>CM056211.1:20870000-25917500 GCA_029692085.1 Gymnothorax javanicus
ACAGCTTTCCCCACTTTGGAGAGAAAAAAAGAAAGATTTTTCCCGGCACGTCTTTCCTGATGCCTCCCCATTCACTGAGGCAATAAGATTTTATCTCTCACTCCCGGCGTTGCCGTGGGACGCCTCTCGATTGGAGCAGCCGAGGAGAACTGCGGTGCGACGGCCAGGAACTCCAGCGCCACAGTCATAATAAAGATTTGTTTTCCTTCGCCCACTAAAGTGCGCAGCTCACAGTCAGACTCCACTTCGCGCAATAGCTGGGGCGACGTTAACCGAGCGAGGAACGCCGTATTTCAGTAACCGACCAGAACTAATTAAAAAGGGGCTCGTTGCGTCTCCCGAGTGAATCATTAAAGAAAAAAAGGTGTACCGCACAGCCCTCGCGTGGCCAGATAAACGGCAACAGCGTCAGACCGTAACGCGGTCAGCTGACATCACCTCCGCAGCTCATAAGCTGATTGCTGGCCGGTCACGACTCGCACCTCGACACACCAAACTAGACAGCAAACGCGCTTTAAATCACGGATACACGAGTGTAAAAATAACAAATATAATGGGAGGCAACTGTGAAAGTAGCAAGGAAGACTTATGCCTACAATAGGCCTACTCAGCGCAAAAAAAAACGGGGACGTTTCTTATTCCAGGCTTTGGCAAAGAATGCAAGACAGACTTCCTGCGGTTCTTCAATTTGTATCCAGGGATAAAAGACAAACAATGTGGGTATCCTTAGACATACTGCTCAAAAATCACAAGGATTATTTTCAAAAATATATTTTTTTTTTCTTTGTTTCCCTAATTGGTTCACGCACATGAACAGACCTGTGAGCAAACATTTGTCAAAAGGGCTCTTTGGGAAGTTCTATGGAAAAAGGAGTGAAAACTGGGGAATGCATTTGTTAAGATTTTTGAAGTATTCACGGCAGCAACTTCATAAGGTCCATTTTCTTTGCGTTCTCAGTCCAAATAGAACACTTAAGCTGAGCCAGCTTCAGAGGTTTCACAGAGTTTGATCATTTTCTTAATTTCAAGTCTAAATCAAATCAAAAATAAATAACAATGTTGTAATCAATAATAGTCAATACGACAAACTGGATTTTTCAGAGCAAACCCTCAGACTGGGCAGAACTGGAGTAGCTGGGAGATTAACCCACTTCACCGGCGAGAATTAAAGGAAGCAGAAATTATAAAGGTCAGTTTAAAAGAAAGAGAACGAGAGAGAGGGAAAGGAAGAGACAGGAGGAGAGAGGGAGAGAGAGTGAGAGAACTGGAAGGAGGGAGAGATAGCACTGTCTGTTTTCACTTAAGTCTCGTAATCAGACTTTAGTAACTTCAGTTATTTTTTCCTCGACAAGTAAAAAAGTTTCGTACCCCACTGGCAAATCTCAAATCAAATAAAATTGCCTCAGCTCATTAACAACCCTTTGTCATGTTTAGCCAAAAAAGGCGTTGATAATAAAAGTTTAAGAATAAATACTGTATGAGACTAAAATGATAGCAAGGATGGACTTGTTGTTTTTGCGATGAGAGAGAGAGATAGGAAGAGGTTTGAAAAGACTGCGATTACAATAACTAGACAGAGGAGAAATAAAATCATGGCAAATTTGGCGATCATGGAAAAATATTTCTGAGCCGCGTTTGCCAACTGGAAATGGCAGGCTCATCCAGAACAATAATTCATCGATGACAACTGACTTACAGGCACATTTTATAGTGCATGTACTCAGTAATTATGTAAATGAGATTTGCGCGAAGAAAGGCCCAAGGTGTTATGCGTAACTATCCTAATTTGTTCATCTTCTGCCAGCTCAAGCCAAAGCTGGGAACAAAATAAACTGAAAAGCACTTTACAGTGTACATACATCCTTACTTGTAGGCTACAGCTCATGGCTTTTCACAGAACAACAAATGTTGAACTATTTAACATCACGTGAAAGATTGCACAAACACACACAAATATACGTTCGACATACGTGCACACACACACCCATACACATACAACCACGCACATACACAAACAAATGCACGCGTGCAAACACATACACACACACACAAACACATACATAAACAAACATGTGCACGCATGCACACACCCAAGCGCTTACACACAAACACACATGTGCATACACACACACACACACACAGATTACTTCTTTATCTATTTTGCAGTGTTGTTAATCTCTGTATCGCGCGTAAACAGCAGAATAGCACACACAGACTGCGGACACATTACTGCTAAGTGATAATGGGGAATATGAGCAAAATGAGGAGTCGGTTTGGTCAATAAAGGTCAAAGGTCACGCCTGGCAGGAGCCAAAACAGCGCTCATTAAGGCAAACAATCAGAGTCCAGCATCACGTCTGGGTCATTAGTCACAAGGCATGCGAACCCTAGCAAGGGGCAGCACAGTGCGGGCGCGACAGAGACTGGTGTTTATGGCAGTGTTTCCGATAATTTGACCACCTACCGTACGTGTGTGTGTGTGTGTGTGTGTGTGTGCACATGTGTATTTGCGCGAGTGTGTATCCACAGCCATGCTTGTGTATACAATATAAGCCTGAAGGGTTTAACTTCTCTAAATGATATCAAATGGCACAAGGTAAGAGATAAATAGTCTTAAATATCGTTTTGGCCTGAGCTCACTCGAAAAATGGATGAACTGTTCCGATATGTGTGTTTGTGGTTGTGTTTTTTTGTGAGTTTGTGTGTGTTTGCATGTGAAAGAGAGTTTGTGCTTGCGTGCATGTGTGAGAGAGATTGTGCGAGTGTTTTTGTGTGAGCGTGTGTGTGTGTGTGTGTGCATGTGCGCGCGCGCGCGCGCGTGTATGTGTATGTGTGTGTGTGTGAGTGAATATGTGAATTATGTGTTACAACCAAATGATACCGCTCTCATCTCCTTTTTGTAAAAAAAGAGAGAGCACTGATGTATAAATTGTTGCTCAGTCAAATGAAACATAATGTGGCCTTTTCTGCCCTCTCTCTACCCCTCTCTCTCTCTTTCCCTCCCTCACTCCCTCCCTCCCTCTCCTCTCCTCTCTCTCCCTCTCTCCCTCCCTCTCTCTCCCCGCCTGTCTGTTTGACTGCAGCCATGACCACAAACAGCCGTCCGGACAGCCCCCTCAATAATAGATGAGCTTTGCTTTTTTATGCCAACAGTTTGTTTGAATCGACTTGCTCGCCAGCACGGACGACATCGTGCCAGTTGATAAGCGCGGGAGCTCAGTTCAAGGCCAGCCAGACGCCTGTCGTCCAATCACGAGCCAAGAATTGTGCCTTTTTCAGTGAGTCATTAGCCAATCATGTGCCAAGAATTGTGCTTTTTTTTAGTGAGTCATTAGCATAGCATTATTTTTTAAAAGTAGTAATTATGATAAATTTTCAATTTAACTGCAGTCAGGCCGATTTAAGCATAAACAATCTCAGAAAAAAAATGCCACAAAGGTTGTTTCTTTCTTTATGTGACAAAATAAAGGATTTTTTCTCTTTTTTTTGCGGTCAGATGTGTTTACTTGATAACCACAGTGTAATTTTTTAGAAACCAGTAATAACAAAAAAATCACAAAATGCAAGCAGAGGCGTGTCCAATTGTATGTGACATAACAATGACTTTAGCTGTGAAAACTGTCTATTTGTGCATTTCTGTTGCACAGTAACACCTTCGTCCAAATGACATCAATCCACACTATCTCACACAAAGACATTGAACACAATAGAGGATAAGCCTCCAGTTCATTTCAGTCCTGTCATCGGCTCAAACATTATTTTAACTGCTAAAAAAACCTCTCGAATCGCCCTGCCGATGGGTTAGGGCTGGGCTGTGGAAGGTTGACGTGTCTCGTTAGGGGCGTCCTGTCTCCAACAGCTGACGGACCCTACACAGTTCAGCGGTACGCTCGACCTTCTCGTTTTACCACAGCATGTGTTTTTTTTTCCTGCCCTGTGTCACAGCTTGCTCTGAGGACACCGGAGAGGCTCTGACAGTTCGTAACCGGGGCTTGTGATTGGTGGACAGGTGTGTGATGATCCTTAAATGGAGTTTGTGATTGGTGGGCAGGTGTGTAACGCTCCATAACGGGGGTTGGTGATTGGTGGATGGGTGTGTGACGGTCCATAACAAGGGCTTGCGATTGGTGGATGGGTATGTGACGCTCCTTGAAGGGGACTTGCGATTGGTGGACGGTGTGTGACGCTCCATAAGGGGGGTTTGTGATTGGTGGACGGGTGTGTGACGGTCCATAACGGGGGCTTGCGATTGATGGATGGTGTGTGAAGCTCCATGATGGGAGCTTGCGATTGATGGAGGTGTGTGACGCTCCATAAGGGGGGTTTGTGATTGGTGGACGGGTGTGTGACGGTCCATAACGGAGGCTTGCGATTGATGGATGGGTATGTGATGCTCCATGACGGGGACTTGTGATTGGTGGATGGTGTGTGAGGCTCCATAGTGGGGGCTTGTGATTGGTGGATGGTGTGTGATGCTCCATAGTGGGGGCTTGTGATTGGTGGACAGGCGCACTGTTACCTTGCTCGCTGCTGTTGTCCCCGCTGTGAGACGTGTGGCCCCCGCTGGACGGCCCCGGGGTGCCCCCGGAGCGTATGGATGCCGTGTCGTCATGATCTCTGTTCCAAGAAGTCTGCAGGAGACCAGAGGAGAGAGTCTGTGCACCGGGTATGAAGGGGTAGTGTGCTGGTCAGCATACTGCGTAAAAACCGTGCATACTAACACGATATATATTGTTATAGCCTAACAAAACACAGGAATACCACACAACAGCGCACGGTGCAAAAGCAGTGCATACTAACACGATATATATAATTACCGCCTCACAGAACACAGAAATATAACACTGCATCGCGCAATGCCCAATAACAGTGTATACTAACCTGATATACGCTACCACAGCATTACAGAACACAGGAATAGCACAGTGCATAGCACACTATGTGAAAACTGCGTATGCTAACACGATATATACTACCAAAGCCTCACAGAACACAGGAACAGTACCCTGCATAGTACACTGTGCAAAAATAGTGCACCCTCACATGAAATATACCACCACAGCCTCGCAGAACACAGGAATCACATGCAGCATAGTACACTGTGCAAAAATAGTGCATACTAACACAAAATATACTGCCACAGCCTTACAGAACACAGGAATAGTACACTGCATAGCACACTGCACAAAAACAGTGTATACTAACATGATATACACGACCACAGCCTCAAAGAGCACAGGAATAGTATACTGTATAGCACACTGCACAAAATAGTCTTCCACAGCAGAGCACACTCCACAATAACATGTTATATACTACCATAGCCTTATAAAACACATAAATAGTACACTGCATACCGCACTGCACAAAAACAGTGTATACTAACACAATACCACAGCTTTCTGAAACACAGAAATAGTACACTGCATAACACTCTGCTCAAAATCAGTTGATACTGACATGGTATACACTACCATAACCTCAAATAATACAGGTTTCGTACTGTAATGGTTGTGCTTCGTGCACAGTTGAGATGCACGGAGGACAGGAAGTTAAGGACTAGACTCAGGTGCAAGGATGGACTTGGTTGTATTTATTATGCCTACTGCACAACAGCAGGCACAAACGTTGCAATACAAAACAAAATGGAAACGAGGTTCCTTAACAGTATTAGTTATACAGAATACAGAATCTGGGCTCTAGCTGCAGTAAGAATGTATTACAATAGGAAAACAAAAGGAAGCGATGGTCCTGTAAGTAAAGTGCTGGTATAAAACAATAAACAGTTAAATATTGAGAATACTACACGCAGCACGCGGAAAGTACGTCTATACAAGATTAGGAATACAGCACAGGCATACAGTGACAATACTTCGCAAAGGCTAAGTGCGAAGCTTGGTCTTAAATAGCATACTGCTACCGTGCAGCGGAAATGAACAGGTGCGGGTGATAATTGAATAATGGGGAGAAGTGCAGTCCAAGTATTAGTAGAACGGTGAGCTCGACGGCTGGAGGCGCGGTCTTACACGTACACTATTGCGCACACTCTGCTAAACATTGCATAGCATCACAGTCTGACAGAACACAGGGATAGAATACCGTATTGCACACCATGGGAAACAAATTCACGCAGTATGTACTACCACAACTTCACAGAACACAGGGTTAGTGCATTACTCAGCATACTGTTCAAAAAGTGCATACTACTGCAGTCTGTTAGAACACAGTTTTAGAATATTTCATTGCACACTGTGGTAAACACAGCATAATCAGACAGTATGTTCTAACACAGCCTTACAGAACACAGGGTTAGTACACTATTAGCACACTGCACAAAAAAGTGCATACTAGCACAGTCTCACAGAATAAAGGGATGTACACTGCATAGTGCACAGTGTAAAACACATACTAACATGGCACATTCCAGCAAAGTCTTGCGGGCCACAGGAATTTAAAGCTTAGTGCACTGCTTTAAAAAGTGCATACTTAAAGTACAGTATATACTGAAAAACGCAAACTGCAAGAAGAGTGCATGAAAAAAAAAAGCCTCACAGAAAACATAGGCATCCTGCACAATGCAGTGCGTAAGTAGCTTCACAAAATGCAAAGACAGCACACTAGCAGAACACAGCGGCTGCAAACTGTGTAGAGCACAGCAGCCATTAGCACAGCCTCACAGAACATGAGATATACAAATTCTCCAAATCAAAACATTTCAGCAATATAAAGTGAGTAACCCAATACATGAGAGGAAACTATACACAAGCATTCATATACAAGGGCTTGACAATAAGTGAAGCGCCCCATGAAAATGACTTTAAAAATATCTGAACCACAATTACCAAAAAATTTACACAGAGGGGATACAGACAAAACCAGTATGTCGAAATCTTCACAAAGCTAGCATTTTTTTAGCAGCGTTTTCAAAGATTTGAGCACCACCTGTATGCGCATTTATATGTGCATATTTATAGCAAAATGATCACCCATAGAAACGTTACTAGTTTATACAATTATACAGATTTCACATACATTTTCATCAGCTTAATAGCATGAAGCATTGCAAATGTTTATCTAGTCCAAAGTAGAGCAAACTAAAAGGCATTTTAATGCTTCAAATTCCGTGATTTAAAAATCAGAAAGCAAGTAAGAGGGTCAGAGAAGCACAGACAGTGATAAAGATCGAATGCAGAAAGAAACAGTAAGACTATAACAGAGGAAGAGAGAGAGGGATACTTTACCATTGAGAAATAAGCCATGGTCCACTATTTCAAAATCAAATAAATGTATATACAAATCAGACTAATTACAGGAAAGTCGAGTGAAACTCAAGAAAGCGTGAATGTTGAGCCAAGCTGAACTGAAGAAGAATTTCACTGCACACGGACCTGTAGAGGTACAAAGAGATGACACATGAACACTGGAACCTGAGTTTATATACTGGCTAACTCCGCGTGTGTGTGTGTGTGTGTGTGTGTGTGTGTGTGTTTGTATATGTGTCTGTGTGTGTGTGTGTGTGAGAGAGAGAGAGAGAGAGAGAGAGAGAGAGAGAGAGAGAGAGAGAAAGACATACTCTCAGCCCAGCAAGTCATAATGAAAACCAAATAGGGAGTTTTAAAAATAAGCTTGTTGGCAATTAAGCTTATGTCTGTAGTAGAGCTACAGTGTCAGCTGTTTGACGGATGGCGAGCAGCAAGTGGATTAGACACACAAATAATGAGAAGTGGGCTGAACAATAGCCCTGAGAGGTCCGAGCGGACTCAGGCCCACGCTGTGGCCTTCTTGTACCGCCGCACACCAAACAGATGTTGCCTCTTATCCCCGGGTGAAGCCTGTCCCCTCAAAGGAGAAGAATAAGACAGCACGCACCTCCTGGCTGTATTTAAGATGGGAGAATGGCCCCAATTTAATTCCACATTGTGCGACTCTAAACACATTTCTCACCCAAGCCTTTGTGAGAGGAGAGAGTGTAAACTATGCTGTTAGCAGAAGGGACCCCATTTTGCTGAGAAGTAGGGTGTGTGTGTGTGTGAGTGTGTGTGTGTGCATTACCAACAGCTTTGTTAGTTCAGTTACCAGTTGATTAACATTTTGTTCGGTTGTTTGCTTATTTCTCACAAACTAGCGAATGGTGAAAAACATTTCGAATAAGAAGTTGAATAAGACTGTTTTACTTCTACAAGCATTTTGAGTGAGTTTGTGTGTGATTACGTGCGTTTGTGTGTGAGTGCACACGTGTGTGTGCGTGTGTGTGCATTTGTACAGCTGATAGGTAAAACACATTACAGAGCTCAAAATCTCAGCCAACAAACTATGAAACTGGTTAGTCTGCGGTGAACTGATGACTCTGAGTGGCATTAGGGAGAGATGACCTCGGTCTGAGGAAATCTCAGGCCCGCCTCCATCAGCTCATTCAGATTTCCACAGCACTTTTCTTAAAAAGAACTGCAGGTCTCCAAAAAATAAAAACAGTATTGCGCTTCAGAAAAAATGAAATAAAGAACAGAGTGAGCGAAAAAAAAAAACATATATAGTGTTTGGTAAATGAGTCCAGAAAGGGCTAATCTGGAACATGTGCTCGCTCAGAGAGAAAACAGTCGAAGCAGCGATTGCCAGTTTCTACGACTCAGAGAGAAGCACTTTACAGAAAAAAACAGGGGTGTGTGTGGGGGGGGGGTGTGACTTGTTTATTCAAAGCTTTGTTAAGAAGAATAGTACCGCACCCCAGAGACGGGCCAGGCCGAGCACAAAGCTGGTCCCGGGTGCCCCGACATGCAAGAGGATGTTTTTCCACCTACTACAAATCCCACTTGAAAATATAATTAGTCAGAGAGAAAAATGGCAAACTGGTGCATTAACTATAATTGAACAAAAGAGAGAAAAGTAGGAGTGGGACGGAGAGGAGGGGAGGGGGGTCGAATTCTGTGGGAGGAGGAGGAGAGCAGGGGAGGTGAGCAGCACCAGGACTCATCCCCCTCCCTCCCCAGGTCCGCTCCCACTGCTCCAGACACCTTACATCCAACCCTGAGCTGATGGCAGGTAATTAATAGGACAGAAACACCCCAATGACACAACGTGAGATTCGCCAGGAGGGAGAGGAACCCAAGCTCCCCTCAGAGATAGAGTGCATAAATAAACGAGAGGACGGATGGAGAGATTCTGAGTACGCATATGGAGGTGGGTACAAATAGGCCAGATATGTGTATGTGTGTGTGTGTGTGTGTGTGTGTGAGTGTGTTTGCTTGTGTGTGTGTGTGTGTGTGTGTGTGTGTGTGTGTGTGTGTGCGTACGTGAGAGTTTGCTTGTGCGTGTGTATGTGTGTGTTTGTTTGCTTGTGTGTGTAAGTGTGAATGCGTTTACTTGTGTGTGTGTGTGTGCACACGTGTATGTGTGTCTGCTTGTGTGTGTGCGTGTGTGTGTGTGCATGTGTATGAGTGTGTGTGCACATGTTCATTCTCTCTCACCCTCTCATACATACTCTCTCTCATCCTCTCTCCCTCACATACAGTCTCTAGCACACACTTATCCTCCCTCCCTCTCTCTCTCTCTCTCTCTCTCTCTCTCTGTCTCCCTTCCCCCCTCCTTCACCCTAGTCTATTCCTTCCTTCAATCTCTCTTCTCTTTCCAGAGTGCAGGATGTAGATTAATTCTGCGCTTAATTGTTTAGTAAATTCAATTTTCCACCTTGGATTCTGGCCGGCGTAATCCCGGGTTGGTAAATCTGGCGCTCTGAGCGCGGGGAGCAGTGTTTGTGATCCGCTCCCGCCTCCCTCTCTTTTCCCCCATTCCCATTTTCCTCCTCTGACACTTAATTCACCGTGAAAAGATTTCCCTTTCTGGATATTCCGATTCTGCTATGATCGGTGAGGCATTCCAATTCATCGCGCTCTCATTGTGTTCAGACTCTCACACTCACTGCTGCTTTTCACACAGGCTCTGCCTCATATTAAACGAGCTCTCATGCGAGAACCGACGGGGTTTGCCAATTCCCCTTACAATATTAAAAAAATAAGAAATGTAGCTAGCTGTCTGAGCATGTCTTGCTCTTTCAATAAATGAAATACTATATATTTCACAAGGGGGGAGTGAAGCGCTTACATGGAGTCTTGTGCCATTATGCACGTTCATACAAGTTCCTGCGTGTATCGATGAATAACGCTACACTTTCCCGGCACTGGTTTCAGTTTTGTGTCCAGCGCAAAGATAAACAAGTGTTAAGTTGCAGCTGTCTGGACCACTGATACCCGCTATGCCAGGCGCACAGCGTCATGTTCAGAGAAAAAGTCGGGCTATCGTTCGTAAACACAGCTTATACTCCACACAACAACACAGGACAGAGAAACTGGAGGGCCCAAAATTCAGCAACAGACTCGGCATCAAGAGTTTCTAGAATCAAGGTGACGGAATTGCGGAATTTGGGACCTGTGTTTCCAGCACAGGCATGTGACTTCTCACACAACTTGTGTCTACTCATAAACTACTTTAAAAAAAGCTTCAGGGGCAATCAAAACAGAAAAGTAAGTTTAAAATAAATAGTCAAATGGCATCACACTGTTGATAAGAGTGCATAGAAACGCATTTTAAAATAAAAAAGAATTAAAGTATATTAGAATATTTTTCATTTTCTAATATTCAAGTGTAAGTCTCCATTCATTTAGATTTGTTAATCATTGTAAATCACAGAACTTCGTCTTTTACCACCATTGAACCACAGAAATAATCATTCCAGTTTTACTCAACATAACTATTTACAAACATAAATTAGCAATCTGCTGTTCCAATCACATGATATCACATTGAGAGACTGTTTTCACAACGTTAACGACACAAAATGTAATAGAGTACCCTCAAGTGTCTTACTTTTGAACTTTCAACTAATTGTTATCTCTACATTTATGCTCAAATCTAAACACCTTTCTGAAGTTTTCCAGCCTGCGCTTAAAAGCCAAATCATAATACAATCCTCCAGGACATAAGGCTCATGGATGAGGTTATTGTCTTATGGCAAACATGTACATGTGTTTTCGCTATTCAAAAACTTCTTAGTTTTTAGGCCCTGCGAATTATCATATCAGAACTCAAAACAGCCGCAACATATCTGGCATCTTATATGACTTAAGCCTCTGTGTAGTCCCCTTCAAACAGGCTCCTAAAGAATTTTCTGGTCTTTAAAGGACATGTAACACTGCTGTGCAGCATCTGACCAGGATAAGACTGTAAAATAAACACTGATGTAGTTCTTTTAACTCAAAAAAGAGTAAGACTGATTCTTTTTTTGAACTCAATACGAGTTTATTCAATTCCACTGTATTTGATCTAACAATGGCAATTTTATTTTCTAAAGATACATTTAATTTCACCAACTTCTTTCTGAATTAAAAAAGAATTGCAAAAAAAATTACACATTAACTATAATCAAAGACTGAATGACACACATTCAAAGACACTCAATAATGTCAGAGTATGGATTCTGATTTGAGCAGCACAGTCTCTATCTTGGACACATTTTACGAAGCTTGAAGGGTGTAGAAGAAGGATTGTTTATCGTAAGCACAGACAATTAACTAAATAAAACTGTGAAAAGATTTTGCAAATAAATTTGCCTTTGGTCATTACTGATAAAAATTAAGCAAGTCTGCAACAGCAACCAAAGGAAGAGACCCTAGTTTACTCACACCATCAGAATAACTACTTTTCTGATACCCTTTTTGAGTTTATTTATTTATTTATTTATTTTTGTACAAGATGAACGGTCTTGCAGTGTGCATAATGACAAAATGAATGCTTATATTATTCATTTTTACATTCTATCAAGCAGCATTTCACCAACTGCCGTGCATTGGCTTATTAATACAGACGAGATTAAGCAAACTCCAGTCACGACTTATCCCTTTCAATTGATTCCCATATAAAACACGTTATAAAGTCACAGAATGCGCCCTGTCCATTTCAATTTAGTTTCAACAGCTTGCATGTTTCCAATGAAACTCACCACTGAAGGCCTCATTGAAAATTACCAATGCACTAATAAAGAAATGAGCAGAATAACAAAATCTTGACAGTCGTGGTTTGGAAAAACCATTCCCTTTGGAATGACAGAGAGTAAACAGCAATTACATTTAGCGTTTTAATTATTTTAAAGAGCACTTCGGAATCCGTGGCATGGTAAACAAAGCTCATTGGAGAAGATAGTGGTCCTCACCCTTAAGCACTGATACAAAAGCCAGAACTGCGAAAGCTTAATGCAGAGCAGAGACGTTTAGTCAATTAGCAAATTAGTTCTCCGCTCCCCGTGCACTTTTCGAACTACGTTAACTGTGCAAATCCTGTTTCTGGCAGGAAATGAGTCTCATGGCATAGCTTTCAGGAGAATCCAAGAAGTAGCCAAGTGTTCTAGAAAAAAAAAGGCTTCTCAAACCAAGCAAATGCCGAACAACAGAAGGCGTTGCTACATTGACATTTGTCTCGTGTTATAATCCCTCAAAAAAGTATTCACAAAACGCTCACAGAAGCGTGGAATACCAAAGCACTGATCCCAAGGTGGAATTTTCCATTTGAAGGCCTTTCGAAGTTGTGTTACTGGTTGTGAAAAAACTGTTTGCAATTTTAAAAATAAAATTGCTTGAATCTAGACCACATTGGTCAAAAATATACATTTGGCCCTTGTTAATTTTGATTGTAAAAAAAAAAAAAAAAAAGCTTTAATGGGTACAGCATGCTATCATTCGCTCGGGAACATTGAGTCGTTTTCTCTCCATCACTGTGTCGAGGCACTGACAGCGCACGTGCACTGAAATCAATCGGTCGTCAAAGCGCAGCCGGGGCATGTGATCAGCAACGCGCCACGCACAGAGCCCAAAAGCACCGGAAAGTGGCACAACAGGTAGTATGGTGTAATATTAAAACCGCTGTTTAGATATTTGCTTGTTATGCTTTTGTTTTTGTCAATTCAAGTGACGTGTGTGTGTGTGTGTGTGTGTGTGTGTGTGTGTGTGTGTGTGTGTGTGTGTGTGTGTGTGTGTGTGTGTGTGTGTTCCTCTCTATGTATGTAACAAACTATCTGTAGAAGGGATTTATTTTCACTGTGAAAGGGTTAAACGGCTATAACCAGTCACTCCGGCTCTCAGAGCACCTGAGGGGGCGATGCATTTATCTACGCTCCCAGAAAAAGGCCTTCACCACACGGTTAAAAACTGGCTCGGCCGCATTCACGAGCGCTCAGAGATGGTCTGACTTTTTCACCTTCACACCGTGGAGTACTACTCTCGCGGGGAGGAGCCTCGTATTTCGCCAACGCACTACTCTCAACTTCAAATATGAAAAGACCTGCGTTGCAAAAGAAAAAAAAAAGATAGGGAATCGTCCATTTCTACATGTCAAGTGTGCTTTGGCCTTGTCACAGCTAGGCCGCGAGACAGCTAGCGAGTTTTCTCTATGATTTAGCTGTGTAAGCCTAAATGTATTTAGTAGTATCCTATTTTCGCTTGAAATGTATTTGTTTGTGATTAACTGAGCGGGCCTTATAAACACTCTTAGTGAGTTTAGCTTAAAAAATGATATCACTTTGCCTGCACAATTTGGTTTTTTTTTTTTTTTTTTTTTTCCCGAGGACATACAGGCAAACATCAGGAACACACACTGGAAGGGATCATCTACTCAAAGGAAGCACGCCGCTGAAGTGCAGAGAACTACAGTGGCTAATTCTGAGAAAGATTATGAACCGAGCAAGACACGTATATTGCTGCTACCGATCAACCATAACGAGAACAAGGTCATCCTCTATTGAATAGCATAAAGAGGTCTGTATGCATTAGTAGGCTATGTATGCAAATTGAGAACGTGTTGCCTAATCTCTGTAAGTATTCCATTACGTGTAGGCTGAGTCTGTAGAATTTCTAGTTGGCCATGCTGCGTTCTATTTGCGCTGAGTGAACTGCAAATATGCACAAACAGCAACAAATATCCAACAGTCTTACTTTTCACTGCTTTCTGACATAGAGGCAGGATTTGTGCGCATTTGCATGAGGACTTATGGAAGTAAACACATAACATTTTGTCCTCGTTATTTCGGCGTATCATGGGGGGTGTGTGGTGGGGAATTAGGGCATGTCTTAATCTTAAAGTCAATTAATGATCTGATTCCCTGCCCTCAAGCACACCATAATTTCCTAAGATAGCTTAATATACGTTATTTGAACCCTAGAGTCTTTGCGAAGTCTATTTAGTTTAAGATATAAGACTCTTTATGACTTTCAAATTGGAAGGAGAGAACAAATAAGAAAAAAAATAAAATAAATTAGAGCCAGTTTACCCACTGCTCAAATGAGCGCCGAACATTAGCCTACTAAAACTTCACCACAAAAAGCCAGATTTGCTACCCAGTTAATTTAAGGATGCTACATTTTATTGTCCTTTATTTTACTGATGAACTCATGGTCGTGATGCATATAAAATCTGAAATGAATACGGCCGGTAACGAGGGGTCGTTCCAGTAGAGTAATAAATGGTATTTAGCCACGCCGTGCTTTTCACGTCATTATATAAAAGCATTCAAACTATCGTAACAGAAGCGCAGTATAATTATAGCACGTCTCCTGTCGACCATTCAACCATATGGAAGTTCGTGGATTTAAATTATTTAGCCGAGTCGCCTCATTACTTTTGATGCAGGTATACTTCAGCCCTGTACTTGAACGCCAAGGCGTATTATGTAGCAATCCAACAGTGAGAAATAGATGGCTCAAAATATTAAGCTTTCAACAGGCACATTTTGCACATACGCATAAATACGAGCACAACGCCAAAAAAATAACATGATGAGAAAACATGGCTAGATACCATCTGCAGGTTTTTTTTTTTTTTAAACGGCATTTTCCTGCAATAGACAACAAAATATTCCAACTGAGATCTGGTAACGCATATGTAGCACACAGCCCTCAGTTATGTGCCATATATAGCCTATGCATTGAAATGATTGTAATAAAGAATAAATTCCTTGGTTTATTATTGGATTTTTAAATGCACGCACTTATTCTAATTGGCAATAACAGAAATTTTGAATCAACCAGTGCGCAAATGCAACTTATCCTCTGGATAAGCGATGTGCGTTCGCCCAAGTCCGCGAAAAAATGCTGACATGACAATGAATGCGTAAACAGCCGGACAAAATTCTCAACACACGAAGGACCACAGACTCCTCCCCAAAGTCTCTCAGTTCCTGCCATTAACTCGCCCTGGATCATCCTGCTGAAATGTTCACCCAAACCCATGTTCCAATCTCAATTATGCCACAACAAAAGCAGAAAATGCACGTGCCACCGTCGCCTGCCATTGTCAATGCCTTCATGCATTATCTCTTCGTAAAGGATGACTGAAATCGTTAATGAAGCCATTCGTAGAGAGCAAAAGTTATCATGAAATAATATATTTTTTAAAAAGTTAAGCAGAAATTGGCAGCGGCCCAAAGGCTTAGGCCATAGGAATACATGAATTCAACGCGGAGAAACTACCTCAAATACCTGATCAAGGTTCCCCGTTGATCTTGTGATGTCTTCGCTGTCTGATTTTGATCCGCCTTCTCTGTCGTCTATGACCAAGTCAATGGGCATCTTTCCTTTCAAGCAGCTAATATACCGATGACAAAAATTGTCGCAGAGTTCGTGCACCTATAGACACAATGGGAAGCACAAAAATACCATAATCACAAAGGGACATTATACAGGACACTGACAAGCGCAACCGGACCTTTTGACATGGAAAAAGTTTCAAAATGGCGCAAGCGCCTCCGTGAGCTGCCACAAGCGGCCGGAATTTGGAATAACTTCACTTTCCTGCAAAATAGAGATATCGGCTGGAAATTGACAGTGACACGACGGGTCTCGGGCCACGACGCATTCAACAACCGTGCAAAATGCTTCTGCTCCCGGGCAGCAATCGTTTGAGGGGTGACATTTTTTAATGATATTACAAGCAAGCTGTTTAATTTCGTAATTTTTCCGATAACATCTCTTTTTTCCATCAAATCTATTATAGTGCGTACTGGGCAGTAAAATGTTATTATCATACAAACCTCAACGTTTACGCGCATAAAAAGGAGTAATAAAGCTTTTATTACATATTTGCAGAATTTCACCCATGCATCGCCAACGCAATGTTAGCTCTGAAAGTAATTTGACACACAGTATCTCATTTGCAAACAGGCTATTGTATTACTTAAACAGCTACGTGTAAAAAAAATATATCCAGTACAAATATGGGGGGTTACAAAATATAAGGTGTGTGTAGCCTGCAATCTCACAGCCATTGTAATTTGCCCATTCATTCTTAATGCGGCACTTGAGACAGTTTCATATTTCGTCCGATTATACCATTATATCTCGGTTCCCTTCAATGAGAAGAGGGCTGGCCACATACAACCCTGTCGAAAAATCTGTCTCTGGCTTTGGTTAAATCGTCAATAACATACAACGTCGGCTCGCGCAGAAGGGAAAATATTTACTCCCTCAAAAGTCACAATGTCATCGTGGAATTCCAGCCGAAATCATTTCGCAGGAATAGTCAGAATCATGCTGTTATAAACAGCCTCCAATTTCATAAAACTTTGAGAAGAAATGAGCACAAAGATTCAGTTGGACACAAATTATGTCAAACGCCTAAAAAAGACGTACAAATCCATCCCACAGATCTGAACTATTAGGAAAAATTACCTTTTCCAACTCCAATAGGTGGAATCGTAATACTTGAATAGCTTGTATCATCTGAAAAAAAAAAAAGTTTAACATGCATGAATTCTGAAATGTATACGGCAAATGAAATAAACACATTTAAAATGCCTTCAATTTACAAGTTTGATGATACATTAATACATTATCGATTATGTCACAATTTATGGTATAACTCCTCAAAGTGAACGTGCCTTTAACATAATCACGCCGTGCACATGATTTTTCAATTTAGTCACTTTTACAGTCATCACAGTGAAATTGTTACCAAAAATTACGATCACTTAACCGCTTGGTTTCTGTGAGAAAGTACAATGGGGGAATTCCATTTGAAATTCGTCGCTTATTGTTGTGGCTGGGATGTGACTGGGCCAGACAGAAGCAGGCCTACTATTAAATTAATATATAAAAAAAGTTTTTTTGTGGGCGCAAAATAGTTGCTGCTTGACAGCTATCAACTCTCCAGTGGCGACAATGCAAACGGGTTTTTGCAGTGACCATTAAAGGAATCGTGCAATCGAACAATCCGATTGGAAGTTGGTAACCAGAAAGCCCATTGTTTATGTAAGCTTCAAAGATGACAATTTAATTAAATATTCTGACATCCAAATAACATTCACAACTAAATAAGAGGTCCGTTTTAGTGTTTCTCACCGCAACAAACAATTCCTGAGAATAATTAGTGCTTACCAAATTATCCAGTTCTGGGTTCGACGAAAATAAAGGTTTCTCTGCTCGAATCTAAAGCAAGAGGAAAATAGACGAACTATTGAGGATATTTTGAAGACAAACAGCCTGACATAAATCCAGCACACTGCATATGCATTTACTTTTACTATGTGATAATTATCAATGTAGTGCATTCTCAGTGCCATATCTGTTGTGGTTTTAATAAACATTTCTTACAACTCTAATGGTCAATTATGAAAATTAGGCCCGATTATGGAAGCGTAAATGGGTACACAGGACTAAGGAACTGGAGGGAATACTAGTAGCGTCTTTTCGCTTTTAAATAATTTAAATGGAAAATTGCAACAACAAAAAAACATGCGGGGACACATTATCTAACCTGTTTTGCAAATACTGCTATATCCTCATTGAAAGATTCAGATGAACACACGTCACCTCCCGCAACCCCCGGCTCCCTTGGCGTGCAGGTTGCTAATTCGCATTTCTCAAAAATCAGCGCTAGGAGAGGAAAAAGCGGGTGCCTGCGAAGAAAGCACAACCGTAAGCTCCACTGCGCCTGCCAGTGAAAACTTCTGCGCGTAAAATGGAGCGGACCACTACCCTTTCCTATACCATTGACAAAGATTCTCTTACGTAATTTTTTGTAACAGCGTACAGATTTCATGCCACAAATATAAAACTGTCAATGTAATTATTGTTTTAAAGAAGAGTAGCAATATAATGACAGTAATTTCTATCAATGGAAGCCATGTTGAGCAATAGCGTCTTTCCCTCCCCTATTCGTTCCTCCCCCGCTGTCTCCCTTTGGCAAGTTTAAACATTATAACGCATGAAATTAATCCACAGTTCGAAGCCGAGGTCCACCCGGAAAACGCTATTTTAAACTGTGCGACTTACAGATGCCACTCTAGCACAACAGACTCAAGCAGGCAAGACTGGATTGTCCAGCGCTTATGCCGTCAGCGCCATAACGCTCAAAGTTTCATTACACTAAGCTATATCAACACTTTATCTATTCAACGTGTTCAAGCTCTTTGCACAATGAGCATGAGCATACATTTTACAAACCAAACAGAAGTTATGTATATTTTGCCCTCTTAATTTTGATTTCAGTTTGACTTCAGGTTCTGGTGCAACTGCTTGCTGATCTAAATGTCAAGTCGGGAACATATAAACCAATGAAATTTCCCCGTGTTTGTGTGATTTCACTACATACTTAACTAAGGATACCCACTACACAGGACGAACTTGGGAAACTTAACGTGGCTGTTGTACACCAAAGCAGTGTACGTTCCTTTTTACGTAGGCCTACACATGGACTGGAAATGACCTATATGACAAGAAATGCGTTCCAGAAATAAGAATCCTGCAAAACAATAGGCTACAAAACAATTCTAGACTTCACAAACTAATGCACAACAAGGAGCAAAAATGACTAGAAATTTTATTATAATTCTGTAATATAATATGTAATAGGCTGTAAACAAAAACCAAGTTTGGAATCTTCAAAAAATACCAAATATAACCTTCAAAAATGCTGATAGAAACAGGACTTATTGTTGTTTTTCGTTGCTTATTAGCTTGCTTTTTCAATATTTCTACCACATGTATTTGGATAACTTTATTCGCAGAACAATTGAAAAAGTCCTCAAATTCATTGCACGCCGAGGACATCTATTCACGGCCGTTTTACTATTACCCCATGAAACCCCCCCCCTTCCTTCCCGGCGCTAAAGACGAGGAAAATGTAAAATTTTGGGTGCTAAAACCTACCCGTAAATGGAATCTTTATCTCTTTTTAAAGCGTCGTTCACCGAAGAGCCCATACTGGGTGGCATGGCGTTGTGAGCTGTGTGTGGGTACTGGTGCGAGTGCAGCTGGGGCCCATGGTTCAGGTGGACGGCCTGCATGGACCGGGCCGCATGATGATCCCCATACATCGTGGTGGGGATTCCTACGCCGTCCATTCCATAATGCGGTAAGTCTTCGTACTACACACAACAAGCAAGGGAGATATGTCCAAATAATAATAATAATAGTAATAATAATAGTTATAATTATGGCATACTCAAACTGTTTTAAGCATGAATCTCTGTTGAATGTCATTTCTGATGCAATGAAAAAGTTAATGTTCTGGCACATTAAAGTGCAAAACGAAGCTGCTTTTGCACTCTAGTGCAACTTATCAATTATACTGCATGCCGATATTATTACCGATGCCTGACTTCTATCCTCTGCATTGACTGTAAAAAAATTGCTGTACCGTTAACTGTGTCAAACCGTGCTGTTTTTATTTTGCCTGGCTCATTTTATTTATTTATTTATTTTTTCTGGGGTAAAAAATCGTATGAGCGCTCACTAAACTTCTACTATTTCAAATAATACTAAAATAATTGGGCTGCATTAGATGCTACAGAAATAATTACAACATGAAGCACAAATAAAAAGATCTCGCCATGTTTTATGTTGTAAAATGAAACCATTTCAAATGAGTAAGTATAGGTTGTCAATCCAAGTATTTTCAAACAAAAGAGAAAGCTATTTATAGTGGAGTAATGTGTAAGGCTTCTAGTGGAGTAACGTGTTATAAGGCTTATATACTGCTATCAATTTAGATTTTAAACTCAACTTTGTCTTGCTATTGAGAGATTCAGAACTATCACCCATTTATGCAAGACAATGCCGCGTTTGTTCAGTCCTGTTGACCAAATTGCTATGATTCATTTGAAATCCCACTTAATACGTAAACTAAATTATTCACGTTCAAACGTGGCGCGGAAATAACAGAGTAAGTGAGAAGGCGAATTAACACATTTATGCCCGAAAACCGTAAAGGTGTTAAAAGCCTGCAGAGAAGACAGATTCACGTCCCCGCGACGCCAGCAATGGTGTACATCGGGTAGAGGCGGGCAGCAGATTGACCTTCTGTTGAGTATGCCAAAGCGTGCACTAAACTAAATGAGACGGGTAAAACTAAGAGCTTAATACTGACTTAGATGCATTGTGTAAAAACTGACAATTTAATATTGGCTCAAAATGTATGATGCAAAGGAGTAACTGAAGGGATATGGCAACAGCACACATTTTAATGCATAGGGTATTAAAATGCATACGGCTGAGAGGCATTGTAGGCGCTAGAGTTTGAATGTAGCCTACATGGGCAGTTTGAAGTGCATATAATTGGATGGACTGATTTTGTTCGGTTACCTTATTCACCAAATATTTAAAACATAAACAGCCATTCAAATCAAGTGATTACACCGAGGCAAACTGTAAAAAAGAGAATTAATTTCGAGATGCATTCTGGATTAGTTCCATTAATTAAAGTGGACTTTCCGAAATGGATACAGCAAAAAAATAAATAAATAAATAATAATAATAATAATTAAAAAAATAAAAATAAAAATACAACTTTATACGCCGGTATCGGCTCCTAGAGTGTTGTTAAAATGTCCTGACTCTGTTACCTCAAGAGTGGTCTATTTGATATTCAGCTGTTTACCTGGAGTACACAGTAAGATAACAGAAAACATACAACCTTATGCAAAAACCAAGCCTGTTTTAAAAAGGGACGCAAATTAAAATGTTATATTAAGACAGTCAAAATGCTACAAGAGTGGAGAACAGAAGTCTTTCATCGGCCACGTATCCGAGTTATAAATGAGTAGCTGAAACTTTTCAGAACACGTACCCTCTGCGCCATCGGCCTTCCTTGCTCCCTGAGCTTCCACTGACTTTAGATATCTCCTAAGAGGCCAGGGTGAAGGGAAGTAGGCACGTTAAACTCCAAAAGCGAGATTCAAAACTCCGAGTGTTTCCTTCTGTGGACGATTCCCGGATCTTCAGCTCCCAGATCTGCTAAAGGTAAAACATTACACGGCAGCAAATATCTCCTTCGCTTTCGCTCGGACTTGGAGAGAAGAAATCTTCGTTTCCAAACCAGTAGGCATTAGAAATGCCCCTCAGACAAAACAAGCGAGTCCCATGGCTTTTCGCCACTCTGGCTGTCAATCAAAGCGAGGTTGTCAAAGTACAGAATGAATGATGGGTCCGCGATGCGCTTCCTCCGGTCGGGACACCCTAAAATGTTAACACACAGATGCACACGCAAAAAAATCAAGCTCTCTCCTTTCTTTGATCGCTCTCCGTTCCTGACCAGATTATTTAATGCAAAAGCCTCTAAACGAGATCAAGAAGAGGTGGGTGGTATTTCTGGCTTAATTCTTCTTAAAGGAGCCACGATCGATGCTGTGGAGCTGCCCGCCCGTGGTGCGTTCAATGTATGTGTCTTGAGCGGTGCGGAGAACTGGGTCTGGACCAGAATGCAGGAACCCGGAAGTAGTGGTGGCCATAACAGGTCGCGTATTTCACAATGCGATGGACTGCATCAAGTTGTTCACACCAGAGGGGGAGCAAAATTTCATGGAAGGACCGTGATGCACAGTAAGTGCTCCGTTGCAGACAGACGATGCCCGTGGACTCATGTTCGTGTATTTTGTGTTTCTTGGTATCTTTCTTTTCCAGATAGGCTATTTTATCATTCGTTAGCCTTAGAAACACTTCTATCTACAAAGAGTGTAAACGATCGCTTTGCACGGCAAACCAAGTCAGAAAACGTTAAGTGAGGTAATGTGCTCACTACCGGCTGTTGACACCGACTCTGCGTACCGCATTCCTGGTATTTCGAGTGAGAAGTCGTATGAATTTGCCTTCAGAGCATCACTCATTTCATTTTTCTTCGATTATCGTGGTGTGATTTGTATTTGTGGAGTATACACATGCTCCGCAGAACACTCCAATGGCAACATGGGATTGTTTCTATCATTACTTAAGAAATAGCTTATTTCGAACATAAACTCAAATGTGATTATGTTACGTTTACCTGTTTGTGCACTAATATACTTACACAGTTGCACCTGAAGATAATGACCAAAGTTTACAGTTTGTGATATTTGTGCTTTATTGGTTCAAAGTAAAACGTGACCCAACAACCATTTTGTTTATGTGTATTTTTCTCCTCTGGAAAAATGACGATAAGGGTACTGATGCGACTTCAAGTCGGCGCGAACAGAAGAATTAAAGATTGGCTTTTGAAAGCGCAGCTGAGAGCTGGCGATACAGTGATCTTTTTTTTTTCTGCGCGCGCGCTCGAGATCTGTACACCCCCCTCACGCGAGTGGAATGAGACGGTCCAGCTCACAGAAGACTTCAGGAGCTCGAGGGCGGTGTCCAATGAAATCGTACTCCAGTAAGGCTACCCTTCAATTGGTTACAAAGATTATCAATTACAGTATCAAACTTAATATCAACTTGTTATCCGAGGAGATGGAGAAAGTGCGACATAAATGCAAAATATTTACAAGCCAAGACAGAAGTTATGGTCGATGTAATTTATGAGTGAGAACTATACAGTGCAAATATAATAATATTCACACATTTTGTCGTCTCTATACTTTCATAAAATATGTGTTTGCATGTTGCGAGGTTTTATTGGGTAGTGGGCCTATAGCTGTTTTAATCTTTTAATGCCGCACTTTGCTTGCTTTTATTTTTATTGTCGATGATAAATATGTAGGTACGAAGTGCCTCGGATGAATTCTCGTGTAATTGTACATTATTTCTGATACAGCTATTGCTTGTTTAAAAGCGGTTACGGGGTGATACGTCGGTATGTCCATATTTATTCAAAACAGTATCCATATTCATACTTTCATCCACTAATAAATCCCTGAATGAAACGCGAAAGGGAGGATGCGTGTCCACACGAGCCTGTACAAACAATATCAGCACAAAATTAGGGAGAACAAAGTCCTCTGTTTTTCGAAGTACGTTTGAGTTTAGTAAAATAACCTACTATTTAAAACCTTGCAACACTGCTTTACGGATAACATTACAAACACAATTGGCAGACCGATGTTTTTCACTATTGTCCTTTCATATAATGCTCGTTATTGCCTTAGAAGACTTTTTCGTCTTCTCACGCTTCGGAATAATCTTATCACTTACGGGGTCATACGACAGTGCACAGCGCGTTTTTTTGTCGGTATATTTGAATGGCCATGTGACAAGGTCCATGAAGTTTGTCTTTATGGTAGGATATCTGTCATCGATCAGAACACTTTGGAGCATGCAAGAATGTTATATTAGATCATGCTAGCCGCGCACATTCACCGTTCCCCTCGGTCGCAGTGCTGCAGTATATTCTACCTAAATTTACAAGCATGAAATTACTATGAAGGTCTTGAACTGCTGGACGGGGCACAGAATAGAAGACGTTGATCTCCCGTCCTGAATACTTGGAGCAGCATTCTTACATATGGAGGATAAATATTACCGAATATAAGCTCTGGGTTAATTTTGCGCGTCCGGTATCACATATAGGCAATCTTTGTATTTCAGAATACGAAGATTTGTGGGTAAGTAGGATTTTAATCGAATCTGCTCTATTGCGTACGATGCTCAGTATCCAACCATTGCTCAAATTTGATTACAATCTGTTTGCTTTTTTTTTTTCCTCAAATGACTTTCAAATTTGTTTTGTCCATTGCACCTAATTATCATAGGCTACCTTTAGAATTCATGCGACTGAAGCGAATAAAGTTTTGCGGAAATTCATTTTGTCTGTGTCTTGGTCTTCAAAGACTGAATAAATGCAAACGGATTTCAACAGCTCTACTGCTCAGCAGTCTCATTAATGGATTGCTATTGTAAAGTAATCGAGTTGTTCAGTGAATCTATAAAAGTATGGACGCTTGAATGGAACGTGAATGACCTATTAAGATATCTTTTTTACCCTACTGCATGTCGCGATAATAGAAGATAATTTTTTTTATCTCGCTCTCCAATGGGCATTTTTTTTTTTTTATTAAAACTATTGTAGGCTTATATCTGATTGGTTAACTACTGATTATTAAATTCAAATGCCGCTGCATGTGGCCACACATGTAGACTCTAAGCTCTATACGCTTTATTTGGAAATTTTAATGTTTAAAATGTATTTGGTCATCGGGACAGCAGCAATAGGATTAATTTATTAATTTTGCCTGAATATTTTTTTCACTTTTTCTGATGTGTCGTGTTTACGTAGCCGAAGATGGGAAAAAGCGAATAGATGGGCAGTGTTATTTCATTTTGGGAATGAAACTACTTTTGTTTTGAAGGGAAAAAGCATTAACAAAAAGAGGAATTCGACCTAAATTACACCAGAACTTCGAAGACTGCAGTGGGGATTAGTTTGCAAATGTTGCGTACAGTTCAGCGCATGATTGGCCATTCAAACGTCTTAGATCCTGCAGGAGTACATAAAAATATTAAATTAAAAAAAAATTGAAAACCGTTGATTGTTGACGAAGTTTACGAAAGTAAGTGTTGCCCACTTCTTGCTCGATGATAACTATTCTAGCTGCACGCACAGTTAATGCAGGTCAAAAGTCATATGAGGGTCAGGGTTTACGGCCCTGGCGGTAATGTCCAGCTAAACTTGTTGAAATTAGCAGGATACGGCCTGCGGTGAAATACTGCTCGGCTTTGACTGCACAAACAGTCTGACCACACGTGTGCTTTTTGTGTGGAGATTCTGGTCCACTTTACTACAAATCCCATCGCTTCTCTTTCGAAAATCCCTGTGGAGTCCCCACTGTCATCCCGTGAACATTGGATATTTTCTTATTAAAGCACAATGTGTATTTTCAGGAAACGTCGTTCTTAAAAGTTTTACGCAAGTAAAATACTGTTCAATTATGCAATGTATTGTTTTTGTTTTATGTTAGTCCTGCAGCCGCGAGAAGCTGAAGGACCTGTAACCTTTACACAAGATGATCAACGAAGCTGTTCCTCAAAGTTAATTGCAATATAAACATTAATGTATCTGAGTCAGATTATCACCCGAGAACTGCAAGGGTTTAGAATGTCATCGTCACCTTTTTATTAATGGAATTTTGATGTAACAATTGTTGGCCATTATTCGCATGTGGTAAATTGTATGTGTTCCGTAAATTGTCCGTCCTTTCCATATTACAGTGCGCATCGAGTTGATACTTAAATCGAGCATGTAGCTATTTTGGGATCTAGTTGTATTAAAGAAAGTCTTTCATAGAAGAATGTGAAATTTCGAATGTCAAAACGCATGGTATTCTGTCTCAAAATTCAGCTCATCTATCCACATTTATCATTCAAACCTGTACATTTGGGCAGAAAAAAAACTTGTACCAACTTCTCCCTGTGATACAAACGCTTAATCGTTTGCGCCGTCTACTGGAAGTTTATAGAGGTGCAAGGCACGGGAGAGTGATTGTAAACTCGGTGCTAGAAAGTGGTTTCTCGGAAATCTACGTTTCTCGTGAATTCCATCAGCTGCATTTTTTTAATTACCCGTTGTGTATTAAGTCCCTATAACACACTATCGATGGGTAATCGAATATTTAGCATGAACACTGGGCAGTATCAGACCAAAAAATGTGTATGAAGCCTGTACATAAGACTGTTCCGTGAATATTTACTAAGCTCCTTCTTGACAAATATTAATCTTTTGGCAAAAAGCTGTGTAAACTCTCAGAAATTGCCACTCTTTTGCTAAAAACCAGGATATTTCAATAGCAATTATACACACAAATCGTGTGTTTGGAATGTCGACAGTTGACATATATTTTATTTAAGTTTGTTTAGTTTGCTTGGCTCCTCGTAATGTCAATTTAAATTCAGATTCCAATCTCCGATTTACTAAAAAAAAAAGCTTCGTCTTAGTTTCCTGCTTAATTAGTGTCGAAATAAATTAGCAGCAACCATTTGCATGCACGCGGTAGGCCTATTTTTTTATGTAGCCCTACCAAGTAAAAATGCAAAATTATTTACAGTTCATATGGCAAGTAAAGAGTTCACTGTTTAAATAGTGGCGTCTCACAGTTATGAATATGTTAAAACGAAGAACCCGAGCTGAAATTGCTGTTTTGTTACAGCTGTCTCCCAGTCGAGTTAGTTGGATTATTCATGCCACCACTAAGCAAACATTTGCGTGTGTAACTGTCACTAAAACATTCAAGAAAGCCTCGGACACGGGCACATAGACATGCAGCTGGCATAGATACACAGGCGTCCTGGATGAATATGAGAACTATTTGCAATATAAAATAGAACTCCACGACAAATGTGTAGCCTACGTATATATCCATTTGTATAAATAGGTCTATGTGCGCGTGTATTATTATTATTATTATTATTATTATTATTATTATTATTATTTTTAGTTGTAGTGGAGGACAGTGATTTTTGGAAATATTACTAGAATTATTTTCCATGAACTGAGTATGAGAGGGAAACTAAACAGCGCATGTGCTTAAAATAACCCTTATTTCCAAAGACATTTTTCTTGTTCTTTACTGCTACAACACTTGAGTGGTTGATGGAAGAGCGAGACATAGCAGAAATATCACTGAATAAATGCGTCGGTCCTCATGTTAAAATCAACGTGGATTTTGGTTTGAAAACAGTAAATAAAGAATTCTTTTGTCCAGTCATCATTAAGTCAATTAAAGTTTCAGTGTGAACACAGGCTTTCCTCAAGTTTTAGTTCAGCAATGTAATGCATGTCCTTTGGCCAGCACCATATGCTTTCTGATATGAATTGATATGATACGTTTTCAATGTTTCCCTCTACGGGAAGAACATTATTAATAAGCCAGAATTGATCCTTTGCGAAAAAATTACACAATTCAATTTTGACTATTCTGTTGACATTGCTTCTAAGACATGGCTTCCAGCCATGAAGAGGAGATTTTGCTGACACCTTTTATCGCGGGCGGTTTTCTAAAATCGGGACTCGACCATACGCCCTCACGGTGACAGAAACGTGTTGCAGTGATTTAACCCGGTGTCTCGATAAATCGGGTGCGCTCGTGGGATTGCAACTGCGCGAAAAGGGATGAAACGGAGGAAAATCCTCTGCTCAGTCACCGCCACGCGGCCAGAGCAAAGGCAGTAGCCACGACCGTAATTGTGTGTTTGGGGGATGGAGTCATGTCCTGGTCGGGCCAATCATGAAGTGCGATAAGGAGTCTCGCGCCTCCTGAGCGGGAGGGATCGTGAATTGATCAGCAACCTGGGCGAGAAAATTAAAAAAGCGTCTCAGTCCGGAGGTGTTAAAATCCATATTTTCAACTGATGGTGCGGCGTGGGCCGCAGGTCCATGATAGGCTCCCAGCAATCTCAGCATCTCCGATAGGGGCCTTATGTGGCTGGCTGTCAAATAAGTGCTTGCTTGAGCTCCTACACCTGAGCACTGTGGGACAGAATCCAGGTAGGATAACCTGATATTCGATGCATTTGCTGCTGCCATTACGCACGCACTGCCTGTGCAGGTACCGCCCGGAAAATCTAAATGTTGAAGTGTTTAGGAATGACCCCGAAAATAACGTGAGAAGTAGGAGCGGCGCGCGCATCCGGTGCGCGTCCGGTCTGCGCGTCCTCTTTCATTATCACGTTGACCGCGGTTCGGTGGGGTGAAAATGTGGCCAGGCGCTCGAGATTTTAGGCCAGTTCTGCGGAGATTGCGCTTTGCACTTTCTCGTAAATGGCCAAAGATCGGGACGAGGAGTGTGACATCAACCACTGCTCGCTTCCGTTATGCCCGAACATCCAGTGTGAACGTGCGAGATTGAGCTACCTTGCGTGCGACATTGAGCAATGAAACAGTGCATATCAATACAAAGATCGTGCTGCAAATTCTACCTATTAATTTTGTTTACATTTGGCAATATTTTGCTGCATATATTTTTATCCTTAGTGTTGAAAAGCAAATCTACCTTTTACTCATTTTTTGTTTTAATGTTAGATTATTCTACAGCTAATCGTTTGAAGTTCAGTTGAATATAAGTTGATATATATGTATTCTCTGTTCACACTGCTATTGCAAGCACTTACACAGGCTATTATTCTCTGCAGCTTTTAAAAATATAATAAAAATATTCATTTATTTGTTTGTTTGTTCATTTATACATTTATTTATAGAAATGTATTTAAATATTAACCGTTGTACTCAGAGGTAGTTTTTTTTCTTCTTCTTCTTCTTTTTGGCATTCAATTTTGTAAAATATGTACTGCCTTTGTCTCATTTAAGCCCCAATCATTTGAGTAAATTCAATCATTTCAGCAGTGCGTTTTATTGCCTGTTAAAAGTCACAGCTGACTGGATGGTGCACCAGTTGCCCCAGACAGGATGCCCTATAAACAAATGGCTCATTGCTTTGTTTTGGCTGCGTGAAACTGCAGGTGTGAATGCATATGAGGGGAGGTGTGCCATGAGTTCTACAGATTACCCATTTGGCCACTGCCAAATCTGTGATTTTTCAAAACTTTATTTATCCTAGCAGGTCACAAGAGAACAAATTAGTATTAATTAGGATTACCTGGGAGTAGGTAAGTGGGGAGCGTAAGAGCACTCATGCCCTTGGGATGGCTTTACGGTCAAGGGCCGTCACTTGAAAAATTATCGAGTTGACTTAACTTAAAAAAGTAAGGCAACCAGCTGCAAAGCATTTTTGAGTTGGCTCAACTTTAAGTTCCAAGGTCTTTAAAAAATAAGTTTGTGCAACCTTTAAGACTTGAAGTTGGCCAAACTCAAAAATTCTTTGCAACTGGTTGCCTTACTTTTATAAGTTTAGTCAACATATTGTTTTTTGCAGTGTTGCTCAAGGGCCCAACAGCTGAGTTTTTCCCAACTTAATCTCTCTAGATGTAGGTCAGAATCCTACATCTCACCTGAAAAGGCAATTCAATGGCTGCCAGCCTGGCTGGTTACCGCTGGCTACCGTGATATACAGTGCTGTGAAAGGAAAACAGACTTCAAACCACTGTATGAGCATTAGGCCACCCCCCAACCTAAATACCACTCAAAAATACCCTCAAGAGCTTCTATTGCCCTGCATAAAGACAGCACTTTGCCCCAGTTGGATGGCCAGCCTGAGGAAAGCCCTTACAATACAAACACAATGACCTGTTCCTCAAAGTGACAGTCACTCAGCTCTAAGATTTGAGCCCAGACATGATAAACTGTGCTTTAGACATGATCACTTCTGATGGCAGCAATTCTGGGCTGAGAAGCAGGCCTTGGGTCCACGCCTGATTAAATTAGGTTATTGATCTCCTGATTGGCCGCATCTATTACCAGGTCAATTTCCATCCTTCGGAACAGAGCAGGTAAGTGGTTGCCGGGGGTTAGTGTGTTGTGGAAATGGGCCCCCTGTTCTGTCGGGGAATGGAAATAGAGACAGGCTCGTTTCAGGCTTGCGCTGTCACTAGCTTGGCATTCTAGGCATCCTGAAAGCATAGGGCTCCAGTGTCCCCCATCTAACTGAAATTATTGCAGGTTCCCTCCAGCTGTGGGCCCCAAAAATCCTCACCACCATTCACCCCACTGATACTGGCAGTGCTACATCAAGGAAGAAAGGTTGTGGGTTCAAATCTCTGCTAGCCCCACGCCCTTCTGTGTTTGGGAACTCCAACTCTGTCCCACCTTCCGCAGACATGCAGGCCAGGCTAACTGGAGACTCGGAATTACCCATAGGAATGACTGTGCAAGTGATGATGCACTGTAGAGCATGATAGCCCTCATTAAGTTATTTGAACTCATTTCCTCTCTTTACCTGTATTGTCGTGACAAGTTTTAGATATTGAACTGAAGTTCATAAGTTTTCAAAGTTGTCCATTGTTTTGACTCATTGTGAGTTGAAGCAAAGCTTATCTTCAAGTTGAGTTCATTCACAGTTAGTTGAGTTAACTCACATTTAAGGCAGCCAGTGAACTTTCATGTCTAAGTCTAACCAGCCTGAAATGTATTACAGTGTGTGCATCCTGCAGTGTATTGGCAACTGGTACAGCGGGGCGTATCCCCGCTTTTCACCTAATTTATGCGGCGATAAACCCCAGTCCCCTGTGTTCCTGACCAGGAATGAAGGTGTTTTTTTTTTTTGTTATGTTTTGTTTTTTTTTAATGGATGAATGTCTTTTTTTATAATCTTTCTGTGGTTTGTAATGTAATATCATTTTCTTTGTTGAAAGATTTGCTTTAAAAGAAGAAAATTCAAAATTTCTCTTGGAGGAAAATATTTCTTGAAAAGTTGCTGATGATATCCTGGTTGTTGGTGAACTTCAAAGGAAGATAATCTTATCTGACTTTTAGGAATCGCAATTAAATGTCCAAACCTTTCCAAGGATAGCGGTAGAATATTTGCGTCATGATACACATTTCCAGTTTCTGCGTGCAAAACTGGGTTTTCCTTTACAAGTTCACGGAACAGGCAACGCAAGTGTATTACTATTTTGGAACCTTCAATGTATTTTTTTCTGGAAACATAATTGTGCATGTTCTCGTTAAGAGAATACCGTTGCTTGATATCGTACACTGACATGGGGTTCCGTTGCTGGCGATGGATATCGGTTGCTCTGTTTACCGGAATTGCACATTCCGAAATGGAGAATTGACCTCTAACCGCCATCGCGTCAGCCAACCACACGCGAGGATTTGGCGAGAATAGCAGTGGCGCCACCTGCGGAAAAGTTTGGAAATTTAATAGTGATCCCTCTAATTTATCTGAACTATTATGTTGTAATTCAGTAAATGATGCGTATAAGCTTTGTTTTTAACTCAATAAATCAGAACATGTTCCTCACAAAAGTGTGTCCACTTATTTTGCAATAAATTCATATTTTAATGTACGAAAATTATAAAATAAATGGACATAAAATCACATTTTTGTCTCAATTGAACATTAAAATGATGACTGTTCTTTTCATTTGAACTGTGTGTTAAAACAGCAACAAAAGCCTTTATTTTTTTGCTCCATTCCCCAGTGTAGCTTAATACATGAGTGGCTTCCAGCCACTGTCAGGAGGAATTCTGTAAATCAAGAATGTCGTGTGTGGTGCCCCAGGACGTCATTAATGCAAAAGAAAATGCAAAGATAAAATATGCCCTCATTCAGAACTGTAATATATGCTTAAATCGTTGACATAAGAAATCTAATGGGGCATTGAAGATCGCTTGTCTTCTGACAATTGGGTAAATGATGGCAGTCTTGATCTTCTGCTCTGATATTGCATATGGGATGTACCGGAAACTTCTCAAGGTTTCCGCATTAACTGAGAGGCATTCCGTAAATTTGTACTCCAACCCCCAACAAAGCACACCTCATTCAACAACTAGAGTAGGGCTACCCAACCCTGTTCCTGGAGATCTACCATCCAGAAGGTTTTCACTCCAACCGTAACAAAGCACACCTCATCCTACATCTAGAGCATGGCTTTTCCAATCCTGTTCTCGGAGATCTACTCTCCTGCAGGTTTTCACTCTAGTCCTGACAAAGCACACCTCATTCAACAATTAGAGTAGGGTGGCTCAACCCTGTTCCCGGAGAGCTAGCATCCTGTTAGTTTTCACTCCAATCCTAACAAACTACACCTAATCCTACATCGAGAACATGGCTTTCCAACCCTGTTCCTGGAGATTTACTGTGCTGTAGGTTTTCAATACAATCATTACAGAGCACACCTCATTCAACAGCTGGAGCAGAGTTGCCCAATCCTGTGCCAGCAGATCACACTGCAGTGCTAATTAGTTGAATTCAGGTGAGCCAAATTTGTTTCAAAACGAAAATCTGCGGGTTGGTAGATTTACAGGAGCAGGGTTTGGTGCCACTTGGACAGGGGTTTATCTGTCAAAGAGCAATAATAATAATAATAATACCAATGTTTTAAACCATCAGACACAGCACCAGGATCTTTCAAATCCAATATCATGAGTTCTGGCCTGTGCTGTGAAAGCCATAAGTGAACCTGAAATACAAACAAAATTCAAACATCTTTTTTCAATATCAATACTAAATACAGTTATGCATAGGTCCATCAATCAAACTCTCATCCTTTACTCTTATTCAGACATTTTTGCTATATTTACTGTGATATGTTATACTCCAAATCCCAATGCGCTCACTCGACTTAAAAGATTATTGGAAACGGCTTGCACTTATATCTTTTAGTTTAGTACAGCACAGCAACTACAGTACTGTACCCAACTAAAGGTTTTTGTGCAAGCCACTGTTGTAAAGGTTTTTATGTTCAAGCCACTGCGGTAAAGTAAAGGTTTTCTTCGCAAGCCACTGTACTAAACTAAAGGTTTTTGTGTTCAAGCCACTGCAGTAAAGTAAAGGTTTTATTCGCAAGCCAGTGTACTAAATTAAAGGTTTTGTATGGAAGCCTCCATACTATTCTGAAGGTTATCTGTGCAAGCCTCTGTACTAATCTAAAGATTTTCTGTCAGTCTCTGTACTAAACAAAATGTTATCTGTGCAAGCCTCTGTACTAATCAAAAGATTTTCTGCGCAAACCTCTGTACTAAACTGAAAGTTTTGTGTGTAAGCCGCTGTATTTAAATGAAGCCTGTCTGTGCGCTCCTTTTCCAATGAATGTTTGGATTGAGTGAGCAAATTGGGATTTACAGTAATACACTGTATTTATTTCATTTCCAGTGAAATTCTCTTTGCTTTCACTGGAATGTTTTGATTGCTGTGGCCAAACTTTTTAAAGTAAACTGCGGATGAGGAGTTTTTCCTCTTAAAATATAAAATTTCTAGACTCTTTTTTTTTAGTAATAAGCATCTTATGTCCAAGGTTTAGATGAACTACGTAATATCTTTAAATGATTACGGAAATGCGATTCCAGCTGAGATTCCACATGTAACAGCTGTGTAATTCTTCAGAAAAATTCTCATTTCCTTTTCCAAGCCATAGAGTATATACATAGCTCAATTTTCATGGGGATTAATACATTCTTCGAATGTAATTCAATGCATTCATGCCATCAGCTCACAGCTACAAGGTTGCGGTTCTCCACAACGAGGAAATATTTTATAATTTATTCTGAATTTTGTCCATATGTGTTCTCTCAAATCCACCAACATCGGAAAAAGCAGTTATTTAGAAGACTGGACCCTGATGCAGTTAGTTTTTTCTCAGCTTTAGCTCATGTTATTACAACATGTTTCAACCGGTCTCTAATATTTGCCCACGATGCACCATTTTATACCATAAAGCCAAGGAAGAGAGCAGATTTCCACCTACTGGAACCATGGGAATAATACATTGAACTGGAATCTTTACAGTTTAATAACTGACATACGCATCCCACGGTACACTGCAGACACATTATGCAGCCATAATCAGCAGCAGTAGAAACAGTGATCATAAAAGAGGTAGTGCAGCATCTCTATATTAGAGCTTTTATGAATTATACCACAGGGCAAAATTATCGATGCTACATCAAAACTGGAGATCATACCAAGATTGCATGTACTCCATCATTATCGATGTTACTATAAAAACTGGCCCCCAAATTGGGATTTAGCATGCACTGTCATTATCAATGTTACATCAAACCTAGAGACCAAAGAGGGATTAGATATAATCTTTCAGTAAACTATAAAATCTGTCATGTGCACCAGTAATACAATCACAAGTTCAATGTAATAAATTTCAAGCTGGTTAAACTTACAAAGAAAAGTTCACCGGCCGCCTTTAAAATGTGAGTCATTTCAACTGAATGTGAGTTAGTGCAACTTGAAGATAGCTTTGTTTCAACTCACAATTAATGAAGACAATGGATAACATCAAGTTTAACTTTTAAAAATGTATAAACTTGCGTCGCATTTTTAAAACTTGTCATGTCATGTGGAGTTAAAGTGAAGAAATAAGTTCACGTAACTTAACGGGACTATCAGGTCTTACAGTGTGGTAGCAGTAGTGGTAATAGCAGTAGTTGTAGTAACATAATAGTAATAGTTGCAGAGCTAACAGTCATATCAGTAGCAAGTTAAAGATGGCAGCACTAGCAGCAGCAGTAATACTTGTAGTAGTAGTAATAGCAATGGGTCAAGCACTAATAACAGCAATTACAGTGGTTGTAGCATCATAAGTAATAATAGAAGCAATGATTGCAGTACCAGATGGAGTAATGGTGCACATGATGATAGTAATATTAGTGTGGTAGAGAGACGGTTGAGGTGGCAGTGGTTATAGCACGACTTCTGCCGCACAAGATTTGTTAATGAAACGTAATAATTCCGAGACAGTGCCCTCCAGTAATTCACCTCATTGGTCCTGACAAGGGAGGGTTTGTAAAGGTTAACAGATGGACCCCTGACCCCCGCAGGGTTGAAGATGCGTGTAACTCCAAGGCCTATGAGGACGGACCCCCAACCTGGTTCCCTGAGGGCCAGGTCTCTTTACCTCAGGGTCCAACAATGCGTTACTCGATAGCGGCAGGCGCAACCCGAGACGGCTATGAAAAGGCCTTTTACCTGCTGCATTTACGCAGAAGTCAAGCGACCCTCATGTTGTTCTACCAATTTAGTGCGCTTTAATCGTGTTTGAACAGCACCTGGTCTCCATTAACCGCCGCCAGGCGAAAGGCGGGGGGACCAGGACTGGTCGTCATACTGTGGGAGGCAAGGTGAGGCAGGGATGGGGGGGGGGGCATGTTTGAAATCTTTTGTGTCATAAGATGTTGGGGGGCTTTTTAGCAGTGGGGTGAATTTAGAAATAAAACATATACAAAAACGGCATCATAATCAAGTCAAAGGCCAGCATTCCATTATGAAAGGCATGATTGTTGTCAATATAATACTGAGGATAGCCTTTTAATTGAAATTTTGGAGCTTCAACTTTTTGTCACCATTTTTTTTAACTTGGTTGTGATAGTGTTGCAATCTGATTTCTCAGCCTTAATATCTTTTATCAACTATTTGCCGATTCGTAACCTGTGCCCGCCGCATATAACCGACAGTTTGCCAGTTACGTCGACCTCAGAAAAAAAAAAAAAAAAAAAAAAAAAGATTTGCAACCATGCGTAAAAATATGCGCAATTGCTTTCATTAACGCATCCGCAGTCACCGTCGCTGAAACGGAGCGGGGCGCGTGCACAGCCCCTGCGTGGCGATCGGCTGCTCTCTCGGCCAATAAGAGAAGAGCTCCTCCTGGCCCCCGTGCTGCGCCGTCCACCTGTTCGCGGTAATCTCCGCTTAATGAGGCGAGCTGAAAACGAGCCGCTCTGCGCAAACATTGGCAGCGTCGCCTTCAGAAGCTTACCCCCTTATCGCCGTGTCCGCATAAAGCACTGCGCGTTAAATGCTTCAGAGAACAAGAGAATACAGTTTGTGTTGACTGTGTAAACACAATTTATAACGGCAGAGAATTCATTCAAAAAATTAGAACGTGTGGGTACAGTTGGTGGTAATACCATTTGCTAATCTTGTTTAAAATGGCTGAAGACAGAATTTTTGGATCAGATGTCATATCTGTTGCTGTGAAAACATGTATAACACTCAGGATTTATTTTGATAAATGTTCAAATGAGATGACGGGGGTGTAGACTAAACTGTATTTCAGCTGTATGCATCTCACATTTGTGGGACCTGTAACCACATCAGCGGGACCAGGACAGCAAGACAGAGGGGAGAAAATATTCATTTTAAAGAACCTTATTTTGAATCAGCCTTTGGGAGGTTTTCATGGCTGGGAACCAGGGCCGGTATTCAATTCAATACCTAGTCTAAGTAAAACTTAAACTTAGTTTTTTACTTGGCTAAGAAAAATGCTTAAGTCGTATTCAAGATACGTCTAAGACATTTACTTAGTCAGATGATATCTAAGTAAATTATTTAGCCAAAATTATGACGTGTCTCCATCTGTCCGCTGAAAGCATCCCGTGGTATAGAAATGCAGGGCTGTGCACAGCCTATCCATGGGTGCAATTGGGTGGTTGGTATATAGCCCCTGGGGGCAATGTCGTCCTCTATCAACTGAGTTAGGCGCAGGATCCCTTCCCTGTTGAAACGATATCTTTTGATAAGTTCTGTATCATTGTACGCGTCGATTGAATGTAAACGTTGGTAAGCCATATGCTGACAAAGTTTGCGTTGATGGTTGAAGATGGAGCAGAGCAGCCATGATGATACGTCTTGTCCCGACTAATGATTCTTTGAGAATGATATTGTACTTAAGTGTCCAATCTGGACAAGACAAAATACTTAGTTGTATGCGCTTAAATACCAAAAATACCTAAGTACGAATATTTACTTTTTACTTAGTATGAATGAGAATTTTACTTAGAATAAGTAAAATTCTCAGTCAAAAACAGCAAAATACTTAGCCAAAAGTTTACTTGAATACCAACTTTGACCAATTTTTACGTAAGTTCAGCACTAAGTACAAAATTGTACTTAAGTATTGAATTGAATACCAACCCAGGAGTTGGGGTTTTGGGTGGGTCGGGGGACGCACCTCAGCAGAACTCAGAGGCAGAAGAGCCACAAAGGGTTGGGCTATGGGCAAAGCGGCCTGCTGCCCTGTGACTCCCAGGTCAGCAGCGGTGACAGGATTAGCGTTAAATGAGCTGCCATTTGAAGACAAAAAGGAAGTTTTCTCCAAAGAGGCTTAGACATGGAAGAATTACCAGCAGCTATTCCAGAGGTCCTCATACCTGCTCTCTATTCCTCTTTCATTTAGCCTGTTTGGCTCTCTAAAATGCTCTTTCCCTGTCTCTCACTGTCTCTCTCTCTCTCCTTCTCCCTCTCTCTCTCTCTCCTTCTCTCTCTATGTCTCTCATGGACTCTCTCTCCTACTCTCTCTATGTCTCATACTCTCCTTTTCTCTCTGTCTCTTATAAACTCTCTCTGTCTTTCACATTCTCTCTCTCTGTCTCTTACATACTCTGTCTTTCATTCACTCTCCCTCCTTCTCTCTGTCTCTCAGAGACACACACTCTGTCTCTTGTACACTCTCTTCCCAACTCCCTCTCTGTCTCTTACACACTCTCCTCTCTCTGTCTCTCTCTCTCTCTGATGTTGATGGCTGTTTTCCCTGTTATTGTTGCTAAATAACAGACAAAGGCGTAAGAGAGAGAAGGTGTAGCCACTGCTAAATTAGCACAGGTGACCCACCCGCACCACGTCATACCTGAGCAGCTGGTGTGCACCGAGCGCATCTCCACACATCGGAGAAAAGCATACAAACTGCCCCTCACCCCAAACAAGAGAACACACTCACACAAACACACATACATGCATTTACACACACCCCCTCTCTCTCAGACACACATATACTCACTCTCACTCACAAACCACTGCGCACACACACATGCACACACACTCACACACATATTCATGCGTTTACACACCCTCTCTGTCACACACATATTCACTCGCTCTCATTCACTAACCACTGCGCGCGTGCACACACACACACACACACACACACACACATACACACACACGCATAAATACACACACACACTTATAGACAGAGTGGGAGTTAGAGCAAAAAACAAAACGAAAGACAGATAAAGAAGAAAACGAGAGTGACAAAGTGAGAAAGGGAGGAGTAATAGAGATGGATGAGGGAGGGAGAAATGAACAGATGAGAGACAGATGAAAATAAAGACCAATGAGCGAGAGAACGCAGGCGGGAGACATAAAGCCCCTTAACATTCATCATCCGCCACTTTTCCCAAGTTCTTTCCATTTTCAATTAAAGCCTCACCATTCGTCAAGACTATTGTGGAGAGCAAACACATTCAGTCCAATATCCATCCTTATTTGCATTGCATGTCGAGGTGTAATAAGAACTTCTCACTGTTACTGATAATGAGAGGACACTCTAAATGCATTTTAACCCTCTGTGGAGTAGGTTTTTTGTAACATTGGTTCTTTTTTTGAAGAACAAAGTCAGCATTTCTAATTTGGAGCATTTTAATGCGTCAAGGAACTGGCAGATACAGTAGAGCCCACTAGCCCGCAGATTCCACAATTTACAATTGGCCGCAAAGGGGTGCGATGTGACTTAGCGGTGTTTCTCGCGCAGAAATCGCATCACTCGTCCTCCGGGCGGCGAGCAAACAGATTGCATTTAGGCAATGCGAGACCGAATGAATTTCTCACACCTTTTTTTTTTTTTTCGCACCTCAGCGACACATCGGAAGGCGAGAGGGATATTTGAGCGCCGCTTCTGAAAAAAGACCAGGAAGGCAGACAAGAGGAGGGTGACGCCTTGTATCTCTCCTTTACAAGGCATCCCCCCCAACAGAAGCCCCCCCCAACACACACATACACACACACACACCACACCAAAAAAATACCTCTGCCAACAGGATGGAACCGGTAACATGTACTAAATCCATCCACTCTGTCCCAGCCAATGGGAGAAAGGGAGGTCACAATGCACCACTGGCCAATCAGGACACTCGCAGCCCCCATCATTTTGCACTTTGCTTCTTTTCTGACTACGCTGAAGATTAGTTATTGATTAGGAGGGCGATAAATTATCCCGAAGAGAAACCTCAACAACAGAGTCATTAAAGCCGCCCCTCTTGCCGAGCCTCGGCCCCTCATTACGCTCCGTCTCACCGAGGTGGACCGCGCCGGAGAGACGGTGAAATGATGGGATTGGAAATTTTCATGTCTTTGAGCACTCTCTGGTTGACCTTTCGGTGAATTAAAGTAAGCAAACTGATAAATTAACATTCAATTTAAGTCCCACATAGAGACGTTAAGATTTAGAAGCTGGCTAATTGAATTCTTTCACTCGCCTCAAACTATGTGACCAAAACACAGAAAATATCAAATGAATTTACTATACGGTGTATTAGACGATACTGCATAAAGTCAATTCAACTCCAGCACTGCTTTAAAGTTCAAAGGTCGGTCACACTTTAGATGAAGTGTTGCTCATAAAGGCTTTATACAGCATGTATAATGCCTTCATAAATGGGATATAATGTCTTCGTAAATTATACATAAGCGAATATTATGCTTTGTAAAGGGTGAAATAATGCATCCTTATTCAGCATGTGATGAAAATGTCACTTAGTTGACAATGTCACCCTTTATAGCATTTAGCCGCTAGCTAAGTGACATTGTAGGTTATATCACAACTGGCATCACATGCTGAATAAGGATGTGTTATTTCACCCTTTACAAAGTATGACATTTGCTTATGTATAATTTATGAAGACATTATGTGTCATCTATGAAGGCATTATACATGCTGTATGAAACCTGTATGAGCAACACTTCATCTACAGTGTGACCCAAAGGTCTATAAAAGTAGTTCTAAGATTTACTTTCTTGATTTCCTGACCAACACACACAGAGGCCTGTTGCAATATAACACACCATCATCAGACATACTTAGTAACTCTGATTTTTTGTTTTGTTTTGTTTTTTTTTTGTGTGAAGATTATTCTGCTGAGTGGCCTGCAGTCATTGTAACTGTCTTTCTTATGTTATTGTCTTAATGGCTGTTGTGTAAATGTCTTGTCTTGTCCATGTGTTTGCTGTGTTTGTATTTTGGTGCATTCTTCCTCGGAGGTTTATGTCTTGTCTATACCTGTATGTTTTATGTTGGCCCCCCATTTGGTTGTAGCATTAGCCTATTTTTTGTTCAGTCTTTTTATTATTATCATTATGTTTTATTTTATTTCATTTTTTAAGTTTGTATTGCACTGTTATGTTTGTCCCTCCTCAGAGGGTTTTTCAATATAGCATTATGGCAAAAAAAAAAAAAAAAGTGTTTTTGATCACGTCTGTAAACCAGAAAGCTTGAATCTGGCGAAATAAAAGCCCTGCCCTCCCACAATCTGTATGGCTACTGATACAGTGTGGTCAATTACATAATTAGGGCACTTGTATCATAGGTGAACCACTGGGAGATATACATATACTGTATAGAACACAGAATTTGGCTGCTGAGGTCAGAGTTTGAGTTGATTACAATTACAGTCAATTAGTGATGAGGAAAATGAGTCACTATATTAAGTCACCACATGTAGAATTTACAGGACATTTTATTTCATACATATCCCCACTACTTTATGCATTTGTGGGCCGGTTGTAATCTATTAGCTAAGGTGTTGGACATGGAAGTAAACAATCGGCTAAATAATCATTAATTGATTTGCATTTCCTTATCAATGAGGTGTGCTGGACTTTGTAAGGATACGAGAGACATCGCCTCATAGTGTGATGTCACAAACACGAGATAAATGCTTCCAACCGAACCTTCTAGTGATGATGTAACAATCACTGCTGGCAACCTGAAATCAGTGGAGTTCTTGAACACTGACAAATTGTTGACCAAGCATTCTAGAAAAACATACTTTTATAGGGGTGAATATATGGGCGTGAACAGGAGAGACAGGTGACCCGGATTTTGTCTGACAGGGGGCTGTGTGATCTGAGAGGAGGTGACCTGGGTGCTTGGCGTGTAAATCCGTGTACATCCTCAATTAGAGGCCCATGGACTGGGGCAGCCTCGTTACCAGTGGGAAAAAAAAACCCAGCGGCAGCTGTTCTAGTGAGATTAAAGAGAGTAGCGTCACATGAGAACCAAGCTCCAACTGAGCCTCTTTAGAGAGAGAGAGACAGAGAGAGAGAGAAGAGAGAGAGGGAGCGAGAGAGAGAGGGAGAGACCGAATTCATACCATCATTAGGAGCATGTGAGAAAGAACAAGCAAGTCATTCAAGAGTATGAAATGGACGTGATGATAACAAATGCTGTGACAAATAAAGGCTCACATTTAGCTGTTGGTCTTCATCCAGTAGAATTTGGAGTCAAAATGAATAAAATAGGCTAGTTCTGTGTCAAAAATGGCAGTTAAGTCATTTTCAAACCATGTGTCAGGATGGTAACACTGCAAGACAGCATTCATCCCGCATTCCTAAGCTAAGCATCATACACAGAGCACATGTTTACATGGTGGTGGATATTTTCTACTGCAAGCAAAGTCAAGTTATTCGACACAACAGCAATGCCCCAGCGGGAATTCAAACTCTCAACTTTGTATTTCGAGGCCCTGATCACTGAACAAGGAACCAATCAGAGGGAAGGTGGAGATGTCCTACTATACATGCCTAGTGGCGCTAGTTATCGTATTTGCATTATCCTGCTACTCTTGAGCTGTGTGAGTAATTATGACGCTCATCTGAAGTCAGGCTCCAGATTAAATCACTTCCTCCCACTCTGGTGTAGTTCTGGGAGGAAGAACTGAAAATAAGGCGTCAGATTAACGCATCCTGCTAGATTTCTCCTTTAACGAAATAAATTGAAAAGTTAAGAGTTTGGTTTTGCACAAGGGATTATGGCCCAAAATTGGATATTAAGTGGGAATATAAAAAGACTGCATCATGGATGATTCCTGAAAAGATTATTACTGCGAGCCGAAGTCTAAACTAATACAAATCCAATAAAAACTGAAGGTCGGTATCAGGCCTTCGCTTCGTGATGCTCGAAGGCCTGTGACACATGTAGAATTGGATTTGTCTTTCCTTTTAGGGAGAGAGCAGTTGAGAATATATAAATCATTAAGATTTTTTATGCTTAAAATCTAACTTCCTGTTTAAAAAAAAACAACCAACTAAGAGAAGACCGCCTCGTCTCACTGGTGAGTGGGTTTCCATAAGCTTTAGGAGCTGTGTGATTCTTGCCCTTTTCACAGCTGAAGAGCCACAATGGCGGTTCCTGCCAGTAATCTGGAGATAGTGAGGGTGTGAAATTAAGTGCATTACGGCATCAGGGATTAAGGGGGCTCATTGGCTGCTGTTCATCCACGCCAAACTTTAGCCTTTTCCTTTCTTCCTTTTTAAAGCCCTAAACATTTGATCAGAGGACCGGAGAGATTGGATAAGAGGGGTCAAGAGAGAGAGGAAGAAGAGGGGAGAGGAGAAACACCAGCAATCCTTAAGAGAGGGGAGGGAGAGGCTCTTTTAGTTATTTTTCTCATTTGTCTTTTTGTATATACAGTGTCTCTTAAAAGTGTTCATGCTATTGGCATTTGTCCCATTTTTTTTTTTTAATTACAACATGGAATTAAAATGGATTTATTTTTGTCGGGGGGGGGGGAGAGTTTGTACCATTTGATTTACACACTATGCCTATCACTTTATGGTGCAATATCTTTTTTTTAATCATGGCACAAACAATAATTAAGACAAAAAACAGACATCTTTCATGCACAAAAGCATTCACCCCCTCAGAGTCAATGCACTGTGGAGCCAACTTGTGCTGCGATTCAGCTGCAAGTCTCTTGAGGTATGTCTCTATTAGCCTAGCACATGTAGTCACTGGGAATTTGGCCCATTCTTCAATGCAGAACTGCTCCTCCTCCTTCAGATTAGACGGGTTGCATTAGTGTCCGCCATCTTTTGAGTTATGCCACAGATTATTTAGAGGATTGAGGTCTGGACGTTAACTAAGCCATTCCAAGACATGTTACTGTTTCTCGTTAAACCACTCCAGTGTAGCTGAGCAGAACGTTTCGGGTCATTGTCCTGCGGGAAGGGGAACTTTGTCCCAGTCTCAAATCTCTGGCGGACTGGAATAAGTTTTGCTCAAGAATTTCCCAGTATTTAGCGACATCCATCTTTCCTTCAGTGCTGACCAGTTTCCCAGTTCCTGTTGATGAAAAGCATCCCCACAGCATGAAGCTCTTAACATCAGGGTGATGAGAAGTGTTAAGTTTTCACCATAGCCTCTCCCACAATGACCAATAGTTCAATTTTAGCCTCATCTGACCAGAAACCCTTCTTCCATGTTTTTTGAGAGTCTTCCAAGTGTTTTTTTAAGAAATGGCTACTCTTCCATATAAAGCCCGGCTCTGTGGTTTATTCAGCTTAAAGTGGTCATATGAGAGAAATGGTTCTGCAAATCACAATGCTGAAATTAAACTAAACGTTTCCGAGCAATTTATGGGCCAATCTTACATGGTAAAGCCATTTAACTCATACACTCAATCTTTAGCGACCCTTCATGCAGCTGTCGTGGCTAAGACCCACTAGAAAAAATTTTTTTTTAAATCTCAAGGTGATTATCATTGTAGAATAAACGCTAAGTAAATAAATAAATAAAGCAAGCAGCACAGGATCATATGACAGTGTAGATACTCCAGTGTGGATTGCACCAGGTACTGCCACACTGCCCCGCACTTCCTTCCACACATCGGGGCCTGCAGATCCACTTCCTGTCCGTTGGGAGGGAGAGTGGCTGGCTATTTGTAGCCCCCCATAACCACACAGAGTTGCCTGTTTAGTTCAGCTGTCTCCATCCGGTGACCATTATTCATTAGAGACAAAGCATCCTTCAGTAATCTTAAGTGAGACGGATCGCCACTGAGATCAGAGCAGACAAACAAAGATGTCAAACTTTAATTTTGGAAAATTGTCTGTGTATTTAGTGCTATATTAGGCCCAAGAACAGTGCTGATACTTAAAAATTTGTGCATCCGTTTAGGCGGGAAGAGATGAAGTATTGAAACTCAGATGATTGAATAACAGATGAAGCATCTCTGGTTTAAAAGTGGCAGAACCGATTACAGATGAAGCAATAGACTGAAGGTATCAGAACGAAACCAAAATCTCTGCTTTGCTAATGTTGCTACACCTCCCATTACAGGGCCAGTTCCCTCACAGCAGTATAAAGGGCAGTGTTAAACAGTCTTTAGCGTCTACAGATTTCAAACAATTTCAAATTAAGAGCCTCTTTTTAACGCCCACCAAATGGCCTCAGTGAGCTTAGAAATTAACTTAAAAATAAATACATACGAACATGTCGTATGCTGTAATCGCTGTCATCATTTGAACCCCAAAATTATTAATATTGATGGAATTAAATGAAATTAAATTGGAGTTAATCGCATTCTGTGAGGAAATTGTACCTAATCCCAAAAGCCAGAAAAAAAAATCTATAGACCCGAAAGACAAAGTTTACACACAAAAAACAACACCAATTTTTAAAATAATGGCCAAGGCAATGCAAATGGCTGCACTGAAAAAAAAGAGAAAAAGAAAAAGTAAGGCAACCAGCTGCAAAGTATTTTTGAGTTTGCTCAACTTCAAGCTCAAAGTTCTCTCAAAAATGAATTAGCGGAACCACCGGGATTTGAGGTTGAGCAAACTCAAAAATGCTTTGCAGGTGGTAGCCTTTTTTCAGCTTTGCCAACTTTTTAATTTTGACAGTGATCATTTTACAAAGCATTACCCATGCAAGCAAAATAATTGAGGAAGAATAAAATGATGATGAAGAAAATTTGGCAGTGGCTAAAATGACATTTGTGAGCAAACTGTAAGAAGAAAAAAATGTAAAAAAAAGAAAATTGACCAGCTGCATAGCATTTTTGAGTTTTCTCCACTTGAGTTTTTGAGTTTGCACAAACTACTGTTTTTGCAAGAACTCTGAACTTGAAATTGAGCCTCAACACAAAAGTGCTTTGCAAATGGTTGCCTTACTTTTTTAAGATGAGTCAACTTATTATTTTTTACAGTGTGTCACTGAAAACTTTGTCCTATCATCCAACAACCAGAGAAGATAAAGAGGCAGGGCTCCCATTTGCTGTTTCATTCCAAATTTTCCCCTCACTGATTCTGCCCCGGCATTCCGATCAGGAAGCCACCTCCACCTGTCAGTCACCACGGCGATGGGGGCTGGATTCCCGAGGTGAGAAGAGGTCTCGAAGTGCAGGTGAGAAGTGAGTTTTCCCTGAGCTCCGTCGGGAAAAGGGGGCTCTACTCAACCCCCGCTATTTGTTTTGGCAGCACAGCAGGGAAAAGGGGTGTCACTGTTCCAGTGCCTATTAGTGCTGCCCGGTAACTGCAGAGCACTGCCACAGAGGAGTGAAAATACCCTGCAATTTAGAGCACCGTACAACTGCGAGGGAGGTTAAGATCATATGCTGAGGAGTGTGTGTGTGTGTGTGTGTGTGTGTTTGTGAGAGAGAAAGAGCATGTGGATGCATGTAAAAGCAGTTGTTCACTTGATACTCCATATATGAAACATAAATGCTAGCTGCATTATGAGTGGAACTTTTATTTTGTTTTACTCCACTGAAACTACTATGCATTGTAAATAAGCTGAGGTGTGAATTCCGTTCAACTGATTGTTTCTGATTTCATTTTGTAAGGGTTACATAATTGTAACTGCAGTACATGGTACGCTGATTGAGATTATTTCTTTATTATTGTCTCGCTGTGGATTTCGTCAAGGAAATGTAAGTCCATTGGCGATGTTGCCTCATCCTCATAATGCATCAAACAGGGACAGAGAAATGAAGAACTTTAACTGAAACTCTTGAACCAGTTAAGAGTACAATTACAAGCAATTTTAACAGTTAACTTGCAGTATTTTTGAGATGCAGCTCATTAACTGGCTGAATTACAGATTAAGAGAGCTCTGGAAACATTACAAAATGAATCAAGAGTTACGAGTGTAGATCAGTCCGACAAAACAGAGAAATAATATAAAGATCAGATAAAAATGGGCCGAACAGTTCACATTAGCATTAAAACTTTCTGCTCTTGCAAAGAAAGTCGCTCCAGAAGAACCCTTTATGGGTCTGTAGAAGTAGATGAAGAAAACTGATCAATGAGGCCCTCTATCTGTAGAATCTTACAGTACACGTTAAATGTAAATCCAGTTTTCAATACGCAGTGGGAACTTGCCAATGCGCTCGTGCGCACTGATCTAAATTATCGCCCATTCCGCTTTTCCAAGCTCTAAAATTTCTATGTATCGTTTAATTTGTGTGATTATAAAGCGTTTGATCATAAAGTTGTTATATTCACCGAGAGTTCAAAAGGTTTTTCAAGATAAATGCATATCCACTCAAAATATTGAATAGATATTAAGTCATGTAGTTTAGAAATCGATTTTAATTATACCACTAGACGAGTGGGTCTTACACAGTCTAATTTATTGCGCTATTATACGGAGAGACATCCCATGCATTACAGTTACAAATCAATTACTGAGTTACAGAATATGGTTGCTTTTCAGTCATGAGGTGAATAATTGTATAATTGCTTGTGGCTTGAAAACTAAAAGTGACTAGGCATCTTTACAACTCAGTTATGGCCATGTATCATCGTTGCTATTGCTCTAATTGAAAGTTGTGCCAAAATTCTGGAAGTCATTGATGACAGATGGGGCGGCTTAAGTACATTGTTCATTATGATCGACTACAGCATTTCGGGCACGTCCAGGGCCAGGGAAAATTTATTGGAAAGGCAGAAAATATACTATGGCTGTATCCAAAGTACTTTACACCTCCCATATCTGGTGAATGGATGGGGGTGTTAACCAATTTCTAGCAAATGGAAGACATCCTAGTCAGTCCAATACAAAAAAAATGAGAGAACCTCTTGTCTTGGGCTGCGTTCGAATAGTCACGATAAGTGCGTTTGAATTCTCTACATGTTAAGGAAAGGTGCTTCAGTGCTTGCTAACTTGTATCCTTTAGCATAGAGTGCACTGAACCATCCTGTTATGATTCTGCTGTTGCCTGACCATGTTTTTGTGATGACCCTGATTCCAAGCCATGTTTTCTGTAACAAGACATGTTTCGTATTTTGCCTGTCTTTCTTTGTTTTGTCATTTGCCTGCCATTTCCCATATTCTCAGTTTAGATTATCATTCTGGTTTTTGTATTTCTCATGCCCTGCATTGCACATTGTCTCCCCAGTCTTGTCATGTGTTCTGAGACAGTTTTATTCCCCAGTCTTGTGTGCCACGCTTTCGGGTGATTTCATGGTTTCTGGGTTTCCAAACATTCATTTCAGTCTTGTTTGCTTCCTTCGCCTTACTGTTCTATCTTTACTAACATTACTAACAGTTTATTATTTTAGATAAATTACTAACACTAACTAACATTTTTTATAGTACTAACTTACTAACAAGCACTAGGGATTGTATAGCTGCACATTACTAATTGACTAACGAGCTCTCAGCACTCGCTCTGCTCTAGTCTCCGCCCCTTGCCTTAACTCAATTTACTTTGCTGTGCTTCAGCGGATTCTCCACGCCTAATTAATCACTGTTCTGCCTCTCACTCTGTGCACTTTAGAACTCCCTAACCGGAGTCGTCTGATTGTCATAGGTTGTCTGTGTAATCCCTGTCCGCGTTTTGGCTTTCGCCAATTTCATGTGGTTAGGCACTTCCTCTTGTTCACTCCCTTGTTAATTAGTCTGATCCAGCTTACCTGTTCCCTATTATAGCATGTGACTTCCCGTATGTGTATTTAAGCAGTCATTTCACAACCAGCTCTTGTCAGAACGTTTTCCTTGTGCTGTGATCGTTGATGCCTTGTACTCTTTGTGTTATACTTCTGACTGGAACGTCCCGGATTTTGATTTTGGCTTTCTCTTTGATATTCCTGTGCCCGTGTACCGTACCTGCTTTGCCCGACCCTGAGTTTTGTATTTACTGCCCTGATTACGAACTAGATTACGTCTACTGGATTTTGGCTTTGGCTTCGTCTCTGATATTCCTGTGCCCGTGTACCGAACCTGCTTTGCCCGACCCTGAGTTTTGTGTTTGCTGCCCTGTTTACGAATTGGATTACAACTACTGGATTCTCATTTTGGATTGGACTCTGCACCGTTTTCTGCCCTGCAGGGGTTTCCACCCCAAAACCAATAAAGAATAAGTTTATTGGATATATTTGGTCTCGCTTTTGGTTCCTGAACGCTACCTCACACATCCTTTATGAAAGATGATGCCTTCCCACAATTCCGTGCCGCAGCAATATTTAAATGGCTTTTATAGATTTAGTGAAAATTTCTTGATTTGTAATAAATCAAGAACATAATGTCCAACAACAGCTCAAATGCAATAGTTTCAGTACATTCAATAAACATGGACATACATACAAAATATTTGTTTGCAATAATATTTAAAGCGATGACCATCCAGCCAATCACGCAAACAAACATGGCAGGCAAGAGACGTGATCACATGGCCAAGTAAGTACATTTGGATTCTCTTAGCAGCGCAGTTGTCTTTTCCTGAGACCTTTTGAATTCCCCTTTACACCTTTTTTTTTTTACTTCATGATGTTTTCCACAGAGGTTAAAGGAAGGAGGTTAGGAATTACACAAAAGGATGTAATTTATTGACTATTCGAATGCAGCCTTGGATACTGCCAAAAAAACTAACCGAATTTTGAGGTCAAAGGTTCCCATGCCTTTGCCTCTTTGATTTGTGATCTGATTGGTTATTCTCTACTGCAAGGCTCCGATTCCTCCAATGAGGAACAGAACATTTAAATGGGAGGAGGGCGAAGCCCGCTCAAATCTAAGGTCACTCGTGTGTTTATAAAATGCCTCGGAATTTATTTTTAGAGAGGAGGGAGTCAGAGTACCCGACACTCAGGAAATGAGAGCCAATCAGCAGCGGCCAAAGCCCAATTCAGCAAAGATTGAACGGCGTTTAATTTTATTTTCCTGCAGCTGAGCACCTTGGTGGATGTGAGCACTCAGCCACAGGCCACCCCTGTGGCAAAATTGTGATACTGTGTCTGTAGTCCTGGGCAGCTCTCCAGGCAGTGGTTAGCTAGGACTCGGTACATTTCCATACAGTCATTTAGCTGCGGTTTTCACCCAGACGAACTGGCAGGTGATTAGACTCTGTGAGGTTCTATTCCCCCTGGTGCAGTGTACAGTACTGCACTAAGATGGATTGCCGGACTGTCCAGGGCATCTTCCTGCCCACTGCATTCTGGGACAGACTCCAGCCACCCCATTATCCTGAGCAGGCATAATGATAATGATAGATGATAGTTACAGTTGATAATGGATGGATGGATGGATGGATGAGAATGCAGTGTTCTTCCAGTGAACAGGTAAAGCCAGTAAAGATACAGCCCCAAACAACAGCACATGTGCCATGCACCAAGCGCAATGGCCAGGTAGACGTTCACATAACTCAACAAACTGCTATCCAGCTCCAAGAGACAGTGTTGTCACTTGAATCTTTTCCACAGCAACTAAACTGGATAGGGGGGGCCAAAAAGCCGTTTTTCTTTAAATGTTTGTTTCACCTTATTTCCTCAAAAATGAGAAAGGGTGTCGGTGTCCTGCCATTACAATGTCCATCTCTACCGAAACTCACACTTACACCGCCGATATCTCTGTAAAGACATTACTTTGTGATCGATGGCCTGCCTCACTGAGGTAGTTAATCAGTTGTGTCTTTATGTATTAAGTGAGCTGACTGCTGTTTTTGGTGGAGAATTCCCCTTTAACCCCAACAGAGTGCACACTGTTCTGCTTACACTCGTACAAACACTGTTTGAGATGTTTTCACTCGAGGGGGCTAACCACGCCATACTGCTCTTTGGAAAATGATCGAGAATGCCTCGGTCAAGGGTCAAAAAGCACTCAAAATCCTCTGAGGGTTGGAGCTCAATGGTTCTATTATAAGGGGAAATGCGGTGACAAAAAGTAGGATCAAGGTCAGATGAACTGGATCCTGTTAGAACCCATGTACAGCATTTATAACGCAAACATTGTCTCTAAAAACTAACGCAAGGAATTAGCAATGTGAGGACAAGCAGTCTCTAACTACAAGTACGAGGAAATCATAAACACATAAAACACACACACACACATCTTGTTCTCATAGCTTCTTCCATATTATGTCAAGAAATAAATCATTGAGCACTAATGCAACTGCTACCAGAGAGGACTGAGGTCAGAATTCACTGAGGAAATAGGGAATGTGTCAGTTTTTGTGAAACGATTCCCTTACCAGCACAGAGTTCTTGTTGCCCCTCCTAGTAGAGCGCATTGTTTCCTGCATACCATTAAGTACACATTGTAAAGTGCACGTTGTTGAGTAAACACTCTTAAGTGCGCACTATTAAGTAAACAATTGTTCAGTGCACAGTAGAATCTCTGTCATCAGTACCTCTCTCTCTCTCTCTCTCCTTCATCAGGACCTAGAGAGTAAACAATCACGGATCAGAACCCATTAGTCCTCTCTGTCCACCTCATTAAACCTCCTCCAGCCTGGTCTGGCACAAACTCAGGTTACTATAACTCCTCAAAGCAGGGTCCCAGGGCCCACTCCGATCAAGCCCACCTCATCCCACATGAATCAAGGGCTCCAGTAAACATGACGCCTGATCCGATTTCTGGAAGGAGTCGAGCTGTTAGGACAGAAATAAATGGGAGGGAGAGGGAGAGAGAGAGAAGGAGAGAGAGAGGTGGAGACAGGAACATAGAGAGAGATTTGGGGATTTACACTGGATTAACAAGTGTACGGTTTCAGCCAAGTTTTCTCGAGGTTGCCATGGGGACCTGTGCCCAATCCTGACAGTCTTAAATAACCCCGCCCCCCAGCACAAACCTGCCCCCATTCCAAAGGTTACCTTGTTTACAGAAGTGAGTCTGCACTGTGAGGCGGTCTGGGGTAGCTATGACTGCAATGGAGGTTACATTGGGTTGTAAGTACACTGTGCGGGGATGTGGGTGCAGGGGTGCAGTTTACAGGACTGTAGCACAGGCGGCGATGGCAGAAAGAGGCTGCTCTGTTTGTGTGGGGCCGCTGGCACAGAGCTCTGGAAATGCACAACCTCCCCCAAGCTATGAGCCGGAATCTGGCCAAACTCAACCTGCCCGGACCGCTAGCGTCTGCCAGATCCTGCACTCAAATGTATGCAGATAGACGCATACACACACATAAACACACACACACACACATAAACAAATGTCCTCCATGAAAATGAGCCACTCGCCCAAAGAAATTTGGACAGTGACTCGGGCTGAGATTCCTATATTGGTAAAGATATAGTATAGAAATAAATATGTGAAGGCTGATATTATGTACTCAAACCTTATGTCTCTATTAATTTCTCCATTGGGCGTGGAGACCACACTGCTTAGATTGTGTCCCCATCCATATACCTATGGCGCGACATTGTGCAACCTCACTGTGCACTGTAACGTGGACATTAGCCTAGTGGCTAAGGTGCCTTCAGCATATTTACTGGAGAGCTTTGGCTACAGTCAGATCAAATATACAGGGGATGGACAAAATGCAAGACCGCACCCCTAAAACATGGCTATAACACCCAGGTCTCTAAACCACAATTGTAAAGCTTCTACACAAATCATTCCAAGTCATGTGAACGCTAACTAACAGCATGTGTCTGATTAAAAAGGTATAAACAGCAGCACTTTGCCAGAAAAGTCTAACGAGAAAATATGAGGCTGCTAACAAAGGGCTGGGTTCCAAAGAGTTCCTGACTTTCAAGAGTGTTGGGCAAGATAAAACAAAAGTATTCAAGGTGGCAAGAAGAGTTGCACCAAAAGTAATCTCAACATTTGCCAAACACCAAAAACCAAAAAAAAAAAAAAAACCTGTGTCCAAAAGTCCAACAGCGACAAACAGACACTTTGTGGGATGATTGGTGCGAACAGCCACAGAACTGCCGCTCTAGAATCAAATCAATCCACATCTGAACCAGACTCAACAGGATAAATAAAATTCCCCCTCTGTGTTTGCAGAGGCAGAGTGACCTGGCAGCCAGGAGGAGGTAAGGCTCGCGTCTAACCTGCTCCCCACGGAGGAGAGGAGGAGAAACACACAAGGACTCCATTACCTCCTTCATTACGGCCTCTGCACCCTCCCCATCCTGCACGAGGGGCGTGGGGGGTGCATCACTAGCCAAGATACTCCAGAAGCTCTCTGCTCCACATCCCTGTGCCAACCCCCTCTGACATCATCGGCCAGTAGAACGGAGGAGGAAGGAATACAATTGGGGGGGGGAGTGGATGGATGGTCAGGGGTCAGGGGTTGGGGGGGTGGACAAACAATTAGACGTCAAATCGTTGTCTGGCATTGTAAATAAACCAGGTTTCAGATCTGGTCGTAATCCGCAAATTAACGGCAATTTAGTGAAATTAAAGTTATTGTCAGCAGATGTGATGGCAGGGAGGATGGTGGGGGATGCGTGGGGATGGGGGGGTGTTGGCGAGAGAGGATGTGCTGAGCTTCGCCAGGCCCAGTTTGTGCAGTATTTTTGGGGTGCATCTGCGCTCGACCCCGCCGATCGAGGGACCGCTCCAAACTTCACCGCCATGGCTGCACTGCACCTGCCGGTCGCTTCGTTCCCGGCAAATAAAACCCACATTTTTCTCAAGCTCCAAGCTGCGTGGTGACATCACTGTACAGTTTAGTCTGCAATTAGAGTCAGATGGAGACGGGGAGCGGGGAAGGGAGGGGGAAATATTCTCCTCCGATTTAATTTCAGGCCGCAGAAATGAAACATGACAACTGGCAGAGCCCTGCAGTTTACTAGCACTGATTGGGCGCGCCAATGTTCAGCTCTCAGAGTTCACCCATCCCATGAAGTTCCAGCTATAGCATTAGCCAATCTACCTCTACATCGCTCCAGAACAGGGCTGCCCAACCCTGGATTTGTTCCATGAGTCAAAATTACATTCCCTTTTGTCTCACTGGTGAATTTTGGTAGCCGCTGACTGCAGACCATTTTGCGATGGGATCACACTGGCTGCTATTCCTACCTCTCTATTTTCGGTGCCCATGCTCAGACCACACCCACCTTGGAGTTAGACCTTCATTTTGATCTCAGCTACAAATCTGTAAAGTTTCGAGACTGTATCTCGCGCGATTGTGGTGAAAAAAATCGGTGTACACAGACAGACAGACAGACAGACAGACAAACCAACATACAATATAAACACCTGGCAAGGTTCTCAGAACCGCTTCTGTGATAGTTTCCGGTGCAATAAGTGTCTCCAGGACCACACTTTGCCAAAATGGCAGACACACACACACAGCCCAATTGAAAACAATACCACTCAATGCCGTCGCAGCTGCTTACAGGATGCTATGGAAATTGTGACTAAAAGAATTATCACATTGCGCCAGCCACCACCAAAGATTTATACTGTCCTATGTGCAAGCGACATTACGGTTATGTAGATCTAACCCAGCAACTTCATGGCCAGTTACCTTTTGAAAACAAATAACGGCTTTGAAATTCATGGTTGAAATATCAAGTGATGCCAAAAAACTTGTAGAACAAACCATAAAACACTCCCAAACTTACATTAATTATGGATCGTATATCCTACAAAAAAAATAAATCCACTTGCTTTGTAAATCTAGGGTGAGAAAACTTGCTTCAGGGAGTTGAGTTCTAAAAACTCAAGCACTGAATCAACAGAAACCTCCCTTGGTTAAAATCAATGGAAAAGTTCCATTTTAACTAAGCCAACAGGCAGATTCTATGGCAAGTAACATTCCTTAAAAATGAAGCATATCATCAACCAGGATTGTGCAGTTAGCATGAATAATCAGATTCATGTTGCATGAAGGAAACAGTAATGGACACCAGGTGCTTATGGGACATACAAGAACGCACACTAATTTCCTACACGCCAGAAATGTGCTGAGATCTTGGCCATTATCTAAAAAACCATAACGAGAGAGAGAGAGAGCCTTAGGCCTCTATTACGTACAATCAATCTGTAATCATGAGCAATTTCCCATAAAATAAAACATCCACTCAATAAATATCCATTCTAATGTAATAATGTCACTTTAATCCCTTCTGTGCGCTAGTATGCTCAAGGCACAGACCAAGTTAATATCTTGAAGATGCTCTCACAAGGACTTGCATTAATGTTTGTGGGCACTGACCAACGTTATGCACAAAAGGAAGATAGATAGATAGATAGATAGATAGATAATTAGAACTCCTACGACAGACTGCCAGCTATTTTTACAGGAATGGACCGTGCATCATTAAGAACATACGGTACACTGTCTCCAAAGAGCTCGCCCAGAATTATCCAGCAAAGTGCAATTATGAATCAATGCCAGCAATGATTCCAAATCAGTTCTGTTCCATTTGCTATCTAATACTGACACTGTTCAATTCAATGCATCCTTTCCTCAGAGCAACACTCACACTTAATCTGGCAAAAGCACAATGTCTTTTTATCGCTCTGTCCAATCTCCCCTACGCCAGAGAGCAGGTGTGAGCTGCAAGTTAAGAGACGAAACACAGGGATGTGCTCTGAGAGAGAAGCTAATACTCCAGGAAGGCGAGGCGCAAAGGCTAATACTATTCTCATGTGGATCACAGAGGATGGCGGACAGCAAACTCAGTGTCGTTATAGTGTAAAAGCACAATCGTAAAAACCCATTAGGATTTCAAAACATGTAATTAATGGAATTTGCCGTAAAATCCAAGCGATAAACTTCTTGTGGTCACGACCATTATTAATTAAATGCTGCATTCATGTGTAAATGTGAAAATTACTGACATACAGATGGGCAAATGGCAAATTACAGATGTATGCGCTGTGGGTATAAGAAACAAATAATACCACATAAGTGTGGGCCTATAGCCCTGCTGTGTTCAGAGCGAAAAACACAGCCTAACTTAGATGAGAGAACGGTCATTCAATGAGGACATGTAAGGAAAATCAAACACATGGGAAATTTCTGACATACAATATTTCATTTAAGCAAGTGGGTCAACATTTCAACAGTCCGCAGTCTGTGTGGAAGGACTGACACAGCCTACAACTTAACAGAAAGAGCTGTATAACCAGTGAAGACGTAAAAGTTAGGAGAAATGATTAATACCAATATACAGACATGGGGGACAGATTTACAAAGATTTCTAGCATGTGCAAAACCTTTCAACATATGCAAAACCAATAACATGGCCAATAATGGGACCAAAACAGATAGCATATTCCAATCATTGACCATGTTATGGCCTCCTACAATCTAGGCACACAGACACATTCTCCTAACAGCGAATGGAACCACTGCCAACAGAACACTCGTTAACCTGGCTCAAGAAGGAAGAAGAACATAAATATCAACGGGCGAGAGACTGGCGTTGTCGGCACAAGAACAAGTGGCTAACCGTACGATGCGGACACATCAAAATTGCTCTCTGTTGGTCACTTTGATTGGCTACCAACCCCCTTGTCAGTAAGATGACTCGGAGAGCACGAGCCAGGATGGCGTGTATTTAAATCTCACCTAATCCTGGAGAAACACGTTTGTTACCCACGCACAGTTTAGATTCTGTCGTCCCATCTGAGATGACCAGGGAACGCATGGTTACAGCAGAGGTAATAGAGTTCTGTAATTACAAACAAATCATTATTATTGCTGTGGTTCCTCCACAACATATACTTTGGCTTAAGGCCTGAATGCTCACGTCGGAACCTCACGTTGTTATATGCACCCCCGGATTCGCTGGATTAAACAACAATACCTTTCCACTCCAACACAGCTGTGTCCGATTTAGCTTTCCATATTACTCAGCATCTGACAATAACTGATCTGATACCGATTTGCTGATGAGAAGCAATTTCTAATAATGCAACTGCTATAGGCTCAACTTTCAACCTGGAAGGGCCGCATATGCAATGCAATGCCTTTCAGTTCTTCAATAAATTTCAGCAATGTGAATCACAAGTTGTGCCAGTCAAAAGTAATACTATATACTGTACATACCATAAATATACTGAGAGAACCACAATTCATCGGACTGAAGCTCATTTTTATTCTCTGGTACTATGAGTTTGAAAGGATGCATACAAGGTTGAAGTGCAGACTGTCAGCTATGATTTGACTGAATTTTCATCCATTTCAGACAACTGGTAAGAAAAGAAAGAAATTAGGAAGTCTGTGACACACAGACATCACCAGTCGCTGGGCACCTTCCCTGGTGATGCTCTGCAAGCTCTGCTTGTACTGCTGCCATCTTCACTTCCTGTTTGTTTCAGGGATTTTTGCCTTCAGTCTCCACTTCTGTATGTAAAATAAATGTTCATTTGGATTCAGATGATGATTTGATGATTGGCTCGGCTAGTGGAACCAGAATGACCAAAAAAAAAAAAAGTGTCACTGCCCAATGAATCATGGTGTTCACTGTATGTGTATATACTAGCAATTACTTAGTGATTAAATTGAAGATCGTATTAACACGTTTTCACATTACTGTTACTCTAAATGTGAACACATTTCAAATTTTAGTGATGGCTTGTGATGACCTTGTTGTGACCAGTCTTGTTTTCTGGCTCCATTTCTTTTCCAGTCTAAACAAAATCTCTGTCAATTGAAGGGCGTCAAACAGTAATTAAATTTGCCCCTGTCCGGCTAATTTTCTGCTCTTCCAACTTCTTGATTAGCGTAATTGAATTTGCAAAGAAATAGCTTCCTTGTTATTTTCTCTGAGAGTAGCTCATTCAAAACAATATTGAATTGGCTGCACCAATTCATCGATTTGTCACTTCAGCCGTTGCGCGGTCGCTGAGGTTTTCTCCCTGGTGTAATGACACATCGCTCTCTTATTCCATGTTTCTCACCCTGACACTTTGACACGTTTGTGCATTCAATAGATCATTCTTGCGCTGCTCGATCAAAACAATGACCCATGTGTGAGGAAAAGACAACACCAGGCTGTAATTTAGCGGTGCCTGAGCACATCTACATACAAACGCCTCAGAGGAGAATCTGTGTGTTTGTTCTGGACTTTTCCTTTGCTCACTGAGGCCTTTGTCTGCGGCGAGATTGCGTGTGACATACGACACATATCAATTACTTCCCGTTGAATGAAGGCCTTCAGCGTGGAGTAGCGCAACCGCTCATCGATGTAACATGCGTGTCATCGACGCACAGCCCCAGTCGCGTTTGAGTCGGACGAATGCGCATCCCGCTTACGATGAAGGCAAACAGAAGGGAGATCAAGGGGATCGGGCATTTTGAAGAGCATGCGACACGCTGACTTAATCTTCACCAGTCGTGAGCTCCATCACGTACGTATACGTATTGCCACCGGGCCTCTCTGCGGCAAAAAGATTGTTCGCCGATCGAAAATTAGCCTTTGAGCGGGAGAGACCTGAGTCAAGGCCGTCAAATTGGCCAGTGAACATTGAGAGGTAATAGGTAGCAATCTCGGACAAATGGGATGAGCCAATTTAGAGAACGACTGAAGGAGGAGATCAAAAGCAGGTGGGCTTTGGGGACTGTGGGGGGGCATTGGGTATTACCAGGGCTCCATCTCTCCCGAACATGTGGACACAGCTGTTGTGTCATGTGACATGAAGGGGGCGGGGAACAGGTGCCAGCTGGTCATGGTGTAGGAGAGAGACAGCGAGCCAAACAATCGCCGTTATTCATTACTCATCGAGGCGCCACAGGAAAATGCTCGCAGCTCGCGTGAAAAGAAAAGCTCCATATTTAGGCCAATCCAAACTGCAGATCACAATCATTTGTCAGGCAGCATTCGCCGTAAATATACACCCCGCATTAAGTGCCAAAATACCATCTCTGTGCCTGACTTACTGACCTGCTTTGATGGTTATGTGTAATCAGGCATTTCATGAAATGCCTGGGTTTCAATTCAGTCATTTCATGAAATGCCTAAAGATTTTAGGCATTTCATGAAATGACTAATTCAAAATTCCCGGTTTTTCACATAATACCTGATACACAGTTTGCCTGTAACATATATACATTCAAATGGGAGTTCGCCATTCAAATGATTAATGTGAAAAAACTGTGCATGATCCCCCTTGATTTGCTTGCCTAGTTGTAAAACAGATAGCACTGAGCCTTAATTTTGCCTCGTTTTCGCCTAACCCACTTTCTCGCACTAGTGCAGGGCCATATTAGCAGGAGAAAGTGAAAACAGGGTCATTCCAGGAAGTCATGAAACTCAAGCTAATCTCTCTCCGTGTAATTAGCATTTCACATTGCTGCATCTCATTAACAGATACATGATAACAGGGCTCTGCTATCTGGAACCCAATCATCGGCAAATAGCACCCGTGCCTCGCGCACGCTGCTTCCACTACTGTATGTGTTAAACCCAAGTTCACTCCATTAATGGATATGACCAGCCATAATCCCAAGTGGATACAAAACGTTCACATAATGTTGTGATTTAGCGCCAACATCGTAGCATTGACAAAACATTCCATCAACATGATGAGAACATTTATGCTTACGGGAAAGATTTTCCACCCCCACTCAGCAGAAAACCTTTCCACTAAGCAGTATTACACAAGCGATCAGTGTTATTCAAGACATCAATGCAACTCAAGAGATCAGTGTTATTGAATGGATCAGATCTACTCAAGAGATCACTGTTATTGGATAGATTAGTTCTACTCAGGAACAGTGTTATTTTCATCAGACTTGCTGAAGACATCAGTGAAACTCAAGACATCAGTGCTACCCATGAGAGCAGCATCATTGAAGAGATTAGTGTTATTCAAGAATAGCATCCAGTTATTCTGGAATGTAAGTCTTTGGAAGAAAATCAGAGTCCCTGCAGGATACCAATGCGATCATGGGAAGAACATGTAAACTGTACACACCAGGGGATGTTCACTCCCAGGACCTTCTTGCTGCGAGGCAATGACGCTACCTACCACAACATTGCACCGCCCGGTTTCCTTAAAAATCATTTTTCCGTTTTCTAGGACTGAACTCTTGGATTACCAGCAGAGACTGTTACGCATTACATTAGCACTGGAGCGTTCCCTCATGAACATTCCAAATCATATTATCTGTGATCTCACCACAGAGCGCTAAACGGTGGAACACAATGGTGAGGACTGATTAGATATATCAGTGCTCACCGTTTTCACTTCACTTTAGGCAGAAGCCTGTCTCGATGTCGCAGGAGGCAGTAATAAGCGAAACTCAGCCACAGACCGTGTTAGAGGCTCTCAGAGATGTGTCAAATTAGTGGCTGCATAGGGACGTCCTTATATACAGGTGTTTTCTCACCTTACAATCCGTAGAGATTTCTGGGGTGCCAGCCTTCCTCTTCTCACGTGCGAAAAGGGGGAGACTCATTTTGGCTGGCGAGACCCCCTCCCTGGCGGAAATGTGTGAACAGCCTAGAGAAGACTGTAAAAAAAGCAATTTGGGGTAGATTCCAGAACTATAATTGTGGTAATAACACATGCTCACTGGAGACCATGTTGGATCTACAGTTTCCCGAGGCTCCAAATGAGCACGAGGCAACTGGAGATGTAAGGGTGGCAGTGTAGCATAACAAATTCAGGCCCAGCTCTGAGCCTTCTGTCATAGTGGACAAGTTTTCAGGCCTGGGTGTAAGTAACTAGTGGATAACTGTGGCTGTCGGGGGTGCAATTATCGCATATGGAATTATCACTCACTGCAAAACATGATGGCCCCATCAAGTTAATTGAAATTATTTCTTCTCTTTAACCCCACTAGACATGACAAATTTTAGAAGTTAAACACAAGTTTATGTGTTTTCAAAAGTCAAGTTTAGTTATCCACTGTCCTCACTAATTGTGAGTTTAAACAAAGCTTGTCTTCAAGGTGAGTTAACGTACATTCAGTTAACTCACATTTTTAAGGCAGCCAGTGAACTTTCCTGTCTAAGTTAAACCAGATTAAAATTTAATACAGTGCTTATTTATTTATCTATGTATCAACTATTTGTTTATTCCTCTATCTGTTCTCCTAGGTGACTGACCACGTTGCCTGTGCCTTGAATCGGCCCTGATGTTCAGAGACGTGTCCTTTTAAACCACCAGGTCCCCAGATTTTGTTTCTGTCAGGACTAAACCGATGCCCGCAACAGCAGGATGCTGCTTAACCCCGGCCGCTTCTTTAAAATATCTTATACATAAATGTATCGTGTGGAAAAACATCATCTATGCGGGTCACTCAAGATAAGAGCATCTCTTAAACGCCCAGATGTAATATTAACATCAGACCTGAAGCATTATGGGAAGTGCAGGGATAATTAATCAGCTGGCCTACTTTACTGTATGAACCCATATATACACTTCCAGTCAAATGTTTTAGTGGCTCCTTAACCTTGTACTGTGGATCCATTTTGACTGCTTCCTATTCAGAGTTTACCTTGTAACATTATATTAATGGGTTCATTGTGAGTTATTTTTGGGATTTTTTGAAACTCAGTCAAATCCTGACAGCACTTGCAATGACCGTTTGCCGATCTCCCAGGGTTGACTCTTGTTCTCCCTCCAGTGTTGGTTCCTTGTTCTCCACCATTTCACCAATCAGTGGCCCTTCTTCTGCTTGTTAAGAGTATTTAACATGTTTAAGGACTTCCAAGTGGCAACATGGAGTACTAATAAGCGAGAAAAATGCGACTGAGTCCATATGCGCGTCTCCGTGTGTAAAATAAAACTTAGGGGAGGTTTGTGTTAATGATTCTCACTGAGATTATTATTTGCCTTCCCGCCTGAGAGTTAGCATTCAGAACGTAGCCTCTGTGCTAACGCTCTAACAAAGGGTGGACACCATTTAATATTCTGTCCACGCCCCCCTCCCCCCGGCCCCGCCTCGCCCATCCCATACAGAGGTGCACAGCCCAGGTTGGGAGGGCAGAATACCTCCCCAGTGTTTGCACCAGTCCCCTGGATATGCTCATTATCACAGCTCTACTGCCGGGAGGCCTAACTAATGACTGCGAGCAGCTGGTAGAGCTAATCGACAGAAGAAACACGTCACCTCTTCTTACTTTTCCTGACCCCAGGACCTCACACCTCCGCACCCAGCAGTTATATTGTGGTAATGTTTCCACAAGAATAAAACTTCCTCCTACCCAAATAAATTAATAAGGTAATAAATATATAACATGTTGGTCAAAAGTGACAGCAGCAAAACCTTTATTGTACCCTTTCATTATTTCTCTTTTCTTTTTTTTTTTTTTACTTTGTCCATGTAATTTGTCACATCTAATTGTGTGGTCAGGGTTGTATTGCCTGAATTATTGTAAAAATTACTTTTCAAACTATTGCAGCCCTTATTTAATGACCATTTATTTCACTTTATTCAACATTGGGGAATTTATTATAGATATTATTCTCCCTCTGAAGCAAACTTGTCCACTGGCTGTTTTCTTTCAACTTCATTTCTAATGAACCTCTGAAACAGTTTTTTACACATTGTGGCGGCGGGTAGGTATTGGTCGTCAAAGAGGGTGAGTGAGTTTGTTACACAGGTTTAGTAACCTAATATTTAGCAGCTGACACAGCCTGGGCTTTTGTGTGTGTGTGTGTGTGTGTGTGATCATGGCAAAATGTGGTCTTAGAGACACCTATTGTAGCAGGAACTACCACAGAAGCAGTATTGAGTAGGGTGCCTGGTGTTTATATGCCTGCCTGTCTGTCTGTCTGTCTGTTGACAGATTTTTGCATCACGATTGAATCACAACTGTTGGTCATGCAATCACAAAACCATACAGGTGTGTAGTTTAAATGGTCTGAGTGAGGGCACTGGATTTACTAAGGTTGGAAAAGCGAGTGGTGTGATCTCATCACAAAATGGTCTCTACAGGATGCTACACCTCCACTTAAAGTAAGTTGTACTGTGGTACAAATTGCCAAAAACCCAGAATTTATGTGAAATTTGAATATAACTAGTGAGAATAGCTAGGCACTTAAAAACTACTTTCTAATGGGATCCCATCTAATATCAGTGAAACAAAAAGTAATTTGTGTGAGTTCCATTTTCTTCATAACTTCTTATTTTCAGAACAGGCTGCCTGAGATAATTGCTTTATGGGAAAATGTCGACGTTGCTTTCAGCAGAAGGGGCACAGGAAATGGCTACGCTTCTTATCCCAGATGGAAAATCAAAAATCCTAAAAACTTAATGTTATAATAAAATAAAAATTGAACATTTTCTTTATTTGAGGCCCAAGTTAAGTCTGACTCAGTGAACTCTGTAATTTTCTCCCACTATTTGGCTGAATTATTGAAGAAAGGAGGCTAAATTATAGATAAAGTGTACAGTTTGAAGAAAAAGTGCGTGCACTGCCTGGGGCTACAGCCTGCCCTTAATGATGGGAGGACTGGGTCCAGGAGAAGACGTTAGCGGGAGAGTAATTTTCCCCAGGATTAAAATGGATCTCTTTAAAGCAGTACGCCTTAGCTGAGTGCTGTAATGCAGCTACTTCAATTTTCTCTCAGCCCATAAACCGCCCAACCTGGAAAACTTTCAAATGCCGAAAATGTCCAGAGTTACATCCGAGTGCGAGGTAGACGAGGTTATGACAAACAAGAGTCGATGACGGTTGAACGACTGCCCGGGCTGGTCCTTCTGAACAGTTCAGAGGCGCACAACTTCGCTGATGTGATGGTGTCGATAATGAAGATGAGATCACGGCACCTGCTTGCAGGTAGAACCTTCCAGATGCTTGATTATCAAAGGCTTTATATTCCAGTGTTAATTGGAAACAGGAGAGGCCCCATTAACGCCTATTTACAGCCGTCCGCGGATGAACGCGCTTCAAGAAAACATATTTGCGATCTCTAGTTTTAGCACCCCAAAGACAGAAGAAAAGCTCAGCAGATGCTTAAAAGCCACAGGGTGGTAATTTGTGAAAAGAGACCCCAAAATGAGTGTTTAGTGGGATGCACTGAGAACAAATAAATCAACTCCGCTGTAAAAGGCCACTGACATTTGTGGCTTTTGTTAGTCCAAATACACACTTTCCTCGTGCACAGGTTTCTCATACAGTATTTACTAGCATTCACCCAGTAATTAAAAGCTTTATGCAACCAATAATTACACATTACTCTGCTGGTGGGTAAGCACATGACAATATGAATGGCAGGCAAGCTACAAATTAAAAGAAGGTTTGGTTAGCATAGATTTAACACGTTGTATATGCTCTGTTTGCAAAGAATTATGGCTTTGAGTTTATTAAACTTTCACTTCGCATTTGAGCCAAAAGTCAAAATTCTGGGTAATCTTCAAATGCTGCTTCAGGGTTAATAGATTGGAACAGCAAAACTAAAATATATTAATATACATTCACATCTTAACGTGCACCTTTTTTTGAGCAAATTAAGTGCTTACCGTTCTTGAACCACCTTGACAACAGGCATGATCGTGGTCTCTCCTGAAAGGTAATTGCTCTCCAATCATCAGAAGTGAGAATATCACTCAAATTGAGAAACATCACTGGAAATGTGACATTTTATCTAGCGGAAAAAGATTCCCTGTTTTACTTTAGCCCTATGTCCCTGTGACCAAGCCCCATCAGCCTAGAAAAACAATAGTCACAGCCAGAAGCCGGGCCAACAGCAGGCTCAAAAATGATGATTCTTTGACCAAAAATATTCTTAATATTCTAATAAGTATTCTGCGGATGCGATGTCCGTGCATTTTTCAATATACAATTTTGGAGACTTCAAATGTCCCTGTCTTCCTCAATGCTGTGGCATTCTCTTTTACAACTTCCCTCTTTCTGGTCTTTTCCCCATATGTAGCGCAATTTTCACTCCAATGTACTTTCCTGATTTCCAGCACTAGTGTTCACCTGTAAATGCATAAGAAACTAGCCTCCAAAGTGCTCTTGCTTTATAGAGAACACCTACCTGGCAGAAACCATTCAAACAATTCATGGTTGTAAAAATTAATCCCCTGGCTACCAAACACATTGAACTTTTGGAAGTTCCAGACCATTGGCTGTCTGTGTAAACTAACAGAGGTTGACTAGTCTGATATACAGCATATGAGTGAGGGCTGATTGGCTAAAACACTGTTCAGAGAGAACAGCAGATAATAGTCAGCATTAGGACTTACTTTATTCCCGTAAAATCTGCAGACCAGCATTCATCAGTGAAAAAGATTTATTGTTGTGAAATTTATTAAATCACTTGTGCAGTTAGAATGCGGAGTCCTCTCGCTACTGAAGGATATAAAGTTTTCCTACTCAGCACAATATTTGAGCAAAATTCTATCTAGTGACCTACCCTCGGGCCGGTGCACGATGAAAGGTTAACTAATTGAAGAGCAAGCATTTTGGTGGGTCTTTTGGGAGCTCTAAAACGATCTTGTTTTCCTGGCTGGGGAGTCAGTGTGTTTGACAGAAACCCTCCAAAGGCGTGTCAAAAATCATTTGCCCATTCATCAAAACTTCAATGTGGACTTCACTGACACGGCTCTGGTACAGTGGCCCCCAGCTCTTCTCTCAATCCACTATCATGTAGGCCTCCATTTCAACCGTAATTTGGCACTTATGACTCTCTGAAATGGCAGAGCAACATGAAAAAAGGTGTGGTGTGTAAGTGTACCACTGGAAACTTACAAGATGACTGATCAAGCCATTGAATGAGGTCTGTACATCGTAAAAGTTGAAGAGCAATCCTTCAAAAATTAGAGGAGCCCCAGGAACAGGGTTGGGAACAACTGTCTTTTAGGAAACAGAGTCATTCACCATATCATTCTTCATTCTTGATTGTTTTGGAGGCCAAGAAAAAGTGAACAACGAGTCTTTGTCTCACGTGTGCTGGATGGAGGCGTTGGGCTGACAGGAACAAAGGCACCTCAAGGTCCATCTGGATAAATACTCCCTGCTGTCCGGCCGCAATCCAACCGCTTCTACTCCACAATGCTGGGCCGTAAATGTGAATGTGCTGCTGTTACAGCCAACACAAAGGCCTTTTGGTCTGACTGTTTTCACAGCTCCACAAATGGTTCTCTTATGCTGCGGGTCAGTCCGTTTCTCACCAGTATTCTTGTTGTGGGACAATAATCTTTTTTACACTGTTTGGACGCATCACCAAACTCTGCATATGCCCAAGTACATTGTGATTGTAAGAGTTTGACTTAGTCATCCTAGAAGTCACATCGTAAAATTCCCTCTCGTGCAGAATACAGACCATTATTGTGGCAATCTCTTCCTCACCACAGCAACTTCAGTCTCAAATAGACACAGAAAAAAGAAAACAACAGCATCTGGTTAGCATTTTAATTGACAAATAAATTGTCCATTTATCACTGGTAGTTGCCACAGGCACAGCTTATAGTTTTTATGATTAATTTTAGATTTGCTGTGCTAGTACACTAGAAGCTGGTGCAATTAGTTGCAAGTTCAGTCATTTCAAACTGGCCTTTGTTGAACAGTTTGCCTCCTATACCAACAGCCCACAGGCAAGTCATGCAACCACATCCCATGATGCAAAATTACATGGAAGCATCAGGATGTGTCATATATTCCCTGTTAGAGAAGCTACACTACAGGATGGGGAGGTCCCTTAATGGTAGACAGGGGGCAGTCTGGACCAGGGTCAAGTTTTTATGTGGTGTCCTGTGGTTTGCACATTTGACCGGGACACAGAAGTTGACAGTTTAAGCCACAGTTTTAAACCACAAGGCTTATTAGCCACAGTAAGATCATTGCAGCTGTTGGGTCCTTCAGCAAGACCCGTAATCCCTCATTACTCCAGGTTAATCCACATCAACCCCTATTCAAACTCAAAGTTGCTTTAGATAAAAGCTTCATCTAAATGGCGTTAGGAAACACAAATCTTCTTCAGCTAATACACACATGACCAGAATGAATCCCCCTTCGCTCCAAAACCTACGGGGCATTTATTTTGCTGCATGACAGTTAGTGTTTCTACCCAAAGCAAAGTCATTAATTTAAACATCAGGCCCATGGACAACAGCATGAATGGCATCCAAACAGGGCCAGTATTTGACGGAGGAAGTCACAGAAACTGATTAAATTAGCTGTAATGGGTGACGGTTGAAAGGTGCAGATTTGTAAAGGTGAAGGCAGCAGTAAAAATCAATGGGGCATTTCTGTAATTCAACGAGTTCCCTCATGTAGGCAAGACGGGAAATCCCTGTGAGGTGTTGGGAAAAGCCGACTAGATCTGATTCGAGGAAGTTTAAGAGCTGCAACTGGGTCACAAAGATGACTGAAATTTATAGTCAAGCACAGCTGGGCTTGTCAAATGCACACTTAATGTACAGTCTCTGCTCCGCATAGCAAACTCTGGCTTTGACCACAAGCAACTCTTTTTACTTAAGACCATGTCCAAAATTAGGGGGGTTAAGGGGTTTCGCTCAGTTTGGATAATCCGTCTTGTTCAGCAATCGTCAAGATGCAGACCCGAGGGCTCGCCAGGAAGGAGAGACAGTTACCTTGTCCTGAAACCATACAAACATTGCAGCGTTGCCATCCCATGCAGCATTTACAACATAATTTCTGTTCTTTTGATGGAAAAAATGAAAAATAAATTTAAATGTCTGACTATGTGGTCACCGCGTCTCTGTTTGATGCTGGTTCGGAGATTCCGGACTGCGAGCGTACAGAGAAGAGCTTTTAGGCCGAGAGAGCTGAACACGCAAAGGAAGCTACCGCATTACCAAGAGCAAGCGAGAGCGTCACTTCCAATTTCCTCCGAGTCATCTCAGCACCAGCAAAGAGGGCTGGGGTTGTGGGGTGGGGTTAGGAATAAAGGTTTGCGCTGCGTCAAATCCGCTCAGAAAAAAAAACAGAGGATGTGGCTCCTCGAGCGGCGGTGGTCTGTTTTGACCCGGCCTAACCTACTGATGTGCTGACACGGCAGGTTTCTTTGAGAGGGTGTGTGGGTAATGAAGTTTAGGACACCCATTCCTCAAAGCCCCCAGGGCCAACCCTGCCATGCTAACATCTTAATTCCCCTGAAAAAGGAGCCCCTGTGCTGGGTGTAATAAAGGCAGAGGTGGGTGAACTGGGTAGGGTGGTGAGGAATCGGCGGGGTTGGGATTTAGTTTTGAGGGTTTTGTGCTAAAAGGCCATTAGAGACATTCTGCGCCAAAATGAGTATAACATATTAAAAGAAAGTTGTTGTTGAAATCTGCCTTTCAGCAAAAGGACACAATTTCCATCCTGGACTGCAGTAAAATAGATGGCAAAAACAGACTGACTTATCCTTAAAAACTTAATCTGTCTCAGTCCAGAAAAAGGCTTAAATGCAATTAAGACCTCAATGAGCTGAACAGTGCATTATGATTATGTCCAATGACAGAACTTAAGGTAAAAACAGCCATCCGCGCAGTAACAAAAATATCAGAAAATACAACCATTCGACCTTTTGTCCGGGCTCCTGGGTGAATATCTGGAAATGGCACTTACACCTGTTTTGCACCAAACCCTCGACTCATCTTCTGGGCCAATATTTCCCATTACATAAAATGCTTTTTATTAAAGCTTAAAATAGCTTTCTGTCAATGTCTCAAATCAGTCTATGGATCTCCATTAAGAAGCGTCAAGAAAAGATCTTCTCTGCGTGCCACAAGATAAGCGTCTCAATGGATTCTCTTCATACCATCAATGAGTTTTCACGGAATAAATCTTGTTCCAACTCTTTCCATGCATCCTAACTATCTTTTTTCGCCCCCAGACATCAGAGATATCAAAATTTGATTGTGCTGTAGATATAAAACAGTTTGCCATTTCATCAAATTAGCAAGGTTTTACAAAGATAAAGAAACTAGGCTGTGATGAAATCAGGAAGCTTGAGAGTGATAGCCAAAATGGCCGCTCCGCAACCAGCATACATTGTAAAAACACCCTGCAGCAAGTTAGAGGTCCCATTCTCATCCCGGACTCGTCATATATTGACGCTACCTGACCAAGTGTCGACATACAAGGCAGAAGGAAGCTTTTCGCGTCATTATTTGAGGGTTAGGGTTAGGGTTCAGGTTAAGGGGTAGGGGTGAGGGGGTAGGGGTTAGGGGTTAGGGGGTAGGATTCGTTTTACACTGGCGTCAATAAAGGACGCTAAAAGCAACCGTTTGCCTCGTATATCGACGCTTGGACAGGTAGCATCAATATATGACGAGTCCGGGATAAGAATGTGTTGAGTTAGAATAAAAACACTAGTCTTTCCAAGAAAGTTCTGGATTGAGCCTGATATAGCTTCATAAAATCATCTGCTTGTGATATCTGAGGTGCTGCCCTTTGAAGGCATAAGGTCTGTCATTTGCTACGAATTACATTTAAGCCACTTTCAAAATGTACACAGAAAGATCAGAAATAGCACTGTTAGAGCCAAGAAGATCTTGTGTTTTTTTTTATTTATCATAGCTGACCAATTATACGGCTACAAAGTGAGGAACATTTGGTAATCAGCAAACATTCTGACTCAATGAATTGAGGGAATTCACATAAATTAAAATATTGCTTTTGCATAACTACCATCTAAAATGTTTAAGAATAATTTTATAACTGATAAGAGAGTGAATTTCTCTGCAAACATTTTGAACCCACGGGGTTCAATAAAGTGTATCTTATCTTACTGGAACGGCTGGTATTGCTCTTACTTAGCTGCAAGGCGAAGGAAGGCTCTTCCCAGTTTGCAATCAAAAATCATCAGAATTAGGGAGAGACCAAATTTATCCTTCAGAACTATTCCCGCAAAGACTAAGTCAATGGGAAAAACACACACTGCATACACTCATAATTCTGCGTTGCTTTAACAACTTGGGTGTACAGATCTCCATCTGCCCTTGTCATGAAATTATTCGATTTCTTAGAGATGAACTGGTAAGTGTGAGCCTGCACACACATGCAGGCACAGTAACATCAATGCTATGCAGTGCAGCTGTTTCTGGTTTGCTTGCCCCTGATGTAAACCAAGAAATTCGGAACAGTGGATTTAATTTCAACAGGAATTCTCTGTAACTACATGGAGTGCAATGATAAATTCATTTGGAATCATACTTACTATAATGAAATAGATTAGAAAAAGCAAAACATACTGCAGTCACATTTTCCAATCCATGTTGAAAGTAGACTGCATGATACAACAATCGTGGAGTAACATCACCATGGCAGCGTATTGTTTCACTGGGGCCTCCTGCTTCCAGTGAGTACTTCCTGCCTTCCTGCTTAGTCCTCTTGTCGTTTCTTCTTCGGAGATCTCAGATGACTTAACAGGCCACATGCGGCATCTGGACCTCATGGTTCCGCCCTGATCTCTCTCCTTCTCTCAGGTTCAGGTGCTTCCCTTTCCCCTCAGGGCGACACCGCCTGCTCACTGGGTCAGTCGCTCCGTCGACGGTTACCCTCCTGCTCTGGGACTGCAGGTGTCACTACAGATGAGTGACTTCTGCACAGAACGGGGCACATTTGGCGCATTGTAACTGAACGAACACCTCATCTCACCTTGTGTATTCCATATCACCATGGAGATACGTTTTCACATCAGGGAACTGTAAATAATATATTGATGAATTAATAATAATGTAAAAGTTCCATGATTCATGCTGCCTCTTGTATGTTGTGCGACTTTTTTATGGATTTTAACAGGAGAAGAAAAACTATTTCCACAGAGAGAGATGATCACCCAAGGCAACCATTATTTTTTCTGGGTGATTTCTTGGTAAATGATTTCTAGAAAAAAACCAAGTTTACAGCAGCTGGTGGAGGCAATTACCCAGGAAAACATCTTAAACTCATTTGGCCAGATGGAACGTCAGGTAAACAGTATTATCACACAACAGATCCTGGGTCTGCATGCTGACACACGATACAACACTTCAGGACAGCGGAAACACGAATGTGTTTAGCAGTAAGAGATTACCGCAAATGACATATGTTTTAAACTGATTTTTTTTCAGTTTTTTTCTTCAGCATCTATGTGTGAGTGTGAATGTTGCTGTGTATGTGTGGGTGTGTGTGCGTGTGTACTGAGACTCAACACAGATATGATAAATTTTGTGTATGTGTTATGCACTTAGGATGTTCTATTAAACAACCTTTACTTGTCGGAGCAAAACTGAAAGAAATCACTGTACACAATTTTAATCCACAGATTATCTCATCCCTGTTGCATAGTGCCACTTGCTCTTTTTTACATTCCCTGTTCATGCTATTACTATCATCATTATTTCAGTTATTTAGCAGATGTTTTCATCTAAAGCAACTAATACGCAGTATAATTAGTCTAAGCAAGGGCCAATGCCCTGTGGTGTAATCTGGGGTTAAGGGCCCTGTTTAAGGGCCCAACAGCTGTTCAGGTCTTGGCATGGAGACACGAAGACTTGAACCACCAACCTTATGAATCCAAATCAAGTACCTTCGCCACTATAAGCTAGCCCAGTGTTTCTCAAACCTCTCCTGGAGTACCACTTCTCCAGCATGTTTTAGATCTCTCCCAGCCCCAGCACAAGTGATTCTAATCATCCTTTCATTATCAAGCAGTTTCAGGGGTTGACAACAACCTGATCATTTGAATCACCTGTGCTGGACTAAGGAAAAATCTAAAACATGCAGAACAAGAGGTACCCCAGGAGAGCTTTTGGAAACACTGGGCTCGCCCATATAGTCGAGAGGTTAAGATGCTCTCAGCTAACTGAGCCCATGAGCATCTTTATCACTCTTTGTATCCATGACTGCACTCGTCTTCTTGCCACTGACTTTCTCTGAGACCACTCACACAGGATCTAACGTGCTATGCAATGAAACTAGACCACTGACAATTCCAGCTACAAGCCTTCAGCTGTCAGCCTGAGCATACGAGTCTTCAGCTCTGATCCTCTCACAGCCCAAAGCCTCTTTCCCTGTCATGCGCATTTTCCTTTTTTATTTTATTTGTGTGTTTATTCTATCTTTTTTTGCATGTTTTATAGATACTGTAAGTCATTTACCACACACTCTCAGCAGAGGAGGACTGCTTTACTTTCATTTTGCTAGACCTATTTTTTTTGTTCTAATACATTCAAGTTTTCCCTTATCATTCTTTAAATTTTTCACTTTGTGTGTATTTTTCCCGGTTAAAATTTTTAATGCAGCCAAGGTTGTATCGGAGTTACAAATTTAGATGGAATGGAGATTGTTCGATTGATGGGACTGATACCATTATCTCTTACAGCCTTGGCTCAGCCTGGCATCCTCAATTATGATCAAGATTAGCACTACATCGTAGCAAAGTGCACACATCCTTTAAAAACAGAGCAGGCTGTCTGAGCCTTAATTAAAAGCAAAAGCGTCCTTTCATGAGGTAGGCCTTGATCCTGAAAAGATCCGCAGCACGCTTTATCAGACTCGCAGATCTCTTTAATTTGCAGCCGATGATTAGATCCGGTGGCTTGACTGCCTCACGCAGTGGGCCGTCGCAAACATGTAGAGTGATGGCAGACATTTTGTTTGGTTCATTCAAATTTGATGCAGGCCCTGCTCTAGATTGATCAGAAGATAAATCCGCCTCTTTCTCTGCGGTGCGTGAGGGCCCGGGCTTAATTTGCTTGCATCGCTCAGACCGGCATCAAAGTGTTTAATTTCTCAAGCAGACCATTATCTGCCCATGTCCCTACTGAGCGCTGTGTACAAAACAAGCAATAGCACAGTAATTGGCCACACTTAACTGACTCTGACGTTTGACAGTAATTAGAAGTAGGCCCTTATTGACCCAACATGCTTCATGCTGTTAGCTTTGTTTAAAAATTGCATTCAGCATTGTTTCATCTAACTGGGCAAGCTACACAAACAGTCACCCTTGGACCAAAAAAAAAGCAGCCCCTGTATACCAAAATAAAATGCTCCATATAAATCTGGTATTTTAATGCATAACCATTACTATGGCCACAAATACTGTCAGAATAGCCCAATGTGAATGATTCATACATAATATAAACCATATATCACGAGTGGACCTTGAATTAAGCTCAGTTAAGGATGATATTTTGCTGACAGACATGGTGAAAAGTAATATGCGGCTATAAGCATAGTAATCTTGATTTGTAAATTCGATTTCATTTGGGCAGCCATGGTAATTAGCTATAAAACAAAATTGCCAGATTGTTGCACATATTTCAACCAAATTATGGTTTATATTCTTAAGATAGGGTCAGTTGGTGCCTCCATTCTGGGTGGCGGGGCACAAAATGATGAGAGTTCAGTAGCTAAGCATCTTTTCTGCCTGATGGCTTCATTGCATTTTTTTTATTGCAATCAATAAATGTAATGCTTCCTGACATTTCACTCATATAATATTCTCAAAATTATATTATTTGAAACCCTATAATGCAGGAGGTGTGAATGTACTTTTCCATTGGGGGAGGGATAATTATTCCAAACAAGGGATGTTTTAGACTTGGAAAAGCACTCTAATCTGAAAACTCCATTAAAGCAGGTGGTAGCACATGAATTAAAAATTACGGGACACAGTTTTCTGGACAAATCCTGTTCTCCCCTAGTTCTGTTATCCTCTCGAAAATAAGAACTTGGGATTTTGCTGTGACTTATTTATTGAGCAGTTGTTGGCTTAAAGAAATACAGCCCCTATTTTTATTACTATGTTTTTAAATCCTGATCTAAAGTAAGATGCCCAGATGCTCAGGAACACCCCAGTTTTTTTCCTGTCTGACCTGTATGGTGGGATCACGTCAAACATTGAAGGACAATAATTAGTATGGAAGCAAAGCGAGCACAGTATTATTCTTCCCTTGATTACTTATCAATCCTGTTATGGCTGGTTATTCGAGACGCCAAATGCAGTGGCCGGAAAGAAAGGAAGCACAGCAATAAGACAAACACAGAACCCAGACAGAACAGGAGAGAGGGGCTCACGCTTCCAAAGGACATATATCTCGTCCGTGAGAAATAAGGAAGCAAGGCGAGCTAGACAGAACGAACAAAGGAAAGATCTCGGAAACCGAGATCAAACGATTAAGCACCCAAACGGTGCACGAACAAAGAAAGGGAGAGAGAGAATCAGAGTTATAAACTCCCTAGAAAACTAACTAACACTTTCCTTTTTTGCAACTAATTTTCCTAATAAACTCTCTAGCTAGAGAACCTACGGGCTACAGTGCAATAGTAACGCTGACACTCTAGCGAAGGTGGCGAGGCGGAACTTGGGCTTAAATAGAGTCCGGGCGCCGCCCACAATTAATGCCAGCTGGCCAAAGAATCTGATGTGGGCAAAACGATATCGTCCCGGACGAGAGTAACAAAGAAAGCTCCCAAACAAATGCCACCTCCAAAACCATGACAAATCCATCCATTACCTAAAGTGTGTTATCTACACCGCATTCTCTAATACATGAACAAATTGCAAGGGTGCTGAAACCTATCACAGCTGACTACGGGCGAAAGGCAGGGACACACCCTGGGCAACTGGCTAACCCATTGCAGCACTCACACACCATTTACTCACACACTCACACCTGCGGGCAATTTAGAGTCTCCAATTAGCCTGATGTGCATGTCTTTGGATTGTGGGAGGAAACCCACAATAACATAGGGCGAACATGTAACCTCCACACTGAAAGACCCCATCCTAGATTTAAACATATTTTCTTCTTGCTGTGAGGCAATGGCACTATCCACTGCACCACACTTCATAGCGTTAGAACTGTGTCACCTAAAGACTCCATTCAAACTTTGACTTAAAGGTAATTACTGTCAAAAGATTTTTATGCAATTTTCAGATTTCTAAACTTTGCACTTAAAAAAATACAACTTTAAAACTTTTCCATTTGTCTCAACTGCACACTTCTCCTAGACACTTGACTGGTGGAACGTTTATTAAGCCTCACAGCTAGTTATGGGGAGTATCCAAAAGGAGGGTATTTATTTCACTGGGGATAGAGATCAAACGGGACATAGGCACTGTCTCAATAACTACCCTGATTCCCACCAAACTGTCACATTTGCGTGGACTCTGACCCAAGCAGGCTCCAGTAGGCGTTTGGTGCATCATGGGTGATTCATTCCGAGGTGAACTAGAAGGCACTAGGAGAGCGCATTGCCTTTGCCGTTTTGAAATTAGTTGGCAGAGGAATTTTCATTGAGGACGAGTCTCGAGTCTCGACAGTGTCGTCTTTACACGCATAGAATTTTTTTGGATTCTGGATCAAGAATATGAGTTGGATCCTCACTAAAATTTGATCACTTCCTCCTTCCTACATTATCTGTCAACGCACAGAATTTCACTGACATACTGCCATAACTTGAGATATCCCATTCGGCCTAACTGACGAACGAACGAACGAACGAACTAACTAACGAACAAACAAACACCAGTGAAAACATAACTTCCTGGCCAAGGCATAGCAAGTAAAATTGTCCATCAGCCTTTAGATAAAACCTTTATAATGGAAATGAAAATAATGTTAAAACAACGTAATAATAGCCCGAGCATTGATCCAACTCTGGGATGGCATTCCTGCTGCACGCACATGCAGATAAAAGCTCCGGACCAAAAGTTGCAAATTAAAAATGCGCCATGACAAACGCGTTTATCTCAATCCCCGCATTCTTCATGAAAATAACAGACAGAGAAAGGAGAGCGTCTAACACAGAGTGGAGACGGATGCAAAAGAACAGGGTTGAGATTCGGGTTGGGGGGGGGTGTTTCATATCCCATAAAAATAGTATTTCATTGTCTGTCACTCTCCTAAATTAAACTGCCGGATTTTATCTTCCGGGAATACTTGGCATTGAGCGCACGAGAGCGTACGCGTACACTACGCTTATTTCTCCCTACCCTATTATAACGCCACTCACCCTTATCCCAAGTGGGGGGGTTTAGTATTTACACCAGCGTTGGAGGGCTGATGGGGGGGGGCAGTGGGTCAAATCAGCATTCTCTGCGATCTGCGGCTCTATCCAAATTGAAAAGAGGAAGCGCGGAGCTCAGTTCAGAGAATAAATACCATCCACACTCACAACAGGATATTCCTCCGTGAAATCACACGGATTTATGAAAAGTTGATTTTCTGTAAATATAAAGATTTAATAATGTTTTGGCCAAAAGTTTGTTGTCCATTTTATTTGAATTTCTTACTTAAACACGCTTTTCCCCGCTGGTCCTGGCATGTTAAAAGGTTTCATAGACTCAAAAATCTCTCTACGGGTGCTGGTAACAAGCATAACCATTTATTTGATTTTGTTATATTTCTCTATTTGTTATGAATGGTAACCTGGGAACAAATATGTTTAATAAGCAACAGTACCTCCCCAGGGACACTGATATTTGACACGGATAGATGGGGTCAGCACTCAGGAGTTGACCAGAGAACACAACCTAATTTGCTTGTCCCTTTTTTCCGTAAGGCAGAAAAAGTACAAATATGATCCTTTTGACCTGAGCCTCAGTCTACTAAGTTTCTCACAACTTTTCAGTCAGTTGCACGTATTGATACACAATGCAGCTCTTGATGAATCTTAGCTGGGTAAAACTAAATTGCGTGAAAAAGTTTCGTATGTAACGTAGGCCTTGTAGAGGAAGAGGTGGGCTTTGTGTGGCTGGTAATGAAGAAGACGTTCATGCTGACATTGGCCATACGGCCTAGAATTTGCTGCTCTACAGTCTCTGGCCAGCCTGAAATGCCTTTCACAGCTGCACTTAAAACAAATTGCAGGTGCTTTGATCCTTACTAAATCTGTATTCTTTATGATCACTATATCACATTGCGAATAAAGCATATTTTGGCAAAGTTTGCCGGTTGTACTCGCAGGAAACTTCATAGGTTGTGGGGAATGTTTTACATGAGTTCTCTCTTGAGTGAAAAATTGTTCTTGGAAAGGTAGATAGATGAGAATGGAAAGTGCAGTTTCGGTCAGACAAGGAAAATGCATTTAAAAAGGGCATTAACTTAAATAGAGTATAATGAAATCTCAGGTTTAGGACCACATACTGAAAAGCTAAAATGCGAGAGTTTGCTGATCTCTGCACTATTTCAGTTATCAGGTGAACAATCTTTACCTGTAAAGTGTAATCAAATGAAGACGACGTAAGTTCTGATAGGCCATGGAGTCAAGCCTGCTAACAGAGGAGCGGCTTCTACCTGCTGGGGAGTCACCTGGGTGCACATGACTGTCATCTGACCTAGCTGCCTGATGATTGCTTGGTTGGTAATATGCTACCTTACTTAGGCTCGCCATCGGGAAGCTGCTCCTCTGTGCGCTCGCTCAACAACCCTCTTCCACCCCAGCTCCACCGATCTATTGTATTCATTAACCCGGCTCTCTTTGTCTAAATTTTCGTTCTATAGCAATGTCTCTTTCGTGAGGTCATTGCTGCTGTGGCTCTGTTCCTTGGAGGGGGATTACTAGCAGCTTCCTGCCTTCGGTTCCTCGTCGGACGGGCAGGGATCTCTCATAACATAGCCATGTCACCAAACTCAATGTATGATTGTATGCCTGTATGCAGCCAATAAATATTTTCTTTTTTGACAAAGTGGTCCTATCAAAAGTGCTGTTTTCAAAGCGAACATCCAAGAAAGTTACATTCCTCCTTTCAGCCAGAACCCACCACAAAAAAACAAAACATCTGGGCTTCCAAGCCATGAGGGTGGTGTACTTTACCTTAAGGACAGAAACCAACAGGATTTGCTATTTCTGGCCCACATTTGACCTATATTTCCCTCTGTGCTCCAATACACCTCGAATGACGGTCATTAGGCATGGTGGCAATGAACTGAAGCGTAAGAATTGTTAATAATTGTTAATAATGGGAGGAAGAACATACCCGTACCTTATTGTCAAATAATCGAGGCACACTACTTATAAAACACTTCCTGACAGTATCAACTAGTATTATCATGCAACTATGTTTGTAATCCAGAAAAAATTAGGCAGCAGTTCAGTCTTCACACAGTATGACAGCATATCAATGATCTTAAAACAAGAGCCTGCTTAATACCGGATTGTTTTTTTTCCCATAAAATTTGAAATACAACTACAGTGGCTTTTAAACAAAAATGTCAAAATCTCTTTCCTTAATTTCTGAGTTTCCTCTTTGCTTTTTGTTGTGAACTTGAATCCGAAGGAACTTAAAAATCACCCAAATAGCACCTTTGATCAGGAAACTTTCCTCCAAACAGAAAGCTCTCTCTCTCTCTCTCACCCTGCCAGCCCGTGTAACACGAGCTCCCCCGTGAGAGTACTGGACATCGGGCCCAATTTCCAGTAGACCGAGTCAATGTTCACCCTGCCGCGGTCAAATCGAGAGCACGCGTTCTCATCGACATAAGATACACCAGCGTAAAGCTGACCGGCTGCCAGCTTGGCTCGATGGCTAAGGGCTTGTTCTCAGTGGAGCGGAGCCATTTTGGATTGAGGCGAGTACATTTCCCCTATATTTGAGCTGAGCCAGTTTTTAAAAATGCACTTTTTTTGAAAAACCATCTCATTCCCACTTCCTCCTTCTCCCCTGGCCCTGCACACACTGACACATACACACACGCACGGACACACACTAGAGCGCATAGCCTACTTCAGCTATCAAGTGCTTGCAGTGATGGCAGGCACATTTCCACGAGCGTCGGCCATGTTGATGACAGGAGTACCTGCCATGACGCGAAGGTAGAGGAAATCCTGAACCCCAATCATTTCAGCACACTGATGAAAAATACATTTTTTCATCAGTTTGGTTTCATGCCCTGCTTAAAAACCCTTCAGTAATGACGTGCTGTGAACATGCAGTGGGGTTTGAGTCGGATATAGAGTCAATCTGTCAAAGGCCAGCTATGCAAAATCAAACGTAACGGCTCCCCATTCATCGATCTCAAGGGCCGCTGGCGTTGAAAACTAAATGTTTGTTTTTTAGATGAAAATAGAAGCATGAACGAGGCCAGAAGCTCTTGTGAAATACCCCCAAAAGACCAGCAATCATGCGGATAGTTAAGACGTCTATGTCTCTCCAACAATTCTCTTAAGTTCACGCGCTTGAGTACTTCAGCAGATGCGATTAGAGAAGACTCTTCCCAGCAATCACATTTTCTTCTCTTCTTTTTTTGGCCGAAAAAGCCCCTTGGCTTAGAAAAAGACAGACAGTCTAAAAAAGGGGATTTCTATAATGGCTCTACGCGCCCGAAAGCCTGACATTCAAACTTCAGAAAAACAGCCGGTGTATTACAAACCCTCACCATGGAGATTGTGGGTATTTTGGTTATTTTGGCCAACGACCCTAAAGAGCTGACTCCCTGTTGGCGAGCCCCGCTGATTGATGTTGGAATGCTCGTGGATGCCTGGCCTGGAACGAGAGACGCTGGCACACTTATCTGAACCTTTACTGAAGGCGGCTGTGTCGTAGAAGGAGTAGGGAGATGAGCTTATAACCAAAAGATCTAACAGTTTTAGGTTCAATTCTCAAGTGGGCGTGCTGTGGTTTTACGATTCAGGTAAAAAGTTTAAGCAGAATTTCTTCAGTGTGCACAAAGTTTTATGAAGGGTTACATTGTAATATGCAAAGGGAAAAAGACCATGTTTATCTGTGGATGGAAGTGCCTTCTAAATGCTGGTGGTTCCTAGAGAGAGAGGTCACAAGATTTCAGAGCATCCACCTTGCAGTGTCTTGTATTTTAGAGGCTGAAAGTTGAGTTTTAGGCAATTATACCTGTATTTTTCAAGCTTGATATTCCAGGGCTGTCAGCAGTATAAAAGTGAGCCACTGGTGGAGAGGCCAAAGTGTTACGTTTATGTCGCAAAAAAAATTATTTTTTCTTGTAAATTTACACTTTGTCACCACTTAGTTAGATTAACCTGTGCACCTGCTTGTTGATGGAAATATCTAGTCAGCCAATCATGTGGCAGCAGTTCAATACATTAAAGCATTCAGTCATGCGCAAAATGTTCTGCCCTTGTCCAGATCGAACATCAGAATCAGAAATGTGATCTAAGTGAGTTTGACCAAGGAATAATTGTTGGTGTCGGACAGGATGGCTTGAGTATCTCAGAAAGTGCTCATCTCCTGGGATTTTTTGGGCTCAACAGTCTAAAGGTTTTACAGGACATGGTTTCAAATAACAAAACCATCCAGTGAGTGGCAGCTCTGTGGGCATAGAGGCTTTGTGAACGGGAAGGCAAGAGTAACTCAGATTAGCACTCAATACAACAGTGCCGTGCAGAAGAGCATCTCTGAATACACAACCCATCACAGCTTGAAATGGTCGGCCTCAGCATCTAATATCACAGAGAGTTCCACTCCCATCTGCTAAGAACAGGAAACTGAGGTAATAGAGTGGGCTGCAGGCTCTCCAAAGCTGGACAGTGGAAGTTCAGTTAAATCTTGGACGAATCTTGATTCCTGCTGTGACAGGCAGACTGTAGGTTGACATTACTAACATAAGCCTTTGGGTCCATCCTGCCTTGATTTAATGGTTCGAGCTGGTGGTGCTGGTGTAATGTTGTGGGGAATATTTTTGTAGTACGCAAAGCACTTGGTTCCTCAAGATGGTTCTGCACACATGGACACTCAGTTCAGTGTACTCCAATGGCCTCCACAGTCACTAGGTCTCAATCCAAAAATGCACCTAAGGGATGTTTTGGAACGGAAGATTTGCAGCAATGGCATAATGCTATCAAGTCAACATTGACCACAATTTCTTATGAATTTTTCCAGCACCAGGGTGAATCCATACTTTGATGAATTCAGGCTGTTCTGGGCACAAAAAGGAAGTCTCACCCAGTATTAGAAAGGTGTACCAAATAAATTGATCAGCAATCGTTCAATCCTCCTACTTCATCGTCTAAGATGGACCTAGAAGTTAGCTTGAGTAAAATTTTATTTAGACACTTTTACAAATGGGATTCCTGCTTTGCTTTCCCTTCTCAGTGTCCAAGAACCAACCGGAAGCTTTATAATGGGCATTATGCTAGCACTTATATTTATTACAGTTACTGCTGATATACCCTATGATTTCTCAATTGTAATATTTCTGTGGGGAATTGAGTAATTTTATGCAGTTTGCAAACTTAGTGGTTTATTGAAGGTAGCGAAAGAGCCTTTCTGTTCAAATAAACTATGAGGGAATTATCAAAACATTGCACATGATTATTTTTAGACCACAACATGTGAAAAATGGGCCTGAGTAGGTAAGTAACGTATGAAATTTAAGTGACTTCCTCTCTGAGGTTTCATAAGGGGACTATAGTAGCTTTAGCTGCACATATTGGTCAGTCTGCAGAGCCCAGCACGTAAAACACTGCAAAGATGATTCTTTTTCTCTAGCAAATATTTTTTGTTGTTTGTGGTCTTGTTCATTCCTTATTGTTTCTGTTTAATTCGTGGCTATTTTCACTAAGCATTATCTGTGTGTGTCTCTGTGTGTATGTGTGTGCAGGAAAGGTTGCGTGTCAACATGTGCATGCATGTGTGCACGTATCTCGGCATATTGTGTGTGTGAGTGTTCAGGTGTACGTGTGTGTGTGTTTGCACGTGTGAGTCTGTTCAGGAGTACATTTATGTGTATATGTTTGTGTCTGTGTGTTAGGTCAAAATATTCAGGTATTATTCACTGAATCGCTATTCAAACCTAATAGAGACTCCGCCTCCCAGCACTTTGCCCCACCCCACACCCCCCGACCGCCCACTGCAGTCTTGAACAGCAGCCAATGAGTAAGGCCCAGGCCGTCACCCTGACAACAGTCCCCCCGACGCCGCCGTCCTGTCATTCAAGCGATGAGGCGGACGGCTGAACGCCAGCGATCCCATCCCTGGCTGCTGTTCGTCAGGACGACACCGCGACCCACCTAACAGCTGAGCACATGCAGGGAATCACCCTGTATCTAAGCGCTCAAAATTATTACGGACCATCTACCCCCGTCTCTCTGGGACCGTCCATCTCCTATCTATGTGGGACTATCCATCTCCTTTATGTGTGTGTTTCCATCTGGATTTAAATAAGCCAATATCTAAGAGCCGATGATTAAATCATTATTGCAGTGATTGATATGTTTCAGCTGGAAACATTTCCTTCAACCCTGACTGATGTAGGGTGTAGTTTCTTACTTTTTAAACGATGATATTGGAAAAAATAGCCCATGATCGTGGAAAAGATATTACCATGTTTCAGAAGACATAAATTACTGGCATGCATCCAGTAAAGAATATAACTGAGGAGATTGTGGAAATCACTGGAATCGGGTCAAGAACTGTCGACGACCTTATTAACCGGGCTGAAAGTCTTTGGGATGTGCCGGAGAAGACTTAACCGAGTGGTTTGATTTTCCCACTGCCAATGCAAGATCTTGGCCAACAATGAATGCCACTCTGGACAGAAATAAATTTTGCGACATTGCATAAGGTCGTCAAAAAAAATGCCACAACAAAGGTGCGGCGTGATCGAAGCTAAAAGCAGCTCAGTTGAAAACGCTCGGATATCGTGAGGGCGACTGCAACAGCCTTAGTCAGGATCTTTCAGAGTTCCCAAACCTTTCTCAACCTCACACAGTGCTTTTTACACAAAAAAAAAACAATCCAAAGAATATTTAGGGGCAGAGGGATCACTTTTGTGGCATGGTTTCTTACCACCTGGGATAAGTTCTCAAACTTCTAACCTCAAAATAAATTTGATATCTAATGTTGGAAAATTTAATAAAGTACTTTCCACATGAATCCCCCAATATCAAATATTCATAAAACTTCTCGTGAACTATTTATTATGAATGGCGAAATCACCATTCTCAAACAACTAATAAATTAACTTCCCTAAAAAACTGTCGTCATAAAATGAGTCACAAGCATGGCAGTTCGAGCAAAATGTTTAGGAAGAGAAGAGTTGAGCCATTTAATAAATGTATTGACATGAAATTTAGCACATTTGTGAGTAGGATTAACCCTCTCAAGGCCTGGTCAGCGACATGTGTGTGTTTGTGATGATATTTGAGCATGTGTGGGTGAAACAAACTCTTACTGCAGGAAGGAGCGTGTTCTTGTTCAGGGGAACCAGCCAAACCGCTGTGCAGAGATCTGGCGGCTGCAGTAGGAACGTGCTCACACAATGGAGCGTCTTTCTCCGACCGGCGACCATCAAAGGGAGCATTCCACACGCTCCGGCGGCGACGTTTCCGATGATTGATGGCGACTCATCTCCGCCGCCGCGGCTCCAGAGCTTCATTACCAGGAGGCTAATTACTCCGACCTCCAGATGACCTTGGTGAGAGCCTCCTGCAGGTACTGGAGGAGAGAGCTTCCACTGTGGAGGTCAGCCAATCCCTTCTGAGCAGAAGGGTCACATGATACATACTCCCCCCCCCCCCCCAGCCCCCTACACACATGCAGACACACGTACACACACATATCCTGCAAAAACACGCATATACACATCCCCTAAACACACACATACACACATACACAACCACCAAAACACGCACATTGGGACAAACATACAGCCGCACAATCCCCAAACACACAACTCATTACTTTCCCTCAGCAGACACAAATATCCACCAAACACACACACACAAATGCACAAGGCTTCACGCAAATCCCCCAAAAACACTCACATACCCACACACACACACACGCGCGCGCGCGCACATGAGTCAGGAGTGCTAAGGCCCCGGGGGACAGGACCGTGTTTTAAAATCTCTCTGAGCACTGAGAGCATGTGTTGCTCAGGCCGTGAGGTCACAGTCCTTCAGACCCTTCCTACCCGCCGGTGCTGATTGGCTCTGTGTTGGTTTGTGTCGTCAGACGGCTCTGTTGACAATGTTCTTATTAGCCCTGGCTAACAGGCTGCGAAGATTATGAATGGCATGTCAGAGGTTTAGCCTGCAGTCGTCATTTAAGTACATAAGTGGCGATTTTTGGAGCATTTTCAAACAAACTCCCATGAGTTGCATAATTTACCAAAATTAAATCTAGCAACACTTCACAATGCATCGGCAAGTTGTATAAAAATGGCCACTTTGGCTCCTTGCGATATCCCTTAATTCAATGCGTCGTTTAATATTTTTTGTCATATATTCTCCATGAGGTTTACGCAACAGCAATGTATTGCAGTAAATTCATTTGCCATGAGGGAATGTATACAGGATCAATCACCAAGCCATCAGACCGAGTATACTGTGCAATAATTGCGAAAATAAGAATAAACTATTTTTTCAACCCAGGCATTTTTATTACTCGTCATGTTCTTTGTAAAGCTGCGCATTTAATAAACATGCTTGTCGAATTGGTTCTTAATTAAAAGCATGTCATTTTTTTTTTTTTTTCCCAGATCAAACCAGATTGACACGCCTGGGAAAATAATGACCTTGTCGATCATTGTTTGTACAGAAAACACTTAAATTGGACTGCAAGTCAAAGTTAAGGTCACAGGATGATTGAAACCAGGATGGGATTAAGGGGTTCTGTATGTCCTCTGCTGAAATTGCCCCACTGATGTCAGAAATATACAGCAAAGTTGATCACCTAGAGCCAAGTACACAATTTAATGTCAGCACATAAATAAGCCATGACACATTTTTAACCTGGAGTGCTGACACACACTGCAACTTCTCTTTATATGGGCTCATTTTTGGTCTGCCAAACAGCTGTGTTTGAGTGTGTTTGTGTGTGTGTGTGTGTGTATGTCTGAGTGTGTGTCTTGTGTCTGTGCATGCATGTGTATGTACATGTGCTTGTGTGGTGAGTGTCTGCTTACATGTACGCGTGCGTGTGAGTGTATGTGTGTGAATGAGTGAGTGCTTGCCATTGAGTGTGCGTCTGTGCGCGTATGTGAGTGTGTGTCTGTGTGTGGGCTTGTGTACGTGTGCGTGTGTGTGTGCGTGCATGTAAGTGAGTGTGTATCTGTGAGTGGGCATGTGCATGTCTGTGTATGTGCATCTGTGTGTGAATGAATGTGTGTCTGTGTATGCGCACATTCACAGCTGTGTGTCTGTATGTGGGCTTGTGTATGCATGTGTGTGTGTGCATGAGTGCAAGTGTGTGTGCATGTAAGTGAGTGTGTGTGTGTGTGTGTGTGTGTGTGTGTGTGTGTGTGTGTGGGGCATGTCCATGTCTGTGTGTGTGTGTGTGTGTGTGTGTGTGTGCGCGCGTGTGGGCATGCACATGTCTGTGTGTGTGTGTGTGTGTGTGTGTGCGTGTGTTCTTTGTCTGAGCACCACATGCTGATCCTCTGTCAGCAGAACCATTAGGATATCTGAAGCATTTCCACTGAGAGCGCATGAGAGTCGGGATAAATCCGGCTTCCAGGATCCATCCGCCTCCCCGTACCCCCACGCCCCCAAACCAGAGATCTCAGCACTTCAGCATCCATATTTTTCCCTTCCAAAATCTGCCGTGTAACCATTTTTGTGTCAGAGAGATTGACATAAAAAGATGACCGCGGCGCACTCCCTAGGAAGTGACCACTTAAACGACTGCCTGGAAAGCATCTGAACTGACAGGGAACAACAGGACTGAACATGTGATCATGTGTGAGAGTGGTCCCACTGGGGAGTAATGGAAACTTCAACAAAGATAAGGCTACTTCCATTTTTTTTTTTTTTTTACTGATAACTCAGACTTGGACCATGAAAATGCTAAACTGTACACTTCAGATCAAAACCTGGGGAGTTCTGGTGGTATCTATTAAATCAAATAGCAAAAAAGTGCCAAATCTGATAAGCTTCATTGCTTTCTATTTTGAAACTGGAACTGTGGCCAAGAAAAAACAGATAGTGGGCCTCTCATTCAGTACAAAGATGAAAGCAAATGCTAAGCATTCAAACTCAATACGAAACAAATTATAAATTCTTCAGGTTTCGGTAGAGTCATCAAGGAAGACATGCAAAAGCAGCTCTATCTGCCTCCATGTTGATTCTTGCATTCAAGGTATTTCTTTGCCCCTCCTTTTTTTTCTTGTAAGTGCTTACTGCTGAAAAGCATGGCCCCCAGCTTTGACCCTTGCGGAACACTTGAGCGTGTAGGGAAATGCATAGCTCCATTGTCTCTACAACATCAAGACCCAGACAAAAATGGGGCAGCAAAAAAAGTGCAGATGTTTGCATTCTCTTTCCTTTGAAAATGACCTCCCTCGGTCAAAAAAATGCTTTGAATTTATCTCCCACAATAATTTGAGGGCAAATGGCATTGCATCAATTCTGGTATAATCTCAATGCACAACGAAAGATTTGTTATCTTCTGGACTGAGTAAATTTAATACCCATGGCTTGTTTTAGCACTAGGATGCTAAGACCCGTTAACATGGTTTGGCTAAGCAAATTGAGTACTATTTTGAGACTATTATAGGTTCTGCTTGGAGATCTGATCTTCTCAGTAAATAAATTTGATTGATGTGGTGAGTTGCTGAAAATCTCAACCCTTTCATCCAGGAGTGTTGTGCCAGCTCATTAATCTACAGATTAGTGATCCACAGATCGCTCCTAATGCCAGCACAAATTATCTGAACCTTACGCATACAATGGATGGGAGATAAACAGGTAATCCGTAGATACAATGATCAACCATCAGGAACATTCTTCCAAAGAACCGTTCAGTCCGTTCTGCACTGCATTAGGGACTCCAGCTTATCAAGAGTGACTTATTTATTTATTCATTTATTTACTGTTACATCCCGTTTCTCAGCACTGGTCTGAGTTTTCATGTTTTTCATTACCGATGTGTTTTGTCTTATTTGGCTGTCTGTAATTGGCCAGTATAATTACTCATTTTCATCTCTAAGTCTCCTCACCTGTTGCTTGTTAACTGAAGTGTCATTCCCACTCCTGACCGTTGAGTCTAATGTGTTTGTGTGTATAACCCTGCTTGCGTTACTAGTTTGTCTTGCATTTGTCTTGCGCTCATTTCCCAGCAGTTCTTGTTGCGCTTTGTTCCCTGGTTCTTGCCTGTCTGTCCCTGTGTTCCTGTTTACCGTGTCAGTCCCCCGTCCCGTACATAATTCTTCTGTCAATCCCCTTTCCTGGACCCTACTCCTGCACCACCCTTGCTTGTCTCCAGTCCTGCCCGGCATGCTGACTGAGCTCTGGGTTTCTGCTTTGCTTTTTGACTTTGCCCCGCCTGCCCTGCATTTACCTGATTACAATGTACTGATCCCTGCCTGTCAATCATCCCATTAAAGACGCTATTTAATTATAATTTGCTTGTGTATTGATTAATTTATCTTTAAAATGAATTCAAAAGAAAATGACCTAAAAACTATGAAAAACAATAGTTTTGTGAATGGCAGGTGACTAATGCATTGGCACAAAAAGTGACACAAATCTAGTACGCAGGCAGTGATTAGCAGAGGACTAACACACAAACATGAGATTATCACCTGCGGGGCAATGATCATGCTGACAATTTTACGTCAAGGATTAAAAACGCGGCCTTGTTTCCACTTGAGAACTTGATGCGTCAGTGACATTTGGCGCATGATTAAGCAATTACCTGAAAGGATCAAAATTTGTTTAACCTTTCATCCTGTTTGGATTATACCCAAAGCAAAGACCATTTTATGATAATTATAAGTAATTGCTGCCCTGCCCCAAGAGGGCTCACCTGTTGATGACTCAATTTCAGAAAACTTGAAGTTGAAATATAAGTCATGACTCTCCTGAATTATATTTACCTTGGCAAAGTATACACCTTGTTTCATGTTCATTAAAAACATGTCAATTATGCGCTAGTTTTGCCAGCGTGGAGCTCTGTGTTTTCTGCTCCAACAATACAGACTGCATAGTTACGGCACATGTTGCCACAAAGATCTATAAATCAACGTTAAGAACACAAATCTCTTTCATTGTTTCGGTTACATCATCCTATTCAAATTTCTTTCTTCTTTTCTCCTCAGTACAGAATCACACATCAGAACTCAACACAGAAATCACGACTGCCTGCCCCGTTTTCAAGCATGTATCATCAGCTACTGCTTCTTCAGATGCTGTATTTTACTGTAGAATCATTCACACAAACAAGAGTCACCGGAATACATTTTATATTCAGTTTTTACAGTTAATTTATCATGGGTCATTAGTAAATTGCTTTATTAAGATGCCTTCCCAATCATTTAAATATTTTGCTGTATGTTTGTGGTGATACGGTGACAACCCTCATATGAATCCTTATTGTTCCTCATCCCGTCCAGCAACTTGGGATCTTTTAGAAGCACTGTCTCCTTTGATTGGTTTTGCCTCTTGCGAGTCTCCCCCAGCAGGTGTTATGCATTTGTGTTTTCCCACTCCCACGTTTGTCCTGTGTTGCACATATGAGCCTTACTTTGAGTCCGCAGAGTTGCTTGATTGTGCCTTGCTATGTGCCTGCACATAACCGGTTTATCATCCTCAGAAATAATTTTAATTTTTAATGACAGTGAGATACAGAGGTTCTCTTCCTAGTCTCCCTAGCCTATTTCCCTGTCTCCAGGACTGGGACCACGTTCCTGTTAACCCACCTCAACAGTCTGTTCCTCTGCCCAGTTTATTAGAAACACCTCCTAAGCCTTCTGAAGTCATCAGCATTGGGACTGTGTTCCTGTTAAACTCTCCAAACCTGCCATGTTCTGCTCTGGCGAGGGTGATCTCCATCTGGTGTCTGTCCCAGGACACCATTGGCCGGGCACAGACACGCCCCTTACCCAAGCTTATTAACATCTGAACTGAACCATGCAACTCCACTCTGGGCTCCGTCCCTCATATTCATTCCCGTATTACTATCGATAAACCCTATTATTGTAATAATACAATATTATTACAGAATTGTACTCTGCCTCCACATATAATTTCTTGTCTGGATCATAACAAATTGTTTATTTATTTATTTTTCTAAAACAGAAATGGAATTTCCTTGCTATCCATGTCCATCCATTCAACATTCAAGTGTGTTTTCTTCTACATATTAACAAACTGAGTATGGTAGTAGCATTTATGGGAGTTACATAGAAGCATGTCTTTATCTTTTTTTTTTCTGAAAGCCAGACTGTTATATAAATACTATCTAACCATTACCAACATTCTCCTCTTTGAAATAGTGGTATCCCATGACCCTTTGTCACTGGTTATTTGGAGTCATGGCCATGGTTTTGTTTTTTTGTTGTTTTTTTCAAAAAAGAAGCTGCTTTGCACATGTTTTAGTTTGTTGACTGTATCTTTTTTGCTTATTAAAATGTAAGGTTCAGTTTTCAGACTTAGGACACTCAAAAAAGGACACTCAATAGCCCTACAGTATTCTACAATATTCCACCTAAGATGTCTGATATTTTAATAAATGCACTGTCCTCTTTTGGGATATTAAACATGCATGGTGTTATAACTCACATAGAGAAGTGGCAGGTGAGAAATTAAAAAAAAACTCTAAGAAAACTATCAGGGAACATTTCATTTTAGTTTCTCTCCGAAACTGGTTCACTGGAGGTCAATGCAGCAATAAGCAATATGGTGACAATTTAGCACATTTTTCCTTTCTTTTTAGAAAAACATTGTCTTCTGTTTGGTCAAGTCTCAGGTCAGAACTTTTTCATAAATTTGACCGTCATTAAGAAGATATTTTTGTACCATGGCGGTAACATTACCCTGCTCACTCCTCGTGATCGGTCCCAGAAGAGAGCCTGACTTGCTGATGAGGTCTGGGAAACAGAACAGCAATTAGGACACTTTAAATAATTCTGCAAAAGTAGAGCCACCATTAAATAATTTACAGCCATTGATTTTGCCAGAAGTACGCTCAAATTATTACATCACTCAGGCCAAATAGCCCAAAGCAGAATGCAGGAAAAGCATGAATACTTTTCAGTACACATCCATTACAAAGGTCTCAGAACTGTCACGTTCTTGGGTTCCACTTCTTAATTTACTCCTTAATTTTTGGCCTCAAAGTTAAAGTGTAACCTAAACCATTCTAACTTCTGTGATTCATTGTCATAAATTAAAAATTACAAAAAAAGTTTCTTCTGAAAAATGCAGTCATCGCATTGTAGCCAAAGTTATAGCTAAATTTTTGCTAAACCATCTTTGTCGCGTCCCCGACACGTGGACGAAACCGATGCATTTGCTTGAGTATATAAACAAACAACGGTAAATATTTCATGAGTGTTTGCCTTGGCGTAAAGGCACAGGAGTACGTCATTAATAAGTGAAATGTGTTCATTAGACTGCAAAATCCCATATCATATATTATACATGTCAGAAATGAACGGCTGCGCATTTATAATGCTGAGCTCTGCATATGAACCCATCTCGTAGACGTCTATTATGAAACGGGCCCGCGCATCGAATTGACCATTTGAAATTCAAGGGGCCTACATAGCAGTAATTTTTAATACGTTTTATGATAAAAGCCCCTTTCAGAGCTGTTCATTGGAACTCACATTTACCGAGAGGAAGGGGGGGGGTGTCGGGCACTGAAGGATATTGAACACGTGGTTAACAGAAGTGCCATTTGGTTAGCCCACTTCTCAGAAATGGGTTCAGTTGTGGCTTACCATCTATGATAGAGATTTGCTGCAGTCCATTACTGTTGAATGCATTATCTTCCATTGAGATACACTGCGCTGCTATGATGCTAGAATTGTAATGCAGTTGTCTACTGCTCTGACTTAACTTTGCATCTGAAAGGGTTGGGTGGGATAAAATGTCTATTCTATATTTATATGTTTTTTTTTTTCATTGTTTTCATTCATGCACAGTTCCCTAATGGCAATAAGTTGTGAATGGAGGGCAGACAATACAGCTCAGGTTTGCAAGTTTTCAAAAGACAAACTTGAAGTCATCCATTGTCTCGACTAATTGTGAGTTGAAGTACTGCTTATTTTCAAGTTGAGTTTACTTACCTTTAGTTGAGTTAACTCGCATTTTTAAGGGAGCCGGTAAACTTTTATTTCTAAATTTAACCAACATGAAATGTATTCCAGTGTAAATCCAAAATATTTCACTATTAACAGCTCGGAAAGGAGTCCAGTAAAGCAGGCAGTCTATGGAATGAACCCAGTCAAAATTATTGCCCATAAAAATTGTAGCGCTGTCTAAATACTTATGGATCGCTGAAAAATTCTGCAGCCCGGTAATAATGTGCTACAAAATATGCAGGCATTAATAACTTTGCTCTCATTTAAATGCAATGCGGTTTGTCAAGTGCCTTGCGACAGCTCCTGTGTATAATGCTATATTTAATGAAACAAGATTTATTGATCGATTGATCTAACGCGTCACATTTGTCTCAAAGAGCTTTAATCGATGGGGAGAAAGCCGGAGAATTTGATGAACACGTATGGCTCTTTAAGGTATCGACTGGAAAGGAAAATGGCCGTAAATTGTACATTGTTGCATAAGTTAATTAGCTAGCTGGCTATTAAGCCACAAATCCATACAGCAGATGGGCCAGATTAGAAAACAGATCCTCCTCTCCTGAAGCCAGGTCTCCGTTGGCAGCTGAAGTTAAATATGATAACTATGTTCAACTTCATCAACAGTTGTGGACAGAATGAATTATGGTGAATAGTCAGTGAATGATGTTGTTTAAAGCACATAATGCAGTGATGTAGAGAGCCAAGTCGGAACAGTCAGTGAATGACGTTGTTTAAAGCACATTTTGCAGTAATGCTGGAGGTCTGTTCTGCATTTTTGGCTTTTACCTGATCAGCAGTTCAGTGAGTTCAGACAGGTGTTGTGTTGTTGTATCGAGCTCCAAACATCCTATTTTGAAATCTGCTGAGCATAGCAATGAAAATTTAAATGACTCAAATTTAAATCTAATTCTCCATCTGCCATTTCCATTGACGATACAGTATTTTCGCACACCTAAAATATTTCACCATTTTTATCCACCGTAATGACTTCCAGATTGCAGTATATCACACTGCATGTGACCACAGTGGTGATGACTTAAAGGAGCTGTGTCACGATTACTGCACATGCTCAGAACTTTGAAAACTAACAAGAAATCAAACGGAGTTTTCAATGGAAATTTGAGGATTCAAAGTGCAATTTTAGCACTTTAGGCAAAAAAATATGAATAACACAAGCTGGTTTGCCCACTGCCAGTAAACATCAGAAATCTTTGTCTTCTTCTATGATGTTTTTTGGTGGTTGGCGAACCAGCTTAGTTACATTCTTCATACCCTTTGGCTAAAGCGCAAAAATAGCACTTTGAATCCTTTAAATCCTCAAATTTCCATCGAAAACTCCCCATTATAAAAAAAAACATACTGCCCGAGTAACTAAAATATGTAAATACAATGAAAAAGGATGACAGATTAGCAACAATGGAATCAGATTTTGACTTGCAGTCGAACTAATTGACTTTGTTTGATTTCTTGTAAGTTTTCAAAGTTCCGAGCATGCACAGTAATCGTGACACAGCTCCTTTAACTGTAATAAGTGTTTGAATTTATCAATGAAGCGCAGACAAATAATAACAAAAACAGCAGACATCTAGGCCCCCGAAGACCAGGAGTAAAGCTCGCAAATCTAATGCATGTCGACTTGGTTTGTCAGACAAAATATAATGAGCAGATAATTTATGATAATAAATATCAAACAGCCGTACATGTTCCTTCCAGCTTTCGATCAGAATATTTAATATAGCTCATTACTTGTAACAGACTGCATGCTCATATGAGTGCATTCTCTGGGATAGTATACCCTCAAGAAGGCCTGGTATACTTAGTTCTACTCAGGGCATACCTGTACGATCAACAAAAATGCAAGGCAGTGCCCATTTATATCTAATTTCTCGGAAACATCAGCACCTGCCCAAAAGCTTTTGGGTAATTTGCTCTATGAATATACCTCCTCTCCTGGGAAGGCCTGGTCTAAACGAGGATCATAATATTGCCAGTTCATTGAACTCTCATTTATGTTATTTTGGATACTAACTGGCTTTCAAAGGGGCCCACAGCTGGGGGTTGTGGTTCACTATTTTTGTCATAATTGATTTTTATAATTGATTTACTGCCATTAGGACTGATTCACTGTTGTAGTAACCAAATGGTTTGGTAAATCTTTGGGAGGGGATTCACCAAATCTACTATACCCCGTCTGCAGAACTGAGGGTTCCAGCAATATAACCTGTGAACCTATCAGCACAAACTGGGCTCTTTTGAGGAAGAAAATAATTTATGATCTTCAGGACATTGCAATCCTGTGGCTCCTGTCTTATTGACTCTTTAGGCGTGTCTAAAACAGCTTCCTTTCACTGTGGCCTTGAAATATGTACCATCTACTAAACTTTCTGGCCATTAAATACTGCCCTGCTAAACACAGACCATTTACAGCGTACACTTCTGGACAAAAAATGGGCCAAGCTGGCAATATATTAACCTTTTATTAAGCTTTTAAAATATTAAGCTTTTTTGAAAGAAAAAAACTATTTCATAATGAAGTTGGACTTTGAAACATAGATTAATGCCTTGGAGTACAGAAGAAGTGCAGTTGTGTGAAAGCTTGCGTCACACAACTGCAAATTCGTTTTATGAAGGTAAATGATCAGATGTGATTTCTTAACTCTTCTTTCCGTAAAAAAAAATTTTCTGCAATTTTTTCCACAAGGCTTAAATTTTTTTTTTTTTTTTAAATCGAAGGGCAAAGCTATCCCACTCTTAGTTACTAGTAATACTTTATAATAAGGGTACATTGACTATCATTAGTTCATGCAGTAATAAGCATTAGCTGTCAGTTCATTAACAATGAACTAATGCATCATGACCATAATTAATCATCTATTTATGTTCTTTGTCTTTCTTATTGTAAGTTGAAAATGTTACTTTATCTATTTGCTTAATTCTTGCTCAGTTCTTGACCAATTATTTGATGCTAAGACTATTGAAAAGCTTCATATTTTTCCATTTTAGGCCTGGTAAATGTTTTGCCTCAGAGTGAACACTTGATGACAGGTTGCATGCAGCAGTATATAAAATTTTGTAGTTTTCTTGGTATCTGTACTTATTTCTGTGGTGTGGCTAGTGTGTTCGAGAGAACACTTTTCAGGAAATAAACCATTCTCCGTTCCCATCTTTGTTTCCAATCACAACTGGAAAGATCATAGAGGAAGAGGCAATTTTTTTCAAGGGTGAACACCTCACAACCATAAACTGTATAAAAAGATGGACGAAGCAACTGTGACGTCACCCATTGGTTTCAGCATCCCATTTAGGAAGCTTCGATTTTGGCAATTTCAATTGCGCCATTTTGTCATTGTGAAACCGGATGTGATTCCTATTGGACGAAAGCGTGAATTGGAGATCCAGGGAGGAGCGAGGGGTGGATCTACGGGTGGATCTGACCATGTCAGATGACGACCAGAGGATAGCCACGCCCCTAAAGCATATTCTGGCTTTTTCCTTTATTCTAGTCTATTTGGGACCATAATTTACAAAAATAAACATCATAATGTATCAAAGGAGACTTGAAACTTGCGATAGATACCATAAAGTAATGTGGTAAATCATTATTGAAATAATAAATCAGGTGGGAAAGCAGGGTCATTTTCCCATAGACTTCTATAGTATTGAACTTCTTTCTGCAACCACCGACGTCGCCATCTGCTGGCCATTAAATAAAATGCAAATTTTAGAGATTTCCGCATTGGCCTCAGTTTTCAGACGCGGGTGCTGTGTCCATCTTTTCATACAGTCTATGTTCACAGCACATCTATCCTACTGGTGGGAAACTGAATTGCAAAAAAATTGGTCAATCTCCTTGGCATGTTTAGTAGATCATTTATATTGTGGATGCAGTAGTTTTGGGAATGACTGCACGCAGTGAAACTTTGGAAATATATACATATATTTTTCAGGTACATTAAATATGCACAAGATTGACGACAAATCCAGTGTACTCAATTTATCTTTCATTTAAGCAAGAGTAAACAAGTATGACAAACACTGTCGTCGTTACATGTCCAAAGCGAGAAAAATTAGCTCAGAATTTTCATCAGTTATAGTGCATTATAACTGTATTCAAATGATGTACTGTGCAGTATACTCAGTATTTTGTTTATGAAGTATAAAAAATGTGTAAAATTGTGAAACTGGTTTATCAACATCAGAGACTTGTGAAAAATATCTGCAAATATCACACAGCTACAACTAATAAAAATGTTTAAATCGGCCCTCCAGGTTTCCAAGCCAAAAAATATGGCTGGCCAGGAAACTGAAAAGTTGAAGCACTGCTTAGTTTATGTCGACCAGATAAATATTTTATGCTTAGCAGATTGTTTACTGTTTAGCCGTGAAAGCAATTTTACTGCGAAAAGTTGCACTGAGTTCTTTTTTATTCCTTTGCCTGTTTCAGTATTCAGAAACCAGGTCACTGTGCTTTAATTTCTCAAAAAGGAAATATTTAACGTATGGCATTTCATTTTTCTTTCAAAGATAAAACTATTAGAAATAAAAACATGACCACCTGTCCTAATGGGATCTGTTGTATTGGCTTTGAATGCAGATGATTTTGCATAGGTGACTAATTTTTCTTGGAAAATGAGATTTGCTGAGAGAAAAGGTTCAGAAAACAGAATTGACAACTCGTAGTATGCCAGACCCATTTGGGCCATGGCTCAGATTGTTGTTTAATATGTTTTTTTTATGTTTATTTGTCTTCATTCTGGCCAGTTACAAGATTTCTGTCCAAAGGGTTCCATTTATTTAAACAAAAACAAACATCCATTTGACACATTACCAAGCTTTCAAAAACAACAAAATGAGTCCCTGAAGTAGAAACATCTGCCTTGACGTTTTCTTAGAATCAAATGCCACTGATAATGTTTTTCCAATTTCAAACATACCCAAGAAATCTGGAAATTTGCCTCCGCAATGAGCATGTGATCGACAAGAAATGGACTTGTTTGCCAAAAGTAACAACAAAAAAAAAATCTACAAAATCCAGAGGAATGTTGTTTACTTAACAGGCGCTAGCTGACCTGATATCTCTGTATGATAAGCATAATGCTGTGTTCTCGGTATGTCAGTCTTTCCTAAACCCTTAAACATTAGGCATACGGGGGTCCTGTAGCCCAGCATTGTATCATTCCTCAGAGTCTAGAGCTGTGTTCAAATGGAGCACAGTTAAGGGTCACACTAAAATGGCCACATCGGGATTGTGGGGCTTTAAAGAGAAACGAAAGCATGACAGCCCAACCACACTTAAATATATGTCAGTAGCCATGCCACATCTCAATCTGCTCCAGCTGCGTGGCTGAAGCTAAGCAGGTGTGGGCTTGGTTAGTACTTGGATGGGAGACCACCTGGGAAAGCTAAGCTGCTGCTGGAAGAGATGTTGGGGAGCCAGTAAGTTGTGATCTTCCCTCCAGTGGAATAATCTCCCAGTGCTGCAGTGCAGTGACGGGGACACTCTACCGAAGCAGAAGCTGTCTTTCGGATGAGACATTAAATGGAAGTGCTGTCTCAGTGTGGTCATTAAAGATCCTATGAGACCCTTCGATAAGAGTACCCGGTGTCATGGCTAAATTCCCAGCCTGGCTCTTTCAACCTGCCACCAAATCATTTCCTGCTCTAACAGGCTATGCAAACTGTCCCCTCCCTCTCCACCTCAACTCCTCAGGGCTCCCTTGAAAAAGAGATTTCAAACTCAATGAAGGTAAATAAATAAAGGTAAAACAAATAAAAATATGGTTTAGTGGTGCAGGGAAGGATAATACAATTATTATTAGTAGTAGTAGTAGTATTAGCTGTAGTAATAATGCTCAATCTAATAACAGTCATACTAATAGTAATAGCAGTGTTAATAGTAGGGCAGAGGCTATCTGCACGACTGTTGTGTGAATTAGCACAGCTGCCCACACAACGGTACTGTTATAGGCAAATATGCCCGACTGTCGTACCAATAAATAGATTTGTCTGCCTGATTGGAACTGGAGCAGTACACGGGTGATTTTCAGGTTTATATTCACACAAACGCACATATTTATTATATTTACCACACCACTGGCGTGAGAATTACCAGAGCTGCCCACACGACGGTAGTGTTATAGATAAATATGCCTGATTGTCGTGCCGATAAATCATTTTTGTCCGCCCGACTGTTGTGCCGATAGTCACTCTCTAATAGTAGTAGCAGTAATAGTAGTTCTGATAGCTGTAGTGATGATGGTAATAGCAGTATAGTCAAACGAGTAAAAATACAAAAGCACGTAGCTCAAATTGACTCGCGGATGCTGTTCGTTTTTGGGGGGTTTGGGATGGGTTATTAACATGGCTGGACAGAATGTTCACACATGCAATCGTGAAAACATGTTCAGTCACTCAAAAATTGCCAGCTTGCAGCATGAACTTGAAAAAAACCGAAGAAATAAACAGCCTAAATGTGTATCTCTATGCAGATGCACAAGGCCAGCTTACCCAGCGCTCTTTTTAAATGTAACTGTTCCCTGCACCAAATCTGGAGGTTTACGACATGAATATTTGAAGAGACATGCATTAATTTGGTTGTGATCATTCTTTATGTACACTGCCCTCCCTGCTTTAGTGCCGTTGTGCACATACTACGTCACACTGACATAAGAAATTGCTCCAAGTGAAATGCACTCAAACTGGAAGGAAACTTCATTCGGTATTCAGCCTCTAATGCTCATCTCCCATTTGCCTTGATTCATGTAGTAGAGAACACACCTTCTCGAACACCAACACGCTATCACTCTACTACCCTAAATACTGCCCACTTTCCTCCAAATGAGTCGCTCCTTGTGTTTCGCCCGCGTTTCGGTAGAGAAATAGAGATATTGAGCGAGGGCAAATTAAGCAGATAAACTGTCTGCAGTTTAAGAAATGAAATCGTTTCCCTGCCGAAGTGCAGCTCAGGACTTGGACTCATGTAAAAGAGAAAAACATTCATTCATTTTCTATACCCACTTATTCCTCACTAGGGTCGCAGGGCGAGCTGGAGCCTATCCCAGCTGACTACGGGCAAAGGCAGGGACCCACCCTGGACAGCTTGCCAATCCATCGCAGGGCGCACACACCATTCACAGACCATTCACTCTCACACTCATACCTTTGGGCAATTTAGTGTCTCCAATTAACCTGATATGCATGTCTTTGGACTGTAGGAGGAAACCGGAGTACCCGGAGAAAATCCATGTGAACACGGGGAGAACATGCAAACTCCACACAGAAAGGCCCCAGGCCGGATTCGAACCCACAACTTTCTTGCTGTGAGGCAGCAATGCTAACCACTTTTTTTTTTTTTTTTTTTTTTTTTAGAAAAAAAAAACTGGGAATTTTTTTTTTTTTTCTAGATCATTCTGCATGGTGGCTGGATGCAGCGTGTCAGGCGGGGGGGCATTTAGGGCGACACACGCGGGGTTTCTGCCCTGGGGGTGAGAGGCTGCCGACAGGGAGTGAGAGAGGAGTGTGTGTGTGCGTGTGTGTGTGTGTGCGCGGGTGGGCTTGTGTGTGTCTGTACGTATGTGTATGTATATGAATATGTATATGTGTGAGTCCAACCCTGATTGCTCGTGAGTGGGCGACAGATGGAGAGAAAGAGAACGTGCACACATGCGATTCAGTGCTTTAGAGTACGTCACTGACTGTGTGTTTGCATGCACTCGTGTTTGCGCAGTATGCGTGCATATACTTGCGTGTGCCTTTGTGCATATATCTGAGTTGTTCCTTAACGAATTCTACCAAGGACTCCCGCTTTACTTTTTCCAAACTCATTTAAAACCAGTTGGAAGCTCCTTAATGATGGCAAATCTCGATCTATTTCCAGGTCAGGTACGAGGCATAAGAAGAAAGTGAGAAAATAAAGGAATTAGGATCAGGACGGACAGCAGAACTCGAGCACATGACGCTCATACCATGGTCACACATGGAAGGAGACCGTGACCGAAAGTGTCCTTAGAGTCACGCCGCGCAGCCGCGCCCATCGTTAGGCCTCGCTTTGTCACCCAAACAGACCAGGAAAGATAATCAATAGCCTTTGATAGCCACTATTAGGATTTTAATCAGCCTTTCCTCACGCTAGGCTAGGCTGATCTTTAGCGGATGGTGGAGAATCAAGGGCTTGTTTTCCTGTGATGTTGTCCGCTTCATGCTCCGCTAGCGCTCGCTAATGTCCTCACTCATTTGCTCAGCATTCACCATTTTCTCACTAAACAACAAAGCATCGCACTCTCAGAAAAGAAGGATTCATTTAGTTCTTCTCCATAAAGGACCCTTTTAAGTTCTTCTTGCAACCCACTGTCATACGTTTGAAATGCGTAAAAGCTTGCGGAGCAATTATGCCCAATAAAGACTACACGCTAAATTCCTCAACAAAATCTCTATGAGCCTTTTTAAACTATTTTTACATGAGGCAGAGAATGGAGAATCACAGTATCTACCACTTTTACGCTATCGTTTGAAACTTGCTGTGTTGTTGTGTTCGTACGGTTTCAAGTCAGATTTTATTTGTTATTGTGAGGAAATCTGTCAGTGGAGTTCCCAAAACGGTAATCATAATGAAAGCATACCGGCGAATTAAAGTCAAATAAGCTGTCACCGTTCTCTTTGACTGTTTAGATTCGGGTTATGCATCGTCTCGTTGTCAATCAACGCGGCTGTTTTTCCGGAGAAGGGTTTGTATATTTTGTTGCTGTGGCAGACTTGGGCCTCTTGAAGTCAATTCAGGTGGTTGTGGCTCATTTTGGGGTGAGCGGTGGAACAAATTGACCTGAGATGCTCTGAAATGCTAGAAGAAAAAATAAAAACGGCAATCTGTTTCCTGATACAATGGCTGTGTCCGAAATCACTCACTCACTCCCTATTCCCTACTCACTATAAAGGGGACTCATATGTAGATGAATATATAGTGAGCTCAGGGGCAGAAGGAAGAAACGCTTTCAGACACTACCCGGTTCGTTTTGTTGGCGCTGTTAATGGCGTCATTGCTGTCGCACAATTAATTATTCTTCGGTTTGTGTGCAATGCATGATGGGATGCATTGCTGGGTTAGTGACCATCGGTTGCTCACTACATTTTGCAGTGGATTTTGGGATGTAATGAGTTCACTATATACGGGATAATAATTCTTATAAACAGTTTGGACAGCACTACAAGATGGCAAACACACTATATAGTGTACTATATAGGGAGTGGTGAGTGATTTCGGAAACAGCCAAGAATTTTTCTCTGCAGGATTTATTTGCAGAATTTATTTTTTGCCATCCTTGTCTCAGGGTGGGCGTTGGCCATCCATCTCAGCTACAGATTGGCAGCTTCCTGGATAAAAAGAGATGGGCATGGCCCGCACCTGTCCCAGATGGCCAATCAAAACTAAAAGATGTCCATCAACCTCTTCCCCCTCCACCCCACAATAAGTCATGTGGGGAAAGCATCTGAAAGCAATTTTTGGCCATTTTGTTTTGTCAGAGCAGGTCCACATGTTGATGAGAAGTAAGTTTGAGATTTAATCAGCACGAGCTTGGTGATTCATTTGGAAATGAGTTTGTGATTCCTTCAGGAGCAATTCTAAGATCCACTCGAGAGCGGTCTTGAGATTCATTCGGAAGTGGGCTTGCCATTATTTCATTAGCAGGTACCTGTGTGTGATTCATTTGGTAGTGGGTATGTGATTCATTCAGTAGGGATACTTGTATGTGATTCTTTTGGTGGTGGGTATGTGATTCATTCAGATCTGGATGTGTTGATAATCTCAAGTTTCACAAGAGCATGCAAGCTGCAGTATTCTCTCTGTTCCGCATTAGAAAGCAGAAATGACACAGGATCCGTGTGTTCCCCATGTTTACAGTAAGAGTCATTCATTCGCCATCTGAATCCCATTCTGCATTAATATAAACATGAATCCCATTAACAAAACACCACATTTTTTGCATTTTGTTTCAAAGTCTGCAGAAAAAAAACCTTCATACAGTGTAAAGCATTAAATATAACCATTCAATATCCTAGCACCCTGTGCAATTGCTTTAAAAAAAAATAAATCATGAAGGCATATTACTTTCCTTATCATTTTTCTCATAAATTCCCAAAAAAGTAGAATATTTTCATGGACTCCCGCTGATTTTTGAGGGTTTGACTGTCTCACACTGCCAGCTGCTGTTTTGTTTTAAGGGGTAAAAAAAAAAAAAAAAAAAAAAACAGGAGCCATTCACTAAATACCAAGATGTATACCCAGTATTCCAGGAAGGTCATATATGCTCATTTCATCAAACACACTAAAAAAAGGTTCAGCTTATCTGGTTTCAAAACTTAAGAGAAACGCATTCATTTGATCTGCTTCACCTTGTATGGGCATACCGACTTTATCACAATACACAGTGGGTTTTAACCATAAAAAAGTCAGAAAAAATTCTAATGGCATAAAACCAATGAAATGTACTCCAGAACATGGCGTAGAATACATATATGAAAACGGGAAAAAAACCCGTTGGGAAATTTTTGATAAAAGATAGCCAGATTTAGGTCGTCCGCATTTAATAGCAGCTAGGATCTGCTTGGCTTTGCTTCCATTTGATTTAGCAACCCAAGCAGATCCATCTTTGATTACAGACAACATTCTCAAGCTGGCTAAGGCACCTGGATTTTACCCCCTCCTTTCCTCGTTGCATGGCATAGATGGCAGTAGTACAGGGGCCGCAGAGAGCTGTAGGGAGGCGTCTGTCATCAACATCATACTCAGATATCAGATCATGGGTGGCAGAGATAAGGTGGGGCTTGTTTACGATGGAATAGCTTCCTTTTCGGAAACAGAGAATGCAAACTTTCGTGCGGGCTGTGCAGTGGTCCATATTTGCTGTCAGCCCCTTGAATGTCTCAGGGAAAAGAACAGAATTCAGGGACAATGCACAATATAAGGAGGGCCGAGCTTTGTGAATGTAGGCAAGTCTGATGTAATCAATGATGATATGATAAATGTTTTTCTCAAAAATTTCCAAACGGATTTTTTTCCCGTTTTCATATATGTATTCTACGCCATATTCTGGAGTACATATCATTGGTTTCATGCCATTAGAATTTTTTCTGACTTTTTAATGGTTAGAACCCACTGTGAATATGTTGTGTTTTTGGATAATGCCTGCAATGATTAGCGAGCATGTGCTTGATTCCATTAGCTCATTAGCTGCAATGATTAAGGCTTGACGCAAGCTACTGTTGAGAAGAACAAAGTCTGGGGCTGTTAAACTTCCAAATGGCTGATACACCACTCCACAAACACAAAAAATAAAAAAGCGAAATTCATCTGGTATTCTCATCACCTTAGTCCCTGATTCTGACGCTCTCAGGGATGTGAAAATGTGAAACACATTCGTTCGTTCTCACGGCGTATGCATTACCAATTTAGAAAAAAAAAAAAAGAGCGGAACTGGCACTAAACGCTTTCAACCCACGACCAGTAGGGGAGCTGTAACCCAAATCTAATTCGAAGCATGTGCATCTGTCAAATCATTAAAATAATTGTTCCCGTCTCGGCTATCCTCCTGCTGTTTCCAGGCTCGTTCCAAAAGCCTGAATGATCCGCGCGCTCGAAAAACATCAGCTGTGCTCCCCCTGCTAAATTACGCTCTCACTTAGAGCGCATAACGCTAATGACAATAATTAACCCAAAATGGTGCTTGAATAATTACACACTGAAGGCTGTGCGCTTGTTTTTGCAGTGGTGGAAATCCACCGTTTGCTCAAGGCCAATATTCAAGCGAGTCACTGTGCATAAGAGCATCTGTGACAGTAATGCAATGTACTGCAGTGTGAATTAATGCAAGGTGTACTAATGTCTTAATTTAAGGACAGCTCTCTATATTTTATTCATCAAATTGAGACAGATCAATATTTTAATTTCTAAAGTGGATTCAAACATGAACTTAGCTTATGAAACCTTTTTGGTGTATTTCTCCTAATGACTGCACATAGTACATTTAAAAAGGGTGATTTCAGTTCAGCACATTTATGTACAAAGTAGTGCTTCGTTAGTTGCTAGCTTACACCAGCTGTCATTGGATGAAAAAAAAATAACAATGAGTCAATTATGGTTTCACTAAATACACAAAAGAGGAACCTACAATAGAACTTCAAGATAGAGACCTCTGATTATTACTGACACTGCTCATACATCTCCTGTAGGTTTGCACCTGTTAGAAGAGGGTGAGGGGATTTTCGTTTTTTTTTTTTTGCGATGGGCGTGGGGGTGTTTTGTTTTGCGCTGTGGCAGAGCCTGTGTAATATCTCCCTTATTAAATTACACTTGTACAGATAAGTAAACAAATACCGCAGTGCTACAAGCAAATTGATTTTGGTGGCAAGTGCGGAGGACTTGATAAGAGGCAGCCATCCCCTGTAACACTATAACAACATTATGCTGAATTAGATTAAAGACAGCCTTGTTTCCTGTGGTCTACCTGCCCGCATGGAACATACACAGTTCCTATTTAGCCACATGCTAGCTATCGGTCTTTTAATTTAATTATATTTGCCCGCTAAGATGATCTTTTGCCTGCTTTTCATCTTCACCAGAATTACCAGACCAATGTGTGTCTGCGTGTGGGTCGGTCTAATTAGAGTCTTCCTCTACGTTGCTGTCCATGTGTACTAGGACTGGGACAAACTTTTTGGCTTTTTTTGCTCTGTTCTCAAACATGTTGGCTTTGTAAATACTTAATTTTCTTTGGATTAACCCAATAAAACCTGCAGACTAATACATGGGTCTTCCAAATGTAGCTGCTGTATTCAAACCCACCAAACTTCAGGCCTATTTTAAATTTGAGTGGAGGTTCCAAGGTTTCCAACGATTCTAAATATGACCTGCTAAATTGCAGGGAAATGTGTATAAAATGATGTACAAGATCTTGATATTTTCTATTTGATGAAATGCTGTAGCCGTATAAACACACGTCCTGGGTGAATATTTCTCTCAATATAGGTGTGATGTGGCATCAGTGAAGCGCTGCAACCAGCAGATACAGAATACGTATGTGACAATATGTATGTCCTACAATGTGAAAAAATATTTTTCTAACTTTCAGCCTACTAAAGGGAAAACTTAAATGAAAAATTCAGAGTTTAAGGGGGAAATGTAGAGGATGTCAGCATTAATAATCTGGCATCAAAATTTTGTATGAGGCAGCTAGGAACTAGAGTCCTTAGTACACAATATATCAGGACATATGAGTATACTGTACTTGTACACAATATCTCAGCACACATACTATAATTGTACACAATATTACAGTCCACATACTGTACTTGAACACAATATATCAGTACACATACTCCTCCGTCCTCCTCATAGTCGAAATCTTTCCGACGTTTGGTCGGCAGTTAGATCCCGCCGCTGCCCCTCATTACGATGTCTCCTCTCCCTGACAGTACGGAGCGCGTTTACCACCGCGTCCCTCGAGACGGCATCAATTTCTCCCCGTCAGATCTCATAATCGTATGAGGGATTCGGGGCAGTCGGGGGAGTCGAGTGATCCGACCAAGCAGAGCCATGCAGCGAGGCAAAGTGACTCTTGTGTGCAGTCGGCATGAGGAAGCACATCAGGGTCATTTCATGTCTGAGGACGAGGTTGGGATCAGCGGTAGGGACTCACTCATGATCCCCCAGGTAAGGCAGGGATCGCTCTACCGTGATGCAAAGGTGTCAAGTTAGATCACTGCCTCTTTATATTTATTTCTGGACCAAAAATGTAAATTTGGTACCTTTCAGAGACCCACTAAATGGCCATGTTTGCATGGCTTATAAGACAGCAGACACCTCAGAATACATGCTCTTTAGGAACACTCCTACCAGTGTCCCTGACCAAGGCTCTGGCTGTAGAGAGACACGCTCTATCGGAACACTCCTACCAGTGCTCCTGACCAAGGCTCTGGCTGTAGAAAGACATGATCTATAGGAACACTCCTACCAGTGTCCCTGACCAAGGAACTGGCTTTAGAACTGGAGTTGGTCCCCACCCAGGTCCTGCATTGTGGCTGCCCACTGCTCTAAAGTAAATAGGATGGGTCAAATGCAGCAGACAAATCACTTAACCAGGTTCAATAAAAGTATATCTTGTCTTGCCTTGTCTTGTTTTAACATATCTTATCTTCTGAATCCAACTCAAGCATTCACATGGCACATGTTGTGGGTCCAAGTCCAAAAGCTCGCTGTGTTCTCTCTAAAATTACGTTTGCTCGCTAGAAAGGGACATGTGACATGTTTCCAAAAGCGTGAGATCTGCTCCAAATGTGTGAACCTCTCACTCAATGTGTAGGGCTTGAAAGGTACAGTAAGACCTGTTGGGAAACGTGCAACAATTTCCATCTCTGGTTAATCTCCATACAGTGCATCCACATTCATTTGATATGTCCCAAAACATCGACCTAATCTGTGTATCTTTCTAATGCTAATGTTAATGCTAACATGGGGAAGCCCCTGTAAGAGAAAAGAGACAGGAAAGATAAATGAGTAAACAGCTGGCCTTGGAAGATAAGTAGCCCTCCTGCTGTTTTGGGGTATGTAAGTGGCCCCCAACACAAACATACACGCAACCACACATACATTCCTTCGCAATGAGATATTTCAAATGATATGGCTTAAATATATCAAAATAATTAACATCAGGCTCAATTGACCCTTGTCAGGAGTGGAATTATTGCCCAGAGACACAGGGAAAGCTGGCAGAACCAAAGCAGAGGACTGCTTTGCAAATGTGACTTACTATTGATTAGACCAAGGAGGGGGCAAGCCCTTCTAGAACAATGTGGGTTTCAGGGCCTTGTTCAAAAGCAAAACAGCAGCTGCAGTGATCTTACTGCAACTGTACTTGGGCTTGATCTACCGAACATCTCCTTCTCAGACTCTTGCTAGCTGCTAACCTATATATCACCAGCGTAGGTGGTCCTGAAATTTGTACAGTGCATTTATATAGCATCTTCTCATTGATTCTCAAAGCGCTTTACATTCATGTGGGGTTATCCCATTTCACCACCACTAATATGAAGCACCCAGCTTGGTGACGCAACGGCAGCCATTTTGTGCCAGAACGCTCAACCCACATCAGCTGAGGTGGCTAGAGAGAGGGCAATTTTCACAGCCAATTAAATCAGGGGATGATTAGGTGGCAGGTTAAAAGAGTCGTGGTGGTCATGTATGTGGATCATGCGGCTTTACGGGGCCTCTGAGCTCACAGCGAGTCGTCCTATTAGAGTGCATTTGGGTGTAAAGAGCCTGAAAGGACCCCTGGCTTTAGGCGGTCTCTCCAGTGCCTGCTGGGAGCCTCTGGGGAATGCTGCTCAGAGCTGTGGGAAACTAGGAGGATGAAATGAGTGTGATAAAACTGGAAGTGAGGTGGGACAGCGATCTTTTTCAGCTCATTCCCCCATCCCCTCGCCCCACACTCATCCTTTCTGTTCTCTGTTCATCCCCCTGTCACCGGTGAGTTGTGTTCAGACAGATGGGCTTTTCTAGGGGACATCTCTGTTCAGAGCACAAGGACCCTCCTTGTTCCTCGTTCCAGGATGGGACAGAACCACGCGGTAAATCACCTTTCCGACCCCCCCTGCTGTCAGGTTAATGGTTCAGGCCCCCTCCGTTAAGAGGAAATGGTTCCCCCCATATCTGATTGGCTGGACGACTGTGCCCTAAGACTCACTCGTACACTAACGGCATTCCAAGGATTGAGCGGGACCTCAGGCCTGGGAACTGAATAATTAAATGAAAACGGATGCTTACTTTTTTCCGCGGCATAATTTAAACAGGCTGTAACTTCTCCATGAGTTTCAGGTTTTAAAATATATGTATGCAACGACAGGTATGCCAAAGTACAGAGTGTATTAGTCCAGCAAGAGACCAGATATAAAAAAAACATCTTATTCTCACCAGTTGATTTGCGTATTCAGGACATCTAGTCATAAGATGCTTTTAGTCCAGAAGCCAGCACAGCCTGCCCACTGAAAAAAGTCTAAAGGTCTCTCCTGGCAAGTGATTTTATTTTTGTGACGAGAACAGAAGATCTCAATACAATATAAACTTGTTTTCAGTCACTGTTTGCGCAAGAAGTGGCATTTTCACACTGACAAATTTTGGATGAATTCAAACCATCTCAACTATATGACGCCACACTCAACAGGATCGTATCACTTGCATGAACATCCTCTCAGTGACCACGGCTCACACCTTATTTTTCTATTACATTACTTTACTATTGTCGGTATTCAATCTAAACTTCACCTTGATTCGCCAGTGCAATATGAAAGATAATTGGTTTCCTACCCTTAAAGTGTTTGAAGCCCATTCCAATTTTTTAAGAAACAATGATTGTGCTAAAAGATAACCAATATGATCTAATAAGTGATATCAATATATTAAAATGTTGATATAATAAATATGATATCAATATTTCATATGTATGTTTCTGAATTGTTGCCTGTATTCATTTGCACAGTTATGAGTGAAGTATATCATTTTACAGAATATATAACGTCATGTATTACAATGATCTGAAGCAGTTTTAAATGCTAAATTAAGCAACCATTTCATGCCCATTAGGTGTAAGACAGGCTTACAGTTATTCCTGTGTTCATCAATTCTGCTCTGCATTGCCAAGAAAATACACAAACAGCATGAGATTTTTAAAAAGAAGAAAATGAATGCATAAAGACTGTGCTCATCCTATATTAATATGCAAAAAATGTTTTGCTGTTTTTTACAGCCGGGACAGAGAGGCTGTGAATCGCTCTGGGGGGCGATAGTGTTTGTGCAGCACGGTGTTTTGTTTGGGACAATGGCCGGGTTCTGTTCGCCTTCTCGCTGCGGAAGATGCCGGGATCGCGGCGGTTTCTTCCCTGTGCGTCTCTCTGTGAGGGGGACAGGACTAGTCCGCGGAAAGCGTATCCCCGCCGAGGTTCTCATGAATCCCCGCGAGTCGCTAAATAATCGAGCATTCAGCTCTCTCCACGACCCCCGCAGTCGCCCGAGAAAAGGACAAGAGAAAGAGAGAGAGAGGGAGAAGAGGAGAAACCTTGGGAAGACTCAACCGAGAGCGTGACAGAGATGTTAGTGAGCTGACACACGTATGAACATACTCATACTCTGTCACTGAGACACACATACACACACACACACATATACACGCACACAGGCACACACGCAATCCCATTTACTCTCTTACACACACACTATCATTCACTCTCTCTCAAGCAAACGCACAATCATTCTCTCACTCTCGTATAAACACATGACCTCATTAAGCCTCTAATACGTTCATACACATTCACTCAATCACGCACATACATTCACACAGTCACACACATGCATGTATGCGCATAATCAGGCATAATCAATTATAAAACATGTAAGAGCTTCCAGTCATGTATTTAAATAAATCCCACAGCATATATGTGGTGAAATTTTATACAGACCAACAGGTTACAACAAGTTTATTCACATAGCAACTCTACGCTTCATCACTGGCATGATTAGCAATCTGTTAACAGGGTACCGAACCTGCTCACGTACCAAACTCAGGTCAAAGGTCAAATACCGAAGGAAATAGCAGATCAGAAAGCAGGGCCTTTACCGCAAAGTAAATGTCTATCTGCTCTATATATGAATTTGCAGCTCATGTTTATTGCCGGGAACGTTTTTCAACGCTGATCATTTCACACAGGTTTCAACTGCCATTGTTTCATCACGATGATCTTCCGGCTTGAACAGATACACAGTCTATACACAGCAGATGCGTTGCTATCAGAACAGTTAATATACCTGGAAGATCTTTCTTTGAGATCTTCTTACCAACATTAAATGAGAGCAGTGAAAATCAACACTGGAGCTGCACTGGGACAGGAGACTGCACATGCTCAGTAAATAAAGGATCCCTTACACAACCCTCTGTCCTCAACAATCATTCCTCCATGCCAACAGGGTTCACAAGTGCACAGGTGAAACAGCCCCAATAATTATAATAACTAGACACGCAAGAAAAAGGTCACAGAGTATTTAGGGCAAAACCCAACAAGTAAACAAAGCACACAAACAGGCAGTCTAATCCTGCCGCAGAACACTGGCTAATATCAGTGGGTATTGAAGAACAGGACTGACTGATAATTGAATGATTGGACTGGTGATTAGAAGACCGGCGATGCTAAACTACAATTGGCTAGAGTGGGTGGGGGGTGGTGCTGTGAGTGTGACATCATCAGCGCTAAGTGTGAAAGCCCCCAGACAAAGAATCCTTGGCTTTCTTCATTAAATTACAGGTTCAAACACATTTTCTTGAGGGTATAGTGCTGCGTCAGGTCCATTTGTGGCTTATTATGACCCGGGGCCCAATACAAGACCGTGTATCAAACTCTGTCAAATCTCAGTTTCTGGGCACCATCTCCCTGCGCAGTAATGTCCAGGCCTTTAATCTCTTCAAAAGGCCACATTGTGTGTTTATAGAAGGTGCCTTTGTTCTGACGGCAGGCACAGCAGAGCAGGAACAGCTGCTGATAATCTACTATGGGCCCAACATCCAAACTTCCACAGTCAAATTGGCAAACAGGCAGCAGAACCGAGCTCAGGTCAGAGGCCGGACTTCACCTTAGTGACCACGCCCATTTGACCATCCATCAACCCATCCCTCTAAGCATTATCTGAGTTGTTTATTCCTGTTTGAGGCTGCCGGGGTCTGGAGCCTATCCCAGCATGCATTGTGTGGAACAGCTCACTGGTCCATCGAATGGCTTGCACACCCTTCACTCACACATTTATACCTACAGGCAATTTAGTTCTTCAATTAGCTTCACATGCATGTTTCTGAACTGTAGGAAGAAACTGGGATACTTGAAGAAGACTAATTACGCAAAGAAAGAGCCAGATTGGACTTGAACCTATGACCATCTGGCTGTGAGGCACAGCATCACCCGGTTACAGCCCTGAAGACACCTGATCTTCAGTCTTTGTGAACTACAGGTGTGAGAAGAGGCACAAAAGAGATAAAAATATGCGTCCAGTTGTATCTGTTCCTGTTGGCATGGACTGGGCCTTCTTCGTAAAAATGCTGCTCAGTACGTCTCACCGCGAGGAAGCATCGCATTCCGTTACACAGGTTCGTCTCCCACGGGGTGTTAGAACCTCCCCCTCCCCCTCCCCCTCCCTGGTGTAAAGGGGGAGGGGTGAAATGTAACAGGCCCCCCACTCAATCAGAATATCCCCTGCGCTATGAATAATTTAGCAGATCGCTTTCGTCCTTCCGTCATCCCTCTCTCTCTCCTTCTCTACAGCGGCTCCCAGCTCTCTTCTATCGCACTATCTGGGGGCAGGTCGCAGGGGAGTGTAATTTATGGACAATTGAAACCGCAGGAACGCGTCTCGGAGTGGAAGGGAGGGCTCCATGGCAACGGTCCTTGCGGGGCAGATTATTCCCCTGCTTTATGTAGTGCTAAGTGTACAATAGTAATCAGGGCTGCAGCGGCGTGGCCCGGCATTAAGGGAGAAAGCAGGCTATATAAAGAACTCATAATGGGATTAGCCTGCGGCGCAGCGCAGACAGGGGACCAAATTAAATCACCCATCAAATTGCACCCAGGAATTTTAATTTACAGGTTAATGTTGGATTGTGTAACTAATCACAGCTAACATTTTCAATGGACCAATAAAAAAATGATGGGGGAAAAAAAGACCCAGCAGCTATACTTGCTTGCTTCTGAAGAGCCACAAATTTTCATTTGTAAATGCATGCTGTCTGAGCATGCATGTTGTAGCCAATCAGAACCTGGGTTCATTACACAGACTTCTTAAATTGGGCAAGCACTGTTTTGTTAAAAAAAGAAGACTTGCAGTTTATTTTTTAAAAACAGTGAAATGGGGGGAAATACTGTTAACGAGTATATCTGGCTGACAGGCGAAGCCACTTCTACATCACCGCTTATTTTCCCCGATTCTTGTCACGCGCGTGATTGATTGACACCCACCCACAAATCTGACAAGTTCTGTCAACATGAAAAACATGTCACGGAAGATATGTGTCAAAAAATATTTATAGAGCGCCATGAAAGAAAATATTGAAATCTGTGATGTGTTTAACATGGATTTGATTTGATTTGTGATTGAATACGAGTGCTAAAATTGTGGGCAAAATCAAATATATTCTAATTTTGATCACGCATTGCTTTCTGTGACTTAAAATATTATTTCATTGCAAAGGCAGTGATTCCAAAACATATCCTTGCGTACTCCGAGCCAGATTACAACATTTGAAATGCTCTACCTCAGTCATCCACTTCAGAGCATGAAATCAAGGCCTTGTGTCAGTGCAGCAGGTGTGTTAAAAATGTACCACATCTAACACCTCGATCTAGCTGGAGATACCAGAGGAGAGGTTTTGGAGCCATTGTGCTGTAGTATTGCTAAGGTGATGCTAAGGTACTTCTTGGGTTCTGCTGAAGTAGTGCCAAAACAGTGTTTATGCCATGGCAATGTATTGCTTTGATAGTCTACTGCTTGAGTTCTGACAAGCTAATGCTAAAGAACTCCTATTATCATTCAAATGTATTGCTAAGGTGGTCTGATGCTTTGGTTCTGCAAAACTAATTCTAAGGTACTGCTAATACCATGCTGATGTCCTGCTGCAGTTGTCAACCGGTGAGGTTCTGCTGAGCTAATGCTAAGGCACTGCTAATGTCATGCTAATGTGTTGCTAATATACGGCTGAGAAGCAGATAAAATGTCGCCAACTTGAGGTACTGATACGACACCATAAATGAGGAGGCCAGTCTATATTCAGCACTAAAACAGAATCAGTTACCTTCTGTATTTAGCCACACACATCCATCTCAGCCCAAACTCAAGCTCTACTGCCAAATGCAAAGGCCAAAATTTGATTGTGCAAAAAAGTCAGTTACCTATTCTTTTCCCATTTTTGGCAAGACATGGCATTCATTAGGCACTATTGCTTCCTCCTGTTTCTCATGGGATTAGACTGGAGCAATCTGATTTATTACTCCCTGCATACATCATCTCACGGATATCTCCTTTGCTTGCGTGTGTGTGTGTGAGTGTGTGCGCGCGTGTGCGAGTGTGTGAAATGGAGATAGAGAGAGGTGGAAGTAGATCATTTCTTACCTAACGGTACTCCGTCAGTAACTCTGTCATAACTCCAGTCAGCCATTTCCAATTATGATTATATTTTCAGTTCTTTGTTAGCGAGGAGGAGCCCTTCATTACCTCTCCGGGCTGTGGATTACTTTATTACAGCCATCGTTCGTTAGCCAGCATCTCCTTAATGAAGCGGCTCTGTAATCAGGCGGAAACCTTGCTGGAGCAGGCCCGCTTCATTAGGTTGGGCTTTAATTACGAAGACATATGGCCACATGCTGCTCTGACGTCTCAAATCACTCCCAATTTCTCGCTCTCCCACTGTCCCTCGCTCTCCCACAATCTCTCACGCCCACAAAATCTCTCAATTTCCCATAATCCTTCACTCTCCCACAATCTCTCGCTCTCCCACCATCCCTCACTCTCCCACCATCCATTGCTCTCCCTCAATCCCTCGCTCTACCACAATCCCTCACTCTCCAACAATCCCCTGCTTTCCCCTCAATCCCTCACTCTCCCACAATCCCCTGCTTTCCCTCAATCCCTCACTCTCCCACAATCCCCTGCTTTCCCTCAATCCCTCACTCTCCCACAATCCCCTGCTTTCCCTCAATCCCTCACTCTCCCACAATTCCCTGCTTTCCCTCAATCCCTCACTCTCCCACAATCCCCTGCTTTCCCTCAATCCCTCACTCTCCCAAAATCTCTCAATTTCCCATAATCCTTCACTCTCCTACAATCCCTCACTCTCCCACAATCTCTCGCGCTCCAAAAATCTCTCAATTTCCCATAATCCCTCACTCTCCCACAATCCTTACTGGAACTGTATCCAGAAAAAACCTGTGCAGCCAATAAAATCCATTTTAACTTAGTTCTGTTTTTTATTTTTATTACCCTTTTATACGTTACATATGGTAGATATTCCCAGTCACTTCAAATAGCCAACGCCATGTCATTTTGTGGTCATAAATAATGAGCATGCACTACTAATAAAATTAACTAACTCTAACATCCAGTGCAAAAATAGTGCTCAAATATTAAGGCATTGTGGAAATGAAGTCCAGCGGCAAACCTCACTATCAACACAGCTGCATCATATATGTATATATACCCTGAGACTAACAACTTTCCATGAAAACATACCCATGACATCAGCCATCTCATTCACATGGGACCAAACAGACATCTACTGAAGTCACAGCCATATTCCTCCCACGGCACTGCAAACTACTGCTATGGGCTGTGTGTCGCAAAGTGCGGTTAGTCGCTCAGTCGATCGGTTGCTCCCTCTTGAGTATTGAGTGAAAAAGGAAATCAAAATAAGATTTGATACTTCTTGTGGGTGCTGAATATTTGGTATATGACTGTATGCGCGTGCGCGCGCGCGCGTGTGTGTGTGTGAGCACGCAGAGAAACAGTCCCTCCAACTGAACTGAACACACAGCTGCCAAAATGCAGCCTGCTCCCCCCAGTGGCATTTATCAACACTCATGTCTGTCTTTGGGGAGGGCGCTATTCATCGCTTTCCATTACTGGGAATACTCAGGACCAATACTCAGGGGACAAGAGAAAAACACTCACAGACATGAATGGGAATTATCAATTACCCAGCAGCACTGCAGAGAGGGGAATGCGCAGCAAAAACCACAGAGGAAGAAGACCCGACTGAGACAGAGATGGAAGTGGAACACAGGGCAAATGGGAAAGAGCATCGCGCATATCTCCCAGGATCCCCTGCAGCTGCTGAAGACTGGAGCAACACTGAGATTTGCTCACTTTATTGAGTGACGTTTTGGAATGGTTGTCGATACATCTTTTGGGCAGGGGGCGGGTTTTTTGCTGTCAGACGACATGGTCTTAGAGTCAACCTGCAGCTTATGAGAGGCCATTTTAGCTGACATATTTCTTAGGGCTTTTAACACACAAAAAAAAACTGACGAAAACAACATTGCGACAAATGACCTCAAGAAAGAAGGTCAAAAATGTAAATTGTAGTCAATAGTAGTCCTGAAAGCATCGAGGGGGGTCAGGTGGGTGGATGGGAGTTATGGGGGGCAGGTAGTAATTTCTCAGGTTGGCAGTTTTATTATTAAAACACAGAGAGGGATGTCGAGATCGAGATCGTGCTTTACCCACTTACGTAATGACTCATAAAAGGGTCCAGTGAAGGAATAAAAAAAAAAAACACCTGCATTTCAGAGAAATACCAGCACGTAGCGGAGCACTCCGAGGACCTGAATTAAACATGAAATATTGAACACAGGCGGGAAATATTCAAAGTTTATAAAAGAGGCTGGGGATGGGGGGGGGGTCTAATTGCTCTAATGTAGCAGGGCTGATCTGAAGTGGATGTCGAGGCGAACTAAAAGTCTAATGCACCTCAGAGCCAGGCTAAGAGCACCTGGATCCAGCATTAGAGAAGACCTTATATTTTAAAAGAACTGCGGCTGTACATTAATGGTGCAGCCATTAATTACTATTTAATCTCTCTCTGACCACGGCTTACTAAACCTGATGCCATTACCTGAGAACTCAGCGCTCAGAGTCAGACAGCGTGTTTCCACAAATAAAATCCTTTTTGTGGGGCGCATTTTTACAACTACAGAGCAAGTGCATGTGTCCGTCATGTGTATTAGTCTATGCTTCTTTTAGCGTTACAAATGTACTGTGCATTTCATCCATTAAAAAAAGGACACTTTGCTGGAATAACACAAAGCAAGTTCTAATCTGGACAGGGAAGCCTGCTAAACGTTGAGTTCTTTTAAACACATCTGTTTTGACCCTATACCACTCTTTGTGCCAGCTCTCTGTGTGAAATAAAACATGAGATATCTTTAGCATTATCTTTTCACTATTAAATATCAAGTAAATACCTGCAACCTGCTCTCTTTTAAAAATATTAACGGCTAATTAAGCCACATGCAGCCTTGTGACAGTGGGGTGACATCAGAGCTGGTCTCAGTAAATTGGTCCATAACCTGTAAAATATACATTGGGCTTAAACGACCTGCCTTTGTTATATTCTGACAGCCATTTGAAGTTCAGGTGAAAAAAATAAAAAAATAAAAATAAAGAGGAAAAAGAAGCTTGATCCTGAAGATGTATGAACCGGTATGAGCAAAAATATAAGGCTTTCAGGGGACTGTCTTTGCCGGTGTTGATAGAGAGCAGAGTCCTGGTGTGCTGAGCCTCCAGGCTGGGATCAAAAACGACCTCTGACCTCCCCTATAATTTGTATGACAACCCTAATGGTCATTGGATGTTCCCTTTGGGGTAAAAGCCACATACTTCTGACAGAGAAAAAAGACACCATCAGGCCCAGGTGTGTAGCCATCTTCAGAACTGAGTCTGGAGAATGGAAAAAAACTCATCAAATGTGATATGTCATTGACCTTCGATTTACTTCACTAAACTCAGGAGGTGAAGTAGAAGTAAATCTAAGTAAATGTGTTCGAGGTGATTTTATCTTCGGACTGCAGTGCGTAGCTGGATAAGTGACCTTTTTCAACGTAATAGCAAGAATTTATGGATACGCGTGAAATCGTTACAAAATTCTGTTCTGAAGAATTTTGAGGGATATTCTGTATTCCAAATCATAATGAATTCTGAATGTAAATTGGATATCTCATCTCACTAAAAAAGCAAAAAAAAAAATCAGTTTTCCTGCCAAATATTATTGTGAAAATGGTACGACGGTGCATAAAAGGTTCCAATAACAATGACCAGGCAGTCCAAGTTAAGAATTAATTCTGATTTAATCACGAAAAGGTGTCGCTTTATGAGAAGTGCTAAACCAGTTAGCATCTCAAGCGCACTGAACCATGAACTGGACGCAATTCGCTGAAGTCGCGCCTACATTTATCAACATTTCGGTTAGATCACCACTGAAGTGGGTTAGGGTGTGGAACCACCCAGGAAATGCAGGCAGTGCCAATCACCAGGCTCGCCGCATTATTCAGCAACAGCAGCGATCAACTTTCAGCTCTTTGCCTTACACCACAGTCAGAGGAGCCAAATATTCTGTATTCTACACCCTCTCTTGTTGGGGTTGGTTGGGAACCGCTGCTCTAGACTCACAAGAGTGGAGAAGATTTGGTATCGCCTGATGTGAGACTGCCAGGTCCATCAATACTTTTCTCCAAAAACTGAAATGGAACTGATCGCACAGGACGGTCAGACCGTGTCGAGAGGGCCAGGGAGGCCTGCTGATGGGCAGCTTGACTGGTGATTGAAGAGCTGCCGATTTAAGCTTTCACTGGAGCTGGAATTTTGACTTGCTTCCAGAGAGTTAAAGTGGAGAATAACTCTGATTTTAGGCCCTTGAGCAAGGCCCTTAAACCCAAAACCACTCAGCCCCCCCTTTACCCTTTACCCCCTTCTCTCTACTGCTCCCCAGTTCTATCTGGCATCACTACTTTCACATCCTTGAAAAAAAGTAAACTATGCACTCAATGGACCTTATAGCTTATACAAAAATCCTCAATTCCAAGATATTTTCTCCTCTCTATTCTACTCTTACTTTCTTTTTGAACAGGTCCCTCTATTTTTTAGCATGGCCTTATATGGCGCATTGCCTTGCCAAAGCACTGGTGATAAACAAACGAAAACAAACGTAAAGCGCAGACACAATAATGAGGCAACCACATTTTACATTTCAGAAGTGAATGAGAAGGGGAGAGAGACACAGCGCCATTAAAAAGCATTTGCCCCCGTCCTGATTTCTTCTACTTTTGCATACTTATGCATACTCATAGACTAATTTTAATGATAGACTGAGTAAACACTAAAACATTTAAGCCTGACAAATATGCAAAAGCAGAGGAACTCAGGAAAGGGGTAAATGACTTTTTACAGCACTGTAGAGAGATTAAAGAAAAATAGGGAGAGAAACAGCTAGACAGAGAGAAAGAGAAAGAAAGTGAGAGAGAGGGAGAAAGATGACAAGGAGACTAAGGCTGCTTATCAGTGCTCAAAGACCTCAGGCTACTCTGTCCCCTCTTCTTCTTCTTCTTCTTCTTTGTCTAATGTTCAGTTGAAGTGATTTTGTTTTTGGGGGGTGGAGCAGTGATATGTATTGATTAGCAGGCTCACTGCAGAGAAAGTGCACCTGTAATGTTTGAGCTTTCATGTGCGCTTGTCTTTGTTGTGCACCAACACCACACGGAACCCTGCAAATTGATCTGCCCCTGTGTCGCCTTGTTTTGTCTTGGGTGGGGAAAAACGCCCATTATATTAGCACTGCTCTCTGATGTGTCATCCCCCTCTCATCCCTCTCTCTCTCTCTCTCTCTCTCTCTCTTTACCCTCCTCTTGTCGGATGGAATCAGCGCTGCTAAACGACCCGCCTCCCTGAAGCCGATTAATCTCACACACGCTCTGTTGCCTCCATTGATGGGTTTGCCGTTTGATGATCTATGCAATAAACAGAGAGTTTTGATTGCGCGACCTCTGACCTCATCCCTCTCCACGCCCCTTCCTGCACTCTCCCAAACCATCTCCTTCCCTAAGGGTGCTATCGCAATCACGAACAGGGGCCTTTACAGATACCATCAACGATGATTTATTCACTAAAATGGTGAAGCACAAAACATACTACTCAACATAATCACAGCACTGGTGGTGTGCGGCTAACACTTCATATGGGCAACTAACCAATGACCCCGAGAATAAGACTGTGCATATGCTAATGCACATTACAGTTCAGGATTAATCGTGACATTAGTCTGTAATGAAGGTGCAGCACATTCAATATTTATAGAAGCCCTCGCCGGCCAATGGACATGAGTCCACTGACGAGCCTTAAGGTCTAGCCCACACCGTAACCCCCTTGTACAACTGATCTCAATCACTGAAGCTTTACGGACAGTAATCGCTCCAGGTAGGGGCTTTTATAAATATTTGATGAACTGTTCCTTTTATCATGGACTAATGTCACTATTAATCCGAACCTGCAATTTCCGTCAGGTGACGGAAAGTCTTTCTTTTGTCGAAAAAACTGAGTCTCTGAATGCAGGATGAGACAGAAGTGAGAGAATGAACGTATCACATCCATAAAATGATTCCTCTTCTTTTTTGTAACAAGAGCCTGGTAATGGTTTTTCGACGACCATTTGTCTGTTTGTCAGGATGGTCCCACAGCAAGAGCAGCTCAGGCCTGTGGCGATGGTCCTGGTTCTCTAGGATGAATTGTGCATCTGATGGAGGAGCTGTACATGTCTAAAACTCGCTCTATCTCCCTCCCTCCCTCTCTCTCTAGCTAGCTATCTCTCTCTCTCTCTCTCTCGATCTCTCTCTCATTCCACAGGGCCAGACAAAAGTCTTGACAGGTCATTACACCAAGGGAACAAAATATCCCCCAATAAAAATGTTCAAATAATCTAACTGCCGTAGAATTGAGCATGGAGCTCATATCTATTTCAATGGAGTCCATTGAGGAAATTAACCAAAATTAAATAGTTAATTGAAAAGTCTCATTTAAGGATTTTTAACTGGACTCCCAATTCATCGGTAAGTTCATTTCCTGAATGCGCCCTTGTTCTGTTATTGCATTGGCGGGGTTGCAGTAAGTTTTGTTTGCAGGTAGCAAAAATTATTTAGCTGGATAAACTGCTGAAGGACATGGCAGGGTAGCCTACTGGTAGGTTGTTTGACTGGAAACCGTGGAGTGGGACCTACAGAAACCCGCTGTGATGATTATACACTTAACAAAATAAAGATAAATCAGAAACCAAGTACTATTCAAGTATTTACTTCATGTAATATTGGATCATATAGATGAAAATAAGTAAACAGATAACAGTATATATTAAAAACAAAAAATAATAATGTCTTTTTTAGAGAAAAAGCCAATATCTAGTTTGGTCATCCTTTGCTTTGGTTACAGCATTTAATATTTCAGGCATTGTGTTCACTTATTTTTTTTTCTTTTTAATTTTTTCACTTGCTAAACTATTTCATATGGTTTGAAGTTCATTCCAACAGATTTGTTACAACAGATTTGTTTATCTTTGTATCAAGCAAATCCCAGATGATTCTTTCCAACTGAGATAATTCTTGCACAACACAGACGTTTACTTAGGGTCATTATCTTGTTGAAAATATAATCTCGACCAACCAGTTTCCTTCCAGATGGCAATGTGTGCCTCACAAGGATATACTTAAGGCTGTTATACTTCTTTTGATCAATGATTCCGTCAATTTTCATGTGATCACTGGCTCCTTTCGAGCAGACTGAACCCCAAACCATAGTATTACCACCTCCATGTTTTACTGAAAGAGTTAAACCATCATTTTTGACATGTTTACCAATTCTACAGCACATAATTAGTTCTGCATTTGGATAAATAAATTTTGAATTTTGATTCATCAGTCCAAAGGACTTGTTCCTAGTCCGTTGGTGTCTATTCCTTGAATTTCTTGGCAAACTTGAGTATTTTTTGATGTTGCCAGCTCTTGGCAGCAACACGGCCAACCAGACCATTTTCACACAGGCATCTGGAAATAGTAGATCTTGATACTTCATCTCTTCACTTCTGGCACTATTAATTTTTTTCAGTGTTTTTGTTTATTACCCATTTATTTACCTCAGTATACTTGTGGGAATGATTTTTTTGTTCTCATTGCCTATAACAGTATTTTTCAACACATTTTCACCAAAAAAGTATAGAGAAGTAATATATTAGGACCCCTTTTAGACAAAAGTAGTGGTGTTTAATCATCACTGCACACTTCTGTATGTTCTGACTCTGCCTTTGGGCCCCTCAGCAAGGCCCTGAACCCAAAAACTGCTCCAGGGGCTTTACCCCTATTTCTCTATATTCCTCCTCACTTGCAACTGTTCTGTGTATTTTTGCGTGAGCTTGCGAGTATGTGTGCATTTGCGCGTTCATGTTTGTTTATAGGTATGTGCGAGTGTCTGTGTGTGCTCATATTTGTTTATAGGAGCATGTGTAAGTGTGTGAGTGTAATTGTTAATAGGTGTGTGTGTGTGTGTGTGTGTGTGTGTGTGTGTGTAAGTGTGCTCGTGTTTGTTTATGGGAGTGTGTCTATGTTTTCTAATAGGTACATGTGTATCTGCACGTGCTTGTGTTTGTTAATAGGAGTGTGTGTGTGTGTGTGTGTGTGTGTGTGTGTTCATGTTTGTTGATAGGTGTGTGTATGTGTGCTTGTGTTTGTTTATAGGTGTGGGTGTGTGTCTGTGTGTGTGTGTGTGTGTGTGTGTGTGTGTGTTTCTGTGTGCGTGCATGTGAGCTTGTGTTTGTTTATAGGAGTGTGTGTGTTTGTGTGTGTTTGTTTATAGTGTGTGTGTGTGTCTGTGTGTGTGTGTGTGTGTGTTGTGTTTGTTTATGTGTGTGTGTGTGTTTGTGCGTTGTGTTTGTTTATAGGAGTGTGTGTGTTTGTGCGTGTGTTTGTTTATAGGAGTGTGTGTGTGTGTGTGTGTGTGTGTGTTTGTTTATAGGTGTGTGTGTGTTTTGTGTGTGTGTGTGAGTTGTGTTTATAGGAGTGTGTGTGTTTGTGCGTGTGTTTGTTTATAGGAGTGTGTGTGTTTGTGTGTGTGTGTGTTTGTTTATAGGAGTGTGTGTGTTTGTGCGTGTGTTTGTTTATAGGAGTTTGTTTGTTTTTGTTTGTTTATAGGAGTGTGTGTGTGTTTGTTTGTGTTTGTTTATAGGAGTGTGTGTGTTTGTGTGTTTTGTTTATAGTGTGTGTTTGTTTTGTTTATAGGAGTGTGTGTGTTTGTGCGTGTGTTTGTTTATAGGAGTGTGTGTGTTTGTGCGTGTGTTTGTTTATAGGAGTGTGTGTGTTTGTGCGTGTGTTTGTTTATAGGAGTGTGTGTGTTTGTGCGTGTGTTTGTTTATAGGAGTGTGTGTGTGTGTAAGATTTAGTGTTGTTTGAAAGGCGTTCCAGATGCATCCGCCGCAGTTAAAGACCCTGCATCAGTCCAATCATCAGCTCTGCATCAGGGAGGCGTACAGGTCTCCAGTCCACATCAGGAGAAAGTGCTATATTTCCCAGAGATTGGATTTGTGTACTCCCAATTATCTGTCACCGGAGACAAATTGCCTCAATAATATATTCACATTAAGGCAGCGGATCAATTTTTAATCAACCTGAGAATTATGGAGGAAGTGTGCTAAAGCGGCCCTAGAGGAGAGGACCTCTAATTCAACGCGAGCAGCCGCCCGCATTTTCCACCAATCAAATTACCACCCCTCAACAATGGGCTGTGATCAGGGCTCCGGAACATTCTGCTTATGAGGCCAGGCTAATAGGCTGTGCTCTACTGCCACATACAAGGGTCAAAGGTCAGGGGTCGCCGACCTTATTGAGACATTTACTCCCTGTGATGAGGTGATTAGATGTTCCTCCTGGCTGCCGGTGTGAATGGTTATCTAGTGGTGTCCTGTGTCTTCTTTTATTATTATTATTATTTTACTGACTATAGAAGCAATTTGCAGTGAAAGAGCATTCGCTTCCCTGCTCACTCTGAGGGAGCAGCCACGTAATGGAGGGAATGTGTGTCTGCACCAAAACATGAATACATCCGAGACAAAGGAAGTCGTTTAAACCAATGAAAATTAAATTTCAGATAATTGGCTCTGCAGGGCGTACCGCTGCAGTAAAGAACGCATGGGGCATTAGGAAAGGCTGTTGAGGCCTGGTGAATTCTTCTCCCAATATAAAGGGTTAAAACACTCTCTGACCTCGACATGTGTTATCGTCAGTCTTTTACTGAAGCTAAAAAAAAGAGTAATTCATGTTACCAGCTGGAAAACATGCAATAATACTGAAAAGGGATGGATAACTGAGACGGATGGGCAATTTCATTCAAATTTTGTGATTTCAGAGCCATTCCGTGAGAAAATGGCACTTTTTGATGAAGTTGAGGAGTTGACCCCCCTGGAATTGAATGAAACTTGGCAGATAGGTAGATATGGTAGTCTCACAGAAAAAGCCAAATTTTTAGGTCCGTATCTCAAGAAGTCTGCCGGTGGGGCCACCTGGAAGCCACTAAAGTGGCTCAGTTTTGCTTTTGACACCATATTTTACATCAATTATTATGACTTAAGGGTACACAGTACCAGATGTGTTATACTTTTATCATGACCTGTGACACTTCAAGTCTGGACAGACATTAGCACCACATCAGCGTCAAGCTGGGTAACTATGTCATTGAGCCAGAATTATTTGAGAAATCACGGTAAAAAGTGAAAATGGGAATGGGAATAAAATAATATCCCAGACATGTACCAATCAAGAATGCTTTATTATGTGTTTACTCACAACAAAACTATCATTTTCAGTTAATATTCCCTTGGTATCTTGCTGGGTTAGTGCAATGGATGGCCGGAAAGATGGTCAAAATTGATTTTGGTGCATGTTTGCAGTATATTTTCTCAGTATCCCAGATGTGTTCCATGATGATAAATGCTGTTTGTTGTGCTTTTGGAGCTCTGTTTTCAGGAATATCAAGAATTTCTTTGGTAGTATCTACACGTTCAAGCTAGACAGAGCCAAAGTTGGAGGAAAACTCAAAATGGACCATTTCGTAGCAGATTGTGCCTATGTTTAGGCGGCATTATTTTATTTACCCAGCAAGAGAGAGATCTGAAATTCTCTAGATACATAGTCCCTTTGGGGTACATTACAGCATTAGTAAAATCTCAATGGTAGTATTTTCAGTGTAGATGATTTTAAACATCAAAAGTCGGAAAAATTCGCCTCCAGGGGGCACTGTACACTGGATGCAAGTACTGGCACACCCAGCAAAGAACCAAAGAAATTGTTTTTGAATTGTGATGCACACAGCTAGTTTTCTCAGAAGATGAAGAGTTTAGCTTGGTACTATGCTGGGTAGATAGCAATATGACCAAAGGTGGTGCTCTAAAGAACTAATGTTCCACTGACCTAACATTCCATATTCCCAGACATATACCAAAGTTCTGTCTTTTGACATAAATAAAGTACATGCACAGTTATACATAAAATTTGTAATCTCTTCGGTATAAAGCTGGGTTGGTTGTAAATTGGAAAAGAATGTTAGCGGTGATTGTAGCATTGTGTCAACATGCAAGACTTTTACCAGTAGTCAGTACAGTGTACAGTTTTGTAGTGTTGGTGAGTTTCAGAAAATAAAAAATTCTCTGCATTTTTGCATTACTATTACATTACAACAAACAGCATTTACCCTCACAGTACAAATCTGGGTTACAGAGAAAATATACTGCAAACATGCACCAAAGATGAATTTCAACCATCTTTCTGGCCGTCCATTGCACAAACACAGCAAGATACCAAAGTACTATTCACTGAAAATGATATTCTTGTTGTGTGTAAACACATAATAAAGCATTCTAGTTTGGTATATGTCTGGGGTATTATTTTATTCCCATTCCCATTTTCAATTTTTATTCTTATTTCTCAAATAATTCTGGCTCGATAACGTAGTTACCCAGCTTGGCACTGATGTGGTGCTGAAGTCTAACCGGACTTGAAGTGTCACAGGTCATGACAGAAGTATAACATATTTGGTGCTGTGTACCCTTAAGTCATGATAGTTGATGTAAAATGTGGTGTCAACAGCAAAACTGAGCCACTTAAGTGGCTTCCAAGTGGTGCTATTGGCAGGCAAAGTGAAATACGGACCTAAAAATTCGGCTTTTTCTGTGAGACACCCATATCTACCAATGTGCCACGTTTCATTCAATTCCAGGGGGGTCAACTGCGCACCGAATGTCAATCTCTCGTGGAATGGCTCTTAAACTGTTGATTTTTGTTAAAATCTGGGTCAAACCAGCAGAGACAAAACTTTTTTTGCAATAAGCATAATGACTGAGGGCTTCAAATCATGGCTAAAGCTTCCCAACCTGCTTCACTTGTTACTTCCTGCTTCACACTTCACATCTATGGTGCTATATATTCAGGCTATCAGATTACTGCAATAACATTAGAACAGCAGCACCTGGGATTCAGGGATTCAAATCGTCCATCATCTGGCTGCACAACCAACCCAGAGGTATGATTACAACATGACCAGTGAAGCAGACAATGGAAAATTATTTTCCAAAAGCAGCTGTTTTTATTTGCTCGGAGCACTGTCAATCAAAACCAGTCTGAGGGAGCAGGTAGCACAGGGGTGGCCAATCACATTGTATGGAAGGTCAGCGCCCAAGCAACTCAGTAGCCCAGCCTACAGTCCAGAAGTTCCAGGTAAAACAGCCACAGAGCAATGCATGTTCATGGCACCAGGGCTTGCCTCTTAGCCTCTTAAACTGCATCAAGCTTACGTGCATCATCTGTGCCAACACGTATGAGTAAACACAATCAATCGCGTCCTAATTTTCTTCTGAGAGAACTACAGAGTGTAGGTAATTGGGTCTAGCAGTTTCCTTTATAAAGACGTACAGTGCTGGCATTGATTGGTCGGGTTGTTCAGTCGGAATAAATTGAATGTCCTTTAAAAACAAGCCGAGCGTCGCAACGGCATTAATCCGGTGGAGGAAACGGGGGTCTTGGTGAGGTGGGGTTCCTTTGACTTCTTCTAATGAAGACATCGCCTGATCCGGCCTAACAACACGAGATCAATAACCCATCGCACAAAGGGTAGGAAAAGTCCCCCTCGTTGCACAAAATTATTTTCAAGCTACAAAGTCAGTCTGTCTTCGGTATGTTGCTTCGATCATTTATTCACAAATTATCTATTTCAACTCCTCTGTAGCAGGAACAGTGTATGAGTGCATGAGCAAAAAGGAGGCCATTTTATTTTTTGTGGACAATGAAGGAGATGTTCATCGAAATTGAGACAGCGCTCTGTTGCCAAAATCCACTCAGTCTTACAGGGCAAATCAATATCGTTGGTGGCAGTTTATCCAGCACAACAAAAACTGACTCAACCCACAGGATGGTTGATCTCCAAGAACACGGTTGGAGAGCCCTGCGCTAGCTGTTGAATGAGGTGCGCTTAGTTAAAACATTAAGGTGCCGATAATAGGTGCCATTAATATTGTAACCAACCAATAATGTTGAATATATCTGGGAGTGGAGGAGGGGGGGTTAGGGTCAGGCAAGTTCAATATGGGCTGACAAAAGACCATTGGAAATCTTAGTCCCACTTGAGCTGACTTGACCGGGAAAAAACTAAGTGCTCTTCTGGGACTCAAACAAAATGACTTCTTGTCCACAGGGTCCAAAGAGCCTCCCGTGGCAGGTGTCTCCTGAGATAAATATTCTCAACACGGGATCAATACATCACTCAGCAACATGTTCAATCTGCAAAGCCCAACTCGCTGCGGGTTGAATGTAACGAGAAAACAGGATATGATGGTGCAAGTCTTCAACATGCGGCTGGCAACAACACGGCAAAACAGGTCCAAACGTGATTCTTCCCCTGCAGTCAGGATTTCTTCCACTTTCTTTTCCAGAATCCTGGCCAAAAAAAACCTTCCTGTCAGCATCCCCCGTGTTTATTCTGACTGCTTTCCAAACCGGGTCAGAAACCCGAGCTGGATTGTTCTTGGACAGAAACCGCAACAGTGAGATCTTTCCTGCACTTCACCTGTTGTTTAAACATAACCCTTGTAAGAGTACATCTTTTTTCACAGAACTCTAAGCCAACATTCTAGAACTCTGTTGTCTTCAATTTTCAGTTGTGGTCATTACAAAGGCATTAGAATGTTCACTTGGCACCCCCAATCACATCTTCATGATCACAGACTTTAAAAGGCTTCAGTCATCAGTTACTCCACATTTGAGCAATTCTACATTGATTTGGGCTTCCTCCAAAAAATATAACACTCCTTGGAAGGACTGTGGCTCAAATTTGGGGCACGCTGGAGATATGCCCAACTCCTGCTCCCCCTAACATTTTAAACAAGAGAGAACATTGTTTGAGCCAAGACTATGCGTGGAGACAAGGTCCATATCACTGTAAAAAATAAAATGTTGAGTCAACTTAATAAAGCAAGGTTACCAACTGCAAATCATTTTCAAGTTTCAAGTTCTTTGAAAAATGAGTTTGATCAACAACTGAGGATCTGAAGTTGAACAAACTCAAAAATGCTTTTCAGCCGAATGCCTTGCTTTTTTAAGTTGAGTCAACTTTTTAATTTTTTTACAGTGTAAGCAAATTAGCACTGTGAGCTACTTTGGTTTTCTTCTTTGAAACTTCACAAAAACCGCACAAAACTATACATAGTGCAAGTATTTGCAGCAGTTGAAACAATTTTAGGCTTCCCACACAAACCACCTCATAAGCCATTGGCAGTAATTGGGAAAAATAAAAACATATGGATCAGTTTTCATTGACTTAAACAATGTCAACCATATTCTCATGACTGTATTGTTTTACTTAATAATGCATTCCCTCAGAATGCAGGTGTCAGAAAATGGGCGATCGTTGGGGGCGTGCTCTCTTAGGTGAAAGCACTTATACTGGACAGACTACGATACTGTACAAGTGTTTTTGTGTAAGTCGGGACATATGATTAAAGGTGATTCCATACGAATGTCTGAGTCGCTGTGAAAGTACCATTGCTTGTCAGTGTTTGCGTCTGAGATATTGTGGGGGTGGTATTTTAAGCAAGTTTTTTTTCCTATGTGAATTGTGTATGAATTAATGAGATTTCACAGAAGTAGGTTGTCAGAAAAAGTGAAAATGTAAATACAAGTGTGTATAAGGGAACACTTAAGAAAGTGCAATATCATGAGATCTTTGGAGTGTACAGCGAGTTGAGCTGTGTATGATTAGTGTATGTTGGGTCCTATATGAGGAGTGTCAGCGTGGTCGTGTAGGATGAATGTATGTTGGGTTGTGCATGAGGAGTGTGTGTTGGGTTGAGTATCCAGAATGTGAGCTGGGTTATGTATAATGAGGGTACGCTGGTTTGAGTATGATGATTGTGTGTTGGGCTGCGTATCAGGAGTGTCACCTTGGTTGTCTATGACGAGTGTATGTTGGGTCATGCATGAGGAGTATGTGTTGGGTTGTTATATTTGGGAACTGATGCGGTAAACCAAGGCTGCTGGTCCAGACTGATGCCACTAAAAGAGCAGTTCCCCCCCAGTCTGATGTGTTTTCCATGTTAACACATCCCACCTCCTCATGTACATTTTCCAAATGCGGCCCTACCAAGCCCATTTAAAATGTTTTCTCAGTAAGGCATAGTTTTTATGTATGAATTAAATTTTTATACTTTTGTTTTCTTCCTTTCTTTTTGCTTTTTATTTTTGCACTTTTCTTTTCTCTGCAGTAACAGCAAACCCATGACCCAAAGTCCACTCACTGTATTTAGCTGGGCGATGAATCTTTTAAGCCTTCGGTTACGGAAGAAAACTGCGGTCAGTTAGCCCTCTGGCTTCGGAAGCAGAGCAAGAGCAAATTGTAGAGAACCTCAAAGACCAAGGCATTTTTCATCAATATTTCAGAGGGCAACTTTTTTGAGACCAAGAAATGTTTGGGGGCTGCGGTACACCTGTCCTCCCCTCACAGAGAGCTGGATCAGAGGGTATTACATGCTTATTCTGAACAGAACACGCAAAAGCTCTTCCTCTCAAATTAATGTGATGTGTTTTATGTTGTATGCGCTTTACAATGCTAAGAAAACACAGTCAAGAGAAGCTGAATGTGTGTGAGCATGTGCACATGCCCCATCCAAATGCTCCCTGAAAGTTCTAGAAGGTCTATTGTCAGTCTCTCTGTGACATCACAGAGCATTCCTGCTGGTCTTGCGTAACAAACAACAGAGGCCAGCACCATTGCTCTATGACCTCACAGAGGGATTAATGAACCAGGAGTTCTGAAGGATTCCATGGCATTCTGCTGTTCCATCAACGTATATTTGGCAAACGATGAAATTTGCAGACTAACAAGAAACAGTTAACCAGCTTTCCCCTCATGTGATCCATTTTCCAATCTTGTCCTGATAAAGCCTTGTGCAAATTAATTAAAACAAACTGTAATTTTTCAGTCTTTAATTCCAGTTCATGATCTCAAGCAAAAACCTGCCTTTTGTTCTCATTTTTGCATTTTTTTTTCCAGCTGGACAAAATTCAACCATCTGCATGAGTAATCTCATAATATTTGTGGGGTGCGTAATGTAAAAATTGTGCATGTGCAGTTATTACATCAATCAGAATTGCACCACGTGTTTCTTGGTTATTTGTGGTCTTCTGTTTCCCTGGCTTGTTAATTGTGAATCCAACATTGCATGCGATGGGTGTGCCCCCAAGAAAGCACACAAAGATCGTGAATTTGCACAAACACATCAGCAAGTCATACAGGGATAAAGCAAGTACTACTGATGTCAGTCTTTCAGTCTGAAAAACTGCGGAGGCCATGTTATGTATTAATATAAGTAAATAAATATGATTCATAATAAAAGTCCAGTTGAAATTTGAAAAAACAAAAATCCATCATTTACTTTTTCACAGCTTGTTTCAATTTATTTGCACGAGGGTGTACTTTTCCCAACGGCATTAAGAGCCATAGGCAGGTGATGGTGGAATGTTAATACAGACCAGGGAACACAAATTAAGCATTTCAATCTCCTTCACAGAGACCAGTGACCTTGTGCATTCTTCTTGTAAGCTATTCGAAATACAAATAGTAACCAATGTACTATTGGATATTGACTTTACCCAGGAAAAAAAAATCTTTAATTAATTACCAGAAACAAGTAGGTGCATGTTAGAAGTCAACACAAGGTGCTCCTTCACACTACTGGCCTAATGATGTAACTAACACAGTACATGCAGTTATGGAACTGACCAGAACGTCACGTCAGGCTGTAGAATTCTGACAGTGGTGACAGATTCACATTACCGCAATCCTAGTGGCTGCCTTGATTGTATTAGATGTCTGCCAAACAGAAAGAGCATTTCAAAATCAGAAAGTTTGACAAGCTGACCTCAGAGCAAAGGACAGGAACATCCTCTTCAGCAGTGTAGGATTTCAGTCACTATTGTCTGATCATTTTTGGCTGTTGAATTGATTTATGTTCTGACAGAAATTACTCATGTCTAGAGAGCACAATTACTCTTTAGCTTGTTTCAAATGATTGCCAGTTTTAATTTCACCATGCCTGTATCCACTTAATTCATTGAGTCATTTATCAAAATTAAAAAAAAAAAAAATTGCACAGAATTGTCATATCATAATATATCATCACTCTGACAAGTATTCTGTTCTTTGACAGTTGTATTTTTGAAAGCAGGAATAATTACTGTTTATTTTTAATCAAAAAGGAATGCAAGTTAGGGGAATTTGACATACTACTGGAACGCCCAAGCACCGGCGAGTAAGTAGCGCTCTAATTGTGAGCTTTTCGCAATGGTGCGCGATAATGACTCGAGCGTTAACTTTTCTCCGCTGCCAAAAAAACGGTTTCGCTGGTTTTGAAAGAGAGAGGGTCGTTTGTCTGGTCTCAGGTGCTCCCTTCAGAAAACATTACTGCGCCTAATTTTAGCGCGGCTACGTACAGTAAACCCAAAACTTTTTGAGGATCAGCTTGCGCGGTCATCTTGTCAAGCAGTTTTGAGTCCGCGGCTTGTCCAACCCAGCATATCCGGGTGGAGAGAGAGAATCGATCTTCTCTCCATTTAACTTCCAGTGGATTTGGACATCAGACAGGAGACGGCCAAGCAGTAAGATGTTTGCTTTTTTGTCTACACTTGATAATCAATGGGTTGGACTAGACCTGATTAATGGATACCAGAGAGTGGTACCAAAGAGCAGACGCGATGGTGTCTGTGATCTGAGACAGTGAAATGGCCCACAGCCGCTGCCTCTGATTAGTGGGGACTGAAGGTTAGCCAATTACCACACAATTTTTTTCCTCCCAGAGCCAAATGAAGCGACTGTCTGTGCAGCCAAAAATACCAGGCAAGCTGACAGCTTGCAGAGCATATTTTAGTGATTCTTGCAAACACACACAAACATGCTCACACATGCAGGCAAGCACAAGCACAAGCACAGGCACACACAGACATGAACACAATCATACACACACACGCACTCACACACGTGCACATATGTACACATACGGAAGCACACTCATGCATGCAGGCAAGTACATACACATACAGAGAACACGCACAGGCTTGGATTCTCCTGCTCTGAGCTCTTTGAAATATGTATAATGATGGTTGGGGGGATTCGGGAGATTTTTCTGTGAGGCATTTGAATGCAGAAGGACTTGCAGGTAAGAGGGAGAGGGATTCAGCCTGGTTTTAAAAATTCATGAGGCGCTAACCCAACTACACATTGGTGAGCATTAGTGAGCATATTTCATGAATGTTTTGTCTGTATTAGTTTTTATACATGCACAGCCCTCCTTATGAGTCTGTCCCAGGGCATTAGCACCTGTGCCATACAGTAGCAGGCATCACTAACTACACCACGCTGGCCAACCAGTCCACAACGCTGTATTATCACAGGTCAGACATAACGTCTTCCATCCAACTGCTGTCTGACAATATAGCAGTATACTGGTGTATATAGTCCTGGCTGGATTTCACTTATGAACTCTTCTTTCAGGGTAACACAGTGGTGCCATGAGTTTGAATCTGGCCTGGAGCCTTCCTGTGTGGAGTTTGCACACTCACCCTGTGTTTGTGTGGGTTTCCGCCACAGTCCAAAAATAAGTACGTCAGGTTAATTGGAGACTCTGAATTTCCTGTAGATTTGAAGAGTGAACCCCGTAACGGACTGGTGAACTGTGCAGCATGCCGCCTCTCACTTATTTGATGTTGAGAGAGAGGCTTTAGCAAACTATGCCCACAAATATGCAGGTTAGATAACGGATAAAAAGATTTCACAATAGACAAGGTAAATTAGCAATGTGCACGTAATTCACTCTGCAGTTCAGTCAGGAAACTCGTACTGCAGCTACGTGGCCGAATTTAGCAACCCTGTTCCTCTCACCAATCACAGTTGTACACATCACATCGGGCTAACACTCTGCAGCTGTTTGAGCTTTATTTGCTCTGGATGCTTGCTGCTGCTAATTGTTTGCTGTTCCTCGATTGCTGTACGTTCATGGCTGCTGCCTTTGCTGATTAATACTTTTTGCTCCCTGTCTGACCGTTTTGCTTTGCTGCTCATCCAACACTACCCTGGCTTCTACCTGTTGCCCAGGTCTGCTTTGTGTACTCGGCGGCGCTTTTGCGTCATTTGAAAACTATCTTCGATGGCTTTCAACATGCTCAATGTCTTTAGAATGTGTTATTTGCAGTACATTTGGACCTAATACATCAATTGCTGCATGTAATTTTGTAAACAAGCATTTGATACAACTTGATAGAACAGAAAAAATTAGATATGTCTTGGAAAATGAGAGGAAATGGCGTGATGGGGGTGTTGGGGGGGTGGTCGTAGAGGCAGTCAGACGAACGCAATGTATGAGGCGTAAATAGGACCGGGGCCTTGGTGGCGCTCGCTCATCTCTCCAGACACAAAACAAACCGGCCCAATAGCCCACCAGGCCCCGAGGTCGGGGGGTAAATCACCGCACACCTCCCCAAAAACGTGTCCCCGGACTGAGCAGCAGCTGAACGAAATTCAACACTGACCGCATATTTTACAGTACTTTACCATCTACAGTGGGCACTATATGACCGTTTTTTTTTTTTTTGGTACTCGCATTGCAAATTAAAGTTGTATTGATTATGAGTCCTAGTTTGTTCTTTGAGTTAGTGCAGTCAGAAGGAAACCATTAAAGTAGTAACCCGACAAACATCACATCTTTTTTCACCTGGTAGTCAATGACTCTAATAAAATTGTCTCTGCTTCGTCACTCGCCCCTCTAATTCACAAAGAAAAGCCTTTGGCAAAACATCTCCTGTTATATTTATGAACTTTGAGTTGATGGATCGACGTAATGGCCCCCATAATCTAGCCCCATATGACGAATAGTGCCCCAAAATCCATTTTTTAAAACATACAGACGGGGCGCAGGCTGCGCTGATGCCTTTATGGTTCATGAGGCTCAGGACCTCCAAGGTTCTCCATTTGTCTCCTATCAGACAAAAGTGGAAACCAAACAGACTGCAAACAAATATTAGTGATACCCCTGCGAAATTCACTGTTGGCACATTCACTGTTTGCTCTGTGTTATACAAGAAAAACGTCCAGTTTCATGCCATTCAATAAAATCACATCAAGGGAGTTGGAGCTAATTATCCAATTACTCTCTGATACACAGCAGTTCCCGTATTTTGTAGATCCAGCAGCCTTTTTTGGAAATATATTCAATACACAAACATTCCAAACAGTTAGTGATCTGAAATATTGGTTAACAGTATGTGATTTTATCATACCTACTGCCGAAAGGTTATTTTATCAGTGATCGGCAATTCCTTAACATTTTGAATTGACATGTACTTCTCAGTATAGCTTGAAATTTTCAGAGTTTATTATTTGAAAATGCATTTGGCAAACAAAAATGCACAGTCCCTAAAAAATTTAATTTTTATGGTATTAAAATACCATAAAAAGAATATACCCTTGGAAAATGCACACATGATAAGAAAAGTATATCCCCAATGAAAAAAAGACAAAAAGAATATGGAGATAATGCTTGAGCAATTAAGAAAGTGACTGGACACACCAAGAATGAGATAAAAGTGTCCAGGGTAGTTTTTAAAATTCTCGGCAGGTCCAAACAAAAACTTATCCTGGAAGATGGCTTAATGGCCGCCATTTTGCTGGCGCTCGAATGCATAATGTCAAAGCATGTTAAAATGGCAGCAAGAATTATTACACAAGGCCTGCGCAGTTGGCAGGAATATTTCACCCAGTTCGCTTCGAAACCATAATTGAGAAATGGCACAGCTAGCACAGGGAAGAGGGCGAGGGGCGCTAACGTGATGCATTGTGACAAAGTTAAACACACACGCGGACTCTGAGAGGAACACAAATATGTACTTTGGGATTTATACGCTGCGTTCATCATTATATCGCTGACAAAGCCATATGACAATCTCCGGCTCGCTAAAAGGGCTGCGTGACGTATTGATGGGCCTTATTTTTCACGCGCTGGAGTCTGAGAGGGACAGAGACTGTATAAAACCGCTGAAAGCGATGTCATTAGAATGAGCGGCCAAGCCGAGGCAACCCGTCACGACCAGCCTCAAATTTCCCTGACTAGGGTTGCCAGGTGCCCAATTTTAGACAGGAAAGTCTGACTTTAAAACAGTATGACTTTCAAAGTTTAGTTTGTGATCCTAGGCATAGTGTAACTCTCTAAACTGAGTAAATGATTATGATTTTTACATCTTTACCTCAATTCTGATCGCCACCTGCCTGCTGCTTGCCTCAATTGCTCTGTTTAGACAAATTTTATATCTGGCAACCCTGCTCCTAACACACTGTTTTTGATAAAGCTCGAAAACATAGTTGGAGCTGGCTTTATTCAAAGGCAATGAGAAAAGCAGCACTCACTCTGTTCTATAGGAAACTAGGCCTGCAGTTTTTAGGAGTCAGGGAAAATCCACCAAAACAATGAAAACCTCCTAAATTGCCGATAAATTACAATCACAATGATTAAAACGTGGGCATGCTTTGCTGATGGTATTAAACAATGTAGCTAAAAGAGGTGAGCTGTCCATTAACATGCATGGTTTGGGTACGTTCAGAGTATTTTAAATACTCCCCGCTCCTGGCTACACTTCAAAGAGCAGAGCGGAGTCTTGATGTGAGAGCGCCAATCAAAGCTGAGGTCAAAGGCACAAGCCCACAGGTATCTCACCCAGAGAGAACAGAAACACGTCCGACTGTCGCATGCAATCAACACGCGTTCAGAAACAGAGATTCCACAATGCGGCCAGCTCATGCCTGCTAAAAGCACAACTTTAAGGCTACGTCCAATGCTAATACATTTTAGTTTTGAAACAGAGTTTTAGAACAAAACAATCTCCATCTACACTACAACGCAGTTCCTGAGTTTTAAAACTAAAACGAGGTCAGCATTATTTTCAAAAGTCTCCATTCTAAGAGTTAAAAAACACCGGAGTAGTGTGGACACAAGGCAAAAACGTAGCAAAAGTTATGCGTTTTAAAACGAAAACGAATTAGTGTTGACATAGCTTCAGATGAACCGCAAAAAGGTTTTAGGCATTAGAGCATCTATCGCCTGCCCTTCTGTGATGTCACGCAGACACTCCTGTAGGTATGAAGTGTGATGTAACAGCAGGGTATGTCATGGCATTGTGACCTCACAGTGCCCAGTTACTTGCGATGAACTGTAATTGAAAGACAGCCATCACATGGGAGTAATTACTTATCTCCTCAAAGTGCTGTTAAGATGATAAAATCTGCACCTATTCTCAAGTCCCAAGGTATTTGGACAATAATACAATTTTTGCTCCTAGGCTCAGTAGTGCAACTCACTGTTTCGCAAAAACAATAAAAATGAGGTTCAGATTGATACAGTCAGCTGTCATTTTCCAGTATAAACCTACCCTGTGTGATCAATTAAGGTATTGCAGCTTTTCATACATAGCCACCATATCAATTACCTACGGACTTCATCCTATTAAAGTGGTTTTATATAAAAATAAGTCTGTTATTTCCAAAAAAAAAAAAAAGGCAGACTAGGGCTCCAGAGAGAGTAACATGGACTGCATCGATGCACAGGATGTGATAATTGTTGCCCTGCCAGTGATATTTCATTCACACTCATACCACAGAACACACACCTTCACTGTGTGTAATTCCCCCTGTTAAAGAGAGAGTGTGTAGCAGTGGTGTGGCTCCTTTACTCATTTATGAGATTTAATCATGATCATTAGGGTTTGGGGTTTGTGCCGGGAGGCCCCGCTCCATATCTCTGCAGCCATTTTCAATTCCTGACTCAGTTATGGAGCTCAAGTGTCATAAAGTGTCTGTCGGGCATTATACATGTACTGTACATGTACACGCCACACACACACACACACACACACACACGAACATACATGAACATCTGAGCACACACGCACAAACGCACAGAAATCAGCAGAAACACTTCCATAAATGCCAGCGTAGTGATGCTCACAGTGTACCATTTCTGTTGAAACTCATAGATATGGATTGATTCAGTTCTGTGGTGATTTTTTTTGGCTGTTGTTCCATGGTTATTAACAACAATCCAACCAAGTGTCCATCTGCCCAGGTCATTGACTTACAGTCACAGTTGCTGTTTTTGGTGTTAAGCACATGTTGTCATAAATTTTCACACAGTTCCTCATTACCGTTTCAAATAGTTTCGCCATTTTGTGACCGACACATCCGCAATTCAGACACCTCCTGTATGAAACTCTGTTAGTATCCTCGTCTTGATTAGGAGACTTACCTCACAAAGCGTTGCTGGTTAAACCTGTTATAAGCAGATACATGCCTCCAATTAGCATTCAAATGAAAAGAAACATTCTGTATAGAGGCTTTTGCAATTGCGGTTTACAGACTTCAAAGTTAGAGCCATTTTTCAGGGCTGCCTCCAATATTTTGTCCACTGCCTATGTATATATTCTGAATTATGCAAGATACAACCACGTTCATGTGCAAATAGAGTCAAGGAACCCATTACTCAGTGTAAAAGTGTAAGAAATAGCATTTGGTTTAATAAGTTTGGATTGGCATTTGCATCATATCAGAACGTAAACCAGATGTACAACCTAATTGCAGTATGCTGATGGTTACGTATGTTAGATGGATATATGAATATTTTTCTAATTTTATCATGACATATGGCGAGATATAAGCGCAAAAAACTCGAGATGTTCACAACATCTCTGTCCAACCACACTCATGAGTTGATTATGCCCAAACAGCCCTGGGAGCGCTAAAAAGGGCTCATAGAATGGTGAGCACGAGCGCGCACACAGAGAGAGCAAGCGCTACTCCAGGCTCAGCGCTGCGAACGATCGAAACCAGCAGATACTTCCAGCTTCACCACAAGTCCCCTACTGACATCCAGTGGTGAATTTTGGTAAGACACCCTAAGTGGACAAGGCCCTGGAAAGGCGGCCCTCCTGCCAGATGCGATTCTAGGCCACATTGGTCTTCACTTTGCTTTGCTAAAACTACCAATAAATTCATATTCAGAAACTTACCAAAACATCAATGATGACATTTTCACTCAAACTCATGTTGTCTAACCTTTATGGATTTTGGTTTAATCTTTACGGATTTCAACTGAATTTGTATTTGTCAGGTTAGAGAAGCTGAATTTGCTCTATATATTACATTTGCACATCATTGCTTGCCTGATTGTAATCAATACGAATACATTTCAAACTTAGCCACAGCCTGTTATAAGTTTCACCATGTACCTAATGACCTCTGACCTTCTTCATTGGCTAATATGGCGATGGGAAGTGCTTTAGAGAGGCCGGCAAATTAACAAGAGGTCAAAATGCTAAAGCAGGGCTTAACATCGACTAAGGAGGGTAAAACCTGCGGCATCATAGCCTGCATCTACTGCAGCGACTTAGTAAACGAAGAGCCCAGTGCTAAAAGTACTTACGTCACATTTTCACACACCGTGAGGTAAGGATGGGAAAACGTCCTCTACAGGTACCTATGTCCACAGCCTCGTTACTCTCAAAATGGACATTTTGTGACTGAAGCAATTCTAGCACAGGAGTCTTCAAATGCTGCAGGCTAAATCCAGATAAAACAGTGAATGATCTCTATGAAGATCACTGTATGCCACAAGCAAACATTTTAATGGATGTCAGATATATCTTGCTTTAAACTTGGAGCTCCATACCACCATTCCTTCTCTGCAAGGTACGAAGTATCTAACAGCTTCTTCTACGCGCACTTTTCAGTCCAAATAAGAAAATAAATTCTGAAAAAAGCATTTGCAGCACATCTTTTAAACTTTCAGATGACACTGACTCTCTCCTTGAAAAAAAATGACCAGTATGTCAATTGAGTGCCTTATCTTGTAGTGATACATCAGTTCACCATGTAGAATTTACCACACTGTTGCAATACTGCAATACTTACTGTTGTGCAATCTAATGCATGTTGCCCACAACCATTTGTTTCTCAAGTTCCAAGCAATGTATCAAGTGATCATTACATCAGGATTAAAATGTTCAGTTCAGAACCATTTTAATTACGTAGTAGTTCCCACACACCATAGAGGGTTATAAACTAAACTGTATCCATCCAGTTCTCCTAACTAATTAAGAATGTATGCCACCACATTAAAAGTTGTGAAACATTTTATTGCACAGTTTTGGAGACAGCAATGAGGTCAGCTCCTGGTTTCCACAGCTAGGAGACCGCTCAGTTTAGGTCAAATAAATTCTATTAAAGTCACAATTCAAATAAAATTTAATTAATGAATGAGGGGAAACATACCTCAACATTCCTCTCAATTATTAAGAAACCTTTTGACTTAGCTCCAGAAGTGATTGAATTTGAAGGCTCTTGGGCCAAAATGATTCTTTCTATGGGGAGTTTTTTTTTTCTCACCACTCTTTGAGGATTTTTCTCCTACCTGGAAGTTTTTTTTTTTTTTTAATTCCCTATGTTGAGGACTTAAGCCTGGCATCTGTCCTTCAGCTACAATGTAAAGAGTCTGTATGACAGTTTTTCTGTTTATAGAGCCCCACAAATACAGCAACATGAATTGAAAACAATCAATTGATATAGAAGAGACAGCAAAGACACAGAAATGTGTTTCACTGGTCTGGGACCAACCAGCATTTTCGTCTAACTTTGACTGACAAATACATGCTAATATGGAATCTTTTTTGCAAAGAAAACTGTGTTACTTCAGTCATTTTGATGATGGCGGAACTGTTCAAGCTTGGTGAAGAAGAATCACGCAATTTACCAGTGGATCAAAGTTCAGGAGAAATGTTCCGGTTCTCCTCGGCCAGGTACAGCTTGGAAAGAGAGTTTGTGAACAGAGCAGCGTTTCAGATGAGAATCCACTACAGAGATGTTGAACATAGTCATAGTCATCCAGTGAGCACTTTTGATGCAGCAATGTAACCAGGCGCCTGATTTATTAACAAAAATATTTATCATTTGGACAGCACACAGCTTAATGAAATGGAACCAGTTTTTATCTAGTCTATGACATATCCAAATCCAGCCCTAGTTTTCTTTCCTTCCAGGCAACTAGGTGAACAATTATTGATTGGCCAGACTGTCATCACATCTGGCTCCAAGGTAAACTGAGGGTAGAAAACCAGCCTTTCTCAGCACTTGAGGAGTGTGAATTGAGGCACAGGGGTCTATGATCAGGGCGAGAGGAGATATTAGATTGATGAAAAACTTGTATTGAGTGTACATATTCTTGCAGGAAAAGCTATTGACCTTGCTTTAATGTTAAAGCTACAATTGACTTGGAAGGATAGTGTAAGCACCTAGCTCTCTCGGCATTAACTGAATACCTGAGGATTGGAAAGAGAACACAAAAGCCTGGGGTGGTATCGGCGACCTCCCAGGACCGGAGTTCCCCATCCACAGGCCAAGAGTGACGAAGGGGTACATCATAAGAGTGTGGATTGTGTGTGTATGTGTGTGTGTGGGGGGGGCAGGTGGTATGCTGTTTTCCTAGGGGAGGAAAATGGTGGAAAATCAGTGAGCGCATTATTGTATACGGTGTGTATGAAGACTAAAGTAAGGATATATTTTTCCCATTCAATGAATATGAAAATCTTCAATAGAGCAGGAGAGCCTTTGACTCGGCTCATATGTTTATTTTCTGGACTAAGTCCGGTCCTGAAACTCCAGTCCATGTGACCAGCTACAGCTCTGAAACCTGAGTAAATGCAATGACCTTCGGAACACTGGAGTATTTCGACCACAGAAGAACCTCAGGAGTAACGTTCCCCACTGCTCCAGACCTGGATTATCAGAGCTCCAGCCCTGCTCCAAACCTCATCAGCAAACCCCCCCAAGCTCCTCCCCCTGCCCCTACATCCAATAGAACCAAGCAAAAACAGGCTTTAATAACCTTTTCAAGTCTTTAGTGACATTACCTAGTCCCTCTGCTCTGATGTCCTGGGGGACGTCCCACGCTTGAGATGACATTCCCATTGTTCTGTGAAACAAGGACAGGACTCATGTTGACTGAGCACACATCACCTGGAATTACCACCACAGATCACACACTGTAGTGACTTGAACAGAAGCACAAACCTGCATGCAAAATGGGGGACCTGGAGAAATTCAATTTGTTATTTGCCTCAAATGTCAGAGTCACAGCAGAGATGTGTGAGCCTGATAGCACCATGATATTTGAAGGTACAACAGGGGTGGAGAAGATATCAGAGGCACCCACAAAAACAACTTTAACTTTGAACTCCCTACATCATCAAAGCATCCACAGAGATGATTCTGTTTCATTTTAATCCTAATTTGCAACATTTGTATGCTTTAATGAGGTCTAACCAGCAGCGCTTTGCTATGTAAGTCCCCAAAGAAAGACGCGGAATAGACCAAGACTTGAATGGGTAGTTGTTAATAGCTACAGTCCCTAGATACAACTTTTGCTCATATATTTTGCATCTTGCCTGACTAAAGCAGTGATTAGCACTTTGAGGGTTAATTTTGGGGGGAAAAACAATAAATCAGCAAGCAATGGTAATGACAAGCATAAGCAAGGAAAACATTTGGACATGAGACAGAGAAAACGGAAAAAACTTGTTCACTCTGAGATGGTGCTTGATAATGTGATGGAAACAAAATGGCTCCATGAGCAGATTTTCTTGAAGCATCATGTCGCAATTTGCTCTCTCTAGGACCTCAGGCAATGACCACAGACAAACAGCTAAAAAAAAAATCACAGCTGAATGGAATCAACTCATAGCTGCACCGGCCTCGACAAAAACAGTATGTCATGAGGTTTTTATGGCAGTGTTTCAGATTATTTGACCTCCCACCGCACATGTCTGGTTGTAGATTTACATGACATTATGCTTAAAGAACTGGTCTTATGAAAAAAAAAAAAAATACATGAAATTGCCTTTTTACCAGTAAGAATCACAATTTCCCCTGTGAGATTAACACTTTCACTTGGTGTTTAGCGAGTTTAACACGTAATTCTGAGTGTTCAAGTGAACTGATAATTAGCGAATGGAAGTTGGGTGAAATGTGTCATTTAACGTGATTTCAACAGGTGGTATTCTTTTAAAAGGGCAGGTGCTCCAATTATACTCTTGAACACCCAGTGAATCACATGGTGTCATTTTAACTCTCACAGAGTATCGACGGTTCCCACATGCATGAGGAAAATTCACCGCCTGAGCACTGTTCTGTGTAGAAATAGCATTATGTATTATGATGAATGGACAGTACCTAAATGTCCACACTAGCCAAAAACTTACATTTCAAGTGCTGTTACTCAATTTAAGTGATATTCTCTGTATTTTCAATGCAATCTACCTCATATTTCAGAGGAGATCATGCATAATCCTGTTGTCAAAGTTGTTCAAAAACAGTAAGCACTTTGAGTGGAAATTTGCTCTAAAAAGGACTCGACATTACCAGGTTAATGAAGAGTCAGACCATTAGAGGACAACATCTCCCTCTCTGTCAGGAAGGAAACTCCTTTAATTAATTTGTTTGATTTTTTTTTTAGCCTCGAGCCAATCCAGAAGCATCGATTAGCAGGACCTAGGCGCACTGGCCATTTCCCCCGATACAGTAAGAAACTGTTTGGTACCCTGCCCTCCCATTCTGCTGTAGTGTACTTCATTTAAATTGTGCTCTCATTTAACCGGTTTGCACAATTACGAATGCGCGGCTGCTAGGAGTCCTGCTTTAATTTTGCTGACTCCTGGGGAAAGAGAGTTTTATGCATTTACTTCGCTGAATCTTAGAGGAAATTTTAAAAAAGAAGAAAAAGAGATGGGACAACAAGTTCCTCAATTTGTACCCAGAATTTTAATGAGTTAATCTGTCTTCGCTCTGCCGGGGAATGCGTCTCGTTGGCATTTAACGAGGGAACCGCATGCATAATGGCATCCTCCACGCCCCAGTTTATCTCAGACAGTAATTGCCTTGTTTGCAAACAGGTTTCCTTAACACAAAGGTATAAATAAAACTGCTCCTCTGCAGCAGTCAGACCGGAGAGTAATGACCTGCTGATATCGCTTTTTTTGCCATCTGGTGCAGTGACTGAGCGTGGGGAAATGTTGGGGAGGAACTCTGAGCTGCAGCTAAACTTGAACATGAGCTCAGTAAAGGTGGAGAACTGCACTCAGTTAAGCACAGAACCCTCCAAAATCTGGAACATGGACTTTAGCAAAAAGAGCTGCTTCCGATTTTACGGGTCAAAGCAGTTTTACAGCAAACTCAGTGTTCCTGCTCTGTGAACCAGTGCCCAGCTAACTTTGTAATACTGCTGTCATGTTCTGATTCAGTGTTTCTCAACCCTCTCCATGATTACCACATGTCCTGCATGTTTTATATCTCTCCCTGTTCCCACACAGGTGATTCAAACCCCCAAAAGCTGATTGATAATGAGCGGATCATTTAAATCACCTGCACTGGAGCAGGGAGAGATCTACAGCATGCAGGACATGTGGTAATCCAGGAGTAGTTTGAGAAACACTGATGTAATTGTTTCCTTAATTTGTTTCCCCTGCCCAGCAGTCTTGCATCAGTTTGAGGGATCGTTTCCTTTTCCTGATTGATAATTGTCTCGTTTCACTCTCCGCCCCCTTGTTATTCTCTGTGTTCCTTATCCTCCCATTGTCATGTGTATTTATGTTGCTGAGTCTGTCAGCCTTTGCTAGATTGTTCTGCCAACTGCATCTTATGCCTGTGATCCACTTACGCTTTTAAGGCTTCCGCGCGCAAGCGATCGTGGCCAGTCGGAAGCGTTCGGAAGCACCGGGAACCATCCGAAACTCACGCAAACAATCAGAGAAAGTCGGAGTGATCGGGGAAAAAATTTTATCCCATGATCCACTAATGCGAGCACTTCTGATTGATTTTTGCCAACGTCAACAATAAAGCTGGCGGTTGTTTTTGTAAACGGTTTCTAATTGGCTAATTGCAGTGGAAATATTCGCCACCTAGTTTGCACTTGACGCGATACTCCCGCGTGGTTCCGACAACTCATAAGATTTTGTTGGAAGAGGGATCTGCATGATCCGATCCAGTCGGAACCTGTCTTATATCACGCGGAGGGGTTGGAACAGGTCGGGAGTCATGATCCACCTACGTCTTGCGCGTAACAGAAATTTCCATTCGTAATCGCTCATAACTGGTCAGAAGGGGAGAATCGGGACAATCGGAGGCTTTAAAATTGTAAGTGGATCATGGGCATTAGCCAGCTCTTATTCCCGAGCCTTGCGCTCTCCGTCTTTATGTAATCTAAAAGATGCAGCCGTATGCAACTTGAGCACTTTATCAGGGACAGCCTCTCCCTGCTCCTCTGCGCTGTCTGCAGCAGAGACAGACTCCTCACCTGCACAGCCCTGGATCCCCGGTGGATGCCCCGTCCTGCAGGCTCAGCAATTTGCCCTGACCACCCAGCATCTGACTCTGAACTGTTTGTGACCGCAGCTTCGAATCCCCCTATACTGATGCTGTTAGCTGATCGCCTAAATCAGAGCTCTGCACCACTGTCCGAGCCTGTGCCCTTGTTCCCAGTTCCCTGTGATCTAAGGTCTTCTTTAAAGGCCCTAGAAGCATTTTCTGCTGATAAACGCTCCGTTCCTTTGAACAATTCATAACTGCTGCTGTGCGAAACAAGCCCTGTTCTGAATGTACCGAGTTTTCAATTCCATCATGCACTGAGACAATAGAGAACCATATGTGCAATAAACTCCAGCTGAATGAACAGAGAAAGAGATGAGTTATTTTGATTATTATGGTAAATTTATAGAATTTTTTTTTTAAATACAAACATAATTACTATTGGTATTGTCATTGTTGCAATTGTACATTTCATCTGAACAGATGTAAGAAGAGGGAGGTGGGCACAGAGCCATTTACCCATTTCTTTTTGAGGAAGAGGGCAGACCTGGTATGTGTTCTTACGACTTGGATCACATGCATTGCCTTTCATTGACCCTTGCAGAGAGCAAGTCCCTGCTTTCTACCAGGTGGCCTTCAGAGAGAAATGCACCGTGGGATTTTTTCACCTGAATGACAGCAGTTAGGTCTGATCACAGCACAAAGGATTTGGCCACTAAAATCAAATACCTGGCCTGAGCGTTAGAAAGGACCAGAGGTGGACTTTCCAGGGGTCAGAAAGTGAAACTCCCACCATGTTTTACTTCCACCCTTGAACACAGCCAGCTGATTTTCATGACTAGTCCAACCTCAGGTCTGAAGGGCTGTTTCATTTAACAAATCGATATGGTTGGAACTAAATACTGGGGAGGACTTCTGAAACTGGATTGTCCACCTCTGGAAAAGACCCCATGGTGCACTGGGCTTTCATCCCAAACTGCCATCCACTCAACACAGGTGACAATCTCGCACAAATCGACCCAATCAATTTACACGAGACAATCAGGAGCCAGTCTCGGAGGACCTGCACTTCACAGAAACGCATCCTGCATAAGGACAAAGCACCGCTCCCAGGAGAGGCCAGCGCTAGGGGCCAGATCACCGACTCATTTCAATAACACCACTCCCCCCCCCCCCCACAGTCCCCCACCTCGTCAATGTTTAGAGTCAGGCCCCTGAGTGCAGACAACGCCCCCCCGGCCAGCGTCTTAATTACGTTCCAGGTCTTTCTCAACATGTCCGATATTTACTGCAAACCGAGGCCAGGGGAATATCGAAACACAACGGAAGGTCATTCACGCCAGTCTTTTGGGAGCAGTCAATTACAACGAATTGATAAAAGGATAGTGATTTTATGTGGGGGAGGGCAGGTGTGAGGGGGGTCTGATCTCTATGGAAACTGGCAGAACTTTTATTCTTCTTGAGATGTGATTGAGCCTGGGCCCCAGGTGAAGTCACTACTCTGGACTGTATCCTGAGATCTGTGACTGTCAGCGTCTACAAGCTAGCACTTCCCTTTGAGAACATACTGCTATTTTGATTACAGAAACATGACATAACCTCACAAAATATGAAAATCTCTCACGACATTCCTCTATCTTTTTTTATCTCATATGCAGGGCAAGCTATTCAGTGAATCAGGTTCAGTTTTTGCTCATTGATATAGCTCCAAGTGCTACACTGATAACATTGCCTTGACTGACATTTTACTGATACGTCGCAAATACAACGTACATCTGAAACTGTCTGTTAAGAATTCTAGCGAAGACTAGCAAAGATTCTAAACTGCTTGGTAGCTCGACAAAATCCAGGATCACAAATTCAAAGTCCTCTCGAGTATTTTGCTCGAACCATTGGATTTGCTCATTAGCGCAATTTTGGAGCCAGAATGTAATATTGGGTGGATTCAGGGTTGGAAGAAACACATGGCAGGGATTTTAATTTGTGACACCAGGACTCTGCACCTCTGACTGACACAATGGGAAGGGTACAGTTGGGGTGGCTGGACCAGCGATGTAAAGACCAGTGGTCAGAAAGTAATCCTCCAGCCATGTGTTTCTTCCAGCCATTAAGTCAGCTCAATGATGTAACTAATAAGTTCTTCTGGCCAAGGATGCTGTCCTTATTAGGAGGTTGTAATGAAATACTGGAGTGGGACTCATACTTCACGAACCTGGATTCCATTCCTGTTTGACAGATGTGCACATTCCAGTTTGCCTCGGTCTGGAGTAAATGAAGGCATCAGGGAATGCAGCGGATAACATAAACCAGCTTTCTCACTGCGCACAGATCAGGTTACCCTAGCAATTGCATCTTGTGTCCCGCGCGGCTGAAAAATTCCAAAATGAAGTGTTAAGATCCATATCAATTCATGGGAACATAAGACAGCTTAAGCAGTGGTGCAGAGATGAGTGGGCTCCATTAAAAAATGAAAATTATCCACGTTTTTCTGAGTCACTGTCTGACACCTCTCACGTACCTGACAGGCAGATGCAGGACAGTCAGTCGTCAGACCTTGGCAACACTTCCTCTATTGTTAGTCCATAGAGTTGGTAAGCAAAAAGACATTTGATTAAAGCTGTGAAATAAAGTGATCAGGGGAAAGTCTCTGCTGGAGTACTTATGGCTCAAGCGGTGCCTACTGATCTCTGATCATCACAAAAACAAAAATATAAGTCCATTAAGCATTTTATTGCCGCACTCTGTCAGAATTCAAGTTTTTTTTTTTTTTTGAATGAGATATAAAGATTACCAAGGAGGTGAATTTGCCTGTTAAATCTACTGGGGTAAGATAATTTCTCTTGCCAAATAAAAAGTGTTCCGAGAGATAAATTATATTCTCTCATATATGTCTCAACTGAGAATTTTGACTGTGCTATATCTGTTAACAAGAGTGCTCGGAGAGCAAAACAATCCCTGTCGGAGTTGTGACCGCGATATGCGTATCATCAGTCTATCTGCAGCATATGTGCAAAGTTTCAGGGTTGTCCAATGAAAACTTTAGGGGGAGTTGATTTCACCAGCCAAGTACCTGCCGATACGGATGGACGAACGGACGGACAGGTGGACTGCACCACAACAAAATCCCCCTTTTGGGCTTTTGCCCAGTGGAGAATAGAAAAGCGAGTTTCTCAAATATTTTGATGTAATCATTACAATAATGGTCACATTCTGCTAGCCACCACTGAAATTTCACACTAGCCTACATGCACGGAACATTGCCACTGAAATTCCAGTGTACTGACTTCTTTGTAATCCCTCTTCAAAATGCCATTGTAAATTTTATGAGAGAACCCATGGCCAAAAAAATTCCAACTTCATCCTGGTTTTAGGATGAAAAACTGTAGCATTCTTTTGTTCTCTCAATAAATACAGCTACCCTGAATTGCTTCAGTGCAATCACAGATGTATATATTAGTATGACATTGAAATAGATCTTCTGCATTGCCTTATAAAAGAGTACACACTTGAAGTCCCCTTTTTCCATCCTGGCTGAAGGGTAGTATGATGTGAAACAATGTGAAATCATTCCAACCATTGTTTCATCAAAGGTTTGTATTCCACTTTACAGTGCTTTCATACGTGGGATTTAAATTACCCAGAATGGCGAAATTTATTTGAGCTCTGGTAAAACCAGTTGCTGAGCTCAACGTCAGAATTTGCTACATATCCAGCTACAATGAAAGTTGTACTGTGATTTCTGCACTGGCAAGTCATCAACCTTCTCCCACACAAACACTTGCATACACACACACACACACACACACACACACACACTAGCCTAGCAGCCTTGAATAGCCGACTGGAGTTAAGGACTATAGCCTTGCCTCCACCGTTCCTCTAGAGACCTCATTACCAATTACAACAGGAGCCATTTTAAAGTTCAGTCTGTTCCCAGGGATTAAGACCTGGGGTTTGGAGTCTTTTCCAGGGTTCATCCGTTTTACCCCTGTAACATGAGAATAGTTCTATGCAATAGGGCATTATCAGGTAAAACAAGAGCATTTATTTGTCATATTCCGAGTGTTTTTATGTTCTTGATTAGGCCATTTAAACTTTGGATTTGAGAGTTGATAAAAATTCTATGTCGCTCAGTATAATGAAATAGCACTTTGCTAGTTCACCTGCGACACCATGACCTTTTCAGTTGCATGGTTATTTATTCGATTTAAATCAACTTTGCTTTGTTTGATGAAAGGAAAACAGGAGACAAGGGAAATGATGAATGAATGGTGCACTCTCTGGTCAATGTGGAGCCCTGTGTGGCAGAGGGCATTGTGGGAAGGAGGAACCGAAGTGATGGTTGCAGGGAAGGAGAATGCGGGGCAGGACGGGGGGGGCAGTTGTGTCGCCGGGCAGATTAAAGTGTCTCGGCATAAATCAGGTCTGTGCAGCGGTTGGGTGACCCAGAGGACCACAGGAGTCGGCCGTCCTGGAGGAGAGACCCTCAGACTAAACAAATCAACTCCAAACCTTCCACTCACACCCCCACCTTAGCCTCACAGCCAACCCCCATTGAGGCCCTTGCGTTGACCGGGGGGGCCAATCCCATACAAGTGAGCCCAGGGTCAAGAGCAGCCCCTTCCCTCAAACTCCTCCCCCCCACCACCGCCACCGTCAGACAGTCCCAGCTCATGGTAATGGCCCTCAAACTTGCCCTCCCCCCCTGCCACCAGCCCAGAAACCCAGATCCACCTTTTTGTGTAGAGCAGCCATTTCCTGGGGAGCCCTGATGAATAGCCCCACCACACACACACACACACACACACACAACTGTGGGAACTGAACCTCAAAATCCTTTTTCGTCAGAACCACTTTTTGCAGGAGGGGGGGAATAGTTGCTCCTGTGCAATTATGACCTGTCCTGGAATATGATCCGACCCACTCATTTCCTCTGAAAGTCGACTGTTCTTCCCCTTGACTCATTTTCACATTACATGTAGTCCGCAGACTGTAGAAAAACTACAGATCAAGTCACCATGACATCAGCCGTTTACGTGCCTTGGACTTTGAAGAGCAGCTTTGGGACGCCATCATGTTCCAATATTTGGACCCAGAGGCTGTAGAGCAAAGCTGCCAAACAGAGTTGGCCACTAAGCATGTTAGATACTATGATGTAACCTGTTTCAAATTCGTCCACAATATATTTCTCTGTTGCTTGATTTGTGTGCTAACTTAAAGGAGCTGTCTACGACTGCTGATTAACTGTCTCAACACATCCCTAAATTTGTTGGTTTACACTCAAACATCCCTATACCGGGCAACCACCATGACTTATTTACAAATGTTTAATAAAATATAAGATATAAAACAGAACTTTCCTGGCTGAGGTGCCCATTTACTGAATATTTTGTTATCCAGTTGCACTCCTCTTAGTAATATATTAGTTCATCTGTATTATTGTCCTATAAACATCAGAATTGTGAAAATGCCATTTCAAATACAGTTAATAAGGAGTCTATCAGACATTTACAGCTGCGGCATTACATAAAATGCTGCCTTAATCCAATTCTTTTGTAAGGGTGAGGTTATATCAGTGAAAATCAGATGGACCTTTTCATTCTCATTTTATTCCAATATGCAGTTCAACCAAAAATTAGGTGTGTACCAAGCAATGGATTGGCTGGTGGTCTCAGACATATTCCTGCCTCTCACCCAAAGCATGATGGGATACATGTGCCGGAGGATGCTGGGACTGGACTCCAGTGTGACCCTCACCAAAAATAAGCTGGTAAGACAAAGGATGGATGGACAGATGGATGGGTAGCTTATTGGATGAATGGATAGATGGATAGATGGATGAATGGATAGCTGGATGGATGGATGGATGTATGGGTGGATAGACAGATGGATGGATGAATGGATAGCTGGATGGATGGATAGACAGATGGATGGATGAATGGATAGCTGGATGGATGGATGGATGGATGGAGTAGAATATTTAGTTACCCCCTAAACTGGTGGGACTCATCATGCAGGGGGATTTGATGGAGGATAATGAATGACAGCAGGTGTGCTGTATCAGCAGAATGTCTATCATTTGTGTGGCAGAAAATGAAAGAGTTTCACTCCATCGGCAGAGAGCTGAGGAGTATTACTCCATGTTACCATTTACAGCACACAACGGTGCAAACATGACAACATGGGGCACACAGCTATACAAATATGATAAAGTACACAATAAATACAGACTCATACCACAGCCCACTGTGACAAAGAAAAATATCTCAACTCTTTTTTTCAACTCTCACAGTGTTTGTATAAGTCTGCTAAGCACACAAATATATCACAGTAAAATTACCTCAATATCATCATTATGGACAACAAAATATTCATAGTTCAGCATTGTACTGCGGCTCGTAAGGCAGTGTTACCGCTGCAGCAGGTTTCTATGATCAGTATGTAAAACCAGGGGTGGAACTCATCCATTTACCACTTTTAAAAAAACTAGTGTGTGCTCTGAAATACATTTAAATAAGTCCCATTGACTACAGTAATCTACTGACGCCTGCAGGAATTTGTTGAATGAAAATCATTTATTCCATGGGCTTGATTAATTTCCTGAACAGCTGATTTCATAAGCATTATAAGCATTGATTCCAAACAGGTTTAAATGACGAATGCAGGGTACTCTGCGTATCATTTTCCCAACAGTATATGTTGCGGTGTCTACAATGTGCATCAACTCTTTAGCAACACAAACTTCCATGTTGCATTTTTCTGGAACCTCCTCAAAGTCTCAACGGAAAAATAGTGAGTAACCATCAAGGCTTCACTAACGTCTTACTGCTGTCCAGGAACAAACAAATACAAACGGCCTGTCCATCACGCCGCCGCTCCTGCCCAGCGCTGAGGTATCAGCAAGCCAGACGGCCTCTCGCACAGACGGCAGGCCTGCGATGAAGCATCAGGATGCTGGAGGAGTCGCTGAGGAGGACGGTAGGTGCTTTCTGGAGCCTGAGGTCTCTCTCTTTGTACAATCTCAGCCCACGCTCCAAGTGCCCTCTGGGCCTGGGGTCAGTTCGGAAGGCTCCGGAATCAGAGCCTGGTCAGGGCTCCGGACTAATTGCTCAGTAAACAGAGCCCTTGTGATAATTTGATGCTTCTGCCAAACTAAGTCTGTAGCTGATTGTTGGGATTGTTGCATCATAGCCATCTACAAACACGTGGGAGTCAGTCAACATGCGTCCCTCAACTGATTCTGTCTCCGATAACCACATTGGGTTTCCTCTTTCTTTCCAAACATAATTCTGTTCATGTCTGAGAACAACCCCTGTGACCTTTGCCATCAGGACAAACATGCATTTTATTCCCAAGCAACACTGACCCTTGACAATAAAAACTTCTCCTAAGTTCAAGAAGTGATTTGGGGCAGGAAGTGGGTGATGCAGAGATACTGATGACCTCAAACATAAGGAAAGGAACCGGACCAGTGCAGCAGGGACCTCCAGGGAGACTCTGCTATGCCTCTTACCTCAGGCGCTCTCTCTCTCTCCTGCAGGGGACAGGCCAGGGCTCTCTGTGCACTGTGTGGTAACAGTGCTCTTTGATTTGAACTCCAAGTTTTGGGTAAAAAAAAATGCTGATTCAAATTATAATTGATTATTAATGTCACTTTATTTATTTATTTATTTTTTTTTTCAAAATTGGATCTGCTAGACATTGCAAGGGAAAGACACTTATTCCTCAGAAAAAATTATTGTGTGTGTGTGCGTGTGTGTGTGTGTATGAGTGCTTGTGTGTGTGGGGTGTGTATGTGTCATGCGTAGGGATATATGTTGCGTGTATTTTAAGCAGTGGGCAGCTACAGAGCAGCACCCAGGGACCAACTCCAGTTCTAAAGCCAGAGCTTTGGTCAGGGGTACGAGTAGGAGTGTTCATATGGAGCATGTTTTTCTTATTGTGTGTGTGTGTGTGTGTGTGTGTGAGCCATAATCTTCACTGTGTTTAGTGTTTTTTTCTGCTCCACAGATCAAAGTGACAGGCGACAGTAGTCTGGCCACAGGTGAGATTAGGAGAGAGAGAGAGAGAGAGAGAGAGAGAGAGAAGCTCATTCATAAATGTAACACAAGGCCTGAGGGGAACTAAAAATCAGTTCATTGTTTCCCTGAGGAAAACTCTAGCAGGGACTCCTCCAGGAGTCCAGAGCAGCAGTAAAGGGAGCCCCAGGCAAATCCCTGACCAAGGTCCCTGATCAAGGCTGCCTGTGCCAGCTGCCAGACCTGATAAACTGTGCTTGAGTGCGGCCCGAGGAGACTGAGACGACCAAAAACAAGGACATCTAGGAAAACAGGTAACATTCACTAACACGTCAAACACTTAATAACGTGTATCCTCATCGGCGACACTCCACAATGCACGACTCGCCTCTGTTCAGTAAGTGGCCCCTTGAGTCGGGGGTCACCATTTTGTGTCCTAGGATTAATTTGGAGCGGTTTTTTCTACAAGTCAGTGTTCGAGAATTCCAGTGTACTCAGCTGACAGCAAGTATCGTCACATCAACATTAGAATGTTCTGTATGGAAAAGCCTAATCACATATTTGTAATTTTACCCCTTAAAGGTAAAAACATGAAAATTAAATTGGGGGAGAATGTAAGGAGGGAGGATTTAAGGCGATCCCTTAAGCTAAGGCCTTAAACTCTGCTTACTAGTTTATCCTATGGGGAAGCAACACCCACCTCAGTACACTTTTCATCTCAACCCATTTCACATTATATCCAGTGTGTATAACCTGACTCCTTTCTCGGTAGGTGAACATTGGGGGGACGGACCACCGACCTTGAGTGACAGGCCCCATTCAGCTCCTAAGATCAGGCTCGGCTGGTTGAGCGATGTCGAATGTCATTTTGCTTTGCTCCCACCACACCCCATTTCTGTAAGAATCTCATTTGCCTGTAGACTTTGACGACTTTCACATTTTCATATTCTGTTATTTCCTTGAATTCCTTTAATTTAAATACCCATTGAGTGCCTTCAGCAAGACTATGTTTTTCAGTAATATCCCATCATGCAACAGTGCCATCTTATATGGAATGAAGACTGAGAGCCAGTTACATTCTGAGTGTTTTTGCTTTGAACACAATAAAATCACTCAGGTCAAATAAACTCTAACAGCGTGAGATCAACTCCATTTTACACAAAAAAAAATAATAATAATAATAATAATAATAATATTTATTATTATTATTACAACATTTATTTAAAGAGATCTTTTCAAGCAATACAGCACAAAGGGCTTCACAAACAGGTAAGAAGACAAAAAATGCATAAATATGCGTAAAAACATAGCACAAGATGGCGAGGGTTAAGGTTATCTTTAGAGGTGGTGGAAACCAAGAATTTGACACTAAAGATTTTTCAGTATCCATGAGTGTAAATGAGCAACCTGTTTCCTTGATGTGGGGTCAGTTTTGCAGACTAAGATTAAGACTAGTCTTCCACTAGATTCAATTTTGAACAGATTCCATTTTCAAAACTCAAAATTATAGATAGATAGAGATTAACCTGAGATTAACTGGTCTGTGCATCTGGCCTTCTACGGCACAAGTGTATTAAAACCATTTGCACTTCTATCGAACACACGAAAATTCACTGTTGAGAACGGGCACCTGTATTACCTGTGTATAAAGTTCAGTGTATCAGAGCTGCACAGCCCTGTTCCTGAAGGTCAGCTGTCCTGCATAATTTCATTTCCATGCTAAATAGACAGGCCTTATACTGCAGCTCTACAAGATCTCCTGCGATTGACTGAAGTGTTCTTTATTACCTGCAGAAGATCCACAGAAGTAAGCCAGGGCATTACTGAATTACACATTTAAAGGTTTTGGGCCCATTTCCTGCACATACAGACTCACTGTTTATCATCTCTTCCCAAGAAAAAATCAGCTATAAAAGTCAGCCATTCCCATAAAACCTGCCAAACTCTTGATAAAAATGACACGGCAAAAACTTCTAACATTTGTAGCTAAGGAACTGCGACGGCCGGAATGGGGTTGACAATTACAGCCAGTTATTTTTGCTTGATAAAAAAAGGACGGTCTGTAGTCCACTGCATTATTTGTGTTCTTAATCCACCTTCACATTTTGCTTTGGAATTTGAAAAGACCAAAGTAGCAAGCTGTCAGGTGAAATTAAAACTTAAGACCACAATTAACCCTGACGTTAACTTAACACAGACCTCGGCGTGGGCCAGGAATTTCTCCGGACACTGTAACTGCTCTGCTTCTTTGGGTTCGCTGCTCAACATGAGAACCCTGTCCAACTTCACCCCGAGGTTGGGCCTCCTGACCCCTTTGTTGAAGCAACCGCATGACAGCAGGAGAGAGGGGCTACGGCCAGAGACAGTTTATACACCTCTGTCAAACTCCATTACCAAGGCAACAAGGCAAGCATGGTCTGTGACTACATCTTTCATCTGAAACATGATCCGCTCTTATTTGACCCAAAATGAATTTAAAACTGCAGGACACCACCATCCTCTTCTTGGTAAGTAGACTGTGATTAGCCTTTGGCGCGACCTAGTGGCTGTAATGTAGAATGCAGCGTGACTGAAGCTTTGTTGAGACTGCACGACTGCTGACGTTGAATCAGTTTTGCCATTTGACGTGCCACAGATAAGACTGGGATCAGTTAAGGGAAAACTTGGTCTATTATCAGTACTCTGATTCTGAAATGACGTCTCAGAGCAAATCCATTCTTGCAACGGAATTTTATTTGGAAGTGGAATTATTTGAATACCTTAGCATTGCATTACCATAGAAAGAAACACATTCACTTATATTATTGAATTATTCGGCAGTAATATCCAGCAATTATTTTTCTTAATTATTTTTTGTGAAAAAAAAATATTGTTATGGATAATTAGACAATTATCCACCATAATGTAAGTAAGTGTATGTTTGTACTTTTGTACATCTGATGCCTTCACTTTCATTTACCAAGAACTAAAACATTGAGTACAAAATACACCACATGTACAAAAAAGACATGCTGGCATGCACACAAACAAACAAACACACACACGCGCACGCGCGCAATAACCCACGTGAAAAACATGTCCAGATGGGCCACAGACATTACACGCCTGGACCACACACATTTATGCACATAGAATCAGTATAGCAGTTATTTCCGGGTCAGCCTACAATCTAGTAACTAAGATGATTGATTGGCACTCAGAAGGAGGGTGGTTCAAACCCCAGTGTAGCCACAGAAAGATCTGTGCAATTGTTGGGCCCTGAGCCCCCACATTGTTCTGGGGAAGATTGACCCCTGCTTAGTCTAATCAACTGTAAGTCTAACCAACTGCAATCAACTGTAACTGTAAGATGAAATGATTGGCTAAATAGCTGAGAGCATCATGACTGTGAGGCTCGGCCAGTCTGCCTACTTTAGTGGGGCATTACGATCAGCACAGCCCCTGTGATGTCACAAAGAACCCTGGACCGTCCTAAACCCCTCTTACCCCTAGGCTTTCTGCCCCAGTCAGTTGCATATGAACTGAGATTCATCCTGGGCTATTAATGCTCCGAGCCCCATTTGACCCCAGACTCAGTCTGAACTACTGTTGCCCCCAGCCCCTTTTGCTCCACACTAACTCAAATCCAGACCCCTGCCTTAGCCAGCATCGTACCAATAATGAGGTCTAAAATATCTTGTCTTGTTTTGTCTTAACTTTAATGTGGGCCAAAGATGCTTTATAAATCACCACTGGTCTATATTTGCATTTTCTATTCCATCCCAGCTTTTTTGGAAATGAGGTTGTATTTCTAAACCAACAAATAAAATGCGCTGCGCTCTGTTTCTAAATAGGCCTTGATTGGACATGAACCTCCAATCATACAGCAATATCCAGGTCTAAGATCAAAAAATAGAAAAAGAAATCTGATTTCTCACTGCTATCACTACAGACAGGTAGTGAAGATTCCTTGCTCACCCCTCAAACACATTGCATAATTGTTCTTCACCTGTCCAGCAAGTAACAAAAGGGACCAACAACTACAAAATAAAATCTACTTCCTCTGCAATATGCATTCCTGCATGGGATCAGTCCCACAGCATTGATTAACTTTTTTACTCATCTGAAAAATGACCCCCACTGTTTCTCAAGCAGAAAGAAATACATTCAGCCCAATTCTGCATTTTACTAACCATAAAGTTGGAAACTGAGGCATGAGGTATTTATTTATGCGTGTGCCCACATTAGGTGAAAAACTTAGGCCAATTTTATTTTTGCCTCGTTGACTGGGCTTGTTACAATTTAACAAACCTTGAATAATCATTGTGAGATTCAGAGGCAAAAATAAGCGCTTATGAACTTTTGTGATGTGCTGCTCAAGGAAATGTTATTCCTCTAGTTTGGTCTATATCAAACTGGAATGTGTGTACCGTGGCCTCAGTGGCGTAGTGGAGGGCATATGCAGGTATACAGAATATTTCCACCTCTTTTTCTGTTAATTTACAGTATATTCGCCCATCAGCCAAAAGCCATTGAAACACGTCGGGGAGTACATCCACTTTCTGCTGAGTGATCTACTCATCTACCTAACTTAGTATATCCCCTCCTCTTAAGAACATTAGACCACTTTGTAACCTGCTATTGTTTTTTTTTTTTTTTTTTTTTTTTAATTTCTCTTACCAAAGGATTTAAGCCTGTCCCTCTCGAGGTGTGCAGTCCTGTGGACAGGGGTGGCGAGTTCTGGGATCAGAAAGAAAACTTCCGATTGTGGGTTTTTCTACACTGAGCTAGGCCGTCTGATTACTCAAATTAGGCCTATGTAAGAAAAAAAGTTATCACGGTGACGGATACCATGTATTTAGCTTGATTCCTATGTTATCAGGTAATGCGTTACTTAACCAGTAGAGCGCAGGCTTGCCTCTTTATATAGCAGTAAACAAACTTCAAGCCACAGGTCGTAGAGGCGCCAGGCTCTGTTGGTTGCTAGGTTACACTGTTTTCCAAAAGGCCTTCTTGGACACATATGTCCAGTGCGATTGCTGTGTAGGCAGGCAACTGCATGATAGGTCGCTATGACTGTAATCAAGCTAGTCAGATACTTAAAATCTGCCTCCTCGTCTTATTTTTCAGCACGAAAAGGAATACTGTTTGCTTTTGGCAAATTATCTGACATCTCCGCTGAAAGGTAACAGGGATTCAAGGGCAAATTTCTATATCATATCCCTTTGCTTTACGTGACTTTACCAGAGGCGGAGAGTCCTGGAGCCAGATAGTGATTAGGCCTACTGCCGTGTAGGCTTATTACTTCCACCCATTTACTGAGCCAGCTCATTTCACAAATTTATTCTCATGCCTGGATGAATTTCTGGTGGAAAATAATGAGCTGGATTTTTGCTTTCTGAAACAGGGATTTCCACCTCTGTATATTCGGAAATGTCATCGTAGCACAAGAGATTCAGTTCTGCAGTGAAGTAACAAATTTCTTGGTCGCAGTACAGGTAATGGCCACGAGATGGCAATAAATGCCAACTTGGGCCGTTTCTCGTATGACAGAGGGACCGATACAGGAACAAATCGACATGTATTCTTCGATTTTGCTGAAGACGGCGGCAATCCAGTTGTCCTGAAACAAACGAGTAAATGCATACGTATAGTTGCAATCACAATTATTTAACTTCCATTGCAAATTAGATTTATAGGCAAGATTTACAAACTATCAGCTGTTAGCAATAAACAGATTAAACAAGAACATTTTAAATACTCCGGTAATCTGGAAAAACCTAGTGAGTTCATCAGTGGCAAGGGTCTCGCAATTGAACTAAAACATCTAGGTTCTGGACTTCTCCTAACAGAAAAAAAGTAATAGAAGCTTGATTTTGACAGTTCAAATAACACTAATAGCTAGTGCTTTAAGATTTTCACCGCTCTTAATTATTGCAAATGAGGGTCAAACTCAGTTTCTACCCGAAGTGAAATACGCACTAGGTTTTTCCAGATCACTGGAGAATAGCTCAACACATCAAATGTTTACAAGTGATTTCTCCAAATTCAACACAAAATGCCACTTTTAAGGACTACCACAGTCTCAAAATTATTCTACTCCCTGAATAGAATTCCTCATAAGAGCATATTTGCAAATCAGGTGTTGTCTCAAGCATTCCTGATGCAACTAATCAAGAGTGCCATTAGTTGCATCAAGTTTGCTTGAGATAGAACACATAAAATACATGGACTGGCTAGGGGTTTGTTGACAGCGACATTTGATTGCATATTAGAAATACTGCTGTCAAGAGAATTGTCCAAAAAGGTAGGAGAACAGATCATTGTCTGGCACAAACAAGGAAAAGGATACAAAAAGATAGCACAGGCATTGAATGTGCCTAGAGATTCACTTGGAAGCACAGTTCACAAGTTCGGAGTTACAGGAACAGAGACTATGCTACCTGGACGTACCAGAAAGAGGAAGCTATCGATGGCTGCCACCATATTCTTGAGGAAGAAGGTGGTCAAAAACTCTCAAGTGACAGTAAAAGACCAGCAGCAAAACTTGTTGACAGGAAGCACTGAAGTTTCAGTTTGCACAGTAAGGCGCATACTAAACGCTAAAGGTCTTCTTGCCCGAACGCCAAGACGTTCACTACTACTTAACCAAAAGCACAAGAAAAGTTGGCTCCAATATGCTCAAAACCAAATAAATAAGCCATAGAAGTTTTGGGGTACTGTTCTTTGGAGCGATGAAACAAAACTGGAACTTTTCCGACTTAAGGATCAGCGGTATGTCTGCAGGAGGAAGAAAGAAGCATACACTGAAAAGAACACCCTGTCTACAGTAATGCATTGCAGGGGCTTGTTGAAGTTCTACAGCTGCTTTGGTTCTTCTGGCACTGAAAACCAGCAATGTGTGGAGGGCAAGATGGATTCAATCAAGCATCAGGATATCCAAGGAGAAAATGTCATGCCGTCTGTAAGGAAGCTGAAGCTTGGGCATCATTAGACCTTCCAATTGGACAGTGATCTTAAGCATACCTCAACATCCACCAAGGCTTGTACCACATTCATATCTACTCACCTGATCGCAATCCGGTGCTGCTGCGGATCGGCACTCCCGCTAAAACCCATTCATATCGACCTGAAAACACCGTAAAAAAGTCATAAAATGTCCGCATCAAATCGGCGAGACCCATTCATATCGAAATCTCGCCACCCTATTAGTCGTCATGGTATCGTTTTCCTAAACCGAAGCCTTGGCATGGGCCGGAAATTCCCTTTGCGTGATCGCGCGCGATGCAAAATGGGCATAGGTACAAAAAAAATATATAAATATATAAAACCGATACGTTCATTAATCAAACTGAGGGCGAATGACGCTGATCAGCAGTACACACACTTCCTGGACACCTGCGCCTTGCATGAGCGGAAAACTGTTCAACGAACGCTGACCATTTCCACTCTGCTTGAGTAAATTTAATATGGTGCTGAGCAGGAGTGCAATTCATATCGCACTTAATCCGGTGCTGCCCCGGAGCTAAACCACCTCCAGAGGTGGTTTAAATTACTCCGGGGTAAACTACGCCGCAGTAAATTACTCATCCGTATATCAATTCACATCAAACTTTAACCCGGTGCTGCTCTGGAGCTGCTGCTGCGCTGATACGGAGTGAACTGTCAATCTGAAAGGGGATTTGGTTTCAGAAGAAGTCCTGGAAGATTCTAGAGTGCCCATCACAGTTGCCTGACTTGAACCCCATAAAAAATCTTTAGTGATTTGAAGAAGGCAGTTGCAGCACGCTAACCCAGGAATATTAGTGAACTGGAGGCCATTTCCCGTGAGTAATGGACTAAGAGACCTTGGGAATGCTGCCAGAAGCTGGTGTCAGGCTATGCATCACATTTCCAGCAGGTCATATCAGCAAAAGGGTGCACTACTAAGTACCAAAGATGCTTGTCATGAAGGGGTTGAATCATTTTGAGACTGCAGTAGTCATTAAAAGTGGCATTTTGTGTTGAGATTGGAGAAACCATCTGTAATTTTAGTTGTGTTTAGGGATTTAAATTGTTCTTGTTTGTTTTGTTTGTTGAAATACAGCCGAAAATTTGAAAATTTTGCCAGTAAACCTAAGTTTCAAGGGGGGTTAAATCATTTTGAACTGTACATACATACATACAAACAGTGACAGTGTGACCGAATTGCCCTCGTTGGCACCATGGAAATAGATGTCCTGCATGTAACTTCATTCACAGGATTATCCATTATCCTACACCCAAATAGTGAATAAATATTGCTTACCGAGTGACCACAGGAATACGGCATAACTTCATAACAAAGAGTGAAAGCGCTGTAATTAAAACTCAACATATAATAACTTGCAGCGAATATGATATGGAAAAAACTAATGGGGACCTTTAATAGGAAACAATGCAAACAGGGTGCCATAAGAGCAATAAGCATGGTTCGAACAGCCCTGACTGTAACAGTGACTGGAGGTAAAGTGGGGCCCAAAATCTTTGGTGGTGCCTCTCATAGCAAATGTGATGCTTAAAAACCTCATGCAACTCTGCACCTTTATCTTTTGATATACAGTGAGCTCAAAAATTGCCCCTAACTGGCAATGCGCAAAAAAATACTTAAAATTCTAAAAAAAAATACATATTTACAAACTCTAAATCACAACATGTGAGAAATATTGTTCAATATTAATGTTCCAATGAAACCAACCAAAATCATTTACTTATCTAATTAAAAATCCATTTCCTCCCAATCAAGGTTTCATAATTAATGGCACCCTTAAAGATAATTGTAAATTACATCTACCAAAATTAAGCCAATAGCACTTAGTCTCATTATATATAGATTACCTCTGTTCCCTGAAAAATCCAGGTAATTTCCATATTTTTGACGTTGGATTTTGGAGTTATACGGTGTGAGAATTATTTTCAATTTCTGAATATATTTCTGAAGGAAACAAGCAAGCAAATGAATAACAAATACTCTGAATATAATATGATGGTAACATATAATCTAAAAATAATAGAAATTGAGCACTTTGTGCATGGATAATACAATAATACTGAATTTAGCATCGATAACAAACGTCTGATACATGACTCAGAAGCATAGTTTTTGGCACAATGTAGTATGGAAATTGTCTTGAGAAAAATGAATGAACTTTACTAAGATTAGGCATTCTACCACTGATTGAACAATAAATAGCAAAATAGCCACCCCTATATTTTATCTTGAATTTAGGTCACTGGGGAATCCCCCTTGCTGATTTGAGCCATTTCAAGCTGATGACGTAGTCCAATGTGTAACCCTAGGCAATCATGTGACATGGGCGGTTTCAGGCGGTCTAGGGAACAGAAGTTTCAGGCGGTATCGGTCGGTCCAAGTGCTATTGGGTTAAACCAGGATTTAAATTCCTCTTATTTATGTTTTGTCTATGTGTTAAGGAACTATATTGAGCTATTATATTACTTCCTGTTTGACTTGGGTATAAAAATGAGGTAACAAACATGCAATATCCCTTTGTCATCCAACAACTTGAAGAAAACAACACAACTGACAGTTCAAAAGAGGCAGATGGTCATAGACCTTCAGGAATCTCGTAATAGCTACTAGGAGATTCACAAACGATTGAATATGCCACTGAGCACTGTCAAGGCAATTATTAAAAAATTCCAAAGATATGGAACTGCTGTAAACCTCAAGGGTAGAGGACGCAACTGCATTTTGCTTCCAGAATACTAAGGAGGATGGTGAGTGCAGCAACAAAATCCCCTAGAATCACCGTAAAGGAATTGCAGGCCTTGGTGGCATCTTGGGGTCACCAGGTTTCAAAAAGCACCAGCAGGCACCACCTCCACAACCACAGGCTCTTTGGAAGGGTTGCAGAAGAAAACCTTTTCTGACCAGAAGACACAGAACCAGGCGCTTGGAGTTTGCCAAACATAATTTAAATTGTGACCAAAATACGGTGCTTTGGTCAGATGAGACCAAAATTGCATGTTTCAGTCAGAGCCAGCGTCTGCATGTTCGGCATCAAAACAGAAATGCATATTAGGTGAAGCACCTCATACCCACGACGAAATAAGAAAGTGGGTGAGTCATGTTTTGGGGCTGCCTTAATTCAAGAGGTCCAGGGCCACTGGATAAGATTAATGGCATAATGAATTCCATCAAGTATCAGGATATTTTGGCTGACAATCTGGTTGCCCTCGCCAGAAGGCCAGGACTTGGCCATGGGTGGACTCTCCAACAAGACAATGACCCAAAGCATACCTCAAGATCCACACAGAAATGGTTCTGTGTCTTGACATTGCGATTTTGGGCGATGTGCACTAACCAAACTCTTCCTGCCCTCCCACTACCAAGCTTTGGTTGAGGGCGTGCTAAACTAGCTGCTTGGAGGACACTATGCAAATATGTTACGAAGTGACATAGACAAGTAACAGAAGAAAAGCCTCAACTACAAAGGAGGCTAAGCAGTTCAGGAGCTGTGTTTTCTGTCAGAGAGCCTGGCGTGCTTTAACATGGACATTTAAATGCACCAGAAAGTTATACAACACACAACTGTACAGGAAAAGGGAGAACCCAAAAATATAAGACCTCTTCAATTAACTTACAGCTGGCAAAATAGAAAGCAAAATGAACTGTAACTCCCTTTGAAACTCACAAAGACAAAGTACCACTGAGATATAGGTCTTTCACTGTGATATAAGTTTTGTTTTTGTCAAAACGGGATACATTAGCCTACCTTAACAATTCACCCACAAATGAAAACTTTGTCAGTATCTAATCGCCTCGATGTCAATTCGAACACAGGGGAAGTTTGTTAATCCATAGAACAAATTTTGAGTATACCAGAAGAACTCCAATGCTGCCTTCTCCAAAACAACTCAATTCAATGGAAACTCTGCCATTAGCGTTCTTCAGAGTAAAAAAAAAAAAAAAAAAAAAAAAACAGCCAAAAAGGACCATGAAATTTCTCTATACATGTCGTGCAGCATAATTCAAGTCTCCTAAAGCCAGATGATCACATCGTGACTGGAAAACACCAGTATTGCCACCCTGACACTTGCATGATTTTTGTTCCCGCAATGCCACGCAATGCGTCGTGGCAATGATTATAGTCTTCGGGAACGAGCGTGAGGAGTGTGTGAAGGGTGCGTGAACTATGCATGAACACTAGGCGAACTCGGCGCGATCACTGCCGACAGTGCGTGTCAATGCGTGCCGTGTTAGGGTGTTGTCACGAGTTGTTCACGTGATCATGGCACGCCCAGCTCACGCATAATTCGCGCACGTCATGAACCATTCACACATGGCAGGAGCTTCTCACGAAGTGTTCACGCATAATTCAAATTTTTGGCCACGCATTGCGTAGACAGTGCATAACTTATGCGTTTACCGTGCGAAAACAGGGCGCAAACAAGGCTCCGCTGCGTACCACCGAAATGGCACGCCTTGCCAAGACACATTGCGCCGCATTTTGGGGACAAAAATCGTGCAAGTGTCAGGGTGGCATATTACACCACTATTTATCGTTAATGATTTTTACCGCAGATGTTATATTTTCAAAAAGTTCACAATTCCATGCACCCACCCCGCCTTTCTGTAGCTGGGTACATAAGGAAGTGCTGGTGGGTTCTTGTCAGGCAGAGGCAGGGTGGGTACACAAAACTGTGAACTTTTACTAAATATAACAGCTACTGTAAAAATTTATGTTCAATAATGCGGAAATACCGGTCTTTTCCAGTCACAATGCAATTGTTCGGCCTCAAGCTGCAGTTGGTAACTTTTTAGAAAAAAGCAAGACAGAGAGATTTTGATCATAAACAGCCCGGCCCCTCCCTCTCTGCTCCTCTTCTTCCTGAAGCCCCACCTCCCAAGCTTGTTCACATGTTTAGCTCACAAGCGGTAGCTATATAGAAACACATGAAGAGCTCCCGTCTGTATTATTGTGAGTTAGGAAACACTGTGGTAATAACTGAAAGTAAACATCAAGCATTTACCTGTTACTCACAGACAAATGCTACACCATTTCAAATTCATTTTAATTATGCTCGGTATTCGAAGACTAAGAGAGAAATGAGGCTGTATATCAGCTAAGCTAGTAGGCAAACTAACATTACCTGTACAACATTAGGATTAGCTACTGAACCTAATGGAACGAGCCTGCATATTGAAGCAAGTGCACAAACTAAAGTTGCCTACAGAACGTTAGCACAAGCTACTGAACCTAGTGACTAGCCTAACATATTACAAAGGCTACAGTACCTAGTGACAAATAACATAAAACTGCTTTTATATTATCAGAGTGTACAAGATGACAGCCTTGGTTGCGATGATAACTACACTCCAGGTCCAACCGCAGGATGAAGGAAGTGAATAGAGTACGAAAAGACAAGCTAGTAGAGTAATGTCTGCTTCCCAGCTGCAAGCTAGCTACTGACTGATCTGATTTAAAGTGGACCAGTATTTTCATTGCTAGCCTATCAAACGCATGTTGGCACTGCTTATCGGCATCTTTGTCTTAAACTACACACTCTCAGATATTTGTCTTCTTGCACAGTTGTGCATCGGGGCCTCCCACTCCTTTTTCATGTCCTTGTTAGTGCCAGTTTGTGCTGCTCTCTGAAGGGAGTAGTTGACAGCATGGTAAGAGATTTTAGGTTTTCAATTTCTCACATTGAATAGCCTTCTTTTCTAAGCACAACAACAGACTGACGGGTCTCTAAAGGAAGTTCTTTCTTTCTGGCCATTTTGAGCCTGTAAACAAACAAACAACTGCTGATGCTTCAGGTACTAAACCAACCTCAAGAATGCCATGCTCCCTTTTGCGCTCCCTTATTAGTTCAATGGTTTTCAGCTTTGCAACACATTTGCAGAAGGGTTTTCTAATAATCAATGCAAATGCAAAAATGTAGATCATTCTTTGAAAATCATCTGATTAATTTTAATCGTTTGTGAAATGGATAAAAATGTTTGTGAAATGGAAAAAAAATGGTTTTTTTTTTTTTTTTGAAAACAAAGAAATTTTAAAGTGATCCCAAACTTTTGAGCAGTAGTGTATAACTTAACCATGCACTGTGCTGTTGTTGATAAGGGCGGAGCTGGAAGTGTAGACAGAGGTTTGAATATTTCTGGGTTTTCACTGTCCACAACCACCATACAGAGATCCAAATTTACTGTCAGGTCAGACCAATTCAATAGCCAAAGGGGAATTATGACATTTTTACCCAATAAGGCATATAAATAGTTACCAACTGCAACTTTAAGCTACTTAAAGTGCCTAATGCAGGAGAAAGCATATATGTGGAGGAAGGGGGCTGAACAGCGGGTGCACGATTGCGTTAGAAACTCCTCTGGACCTGGTTGGTTAATTTTGCTTGGGCATTGCGGATTCTTTTAAATGTCATTAGAAGTACTGGGAGGAGCCAAATGTACCCCTTTTTTTTTTTTTTTTTTTTTTTTGCAGATTATCTGTCTCATGCATTTCAGCAAATATGAAAAAGTTATTTTTATAAAGGAAGTGGCTATTCGCCCGCAGCAGGGTGAATTGGCGGGAAAGAGATCGGCTATCTGCCCAGGGCCGACAAGAGAAGCAGTTCTGCTATTCGCACCACGGTGGGACTGATAAGAGAAGCACTTCTGCTATTCGCCCCGCAGTTGGGCCAATAAGAGATATCATTTTATAATCCGCCCCACTCTTTGATCTTTCGCGCTAAACCGCCGTGGGGCAAATAGCCTCTTCCTTTTATAAAAGTTACCTATTGCATCTTTCAGGTGACTTGGATTATGCTGCACAATCTGTAGAGTAATTTCATGGTCATTTTTGTTGTTTGGACTGTAGAAAGCTAATGACCGAGACTCCATTGACTTTAGTTGTTTTGGTGAAAGCCACAACGGACTTTTGCTGCCATGCTCAAAATTTGTTTTATGGATTATCAAACTCCTCTTGTGTTTCAACTAGCATTGACCGAATTTTCATTTACGGGAGAATAGTTCCTTAAATGTCAAAGTAATTCCAGTGCACTCGGCAAAAAAGTAATCCTTTTTAAACATTATCACCGCAGCAGTAGTAGTAATTGAACTAAGCAGTAGTAGTCGTACATTAGAAGTTGTAGTTGCAGTTGTAAAAGAAGTAACAATAGGCAAGTATCGGCAATTTAAAAAGAGCTAGTGCTGCAAATGATTCGACAAAGAAACTTTTGTAGGTTAAATAAGACTGAATTTTATTCTGCTTCGTAGTCAGCAAACAAGTTCCCAAGTTCCTAAGCTTGTTGCCGAAGCCGTTAGTGGTCCATTTGAAAAACAAAACAAGAAGTAGGAGGAACTGTGACAGCTGCCTTGTTTAAGACTCCACCGCCGACCTGATATTTTAATGCTCAGCGGTCTCGACCACTTCCACTCCCGGTCCCACACAGGCTGTAGTCAATCGAACTTGACGTCATCGCTTCCGTCCTGCCCTCAAACCCCCCTCCCCTTTCTCGCTCTCTCTCACACACACACACACACACACACACACAGCAGTGGCGCTGGCCGCTGCCTACAGAATCCAACATGGAGTAACAGGAGATGGGGCTCGTGCGGGGCCACCCTCAGCAACATCCGCGCACACTGGAAACCACGGGATTTTCTTAGTCGAGTTTATCCTTGCATGGCACGTTCGAACAAGCAAGAAAGAGACTTCTCAGACCCAAGGGGATTTACACTTTTTTTCGCTGGATACACTTCTCTAAACGTTTGCAGAAACAGAAAAGAGAACAAAAAAGAGGCTCCCCTCAGAAGGAGAGGGAACAAAGACAAACATCGGGTAAAAACTGGAGAAAAACGGTGCTTTAGTATGTGAGTGCGAATGGGTACAAAGCATAGGCCAAGCTAAACATGAAGAGAACATCGCGTATACCCACTGTGGGAATTCATCGTAGGTGAAGCGGAAAAAATGACCGAAGAAACACACCCAGACGAGTAAGTTGCTAGACTTTTGAAGATAGAAGTTTTCACTTTTTGTCCTTCATAAATAGTACCGAATTTCTGCGTGTGCGCAAACAGATTGTTTTTGTTTTGTGGTGTCTGGAATGATGAGCGCGCTCTGTGAAACAAGTTTACTTGATTCAGTGAGAAGTTTCCGCACAGTTTTCGGACTTCAGACGCTTTGTTGCGATGTGCAATTGACAGTGGACGGAGAGTGGGGGTGCGCCCCCCGCCTCCTCGCCCCACAAATTCAGTCTTGAGAAGACTGTTGAGGGAGGAACCAGTGGTTCGGGTGGGGGAGGATCGGAAACATTTTGTAAAGGGATTTAAAGTGAATAGATCTTTTAAAATGAGCCCTGTATCCCCTGAGCGCAAGCGACAGCGGCTGTCATGTGCAGTTGGCGATATTTTCTTGCTGATTCCTGTTTTCTCGCTACGCGTATAAAATGCTTTCGCTTCGCTTGTAGCGCTTGTGTTGGATTTAGTTTGTTTTGCAAGGTACGGTAGCGAGAGAAGCTCTATGTGGACGTGAATCAACTGTCATGTAGCCTAATATCCGCCATGTCGTTTCTTGAATCGTTCCAATTTGCATACCGCACTCCATTCATAAAAACACCAACGGTGGAAACTGGAGATGTGGCGCACGTGAAGTACAATGCTACCTATATTTCCACTGTTTAAACTCGCAGATAGGTACGCGACGTTTGGTCATCGAAGTATGAAGTGTAGGCCCCGAGTGTGAACATTTATTGGCCTGTAAAATCAGGCGATCGGAAGGCACAGTTGGGGGTCGTGGAGTATCCTAAATATCTGCAACCGCCTGCAGACACTACGTTTTGCACGCTCATTGATGCGTTTCAGAAAAGTCATAGGACATAACAAAATCACATTAAGTCACCCTTAGAAGACTGCTTAGGTTGCGTGTTGAAGTTGGCGAATTGTTGACGATTTAAAATACCGGAAGCTTTGTAAATACGTAGACTAGACGGCAAGACTGTAGGCTATATTCACTGGAACAGTTTTGTGTCTGAGATTATGTATATTGGGCTATAACCAGTATTGAACCGTGTGGTCTACAGTGACACTTGAGGAATCGGCTACCACGAATTGTTCTGACGACGCACTTGAGAATGTCGCCCTTAAACGGCTTGATTAGCACGGAGAGAAATGTGGATTCTGAATATCCTCACATGAAGATCAGTGTTACGGACTATTGGCCTAAGGATTACCTGACAAGTTAACTCTTAAGGGTCTAACGATCCATTTTTGTTTCTGATCCAAAATATTAATGTTTTAGAACATTTTATGTCCTCACAATGTGCAGTTGGTTGTTTTTTGTTTGTTTGTTTTTTTTTCTCCTCAGATGCCATGTAGGGATGGTTTCTGATTGGTTCTGGCATATAGTGGCTACCCATGCACCAATGTATGTGAGTCACATAACTAGCAACACTGTTGTGAAAAAGTATTTATCCCCCTCCCAGTTTCTTCTATTTTTGCATATTTGTCATACTTAAATGTTTCAGATCATCAACCTAATTTTAATATGAGACAAAGATAATCTAAGTAAACGCAAAATTCAGTTTTAAATGATGATTTTGTATATTGATGGGAAAAGCTACGCAATTGCTCCTGGCCTTATGGAGAAAAGTAATTGTCCCAATGGTTACTAAATCAATACATCAAATGAATGTAATTGTCCCCCGTCGCCGCGGTAGCGAGCGAAGCGGGCAACATAGTATTCAGCTCCGTCCGTCATGTCCCGTTTGTTGTGAATGCGATATCTCAGGAACGGTTTGACCGATTTCATTCATCTTTGGCTTCAATGTGTAATAGTGTGATACGCCGACCCCAGTCAATTCCTGTGACCTGGCGGGGGACATGGCCACGTTCAGTGGCAACACTTGTTGATTATTGGTAATTCACCTGACACACACAGGTGTGATTACGGTCAGCCCAGTTGAATCTCAAAATCACTTAAATAGGACCTGTCTGGTAATGTGAAGAAGGAAAAAAAGCAGCACATGATGCCACGATCTAAAGAAATTCAAGAAGAGATGAGAAACAAAATAGTTAACATCAATCAGTCTGGAAAGGGTTACAAAGCCAATCCCAAGGCTCTGGGACTCCAGCAAACCACAGTAAGAGCTATTATATACAAATGGAGAAAAACTGGAACAGAAATGAACCATCCCGGGAGTGCCCAGCCGACAAAATTCTTCCAACAGTACATCGACAACTCATCTAGGAGGTCACAAAAGAACCCAGACTAACTGCTGAGAACTGCTGGCCTTACTTGCCTCAGTCAAGGTCAGTTTTCACGAATCCGCAATAAGAAAGACAGTGGGCAAAAATGCCATCCATGGGAAGGCTGCAAGGCGAAAACCACTGCTGACCAAAAAGAACACAAAGGCTCGTCTCACATTTGCCAAAAAAATGTAATAACCCCCAAAAGTTTTAGGATAATATTCTGTGGACAGACAAGTCAAAAGTGGAATTTTTGGAAGACATGGGTCCTGTTACATCTGGCGAAAAGCTAACACAGTATTCTACAATAAGAACATAATACTAATAGTCAAACACGGTGGCGGTAGTGTGATGGTCTGGGCCTGCTTTGCTGCTTCAGGACCACGGCAACTTATCATTAATGGACACATGAACTCTGCCGTCTGCTGTGGGAGAATACCATCAGTCCATGACCAAAAGCTCAAACTCAGTTGGATAATGCATCAGGACAATGATTTAGAGCACACAAGCAAGTCCACTTCTGAATGGCTCAAAAGACACAAGATAAAGATTTTGGAGTGACCTTTTGAAGTCCTGAAGTGAATCTGATTGAGATGGTGTGGTATGATCTTATACAGGCAGTCCATAAAAAAACTGACCAGTGTGGCGAATTAAAACTACTCTGCTAGTAAGAGTTGGATAGACTTCCTCCACAGGGATGTAAAGACACACTGCCAGTTATTTGAAAGGTTTGATTGCAGTTGCTGCTGCCAAGGATAGCATGACCAGTTATTAGGTTAAGGGGACAGTTATTTTTTTCATGTGGGAGATGTAGGTTTACAGCAACCCTTTAGCTTCAATAAATGAAATGATCCTTTAAAGGCTGAATTTCTTGTTTATTCATGTTTTCTTTGGCTTGCATTAAAATTAGTTGGATGATCTTAAACGATTAAGTATCATTAAAATATAAGAAATCGGGAAGGGAACAAATACGTTTTCACGGCATTGTATAGGCTATTATATGCTGCACCTGTTTTGCTTGTTAGACTATGAATTATGATTTAAAAAAATAATTTTAAAAAGTCATTCATTCATTCATTCATTCATGTTTTTTTTCTTTCAAACAAATTGAAGCAACTCCCAAATTACCTTTGGACAGTGCAAGCAAAATTCATAACTTTCGAATTTACTTTTGCGGTTACACATTGATAAAGAACTCGGGTGTAACCATTGGACAGCTGTGGAAAGTAAGCTAAAAGTAGTAGTTTTCAGACTACCCCCCAGTGTGTGCATTTGAAGAAGGTTATTTTTGTGTCGTGTTATGGTAAACAATATATGACATATGACATTGTCCACCTGGTTGTGTGTAAATGGCAGGGTAACAGCAAAATTTAAGCTGCTTGTATTTATAGTTTAGTTTGTTAGCTATCAAAGACCAGCAACGATAACAGTATGTGCTGGATTAGAATATTTTTTGTGATCTTTAAGCTGATAGTCAGCCATTGCCAATTCCCTGTGTATCGTTGTTCCGAGATGGCGATGTTCTTTTTTTTCTATTCAAGCAACTTGGTGCAAGTTTGATTGCCGCGGCTGAACCAGTCAAGGGAATAAAATGTATGTCACTTGGATTATTTCTTTCTTCACTTACGAGCAAGCATGCAGTCAAACCACTCGGAATGCTCTGGCTCGATTGCAATGGCTCAGAGCGGCAGAGGTCAAGGGTCACGGTCAACAATAGTTCTTAGAATTTTATTCCAGTTGCTATTTTTTTCTTTCTTTTTTCCCCCACTAAAATTTATCACGACTGTAGAAAAATCCACTTGTAAACTGGACAGAATTGTACAGAGTAGATCGTGGCTGCCATAACAACGTAAGCCAACCCAGATGTCGGAACCAAGCGAAAGCTTCTGAATATTCCCTCTGGATATGTCGTTTGGGTACAAAACGTGTTGTGTCCTGGACTGATAGTCCTATAATTTAAGAATTTTTCTCAAAGCCAAGAAATCTACCAGGCTTTTATTTTCTAAACTAATTTGTTATCTTGTTTTGTGACTTTTTATTTCTTAATTCATGTTTACAAAGTGCGGAGAGGTGATTGAATTGTGCACTTTATATTTCGCCAGGTCCCTTGGCATTCCCTTTCACACCCTTTGCGTACACATGACTCAGTAGACTTTGAATAATGAGAATGTTATGGGGGTTGTGACATGTTTGCTTTTATTCCTAGAGTAGAAAGAAGATCACTTTTGTGAAATGTAAGGTAGTGTATCTGTCAGGGAATTCGCCTTGTTGAACAGTTTTTCAGGTAGTAAAATGGAGAGAGAGAGAGAGAGAGAGAGAGATGGTGTGTCTGAGAGGTACAGTGAGTGTGTGTGTGAGATTAAGGTGTGTCTGAGAGGGATGGGTTTATATGTGTGAGAGTGTATTCATGGTGCTGTTGCTCTGTTAGCACTATTGATCAGTGTGGTGGTGCTTCATGGCTGCTGATCCCTGATTGGTCAGCAACGGCACACAGGACAGCAGTGGCACAATGACATTGGGACAGGGGTCACAGCCAAGCCGACCCAGCTTCCCCAAGAGCCACGCAGTCTGGGTCCATTTCCTACCGACCTGGATCCATCGGATCCGTTTCACACCGGCCCAGGCGTGAGGGTTATTTGCCTGATTTGGAGGCCGGAGGAAGCAGGGGTAGGAATATAGAGGAGGTTTTCTGATACACGAGAGTTTAGGCATTTTGTTGCATACATACACACACAAACTCTGACGAACACTTGTACGCACTCTCTCCACATGCTCGCACGCACACACACATTTTCTACGCTCTCAAACTCTCTCTCACTCACACACTCACACTCTCGTTCTCTACGCGCACACTCGGTGCTAGGTTCTGCAGCAGTACTTGCGTAATACATGGGTCTGGTCAAGGGTCTGGTCAAGCAGCGTTTTGGGCAGCAGGGCTGCGCAATTCTGCGGCAGGGTTCTCCAGTGAAGGATTGAGAACCCGACCACTTCAGTGACACAGGGCTCCTCAGTGGAACAGAGAACCAAGTATGTGTACCAATGGCTACAGGGACCTCAAACTTTGGCTGTCTTTACCTGAGTTATATGTCTGTGTGTGTGTGAGGTGACCGAAAATATTCTGTAGTGAATAGGATGTTTGTGTATGCATGTCTGCGTGTGGATGTGTGAAGCTTTGGTGTGTGTGTGTGTGTGTGTGTGTGTTTTGTGTATACGTACATGCGCAGATGTGTCCGTGTGTGTGTGTGTGTGTGTGTTTGCATGCATGCATAGGTGTGAGTGTGTGTGTGCATGTGGTGTGTGTTTTTGTGCATGTGTGAGTGTGTGTGCGCGCATGTATATGTGTGCAAGCTTGTGGCATTTGCACGCCTTTCCAGTTTGATATAGAGAAATTGACAGGGCCACTGAAATCACTGTACTTGACTTGTTTTATGCAGGAGATCAGAGATCAGGTCCATGAGGCTTGGGGAAGGAGGTCTGTCTGTATGTTCTCATCAGCACTGTGCATTTGTTTTTGAGCACCCTAGTTTTTTATTACTTAAATTTTGTCTTAGATGTTTATTTCTGGTTCTCTGCCTTACTGTTGCTTAAGATAAAAGGCACATTTGAGACCATGCTGATTTAAAAAAAAAAAAAAAAAAAAAAAATCTCTGTACAAATAAGTGTTTGTATTTCATTATAGACAGTTGATACAGAAAATTAGGCCTTGAATGAACCCTGATCTCAACATAATCAAGGCTGTCTGGGATTACCTTTAGTCAGAAACAAGAGACTGTGTGCAGAAAAAATCTGTCTCCTTCTACAGTTAGTACTGAGCAACCAAAATGCTAAGTGTCTCATAAAACAACAGAACTACAGATTTTCAGGCAAAGGACAGTCACTCAAAAATTGATTTGACCTAGTTTTTATCAGTTCATGGCTCTTAATGGTACATTTTCCAAAACCTTATACATGTCATGATTTCTGGAAGTATCTTAGCTTTACTGAATAGTTTTAAATGGAGGTGGGAATCGCCAGAGGCCCCACGATACATTATCACGATACTTCAGTCACAATACGATATTATTGCGGTATTGCAATGTTTCTCTGGCTGCACTTCACCATCTTCCATCTCTGTTCTGGCCAACGTCTGGGTAAATCTTGTGAGAGACACACCTTTGCTGCGCTGACCTGACCACACAGTGAGCACCATTTTAGCGCTCATTGGACTGAAAAGTCAAGTGATTTTTATCATTCTCGTACCCAAAAGTTGAGTTTGTATTTGCAACATTTATTTAGAATTTATGTAATAAAATCACAAAACTTGGGGTCTCTGAATCGATACAATATCATCAAGCAAAATATCGCAATATTATGCTATCAATTTTTCCCCCTCCCCTAGGTTTAAATGTTCCGAAAACTTTGGCGCAATACTGTAATACAGTAGGCTACATCTCTCTCTCTCTCTCTCTCTCTCTCTCCCCCCTCCCTCCCTCCCTCTCTCTTTCACTGTCTCCCATCTCCCCCTGTCCCTTTCTTCCGCTCTGCTGTAGGCCTGTTGCCCATATGGCCTGTGCTCTGCAGGTGCGCAAAGTTTTCAGCGAGATAAATATTGTAATGTACTGCTTCAGGAAGCAGAAGAGGCAGAGGGCTGTTTGACAAAGCGTTTAAAAACTCTGTTGTGGAGTCTGCGGTCTGGGTCTCACCTGCTTAATACACGGCCCGTACGTCGCGCTAAAACATTTCCACAGGTTACTGTGAAGTTGCTTTCACACCGCACAAGAAACAAATTTTTCGAATTTTTACTCTGAATGTAATCTGTCGTGTGAAAAATCCGTTTCGCGTCCAGTGTGAAAGCGGCTTGAGGCAGCGCTTCTGAATATCGGCCGTTATCCCTGAATCGCTTTTACGTGCCGGTACAGTTGGTATGTATTCGGACAGTTACCCTGCGTTTCTAGCACATCGTTCTCGCAATATTGATCCAAATACTCGCGAACTGAAGTTGATAGCATCTACTCTAACCTCCTATTCACTGTTTTCGATCGTGCCGTATTACTGAGCCATGAAAGCAAAACTTGACGCTGATTTCACCTAGTTCCTATACAAACCGCGCTGTAATCCGAGCATCCCGTTTTTTTTTTTTTTTTTTTTTTTGGAAGGATTGGTGTTATATCCGCGTCAAAATCAATCGCTGCGATTTCGCAGTTCCCTGTGAGCCCTTGCGCTAGTTGCGTTTTAATATTTTTTAATGCAGTTAATTTGAGACCCAATAAGTGTCTGTTCCCACCTTAAATACGGATTAGCGATCTCTGCTCAAACGATGAGATCTAACACAAATCGGCGTTTTCCTCCCTCAAAACATCCGGCGAGTCGTTTTCCTCCTGCAGGGGAACGATAGTCTCTAAACTTTGCCTCTAGAATCCCAATTTCTGCTTCTCTTGAAATGGCATTCCATTATAAATTAAATAATATTTTTCAGTGTTTTATTGTTGTGTTTTGCGTAATTGAAGAAACTTGCCTCAAAAAAATTCTATTATTTTTCCGCCAAGTTTCGCAAAGTTTATATGGGATGTGTGGCCCTTTGCTGTTATGTCTTTGTGTGTTCATCAAACTTCTACTTTTATAATTTCGGTATTTTATTTACTGCAGTTATTTTCCTGTAAACCTTTTCCATTGTCTGTGGAGTGTGGACCGTGTCCATTTGAGTGACCTCGCTGTGGGAGAATGACGTTAACCTTGACCTTCGCTTGATATCAGGGTGTTGTGGTGAGCTGGCAGCGGCTCAGCGCATGGCTTTGCCCTTCTAACCCTGACAGCACAGATGTGGGCCGTTTGCAGGCGTTCTTGCCCTGGGCCATTTTGTCGTTCATCCTGTCAGGAAATGGCTGGGCCGAATGGGCCCGTGATGGGCCTAATGGAGGACGGATTTCCTTTAGTTCCGCTCAATACAGCCACCCCCCGCCCCCCCCAACTTCCATATCGACCCCCCACCCCTCCTCCTGGAGCTCCGCTAAGTTTAAGGTTTCCATTGATGCACAGCACACAAGACCTTGCAAGGTCAACACACGTATCATAATCAGTGAGAACTACAGCTCAGCTTCTCATATCTACAGGAGTCTGAATCAGCCTCGGGACAGAAGCTGAAGAGTGTTAAATTGTGGACTTTAGAATAAGAAGTTGTGTGTGCATGTGTGTGTGGGTCTCTGCTTTGCCCTCACCTGCAGGGTCATCAGCGTTTCAGAGGATTGTTGCCTTAAGTTTTTATGTCTTTTTCCGTCAATCCAAGATGCCATAAAACAGAACGATTTATTTACCTAAGCCGCTGCACTGCTGTTCGCTAACCTCCGCAAACAAGGCCGTCCGCATGTCCCCGGGCCTCTGTCTTGACTGAGGAGGAATGCAGTGCATTCTGGGGCTTGGGTCTGTGGCGCTCAGAGCTCCTGAACGCTCTTCTCGGAGTTCTGAGATGGAGGCGGGGACTTCTGTTTTGTCTTCCTGTTTATTACCTGTGCATTTCCTCTCTTGATTGGCCCTATGATGTCATTGTGGAATGTGGATGCCTGCGTGTTCGTCGCTGTCGCCTGTTGCTTTTTATTGCAACCCTCATTAACCACACCTGTATCTGCCACTGAGCAGCCTGGTGAGAAGGAATGTGTGCTCTTTTAGCGTTAATGTGAAACCTTACTGGCGAGTAGATCTTCAGGAACAGGGTTGGGCAGCTTTACCGTACATAATATAAATAATGAGTCATTCAGATGGTTCGACTGTAAAATGATGTCATAAATTACTAAAAGAAAACAGTGTGTGGTTTATCTACTGTACACAATGAAGTCACATATGAGTATGGTCAAACAGAACTTGCAGATGTGTGGTCACCATCCTGTCGCCTGTTTTATTGCGGCGAGTCGATAGGTAGGCCTGTGTCAGTACAGTCAATTCACTACAAATGCTAGGTACGGGTGCCCTGTTTGTGGGCCCCGTATTTGAGTCTGATCGATCTACGCCGGCTCGGTGTCTCCAGTTCTTGCCGACCATTTAATTTCCAGCATCTCTTGAGGCTTGCCGTGCTAATGGCTCTGGCGGCTAATCGTTCCAGCATGTTGCCTCGAGGATTATTCCAGTGAGAGCAGCATTAGCATTAGCCACGGCTGTGCTTCAGAGACTTAAGTAACTTTGCAGAGAGGCATGAGTGTGCTGATTCAGGACTATGATTACGGGGGGGGGGTGCCCGAGGGGAGGGGGGGTGGCCTGAGAAATCTTGTGTGGAAGGAAAGGCTGTGGGCGTTAGAGTGTATAAAGAGGCTCTATATTTGTAAAGTGTGGCCAATTTCATTTTGAAGACTCAGGGAAATATGGTGATCTATAAAAAAAAGTTGTGTTTGGAGGGCGGGGAGGTTGGCCTGCATTGACCGTTCTTAAACCGTTACAAGAGTAGTTTTGTTTGGAGTGAGTTTTATCAACTTTCTGGCTGCATTCAAATGCTCTAAAGAACAAAAAACCTTCCTCGCTAAATGACATGAAGCGGAAATAGCCATGACAGTGTGTGTCCAACTTGTCTATTTCATGAAGGAAAGGATACAATTAGCTTCTTGGTTGCTTCCTTTCAGTAAGGAAACACAGGACCAACCTTTGAATAAAGGAAAGATTGAATATGGACCCCAACCCTTTGCAGTTGTTGTGATTGGAAACGCCATTCGGCCCCAAAGTTTTTCAATAAATTGCAAAGCCTATCTTTGCTGTCAACCTCATGACGTATTGAAGGAAAGGACATCCAATTTTTCTCAAACATGCACAGAAGGTACCTTTAAAATCTCTCAACAACTTTCCCTTCACCCAAGGAAAATTGGAGAGGAAAGGAAAAAGGCCACCTGAGTTAGCATTCTAGAACTCAAAATATTAGCCGTGATTGTTATGGCGGAATTGGAATGTCAAATGGCCAAAATTATATTCACATATTTGTGAACTCCCACTTTTAAGCTAATTCTTGTATCTGTAGCAGTGTGGGTGGTCTTCTCCGGGCTTCTTTCTTTCAAAGGCTGAATCTTTCATTCAGATTTTTTGATGTTAATATTGTGAACAGGAGGGCATGTTGGCCAATTTTGGATGGTCACAACCTATACAGATTGTCATATGTGCCTCAGTTAAATTGTCAGTTAGAAGCTGCTTTTTGTAAGTATTGTTGCTTCTCAGCATGTTTCAGCGATGTTTCGGTGTTTGTTTGCTTGAGTTTTGACAGACTACGTGACGATTCAGTTTCCTGTTTACTCCCCACAGCTGAATCAGTGGGACTTTCTCAGAGTTACATTATTTCCCTAATTAAGCATTCATTCACTGTTCTCTTTCTTTTCTATTTAAATTTATTCCTCTGTAGAAAAGCCTTATCACAGAGGAAGTGGGTAGTTGCTGTTATCAGAGTTTTGGCCACTTGGACAGATAATCTTTTTATCTCTGTGATTTTCTTTCATGTGTGTGTGCCTGTGTGGTTCTGGTTTTGCTCAGATGTCAAAGTTAATGCAGAATACGAGTGTGGGGGAGGAGGGGAGGGGGATTGCCGGGGTAATTGGCTGCACATTTGACTTGCGATCTGGTGATGGTAATGTAAAGGCTCAGCGTCAGGGACCCAGTGAAGCGTGCTCTCGTGATTATAGCGTTTGAGAAGAGCGACTTCCAAGCTTTATCTCAAATATCTGGAATGCGTTTTTGATCCTTGTACAACCGCTTAAGTTTGTCTGCCCTCAGGGGGGAAGAAAAAAAATCTCTCCACAAACATTTACAGTACAGAGTACGTTTGTAAAATGCATTACTACACGCTCTACCTGCTGAATCCGAATGAACGACCAGCTCGTACTGCAGGAGAGAAACAGTCCTGGTGTGCGAGACTGAAGCCGTGTGCGAGACTGCGCCCGAGACGCATTCCCCGTTTACACACGAGCTCCTGACCCCCCACCCCACCACCCGGATCTGAGGGTCACACGCGGCTGTGACATAACCGTCTACATTCACCGAAACGCGCGCCGCCCTGTGACATTACTGAGAAGCAGAACTCTGTCCGTGACTGAAGTCGCTGCTCGTGAACAGTGTGCTAACCAGGGCTCATGTTATTTGCGCTATGTGCTGCTGTGTAGAGACGCCTCATAGGCCGAACTTCAATGTCCAGAACTCAAACAAAACTAAGATCACACACACACACACACACACACACACACTCTCACTCTCTCTCTCTCTCTCTCTCTCTCTGTCACACACACATACACTCCCCCTCACACTCGCATGGGTACATACACACGCATACTCATACTCAGATTTATACGTGCACGTGTGCACACACACTTTTAATTTCTCACACGCATACACACACACACACACACGTGCCGGTTGCTCTGAGAGGCGAATCCCTCAGCAGCGCTCAGTGTATATTTTGCGGAGACGGGACAGTGCCCAGCGAAGCGCTCCGTGCACAGGAACACTACTGCTAGCTCAGATCGCCATGGCGAGGCTCTGGTACAAACCAATATGACCTGGGCAGCAAAGATATACAGGATTTTGCAAAATTGGGGGCACCGTCCGAGCGTTTCTTTGTGCAGCGTAATCGTTTGCTTGGAGCCGAAATGATCCGTTTGGTTTTGAGCCGTGGTGTGTGATGGTAAACCCTCGTAGGGTTCGATGTGACGCTGAATTGTGATTTCATGCATGGCGGTTATACAGCACTGTTCAGCGTAATGTCCCATATGGGGGTATCTAATAATGTTACAGCGGGTAAAAATTTAAAGAGAAGTCCCAGATGTAGTCCCTTGTCTGCTAATGCTAGGTATGGGATACTAACCTTCTAAGCAACAGGAGAAATAAAATGGAACTTGTGAGCCGGTCTCTGTATTTATCTAATTTGACGGTGGTCTGGTGATTTACCGTATTTATGCGTTATATTTAATACCTTGTAAGCGTTCCACTGTTTCATATTACATCTGATCCGTCTGTGGAAATGTGAACTTCGTAAGATGAAGTGTGGTTCACATTTCTGATGTCGGAATTGCGTGGTCGTGTGGAGCGGTTGTCATGGTAACTCCCACAAGTATTCTGGATCTGAAGATCGTCAGCTGTCCGATACCCTGCTGTGCGTTTTTTTTTTTTTTTTTTTTAGAAGTGAAGCTGTTTCTTATTTTTGCCTAATCCCATCACTGTTTGTGGTTGTTCAGTTTAGCAGTGACCTGGAGAGTTAGACCTAGCTAGCCCGTTGGCTAAAACTGTGAGCACTTGCTGTATGTCAAATGGCAGATTTCCACAAACAGCTAGGGATTTATGCCTTGTTTATAGAATTAAGGCTTTGTGTTATATTTTGAGCACTGAACAGAAGAATTAGTGGTTTTGTATTTGCTGGGATGACGGGTCCTCCAAAGCATTTTTATGGTTGGCGATTCTCAATCAAGGAAATTGTCAAAAGTCATTCTGTTGACGCTACTGGCGAATTACTGTTTAGTTCCAATTTCTTGATTCAAGAGGCTTTTTTGAAAAAAATTGTTCCACTTTTCTGGAGATCTTTACACTCGTTGTGGTCAGTTTTGCCTCAATGTTGAATTCTCTTCTTTTTAGCGACCCTGCTATTGCGTTCCTGCGTCGCTGTTTGCCATCTGTAAGTTCTCAAAGCGTATCGCCTCGCCTGGGTCTCGCTCACATAAGCGCTGAGACCTTTTTTTGGGTTTTTTTTTTCCCATAAATGCTGCTGGTTACGCTGCGGCAGACATCTGTTGTTTCCATTGGGGAGCGCCGAGCGCTGCTCGTCTTTTGATGTCGGAAGCCAGGATGTGCTCCGCTCGGAAACTCTGGAAACGGCCTCGCGGTAACGTTTAATTTGGGCGATATTCGCGTCATCGCGTTTCTATATCTGGAGCGAGGTTGTTTGTCTTTCCTTTCTTTCGGAGGAAGTTCAGAAGGACGCCGTGTTGAAAAAGCCGAGCTATTTCAGATCTCCTGACCTCAAACATGGCTCTAGGATGGGGCCTAAGAGCATGTAAGGCCTGCGCTCTGTCTTACAAGCCCTCTTTCCCTCTCCGCTGGGATACCAGCGTCACTATGGATACCGGTGTAGCACAGAGAGGCGACCGCACCAAACACGCTTCTGTAATGCACAGCAGTGCACGCTTAACAAGCTTATTTTGGCTGTATGAATGTACCTTCCCCCCGTCTTGTTTTTCCTGCTAAATTTGGACTCTAGTTTTCTCAGTCGCCCTTGAAACACTCAGCTGAAGATGCTCTCCTGCAGCACATTAGCCTATTTTGTGCGACGTGGATCTCATATACTAATGCTGGCTGCCAGCCACAGTCCACAGTCATTTAGCACTTCTTAAGGTGTGAGGTCATGACAGTGATGATGTAACAATCACTGCTGGTGCAAAAGCAATGCTAAATTGGAATTTAAAAAAATATATAAAAACACTCCAAGAAAAAAAGCCAGGTGTGGCTAACAGTGGACAGTCCCATTTGCGACCGGGAGAGGATTTTTGGTTTATTTTTTTAACCGGAGCCCAGGCCACGTTTTCTGGGTTTACAGTTTGAGTAGTGGCCGTTGAGGCACAAGCTAGCTATCTTTACTCTCAAGCGTTTACGATGGATGCCATGTGTGCACTGCAGCCTCAGGCTGTCTGTGATTTTTATCAAACAGACTAAACTTTGGTGGCAAGAAACATCGGAGCGTCAGTTTCCAGTCCACAAATCCTGTGGTTTCTTTCCTCTGTCGCCCATCCAAGCTGACATCATTTCCACACTCTGCTCAGAATCCAGTTTTCTATTTCTGTTTAGCTGCTCTGAACAAACCCTGCAAGCCCCAAAACACACTGAAACCTACATTTACACAGTTGGCGTATACAATGAAGTCAAAAGTGGCTTAGACTGTCTCTCTGTGTTATGAATGGCTAAATTTTTCCGTCCTCTTGGACCAGAGCACCAGATAAGGAAATTGTGTCTTTGTCCGAGCACTTAAGGACTTTCTTTAGTATGCTGTTAATGAAGCCTCAGCTAATGATACAATGGAGCCATTGCAGTGTGTCATGCCGGGGTCTAGGGGTTGGAGGGGGGATAGACTGTTGGGTGGGAGGGGGGCATTAGTCAGTCATGATTGAACAGGGCAGGACGTCAAGCAGGGCAAAAGTCAACAGCACCCTCATAATTCCCTAAATACAATCCGTGAGACAACTAGAGTGGGTGCAAAAGATTGCCGCTTTTTTAAAACCGTTTTTGATCCTGTTGTCGGCTCGGCTGGGCGTTTGTCACAGAAAATATTGACTCCAGTAATGCCACCGTCATAACATATCCACCTCATGGCTGATAACCGCTCTTAGTAACTGATCTCCACCCGCTTGCACCTACAGAGCCAAAATGCCAGTCTGGTTTTTGATCATTTCCTTTGAAATGCCCTTGGATGTTAGCCAGTGGGGGCCAAAGATTGCCCCCTTTGAAAATTTAGAATTTCGATCCCTGTGCTTGAAAACCAGTAAGTGAAAGAATGGACTTGGGTGCAGAAATAGAACTGGGAGAAGGGTAGATGGTAAAAAAAAAAAAAAAAAAGTATACGGGGAAAAGTGTTTAATTTGGAATGTGTAATTTGGCTGTGTACACAATTGGCAGCATTTCTGGTGCGTACATTTTACTCAGCGTTTCGCTGTGATTAGTATAGTTTTATTGCGGAAGCAATTTTCTGTGTCTCATAGTGCACAGTTATTGAGCTTAAAAGTGCAACTTTCTACAAGTGGTACTGAAGAAGTTCTGGTGTTATTTTTTTTTTTATTCTGCAGAACGAGGGGTCATGAATGGAATATGGCATTAGATTTCCCACACACATCACAGTTAGCACTGCCACTTCACAGCAAGAAGGTGGAGGGCTCGAATCCAGCCTGAGGCCTTCCTGTGTGGAATTCTATGCGCTTTGATTGCTAGGTGTGCTCAGAAGAGTACAGTAGGAGATGTGGGATAGCTGAAAAATAGCTGAAAGTATCATGAAACAACAAAGAAACCAATAAACAAATCGTGATGTCGCTGTGGAATATGTTGGGTCATGTAATGGGAGCGGAGCCTCAGGGCGTGTTTAAGACTAGCCTTGATTGATGCAGTGCTAGATACCACCTAGATCTTCTGTGAAATAAGAGTTAGCCTCACTTTGAGTGTATGGTGTGGGCAAACTTCATTGGGCTAAATTGGCTGTTCTCATCATGTTATGTTTTTTTTTTTTCTTTTGAAAGCCTGATGGCTGACCCTCATCTTCCGTTGACTTTGTTTGAAAAATTTTGAGGTTAACTCTCTAGGTTAGCACCCTCCAAACACACCAGCTCTCACGGGAGAGACTCTGTACCTCCGGAAGAGTGATGTATATCTCTGACCTCAGATTACCTCTGACAACTCCTGAGGGGGAATGAAGAACTGCCTCAGTTTTCTTACACTGGAGGGGGGCTGTACAGAGACTTCAGGTGTGTGTGTATGCGCGCGCGCGCACATGTGTGTCTATGTGTGTGTATCTGCATGTTTGTCTGTGTCTTTGTTCATGTTTGCGTGTGTGTAAGTGCATGTCTTTGTCTGTGTATGTTTGTGGTGTCGTGTATGTACGTTTACTTGGTGTTTGTGATTGTATAATATTGCCTTGGTTTGGAGGTTGCAGGTTTGTCTCTGCGATTGTGTGAGAGAGGGAGTGTGTGTGTGCGTGTGTGTGTGTGTGTACGCATGCATGCTTGCGTAATGATACAGAATTGCCGGTGTTTGTGTGCATGTGCGCGTGACTGTGTCATGTTTCCTTTGTGCGTGTGTTGAGCATGCAGAATCTTCTCCTGTATGAGTAGGTACAGGAAGGTGTGGCCAGTGACTGAGTCCTCTGGTATAAAGGACTGTGAGCTTTGCTTGCTTGAGTGTAGTGCTGCCATTTACAAGTTAAGCAACATGACGCATCGCAGTATGACTGTAATGGTGTGTACAGGACAAAGATTTAGTATATCATTCTGATGCCTGTGGTGTGTATAGCTGAACAATATCTTATGTGTCACAGTGTGAAGGGGGAACTAGTGTGAAGGTAAAAGAGGGTTTCTGCAGTTTTCCTCTGTATTTGCCATCAGGAAGTACATGATCTATGGATCATGGCATGTAGTTACCTTCTGGTATTCACCTCAGCCCTCGTAGCTACAGGGTGTGTCCGTTTGTGCTGTTTGGCAGGACATAATTGATCAATTAAGGAGATTGCTAAGGTGAGTCACCTCCCGTGCAAACAATGCTTTGTGTTGAAGTTTGACATCTGTGAGCAGGGCGAGCGTAACTGTGAGGTAGCCGGTGTATTTGGGAGAAAGGTTGGGTTTGTGCGTAGTGTCAGGTGTGTAGAGTGGAGGCAGAAGTTTGCGTTCACTGAGTGAATGGTTGTAAGGCAAATTTCGTACAGCTAATAAGCTAGTTGTTGGAGTGGGTGTGTGGTGTGGCATTGTGGGTAGTAATCTTGTGTGCGAGTCTCCTCCGGTTGACCGCGTAGGCCGTGTGTGTGTGTGCGCAGATACCAGAAGGTGAGGGGGTGAATGTTCTCAGAAAAAATAATCAGTGAGTTTTCATGTCACTGATGGATGGAGTCACTCACATTTCCTATTTCTTTATTCATTTTAAGTGGGAGTAAGACTGAGAAAGTCATCAAAAGGGGAAAATGCATCCAGACCAGTATGACATGCCGCGCTGGTAGCAGTGTCGCTATTTCATAAGAAATGTCTCATCTGCCAGGTTGGGAATTGATAGACACGTTTGTCCGTTGACTGAAAACCTGTGTGTGTCAGATCTGGGTTGAAGGGTTATTGGAAATATTTTATCTGCGAGTTGCCTGCAAATTTGCAGTGTTGTTCTTCAATTTAATGCCCATCGCACTGATGCTGAAAGACATCCTATTTTTGGGAATATTCTCGTGGATGTACCATCTCATCCTGTTGTCTCAGAATATTCTACCAGCTCCTCCTCCTTCCCAACAAACAGAGCTCTGTGACTGGGACCAGTAGCCTAGTGGCTCATGTGCCTCACTGGGAGTCAGAGCGTTGGTGATTCAAGCCCCAAGGTGAACACAATTAGATATAGGCAACTGTTGGGCCCTTTGTCATGGCCCTTGAACTCGCATTGCTACAGATTGGCCTTTGCTTAGTCTAATGAACTATAAGTGGCTCATGACACTGTCAGGTAAATGATTGTAATGTAATGCATATGGAAGAGCGCAAATGGGGTTTTCAGCTGAATGTGTGTGTTTCGGGAAAGCAAGCGCAGGGTTGAAATGTTTTATGGAGATGTGTTGTGAGCTGCTTAGTCTTCTGCCTGCTGGCGTGTGATTGGATGTGGGGGCTTGTGGGTGGAGTCATGCTGGACATACAGAAAGCAGAGGGAAGCTTTTCTCGAACCTGATAGGTGTCAGGGAAATGGCCTTCACAGTGCGGTACTTGATGGGCTGACCTGGGCGTGTCAGATCAGGAAGATATTTGAAATGTGCAGGACAGAGGTAGTCCTGGAGCAGGGTCGGTGAACACTGCTGTAAATGAATTTAAGTTTGCTCGGACAGTTGTGATTAGTCTCAGTACCTACACACAGAGCCAGTGTAGCCAGGAGCCCATTCTGTTCTTCCTCAGGTTGGGTCACGTTTACATTTCCATGGAGGCGGGGGTGCTGCGTTGACATCTTCCTTCACCATAGTGGCAGCATCTTTTGTTTCCAGAGAGCCATGGTGACTTTGGTGGCATGGTCGTGTGCCATGGAGACGGGTTGCTATGGCAGCAACTGCCCTCACCATAGGTCTAAGGTTGCTATGGCACCATCTCTCACCTCTGATCCACTGTTGCCAAGGCAGCATCTTCCCTCACCATAGAACCAAGGTTTCAATGGCTGCATCTTCCCTCACCATAGAGCCAAGGTTGCTATGGCAGCATCCTCCCTCACCACAGCACCAGGGTTTCTATGGCGGCAGCAGAGCGGAATCTGGACTCTGATTGAGCCGCACGCCCTGCATGTTGTTTCAGCTGCTTGTGTAAGTGCAGGGTTAGATCCCGCCCACTCATATCCCAAACCGGAGCCACACTTCCGGAGCTTTCTAACAGCGCCCACCAGACGACTCACTGTGACTCGAAAGGAAAAGGCCACGCCCCTCCTCTCTCCCTCCTCGGTTAATTATTCAGCACTGAAGCCAAGTGGTCATATCTGGCCCAAATGTCCTGCCCAGGCTACAGCAGAGGGATGCAGAAACAGCTGATGAAGCCAAGAAAAACTAATTCAGCAGGGAACCGCTGTTCAGTTTGTGACTGTGTGTGTGTGAACGCCCTCAGTATGGGACTGCCCCGTTTTTTTTTTTTTAAGTTGCCTTCTGTCTGGGCCTCAAACTTGGGTGTCATCAGTGGGAAGAGGAATAGTGATGTTGAATTTTCTCACCGAGATCTTTTAGATCTCCTGAAGGTTTCACCACATGGCTTTTTTTATATTTCCGTGTGTTGGTGGATGAGGTGTAGGATTTCTGCAAGTTGTTTGAGCTTCATACATTTAGTTTGTTGTGGTTTTTTAAATTGTTGTGGTTCACCTGCTGGAGATGCATGGAAAAACCCTTTTTAAATTGAGTCCTGTTGAGTTTTATTGCTTGCTTTGGAACGGAAGAGAATTTGACATAATTCTGTACTCATGTAAACATGATGAAGTGTGGTGTTCTGGACTAAAATTCCACTTTAAGGATTGGGTTTTGGGCCAAAGGAAGGGTATTAAGGATTATGTTCAGGGCCTAAGGAAGGATGTTGAAGATTGGATTCCAGGCCAACAGAATGTTGCTAAGGATTGTGTTCTGGGCCTAAGGAAGGGTGTTAAGGATTGTGTTCCAGGCCTAAGGAAGGGTGTTAAAGGATTGTGTTCCGGGCCTAAGGGAGGGTGTTAAGGATTGTGTTCCGGGCCTAAGGGAGGGTGTTAAGGATTGTGTTCCAGGTGCAAGGAAGGGTGTTAAGGATTGTGTTCCGGGGCGGAGGAAGGGTGTTAAGGGTTGTGTTGGGCCTATGGAAGGGTGTTAAGGATTGTGTTCCGGGCCTAAGGGAGGGTGTTAAGGATTGTGTTGAGGGCCGAAGGGAGGGTGTTAAGGATTTTGTTCAGGGCCGAAGGAAGGTGTTATGGATTTTGTTCTGGGTGCAAGGAAGGGTGTTAAGGATTGTGTGCCGGGCCTAAGGGAGGGTGTTAAGGATTGTGTTCGGGCCTAAGGAAGGGTGTTAAGGATTGTGTTCCGGGCCTAAGGGAGGGTGTTAAGGATTGTGTTCCGGGCCTAAGGGAGGGTGTTAAGGATTGTGTTCAGGGCCGAAGGAAGGGTGTTAAGGATCATGTTCCGGGCCTAAGGAAGAGTGTTAAGTATTTTATTCCTAGCCCTGAAAATGGTTCTGTTCTGGGACCAGAGGAGGGCTTCGGATCAAATCTCTCACTGTGGGGCCTAGCAGGGCAACCTCAGGGGAATATCAGTTAACCAGGGGTTTGTTTTCAAAAATGCAGAGTCACCACTCTCTCATCCCCCCCTCTCTCTCTCTCGCTCTGTCTTCCCCTCTCTCGTTCTCCTCTCTCTCTTTCTCTCTCCCTCCTTCAGTGACAGCTACATAGTGCGTGTAAAAGCAGTGGTGATGACCCGTGATGACTCGAGTGGAGGTTGGTTGGTCCAGGAGGGTGGAGGCCTGAGCCGGGTGGGCGTGTGCAAGGTACTGCCCAGTGAGCTGATTGGCCGAAGCGACTTTCTCATCCACGGTGAGCGGCTGAAAGACAAGCAGGTGAGCCAATCAGCCACCCCAAATTCTAATAATTGAGCTGGAGCTCTACCCCAGGACTAACTCAGACATGCCGTTACAGGCGGACCCAGGATCACACTCGCGCATTCACACATGTACACACACATTCACTCAGACATCAAACTCACAACCAACTTTGATACTCTCGCTCAAACACACGCACGCACACACACACACTCCTATAGGCATAAACTCACAACCAACTCAGACGCACTCTCTCAAACACGGACACGCACACACACACAAACACAAAATCACACATGCACAATCTCATGGGCATCAAACTCTCAACCAACTCTGACTCTCTCTCTCCAACTCAGACACCCACCCACACACACACACAAATACTTTTGTCTTTTTTAGCATTGCACACGTGTCCTCGTCTCCCTCCCCTCCTCAGGTGATTCTGAAATGCTTCCTGAAGAAAGACCTCATCTACACAAAGGCCACACCCACTTTCCACCACTGGAAGGTGGATAACAGGAAGTGCGGCCTGTCATTCCAGAGTCCGGCTGACGCTCGAGCCTTCGACCGCGGTGTGAGGAAGGCGATGGAGGACCTAACGGAAGGTGAGGAGACTGGGGCGTTACTGAGTGACCGCAAGGGGCAGCCGCCATTCCGGGTCTCCTGAAGATATGTTGCTCACTAGGGCCCCCACTGGCTGGCTATAGTATAGGTCTAAAATACCTTGTTCTTTGATGAGAGATGAATACACCGCTGTATCTAACGCACTTTTGGGACGACTCGGACTCTGTGGTGGTGCTGTTATCACATTTCCTGGGATTAGTTTTCCGAGTCATCTGCATGGTGCTCGATCACCAGGGAATCATAAGTGCCATTAATTCTTGCATCTTCTCCTGCTCAATGACCCATCTGAGCAGCTCAGAAACCACATCCCAGCCAAAACCACCCTCTCCTCATGGTTAAGATTAATTCATGATGCAACGGAATATTTTAGCCTTTATACAACTTTAACGGATGTGATATTTTAGCCTCCACATTAACTTTAGCTTATAAAATGTTATGTCTCTCACACTGACCTGCATCCAACCTTGGCGCATTTTAGTCCAAATTGTTGCTTTCTTCTAAGTTTAGGCCATAGACTATTTTAACACTCATGTTAGCCTCTTTCTAACTTCAATCCAAAGGCTATTTTTCCCCATATGTTGGCGTTTATCCAAAATTCCATGAAGGTCTTGAAGGCCTGCTTTTTTTCACCGTGAAGCCCTTAGATAGCTCTTTATACATAGTTTTTCTTTCTAGATGTGTTTTTCAGTTACTCTCCGAAGTGTTCCATCAGCAGGGAATCATTAGCCACTTAAATTCTGTCACCACCACCGTCTGCTCATTGGCCAATCTCTGAGTGTCGTAGTGGCCACATTCCCGCCAAAAAAAAAAAAAAAAACCCCTCTCCTCAGGGATTTGTGGTCCTGTTCTTCATTCCGGCCTTCATGTCAAGCCAAAACCTCGAGGGGATCTCGTCCTGCCCATCTAAATGGAAACATTAGGGCCTCCAAAAATATGTAAATAAATAAATACTGGTATGAACCCCCCCCCCACTTCCTCTGAAGTCTTTGTCTGCAGTTGAGTTTACTTTTTTGGATGAAAGCATGTTTACCAGAATTGAAATACACCCATTACAGCCCACCTCCCCCAGACCACAGTGAATGGTTTTGTTCTGAAGGCACTTCTGAATCATTGGATGGAGAACTAAACCACCAGCACTAAGCTCTGATGTTACGTTGAATATTTTTTTAGGCTTTGCGTTTGGATTTAGGAATTTAATTGATTCCCTTATCCAGTGTGTCCTGCAGAAGTGAGAAGATAAGGTTTCCAGTAACGATTATAAAGTTATGTTCATCCTGAGTGTTAAGTTGTGGCCCTGAATTTTATAAGGTTTTTTGATTAATCAGCTTGAATCATCTGTCTAAAGATGGCTTTCATGTGTGTGCCTTTATCAACGGCTGAGATGAGGCTTTGTTTTCGAGTCTCTTGCCCACATCTGTTTGAGAGACTTTGCTCACTTGGGTCTCTGTGGCTAGGTTCAGTATAGGTCACAGAGCCCATTCTCTATTCACTTCAATGGTGGAATTCAAGTAAACCTTCAGGGAAGTGTTTGTGAAATGTATTATTTGTTGTAATTGGAAGTTGTTTTGTATGATTTCATAATTTTGGCAATTGTACTGTCTGTTCTTTAGGATCAACGACGTCCTCTTCCACAAACCAGAATGAGGCTGAACTGGGAGACGACGACGTCTTCGCTGTAAGTCTTCGCCACCTTCTTGGAAACCACTGACGTTGGTACTTTCTGTATTTCCACCCGGCCGGCACCTGACCATCCATGCTAGGGCCCTGATATTGGGCGTGCCGTGTCGTTCGTCCCTTTTATTACGCGGTAATCAATCACCATTCAGATTCTTGCTCACATCCTCCGTAACTTTGGATTGAAGCAGTTTTACGAGTCTGAGGAATGCGTTTACAGCAGGGAGAGTCCATAAAGGTTCTAAAGGGGGTCCCTCGTTGGAATGTACACTGACGGACCGTATACAGATCTGGGAAGATGATTCAAAACGTAAAAGAATTATAGGTTTCAAAACTAGAAATGTAGTTAACATCAGTTGGTCTGTTGCATGCCCCTGAGTGTGGATGGGGTAGAGGGGTTAGAAGAGTAATCTTCGTTTTGGGGCCTCTTCTTCTGTGTTTATGTGGTGGAGTTTGATGTTAACCCTTTCAATGCTGAGCTGAGTCTGAATACACGAGACCTGCACATACCCTGAATCAGACCATCCGCGTGCCTTCAGAATATTCTGGTATGAAATGCCTGGTTCAGTTTCATTATATATTGATAAATATGCCGGCCGGTTTGTGTGTGCGTGTGTGTTTGAGACTTTTTTTTTTTTTAAATGTAGTGTTGTGAAATGGTTTTATCTCCACATTTAAATGGTATTGCTCTTCATTTCATGTCCGGAAGGGTTTGGCATGGTATGCGATTTGACAGAAAATTGAAATACTAATAACAATACAACTTAAAACCAAAAAAAAAAAAAAATACATGTGCACAAAGTTTATTGTACATTGAACTGTCTGCATCGTCTGCTGTGTTGCCGCACAACTATCTCCATGGTTACACGCCTGGCATTGGTTAGATTCCTCACCGCAACATCAATCATCTTCTGCTAGCCTGGCTGAAAAATCCATCAATGCCCACGGGGAAGATTCCATGCCCTCACTGCCACAAGTCTGCAAAAAAATACTCAAAGCCACTGCGGCCCTTATAAACAGACTGTCCGATAAAAATATGGCTTCAGAATCTGTTAAGAACAACAATTATAGAGGACTGCTGACCTCCATATTGGAGTCTTGGGTATTTTCTTACAGGAGTTTTTTTTCCTTCTCCTGTTTGTGTCTTTGCACTTTTTACTGGGTTATAACCTCCTCCTGTTTGAGTGTGTGTGGAGACGGTGAGGCAGTCAGGGGGTGGTGTGGGAGAGATGGCCCTTTGTTTGGTGGCGATGGTCGCGTGATAATGGGGGTGTGGCGTGTGGGGGTGTAGGTTTCCTGTGGAGGTTTAAGCAGACTCCTGTCCTCTGCTCCAACCCCGGGGGGGTGGTGTTTAGTTTTGTCTCCTTTTGTCACAGTGAGAGGAGATGAGCAGGAGCAGGCGAGGTCAAGAGGTCACTTCCTGCCCCCCCAGTAAAGCTATCATTAGCAAGAGCTTCCTAGCCTAACTGCCTCTGTGATTTATGGCTGTTGGGGGGCCAAGGGGCTCTGGAGACCTCAGGGCTTTGGGGAAAGGAGGGGAGGGTTTATCCCTGACGGAGGTGTGGGAACAGGGGCTGTGTGTGTGTGTGTGTGTGTGGGATGTAGAACTACTGTGTCTATATGGATTAGCCACTACCGCTCAGAGCAGTGTTCTGATGCATTTCGTGGACTGTTCCTCTGCACCAGAAGATCTCTGCAGTGAACGGACGAACTGAGCTACATCTGCCCTGCCCAAGATGGCGGCCTCTATAGACTGATGATCTCAGCTGGGAATGGTCTATATACTCACCAACAGGGTGGAGGGCTGGGTGATGAGGTGCCTCTCCGCTCAAACTCCAATTTGATCTATAGACCTGCAGTGTGTGAGATACACACCCACACACACACAGAGAGGCACTCTCTCTCACACACACACACGCACACACACACACAGAAGTGACCTTTGCAGGAGTTGGCATTGTAAGCTGGGGCTGCCGCAGACACCATAAATGGCGGAGTGGATTTATGGCGCACTAACGACTGTAGAGTGGGCTGCACGGCCGGGCGTTTGCATTCCTCCCAAATTATTCCACCGGAGCCTTCCTTTACTTAACCCTCTCCGACTCTCGCCCCTCCACTCTCCTCTGAGCCGCAGTTAAAATTCCAGGGCCCTGTCCTGATTGGACTGTGCTGCTGTTAAAATTCCAGGGCCCTGTCCTGATTGGACAGTGCTGCAGTTAAAATTCCAGGGCCCTGTCCTGATTGGACTGTGCTGCTGTTGAAATACCTGCGCCCTGTCCTGATTAGACTGTGCTGCATTTTAATACCCAGGCCCTGTCCTGATTGGACTGTGCTGCTATTAAAATACCTGAGCTCTGTTCTGATTGGTCTGTGCTGCTGTTAAAATACCCAAGCCCTGTCCTGATTGGACTGTGTTGTTGCACCCTGCCCTGTTGTGAGTTTGGGGAGAGTAAGGTAGTGTGTGTCTGTTTGGGGAGAGTGTAAGGTTGTTATTGTGCGTTTGGGAAGAGTCAGGTAGTGTGTGTGTGTGTGTGTGTGTGTGTGTCTGTTTGTGAGATTACAAGGTAGTGTGTGTGTTTTTGGGGAGAGTGTGAGGTCATTATTGTGCGTTTGGGGAGAGTAAGGTACTGTGTGTGTTTGGCGAGAGTACAAGGTAGTGTGTGTGTGTGTATGTGTGTTTGGGGAGAGTGTGAGGTCGTTATTATGTGTTTGAGGAGAGTAAGGTAGTGTGTGTGTGTGTGTGTGTGTGTGTGTGTTTGGGGAGAGTGTGAGGTCGTTATTATGTGTTTGAGGAGAGTAAGGTAGTGTGTGTGTGTGTGTGTGTGTGTGTTTGGCGAGAGTACGAGGCTGTGTGTGTTCAGGGAGAGTGTGAGGTAGTGTGTGTGTGTGCGTGCACATGTGTGTGTTTAGGGAGAGTGTGGGGGCGGGTGGGGAGGGTCTGGATTTGTAATCATCTCCAGCAGACAGGGGTCCCGGCTCGCCCCCTCCCCCCCCGTTCCCCGTAGAGTTGGCACTGTGCTCCGGTGTTTGGCCCCGGTTGAGACGGACGCTCATATTATTTTTGGCCCAGACTGTTCCGGAAGCCCCTGCAGGCAAATGAAAGAAAACCCTTCTGCCCTTACCCCCCCCACCACAGTCTCCAGGACTGAGGTGAGTATTGGCTGGAGATCTCCTCCCTGATCTGGGATCAGTGAAACTGCCATTTTTTCAGTTTGAGGGTCAGGTCGGCAGCATACTCTCTCTGGTCTGAGATGATTTAAACTGCCTTTTCCACTGTTGGTGGGGTATGTGGAGTTATCACTGATCTGGAGTCAGTGGAATGGGTTCTGTAGTTGTCAAGGGAAGTTGGTAGAAAAGAGATTTGAAGGAGTCAGTGATCTTGGATTTTTACCAGCTTAAATAAGTTGGCAGGAACTTGGTTTTCACTGTTCCAGGGTCAGTGGAAGAAAACATTTTTGCCCAGGTCTGTTGTGTCCAGTCGTGCTGGCTGCAGACCAGTCCCTAAATATCCACTCCTGAGATGTTCCAGCCAGACGGGGACACTTATAAAGACTCTGATAATTAGCCGGGGATCGCTCTGCACTGGACACCACACGCTCGCCCCAACACCCAGCCATCTGCTGGATATATTCTGCCATTCCGCCATTCCGGCTCCTCTCGGCTCCACCTGGCACAGTCAGTCCTCTCTGTCCTGAACATACTGGGAGACGGCCTCTCCTGTGTACAACAGCGCCTCACGGTGCTCTTAAATGCACACAGCAGATCCCTTGGCTTTATGACTTCTATTTTGCATTTTGTGGTTTGTTTTTACCTGTTTAACTCCTTTCCCCCTAAAATCCCCCCGGCTTTCCCCATAATGACTACAAATGACGACCCTGGCCATATTGATGAAGATGACATTTGACGCCTTGGGGATGCCCCCATTTTCAATTAGGCAGTTGCTACGGGTATGGCAGTTTTCCAGTGCATTTTCAATGTAGAGAGGTACGGCAGTCCCCATTTCAAACCCTGCCCTAACCTAACCCTAACCCTAACCATTAACCTAACTCTTCCCCTAACCCTAATCATAATCCCTAATCCTTATCTTAATCCCTTCAAATTGACTGCCGTACCAATAAAAACTGCCGTATCTGTAGACACTGCGTTTCAATTAATGGGGAGGCCAGGGAAAAGCTCTAGTGATATACTTATACGGGTATCACATGTAGTCATTATGGGGTTTTTCGTGCTTCAGTGTTTTTCATAAAAGCTGAATTTGCGCTTGATTTCGTCTGTGACTGTAGGGGAAGCTCTCTGGCCGGTGATGTCATCAACCGCGCTCTGTTGCCTGTGCCATGGGTGACCAGTTTAGAGTCGTGCGGGATTGATTTAGCTCCTTGGCAGTGTAACTGTGGAGCCGTTTTGCAAATTTTTTGGTTTGTAAATGTTATTTGGAGACGGGGGGGAATTCCACCTCACCTCACTGCTGTCTTTCTTGCCTTGCTCCGGAAAGTTTAGGAAAAAGGGGGGTACACCATACACCATCCCCGGAACTGACCTGGTTTGTCTCTCTGCCCCGCCTCCAGAACGCCACCGACAGCTCGTCAAACTCCTCACAGCAGAAGGAACGCCCCGCCCCGCCGCTGGCCTCCCCGAGCGTCTGTGACCCCCGCAGGCCCCACTGCATCCTGGGTCACTACCACGACCCCTACCGGCCCTCCCACCACCACTTCCTGGATCAGGTGGGTCCTGGGTGGGCGGGGAGAGGGGAGGGAATCTCTGATATTATTTTTGGTATGTGTTGAATGAAGAAGTACTCAATTTTCAGGGTCAGGATGTCTGTTTATGTTTAACCCACAAACAACAAGTTCCACTACATGCACCCAGGTACCCCAAAAAAAAACAAACAAAAAAACTGATGTTGCTGCAGTTTTGGGGCAATTTTATAACCTTGACTGAACATGCCAGTAATGTTAGATCTTTTTTCTGTAGTTTGGAGGAAAATAGTCTGGATGGGAGGAGAGATGAATGTTACTCTCAGGGAAATGTGGAGCAGGAACTCAGCACTTCCTGAGCACATCTGTGTCGGATGAACTCAGAACTGTCACGTTTACCTGTGCTTTTATCGAGCAGCCTTTAAACACAGCACTGCACTGACAGAAAGTCCAGGATGACCCGACTTTCCATTTTAAATTTAAAAAATGAATAAAAGAAAATGTTGGAGTCAAGACTACATAGCCGGTCCAAAAATAAAGAACCGTCCATCTCCTTGGCAACCGGTTGTGGGTGTGGTCAAGCAGATCCAAACTCTGCTTTTCCTTAACAAAGGCTTATGGGAACTTTACACCCATAAAATGGCTTTTCATATGCTAATGTGTCCACGGTTAGCTTTTCTGTTGACTAATTTTCTGTATCTGCTACATCTGAGCATCACCGCTGTTACTGTGTCACGTCCTCATGTGTCCCCTATCTCCCTCTGCAGTCCGTCCCCAGGTTCCCGCGCCGAGTCAGCTTCCTGGACGAGGAGGAGGAGATCGTGCGGATAAACCCCCGGGAGCGGACCTGGCTGAAGGGATATGAGGATTACCGTCATGCCACAGCGGCCCGAGACAAGTTCATCCGTCCCGACGAGGCCGATGCCTATGTGCAGTTCGCCAAAAGCGAGGCGCCCAAGCACGACTACACGTACCCCTACTCGCCCGGCTCGGACCTGAAACCGGGCGGGGTTGGGGGCGTGGTCAGCACCCAGCCCCGCCCCTTGCTCCTCCTGCAGGAGGCGGAGTGGCTGAAGCCACAGGTGACGGACGAGGATGGGGGCGGGGATCTAGCGCGGTGCGTGTACTGCCGCGAGGTGTTCAGCCGCACACAGAACGGGCGGGGCCGTTGCCAGGACGCGCCGGACCCAGTCTGGACCTGCATCCGCCGCGTCAGCTGCCTGTGGTGCGCGGACAGCCTGCTCTACCACTGCATGTCGGACCCCGAGGGCGAATACACGGACCCCTGCTCGTGCGACCGGAGCGACCCCCGCTTCTGCCTGCGCTGGCTGGCCCTCGCTAGCCTGTCGCTAATAGCACCCTGTATGTGCTGCTACCTGCCCCTCCGCGCCTGCTACCACTGCGGCGTGGCCTGTCACTGCTGCGGGGGCCGACACAAGGCCTAAAGCGAGCCCCTCGCACTGCGCTGGGGGCCGAGGAGAGGGGCTCAGCTCTCACCCTTTCATTCTTCCTCTCTGTCTGTTCTTCCTCTCTCCAAAAACCTGCTGGAGCCGGTTCGGCAGCCCCCCCCACCCAATAAAATAAATCTTTCATTTTTTATTTATTGTTTTATAAAGCCTCTCTCCTCACATCGCCGACGGTGGTAGTTATAGCCCCCTCCAGCCCCCCCCGGTTACGCGTCGTAGAGACTAACCAATGATTATTCATTTATAAATGTATATATAACAGGTACTTTATATTTTTACACTGAGCTGTTTTAAGGACTTGAATTTTGTCTTTTTTTCCCCACCATCCTCCAATGTTGCGTGTGGCTGATGTGATGATTATTATTATTATTATTAATTTGAAGGTTTGCGTAATCCTGCCATGATTTGCCTGCTGAGATCAGGCTGGATCCCTTGTTGTTGAGTGAGGCACTTAAAATTACTGCTCTCTCCCCCAGCCATTTAAAACGCAGGATATCAGGGCATCTTATTAGGCAGATGGGATGGATGGTGGAACTGTGTGTATGTGTGTTTGCGCTTCTGTGTGTCTGCGTGCTTGCGAATGTTTGAATGATCAATTGGAATCAGAGCTGTGTGTCAGGGCATAATATTCTTACTGTCCTGAAGTCAAATTTTCAAAATAAGCTGCATACAGAACTTCATCATGGTGTCTTATCTATGAACCGTGACATTTATGCCTTTTTTTTCTAGCTTGAAAACTTTTTCAGGTATTTTTGCAATCCAAAGATTCATTTTATTTTTCTTGCGAGACTGAATTAGTGGCCAAAGGGAAAGGGGTATGTGTGTCGGTGAAAATGCGCGGTCATGCTAGGGAGCGTTAGCATTGCAGCGTCGATATTGACCACCCTACCCAGGTCACAGCCTTCATGTGCCTATAGTGCTTCTGAGGCCAAACACACAATAAAGATAAACAAAAAATATATACTTTTTATATTTAACCCTGGAAAGTCTCTTGCGAATATGCTAACTTGACAGATTTTTGGTTAAAAGAAAGGAACAGAGCGGGTGAAAGTAATGTTCCTGTGTAAATGGTGCTAAATATTCCTTGCAGGGCTTTAATAAAGGATTAATAAAGGATTGGGGAGGCGCTATCCTGACCTGATTGGTTCCTTCTATGGTCACATGACTCTGTTGCAATGACAAAATGGAAAAGGGAGCAATTCATAAGCAATTCATTTTATGCTCAATAGAAGCTTTGGACTAAAAGAGAAAGGTATTTTTCTTATATATTTGGACTAGATGTCTTTGATATGTAAAGGAGGATTGGTTTTTCATTAAAAAGTAGCGTAAAATGCAGTAGTGATGTTTGAATAGCGTAGCACAATCTGTAAGGTGAGATCATCGAGCTACAGGTGGGGATTCCACTCCGACCCGGGTCACCTGTGACTTAGTAGTGTGGCCTGAAGTCAGCCAGTTTGCCTCTTAATAACCTGGCCCTGGGAACATTGTATTGGTGAGATGATCTTCACAATGGGAGTTGTTTGATCTTGATGTTGGGTGCTTAGATTGTGGAAAAGTATGGACCAAGTCACTGTGACGTCACCGAAGTCCTACAGAGAGCCCGTCCACTTTGTCTAAATGCTGTTGTACTGAAATTGACTGCAATTCACCTAGAGGGCGCTAGCGAGATGGTCCTCAATAAATGGGCGTCAATGGAGATAAATGGCTAAAATAATTATTTACGCCTGCATATGGATAAAAAGGCCAAAATTCTATTTTAGTTTCAGCAAATATAGAATTGATTATATACCAGAATTGAATCGGAAAAAATACTGATGTCCTTTCATTTCTCTTTCAGGGTAGGTAATTTTGCCCTTAAAATGTTCGCATCCTGTTAATGTATTGCTGTACAACTGGTTGCCAGCAAACACCCTCCCTTGACTGCACCAGTAGTCTTCAGTTAGCTAGCAATGTTACCTTTGTCTGACTTGCATAGCCTGCGACAATTACATAAATATAATCACAGTAATTATGATTTCAGCTTTTGTGTATTTAATTTTCCTAATGTATTTTCCAAACGATAACCACATCAGTAGCTTGAAGTGTGGTTAAATTTAAAAAAAAAAAATAGAAACTTAAATATACTTTGTGTTTTAGTACTATCAAGTGGCTGCCATTAAGTGGCTTGTGGTGCGTGACGTCACTTATACTTGCGAAAAGGTATTTTGTTGCAGTTGAAAACCGGCATAAAATCTAAAAATGGAGCTATATTTATTGCATCGGCCCCTTATGTGGAAAACATAAAGAAAATTACCAGGAATTTACTTTTCCCATGAAAATTACATTTTGGGGCAATAGCTCCATGGGCCTCTGTGCATTCTAGACCATCTCGCTAGCGTCCCCCATGATATAGAAAGTTCTTAGAGGGAGTTCTCCCACATTTAGAAATTCTCTATCATCACCCATCGACTGTCCTCTGGCTCAGCGAATAAAGTTTCGGCAGACAGATTTCGAATTGTCCATTAAGCATGTGACGTGACCTGTTCCTTATTAGTCGACAGAATGGTTCTCAGTTGTCTAGAAAGCACATTCTGTTAACAAATCCACATTTGGACAAACTGCTTGGTTAGAAAGCAATACCCCAGGGACAGTGTATTTCAGAGGTCAGCACCCCCCCCACATCCCTGCTCAACCTACTGCCATGATCCATGACCCCTCCCCAGGGTCAAGCTGTCTCCACCCCCACACACACACACACACACACACACACACAGGGGCCAACTCCACACTCTGGAATCATTACAACCCTAAGGGCTTTTCATGCTATAGGTAGCCAGCGTGGGCAATGCATTCAAATGTGTGTAAATGCATGAAATTACACTTGTATGAGTGCATCTATTCATGGTGGTGTGTGCATGTAGCGGGTGTGTGTGTGTGTGTGTGTGTGTGTGTGTGTGTGTGTGTTACATGTCTGTGCGTTCTGTAAAGTTAATTGAAACACAACTTCAGCCTTCAGGTGAAAGAGGCCTGTAGAAAACACAGTAAAGCAATCCTCTCCCTCTCTCTCTCTGCCCCTTTCTCTCCCTCTCTGGCCCTTTCTCTCTCTTGCTCTCTTTCTCTCACCCTCCCTCTCTCTCTCCCTCTTTGCCCCTTTCTCGCTCTCTCTCCCTCTCTTTCTCTCTCTCTCTCCCGCCCTTTATGAGAGAATGAGTTAAGTACCGAATCGTTTTGCCGTGAAAGGCCCTGGGTCTCGTTACTATGCGTATGCTGGTTTGTGCCCAGAATCCCGTCTCTCCCTGCTCGGAGGGGGCAGTGTCACTCCGAAAATTTTACGGTGCTTAAATGGTGCTGTGGTTAGTGTTAGCAGGGTTTTGAGTCTTTGACTCTAGGGGTGAAAGTTTGGCTAATGCATACGTTTCCTTCAGTGAAGTTGCTCGAGGTCCAGTTACAAGATTAGCAGCTGCAAGGGTGGCATAGCAGAGTCCCCATTACAGAAGTAAAGAGAGCAGCTCAGTGGTGCAGTGGGTCGCGCTGTCACCTCCCAGCAACAAGGTGTCAGCCTTGAGTCCTTTCTCTGCGTAGTTGGCGTGTTCTCTCCATCGGAACGCAGGTTTACTCTGAGGAGTCTGGTTTCCTCCCACTGTCTTAAGACATGCATGCTAGGCTAATTGGACTCTAAATTCTCCATGGGTATGAGAGTGCGAGTGAATGGTGTGCGATTCCTGTGAAAAATGAGTGTGTGAATTCCTCCCTCTGGTTCAGTGCATGCTGGGATATACTCATGCGCTATCTTCATTGATCCTGACCAGGTTAGGTAACAGCTCAGCAAGCTGGTAATAATTCACTCATTTAATACAACGAATCTTCCCATGTCTCAAAATGGCCGCCCATGAACTCATGATTTGTGGATGTTTCGCATGGTCGTTGAACTTTCACCTCTGACCCGGGTGCTCAGTGCGGGAGAAAAGTGAAGTTTTATTTTTCTGTCTGTGGTAAGGACATTTAACCAGAGGGGTTCAGTCTGTTTGGTGCATAGCCTCACTACTGCACACATTTAAACTATTAACAGCAGAAAAGTGCCTAAAACAAACTGTTCATCTGTCTCTTTCTATGCTTTACAAATGATAAAAGATTAAAATAAACCCTGGTGTATCGATTCGTTTTGTTTTTTACTACTGTTATGTTACCTCTGTGAAAGGCTGATAAACATACACATATATATATATATATATATATATATATATATATATATATATATATATATATATATACTTACACATGCTCTTGTGATGATGTTGCCCTTACTTTGGAGAATAAGAAGGAAAAACAAAACTTCTGCGTTGGTGTGAATCAATGGCGGCTGGTGAATTGGCGATAGGGGAGGCTCAGAATAATCCCTTAAAATTAATGATTGGTCATGCCTGTTTTCAATCATTCATTTAAATTACCATTACAGGAACTCCAAAAACTCTCAACATTATCAGATGTGGACAGTTTCCATTTATAACGCATACCGATTACGACTCCGGACTTCTCACGCTTTTCTTTATTCAGAGATTGGAAGCAATGCATGTGTTTCATGATCATTTAAATGAAATAAGATCATTTGAAAAGTCTTTATGCAATTCCATTGCTTCCAACCCCTCCAGTGCACAAGGACTTAAATTCCGCGCGAGAATATCTTACATACGCGTTGATTGAATAATTGCTGACTACAGCAGAGGAACGTAAATATGCCACTTAAACTCACACCGAATGCGTGAGAGTTGACAGGTATGCGTTATAAATGAAAACTGGCCGCACCTGATAATGTTGAGAGTTTTCGGAGTTTCTGTAATGGTAATTTAAATTCATGATTGAAAACAGGCCGTGACCAATCATCAATTTTAAGGGATTGTTTTGAGCCTCCCCTATCGCCAGTTCACCAGCTGCCACTGGTGTGAATGTATCATGAAGAAAAAAACCTGCCTGAAACGAGGCCTGGGCAGTAGGCACTTCTTCATTATGTGGCCTGAGCAGTAAAGAAAGAAAGACATGGCTCATAATTTGTGGTTTGTAAACTTGAAATGGAGATTTACGGTAGCGGCGATTTTTTTTCCATCAGTTTTTTTTTTTTTTTTTTTTAGACTCCTCATTGAATTTTCTGAGTAAAATTTTATTCATATGAATTGAATTCTTCAAGGAGACAGTTTTCTCCTGGGGTAAAGGGAGCTGAGTGGCTAGATGCGGCCATTTTTTTTATTTGAAAAAGGTCTTAACCCAGAATTCATTGTACAGTAGTCCTACTTAAGATGGTCAAGAACTAAACTGCTTGGTGAAACGGCTGAATTTAGACGTCTATCTGAAGTCTGACAAGTGCTCGTATCTAACCCATAGTCAGAGTCTATCTTTGTGAAACCAGCCCCAGGGCTGTATGTAGTGCCCGACTGTGACCTGGGCAGTATGTACTTCCTCACTATGTGGCCTGAGCTGTATGTATGAGCAGCCTGGCTCTGTTTGGAGTTGTAGGTGGGGAGGGAGCCACAGAATCATGGGTGGGCGGGGAAAAGTGAGACTGGCGCCTGCACATGGCCCCCTTATTCCCGCCCCCGCCCCCCCCTCACCCCTCCCCCATTTGCTGAGGTGAGTGAACGAGGTCTCCCAGGAAACCGCTGACCCGCAATACTGCCATATTTCCTGCCTCAGTGCTGCAACAAACTAATGCATACAGCATGTGTGTGTGTGTGTGTGTGTTCGAGAGAGCGCACACCAATGCATACAGCGTGTGTGTGTGTCCAAACGCCTTCGTCAATTTATATTCATTCCAAATAATCCAAGGGCTGAGGGGTAACGCCTGCTTTGCAGGGCTTTTTTTTTTTTTTTTTTTTTAAATACAGCCATCTTTCATACTCCTCTATGGTTTAGTGTTCTGACAGTATTTTCCACTCTTTGTGTCACTGTCTCCTTCGTAACCTCCCATATCGGAGGAGTCCTCTCTGCCTGCCACCGATCTGACGGTGAAACCACGCTGGACCTCGGAGCCCCCCCCAGGGCCTGAGCTCCTCTGCTTCAGACTCAAGTCGCCGTGTGGCATTTTGCCAGGAAGCACGGGATATAAGAAAAAAGAAGAAAAAAGAAAAACTTTTAAAAATATGAGAGCTCCCTCCGGCATGGAAAGAGTCTGAGCTTCTGGAGTCTGTTCCTGGAGACCTGGAGCAGAGAGAGGCTTTTCTGTATTTCCTTTAACCGTTTACTCTCCCTTTCTCTTCCCTTCTCTTTTTTTCTCTCCTCCCTCTTCATCTCTCCCCTTCCAAAATAGAGCCAGCTTCCTTCAAACCTCAGAGGTGTGTATTGGGGTGTGTGTATGTATAGGTATGTGTGCATGCAGATGTGTGCATGTGAAAGCCTGTGGGTGTGTGAGTGTATGTGTCTACATGAGAGTCTATGGGTGCGTGTGTGTGTGTGTGTGTGTATGAGGGTGCACAGTCTAGAATATGGAGCGGGTGAATGAGTAAAGCAGACTAGCTCTTCATGCAGACATAATGTTATGCTGCACAAAGGCCTTTTAACACATTCACACAAAATTCAGCGCAAGTCTGCCTCAGAATGTCTCCAGTGGGTCACGGAGCAAGCCCAAAATCGATCCAGACAAACTCCAACTCACTGTCAGACAGCATTCCACATATCATCGGTCAAGGACGGAGTGGGATGAGTCAGGATTCAGCTCTGCATAAGGTAAGTCAAGGGTACACTCAAATAACATCACACACCATACAGAGAGAAGGGAGAAGGTGCGGAGTGCTGGTTAATCGGGACTCTAAACACCCCACACAACGGCCCATTTACAGCCAGAACCTGAGAACAGGTAGGCCCAGTCACTGCTAAGACACCGACATTTAACAGAGGAACACCAGCGTGCTCTCCAACAGACTTTTAAAAATATACATACCTCCTGAGTCCAAGAGAAATACAGATCCAGAAACCATAGCTGTGTGTACGGAAAACAGCTCTTTTTTTGGGCGATGCCGCCTCAAAAGACCTGCTCTGGTGCTCGGTTTGAATTTCGAACCGTGAAATCGCCACTTTCCCAGGTCTCACCCAGTCCAGTCTGTAATTTGAGGTGGTGAGATTTTTACGCACATTCATTTTCCTACCTTAAATAACCTTGACACACGCATTTAGAAAAACATTCTCCCGGCATCGTTGCTGCGGCCAAATTCGGTGAACCCAGCCACCTTTTCGTATGGCCTACCGCCGGTCGCTGTTACATCTCCGGAATATTCTACCGTACAATTCCCAGTGAAACCTCAATATCTGGCAAACTCATCTGCAGAGGAAGAGGCGATACAGTGTTTTTGCTGCCTCTTAAAATTCACCAATGATAAATGCTGGTACTGTATTATCGGACGGTGAGGTTGTTTCATGTTACGCTGCAGCCAATATTATATACAGAAAAATGGCCGAGGAAATGGGAGCTCAGACTCAGTACTGAACTTAAGCAGGAAACACCATTTTAGGGTCAAATTTAGACAACGACAAAGAAAAGTGTTTAAGATAGCGAAAACTAAAAATGATTGCGGAAGCATGTTGTGCTTGGTTCACTTGTGCGTGGCGGGAACACGTTTGCGTGTTTCCTGCAGGACACGGGATCTGCCGACGACTCAGGAGAGGAAGTGTGTGCAGTGAGCAGGGAACTGACAGTGGGGCGTTGGGGGGGGGCATTTGATTGGGTGTCCAAAAGAATACTGGCTTTTTCACCATGTACAGATAGCATCACAATTCACTGGACGGTGACTTTTTTTTTATTGCTATTTTGGTTCTGTTGGCCGAGCCAACCACCGGATTGGAATTTAACTAAACATTATTTTACATACTAAGAGACTGAAGACAAAAAGTCCCTAAAACAAGAAGGAACTGAAGATGGCTGCAGTACAGGCCTGGCAGTGTATTATCACGGAAGTATGAAATGGGCACATATGCACAATAAGATGTATCCATGTATAATTTCGTAGAGAAATATTGAGCAGCTTAGGGGTTCTGACCCAAAAAAGAGGCATAACGGACAAACACAGACAATTCGAAGGACAACACTCATCCCTATATCCTCATCCACTTCATGGCGGGGTAATAATGTTATCTCTTCCGAAGTAACAAGAAATCCAGTTTGTGGTGAGTGGAAAGAGGGTCGTTTGGTCCTTAAACAAAAAAAGTTGAAGTGAATAGAGACAGAGAACTTAAGGAGGGGAACAGAAAACGTGAATCTCTTCTGACGAGCTACGTCCCCCCGAAATCAATTGGGGAGCAAAGCCAAGCAACATTTTAAAAAGTGGATTTTTATCAATTTAAATAATACAATTTATTCATCATAAACAAGAAAAAGAAATGAATGGTAACATTAGCAGTACCGTGTTAACATATTTACTATAGTTTTAGCACCAAGACACACCATCTTGTATAAGTATTTCAGCGCATAAATATAAGCATGCAAGTACAAGATGTTAGTATTAACTTTCGCATGTTAGCATTAGCAAGCTATAGTTAGCATTAGCATGTTCGATAATGAACAATAGCATTAACATCTTAGCATATTTACTTGGATTTTAGTGCTATGGCATACTAATAATTATTTGCAATTGCAGGCAAAAATAACCATGCTTATGAATGGATATTAGCATTCACTGTAGCATGTTAGCATTAGAATATCAGCATTAGTATTAGCAGACAAAACTTTTGCATTTTCAAGTTAGGTTATTTCTAATGATTTCTAATTTTGGCATGCCAACTTGTATTTGCATTTTTTCAGGCAAATAAAAGCATGCGTGACCAGATATTAGCATTAAAATTAGCATGGTAGCATTAGCATTGGCATATTAACATTAGCATTCTAATATTAGCATTACCAAGTTAGCTTATTTGCAATTATTTTAGCACTGTTGAATGCCAACTTGTATTTGTGTTCTTGCAGGCACATATAAGCAAGCTTGTGACCAGATATTATCATTACCATTAACAAGTTAGCATTATATTCAGCGAATTAGCATTAGCATTAGTAAGCCAACATTAACATTACCATACTAGCATATTTATTTTGATTTTAGCATTGCAGTATGCTATATTGTATTTGCATTTCAGCGGGCAAATATAAGCATGCTGATGACCAAATATTTGCATTAGCATGTCAATATTAGCATTAACATGCCATCATTAGCATTAGCAAGTTTGCCTGCGAACATTAGCAGTACCATTTTAGCATATATACTTTGATTTTAGCACCATGGCACACAAGTAAGTTCACTTTTGCATGCAAATATAAGAATGCTTCTGATCAGATATTAGCAATATTTGTATAATTAGCAAGCTAAAATTAACATTACCAAGTTAGCTTGTTTATATTGATTTTAACACTTTGGCATGCCAACTTGCATCTGCAATTTAGCAAGCAAAAATAAGAATGAGAGTTCCAGCTATTAGCGTTAGCATTCACTTGTTAGCATTAGCAAGCAAATTTAGCATTAACAAGTTTATTTGCAAACATTACCATTACCACAGTGGCATGCTAACCATTATTTGCAATTGCAGGCAAGTCTAAGTACACTTATGACCATATATTAGCATTAGCAGTAGTAAATTAGCATTAGCGTATTAGCATTAGCACGTTTGCACTTTAGCATCAGCATAAGCATGCAAACATTAGCAGTGATGCCTTAGCATTTCAGCTGGCAAGTATAAGCATGTTAGCGACAAGATATTAGCAAGATATCAGATATCAGCCGGGCGACGCAAATCAGGCAGGAAATGCTGTGCAATGCGAATGGCGCACGCAAATGGCAGGAATGCACAAAATTCGTATTTCGCTCTACCTCAAAATATTCATGTTGAGCAAAAAATTTCATGCGAGGAGCAATGTCCAGCATCATTGGCTAGCGAGGCTACCTAACTACACATTCAAACCACAGTTAGCTGCATTGCTATGCATTTTTGTGAATATTATTATTTTTGAGCAGTTGCAATGTTCATAAAGTGAAATGTTTGTGACATTAGAATAGCAACATTACCGTTGCCATCTTTTTGATGAGGGCCATCTAGCATTTCTGTTGGTCGGCGGTGTAAATTCGCGTGTCAATCCTCTACCAAGTTATTCTCCCATAGAAGTGAGTGTATTCTTGGCGCAACCTGGCAGGAAATCTTCAAAGCTAAAAAATAAAAATGATCTTGCAGTCAAACTCCCGCGAATAAAGCGAGGAGAAATTTCGTTTCTCGTTCGGTGGAAATGCAGAATTCAAGCCAGAGCTGCCTCTTATGATGCAGGAGATGCCCCCACAGAGAGAGAGAGAGAGAGAGAGAGCGCGAGCTCAGGGCCTCAGGGCCAAGTCCGTCGCCCACCCACCCGGATCCCCACTGAGTTCAAAGGACCGTTTACCCCCCTCGCCCCAAAACTGAGAGGTCTCACTCTCGCTCAAGCACATCCTCCCACATACACCTCTGCCCTCCGTCTCTCTCACACACACACACACACACACACACACACCCCAAACAAGTACACAGAAAAACACACACACAAATATAGAAAAACACACTCACGCACTTAAGAGCATCCTCCGACCCTACACCTCTGCCCTTTCTCACGCTTTCCTCTCACACACACACACAAAAAAATCAAGCACATCCTCCAACTTCCACCTTTGTTGTCATTCACATGCACACACATCCTTTGACCTCTGACCAACACCTCTGTCATCTGTCTCATACACATACATTTACACACATGCACACACACACACACACACACACACACAGCAGCCTGAATTTCACACGAAAACATTCAGCTCCACTCCTGATGTGTATGATTGTAATAAAGACCCTGTTAAGACAGTCAGGGGTGAAGAGATGTGTGCACAATCACGCCTCCCCCTACCCGCAGTTTCTTCATCTGTGTGTTTTGGACTGTTGTCACGGGAACGGCAGACAGGGGGAATTCAGTGCGGTTCTGCACTGATGGTTTGCATCAAAAGCCATGCAGCGACAGTGTTCTGCAACATCTACTCCCAAAAAGCTAGGGTCCCCTTTGACAAACGTCTCCTTATCGCGGGCCTTCTCCACGCACACGCACACACACACACACACACACACACATACATATGCGCACTATCACAAACACATCCCCACTTGCTCTCACACACAAATCCATCCATGTAAATCTGCTTAGTTATAAATCACTCTGTTTTATACTGGTTACTTAAAAATCAATTCATTTCATACTGGCAACTTCCGTTTTCCATTATTTCACTAGCAATCACTTCCAGTTACTTATAAATCACTTTTGTTTTAAAACAGTTTCTTATAAATACTTCTGTTTTAAACTGGTTACCTATAAATCACTTCTGTTTTAAACCAATTACTTATAAAGCACTTTTGTTTAAACTTGTTACCTATAAATCACTTCTGTTTTAAACCAATTACTTATAAAGCACTTTCGTTTAAACTTCTTACCTATAAATCATTTCTGTTTAAGCCTGTTACTTATAAATCACTTCTGTTTTAAACTGGTTACTTATAATCACTTCTGTTCTAAACCGGTTCTTATAAATCACTTCTGTTTAAACCGGTTACTTATAAATCACTTCTGTTTAAATCGGTTACTAATACATCACGTCTGTTTGAAAACAAGTTGCTTTTAAATCACTTCAGTAATAAATCGGTTACTGATAAATCACTTCAGTTTAAACCAGTCACTTATAAATCACCTCTGTTTTAATTACGCAGATATAGAGGCCGGCATCCCTAAATTCCTAAATTTAATTCCTGAATAATTCTGTAATTGAATTTTCAAATGTCTTGCTTCATTGGAATAATTTTCCAGAGTCTCTGTGACACAAATATTGAGTTAAAAAGCCTAAATAGGCTCATGCATAACAGGAAAAAATTGGCATTATTTGTATTATGCGCAAATGGGTTAAACCAGCCACTTATTAATCACCTCTGCTTTACACCAGGTACTTATAAATCACTTGTTTTATTTAAATCCATGTTAGGCAGTTTTGCTATGGACATAATCAAAACAAACAAACAAAAAAAAAAAACAGTTTAACAAAAAGAAGCAAAAAAAAATGATCCAGTTGTTTTTTTTTTTTTTTTTTTTTTTTTTTTTACAATAACAGCTCTTGGCACTGGATGGACATTCATGGGAAAAAAAATATACATACAGACCATGAAGTGACGCCAATATACAGATGAGCCAAAAACTTCACATTCCAGCTTTTACATCACCTCCTTACCAAATTAGTCCTTATTTTGATCACAAGCACTTTTCCCCTCAGCTTAAAAACTAACGTCTCTAAGGTTAAGGGAAGAAACCCACCCTGTTTTCATTTGTGGTTATCAAGTCTCCACGATACATTATGATTTTTCATGAACTGTGTGTGTAGAGAGGTGCTTATTGGTCATGGGCATATTCTTGTGTACAGAATAATGAAGTAATGTACTGCAAAAAATTTACAAAATAAAAGTACAAAAAATGAAATAAACTTATAAAAAAAAAACTTCAACATCTGATAGAAAGCAAACTGCCAATTTTCAAAAAAAAAATTTAAAAAAAAAAAAAAGTGTCAGCATTAAAAAAAAAAGAAAATTTAAGATGCTCAGCAGAACTGAATGCCACTTAGATTCCCCACCAATGGAATGAAATGCTTTTCTTCTTAATTTTTTCATTTATTGGTTTAAATCAGGAGGGGAATCATGAGTACTCGGAAATAAATTCCAATCGATTTAGAGTGGAGGAGCCGTCTGTAGGCTCTGAACCGAGGGGAGGAGAAACTGTGTACCATGTGACCAGAGTGGGCCAAGGCCTTGCCCACTCACCCCTGACCCCCAACAACACAAACAAACCCCGCCCCCCCACACTGTCCCCCCAACAAACACCAATGTAGGAAAGTGAGGCACTTGTTCTACAGAGCCTCACAGCGACGTACTACACGAACATCATCCTATAAAAAGCACAGGAACAGGGTAAGGGAGGGAGAGAGAGAGGGAGAGAGAGACAAAAACCACAGAACAGTCTTCGCCTGAATTTACTTCCATATCTCTTCTAATTCTTAATTCTTTATTTTAGTTTCATTGGCGTTTCGATGTGGTAGGGACAGAAAATAAGAACTTCCCCATGCGAGAAGTTTTAAAATAACCGATAATCATGGCAACACCGGCCCACAGACCACACCCCCAATGCACTTCCAATCTAAAACCCCACCTCACCATCACCTCTCTCCCTCTCTCTTTCTCTCTCTCCATCCCTCACTCTTCATCTCCCCTCCCTCCATCTCTCCCTCCCCCTCTCCACCTACTCCTTCCGTCTCTCTCTCCCCTCTTGCGGTGAATGAGTGGTTCTCCACAGTAAAATGCCCAGAGTAAATTCAACACTTACAGAGCCCCTGTGGCCCATACAGGCGATATACAGTCTGTAAGAGTTGAATTGTAATTAAATGTGTGTAATATTCATGGAGAGAGTGAGAGGAGAGAACAGAAGAGGCAGGAGATGGAGGGAGGGAGGGGGACGGGCGGAGGAGGCCGCAGCGGCGGTGGGGGGGGTTTATCTGACGGTCACCCCGAGCTTCTCCAGCACACGCACACCCTTCTCCTCATACTCCTCGCGCGTCAGCCAGAAGTTCTCCTTGTCCTTCATGATGTCAGCCAGAACGGCTCCGCCCAGGAACACCATGTGTTTGCGTCGGGGCGGGTCCTCGATGCGGATCTTGAATTTCTGTGAGATGGACGACAAGATCAGGGGGTGAGAGTCGCGGGTTGGGGTGAGGACGGGGATCACCAAACCAAGCCCTCCAATCCAGATCCAGCCCTGGTTTTATGTTCTTTACTTTCAGTGCTCCTGATTGGTCAGACAGATTTCTCACCGCAGTCCTAAGTAAAGAAAGTTTGACGAACCAGCATTTCTCGGTGACTGGTTGATCCCTAGTTGACAAACTACAGCACCCAATGAATCACCACCAAACACTCCTAGCAAAACCACTTTATGTCCAACTAGTTCTTAGTCTACACAGTGAAGAGGTAGCCAACACAAGATGTTCTCACAATGTAGCTACAATGATCTGGCAATATGACAACATTGAGTTAATGTTCCAGTGACATTGTGAGAACTTAAGCTTGGGCCTCCATGAAGGTTAATCAGGAAAGTCGTGCCTTTGATCCGTATCTGATTATGCCAATTCAGCACCATGACAACCAAACGGACTCCAATGAGGTTTCCCGGGCTGGAGCCCAGATTACAAACGGCAACTGCAAACCCCCACCGGCCCCCGCCGCGAGTGGGTAGGTGTGTCCAATCCGCAGTGCACTGAACGCTCAGTTTGGGCTCTGGAGGGCACGTGTACCACAGACCCCGACATCACAGACTGGAGAAATGAAGTTCTGTCGCCATCTGGTGGCTGCTCCATGTAACTCCAGGGCTGGGTTGGATTCCATTTCAACACACTTCCCTCCTTGAGTAAACCATTTCACAACATTTTCACAAGCCGCAAACTCACTTCACAGGTTCTCAGCAATAGCACATAGACCATGATGAATCCAAAAACAGAAGTAAAAGACCTTTATGGGCAACATAGGAAGAGGAACTCGACCACCTGTAAACTCACCTTTGAGCGCAAGCTTTTTTTCCCCCCGTAGGATGACTTTAGACTGATGCTAGCCCACGGCCTACTGTTGTGTGGGTCATTTCAGCTTCATACGAAACTTTAGCTTTATGTAAATAGTTTGTGTGTTAATATCCCTCTCGGTGCGAATAATCTCAGTGTGTAAATTGCCTGCTCTGTATCGTAGTCTAAGTGTGTAAATAGCCTGCTCTGTATGAATAGTCTCCGTGTGTAAATTGCCTGCTCTGTATGAATAGTCTCAGTGTATAAATAGCCTGCTCTGTATGAATAGTCTCAGTGCGTAAATAGCCTGCTCTGTATGAATAGTCTCAGTGAGTAAATAGCCTGCTCTGTATGAATAGTCTCACTGTGTAAATAGCATGTTCTGTATGAATAGTGTCAGTGTGTAAATAGCCTGCTCTCTATGAATGGTCTCAGTGTGTAAATATCCTGCTCTATATGAATAGTGTCAGTGTGCAAATAGCCTGCTCTGTATGAATAGTCTCAGTGTGTAAATAGCCTGCTCTGTATGAATAGTCTCAGTGAGTAAATAGCCTGCTCTGTATGAATAGTCTCAGTGAGTAAATAGCCTGCTCTGTATGAATAGTCTCAGTGAGTAAATAGCCTGCTCTGTATGAATAGTCTCAGTGAGTAAATAGCCTGCTCTGTATGAATAGTCTCAGTGTGTAAATAGCCTGCTCTGTATGAATAGTCTCACTGTGTAAATAGCATGTTCTGTATGAATAGTCTCAGTGTGTAAATAGCCTGCTCTCCATGAATAATCTCAGTATGAAAATAGCCTGCTCTGTGAATAGTCTCATTGTTTGCACACCCTGTTGTGTGAGGGTAGTCTCAGTGTGGGAACAGTGCTGGTCTCAGTTAGGTCTCACTCGCTCACCGAAAGCTTGTCCACATCGCCCTTCAGCACTCGCTCCAGGTACAGCTGCTTCAGCTCTCTCTCCAGTCGCGAGGGCAGGCCGGGGTACATGGTGGAGCCCCCCGACAGCACAATGTGTTTGTAGAACTCCGCCCTGCGGGGATAGGAGAGGGGATTGGGTACATCGTCATTACATCCATCCATACATATATCATCTTACAGGCTAGAGCCCAGCCCAACAGCCACTGAGCAACAGGCAAAAACACACCCCAGATAATTCCACAATCTACTGCAAGAATTACACACCTTTCACTCACACAGTCACTCCAGTGAGCCACTCAAGAGTTTCAGTGCTCCCAGCATGCATGGTGTTTAGGTAGAGTTTGTGTAGTGTGTGTGTGTGTGTGTGTGTGTGTGTGTGTGTGTGTGTGTGTGTGTGTGTGTGTGCATAGGAGTGGCGGGGAGGTGGGCGTTACCTGGTGTCGATGTCAGCCGCCTGAATGGTGTTGAAGAGCAGTTCGGCCACGCCCACCCCCTCCACGTTGATGAGGTGCGGCTGAAACAGGGCTTCAGGGGCCTCGAACCTCTCTCCCCCGACCTTAATCACTCTGCCGTCCGGGAGCTGGGGGGGTCAGAGGTCAGACATCAGCAAATAGCGGGCCAATCCGGGCTAGCATTCGCTCCAAACCTCCAAACCAGGCTATAACCCACAGGTTACTGCTTGAGCACAGGCGCTGATCTAGGATCAGCCATGTGTCCAAGTTCAAGCTGGATGAGGTTATGACAATGACAGGGAAGCATGATCAATGATCAACGCTCTGACACACTACTTTAGGCCCTGAACTATTAACTCTACAGCCGCGAGCACATTCAACTACTACCAGCGTGTCAAGCATCCCATTTTAAACAAGAGACTTCACATCCATGTATTTTTAACCATTTGAAAAATAGGCTGTGTTTTGGAGCCCAGTGTTCTAGAACTGAACTGCATTCAGAGGGCAACAGTAATTTTGACATCACCAAAGATTGTTCCATTAACCCTTAAGCCCAACGCCCACTGGCTGCGAAACAAAGCGTCGCGTCAAACTGCGAATGTTGCCTTGACGCTTTTAAACGCCGACTGAAAGCGTCAGCTGCATCAACATTGACAGCTGTCAACACGACCGAGAAGCCATGGGCGTCACTCTCAAAATATTCAACAAGAGAACGTTTAATTTTGAAAACACCTACCGATAAAGCTTATTTTAAGTGATGACAAAGTGCGACGTTCAGGTTACTGCGCACCATATGTTATATACAGTTATAATTTTCCTCCTAAATTTAGCCGTCTAGTAAATTAAGATTATGATTCACTTTACTTCACCCAGCAGTGAATTAGCCGGCTAGCTAACTTAGCAGTGTTAATTTCTTACCAGTGTATCTTGAGTTAGGTACTGTCTAACTGTAGATCGCTTGATAACTTAAATGCCCGCAAAATAACGGATTTCCCTTCAAAACTGCAACTTGGTTAAAAGTAGTTATATCAGTTTCGACAACTGCATGTGAGGTTGCCGTTAAATGTGTGCCACCAACCATGACAAGGCGAAACAGTTAAATAACCTAAAAGACCAATGCGTTTCTATTGAGTTGGCGCTCAAGAAATTGAGCAGTGGTGAAAAGTAAAAATCTGACACGCGTCAGACGCTGCTAGTGGGCGTTGCTCCATTGAAATTAATGTAACCAATTTTTTGACGCACGTCTCACGCCTCCAGTGGGCGTTGGGCTTTAGAGCGCTAAACGCAGCTATTATTGCACAAGGATGTAAGATATCAAAATCAAAGCTGTTGAAAACCTATCATGTGGCGACTTGTTTAAAAGAGCTCCTGCAGGGGAGCTCTTTTAAACAAGCTGCCGCACGATAGGTTTTCAACAACACAAGATAATTAAATTTATATCTTTTTAAAATTTTATTTCAGCGCTCTAAGGGTTAAGAACATTCCAGATCACGTATGATAGAAGTTCCCAAACATTAAACACGATTCTCCCTGAAAAATAAACCTATTTAAAATCAAAAATGGTGACGCGACACTACTAGCTACATTTTATTTTGCAGATGATCTGATCCAGACCTCCCTGCACAGTAAAACAGCAGCTGAATCCAATGCAAACACCATCCAGACCTGGCTAACAGCATCCTTACACCAGACAGGGTGCGTGCATCATTACAGTGGTAACGTCACAGACGTCATTCCTTAACCTAATGTTTTATCCAAAGTGGCAAACGACAAAACAGGGGCCAACTCCACCATGGAGTAATAGAAAAATTTAGAGACTTATTCAGGGGCCCAAACAGTCGCCCTGATCTTCACCGGGCTACACTGGGGCTGTACCACTGAGTCTACAACAATAAGACCTTGAATTGAGGCTTGAGTTTCACACAAGCACTGGACCTACGAGGCTTTGGGCTGCTACAGCTGACAGTGCCAAATGCCTGCTAGCAATGCTAATGCTCACCACAAATCAAAACAAATGCTCTGGCCGACAGATGTGTGACACACATGCCTCCCCCTAGCCGAATATGGTGTGTGTGTGTGTGTGTTTGTGTGTGTGAATGAGAGAGAGAGAGAGAATAAAAGGTCCCATTGACGGCAGCGCTCTTCAGCTCAAAACCGGACATGTGAGACAAGATGGCGTGTGGATGCAGGAAATGATGTCACAGGCCCCAAGGGCTTGTGGTGTCTGCTAGCCACAGAGCTGGCCCTGTATGCCGGTGCGGCCGACTTTACCGCCAAAAAAAGTTTTGGAAAAGAGAGACAAAAACCACGATGGAATACTTGGAATATTCCGCCGACATCTTGGCCAATCATGGCGCCCGCTCCCATCAGAAGGGGAGGACAATTCAGAAGTCAGGAAGTAAAACTCCGGCCATGTTTTTGCTGCACCCATGAGCTCAGCCAGCTGATTCCACCAACTAGTTCTGTCTCCCTCCTAGAGGAACACACTGGAGAGGACTCGAAGAAAGCCAGCCTGGTTTCTCCACATCCGGTGGTCTGCAAGCCTCACAATCAGCTCCCCCCACTCTGAGGTGGGGGGAATGGCAGGGGCGGGCTGTGCGACCACACGCCCAATGGCCTAAGAGGCTGGAGCCGAGCAGGTTACGCTGAACTGAAACCTCTCTAACAGACGTCTCTGCTAAGCTGCACTCATAAATCCATCTGACTGTATTACCGCTAAAGCTGAGTGGCAAACTCCAGTGTGAGGCCTCATGCGGTTCCATTCACGCCCACTGGGGGGCAGCATTTCCCCATAAACACAAATACAGCTTTATTCTCACAGACCATCTGGAGTTCCAGCTGAGTCAGAACAACAGGAAACGCGTTTGCGGTTATTTTAGGAACAGAGGTAAGTTAACATCGGATCTCTAACGCATTCGCGTGTTAGTTTATAACAGCGGCGCAAGGCAGTCTCCACCAGCACGGCGTGTGTGTGTGTGTGTGTGTGTGTGTGTGTGTGTGTGTGTGTGTGTGTGTGTGTGTGTGTGTGTGTGTGTGTGTGTGTGCACATGACTCACCGTGTAAGACTCAACCAGCACAGTAGTCTCCAGTGCCAGTTTCTGTTCCTGCTCGATGTTGTATCCCACGTAACACAGCTTCTCCTTCATCATGCGCACCGTCTCAAAATCCGCCGAGTGATTGAAGGCATAACCCCTCAGCAACAGCAGCTGCAATTCACACACACGCACAGGCACACACACACATACACACATATATGCGCATGTACACACATATACACACACACACATACGAACACACACACACACACACACACGTACAGTTACAGAGCTGAATGGCCCATATGAGGTAAAGAATCTGCTACAGCAGTGAAATCCAATCACAGCTGGAATAAAGAAATTAATATGCTCCATAGTTTAGTCTCACAAAGCAAGATTACGATAGTTAGCTGGGCCCTGTCTCAGAAAGCAGGATTACCAAGTTATTTGTGCTCTGCAGCTACCAGTGCTCTGTAATAAAGAACGTCCCCAGTCTTACTCAGCGCAGTTATCCAGCTCACTCTGTAATCAAACTTTATGAAATAACCCCGGTTTAGTTCGAAAACAAGAAAACACACAAATGGCGCTTTATGTCGGCATTCTGCCTTATGTCTACATTGTTTTTTTGTTTTTTTTTTTGCCCATCTTTAAAATGCGCAACAATGCACTGATTTTCTTCTTTTACTAAATAATTTTGTATAATCTCATTGACAGATCTCTGTAATACACTGCTTGGGCAGCTGAAATGAAAGATTTCCTCAGTGCCTGAGGACTGGTTCTGCATTAGAATCCCCTGTACATCCTGTGCTGAAATCCCCGCTCTCTCTCCGTTCAGTGGCGAGGCGACAGACGGGGATTACCTTGATGAGGTAGCGGGTGATGTCTCTCCCGGCGATGTCCAGCCGCCGCGTCAGGTGAGGGAGGGAGAAGCCCTCGTACACGGGGCAGATGTGGGTCACGCCATCGCCCGAATCCACAACCACACCCGTCAACAGACCTGCACATAATCGGCCAATCAGCAGTTTAACACGCGCAATATACACTTAATCAGCCAATCAGCATCTTATGCACTATACACACACATACAACCCACCAATCAGCACCAAGAGCAGGACATAACATATAATAACAACATAACATACGCTATATACCATCTTCATTAGAATTACATCTCTAAACATTGTGGGTCATCTAATGACCACTACATATCTCTATGAACACTGAGGGTCATCTTTATAAACACTACATAACATCTCTATTAACTCTAGGGGGGTCTTCTTTATAAACACCACATAATAATATCAGTTTGGATATGCTAGACCAGAAGAATCTCTTATTTTGTTCCTGAAATGAACACCTGTGCCTTGCCACCAATTTAAATCAAAACGACTGTATTGCCAACCAGATAATGGGGTTCTGGCATCCTGCTCAAGAGGCAATGGTTTGACCCTGAGCCTGTTTTCAGGATAACCTTCTGGACACAAGAATATTAATCAAAAACCCCTACAAGTTTTCTCAGGGAAGAACCCAAAAGAAGTGGAGCAGTTATGGGGCACCACTAAGATCTGCCATTCGAGTTGTGGCTCAAAAATGTACCCAAAGCTCCATTTAAGCAGAAGACCACTAGGTGGAGCAGTTTGCCTTTCGAAATGTCGCACAATCTGACTTTCTATGAGATGGAACGCGACAAAGGTGGCACTTAAATTCCCGACAATACTCTCAATAACTTATACAGCTGAAAGCACACATAGGAATGAGCCATCCTGGTGTAAGTATACAAGTGACACTGCAAAAAGTGCAAAGTAGGAAGATGAAATCCAAAAACAGATGTCCCCCACCCCACCCCCAACATCGCCCTTTCCTGGAGCCGGCTCGGATATCAGGAACATTTCAGCGAATCTATCTACGTGAGCAGAACCCCGAGGACAGGTGACCTACCTTGTGCGTAGAGTGTAAGCACGGCCTGGATAGCGATGTACAGCCCAGAGAACTGATATGTCTCAAACATGACCTGGAAAGGAGGAGGTGTTGCATGTGACCAGTAAAATGTTCTGCCATAACTCAACTATAACAGAGAACAACAAAGGCACATGTACGCACGTGCAGGAGTCAACAGTCTACCATTTACCCAGCTCATATAGCAGCTCAAAAACACAGAAAATATGCAATGGGATTAACAAAACAAATAACAGCATTATTCAGGAGTCATTCTGCTTGCTAAACGTGGGCTCATAAACAGAGATTACCAAACGGGAAATTCAGCCCAGATATTCTGAAGTATTTCTCTCACACAAAGAGCGGTCACAGTGTGGATTAGCCCTCCAGGTGATATTGCAGAGGCAGAATCTCAGGGGGGTTTTCATGACCAGACTTGCAGCAGAGCTAGAAACAGTCTGTAGATTATTTTTAGTAATATAAAAACCCAGATGATGAGAGGCTCCATTCACAGTGAGCTCTGTATGTAGCTAAATTAGTCCAAGAGGTATTAATATGCTATCAGTGTAATATACTGTAAACTATTGGTACAGTTTATTCAACTGTGAGCATTGCACTATTTGCAGGAGTGTGTGTACAAGTCTAAGTGTCTACGTGCGTAAGTGAGTGTGTACATTTTTAAGTAAGAGTGTTCATGTATGTGTGTGTGTGCATGTGTAAGTGTGTATTTCTCCAAGTGCAAGTGTGTACACGTCTAAGTGTGTAAGTGTGTGAATGTATAACTGTGTGTGTGAGTAAATGTGCAAGTGTGCATGGAAGTGTGTAAGTATGCACATATGTAAGCAAGTGTGTAAGTGACTGTGCAAGAAAATGTGAAAGTGTGCATGTATGTGCGTGTGTAATTATCCAAGTGCAAGTAAGTGTGGAAGTGTATGAGTGTGTGTGTGCGTGTGTGTAAGCAAACGTGAAAGTGTGCGTATGTATGTGCAAGTATGCACACGTGTAAGTGTGTAAATGTATGTGTGTGTATGTGTGTGCGCGCGTAAGTAAATGTGCAAGTGTGCGTACGTGTATGTGTGTTAGCATGCACATGTGTGTCTGTGCGCTTGTGACTGTGTAAGTTAGTGTGAAAGTGTGCATATGTTTAAGTGTGCAAGTGTCCATCTTCAGGCCCATATTTGCCGGTGTCCTCAGTGTGAAGCCTGAACCACACCGGCGCAGGAGAGCAATCATCTCTGCACTAGAGCCCTATGACATCACAGTTCAGCCGTGTGACTCCGGTGATGTAAGCGGAGGGGCATGTCTGGTCAGGCAGTGCAGAGAGGGGCGGGGACCTGCCAGGAATGCGAGATTTCCAGGCAATCGGGTTCTGCGAATTCAGCCGTCCTCACTGATTAATCATTCGAGACACATTCACACAGGTGAAGGCTTCGAGCGTTTAAAGGAAACTAAACAAGAGAGTGATAATGAGTATCAGTGATTACGGAACAAATTAGCGTGTGGGATGACTAATAAACACCCTGAGTCATGTGGTAGCTCATGACAGCAGCGGGGGAGGGACCACAGACAGCGATATCAGTCACACACAAGCGGTCGTTCATTTCGCCGCCTGCTCCTGAGCGTAGCCAAGACATTTCAGAGAACACCCTTGCAGATCGTATCGGTGAACCCCGCTCGTCGCACAAGGCAGCAATTGTGGCATCTCGTTGAAACCGCGACGGCTGGCGATCTCCGTCCACCTGCCTGAGCCGGGCCGTTTAAATGCTTCACTGTCGTGGGAATAGTTATGAATGGGCTCTTATTGGCCGGCACGTGCTGCTGTGGGCATGGCTCAGTTTGCAGGCCAGACTGGAGGACTGTAATGAAGCAGGATTACGAAGCCGTCCCTACACAATGGCTCTGAGAAACCCTGGAACAGCGCTATTTGACTCCAGACCACACCCTGGTTTACACTGCAGTTAGGGCTCTAATGAGCACGCCCGTAGTAGTACTGCAGCGATTATTTGGCCGTTTTGGCTGCAACGCTCCGCTACATCCTGCCGGACTGGTCGGCAACTGAATTTACAGAGTTAGCTAGAAAACTTCACCGTAGTAAAGCCTGGAGCAGCATATTTTCACTGCAGTCCATAATCCAGACTTTGTATAGATCCAGGTATAACTAAGCACAGTTATCCAGCTAACTCTGTAATCCTGCTTCGTGAAACAGGGCACGGGATCATGATTTATCCACAGGTAAATGTGTTTGGGTGCCACAACACCGATTCTGGTTCCGCTCCTCCAATTGGCCAAATAAGCAAGATATCTTTGATAACAGTAACTGGGGTCATCCAGGGTCATGGTCATGTTTAAGAGGGGCCTATTCTGTATGTACAGTCATCTTAAGCCAGGAATCAACATTCAGAGATCAGTTTCTCCAAGGAAACACGGCCACCTGCCCAGCATGAGCTGACAGGCTTAACTGAACCCAGATCAGCACTGCTAGTGCTTAAGGCAATAGGACCACATTCGCCCGATAATGAACCCTATGTGTCCGGTACATGACAATGGCGAGGTCTGTAGGGTGGAATGGCCCGTCGTCCCCACTATGATGTTACATGGTACCCTGTAGTTATGGACCCAGGTGCAATTTAATAGTACTGTGCACTAATGCCCGTTTAACCTCATTTAGCTTCCTTTAGAACAAAATTGACTCTCTTTGGATCTAGCGTCTCATCATTACCGATTTTTATAACACTAAAAATAACCCACCACCCCACCCCCCAAATCCCAGACTCCCTTCAACACACGGATGTCCTCGGCGACCCAGCCTGCTCGGACGCACGCACCTCGATGATCTTCTCGCGGTTCTTGGTGGGGTTCATGGGCGGCTCGGTGAGCAGGATCTTGCAGCTGCGGGAGTCGATATTGAGCTTCTCCGGGCCGAAGGTGTAGTCCCACAGGTGCTTCATGTCGTCCCAGTTCCGCACGATGCCGTTCTCCATGGGGTAGTTCACCTCCAGCATGGAGCGCAGCTCGCTCGCCTCGTCCCCCACCATCAGGTCCTGAGGGGTCACGGGTCAAAGGTTAACACCACCAACAGGTCGTGAGGGGCCAAACGCTAAGACCACCATCAAGAACAAACCGAGTCCCACAAAAGATCGCCAAGCCTTGGCCGATCCACGCTGGGCTTATAAGATCATTTAAAAATGGCAGACATCAATAAACATCACCAGCAGTGCTCTGGCCAGGATTAGCTGATTGTTAAACTAAAAATGCTGGCTAGACAGAAACAACATTTAGCCAGACTGGTTAACTCCAGGTTCAGGAAATAAAATCCTCTCCAGTATTTTGCACCAGGATTAGTATATTAACTCAGTCAGAGGGGAGACCTATCCAGGGGCACGTTTCCCAAAAGCGTAGCTGCTAACTAAGTTAGCAACTTACATAGTTCGTCCATTCGCGGTCAATGAGCCCAACTACGTAAGTTAGCATCTGTGATTTTGGGAAACGCGCCCCAGGTAAATTTCCCAATCTTGTCACCAGGTGAACAGCCAATCATCCATTACAAGTAATTTCAAAATCTGTTCCTTTGTGACATCATAAGGGGGAGGGCCCACCAAGTGGTTGGCTGATGTCTTTCTTGCCACTGAGTGATCACATCACTATATGATGTCACAAATAAACAGATTTTGAATGTTTTTTTATGGCTAATTGGCCATGCATCTAGGGATATGATAGGGGACCTTTAAATCAGCCCACTGATTACATGGGGGACAAGACTCATGGCAGAACTTGAGCCTTCTGACCCCTGCCCTTTACAACTTTCCATTATACCCGCAGCTCAAATTCACAATGAAATGCAAGTTACCTTTGACTTAATCACCAAAGCAGTCCAGCATTTTGAGAACTTGATAAAGAATTTCAAAAGGAAAAAAAAGCCACCAATATTTCATTGCACGTTTGTTAAGAACACATACTGACTGAATCCAGGCCACTGATCATAGAGCTGCCCAAAGGATTGTGGGACAATCTTGCGATGGAGGGCATGTTTACAGATAGGTAGGGGGAGTGTGTAATCACCGGTGCCGTAGTTGGCAGTAGGTGGCCTATCACAGTCAACACCAGCAGAACATGCATCACCAAACTTAAACACTGGGTCACTTTTGAGGATCATGGGGCAGAGAGAACTGGGGACTGGAGAATAAATTCCCAACAGGAAAGTGGGAATGCCGGAGAGAGTTTAGATCAGTCTTTGGAACTTCAGGAACATGCAGGATAAAAAAAGTTCACTGTCCAACGACACGAGCGCTGGCTTCCCCTCACGTCAGTGAAGAAACAGAAAAGTAGAGATATACAGAAAGTACTTGGACAAAGATGGTGTTTTAAATACCTGCAGGTTCTACATGGTCAGTTCTGTATGGATGTGTACATCATCAGATTAGTGTGGACACTTTGCTTTAATGCAAGTGCATCTACAATCATGACACCCTCACAGGTATTCTGACTTTGAAGCCAAAAGACCAGAGAATATTATCACTCAGAGAGAAACATGTAGAACTTCTAGGTTTTGAAAAGGTGTTGCTATCCAAATACTTACGGAAGTGTCTGTATCGCACACATAATGCAGGTTTAAGAGAGGGCATTTTTATTCTGGAGTCGTAAAGCACCAATATGAATGTTTTTGAAGGGGAGGAGGTGTCTGAAACCGTAACGGTTAACTGAAATTACACAATCGCAAAACCACACTCAAGTTCAAACAGCAGCAGTCAGGTCAAAGACAGGCATCAAAGTCAACCACAGGATATGCACACACTTCCCTGGCCCTGTTACACAAACTCTCCAGTGAGTCGACTGGTCTTCATCGAGCACTGGCAGAGAATTATGCTGATGGGCGTCCATTATGGCTCCACAGTGGAGGCAGACAGACCAGCTGACTCAGCAACTTTCCAGCACGCAATGGAGCCAGGAAGCCTCCGTGCATTGTGTTATGCCCATGGATGTATTATAAGAACTGGATACTGAACCGAAAATGGCCGCCCATTCATTTCAATGGAAATTGCTCAGTGGCGCAGCATGCCGACATAGGGCCATAGTTCTGGGGGCACGCGGACATGCGCTGTGTGACTTTTCGTTCACACATAAGTAGTGTGGGGCTCATGAACGCACTGACACCTGAGGTATCTATGACAACAGTCCGCTCCCGAAGCACTCCGAACAGGACGTGTGTTCACGACCAATGTTCTCCGGAAATGTAGCTTACTATATCCACTGCGAAACCTATGCAACAGCTCTCTACCGAACGGGCAAACATAGCACTCGGCTTAAATATAGTTTGGAAAGACAATTTATATACCTAATAGGGATATAAAATGTTGATGAACTATTTTTATTTAACAGGGAAATAAAATTATTCACCATCGCAAACAATGTCAGCAAAACAGTTTACTTGCTACTGTATAAGATGACAGTTCAATCTCATTTTCCACACAGTTCAAAGCGAAATGTATTCGTAGGAAGTGAAACGTTTCGAGCTTGTTAGCTTGCAGCCTCCTCTATTCTTACTGGATTCAAGATGATAATCCGACCGCATATAGCACTGCCCGTGCTTCATGATCTGATAAGTTTTATAGTAGATGACATTGATCAAAGTATTTAGCCAATTCTGACAAGCGAAATTACTTTTAGTGTACGAATGCTCAAAGCTCATTAAATCCATCCTTTCTCTATACCTGGAACTGGAACCCATCCCAGCTGACTTGCAGGGTGCACACACCATTCATTATAATAATTTAATTTTAATATTTAATATCGCGAATGCATACGCTCCGCATACTCTCGCAACCCAGTGCGTCATCTGTAACATAGCTACTGCCGTTATATGCCATTACCACGTTTATGAGCACTAGAAATTAAGCTCTAAATTTTCTTGACTAAATTCAGGCTTGCGTTTTTACAACCCGAATGTTTCTCTGGGTACTCAAACATCAAGGTAAGCCGAAAAAGTGCTGATTTTATTCGATATTAGTGGGGTTTGAATACGGAATTATTGTCCTTCCCCTTATGCAGGATTAGGAAATTCCTAAATCCTCACATGATCAGCAGCCCAGTTATAAAATATACATAAAGTCGATCTTCGTTTCGTTCTGATTTGTTTCTTTCCTCTGGGACCCTCGTATTTTCTCTGCGCAGACGGAATTCAGCCACATCAGCGAATCTCCGCAGCATCACTCCCACACACTGATGCCCCTCACGAACAGTGTGTCGCTCATATCACCGGCTGAACAACAAATACTGTCTGTGCAGTGCAGTGATGCAAGCTTGGCGCATGCATAAAATAACAGAAACTTCATATTTTGTATCTTATCTTAAAAGTTGCCGAAAAGTCACCATCAAGTATGCACATCTGCTATTGTTTTAATAATTAAGAATGAACATGCAATGGAAAATAAATGATTAACTGTGCAGTTTTTGGGCTGAATTAATACCAAGCTGGAAGTGCACATATGGACGTAATCAATGCTACTTAGCCAGCATATAATACATGAAGCAGCAAAGCACAGTACCGTGAATCGGTGTAAGATATTCAAAGTAATGGAAATAAACAACTCATCTTAGGTGCATCTTGAACATTTTAATACGAAAAAGCAAAGCAAGAGTTAGCTACATGCACGATTATATGATGTCACCTTCAATAATTACCGAATACAAGCCTGTTATCCAACCCAAGTTAACCAACAACAGCCTTTGCTACCTTACTGTATATTCTGTAACGTTACATAAAAGATAGGTGAAGCAGTCGAGTCGCTACATAACAAAGCGATTCATCAAATACAATAAATGAAAACACTGGTGTCGTTACACCTGCTCACTTTACCGACTTGGTAATAACGTAAGCCGACAACACGGAATGTCCTAACCAGTGCTGCACGCAAAGATCCGCAGCTGCTGCGCTGCCTACGAGAACGCGCTTAGAGACAAGGTCCCCTTGGTGTTCGCGTAGCCTGAATTTAAATAAAAAATTTTGTTGCTGCCGTGGAAAAAGGCACCAATGATTTAAAAGAGAAAAATCAACAGATTATATATTGATCATTTGCGCTAGTCAAAAAAATTTATTCACGGATTTATTAGAGTGTCTTTTTCAATTGCTCCCTATGGAAAAAATTTCTTTTTGCCCCCCATGGCATCACGTGACTTGCAATATCAGCTTGACCGCTAAGCCCTTGTAGGCGTGCGTTTTAGCCCTGGTTCAGTATCCAGTTCTTATAATACATCCATGGTTATGCCAATAACAGACACTGTAAAGGTCTGAGGATGTTTAGCAACAAGATGCAAAGGGGTCACTTTTTTCTCCTCTAAAAATGACACTCCTGAGTTTACACACCTTGCAGCAAATGTGCTTATTGCGCAGTTATTATTGACCATGAATAAAGACCATAACATGAAAACAAATAAAATTTTGCAGTAAAATATCTGTATTGTGCCTCTTTTAGTGAAAACTTTGTGTTGAGCCAGAAATACCTGACAAAAAAAGGAGGTGTGATTTCCTCTCAATTCAGTCAATTAAACCTCTTGATAGAGCTGACAAAATTAACGGAAATCCTCATAGTACATTATAAGCACTTACAAATTCAGATGCAATATGAATGCTTTTCATTGAGTGAGCTGAACTATGGAAAACTGAAAGTAAGAGAGTAGGCCCCCAAGCCTGAACTAGATTTCAAATCCAATACCACAGAGTACATTAATAAAACACACGCTGCAGTGCGCATGTGTATAATAACCTCCTGCATTATAATAACCTCCACCAGCCTCCATCCAGATGTTACAGCAAGACGTCAACACAGAGAACGTTCAGAATTACACACAGCGGGAGAGCAAAGAAATGTAAATGCGACTGAGGTTTAGGTAGAGTACAAGACACAGATTACGACCATCTGGCTGCCAATCAGCCGTTATCAAACCCTGCCAGGGTGTGGCTACAATAATAATTAACCAGCTGAGGAGAAGGCGACAGAAACACACAAAAACAGCATGGAGAAAATGGTTTGGGACAAAACTTAAATCAAGCCCGTTCTGAATTTCTGCCAACTTCAGACAACGGGAACCTTTCTTAAAATAGCTACGGCCGCTTCGCTTGAGCTATATAAAACTGCGAATAGTTCCCTTTTTCATCCCAGCTTCAATTCATCAGAGAAGGCAGAAACTTAAGCCCAGAACACACACACACACACACACACACACACACACACACACGCATTTCGCCAAGAAAATCAGGGCAAACTCCATAACAGCCCGCTATGTGAAGTAGGCTGATAAGAAAGGGAGATATCGTACATTAGGCCCAGATCATACAAACTCTGCCAAACACCCCAACCAATGCAAGCAACATTTCAACACAAAGAACCAAGACTACGGACACTACCTAAAACAAACAACGTTCACAAGGAAACATTTTAGCTAATAAAAAAATCTGTGAGCATTTTTTTAAAGTTACAGGCATCCATATCCTCTTCACATGAATATTTTTTATTTTACCTCTTCACAGGATACAGCTATGATTATTGATGCAGTTACTGAGAGGCCATTTTCTTGTTCACTGGACTTTGGAGCCTTAAATTAACAAAAGGATAACTCACAGGAATAGAGGTATCCATTTATTCATACCATACTTCCTGTGTGTCCTTACAATTATTTGCTACTCCATAACAAGATGACAGCCTTTGTTCTGTGTGCAGGTGAACAAGCGAAACCGTTCGCAGTGAAGACCGATGTTAAACAAGGCTGCGTAATAACTCCCACACTGTTTGCTCTTTACATGGGTGCTCTCCTGCAGTTGGCAGAGAGAGACTCAACTGAGAAATTAAGGAGTTAAAATTGAATATCGGTACGATGACAACATGTTCAACCAACATCGACAACAGGCCAAAACAAAGGTATCCACAACGTCGGTTATACAACTCCAGTATGCTGATGTTGCAGTCTGCTCAACATCTGAAGGTGGGCTATAGAGTCAGAGATGCCTTCGCAGTAGCCTACAACAGACTTGGTCGATCATTAAATTGTACTAAAACGGGGGGCGCCCCGCCCCCGTGGCTCATCGGTCTAAGTGCGTGCACCATAAAGGCTGTGTCCTTCCCGCAGGGACCTGGGTTCAAATCCGGCTCGGGTCATTTGCTGCATGTCTTCCCCCATTCTTCTCCCCAACCTTCCTGTCTATCTACACTGTATAACTGTCGAATAAAGGAAAAATTCCCAAAAAAATAATCTTTAAAAAAAAAAAAAATAAATAAATTGCACTAAAACGGAAGTGATGCATCAACCTGCCTATGGTGTCACCACCTCAAATGACTCTCAGCCTGAAATCACCGTGAAGGAAACTGTTCTTAAGGCAGTTCTGCAATTCAAGTATCTTGCCTGCCGTGTAGCCTGTGATGTTATCCTTGACTTTGAGATTAACTACAGGATCAGTACAGCTGCAGCAGCCAATGGCAAACTACGTAACCCAGTGTTTGACAATGACAAGTTGCAGTTGGACATGAAGATACCAATCTACCAGGCCATCATTATACCAGTGCTCCTGTATGGCTCTGAAACGTGGACCACACACCAATACAAGGAGAAACAACTTGAGAAATTCCACCAAAAGTACTTGCGCTCTTTCTTGAATATTAAATGGTGTGATTGTGTCAACAATCCTGAGGTTCTTGACCGCTGTACTCTGACAAGTATTGAGGCAACGTTACAGCGGAATAGACCGAGATGGTACAGACGTGATCGGAATGGATGCACAATGACTCCCTAAACAGCTTCTGTTTCATCTGCTATCTGCTGGAACTGGAAGCATTGGTGCTCCTCAAAAGGGCCTTCACAGACTGCAACATTGACAACTGGACATCTGCCCCAGTAGTAGATGGAGTAGCTTGGAGGTTAACAGTTTGCAATGGTGTCAAGACCTTTGAAAATAATAGGGCAGCCAAGGCACAGAGACAAGCATTCCTCCAACTGTGATACCCTCACTTGCTTGATATAGTGATAGATACTGTCCAGGTATTTAGCACTCTCAGTGTAAGGCAGACTTTGGTAAGAAAATGGCTGAATGGCCTGATCTCACCTCAGGAACATGGTATGTTAAGTTATTACAGAAACTCCACTTATATTGCTAATCAGAGAAGAAGAACTCTGGGTAAGCCAGGCAACGAAAACATAAAAATAATCATACAAAAAAAATTACACAGTGGTCAAAGTCGACAGGAAACAGACGGGCAAACAGGAGAAAAGATTAGGAACAACGAAATAAAAACCCAATGCAAATGAGAGGAAAAAAGGATGCTTTAGTACTGAAAGAGCAGGCACAACTCCACTCTCCTTAGGACAGGCACAAAAGGGGAGGGGGGCAAACGTCACACGCCGATTCGACCCCGTCCCACACTTACCATCTTCCTGTGAGTCTACTCCGACAGAAGAGAGAGGAATAGAGAGGGGAAAGAGCAGATGGTGAGAAAGGGAGCCCAGCCCCAGGGCATGCTGGGTAACCATGGAGCACCGCACCACTGCAGTCCGTTTGTGTCAGAAAGCATGCTGTGTTCACACGCACGTGCTCACTCACACACTCATGCACACACACACATGCGCACATGCACAGGCACACACACACTCACGCGCACATGCAGGCACACACTTCTCATCCCTGAGGTGCTTCAGCTTGACACTATAGGCAATAAACTCTGGAAAGAGTCGAGGCGTGTCCCAATATCCATACAGGTTTAGTACACAGCAGGCAAGAATCTGTCATGAAATTCACAGCATTTTCGAATCCTCTGCATAAATGGTGTACAAATTCAGCTGAATTCTGCTATTTGTGACCAATGGTCACTGTGCTACCCCATAAGGTCATATGATGCTAGTGCTGTACAGGCTACATTGACGGGTGAGTAGTAGGTATCAATACAAATGTTATACAGATGTAATACAGGTATTCAGATGCGCCCCAGATCTCTTTGAACATTTTCCCCATAATTCAAAGCCAGTGTTCTAGACCTCAATTACCCGTAGTCATGGTTACATCGGCACTAGAATGTTCAGCTCAGTATCAAATCAGGAGAGAAATATGGACCAAGCCCACTGTGACATCATGCTCTGAATTTCCTAAGGCTCAGTCATTCATTGAAATCACAAATGCGTGGTCTTGCACCTTAAGGGATCAATAACGATGGCCCAATCAACCACACTTTAAAAAATGAAAAGTTGACTCAACTTAAGGGGCAACACGCCACAAAGCACTTTGAGTTTTCTCAACTTCAAGTCCCAATGGTCGCACAAACTCATTTTTGAAAGAACTAGGAACTTGAAATTGAGCCGACTCAAAAAAAACAATTTACAGCCGGTTGCCTTACTTTTTCAGCTGAGTCAACTTTTATTTTTACAGTGCACTTACCCACCCCTGGAGAGACCGTTTAATCAAGGTTTCTTTTTTTTGATGCACCGATATATTCAAAGTACATTTAAGCACTAAACAAAGTCATTTCTTCAGTAAGAAGAATGGTTGACTACTATAAGCACACATTATACCACAACATTGTAAATGTCAATAAGAGAGGAGAATCATAAGCGACAACAGCAGAAATAAAAGGTGCCGATTAATAATTCATTTAATCTACAATGGATCCTGAATACAGGAGGCAGCAGGAAAAACACTTGAAGCAAAACCAACAAAGCCTCACAAAATCAACAGCATTTTCCCTGAGCCATTTACTGTGGACATACTAATGCCAAATAATCACATGTAAACATGGAGCAGTGACATAATCACTTCCTGTCCACCCTCTGCAAATAACACCTGCCTCCAATGCTGATGTCATCATTTTTAAAAGACGCTAAACTAAAGGGAAAAGAGAAAAATTGGTGTGAAATGTTGCGGCACGAAATCCCGTCGCCAGAAGAAGAGGATAAATGACTCTGAACATCACAGCTCCTACAAGGGTTCCTTACATCTTCCCAGCAAGCCAGGCTTTGAAAGGCTAACGTTCGCTAACGGAAAACGACAATGACCGCGAGATGGTCAGAGCAGGCAAGAAGAAGTGGGGGAGCAGTTTAGCTGCCGGCGCGGTGCCCCAGCCTTGGTGTGGACTGTAGGGGAGATGGCGGTATGGAAGTGGGGGGGGCTTACCTTGATCTCGATGTTGCCCACTTTAGCGGTGGAGCGGATAATAGGCCGGCCCACCAGCGCGGGGAAGATGTGCTCCGGGAAGTTGGATCCTGCATAGCCACACTTCACAAACTGGGGAGGGAAGAGAGACGGGGAGTCAGTCAAGGTCGGGCCACAGAGATTGAGATTCAGATTCAGATTACAAATTTGTAACTCCATTACCGACCAGTTGTTTGGCGTTTTCACCCAAAATAAATTAAATGAACAAAATTAGCTATTTTGTTGTTTGAAGTACAAGGGAAGACCTATACAAGGCCATTTAAATTGTAACTCCTACTTAGTTTTGGAGCTATGATACAAAATACACCAATTTTGTAACTCCGTTACCAGGTGACCTGGCCCATATATGGGTCCAGCGGAAGCAGAGATATGACACTGAGGTAAGGCATTCCACTCGCCGTGAATGTTTTCATTAAAAAGAAAATTAATGGCACAAATGAATGCTGCCCTATGGGTACGGCTGGGCTGTGCTCCCACTCAATCTGATGAAAACTGAGGCACACAAAACGGAGTTACTCTGGACCCCATTTAGAGTACTGCAGTGCCAGACTAATGTAATACAACCCTGCACACAAATCAAAACAGGCCCGTTCAGAAAACACGCTGTCGACTGCAGCAGTCTGGTGCACATCCTGTTTGAAATCATTCACAGAAATTCTTAAACTGCTCTCGGTTGCATAGTCAGGAGAGAAAAAAGGCCATTCTTTGACAAAGCACATTCTCAGGCTATCAAAACTCAAAATCTAGGCTAGCACTTAATAAAAACATCTAGCATTGACCCACTATGTGTTTTAAACAGGTATAGTCATCACTGGAAAGCAATTATTTCAACCAACAAGACAGGGATTTGTCACACAACAAAGAACACAGAATTTAAAAATCATTACAAAAATGTAAAACAAAAACACCCTTAGCCAAAAATAACATATTTTACCGGCTCCTAATGGAAATCTCAATAACGGTCTTACTCAGAGCTCCAAACCTCTTAAAAACTGAAAACTGAACCCAGTTTCACTAAGCCGGATAACGGAGTTAGCTAATTGCACTGAGTACAACCTGAAACTCTCCCAATTCTGAAACACGGACTGCAGTAAAGAGAACTGTTCCAACTCAGTAACACTGCTTTCTCAGAAAAAGGTGCACTTTCTCGGTTTTTAGGTGCTACTAGTGAATACCACACCTGGTATTCTGAACATGCCACTCTTCACAATTTAAGAATATGGCCATGACACACAGCCAGGGTAGACACTGGAACATGTCCCAACAAGTAGAAGTTCAGTCACATCAGCCAGAAAAGACTGAGCAGAAATCTGTTGGTTATGGCCTGTTTGAGAAGGTTGTAAGCCAAGGACTTTGTGAAGAGGTGATTCTTGTGGTCACACTGTTTTTAAAGGATAAAGTCTTCCTGTGATTCTCTCCAAAAGGTCTTGAGCATTTGTGCCCTAAAGGGCACCAGTGTCTTCAAAGACATGAAGCCATAGCTTTGAAATGAGACAGAGGAACTTCACTCAAATTCCTGTCCCCAACTCCACAAAGATTAAGCTTCAACACCGAGCAACAGTTTCTACCTCTTCCACTCTTCATATTCAAGATGTATAGCAATCTGTCAATCTATGTTGTTAGACAGCGCTGAAAAAGAACACAGAAATTGCGGCTTAAAAACAAAATCGGTCGGAAGGTTGCTTGGAGCCCTGTTAACCGGTTTTGACAAACGTTCTCCCAAGCGTTTCATTCAGGGGACATGGGAGGAGCTCCTGGTCGCCGGTTTGAAATTCGGAAACAGTTTACGCACGTACGCCCTACTTTTCTTACGCTGTGAAGGTTCTGAAGGCTCCTGATTTGGGCGGTGATCTCACTTCCTCTACTGACTCATCGCCCAGCGCCAAAGCTCTGGTAACTTTTCTGCCGCTTAAGCAAAACTAAACATCCTTCGGTATGCCTGCCTCAACTTTCCTCTCCTTGCAAGGTTGTGTCTACAGTTCAACAGGGGAAAGTTACTGAGATTGCAAAAAGTCTAACTCACTCAAAAACGTTACTGCAGTATCCGCTTCTGTTTACGCCATTCATTCTGAGCAAGAACGCTCGCCCAAACGCTCTATGGATTAATGGTGTAGGATCACCTTATGCATGAGGCTGCATCACTTGAAATCAGACAGGCTGCGATAAACGGAATGATATGTTAACCGGTGCGTTTAAAGCAGCAGGTGTGCATGCGGTGACAAACTAGCGAAGAGAAAGTCTTAATCCCGACCTTTATTAAATGGCTACAGAGCACAATCAGAGGAGGAAAATACAGTAGACATGGAGGGCGGGGGCATTTGTTGGCGAGTCAAAATTCCCCATTACCGGTAAACTAATGGCATCTCTGGCAGGTGGCTCATTAAACGTATTTAAGCCCACTGTCAAGCCGGTGCCCTATATGAAATCGAGTCGCCTTTGGGATAAATATTTACCGGAACCTTTTTACAATCAAATATGCCATCTCGTCGTTTTGCAGTGCAGTCCCAGTGTCAACAGAACGAGAGTCAATTGCTCAGCGAACTGGCTAACAAAGCACCATCAGTAACGTTGCACGTCGGAACTACTTGGAGATTTCACTTGAAAATGCTGCAGTTTCACCACAGCTCACTATGACAAGAGCACGTTTGAACTTCATAAGAGTGACGCTACAGATCGCTCGCTATATTCATACAACAGCTGAATTGCTGTTAGCCAGCTTCAGCTAATGTTACATACAAAAGTGACAATGCCAACATGAGTTCATCCAATACAGCGATGTTTTAGTTTCATTGAGCAGAAACCTACACTGATAATTCAATCAGCTTTGCTTAACATCCGAAATATAATGCACTATACACCATTCAATTCAGTTCCTGCACCGCAGCATCAGATCCTATGGCTAATGAACACCTAACGTTAATTGACAGTATGACAGATACACATTCCATTGCCTACCCACCCATTAGCCTGCTAGCTAGCTGGTAGCACTAGCTACTTCCTGTTTCTGATAATGTGTTTTACATCAGCATTATATGCACCCAAGGAATAAAACGGGACGGACGACAAACAGTGAATTTGTGCATTCCGTCCTCAAACCTACCCCGGTTCCATTGTCACAAACCACCACCTTCCTTCCTTGACTGTCCATTTTTCGGGTATCCAAAACCTGCAGACCTCTCCTACTCAACTTTCCTCAACAAGCCGGAAATCGCTACCCCGGCTCCCGGAAAGGGTTTCTTCCGGTATGTCTGACACGTGACCTTCGGTTCTCCATTTAGCACCGCACCTCCGACAATATAGACAAGCAGTATGACCAATTGTGAGATAAGAGGCCTTCAGCGGTTTTTTCTATTTGACAGCTGCAAAAAATGACAGAGAGGTTCATCCAATGGCAATACCTGATTTACAATAGATTTGAAACATCGGAAACCTCTGTTGCTCTTTATTGAACGACCGAAACTAGGGTCCTCCGACGTGGACTAGAAAGGGCGTGAGAGGCTTTCAGTCAAAGTTACAAGAATAGCTCGAAAATAGGGTAATTAGCATGGAAATAGTCTCAGCAGTTTTTAGCAGAAAGCTCATGATGACTCGACGTCGGTTTTCTTTATACACTCTGTGGGTAGACTTCCTCCTGTAAAGAATGTACACAAAAGCGCTGTCAATCTATTATCTTATTCTTAGTCTATTATCTTTATTCTTTAGGGAGGGGGTCGTGCACGGTAATTTTTCAGGCTAATTCATACGATTCTGTTGCTATCTTTGCTGTGCCCATTTCTGATTTCTGAGCTAACTTAAAACCACCAATAATAGTAGTAATAATAATAATAATTATTATTATTAGTAGTAGTAGTAGTAGTAGCAGTAGAGGAGGAATTTATCATTTAAGACATTATAAGTTCTACAGTGCCCTCTTGTGTCAAAAAAAAAAAACAATCACCACAGCATCTTTTTGTGATTTAGCTGATTGAATGGCTACGTATCACGCACATTTTTCAAAATTAATTTCTCTTGCAGTCAAATTATTTAATTTCCTATAATATGGCGGGGCTGTACCGGCAGTATGTCAACAGGTGGGCACAGGTGATGGATGCTGCCTATCATTTGTCAGTCCCTGCGAGGTGGTGTATTATGCATGAAAGGGGAACAGGTTGTACGAGTCAATCCGTGTTTACTCGCATGCTGGCCCTGCTGCCTGTAACATTGCGGTTTTGAATCCTGGTTTTGAAGGCCAGCCCACCTGTGAAACCCCCCCATTAAAGGAGATTCTTTGTTTCTGTACTTGAATACAAACATTTGTAATCTGTTTCTGAGATGACAGATTAGTTGAGGGTGCACTGCTGACATCTGAACTTTCCAGTGTGAAAATTTGATTCTTTTTTGTACACCCTACTTCCTCATGTGCGCCTGACCCATCTGGAGCAGTCCACAAATTCACATATTTAGAGATCTCTGCTACTCCACAAAAAAAAGAGGTTGATAAAAAGAGGCCAAGAAAGAAGATGGGGGAGGGGGGATGCTCTGGATTCGAGAATTAGGGATTCAGTGTAGCATTTCAGGAACTAATAAAAAGGTTGACGCAGGGTTGACACTCTGAGATGAGACACCCCTTTGTACTTTTGTGCTTAGAGAATTGAATTTAGCAGTATGAAAAATAGACGTGACAAGATGCAGCCAATATCTTGAACTAATGATGAGGCTGTTTGCAAAGTAAATAAATTATATATTTGCTGTGGCTACATTGTGTTTGTAGAGCTTACATGGAGGAAGAAAGCTGCACTTTTTTAAACCACAGTATACAGCTGCAAATATGTCTTACACCAAGCAGGTGAAGAATGAGTAGAGCTCTCATTAATACAATTTAATTTGCTCATTTATTTTAAAGACAGGCTGTGAACATATATTCCTCTAAATGGTCCATGCTCTGCATGAGATACCTCGCCGACTCACATGCATTCTGCTGGCTGCTGGAAATCAGGGTACAGAGGATCTAAGGATCCAAGGCCGTAAATAGACATTTTTGGGTTTTGCTTTATTAAATTAATTGCTATTTTTAGTGAATACTAAATAAAGTAATTTAAGATGTCATATCATTCAGTATATTTTCCAGTGTGGGGATTCTGCAGCATAGCTATGATTTATAGTTTGATTTCAAGCACAAAATGTATTGCTGTTCATAATGTAAAACTTGTGTATAATTTACCTTTTAAGAGTGTTATGTGTTGGTGGGGACTGGACTGGAGCCTATCCCAGCATCCGATTAGCAAGAGGCAGGAATGCATCATCCACAATTTTCCAGTCCCTCACCGGCCATGCACACCATTCTGAGTGATTTAGAGTTGCCAATGAGACAATTTAGAGTCTGCAATTTATGCTCGTCTGAACTGTGGGAGCGAACTGGTGTACCTGAGGGAGGTACCACTAAGAAGGTTCAACGTTAACCAGGCTATCTTTGCATGAGCTATCTCGACAAATCCTAAACTCGCAATAAGTGATTCCAAAAGTTACCATGGCAGGTTGAAAAAGAGCCACCTTTGTGTTTCTGAAAATCCTGGTTTTAGGCTCAGCATACCTCGCTAACCCACTAATCTTGCTTTGTAGTTCACCCCTCTAAAGAAAATCCATGCAAACACAGTGAGAACACACAAGTTTGACACAAAACCCCCCATTTAGAATACACAGATGCTCCCTCCAATATGGCAGAGCTGCTCTTACACTGTAGTTTGACTCTCAGCTTGCGAATAAATTTACACCCAAGGCAGAGCTGAAGGAGCTTAAACGAAAGGTGAATTATGAGTGGACAAAATGTGCTTACTGTTACTTCCAAACAGTTTTAACTCCTTCAACATAGTCAATCTTTCTGAGGATTGATAAGTTGTTTTTTTTTTTTTTCATTTCTTATCGCTATCGCTCTGGGGCTGTCCGAGTAGTTTTGCTCCAGGCAGGAATTATATGTGGTTGATAGTACTTTTTTGTCTTTGTCATCTAGCTCACTCCTCTCCAACTCTCTTTTCTTTTTAATCCACTCTTACCAGTGCGGCTAATCTGGACCCCTTCCCATTGTCACCCTGAACCTGCTGTCTGACCTCAGTGTGTCCACAGCTCTTGTGTTTTACCACTGCAAATAAGAATAGATGCAGCCAGGACACCATTAAATATGAAGGCCTTGGAAATGGAAATAATCTTCATCCTGATAGGAAGTGAGTCTGAAGGAAATTCTTAAGGGTGAAAGAGCAGCTGTGGGCCTAAACTGGTCTACAGGAAGAGAACGGCACGGTTAAACACTGAGACAATGGTGATACACACACACACACACACGCACAAACACACCCACAAAGATGCGCATACGCACTGACAAACACACGTAAGTACACGCATACAGCCAGACCCACACAAATACACACAGACACATGACGCACACAGACACACAAGTGTACCGGCAGACACACTCACATAAACACAGACACAGTCGTATACACACAGACAAAGTCGCATACACGCAGACACGGTCTCACACACGTACCTACACATGCATACATCCATGTGGTCAATGTCTTCAACAGACATTCTCAGGAAACTGCCATTTTTATAGTCAAGACAATGGGGAAAATTAGCAATATCATCACCTCTGCTCTACAGTATGTCATGTGATAGCGACAGCCCTTGGATGAGTACAAACAAAAATGCAAAAGCTTGTTCAGCAGATTATGATTCTTTTTCAGAGGAGCCGAGGCTCATTGACTGAGGTGAAAATGTAGTCAGATCTGAATACAAGATGAAGACACAACACCATTGGGAACTCTCTCTGTTGAAAGCACAAGTGTAAGTGAGTATGTGGGATGGAAGTTTCAATGTTATGGCGAGTTTATCCTCATATAGGGCATTCAACATAGTGAGCAGTTTTGTTTATAGCCAATATGGCGCATCTCCAGGGTGATAATTTGGTCATGACATCGCAATAATCTTCCCCATGCCATTTATCTGAACAATATATATAAGTTTGTTTCAATGTGTTTCCTCACTCTCTGGCTTAGAGTCAAAAGGACCATGTAAGTTCAGCTTGTAATGGGTATAATGCACTAAAGCTCTTCAAATTTTCCCAACTAACAATGATGAGTTGCATAATGTCCTGAGTTATCTTTATTGTTTTTCCTGCAATACTGCTGTCCTTGCCAGTTTTCCCCTCTGTTTTCCCTAATTAGTTCTCATTATTCAATTATTGTCCCATGCATTGCCTTCCTCTTTGTGCTCCCACTCCCGCCTGTTTCCGATTGTTAATTGCTGTTGCGTGTATTTAAGTTCCCGGTCTGAATTCATTCCTTGTTGGATTGTTTCCCCTCACCAGTTTAGCTTTGAGCTTACTTCCCTCTGTTATTGGACATAATAGAAATCTAGTGACCATTTTATGAGGGATATCTCCCTTTGCAGTTCTGCACTGTGTGGCAAGTTATAGTTCGAGAGTGGGCATCGCCCATCCTGTCCTGTAGATCCAGATTGCCATCCTGGTACTCACCTCAGAATTGACCCTGACCACAGCTGGCTTGATCTCGATGATCTCTTCGCCCGTCGGGCGACCTGGTCTGTTCCTTACTATCTTTTAGCTCTGAACTGTTTAAATTTTTTTTTCTCCTGTTTGTGCTAATTGCAGCTTTTACTCCTCATTAATTATAGTTCTAGTGGCTTTTGCGGTTCTGCGCCAGGTTCCTTCACAGCTGTAATGAACAGATTAGTTCAGAAAAAATAACTAAAGATCGGTGTTTCCTTGTCCTTGTTTTATTTCGTATAAAACATGCAATAATGTGCTGCCACATGGTTTGTTTTCTTCTGGTAACAGTTCAGTAAGGCAGCTGGAATTTGTGAACTTAGCCCATAATTTGTGAACACCGTTGTACAACCTCAATGTTCCACTGATACTGCTTGGATTTCTTGACACAGCAAGTCTTAACGAGGTTTAGTGTCCATGAGCCTGCCTGTGTCCTCAGATTTTTTGCCAATTAATTGTTCACAGTTTGCTTATGTTAATACTGGATTGATTAAAGACAATAACCTAGCTGTTTATTTTTATTTTTCCATCTCTGTGATAAGCATCTTGTTTTTGTGAGTAAGAAAAGCCCAGATTTTTCGATGATTACACCCTATTGAGCTTTATGGTTCATTGAGAATAGGGCCGAGCTGTCTTTTGTGCATGATTATACACATTTGAACATGTGAATAATTTTTCAAATAAAGATGAAGTACTCGACTGCAGAGAACTTCAGCCACACTGTCACAACACTCGTTGCCCGTACCTCTGCCACGTCTCACTGATGACGTAATCCTTTTTGACAGTGGGCATGGTAGCGCACTGAGGACGGCGAACCAAGTTGAAAAAATAATGTGATGTATTGCGCATGCTTACCATCTGCGCGGTTTTTGGTAACTGTAGTTTCATTCTACAGTTTGGAATGAGAAAACAAATCACAGTTCTTGCTATGAGACTACAAATTCCGACTAGCACCCACAGCAGTTAGCTTACGCTAGTGCAGAAACTCGAACTGAAGGAGCAGCTATTTCCTGGTTGGACTTGACAGCCATTTTGGATAGTGGACGACTAGCCGTTAGGTTTTTTGGGGAAGGAGTTAGCCACTTTTTTAATTTGACATAAATTTAAGATAGTCACTTCAAGTTTTTCATTAGAAAGGACAGCGCCGCTTTATAAGAAGAGTGGGCTTACCGTGACATGTCAACGATGAATCCAGAATAGTAAGTAAAAAATGACAGTGATCTAGCTTGCTAGGTTTCGGATTGTTTGCTGTCTGACTGGTCAGCTAGCCAATTGTCTAGCTAATCAGGTAGCTATGTAACGTTAGCTGGTATAATGGCTTGTTAGCTAGACTCATCAGTGACACATATTGCTTGCTGGAGTGACTGTGACTGTTAAACCGAAACGTTAAAAATTGGTTAGCCGGTCGAAAGCCCTAGATTATCTGGTGAGCTGTCCAACCACCCGTGATCATCCACATCTAGGTAGTAAGCTAGCTAGTTAATGTGAAACAATTCTTCGTAGCTGATTAGCCGGCTTCGTCTGGAGGCTACTCTGTGAACTTCGTTGCGCTACCGTTAACGTTATTGCGATATTTCATTGTTTTGTGTGACTGGTAATATCGTTGATATTAATGTAACTAAAATAGCGTGCTAACTAGCATAAAGTTATAAATGCGCTTGGGATATGAACTTGACTAGTCACCTTGCCGCCCTGCCTGATTACCGATTCTAGTTGTTCAAATTTGAATTTGTGAATAGATAAAAACTAATTGTTGGGATGTGCGTTTGGTTTGGAAACGAGAGAGGGAAGTGTTCGTTACTGCTTGGCGAGCCGCACAGTTTGACCAGGCCCTGTGGCGGCGGCAGTGGACTTGCTAGCTAACTGGCATTTTGCACATAATTCTGTTCGAGCAAGTTAGCTAACCTTAGCTCTCCGACTTGCTAACGTTAGTTGGCCAATTATCATGCTAGCTTGCTAGATAGTTTGTTGGGGTAGGGCTAATCTGCTGGAAAACTACAACCATCTATACTTTCCTTCACAATTTCTTATTGATAGATGCACATCTCAAGAGTAACTGGTGAAAATTTCATCGCAATATATCACGAAATAAAGAAATTATGAAGGAAAGTATAGATGGTTGTAGTTTTTCAGCAGAGTAGCCCTACCCGTAACAGGCCAACCCAACGAATGATACTTTATTAAATATTTAACTCGGCTACTCCGAAGAGAAACCTAAGACTGTAACATATGGACGAAGATTGGACCACGGTCTTCATTTGTTTGTCAGCTGTTTTGAAGTTACTGAATCAACTACAATTTTAATGCGAGAAGACGCCACCATGCCCTCTGGCCCGAAATTTGATGATGAACGCATAACCGATAATGCGCAGTAACGTAATAATTTTAATGTGACCAAACTTTAGTCCTCAGATATATGATGGATTGACACAGGTTGGTCCATGGCAACAATGCTGGAGAATAACATCAACAACTTGTGTAAAACTATGCCCATCAACAAGTCGAAAGCCAAGATAGACGCTCATCCTCCCAGGACGCTCAGTCATGCGTAGGTCACATGGCTTCTTGCGACACTGACTTGGTTCAGTTATTAAGCAATTCTCTGAAGGGGGGTTCGCCAGCGGTAGTTGCACAGGATTATGTGGATTTAAGATGTAGAATGAATAATGATCAGCTCGGCCTTTCGCTGTTTTCAGAAAGTGGGACTAACTTGATGTCCTCGCATACTGAGAAATGTGACGCTGTCCATTAATGGCAACTTCCGGTATTCCGTTTTTCGTTGTTTCAGAAAATTGAGTCAATTGTAAATTGATGAGTGAGTAGCGACGCGAGTAGTGTGGATGATCCAGTGGAGTAGGCTTGTGTTAAATGTCACGTCGCGGAAGTGCTGTTTTGCATCCATTTGCCTACACATCAGTCACCCTGTTTTTACCTTTGGGGGGTAGATTGCTGACACTCCGGAGGCCTTATCAACACTATAATATGGGAGAGAGGGGAAGAGAGAGTGGGAATACTGCTTATGAAAGGAGTATGTCCTCTCATTTGAATAGCACTTTTTAGGTGCGCTCAAATGTAAACATCATATACAGCATCCGCTATGGCAGCAAAATGTGTGTTCATATTCTTTGCACTTAGCACAAATGGTGACATTTAAGGTTATTTTTCAGCAATTTGACATGACAGATGTTTTGCTGAGCCCGTGGATGTTGAACTGACACCAGGAAAGTTGGAATGTGCGTGGAAATGTAAAAAAAATGCTGACATCCTAAAAGGCCAGGAAGTCTTGCACATCCTTACTGCTTTGGAGCTGCGGACCGGTAACAGCTCAAAGTGGTGTTTCTTCTGAATAAACAGCCAGACCTCACGGGCCTCTTTGTACATGCAGACATGGCAATAAGCATTTTTCCCCTGAATGCTGTTGACACTGCCGTAAGAACTTTGAATTAGAATGTAGGCGTGTCTCGGTGAGCCAGGTGCTTGCTGCCAAAGTGGTCATTAATAAGAGGACTAATTTATCCTTAGCAGCTAGACTATTAGTATTTTCAAGGTGCGCATATAATTTGTTCTTGCCAAGTTTATTTGCCAAGTTTATCTGCATGGCACATTTCGAGTTCTGTGTCTGCCAGGTTAATATCTCAAAAAGACTCCCCCAAAGCTGGGTTTTTTTTTTTTTGCTTAAAACCATATGTCCATATCCGGGGAATGTCCATTCATTGACGACATTATCTGAATTTCTATTTTGGGTTGGAGTCTCCGTGGGTGGCCTCTTGAGTAGTTAGACAGAATGCACTAATTACCTTCTGCTCGTGTTCTTGTGATGTCGTTCCCTCATTGTGATGTTATAATGTTGGCTGCTTTTTAAAAGAACAGCAGCCTATGTGGTATGCGATTAGGAAGCCGTCCGGTAGGAAGTCATGTTAGTCCGTTGCCATGACAAATTCCATTCAGAATTATTTCCACATAGTGGTGTTTCAGCTCAGCATAGTGTTCATTTCACACTATGTTAAAAAAAAAAAAAAAAATACATTTCCCACAAGACAACTTGTGTGTCACTGAGTCGTGGACAGAATTATCGGTCATTCAGACATTTCACTCCGATTGTCTGGGTCTCCTTTGTCTTGCCTGGCATTGGGAAATGACCCCACCCCATATGTACCATTGTTAAAATGCAGATACAGCCTGAAGAGATGTTATAATGTGTTGATTTGCTCGTTTCTGTTGCTGTGTGCTCATGAGTGGGCCTTTCATTCTTCCGTAAGGCCCTGGGGTATCAAGACAGTGCTTTTATATCTCCTTCAGCCTGCCTGAAGATACCCCCTCTCCCCTGTGTGGCTCTGTACAGGATCATGGTGAAAAATGTCTTGTATTGCCAGGACAATAGGTCTATGTGTTTTCTCTGGCCTCTGACGGGGGCTGTTCACTCCCAAATTCCATTCAGCTTTCTCTCCTGTCGGTATTTTCTTATTGGCTCCAGTTTGAAATCCCTGTCTTGTTACCAAACCTTTTCGTTTATGCTTGTTCCTCCTTATTTTGTGCACATTTCCTCAGCTGCTTACACCGTCACTTATGAGCGGCTAGTGTGTACACCGCCGGTTTTCTCAGTGCAACTACTGCACACTTCCTCTGTGAATCGGATGTGGTGGAACACTGCTCGGTTTGGCGCGGTCTGCGACGGTTTGGATTGCAAGCTCTGCAGCTACATCGCTCTTATCAGCTGTGAAACATTTCGGTTGAAGTTCTATGAATCAAAGGTGACCGTTTACGTACTGAAGTGCTTCCCGTGCGTGGAGTTTAGCCTGGTGACTTTTTTGTATTTGTCAAAAGTATACACCAGCTGCTGGTTGCAGTCGCTGACTCTACATGCATTTCTGAAAGCACAGGTAGTTGTGACTTGAGGCACAGGAAGTGTTTCAGAGGAAACTTCTGTAAATGAGTTTTGCCATGTTTCTCACTGAAGGCAAAGCCTGAGATTTCAAAACTCAATTATCCTGTGGTTCTCAAATCCTTAACGGCAGGTCTCTCCTTTGTGAAATGAGTTACATGGTAAAGCCACAGTATAGTTAACGATGAACGGAGACACTGCTCTTTTGCGTTAATAACAAATGAAAGAGGCTATTTAGCAGGAACTACTAACTAGTCAAATATCAGAACCGTTAACCCACAATTGCAGTGTTGAATTTGATTCGTCAGCCTCTCACTGTTTTACCACGAAGTCACTCTTTTCTAGTTCTGTCCGACTTATTCTCTGACTAATCACAATTCATATGTGCCTGCTGGAGATATGAATGAATAAATTTTATTTTTTATTCATCATAGCTACTCAAAGCGCTTTACAGTTGTGTGCGGGAATCTCATCTCGACAACTCCAATATGTAGCACCCACCTGGGCGATGAAATGGCAGCCATTTTGCACCAGAACACTCACCACGCATCAGCTGAGGTGGGGAGGGATGGGACAAATTGCATAGCCAATGAAATTGGGGCATGATCAGGTTGCAGGTTGAAAGAGCCAGGTTGGGAATGTACCCCGGACACTGGGAACTCCCTGCTTTTGTCAATGAGTGTCATGGGATCTTTAATGACCACAGGGAATCAGGACCTCATTTTAACGTCTCATCAAAATGATGGCGTCACCTACAGTGCAGTGGTCCCCATCATTGAGGATTATTTCATTAGAGGGAAGATTACCACCAACTGGCCCACCAGCACCTCTTCCAGCTGTAACTTGGTTTTCCCAGGTGGTCTGGTCTCCCATCCAAGTACTGACCAAGCCCACACCTGCTTAGCTTCAGCCTTTTAGCCAGAGCAGATTGAATGATGGTATGGCTGCGAGCTAAACGATTTAACCTATAGTATTTTCTACCAGTCGCGTCACACAGCCATGGTTACAGTACTTAGGAGTGTAGGAATAAAAGAATAGGGGTAGTAAAGATGAGCATATGAGGTCTTGAGACAACAGTGCATCCGCACTTGAGAAAGAGCAGTGAAGGATTGCTTTCACCACTGTTAAGCCCATGCTGTGAATGGATCAGTATGCACTCCAAGCCCATGGGCCGTCCCTGGTGAGGAGTTCTTTACCCTGTACACTTCTTTCATTACCATAGATGGCTGCTGAGAGCAGGGTTGAGAGACGAGGATTAAGTAAGTAATTGCAGGCCCCCAGACGAAGTCGGGCGGCAACTATGGATTCATGCGTGTCGTCTCTGCCGCTGCGTCTGTAGACACTTCCTTGTGGACGCTCTACAGGCTGTAATTTTTGACCAATTACTTTCATATTTGGTATGGACAGGGGCCAGGTCATGCGGTAGTGGAGTTACATAATTGGTGTATTTTGTATCATGGCTCCAAATGTAAGTAAGATGGTTGAAATTTCAATGGCTTTGTGTAGGTCTTCCCTACTCCTTCAAACAATAAAATAGCTAATTTTGTTCATTTGATTTATTTTGGGTGAAAACGTCAAAAAATTGGTTGGTAATGGAGTTTGTAAATTGTAACTATATCTTGCTTAGTTTTGGAGCTATGATGCAAAATAAGCCAATTTTGTAACTCTGTTACCGCCTAACCTGGCCCGCGTGTTATATCTCACTTCTGACACCTATCGATTTTGGTTGCCGTGGCGATAGTATTGGCCGAATAATTCGCTACAAAGGGGAGAATTGGTCTTTCAGGGGCTACACCCACCCATGCTGACTTGGCCGACCGGACTGTCTAGTCGGTTCATTAGCTTTAGCTTCATCAAGGTGTCATTGCGTCAGGATTACTCTGTTGTGCCTGTAATGATCTGGAAGGCCGTTGGAAGGATAACTGAATCATGTGGTTATTGTTGTGGTGGAATTTTGAGTGTTTGTCCTTTAAAAGCCTGTGTGATCTTGAATTTTGGAGACCCTGGGTCTTGACAGAAGGCTTACGCACAAGAATCAGCCCCACTCGAATATGTACATAGGCAGGTGTCTCAGGTGACAGCTGTGTGTTGTGTCGCAATGAACCGCTCCGGGAGTAAAGAGTTTGCTATTTTTATATCGCGGGTTCGCGGTGCACCAGCCATATAGTGTTGCCTGTGGATGGAGCCCTCCGGTTTGTTTTGATTGGTAACAGCCTTTCTTTATGTTGGTCTCGGCAGTGTTGCCTTTAGCTAGCTAATGTCAAAACAGCCGATTCTGGACTGGACTCTTGTAATGAAAACTGTAGAATAAATTAAGCCAATTTTCCATTATTTAGGGCAGTTTGTCAGCTTTGAGCTCGTCACAGACAGTGTTTCTTCTGTTTTCAGGGCTTAAATTAGCGCTGTCATGTAATGCGTCTCTCAGTCTCGTCTTTGAGCAGTGTTTTCGCTCTGAGCTTTTTGGGCCGTCTCTACTCCAGAGTCTCCTTTCATCCAAAATGTCGGCTTTTTGGCAGCTTTCTTGTAGCTGGTACATCTCAGTTGTTCCTGTACTCAATCACACCTCGCCTCTGTCGTTGTAAAAGAGGATGTACATCATTGGCTGTGTGCTGTGTGTGTTTCTTGCTCTGCGTTCTGGGCTGTGCGAATTGACATGGCAGGCTTTTGGAATTGGATTAATTCACACCAGCTAACCTCATTGGGTCATGTCATGTGTGGATACATATATGGGTTCCGTCTCTGAGCTGCAGGCCGAAGCGTCCCTCCTGCTTGTCTGCTTTAAACACGCCTGTATTCAAAGTGACCTTTATGTTCTCACACTGTGTGTTGGTTTACTCGCCTCGTTACGTGTTGGAATTTTCCTGAAGGGGGAAGTTGGTGGCCTTTGTGCTGAGGTTCGGAGCGGCTGGGTGTAAATTCCCCAATCAGCAGGGATTCAGCTTTGTGATTAATGCCTCTTTAGGATAAACACAGCTCCTAAATTACCCAGAGATGCCTTTGTGCTGGAGCTGTGCTAGGGAACATGTGGGTGCAGTATTCTTTGAGCTGTCTGAGTCTTCAGCTGTGTCTCTGAAGAGGAGGTTAAAAAAAAAAAAAAAAAAACCTGTATTATGGGAAACAGTCTTTCCCAGGACAGTGGTGTACAGTGGTCCCCACGACTGGGAACGGCTGTACTGGCCCAGGCCTGTGTTATAGCTGATGGCGCCAGCCTAGGGTTGCAGATGGCACCATGTGTCTAAGGTGTAGGAGTTTCTGTGATCAGGGACACTGAGGGCTTGTGTGCTGCCTGTATCAGATGTGAGATCTTTTTGGACCAGGGTTATTTTAAATATCCCCTAGTATTCAGGCCTACCAAAGAAAACGGCCAAGCTGGAACAAAAGTTTTTCAGATGTCTACCTTTTTAAAAAAAACAGCAACACACAATTGAAAACTCATTTGGTTAATTTCTGGGTTTGTTACAGGCTGTGCGATTTATTTATTTGTTTATTTATTTTTAGTTTGGTTCTGGTGAAAATGTATCAACTTCCAAGTGTTGTGGTGCGAAGTTTAGCGGGAATGTGGCATGTTTTCGATTCTATGTTGCTGGTTATTTGAAAAAAGGTAGACATCTGACAAACTTTTGTTACAGCTTACGGCCGTTTTCTTTGGTGGGCCTGCTATTTGGTTTTTATAGTATTGTGTTTTTAACGTGGTGGAGAGAGATGGGTGGAGTCTGTCCTGTTTATATAGCAGTTTCTGCTGTACGGCAGTATCAGAAAATGGTTCGATATTTGGTGCTGAACACTCATCCATTCTCTGTCATGCATTTTCTCACACACACACACGCGCACAGGATGAGCAGGCCTCACGGGGCGTTTGTATAAGGATAAGAGGGTGTGTTTATTTTGTGCCGTCTCACACTGACGTGGCAGATCTCCCCTCGGACAGGAAGCGGCAGGGACAGATACTTCCTGTCGATTGGGAGTGTCAGCGTGTGTGTCAGCAGTGATAATCATTCACTCTCATCTTTCCCTTTGGCTAGGTAATGAGAATACCGATGCCTCTTTATGCAAGCAGCAGGTAGTTGGATTCACTACCAGCCAGACTTCATTCATTAGTATAATGTCTGGCTCTGTGTATTTGCACTGTACACGTTTCACCATGGCTAATCTTTAGAGACAGAATCCATTACTGTAGATTGTGAATATGATTTTCTTTGTTTCTATAGCCTGTGTGAGCCACAGAGGTTAGAGCCGCTTGGCGCCCATTGTGGTCATGAATCTGTATTCAACGAATGAAATACAACCCCCTCCAATATTCTGAACTCCCATTGTTGCACCCAAAACCTTAATTTCTCTACACCGGGTTGAAATCGGTGAGTAAGCTTGTAGTATCAAAGGATTCATCTGTAGTTTGCTACAAGTGACCATCCTTTTACAGTCATTCCTCTTCATTTTTTTATAGTGTTGCTAGTGGGTTGTAGGTATTGAATTAGCGTTACAAAATGGCAGCTGTTTTTACATTTGTGTTTATTTTTCCATTCACTTTCTGTCTGTTGGTAATTTTGAGTCTGTTTCTTGTAACACAGGCCAGCAGGAATCTCTGATAATCCAATAATTTCTCTGTGCCTTGTCATCAGATCTGATTCAAAATGATAACATTGCCACTGCATTCGTAGCGGGTTGCCATATTGGTGTCAGTTAAGCAGGGCTCGCAAAATTTTAAAATGAACGGTAGCCCGTCGGGCAAGGACAAGTGAATTCCTGGTTGCCCGAAAAGTTTTCTCCTTGCCAGAGACCTCGCCGAATTCAGCTTTAATGACTCATTTCCATTACGTGGTACTCTACTCCATCCGCCTTGGTGCCGGGTACTTTTCTGGGGGGTCGTTTTCTATTAGAGGTTAGTAGCCTACTGCCTCAGTGTAGCTGGTCATCATAGCGATGCAACACAAAACTATTTAAAATATCTGTATGCCCCTTTTTGGTTGCGGTTGATTCTTTACCACTCAGACAAACGTGCCATGCCATCGCAGTCATTTTTTGAAGTGGTGTTTTCACACATTACCTTAATGGTAATCATCATGCATTTGTGTGCGCTATGAGCTTCACCAACCACGTAACCAACATATCAGTTACCGTTTGAAAAGGTTTTACAACTTTTGCTGTTCATTACGCACAGAGAAAAAAATCATCCGCGCCGAAAAGTGTATAATTGGCGAGGAAAAAATCATTTATGTAGGCGGCATTTTCATCAAGGAAATTTGCACTACGATGTATATTCATCAACACCAACAAACGTGCATTATTACCATGCATTCTTTCACACCACGGAACATTTGTTTATTTAAATAGTATTTTAATAATAATATATCTGCTTACATGTAATGCACAAAATAAAGCTTTTAATGACTTCTCCCTTCTCCCTTTTATTTATTTGAACATTGTTCAGCTTCTACAGTGCTCTTGTAATTGGTTGAAAGTAGTCGTGTTCCTCTTGAAAAATCATTTACAACCTTATGGCTTTCCATTTTGTTTCTGTTATGGAATGGCATTTACAATACATTTTTTATTTGGTGGTTGGAGACGCCTACATACGTTACGGTCTTTTGACTCTAGATGAAGGAAGAAGGAAAAAAAAACAATTATGGATGCTTCATAATCCCTTTTGATCGACAATTAGCGGTATGATAAGCGGCACGTATATATACAACTCTATAAACAAAATCGGATATATTTTGGCGCCTGGATTGTAGCGATTTAGGTGTTATATCTATGAAAGCTACATTTAACTCTTAATGAATGAATGAATGAATGAATGAGCATTAGGCACGCAATCGGGGCGGCGCAGAGAGAGGTTTAAACCAGCACCCGTAAGTCCTCGGACTCATGTCACGAAGTGAAATGACAACGAAGCATTACAGTTTTGCTAGATATTTTGACATGGTGCTCATTCTCTAACGAACATGAACAACTTCCGTATAATATTAAGTAATCAGTCATCGAAGTGTTTATCGAAGTGTTTTACAATTCCACATTAATTCCATCTCTGGTTCCAATGTCTCATTTTGAAAATTATATGTTGCTCTGACAGTGGCCGATTAGCTTCCTCAAGTGCAACATCACAACATATTCTTGCTTGTGATAGTGTTGCTGGTTTTCATGTAAAACGCGCCCTCGTATAGCGGTAAGATTGCTGGGTAGAGAGTTAAAATGCTCGCATTCATAGTCCCGCAGACACTGCCCGGTCACCCCCTCTGTCCATGTGACCGCCACTGCAAAACTGAAAAAAATTGTGGAAAGTTGTGTTCATTATTCCTCTCTTCCCCTCGTGTGTAACCTCAGGCCTGTCGTTTCGGCTCGGAGGCGATTGGAACGAAACGCAATGTGGGGAAAGATGCGAGAACATGGCTTTAGATAAATAACTTTAATATTAAATAAATATTTTCACGTTGCCGTGGGCATTTTTAAACAACAACACGCAAAAGCAACAACAAATGTCTATGAAAGTTTCGCTTCTCTCACTCAAACATATTATAACCATGTTCTGAGAAAGCGATTCTGTGAGTGACAGTTCAATGGAATGGCCTTCCGGAGTGATTCCTAGCGCCAGCTGCATGTATGCCTTTATTCCCCTGTTTGATGGTTGGGAGTCAAGTCATTGCTTATGCCTGCACCAACCAAACTAGACCACAGCGGATCAAAATCCCGCTATTTGGCTATGGCACTTGGCAACCGGTATTTGGAAAGTTGTGACAGTCACGCCTAAAATATTGTGAAATAGGCCATAGATTTTCAGCAACAAATCGGATTTTGTTTCAAATGGATTTAGTGGCCACATTGGTACAGTGAATAAGACGTTTAGATCGGAAATAAATAACTATGTGCCGTGAAATTTTCAGCCAGCCCTTCGGGCAAGCGCCTCTAAACTTCTGCTTGTCCGACAAAATTTTTACTTGTCCCGGGTGCTCAGAACAGCGATTTCGCAAGGCCTGGTTAAGGCAGAATGATTTGTCTCAGGTTAGCATTAGTCACTGCGGAAAGGTTTGCTTCAGGTTGGCATTAGTCTCTGCAGAAAGGTTTGCTTCAGGTTAGCATTAGTTACTGCAGAAAGGTTTGCTTCAAGTTGGCATTAGTTACTGCAGAAGGGTTTGCTTCAGGTTAGCATTAGTTGCTGCAGAAGGGTTTACTTCAGGTTAGCATTAGTTGCTGCAGAAGGGTTTACTTCAGGTTAGCATTAGTTGCTGCAGAAAGGTTTGCTTCAGGTTAGCATTAGTTACTGCAGAAGGTTTTGCTTCAGGTTAGCATTAGTCTCTGCGGAAGGGTTTGCTTCAGGTTAGCATCGGTTACTGCAGAAAGGTTTGCTTCAGGTTAGCATTAGTTACTGCAGAAAGGTTTGCTTCAGGTTAGCATTAGTCACTGCAGAAGGGTTTGCTTCAGGTTAGCATTGGGTCACTGCAGAAAGGTTTGCTTCAGGTTAGCATTAGTTACTGCAGAAAGGTTTGCTTCAGGTTAGCATTAGTCACTGCAGAAAGGTTAGCATTGGTCACTGAAGAAAGGTTTGCTTCAGGTTAGCATTAGGTCACTGCCGAACTGTTTGCTTCAGGTTAGCATTAGTTACTGCAGAAAGGTTTGCTTCAGGTTAGCATTAGGTCACTGCAGAACTGTTTGCTTCAGGTTAGCATTAGTCACTGCAGAAAGGTTTGCTTCAGGTTAGCATTAGTCACTGCAGAAAGGTTTGCTTCAGGTTAGCATTAGTCACTGCAGAAAGGTTTGCTTCAAGTTAGCATTAGTTACTGCAGAAGGGTTTGCTTCAGGTTAGTATTAGTTGCAGCAGAAGGGTTTGCTTCAGGTTAGCATTAGTTGCTGCAGAAGGGTTTGCTTCAGGTTAGCATTAGTTGCTGCAGAAGGGTTTGCTTCAAGTTAGCATTAGTTACTGCAGAAGTGTTTGCTTCAGGTTAGCATTAGTTGCTGCAGAAGGGTTTGCTTCAGGTTAGCATTAGTTGCTGCAGAAAGGTTTGCTTCAGGTTAGCATTAGTTGCTGCAGAAAGGTTTGCTTCAGGTTAGCATTAGTTACTGCAGAAAGGTTTGCTTCAGGTTAGCATTAGTCACTGCAGAAGGGTTTGCTTCAGGTTAGCATTGGGTCACTGCAGAAAGGTTTGCTTCAGGTTAGCATTAGTTACTGCAGAAAGGTTTGCTTCAGGTTAGCATTAGTCACTGCAGAAAGGTTAGCATTGGTCACTGAAGAAAGGTTTGCTTCAGGTTAGCATTAGGTCACTGCAGAACTGTTTGCTTCAGGTTAGCATTAGTTACTGCAGAAAGGTTTGCTTCAGGTTAGCATTAGGTCACTGCAGAAAGGTTTGCTTCAGGTTAGCATTAGGTCACTGCAGAAAGGTTTGCTTCAGGTTAGCATTAGTCACTGCAGAAAGGTTTGCTTCAGGTTAGCATTAGTCACTGCAGAAAGGTTTGCTTCAAGTTAGCATTAGTTACTGCAGAAAGGTTTGCTTCAAGTTAGCATTAGTTACTGCAGAAGGGTTTGCTTCAGGTTAGTATTAGTTGCAGCAGAAGGGTTTGCTTCAGGTTAGCATTAGTTGCTGCAGAAGGGTTTGCTTCAGGTTAGCATTAGTTGCTGCAGAAGGGTTTGCTTCAAGTTAGCATTAGTTACTGCAGAAGTGTTTGCTTCAAGTTAGCATTAGTTGCTGCAGAAGGGTTTGCTTCAGGTTAGCATTAGTTGCTGCAGAAAGGTTTGCTTCAGGTTAGCATTAGTTGCTGCAGAAAGGTTTGCTTCAGGTTAGCATTAGTTACTGCAGAAGGTTTTGCTTCAGGTTAGCATTAGTCTCTGCGGAAGGGTTTGCTTCAGGTTAGCATCGGTTACTGCAGAAAGGTTTGCTTCAGGTTAGCATTAGTTACTGCAGAAAGGATTTGCTTCAGGTTAGCATTAGTTACTGCAGAAAGGTTTGCTTCAGGTTAGCATTAGTCACTGCAGAAGGGTTTGCTTCAGGTTAGCATTGGGTCACTGCAGAAAGGTTTGCTTCAGGTTAGCATTAGTTACTGCAGAAAGGTTTGCTTCAGGTTAGCATTAGTCACTGCAGAAAGGTTTGCTTCAGGTTAGCATTAGTCACTGCAGAAAGGTTAGCATTGGTCACTGAAGAAAGGTTTGCTTCAGGTTAGCATTAGGTCACTGCAGAACTGTTTGCTTCAGGTAAGCATTAGGTCACTGCAGAACTGTTTGCTTCAGGTTAGCATTAGGTCACTGCAGAACTGTTTGCTTCAGGTTAGCATTAGTTACTGCAGAACTGTTTGCTTCAGGTTAGCATTAGTTGCTGCAGAAAGGATTGCTTCAGGTTAGCATTAGTTACTGCAGAAAGGTTTGCTTCAGGTTAGCATTAGGTCACTGCAGAACTGTTTGCTTCAGGTTAGCATTAGTTGCTGCAGAAAGGATTGCTTCAGGTTAGCATTAGTTACTGCAGAAAGGTTTGCTTCAGGTTAGCATTAGGTCACTGCAGAACTGTTTGCTTCAGGTTAGCATTAGTTTCTGCGGAAAGGTTTGCTTCAGGTTAGCATTAGTTACTGCAGAAGGGTTTGCTTCAGGTTAGCATTAGTTGCTGCGGAAAGGTTTGCTTCAGGTTAGCATTAGTTACTGCAGAAAGGTTTACTTCAGGTTAGCATCGGCCACTACAGAAAGGTTCACTTCAGGTTAGCATTAGTTGTTGCGGAAAGGTTTGCTTCAGGTTAGCATTGGTTACTGCAGAAAGGTATGATTCAGGTTCGCATTAGTCACTGCTGGGCAGGAGTAGTGTAGTGGCAAATAAAAAAAAAAAAAGGCATTTCAGTGTTGTAGGAAACCAGAAAGTAGCAGTTCATAATGGGAATAATCCCAGTGAAACCAAGAGGCAACTTTTTCAACAGCTGTTCTTTAACTGTTCTCGCTTAAGACAACATTTTCTGTGATGAATGGCCAGCATTTAACATAAGTGACAATGCATTCATAATTTAAATACAAAAGTAAAGAAAGGAACTGGTTATAGATTTTTTTTTGGGGGGAATTTTGAGATTTGAAAGCATCTTTGGCCTTTTGTTCTACATTTCCTGCTTCCAGTGTAGACTGGAGACAGAGCTGTGTTCTGTGACAAACTCTCTAACCCTCAAACCCCCCCCTTTCTCTTCAGTGATTATTTATTCAAGCTGCTTCTGATTGGTGACTCTGGTGTTGGGAAGTCCTGCCTCCTCCTTCGATTCGCTGTAAGTGCCTGTATGCCCAGATTCTGGTCATGAGGGCAGATTAGATCTGTGTTTGCGCGCGTGCATGCGTGCATGTTTTTCAGCTAATATAAATGTGTATGTTTTTTAGGTCTGCCAGATTGTGTTGTTACAAAGTATAGTGTCTGAAATATTGAATAGACAGGTGAATGGAGCATGAGTCGCTGAGCACTTGCAGTGGAATGTGTGGAATTTTTCTGGTAGCTTCTTATGTCTATATTTGACTTGTCTTTATGCTCAAATTTTTTTTGAATTTCAGGACGACACGTACACGGAAAGCTACATTAGTACTATTGGAGTGGACTTCAAAATAAGGACTATAGAATTAGATGGAAAGACGATTAAACTTCAGATCGTAAGTATGGCGTCGATTTTTCAATTGAGTGTCTTAAGTGTGTTAATTATGAAAGAGACTTGCAGTAAACCTGGAAGATGCCAACACTGATTTAAAGGCTATGAAAACACGTGGTACAGTGGATACCTAATAAAAGTATACTGCCCTGACTATTCAAATATATTTTTTGGTAATTTTTGAAAAAAAAATTTTAACTGCTCAATTAGCTCGAGAAGATCAGATATACACGTTTTTGGCGATACACCATTTTGTTGGAACTGGAGTAGCTTGCCATGTCACCCAGATACCAGAACCCTTGTGTGTGCTGAAGTTAAGAATGAAATCAAACCTGGCTAGTGTAAGCGAGAGTTTGTCCGGGGAATCGTTTGGGAATGATGTTCAGCAAAGTAGAAATGGGACTGAGGGGTATCAATTCGAGCTCCATCTGTCAGCGCCGAGTGCCCCAGTGATTCGTCGTTAGAAAGGTACCGTTACATGTAAAATTCAAGTTGAACTGAATACATCACAAGTGGACAATAAGTTACGAGATGGTTCATTCACTCAAAATAAAAAAAGTGAAAATTCATTGACAGCTGAGAACTCTTGTAGCAGTATGCATCATGTTTATGATAAATATTGTTTTTAACATTGCCGAGTGTTGCAGTACTGGTTTCTACATTCTGAGGTGAATGGCCTATTTCATAGTCATTGGTATAACAACAATGACAAATTATAAGTGGACATAAGACTTGGAGAGCCTGCCAGTTCTGTCTGTAACTGATGCTGTCGTTTCTCCAGCCTAGCTTAAGTTGACAGGTGCTTGGGTCTGGGGGCCTGCCGGTAACTGAATTCCGCTGGCACCGCATCATCTTTACTGTGATATTTACTGTGAGATTTAATTTCATAATTTGCATAAATGTGCCCCTTGAAACAGCTGGGTAAAAAGTGTGCAGAACACAATCTGTGACGCTTCGTTGGGACAAAGTCCGGTCAGCTGATGTTGTGCAACCACTGTCATAACATGTCAGGCTTCGCCAAGGAAAGCTTTGCAAGCTTATGCCCTAGTGTTGGTCCGAGTTTCCCGTTTTGTTGGAGCAACCAACAGCCGCATGCAGCAGTATTATGACTGATTTTGTCGCACAGGTTCTTATAATGATGGGTAATAATCAAACCTTGATCTTTCTGTGTACAATTCAGCTGCAGCATGAGGGATTAATCAGGACTAATTTGTGTACACTTTATATAGATTAGCTGATTTCTTGGTGACCATTCGCGTCGTAACATCCGGGACATTGCCATGGGAAGTATTTTTTGATTGGCTAAAATATACTAGAACTACTATACTGAGAGGCATTAAAAACGCAAAGTGGTTTTTATCTAATTTGAAAACTGATTGGTTTTCCTTTTGCTGATTGACATGATGACCATCAGGTATGGCAAGCATTGCAAAATGTCAAGTGTGAGTTCAAATCCTTCCTTGGTTTAACACCTCATTATGATTATCTAAATGCAGCACAGTTCCATGGATCATGGTCGTGAATCACATTGGGAGAAATCATTTTGCACATGAAAAGTTGAAGATCAGGGCCAATAAAAACACACATAAACAAAGTCGCATCATTCACACTTCAAATGCCACAACCAAATGAATCTCAGATTCAAACATTTTGAATGTTGAATGATGGCTAGTCTCAAAGAAAAAATTCTGGACGCATTAATGTCCATTAAATGACTGTATCCAGACTGTAGGGATGACACAGAATGACCAGATGTGTCAGCTGTCGTCCCCGACAAAGAGTGTCATCTGTGACGCCACAAAAACACATTCCATAAAACGTCTTCTGCCATGTCAGATAATGCATAAGAAATGCTGAATTGACTGCCGATGTAACAATAACAGTGAGGGCAAGTCTCACTACAAAAAGCACAGTTTCCCAAGACCGTGTTTTGCAACTCTGAAAGAAACCATTTACCTCTACTTAAAACGGTATACTTTATTATGCATATTTAATGCCTCTCAGTATAGTATACTAGGATTTATGAACTTGCTCTAATTAGGTGTTTTTCAGGGATTCAACATTTGATTACTTGGTGCACAAATATTGCAAAAATTAGCAAAAAATATTAATGGAATGAGAAACGTGCACTTAAATTGGGTAAGAGGTGAAACAAATGTTTGCGTTTCCCTGTCATGGGGTGTTGCGTTGCAATGACTCTGTCACTGTTGTCCCAGGTCAGTGGAAATCCTTATGGATGGTATGAAAGTTCACCTCATCCGCAACAGATTAGTGTTACTCAGTATTTTTTTGCCATTTTTTTAAAACATTTTACCTGAGCAGTATAAATGGAAGTCCTTTTCTGACGTGGTTTGTTAATTGTACAGTAGGAGTGTATTATAGCTTGTGCATTCCATATCCTGATTATACTCCATGTTTTCAGCTTTCTGTTGTACCACCTGTGCTCAACAGAATCTGCTCTAGCATCTCACTTACACTATAGACCAGAAGTTTGGAAGCAAGGCTAATACAGGTCAAAAATTTGGAAGCAACTTCAAGTTTCTGTTCACAATGCCTTTTTTAAAAACCAGTATGAAGTATACTGGACAAAGAAAGTTAGGAATCACCCCAAATTTTGAATTTGAAATATTTGATAGTTTGTATTTTTTTCCATATCATATTTTAATATTGAAAAGTTGGGTGATCCCTAACTTTCTTTGTCCAGTATATATGGATTTTGGGATGCATTTACTTCATGATTAGGCTTTTCTTTCATTGATATGCACCATCTTCCTCTATTTACCTTTAGGTACTGTATACATTGATGTTACCAGACCATTGCTGAATAAATGTTAACAAAAGAAAGGAGGGGCTTAGTTTTTGGGTTGAGAAGATTTGCAAGAGTCCCAACGTCAGTGAAAAAGTAAAAAACATATCACAGTTTGCATTATTCACTTTATGTCATGGTTTACTGCCCACCGGATGCCAACGGCAATCCGGCGGGCACTAGGACCATGGGCCTAGTAATATGGGCCTAATAATTTGAGTAAAAATGTCTTCTGATAAATGACTCCATATATAATAATCATGCTTATTTTGTTGCAAAGTATGCCAATGAAACTATGATCTTTTTTTGTACAAATTTGATCTTGCTTCCAAACATTTGGCCTGTAGTTTATGTTTCTAAACTGCACTTCTGTGCACATGAATCTATGCAGTGCAGGGTCCATCTGCTTGCCCTCTCCCCTCCTCTAAAATGTGGCCCCTGTTTCCTGTCTCCTCGGTCCCAATTATCCCCTCCTTCGTCCTGTCCTCTCCTTCCCCTTCTCTCCTTATGTCTCCTTCCCATTATATCCTCATGTCTCCTTCCCCTTTCCTCATGTCTTTTTCCCCTTCTCTTGTCATGTCTCTCCCTCTGGGTGTGTTTGCTGGCTTTGCATTCACTAACTGAATCACGGAGTGTGTAGTCACTAGTGGCAGCATGAGTCTGCTAAACCTGGGCCACAGCTGGACCTGGTGATGACACCATCAGCTCCGTAATGGCGCTGGGTCTCTGTACTATATCACTATATCCTCCGCGGTTCTCATCTCAGTTTAATGTGAGCAGAAACTCACTGCAGCGCCCCCTGTCTTCTGCAGTGGGACACGGCGGGCCAGGAGCGCTTTCGCACCATCACATCCAGCTACTACAGGGGAGCACACGGCATTATCGTAGTTTACGACGTTACGGACCAGGTGAGTCCAGCCCTCATTTTTAAAAGGTTGGGAATCTTGCCTCAGCCATCATTATTGGGTGCAGAATATAGGCCATATTGTGTCAGAATGCTTGTTGTAGAGTGGCTGGGGTGGGAATGGGGCGGGGCTGAGCCAATTAAAGGTGCACTATGCAAGTTTGTTTATTTTCTGCGTGATTATATTTTTGTCTCAATTTGCCGACATCTCTCCGCGATCCGCTAGCTGCCTGTCCCTGAATTCGCTGTTAAAAAAAAAAAAAAAAAAAACCCGGGCTCTGGAGTCCGCACAGGCGTCACAAACTGCAAATAAACACAAGGGCCCCCATAACATAACAAAACGTTCCAGCCAATCACCGACAAGAGTTGACAGTTATGGAAGCATGGGAGGGAGGGAACTATAGGAGGGAGGGGTGGGCTACCTCTGTTTTGTTTGAATTCATATGTCAACAGAAGTGATGTGAACAATCTTGCATAGTGCACCTTTAAATTGGGGATTGATGAACGGCTCAGTGATTTAGGACACTTTGCTACCTAAATCATCATTATAATTACGCAATAATATGATAACTGTGTAATTACTCCAATCGTTTTGTTTACTCTGAATCTTACGGGGATTTTACAGTATATCTGTCCTCTTGTCTGTTTTCAGGAGTCATTTAATAATGTCAAGCAGTGGCTACAAGAGATCGACCGATACGCCAGCGAAAACGTTAACAAGCTGCTGGTAGGAAACAAGTGTGACCTGACGACGAAGAAGGTTGTGGATTACACAACGGCGAAGGTACAGCTTTGCCGTGTTTAGGAAGGAGAATACGGTCAGATACTGCTTTCTGCTTTTGATGTACTGGGCTTTCGTGGCACAAGTGTGTAGTTTTGGTAACCATGACAACAGCATTACAGGAGGGTGGTCTTGTTCAAAGCATTCGCCGGATCGGACCTTTGATGTTTGGCCTCAATGACTCAGATTTGGCTCAATCCTGTATAGATTGTGTGGCATGTACTAAATGGAGTGTAGTATGTACTAAATTGAGTGGAATGTTTACCAAATTTACTGGAGCATGTATGAAATTGAGTGTAGTATGCTGTCTCCATTTGGTCTCCATTTAGTCTAAATTCTCATAAGCACCTATGCAATGCAGGGGATGCTTTGAAATTTGTATGAAGTGAAGTCTAGTATGTACTTACTTAGTGCAGCATGTACTAAATGAAGCGTAGAATGTACTGAATTAAGTATAATGTACTAAATCACTCCGATTTCCTCTCACAGTCCAAAGACATTCATATCAGGCGAATTGGAGACTCAAAATTGCCTCTAGGTGTGGTTGTGTGTGAATGGTGTGCGCGCCCTGTGATGGACTGGGGAGTTGTCCAGGGTGGGTCCCTGCCTTTTGCCCGCAGTCAGCTGGGATAGGCTGCAGCTCCCCTGTGACTCTGATGAGGAAGAAGCGGGTATAGAGAATGGATGGATGAGTGGATGTACTAAATTCAGTGTAGTGTGAACTAAATTGAATGTAGTATGTAGGGATGGGCGATATGACCTAAAATTTATATCATTTGTATTTGTATCATTTATATTATTTGTTTTTTTTTTTTTTTTTCATTTTTGCGGTGACTGTATCATATCATGGTATTACAGAAAGGATACGGTACTCCAAGTATGATCCTACCTCTTTTCACTCTACTGGCAATGTAGTAGAACTTATCATAAGAAAGAGCCATTTAGCAGTTTTTATTGGCTAATTTGTCTCTAAATAAAATGAAATAAATTATAGGCCTATGTCTTAAGAGGAGTCGTCTGCCCCATGATATAAGTTAATTAGTAAATTTTAAGTGATTCATTCAGTCTTAAGTACCAGCTGTGCTGTTCTTTTTAGTTGAATGAATCTATTGCTGAGCAACCTGGATCTGATAAGCAAAGAATATTACTTTATATAGCTCGTTGCTTTCAGCAGTCAGTTGGGCAGGTGGTTGTGCATTAGATGGTTAGGTGGTGAGACTGATAGATGGTAGCTACGTTTTTCTGTCTTTGCTGTCAAGTCTGAAAATATGGATGACTGAAGAAGTAGCTAGCTAGTTATAAAACTACTCAATGAGTAGGGCCCTATGAAATCCGTTTTATTTTTTCCCGAATTCCGTTTTTTCCATTTTAATTTATTTTGGAACGCCAATTTTACTATCAGAGAGAGAGTGCTATTTATGTTAATGAATAAAATGTTCACTAATTAAATAGAAATGACCTTAAATTAGTTGATGCAGCCCTCCATTTTCCTCAGTACTTAAAGTCCGAACCATTACTGCATAATGACGCAATATAACATTGCACTGTGATTTTTTTTTTTTTTTTTTTTTTTTACCTAAAATAATACTACAAAATAAAATTGTCTCATTAAAGGAAATGTAAGCTACAGTCAAAAAGGCAGACAACGGCCGTACTGACATGTTTTATTCTGACTGCCCCTTTTTAATCATTTGTAGTCTTATTGTATATACGTTGTGTGTATATATATATATATATATGAATGTATGAGAGCAGCAGTAATGGCACTCTGTTTCCCCCACGAATCAAAAGTTGTCTGATTCCGATGCATCAGCTATATTTAATTTATTTTTTTATTTTTAAGAAACTTTTGTTCAGTAATCCCAATACTGTGTATTCCATCCTAGGATAAAATGTTCTACAGTAATGATTAAACATGAACAAACTGACACAAAGATGCATCAGCTATTATTTCGCCACTGGGGGACGACGTTACGTCATAATTTACATGCACACAACTCACTAAGAAGTCTGAGAAAAGAAATATTGTAGGCAATTTAACGGTTATATAAGTTGTTAAGCTAACATAAGATGACAAATGACTATGTTTAGGACCCTGCAATCCCTGGCATCAGTGGTCTCGTCTAAAACAACGAAAAACTTCTTCCCACAGATCTTCCGTAGCACCGAAGAGATGTGTTGCTCGAACACTCGGGGCAGGTGAATTTGACGAAGGCTGCTCACATTTTCGCAGGCATTCGCGTCTTTACATTGACTTTGAATGTAATCTGGACGCGCAAATATTTTGTTTAGCGTTCGGTGGAAACGTGGCTTTACGAACAGCATTTCAGTAAAATTGTGCCGATTTCCGCTAAATTCCGCGTTTATCAGTACATTCCGTTTTTTATTGGCCAATTCCGCGATTCCGTCTGCGATTCCGTGATCGCGGAAATCATAGGGCCCTAAATGAGTATGGAAAAGTTACGTCCGCTGGCCAAGCAAGGACAGTGATTACATTCATAAAGAAATTCGACAGGCATGCACACATTTGGAATTCAGTCTCTAGCATTAAAATTGATCCGTGGCTACCATCTGCATGGTAGCAACCGTTAGATAGCCAAAATTCAATTTATTGGGATGGCGGCACTATTCTACCGAACTGAATTCAATGAATCAATTTGTTCCTGTCAACAGGTCTCCTTCATTACCTCTGGCTAAACAACGTTGGTCAGCTTGGTCAAAACCAAGCTGGGACATGGGTTGACATTAATATTATCGCGATTGCGATGCTAAGTTCCGCTAGCGGCTTAATGGCAATGTAATGGTTATCGGGACACAGAAAGGAACATGAACCATTGTGCTAATAAAATCTGAATGAAGTTGCTGTGATTGCTGTTTTTAACAGCTATTGATGCGACTAAATGAACTCGCCATTATTCCTTCTCTTTAATTTTTTAATTTAATTTTTTTTTCTGCAGGAATTTGCAGACTCTTTAGGCATCCCCTTCTTGGAAACGAGCGCCAAGAACGCCACCAACGTAGAACAGGCCTTCATGACCATGGCGGCTGAGATCAAGAAGAGGATGGGCCCCGGGGCCACAGCTGGGGGGGCCGAGAAGTCTAATGTGAAGATCCAGAGCACTCCGGTGAAGCCCTCCTCCGGGGGTTGCTGCTGAGGCCTTAACCACCCCGAACAGCCCTCCTCTACCCTTCAAACAGCCCCTCCTCTACCCCTCAAACAGCCCCCTTGTGCCCCTCAAACAGCCCTCCTGTACCCCTCAAACAGCCCCTCCTGTACCCCTCAAACAGCCCTTCTACCCCCCCCCCCCATTCTCCAAGCTCCATTGACATCCTACACACTTAATGAGAGAGAGAGAGAGAGAGAGAGAGACAGACATTAACGGATAGAGAGACAAATGGAGAGAGAGAGGGAGCAGGAGAGAGGAGAATATTAGTTTCCTGAATTGTACTGTAAGCAGCCGCACTACCGGAGACGCTCCCCAGATAAATGATCGAGGCGTAAACTCACACAAACGAAGGACAGGTCAGTGATACAAGGGGACGCCCTCTACGCATCTCTCTGTCACCCCCCCCCCCCTTCTTTCCCCCTCGTTTTGTGCTGCTTTACCCCCCCTCTCCCCCCTACACAGCCACACCCTCTCTTGACCCCCCCTACACAGAACAGAGCTCTCAAAATTCGGTCCTCTCTGCAGGTTTATAGAATCACACGAGAATAATGTGCACCGGTCTGGCTGCATTCCCACTGCAGGCCTGGTCTGTGGTCGCTGTCATCACTTTTTATTCCTTTTCCTCTTTTTTAAAAAAAAAAAATTTCAGTTTTTTTGTTTTTTTCATTTTTTCGTTTCCTGATTCCTCGATTTATTTGCTGTTTATATCGTTCCATTTCTGTTTTCTGCAGATGAAGTTTTTTGTCAATGTTTGTCATCCAACTGCACAAACACGGTTTCACTGTCCAGCGTCAAGGAAGTCAAGTGAAATATGTATGTTAAATATATAAATATATATGTAAGATCTGATTTGCTAGTCCTTTTAGAGGAGGTAAGTGGAATTAATTGACATTATTTGATGAGTAGTCTAGCTTCATAATCTGCATTTAATTTGTGGCTCAAGGCTATTGTAATTTTGTTGCACAATATCTTACATTAAAAAAATGGAAGAAATGTTTAATAAACATTGTACTTACTGGAATCCCTGCTAGACTTTATGAGACACACAATGGTATTCCATTCTTAGTGGTGTATGTAGAATACATTTTGTGTTTTAATTATTTATTCTACATTTATTTGGCAGGTGTACTGTACTGATGATTACGGTACTGTTTGCCGCATTGGCCATCTCCTGTGAAATACTCTGGTTACAAATGGCAATGTCAAAACCCCCTATTTCAAACACTATGTTCTTTTTTTCATAATAAAGGCAACTGAATGCAGTTTTAAATGCGCTGGGTAATTCTAGTGAAAGATTTCCTTACTGGGTGACGCAGGAATGACTCATCCACAAATTGCTTTGGTCTCTCCCCCCAAAGGGAGGGGAGACATATTGGTTTTGTCCGGTTTCCTGTGCGCATTCGTGTTGGCATTCCCACTATTTTCCGGACCATAACTCAGAAATCATTTGATATATTTCCATTAAAATTTGCACACATTTGCATCAGGTCATGCAGATATGCCTTTTGCTATTTTGAGGTTAACTTTTCCAGTTTCTTCCTAAATGTCTATGAACATCAATGAGGGGCAGCTGCATTTGTTTTTTTTTTTCCCCTTAAAAACAATCTCTAGTTTATCTCTGTGGTAACCAATCATATTCCATTCTACCATCCTGTCAGTTTTCACTCCAACTCTAACACAGCACACACCTCATTCAACAGCTAGAGCAGGACTGCCCAACCCTGTTCTTAGGAGATCCACCACCCTAAAGGTTTTCTCTCCAACCTTAAAGCACACCTCATTCAACAACTGGAGATTTTGGGTGGCTGATTTTGATTTGGTAGTCACGTGTGCCTAAGTAGGATAGGAGCCAAATCACAGAGAAATGGGTTTGGTTTCCAGTGATCTCTCTGCTCTAGGTTTTGAACAGGGCTGTTGATGTCCTGGAAAAATTAAACTTTCATGGGTTGTGTTTGTTTATACCCTCCACAAAGACTTGTGGGGCGGTGTAGTGGAATCGGCTCATCTGTCTGACGGTCCGGGGTATGCAATTTTGACCAGTTTCTCTCCTTAACCTTATAATCGGGTTTTCTATCTTGGCCTGCATGATGACCATCATGAGAACCTGTGTGACTGCAGTTTTTAAAGTCATTTGACTTTTTTTTTTTTTTAATGGAGATTTGAAATTTATTCAACTTAAAAAAATTTAGTTTGAGGGGTTGAATTTTGTCCAGAGCTTCAGTCATGAACCATACGATGGATTGTTTTCAAACTTGGATGCAGTATTATTACCATGAGAACCACTGCACCTGCAATTTTGCACGTGATTCCACTTATTTTTATGGAGATTGTCAGATTGTCATTTTTTGACTCAGAAAATTCAGTACTGGGGGCATTATTTGAGTGCCCAGTATATGATGAGGGCTACTTCAGTTGAATGCCTCGCTGAATGTGGGGGGGTTCCATTTGGGACATGCACATCTCTAGATGAACCAGGGCAGTTTGATTGGGAACTAAAAAGTATTTATATTGAGAAGTGCATGTAAATTAACGCCAGTGAAATTTGATGACACTGCTCATGTTTTCTGTTGACCCTGATGTGACTGACATCCTCAGGTAAAATGGGAGTTCCTTTTGCCTGCTACCAACAAAAGCAGGGGACAGTTGCCTTTGAAAGTTTTTTTTTTTTTTTTCTGCCAATTTGGAACAGAACCCTTGATTTGTGAAGTCGTGTTTCTGTTGTGTTAATGAATTGAGAGTGAGTGAAATGGAGTAGCTTCCTGAAGGTTGATTGACCTGAGGCATGTGTCTTTGCTGTCAGCAGTAAAAATATTTTTTTTATGCGTATGTAAGAATTAAAAAGATGGTGACTGTTAGAAGGGTTTTGAGTTAAAAAGTATTTAAAGAAGGTACACAAGAACTGCAAGGTTTATCTTGTGCCCACCATGAAGTGGAAGAGGCATATAGGAATGAATGCTGTCTTTCCACATATGTGTCTGCTCATCTGTCTGTGTGCCCATCCATCACGCTACTTTACCAGGCCAGAACCTCTAAACCGGTCAGTATTTTTCCCAAAATTTAATGTAAAGATGCATCTTACTGTGTAGATGTGCCTTTTCGCACTTCCGTCTGTCCCTCCCTCAAGTTTCGTTTCCAGGCCAGAACGCCAATACGGTGGCCGAGGATCTGTTTAAAGGGCCTTTTCTTTAAATGGTCAAAGACAGTTTTTATCTTGCTTTTTAGGTTGGTACAGAAATGGCCGTGTGTGTCACTGAAACTGTAGTTCTAGCATCTTGGTTGTAAATTGCAGCTCATTTGAAAATCAGTCAAAAGCTCACCGTGCCCTCCTGAATTTACCTGGTGAAACTCTTTGGTTTTATTGCACACTGTGAAATAAAGGGATGAACGAATGTGCTAAATGCCGTAACCATTCAGATGTTTCCCAATGAGTGACTGCTGAGGCAGTTACAGAGGAAATCGTGTTGAGGCTTTGTGCGATTACACTCTGCCTCCCCACAGACAGCACTGTCTAAACTTGCCTAATTTCACACAGGACGTGCTGCACCACCTTATGCTTTTACTAATGAAAGCACAATGACTGCTGCTTGTGGCTGTAGCTTCACTGCGGTGAAAGGAGTGCTTTTCCTTCCTGTGGGGGTGAAGTGCAGTCCCGTGATTGGCTCACAGTGGCTAACCCGGCGTACCAACTGTCCGGCAACAGCTGAAGTGCACTTTGCTCCTGTTTTTGGTACACCTTTACTGAAGTTTAAGCAGTTTTAAAAGGCACTAATTAAGATTTTATTTCACAGCACAGTGGCATAATTAAAAAAAAAAAAAAACTTTGAAATGGCGAGACTAGGTCAAAATTTAGGGTGTGGCTGGACCGTTATGGTCTATCTGCAAAATTGTGGACAATGAGCAATGGCCTATGGCCCTGGTCTTCAAATCACAGTTCTTAAGGTCTGAGGATGCTGGTTTTCCATTGTGCAATAATCTGGGAGACGGGTGTGAAGCCAGTTTAGTCAATTAGGATTGTTAATTACCTGGGAGGAAAGGAAACCAGGGCTGTATCGGCTTTGCTTTGAGGACCCCTGGCCTATGGAGGAGAACACTCCGCTGGCCGCCCAATGGTGTTACTTCATCACTCGCTCAGCCAGGGACTTGGGCAAACCTAGGGCCAGACCATGCCTGCTCACAAAAGGTTAACTTTGGCAAAAATATACAATTTAATATTTCCTTTTTCTAACAAGAGATGTGCAATAGTGCGAGTTTAGGAACTTTAAATCCTTAAAAAAAGCTGTCTTAAGGTCATGTATTCTAAATATAAATATTTTCTTCAACATCTCCATAGTGACCGTGCATTTCTTGGTAATGGCAATGTAAAAACCGCCAGGTACCCGGCGTTCAGTTTAGCATCGGGCTGCCAGAAGTGATTGATTCGCTACACCCTGTTCTTGCAGAGATCTGCATTCCGATACGGTTATAGTTGGACCCTTATTAGACAAGCCTGGCTTTAGCGAGGAGATCTCTAGCTGTTGAATGAGGTGCGTTTTGTTTGGGTTGTAATGAGAACCCACAAGGAAGGTTGATCGTCGGGAACAGGGTTGGGAACCACTGTTCTGGAGGTATGGAGGTGGTCAGCAAACCATGTCATAAAAAGGCTGTAGTGTTTGTACACGGAACTGGCTCAGTGTTTCTGTGTTTGTTTAAACAGTTTCCCTAGAAGTTGTCTTACCCCGAGAAAATGGTCAGGATACACACACGATGAGCGTTAAAAATAGCCTCCTATATTGGAATTGTTGATTCGTGGCGCTTTCTGGAGGACCCGAAAACTTGCGTAACCACTCTTTGCGGAGTATATAACATGCGCTGCAATAGCGCAATCTGGTGGAGACCTAGTGTACACGCTGTCGATGTTGAGAAAAACAAGTGAATGGCGTGGTCCAACCGCTTATTATAGTCGCCTATTATAACACAGCAGCCACTGGTATTAAATCCGCATACGAATATGGCTCCATCTTGCCCACCCCGGCTGCGGCTGATGAACTTGGCTAATGGCCTTGCTGGACAGATTCAGTCTGCCTGGAGAAGGCTGTGTTCTACACTCTTTTCCCCCCCTAGAACCAGGCTGTCCAGCTACAACATTCCACCACACGGAACCTCCAACCTGTCCCAGTTATCTACTCCGTCTCGTTTCTGCCCTATTTCTCCTCAAAAGCCTAACTTGCAACATCTCAATATCTGAAGGGACAAATGTGAAGTGGATATTGGGAATAGTATGCCAAGAGTGAGAGAAAAAAGGCCATAAGTAGATTGAGAACTGTACTCCTCTGGCGACCAAAATGTTCTTTTGTTTGATGAGGCGGGAATTTTAACACTCTTGCTCTCTCTCTCCCTCTCCCTTGTCCTCAGCAGAGGGTACGGTATGTGTGTTCATCTGTTCAGCATGTGCCTGTGCTGTACTGGGCTCATATCCAGAGCTGTCCTCAGGGAAGTCTCATGCAGCAGGAATGCACAAGTATCTGCAGATAGTTCAGCTGGGAAATGAGTTACAATCTTCATTTGAACAACCCCAGTCCGCCTCCCAGCTATCAAACTATTTCATTCAACTATTTCATTCACTAAATGCATGTCAGCCGAACTCTTCACAACCAGTAAAGAGGCTGTAACATGATGCAAATCTGGAAACTTTAGGGCCTTATTTATATTCACCTAAGTAATTTTCAAAGAAAAAATATATTTTAAATCATCATTTGTTATCTAATATATAATCAACTAGTGTAACATATTTGTTATAATAAGTTGCGCATATGTGTATATATATCGGAGTTTACCAGAACAATAAGTTTAGTGTTGCTCGGATATAATGTTTCAGCCTGTTTGGCAAGTTTTAAATCCTGAGTCATTAAATCTATTGTGTTCGCCCTTTTCACTGTCATTCCACATCGCTCAACAGTTGCTATGCTTTCACTATCCTTCGTTGCTGACCGTGACCTTGATGTCATTAATAAGTGGCAGAGCCCCTATAGTCTAAAACAGGGCTCTCCAAATCCGGCCCTCGAATGCAAATACAGTCCTGCTTTTCCTTCCTTCCAGGCAATTAAGTGCCTGCAGGGTGAAGTTGCCTTCAGCCCGTCGACTTCCAGGCTGCGTAAACACCGCCCCCAAGTACAGCCAATCAGATCGCGAGCTAGAGTACAACCAATTCGCTCAAGAGGCAGCCAATTCAATTCAAATTCCTCTCCTCAAAGTGGAGCAGGCTTGAGAACATCAATATTGTTAAAAACGGGTGCATTTCATCATCTTTTCTCATTAAAGAAACTGATTAGTGAGGTGACGTTAGATATTTCAGCTATTTTGATTATGTTAACCAATGCAAACAAGTGCTTTTTTTTTGTCTTACAGTTAACTTACAGACCTAACCTTAGCTAAACAGGTCATACTTGTTAACTTAAACACTTCTACAATATAACTTCAAGTATAACTCTGTTTGAAACATAAAATTGGCCTACTTGAGAGATATTTTGTTCAATAAGCTGTATAGTTTTGAGCTTCTTAAAAACTTCACCCTGCAAGTTGCTGTAACGTTAGCTGCCTTCAAGGCTGATTGTAGAGACTAGTGCCTTGCAGGCTGGTTAGAAGGCTGCTGTTGATTTCATATTGTATAATCTTTAATAGTATTCAGTCAGATGCCTTCAAGGCTGATTGTAGAGACTAGTGCCTTCCAGGCTTACTGTAGAGACTAGTGCCTTGCGGGCTGGTTAGAAGGATAATGTTGATTTCATATTGTATAATCTTTAATAGTATTCAGTCAGATGCCTTCAAGGCATCAGGGCCCGGGGTGGGTGCTGGGGCGGGTGCCGCTGCAGGAGCATCAGGGCCCTGGGTGGGTGCTGGGGCTGTTTTTTTTTTTTTTTTTTTTTAGTGGGGCAGGTAGATAGGGCTCCACGACGGCACCGAGACATCGTTTGAACTCCTAAAGAGTGCAAAAAGTAAAGACAACATCAATATGCAACAACGCCTCGGTCAGTTTTCTGAGGTAACGCGGTTGGTTTCGAACTGTAATAAATCTATGGGCTGAAAAAAAGAAGATTTTAAATTAGCCTTGGAAGGCTCCAACTCAGTAGAGGCCCCCCTCAGCAATGCTGAGGAAGTCTTTACTGTCAGCCTTGAAGGCATCAGAATTGTACACACACACACATATATACAGTGCTGTGAAAAAGTATATGCCCCCTTCCTGATTTCATTTTTTTTTCATATTTGTCACGCTTAAATAATTAAGATCATCAAACAAATTTTAATATTAGACAAAGATAACCCCAGTAAATACAAAATGCAGTTTTTAAATGATGATTTCATTTATGAAGGGAAAAAAGCTATCCAAACCTACCTGGCCCTATGCGAAAAAGTAATTGCCCCCCTTGTTAAATCATGAATTAACTGTGATTAACCACATTTTTTTAGTTCAATTTCACTAGCCACACCCAAGCCTGATTACTGCCAGACCTGTTGAATCAAGAAATCACTTCAACAATCCTGTCTGACAAAGTGAAGTAGGCTAAAAGATCTCAAAAAGCAACATATCATGCTGGGATTTCTAAAGAAATTCAAAAACAATTGAGAAACGAAGTCATTGACATCTAGCAGTCTAGAAGGGGTTACAAAGCCATTTCTAAAGCTTTGGGACTCCAGCGAACCACAGTGAGAGCTATTATCCACAAATGGAGAAAATTTGGAATGGTGGTGAACCTTCCCTGGAGTGGCCGGCCTACCAAAATTACTCCAAGAGCACATCGATGGCTCATCCAGGGGGTCACAAAAGAACCCAGAACAACATCTAAAGAACAGCAGGCGTCACTTGCCTCAGTTAAAATCAGTGTTCATGATTCGACAATAAGAAAGAGACTGAGCTGAAATGGCATCCATGGGAGAGTTCCAAGGCGAAAACCACTGCTGACCAAAAAAGAACACAAAGGCTCCTCTCACATTTGCGAAGAACATTTTGATGATCTCCAAGACTTTTGGGGAAATATTCTGTGGACTGAAGAGACAAAAGTTGAACTTTTAGGAGGATATGCGTCCCGTTACATCTGGAATAAAACTAACACAGCATTTCATTAAAAAAAATCATCATTGCAACAGTCAAACATGGTGGTGGTAGCGTGATGGTCTGGGGCTGCTTTGCTGCTTCAGGACCTGGACGACTTGCTGTAATTCATGGAACCATGAATTCTGCTCTCCACTGGAAAATCCTGAAGGAGAATGTCCAACCATCCGTTTGTGACCTCAAGCTCAATCGTACATGGGTTATGCAGCAGGACAATGATCTGAAACTCACCAGCAAGTCCACCTCTGAATGGCTTAAAAAAATAAAATGAAGGCTTTGGAGAGGCCTAGTCAAAGTCCAGACCTAAATCCAATTGAGCTGCTGTGGCATGACCTTCAACATGCCGTTCATGCTCGAAAACCCTCCAATGTGGCTGAATTAAAACAATTCTGCAAAGAACTGTGAGCCAAAATTCCTCCACAGCGATGGGAAAGAATCATTGGCAGTTATCGCAAACGCTTGATTGCAGTTGTTGTCGCCTAGGGTAGCACAACCAGTTATTAGGTTTTGGGGGCAATTACTTTTTCACATAGGACCAGGTAGGTTTGGATAGCTTTTTTCCTCAATAAATGAAATCATCATTTAAAAACTGCATTTTGTATTTACTGGGGTTATCTTTGTCTAATATTAAAATTTGTTTGATGATCTCAAACATTTAACTGTAACGAATATGCAAAAAAATAAGAAATCAGGAAGGGGGCAAATACTTTTTCACAGCACTGTATATATATGATGAAATCATCAGCCTACCAACCAGCCTGCAAGGCACTAGCCTCTACTGTCAGGCTGGAAGGCGCTAGTCTCTACAATCAGCCTTGAAGGCATCTGACTGAATATTATCAAAGATTATACAATATGAAATCAACATTAGCCTTCTAACCAGCCTGCAAGGCACTAGTCTCTACGATCAGCCTTGAAGGCAGCTAACGTTACAGCAACTTGCAGTTAAAGTTTTTAAGAAGCTCAACTATAAAGCTCTTTGAACAAAATATCTCACAAGTAGGCCAATTTTATGTTTCAAAGAGAGTAATACTTGAAGTTATATTGTAGAAGTGTTTAGAGGTGACCTATTATGCCATTTTTCCAAGTTTATATTTTGGTCTTTGAATCCCCTAGAGTACTCCTGATCGCGCAAAGTAAAAAAACGGTACTTATTTCGCTCATACTGCCATCCTCAAAAAACCCCATTTGTAGTCCATAATAGTCTCTGCCTGAAACGCCTCATTGGGGTGGCTCTTCCGCTATGGCCCCCACTCCCCGTGTGCCCACTTTCTTCTGACTGGCCAGCTCTGTGGAGGGCGGATCTAGGCAGGACGAGGCAGCAGAACGCAGTTTTCCGGGTCCGGCTCCACAGAGTGAAACTGACACGTCTCCCGAAGGAATCGACAGGCATATTCTGCAATCAAACGCAGTACATGTGTATAGATCTAATGAAATTAACTTGTTCTAATAAATGCAACGGCGAAAGTGGAGGACGCAGTGCGAATGTCTGGCAGGTCAAGCTCGAATTTGCTGTCTACCTACGGCTTCTATGGTGAGTACACCGGTGTTTCTACTCTAGCTAGGATTGAGGGAAAGCTAGAATCCACCCCATATAGACACATTTGTAGAACAGGTCGACAAACCCAAGTGTAGACCGGAGAAATCCGGTGGGTCTGAGTTTAGAGGGAAACACAGACAGTGAGGAGCAGCTAAAAGTGGACCAACAACTTATGGACTGCTTCGGTGTGTATTATAAGGACCTGCTGGTTCGTGTGCATAGCTGTGGTGTGTCGTTAGGGTGGAGTAACGAACAGCTTCTGCGCTGGTGTATGACGAAGGGGCTAAAGCTCCAAGCTAAACGGCCTTTTCGGAAATTGCCCGTCGTAATGGTTTACTTATTGCGTCGGAATGACCAGTGTTTGCTCGAGAGAACATGGGCGCGATAAGCGATTCACACGACGCGAAATGAATTTTTCAAGCGACAGATTACATTCAAAGTCAATGCATTGTCTTTGCATTTACTTGGAATGTAATCTCTTGCGTGAAAAATTAAAAGGTGGCGTCGAAAAATGACTTTGAATGTAGCTTATGTCGTGCGATAGTTTTCGCGTCCGGTGTGAAAGCTGCTTAACGCGCCCATAACGCGTATATTTGCGTCTTTGCACTGACTTTGAATGTAGCTAATCTGTCGTGTGAAAAATTCGTTTCGCGTCCGGTGTGAAAGCGGCTTGACATGCCCATAACTCGTGTATTCAAGTCCTTGCATTGACTTTGAATGTAATCTGTCCCGCAAAAATTCGTTTCACGCGTACGATGTGGAAGCAGCTTTATGGATAGTACGCGACAGCTAGAGAGAGCTCGGTTGTGTTTTGAACATAATACAGGTTTTGCAGACCATAAGTTCTGTTAGCGTGGACAAGTTGCTTATGTGGAGCTAGCGAATTGATCAGTTCTACAGGAAAGAATTACCGATTTAATCTCCGCCTTTTTATTACCCATAACAATTTCTAAAGGGGGATGAAATTATGTCACGGTAGTGCAGAGAAATCCTTTGTTATACCAGACACATTAAAGCTTCTGCGTTTCGCGATTGCTTTCATGGTAGAATCAGAGAGCTAACCCAGATATTTGTGAAGAATCCGGCTGATCCCGGTCATGGATAAGAGAAGCGATCACAAGCAGCCGCTTCAACTGTAGTGGCTACAATCGGGCAACATTATGATGAAACTGCCACATTGATGCTTACCGAAGTAACACAAGCATACCGATCAGAATTACTGCATATAAGTTAACCAGGAGCATGTTTAATTAGCACGGCGGCACGCAAACTAACATGCAGTAGCTGGTAACCGAGCGGTCATAACCGCAGAGGCAAACCCTTGCAATACAGGTTTTACAGACTGCAAGATCTGTTACCATGGACAGTTGTACCAAGCATCCAAATTACAAACAAGTATAAAAAGTTAGCTTCAAATGAGGTTTATGTTCACACACCTTCTGTAGAATTTCCCCTGATATTACTCTTGAATACTTAGGACACAAACATTAGCAACAGTAAGTTGGCTACGTTAGCCGCAGTGCTACAGCCACAATCAACTGGCTATCACATCAGGTTGGCTTATGCAGTAAAAGCAACTTACAGCTTCTGTGTCTGTGAGTCACGGACAGTCACGACCAATACAGGCTTTATCTTCAGATATTTTACAAAGCCTGCGTTTGAGGCCAGTTGTTAGTGCTAACTATTGCTAGCGGTCCTGCTAGCCACCCGTAACACGTTAGCTTCACTTACATTATTTGCTGTTATATCGTTACTTACAGCTTGTGGCTCCGAGCGCTTGATCGATTCAGCTGCTTCAGGTTTGAGAAGCAGCTGAAACGCTTATCCAGTGTCGAATTATCCTTTATTGATAAAGCTGTCTTTGGTGAAATGCTGAGCACAATCAGCTAACGTTCCCTTTGGCCATGGCTGTTTGCTGCCTGCAAACAAAAAAAGCTACCCCCTGATTTCTGGTGGCATCCTCTTTTGGAAGAGAAATAAGTGTTTTTCTTTGCGTCCAAAAGTAAACGGACAAGCAGCTTTGGGAGAGATACTGACAAAACTGCACCTCAAATGATCTGCGGTTCTTCTTTTGTATTTCCAAAAGTGTCGACGCTACTGAGGCATAGTATGATCTGCCGTTGTTAGTGCCTGCTAGAATAGTTTCAGGTGTGGGCAGGTCCAGCGCCGTGATTGGCTCTGGCTAAGTCTGTACTAATTGGATGGCACAACCTGACGTCAGGTTTTGCCCAGATCTCGCGAAGATCTCGGGAGGAGCTGTTCAGAGAGGAAATCACGTTCACGAAATCATGTTCTTGGATTACGGCAAAACCCCTGTATCTTATGTTTAGAAACTTTTCAGAGGTTGAGTATGGACAACTAACATTATAACATTACTAATATGTATTAAAAGAAGGATCAGCATAATAGGTCCCCTTTAAGTTAACAAGTATGACCTGTTTAGCTAAGGTTAGGTCTTTAAGTTCACTGTAAGACATGAAAAAAATAGCGCTTGTTTGCATTGGTTAACATAATCAAAATATCTGAAATATCTAACGTTACCTCACGAATCAGTTTCTTTAACTCACGATTAAATGCATTCGTTTTTAACAATATTGATTTTCTTTAGCCGACTTACCGATTAAAGGCTTCCGAATTGAATTGGCTGGCCAATTGAATTGACCATGATTTGTGGAGCCCTGCTCTAAAACATGTGGTTCCCCACTCTTCTTCTCCTGTGTGAAACTGAGAGGAAACTGGCGGACTGGGACACGCCCACAGTCTCTCTCCTTGCCTGCAATGATCACTAATGGGACAATGGAGAGTGGACTGAAATAGTTGCTGCAGACAGACCACAGTGCCCCCTGGTGATAGGGGGTCGAATTGCAGCTGCAAAGACATACAGGCGGGTCGATGTTCATTGCGCAGTAAGACGAAGTGACTGCAGGGACCTGCTCCGATCGCTTACTTTTTCTTTGTCTTTCCGTCCATCCTTGAGCTTATCTAGAAATCAATCAGGGCAGTTGAACTGAAAACACTAAAGAAGCAGCAATCCGGTAAAGGAGTTGGGAATTAGGAGTGAGAGGTTTCTCAAGGAAATACTGAACGATGACAGATGAGACCAGCCTCTGCACAAGCATTTTATTTTCTGGAATGTGAGGTGTATAAATAATTGACCTGCGAATGCACCTTTCGACGCATCTGCCGCTCCTGTACCTGTCGGTGACTGACGTCACTTTGAACTGAGCACAGCAGTTCATTCTCTTTTATTGCTGTTGATGCGCTGTTACCATGGAAACAGAGGCAGACAGCCCTGTTGATGATGGGGGGTGGGAGGGTGTTCTGGGCCTTTCAGGGCATCAGATGTTATGACTGGGTGGATGTGCATCCCTGTGTGTGCACTTTTGTTCAATATTTTGCCTCCATTTGTGTGTGTGTGTGTGTGTGTGTGTGTTTTTGCGTCCGTATGTCAGTAACATTGTACGTGTATATGCGATGAGTGTATGTGTGCCCATGATATGAACGGTATGTATTATTGAATGTAAGAAATGTTATCCAAACACCCTTCCAGTCTAACAAGAAAGGGAAAAAACATGAATTAGTCATAAACACATGAATCAATGTGAAGCCCACAAGCAATTTTATCAGGCCGATTAGTTTTTTCTGAAGTGTATTAAGTTGGTATTACTCAAATTAAAGGAGTCAGACTGAAAATGTTTTTTTTTTTTTTTTTTCCTCATAACACCCTTGTAACTCTCAATGCCCATTGAAATCAGGCACCAATGAGTCTAGTGATCCTCACAAATATGAGACAGGAGGAACCTCATTGCTAAAAGCACAAATACTTAAACAAATTGAGTTGCTTTAATGAAATGGCCCATCTGAAGACAGTCGGCTTCCTCAAACCAACCTGTAATTTTTCACTGAAGGCTTAGGTGAGGGTTGATGGGAGTAGATAAAGTATTTGTCTTAAAAAAAAAATCTATAACCAAAGTGAATGAAATTGAAAGAACTTCAGTGGTTTTCCTCTATGCCATTTTAAACTGATTTCTGGTTGATTTGAGGCATTTTTTAAACCCCGAAGTATCACAGAGCTGTAATTAAATGGTCCATTTAAAGATAAATTAATGTAAACACCCTGAACAGCAGTGTTTGCATATGAAGGCTCCTCTCTTACCAACTACATAAAACATTATTTTGCAGGGTCATTTGGACGGAGAGTTTTTATAACATTTTATAGCTTCATATTAACGGCTGAGCGCGATTAATGAACCGCTCTGATTTCTAATTACCTGGGGAAAAATATGCAGCCCATTTCATAAGCACTGATTTCGTTTCAAAGCATAATATTTTCTATATGAATTGGACCAGATCATTATAACCTGCTAAGCTGAGGGTTTTATGTGCAGTTTATGGAGATGCTGAACCAAACAGTTAGTCACTGCATTCATATTGATGCTGGATATGTGGAGGGTTTATACAGATGGTTGATGCATTAAAACCCACTCAAGGGGCATTGAGCTGACCTTTTAAAAAATTCAAAGGACGTCCAAACCAGGTGGACAAAGAGAAGCTTCTTTCCAGTTGAAATTGAGAACAGATAGTTGTTTTATCAATATGTCTCTGAGGATGGTCTCAGAAAACAAATTTAACTTGACCAAAATTTCGAAACTAACATTTTACAAAGCCACAAATTAAAAAGACGCCGCTGGAAAGATTAAATATTGTGCGGCTCTGAGGTGTTAATTGAGGATAAATTGTTCATTAAAATCAGGACCATGATTATGACTTGTTTTCTGCCCGTCAGCTGCTAGTCACTGAAAATATTCCTCTGTTGAATGAGTTTACTGACTGAGTTGAATGGTGCACTGCATACACAATGTCCTGAAACATGGACCGTAATCTCCCAATTTATTTTGGTTTGTTTTTTAGCTTAGCCTCAGGGAGTGAAAATGATATGTCAACCACCTTGATGATTTGTAGTTTATGGTCTAAAGGTGAGGTGAATCAGCAGTGCGATGTTAAATTTCAGTAATGTCATTCACATTTGTCGATGACATATATTTGGACAAATGAAAAAGAACAGTAATTTTGCAATTTTACTGTTGTAATGATCAAAGAAGATTCCTCAGTTACAGAAATGATAAAACAGCCATGCCAGAGACTACAAGCAGAAACAAACACAGGATTTTCAGAACATTTTGCGAGAAAGCAATTGACATTAGCAGGTGAATAATTATGGAAAAATATACATAAACAAATATAATTAGGCCTGAACAATATAGTTAACATAATTTGTCACTTAGTACAGTCAATTGAGGAACACATGTTAGAGGTCTGGCCACATTTAAACTCAGTAGAGGAGCAGATATTTATGTTATAGTCTTTTTTCCTGTGGTCAATTTTATTCTCTTCAATTCTTTCATGGAATACTTACTTATAATCTGCCCATTTTAAGAAATTCAACAGGAATGATCTATGGACTTATATTTTGATTGAATTGTAACATTCAAATGCTCACAAATGAAAAGATGAGAAAACTATGTAGCGCCGGTTTCCAACCCCTTTTTTATTATGAAATTTGAGATTCCTCTATTTTCCTGTCAATAAAAATATTAGTATTTCAGGTTTAATATTGTATGTCCCATTTTCAATGTTGGCCCACCACCTTGTAAACTGCCAATGAACCTGATCTCCTACAGAAATTATGGTTGCTTATATTCAGTATTCCAACATAATTCAGTCAAAATTCTTTTGTTGCTTTGAAGTACAGTACTCGCTTATTCCATGACCTCTTCATTAGCATGTGGTTTTTCTCCATTCCAGCATCAGCTTTAGCCTCAGAAAACCATTACTTCCTGATTGGCAGGTCCCAGGGAAGCATCATAAACTTCAACAACAGGAAGAGCGATCGTGTACACGAGCACTTCAAACAACAAAATTGTTAATTTTGTTCATTTGATTTATTTTGGGTGAAAACGGCAAAAAACTGGTCAGTAACGGAGTTACAAATTTGTCACTCCGTTACTGACCAGACTTTTGCCGTTTTCACCCAATATAAGTCAAATGAACAAGCCAAGCTATTTTGTTGTTTGAAATACTTGGGAAGACCTACACAAAGCCATTTAAATTGTAACTCTATCTTACTTAGTTTTGGAGCTATGATACAAAATACACCAATTTTGTAACTCCGTTACTGTGTGACCTGGCCCTTTTATCCTGACCACATTCTTAACGAGGCAGGAAAACAAGTTTGATTTGATTTTGCAGATAAAACTGATGGCTCATCGCAAAAAAAAAAAAAAAAAAAAAAAATTGCCGGTCAAGGTTTCAACTTCAGACACAGCAGAAATTAAAAAAGGTCATAATGATTAAAGGAAAACACTGGTTATTTTAATTTTTTACACCTTGTCAACAAAAATGTTGACAAGACCAAACCCAACGATATCACTATTTAGCTCTTTACTCCATGAACAGTCTTTATTACATCTTGTCAAATCAAAGGTGATATGGTGAAAGTCAAAAAACTCCTTGATTCTAAAAAAAAAAAAAAAAAAACTATTAAAACAAATAAACTAAACTAAGTGTTGCTTTAGTCAGCGCAGCATATTTCGGCAGTACGATTCTGACTATATAGGCTATAACCATACTGAAAAAATGAGAATTACCAGTGCTGCCTTTTAATCAATTCCTTTAAATGAAAGAATGTGATACACTGCCATGAAAAGTGTACTCAAATATTTACATGATCCTCTGACTCCCCTAAAAAATACGAGGTTAATATCAAACTGGCAAAGTAAAAATGAGCCTATTGTGAGAGTTTGTATAGATGCACTCCTATGTGCCTCTCTGTTGTTCGCTTTTTTGTGTCTGGCTCTGTCCTACTTTTAAAAAACCTCACTCATTACTGGTGACAATATAAGAAATAGTATTTCTATTGAGACAAACTGTAAGAAGAGACAAGTTTTCTAAAAGAGAAAAATTACACCCAATTGAGTCCAGACTGTAAGGCAAAAAGTTAAAACTACCATCAGACTGCTTTTCCAAAAGAATGGTTGCAATGAGGTGTTAAGGTGAGCTTCATATTTCAAGGTGAAGATGATCTCTTAGTGTTATGTACAATGGTTCTCTCAGTTCAGATGGTTGCAGTGAGGTGTTAAGGTGACCTTCATAATTCAAGGTGAAGATGGCTCCTTCCAAGTGCTATTTCCAATGTCCTCTCAGTCCAGAGGTCTGCAAATGTCTCCCCAAGAAGCCCCACCCAAATCCAGGTATTTTCTGTGCTCCAATTCAAGCGCACATGGGTACCTTTGTTGCGCTCCGGATGGAACGGGCTAAATTCCTGGATACTGACTATGGGAACTCGAGGAGAAGTTTGTGAGCTTCAGATCTTAATTCAAAGAGCACTCTCCATGGCATCCTTGTCCTCCGTCGCGTCAGGGGGACCGTCGCGAGGTTGATTGGAGTCCAGGTGGGCGACGAGGGGTGTCGTTTCCCCCCCACTCTGTGTGTTAGCCAACACCTCCACCCTGACCTCCGTCAGCTCCTCCTCCACCTGCTTCAGTCTCTTCAGCTCCTGCTGGTTGATGTGATGAAGGATTCCGGCCCCCAGCGCGTCCCCTTCCACGTTCACCACCGTGGTTGTACGGTCCCTGTGGACACACACGCATTGCAGTCCCCTGAATTAAACCTCTGAGGCTGTTGCAGGTCTCTCTGGCTTTGCGTGAGTCAGAAACCTGGTGCATCAATTCCATCCTGGTCTCCAGAAGAGCGACAGGATCTGCAGGTTTTATCGTGTCTCCGCAAAACAGCAATAAAGCCCCTGAATGCATTGTCAGCTCACCTTGTCTGGTTATTAATGCCTGGACTGGATGTTGATTTTGAACACAAAAACCAACAGACCCCGTAACCCTGCAGACCTGACAAGAAAAACCTGCTGTAGCTAATGAGTGTACTGGGCCATTCTTTGAGAAGTGAACCAAAATGTCACACACGTGACCAGATGTCATCAAATAAAGAAATACTTTGAAAATTAATGTAAGGTATCAAATTCATTCCTTGCTAGACTCCATACCCCAAAACTATGAAAATTCTAGATTTTTCAACTTCACAGAGTTTTTGAAGTCAAATAGAGTTATGAAAAGCCTGTTTCCGTTTGAAGTCACACACGTGACCAGTCGTATTTGACCTCTGACCTTGAGTAGTTAAAGTTAATGTAACAAATAAAATTTTTACTTGATAGACTTGGATAAGTAGTACTCCTATATAAGGTCCACAGTCATGAACCTCCCATGCTTTAGTAATTGAAGGAGATTTTTTCTGCTATTTGTTACATTTTTGGTCACACACGTGACTGAGAATGGCCCTACTGTATAAACTGGTGACCGTAACCAGGAATGAATAGGTTAGGTAATAGATAGGACATAGTAGTCATTTCATCCAGGTGTGGTGATGCCGGTGGAGAAACTCACACAATCCAATCCACGGCCAGCATGAGCGACAGGTCTTTAGTAGGCAGCCCAACTGCCTCCAGGATGATGGCGATCGTGATGATTCCTCCAACAGGTATCCCTGCAGCCCCTACACTGGATGCTGTGGCGGTAACACTGTGGACAGAACCCAATAAACACAGCCTAACAAAGTCGCTCTAACACTGACCTGGCCTATAACCATTACAGGGATATCTACCACTCTCATGTAAGCCTGTGGAAATGGCATCCCCACTGCAAATTCCGACTAAGCCCACCTAAAGCGAGTAAGGCTAGCTTAAGCTGCGCTTTCAACATTCCCAGCTGGTTTCAACTGCCAAACCAGCTTTAACCAGCTTTGACTAGTCATAGACGAGCAGAAAGCAACAATAGACCAGCTTCAACTGGCCACAGACCAGCTAATACCAACCTTAGACCAGCCACGCCTGTTGGCAGAGGAGCAATGACGAACTAGGAAACCAATGGTTTCCTCTCCAGGCTAACCTTTACAGGGAATTTCCTGCTGGAATTACTCAGAGCAGAACTGACCCCAACACTGAAAGACTGCATCATACGTACACTATGGTGAAGATCTGACCGGCATTGAGCTCGATGTCATTGAGCTGAGCGATAAAGACAGCGGCCATGCACTGGAAGATGGCGGCTCCGTCCATGTTGACGGTGGCTCCGATGGGCAGGATGAAGCGGCAGATGCGCTTGTCGACGTGATTGTTCTCTTCCACGCACTTCATCAAGGATGGCAGAGTGGCTGAGCTATCGAGAAGAGAGAAAGATCACGGCGACACCCAATAACCTTTCAAATTAACCCTGTAAAGCATTGGTCATCAACCCTGCCCCTGGAGATCTACTTCCAGTCGGTTTTCACTCCAACCTCAGCAAAGCACACCTCTCACAAAAGCAAGACACCCTGTTTTGCAGGCAATTAGTAATGTCAGGTGTGCCAGATTGAGATTGCAATGAAAACCTACAGGATGGTAAACCTCTGGGAACAGGGTTGGTGAGGACTTCCTGCAAGGCCCTCAACAAAATTATTCAGGCTTTGCTGGCAGAGAGCATTAGCTTGCTTTAACCTGTTAACTGTCACTGGGCCCTAATTAGGGCCCTACAGAATTTTCAAACAAATTTTGAATCCTTCATTTGAGCATTTGAAATGTGGTATACCAATCTGGGCTAAATGTGAGAAAATGCAGGTGACAGTTAAGAGGTTGTCATGTTACCCTCATTGCGTGAATATATCTTTCCCCAATGATACAGTTGAGTAGAGTCACTTCCTCACTTCCTTGGTTCACTTAATGAGCAATTTATCTAAAACAATGTACTATAGATAGACCTCTAGATCTAGGGCTAAATGTAAGACAAAAAAATATTTTTTCTTTTATATGCTTTAACACAGTGTGGAGAACCTCTGCAGGTAGTTCCATAGCGTTGACTGAGACAGAGGCCAACTACTGAGCCACCTCTTCCTCAGGTTTAAAAGCTATAGAGCTCCGGTAGCTGACATCACGCAATCCCAGCACCACCATATTGGCAGGAAGGTGCGCGGTTAAAAGCGCTGCCAGGGATACGGCAAGTGGCTAACTTTAGGCTACTAAGGAAAAGTGAATAATTTTATGTATGAGGTGATGCCTTTAGGAATTCATTCAAACTACGATAATGTGGTGACACAAGCTAGTTAACATGCAAGTTAAGCACAGCGAATAGCTAGTTAGGTCATTCTGCCCTGTTGCTTATGCTAACGTAACTGTGATGAAGAGATACTTCAGGCCTCTGACCACAGGCAGCACTTTCAGAGCTGGAAGCGCCAATGATCTCATTTTCAGAGCGCTACTCTCTAGCGCTGATTTTCGCTAAGTTACAAAATCCATCTTAGCATTTCCGCCACGAATCTTGGTAGATGTCAAGATTTGGTAATACAATGAAAAGAAATTGTGATTAATTTTAGCAAGTAAGCTAAGGAATGTTCATTTCCGAAAAGCGAAATTGGAACCAAATAAACCAATGGTTTGAACTGCATAGCCAAGTTGCTAAAATAGCTGGCATTCATGCTTTGGGAAACATAGCCACCCAGATAAAAATAAATGGGAACCTAAGTGATTATAGAGTACCAAGCTACATCTGTTGGGCACTAATTAAACATTAATACTGACTAACTAACTTGTCAGCAAACCTAGTGTTCCTAAATGGAGAACAGTAAGTAAACCTTAACTGTAGCTAGCTAATTGATTAGAAACACAACTGTGGCAGCAGGAAACGTTTCTCTGATTGGTGATGATATTGTAAGTCCCTCCCAATTTTCAATTTTGAGTTGTCAGTGAGAAAGACGTGACGCTGATGAGGCCAGTGGTGTACCAAAAGTTGAACTATTTCCAGTCGAGAGCACCGTGGGAAAAAGGTGTGAGCTGAGGGTGTTTTGTTAACCGAAGACGTTGAGCGCTGTCAGTGCTTAAATTCATAGTATATGCATGAAAAATTAACGCAGCCAGCACAAAAAAACACTTTGTGTGGACACAGGCTCTGTTTATCACGAATCCAGATTGCATCCATTTGTATCCTTCAGGCTCTTGTAGGCTTTTGTGAGACACTCAAGAGTTGGACGAGGGAAAGTTAATCAGGTAATTGTAGATGTCTGGATCCTGCAGGTCTGGACATTGTGCGATCCGGCTGCTCAATGCTTGTGAAAAGCACACCTGAGGCATTATGAGTATCAATAATGTTTAACCTATGAAGTTTTGAATTATATAGCTCAATTTCGTTGGTTGTAAAGTGTGCAGTGAACTCTGATGGCTTGAAATCGGCGCTGGCGCCAGTCATGTTCCCTCAGGCTTTTCCTGCCAAAATGGCGGCGTAAACAAAATGAGTCGCGTGACGTCCGGAGCTCTATTGGCCTTGTGCTGTGGAACTATTCCAGGTAACGGGTGATCCACATCATAGTCAGGTGACCAAACTACACTGAGTCAGAAAGGGAGACAGAGAACACATTTAAAGTCTTGTGCCAATAGAGGTAGCAATGTGTCCCTGCAGGCAATGTAGACAGAAGTTTAATGCCAGCCTTGGCACAAACAAATCATTGCTGGCACATTGTAAATACCAACAATATGAAGATCATTACATGCTGTTTTTATTGAGTCAGGTTCAAATATCGATTGATTCAATAAAAAGAGGTGACCTTTAAAGTCGTAGTTTTAGGGTTATTACATATGTGGTAACTATCCAACCAGGTGTTCGTGTGTCCATGTCGGGGAGAATTTCACTTCCGGCCAGTTATTCTTTGTATTTTTTTTTTTGCTGTTTATTGGAGTTTAGCATGTTGTCATACATTAGACACAGCTTCCTCTGCCCCTGTAAAACTCTGTTAGTATTCTCATGATGCTTTGTTCCTATGACACTTACATACAGCCGTGGGCAAATTAATTTGACAAAGGCGCTTGTCGATTGAATGAGCTGAATGGAGTGCAAATAGCCGTGCCAAGAGATGTATGCTTTAAATAACCACCTCAAAGATCACTGTATAGTACCTTTATGCACATTTCATTAATTTCCTTGACTTGTATGAATCCCATTGAGAATCTCTGGTCCATCATCAAGTCCAGGCTGCAGCAAAAGGACTGCACCACAAAAGCCAAAGTCATCGATGCAGTAGTCCAGGTGTGGCATCACAACAAAGAAATCAAGACAACCTGCAAAAACCTGGCCAGCTCCACACCAAAACAGGTGGAACAGCTTAAGAACCATGGAGGACACATCTCGTACTGAGTGCTGAATGTAGATGCTATTATAGTAATAAAAAGCCTGAAAACCATTGTTGTTTGGTTTTTCCCACTCCAGCCTGCTTTATCCAATTAATTTGCACAAGGCTGTAGCTGTGCAGCTGGATAGAACTCTTTTAAGCGGACACAAGCAAATAATTACCATTCAAATGAATGGGAATCAGCTCAATAGATGCTTTTATAAATGTGATTAACACACTTCAAGTTAAAGTCATTACTCAAGGGTGCTTGTGATGTTTTGTATTGTACCGCGACCAAAAAAAAATCCCACGTAGAAAACATGACGTCTCACAGTGAGTGAACTCATTAGATAAGTGATGTTACTTTAATATTAGTGCTTTAAACTTGCTACAACATGTCTGTAACATTTTGAGAACATCTTGTGCTAGCTGCACTGCTGCTAAAACAATTGAATGTACAAACTTATGGTTAAAAGCACATGCTAAACTTATTTGGGGGGGGGGAGCAGACTTATCAAAACATCTTGGGACACATTGAATTAAAGGGACATTCCATGCTACATGCCAGTCTTGTGATGACTATGCATTGAAGTCAATGGACAAGGCGCTAATTAGCTTTTTTAGCATTGGTCCATTGACTTTCATTGATTGTCATCACAAAATTATAAGTTGGCAAGGTGTGTCCCTTTAGCTTATTGACTTTGAAGAGTGTAGGCAATACTCTGGGTACCTGGAACAGGTGGCGAAGGCAGTGGCAAAGGCAGTGATGAGACCAGACAGGAAGCTGAAGGGGTTCTTCCGGGTTAACCCGAAATATATGAGGGGGAGAACGATGCCCCCATGGATGATGTGGCCCAATATGGATGCCAGGATGTACTTTCCCAAACTGGTGACCAGCAGGACAACATTTGGCATCTCCAGAATCTTACTGCCGACCAGGAACATGATGCCAATGGGCACATACCTGTAAGAGGGCACAGGGAGACGACTCATCAAAGGCTGGAGAAAAGTCCAGAACAGGGGTTTCACAGCCCCTGGCCTGATCAGAGCTTTCAGATAGTGTACGTTAGCACTGAATAACTCTGGACCTGTCATTAGAAAAGGAGAGGACAATCACAGGTCTACAAAGCTGCTTTAGTGGGCTATTTCTTACATTCATAATTGGCAAAAGTGCAGACGTTGTTCAGGGAATACCAGAGATTTCTGAGGAAAACCATTAAGTTTTTTTTTTTTTTTTGCCGCTGTAAACACAAAGAGCAACCAAATGTCCCTAATCACCCACATTTCGAATGTACTCGACGAACTTCAGAAGGGCAAACAATCCATTACAGATTAGCCAGTGTTTTAACAGCACACTGGCACAGGGCTGGCTTCTTCCAAAGGTTAACTAATCAGAACAAAAGAAGGAGGAAAAAATAAAAAAATGAGGAGTCCTAATATAAATATTGTGGTGCAACCCTGACCTCTGAAGACTCAGCAATTAATTCTTCTCTCCAGCTGCAATGTACCTTGACTGTCTCAAGAACCGTATATTATAGTGGACAGTGTTGGAACCTACAGCGGATACACCACCCAATAAAAATGAACTATTTCAATAAATATTTTCATCAACATGTCTAAGTCACCCAAAAGTAATACATAGAAAACACAAATACTTTAACTTGTTTTTGCTGCCTCATTGCTGGAGGACATGATCCACTCAAGTGAACCAGTTTTTGTGTTTCGTTGCTGTGAGCGAAAAAAACCTTTTAATTTGGATCAAGCCATGCGAAATATTGACTGCGAATTATAACTGCTTCAAAGTCGTCCTAAGGTTCATTCCTCCATTACTTTAACACTCAATAAAAATAGTTTTTTTAAAAAGATGAACCTTCCAATTACACCATGGCACCCCATCAGGCTCAAGTTCTTAGACAAAAAGATTCAGCTTTAAAACTTTGAACACCAATGAAAAAAGGTTCCACAAAAACATAAAATGGGTTCCTCGAGAGTTCCGGACAGAAGCTCAGTGTGGGCGCGCAAGTGCCTCACCACATGATCCAGGTGACGAGCACCATTGTGGCTTCGTTGAAGGAGTTGAAGAAACTGATAAGCCCCTCCCCCTCAGGGCCGAGCTTCCTCAAAGCCACGCCGAATGCCATGGCGAAGAGCACCAGGCCCAGAATGTTCATGCCCTCTGTTTCCGTGCCAACCGGAACCTGCGGCCCAGACCAACCAACTGAAAAGTCACCAAAGGTATCATTCCACATTAAAACACTAATGTCACCAAATGCTGTATGTTCACAAATATTCGCACATAACTTTAGCTAGTCAGGGAAATCTTGGCTCTAAATTTTTCGATGTCTAGAAGGAGAATCTTCTAAACCATATTCATATAAACTCAAGCGGATTCTCACTTCCAGGCATAGAGATATCTACCAAACTGTCTTATGTCCTGTATTTGTTATTCACTGTTGGACAGCAGCAACGTACAGCCAATGACCACACTCAGAGTCCAATTTCACTCATCCTCCCGAAAAAAGAAGAAATCGCATACCAGGCCAGATTATATGCAGAAGAAGAAAACGTAATGTTCAGCATTTAAAAGAGACATTATAAGCAATAGCCCCCAGTTCTCATGGTCAACCTCCCCTTCCTGTGCTAATCTCTGTTAACTGTGTGGACATGGCTGATTAATGAAGGAATCTGCCCATAACAGGCCTGTTATGCATGTTTTTTGGAGGTGTTGAGTTGAATTGGACTCGGTGCGCAATAATTGCGATGTATTGTGAGGATAACTGCAGTTGATGAGCCCTTGAGCATGGTCCTTCACCCCACATTGCTTCAGTGGGGAATGGTCCCCACTGAGTCTGATAAACTATACGCTACTTAAGTTAAAATTCATCAGCACAGAAGAAAATGAATTAATAAAAGTAATAATAATAATAATAATAATAAACATTACGGTAAGTACTGGTTATTAGGACTAATAATTTGTAGTTTTAGCATCAGGATTTTTCAGTTGATAAGTGTGGTCTTACGTGTCCCAGTCAGGGTTCTACGGTCTGGAGTACGGTCCAATGCTCATCTTACACACAGAATGAATACTGTGCCTGGAGAGGACTGTAAAGTGTAAAATGCATCTTTTACAGATTTAATACCAAAGGCTGACTCAGTTCATTCAGATTGAATTGGAGGCAGATAGACTCCTGCAAGACAAAATTCAGTCTATTTTTGGCATACTACTTAGGATAATGTTATGCCAAAAAATTTTCCTTCGGAAGCTCATAATAGCAAGCTAGTTTTGCAGATGCTACACTCATCTACTTGTGTTTGTGAAGAAAAGATAAATTAATAATGACAGATTCTCAGCCAGTTTGTCCAGTTTAGGTAAAGGTCAGGAGTAGCGATGTAGGCAGAGAATTTGCAGACCCGCACAAAGTGAAATATTTGCTGTATGTCACCAAACAGCTTCTCGTCTAGTCTGTTTGCCCTTAGTGTTCCACTCTGACAATATTTGCATGCTGAAGGGCAATACTCCCCACTTTTCACTTAATTCATGGAAATTACTTGAGTGGAAAATTGTAAAATACTTTAACATGTAAATAAATAACTGCAAACTTCAGTCAAGAGTAGAAAATGGAATCACTCTTCAAAAGCAATTAAAACTAATGTATTGTTGTGTACTGACATTTCTTTTACAGAAATAAAATACTTAACTGATCTCCCTCCTCAAATTAATTAATCCATAAAGCTACAGTAGTACAACGAAACTCAATTTTTGTGCCACGCAAGTGTGAAAGAATAAATAATGAGATTACGCTTTAATATCAGGTGTTCCATCTGGAATCAAAAAGTTCCAGAGCTTCTTGAGGGGAAGGATATTGCTGAGAAAAGGAATATTATTTTTTTCTTTCTTTTTAAAGGTAGTATTACTTCTCCGCAGCTGAGTTTTGTATCTTATTTTCCTGCCTAATGTTCTCTTCACGCGATCTTTGCTCTCTCTCTCTTACATACACAGTTGCACAGTGGTAATTCAAAATGTTGAAACTTGAAAGTAGTTATATGGAAGTCCCTTAATAGCTCTATGAGAATCATTCAATGAACCAATGAAATTAAAATTGGATTCATGCGAGCTCTGGTCACAAACCTGGTCCTCAAACTCATCACTCAGTCCTGTGAGAATGAGTGGGTTTGTTTGAGAGTATGTGCACTTAACTGAACTCAGACTGCACTTATATACAAAACCCAAAACCAGTGAAGTTGGCCCGTTATGTAAATCGTAGATAAAAACAGAATACAATGATTTGCAAATCCTTTTCAACTTATATTCAATTGAATACACTGCAAAGACAAGATGTTTAATGTTCAAACTGAGAAACTTTATTTTGTTTTTGCAAATAATCATTAACTTAGAATTTCAAAGGCAGCAACACATTGCAAAAAAGTTGGCACAGGGGCCTTTTTACCACTGTGTTACATCACCTTTCCTTTTAACGACACTCAGTAAACGTTTGGGAACTGAGGAGACCAATTTTGAAGCTTTTCAGGTGGAACTCTTTCCCATTCTTGCTTGATGTACAGCTTAAGTTGTTCAACAGTCCGGGGTCTCCTTTGTCGTATTTTACGCTTTAATAATCGCCACACATTTTCAATGGGAGACAGGTCTGGACTACAGGCAGGCCAGTCTAGTACCCGCACTCTTTTACTACGGAGCCATGCTGTTGTAACACGTGCAGAATGTGGCTTGGCATTGTCTTGCTGAAATAAGCAGGGCGTCCATGAAAAAAGACGTTGCTTGGATGGCAACATATGTTGCTCCAAAACCTGTATGTACCTTTCAGCATTAATGATGCCTTCACATATGTGTAAGTTGCCCATGCCTTGGGCACTAATACACCCCCATACCATCACAGATGCTGGCTTTTGAACTTTGCGCCTATAACAGTCCGGATGGTTCTTTTCCTCTTTGGTCCGGAGGACACGACGTCCACAGTTTCCAAAAACAATTTGAAATGTGGACTCGTCAGACCACAGAACACTTTTCCACTTTGCATCAGTCCATCTTAGATGAGCTTGGGCCCAGCGAAGCCGGGCGGCGTTCTGGTGCTGTTGATAAATGGCTTTAAGCTTTGCATTGTAGAGTTTTAACTTGCACTTGCAGATGTAGCGACGAACTGTAGTTACTGACAGTGGTTTTCTGAAGTGTTCCTGAGCCCATGTGGTGATGTCCTTTACACACTGATGTCGGTTTTTGATGCAGTACCGCCTGAGGGATCGAAGGTCACGGGCATTCAATGTTGGTTTTTTTTCGCCTTGTCGCTACGTGCAGTGATTTCTCCAGATTCTCTGAACCTTTTGACGATATTACGGACCATAGATGATGAAATCCCTAAATTTCTTGCAATAGCTCGTTGAGGAATGTTGTTTTTAAACTGTTCGACAATCAGCTCACGATTTGTTCACTAAGTGGTGACCCTCGCCCCATCCTTGTTTGTGAATGACTGAGCATTTCAGGAAGCTGCTTTTATACCCAATCATGGCACCCACCTGTTCCCAATTAGCCCGTTCACCTGTGGGATGTTCCAAATAAGTGTTTGATGAGCATTCCTCAACTCTCTCAGTCTTTTTTTTGCCACTTGTGCCAGCTTTTTTTGAAACATGTTGCAGGCATCAAATTCCAAATGAGCTAATATTTGCAAAAAATTACAAAGTTTACCTGTTCGAACATTAAGTAACTTGTCTTTGCAGTGTATTCAATTGAATATAGGTTGAAAAGGATTTGCAAATCATTGTATTCTGTTTTTATTTACGATTTACACAACGTGCCAACTTCACTGGTTTTGGGTTTTGTACACCGCACGGCATTTTTTGGCACCGTGTAAATTTGTCAGTCGGGCCCCAGCATCCGAGGCAACGAATTCTGGCTCCCATTTACTTTTTTGATATTACCCTACGTTCATATCACTCTGGCGAAAATTTCATTGGCTGAGATTGTGGGAGGAAAAAAATTGCCCTGCGTTACGTCACGCTGTTAATATTTTGTGGGCTGAGGATTAACTGGGCCTATCTCCACTTTTCATGAAAAATTATGTTCTACCATAGAAATAATCTCAGTATTAACAGGTACTATATCCTGATGTAATTTTTTCAATGATAGATGGCAGCTGGGAGAAACATCCAGAAAGTGCATAGTACTTCGTATGCATTTTCAGTCCACTTCAGTTTAAAAAGTTCTATGTCCACATTGTCCAATCAGGAAGCTGGATATAGGGTCACCTGATCAGGATGACAAGATCACTGAGCAAAGGTTCTATCTACTCTACCATTTCAAAGAAAAATCCCTCTAATATTCCAAATAGGTTGTAAGATGATGAAATCTGGGATATTTTAGATAGGTCTACAGGTACTACAGCACTTGAATGAAGTGTCTATGTCTTAAAACCCTTCATTCCCTTATGAAAATTTACTATAGTTAACTATAGTTTACTGCATTAAAATTGATCTAAACTATAGAAAACTACACTTTACTGCAGTAAACTATAGTTTGTTGCAAATATACTATAGTAATTGAATATCATTGCTATAGTTTACTATAGTAGAGTTTTGTGGTTTACTTTCGCATCACTATATACTTTAGCATCACTATAGTAAACTACAGAGCTACTATACTATATCTATAGTATATCTATAGTAATTCCGTAATTCCAGGGGACCATTTAGGATAGTACTACTTGATTTTCAATCTTATATTTTATGCATTGCAAGATGCATGTGTATGCACATGAACAAGTACAATATGGACATAGTACTCGTTGAAACCAAGCCCAAGGCCAGAGTTTGTTTACTATGTGGTGTGCATCATGTCTGCATTAAATTTACTCAGATTAACTTACTGGCTATAGAGATAGCAGCAATTGACACTGAACACCCTCAAGACTCCATAGCTCATTTCAGTGTTACAAGGTTTGTTTCCTATTTATTTTCAGACAGGACGCGGCTGCCCGTTTTCTTTGATTATTGTCATATACTCTGTTTTTCTTTCAAATTCCATATTACCTTTTACCATGAACATGTAATTTGCAGTTTTGGGTGGAGTCACATTGTATTCTTTTTTTAAAAAAAAACACAAGGCAATGCTGTGGCTGATGTGGCTAAACATTTCTGGAAATACAAGGAGCTATCTAGGAGACAGAACCATATACCTACAAAATTTATGACATTTTGAAAATTACAAAGGTATATCTCCATTTACATTTTCCTAGATCCCCCATCTAAAATCATTCTACTAAAGGTATAACGACATGATATTATACCTTTCAGTCCAAATAACTCCCCTGAATATAAATATCTGAAAAGTATACTTGGAGTGAGAAATTATGATGCAGCAAAATTTCACAGCCCATTTTCTTCATTTAGTAAAAAGTGGAGATAGGTCCAGTTAATTCTCAGCCCACGATTTAGCCAAACTCAATACCAAGCGCAACGTTGGTTAAATTGGTATGGCTCAGCGCTGTTGCAAGCTAGCTAAGTGCCACTCATATAACTAAGTTAATGATGCTTTGCTAGCTTGCTAGTGTGCATGCAGTTCTTTTTCATAACCATAATGTAACAGTAGTTTGTTAGCTAACCACTCTTTGTGGACTACTACTACTCAGTGGACAATATTTACAATCCGTTGCTAGTTCAAATGCTAATGTCTGTGACTCAATGACCAAGTAAGCAAAACGATGGATTTAACTCAATGCTAACATATAATGGGCGCTAACTGAAATTTAATTTGTTTTCTATGTAACTATGTGATTCAGTTATGTGATAAACCAAATCTCATACTCTTGGTCATGTCATGAGAAAGTTATGAAACTTGTTGAGTAAATTTTTGGTTTCAACATTTACTCAACTCATTTCATAACTTTCATATGACGCGCCAACTATATCCTCTATATTTGGGAGGTCCGATCAACGCAGGACGTTGTCCCCCAGATCAACGTAGTACCGTCTGGTAGATCAGGCTTCCATTGGTGAAGTTTCCCACGCTGATGGTCTTGTATTCTGTAGCGTACTACGGAAAACAAACACACACAAAAACACAAGGAAAGGGTTTCACCACCAACAGGCCTGGAGGCTACTCCTTTTCAGTTCTGTAAATCCTTAGGTATTCATTTTCATTTTAATGAATGAAATCGGAAATGCTGCTCTATTAAAATATTCCAAATAATAATATGATTTCAATTATTTTTTTTCAAAGTGCCAGAATTGAAATGGATTAGACCCAAACCTTGTTTGTCTTTGTTAAATTGGCAACATCCGACCATTTTCTCAAATATGGGTCATTTTTTATTGATGGTTTGCTGTGCACCATGGGCAACTAAGTTTTCATTCAGCTCCCTTCTGAGCTGATTAACAGTGGATAAAATAAAGCCGAGTAAATATCAGCAGGGCTCAACACTGTAGTCGCACACAGACACACCTTGGAAACTCCATATCTCAGTTACCAGCCATGGCTACTCAGATCTCACCAGAGGAGAATGTTTACTTCCATTAGAAAAAAAATGGTTAGTGAGTTTTGCTTTCTTGGTAACATTCCTAACTCACTTAAACTTCATTATTTGAATTTCTGTTAGACACAAGTGGACATTGCGATGCCTTATTAATTCTGTTGACTTCTGTAGCCATTCCTGAATTTCCTATCAATTTTTTATACAGATTTAATGTACACTACATGTAACTAATAATCATTTATCTGGGTTTGTGTGAAGATGAAACAGGGAATTGATGTGTGAGAGCTTCCATGCTCTGTCGATCTTACTGGTTTAAATAAATATTAAATGTAACATACAGTATGTTACATAAATCAATAAATAAGCTATGTATGTGTATATGTTGTTTGGAATAAAGTAATTGCATGAGAAAGTAATTCATGATCGCATCTTAATTATTTATGCATCTACATATTTCACTCATTGGTGACATGCTACATAGAAAATAACTGCAGACCGGTTCAGGTGCAGTTAATCCTCTGTACGTGCTTGTCACAACAATCAAAGCTGCGGCGGTTCTCTGAAAATTTACTGCATTTAATTACTTCTATTAAAGAGAGACACTGGGGGAAACACAGTCCCATTCTTCCTGTAAAAGGAGTTGGGAGGCCCTCAGCAGCACCCAAAGAGACCAAAAAGGACTGTGGGTTTGGGTCGTTACCGTGGGTTACAAGAGGTTCCATAATGGGGTGGCAGCACGGAGGAACAAATTCAGCATGTTCAAGAGAAAATGGGCTCCAAGGAGATGGAGAAACAGACAGTGTGTCCCCCAGGCCACCCCTACTCTGGTGAAGTTTAGAATCCAGTAAGCATTCTGCTCTATACTGGTATAGTTTAAACTCCAGAGAGCATTCTGCTCTATTCTAGTATAATTTAGACTCCAGTTAGCATTCTGCTTAATACTGGAGTAGTATGAACTTTTATGGCCATCCATTATCTAATTATCTTGATGGGGTCATGAGGGGAATGGAGCCTCTCCAAACACCCAATAGCTGAGAGACGGGAATTAAACCCAACCCACTGCAGGGAGCACAAATTCATATGACAATACTCTCTCATGGGAAATCTTAAGTCAACTGTCCCAAAATTCATGTCTTTGGGCTGTGGGGGGAAACCAGTGTGAATGCAAAGGGAATGTGTGAATCTCGCAGAGAATAGCCCCAAGCTGGATTCAAACCCGCTATCTTCCTGTGAGGTAACATTATTACCCACCGTGTCACCATGCCACCGACTGAAGGGCCAGTCACTATAGAAACACTGGAAGCAGGTGATGATGCGACCAAAGCAAGGTGAGAGAACATGAACCAGTCATTTAATTGGCAAGGCGAACCCCCAGAGGGGCATCACAACTCACGCCAAAAGACCTGGTCATGTTGAGCTGCATTGCATTGTGGGACTCTGAGTAGTCTTTGTAGCATTGCACTGAGGAACAGTCATCTTTGTTCCATTGCATTTTGGGAATCTGTAAAGCTTTTAAAGCAAAACTACATGGTACATCAAGCAGTCTTGCCAAAACACCAAGTGCCTTTGTTACATTGCATTGAGGAACTAAAGTAAGCTTTTTTGCATTGCATTTTGGGACTCTAAATAGCCTTTCTAGCATTGGACTGTGGAACTCCCAGGTGCCTTTGTTGCACTGTAGGATTCTGAGCAGAGCAGAGCCCAGGGAGGGTGGCCTTGAATGGCGGGCATAGACTCCCACCAACGGTTGGCCTCCTGCATCGCACCGGGGTCGCGTTTCGCTACATTGCATTGTAGGAATTGGAGCAGAGTTTAAAGGGGACAGACGGCCTGAAAGAACGGAGAGTAAGTGAGGGCACACTCACCGAGCGAAAGGCCGCCGAGACCAAGTTCGCTGGAAATAAGTTCCTGAATGGGAAAAACAAAACATACAAAACAGCACTGTTGTTACCACAACGACCCAGCCATCCTTTGCAATAAACAATATCTCATACTGAGTCCATTCGATGCGGGGGGTCCACAGGGTTTGGACTCTTATTTTCAGGGGCACACATATTCAAGAATTTTGCACATTTAATAGTCAGCATCATTCCTTTTACTTGCCTTTGCCAAATAAGACTTTTATGGTTTTGGTTAAATTGAAAATTATTCACTATCAGTGACGATTTATTCACAATCCTCAGCTTGACAGAAATAAAATAACATTTTAACTTCTAATCACAATGTATAAAAGAAAAGGAAAACCTGTGTGTTATCTTCCTATATCTACTCACTGAAATTAACATGCAAATTTAACCAAAAGTGACAGCGAGAGTAAATCAGTAAACAAGTTTGAGAATCAGTAACATTGACGTTTCTGCTGGACTTTGATTTCTCCGGCACTGAAACTGGCAGCTGTCCTAACTGGGTCACGTTAGCGTTGCGGCCCAGGATGATGCCAAGTGATGACCTCACACACAGTGACCTCACCGTGACCCCACTGGGTGCACCAACAGTTTACACTGCCCTAACCTCTGACTTCTGCGCTTACCTAAGATACTGTGACCTTGTTTTATACACTCTTTAACTGTGACAAACAGATTTTACCGGTGAGTTATCAATTATCCAGATGCACTCGAGAGGGAAAGCTTTATTAAAATAATTATGTAAACATGATGCAAATATTTGGGGTGATATAGCACACTGTCCTTAATATTCTGGTTGTATTATTTTACTGAATTACTGTCCTAGAGAAATAATGTTTGTAGATTTACATCAAAATATGGATATTAAACTAAGGATAGTGCAGTCTGTATAATTAGGACTGTATAGTCATTGCAATATGCATTTACATATCTGCTTTTTGAAGCCGACAGTTTCCACTTAAACATCATACCCAAAACTTTCAAATCCGTTTTGCTGAGCAGCTGAGCTAAACATCGATAATTGTGTCCAATTAATCATGGACAAGATTACATAACATTAGGTGGAGCATAGTGCACAGGTTTACGTTCACTTCCGAGCTGGGGTCTATGAAAGGCATTTGACAGGTTCAGCAGTGAGCCTGGCTCAAGAAATCTGCTGAAGAATGAAATTTACTTCTCTCCCACAAAATAAAATTCCCACAGATTTTTAAGCCCCGCGCAACACTCCTTCTGCATCTCACATGATCACCTGATCATATCACATGACATGGCAGAGAGGGAATAACACTGCAGGATTATTCTGTGTAGAGTAAGACTGTGGAGTGATTTTTAAAATTTGGTCCGTATAATCACATTTCAATAATAATTTTTTAAAAGCTATACGATGGAGCTTACCACCTAATTACAGAGCTGTCTGTACATTAAACAGCTGCAATCGCAAGAGAGCCAGCCTGCCACATGGATAATTGACTAATATTTTACCCTGAGCCAGTCTGCACAAGTCTCCCCTCAGTTGGCTGCCTAAGTAAAGGTCAATCCACCCGTAAATGTAATTTAATATGGGTACTTAATAATTATTAAACCATAGAATAATATAAAAAGCATTTAAAGGAGCAATTTTAATTGAATATACGAAGCAAAGTATAGCCCACACAGGCAGCATCTCAAATATCAGTTTCCAAACATATGCTGCCACACATTTGTGTAGGATTTGATTTTAAAGATCAGAACAACTTCTATCCACAGATCACAAAATTGAAGAGTACATTTAATGCCTACATGGAGGTAAATAACTGCAATCAGGGGCACTGCATGGGGTGGTGACTGGAATGATTTGCAAGGTCCTGTCGGACAGCAATTGAGTTGTGAAGAATGAGGTTATGGAGTCCATCCGTTAGGACCCGCGGGGCCAAAACTCCTTGGCGGGATCCCTGGCGACAGAACTATATTCTGCATTGGCTCATGTAATTTAAAGGAAATCAGCACGAATATGTGTTTACTGGTCCAGACAGTTTTGTTGTTCTTTGCATTGTACGACGATCTCGCAGGGGTGCGTGTAGTTTTAACCCCGGGCCCTCGAGCCAACATAAAATGCACTTGAAGCTTGTGCGATAATAGCGGGGACCTTCTCCCTCAAACGCTACCCAGTAGGTGCGGCTCACACAGTGAGAAAACATTTAAAGGACCAAAAATCCACCGACAATTTATCTGCAGTGATAACAACGATATTATTTGATGCACCCAAAATAACCGTGATAACGAAAGGCTATATGTCTCAGGCTTACTGTAGCATTTCACAGTGGGCGTCTGCTACAAGTGCAGTTGAAGACCCTAGTGCTAAGAGTACTGAAGTCATAAAATTTCCATTTTGAGAAAATTGACTTTGGAAACTGTGAAAAACATTTTCTCATCCTTACCTAAGGGTGCGTGAAAATGTGACTTCAGTACTTTTAGCACTAGGCTCTTCAATTTGTAAGATCCAGAAAGTCACCTCTGATTGTAGGCTATCCATTTGCGTTTTCAAATTCGGCCATATTTCAAACGATTATCACACATTCAGTTCAAATTGATAACTGAGCCATCTAAGGGCCCGCTGTTTTACGAATTAATTACTGCCGTTGCCGCACGAAATTACGCATGAATTATCAAGCTTAAGAGAGCAAGCGCACACCCTGTGTCCGCGCACGAGTTACGCAGTTATTGCTTATATATTTCCTAATCACAGAAGAGCATCTCACCACGAACACGGCTTGTGAACAGAAACGTTACCTGGTGAGATCCAAAAACGAGTCAGTGGTATGTTTGCTGGTGGAGATTTTTTCCAGACCCAAGCTATTGGTACTGAGTTCCCCAGCACCAACCCCCGGCTTGATAATCAAACCAAGTGCAACGGCGATGGCTGATGCGATGACGGTGGTCACGAAAAAGTACGACACCGCAATTCCGCCCAGTTTGCCTAAAGACCGGGTGTCAAGACTAGCTGCCCCGGAGACCAGACTGCAAACCACCAAAGGAAGCATAACCATTTTCAGCATCCTCAGTAACATCTCCCCGGGGAAGGCAAAGTATGCCATCTCTGCCCGAGTAAGGTGCAAATTCTTGACCACCATACCGAGTCCCGCGCCCACCAACACTCCGGACACAGTCAATATCACCAATAAATTCCTTTTTAAAAACACCAAAAACTTTGCTGTGAATGTTTTCGGTTCGTTTGCGGATGGAGGCTTAGCAGCCGTCGTAGAACCTGAGCACTCCGTCATAGAGTTTCCGTTCATTCCGTTTTTCCCCTCCATCTCCACTGGCGTAAAAGCGCGAGCCGCAATTATTGAAGGTATGGAAGGGGAGTCTAACCGCCGGGTGAGTGACTGAACTTCTTCCGACGTTTTGCCAAAGCTGCAAGTTTTGTTAGTCCTGCGGGACTACTATCCACCAGCTGGACGCGCGCGAAACGGTCCCTGGAGCATGCGCCTATATTCCGAGGCGAGCCTTTGATCTCCCTAGTAAAATTGCGCAACAAATTGATAATGCGTCTGAACAGCATTTCAGGAATCTGCGCGACAAATCTACTTTAGAATATGCTTGCCTGATTTGTTCATATTGGCGTTGCGAGACTTTACTTTAGTCCATTAATTCTTCAGCAGTAGACTAATAATATACCTAGATATCATGGAGCTCGTGCCCCTATGTAAATTAAAGTTCGTTGAGAGGAAAGAGCATCTTTCAGTCACTCTCAAATCAGGACAGCAGTTCAGAAAATGCTCAACTTAGGTTTTATGACGCTGTTCTTAAATATTCCTGCCAGTTTTAACTGTGACTTTATTTAGTGTTATTTTAATCGATCATATTTTATTGCACTCATTTTTTTTTTTACTTTGCCCCTTTATCAGCCTTTGGTAGACCACTTGTAAAATCCTGCCTTGAAGGTGCATTATGGGTGAGTAGAGCAGGGATTAGGCTACTGATGGGACCTCGTTGCCTAGAAGTGATTTAGGATTGTGCCTAGATTTGGAAGTGAAGTCAGTTGCGTCAGGAAATTATGTAAGATTGTGCAGCAGATGATGTGTCCAATGGATGCACTAGCTTTAAAATACAACCCCATTTTCAATGAAGTTGTGATAATATGGAAAATGCAAATTAAAAAAAGGAAACATTGATTTATGAGTCACCCTTGACCTGTATTAAACTGAAAACAGTGCAAAGAAAAGACATTGAATGTTTTTTCCTTTTTTAGGCCTACTTTATCTTTATTTTCAATAAATTTTGTAAATAAGCACTCATTTGGAAGGTGCAATGCATAAGCGCTCTTTTTGTGTCTGCAATACAGTCCAGAAAAGTTGGAACATGGATGTGTTTACCTCTGTGCTACAACACCCTTCAGCAGCACTCTGGGTACGTAACGTTCCTGGTGCCCAGAAGTGTAATAAGGGCACCAGGAGAGTGAATAAGAGTGAAGGACCCAAGTGCAAGGATGTGGAATTTATTAAATAAACAGTGCAAACAGGAACAGAAGGAATAAAACAAAACAAGGGATAAAACTAAACAGACCGGTGTGCTCAAAACTAAAATGTTACTATGTGAGGCTATCTGCCTGTGAAGGGAAAACCCAAGGTATACAAGGGAGATACTTAACTTAATTAAAACCAGGTGATTACATGAGCAAGGAGAGAGCTGGGGATACTTGAATAATTAGGAAAGGCAGGTAGCCACCAGGGATGAGTTTAATTACAGAACGTAACTAAAACAACAACAACAACAACAACAACAACAACAATCAAGAAAAGAGAAATACTAGGCAAAGTTAACCAAGGAAATATTTCTAAATCCAGAAAACTGCAAAGGTCTGCTCAACCAAAATGCAAACTAAAGACAGAGGGAGACAGGTGGCTTATATGAAGGGAGTGAAATAGGTGCAGGTGCTGGAGATTAACAATAATGAGAGTAATATGCCAAACGTGGAGTGGAATTGAGTTCGGAGGGGCATGTCTACCGGAAAACCTGGTTGGAACATGACACCAAATTTTGGGCTAAACCGTTCATAACTTTTTGAGTTATCCTGTTAACAGGCAGACAGATGGACAGACAAACAAACAGGGGTGAAAACATAACCTCCTTGGCGGGGGTAAAAATGTCCCTACTTCCTCCCCTTCCCATTAGACTCCACGACCATTTTGTGCACTTAATTTGTAGGATACATAACAAGAGTGAAAATTTAGAAAGAAAAAAATGCTATGAATTATAAGTGTTTATTTGTAAACAGCTCCGTTGGCAGGGATTCATTCCCATGAAACTACCTTTCAGCAACAGCGTTGGAGTCAAAAAGAGGTCTGTTTGAGTCAAAATACAAATGAGTTAATTGACTCAAAACTAGCAGAGTCCCAGCTGTTTTCATTGGCACCCCAGCTAATGTGCAGTTCAACCTATTCTGACACAAGTGCTTTTTTTCAGACTATGAAACTACCAAACTGGAAGGTAATAAATTTGTTATTTGAAACAGAAAAATAGTGAATGTCATTACCACCACATGCATTTGCATTTGCTGAGGCACAAAACTAGAACCCTCAGTTTAAAAGCAAGACTAGATTTGGTAATAATTTGGCTTAGATGCTTCCCACATAGCAGACGAGCCTGGCCCGGATCCGGCGTCAAGCCAGCACTGCTGGGGGTGACTGCTGGCATGGCAAGTGGTATGTTGACTGGATGTGGGCCAGGTCTGGCAATGATGGCACCGTTTCTGTGATGCCATGCCACATGTGGGCTGATTGTATGCGAGCTGGCCCTGTGCTGGCCCATACGTGGGCCAGCCCTGGCAAACCAGATCTGGGCCGCAACAGGGCCAACATTCTTTATGTATGTGGGCCAGAATTGGGCCGTAAAAGTGCATTATTTGGGCCAGACCAATTTTGCAATGTGGGTTGGACATAAACTAATGCTTTTAATATAGTTTTCTTCAGTCATTTATGCAGGCACCAGTTCTTTTTTAGACCATTTAAGATTTCCTTTGCATTCATTAATAAACAAGAAACTTTGAACATGACAATTAACATAGTTTATATATTATGTTATCTCAGCAAAAGTACAAACAGATTGTACACTGAATTCCTGGCTAATTTTGTACACCACTTTAAATGTTCAATGGTTGGAGCAAAACATCCAGTATATGGGACACCCTTTGTGCCTGTCCGTAGCTTTGATATTTATACATCAAAATTTCAGTTGCTGATTGCTTTGCATTCTGCACATTTTCATAAGCAAGAAATCAAAAGCATCTTTCATCACCTGTCACACTTTTGTTTTTAAACTTTTGAAGAAAAAAAATGGTGACCTAGCATGCAGTGTTGCTTGGAACTGTGGGAAAATCAATCCCATGGTGCGTTGCATTCGTTGGCTCGGACGGAGGCCTGAAAATCTGATATTTGGCGCACAGACTAACGATCCTTTAATTCAGCTAACTGAGCGGGCCTGAGGAGACATGCATTCCTCTGAAAAGAGACAGCTCCTCATTCTGTGTTTCATCCCAAACTTGAGTGGTGGCGGCTGCATCTGTACTGCCCTACAAAGCCTAAGAGCAGTAACTACACATTTGGTAAAATATGAGTAATGCACCGTTTTGGCCCTGATAGTATGAAGGTTAGATTTACTTGGATTGAATATTTACCATGGCAACCCAGTTAACCATAATCTATCATAAATGTGCTGAGTTTTCATTTATTGGGACAGCAAGCAAACTCCGAAGCCATTTTTTACTGTTTAAATTATTTCGTAGTTACTGCACTTAGCCTTTGTAGGGCAGTGTATGTCACTTATTCTGTGGATACCCTGGAATCTGAACAGACATGTAGACCATGGCCAATTTAATCTCAGGCCACAGTGCCATTGAACTTAAAAGCCACATTTAATCCAGCTAATGTTCCAGATGCAAGAGTCCTCATGGGATGTTTGAATATTCGGACACATATACACTCACGGCACATACATGCTTTTACACACAAGCACGTACACACCAGGTTTAGAGCTAGTTCACTTACAGCGATGAGTTTCGGTTTCATAACTTTGGCGGCCCACAGCTGGCGAGAGAGCAGAAAAATTTTGGCTGGATTTTGCAAAAAAAAAAAAAAAGAGGGCTCAATCGTTCGCTCCAGTAGTGGGACCCTAAGAGCTGTGGACATAAGACACAGTGACAGTATACAGCGCAGGAAAGCAAATATATTTCTGGGACGTGACGTGAATATCGATAAGTACTGCCAAGAATGGTACGCTTTTCACGCGGATCCTTGAAAAACACTAATTTGTTGAAATCAGACATTGCTAGAATTTTTCTGCTTAGTTAAGCACTTCTAACCTATTTATCATGAATGGCAATGAACTTTTTGAAAAACGGCCATAAAAAATTATCAGGAATTGTACAGCGCAAAGTTGAGCGGACCAAATTGTTTCGCCACTAGAGAGCATCCTATCTACAGTAAAACTGCGCTGAAAAAAAATCACGGGGAAATGTGTTAAGATTCCATTTCTACCGCGTTCCACCGCTTAAAATTCATTTAATGTTTTAGTTCCGATGTTAATATTTGTAACCTGTCTCTTATATTACAGTATAGGCTAATTTATTCGTCCGTTGCTATTTGCAAACATAATGTTTTTCACTAAATAAGAGGCTACCGTTCTGTAGAACGAATTGAACAAGCTATTGAACAATGAAAGGCGAGTGCAATGCAGACGTTGAACAGAGGAGGACGCAAAGTACTAAAGCTTTACCCAGGGGTTAGTAAAGATCGTTCATGGCATTAAGGCAACTTGGCTTTGTTAAAAAGTATATTTTATATATATATATATATATATATATATATATATATATATAATCACATATATGCAATGAACACAATCCGCCGACCGCAGCACGAAATGTTCCTGTCTACCGTATTTGACAGGGTTACTGGATTGCGTTCTCAGACAATCAAATTCACGTCAACTGAATGTTTCTTCTTCTTTCTCTTTCGTCTTATCGTGCTTTAGCATGGAGCAAGGCCCCCAAGCATGCCAAGGGCTACAGCGACAAATCTTGAAGTCCCTATGAGAAACCATACAGTCCATGTGAGTAACCTCACGTTAGTTTTACGCCTCCCGGGAATATCTCAGTATTTCAGTCCGACTGCTCTGCATTGATTAGCCGGAAACATTGTCATAAAATGGATTGTTATGTTCAGTTGTTTTGTCGACTAGGCTACCAACAGCGCACATTCATTTTTCTGTTGCGTCACGCGAATAGCTGAAGGCCATTCTGTCTGGATTTCGCGCCAACTTTTACTGAAAATTATTTAATCAACTATAGTTAATCCTTTAACCGTCACGCTTAGTTTATTCAAACACCTTTGAAATTTATCGCCATCAATGTAAACAGATAAATCCCTGTCCAACTGAACCAGGGGCCTGTACCATAAAGCTGGATATCGGATTAGCGAGATAACTTAAGGGTTAACCCTGGATTTTCTGTACCACGAAGGTGGTTTACTTTTTATCGGGGTACGTTGCCGCGGTAACATACGCTGAACACCTAACCTGCTCCGGAGCAGGTTAAGTTCAGGATAAGAGCTCAGCAGGTATAAAAGCCCCACCTACTGACCAATCATTTGTCTTAGAAAATGGCCCGCACATTTGATGAGAACTCAGTGGATCTAGGTGCACAACTTGTGTGAAGAGCGCTGGGGTTGCATCTGAAATAATAAGGCTAAAATCACATGCCATAACGACAAATTTCATAAACACATAAATTTATGGAACACACAAATGGTACTGTAGTCAGATCTACTCGTGCCGTCATGGTGGGGAAGTTATATTATAATCAGTGGTGGGCGGTGGATGGAAAACCGAGGGGGTGGAAAACATCCCCAGGATGCCTGGTAGAAACACCTTGCTTTGGTGACATCACAGTTGGCTTATCTTGCTGTAATAATATCTGACAATAAGTTAACCTCCTTTTATGTCAGTCTAACTGTTCAAATGAGCTCGTACTGGAGTGACACAGAGTGGATTGAAAGAGCACCAAAGTCATCAACTTATAGCTGACAGTCGCTCTTTCTTACCATGAGATTGCTTTGATGCAATGACACATGTTGATGTGCTGGGAGAATGGAATCTACTCTGATGGTGCAGGATGTGAATTATTATTTCAGCTCATGTCCCTGATTAGTGCAATTTCATGTTTATAAGCAGGTATCATTCTTTGGCGTTGTGTTGGAAATATTCTGCAGCACTACAGGGCACTCAGTACAACACCTTGAAATCAGCTGTCAGGGGAGCAGTGAAATGATTGCACATTTTGCCTGTTTCCACACCCTGTCAGTTCACACATTCTTTCAGCTACGCTAGCTCCCACTCACACACACACACACTCACACACACGCATGCACGCACACACTCAATCAAGTTACTCTGTTTCACACACGCATATGCACTTACATGCAATATCAGCACTGCAACATCTGTAAACTTCACCCCAGTTGCACAGTCGGTGCATCACCAAATAATAACTTGCCTAAGAAAAAAAAAACATCCAAGGATTATTTTTAGAAAATTTTTGTACACCCAGACAGGTAAGTTTGAATTTTATATCTAACATTTTACATAATGTTACCCTTGCGTACTAGCCTATGTAAGTGAATTTCCCAGTTTCCAGCTTTTTCCCAAACAGTTCACCAAAGCAAAAGTTAACAAGCAAATAGTAGCATGGAAGGTCTCAGGAGTGTATTTATTGAATTCCTGCTCATTTCTGGACTAATGATTTGTCATTAAGATCACTGAAAGCTTTAAATTTAGCCATTTTGGGCTTGACTCTATTTTTCCCAGGAGTGCATGCCCAGCTCCTCAGTACTCTATTTGAACCTTGACACCTGTTGAATGAATTAGTTAATGAGACGTGAAGAAATAATGCTAAATCTCTCATTTTTGTATGTTTGATTATTTTATAGATCTCTATTACCTCTGGTTTTGGGACTTCAGCAGGTGGGATGATTCGCACTGAGGATTCTGAGGGTGCACAGTATGAATTATAAAAGTGGTTTACAGAAAGCTATTCTCCCACGTGGCTGGAATTACAATCTGTGCTCCCAAACAGGCTCACTCATTCTCTAAACATGTGACCAGGCCAGCAAGTGAGGATTCTGGACACATAGGCATAAACCGAATTCAACTGGTACTTAGCCGCTTACCTGTTGGGAGCCACTTAAACATCCTGGATCATATCAAACAGTTTTACAAAAGACAAGAACAAGGGCACAGCAGTGGTGCACAAGCAATTTGAAAAAGGCTGAGGGCTTACTGTGAGCCAGCATGTCATTTTCTATGTAATCACAAGTCCTGATTGATTTACTAAAGTTTGCATCTACACATGCAAGGGGGAAGAGCAAATTTCTGAGGGAACGGTCTGGATTCTATTGGCCTGAGAGCAGGGGTCAAGATCCAGCCGTGATTTTCTTATCTGCCTGGTAATTAGTTGAACAGCTGATTGGTCAGACCGTCTGTGGACATGAAGGGAGGTTGGAAAACCAGCAGTTCTACGCCCTTGCAGGTTGTGATTTGATGATCCTGCAAGAGACTTGTGTACACCACAACATTTCAGGAGCACTTCAAATTTTTATCTCTTGTCACGCAGTGGAAGGAGATATAGGATTAAGTTTTGTCCTTCTGCATGTCCGTCCATCCTTTCTGTCTGTCTTGCTTTTTTCGGGCCAGGACTTCTAAACTGTTAAACATTTTTCAGCGAAATGTGATATATAGATACATCTTATAGTGTGGATACGCCTTTTCATTCTTCCATCCGTCCTCCTGTCCATCTTTCCGTCATGTTTCGTTTCAGGGCCAGAATGCCAAAACCGGGGCCGGGGATCTATTTCTTGGTCTTTTATGTTTTGGAATGAATAGGAATTCAAACATTGTGATTCATCTCAATTATTAATCGGCAATGTCTTCATAAACGCTCTCTATCTTTTACATGAGGCTACTTTTTTACTTAACCTTATACTGGAATTATCAAGCAATTTCTCCCGGTGTCACGACGATCCAGCCAGCCTACATAGCAACGTCCCGATTTAGTCATTTTGCCTGGATCGCTCTCTCGCCCTCCCACCGGCGTCAACGTCGAGATGAGCTGGATATGTGTCGTCTAAATGGTGCTTCGTATTTTTCCGTCTTATGCCTTAATATATTCACTACAAATTAGCATGTGCTCTTATTATCTCAACGAAAGGCAACCGTTTGTTTCCCGGGTGTAACCAGGTGTCGGGGTGGATCCTGTATGTAGAGGTGTCGAGCGCGGCTCTGGGGTTTTTCGCTGTCAGAGGTAGCTGTGCATTTATTTCATGAGGCTCGCATATGCTCGCGACTGTAAATACGGTATCAGTGGCTCACGATTCGATTTGCCGGTGACTCGAGAGTAGGCGGGACTCGACACTGTGAGTCAACCTGGACTCAACGCACGACCCATCAATCAAGTTAAATGCTTGGTCTTGCAGCCAGGGGTCTGCTGCTGTCGACTCGTCGGCAGCTCCGTGGTCGTGTTTGAGAGCGTTTTGTAAGGACTTGTTACTTTGTGCTGATGAGCGAGTGATCTTACTCGCTCTGGCGGCGGACTAGTTGAAGGAATTTTTTTTTAAGTGTCAAGTGGTAGCAGTTTACTGTGACCAATGAGTTCTTCGCCGCTAATGTCGATTGACAGCCTAAGTTGCTTTTTTAGACTTCGTTTCATTTTAACGTTCTCTGTGTAATTAGCTGCATCGGATATAGACTGGCCGGACTGGACAGCTCTCTACAAGGGTGAGTGTTACCATCGGCGTTACACAAAACTAGACGGTGGCTTCGATGGGACGGTTCAGACAGTCTGAGGCTAGCCCTGTCGCCTGCTAGCCGATGTTCGTGGTTTGATTTGTACACAGTTGGCTGCTGATCATAAACTTAAATAGCCTACTTCTGAAGAAGCACGCCGCTTCAACAACATGCAGGAGGGCAAAAAATAGTTCTGGATTGCTGAGGATGTCTATAGCCTTGCACAAAAGAATTCAGACCCTTATCCTATATTATTTTAGTTTCACACAAAGTGCTCAAAGATAGGCTACTTCGTTGCCTACATGTTTTAAATTGTGTATTTCGAGAACTGTCAAAATGACCTGGGTGGCATAAATTCTATTTTTGGTTTCAGTCGCTTAGTTTTTTCCGTTACTTATGACACTTGCGTCTTGTTTATCGCTTTTTTCCGCCAACCACCTACTGTAGTGTCCCATATTCTGCCGTTCTTGCCCATCAGTACTTTGACATCATCAACAGGGAACATGCGTCGTTGCTACTGCATGCGCGAATCTTGAATCGTGCGTGATTACAAGGGAATTTACGTGCTCACATGGTCATTGGGATCTGTTTCGGACAATGATCGCTGTATGTATCACAACGTTCATTTCCGAACTCATGGCTCAAAACAGTGTATGTCAAGATCTAACCGGCAGTTTCTTAATGTGCTAATTTAATCCTTTGGTGAGTTGGTTTTGTGGAGTGTTTCCATATATAATTTAAAGCTATTGTTTGGTATATAATTCTAAATTTTCATTCATTCTCATACCCATCCATTGTCAGGAACTAGGTCCATTTGCTGATGATTCCTAGTTAAAAAAAAAAAAAAAAAATATATATATATATATATATATATATATATATATATAGACGGTTGGTTCAATTTCAAATTACTGTGAGAGTGATAGCCACATTAATGTTGTGCATATCTGGTATGTCTTTGGTGTGTCCCAGGTTTGCGTATCTCTTGTCACTTGGGCCGTTTCAGTTCCTGAACCCAAATTCCCACAGAAAATAAATGAAAGTGCGGCTTTGCAGTCAAGCAGTGTCCCCTCCCCCCCAACCCCACTCTGTTCAGGTACGGTAGGTGGGTGCACAACCTACAGTCAATGGTTTTTGGTTGAGTGGATATATCTGTGGCCAGTCAATGTAGGATTAGACAGGCACTTCTAATTTTGCTGTTAATCCAGATTAACGGTTTGTGTGTGTGGTTTGTGTGAGATGCTGTGGTAAAGAGACGGCATCTCAGTTTACACTTTCAATAATGCCATTGGCGGCCAGTGTTTCAGTCTCTGAAACTGCAATGGCCTATTGCTGCCAGATACCCTGTTGAGCCAAAGCATTGTGACCACTCACAGATGAAGAGAATGATGGTGATTGTTTTTGAACAACGCAGCATGTACAGGTCTGGGATGTATTAGGCAGTAATTGAACAGTCGGTTGTTGATGTCAGTGTGTTGAATGTTGGGAGAAATTAGACCCGGGCAACTTTGACGAGGGCCTAAATGTTATGGCCAAATGACTGGGCCGGAGCATCTTTTAAGCAGCAAGGCCACCCTGTCTGGTCCAAACTGACAGAAGGGTTACTGTGGCTTAAGTTGCAGAAAATTTGAATGATAGTCAAGGGAGAAATGTGTCTCAACACACATTGCATCGCACCATGCTGCTTTTTGGTATATTTTGGCCAAGGAATGTGTTTTTGATCACTACACAGGAAGTCTCATTGAGAAAAAAAATGTAACTTTCAAGAGCTGTCTTAGCAGAAGTTTATTCAGACCACATTGTAGCAGCACAACAATGTGTATAAAAATACTGAGAAAAAATGACTTCGCACTTTACATGTTAAGCATATTGTACTGTGCAACTCCTACAGGTGCCGAGTGCACACATCACATTAGCCTGATGCTCTTGCTGAAGTTGGAATTCATTTAATTACTCCAAAAAGAATGCAAACATGACCATTGGCATCTTCATTTGTCAGTCCTCATTCAGGGGTGGTAGTGATAGTTTCCACTGCTTTTCATGAACAATATGAAGACCACAAAAGAAAAACAATCAGAGTCCAAATTTTGCATTTTTGTATATTTTATATATTATTATAATATTTATAATAATACATTATTATTATTATTATTATTATTATTATTATTATTATATTTTGCATATTTTTTCAGTGCTTTGTTTTGAAGATTGTTTTCGTATTTTTAATTAATCATTTCTCCACAATGTGAAAATGTGACTGATCATTTTTCCATCATGGTCTTCATATTTTCGTCTGTTTTTTTTTTTTTTTTTTTTTTTTTTCAGAAAGATTAGCCAAATGTACATGATGTCGCCACTGTTGCCTGTACAAATGACCCCACTGAAGTGAAGTGCAGTTCTGTTGGTTAACAGGACACTGCTGTATCACGAGAGAGACGGAGGTGGCTGCGTCTCAGTCGCCACACAGACTCCTAGTTATAATTGGCTAATGACACAGTGGAGACATCGTGCAGGAAAGGATTGACTGGAAGGTCGTCTATGGTCATAGAGCCTCTGGTTTCGCTTCCAGAGTTTCTGAGTTTAATGAGAAGATGGTGGAGAGGATGTTCCAATTATAAGGGCCTTTTTTTGGGTGGGGGTTTAGTTATTATCGATTAATTGCTGCACTCACAGGACTCTGATCACTGTTCCAAAAAAAATAAACATAGGACTCAAAAGTGTCTCAACGACTTGTCACGAACAATTCAAGTCCAGGCGAAATTTGCAAGTACAAGGCAACAGCTGCACATTTTTAAAAGCATACTTTTGGGTGGAAGTCAATTTGTAGGTTTTTTAATCAGTTGCTTATTAAGGAATTATGGTTGTCGATACTGAATATGAATGGTGTATTACACTTCCACTGCAAAACCCCCATGTTTATGAAGCTCCCCATGTGTGTCTCAGCAGTGAGTATTTACACGCAATCCACTTGTACCCAAGGTGACTCTAGCATTTCTATGTATTCTTAGGGTCCAAGTAGATGGTTACGGGTTTGCTGCTGAGCTGAATTGCTGACACCCTTTGAAGAGAGGGTCATCTGGAATGTTTTTGTTTTTTCAAAATTCAGAGTCACTGTTCTAGATTCTAGAACTCTGAAGCTTTCGTTGGCCAGCTATAATTGTTACATCAGCAAAGAATTTTCTGTTAAGAGTATTCCAGTCACACCTTTGTGACCTCACACTATTGAGAGTTCAAGGGTTAAGAACTAGCAGGAGTCTGGCTGCTTGTATTAGCCATTACATTGCATGTTTTTTCTGAAATTTTTACAGCTGACTTGCTGTTGATTAGGCTTAGCTGGGGGATATCTGCCCACATCGCTCAAGGGCAGATCCGCACTGAACGCATTGTGGCTGTACTGGGACTCGAATAGCTCTAACCTTGCCCGCTAAACACCTGAGCCACAAGGCAAAAAGCTTCCCTGAAGCTACGACTGAACCACCTGTAAAGTGGGTCAGTGAAGACTGCTGTTAGTTTAAAAGTCTGGGAACTAATATTTAAGAGGCCAGCTTTGGGAGAGATCTGCAATTTTGTGCACCTTGTTTACCGCACCTAAAATTATGTGCTTTTATTCTTTTCTTGCTCTATTTTCCGGGCCAATTTTCCTGTCTTTTCCATTTGAGTGAAAGAAGTGCTATAGTGCAGTTAAAAGCTACAAAAATCTATGCAAACCCCATTGTCATTAGATGACAATTACTTGGATTTTATTCTGAATTACTTTAGATTTTTGGCAAGATGGAACTTGCTGATTTATTTTGCCTGGGGTCTTGGAGTGGCATGTCAAAATTTTATCCAGCTGCCTGTTGCTCGAGTTAAAGTCTGAAAAAATGTGTTCTTTACCTCTTGAATAGAATCCTTCACTTGTGACATATTTTCCAATGAAGAGATCTTTTAAAAATTATTAGTGAAGTTATCAAAATGACTTGAAATTAAATATCTGAATCTGCAGAGATGACTGGTTTATGATCACAGTGCTTGCAGAAAGATCCCGTTTTTACATCATCAGGGATACCCATATCTGCCTAGTTATAATCATAAATGTAATTTCTGTCAATATAGCAAATGCAGACTTGCTCATATGCATACACACAAACACAATCACATAAGCTCTTACACTAACACACTCACAAACTAACACACACACTCTCACGCATACACTCTGTGAGTCACTCTCACAAACGCATGCACTGAGGAATATGCACGCGCTCAAACATACACACACGCGCACACTCACAAACACACACACTGAATAACACGCATACACACACTAACTAATGTGAATGTGCTCTAACATGCACATGCGCACGCACACACATGCATACTTGGCCTAAAGCCCAGCAGCTAGAGTGTTAGATTGGAGCCCAGGAGGTTGGCGATCTAAGCCCCAGTGTAGCCACGGTAAGGCCTCCTGTTGGGCCCTTGAGCAGGACCCTTAACCCCACAACTACATCAGGGGGGTCGGCCACTATATGATGCAGATGCGTTGGATAAGAGCATCATCTGAATAAACAATCTTCGGTATTGGAGTAATTTATGGATCTAAATCCTGTGCTATTTTGGCGCGTGTTTCTCAGGTACACTGAGGTGCTCAATGGTCCTCGCTAAAAATCATTACAACTGCTGTTACACCAGAAGCACCTGTATGCGCTTAGTTTGGCTGTTCAAACTAACCCACATCTTTGCAGGTTCCATATACAGCCATGCACCTGATCCATTATGCATATAGTTATATGAAGGCCCTGGACATTTCCTGAGAGAAAAATTTCAGATTGAGATTTTGTGAAATTGCTAAAAAATGAAGATTGATATTTAACGAGTATTGACTTATTCTGAAATAATATTGTTGTAAGTCAAATAAGCTATACCCCCTTCTTTGTGGGAGCCTTTCATCTTGGGAGCTACAATGGATTGGCTAGCTGTCCAGGAAGTATTCTTCCCTCTTGCCCATTGGATGCTGGGATTGGCTCCAACCACTATCACCTTGGGGTGTGTTCCCCAAAAGCAACATAATTCGCTCTTTCACAGTCAATGGTTCCAACTATGTAAGTTAGCATCCAATGTAATGCACCCCTGATTAGAAATAAGCAGATTAGATAGTGAATAGATGGATGTTTATATGACCAGTAGGGATGAGTGCTGCTGTATTGGACCAGGGTTGCTTGACGTTATGGTAGCCTGTAGTATAAGACCTGAGCGCTTCGCAGCATTAGCCCTGAAGTTTCTGCTGAAGTGTGGGTGGCTCCCTCAGTGGCCGCAATGACCAAACAAATTTATTTTATATATTCTCATTTTTGTTTGGCTGCTGAAGTATTTGTTTTTAAAAGTGAACATTTATGCCAAAATGAAGACTGCTTATGTAAGTCTGGCATTCATTTAGGAACTGGAATTGTACCAGAAAATTGGTATTGGTTGAATTTGGGAGCTTTTGAACGAAGCCCAACTGCAGTGGTCTCATATTGGTTAGTAGGAGATAGTTGACCACAAGCTTGCATGGATGCAGGGGCTGATGCTAATGCTACAGACCCAGTTATCGTGTCTGTACACATGCTTCTGCTGCAGACCCGGATATTGTACCTGCGCACATGCTAATGCTACAGACCCAGAGATTGAGCCTTCACATATGCTAAAGCTACAGATGCAGGGATTGTACCTGCACACATGCTAATGCTACTGACTCAGATATTGAGCCTTCACTCATGCTAACGCTACAGACCCAGAGATTGAGCCTTCACATATGCTAATGGTGCAGACCCAGGGATTGTACCTGCTCACATTCTAAAGCTACATACCTAGAGATGGAGCCTTTACGCTTGCTGATGATACAGACCAAAGCACAGGGCACACTGCTTCACACTATCTCTGTGATGTACCTCCAAGCGGGAAAGGGAGGGAGAGCGGGAGGGAGGACAGTCAGACAGAGAGAGAGAGAGAGAGAGAGAGAGAGAGCTCAGTTCAATTGAATTGAGAAGGAGGGAGAGCTGATCAGGGAGGGAGAGAAATAGTGATGTACTAAGAGCGAGGGAAGGGACAGAGAGGGAGGGAGAGATGGAAAGATGGAGAGATGGGGAGTAGATCAGGTATCTGTGCATCAGTGTTGGCGATCCTGCGGGCCTGTCTCTCTCCAGTGCAGACCCAGTCTCTGTACATCTGCATTAATATTTCACACAGACACCTTCTACTGAAAGAGAGGGGGGAGAGTGAGGGAGGGAGGAGAGAGAGAGAGGGGGAGAGAGAGAGAGAGAGGAGACTGATTCCTCAGTGAGTCTCCATTCTTTTTCTGAGGTCCTTGGGGAATACTCACAGATTGCAGAACCACACATTCACACACACACACACGTGCATCCATAGATGCACACACATGCAGTATCACACACACACAGACTTACTCACAGACATACACACACATAGTCTTGCGCATGTACATGTAGACATACGCTTACACGCGCTCTAACATACATATTCACAAACAAACACACACACACACACACACACACACACACACAGAATGAATCCAGCAGCGCACCTCTCCCTGTCAGTATATCTGCAGGCTCAGGGTTTAATTCCTGGGGCTGGAGAGCGCCCCCTGGTGCAGCAGTATGGTTTCTCAGGGTGATTTAACTCGCGTTTCTCAGTGTTACATCAGACTCCTGTCTGCCCTGCCTGCTCGCAGGGCACATCCTGCTGCCCCTTCCCCGGAATCCAACTGCCCCTCCCCAATCACATTCCCCACGGAAGCGGAAGAGTTTTTTCCGTCTCGTCGGGAATTCAGGCAGCAGCAGTGCAGGTAGAGCCAGCCCAGTTGCGGGGGAGGCAGACAGGAAGCGGACAACAGGAAGTGTGTGTCGGCTCCGGCGTGGGCCTTTTCCGCAGATCAGGGAGGATTGTTGGGTAGAAGAGGGCTGAAATTGTTTTGGCACCGTGAGTTGAGCTTGGGGTGTGTGGGGGATTTATCATGGCCGGGACTCCTGTCTTGTGTTCTCTGGCCCTTCTGATATGTGATAATCACAAATGTGTGAGAATATTCCAATATTATGAACTAAACGGTCTCATCCTCGTTTAGGAGTCTCTGATGGGGATGTGAATGGAGTGGTGTTCTGGAACACAGACTCTCAAATAGAGCAGGTTTCTGGAACTGTTTTTGTTTCTCTTCTTTAAAAATTGTAGATGAGAGTTCTGGAACTCCACAGCTATTATTGCCGGCATTGACTGTGATCAGAGTTCTATAGCAGAGCTCTGGAACTCCAGGACTATTATTGCTGACTGTGACATCAGCATTAGAGTCTTTTGGTGGAAGAAATGGCCGAGGCTATTTGTGATCTGAGGCCTTGAAGATTTAGCAGAATGACCCCTGCGAGCGACCCAGAGGGCGTTGAGGTCGAGGTCTGGAGCGTGAGCAGCTGTGCTGCTGGTCAGGTGGTGCAGAGAGGGGGAGGGGCCTGGTTGTGTTGTAGGGCTGTGGGCCGTTAGCCCTGATACTGTGCAGCTAAGGCTTCCTGCTGCTGTTCAGTCGTAGTCACCTCTGAACAGCTCAGCTAAACTAATTTATTACACCGCCTGCCGCCCTCACTTGGGTTTTGTCGAGTGTTAGCAGTTTATTTTTAAGATTAGTGAATAAGTAAATAAATAAAAATACTGCATGTATTGAATGTTTGGTGGCATTGTGGAGATCACTGTTAACTCTCAGTAGGAATAGGTTTGATTCCAGTCTTGGGGATTCTTGGGATGGAGTTTTCTGGGTCTCCAATGGGCTTCTACCGCAGTCCTAAAGGTGCAGCCACATAGTTAAAAAGTGCAGGTGAAAAAAAGTAGCTTCTTTGGATGATGAAATTTAGGCCATTTTTGTCGTCCTGCGTTCAACTTTGTTGAACTTTCACTCACAAATTTGCGTGACTCTGTGTTACTCGTCCAATATGAGAGGAGAGGGTGGAGTCGACCCCCTGACCCGCTTATTTCAACATGGAGAAGATGCTGATATTGGCTGTGTTTCCACCAATTGCGGTGGAGTTAATGTGAATTTATTAAAAACTTTGTTAAAATTGTCCCCCTTCTATGGATTAATTTTGTGGAAATGCTAATGTGATCCCACCAAGCTGACATAGAACACAAATTCTACCACTTTTGTCATGTTTCTGTCATGTAGTATAAAAGTTATAGCATCAAAAAAAACGTTCCACTGCAAGAACACTTGAGCCTATAGCTGAAGCTTGATTGGTAGAGTTGATGACCTTTGACCTGTAAGGGTTAGGGCAGGTTAGAGCTCACTCCCACACACCTGGGCCTTGCTCCTCGACGCTCTGTGGGCTTCCGCAGTCCCACTGCGAACAGAGGCACCGGCCTTAATTAATCATTAATTAATGAGTCCTCAGGCTGTCAGGGACGAGACTGCCCTCTTCTCACCTGACAGCGTGTGAGAGCTGGCGATCAGGACAAAGGTCGCATTGATAAGGGTTGTAGTGTTGAGTAATTAAGCTGAAGCAATGGGCTCGCGGGTGGACTTTCTACTGCTTTTGAATGGAGTGTGCAGGGGGCTGTCGAAATGGAGTGTGTAGCTGACTCTGGCAGATGACTCAGTCTTTAGCTCTGTGATACATCCTGAGCTTTTAGATGCATCTACTGGGGGCTTTTTAAAAATTGGCTACTTATGTGGGAACTTCACTGTAGCGTAAAGGTGCTAACACAAAAAGTTACAGCAAAGGCTCTCTGTCATTCTGAACCATTTCTGAACTATTGTAGCTGGAATGGTCATGTATCGGCCTACATAAAGCGAAATTCAAACTTAATTTTGTCCTAATTTGCATGAAAAAGTGTAACAAATTACATTTCCGGAAGTACTTTTTTCTTGAAGTATTTCACATTAATTATAATTATTATTTGGATTAAATGACTTGGAAGAAATTGGTGGACTTATCTGGGTATAGTGATAATCAGTTGATGTTTTTTTTTTTTGGGCAGGGATACTTGGTCGTTTCCTTAAAAGTCTAGTGAGTGCATGCCTTTATTCCATCCGAGCAGTTACACTCCTGATGTTACTAATCAAGGTCTTTAGCAAAGATTGTTGGGGTTGATTTGCTTAATCGCGTCTGTTTGATTAGAACGAAATATCACTGCTATGTCAGCCCTCTCTCTGGATCAGCGTAGAATACCTCTGCCTTAAACGTTTAAGAGCACAACAGTGATCCTCTCCGAAATAAACCTGATTTTATTTTCAAACTGTCTGTGATGCCGAGTCAAGGGCGACACTTTCTCGACCTGAGATTTTGCTTAAACGAAGCAGGACCTCTATCTTTAGCTTTACGTCATTGGAGAGTGTGGTTTCGTACGGCCTTCGCACTGCACAATGTGCGCATTTCCCGTGCCTTTTACCAGCGAGCTAGCTGCGCTGACCCTCTCCACTATCAGTCGTGCTAATACTTTAAACTTTTAATGCTTCTCGCTGCTTACCTCCAGTTCACTGACCGCTCCACAGCGGAGCCGGGCCCGCATTCCGAGACTCCTGCTGCTAAATATAAACTGTGATCTCACCGCTTCAGTCTATCGATCCGCGTCCTGCGCGGGGAGACTCTCCGCTGGTTTATTGTACGACGAGCACCTCGGTCTCGTTATTTAGCCCGCTCTGTGTCTTCAAAAATAAAACATGTTTATTTTATGGATTCATTCGCAGAGGTTAGTTTTTTAAGTTTGCTGATCTCTGTATGAGGGTTTCGTATGACGGTAATTTTGGAATCCTATATTCTCATAAGAAAGGCATAACTGAACTATGAGCTTGAACTTCAGTACATATTTATTTATTTTAAAATTGAATGATTGGGCATCTCAGGTTTGCGCTTTTTTTACGGACGCATTCGTGCAGAAAAACTTCCAAGACCAAATTTGATGTAATTAAAAGGGTGCTAAAGATTTTTCGCGCAGTACTGTATGGTCGCATGTATGCAAACATTATGGGCCTGAGAGATGATTATGTTCGCAGGATTTTACTAGTTGTAGGTTCTACTGCTTGTCTCTCTTACTTTTGCCCTCTCCCTTTGTCTTTCTCTCCATCTCCTCTTCCCCTTTCCCCTCTTTACCCCCATCACCCTCTCTTGCTCTTGCTCTCTCTTCCCTCTCTATCTTTCACTCTCTCTCTCTCGCTCACTCCCTCTCCCTCCCTCTGTAGCAGTGCGCTAAGACACAAGCAGCGACAGTTTGCCTTTGTGTCATAGAGCCCTGGAGCACCCACTGTGTTATAGACTTTTTCAGGGCTTGCCTCTCACACTATACCTGCAGTAACACCCCTGGGCACCAGAGGGCTCACTGCTGGATAAAGTCTCGCTGTGGGCTGTGCAGTCTGGCTTTCCTTGCGCAGATGGACCTGCCTCTCCTCATCTGCTGGCTGCCGATCCAGCGCCCATTGTGAGCCCGGTTCCTCGACATCTGGGTTCCCTGCCTGGCGTTGCAGAGTCTGGCTGGACACCAGCGGTGCCGTGCCCGCTGCAATGGGCGCGTGCCAGCCTCGGCAAAACAGAGACCCTCTCAGTTTTGGGACCGTCCCAGAAGAAAGGGTGCATTCTTCAGAGCTTGGCCTGCTCCGCTCCCCCCAAAACCACCCCCCCCCCCCAAAATTATATCAATGGACTGTAGCAAACGAGCCTCCGCCCTCATCGTAATGCCCTGTGGTACCACACTGCCATAACCTGCCTCCTAAATGCCAGCTTTCAACACAATTGCTCTCGCTTACTGACAAGCTGTTTTACAGAAAAGGTCACATCTTGCGACTTTTGAAATGTCTTTATTTTTTATTGACTTGTTTTTCACTCTGTCACTTTTTTCCCCAAAGAAGGACAGGAGATATGTTTTGCAGCGCAAAAAAGTCAAGTCTTGTATTTTCAAGTTCTGCCAGTGGGATGGGATAATTTGACTTGTCTAACAAAACCAGCTAGAATTATTTCACAGTGATTCCTGGTTCTGTGATTGGCCTCGTTCTCTTTGGTTCTGTGATTTGTCTTCTTCTCTGGTTCTGTGTTTGTCCTTGTTTTCTGGTTCTGCGATTGGCCTTATTTTCACTGGTCCTGGAAGTGGATTTAGGTTTTATTGGAGGACGTGTGATGGCAGAGAGCCAGATCGTCTCGTTCACACTCAGATTTGTTGCTGGCTTGGCAGAGGCCAGTCTGATCACCTGAAATGCTCTCTCTCTCTCCAGCCCTATCCTAATGTCTGTGCTAATTCTTGAATGGGAAGAGCCCCTGGTGTGTGTGTGCGTAGGACAGGGATGGGGATGTGTGTGGGTGTGTGTTTGTGCGCGCGTGCACATGCTCAGCGCCTGTAAAAGGTTGTTAGTGGCTTCACTCAGTCACTTTGTATTCCTGCTACTACAGTAGTGCGCGGTGATGATTATACACTTAACAAAATGAAGATAAATCAGAAACCGATTTCCTATTCAAGTATTTATTTCATGTAATAGTGGGTCAGATCGGATGAAAATAAGTAAACAGATAACAATATATAGTAAGAGCAAAAATAATAATGTATTTTTGGGAGGAAAAGTCAATATCTGCTTCTAGTGTGGCCTCCCTTTGCTTTAATTACAGCATTTAATCTTTCAGCATTTAATCGTTTTACTTCCTCAATTTGTTTTTTACTTGTCATACACAGATAACGCACATCAGAGGCACTTAACTTCCATTTTGCACCTCTATTGCCACTAGTTGTCACCGAACCAGTCTCTTTGAAATGCTTGATGGTGTTTCTTATAGTGCCGTGGCAGCATTTAACTCCTTCAGAAATTTTTCTAAGTGACCAACCAGCATCATATAAGGCCGCAATGCGGCAATAAACGATCTCCGGGAGCTCCTTCCATCATGGCATTGTGTTCAACACTGTGACCCTGCTGTTCATGTCACCTTATGTACAGGAACAACTGACCATCAGAGGTCACTTTGCAGAATAATGTTGCCTCAAACCAGGTTAAACAAATTTTTTTTAGCATCAATGGCCATGGAAGGAGCCTTCAAACATGCAGTCAGGTTAAAAATGCACGAATCAAAAAAATAAAATTTACAACACCTTTCAACTGATAAAAAAATTAATGTTTTCAGTGTTTTCGTTCATTACCTATATTTTTACCTCCGTATACTTGTGGAAATGATTTTTTTTTTGTTCTAATTGCCTGCGATAGTATTTTCCAATACATTTTCACCAAAAAGTATAGAAAAGTTATATATTAGGACCCCTCTTAGATGAAAGTGGTGGCGTATAATCATCACCGCACGCTACTGTATTCTAGCTCCTATTTGCCCCAGAATTCCCTCCAGTATTTGCACTAATAATCCTGCTCCTACTCCCCGTCTCCTCGTTCCCTGCTCAGTTCCCTCTCCTGCTCCCATTTTCCTCTCTCTTTTTGCTCCTGTTCCCTTTCTTTCCCAGCAAACCAATAGGCTGGGGAGGTGATATTTTGATAGAGGAGAACATTTAATACTGACCTGTTCCTTCACTACGTCCACAAATGGCTCAGTCTGAAGCAGAGAATGTGCATACAGTGCTGTCCATAGTATTTTGACTGAAAGACATTTGCTTTTTTTTTTTATTTTTTTCTCCTGTTTTATTGGAATGTGTGTATCACCTCAAAATGGCCGAGAAAGGGCTGTCGTGTTTGTGTGTAGTGTATACTGGAGGGTGTGTGTGTAGTACCAAGTGGAGGATGTGTGTGTAGTACTTAAAGGGTGTGTGTAGTACTGACTGGAGGGTGTGTCTGTGCGTGTGTAGTACTGAGTGGGTGTGGGAAGTACTGATTTGAGGGTGTGTTTGTGTGTGTAGTATTGATTGGAGGGTGTATTTGTGTGTATGGGAGGGAGGTGGGATGGCGGTGCTCTGGGTGTGTTGTGTTTGATGGGAGGGACTGATGTTGGGCATGTTCCCTGACTTTATTGTTCTCTGTTGCCTGGGCAATAGGAGGTGGGGGTGCAAATGGGGGTTTTAGGGGTTTAAGCTTCGGTAACAGCTGTGCAGGCCACAGATTTTTACCTCCTCTGTTCTAAAAGGCCCTGGAGCAAGAGAGGGAGGGAGAGGGGGATGGGGGGAGAAAGAAAGAGAGAGAGGGAGAGATTCTGCTGTGAAGTTCAGTGAAGGAAGAGGGGAGAAAGAGAGAGGGGGGATGGGGGGCAGATTAGGGACTCCTGGAGGATGAGCTGTCACCAAATTATTTTGTTTAAGGTTCACTTTTTATTTATTTATTGGTAAATGGTTTATGAACTGTGTCACTACTGAGGTTTACTACACAAGTCTCCAAAGACCAGAGCTCCACAGCCTTTTCTGGTGTTCAGCATTAAGTGACTGTCGCAAATGGCATTACAGGCATTGTTTTTAATCCTAATTGGCTGCTAATTACCACCACAGATACTTTGGCCCTTCCAGGACTGGAATTAAACCTGCAGACTCTGCGGCCCTCCGGGAATCTCTTCATCTGATACTGTAGGCTCCAGAATTATTGGCCAACCTACAGGAAGTGAACTTTAAAATTGCATTTAAAATATGAATAAAAACATTATAGCTATAAACTCTAAATGGCAACATGTGAGAAAAAAATACTTCATTTATACCGTAGTGCTCCATCAATGTTCCGATTGAACTAACCAGTATTTTTAAACTGAAGACCTGCGTGCAAAAAAGCTTTTTAATCACATTCTGAAAAAATGAGCTGACACCAGTATTAAAAGCAACAATGGCCAGAGCATCATCTGATACCAAAGATTTCTCAGAGAGAGTACTCTAGTCCTGTGTATTGGTGTGTTGCCATTGTCAAATTCACTGAACTTTAGTGCAAGAAATCCCTAAGTCCATAAAAGTTCATCACTGTCCAGTCAAAATCATGTCTCACGTGACTAGCTGTGAAAATGGTGACCATGGAGGCTGGAGAGTTGGCTTTATCTGTTAAAAGTACTCAAGTCCAGCTATTTATTGGTAAATGCACTAAAGTCCAGGTATTTAACAGAAAAAAAAAAACTTAAGTCCAAAACTAATTTTCTTATTTACTTCACAATACAGGAGTATTTTTCCACAAAAAAGGGTTTGTCAGCTCTCAATAGCCCCTGGGAACAGCAATGTGCTCCATATTATGCTACCATTAAAAACTATCTGCAGCATGTTTTGAAAACTTTTGACCCAAAATATCAAAAGTGTTATTTTGTGACTTTGGTACGTCTTGAACACAGGTCTTCAATTTACTTGTAATTAAAGCTCAGTGTCATACAAATCAAGGTTTCTCTATTAATGGCCCCCCTGAAGATTATTTGCCAAAACAGGGAAGATAAAAAGATTTCTATCGCTGCAAGATGAGTGCCAAGCCCTATCACCACCAGGAAAAGTCAGAATCTCATGTACATGGGAGAATATAGGCTCTGTAAAGGGCTCATCCAGAGACTTTTCCAAATATCGCTCTTTCATAGTCTGCCTCAACAGCGTGAGGGTTCGTCTGCATCCACACAGGGCCGGTGTGGGTGCAGGCTTTCTCTCTAACCATTCAGCTGCACTCGAAAACCTTGATTTTAAAGGTTCAAACTCAGATTGAGGATGGTTTCAGAAAGTATCTTGTGTAGATGTTGAACAAATCCTGTGGACGCAATCCTTGCATCAGGTTTCGTTTCCATCATACTGTATCTTAAAGATGTGAGAAAACAAAATGGAACCAACTTGTGTGGACACGCCCCCTTTTTTGAGCCCCCATAATGATTTCCCCGGAAGGAGATATTAAGCTGAAATAGATGCTTCTCTTCATCAGGCATACAGGACTAAATCATTCAAATTTGAGGCAATTCTGTGACCCTATCCTGAGGAGCTACAGTGAATTCACTCGGAATGACCCAATGACACTGACAGTCTGGGGAAGATGGGCTCCCCCACCACAACTGTGTTTCTCTCCACATTTCTGCCCAATGTGGTGGTTTTTCGCACCACTTTTTTAGGGTTTTTGTCACCCTTTTTTAGGTTTATCTCACCCCTTTTTTTTTGGTTTTTCTCCTTAGCAATTTTGAGGTTTTAGGTTGGGTTTCAGTTCTTCTGCTGGTTTGTAAAGTGTCTTTGATGCAGTACCTTTGTGTTAAAAAAAACAAAAAAAAAAAAAAAACTGGCAAAACAAAATTGAATTTCATTAGTAGGCTGCACAGAGGGTTGACTTGTCTGAAAGAAGATATACAGGGAATCTGATTGGCTCACATACTGACATGCATGCACACACAAACGTGCACACACTCACACACACACACACATGCATGCATGCATACACACACACTCAGCCTGTTCCCAACAGAATCAGATTTCTTCACCATAAAATGAGGCACAAGGACGTCAGCTGACCGAGCACATAAATAACTGGGGACGGTCGGCCGCAAAAGTACCAAAACAAAAAGGACGTGAAGAATGAGGACATGATAAAAAAATGGGCCTGAGCAGCAGTTATGGGAACACCAGAAGCGTTTTCATAGAGCAAGGGCTGCTGGAGACATCCAGGAATGAACAACAAACTTTTTAAAATTCATGGAGAGTGTCGGCCATTTTTAGCTTGTGCCCTGCAGCACCGGTGCTCCTTTTCTCTGTTCTACACGATGAGCTCTTGCTCACTAAATACACTTGCATAGACCTGGCCATTTTCTTGTTACAGACAAGGATACAGTATTTGTTTTTCTGTCTTAATTGAATATTATATCACATTATAATGATGTGTTGGGGCCTCAGGCCCCTGCTCAGTTTACAGCACCTTTTGGATAAATGCAATAACAAAATAACTTGTGTAACGCATCACTTCATGCGGGCATTAGCGTATTTGGCAATTGTAAGCGATGCATTGGTGGCAGCCCATGGTGCTAACGCACGGCATGATTCCTGCCCCGGATGACCTGCCACGGTCTGCACTGCCCGCCAAACTCCGCCCATCCCGCCATTATCATGACTCAGAAAAAAACGAATATCCTATATAATCCGTGCTCCAGCAGCAGACAGCGCTGGTACTGTGAACCTCAGAGAATTTGACTGTTTGATTGTTCTAGTGTAGCTACAATAAGATCTGCGCAGCTGTTGGGCCCTTGAGTGAGGCCCTTGACCTCACACAGCTCCAGCGAGATGGGCCCCTATTAAGGCAATCAACAGTTTGTCATTTCGGATTAAAGTGACAGTGTAAAGCAATAACTGTAGCTGCGTGATAAAAAAATGCTAAGATGAGACACAGATGGACGTGGCTCTAGGACTCTTTGTCCCCGGACTTTTCTCCTGAAATTTTTATCCCAGGAATTTCCATCCCCATGAACTTTTCGTCCGGGGACGGACAAGACCTCGGGGATGAAGAGTCCGGGGACGAAGAGTCTGGGGACAAAAAGTCCTCGGGGACGGAGAGTCCAGGGAAGAAGAGTCTAGGGACAAAAATCCTCGGGGATGGAGAGTCCAGAATGAAAATCCATGGGGACGAAGAGTCCATGGATGAGAAGTCCACGGGGACGAAGCATTCGGGGACAAAAAGTCCATGGGGACGAAATGTCCCGTGATGAAAAGTCCAGGGACGAAAAATTCAGGGACTAAAATTTCTGTAACTGGTGGACGCAAAAATAGCCACCCCTATTAAATTGCCATCTCATATAAATTAATTTATTGAAAAATCCTCAGTTCTTATTTGCAGAGAGGGGGATGTGTTTGGTCTCCCTCGGTCCCTGAAGACAATCGGAGGTGTTTTTAACCGAGCCCCTCACACTGAGTGAGCGAGCGAGGGGGGTGGGGTGGGGTGGGGTAAGGGGGTGGAGTCTGGAAGCATCAAAACTGAAAAACAAAGATGGTGGAGGTGGGAGGGAGGGAGAGGAGATGGGGGGGCCCAAAAACAAAAGGAAAACGATAGTGGCAGCATATTTTTACGGGCGGAGCAGCGCTGCTACAGCAAGTTATTTTTGTCCTGCTGCTGGCCGCGGCTTCCGGGCTCGCTGACGGTCCGTTCTGCCTGGGCGGGGAGTATTGGCTGATCACTGAAAGACGCTCTGGTGCCGGTACCAACTCCAGACCAGAGCTGGGCCCACGCAAAGCCCACTTTTTTTTCAGTACATTTTGCCCTGTTGTCATGGTTATTAAACAGAAACCCAATCTAAAAAGTGGACTAACCACCAAGGCTGGCCGTCCCTCTCAAAAGCCCCCCATCTGCTCCCCTTTTACGACCTTCAAAAACACTCCCAAACCCTGGCCCGGGACCAACAGGACTAGTGGCAGCGGATTTGGAAGCTGGCTCCGAGTGTGACAGCCGTCCATCAATCACTGAAATTTTCCTTTTTTTTTTTTTTTTTCCACTCCGGAGAGTTTCCTGCCTGGCTGTCTGCTCTTAATAAGAGGCCTGCTTTTACCCAGAATGCCTTTAATCTGGAATTTGTTGAAGGGCAGACCAGGGAACTGACTCGTTCTACTACACGAGTGTCAGAAATGGAACGAAGGACATGTGCAATCCATACTCTGTCCTTTTGTGAGCCAATTTTCAAGTGTGTTAGTGTTAAGTGTGCTTTATATTTTCATTTTTCATGTCTTGCACATTGTGTCTCAGATTTGAATGAAATGAGCCATGTAAATATACCCTGACTGACAGAAATTCAGTCAGAATGAATGGAACAGGCCTTAATCACCATTTACAGCCCACTGCAGTGGGGTTACCACTGTTCTCAGGCCAGATGTATTTTTTGGATTGGGTGTGGGGGATGTGTGAGTTGTTTTTTTTTGGGGGGGGGTAGTACATCAATAAATCACGTGGAAGTGCTGTCACTTTGCTCTGCATACACACACACGCAAGCACTCACACACAAGCACGTTTGTGCAGCTATACTCATGAGGACATTGTATCGACTTACTTTCTCTCTGCACGGCCTTTCCCAAACCTTTAACCGTTACCAAATTATGCCGAACTCTCAACGTAACCTTACCCTAATTTACTGTATTCTTAACTATAACCAATTAGCTGTAATCCTCTGCATTTACATCACCCAAAATGTTGTCACATTATTGTGTTTTCTCACGTTGGTCCTCACAAGTTGTGAAAGGAATGAGTGCGGAGGAGATGGGGAGGTGTGAGCAGGAGGATGAGTAAGGCTGAAGAAGGTTAGACATGTATGCAGGAGCGGGTTATGGAGGGTCTGTGTGTAAGGAGGCGGGGAGAGTCTGAATTGGATGTCAAATTTGAATGGGAGCCATTGAGGCTGTGTGGAGAAGTGGGGTGGAGTGGTCGTTTAGTTTTGTTGGAGTCATACAGCTTGCGGCGGGGACACTATTGAAGTCCTGTGCATGAAAAAAAGCAAGATCCAGAACAACGAGCAGTGTGGTCATGTGTGTCATCTTGCTGATGTGCGTCGTGTGATGAATGAGTCATGTGACTTCCACTTGGGAGTTCTTCGAGGGTTGAGGAAGCCCCGCCCTGAGAGGGCGTTCCGTTGCAAATCGCATTCCTTGCTTAAACCGGTTTGGTGAACTTAAACTGGTTTAATATGTGTTTTCAGCTCAGCTGGTTGGATTAGCCCCTTGAGCAGGTGTTCAGCAGCTGAGCATCTTACCGCAGCTGGCAAGTCTACCACTTCAGACATCAGCATACTTTCCCAGTTCACTCAACTAGTTTAACCAGCTTAAGGAGCAACATATTGGCCACATGCGTAGCAAGAAGCACCAGCTGATCTTCGGTGATATTTAAGCATGCTCTGGCCTTGAGCCTTGAGTCCTCTAAACCCCTTTGTAGTTTTTTTTTTTTTTTTTTGTTTTTGTTGGTTTTTGTTGTTCACTGGGATGGGTTTTGTTTTCATTTATTAGTTTCAGTAGTTTTGGTGCTTTTTTAATCTATATTTTATTTGTATCTGCTATTTACATTCTCTTTCTTTTGATTATTTTGTTTTAATCTTTCCTGGATTTTGATTAAGTTTCAGTCATGACTCATACTCAGGTAATTTTGTTCATGTTTGTTGGGTTGTATTAAAGTAATTTCACTTTGTACACCCAGCTTTCTTGAAGTGATTAGATACTTTTGGTGCTTCTCTTTTAGTGTTTTTAATGTTTTTCGACCGCCATCGTATTAGAAGATTGATCTGCATTTTGTTTGTTGTCTTATTTAAAAAAACGGATACTTTTTGGAAAGAATGTTATGAAGCAAATACAGTTACGTTTGGCCTAAGTTGAGGGCAGTTATCAGTGCGTCTCAGGAGCCATGATACTTCTCATTTTTTCTTCAACTGCTTTCTCCACGAGTCATTTCCTGTTATTCCCTTGTCAAATTCTTTATTTAGACTTACCTTTGAGTAGCCCCTGACACCAGCTACAGTTAGCTGCTTACTTTCGTTAAAAGGGTGAGGGGAGCAGGCACATATTAGGACGGGAGAAAACCACCAGCAAATCTTCGAGAATGACTCAAAATGTGAGGGGAAAAAAAATCATTATTGTGCCAGCAGGGTCCTTTGGACGGTTTTATTGGGCTGTATGCTTCAAGCTCATATCTTTTTAATTCTCCCTCTTTTGCGCGTAATGAAAACGGCTCTCGAGGCGGTGATTGCCTGGAAGTGCTTTTGATTGGGTTTGAGTATAGCGCTCAAAAACGTGCTCACTGGTTTCAGTGTGGAGAGCACTGAAAGGGGGCAGCCTGTGGTGTAGCGCCTAAGATGCTTGTGTGAGATCTGCTGGTTCAATCCGAGGAAGCTGGAATCCCCACAGCATTTTGAATTCGCCACTCTCTCTCTGGTCATTGAACTGCTACAGGCGGCTTTTGATTGCTCATTTGCGACCATTTCTAGGCATCAGGGAGCAGGCAACAAAATACTGGAGATGCCCACACTTAACGTGTGAGTCGGGTGTTCGATTAAGCTAAATTTGAAGCAGTTTTCCTCAGTGTCCATTTTTACTCCTGGGTATTCAGGTTCAATTTAAGCTATTCAAGTGACTTGCTCCAGAAACAAAGCCTTCAGCCAATTTCCATACTGTACTGTACGGTCTACCGCTCCACTGGCTACACCACTGAGACACCTAGCGAATGGTTTATTGAATGGTTAAATAGCGCAATGCGCCTCTGTGTGATCTGCTGCCTCACTGTTCCAAAGGGTTCAGTGGGGAATCTGCCATTGGTCAGTGGGGTTCCATATAAGAATACAAGGCATCAGTTCCTGCTGTCTGATCGGCCTTCACTTCAAGCTGCCCTAACTGGCATGAGCTCCGATTGAGACCATGCCAAACCTAGTGGTTGGTCAAACAAGACCTTGCTGAACCCTGTGATTGGTGGGATGAGATCTTGCTGAGCCCAGCGATTAGTCAGATGAGACCTTTCGGACACTATGTGATTAGTTGGTTGAGACCTTACTGAGCCCAGCGATTAGTCAGATGAGACCTTTCGGACACTGTGATTAGTTGGTTGAGACCTTGCTGAACCTTGTGATTAGTCAGATGAGACCTTGACAAACCTGGAGGTTGGCCTGATAAGACCTTACCTTACCTTGTGATTGGTCAGATGAGACCTTGACAAACCTGGTGGTTGGCCTGATAAGACGTTATCCCATCTTGTGATTAGTCAGATGAGATCTTGCCAAACCCAGTGATTAGTTGGATGAAACCTTGCCAAACCCTGAGATTGGACAGATGAGACCTTGCGTAACCCTGTGATTGGTCAGATGAGACCTTGCCGAACCCTGCAATTGGCTGGATGAAACCTTGCTAAACACAGAGATTGGTCAGATGAGACCTTGCCAAACCCTGTGATTAGTAGGACGAGACCTTGCGGAACCCTTTAATTGGTTTGATGAAACTTTGCTGAACCTTGAGAAACTTTGTAAGCGGAAGGGTTTTTACTATACAAATGAGACCCCTCCTGACATCAAGAGGGACACAGAATGATAACTGGTTATTTAAGCTCGTGATTTATGTGGAAGGGCTCTACAACAACAGCACTATAAGGATCTGGTCTCAGTCTTTGTCCGGTGTTCGGTTGAATATAAAAGTAAAATTTAAAGGCAGGGAAAACATGATTTCCATAATTTGGGCAATTTAACTTTCCACACCTGGATTTTTGGCCTCTGATGCAGACTCTATGCCAGAGCCGGGTCTTGCACAGAACACTGTGGTAGGGGTGTGTGTGCTTTCATGGCATGGCATACTAAAATGGATTAATTAGGCAGGCATCAGCTGCTATTAGTTGTGATTATGTTTTCCTATTATTTTTTTCTGTACACCATCTGGCCACAGGTTTTTTTTTTTTTTTCCCCTGGCCCATGTGACCCAGGGTTAACGACGGACATCGATGAGCAGATGTCCATGAAAGATGCGAGGTGATTTGCGCTGGCCATTTTTTTACCCCCACAATGCTCTAACACACTCCCGCTGTAAAACAGAATGGTCAGCACTAGCAGATACAGGGATGTCCAACGTGGATGTTCACTGTCTTCTTGCAAGTATTGGCATATTGAAATAATTTTGGCCCCATGAACTCTGTACATCTGCACATTGAGAAGAAAATGGGTCAAATGTGGGCAATATGAGAGCAAAGTAGACACTGTCAGCTTTATTATGAGGATATTTACTGGTACATTTGTATCATGCAAATACTTTAGGAATTTGTGCCTTGTTTGTCGCGTCACTGTCCAAATACTTATACACTGCAGATTATTTACCTGGCTAAGTTATATGTTGTTAGCTGGCTAATTATGCCTGGAAGGTCATTAGTAAGCGCTGACGTTCCGCAGTTCCCTGTGCAGCCACACATTGGATGTTACCCTCAAGAAAACGCTGTGCTTGCCAGTGTTGCGGTCAGTTAGGAACAATATCCCATTCACTGGGATCACATTCTGCATCGGAGCAGAAAACAATTTGGAAAACCCGTCCCAGATTACACGTGATAATGCGGTTTGTGGACTTCTCGAAAAAAATGAAGAGAAACAAACAAATCGAAGGCCAAACTAGCAGCCTTGCAAGAACAAGGTATACATTCAGTCCTTGATTTCGCACTTGAACTTTATACTTGTGGTGACCAGTCTTGCTTCTGGAAATGTAGTCCTGTTGGTTTCACTCCAAACCTAACAAAACACACTTCATTCAAGTGTTGGATTGGGGGGAAAAAAAAAAACCCAAAAAACCCTACAGCACTCAGTAATGTGTTGGTCCAGGGAGATTGAAATTTTTTTTTTTATTTTGGTTCTGTTTGCCGAGACAGTCACTGGATCTGAACCTAACTGAACGTGTATTTTACGTGCTGAAGAGGAGACTGAAGGTGGAGAGTCCCTGAGAACTGAAGATGGCTGCAGTACAGGCCTGGCAGAGCATCACCAGGGAAGATACCCAGCATCTGGTGATGTCTATGTGTCACACACCAGTCAGTAATTGACACAAAGGGTATGGAACCAAATGTTAAAGTGCAAATTCATTGAGTTTTTTCAAATAAAAACTAATCTGGGGTACATTGGACCAAACAGTTTGTGAACAGTGTCCTGCTAATTAAATGCCCCAAATTTGCCGCTTTTTCTGGAAAATTAGCTTTTTATTTAGGTCCGAGTGGAGATTTCCGAAAACGAAATGAAGATTGACCCAAATTTGCCACTTAATGGATGTGGCGTAACTGGAGGTGTTCCTTACTCGGAAGTCAAGCTGAAAACCATAAGGAAACAGGATGTTGTCTAAGAATGTTATTTCCAGAAATTGATGAAAACAATTATTTTTCATATCAGAGGGGGATAAGGAACAATGTGTCAATCAGCCTGTTGTTGTTGTGCACCAAAACTACTTACCACCAAAACTACTTACTTAGAGTTTTATTAGGCAGTTTTATTATAACTTACATAGTTGGAACCATTGTTTGAATGGACAAACTATGTAAGTTGCTAACTTGGTTATCAACTGGGAAATGCACCCCTGGCTGGCTAGAATGCTTAGGCTTTTCGTTATAAAAATATTAAGTTACATGTGTAACAGTTGTCGTAGAAACTTGAATTTATTAATTTAATTGCGAAAAGCGTTGGCATGCTAGCTGGTGAATTATTCATCCCATTGACTTGAACAGACTAGAAGCTTACGCTTTTTTCATTCTCCAATTGCAACCCCTGGTCTCGTTCCGGCTTTGCTATCATGGCAGAAGTTTAGATTTTACTCAAGGTTTAGCGGTGGAAGATGGATTTAGTTTCGTTTTGAGTAATTTTTTGCATAAAATAGTTTCTACACTCATTTTAGGATTGGCTTATTAAGCGGCATCCAGGGTTTATTAACCGGCTTCTCTGAGTACGGAATAGATGGGGAAAACCTTGGGGACCAGGGCAGTTTGGGCCCGACTTACGACCCGCTGGCTTATTAAGAGGCGATTTCAGTAACTACTAACCCACTGTGATATCCAGACTTTTCCCGTGACTCGGGATCTGGCTGATAAAAGTAGTCATCAGTGAAGTGATTAGAGCGGATCATCGATCCTGATCCGGGCTCTGCGAAATCCGCTCATTTCCTCTTCACAAAATCCACCTATGACTTTCAAATTGGGTTTTTTTTTTTTTGGAAATTTATGGACCATGATGCCGCTGTTGCATCAGCCTTATTGCTGCAGCCATAAACAAGGCAGATATTTGGCATTGTCCCAAGGGAATAATCCACAATTACGAATCACTGAGTCCAGTGACATTGACAATGTGTTTTCTGCCACCGGCTAGATACCTCCCGTGACACCATCGGCGAAGATGGCCAAAGATAAATTCTTTCTGAGATGATCGCGATGTGCAGTGATTAAAATGCGAATAAATTTGTAATGGCTGATTACAATTTAAAATGACCGGTGCACAAAGGATGTATTTATATTGAAGATTTTGTGGTACAAATCTTATTTTTGGATGAACAACCACTTTAAAAATTATGACTTTGTTATTTGTCATGTTGACCAGTTCAATATATTTTTATGGGCTTGAAAATGGGGGGGTACTTTGTACGGAAGGTGATGTAATTTATAAAGCATTTGTCTTATATGGATGAAAACAGCCTCAGACTAAAGCTGGCCGTCTGCACTTCAACCTTATTTTTTTTTCAAACCCCAATTGCTATTACTTAGAACTGAAATAATTTTTTTAGTGTCATCGTCCAATTAATTATATTGCTTTCTTCATATAACGGATTGCAGAATCTATACAATATGAATACCTTGCATGTGAAATAAATTGTTAAAATGCTCAGCTTCTCAAGACCCTGGACACTGTATCGATCGGTCTACTGGGAAATGGGGCAGATTCTCTCCCGTTAGTTCATAATGGGGCTAGCCTTATGCTATAAAGCAGCACCTGACAATGGATCTCCAGAAATGGGGTTCGGCAGCTCTGCTCTCATTGCTGGATGGGGTTTGCACCAGAGTTAAATTAAAATTTTGCTCTCGCTCTGACTGAGGAAGCTTTATTTGGCCGAAACACATTCGGCCTAAATCTCAAAAAAGCCTGAGTGGGAATGCTGTCCTTCTCAATGTCTTGTCAGTTTTGAAATGTTCATCTACAGGATGTTAAATATCCAAGAACAGAGTCCGTTCGCACTGCTGTGTTCCTCTATGCTTCCAAAAGTTGCCATCGGCTAGTGGTAGGTTTCCATGGTGACAGGAAGCCTTTAGGAAGCCTCCGAGTCATGTGATCATAGTTCTGTTGTCCTTCAGTCGATGGGCTCCGTTTCTGCCAAAGGAGGCTTCTGGTTCATTCTAATCCTCAGAAGAGTCACCTGAGGGCTGCTCCTTACCTGAAGTGAGTTAGAGAGGGTTAAGACAGGGAACACGCTTGCATACAACACTTTGCTCGGAGCGCCGCGCATTTGCATGCCTGTGTTCAAGAAGATCCAGGGTGCGCATAGCCAACTGGCCTGTTTCTCTCTCTCTCTCTGAAAAATGGTAGTCAATGTTAGCATGAGTGAGTTGCCCTGGAAGACTGCATTTGGAAAAGCTATACAGCCTGGGAAAGTTTTATTTTTAAAGCACTGTCAAGAGTCAAGAACTGGCTGTGGTGATTGGATGGCTTGTCTCATATTTAGATCACAAGTTTCTGAAATCGAATGTGTGACGCAGGCTATTTGTTGCAGTGAAGTGGGAGCAAGTGTAAAGTAATCAGAAGTAGAGTGGGAGTAGACTTGGACATTTTTTTTTTTTTTTAAATATACTCAATTTTGTTCTCCTTCTGTAACTCTGCGATGCCAGCTTGTGTGTTTTTACTGAAATGTGTGAGATTATTGACGTGAGAGCATCAACGTTTTCCTCAGGACGTGAGAAGCTGTGGAAGACTCAAACAGATTTTTTCTTTTTCCCCCCCAAGGAAACCATTTTACTGAACACATTGTAGATGCAGAAGATAAAAAGACAACAAAAAATGGGAATTAGCTTCAAATGACATTGGTTGCTATGGCAATCGCATCCTCTCAGAAATCCTCCTTCTTGCTCTCCTGGTCACAATTTTTAAGAAACTTGAGATAAATTTTGTAAATGTGGCTCAAATGGATTCCAAAAAAGTGGTGGAAGGATTTCAAGATTCTCTTCTTCAGGGGTTACTTGGAGTTTTCGAATGTAGTCCTTTGTTTTTATGGTGTCAAATTGCGCTCTGCTGAAAATAATAGAAAACCTGGGATATTCAAAATTTTGTTTAGTCGCTTTTTTTCAACATGTTAGGTTATTAGAAGGTTATTATCACGCTAAGTAGGCTAGTTTGACCAAGATTTAAGCTGCAGTTTTAATGGTCTAGTCATATTTGGGGTATTTTCAGAGTTTTATCTCTCCTTAAACCATACCTGATGAGCGAGCCATCTGGCCTATATTCAGAGATGGCTCCTTTTGGTTTTCGCCTTTACTGCCATCCAGTGAAAAACCATGGGATTCTAGACCACAAAATTTCACAGGTCTTGTGTTCATGAAAGGCTCACTCATCCCTGAACAGCTGTCATTTCATCCATCTGTGTTTGTGTAGTCTACTTTAAATCATAATAACTGTACAAAAATCAAAACACCAGAGTATTATTTGCTCATGAGCATCGCCTTGCATCTGGGAGCTATGTTTCATTGCATTTTTCCCTTAATTGGTTCAATGAACAGTTTGGCCTTATTTCTCGCATCTAAATGCATTCAGCGAATGCCATGCATTTATCGGACTCATACCGGCTTTTTTTTTTTTTTTACCTCTTGATAATAGCACTTGCATAAAAGGTCCACGGCACACCACCCAGTTTTCTGGGACTAGATTCTCTTAGATTTGTACATTTGCATTTCATCTACCTACATGTATGCATTGAATTAATATGCTAAAAGAAAATAATGTGAACATTGTAATTCAAAACTACCTTGCATCTATTATCTGTCGGTCACCTGACGTGGTATTGCTCAAAATATCCGTCCGCCTGCAAATCAGGGGTGCTGTAATTAAAGAGTGCGTTTTCGCATTTCAACTCATTGTATACCAAACTGCTGTTATGGTTTGTTTTGGTTTTCTAATGGAACAAGGCCAAGCATAACGCATTCAGTTCCCAGAGGATGTTTAGAATTAAAAAGCTGATTATTATTAAATGGCTGAATTTCTGGTGATAGAGTCAAGAAGTCAAATTAAATGGTTTTTTTTTTTTTTTTTATTTTGGATAACCATTTAATTTATGGCCATCTCCAAGCGACTAGGAAAGATTTTACGCTAATAAGCCGCAGATTTTGCACTAATAAGATTGTGCTGCAAGTCATTGTTCGTTGTAACTGATTGAAATATTGCAAAAGGCTGTATCTCAAAAAGGCCAAAGCAAACAGTCGGCGGTTATGTTACCGTTATTTTACCGTTGTAGGCACGTGCTGCCAAACTGTTGTTTCAAAAAAAAAAAAATGATAAGGTGTCTGATGGCATAAATGACTCCTTAAGCGAATAAAAAGTTTTGTGCGCGTTACTTCCTTGGATGCATGAGCATATTGCCTACTTCGTGAAGCAGAGGGGAGCGACTACAAATAGTTGAATAACTTGAATGCCTTAAATATTTGCGGTTTCTCGCGCTCAGCGGGGTTGTGCGTCCGGAGCTAGTGGATGCGCAAGGCTGTGTTTTTTTATGTCGCGCAGCCCCTGTAATGTAAATACGCATTTACTCTAAATTTATACCAGTTTCCCGCCGCACCACTGCGTTTACACAATCCAGATATTGCGTAGATTATTTGGCACCGGTACTACAGTTATTTTATCAGCGGTTTTTTTTGCGCCATAATGGCTCATGCAAGTGCCGTGAGAGAGACGAGGCGCGGATCGCCGGTAGTCCTACATCTGATTGGATACTTATCTGAGACAGGAGCATATCCTCACTCGCTGGCGTTAGCAACTGCTTAGTCCCAGCTGCGTAGTGGAGAAAGAAAGGGAGTGGGGGGGATGAGGGAGGGCGAGAGCAGTGTGCGCGTGTGCCTGTGAGTGCGCGAGGGGCGGACCTCGCTGGAGCGAGACACAGGCGGTTCGCGGCGTACCAGAAGCTGTACTTTACGTCATTCCTTTTCAGGGACAACACTGCTGTTGGAACCGAGGTAGCCGTGTCTCGGCTTTTCTAGTGCTGGGTAGCAGTGGTCGGGTCTCATACACGCCATTGTGCGGGAGTTCTCTTGTAGCCGATTGGAAATCGCCGAACAGGATAAAAGTGCGGAGGAACGATGTGAGGAGTTTGGTTTATGCCGTCTACGAGACAAAAAAACTAGCACCAGTCTAGTACTACAGTGACCCGATGTTTTATTTAAAACCTCAGGTGGACGTAGATGTGGTGAGTAGCCGAACGTTAGATCTTCATTTAACCTGCCGAGCGTTGTTTAATGTGCGTTTGTAAAGACTGATTGCGACGCGTGAACGGGAATTAGAACTGGAGTTGATGTTGAGTGTAATTAAACTAAAGTCGGTCTTGTGAGTCTCTTGTTAAAATGATCCATTCACCAGACGAACACGAGAAACCGAAAACAAAAGCTATTTAAGCTTGAGTGAAGGCGGCCGCTTACCATCCGTCTAGGTCAGGGGTGGGCAATTCCGGTCCTGGAGGGCCGGTGTGTATGCAGGTTTTTATTTCTATCAATTACCCTGACTAATTGACTTGATTAATTGCATACACAAATATAGATTTGTGCAAAGATTAGATCAAAGAAAAAAATAATTATGTGGGGAGATGAGAACAGTCTTTGTTGGCCATTCATGATAATTTAAAGAAATGCGCCTGAAATGTCAGATTTCAGAAATAGTTTGGCTAATTTAGATTATCAACTAATTAAAGGCCAGAAGTTGGTGTGAAAACCAGGGACAGATACAGCCCTCGTTGCCCATCTCTGGTCTAGGTAGCCTAGCCTACTCAGTTTTCCATGCGTAGGCTATATCGGCTTTAAGTGTGGACAACTAGCCAGACATCCGGCGAACATACCAGCCGAACTTGATTCGGTGTTGCGTGAAGAGGGGTTGTGAACAATTTTCCCCCGTTAAGCCCCCACATTCACAGTGTGCCAAGTTTTAGCTGCATGTAAGTCAGTGGCTGTTGACTTCAGCTCTTACGTGCGTCTCAGTGTTCTCGCTCTTTGGCATTTGGCTTCCGAGAGAAACTCTGAATCATTATTTTCTGTAATGGTGATTAATGATGTTCTCTGCACCATTATTAATCATTCTTAAGGTGGGAATATATTTGTCATTTGTGTCTATTGTGCGGGCACGGTAGGCTAAGTCTGTAAAATCACGAGCAGTCTGAATTGCGAAGTATTGAGACCTCGCAAGCCGGGTTTTTTGGTTTTTAATTGCTGTTCAAGCAACGTTAGCCCACGATCAGCAGCTTGTCGTGAAGTTTCCCCGTGACATTTAACTGTGGTGGTTGTGGGAGGAGCACGTCAGAGCAGATACAGTGTGTTCACTACTGGCAAATTACGTGATCAGTTGAAGTAAGTCTTCTGTTACCGTAAATATCATATGACAGTCGTGGTTCAAGTTTGATCAGCGGTCATAAAAATAGTATCGCTGGTCTGTCGTTGGACTGTTCTTATGTTGTCCATTTTTAATGTTGGAAGTACGAAGTTTTCAATACATATTACCACGGTTGACATCCTAGCTTGACGAGGCCCTCTTATTACAACGCTGCAGGTTATTCTTTTTTTCGATCCTGCAATATTTTGCGGAGTGAAGCCCGCTGCCAGAAATGAGTTTTCATTAATGACGGTGGACTGCCCAGGCGGTGACTGACACATTTTATTGCTCGAGCCATTTGGCTCGATTTTTTTTGAAAAACTCGTGCTGATGGGGTCTGGTAGACAAACATCTCTCTCTGGCAAGCGCGGGTTCCGTATTTATAGCCTAAACTATTTGAGAGAGGAGCGCTGGTCTACCGTATCTGGCCTCTCCTGCCCTAATTCTTAGCCTTACGCACGGCGACCACTTTTAAGCAAAACCGTAGTCATGGAACACTCCTCCACCCAGAGGTTTCGATATTGATGAAGGATCATGCTTGAATAGGATTATTGTTCCCAAAGATCGGTTTTATCTATTACCTTGTAATGTGAAAGGCTGATATATAGACGCCGAAAATTATGTTCACAGACCATTCTTTTTTTTCTTTCCTTTTTGTGCTTTAGTACTTACGTAGACTCCAGGTTTTTCCGTTGTTTGTATGTGATGGCCATTCCTCTCCTATATGCTTCTCGGGCACGCTGGAGTGGGGTCGCAATGGAGAAATGTCGTACGTAAATCGTTCAGTCAAAGTTGACGTTCACATTCAGTGCACCCTTCCTGCGTTGGTGTTGGAAAATACCCTTGGTTAGCTTCCTTTCCGTTGCAGCCTACTTGCATGTTGTGATGATTGGTTGGATTAAAAAAAATGCATTGTTGCATGTTTGTAGTTTGTTAAATGGTTACTTTCACTGCCGGTGAAGGACACTGTGCCGGAGACTAAATGTTTATTTAACGCGGACATTCAAAGGGCAAACCAGGTCTCTGTCTGGTACAGTAAATAAAATATAGGAGTGTTTAGAGTCATGCCAAAGTGCTGTAATCCTGTCCTGTTAGGGGCCATTCTTCTGCCATGCGGCTGGTTTGTCCTCAGAAATGCAAATACCTGGGAGTTTTAACCCTTTAAAAGGCTTTTTGGAACGTTTCCAAGTCAGTATTCTAGACTTCCGCTGCTTTCAGTCATTATGGTGATCGTTGCGTCATCATTGATCATTGAAATGTTCAGTTTAGAATTATCACAGTAAAGAGGAGATCAAAGGTTTTGGACCTTACACATTTGAAGGATATTAGATCCAGCTCTAGCACAGGTGAACCAAATCCCTCAAATGAAGATTCACACTTCCTTTATTTTTTTTATTTTTTTTTTTTTTTTGGGGGGGATACTATGTATTTATTGGTTGCAGGCTTATGGCTATGGCAAATCTGGGGATGCTCCAGTGTTATCTCTTTATTTTATAGCAATGACAATAAACTATTGATTGATTGATTCCTCCTATTGAACTGCACCCAGTGGAAGAGTATATCATTCAAACAAGAATTGTCTCCCTCTTTCTCATTTGTATTTTCTGCTGACGATGTTTAGGGTGCTAGTAATTGCTGGTTTAATTAGTAATTCCACAAACTGCAGTGAGACATGTCAAGCAAAGCTAATCATAATCCTGATCTTCTAAAAGCATACGTTCACAGAGGTTTTAGAAAACGGCATTGACTAATGTTGCAATGACCAGTTGCAATTGCTGGGCAGTTACGCCTAGTCTCTTGTTGGCTGCTCGTGTTAAAGCACCACATTATGTTGGAAAAGTGAACAGTGAATCACAGTGGGAGAGTTGTGCATGTTAAGAGCTGCAATTCCTACAGAGATCTGTGATGAGGTTGTGAATGCCGTCAAATGAAGAGGACTGCCGGCTCTTTGACCTCCTGTTTGTTTTGTGTCATGTCCGGTGTTCTGGAGTTGAGAGCAGAAGCGATGAATTCTGCCACTGTCCAAGTGTCGATGCACTGCTGTGTAAGTAGTACCCTTACGCACTGGTCAGTTAGAGGTGTTCTGTTCACCTCTCTAAGCGCCTGAGCCCTGTAGCTGAGAGGGTGTCACAGAGACAGCAGGGGGAACAGCTTAAGAGACTTACAGGTGGTGAGGGCAAGCAGGGGCCAATCACACACCCCCCCGAGCAGAGTGGGGTTAAGGAACTTGCTAAGGGCTGAACTACTGTACTGACCTAACAGTTTTCATTGTCGATTAATCAGCCAATTATTTTCACGATTAATCAATTAATCGTTTAACCTATACAATACCAAAAACATTGCCCAAAGTGTCTTTAAATTGCTTTGTTTTTTTGTCCGACTAACAGTGCAAAACCCAGACTCATCATTTACCATCGGAAATGACAAAGAACAGCAACAAAGCATTACATTTACGAAGGTAGAACCAGAAATAGTTTGATATTTGTGCTTAACGAATGACTGAAGCGATTATTCGAGAATCAGAATAATTGACAGTTAATTTTCTTTTGATTGACTAATCGATTAATTGACTGAATGCTGAAGCTCTACACCTTACTTAGCACAAACTGGGGTTTTAACCAGAAGCCCTCTGAATCACTGTCTGATGCCTAACCCACAAAGCTATAGCCGGCCCCACCCTATGAAACCCTTCCTATTACTGCCATAACATGAGGCTGCCATTATTCAATCATTCGGAAGTGAGTGGTCAGTAATTAAAAATAAGTGTCTGTGCGTCTATTTTGTGCAGTGGTCGTCGTCTTTGCCTGCATGCACAGGAATATGGAACTCGCTAATCACTGAATTCATCTTGCGCTCTTATCACTATTCCTGACTAGTAGTAAAGCAGTGTGCTGTAACCAATTATTATTATTTATTTTTTAAAATTATGACTGTTGTACAACTCGGTTACTCGTATTACCAGTAAAGATCATTGCATCCTCAGCATTAGAATGGAATGAAGTTCCAGTCTCTCATTTGTGATGGCACACCTTGGAAAGAGTAAACCTCAACACAAAATGTTTCTGGTTATTGACTGTTGTGCAATAATTGAGGGTTACGCTACCATGACCGATGCACTTGTGTATGCATGTTGAGAGAGGTGCAAGTGGTGGATGGATGGATGGATATTTAGAAGACACGGAAATTAGTCAGACTGTGTATGTGGAGGGATGTGTTATTTGATGTTTGAGTTGTAGAGGGAGAACTCCTTCCTGTACATTGGTGGGATTTTGAGAAGATCTACACAGGAAGAGGGGAACAGGGTTGTCCGTGACACTATAGGGTGGTGACTCGCTGAGCTTTCTGCTACTCCAGCTCCCCTAAACAAATAACACAGCTGCTCTTGTATTGCCTATTCATTACCTCTGCCAGGAAAGTTTGGCCGAGGTTATGTTTTGCCCTCCCCAGTTTGTTTGTCTGTCTGTCCATTTGTAACGAGGTTTACGGAAACAGTTCTGGACCACTTTTGATGAAACTTCATGCAATATGCCGTATGTGATCACTGTAGGCGATGATTCGATTTTCACTGAACAAGGTCAAGGGCAACATCACAGAAAAGGTAAAAAAACAAAGGGGCAGGTGGAGGTATGCACTCTACTGAGTGCCGTTGCAATTTATGACTATTACCATCATCATCCCCACCATGACATGAAGTGGAGCAGGGGATATTGCAATGGAGCCCGTCTGTCCTTCTGTCCATACAAGTGGGGACAAGTTTTTTCAGAAACCTCAGAGATGAGTGAAATTTTGTGTTTGTATGCTTCCAGTCATGAGTGACCTTGATTGGGTTCGAAAATGGGATTCCATGGTGACAGGGGAAATTGATGACGGTGTTGTCTTGTTGTTGTAGTTGTTGTTGTTGTTATTATTATTATTATGATTTATTATTAAAGCAATTTTTATGCTTCACACACACAGGGTTAACGGCATGTTGTTTTCTGGTTGTCTGGCCATTAGTTGCTCCGTCACTCTATCCGTCATGTTATCTTGTGTGCATGATATTTACTGAGGCGGCTGACAAATTATGATCAAATCAGACATGGTTACTCTCCCTAGAGGATCACTGAACTTAGTAGGTTTTGGAGGTCATTAGGTCAAAGGTCAAGGTCACATGAGGTCATCTGTTTGTGGGCAATGAAGATCCGCTTTTTGGTTGTATGCAGCCATGGCAGGTGGAGGCATACCATTCAATGCTTGAATTTTACTGTGTTATTAGTATTTTTAATTCATTTCTCTTGAAATGAGTAAGGCAGTGAATGGTGTGTGCTTGTGCCTGTTTGTGCACAGTACTCTCTAACTGCCTGGACTTCTGCAGGTGGAGCTCCTGATATTGGGGCTGCAGGTGGAGCTCCTGATATTGGGGCTGCAGGTGGAGCTCCTGATATTGGGGCTGCAGGTGGAGCTCCTGATATTGGTGTTGCAGGTGGAGCTCCTGATATTGGTGCTGCTGGTACAGCTCCTGATATTGGTGCTGCTGGTGGAGCTCCTGATATTGGTGCTGCTGGTGGAGCTCCTGATATTGGTGCTGCTGGTGGAGCTCCTGATATTGGTGCTGTAGGTGGAGCTCCTGATATTGGTGCTGCAGGTGGAGCTCCTGATATTGGGGCTGCAGGTGGAGCTCCTGATATTGGGGCTGCTGGTGGAGCTCCTGAAATTGGTGCTGCAGGTGGAGCTCCTGATATTGGTGCTGCAGGTGGAGCTCCTGATATTGGTGCTGCAGGTGGAGCTCCTGATATTGGTGCTGCAGGTGGAGCTCCTGATATTGGTGCTGCAGGTGGAGCTCCTGATATTGGTGTTGCTGGTACAGCTCCTGATATTGGTGTTGCTGGTACAGCTCCTGATATTGGTGCACAGTACTCTCTAACTGCCTGGACTTCTGCAGGTGGAGCTCCTGATATTGGGGCTGCTGGTGGAGCTCCTGAAATTGGTGCTGTAGGTGGAGCTCCTGATATTGGTGTTGCTGGTACAGCTCCTGATATTGGTGCTGCTGGTGGAGCTCCTGATATTGGTGCTGCAGGTGGAGCTCCTGATATTGGGGCTGCAGGTGGAGCTCCTGATATTGGGGCTGCTGGTGGAGCTCCTGATATTGGGGCTGCTGGTGGAGCTCCTGATATTGGGGCTGCTGGTGGAGCTCCTGATATTGGGGCTGCTGGTGGAGCCCCTGATATTGGGGCTGCAGGTGGAGCCCCTGATATTGGGGCTGCAGGTGGAGCTCCTGGCAGAAGTGCTGCGGATGGAGGTCCTGATGTTAGTGCTGCAGAATGAGCCCCTGGTATTGGTGCTGTGGGTTCAGCTGCTGATATTGGTGCTGCAGGTGTAGCTCCTTATATTGCTGCAGGTTGCTCTCCATCTTGCTGCATACTCATGATTTTAATAAGTGGACATTAAAATGAGCGAATATAATCACATTTCAGAGGAATGTTTTTTAGGTGTTAAATGCTTCGAAATGGTTGTTGGAGGTACTTGATAAAATTTTTCTCCATTGTAAGTCGAGCCTATCACAGTTTATCTTGATTGACATTGTACCAATCATGTGCCCACAGGGGCATGCGTGTGTATTTGTGCATTACTGTAGAGTGTTTATCGAGTAACTTGGTATCCATCCATTCTCCTTTTACAAAAAAATTGGTGATAGTTGGACAGGGATTTGCATAAATAATAATAAATCTTGTTCTCATGTACGATCTATAAGGTGATAAAGCAGTGTATTGTACTCTGACACACAGAGGGAGGGGGAGAGAATCTGAGGTGTTTTTGGGTTTCAGTTTCCAGGCTGCACCTGCCAGAAACCCCCCCAAAAAACACAACCTTACTTTGCAGAGACTGAAAGTGTGTAATGACACCTGCTCCTTGCCGTGGAGTTTTAACTGGTGAGAATGGCTCATTCGAGTGCTGATGTGCTGAATGCAGTGGATATCTACCGACATGAAGCACTGATGTTCGTCATGATATACAGCGCTGTCCTTCAACAGCTGAAATTCGTACATAATTCACCTTATATATGCAAATCCCTGCAAATTAAGCACTTGTTTCCCGTATATTTACATTACCTCAACTCACGCCTGCCCGATCTCTTACCAGTTGGCTTATCGAACTTGCCCGGAAATGTGTGTATCAGATGACTGCCGATCGCTCGAGTCCCGAGCCGCCTCATCACGCTTGTTTCGCTTTGCATCTAAACACGCAGAACGGTTATCATGAATGCTTTTTGCTTTGCATCTAAACACAGACAATGGTTTGAGTTCATGTGACCTTATGATTGGTCTTGGGTGATATAAGAAGTAACGTGCATACATGCCATTACTTTCAGTTTGTAAATTTTGTTTCGTTCATTTTCACCGTGATCACATTGTGACAGCCACACGAACTGATGCTGGTCCTGCTGCGGCAGGACAAAAAGCTTGTGAAGATGCTGTCAACCCGCGGGCCGCATGTGCGAAACAGTGAAGCGGAATCGTCAGGGTGAGCGAATAGTGAAACCACTTTGTATTGTTGATAACAACTACAGTATGAGCGGTGTTGATCACAGTGATCAACTGGCTAGTTCGCACCCACCGACTGCGAAAAAGTTGAGACTGTGCGAATCTTGGGTAGTTTGCGCCAAGAACGGTGTAAGGAAAGAGTCACGCTACATGTGCGTGAGTTATGAGATTCCATTATGCGTCGAACCCGAACCGTGCTTCCAAACTTGCCATACTGTCAAGAATTTTTTATGTAAGTGTTTTTTCATGTCGCTGTCATTCTGTCACCTCGCAATCTGTTTGTAAGTAAAAGATGTATATAGCGTAATTGATTGCATCCTTGTCGTATATCGCATGAACTCAAGTCAGTGTTTGGATGGTTAAGATGCTAAGCAGCACAGTTCTTATCACCCATTACGCCAGCGACCATCAGTGAAAATAATTAGTGCCAGCGCGCAGGGCAGCACTCACTGCTGCCCTGTTAAACACGACCCGCGTGAGCTATCGTTCATAGACAGATCCGGGACTCAAACCCGGCGATTGTTCGCGAGTAAACACGGCTCCGAGCGCTAAGTGGTTAAAGCAGTCGCTCTCTACTTTAACCGTATATGTATTTTTATTTAAAAAATCAAATTTGCTGTCGTGCAGAGTAATAGTATTTGGCCAGGGATGGCGTACAGTGCGTTTAAAAGTGCATTGCTGCTATAGGCCATTCTTAACATATATTTACTGCAGTCAGAATTCAGGATCTTGTGCACATTACTTGCAGTGAGATCTGTATATATTTTGAGCCACACAAATTTAGAGGTGTTTAATTCCTAACTTTGAATTGGTCCATTTCTTATTTATTGTTTATTTGTCAAGGACATGCATGTACACTGAGCGAGCATGATGCTCTGATGTGCACCATCGCATTGTCGCTTTGCAGTGTTCTTCCTTGCGTGGAGCACTCTAAAAAGCCGCACACAACACGCATAACAGTTAAGGACGCATGATTTGACTGCAGTATACAGGGATTAAAAATGGACAGAAATGCAGGCAATATGGTCAGATGGATGCAAATGACCAGGTAATAAATTGACATGTTTGAATCTTGGTATCAACATTTGGATGTTGTGAGCTGTTTTGGGCATGCAGCCCTGAAAGAAATGTTACCGTCCAGATACTTGAGGACCACACTGCACCTGCTGAATTAGCGATAGCGGTGGGTAATATCTGCAGTGATTTATGCGAGCGCGAGCTGGAGGAACGTGCCGTGCGCGAGCGAGGGCTGCTTCGTATCGGCCCTGCGTCGCTCGCTGCTGCCTGCCGAAGCGGAGGTGCGGTTATATTTGCTCTCTCCCTGGAGGCCGTGCGGAGCTCTGCAGGGTTTGGGCTCGTATCCGCACCGTGCAGATACACAGGCGTGTGAAACTGCTGTACAGTACAGGCTGTTATGCGCCTCACCTGCACTGCAGTCTGTAAGTATTAGGACAATAGTGGGCAATATTTTCAAAGGAACCCTATGCCACATGAAAAATATTTAACTCTGAATTTGCTTACACTACTGATACTGGCTGAGCAAACATGTTATGTTTACATTGTAGTGTCAGTGCAAAGGTTTTTGCGTAGAAAACGTAGCTGGAAATGAAGGCAGACCCCTGGCTCGGGGCTGCTATGCCATTGGTCCAGGCTAGTAAATTGATCTGTCCTCTGCCTGTCAATCTCAATGGGCAGTAATTCTTTGTATGGATCTTAATGCCCTCAAATTGAACAGCCTGTCTGCACTTTGATCTGATATTTGGTTATTTTAAATATGAAGTAAATTGGAGTATATGGAGTGAACTATGTAGGAATTGCAGCCCTGTGAAATTTTTTTTTGTCTAAATTTTTACAGCCCTTACCGCTGCAAGGACTATCTGAGTTTCCTCTGTATACACTGATGAAGCAAAACATAAGGACCTGCCTCATTCTGAGCAAATAAGGTTGAATGCCTTGTAAAAATAATACACGTCAAAGTCTGATAACAGATCTTGGATGGTGAAAGAACAGTCGTTTCTTGTCGCTGACAAATTGGACGTAGAAAAAAACAGGAATTCGGTGACTTTGGCCGGGGCAAAGTAGTTATGTCCTGATGTGTGGGTCAGCGCTTCTTCAAAGTGGCGAAGCTTTTGGGGTGATCCCAGTCAGCTGTGGTCAGCACCTGACGCCAGGGGTCCAAGGAGAGGCAAACCATGAGCCGGCGATTGGGTGTTAGGCACCCAAAGCTCATCGATGCGACAAAGGCTACCTCGTCTGGCCTAAAACGACAGGAGGGCTACTGCGGAGCAAGTTGGGGAGAAATGTTTGACTGTTAGGGGAGGAATGTGTCCCAACACACGATACATCACACCCTGACAAACGCCCATTCTAACCCCAATCCACTATTGAAACTGCCTAAAATAGACATGTTGGATCTGGACCCTGGAGCTATGGAAGAAGTTTGCCTGGTCTGATGAGTCCTGTTTTTGTTTTTAAACCCAAGGCTAGTACTAAGGAGAAGAAACCCTAAGCGTATTGGCATGTGCTGCAAGTGCCTGTGATTGCTAATCCGAAAGAGGATAAATCCTTAGTGTATTGGCATGTGTTACAGGTGACTTCATGGCTAAGGAGGATAAACCCTCGGCATATTAGCTTGTGTTACAGACTGTGACTGCATGGCTAATCCTAAAGAGGATAAACCCTTAGTGTATTAGCGTGTGCTACAGGTAACTGTATGACTAAAGATGATAAACCCTTAGCATATTACCCTGTGACTGCTGGGCTAAGGCTACGTAGGATGAGGCCTTTGTGTCTTAGTGTGTGTTACTGGTGGCTGCTTGGCTAAGGCTGAGGGGTAAACCTTTGCGGATTAGCTTGTGCTACAGGTGACTGCACAGCTAAGGAGGATAAACCCCTAATGTGTTAGCGTGTGTTACAGATGACTGCAGAGCTAAGGCTAAGGAGGATAAATCCTTAATTGGCATGTGCTACAGGTGACTGCAGGGATAAGGCTAAGGAGGATAAACCCTTAGCAATTTACCATGTGCTACAGGTGACTGCATGGCTAAGGTAAAGGAGGACAAACCCTTGCAGATTACCTGACTGCAGGGCTAAGGTTAAGGAGGACAACAGATTACCATGTGCTATAGGTGACTGCAGGGCTAAGGTAAAGGAGGATAAACCCTTAGCGGATTACCGTGTGCTACAGGTGACTGCAGGGCTAAGGGGAAGAGGCAGGGTGATGGTTGTGTAACAGCTGACAGAGAAGGAGTGCTATGCTGGAGGGTCTGGGGTTCTTCTGCTGCTCTGGGTGTCGTAATGGACCCTGGAAAGTGTATGTGTGCACGCGCGTGTTAGCGCTGAGCTGTGTTTCGGCTCATGCTCCTCTCTGCTGCTATTTTTACACCATCCCTCAGTGGGAGATTCTGTGTGAAAAGCAGAGCTTCGAGGAGGCTTGTGTGTCATGTGTAAGGATAGGGTTACTGTGTGTGCAGCCAGGGCTGTGTGTGCGGTGGGTTTGATGGAGGGAGACACTGTAACTGAGAGAGTGAATGTGAGAGTGTATGTTTGTGCACGTTTGTGAGGTACAGGTGTTTGTTTGTGCAGGAGGGCAAGGGAAAACGAGTGCTCACGTTCAGCAGTGCATCAGGAGAGTGTGATGTTGGTGTGTGTCTGAGTGTGTCTCAGTGAGTGAATTTGTGTGTGTGTGTGTGTGTGTGTACGTGTGTGTTTTCAGAGTGTGAATTTGTGTGTGCGTGTGCATGCCTGTATGTGTTTCAGAGAGTGAATTTGTGTCTGTGTGTGTGTCAGTGTGCTGGCTGCCACTGACCGTGTATTTTTTTTTTTTTTTGCCCTCCCTCTCTTCCCCGTGGAAAGGGCCTGTGATGTCATCACTGAGGACTTTGGCACACTTTCTGCATGTAGCAGCTCCGGTTTCATCTGGAGCACTGCTGAGCACGCTCACAACGCCTGCCTCAGCTGCCCCAGGCACGAGCACAGGGTTACCCAGAATCCAGTTCAGTTCCCTGCAGTTCAGTTCTGCTCCTGTTCTACTCACTTCAGTTCCATTCATTTCAATCCAGTTTTGTTCAGTATTATAATCTCATGAATTTAACAGAGCCGTACTCCTGAAGCCATAGAGTTAGAAGGATGTTCTGCAGACCAGTCACTTTATACATACATCAGGAGTGCATGTCTTCGCCTCGCTTTGGAAAGGCTGTTCTGGAACATGCTTGTATAGTCGTTAATGGTAACTGTATTATAGCTCCAAGTGATAATATTACAGTGCACTGGCTATAGGTATTTTCATCAACAGGTCACTCGTCACAAGTAATCATGAGTGCAGCATATGATGTCTGCAAAATTTAACTCGCTTGTCTGCAGGATGGGTAGTTGCATTTATGAATGCGATCTGTTATACAGTGTGGTGTGCAAATATTTGGACAATTATCACATGGAAACTATGGATGGCACAGTACCACTTCACCGTCTTTGATACTGATATCAGAACCTTGAGTATCTGCCGATTCTGATACGGATACCAATACCAATCCAATAACACTCCCACCACTCCCCCTTCCAACAACTATTACACTGTTAATAAGTATGGATGTGCTTTGATTAATTCAGCCATCGAAAAAACATTTGCAAACTGCAAAACAAACAGGGCTACTCAGCTCTCCCAAAGAAGACGTGCGGAGCCCAGAATATGACTCAGTTATGTAACACTGCTGCCGCTTTTTATGTTGGAAAACTTTCTCATTGCCAGCAGCATCATTCAAACATTAACCCAAATACAGAAATGTAACTTCATGTCAGTTTGTGCAAAATTTTTAAAAACTCAAATATTAAAAAAAAAATGGAATTAAAATTCCAGCATCAACGAACCTCAGCGATCACTTAAATATCGTTTCCAGGCAGTTGAACTGCACCTAGTTATGAAATGCACCCAAAAAAGATGAATTGACCGCTTGTTAAAATCGTATAACTGCAATTGTGGGGGCCCAGGGACTGACGTAGGGGGCCACTGAGCCAGGCTATGTGATCGCAGTGCTAAAGCAAGCCTCAGTTAATGTACGCATTTTGTTGAAGACAAAACTGAATCTTAAAAGACTATGGTTTTAAATGGAGTAAACGTGATAAAGACACATTTTGATGGTGTTGGATGAATACACAAGGCTCAAACCAGTTCCATTCCTTCATAACCGACTGCTTAGGGGACGTCTTAAAGGAGCTGTGTCACGATTATTGCACATGCTCAGAACTTGCATCCTAACAAAGTGTCTCTGCGTGACTGCAACTCATCATCAGATTCCATTGCTGCCAATCCATCTTCATTTCGCATTGTGTTTATATGTGTTAGTAACTCGGGCATTATGCTTTTCATATTTAGGAGTTTTCTATGGAAATTTGCGAATTAAAAGTGCTATTTTAGCTCGTTAGCCGAAGGCTATGAGGAATGTAAATTGGTTTGCTATTGCCAATAGTCATAGAAGAAGAAATACCACCCGATGCTGGGCAACCAATTTACATTCTTCATATCCTTCAGTTAAAGAGCTAAAATGGCACTTTGAATCCTCAAATTTCCAAAGAAAACTCTGCCTGAGTTACGAACATGTATAAACACACTGCAAAATGAAGACGAAATGGCTGCAATAGAATCAGATTATGACTTGCAGTCGAGCGGATTTACTTTCTTCAAAGTTGTGAGCATGCGCAGTGATCGTGGCACAGCTCCTTTAACTTTTGCAGCTCACTGTTGGCCAGTATTTGTAAAAGAATCCACCATTTTCATGCGCAAGTAGGCAAGAAATGGACAACCTAAAGAAAGTATGTGATTTCAGTGTTTCCCATACATTGACGAGACTTTGGCGGCCCGCCATAGTCTAATTTACCCCGCCATAGTCTCAATATGCGCAAATGCGCGTGATGAGATTACATGCGCACATTAAAAAAAAAAAAGGAAAAATAGGAACAGTACCGGAAGACGCGCAAAATGAGAATAATTACCCCCCCACCGCTCAACAAAATGAAAATCATCCCCCCGCTCAATAGAATGAGAATGCCACCACACATGTGCCCCCATAGTCGCCAAAAATTCTGTGGGGAACACTGGATTTGCTGTGGATGTGGGCAAAAAATGATGCAGACAGGAACAGGACAGAGAGCGAGATGGATCCTTGCTGAAGTGGGCAGGTGCCGGAGTGCAGAAATCCCTTCCGTACAGTCCTGTATCTCCGTGCTCCTGCAAGTATTTGCAGAACGCAGAGAAATCCAGGACAATCAGGTCAGATTTTCCTGTGCAATATTCGATCCAGTGTTTTGGGCTACTGAATATTGGTTCAGTACATCCCTAGTGCAAACGATGAACGAGTTAAGTGTGAAGGTACATCCATATCATGGGACATTTTGAGGCATTGTGACCATTTTAATGTTTGATCGGTGTCCAGCTACATGTGGCCAGAGCTGTTTGTGTCTGTGTGGTGTGAGCCCGTGTGCCAGAGGGAATGAAATTGTCCCCGTCTGTCTGTCTGTCTCTCTCTCTTTCCTACTCTCACTGTCTCTCTCTCTCTCTCTCTCTCTCCCACTCTCTCCTTCCCTCTCTCTCTTTGTCTCTCTCTCTCTCTCTCTCTCTCTCTCTCTCTCTTCTGTCTCTTTTACTCTCTCACTTTCTCTCTCTCCTCCACGCTTCATGCCCTGCAGCATCCTGCTGTTCTTGTCTGACTGGTTTTGGCACGTGTAACCACCCCCCAGCTCTCTCTCGTCCCAGCACTGCTCTCGCTGTAAGCGAGTCAGTCCTCACCCAGTCCTGCCAGAGTACCAAACTGTGTAAATCACCACAGGAAGGAAGGCTCCCATTACATGGCAGTGTTTCAGGACTACATATCCCACAATGCATTGTTTTTAGTTGTAGTTCTTATTTTGTTTATTTTTCCTGACTTGCTGTTGCTTGCTTTTGATTTTCATTGCCATCTGCAAGGTTTATTTTCCCTTTGACTTGAGGTAGGTTTTTTTTTGCCAAAGAATGCATCATCTTGTGGTTTTCCTTGTTTGAAAAGAGCAGCAGTTTTACAACTGACGTTTGCTTTGCTGGGTTTTATTTAGCCACTCCTCGATGGAGTATTGATGCACTTGGAAGTGTATTTTAGACTCGACTGGGTGCATCTGTCGATGGATGCGTAAGCTCTCAAACAAATCCCAGGTAACCACGAACTGCAATAGGAAGGCATTGCCGCAATGTTTGTTTCTGTGTGTCGGTGTGCAGTCAGAGAGGGGGTGGAGCTGACTGCAGGAGCGTGCTCAGTAGGGACCTCAAGGGACGGTGTGACGCAGGAACAGGTACCTATAGTGTACCTGTGAGTCCCTCCACACTACACACTCTGATGCACAAAATCTGCCCGACTGTGTGTCAGCATTTTCCATTCCATCTCTTGAGCTGGGACATGTTTTCAAAAGTTGGTTGCACTGGGACTCCTTATTTTTGGCAAATTTTGGAAAATTGTTTGAAATGGGAGTTCGTTGTGCTGCCTGCAGTATCTGATTGACTGATTACGGAAATAATTATTAATCCCCCGCCGCCACATGAAGTGGAGTGGGGGACATTGTTATGGAGCTCGTCTGTCCATCCGTCTGTCTGTCTGGATACGTGAGGACAAGTTTATTTTCAGCCTCTGCTCTCCCTAGATGAATGAAATTTTGTGTGTGTGTGTTACCTTGATTGGGCAGGAAAACGGGATTGGTGGGGGATATTGATGGACAGGGTCTTCTTGATTAACATTGCGAGGCCCCAGCCTGCTGCTACTTGTTTGCTTCTAGCTTCACTGGGCTGTGCTTCATTTCTTGTGCCAAATGCTTGCACCATTTCTGATCACACTAACAGTCAAATGGCCACCCTGTAGTATTGTTTTTGTTGGTTTTATCTTTGGAGCTGCCTGATTTTTTTGGGAAACGGGGGCTGAGGCGGGAGCGTTTCTTTTGCAGGACAAGGTTGCCTGTAGTGGGTGTGGACTGCTAGATTTACCACATCTGAGAACTGCTCCTCGCTCTCCAGACCTGTAGCCCTCCTCCTGCTTAGCTAACCCCCATAGCTCCTATAACCTTTTTACATCACTGTGAGACATCACAGGAGCCTGGCATTGCTCAGCTATGTAGCATCACTGGAGCCTGGCATAACTTGGCTCTCTGATGTCACTGGAGGCTGGTATTGCTCTGCTCTGTGACATCACTGGAGGCTGGTATTGCTCTGCCCTGTGGCATCACGGGATCCTGGAATATCTCTATTCTCTGATTTTACTGTTTGTGCTTTTCATAAAGACCGCAGGAGGAAAATTAATGCTTTGAATTTTTCACAAATCGACTTTGAATGGCCTGTTGAAGGAATAATCTAAACAAACTGAATTCGTTACAGTTACAGTCTATGTCCTGAAGACCTTCCTTTGTTAATTTTCCCTGAGGTTGGGGGTAAGAGTGGAGTGGAAGGGCCCTGTGGGGGGTGGGGTGAGTGTATTACTGCCCCAGACGCCACCACTCTGGACCTGCTCATTTTAGGAGCAGTGTCACGCTGAGTTTGCACTGTGTGCGTGTGCGCATGTGCGTGTGTGTGTATGTGTGCGCGCGTGTGTGCGTGCGCACGCGTGTTTATATGTGTGCATGTGTGTGTGTGTGTGTGTGTGTGTGTGTGTTGTGTGTGTGTGTGTGTGTGTGTGTGTATGTTTGTGTGTGTGCATGCATGCCCCTAGGACTTAAAATAGCACAGCTTGTATGGGTAGAGGGGGGACGGTACAGGAGTGGAAACAGGGATATCCAGTTACTCAGTCGTCAGAGCTCTGTCCTCTCTCACTCCCTCTCTTGCTATCCTTCTCTCTCTCTCGCTCTTATTCTCTTTCCCTCCCCTCTCTTTTTCCCTCCCTCCTCCTGCTTTCTCTCTCTCTCTCAGCTGTAGACCTTATGGCAGCTTCAGTCATCCCTCTTAATGGGCTTCTCTCTGACACCATTTGTATGAATGATGGAAGACCCCAGTAGCCCTGCTGTTCCGTACGAGAGCCGGGGCCCCGGGTGTGAGGCAGACACCTGGGGCTTCATTCGGCCACTGCGTTGTATAAGCGTGTGCTCAAAACCGGCTGCAGGAATCCCTGTTTCTCCGGCCTGTCTCTGGAGGCTGTGGCGAGAGGGTCTGGCGTCAGTCCCTCGCTGTGCTCTGCTTGGCTGCGCTCTGCTTCTATAAGCACTGGGCTGTACGGTGGCTGGTTGCCAGGTCTGCCGCTGGATCCCTGCAGGCGGTGGGAGAGGAGTATAAATAGAGCAGAGAGCCGTACTGCGCTGCTGTCCTGGCAGCCCCAGAGCAGGGAGTGAGTGCCTGATGCGTGTCTGTGTTACGCCGAAGCTGATTGGCCAGCTCTGGGGTCCACAGCCCCGGATTGGCCAGCTCTGGGTTCCATTACACACATTTGGCCTGCTGCGAGTTCCACAGCTCCGGATTGGCCTGCTGTGGGTTCCATTGCACCAGATTGGCCAAACAGCATCTCTTGCTTCTTGGAACCTTGATGTTATGGCTGTCCCCATTGGTCAGAGTTATTTCAAACTGCTTAAGAAATAAGCCGACTGCTCTAGCTTTGATGTTTACAAATGAACTTGCACACGCGTGTCTGCAGAATAGGGAGGGAATGAGATACAGGAAGGAGGGGAACATGATCCTGAGTCTAGTCTTCTGTCTCTGTGCCATGTGATTCATGAGAAAGCCTGGCAGGAGAGAGAGGGAGGGAGGGAGGGAGAGATGGTGAGAGATACAGAGAGGGAGTGGGGGAGAGAGAGAGAGAGAGGGATGGAGAGAGACTATTAGTAGTGGTGAAGGAATGTTCAGGGTTGGGCGAAGTGGCATCAGTCACTGTTGTAGTGCGTGTTAAGAGACACGCTGACACACACACACACACACACACATACGCACGCAATGAGGAGAACAGGACGTGGGCGGAGATTCAGAAGGAAGTCGCGTCAGAAACTGAATTTCCAGTTTCCTTTTTTTTTGTGTGTGTGTGTGTGTGTTGAACCTAAGAAGAGAACTCATTTCCCTCCAATGAGTTTTTAATGTGTCCTATTAATATGGCTTATTTTCCTCCACAACAAACTGGCTGGTTAGTCACGGTTCGCATTCTCATGGTGAATGAGGAGCCATTTTATGCATCAAATTTCTTCTCATTCATCTGCCCTGAAAATGAGCAGAACTGCGAAGCCAAAACAAAGGTGCTCTCTGAAGAGTGAGTGTGTGTGTGTGTGTGTGTGTGTTTCGTGAACGAGACAAAGAAGTTCCCAAGATATATCGGCAGTGGTTCGCTCTGACCGTCCTGCGCCTGTTGAAAACCCGGCCTTGAGTAAAATATGGCCGCTAATGGGGGGCTGGGGCTGAAAACATCACTACAGCCTCCATTTTGGGGAAAAAAACTCAAAATCTCGTCTTATCAAGGAAACCATGGAGCCCAGCAGAGCACTGGACTGATATTCTCCTGTTTTTTTTCACATCTCTGAGACTTTAACCCTGATACATGGCAGATTCATAACTGTAGATGGAAGACTTTTTTGAAAATATTGCACTTCTGAAACAATTTAATGATTGCTCACACTTTGAGTAATTTAATAATTTTGTGTGGCAGATGTTTATGAATGAATGCATTTGAAGGTTAATTTCATTATCATAAAAACTGGTGGTGTGTCCTGAATTTACCATAGTAGTAATGTTGTATGGATATATTGATGTACACAAGCTGTTGTTCCTACCAGACCTCTCTGAGGTCTTCCGCTGCCAGTCTTGGCACCTCTAACAGCTGAACCTGTTTTAACTATTTTGTCTCCGCTTAAGGGATTTTTGTTCTTTGCTTCTTGTGGAAATGAAGCTGCTTATTTGTCTCCTTTAGAAGTCTATTTAACGCTGGCTCTGTTACCTCTGTCCCTTTTTAGTCATGGAACATAAAACATGTAGAGCGTCTTCCTGGCTCATGTGGTGTGTGTAGTGTTTGTGTTGTGTGTGTGTGTGTGTGTGTGGTGCGAAACAAAACTTAAACCAAAAAAAAGCTGTCAGGGAGAGTTATGGTTCTGGAACACTGCTGCACTGTAAGTCATGTGACGTCAGTAAAAGCCTGCTCGTTTTCTTGCTTCGCCCTGATTGGCTGCAGAGTTGCTTGGCTGTGTTGTGTGCTTCTGTGGAACAGTGAGTCATTGTAACAGCATGAAGCTGCCTCAAAACGACAGTCAAAACGAGTCAGAGAGCGGCCATCTTTGAACTACCATCAGGACAGTCCCAATGAGCACTCAGCACAGCCTTGATGTGTGTTTATGTGTAAAGAGTGTGTGTGTGTACGTGTCTTCTGAGCTCTCCTGCCACACGTAACATCCCCGTGACGTACACTTCACCACTGTACTGCGAGGAAGTCCTCTCTCTTTCAGGAAATGTGTCTCCATGTGACGTCTTACACCCAACCCTACTGAGTTCTGTATGCGCACAACTCAGTTATGCCTACTTGAACAGTGTGGTGATATTCATACTGAAACCTTCCTGAATTATCCTTGCCTAAACTTTCCTGTGCTGTCCATACCTTTTATTGAACTTTTATTACCACCTGGTGACTGAACTGTTCTGAACATCTTTACTCACACAAATGCTTGATCAAAGAACACAAAGTGTTGCTGTATCACAGATAGACTCTCTCGAGATTTCACCTTTTGGGTTTGCCCCCACATTTGGTGCTTTAAATTGTGAGGTCACAATGCGAGTGCTCTTAACTGAATGATCTTGCGCTGATGATGTCACAATGACTGCTGAACAGCAGCAGAGTTCTAGAAGGCGGGAAATGTTGAAAATATTCTGCTTTACTGGGAGTTGGGAGGCCCTGTATCGTCTTAACTGATGCGCTGCTAGCGCTAAACTGTTTTTGAGCTTAGCTAGCGCGTAGCATGTTTGTCCTGTCCCTGTGTTTGCTGCATCAGGTCATCTGTGTGTCTGCACATGGGATTAGAGCTGTGCCGGGGTCATGTTTAAAGAATGTGTTGTTGTAGAGAGGATGGGATTAGGTTGGTTTAGTTGCGGCAGACGTACGGGATGATGCTGCTGGTACCAGTGGAGTTTCCCTTTGACCTGGGATGGGGTGAGAACACACTAATGATGGAAACACTTTGCTCTGATTGGTGCAGTGAGCACAGGCAATGTCTGTTTCAGTGATTATATTCATCTCAGTTTATCCCAACTCAACCTTAAATTTGGTCTGTAATGGGCTATCGGGTCTACAAGCTACCAGAACTACTGAATCTTTCCACTTTGTCGTGGAGGACAAGATCTCTGTGTGCGTGTCTGTATTTTTGCATCTGTGCATGTGTGTCTCTGTGTGTGTCAGTGTATCTGAGTCTGTGTCTGTGTGAGTCTCTGTGTGTCTGAGTCTGCATTTCTGTGTGAGTCTGCGTGTGTGTGTGTGTGTGTGTGTGTGTGTGTGTCATGTGTTTGTGCGTATGTTTGTCCGTGTGTCTTTGTCGGTGAGTCTGTAATTATCTGAGTTTGTGTGTTTCCATATCAAGTCTGTGTGTCTCTGTGTGAAATCTGCTCTCCCTGTGCCCACATCATGCCAGTCATTCCAGATCTTATTTCCTGTGCACCAGGAAACATAGAGGAGCTATCGCTCCAACACCATGCACGCAGCGCCATTTCAGAATCCAAACTTAGGGGCCTGACATCTCACATTATTTCTGCTTATATTTCCACTCTACAGAGTCCGACTGCATCCGTAATAACAGGCTGCGGCCACAGGGGAGGTACCGTACCTCACGGCTAAAGATGAGCTCAGATCAGTTCGATATTCTCACCAGAGCCACAGATTGGCTATGAACTGTTTCAGGAGATCAGGACCGCAGTGTCTGACCGTCTCGCGGTAAATGACCGCCAAGGCAGGGTGTGCACAGCCATCAGACACACACTGGGACTTTTTTAAATCAGTGAAATGAGAGAATCTGGTCCAAAAATTCTGGGGTTTGAGCCAGGAATGAGAGGCATTTTCCCTTTTTTTTTTTTTTCTGTCAGCTGCACTTAAGTTCTGAAAATTTTTTTAGTTAAATTTTCTGGGCTCTGCAAGAATGCTCATATTATGACTTATAATCTATATTTATTGATAATATGTGTGTGTTTTGTGTCCCTGTGCAGATGTGTTATATTTATTAATATATGTGTGTTTTGTTTCCCTGCACTGATATGTTATATATATTAATAATTTGCGTGTTTTGTGTCCCTGTGCAGATATATTTATTAACATGCTTGTTTTTTTGTCCCTGCACAAGATATTATATTTATTATTAATAATGAGTGTTTTGTTTCCCTGCGCAGATTGACATATTATTAATAATATGCGAATTTTGTCTCTCTGCATAGGTGTTATTTTTTTAATTTACTGTATGTGTGTTTTGTATCCCTGCGCAGATATATTTGTTGTTAATAAGTGTGTATTTTGTGTCCCTGTGCAGATATATGTTGGGTAAAGGTGCGAAGCGGAAGCTGAATGAGGATGAAGACGGGCTGGAAGGCAAAGCGTTGGCGGGATTGGCGATGGGCTTGTCGGACGGGCCGTCGAAGGCGTCTTACACGCTGCAGCGGCAGACCATCTTCAACATCTCGCTGATGAAGCTGTACAGCCAGCGGGCGGCGGCCGAGCCCAGTTTGGAGCGTCGCGTGCTCATCAGCAACATGCTTCGCCGCATCCAGGACGAGCTCAAGCAGGAGGGCGGGCCCCGCCCACTCTTCTTCCCCGCCTCGCCACCGCCGCCCGACGATGACCCCGTCGACGAGGGCTTCCGTGAGGCCCAGCCCGCTTTCGGGGTCCTGACTCCGCCCCTTCACCCACAAATCCTGCCCCTTCCTCCACACACCCCCCCCCCTCCCCCACCAGACCCCTCCCCTCCCCCAGACTCCTGCCTCACCCCTGCCTCCTTACTGGAGGATGATGCCTCCTTATTTTGCACTTCTCCACCCCCCCAACAGGGGGCACCCCGGCCACCCCTCTCCGTGGCGAAGGACAGCTTCTCCTCCGCGCTGGAGGAGATTGAGGAGCTGTGTACGACCGTGACGGCGACCATGACTACTACCTCCTCCCCATCGTGTCTGGGGTCGCCCCCCGTCATGCCCCTCCTGCTCCCCCTCGCGGGGTTGGACTGGAAAGACCACCTAAAAAAGCCAGTGGGGTTGCCCTCACCATCGTTAGAAGGCCGGGTTGCCATGGCGGCAGCAGATTCCAGGCCCTCAGCCTCCGCCCCGTCCCCTCCCGCACCACCCAGCAGCCTGGACGTAAGCTCCACCCCCTCCTCTTCCTGCTCCTCCTCCTCCTCGTCTTCGGCGTTCCTCACGGACCTGGCCTTGGACGATATACTTTTTGCTGACATAGACACCTCCATGTATGACTTTGATGCCTGCACCTCGGCCTCGGGGACAGCTGCCGCCTCTAAAATGGCGCCCATGGTAACGGCAGATGACCTCGTTAAAACCTTGTCCCCCTACGGAGCTGGGACATCCTCCCCCGTCGCCTCGAGTCAACCCTTCAAAATGGACCTGGCCGAACTGGACCACATCATGGAGGTTCTGGTCGGCTCTTGATTTTTAAACAACAAAGAAAATCAAAACTTAATACAAGAACAAACCTAAAACTCCATTCTTTTATGATGCATTTTTTTGTACAGTTTTTTTTTTTTTTTTTTTTTTAACTCTGAAGATATCTGCAAATTGTAAGAAAATGGACGGTGCCTGATGACACCCCGGACTACTTCACAACACTGTGCATGCATTTTCGCTTGCCTTTCCAAAATACGAAAAGGAACAAACACACCCGGCTTCTAGCAGACATCAGTGCCTTCATCTGCGTTTGACCACTTTGTAAATCCTCCATGTTTTTTGTTATTTTATGTTGTAAAGGTCATCTCTGAACAGGCGTGATTACCTGTGGAAGACCAGCTGATCATCCTTCATGGTGCCGAGAACCCAAGTTTTTCATTGTCAAGCACAAGGATGTGAAAGGAGGGAACCCATCACGTTACATTAGCTTGTTCTGTTCAGAGGTTTTCATTCAGAAATGTACAGGAAGTGTTATCTGCCTCTTTCAGTTTGCTCCCGTCCAATCAATTCGCCCATGTCCACGCTGACATCACGTATTAATGTCATTCGCTTTACAGACCTCGACTATTTCCAAAATGGCAACCTGAGCTCACATTTACAGCCATCTCCTCTGGTTTGATGTTTTCTTAAAGATACGAGAGCTACGCTTAGTACTTCTAAATGACCTTCTTGAAAAGTTGGGGTGTCCTTCGCTTTTATATGAATAGTGCGTGCATTTGTTCAGAAACACATAATGCTATATATGGGGATCTAAAGCTTTACGACACAACTCTACTCATGGTCAGCTGTATTAGGAAATCAATAGGGATGTGCTTTTTTTAAAAAAATAATTTGTATCCTGATCAGTGAGGGAATACTTTTTTGGCTTATGCTGTATATTTTCTGTCCGACGGTTTGTTGTCAGAAAGGTGCTGAAGTTTTAAATGTGACGCCCCCGGGCTCTTCGCCTCTGATTGAGGCTTTTAGGGTCTGAAAAATGCGTAATTTTGTGTATTACCTGATTTAATCGATTGGTGAGGAGGAAATTCACATCCCTCTTAAGTCCGAGTCCCTCTGGTGTCCAGCAGGGGGCGCCAGGCAATAACGGCTCCCTCAGACGCCCACTGTGATTCTCCAGCCTCAGTACCATGATGTCAGACTCCTCCTTTTTATAAGAAAACAATTCTATTTAAAGAGTTAAAATAATCATGATGTAAGCAGCAGGGGATTATTGGTGTAAGGTCACATGATCTGTTTCCCTTCTGAAATAAGAGCCATACGATCATAAGCCACATCATGTGATCAAGTTATTTTTGTTGTCGTTTCCCTAAAATGACCGTCCGAATCTTGCGAGAGTAGAATTTTGTGGGATGTCAATAGAAACTGTCAGGTATTCTGCTTACACTGATTTTTTGTCTGTATAAACAAGAGAGTGTACTTTTTCTCTAAATGAACTGAGCATTTACAGCCAAACTGTACAGACCTCTGACACGCTGGGGTCGGGGGTCAGTACCTGCCTGTTTAAAATGGGAGAGTTCAGGAGGTCAGCAGTGGCCGAGTCGAGCTTCCTGGACCCACCATTAAATTGAGCTGTAACTGAGTGTCAATCAACTAGCTTGAACCAATCAGGAGCGTTTTCTGTTTGCAAGAGGTTTCATGATTGGTTACATCAGCTAGGTTGTGAATGCCCCGCCCAGTTTGGGCACAGTGAAGTCTTGACTCTGCCATCAGTAATGGAAGGTGAAGGCCACTAGACTCTGCCCTTTAACTCTTTATAGCATGGGTGACCCTGGCTGGACCGCACCCATGTCCTGGATGTGGTGATATGGAGCAGGTCACATGATCAGGCTCCAGATCACGCGCTGTGTGTTTCTATGCATGCTCTGTCCGACACGTAAACTCTCCGGCTCCCTACTGCACCAAAAAAAACCTACAGAATAATTGTAATTGTAATAATAAGCCTCCAGCCTGCTACTGTAATGGTACTTATGCAGACACCATGTGCAAGAATGCAACCTGTTATCATTTAAAATGAAACAAAGCTTTTGCTGGTCTTTACTTTTTACATATATTAATTTATTAATTTTTGTAATTTCATTCAGCAGTGTTGAAGTAGCTCGTGTCTGCGGTCTCCTTGTCACTGCGGGCTATGTAGTGAGTGTAAGAGACGTAAAATGCGTCTTTTATTGGTTACGAATGTTTTCCCGCTGAAACGCATTCTGCTACGAGTTGGCGACCAGATAAACCAAAAACGTGCATCAGGAACTTTAAACTGGGTCGATGAGTGGGGGCGGGGGCTCGCTTTGGCTGGGCGCTCGCGCACGTGATTGCCACGCGTTGCTGGTGTCTGACCTGACAGTGCGAAATGCGCCATAGCGAATGTGTGAGGTCAGTCCGCTGAGGGACCAGTTTCAGGTTTGGAACAGAACGCGGAACCTGCCGCGGATCGGCGATATCGTCCATTCTGAAAACGGCAGTGCGAGGGTTCAGCGCCAGTATGAACTGAAGAAGCGGGCTTATCTGACGCCCCGCGTTTATCCACAGGACATAAGCCAGCTAGATGCACATGTTATCACAATCATTTGATGTAGATGTTCGAATTAGCCCACCTGTTTGCTTGTTTGTTCTCAAAACATCTTTCTGAGTGTTACAAGTCACTCTATACTTGTCAGGACAGTGAGATTTCACTTGGTGTGTGTGTGTGTGTGTGTGGAGAAGAGGGGTTGCCTTCTCTCATAATTGGACTGTTGTGTGTGCTTTCAGTATTTGCTTAGTCACTGCGACTAAACAGTTCCCTTTACAACCCAGATGTATAAAATCACTTCTGGGGAAAAGTAAACTAAGCAGGGAGATTGTGTGTGCGCATGTGTGTACCACTGAGTGACAAGGAGACCCAAACAGCTGATGTACTGATTCAGAATTAATTCTTTTTTAATTTTTTGGTTTTGAAGTGATTTTGTTTTTGTCTTATTTATTTTTCATCTCCGGTGTAAATATATTTATTTTAATGTGACGCTAACACCTGGATTGTAATGTGTACAGAATGTATGGTAGGAATGTGATGTTAGGAATGTATTTTGTAGGGAAATGGGTGGAAGCCATGTTTATAACTTCATTTCATTTTGTGTTTCACCTTCTCACTGGGACACGGGGAAGGGGCTCGTGGGGGTGAGGGGGCGGACTTGGTCAAAACTGACCCCCCAGGCTTTGTTTGTGCGTGCGTGCGCGTGTGCGCATATCTGCTTCCATGGATGCGTTTTTTTTTTTAAATTTGTGTGTGTGTTTTTTTTTTTTTTTGTGCGTTTCTGTCTCTGTGGACATTGTTTCCGTGTGCATTTGTGTGCATGTGTTTTTGTGCACATGTATGTGTGTTTGTGTCCAAGTGTGCACTTGTACGTGAATTGTTTTTGTGTATGTTTGTATGTCTCTGCGTCTGCTTGTGTGTGCGGAGCGTGTCTGTTAGTACATGCATGCTTGTCTGTGTGGATGTGCGTGTGTGTCCGTGTGGATCTGAGTCTGTGCGCGTGTGCGTATATTTGGGAATGGTTGGTGCAGCAAACGATTCCTCCACAAATTTGGTGAGACGTTTGTGACACGTTTACGCCCCAAAGCTTACAGAAACGGAGCTCCCTCCGCAAGACTGTGATGCCAAACTGTTGAGAAGCGCAGATCCCAAACATGCTTTTCCTCTACGCCTCCGAGTCTGTATCAAACCCCCTGTGCAAACATGGCAGTCTGCGGTTTAAAGAGTGTCTGACCGCTACGCTAAGCTACTCTGTGTGTGTCCTGTTCGGGGTGGGATTGTGTTTTCAAAAGGCTGTATTTTTCCCGAAGGGCCTTTTTGCTGTGCCTTTTCTATGCAATATTACCGACATACTCATCATCAAAACTGATTACTGTATTCACATCAAGGTATGGACTGATATATGAATATATAAATATATATAAATATAAAAAAGGAGATGTGTATATGAATTTGAAGCAGTCTTACTTTTGTAGTTTTATATTATACAATAAACTATAAAAATGATGTCAATCACTTGGACTTGTTTTGTGTTCTTGCTCTATGGATTTGTCTGTTCGCTCTCCATCTGTGGTGGAAAAACGCAACACTAAGATGAACACGTGTGATCTCTGAAACGAGAGGCGTGGACAAAGCTTAATCCTGTACTGACCCTGGAGTGCGAGTCCGTCTCTGGTTTTTTTTCTCCATCCAAACCTATCGTTGGATTGTTTTTAATTTGGGTTTCATGAATGCATTTGACCAGGTGCTGAGAATCTCCTCCAGTTTTTCAGTTCAGAATATTCTGCAATTTTTAAGACTTAATCACCCAGACCACTGGACTACATTCAGGAAAATACCTCTACTGCTGTCATGCTCAAATAAAGCAATGAGGGATTGATCGATTTTAATTATACACTTGCTATATGGTTCAGTCCATCTACGCATTAATGATCTTAATTCCTCCTCATAGTAACCCTGGCGGGATTGATGGATTGTAACCCTGCTCTGCATCCTTTCAGGGTTTAGTCCAGTGCGGCGGTCTCCAGCTCCAGCTCTGTTCCTGGAGAGCTACTATCCTGTGGGATTTTACTCCAACCCTAATTCAGCAAACTTGATTGGCTAATTCACAGCTCATTAAGATCTCTAACAGGGAAATGAGGGGAGTTCCTTGGGGTTGGAGTGAAATCCCTCAGGAGGGTAGATCTCCAGGAATGGGTGGAGACCATTGGTCTAGATTGAGAAATATCACTGCAAGAAGGGGAATAATGTGAATTTTTTATTTTGGGGTGATCTGCTAAAGTCTCTGCTTTAGCTTCCCTCCCTCGCTCTCCTATCACTGGCTCCATTTTCAGCAATTATTTTCACTATTATTTTTTCTTATCTGAAACATCATCAGTGTTCAAGAACTCTGGCAATAATCTGTTACCCCCGGTGATTGTGACATCCGCATTGGAACCTTATCTTGCCAACATTCTGATAACGTGATTGTATTCGCCTACCTCTTAAAGGGTTAATCCTGACCCAGAGAAAGGCGAGCACATGCTGCTCACTGGGCATGCTCAGACGGTCTCAGTCTGCCACCTGCACACAATGTACAGAGAAGAGCAGCAGACATTTCTCTCTGGTGTCCTGGGAATGCTGAAGACGAGTCTGCGGGACGTGGTTAGCCTGAACATGACCTGGAACACTCCATCACACACTCATTAGCCCATAGAGCTCATATCACATGTATGCGGAAATGCAATGTTCATTCCCCTGACCAACGAACATGTTGCTAATAAATCAGATAGCGATGGCTATTAATGCCCTCAGAAAAACTTCCATCCTTTTGTCTCTCCTAGTGATTGCTTTAGGGCACCTGGGGTTACACGCCAACCTGAGGGCGACTGGCTTCTCTCTCTCTCTCTCTCTCTCTCTCTCTCTCCTCTAGAAAAGGGGGATCAGGTCTCCTGATGTGCCGTGCTCTCTGAGGGGCCAGTAGCTGATCATGTTGAGGTAAGTGCATTAGAGTGATATAATCCGCAGATCTGAGCTGTCTGTATCTGTGTGCTGTTGCAAAGGATCGACCTCCCTCTTCTTATCAATTTACCATAATTTTTTTCACATGGAAATAAATTGTTCCCATCTTTCAGGAGTCTCACACTCCCTGTCCTCTATCCCTCTCACCTTCTCTCTCTCCCTCTATGTCCCCCTCTCTCTCTGCCCCCCTCCCCACCACATTAACAGTGTCATTCTGTCAGATTCATAAATGGCCTTCACCAAGGAGCTGCACTGGGGCCACAGACATTAACAAGCAAATAAAGCAACCATGTTTTTATTCTTTACCATAGTCTGATTGCTGATTGGTGGTCTAGCTGCCACCAATCAGGCAGGGAATAAGAGCAGTGCAAAAACTGTCAGCCAATCAGTGATCCTTTTTTCCAAAAGAGTTCTGCGACCATGATCAAACACCGGTGCATTTAAGATGGGACATGAGTTTCAAGGAATATACAACAAATGAGCAATTTATGCATAATTTAATTTTATCATTCACATGCTTGGGCTGATGTGCATTTCCACTGTATCTAACAACACTGAGTACACCCCTGTACCATATCACTAAAAGGGCATAAATAATTCAAAATTGTATCATTTTGCAATAATTGTTTTATGTATAAGTAGAAGTGCAGGGTATTTGAGTTGGTGAATAATTAAAATTGAACAGGATAAATTGACACCATTGAAAATATGGACCCCAAAGTACAAGTTCATTGCCTCAAAAGTGATTACACCTGCGATTACCAATTCAAGCTAATTTAATGACCATGTTTAGAGATAACCTGTGAACATCACGATGCATTCAGTTTTGGCCTAGCTTGTGTGTATTGCAATATGGCTCCACATTGTAAAGAATTGCCAGTGCAAACACTGAACCGTATTGTGAGACTTTGTAAAGATGGGGGATGGCACCAGAGACTTAGTAAGCCAGCTGTGGTTCGGAGGTACGGATGTACAGGAATAACTAAACTTTCAATAACCTGGACAAACGACGCCAGGCACAATTCGCTATGCGGGCAACTTTGCATTGTAAAAACTGACGGTTTGTTGCTTCCAACTAGCACAAAGATTATCTGTAGGAACTGCTGTTTCAGTGACTGCTCCAACTGAGGACATCAATGAAGTCAACCGTTATGGACCGCGTCCAAGAAGAAATCCATTGCTTACAAAACGGCTCAAAACTACAAGATCAAACTTATCCAAAATACATGAGAAAACACCTGCTAAATATTGGAAGCAAATTCTCTGATTAGAAGAAAGAAAAATACATTTGTTTGGATCAGATGGGGTCCAGCATGTTTGACTTGGACCAGAGCATGACTACCGCAGAGACTTTAAAATGCAGACCATGAAATAGAGGTGGGAGAAACACAGAAAATTGTATTAAATGGACAGGGTTTGTAATTACTTAACATTTTGGTGATTTTGACCCAGGGGTTCCTCAGTTAAGATAAAACACTGTGTTTGGCCTCTCCTCCTGTAATAGTCTAATGCTGATGTCACAATCTCCGCTGCCAACTGCAGGCAGAGTTCTAGAACTCAAACTTAGAGCTTTGAAACAGAAAATATCACCAAAAAACCTATTCCTCAAAGGGTTTAATCCAGTGATCCAATGAAGAGATATGGCAGTCACAGTGATGATAGTATGATCATGAAAAGAAGCTGTGTGCATCTCAGAGGGAATATGCCAAGTGTCTCTTCTATGTCAGAGAAATGAAGGGCAATGCAAACGTGGTTAACATGGACTCAACATGGAATTTTTAAAATACTAAAAAATACAGTTAGAATGTGGTTTCAGGAAAATTACAGTTCTGGTCTATCAAAACACCTTGGTCTTATAGGCACCAAATCTGATTCCAATCCTTATGCGCAGCTCTCGAATGACACCGGAGATTTCAGTCTGCACTTTTAGTGACAACTGGAAGCATGATTCGAGTGATTTTCCGTGTAGATAAGTGGAGTGGCAGTGGCGTGGCCAGCGGGGGTGCTAAGACACATCCCTTTTTGACTGCAATTAGTAGTTCTCAATCATTTTCCTTTATTGACACGATTTCCAATTATCTTAATTGGCAACTGAAGACACGATTTCTCTCCATATGCGATCTAACAGTCTTGGCACCCCCGCTGGCTACGCCACTGTGGAGTGGTAGGCCTATATTCCTCTTGCACAGGCGAGCAAAACAATCTTCAGGCATCTGTGCCAAATTCTGCAATTAACCACTTAACATCTGGAGCCATGACTTGACAGACATCTGGATCACCATCAAACTCCGAACTGGCCAGTACTCCTGGATTTCCAGCAGTTTCTCTAGATCCAGTGTTCTTAATGGACTCTGGGCAAAGGAAACGTGCAGACAGAGTGAGGGAGATATGTATAAATTTTTGATTGGAATTACCGCACTAATGCGTAATTCACACTCCGTTCGCTGTAGGCACGTCCACGGGCGTGTTGGTTAAGATCTCTCGCACTTTCCCATCGCCTAATTCCACCACTGTCCCTCCCTCTCCCCCTCATCTCCTCCTCCTCGTGCACCCTCGCTCTGTCAGGTTGGTGTAGCGCAGCTGCCACGCTTTGCACGATCCTGCGTTTCCTCTAAAACTGCGGCAACAACGGGAAGCGGAGCAACGAGCCACCGCAACCGCCAACCCCCACGCCCACCCTCAAGCCCACGAGGACTGCCCGCAGATTCAGCGCTCAACGGACGCACAAGCCACGCGTTTACGTAATCCCCAGCTCTGACTCACGACTGCCCCCGCTGGATTGTAGGACCGCCTAGGATAATAATCTAATTCTGCGTCACAACCTCAGAGCTCCAGGGCGTCGTATTTTAGTTCATGCAGGCATTAGTAGGTGATATTAAACCGATGCCTAGTTCAATTACATGTACATGTCTCTTATGTCAAGGTCAATAAGTGGTGGCTCACCAAAATAACGATTATCTATTGAAAGGGTTAACGAAACAGGGATGCTGAAAATAATACATTGGCCTCTGAAGTCATATTTTTAAAAATCAGGGCATAGTCGCTCATAGCCAACTGTAGTAAGACCTTATGCAAATGGACTGGCGAGATGCATTCAGCAGGCTGCCGGACTGACAATGTAATTCTTTACAACGCAAAATTAAACTTTTCAGAGTGTAATTAATACAAGCTGCCGTGCAGCGCAACATCAAGGAAAGCAGGCACAAGCGTATATGAGGCACCTGACGCACAAGTTGACACTTGACAAGTACATAAATTGAAACGGACCACGTCGCGGCAAAAATTTAAGGCAAAAAGGGCACTCACTTCGGCCCACGCTTCAGTTCGGCCAAGTGATCATTCAAAAGAATGAGGGAATGCGCGCTGAGTGCCACGTAGCTTTGATCCAACCGACCGCGTGCATGTGTGACGTGATCTAGCCTGCAACTGACGTCAATCTGATTGATACGCCTATCTGGGGTAATATATTAAGCTTTAGTGTCCTGCAGTTTGTGCATTCAAAAAGACCTACTCTCCACTAGGCTTTCACGCCAGGGTAAAAGAACGGGCTTCTGAAAAGACTTGTGTTTTATAATTTCAGCTGTTTTTTTGGTACATGGCGTGCTCGCACGATAGAACATGAAATACTGCTTTAAAGTCGAGCACTGAAGTGGTAGCCTGTAGGCAAATAAATGTGCTAGCCGAGTCAGAGAGACTGTTGTGCTTTGTTCCTTTTTAGCCCGTCAAAAATGTACTATTTGTACCCAAAGAGAATGTTATTGTGCATCAAGGAAACATGGCAAATTTGCTCCCCAAAGAACAAAACATAGGTCCCGCCATTCTCCCTGAATTTCAGGAAGTGCACAAATTTGTGAGCTGGACAGTGCAGAAATTTCTAGAATCTGGCGGAATCGAGCTGAGGTATGCAGAATAAGAGGAAGGCAGAGAGGAGGTGTAACAGCGCAGGAGAAGCAAACTTGCTATAAAAAACTACATAAACACCGTGTTGTCAGGCAGAAAAACCGAAGTTTCCGCCGGGCCCTTTTTACCATGTATGAACGCAGAAGAAAGAGGGGACGAGCGCAATAAAAAAAAAAAAACAACAAAATAATAATAATAATAATAATAATAAACCCTGTAGTTAAAACTGTCACTGTAAAGCCAGACGGCAGCAGGGCGAGACAAATTTATAAAATAACGCTGACCGTAATAGAGGGATCTGTCTCATTCCCGCAACCTCCTTCTCTCTGCGTCGACATCAGGAAAGCTCACGTGACGCGGTACCGAAAGCATTCGGGCAGAACTGTGTTCTGACGTCTTTATATGTTTTCAGCGTTAAATTGGTCGCTGACCACAAAGTGCTATCGTTCTAAATTAATATTGCCCTAAAGCGTGTGTGTGTGTGTGTGTGTGTGTGTGTGTGTGTGTGTGTGTGTGTGTGTGTGTGCGTGCGTGTGTGTGGATGGGTGTTCCTACCTAAAAGTGATGGAATAACAGATTTCTTCATCCTTATGGGGTCATTTTGGTCCCTATTTGTTAACTGTGCTATTTTAGAGTTTGGGGTTAAGGTTAGGGTTAAGTTAAGGTTCGGGTCAGGATAGGGTTAGGGTTAGGCATGTAGTGTTTACTGTCAAGGACAGGATATGGCATTACGGAATGAATGTAAGCCTTAGGAATGTCCTCAAAAAAAAAAAAAACACAATGTATGTGAGTGAGTGTGTGTGCTTGCAGTTTGTATTTCTGCCGTCAGTGGGCCTCCTATACGGAATGAATGTAAGCCTTAGGAATGTCCTCAAAAAAAAAAAAAACACAATGTATGTGAGTGAGTGGGTGTGCTTGCAGTTTGTATTTCTGCCGTCACTGGGCCTCCTAAATTTACCTTCTTGCTGAACATTGTGCTTTTAGTCTTTTTTTTCTGGGGGGTTGTATTTCAATTTTTGTTGGCTGGCTGTACACGGTTGTCTGATTGGTGGTATTCAGAGCTGTGGTAAAGACTATAGACAGCTCAGCATGGGGGGGGGCACTGGTCAAGGGAGGCAGGGGGAGAGACTCCATAAAATGTATTTCACTTAAAGAAATAGGGGGATGGGAGTTTGGGTTCAAGATGCCCCTGGTTGAGGCACAGCCAAGTACAGCACAGTACCTTGGTTTAACTCTGTAGAATTCTAAGTGCCACACTGTGATAAATTCACTGAATTTAACAGTTAAATTAACACATTGTGTCTTTGTTATTTTTAACTGTAAGTAGAGTCCTGTGCACATTTAACTGTATTTACAGTTACCATACACGGAACCTTTGTTATAAACTGATTGTAAAATTACAGTTAACATAACTGGCAAAAAGGTGCCACTTTATAACAGTGTAGCACTAGCATACCATCTGATTCTATTGGGCTCCTGGCTTTGGCTATGGGGTGCGATAGAACTCATGTCTGAACTTCTGAACATGGCCCTCTGGTTAAACATCCAGATTTATGTGCTTTATAAATTAGGAAAGCAGCTGTTGGTACTACAAGTTCTGATGTCCATTTACTGGAAGTAATGAGGTTTTCAAATAAGCAGTCAAACTCATTCTTTATGAGCGGAAAATACATTTGGCTAATAACATGCTGGTAGTAAAATAAAATTAATGTTCAGCAGGTTAAAAATAAATGCTATCAGGATCTATATTTTCATTAATTTCCGTGAGACTATCCACGAAGAGCAAATGCAGGGTCAGGGTGCATAGGCCTATTTGTACTGAAAAAGATGTATTTTTTTTCCATCCCCATATGGTTTTCGGCAACATTGGCACGGGACTGCGTATAGATGCTATGAGCACGCCATTTCCCTCAAGTCCAGTTTCACGCTTCCAAAAAAAGAAAAAGAAAAAAAAAGCTATTTACAGTTGCGAGCACAGTTCCGAATATGCACCAGGCGGAGACGCTGTCGAGCTTTCGAGTCCTTTGTCCTCACATGAACCGTGCGACTGACTTCTCTGCTGAAAAATGTTTTCCATTGACTCGTTAGAAGCAAACTCCTAATAAATCTCCCTCTGCCGTGGCTCAAAAAAATATTTAACCATGTTCTATGTTGATAGCTGACAATTAGAAAGTGCCTGTGACAATCGCGCCTTCTCAGGAATCGTATTAGCAATCAGAACAGATCATGTCACGATGGCAAAGGCCAGTGAATATGGTCATAGCCGCCACACTCTTTCTGTCGACAACAGATTTACGTCGGGCGCTTCTGAGTCGGTGGACTGAAAACTGGCCTCAAGGCAGGAGCATTATTTCCCTAAACATTAAGAGAACATGTCGAACCGTCTGCTTTCATGCAGTTTGCCGTTCCTGGTACGTGCGCTTTTGCTGTTCAGCATTGAATACATTGACATCCGCGCACCTTTACTTATAAATTGCTGACTGGGTCCATGATTTATAGAATCGGTACATAGGAATAAAACTCCTAGGTAAGTACTAACCCGTGATGTTCTGATCGCAAATATCGTTGAAAGACGCTTAATTATGCCAACTTCGACCTCTGTAGGTGCGTGCGTGCATATCGCCAACAGAAACGAATACACAACGAAAGCGCAGAGAGGGCTCCATTTAACTTCGCTGGTAGTGTACCGGTGCACCTGACAGCTCTCGGGAGTGAAGGTAAAACCTCGCGCGACCCGTTATCTGCCTACATCACCTCTGCTGATCTACTGCACCGTTTCTCAACCTCCGGCGTGCGTATGAATATTTCAAGCGACGTTCCGGGACTCGCCTAATATCGATCCCTACTCAGGGAAGACGACAGGAGAGGCGCTGCCCCACATTGCAACCCGTGGGGACAGCCCATAGCCCGCCTGGAAAAGGTTCTTCACGAGGACTCCGAACTTTTGCGATTTAAACCCAATAGGCTTCATAAGATCAGTGCAGCTGTTCGGCTCATGAGTTAGGTCCTTAAACCCAGTCAGCGCCAGGGGGATTGGCAAGTGAAATAATCTCACCGATTAGTTGCACTGAAATAGAAGTCAGCCAAATACCACTGAAATGAACCAAATTGGAGGCCAGTTTGTCCTTAATCCTTCTTCAACCAGCGTAGCCAGGCCACCGAAACAAATTAATGCGCTGTACTAGGAACCTGATAAGTCAAACATTTCGGGCCCTTCAAATGTTCCAGGACTTTATGCAGGCCCAGACGACATAGACAATGGCATCCCGCAAAATCTGATTCACATAGTCACTGCAAGGTTTCTGGGTAAATGACCAACCATTTCCCCCCTCCCAAATCTCTGCATGACAGATATCACCATTACTGTGACAGGAAAATGACGGGATAACTGCATGGGCCTTCGGGAAGGATGTTTTGGAGGAGTTTGCGTTCATAAGAAAACATATTTGCACTGAATGAAACCAATCTGGAAAATTAATTCTGACGCAACATTTTGATATTGGTGCATTACTGCATTCGGGTAACAAAGTGGTCACATTATTAGATATTAGTGGACCATGTTTGGACAGCATTTCACATTTTACATTTGTGATAAAAAATGAATAAAAAAATAAATAAAAATCAACAGCAGCCAGACGTGTTTTTCTCTTAAATTATTTTAATTTCTTGTGTACACTAAAAGTAAATTTACACACTTAAATCTGAAAAGAACCAGGGCATGCATATTAACCTTTTGTACAGGCTCTTCAAGTCCTCTTTCCATAGGAATTCTCCCATACATTTTACAGCCCATAGCATTACTGTTCACAGTCAGAAGCCACAGCGAACTAGGATTACATCCATTTCATCTTTACAATGTGCAAAATCCTCCTTAAAACAGGTTTACAGTGGCTAAACTGAAGAATAAATGAGAGAAACTAACACAGAAAATCAAAAAGCTTGACAGCAAGCGAAGCGAAAGCACAAAGTAACAGGAAATATGGATGCAGGTATTGGTCCCTCTTTCCTTGCGATTTAAGCTGATTATCACCATCGTAAGTTCCCTCTTAAGGAAAATACTCCTAACTTACTCCGTCAGTGATTTTAAGTGTAGTGGTTCCCATCCCCCTCAAATAAAGAAAAGACAACCAAAAAAAAAAAACCCAAAACAAAAACACATCGGTCTGTGCCCAATAAACGCTATCACAGCCACAGGTCGGGTCGTTTGTTACTTACAAATCAAACCCGCATTCCGACAAAAAAAAACACAAAGATGGAACATTCAACGCATAATGAAATTAAGTTTCGGGGTAAAATCTACTGAGTAAAACAAACAAGTTGTTTAAAACTAAGGCAATTAACACGACAGGAAACAGTCCGCTGGATTATGCAGGCAGTGTGGTTGTAGGAATTTATAGACTCTTTCAAATGGACCATTTGTACTGGTGCCTTGCAAAGACTTGAACTGGATTTATCTCATAAGTATAAACATGTACAACCCCCAGCACAGAAGAAATAAAGTAACAATCTTCCAAAAAAAATAACTTGAAGCTCATCCCTGATTATTTACAGATTAATATAAACAAGACTTACTTCATAGGACTTCGGTCTATAAATAAATATATGCTTTTATTTTATTCATACTCACTGTTATTACACCATCAGTTCATGGACAGACAGACAGTAGGACAGACAGGCTGCCCGAGCCTTCTTCATTAAGGGCAATGGGTAAATGGGTGAAAAAAAACCTTCATTAAAATAATATCAGACATTAAAATAAAGAGAATTAGGCAGGGAAACTGAAGAGTGCTAAAAATGATTGAACAAACGGGCGCTGGAGGTGAGGGGGCGGGGCCAGGTTGTCAGTCAGGCGAGGGGGCGGAGCATCCCAGTGGTGTGAGTGTGGCGGGGAACATCAGAACCTTGGCCTGCATGAAGGACAGGTCTGGCAACCCTGCAATCACCTTAGAGGCCTCCGCACTCAAATTCTCCTCTCTCCTGGGCTTCCTGTGGGAGGAAGAGAGAAAGACAGGGAAAGCGAGGGGGGGGGAAGAGAGAGGGGGAAGGAGGAGGAGAGAGAGGGAGGAGGAGAGATTGAGTGGGAGAAAGAGGGAGACGGGAATAAGAGGGAGAGAGAGCGAGCGAGCGAGCGAGCGAGGGAGGGTGGGCGGGCGTGAGGCAAAGAGACAGAAGTAGGTGTTAGAGAGAGAGAGACTATACACAGCCCTCACCCCTCCTATACAGCAGCTCTACCCCTCCCTCCCTTTCCCTACCTCCCTTACTCTCTCCCTCCATCTCTCCTCCTCTCTTTCCCTCCCACTTTCACTCCTTCTCTCTCTCTCACTCTCCCTCCCTCTCCTTCCAGTTCCCACAGGCTCCATGGTGACCAGAGACCCACACCCCTGTCACCCATTCCCCCCCAAACCCTTCCTGCCTCTGTCCTGATCTCACCCTGATCGCCACGGCGTCTGAATCAACAAACAGTCGCTCTCACACAGAAGGCTGCACACTGTACTGGTGTCTGGCTCCCTCTAGTGGCCGCCAATCAAACTCCATATTCTCGGTCACAGCAAGGCCAGGGCCCATCACCCCGTTACCAGGTTACCAGCCGTTCTGCTTCATATCAAACCTCATTTACCCAACCAGAGACAAGCGGTTAGTCAGGAGATCTCCAGCTGTTGAATTAGGTTTACTTAGTTTGGGTTGGAAGGTAAACCTACAGGATGGGAGATCTCCAGGAACAGGGTTGGGCAGCCCTAAATATGCATAGATCTGGACAGTGGGAAATGTAGAGCCTAACTTTCTGTAACCAGTTGTCCTATGACCGGAGAAAACATTCATACATTCAAAAAATGTGCTGAGCAAATATGGGCCAAACTGATTATTAATCTTCAGAGAGCTGATATTTGCAGCAAATATTACCAAGATTCCCTCACATGAAAACCTTCCTTAAAGGTCAGGTAAGGGACGGGTACTATTAGGATTTTTTTGTTGCATGATTATTGCCAGATTATTACTTTCATTAAAAATAAATCCAGAATTTATTGTATGCTTCAGGAGTTCCATACAAGATGAGCTCCATAATTCATTGGACATTAGCATTAGAATGCACTGCAGTCGTGAGTGTGCCGAGAAAGACACTGGCCTGGCGGAGGTGTGGTGAGTGCAGATGGGGACACTGACCTGGTGGAGGTGTGGTGAGTGTGTGCGCAGATGGGGACACTGACCTGGTGGAGGTGTGGTGAGTGTGTGCGCAGAGGGGGACACTGACCTGGTGGAGGTGTGGTGAGTGCAGATGGGGACACTGACCTGGTGGAGGTGTAGTGTGTGTGTGTGTGCGCAGAGGGGGACACTGACCTGGTGGAGGTGTAGTGTGTGTGTGCACGGAGGGGGACACTGACCTGGTGGAGGTGTGGTGAGTGCAGATAGGGACACTGACCTGGTGGAGGTGTGGTGAGGTGCACGGGGGGGGGACACTGACCTGGTGGAGGTGTGGTGAGTGTGTGCGCGGAGGGGGACACTGACCTGGTGGAGGTGTGGTGAGTGCAGATAGGGACACTGACCTGGTGGAGGTGTGGTGAGTGTGCACGCGGAGGGGGACACTGACCTGGTGGAGGTGTGGTGAGTGTGCGCGCGGAGGGGGACACTGACCTGGTGGAGGTGTGGTGAGTGTGCGCGCGGAGGGGGACACTGACCTGGTGGAGGTGTGGTGAGTGCAGATGGGGACAATCACCTGGTGGACGGGTGGTGAGTGTGTGCGTGGAGGGGGACACTGACCTGGTGGAGGTGTAGTGTGTGTGTGTGCGTGGAGGGGGACACTGACCTGGTGGAGGTGTAGTGTGTGTGCGCGCAGAGGGAGACACTGACCTGGTGGAGGTGCTGGTTTTCTCCACCGTGGACATTAGGCGGGCGAAGGCATCGGCGATGCGGCTGCTGGTGCTGCTGGCGTCCATCTTAGCAGTGGTCAGCTCGTAAAGCTCGGGATCCACGCCTTCGACAGGCCACGGAAATGAGCAGTCAGTGATGCAGACAAACTCTTAAGCAAACGACTGTTCTCAGACATACTATGCAGGATGTCTTTCCTTAATGATGCCAGGGTATCTTTAGCAAACCCAGCCAGCGCATTTCTTCCAAGCTCTTTTCTCGTTAACACATGCATTTCAGATAAAGCACACAGATACACAGGGGTCACTCCCACAAACATTATTTGGAACGACAGAAAAACGGATCGACAAGCAAGGCGTGGGCCAGAGGTGAACACAGACAGGGGATGCCAGTAGATCACATGAATGGCAGAACACAAGTTTTTGTTTGCAAACTGGAAATAATCCTGCATAGTACTCCATTACTGGCTCAGCACACTGTTCAACACGCAACCTAAAATCCCAATTTATGGCAGTCAGACTCATCACACAATATCACGCCAGCCTGCTGACCCACATCCAGAAACAGTCGGACTCCCAAATGCAGCACACACACCAGAAAGCAGAACACACTCCACCCCATACCACAAAGTGGAACACACACTCCACCTCACCCAACACACCATGCCATGGGTAACACCCAGCCAAAAGGAGAACATTTATAACATCACTACCTCCGCCAAAAAGGTAATGTTTTTTTTGGCATTAGTTTGTCTGTCTGTTTTGTGTACAAGAGAACTCAAAAAGTAATGAACAGATATTTCTGGAATTTTGTGGGAGGATTGCTATTACATCAGGGATGGACCCTATTGATTCTGACCGCAATCAGTAGAACAATATGGCCACCATGGCAGCCATCTTGCAATCCTATGATGCAATAACTGAACTTCGCTCCCAGTGATATTACTCAAATTTTGTGAGTTGATTGGTCTCACATCAGGGACGGAACCAATCTTCAAATTTCTTAAGAGCCATGTTCACTCAGCAAGATTTCGACCGTGCTGCCTTGGCGGAGCTTTGCACTCTCAGAGTGCCTCTGGTTTATTTCTAACACCTTTCAAAATTAAATGTTTTTAAACAACTAACTTAACAGATTACATTGTGACAACTACATGCAGTATATGCGCAATCTTCCAAAAGCAAATACAATTTCATTACATTTTAAAAGCTCTAAAATAACACTCACACCAAGTCAAAGGCTCTTGTAGTACTGCATGGCTTCCAGCCACAGACAAGTAGGCTACTATATCGGAATGCTTCATATATGAGCAGTTCTCCCTCCCTACACAAGTTTTATCGTCGCCCTAAATTAATAACAAAACTACTAACTGGCCTGTTTTTCTTTGCATTCGTAACAGTGGAGATCTTGGAAGTGCTAAAGGGTTTTAAGGAAGTTTTCAGCGAGTGAACGAGGAGCCGTTCACGGGGTGCAATATTAGCAATCTGTTTGCGTAAGAAAGGCCACATGACCCGCAGGATGTGCGTTAAATCCCAGCAGTGCCATTCCGTCAGCACATCAGTGTATACAGATACTTTTTTAGCAGATTCAGTAAAGGCCATTACAGCAGTTTTACTCGACAACAGGGTAAGATGGCAAAGAAGGCAAACTCAGTTACTCTCACTGTGTGCCCTCCATCTAGATTTGGTTCATACATTTTGAACTTTCACAGTGAGCTGCCTTCGCATGAGATGGGTGTCGCGTAAATCTCTTCACCGCAAAAATCAAGAAGAGAAACGAAACTATGGCACCTCCATCAAACTGTCACGCAAACACACATGCCCAATGCAATCTTCACAGTTCCCTTTGACCAAACCACTTCAAAATACCTTTATAGGCAATTTTTTTTTCCAAACAGATCATTCGGGCAGCTTTGCTATGATTGGATAAAAGGCTAAATCACACTCATCGCAAGAGGAACCGTATATACAGTGATTAGCCACATTAAAAGCTTGACACATTAAATTGTTCTTCTTCATAGACAATCTGACTTTAAAAGATAGCAACCAGGTGATCGCAGCGCATTAGACTAAAAAAGACAGCCAAGATGAGACAGACGGTGACATCGCTTTCTGTAGAATAACGCTGCACTCAAGGCAACTGAGAATTTGTGGGAGATATTCTCAGTGAAATTCTGCCATCCAATCTCACTGCTTCAATACTGTTTAAACAGAGACATTAAAAAAAAAAAAAAAAAAAAAACATTGATGGCCTGCAGGAATTATTTAGTCTGGGAAGGTTTATATTAAATATTTACAGCAGGTAGGCTTCAAGCCCAACATTTTTAAGAATACAAGGCTTGAATTACGCATAGCAAATTTTATTGATAGAAAATGTATTCAGATATTCAGCCGATGTATCTGAGCTGGTTATTGAAAATACACATTTGCTATGATACATGCAAAAAGCGTATGGTACCAGCTCATATTAATGATTCACCTGCCCAAATATGTATTAAAGTATGAAAGTAGGGGCATAACCACTTTTCCTGCCTTATCCCAAGATACGAATGCTGGCATTTTCACCCATTATTACTCCCAGGGACATCAAATTGGACACCTCTGAGCACCGCACAAATTTAAAACTTGTAATTCTCGATTTGATTACCATTTGTTCGATTTTTTTTCACAAGTCAGGGTTTTTTTTTTTTTAATTTATTTCTAACAAGTTCTGAGTTGTCCTGAAAGCAGCATAAAGAAGACAGCAAAGATGGGACAGACGGTGACATCACTTCCTGTGTCCTCCATGACCTCCCCCTGCAGCACAACTGTTCAAATAATTTCCAGTGATAAAAGCCAAGCAAGTGAGCTTTTCACACAAAATTAAAAATGAAAGACTCTGACTAGGCCTTCAGCGGGAGAATATGAGATGGTTTTTCTAACTGTAGTAAGGAAGGCAGCAACAAGCAGAATAGCTGTACTGCCTGCAGAGGCAGCCATTTTAATGGCCCTCAGAGGACAGGAAGTGACAGACAGGAAGTGGGGGTGGGGGGTGGGGGGGGGGCACACAATTTGCTGACCTGGGATAGAAGTGGCACTGCAAGAGCTAGAGTCGTCCACAGGTCCAAAGAAATCGAGGTTCAGCAGACAGGAGCCACCACTGGCTGGAAAGAGCAGCGACGGTGCGGGAGGGAGGGTGGGTGGGGGGTTAGGCGGGGAGAGAGATGCACTTTAACCATGCAGCTCTTCTGGTTAGTACAGGAAGTGACACAAGAACCAGCAAACGACCAAGAGACACAAGAACTGACCAGTGGGTTTGACAGGAAAAGAAGATAACTCTACTGAGCAGAAGAATCAGTTAGTTCTACAAGACAGATTTACCTACAATAGGCTTTTGCACACAGAGATATATCACCATTCACTTCTGAAGATTTTATTATTATTATTATTATTATTATTAGTTTTCTCTCCAAAAAATTCATATTTTTCACAATGTTTTTGAAGCAGTGGAAAACTAGAATAGGAAACTGTGCCGAACAAAAACGTAAAATGGCCATGATATTAGGAAGGTTGGCAGTTCATTTTTGAAACAGGAGTTCCAGAAAGGGTCTTTACCGTGCTACAGCACAGTCACTCTTTGATCAAGCAGATATCATCATACGAAGAACAGAAACAGTGTTTTAATGTGTGGGGGGCAGCAACACAAGAACCCAGACTTTCCCTGATATACCATCCCCTTTAAAGCCTTAACCCCGAGGAAAAGGTGAATGTGTAATTACATACAGAACAGTCACGTCACACCAGCGCTTAAATGTGGAAACCGAGTTTATCACGCCTTACACACGCCACAACTCTAAATCCAGAAAAATCAAATACTTGTCAGGCCAAGTGTCCAACTAGCACAGAAAAACCGTGCAATTTGAACCGTTCAAAACAGCCAAAAAGCACAGAATCTGGCTGTAACTTTAGGGATGGCTCTTAAATTGCCTGGGCTTGACTCTCCAAAAACCATAGAATCTGGCTGTAACTTTAGGGATGGCTCTTAAATTGCCCGGGCATAACAGAGTCAGAATTTCTCTTTTTTTCCCCCATTTGAAAGTGACTGTTAAAAGCTATTGAAAATGACCAATGACTAGATTAGTTCCCATACATCTCAATAAGATCTTAAGCTGTTGAATGAGGTGTGCTTTGTTGGGGGGGGGGCAGTTAAAACCTACAGGTTGGTATATCTCCGGGAACGTGGTTAGACAACCCTGCTGTAATGGGTGAATGAGCCATACTTTTTAAGGTTTGGAGGGCAAACTTTGCAGCACAGTAAATGTCCAGGATTAAGGCAGCCCTTCTCTAAGGTAATTCTGGGTTTTCACACGGTGTTGAGAGACAAGACTGGGTCTGCTGTAGAGGGACATACCATCAAGAGGGTTGGTAAGGCCGCTGCTGCTCCAGTCAAACTGGACGGGCGGGAGCGCCTCCTAGTGGGGAGGAACAAACAACAGAAAATGTGAGGCCCAACAGGCACGGCGTTCGTCTGCCAGACGGAGTCAGTTAAATACAAAGTCGCCTTATAAGAGGACAGCATCCTATTGGCCAGCATGCTTTGCCAAGATCTGGATGGATGGTGACTCCAGCACCAGAATAGTCACAATAGGATCAGTGCAGCTGTTAGGCCCTTTAGTAAGGCAATCATCGGAGATGCCAAGGAATGGCAATCGTACAATCGTCCGAGATGTCAAGAAATTGGTCAGGAGGATAAATGATTTCCAAATATTCATCCATCTGGTACCTACAAAATGACCCACGAGGCAAAGTCATTCTGTTCTGACACTCAAATGACTGACCGTTCTGAGCTCATACACAAGCAACTGGATGGTCGCGAGTGTTTAGGGCAAGAGATGCACACGTCACGAGACGCTCGCTGGTTTCTGACACAGAGGGATCGACTAGACCAGACCATCACCAGACCAAGTAGATGTAGGCAAGTCTTTACATTCAAATTGTTGGCTTTCTCCTCAAGTAATTTCAAATAACTAAACCATTCCTGTCAGTGTTTTATTGTATCTAGCCATTATATTTCATTCATATCTTTCTTGGTTTAGTTGGAGGGCTAGCAGGCCAATGTTAGCACAATGATACCTCAACAAAATGTAGCAAGCCATCCTGATACGTTTGCAGTCACAATTTTACCCCAGTTATTGTGGACTGCACAGTTTACAGTAAAGTAACCTTGTATTTGTGACCCTCACAGAATCGGTCAACAATGTAATTCCAAAGGTTTAGAAGTCAAGATGGTACGACTTCAAAATTAGCGAGGGGACAAGGCGAATGCCCTGCAAGTTACTGTTAGTCCCCTGATGCGGTCATAAAGTTAAATTCTTGTCTGTCATTTACCGCTTCCTGTAATTTTGGTAGCCTACTAAAAATGGCCATGTCAAGTTGTTAAAAACACAGATAGGCCACTAGTGGTCAACAGATAACCATTGTGAATTGTTTCAGCGCAAAGTTATCATTAAACTTTCAGATATGGCAATAAGCTGCACCATAAAGAGAGGCAGAGGGAGAGACTCATTATGTACAGACAGCTCAAAGCCTCACATCGTATTTAACAGTCACTCATTCAGAGTAGTATGTATTGTTACAAAATCAGGATGAGTAACTTTCAATAAGGGCAGGTAACTTCATGAAGATTCACCCACTGGGCATGTATGATTTTATCAAGATCCCTGCTACTCTAATCAATTGCAAGTCACTTGGACAATTAAGCTGTAAAACTGACAAAATAAATCACACAGGTGGTGTAGGCTGGGGCAGAATCATAACTCTGACTCATCCTCTATGGTGTGAATGTAAAACAGACAAAGCACTAAAATGAACAAGCAGGGCTCAACAGGGCAGCCATTTTAGCAGCATGCACACCAAAAAAATGTACGGTTGTTAAAGGCGAGAATAATTAAGGAGCACAATTATTCACAGCAATACATTATATGCTCGTCAGCTTAGAGGCATGAGTTCCATGAAGAAGGTCCCCGCATCTCGTATATCAGCAAGTCAGTAAGGGACATCGGCTAGTATAGGCTAACTCCTATAGGGCGAGTTAAATCTTGGACTCGATCCCTGTGTGCCCACCACACAGTGTAAAGAAAATGTGCAACGGCAATACCCAGCGAGCAAAGAATGTTCTCACAATGTTTCTGGAATACTTTGCAAAGGTTTTACCATGAGGAGAGTTGTGTCTACAGAAATGCGAGAGAGAGAGAGAGAGATAGAGAGAGAGAGAGACAGAGACGCCCACCTGGCCAGGGTCCGGCGAGCACACGGTCATCTCCGTGGAGACGGGCGGGGGGGCTTGTGCTATGGAGGCGATCTTCTCTGCCGCCGAGACCGGCTTCACTGGCTCTTTCGTGGGCTCCAGCATACCCTACACCGAACACAGAGGAGAGAGGGAGAGAGGGAGGGAGGGAGGGAGAGGAAGATGGACAAAGAGTCAGCGATAGAAGGGGAGAGGGAAGGGGACAAATACTGCACTGACACAGGAGACATCTCTACAGTAAACCCCACATACACTCACTGGTGAGTTAGAGGCAATGAGAGTCTGCCATCTCTACAGTAAACCCCACATACACTCACTGGTGAGTTAGAGGCAATGAGAGTCTGCCATCTCTACAGTAAACCCCACATACACTCACTGGTGAGTTGGAGGCAATGAGAGTCTGCCATCTCTACAGTAAACCCCACATACACTCACTGGTGAGTTAGAGGCAATGAGAGTCTGCCATCTCTACAGTAAACCCCACATACACTCACTGGTGAGTTGGAGGCAATGAGAGTCTGCCATCTCTACAGTAAACCCCACATACACTCACCAAGCCAGCAGCATACATGGGTACTATGACCGGCAACTTCTTCTGCCCTGAGAACAGCTGAGAGAGAGAGAGAGAGAGAGAGAGAGAGAGAGAGAGAGAGAGAGAGAGAGAGAGAGAGAGAGAGAGAGAGAGAGAGAGAGAGAGAGAGAGAGAGAGAGAGAGAGAGAGAGAGACCAGTTAAGACCTCATTCACTTCATTGACTTAAGAAGGGCACGAACACAGTTTGGTCTCATTTGTTCCTCTTTAAAAAGCAAGGGGAAAGTGAGACTCACTTTTGGCCCCCGATTAAGTTTTGCGCTGGCTAAAGCTTTAGCGCCCCCTGACCCAGGGAGGGATTAACTCACGATGTTCCGGGTGTCGATGCCCAGTGAGCAGAGGAGGGCCTTGTTGCTATGGGACCCGCCCCACTGGTACCGCAGCCCCAGTGCATCATGGATCTCCAGCAGCTGCCTCCACACCCCGCCCAGGTCCCTGCACCAATCACAACACAGCGAACCACTCACATCACCTGACAGTCACCTGGGCAACACTTCCTGGCCTGAACTCTTACAGACAGCAAAGTGGCTTCAGGTGTTCAACTGAAAGTCAAACCGTTGTTGGTTCAAAACCCAGTGTAGCCACAGTAAGATCAGTGCAGCTGTTGGGCCCTTGTGCAAGGCCCTAAAACCCACACTGCTTCAGCTTTTAGGATTCACAGGTCTACCTTTATTGCCACAAGGACAGTAGCCACCAGACAGTGAAATTGAACACTGACACCACCAGCAAAACTGCAGCAGTATTTCAAAGGGAATGGAGGTCAATCATCAAAAAATATGGGGGCATTGTAGTTAGCAGTGAAAACAAAGTAATTAAACTATGACAGAGTATTCATTGTGGCCATGCTGTGCGTGGGAATAACCGCTATCCACGGATTCCAATTTTATTTTCCAGCTTTGGGACAACGGACAACTTAAGTTATTTTTCTTTTTAAAACAGGGAAACTGGTAATCCAAGTGACTGGAATATACTGGGCTGGACTTTTACTTCCTGAATTTGGGTCCAACTCCTCAGACCAGCCTAATGACCCTAGGGGGCGCCAACTCCACAGAGGCTACATTAGCATGTCTCCTGGGCACTCTCCCAGAGTGGTCACATGGGGTGCACTCACTCCTGGGGTGCTGGATGGGCGTCTCCCCCTTCCTCCTCCTCCTCAGGGCTTTTGGGGGGATCCAGGAGGACTCTCAAAGGGAACACCTCCACCCTGCACTCTGAAACGGGTGTTTCAGGGAAAAAGGTGCGGAAGAGTCTGTCCAGCCGGCTCGCCAGCGCCACCTAGGGTAGTGGGGGAGAAACAGGGGCCAGATGGTGAGGGTGGACACCATTCGCTTCATTCAAAACATTTTACGCACAACGCATTTGATCGTAAGTCAGAGCAATTTCATGTGAGGAAAGATCATAATAGGAAACACTGTACCACTGAGAAAATATTTGCTTATTGTGTAATAATCTGAAGTCTTTAAATTGGAATCTGAGGCTCTGAAAAGTCAATCCCAGGCCTGAAGGCACAATCTGCAAGATTTTCACAAGGAAAAATATTACAAAATAACATTTGCAACAGCATTTCTAATCCATGATGAAGCACACATGTATCAGAAATTTAAACAAAAAAAAAAAAAAAAAAAAAAAAAGGGCTAAGGATGACACTTAAAAACCCCAGCAAGACTAAGAATGCCGCACCACATGCCTTTACTCCTCTCAATCCAAGCACTGGTCTCAGTTTAGTCCAATCAACTGCGTCAATCTGCATCAGTGAAATGACGGTGAGCTAATGTAATGTACCATTACACCCCCGGTAAACCTCAGATGAATTTAGCAGCTTGTCCCTGCACGCATGGGATGGGGGTGGTATATCAAATACTCCCAAAATGAAATTTAGGTAGAGCCTCACACAGATTAGTCCAGGACTAAATTAAAACCTGAATGGAGATTCTAAGCACAAAACTGAATTTAGTCCAGGATTTGGCTTAAGCTGTGCCATAATCTGTCATCGTTTAAAGGTTACTTATGGTCACTGTAACAGAGAGGGAAGGGGAGGGAAGCAAATGAGCCGCAAGATTGGTGGATATACTGCCCCTCCAACCAATCAGAATTTAGAGTTCAGCCAGGTCGCCCCATAACCAGACATTCAACAGCAAGAAGTACGTCAGCAGGATACAGATACAAAGGCCGACATCGCAATGGAATTCAGTAGCGCTATCTAAGTGTAGATGGAACACCGAGATTATGCACTGCGCTCTTCTGCTGTGAAACCATTCAGTGCCAAGAGTAAATTGTGTCAAAATGGCTTATTTTTAAGCTGGATAAATATCATCTGTCATGTCTCATGATTCACTGTACATTACAGCGGAAGATTTGTTTTCGCAAGGATAAAACGAAATTACAGGAATAAAAGATTTATAATCATTGCCATCAGGCTCACGCCCATAATGAAGTTCCCAAAAGGGATTCGGTTAAAATTTTCCAGCCAGAAATGGGCTGAGGGCCGAGCACTTTTCCAGCACCAATACTCATCATTCACAGCACGGCCATTCAGGAATGAAATACTTGCAAATGAGCGCTACGATTCATTTCCATTACAGCAAAGGCTAGTCACTGACATGTCTCGTAATCAGGTGGCAGGACTTAACAATGAGAGGACAGTACCGACAGGTGAATCCCCCATAATTCCCTGGGACTGGCACACACCGCTGATACACAGCAAAACACAACAGATCTTATCAATATTTTCACCCTCCTCTTGGCTCCTTTTTCTATCAAAGTTCAGCCGCAGAGAAAGTAGCAGTTGCTGTTCAGTCATCTGCTTATCAGCACAGCTAATGTTGTAAACAGCAGTCAGAAGGGCAGGCTGTCCTGCTGCCACACCATACGCCATAACCAGCACCAGGCCTACGGACGTAAAATGTCTCGTGACCAATATTCTGCTTGAGCAAACAAAACCACCTACTCATGTGAGCTGGGGATAAAAAAAAAAAAAAAAAAAAAACGGTATTAAAGAAAAACAGTGGCAGAACTGATAAAGACATGTTTTTAGGTGACAATTGCCTGTCAAGTGAAAAAATATATATTAAATATAAAAACATGTATAAAAGCTATTCAATTAGCTTAAATATAAGATGAAGATATAATTTTTACATTCGAGGCCAGTTGGGACAGCAGGCAGACCAGTCCAGCACCCACACCAGACAAAGCAAAACCACATTATATCTGCAGGCATCAAAAAGAAATGGACGCAAGAGAAGGAGTAGGTGCTTGCCAGCAGTCCCCACTTGTCCTTAACAAAGAATGTGTGGCACATTTTTAAATGTAAAATGAGACAGTGAAGACCCTGTAATGTTCCAGACCTTAAGACCTATTTGCGGGAATAATGGCATAAAATTACACCTGAGACACTTAATCACTTAGTGTCTTTAGTCCTTAATTATTTGTTAAGTGTTATGAAAAAATGGCAACAATACCAAGTGGTAATGCTTTTCCCTCCTATTTTTTTTTTTTTTTTTGTAAAAGCAATAAAATTCATGTGGTGAAACATCAAATAATATGCTATAGCACTGTTTTCAACTAATAACCGTTTCAGTTTTAATCTTCATTCAACAAACAGTCCCAACTTTTTATGATTTGGGGTTGTATGTTATTCTACGTTATGTCATGTTATGCTGTGCCATGCCATGTTCTACTATTTCACCATTTCATGGCTTCACATTTTTAAATTTATGTAGTGATATACCATATTACGCCATTATTCCATGCGAAGCCATGCTATGCAGTCATGTGCTAGGCAAAGTTATTGTACGTTATTTCAAGCCATGTTATGCTTTGTTGTGCTATGTCATGATTCGTCATGTTTTGCTATGTATATCGCTGCACAGGAAACAGCTTAAGAGGGGCACAAAGCTAAAATCAGCCATTTAGCAGGGTCTTATCTTCATAACCCCCCCATGGAAGCAGTAGGATGAAATGACACCTGGTGCACTTCAGCAGTCGGTGCAAGAATAGACTCAGTCCCAGTCCCTCTCTATCCTTACTGAAAGGCAGAGATGCCTGCAGAAAATGGAGGCCAGAGAAACACAGGACTGCATTTCCCACAGCCCCTCAGTCTAAAAAACAGAGTTAGTGCTACCCTCCCTTTGACACCCAGCCCAGGCCTGTAATGTGGAGGCAGCCACCTCTGCCAAATAAATGCGTTCCCCTTAGCGCTGCCGCCAACGGGCCCCAGAGAGAGAGGCTCGCGTGCCCCAGAGAGCCCCTGCTTATTGACGGCTTTACAGCTAGCTTTTAATTAGCCGCTGTTAGGGAAAACGTCATACAAAACCCAGCAACCAATTTACAGGGCAGCCATACACCGATTCACAGGGCTGCCAGGATTCGGTGCAATTGTACTGTGGGCTAGTAAAGGAGATGGACAGCACACTTTTCACTCAGTCACAAATTTGAAATGAATAATGAACAAGTCACTTAAAAGTTGCTTAAGCAAATGACACAGTTTGTAAACAATTATAAAAATTACACACACGAGTATACAGTCATTCTGAAAGAAAATTTCAATATGACCCTTGTTATTACCTACAAAAGGTGTGGTTATCCTGTTTCCTGTTAAGTTCATAGACCTTCAGAACACTGTGAAACCAGCTGCTTCAGGTGGGGGACTCATTACGGCTCAGGGCCTGGATTACAAGCGTAAGGAAACCCCGCGTTTGTTTACTCAAGAAGCAGTGCCCGCCTGCCTTTTGTCGCGTAGAGCCCAGTCAGAGCACATTCCTCAGCCCCAGCAACACATGGTGACACTCGCATTTGTGCTGAGCCGAGAGGACAGGAGATAGCATTACAGCCTTCAGAGCGCCATTCTCACCTTTGTAAAGACGCCCTCAGTTAGCACATTCCACAGAAGCGCAAATTTCCGCAATTGAGCTGAATAGAACTTACCAACCCAGAGTCTCTCCTGCAGCTCTGAGAGGCACCAGAGGGGGGCAGCGTGGCCGTGACGGGAGCGTCCTCCTGCAGCGGGGTTTGGCCCTCTGAGTGCGTGACGCTCTGCTCCTCGCCGAATGCAGCCCAGGAGGAGTCGCCCTCACCTGCACCCTGGTCCTCAAATGCGCTCCACCCACTCCCCGAGTCAAAACCGTTGTCCGCGGGGGCCGCGGCGAAATCCGCAAAGCTGTCGCTACCGGGGAAATCCACAAACGAACCCCCTTCACCACCAGGCCCTCCCTCATCCGCCTCCTGACGGGAACCAAAGTCCCCAAATTCGCCCTCATCGTCCCCCGAATCCTTCACCGAATCCGCCAACTCGCCAGGCTGCTCAGACTCAGTCCGGTCGAATTCGGCGAACCCCTTGCTGCTGAACGAGCTGGCCTCGCCAAAGTCGCCAAAATCCTCGCCATCCTCCTCTGTGGGCCAGCTGGGCTCGGCGGGGGTAACCGTCCCCTCCTCAGGGCAGGCGGAAGGGGCCACGCCCGGGGCACTGAAGTCCCCAAAATCCTCCTCCCCATCAGGAGAAACCGCCTGGCAGAAGGACGCAAAGCTCTCGCTGACTGACACGCCCGCCCCGGTCTCCGCCCCCTTCCCGACCCCGCCCACCCCTCTGCCATCATCGTAGTCTCTGTCGTATTCACCCAAATCACCCGCCCCTTGCATGACGCCATTTTGGACGACCACTTCCCCACTGCAGCCGACCTCCACAGCGTCCACTTGGGCGCTACAAGAGTCTGTCTCCCTCAGATCCGAGTCCTCGTCCGTGAGCGAGGCCCTTTCTCCATTACTCAGGGTTTCCGTTACAATCGTAGGGTGATCGGAAGTGCCAGACTGCACAGAGTGAAAGTCTCTGACACCGTTTTCCTCAATGATAACCTCCGCAACCCCCGGGTCCGACAGCTCAGCACTGACGCGGTCAGCCAATCGCTTCCCTGCAATCGTCCGCTCCTCACCCTCTCTTGTGCCCATCGCCAGTTCAGAGTCATCATCTCCGAGCGCTTCCACGCCGCCAAAGGCGGCAAAGTCGTTGAGATCGTCCTCGCTGTCGGATGGGGAGCGCTCGAGCGTGGGATCGATGTTCCCTTTGTTTGCAGGGTGGTCAGGCGAAGGGTGCAAGGATCCGTTCTCCCCATCGAAAGCCCCAAACCCATTTGTGAGGACCTCACCTACAGTGAAGCCGCCATTGCAGCGATGGGTCCCGGCCTCCGCCCGGCCGTTTAAAGCCTCTGGCTCAGTGGAGTTCAAGTGAGTGCTGAGTTGAGTTTGGTCTAGTGGCTTTCTCTGCTCGTCAGCACTGAGGGTTTTTACAGGGACACCGCTGGAGTCTGCCCCCTGGTGGTCCGAGTCAGAAAGCGCCACAACGTCCCCTGAGGGGCTCTTAACCGGAGGCCCGGAGCCGAGCTCGGGGAAGTGGCCAGGAGGCGAAGTGTCGGCGGCCGTCGCTGTTTGAGCCTGTCCGAAAACGGCCGGGGTGTCGAACTCCGTGAAGCTGACGCTGGCGGGCACGCCGGAGAACGCTCCAAAATCGCCGAAGTCATCGTCGTCCTCCTCGGCCCCGTCATCCAGGGGCGGCGGGGAGGAAGAGTACAAGCGGATGACGTCGGGCTCCATGGTCCTGCGACGGTCTCTCCCAGCCTCGCGCTCACACCTAGAGGAGAACAACACGTGGGTCAGTCAAACTGTGACCTATGACCTTTACAGTCGCCTCCCAAACCAGCAATAGGGTCACTTATGTTTAAAGGGGTCAGAAAAGGTCCATTTGTCATTTACTAAAAAAATATATATTGCCTATATAGTTTCTTACACTGCTAAGAGCCTGAATCAATATTGTCCAACTGCCTGAGGCCATTTCAAAATGGTCCAAACCCAGAATCAAGCATTCATGCAAATCTCTACAATCAAAAAAGTATATGTATGAATACATTTTGATAATTTCATACAAAGGATGAACTTATCAATATACAATAACTTCAATCGGCCATGAAAAGTTGTAATTCAAAGTAAAGTAGTGCGTATACGGGGAAGACAATACTGGCTATGAACAAAAGCCAACAGAAGTGTATGCAGTTACCTTGAGTTACAATTATCACAGAGAACAACTTGATTCTTCAGATTTGCCCAGCTTGGCTATATGATGGTTTCAACTGGTCACCCAAATGTCACTTATTACAGGAAATATCAGAAATCATCTGGACAAAGTGAAATTACTCAAAATTCATGTTATTAGTGTGACCCAAATCACCTCAGCCACCATTCAACATTTTTTTTTTTTTTGCGAAACAAGTGCAGTTCTGATTGTGGAAACTTATACTTCATTTTCTCCAAACAAGACCAATCGTGTCTATAAAGTACAGGGAGCGGACTGAAGTGACTCAGCGGGCACAACTTGTGCAGTGAGCCCCAGATACAGGAAATACGGGCTGAAATCTGTTCCGCCACATTAGTCAGGGCTCAGAGATGGAATCTGCCACAAACGTCAATCTAGTGCTAAACAAATCACAGACCTCATACAACACCACAGCGCAAAATGTAACCAGTCTTAACCCTTTGAAAAGCATGTTTCTTGGGGGAGATGTTCATTGTTCTAGAACTCAGCTGCACAACACTGCCATTGCGATGACTGTGACATCATCATCAGGATGTTCCGCAGCAGACATTCTAATCACGTGTTTGTGACCTCACACTTGACAGGCTTCAAACAGGAGGAACATACATCATTTTACATGCAAAACAGTCTTGCTCCCCCTTCTATCAAAGGACCCATAATATGGAAAACACCCCTCCCCAGTTCAGTCCACCCATACAGTGGTGTCCACAGTATCTACAGCAAACAGCCCACAGAAGGATAAATTTGCTTGAGGACCTCCCAGCTTATCAACTGAAAGCCTCCCCCTTTCACTTCAGCATTTGAAATTCCTGCCGTTTTCTACATCCCAAACAGACCGGCGGGGCATGGCTCACTTCAATCGGCTCTCTCTGAGCGGCCGGCTCCCTCACGCAGCCTCACTCGACCTCCACACCTCTCTCCCCCCCATAGCACTGACGTTACTTTTTTTACGTCAGTCAACAGTATTCCAGCTGACGTTAATCAACGACTGCTCGTCATTTCACGACGAGCTGCCATTTGTTGTAGCTAAAAAGTTACGGCAGGAGGACAGCACCATTCCTAGTTAAACTCGAATGCCGACAGCATTTTGCCCTTGGTTGTGTGTGTATGTGCCATCCTCAAAGTGATGTAGCCTGCACATATTACCTTTCCATGCTGCCAAATCATTTCTGGTACATTTAAAAACAGTGGGTAGTTAGCAAGGTAATTTTGATGAATTAAAAGCTATACTGATGCACAGTGCAAGGATTTGTAGCCCTCTTCACCAGCCAATCAGAGCAGAGCTCATCATCATAGAGGGAATTCCAACTCAAAACAGAGAGGAGAAAGTGACAGGCAGGGAATGGCCAGGAAACTATGGATTTTTATGGGCTTTTTGTTCAGAAACCTCCCTTTTGGATATTCAAGAATATCGCGACTTGCTAAAAAAAGCGTAATTTAGGGTGTTCAAAGATAACAGTAATCGCATCCACTGCCAAATAGTACAATCAGCTGAAACACAGAGGTCTGGAGCTTCTGCCTTCAAATCGATAAGCGAAGCCTCGACACGAAAAGCAAGTCTTATCTACAATTTATATCACATCACAGCTTGAGCCCACCTCACATACCGAATCCATTATTCTGCTTCTACGGTATATACCATAATAAGAGGCCTTGGGAACCACAGCGCACAACCGGTGGCAGAAAGTGCTTAAAACATCTCAACCTGAAAAACGAACCTGAGCTGAAAGATTTACACTGGGGTTGAGAGTCGGCAGCCTTTCGTAGAATGATTTGCCGCAGAGCCTGAACTTTTTTGTTTAAATGCACAATCTATTCATACCAAGTATTTCCAGAGGTGTCTGAAGATCAAGTTGAGAGAACTGCTTAAATCCTGATACAACCTGAGAATGAAGTCTATGCTGAACAAAAAAAAAACCTCTTTGCTGTAATAAAATGGGGGGAAAAGGCAAGAGAAAGATGAGCACAAGAGGGGAGGGAATGAGACCTGCATCTCGTGAGGGTCGTAATGACACATCAATCCAGATAAGACCTTTAAAATACACCCCGGCCGCCATTCCTGGCGTGACCTTTTATTTTCTACCGAGCTGACAAATGAGTAACTGGCTTCTCCCGGAACAATAGCAGGGATCTTTATTAATGAAGAAGCCAACGCCCTAAAGAGCTCAGGAAAGTTCAACCATGTTCTACAGAAAGGTTGACATTATAGACTTGTTCATCATAAATTAGACCTGTTCTTTACGGCACTGTACTGTCAGGCTGAGGATTAGGGTGGACTAAGTATTAAGTGGACCTTGGCACCATCATCCGAGGGAGGCCAGTATCAGATAAATAATTGGGATTAATGCAAAATCCCTGCGAGACCGAACCTCAATAGAGGTGATGAAATTACCCAGTTTTCTTTACTTCAACCCAGAGACTTTGTGAGGTCAATTAAAAGCCCTGATCCCCTCCAGACCCAGGGAATAGATGTACTGTTTTCCGTTAGAGAGTAATTAAGTGATAATGGGGGAGTTCTCTCACGTAGTGATAACACCAGAGGATGCAGCCGGATACGCCAGGGGCGAAGCAAAGGACTGTGGGAGAAAAAGCAGCCGAAGACCAATCAGAGCAGGGGCCTCTTCAATGCAGCAAAGAGGATGGTCATCATACACCCAGAGTATAAATATTGAGTGTGTGTGTGTGTGTGTGGGGGGGGGGGTGGCACACACCTGATCTCCTCTCATCCTGCTCCCAGCTAATCAACAACAGACCAGTGTCACCAAAACCTAACACAAAATTAACGTAATCTCCACTAACCCTATGATTATCTCTATGTGCACCCTGCGCCTACACAATACTCTGGTCTTTCAATGTCGTACATCATCTCATCCCGGTCTTACGGACGATTTTTAATATTACAAGAAGTGCACTGGACAGAGGGAGAAAGAGAAAGAGAGAGACAGACAGAAAGAGAAAGAGGGAGAGGGAGAGATCATTTCACTGAACTGTGCATACCCAACGGGCCTAGAAACCCTCAGGCACTGATGCAAACCTAGGCACAGGCTATTACTTCACATTACATTATAGTCACTTAAGCAGATCGCCCTTTCTTCGTGAAGATTATATCCTGATGCAGCCATCCCTAAAGAGCTTTAAACGCACATCCACACAGCCAACAAAAAACAACCAGACCAAACACGAGCACTTCCTGAGCACTATTTAGACCTTGTGTTACTGCTAAATAAGCATTTGCCAAAAGAATGTGTAAATATCACACAGTAAGAGGTCAGCTAAGGGTCATCTTTCAGTTCCATAAATGCTAATCCTTTCAGCTTCTCCATTCGCAAAACTGACCTTGCACATCAATTCTTTATTAAAATTAGTGAGTCATTCATGATACACTTAGGGTTTATTAAAATCCTTTTTATCCACCAAGTTAATTCAATTAACTTCTTGTATCTATTCTACAACTTTGATTGGCTGGAACCCCGAAACAAACTGGTTACCAGGAGGTGTGCTGCGCATGTCGGAGCTGGGAATGATGTCACACCTGAGTTAACCGTGTTCCAGGACTAGTCTGAAAGCCAAGATGGTTTTCATGGGGTGGGGGGCAGGGCAGGAGTAGTGTTTGCTCAAGCCAGGTTAGCGACTTATCGCAATTTCAGTTGATAAGAGCACATTACGCAGAATTTTGCACATCGTCGTCCTGCTGATAAAACCTTCTATCTCCAAATTTGATAAGAAACAAAAACTTGTATGTCCACGATAATAACATAAACATTGCAAAATACAAAATACATTCTTGGAAGAAAAATAGTCATCCTACCTGAACACAGCTCAACTGCATTCTTACATGCAAAATTAAACATTTTTTATGCTCTCCTGTAAAGTTTATCATTTTGAAGATACGAGGTTTTATCAGCAGGCCGACGACATGCTAATAATGTAGCAATATGTCCACAGACAGACGTTGGACATTGCTGTATATGACTCATGTAATGAGACATAAATAGGACAGAAGTTTTCATAAACAGTATATCACTACAGCTTTGACTATGTTGATACATAGACCAGCCATCTTGGATTTTGACGTCAGGGTTAGCGAGTGTCTCCCAACTTTCCAAGCTGGAAATCTGACTTCAGAGGGTATTTCAGCCGAAATTTCTGACTCAGAAATTCCAACCTCCCAGTCCAAATGGAACGCATGATAAACTGGGAGACGCGCTACTAAATGGTAAAACGGAATGGCTGGTGAGTGTGTAGCACACTCCACTTTACAAATGTAACGTCTTCAGTCCATGTGTTTGGAAGCCCAGGACCAGTAGATCTCTACACGTTTCCAGGGAAACCCCTGTGCGTGCCGGCTTTTCTTCCAGAACAAACGGAAAACTCAGAATTTTAACAGGCCGTGAATTTGCTCTCAACTAGCTGCTTTCAATGTAGGATAACTAAAACTCCAAAATCACATTCTGTCAGAAACGTCAATGGATGTCGTGACACAGTGTACACAGTGCTTGTGGGTCAATATTGCAAATAACGCTTACATTTTCACATGCAAACATTTTTTTTTTTTACTTGAAAAGATGTAAATTACCTTTAACTGTTCTAAATATAGACTCAGCAACTTCTAACTGGTGAGAAAGAGGGCACCAGGTCATCAAGGCTAAACATTGAGAAGATGATGAATAATAATACAAATGAAAATGAGGTAAACCTGCAATTTGTTGAATTAAAAAATGGGAGCTAAATTGGCACGTATTCTCCAGCGAGGTTAGGGGCCCATTAACTTCAGTCTCATCTGTCATCCTTACCATATTGCAATAAGAACAAGATTATTTTATTAATTGTGGCATTGCATAGGCCATTTCTGAAATTAATATAATTAAGAAATCAAATGATCTCTCAAAACCCCCCCAAAAAAAAGGACTCTGAGATTGCAGACTGAGCTTGAAATGAAAACCATCGTTCACAGGGGTCCCCGAGGACCGAGTTAGGGAACCACTGCTCTACAAAGACAGCCTTTGTGAAAACAAGATTAAAGGAGCGCGCCTTCAGTGCACCTGCCAAGGTGTGTCCCCGCGTCTCCACGAGTTCAATGTGGCCAAACCCGAAAGACTCCAAGTGCAAATAAACCTGAGGAAGTGCTGTTTGTAGACTTCCCTCCGCGAGTCGTTAGATAACAATGGCTTTTTAATTTCACAGTGGTTTAACATTTCCCACATTTGGTATTTTACTTCATTTTTGTTACACATGCAGGTCAATTTAAATAACAAAAAATGTACAAGTATGAGGAAAAGCGGACCCTTCATCCTGACAAAAGGCGAACTCAAACACATTTCCATAGCCACCATACAGTATACACCTAGCTAACACGGGAAGTAAAAGTACTACAATATATTCGGCTACCAACAAACGTAGTATATTTGGCACCAAACAAATGACATTCATACAGCAGGCGAGACTATAAGCAAGGTTGATCGATTGTTTCAGTGCACGAATTTCTAACTGTAACATTAATTTAATAAGCCTTTGCTTTCTAAACTGACATTATAGCCACTTCAGGTACTTGCCAAAATAATGCAAAATAGCAGTTTTGAATGCGTTCTGACGCATGGGAGCACGCCGCATGACATCAAATGTGTCCTGTGTTGTTACCTCAGAGGCCTAAATTATTAAACCCATTGGTTTCGCCCTCCTGTTGTGTTCCGGGTCAATTTGACCCGACTCCATGTTAAATGTCTCCAAAAACATGGTTAACATACGTTTTTCAGCTAGATTTTTTCCTCTAAATTTACAAGTAAAACATGAATTTAACTCAAAAAAATATTTTATGTTCTGTCAACACGATTATGTGCATCGGTGTTGTTTGGGTCATTTTGACCCCAGGATCAATTATTACATAAAATCATCATGTTGATCTGGTTTTTGTAGTGTTGCCGAAGACTGAGGGCAAGTTCAAATTAATTTCTCATTCATTTCACTTTTGGTCTCATTCATTCTGCTATAATCAAGTAAAATCGATGCTTGACGTATAGGGGGAGTCTTGTTTTATTTACTTGGCCATTAAAATGGTCAGTAGAAAAACATAAATAAGCTGAGAGGAGATTGGGTAACAGTTTCAGTTACAAACATCTTAAGCAGTTTTTCATTGCGACAAAAGTGACCTCAAACCAAAAATGGTTTATTAACTCGAACATAATAGGAGGGTTTAAACGGGTTTCTTTCGGGCAAACTGTTGGCGTGAACCAAAGAATCCTTTTATCTTTGTCTAGGAATACCTCAAGCATCCACTTATTAGCATGTTCGGCGAATTCAGTTAGTGAGCTAATTCGCCAGTCTGCGACACATCACATCTGGAAACTAGCTGGTTAGCTAGTAAGCTAAGTAGCAACGCAAGTTGGCCAAGTTAGACTAATGGTTTGCAAGTTAACCTACGTGCCAAAGGCTAGACCACGACATGTCAGCGATTACAAAGTCTGTTTCATAACATCCATTCGGCGGATGGCCAACTAGTTGACCAACTAGCTAACCTGCGGACGAAATGCAGTGATGTCACGACTGATCTCGACTCGGTGACAGCTGTCAAACGGTAACAACATATCGCAGTCTTCATGCGAGCAGAACTCCATGTCGCGATACAATAAAAAAAACTTGTTAGAATTGTGGACGTATTGGACACTTGTTTGGCTTAACCTCAGAAAACCATGAGCTATAAAGATAAAAAAAACACAAAAGCGGAAGCAGGTGCCACTTGAGCTGCTTTCACACCGGTCGCGAAACGAATTTTCGCACGACAGATTATATTCAAAGTCGATGCAAAGACGCGAATACACGCGACGCGTGTATTCGCGTCTTTGCATTGACTTTGAATGCAATCTGTCATGCGAAAAATTCGTTTCGCGTCCGGTGTGAAAGCAGCTTTAGTCTGGCTCGTAGCTAACGTTACCGTTAGCAATATTGGAACAGGCCCTGGATGGGAAATTTAGACACAAATTTAGCGTGCAGAAATACGCCACTTAAGGCAGGAGACCAATTTAATGGAAAGTCAGGGCTGGCCACATGACCAGACCGAACAGGAAATCTAAACTCCGAACACAGAAGGCTGTCTTTCATTTTTTATGAGATACTTCAGGTCCGATTTCGCTGAAGACTACTCCGTCTACATACAGCAGCTACTGCTCGATACCTCTCCGTCAGCTAACGCAGCTCGTTGACTAGCTAGCTACCCTGCCCAGGTTGACAGCACACAAAGAAACATTTCAGCTTACCTTCAAACCTAGGATGTAAATTCTCATTATTCAGGCAAAGGCGACATTCGTCAAAGTCAGTAGTGGACAAAAGGGGAACCACGGCTTAACTCCAATCGAGTTAAGTCGCGATAAACGAAGGTTAAGTCAACCGGCTTGAATTCGCAGTTCGCCCAGTATCGGAGCCTCCGTCCTTTACCCAACATGCAACACTAGCAAAAAAGAAAAAAAAAAGCGATCGAATCACTCTAGGATATGCCAAACGTCACTTCCTGCAGGAACAAGTTGTTGTTTACCATTCGCTCCAGGACAACAGAGACGTGATATCGACTGGGTGGCATCAGTTAATTAACCAACTTTTCATTTCAGTAGAATGTTGCTAAACATCTGAATGTAAAATATCACATTACAAACATGCGAGTAACTGCATTTCCAAGCCACCATTTCTAAGTCTTCATCGCAAAATAAATGCTTATGCAGAGTTAAACAGCCTTCACCTTTGTGAAGGTCAGTCATGATAACATGAACAAATATCTCAGAATCTGAAAGGCACAGATTATTTGCATCAAGTAAAATCTTATGTACAATATTAAGAATAAAATTAAACATGTTCTCCTCCCATTGATTTTATGCGCTGATGATTTTTTTTTTTTAGTTGAATTCTAATAATGATCATATTCCTTAGTCTGTTACGTTTATTCTAATTTAAACCAGCACTGGCCAAAAGCCTGTTTTATAAAATTTGAATAAAAGGCAACTGGAGAAATTTGCAGTACCGCAGGAATAAGGAACAAACAAATATTGTACTGCGTGTTTCAACCAGATCCACATCTAGCCAGAGGCTACAGAGAGCAAATAAGATGGTATTCATGTGATCAATAGCAGTGCAGCATGAAGATCTTATTCCCCTCATATATTCAGCTCAGGCCTGAGTTTCCCAAGCACTCAGTGAAGAAAATAATTAATTCAGCCAGACTAGCCGTAGGAAACAAAATGGTAGACGAGTAGCAGTATCAAAGGAGAACATTCCAGACATTCTTGTCAACAAGTTCTTGCCATTCACTCTACCATTAATATAACTGGAAGAGTGGATTGGATTGTTCAGTGAAACAAAGGAATCTTTATGAAGCACAGAAGTATAGCACTGGAAACCAGATGGAGAATGACACAATAACTTGTGGGGGGAAAACAAAGCACGACTAATGTTTTAAAATGAAGGCTTTGTTGACAATGAGTTGGAATATTTTAAAAGAGTGCGGAATATTTAAAAAGAGTGTTACAAACTCTCTCGATGGCGTTGTAAAGCAACACGGTCCCTGGTTTTTGCAACTGGCCAAGTAAGTTCTGTGTCCCACAATCATGACTTTTTGTCACTCTATTTTTCTGATTGTTTGTTTTTGGCCATCAAATTCAGTTACATAGTTTTTCCATCTCAGAATAACTTTATCAACATCCCAAAACACCGCTCTTACTTGCCTCTGTGGAAACAGCATTTCTTTGCCGCCTCTCTTCCTGCTACTTCAAAAATAGGTTTATTTTTGCCCCATAGATAGTTATGTCATCCACCATGGCCAGCACTAATAAGACTTCTGATGTCAGATTGCTTGGTGGCATGTTTCCTCCAGTCAACATCAAGTGCGGTTTCTGTTAAGTTTGCCCTTTCCACTGCAGAATTGGTCTGCAAATCTGCATCCATACATGACCATCACAACTCCTGCATGTGCTCAGACCACTCCTCATTTGAGAGCACTGTAACATCATGTTTCTGAATACAGTAGAAAAGTTGTCATAACGTAACTGTTATGTTTTGCCAATGCTGTGTTCTTTCCTACAAATAGCTACAATGTTGAAGAATATTTTATGTCTGCAGTATTATGTCCTTGAGAGTTTCCAGAGAACACAATCCGCATCATCTCAAGGCGACATTTGTTGTGCATAAATTTTAAGATGACAGAGCCAATGTTCACCCCTGAAAACATGGAGAACTGCAGCAATACAAAGACTATGTGCAAGTGTAAATGTGAGTGCAATCCTTCAGATTTCTAAGCCAGAAACTGAGAATCATTAGGAGCCTTTGTTCAAAAGCAGAACGGTCACGATGTGCAAGATCAGGGACATGTCAGGGAAACCGATGCTGTGCATAGGAGGTGAACACCCCCTACAGGCGTAACAATTACTGTGGCTGGAATCGGATGAAAAGGTTTCGTGTGTATTCTGGGAGATTTTAAAATTTTGCCTGAAAATGAACAACCATAAAAAATACATGTTGGGTCAGACAGATTTGCAGTCAAACACACAAAAATAGTTTCACAAATTTGCACTTTATTGAGGAGTTTTGACAGAATTTAAAAAAAAAAAAAAAACCAAAAAACAAATAGAAACTAAACAGGGATAATAGCACCTCTATGGTCCACTCACTCTGTCCTGCTACAAATGAAAATAGAGTCTATGTACATAAAGGCTATTTGTACAGAAAGCATAGCTGCACCACTATGACACAATGCAAGGTAATTCAATACATTACAGGAAAATATGCACCACCAAATCGGAGTCAACCTATCCTTCAGTTTAGAATTTATTGGAGACTTTATTTTTTGCACATTATTCAGTATTTATCAAACAAGCAAATATCAAAGCACTTGAAAGCCGACTACAGCTTGGAAGTTCCTCCACTGAAGCTTGTTGTTTGGATATTTGTTTATAAACAAATGTATTGAATAGCCTTTCTTGCATTGTGTCATCTTTTATCATGCTCATTGTACCAACTCATAGATAAACAACCATTCAATACCAGCGAGAGAGGGAGAGAGAGAGAGAGAAAAAAAAAAAAACGATTATACAACAATTTAGAACCACAACTGAGTATTGACCAACCCAGTGACATTCATTCTAATTCCTGAAGCCTGATTCTGAGGCCATTTTCAATGTAGTGTTAAAATAATACAATATTTATTTGAAACTGAAGGGAACCAAGAAGCTCCATGCTTAATTAGGGCAACAGTCCTTGCTACAATACAGTTATTTCAGCGCAGTAATATTCCTGTATTATCCTGCTACCACACCAACCACATTACTGAGTTACAAAGCGAGCATAGCAGTAAATGTCAACATATGTACATTTCAGTTATTTTTCCATCGCTTACAATGTCCAACATCGTTATTTTAAAAGTCTAAAAAATCTCAGCTGTAGCTCTTCAACCTAATTTGCTCATCTAAGTACATAAAAAAAACTCTTTTCTGCTGCTTTCTCATTCCAGCCAGTGTTCTTCAATGCTTGTGCGCTACCACTGAATTCAGACAAGCCGCATGGCGATTCAATCTAACTGGTCCTTCAAAAGGATGACCAGAAACAGTCCATAAAAATTAAAAGCCAAGCCTTCCTCCCCTTATCCCAGTCAACAGAGGCATCAGGGAACAACCCCCACCCTCAGATGAGCACATGATCAGGTCAACATCACTGCAGAAACATTCAGCTAATGTGCCAAATTTGCACACAGAAAATCCCCAAAACTCCACGGTTTCCAAAACATCAGCCTCGACTACCCTCATGAACAAAGTTGTAGATGTCTTGTGATTCACACCCATAGACTGTATAAAAAGATGGACGAAGCAACCGTGACGTCACCCATTGGTTTCTGCATACCATTTAGGAAGCCTCGACTTTGGCAATTTGAACAGCGCCATTTCGTCATTTTGAAACTGGATGTGATTCCTATTGGACGAGAGCGTGAATTGAAGATCCAGGGAGGAGCAAGGGGTGGATATACTGGTGGATCTGACCGTATCTGATGATGACCAGAGGATAGTCACGCCCCTTAAGCATATCCTGGCTTTATCCTTTATTCTAGTCTATTTGGGACCATAATTTACAAAAATTAACATCATGATATCAAAGGAGACTTTAAACTAGCAATAGATACCATAAAACAATGTGCAAAATTATTATTGAAATAATAAATCACGTGGGAAAGTAGGGTAATTTTCTCATAGACTTCTATAGCATTGAAATTCTTTCTGCAACCGCCGACATCGCCATCTGCTGGTCATTAAATAGAATGCAATTTTTAGAGATTTCCACATTGGCCTCACTTTTCAGACCCAAATGCAGTGTCCATCTTTGTATACAGTCTATGTTCACACCTAATGAAAAGAAGCTTTTTGCATTTCAATAAAATGCTATGACATTTTAGTTTTCAACTCTGTACAGAAGCTGGAATTAGTCTTGTCCAACATAACTTTCACAACCCAACACATCCCTCTTTTGTGACTATCAATTTGTGGCTGCTAACACTCTGTCACAGCGTGTGTTCGGCGACCTCGTTGTTGGTACTCTCTGGTGTTTTCACAACCATTAAGAAAGCCCTGTGAGGTGGACCATACTGCTCTTACAACACAACTATTAAAAACTCAGACCATCTGACCCACACTGACTCCAAAACACCAACGATCCAGTCTCTCGGGCCGAGCCCATCATCTCTTTACTAGCAGGAGTAAAACGTTCGGCCTCTCACCCACGCAGGTACTCCATGTGAACAGTGAGAGGGGAGAAGATGAGACTTCTCTTCATCCAAATCCTCGGCTTTTAAACCTTCCTCTCCATACAGCTCTACCTCTCACACTTTGAGCCCTGTGTGTTTGCAAGCAAATCTATAAACCTTGTGGAACTTCTGTATTATTTACTGGTACACTCAGGCACGCAGACCGAAGTCAGACTAAAACAGAAAACTTTAGATGCAGGAAAAATTCTGAAGAAAAAGAGCTCCAGATCCTAGTGGATTAGCAGCTGAACAAAGGATTTAATTTAAAAAAAAATTAAATTAAAATTTATTAAAATTAATTATTTCATCCAGGTGAGGCACACAAACTAAACAGATAGCTGCTCCCAACTCAGACTGTGTATTCGGCTCAAGCATCAACCAGACCTCACAAAAGAAAAACTATCTACTCAGGGAATGAATGCATTTTCAATCCAACACAACAACAAGATCACAAGCCCTGCTGCCATGGATTTCTATAATTCAAAAATCATCCAAAAAAAAGTTTTTTAAAGCTGAACTGCTCCCATAGGAAAAGAATTGGTCAAATGGTTGATCAGGAAAGTGAAACTATAGACAGCGTGGTGGACCAAACAACGGCTACATAGAGCAGCTGAAAACCCCCCCTTGGGTCTCCGGTTACATGTGCATGAATGAAGAGGAGGTGCTAGCAGTGTGCAGCAGCTTGGTCTGCTGCTTAACCACACGCACAATGCTTCCTGCTGCTCTGTGCAATCAGTTTACTCACAAAAACAACCACATCTGCAGCTGTGAACGACGAGGTTGCCAACAGCAAGATAATCACATCAGCAGCAAACAATGTGGTTGCCAATGACAACAAAGTCACATCTGCAGCAGTGAATGACTAGATTGCTAATAGCAACACAGTTACATCTGCAGCTGTGAGTGGTAAGGTAGCCAACAGCAGCATAGTCACAACTGCAGCTGTGAAGGACATAGTTGCACACAGCAACATAGTCAAATCTGCAGCATAATCACATTAGCAATGAGGGATCTTGCTGCTAACAGCAATACAGTCAGACAGGAGCCTTTAAATGAGCAAAAACAGGAATGGTGCAAAGCCAGAGTATATGTTTCAGACTCCATTTTAGTGTTTGATCCATCCATTACAATGTTTTTCCAAAGAAAATTTTCCAGAACATCACAAAATAAGAATAATTAGTGTACTACATGGAGACTTTCGGCAGGAATTTTCAATCTGTTAGCATTCTTCATGGAGCAGCTGCATGAAGAATGCTAACAGTGGCACATCACCAGGTCAGCACATGCGCTCAATATGAAGAAAAGGCGCAAACGCCTCACATCCGGTGAGGTCACGCGTTTCTGGTAGCATCAGGCGAAACAACAACAACAACAACAACAACAGTTTAGCATAGCTGCTGGGCCCCTGAGCAAGGCCCTTGACCCCACATTGCTCCAGAGGGAATTGGCCCATGCCTCTCATCAACATTAAATCACTTTGGATCAAGGCGTCAGCTACAAATGTAATGGAATGCACAGAATTACAGCCTGTTTCTCAGGCTAAACTAATGAAGACACATTAACAATGAGATTTATGAGCTACACTACCGCATTGAATCATAATAATATGGATGTTTTTGTTATTTTTACATCATAAATTAAAAAAAGAGAGGAAAGCAAGACATTATTCCCCTGTAACAACAGCACAATTCCAACCTGCTTTACCTCAATGACAGGTTAAGAAGAAACATTCAATATACACACCAGGCCTGGGTTCAATTACTTTTTTCAATTACAATTACAGTAATTGTAATCAATTACTTTCAAAATTGTAATTTAATTGTAATTGATTTTTTTATCGAAAAGTAATTATAATTGCAATTGAACATTCTGTCCAGAAAGTAATTGTAATTACAATCAATTGTAATTGAAAAAAGTAATTGAACCCAACCCTGACACACACAACTCTGTATCTCAACTTCCTAAACTACCACAATCACAACCCGCTACTGGAACTGCCGGTAAACTTTTAAAGAAGGAAACACTTGTTTACTAGTAAAATGAATTAAAAATGTTACTTTCTTTATTTCTATTGATTTGCTGTTCTTGTCACATGACATTACTGTTATAAAGGGACAGTTATTGTATAAAATGCTAGCTTCATTCATTGTGGGTATGTACACAATTAAACCTGGGACGCAACGGCTAAATATGCTAATTGTTGGAGGTCTTATTTTTATATATCCTTGTGTAGAATACAACATTCAGTTATACATTCAGGCTACTTTGCAAGGTAAATAACAGTCAGCTGATGGCAACATGGGGGAAGTGAACCCTCTAATTGCATATTTAATCCTGTTCTTAATTACAAATCCTTACCCAATACTAATACGTTACAAAGACGCAGGAGGGCACAGGAGCTCCAGTTTGCCATTCTTCATTAATGGGCAAGTCAGTCCTTTCATCCTCAAATCTGAATCTCCTGACTCCCAGGTAAAGGGAGCGTGGGAAACCAACAGTTCCTCAGTCTCGAGGACGGTGATTTGAGGAACAGGGATATAGTGGTTTTCCAAACCAACCAATCAAAAGAAACATTCTATTCACCATTAACATCACTCTGCAGACAACTCAACGGACACGAACATCCTACAGTGCACCTTAGTACAGGAAATCAATGTTTGCCAAGAGCCAAAAAATGGTAATGATATGTGCAAATGATTCCAATCATATCTAGAGGACTAAAAAACAAAAACGGGTACTAATTGGTAAGAGACTTCATAATATAACTACAGTGCTGATTCAAACATCCTGTTAGCTTTCACAAGAATTTCCACTGTGGCTTTTCATCTTGAAATACAATTAGCGAGGTTCGTTTTCATATAACCACATTTTACATTTCAATTCCAAACAGATACTGATTCATTATCTGTCAAATGGTCAACCATCGTCTTCTGCGTCATTGACCCCATTTATAAATACATCCAGACAAATAAATACTATTTATAGATTTGTTATTCCTGAGAACCTACACAGTAACATGTTGCGTCAAATCAGCTCTAAAGCCTACATGGTCCCTACTGGACCAATGTGTCCTCAGTCAGACCTCAATTAACATCGCACATTTTGCTGTGCACGTGTTTTATTAATACAAAAATGTTTTCATTTAAGTTCTTTTTCAGAAATTGAACTGTCCTGGTAGTGTGGACTGGTCCAGCATATGCAAGTTACATTGTGTGGTCCCTGATAAAATAAACTCAGTAACACATTTAACATTTTTCCTCATGACTAAGACCAGCACCTGCAAAATCCAACCGCTTATCCCCAAGACTAGATGTAGGCGACGTGCCCAGATGTGATATGCACAGGCATTACGTCAGGCAGTAGATCGTGTAGCAGAAGAGATGGCGCGTGGGTAAGGAGATGAGGATGTGAGATGAACAGTGATGTCATCATGCGTGTATCTTTCAGCTTGTTGTATTGCAGTGTTGGACGAAGTGTCCAGGGACCGTTACCATTCTTCGCCTGGATGAAACGTCCCGCTCAGCAGTGCAAAAACCACGCTCAGCCCAGTTTGGTGAGCTGCAGACTGCCGTTTATCCTGATCGTATCGATGGTGGGCAGGGACACCACGCGGTGATAAAAGTCAAAGAGCTGGTGTCCGTCCACGAATATCCGGAAGCGCTGGTGTTCGCAATGGATCTCCATCTGCTCGGGGTAAAAGGGGGGGGTGAAAACACTGTTCGTTTGTAAAGAGGACATAAGTCTGCAAACAAAGTAACCATTTCTCTGAATCATAAGACCAACTGATCAGCCTTCCATATTCACAGTATCCAAGCCTGCACCTAATCAGATAACAGTATTTTACTGTGGCCCCTAAATTGCGTCCCATTCTGACTGCTACAGAAGTGGGGTAGATGTCAAAATTGGATTGGCAGATGAACATAAATCTACCAGGAACATACAAAACAAGTGTTGTCACTAAGGTGACACCATCCCCCGCCGCAAATTATCAATTCAAAATTAAAGAGGTATGAAGTGATGGTGATAGGTTAAGATGAAGCTAAATGTCAACAGAAACATGATCCAGTTAACATCCATTGATATTTTGCACTGTGGTTGTTGAAACGCAAAAAATATTTTCAAGACTTACTGTGACCTTGACATGAATGCAACAGTGTATGAATAGTAAAAATAGTGATAAAGAAACTGCTTATCAATAAACATTCAACAGAATTCAGATGAAGCTTGGCGTCAAATATGAAGAAAATCCAGTGAACCTTTCTTGAGATATCTCGCTGACAAGGGTAAAATGTCAAAAAAACGTTAAAGTCACCTTGTGAAATATTCAATGTGTCGCCGTGACCTTGCAAATTACACCAAGGTCACCAAAATCGACTGGGCCCTGCGCCTTCCCTAGATGGAGCTTGGTGTCGATAATGAAGAAAGTCCAGAGAACTGATCTTGAGACATCTCGCTGACAAGTTTAACATGCAGGTAAACATGCTGGAATATTCAATGTCTCGCTGTGACCTTGAAAATAATGTCAAGGTCACCAAAATCGACTGGGCCCTGTGCCTTTACTAGATGAAGCTTGGTGTCAAATATGAAGACTATCCTGTAAAAGGTTTTTGAGATATCTCGCTGACAAGGTTAACATGCAGGTAAACATACTGAAATATTCAATGTCTTGCTGTGACCTTGAAAATTAAGCCAAGGTCACCAAAATCGACTGGGCCCTGTGCCTTCCACAGATGAAGCTTGGTGTCAAATATGAAGAAAATCCAGTGAACCTTTCTTGAGATATCTCGCTGACAAGGGTAAAATGTCAAAAACATAACGCGTTGCTGAATACCCCTCGGCCCGGACACGATTTCCTGCCTCAACGTCACAGCGTTAAGGTCAAAGGTCAAATCCAGCAAAAAAAGGTGACTTTGCACATCCATGTGTCACAGTGAGTTACCATACCAAATTTGGTGAAGCTGCGATCAGTAGTTGCTGAGTACTGACCCATATAAGATTTCCTGCCTCAAGGTCACAGCGCAAAGGTCAAAGGTGAAATCCAGCAAAAAACATGACATTGCACATATGTGTGTGATAGTGAGTTACCATACCAAATTTGGCGAAGCTGCGAGAATTAGTTGCCGAGTACTGACCCAGACAAGATTTCCACAGTCAAGGGCACAGAGCTAAGGTCAAAGGTCAAATCCAGCAAAAAACCTGGCATTGCACATCTATGGGTCATAGTGAGTTACCATACCAAATTTGGTGAAGCTGCGATGATTAGTTGCTGAGTACTGACCCGACAAAATTTCCAGGGTCAAGGTCACAGAGCTAAGGTCAAAGGTCAAATCCAGCAAAAACCTGACGATGCACATCTATGGGTCATAGTGAGTTACCATACCAAATTTGGTGAAAAATCATGCTCACGACAGATTAGTTGCCCTCCGGGTACTGACCGGGCAAGATTTCCAGGGTCAAGGTCACAGAGCTAAATATGAAGGTTCAATATTCCAATTAAATGCAGACAAATCCAGCAAAAAGAGGTTCAAGTGAACCTGAAACTCAACTGGTCTGCCAAGCCCATTTGAGAGTGGGGTACAGGGAAGAAATGAAATTCCAAGGGGGGGGTCATGTTCTGAAGATATTGTTACAAAATTTGAAGTGAGTTACCATACCAAATTTGGAATGTCAAGCTCACCAAATGGCCATTTTTCAGAAATGGTGAAAAGCTGTCATATGTTGAGACATGTTGCCAATTTACGGATCAAAATCATTTATACAAAACCCAAAACCAGTGAACAACAGACGGACAAATAAAAACAGAATACAATGATTTGCAAATCCTTTTCAACCTATATTCAATTGAATACACCAAAGACAAGAACTTAATGTTCGAACAGGTAAAATTTTTTGCAAATATTAAGTCATTTGGAATTTGATGCCTGCAACATGTTTCAAAAAAGATTGAAATGAAGGTCCAGGTTTGGAACATCCCAAACATGACTGGGAACAGGTGGGTGCCATGATTGAGTATAAAAGATCAATGCTCACCTTGATGTCCAAACAAATCGTGAGCTGATTGAAGTTTAAAAACAATCCAGTCAAGAAATTTAGGGTTTCATCATCTCACGGTCCGTAAGATATTCAAAAAAGTTCAGAGAATCTGGAGAAATCACTGCGTGGCGACAAGGCCGAAAACCAACATTGAATGCCCGAGCCTCCCTCACTAAAAACCTCATCAGTGTGTAAAGGACATCACCACAAACCACTGTCAGTAACTACAGTTCGTCGCTACATCTGCAAGGAAAACTACAATGCAATTATTACAGTATCTAAGATGGACTGATGCAAAGTGTAAAGTGTTTCAACAGAGGTTCAAGTGAACCTGAAACTCAACTGGTCTGCCAAGCCCATTTGAGAGCCAGGGGCATGGGCAGGGAAGAAATGAAATTTATTTCAGCAAGACAATGGGGGGTCATGTTCTGAAGATATTGTCAGACCTGTCTCCCCATTGAAAATTTGTGGCGCATTATGAAGTCTGATCTGCATTTGCAACATCAAGCAAGAATGGGAAAGGTTACCTGAAAAGTTGTTTCCAACTGGTGCTTTTGGGGTGTGTAACAATGTCAAAGATCAACCAAATGGCCATTTTTCAAGAAATGGTTATTTGAAAAAAAAAAATAAAGTTTCTGTTTGAACATTATGTTTTGAGATTCATGTTGTATAAAATTTGCAAATCAAGTTTCAGTTTTATCTACTTTTTTACATAACGTTTATGGTTTTGGGTTTTGTATTAGAAATGCCTAAAATGAACAACTTCGGTTTTTCAAAATGACTACCCTGCCACGCCCTCTTTCAGGGGTGCAAGCTAAAATGCAGTCCCAAACTAGCTCACATGCTAAAGATGTCACAAACTAAGTTTTATCAGATTTGATCAATATTTATGACCCCCAGAGGTTACGGGTTGAATCGTTTACGCATGACAGACAACGGGAGACCGAGTTCACCCCATCTTGACTCAGCTGGTTGAGTTAAAAATCATCATTATAGTACACAGTGCTCTAAATTATGAACAGATGGACAGCTTCCTAACAACAACAACAACAACAATAATAATAAAAGGCATTATCTTTTTAGGTCCTATCCAGCGCTCAGTCACTTTTCAAGAAACAAAGACGCAAAACAAAACAAAAAAAATGGTGATACAAACATTACATGAGAGTACAGAACAAGCATCATAAATAAACCAATATGATAAAATGACACCCATGAAATTTAAAAGGCCCAGGAAGTGAGACAGTATTGTCTGCAAAGGTGGGTTGTCAGTTGTTTTTGGAATTCATAAATGGAGGAGACCGCAAAGAGTGTTTTTGGTAAAGAGTTTTTGAGTCTGGGAACTGTAACTATACCCTGTCAGCCATTTTGAGGGTCAGGAGAGGATGAGCGTTACCCGGAAAGGCTGATCCTCGATGAAGGGGAAGTAGGGAATGGGTCTCTCGGGTTCAATCCAGGCCCCAGCAACGCAGGCCTTACGCAGGAACTGCCGATCCTCGAACCTCGCGCACAGCTCCAGCGCCACATCCTCTGGGGGCTTCTCTGCCGACCCACAGCCGCACGTCAAGCTGATGTCGAAACTGTGGGGGGGGGGCAACATAAATTACATTAAATAATAGTTATTTAGCTGACACAACATACAGTGGATAAGTGACATACAGACGATTTGAGCGAGCCGGATTCAATCCTGCCGGAAGCAATATGGGGTTCAGGCCTCGCTCCCTCCACTACCGAAGAGTTCAGTGCCAAATGTATCTTCAACCAAAGCGCAACAGTAGAGACATTTGGTGTGGGTGCGTGCACATGCACACATGCACACACACAAGCCCGTGCATGAACACTTCAAGCTCAGAGCAGTAAAAACTTCATGAGAAGTCAGTTGCCCACGTCAGAGACTTTGACCCCAGAGGGTGAGGATGGCACTGATGTCAGACAGAGCAGCTCCTGACACAGCCATCCCCTGAGGCACAATGAACACAACAGGGCAATACAAAAAAACATCCTGCGTTCCTAGTTACTCGACCCAAACACACCAGCCTTAAAGTTTTTACATTACTGTTAAACGGTGGTGGCTGGGGAACTGAAGATTGAGGAGGCACAGAACATCCCTTGAAACTAAAGATCGGTCTTGACCTGCTTTCAATCATTTATTTAAATTACCATTAAGCAGAAGGCCTTCGAGTGGCTCATAGCTAAGATGTTCATCCGGTAGCCCTGTGGTCGGGTGATAGAATCCCAACCAGGCCATTACCAGCTATGGCTGGAGATCCGCATGGCTGAAGCAACATTTGGTGCAGCCTTGCTGGGGTTAATAGGGTTTAAACCAGTTAACATTTGTTAGTTCATTGCACCGTACCGACCACTTCTGGTTGGCCAGCTGCATGCAGCAGTACGAGCTAAATTGTACCTTGAGTAATTAATGGTGCTACTGTATAGTTTAAAGAAGCAAGGGCGAGTCGTCACATGAGTCAAAGGAATCACATGCCACGGCATCTTCCTCCTAAGTCAATGACAGTAGGTCACTTTGCGGCGGGCTAAACAGTTTGAAAATGTTCAGGGTGAGGAAAAGGGGGGGAAAATCCAAGAAAAAAAAAAATTACATTAAGCAAACTCCAGAAACTCCCAACATTACGAAGTGTAGTCAGTTTTACTCGTTAGGGTAACATGAGAAATAAAATGTGTAATTCGGATTTGAAACTGAATTTCAATCAAAGTTATTTAGTTGTGGATATTTGTAGCTAATTTTCGTTTTCTTTGCCGTCTTTAAATAACTATGAAGCGAAGGTTAAATTGTGCAGGATGTGCTAGAAGCAAACGCGGATGTCAACGTAGAAGTTAATCTTTTCCGTAAGGTGAATAAAACATTTATCTAAATTGAATTTTCTATTTAAAAACTACACTTAAACTAAGAAAAAAGCTAACTGCCAATGGCTTATTCACATCATTGGAAAACTTATTGAAGTAAATGATTTAAAACAGGTTAAGACTGGCCTAGTTCCCATAACCTACCTTAAGGAGGAGAACTGGCAACATCTGATGTTGCCGAGTGTGAATGTTTTTATGGAGTTCACATGATGTTAATTTAAATAAACAATGGAAAACAGGTCAAGTCCAATCATTAGTTTCAAGGGATGTTCTGTGCCTCTTCCATTTTCAGTTAATCAGCCGACACAATTGCCGTGACTAAACAAAAACTTTAGGGCCAGCCTGTTAGAGTCAGGTAGCTGAAACACAGGATTTTTTTTTTTTTTTTTTTTTTTTTTGGCCCCATCTTGACACAACAGCCTGACCACAGTCTTACAAGTCAGCTGTTCTCAGACTTGAACATCTATGAAAAAGTTCTATTATACTGAACAGGGCCCCCGGTTACCCACCTCACCCCACACCGCGATGATATTGACCAAGAGGCGCAACTCAACAATTTTTGATAAAAAGCCACCCGTGCAAACACACTAAAAATTTGGCCAGCCAAAATACATTTTCACTTCCCAACAAATGCACCATGTAATTTTATTTTACGTCCTGACCTGCTCTTTCCTAGAAATGAAAACAAGTATCGTATAATGGACACTATAAAATGACACAATGCATGTATACATCCTCCAAGAGTGTGTTGCTGTATTAATACGACTAGAGCAGTGCTTGCTGCTTTCTCAAGCAGCAGCCAGCCAAAAAACTTCAAACTCAGCATCGCACTTCCTTGGGTCCTGAGCAATACACTCACCAAGTTTGAAGAAAATCGGATGAATGGCTGTGGATATATACGATAAAACACATGAACACACATGCACACGAGCACACACAAACATACGCACGCACTCACGCACGTGCATGCACATAGACACACATTTGATATCAATCTTTCACACAACTAGCCTAACACGAGCAATCTATGCTGTACACTGCGCAAACAGGAGTACAGTGGAATGAAATGCTCAAAGCAGCAATCAAATCAAGTATAAATGCACTCAAAAAAAGATGGCCGACCTCAGCAGTCACTGGATCAGCTGTTTTTTGTTTCCCCTGAAAACACGATAACCATTTTAGACCCAGAAGCTAGGTGAGGCCAGCTGACCATGTGATAAGCTCTGTGTCACAACAAAACAAACAAACAAACTGACTGAGACACTTTAGGAGCTGGGTTTGTTTGCTCTACATTGCAGCGTAATGTGCTTCACAAAACTTTGGTCACAATGCGCTTTGTAAATACCCTTAGCCCGTTACAATCCCATAATACCCTGTCTGGGGTGATCGTGGTAAGCAGTCATATCTGAAGAAACCTCCGGAGCAAGCAGAGCAAATCCATCTTTCCCGGAACCATTCAACAGAGAGAAAAATCGAGGTAACAAAGTCCTCCCCAATATTTTATTCTGAATCAACTGGAGTTTCTATTTAGCGTGGTTCTTCAGTCAGGAAAAAGTCAGCTGATTTGATCGATTAGTTTGGAGTTCAGGAGTAGGAGAAAGACAAAAACAGAATTCCCAAACTCACTTTCCACCTGCACAGCCAACAGTGACGAACAGGACTGAACATCACCACTAATGACATTACGGCATAACAGCCCCTGTACCACAAGCAAGCAGGTGCCACCATTACAGAGAGAAAGATTCAGCATTCAATAATAATTCGCGGGAACATATTGCTCAAATGTCAAAGTGAAAACTGTAAAACACCTTTAACCAACCGTTCTGCTCAGAGATGGTATTGAGAGATCTTCACATGATGCCCACAGACTGAATATCACCAACATCAGAATTAGTGTGACCACAGACTAGCAATACACCCTAAAAACAGTGCTTGTCACAAAAACGCAGCTAGATCAGTATATTCATATGTGGAGCCATCTGGCAGCCCAGCAGATGAGACTGCGATTTGTATCATTCAAATATTTTCTTTCCCCCAAGGATGAATAGGAAGCTTCATACTTTGTATACTTGCGCTAAACTGACTGCATATTTATAAACGCCTAAATTGGCTTAAAATAGACAATCATATGGCATACGGCATTCACTGACAGTTCGATTACATTGGTTGACAGGGAACTGATCGACCCAAATCCACATGTGAAGGGAAGAACGAAGACAGAAATCCGAGAAAGATCAGATTAAAAGTCCCCCGAGACAAGTCAACACGACAAACCCAAAACTGGGCGGATCGCCAGAGAATATGCCAAACTATTTAAATAATATGTGGTTATCGCCGTTCTAAACGATAACACGATCAAACAGAGCCTGAGATCTTAAACAGATATATGGTTTTTCACCGCAACTGAAGGGTGCACCAGGATAAAATACGTGTTTAGTGGGCGTGGGCTTTTTTACACGAACAGGTTGAACGACTTAGGACTTCATACTTCACATACAAGTATTTCACGCAAAATTGGCAGGCCAACCACACAAGACACATTATTTGATGCGGCAGAATCCAAAGGAAAGCGCATCTGAGAAATGGACATGGCCAACATTAAAACGATCCCGACTCAAAATTTACTGCAGAAATGTTGAGCCTACCTCTCGGGTTCGGAATCAACAATCCCCATCACGATGATCTTCTTCCCCGGTCTCATACCGCCTCTGATACGGCCACTGAAAGGCACTGCCTGGGCAAATCAGACAGCGAGAATTTCCTATAGCAGGCTGAAATCACAAAGGCTAATACGTAGCCTACATACGCACAATAACAGAGAAAGCATTCACAAATGATACAAATAAATTAGATGTGTGACATTACCAGCTGTCGTGCATCTTCTTTGTCCGGAGATATCAGCCCGGGGTTTCCGAATGGACTGCTCAGTCGGTCATTTTCAGGGTTCTTCAAATATAAATGAGCACACAAAGGAAAGCGGATTAACAGCAACGGTACCCAGGCAAAACTGAGCTAAGGGCCTCCATACAGAGAAGTAACGATTGATGACTATTTGCCTATATTGAAATATGCTCGAGTAGCCAACGTGAGTAAAACTGAGAATGAGACGCAGACCTGCCGACTTACCTTCGAAGCCAACAGGAACGACATCGCCCGCCGGACAAGTGTCAAACATCTGTCATGTCAAAGGCTGCACGCAGCGCCCCTATAGAGGCTTAATTCGGTGCTATTGCGAAACGATGTTGTCAGCATTTCGCAATGGCTTAGTTCAAAGTAGCCTAAACTCAAAAGCAACCCCGCTCAGAAACGATCTTGCATTTAAGCAATAATGGAAGCGTCCAGCAAATACGGCTGGACAAATAGGTAGCTATTTTACCACCTGACTGATCCACATGCTGCCGCTTATCTCGGCTGCAGCAATAGTATTAGCCTGCAAAAAGACGGGTGCAACACAAAAGGATGATGTACCGCGACCGCAATAGCCAACCTGCCAAATGACAAACATATTTCAGAATAAAGGAGCCGTTTGTGAATCGTTACCACTTGCATTTAGTCTACTTACAATATTGTCCTTTTCCGTAGCCGCCACCGCCATTTTGTGCGCTGAAAACCATAGGCGATCGATCAGCTGAGCTCGCAGGCATTCACCGGCTCAGGAATGTGACAGGGCGTCTCTGAAGTGAGCCTGGATGCCAACGCACGGTGGCTGATGTATATTCAAAGAAGGGATGGCAAGATAGTGCAGTCGTGTCTGTGGCCTGCACGGTCTCATAGAAGACGCCCTACTTCCTCCAAGACAGTCTCGCCCACTCGAGTGGGAGACGAAATGCTGACGTGCGTTTCACAAAAACATAATCCCCGTCTAGTCCGAACCCCCTAAATTACAGACTTGTCTCTGTTTAGACACATCGTGGTGTGATGCAAACAAACATGAAATTTTAGGGCACGTTTTGGAGAACTAAAGGTTAAATTATGTGCGCTGCAGCTGGTGGAGCAAATGTTCAGACAGAATATGCAAGAGTCGGCAGAGAATATACATGGGTCCAAATGATTTCTTCACTCAATAAATGGGGCAAATTGGGTGGGGTCAACCTGGAAGTCACTACAGTAGTTTCCAAATTAGAGTTCTCTTGAATTGCATGGTAGTTTCAACTCTCAATCTTTACTCAAAATGATTTGAAAGTTTCTATTTAAGTTCTCACAAATACATAAGAATATCACGATTTAAGAAGTCAGTTATTTACAATGTCGATGATTAAGAAAAGTCTTACCATGCTTTAATTCTAATCATTTACTCACCCAGTTGGTTTCCCCATTTATTCCCCCCTCCCCCCCAGTTGAAGAATTCAACTAGTTTGCAAATCCAGATGGTTGGAACAAAATACTTGAGCGGACTTTCACTTTCTGAATCTGGATTACCTACCACTGTCTGCAGAGTAATATAAAAGTAGCAATACTGCACGATGAATTGAGGTCTACATTTTGATCAGTGGACTCTGAAGCATGCAAACCGAATGTCGTAGCGTTTGAGCTGAAATTGCTGATAGCCTGAAAGCTTGCACCAGTACTCGCGGCAAGCAATGTACTTAATGTCAACACGAAGTTATTTGTGTGAAGAAGTGAACCAGGAAAAAAAAAACATTCACTCACTTGGCAAAATATTGAAAGGGGCACTGCCACGGCCGAGCATGCGTAGTAAACCTGATAATTTGGCAAATTTTTTTACAGTTCGTCACTGGTGGAAAATGCTAATTTAACCTTTGATTGCGGTTCATTATAGTTGCAAATCATACCTGTTCATTTCCAAAGCAAATAATTAACCTTGGGCAGGATTCATAGTTTAATTTAATTCCGTTTCCTAAAAATCCGTTTTGCTAGTGAGTTTGGGAGCTACTATGTGAGGAAATTGATATTCGAAAGAAACTTACCGTCGTGGAATCACTACTGAAAAACCCGCCCATAACGGAATGTTAAAAATAAACAAAAGTGAAACCAAAACTGAAAAAGCTGGTTTTCCGAGGCTTTATATTCTCAGATAAAATGCAAACTAAAACAAAGATCGCAGACCGCTGAACAATCTGATAACCTATACGCATGGCAACAAATGACGGCGCATATTTAATTCTCATGTGACACGCAACTCTGGTTCTCTTACGGAAGATTTTCCGCTCAAATTCTTCAGCTGTGGAAAACTATGCGCAGGCGCTCTCGAGTGCAAGCAAATATACAAACCCCAATTTCAATGAAGTTGGGACGTTGTGTAAAACGTGAATAAAAACAGAATACAATGATTTGTAAATCCTTTTCGACCTATATTCAATTGAGTACACTACTAAGACAAGATATATAATGTTCAAACTGATAAAATGTATTTATTTATTTATTTATTTTGGAAATATTCACTCATTTTGAATTTGCTGCCAGCAACACGTTCTACAAAAGCTGGGACAGGGGCAACAAAAGACTGGGAAAGTTGTGGAATGCTCAAAAAAACACCTTTTTGGAACATTCCACAGGTGAACAGGTTAATTGGAAACAGGGGAGTGTCATGATTAGTTATAAAAGGAGCATCCCCGAAAGACTCAGTTGTTCACAAGCAAGATGGGGTGAGGGTCACCACTTGGTGAACAACTGCGTGAGCAAATAGTCCAGCAGTTTAAGAATAATGTTTCTCAACGTGCAATTGCATGGAATTTTGGGATTTCATCATCTACAGCCCATAATATCATCAAAAGGTTCAGAGAATCCGGAGAAATTTCTACACGTAAGCGGCAAGGCGGAAAACCAACACTGAATGCCCGTGACCGTCGGTCCTTCTGGCGGCACTGCATTAAAAACCGACATTCTGTAAAAGATATTGCCATATATGGGCTCAGGAACACTTCAAAAAACCTTTGTCAGTTAACACAGCTCGTCGCTACATCTACAAGTGCAAGTTAAAACTCTACCATGCCAAGCAAAAGCCATACATCAACAACAACCAGAAATGCCACCGGCTTCTCTGGTCCCCGAGCTCATCTGAGATGGACTGATGCAAAGTGGAAAAGTGTGCTTTTGTACTTCCTGTCCAAAAAGTTGCACACTTAAGTATTTTGTCGGGCCAACCTTAGCTTTGAGCGCACATTGCTATGGTTCCGACAATCTTATACAATGTTACAACATTTATTTCCGACCAGACTTTCATTTTTTTTTTTTTTTGGCCAAAATATTGTATTGAAGATGGGTGAGTCAAACCATTCTGTTAAGCCTTCTCCAGCACATCCCTAAGACTGTCAACTGGTTAAGGTCTGTCTCTGAGGTGGCCAATTTGTGAAAATGATTCCTCATGCTTGATGTGCCACTCTTTTGCAATTTGAGTCTGAGGAATCTTGGCATTGTCATCCTGGAATATGTCTGTGCCAGCAGGGATTAAAAAGTCCATTTATGGGTTACTGGTCATTCAGTATATTCACGTAGTCTGCTAAATTAATTTTATTGCTGCAGAACAGTGCTGAGCCAAGACCTGACCAACTGAAGCAACCCCAGATCATAACACTGCCTTCAGAAGATTGTACAGTGGGCGCTATGCATGACGCTTCATGGGCTTCCTTTCTTACTCTGATGTGCCCATCACTCCAGAATAGGGTAAATCTGGACTCCCCAAACCACATGACCTTTCTTTATTGCTTCTCAGTCCTATCTTTATGCTCCCTGCAAATTGAACTAATCTTTTTCCCCCAATTAGCCTCACTAATGAGTGGCTTTTTTGTGGCCATGCAGCTGTTTAGTCCCAATCCTCAAAGTTATTGTTGCATTGTGCAGGTGGAAATGCTCTTACCTTCATAATTAAACATAGCCATGAGTTCTACTGTTTATTATTATTATTATTAATGATGAGACCTTACCAAACATTTTAGTGATCTCCAGTCAGGATCAGTCATTTTTCTCCAACCCATTTCTTCCACGAAGTTGACAGTTCACCACTATCCTTCCAGGTTTTGATAAATTGTTTGACAGTTCATGACCCCATTCTAGTGATTTCTCCTTTGCTGTTTTCTTTGCTTGCAGCTGGCTAATATTTTGCCCCTCTTGAAACACAATGACATCTTTTCAACAGTCATGAGATATGTCTTCCAATATGGTTGTTTAAACAATGAGAAGTTTCTCACTGAATTAGTCAGGATTAAAATAATTATTGCCAGCTGAGACATATTCATCATTGCGATAATAATATAATCATGATAGCCCCTTGAATATTTGCTTAATTCTGAACTGCGACGACTTTTTTGACGTTCAGTGTATATTATAATTAGACCACATAGTGCCCCCCTCTGGAGACAAGGTGTAGTGTCAGGCCACTGCATGGATTACTCCTGTAGAGCTTAGGAGGAAATCATGAACCTCGGGGATAATTGCTTCACTCCATGACAAAGCAAGTCTGCTACTTTGCTGACCGGAGCAAATTAGAGATAACACACACACGCACATGCACTCTCGCATGCAAATACCGCAGGCAAGCATCCAAGCAAACACACGCACAAACGCACGCGCGCGTTTGTTTTCATGTTTTGTAGGGACATTACATAGACTTCCATTCAATCCCTAACCCCTTTTCCTGACCTTAACCCTCAACAGTACATTCCTATCCTTAGCCATAACCCTAACCCCTAAACCTAATCCTATCCTTATCCCAACCTTAATCTTAACCCTCAAACCTGAAATAGCTCAATTTTTTGTGGGGACCTGCAAATGTCCCCACAAGTACAAAGAAATCTGGAATTCCAAGTCCTGTAAGAACATGTAGTCCCCATAAGGGTAAGTAAACATAACACACACTCACACACACACACACACACACACACACACACACCACGCGCACAAAACGCTCATACTAACACATATATACACTCACAAATACACTCACATAAACGTACACGCTCACTCATATACCTACCACAAGTTAAAATGTACACGCCCACACAGTTGTCTGTTTGCATAACTAGAACAAACAAGATAGCACGTGTTTGGTAGGTCAGCTTGTGATATTCAGGCATGACCCACCTTAACACAGGTAAGCATTCAACCAGGTGTCAGAAGCAGGGCACACTGTTTTAGGAAAGTTGTTTAATCTACGCTCCCCTTGCAAACTGCACATATTTTTTGCCTCATTTACTGAAATAATATCCACAGCATTTGAAATAGAATATTTTGAATTCTAAAATTTAGCCATACCCAGAGATGGTTACATCATTAAAAAAAAATCATGAATTCAGTGAGTCTAATTTGTGCCCAGTGGATCCATGTGTGATATTATTTATGGAATCTGATTTGATGAAGACATATTGTAAAGTCATATAATTACTTTTCTTACAAGTGTCCCAAAAGAAAGAGTGAGAGAGAGTGAATGAGGGAGAGAGTAAGAGGGAGTGTCACAGTGAAAAATGAGTGTATGGGGAGAATGGGTCTGTTGAAAGATTGCGACGAAGTGACCCAGATTCTGTGCTTTTTTGCCTGCCACCACTGTGACATCACCACCTCAAGTTGCTGCTCAGATACTGTGGAGATGGTTGGGTCTAGTAACAGTCTTCATTCGCAGTTTGCTCCCAAAGGAAGTTCAATGTGCCATTTAACTCATAATTGAAGATCTCAGTGCTAAAAGTACTTAAGTCGCAAAATGCCCATTTAGAGAAAATTGACTTACCTGTAGGTAACTATAGAAGACATTTTCCCATTCTTACTTTACAGTGTGTGAAAATCTGACTGAAGTACTTTTATCATTAGGCTCTTTAATTCTGTCAATGCATAAAGAGAAAACAGGGAAAACAGCAGGATGTCCCCTGATTACAAGAGGAAATAATATTGTCTTTACAAACAAGAATATAACATTCTTTTCCCCACATGCAAAAAAAAAACAAATAAAAAAAAAAAAAAATCTTGTCACATCTGTTTTTTATCAACATAAGAGTAAGGCAGGAACAGGGAAATAAGCTTGTATTTATCCAATTCTGCCTTTGTTACAAATGGGTATAAAATGTTTAAGGGTTTGAAAGTTGCTGCTTCCTCTGATAAGTCTTACGCAGGAACACTGCCCATCATGACTCTAGAGCTGGCAGCTCTGGGGTGGGGTGGGGGGGTGTTAGCGCTACTCTGATCAAACATTAATGCTCCTTCTGGACTTTGTCTTCTTGCACACTTAAGCATTCATGCACACAAACAAAAACACACATACACACACACACCATACATGCAACACACACATACCACATTCTCAAATAAAAACAGATAAGCAAGCGCACTTTTGCTGGGGTCAGCTTTTGACCTCCACACATGACTCTGCTTACTAGGTAAGCATGACATTAGGTATCAGGGACAAATGCATGTTGTTTTTGTAAAAGTCTTATATATGATGCCCCACTCTCTCACAAACTGCCATATTTCGGCCACTTTCATCGATACAACGTCCATACCAGCAGTGTACGTGTGTCCACATTATTAGAACATCAATTTTGATTTTTTTATTTCCTCTGGCAATTTTCAGAGACTACAGGGACAAGAATTCAGCATGCTCTCTGTGGCCACTTTATAGAACAACCTAATTATTTCGAGGCTTGGATTCAAAAACATGCCTGAAACATTCTTTTGAGATTCTGGTCAATTTTGGCATGATGATGAATGGTAGGTAGTTGCTGCAGATTTGTTGGCTGCACAATTCAGCAAACTCTGATTTCACCACTTTACAATGGTGCTCTATTGGATTGAGACCGGGTGGGTGTAGAGGCCATTGGTGTATAACGATCTCATTGCCATGTTCATAGAACCAGCTTGAGAAAACAAGTGCTTTGTGGCATGGCAATTATTCAACTTAAGGCAGTCATTAGGGGATATATACAACCCAAAATCAGAAGTAAGGATAGTTCATTAAATTAAATTTCGAAGTGAAAGCAGTCATTTGCAAATTATCTTTGAACTGCAGTACATTGAAAAAAAAAAACAGCACTACACATTCTCTGTTGGGAAAGGGCAGGACTGCAGGCAGGCCAGTCCAATGCCTGCCCCCTCTTATCAAGGAGTTATGCCTTTGTAATGTGCACAGAATGCGGTTTTTCATTGTCTGGCTGCAAATATTCATAGGCATACCTGGAAAAGATGTTGTCTGGGAGGCAACTTGTGCTGCTCTAAAATTTCAGTCTAGTTCTCAGCATTAACATTGCTTTCACGGAGGTACAGCTTACCCTTGCTAAGGGCACTGACACAACCCCATATCATGACAGACCATGGCTTTTGGACTTGTTGAGGGTAATAAGTCTGGATGGTCCTTTTCTTCGTTGGTCTGGAGCACATGGCACCTATTTCTTCCAAAAAATACATGAATTATTGAGTTGTATGATCACAATATACATTTCCACTGTGTGATGGCTACATTTTTACCCTACCATCTGCATGCTGCAGCAGAAATCAAAATTCGTCAGGCCAGGTTACATTTTTCCCGATCTTCTACTTTCTGGTTTTGAAGATCCTCCAGCTCACTGTAGCCTCAGTGTCCCGTTCTTAGCAGATAGGAGTGTGGAACTCTGCCTGGTCTTCGGTGCTGTGGCCCACCACTTCAAGCTGTGATGTGTTGTGCAGTCAGAGATGCTGTTCTACATAGTACTATTAGGATGTTTATCTCAGTAATTGTCTCCTGCCAGTTAGCTTGATCCAGCCAGGTCATTTGTTTTTCACACTATTGTCTGTAAACTTGAAAGACTGGAGCTTGTGCAAACCCGAGGAGATTTTGAGACGCTCAAACCACCCAGATTGTCACCAACAATCATTCCACAGTCAAAATGACTTTAGATTGCATCCCCCCCATGCTCTAAGCAATAGCTGAACCTCTTGACCATGTCTGTGTACTTTGATGCATTGAGTTGCTGTCTTGATCTACAGGTGTGCCTAAAAAAGTAGCCACTGTACCTCATTGCAATTATATAGCCCCTTTCATGCATGTCAATGAGGGACCATTGTACACTGAGGCGACTGTGGATGGTTTTGTGTTTCTGAGGCATTAGCGCCCCCTAGTGACCGCTCAGGCACACGCCGGTTACGTACTGACTGTCAGTCCTGCAAGCACTAGCTCTACTCCTGCGCACGGTATGGCTCTGCAGAGGGTTAATAATCACTCGCTCACAGGCATGTATGCAAACAGATTGCATGTACACAAATGGAGCATTCATTGTGTGGGCTTGTGGATGGTTTTGCAGTGGCTTCTGAGAGAGGGTGAGCTGTAGCTTAGTGGCCAAGGTGCTTAAAGGTTCCCTATCATGCCACCAGGTGCACAGCTACTTTGCCATTACAAGCCATTTCAAAATCAGATTCTTTATGAAATGACAAGGGGGAGGGACCACGCAGTCCGAAGACAGGCTGATTAACTTCAGCCAACTAGTTAATCAGTCCTGTCATTGTTCTGGGGGGCCTCTTCCCCTTGTGATGTCATGAAGGTCAGATTTTGAAATGGTTTGTATGGCTAATTGGCTGTGCCAGTGCTGCTGATGACATAATAAGGGTTAACAAGGACTGTTAAGATGTTTAACTATGGGTATTGGTTCAAGCCCCAGTGTAACTGCTTTAAGATTATTTCAGCTGTTGGGTTATTCCGTTAGGCCCATAACCCAACACCCCTTCGGGAGGGAACTAGGCCCTGCCTTGTCTAATCAACATTTTGGATAACAGCGGCAACTAAAATAACTATAATGTAATGAAAGGACGGGACAGAAAACTATGTGTGCATTTGAGATTTTACCATTTCAAATTCAATGTGCTTGAGGATCGAACCGAAACCAGCTAAATCTATGCCGCTGCCACTGAAGCATTGCTCAGCAATTTATGCTGCCATTATACCATGTGTGCATGGCTGTCAGTCTCAAACATGGCTTCATACCGTTACTACAGTCATGCATGTTTTATTTCAATAGCTCTAAGGAATGAGCGCATATACCAAACAATCTCATGGAACAATGTGAGGAGCCCATGTGCTTTTGATTTTAGTGGAGTGTCCTTTGATGTTGAAAGTTATTTAAAACCACATGAATATTATTTTACCCTGGCTCTTGTGTTCCCTCAAAGTGGAACCAACCCGCTCAATATGTAAGTGAATGGACTGCGCTCTTTTTTTCAACTTAAAAAGAAAAGAACATGCAGTCAGTTCCATATGTAATTTACAAATGAGGAAATTTTCTTAATTTCGGCTCTGTACAGTACCACAGTGGATTGAAAATGAATCAGAAAATATATTTGCTCGAAGACTGGACTTTCCATTTTTAATTTCAAGGTTTTGTAAAAAGCATTGTATGAACCTTGTAAGAATTAAAACCATTTTTATACACGGTCCCTCTCCCCTCAAAAGGATTAGGCCTTTCCTAATTGCCACATTTGTTCCAAAATATTATGACAATATCCTAATGACATAAATTGTTTTAAATTACATCATTATGTTTTCTTCATTACTAGTCCTAAATTGCCCCTAACCCAACTTTTTTGGAATGCACTGCAGGCCTGAATGGCAGGAATGGATATATTTTTTAAATAAAATGAAGTTGACGGACAAAACATTAAATATGTTGTCTTCATATTTTCTGCTATAAAATACAAGTCAAACTAAATACAGATTTCACTTCTTTCCGCTTTCAAGGTGCATTTTCCACACTGTCCCAAATTTTGCGGGATTGTTATTACATCACCAAAAGTCAGTAAAAAATTTTCTGTGCAAAATGGAAGTTTAATCTAAATATTGTCCAGAAGTGCTGTCAACTTCTCGGGGTTGGGAGACATCCGATGGACCATGACACAGTAGAAACATGTGAATGGGGATCACTTGCACTCAAGCCGTGTGGTGCTCAACAGAACAGGACTGCAGAATCAACCAGGACTGGGCCACTTCTTACAACTAAACCCAGGATGAACTGGAGCACAGTTCATCCTGGGTTTAGTCGAAAGAAGTGGCCCAGTCCAGGTTGATACAGTAGAAACATGTTCTATGGTCAGGTGAATCAGTATTTTATGTCTTTTTTGGAGGAATGGACGCCGTGTGCTCCAAACCAAAGGAAAAAAAAAAAGACCATCCACATTGTTACCAGCAAGAAATTCAAAAGCCATGGTCTATCATGATATGGGATTTGTCAGTTTCCTTGGGAAGGAAAATTTGCACTTTTGTGAAGGCGCAATTAATGCTGAACAGCACATGTAAATTTTGGAGCAACATATAAGCTGGCTTCAAGTCAACACCTCTTCCTGGGATGCCCAAGCATGTTTCAACATCACTACACAAAACTGCATTTGCATGAATTACAAAGGTAAAGCTGATAAAAACAGGGTGCGGATGCTAGACTGGCAAGCTTGCAGTTCCGACTTTTTCCTCAATTGAGACCATATGGCACATTTTAAAATGCAAAATTCAATAATGAAGCCCCTGTACTGTTGTACATCTTAAAATTTGTTTGCTGAAGAAATGGGAAAAAGTAACACCTGAAATACTTGATCATTTGGTGTCTTCAGCCCTGAGACATTTATTAATGTTGTGGAAAGGAATGGCTACATGTATATGTATGTATATTTTATTTATTATCAGTCACATGTTCCATTACAGAAATTTTAAAACAGACCAAATTATCACAGAAACATTAGAGCCCAGCCCAGGCGGACTTATATGTCACTTCAAAACGATTACATTAAAAACAAAAGCAGTTCCTGTGCATTGAGACCTCTCTCCACAATTCATCAAAACACAATAATATTACTCAGGGACCTTAAATCAATATCAAGTACTCTCGTACAGCAGTTTTCTTCTCACTTCATATGCATTAAACAGATACTTTGCAACCTTCCTATTTTCATGTTTCAGCATAAATATGAATTTCTCCCAAAGTGACATATTGTTAAAATCAGCATAAGACATGGCTATACATTCAAATAAACCACAAAAAATGAAATTCATCTTCCACACAACCCTCATTACAAACTAAACATACGCTTTCTTCTACAGATTTGCCTTGCCAACAGCCAGTCTCAATGTGTAACGGCAAAGTTCCTGACCTAAACTGAACTAATAAGGACCGCTCATGGCGTGGCATATACCCTTCAAGATAATTTTCTAGTCAGAATTCTGTTACAAAAGTACAATATGTTCTTAGTTTTGGTTTGAATCCAATTTTATCTTGCCACATTTTCTCAGACCTCAGAATCATCAAATCATGGAACAGGTTGAGGTCAACCTGGCTCATATCATTAAAACAATAATCAAATCTAAATTCCTTTAAAATTTCTTTTACTTTGGCACACCAATTATCATGCCAAATTTCCCTCTCCCATCATTCCAAAATGGTGAATACCTTCACTGTAGCGACTTTGTTTGAAATACATTACAAGAATTAGAATTTAAAAAGTTTTTTTTTTTTTTTTAAACCAATAAAATTCATACGGTGAAATTTCAAATAATTTGCTGTTGTATAGTTTTCAAATACAAGTCAGAGATAATGAATAAATCACTGCTTACTATTTTCATTTTAATTTAACTTATCATCCCAACTTTTTCTGATTTGGGGCTATGCTAGGTCTCCCTAACTGAGTGCATCAGTGTCTGTTTCTTTGTGGAATTTTCATCATGAAACATAAAACAGCCCTTTGTTAAGTTGTGAGGATTCACCAAAAAAGAAAAAAAGAAACCCAATTCAATGAGAAACAAATGAGAAAAATCTTTGCCCTGCCAAACGTAAACCATCTCCTGGAGGTAGAACAATTTGTCTGTCGGAGCACTCACACCACAAAATGCTGAAACTGTAGAATGTAGCTGTAAGCGCCAATTTATGGGAGAACTTGGGGGTAAGTGCTGAATTTTCAGTTGGGCTTATGCCAGAAAGCACTGTCAGGAGAAAAGTCAAAAGGGTGACCACATTAGGTGACTGATCCACAATCTATGAGTTTTCACACTGTACAGTGCAGTATGCACTCTGACCGAGTAGCATTCAAAATTGCATTCCCTCCATTTCTAACAGGGCGTTACTGAGCTGCTCTATAAATGAGAGGCAAAATGGTATCATAATAAAACATGGTCTCCTCATGCAGCCTGGACGAGAATCTTTGTCAAGCCACATACTTATGCAAAAAAAATGCTTCTAAGCTAAAAAGTCGTGAAAATGCACAATATTTTCAAAAACTTCTCAGGTGCAGTCCTACAATAGACAAAGTACTCCAAGGTTTGAAAACCTCAAAGCCTGGGCCTGCATGAATGAGCAGTGTTAGAGTTAGCCAGGTCCTTCTCTTTATACTTCAGTCCATGTTCCAGATTTGGGAGGTTTCCGCCTAATTCTCAAGGCAGTTATGAGGTTAAACTGGTCTGATAATCCTGTGAAATCTATAAGGCCCCTGATTGATTGTAGCTTTATGAAAAGCAAAGGATCTGCGTCATCAACGAAGCACATCCCATGAAGTGTCTGGTTAAGGTTAGGATGGAGTCCCATAAGGCCAATATACAGCAGCTATCTGCCTTCTCTGCATTGTGCATGGGTATGTGAGTATTTGTGCTCCACAGGGATGTAACACATGTACTGTATGTAAATGTGCCAGCATTCCTGCACGTGCATGCGAGGATGTGAACGTGTGAGTGTGTGCATGTCAGTGTGAAGATTTGAATGTGTGCATGTGAGTGTGTGTATGGGTGTGCATGTGGGTATGTGCATTTGCACGTATTTGAGCAAGAATGCCACTGTGTGTACATGCCTATGCATGTGTATTTGTGTACATGCACATTTTCTCAGGGGATTAATGGTCTGTAGTGCTCTGTAAAGAGGGTATGGGATTTGAGGTCAGTTGCTTAGACTCACAGATGAATCATTAATGAGAATGAGTGGACAATCACATGAGCAGCTATCATCTGTTTTCCTGTCATAGCATTTTAATGAATGAGAGACTCAAAATTTCACAAATTAAATGCAAAAACTGATGGGAAAATGTTACAGATAAATGTCAACAGTTGTATTTAGATGTGTCCAAATGCAATTTTTAATATACTCAAATGAATTTTTTATTCTTATAATAATTCATTATATGCAATATTAAGCATGAATGCATGAATCATACATCTTGTAGTATTCAGATTGCCTGTTTTCAACTTAATTATAGAATTCAGACAAAATGAATACACATGGCCATCATAATTTGAAACTCTGCAACGACTTAAACGGCAGTTACAAACCAAAAGTAACAACGAGTCGGAGGTTTTATTCATTAATTTTTTCCCCCTGCCATGGCTTTGACGATCTCAGTGGGATGTTTGAGGAACGCGCTTGGATGTACTATGCTAAAATGACCGGTAATTATTTTCTAAATTAGACTTATTGTAGCCAGTAGGGGCATCTGATGCTAAGACGTAGAATTACGAACCTCGGACGCGATTATGAGGAGAAGCCAACCCTAATTTAATACAAATTACAATGTTTTTTAAGGGACGTTAGTGATAATAAGCGAGTTGGAAAAAAACATCTTCATTGGGGTGGTTTTCAAGAAATTAGTTGCAGTTCAAGAGTGAACATGAGTAAGGCGCCACTTGTCAAATGCGAGGATATACTGTAAGACATAACAGTAGCAGTTAAATTAACAGTGACACACTGCGCTCATAGCGTTGAATGCATATCTGATGATAAACATAGCGCCGCACTGTCCGTGAGCTTTAAGCTGGCCAGTAGGCGCGAGGTTTCTGCATTTGGATCGCTGTCACACCGTTAGCAACACCTCCTGGTGTTCACATTTTCAGTGTTATCTCAAATGGTACTCAGCATCTTACATTAGCACGTCACACGCCTACGCATTTAGGCATCAAAAAATACCTTTACACGTTCCGTTAATGGTGCCTGCTATTGGTATTAGCGGTTAGGGGCCCAAGTGTGCAACATCTCATATTAGCATACACTCACAGTTACGCATTCTGGCCACAAGCACATATCCATACAAACTCACATTTATAAATACACTCACAAGGATCTGTAAACACAGGCATCCACTCTTACACATGCAGATTAGAACATTATATACATGGATACTTACATGCATACAGTGCAAACACATGTAAATGTGATTACATGTGAGAGAGTGTGTGTGTGTGTTTATGCACACATATAAACTGGCATGCACACACAGACACACACACACACACACACACACACAGACCCATTGTATCCTTTACTTCCAGGAACTCTGCAACCTTGAACCAACACCAGAAGAGGCAGAGGTGTTACCTTACACTTGGCTTACAGCAGGAGATAAAGACAGAGAAAGAGAGGGGGAGAGAAAAAGGAAAGAGAGAGAGAGGAAGGGAGAGGGTGTGAAACATGGAGGAAGAGCTGAACTAAAGATAGAGCGAGTGAGACAGTAGAAGAAAGAGGGAAGGAGAGGGAAGAAGAGAGGCAATAATGAAATCCTGATGGAACAGGACTGGGATATTCACTCCAGCTAGAAATCCGCTCACTTGAGCAACAGGGACTGTCCAGACAGGAAGTGCTGGAGACATGATCATGCGATCTTCCATAAAACTGTCAGGGTTGTTAATTTCAGGAATCGATCCAGTTAAACGAAACTAGTCCAAGACTGGGGTGCTGACCAGCTGAACAGAATGTGCCTCCCCATGCTTCTACCTCATTGGCTGACAGTGTTCCAGAACTGCTGTTCATTGGGTCACCAAGACCAACAGCAGTATCAATTTATCAGTCACATGTCCTATACCGAAGACCCCATTTTACCTGCGCTCCACCTGTCCTCCTGCTCAGTGCAGGCAAGCTGGAGTCCAATTACATTTCTCATCAAATATTTACCCATCCTGCCGAGCTGTGGGTTCAAAGGTCACATCTAGCATGCACTCATTGCACACTGTATTCATGTGTAAGAGGGCCTGTGTTAATGTGTTTTTAATTATTGCTGTGCGCGCAGAACACCCCTGTAAGATGGAATGCACACATACGTATACAGAAGCGGTATGAATGGTCAGATAAAAGCAATTTTACCAACAAGTGTTCATATATTTAGTGTAAAACTGAATTGAAGGTCAAAGTAAAATCACTTTGTTTAACTTCTTCAAATGCACTTGTCATTCTTTATATTTGACAGAAGGGATTACATTGACTGAACTTCACACGGATCGGTTAGCAAGACCACTGACATTTCATGAGGGTTTCTCTGTCCACCCAAACTAAGAGAGCAGGGGTGTATCTTTCCTTGCCTGTGGGATACCATTAAAATAGAAGCACTGGGACAGTACACTTCAGTTTCGCACCCAATTATTTATGAGGCATGCCCTCCAAGTTTCACTCAACAAGGCCTCCCATCCTCTGCCTTTCAGGACAGGGGGGGAGGAGGAGCCAAAATGGCATCTGCGGGTGAGCCCAAATGGAGGAAGTTCCACAGATAAGGCTTGGTCTCCCCTTATATCCTGTCCTGGTATATAAACATCACTGGTATGAATAAGGTGGATTTCAGGGGCCTCTGGCCGGACATGCATGAATATTGATCCCCCATCATTTTCATGCCAGAATATCCCTGAGGGGGTCAGATTGAATTGGCCCCACCCTGAGAGTGAGGTTACTGGCTCCGCATTCTGTCTCCATCCCAAAGACCACAGACATTAGCCGCACTCTCAACTCGATCTCAGTCTTTACAACAAGTCAGTCACACGATCGTGATAAAAATTTGAACAGGAAGCTCATAGCAGGATGATCATTCCATTAAAGCTTTTTTTTTTTTTTACTACTTCTTCTTTTTTGAATGAGATCCTGAGAGCGTTTAAGACTGTGGATCGATTCTGGACATCCTACCTACCTGATCAGACTAGGGCCATATGAGGACCACAGTCTACATCAGTCATTGCAGAAACACAGTATACAGTGCATTTGTTTATTTAAAACATAATATGTAGAATTTTAATCAAACTATTCTTATAGATAACATAAAATATAAAAATATATATTTCACAACAATATGTTATGAATACACACATATTTCCTATGTTATGATCATTTAAAATGTAACGTCCTCTATCTCAGGCTCACTGTTTAGATAAATCTTAAACAAATGATGAATATAAATGAGTAAATAAAAAAAAAGAAGTGTCCACTGCTGAGGGTTAGTCTGGTGTCAGTTTGATTCACTGAGTAAATAAGAAGTAAGTTCATTAAAAATTAAGTATGCTGCAGATTTGAAGGTATGCCAATTTATATTAATTGTGACAAATTCACAGTCACACTAAGTGTGACTATAAGAAGTGCACTATTTTGTTTCCTGAAGAGAATGCACAATCTTGTGTTGTATATCTGATGGTGGAAATTATTCATTGTGCATATACGCTGATGTGTGTGAATTGGTTTGAATGCATTGATCATTTATCTCATTCACAACCTCAATTCGAAAAAAGTTGAACATCGTCAGTCAACAACACTCGCCGCTGCATCCACAGATGGAAGTTATAGCTTTACCATGCAAAACAAAAAGCCATACATCAACACTGTCCAAAACCACCATCCTCTTCTCTGTGCTTGGTGTCATCTGAGATGCACAACAGAACAGTAGAACTGTGTTTTGTATTCTGATGAGTCCAAAGTTTGAAAGGCGTTGAGGAATAACATCCACTATGTTCTTAGGACTAATGAGGACAAGGATAACCTAAGCTGTTATCAATGCCAGATCCGAAAGCCAGCGTCTGTCTTGGTATGCGGGTGTGTCAGTGTAGATGTTACGCGTGACTTGCGCATCAGCAGGGGATCATTCATGCAGAGACATGTGTCTAAATTTTGGAACAACATATGCTGCCTTCTGAACATTGTCCCAGCAACTTCATTGCATTTTCCAGCAATACGATGAAAACCATATCGTGCACAAATTATAAGAGCATGACTGCGTAAGCAGAGAGTGCGGGTGCTAGATTGGCCTTCCCGCAGTCCTGATTTGACTCTAATTGAAAATGTACAGCACATTTCAAAGCAAAATATCAGGCATGGAAGCTGCTAAGGATCAGCATATTTGAGGACTGGGGGAAAAATTAACTAAATAGACCTGACAAACTCATGTCTTCAGTGTCCAAACACTTAATGAGTGTGATTTAAAGATATGGTGTATTATACAGCGGTGAACAGTTAACTGTTCCAACTTTTTTGGAGTCTGGTGCAGTCATCAATTTGCATATGTTCAATAAGCAATTCAATTCACATTAGACTTCAAATAATGTGTTGTTGTATTGTTTTCAATTTAGTAGAGGGTGAAAGCATGTTTGAAATTAATACTCTATGATTTTATTTGCATTTTTCATGATGTGCCAACTTTTTTGGAGCTGGGGTTATTCATATAGTTACAATACAATCTATCGCCTGATGTAGCTGATGGGCTGGCTTCGTTAATAACTGTAAATGAGCAACTGAGCTAGAATACAGATAATACTGTTCATTGATGTATCACATTTATCAAGCATTCTCCAAAGATAGCAGATTTAGACTCCTTTCACACGAACACCATGCTGTAGGAAAGCACTTTAATTTATTTGTGTCCAAATTAGCTCACTAGGATGAGCTACGTAGAATTTGAGAAGGAAAGCACTAATCAATATCTGCACAGAAAAAAAAGAAAGTGATGTAACCATTGCATAACATTGTCTCACGTACAGGTTTCACATGTACAAATTCAAACAGTCTGTTGGCCCTGAGAAGATGAGAACCAAACTGTCATTAACAGGTACTTACAGCTGCTGTTGCTCAAAGGCAGGACATGAACAGAAATACTCGAGTGCAAGTGTATTTATTGTGCTGTTAAATGTGCTCGAAGCTCATCAGAAAAGCTGGCATTTTTAGCAAAAAATCACAGGATATCAGCAGGGGTTGAGCTGATTTTCACCGTCAGGGTTGAGAACTGAAAACTTGCACCTTGTACAGTTCAGATGAGGATCCAAACATTAGACATGTATGGTGGGATTCATCACCCAGTTGTTGGATTTACCCGAAGAAATAGACTTACATAATAGCCATTCCTGCCAAAAAAAAAAAAAAAAAAATTGTATTACTGTTGGCACTTAGGTCCAGAGGTGTAAAATCCAGGGGTCAGAAAGTTTTTCTCCCTCCCATGAGCTGATCACTGTTGGCTCTATCTCCTGTCCGAAGTAAATCCAGGTGGTTGGAATAAAGTTCTGGGGAGGATTTTTACTTTCTGAACCCAGACTTTACACCTCTGCTTAGGCCACATTTTCACCAGGAAGTAGCGTGCACGCAATGACCACAGACCACATTTTGATAATCCACTAATAATAAAAGTAATAGAACTTTTCTATTACTATGACAAGAGAATCAGCTTTGTGTGTTTGTTTGTGCATGCTCGTGTAAGCATGTGTGCATCTGTCAATTTATGAACTTGGGTGTTCACACGCTCACGTGTGTGTGTGTGCTGTGCATTCAGTATATTAATGTGTGTAAGTGCAAGAGTGCACAAGGTTACGTGCATATATCTATTTGTGCACTTGTGTATGTGTGTATACATGTGACAGTGCACGTATATGTCTGAGTGTGCATGTGTGTGTGTGTATGTGCATGCTTGGGTGTGCTGTGTGTGTGTGTGTGTGTGTGTGTGTGTGCGCACAGGTATCTGAGTGTGTGTGTGTGCATGCCTGTGTGTGTGCATACAGGTGTCTGAGTATGCACATGTGCATGTGTGTGTACGTGTGTGTGTGTGTGTGTGTGTGTGTGTATGCGCATAGGGGTCTGAGTGTGTGCGTGTGTATGTGTGTGTGTGTGTGTGTGTGTGTGTGTGTGTGTCATGTTTGTGAAAATTCCCCGTGGCCACCTCCATGCCTCACATACTAGGCCTCCTTACTACCCCGCACACCGCTGGCGTCGCTTGAATGCAAAGCACAGAGGTGTATTTCCATGAGAATGTGCATGACTGTGTGTGAACAGGTAAAGAGCGCATTACTAATCACTCAAGAACTCTCACCTCTATGGTTCTTCAGTTTCTCACTCACTCTTCAGTTAGTTCCATTGGCTGTCAAGTCATTAATCTGACCACCTGTGCTGATTTCCCTCCGATTGCCTCGCTCAGTCACAACCAGGTGCTTCAGGAGAATTTCAATGTGATGATGTCAGTACCAGCAAATAGCCAGGGTTAACTTCACTAAGAGCTGGGGGAGTAACTGCGATGGACTGGCATCCCATCCAGGGGGAGTAGTACTCCTAAACGCTTCATGCCATGGAAACCAGGGTTAAGCACCCGCCCGATGGGCAACTAGGCTCGTAACAGGCTTACTCTCTACTCTTTCTTCAACCTGGCCTGTGTGCACACTGAGAGAACGTATGTAGCGCACAGTACATAACTGAAGGCATGCTAACTATGTGCGCTAACAGCACAAAGTGTCCTGATGAAAGTGTTCTGTGCCGCAGCATGTGACGCTAATGACTCTGAACTTTGTGCCTGCTGGTTCACTGCTGTCCCTGAATTAGTGCTGATAAAGTTTGAGGTGAGGTTTCTGCGTTCAGAACAGGATGTGCAGAATTGAGGCTCAGGAGGTAAAATCCTCTCCAGGATGCTGTTCCAGCTGTCTGGCCTGAAGACAGATACACTGAGCACTTGATATGGCTGTAACACGTTTTTTTTTGGCTTCGTTGGCCAAATCAATCACCAGACCTGAATAAAAGTGAACATATATTTTACAAGCTCAAGAGAAGATTGAAGGCCAAAGTCCCCAGACAAGCAGGAACTGAAGATGGCAGCATCCATGCAGGCCTGGCAGAGCATCACCAGGGAAGATACCCAGCATCTGGTTATATCTGTGCATCACACACTTCGCAGAGTCAATGCATTCATAGGATAGGCGACCAACTATTAAAATTTATTATTTTACATTGTGTTAAACTGTCCAGTATTTTTTTATGTGCCAGAAAATGGTGGGAACACTGTACAAAAAATGCCATCACTTCTAAATGGTTTGTCTGTTGTGGATGAAAATGCCATCAAATTAAAGCTGACAGTCTGCTCTTCAACTTTGCCATCAGTTTATCCTTCCAGACTACAAGTTTTGGAGCACAGAACCAAAATAAAAACTGTGTCTGTGTCTCTGTCCAATGAATTATGGTTCTCACTGAAATCAGTGAGCTGAGCTCACAGTGAAATGTTGTAATACATAGTTGCACTTTAACTTTCTAAGACCTTATTTCGCGTAGATTTGCAGTAAATTACATTCCAGGGCTCCAGGTTTTCACTGAAAGGTATGTTTAGTAACACGCTGCACCTCCTCCTGTCCTCCCACAGGAAATGCATATGGCAGCAGAATGAGCAAACATATGGAGCAGCTTTTCAAAGTGAGCATGAGTGTTTTTCATAAGGGAAATGCTCCTTCTCTTGGCACGTGCTGCTCTTTTTCACTGTTTGAGAGGCGGCGAGCCCATGCCTGCCATTTCACAGTCCTAAATTTACGGCCTCTCGACGAAGGACAGTTTGAGTTGTCCTCAAATCGGTCTGGTGAAATCCTCTGAAGGAACCATCATTGTGTTTCATTAGACAGCAGAATTCTACTAGTTCTATGAATTATATCAATTTAAGAAAATAAGAATCAAAAAAATTTGAATTGAGATTATCTTTGGCTATTCCGCCAACTCCGTTTGGTCGAGTGTCTGCTGAGATCTGAGGGCTCTAGTGCTCCCCCTCAGGCCAGATTGTGCCACTGCAACAGTAACCGCAGATTTGCAAAATGTACATCAGGAACGCAGAGGTCCACTTCAATTAAATTATTGCCCTTCTGCAAGTACTTGTACCTCTGGGACAGATTGAATAGGTATGTGTGTGTGTGTGTGTATGTGTGTGTGTGTGTGAGTGTGTGTGCGCGCGTGCGTGTTTGTCTGTGTCTGAGCACTTGCAGTTGCACGAGTGAATGATTTAAACACCACTTATGAAATATCTCATGATTATGGCTCTACCATTGAACGACCCACAGTACACATATGTTAGGAATCATGATTCAGAGAAGGCAGCAGGCAGATCACAGAACAGACTGTGCCCATAATAATGGCCTGTACCCTTTCCTTGTGTGCACTAATGGAATGGTAAACTCATCCTGTTCCTTCTGTCAGCCCTCCCTTTCCTGCAGGGTAGGATGCTGTGTGACATTAGCATGTGTGGTGGAGTCATTAAGTGTTCTGACCCTCTGTTTGCCTGAGACTCAGGTATCTGCACGTTTGCCATGTGACTGCCGGCTCCAAGGGAGTGAAACATACCTCAGTGGTGATTGGACAGAGCCAGCATTCCATAAGACCTTTATGATGTCACAATGCTCCAAGCGTGATTCTATCTCTTTGTGATGTCACACTGCTCCAAGCATGGCTCTGCCTCCTTGTAATGTCACACAGCCACAGCTTTGCGGATGATTCCACCTTTTTGTGATGTCAGACTGCTCCCAGCACGTAGCATTTAGCCCAGTGGTCTCCAACCCCATTCCTGGAGTGCTACCATCCAGTAAGATTATACTCTAATTCTAACTCAACATACCTGACTCAGCTAATCAGCAGCTCATCAATATCTCCAACTTGGGAAATGAGGTGTGCTTTGCTTTGCTTGGTTGGAGTGAAAACCTTCAGGATGGAAGCTCTCCAGTAACGTGGTTGGCAACCACTGATTTAGCCAGTGTCCGAGCCTGTGGTCAGTGATGTGTAACATCTAATATTTGACCTGTTGGATGCAGCCAGTGGTCAGTAACATTTAGCATGTGACCTGTAGTCTGTAACATGTAGCAGGTTGCCTGTAGCATGGCTACGCTTCATGGGGCAGCTCAACCCCCATTCATGGGCAGGAGGTGTGGAGGTCTGGCAGGTGTCCCGGCCTGTACCGGCCTGTAGCGCCCACGCCACCACAGCTGGAAGAGGGGTGGGGGGCTGGTGGGGTGCAACCGAGGAGCACAAATTCCAAACCCTGAATAAACTCATCTGTTCACTCTTTATTCCTCTAATGCTAGTAATGGAGGATGTACAATTCTAGACACACTCCATGTATGCTGTAGTAAGGGGTTGGGGGGGTGCTCCTTCTTCAAGAGTTTCGACTTAAATCTACTCTCCTCCCATCTCAAATGAACAAGCACTCTGATTCTACCTCTGCTCGGTATCAGTGGCAGGGCCAAAAGCGCCCCCAATTCCCCCCAATTCCCCCAATAGTCACCACTGCAACTGCACACGCACCAATCCCCAATAAGAGGTGTCAGATCGGTTCCTTACTGAAGCGAGTCAAAGTCCGGGGCTGGTGAATAATAGTTTTGTTTTATTGCAATGATTAGTTCAAAACTAGTGAAGCAAAATAATAAGCAAATGGATAGAAGAAATAAGGAGCCCCCTCTCCTCTGTGCACAGCCTGTGATACCCCTGAGACCCGCCCCAGGAGGGGGGACTGCTCCCCTGGGCTCACAAGACTCAATGACAGCTCAGCAGTTTTAAAATTTTAAGTCAATGAAAAGAATCCATTTTACTGCGGTGTTTCCTTATCTGTGAGTACACACACTGCTCAAACTAACACATTTTCCTGATTGTTTCTGGCCTCATCTGGATAACCCCTGACATCCCTCTTAACTTAAACAAAGTGGGATAGGAATACCAGACATATTACAAAATCTTTAAACTTTAAAAAGTTCAACCGAGATATGTGATCACACGCTCAGAGTTCGAGTATAAAGTCCATTATTTCCAGCCCCACAAGAGGCACATTTGCATTTCGAATACAATGCTTCATGTCACTCTGCGCATTTCCCAGGCTCAGTTTATCCAGTCCTATTAGCTTGGCTAGTTCACTAAAAGCGTGGGGAAGGGCAGAGTCCCTACAGTGGAATCGGCTTCACTTACTGTTCTCCATGCCGATGTGTTGGACTGGACTACCACACAGGAGTTAGACTAACCTCTAACACCCCTAACACCAACCTAAGACTCTGCGCACCTAACTTTCACTCACTGCATTCACAGGAATGAGAAGTCCTTCATAAAAAGACGACTTCAAGAAATTTTATGGCGTCACTTTGATGTTTTTGAGTCTGCGTGTCATCCTTTCCATCCCCAACCGCTAGAAGGGCCCTAGTTTGACGTTCTTAATCCAAATAGATCCAAACTTATAAACCAAAATGTGTTTTAGACCTTTTGTCTGACCTTGACCTTGACCTTGAAGCCAGGAACATGTAAAAGTTTTGAGTTCCAGCCAGAACATGACCAAACAAAGTGATTGGAGAAAGAATGTGATAAAATGAATTTTAGATGCAATTAAAGATGCAAAAAATAGACAAGCACACAAACAAACATGCGAACAAACAAACAGACAAACTAACCAAACCGATCAACATACTCACCGGAATGTAAGTGACAATCCCATTAACGCTGGCAGTAAAGACGAGGAAGGGGGGGATCAGCACCATACCATCCAGGTTACTCCACGGTGATCTCCCACAGTTACAGGTTTGATATTAACCCTATGTAGACTGGGCTTTTTGGGGCTTCCTGGAGCTGGGGGCTTTTTACCCCCCATAACCCGTAAACGACATGGTGTACGACCACCAAATTTGCAGGGGATGATGTACATGTAAAGCTAAATCACTACAATCATTTTGGTAATATTATGACCTATTATGATGTCATTATGACATAATTTTTTTATTATTATTACCTAGAATGTTTTGCTTATTTTATCCCATAATGCACCAGCTCTGAGAGGCCATAAATACACAAAATTTTATTTATGTTCCGTGAAAATAGTTTTTCATTTACTCAGAATGTTTTTCTTAGAAGTTCAGGTCAGAAAGAAATGAAAGTAAACTTATAAAGGATTACAGGTTTGCGTAAGCAAAACTTGCTCTGTTCTTATCGTCAACTTCTTTGTGTTTAGTATATTGATTTTAATTTAGAGCCTAAAGACCACCTTAATAATGGAAAAAAAACCATCTATTTGTTGGTAGTAGAAGCTTTCATCATAGGAAAATAAAATAAATTCAATGACGTCATCAAATTAGCATAAATTAATTCCACTTAACAAAGCTGACATTAAATTATGTAAGATATTATAAATATAATGGAATAAGTACATGTTAAAAAGAAAATCTGGAAACTACATTGATGAAACCGAAATCGGCGATTTTTTGTCAGACATACCTGTTAGAAAACCGTTGCCATGGAAACAGCGAAGATGGTGGACTTGACTTATTGGTATAAAATTGTTCCCAGACAAGTTTTAGCAGAAGTCACCAAGTTTGGTAGTCCTAGCTCAAGCTGTTCAGAAATTATACGACGTGAAAATTTGCGCGGGCATAAAAAGCCCCCGCCCCCCCGATCTAGATAGGGTTAAAAGATGGGGAGAGTGGCGGATGATTTTCAGAGGAAACCGCGGAGTTTAAATCAGTAACCCAAGAGACAGGTCAGGAGGGAATCGCAGAAGACAGGGTTGAGAGGCAGTGATCTCGCAACTCTGAAAATGTCACCGGTTTCCCTGCTAAACAATGGAGCGAACACTCCCGCACCCACACCCACACCCACACACACACACACACACACACACGGTGAGGGTCTCATATATTCCCAGAGATCATGAGCGAAGGACATAGTTATATAGAGTTCTACAGTTGGAACAGGCCTTGGGTCATACACATGCATTCAATAAGTATTTCATAATTTAAGTGCCATCAAAATGACAACAAGCGATATCACCCATTGGATTACCAAGAATTTCAATTAGACTTGTAAAGTATGAAAATACTGTTGCAATATCAGAGAAAAATAGATAATTCATGAAAATTGAACAGCAGTTGGCCTACACATGAATTTTACAGCGTTTCAATAATAAATTTCATAACTAGGACTGGCTGCTGCACATTCTGTTTCTAAGGACAACTTGATGCCATAATTCAACCTTCAGGATAGCTGATTATTTTGAACTAGGGCTAATATCATGGTCACAGTTCCGAAAGCATAATTTGATCCAGTGGTTATCATCTTCTAAGAATAAGGGGCAGTTTGCTGCAACCGACATACAGGTCTACAGCATCCCGCAGTTGCGCCCCTCTAGCGGCACGCAACGTCACTGCCATAGTTTCTCTTCCCACGTGCCACGGCATAACAGTCATGACTTGCACCCTGAATACCAAGGTAGAAGAAAATCAGGAAAATGTCACCTCCTTCCTCTGTGCTGGGAGAGTGCGGTTGGAGATCATACCGGGTCAGAGCTCCTCATATGTTTTCCCAGGTGCTTGCAAGGGTGTGCTTGTCTGTGGATCTCTCTCTCTCTCTCTCTGCGTGCGTGCGTGTGTGTGTGTGTGTGTGTGCGTGCGTGCGTGCGTGAACGCGTCACATCTCCGCGCTGGTTTCTTCATGTTCTCGGCAGCGCATGATTTAGATTTCACACTTATGGCAACTGGAGAAGCACACAATCAACACTTCACAAATGAGAGGAAACATCTTTTCATTATACATAATTAATGTAATTACACGCATCTTGTCTCCATCCTTTTGGGCCAAAAAGAAATGAAAATACCCAGCATTGCTCTTTTCCAGAGCAGGCCTGAAAATTTAGATGAGTCTAATTTCTTGTGATGAGCTATATGCACAGACAGCTCACCGTTTACTCACCTTAAATAAGATCTGACGAGATGAACAGCTTAGGTCGGTCAGGAAATGGGAAACTGCAGCAAGAGATATTTATAATTTTGTCTTTCTACTTTCAGTTGATCCAAGTAAAGTCGTGGGAAGTCTCCGTTGTGCTTTCAACAGAACATTCTATTTGAACTGCTCTAGTGCTGCTGTGCAAGGCCACATCCCCTATGAACCGTGCTCTGAACATGACGACGGAGCAAAATGACCATGTTCGCCTATGTAATTAACTGCCTCGTTTCTATAAATACCTCCTTATTTCACACAGCGCACTTATGGAGCATCGGTAGCGCAGAACGCGTCGCGGGAACTCTATCGTAAGACACATCTCCCTTATGTCCCTCCATGAATGCCATGGGCAAATTTTGACCAAAAGTGCCAAAATGGTCAGGGGAACGGATCCCCGGTTTTCCACGTTGATTCTACCTCTGGTCTGGTTGCAGTAGAAGGTGCTTAATAACGTGCAAATCTGATCCACCAAGATGTGCGTGTTATGAATCCAAGCCTATCATAGACTAATCTAAAGTGCTTGCCAATGCTGGAGCGCAGTCAACACCAATGGAATTTAGCCAAGTGGTCTTTTGTTTCCCTCAGGTTTGTGATATTTGAACCATTCTGTATCATGTCTGTGTACATGGTTACTGTCTCCATGGCAGCCGAACAACAAGCAGACAGGCCGGCTTACTAGCATGAAGCAGTTAGGGAAACGTAATATTTGGTTTCGCGCGAGCATGATATTTTTATTATGCAATCCCATGACACCGGGGCAGGCTGCCCTCAACAGTCTTTCTTCATACATACACTTGCCACTTTGCACTTGAGGACTCGCCCTGGTCTGTTGCTATGTTTTTGTGTTTGATTTACAACGGCAACTGCTAAAGTGCCAGCACACCATGAGAATGAGCTTGTCTCAGCTTGGCTCTCGCACTCTATGCATACCCTGAAAGTATAGGCTTGGTGTTTTCTCCAAATTTTGGAGTAATTATACTGGAACATTTTTGGGAGCTGGAGTCTATCCATAATTTCTGTCAGACAAACTGACCACAGGGGCAGGGGTGGGGCACAATGGTCACTGTAATGGCAAAGGAAGAGCAGTGGACTCTCTTTGATTATCAGAGAGATTGTTCAGCTGTTCACAAACTTGGTTTTGTACTTGATATTTTTTTATATTATTTATTGATATTTTGCAATATAACTTAGAATATGATGCCTTGGAATACCTGCATGTTATGATCCTGACCAGGAACCGAATGCGGAGTCAGAGAACAACGGTAGGTTTATTGATAGTACTATAGTATTGACAGAGGGACAGAGCTCAGAGCAGAATGGCACAGTTCAGTTCAGAAGGTATAGGCTTGGATGCGGGGCAGTATCTGTGCCTGGCCAGTGGCGATCCGGCACAGCTACCAGATGGAGTGCACATTTTGCCATAGCTGAACTGTGAGATGGCAGGGCGATGGAGTTTAGCAGGAACTCGGTCCCAGTCCTTGAGATCGACAGTAGGGTTTGGGAGTTTGTTCCTATTAATTGAACTAGGAAGAGAACTTCCATATTTTACTATCATTAAAGATTATGAATCATTTCTGAAGATGATACACTTTAAGAAGGAAATACTGGCTGATTGCTAAAGGCCATATAGCAAGTGACAATCCAGCAACTTGCAAACACAAAGTAAAGGGTATAAATACACAAACACGCATGTAAGGGAAAGGGAACACGAATGGGGCACAGCTGGTGAGGATAGCAAGCAGGACATTAAACAATCAAAGGAGACAATATATCTAAAAGACATGCAAGCTTCTGGATGGAGGGAGACTCGAAAGGTATTCACACAAGGGTTGAGACACCCATGATTTTTGGTGTTTTGACTTTCAAACATACAGCATGTCATCCAATATTATGTACAGTGAAGTCAGTAGTGATTTCAATTCTTGCTGGTGTCCATGGCCAGACATAGCGCCGCACAAACTCAAGGTTCGCGCCAGCAAAATGGATGTTAAAAAAACTGAACTAAAATATAGGCCCACTGCGAGTCCTGTCCGAAAGTAAATAATTCATTTTTGGAAAGCAGTGATTAACAGCAATGATTATGTGCAATTTAACATTAAACTAGCGATTTCCTACAGCTTATCCCGGCATGCTAAGGACAAGAGGCAGGAACACATGCTGGACAATCGCCAAAATATTACAGGGATCGCACACCATTCACTCACACTGTCATACCTATGGGCAACTTAGGGTTCTTTTTATTATGCTTCCTTATTCTTCCTCGCGTACTCTCTCTCTCTTTCCATAACCCAGAGATGGTTCTTTCTCCGCCATCATGGAGGATCTTTCAATCCCTTAAATGCACCTTGAGGGGACATGGAGTGAGGATAGCGGAGGCTTTCGGAGGAGCTTAAAGTGAGGAAAAAGGTGTATCCCACACAGAGGCCTTTTATCTCTTGACGTGTCATTTAAATCCTGCACTTCCACATGTGACTCTGCTTAATAGGATGAAGGATTTTTCATTTGGCAGCTTTCGGCTCCTCTGTCCTTCGTCGCTTCCTCGCATCTCTCTCTCAGATCCTCGCTGGGAGGAGCTGAGATGTGATGAAGAGACGCGAGTGAGGGAAGCTAGGAGACAGGTTAGCATAATGAAAAGCACCCTTAGAGACTCTAGCTTGGCTAACATGCATGTCTTTGGACTGTGAGAGGAATACTTCATGCAAAAAGGCCCCTGGACAGATTCACATCCAATGACCACTCTGCTGTGTGGCAACAGGTCTTCCTACTGCACCTCCATGCTGCTCCCCCACCTCCCGCTCTTTATGCCTGCAGATATTGAGGCTGATGGCTGATCTCCTCAGCTCATTCCTCTTAATGCCGTGTTACCTCCATTCTCTTGAGCAGCTCTGTCGGCCAAGAGTTGTGCCCCCTTGCCTCATCAGGAGAGGATATAAATCAATCAATGCCATTGCAGATGGAGTTGTTATGGAGACTGCGGAAACACCATCCTGAAATTAGTGAAGAAGACTGCGGTGTTTAAATAGATATTTTAAGTTAGATCCAGTGGCAATAAAGTTTAGATAAAGCTGGTCCTGCACTTATAAAAAGTCAGTAATATAGGGTAGTCCATAATCAACGTTGAAAATACACCAACATGTATTGCCGATAGGCCATGTCGTTTTGTGAAAATAGCGTTTGAATCAATATCACTGGATAGGAATGCTAGATATTTTTACTGTAATTGTACATATGATTTATTTGGAATCAAGAAAAAAATTGTTCAGAAAAATGGAATGAGAAGTAGTGCTTTACAGGTCCGACACCTTAACTCCACTGTGCATAATAGACGCCAGCATCCTCAAAATTCCGAAATTTAAATGCTGAATACTTCCGTAATTGAATTTCCTAATGAGACAAGTGTCTTACTTCATTTAAATAATTTTTCCAGTCTCTGTGTTACAGATTCTGAGTCATAAAGTCTTAAATAGGGTCAGGAGCAACAGGCAACGATTGGCATTATATGGAATATGCATTGAGGGGTTAAAACTGTTTTGCAAACTCTTTGTACTTTATGAGTGCATCAGGAGTTTATCCAGGTTGACAGAAAGAGCACTGCGATGTCCTCCTTTGATGTACTTGTATAACCAAACCCTGGCCGCAACCTTTATATTTGCATTAGATGACATTCACTAAGTTGAGCACATTGTCAAACAGTTTAGAATTTGCATTGCCTTACTGCTGGTCCCACATCCAAGTGTTTAAAACCTGTTCTGAGTCCTGTGGGCACACATCAACACAAGTCAGGCAGCTGCTGATCTGCCCAATGTTTGTGAGGCCAGTTCAAACTGAAGGAGAATTAACAAGTGCGCACTGTTAGCCCAACCCAAAGCATGGTAACAACAAGCAGATGCATTGTAGCAGTCAGGGAAATGATAAGAAATCAGGGAGAATGCAAGAGGTGATCTTTAATACAAAGAATATCTGTGATTTGCTGTTGTAATTTGTTTTTGCAAACCTGTGGGCTCCTGACTAGTGAGATATACAGTGTACTATTAACTTTCATATTTTCTAAACTGTCTAAAATTGTAGAGCTTTTTATAAGGGAATTCTGCTCTACAACCATTTATTCAGGAGCTAAGTACTGCCTGCTGCCACTTGGCAGTTGGTTTCTATTAACAGGTCACAAGACCTGCTGGCCTTTTGACAACTAATTCTTTCACCATTTTTATTTGAGAGGATAGTGGAGAGATAAGATGACATGGGTATGAGAGAGAAGGAGACACAAACAACAAAGGTTGATGGCTGCATTCGAACCACCATCAAGCCAGCCTGTAGAATGAGCTTGTTGCTGCTTCTCTGTATGCACCACTGAAACACCCAGACAGTATAAAAAAGAGACAATGAATGTGAAAAATAAATATATGAAATGTCTCAAGCATTTGCACAAATTTCCACATTTTTATCGACCATATTATCACATCATGCATTAGTGACATTAGAGGCAACACTGAAGAATCGTGATCTTTAACACATGGAGAAATAGGTCTGGTTTTTGATCTGGAAAACATCTCAGTTACGGTGCGGTTATATAAGGTTGAGAATAACATTTTATTCCCAGGTTCCCTGCTGAGATATTTGCTTTGTAGGAGGAGTGTTGTGTTTTATCAACAAATGCAAAACCGCGCAGATTTTGATCACGGTTCGCCAGTTGGACGGACTCGGAGCACTTGCATCCGATCCAAGTTAATTCACCTGCAGACAGAAAAATGAAATAACGCACTATGTGCAATTTGATTCCCTGAAGTTGCTCACACTTATATTGCGTCTAATGTATTATTCAATTAACTTGTTTATCGGAACGTTCAAACGACCCTGAAGTAAAGTTCTCGTGAAGTGCTTGCTTTTGCATTTCCTGGATGGTGGGACCATGCATTACTGCAAATACCTATGCACTTTTGTATTTTCCTTAATTTTTTTCTCCAGATAAATGCGGGCAAATGGTCTGCAGATCACCACTTTATTGCAATCTACTACAACACGGTACAATGTAAAGTTCAATTTAAACAGTAACATTGATAAACGTCAGGATGATACTCCTGATGTATTTCTACTGTGTAAATGCGCATTATTATTATTATTATTATTAGTAGTAGTAGTAGTAGTAGTAGTAGTAGTAGCAGCAGCAGCAGCAGCAATTAATTTATTAATTAATGTATTATTATTATTTACATTTTTTTTTCCCCAAAACGACCAGTCAGTAGTTTGGTTTTCATGTGTTTTATGATTGGAAGATGAAAATGCAACTCCCCTTCAAAAACGAACAGGGAGTGTGTACTATGGACTACGAGGTCCAGAATCCCGTTCGAGCGATATAGTACGTAGAAATGTTTTCGATCGAGTAAAGGGGTCAGACCAGCCAGAACGTTGCTGGAATTCACTGCTTAAACGAGTCACCGCGTCGTCCAACTGTGTTATAGACCCATTTTGAAGGGAAGCATACTGAAATAAATGAAGACGAAGACCGTTGACGAACGTGTACGATTTATTTGATCGTGCCTGTTTTAATGAAAGCAGGGGACCAATTTCCCCTCACTTGTCTTTGTTCCGACAAGTAGCTACGGGTAAGAGCGGTTGATTGTCTTTAGCTAGCTAGGTACCTCGTTGGCTGTAGCCCGTGTGTGTGCGCACCCTTGCTAGCTAGCTAACTTCGTCAAGTGAGGGAACGTATAGAAAACAGACTGGGGAACGGCAAACCACGACTCGTTATCAGCTGATTTACAGGTGAGTAACCTAATTCTCGAAGCATTTAAAATAGAAACGTGGCTAACTATATTAAGATTAGACTTTGCAATGTTCTTATTGTTTAGCTGTGCTTAGATTAGCTTGCTAACTTAGCTAGATAAATGGCCATGTTTGACCAAACTCATAGAGGTGAAATACACGGAGCAATTAACGTCAGCAAGCTGTAATCTCTGCTGTGTATGTGGAGAACAAATGCGTGATATATTGACTTACGTGCATAATGGCACTTGTTGGCACCGTACGCAGCTCACCATTGCTTATAGTCAAGTAGCTGAGTTGGCTACCTAGCTAATAGTCTAGTCTTATTAACTTGACACTATGCCAAAGACACAAATTCTGTACGTTATTGTAACCAGCTAGCTGGCTGATAATTTTGCTATTAGTTTGCTCGCCAGTCTAATGCGTTGACTACTCGTCTGTATTGTTTGCTTGCAACGCTACCCGTCTGTGCCACTGACCTCGCGGGTAGGGCTAATCTGCTGAAAAAATTCTGCTGGAAAACTACAACCATCTAAACTTTCCTTCATAATTTCTGATTAATATACATCTCAAGAATAACTGGTGAACATTTCATCACAATATATTAAGAAATTATGAAGGAAAGTATAGATGGTTGTAGTTTTTCAGCAGAATGTTTTCAGAAGATTAGCCCTACCCTGACTCGGTCGTTATCGTGGCTCTTATTTCTCCAAGCCAATGCAACTGTTTTCGAAACAAATAACTGGTCAGCTGAAAATCGAAGTTGGTCAGCTTGCTAGTTAATGAAGTCAGAAGAGTGGAAAAATCTAGCAGTCCGTCTGTTGAGGTAAATTAAATTAATGACGCTTTGAAATCATGAGGACATAGCTGTGCGTAAACATTGATGCTTGGGATGTTGGATAGTTAGCTTGTCACGTTTGTCACCCCAATGTTATCTGGTAAATTTGCGAGCATAGCTGACTAAATCAAATAATATTCATCTTACATGCATAGTGGTCAGCTTCCTCGGATACCACGTAAGACATCATCAAACGTTAAGCAGAAATCTTGATGCTCTCGAAACATTTCTGAGCGAGAGCTTGCTTGCAAGCTGTCATGCAAGATGACTGCTTTAGCTTATGCTAGGTGCCAGCAAGGATCAGTTGTTGCTCCAACGTTACATCATTGACTGAGAAGACTGAAGTAAGTAAGTTAAATGGTTGCTAGTTGACTTACATCTGAGCTGGCAAGATAATATTTTCTAGTTCTCGCGGTCTACGAGATGCAATCTCCGCTATCTTGTTAACTTTTCCTTTGTTCGAACGTTGAAGAAGCCCGATTGGGACTCAGTGCAGTACTACTGAGACCACAATGGAAATAAGCACTTATTTGAGAGCTTTCGTGTGTTATCCCGACACTTTTCCAGTGTGTATGTTAGGTCGTTTCTATTTTACTGTCGCACGTTATATTATGTTTTAGCTTGCCTAATCTAATCTAACACTAAAGCTGCTTTCACGCCGGAAACGCGTGTATTCGCGTCTTTGCTTTGACTTTGAATGTAATCTGTCGTGCGCGAAATTCGTTTCGCGTCCAGTGTGAAAGCGGCTTTAGTCCCCAGTGCGATTTAGGTTGTGCGTTTGCTAACGTTTGCTTATATTGTAACTTGCATGTTCGCTTGGTGGCTACTTGGTGCGCCAGCAGTAGCTGCTCCTGAAATGAGTCATTGTTTATGATAAATGGCTAGCAAGTTAGCTATATGGTTTTTTGTGTACCCCCGAGCGCTGTCGTGGTCTCCTGCTGGCGACTTGAGCATGCAGGCTACCAAATATGGTTGTCATGTCAGTTTAACGCTGAAAAAGTCCAGCTGGAGGCTTTTGTTTGGGGATGTGAGGGGTCATTGTTCCAGGAGCATAAAGTAATTTACATGCATAATTCCGCATGAGCATCTGGCGAGGAGTCATTCTTGTCCCAAGATAATTTGAATCACTTTTGTTTCGTCGTCACCGATCGCCCCTCAGTTGGCCGAGCTGGCTTTGCATGTCGAAGCTCTATAGAGCATCGTTTTGGTTGTCAGTTGATAGACGTCACGTTCTTGACTAACATTAGAAATTTAAACTATCCCTTACACCAGAGGTGGGCAATGAGGGCCGTATCTGTCCCTGGTTTTCGCACCGACTTATGGCCTTTAATTAGTTCATTATCTAAATTAGCCAAACTATTTATGAAATCTGACATTTCAGGCGCATTGCTTTAAAGTATCATTCTGACCAAAGACTGTGCTTATCTCCCTACATAAAACATTTTTCTTTGATCGAATCTTTGCACAGATCTATATTTGCATTTGCAATCAATTAGCTCAATTAGTCAGGGTAATTGATAGAAATAAAAACCTGCATAACACCGGCCCTGCAGGACCAGGATTGCCCACCCCTGCCTTACACAGTATGTACTATCCGATCTGACAGAAGGCAGTGTTCTGTGCATCTGAAATTAGCTCTTGTTTAGCAGTGAAATATTAAACTAAGGGTAGGAGGAAAATCGTGAATGCTGTTAGAAGGTGTATAAATAACCGCATCAGAACGCTCAGACCTCAACTCTTTCCATTCCCGAAATGGTATTCCCGTTTTAGTTATTTAATCGCGTCTACCCCCGATGCGTTGCGCTCTGTGTTGGCAACAGGCGTACAGAGACTAGTTCCTCCTCTGATCCCAACTTCTTGTGCCAATGTATTTATTTTTTTCTGAATGTGAATATATCCAAGACGATGGTTGTGTGTGGCCAAGCATGATTCATGAATAAAATAATTCGCAGTCCCCACTGGTCAGTATGGACCGAAACGCGTGACTCAGATTTGGTGTTTATTGCTGAACAAGCGCAGATTACATGATACACAAACATCACGGCCGGCAAATTATGCTTGGCAGAGTCTTGGCCATGTTACATCGTTTCCACACTTAAAATTCTTTTATGCGATGGCTGGAATCCAGGGTATCTGGATAGGCGCATAGTTTGTGCTGGGGAACAGGGAAATGGCGTGAATTGTTATATTTATTTTTAATGTTTATGCTGTTCCTGTTTTCCGTGTGATGATTGTTTGCTTTGGTATTAGTGTCTTGCCGGACAGACTGAAAAAGTGACGACGGCATCATCAGGACATCGGTACCGTGCAATGTCGTCGTTTCTGCCCATCGTCTCAAGCGTAGGCCTCAAGCTGACACTACTGCGTTGTTCCGACAACCAAGGCCGGTAGTGATCGCTAAATGCCGGCGCGTACTGTGGGAGGCGGTGCCGGCTGACAACGCAGATGTGCTGGTTTGGTAGAATGATGGGACTGATTGTCTTTGCTGTGATAATCTATGGACCCACGAGTAAGTGACTAAGGTCACTGTCTCTTTTATTGTCAAGTGCCTGAATGAAACTGTGGTTGCACTCTTTGCTTCTGCCTGGGAGGATTATGAATAACTGAATTCAGACAATACAACTATTGCTTTTCCAAATTAATATGGCAGTCTCTGCTGTTTAATCCTGTGGGTATATTTTAATATGTGGTACAGTGCTTCGTATTGACTGGAAGATAAACTCCCTCCTGTGACTGATGGAAAAGATTCTGTCTTCAGAGTCATTTTGTGTGCGCCATATGCAAAAACCTTCAAGGTATCCGAATTTGAAGAGTCCCATCAGTTAACGCTTGATACCTTCTTGACTGCGAGGCCCATATAGAGTTTGGACTGCATGGAAATTTAAGGTGCACGGTAGAGTACTGAGGATTGCTCTGAATTTTGTCCTGCGTGTTTGTGCCTGATGTGTGTGGGCAGGCAGTGGCTGGTGCGATGGTTAAAGTAGCCTTAGTGACTCTGGGTTTGCGCCTCTGGATTTTATAAGCGTCTTTTAATCTGTCAGCTGAGCTTATGGACTGAAGAAAAGGAATATGGCGCCTGGGATGTGTTGCAAGGGTCAGGAGCCAGTCACGACTGACTTCTGAGGGAACACACTCTCAGGTTTAGAGCTGTATTCCCCAGCAGTGCTGGTGTGCTTTTGGGGCCACTAAAGCATCCTTGTGTTGGGCTGGTTTTGATGCTGTTCTGATCCCCATTGTCAATAGGTAATGTTTGTCAATGGGAAGGACAGACGGTTTAGGGGATTCCTCATTGGGGTTTAGCGGAAATATCTGCAACATTATGTCAGGAAATCAGACCAAATGAGGTTGAATTTTGTGCACTACCGACTATTAAAACAGGTCATTAATGTTAACTAGCCGATACCCTTGCTACACACAGACTATATGCGCGGGCACGATAACAGCTGATTGAATTAGCCGGTTTTACTTGCAAAAATGGCTTCAAAATGCAGTTTTCACTTCATAACTAAGTTCGAAACCTGGCGCATCGTCTTTGTCACACAGTAAAACCGGTGTATGCGGAAAACGGACTCAATATTTACTGTGGTTTCGTTGGAGATGTGTGAAATTACGCAAATCGCTAACTCAGTAATAATATATCCTCCGCCATGACACAAGGTGGAGCAGGTGCTATTGCAATGGAGCTCATCTGTCCATCCGAATAAGTAGGGAGAACTTTTCATGGAAACTGCTTTTCCTATATGAATAAATTATTGTATGTTACCAGTCATTACCTTGATTGGGTCCAAAAATGGAATACTGATGACGGAGTTATCTTGTTTTATTTTGCTCATAATCAGGGACTCAAGAAATTTTCTGTTAGAATTCCTAAACCTATGTCGCGAGCCTCACAGTTTTAACATACGGGACACCCATCCACTTCTGATGGACATGTATGTTTTTGGGGTTAGCGTGGGGGTGGTGTGATATCCAGGTTGAACTGCTGATCTGCTTGTACTCAGTTGTGTCAGGAGACTGTATCTGAAGTCTTATCACTGTCATTTGGTGGAAAGGCTGTATCCTGTCTGGTTGGTAGCCAGTCATGAAAGTGGAAGGTCGATATACTGTTATGTTCAAAACAGACTGGAGGCCCATAAAAAACAGGAAAAAATCCTGATGTGACCTAATTTCCATGATCATTACCTCACAGTACTTTTTGTTGTGGTTGATTTATATTATTGCTCGAATAGGTTTTTTTTTTTTTTTTTTTTTTTGTCAGTGTATATTTCTGTATGCATTTGTTATATTAGAATGCTGAAGGGCGTAATGAATGGAAAAATGGTTTTTGCCAGCTGTTTCTGTGCAATGGATCAGGGCCAGGTGTTTTTATGGATTGTGTTGAAGACTCCTCTCTTTGCTTGTAGGGGTAAGTGGTGAATTTTTCTTTTTTTGTTGTTGGAATTGAAAGTTGCTCTCTGCCTCTGAAATGGGAATTGGCGGTCTAGATCTGGAGGTATTTCCACAGAGCTGAGACGAGGCGTGTTCTGCAATAGTTGTTTTTCTTCCAAAGTTCCCAGTCTGGCTTCTAGAACTCTAAATCTTCATCACCATTAGTATTTATTTAGTTCTCTTTGAATTGTTCTGGTAAGAACATCCTTAGCTGCATATTTTTAGGCTTGAGACGTATGAAGGTATGTTGCCACAAAACTGATGCATACGTAGTTGTGCTGCATAAATTTGAAAAAATAGGCAAATTTTTTGCAACTTTTTGGCCAGTGGAAATTGCTTGTTTATATTGTGGTTTGTCAAAGCTGTCCCCGCACTGTTCTTAAAAATATTTACTTAAGGCAGGAACTATAGTATGTTTTAGTTAATTTTTTAAAAACATTATTTTGCTAGCCCTAAATTTGAGACACTTGTTTGCTGACTATGTCGGGCCATGGCAGCCATTGTCCTGGAAGCGGTTGAAGGCGACTGCATGCCTCAAAAAAGGATCGAAACACCGTTTGGCAAACAGGACGCCAATATATCACTGAAACGCTTCATACTCTTCGTGGGTTGCTGCCATGATTAAGTTTGGCTGCACACATGACTCGAATTTTGCTAGCATCTACTTTCATTTGGAAAATCTCTCCAAACCAATGAGCTTCCTCTACATGAGCTTGGCCATGACAGTGCTCTTTTAAGGTGTTAATCTGGGTGGTCTCCTGTCCTTGCTGGCTTGTCCTGATTGCACTCCTCCACTCTGTGTTTTTTCCCCAGAGGAATCTATACTGCCTCTCGTCTGTGTCCTTTTCTTCAGTAGGGACAGGATGGGGACAGGATGGGGACAGGGTTTGTGTCTGTAATCTCCATCACCCTTTACACATTGTCGAGAGATGCTCCTGTCTCCGTGTCTTCATTCCCTCCAAGTCTCGAGAAATACTTCACAGCTCTTCCTTTATGATCTCAAATGATGCCATAGTTCCACAAAGTAACCATAGAAGCTCTTAAAGCAGCGGAACATGCAGTTTGTTTTCGAAGGAGACTAGAACATTCCTCATTGGTGCTTAAAGGAAAGTTGTGTTATAGATCTTTTTTAAGTGCCGGCGTATTATTTGGTTCTAGAACACAAATGTAGAGTTTTGAAAAAGCATTCCAAAACTGGTATTCTTCCTAAGATTTGTTTCATTAACTGTTCAAGATGGCATGTAGATGCATGAACTTGGAGCCTTGGAATCCATTGACAATTCGGATAATTAATTGATTTTATGAACTATTCTAAAGTATTGAAGATATAAAATCTAGGTGATGGGTGAAGGTTGAACAGGTGAGTGAGAGGCTTTGTAAAACACGTTTTGGTCCCCAGCAAATCATTAGTGTGTGTGGCAATCGGAGCATACTTGCTGATGGGACTGTTGTGGCGAATAAGCTATGCCTTTCTTTCGTAAAGTAGGTCAGACAGTGGGAACTAAACGCGCTCAACGGTCGCAGTGGAAAAAGATGAAAAGCCTTTGAAAAGTAGCTGGAGTTTAGCGTCCGCTATGCTAATGCGTCCTCGCACTGGGTCCTTTCACACAGCAGTGGCTGAGCTAGCGCAGTTCCGCGCTGCGGAGTTAGCATGGCCCTAAAAATAAAAAAATAAAAAACAAACACAGCTGATGCTCAGGCTTTCACCTGAAGAACTTCAAACTGTTGGTTGACAAAAAATGAAATTGATTCGACTTAATTTGCATAGAGCTGCATAAAATGAGCAAAATCCAAGATGCCTTGCTAAGAAATTGATTGAAAATTGGGGTAAAGATTCCTGATAATACATGAATGGTGGTTAAAACTCTTTATTGGTGGAAAAACCACCAGATGGGGAGAAATCTGTGGAGGAAGCAGTCCATACAGGACCCCATCCTCCTACATCTGGCCGGGAGGGGAAAAGAGGCGGGCTGGAAGAAGTTGGAATGTTTTGAAGAGCCAATCGGAGCATTACACTCAGGTTGCACGTGTTACTATTGAGGTATTAACTGATTTGGGTGAATAAATTCTCCGTCAACCCCAACCGAATTCTTTTAAGCTAAGAAAGTGCCAACATCCATCGTTTTATAGTTGTGAAACCCGGAACACCAGGTCGCTTTATGTTGTTTATCCATTAATGTGACATATTCTTGCCCAGAGCAGCTCTGACACCCAGTGGCTGCGAAACTGCCTGGCCACCGACACCGACACTGGCCGCCAACATGAAGTCCCGCCCCCGAGGGAGTCTGTGACCACCACCTCCGCCCTCCTCTGCCCTCAAACCCAACACCCCTGTCCCCGTGCTGGCAGCCCTAAGGGGTGTCCCTACCATCACTGATTTTCATTTCCCAAATTCCCAGGCCCCGCCCCCCCCCCCTCTCTGTCCCTGCCCCTTCTTTATCATAATGGAGTAAAGCAGTGTGTCTGACAGGCCTTAAATGCTGGCCAGGGACCTCTCACTGCTCTTCTTCCACTTAGCACTGATTCCACTGAGCTCCCCCCCCATTTCCTGTTCTGGCATTTTAGGACCCCTGGTTCTCTCAGCAGGCTGTTGGGTCTCCGTTGCGTCACTATAGGAAAGATGAAAGCGGTTTCCTCCCCTCCGCGTCTCGAGTCGCCTGGCTTTCCTCCTACGCTTCCCCTTTGTCCCGCTCTCAGCTCGCCTCCGTTGGATGCTGGGAAGTCTCGTCGGCTCGGCGGGGGCAGATAAGGCCGTGGCCAAGGGGAAGGGAAGAGGGAGGCGAGGCAGTCAGGAAGTGGGAAGCGGAATACAGGGAACAGGCCCGGGCCCGTTCCTGGAACAGGCGCCTGTTTGCTTTGCCTCGGCTCGGCCGCGTCTGTGTCGAACTGAATAATTGAAAAGGGTCTGAAACACGACCTGCCTCTCCCATCTGCTGCAGCTGGCTGGTCCTGGACTTGCGGGGACGGCTGGGGTAATTGTGTTTCATGTTTTCGACATGGCAGTGTAAGCACAAGCCTGTTTGTTTGCCCGCTGTGAATTCGTGAGGTCCTGCATGTGGTGGTGTTGTTTGGTCTTCGTAAAAAATGTACAATTATAAATAAAAACTCTCCCCTGCCTTTCAAAGGGTAAGAAGATGGAGGCTTTTTTCCCCCTCTGGTGTTACCATTTTAGACTTTGACTTCACCCTGTGTTCACATACACTTTCTCACCTTCTCTTGTTCTATCTCTCTCTGTCTAAAAATATCTGACGTGTTCTTTGGAAAGGTGAAGTTTTGCTTGTTGTCGGAGGTTGGCGGTTAATAAAAGCCTGCACTTTAAAGGATTGTGGGGCACTCGTGAGTTCATGTACGCCGCGGGAAGCTCTTAACGCACCATCAGCACTGAATAAACCTTTTCCTATTCGCCGTCCAAATGAGCATCGCTCTTTGATGGCAGCTGGAAGGCATTTGGCCAGGAATCTTGTGTACTCGTGAATCATGATCGGTGCGCTGGGTGTTACGGGTGTTTTACCCAAAGAGCTTAGAAATGAGCGTCCTGGAGGGTCTTACAACTGGACTAGGAGTGGAAAGCCGTGGCTAATTAAAGCGTCATAAAAGCCCCAGAGATCGATATTTACCCCGAGACCTTGTGGTCTATCTTTGCTTCTCAATCTCGATGCCTTATATGACTGGGCCATACAGGCATCCCTTGTGACAGTCGCCATGGGAACGGCATTTTCCCCTCGTTAACCCCCACTGGCTCTTTGTCTCGTTTCACTTCCTGTGGTGGCAGTATGGTTGGAGCATTCCAGGCTGTCGATGCCTAGTGCATTATCTTTGTCAGACAAAATGTTCATTGAATTTTAATTTAGTAACTTTTCAGTGGGGGTGTACTTGACTACGACTCGGGAGGATGTGGCAGCAGAGTATAATCGTGCTCATCCTGTCCTCGAGTGCGATCATCGATCGCCTCTTATTCTGATCAGTTCACTCGACTGGGCCGCAGTTGAAGTGAGGACATTGAGTATGCCCTCAGGCTTTGTCATTTCTCCATTTAAAATGGGGCGTTTCAGTCAGAGGTGGAGCAATGCTCCTGTTCCAAGTATTACTGTTCTCTTGTTTTTATGTTTTTATTCGCTCCAGGAATCTCTGGTGACCAGTGTATTCTTCACAATCTCGGATCTTACTTTGATAAGTTTAGGAGCTCATTAGGATGAGGATGAGGGATACAGGCCGTCCCGAGTGGATTTCTGTCTTGGCTGAGTGTTTGCTTTTTGTCTCATCTCAAGAAACGTTTGATAAAGAACTTTTCTCAATTAAAAAGATGCATTTATTTTAAATTGGGTATAGTTTATACTGTGGAATATTGGCAACTATGGAGTGTAATTGTGTGTTTGGCACTGCTGGTGTGGAGACTTGGCTCTATTGTGAAGAAGTGGTGTTATTCTTACTGTGGAGTAGGAATGGAGCTATGTGTTCAGGAATGAGGTGCAGGCTAAATGTCCAGAGAGATGAACCAGACAGCAGACTGTGTGTGAGCAGACAGGCTTTAGCCATCTCCTGATACGGAGCATGCTCTGTGTTTCCCATCTGTTCATCCCGACCCTCAGTCAGCCTCTACCGCAGCTCGCGTCTTGAGATTCTAATACTCCAGGCTCAAGGTAATTTGATTACACACCCCTCTTTTAAAATTCAGAATTTATCAGGGAGATGGGCTCTACAGTAGCGATGAAGCTATGTGGCTAACGCAGGAGGCTCCTGGCTTTAGCACTGATCGCTTGGCAGCTAACGCAGGAGGCCCCTGGCTTTAGCACTGATCACTTCGCTTTCTGGCTAACACAGGACGCATCTCTGGCTTTAGCACAGATCGCTTAGCGGCTATCGCAGGAGGCCCCTGGCTCTAGCACAGATCGCTTAGTGGCTAACGGAGGAGGCCCCTGGCTTTAAGCACTGATCACTGCTTTGAGGCTAACACTGGAGGCATTTCTGGCTTTAGCACTGATCGCTAAGCGGCTAGTGCAGGAGGCCCCGGGCTTTAGCGCCGTTTGCTTAGCTTAGTTTGCAGCTAAAGCAGGAGACCTCTCTGGCGTGCAGATGGAAAAGTGTAGGGGGCGTTTGTAAACTTATCAGTGGGTAGCGGAACAGCCCTAGTCTCTGTAACAGGGATTTAAATACGGCTCATTGGGGAGGGCATTGGGTTTGGTTTTATTTATTTATTTATTTTTTTTCCACTGTGGAGGTGGTGCACAGAAGTGGTCTTGTTAGCGGGGAAGTGAAGTCATAATAAAGGCCCTGTTCTCAGATCAGTCTCCCGGCCGCTCCATTGTCCATTTACAGGGCAGCTCTGAATGGGCCTCTGGTCTCTGAGGTGGAGTTTATTCCCCCAGGGTAATGAACAGGGGTGCGACACAGGCTGGTTCACCCCCCCCCCCCCCCAGTGACACTGGCTCGCTCAACATACAATCGCTTTCTGCTGAAAATATTGACTCAGCCTCCACACCCATTGCAGTGTCTTAAGGGGAAATATTAACCTTTTGTCCTTAAGAAAGACCCCTTATCCTTTATTCATGTGTAAGCAGACTTTAGCGGAAGGGTATATTTTAGGCCTAGTGCACCATGTCGATACGTGTTACCCTGGAGTTGAGTTTACTCCTGTGGTGCTTTTTACGGGGACACTTTTGATGACGTGTAAATGGAAAAGTTTGGAGTTGAATGAACCCCCCCAAAAAAGCCTATCTGTTCGTAGAGGTGATTTATTCTGCGTATTGTCTGCCCTTTGTGTTGGAGGTGTGTTTGGGAAGTTCAGGTTGGTGCTGATAAGGTTTGTGAGCTTGAAGAAGCACTGTAACCAAAAACGAAGAGTAAAAAAAATTAACTGGCTGTTTCTGTGACTGTAACAGCAGTTGAGTGATTTGTTTTTGGACGTAAGAATTTGCGTGAGAAGACGACTGCTGTTATTCTTTTTCGTACACCGAGCAGAGTTTCTCCCGATTACTGACTTGACGATGTTATCACCAGCTTGTTGACTCGGTGATTTTGACCAGAGCCTTACAGCTTAGTTTCTAGCCCAGTTGCTTCCATGGTGGGATCCTTTGGGAATGTGATCCACACTTTGTGGTTGGTATGACAGATCCAGATGGGAGGTGTGAGAATGTGGGCAGAGTGTTTTTTTGTTTTTGTTTTTTTTTTTTTTTTTTGAAGAGTGGGGTTTTTGGAATGTTTTTACCCCAACATTCTAAGTCTATGTTCTAGAACTCCACTGGCCAGTAGCGCTTGTGACTTCAGCGATAGAATGTTCCGGGCATTCTAATAGCTTACTAATAAACAATGCTGATACTTGTGACGTGCGTAAGGCGTCTGATAATTGGGTCCAGTTTGTTCCCAGAGATTATGGGCTAGTGCCCTTTACTTCTTACTGAGTCAGTTTGTTCCTGCTTGACTCGAGCCTCTGAAGATCGCTTAAGGTTTTCCATGTTGAAATTCCGTCTTGTGCTCAGTTCTCTGGCTGGTTGACCGTCAGGCTTCCTGAAGGCAGTCAGTTTGTCCAAATGTTTCCAGACACTACCAGCCTAATCAGCCTTGGTCAGGTGGAAATGTGGTAATCCCGCATAAACCATTGTAAAATCCCAGCTGGGTTTTATATTTCTCTGCAGGGTTTGCAGGTCCCCTCTCCAGAAAGTTGTGGTGTTCAGATGCTGGCTTGCTATCTGTCTGTGTGCATGTGGCCCTCAGTGCACGAACAATAAAGCGGGTTGGAAATCATGTGGATGGTTGACCAGACATCCACTGTCGAGATGGTTTTCACCTTGACCTGTAAAAGGCACACCTCAACCAACCGCTTGAGATCTGGGGTACGTTTCCTAAATTTGCAAACTACATTAGCAACTTACATACTTCTCTCTATAAGGCTCTGGTTCAGGCTATGTAATTTGCTATTACAGTTAGCATCTATGCTTTTGGGAAACGTATCCTTGTTTGGGCTGGTGTGTGGTGGCACACAGGTTTGTGAAATTAGAGCTGGTGTGAAAACATACTGGATGAATAATCTTCAGTACTGGGATGGAAAACCAGGGCTCTCACGCATTCTAGCTAATCATTCACGGGTGTTAGTATTGAGACCAAGTCTTATTTTTTCCAAAGTCTGTTTCTCTGGGTTGTGCCTGCTGTTCCTGTGTGGTTATGGTGTGTATGTGTGTTCATCCTGTGACGTGGTCATGACTGGGTGTGTCTGTACAAGTGTCGGGTGTGTCAGGTTGTTCTTCTCTGCTATTTGAAATCCCTGGACGCCTGCATTTAGAAGTATTTCTCTAAAATCCAGAGAGGATGTGTATTTTCAGGGTCCTCCTCATAGAAGGCCTGTACTGTACAGTGTAAACCTGCATCGACTCCTGGCTCGTCACCACAGTCAGTGACCCTGTGGCGGTCGCTCTGCTGCGGCGAGATTAACGCTCAAAGGTCTGACACGGAGAAGCTCAGGCAAACCGGTTTTATCGGGTCACGCGGTATCTGCAGCGAACTTTATGAGTTTGTTTTGCTTTGTGTTTTTCTCCCCGAGACACAGTGAGGTTGTGAAATGTGGTGCTAATGAGTAATGATCAAAGACTGGGGGGGGGTGGAACTAACCTGTTCCGTGTTCCAGGGTTGCTAGGCAAAAAAATTCTTAATTCCAAACATCCCTCCAAGCCCTAGTTTACGGCGGTGGGGGAGGGGAGGCAGCGAGGGGGGGGGGATGCAGCTGGCATTAAGCTGCACATCTTTGGATGCAGCTGCTGGGCTTGGCTCATGCGCGATGCTCTTTCCTACCAAAAATTGCCCAGTTGGTTTCTCTCACCCACCCCATGTGACTGTGCATTACTCTGGCATTGCAAAGACATGCATTTTTTAAAAAATTAAACTTGACCTCATCTGACCAACATATTTTATGTGCCCTCCTTACCCCAGGCCCCTAAGTAAGCACATTCCTGAGTCTTGGGGTATTTCTGGGTAAAGTGGGGCAGGTGTTCAGTTGGAGGTCCTGACAGTATGAGAAGCGTCCTTACTGTGTTTGCGTGTGTGTGCATCTGTGCGCGCGCGCGCGTGTGTGTGTACGTGTGAATGTGCATGCGTTTGCGCGTGTGCCACAGCCTCTTACACCATGCAGACAGACGTGTGAAACAGTTAGTGTGGTTAGGGTTGGGGAACGCAGGGTAGTCCTGGTTTGTTTTTGTCCTGGAGAGCGAGAATTGGAGTCAGTAGAGGAAGTGGGGGAGGGCAGTAGGGCCCTGGAGAATTATTGGGGGAGTATTGAGTCACGCATTTGGACGGCACGTGTTATCGCCCCCATTACAGCAGCTGGAGAAGTCTGTGTCCTTCACTCAAATGCCCCTCTCGGGGTGTGGCTGGTTTGTTGGGGGCTGAGAGAGGGTGTGTGGTACAGTCGAGGATAAACCCATACAATCTGTATGTGCGGCAGGGCATGATGTGGGTCAAGATTGTTCGATGAGGTACGTGGTGCAGCCTGTTTGTTACAACCTAACCTTATTTTGATTGGATACTCCAGTTTTCTGTTTCTCCTGGGTCTGACTGTGACATCACAGTGTAACCGCTGGGTGCTTATGACATCACAGTGAACAGCAGCTTGTGCCTTTTTTACATATTGGGTTGTAAAATATGAAGTGTATTTTTCCCCAACCATTGTTTTCTATGTCTGACTCTAATTCTGATTGGTTTTTCTAATGTGCTGCTTCTATTTCCCAAACTGTGGCATCACAGTAGTCAGTGGGTGATTGTGACATCGCAGTAAATGGCAGGACATGCTCAGACTGAGTTTGCGGTGCAGAAATCCTCTAGCCACTGTAGTGGTGCAGCTCTCTACTGTTGTGCTTCTCCTCCGCAAAACTGTTTCTACCCTTATTGTTTCAGGGTTTGACTGTTTAATGATTTTATTTATTACATTTTATAAAATTGTAATGACTTTGTTTGTGCTGTTTTCTTCTCCTAAGCTGCACTTTGGCTTGTTTCCGGAAGTCATCGATTTCCTACTCGCTTCAGCACCACTGGAAATGATAGACTGAGGGAAGAAAACACATTTGTTCTGTATGACTCAGAGGGGCATCATGACATGGCCCTTTGTTAAAGGAAAACTCTTGAGCTGGAAACATTGCAAACATGTTACGGAGGTGACTGCCTGTGTTAGTGCGGCGCCGCTTGTGGCTGTCGCGTGATAATCCAGGTGTGAAGGGTTAACGGACCCGACCTCACTTCCTCTGCCTGTTGTTTTTTTTTTTTTTTTTTTTTTCTCGAACCATCAGCCCCACTGAATTACACTGCCGTTAGAGTGGCTTTGGTGCTCTGAGTTGGGTGTTTTGGAAGTGTAGCATAAGGATGTAATGGTGTAACGGTTTTGATCGCCATTTTTGTAAAGCGTAATAAAACCAGCTGCCTTCATGAGGTGCGAAGGCAATCTTGCCCCTTTTTTTTTTTTTTTGCAAAATACTTGAAACCGTCTCAAACAGCAACCAAATGTTAAAGGCCAGGTGAAATGCTTCTGGGGGAAAAAAAAACTTCACTGGTATTGGAGCCTATCAGTGACCTGCTGATTATAGGGAATGCATTAGAGTGATTAGAATCCTCACCTTTAAACCAACAAAATCCACTTTCAGTCTTTCCCCAGGACTAAGTGGTTGGCTGGCCAACTAATATTTAGAAGGCAGTACTGCTGGTTGCTTTCTGAACATTAAATGCTCATGAAATGGCACAAAAATGTGTATATGTGTTTGCGTGGCTTAGAGCACATTTAACAATTTTCGGTGAATATAGTTTATATATCACAGTTGGCTAAAAATGTTTTCCTATTGATGTATGTTTTTGAATGCTTCAAACAAAATCGAAGAGCCATCTTAAAATACATAAATTAATTAATGTTTCATAATTTCCCCTGAAAAAAATGCCACAATGGGAGATGCAGAAGTTCTTAAGATTTTTTTTGCCACTCTTAACTGTCTCACATCGTGGCCTAGATTGGTCTCTGCTTCTCAGTATCACTTCAAAGTCCTTGTACAACATAGTGTATGTATAGCAGTCTATTCGCCAGTTAATAAAAAGCTTGAGTGTTATTCAACCAAGTACACAGTAACGGGTGGTGTATAATCATGCCCTAAAAGTTGAGGTTCCCTAACTGGTGATTAGCTCACTTCTCAGCAGTTTTTTTCCATAAGCATTTCACTTGGCCTCTGACTCTTGGTTTCTGTTTTTTTTTGTTCGCTTCAGGTAGAAAAGTATGTTTGCAGGAAAAGAAAAGGTGCATAATTTCCTCCCATGGTGGTAGTCGGTCTTATTAGAAAAAAAAAAGGCCATTGATATAGTCATTCTCCTAGTGTAGAGCCCTTTTGAACGACTATTTTTTCCCCTAATTTGTCATTTTTAGTCCAGTGACTGGTCAATTCTACTGCCATTTTTTAGTTATTACAATTTTAAAAAGCATAACTTTCTGAAGATAATTTTCTCTGTAAATTCTAAGTCCTTACACTTTGCGCCACTGTACTGCTCTACATTGAAGGGTTAAAAAGCACCTCTTCATTGTGTTTTATGGTCCTGTTTACTTTAATAAAAACTGAAAGAATTCAGTGTTTTGTGGAGGGAGAACTGTACTCTGTATTAATCCTCATGTGTTTTTCCATTTTGGCCATCCTGTGACTGACTTTGTATGCAGGCATGAAGTTTATACCTTCAGGGTTTCCATCATTACATCAAATGATGTGGGAACGAAATGTTTGGAGTCTTTAGTGTAAGAAGAAAGGTGCTTGCACTCAAAATCTATCTATAAAAAAAGCTAGATAAAACCTAAACACTGCAAACACTGACTTTTTTTATTTGGTTGTAATTGCAGTCTTGATCCCTCTAAAGAAAGTGCGCTCTGTTGGAATGGTATTCAGAGGAGGCATCAGTGGTTAGAAGGCGGTTATTCTGTGGAAGGTGAAGTACCTACTTTCCTCTTTTCAGGTCTAGTGCTTGTGGAAGTCTGCACACATCTATACTCTGGACTGGAGTGGCTCATTGTGATTTGATTCCTTTTGTGGTCGTAAGGTTGGAAATCCAAAGTGTGGCCCTCATTTCATCACACTGAACTTGTTTATGCTTGTTGCTTGTGATATGTACTAAGCTACTATCATTGTTTCCCAACTTTGTTTCAGCACTTTATCATTCAGCTAAAGGCGGAGTTGCCTCAAGCCAAGAACAAAAATGGTAGAGGGTTACATCACGAGGGAGTTTGTGGTCTGGGAATGTGCTGTAGCATTCGCACTGCTCCTTCCCTCTATATTCTTTTAGTGCTTGGCCAACAAGCTGCACTAATGGTGATGCACTAATGCCGTTACGCTAAAGCCAATACACTAACGCCATTACGCTAACACCAAAAGAACGCTATTACGCCAACACCAAAAGGCTAACATCGCTACGCTAATTCCATTATGCTATCACCAGTACGGTAATGGCGCTACGCTAACGCCAATGTGCTCAGGCCATTACACTTGCTCCAAAAGGCTAATGTCGCTACGCTAACGCCATTATGCTCTAACTATATCATATAATAGTAAACTCCTGCTGTTCTGGAGCTGTGCCTTCTAAAAACATGATGTCTATATTTGTGAAAATGTAAAAAACAAACGATTATCCCCCCGATTTTATATTTTATAATTATGAGAGGTGGTGGTGTTCTATTATTTGGTAAAATCCCAACTTCCCCTGTAATTCTTCTGTGGTATGTTTGTGGACGCAGTGGTAATGGCTGCCATCCACTGATTGGTCCGGCGGGCCTGGGTGAAGGCCGCGGTGGCAGAGCAGAGATGGCATTTTCCTCACTAACCCTGCCCCCAACACCCACCCCCCCGGGAAACTTCGCTCTCTGCGTTGGCACGGCAGCGCCTTGGCATTGCATGGAATCTTTCCTCTGTTTCCAGACGCTCATTATTCATTGATCTGGTGACCCACTTACCAAGATACGACTCTCCACGCTCACTTGCATTTTCTGGGTCAGGAAAGGCTGCAACGGATCGGCTCATGCAAAACCGCCTGTTTGCTCACGAGGGCCAGGTCACGTTAACGGGCCTCTCGTTCTGCCGCCAACCTGCCGCTTTCAAACGCCCCCGTCATTGATGGCGGAAAGCTTTTTGATGAAAGAAGCTGAGAGAAGCAGCTCTGTACATCTCTTCAGTCACGTTTCCCCTTGAAGTCAGGAAGTGTGCTTCCAGCCTCCCCTGGCTCCCCCCATTTCATGAGGAGCATTAACCCAGAACTCCAGTTCAGTGGTGTTTCTCAAAGCAGGACTATTATGCTGAGCAGAATTTAAAACCGGGAACCGCTCAGTTTACTCCAGTTCACGTTCCAGATTTTGGAGGTTTCTGGCTTAATCTCTGCAGGGGCCTTGTCTGTCGAGTAAGGTCTCGGTCATTTACAGTAGTCGAGTTTCCATCTCTTGTCAAGCAAAATCTAAGTGAATTTTAGAAAATTCGCTGATAGGAAAATTTGAATTACTGAATCAACTGGCTTGGAGCGAATAAGCTGTATTAAAGTAGGTCAGTTTCGCCTCAAGATGGCGATAGAGGGCACGTGTAACATTATAGAACTGCAGAAGAAGAAAAGGTCGCAAAACGGAAGAGAAACAAACTGAAGCAAAACAACGAGAAAATAAACAACTGGAGGAGAAACAAGAAGCTGTTAAAATGGAGAGGTTTGCAGGAGTTGCATGCAATTCAGCAGATCGTCATTGAGCTCTCTTTAATGACTGAAATGTTTGACGCTGTCTGGAGATGAAGACTGAGTCGAATGCTAATGCATGCAGCTGCAGGTAGCTACGTCACCGTCGGCAAAAGCCGCTTAAGTTGTTTCCATCCCATGTTATGCGCATTAACTCTTCATTGCATAAAGGCAAAAACCACCTCAAGCGAGCGTATAAATTTTATGTGACTTAGAGGAAGTTTATTCGCATTTTTCCATTTTCTTCTGCTTTTTCCAATGTGAATTTTCAAAATGCACATTATAATAGTGAGATGGAAACGCGACCAGTTACAATTGCCTTCTGATTGGCTATGTCACGGGTTTCAGCGCGATTCACTCCTCACTTGGTCGATTTAAAAAAAAAAAAAAAAAAAAAGATGCTGGGAAAATTTGGACGAACAGAAATTATTCACCAACACTGTATTGCACTGTAATTTCATGTGGTCTCTGCGAAATTTATTCTAACCGTAACTAAACACAAACCTTGCCTCTCCCCTTCTCCGGGGCAGTTTTTGGTTTTGGGTTTCATTCACGTTTTCCCAGGCTGTTGGGTGAGGCAGATGTTGTGAAACTGCTGGCTTTATTGTAGCCATCTAATCCGCACATCTGTATCGCTTAAGAGTGCCTGAAGACGTGTTCTCCATTAACCCTTGTTGCATCACAAAGACATGACGACAGTATTCTGATCTGGGCATTCTAATGCTGATGGAACAATCATGATTGGTGATTGAAAACAACAGATGATATAGAGCCGTGGAATTCCTAAAAACTGATCTCCAAAGGGTTACTGTGGCAGCTGGGTCAGGCTTACCTTTGGTTGCAGAATAATAGATCAGGACTGAAGATGGTTGCGAGTAAAACACACTATTCTGAGAGCTGAGGCCGGTGTCATTCCTCGGAATTCTACCCGTGGTCTCTAGTCATTTGTCTTCAGTTTAGAATGGGGCACTCTGCTGTCTCATTATAGAAGCTGTTAATGGTTTTAAACGGCTCTTCCGCCTACCTCCTGGGGCCATATATTTCCCTATTTCCTTTTACGTCATCACACGGGGAAATGAGATGGTGGCTTTTCCGACTTAAAATCGAAGAACACTGTGAAAGGAACAGGGGCTTGCAGGAGAATAACACTTGCGTAAAGAGGAAATGTTAGACAGAGCAGTGTAGAAGGCCTCTCAGTAGCTGGGAGGTAGGCGGTGTATTCCAGCAAATTTGCTGAGACTGCACTGTGACCTCGGCCATGGCACAGTGACTGTATTCTCTACGAGAAACACTGGTAATCTTAGCAGCATAATGCAAGTTATTGTTATTATTAAAATATGTGATGTGGAATGTTATTTCTTTCCTCCGCTGCAAAGTGGAAGGGGAGAGAGGAATGAGTGTTGTCCGCCTGCATGCTCGTCCCTCCGTCCATCCATCGCTCATCTTTCCCAGGCCACAACTCCAAACCTTTTCAAGATTTTTCAACAAAATTTTATGTGTGGATTCATCTTATCGTGTAGATGTGCCTTTTCATATTTCTGTCCGTCCCTTCATCACGATTTCAGCCATCCTGTTCTTTTCTGGGCCAGAACTCTGAAACCATTCACCATTCCTCAACAAAATTTAATGTATGGCTACAACTTATTTTGTAGATGTACTTTTCTGTACGTCCGTCCATCCTCCTCTCCGTCCGTCCGTCCTTCTGTTGCGTGTTTTGTTTCCAGGCCAGACGTCGGCTATCCTGTGGCGGGAGATCTGAGTATTTCATGCTCGTTTTAAAATGGGGGGGTAGTCTTTGCCCTCAGTTTCCTGGCTTTAAAGAAACAAGAGTAGGTACACATGCATTGCGGCTCTGTCTGTAGAGTTTAATTGCTGCTGTGGGTTTTTTTTAGTGCAATAAAGATTTTGCCACAGCAGCTCTTAATCTGGAACAGGTGGCTACAGCAGAATCATTCTCTGCTCAGTCTGGATGACTGGTTGTCTGCGGGAGCTGGTTCTGCATTAAATTTGCGCGTCTCGATCGGTTCCGCTGATGATGTGTCGAGGTCGGTTCTGCTTCCCGTTAACGGCTCCAGCAGAGCAGGTACAGATCGGACCGCGCTCCTCGTTCGAAGAGCTTTTTGAAGCTTTAGACTGCCTCCGTCTCAGAGGTGGGGCAGGTTAAATGTGGTCTGTGCCCGGCTTTGTTTAGACTGTGGTGTTGGGGGTGGTGTCTGGCGAGCAGGCCGTCTGATCTGAGCACGCTTTTCATGGGTTAAATACACTGGACCGAATATGTGGTGGCCAGTATCAGTGAGTCTTCGGTGCTGATTACTACCGGTACTATTTATTATTGATTTAAACTTGTGCTGGCTAAACCTGTCCTTGGAGACCTATTTTCTTGTAGATTTTTCATTCCTCCCCTAATTTAGCACACCTGACTGTATTATTCAGCTGCTTAGCAAGACCTCGCTAGCTGTTAAAGATCAAGGGTTATTGTTGTCATGTATCGTAGATGGAATGTGATCACTCGGAAGCAGCTTTTAACACTGACAGGAACCCTTGCTGTGTAATTGGCTAGCGAGTGAATATACTATCGCCCACATTAAACCCTCGATCTGGAGAGAGGAAATAAATGCACTTCTCTGCTTTGTGGGTTTGTATTATCTTGGATCTGGTTGAGAGGGGAGGCGGCGAATCGCTCCTCTGGTTTTTAGCTCTGAATTGGGCCTTTGATCTTAACCCTCTCGGACTCGGCGTCTCGTGTCGAGCGGCTCGATAATGATCTCTGAGAATCAGGCCTCCTTTACCATTGGTTTTTTCCTCAAACTGGAGTTTCTGGTGCGAAGGAAAGATGGTGGTTGATGTTGGCGGTGTAGCTGCCTGTGCTGTAGCGAAGCGGTTAGCTGTGCGGCAGGGATGCCGGTAGCTGTGCACTGATGTGCGATTCCAGGTTCACGTGTACACACACACACACACACACACACACACACACACACACTTTTTTGGCAAATACTTGCTGCTTGTGTCTCACACCACACTAGCCGCATCATCAGATCCCTTGCGCTCCACTAAAGTGCACGAAATAATGCAACAGCTCTACTCAGTATTACATTATGAGGCATTTTTGGCTATACGGCGCATTAACTGCAGCGAAAGAGGTATGATGCATGATGCTTGGCACACAGGGATTAGCAGGGAAAGTTCACACTGATGCTCTTCATGTGGATCTGAAGAGGCTGAATTATCTTTATGACCTGATGTAGTTCAGGCGGCGAGTCTGGCCATAGAGGGAAGGTACTGTGAACGACTCTCATAGGGCTTTATCTGATCACACACCTCAGAGAACCAGACCTGATCACCAATGGTGCCCGTTTTGGATTGTAAGACTTTTCTGTACTCGGCTGATCTTGCCTGACCAATGTGAGCCTTCTTGGAGGCGAATTTGTGGACCCTAAGACTGCAGAGGAAGGTCCCGCCTTGACCATGGCCGGGAGGAATATCATTGGTTGTCCAAACACCTAACCCTAACCTTAACCAACCCTCAAAGAAGCAGCTGAAGAAGATGGTGTTTGGACAACTGATGAAATTCGGCCTGGCCATTGTCAAGGCGGGACCTTCCTTTGCTGTCTTAGGGTTTGCAAATGAGCTTCTGGGAGGAGCAGATGGGCGGGGTTTGCATATTATTTTCTTAAATATACCAGGCACAGCTGTTTAAATGCAGAAAAGAGTCCATTACTAGTACAGGGCAGTGGGTGAGTGGGTGTGGTTGGTCAGGACTCAGGCCTTGGCTCAAATGGAATTTGCTTCAATTTCAAATACTTTTCTGCAGCAAATGAAATTATCCCGAAAGCACAGGCCTCGCCCATCTCCTGTCCCTCATTGGCTCAAGTGCGCAAGATAAGATCAGCGGAGTACAGGAAAGTGTTTTAATTCAAAACAAACTCTTGGGAGTGCGAAGCGGAGAGGACATGTTGGAGTGGGTGGCTGCGGAACCGCACCCCAAAATGTGCGATGTATATGCAGTAAGGTCTGGTAGTGGTAGTATAGTATTCGGAAACGGCGACGCTTTGCAAAAAGACCTGTGTTTCTTTCCTCATTTGCATGATATGGGTAGATGTCAGTACCCACAAATTAAAGGTGATGATCTTCATTTTAATCTCATGCTCTTCGTTTTCAGATGCATTGCGCTGAAGCACTGAGGATAAAACCGAGAAATTGTGTAGCTGAACAAATAAGGGCTCATTTAATACTGAATCTACGTGTATTTTCCTCCCTCTGTTTTTCACTCAGCATTGGCGGAGGACGAGGAGCCGCGGCGCACTGGCGGGAAGCATGAGAATCCACTGAAACGCGCGACTGACGAGCTTTCGACAGGGAAGCCCCGCCCCCACCCCTCAGCCGCTCTAATGTTCTCGCCTGACCAGGAAAACATCTCCACCTCCTCCACCAAAGCACCAGTCAAGTACGGGGAGCTCATCGTCCTGGGGTGAGTGTCCGAGAGGGGGAGGGCCTAACAGTCGGAGCTGTGGACATCTGTACTTTAATCCTGTTTCACAAAGCAGGATTACGGAGTTAGCTGGGCCCTGTTTCACGAACTGGGAGCGCTGATGTAGCTGGGCCCTGTTTCTGAAAGCAGGATTACAGAGTTAACTGGGCTCTGTTTCATGAACTGGGAGCAGTGATGTGGCTGGGCCCTGTTTCACAAAATAGGATTACAGAATTAACTGGGGCCTGTTTTATATAGCAGGAATCGGTAATCAGTAATTTAGCTTCATGTACGCAGTATAATTGAATGCCAACAGTGGGGATGGAAGTGGTTCTGGTAAAAGCTGCCAAAAGCAAGCAACGCAAAAATAACTGACCCTGCTTTGCAGATCAACCATTTTAGTTTCGGTTCTTTTTTTAAAGACTGGCAGCAAATTAAAAGAAGAAACCTTCATAAATATGTGAACTAACATAACAAATACAGATGCTTCTGTTCATTTTGCTGGTATGGTTTGGGTCCAGTCATCCCCTTAAAGGTGGAAGGGTCTCTGCAAATCACCCCAGAGTTATTCTGTGTGATCACCTTTATATCCACTGAGGACTCATTCCTGCAATGATGGGAAGGGTCTCTTCCAGGATGACAATGGCCCAAACCGTACAGGGCACAAGACTCTGTACCAAGACCTGTCATAGCTGATATGGCAGCTTGTGGAGGCCCAATACCTCATGGAGGCTTCACTGTATTAAGTCAGTGTTCTGGAACCTTTGCTTGCAGTCATCATTCGTAAAATTTTCGTCAGCATTAGAAAGTTCACCTGCGAATATTGTAATCTGTTGTTCGTGATCTGACACCTTTACATGCCTGACACCAGGAATGGCTTGGTCCACATATTCATGAGTTTGCAATGCCTCGCGGAAGTTCTTTGTTATGTCTGGCGCGGTCTGAATTCTACTTTGATGCTTCTGGCCGCGTTTTGTCTCGGAGTCTGAGAAACACCGAGGGAGTTTCCAGCGGGGCGCGTCCTTTTGTTTGGGTTAGTTTTTTTTTTTTGCTGCTACGCCGTTATCCGACTCTTTTTTTAGATATATATATATATATATATATATATATATATATATATATATATATAATATGTATTTTTTTTTTTTTTTAATCTAGGCCCAAAGTTAAAAGCGTAACTGGCAGAAACTCGAGCATCTGACGAACATGAATAATGTAGGTTAACTGAAAAAAAAACAGTGTTTTGGGAGGAGGGGGAACAAATGCGATTTGGCTCGGAGAGACGAGCTGAACAGCGGTTGTTGTGGTTTTTACAAAGCTATGTATTCTCTCAGTGTACACGCAAAATGCTGAGCAGTGTCTTTGAGTCCCAGTGATGGATGGAGAGTATTATTGTAAATCAGAGGGGAAAATAAACTGGCAGGCGGAATATTCCGAGACTATGACCACACTTAAATTTGTTACATGACTCCACTGCTTCATAGCCATTATGGAGTCAGGTCTTTGTGTTCTGTCAGTGTGTTCCAGCTAGGGGAGGGAGAAAAAATCGATGTAGCGTCATATCGTGATATTTTGTGTGGCGATGTTGTATTGACTCCAAGTATTGTGATTTTATTACATAAATTCTTAATAAATGTTGCAAATACAAGCACACCTTTTGGGTAGCAAAATGATAAAAATTATTTCAGTCTAGTTGAGTGCTGGGATGGTACTAAGTCCTCTGGTCAGGTCAACACAGCAAAGGTGTCACACTCTGGAGATTTAGCCTGAAGTTGGCCAGAACAAAGATGGAGGATGGAGAAGTGCAATCAGAGAAACATACCGCAATATGGCAATAATATCGTATCGTGACTCAAGTATCGTGATGATATTATATCGTGGGGCCTCTGGTGATTCCCACCCCCTGGTTCCAGCTTAGTGCGTCCCTGCATTCTGATGGGTGACCAATGAGGTGCTGGAGTCGCCTACATGTGATCTGGGGCAGCGGCCAACAGTGACCTTGAAGGACGTGCTAGTTAAATGAAACAGCGACTGTTTATTGATTTATTATTATCCCTCCGGCATATAATGCGGGCAGATATAGTCATGGGTGCGGTTGTCTGTCTGTGTCTGTCCGTCCATCTGTCTGTGAACATTTTGTTTCCGGAGCATAACTTGAAAACCATTCAATATTTTTAACAAAACTTGGTGTGCACATTCATCACGACCTGAAGGTGGTGCCTTATCCGAAGTTGATGAATTTTGTATTTTATCTGGTTTTTTTTATCTGGTTTCCATGGAAACACTTTGAACTTTGAATTTTAGGGGGTATGGTTTGTTTCTGGAGCAGGAGGCATTTTCATTCTTTCAATTTGTGGAGGCGGGGGAATACGCCGTCTCCTGTTGGCTCGTGATGATCTTAACCCAGTTCCTCAGTTTGAATCGATTGGTGATTTTATTTGTTTATTTATTTATTTTTAAAGGTGATGCCTGTGGCTTTCTCTTCTTGAGGTTGGGGGGCTCTTGATCTTGGGTCAGGGCTTGCGCCCCGTCTTTTGAGAATACCTGTGTGTTCTGGTGTAGCACCTCCCCCAGACTGTAGCGCTCTGGGGTTTTTTTTCCCCAGCTAGAGTGTCAGAGGAATTCAGACAAGGAGGAACATGCCATAAAGAAGGCTACTGAGAAATTCCCTTGTCTCTCCCTGCTGACGTTTCTCTTATAACACGGCATGTTTGAGCTGCGCCGGGTTTAGCCGGGGAAATCACAGCTCAGGCACATGAGCTGTGCTCTGTTTAACAGGTGAAAATCACAATTCTGTCACATGTTCTGCCTGCTGGTGATGTTTTTTGGGCACTGAACACCCCCTTGTCTGGGTCTGAACCTCAAAAACAAAGCAATAAACTCCCCCTATTCAGTGTATAAACTCCATAAACATAAAACTAAACTCCCCCAGTCAAATCTTCTCTGACTGCTGTTTTCTCTCTAAATCAGAGTACGGGAAATGTGAAGTGTAAGATGTACTTTCGCCTGAAGCTGTTTTGATGATCATTTGGATTGTTTTCTCTCCTGCAGGTACAATGGCTCCCTGCCCAACGGGGACCGCGGCAGGCGCAAAAGCCGCTTCGCTCTGTGCAAGAGACCAAAAGCCAACGGGGTGAAGCCCAGCACTGTGCACGTAGCATGCACGCCGCAGGCTGCTAAGGTAAGAGCCCTCTAGAGTTACACTGAACCAGGATCAGCTTTCTCTGTTCCTCACACAGTCTCCCACCCTTTGAAGAGTAAGGTTTTGTGGAGATTTCTTCCTTTGTTCTTAAACACTGCTTTCACTTACTAGCGTTGGAGTGTTCTGTTACACTTTACAGGGTTCGTGTATGGGCTACGAAGGGATGAACTATTCTGAGACCCGTAGATTAACCGCTGGCAGTGCAGTTTGCGCTCCAAGCCCGGCTGCACCATTGTGGGGTGTGGTTTAGGAGTATCATGCATTTTGACATCATATGGGTGGTTACCGTCGGAACTGGACAGGCTGGTTCTTTCATTCTGAGAACTTGAATCCCTTTGAAAGGGAAGTGCAAGCTGTTGTACCCAAAGGCACGCTCTGAGGGATGGGAGTTTAACATCAGTTTGTATTGATGTTTCCAATTTACACCTCATGGTTTTTGATTCTTCTAATGATGTATTGGTTGTTGTGGGTGGGCGCTTTATTTTCATTGGCTGTTTGGGATTGGGGCTGTATCTTCATTGGCTGTTGGGGATGGGAGCTGTATCTTCATTGGCTGTTGGGGATGGGGGCTGTATCTTCATTGGCTGTTGGGGATGGGGGCTGTATCTTCATTGGCTGTTGGGGATGGGGGCTATATCTTCATTGGCTGTTGGGGATGGGAGCTGTATCTTCATTGGCTGTTGGGGATGGAGACTGTATCTTCATTGGCTGTTGGGGATGGGGGCTGTATCTTCATTGGCTGTTGGGGATGGGAGCTGTATCTTCATTGGCTGTTGGGGATGGGGGCTGTATCTTCATTGGCTGTTGGGGATGGGAGCTGTATCTTCATTGGCTGTTTGGGATGTTTCTCAAGGTTGCTGTAGAGGAAAGCGCACATAGATGGTATGTAAGTGGGTTAAGGGACATGGGGGGGATGTCATGCGAGATACTCGAGTTTAGTTCCAGCTGAGTTGAGTGCTGTAATTCCTGACGCTGATGATCTGCTGGTGTCTCCTGCAGGCCATCAGTAACAGGGATCAGCACAGCATCTCCTTCACACTGTCCCGGGCACAGACGGTGGTGGTGGAGTACACACATGACAGCAATACGGACATGTTTCAGGTACTGAAACCTACAAACCACACCCTGAATGACTGCGTCTCTCTCTACACACCCTGACCGAACTCGGCTCTCTACATACCCTGACTGAACTCCGCTTTCACTAAACACCTTAATCAAACATCACTCTCTACACTCCCTGACCAAACATCAGTCTCTACACACCGTGATCAAACGCCGCTCTCACTACACACCCTGACAAAACACTGCTCTCTACACACCCTGACCAAATGCCGCTCTCAGTACAGACCCTGACCAAACGCTGCTCTCTCTTCACACCCTGGTCAGACACCGCTCTCATTACACACCCTAACCGAACGCTACTCTCTCTACACACCCTGACCAAACGCCGCTCTCTCTTCACACCCTGGTCAGACACCGCTCTCATTACACACCCTGACCAAATGCCGCTCTCACTACAGACTCTGACCAAACGCCGCTCTCGCTACACACACTGACCAAACGCCGCTCTATCTACACACCCTGACCAAACGCCGCTCTCTCTACACACCCTGACCAAATGTTGCTCTCTCTTCACACCCTGAACAAACATCACTTTCTCTGTATGCCCTGACAAAACACTACTCTGACAACACACCTTTTATCTTCTGATGATGACTGCAGCAGTGGTGTTAATCTGTGCTTTTGGCTTTTGTCTCTGTATGTCTCCCTTTCTCTCTCTCTCAGATCGGTCGCTCCACAGAGAGCCCGATAGACTTCGTGGTGACAGACACAGTCCCAGGCAGTCAGAGTAACGGGGACACGCAGACGGTGCAGAGCACGATCTCGCGATTCGCCTGCCGCATCATGTGCCAGCGCAGCCCCCCCCATACCGCACGCATCTACGCTGCCGGGTTTGACTCCTCCAAGAACATCTTCCTGGGGGTGAGTCTGAGCAAGCCCCAAAAATAGGGATCATCTAGTCGGAGAGCTCTCGTACTCCCATAAAACTGGGATCATCTAATCACAGAGCTCTCGTACTCCCATAAAACTGGGATCATCTGATCAGAGCTCTCGTACGCCCATAAAACTGGGATCATCTAATCACAGAGCTCTCGTTCTCCCATAAAACTGGGATCATCTAATCACAGAGCTCTCGTATACCCATAAAACTGGGATCATCTAATCACAGAGCTCTCGTACTCCCATAACACTGGGATCATCTAATCACGGTGCTTATGGACTGACGACTGCTGCTGCTTTAGTGAACCATGTGTTTTTGACTGAGAGTCAGGTGTGAAGACAGTCTGACCAATCAGCTGCTCGAATATTTATAATTAACTGCTTGATAAGAAAACCAGGGCTGGATATGGATTTGAGTTCCAGATTTTATGATCCCTGCCCTAAGCTCATACTAGACTGAGTGCCTGCGTGTCTCTGTAGGAGTTTGTGTCTGTCTGTGCTTGTGTGATGTGCAGATTAAAGTAATGATTAACCTTAAGATAAGATAAGATACACTTTATTGAACCCCGTGGGGTAATTTGTCCTCTGCATTTGACCCATCCTATAGTTAGGAGCAGTGGGCAGCCACAGAGCGGCGCCCGGGGACCAACTCCAGTTCTAAAGCCAGTTCCTTGGTTAGGGGTACTGGTAGGAGTGTTCCTATGACACATGTTTTTGTGGGTGGGGGATACCGGAGTACCCGGAGAAAACCCACGCTAACACGGGGAGAACATGCAAACTCCACACAGAAAGGCCCCAGGCCGGAATCGAACCCACGACCTTCATGCTGTGAGGCAACAGTGCTAACCACTATGCCACCGTGCCGCCCTTGTACCCCTTTATTCCACTCAATGAGTGTACATTCACTTGTGTGTTATTAATATAGTCTTCAGCTGTATTCCTGTACTTTTGATAGTTTAAGATGTGTGTTGGAGATGGGGAGGAGTGTTTGAATCCTGGGCTGATGGCTGGAGAGCAAAAGGTTAGAGAACCGTGCCAGTGTAACACTCAAACGACAGAGGAGTTTGATCCCATAGTCTGTGAGCCAGACGAAGGCCGGCTAACTCTTTACACTTTTCTGCCTCCCTGACCATCTCCCTTCCCATCCCTCTCTCTCTTCCTCCCCCTCCCTCTCTCTCTTACAGGAGAAGGCTGCTAAGTGGAAGACGGCAGACGCTCAGATGGACGGTTTAACGACGAACGGCGTTTTGGTAATGCACCCGCGGCACGGCTTCACGGAGGACTCCAAACCGGGCGTGTGGAGGGAAATCTCCGTGTGCGGCAACGTCTTCACCCTGAGAGAGACGCGCTCCGCCCAGCAGAGGGGCAAGATGGTGAGGACCCCCTTAGTCTAGACCCACCCCCAACACGAACACTTTTACGCCATTGGCCTGACACTCCCCTTACATCTACGCCTCTACCCACAGTCAAGGTCGAGTCATCTGTACTATCCCCAAGGGGCAAGTTGTTGCACAGCCAATAGTAAATAAATACAATCATCAACTCACTCTAACCTACACTCAAAATAATTACACAACAGACATAGAATTACATGATATTGTTGAAGAAGCCAGTGGTAGGAGGGGCAGATGAGGGTTTAAATCCCATATGTCCACACCTGGACGCGAACGGCTTTCCATCTTAGCTCCTATGCAAATGTCTCCATTCTGAAACAAACGCCCTTCTCTGACCTGACACAACCTACCTTTTATCTACTCTCTTACATCTACACCTCAACACGAACACCCTAGAACTACACCCCAACATTGACACCCAAAACCTACTCCCCAACACAAATACTCAATGCCTATACCTCTAAACTAACCCAAAAAACCTACACCCTAACACAAACAACCAAAACTAACTAATACCCTAAACCTACACCCTGACACAAACACCCAAACCCTACACTCTAACCCAAACACCCAGAAACTACACTCCAACACAGACATTCAGAAACTACACCCTAACACAAACATCCAAAGCCAACACTCCAACACGAACACTTAAAACCTACTCCTCAGCATTAGCACCCAAAGCTTATGCCCCCAACAAAACACCCAAAAACTGCTCCCGAACACCTACACCCGAAAGCCAACACTCCAACATGAACACTCAAAACCTACTCCACAACACAAACCCCCTTAAACAAACACCCTAGCATTAACACCTAAAGCCTTTGGCCCAACACAAATGCCCGAGTCTACACTCTAAGATGGCTTCCCAAAGTAGTGTAGTGTCCACACGCAGCTGACTGAGTGAGGACCTGCTGGAGCTGGGAGCTGCAGGACTGGGTAAACACACTATAATCTCCAGCTTCACCACTGATCTGCCACACATCTCTGTGCATCTCCCACTTAAACATTACCCTGTGTCTGTCTGATATGTTAGTATTAGAATGCCTCATTTTGCATTCCAGAGCAGGGCATTCTGGTCTGTGTAGTTCTAGCTGGTGCCATGCTCTTACATTTAAATAACCTCACCTCAGCCTGTAGCCATTCAGTATTAGATCAGTGCATCGCATCAGTGTTCAATTAACAGTTACTGCAGTCCCTAACGCTCTGCTCGGGCTTTCTCTTTCGAGCAGTAATTACATACTCGCTCTGACACACTTTATGTGGAGAGAAAAGGGCTGTCCTCGTTTGACTCTTAGAAACAGGAAAGGTGCAGCCGTACTTATTCAGGCCTCTATGGGAATGGTTTTCTCAGCAATACTCGAACAACAGTGCTGTCCCCCTCTCTCCCTCTCTCTTTCTCTCTCGCTTTCTCACTCTCACTCATTCTATCCCTTTCTCTCTCCCAGTCTCTCTCCCCCTCTTTCTCTCTCCCTCTCTCACACTCTCTTTTTCCTTCCTATTTTAGCAGGTTACCACACCTCAGTCACACCTGCCATGCATCCTCTGCTTCCTGCCTGCTAATTGAGTGGGTCACATGACGTTGAGAAACAGATGTGATGTTGACGCTTGCTGGAGTTTTCATGCTGTCTCTACTTGCAGTAAAAGAAGTATCTTTAGCATACGTCCAGGATTAGCAGATCACTCTAAATAGGGTGATGGTGTAGGGTGGGTACAGCACTAGGGTGGGCCGTGTGCAGCACTGTTGCGGGGCCGTAATACGATCCCCTTTCCCGCAGGATGCAGTAGTGCATCAGACTTTGCTGTGCTCCTCTCCCAAAAGCTGCTGCATTGCGGTCTATTGTTTAGTCCTCCGTATGTCGAGTGACGCCTCTGTGCGTTCGGCTCTCAGGCTTCAGTTAGAACTGCGGCTCCAGGGCTCTATGAGCTGTTTAAGGAAAGTAAACGGACTTCTCTCTGTGTGAGGCCCCTCACCCTTTTAACTGGCATATCTCTCTCTCTCACCCCCCTTCTACTGCTCTACCTCTCACCTATCCCTCCATCTCACCTCCTGTTCCCTCTCCTGCCCTCCCTCTTTCACCCTGTTCCCTCTCTCACTCGTCTCCCTCCCCATCTCTCTTCCTGTTCCCTCTCTGCTCCCTCTTTCCTCCTGTTCCCTCTCTCCTCCCTCTTTCCTCCTGTTCCCTCTCCCTCTGTCACTTGTCTCCCTCCCCATCTCTCTTCCTGTTCCCTCTCTCCTCCCTCTCTCCTCCTGTTCCCTCTTCCCTCCCCATCTCTCTTCCTGTTCCCTCTCTCCTCCCTCTCTCCTCCTGTTCCCTCTCCCTCCCTCTCTCTTTCCTCCTGTTCCCTCTCTCACTTGTCTCCCTCCCCCATTTCTCTTCCTGTTCCCTCTCTCCTCCCTCTCTCCTCCTGTTCCCTCTTCCCTCCCCATCTCTCTTCCTGTTCCCTCTCTCCTCCCTCTCTCCTCCTGTTCCCTCTTCCCTCCCCATCTCTCTTCCTGTTCCCTCTCTCCTCCTGTTCCCTCTTCCCTCCCCATCTCTCTTCCTGTTCCCTCTCTCCTCCCTCTCTCCTCCTGTTCCCTCTTCCCTCCCCATCTCTCTTCCTGTTCCCTCTCTCCTCCCTCTCTCCTCCTGTTCCCTCTCCCTCCCTCTCTCTTTCCTCCTGTTCCCTCTCTCACTTGTCTCCCTCCCCCATTTCTCTTCCTGTTCCCTCTTTCCTCCCTCTTTCCTCCTGTTCTTTCTCTCCCCTCACACCCTCCCTCCCCCTTTCCTCTTGTTCCCTCTCTCCTCTCCCTCCCTCTTCTCTCTCTCATTGCTTTATACTGATCTGCCGCCCTGTGTTCAGTGTGAGGGAGTCAGTCTCTGTTGCCCCAGCGCTGCGCCTCTCTAGTACTGAAAGTAAAGGTGTGATGTGAGCACGTTTCAGGAAGTACCGCAGACCTCGCTGAGCAGCATTCTGTACAGCGGCTTATTTTCTTTGTTTGCAGGACTTGTGGTACATTTGTCACTATAGAGGTACTCGTGACTGACACTAAACTGTGCCCATGAGTGTTTCTGATTGGCGTACCCTTTAATAGCCCTCCACACAAAACCCAGGTTATGGTTCGTGATTGTTAGTACTTAATAGGCTGATTTCCTGGCCTGACATTGACTCTATGCGCCATTTTCTCTGTGCACTTGCTCTGTTTTTGGAGATGCTGTTCTCAGGTCAGGTGAAGACTGTGCTCAGTTTTTCACTGGCTGGACCCGACATTCTAGGAATTCTTTTCCACGGAGGTGCCAGCTGATGACGTCGCACTGATAACGCGAATCTTAAAATGTGTGTGGTGTGAGCTGATGACATCACACTGATAAAACGCCCCTAAAAATGCCTGTAGTGCGGGCTGATGGCATCACACTGATAACATTCCCTTCAAAAGCCTATGGCATGGGCTGATGACATCACACAGATACCCTTGAAATGCTCCTTAGACGAGTTTTTATCCCCAACCAGCTACGTTCCTGAGTGCTGCTATTTCAGCCAAGGGATCTTACACCCTTCTGAGACCAACTACACTAATCCATCCCTCTCCATTAGGTCCTCTCTATCACTCTCACTCCCTGTGTCTCTCTCTTTCTCTCTCTCAGCTTAAAATGTTTTTGATAAATGAAGTTTGGTTTATCGCATGCAAAATATTTTGCACTGTTGCTGCAGTAACTGGCTAATGATCATTTCATTGTGTAGTTCAAGGTTTTTCCTCCTAATGATTTGGCTGCATTACACAGGGTGAATACCAGTGATTTCTGCCGTGGAACTCTGATTGTTCTGTGTGTGACGGATGTAGTGTGATTGGCTCACAGTGGCGGCCCTGATCTACACCAGATATGGCATGCAGGTTTCCTGTCTCCACTGTCATCAGGACCCCCCCCAGAGCTCCCATTCAATCGTAACGGCCCCCTCTCTGTCGCCCCCCGCAGGTGGAGAACGAGACGCAGGAGCTGGTGGACGGCTCGCTGATCGACCTGTGCGGGGCGACGCTGCTCTGGCGCACGGCGGAGGGCCTCTCCCGCACTCCCACCCTCAAACACCTGGAGGCGCTGCGGCAGGAGATAAACGCGGCGCGGCCCCAGTGTCCCGTCGGCTTCAACACACTGGCCTTCCCCAGCATGCGCCGCAAGGACGTGGTGGACGAGAAGCAGCCCTGGGCCTACCTGCAGTGCGGCCACGTGCACGGCTACCACAGCTGGGGCGGGGGCCGCGAGGAGGCGCGGAGGGAGCGCGAGTGCCCCATGTGCCGGGCGCGGGGCCCCTACGTGCCCCTTTGGCTCGGCTGCGAGGCCGGATTCTACCTGGACGCGGCCCCGCCCACCCACGCCTTCAGCCCCTGTGGGCACGTCTGCTCGGAGAAGACGGTGACGTACTGGAGCCAGATCCCGCTGCCGCACGGCACGCACACCTTCCACGCCGCCTGCCCCTTCTGCGCCCAGCAGCTGAGCGGAGAGCAGGGCTTCGTCAGACTCATATTCCAGGGCCCTGTGGACTAGGCCCCCGGCCTCCTTCCCTCACACACTTCCTTCCTTTCCTTATGCCGAGGCTAGAAAAGGTGGCAGCGAAGACGAGGAAAAGTATACGAGCGAAGCGGAGGAAGAGGGCGCTCCTGTTTCTTCACGCGGCCGCGGAACCGTGTCGGATGTGGTCTCGTGCGTCCGCTGGGATGGGGGAAGGATGTTCGCTCCTGTCGATTATCTGTACACTGCTGATCCGGGTGGGGGTGGTGGGAAGGAAACACTCTTGGGTTTCCTCGCTTAAGGTAGTTTTTCAAAACTCCTCCATCTTGTTTCTTAATTCCTCGAAGGGGCATTTTTTCGTGGACTGGAGTCTCTGTCTTGGTGGTGGACCCTGATATCTCACTCCCTCGAGTGAGGAAACTGAGAGACTGGAGTATCGGCCCTGGGCTGCGGTCCTCTCTCTTCTGTCGGGCCTGTTGACTAAACTACAAAAGCTGGCTTCCTTTCTTAAAAAAAATCTTATCTTTTATTTTCCCTATTGAGAAGTTTTTTCACCCCTCCTGGTCTTTTTAAGTGACCCTTTTAACAGTGCTGTTTTTTTATTTTACAAAGAAAGAGTGCTATATTTTCACCCTAATGGACACACCCACACAAAAACAATGCTCTGGCATTTTGTCTTTTTTTTTTTTTTTTTTTTTTTTTTTTGGTAAAGAAATTTGAAGAATTATTTTATTTACTAACGCTACGGTTCAGATTTTAACGCTGTTAGTGATGCAATATCAGTTTATAGTGCAAAAAGCAGTGTGTGTGTGTGTGTGTGTGTGGCAGGTGTGTGCGTGTGTTTGGGGGTGTGGGTGTGTGTATGTGGGTTTGTGTGTTTCCACTTTGACAAACAATACAAAACAAGATGAATATTTATGCTACATAAATATGCCACTTGGAAATGCAAACTACATTAGTTTATAGGAAGCAATTTTACATTCTGTTTTCTAAATAGATACTGTCGTATATCATGTACTGAACTTGAATAATCTTTCTATTTCAATACAGTAAACATGTTAATCTGTGTTACAGAATCAAAGCTATAAAGGAGTCAGTGAATGATGGCATTTAACTCATTAATGTATTGATTTTTTGGTGACTTTCAAACATCATTTTTCCTTACTAAATTTTTTAAATTTAATTGAACTTTTTAATTTTACAGTTCTGTCTTGCAGTGTGCTGACCTCTGTAATGGATACATATTTATAACATGTACTCGCTCATGGCATTATATCATTTGTAATGGAGGGCTGAAGAGGACGGTAACTCACGTTACCACACTCATCCTGAACATGGTAAACATCGGCTCTCGCTGGCTCTGACATTCTGTCAGAATACGCCCAACTGTGTTTGAGCTCGTGAAGGTGGGTCAATTTAAAGCCTGATTTCAGTGCAGTCCCCTCCCCTCACTATTTCATTACAAACTCCCCTACCTCGACATTTTTCCTCGCTTGAGAGTAATTGGACAACATCGCCCAACGCAAGACCTTCGCGTGGAGAACTATTAATTATCTCCATTTTCTCGTCTAAGTTAGAAACTTTTTCTTGTTTCAAACTGACTTTCAACCCGTGAATTTAAAAAAATACAAATATGGATATTAAAGACGCATTTACTAACTAAAGGACATCTTTAGAAGTCAATATACCTGTTGAAAGTTCTAAGGTACACGGAGTAGAAAAAAATGCAATGTTTTGACTCAGACAAAAATAAAACCTCTCAATTATCACTTTTGACCCACTGGAAGTATGTGGCGATGTCTTTATCTACCAAGCCCTTCCGTCTGCCTGTATTTTCTGATTTTGATTTGCTATGAGACGTTTATGGGCGTCAGTCTTTGGGCAGTGGGAGTGTAGCCCCCAGCCAATAGCAGCGCACAGTATGTGGAGGGCAGGTCATGATGCTGCTGATGTCGTTGAGCCAGAAAGGCGGGGCTAACTGAATGTTGTGTTTACAAACTGCAATGGACACATCCTACTACCTATGCCTTTAAGCTTGTGGCTTTGTTCAGCAGAGGGGTGTTCTACAAAGCAAGTTCATCATTAGCCAGGCTTTCTTTGCGTGAGCCGGCTCTACAAACCTTAAACTTGCAATCAGAGATGCCATATGTTACAGTGGCAGGTTGAAAGAGAGCCACTTTTGTGACATTGAAAACCCAATACGCCTCGCTAACCCACTTATCTCGCTCTCTAGTACACCCGTTAGATGAGACGCAGTCCTTGAACTCTGTAAGAGTTAGTCTGTTCTAAGCCTAGTAGTACATCAGCCCCGACCCAGTGCTTAACCCTGGTGTCTGTAGCATGAAGCGAAGCGACTAGGAGTATTGCTACTCCCCCTGAACGGGATGCTAGTTCATCGTAGGTTATTCCCCCAGCTTTTAGTCAGGTTTTCCTGGCAATTTGGCAGTGCTCAAATATACATCTTGAAGTGTTTAGCCCACGAACGCTGCGAAAGCCGTGGCAAGGACACAAACAAAGGAAGCACACTTAACCGTTGCGCTACTGCGTCTCCCAACGAACTCTAATAGCTCAATTTAAAAAAAAAAAAAAAAAAAAAAATTGTGCACTTTGTCACTACTCAGCGTCGTGATTGGTTATATGTAGATACATGCTGGTTCATTCTTTAGGCCTTTTTTCTGCGTATTAAAAGACAAATGCTCCGGACACGGGGTAAACCTCAGGGAGAGGCCACAGCCTGGTCACGTCAAAATAAGAGCCGTGTCAGGAACCACTGAAGTGATCATTATTGCCGATGTTACCTGGGTGCACTGCATTTGAAAGTTATGTACATGTACTCACAATATCCCAATAATGCATACGTTTCCATGGTTTCACTGAATATGGCCATGCCCGAAACGAGAACGTACAGTGCAGACTGAGCATTTCTGCGAAGAGTTCCCTGTTGTATTAAGAAACCTCCGAAGGCTGCTGGCTGTAGGACTGCCTGAGAAAGTGTGGATTAATTCCTGATAAGGGCATTGTCTGTATTCTGTTAGTAAGTAGGTTTTGTGGGAGTATGTGCAGTAGACACATTAGACATTATGACACAGTAGACATTTCAGGGACACGGTAGATCGGAGGCAGTTTGAGACACGGCCCTAGATTCACTTCCCATTAATTTTGTCTTTAATTGAAATCTCAATCATTTCCCGTTTGATTTCAGAAATGTTTCTTCTTTGTTCATCACTGCCCAGTATTAAAGGTGTGGTCTAAGCTTCCACTCTTATGCGCACGGTTTCTCTCTTTTGGGGGGGGTTGAAAAGTTTCCCTTCGTTTCACTGGGTGCTCATATTGCATGCTCTGTCTACAAACTCATCAATTCAGTATGTCTGCTGTGTTCTGGGACTCCCCAATGCTTTCTGGCAAAAGGTAACATTGTTGAGATTAGCGGATTTTGTACCAACTTTAAACAATAAAACGAATAAAATGACGTTTCCATTATTTGTTTTGTTGAGCACATTTATTTCCACTATTAATGGGGTCATATTACACTTTTTTTTGGTTTCTCTTTTTCCTTTCGTGGTAGACTGTATATAAAGATGGACGAAGCAACCGTGACGTCACCCATTGGTTTCTGCATACCATTTAGGAAGCCTCGATTTTGGCAATTTGAACAGCGCCATTTTGTAATTTTGAAACCGGATGTAATTCCTATTGGATGAGAGCGTGAATTGAAGATCCAGGGAGGAGCGAGGGGTGGATCTATGGTGGATCTGACCAGTATCTGATGAGGCCCAGAGGATGCCCATGCCCCCAAAGCATATCTGGCTTTATCCTTTATTCTAGTGTATTTGGGACCATAATTTACAAAAAATGAACATCATGATATATCAAAGGAGCAGATGAAAATCTATAGTGCTATCTGGAAGTAGCTGCATGTTGTACATGCATAAAACAAATGGGATTTCCGGTAATTATTGGGTAGTGACAAGAACTTACTGTCATGTCAGTTAGCCGCCTTTTTGTTTAGTGTGATTTGCTAAGGAGGGAGAAGTGAATAATCAGGTTAAAATTGATTTTACCACTATTCCTCAGCAGTATAACCCCTGTCTTTAATTTTATTCCTTTCATTTTTGGGAGCTGTGCTACCTGATCCACACTGGTCAATCACAAGGATGGGTTTTGAGGGAGGGGGGCTTCAAAATGACAGGAGCCAGCCATTTTGGGCCGGGAGAGCCGGAAGTGCTGCGCACACAGTGTGTACAGCTGTAACTGGGCACTTTTTGATTATAAAAACATGCACGTAGAAAACAAAAATAAAAATATTAAACTGGGAAATTGGCATAACGTAACCCATTTAATAGTTAACTCTAGAATTGCATCTTTGGAGAAGTTTAATTTTCAGCATCGCTATTTTGAAGCCAAAATGCGTGTCTAAGACTAAATCTCTATCACTGATTGTATGACTGCAGTGATATAGCAGTCATTTCATTTGGCTGAAGATTGACATCCAGCATCCAAGTCTCACCAAGCAAGTTAGTTGTCTCGCGCAATTATCTGCCCTTGGTATACGGTATGCCCAGGATGACCTACCGAAAATATAATTAATTGCTTCCCGCTGGATTCAATCTGCTAGCAAAACGGAGCGCTTGGCATATATAGAGAAGCAGCCATTTCAGTCTACCTTGCATTCTCTGCCCGCTCCACAAACGACGATTACTACGTGTCTTCCATAATTGAAATCATTTTAAAAAATCATGGGTGAGATGCTTGTCTTATGTTGTCAGAAAAAAACGATTAATGTACAACTCTGACATCGTGTGGAGAGAACGGCCAATGGCATAGGAATGTTTCAATGCGAGTACACGAAACATGATCTTAATCACAATTGCCGTTTTTGAGTCAAAGACGTCGAAGAACGCATCTCATTCGATAAGCAGAAATCATAGGACTAACAGATGGATAAAGCTACAGTCATTAGGTGATTCTGTCAAAGTTCTTGTATGAAGACTGCCTCAGATGGTGAGAATTTTCATATACAGATTATCTTTGATATAAATGACTAAAAGTGGAGGGAAACACTTCGACAAACAAGGTCCTCAACATGAAAGAATGTTCTGAACAAAGTGGAAGATAGAGATGAGCGAGTCACGTGATTTCACGGTCCGCCCCGGTATAACAGTCATCCCGGCCCCGGATTTTTTTCCCCTAACAACATAATATTGCGCCTTTTATTCGTCCTCTGATTGGTCAGTCCATTCCAATGAGACATTGAAAGCTCTGAATGTGCGCGGTTATGTGGTAGAGTCCCCGACTTAATGGAAGTGCATTGCTGGCATTCCTTTTTTTTTAATAATCATAATTTTTTTGTTTCCTGTATAGACAGCAATAAGGTGATTTTATACAACTCACAGAGGAATGTAAAGGACGGATGGGACCAAAAACAGCAAAGTAATAGAAAAAAAATTAAATATGTGAATAACTAAAATAAATATAATCTTTAAGGAAATAAGATACACATATAATTTAAGAAAATGTAAAAAAACTAAAATTAAACTTACCACAAGACCATAACCATCCTTGGTGTTTATACAACGAATACAAGTAATAAATAAATGAACGCATACATACAGTGCCAGTTAAACACTCGGACACACCCCGCTAACATCCCAGTCCTCTTCCCTCTGTGAAGCCCAGTCAGTTTTATCTCTATATACAATATCAACTAACATGAAACAGTCAGGGCTTCCACATAATAGAAGATGCTCACTTCTTTTATCACATAAGAATGCTAATGTGACCAGGGCAAGCCCCAGACCAATGCCGCACACCCACTGTACACATATACACCCAGTATATATACATAAAGGTACACATATCCAAACACACATCCAGTAAGCACATGTACATATACCTCTGGATACACGAAAGCTGCCCGAATGAATTTTTATTCTGACAGGAAACCTTTTTTTTTCTCTCCCATCCCTTAACTCTAAACCCACCCCGCCAGTCGAACGTAAAGCACTGTTGACTTAATTTTACATTATTCACATGTCAAATTTCACTTAGTTTATATTTCCCTGATTTGTGTTAAAAAAAAAGGGTCCCAAATTTTTGCATAAGTATCCCAATTTCCCCGTTCCCTGAAACGGGTCAGTATCAAAACGTGAAAACTACCTTGTTAATACAAGATTTTTTTCCATGTTATTACAACTTATTTTAGCTTCTTGTTATTACAACACAATGACATATCACGTTAAATAAGAAACTTTTGGCTCATTTACATAATTTGATTAAGTTCTAGTTCAGGGCTCTCCAAGTCCGGTCCTCGAATCCAAATATTGAATCCAGTCCTGGTTTTCCTTCCTTCCAGCCTATTAAGTGAAAAATCAATGCTGCTGATTGGCCAGATTGTCATCTCACCTGACTCCCAGGTAAAGGGAGGGTGGAAAGCCAGCAGCTCTTGGCCCTCGAGGACCGTAATTTGAAGAGCCCTGTTCTACCTCATGCTTGGGTTAAAACATGGCGAGATTCTGCTATTATTGAGCACGGTGGATGACATTGTGATTAGTAGGCTATGCGTAGGCTACACTGAGAGGGATTTTGAAATGCTTAGGGCTGTACAGAAGACAGAATGAGCCAGCTCTTCCGGAGGTTGCGGCAGTTCTGAACAGCGGTCAAGCAATCACCAGCTCGGAAAACGACGGTCACACTATCACCGCGAGAACTCAGAATGCGCAAATACTACAGACATCACGGTAGTAACGTCACGTGATGCAATTGCTGTCATATAACCGGCTTGTGGAAATAAATAACGAGGCTTGTTCAACAAAAGTAAATGTGTACTTTTACTAGAAAAATACGCAAACAACTTGCATAATTTGGTTTTCGATTGATTTTTATTTATTTATTTTTTTTCACTAAACAGGATACCAAGTTGGTAGTTTGGGCAAGGTGAAGGCTGAGATTTAGGTGAAGCGCTATTACTCCAAGGGGGTATATACAAAGCTGGCTTTGAGATTAAGCCTGACTTCAGCACTTCGTAAAACCAGGAAACTCTTCAAATCTGGACCATGGACTAATGTAAAAAGCGCTTTTCCAGGTTTTACTTAAGCTTAAAGTCAGGCTTAATCACAAAGCCAGCTTCGTAGTATACCCCCCTGATCAATAGCAATTGCTTGTTACAGTACAAGTGTTTCAACATTAAGCAAATAAATAAATAAATAAATAAGAGCAGAAAATAGGCTACTCTGGAATTAATTCATGAGTTGCCATCAAAATTGGTATTTGGTGAAAGTAGAAAATTGAAGTGGGGAACATAAGTCTCTGCTTGTCACCATAAAGCTAGTGAATTATGTGCTGCAGTTATGGAGATGATTATCAGTTTAATGTGGTCCTCTTAACAACAAGCAGTATCTGTAGGAATGTGTGCGCCCTCTATCACTGCGTCTTTATGCCTTCCTTGCTTTCCTTATAATTCTAAACCAGAGACGTGCGGTCAGGGGAGGGAGTGACTTCATCTTTTATCGCTGGATTTTGTCAACCTGTTTCCACGCACTATGCTTGATTGACTATCAATCAATTTTTACTCCTTTTACCGGAAAATTAGGACCCAGCGTATATGTAGCCTATAATGATTAAGAGGTGATAATGACAAAAAGATTCATTAACATTTATGCTTTTATTCGAGACTCCAAGGATGGAAATCTTAATAATTAATCAAAAAAAAACTCGACCCTCGGTAATTCCGTGTATCGTTTTGACCTTTTGTTTATCGGATTATGAAAGAAGACTGAAAATAAACTCCCTATATATTTGTATGTTTTTTCTGAATGGCATTAAAAAGTACATATTTAAGGGGGGAAACATAATCGTAAACATATTGACCAAGTATTGAATGCATTGGCATTGCGTTAGCTTCCTGTAAGCAAAAATGGACAAGTTTGCTGTCTCGTGAGCAATTAAAGTTTGATGTACAGAGCAATAATGTCGTGGAAACTGAAACTGGCACATCATTCCACCGTTTAGTCTTAATAAATTAGTAAATCAATACTCTGATCGCTAATCAAACAATGTAATGGGGATTTATCGTTTGTTTAACGGTGAGGATTCTGGCTCCCCAAACTTTCCTCCGATGGAACGTCACTGCTGAAAATTCCATAATGCCAGCGTTACTGCAAGGGGACGTTGGGCTTTATGGAGTTCAAGGTCAGATGTTCACTGCACGCCATTGAAAATCCTGCAATGCTAGCGTTACCACTAGTGGGACGTTGGGCTTTAGGGACTTCAAGGTCAGAGGCTCACGGGATGCCACTGAAAATCCTGTGACTCTGGCATTTTCGCTAGTGGAAACTTGCGCTTTATGGAGTTCAAGGTCAGATGTTCACTGCACACCATTGCAAATCTCATAACACCGCTAGGGGATGTTGGGCTTACGGATTTCAAGGTCATAGGTTCACTGCACGCCATTGATGTCATGGCATTAAATCTATCCACATCATCTTTCTTCCAAAAGGTTTGATTACATTAGTTATTATTCTGATTTATGCCCTTTTGTTAATATCTTGTGGCTATTGTACAAGCCAGTACTGTTCAACATTATTCTGTAAGAGCTGGTGTGGATGTTGGCTTTCATTCTAACCAAGCACTTACCCAGCTGCGACTACTAATCAAGCTGTTTGGCAAAGACTCTTGGGGTTGATTAGTGGTGTCAGGCGTGCAAGTGCTTGGTTGGAATGAAAGCCTGCACCCACACCGGCCCTTTCTGGATAATATGGAATAGCCCTGGTATAAGCTTATCGCAGGAACAATACTTGTCCAAGCCGTTCCACTTGATATATCACCACTCATACTTCTTTCGTTTCCGCGCAATGCATTGTGGTTGCTTTCTTTCGTCACTCGCTGCGGGTTGTTGTTTAGCGAGCTGCTCTTTCTGTTTGAGATGGTTGATTAGCGAGTCAGCTGTATCCGGAGCTGATGTTTCCACCGACAGTTTGCGCTTAGTTGCAGCGTTCAGCCACCGATGAGGTGAATATTCCCCCCTTTTCCTTCGTTGTTTGCCTGACGAGTATATCTCATGAATTGTTATCGTAGCCTAATTGTAGAACGCATTGGTTAGCTAGCCAGCTGGAGAAGTAGTACCAGTGGAGGCTTGATTACGTGTATGGCTATTCAAATGGTAAGCAACTAGGCCGTCGCCAACTGGCCATCGGCGACTCGAATGGACATGGAATGAATGGGGCTCCCCCCTCTGTATCACGGAGCATAATTGCCAGAGTTAGTTAGCTCGCTAGCTGTCTGTTTTGCAGCAAAAATTTGTCTCCTCAAAGTTCGAGCTACTTGGCTAACGTCACAACTTGCATTACATTAGCTGGCTAGCTTGACATAGCCGGCTAGCTCCGGGAGCTTGGTCAGCTTCAATGTCAACCATAAGTTGAACTAAGAGAACGTTACTAACGTTGACTTGGTTTTTGGTTAATATGGAGTTTCTTGATGCATTGCACTGACAAGGCTTGCATGCCGTAACTCGTGTCTCCATAGTAGCCCGGCTGGCTAGCCACCGTTAACTGCTAGCTCCTATCGAGTGGAGGTAGTTTAGAGTTAGCTGACTACCTACATTAGTAAGATACCATTTCTGACTTAACCAGCATAAAGCTGGGCTGCATTAAAGCCGCTTTCACACTGGACATGAAACGAATTTTTCGCGCGACAGATAACATTCAAAGTCAATGCAAAGACGCGAATACAGCGTGCACTCAAGTCTTTGTATTGACTTTGAATGTAATCTGTCGCGCGAAAAATTCGTTTCGCGTCCGGTGTGAAAGCAGCTTTAGTTATATCAGGTATGAGCATTAAGCATGTTAACTGAACGAACCAGAAATCTTGTGGGAGGCTAACTTGGTTATTAGCTCGTTAGTAATTTTGCTAACCTTGTTGGCTTGCTTACTAGCAAGCTTGCTAACGTTCATTGTGAAGTTGGCTAACATTAGCATCATTAGTCTTTCTCGCCAGCCAGGTTGTTCAGTGTCAGCCTTCAGACCCCACAATTTTGCAATGTATTTGCTCGAGTAAAGTATAATTTCTTGGTTGGCAGAATTAAATACATGCTTCTGACTGTATTAGACGTGACTTGAATGAAATCTGTCTGACTGGAAACGTTATATATCTGTAGTTGGCTATACAAATAGCATTCAACGTTAATTTGCTGGCTACTTTTTAAAGGTCCCATATTATGCCACCAGGTGATTGGCCAGCTAATTGGCCATTATGAGCCAGTTCAAAGGGTGCGTTCCAGGCAACTCGTAACCCGTGATTTACCGGTTAAAAGTGGGCGGAGCTACCGTCAAACCTGTGAATTCACGCCGGTGAACTCGATTGTGCTCAACGTACTCCGACTTCCTTGTTTGACGTCACGCAGCTCAACTAAAATGGCGGCACCGGCTTTTTTTCAAGTGAAGTCAAGTATGAAGTAACTCGTTACTTTTGCCTGGAACGCAATGAAGTCGTGACTCGTAACTTTGAAGTCGTGATTCACAGGTTCAAACCTCCGCTGGAACGCAGCAAAAGTCTCCCCTACCTGACATCACAAGTGGGAGTGACCACCCAGAATAATGAAATCTGATTGACTGCTTGGCTGAAGGTGGTCAGTTCTTCTTGCCTCTGGTTGGTTACTTCCCCATGTGATGTCAAGAGGGAAAAGTTCTTGAAATGGCTTGTAATAACTAATTAGCTGTGCACCTGGTGACATAGTAGGGGACCTTTAAGAACAAACCCACTGACTCTTTGCTTGCTGCTGAGTAGTAAATTCAGGTCCGTAAACCGTTCTACAAATGTCGGCGGTATCCTTTATGAACAATATTTAATTATTTTAATGAACTTTTTCTTTGGCCTGTTTTGCAGGAGTAGCTGCGTAAGGGTCTGTGCACAACTTGAGTTAATACATTGTATTTATACTGCTTAGTTTTTTTTTTTTGCTTATCAAATGTTCGCTAGTTTTCCGACTGTCATTTACTTCGTTGCTTTATGCATTATTTTTCAACCCACGATGCATTCGCACTAATTAGTGACGCAGTAATGATGGAATATTTGTCATTCACTTAAAACATTCTTTCTGTGGTTTGCTTGTTTTCAGGGTTGACATTATCATAAATGGGCAACATGCATATATGTAATGCATACATGAAATCCTTTTTTTCGTTTGTCTTGCCTCATAAATTGGACTTTTGATTTTTTTCAGACATGCACCTAATTGCTAAGAAAGTACTGGAACATGAGTATTATGATAAAAATTTAGAAGTTCTGATGTGGTTCAGTGTGAAGATATAGTAGACTCTAAAGCATAAAAATATTTTTAAATACAATTTTCAGCAAGCCATAGCTCGCGTAATATGCAAGTGTAGGCCAATCATTCCTAACCATAAAGACACCTAGTAGTGTAGAGCAATCCCTGAAAAATTCAATCATGTAGGTTTAATAGTTCAAAAGTAATGATTTATTGTCCCCCACTGCCGCGGTAGCGAGCGGGGGACATAGTATTCAGCTCCGTCCGTCCGTCACGTCCCATCCCGTTTGTTGTGAACGCGATATATCAAGAACGGTTTGACCGATTTCATTCATCTTTGGCTTCAGTGTGTATTAGTGTGATACGCCGACACCAGTCGATTTCCGTGACCTGGTGGGGGACATGGCCACGTTTAGTGGCAACACTTCTGGAACTTTGCAATTTTTTTTTTGCCACACTTGCTGATTAGGGCCTTGAACCCCATTTTAAAGCCTCCATATCTCAGAAACTAAAGAAGATGCATGCCAAAAATTTCATGCACTAGTTTTTCGGTACGATACCATTACTTGCATGAAGTAAGGAGCAAATCCAAGGCGGTCACTTGTGAAAATTTTCTGAAATCCGTTGATTTGATTTAGAATTACCCATTTTGACTTGCTGTCAAAGGCATGCTGATATGTTTACACCCATACATGCATGTTAATAAATTTGCCTCGGCAGCTGAAGCCGCCACCACAGAAACCTACAAACCCCAATTCCAATGAAGTTAGGACATTGTGTAAAATGTGAATAAAAACAGAATACAATGATTGATTTGCAAATCCTTTTCAACCTATATTCAGTTGAGTACCCTACAAAGACAAGATATTTAATGTTCAAACTGATAAAACATCAAGATATTTACATTGTTATGTAACAGTGTATTTTTTCATGATTGACCTTGATTGTGATTTACCTGATTCTTTGCTGATTTTCAATATTTGATTTTTTGGGGTTGCAGCTGTTTCAGTTATCCCCAGCCGCGAACATGGTATTCATGACTGTCCGTCTGTCCGTCCGGTCCGTCCAATTGACCTGTTGGCATGATATCTCGAAAACCAGTGATCCAAACTTAATCAAATTTTATACCAATGTCTTGTATGAGGATCCCGCGACAAGTTGATTTTGGTGACCTTGACCTTATTTTCAAGGTCAGAGCGTGGCTCACGATGGGGGACATTGTCACTCTGATGAATACTTGTTATTTCTTGTATTTAATCCTCTTGATCTAAGAAATGAGAGCCTAGTTTCTTAAGTTGTAATCTCTGGTTGCCTGAGATGCATTGATGCCACTGATTGTGACCCTTTCAGTATTAATGGGACACACGTCCAACAATATTTCTAAATATCCTGTTGGGACAGGAGTCCCAGAAACACGCGCACATTTGGGCCAATTCCTTATTCGCCACAAAAATGAGATACAGTGCTTAACAAATTTATTAGACCACCTGTTTCAAAAACGATAAAACACAAATATTTTAGAAATTTGTCAAAAACTTGTTTAAATCTAAAAATTATATTGTTATTTCTTTGGCAAATAACAAACTGAAACAACTAAAGTCCTTATTCACACACAAAAACCAAAAAAACCCGTAATATTTTGTATGGTCTCCTTTGGCCTTGATAAAATCTTGCATTCAACCACTAAAACCAATTTTTATGTGCAGGAGTGCAAGTGAATAACTTATTTGGCATCTTAATCACAAAATAATAATGTACTTAACTATTTTTTCTGTTTTTTTTTTTTTTTTTTTTTGTAAAATAGTGAATTTGAACATTTATGGATAACAATTATATTTTAGCATTAATAGTACAATTTCAATTAAAGAGCTTGCGCATACTGGTGGATTAACCATTAGATAAACATAAAAAATGATTTCGATAATTACCAATACTGTTAATTTAGGGCAGCTGTGGCATAAACCTTACATTGGGTGGTGGTCTAATAAATTTGTTAAGCACTGTATATCAAATGGGTAGCTTTGATTTTTATTACTGTATTTAGTAATGAAAGGGTTAATGAAAGAAATGTAGCATGATTTCTGTAATTTTCATTTTAAGATGTCGTGACTCTCCATTTCCTCATTTGTGGGTTCATTTTAGGGTTCATTTTAAGCTTTCAGTTTTCTGCTGGCGTTATGTTTCACAGTTGGCTGAAGAAATGTACCCGAATGAGAGTTTGCTGTGGTTATCACACCGCCAGTTTCTGTTTTGTTTCGTTTTCGTGAACTTGGTTGGTTTATTCCAGTGAGTTGAAGTGTTCAATGATTTTAATGGGTTTAAAATGGTGTTATTTGCTAGTTTTAGAAAAGCATTGATCTGCAGCAAATGGCTGAGTTTACTTGCTTTCACATTATCTGCATAAAAAGTTGGATATTCAGCCATGGGCTTTAACAGTGTTCCACCCCTTCACATGAGCCGCGTGCATGCGAGCGTGTATTCCTCTGAGTGGACTAGGACGTCTTCTGGACTAATTGCCACTCAGATTAAATTCAGCTCAATTAAATATTATTTGCGTAGTGATTCTCACGGACAAACTGTCATTAGGATGCTGCACCCCTGCGCAAATGTTTCCCTTTGACTCATGAAACCAGGGCGGTCCGCTAGTGTCTGTCTACTTTCACCTTTTCAGAGTGAACAACGCACAATAAAGTCAAATTCAAGGCTCAAAATGATAACAACGAAGGGCCACTTTTTCTGACTATGCAGTAGTGGTCCACAATTGTTTGAATGGTTCAGTCTAATTCTGTTGTAATTGATTGGGGGGGGAAAAAAGTAATGGGGGGGGCGGGGCGGTTAGGAGGGTCAATGATCAGGTACATGCTGGTAGTTCAGTCTCCCTTTTGCAGTTTTGGGAAATTAACTGGGAAATATGAGATTTTCTCTCCCTGTGTTATGCTGATTATGATAAATGATTAACGTTGCTTACCTTAAGTAGTGTCTATAGAGAAAGTGAACATTTTTGTGCTCAAGTTTTGGATAATGGTGGCATTCAGAGATTGTATGTGGCATGTGCAGACTCATGAAATTAATTATATTTAAATAAGGCCAGTTTATTGTCAGGTGACAGACCACCGACGACGTGCTGTGAATTTTGCACTACAGTAAACTGACATTATGCTTTTCAGCATAGTTGGCGTATTTTTAAAGGGGACCTATTATGCTGATCCTTCTTTTAATACATATTAGTAATGTTATAATGTTGGTTGTCCATACTCAACCTCTGAAAAGTTTCTAAACATAAGATACAGGGGTTTTGCCGTAATCCAAGAACATGATTTTGTGAACGTGATTTCCTCTCTGAACAGCTCGTCCCGAGATCTTCACAAGATCTGGGCAAAACCTGACGTCAGGTTGTGCCGTCCAATTAATGCAGACCTAGCCAGAGCCAACCATGGCGCTGGACCTGCCCACACCGGAAACTATTCCAGTAGGCACTAACAACGGCAGATCATACTATGCCTTAGTAGCGTCTACACTTTTGGAAATACAAAAGAAGAACCACAGATTATTTGAGGTGCAGTTTGGTCAGTATCTCTCCCAAAGCTGCTGGTCCGTTTACGTTTGGACGCGAAGAAAAGCACCTATTTCTCTTCCAAAAGACGATGCCACTAGAAATCAGTGAGTAGCTTTTTTTGTTTGCTGGCAGCAAACAGCCACGGCCAACGGGAACGTTAGCTGCTTGTGCTCAGCATTTCACCAAAGACAGCTTTGTTAATAAAGGATAATTCGACACTGGATAAGCGTTTCAGCTGCTTCTCAAACCTGAAGCAGCTGCATCGATCAAGCGCTCGGAGCCACAAGCTGTAAGTAATGATATAACAGCAAATAATGTAAGTGAAGCTAACATGTTACGGGAGGCTAGCAGGACCACAAACGATAGTTAGCACTAACAACTGGCCTCAAGCGCAGGCTTTCTAAAATATCTAAAGATAAATCCTGGATCGGTCGTGACTGTCCGTGACTCTCAGACACAGAAGCTGCAAGTTGTTTTTACTGCATAAGCCAACCTGACGTGATAGCCTGTTGATTGTGGCTGTAGCACAGCGGCTAACGTAGCCAAGTTACTGTTGCTGATGTTTGTGTCCTAAATATGCAAGAGTAATATCAGGGGAGATTCTACAGAAGGTGTGTGAACATAAACCTCATTTGAAGCTAACTTTTTATACTTGTTTGTAATTTGGGTGCTTGGTACAACTGTCCACGGTAACGGAACTTGCTGTCTGTAAAACCTGTATTACAAGGGTTTGTCTCTGTGGTTGTTGTGACCGCTAGATTACCAGCCACTGCATGTTAGTTCGCGTGCTGTGCTAATTAAAAATGCTCCTGGTTAACTTGTATGCAGTAATTCTGATCGGTATGCTTGTGTTACTTTGGTAAGCATCAATGTGGCAGTTTCATCATAACGTTGCCCGATTGTAGCCACTACAGTTGAAGCTAACCGGAGAGGTGCTGTATGTGTTCGCAAAGTTGGGCTGAAAAGGCTGCAGTTAGACCAGATATAGCTTTTGCAGAACTTGGGATACGTGTTTCGGTTTGTTCACGGCTGCTTGTGATTGCTTCACTTATCCATGACTGGGATCAGCCGGATACTTCACAAATTCTGGGCTAGCTCTCTGATGCTACCGTGAAAGCAATGCGAAACGCAGAAGCTCTACTGTGTCTGGTATAACAAACGATCTGCACTACCGTGACATAATTTCATCCCCCTTTAGAAATTATTGTGGCTAATAAAAAGCCGAAAAAAGGCGGACATTAAATCTGAAATTCTTTCCTGTAGAAGTGATTGATTCGCTGGCTCCACATAAGCAAGTTGTCCACGCTAACGGAACTTACGGTCTGTAAAACCTGTATTATGTTCATAACATAACCAAGTTCTCTCTAGCTGTCGCATACTATCCATAAAGCTGCTTTCACATCGGACGCAAAACAAATTTTTCGCGGGACAGATTACATTCAAAGTCAATGCAAAGACATACACGCGTTATGGGCACATCAAGCCGCTTTCACACCGGAAGCGAAACTAATTTTTCGCGCGACAGATTAGCTACATTCAAAGTCAATGCAAAGACGCGAATACACGCATTATGGGCGCGTTAAGCAGCTTTCACACCGGACGCGAAACTAATTTTTCACGCGACAGGTTACATTCAAAATCAGTGCAAAGACAATGCATTGACTTTGAATGTAATCTGTTGCGCGAAAAATTTGTTTTGCGTCCGTTGTGAAAGCGGCTTATTGCGCCCATTTTCAGCGAGCAAACGCTGGTCATTCCGACGTAATAAGTAAACCATTACCACGGGCAATTTCGAAAAGGCCGTTTAGCCTGGAGCTTTAAGCCCCGTCATATATACCAACGCAGAAGCTGTTCGTTACTCCACGCTAACGACACACCACAGTTATGCACACGAACCAGCAGGTGCTTATAATGCACACCGAAGCAGTCCATAAGCTGTTGGTCCACTTTTAGCTGCTCCTCACTGTCTATGTTTCCCTCTAATCTCAGACCCACCGGATTTCTACGGTCTCCGGTCTACACTTTGGGCATGTCGACCCGTTCTACAAATGTGTCTGTGTGGTGGATTCTAGCTTTCCCTCAATCCTAGCTATAGAGTGGAAACACTGGTGTACTCACCATAGTAGCCGTAGGTAGACAGCAAATTCGAGCTTGAGCTGCCAGACTTTCGCACTGCGTCCTCCACTTTACCCATTGCGTTTATTAGAACAAGTTCATTTCATTAGATCTATACACATGTAATGCTTTTGATTGCGGAATTTGCCAGTCGATTCTTTTTCAGATGGCAGACACGTCTCAGTTTCACTCTGGGGAGACTGACCCGGAAAACTGCGTTCTGCTGCCTCGTCCCGCCTAGATTCGCCCTCCACAGAGCTGGCCAGTCAGAAGAAAGTGGGCACACGGGGAGTGGGGGCCATAGCGGAAGAGCCTCCCTAACGAGGCGTTTCAGGCAGAGACTACAATGGACTACAAATGGATTTTTTTGAGGATGGCAGTATGAGCTAAATAAGGACCCAGTTTTGGACTTTGAACAATCAGGAGTACTCTAGGGGAGTCCAAGGTCAAAATATAACCTTGGAAATATAGCAAAATGGGTCCCCTTTAAGGATGCGGAAATTTAACCTTGAATGCGTAGCACCAGAACGGCAACTTTTTTAGGCGAATGCAAGTGACTGAGAAATTATGTTTCATGGAGCATGTGCGACTTAACGTGACCGGAAGCACAGATGACTGTCTGGTATCAGTTCCTGTATCTCTGTGTTACTTGGTGTAATATCTTACTGTGGGAAAGGTCTCTCCTTGTTTAAGCACATGACACTGCACAGCTATTGGAGCTGATGAACTGCTATGGGTGGGGAGGGATGGGTGGAGTAATGGTGGTGTATTTCTTTTGGGTGGGTAGGGATTGGGTGGATTCCCTTGATGAAGAGAGTCAAGATGTGATGCCATTTTGTTTCCATTGTGCAAAGTAGAGTGGATTTGAACCATAGACTGTATAAAAAGATGGACGAAGCAACTGTGACGCCACCCATTGGTTTCAGCACCCCATTTAGGAAGCCTCGGTTTTGGCAATTTGAACAGCACCATTTTCTCATTTTGAAACTGGATGGGATTCCCATTGGACGAGAGCGTGAATTGAAGGTCCTGGAAGGAGCGTGGCTCTAGATCTGACCGTATCGGACGAGAACCAAAGGATAGCCATGCTCCTATAGCATATTCTGGCTTTATCCTTTATTCTAGTCTACTTGGGACCATAATTTACAAAAATGAACATCATGATATATCGAAGGAGACTTGAAACTTGCGATAGTTACCATAAAATGATGTGGAAAATCATTATTGAAATAATAAATCTGGTGGCAAAGTAGGGGCATTTTCTCAGACTGCAATAGTATTGAACTTCTTTCTGCAACCACCGACTTCGCCATCTGCTGGCCATTAAATATAATGCAAATTTTTGAGATTTCCGCATCAACCTCACTTTTCAGACCGGGGAGCTGCGTCCATCTTTTTATACAGCCTATGTTTTGTACATTGAAAATTGTAGGATTTTTCATTTTTGAGAAGGGAACCGTGTTAAGTTCAGGGGGAAAAGCAATAATCTAGCTAGCAATAAAATCAATACACAACGGAATGGGTCTTAAATTATGAACTTATTAGAGTTGCCCCCTGAAAGTCGACGAGTGGAATCACCTTTCGGTGACCCCTCAGTCGACTTGAAAGTCTTCAAGTCCACCCTCCAGCCGTTGGTGTTTTTTTTTTTTTTTTTTTTAAGTTCGCTGTTGGTTACTTGAAGAGAGCTATGCGAAATTAATGGTTGCGGGACCAACTCCAAGCTGTCTTATAGCTGTAAATAATATTACCTTGCCTGCAATGTCTTGCGCTGTTGCACTCGCTAAATGTTTGGCTGTTTTGGCAAAGTTGTCCCATCGCCATTTAAAAAAAAAAAAAAAAAAAAAAAAATCATAATGGAGTCATCTCATTTCGACAGACATTTAATTGCTAGCTGAACCTCTGCCTAACATCGATACCGGTAGTATTTGCTTTTGTGTCAGTTCCTGCCCAGCTAGCAATGTTGGCTAGCTTCTCACCAGAGTTTTCTACGCTTTGTGCCATGGGAATGTAAGTTTTGAGAGTGTAATTTTGTTGACAAGTTGTTCTGTGTCTTTTGGCATGCCCCAGCATTCCTTCATACCCTGGTATTTGCAGTATAGCTGGTCTCAGGATTAACTGAGATACAAAAACAACACGAGCAGTATGTACATTCCTGCTTGTGTTATGAAAGATTGCGACATTGGCTGTAACTTTACCGGTGTCATCCCTTCCTCATGGAGTTTTGTTCACATGCCAAAAATTGGCCACCTAATCTCAGTTCTTTCTCAGGCTTGCATCAAGCCTTGGAAGTGTGCAGCCTTGCAAACCTATATCTCCGCTAGTTTGTATTAAATTACACTTGCCAATGAGCAATGTTGCCTGTATCATTTCGCTGATAGCATTTTATTCCATTACACGCATTCCATTAATTTATTCATTCCACATTCCCTGTATGTTCGTGTTATTTTCTGAAGTCCCCATAAATCATACTACGCAAAGTCATATTTGCATAAAGTCCTGTAAGATAACATTTTTCAGTCTACGTCGTTATTTGGCTTCCAGCGTCGGCTTTTCCCATTTCAAATTCAGCTTATCAACAAATGTACCTTTACCGCCTCCCAGATGGGGTGGGGAGGTGGGGACTTACGACAGAGGTGTTGCACTTAGAAGCTGTAGGGGGTGCTGTTTCGCAAAAATACCAAGTCCTGAATAATGGAGCACTAATGTAGTTGAAATAATCACTTAAACTCGTGCCAGAGGATGTTCTGATTGCCAGATGGTCTACAGTGGGCTCCATAATTACTGGCACCCCTGACTACCAATGCACAAACAATGCAAAAAAGTTAAAGCAATATAGTTACAGAGAAACAGAATATACTGACGTGTGAAATACTTTACTTTAGTAATGTTTTGATTGTTATGATTTTGGTCATTTCTATCATTTAATACAACATAAATTTCAACAAAATCAAGGTTTCATAACAATTGGTACTTAGTGCAACCACCTCTGGCAAGAATAACAGCATGGAGTATTCTCCTGTAATTTTTGATCGGGCTAAGGCACACATTTGTGGGGATTTCGGACCATTCCTCTGTCCAATGCACATGCATGTTTAGTTCAGTCACCTGAGGTTCAACTCTTCAATCAAAAATTCTGCGTCAGATGGAGAAAGTTTGTAAAACCTAACACTCTGTCCCTGCATTTCTGGTACACAAATGACATGTTGACCTGGAACCCAACATGTATCTCTGCACTGGAACTTGTTCACATCACTGTTTCATTCCAACTGCTGAGGGGGAGCTGATGATGAAACAAATTTCAGCTGATGTGGAACACTCCAAAGCACAGAGCAATGCCATTGATTCTGTTATAACTGAGGAGCAACTGCAACCTGGAAAATATGTAGCATATCTATATGATCTGGAGTGGCATGTTGGCTGCATATTAGAATACTTAGAAGAGCATCATGTTAGAGTTGACTTCATGAAAAGATCAAAGTTAAAAGGATTTCTTAGCTGGCCAAGTGAAACTCGCAGAGATAGGTGTTGGGTTCCAGTTCAACATGTCATTTGTGCACCAGAAATGCAGGGACAGAGTGCTAGGTTTTACAAACTTTCTCCATCTGACACACACAAAATTGAGCAGAATTTTCGATTGAAGAGTTGAACCTCGGGTGACCCAACTGAACGTGCATGTGCATTGGACTTATTGATAAGACATTAATTTTTGTGTTCCCTTGGGTACAAATAATGCAACTCTCCTTAAAATCAGTGACTTTCAACAAGTGGATAGTGTTATGGCTCCAATTTGTTATGGTGTCAATTTTTTATGACGTCACGGACAGCAAGGGATGACAGACAAAATTCTTAAACTTCAACAGGTTTAATTAAACAAACACTTAGAACTAATCGACACTCTACCCTACTGACCAAGATTGAAATAAAAAAAAAAAGATAGTTACAGTCCCTTGGTAATTGAGATGGGCTGCTAATGTTGCGATGTCCTGGGACAGGAAAATGCTCCAACACAGGCAAAAATCCACAAAAAGCTTCACAGGTCTTGAAAAGAGTGACAGGTCGGGTCAAATGTATCCTTCCACAATTTCTCGCAATTTCTCCAACTACCCTTCCACTCTCTCAATTTTTCTCCTTATTTACTCTTGTCCAGCCCCCTCTGAGGCATGCCCAGGACATGCCCAACCTAGCTCCAGACTGGGCTTAACAAAAAAAAATTGTCAATACTGCCATCTAGTGGCGTTGTTTTTTTTTTTTTTTTTTTCCCCATTACACCTCCATTCCAAAAGGGAAAAAATTTGACTCAAAGGCAAAATTTTTCTTTTCAATACAAAAATGGTTAAGTAGACACTTGTGTGTATATATACATATAATACAATATGCTAATAAACACATGTGATATATATACACATACTCAAACACGGGATAGGCAATCCGCAATTACATTGTCAGTACCCTTTACATGCTTAATTTCCAAGTCAAACTCCTGTAAAATCAAACTCCAATTCAACAATCTCCGATTCTTGTTTTTCATCTTACTCAAAAACATTAACGGATTGTGGTCAGTATATACAATCATTGGCTTTTGCCCTGTACAAACATAAACCTCAAAGTGTTGTAAGGATAGAACCAGAGCCAACAGCTCCTGGTGCAAACACATTTTCATCAATGTAATATTCAACAATCTCTCTAGCCAGTCTTGCTTTTTGCATGGCTGGTTTTACATCTGTTAGCTCTAACTGTCTACATATTTCTAGCAGTTCTGTCTTTTTAAAAGACTTCAAAACCTCTACGGTTGGTGATGCCAAGAAATCATCCATTGCTGTTGATCTGCCAATATATATCTAGGAAAATTCAAAAAACAATTTCACAATTTGAAATTTTAGATTTTCAATAAATGACTCGCACAATGGTCTATCCCGGACCCGAGCCCCCACTTTGTTATGGCTCCAATTTGTTATGGCGTCAATTTGTTATGACGTCACGGACAGCAAGGGATGACAGACAAAATTCTTAAACTTCAACAGATTTAATTAAACAAACACTTAGAACTAATCGACACTCTACCCTACTGACCAACATTGAAATTAAAAAAAAAAAAGATAGTTACAGTCCCTTGTTAATTGAGATGGGCTGCTATGTTGCGATGTCCTGGGACAGGAAAATGCTCCAACACAGGCAAAAATCCACAAAAAGCTTCACAGGTTTTGAAAAGGGTGACAGGTCGGGTCAAATGTATCCTTCCGCAATTTCTCGCAATTTCTCCAACTACCCTTCCACTCAATTTTTCTCCTTATATACTCTTGTCCAGCCCCCTCTGAGGCATGCCCAGGACATGCCCAGCCTAGCTCCAGACTGGGCTTAACAAAAAAAAAATTGTCAATACTGCCTTCTAGTGGCTTTGTTTTTTTTTTTCATTACAATAGTCAAGTAGTTTCTTCTCTATCATGAATGTGAGAATTTTGTGGAGAATCCCATGATAAATCAAGTTATAAGTTGTGACTGCTATAAGGTCCGAACTGGAAAAAAGCTATTTTTTAAAGGAGAAGTTTATACTGAAGAGATTGAGTTGAGATGATCATATTTTCATCAGTTATGGGTAAGAGTGTTGTGGTTTTCATTCAGACATATTTTCTTATTATGAGGTTCCCCCATCCTCAAGCAATTGGAGAGAGACAGATTCTTTTGACAATTAGGCTTTATTGTGGCATATTGATAAATGTAAAGCCGAGTTCTTTTTGCGCAAGAAGAGTCACACCCAGTTTTTATACCTTCATCACAGGAAATATCTTCCAAATATGGTCTTTCCGCTTTCTCATTCTCACACTACAGTAGGACAGGCAAACCAAAACACTGCCAACTAACCTTGAGAACTTCAAGCAAAGATAAGGATGCACATCACTAAAAAGGAGCAGAAAATTACAGTCAAGAGAGGAAAAATACAGTCAGTTGAATAGGGTACAAGTAGATACATAAATGATTCAATTATGTTTTCAGTAACAACTTATGATTTTACTGAACAAATATTGATCAAAGCTACAGAAATCAAATGCATCAGCTGATTATGTTTTCGAATCAACTAAACAGAAGCCTGCTTACTAATCAAAGCTACAGAAGCCTGCTGCTTATGCGTGTTTGAGCTGCTTATGCATGTGTGAATTGAATTGCTTGCATGTGTGTGTGACTGTGTGTGAACTGCTTGTATGTATGTGTGTGTGTGCATGTGTACGTGTGCTGCCTGTGCATGTGTCTGTGTGCACTGCTCATGTGTGTGAACTGCTTGTATGTGTGTGTGTTATGTTGTGTGTGTGTGTGTGTGTGTGTGTGTGTGTGTTTGCACTGCTCATCCCCTCCTTACGTGTATGTGAACTACTTGTATCTGGCCTGTTCCATGTCAACTGGGTACGAAAAATGAACTTTTGGACATTGGTGGCTCTTAATTTCCTTGTCCTTGTAACTATTTGTTTAGACGTATGAACATTTCCCAAAAGTCAAATATTAGGACCATCAGCAAATTCCCTAGGATTTTTTGGCCTGGGTCATTCCATGTCAAATCAACCAAGAATTTGCAGACATCTCTCGGAATTTTGTGAAAGTTTGTGGATGAGTGGGGACCTATGAGTAACAAATAAATCTGAAATATTTTTGCTCAACGCCTCCTAATTAGTGAGTAATTTGTTTACAAAGTTTTGACTAATTAGCGAACCCTTGCAACTTCAAACGCGTGTATCTCCCTTATTATAACAGCTAAAGAGTTGGTTGTGGTCTCATTGGAAAGCTCTTTTCAAGCCCTAGAAGTCTCTTTCTCAACTTTTCTCCATAGAGTCAAATGGAAAAAAGTTATAGCAAATCAAAAACTTTAAAGGTGTATTGCAAAAAAAAAGTATTTTTCAAATTTCTTAAAGTTCCTGTGAGAAGTAGCTTTTGATGTTAAGAAGCTCTCCTGTAAGTTTTGTGATGGGCACACAAACGGTCTCTGAGCTATGAGCAAATATGTGTGGGTACAACAGTTGAAATTTGCAACAATAGCCATGAATATTTCCCACTTTACAGTACTGTAAAGTGGGAAATATTCATGGCTATTGTTGCAACTTTCACATGGTTTCAATTTAGCATTTTAGTGACCCTGTAGTAGGTCTTTCCTTTAATAAATTTCCTTTTTCATGGCGTTTTAATTTTGTGACAAATGGGTCATCGTGAAAAACGCCAAATTAAAACGCATACGAATATTTCCCGGTATACAGTACAATCATTCTCTAATGTTAGAACCCTTCATGATCCATCTTTTGTTCATTTGACATGTTTGACATATCTTAAAGCGATCATATCGCCTTACAAATTCGTAATTTTAAAATGGGACATTTTAGATTTGAATTTGAATTCAGTTCATGGATAAATGTATTTTCTACTACTTGCCGTGGTGTTTTATGGTATAAAGACGGTTTATAAGGTGATATGAACGCTTTAAAGTCATTTTTGTTGAAAATAAAAAGTAAAATATGACAAATGGCAAATTTCGACTGCTGTACCTGCACATATTTGCTCATAGCTCAAAGACCGTTTGAGTGCCCATCACACAACTTACAGGAGAGCTTCTTAACATCATAAGCTACTTCTCACAGGAATTTTAAGAAATTTGAAAAATACATTTTTTTGCAATACACCTTAAAAGTTTTTGATTTGTTATAACTTTTTTCCATTTGACTCTATGGAGAAAAGTTGAGAAAGAGACTTCTAGGGCTTGAAAAGAGCTTTCCAATGAGACCACAACCAACTCTTTAGCTGTTATAATAAGGGAGATACACGCGTTTGAAGGCGCAAGGGTTCGCTAATTAGTCAAAACTTCGTTAACGAATTTCTCACTAATTAGGAGGCGTTGAGCAAAAATATTTCAGATTTATTCGTTACTCATAGGTCCCCACTCATCCACAAACTTTCACAAAATTCCAAGAGATGTCTGCAAATTCTTGGTTGATTTGACATGGAATGACCCGCCTTCTAAAGTTCTACCCCTCGTGTGGCAATTTCCGACCCTGGAGTGGGGCATACCATTTCTGTCATTCAATATCTCAGCTGCTCTTTATGCCACATTGCTGAAATTTCTAGCACATAACAAGCTATACCCAAGCGTTTTAATCAACCAGAGGAGTGGGCCGTTAACCCTTTACTTTCTGAATAATATGGCCTCAAAAGTTGCCAAAATTTAGGTTTTTTCACATATTTACCAACCTCATAAATCGGCAACGGGTCAGAATTTTTTAATGGTGTCTTTTTTGTTTAATAGTGACCAGAGTGCTTGACTGATCCATTGTAAAAGAACATTTGATACCTGCTCTGATATTTTCATAATAGGGCCCAAAGACGGTCACAACTCAAAAGTGACCCTCCTTTGGGGTGTCAAAAGTCAAGTGGGGATTATTCCAAAATTGAATTTGATAACACATACTGAAGGCTTATGGCCTTGTCTTGACAGGGGAAAAGGGTAGAAATGTGTTTGAAGCCTCCTTTTTATGTGTATTTTCATCAAGAAGATTGCCTATGTTGGGGTTCTGACCCACTTACATATTGTACACAAGCAATGTACACAAATGTACAGCAAGTATACAGGAGTGGAGACAATTCCAGCAATCTATCAGAACTAAAAGAAAATCTTATTTGTTTTATCCCAAGAGAGCCGCTCTGAACTGAATGGTCTTGGGCATGGACTGTACAATGATGGGGCTAGGCCTTTCCATGAGAAGGGGTTGGACAGTTCAGCCTCTGAGACTTTGCAATCGTTCTCAGATTACCTCGTGTTACCTCATTTTTATACCCTAGTGAAACAAGAAGTGATGTAATGGCTCAATATTGTTCCTTAAAACTTAGATAAGACTTAAATAAGTGGAATTTAATACCTGGGTGGTTTAATTTTGGTAGATGTCATTTACAATAATCTCTAAGGATGCCATTAATTGTGAAACCTTGATTCGAAGGAAATTGATTTTTAATGAAACCAGTAAATGATTTAGGTTGGTTGCTTTGGAACATTAATATCATACTAGTATTTTTCACGTTATTTAGAGTTTCTCCATAAATATATTTTTATTGAATTTTTGAAGTATTTTGTGTGCATTGCCAGTAATTTTGGAGCCCACAGTTTATGAAAAAGAACTTGATGAATAGTCGAAACTTCCTATTGACCAGCCAAATCGGATTCGATTCAAAGAAATCTGATTCGGGTGAGCCCAAGAACTTATTCATGTATAAACTCATTGTGTCTCGGGATGACGAGTAGGGGATACTATGGATCAGCGTTCCTCATGCCACGTCCGTAGAGATTTTCTTGTTGGCGTTCTACAGGCCACAAATTTCAACCAGTTAGTTTGTGGTGGGCCTTGTCTGCGATGAAGTCACGAAGCCTATCAATTTTGGGAGCAGTTTTTTTTATGAGGTCAGGGGATATATGTCGACCAGCAGGCGACCGACTGTCCAGTTTCACTTTCATACAGAGCCTGATAACGTGATGGAGACGAATTGGCTCTTTATGTCATCTGACCAGATTGTGACATGAGGTTCCCACAACACACTCTCCATTGGGACTCTAGGATTGGGTGGAGCATTTTCACGCCTCACTTCCCCACCTGAGGTGCATTTTTTTTTTCTTCTTTAATTTCACAGAAAATTCCCCTGCGGCTCCTCAATCCAGCATAGAGCTGAATTCTTTTCTGCTTGTCATCCACGTGCATTCTCCCTCTCCCTGTGTCTGAGCGAAGCAGATTTTCTGGTTTTTTTTGATTGGATTGATCTCTGTTTTGACCCCGCCCCAGACTCCGGTCCCAGCTGCCCTGATGTCATCATGGCCTCCAGCCACAGCTCCACTTCAGTGCCTCACCCAACTGGTGGTGGCGGGGGCGGCGGCCATGCGCTCTTCAGGAAGGACAGGGACCGGGAACCTTCTTCCAGGCACTACAAACCCCCCCGCTCACTGCCTGATGTCTGCCCCATGGAGCCCACTGGTAAGGGCTCTGCATTTCACATCACGCCTAGCTTTAGCCCTGTGTGGGATGTCACAGAAGTGTGATTAGATTGATCATCACTGAACGTTCTAATTGTGCTGTTACAATCGCTACTCCAAAGCGAGAGGTCACGGAAGTGTGATTGGTTATCTGTACTGAACATTCTAGTTCAGCTGTTCCAATTGTTATTTTGATGCGTGAGGTCATAAGAGTGTGATTAGTTGGAACGTGACTGATCATTCTAATTGTGCTGTTACAATCGCTACTCCAAAGCGAGAGGTCACGGAAGTGTGATTGGTTATCTGTACTGAACATTCTAGTTCAGCTGTTCCAATTGTTATTTTGATGCGTGAGGTCATAGGAGTGTGATTAGTTGGAACATCATTGAACATTCTAATTGTGCTGTTCCAATTGTGCTGTTCCAATTGTTACTTTGATGCGTGAGGTCACAAGAGTGTGATTAGTTGGAACGTGACTGATCATTCTAATTGTGCTGTTCCTATCCTTACTCCAAAGCGTGAGGTCACAGGAGTATCATTAGTTATCTGTACTGAGCATTCTAATTCTGCTATTTCAGTTGTTATTTTGATGCATGAGGTCACAGGAGTGTGATAAGGATGATCTTAGCTGAACACTCTAAGGCTGAATTCTCAATTAACTCTCGTAATTGAAGGCAGCGGAGTTTTGGTACATTGATGACAAATTAAGAAAAAAGAATATTAAAATAAACTGTTCTTGAAAAGATAATTAAGTAAGCCTGGGGTGTGTTTTAACTGTAATGGGGATTGAGTGAGTTGTTGAGTAAATCGGCACTTGGCTTTCCATTTGCTTTACTGTGTGTTTTTGTCAGCTCCCAAACTTGAGTGCTGCTAATTTCTGACATTGTTATTGGGGCAGATATCATTCCTTTGCATTTCCTCTAAAGGTCGTCTGTGATATGGAGATAGTCTCGTTTTCCATTGTTCATGGCACATTATCACTATTCAGTGTTTTAGCCTCCCACATTTATGTCTGCTATATCGGTCCTTAATGATTGACACGTATTGATCTCTTTAAAAATAAAATGTGCAAGCTCGTTATTTTTATGCTTCCTGCTGAATACAAGTGTTGCTGGTTGAGGTTTAATCCAAAGCAGTGAGGTGACTACAGTGCTGAATTTACTGCATTAAATTGAAATGGTTTTCAAAGGAAGTGTGTCTTAGATGGTGCAGTTTCTTGCACTTGGGTATTAATTTGTTCTTATTTTCTGAAGCATCCATCATGAGTGTCTGAGCTGCGTAATGTTTGAAATCTGTCTGTCTAACCTTTAACGTTTTGTGCAAGTCTGCATTTTCTGTGACAGGATTTCTGAGTTAATTGGCTTTGTGATAAAAATCGTGTGAGGGGGATTTCCTTGCACAACAGGAACTACCAGATTACTCAGAGAACTGCTTTTGTGTGACTTATTTTTCCAGGGTGACAATTTTGGAAGGAGTCCTTTTTACGATAACTCTAATCCAGTGTGCGCTCTTGTCTGCTTGTTGGGTTGTTTATTTCTGTGCTGTTTGCTCGGGTTATTGGAGTGTTTGTGCTACTTGGAAGCACAAAGGCTAAATTCCTTCTGAGCGCTTTTGTCTGCCACTTGGCTGCCTGATTGAAAGGTTGTTGTTGTTACCCATGCAAACCTGGTCTCTGGATGGGAAACGGACTGGGCTTGTCTCCTTCAGGGGGCTCCACTGGGCTGTGTGACGGCCCGTCGGTGGTGGCGGACCAGCACAGGTGGACCGTCTACAACTCCCAGGTGAACCTGCCGGCGGCGCTGAACGACCCGCGTTTGGCCAAGAGGGAGTCGGACTTCTTCACCAAAACCTGGGGCCTGGACTTCGCCGACACTGAAGTCATGCCCCCCCACTACCTCCCCGTCATCTCCAGAGAACACTTCTCCTCCTACCTGCTAAGCACCTCACACGTGAGTCTGTGTCTCTCTCTCTCTCTCTCTCTCTCTCTCTCTCTCTCTCTCTCTCTCTCTCTCTCTCTCTCTCGTATTCCGTCATTACTCTCTGTAGAGCTGTATACTGCCTAATGTAAGGTGGTGTGTATGTGTGTATATATACGTGTGTGTATATTTTTATAATATATATGTATGTGTGCTTGCATTTGGGTTTGTGTGTGCGCACGTGTGTGCATGCGCCTGTATATATGTGTGTGCGTGCGTGTGTGTGCGCGCGCATGCGCCTGTATGTGTGTGTGTGCGCGTATATGTGCGTGCACTTATTTGTCTGTTTCCTCACACAGCGAGAGAGGATTCATGAGCGGTGTAAGAGTATCTGCCCTGTTAAGGATGAACTGGATTCTGCCTCCAGCATCACAAACAGCCATGGTACTGTGTTCTTTATGCACTGTGATTAACCCTCTGTGACCTCTTTAACTCTGCTGATCCCATATTTGGTTCTGTTAAACGCAGCTGCTGTATCCAAACCTGTGACACATTGGGCCTATTTTAAATTGTAAGATGGGAAAAGGGGGGTTGGAGCACCGCTGGCGCTGATGAGTGCATCTGTGACACTGCAGCAAGACTGGCAGGCCTTCTGAGCATCAAAAGACTTCAACGCCATGCAATAGAACAAATTGTCGAGTTCCTGATGACAAGCAGCTTGTTGTTTGCTGGGGTTTGCGTGAAGGGAAGTGGGGGTGGTTTATGCCCGTAAGAGACTGGAGACCAGAACTGGGGGATGCAAAGTGTGAGCAAACTGTATCTGTGAATGGCCGGACAGGAGGAGGCAATAAACCCAGCCTCTGAGCTGGGAGTGGGGGTTTGCATGGTTTCTGCGCCTTTGATGTCACCCTGCATGGGAGGCCTTTGGCTTACCCAGTGCTCCATATTGCCCTCAATCATCTGTGTAAGACTGGACCCTAACTTATCTGTTTTAAATAATCTAAACCTCTGGGAACGTCATAATATGCTCATATGTTTAATATACTGATAAGAAATCACTTCTGTACTTATAACACAATTTCCCTGTATAATAATTCAGCTTAAGACTTTTTCATGACAACCATATCATATTCATCCATTTTCCTGGCTTGTTATTCTCAGGGGAATCCAAGGAGTTGAATGGAGTATGTTTCATTCCCATTGAAATTATGGTTCATTCCCTTTTGGAAACTCCTGAGAATTTGGTCAGAATACTCTCTGGTAATCACCCTATTCTCCTCTCTCTGCGGAAGTGTTTTATTACATCCTCCCAATGGAGGAAACCCAAAAACCGGATTCGACCCCCCTTCCAGGTGTTTATGGCCATGCCGCCTGAATCAAAGATGTGGTTTGGCTTAAAGCAAAGAGAAACAATCCATTCTGGGAAGATCGTATCCGATCTGTCCCCGCGTACGTAAGTGCGTGAGTAGCCTTTTCAATGATGTAACATCGTATTTCGAATTTCCTGCGCACGTTAGTGCGTGTATCCTTTTCCTCCAGGTATGACTTTATTCTCCTCTTCTAAATTATGTGTAACTTGTAATTGGCTTAGTGTTGATTTGTTTGATTTAAGCTTTAGCCTACCTGGTGAATAAATTATTGTTATTCTTGTTAAGCTTGCGTGGTCTCCGTGACTCTTAATCCTTCTATTTTTTTCTAGCCACGTTACGACCGGTACTTAGGGGGAGTCCTTACATTCCAGACTAGCTAGCTGATGTTTTAAAGGTAGTGATGGGTTTTAAGTTGGATTGCAGATTACGGTCTACTTATATAAAGGGTTTATGTAGTATCGGTCCTGGGGATTTGGCCTTAAGGGCACCCTTGGGCTTATAAGCCAGTGCCTGGTCGATCCCCTTAAGGGGCCCTGTGGTGCACATAAATCTGGGTTCATGATATGTTTATGCCAAAGTTGCTACTATCATGGTAATTTCTTCCATCCTCTAGAACTCTCACCGAACTAAGATCCGCAACTGCGCTTATTACCCGGGGCGCGGTTGAGTAACTGGTTTTCACGGATGAGTCTGGCGACGTAGCTGCCCCGAGATTCACGCATGTGTCCCTAAACTATAAATTCTAATTCTAATTTGGAGTCAGATATTTAACGAGGGTATAACTAAATTTGGTATTCTAAATTTATTATGGAGTCAGATTAATTGTAACCGTTGTGCTTTTGTGCCCCGTTGTTCGAACGGAGAAAATATATCCATTTTATTGTGATTCGCACCAGCCAGGACGTCGCGCGTGCTAATACTAGGAATCCACACACATAAACCTTCAGCCCGGGCTCTTCCTTCTTTGGTGGAGCTGCGTGGGTCTTACAAAATTCTAGTGGAGATCCAAAGGCTTCCAGCGATGCCAAATAAGTCCTACTGAATTACAGGGAAATGTGTATGAATTGATGCTCAAGATATGGATATTTTCCATTTGATGCAATGCTGTGACCATAAAAACATGGCATCCTCTCTGTTTTTCAGCTTATGGGTATCAAGCACTACAAGCAGGACCTCAACTTTTAAAACTGAATTACTCCTAAAGTTATTATCACACAGTAATCAATCAATTATGTATTTAATGTACAGAATCTAAACTAAATGTATATGTGTAAATATTTGTGCTTTTTAAAATTTTTTATATTTTAAGATGTTTTTTTTCCCCAAAACCGTTATTTTAGCATTCTCCGCTGTAACAAGAGGCTCAAACTTTCCACACATTCCCCTCCCTATCATGGCTCTAAGGTGTCAGATACTAATTATCTTAACATTTTCTGACCGATAAGAAGGCAAGTAAAACAGCCATATAAAATTTGCCATCAGTTGGTGTGTGTTTAGCAATTTATAACAATTTGTAATCAGGATCTCTGTTTCTCCATTTCACATGAGGTCCAGTCCCCTTGGGTCTGTTTGCCATCATCCTGACAACCAGATTATAGATAAAGACACATGGAGTTGATAATCTGGAAGCACTTTGTCTAAACTAAATTTGTATACAATTTCATTGATAAAGATGCATATTTTCTGGGTAAACCTTTAGGAATCTCACAGTGTGTAATTGCCAGTCGGTTGGAGAAGGTCATTTTTCCCTACTTAGCTGCAGATGACTTTCTTCATATCTAAAAGCAGGTTTTCGTCAATGAAAGTTATATATTCTGAAAGCTCTTTTTGAGAACTACACTTTTATTAAAATTCTGACTTTGAAAAGTTAAATTCAGCATTTTTGTAGCCTTTTTCTTTGAATCTCCTTCTCTGTAATTTTTAGGCAGTCAGAGGCTTGAGGCAGGCTGCTAGCAGGATAGGTCTGCAGAACAACATTCTATTCTGCTGAACTTTAATATTTTCTCATGGAAGTTATATGGTTAGAAAGCACTTTTTGAGAACTACATTTTGATCAAAATTATAACTTTGAAATGTAAAAAATAAGCAGATTTCTAACCTTTTTCTTGAATCTCCTTGTTTGTAATTGTTAGACCAGGGATACTCACTCTTTTCCAGAATGAGCCGCAGTGGGTGCAGGCTTTCATTCTAACCATGCAATTACACACCTGATTCTACTTATCAAGGGTCTATGGCAAAAGCTTTAAGGGTTGATTAGTAGAATCAGGTGTGCGACAGGTTGGATAGAGTGAAAGCTTGCACCCACTGTGGCTCATTCTGGAAGAGAGTGAGTATCCCTGTGTTAGACAGTCAGACTTGAGGCAGGCTGCTAGCAGCAAATACCCTAGAGTAGAGGCTGCTTGCTGCTGTCACTTCTCATAGCCTGTTACACATGTGTACCCCAAAAGTTGAAAAAGAGTGAATGGGTTTGTATATTTCACTCTATAACTGTGATCTACCTTCAGTGATGCGCTACAACCTGCTGATACAGAATATGTACGTGACGTCCTACAATAAGAAAACGGTGCTTTTTCTGACATTCAATCTAGTTTAAGGGAAGTTTAAGCCAAAACAAAATCAGAGGTTAGGGGGGTTATTGAGTCTGTCATTCAATGTGTTGGGGCATATTGTACATTTTTCATGTTATTACTAAACCATAAAATTTCGCTCGGTGGTATTTGGGTGCACAATTAAGATGTATTAAGTGTGCGTGTAACATGTTATGATCCAAGTGGAACCTTTAGTGAATTTCTGAAGGACCGTCTCAGGATATAAGGGTGATTTGGCATTCCTTTGTGTTTTACCAGTTGGACTTCCACAGTCATCCACTGGACGGCAGTGATATGTGATTGATCTTGTATTTTATCACTATTCACTGTATTTGAAATGCAGTTGGTTCAAATAAATTTTAGTGCATGTACTGAAATTCTTGTGTACTTTAAGCTGGTCAAGTCACTAATATTAAATGTGATTTTACCTCTGATTTACCTGCAGATAAATCAAGGACAGAACTGGATCAAGTGCCCAAGGTAACTTCTGTGTGTGTACGTGTGTGTAAGTGTGTTTGAACTGCTTGTGTGTGTGTGAGCTGCTTGATTATATGTGTGTGTTGTGCATGAGTGATTGTGACTGTATTTCCTCTCATGTAACTGCATCACTGAAGCAGAAAACACAAGTCAGTCAGAAGCGGGCAGAAGCTTAAAACACACTGATATCTCCTCCATGAGAACGGGGATGAAGCGGGTTCCTCTGTAAATAAGGCTGTGCACAGTGACTCCTGCCCTCACTCTCGCTTTTGTTTCCGCGGCAGATATTCATGAAGCCTGACTTCGCCCTTGAGGACCCAGCGACGTTCAGCGCCGTCCTGCCCTGGTCACACTTCAGCATCGCTGGGGGCAAGAGCAGTCGAGATGCGGCGTCGTCACGATTACTGCAGGAGAAGGTGAGCCTCGAAGCATGTGCAGAGAGAGAGAGGCGCACGCACGCACGCGTTCTCATAGGTGGCCTTTTCTCTCACTATAACCCCAGGCTTGTTTGTCTTGGTTCTATGCCAGGGTTTGTTGTATATTATGAATATTGCATTGTGTAAAGCTTTCGTTCTGTAAGTATATCATTTATTATTCTTAGACTGAGTTAAAATGGCAACAGTCTCTTTCTCTCATTGTCTCTTGATCCAACCAATACACCCAAAACCAAGTCTTGGTCACTTTCAGTGATGTTGGACCACTGAGCCATATTCCATATTAATTCAATAAAACCTACAGACACACATGTGGGTCCATCAAATGTAGATGATGTATCCAAACCTGTGGAACTTTAGGCCTATTTTAAATTCTAGTGGAGATCCCAAGGTTTCCAACTATCCCAAATATAACCTGCTGAATTACAGGGAAATGTGTGTAAGTTGGTGAGTGAAGGAGACAGTCACTGGGTAGGGCAATAGGTTGGTCAGTGGGTCAGTGAATGAGTCGGTAGGGCAGCTGGTTCGTCAGTGAGTGAGTCTGTAGGTCAGTGAGTCGATTGCACAGCAGGTTAGTGAGTGTCGGTATGTTAGTAAGTCGGTTGGGCAGTAGGTCAAGAGTGAGCGAGTCGGTGTGTCAATGAGGGAGTCTGTTGGGCGGTAGGTCAGTCAGTAAGTGTTAGTAGGTCAGTGAGTGAGTAGGTGGGGCATTTGGTCGGTGAGTAAATCAATCAGTCGGGTGGTTGTTCCGAAAGTGAGTCGTTTGGTAGTGTAGTAGGTTAATGGGTAGCTTGGTCTGTCCCACACCAGCCTGCATTACATCACATGGGCGTTCTGTATCTCATTCTCACCCAGCGGTCTCTCGTTTGTCTCCCCGCCCCCTGCAGCTGAGTCACTACCTGGACGTGGTGGAGGTGAGCATCGCGCGCCAGATCTCTCTGCGCTCCGAGGCTTTCTTCCACGCCATGTCGTCTCAGCACGAGCTGCAGGACCGGCTCCGGGAGACGGGGCGATCGGTGCGGGCCCTGAGGGAGCGGACTGCAGCCGTGCAGCGCTCCTTGTGCCAGGGACCGCTGCAGGTCCTGCGACAGGCGCTGACGCGCAGGAACTGCGTCACGCTGCACAGTAAGCTGAAGCTGATGGCGGCCGTGCACCAGACCCAGCCCACTGTGCAGCTGCTGCTCTCCACCTCGGAGTTTGTGGGAGCGCTGGAGCTGATCAGCACCACTCAGGAGGTGCTGCAGCAGGAGCTACAGGGAGTGCTCAGCTTCAGGTGAGAGAGAAGTGTACAAACACTCACTCACTCACACGCGTGCACACACAAACACACACACACACACAAATGCACACTCACTCACTCACGCGTGCAGACACAAACACACACTCAGGTGGGTCTGCAGCAGGAGCTACAGGGAGTGCTGAGCTTCAGGTGAGTGTGTGTGTGTATATATACACACACACACACACACACACACACACACACACACACACACACACACACACACTCAGGAGGGTCTGGGGTCTGCAGCAGGAGCTACAGGGAGTGCTCAGCTTCAGATGAGAGAGGAGTGTGTACACACACGCACGCACACGCATATACGCACGCATTCATATACACGTATACGCGCACTCACTCACTCATACACACTTTGGTCCGCTGAGGGACAAACCATTAACCAGCGACTGGGTGTTGGCCGTCCGAAGCTCATCAGTGCACAAAGGCAACAAAGGAAATCCTGTCTGATTCAAACCAACATTAGGGTTACTGAGCCTCAACTCGCTGAGGATTTTGGTGATACTTCTGTTATGAATGTGTCATTACCCACAGTGGCTAGGGCAGTGGCTAGACTTGCTTGGCGCCGGTCTAGAATGGAAAAGTAAGGCGCCTCCTTCCCTCCACTAGCCTGGGTGCTCAGCTTGGGCAAGTGTCAGTGCACCCTAAGCCTCCCTTGGCCGGGGCTACGGCGCACATGCTCACCAGTCTTGTGAACACCCACTGTCAACTCTGCTGTAGTCCTGGCAAAACGGCAGGGCTGTTTGTCAACTCGGCAACAGCCCTGGCACAACAGCAACGGGTCACTTCCTTGCGGCCGTGTCAGCATTGCTGTCCCGTCACAATCGAAAGGAACGCCCGCCTAGGGACACCATCTTGTGCCGTTTAGTGTCGACTTTTTTTTTTTTTTTCCGGCACAGCCTTGCATTTTATAAAATGAAAAAAAATGTGTCATCACCACCCACAGTGAGTCACACACTGCTGGGTGTGGGGCTCCGGTGTCACACACTGGTCAGACAATAGGCTCACAAGTGTCAGATCTGGATACATTGCAAGATGATCCCCTGAACTGTCCCACGTGCACTATGGGAGGAAGGCAAGCTGGCGGAGGCAGTGTGATGCTTTGGGCAGTATTCGGCTGGGAAGCCTTGGGTCCTGCCCTTCATGTGGATGTTACTTTGACACATCCCACCGACTTTAACATTGTTGCAGACCAAGTGCACCCCTTCCTAGAAACGGTACTCCGTAATGTCAGTGGTCTCTTTCAGCAGGACCTCTGCCACAGCGCAATAATGGTTCAGGAATGGTTTGAGGAGCACAGCAACGAGTTCAAGGTGTTGACATTGCCTCCGAATTCCCCAGATCTCAGTTTGATCGATCATCTGTGGGATGTTCTGGACAAACCAGTCCAATTCATGGAGGCTCCACCTCTCAACTTACAGGACTTAAAGGATCTGCTGCTAATGACTCCGTGCCGGATACTGCGGCACACCTTCAGAGGTCAAGTGGAGTCCATCTCTCAACGAGTTGCAGCCTTTTTTGCAGCATGCGGAGGACCAACGATCTAGAAGGCCAGCGGTCATGATATTTTGGCTCATTGCTGTACTATCCCAATCAGGCACACACTTCCAGTGAAGCTAAACGCCAGCATACAATCGAGCATATCTACTCTTGAATGATTCAAATGAAAAATATTGTTTTTACAATTGCCTCGGGTGGACAGTTGTTGTAACCGTGCACTATCCTGGTATGACCACAGGGTGGCAGCACTTGATGATGGAACGTTCTAACTGCTGGCCCCAGATTGGCACTGTTCTACTTTTTTCAATATTTATTTTACTTATTATAAAGAGGCCTTCTCTGTTTGAAAAGTGGGCTTGATCCTAACTCCAAAATCTAAGTCAACAGAAATATAACTGCGGGCATTTTTTGTTCTGATTAATTGGAGGGTTTTAACATCACCTCTTGTACCCCGGATGGGATCCTGGTATCTGACACATTCCACCTTAAGCACGGCTCATACTGCTGACCTGGCCCTCGAGTGGTTGCCTTAGGTGGAACATATCAAATATCTGGATCTTAAATGTGGATTTGGTGGATGTGTCAGGAATCTCCGCTCAGAAGCCATTGTGTGTTTGGCTGGTTTCACTGTGCGTGGGGGTTTGTACGTGTGTGTGAGTGTGTGTGTGTGTGTGTGTGTGTGTGTTTGTACTTGACTTGCCTGCGCTCTCCTGCTTTAACAGGCACCTGGGCTCACAGCTGTGCGAGATGGTGAAGCTCATCGATAAGATGATGATCGCCGATTTCAGCACGTACGCTCGGAGCGACCTGAACCGCCCGTTGGAGGAGGACGTGCAGGTGCTGGAGAAGGTCGGTCCCAGGGTTTGGGGGTCGAAGGCGTTTCTGGGGGATTTGTAGTGTAGTGCTTGGATCTCAGACTGAGACCCTGGCGCTTGTATAGGTGATTAGATGATGCGTTCCTGCACTTCAGTGCATAATTGGGATCCATTATTGGCCGAACAATCTGTGTATCTTGTCAATGCATGATTTTGCTGCTGGTTGAATTGGGAATCCTCAAAACCAGCAGACACTGTGGCCCTCCAGTACTGGTATCTGAGAACCTTTGCCTTGAGTGAGGTATTGATTGGGTCCTGGAAGGTTGTCATCTCCAGCCCCAGTTCAGCTACATTAAAATCTGTGCAGTTGTTGGGACTGTAAGCGTGGCATAGGTAGTTGGTGCCACCTCATTGCAGATGGTTACTAGGGTGTCGTCAGGTGGTTGCCATGTCCATGCTTGGTTATTGTGCAGATCTCAACTCACTCAGTGTCAGGGGTCTCTATAGCCTTTATGAAGTTGCTCTGAAATTCTGCGGCTCTGAGTGAGTTTATGGGTGGTTTATATAGCTGGGCTTCTGCTGGAGTCGTACTGTGTTGTTGCCAAGATGCCATTGAATGGTTGCTAAGGTGCAACTATATGGTTTCTAGGGTGGTATCAAATGGTTGAGGATTGTGTTTTAAAAAAAAAAAAAAAAAAAAAAAAGTTTTAAGTCCACTAAATTAATTTTACTTGGGGAAAAATTGGGCGAGAGATTTGTTTTTTTTCTTTGGGAAACATTTCTGCTTGGTTATACCTACGGAGATAAAGCATTGTTTAATATTAAATTTAGTTTTTATGAAGAATTTTTGGGCTATGACTCGGTCAAATCTGCGTGAATGAAACATCCTCAATGTCTTATGTTGTCTTGAGTCTCTTAGGTCATGGTGTTAGTTGAAGCTTATTGGCTGACTGCGGATCATGTGATGGCCTGTGTGTTGTCGGGCAGGACCGGTTGGAGTCGCTGGTGTTCGGTCTTCTGCGGCAGAGGAAGCTCGACTTTCTGGAGATCTACAGCGAGGAGATGATACTGGCTGCCAAGGGCATTGTCAAACAGGTGAGTTTGTCAGGAGAAGACTGGGGTTAGCATGAGTTAGCACAGTGGGCCTGGAGGTGGTATTAGGGAAAGGAGTTGGCATGCTTGAGTTATCATGGGAGGTTGGAATTATGACGGTGGGCCCAGGGTTGGTGTTGAGAGAACGGGATATAATTTTAGAGTTGGCATAACCGGCTTGGGCTGGCATGGATAGCCTGGTGTTAGTTTTGGGGGAATTGGTTAGCATGCTAGTTAGCAGAGCTAATAGGGGTTAGCTTGGGGAAACTAGACTAGGGCTGCGTTCCAATCCGAAATAAGATACTCCCTTCACTTCTTCCCTCCACTCGAGTGAGCCCTCCTTCATGACGTAGCAGGCGAGTAAGCCCTTCCCGAGCGAGGGAGGGCAATGGAGGGAACTTAGGGGGAGGGTTGTGGGGAATCGGGTTGGAACGACCCTCGCCGCGTTTCTTCCGCACTTTGACATTTGTCAACAAGCCAACGGGAAGTTTGTGTTGCCATGGAGCCGATTGAGTTAGTTGCCTGTACGTTTTACCTTTTACAGTTCACGTGGACTCTGTATCGCACATTTATGGCAAGAAGAAGACGGCGTGCTCGTTTGATTACTGCGGCACTTGCGACTGTTTTATGGGAAAATAAAGCTGCTTTCACACCGGACGCGAAACGAATTTTTTGCACAACGGATTACATTCAAAGTCAATGCAAAGACGCGAATACACGTGTTTCTCGTCTATTTGTGTCTTTGCATTGACTTTGAATGCAATCTGTCGTGCGAAAAATTCGTTTCGCGTCCAGTGTGAAAGCTGCTTTAAGCTCCGCAACAGTCCTCGCGGATGCTATAGGCTAGCTACAGCAAAAATGAATGTAAAGTTACATGCTTCAAAATAATGCGAAACCGATGCCCCTCACCCCCAAACTTCGCTATTTGCATGTAACACTGTCATAAATCACACACTACTCGAACACAATTCTTACATTTGCATGGTAATTTCCCTGCCATAATTCCTCCTTTTGCCAGCAGAAAAGAATGGCGGACGTGAAATTTTTACCAAGGGAGAATGAACAAAGCATTCTAGGCAATATCAAAGCTTGGAGGGATGTTTGTTGTTGGCTTCGTTTGAGGGAGGATAATCGTGGGCTTGAGCAAATGAAAATGTGCCCTTCCCTCCGCAAAACTGGATTGGAATGAACCTACAAGCGGCAGCCGTCTCACATCCGGGATTTTTTGGGGATTCCCCCTCGATTGGAGGGCGAGTGAACACGACGAAGCAAGCATTTTTTCGGATTGGAATGCAGCCTAGGTATCATGCAAGGTAGGAAACTGAAAAGTGAGCTGGGCAAAAATTCCCCCATGATTTTCCAAATTCCCATGACATCATGAGGCAGGGGAAAATAAACACCCCATGCTTGTTTAAAAATAATTCAGGATTATTTTGCAAATCATACCAAAGGCTGGATGTATGTCTTGGGATAGTGAGGTCGGGTCAGTATCATGGATAAAGGTTAGCATCATCAACACAGGTTAGCACGGTGGGGAAGGGTCAGTATCATGGATAAAGTTTAGCATCATGGTCAGGGGTTGCCATTGTCAGCAAGTCCTGCTCTGAGAAGTCCTCCCATGAACTGAATCACTATCATATAAAATGAATGAAACACTGAAGAACCTCTGAACTCTGTGCATGTCTGTTTTCTTCGAGTTAATATGTGCCAGCCTCGTTGGCTGCCCCAGTTTCGGCTGCACTTTGTACGGAAACGCATTTTCAGGAAATGCACATGGAGCCTCGTCTCTGGTGCCAGCCAGCCTCCCCGCGCCGGAGCGAACGTGCTGTTCCTGATGAAGTCTTAGCTCTGGCACTGTGCCCATCTGGCCTCAAACGCCTCTCACCCACCATTTAATCACATCCAGGGTTCCTGTACACGTCCTTCTGTGCCTCTCTTCTTTTTCATAAACCCATGATGTGACAAATGGAGCAGCTGCAAATTCCGTTATTTCCCCATTTACCTTCTATAGTTCATTAGGAGTTTCATTAGAGTTCAGCACATGCACCTGGACACAGGCAAAATTGTTTCATGAATGATCCATTTCTTTTTTGGATGTAATGTATAAATGAATTTGAATTACCAAATACAACTTCCTTTGATTTATTTCTAGGATTAAGTTGGGCACAATTACGTCATAAGTACGCAGAATGTTTATTACTGGTTTATGCAGTAAAAGCCATGTTTTCTGAAGTTGCGCTGTTGTGTTGTGCTGGTGTGCTGGTTTTGTTGGTCCTTTGCTCGTTTTCTCTTGGGGCCTCCATCGCTTGACTGTTTGCATGATGTTCTAATAAACTCGAGTAAAGTGAGATGGAGAAAAATGATTTGGGCTTTCCTGGGGATTTCAATGCACACATGAAGTGATTGACTTTCCAAAATGACTTTAAAAAGTGTGCTGCCTTTCCCTGCTGGGAGATTAATCTTTTGGTCTTTCCCTGCTTTCTCTGAGTGCCTGAGCGAGAGTGGGTTTGTAATCTGATGGTTGTGCGTTTTTAATAAATGTTTTCTCTGTTAAACTGTTTTTCTGCAGTGCGTCCTGGACACGCTGTCGCAGATGGACGAGATGGACTCTGAAATTGTGCTGAAGTGAGTCTGGGCTTCTGGAGATGGCAGCGGCCTTCTGTACTGATTTTCCTGATACTTATGAGGCTGTGTGTGTGTGTGTGCGATTGTGTGTCTGTTTGTGTGATTGTGTTTGTATGTCTGTCTGTGTGTGTATGATTGTGTTTGTGTGTTCGCACGTGAGCGTGTGTGCGTTTGCGTGCGCATTTCTGTTTCTGTTTGCGTACGCACAAGAGTGTGTGTGTGTGTGTGTGTCTGCGTATGTTTGTATGTCTGTGTGTGCATGATTGTGTATGTCTGTGTGTATATGATTGTGTTTGTGTGTGATCGCACGCGAGCGTGTGTGCCTCTGCATGTGCGTTTGCGTGCGCGCTTGTTTGTTTGCACATGCACAAGTGTGTGTGTGTGTGTGTGTGTGTGTGTGAGTGTGTTTTGCCTGTAAGAGTCTGACTGTTGTCAGTGTCTTATCTCAAGCACATATTGATTCCAGAATGAGGAATGCAGACTCATTCTATATGTAGCACCATTTAAAAAAGTACAGGAAAGGCATGTACTGTATTTGTGGCAAATTGAGGACCCAATAAGGCTGTTCTTGTTTTTCTGATCAGTAAATTGAAGTGCATGGGTTTGTAATCCCACTGAGCGCAACATGGGTGCACCAAACGATTCCTTAATGTGGGACGTTGAGCTGTTTGTGATGTGCATGTGCACGGTTGACTCTTTATTTTGGGTGTGGTCGTTAGCTTATATGAAGCAAACAAAGAAACCACAAAAACCTTCAGGCTACAATGCGACCTGTAGGCTGAATAAACTTATCAATAAAAATCTAATGGATTTAGAATTTTGCACGCCTGTTTTTAATACCACTATGAGTTCTTTCACCGGTACGTTTCTTATTGCTACTTGGTATCTAACGATATAGTTCAGGAGTAGGCTTAATGAGCACCTAAGAAACTGGCTGTGAAGTGTTGAAACTCGTACCCAGCACATGAAACCAGACTGGAAGCCATAGTTTGTAGTGTTTTATATATTAATATTAGTGTGTATAAGCCGCTCCTGTACTCCAGTGTGTTTCAGGCTTAATCTGCCCTGTTACTTGAGATTCATCAGTGGCTGAGGTTTGACTTCAGGGAAACAGTTGTGCTTCGATGTGTGATCATTATGAGCTGAGAGGGACAGATGAGAAATGCTTGATTAGGCAGCTGTTCAATCCTGCTCATGCCTGACACCTTTCTTTCTCATCTTTCCCTCCCTCCCTCTCTCTCTCTGCCTCTGAAAGGCTCGCAGATCAGATGAGACTCATGTCCTTTGCGCAGTGGTTTGACCTCCTGAAGAAAGTGTTTGCGAACTTCATCCTCTTTCTGAAGAGAATAAAGGTGGGTATAGAGTGCAGATTAACTGTTGTCCATCTGAACCATGCTAATCCCATACCCACATCACTCCTGTACACTGACCCATGCTAATCTTAAACCCAGATCACACGTCCAAATTGACCTGTGCTAATCCCAAATCCAAATCACGCTTGTAAAATGACCTGTGCTAATCCTAAACCCAGATCAAACTTCTAAATTGGCCCGTACTAATCCCAAACCCAGATCACTCCTGTAAACTGACCCGTGCTAGTATTAAACCCAGAATACTCCTGTACACTGACCCATGCTAATCCCAAACCCAGATCACTCCTGTAAATTGACCCGTGCTAATGCCAAACCCAGATCACTCTAGTACACTGACCCGTGCTAATCCCAAACCCAATCACTCCTGTAAACTGACCCGTGCTAATACCAAACCCAGATCACTCTTGGAAACTGACCCACGCTAATCCCAAACCTGGATCACACTTCTAAATTGGCCCGTGCTAATCCGAAACCCAGATTATGCCTGTAAACTGACCTGTGCTAATCCCAAACCCAGATCACACCTGTAAACTGACCCGTGCTAATCCCAAACCCAGGAAATTGGGCCGGGGTTTGGTTGAGCTCACTCCTGGTTGTTATTGTGGTCTTCTACTCGCTCTTTCGGGGTTCAGGCCTGTGTTGTTGCTCAATCAAGTGGGAGTCTTGAACACCAGTCCTACATTGGTCAAGTTTTTGCCTGTGAAACAGGGTGTGCAAGACTCAGTGACCAATCAGTGACTTTAAGTATTGAAGTGTTGGAACACATGAACACCTGGGGTTGGTTGTGAGTCTTGTATCAGAAGAACTTAAATTATTCACTTTCTTTTTATATTTCTCCTGTCTTTCTCAGGCGACGCTGAACGTGATCAGAAACGTGGTGCTGGAGGTACTGGACAGCGCTCAGAGGACCAAGATGGCGGAAGTGGCGGTGACGGAGTCCCGCCCAGGCGTCCCTCCCCCCGGCGAATCAGATGTGGCCTACCTCACTCATGAGGGCATGTTCATTAGCGACGCTTTCAGCGAACGTGAATGCCCTGCCCCCGAGTCCGGATTGGACCCCCGAAACCCCGCCCCTCAGCAGCAGTGCAGCAGTGACTCTGCCTCCGGCACCACAGACTCCTCCTCCACACCTGCAGGGGGCGCTGGCATGCCGTACGTACTGACAACATCTCATCAGCACTACCCAGAAGCTGACACACTGCTCACAGATATCATGTTTAACTGGCTCGCAAAGATCTAGTCGAGTCCAGCCCCCCTTCGCCCTATCTGGGTATCTGATGTCATCGTCTCGAGCGCATCTCAGGAGATTAATTTTGTAGTATCAGGTGCACTTGCGGTTGAAGACATCAAATACCTGGGTGTGGCCCTGGGTCCATGTGAGAGTTTGTATATTGCTGCTCGGGTACAGAATTATGTCTTTTCCCTACTGGTCAGTGGCACTCTGATGTTTAAGAGTGGGTTTCCTGGAATTTTTTTTTTTTTTCTTAAAGATTTGTCACAAAATTCTGTGGGCTGGCTCTTTGCATTAGGTCTGGAGCGCTGATTGGTGGTTCTAATCAAAATTAACCTGCAGAAAAGCTGCCGGATAGCTCACTCGGTTAAGGCACTGCATTGCAGTGCAGAAGTGACTATCACGTCGCGGGTTCGAGCCCCGGTCGTACCAACCGGCAGTGGTCGGCAGCTTTTTCAGAGTAGCGCACAATTGGCCATTGCGCTACAGGGTTTCAAATTGGGAAGGGACTGCCGGGAAGGGAAATAAATAAATAGCTTTGTTCGTTGCTCAAGCGCCTCCTGTTGGCCAGACGGGCGCTCGTCAGGAAGATTCTAAGTCTGTTCATGTCCGGGTATCCTCCGCCCTCGTTCTGAACTCGCAAAGATTCAACCAATGAGTGTATAAGAAGCAGTGGCTGACAGGCACGTGCTTCGGAGGAGAGCCGTGAACTGTCTTCGCTCTCCTGAGTTGGCAGCAAGGGGTCACATACGAGCAAGCTTTGTACATAGTTCACCAATTGGGCATTCCAGATTCGGGTGGCATTGGAGATGCCAAATTTATTTATATTAAAAAAAAAAAAAAAAAAATTATCCTGCAGAATGGAGTGTAAGCCTTGGTAAGACATGCAAAGCGGAGTGATTCCTGGTGTGTAAGGGTAGAATGCACTTCAAATTTGTATGAGCAGAGCTTTTTTTTACAGGACCATCCATGGCTCATTTCTACGTCGCAGAAGGGCGGATGCCCTCCCAAAAAAAAAAAAAAAAAAAAAAAGATAAAAAAATTCCAGGAAGAAAATCCTGGTACAGTGGTGAGAAAGAATGCCCCTGTGGGAGGTAATCTCGGGAGGAATGCTGCTGGATTGGTGGAGCCCATCCTGTGTTGGAGGCTATATGTAATGCTAATGAGGTGCAGCAGACTGGCTGTGGGTGTTACTGTAGCTTTGTTACCTGTTCTGTGTTCACACATGAGCACACTGGTGTTCCTGGTGTGTTACAGTTACTGTGCTGCTTTGACTGTGGTGGTCTCGTCTGTCTGTAGGGTGAGCGAGGACGGGATGCCCACAGACCTGGAGCTCGGCCGCCTCGCCTCCAACGTCCAGGAGCTGCTGTACGCCGCGTCAGACGTCAGCCATGACCGCTGCGTGAAGTTCCTCACGACTAGAGCAAAGGTGTGCGAATATAAATGCCCTATCCATCTCACTTAGAATCTGTCATTTCCTGAACTGACAGAACTTCATTGGAATAGACTTGTTGCCTGGTCAGCGATGACCTCCAAGGTTACACGCACACACAATCATTCTCATGAGCCTGCAAACACGCATACACACACACACACGCGCATACACACACACGCGCGCATACACACACACACGCCACACACACACACACATACACGCACACACACACACACACACGCACGCACACACACACACACACACACACACACACACACACAGCTATCCGCGCACCTATCCTTGTTAGGACATTGCATTGACTTCTATTCATTATGGACAGCCTAACCCTAACCTTAACCAAATCATACCTAACCTTAACCTTCACAAAACCTCAACTCACACCTGACCCCTAACCTCAACCATGACCTCAGAAATGACGTTTTGCTGTATTAGGACCAGGCTTTGGTCCCAACAAGGCCACTGTTTATACTGGAAAAGGTCCCCAATAGGTAACAAAAACGTTCACACACACACTCAATCTCTCTCACACACGTTCACACACTCTCATGCCCCCGCGTGCACTCAGACTCACATTCTCACATACTCATTTCTCTCAATTGCACGCACGCACGCACATACCCCCTTGTACTTTTCTATTTGTCAGGACATTACTTTGACTTACATTAATTCTTTGTGTGTCTATACGGTCTTTCCCTAATCTTAACAATAAGCAATTCATGTTTGGATTAGGCATGAATTGCTTATTCATGCCTAATCCAAACCCTTACCCTAACCTTAACATATCTCTTATTCTAACCTTATCTCTAATCTTAACTAATAAGTAACTATTCACCTTTAGTTGTAAGGACACACGAAAATGTCCTCACTTACCAAAAATGTTCTCATTCTGTAGGGAAGAAAAAAAAATGTTTTTTGGTTCTCGCTTTGTAGCATGTACAAGAACACACTCACACAGTCTTTATCTATTTGACCCATCTCTGTTTGGCTTTACACATGTTCTTGTTTGTCCTGTCCTGATTGCGTTATACTGGGCTGTGGTCACTCCAGGCCCCGTAATGGTGCGTTTTGTGAGTGAGTTCAGCTCTTGTGGAGGGCTGTAATGTTTGTACGGTTGGCTCCGGCTTGCAAATCGATGATTCCCTTAAAAATCAATCACACTGCTCGTATTCGAATGCCCACCATCCTGCAAACCTGCCAGTTAAGCAGCATTCACACTCAGTGTTTATAGGGTTATACTCAGTCCTTCTCTTTTTTTAATTTAGTGCCATTTCCCTTTACAGTGTACAGAGTACTCTGTAATGACCGGGTGAATATGTGGGTAAATGGCAGATTGCTGCATAATTAGGTCTAATAGAATTCAGAAACTAAAACCAAATACCTCTATCTTTGAATTAATGTTACTACATTGTATTCATTGATGGGTTGGATGTCTTGAACCAGAGTTTATCTACATCCTCTGAATTTAGGTGAACCATTTTTTGGAAACATCTTTATCTAAAACTTTTGTCAAATCCTTGGAAGTAAACGATTTCACTCAAGCCTCAACCTTATTATATCTGGGTTATAGCCATTCCAACATGGTGTTATCAGCTATTGAAAAGTCCTTGGATGTTAAACCTAGTCCTGCCTCTGTTATGCTTATTTAGGACTGACATACAGGGAAATTGCTTCCGGGGAACGATATATCCATGGCCGGCACACAGGGAAACGAGTGTGGGTCCTCTATATTGGAGTTAAAGGTGTGGTGAGCCTGTAGTTACCTGGTAAACACCACTTACTAGGAAAGTAGAGGGAATGCATTTCTCCCCCAGTTTTTGCTCCTATTCAATCCCTTCTCTTCTCCTGCATCTCTTTATTCTTCCATAGAAAGTGTGCATCTCTCTCTTCCTCTCTTTATTACTCTCTCCTTGGTAAAAGGTAAAAGAATAAGATGTTATTGATTCCCCACTGAGAATTGTGCAGGATTCAGAGGGCATCTTGGCAGCAAAAATCAACTGTTGTAAAAAATGCACAGCTGGTGGGGGGCGGTTATCAGGGTGGCCTGTTTTACCTTAAGCACTGAACTGGAGTGCTGGTGGGATGAAGTATTTCACAGTGTATGTGGGGCATGGTGGTCCTGTGAAGAAGTTGTTTGGTGGGGACTCCAGAGAAGGTAGATGTTCGGTTCGAAAAATGGAGGTGGCTTCCTCTACAAATTTTATTCAATGGACGGTCTCTTATAATTAATAATCTGGTGGTTTCTGCCCTTTCACATCATCTGGTGTGTCGCCGCCTGCCGCGGCCCCCCCGCCCCCCATTGCTGCTTGCAAAAGTGCAGCCAGTGTTGGTAGACTTCTGACGGGATGAGCTGGGTGCCTTGGTGTTTTCTCACCTGCTGAAGGAGCAGGGCGATCAGCAGGGATCCTGCGTCTCGGCTGTAATTTATTCAGAGACTCCTCTTTAACATAAATATTTGTCTGAAGGCCAGTGCCGTGTACCATCCTCTGCCTAGTGGGTGGCTTAGGTATGGACGGATTAATGGGTTTGATGTAGGCTATGGGATTAAAGATGGTGGACTCACCCCTTTTTAGTCAGGATTTTTTGAGGTATGTCGTCTGTCCGAGGTGTGGAAGCCGATCTATAAAAAGTCCCAGCTGTGGCTTTGGGAGGAACTGTAAGTTCACTGAGCGATATTCGATGTGCTAGGCGACGCGACTCCCTGGCTTACAAAGTTGGTGCTCAGAAGGGGTGTCACCACGCTGTGGAATGCGGTGGACTTGGCAGACCCTCAGTTTGAGGATGTAGCGGCGGCTGCTAGGCTGGGGAAGACCTCAGTTTGGCTTGCGGTGGCAGTCGTGTGCTGGACGTATAGAGGCGGGAGCTCTCGGCAGAAGAGAGAGCCCTGCAGACCAATGCACACCGAGGGCAGCCTGAAGTGGCCAATGAAGGTCTATCCCCAATGTAGCTTTAAAGGGGAACTCGAGGATAATGCATAATGCTGTTTTATACAAACTTAATCAGTAAATGCTGTAAAATATAAAAATGTGGAATTTTTCTTTTCAAAGACCTAGATAAATGAGGTTTTATTCCCCCTAATTAGCTGTCGTCTGCTACAAAGGTCGCGTGATGACGAAATGTCGCCCTTCGCCCAGAGGTATGCGCTGTTATTGTGTTGGATAGTGTGATTGTCCCTGTCCATTATTTGATGACAAATGATCGTTCAATATGGCCCATTGGCTAGTTGCACAAGATGGTGTTGAGTACTTTCTGAAATACACAGGGTTGCTTCAATATTAACGGTTTGCTTCTGTTACTTATCAGTTTATATCAGATGCTGAGCAGATGACTGGTATATCATCCTGGAAATGTGATTTTAGCCATGTCATTCTTTAAGATTGCACACGACTAGTTCCTTTATTTCTTTTATTGGACAGTGTTTTTAGGTCTTTTAGGGAGGTTTAAAAAAAAACAAACAAAAAAACAGGTTTTTAACTTGGGTTTAAATATGTTAAGAGTCTTGGAGCAAAATGCCAATCATTATATTCCCAAAACAAAATGTTCGGGGATATTATGGATTCTCCTTGGTTGCGGTCATCAGCGCCGCAGATCCTTGGTGTTGGTGTTACAACTGGAACAGTTTTGATGAAAAATTTTTGTTCTTTCCTGCTGTGTAGATGATGAACCCTATTGTTTTGTGTTGACCTATGACCTTCCTGTTGTGCCACCACCAGGTCAAACTTCACATTTCCAAATTCACTAACTCAAACCATTTTTATCGCAATCATGTGCTGTTTTGTTGTTGTTTCTGGTGCATACAGAGGAGTTATCATTATTGGTCACCCCGTGACCAAAATTTGCTGTTGACATTCCTGGAGCCCAGAGTAGTTCCTTTTTTTTTTTTTTTTTTTTCTGGACCATGTAACCTTTCCTTTTGCGGAGCCTCTTGGCCAAGCTATGAATTTGGCCGATGGGGAAAATGCTGTTGTTTCGAAGATATACTCAGTTTGTCCACCCGCAGCATTTGTTTCATTCAATTTTATAATTGTATCTCACCGACAACGATAGTCGGGAGGTGGGTCATTCCATACTAAACTGTACAATTCACTGTGTTGCATAAGAATGATCAATAAATTTTTTTCAAAGAAAATTAAATAATTTGCATTGTTCATATTTATTCACTTCCGGATTGAAGATATACATAAGAAAAAAACAGTCATCGGTCCAACAACACAGCAGAAAAAGTGGTGTCCTGATGTCAGCCAAGGCATTGTGAAAGCCATATTTTGTTACAAAATTTGGCAGCCAACTTTATGAAATGCTCATGACATGTCTGTTGATACTTCAAAACAAAGTAAAATGAAATATTGCAGAGAAATACCCATAACGGTTTCAATTGTATGCACTAAATTGCCGGGACTCTTCTGATCAGAAATGCAATTTGAAATGACCGTCGAGGGCGTAACCAGTCGCGTCCTCACGTGTTACGTCCAGACCTGTGGGTTAATTTGCATAATGTATGCAAATGGCGTAAAGATGACCGCGGCAAACTAAGGTACTCACTTCCTGCATCAAAATTTCACAAGGCGTCAGACAATCATATATACCATGCTTTTAAAAATAATGATTGAAAAAAGAAAATTTTTCCGTGCCCTAATATCGTGTTACGTCCATAACAACATCAAGAAATATGCGTAGATCGTGTCCTGCGCATAGACTGTATAAAAAGATGGACGCAGCACCCGGATCTGAAAAGTGAGGCCGATGCGGAAATCTCAAAAATTTGCATTATATTTAATGGCCAGCAGATGGCGACGTCGGTGGTTGCAGAAAGAAGTTCAATGTTACTGAAGTCTATGAGAAAATGACCCTACTTTGCCACCTGATTTATTATTTCATTCTTATTCTTTGAAATGCCTTCTTGTGAATAAAATGAAATATTCCTTTGGTGATTAAGAGCAACAGGTAACCAGTTACAAAATTTTAACAATGCTTTGCACTGAAGCCAGCTGAATGGAATGCAAACATTGAGGACAATAGACATGAAAAACATTGACTGGCCGTAATTGTCCGTAAATGTTACTGATAGACTGAAGTCATTTATCATACAAAAGAATTGACTTTGAAATGTATCTGATATTCAGGAATTCAATATCTGTTTTGTGTCCTCGTTACACCCACAACGCCTGCCACCTTAGCACATTATGGGGTCACTGAAATGAAGTGATCACTCGGTTTATCTTCTTGCTTGCTTCTTTGTGATGCCCATGGATGGGGTTTCACCACTGCAATGAAAAATTTTGGAAAAGGTGTATTTGAATTTTCATCACCATTGTAACACATTTGTACAGTTTAGTATGGAATGACCCATATACTATGGTTAAGTTCGGGGGCCGCTGCAGAGATTTTATGTTCCGGGCTCTGGAAGCCACAATTATTACAGGAATGTTTTCAAATTTTACACAGGCGAAGATAGAGATATATGACAATGCTCAAGACTGATTTTTGTCAATTTCGGACGTCCAATATGGCTGCCGGCGGCCATTTTGTTCGAAATTTGGGGTTCGGGGAGATTCACGACTCGGTCCCTGTGGCGACCGAGTTATCTAGTTGGATATGCTGCAAAAATGGCAATTTATTTGAGTGAGAGGAGCAATATTGTGCAAAGCACAGGGCGGAATGTTGTGTGGGTTTGGTTGGGGCTGGTCAGAGTGAGGGGAACTGTATATTTTAATGAGCAACTGGTCTGCATTTGCTACTTTAAGATGGTGTACAGTGGTGGATGAAGGACGTTCATTTGGCAGTGGCTTTGCATGAAATTATCAAAGAGGTGGAAGTTTACTTTAGTGGGTGTAGATGAAAGATTCTAAAACCTGATATTATAGTGTGATGGTGAAAAAATGACTCAAAGGTGCTATTAAAATTCTATTCTCTCTCTCCCCCCCCTTCAACTCTCTCTCACTCTCTTCTCTGCAGGATGGAGCACTGGAGAGGCTGAGCTCTGCGGAGTTTGTGTGTCTGTCCCAGGCGATAGAGCAGTTTGTGCGGGACACAGAGGAGTTGTGTCATCGCCGCAGTGTGTCCCTGCAGGGGGCGCTACAGAGCCAGGCAAACCGCTTTGTACAGCGCTTCCACGAGGAGCGCAAAACCAAGCTCAGGTACAGGAGTGTGTGTGAGACTGTGTGTGAGTGTGTGCGTAAGTGTGCATGTGTAAGTGTGAGTGTGCAAGTGTGTCTGTAGATGTGTGTCTAACAGTGTGTGCACTCCTGTGCCAGTCTGCTGCTGGATAATGAGCGCTGGAAGCAGGCGGAAGTCCCTGCTGAATTCCAGGACCTGGTGAACTCAATCTCTGATGGGCGAATTAGCCTTCCGGAAAGGAAACCCGCAGGTACGTCACTTTATCCTGCAGGTGCGCCACTTAACCTAGCAGGTATGCCATTTTACTCAGCACGTACTCTACCTTATCCTGTAGGTATGCCACTTTACCCAGCAGGTACGGCTTTTTATCCTGCAGGTTTTGCACTTCACTTTAGAAGGTGATTACGCTCCGAAAGCCGACCTGTAGCCAGAGAATTGTAGCCGTTCTTTCTGATAGAACACCCGAGCGTTTAATATGCCCATTATCATGTAGTTCAGATTCGTTTTCCTTTGAGATGTGATTCCCACAGGTTGGCGAAGGTGGTGGATGTGGCAGATCCATAGTATCTACACGGGCAGTGAGCTCCACATTTGGGTGACAGCCGTGTTTAAAAAGGGCTTTAACTCCTGCACAATGAGAATGGAATCATCAATGGATTAAAGTGGACAGTCTCGCTAATTTATCCCCATATTCATTGTTCGATAATCTTAAGACAAGAATTGAAGAACTGGGATATAAAGAAAATGTATTAACATGCATCAGTATTCAGACACGTATAAACAGGACTGTATAAACAGTGTTGTTGGAGCTAGGTGCCCCGGGTTGGTGGCTGTGAATGAAAGACTCGCGCCGCACTACGTGGCTTCTTGAACATTCTTCCATGTTTATGTGCGTGCTGTGCCATTTTTCTGAGGCTCTTGTGAGAATCTCTTCCCTCTGCGTTTGCTGCTGCAGGTACAGGGGACCGAAAGCCCAGTGATTACCTGACCGTAGACGGGCAGAAGTATGCAGTGGTTGGGTAAGGAAGTCTGAACTATGCTTGCCATCTTCTCAATACAGAAATTGCCTCTTAAGACTATTGTTTTCGGCCATGTTTGCGAGCTTATGTCCCCGTAAATTTACATTTGCCGCGCCAATACGTTTCCGGTTTGCAGATCCAAACATATGCTTGTATGTGTAGCCAGCCTGAAATCCTTTGCTTAATGTCTTTCCTCCTAAATGCCTAGCCGCCTAAAGGCTAGTAATGCAGTGCTAGCAAGACCTAGCAACTTTGTAAATGGATGAAGATTGGTGTCAGTGAGGGTATTCATTTGTTCTCATAAATGTATGTACTTTGCATCATTTAAGTTCATATTACTTTAATGTTGCTCCTTTGAATTAATTGACAGTAGATAAGATTCATCCGTGTGATATTTTTTTTTTCCCCCAAGCCACAATCTGTATTGATTGTGTACTTCGTTCTACGAATGTAGCTTCCTGCTTCATGACCTTTGAAACCCCTGTGTCGTGTCCAATCAGGACAGTGCTGCTGTTGATCCGGATCTTTCTGGAGTACTGCCAGTGTGTGAACGACATCCCGTCCATTGCCACCGACATGCTCACGCGCCTGTCTGATTTACTCAAGGTACCTCGCTCTAGCTATGCAGACGAATGATGAATCTCATACTGTCAGTGTAAAACTAACTCCTGCCTTGTGTTGTTCATAAACAAATACGTTTGTTTACAAATTTGTAACCGTTACTGACCAATTTTTTTGTCGTTTTCACCCAAAACAAATCAAATGAACAAAATTAGCTATTTTGTTGTTTGAAGTACTAGGGAAGACCTACACAAGGCCATTTAAATTGTAACTCGATCTTACTTGCTTTTGGAGCTATGATACAAAATACACTAATTTTTGTAACTCCGTTAGCGCTTGACCTGGCCCATTTACTGTGGTGTGTCTCCGTAAAACTTCAAATGTTTTTTCTCTGAAGAGGACTGCAGATACTACTGTTATGCACCTTGGTGTGGACTGAACAGTTTTATTGGCAAATTTTCTGGATAAATAAGGATATATGTGAGTTTTAGAAAACTTGTATTTGCCTAGTATTGATTTTATTGAGTAAATTGTCAAATGCATATCAAAGACATTATAATTAATGGAAATGCTTAAATTCACATGGTTTGTAAGCTGTGTTTTTGTGGCTCACCTCACTCTACCCCTCTCTTATCTCTCTCTCTTTCCCCTCTCCCTCCCTCTTCCCCCCCCAATCAGCACTTTAACTCTCGGAGTTGTCAGCTGGTTTTGGGAGCAGGGGCACTTCAGGTGGTCGGCCTGAAGACCATCACGACCAAAAACCTTGGTACAGTTCCATTTTATACAGGAATTACAGAAATTCTGCTTTATTTTGTATTATATTTATATTCTAAGCTTTGCTTATGGCATTAAAAGATATTGTTTAGCTCCTTTTGCTAATCGCTGAAAGGTTTAATTTTTCATAATCTTTTGAACAACAAGTACGTTTTTCTATAATACCAAACCTGTGCCTCCAGTCAAAATGATGTTCATGCATCTTATGATCTTAATTTAATCTCTTGCATCTCCTACCCTCGATGATAATGCCTATAGAAAGAGGAAAAAGTGTGGTTTTCTGACACAATAATTAGTGGGAAAAACATCAGTCTCCAACTGTGGACATGTTCAGATTACCCCAGATTACTACTCGATTACTGGTTGTGGCTCAAAGTAGTAAACTGGTATACAGTTTGTGACCAGCATGAAATTTGCTTGTATGCTGGAGATCTGCATGGGTAAAATGCTACACTAGAAAATTTCTCCGTTTGCGCTGTACTTCATCCCACAAGCAACATTGTCAATGGTATCGTCCCAATGAATCCTGGGTGGAGATGATGTCTTGGTGATCATGTGATTAAGTAGTGCACAAAATGGTTATCATCACATACTGGCTACTGCACTGCATACTATTATGGAGAGTTGCATGCAGTGTCCAGTATATGCTGGTGCAATGTGAAGTACTATTACAACATCAGTTCCCCAAGAATTGGGGCAGTATCTGAAACGCAAAAAAAAGCAGAATGAAGTATTTTGCAAATTCTTTCACTTACATTTAGTTGACAACAGTCCTAAGAAAAGGATTCGGAGTTTCGCCTTATCTGCTGTATTGATCTTTCCCTCTCTGTCTCTCTCTCTCTCAGCTCTGGTGTCTCGGTGCCTGCAGTTGGTGCTCCACTACATTCCTGTGATCAGAGTTCACTTTGAGTCAAAACTGCAGCCCAAACAGTACAGCGTCCTCAGGCACTTTGACCACATCACAAAGGTCAGCCGCACTGCGCACAGTCAGTCGGTGTGTCGGTTATTCTGATTGTGTGAGGCAATCTGTGAGCCAGTCAGCTGGTGAGTCAATGAGTTAGTCACTGACTCCCAGTCTTGAGCTGGTGAATTTCTCAGTCGGCCTGTGAGTCAGTCATTTTATGAGTCACTGAGTCAGTCGGAGTTACTCATTCTGTGAGTCGGTGGGTATGTCGATCGGTGAGTCAGCTAGTGCATGAGTTTTAGTCAGTCTGAGTCAGTAAGTCCATTTCTGTGAGGTGGTGAGTGTCAGTGAATCGATGAGTCAGTGAGTTTGTTTGTCAGTCCAGGGTCTGCCTCTGAATGTTGTCTCATGCAGCATTGATCAAGGCAAGAATGTGATCTGCATAGCTGCCGGGTTAGCTCACTCGGTTAAGGCGCCACAATTGCGGTGCAATAGTGACTACCACGGCGCGGGTTCGATCCCCGGTCGTACCAACCAGCAGTGGTCGGCAGCTTTTTCAGAACAGCTTGAGCGCTGTAGGGATGCAAATTGTGAATGGACTGCTGGAAAGGGAAATTAAAATGATTGCCTTGTTCGTTGCTCAGGCGCCTCCTGTTGGCCAGCGGGGCGCTCGTCAGTGAGATTCTAAGCTTGCTCATGTTCGGGTGTCCTCCGCCCTCGTTCTGAACTTGTGATAGTTTCGACCAATGAGTGTAAAGATGCAGGGGCTGACAGGCGCGTGCTTCTGAGGAGAGCCGCGAACTGTCTCTCTCTCCTGATCTGGCAATAGGGGGTTGCATACGAGCAAGCCTTGTACATAGTTCTCGGGTCGGGCATTCCAGATTCGGGTGGGATTGGAGATGCCAAATTTAAAAAAAAAAAGGAAAAAGAAAAAGAAAAAAAAGAATGATCTGCTGACACAGCTGTTTTCTCCCTCCTACATGGACAGGACTACAACGACCACATCGCTGAGATCTCCGCTAAACTGGTGGCCATCATGGACAGCCTGTTTGAGAAAGTGCTGTCCAAGGTAAACTGTGCTGTCCCAGCTTGCTCTTGGTGCTTATTTTAGGTTACTGTTAAACTGATCTCCGTGTTGAACTGTCACCAGTGGAGACTGAGGAGGAGGTGGGGCTTTAATGAGATACAGGGGTGGGGCTTTAATGAGATGCAGGCACCATAATGAGCCCTCAGCGCCTAATCACCAGCGAGTAGCAGAGCTGTAATGACAGCAGTTTGCTGCAGCTCGGCAGCAGGACTGACTCTTGTCCACTTCCTGTTCGTCCCCAACAGTACGAGGTGAAGGCCCCCATGCCCTCTTCCTGTCTCCGCAATGTGTGCAAACAGATGGCCAAAATGCACGAAGCCATCTCAGACCTGCTCCCCGAGGAGCAGACACAGGTACGACCGCAGATCACCCACCCACCCCCACCCCGTCCCTTCGCAGGAGGTTATGCAAGTGGGTCAATGTCTTTTTTTAAAATATTTTTTTCTCTCCTCTGTAGATGTTGTTCTTAAGAATAAACGCCAGCTTTAAGCTGCACCTGAAGAGGCAGCTGTCTCGACTCAATGTGGTCAACGACGGAGGTCCTCAACACGGGTCAGTGTCACAGTTTCTAATGCAGGATTTTGTGTTTATTCCTTCTTCTAATGCAGTGTTTTGCATTCATTCTTTTTCTAATGCAGTATTGTGTATAATTTTTTTACATTATGAGGATCATGTTACGTGTATCATTGCATTTATCTTGCCGACCCTACATATCTCCACCATCACCTTTGACTGGGGCCATGTGGGCTTAAATCGGTCGTTCCTTTATGGGTCGAGCAGCTCATAACTACACTGAGGATTGAACCATAGGCCAGTCCCAGAGCCCCAATGAAAACCTTCCATCATTGCAACTTACCACACTCACATCTGGAACTTGAACCAAGTCTTCTAAGTGACCAGTTTCGAGCTTGTAGCCCTATGGATTCATGACTGTAACCATGGCAACATGCTTGCATTTACTGACATGCAGGTTTAATCCAGGTCAAGGTGTAATCAAAAAAGTACTGTAGATAAGTTGCATGCAAATTTTTTTTTTTTATGGCCCAACCTGCTCCTGTTGGTCTGCAGTCCTGTTGGTTTTCAGTTTTACCTACGTTTGGTGCAGCTGAGTCTAATTATTGGCAGCTGAAGTAGTAAATATGGGATGCTTTGTTCGGTTTGGGCAGATATTGTTCAGGAACAGAGTTAGGCAGAAGCCCTTAATGAGGAGTAATGTTTGCCCATTTGCTGAACCCTCATCCAGTCTGTTCAGCCTCGTCTCCACCAAGCAGGGCTGCATTTCCCAAAAGCTTAGCTGCTAACTATGTAAGCAACTTGCATAGTTTGAGCCATTGACTGCATATGGTCAAAACTATGGAAGTCGGCAACTGTGCATTTTGGGAAATGTACTATACAGCCTATCAGTCCAGTCCACATCAGTTAGCTACACATTAGAGCTTCATCAAAAGCTGTTATTCGGTACCAGAAGAACCGTTCACATCCATCCTGTTTTTTTTTAAATGCCCTTTTGTTTCTTGTCTACTGGCCCAACAAGATTTGTAATGTGGAACTGTATAAGAAGACAGATAGTATGAATATGTCCCTTGAGATCAAAAATCGCAGGCTACGTTGGCTCGGTCACGTACTGTGGATGGCCGAAGACAGGATACCCAAAGTTGCTATGAGGTGGACTCTGGAAGAAGGAAAAGAGGCTAAAAACCGCCTGGCGGAGGACAGTGATGAAAGAGCTGGAAGAGATGGGTCTTACATCGGGCGAAGCGCAGGCCATAGCACGGGACAAGTCTGTATGGCGAAGTTTTGTCGCGGCCTTATGTTCCAGATGGGACGAAGAGGATGAGCGAGCGAGTGAGTTTGTTGGGGTACCGAACACACTGATCCGATACTAAAAGATGGAGCTGGAAACGCAGCTGTCCTTTGATTGGTCAAGAGAGAATTGAGAGCAGGATGGGGCAGTGAGAAATGAAGTGTTCCAGCTTGTTTATCAGCGCATGGCTGACAACGGCTTCGATCTCTCGCCTGAATAATGTAAAACGCTCTGGAGCCATCATAAAACCATCTTAAACCATGCCTGTTCACCATTACTGTTCAAACCTGTGTAATATCTTTTCTTTAACCCTGCTCTACACTTAAGAGTACAGTCTGCAGTTGAAACGCATAACAGATCTAGGGTTTAGGGTACCAGTTTTAGGGGTACACACGGAAAGTGTTTGGAGATACAGCTTTATGAGGATACTCGCAGGCCGGTCCTGCACTGAGAGCTGAGCGGTGTAGTGAAGTGTGATGTCATGCTGAGGTCACAGGGTGAGTGACAGGAGCTGGATTAGTGAAGGTGGAACTTTGGGCCCTTGAGCAAGGCCCTTTAAGACCCCGATACTGTCTGACGCGGATGTGTGGCCTCTCGCCCCCTCTCTCTCCCCTTAGGCTGGTGATGGTAGACGTGGCGTTTTACGCGGGTAACACACAGGCCCTCCCGACGCTTGAGAAGCTGGACCTCAACATGGCCGAGATCTGGGAGCTGAAGAGGTGATGAAGCGGGAATGCGGAATTTTCCGCTGCAGGATCGTTAATTGACTGAACTGGACCTCGGACCTCACCCCCCATCCCCTGCACCCCTGAAACCCGGTAATGGTTTCCGGGGACTGATACAAGGAGAGGAGGAGGAGGAGGAGGCCCCCCCCCCCCCAAAATTAAAGAAACCAGGAAACCAGGGAGGGGAGAAGCATTCTCTCGCTCACACCTCACACACACACACGTACGCACACACAGGTGCGCATGCACACAGACACCAGGGTTGGCTCTGTGGTAGGGGGGGGGGTGGGGGGTTCCGTCTAAAGAGTGACCCCTCCCTGACCCCTCTGGTTTTCAACTGCTGTGATCTCTCATCTCAATGTGCAATTCAGAGAAAGACTTTTCAACATGTATGATTATCAAAGGAAAAATGTATTAAATTATGACTTGTTCCGAGAGAGCTTTAGGCGGTTCATACCTTTAAACTTAACCATACATTATTTTTCAGGCGAATATTTGCGGTATTTCACCAGGGTACCTTCGATAAAGCAGGAGACTGAGAGCATTGCGGAGGATGTATGTACTGCATGTGCAGGCAAAGGGTTAAACATGTATGACACTTTTTTGTATGAATCCTGGGGTTTATTTGGGGAAAAAAATGTGCGGTAATTTTGGGACTTGTCTTTTTTTTTTTTTTTTTTTTTTTTTTTGCCGAAGGTAGTTTATTTTTGCAGAATCTGCTTTTTTGGTTTACAATATAAATTTGAGTCCTGGAGGTGACCTGTTACCTGAAAGAGCCCTGGTCTTACTGGAATGTTCCAGGGCAACCTGACTGCAAACCATTCCGCTCGACACCGTGAAATGGAGAATCAGGTTTGCAGTAGTTTAATGCTTCATAAATGATGGAAGCACATGCATTGTCACTTGGGAGCAGGCAACCAAAAACACTACAATTCCCATATCCACCCTCTGCAGCAGAGCTCTGGAATCCTGCCCTCTGAGGGCTTTGTGATCTCTGCACACTCTGCACTCTGTCAGGTCTTGTGAGGTGAAAGACGACCTTAGGAATAGGGCCTGGGTATGGGCGGGTTGTCATGGACGTTGCCGATTGGTCCTGCGAGAGTGCTTGTTTCGAAGCACCGTTGGGGGGTCGGTTGCCATGGCTGTCGACTGCCCACTGTGCTTCCAGAATGCCACTAAGCGGTGCCTCGTGGATGTAGTTTCAGAACGATGACGGGGCTACTGTTGAAATGTAATGTCTCTCCTACAGTTAAGCTTGACCAAAATCTGAAAAAAAAAAAAAAAAAAAAAAAGGAACACCGTATTTCCACTGAAGACCCAGATGAATCTGTCCTGGTCGTGGTATTGGCATGCCTGTATGTATTATTGCTCGTCTTAGGCGATCTTTTCTAATGAAAAGGTCCCACCCGACCCAATTTAATGAATGCTCTCTGTCAACCGTGCTGTTCTGGGGGAAAAGGAATAGTGTCTGATTATGTTCACCGTTGTTCTTTTGTATTAAATGAGCATCATCAAGTAAACTCAAAAGTGCCTACTTTTGATAAATATCAAAGATGACATGGACTACTTCCCACTGTGTATTCTGAATGTGGAGTACTCAAGACTGTGGCAGGTACGAGCGAATGAGTGATTGTCCGTGTGTGTTTTTCGGCCCCTCGGTGCTTCTCGATTGGATAATACTGCATAAAGGAGGACTTAAGATTGGATGGCATGCCTGCGTACTCTAAAGGTACCCCAAAAACGCTAACGACTTTCTCAATAAAAAGCAACTGGAAAGTGAATTGATGTCTTGTGTTCCATGCATTTTCTTTTTTTGATTAATATTTTTGGGATTTTCTCCTTTTATTTGATAGTCACACAGTAGAGAGAGACAGGAAGGCTGGGGAGAAGAATGGGGAAGACATGCGGCAAATGACCCGAGCCGGAATCGAACCGGGTCGCCGCAGGAAGGCCACAGCCTTTATGGTGCCCGCATTTAGACCGATGTGCCACTGGGGCGCCCATGCATTTTCTTTTAATCCTGACCAGCTTCCTGTCCATATCCATTCCATGGGGAAGGGACTTTTATTTGCATATTCATTAATGAACATTAAATCTCACAGGTTCACAGGTTCTGACCAAGTCCAAGAACGCCCATCTTCAGTCAAAGAGTATCGCGAGACGAGAATTCGCAAGAACAAACCTAGTCATTCACAAAACCACCTCAAATGGTAGTAGCACTTGCAACTTGTAATTGTGCTTTGTCGAATTTTTAGAAATACTGCTTTTATTTTGTGCGAAACTAATGGGAATGCAGTGAATCTGTTTGCAATTCCTTCATCAATAGCTGTTTCTCCATTACAATTTTGCGCAAAATAAAAGCGATATTTCTAAAAATTTGACAAGGCACCATTGCGAGTTGCAAGTGTTTGTTTGAGGATGTTTTGCGAATAAACCTCATAAGCCTATTGTAAATTCTTGTGGAAATCCCAAGGTTACAAAAGACGACAAATGTCCTGCTAAATCTGGAAATGAGTAAAATTGTGTACAGGATTAAGACATTTTCCATTTCATGTAATGCTGTGGCCATACAAACATGGTATCCTGGGTTTGAATATTTCTCCCAATATAGAAGGTGAAGCACTGTAACCAGATGATGCAGAATGTGACATTGTCCTACAAGAGGGAAAAGTGAGCCTACTTAATGGGAAATTCAACCAAAAATCTGAGTTTTAGGGGTTAACCAGACAAAAGACATAGGAGAGCATGTGTTGTATCATTATTGCACTTTATTGAAGGTCTGGAGACTTTGCATCAGACTCGGCTCAGAGGACTTTCTCTAACTGCACGCTCCAGGGCTGCTGGTCCCCAATCCCAGACATTCGCCATGCTGCAGCCTTCCATTTCACCCATAATCCCGCACACCTGCTTCCACCATTTAGCACCTTCAATGAGCCCTCCACCTGTCGAGCGAGGCGTGGTTGTTTTTTTCTTTTTTTTACTCTAAGAAAACCAGCAGGACAGCAAATCATCTGGAATGGGGTCGGGCAGCCCTGCTTTTGAGCATTCAGTGTGACACTATCAACAGTCAGGGAAGTGTGCAAAATGGCAGACTGTATCGTCATGGGTGTCTTCGTGTATGTTAGAGTGTGAGTGCACGAGCGTGGAGGACTATGACTGGCCAGTTAGGTGATGCCAACAGAAGGCTATGATAAAAACAAAAAACGAACATTGACATGAACATCGGACTGTCCCCCCTTCAGCGTTGTGTAACAGTCCAAGGTGCATAATCTCTTCAGCTATGGACCCAGTCGCTTGACCGGATCGAGCTGCTTTTCTTTGATTTTGGATGCGTATGTTTGTCTGAGGCCTCAATGGTCGAGGATACGCAGGTTTCCCGACACAATCTTGTTCTCCAGCATGGCTCCGGCCGGAATGTCGATCCGGTCTCCGTGATTGGCGATGATTATCACCGTGCCCTGGATTGGAGAAACACGAACAGGGGAGCTGGGGGGTGATGAAATGTCCACTGTGCAACACACCCCACCCACCCCACACGAGGACCAACCCAAGTCCTCATGTTAACCCTTTCACTCTGAAGGTACCCCATGGTTTAGTTTGACTGTTGTTGCACAGTGGGACAAGAAACTGAGGTTTTTTCAGAGACCCCTTTTCAAGTAAGTATATCCTAAAAAAAAAAAAGTAACAATATAAAAAAATTGTAGGCATGTAAAAATTTCTTATTTGTTGAAATGCTGTGGCATTTTTCTGTACATATTCCAACGATCTGACTGGTTTGTGGGTATAGTCAGTGCCTTTTGGTACTCGCGGGATTATGCGAGTCACGTGAGTGCAGAAATGAAAGGGTTAAATGTACTTGTGTACGGTGCTTACTATAAGCCAGAAAATCTGCTGCAGCAGTTCACTGTTGTCATGAGATGGAGGAGGACTTGCTAGCATTCGAAATGAATTTAAACATTTTCCGATGACTGATGGTTGTGATTTTGATTTCAAGGCTTCCTCTGGCTTTTTTTATTTTGTAGCCAACCTGTTTAGCCAAATCATTTATTTAGTAGCCACTTGATTTTTCTCCTAGCCAGGTTTTTTTGGTAGCCATTTTTCCTCTTCTGTAGCCACCACCCCTTGGGAGAACAACTGGACACGGGGCCAGCGAAAGAACTTTTTTCTCAACATTACATTGCTACTTTGGCCTGGTTATCTCCTTGCCTTGCAGAAGAATCCATTCCAGACAAGGAAGCCTGCATGGACAGCCCTGGGACATGATGGAAGGGGCATGGGAGATGAAGCTCAGTCAAGGCCACGACCTATTTGATCTTGTGCCAAGTTCATTGGTGACTGTTGAGCAACAGGAGAGGCGGAGGCTGGCCACCTGTTCTCATTTTCATGCATATAACTACGTGATTAGTTTAGGAAATAAAGGCAGAAGTATGATTCAACAATTTGTTTTATTATTTCTTTTAATAATGAAAAACAAGGTGTTCCACCAAACTAGGGATTCACGTAACTCAAAAAGTAAAAATGTGTTCAAACATGTACATGTACCGGTACATGAACTTGAATTGAAGGGAAAACTTAACAACAGCCTACAGTGAGTGTAACATGTTGTATCAGTCTCTAACATCTCAAGCTGAGTGATGGGTGACTGTCCCTCAAGAATTCTCTGCTCATGAATTACATAATTTTCTCTATCAAAACTTGAAAGAACACAAAGCTGGAACCCTTCCACGTTCGATTAGAAACGGGGTGATTAGTCACGCGCAGAGCACAGCAATGTTTATGTGTACAGTGGCGCAGATAGAACTGGGAATTTGGGGGGACACACAGACACGTCTTTTTTGACAACAATTGGTCCTGGCTAGTTCTCAATCATTTTCCTTCATTGACGCGTTTTCCAATTATCGTAATTGGCAACTGAAGACACGGTTTCTCTCCATATGCCATCTACCAGCGATGAAATCGTGGGATAAATTCAGTACAGTGGTGGAGCTAGAACTGAGAATCAGGGTGCACAAAACATCCGTTTAAAACAAGTATTAGTCCTGACCTGTTCAGTCATTTTCATGATTAACAAAAGGTTCACTCTGAGAGCACTCCACACTTAACAGGTGCTGCTTTTTCTGTCCGATTAAGTAAGATGGCAATCATTCATCTGGACGCGTATTTGCTGTGAGTAAATCAACGTTATTCAAAATTGCATACCTGTCGACTCTCACGCAAGTAGCTTGAGCTGCACGCTTTTTATAGCCTATTTAACTGCCGAGTGCCACTTTTTTTTTTTTTTTTTTAAATCAACCCAGGCAATACCGAGAGTGAAAGGCGATATTTCATCAGATAGCGGACCAGTTCAATCAAGGCGAAGCACTGGCCTGTCAATAAGTAAATTATTTTCCTGTACTGAATTTAGCACATGATTTCATCGCGGTTTGATCGCATATGGAGAGAAACTGTGTCTTCAGTTGCCGATTACGATAATTGGAAAACGTGTCAATGAAGGAGAATGATTGAGAACTTGCCAGGACTAATTGTTGTCATAAAGGACGTGTCTGTGGGCCCCCCAATTCTCAGTTCTATCTGCGCCACTGTATGCGTAACGCGACCGTGCATACAAATTTTCTGCATGCGCCGACTGCCGGTGTTCTGTCAAATTTTACTACCTATCAAAATATGCTACCTCACGGTTCTGCGCTTGCGCACACCGAAAATCTCGGGCTGTTTCTTCACTCATATCTAAAGTATCTTCAAAATTCATAAAAATAGATTTTCAGTGCGCCGTTCTACCTGTAAGCATATATATATATATTTGCATGTACACGCTTGGTTTTCCTGATAATGGCGTATATGGGCATACATCTTCAAACAAACTTATCTAACTCATTATAACATCTGCTTATGTTACAATAAGCTTACAAATAACAAAGTTACAACTGTAAACTGATTCATATTGCAATATTACAGCGAAAAACAAAGACTTTACGATCGCTTTGCATTATGGTAGCATTTTTTGACAAGGCAGCACAAATTGTCAGAACACCGGGACTCAGGATGCCCCAGTTCCGTTTTGACTCGACCCAACTCGTTCTGCATACCAAGCTAGCCGGCGGTCCAACGATCGATTCTTATTTCAATCTGAATTCCAGGCCTCCCAGTGCCCGCACACTGCACTACTTTCAGTGCACGCGATCAATACTGGATGCGAGGTTGAGTGTGTAAAGACGGTGTGGGATATCTGACTGAATCTGCGTGCAGAAAGGAATCGGTCTGAACAGCTGATTGTAGATGGCCTTTTAAGGTATTTTCAGGAGATTTTATGATGATTTCGTTTTTTTTTTTTTAGATTCGCCAAAAAAATTTGCCAAATATTTTCCTTGGTAGCCAAACATTTTTCAATTTCGCTATTGGCGAATTGGGCGAGCGCCAGCGGAAGCCCTGTGATTTTACCCGTGTGTGGCACCTTTCTGTAATGTTGACATCTAAGCTTGATTGGATGAGTTCTGATTATCATGCCCTGTGTCACTTACTCACTCATTTTTAGCCTAAAGGTGCGGGTGTGTTACCTTCAGAGAAACCTGCTTCCCAAAGGTGACATCGCCGGACACGGTCAGGTGATCCAGCTCGAGCATATCAGGTATGCTCTCGAATCTCGTCAGGTAGTCGTGGACCTGCAGAGAATAGTCACAGACGTTACAACTCGCACTTCGAGCTACTGCAGTCTTCGCTGTTCAGCCCCCAAAGTGTTTGCCATCCTTCTTGTTTGACACCCCAAACAAAATATAAATTGAATTGACTTTGTGAATTGCAAAGGTCGCGCGGCGGTACAATTTCAAAAATACTCCGAACAGACTGCAGCCTTCTGGGGCTGGTAGCCGAGGGGAATATGTGGGGTGATCGATTAGCCTCGCCTTGTGGTCGAGAGGAAAGCAATCAATGCCTGACGGCTCCCAACAAGGTCCAAGATTACATATCAAAGGATGAATATTTTTCCCATTAGGGTGAGTCTCAGCAGTGTTTGCAGATTAAGCAATGTGTGGGTGCCGGGTTTTGCTTTAGCTTCGCAGTGAGACCCCAGATTAACTGTATCCGGGTCCATCGGCAGTGTTACATGCGAAAACTCTTCCCAAAAAATACATACTATTGAAAAAATTAACATGTTGCAATACAGTGATGCACACCTAATGTGCTCCTGAATTAATGTGCCAGAGTTAAATACAGAAAAAAGGGAGCACAGTGGAAAACTGGCGAGGGGTGGAGGACAGTGGAACAAGATTATGGCTGATGTGGAGGCAGGGCCTTATAATCACTAAAGTACTACTCCTGGGGCACAAAACCTGAGAGTACAATAGTGAGTACATAACACTAATGCAAAGTGAAAAGAGTTTAGAGCAGGGCTATTCAACCTTGTCCAGAAAGGGCCACTGTGTGTGCAGGCTTTCATTCCAGCCAAGCAGCTACACACCTACTGATCAACCCCAAAAGTATTTGCTAATGAGCTTGATCAGTAGAATCAGGTGTGTAGCTGCTTGGCTGGAATGAAAGCCTGCACCCACAGTGGCCCTTTCTGGACAAGGTTGAATAGCCCTGGGGCAGTCCCCCCTACAGCAGTGTGGGTTTAAGGGCCTTGCTCAAGGGCCCAACTGCTGCACTGATATCACAGGGGCCACAGTAGGGCTTAGAACTAGATCTGATAAGCATGTCACTAGAGATGGAGTAGGCGACATGACTCTGGCATTGCCAAAATGGGATTTTGAGAACTCTCAGATCCCTGATGTTCTACACGGTGCAAGCACTTCATTGAACGGACTTGGAATCAGACTTAAGGGCCCATCTGAAAGAGAAATGATTTGTGCGCCCATCGATGCTGCTTATTTCTCAAAGCGTGTTGTCGCTGCCGTTATCTCCAATAAAATTCTGAGATGGTGATTTGGCCCACCATATTCGGCGTTCCACTTCAAAACGACCACATACTTTGATAAGCGGTGCCGATAGGATTGGGAGCGGATATTCGGGGGCCAAGCCCGTTAAATGAACTGGTCGCACCATCTACAACATGGGCGGCAAGTGCTGCTTAAACTCCCCATTTTTTGCATTAGCACAGTCATATCGCAAGTCGATCTCTACACAACATGATTATTGGGTCTAGGCTTGAGCCCCTGCTCTCCCAGGCCACAGTAAAGTGCTGCAGCCACTAGGTGGCAGGCTGCTCTCTTGTGGTGAGATGGAGGACCTACCTTGGTGAAGGAGCTGCCGAGCTTGACGTGGGGCGTGGTGGGGAACTCGCGCTTCTTGCTCATGGTGAGTGAGCCGGCCTCCAGGCTGTACAGGTTGGACATCACCAGCAGAAGGTCAGAGGTCGTCTTCACCGGCAGGAAGCGGCTGCGTGGCACATTTATGCCCATCGCGTGGTCGAAGCTCTTTATTGCTGCGCCCACGGCCGTCTCCAGCTGCAGCACGTTCAGCCCACCATCTAGGGTCTACAACGAGAGCGAAAGGGCACCGTTACCATGGATACTTACCGCAGAGGGAACACTTAACATACGTATCATGCGCCGAAAGGCAGGGGAACCATTGCCATGGATATTCAGTGGAAGTACGGGACTACTGTTACTAAAATGGAGAGCAAGGTTACCATAGATATGCACTCAAAGTCATGGAAACTGCAACCATAGATATGAACTGAAAGAAGAGGGAACTCATCACAGACGTGCACTGGGCATAGAGGGAGCTCTTACCATGGATATTCAGTGAAAGTAAAGAGAACTACTACCATAGATAACCACTGGAAATAAAGGGAGTTGCTACCATGGATATTTGCTTGGACTAACAGGAAAATAATAGCGATAAAGAAGAGGGTGCGGAGCACTAGGATGATTGTTATTAAATATGTAAGCATTTTATTGGTGTGGGGAATTAAATGTAGGGTTTTGAGAGGCATGCACTGAGGGGCTTTTGGTTTCAAAGAACTTCTGTCTCATCGCTCCACCCGAAGAGCAGCACAACAAAGCTAAACTGCGGAGAGAAATGATTAGCTGCCGATCAGTTTCACCGAAGGAGAATAAAATGAATCAAATGGGAATACTATTACTGCCACCTTTTCATAAAATCTTATCTGAGCGAGGTCACAATTCTTCATCCCTTCCACATGAATATTGCATATCCTCTTCAGCTCTGCAATCCAATATGTGGACGCAGCTGCTTTATTTAATCCTATGGAAAGTTAGGCTTATTTTAAATTGTAATATACGTTCCATGGTTTCCAAAGATTCCCAAGTATGTCCTGCTGAAATAGAGAGTTGTATATAAAATAATGCCCAATATCAGATTTTCAGTTAGATGTAATGCTGTGGCCATAAAAACATGGCGTTCTGGGTTTGAATATTTCAATATAAGTGTGATGAAGCTTCAGTGAAGCCCTGCAACCAGCAGATGCAGAATATGTTTGTGACGTTGTCCTAAAATATGAAAAAATGCATTTTCTGATTTTTAACCTACTTAAGGGAAACACTCCTGAAGTACATGCTCTGTTGCTTCTCCTCTTAAACAGTGTAGTTAAGTTCAGGTACTGAGTTACTGTCTATGAAAGGATGAAAAAGGCTCTCGCAGCGGAGTGTATTTATGATTGCTCAGAAAACGAGTGGGAACTGTCCTGAGTGATAAAAGCAGACAAAGTGGGCGCCTGATATTCAAACTATGGAGAAAGACTGCAAACAGTAATTTAGCTCTGAATAAACAAACCCCGTCTCCTCCTCCAGTGGGCCATGCGCTGTACAAATAGAGATTGTATCATCGGATGACATTGACTGAGGCCTGTTTTTTGCTGTTGTGCATTTTGGTTACCCTGAATGCTCTTTACTCTGAAAATGCCCCCCACCCTACCCCACCCCATTAGATAAAGCAGATTTCTCAGGGTATGAAGTTTACAATTTTCAAAATAATTTTTGCACCAACTGGGTAAAGTATAAGGGTATTTGTAACTGAATGGGGTCAAGCTGCAAAAAGACACCCGTTTTGAAGAAGCAAGGTGATCGAAATGGGCACAGAGCCCATTGTAGCTGGATTCGGGCAGCATTTTTGCTATACCTCTCTGCACCTAGCCATTACTGCTCTAACGCTGACTTTGGACAATGTTTTCTGTAACAAATAGCCATCCTTTGGGATAACTGGAGAAATAATACCCCTTGCCTTTTGAGTTCAGATTTTTTTGATTTTCAGCCACATTCTGAAAATTGTGGATATCAACATAGTTAAATATGGATGCAGTGATGGTAGTTACAGGGATTGTGATATTGACCATGGTTACGATGACTGTGGTGACTGTAATAATGGATACAGTAATAATAGCTATGATGATGGAAACCAATCCTTTTTTGAAAAAAACTGAACACTCCCACAAGTTTTTCTCCCAAGGATAATCCGGCCTAATTCGCCGCTATAAGAGATCTTGAGCCACTGACTGAGGTATGCTTTGTTAGGGTTGGGGTGAAAAGATACAGGACTATAGACCTCCAGTAACAGTTGGGCAGCACTGCTCTTGCTGTTCAATAGGGTGTGCTTCATTGGAGTTGGAGTGAAAACCTGTAGGACGGTAGATCTCCAGAAACAGGGTGGGACAGTCTTGCTCTTGCTGGCAAACGAGGTGTGCTTTGTTAAAGTAAACCTCACCTTGGGGTTGACGATGATCTCCATGTCGATGGCGTTCTGCTCCTGCAGTCTGTGAATAGCCGGCAGGGAGATCCACAGGTTGTTGGTGTTGAAGATCTTGAACTTTGAGACTGACTTGAACTCATCCACGTGGGCCTTGGGGACCTGGGCGATCTCCAGAAGCCTCAGTTTACCGTCGTACTCCGTCAATGTGCCGCCCTGTGCCAGAGCCATTCCAGTTAGTTTTACCATCGTCATACTTACAGAAGCCATAAACACTCAAGCAGCAGAAGAGGCATCTAAGAGTCTGCTCCCTCAAATGGCAAATAAACTCTCAACTGGAGAGAGACCTGTAAGCCCTGTATCCGCAGACATCAGTATTTGCACTCGAGGCGATCATGAGCTCATTTTCAGAGCACTTCCATCACGCGCTTATTATTGCAACATTACAAACACCATCATCTATGCACTTCTGCAATCCACTGTTGCAAATGTCAAGTCTGTATTTTAACAATACAGTAGAAAGGTCAGCTAAAATGATGGAGAGAAATTGCGATTAATCTCAGCAAATGGCAAATGTATGTTCATTCTCAAATCATTTAATGTAAATGTTGACCTAAATGATAACGGAGTTCGTAGCTGCAGCTGTTGGTCTCCAGAGTTGAAGTAAACGCTAATGCTAGCTAACCAACCAACTTCTGAATGAATCTAAATGGTAGCTAACTGATTAGGAACGCAACTGTGACAGCCAGGATAAGTTTCTCCTCTGCCATTTTTGTTGATATTGTAAGTCCTGCCCTCTTCTTGATTTGATTGGTCGGTGAGAGAGAAAAGGCATTGACGAGCTTAGCAGTGTTCCACAAGTCGAACCATTTCAAGCTGAGAGCGCCGTGAGTGCAGCGGAAAAACTATATGCTGTGGGCGTTGAGTGATGTCAATGCTGAACTTCATAGAATTTTTATAGAAAATAGGCGCTGCCAGCACAAAAACAGCTACCTGTGGACACAGGCCTAAAATAATGCTGAAGGAAAGACCCCAAAAGACAAATCACGAGGTGGATATCACAGAAATATTAAAAGGAGTCTAATACTTAAAAAAAAATTAAATTAGTTGGACAGGTTCCAGTCGAGTAATACAGGAGCTGGAAAAGTAGAATTTTCAAAGACCTTCCTTCATTTCCGGCACATTCTGTTAGCTCAACTAAAGCCCGCATCCAATATTCATGTGGCTTGAGGCATCCGATCCCCGCCCCAATTCATCCCCGAAAGCAATTAAGCGTAACCGACAGCTCAGACGTGATGTGGCTGGGTGGGGAATGATGACTAAGCCTTTCTGTACTGACGCAAATCTACATCCTCACTTTGAAAGATAAACCCTAGTTACGTCACTCTGCCTCAAAGTGAGGCTAGCGGATGACCAAAGCCGCAAGGGGCCAGTTTGGCTCTTATGGGAACCATATTCTCCTTCAGAGTTCCTCTATACAGTTCCTCTGTGTTTATTGATGATAGTTTTAGTTCTTGGCACCCTTTCTCAAATTTCCCATTCCTTTTTAACCATTTAGAGGAACACACATCATGTACTTCATGCACATTGCTTGATAATAGATAAAAGAACCATCAAGGGCCTTGCTCAAGGGCCCAACAGCAGAATCCTTTTCAACTTCTCCAGCAAGAGACCAGCTTTAGCCAGATACACTCCAGCTGTGACGGACTGTAAGTATCAAAAACAAAGCCAGACCATCTTCAATCAGCTTTGAGTTCCCGCTCGTCTTGGATGGAATTTTCAGTGGGAAGTGTGTTGAGTTTTATAGTTGCTCTGTTATTAAGTGTGGAGAGAGAACACTGGGGATAGTGGCCACGACGCGAGCAGGGGTGCGTACCTTAACATCGGCGCGGGTCTTGTCGGTGACCTCCATGATGAACTCGCAGCGTTTGCCGTTGGGCTGGCTCATCAGGTGGTTGAGGATGTGCAAGTCCACAGTGGCCCCCAGGTTGTCAATGTTGGACACAAAGATGTACTCCTTACCCTCGCCGATGAGCTTCTCCAGCAGGCCTGAGTTGTAGAAACTGGCGTAAATGTCGCCGTGCCCCGGTGGGTACCAGGACTCTGCGTTCTCGCCCATCGTGCTCAAGTCATTCGCCACCGGGAGCAGCGACTCTTTATTAATCCTCGGATACCTGGGAGCAAGTAGGGGAGTGATTTTGAAATATTTTTAAAATAATGATTGTCTTTATTGCTTATGTGTGTCGGGGCTCAGCGTGTGATGATGGCTCTGAAACCAAAGTCTTAGTCAGGGGCAATGGCAGGAGGAATGGTCCACAATGCAGGTCCTCTGTGGAGGGAGAAAACTGGAGTACCCAAAGGAACCCCACACAAACACGGGGAAACACGAGAACTCCACACAGAGAAGAACCAGCCTTACTCCTCACTGCAAAGTAAGAGCTGCAATCAGCTCACCGCTGGGCAGTTGTTAAACACTCTGCTGTTAAAAGGAAAATGAACCGCGTTTTATTTCATCAATCATGTAAGTTTTGGTGCATACATTTTGAAAATACCAACAAGGTTGTAAAACTTGTCCATTTACTCTCTTGGGGCCCATCATGAGGGGAGATCGCTGTTACTGTGTGGCCAGGCTCTATGTTAAGCTTGCGCAATCTGGTCCAGATGAATACCTGCTCTGTTAGGGTCAGTATAAAGTGGTTGTGCTGAATTTCAGCTCTGTTGGGGTTGGCACAACGTGGTCATGATGAATACCTGCTCTGTTCACAGTGGCAGGATGTATTTGTGATGAATACCTGCACAAGTTGGATAAGCACAATGCATTCATGACGAATACCCGCTCGAATAGGATAAGTACAATGTGGTAGTGATGAATACCAGCTCTGCTGGGGTTAGCACGATATGATCGTGATTAATACCTGCTCTGTTAGGGTTAGCACGACGTGGTAGTGATTAAAACGTGCTCTATTGGGGTTAGCACAATCTAGTTGTGAAGAAAACCTGCCATGTTTGGGTTAGCACGATGCGGCGGTGATGAATACCAGCTCTATTGAGGTTAGCACAATGTATTCGTGATGAATACCTGCTCTAGAGGGAAAAATACAATGTTGTCATGAGGAATATCTGCTCTGTTGGGGGTTAGCATAATGTGTTAGTGATGAATACCCACTCTGTTGGGGTAGCCTGATGTGAATGTGATGAATAACTGCCCTATTTGGGTTAGCACGATGTGCTACCTGCTCTGTTGGCATTAGCACAATATGGTAGTGATGACTACCTGCTTTGTAAGCATTAGCATGATGTGGTCGTGATGTATACCTGCTCTGGTTGAAGGTGTGGATCTTCACCCGGTGGTGGGCATACTTCTGCAGGATCTTCTTGGTGTCCTCATCGGTGTTGAAGGAGTTCATCAGCACCAGGGGCACGTCAGTGTTGTAGGTTTTGTTCAAGTGCTGAGGGCGCAGACGGCAGGGTCAAAAGGGCCTCGTTAAACAGGAACAATCTAAAGCCAACCCTATCATTCAGCTAACTCTGGTTTTCAGCAGCTGACACGGGCTTTAGCCAGAAAATGCTGGCACTGGCTACTAGCAGCTAACACTAGGTTTAATTAACCAGCGCTGGCTTCTCATTCAGCTTGCACTGGCTTCACACTCAGCAAACGCTAGTTTTCACTAACGAACACTGGCACTGCCAGCTGTGTCCCGATTTGGATTTAGACACCAACTGAATAGTCAGTAAGACCTAGGTGTGCCAAAAAAGGCATTACATTCTATAATAGGACTCAATCCCCTTTTCTTCTTACTCGGGATAAGATGCAAATGCTGGGCCACATTTCAAATTGATCTATAACTGCTTTGGGGTACATTTCCCAAAAGCAATGTCACTAACTATGTTAGCAACTTACATACATACGTACCTCTCTCTAAAGGGGTCTGGTACAAACTATGCTTTTGGGAAACATACTCCTGCTTGGGTTTTCCTTTTTTCCTTCCTCCTAACAGCCAACTGTTCGCCTCACTGAGTATCTGATGTTCGTAATGTAGACCTTATGGATACTGCAGACCATGTTGTCCACACTGAAACTCTGCAGGTATATAGACCTCTGAAACTATGCAGACCATTATGTAGACCTCATTGACACACTGCAGACTATTGTGTAGACCTCACTGAGACTGCAGTCTATTTTGTAGACCTCCAAGACTCTGAAGTCCATTAGCGCAAAGAGCTTGCCTTAAGCAGCTTAGACAAAAGTGCCTGGTGACTTCACAAACCTTCACACCTCTGTGCTCAGAGCTCAAAAAAAGGATAAGTATGAGCAATTTCAGATTTGAATGCAGGGCCACATCTCATCAAAGGTTAAAAGCCATATTAGCACGTAGCACCCACTGTACGGTCTTGGAAAATCTCTGCTTCAGCTTATTAAGTGCAGCACCGTAGCAGTCTTCAAATGCCCGACTAAAACACTGACTTTCAGAGTGGTCGCGTGCTTCGGTACTGGGATTAAAGGGTGCGCTGGTCTGTGTTTCTATAGAAAAGGTGTCAAAGGTGTGCTCATACAACCTTACAACTGGAGTCTAGCGCCCATAACCCAGTAGAAAAAAACAGAAAGCCATTCGCTCGGTTAATGCTCCCAGAATCTTAATGAGCAAAGCTTCACGCCTAATGAAGCCCTGAGTGGTCGAAACGTTGCACATTAAAATTCTGGACGCATTAAGCCATTGAGTGGAAGTCTTATCTTTCTCCTGCAGGTCTGTGCCTCTCCCAAAGAACCTGGGAATATGGTAGCCATGAGACAGGCCTGAGTGTAGCAGAAAAATAACAATCAAAATTTCTCTTGGTAAAAGATTATGGAGGGAAGACCAAAAAGTATGGTTTGCATCACTGCTTAAATAAAAAAAAAAAAACTTTCGGGTCTCTCACCGATGTTGTATAGCAGGCTAAAGATGCAGAAGTTCATGTAATTGGTCCTTTGGGTATTCCAGGGCGTAAAGAAAATAAACCCACACAACAGGCAGGAATTTGCAGGCGTAACAGAGGTTAGAACAGGTCAACCGGGCAGCCTTAGAAAACGAACATATTCTTAGAGGACCTTCTTTGGTGTAAAACAAACAGATTGATGTCCTGTTGAACCATGCTGGTCCATCAGGGGCCCACAGTCTGCTTGCTTAATGCTGCACACTAAGCGTTTTTCCTCAATTTGTGTCCATACAGAGTTCAGCCTGCAAGCCACAATGCGAAGAGAGGCCCTAGATGGCTGTGGTTTGCATCTTTGAAGAGTGTGTACTCTAACGCCCTCTCCTGCAAACGTGGCAGTATCTGCTTGGGAACTCCATACCAGGACGAAAACGAGAGGGTGAAGCTTTGGGAAGAAATAACATCCTGGATTTTATGTGTTTTTATGGTTACAGGGATGGGAGAAGCAGATTGCAGCCCAGCAGGTAAAGCTCTGGTGTGCATCTGGTTTGCTTGTGATGTCACTGATCAGTAAGCTCTGTGATTGGCTGTTCGAATCACAGGGTGACAGGGAGTTTAATCTATCGTTTGTCAAATGTAAGACGAATAGGGCGGAGAGACTATCCCTACATAGACCAGTACCTCGCCCGCTCTTCCAAACCAAGACCCGGGATAATTATTCAGCAAGAGCGACCGTAAAATAATACACAGTAACGATGAAAGGGACATTAGCCCAAAAACACACACCATTTTCCCACCACCTCATTTTACATAGTGCCAAGATTACTTCAGAACTACATGGCACCACAGGCTGTGCCAAGCCTGGTCTTGGAAATCCCCAGGGAACCGGAGAGTCTGCCTCCACTACATGACTTTGCAAGCTAATCCACACCGTGTGTGGAACAAATACTTCTAAATATTAGTTTGGTATTCATTTTGCTCATTAATTGCCTTCCAGGTAAAAACTCGTTGGGAAGCCGTCTAACCGTCAGTGTTCAGGTAGGTGAGAGAAACCACAAATCTGTGAAACGACCAACTGAAACTCGAGAGCAACTGAGACAGAAGCACTGTGCTTTCATGGCTTTATAGCTGAATGGAACCTGAGAGTGAGTCTCTGTTGCCATGGGGACCAGTCTCTCTCTCTCTCTCTCTCTCTCTCTCTCTCTCTCTCTCTCTCTCTCTCTCTCTCTCTCTCTCTCTCTCTCTCTCTCTCTCTCTCTCTCTCTCTCTCTCTCTCTCTCTCTCTCTCTCTCTCTCTCTCTCTCTCTCTCTCTCTGCTGGGTGCTGTTCATTTTAATACAGAACCTAAGCTTTTAATTAAGATTGCTATATTAAAAACCCCATTCTGTAGTATAGCTAAAGTTCTTTAAAATCAGGCATACTTCTTAGGCATGCCTACCCTCTCGAACCAAAGAAAAGCGTGGAGTGACACACCAGCTAGCACACTCAACAGTGTACTCTGCACGCCACGCTGTACATGCTGTCTGCTTATACTTTCAACTAAACACAGAAGAAGCCCTGAGAAAAATTCAAGTTTGCAGCTTGAAGATGTTTTTCCATATGGGGCTGCACCAATAAGCCCAACAAACCTCGCAACTTTCCTTCCACGAAAGTGTCCTTAGCACATGGCGTACTTCAGAGGCAGATGGTACCTAGCACTGTACAAGGCCTGGTGTTGGAACAGGAGTTGGAGATGTGCCGGGCTGGGCCGAGCCAGACCTGCCCATGCCAAAGCGGACCGTACCTCGATCTGCTGAACGGTGAGGTCCAGGAAGGTGTTCTCGTTGCGCACGCTAATCAGGCTCTTCGGACCCTTACAGCCCATGCTGGTGCCAAGGCCCCCGTTCAGCTTCACCACCACCAGTTTATTCAGGCTCTGCGACACACTGTCCGGCACCCCTTTCGTCCGAATCTTCTCGTACGGCTGGATCTGGGGGGGGGGAGACAGACATTATAGGGGTACAAGTTACCGTGGCAACAAAGGTGCTCCTTGCACAAACACATTCCAATAATCAGATGAGCTCCCGAGACACATTCTTGTCTGAGCACATGCAATTTCAGGAGCTGACGCTCGTAATGAGGAGTGCAGTAGAGCCCCGTATCAGAATGGGTACTAACACCACTTTACACCTTTAACTCTTTCCCTGCCGTCAACAAGCTTTTCAATCAACTTTTTCTCTGTTGCGTGGTTGCGGGCGCTGTTATGCTGACAAAAACACGCAAAACGAGCAGGATTACGGTGCATCCTGGTGCACCTCGCAATTACGTAAAGTCGGAAATTAATCCTTAGAGCGCTAAATGCAGCTACTGTTGCTCAATGATGCAAGATATCAAAATCAAAGCTGTTGAAAATCTATCATGTGGCGACTTGTTTAAAAGAGCTCCCCTGCAGGGGAGCGCTTTCAAACAAGTCGCCATAGGTTTTCAACAGCGCAAGATAATTAGAACATTTTTTTTTTTTAACTCTAAGGTTTAAGTTTGTTTCTCAGGAAAGTTCCATGATCACAAGTTTTTTCTTGAACGATGATGATTCTCCTCGATACATGTGGACAACTTGGAAACAAAGTAGTAGGTTAGTGTTACATAACCTCCACGTGCTTTTCTCCTCTTTTTGACTGAAATGTGGGGGGTTTTTTGATGAAAATGATCAACATTCAAGTTCTTGTAAGACAGAATTAATTAAGGCAAAACAAAAAGGTTTCTTGAGTCTAAATCTAGAAGCTTTATTCTTTCTTTTTACCCATTAATAGAAGAGAATATTCTGGGAGTGTTGAAAGGTCAGTATATATTATCCCAAATGCTGGCGGTGACTGGCAACTTAAAAATAGTCTGGGGGGGAAAGTGTCATGAGGATGGGTTACATGTGAGAAACAGCATTTACTGTACATTACTGACATTAAATTACTAGCAGATGCTGGAAAGCGTGATTTACAACACAGCTTCTGAAGGAGTGAAAGTACAGAAAACCTGCCGAGGAGGTTACAGTCCTAACACCTTGAGCGACAGTATATAGACAGACAGAACTCGGCCCTGTAGAATACCTATGGAACAAAATGCGTCAATGAAAACAATCCATTCAAATTTGGCTCACAAAAAAAACAACTAAAGCCTCATTCAAATCCAATTCCCAACACTTGATACCAGTTACAAAATTACAAAATGGAGAGCGGTATTAGCCTCTTTATTTTAGCATGCTTTAAGCCCATAAAACCTACAAACCCTCACGTAAGTCCGTCAAATGCAGCTTCTGCATTCAAACCAGTGGAATTTTTGGCCCATTTTACATTCTACTGGCGATCCCAAGGCTTCCAAAGATCCCAAATATGCCCTGCTGAATTACAGGGAAACGCGCAGAAAATGTTGCAAAAAATTCTAATTTTCTGCATGATGTAATACTGTGGCCATAAAAACATGGTGTTCTGGATTTTAATATTTTTGTCAATATAAGAGTGATGTAGCTTCGGTGAAGCACTGCAACCAGCAGATACAGAATATATATGTGACATTGTCTGTTATATGGAAAAGAAAGTTCTAACTTTGAACCAACTCAAGAAAAATAAAAAAAAAAGGACAAAAACAGTTAATGAAAGTGAAAATCAGGGTTACGCAATACATTGTTCTAATGTTTGTTACATTTTTACATGTTAATTTTGAATGCTGAATATCTTGCGTAGAAATGAGAACACTCTTGAAGACCATCCACACCGAGAACTGCCGACTGATCAAGTCTAGAACAGGGCTGCCCAAGCCCTGGAGATTTACCCTCCAGTAATAAGAAACTATGATAAATGGTTGGAACAAAAACCTGAGCCTCGGAGCACTGACCCCTCTGGAGTGGAGTCCTGTGGCTTTGTCTGAATGGGGTTAGTAAAGTGGTTAAGTTGGATTTGATATTGTGAGAGTGATGGTATGATGTGTTTCATGTAAACGCAGGACATGCTTCAGCTGGTGCCTCTCTCAAACAGCGGTGGGGTGTTGAAGTGTAACTGCAATGTGGCGTAATCACTCTGACCGGCAGTGATGAGAGAGTATGAACAGTAGAGGGTCACAGGACCTCGCGCACTTCTGTCATCCAATACCTAAAGCCTATCCGCATAAGGCGCCAATTGAAAAAAAACTACTGTTAAACGTAGTGCTTAGCGTTACACACCCAGTATGACTTCAGCTGCTTCCTTGCTCAGGGTTGGTTTACAACGCAAACACTGGGCTTCAAACGGCTTTCAGGCACAGTGCATTTACCTCGTGGCACACACCAACAGGGGAGCCGGGGGGAGGATTGAAAGTGATGTGGAATGTGGACACAAGGGCCCCTGTCAATAAATCCAACCCAGAATCCCCTGCTGAGAACAGATGTGGTGTTCCTCAGGAGGATGCTGAGAAATGGGCCTCGCGCTCTGTTATTCACATTAACTCCCCGAGTCACATTTCTTCGGGTCTCTTGCCCCTTGGAACGATTAATAGGAATGAAACTCAACCACTCTGCTCATCGCTAATGAACCAGATCCGCTTCTTCAGGGAGTTGATGGTGCCGGAGGGAGAGACACTGAACAGCTAAAACGAGCTGAAGTGCTCCAGCGGGAAGGCTCTCTCTGCCTCTGTCTTGCTCAATCCCCCCTCTTTCTTTCACTCTGTGATGCCTTGCTTTCTTACAAACTGTTCCTCCACGACTCTGTGCTAAATATGACTATGAGACATCATGGTGCTTCTATCTGAAGACCCTTTTAGCACACGGTGGCGGATTTGAAAGACCATTCCCCCTAAATCTCCAGTGGGGTCCACCTTAATACACCGAAGGGCATTTTCCTAGGCCCAAGAGCTCACATTTACATTCTGAAGTTTCATTATTCAGAGCAAAATGTAGACATTTTGGCTGCTTCTGCAAAGCAAAAGAGGGCCTCTACAGATCTGCCCCTGTATGACAGAGTAGCTGGCTGCAGGCAAGGGGTGCAGCCATTCCTCACCTCCATACCAGAAGTAGCGTGACCTCCAGAGCGGAAGCATCTTCTTCGTGCTGTATTCTATCATTTTAGCTAGCTAGCTAGCTAGCGGATATTAGAAGTGAATATTGCCACAGTGGAAGCGAACTGTAACCTTATTAGCAAGCTAGCTTGCTAGCTCACTACACTACTGTGCAACCTATTCATTAAAGAGTTCTTTATCGCTTTGGCCAGCTACCCAGCAGATATTACAGTGGAAGCGACCTGTAACCTTATTAGCAAGCTAGCTGTGCTAGCTATTCATCAAACAGTTCGTTATTACTTTAGCTAGCTAGCTAGGGGATAATACAGTAGAAGCGAACTGCAACCTAATTAGCAAGCTAGCTACACCACTATGCTAGCTATTCAATAAAGAGTTTGTTATCACTTTAGCGAGCTAGCTAGTGGTTATTACAGTAGAAACAAACTATAGACTTATCAGTAATACAGCACGAAGAAGACCAAATTCCGCTGTGGAAGTCAAGTGACTTCCGGTAAGGAGGTGAGGTATGTCTGCTCTCTTGGTCTGCAGCCAGACCCCTCTTGCTATATGAGAGGACCATGACAGATCTGCCCCTATTTAAGAGGACCTCTACAGATCTGCCTCTATATGAGGCTGAGGTTGTGTAATAAGACCATGATTGCACCAGCTGGCAAGCCCATGAAACAGCAGTCCAAACGGAAAAGTAGAGTCTTTTTCCTCTGCTGTAAAGCAAGGGGTTCCCTGATCACAGGGCCACTGGTGCTACCACGCTAAAATTCAGTAGCTCCACAGTTAAATGGAGTCCGTTTCCTGTCTTTGGAAGCAAGTGTTTGTTTTGGTTCTGACAGTCATCACTCCCGAGTGAGTTGATGACCTCATCACGGTCTTCAAGTAGGACTTCAGTCAAGTGTCTGAGACCAAAGCCAACAGAAACTCCTGCTCCCACACCTGCCCTTTTCAGACGAGGCTGAACTCCTTAATCCTGGGCTCTTATTTGTTAAAAATAGGTCAGGCTCCTATAAATTAGGAGGTAATGAGGACAGTCTAAAGCTTTGGACATTACAGCTCTCCACCCTGGGAATTTCAAACATGAAGACTCACTATAATAGCAGGCTTGTTTCTAAGTAAATATTGCCAATATTTTACTAGTTCAACTGCCTGTTGAGGCACCCAGAATCTCTGCCCCAAAATCACAGACAAACCAAGTAGCTAAGGTATGGAGGTTTATCAGCATACCCCATTACACATGCCATTACACATGCGCTAGCGCTAGCACTAAAGCTATTACTAACACGAACGTCAGAAGAAACACCAACAGCATTTTCAAGCAAAAGGTCAGTTCATCAGCAGGATTATGTTCACGGATTCATGTTAATTAGTGGCATTGTTTGTTCAGCTTCTTACTGTTTGGTTGGAAGTTCTCGAATGACAGCCTCACAGACGGGGTTAGGTTACCGCCAGAGAGAACAGTGCGTGCCTTGTGCTGGAAACGTGACCTACACAGGCTGTGTTCTTGCTCCTCACCCACTGCATGCAAGGAGAGGCTCCAGCTACCCCTCTAAGCAATGCGTTTAAAAAATTGTGGGAAAATCAATCCAGTCTCTTGGACTGAGGATGCCTCCTGTTTAATAATAAAGGCACATAAAAATCTGTCAGACATTGTGGCATCAAACTAATGACTCGGCAGTGAATCAAACCGCAGAGCAGGGTAATCGCCTCCTGTTTGAAGCGCCGAAGAAAGAAAATGCAAAGTTTTAATTCACTGTCAAGAGGTGCTAGTTCTCTTATGAGAGTAACAGAGTTTGCTAGTTCCTCAATGTGACAAGAAAAGAAAAACGCTGTGCTATGTGGATCCGAGGTTTCCAGGCCGGGGGGGTTGCTGCATTGCTTAGAGAGTGTTGCCATATTGCTGTGGTGGAGTTGGGAGGGATACATTCTGTACAGGTCATTCCGTGGAGACGGTCATACCCAGGACTGCCACACCCCCTCCAGAAATAATACCCGCCCCTTTCCAGTGTCCACTTTGCTAATCTGCGTGAGTGTGTGTGTGTGTGCGTGTGTGTGTGGGTGGAAAAGGGAGGTGATGCCCAGTACAGCCTGATTTGATCATACACCAAATACCAACGGGGATTTACAGCCACAGTGTAATCTTTTTATTTCAACGCCTGCAAGAAGATTGTACAAACTAGTAGAGCTGTGACGCGTATATGTGCGTCTCCGCAGGCGCGTGTACATGCGCATATTCGTAGGTTCGCAGATGAAAGGATGACAAATGGCGGAGGACAAAAAGGACAAATACAGGGTTAAATATAGGCCAGATATCCACACCAGCCCCTCGCAGCAGCGCGAGGACGAGAACAGTTCAGTTCCATTACCGCCTTCAGCTCTCACAGCGGCTCAAATATCGCTTGGGGACCGAGTGCGTAGGTCGCCCATGGTAACCCCTTATTTCCTACCAGTCACCACCGTCATTTTCACCAGCTCAGTTTCCAAAAACGCTTCCACTCCTAGAATTCACTACCGCGAAGGCATCTTCACAGGTCTGTAAAAAGAAACACAAGTCTGACGAAGGCTTCTGAAGTCTTCCGCAGTGTGAGATTCATTTTCCAACGCGCCATCCCTCGCTGTTCAGAGGTCAAGTGACTGAAAACACTTCAATTTCGCCCTGATAAAAACGTGCAATCACCATGCGCCATCAATCACCAAAAAAAAAAAACCACCTCGCTGACCGAACAACATTACACAATGTACACAAACATCCCAAACACCAAGGTGGACAACAAACTCTCACACCCGTAACCGTGTATCATTTTAAAACACAAAAGCAGTAATTTTCACCAGTTTTAACGCTAATGCCGTTTGTTTTTCTGCTCATCACAAGTTCTAATGCCCTCTGCAGTTGCAACGGTGACACTGATTCATGTAGTGGATGTTGTACAAAATACATCTAGACAATTCAATGTAAGAAATATTGTTCCAAGAGCAGACATGTATGTTACACTAGATTATTTACTGAATTGGCAAAATTCTCACATATTCTGTTATCTGCAGGTACGAATGTGGCTTCAACAATTCATTTAAAGAGGTTGTGTGAAGTATCCTAGCAAAACGTTGAATAAATGGTTTTCAAGTGTAAAAGATGACAAATAAAAGGTATCAAGTAAAAAAAAAAAAAAAAAAAAATGTAAAAAGAGGTGGTCAGTAATATGTTTTGAGGCTAAAATGCCAATTTTCCGAAGTTTTTTCAAATATTCCCGCGAAAGACGGCGAACCTGGAAGTCTGATGTCAAAACAAGAACAACACAGCGAAAACAATGGCAGAACAAGTAGAAGACTTTTTGGAGAGCGAGTCAGAAACCTCATACCTTCATTTCCGAGGTTTCTGAAGTTTCTGGTGAGCCTCGAGTCTTTGAGGAGACAGATGAGGAAGAGGGCAATGCAGTGATGTATGTTGGACCGTATGTGTATGAGCCAGAAGCCGTGGATAATCCCGAGTACGTTGCCCCTGAAAGACCCGATCTTCAATGGCGTGAATGGTAAGTCTTACTGACTTGTTTCATCCAGTGGCGTGCCGTCAGATGTCAGGAAGGCCTTCAGTAACATCACCCTTTCGCGCATAATTGCTCTTAAACTGTTTGCGATCAATTTCGCCTGATTAACAATCAACAATTTATTAACAGAACAACCACCTCCAATGCATGACACGTAATGATAAAGAAATGCTAATGACAAAGCAATTGCCTATTGCCTATGTTGATATAATTGATGTGACTCCGCAAGGATGACAATCTGCAAAAAAACATTTGCAGACTTCGCAGCAATTATTTTCGCCATCACTCAGCTGTGAATCGTACCCAACAACGCCCTATAGCTGTCACTACATTCAGACTATAAAATGGATTCTCGTGGCTTATTGCTCAATGAGCCTCGCAAACCAATTTATGCAAATCTGTGCTACAGGAGCGTAGAAATTATAAAGACATATTGATATTTTTCATAGTCATTGATGTGCGGAAGAAAACGCCGTATAATTTTGTAGTGTAATGTATAACAAGGCTTTCAAAAATAAATTACTCTCTCGTCGGTTCTACCAATTAGTCTGAGTAACAGTTGCTAGTCGGGAGAGGTAAACAGCGAGAGGTTTGGGTCATTAAGCAGTGAAAGGTGAGGTCATATCTGGCCCTGCGTTTCTGCTGAGGGACCGCCACTGGTTTCAATGTATGACTTCATCTGTCGTTGATAAACATGCATACAAATGCGACACTGACAACAAATTTATTGATGTTCATGTAAAAAGTCATATTTATCGTAAATAAATACCCTGTATCTACGGTCATCTGGCGGTGGGCATAATGCATGCGTATTCATGTACATGTATGTATCGGTGTCAGTGGCAGCTCGTGAACTGGCAATAGGGGAAGCTCAAACAATCCCTTAAAATTAATGATCGGTCATGACCTGTTTTCAATCATTCATTTAAATGACAATTACAGAAAGTCCGAAAACTCTCAACATTGTCAGATGTGGCCAGTTTTCATTTACAAGGCATACCGATTACGACTTTGGATTTCTCACGCTTTTATTTATTCAGGGGTTGGAAGGAATGCATGTGTTTATATGGGCTTATACAGGGGATGGGAAAAGTATCACAGGCATCTCTGAAAAAAGACCAACTTTCAAGACTATGAACAATGATTACAAAAGCATCTACACAAGTTATTCTTATGAAGTTGAATACTAATTAGCTAGTTGCACCTAAGTTCTACCAAGAGGTCTAACTGGCTGTACTTTGCTAAATAGGTCTTCAGGCAAGATGAAAGTATGAATTGTTCCAAAGCGGCCCAATTGCTGATGCCCAATCTACAAGCGTGTGACAAAGGGTCTAAAATTATGCCGCGCCACAAGATCAGCCACAACATTAAAGCCACCAGACAAATATTGAGATGGTCACTTATGTGATGCTAAAACAGCGCCATCACACTGACCTCAGAGCAGTGTTCTCATGGAAACTTGCATTTACTGTGGTTTGTTACATTGCCTCCTGATCAGCACAGACTCCATTCGGAGAGCTATGCTACTGATGTTACCAAACTCGAATTCCTACAGTGAGCGGATCTGATTCAGAACAGACCACAGACTGCTGCGGGGCTTCAAGGTTGAAGTAGGGCAGCCGAGAGGGACAATTTTTTTTTTTAATTATATAAACGCCATCAAGACCTGAATATCATTTTAAATAAGATTAATTTCACTAAGGCTTGTGCCCCTTTCAGAATACGAAACAAGGAAAGAACCATAGCTGGTATTCTTCATTACACATGAGAATTATGAGACTGAAAACGATCTTAAAAAAAAAATGGAACACAAAGGGAAAAAAGTCAGGTAACTTGCCCCGTGATTCAATTGAGAGAGTGTCCTTAATCGCTTTTAAAAATCACAAGGTGATGTTACATCCCAGCTCCACGTTTTCCAAAAATACCATCTTGCGTCCCGTGTCTGAACTCCACAGGATGCTGTATCAAAATGGGGAGGGGGTGAATGTCACATGACTTCAGCACCCTGTTGCCAATACGCTAATGTTAGGCCAGGCCTCATCCTGCTGGGCACTGATGTAAGGCTAATTATACTGTAACCTTCTCTGTGCACGACCATGCGCACGTGTGTTAAGAAATGCGTGTGAGTGTATGAAAGAATATATGTGTGTGTGTGTATGAAAGTATGTGTGTGAGTGAAGATGCATGTGTGCTTGTGTGTGTGTCTGTCTGTGTGCACACGCGCGCCCGCATGGATGTGTACTATGGAATTTAATGCACGCCAGCAGAACTCAGTAATTACAACCAAACAAGAGCAGAGCAGGTAACGGGCATTTCTGTTTCATTTTAAAGCGGCAGATTCCACATATCTATCTATCTCTCCCTCTCTTTCTCTCTCTCTCTCTCAGAGAGAGAGAGAAGGTGTGTATATGTGGAATCTGCCGCTTTAAAATGAAACCGAAATGCCCGCTACCTCCTTATACCTGCTCTGCTCTTGTTTGGTTGCAATTACTGAGCTCTGCAGGCGTGCATTAAATTCCATAGTACACATCCATGCCGGCGCGCGTGTGCACACACACAGACAGACAGACAGACACACACACACAGAGTAAGCTCACTGCTCTCTTACTCATTCAGCTATATCCTGTATTCCTTTTTCCAAGGAAATGCTGACACAAAAACATGATTATCAACGCTGTTCTCTCCCTCCCTTTCCCTCTCTCTCCTTTCCTCTCTTCTCTCTCTCCTCCTCCCTCCATTCCCCCAGTACCTCCACACACAGAAGATGGCAGGAGGAATGCAGAAGTGTGCTCAGGGTTCAAGCTGAACACAAATCTGATATCCATGCCACTGCTTTTGTTCTTTATGTTTATTATTTTAAAGTTTAATCCATTCCCTCTCCCTCTCTCTCCCCCTCTCTCTCCCTCATGAAAGAGGTCTTTGGTGGTCAGATGGGGTGGGGGGGAATCTTTCTGGCCCTGAGGAGGAAACCGGACACTGGCCTCTCTGTCCTGTCATATACACACACACACACACACACACACACACAGACTCTCAATGGCGCAGCACACTCGCAAAAACACACAGAAGGAAGGAAAGACAGACAGACAGACAGACAGACACACACACACACACACACACACACACTGACTGACACCGGCACATACACACTCTCTCTCACAGAAGCACAAACACACACACACACACACACACACACACACACACGTACGTTTCTGGGACACCCATCCCAGATGTACGCCAAGCCAGTAATTTCAGCCAGTTGTTGAGCATCATGCATTCCTAACACAAAGGCACCCCGTCAAACAGCGCCTCCTCAAAGTACACCATCCTCTGGCGGCCACTTCCTGCTTCCGGTTACCCACAATGCAGTGCCATTCATCTCAGCCACAGCAGCCATTTTAACATTTCCCCTGTGTGGACTGTAGAGGTGGGGGCTGGGGACAAAGTGTTTAGCGTTCTATCGAGAATCAATAAAATTATAAATGAACATGAGCGAGATGATTATCAAAAGAAAACACCAATTATCAAACAGCAATTGAACTAAAATATTTAAAAACATCATAAACAATAAGACAGAAGGAAGTCAGTATAATAGATGACCATTCAACTAATGCTGTAAGATTCGCTGCGATAACGGGTCAATATGGCCATAGTGGAAGTGAGTGAGTTAGTAAGTCATAATCCTTTCATACTCAATATCTCAAGAATGAGACTACCCATAACCTTCTAACTTCGCACATTCACACATACGGCATAGTAGATGAGCTGATTAAAGTTTGGTTGAATCTGTGACATTGCATCATACTCAATTAATATGCAAAAACGTTAGCTATGCTAGCAATGTTTGTTTTGTGTTTCTGGCTCAATTGAAGTGTACCACACTAACGTTACTTGCATAAACCTTACTTTCATGTCTACGGTAGCCAGCTAGATAGTTACAAAGCCACATGAAAACCATGGCATTGAGCTCCCCGTTTTTCATGTAGCTCTGTAGCCAGCTACAATACTGTTTGCGAAAAGACGGAAATCTAACTTGTTACAAGGCCGTGAGGATAACATGAGAAAGATGGTAGTAACTGGTTAGGGACTGGTCGTCACCGTCGGCTGAGCAGCTCATGTATACATATTATCGGTAAATGTAGTCCGGTGCAAGGCTCGCTATCTGTTGTCTGTATGAGTCTAACCTTGCGTTAGTACACCATGCAGCTCAATAGCTACATGTATTTTAATGTTATGTGGCCTTACAGGGTCAGATACTGGCCTTGGTAAACACTGGTCACCGGTGACAAAAACAGCCGAACGGAAAAAAAGCCCAAATTATGAACCCCAGAAACGTGCAATTACAACGAGAACAATCCTAAATATTAATATGAATGGGTGTACAGCAAACTTAAATTTACCATTTCACTTCAAGATGGCACTTTTACATTTGCATTTCTAACATAAACCAGTACCTTCAAAAGCACAATATTATTAAATGTCCGACCGATATTTTTCCAATAGGCTACTTGGGGACTCTGTGTCATGATATTTTGTGTCAAGAAAATTGGTATATATTTTGCACGTATATTCTGTAATAAATGTTTTTCACTCATTTAGAATATATAAAGCAGAATCACTGACATGCATTCACTTCGTCTTTCACTTCTCAAATCTTTACGTCAGTTCACACATTCCACTTCCCATTTCATAAGCCAACCCAGTTTTCTAAGTCTTTGAAGCTTTTTTGGTCTTGCAAGATGTCTCGACGCAATGAATGAGGTATGTTAAATTTTTTGTGAATTTTTTCTCAATTAATTTCTGCTTGAGTTCATATATATTTTGGTAGTCTTACTATAAAAATGGTAATATTGTGTGGTAATGTCGCCCATAGAGGAAGACCGGTTCCGTGAAAAATCCGTCACTGTAAGCAGACCCCCCTTGGTGAAACCCAGTTAGTCATTACTAACACGATAGGATATCGAAGCAATACCATTAGCTAACTGGTTAATCTTCCTTCTTTTCCCAAACACAACTGTAGATGACAAATTATGCTGGCTGGATAGGAATAATTTAGGCATTACCTTTACTAGCTCACGACATTCTCTGAACAGATCCTGAGTTTACAAGCGGCACTTCAGCCTCGTGCTGCAACACTAGCTTTTCAGATGTTCTTTTCCATTTATCCACATACTGTGATGACAATCTAATACAACCTCACTTGGCTGCTTCTTTCTTTCCCCCTGGCATGTGTGCCTTCATTTCCTCCAATAATATTGGTCACTTTAAAAACTGTCCATGAAGACGTGATATCTCAGGTTAAGCCAACATTGAGGTGACAACCACACAGTTACCATTTAAGATAGCTAAGTGCCATTTTGTTCAGGCACTACAGAATACCTGCTGCCACTTAACAAGCTGACGCAATATCTCTCCAGTTAAGCGGGTGCAAAACTCTATTTAACCCCAGACAGTGTCGCTAAACACACGGTTTTCATGTAGCTCTGTAGCTAGCTAGTTGGCTGCTGTAATCGTCAAATTATGCTGGCTGGGTATGAATAGCATAAGCCATTACATTTCCAAGCTAAATACATTTCCAAAACAGAGCCTAAATTCACAAGCAGCACTAGCAGACTGATAGTAGGCCTAACGTTGACTTTTTGATTGTCCTTTTTAATTGACCACCACAAATATCAATTTCATTCACAGTAAAGGTGCTGTGAAGTTGCATCATACTTCATTAATATGCAAACTGCACCGCATCGCAGGGTCCAGTACAATCCAGTAACATTGTTCGTTGCTTGTTTCAGAAAGAGGAAAAAAAAAAAAAAAAACGTGGCCAGAGGTGGGGCAACACTGAGGGACGGGGCCAGGTGGGAACGGCTTCCTGTCACAATGACAGCAGAGTCACATGGATCACTCGTCTGCAGTGAGCATGTGCAGCGTGACAGCTTTACACAAACATCTGAGGGCCAGATGGGAGGGAAACTCATTCTTTAGCCGTTGTTCTCTCCCCCTTTTCCTAGTTTTTATTCCCTCAACACAGACAAAGACCCACACCTAATCACTAACAGGCAGGACAGAACATGCTCTCTTGGAGCGGAGATCTTTTTTTTTTATTTTTTACAAACAATGAACTGCACATAAGCTGTGAATATAAAAAGCTGCTCATTCTAGTTTGGGAAAATGGACTGTAGAAACTTCCATTCTTCACGCTTCCCTGTAGCTGAAGAACCCCCCCCAGTGCGAGGCAGAGTTAATCCCTTATGTGTGCGAGTACTTACCGAGTCATCCGGAGGTCTGTGAATCTTGGCCCAGTCTACAGACGGACCCTTCACCTGCAGGAATCTGTGAAACAGCTTCTTAAAACCTTCAAAGTCCTTTCTTGAGATCTGTAATGAGAAACAAGCCAACGACTGAATAAGAAACAAAGGCCATCTCGCAAAAAAATGCTTGGGGGTATTGTGAATCAGCGTCGCTCAGCCCAATGAAGTCAAATGACTGGACTCCAGATTTGAAAACAAATACGCTCATGGTAACTAAAGTAGATTTCACTATGACTTTTTACAATTATATCTTTCAGTGAGATGGGTCTGCGAGGTGTTACATAATGGAATTTAAGACCATTTAAAAATGTGTAACGTCCTGTTATACGCAGTACCGATGGCAGACCCCATCAAAATTTCATCAGGGATTTTCATGGAAGCACCATCAAACTTCCAATGACTGGAACTATACTCTCTCTGATCTACATGGCTACCAGAAGACCCCTCTATCTTTAACAAAACTCAATGACTGGTTTAGACAAGAGCTGTCCAACCCTGCTCCTGAAAATCTATGGTGTTATTGGTTTGCACTCCAGCCCTAACAAATCACACCTCATTCAACTGATAGAGCAGGGCTGCCCAACCCTGTTCCTGGAGATTTACCATCGTGTAGGTCTTCATTCCGACCGTAATAAAAAGTACACCTCATTCTACAGCTAGAGCTCTCGTAGAGTTGCTAATTATCAAAGTCCAGAGAGACAAATTAGGGTGGAAACGACAAGCAGCCAGAAATGAGATCTCCCAGAATAGGGTTGGGTAGCCCTGGTTAGACCAAAAACAAACAGCCGGACCTGAGGCTGCCTCCATTTTGAGGCTAGTGAAGAATCACTCCCCCTATTCACAACCACAGCATCAGGACTCATCCCAACACACACGTGTATATAGACAACACTTAATACTGAGTAAACAGAGCACTTCAGTAGCCGTATGCAGTGAGCAGACCTTTCCAGGAAATCTCTGATTTCGACATTCCACAGACCAGAGCATTCCTGTGCCGTTTTACGTGTTCTCCAATTACGATGCAGAGGAGGCTCGAGTACTCTCCGGTTATTACTTTGATGTCTTTGCCAGTTTTCAGGTCGTAACACGCCCATCAAAATTGCAAGTGGTCAGGCGCTGACGCGCTTCATCTCACTGCTTGTCGCTATGGTTTCAGTGGCTTTTCCGGAACATACTGGCGCATTTTTAATCACACACTCCTCCACTTTCTGCCTCAGAAATGTGAGGAATTCTAGAGACCTGAGGCATCAGAAGCCTTTTGTGCTTTAATCACTGTGGAGCTGTGCTGCAGTTACTGTGCGTGACACAGCAATATGTTTAACACCTTACGATTTTAGACCACTAACAGGAGAGAGGGAGTTTCTGAGCTGAACACTCTAACATAAATGAAACCATCAAGTACTGGCTACTGAAAGCCTCAAATCCAAAAATACAGACTTGGAATTTTGAGTAAACATCACAACCACAAAAAACCTGATTCCCAGCACCATAGTCCTAGTGATGGTGGGGGGGATATGTTTTTCATTGGATTTTTCTGATGAATTATTTTTACTGATTATCAATGACAAAAGGACAAGAGTACCTGGTTACCACAGGGCAAGAAGACAAAAAAAAAGAAAGAGGTGTCTCCATAAATCCTGTCCCAAACAAGGCAACACTTCCTTCCCCCCCTCCCCTCTCCAAGGATCACATAAATACTCACCAGAGTTAACCTCGTTGGGTGCTAGATTACGGTTTCAAATGTTAACGGCTTCCTTAGGAGTAGGGGGTACAGTAGGGGATTTCTACAGCAGGGAGAGGGGGGTGCATTTACAAAGCCGCACTGAAGGCGGCCATTTTGTCTCTGCTCTGTATCAACAGCTCTGAGACATAGTGGAGGTACTTAGATACGCAGGCATCAGGACCAGTATATGACTTAGGAACCTGACCCACAGCCCTACAAAGAGCATGTGTGAGAGAAAGTGTGCGTGTGTGTGAGTGTGTGTGTATTCTTGTCTCCTTGTGTGTGTTTATTTCTGCAGTAACAGGATATTACTCCACACTCAGATCAGTGTGCAGGTCTGGCGTTAGCTGCGAGCGCAGCGTCTGTCTGATACAAATCTCTCTGAGCAATTCACTCCTGCGTCTTTCACCACACACCATTTCCTGAAAAATAAACCTCAATTCACCAGCCCCCAAAGCCCAGAGCCAGGTCACCGGAGAACGAGAGATCGGCTTTGAATGGGAGAGAGAGAAAGAGACTTTCATCAATTCTTTTTCAACTATCCATCCCACCTATTCGGGACACTATCCCAGCTGTTATTTTCAGGCAAATTTTTTAGTTTCTTTTTTCCCCCGAAAAGTATAGTTCTGTATGTGAACATTTTAATTCCCTTAAATTTTAAGACTGTGGTGCGTGGTGAGTCAAAGCCTTTCTAGTATTAAGGCATTTACTTCATGAATACTGAAATAAATCCAGACTGTTTGGGAAGATTTTGAGATACAAGCAGCAATGACATCATGTGGGCGGCGGCATCGAACGATTCACCGACTGCTGATCACCTTTTGCCTGCTCGTTACACCTAAACAGTAATTACCCCAGATCCCCCCGGGAGGACACGTTTAAACTGCCCCCACCTCAGCTTCCGCCCCCATTCCCGTGGCGATCAGCTTCTCCAGTTCCTGGTGCATAGAGGCCTCCAGTTCCTGCCGCATCACTTCCTGAAACTCCGCCATGCCGTTGGGAGCGCTCTTGCGTAAACCTGCAGGGGGCAGAGTCGAGCATTTTGGGCTAAGCTCCTGGCACACAATAGTTTTCATCAGCAATTTCACAGCCAAGGTTTATCTGTGACACACATTTCCAAATTTGCCAAATGTCATCGTACGCACAAGCGGCCAGCATCGAGTATCATTAAAAGAATGCCGTCACGGCCGAGCGTTTTTCAACGGATGCTCATAGCTTTAGAGAGATTCGAGTGAAAGTAAATGTTTTGCAAAATCCACCTCACTTGTGTACCCACATTTAACCTCAGCAGCAACTCTTTAAGACTACACAATGTAGTCAAGAGATTTTCGTCTGTGTCCTTTTTGCTACACACTTTTTTTCGATGCACACATTCACCTTCGATTGCCTCCCGGATGATGGCCGCCATGGTCAGACATGGCACAAACAAATGTCTCGAAGTTAGCGCAAACAAACAAAACACAGTTTAAAAACTGAACTAAAACATGGTATGACTCCTGCCTCAATAACTTAGTTTCACAAACAACATCAGGATGGCCACAAGAAACCACAATATAAACAAGCAATTTCCACCTGGGACAAACCTGGAAAAAAAAGAATAACCATCTTTAGTTTATCCAGTGCTACAGCTCATGCCTCAGTTTTGAGACCGTATTTCTTTAACGTCCTGATTTTGTTGAGAGACGTTGCGCAAAAGCTATGCAGCTCTTGGCTCTGTGATACAGGTCATGCAGCCTCCATTTTACATTTTAGTCGATAGAAACTTCAACATAATTATAAAAAAGTCTGACAGCTCAAAGCTCATGTGCCATTTGAAGATAAAGCAGGTCATGTCACAGCATCTAACATGTGCAGCGCAGGACTCTGACCCAGGGGCTGTACAGCACGAGCTGTGGTCCCAAACTGTACACCGTGCCATACAACAGAAACTGCTCAAGTACCATGTGCCAAAACCTGATTGGTCCATGATCAGTCCTTATTTCTGCATGTTCTATGGGCACACACCTCTTTCATCAGAGCAACATAATCATATTGAAGTAAAATCTAAATGTTCTTTGAGAGTTTTAATCAAGCAAGATGAATTTTAGCGACATTCATCTAAGCATTTATGGATTCAGTTCCCTCCCCCCCAATTCAACTGTACACATTTTTTTTTAAGATATTTCACATGGCACTAATGGCAGAACCTGACTCCCATAATGCACTGCATGGCACCAATCCATGCTACAACAGGACAACACAGAGATGTGCAATATTATTATAGAACAATATTATTAGATAATGCTTGAATTTGAGTATTTATCTGTGATGTTTTAGACTGCAGCTGGTATATGTATGGAACAGTGGCATCATCAGCAGTGTTTAAATAAGTTTGTAAAAAGGATATAAATTTATTCCAAACTCTCTGTCTTGCACAAGTCACAACAGACAATTTTTTCTTACAAATCTGCCCAGCTGTTACTTCTGCAACACAAAACAAAGGGGCACATATCAGGCGAGAGGCTGTTTTGTGGCCAAACCTCCTAACAGCGCACCCACGCACGACAGTACACTGGCTGCAGGCGAAATGAGGTCAAAACTGAAAACAAATGGGAGCAGTATGATGATATTTTTCCGGTGTTTTTTTTTTTTTTTTAATCATTGCATTAATGTGATTCTGTCCCAAATCTGAGGCAACACCGTGTGTGAGGTCATCAAGGCACCTCCCAGTGTGGCCCCACTGGACTGAATGACACAATTTTCTTCTGTTTGGCTTTACTTCCTGTTTAAGTGTTTCCAGATGGTGCGATAGTATTGCATCACCAGTTAAGCCAGGTCCCTGGCTGTAATGGGAACACTCGCTGTAGCACGTACAAGGAAGACTTATCGTATTCTTTAGACTTATCTTATTTATCCGCAACTTTGAACTTTCTACAGTGCCTCTCCATTTCTTTGTCACTCCGCCCACCCCCTCGGAGATCAAAAGCAAAGTTGAAACCAGAGTTCCACAAAATACACAGAACCTTTAAAGCAGCCTTAATTACTGTTACGATTGGCGAAAAGTTTTAATCAAGTACTGCGGTAAGGAGGAGAGCGAGAGAGAAAGAGAGGGGACAGAAAGAGAGGGGGAGAGAAAGAAAGAGAGAGAGGGAGAGAGAGAGAGTAGGAAAACCCAACATATTAGTTCAGTACCCAAAAAGGGGGGGGTGTTCATAAGAAGTGGCCCATCATTAATCAGAGGGCCTGCTGTACAGCACATCACGTACGGCCCTGTGCTGAGAGCACAGTCATGCCGACTCTGGCCCTCAGCGTGCGCAGAGAGAGGCTGCGTCCTGCCAGTAACACACAAGCCACGAAGTGCTTCCCCTGCCAATGCTGCCCAACCTCTCTCACTGAGGGGCAGAATCTCTACACATCAGGCCAAGCCGCGTCCCCCAGAGCACTTACCGATGGAGAGGGAGGAGGGGACAGTTCTGGGGGCCCACATGGGGGAGCAAAAATTCCAGACAAGGTTTAAATAGGGCGGCGGACAATCGGAGCCTAGTTCCTCTCCGGCCTCTAACAGCCTGCAGATGTGCAGGGATAATGAGAAGCACAAGGATTTGAATTCCCTCTGCCTCCTGCACGGAGTATATCCGTCTCCTGACCTACCGCCCATCTCCCTGCCTGCCGCCCATCTCCCCGCCTACCTCCCATCTCTCGTCCTACGGCCCATCTCCTAGCCTATCGCCTATCTCCCGCCCAGCCGCCCATCTCCCGCCCAACCGCCCATCTCCTGACCTACCGCCCATCTCCTGCCCAGCCCATCTCCTGCCCAACCGCCCATCTCCTGACCTACCGCCCATCTCCTGCCCAGCTGCCCATCTCCTGACCTACCGCCCATCTCCCCGCCTACTGCCAATCTCCTGACCTACCGCCCATCTCCCGCCCACCTCCCATCTCCCGTCCTACCGCCCATCTCCCGCCCAGCCGCCCATCTCCCCGACCTACCGCCCATCTCCCCACCTACCTCCCATCTCTCGTCCTACCACCCATCTCCCCGCCTACTCCCCATCTCTCATCCTACCGCCCATCTCCCGCCAGCCGCCCATCTCCTGACCTACCACCTATCTCCCCAACCTACCGCCCATCTCCTGATCTACCTCCCATCTCTCATCCTACCGCCCATCTCTTGTCCTACTGCCCATCTCCCGCCAGCCGCCCATCTCCTGACCTACTGCCCATCTCCCGCCCAGCTGCCCATCTCCTGACCTACCGCCCATCTCCCTGCCTACTGCCCATCTCCTGACCTACCGCCATACAGCCCATCTCCCCGCCTACTGCCCATCTCCTGACCTACCGCCAATCTCCCCGCCTACTGCCCATCTCCTGACCTACCGCCCATCTCCCCGCCTACTGCCCATCTCCTAACCTACCGCCCATCTCCCCGCCTATTGCCCATCTCCTCGAACTACCGCCCACCTCCCTGCCTATTGCCCATCTCCTCGAACTACCGCCCATCTCCCTGTGTGCCTCCCATCTCCCCGCCTACCGCCCATCTCCCGGCCAACCCCTCAGAGAGCGTGATGGAATCCCAGTGACTGGAATCGCCGTGAGACCCACTCCCAAATTTATTCCAGCCCCATTACTTTTATGATCCGTTCCACATTTGAAAATACACAACCCCACAGCAAAGAGCAGGATTTGAAATGACAGATAAAAATGAGTGCATTTTAGAGCCTTCATTTAACCTGGGAAATACCACTGACAATAAGCTCCTATTTTTCACAGATGCACAGAGAGAAATGCCAAGCAAACAAGCAAGAAATACTCAAATCCACTGCCACGGTTTTAGCACTCTGGCCTGAAGACCAAACACGACGTAAGGAGGGATAGACAGACAAGAGGATGGACAGAGGTATAAAAGGCACATCTACACTATAGGACGGGTCAATAGATAAGATTTTGGGGGAAAATGTTGAACAGTGTGGAAGTTGTTGTCCGGAAAAGAAGCATGCCATGGCCGGGAATTATTAGCGCTCAGTGAAGAGAGAGAGAAACCACTCCTGGGGAAATGTTGAGGTTAATGGCCTTTCTCAGGGGCCCAATAACCAAGTTCTTCCCAACGTCATCCCTCCAAATCTAAGTTAGAATGCCAGTAAGTCAAAGTTACTCATCAGGCAACGTACGGCAAGGCTATCCCGTAGCCCCTGGTCAGCAGTATGTGGGGAGATGTTGGAGCTATCCTCGCTTAGTCAGCAGGGAAACACTGCAAGGAAGTAAAGGGGGAAGAACATGACGGGAAAGTCTCTCTTCCTTTCCCTCTGTCAGCGTCTTTCTTTCCCTCCCTCCCTCTTTCCTTCTCTCCTGCACCCTCCTCTTTCGTTAAAAGATGGGACATCAGTTGAAACATCCAGGAACATAGGGTTGTACTCGCAGAGCTTAACCAGAGAACATCCAGGCTAATATTTTTCTCTCCGAGGCATGGGAAGTTTGGGATTCGGGATGTTGTGACCATTGCCACAGTCCGGCCGAAAATCCAGCGAATCTGGAGCTTCAGATTTTGCTTTTTCTGCCTTCGATACACACTTCACGTTCAAGACCTGAAAGGACTGCATTCACTCTGTTGCCTAATTGGGTGCGTGTGAGTGTGCTTGTGTGTGTGTGCGCGCGCGCATGTGTGTTCATCTATACTTGTGGAAGATAAAAAAAAAAAAAAAAATTCTGTGTGACGACTTTAACTTCGCAAGTATGAGTCCGAAAAAAAAAATTCACTTGGGGGACATTTTTTTCGGGTCGCATGAGAAAAAGCCTTAATTCTGGGCCAAGACCGAGGTTCAGGGTTACAGCTGGGCTTATGGTATGGTCTACGTCTAATTTAAAGGTTATTGGTATAGGAATTTTGCTCTCAGTTAAGATAAAATCGAGGATAAAATTGGATTTTTTTTTTTGTGGGGGGGGGAGTTGAGCTCATGTAAAAGTTAAGATTAGGGTTTGGGAAGGGGTTCAGATTAAGATATATTTTAGAGCTCGGAGGAATGGAAACAGGATTTTGGAACAAACGAATTTTGTTGGTCCTCAAGAAGACTGAAAAAGGAGACCGCGTGTACGTGCGTGTGCGCGCGCTCCGCTACTAAGCATAATAAATTATCTGACATTATCTGACTTACTTCAGAACAAATCACAGAACATCACTGAATGAATGTTTCAAATTTTCTGTTTGTCTTACCAAAAACTGCTTGGCCTCATTCGTAATATCGTGCATATTTTGCTAAATATCTGAAATACAATCATCTATAGTATGGTGCAATTCCGATAGTTATGGCAGGAGAACAAAACAATTACAGCCTGGAACAGACAGATCATTTAAATGTTGGCAAATAATTTGGCTGTTGATCCGTAATCGTAAAATCGAAAGACACACCGCCATAGCTTTTTGAATCATAAGCAGACCCGCGAGGAGTCACGAAGCTGCCAGCGTATGTACCGTAACAAGGGCCATCTGTGCAGGACGTGCTGGCTGCAGGGCAGACGAAGCCGCGCGGGGATGAAGGGCGCAGTACACGAAACAGTACAGCGGCATAATATTATCCAGGGCAGCGACAAGCACAAGATATACCTAACATGGCATATTTTTTCCCCAAGACAGAAAACAAGGCGTCTTTTTGCCGGTAGAACACAGTCCAAAACCTTCCAACAATCCAACATTTTCCCCCCTATTTCAACACGTCTGAAGACGTAATTTTACGAGCGGTTGAAATGTTGTCCACTGCATGGTCTTTATACAGCTGTGCTAAACTTCCTTTCGTTATCTGATTAAGACAACCCTTCAGACCACTTCGAGATTTTTTTTTTAAATTGATTTGTAATAAGCGCCTAAATACCTTGCATGCAGTCAGTCACGTCATGTCAGAGTTACAGATCCAGATTTCGAAATCAGACATCCCACTGCCACATTAGATACCCTCCTCTATTGCAAATCGCTTCGAAGGCCGTAACATATCTGCGCCAAGAAACTTACCTTCAACGTACAGCGACATCTTAGTTGCTCCGTGTATCCCGATAGCACTATTTGTACATATAAATTTATTTCGGGCTGTAAGTCAACTACGCTTGTAGTCCAGACGAGGTGAGTAGCCGATCTTCACTTCCCTTTGCTTCCGATGAAGGTTAAATATAAAAAACAGAAACGACTCTGATCATACCGTCAATCCGTCGAAATATTCATCACCCTACAACATGTACCCTTTGCAACGATGAACAAATAGCAGCGTCTTCACTGGACAATACGGAGGTCGATAAGATGGGAATCATTCGTTGGGTTCGGATACTGTGCCATTACATCCACACATAACCATAAACCCTTTTTAAATGAAACACATCTTTTCTCTCCTCCCACTTTAGTCCACCAGGGGGAAAACGTCCCAACTGGCAAGTGAAGGCGGCCCCGACAATAGCGGTGGAAACGGAGTCAGACGTCCCAATCATGAATATTTCGTATATATGCCATTCCATGTCACCCCGGTCTAGTTACAAGATAAATACCCCACGCCTCATTATCACGACTGACAGAAACTCCGGGCGAATTGCCTACCCACAAAGTCCATTGGGATCGCCTCTCCACTCGTATCGTGTTTTCCTATTGTAATCCGAATTGTTTACGGCCTGTCCAGCCCCTACCTTTGATTACTAAGGGGCAGTCCGACGCTGGCAAAAAACTGTAATCATTAACCAGGTCAAGATTAAAATTTACTTCGCGATCCAGGATGACAGAGAGTGTCGCAGACTACGCCACGCTTAAGCTGCTCTCACACCGGACGCGAAACGAATTTTTCGCAGGACAGATTACACTGAAAGTCAATGCAAAGGCGCGAATACACGCGTTTCGTGTATCCGCGTCTTTGCATTGACTTTCAATGTAATCTGTCGAGCGAAAAATTCGTTTCGCGTCCGGTGTGAAAGCAGCTTTACTGCGCATCATGCAGGCATACGCAAGCGAAATATTCAGCTTCAATGGCAGGAGCAGCAAGCCATTAGTCCGTCAGAGGCTGGGAGACACCATGTTCATTTGGTTTAGCTAGCGCTAGGCTGCGAACACCGCAAAACATACCATCATTAAACAATACCATTTGAAGGTCTAGGGAATGCAGATGCCATATTTCACACCACAAGCCTGTTCACTCGTCACTCAAGCACATTTCAATGTCTTTAAAATAGTCATTACCCACCTCTCAAATACTTATTATGTTATCCTCAACTGAGCTCCACTGAGGATAGTGCTTAGCTACTGTAGCTAGCTATATGCGACCACCCTTAGCCTGTGAAGTGGCTGAGGAGTATCAAATTTTGCGAGTATACATCGATCACCCTTCTAACTGGCCCTCACGTAAAATATATTGTCCTCCGAATGGGTCTCTTTTAGGACACAATACGCTGTCACGTCAGAAGCCTGCTCTTCTGCGGAAATGTCTTTCTAAAGCAGAAGTCGTATTGGTGATTTTAACTCTCCAATCATGTCTGGGCCTTCAGAATATAGCCCAATCAGAAGACTTTGAATTGCGCCACTCTGCGGCCAAAATCCAGTCTCTCAACCGCCCTGAACCAATGAGAGGAGAGGTTGTGACACTCCCCCTGCAAATCCGAAACTTGTCACGTTCTCTCAGCGCTATGGGCTCCATGAAATTCTTGTACTCAGTTATTTACAGAAGAGAAATGTGAAAGTTCACGTCTAGATATCACCAGTTAGTACTGATGGGCCAATCAGAAATCAGACTTTTGTAGCGCAATAAATCATTCCTCAGTCGGATTGGGCGAAGTGTACATAAACGCTGATAATTTAATATAACATTAGAGCGAGTTAAAACAGAAATTTGCGTCGTATTGCTTTTGCTGTGTCACTTAAAGGGCATCTGAAGTCGATTCTCAGATGGGACGTTGAATGTCCAGTGTTTACAAACAAATCACTTGCTTTTGTTGACATCTTGCATTGTCACATGACCAATTTCATTCATCAACCAATGTTTTGTGTACACGCGTACATAATCCTTCTATTTCGGTTTGTTGGCGCAAGTGCGGCTCGCTGATTGGCCGATAAACAAAAACAATGGAAATCGACTTTAGAAGAAGAAAATTTATTTATAGAGCACATTTCATACCCAAAGGCAACACAATGTGCTTCACAGGAGTAAACATATAAGCATACATATTAATATGAAAACAACATTTAGATGCCCTTTAATTGATTTCGGTGCGTTGGTTGTCAGTCAAAACACGGAAGCAGCAATTATTACATACAGATAACAAAAGCTATATTGAAGGCTGCCGTGAACTGCCTTGCCCGGAGTATATCCGCATTTGAACCGCTGTTCATTCCTATGCAAGCAATTCAGGCGTCCATCTGTGCTTGCTTCATTGTATAAAAGCTTAAAAATCCCCATAATTAATTCAATAAAAGCCAAACATGTACTCTACACTCTCAGAAAAAAAAGTACCTATTTGTACCTATAGGGGTAAAAGGCTTGTCACTGGGGCGGTACCCTCAAAGGTACTGGTGCTGTACCCACAGAAGTGGGTACTTATTTGTTTTTGGAACAAAGGTTCACACAGGTACCTTGAGGTCCTACAATTAGCCCTAGGGGTTACATAAGTGCTGAATGTACCTTGGGGAACAGAAATGGACTCCTGCTGTACCCCTATTTCTGACAGTGTATGCTCGTAAGATACGCACCGACAACGCTGCATTACCACATATTTTATCACAGTACTACGGCCTCTCTCCTGCTTTCGGTCGCTGGTGCCTACTCCTGTTTATTGAACGATATCCACGTGAAACTGCCAACTTCCCTTCAGTCCCCGAGTTTCCATAGTGGTTTTTCCAGCCCAGTACTTTTGAAACCGCGCTGCAAAACTTTTCATATACAGTGCCTGACAAAAGTCTTGTCACATAAGGACATAGTAATGAAAAATAGCATATAACTTTATTTCTAACCAATCAATTGTTACAATAAATGGTCCATTTTAATGTCAAGGGCTCTCACATTAATAATTTGGTGCAAAATGAAACCGTCAAAAAGTGTTCTGATGTCCACAGCTTGGCTAAGCCCATAACATCTGTTTTTGCTAGGACAAAAGTCTTGTGATCTTTTCAGATATGCAACAAATTGCAGATTAGAGTTTAACCTATGACAAATACTGTAATTAACACATTCCCAGATGTGTATAGAAATAACCCCAGCACACCAGACTTTCATATGAGGTGTGACTAGACCTCTGACAACATACCAAAGATTCAACCACAGACCAAAGTGCTGATCATCAAGAGCCTGAAGACTGAGTCTGCTGCTGAGGTGGCAGACATCTTTAATGTATCCAAATGTCAAGTGGAGGGATGAGAAAAAGATTTGAAGAAACTGGTGACGTTCATGGCAAGCGCCAGGTCAGACAGACCCGGTATGACAACTGTTTGAAAGGACCGTTTGTTGCTTCAACTGTACAAAGCTAGCCCTTCTTCAACTACAGCGGCTACATGAGGAAATGTCACCAAAAATCCCAGTATCTACAAGAAGAGTTTGTCAAATTCTCTCTCAAAGTGGTTTTCATAGCCAAATTAGTGCACAGAAGTCTGCATTAAACAGAAAACAAAAAACCTGCATTGCATTTGCCAAGGCCCACAGCTCGCAGAAAGGATTGATACTGAAAAAGTGGCTGAAAGTTTATTTTTCTGCTGAATCATCCATTGAACTGCATGCCAGTCGCCGTACAAGACCTGTTGGAACCCTCATGGACCCAAGATTCTCCCAGAAAACAATCATGTTGGGTGGAGGAAAAATCATGGTTTGTTGTTACATCCAGCATGGGGGTGTGAGAAAGATCTGCAGAGTGGATGGCAACATCAACAGCCTGAAATATCAAGAAGTTCTTGCTGCCCTACTTATACTGCTGCTCCTTCTCATTCTTCTGCCTCCATGTCACAGTTCCTGAAAGCGAAGAAGGTGAAGGTACTCCAGGATTGGCCAACCCAGTCACCTGAAATGAACATTATTGAGCATTTCAGGGGTAAGATGAAGGAGGATGGTTGGAAGATGAAACCATAGAATCTTGATGAACTCTGGGAGTCCTGCAAGACTGCTTTCTATGCCATTCCAGATGATTTCATCATCAAGTTATCTCAGTCATTGCCAAGACGTATGGATGCAGTCCTCCAAGCTCATGGGAGTCATACGCAATATTAATTCTTTTTTCCAAGGCACCATGGCTTTATGTTCTGATATTATAGTGGCATATTTGTGTGTTCAAAATAAAGTGTATGTATAATTTCCACATTTTTTTTCAATGCGATAAGACTTTTGTCCAAGCAAAATCTGACCTTTCTGTACAAATTAAATTATAAAACTCAATCAATGACACAAAACTCTATTTTGGTATATTTCGCATAATCTAGAGGGCTTTGCCTTTCATATAAGCCATTTTTGATTCCAACTGATCAACTGCAAGTCAGGTTATTATTTGTTGTTCCTACAACTTGGATAAGTGACAAGACTTTTGTCAGGCACTATATATGTGAGTTGATTGTGATTGTTTATACCAGTAACGCAAGGAAATTTGACCGGAATGGGAATTAACGCGCTTTATAATAGAGCTTCCTGAAACTACGCACTGATGCGTAAATTTCAGCAACAGTTCACTAGAGGTATGAATTCGATTTAATAAGGGAAAACTGAATGTGAAAGGCTACTTCACAGTAAAATCACACCTTTATCTCAACATGTACATCTTAATTTTCATTAAAAAAATGATTAGTGAAATATGCTAAGACAATTAACCAACTTAACCGGGTTAATCAATCTATTTTCTTTTCAATTAAGAACACCGATACCTGCTGAAATTCACATCGCTGGTTTTTGACAACCGGCTCGCCAATAGCGTGAAAATCGGCCAAGAGTAAATGCTGCCCCCTAGCGGTTTCCGTGTCCGCTCCTTCATTGCACAATAACTGCAATGTTGAGACTCACCTGAGCCAACTACAGCGTGCCAGAGGAAGATATTTAACAATTCAAGGTCAAACTCAATGGGGCGGCCGTATTTATTCACCTCCGCCAAGGAGGTGTATGTTTTTGTCGGCGTTGGTTGGTTGGTTAGTTTGTCAGTCTGTTAGCAACATATCTCAAAAATAGGACCAAGGGTCCAGTAGCTTACCGACAAGCAGTCTTACAGCGATGACACAAGTTAGGAAAATTTCATGTGAAGTTTGACATTTGAATCAATGAAAATCAATGTCAAGGTCACTAAATAAAGGTTCACATACATTTATAAGACCTTCTGTAATACAATCCTAAGCTCTGAAGCAGTTTTGGTGATACAAGTCATTATGTCAATATGTATTCAATATGTCAATTGTGAACTTTAAAGGTCACAGAATGTCAAGTTGTGGTCAGCAAATGGACTTCATATATGACTTTCTAAATGTCTCTATACAAACCTTAGCCCAACCTGTGACCATTTTGGTGATACAAGTCATTGTAATTTCACTGTCGAGTTTGACCCTCAAAGGTCACTGACAGTCAAGTTGAATGTCACCAAATGAAAGTTCATATGTGACTTCCTAGATGTCAGTAACACAAACCTAGGCTCCATCTGTGACCGTTTTAGTGATACAAGTCATTGAATTTTCACCAAGTCACATCTGACCTTTGAAGGTCAATACAAAGGTCACAAAATGAAAGTTCATATGTGACTTCCTACATCAGTAACACAAACCTAGGCTCCATCTGTGACCTTTTCAGTGACAGAAGTCATTGAATTTTCTCTAGGTCAAGTTAGACCTTCGAAGGTCACCAAATGGAAGTTCATACATGACTTCCTATACGTCTCCAATACAAACCTACATTCAATCTGTAACGATTTTTTCAGAATTAAGTCATTAAAATTTCACTGTATAGTTCGGCCGTTGAAGGTCACTGAAGGTCAAGTTCAAGGTCCCCCAGTGAAACTTCATACATGACTTCCTATATGGCCACAGAACAAACCTAAGCTCTATCTGTAATAGTTTTGGTAATAGAAGCCATTGAAATTTCACTTATGTGAAGTTTGAACTTCGAAGGTCACCGAAGGTCAAGTTCAAGGCCACCAAATGAAAGTTCATGTATGACTTCCTATACATCTCCAATACAAATCGAAACTATCTGTAAACATTTTGCTGATAAAAGTCATTGAAATTTCACTGTGAAGTTTGGGCATTCAAGGTCACTGAAGGTCAAGTGCAATGTCACCAAATGAAACTTCATACATGACTTCCTATATGCCCGCAATACAAACCTAAGCTCTATCTGTAATAGTTTTGGTGATAGAAGTCATTGAAATTTCACTATGTGAAGTTTGACCTTCGAAGGTCGCCGAAGGTCACGTTCAAGGCCACCAAATGAAAGTTCACACATCACTTCCTATAAGTGTTCAATGCACATATGTTCCCAATCTTCAATATTTTCAAGCATAGAAACCTTTGAAAATTGTAACATTTTGCTTGACCTCAAGTTTGACCTTTCAAGGTCATCTGAGGTCAACCTTAACACAGCCAAAATATAGGTCATATATTACTTCCTATATGTCAGTAATACAAACTTAATCTCTATCTGCAACCATTTAGCTTCCACAGGCGATTTGGCCCATTCTCCATAAGACCCAATGTTAAAGTACAGCGCCCCCGCTAGACCCACTTCCGTCGATTCAATCAAAATGGCACTCGCAATGGACAGAAAGTGTATCAAGGTGAGTTGATTGCCAGATTTAGAAAAAAAGTTATCAGTTTTTGAGAAATAATTTTTTGAAATTTCAAGTCATATCTTTTAACATTGTTAATATATTCCCTGACCTTGAGTTTGACCTTTCAAAGTCATCTGTGGTCAAATTTAATATTGCCAATTTATAGCTCATATATGACTTCCTATATGTCGATAATACAAACTTAATCTCCATCTGCAACCATTTGGCCTCCACAGGCCATCTTGCATATTCATAAAGTACAGCGCCCCCAATAGACCCACTTCCGTCGATTCAATCAAAATGGCACTCGCGCTGGACATAAAGTGTATCAAGGTGAGTTGATTGCCAGACTTAGAAAAAAAGTTATCAGTTTTTGAGAAATTATTTTTTGAAATTTCAATTCATATCTTTTAACACGTTGACTGCCAACTACGAGATAACTCGTAATGGCGGGTCAGGGCCAGCGCTAGACCTGAAAATTCGTGGGCAATTATCCATCTCTTTATTGACAACAATTAGTCCTGGCTAATTATAGATGGTTTTCCTATATTAACACGTTTTCCAATTCAAGAATAATCAAGTGGCAATTGAAGACATGGCTTCTCTCCCCCATGCGATCTAACAGCAAATAATGGGCTACATTCAGTAGGCCTACAGAAAAATAATTTGATAATAATTAGGTCTATGCACTGGCTCTCAGCAAGGTTTTTTTTTTTTGTTGTTTTTTTTTCCAGCAAGAGCGGCATTTCAGAACTCTTCAGCGAATGAAGGCAATTCTGGTGACAAGTAAATGTGGTTTCCTCCGTTTACATTTTCCAGTCTGACAGCTGTCTAGCAAGTTGCGTGACCGTGCAGCAAAAACAGGTGTAGGTACTTGTCGCCGAAATTACCTTCATTCGTAAAAGAGTTCTGAAATGCCGCTCTCGCTGGGAAAAAAAAATTACATTGCTGAGTGCCAGTGCATAGACCTAATTATAATTTAATTATTTTCTCTACTGAATGTAGCCCATTATTTGCTGTTAGATCGCATGGGGGAGAGAAGCCGTGTCTTCAATTGCCACTTGATTATTCTTGAATTGGAAAACGTGTTTATAAAGGAAAACTATCCAGAATTAGCCAGGACTAATTGTTGTCAATAAAGGGATGGATACTTTCCCCCGAATTTTCAAGTCTAGCGCTGGCCCTGACCCTCCATTACGAGTTATCTCGTAGTTGGCAGTCAACGTGTTAACATTGTTAATATATTCCCTGACCTTGAGTTTGACCTTTCAAAGTCATCTGTGGTCAAATTTAACATTTCCAATTTATAGCTCATATAAGACTTCCTATATGTCGATAATACAAACTTAATCTCTATCTGCAACCATTTGGCCTCCACAGGCCATCTTGCATATTCATAAAGTACAGCGCCCCCAATAGACCCACGTCCGTCAATTCAATCAAAATGGCACTCACACTGGACATAAAGTGTATCAAGGTGAGTTGATTGCCAGATTTAGAAAAAAAGTTCAGTTTTTGAGAAATAATTTTTTGAAATTTCAAGTCATATCTTTTAACATTGTTAATATATTCCCTGACCTTGAGTTTGACCTTTCAAAGTCATCTGTGGTCAAATTTAATATTGCCAATTTATAGCTCATATAAGACTTCCTATATGTCGATAATACAAACTTAATCTCTATCTGCAACCGTTTGCCCTCCACAGGCCATCTTGCATATTCATAAAGTACAGCGCCCCCAATAGACCCACTTCCGTCGATTCAATCAAAATGGCGCTCGCACTGTACATTGATGATACCAATTGACGGTTGACTGCCTGATTTAGAAAAAAATTTATCACGCAGTTTTTGAGAAATAATTTTTTTAAACTTCTCAGTCCGATCTTTAACATTGGAGCCAAAATTTCAAGGGCCCATAAAACGGACAAAAATGATTCAATCAAAAATCCGAGAAAAACATTTGGAGATAAGGTCTAGTAGTATGTTATTGCAAATTTACACAAAAATTCATCACGCCAAAAAAAAAAATAAAATAAAATAAAAAATGTTCCGGACGACTGACGCCACACCACAACAATAGCTTATCGGCCCATAGGGCCGGTAAGCTAAAAACGATTGCATAGATTTTAACCAAACTTTGCAGGATGTTTAAGTAGCACAAGAGGAATAAGTGATTAAATTTAGGCATATCTAGCCCAAAGTACAGCAGAGATACAGGCCAAAGTTCAAATCCAGCCAACGTGGCGGAGGTATGGGCTCTCGCGAGTCCAGCAGAGAAGGTCAGAAATGACTCAAGGATCAACTGATTAGATTTTGGGAGTGATCTGGGTTAGGAATTAGGGTAAGGGTTAGAGTTAGGGCCCTGGGCGGAGGTGCTGCGTTCTGAGTGCTCATTTGTATTGTTTTAACGTGAAAATTGCGATAAAGCAAAAACCAATTAGAGCCAAAATCCTTAATGCAATGCTGCATTAGTTTGGTAGCAGGTCAAGAGGGTAGTCAACGAATTGGGGAAAATAATTCCAAGAAGTTTGAAAACACCGACTCAGTGCGTGAGTGCGAGTGTGAGTAGAAGGGACAGCGATGGCACATATAAGCCCGAGGGGGTCACCGAGACATCACAAGCTTTAACCCACGTTTTATAATTCCGAATCCAATATGAGAAAAGCAAAAACAAAAACCAGCCACAGCCCAGATAAGTTGACATGGTTTTGTCCGTTTTATTATAGGTCTCAACATGCGGCCATTACGGTGGTTGGGATGAATAAGTGTATTGTTAGCCAATCTAGTGGATGACATTCCCCAGCGTCTTCCAAAACAGGCGAACAGGGACTGTTTATTTCCTTCAGTTACTGTCTAAAAGCTTGACAGATGAAACACGCACACACACACACACAGTGCTGACAGGGTGATGTTTTTATCAGAAGTGCTAAGTCCAGAGGTCAGAAAATAAAAGTCCTGCTAAGCGTTTGTCCCAACTCATTATCTGAGCCAGATGACTTCACTGACAGATTCTAACTTCTAGCTGAAGGATTGTGCCCATATGAAAATCCCAGTGGTTGGAACAAAACGCAGGGGAGGACTTTTAACTTTCTGAACCCGGATTTTATATGCCAGATGTCTATAGACGAGATGGAGGGCTTTGGGGGTCGGAGTCCTGTCCTGTTAGTCACACTTTCAGGAAGGACACAGCCGTGTTCCGTTCCTCCACCAGCTCGTTGGCTGTGGCGTCCATCTTCTTACGAGAGAAGTCGTTAATCGCCAACCCATCCACGATCTTCCAGGACTTGTTCTGAGAAGGGAGGAAAACGTGCCATTTTAATGCCATGTGACCCTACAGAACCCTCCCAACTCGTTCTCCAAACACAGAAAAACAAGAGGACATTTATGCAGTCCTCAGTGGATAAAAGCATGCATATATAAACATAACATAACAGACAGCTCAGTTAAAACTATAGAGCAATAAAGAATTAATGTTGCTGATAATTTTCAAGAGAGATGAAATGGGTCTGGTGTGACCATTAAATGTTAGCCATGTTCAGGATCAAAGCAGACACTCATAGAAATTAAAAGGTATACATATTTACTCTTGTGCACATTGAATATTGCACTAAGGCCTGAAAGTCAATCACATCCAGGATCAGATAAACATCAGCACTCAGGAATAAAGCAGCCCTAGGGCACAGGTGAATTTTGCAGTTGCCTGAATGATTCTTCTCCAGAGATGCACGCAATAGAGCATTTCCTACCTTAATCACTACTGGAAAGGAGTAGATGAGGTCATCAGGAACTCCATAAGAATTTCCGCTGGAGTAAACGCCCATGGACACAAACTCGCCCTGTCCCAGAGAGGAAAAGGTCAACTCACAAAAAACTAGATAACTTGGTCGCCACAGGGACCGAGTCGCGTATCTCCCCGATCCCCAAATTTTGGACAAAATGGCTGCCGGCAGCCATATTGGATGTCCAAAATTCGCGAAAATCGGCCTTGAGCGTTGTCCAATCAATATCTTTGCCTGCGTGAAATTTAGAGAAATTCCTGTAATAATTGTGGCTTCCAGAGCCCAGAACAGAAAATCTCTGCGGCGGCGGCAGCCCCGGAACTAAACCATAGTATCTCCCGACTATCGTCGTTGGGGAGATACAATTAAGCTCACAGCTGTGATTGGTTTCCCTTTTTTCCAAGTAAACAAGCACGTAGTTGAGTCTAGATATCAGTTAGGCTCATACAGCATGGTTAGCAGTGGTAGCCAGGCCCATGCAGTGTGCTCCTGCTGAAGGGATACAAATGGTTCAAATGCAGTGGCATGCCGTAGAAGATAGAAGTCCTTCAGTGAGCTCACCTTTTAACACATGATTATTCCAAACCGGTTCCCATTTACTTTTCCTGATGAGCCATCAAACATTAATTCATTCAGGAGCAAAGATTAATTGGGAGAATTACTGGCTAATTTGCTTTTTGCTAGTATTATTGTTCATTGCATCAGAAAGTTATTAGGCGTTTTCCCTTCTGCATTACTGACACAAAACTTCAATATGTCATTTGACGATTCTGAGTTCCTAGCTCATAACATTTTTTTCTTCAGATGATGCATCACATTTTAAATGCATTCTTTTCAACAATGAAAACGTCTTGAATAAGTGCCTTTTAAAATAATTACACAGCTGAAAAAAATGCTAAAACAGGAAATGAAATTCAGAGAAAGTTTTGGAATGATTAATTATTGAGATGGCGATCCTAATATCACAAGTATTATATGTATGTTGTAAATGCAGCCTGTTGGGGATCTGTCATTTTTTAATGAATAATTTGTGAATCATTAAAGGTTTATACATTAATCTTGATTATTCATTAATTCAATTGTTTGATTGTTAATCAGGTAATTTTAAATGGGACTAGGTAGAGAGCAATCACGCATGAAGAGGGGAGGTTACTGAAGGCCTTCTATACTTCTGATGGTACGACACTGTTCAAATGGAAATCATCTCCGTTTCAAATGCTTTTCTACACTATGTTGGTTTTGCCTGGAGCACTGGAGCCAGGATGGAGGAACAGATGTGTGGAGTTTTACACTTTTTGGGCCATTTCATTTGTCACTAGTGCCAAACCACCAGGCAAGTAGAATCAAATGCAGAGAAGCATTTGAATCTGAAACGGATACCATTTAAATGCAAGTGTGAACTGGGTCTCCAGGGTTTATCCAGGTTTGCAGCGGCCTTCAAAGACACCCCTCACCTCCGCAGTGCCAAACCAGATGTCTCTCATGTGGTCACAGATGGCTTTGGCCGCAGACATCGCGCTGGAGAGCTTCCTGGCCTTGATGACTGATGCACCGCGCTGCTGGACCGTCTGAGAGAGGCAACGGAAATCACAGACATGGCAAATCACACACATAGGAAATCATATATACACACACACCATCACAGACACGGGAAAATCATACACACAGGATATCACCCACGGGAAACCACACACACAGGAAATCTCCCTCTCACACACACTAACACAATCTCACACACACAGACACAAGAAATCACACACAAAGGCAATCTCACACACACACACACACACACACACACACACACAAGAAATCACACACACACACACAACACACACACACACACACACACACACACACACACAAGAAATCACACACACGTGAAATCTCTCATACACAAGCACATGCAGGAAATCTCACACATGTGGGAAATCATGCATCCACACACACTCAGGAAATCTCTCTCACACACACACACACACACACTTACTGCAATGAAGCCTTCTTTCAGCCAAGCGTCGTCCTTCACGGCGTCAAAGGCAGCAACTTCCTTTCCATGCAGAGCCACTTTGGCGTGGTGGACATCGGGGTACTGCGTGGAGGAGTGGTTACCCCAGATGATCACGTTCTTTACGTTATTGGCAGGAACACTACAGCGCATAGCCACCTGAAATGGGGATGACAGAAGCCGTGATGAAAACAGGGATCCCCAGTGTGGGATAAACAGAATTAAGATGCAGAGGAACTGCCACCAGCTCCGAGACAACGATTCCTTTCAAAGCCCTTGAGGTGGCATGTGACGCCAACTCATTCAGGCTGCCATGTTAGACTATGGGGCTTTTTCACACCAGAACAGGTGCATTGTGGGATTTTGATGGGCATGGGTACCAGAAGAAAATGGGCAACTGGGGAAGAAAAACATATCATCTTCAATCAGGCTCAGAATTTTTTTGAAATAAAAATCAGATGAAGGAAAAAAAAAAAAGGAATTTGAAATGGAAATGTAGAGATGCCATCCGAAATGGTTCAATGGGGACTGGGGATATTTGCTTTTTGGGTCCAGTAGCTGAATATACTGAAATACCAAATACCCCAAGTATTATTCTAGTGCAAGATGAAATACTTCTACTAACCACAGTGGTTTGTGGTCATCTGGGGAAATGTGAATTGCTGGTCCCCAAGCTACAGCTTCATTAAGCATGACCTTTGACTTACAACCTTAAGCACTTTGACCTACAACCTTCAGCATTTCCTCTTCTTCCATCTTCAACTCAACCCTTACTATAAATTGCTCTCCCTTTAAATTTGTCAATTCAGTATCATAGGCTGAAATAACCAACCAAATTACCCAGCTGCTCCCGCACAGCAGCACGAGATATCTGGCTCACCTGTGAGCATGCTCGGTTATGGTCCAGACGGGTCAGACAGGAGAAGTTCTCCTTGGGGATGGAGGGCGCCATCTTGGAGGCAATCAAACAGTTGGTGTTTGCTGGGTTTCCCACAACCAGCACCTGAAAGAGTGAGAGATTAAGGGAGAGAATGAGCAAGTGAAAAAGCGAGTGAGTGAGAGTTCAGGTCAAGTCCAGACCAAATCAGAATCTTAGACCCCACAAAACCCCAATAAAAATATTTTTTTATGTAACTCTGCACAACCTCAGGGGAGAAATTTATACTAAAAAGCAAACATATAAAGAAACCACTTCGCTAAAAGGCAGCTGGGCAATTTGGTCTATAAATATTTGCCAACAATTTGTTTCAAACAGCCATTATCGCCAGTCTTTAAGTCAACATGTTAACACCATGTGATGACCAAAATATATAAAGATCTATAGCTATGGTCACGTAGAACTCTTTGGAAAAGTATCCAATGTCAAAGAGCCATGCAGCGATAGCAGGTTCTGACAGAAGTGTTACATGGACTTGAGTTACAGTGTCTAGTTCAGCAAATTAAAATCTACCGAACAAAATTCTTAGTTCCTTTGTGAATGCCATTTGAATTGGCTGTTGAAACAACTCAACTGACACTGTGCAATTTGTGCCAAACAACTGTGTAATTTCCTAAAGCTCCGTGTCTGCATTTCTTCCAACGCGCCAAGGAGGGAGAAAAAAAGAGAAAGAAAAAAAATAGACAAATATAACAGGCACTTAATCATAAGGAGTCAAAAACCAGCACTTCCCCTATATTTAGAGCTTTTAGCTTTGTTTGTCGTATACATGTCCTGTCCTGTTTGAAAACCTGTGTGTATCACTGTTTGCGCTGGGGTTTGGGAACTAGACTTGATCGAGGGTAGCTGGGGGCCCTCTTACATTTCCAACACGCAAGTACAGTTTAGTCCATTACATCATCTTAGGGACAGCTGCCACCCACTGTCATTTTTGCAATTTGTTTTAGTAACAGTGTAGTGAGGATTTCTTCTTAACGTCATTTGTCAGTCAGATAGCAGTGTTTTTTTTTTTTTTAGTTTTTTTTTTTGTACCAGAGTTTGTTTTTTGATTGGTTTATTTCTTTGGCAGCGTACAGACAACCATTTCTGTTCCTTCCCCACATTACACGTACATATATATAAAACAGTATCATTGTATGATCCACCCAGAACACTTCTAAATATACCAGGAATCCCACACATTTTTGTCTCACTGGTAATTTTTCACCCAAAGGCTACTCTATTATACATGTGTTAGCAGTCCACTGGAAATGACAGAGGAAATCAACGACTAACAGTAAAATCATGAGTTCCGCTCGAGGAAACCACGAACACTGTGTGCAGGACACATCTGCTTTCAGATTCTATGGTTACATAAGAGAGGAAGTTGCCAAAATTCTGCAACATAAATTGCCTGGCCTCATGTCACATAGTGTAATATGAAACACATGCACTTCTTGGAGTGACCCACCCAGACCGACATTTATCACTCACTCACACATTGCAGACATTAAAAAAAAAAAAAAAAAAAAAAAAAAAAAAGGCTAGCAAAACCTCTGCTGGCTTAATTGATGTTACTTGGCAATGAGTTAAAAACAAGACGGTTGTCCGTGGGCTGTGACTTTACCTACGCGCTCCGCATTCCTCGTCACAGCACAATGCGAGTCAGGCTCACGCGGACATGTCAGAGAAAAACATGGGGAAAACTCCAATTTCATCCAACTGACCAATCAGGGAGGCTCTTTCAAGATGAGCCACTGTCATCTTGGCCAATGGAAAGCCTCTATTCCAATGGTTCCGAACCTTATCCAGAAAGGGCTGCTGTGGATGCAGGCTTTCATTCCAACCAATCAGTTACGCCCCTGACTCCACGAATCAAGGTCTTGAGCAAAACACTCAAGACCAATCAGGGCCTGCATTCATAAAATACAACCCCAATTCCGAAATAGTTGGGACAAAGTGTAAATTGTGAACAAAATCAAAACGCAGTGACTTTCAAATCACACCAGCCAGTATTTTATTCGCAATAGAACAGAGATAAGATAGCAAATGTTGAAACTGAGAAATTTTACAATTTTATCCACAAAATGAGCTCATTTCAAATTTGATGGCTGCTACAGGTCTCAAAAAAGTTGGGACAGGGGCCTGTTTACCATGGTGTAGCATCCCCTCTTCATTTTAACACAGAGTGGAGGCATCTGGGCATTGAGGAGACAAGTTTCTTGAGTTTAGCCATTGGAATTTGATCCCACTCTTGTTAAATACAGGCTTCCAGCTGCTGGAGAGTTTTGGGTCTCCTTTGACGGACTTTTCGTTTAATTATGCGCCAAATGCTCTCAATCGTTGAAAGATCAGGACTGCAGGCAGGCCAGTTCAGCACATGGACTCCTCTACTACGAAGCCATGCTGTAGTAATAGCTGCAGTATGTGGTTTTGCATTGTCCTGCTGAAATACACAAGGCCTTCCCTGGAATAGATGTCGTCTGGAGGGGAGCATATGTTGCTCTAAACCTTTATATACCTTTCAGCATTCATGGTGCTTTTTAAAACATGCAAGTGTCCCACACCATATGCACTAATGCATCCCCATACCATCAGAGATGCTGGCTTTTGAACTGAACACTGATAACAGGAGGGGTGGTCTTTCTCCTCTTTAGCCCAGAGGACACGACGCCCATGATTTCCAACAAGAATGTCAAATTTGGACTCGTCTGACCACAGGAAACTTTGCCACTTTGCTACAGTCCATTTTAAATGAGCCTTGGCCCACAGAACACGGCGGCGCTTCTGGATCATGCTTAACAATGGCTTCCTTTTTGCATGATAGAGTTTTAGGTGGCATCTGTGGATGGCACGGCAGACTGCGTTTACAGACAGTGGTTTCTTGAAGTATGCCTGGGCCCATTTAGTAATGTTAATGACAGAATCATGCGGTGAGTGATGCAGTGGGCGTCTGAGGGCCGAAGATCACGGGCATCCAGTAAAGGTCTTGGCCTTGTCCCTTACGCACAGAGATTTTTCCAGTTTCTCTGAATCTTTTGATGATGTTATGCACTGTCGATGATGAGAACTTCAAAGTCTTTGCAATTTGACGTTGAGGAACATTATTTTTAAAGTATTCCACAATTTTTGTATGCAAGCCTTCCCAGGTTAGAGAGCCTCTAGCCATCTTTACTTCTGAGAGACCCAGCCTCTCTAAGACATCCCTTTCATAGCCAATCATGTTACACATCTGATGCCAGTTAACTTAGTTACTTGCTAAATGTTCTTTCAGCTGATTCGCTTATATATTAATTGCTTTTTCAGCCCTTTTTTTTGCCTGTGTCCCAACTTTTTTGAGACCTGTTGCAGCCAGAAAATTTGAATAAGCTCATTTTCTGGATAAAAATGTAAAATGCCTCAGCTTCAACATTTGAAATGTTATCCATGTTCTATTTTAAATAACATATTGGCTCATGTGATCTGAAAGTCATTGCATTTTGATTTTATTCACAATTTACACTTCGTCCCAAATATTTCGGAATTGGGGTTGTATTTTATAAGTGTGCTGTTCTGGGATCAGTCCTACTTTTTAGCTCATAATGTGCAAGGTTAGGTTAAGGAGCAGGGAAAGCTGGTCTTAGATTCACTGAGAGGTTAAATGAATATGGTTCCAGGTGTGTAGCTGCATGGCTAGAAGGAAGGGTGGCTCCCACACTGACTGCTTCAGGGTAAGGCGGAGAAACTTGGCTCCATTCAGTGTGCATCACTAAATTCAGCTCTGCTCTACCTGAAGCGGCAAGGAGCCAAGGATACCCTCAGCACAATTCACAAGTGTAAAATACAACACCACAGCATTTTCTGGGGTGATGCATCCTGATATTGGCTAATTTCATGTGACCCAAAAGGCTAATGGTGCCACTGCAGTGTTCAGCACAAGCACAGCTCAGATTCAAATCCAGAGCGCATTGGGAGTGGTGTTTTAACAAGGCGAATCAATACCAGGAGAATTAATAACATAATATTTATAGCAGGGCTCTCCAAGTCTGGTCCTCGAATCTAAATACAGTCCTGGTTTTCCTTCCTTCCAGGCAATTCAGTGAGCAATTAATGCTGCTGATTGGCCAGATTGTCATCTCACTTGACTCCCAGGTAAAGGGAGGGTGGAAAACCAGCAGTTCTCAGCCCTCGAGGACCATAATTTGAGGAGCCCTGATTTATAGGATGCGTTTTACTCCCAAGTGTTGTGCATGATTATTAAGCTCAGTGGGAGGCTGTGAAGAGAAACTCATGTATTCTTCAATGACAAAAAAAAAAACAAAAAACAAAAATCAAGTGATTCAAGGTGCACAGATGAAATTGGCCTGCATATGAATTTCCAGAGATGTCATTTTAATCTCCTTCAAACATTCTGAGTTTTAATTGTTTTTAATTCAGGACCCTGCTGAAAAGGAGACTCTAGTCTCACTCAAGATTTATTTAAGCAGAAAGCCTAAATTAATAAAAAATAAAAATGTTCATAAATGTACTTTGCCCTCATCAAATGAAAACTAATAAAATATAAGACAGAGATACTTCTCAATTTAAATACAATGACACTGTGGTTACATCCTGTTTGCACTTACTGGTAGAACTGGAAAATTCAGGATCTGAAATTAAAAATCGGCATCATTTGGTTCCATCAACCGAGACCAGCCAATTACCATTCTTCATTCAGAATTCACTACTCCATTTTATTTTACTTCTTTTGAACTCTACACCTCAGTTTCTCAGGCTCCTTAAACTCGGCGCAAGTCACCTTGACGGTCTTCTTGGCGTACTTGTCCAAGGCCTCTCCCTGAGTCTTAAAGATGGAGACGTTCGCTTTCAGCAGGTCGCTCCTCTCCATGCCCTCCTTCCGCGGCATCGAGCCCACCAAAATGGCGGCATCCAGGTCCTTGAAGCCCACTTCCACCTTGTCCGTTGGAATGACCTCTTCAGGGCGAGATGAAAGACTTATTTTTTTTAATTAAGTTCGTCAGAACATTGCTATGGAATAAAGATTGCAGAATGCTATCCAAATTTTGGTCAAAAACAAAATTTCAGTAAACCATAAATGGATTAGCAAGTCTTTCAAGCTAAAAAGATGTAAATAGCTATACTGGGGGGGCACTATAATTAACTGCCACCTCCAAGATCCACAAATGGACAATTCCCTGACTGCTTTCTCATTACACCGACTATTCATCTTATTTTTCATCACCGTACAATTGTATTTTTTCAGGTGATATAACTAAGTGGCAGTATTCCAAATGCTTCCCACAGAACAGAACCATTTTGTCAGCAGCACAAAAAACTGAATATTTGTACAGTTCAAGTTCAAGATTGTTGGCAGTTTTTCCCTCCCTAGTCAGAGTAACCGGGCCCCCCATTGTTGGGGTGAAAGACTGAGGATTTTAAAGGCCCGAAATTCGGGGTGCACAAAAATTCCTCGAGGATTAAAGAAAGAAAGGGAGCCCACAGCAGCATTCTTGCAGGGGATACAGAATTCTGAGTGATGCTCCAGCAAAGAGATTGCACTCAATTTATTTCCTTTCCCATTTTTATTTGTGCAACTCATTTCACTGCTTTCCATTTGGACAAATCAGTTGCAGGTGACTGAGTACAGTTACACTCGCATCAGCTGCACTCTTTTTTTAAAAATTTGAGAGACTGACAGACATGCTTGACTTGGTATAAATAACTTAAGAGCCATGTGTGGAGCGCTGATTTTATTTCTATGCCTACTAATGCCATGGTCAAGGTCAACAGGGAGCTTGATTTTCTCCAAAATAAAAGCCCTGATCTACGGTTCATTCTCTCCGTTATTGCTACACTGCTGCCGCATTTTTCAAGGTCAGTCTGTTGATAAAGACAGCCCCGGCTTAGTCTGCAAAGACAGTGACATTATGCCTTTCATGTAAAAAAATTTAACTTACAGAACCCCTCACGTTGCTAAAAATTAACATCCACTAATACATAAAATTAATCAAATCTATACACATATTTTGAAGATTTCAAACCAACACCAAGTATGTGTTCATCCATCTTGCCAATTTGCCTACTTCACCAAAAATGAAGTTTTAGGCTTAAATAGCAAAGGCCTAAATTGCCATTCATACAACAAGCACAGCCGGTGAGCCTAAATATGCTTCTCATTCAAAAAAACAAAACGCATTCAGCTGCAGTCAAAAAAAAAAAAAAAAAAAAAAAAAAAGAGTTCTGCACAAATGGCAGTACACATTTTAATAGCTCGCCAAAAGGTAGTACTTCAGACTGATCTGCAGATAACGACTCATAGTGGTCATCAACGGCGATACAGCCCTTTATCAAGGTGAACTTCAGACACGGGTCAGCATTGTGAGGCACTGTTCCCTTCAGACCAATACTGCCGTCAGAGCAACGCGGCCAAGATTGGTCGAGTTTTTGTTCAATCCTCCAATCAGAGAGCTGCACTTGGCCACTCCTCCCCACCCAACACTGGCGCAATATTAATGTCGATTTAATGACAAGGTGGCCACAGATAAGTAAACGTAGGGCCACTGCGGAAAAATACAAGCGCAATGAAAACCAGAGGACTAAATGCCCCTAAAATGAATCTCAAACATGAATTCGATATCAAAACATAACCAATAACAAATCCAAAGTCTCTCCAGCCTGCACAGGGCAGCACGAATTCAATTCTTAGCCGCTTCCGGTGTTCTGTTAGTTCCGTTCATTCGAGTTCCGGTGAGACAAAGATGCACTTACCCCTCAGAAGTGGAAGAGCACAGTCCTGCAACTCCATGACAACGCCATCCAGGACTGATAGCATGGGCGTTATGTCAAGCAGAACCAGAATGATGGGCTGCGCGAAGCAGAATTAAAAAACTCGTTGAACCGGAACAGTCTCAGAAATGGAACACGATTAAGATGATGGTTTACACATCTAATAATGTGCAAGTCATTCACGCTAGAATGGTACAAATCTTTGCGCGTGCATGTAACCTCTATGTGCTTTAATAATCCATGATGCCAATTTCGGACAGTTGTATGTTTATCCTGCACTCAGCGAATTTACTGACGTCACATTTTTATTTTTATTTTTTTTTTTACATCAGCACAGACTGCGCCGACGCTTATGAATGAACATGCGCGCGGACGTCGAAAACCATGAAATATTCGGACAACAAACAAAAGAGGGTCTGACTTGAAAATGTGCAGACTCCGTGTTGCATCTATGACGGGACATTAAATACACTGGCAGACTTCACAGGCCTACCTGGTCCTTGCCGAAGACATCCCCTTTAGCAATGCTGTACAGAAGAGAATAGGCAATCTGTCCGGCGGCCCCGGTCACGAGAACTCTAATAGGATCAGACTGAAAAATAGATGGAACTTGTATCGGCACTTACAAAGACAATATTCTCAGAAAAAAAATATAATTTACCCATTTATAAAAAAAAAAAACGAAATGGACAGACAGATTGAAACATTGACACGCATAAACTTGATAAACATTTAAATACATCGGATAGCAGTAGCTAGCAGAGGCAAGCAAACTTACGTGGCTAGCCAACGCATGCATGTTAGCTAGCTGGCAATGTCAAACCCAGAACCGGGGAATCTGAAGCAGCCTGAAGGATTCTATCGTTGATCCATGTTCGCGGGGCCAAATGTAACATCACCATTCATTTTCAGCATTACAAAACTATTAAACTATGTACATTTTCCATAACACAGCACAGCCCCAGCTTTTGCAATTGCACAAAATTACGTGATCATTACGCACAGCAATTCGTATTTGGGTTTTCTGGCAATGAATGAATGAACGGAACGTTTGATGTGTTACGCTTACTCTGATGCATATTTTGTCAATGTGATATCAGCGCAATCAATAAATGAGTTAATGTACCTGGGTGCAAATAGCAATTTGGAATTTACCGATTAATTTACACCATCTTTAGTAAAACGATCACTTTGCAGCTAACTTAAGTAGCTAGCTGGCATACTTAAACGATTTAGATGGCTCGGTATTAATTTGTCAAGATTGGACCATTAAACAATGCACGATATGTTTTCTCGCTTACCATATTTACCAGTTCTCAGACAGGACCAACGACTCTTCCACTTCGCATTCAAGTGAACTGAAGGGTCACCTTTATTCTTGTACAAAAACGGCCAGGCGGCGAAAGCAGGGAATTGCAGCACTATACTGGGAAGTGTAGTTTTATATCTTACCCAGCTGAAAATGTGGACGAGGCCATGTGATGTACAAAAACTCAAATACCCATGATGTACCACTGAATTGTCAGCAACTAGCCTCTGACGTATCCCAATGCAACCATTTTGGTTAATATCAAAAAGCAAAGATGGTTACGAATACATGTACGCCTCTCTTTTTCCCGGCGACTCACATCGCTTTGAACTCTGATTGGTCAGTGTACCAGCATAGAATATTTGATTCAATCAGCGTTTAATGCGTTGACATTTCATCAAAATATTTTTAACGGTACCCTGAGTTGAATTCACAGATATGCATTAAATGAGCAATCAACTTGATGCCACGCCTCGGGGTTGACATCTGAGACTTAATCCTATAGCTAAAAGTTTTTGAGACAATTCCATTGTTAGTGTTGATGAAATATCTGAAAGTGAAAACGAATGACATAATGTGGCGATTGGGAAAAGGACATGCAGGAAGCTCATGAAACAAGTTAATCTTTCAAAATGTATTGCTATCAGGTGCGGTAAAAGTCTTGCTTTGAACGTGACGCAGCGAACAGGACTCAAGGTCCGAATTACGCATACAGTGATTAATATAAAGCAATTCTTACCTTTCTGGCATGTCGCACAGCAATTAGTAAAAAATTTGAACATGAACAACTCCGCCTCCCTCCGAAGTCCCACCCTCTTCCCCCTGCCTGACCTCTGATGCTCCCCTCACCAACAGTAATTACATAATATTCAATTCTATATGTGGTATAAAATAAAATGCCCCCGTAACGTTTAGGTACCTTTGTAGTCTGACGAACTACCATTAACGTTATTATCGTAATTATAGCATTTCAGCGCCCGTTTGTTTACAGTCAAATGCGTCGTTTTTCGGCAGTTTCATTCATATTTTCTTGCAAAACTGCTGTCATAACGTCTGTCTGCCAGAGAGGCCCGCGAGTCGCAAGCGGTGACAGCGGTAGGCAACTGGAAGGGACGCGGCGACGGATGACTGACAGGAAGCTCGGCAAATCATTTTATTCGGACCGAAATATATGAGAATTGAATATTGATGAGTTTCAACACCTGGTGGATTTCTTTTACATTTTAGTGTGCCATACGCTTATTAGGAGCATTTTAAGATTACAAAAGAAAAGTGTAAAAATGCCAGAAAGGTAAGAATTGCTTTAATTTCATGCTTATTGAAGTGTCCATTTTACTGACAGAAAATTGAGGTGAATTTTGAATTTAATGGCTGTTGATCTTGACAAATGCTTGCAATCATTCCTCGTACAACCATATTTTCAATAATTTACCCTCTATGATCTTTATGGAATCAATGTTTAACTTAAGGGATGTACAGTTGTTATTTTTTTATGTAACACTGCATCTTGACATTGAATGCAAACCCCATCCTAGATACCTTTCCTCTCTGATAATTAGCCATTTATGAAGAGCTAGTGCTTCTAATTGGCCAGACTGTTTTTACTCCTGACTCCCAGGCAAAGTGAGGGTGGAAAACCTAACGGTTTGCGGACCTCCAGGACCTCCTTGCACTACATTGTTAATTCGCAGCTACAAACAACTGAAGCTCACCATTAGCTTAGAGTGGATGTGAGCTTCCAAACTCGAATAGCATATGAGTGATTATGATAGTTTCTGAATTCTATTGCTGTTACTGAATTGCAGCAAAGGTATCAATATTAGCACTAATGGCAAAGATGACAACTGATATTCATACCTGATGTCAATACATGATGTAAATGAGGTTGTGGAACCAAGGTCATATTATCTGCTTCTCATTGTGACAGTGCAGGTCTGAGAATTAAACCTGATTTGGGCTCCAATGATGGATGTGCCGCGTGGAATTGGCAGATGAGCATGTATAAATAGTACCTTTATCAGGCTCCAGTGGCCATGCTGTGGCTTGGCTTAGGGGATTAGAATGGAATTCTGGGGCCCCTAACAGAATAATGTTATGGGTGAAAAGTATATTGCCCACGATTTGTGCCCTGCGCCTACCCCACAAGCTTTGAGCCAGTAGAATTATTGCAGCATTTCTCAATGCTTACAGTGGCACTGCATTAGTCCTTGGCTGATTGGTCCAAGGTATGTGGGTTTGGGCTTGATGAGCATTAGAGACTAGCTGGAAAAACCTAGTGACTGCAACAACTGGTGATGGTGGACCAGCAAAAGGCAATTTTCAACTTGTACCAAGTCCAAACCAAATACCCAGGGGTATTCTGGGGGTGCTAGGAGATGACAGGACTAGCCGTCTTTTGGCGGAGAGGCTGTCCTTTTGAAGTCCTAACATGATTTAGACTTAACAGAGCCTCCTTCTCCACTTCATTGTTTGAAATTCTTGCAGTTTTCTACATCACAAACAGACCTGCTCAGCATAGCTCACTCCCACAGCCTTTACTAACCGCCCCCCTTCCCCGCACTTGATCACATTACTTTTTTCCTGTTTCTCAACAACAATGTTATTGAAGTTAATCCCCTTCTGCTTCTGCGCGCTCGTCATTTTACATCAAACTTTTGAGTGATGGTCGGCAGCACGCTGGATTCGCTAAAAATTTCTAACTGGAGGATGGCTCCGCTCCAGGTGTCTGAAGGAACTGCAAACCTGGAATCTGTATCCAAGTACCTCCAATTTCCATTTAAAGTAAATTTCAAGTTCATAAACTTGTTTGATGACTCCATATTGCTCTTGGTTGTGTAAGCAACTTCCATCCTCAAAACTATTTAACCTGTCCATATTACCTCTCCACACTCATTGTGTAGTTTACAATTGATTCTGTTCATGTGTAATTAGAGTCTGTATTTTGCCTGGGGATTTTGATGTATTAGCTACTATACTTTGGCAAATGATGTCAGCTGCCAGTGGCACTAGTGGCTCATTATGTGTGAGGAGACACCAATTCAAAACTTTAGAGGAGAGTCAATGATAGGCAGCGGCACGTAGAGTAACTTTGCATGTGAGCATCGTACACAGGGTGGCTGTGCATTTGAGCACTGCACATATGATAACTCTGCATGGGAGTATTGCGCACAGGGCAAATCTGCATGTGAGCTCTGCACACGGGGTGACTGCATGTAAGCGCTGCACATGGGGCAACTCTACATGTGAGCACTGCCCGCGGAGCGACTCTGCATGTGAGCACTGCACATGGGGCAACTCTGCATGTAAGCACTGCATGCAGGGTGACTCTGCATGTGAGCACTGCACACAAGGAAACTGCATGTGAGCACTGCACGCAGAGTGACTCTGCATGTGAGGCTTGTGAGCACTGCACACAAGGCAACTACATGTGAGCACTGCACGCAGGGCGACTCAGCATGCGAGCACTGCACACAAGGCAACTGCACGTGAGCATTGCATGCAGGACGACTCTGCATGTGAGCATTGCATGCAGGGCGACTCTGCATGTGAGCACTGCACACAGGGTGACTCTGCATGTGAGCACTGCAAGCAGGACAACTCTGTATTTGAGCGCTGCACACAGGGCAACTGCATGTTAGCACTGTACACAAGGCAACTGCACGCAGGGCGACTGCATGTGAGCACTGCACACAAGGCAACTGCATGTGAGCATTGCACGCAGGGCAACTCTGCATGTGAGCACTGCACACAGGGTGACTCTGCATGTATGCACTGCAAGCAGGGCAACTCTGTATTTGAGCACTACATGCAGGGCGACTCTGCATGTGAGCACTGCATGCAAGGCAACTGCATTTGAGTACTGCATGCAGGGTGGCTCTGCATGTGAGCACTGCGCGCAGGGCGACTCTGCAAGTGAGCACTGTACACAGGGTGACTGCAAGTGAGAACTGCAGACAAGGTTACTCTGCATGTCAGCTCTGCACAGAGGACGACTCTATGTGAGCACCACACTAAGGGCAAATCTGCATGTGAGCACTGCATACAGGGCAACTCTGCATGTGAGCACTGGACACAGGGTAACTACATGTGAGCACTGCACATAGGGAAACTCTGCCTGTTAGCACTGCACACAGGGCGACTGCCTGGGAGCATTGCACACAGGGTGACTGCCCGTGAGCACTGCAACCAGGACGACTCTGCATGTGAGCACTGCACACAGAGTCACACTTCCTGTGAGAACTGCACACAAGCGACTCTGCATGTGAGCACTGCACACAGGGCGACTCTGCATGTGAGCACTGCATACAGGGAAACTGCCTGTGAGCACTGCACACACGGCGACTTGCATGTGACCACTGAAAACAGAGTCACACTGTACGGGTGAACTGCACACAGGGCGACTCTGCGTGTGAGCACTGCACACAGGGCGACTCTGCATGTGAACACTGCACACGGCAATTCTGTATGCAGTGCTCACATGCAGAGTTTGATTAGAGCAGGTTAGTTGTACCCAATACACCCCTCTCCTGGACTTATAGGGGCACACTGTGCCGCACTGTAAGAAACCAAACTCTGGTTTATCTCAGTACACATTGGAGGGTTATAATGGAACCAACGGGGGCAAAATGAGGTCGCCTACTTAAGGACTAAAGACTCTTTGTGACTGGGGCTCTCCACGGTGCTGCTGTATGCATTGCTCTACCTGACTTTTCAGCAAACATAGAGAGCCAGCGCGAGCCGGTGACAGAGAAATGCCCGCAGCTTCCTATACAGCTTATTTAGTCAATAATTGCAATGGCAATAGCCTTTGAAATATGCATAGAAATATACTGAAATGCTTCTATTTGAAATACCACTGCTTGTGCAGATCACGCTAATTTTGTTCAGCAGAATGCAGATTTTATAAGTATTGCTTTGGAAAGGGAGGCATTCAGGAATCCAGTGCTCTGATGGCTATGTCCTCATGACACCCCTGCTGAAGCTGGCGATATGATCGCAGAGAAGCGACTTACCTGCGACGACACCGCCCTCACTACGAAATACAAGGCAGTCAATAGTGTCAGCATCTCGAGATTCCTATTCTCTTGTCCCTCTTGTATGTATGTCCGTCCGTCTTCTCCAATCACCGATCAGCTTGATGAAAGTCAAAGGAGAGCGCGAGTGCTGCAGCCGGTACGACTGTGATTAGGTTTACACCGGAATGCGATTCGAACACCGTTCTTCATTAACAGACGAGCGCGCTTTGCGTTTGTATCTTCCCTCTCTCAAGAAACGACTGATTAAGTAAATTAACACGCGTTAGCGAATAGATATTGAGATGCCGCGGATAATATTGTGTTAATATCTGCAAGTGATGATCTACTGTAGTCTGTATTAAAACAGTATTGCAGTTGCGCCTTTGAGGGTGACGTCACTGATATTTCGCTCCACAGTAGGAGACTGCATCACGTTAAAATGATACCCGGGGTTTCATTAGCCTGTGTGGAAACTCCGATGCGGCCAGTTCGTTTAGGTGATTGGATGCTTTACCGAGGAATTTTGACCTCTGAAACGGGTGAGCGCGGACCGCAGAGGTAGAAGTTTTCGAACAGACAATACGCCTCTTAGAGAGCTGACACATACTTTACGTGCATGTGTCGTTTGTTATTTCACTTTGATGTTTCAACTGAAACTGACCGGAAAATGGTAACTTCAATGGTGGCAACATGTTATTGAGACCTAATTCACTGTATCGCACATTTCTCGTTCATGTTTATACGTCTGAAAGCATAATATTCATCACCTAACGTTCCTGTGATTTCTGACCGTCATCCCTGAGTTTTTCTTTTGCAGTCACAATCGAAGGAGTGTGAGGGTGAAGGAGATTTGTGTTTTGTTGCCTGCACTGAAACGGTTTGTTTTGAAAGTACTCATTGGCTCGCAATGCTCTGTGGTGTCCACCTACATTGGAATAGATGCTCGGTGTTTTTTCCTGCTCTTTTCTCCCCATGTGCTCTTGGTGGCTGAATTTATCCTCTCAAGATACACCTCCATAGTCTGAGCAATGATAGCCTGCAGGTTTGCTCTTTGCGGAACAAATTTCCCTGATGTGCCATGGAAGGTAAACTAATTTTATTTTATTTTTTTATGTTACCAATATAGCACTTAGCTACACAGCAGTTACTAAGTGCTTAAGGATAAATTACACTGTGCGAAACCAAAAGAGAGAGCATGTATTACAAGCAAAATATTTCAAGCAATATAGTGAACGATACAAGATTAAGTGACAAAATAAAAGCATCAGGAATTACAAAGCAACAACTTATAAAAACTCCAGCGTGAACAAGTTTTTTTTTTTTTAAGTGTTATGGACTCAGCTGACCTGCTATTGCGGGGGAGGCCATTCCAATATGTTTGGAGCTAAAACAGTAAAAGTACAGTCTCCCTTTGTTTAGAGTCTTGACTATGGGACAGTTAAGAGAATTTGGTTAGATGATCTTGGTAATCTTGGTGCAGAGTATTAAGTTAAGTTCAGAAATATTAGAGAGCCATGCCATATGGCTTTGAATGTGACAAGGGGGATCTTAAACTGAGTACATAAGATGAACAGGAAGCCAATGTAAGTGGCCCACAGTAGGGGTTATATATTCTCTTCCCGTAGTGTTGTGACGGTGCATTCAGGAACCACAAGCGAGAGCAGGAAATCCAAAAATCGTATGCCTTTATTGATAGCAGGGTCAGGACCAGAAGACACAATCACCAAGCCAAAAAATGAAATCCAAAAACAAAGTCGACTAGACAGGCTGGGGTCTGAACCAGAAAAGCAGAGGTGCGACGGTACATAGACAGTAGGCAAAAAATCGTAGTCGAAATCCAAAGCAGAGAGTCATACTCAGGGCATCCAAACACAGTAGACGTGGTCGTACAGAAATGGGTCAAAAATCCAGAAAGACAAAAACAAGACGGAAGGACTATGGCAAAAATCAAGGTCAGACGAAACAGTCGAAGAGAAACAATAATCAATTGGCATACACGAGACTCTGCACAAAGGAATATTGATCAACGTTCTGACAAGGGCTGAACAGCAGTGAGGACTCTAAATAGACAAAAGGGAAGTCACTTGCTATGCAGGGAACAGGTGAATTGGATGAGAACTAATTACAAAGGAAGGTACACATGGGGAAGTCCTAAACCGCAACAATTGGCAAAAGCCAAGACACAGACGGGATTCACGCAGACATCCTATGACAAATAAACAGCTCCGGTCAAGGAGTTCTAAGTGCACAGACAATGAGTGCAGGAAAGCAATTACGCATGTGCGAGAGATCTCGCAGAAACGTAGGGAGAGACAGGGAAAGCAAAGCAAGGGGCAGAGACTAGAACAGGGCGATTGCTGAGATTGAATCAGTAATAATTAGTTGAGGTGCAGCTTTACAAATTAATCAAAGTGCTCATTAGTAAGTTAGTAATATATACATGGATTAGTTGGGTTAGTAGACTATGATACAAAATATAAATGTTAGTATTATTAGTAATCTAGAAAAGCAAGGCGAAGGAAGTAAACGAGAATTGAAGTAATAATATGAAATACCAGAAACCATTGAAATCACCCGAAGCAGGTAAGCACGCAGACTGGGAAGACGGACTGAACCAACTAGATCACAAGACAGGGGAGACAAGTGCAATGAAACTTAAAATGGTATGAACTGAAAACCAGGGAATACATAACCAAAAAGAATAAAGAAAATACATAACCATGAACATAAAGCATGAACACAAACACAGAACCATGACAAATGTTTGTCAAAAGCTTGGCTGCTTCATGCTGAAACAAGTGAAGTTTAACTATTTCAACCTTGCTTAACAGGAAAATAAGTTGTTACTGTGAGAGGAGCATGGATGATTTGCTCTTGGATGTTACTGGGCAATGTAGAAGCAATTTTGGAGATATTTCTTAGTTGTACAAAATATGACTGAACCAATTTCTTCATATGATGGTCAAAATTCAGATTTTCATCAAACAGACGCCAAAATTTCTGGATGATGGTTTCAAATTACCTACACTGCAAAAACAAAATCTTATCATGCATTTTAATCTTGCATTTGGACTGCTAACTCTTATTTCTATCACCTTCTTTTCTTAAAAAAAGACATTCTTCCACTGATCTACGATCACTTTAGCTCATTCCAGATTTGTCCAAGGGGTAAGATAATTTCACTTACCTCATAGACAAATCTATAAATGAGTCAAAATTATCTCACATCAGAGACAGAATGTATATTTCATTTTAGAAAAAAGGTCTTAGAAGTACAATGTTTCAAGTCTAAATACAAGATTTAAATTCTTGTTAAGATTTGTTTTTGCAGTGTAAATGCCTGAAGTATGGACTAGTACTCTTTGAAATTTGGTCTGGCCTAAGGACTAAAATTTCTGTGTGGTCTGTGTTCAGCTGTAAGAAATTCAGTGACATCAGATCTTTGATAACAGTAAGACAGCAATTTTGAGTATTTAGATTTTTAAGCTTGACAGATTTAAATGATGCATAAATCTATGAATCATTTCAGTACCAATGATGGGCAACATTCTTAACTGACAACTAATATGACGAAAGGGGAGCAAATACAAGCTAAATGACATAGCACCAAGGATTGAACCTTGCAGGACCCCACATGACATAGGAGATAGTGATGAGACAAAATCATCAGAAGCCGCTCTTAAAGCTCTCTACATAAGATAGGAGGAAAACCATCTGAGGTCAGTTGCATCTATGCTAACAAGCACTTTAATCTGTCCAGCAAGATAGTACGATCACTAGTGTCAAAGGTGGCAGCCAAGTTTAACATTATTAAAATGGAGTGACAGCCAGAATCTGCATTCATAAACATAACATCAATGATTTTCAGGAGAGCTGTTTAAGTACTATGCAGCTGGCAAAAAACACATTTAACTCGGCAAGATTAGCTTTCAGTATTTCCAATAGTATAAATTTTTTTAAACAATTTTTGAGGAAATGGGTCAGTTTTAGATGGGTCAGTAGTTCTGAGGGAGTCTTGGATCAATGCCAGGTTCCTTTAAAAAGGGTTGAAGACAAGCTTGTTTAAAATTATCATAGATATGACCAGAAGACAGCGACTCATTTTCAAGAAAGAGAGGACAAGGGGTGATAACTTGTTGTACCTCTTTGAATAATCCAGGGGTAGGGTATTGAAGCCACAGAAGGATAAGAGCGTGTGTGACACACTGTCAAGGAGATCATTTAGTAAATTTGGGGTAAATTCAGTTAGCAAAGTGTGGGAGCCATCTGGGGGTGTTATATATGAGGCAGGGACGATTGAAGAGGCTCTGACACCATTGACCTTCGCAACAAACTCAATGGAGGAAGCTGAAGCAGTCGAAGGAGCTGAGTTTATAAGCAGGTCAATGGTGCTGAACAGAAATTTGGGGTGACTTTTTAGCAGCTGTTAGGTTTGTAAGATGCGTAATTCCCTCTTGTTCAATTTATAAATTGTGCACGGACTGCTACTCATTCATATGAATGAGGTAAACTTGCAAGTCAGTTTCCTTCTGGCTTTGTTCCACTCTTCAATATTACCTTTTTAGTTGGCTAGAATCCTGACTTAACCAAGGTGATGGGATTGACAGGCACCTGATCCATACCCTAAGAAGCAATGTATTCTTAGACTGATGACCATAAAACATTGCACTGATCATCCAAGTCATTTATATCATGAAACTTAGTTTACCTGCTACACAAAGCTGAAAAAACAGGAGAAATAGTCCACAGATTTCTGATGAAGGATACGAGTACGAACCATATGTTTTGAGGAAGGAGTTGGTATTTGAAGGGCAATATTGAAAAAGACAGTTTTGAGACCCAAAAGGCTTTCAAGGTAAGGTAAGTGCATTAACAGATAAGCTCACCAATAAGCAGGACACTAATAAATATCATTTACGCGCTATTTAACTTGCTTTCCGTCTGTGTTGACGTTTCCAAAGTGTTTCTGGACCATAACGCAGAAACCACTCAATATTTCTTCACCAAGTGTTTGTAAGCTCATTGATCAGCTACTAAACTGGTGCCTTTTTGTGACCTTAGAATTATAGGGATCTAACTGACATTTTGGTCAAAATTGAGTCAACTATTGCACATAATAAATTGGTAATAAATAGTTCTATCTAATGATTAACTATGGGTATTCAATTAATTTGTTAAATTGGGTTCAGATCAGAATTACAAAGTTCCAGTTCCCTAAATGTACACTGAGCGGCCAAACTTTGCAAAACGGTATAAATGTTATTTAGAACCCTGTAATTCTAACGTCTCGTTTTTTTTATTTAGGGTTATCTGGGGGGTGGGGGGGCACTTTTTTTTTTTAGGAGTAAAACCCCACTCTACTTGCTATTGAATTTATAAACACAATTTGGAGGGCAATGTCAAGTGCCCATGCGATCCCATCCCACTGATGAGCATCTGCGCTTCACTGGCTTTACTTTGTTCCTTTTCTGTGCTGAGTGAACTCATTGGCTGCCTTATCCTGTCAGGACATCGTTCCACTATGTGGATTAGCAGCTTCAGTGTGTTGTATCGAATCAATGGTGACTGTGGCACCTAGTTTCTTATGGTGCTGAGTAATTGGGTTACTGTTTGGTTGTCCATATCCCATCACGCACCTGGGGTCTCCTGCTGCTGTTGAATCTTGAGCCGCAGCTGGAGAGGAATAGCGATGGGATGTGAGATTTGCTTGCAGTTTACCTGTTGGGATGCACAGTAAAGGCTAGCAGTGGGCAGCACAGGTAGAAAGTCCCAGTGTCGGATATTCTGCTATGTGTTTCCTTCACACAGTCTGATTATTGCTTATCTCACTAATCGGTTCAACCAGCCAGCGGAAGAACGGTGATGGTGAATCCATGTGGTTGGAACTAAATACTGGGATGGACTTTCAGTTTCCGCATCTGGATTTCTCGCTTCTTGCCTCTAGCTGTGGTCCTGCTCTGGAGCAGAAATGACCTGAAGCACTTTTGCAAAAGGCTGCTTCTGCAGTAAGACCAGTTTCGAAATACAGCTGGAAAATTTGGATCTATTTTCAAAATATACAAATATAAGAAAATCAATAAAGTAGTACGTGCACATATCGTTAGCCTCATAGCATAATTGCCTATCTCATTTTTAAGGTTTTTTACTTTTGTGGTTTTTAATTTTTTTATTTTTATTATTTAAGAGAATGAGTTTTATTTTTTATTTTTTGAGGTTCTGAGAAAAAATGAAAAAAGACATTTTTTTGCCAACATGGAAGAACAGGCAGTCGATATCTCAATTTGGCCAAAATATGACTGAGGCAATTATGCTATGAGGCTAATAATATGTCGCAATGCACTGCCATACAAGGTTGTAATCAGTTATTAAAATGCCATGAAGTGTGAAAATTTTGGTAGTGGGGCAATGTATGAGCATAATCTGTCTGTTTTTTCTGTGGCGGCACCAGAACTGGAAATGGGGGTCACAAAACATCCCTTTATAACAACAATTAGTCCTGGATAGTTCTTAAACATTTTCATTTATTGGCACGTTTTCCAATCATAGTAATAATCCACTGGCAATTGAAGACCCGGCTTCTCTCCCCATGCCATCTAACAGCAATGAAATAAGGGGCTAAATTCAGCACAGAAAAATAATTTACTCATGAATAGGCCTATGCTTTACGAAAGACAAACTGCTCTGGAACTTCTGAGCTACCTTTTCGGCACATCAGGCGATCTAACCTGTGCTTAATGATAGTTTAAATTGTTGAAATGGTATAAAAGACCATTTGAAATGGCCTCATGCAATCTAGAATGACGCTGATCTAAATACACCAAAGTGCACTTCCAAATTAATGATTTTTGTCTTACTTTAATGGGGAGAACTAGCAATGTCTGATTGTGTGGAGTATTGTTAATTTAGAAAATGACTGCGAACAAGTCAGGACTAATAATTGTTTTTTAGGGACGTTTTGAACCCCCCCCATAGAATACTGTAACGCTTCTATGAATTGCTTTAAAAATGTGCATGTGATTGCGAATAAAGTTTTAGTGGGCCTCTGATACGATGCCAGCAATACATTTTTTCCTGCCAAATATTTTATGGTTTTTGAAATGGGTCTGATTTAAGCAGAATGTAAGACTAAAAGTTGTTATACGTTGATTGTTGGATGTCAAATGGTTCATGAGATTCACTGATTTCAATCTCTGCCCTCATTAATCCGCACCAGGAACTTCGTCAAACGAAGCTCTGAATCAGAGGTGATTGTTAAGGACGATGATTCATAAATGTGAAGTTCTGTTTTCGGCCAGCAGATGTTGCCATAGAACTATGGTAAGCAAACTGCGCATTATAGTTGCTAATTTTTCATGACTTCGGTACCTTTTAGTCCAAAATCTCCTGGCTCTTCGCTCTGCTCGTCAAGAATGCAAAGTCAGAAAAGACGGGGTTTAAAAAGAACCCACGTTGCCAACAAGAGGTACGGAACCGGGGCACAGGAAGATTCTCACAAAGGTCAAGCATTTATTTGTCATGCTTCCGGTAAAATGCCACGGGGGAACCCCTTCTCAGTACTGACTGGATAATCTCCTGAATGACGGCTGATCACGATTTAGCTTGAGGCAGTGAAGAAACGTGTAAAATAAGCAACTGCATTGAGCCCATGAGCTTTTCTGCCCACACCGGAAACTATTCTAGCAGGCACAAACAACCGCTGATCATATTATGCCCAAGTAGCGTCTACACTTTTGGAAATACAAAAGAAGAACCGCAGATCATTTGAGGTGCAGTTTTGTCAGTATCTCTCCCAAAGCTGCTTGTCCGTTTACTTTTTGGACGCGAAGAAAAGCAACTATTTCTCTTCCAAAAGACGATGCCACCAGAAATCAGCGGGTAGCTTTTTTTGTTTGCTGGCAGCAAACAGCCATGGCCAAAGGGAACATTAGCTGTTTGTGCTCAGCATTTCACCAAATACAGCTTTGTTAATAAAGGATAATTCGACACAGGATAAGCGTTTCAGCTGCTTCTCAAACCTGAAGCAGTTGCATCGATCAAGCGCTCGGAGCCACAAGCTGCAAGTAACGATATAACATCAAGTAATGTAATTGAAGCTAACGTGTTACGGGTGGCTTGCAGGACCGCTAACGATAGTTAGCACTAACAACTGGCCTCAAACGCAGGCTTTGTAAAATATCTGAAGATAAAGCCTGGATCGGTCGCGACTGTCCGTGACTCACAGACACAGAAGCTGTAAGTTGCTTTTACTGCATAAGCCTACCTAACATGATAGCCTGTTGATTGTGGCTGTAGCACTGCGGCTAACATAGCCAAGTTACTGTTGCTAATGTTTGTGTCCTAAATATGCAAGAGTAATATCAGGAGAAATTCAACAGAAGGTGCGTGAACATAAACCTCATTTGAAGCTAACTTTTAATACTTGTTTGTTATTTGGATGCTTGGTACAACTGTCCACGGTACCGGAACTTGCTGTCTGTAAAACCTGTATTGCAAGGGTTTGTCTCTGTGGTTATGACCGCTCGGTTACCAGCTACTGCATGTTAGTTTGCGTGCCGCCGTGCTAATTAAAAATGCTCCTGGTTAACTTGCAGTAATTCTGATCGATATGCTGGTGTTACTTCGGTAAGCATCAATGTGGCAGTTTCATCATAACGTTGCCCGATTGTAGCCACTACAGTTGAAGCTAACCGGAGAGGTGCTATGTGTGTCTGCAAAGTTGGGCTGAAAAGGCTGCAGTTAGACCAGACGTAGGTTTTGCAGAGCTTGGGATACGTGTTTGGGTTTGTTTGAGTTGGCTGGATACTTCACCAATATCTGGGCTAGCTCTCTGATGCTACCGTGAAAGCAATCGCAAAACACACAAGCTCTAACATGCTTTCATACTAGACACAAAACGAATTTTTCAAGCGGCAGATTACATTCAAAGTCAATGCAAAGACGCAAATACATGCGTTATGGGCGCGTTAAGCTGCTTTCACACCGGACGCGAAACAAATTTTTCGTGCAACAGATTACATTGCAAAGACGCAAATACACGCGTTAAGCTGGATTTATGGTTCTGCGTCAAACCGACGCCGTCGCTACGCAGAGCCTCTGCGGTGACGTGAACCCCCACTGCAGAGCCTCTGCATCGCCTGCCGTGCACCTCGAAAATTTTCTAACTGCACGTCAAAGCGACTCAGACTGCAAGGGCACTGATTGGTCCGCTCTACTCGAGTCTCACGTGATTTCACGACAGGTCCTTCGGAAACCTGACGCCACCTAGCGGTTTGTCGGTGAATTGCTTTGCGGCACAGCACGACGCAAACGACCTCAACACAGAACTTTGAAAGGTCCACGACGGTGTCGAGGCGACGGCGTGCTCTTTTCGTGGAGTCGACGCAGAACCATAAATCCAGCTTTAGGGGTGTGTTAAGCCGCTTTTGTACCGGACACGAAACAAATTTTTTGCGCGACAGATTACATTCAAAGTCAATACAAAGACGCAAATACACGCATTATGGGCGCGTTAAGCCGCTTTCGCACCGGACGCGAAACAAATTTTTTGTGCGACAGATTACATTCAAAGTCAATGCAAAGACACGAATACACGCGTTATGGGCGCGTTAAAATCGCTTCGCTCGACGCTTGAACAAATTTTTTGTGTCGACAGATTACATTCAAAGTCAATGCAAAGACAATGCATTGACTTTGAATGTAATCTGTCGCGCAAAAAATTAGTTTCGCATCCGGTGTGAAAGCGGCTTATCGCGAGAAAAGCGGCTTTTCTGTGAGCAAACTCTGGTCATTCCGACGCAATAAGTAAAGCATTACCACGGGCAATTTCCAAAAAGGCCGTTTAGCCTGGAGCTTTCGCCCCTCTGTCATATACCAGCGCAGAAGCTGTTGGTTACTCCACGCTAACGACACGCCACAGTTATGCACACGAACCAGCATGTCCTTATAGTACACATCTAAGCAGTCCATAAGTTGTAGGTTCACTTTTTGCTGCTCCTCACTGTCCATGTGTCTCTCTAAACTCAGACCCACTGGATTTCTACGGTCTCCGGTCTACACTTGGGTATGTCGACCCGTTCTACAAATGGGTCTGTATGGGGTGGATTCTAGCTTTCTCTCAATCCTAGCTATAGAGTAGAAACACTGGTGTACTCACCATAGTAGCCATCGGTAGATAGCAAATTCGATCTTGAGCTGCCAGACTTTCGCACTGCATCCTCCACTTTCGCCACTGCGTTTATTAGAACAAGTATATTTCATTAGATCTATGCACATGTACTGCGTTTGATTGCAAAATTTCCCCACCGATTTCGTAGCTCAGATGGCAGACGAGTCTCACGTTTCACACTGGGGAGGCGGACCTGGAAAACTGCGTTCTGCCGTGTCCCGCCCAGCTCCACCCTCCACAGAGCTGGCCAATCAGAAGAAAGTGAGCACACGGGGAGGGGGGGCCATAGCGGAAGAGCCGCCCAAACGAGGCGTTTCAGGCAAAGACTACAACAGACTGCAAATGGGGTTTTTGAGGATGGCAGTATGAGCTAAATAAGGACCCTTTTTTGGACTTTGAACGATCAGGAGTACTCTAGGGGAGTCCAAGATCAAAATATAAACTTGGAAATGTAGCATAATAGGTCCCCTTTAATCCTAAGGGGTTACTGGGTCGTAATGCTAACTCTTCAGGAGTAAACAGGTTTTGATTCTTACTCTTCAGGAGTTATCAGGTTGTAATGCTTACTCCTCAGGGGTTATTGGGCTGTAATGCTTACTCTTCAGGAGTCATTGGGTTGTATTGCTTACTCTTTAGGAGTCATTGGGTTGTGATACTTACGCTTCGGGAGTTATTGGGTAGTAAAGCTGAATTTAAAACTATTTGCATTTTTTTTCTTGAAAACATCCAGCTCCAAAGCTATCTCATGTTGTGGATAAAAAGCAGCCCAATTCAATGAAAGGGTGTGTGTTGCATCTGTATTGGAATTTTAACGTCTCCAACAGTTGGTCCTTTAATCAGAATGCCTACCTCTTTTCACTTGGCTTAGAGCTGTAATGGAAATATGGCAGGGGCTCATTTCCTCATTTCCTCATTGCTCACACCAATCAATGGGACTGAATCAGGGTGTGAAAAGGAGAAGAAAAAGAGGATGGGTTATGCCTCATACCGGAGTACCCATTCAGCAGGTTGGGCAACCGCAAGAAGAGGACAAATGTTCTTGCAATGTTACTGACATGTTTTTTCTTATGTCTTATAGCATTTTCACTGTATTTCAGCAATGATGTAATATTATTTTGTGAAGCTGGGTGCAGAGAGGAAGCATTTGGAGTGAATATCAGCCTTGATTGCGCCTACCGCTGCCACTTCACTAATCTTTCACGGTTGCAGGTTAGCATCTTTTGATGTGTCACAATCTTGGTGCCCTGGTGCTTAATGAGAATCTCTTGCATACTTATGTATGAGACACATGCAAAATGCAGGAGTTTTCAGGCTGCACTGAATAATGGCTGCTGCTCAGCAAATGTACATCTAATATTTGTCATTAAATGTGCTGCCTAGTTGGTTCACAACAATACGGTTGCAGGTTTGAATCCAGCCTGAGTCTTTTATTGTGTGTACTTTGGACATTCTTGTCATGTTTGCTTGGTAGTTTCCTCCCACAGTCTAAGTGCATGCATGTCAGGCTTTTTGGAGACTTTAAATTATGGGGGTAAAATTGCCTCAAAAAGATTTATATATATCAAAATGAAATGTACAAATATTCATACATTTATAAATATACAAATACAAATATACAAATATAAAGACGTGACATACAAATAAATAAACTTATTTGTATAAATAAATGTATATTTGTAAATGTATTTTTGAGATTTGAAAATAAATGTGCTTGACTTTGTGTGTGGATTCTGCATTTGTGGATCGCTTTTTAGTTTTTCTCTCGATGACGTAATTTTGAGACATTCCTGCCGCACAACACGATACACAAATAAATGAATACGCCCTCCCCTAAACAACCAGCAGAGAGCAGTGTGGTGCAGCCACAGCTGGGTAATCGTCAGTCTCATGTCTCTGAACATGGATGAAGCAGCCAGAGATCAAGCAGGAACCACTGTAAGTATTACTCATTTTGGATTATTTTACGCACATGGCACTGATAAGAGATCAGTATCTACATCTGGAAAATGTCATTAAACGGTATTGATACAATGAGCAGCTACAATGGCGTAGCCAGAACGTGGGCCAGGAACATCCCTTTACAACTTCCATTAGGCCTGACTTGTTCGCAATCATCTTTCCTAATGAACAATACATTCACTCCGAAAACAATCCACACTATCAGGTGTTGCTAGTTCTTCTCGTGAACGTAAGATGACAATCATTCGTTTGACTTTGGACGCGGTTGAACAATTATTGCTCCTGACTTGTTCTCAATCATTTTCCTAAATGATTGAGAACAATGATATATTTTACAATTATAACAATACACTGTTGGCAATTATAGACACGGCCTTTTTCTTAATGCGAACCAAGTGTGACAAAATAATAGACTAAACTCAGTTCAGAAAAATAATTTACTCGTAGCCACACGCTTTACGAAAATGCTCTGGATCTTCCGCGCTACATTTTTTTGGCACATCAGGCGATCAAACATGCTCTTCATGATCGCTTACATTGTTGGAATTAAATCAAAGACGAAGATGAGAAACACCTGTACGCAATTTTGAGTATGGCTGATTGAAAGGCAAAAAAAAAAAAAAAAAAAAGCGCGTCCAAACGAATGATTTCCTTCTTTCACGAGGAGAACTAGCAACACCTGATAGTGTGGATTGTTTTCGGAGTGAATGTATTGTTCATTAGGAAAGATGATTGCAACAAGTCGGGCCTAATGGAAGTTGTAAAGGATGTTCCTGGCCCAATGCCCTGGCTACCATTGTAGCTGCTCATTGTATCAATACCGCTTAATGACATTTTCCAGATGTAGATACTGATCTCTTATCAGTGCCATGTGCGTAAAATAATCCAAAATGAGTAATACTTACAGTGGTTCCTGCTTGATCTCTGGCTGCTTCATCCATGTTCAGAGACATGAGACTGACGATTACCCAGCTGTGGCTGCACCACACTGCCCTCTGCTGGTTGTTTAGGGAAGGGTGTATTCATTTATTTGTGGATCATCATCGTGGTGTGCGGCAGGAATGTCTCAAAATTACGTCATCGAGAGGAAAACCAAAAAGCGATCCACAAATGCAGAATCCACACACAAAGTCAAGCACATTTATTTTCAAATCTCAAAAATATATTTACAAATATACGTTTATTTTTACAAATAAGTTTATTTATTTGTATGTCACGTTTTTATATTTGTATTTATATATTTATAAATGTATGAATATTTGTACATTTCATTTTGACATACATAAATCTTTTTGAGACAATTCTACCCCCATATGAAATGGCCCATGGGTGTGAGTGTGTGAGTGGCAATGGTGGCTGATGTGCTGACTATAGAGTTACAGAACATCCCTTTCAACTAATAATAGGTCTTGACCTGTTTACTCTCATTTAAAAAAAATTAACAATATGCTCAAGATATTTCAGCCTGAAAGTGCTCAACACAACCTAGTGAAGCCAATTTTCCTTGTTAAAAGGAGAGTTCACTCAAAGATGAAAATTTACTCACCCCAAGGCTAACGCCACATGAGCAGCATGGAGGCATTTTGTGTTTTTTAAATTTTGTTTTTATGCTTGAAAGAATGGCATTTGTCTTCAATTCTGTTTTTCTTTCAAACCACAAAAGTGTTTTGAGGATGAAAGAAATTCACGGACCGTTCGATTAGGTGAGTAGATGAGTGAATTTTGATTTTTGGGTGAACTGTCTAAGCTAAGAAAATAAAATGCATCAGTTTGACACAAAGTTGCCTTTCAATCAACATACATCACTTGTGGATACTTTCTAATCTTTGTTTCATTTGTTGTAATTTAAACAATCATGAAGCACAGGTTTGATCGCCCACATTGCACAATATGCTAAAAACAAAGATTTAAGTTAACAAAGGAGTTATTTTTTTGAACGAGAAAAAAAATTCTGAATTTAATTGACTATTTAATCATCACAGCATTCCTTTAGGTTGGAAACTGTGCATAATTGTCGATGGATTTTTCTAATCACTGGAAAACTTGCTAATGAAGGTCAAGACTACTTGTTAGTTAAAAGAAAGCACATTCTTTTGTGCTTTCTCTAATTTCACTTGATCAGCTTTCACCAGTGTATAAATGGCATGTGACCCCTGTGATGGACTGACAAACTGCCTGGGATGTATTACTGATTATTCATCGCAGGATTCTAGAATCGGCTCCCAGAATACAGTATGTGGATAGGATTATAGTCTGGACGGATGTGTATCTTAACTTAAGCTTTTGTTATGTGTCTGTGCATTACCATCCCTGCTCAAAATAAAGGATCATAAATATTTTCTATTTGGAGAAATGACAGCAGGTAAGATGATACTATCTGGTGCCAGTCATCCTCGTAGTGTTATATTTGTCTGCGTGCTCTGAAAACATGGACATTACGAGTGTTTTCACACACACACACCCAAAAGGCAGGAGGCTGAGAGCACTGATCTTGCGTCAGCGATATGGGCAGTGTGCAGCCTTGTACCCGAGATAAACCCTGTTTAACCTTGACTGTGAACATTACCAGTGTCAGGCTGGGGAATGTGCAGCGAAATAAAAGCATTATGGTCGACTGAGATTCAGCTGCCTTTCTACAGTGTTTTAATTTTTGGCTCTCAGCTTTACTGAACAGTGCAGTGTCATGAGATAGTGGGTGCATCTGAATACCCATATACCATCAGTGCATGTGATTTGATTCCAACCACTCAACCATCAATACAGCACCATCTGTGCAAAGTTGGACAAACGCTTCGGCTGCCATCTCCCCCATCTCCTTGCCCATGACATAACATTCCCCCCCAAGAATTTAAATACTCAACTTAATGTCAGAATTGGTGGCATTTATGAATATTTTTAATGATACAAGCTAATATAGCATTCCTGTTGATTTTATTATCCCCCACCACAAAGTGGAAGGGGATATAGGAAAGAGTGTTGTGCTTCAGTGTGTCCATCTGTCTGTCCATCTGTCCATTCTTTTTCGGGCCAGAACTCCTAAACCATTCAATATTTCTCAACAAAATTTCATATATGGCTACAGCTTATTGTATAGATGTGCCTTTTCAGACCTCCATCCGTCTTTCCGTCCATCTGTCCATCCCTCCACTGTGTTTTGTTTCCAAGCCAGATATCAGCCATCCCATGGCAGGGGATCTAAGTATTATTTCATGCTTGTTTATTTTTTATGTATCATTTTCTACAGAGAGATATCATTTCCTCTGTCATCTTGGAAACGGTTTGTCATCTGAACACCAGTAGCCTCATGGGACAGCACAGTGTCCATCGGTTGCATAAGCAGAATTTAGCTGAATGCCGTGGGCCATCTGCTTATTGTTGGCATATAGTTTGATCCATACAGAGGATTCTGAAATACTGCGAATTTCACATGCAGCTTTTCGTCTTCTGTTTAGTAACTCTGCAGAAGCATTCAGACGTACCCTTCGTCAAACAAACTGGAGTGAGAGGAACAGATACTCAATAGGGTCATAATTCTTGATTTCTCAATCCTTGCAATATGTGCGATAATGTTACGACAGACTGTTAAAATGCCACCAGACATTGGATGCATCCAAATTCTCTTAAGAGCATGGAGCCTTCCTTGATAATGGACATGAACTGGAAATGGCTTGACTTGTAGCCATGAGAAGGAGCATCTAAATTGTCTATTTCATGAAGCAAAGAAGGCAATTAGCTCCTTTGTTGCTTCGTTTTGGCAAGGAACCCAGGACCATCCTTGGAAGAAAGAAATCATAGATTATAGAATACAATCCTTTGTGGCTATTAGATATGTTATTCATCATAATCTTCCTGTTGGATCAATCGTATCATCATCAGTCATCACTGAGTTCATGAAGAATTGATGGAAAGGATATAGGATTTTCTCAAACATTTCGTAAGGTAACATCAAAAATCTCCCTGCATTTTTTCTTTGACCCGTGTGATGTTTTCTATCAAAATCAAGGCAAAGTGGAGAGGAGAGGAAGAAGGCCAATTAGGATGCATCCTCTGTCTCATTTCCATGGAGAGTTCCTGACACCCAACTTATTTGTTTGTTTGCACATTATGTATTGAAAAGACTATACATTTTACATGGTTTGAGCACTGCGCTGGAGTGGCTAAAAGCCAAAAAAATAAGGCTAACGAAGATTCTTACCCTATAAAATAATGATAATCAAGCTTATACAAATAAAAAAAACAAGGAACAATGACAAAATTAGCAAAGTTGTACAATTACAAAAAGTCTACAATTTAAAATACACCAAGAAGATCCTCAAGATGTGATCAATCCTTGTCAATAAGAAACCTTTTCTGGTATTTTTTTTTGAATAAGTTTAATGTAGTTGTTGATCATAGTGATGGAGGTGGATTGTTCCAAAGTTATGATCCTCTATATTTTAGAGAACACTGATAAAGAGAAGTTTGACAAAACAGAAGATGAAAGTCCAAAGAGTGTCTAATGGAGAATAAGTGAATATCTGAGAAGTTGTTCTGATCACTGTACTTATATGCATGTCTATATGAATGAATGAATGATCACTGAATTTATCCAAACTGGAAGTGACTCAAAAAACTTTACAGTGTTGGGATGGGCCCTAACCCGAGGGAGGAAACAAATACCGTTTAAATCAAATCAGGGATGGTTAGCTATCAGGTTGAAAAGAACTAGGATGGGAATTCAGCTGGAAACCAGGGAACCCCCGACTAACCATATAATGTAACAGAACGATCTGCTTGGATCTGGCTTTGCCCTTTATTAAATGGCACATTACAGACATTAGACTTCATTCCTGTGATGACAGAAAGCACTCGGTCTGTAATTCAGTGGGCATATTTCGTTTCAGGCAGTAGAGGGTGCTAGAAAATCACACACTGACATTATGATGCTCCAGCAATGCGTTTCCATTCCACTCATGCCTAAATCATTACTGTAGTACAACAACATTGTGTTGAACACAAAACACAAATACTTGAAAGAGAGCCAAGTTACACCTCACATTCAAATCTAAAATATTTAACCTTTTAACCCCCCCTCCAAAGTTCTTTAATATAAATGCGTCTAACTGGTTACAGCCCAGCACCCAGAAATGTAATTTGGAGATAAAATATAAACTGGTGCTCTTACCATTTGGGTGGTGTAGATTTTAGTTTTAGTGGTGTAGAATGTGACCATTTGGGTGAAGTAGAATGTGTCTGTTTTAGTGATATAAGATGCGACTAAGTGGGTTGGTGTAGAATGCTGCCGTTTAGGTGGTGCAGAAAGAGGCTGGTTTGGTTGATGTAGAATGTGGTTCGTTTGGTGATGTGGAGCCTGATAGTTTGAGTGGTTTAGTGTGAATATTTGGGAGCAGAATGTGACTGTTTGGGTTAGTGTAGAGTTTGGCCATTTTGTGGTGTAAAATGCAAGTGTTCAGGTGGAGTGAAATGATACTGTTTCGATGATGCAGAGTATGACTGCCTGCAGGGTGTAGCATGTGAGTGTTTGGGTCACGTACAATGTGACAATTTGGATGGTGCCTAATATGATGGTAGGGTTTGGTGATGTGCATGTCTGTTTGGGTGGTGTCGAATCTGACCATTCATTGTGCAGATTGAGTATGTGGGTGTTTTTTTTTTTTCATTTCCTCGCTAGCACTGTGCGGTAGGGATTACGCTGTCGTTTTGGGCTTGGTGGTAGGGTACAGACGTTGAGTCGGATAGTGTCACCTCACCAACGAGCTCCGTCTCCAGCGATGGGGCGGAGAGATCGGTATTGGCGATGAGGCCCCGGCTACACGTGCACCAGGAGGCGCCACTTTGATCAGGTGTCATGCACCGGCAGCGGCGAGTTCACGTGATGTCAACGTGACGCGCCGGCATTTCAAGAAAAAACAATCAAGCTATTCAAAGAACAGGAGACAGCCACTGCTGAGCAGTGCGTGCTGCTCTGTGGCATGTAAAGTTAACTCATGGAGGGGAATGCCAGGGAATAGTGAGAATTTTCTTGAGTGTTTGCAAGCAACGGCCACAGTTTTTAAATAGAGGACATTACAAAAAGAGTCGGCTGGAAGCAGGAGGCAGACATTTTGCATTTACATCCTTTGCCTTTTCACTCTCCATGTGAACTGGGACCATTCATTCACATAAATGAAATTGACAGAAACATTAAAAGTAGATTGATTAAATTTGCAGGTGATAGTAAATGGAGCTGTATATTTGGCTAGCAGTCTTGAGCCGGCTAAGATGATTCAGGATGATTTGGATAAAATCCAGAAGTGGGTGGAAACATGGCAAATGAAATTCAATATAACTATACTAAGTAATACATGTGAGAAATAAAAACATTACACAGGATTACTTTGAGGAAGGTGTGAAAATGGAATTTGTTCGAATTGAAAAAAACGTGGAGTAACTGTTAACCAAAGCCTCACACGGTTTGAGCCGTTGTGCTGTTACCGTTGAAAAGGCCAACAGGATGCTGGGATATATAACCAAGAGTATTGAGGATAAATCTAAGGCTGTTATACTTCTCTAGAACAATACCTTTGTCAGATCACACTTAGGGCCTGATTTGCTAAGACCTTTAGCACATCCAAAATCTTTTTGCCCGTGCAAAACCAATAACATTGCCCATGATTGGCCTGGGTACTTGCCTTGCACCAATCTGTGGCAAGGTTTCTGGTTTTGCACGGGCAAAAAGATTTTGCATGTGCTAAAGGTCTTAGTAAATCAGGCCCTGTGAGTTTTGTGTGCAGTTCTGCGGAACATACCGCAAGAAAGATACAGAGGCTCATGAGAAGGTCAAAGAAGAGCCACTAAATTAATTCCAGGTGCAAAGGTTATGACGAATGGCTGGTGAATCTTAAACTTTTTAGCCTTAGTAAAAGGAGACCTGGGATAGATGTGATTGAGGCCTTTAAACTTGTGAAAGGGATTAATAAAGTTAACAATGAAGGATTATTGTTCTGTTTGCTGAACTGGAGGGGGTCATAAATAGGAGTTAGAATAGGGTCAATTTAGCTCAAATATTAGGAAGTGTGGTTTTCAGTGTGGAATAGCTTGCAAAATCATATAGAGGCAGAAATACGAGGGGTTCTCAAGACCAGACCACCCAAACAGTGCAAGAATACTGTTTAGCCCATAAGTATCTTATGTGTTAGGTTTACTTTAGCGTAGGAAACTGTCGAGCCTAGTTGGGTCGAATGGCCTGTTCTCGCCACTCTTTTTATGTTGACTTTGTGTCTTTATCCAGTGAAAGTTTCCTTCAGCTGTATTTATCCTGTATTTAGCCCATATAGAGGAGTTCATGAAGAGGTGGCTTAAAGAAATAAGCCTTAACTACACCTATCCATTGTGCTGGGAATTCACGCTCCTTTCAGATGATTAGGCTAATTTGTTGAGTCACGGCAGGAACATGAAGGGAAAAGCACACGGTCCCTTGTCCTCACGCAGAATGGAAAAACACACACGGTCCCTTACCTTCAGCCAAATGGCCTTGTTTGGAAACCTGTGGCCTGATATGGATGAGTGCGCGAGGTGATGCTGGGGGCAAATTCTCCGCACACACACACACACTCTCACCCCTGCGGGCGGCCGACAGGGAAACAGGATACAGGACCCGACAAGACGAGGCTTGAGTTAAAAAAACACGATGCAGTGGAGAAAAACCTGCTTTTGCTGCTTCATGACGCCTAGTCAAGCAAAGACACCTCATTTGCAAAGAGAGTACAGCATTTTTTTTTTTGAATAAGGGCACATGTTAAAGTGTGGGTGTGAGATGGGGGGGGGGGTGGAGTTGGGAGTTCAGGGGTTAAACCTGAATGGGGTGAAATCATGTGACGAGGTGTCTGAGGCATTTTCACACGTGATTGAATGCTCAGGTGAGCCGTCAGGTGGAGAGGGGCTCATGCCTGCAGGTAAAATCCCACCTTTCACACACTTTCACCTGGAAAAATATCACACATTGACACCAGCTGTACAGGGATATGAACATTACCTCAGTGCAGGTGTCCGTGACAATGTGCTGACATGCATAGGATTTTGAGCATCCAGTCCGTGGAATGCTCTGACCTCACCACAATACACCCTTAGAACGATTATTACCTCTTAGAAAGAAGTTTTGGTTATAGTGTATTTAACACTAAAAAGGTGTTTTTTTTGTGACAGTATTCTGCAGATAATAAGGAATAATAATCTGATCTCTCATTGAACATGACAACTATTCTGGGGTCTGATATCAAACAACAGAATAAAGCTGGCTGCCATGAAGCTGTGTTCAGACCGTAGAACTGCAGCGCGATAAAGTCCGACTAGTGAAAACTGAAGGTTTGTTTTGACTCTGATTTCTATTTCCTAGCGCCTCTGCAAACACATTCATGAAAGATCCAGGTCTCCACCCAACTCCCTCTCCAGGATTATGCTCTGAAGAGGTGTGCAAATGTCTCTGTTGACATTTACAGTTTGCTCTGGTCTAATAGGGTCCCTGTTCCCTGAGGCTCTTCCAGAGATGACTCAGATAATGAGCGCCATGCCGGTCTCTTCTTGGTAGGAAATTCAATTTTACATCCCTGCTGAAGGATTACAGTCCCGAGGCCAAACAGCAGGGCTGCATTAAACAGAATAGATGGTGTCTAATTAAAGATTAAATTTAGTAATGGATAATATTAATATGGCAACTCTAACATGCCAATCTTCATTGACTCGTGAGGGGTGGGGGGGTCGGTGGTCGAGGGGATGCCGGTATGTAATCCCCACCAATTATAACAGCCAATGATAACGTGCCATTTTATTTTAAAATGTAGGGGTGGCAACTGAGTCGACCAATCAAATTCTGGAGTCGTCCATGTCATACAATGGACACATCCCTGGCTATATTTATCAGTTGTTTAAAAGTAATATTGTTCCCTGCAGTTGATACTAATCAGTGAAGCTAATTTAAAAAAGGTGCTGTGCAATTATCTGAAAATGGGATTTGCGATCAGATAAGGCCAGTAAGGCCGGTTCCTTTTAATTTCATGGCGCACGTAACCTCCTGAGCACCTCTGGAACCTGCTGGCTGTCAGACTGAGATCGAGAGTGTTAGAGCAGGTGCAGAAATTTCACCACGGCAGAGGGGTGTGGGGTTACGATAGATTTTCAGAGATGGCTGAAGGGTTAATTCCCCAGTTGAGCTTGGACCACCCAACACCGTGTGACTCACGCAACTTTAACATTCTCCTTCTAACCCACAAGGCCTCTGACCCCAAACGCAGTAACTGCTGTCAGTATGGCGGTACTCCTCTTACAGCGCATGACTGCATTTCATCAAGGAATGAAAATGCTCTATGGCATTTCTTACATGAAGACGTGTTTTCCGGTACTGCGGATAGTGCAAATCCACGTGATATATTAATGTAAACAAGTCTGTTGACTGACTCTCTCAGTATGCATAACTTTATCACAAGCTCACTACTATTAATGTCAGACATGCAAGAGTGGGTATGATGAATGATTAATGGCCGGAGATGATGATGATGATTTGTCAGGCAGAAAATGAATTTATTTAAATGTAAGTCTGTCAGATTGGCTTCCAATGGTTTTGAGACGAAGAACATTTTATCGACTCAATGCTAATGTTTTAATTTTAATTCAGTTTGCTTTATGTTTTGTTGTAATTTGGGAAAAGTTAAGCTTTTCCAGAGTGGGTATAAACCACTGAAGATGCGCGAGTAATTTCCTTTAATATTAAATGTTTTTTTTTTTTTACCTGTTCTTGTGAAGTAGCTGTGTAAATTGCACTCTTCTCTTGCGCTGTATCCGTACCTCACCTGCCAGGCCAGCACTACTGCTTTTTCTTGCTATACTTCCTTTGAACTCCTCACCTCTCACACTCCTCGTTCCTGCACTTCCAGGACAGTAATCCAGATGGCATCTTGCTCTGTCCGCTGCTCTAGACTCCCGTTTATCAGACACAGTCCTGCTGAAAGGTGGAGCTGCCTCACCCTATCAGTGCCCACGGCTGCACAGTGTCCACTTCAGTTTACTGTCCCACTGATGCGCTGAAATGTGCTTGTACAAAAACACACTTTTGCGAGCACATATTGACGCACTGATAACTCACCAATGTAGACGCACACACACATACGGTCAGAAAATACATATAAAAATTATCACATGCACACACACTCCCAACACATGTTCACGAATGCACACGCGCGCACACACGCACACACACACACACACACATGCACTTACACCCACAATCATGGACTCACACAAAAAAATACACACTTACACACACAGACACACACACACACACACACGTTTCCTCTCCTCTGCACTGTCCTTACAGCCCCAGTGAGTCAGTCTCCTGCTGAGTAGCGTTTCTCCCCGTGGGGCTGTTAGCGGCCCTCGGGCCGAGGCCTTCAAGCCCAGCCCAGCCCAGTTCAGCTCAGCTCAGCCCAGCCTAACACAGCCTGTCTGCAGCAGCTCTGTCTCCTGCTAGCCTGGCGCCACCGTGTCGCCCTGCTTTTCAATAGGAGCCGCACAGCACACTGCTAGCCACCGCAACTCTTTAGCACTCCATTGTTATTTCTCTATACGCTGCTCTGCCATATCTCCTTTCTTCTTCTGCTACTCGTTCTTCTTCTTTCTTTCCCTCCCTTGTTTTTTCTCAATAGGTTCGAGTTTTATTCTGCCTGAAGAAAGAGAGGAGAAGACATTCGACACCTGAGGTATAATTAGTGCAGTGCAAATTGGGGTCAGATGTAATCCATAGATCCAATGCATTTCAAACCCACATAAAATATTTTTTACTAATTAGTGATTAGACAAGTTTATGATTACTGATAAGTTGTGTATTTTATTTTTACTAATACAAAATGAAGAAATTATTGAGGTGAATTGTATGCTTTCCCTTCAGCGTATACCTAACCGTAACCTTAAATCTGCAATAAGCTGAACCTCAATCCAAATTGCAACCTGTACCATAACCCTAACCCCAACCGCAACCTTTACACAAACAGATACTGTAACCATAATTCAATGTTTAACCCTAACCCTAATTCTAACCTTGAGTGGATTACCGAACTATAACCTCAGCCTTGATTATAGACCCAAGAGCAATCATAAGTTATCGCAAACATCACAATCAAACTATCATCAAAGTAAATCAATAGGAATGTATTTTAAGCGAGCTCTTGTGCAGTGATTATGCTTGATTGACTGTTAAAATCTGAAAATACATACAGCCATCGTGTTACGTGCCAACAGAAGAAAGAATCAAATCAAGTCTGATGTGTCATCTTTCATACATGATTACCTTGATAAAATGGATGGAAAGAAATGCAAATATCCTCAACTAAATGAAATGTAAATAATTCCATAAATAGTAATCTCTTTTTGACAGCTTAAGAGACATATTTCAGTGTGACTGAATGCAGACAGATGCATCTTTTTAACTCCACACTCTCGTGAATTTAAATTGAATAAATAAGAACAAGGCTAAAGTGTGAACTCGCTGCTTCAGTTTGAGGGTATCTGCATTCATATAATGTTGTCTTCTCTCTATGTTCATATATAGAGTCTCACAGTTTATACAATGTGAGCTGCATCACAAACCTTTAACCCCTTAAACTCTTGTCATTTTAAGTTTTCCCTTAAGTAGGTTTGAAGTCAGAAAACGTTTTTTAATACTGTGCGACAATGTCACATATATATTCTGTATCGGTTGGTTGCTGTGCTTCACTGAGGCTACAGCACACATATTAAGAGAAATTTTAAAACCCATGACACCATGTTTTTATGGCCACAGCATTACATCAAATGGACATATCTAGTTCACCATTTTATATGCATTTCCCTGAAATTCAGTTGCTTATATTTTTGACTGTTGGAAACCCTAGGATCTTCACTAGAATTAAAAAAATAGGCCTGAAGTTCTGCGTTTTTGACTTCAGCAGCTACATTTGACGGACCCATATACGTGGATTTGTAGGCTTTATGGGGTAACCCTGCCTCAGTTGAGCTGTCACTTGACTAACGCTTGCTGTAACATGATTGGCGAAATCGCAGTCTGCTGAGATCTGAGAATCTGGAGTCTGGGGCTAGGAATGGGCGTGGCTGCAGCTCATTTCTGATTGGAGCACAGCCAAAATGGGTGTGGTCTTGCCCGCCCCCCCCATTCACTGATGTCTCAATGTCACAATTCCCCTTACAGTCCCCTGCCCAGACTCCTATCACCCACCAGTACACACAGCACTGGTCAGAAGTTTAGAGAAAGCACTCTTTATTCCTGTTACATTACCCTGCAAATGCAAATAACTTTTAAAGGCATAAGGTAAGAAATAAATAGACCAAAATTTAAGAGTCTCTCTGAGCATAGTGTGCGAAATTCTGGAATTCATAAAAAAGCCAAATGTGGTCAAATAAATGGAACTAATTCTCTCTTCCTTTCACTTATGGATTAAAAATCAAGCTGGTTTGAGACTAATTGGACAACAAAGTCAATGAGAAGCAAACCAATAGTGCAGTACATTTGTGGGAACTTCTATGGCCCTGGTGGAGTGAACTCACTGACGTATATTACTGCCCCGTGGAATAAAAAAAAAATCATACCTCTCTGCTCTATGAATATTAATCCAAATGCTGGTTATCTTGATGAAAATAAGATTTTTTAAAAAAAAAAAAACAAAGGCATTTATCAGTCTTTTAAATCTGTGGTTGCTTGAAAAATTAGGGTGTGTCTCGACTTTTGACTGGTACTGATGTCTAAACTGTATGTTATCCAGAGTCAACCAAAAACCACAGGACAACATTAACGAGCCACGAATTAGCTGAAGGCTATACCTCCTTCACAGAAAAGCGCTCAGCCTCTCCCCCGTCATCACCTCACTTCCTGTTGGCATGAGGTGCACGCGTTTCTCTTCGTTTTTTGTTTTTTTTTAGGCGTGGAAAGATCATCTTGAGGCCAAATGAAATAAAAGAGAGCCTGACAGTTATTAAAGTTCTGGCGTCAGGAGGGTGGGGATTTTGGCTCGTCTCAAGTCTTTAATTTCACACATCTGACTGAATGACAGGTGTTAAAAAACTGCATGCTTTCTATTCATAATGAAATATTGGATTTGCTAGACAATTTTATGTCAACTGGTTCCACCTGTCAACTGTGCTCAGTGAATTCTGAGTAACTTGATTCATGAAACTAATTTTACATTTTAGAAGTTATTTAGAAGTTACTTAATAGTATTTAAAACCAGCTGACATTAATCCAACAATTCAATTTTTTGAGTGTTGAGGGGAGGTTCTAAGACATGGTGGGTAGGAGGTTTTGCATTCTTCTGCTATTGGGACAGGAGTGAAAGGAAGAGCAAAATCAAAATAATTTTGGATGCCCAGATTCCCTCAGAGGTCAGATGACTGTAATGGAGATAAGACAATGTTGGTTGTTTGAGGTTCAGAATTATCGTGGCTAATGCTTAATGTATCAGCTCTGATATTTCCTTTCATGTTCTTTAAGCATTTGAGCTTCTACAAACACTGATTAAGCTTTAATGCTGATGCATGAGTAAGTCAAATGGTATTGACACTTTAGCTTGTAAGATCACAACAGTGATTAGAATGTTCCAGGACATACTATCACTGATGTCACATCCCCAATAGTCACTGAAAGCAGTGGACTTCAAGATGCATTTTTTTTTTTTTTATTTGTAGTTTTTGATGCAAAAACATCTCCAAAAATTATTCCAGGTATCTAATCGATAACACTTTACAATAAGGTCACATCAAATGACTGGGGTATGAGATGGTGATCTGTAAAGACTTTAAATAAGCTTGAAAATAACTTACTGTTCATGTTCCTGGACCCTTCTGGGCCCTAATTAGGGCCCTACAGAATTTTCAAACAAATTTTGAATCCTTCATTTGTAAACTATGACTTAAATCCTCAACCAATCCAGGCAAACGCATGGACATACATTTACAAATAAATCTGTAAAATATTCATTTTTCATTCGTTTGGGATCAACTTTTGACCACAGATGCATGAGGCCTGTGGCCATGGCCTGATAGCCTCTGAAAATTCACCCCACACACCCAAATTAATAGGCAAAGTCCTGTTCAGGTGTATGATGCAAGTGGAAATATATCTCTTTATTCTAGTCTCAATTACTTTCTGATAGTAAGTCACAACATTTTATGATGCATTTCATTGAAAACCTCTATGTCCTATCTTTCCAATGAGACCATGCATGTGTAATAGAACCACTGTTTGTGGGAGCAGTGGGCATTTGAAATGTGGTATACCAATCCGGGCCAAATGTGAGAAAATGCAGGTGACAGTTAAGAGGTTGATGTATAAAATAAAGCTTAAATTTCTAAATTAGCGATGTATAAGACAAACATATGACTTACTCATTCACAACTGCATAAGATGTTTTTATAAAATCCTAGGTAAATGGTCATTTTTCTAACATATGTAGTGGTTAACCTGAATTAGCAATGTACAGGCTTAACTTTTCAGTAGTTAGTAGAGAACGACTCTTACATTCGAAAATTAGTTGATACCAATTGATGTGTACCTTATTGTAAAATTCTATCTACTAATTTACGAGTGGTTGTATGTGTACCTGTGTGATTTTGTGTCTGTGTACGTGGGAGTGAGTGCGTGTGTATGTTTGTATGTGCTCAAACTTGGGCATGCGCAATGTATGCGAGTACGCTTCAAGATTTTGATTTGAAATTGAGGTAATCATCTTAAACGTTTTCCTTTGCGCAAATCCCTCCCTGCGATTGAAACTGAGATAAATGAATTTATAAACAAAAACTGTAAAAAGAAAATACCTTTCGCTGGGAGGGATAACCGCAGGAGATGACAGAGTGTTATTTGATCAGTTATCTACAGTCACAACAGTTTGAAGCATTCGTTTGTGCGGTTTTGCGCGATGTATCAAGTTGCTTTGCAAAGGCACTTCCAGTGCTAGATTCATGCCCTGTCACAAGTCAAGTGAGTGTGTGACAACACATCAGGACTGTGCAGTCGAACAGGCTCTTCTGACACCAGGATCTCTGCGGTGAGTTGAAGAGGAGGTTAAAAGGGGGGAACAATGGAGGACTCAGGCTTCTTCAGCTTGACTTGAAAGTTCCCCCTTTTAGCATTTTTCACTTTGAAGTGAAATATGTAATTGGGGAGATGGGGGGGAGGGGGATCTAGTTGTGTCTAAATATCACCTCTGGGCCTGTTGGGGTCCTTTTTCAGATGTGGGTCGGGGGTGAAGTCACCCCAGGACAGGGATCGGGGATTAAAATTTGTCCAGGACATTTGGGGCCCTGCAGCTGAAGAGAGCAGTTTGAAATGGGCTGAGAATCTGAAGGTTTGTCCCATGCAGGAGCTGCATGACCGAGCTCGCCTCTGCTTTCCTGTCACAGAGCAAAGCCGAATGAATGAATGCCCTTACCATTATGTTTCGTCTCTCGAAATCGTGGTTGATGTCGCAGACCTGTGGCTCCTGTGGCAAGGGTAGCTGGACCTGCTGTCCAGCTGATTTGCAAACTGGAAAGTTCTGTGGCCTTAGATTACATTTCTGCAAACTTGGGTTTTGCATGGTGTGTGTGTGTGTGTGTGTGTGTGTGTGTTTATGTGTGGTCGTGCCAGTACAGGTGTAATGCTCAGTCTCACACCCCATGCACATGATTGCACACATACACAGGCACTGACACATCGCTTGTAAAGGCAAACAGGAATGCACACTGATTCAAGCACACATCCTTTTACAGTCACACAAGCACACACAGTCACACTCACATACATAAACCAAAACGCACACACACTCACACCCACTCACAATCACACTCACACACATACATCACAATCACACAAGCACAGACACACAGACACACTCACACACCTGATACTCCATTGCTTTTGTTTATTTTGTGAGGAACAAGTACCACTGCACATTGAGTACACATGCAAAAACCCCTCCGCACTTTCATATCCAAAAAGTCAATGGAATACAAAGGTTGAAACACACATGCGCGCATATACTCCTGCACGCACACACACACACACAACATATTCCTGTTCTACCACCCTGAAATGGAGGCACCTTCACACGGAACTGAAAATAGGCATGTCAAACACAGATGAAAGCTTGTCAAAACTGTCAGCCAACCACTCATGGAAACCTCCCTTTGAGGACTAATTATATTGTGATTAAAAAACGTGACAAGGAGAGAGATATGAAAAGGAAGAGCGGCTCTTGAATTAGCCCTTTCCCCGATGTTAAAGATACTGAAACACTCAACGAATGTGCGAGAAACTATGGGGGCAGAGCGCTAATTTAGGGGTGGTTCTCCTCACGTTATGCCCTGATGGTCACCCCTCGCCGGTAACTGAATATGGGGTGTTAAATTTCAAGTGTTCAACCCACAATGCACTTGTGCGTGCGGTGAGATCTGCGTTCACGGTCTACCAGTGTCAAAACATCGATCGCAAACAAATCGCAGGCTATATAGTTTACTTGAGGTGTCGGCTGGCCAAGCATGAATGAATGGAGAAAAACATTACTCAGAAACAACAGTATTTTGTGTCATAACAGGATAACCAACATTTAGCTTACATTCAAAACCAGCAATTCCAGGGCTAGCATACCCAAACCAGGTAGCATGATGATTGTATGATATTTTATCTGTAATTTGAACTCACTTGAGGCCATTTTGCTTTGGGAATAGCTGTAATCCGCAAGTTCTTTTTTTTTTCATTTATACATTTTTTAGACTCTCTTCCTCATCCAAGTTTATTTTAGTGGCCTCAGCTTGTCCATAGTTAACATGTCTCCAAGTTTTAATCCTCTTAGCAATCCTTGTCTGGGATTGGCGGCTCTCTCTTCTTCTTTGTTTCAGATGCCTTGCGGTGCTCACTATTGCCAAGAACAGGAGTGATTGACAATTGCATTGTTTCAACTCTTTTGGCCAGGTCTTACGGCGCGTCTCTCTCTTTTCAACTTTCATGAGCTCCCAGCCGACATGAGATGTAATATACTCAGAGAAGGCTTAAATGCTGGTGTTGTGTTGATAGTAAAGGCGTGAAAAGATACACAGACACACGCCATTAAATTTATGGCATATATCTTGGGAGATGCTTCTTGGATACCAACACATTACTTGATTCAGATGCCATCTGTCATATTTGACGCATACGTTAGCAGGATATGCAGTGTCACCCAAAACAAATAACTCTTTTGCCGCAATCACAGGTTTGTGATTTTGTTGTTATCAACTAAACACTCTACTGCCACTGTAGCAATGCCCAATGTTTTTTTTGAAAGGAATGGTGCGCAAGATGATTGACTTGGAATAAAAAATGTTCCAAAAATAACCTGCTTCAAAGTACTAACTGCGCATTATTGTTTTAGAATTTTACAGTGGGTTTTTTTTAACCACGTATAACCTGTGGACCAATAAATGGGTACATAAAATGCAGCTGCTGTATTCAAGCTTGTGAAACTTCAGGCCGAATTTAGATTGAACAGCCTGGTGCTGAATGAACAAAAGTCTCATTTTCACACATCCAGAGCTAAGGGTGGGAAAGCATCTTTTATAGCAACCGAAGTCCACTGCCTCAGTTTTCTCAAAATGAACACTTATGGCCTGATTTACTTAGACCTTTAGCTCATGCAAAATCTTTTTGCCATTGCAAAACCAGAAACCTTGCCACTGATTGGTGCAAGGTGAGTACCCTGGCCAATCATGGGCAATGTTATTGGTTTTGAACAGGCAAAAAGATTTTGCATGTGCTAAAGGTCTAAGTAAATCAGGCCCTTAGTGATCTAAGTACTTTAAGCGCAAAGGTTTTCAATTCTGGTGGAGATTCCAAGGGTTCCCAAATATGTCCTGCTGAATTAAAGGGAAATGTGTATAAAATTTTGTCCAAGATCTTTGTATTTTCCATTTGATTTAATGCTGTAGTCATTAAAGCATGGTGTCTGGGGTTTGAATATTTCTCTCAATGTAAGTGACATGTAGCTTAAGTGAAGCGCTGCAGCTGGCAGATTCAGAATATGTATGTGACATTGTCCTCCAATGTAAAAAAAAAAAAATGCATTTTCTGATGTTGAACTTAAGGGAAAACTTAAGTGAAAAGGTGGAGTTTGAGGGGTTAACCAAGTGTCCCATTTATTTTCTCCTGGTGTCCTCTCACTCATTATAATAAACAGCCTCAGTGAGCAACTGCAAAGCCTTTCAATTCCTCCTCCCTCTGACTGTAGAGGTAAGAAAGAACTCAAGAAAAAAAAAACAAGAAACGATGAGAATAATGGGGGAGCTGCCAAAAATTTAAATTAAAGATCTTTACCTCAGTAACATATTGGTTTCCATCCGAGATTTTTTTAGGATGATTTCCTATAAAGCTGGTGAATTGATACACACAAATCTTTTTATGGCCGTTAAATAAGCAGTACTGGGGCTACATGCTATTGCTTTTATTTTGTTGACTGAGTTTGGGGACCTCAGATGAATTCCAGGCTGGTCATAAGAACCCTGGGATCTCCACTTGTAGAAGGCCGGAATACACCCCTGGCCAGAATATACCTAGGTATATTCCGGCCTAGGCCAGAATATACCCCGGGGTACATTCTGGCCTAGGCTGGATTTTGCCCGGGGTATATTCTCGCCGAGGCCAAAATATACCCCCCCCAGGCCAGAGTATACCCCCTGACTCTAACTTAGCATCTCTGGAACATAATCTAGACTTCTATTTTGAAGTACATTGTAAGTGTTGCTAAGGTTTTCCTAAGACTGTTGTCGAGGAGTTTACATGCAGTAATACATTTTCAAGTGGACAAAAAGACTTGGTAAGTTGCAAGTGATACACTGTGTAACACTGACGCATCATGGTTGCTGAATTTTCTCCCTGCAGAGGAAGGATTTGGGCACCAAGTTTGTAGTATTAATGGTGGTTGGTACAATCCACTGTCCAATGTACTGTGTAGCTATACTGATTATGTACAAAGAGCAAAACAATCTTTGTTTAAGATAAAAGTGGGTCAGCATAGTTTTTTACCACATCATCTTCTGGGCTAGACATTTTATACCCCCTTATATTGTAGTCCACACATTCAGAGTGAGGTTTTAGTGGGCCAGCCTGTTTCTTACCCAAGGTATGTTCTGGGCTTGGCGAGTTCATATACCCAGGGCATATTCTAAGTTAGGCAATTGTTTCATACCCTTCTATGCCAGATTATACCCCTACTCGTGCACAAAATAATCAATCTTACAGCATATCTCTATTTTTATTTATTTCACAAATGTTAAAACATCATATTAAATGTCTTTAGCTACCACAAACTGACTGATATATGTGGACAACAGGATAACTTACAGTGACGCGTGAAATTACAGTATTTGATATTAAGGCTGTCTGGGCAGCAGTAAAATATACTGTTGGTAAGCTGATTGTTATTGGCATGATCTTAAAGCCATTATAAATTAGGAATGATAAAGCCTTAAATAAGGTAACAATTAAATAGCCAGATTTGGCTTCTGCGCCAAGGGGTTAAACATGCAGGCATTACATAGAATGTTGTTTAAGTAGTGTCTTTATTGTGTTCTTATTGTACTGTTTTTTATCTGCATTAAGAACTCATTGAGTACAACTGCATTAATAAGATTTTATTGCTCACTGTTGTCATGTAGGACAAGGGACTAGCAACCTCTTCTTGTAAAACTATAACCTGCTATAGAAACAGCAAGGCAGCTGTTGCCTTATGGGCTGACAGGCACTGCGCCTTAGGCACTTTAAGGTCCAACTGCTAGTCTGTAGTTGTTATGTAAGACATCTTTCTTCTGCAAACACATTCAATATGCCTTTATACGTGCGTACACGTTAAACTTTGTACTTCATCTTACATGACCATTATTCAAGAAAGCAACTACAGTTGCTTACCCTATTTGAAGGGAAGTCATGATGTCCACAAAGGAAATAGAACTTGAAATGCACTATTCAGTGGAAAATGTAAGCAATAACAAAGTCTTGTACATGTATTACGAACATCTTTTGTTTTGAGTACAACTGCAGCTTTTCAGCACAGATGATGTAAAATAAGATGAAGACTTGAAAAACTATCTGTGATACTGTCATTAGTTTTGTTAATTGCATGGTGGTACATGTACAATGTATGTGCTTTAGCAAAGTGAGAGTTGACCCTTACAATGTATGTTTACAGAGCATCTTCAACACACGTGAAGCAAGTCTAGCCATGAATTGAAAAAAAAAAAAAAAAACATATTGTAATATACATTCAAGTTAACAAAATAACTTGCATTGGACCATAATCTAGACTAAGGAGTTAGACTCAGGGCCTAGGCCAGAATATACTCCGGGCGTAGGCCAGAATATACCCCGGGGTATATTTTGGCCAGGGGTATATTCCGGCCTGCTACAAGCATGCGGGTCCAGAAATAAATGCCATGTTTCAGTGGCTCCCTAAACAAGCAGTGATGATTGGATAGCCATGTCATGATATGAAATATGGCTCCCAAAACAAGCAGTGATGATTGGATATCTGTGTCATGATATGGCATATGGCTCCCTAAGCAAGCAGTAATGATTGGACAGCCATTTTATGATATGGAAAATGCAATCGCCTAATGAAATCTTGATAAACTCTGCTGTTTCTTTGGGAACTGCTCAAATCTCTGTAAATTGTGTGTTGTTATCTGTGTCTAAAAGTCGAAATGGTGGTGTCACAAGAGCAATGTTGATGACCTGATAAGAACTCCCCATGGCAAACTCTCTTGGCCAAAGTTCAGGTTCTTGATGTCAATGATATTAAAAGTGACAGGTATGATAGGGTGTGTACACGCAAACATGCAAATATACAGTGGAGCCACTCCTGGTATGTGTGGACCGATGCAAATTATCTTTGTGTTTCTATGCCTTGAGAATTATAGGCATCATTTCAGTAACCTATCACAAGGCATGTATATAGAAGAACGTCACATAAAGCCACAGAGCTGAAGGTTGTTATATAATCTTGTTAGCAGAGTTTACTTGAAACTCAAATAGGCCTTCATTACACCTGAAGCTAGCTCATGCCCCATGGTTTTTCTCATGTGCTGTGTATGTGTTGCTAATTATTTAACATTTAATTATTTCATTGAAATGTAACTGTACTGGACAACAAAAGGACTGCAAGTTTGTTAAAATGCTCGTATGGTCACCCAGTCAAAGTGACCATAAAACAAAGAAATGCTTGAAGTAACTTTTGTAAGTGTGCATGAGCTAATAATAAATAAGATTTTTATGATAATTACACACATTTATTTTCGTGTCAGTTTGTGTTGATTGGCATTTATTTTTTTCGTTTGTATTTTGATTACTGCAGCATTGTACATCGATTTAATGGCTGGATACTTCAGGCCAAAGGCAGCTAAGAAGTTGTAAATAAAGTGCCATTTTCTTATGAAAAATCATCCTATTGAGATGGGATGCAGTGTTTAGGGACTCTGTGTTGTATGAGATGCCATGTTTCTGGTTCTTGTTCTTTTGTTCAGCTCATCAGACGATCATAGGTCATTAGAGCCTGGTTTCAAATTCATAATTCATAATTTTGGCCGCTCACGCTCTCAAACCATCCACCCCAGCTATTCACACAGCCTAATTAGCAGAAATAAGTCGTCAGCACGGGATCTATTGTGTTTTGCCCAAAGGGGATTTGCATGCGAGGGGCAGCTTTTTTGACCAGAAGCTCCAAGTTGAACATAAAGAACACATCCTCAAGTTGAACTCTGCTGCAGCGTTGATGTTTAAGAATACAGAGGACGAAAGGAAATTATTCGCCGGGTTCGTCTTACTGTAATTATCCGTCCCATTGTGTAACTGAAGCCACAAAGGACCATAACATTTATTCCTCATTGCTGGGGTTCAGGTTTCCAATAGGAGCATATGCTTTCTTCTCAAGATGGAGGCTGGAACAACATATTTTTGTGGGGCACTTTAACAGTGTGAGCCACGCACTGTGGAATGTTGGAAGTTCGATAAATGCAGTTCTGTGTGTTTAGCCATGATGTGAAGTTCACAGTGCACAGATGGAAGTAAGATTCCCAGAGGAACCACATACAGTCACATACAGTCGTAAATGTAAAATAATGCGGAAAAAAAGGTCATAATGCAAAACCTCTTAGATATTTTTTCCCCACCAAAAGAACCCTTAAACTGGACCAGAGGTCTTTAAACTAATTTAAAGGGGACCTATTATGCTGATCCTTCTTTTAATACATATTAGTAATGTTATAATGTTGGTTGTCCATGCTCAACCTCTGAAAAGTTTCTAAACATAAGATACAGAGGTTTTGCCGTAATCCAAGAATGTGATTTCATGAACGTGATTTCCTCTCTGAACAGCTCCTCCCGAGATCTTCGCGAGATCTGGGCAAAACCTGACGTCAGGTTGTGCCGTCCAATTAGTACAGACCTAGCCAGAGCCAATCACGGCGCTGGACCTGCCCACACCGGAAACTATTCTAGCAGGCACTAACAACGGCAGATCATACTATGCCTTAGTAGCGTCTACACTTTTGGAAATACAACAGAAGAACCGCAGATCTTTTGAGGTGCAGTTTTGTCAGTATCTCTCCCAAAGCTGCTTGTCCGTTTACTTTTGGACGCAAAGAAAAACACCTATTTCTCTTCCAAAAGACGATGCCACCGGAAATCAGCGGGTAGCTTTTTTTTGTTTGCTGGCAGCAAACAGCCACGACAAAAGGAACGTTAGCTGTTTGTGCTCAGCATTTCACCAAAGACAGCTTTGTCAATAAAGGATAATTCGACACAGGATAAAGCGTTTCAGCTGCTTCTCAAACCTGAAGCAGTTGCATTGATCAAGCGCTCGGAGCCACAAGCTGTAAGTAACAATATAACAGCAAATAATGTAAGTGAAGCTAACGTGTTACGGGTGGCTAGCAGGACCGCTAGCGATAGTTAGCACTAACAACTGGCCTCAAACGGAGGCTTTCTAAAATATCTGAAGATAAAGCCTGTATTGGTCGCGACTGTCTGTGACTAACAGACACAGAAGCTGTAAGTTGCTTTTACTGCATAAGCCAACCTGACGTGATAGCCAGTTGATTGTGGCTGTAGCACAGCGGCTAACCTAGCCAAGTTACTCTTGCTAATGTTTGTGTCCTAAATATGCAAGAGTAATATCAGGGGAAATTCTAAAGAAGGTGTCTGAACACAAACCTCATTTGAAGCTAACTTTTAATACTTGTTTGTAATTTGGATGCTTGGTACAACTGTCCACGGTACCGGAACTTGCTGTCTGTAAAACCTGTATTGCAAGGGTTTGTCTCTGTGGTTATGACCGCTCGGTTACCAGCTACTGCATGTTAGTTTGCGTGCCGTGCTAATTAAAAATGCTCCTGGTTAACTTATATGCAGTAATTCTGATCAGTATGCTGGTTACTTCGGTAAGCATCAATGTGGCAGTTTCATCATAACGTTGCCCGATTGTAGCCACTACAGTTGAAGCGGCTGCTTGTGATCGCTTCACTTATCCATGACCGGGATCAGCCGGATCCCTTACACAAATATCTTGGCTAGCTCTCTGATTCTACCGTGAAAGCAATCGCAAAACGCAGAAGCTCTAATGTGTCTGGTATAACAAAGGATTTCTCTGCACTACCGTGACATAATTTCATCCCCCTTTAGAAATTGTTGTGGGTAATAAAAAGCCGAAAAAGGCGGAGATTAAATAGGAAATTCTTTCCTGTAGAAGTGATCGATTCGCTAGCTCCACATAAGCAACTTGTCCACGCTAACAGAACTTACGGTCTGCAAAACCTGTATTATGTTCATAACATAACCGAGCTGTCGCGTACTATCTACAAAGCTGCTTTCACATCGGACGCGAAACAAATTTTTCGCGGGACAGATTACATTCAAAGTCAATGCAAAGACTTGAATACATAACGTGTTAAGCAGCTTTCACACCGGACGCGAAACGAATTTTTCGCGCAACAGATTAGCTACATTCAAAGTCAATGCAAAGACGCGAATACACGCGTTATGGGCGCATTAAGCAGCTTTCACACTGGACGCGAAACGAATTTTTCGCGTGACAGATTAGCTACATTCAAAGTCAATGCAAAGACGCGAATGCACGCATCATGCTAACGACACACCACAGCTATGCACACGAACCAACAGGTCCTTATAATACACACCGAAGCAGTCCATAAGTTGTTGGTCCACTTTTTGCTGCTCCTCACTGTCCATGTTTCCCTCCAAACTCAGACCCACCGGATTTCTATGGTCTCCGGTCTACACTTGGGTTTGTCGACTCGTTCTACAAATGTGTCTATATGGGGTGGATTCTAGCTTTCCCTCAATCCTAGCTATAGAGTAGAAACACCGGTGTACTCACCATAGTAGCCGTAGGTAGACAGCAAATTCGAGCTTGAGCTGCCAGACATTCGCACTGTGTCCTCCACTTTTGCCGTTGCATTTATTAGAACAAGTTAATTTCATTAGATCTATACACATGTACTGTGTTTGATTGCGGAATATGCCTGTCGATTCCTTCGGGAGACGCGTCTCAGTTTCACTCTGAGGAGGCGGACCCGGAAAACTGCGTTCTGCTGCCTCGTCCCGCCTAGATCCGCCCTCCACAGACCTGGCCAGTCAGAAGAAAGTGGGCACACGGGTAGTGGGGGCCATAGCGGAAGAGCCACCCCAACCAGGCGTTTCAGGCAGAGACTACAATGGACTACAAATGGGGTTTTTTGAGGATGGCAGTATGAGCTAAATAAGGACCCTGTTTAGGACTTTGAATGATCAGGAGTACTCTAGGGGAGTCCAAGATCAAAATATACCTTGGAAATATAGCAAAATAGGTCCCCTTTAATAAGGGTTGTTGTGGGTGCAGGCTGACACTGCAAGCAGTCACACACCTGATTCAATAAATCAGCTCCTAGTCTTTGCTATGGACTTTAGTTAATAGAATCAGGTGTGTAAGTGCTTGGTCGTACCAAAGTTCTGCACCCACACAGGCCCTTTCTAAATAACAGACAGAACCTCTGAACCCGACAGAATTCTCTTGTGAAATGGAAGAGATTTTGGAGCCTCTGTTTCTGAGAGTGAAGCACAGGTGGGGTCTGAGGAGGGTACAGCTCGTTCATGCCGTTGTCTCAACATGTGTTTCTGTGTGCATGTGCACGGGATGTGTCCATGTGTGTTACTGCAGGCCCCAAGTACACAAGCGTCGTACATCTGTTATCATACTCGCTTATTCATGGTCTGGGTTGCGGGAAGCCTAGGGCCTATCCCAGCATGCAATTGGGGAGAGGCACAATCACTTCCTGCGCTGTTTAGCAATCTACTACAAGACACACAAACACTATTCACACACACACACACACACACACACACACACACACACACACACATTCCTGTAGGCAATTAACCTGACATGCATGTGCATGTCTTTGGTCTGAGAAAGGGAGCTGAACTACTCGACAAAAACCAACAAAAACACGGGGAGAACACAGGAAGAACGCGGGGAGAACATTGGGAGAACACACAAACTCAGCTCAAGGAGGCTTGTGTATCTATCTATCCATGCATAATGTTGGTCATTGAATTGAAACAATGCCATTCAATGACAATTGATTTAATGCTAGACACATGAAAAAACTACTCTTTGAAGAATGTAAAGCCACTAAACGCAAACAAAACATAATAAAATTAAGCAATGTATTTCATTTATTTGTATTTTTTTTTATATTTGCTTATCTGAACACTGATTCTCCATCAATTGCACCATTGAAAATCAGTGCAGTGACTTATGGGAGGCTGGTTTTTTGGCATGACTGCTGCTAATAGACACTCATCTTGTGGTTTTTGGGGGAGTAGGCCCCCCCCTTCCCCAATTCTTTAGTAATACCTGCACCCCCCTCCCCCCCTCCCCTCCCTGCTGGCTTATCTCAGCACGTGTCCCGGCAGATGTGGCTGCTTCGGAGCAGATAACGGGTGTTTGTCCTACCATATTAGCGCCGCTGATCTGCTAACTCTAAACAGCGCTGCGCTTGTTTGGGCCTTTATTCGCAGATACTGATGCCAGTGCGTTGTGCTGCTGGTGTGAAGAGCTGAACACGTACGTACTGTTCGCCCGGAACAGTGTCTCGGCTGCCATATTTCCTTGGCATTGAGACATTCCTTCATCGTGACGACAGTGGGCATACGCTCCATCATGTTCAGTTCCACTGCTACAGTGCGGTCCAGAAATATTTGGATGGCAACAGTTTCTGAACTACAGGCTCCATATGCTCAATTACCCGGATTTGAAAACACCGATGAATTTGATGCTGAAGTTTAGACTTTCAGCTTCAGTTTGCATCTACATTTCGTGAAATGTGTAGGAATGACTCAGGTATCTCTGAAACAGACAGTATCTCTGTTGCAGATGGAAAGCTACACTAAGTCCTCGTTTCATACTGCTATACAGTAGATACCCCGAGAGAATGAAAGGCAGCACATGATCATTCAAAATGTTTGACACTGCTTTGTTTATGAAAACATGCAGCTCAAGAATTGTATCTTCAGCTCAGTGGGTGAAAATGCTGTCAAACACTCAAGGTGTAATAGTGGTTGCGCAAATTTACAGTATAGTAATTTTGTTTTCTTTCAGAAGCTTTTGGAAATAAATTAAGAGTCCATTTTCTCAAGTTTATAATGCCCCTCCCCTTTGGTATTCCTATGCCTGGCTACCTGCCCTTTGCCAATTATTCAGATATCCTCAGTTTTCCTCAGTTAATGGTTTTCACTTGTTTCCTTGTAGTTAATTATGTTTCCCTTTCTTATTTAAAGATTAGTTTCTCCCTTTACGGGCAGGTAGCCATAGTCTGTTCATCTTTTTGTCTAGTGCACTCCCTTTTCAGTTCTGCATGAAGTTTTGTATTGGTTTTTGTTATTTTCATCGTTAATATTTAATATATTCCACATCCCTGCACTTGAGTCCTCATTCTCAATCCTTGCCCTGGCGCCCTATCACCATCTCTGTGTGCCAGGGCGTGATGAAGTCAAACAGAGAAGAAAGGTTTCTGTCCTTGAAATTTTTTTTTTGTTTGTGTTTGAGATGACAGAATTTGGTTACCATCTCAGATCCACATTCAAAAACACAAATATATTTCAGTACCTACAACACAGGCTGATTAAGTATGCGATGACACTCACAAAACGCCAGGTCTTATGATATTATATCATAATAATGAGCAATTTTTTTTTACAGTGAGGAAAATAATGATTTGATTCCTTGCCAATTTTGTAAGTTTTCCCACTGACAAAGAAATGAAAAGTCTCTAATTTTAATGGCAGGTTTATTTTAACAGTGAGAGACAGAGTATCAAAAAAAAAAAAAAATCCAGAAAATCATATTATATAAAAGTTATAAGCTGACTTGCATTTCATTGAGTGAAATAAGTATTTGATCCCCCAACCAATCAGCAAGAATTCCGGCTCCTGTAGACTAGTTATGTGCCCCTGAGGCACACAGATTACTCCTCTCGCTTTAAGAAAGCGCTCCTAATCTCAATTTGTCACCTGTTTAAAAGACACCTGTCCACAGAGTCAATGAATCAATCAAATTCAACCTCTCCATCATGGGCAAGACCAAAGAGCTGTCTAAGGACGTCAGGGACAAGATTGTACACTTGCACAAGGCTGGAATGTGCTGCAAGACCATCAGCAAGCAGCTTGGTGAGAAGGAGACAACTGCTGACGTGACTAATTAAAATGGAAGAAACTCAAAATAGCCATCAATTGCCCTCGGTCTGGGGCTCCATGCAAGATCTTACCTGATGGGGTATCAATGACCATGACAAAGGTGAGGAATCAGCCCAGAACTACACGGGAAGAGCTTGTTAATGCTCTCAAGGCAGCTGGGACTACGGTCACCAAGACGACCACTGGTAACACACTACGTCGAAGTCTGTCTCTGGCTGTAAAAATAAAGCTACCATTAAAATCAGAGACTGTTCATTTCTTTGTCAGTGGGCAAACTTACAAAATCGGCAACGGATCAAATAATTATTTTAATGTTTTATCCTGGAAATTATACTGACCTTGCAGATTGTGTTATATTGTAGCTCAAGCAGAGGGTGATATATTGTATGAATACCAAAAAAAAAGAGAGGGAGGGAGAGAGAAAGAGGGAAGAGAGAGAGTGAGAGACTGAGAGAGGGAGAATAAGAGAGAGAGTGTGAGATAGAGAGGTAAACAAATCATTGATGTTTTCCTCAGCCAGTTTTGAGTGAAGTATTCACTGATGAGAGCAGAGTGCGTGAAAGTGATTCTCTGTGCCTATCACAGGCCCGCCCTCCTCTTTATCACATCCTCTTCATTACCTCCTCTTCATCGCCTCCTCTACATCGCTTCCTCTTCATCACCTCCTCTACGTCGCCTCTTCTTCATCGCCTCCTCTACATCGCTTCCTCATCACCTCATCCTGACTGAGCGGGTTCGGGCCGCCGCTCTGTTGAGAACACACAGGTACTGACGGTGGACTGTGATTGGCTGTCTCCCCTCCAGCCCAGGTACCTCTTAACACATACTGACCTGTTAAAATTTTAGCAGCCTGTGATCACAGCCAACCCCCATCAACCCCCACAACCCCCCCCCCCCCCAGTATGTCTGTGTCCCTTTCACCCCGATAATGGCACATACTCTAAAGACCTCTCAAAAAAAAACTCTCAAAAAACTCACTCCCTGACTCCCTCTGTCTTTAAGATCCACATAATTCTGAGGATTATGAAGGTATAACTTGATAACTCTGACATGCAACATGAAAAGGAGAGAGAGAGAGAAAAGTCAATGAGAGAGAAAAAGTACGAGAGTGATTGAGAGTGTTGAATGATGACACTCACCGTGAACAAATCAATCTTCACCTGTTGTCATCTTAAGACTGATGTAATCGCTCTGGCAGCGTAAGTATTTGCACAAAACCGTGTACATGAGTGTATTTGTGTGTGTGTCTGTCTGTGTGTGTGTGCGTGTGAAGTGCATATATCCGTGAGTATGTCTATGTGTGTGTATTTGTGTATATGTGTATGTGTGTGTGTGTGTGTGTGTGTGTGGGCGTGCATGTGCGGGTGTGCATGTGGGAGTTCCTATATAAATGTGTATGTATGCGCATGTGCGCCTGTGTGTGTATGTGTATGTGAGGGTGTGTATGTGCATATTTTTGCGTGTATGTGTGTGTGTGTGTGTGTGTGTGTGTGTAAGTGTCACTGTGTATGTGTGCTTTTGAGTATCTGTGTGATCTATGTGTGTGTGTGTGTTTGCATTTCCATGTCTGCATGTGAATATATATATATATATACACACACATATATATTTGTGTGTGTGTGTGTGTGTGTGTGTTCATCAGTGTAAGTCACAGTGGTTCATGATGATGCTCTAGTAATTGCAGGCTTTGCCCAGAAGAGGGAGAACCTCGCTTATTCTAACCTTCCTGAACAGGCTGTGCATGTGTGAGCTGGTGCAGAGCAAATTTGGCCCCTCTCCACATTTATCAAACCCGCACTCTTCATCCTGCACTGTCCCAACCCGTCGGCGGTCGCTCCTGTGTGAAGTTCCGCTTCCTGTACTGGAGCCAACCACAGAGAGCACCGTGAGGCAGCTTAACGCTGGGTGTGGCTGCAATATCGCGATGGAGAGGAGCCTCTGACAGACAGGATTTGGTTTTTGGGTATTCTTGACCAGAATTCTGACCAGGAAATTCTGAAAGAATGGACCCCACGTTTCTCCTGATTCCTAATAAAATGAAACACTAGAGCACATGGGCAGTGACACATGTATATGTGTGCACAAACACACACATGTAGGCATGTATACGAAAACACACGTGCTGGCATTCCCACGTTCATGGATGCACAAGTGTGTGTGTGTATGTGTGTGTTTTCAGCCTTAAGTGTTGCAGAGTTTGATAAGGTTGTCATGACATCTGTCACCGAAACATTGCTCTTTCCCTCACCATGCATTTATTTCATAACGCTATCTATAGTAAGGAATCACTTTTACTAGGACAATTTCCAAGCAATTTATCATTTTTTTGTGCATAACATGCATCTTCGACAAATTTCTATCATCACCTCTTTTACTGTCAGTCAATGCTACAAGGAACTATACAGCGGTCGACAAAAAGTCCATAAATCCCAGCAGAAAATATGGTGACTGAAATAGTTACCCATTGTTGCAGTCTTCAGCAGCTTATTACAAAGGGAATTGAAACAGAGGCCCCTGATGAAACCTGGTGGCAATGCTTCTGCTGCCAGCCTAATCCTGTCTCTTCATCCCAGCCAAAAAGAGCCTGTCAGTGATGCTCACACCATATGCTTATATTTTTCTCACTATTTGTTGTCTGGGCCAGGAAAAAAAAAAAAAAAAAAAAAAAAAATCCCACTGTTGCTTTCATTACTACAGGATGATGTGTTCCATATAATTGTCCATGAACTGAGCCATTTTGATTGGTTGGGGATACACAGCTCCTTATAACATCAAGTCCCATTTAACAGCAAGCTGTCTGGTGCGTGTACGCGGCCAGACAAAACCCAGTTGTTTTTCCAAAATTGTGGCCTCCCATTGGGCTACGAGCCACCACAGTCTTTATTACAGTGACAACTTGTAGTTACGATGGCTGCACCAGCACCAACAAGCAAATATGCATCGAACACAGTCAGCACCCACTCCCCGTACTAGAATGGTTTCAGATCATCCATGTGTAACGCTGCTGTTTTACTTTAAACACCTACACTGAAAAAGAAAAGGTGCAGCTCAAGAATAACCTGCCCGAAAGACAATGTCAGTTTGCTGCGGTTGCCATTGAAACAAGGTCGAAGGGCACTACTCTTCTTCAGGGCTTTGTTAATCTGAGGGTGAAGAAATGTTTTAATCAGGTGGGAACATTCATCAGTCCCCGCGCCCATCTGGACAAGACGGAAGGTGCGATCAGCAAAATGAGGACTACTGCTTCCAGGAAAATGATGTTTATCTGCGGATCGGCACCCCGAAGACTTAACGCACACGCAAGTCTTCTAGCTGCCGTCGAGATCTGCAAAAACTCCTCCGGGGACCTTAAGGCCGTCCCTGCAACATTCCCAAGCACATTCGTTCGCTACGGATGGGCCTTCGAGGCTACTGCAGTGCCATGGAATTTGATACTCCGAGGTCTTTTAAAACTTGCGTTGGAATTTTTACAGGCCCCTCTGGATGTGGAAATCTGTCCTCAGCACTCGGCTAGCGGTGTTTATTAAGAACCTTGTGGATGGTTGCATAATAAACAAAAACCAATGCATATGCCGTTGAGGAGAATGTTATCACTGATGATTTTTATGGTTGGCTTTCATATGATGAATTGCTGCGTCTTTGCCAGGGATATCTTTTCAGAGTTCCTGTGAAAGGTGCTTACGTGCAATTTGTCAGTAAGAATGTTTACTTTACCTTCAACCGTGAAGAGTGCCAGTGATACACCTCTGATATTTTAGATTCTTGTACACTTACCCATCGTGTTAATGAATATCATGTTTGGGATGTTGCCTCTGAATATTTTAGAGAATTAAAAGACTCTGCAATGTACATCTCTGCTGTACCATATAATTATTTCCCTCATTAAACAACAGACTTTACTGGATGCATGAACAGTAACTCTCCATTGTTTGTCTGTGTTTTAACTGACTGCAGAATCAGGTAGAGACCCAGGACTTGGGCTAGGATTGCAAAAAATTTTCCAATGAAATATTCCCCTGCTAACATGCTAATTTAAACTACGTGCTTCTTTTCTTCAACACATTCATTCATTCTTCGCCACCACCTTCTTTCCAAAACCTAAACTTATCTCAATTTCTGACAAAACAACATGAAAAATACCAAACTGACTATTAAGACTACCTGCTTACCATCTCATTTCTGACTACTCATTAAAAAATAAAACATCAAACATGCAGACGATCTGAAAGACCATTCCCTCCCACAGCATTAATGAGGCAAAAGCAGATCCGACAAGTCTCACAGCATCAAGCGCACAAATTCATGACCCACTGATCGCCACGCAGCTTCCCCGTCAATGAAAGTCTAGCACCCAACGTCTATCTTCATTAGCCCAACAGCTTCACCAAACCTTGTTTGCAAACGCAACACTCAAAGATGTTGCCACAATTAACAAATGACATTTGTGGCCAAAGTCACTATTACGACATTAACATTAAAAGACTGCATACAATCTCCATTTATCACAAAACTTATAATTACCTATATAACAATAAACTACAGTTTCTGAACTTTGAGTCCAATTACCCAACAAGTGGCACTTGAAAAAAAAAGAAAGAAAATCTCACATTACCAATTTTTTTCTCAACCATCTCACTCAAGAAGTTTACATTTTGCATATTGCACGTCTGAATAAATATTAAATAGTCCTTTCAATAAACATAATAAATCTATACATACCCAGTATCACTCAGTACAGCAACTGATCCCATTTCACACTCATGGCAATGAGTAATACACATAAAACATACAAATAAACTATACCATGCACATTTAAAAGCCATGAGCTGCCAATTACTTTATAAAAATCTTACATCATATGTATTCACTGCTTCAACATTAATATTTACATCATATTCCTTGAACCCCCTACACACAGTTATATATATGTTTATTATTCCACACATAACGTAGTGAGAACACCGATAATTGCATGTTACAGCTAGCTTTAACATTACACCTTCTTTCGACTCTGTAAAGCACTCCTGCGATCTGGAAAAACCTAGTACATATGTCACTTTTGGTGGAAACTGAGTTTGACCCTCACTTGCTGTAATCTAGAGCAGTGAAAATCTTAAAACACTTGCTAATTTGTGTTATTTGAACTGTCAAAATCAAGTTTCTATTATTTCTTATTTTAGGAAAAGTCCAAAATCTAAAGGTTTTTGTTCAATTATGAGATCCTTGCCACTGATAAACTCACTAGGTTTTTCCAGATCACAGGAGAGCATTCAAAAGCACAATCCCAAGCAAAATATGCCTTAACATGAAACATAATTGCACAATCGCTAACCCTATCAGAATTCTCATTTCAGGTACTCATTTCTTCACTAAAATAAACCAAGCTACCAACAAGTTAACTGCCTCCAGCACCAGTTTCATAACCAACCATATCAAACTCACCATCTCTCTCAGTCAACTTACTGTTCAGTTGCGCCTTCTCTTCTTTCAGTGTACATGTTCAAACTAAACACTGCCACTTCACAGGATTCTCTCAAACCATTCCAATACAGGAATGGACTCTAAACTATGATCAATCCACACTTCCTTACTGGTGCTTTTTGGATGTAACTGGTGCTGTTTTGGTATGTTTAGCATGTCAGCTCACAAATAATTTCTATACGCCTGGGTGAGTAAAGCTCGTCTTAAACTCCATGTTAATGATTGCTCCAGGTCAGGGTATTCGTGACTTTTTTTTGCATCTGTTTATGTATAATATCTCTTCCTCTGTATGTTCGTATTTCATCTAGATCTTTGTATGTATGATTTGTTTGGATATGATCACCAATTCTTGCTTTGTATCTAGTTACTCATTATTTCTCTGAAAATTTAGTGTTTATTATTATGTAATACTATGACTATGTATAATCATTCAGGATTTAGCTATCAATGATTTCCCTGGATCGGGATTTACATAATTTATCCACATATGGCTGTCAATCATTTCTCACAATCTACATGTATATGCATTCTCTGAATTTACATGTATACTATTAGCCTACATCTCAATGCAAATAATTTCTCTGTATCTACATATGTATGATTTCTCTTTATCAGCATTTTCACACAGAAGCACCTTTCTTTGCAATATTTGTAAAGTCTCTCCAAATCTTGTCAGTAACCTCTTCATACTGCATTTTCCTTATATAATCCAAACTCAATTCACAAACATGCAAATAGAATAGCTGGAGTATTTACAGGTACTGATAAGACTTTCATGCATGCGTACTCAATTACAACCCCAATTCCGAAATAGTTGGCACAAAGTGTAAATTGTGAATAAAATAAAAACGCAATGACTTTCAAATCACACCAGCCAGTATTTTTTTTTTTCACAATAGAACAGAGATAACATAACAAATGTTGAAACTGAGAAATTTTACAATTTTATCCACAAAATGAGCTCATTTCAAATTTGATGGCTGCTACAGGTCTCAAAAAAGTTTGGACAGGGGACTGTTTACCATGGTGTAGCATCCCCTCTTCTTTTCAACACAGAGTGGAGGCGTCTGGGCATTGAAGAGACAAGTTTCTTGAGTTTAGCCATTGGAATTTGATCCCTCTTTTGTTTAATACAGGCTTCCAGCTGCTGGAGAGTTTTGGGTCTCCTTTGACGGACTTTTTTGTTTAATTATGCACCAAATGTTCTCAATCAGTGAAAGATCAGGACTGCAGGCAGGCCAGTTCAGCACACAGACTCTTCTACTACGAAGCCATGCTGTTGTAATAGCTGCAGTATGTGGTTTTGCATTGTCCTGCTGAAATACACATGGCCTTCCCTGGAATAGATGTCGTCTGGAGGGTAGCATATGTTGCTCAAAAACCTTTCTATACATTTCAGCATTCATGGTGCTTTTTAAAACATGCAAGTGTCCCACACCATATGCACTAATGCATCCCCATACCATCAGAGATGCTGGCTTTTGAACTGAACGCTGATAACAGGAGGGGTGGTCTTTCTCCTCTTTAGCCCGGAGGACACAACCCCATGATTTCCAACAAGAATGTCAAATTTGGACTCATCTGACCACAGGACACTTTGCCACTTTGCTACAGTCCATTTTAAATCAGCCTTGGCCCACAGAACATGGCGGCACTTCTGGATCATGCTCAACAATGGCTTCCTTTTTGCATGATAGAGTTTTATGTGGCATCTGTGGATGGCTTGGCGGACTGTGTTTACAGACGGCGGTTTCTTGAAGTATTCCTGGGCCCATTTAGTAATGTCAATGACAGAATCATGCTGGTGAGTGATGCAGTGGTGTCTGAAGGCCCAAAGATCACAGGCATCCAGTAAAGGACTTCAGCCTTGTCCTTTACATACAGAGATTTTTCCAGTTTCTCTGAATCTTTTGATGATGTTACACACTGTCGATGATGAGACCTTCATAGCCTTAGCAATTTGACGTTGAGGAACATTGTTTTTAAAGTATTACACAATTTTTTTACGCAAGCCTTCACAGGTTGAAGAGCCTCTGGCCATTTTGTGGATAAAAATGTAAAATGTCTGCTTTAACATTTGAAATTTTATCTATATTCTATTGTAAATAACATATAGGCTCATGAAATCTGAAAGTCATTGTATTTTAATTTTATTCACAATTTACACTTCGTCCCAACTATTTCAGAATTTGGGTTGAAAATCTGCCAATAAGTATTTGATAATGTTATTTTATTGACTCTTGCAACTATTGAGTACACTATTTTTTCTTTATAAACACTCACTCTTTACCCTGTTGACACTACATTTCCCTATTACAAAGGCGATGACATCTGAATCTTTTCACTTCCAGGTTCAAAGCCCCTCCTTCCTATTTTAAAGAGAGGAAAGGTATCTGCTTTCCTCCAAAGCAAGCAAGTTCACATATGCCATCCTCTTGCATTTCCCCAAAAAGTGCATTTTAACAGTCAAATAACATGCATCTCACTCTGCCACTAAGTTTGTTGCCTCAGGTCACCATAACACTACTATTAGGCCAGGGCAGATGAGGCCCCCACTTCACACTCCATTTTAATATTCCAGAATGTCAACAAATATTTCTGTTCTGCTGACCTCTTGCCCCCTATACCCTCTGTAATGATACAGCCCAGGAACCAGAAGCAAGCAGTAGCGAAAGTTGAAATCCTTTATTCGGTCCGAGTTCAAGCCAGAGATCACAAAAGTACAGTTGCACAAAACACAATCCAAAAGTCAGGGTCTTGGGACAGGCAGAGTTCGGTAACAGTGGGTCAGAATGGCAACGGTACATAAACGGTAGGCAAAAAATCAGAGTCGAGAGAAAGAGATCCAAAAATAAAAAATACCAGGGCAGCAAAAACAGAAATCGTGGTCAGGCAAGCAGGGTCGGAACCAAACCAACAAACAGAATGAACAGAAGGGCGCAGGCAGAAATCGGTGGTCGGGCAAAGGGTGTCTCAAATCTTTCAGATCTACGGGCGTACAGGTCTCTTGGCACAGACGAAAAAATCAGCTTTTTGACCAGGAAGGAACAGAAATGCAGGGCTTAAATGCACCAAACAGAAGTCACATGCTACAGGGCAACAGGTAGTGGGAGAGACAGATAATGAGTAATGCATGTGAGCACATGAGGAAGCCCTAATACAATAATTGGCAAAAGCCAAAACGCGGACTGGGAACACAGACAACCTATGACAGATAAACAGCTCCGGTTAAGGAGTTCTATGTGCACAGATAAAAGAGTGCAGGATAGCAATTAAGCACGTGTGAAAGATTTCGCGGAGACACAGGAAGACACAGGGAAAGCAAAACAAGGGGCAGAGATTAGAACAGGGCGAGTGCTGAGATTACCTCAGTAGTAATTAGTAGTGCAACTTTACAAATTAACCCAAGTGCTCGTTAGTTAGTTAGTAATATGTGACCTGTCACGTAAAAAGGGTACTATCCAACCAAAACATGAATTTTGAGATTTTTACTTTAATTGAATTCTGCATGTCAGATATGCTACAGGACAAAGTTTTGAGTGTTATGAAGCAATACTTGTATACAAAAACCAGCATTAAGTAGTGAGTAAAAAAAGTACTTATATACTACTTCCAGGAGGATAGTATCCTTTTCGCATGACACGTCACATATATGTACACAGGTTAGTTAAAGGATAAGTTCACCATTTTGCACTCTGAGCCCCCTTTCTGGGTCGTCTACTTTGAAATAGAGTGTTGGTCACCGAAATTTTGATGATTGCTCCTGTCTCGAGTATTTGGCTAATTTAGAATTGCCCCTGCCATGCTTCAGAATGGCTGGCTATGGGCATTCACGAACCTGTCCTTAAAACAACCCTAAACGTTCGTTTAAAAAAATGTGCAACTCACCGAGTGGTTAGTGGTGTTCGCTGATGTTCCAAAACAAGTTTCGTAGCGAAATACAGTTTCTGTCGTGTTTAATTTGGCATTTTGTAAAGCCCGGAAGTTTATACGCGGTTGTGAGTTATCTGAAAAAATAGTTCCGAAATAGCAAATTACACGGATGGAAACCAAATTTTGCGCCGATATATATTTTTAAAACATCAACGAACACCACTAACCACTCGGTGACTTGCACATTTTTTTAAACGAACGTTTAGGGTTGTTTTAAGGACAGGTTCGTGAATGCCCATAGCCAGCCATTCTGAAGCATGGCAGGGGCAATTCTAAATTAGCCAAATACTCGAGATAGGAGCAATCATCAAAATTTCGGTGTCCAACACTCTATTTCAAACTAGACAACCCAGAAAGGGGGCTCAAAGTGCAAAATAGTGAACTTATCCTTTAAGTTAGCAACAATAATACAAAATATAAATGTTAGTATTATTAGTAATCAGAGAAAGCAGAGCGTAGGAAGTAAACGAGAATTGAACTAATTAAGCGAAATACCAGAAACCACTGAAATCACCCGAAGCATGTTGGCACGCAGACCGGGGAGAAGGAACTTACCACACTGATCACAAGACAGGGGTAGACACTGGTGCACAAAACAGAAAATAAACAAATGGCAAAACAGAAACTGGGAAGAAGACTAATAAATAAAAGATGGATAACAATGAAAAATAACAAAAACAGACAATTGGCAGAGCAGAATCATAACACCCTCCCCATACTCCCACTCAACTCTGTCATTAGCCCAAATAATTCTGCTGAGCTGTCCTCACACCCCCCCCCCCCCATCACCCACCCCTCCCTCCTCCACAGATATAGCTTTGTGTTCTACTGCACAAACCCCCCAACCACAATTTTAAACCATAAACCCTCTAACAGCAGTAGATTCCTGCCCTCCCACACACACACACACACACACACACACACACACAAAATGCACTCAGGTGTACACACCCCACCTCTTCCTTCCTTTCTTTCTTTCTTCTATCAATCCATCTTTCTCTTTCATGCTTCATCCCTCCATCCTTCCAGAACATTCTATTCTCTCCCTGCTCTTCAAATGGGTCTCCGATCAGTGATTCATAGCCAGGAAGAGATTGTCTGTTTCAATGACAAAGATTCCAGAACAATACCGAAGTCTCAGAAACACAGATTTCTTGCAGGTTTTGAGGAGATACCACAGCAGGCTAAAGCACCCATTATACAGAGCTGACTCAGTGATGACATTGGAGTCCCCTTGCAGGCCACCATGCACGGTAACAAAAAGCCCTGTGAATCACCTCTCTGTTGTGAAATACCTTGGCTCATGTGGAAGAAACACAGGTTTGAGAGGTTTGCACATAACTTTTGGTGGGGAACAAATGAAGACCACAATGGAAAAATGATCAGTAACATTTTCACGCTGTGAAGAAATGATGAATTAAAAATTCAAAACGATCTTAGAAACAAAGCACTTAAAAAATATGCAAAAAATATTAAATATTATAATAATATATAATATTATTATTTTTTTATACATATTATAAAATATAATATATAAAATATACAAAAATGCAAAATTTGGACTCCGATCGTTTTTCCATGGTGGTCTTCAAATAATTCAACTCAGATAGGAGCAAACCCAGCACAGACCAAACCAAGCAATGTCAGATGCTGCTCATCACAAATTACCCAGCATGCTTCGGGAAAACACCCCGTAAAATGCGAAGTATTTTGCAGTAAAATGCTTGTAGGGTAACACAGGAGTGAGCTTTGAAAAAAACAGACAAAAAAAAAATGGCCACCAGTCACATGCGCAAGTAACAAAAGCAGAATTCAAAATCAACAAAAAACCAAATAAACACACAAGCAAATACATTAATAAATAAATAAATACATATATTTCCTGCAGCTGGAGAAACACTGGAGGTCTGTTGCCATCCTTCACCAATCTGTTTCTTCACACTTAGAGAATATTAAAGCCTCTCTCCCTTGCATCTTTTCTAATTAAAGTGTTTGTTGTCATTTTTTGAGCCTAAGTGTGAAATCAAGCTAGCAGTTCATGTAAGAGCCGTGGAACAAAAATCAAACACTTTCTACATCAGAAAAAACAGTGACTTCAATCACTTCCAACTCAAATATATGTTCCTTTTGTTGACTTTGATATCTGCATGCAAAGCCAATTTTCTACTTAGTCTCCTGGATTTAAAAGTGTTATTCGGTTCCCTATGTGGTCTTAATTCTTACCCCTGACTGATAAGCACAGGCCTACCTCTCAGGGAAAAATGTAAGCTCAATTATGCAGGAATTTTACTTTTCAATTTTTCTCAGTCCTTGAGTTTAATAATCCAAATGAAAATAAACAGACTGGAAAAGTGATTTTTATCTGTCTCTTATTTCCAAAATTCATTTTTTTTTGCCTCTTTCTTGCATTTAAACACCTCCTTCAGTGATTTTACTAGCTTCTATTTATTTGACATTCTCTAAAAAAAATGTTATCCTAAACTGGAGAGATGGATGCATATTTATTTGTATTCACATTTTGAAGAAAGGAAGCCCTTCTTTTTAATATCAGTATACTCCTTATTTATCAAATAAACATGAAAGCCACAACAAATAAACAACATTATAGACAAACAACAAAATTTTGCAGGTCACTAGACATACATAAAAGCATTTCACCTTGCACTCCATGAACCAGACATGCTCAGTTTTTTCCCATGGTTTTTAACAGTTTGTTGAAGGTATAAATGTTTTATTTGTGATTTTATGTAATACATACTCACTTATTTCTCAGCAAGCACAGCATGCTTTCATGCTCACCACTATACTCAATATCAATGTACTATTGATATTATATGCCAATTTGTATTTATCCATTGCAGGAGTCCACCAGCCACCATGCTCTTCTTCAATCTATGTTAATGCTTTATTTCACTTAATTGCACTTTCATTCAGTTCTTAATTGGTTTTTCTTCAGGATTCAAACTTGTAGAGACTCCTGCTAGTATCTTATATTGTACACAACATCCATATTAATTTTAACCAGATCCAGCTTATTTTTTTATTTCTGAGCCCACCAACCCAAACCTGAAAGATCCTAGTAAATCCACTCTTGACATTTTTATTACAAAGAACCTCACAAGTATTTCAGTAGTACAGTTTTTGCATGTGATCTAAGTAATAATTGCCCTATATGCTTAAAGAATACAAAACTTCCGAGCTTCAAGCCTCATATGCTTAAAAAGAGGAATTGCAAAAATATTTGATACTTGAAGCTTCCTACAGCATTTGTACCTGCCTGATTTTTAGCGTGTTTCCTGTATTCCAAAAACGGGGCTCGCACTTGTATCTTTCTCCCCTGTGTTCGATTCTGTGACAAATGACCATGCTCCTTTAAAATCGCTGAGATCAAACGGACCAATTCCATTGTATTCATTGGAGCTCCCACAACTGTTCAAAGCATGAGCTACAGCTAGAAGTATTGTATCCATTTAACCTAAGGCTGCCTTTATTTTAGGCAGCTTAGAAACAAATTCACAATGCCAGTTAAAAATGTATAACTTGATTTTTATTTTAGATCCCATGCTAATGCTGGTAGAAATCCTAATCCATTGTAATGGCCGGTAGAATTAGGAGGCCAAGCGCAACGACCAGAGAGCAAGTGAGCAGCACAGACACAGTACAAACACAGAGAATAATACAGACTAAACGAAAGTACTCGCGCTTCCAAAGGACGTATAATAGTCCGAAACAAGGAAGCAAAGCGAGATAGAAAAAAGGGAGAAGAAACTCCAATAATCAGAAGACAGAAAGTCATACAAAACCTAACTACAGATATCTTCGGCTATAGTGCGAAGCTAAAAACAGACACTCTAGTGAAGGGGGCATGTCGGACTTCCTGCTTATATAGAGTCCGGGAAGGCGCCACCCCAGCTCAATCAGCCAGCTGGTTAAAGAATCCGATGGCCAAGGAATTCGATATCGTCCCGGGACTAGAGCCGCAAAGGAAAGTCCAAACCAGATGCACACCTCACAAACCATGACATCCATTCTAGAAAACAATAACATAGCAAAAAAAAAAAAAAAAAAACCAATAAAAAGTTCCGGCTTTCTTCCATCACAAGTTATTTCTAATTCAAAACTGCTTATTGATAAAGTTGAAATACATTAGTGTAATACTTTCAATCAGCATTTTGCTTCAGTGGGCTATCTCTTTGACATAAATACAATACCAGACTCTTATGTCTCTGAGCTCACCAACAAGACACTTTGTACCTCTAATCTATCTGCCTATCCTACACTTTTTTATTAGTGGAATATCGATAGCCTATTTTCTTTACGTTGTATTTCTAAAAAGGACATGCGTGAAGCTGTCAATCAAAATTATGTAAAAAAAAAATCCTCAATGTAAAACTCACTACATCTTTATCTTTTCAAACTATCTGTTCTACTTACTGTCAATCCTTTCGCTCATATATTTACAATGTCAACTATGTCTGGTGACATGCCAAAAGTATGGAACACTGCTAATGTCCTCCCTCTATTGAAAGAAAGAGATACCAACAATTTGAATTCTTGACATCCAATAACCAGGTTGTCTTGCCTGGCCAAGATTCTGAAGTCCCTGGTAAATTCACATTTGCAATCACTTTAAACAAAAAACATTGAATCTTAAATGCTCACCAATCTGGTGTCACATCTAGCCATGGCACTATTACTACTGCTTCTTTAATTATAAATGACACTGTTTGTACATTACATAATAGACAACATTGTTGACCTATTTCTTTACCTAACACATTTCATACAGTTGATCCTGTCTTTCTTCTGAAAATATTATCACACATTACTTTGGTGCTCATAACAAGTTTAAAAACTATCTTGAGGATGAGAATCACTCCATAGCACTGATTCTATGATTGTCAAATTAGCAGGGGAGTCCCACAAGGTTCAATTCTTGGCCCTTTATTATTCTTTGTGTACATTAATAATATTGCCTTATCTTCATATCATTCGAAATTGCACTTACATGCTGATGAATCTGTCATTTACTCAACTGCTTTTTCGGTTCAGCCAGCGGAATTGAATCGTCAGCACAATTTAACAACTATTCAAAGATCCCTAATTGAGTTAAAGATAGTCTTAAATGAGAACAAGACCAAGTTCATTGTATTCTCCAAATCTCAAAAAATAGACCCCCGTGACCTTCATATCTATACCCTGTAGGGTTCCCATATTGAACTTGTTTCCAAAAACAAATACTTAGGTATTTTGCTGATGACAACTTGACTTCTCAAACGCTCATAAAAAATGTAAACAAAAGGATTAGGGGGAAATAGGCTTCTTACACAGAAATAGGGCTCGCTTCAATCGTGAAAGTAAAAAGAGGGTTGTGCATTCAATAACACTCTCCATGCTTGATTATTGCATTGGAATTAAAAGAAATACATCCACTTCTATTTTAAAGCTCTAACATTCTGTTTACCCCCTGCCTTAAGCTTTATCAATGGACTTAACTTCCTAGCCCACTATTGTGCCTTATACCACTCGGTAGGATGGAGGGGGTCATTGAAATCCAGACAACACTGCCATTGGTTCTCTCTTTTTTTTGTATATGAATGTATTTTATTTAAAACCCCACCATATTTTGCTTCTCTATGAGCATGGTGACTGGGTTGCCATGGGACACAATTACAGGACTTCTTATGTCTAGATGCTCCTCACCTTAGAAAATAATTGATTTGAGTAAGACTGCTTATTGTAACACCATTCCTTGCACTTGAAATCAGTGACAAGGTAAGGTAAAACTGAATAAACTAGTTCTTTTCTGACATTTTGAACAATTGATCAAATTATTTCATCAAGTAAACAGCTCTTGTTTTCAATAATTTTCAATTTGCTTTTATGATGACAATTCTGTTCCTTGTATTATTATTTTCCATTCCTTCTTTATTATAGTGTAGTTTAATTGTCTGTCATGCAGTGCCCTGCCAAGAAAAGGAGGCTGTACTTTCAGTCCAGCTCAACGCTTGAATAAGTCTTAAATAAATTAAATTAAATTAATTTTCCTGTATGAACAACCAATCAAATGGAAGCCACCAGGACTGACACATTTGATTTGTTGACTTCAGATTGCTTCTACATATTATGTGCTGATGCAATCATTTGGATACTGACTGTAATATGCTACTTTGTTGGGCATAACCTTCATGTAATGCAGACAAGTGGAATGGGCAATCTGGTTTACGTGAGTGTGAACAGTTGAAAGTACACAAAAATATAGATCAAGTCTCTGTGACATCATCCATATACTGTCCTAAGACTCGGTGAAAAGCAGTTCAGCACAAAGATGTGCTCAATTACATCTCCGAGATAGTCAAAAAAATTTGGCATCCCTCTTTGTCCTATATATTCAACTATATCTCTCTCTCCCTCTTTCTCTCAATCCTTCTCTCAGAATGATGTACTTTTTCCCATCCTTTCCCTGAACTGTCTCCTCTCTGTATTTGTCTGTTTCTCCCACTTTCTTTCACTCTCTCTGTTCTGTGAGGTGGAAAATTGCTTCAAAGGGGAGCTTGGCTGGGAACAAGGGCCAGCTGCTCAGCTGGATGACCAAGGGTTTATCTACTCCAAGGAAAAAAAAAGGAAAGTAAAGAAAAGACAAAAGGCTGAAAAAAGATAGTTTTGTGTGGTTACTGAAGCCAATAGCTAGGAGAAAACCATTTCCCATAGTTACCATGAGCACTCCCTCTTCTTCTTCTTCTCCCAAAGCAATCAGTGGTCCTTGCATTTAGCTCCTCTGATGAGTGCGCCTGAACTTTGCGGAAGTTTCCGGCGTTCACAATGAATCCCGCTCAGAAATTGCCTGAATATTCAACACAGGCTGAATTATTTTTTTCTTTCATGCATGCATTCAGCTTTATCCTGCTTCACGGCTGATCTACCATCCAGTACTTTTTTTTTTTTTGAAGATTATTTTTTTGGAAATTTTTCCTTTATTTGACAGTTATACAGTGTAGAGAGACAGGAAAGTTGGGGAGAAGAATGGGGGAAGACATGCAGCAAATGACCTGAGCTGGAATTGAACCCAGGTCGCTGCGGGAAGGACACAGCCTTCATGGTACCCGCACTTAGACCGATGAGCCACCGGGGCGCCCCGCGTACTTTTCATTTAATCCCTGATGCAGCACACATAAAAAAATTGCTGAACAAAATCTACTGCTGATAAAAAAGGTGGAACGGCAGAACAGTCCAGTCGCACGATGACAATGGTTGGGTGATATCAGCTTCACTTTAGTTACGTGTGCAGCAACTTTCATTTCATTCAACAATTACTACTGTGTGTATGAAAAATCAGTTTTTTTCACACAATTGAACATCTGAAACGTTAAGTCCTTCGTAATTACTTTAGATATATACTTTTTTTTTTTTTTTTAATTTGGCTTATGAGCCCCTGAATAAACTAGTTGCTGAAAAAAATTCTGGAAACTTCAAAAAAAATCTTGACCAAATTAATTAATATTTGCCATGACAGCTCATTTGGATCATCATGAAAACATAACAGCAATTTTTAATTTTGCTTTTTTTATTTTATTATTTTGTTTATTCTTTGTTCACAGACTTCAATCAGATTATCAGATAGAGAATGAGAGATGCACACAAAGAAACTGTTCAGAATCTTGAGTCCAACTTTTCGTCAGAAGGGAAACTGATTAACAGAGAGCTCACTCAATACTTCCCTGCAGGGTAAGGCCTTGCAGTGCATTCTGGGATGTGTCATCTTTTTCCAATAAATCATTTAAAGTGTCCAGGTGTCCGCTGGGGCTGAGATAAAGTTTGCCGATTAAACCTGCCTAACTGCCTACGCTTTACTGCAGAGGTGGATGTGACCTACCAATGATCAACTGAGAGAGAGAGAGAGAGAGAGAGATAGAGAGAGAGAGAGAGAAATACAGACAGACTGACAGACAGACCATACAAGCATCTTCGCAGCTGATGTACCACAGGCACCCGTCTTATGTTTCTGTTCAGCCACCATCCTGAATATATTCGTCCCCCTCCACATAAACTCACCGTATCAGAGCCCTTTCACAAGCGCACAGTCTTGGCTGGTCTCCAGATCTCTGCTATCTGCTGCTTTTACTGTCTTCTCCACTCCGTCTTTTTTCAAAGTTTTTATCTTTTTATCCCTCTTCTTTATTTTTTTCTCTCTTTTTTTGGCACACCTCAGAGAGTTATCTCATCTGGTGCCATTGGCACGGCACTGGCACAGGGGCAGGGGGGGGGGCAGTTGCCAGGCTCCCAGGGTCCCCCGCAGCAGGAAGGGAAGTAGACGGTGGTGCTGGAGTTAATCCCAGCATGCAATGGGTCAGAGGCATTCACACACCCAACACCACACCCTCCAGATTAAATGTCTGACAGGGACTCAGGTCAGTGGGTGGAGCCCTGCAGATGGCATAGTTAGACTGCAGCCTCTGAGCCCCAGATTGCTTTGAGGAGGGAAAATTGACTCCCCAGCTTAGTCTAATCAACTGTAAGTACCCTTGTATAAGAGCATCCGTAAAAAAAAAAAAAAAATCAGCAATATAAATCAGACACTGTTCCCTAAAATGCGAATACTTCTATACATAAACACCATTGGTTTGGTGGCCACACCTGGTTTGGAGGCCTGTGTCACAAAGAAGGATTAGTCAAATAACTGCAAAAAATAAATCTGAGACTGCCTCTTCCAATCCTAGTCAGACAGGCCCATGGAGGGCCATGGAATGGCTTCTTTTGTCACACAAAATCCAAGCTGTATGCAATTGATAGAGTGCAAGAAGTTGATCACACTGATATCTCAGGTAATCTGGTTTCTTAATTGAGAATCTGTTGCTATACTCAATGCGAAAAAATCATGTGGACTTTGTGGCTGTGCAAAACAAAGGTGACTGATGACTGCATGATCAGTTATCCATCTCTGAAGATGAACATGCAGTGAAAACAATGGTTTCAGCCCAAATTGCTTCATTGCATGTGATGTGTATGAGTCATTGTTTATTTCATGGAGTACCTTTGGTGTCCATTGCGCATAAACATGCATTCAGGACATACATATAAAACTCTGCACATCACGCAAGCCTACAAAACCTGCTTGTTCATATCTAGCTAGAGCTTCATGTGTCTGTTCTTTTGGTGGCTGCATTGGGTGAAATAAAGGGTTTCAGCTCAGAGTCAGACAGTGGAAACATTTCACAGATTAAAGCAGGAATATTGAAAGCACAGCAATCTTTAATATTGTTATATAATGTTTATGAATTCACATGGCATCACCGTGGCATACATATTCTAATAGCTGAGGTTGTCCTGAAAAATTGATTTATATAACTTCATTGTGGATTTCAGGGTTGAGGTTATACAAGTATTATTACAAAAAGACAGCAAACCAAAACAGAAAAAAATGGCTTACACCACAGAGAATAAAATAAAGACTGTGAACTTAATTTAACCATCATAACATTATCCAAGCGTTAATCTCAACATTGTATTTACAATAACTGACCGTCAAAAGTTAGATATCTTAATGTGGAGATAAGGCAGTGTTTAAAAATTAACTCTTAAACAGCTACTCTTGATCCTACAATGTATGAGGTTGCAAATACCTGATCATAAAGTTCTTTAATGTGAATGTTAAAATCACCTCTGGTGAATGCAAGGAATGGAGCTGCAGCACATTAACTGAGAAAACAAGTAATTGCAAAATTATTTTAAAGGATTTAGTATCTTCTCCATCTACCGTTAGCAGAAAACTTGTTTTGCGCATTCCACAACAATCAGTTGCCTTTTTGGAATGCACCAAGTTAAGATACACCTCGACAAACAGCCTGTTTCTTTCTTCCAGCTGTTATTCAATACCGAAGGATTAGAGGGCTACTAAATAATTAACTGCCAGCTTTTTGTGCTTGTTCTGGCGGTAGAGGTGTCGGCTGCCTTAGGTAATTACAGCTCATTGTGGTCGAGGAACGCTCAGCTCGGCGTTTCCGAACACAGCCATGGAAACATGCCGCGCAGTGAAAAGCGCCCCGTGCTCCTGTGGCGTTAACTCTCCCGCAACGCGGCATTTACGCCACGCTTCTTCATACATTTTCAATGTGTCTGCCGCAGAGATGAAAAAAATACATCAACAAAACAAAACATGAAATCAAGCGGAAAGTACAGTAGTTAGGAGGAATTTATAACTCGCGACCAGCACTCGTGCGTGCCAGTACAGGTTGAATAACCTAATCAAAAACCACCTCAAACGCAGAAACGCTTCAAATGCTGTCAAAGTCTCACCATATATTGAGGGCGTAAAGTATGCTTGGGGCAGATTTATGCTGAGTCTTACCGGAAAATTTTTAAACAGGTTAAGCGGACTTAAATTTGCTGAGCAGGGTATTACTCCAGAGGCAGTATATTCATCTATTTGTTTTGTGCATACCATGAGATTTATGTATCCGTGAACCTAAAATGGGATAAGAAAGTTTCAGGTTCAAATCAAGGCAGGGCCTTGCTTTTTATTAAAGAATGTGTGCATGGATGCCACTGGCTGATTTCATTAAACGCAAAAAAAAAAAAAAATAAAAGATTAAGGACAAATACCTTTTAAGACGTTATCATGATTGAACTTATGTTAAGTAAATAAATAAATAAAATAATAAAAATAATAATCATCATCATCATCATCATCATCATCATCTTCTTCTTCTTCTTCTTCTTCTTCTTCTTCTTCAATCTACCCCCTAAGCAAGCTCTCTCTCTCTCTTCACCTCTTTTTCTGTAACAAACAGGGATAAATGCATCCCTTACTCTTGTCATAATAAAGATGACTAAAGAACCCTTGTGTGTGTGTGTGTGTGTGTGTGTGTGTGTGTGTGCACGTATTAAGTTTCAAAAGAACTGAGGTCCGGGACACCGTTAGTGGTTTCTTCGTTGTACCAACACACCTTTATACATAGTCATGTCTGCTGAGTCATTAAAAAAAAACTCTTGTGTTACCAGTTCCCCCACGTATTCCAGGTAATGCTCCATCTGAGGTTCTCGGTCCCCAAGAATCATAATTAATTTGATAGAAAAAAAAAAACTTGATAACATCCCTACCATCCATCACAAAGTTAAGGCCAAATATTCTCACAAGCCATATGGTTGGTCAATCGGTTGAAAACACCAGCATTGACTCTGAATATGGCAGAGACAACAGGACAGGCCTGCGTCAAGTGGGGGGAATTACTCTATAGCAACAGCTCATTATTTAACGCAGGTCATGCGCAAAACAGACATTGGGCCTCATGCAGCAATATTCTCTTAAATTTCTCTTATATTTTCTCTTATGTTTTTGCTAAGAGAAAAAATAAGAGAAACAAACTCCGGATGCACCAAACGCTCTTACCGTCCAAATCTGCTCTTACCCATGTGTGCAGAATAGATAGATAGATAGATAGATAATCTTTATTGTCTGCCCCATCAGTGACAGAAATTTTCCTTTAACAGGGCTCAGAAATACACATTTCACAAATTCACATTTAAAACACATTTAAAAAAAAAAAAAAAAAAAAACAATTTTTTACAAGCACTTTGGAAGAACTGTTAAAACACCCATATAAAAATAAAATAAATAAATTAAAATACATACATGCCAACAGGTTAGTGTGCTATGTCTCTGTCTGTTTGTTTAGGATAGTTATTGTGGATGGAATAAATGATTGAATGTTGAATCCCACTTGATTGTAAATTGGAAGCGCGTGGCCGGTTGTTTTAAATTTGCATATATGACACCCACTAAACACCATATAAGGGCAGGTGACGTGCCGTGTGCAAAGAGCCGACTGCTCGTGGCAATCTTCGGGCACTTTCACACTAGGTACGATTTTTCCGTACCGTGCCACAGTATGATTGTCCCCCCTCCCATCTCCCGCCGCTGGTCAGCTTTCACACTAGTACTGTAATATCATACCGTACCCAAGTACGCTTGCATACATATCAAAATTCCGATACAGCGCGTTGCAGTTTGCACCTAGGTGGTTTTAAATGGGGAACGATTTTAAAAGGAGGCGCCAATATATTTCAGGGGTTTTATTATTGAGAAGGGGGTTTAGAATATTAATATCGCAAATGCTTATGCTGCGCGTGCCCTAGCAACCCAAAGGGGGTTTAGAATGAATATTAATATCGCAAATGCATATGCTGCGCGTGCCCTAGCAATCCGGTGTGTCATCTGTAACATGGATTAGCCTACCACTTATAGCAGCAAGCACTTATACACAATTTTCTTGACTGAATGCTTGATGTTTTTACACATCTGAATCTTTCTCTGGGTTCCTAAACATCAAGGTAAGCCAAAAATGTACTGATTAGATTCAATATAGGTGGATGTTGCATACGGAATTCTTTCGCCCTTGCGTTTTTGGCCGATTATGCTGTCCACTGCCTCATACCATGAAAATTTATCTATCTCATAACTTGAGCTGCCAGGCTTTCGTATCGCGTCCCGTACTTTGAAATATCGCAGCTGCATTTTATTTAGTTTGTCACGGCACTGATTTATTATTCTATGATAACCACACGAATGTAACTACTCACGAATTATTCCACAAACCTCCGAGTTTTTGTGTGTAGTATCCAGTTGTGATTGTATGTTTTCATCCACCTACATTTAAAGTAAGCATTGAATTTCTTCATTTGAGTGGAGATATCTTTTCGCCGCTGCATTTGTTAGAACAAGAGAGCCGTAACACATAACCGTGATCTTCCGTGCTCAAGTACGGTTGCTTTCACATTTGGTACGAGTAGCCATTCATCTGCCTCAGCAAACAGATCCAGGCAATCTCTAAAAACATGCTCTCTGCGCAAGGCCTGGATGGCCAAAGCGTCCAACAGCAATAGGTAAGCCATTCAGAAGCAGAATGCACGCAAGTATCTAAGGGTTTTTATAGCTTAGTCCTAATTAGGATCAACTGGCCAAACTCTTTAGCCCAAGAATTAAATAATAAAACGAAAGGCACTCATAGAGTGCAAACCTCCGCCAAGACAGCACAGTCCAAAATTTCATGAGTGGGAGCAAAGTTGAGTTCTCACATGTCATATGATTTCAAGATGGCGGCCATGGCGGCCATATTGTTTCACTGATCGCGGTGAAAATCAATAGGGTCCCTCCTTGATGTAATAGCAATGCACCCAAAAAATTTCAGACAAATCCGTGCATGACTTTTTGAGTTATGTTGTTCACAAACAGACAGACAGACAGACAAACAAACAGGGGCGAAAACATAACCTCCGCCCCAACTTCGTTGGCGGAGGTAATCATTCTAATTTCTCAAAAACATAAAACAATCAAAATTTGATTATATGATGCATTTTTAATGTTTAGGTTTTAAAACTTGTGTTTCCGTGCATTGGACAAGCAATTTGTGGACAGAGATAACAGTTTTCTGTTTTCTCTTATCTCAGTATGAGTGTTCTCGACCACTAGTAAAATTTTCTCTTACCTAAGAGAAGAGCAAAAATAAGAAAACATTGGTGCATCCCAGAAATCAATGGGTAAGAACAAAATAAGAAAAAATCGGGGATACAAACAAAAATAAGAGAAAATTTGTTCTTATATCACTTCTTTCATGAGGCCCATTGTGTCATCTTGCTTTCATAAAATCATAAATGTACAGAAAAGCTTTATGTCAAATATATAACCCTAATTTTTCTTCACTATTTTGTAGTGCTCTGTGAAGAGTATATGGTGTAAAGACTGAAGTATAGTCCAACTCTGTAATATATACCCTCAAGCAAATTAATTGAAACAAGCTGTGAAAAAGGTAAATCATGGACTTTTTTTCAAATTTCAACTGGACTTTTATTATGAATCATATTTATTTACTCGTATTAACACATAATATGACCTCCGCAGTTTTTCAGACTGAAAGACTGACATCACCTGTACTTGATATATCCCTGTGTGACTTGCTGATGTGTTCATGCAAATTCACGCTCTTCATGCGCTTCCTTGCGGGCACATCCATAATAGACAAAGTCTGATTCACAATCAACAAGCCAGGGAGACAAAAGACCACAAATAACCAAGAAACACGTGGTGCTATACCAATTGATGTAATAACTGCACATGCAAAATTTTTACATCACGCACCTCACAGATATTATGAGATTTCTTATGCAGTATGATTCCATTTTGTCCTGCTGAAAACAAATGCAAAAATAAAGACAAAAAAGCAAGCTTTTGCTTGAGAATATGAATTGGGATTAAAGACAGAAAAAATCGCAGCTAGTTTCAAAGAACTCGCGCAAGGGTGTTCTACACGTGAGTAAGGACATAGATGCTCTTATGAATGGCACACTGAAGCACTATGGATAATAGAGGAAGTCTGACCCAAAGAGAAAAAAAAAATCAGTTCAGTCCTTCACTTCCTGTAATCATAATAGAACTTAGTGCAAACAGGTAGCCATCAACTGAGGGGATGCAATATTTTGGCTTTTTGTGAGATTGGTATGCATGAATGTATGAGTTTTGCCCAAGTAATCTGAGCAACTGTCTCTTTAGGTATGTTTTATCTTTCCTGTTACTACTACTGTGAATGAGGGCTGTACCTGTGTGTACACCATTGCTATCAGGCTGAAGGAGTTAGTCTGTCTGTATATGCTACTGTACAAATATTCATTTATACTCATTACTGTACAATTTTTGTGTATAAATATTACTGTATAAATATTTGTTTATACATATTGTTGTGTAAATGTTTGTGTATACACATTACTGTACAAATTTCTGTGTATAGATATAACTGTACAAATATGTATACATATTACTGCACAATATTTGGATGTACATTACTGTACAAATGTCTGTGTATAAATATTGCTGTACAAACATCTGTGCATACATATTACTGTTAAATTCTCTGTGTATGCATATTACTGCACAAATGTTGGTGTATAGACATTACTGTACAATTATCAGTGTATGCATATTACTGTACCAATGTCTGTGAGTGGCACAGTGAGTAGCATTGTTGCCTCAAAGCAAGAAGGTTTTGGGTTTGAATCCAACATGGGTCCTTTCTGTGCGGAGTTAGCATAGTTTTCCTGAGTTTGCATGGGTTCACCGGTACTTCAGTTTCCTCCCACAGTCCAAATACATGCATGTCGGCTTATTGGAGACCCTATATTGCCCTTTTGTGTGAGTGTTTAAGTAAATGATTTGTGATTGGTGAGCTGTCCAGGGTGTAACCCTGTCTTTTGCCCGTAATCAACTGGGATTTCCTCCAGCTCCCCCACGACCCTAGTGAAGAAGCAGCACTTCAGATAATGGATGGATGGATATTTTCAAATGTGCACAGCTCTTAAAAAAGCTCTATTCATTTCTTATAGTTTCACAGCTTTTATAAAAGCATTACAGAAAAAAGGTACTTCAGAAGTATAAAAAAATCTTACCCATTGTTGTACAGAAGGGATTTTTTTAAAATACACAAACTGAGCCTTTCTCTTTAAGATCTGAACAATGCTTCTTTTAAACTTTTAAATACTGACTTCATCTTTATCATTTAGTCTGTTCTTGTTTTATTTGCGCATGGCTGAAAAGTACAAAGATTCAGGTGGCCTCACAAGTGTGTTTCCCTTTGTGTAGAAAACAAAAACATCTTCAAACAGCTTCTTATCGTCCGCTCGCATACTTACCCACCAAAGTGGGAAATGAGAATTGTTATTTTTTTGTTTGTGTTTGTTGGGCAATTTGTCTCACAAAAAAAAAAGTTTCTACGACTTGTTTTGCAGCCATATCTAGTCATCTGGATTTAAACAGCAAAGTGAGAAAGTGTCTGTGTTCTCTGCTTTGTTAGATCCTGTTTTACTCTCTCTCACAAACGGAGCGGATGAGTACCACACGTTACACACTACTCTTCGACGGCTCACGGAAATTGTGTCGCTTGCTTAATTGGAACATGCTCATCCAACCTGAACCAATGGTGGTGACATATGTGGCTTACGCTCTGTTTCAGGAAAGATATGGGAGCGGTAACATGCATTTCAGAAGATAGTAATAGACGAGTGTGCAAGTAACAGCCCAATTTTGAATTGCTAATAAAGCCTCCGGTTGTTTATAAATGCAACTGAGATAGACATAGCCTACTAATACGTGCAGATTAACTCGAACATTTACGTTATGTCCGCATTAATTTTACCTTTGCAAACATTTCGTCTCCATTTTCTTTTGATTTTTGAACATGGGGGAATTGTCTGCCTCTTCCATAATATATCCCCATCCTATTTATTTATTTATTTATTTAGGATAAAGGGCACTGCAGCTTTTACGTTAGCAGCCTCGCAGTGTCTGACTTGGAGCTGTCTTCATGACATTCACCCCCCCAATAAAATCCTCTCCTCCCCTCTGAGACAGAGTCAAAATGGCAGTGTGCATTGAAGCCATCGAGGGCCAGTTACCGCACTCTCTCTGTCAGTGTTCTTCTATTTCGCTCTGCTCAGACTAGGGGCCCTCTCTGCTGGCCCCAGTTCACTCCCCCATCGCAGATTGCCACCACGCCGCCCAAATCGAATGGGCGGAGTCGAATGCCGCGGTTCTTAATAAAAAGCGGCGGGTTGCGAGAGAGAGATAATAATACCCACTTCATTGTGACAACACTTGAAAAGCACGGACATGGCAATATTTAAAAACGACATTAATAAACGGCCAAACAAAAAGAGAGCGCGAAATAGAGAGAGAGAGAGAGAGAGAGAGAGAGAGAGAGAGCATCAGAAAATGACTCCAGCACTGTCACATAAGAGACATGAACGAGTGTACCGGGGAGCTGGATAGTGACAAATTATTAACGCCCTCGCGGCCCCTTTTAAGTCAACAAAGGGAGCAGCGAGAGGCGGCTGGGGGCTTCGGCGTTTCACCTGGTGAGCCCCGAGTCCCGCCCATTTAATTAACCGCAGAGTTTAGGGGGGTGGAGGCGGGTAGCACTGGGCTGCCCTGCGTGGGGTCCCCTCCCCTAACTTCAGATCTCGCCCCTCTCTGCGTCACGCGCAGAAAGACCTGCTCCAGCCCACCCCCCCCAATCCTTTCCCATAATTCCATTGTTTTCAAAGACACACAAAAATGAAGCAGTAATTGAGCGTTTGCTAAAAGGACAACGGCAAAGGAGAAGAGTGAGAGATTGAAGGAGGAGAGGGCTGGGGTCTCCTCCCGCAGGAGCGTTTAACATAACGAGGACATTCTGCAGCGCTAATTGCTCTTTGATAACGAGCAGCGACGATGTGGCAGACGAGGTCCTTCATCAGCGAGCGCGGCCCCGTGTGATGTGATGTGTAATTAAATAAGGCTTCTGATCATTCAGGCCGAGCCCGGGCCTCTTCCCTTAATCGAAATTTTTTTATTAATAAGAACGTGATTTTTTTCCCCCCCAGCCCTCTTCACTAGGCCCGCGTGCGCTAAATGACAGACTACAGTGTCAGACCCGCCGCGCGACAACTCTGATCCGAGTCAGTCATTTATTTTCACCGCCATCCCAAATGTGCCAGATTTAAATCCACTATGGTGTGATTTTGAGATGGGCAATAGATACTATTAAAAAGTTAATTTTCACAAATGCCAACTGGTAAAAGTGATTCACAACCAGGGCTGATCTATCTCAGGATATTGAGCCAAATGCCACTCCAAATTATTGCATTGTCTAGATCAAATATATACCTGACTTTTTGTTGAATCAAGAAGTTACATCTGCCGATGACAAGAGCATCTTAATGATTTTACTGAGCTCAAGTACAATAATAAAGCAGTGAGTTTATGGAGCCTTGTATGTGCCCCTGCTGTCCCTACTCTATATACACGCTCACCCCTGAGGGCTTACACAGCATTCCCTCACACACTCACTCCAGTGGGCATACACAAAATTCACTCATACACCCATACAAATGGATAATTTGGGATTTTCAATTAGAGGGTACAATACCAGTCAAAGTTTGGACACACCCACATTTTCACAACAATCTTCAATATAAAGAGAAATAAACACCTTTTATTTTACACAAAAAAATTCTTAAATCTATGAGACTATCCCCCATTTGTAATAATTGTTGCATTTACTTGTACTTTTTTTTCCTCTTTCTAAGACTGTGATATGGTTGTGAGAATTCACACTAACACAGCTGTTGAGGTTTCCATGAATGTGCTCCACTAGTGGTTTGCATCTCCTTGACTTTTTTGTCCAGTAAGTCCCAAAGCAGCTTCCTTTTAATTTACTTTTGTGAGGATAGAATCAATTTTCTTCATTTAGTGTGCCAGATATTACCTCTTGATAAAATTTTTTGCGTGTTGCAAATTATTATATTTTTAACTTCTAACTTTTGACCTCATCCTACATTCCAATTGAGGCCATATGAGTTGAACCACTTATTTATTCATTTATTTTTACCACAGAGTACTGTATCGCATGTGAAAGATGTCTAAGCCTTAGACAGATATTTCACCTTATCAGACTCTGTGAGGAAATGGAGTGCCCTGCTCAAATGCAGGAATAACAGGCAAACTGCACAGACCGGCCCCAGCCTAAATGTCAAACCCAAAACCTTCTCATACACCTGATGAGATTGACAGGTTTCACCAACTCACCACCGTGCTGCTATCTTCCCACCCCTGCCGAATGAACATCACATGAAAGCAAGGACTGATTGGTTTCATTTACTCCTTCCACCTTAATTAAACCAAGGAGGAACAACAGTGGTTTATGGTTGCTGTCCAAATTGTTCCGTATCACCCTGAAGCTTAACCTCAGACCCTGCTTTTTTATATTTTCAGTATTTCCAGCTGATTCTTTGCAGTGAAACAAATTGAAACCCGTTTTTGCTTCATCACTCATGAGATAAGTCCCTGCTGATGGACTGCATCATTTACCAATGAGAATTGCAATTGAGCACCATTAATGTGTTGCCTGTGGTCTCAGTAGATCTAATTAAATGCAATTGTATTCATCAGGATTTTTTATTAAAAAAAAAAAATATTAATAAACATGGCAGGTTAGTTAAACAGACTTGTGCTGAACAGAAAGATTCACTACAACTGGATTATTTGAAAATATTTGTGTAGAAAATTATATTAATTTACCTGTATTTACATAATTTTACAGCCAAATTATCTCTTTATCAAGTACTAATTAGAGCTGCATGAATCATGCTGTTCATTGGGTGGACAGGATCATGTGGTCCTGCTTCAGAGAGTCTGAGACAGAGAGGAGAATCTTCCATGCAAATTTCGATGACATAAGAACTTTGTTTCCAGTTGGTTTGGCAGTTTATTAGATTTCCCTTTGAACTAAGTCAGGGAGAGAATTCCTGAACTAAAATAAAAATTAAATCAAGTAACTTTGTTTAATTGTAAACACAGCTCCAGATAAAAGTATTTCTTTGAAACAAAACTTTGCTTTACCAAACACTGGACTGTGCAAAGACCATATGAACATATAAGTGCCATTAATACGCCACAATCAGACAGCAGCCATACTACCACTCAATCTCCTTCAGCCACGTGGCTGAAGCTAAGCAGGTGTGGGCTTGGTTAGTATTTGGATAGAAGACCTTGCTGCTGGAAAAGGTGTTGGTGGGCCAGTAGGTTGCGATCTTCCCTCTGGTGGAATAATCCCCAATGGAGGACACTGTACTGAAGGAGACGCCATCTTTCGAATGAAACGTTAAACCGAGGTCCTGACTCTCTTTGGTCATTAAGGATCCTATGACACTCTTCGACAACAGTTGGCGGTTCCCCGGTGCCATGACTAATTTCCCAACCTGGTTTTTTCAAGCTGTAGCCTAATCACCCCCTGATCTAATTGGCTATGCAACTTGTCCTCTCCCTCTCCACCTCAACCCCCTAGGACCTCCTTGAAAAAGAGATTTCAATCTCAACGGTAAAATAAAATAAAAATGATTTACAGCTTCAAATGATTACATCAAGGCAGATGGATTAAATATGTTCTAAACAAAGGGCACTTGTTTCAGAACCAACCAAAACATCATTCCTACCGATCAAAACATCATTCCTGCCAATCAAAACATCATTCCTCGCAGAAAGATGACAGCATCTGTCTGCATGGTGATGATGTCACAGCAGCTCAAAAAACTGAACACAGGTGTTTCCCTAATCCTAAAACAGATTTAAATAAATTCAACTGCTTTTAAAACCACTCATGAATTGACTTTTAAAATCCCTACTTTTGATTTTATTTGCATTTTGCATAATGCGCAAACTTTTTTGGAAATGGAAGATGTATAGCTAAACAAGGAAGAAGAGGTCTTTTTGACAAATGTTGGAGAGACTAGTGCACTTTTAGCACCAAAGTGACACACTTATGTACTTCTTGTGAACCTGAACACAAGTATCTGTTGTCTCCACATAAAAACAAACTTTTGCACCTTTTCTGTTAGCAGTATTTGTAGAGTGGCCTCGGAAAGACAAATACAACATGTTTTCATGCCAAACTTGAATTGTCCTGAAATGTTACTGAAGTGCTTTTTGCATCCTGGTCTTCAACTGAGTCATTCCCTTGGAATGTATTGAATGTTCACAGAAAACAAATGGTTCTTTAGCTTGTATGTAATAGATAAAGGAACCATTTATAGTTCTTTATTGAACCTTTTATCACAGGTACTAAGTAATTAACAAAAAACATTAACTTTTTAACAAGCATATTTTCTGGATCTGTATGTTCTTAATCCCTGTTTTCTCAAAATTGACATTTTGTGACTTTAAGCACCAGGGTCTTTGGCGTGTGATGGACGTAGCTCAACAATGCAAAAAAAAAAGCTGGAAATCACAGGAATGAACCTGGTGATCCTGTGGCAGTGAGGCGCAAACTTTTAACTTTGTTTAGTGTTTTGTTGAGACAAAATAGAGCCGTAGTTACTGGAATGAGGGTAGAAAGACGACTGTGCTACCTTTACACTAGACAGCATGGGATGGACAGTAAAATCTTCCAATCTGTCTTAACAGAATACTTTTCACTGTGAGAGTACATATGTTGTTATAATTTCATCATTATACAACTGCTCAAAGTTAAGATAAAAATTTCAAATGATTTTTGAATCTACATCCATGGGTATATTCGATTGATCATAAGTTGCCAGTGGTTTTATCACACACACAAAAAAAATTAAAAGAAATATAATGAAAACAAAATAACCCCGGCCTCTTTCAAAACAATAAAACATTATCCCTCGGGAATAATATGGAAATACTAAGATGAAAACTTGAAATCAAAGTTCTAATAGTGCACGTCCCAAGCCCAGTGTCATTATTGTATTCCATTTGATAAGGCCTGGTGTCGCTAAATGCGCGTCGCACAGATCAGGTACAGAAAGCCAACACCCCCTCTGAAAAATTACTATAGTTCCAAACTAGTTATCCTATAGTAAATGGATGGTATTTTCACCACCAAAGTGCGGTATAACTATAGTTATTCAAACTACAGCAATGCAGTTAAGTGGACAATAGTAATATCATGGTACTGTTGACCATGGTTATAATGTGGTGGCTACAGTACTACTCTAGTTATACAATGTAAAATGTAGTAATACAATAGTTATGCCAAAAATACGATTGTAGGAATAACAATAGGATATTTTCATAAGGGATGTCTTCCACACAGAATCCAGTGAACAACTGCTGGTGTAAAAGTTCCGTGATTGGCTGCCTTTAGAGAGCGGAAACCCTAAAGAGGCCGAAATATAATTCTCTTCTCGGCCAGACACAGGCAGTGCGCTGGGACCGAGTTTCTCTGCTGTCTCCTGAGTCGCGTCATCAGAAGGCTTCATGATTTCATGCCTCCTGGGCACCCACTGTGTATGCTGGTTTTTGTTCCAACCACAGTTGTAATCGCAGGATTTTAACAAGCTGTTAATGTCTTAATTAGGTGTTTCTCATGTTTAGAGTTGTTAATTACTCTCTTTAGCCAAATGTTACATGGAAACATCCATGTGTGCTATGAAGAAGAAAATACCCTAGTGCGTTTATTTCTATATTGCAAGAAATTTCAAGTAATATAATATTTCAAACAGATAAAATTAGACACTGAGGAAATCGGTAAACCCCAAATTAGGCCTCTGGACACAACTGTTTCAAGTTCTTTCAAAAAACTTCAGGTGAACTTAATTAGATTAACAAAACACAAAACTGGTTTGACTCTTTACCATTTGCTTGTCGAATAAATTTGTCATGATGTGCCGATTAGTTTTCACCAATTAGGAGATCTTTAATTTGATTGGTTACATTGTTTTCTCTTGTTTAACGCTTTTATTTCCAATACATCGCAATGTGGGTATTTTTTTAAATTTTTTATTCTTGATGGCAAACATAGATATTTCTGTTAACATGTAAGTTGGAGGGCAAATAACTGCTCTTAACATTAAATGCACGTAAGACAAATTAACATCTTGTTAAAATCCTGCAATTACAATTGTGGTTGGAACAAAAACCAGCATACGTAGTGGGTCCCCTGGAACAACGCTGAAGACCCCTGGTGTAGAGAAAACAGAAACCATGCGATTCCAATGATAAAAATGCGCAAAAGCTGGATCTGCCTCTGAATGACGTAAGGGAATAATGTAAGTGAATAATAGCCCTTTGCATTGAAGGTCTTCACATTCATGCGATTTTGATTCGCTTAATGTAAACAGCACTGTTGTTACTTTCTTTACAGATGCTTTCGCCGTTGTTGACCTCACATACTGGCTCCTGTGCGAACACATTGGGCCGGTTTCACAGACACAGATTAAGCTTAATCCTAGACTAAATTCAATTTTCAATATAAAAAAATGTCTATTCAAAACTCTGCTTAGTCCAGGACTACGCTTAAACCATGTCTGTGAAACTGGCCCTATGTCTTCTAATCCATTCGATCGATCTAAAATCCTCCCGGCATTGGCTTGTTTGAGCAGCCCGTCGAGGACGGGCCAACTTCATCACTTTTGGGTCGCCAAATACGAATGTTAAGGCAATTTGGCTGAAGGCTAGAGCCGCTGCATGACGAGCGGTGTTAACGGCTGTCATGGGCCTCATATGAGAGGTTTTCGAGGTGCTAAAAGAGCGATAATCTGCGTTTAAAGAAAGACGGGGCTTCGACGCTCGGTTTTTTTTTTTAAGTGTCATCAGCCTAAATCTCGTCTCTGATGAGGTTTCATTTTTCTTGTTTTGAGTCAGAGCGGTTGACGCCGAGGGAGCCTCGGTATCCAGGCTTTATGCTGCCTTGAGGACGCCGCGGAGGAGAACAATCGTTTTGGCGCTCTTCTCAGCACCTCGCGTAAACCCCTGAAACTGCACTGGGAGCAACCGAAAGAATTATGCGCGTCCTGACATTTCCCTCTAATGCGTCTAAGTTGTTAGCGCTGCTCTCCTGATTGGTTCACGTTTTAATTTTGCTGGCGAGCCTGAAGAGTTTGGGCACCGCCATCCTGCGGTCTTGGCGACTGTTCAGTTCTGTTTCGTTTTAGCCTACAGAGGTACAGTGAATGCCGTAACACTTGCGTAGATAAAACACATAAGACACGTCTTGTACATTTCATTTGAAGTATATTTGGTTGATCATTTTATTCAGACACGGTGAAATTCAACTAACTGCTTTCATATGCGTATTAGCTGAGCGTTTTGCTGTAGGCTGCGTACATTCATTTACGTAGAATACGTTTAGATAATTTGCTCTTGCATTTTAATTCAAGGCCCTCTAATAAACCCACTGTACTTTGCCCAAGCCTACAGCAGAATCAGCGTGCCCTGGGAATCAAACCAGAAACCTCAGAGTTGATCCTCTTGAATTATATATGAGAGCTATTTATTGTGCAGACGCCACCAAAAGACTTGGAGAGATACATGTTAAATCATTTAATGCAAAAAAAAAAAAAAAAATCTCTAAAAAGTATTTTGCTGTATGAATAAAAACTTTCATAATAGTTTGTCTATTACTGGTTCCAATGACAAGGCAGTGAGCTGCATGACATGTTTGCAAAGCGCTATGAGATGTACATGTCACAAGCCCTTTCTCTTGACCACATTGCCGTGCTGCGAGAAGCGTGTCCAACGACTGACGTCACTTTTTCCTGCAATTATGAAATAAATAAATAAATACATACATACATACATGCATAAATAACGTCATACTTCCTGTCCTGATCCCTGCCCGTCTGATTTTTTTTTCTTTTCCTGACCAGTCAGTTCATGATAAAGTTGGTGCGTTATTTGTAAAGTTAGCCGTGTTATACGCTATTTTCTTTCATTTGACCTCTTCCTCGAAATCAAAATTCAGCTGACAGAGATTCCATGCCATTCTGTCCAAAGCAATTTCAAAGCAGAACTTTGTCACATCACACTTCCGTTGTTGGCCATCATGCGATATTAGCGAATCAGCGGAGGTAGATTAAGGTTAAGGGGCAGCCTATTATACAGACTTAGAGACTACAAATTGTCCATAATGAAAGTTGTTTTTAAATCACGTCCTTTATTTGGCCCCGACACCTTATTGAGTTAGCGATGTTGGATTTTCAGATATCTATAATTTTTAAATTACGCTTAAGTGAATAGAACTGATTGGTAGCTATAGCCACTGGCATTTGAAGTTTCTTATATGTGCCGCGAAGATCTAGCGCATGAACATGAAGACACCAGCATGCACCCCAGCCCTCCCGGAGACAAAGTGTCCTTTTGTCTGTTGTAAGTTTATGCAGTACAGATTATCACACGTGGGCTCTTTAAAAGGATACCCAGCAATCCCCCTCCCCAAAAATAAATAAATTAATCTACATTTTAATTAGAACTCTCATTTGTTGAAACAGCCTCCTGGGGACACCCCAGACTGCATCAAGGTTAAGGTTAGAACCTTCCTTACCATGTCGTCCACACGTAAAGAGAAATTCTTTTTCGCAGTTTTGCCCAGATTTGATTAATTATGGCGTATTCAATGCGTATCACTTTCTAAAGTGCACCAGCCCATTTTAGACTTATAGAAAGTGTCAAAAAAAAAAAAAAAAACGTCAGTTAAGGATATGGTCAGTCTCGGTTCGTACATTTGAGGCAAACGATTCTGCATCTATATTAGCAAAGTAAAATCCTTCGTAAAAAGTCCCTTTGGATTAATAATTGGTGACCAATTAAATATTTCACTGATCCAAACCATGAAAATCATTCATGACAGCTGAAAATAAGTTAACGAATAGTATTTGAACAATTGCGTAATTACATCACGCAGAGTAGCGACCAGGACGTTCGTTTCAATCTCTTTGTTATGATGATTCATTCAAAGGTAAGTGTCGGACATCATTCGTAGTCTGTAAACTGAATAAATATTAAAGGAAAAAACTTCTCTCATAAGGCGCAATTATGTTTGATAGAAGAAATAAGCTTTGGCCGATATTCTTCCGAAATACAAACTGGGGGCGGTGTTGTATTCTTTCTATATGATTTTACATTTTGGAAAAGACAGGCTTAAAAGAAATACAGACTCAGTATGGGCAAAGTCGTCCATAGAAGATGGTTCTGCCATGTCGACGTAAATTGCACTGCTTTCTTTCCTTAAAAACAGCTCATAATCATGAACACTAATGAAACAGGTGATCAACATTACCAAGCCTGGAATCTGTCCCAGAAATAAAAAAACAAGAGGAACAAATTTGATTCTTTTTTCGGATGTATCCTGACCTGGTATAGCCTATATATTTTATTTAGCCAGGCGTCTGTCTGTCTGTCTGTCTGTCTGTATGTATATATGTGTGTATCAAAGAAAGAAAGAAAGAAAGAAAGAAAGAAAGAAAGAAAATAAATAAATAAATAAATAAATAAAGCAGTTAACTCGGGTATAATTTGCGGCTTTAGTGCAATATTTAGCATTATTTCCAAATGGTCGCCGTTCCCTTTGCTTTCCTATATCAAAGTGCGGATATCCTAGAGCGTTAGTATTGGAAATGCTCTCTTTGCGTTAATCCTGCGAAACTTCCACCCACACGGCTTTGTTCAAAATGGGCCTTGAGGTCTCCAGCTAAGTACGGCCCCCAGTCATCTGCATCACCTGATCAGGCTAAGCCGCGGCCCGACAATGCGCCGAACCCTTCACCGAGCGCGGCTTTGTTTCCACAAGGCGGGCCTGGTTTGATCTAAAAATCCCGAACAGCGACAAGTAAGAAGTGCTTGTAATTTGCACCGCTACTTTTGCGCACAAAGCGAGGAAGTAATATAGCAGCCGCACCGGACACAAAAGGAACAGGGGCCGCGAGAACTTTCAAGATGGAAGTCAAAGTATTGTGGGTCGGCTTGTCCTGACAACCACGAGAACACTGTCTAACCTCCCCTCGGTTGCATGGCGGGCCTGTTTTTCTGCACTCTCACTAATATGCGTTTGTAAGCTATTGAAGTTCTTATTTTTTACGGTGGAGAGAAATACCTCACCAAATAGCCCTGGTCTTCAATTTTGACAGACTGGGGTCGGCTCATGAGCAGATCGGCCTATAACCTAAGACCATGGCGCAATTATGTATACGCTTCGATTGTTGTCGGTAGTGCTCATCAAAGAATTGTGTCGCCACTAATTTTTTTGTACGAATAAAGTGGTGGAAAATGGTGAGACAATGTTCTTTATGTTGGTCATTTACTGTCGTTTAAAACGCTGATTGTTTGTGTAATTGGTATGAACTTTAGATGATGATTATGATTATGTTGCGATAAAAGTAGTAATAGTAGTAGCAGGTAGTAGTAGTGGATAAGCCTAATTCTGTCCATCCAATTATAGAACTGCGTAAAAAAAATCTCCGTATATCACACATAGGCCTACGAATTTTCTGCGCGTGAAACACAGCTGATTTATGCAGATTTTATATTTATGCAGATGTTTCACACATCGTTGCGTTTAATCCATTCGACGCATTATATAATTCAGTGGTTGAATAGGACATGTGTTAGATTTTTGTGTTAGAATGTTTTCTATGACAATACAGACAGACTGTATCAACGGCAGTATCAGGTCGAGTGTGTATTCAACTCAGAGTGAATATGACTTCAGCAGGACCCAAATGTTCTCTTTTACAGATGATTTCACTTTAATATGTGGTTGTGGTCATTTTAATGATGGTGATGATGAAGGTTGGTATATAGGTGCCTTTGTTTCAGTGGACTATACACGTTGGTCCACAGATGTCTTCTGGGGTACGTTTCCCGAACTACTAAAATTCTGGTTAAAACTAAGTAGGCCTACGTAGCTGACAATGTTGGTCAATATGCTGCTGGGAAACGTTTAGCACGCGCCCCCATTTCTTTCCATTTTATAGCAAGCCAACAGTTCTCCAGAATCTCTAAAAAATCAGTCTAAACACCTACTTCATACAGTCGCTTCAATGAAAAAAAAATCTTCTTTTCCGTATGTGATTCCAAGATTCTGGTTAAGGTGCCGGTGTGGAGTTATTCAGCATTATCATTAACATTAGGATAATTAAGGAGCATTTTTTGACACAGGAAACTGTATTTTCGAGATTTACCTTTGCTGCATGCATAATGCACTGCGCGCAGTATTTGACAGTCTTGAGTGGATCTAAATTAAAATGCCATCACTTCACGAACTTTGACTTGCGACACTTTGCATCTACATTCGGAACCATTTGTTTTTTGGCATGTTGCCGTATTATGTTTTTTGAAAACGTGGCTGGATGGACATTTTTAGTTTTGCGAGTTCATACACGAGCAACAATTTACTGTTCACTTTTCCTCAGATTAAGTTAGAGGGTTACTGACGACATAAAACCTGAATTTTGGATTTCAGTGGGGCCGTTTTTTTTTTTTTTTTGAACGGTCGCCATGTCGATTTAGAAATGTTGGCGGCCCGTGCTCAGGATTAATCTGACAACGCCAGCGATCTTAAATCCGCCACTGTATCATAATCGATTTATTTTGCACTAAGAGGATTTTGATGCAGAAATATGGCAGGCGCAGTCCTTAATGTGTAGGCTACAAGATATCTGGAAGGTTTTCTGTTGTTTTGTTAATTGTTCTTTTCCCGTTTGATTTTACCCCATTTGCATCAGATTTTTACAGCAAGTGTAGAAAGATGCAGAAAATGGTTTACGAATTTCCCAGCCTATACCATTTTTAGGCCCAAACATAGGTTCTACGAAAACCTACTCACCAAAGAGTGGCGTATTTGTAAATTGCTGTCCCTTTCTGTCGCCTATGGTTGCCAAATGTTCTGGGGTGCGTTTCCCAAAATCACAGATGCTAACTTACGTAGTTGGGCCCATTGACAGTGATTTTTATGCTTTTGGGAAATGCGCCCCTGCATAGTTGAAATGATGAATGCCCTATATAAGGATAAAATTCCGCTGAGAACTAGTCGCCGGTCGTGCTTATTTGAGATTTTTGTCGGCTGTAAGATGTACTAGAGTCAGAGAGATGTTTCTTCTGTTCCAAATTTAAATTTCTACCCATAATGAACATTGGGCACTTCGTTGTGGAAAGATGAAGATGGTCGTGGTCGTCGTCGCAGCCACCCGCGAGCGAGTATGGCGGCTGAATGAATTAGTAGAACAGAGATCAGATTTGTTCCAAGGACTTCAGGCGCTGTTGAGCGGTGGTCTTCCTTCGTTCGCGATGCACGGCTTCCTCAGCAAGTCGAGTGGTTTTGAAATGTTGGACACCTTTCCTGATTGTGGTCCTCCAAACCTGTCTGTCTTGGGCTAGGTGGTCCCACTCTTTGGGGTTGATTCCACACTTCAACAGGGATTGCTTCAGGAGGTCCTTGTTACCCCTTTTCCAACGAGCTGGTTCCAGTGCTAGTTCGGAGCCAGACCCTGGCTTAGCACTGGTTCTTTGCTTTTTCCACAGCCGAAGCACCAGCTCCAGGCTCTCAAAACTGGTGCTAGAGCAAGCACCAACTCATTCCTGGTCCAGAGCCAAGCATCGATTAACTCAGGGACTGGGGGCGGAGTTTTAGTGACCAATAAGACCGGCGCAAACACTGTAACGCTGTTTTAAAAACAACAACCGAGCGAATGTAGTCTACTTTCGTTTTCAAAAAATAAAAAAAATAAAAATAATGGAGAAAGCTAAGCCAAAGACATCCCCAATATACCGCCATTGTAAGAAATTGGTCACACTTCCTGCCTCCTAAGTGGACACGATCACGGAAGTATTTTGAGCGTTCTGCTCGAAGTAAATGTACGAAATACAGGTATCTGTCTTATATCTGCATGATGCATTGATATTTCATGCTACTTTGCTTCTTCTGGCATTTTTTCCTACGACGCTAACGTCTATACGAATATGAGTTGGCTTGCTATCTCGGATGTTCGCGAATTAGGCCTATATTGCCATGAGCGAGTTTGAAGGGCATTTCAAAACGAAACGACATCATAGATCATTCAAACTTATGAAGCTGGAGTGAAATGCGACAGTTGCTCATTTATTTCTTACCAGTCTGCATCTTTGGGAAAAGAAAATATGGATAGCGTGTTCCAATAATTAAACCCTATTGCTGCACAAGGTTTCGGTATTTCTAACATGCATGGACAACAACGCAAGATATGGTACACATTCAATGTTTGCGCCTTATTTTTCCGCTTTTTAAATATCTGATATTAACCCCGTACAAGATCATAGCAATCTAGTGGGTTATATTCCTTTCCCTTCTAAAAATGATAAAACCTCACTGACAATAATAGTATTACTGAGCATAGAAACATGAGCATTATTTCAGTTTAAAATTTTTATTCATGGTTTCCCGCAGTCCATGCTATATTTCTGTATTGTCAGATGTACTGACGTTATACAGTGACGTAATCGCGTGGCTCTGATTTGGCTCCTGGGCGATGGAAAAGCAAACAGATTCTTAGGAGGTGCGTGGGTTGAACCAACCAAGCACTAGCACCAGCACGGCACTAGCACCAGGTTCTTTTTGGTGGAAAAGTCTCTTCATTGAAGCACTGACTGGTCTGGTACAATGGGAGAGCTGTGAGTGGTACAGTTGTATTGGGAGACAATGGTCCAGCACTCTGCATCTGAGTCGATGATGGAGAATAATTGGTTCCAGGCTGGTTGTAGACGATTTCTCAAGTAAGGCGGCATTCGTTACCCTGCCTTGCCACTTGATGCGTAGAATAGCTACGTCTCAGACATCGCTGAGCTGAAGATGGTATGGTAGTGGTATTCAGTGAGGGAATTCCTGGCTTTGATTGCAAGAGTTACTATGGTGGTCTGACAACGCAATTTTACTGAAAATATGTTTTTAGTAATACTTGTGTCATTTCTGATCAATTTCAGCCTAAATCCAAGAAAATTCTGTTAGGTCATATTTTTGGGATTCCAAGCCCTGGAGTGGTTTATGCCACATGACTCGCAGGGAGAGAGTTACTTGGGTTCAAATAATTTCCTTCCCTCATTTATCAATGGTTTCATAATATTTAGGTAATTTCTCATTAATTTCGACCAAAAAAAAAAAAATCTGTTTGCTCAATTTTTTGGGTTTCCAAGCCCTGGGGTGGTCGATTTTGCATGACATCTTAGGAAGCATTTCTTGGGCTTAAATCATTTCCCTGTTCTTTTATTGATGTTTATATAATATTTAGATCAATTCTAATAAATTTTAGCCAAAATCCAAGAAAATTATATTTGGCCTTTTTTTTTATTTTGGTTTTCTAAGCCCCGGAGTGGTCAATTGTGTATGATTTCTGGGGGAAGCGTTTCTTGGAATAAAATCATTTCCCTGCTCTTTTATTGATGTTTCCATTATACTTAGATCATAACTGATTAATTTCAACCAAAATTCAAGAAAATTTTGATCCGTCATTTTTTTTTTGGTTTCTAAGCCTAAGACCTAGAGGTCGATTTTGTATGGTATCAAACAAAACAAAATAAACAATTTTATTAGGTCAGTTTTTTTGAGTTTCCAAGCCTCAGAGTGGTTGACAACGCATCACTTCAGGGGAAAGTTTTTATGGGCCTACAATCATTCCCTTCCACTTTTTATTGATGTTTTCAAAATACTTAGGTAATTTCTGATAAATTTAAGCAAAATGAAAAAAAAACGTTCTTTTTTTTTTTTGGTTTTCCAAGACCTGAGATGGTCAAAAGTGCATCAGTTCTATGAAGTGTTTCTTGATTTAAAATTATTTCCTCCCTTCTTTAATTGATAGTTTCATGATATTTTGGTCATTTCTGATTAATTTCAAGGAAATTATTATTTTTTAAAAATCTGTTCTGTTAATTTTTTGGGTTGCCCAACCACGGAGTAGTCAATTTTGCATGATTTCTGGGGAAAGTGTTTCTTGGCCCAAAATCATTACCCTGCTTTTTTTTTTTTTTTTTTTGATATTTTCATAATTTTTTAGGTCATATCTGATTAATTCCAGCCAAGATCCAAATAAACTCTTCCCTGTCATTTTTTTTTTTTGTTTCCAAGCCCCAGAGTGATCGATTTTGCATGACATCTGGGGGGGTGCTTCTTGGTCTAAAATCATGTCCCTGCTGCTTTATTGATGTTTTCAGAATATTTTGGTCAATTCTGATTCTTTTCAGCCATGAAAAAAAAATTCAGTGAGGTCAGTTATTTCAGTTTCCAAGCCTCGGAGTGGTTGATAACGCATCACTTCTGGGAAAAGTTTTTCTGGGCCTACACTCATTCCCCTCCAGTTTTATTGATGTTTTCAGAACACTTAGGTCATTTCTGATTAATTTCCATAAAAATCAAAAAAAAAATTCTGTTCAATCAATTTTTTGGATTTCCAAGCCCTGGAATGGTCGATAGTGCATCACTTCCAGGAAGAGTGTTTTCTGCCTTAAAATTATATCCTCCCTTTTTTTTTGATGGTTTCACAATATTTAGGTAATTTCTGAGTAATTTCAGACGAAATCATAAAAATTGTGTTTGGTCAATCTTTTTGGGTTTTTAATCCCCGGAGTGGTCAATTTTGCTTGACCTCTGGGCCTAAAATCATTACCCTGCTCTTGTATTTGTGTTTTCATAATATGAGTGGTCAATAACACTCCACTTTTGGGGAAAGTGTTTCTCGGCTTTAAACAATTTCCTCCTTTTCCTGAGGTTTCATAATATTGAGCCCATTCCTGCTTAATTTCAGCCAAAATCATAAATGTTCTGTTCGGTCAACTTTTCGGACTTCCAAGCCTGGGGTAGTCGATTTTGCATGATTTCTGGGATGCGTTTCTTGGCCTAAAATCATTTCCCTGCTGCAATGTGATATTGTCCTACAATATGACAAAAATGCTCATTTCTAATTTTAACCAACTTAAGGGAAAAAGTTAGAAGTTAGAGTTTAAGGCCTTCCATCTGTGACACCAAAATCCAACTTATTTTATGATGATTTTGATTTAATTTTACTGTAGGCCTAAGTGAAACTAACTGTCCCCGGCAGAAAATGACTTTAACCTACTCAGAGCTATCCCCCAAAAAACCAAATGACTGTAAACATCATTTCACAGTCGTATAATGTCTAAGAATAAAATGTCAGCAAAAACATGAGCAACAAACCGCAAAAGATCAAAACAAAGTCAGATTTATTCCTTCGGCCCTGCAAATTAGAGACCCGTTGAATTTGCACCTACAGGCAAGCATAAGTATTGCACGTCACCAGCATAAAAACTGCACATCATGACGTTACGAGCAGTTCCCTGAATTGCAACTTTCAAAACGAGAAAAATAGTACAAAACACGTGGATAGGTACAGGATAACTAACAGCACCGAAACCTGTTTCGGATGACTGATCCATTTGTGACGTCCCCAAGAATCTCCTCGGCCGGGAATATAGCTTATGAGGTCACCTAGAAGAATGCCGCAAGAATGCGGTGCGCGGTCACGGGGCCACATCCAAAGCAAAAAAAAAAAAATGCTTCTGAATCTGGGGAAAATAGCAAGATCATGCGGTCTGATTGAAGGCTGAATAAATACTTGAATACAGTCTGCAGTGTAGCTATTGCTCGTTGATTTAGCCAGGCATTGCCCGCGTGCACCTAAGTGGAGAATGCACGCTCACAGAGGCGCTATTGCAAAGGACATGCCCTGTGCAGCAGAGTAAACAGAAAACATTTAGGTTTTGAGAAAATTAAAAGAAAAAATGTGTTCTCTGGACCCATTTCCTCGTGATTTAACCCCTTAAACTCCATCAGTTAGGTTTTCCTTAAAGGGGACCTATTTTGCTATATTTCCAAGGTTATATTTTGATCTTGGACTCCCCTAGAGTACTCCTGATTGTTCAAAGTCCTAAACAGGGTCCTTATTTAGCTCATACTGCCATCCTCAAAAAAACCCATTTGTAGTCCATTGTAGTCTCTGCCTGCTCTTCCGCTATGGCCCCCACTCCCCGAGTGCCCACTTTCTTCTGACTGGCCAGCTCTGTGGAGGGCGGATCTAGGCGGGACTAGGCAGCAGAACGCAATTTTCCGGGTCCGGCTCCTCAGACTGAAACTGAGACGCGTCTCCCGAAGGAATTGACGGGCATATTCCGCAATCAAACGCAGTACGTGTGTATAGATCTAATGAAATTAACTTGTTCTAATAAACGCAACGGCAAAAGTGGAGGACACAGTGCGAATTTCTGGCAGCTCAAGCTCGAACTTGCTGTCTACCTACGGCTACTATGGTGAGTACACCGGTGTTTCTACTCTATAGCTAGGATTGAGGGAAAGCTAGAATCCACCCCATTTAGACACATTTGTAGAACGGGTTGACAAACCCAAGTGTAGACCGGAGACCGTAGAAATCCGGTGGGTCTGAGTTTAGAGGGAACATGGACAGTGAGGAGCAGCAAAAAGTGGACCAACAACTTATGGACTGCTTCGGTGTGTATTATAAGGACCTGCTGGTTCGTGTGCATAGCTGTGGTGTGTCGTTAGCGTGGAGTAACGAACAGCTTTTGCGCTGGTGTATGACAAAGGGGCGAAAGCTCCAGGCTAAACGGCCTTTTCGGAAATTGCCCGTGGTAATGGTTACTTATTGCGTCGGAATGACCAGCGTTTGCTAGCAGAAAATGGGCACGATAAGCCGCTTTCACACCGGACGTGAAACGAATTTTTCGCGTGACAGATTACATTCAAAGTCAATGCATTGTCTTTGCATTTACTTTGAATGTAGCTAATCTGTCGCGCGAAAAATTAGTTTTGCGTCCGGTGTGAAAGCAGCTTAACGCACCCATAACGCGTGTATTTGCGTCTTTGCATTGACTTTGAATGCAATCTGTCTCGCAAAAAATTCGTTTCGCGTACAAAAAGCAGTGTGAAAGCAGCTTTATGGATAATACGCGACAGCTAGAGAGAACTCAGTTATGTTATGAACATAATACAGGTTTTGCAGACCATAAGTTCTGTTAGCGTGGACAAGTTGCTTATGTGGAGCTAGCGAATCGATCACCACAACAACTTCTAAAGGGGGATGAAATTATGCCACGGTAGTGCAGAGAAATCCTTTGTTATACCAGACACATTTGAGCTTCTGCGTTTCGCATTGCTTTCACGGTAGCATCAGAGAGCTAGCCCAGATATCTGTGAAGAATCCGGCTGATCCTGGTCATGGATAAGTGAAGCGATCACAAGCAGCCGCTTCAACTGTAGTGGCTCCAATCGGGCAACGTTATGATGAAACTGCCACATTGATGCTTACCGAAGTAACAAGCATACCCATCAGAATTACTGCATATAAGTTTACCAGGAGAATTTTTGATTAGCACGGCGGCACGCAAACTAACATGCAGTAGCTGGTAACCGAGCGGTCATAACCACAGAGACAAACCCTTGCGATACAGGTTTCACAGACAGCAAGTTCCGTTACCGTGGACAGTTATACCAAGCATCCAAATTACAAACAAGTATTAAAAGTTAACTTCAAACGAGGTTTATGTTCACACACCTTCTGTAGAATTTCCCCTGATATTACTCTTGCATATTTAGGACACAAACATTAGCAACAGTGACTTGGCTACGCTAGCCGCTGTGCTACAGCAACAATCAACTGGCTATCACGTCAGGTTGGCTTATGCAGTAAAAGCAACTTGCAGCTTCTGTGTCTGTGAGTCACGGACAGTCGCGACCAATACAGGCTTTTTCTTCAGATATTTTACAAAGCCTGCGTTTGAGGCCAGTTGTTAGTGCCAACTATCGCTAGCGGTCCTGCTAGCCACCCAGAACACGTTAGCTTCACTTACATTATTTGCTGTTATATTGTTACTTACAGCTTGTGGCTCCGAGCGCTTGATCGATGCAACTGCTTCAGGTTTGAGAAGCAGCTGAAACGCTTATCCTGAGTCGAATTATCCTTTATTGACAAAGCTGTCTTTCGTGAAATGCTGAGCACAAACAGTTAACGTTCCCTTTGGCCGTGGCTGTTTGCTGCCAGCAAACAAAAAAAGGCTACCCACTGATTTCTGGTGGCATCCTCTTTTGGAAGAGAAATAAGTGTTCTTCTTCGCGTCCAAAAGTAAACGGACAAGCAGCTTTGGGAGAGTTACTGACAAAACTGCACCTCAAATGATCTGCGGTTCTTCTTTTGTATTTCCAAAAGTGTAGACGCTACTAAGGCATAGTATGATCTGCCGTTGTTAGTGCCTGCTAGAATAGTTTCCGGTGTGGGCAGGTCCAGTGCCGTGATTGGCTCTGGCTAGGTCTGTACTAATTGGACGGCACAACCTGACGTCAGATTTTGCCCAGATTTCGCGAAGATCTCGAGAGGAGCTGTTCAGAGAGGAAATCACGTTCACAAAATCACGTTCTTGGATTACGGCAAAACCTCTGTATCTTATGTTTAGAAACTTTTCAGAGGTTGAGTATGGACAACCAACATTATAACATTACTAATATGTATTAAAAGAAGGATCAGCATAATAGGTCCCCTTTAAAGTAGACTTAAAAAAACTTTTTCTTTTTGTTTTTTGTAGGACAATGTCATATACATAGAGAATATCAAATGGGCATTTTCATATCACACCCTGTATCAACCCAACACCCCAGTATCAGCCCGAGAGCCTTAGCTCAAGGGCTGATACTGGTCGAGGGTTGATACACAGTGTGATATGAAAATACCCATATCATATTCAATTGATCAAATATTCTGATACGGGATTTTGCCCGCGGGCAGATACGGGTGATACAGGATTTTGCCCGTGGTGCTGATACAACTTCGTGCCTTGCACTTGTATCACAGATGCAGATTCCCCGTATTTATAAGGAAGTATATGGAAAATATTCTGTATCTGCTGGTTACAGCACATCAGATAAGCTACCGTAGTGTGCAGTGATGATTATACACTTAAAATGAAGATAAATCAGAGAGCAAGTACGATACAAGTATTTCTTTCATGAAATATTGGATCATATAGATGAAAATAAGTAAACATATAACAATGCATTATTGTAAAAACAAAAATAATGTGTTTTTGAGAGAAAAAGTCTACCTATTGTGGCCACCCTTTGCTTTGATTACAGCATTTAATCTTTCAGGCATAGTTTTCACATTGTTTATTTCCTCACTCACTAAACCATTCCATATGGTTTGAAGTTTATTCCAAAGAGATTCTTTCAATTTTACAACAGATTTGCTCAATTGAATATGGTCTGGACTTCGAGAAGGACAAGTTATAACTTTTGTCTCCAGATGTTTCTTTCCGACTTACACAATTCCTGCACAACTTAGAAGTGTGTTTGGGGTCATTATCTTGTTTGAAAAGAGAATCCCCGACCAATCAGTCTCTCCCCAGATGGCAATGCATGCCTCACAAGGATGCTGTAACACTTCTTTTGATCCTTGATTCCGTTGATATTTGAGATCATGGCTCTTTTCAGGCAGATTGAACCCAAAATGATAATATTAACACCTCCATGTTTTGCTGAAGGGGTTAAACAGTCATTTTTGAAACATTTTCCAACTCTATAGCATACATAAGTTCTGCATTTGTATGAGAAAATTTTGAATTTTGATTCATCGGTCCAAAGAACTTGTGCCCAGTCATCAGTGGCACTGAACCTCCATTTTGCACCTCTGTTGCCACTAGTTTTCAGCGAACCGGACACTTTGAAATGCTTAATGGTGTTTCTTACAGTGCCATGGCAGCAATTAACATCATCAGCACTATATTAAGCAACAATGTGGCAACAAACAATCTCAAAGAGCTCCTTTTGTTGTGCTATCGTGTTTGACAATGTGACATTGCTCAAAGTTCACGTCACCTTATATACTGGAACAAATGACCATCAGAAGTAATTGTACAGAATAATTTTTCCTCAAACCAGTTCAAACATTTTTTTTTGCACCAACAATCATGGAATGAGCCTTCAAACATGCATTGAGGCTATGCAAGAGTCAAAAAAAAAAAAAAAAAAAAAAAAAAAAATCAAATTTGCTACACCTTTCAATTGTTCTAAAAACTGAGGTTCTCTGTTTTTGTTTATTACCCATATTTTTACCTCACTATACTTGTGGGAATGATTTTTATTTGTTCTCATTGCCTACAATAGTATTTTTCAATACATTTTCACCAAAAAATTAGAGAAGTAATATATTAGGATACTCTCTAAACGAAAGTGGTGGAGTATAATCATCGCTGCACACAACTGTACATCACTCATCTTGAGAAATAGGCCTACGCAAACCCAAGATGCCATGTTTTTATGGCCACAACAATACTGCCCTATAAAGCCCAAGTGCAATAACTACATATTGGGTAAAATGTGAGTGTAGCGGTCCTGTAATGTAACAAAGTATAGATGTTAGGATATATTTGGTTAGAAATAACACCATGGCAAGTCATTTAACCATAATCTATCACAGATGTGCTAACTGTTCATTCGTTGGGACCGCAAACAAACTCTGAAGCCATTTGTTATTGCTTACTGTGCACAGTGTTTGTATAGGGCAGAATACATCAAATGGAAAATACAAAGATCTTGTAAATCATTTTAAACATACAGCGCCCTCCATAATTACTGGCATCCCTGGTTAAGATGTGTTAAAAGCCTTAAAATAAATTCAACTTTTATTGCAGAAGCATACTCACACTGAAAATTGTAGAAAAATGTAACCTTCAACTCAAGTGAATTTTAAGGGAAAAAAAAAAATCCCTGACAAAGAAATAATTATTTTTCATAAAATCACCTGTTCCACAATTATTGGCACCCCTAACAATTCCTAGGAAATAAATGTAATTTAAGTATTTCTGTCATTTCTACAGTAGTTTACAAAGTTGATCAGAGTATCTAGGAACATTTAATTAGTAATTCATCACTTCCTGTTTCCCTGGGGTATAAATATGATGTGACACAGAGGCCATTTCTCTTATCCACTCTTCAACATGGGAAAGACAAAGGAACACACCATTCAAGTAAGGCAGATGTGTGTCGACCTTCACAAGTCAGGCAATGGCTACAAGAAAATAGCCACTCGCCTGCACCTGCCCATATCTACTGTCAGAGGAATCATTAAGAAGTTTAAAACAACTGGAACAGTGGTAAACAAGCCTGGACGAGGACGCAAGGTTATTTTGCCACCATGCACAGTGAGGAGGATGGCAAGAGAAATAAAAAGTTCTCCAAAGCTCACTGTTAAAGAATTGCAACAAATGGTAGCATCTTGGGGTCACAAAGTCTCCAAAACAACCATCAGGCGCCATCTACATGCCAACAAGCTGTTTGGGAGGCATGCACGGAAAAAACCTTTTCTCACTCACAATCATAAACACAAACGTCTGGAGTTCGCTAAGCGGTACTGGGACTTCAACTGGGACCGTGTGCTTTGGTCAGATGAGACCAAGATAGAGCTTTTTTAAACAAACACTCTAAGTGGGTCTGGCGGAACACAAAAGATGAGTATGAAGAAAAGCACCTCATGCCCACTGTAAAGTATGGGGGAGGATCGGTGATACTGTGGGCCTGTTTCTCTTCCAGAGGCCCTGGGAACCTTGTTAGGGTGCATGGCATCATGAACGCTTTGAAATACCAGGACATTTTAAATCAAAATCTGGTGGCCTCTGCCCGAAAGCTGAAGATGGGTCGTCACTGGGTCTTTCAGCAAGATAATGACCCTAAACATGTGGCCAAATCTATACAGAAATGGTTCACCAGACACAGAATCAAGCTCCTCCCATGGCCATCTCAGTCCCCAGACCTCAACCCCATTGAAAACCTGTGGAGTGAGCTGAAGAGGAGAGTGCAGAGGAGAGGACCCAGGTCGCTGGATGATTTAGAGAGAATGTGCAAAGAGGAATGGTCGAAGATCCCTCTTTCTGTATTCTCCCATCTTGTTAAACATTAAAGGAGAAAATTAGATGCTGTTTTGTTGGCAAAAGGGGGTTGTACAAAGTATTAACATCAGGGGTGCTAATAATTGTGGCACACATGATTTGATGTAAAAGAATTATTTCTTAATGTGGGATTTTTTTCCCACTGAATAAATGCACTTGAATTAAAGGTTGGATTTTCCTCTTTTTTTCATTGTGGTCCTATATTATTTAGAAAAAAACTGAATTTATTAGAAGCTAAAGAACACATCTTAACCAGGGGTGCCAATAATTATTGAGGGCGCTGTATTTCCCTATAATTCAGCAGGACATATTTTGGATCTGCACCACAATTTCAAATGGGCCTGACGTTCCACTAGTTTGATGCAAGTGCATCCGATGGAGCCATATATGGGTCCGTAAGTGTCATGGGGTTAAGGCATCCAAATATTAACAGGTCACATTTAGTGACTGGAATAGTGATGAGCCTCTTCCACTGGATAAGATTCTGAATGGCAAAATAAATTAATGAATAAATTAATGAATTAATTAATCAAATAAAATCCGCTGTGACTTCTGACTTTTCAAATTGCCAGCTTTGAAGACAAAGTAGTCAATGTCTGGCAGTGGAAACAAATTTAAAGAAATATTTCAACATATCCTCCAAGCCATTTGACCACAAAAGTAATTTGTTCCTAAACTGTACAATTCTTAAATATTTACCCAGGGGTCAAATGCACCAGCTTAGAAAGGTGGAGTCCCATTCGGGGCGTTTTCTGGCCCAAACCATTGAATTCAAAATAATTTTCAGCATTGATAAACCACCCAATGGGGTTCATGAATCCACCAGAGAAACCTGCGATATCCATTTTCTTTATGACAAAAAAATGATATTTTAAACATTTTTTTTTTGTTTTTGGAAGGGGCCACCCATTCTGGGGCCCCACAAAGTGTCACCAATGATTATAATCAAGTGCTTATCAATGCACATTGTAGCCAATATATTTTTCTCATGAATAAAAACATAATTTGTTGAAAGTGATGTCATACTGCCGAGATAGGAAGATATTTGTTCAAAATATATGTTATGAAATTGAGATTTTCTTTGATTTCAAATACCGATATTTAAAGGATTCCACCGCCCTGCTTCATTTTTGTTGAATAAAATCCAGTACTTGTTTCTTACTAATTATGGGGCATTGATTCCAAAATTTGCGCCTGTTTTGCCCTGGCATGTCGCATTTTCTCACGAAATATGATGCGCATTTCATTGCATAATCACTTTCGACAACCACTTGTAAGGTTAAGAAGTCCTGTGTCATCGCTTAATCACCATAAAAAACTGCCACAATGACATGATTTCCATCTTCCTCCGAGCCTGGTGAGAACTATTTGTTCAATTCTCAGCTGATTTTCACTTGTATGAATGATTCTAAAAACCTAATTGTATATTTAATCCTGATTTCAGGCTTAATAATATGGCCACTAACAGAAGAAAATGAAAACATAATCCAAACGTTTTCTGCAAGATCTGTGAGTGTTTCACTTCAGCCAAACAGTATTGGTTTCTATTTTGATTAGTGCATAAAAGCTGATACCCATGATAAGTTAAATCTTATTATTTTTTTGTGAAGAAAAAAAAAAACTGTGCGATAGAAACTTCTTTACATTCATTTTTTTTTTTTTTAAATCTGCATCCTCCAATTTGGTTATATGAGACGTTTTGGGAAATCAGTAGTTCTCCACTCCAACGCCCCCGCCCCCTCCTCCCCCCAACATGCAGGGTGGTGTTATAGAATGGGCTTTTGTAATCGTTACGCTTTTTTTTTTTTTAATATCATTGAGTACCGAGATAAGTACACTGAAAACGAAGCCCAAATTTAACTGTTTGGCTAAATGTTGATTCATTGCGTTGACTCAATTTAATAAACAGAATTTATATGGAAAATAAGTTACCTGTAGCTTTTTATAATTTTGGAAAGAACATGGTCATTCACTGCATCGTTTTTTTAAGAACACTATGCTATGGTGCATTAATTTGACGTGCCTCTCATAGATTCGCTGAACATAGGGCAATTCGGTCATATAATTGTATTGTCCCGTTTTTGGAACAGTATTGTGCTTATATAAAAGAACCGAATACTGTTCGCCAGGGGCAACAGATTTTAGAAGTGAACATTTGCATTAAATTGAGTCTGGAAAAAATTGTATTTAAGCAAGCCACCACGAATGCGCATGTCGTGAGTCGCACACTCTTAAAGTTGTTTTTGATCCAGACTTATGATAATGGCAGCGAAGGTACCAAGAGTCATCAGAAAAATAATATCCTTCCGGCCCCCGCAATCTAATCTCAGAAATCCTGAAATATCAAAAGGCATCAGTCTAGCTCCTGATTAATACACACAGCAAGTTTCGTTAAAAAAGTATTGAACGGTATTAGAGTTCTGCTCCGGAAACGAATTGATTACGGACGGACGGACGGACGACATACTGATGACTATATCCCCCCGCATTATATGTCGGGGGGATAAAAACGGTTTCTTTTTTAACCCTATTCGTATTAAAATGGTGAGGTAACCAATTGAGGTCAACTCTCAAAGTGTTCCTTTTTAAATAATTAAATTTAGCAAAACCAATCTTCGTTTTCAAAGTTTTCAGCCTTCCAAATGATTTCCGACATCATAATGCCATGTTCAAAATTATGGACCAGTCTTTAGACTCAAATATTTGTTTTGCATAATTTAATTGGTACAGACAGGACCCCTAGAGCCCCAATCTAGATAAAATGATACGGCCTACGGGCCACGATAACATGCCTTGACCATCACTCTTGATTGGGGCGCTTGCCTTTAAATGCAGGCTTCTTTTAAAAATGATGCCAGTTGACTGCCGGATCAGAAAATTTGGAAAGGAGTTAAGCTATGCGTAATTTATTTCTCAGTCTTTTGTTGCGCGGGTATTTGGAACCAGTCTTGAACCATCACTGGTCGACTCGGTAGATCGTTTATGAGCATAAGACATTAGCTATTATATATAAGCTATAATATAAATGAAACCCTCATTCGCAACATAATGGTCGCGAAATACTGGTGGTGACTTACGTACAAAACACAGCCAGACTGTGCGTCTAAACCTCCACAAATCCTCCTGAATTCTATAAACTTGTCAGATAAGTTATTCTAGTTTGATGCAAATTTATCGAATCCATTTATACTTGTAAGAGGACTACAGAGCGTCACTTACCCCCCTAGGAGTGCCCGACCAGTCCCAGCGCGCGCACAGGAAAACAAATACGCTTAGATTTCATGTTACTGCGTTTGGGGTTACTTAAGCCGAATTTATCTGATCAGCCGGCAGAAATGTATGAGTGACACACAAAAGGCTTGATTCGACGCTAATTGAAAACGTGATTTGCCCCATCTTAAAAAAGAAAAAAATATTTTATTCATTGCGCTAAAAAGATTTTGCCACAGTTTAGAAAAATGCCGCTTATGTTTAAAAGCCAAATTGGTTGATTAGTTTGTCCCATATCCTGTTACAGTAAAACGAAATAAAATAAAAAAAAAAAAAAAAACACGTGGCCCGAATCCAAATAAAGCATTTCAAATAGCATCGTGAACCACATGCATGATCTTATTAAAATAATTACAAAAAAAAAAAAATCTATTAGGAAGAAGATGGTCACCTGTTACGCAGAATACTAAGGACAGTTTGTGACAAATTAAGAATAGTAGCTTGTACACACTTTTCAGACCTATATAGTCTATTCACGCAAATAGGTCTGCCAGAAAAAAAACGAGCAATTAATGCTAGATGACAAGAACTGTCTGTACCTCTTCCCTCTTCTGTCCTTACATTTAACCCATTAACCCAGCTCCACCCACGCAATAACCAAATCTTAAGCAGGCCAATTATATTCCTTCGGGTTATGTTGGGCGATCTTATTACACATGCGGTCATTGGAAATCTGAGACGTGGCAAGGTGGCAAATGGGCCACCATTTATTTACACTCCAACATCAAATTACTAGGCCTATTTTCGACGTAGACAGAGCATTTTTTGCAAAAAACCCTCTCGTGCGAGACACGTTTACATTCATTCGCTTATTGCTTGATTTAATACAGTTCCCAGTCCAAAAAATCCACCGTAAAACCCCCAAGAATCATTTTCAAGTTTATCGAATTTTATCTATGGATGCAAATGGGATGGATCTTTGCATTAAATACAGGGTGTTTCAAAAAGATGGACCCAATTTCAATGCAGCATTTTTCTTGATAGCAACATGAGACAATTGCACAAAAAGTTACAAATGGGTTAGTGGGTTATCAAGTTTTATTAACCGGGTCCATCTTTTTAAAACACCCTGTACTTCATTTGAGTAGAGTACAATATTATATGTCGATGAAGAAATGGAAATGACACCACAGTCACGAAACTCCTGCAACATGAGTATGATCCCCAAATACTTGGCTAAATTTTACTTTCCCAATTACTTTCCATAGGAGACTAATGTGGAAAAATACAGCATCACTTTTTATTCATCATAAAATATAATATATATATATATATATATATATACACACACACACACACACACACACACATATATATATATATATATATATACATATATATATATATATATATATATATATATATATATATATATATATACACACACACACACACACACACACACACATATATATATATATATATATATATATACACACACACACATATATACATATATATATATATATATATATATATATATATATATATATATATATACACACACACACACATATACATATATATATATATATATATATATATATATATACACACACACACACACACATATACATATATATATATATATATATATATACACATATATATATATATATATATATATATATATATATATACACACACACACACACACACACACATATATATACACATATACACACACACAAACACACACACAACCCCAATTCTGAAATAGTTGGGACAAAGTGTAAATTGCGAATAAAATCAAAACAATGACTGTCAAATCACACCAGCCAATATTTTATTCACAATAGAACAGAGATAACATAGCATATGTTGAAACTGAGAAATTTTACAATTTTATCCACAAAATGACCTCATTTCAAATTTGATGGCTGCTAAAGGTCTCAAAAAAGTTGGGACAGGGGCCTGTTAACCATGGTGTAGCATCCCCTCTTCTTTTTAACACAGAGTGGAGGCGTCTGGGCATTGAGGAGACACGTTTCTTGAGTTTAGCCATTGGAATTTAATCCCACTCGTTTAATACAGGCTTTCAGCCGCTGGAGAGTTTTGGGTCTCCTTTGACGGACTTTTCATTTAATTATGCGCCAAATGTTCTTAATCGGTGAAAGATCAGGACTGCAAGCAGGCCAGTTCAGCACACGGACTCTTCTACTACAAAGCCATGCTGTTGTAATAGCTGCAGTATGTGGTTTTGCATTGTCCTGCTGAAATACACAAGGCCTTCCCTGGAATAGATGTCGTCTGGAGGGGAGCATATGTTGCTCTAAAACCTTTATACACACCTTTCAGCATTCATGGTGCTTTTTAAAACATGTGAGTGTCCCACACCATATGCACTAACGCATCCTCATACCATCAGAGATGCTGGCTTTTGAACTGAACGCTGATAACAGGAGGGGTGGCCTTTCTCCTCTTTAGCCCAGAGGACAAAACGTCCATGATTTCCAATAAGAATGTCATATTTGGACTCGTCTGACCACAGAACACTTTGCTACAGTCCATTTTAAATGAGCCTTGGCCCACAGAACACTGTGGCGCTTCTGGATCATGCTCAACAATGGCTTCCTTTTTGCATGATAGAGTTTTAGGTGGCATCTGTGGATGGCATGCACACTGTGTTTACTGACAGTGGTTTCTTGAAGTCTTCCTGGGCCCATTTAGTAACGTCAATGACAGAATCATGCCGGCAAGTGATGCAGTAGCGTCTGAGGGCCCGAAGATCACGGGCATCCAGTAAAGGTCTTCGGCCTTGTCCCTTACGCGCAGAGATTTTTCCAGTTTCTCTGAATCTTTTGATGACGTTATGCACCGTCGATGATAAGACCTTCAAAGCCTTTGCAATTTGACGTTGAGGAACATTGTTTTTAAAGTATTCCACAATTTTTTACACAAGCCTTCACAGGTTGGAGAGCCGCTGGCCATCTTTACTTCTGAGAAACTCAGCCTCTAAGACATCCCTTTTCTAGCCAATCATGTTAGACACCTGATGCCAGTTAACTTAATTACTTGCTAAATATTCTTTCAGCTGATTCTCTTATACATTGATTGCTTTTTCAGCCCTTTTTTGCCTGTTTCCCAACTTTTTAGACCTGCTGCAGCCAGAAAATTTGAAATGAGCTCATTTTGTGGATTAAAAATGTAAAATGTCTCAGTTTCAACATTTGAAATGTTATCTATGTTCTATTGTAAATAACATATTGGCTCATGTGATCTTAAAGTCATTGCATTTTGATTTATTCACAATTTACACTTTGTCCCAACTGTTTCGGAATTGGGGTTGTATATATGCGCGCGTGTGCGTGCGCGCGTGCGTGCGTGAAGAATCGGGCAAAATAGTTTTACCCACTGGGTCCCATTGGTAACCATGTGATATGAAGGGTAAAATTGTAGCCAGTTGCCTTCAAAATACCCGGGAAAATTTTATATATTTTTTATTTCTGCTTACTCTCAAAACATTTCAAATCCAGTTCCACAAACTATACGCGGTCACATAACTGACCCAATCACTTATTTACATAGCAGCTACGTGATGCAGCGATCTTTACATCCTCATCCAAAATTAACTGCAACAAGAAAAAAAAAAACTACATGATTCGATATGGACGAGGATATACGGAGAGAAAAGTAGGTTCAAATGAGGAAAATATTCCTTTTTTGACAAAAGATTCCTTCCTGGGCAATAGGAAACAGTGGTTCACAGTTCAATTTGGTCAAAACAATTGCCCAATTTGCTTTTAAAAAAAAAAAAAAAAAAAAAAATGAAAATTGTCCATCGCCAGAAAGCATCCAAGGATATTAGTCCAAAATTCTCCAAAGACCAGTTTGAAGCAAAGACGAAAAATGTAGCCGTTATAATTGCCAGTCATTTTCCATATTGAGCGAGGGTTCTCTGACAATTAGCTCTTCACTTCGTGAATTTTAAGCTTACTATAACTCATGAAAGCAACTAAAGAGGCCACCAATCACAACACTTGGAATCTCCAAGAGGCCTGGTCTTTGTAGTCCAAGCAGTCTGCGGCATTAAAATTAAGCTTCCAAGAGGCTGCAGTCTGATCTTTGTAATCCAGGCAGTCTGACGAGTTGAAGGCCAGGCCAGCGCCACTGTACGCTTGGTGATGATGGTGATGGTGGTGACCAGTAGGCTGGGCAATGTGGGGGTGGTGGTGGTGCGGGTGTCCCGACATGGAGGTGGGCGCCATGGAGCTTAGCTGGTGCGCGTGGTGGTGAGAGTGCATTGGCGCCAAGTAGGAACTGCAGTCCACGCCGCCAAAATAAGAGCCCGACGCGGACGCATAGCCCTGGCTGTAGCCCGTGGTCTGGTTGTAGGACATCGGATAGGTGGAGGCCGCAGCGCCGGGGACTGCGCGCTGCATGCAGGACGCAGTAGTCGGAGGGGCTGTGTCCTGTAGGGGAACTGACTGCTGGGCGTTGCCGGGCGAGATGGAGGCTGGGCTCCAGATGGAGGAGACCGGAGTGCTGATGGAGGTGGAAGTACTGCTCAAGCCAGTGTTGTTGCTAGCGGAGCTCGAGGACGATGAGGACCCGGTGCTCGACACGGCCGGAGGGGTGAACTGGCCACTGCTCTCGGAACCAGTGCTGTCCCTCGCGGGCGAAGCCTTCTTCTTCGGCGGCCGAAACTTAGTGGTGCTGCTGCTCTGCTGCTGTTGCCGACATTTTGCCCGTCGGTTCTTAAACCAAACCTACAGAAGTGTCGATGAAAGGTTTTCACATTGATGAGAAAATGCTGAAACTCTTTAAATTGCAAATAGGCTACATTTTACGTTTGAGTCTGAGGTCTTCCAGTCAGCCTAAATGAGATACGACCAGGGCGCACAAACGAGCTATTGAACCCCCCCCAAAGAACAATTTGAAACTTTTAAATGAGACCACTGAGCCAGCTTCTGTAATACAATTTTGCCCACATATTCACAGCACAAAGAACGAATTTCTTGTGATACAGCAATATCGCCCTTCAGCGACCTTTGAGTTAGAAGTTAACACACCGACTGAAAAGCCGGTAAAAATCAGTCTGAAACAAAGCGTTTTGCTTTTTTACGGCCATTATCATTTTTAGCATTTTCCACCCTCATTTAAGACAAACGTGTTTGAATAAACCACCGCGTGAGGCTATTTATGTTAGTCTACATTTATCGATAGGCCGACTTAAGCCACCTGTGGAATTGGATTTTTAATAAAAACAAATTAATTGAGCAACTAACCTGATAAACCAAGCGATCAATACAATGCTAGCCAATACTACTGCGCGAAAAACTAATCTCCGGATATAAGTGCAACAAACGACACTAACATTGAGAGTAACGAAGAAACTGCATTGGAGAGGGTTCCCGTAGTAACAAAGATGATGCACAGTTTAACAGAGTAATCATTACTTCATTGTACTGAACAATGCAAAGGCATAAAACAATTAAGCTGATACTACTGCGCGCGCGCACACACACACACACACACACACACACACACACACACACACACAAATGTGTATACAAGGAAGCACAAACCTGAACTCTCGATTCTGGCAAATTAATTTTCAGCGCCACTTCCTCGCGCATGAATATATCAGGGTAGCGCGTTTTGGCAAAAAGGGACTCCAGGACGTCCAGTTGTGTGCGAGTGAAAGTAGTCCTTTCACGACGCTGTTTTCTCGGATTTGCTACAAAAACAAAAAAAAAAAAAAAACAAGACAAACAGCAGACTTCAGTTTAATTTCGAATTTGCCCCGTGTTAAGGTGCTTTTGAATATTGCCGTTGCATTTATGCCCAAAATATTAATAATGCAGCATTGTCTGCGAGATGACTGCTTGAATTCGGGACCTTATGAATTCATTTCATTTTTACAAGAGGTACCCAGCTGTACATTAAAAAAATATACGTCCCGGTATTTAAATATTGGCCAACTCGGAACAAGTCGATCATTTCACATTTAACGTCAGACAGCCCATTTCTTTGCGTAATCTCATGACAGAATACCGAGCAGGCTGTCGTAAATACAGTGAATATATGCGCCGAGTAATTTAGCATTCTGCATTATAGTGAGGACACGTTGCTTTTAATTATAGGCCCACAGCTAAAAATATATAGGCTAACCTGCCAAAAAACCTGAAAACTTCAATAAATTTCATTTAGAACTGGCAACTTATTTCCTTCTAGTCATTACTATTTGGATAATTTCGATTACCAGGACAGCTCTCCCAAAAAATGACGAGTTTTCACCGAAGTGCGTTTTACGGGATCGTACACTCGAGCATTGAGCTTACCTGGATATCCCACTGACGGATGAAGCAAATCCATTGCTGCGCCACTCAGTCCCAGCCCGTTCATCCCGTACGGGGGCTGTTTAAGATACGACATCATGCTAGTAGCGGCCGCTTGCCCCGACCCAGATGTGGGTACAGGTCCGTGATTTCCTCCGAGCTGCAGGAAGAGGCATTTTTAGAAGTTACACTGGAACCCCTCTCACCCCAAACAGGCCCAATGTTTGTCGCGCTGTTTTGCTTCCTGATCGATGCGATACCGTTACACAAACTGCATACGGATAGACGGAACTAGAGTTAAAAAACATGTATTTTTTAAGTTCATTATTTGACATGATTCCTGCTCGAAGCTACAATCAACTGTTTGACTACAGTCCTGCACATCAGTTTTCAAAGCGGAAAATTACACCTGCTGATGTCGTAAAATCAAATATGCTGCGATTATAAATAAACTACAGTGGGCAACATAGTACTCATTTCATGCAACATTTACTTTTAAATATTTTACATAGTCTTTTCTGAACGCCGATGCAAACCCCGAAGTGTGTTGGTTTAATTTGCGCCACAAATATGGCCATTTTATTTCTGCACCGGAAACATGACAAATTAATTCGTCATCCGTCTTATGCCCTTAATATTTCCATCAATGGTAAAGTATTTTAAAATGGTTTCTCATCTATGGATGAGTACTTTGTGTGACAAGAAACTCATTCGGAGAGTGCACATTTCCTTCCATTAGAGTACCAGTAGGCCTCAGTCTATCAGTCGACAACAAAAGCTCTCAGGACTAAACAAGTTTTCCAAGACCCTAAGAAATTGTCTTATTAAATTGATTTGGCCCTCTGTCGCTGGGCTGATTCGACAATACTAGTCAATCATTTCGAAACTTTCGTTGAAAAAAAACTTGAATATGTAATCTAGTAGAAAACGCAATAAGCGGCATCTCACTCTCTCTTCGCATAATTTTGTTCACCCTTTTGCACGTAATGCCCTTTCCTTTGGCATAGCTACGTGCTTTTTATTATTCTTGGCCCCACGAAGAGACTCAAGGCCCAGAGAAACACAACCTAAGGGGAAAAGAACTTGATTATCAGAGAAATGTATTTTTGTATGCAATTTCTGTAGGTAGCTACATTGGCTGCGTTGTGCAATTCACATGCTGAAGAAATATTAGAGATTAAATGTTGCACTGAGCTTTGGCTGTGAACCCAAATCGTCCCCGCGTTTTCTGTTTAAGAGAAACAGAGCTCGTGTCCCATAAGCCCAATGCGTGAAGTGCTCATACTTTAAATGGATGTTTTTTTTTTTTTTCGAAGACTATATCGCCAGAGCTCGCAACATGAAAAACAGCAGGATTTTTAGCTAACACTTAAAATAATCCAGCATCGTCAGGCAATAGAAATGTGGGCCTACTTGGCGTTCAGCTGAAGACTGAAAATAAATTACCGTGTCTAAAATTATCAAGACCATTTTTGTTCTAGAATTTGGTGCGAACCAGCAAGATCATGTAATTGCTGTAGAATAATCACGCTTTTTTGTTTAATAAGCCGCATCCTACCCATTCCATGTCGCCGTATCATTTTTCGTGATTAATGGAAAGTTTCGCTAAAACCATGAAGGTCACCAACACCTGGTGCCACACGGTGAGTCGTCAGCGAACCATTTTACTTCAATGTGTGCTGAAAGCTTCCTGCTCAACAGGATGAAGCTTTATCCGACTGAAGAGGGAAAAACTGTGAAAATGAACTCGATTACAATTTAGATTAGACCTCCAGGGAAGCCATTTAAGGAATGGGTCTTATCAGCGAAGTAAATTGACAAAACCAAAACACGCCTCGCCAATTATCCACCAAGTAGATTCAAGCTCTTAATGGACAATCTGGGGCTCAAAATGAGCAGTTTCCATGATAATACAAATATAAAGGGCTTGATGCTCTAAAGAAAACTGATAACCAGCCTTGTAATTAACCTACTACGGTAAGACACAAATTAACCCGCTAAAACACAAAATGCCTCTGGCACATCAAACACAATAACTGAAACTTTCCCCAAAGACTTCCGCGCGGACCAAAGATGCATACCGGTTGGCCATCTCCGATGTAGGCAACAGACGCGCTTCAAAGTTAGGGGAAGAAAAAAAAAAGCGAAAAGCAAAATGAAAGGTGCAGCCCTTTTCACGAGATCTACCCTCGTAAAGGAATATACAGCGAAGAATCTAGAAAAATTTAGCGACTCACCTCAACTTACGAATTCGCCTCCGTTTGCCTTTCGCTCGTGTTGCAGAAGTGTAACTGTGTAGGCAACATCCACTGATAGATATATACAGCAAAAGCGATTCAGGGATACCAATGCACAACGAAAATTAGAACTGTAAAATTTGAGGCGGGACATGCGAATTTGTTTGTTACGATACCTCCCCACGCACTCCTTACTTTTTGCTCGCTGCAGAGTTTCCGTAGCGAAATGTCCTGTTTTCGAACAATTTACTCGAATTCAATGCGCGAGTATCGCGCCGCTGTTTACGTGATTGGTAAAGTCGACGGATGGAGATTGATAATCTTTTCTCTGCCCTTCCCTCTATGAGCGCAAGACACCTGCAGAACCGCCCACTGCAACCAATCCGTGCGCACCCTACCGCTAACAGACTTCGAAAGTAGCCAGCCAATGCAGTGAGGTCGCCTGAAAACCCCTCCCAGTCGACCGACGATCAACATAACCCCAAAGACATCGGCTGGCGGAACGAAATAACAAATTTCATATTATATTGCATATAGGGCCTAATTGCTGAAAATCAAAAGCAATTATTTCAAGCACCATGAAGATTCGGAAATCGAAAAATGCAGGTTTTAGTATTATATTTTGGAGTTTAATATTATATATTGGAGGAGAAAACTACCTAAATATACAAACTTTTGAACTGCTTTGCAAATTCATTTTCAGAAAATTTAGTTCTAGTGAAACGCGTTCGAGTGGCCCTGATGTAAATTTCAACGCGACTCCGTTTACAGCATTGAAGGAAAAAGTAACTCACTGTTAAAAAAAAAGGAAAAGAAAAGATAGCTATTAAATGATTTGGAGACTGCAAAAACAATTCAATTAAAATTTACTCTATTACAAAATAGTATCCACGTTCTGTCAGGAAAAAAATGTAAGCAGAATTTATTTTGCTAAGTAAACATGTTCATCACGGATTAACGATTATGTTAATGATAATTGCACAATGGTCTTATGCAGGCCTTGACTTTAAATCAACCAGTCGCGGAGTTCCAACTTAGGATACGTCTTAAGAAGATAACGCTGTAGTTGGACAAGTTCTGAATATGCATTTATTTTCAGTTTGTTTTGTTATGGAAGAGGCTGATGGTAAAAATAAAAAACGGGAATGATTTGAACTAAAAAATTGTTACCTCACCTCATGAATATTAATGACAGGCTAATCCCCACTTAGAATTACATTTGAGAATAGCCGGCGTTAAGTTTAATAGGGGCAGTCTTTTTACACGGAGAGCGGGAAACGTGAAAGGAATTAAAGGGAAAAAACTCAGGCGATTGGGAAAATAAATGAAATCAGGCTCGAAGGAGTCTTGGGCGCTTGGAATCAATGAAAGCGCGTAACAAGCTTCACTTTACCAAAGAAACCCCAATAAAACATGGTAACAGAATACCAGAGACAGGGCGCTGTTCCCTTAACCGTTTTTCAAAGGGTCGGGGAGATCTGCAAGAACGCGAATGAGCCGACAGTCCTTTTGTTAATCTCACAATATCAACCCATTCTAACGGAGCCCCGAGCTGAAAAAGAGCTTATGTTCAAAGACCGTGGCCGATATAAACAGTAGGCCATGACATTAATTTCTTTCCTTTTTTGTTTGTTTCACGAGTTTATTTTCAATTTCGCACACGCCATTGATTTACATCAGATTTGTTGCCAACTGAAGAAATATTAGCCTGTACGGAATGACTCCCCAATTTTTTTATCCAAAAGCTCTAAAATTCGACAAAATATTCAACAAGCAACTGTTGAGGACTTGAAACTAAATATCGCCTTTCAGTTTTAGACCGGGACGTCAGAAGATCTTAAACCAAATTATGGATTTCAGATTACGAAACTAAGGTTTCCTTTAAAAATTCAGTAAATGTACCATTTTAATACCTGGATCTATTTAAAATTGAACAATACTGATGCCTTAAGTGTGAAGATATCAAGTGCCATGAACCTTTTATGTGCTCAAAAAGACTCATCTAATCCCAAATTGCAGTCGAGTTTTCTTAATTCTAAATCCTTAAATTTTGGGATTAAAGCAAGGAGAAGAAAGGAGGTACGGTTGTCTCTTTAGCCGGCAGAATTTGTTTGGGTCGCGTATGTTGCCAGTAGGCCTACTTACTACAACGATGGTGTGAAATTGATAAAAGAAAAAAATGCGTATGACCGGACCAGTAGCGTCTTGCCTTACTTGCTATATTATTTTCTAAATCGGATATATTAAATTGGCAGGGATTCATGAAATCCAATCGATCATCACTCGCGAGGTGAAACTTCAAAGTGGCAATTCACGCGCGTAGTACACAGATCAATCCATTCAAGCGCTCATGTATCTCGCGGTAGTCTGGCAGCCGAATTTTCTGTTACTTTTCTAAATTAGGCTACATCAGTTACCTATCTGAATATATATATATATATATATATATATATAAATAAAACTACTTGGTTTTGAAGCTTAATTTTTTGCGGCGCAAAATGGACCTTTCCTCACCCGAAACTCAAGTTAAAATTGGAGAGATAGCTAAGCAACACAGGTAAGATCCGCGGGACACATTTCACTTTCCCTTTTTACGACAAGTTAATTGCCCATGGTTTGGTTAGATTTTACAGAGCAAGAAGTTCAATTTGTTTTAAAATGCAACTGGTGTTAAATGACTCATGACACGACACGTGAGATTACTGGGCACTTAATTTGGCCTTTAAGATGCATAAAAAATAAACATACCAAGAGCATCTGGAAGATCTGGGACGCTTAAGGTTCTCGATAATTTAATCCAAAACGTGACAAAATGACTCGCGAAAGGTGCAGGGCACAGTTGTGCTTTATTGATGGTTTATAGTAATAACATTACCAACTGATTTAACTACAAGGAACACTGAAACTGGAAGGAAACGTTTATACTGCTTACATCCAGCATATATCCTTCACTCAGACGTGGACTCACATAACAGACAGCCTATGAAGATTAAACAGGCAACAAAAGATTTCTCTGAACAATTTAATCTCCACTTGCATCCCGTTTCCATTTTCAAATGTTTTCTGACAAGTTAGATTTAATTATATAGTTAAATTAAATTGTGCCTTTGTTGACTTGTTTCAACCAATTATGAGCGTACATAAACGACAGAAGAGTCTGCTGGAACTAAAATGGGCGCTTTTTTAAAAGTTTAATGGGTCATGAACGTTACGGCGACTTTCCGCAGATTCAATAGAAATGGAGTGACACCCACACAAAAAAAGCTGGATACTCACACAAGCATCGGGAGCCGCGCAAAAAAGCAGTGCGCTAAATTAAAATAAGACGAAATCCACAGGTCGTCAACTGTCAACCCTTATTTTTAGCCATTAAAATGAGTCACAAAGATCAGCGGTGACTCCTGTTTTTTCTTTCTCGAAATGCTCTAGTTATGACAGCTCCAAACAGCCATGTCACGAGCAAAAACCCTTCCACCAAACACAATATTAACTCCAATACTTTCTGACCTTTGAAATTAAGACTTGTAGAGATCAGGGACGCAAATTTATCATTACAAAAATGCACAAATATTTTTCCCCCAACAGCCTGGACTTAGGCATACGTTGTTAAAATGCTTCCTACACAGACTAATTGACATAATAAAAAATTCCAAAACAACTGGTTGTCGCCAATTCAATTTCAGGATACACACACAAACATTCCGAGGACACTTCTTGAAAAAGAAATAACTAGGGATGAATTATATCAATTTACCAATTAGCTATTACCCAAATCGACAACACCTGGAGCTTACAGCAAACCCTCTGTGTACACAAATTACGAACTACAGAAGCACAGCCTATTAGCATTTCTTAATCCTACATTTGCTTTAAATGCTTTAAATTTGCGTGGAATGCTTTAAATTTTTCGTTCGAAGTGTAAATAAAAAAGATAAAGCCATTATTCAAACGACATGCAGGAACTCAAACCACGAAGAAACGTTTTAAAAACGTCTCAAGTTTGTGAGTCAAATTTAAGCATTAGCCTACTTGTGCTTAATACCATTCCTGCGGATGAGGAGAAGAAAGCAGCTCGCATTTTTTCATACTCAATCTGCGCAATTGGACATTTTGGAGAACTTGAGGGAGGGCCTAGTATTTCGCAAAGAATCAAACAACTTGAATTGGTGTAATCCTTAAAGCAACAGTATTTAAGACTAGATAAACAAATTTAAATCTCATTCCCCAATCTTGCCCCCCCCACTCCCCAGGTGGATCCTTGTTGCTGCTTCCCGCCCACACACACACACACACACACACACACACACACACACACGGTATAAAAAAGACAAACCACAGAGAATGTTAAAGTAACAGGAGTTTATTGAACTCGGATATGACACTATAATAAATAAACACGAGACCGTTCGCCGTAGCCCAACACATCTGCACATTAAAGCACTCATGTTTTTGTCTCCATATTGCAGAACACAATAAATATCAACAGAACTCGAGGAACAGATACACACGGCGATGTTGCACTCCCCCGCTTGCGACTCAAAGGGACAAAAAGCAACAACTAATCGCCCCTGTCGACCATTTCTGAGGAAACGTTTCGAGAGCAGCAACACAGCTCATCGGTGATAATCTGCGGGCCGTAGCGAGTGTCTGAAAGGCCTGGTAAACGGCACTCGAGTGGAGGCACTACAGCGACACTTAGGCAGTGCTCTCTCACTGCTGCGGCCCTGTGCTCAATTTCGAGCGGACAGTCTCAGGTCTTGCACGTGTAATTCTCTCACCAGATTGAGTGATGACCATATTTGCGAGTATAAATGTATGCACGTGAGCACGCTTATGTATACGCACACTCAAATACATGCACATACATTTTATATGTGAGCGTATATGCATCTGTGCCTATATACATACACATGTACACACGCTGATATACACAGCGGATTCGTCTGTAATTCCATGGTAGAAAATGCAGCTTAACGGCATTATTCTTCAAAAGCAATGTCTTATTCTTCCAAAACAACCATCTCTTTTCTTAATTCTGACAAGACCGAGAATCGTCACCGAGATTCAATTTTTTTGTGTCACTTGATAACACGTGACTTCTGCTTTTTCAATTTAATCTGACCGAAACAGAATTTGTCACTGGCCCAGATATTGCACCGTTTCGTTTTCCTGCTGCACTCAAGAATACCTTTCGCATATTTTAGGCTTTCCATTAATGACGTTACACAATAGAACTTAGAGAATGAAATATGTGAACTTTTCTTCAACCGAGTCAGAGTCCAAAACGATCAGACCGCGGCCAAACTCGATCTCAGTCATCACATGACCCTTAAAACCTTAGACCTACAGACATATAAATGTACTGCATATCTCGCCAATTACACATGTACAGACAAATGTCTCTGTGCATTTCAACTGGAATTTTTCTCATTCGAAAAGCCCCCCAAAGAAATAAAATAAAAAAAAAACAATAATATGCAATACTTTTTCATTTGCGTTTTTAATGTTTTCTTCCTCTTGAAAGTTATTTGACTCCATTAGACACGCTTCATTTGCAGTGAGCTATGAGCTTTAACGGGTGCCTTAACTTGTTTGACAAAAGCAAACAAAGCTAAACAAAAACCTCAGAATATTGGAATTCAGTACAAACTGGTAAAAAGGCATTCAAGCCCTTAAGAACACATTATTACAGAGTTCTGATCCAAATCGTTACCAGATTTTGTTTCAGGTCATTGTTAGTAGTGTATTTTTTTTCTTCAATAGTCATTATAAAGATATAGTTCATTTAAATTGTAATTTTAAAAATGTGTTTTTACAAAAGCTGAATCACTGAACGACACACTTGTCCTCTTTCTTAGCCATCTTCCCTTTATTCTGTTCCAGGGTCTTCTCCAAGTGCTCATCCTCCTCTTCGGCCCTGAGAGAGATATACAGAGATGGAGCGAGAGAAATAGAGATGGAATATGAGAGAGAGACATGGAGATAAAGATAGACAAAGATGGTGCGATAGGTGGAGAGAGAGATGGAGGAGTGAGATGGAGAGACAAAGATGGAGCGAGCGATATAAAGAGAGAAAGAGAGAGAGATGGAGGTTTTAACAGTCAGCAATGGCACGATAACATCCCCTCACACCCAAACCAGCCCTAAGCCATCCCTAGTTTACAGAATATGATCTGGTTCTGCCCGCCTCACACAAGAGAGACGAAGGGACAGACAGCGAGCACTGATGCATCACCCTATGTGCTCAGTGACATTTACCTGGGCATGAGACATCAAAACCTGGGACCATCCCACCACCACCCCCCATCCTCTACAGCCCCCCCTCACTCACTCCTTCTCCTGGGCGTCCAGGTCCCGCACCAGAGCGTCTCTCTTATTCACCAGTATCACCAGCTCATCCAGCAGCAGTTGCTCCCTCCGCTTCTGTGCCTCTGTCTTCTGCCAGTCTGAGAAATGCAAAAACGACAGAGTCCGGGGTCAGGGGTCAAGGTCCAGCAGAGCCTGGGGTCAGGCCACAAGCACCCATCACGACTAAAAGCAGTGAGCTGCTGTCTCTACAATGCACTGGCCTAAGCTTACAGAAAGCTATGCCTCGGGTTAAAGTTTTCAGCTGCGACACCAACAGTCTTCAGTGAAAAAAAATAAATTTACGATGGCTCGGTTGCTGCCGCTCACCACTATTTCAACCAGCCACAGGTTAGAAAGGACAACAAGCAGCTGCAAGCCACCCTTTTGAACGGACAGGCAAAAGCAGGCCCCAGTCATCAAGAAAAACAAGAACAACAACCGTTAAGAGGGACAACATGTACTAGTGTTTTAACATGGGGCATGCCAACGCTAATGCTAACTACCTGTACAGGGCTGCGTGTCATCATGTGAAGAGCCCGCTAATGCTAACTACATATAGAGCGGTCAGTGTTCTCCACTAAAATTTTCAATGACCGGGTGGTAGGTGGCGTTCATTTACAAGCGGGCTCGTTTTGTTGGGGGGAGGGGGATGCGTTTATTTCGTTATATTGCACACTCAATCACGCGTCTTCCAGTGATCCTTAAATTCTCATTTTTTTTTTTTTGTTTTTTTTTTTTTCGGGCGGCCGAGGATTCTCAACGGGCACATATATTATGAACAGGCGGCGATTGTGCAATCACTCAGAATGAACGGGCGGCCCGCCCGGTCATTAACGATAGTGGAGAACCCTGAGCGGTGTGTGATTATGTGAAGGGCCCGCTAATGCTAGCTACGTATAGAGCTGTGTGTGATTATGTGAAGGGCCCGCTAATGCTAACTACATATAGAGGTGTGTGAGATTATGTGAGGGGGCCTGCTCATGCTAACTACATATAGAGGTGTGTGTGATTATGTGAAGGGCCCGCTAATGCTAACTACATATAGAGCTGTGTGTGATTATGTGAAGGGCCCGCTAATGCTAACTACATATAGAGGTGTGTGAGATTATGTGAGGGGGCCTGCTCATGCTAACTACCTGTACAAAGCTGTGAGTCATTCATTTACAGCCCATGCAGGTATATGCTGTCAGTTTGCACTCCGGCTGAATGCCCTGCCTGCCGTATCTCCACCGCAGGAATCACACACTTGGTGGGGAAAACTGCACTTAATTGCACCAGAGGACAGCACAGCCATCTTAGGTGGAACACGTCAGATACCTGGATATGGCGGATAGGTGGGGGACCTGATTCCACTAAAACTACAAATTCTCTAAATGCTACAAATGTACTGGGAAAAGCCGGACAGCCGCAACCAGCACAAGATAAGCTATAAAATTAAATACTGTCAAGAAGAGGTGTGCAGTCATATACAGAACTTCATTTACAAATCCCTTACACCCTTCATTTAGGGAAAGCAACCAATAAAAATAATAGTTCAATTAAACAATAATTTACGAAGTGATTCTCTCATGTAAGTCCAGGATCAGGCATGCGCTGGGCGTGAGCGGGTAATGAAAAATGAATAGTGCGCCTCTGGCTCTGTTAGAGTGCGGCAGGTGGGAGGTCACGAGGGCCGGCATGTGCCGGTGTGAAAGGTGCACTTTATTCTCATTTAACCTCCGCGCCTTTGAAGTAGTGCGGGGAGCGCGATGAGCCCAGATATTAACCCCCCCCCGACCCCCTGTCGACACGCTCACTCGCCACACTCCCTGAAGCTCCGCACTTACACACAAGCAAACGAAAAAAACACAGAGCTGCGCCTGTTAAAAATGCCCAAAAAAAGGAGAAATAAATACAATTAAAAACAATGAGACGGCAGCAGCAGGAGTCATCACAGACAGGCTGGAAGAGATGCATTCCCACAAGCCACAGGCAACCAACTCTGTTCCTGAAGATCTATCATCAGGTCAGTTTGCACTCCAACCCGGAGAAAGCACACCTCATTCAACAGCTAGAGCAGGGCTGCCCAACCCCGTTCCTGAAGATTTGCTCTCCAGTCGGTCTGAGTGGTAATGAGTGGGTATGTATGGCTGCAAATTGACCTGGTGCCTCTGTATTAATGGGTGATATGACAGCTGGGGAAAGCAGCAGGTTGAATGCAGAATGCCACAGGGCTTTGCTCTTCACTCAGATTCAGCCAGACACTTCCGAACTCATTGGAAAGAGCTCCACTGAGCCAATGGACAAAGACCCACAGCACACTGCAAAAACAACCCAGGGATGTTTTGAGGCAAAGAAGTGGACTGTTCTACTATCGCCAAGTCAATCATCTGTCAGTCTTCAGTTCTGTATACAACGGAGTATGCACATCGCACAAGGTAAAATGACCTGGCAGAGCATCACAAAAGAAGAAACCCAGTGTCTGCTGATGTCTACAGGGTCCACACTTTGGGCAGTTAGCAACTGCATCGTGTTTGCCCATATACCTTTGAGTATAATACTGGGATGAGTTATGTATAAAATGATACCAATACCAACAGTGTTCACACAATATTTCAGCAAAACCGTAAAATTGAGCCTGAAAGTCCACCCTTGAAGCACATGCAGATGGAATCATTTAAAACTAGAGACCATCTTAGACTGCACTAGTCTAATTGCTACAGCAATTCTGGTACTGTTTTCAGTCCACATTATAAAGCATTCAGAGAGTGCGCACTATTCAGAGAGTGTGTTCTCAGACCACACCCTGTTCAGTGACTGCGTTCTCAGACCACACCCTATTCAGTGAGTGTGCACTCAGATCACGCCCTGTTCAGTAAGTGTATACTCAGACCACACCCTATTCAGTGAGTGCGCACTCAGACCACACCTCCTTCAGTGAGTGTGTACTCAGACCACACCCTCTTCAGTGAGTGCGCACTCAGACCACACCCTCTTCAGTGAGTGCGCACTTACCAGCATCACTACTGTGGCAGGAAACAAATACCTGCAAAAATACTCAAAAGATCTTTCATAGTAGTTTTGTTGCAGTTTTAGAGTATTTTTGAGGTAGTTTGCCAAGATGACACACACACACACACACACACAGATCAACTGAAAACAGTAACAGCATCGTTTTTGTGGCTGGTAGAGTACAAAGCCAACATGAAGAAAACTACCGATGTCTAAATACTTCCTCACCTGCCTGCGTTCAGAGCAGTCCAAAATTACCGGGACTGGAACACAGTCCTTGCATTTTGGCTCCATCCACCAGCACATTTAAATGATTCATGAATCTGACTGAGGTTTAAGTGCAAACAGTAAACTTTCATTAGAGGGAACTTACAGCCAAATTACCTTTATTTTTACATAATGACTTCAGTGCAAATCGCATTACAGGTTTGCAGGTACACTAAGCCGATATCATGATTGACAGGCCGGGGGCCCAGTAGTATTTGACTCCTTTGCGAGGCATTTCCTCCCCAGACCAAAAGCGATTTTCATTTGAGCGTTGGGTGACCCCTTTGTGCAGTGATGCTAAGTGTCAGCACTAAAATTAGCACTTTATAAAAAAAAAATCAAGTAAAAATCATGTTGTGGGAGCATTTACAATCTGAAAATCAGGACCTGCCGATAAATTAAAGTGATCAAATTTCTCATTAAACATCTGAAATCGTTGTCAAATATCTTGTTGCTAAACCTTGTATTTGAAGTCAGGAGCCCCATGCAAAGCACTTCATATTTTAACAGCATTTGTCCAGGTTATATAATGATCGAATATGAATAAACTAAATGGGCAGAAATCAGTCGTATCACCAGTTGAGTGCTTGCTTCCCAGTTCACCCTCTCAGGACCTGTCCAGTCACATAATGAATCTACAATCGACTAATCAGGAAACAGGGATGACAGAGGTCCTCATTTCCAGCATGGTAGCAGAGTGGGGGGCAAGGGGTGCAAATTTCTCCAAGACTGAACAGGGAGAACATCCCTCCCTGCCCCTAACCATCAGCCCTCATCTCCACCCCGCCACCACCACCCTGCAGCCAAAAAGCCGAAGTGTTCTCACACCCGAATAGACACACGGGGAGGGGATTTACAGCTGTCAATCACAGTTCTGCTTGTCCCGCCCCCATCGTTAAGAGGGTAAACAATGAGGGGTGACGATGAGGCACTGCAGGATGGACGAGGACTTGGGGGGGGCGGGATCCGGCTCTGCTGTTTGCTGAGGCGGAACAGCAAACCCCTAACTGCACCCCCCCCACCCCGACCACCACCCCCTTCTGTCTCCCACTCCCAAACAAAGTTAGCTGACATGCTCGACGCTCACTCAGATTACCCGCACGATGTGCACCAGTGGTAGCCATGCAGGTCCCATTGAGCTGCTAAGGAATGCGCCCCCTCAAACCCCATGTGACCCATCATCCTGCCTCCGCCTCACTGAAACACGGCTGCCTGCCCCACTGCAATACACATTCCAGAGTCTACTGCTCCACACACATTCCAGAAGGTCTACTGCTCCATACACCTTCCACAGGGTCTACTGCCCCACACACATTCCAGAGGGTCTACTGCTCCGTGCACACTCCAGAGGGTCTACTGCTCCACGCACATTCCAGAGGGTCTACTGCTCCACACACATTCCAGAGGGTATACTGCTCCACACACATTCCAGAGATTGTACTGCTCCACACACATTCCAGAGAGTCTCCTGCTCCGCACATATTACACAGGGTCTACTGCTCCACACACATTCCGCAGGACCTACTGCTCCACACACATTCCAGAGAGTTTAATGCTCCACACACATTCCACAGGGTCTACTGCTCCACACACATTCCACGGGGTCTACTGCTCCACACACATTCCTCAACATACATTCTAGAGGGTCTACTACTTAACGCACATTCCAGAGGGCCTTCTGCTCAACACACTCATTTCCAAGATTCTACTGCGCAAAATTTATTTCAGAGAGTCCACTGCTCAACAGGCAATCCAGAGGTCGACTATAAGAACCAGCAGAAAGAGCTTCCTCTCACTCATGCTTTTCTACACACGGGCTCATTCTCTATGCCTTCCTCCGATGGATACGGTCTGAGGATGCCACCCGTGCAACCGCGTCCCTAAAATTATGGGCAGGTTACTCCCATGATTGCAGGACAGGCAGAGTCTCCCACAGAATTTTTAATTTTTAAGGAGAAAGGCTGGAATGAGCAACCTCCCAAACACATAGGCTCATTTCAAAAGACTCTCTCCAATCTCATCCCCTTCAGTGAATGAGCACGGACAAACACAGGCTCCGCAGCTGAGCAGACAAAAGGACAAAGTACCTTACAGAATTGATAATACCTTCAAAGAGTTAACCCTCACAGTCATCAACAAAAAGAAGAATGTAACTTTGATGCCAAAACTCGTTTGGGAAACAAAGCAAAGCAGTACAACACCCCCCCTCCCTCCAATTAAGATTCTGGCCACTCCACTGACTTCACTGTTCCTGAAGTAGCACGAAAATATCTTTTAATTCAGCACTACGGACAGACAGCGTTGAAGTTACAAGTTACGCTCTGCACGCTTAAATACCCCAATAACACCAGTTGCAGGGATGTGCCCGTCACACATGTCCAGAAAAGGGAGAAAGAGGAGGGGGGGATGAGCTCCGTCTGACTGCTGTCAGCTGAGTCCCTGAAACACTAATTAGAATTGATTTATTAGGCAGCAGGTACCTTATCAGGTGCTGCAAAGACGTGCAGCGACAGGGGGTGCCGGGTCGGCGCACAACAGCAAAATCAATTTGCATTGATTGTAAAAGGTTCATTTAGGCAAAGAGGACACAGTGACAGGGATTAAACTTAGACAGACAACTTTTAATACAACACAATGGCCGACCCCCCCAACCCCAAACCCCAGCCTCCCTCCCCCATTAACAATGGAGAAACATCTGCCTTCGCTAAGCTAAGCGGCGAGAGAGTCTCGCTTTGAAGACCACCAGACTCAAATGAGCCGCTATAAGAGCATGTGACTCCTGTGGGGTTCTGGCATATGAATCCGCTATACAGGGGCATATGAGAGAGAGTCGCGCGTGTGTGTGTGTGTGTGTGTGTGTGTGTGTGTGAGAAATGAGAATGCGTGGAGCGTGGAGTGTGTGTGTGTGTGTGTGTGTGTGTGTGTGAGAGACAGAGATAGAGCATGTGAGTGTGTGTGTATCTGTGTGTAAGAGAGGGAGAGTAAATGCGTTTATGAATATAACACAGTCATAAGGCCCCGTAAAAAATATTAGTTTATCATCCTTTTAATCTGAAAAATGTGATGCAGTGGGCAATTTTTTATGGAATTTTTTTTATAAGATATAATTTTATACAGAGTTTACTTATGCATTCCTGTCATGTTTTTCTAGATTTCTAGACCTGTTTGTTTTCTGTTACTCGACAGAGAACAACAAAGGAACATTACTTTTCAAGGTAAATGACTTATGGTCTGTTTATGGGTACATCTGCGCTATTTGCCAAGAGCATTACGCCGATTGCTCTTTTTGCGATCCTAAAAATACTAAAAAAAAACAATAATAATGCGGCCAAGATCTTCCGGTGCACTTGGAGATGATAAATTAATATGTTTTTTATGGGGCCTAATACAAAGCAACTGATTGATTAGATGACAGTGGCCACCGAAATATCGTCTCAATACAGTTAGTATGATAAACCTTTATATTTAAAAGAAAACACCCCACCGCTCATTCACACATCATCTCTCTCCCCCTCTCTCTCTCACTCTCACCTTCAATAGCCAGCATGGCTCTCAGTTCGCGGTTGAGCAGCTCGAAGCGTCGCTCCAGATCGTGCTCCTTGTCCCTGGGTGAGCAGTATAAGTTCATCGATATGTTAATGGCTGAATCATTACACACTGGGAGAAAACCTTTAATAAACATTGATTGAGCAACTCTCACCTCCAGCCCATTAATCTACTGCTAAACACTGATCCACAAACCTGCACACAAACACACAAAAACAAAAGCACACCATCCCGCTAAAAACAAACCAACACACAAACGCAAAAACAATAACACAAACCTGTTCACAAACAAACCAACACACAAACACACAAACCCGCTGACAAACCTACCAACAGACAAAAATAACACGCAAACCCACTAACAAACCAACATACAAATGCACAAAAACAATAACACACAAAACCGCTAACAAACCAACCAACACACAAATGCATAACAACAATAACACACAAACCCGCTAACAAACCTACCAACAAGTCCAAAAATAACATGCAAACCCATTAACAAACCAACACACAAACGCACAAAAACAATTACATGCAAACCCGCTAACACACACACCACACACAAACGCACAAAAACAATAACACACCAACCCATCAACAAACCAACACAAAATGCACAAAAACAAACTCACTCACAAATAAACCAAAAATGGCACAAAAAAACCACTAAAAAACGACACACATAGGCACAAAAACAATAACATAAAAACCGCTAACAAACAAACCCACAAACAAATGCACAAAAACCTTAAGCCCAAAAACCCACACACCCCCAAACACACCATCATGCAAACACACCCATAAACACACAAATTCACACACTCGTAAAGACAGTCTGAATCTTACAGGCGGATGGAGGATATTAAACTCCAGTGTTAGTACATGTAATAAGCTCACTAAGGCCTGTTATTATGAGATGGTTAGATATAAACATGGACCAGAGGAGAGCAGGACAGAGCTACATCAGCTCTCTGTGAACACATATTAATGATATGACACCATACCGTGAGAGCTGTGTGCGTGCGTGTGTGTGTGTGTGTGTGTGTGTGTGTGTTGCATGTTGGAAACTCACAGTAGAGAGAGCTGTGTCTGTCGGCGGATCAGAGCGTTCTTCTTATTGACCAGAGTGAACCACTCCTGCATCATGGCCTCCTCTTCCTCCTTATTGTTCCCTGAAACAGTGAAAAAAAAAAAAAAAAAGAGAGAGAGAGAGAGAGAGAACACATTACTATCACATGCAATGGATACCCAGCCACCAGAGGGCTGTAATCGGAAAGACTTGCGGAAAGACTTGCTCAGACCACACACCTGCGTTAATACTGTGCACACCAAGCAAAGAACCACTCATTAAGTCACACCTGCTCCAGGTTACGGGCGAGCACAGCACCAATCACTACCCTGATACCCTGAGCCCCAGGTACAGCGCAGCATCATGAGTGCCACATCACCTTACAGTGCCCAGAGGTTAATTACAGCCACACTGAGGCAGAATACATGCTCGCACGCACACACACACACCCACACACACACAACTCGTCAGCTGAATCAGTGTTGGCAGTGATGCTGGTTGTCACTGAAGAACGATAACAGGAAATCATGCTCAAATTCCCTCATTTTAGCTCAAATAAGAAAAAGGTCCGTTCTGACACTTATTTTACTTTCTACATTTTCAAAGGGATTTCCACGTCGGCCGAGGCGATAAGAACTTTGTTTGGGCTAAGGCGCGTTGGGTGTTTGCCTGTAATCTGCTCCTCCTGCCTTTCTGTTTTGACGCCGTCGCGTTTAGCCAACGTGAAGCATCAACGAGGTGTCAGAACTCATGCTGATCCGACGCCATGGAAACGACACAAACTGCGATACAGAGCTGCCACAATACAGACAGGAGATATGGCGGATTCTGAGATTATTACAGATATATTCAAAAGCCATTAGGCTCATGTCATTTTTTAACATTTTATCAGGAGCAACTGTCCATAACACCATTTCATTTCTGCTCTCTTAAAGGGACTGTTTATCCTGAAATATAGTAAAGTGATGTTTGCCTTAATCCGTCCATCCAGGAGTTTTTCACAGGTGTACACAAATATCCACTCCAGCTCACACGGACGATGCGGGGCTCGTTAGCGGAAAGGTTTTTAAGTGGTGCTACACTGCCCTATAAATTTCCATTCAAAAATTTCCACAGCTGGAACTTTTTAATTCCATTAACTCAAAGTGAGTGCACCGACTTAAGTCAGGAGATCATTTTTAAAAGGCTCAAACAAATGTTAAACAATGTACTGACTCATACAGCCACGGTCTTTCACGTGCGGAAAAAAAGGCGCGTGCCTCACAAAAACAAAGCTTGAAAAAAACGCTCGCCCCGGAAACTAGACTGCTTCCGTCTCCATCGTTACACTCCGCTGGTGGACACTCCGTTTCATACAGAATGATAGCGCCGGCTGTTTTGTAGCGGCAAAGACTGGAACAAGTCTAAGTGGAGACTGGGAAAGCTCAAGCGAGAGATACCCGTTCTGTGATTGGGCAACCCGTACCAAGTGACCCTTATTCAACCAATCTGTAGATGGCGAACGTAAGCGCAGGCCATGCTATTAAGGAAGAAACTTTTTGCACTGGGATTTTCCGAAAGGGATTACGTCCCTAGACAATGTAAACGGCAAACCCATGGTAACAGAGGTAAGTGAACGTTTGATTTCGGGTTAAGTGACTTAAGCAACAAAATGCGAGGTGAATCACGGCTTTCGAGAATGCTTGTCTACTGCAGACACGTGCACAAATTAACGATTCTCCTTCCAAGAAATTCATTTACTGTGGACACGCGTAGTGTTACTTGGCGTAAGCATCAGTGGGTACTATGGACGAGGTTTAGACAGTGACGTTTGTTTTGGTTTCCAAATTTGGTCAGGTTACGCTACGGAGTCCACGTGCATGGTTAGTGAATGTAGCTAAGTAGCAACTACCATTTCTGATAGTGATTCAGTGATTCTTTTGAGCCACGTTAGGTTAAGCAGCTATTGAGGTAAGCCCCTGCAATGCAACTGACAATTTCATAATTCTGACGATTTTGTTTTCATTTTATTCTTTAATTTTAGATTAAAAACGTTTTAATAAAAAAAGTCTTTTTTTTTTTTTGTAAATTTGCACTTTAGTTCTTGATTCTCAGGAGAGACTTCTATTTGACCCAAGCAGCTGCAGAGAGAGGTTTAAACTTATATTGGACAATGAGGTTGGGTTCAGGATGCTTCTCAAAATCTCAGCATGTTTAAGCCGCTTTCACACTGGACGCGAAACAAATTTTTCGCACCACAGATTACATTCAAAGTCAATGCAAAGTCTTTGCATTGACTTTGAATGTAATCCGTCGTGCGAAAAATTTGCGTCCTGTGTGAAAGCAGCTTAAGTGTACGAGGTAAACTAAGTTTAAACTTGTTTTGTTTGAATTTTCTAAAATTTGCTTGACATGAGATGGAAACTTGACAATGACACTAACCACCTGAGCTCTACACTCATCTAAAACTAATTCACTGACACCAACCACCTGAGTGATATTCTGTTGGCTAAATCTAGTAACCCAATCAGCGAACATCAGGAAATATTTTGCGAAACATTTCAAAATGAAGTGAGGAACCTAATACCAGATAAGGCCTTTATCTGCCCAGTGTCACAGAAAGGGAGATGGAGAAACAAAGCGAGAGAGCGAGAGAACCCACACTCAGACAGTTTCTCGGTCTGTCTCTTGTATGTTTTGGTCATATGTTTCGGCAAAGAACAGTCTTATCAATGAATGGAGGGACGGTGGGGAAAAAAATATGAAGTGTAATGCAGGAGGAGAGAAACTAGACCAGGGGAACGCTTGGTGAGAAGAGAAATTCATTTAAGATTGAAGATTAGAGCAGTGGGTTGACATCTGTTATCAGGATACGGTTCGTTTCCCCCAGGTGTTCAGTGTGGCATGTTTGTCTCTGCCTGTGGTTTGCCGGGGGGTTTGGCATAGATGCAGGAATGGTATTACACTGACCTACAGGAGGCTGGTAAAGGCGCCATCACCCTCACACACATTCAGACCAGAAAGTGCCGGCCGATAACGGTGACGAGAGTGTGGGGTCGAGATCCGCTCTCCATCGGAGGAGGTTTGGAGATAATTCTGTTCTTATGCCTCGCCTTGGCCGCGTGACGTCGTTCTGACTGCAGATCTGCACTTTTTTCCAGCAGAGAGCCATTTTACGAGCACTCGGCGTCCATCTCCGCTTACGGTTGAGAAATGTCAACCCTTCGGCACGGCCACAGGACACCAGAGACACTCCACATCGCTTCACCTTTTCCAGGCGTGTATGGTTGCATCACTTCATTAACTTTCTCCAGCTTGTAAGGCTGCAGTCCGTGGCACTGTCGTCATCTTGCTGACTCCTCTTGGTCTCGATACTCGAGTTTCCGGTTCTCATTTTAAGATGTCATCAAGAATGAATTTGTGAACAGTGACGCTGGAATGCGTGATTTGGGTGAAAGGAGTCCCCAAAAAGTGTCATCAGAAAAACTGAAGGTTAAAAAAGACCTGGTACAGATTTAACACAAGATGGAACACATTGCATCCATTTCGTGATGAGCGACAGCCGTACCTGGCTTTTTGCTGAGATTCGGTATCCTGACACAAAGCTAAACTACCGTCATTTCCCATCGGAGTGAGGCTGTTTCTGTTCCACTTCCAACATGGCCGTAACCCATTCAGAGTCATTAAATTAGTGCTTTTATCCCTTCTGAGGGAGATTTGATTACAGGCTTCGTGCATATGAGAACGTTTGGTGGAAAGTCATTAAACAGACCCTCTGTGCTACACGCTAACCTTGTGATGACAATGAACTGAAGGCAATGCATCAAGACTAAAAATGCTAACTAGCCTCCTCTCCATTGACTTCAATCTATTGTTATAACAAGGCTAGCATGTAGCATGGAGTGTCCCTTTAACGAGCAAGGGACTGAGGGGAAACCTAAAAGCTGTAAACGCTCCAGATTATTTAGTCCGTTTGGCTGTCTGTGTGTGTGTGTGTGTGCGCGCATGTTAGAGAGTGTGTGTATGAGTGAATGTGTGTACAAGCTTTAATAAAGATGAGGGGATGTGTGTTGATGGAAATCCTTCAGTGTATTCCTGGGTCTTTGTAAGTAGCATCTGAGTTGATCTGACCCTAAACTGTACGTTCACTGAAAGATAACTGTCCCACCTCCCTGCCAGTTAGGGCAAGTACTTATCCTACGACTGATACGTGCAAAAGACTTTTTTTATTTTGATTTTATTCATTTTATTTTTGCATGGGGCAGCACCGAGAGATTCAGTGGTTTCAGATTAATCATACACCTGCAAGTAGTGTGAGAGCCTATGTATGCATGTCTCTGCACCTGCACACACACATACACACGTGGATTTATCACCGGCCGTGTTGTTGGCATCACTGATGTAACAAAGCGCATCTCTGTCCTCGTGACTGACCCCTTCTCTCTCCCTGATGGGTAACGGATGGCGATGCAGGCGGTTTGTGCTGTTCTTCACACACACGTACACGCGGTGCGATCCCCACAGGCCCACACTCACAGGCCACACCCCTGCAGGAGGCAGCAGGTCTGGAGGCCGTGGGGGTTTTTCATTACCGCTATCTGTGCCGAGATACCGATCTTAATCTCATGGGACTATAGAGGCCAGCTCTCCCTCTGACTGACCCTCAGGCCCAAAGCATGGGGGGGGTTCATTTCCCAGCATGCACCTCTCCACACATACCCCACAGAGCTGGAGAGAGAGGGGGAGAGGGAGAGAGGGAGAAAAGGGGGGACAAGGAGGGCAAGAGAATGAGTGGAGGCAGAGAAATAACATGAATCTCGGCTGCTGCCACAATTATGACTACTACTACTGCTACTGTCACTACTAGTCATCAAGATCCCCTGCCACTACCATGGAATCCCGTTTATAAACCCAATAGAGGCCATAACTAGTAGCATACACATAAAAATTTCAGTCATTTAGGTTAAGTAGTTTCCGAGAAAACGTGTCCCCAGTTATCTGGATGGACAGACGGATGAGCTCTATTACAATATCCCCGCTCCACTAAGTATCATTGCAAGGGATAATAAGTGTGAGAGATCTGACATTATCTCATGCACACCTATCGCATTTACTGCCTCTCAATTCTGCAAGAGCTGGGACACGATGTACGAAAATGCAAATTAAAAACAGTGATGTAAACATTCTACATTTAGTTGAAAACGGAACAAAGAAAAATCAATGCAAGTATCACCTTATCGACTGTGTCGATTTTTGAAAAAAATCTCTGAATTCGATGTCTGCAACACTTTCCAAAATAACTGGGACAGGAGAATGGAAAGACTGGGCCGGTGGCCTGTCTGTGGTGCTTAATTCGACCACAGAGCACGTGCATGTGGTGTGCAAAAGGCAGAACAATATTCCCAGTCAGGACCCTGGAATGGGAGAATTAAACACGTTTCTTGGCACAGGACCACAGACTGGCCGTTAGAGTCACAGATCTTCGCTCTCATGATAATGAAGTGCTGGAGGTGAACGGAGATGTAGTAGAACTGCCGAGCTCCTGTAATCTCGCCCTGCTCCAGCTCGTCTCTACGATCCAAACACCGCCGACACGCGCCGCATCACAAAACACCACAAACAGAGATTGAGAACAGATTCGTGATGCATAGCAGAGGCGGTCTCAATCAGTGGTGAGAGGACATCCGCTAAAAAGTGGAGAGAGAATGACTGACAGCAGAGATAATGTATGACCAGCCATTCCTCACAAAACTTTAAATATTACTGTGTTACTTCCTCCTCCTCAGTCGGCTGATATCACCACTTGCCTTTATTTCCTGTCTGAAGAATTGAGCTGATTGGTGACACAGACTGGGGGGCTTTAAACCTGGATTTTACACCTGCAGTATAAGCGATCCGACGCCAAGTTCAAAATGCGAAGTGATGCCAATCTGCTCATTCGACCCATTTTCATTTCTAATGGCCATTATGATGTGATGTAATCTCCTCTGCAGAAAGCACAGGCATCGCAGAAGTTGTACTGACTGAGTGACTGAGTGCGTGATTGAGTGAGAGACAGTGACTGAGTGACTGATTAAGTGATTGACCGAGTGCCTAAATGAGTGATTAAGAAAGTGAGTGATTGAGTGAATGATTGAGTGACTTAGTGAGTGAGCAAGTGACTGACCAACAGACTGAGTGAGACAGTGATTGAGTGACTGCGTACCTACATGACTGAGTGAGTAAGTGATTGATTGAGCGAGTGATAGAGTGCGTGAGTGAACTATGACAGTTTGTAGCCCAAAAGTGAGGCCTGGTAATCTGTGGTCCAGTAGATCTGGCTGTTGCACAGGGCCCAATCTATACCGTGCGTTTAAAGTTCCCTTTCCTGTCTTGGAACTTGTAGAGTCTCTGAACAGTGCTTTGTAATAAAGCACCAGAACTTCAGACAGCATCTCAAATGTGTGCGTGTGTGTGCTTTGTTGAAAGGGCGTGCGCTCGTGTGTATGTGCTTGTGTGTGTGTCTGTTTTAACCCGTTAAAGACAGAGCGACGCGTCTAGTCATAATTCTCGCGCAGTATCTGAGTCTGGCCCCACAGCCCCTCCATAGCCGCAGCGCGGAGCAGAACACAGGCCTGTTCTCCAGTAATAATCTCATAACAAAAGCTAAAAGACATCATCCTATTAAGCAGTGATCTCTGGCCCTAATGCAGGCTGCTACGGCGCTGTACCCTCTGCAGGGCAGCGAGGAGCCCAGACAGGGCCGGGGAGAAGCCTTTGTGCTCACCGTGCAGATCCAACCGCTGGGGGGGCGTGAGCGATACTACGGAGACCCTCCCCCTCCCCCCCCACCTCACTTTCTCCATTTCTAATTCCAATCTTCAGCTCAATTCAGAGCTCGTAGGGGGACGACATGGTGCGAGTGGCATTATTTTCAGGCGTCTGGTCCTCAACAAGTCATTTTTGTGTGTATAGTTTAAGAGAGAAAGAGAGGGAGAGAAAAAAAGGATGAAAGAAAGAAAGAGAAGTTTGCGTGTGCACCACACCCCCTCCCCCCCATCCCAATCTTTTGGTCGGCACGGTGACTCAATGGCAGAGCCGTCTGAAAAAGCGGCGAAGACCCCCCGACACAAAGAGCGGTGGAAATTCTCATTTAGCCATCTTTATTTGGCTCGCGCCATGCGGTCCTCGAGGACCCAGAGTACGGCGGGGAGGAGAGGAGATCAGAGCGCGCTCATTAGCATGGGGACAAAATGGCAGCCGCCGAAATGTATAGCGGCCGCTCGGAGACGCCGTTGGTACGAGCGTGCGTCTTTGTGGTACAAGCTCGCCGTCTTTGTGTCATTGTCTATCCTACAGACCCTCCACACAGCAGGGGAGGAGCGCTGTGCCCTCAGGTGGCACAAGGGACTTATGGGAAAATAATCCCAGAAAGCCCGCGTCCTTCCCTGAATGAAAGCAACAGCCGATGGAACAACTCAAAACAGCGTAAACAGACACATCGCTTCTCCCGTGGGCACAAGCAGCCAAACATTTAAAACTTTTTTCTTGCATGATGATTTGCGGTTGATGGGCAACTTCTCAGATTTAAAACCAACTTGTCTTTTGGGGAAAAAAAAAACATTTAAATTTTCTTCGTTTAAATATCAAACCAACAGATGAGAATCCACAAGAGCCCCAGCAGAGCAGCTGCAGTCATGTGATAAGGGACATGGTCAAACACAGCTGAGGGCACAGCTCTTCATGTAAACCTGCAGCCTATGGACGGAGATGAGTTGCCAGGCTCAAATAAACAGATGCGCGTTTGATGCAATTCCTCTGTCTTTTTAAATACTCAGGCACCTAAACAGGACGACTGCCACGTCGGCAGGAGAGAACGGCTAACACTGCACGTGCTAACACCTGCCGGAGCCTCTCTACACTGCGCTGAAACTGATCGCGCTCTCACCCAATAGGCTTATCTCTCAAATCCTGGCAGTTGGGCCGCTATTGGGGACAATGACCCCGATGTCAACAGCTCATTTCCCCAAGCGGAGGGTGGAGTCACTGTGCTGGGGGGATAAATCCCACCCCCAAAACCCCCCCAATTTCAAACCTCAGGTTTCACAAACCCACAACCTCCAGTCCTTCCCAGCCATTTTATTCTGAAAAATGCAATTCTCCACAAGATGGGATGGATCGACCTCACTTTTGCAGTTGTTCATGTGCAGGCATTGGAATCATCACACACACACACAGACCAACTCCTACAGAGACACACTCTTGCACATCCTGTAAACCCTTGCGCAAACACACACACACACACACAACCACAGAAGGCTGTCTTCGCAACAGCCTCTCAGGACCAGCTGTTGGAGATTAGAACAAAAATTAGCCGGTAACCAGGGGGGTTGGGTTAAAGTTAGTGCAACTGGCCAGTAACAGAAAGATAAAAAGAAGCAACTGGCCAATAACAGAGAGGGGGTGGAGTTAGTCAGTGATTCCTCAAGCTCTCGGAAGACTGAGGTCTCAGTATATAAAGGGGTAGCACTGCAGTATGCTAGGCTCTCTGTATAGAAGAATGCAGTAGTGTAGTATGCTAAGGTAACTGGGCTGGCTTTGTGTATGAGGGTATAGGAGTATAGTATGCCAAGGTAACTGGGCTGGCACTGGATATGAGAATGCAGTGGTAGAGTACACTAAGGTAACTGGGCTGGCTTTGTGTATGAGAGTATAGGGTGTAGTATGCCAAGGTCACTGGGCAGGCTCAGTATATACGTATAAAATAGCTCACTCCCTATCAAACACACACAAACAAACATCTTTACAGCAGTATAGCGATACCGGCTCATTTCGACACTGAGCAGAATTTCTTCAGTCATGCGACAACAGCATCTTCACCAGTTTGATCAAAAGAAAACTGAAGGTGCGATGAACAGACGTTGCAAGAGCACCCTGTAGGTACACAGCTGAGCGCAAACACACACTCGTTTGAAAACACCCATCAGGGGTTCAGACAGCAGCTGACTGCATAACTGACACCCCAGAGTCCACAGCTAACCCCACAAAACCACATCTGTCCTGTCCAGCAGAGGGTCACTCAACCCCTGTTACACGGACACAACTCATATTCTTCATATTCCATTAACCAACATGAGGCCTGGAAGGGCTAATATTCAGTCTTTTTTTCAAACATAAAAACTGGACAAATGAGGGAGAACAAAAATAAATAAATCATTAGCAGAGAGAGAGAGAAAATGCAGGAGACACTAACTACTGTTCATACAACCATTGTTGTGGTCACATGTTCATTGTATTCTTTGGCAATATGTACAGCATGCATGTCATGCCAATAAAACACAATAAATTGAAATTGAATGCGAGAGAGAGAAAATGCAGAATAGAGAGAAAGCCCCCAAGTTAATCACAATAGAGGTGCTAAAGACAGTTGAAATTCCCCAGTTTTCTCTGCATAATAGACCCCCCCCCTCCATCACACAGCCTGCAGGCTCCCACACTGTGTGTACAAACCAATTACTGCAGTGCCATACTTCACACACTTCCACAGGGCAGCATCGCATTCGCCAAATTAACTCGTCTGAAGCCGGCCGTAACCGACCCTGCGTCAGCACCGTCACCGTCAGTCGCAAGGAGGAATTCCACGAGGCGCGTTTTACTGCTCCCGCCTCATCTGAATGGGAGTAAGAGTTACGGAGCGTCTCTCCTGTGACTTTTGTGCGGCCCAGTATCTCACCGCAAATCAGAGCTTCAGCCGGTCAGTTCCCTGGTGCAACCAACCAAAAATGAGCTCTTATCAAGTGGCCTCTCTGTGGCCACAACAGAAGAAAACAACAGCGAAAGACAACACCCCCGAGTGGCAGGACTGCGAGTTTTACAAGTGAATGGAGCCGTCGTTAGGCACCGTCTGCATCAGTTACCATCTCTAAAGGGCTGCTCATTGACAAAATCTCGCAAATTCAATTAGGCTGTCAGGGTACAATTTGTAAAACTAAATAATGATCAATTATGTAAATTCCACACACTCCCTAAATACCCTATTACCACATCCATCGAGGAAGTGCTTATCTGATCATTACTTTAAGTGTGTGTAAAAACACACACACGGGAAATGCATGTAAATGTGGCAATTAGTGATAGATCTCTTATCAGTGGAGAAGAATGTGATAATCCCAGACTTTTAAATGCTTATTCTTCCTCAGAAAATGTACCTAAACTGAGTCCTTCAGAGATTTGTCTTTGCAAGGGCGTCTTCCTCTTAAGTCCCAGCTAACATTTATTTCTGCCGAAGATTTCAGTAATGTGGGCTGTGTGTGTGTGTGTATATGCACGCGCGTGTGTGTGCGCATGTGGTGTGCAGTCCGTGTGCGCATGTTTGTGTGTATAAAGAGTGTGCATGCAAGCATGATCATGTGTGGGTGTGTGTGAGAGTATGTGTGTGTACAAGTAAGTGAAGGAGTGTTTGTGAGTATGAGTGTGTGTGTGTGTGTGCGTGCGCGCACATGTGGTGTGCAGTCTGTGTGCGCGTGTTTGTGTGTATAAAAGAGTGTACATGCAAGCATGATCGTGTATGGGTGTGTGTAAGAGCGTGTGTGTACAAATAAGTGAGAGAGTGTTTGGGAGTATGTGTGTGTTTGAGAGTGAGAATGAGTGTGTATGTGTGTGAGTATGAGTGTGTGTGTGAGGTGAGGATACGCGAGTGTGCGTGTGAGCATGAATGTGTGTGTGTGTGTGTGTGTGTGTGTGAGTGAGAGTGCGTGTGTATGATCTCTCTCCCCCAAACACCCACTCCCACACCCCACACGCATTGGAGGCAATTACAGCGTACAGTGGAACTCATACATGCACACAAACACGCCAAATCCACAGCGTCATTCACGCTACATGACGTTTGGTGGGAAAGACTGATGTTATTATAGACTGATCCAGAAACAATAAACGCATCAGAAAAGTAAAAATATGAAACAGCAAGACAAGAGAGCAGCTCAGAGAAATATCAGCATCAGGAGGAATGTGGAAGGTTCACAGAGTCCTTGAAACATTTACAGATATAAATAATAATACGATCATCTGAAACTTGCTTCTGCTTAGTTCCCACTGTCGTGCGCTTCGTTACGAACGCCATGATTGGCCATTCGTAGCTGATCGTGGAACTTCTCTGAAACTGCTTTCACACCGGACGCGAAACGAATTTTTTGCAAAACGGATTACATTCAAAGTCAATGCAAAGACGCAAATACACGCGTCTTTGCATTGACTTTGAATGTAATCTGTCGTGCAAAAAATTAGTTTTGCGTCCAGTGTGAAAGCGGCTTAAAATTTCAGGTTTGGATATGAGGTGATGCGATGATCACGATTGGCAATTAATCGTGTTGATCATAGGAAATTTTTGAACCGTCCAAAACTTCTCTACGATCAACACGATCGCCACGACTGACCTCAAGATCTGATAAGATCTGATAGGATTACCACGATTACTCCATGATTAAGATCACAATTTCAATCGTGCCGCGAATCGCGACACCACGATTACTCCATGATTAAGACCACGATTTCAATCGTGCCGCAAATCGTGATTGTGGGAACCTAGCATTATGAGCCAATAAAAGTGCTCCCTTTAGCTGCGTATCCACTGAATGTAAAACAAATTTTTCGCGCGGACAGATTACATTCCGAGTCAATGCAGAGAGGCAAATACAAGCGAAAAGAAGCACCAGGCAACACGAATCACAGGAGACTTGGTGCAACGCAATGCGAATGGCACGAATGCACGAAATTTGCATTTCGCTCCACCTCAAAATATTCATGTCGACCAAAAATTTTGCGTGAGTAGAGCAGTGTTCTGAATAGTAGCATTGCTACTTGCAGCAACACTGGCTAGCTAGGTTACCAAGCTACATATTCAAACCGCGGTTAGCTGCATTGCGTGAGATAATGGGAATGCTAGCTTCCTAGCTAGGTAGCTAGCGAGCGAGCTTTATCAAATGACCTACGTAAAGTTTCACAAAAAATAGTGGTCTAGCTCAAAATCGGACATGACAAAATCATCAGTTTTGTGAATATTTTTATTCTCAAGCAGGTACAGTGTTCATAAAGCAAAATATTTGAGAGGTTAGCATAGCAACATTAGCGTCACCATGTTGATTTTTTGAGATTTTAGGAAGTGCCAGCCCTTGAGTTTAAAAAAGGCTCAACTCGCATTGTTGTTGGTCGGTGGTGGGGATTTGTGTGGCAATCCTCCACCAAAGCTGTTCTCCCATAGAAGTGAATGAATTCTTGGTGTGAACTGAGTGGCAAATCTTCAAAGCGAAAAAATAAAAATGATGCCGCGGTCAAACTCCCGCCAATAAAGTGAAGAGAACTTTCGTTTCGCGTTTGGTGGAAACACAGCATTTGAAAACAAATCAATGTCACTAGTATTTAGAATCACTGATGAACAATTGATATGAAGAGCAGTTTATTGTGCAGGACAGAGCCTCAAAGTGAATGGATTAGAAAACGATGGACATACGGATGCACGACATGAATCCCAAGCTCTCCGCAAATGTTTGCATGCACTGGTCTATAGTAAGCACATTCTGAAACAAATAAATGCATTTGCGCAGTACAAAGCAACGCATAGTGTTTCATTACAGCACCAGCCTGTCAGTACATTACATTAAGCCTTTGATATCCCCTCTTGTGCACGAATTTCAGCTTCCAAGTTGAACACAAAGCAGGGATTAGACCAACGTCAGTCTTATCAGCGTCGAGTGTCATTTTTAAGCGTATGCTAATCTGGGCTAAAACCACTTCCCTTATCGAGCCGAGGAGGAAAAAATGCACGACCGAGGCAAATGGTATTATTTTCATAATTGTGTCAGCTGGTAAATGACATTTAAAAGTGAGAGCATTCGTAAATACACAGGCATCATAACCATGCAAAATAAAACAGCAGTACTGGATTACATCAGAGAGAAGTGACCAATCAGGGGCCTCAGACTGAACAGAGATAGTGAGAGCAGTTCTCATTGCTGTCCACACACACGCACACACACACACTTTGTACACGCGTACAGACGCTCGCACTCATATACATCTACACGTGCACACACCAACCTGCACATATGTACACCCACATACAAACACCTACTCCAGCCCACACACCTGTACACATATACGCACATACACACGCACACACACACACACACACACAAACATAAAGCAGCAGAAATAAGCAGAGACAGAATTACTCTCTGCAGAAATGACCCGAAGCAGCGTATGGGCAGCAGGTTAATGATTTAGGACAGGCTCCTGTACTCCAGCACAGCGCCCTCTCCAGCATGGGAGGAACAGGGACAGCACACCAGCGGCACCAGACCTCCACCCGATCTCTCTCCTCGCTCCATCCATCGTTTCTCCCCTTTTTAATTCCCATCAGCACAAGCACCATTAAAGCAGCACTGTAATTAAGTGTCGTTAGAAAAGGGACGTCTCATCCCGCCGATTATAAAATAAAACTATTTACCCATTACATATTAATAGAGGAGAACAATGACAGGCGTCGTAAGCTTGGCAGGCGACCAAGGAAAGAAATGGTTGTACTTAATTAGCAGAGACAATGGCTGCATAGAAATGAGTGTTTATTGCGAGTCCCTCCTGTAACACGTCTGATATCACAGGACACTCTGCCATTCTTCTCCAATTTTCTGCATTATTGAATGTGCTGTGAACTGCCGCGTGTAAATAAATTACCCAGCCCAATTACTCCCAAATCATCGAGGGACAGAGCGCAGTGGGCCGACAGAGGAAAACTAAACATTACACTAAATCAGAGGGAGAAAATTCAGAAAGGAAAATTTATACATACATATAAATAAATGCATATTCACAAGTCATGGCAGGGTCCCTGCAGCTATTTCAATGCAGAGAATGGTTTCAGTAATGAACAGAACGACACTGAAGAAATACTGAATAACGACTAGGCTCTTCGCGAGTGACACAGGAAAACCATTTTTAAATCAAGCACTCAATCAACGACGGTGAACATTGCTGGCTTGGATTTGAACAAGCAAAGAAATGGAAACATTTATGTGGTTCATGTTCCGGTAAATTATCGCATTGATATCGGGTTTAATTTATTCAGGGCCCTTTATTCAGGGTGACATCGCGGGCTGGAGGTCCGATCCCAGGACAGGAATCACCGTAATCATCACAATTACTAACGTGTTTTAATTTTATTCAGCGATTCAGTTGCAGGAGGCGCTGAGCAGGTGCTCTCTGCGATCAGAGCCCAAAGCACTGAGATCCAACTGCCCAAATCTGGTCTCAGATGTAGAGAGAATCAGGCACTCGTACAGGGCGATTCGCTCTGTGTCTCTCCAGGGAGGTAAAGAGAGGGGGAAGAGAAGGAGGCCTTTAAACTGGCACAAAGGTGAAAAAACCCGGGAAGAAGAAGCAGATAAATCCCGCCGTGCGTTTCGAGATTCTCCGCTCTCAGCGAGCGAGGTCAAAGGAGCACGTCCCGCGATGGGCGCCGATTCGCTTCTTTAAAAGGGCTTGGCCTTGGCCGGAAACCAGGGCGCTTAATGGAGACTGATCAAGCATGGATTTCCTTCTGTAGAGAATGTGTGTGTGCGCCATGAGTGAGTGAGTGTGTACACGAGTCTCTCTCATTATGTATCCCCCCCCAGCAGAAATCCTCTCTTTCTTCTCTGGTCTATCATAGCAGCACAGATCAGTATTGCAGCTGCACAAGGATGAGCCCCACCCCCCCCCCCCCAAAAAAATGGAAGGGTATCAGCCCCACCCCCGCAGTGGTCTTATCGGAGGGGTGCAGAGAGTCGTACTGTCCCACAGCCTTAATATTGCCCACAGTCCTCTCAACTCTCTCTCCTCTGAACCCTGCGCCAAAACACGCGCGCGTACACACAAACAAACAAACAAACACACACACACGCACCTCAGCAGCTATAATTATGCATGTGTGTGTATACGCACATGCGTGAGTGTGTGTGCACCAGGGTGTGTGTGTGAGCGAGCCTGTGTGAGTCTGAGTGTCTTGGCACTGCTCTTACCTGGCCTGTGTGGAGCAGGGTGCCGAAAGCATACAGTAAGGTCAAGGGTGTAGGGTGTAGGCAGTAGGATGCGGGGCATAAGGTGAACAGTGTAGGCTGTAGGATGCAAGGCACGGGGTGAAGGGTGCAGGAAATGGGGCATATGGTGTAGGCTGTGGGGTGCAGGGAATTGGGCAGACGGTACAGGGCACAGAATGTAAGATGTGGTGTGCAGGGCGTAGGGTATAGGGAGTAGGGAACAGGGCATGAGGTATAGGGCACAGGGTACAGGGAGTAAGGTGCAAGGTACAGGGCTTAGGGTGTAGGGTATAGTATAGGGCACAGGGCATAGGGTGCAGGGTTCAGGGTGAAGGGTACACAGTGCAGGGTGTATTGTAGGGTGCAGGGCATAAGGAGTAGGGTACAGAGTGAAGGGTGTAGGTACCTGTGTCCATGAGATAGCGCAGCCTCTTCTCCACTCGAGAGGCGCGGGCGTCGATCTGCCTCTGCTCGCTTTCCAGAGCTGCCAGCTCCCCCACCACGTACTGACTGGTGTCTTTAAACGCAGTCTGCACACACACACATACACACACACACACAGACAGAAAGCGCAGGACACACATTATCACACACTGCTCTCGTCAACTTCCACTGCCACTGTAGAGTTACACACAGTAGAGTGTGCTTTAGATAGAGTGCAGTTACTGAGCTGCGCCGAAATTGTGCTTTCACTGGATTTGAAAACATTGCACATGAGGTTAAAGGAGGAGACAGCACCTCGGTAAAGTATATTTCAGTGGAAAGTAGAATTTTTGAAGTGTCTAAAACACATAGTTTTATAAATTTTAATTTGGTAATGATTCAGTGCACGCATTTTAAAACCGGCAAGTCTTCAAATCAAGGCCAACATCGGGGCAGACATTTTTACTTGGGGAATCTAAGTTCGGAATGTGCGTTCGGAATGCACACTTGTCCACTCGCTCACTCACTCTCTATATTGTTTTCAATGTAGAACCTTAGAGATATATAATAAAACCAGAGAGAACGAGGAAGTACCTTTGCTTCAGCCAGTTAGCATGTTAGCTTCCTGCTTCCGCGATTCCCAAAGATGCAATTTTGTGGCCAAAGACGCTGAAGCTCCATAGACACCAATTGAAAAGTGCACATTTTTTTCTTTCCAAATAAAGCAAAAACAAAAGAAAATGTATTCTGTAATCTTTCATTATTTTACTCTTTGTCTGACGCAACTGTTCGATGTTTTCAAGAGGGCCTGTAAAATAAGAACTGATACTTAGAGCTTGATGACAGCTCATGAACGAGTTTGGTTGTCCAGCTGTTGCTCTGACTGCAGCAGTTCAGCCAATGAGTGTATAGTGCGTGTGCGTTCCAGATTAACAGCGTTGCTCGTCATTTCCCCTTGAACACATTCGCCAATCCGCGCAGACGACACATTTTCTTGGCCATTTGTGCTGTGTAATCAGATTGGCAATCTTATGAAATGCTGCCAGAAATAAGCACCAATGGAACGCCATTTTTATAGATGGCGTCGGTCAATTCCATACTTCCTGGGCTGAAGTAGCTAGCCTAGCATCTCCCACTGAAAGTAATAGGGGTGGTACTTCCTCGCTCTCTCCAGTTCTATTATATTACCTCCATGTATAGAACATTCACTACATAGTGCTCTATATACTGGGCAAGTGTGCATTTTGAACGCACTATCCAATCAAATGCCAGTGCCGCGGTGCTTGTGGCCTCAGTTATTCTCTTACGTGACGTCAGTTGTTCTTTTTCCTTTCATCCGGGCCATAAAGTTGTTCAGAGGGCCTTCAGTAAGCTCTCCCTTTACGGTTTGGCTGCCCCGAGCTGTTTTTACTGAAGCTGGCCTGATTAACAATCAAACAATTAATCGACTGAGCGACTAAGACCAATACATGACCTATAATTAGAAATGATAATGAAAGGGTTATTTCCCATTGCCTACATTTATATAATTGATATGGCATTGTAAATCTAAAACTTTCGCTGACTTTGCAGCATTTATTTTCGCCGTACTTAGGATTGTCACACAGCTGTGCAACTTTCCGTACACCGCGCTTTAGCCGTGACAACATTCAGAATAAAGAACGGATTCTCGCAGACTAATTAACGCAAATCTGTGCTGTCTAACGAGCAACACAAGCGCTGAAATTATAAAGACATTGATATTTTACGTCGTCATTTATGCGCAGAAGACGACGCCTTATAATTTTGTGGTGCAATGCATAACAATGCTATCAAAAGTAAATTAGACAGTCGTCGGTTTTTACCAATTAGTCAGGGGTGCGTTTCCCAAAAGCGTAGTTGCTAACAAAGTTAGCAACTTACATAGTTCGTCCATTCACAGTCAGTGGGACCAACTAGGTAAATAAGCATCTGTGATTTCGGGAAACGCACCCCTGAGCAACTGTGGCTAATCGAGATGTAAACTGCGAGACGTTTAGGTTATTAAGCATTTTTTAGAGGTGAGGATTCCGAAGACCAAATTCAAAATCAGAAGATTCCCCAAGTAAAAATGTCTGCCCCCTGATATTGAAGCCAATTTGAAGACTCGCTCGTTCAAAAATGCGTCGCGTTGGATTCTTATCAAATTAAAATATGCGTTTTAGACACTTAAAGAATTCCAATTTCCGCTGAAATATACTTTGCTGAAGTGCGTCTTCCTCCTTTAAACAGAGACTGTCACCTTAAATCACATGTTCCTACGAGTTCACAGGGTTCAGATCAGTAAGGGACTGAGCCTCATAGACCACTGGCTGAATTCATGAATAAAACACTAACAACAACAACCAGAACTTTACATTTATGATCTGGACTCGTGAAAATACTCAAGTGTTGCATGAAAGATACAGACTGTTCAACACACGTCTGTAAGCACAAGCATTGTGCTGAAATAAACAGGGTGATTCAATCTGTGCTATTCTCCCATTATGATAACACAGAATTTTATTTAATGTGACGATGCACCCTGTTTATGGTGAGAAGTAAACACTCACACCTCTAGTGTTTCTACACATGACTGAGGCCCACCCTTCACTGACCCTCTCTCTCTCTCTCTCTCTCTCTCTCTCTCCTCCCTCCCTCCCCCTCCCTCCCTCCCTCCGATATCTGCTGATGTAATATACAAAATCATTACACATCATCAATACATGCTCCATGCTGCAGATCTGCAACATCTCACCGCTCTCTTCTTTCTTCTCCCTCTTTCTTTCTTTCTCTCTCTCCCTCCCTCCCTCCCTCATCCATCTCTCACCCTCTCTTTCTCCCTTTACCACACTCTCCAACCTCTGTACAGCAGAACTCTGTTCAGAAAAGACAGAATTTTCTCTCGTCTCGGCTGAATGATGAGGATTAAACAGTGGAGCAGCACCTCGTCTTCAGCAGGCCGGAGTTCTGGGTCTGGGAAGGGCAGCGGCTCTTCTGACGTCGCGGGCGTTTCCTCAGGCACCGATCGCTGCCGCTTCACTTCTACAGAGGAGAACAGACTCAGAACTGATGTCTTTATATGCCCACAGCTTCCACTTTAGTACAGGGGAACAGTTCAACAGCTTCCACATTAGAACAGGGAAACAGATGCAGGTCCCGGATATTAGCCAATACAACAGAGGCTGCTGAAAGAGGCCGGTACTGCACTAATTTTTATTTTTTAATCTGTGAAAATGGACGCAGTTCAGCGTCGATTTTCCATTAAGACTTTCCTTCAGTTTACATTGTTCACGAGCTGTCTAAGACTGAAATCACGAAATTAATTCATAATTAATACCATTAATGCAAGGTATCCAACTAAACAAGAAGTAGGAGAGACAATAATTGAGGATCACATCAGTTTTACAGATCATAAAATCACAGTAAGCGGCACAAAGCCCCATACATGCCCGGGAGCTTGGGAGAAACACTTGGTATCTGTCAGCAGGTCTTTGGGGTTAATATGGATTTATTAGTCTTCTCAGAGTGTTGATCAGTGAGGCTGAATATTAAAATGCCAGTCGAGCGGAGGGGCGGGTCATTAACGGACAATCAGCCACCCCCCCACAGGCCGACGCAGGGGGCAGAATTTAAGGGGAGGGGGAGTGAACAGCACAGGAGTGGGGCAGATAAACCTGGGGGCAACAGCGGGGGGGCATTTACATCTCAACACGCAGCGCTGTGACTCTTCTTAAACAAACGCACGCGTGCACAGAGACAGATAAGAACAGTATACAGGCCACTGAAGCAGAGAGGAGCTGAACGTGTCCTAATTTCATTTCCGCCGTAGACACTTCGATAACAGAATCATTCCCACAGTGTCATCACCGATGACCACAAGAAGGCTGTTCTTATGACTCTAGTGTGGGCACTTACAGTTAAACTACAGGCTTCATACTAACTAGAGTGGGTGCGTGCAGCTGAACTACATGCTACATGCTAATCAGAGCGGGTGCATACAGCTTAACTACACACTGCATGCTAATCAGAGTGGGCATGTGCAGCTAAACCACACTACATGCTAATCAGAGTGGCTGTGTGCAGCTAAACGACACACAACATGCTACATAGAGTGGCTGCGTACAGCTAAACTACACACTAAATGCTTATTAGAGTGGCTGCGTACCACTTAACTACACACAACATGCTAATTAGAGTGGGTGCGTGCAGCAAAACTACACACAACATGCTTATTGAAGAGGGTCAATACAGCTAAACTACTCACTACATGCTAATGAGAGTGGGTGCGCACAGCTAAACTACACACAATGAATGCTAATTAGAGTGGGTGCGTGCGACTGAACTACTCATTACATGCTAATTAGAGTGGGCGCGTACCGCTAAACAACAGGCCACAGGCTGATGAGAGTGGGCACATATAACTAAACTACATACTACATGCCAATTAAGTGGGCAGTGGGCTTGTACAGTTAAACTGCAGGCTACATGCTAATTATAGTGAGTGAGTACATCTAAACTACAGGCTATGTGCTAATTAAACTGCGTGCATACAGCTAAACGGAAGGCTACATGCTAATTAGAGTGGGCAAAGACAGCCAAACTACACGCAATATGCTCACAAGAGTGGGCATGTACTGCTAAACTACATGCTACAGAGTAATTAGAATGGACACGTACAGCTAACTGACAAACCAATCCAAGCCAGAGTAGCAGGATAGAACATCAAAACCTCAGTGTAAAGGAAACCCCCTCAACATGGGCGGAGTCTCACCTGGTCGGCTCTCGACGTATTGGCTGAAGGATTTGAGCTGCGTCTTGCGCACGGCCGGTTCCTTGCTGAAGACCACTGGACTGCGCAAAGACTCCGTCGCCCTGCGCAACCGCTCCGCACGCAGCCCCGCCGCATTCTACAGGAGGAAGGAGAGGAAGAGTGATCTGAAACTCAACAGCAGATCTGCACTCACACACCCAGGGCAATATTACGAGGCAAACCAGAAAACTCAAGCTTGTCAGAGCGCAACTTCGAGCTTGAATGAGCTGTTCCTCTCACTCGAAACAGAAGAATAACTGAAGTCGCGCACACAAAACGCCATACAGTTAAGCAGACTGTCAACAAAAGCACAGCGGGAAACGTTTTCTGATTATGCAAACGGGAGTTTTACCAGAGCGTTAAAATATTACACTCACCAAGCTGTGTTTCCGTAACAAAGCTGGGCTGAAATGCATTGTGGGAGTGGCTCACCTATCCTAGCGGACTCAGTACCTGGCTTTCTGAGTAAGATATTCATCGTTAGGCAGGACAAACGAGAAACCAGCCCCCATCGGACCACCGAGGGAACTACACGCTCTAATGAGCAGCGGTCAATCAGCGCGAGCGTCAGGCTGACCGCTAGTACAGTGAGATACAGCGTTTCCTCAGTGACAGAAGCTGCACCTCAATTAGGGAAACTTCAAACCCCAATTAACTGCCCCCACCCAGGCAGCCGAGGAGAAATCAAAGGGCTATGACTGAATTATTTATTATTTATAATTCATCCAGTCGGGTGTGGTGCCTTTCACCCTTCTAGTGATCACATCATGTTCCGTACATCACCTTGAGCACTGCACACACACACACACACACACACACACACTCTCAATCAAACTCTCTCACACACAAGTAAAAGCAAACATTCTCACAAATTCACTCATACACAGATGCACACTCACACCTGAATACAGAAGCGGACATACACACACACACACACACACACACACCCTATCCTATAGCTCCTGACACCCCTGTACAGCACTGATACCGGGGTCCCCCTTCTTTGAGATGAGACAGACTGAATGCATCATCACTGCTGATGATGATCGTCAGCGCTGATCGGTTACGTGGGGCTGCAGGGGGGTCCCGATGTGCGGTTAATGTTGCGCATCACTGATCGCCCGTGCGAGGTAACCAGTTATCGCGTTTCACCAATGCCACGGCCTCCGCTTGCATAGCAACAATCGCTAATGAGCCTGCGGCGGTCTCCCGAGGCCCATCCTCCTGCCTCAAGGACCTCTGGGATAGCCAGTCCTCCAGGGAGGGAGAAACAGTTTATCCCTCTTTTGTTAAAGAAAGAAAAGCAAAGGAACTGCTCAGGCTTCCTTTGTTGAATAGCATTTGTGCTTTGCTCAGGCTTGGGCTGATGGGATAAGGCAGTGGGGGTGTGTGTGTGTGTGTGTGTGTGTGTGTGTGTGTGTGTGTGTGTGTGGGGGGGTGGGTCTACAAAGCGCAACAGAAAAGCAGTGACTGTGGAAGCCAATTCATTCAAACGCCTCGGCAGCCGGGACCAGCCATGAAGCAGCAAGCACACAGGACCCCAGTCCTTCAAAACAGTTTTCACAGCGACTCAGTTTCAATCATCGCCAAAAACCCTCCACATGCTCTGAGAAACGGCGTCTCGTCTCAGCGTGGCACATCCTGATGTGTGTTGGGATGGGTTAATCGCACATTTGTGCGCATAACACGCGAAATCAGAGGTCGCCAGGAAAGTGTAATCTACACCAGAGAGTTTCAGTTGACAAGTCCAAGAGGAGGCATGCCGACAGCCAGTGAGAAACAGCCGTTAAGTGAGCTGTGTTTCGCGTATCTGGCGAGCGGTACTCACACGAGCTGCATGCAGAGACGAGTGGAGAATGGCGGCAACAATGCCAGCACAGTGCAATCAAGCCTTCAGTACAAGAGCGAAGCCAACAGAGACGCATTGGCAACATGCACACGTCCTCCACACCCACAGGGGGCGCCATGCCGAAGGACTCCCTGATTCCAAAGGTGCGGATGGAAATCCTGGCCCCAGCAACAAAGCGACATGGGAATTTATTAGGAAATTAGCATGCTGAGACAGCGACACAGCAGTCTACAGCCCTACTGCTACCAAGACAATAGGGTACATTTGATATTTAGCTAATAATATTACCCAAAATGACTGCCAGTTGTTTAGATGAAGCAGGGGTCAACGTCCCTTGTGTGGGGTTAAGGGCCAAACTCAAGGGCCCTAAAGCTGAGCTGACCACACAGCAGCCAAACTCGGGCAGGAACCACGGATGTTCCAGTCCAGACCTGTGGATCTTAAATACGCAGTACTAGAATGCAGGTCTATAGGATTGGAAGTGTGTACGAATGATGCCAGCAGGGAACTAAAGACAGGAGAATTGCTCATCTATATGCCCTAGCGGCTAAACACAGAGTTCTCCGCAAAGACAACATAAACCGAGACATTATCTCAGCCTAAAGGATCACAAATCCCTGTTAATGTCAAAGAGATGGCGATACCAGCCAACCCAGCGACCTGTCAGAGAACCCTGGCTAATTCTCACAAACCAAAACTGGCCTGAGTTCTGAGACAAATAAATCAGGTTAGCATTAGCAAAGAGTCAAACAAACAACGCAAGCAAATCAAAATAAATGCAACGCCAAACTTCATATTCCACACACTCCTGATTAGAGATGCACAGTGAATTGTGGGCACTTCTTAAGGCCACAGTGGGGTGCATCATCATCACGCCCTGGCATGTGCCACCAGACTTTATAAGTCTTTAATCATGAGGCCAAAACCGTAATAACCATAATAAACACACCCCCTCATTCAGAGCAGCCTGATGTGTAACTCACTCTCACAGGCAAATCTGGCCTCTAAAGCTCTTTACCCTGGGCTCAGTCCATTAATCCCCCCCAAAGGACTGGAGGGCATCAGGAGTGAGATGGAATGTTTAGGTGTGTGTGCTTGAGCATGTGCGTGTGTGTGTGTGTGTGTGTGTGTGTGTGTGGGGGGGGTGCCTTGAAGTGTGTAGTGTACGTGTCTGTGCATATAATTGTGTTTATAGGGTGTAATGTGTGTGTGCGCATGTGTGTGCATGCGAGTATATAATTGTGTACATAGAGTGTAGTGTGTGTGTATGTTTGCAGTGTGCATGTGTGTATATAATTGTGTGCATAGAGCGTAGTGTGTGTGTGTGATTGTGTGTCTGTGTAGTGTGCCTGTGTGTACATAATTGTGTGTATAGAGTGTAGTGTGTCTGTGTGCGTGTGTGTATGTAGTGTGTAGTGCGCGCTTGTGTGTATATAATTGTGTGTATAGAGTGTAGTGAGGAGTGTGTGTGTGTGTGTGTGTGTGTGTGTGTGTGTGTGTGTGTGTGTGTGTGTGTGTGTGTACAGTGTGTGTGTGTGCGTGTATAAGTGTATGTACACTGTGTGTGTGTGCAGCAGTACCTTGGCGCTCTCCTGTCCTGGACTCTCCCCCGGGCTCAGTGGTGAGGTGGGGGAGGACGATGGCGGAGATGGGGAGTTGGCGGTTAGCTGTCGTGTCTCTGGCAGCCTGCTGGGCCTCAGGTCTCCACTCTGCACACCTGCACATGAAACACATTTCACACAGTCAGCTACATGAACGCAATGCCATGTAATGCTTCACGAGGCTATTGAATGCTAACCAGTGCAAAGGCTACAGGAGAGGTTACATAGGGTTTCAGTCAAAAATAGAAATGGTGTCCAAACAAGGGTTAGCTCTTTATCATTCTGCCTGTCATCACAACATCCCTCCTTCATCACCTTGTCCTTCATCATCTCCTCAATATCTCCTCCTCATCCTCCAGCTCTTCATAACCTCTTAAGCCTCAGGCACAACCCAGCCTAACCAAGCCCTTCCACAGTCTGCATAAACACGGCCTCCAGAAAGTCCTGCTTGAGTGCAGTTCTCTGATTGGGCTCCCGGTTGACTCCTGGCTAATAGTGCAGCCACTGGTCCCCAGGGACAGCACCTGGAGCACAGTGAAACTGGTGGTCCCCAGGGTTAGCACCTGGCTATCTGTGGAGCTGGTGGTTCCCAGATTTAGCAACTGGCTAACTGTGGAGCTTTTGGTCCCCAGGGTTAGCACCAGGCTAACTGTGGAGCTTTTGGTCCCCAGGGTTAGCACCAGGCTAACTGTGGAGCTTTTGGTCCCCAGGGTTAGCACCTGGCGAAGTGTGGAGCTTTTGGTCCCCAGGGTTAGCACCTGGCTAACAGTGGAGCTCGTGGTTCCCAGACTTAGCACATGGCTAACTATGGAGCAACTGATCCCCAAGGTAGCTCCTAGAAATGGCACTCAGCAGCTGCACTGGGGCCTTTCCACAAGCCCCATTCAACAGGCCTCAAATCTGGCCAATGGCGGTCGCAGGAGGTATAAACACCGTGGCCAATTAGGGCAGAGTTTGGTTCCCTTTGTAGCTGGTAAAAGATGAAGGCCAGGGAGAACTCTGGGAAAGGCAAGTTAGCTTGGTAAAAGAAAACCCAAGAAAAGAGTTTGCTCGATGTCCAAGCTGACCAGTGATCACGCCAGCAACAGGGCATCCCGTTGGGCGTTTTAATATCGGTATGTTTATTTCAGCTGATCACAAATGCGTGCAATTCAACTCATTATGGGCTCTTAGTGCTGGGCTAAATCCAATATCACTGGGCTTCCCTTTAACAAATGTTAACAGAATCCCTAACACCCTTAAAATAACCCAACACCTGAAAATTACACACCTCCAGATCAAACTAACCACCAGGGCTCGAAACTAACGATGTCCCGATGTCCCGGGGCTTATATAAATTGCTGCTGGGACATAAAAATTATATGACCGGGACAAATTCCGGGACAGTCAAAAAAAAAAAAAATGTCAGAGCGATTTCGAAATTGATGTTAGAATGGGTATCTAAGTGTCACTTTTGTTGTTTGAATAATGTCATTAAAAACTGAATGAATCGCAAAAATACTGTGTGGTTTGTGGCGCCTGATCAGGCTTCTCTCGCGTGCGTGCCCACACACAGCGAACCCCTTTTTGGGCCCAGCCTCTCCCTCTCCACTGTCGCCTTGCCTCAACATGCCTACATCATTCATCGATGCCGAAGGATAACGCATCTAATCAGCTATTTGAAGTGTCACCTCTTCAGAGCAAAGAATTTCAACAACGTTTTGAAATTCATGCTTTTTCCAAATCGTTACATTTAGACATGACATAATCAAGATCTGCTCTAGCCGCAGTTAAGAACGGTGAAGTAGGCTGGCTTTAGTTGCTCACTTCGATATAGCCATGGAACATTATGTTAGGAAAAAAAAATCTGGAGCTGGGCTACATTTTATTTAAGACACAACCCAACTCAACAGCGAGGCTACAATTTGAAAACGGTAAATTAGCCTACTTCATATTCTCTGCGCATGAATGTGTTTCATGTGCTTTGTTGGTAATGTGAACTGAGTTATTTCAGAAGGTGTTTAAGTGTTAAAAGGTGCATTTCCATAACATCGCGAGCAGTCCTACTGCAGCTTCCAGGTTTAACGCAAACTTTGACCGTCAGTGTCTCCCAAAAAGCAAGATCTATAATTGATGCTCTCGTCACCGAAGCCAGTCTGACTAGCCTAATCCATAAGAAAGAATAGAGCTAACAAACCCAATAAAATTAGTCATTTTTGCTCACCTCGTTTATAAGCGAAATGGGATTACACCATATCAAACTTCACATCGCAGAACATTCACTGAGCATGTATGGCATTTTTAGCACAATTTAATTGTTTAAGTGCTGGAGCATTAAATCCGAAAGCTGAATGGCCGAGTTGGGCGAATGCCGTTTATGTTCACGCAGCTTTGCAATTCGTAAGTTGCGATTTGACACATCATATGTGAACTCGCTTTATCCTATTTGCTTCTTCAGCAATTTCTTCAATTAGTTATTTTGTTATTTATAATATGCTATATACTTAACATTGTTAGAATCAAGTGAACTTCTCTTGGTTTATTATGTATTGCGGTTTCAAAGGAAAAACAAAGCATCCCTTACGGTAGTCTGCTGGAATGGACTGTAACGTCAGCCGTTTTCTTTAAGCAAGAATTAAAAACCAACAAATTAAATCAATTAATGGCAACAATGAAAATGAAAATAACTCTCTGATTCCACCCAATTCTTTATTTGATGTTATTTCCACTTTGTGTCTATTTGAGAGACACTATCAGAGTACATAAGAATTTTGGACTTATTGTTATAGCTTACAACAAAATAATAAATGTACACTAAAAAAAAAAAGTTGTCATGGACTTGCTGTTGCATTTTTATGTTAATACGTGGATATTTGGGGAAAAATACTTTGGGACACTGTTGGTTACATCTGGGACAATACAGAGAAGGATTCGGGACCATTGCGGGACACTAAAAAAAAAAAAAAAAAGTTAATTTCGAGCCCTGCTAACCACCACATAACACTTTTAACTGGGCAGTACAGTAAAGAGGCACTTGAAAAACAGGATTTGATGGGACAGGCATGCAGGTGAGGTGATTGTAGCGAAAAAGCGGTGAGTTAATCGATTACCGACAGAGGAAAGGTCACCGGTCAGGTTAGTAAGGTCATCTGCTTCCTCTATGCAGGGACAGGCAAGAACTTCCTCAGGGTTAATGTCTACAACATCACCATCACCAGCACCATCATCATGCTCTTCCTCAGCATCAATATGCTCCCCCAGCTCTGTAGGGACAGAAAGAGTCCCAGCACCACTAATTAAAAGGTTAGTAAGAAACGACTTTGGCAGCATGCAAGTTATTAGTCACCATATTACATATAGTCTTCTGTGTCCGCAAACAGCCCAGTGATGGAAGGTGAAACAAAGCAAAACAAGAAAAAGTCGTGTTAAACAGTTAGACAGGAACACCGGAGACAGACTTGGTCAGAGTTGGAGGACACGAGTATACAGGAGACAGACTCTGTCAGAGTTAGAGGACACTAGTATAAGGGAGGAAGACTTGTTCAGAATTAGAGGACGCTAGTATAAGGGAGGCAGACTTGGTCAGAGTTAGGGGACACAAGTATACAGGAGGCAGACTTGAACAGAGTTAGAGGACACGAGTATACAGGAGGCAGACTTGGTCAGAGTTAGAGGACACTAGTATAAAGGAGGCAGACTTGGTCAGAGTTAGAGGACACTAGTATAAGGGAGGAAGACTTGGTCAGAGTTAGAGGACACGAGTATACAGGAGGCAGACTCCGTGTACATAGACTTCAATTATTACATCGCCTACGTGCTGATTAATGAAAACGGGCCACACCTGATAATGTTGCGTTTTGACCCGACGCTGAAGCCCTCCACCACAGTTTCAAAAAATCCTGGAGAAAACCCAGTAATCAATCCCTTCCCGAATTCATGCTTCCCGGGACTTGGGCCGCAGAACTATCAACTATTTTTGGGCTGACTTCAGCGCACGCTTCGGAACGCAAATCCGATCCACCGAAACCAGCTAATTTGAGCCCGTTTTGTCATCAATATATACCCAGGTTCATTTTGTCTTGTGGTGTCACCAATTAATATCCCTTATTCCGTTAAAATAATAATTTTATGGAACAAAATACCAACTAATCGAGAGTTACAAATGATCGGTGTTATAATATTGGGCGACAAAACAAGAATTCGTCTACACCCGATTGCATTGGACCACGTGACCAACTTCTATATTTGGTTGATTCTTTTGTAATCCCCAACTTTCTCTTCACGGAAACACGTGTTGTCGCATTATGCAAACAAACTATGCGAGTCTCGAACATTTACTGATTTTTATTGACTTATGTTTTCAAACTGATAGAAATGGGGCTGCGACCACGCATGTAAAAGTGAAAATATGCAAGCGTATTGGAAATTGACAGTTCTGTTCCCTGATGGGTCATCTTCTCATTAATAGAACAATTATGTTAGGGCAAACTTAGGGGGCTCGCTATGGGCAGTACGGGGTGGTGGCACGTTTCAAGGAACACACACTTCCCACTGGGGTTAGACTTACAATTTTAGAATGGCATAAAGCTTTACTACATATAATACCAGAATTGGAATTTGGAACATAGGTTTTGGGCCTTCCCCAAATAAGTCTAATCTTGTAACCACTAACCAGTGCCGTGCAATGGCTTGCATGACTGCATGCATGACTTACCAATATCAAGTTGTCAACACCTACAATATTGTCTTGTTTGAAACTTTGGATATGTAAACTGAGCACTGTGAGAAACATATTGCATGGTCTCAGCCCTGGCATTTTTTTTACTTGTTTCTGCCTAACTAAGGCTAATTAACTTTTGTTTCTATTATTTTGTTGAATTAATATATTCTATTATTATTACATGTTTCTCACAAGTTGTGAGCCTTTTTTAAGTTTATTAAATAAAACCGAAACCGAGACTCAACTCTTTAAAAAACAACCGAACCGAAACCGAAACCGAAGTCCAATTTTCACAACCGGACAGCTCTAGTATACAGGAGGAAGACTTGAACAGAGTTAGAGGACACTAGTTTAAGGGAGGAAGACTTGACAGAGTTAGAGGACACGAGTATACGGGAGGAAGACTTGGTCAGAGTTAGAGGACACGAGTACACTGGAGGCAGACTTGGTTCAGAGTTAGAGGACACTAGTATAAGGGAGGAAGACTTGGTCAGAGTTAGGGGACACTAGTATAAGGGAAGAAGACTTGGTCAGAGTTAGAGGACACTAGTATAAGGGAGGAAGACTTGGTCAGAGTTAGAGGACACTAGTATAATGGAGGCAGACTTGCTCAGAGTTGGAGGACACGAGCGTAAGGGAAGCAGACTTAGTCAGAGTTGGAGGACACTAGTATACAGGAGGCAGACTTGGTCAGAGTTGAAGGACACGAGTGTAAGGGAAGCAGACTTAGTCAGAGTTGGAGGACACTAGTATACAGGAGGCAGACTTGGTCAGAGTTGAAGGACACGAGTATAAGGGAGACAGACTTGGTCAGAGTTAGAGGACACTAGTATACAGGAGGAAGACTTGTCAGAGTTAGAGGACACGAGTATAAGGCAAGCAGACTTGGTCAGAGTTGGAGCACACTAGTATACAGGAGGCAGACTTGGTCAGAGTTGGAGGACACGAGTATAAGGGAGGCAGACTTGGTCAGAGTTAGAGGACACTAGTATAAGGGAGACAGACTTGGTCAGAGTTAGAGGACACTAGTATACAGGAGGAAGACTTGGTGGAGTTGGAGGACACGAGTATAAGGCAAGCAGACATGGTCAGAGTTGGAGGACACTAGTTTACAGGAGGCAGACTTGGTCAGAGTTGGAGGACACGAGTATAAGGGAGGCAGACTTGGTCAGAGTTAGAGGACACTAGTACAAGGGAGACAGACTTGGTCAGAGTTAGAGGACACTAGTATACAGGAGGAAGACTTGGTCAGAGTTAGAGGACACGAGTATACAGGAGGCAGACTTAGTCAGAAAGACCTCTGAGACACGATATACACACAAACAGATTTTTCTGGTGCAAATGGCTTCTACGCCATCTTTGGGAACTTGGAGTGACATTATCAACGTCTCGCAACGTTTGCAGATGAGCTAAGAGCATGTTGGCGAAGACGGCCAGAGGGAAATCGATGCAGAGTCCATCAGAGTGAAAGCATTAGCGGAGCAGCGGAGGAGATGCATTCCTCAGGAACGTGTAATGGTGGGAACATCAGAGATGAGTCTATAAGGTCCACACAGAGGAGCAAAATATTATAGTGATGTGTACTGAGATCTCTGCACTCTGCTGTAATGCGTCAGAGACCAGGGGATAGAACGAGTCTTACAGCATGGACGCATCTAACACGAATCCCCGCCACGTGAACCAATCAAAACCCTCCACCTAAAATGGAGCAATCACCAGTTTCTTTCTTTTGCCCATTTGTAGAGTCTTCGTGCGATTGTGAGCAGCCAACCAAATTTAAGTCACATGACCGTAATTCTGGTCTAATTAAAGTCATCAGAGGACGTCAAGGGTAAACAAACTCAAGTGCAGAGAAGGCTACATTTTTTTGTACTTTAGGGCAACATAAATCAATAATTTCCCAAATTTTATTCAGGACACATTGGAGTCTCGTCGATAAACCCTTGAAAGATGTAATGAATGTTGTTTGTGAAAGCTTACGGGTTATTTATCATGCCAGAGAACAGGCCAGGAAGGGAAAAATTAAAAACTGACTCGCGAACGCACAGACGTGACTGCAAATCTGCGAGCGGCTTGGCGAGGTAACGCTAATTAAACGAGGGCCCGCCAGTACGATTCGCCAGGTTTTGTTTGGTGGCCCGGCAGTGTAAGAATCCGCCCTCCCCCACAGCAGAGTTAAGGCTTCCGAGCCAAACAGCCAATAGCTGGGATTAAGCGTTCTGCTCCACAGGTCTTCCGCAGAAAAACCCCACAGCACCGCCCTGACTCCACTTTTTAACGAGTTCTACAATTAGCGGAGTTCAACAGCCATGAAGAAGTCAAAGTAAAACAGCAACATTCTCTGTTCCTCCTCCGATTATTCCCACTCAAACCCTGCGGTCTCTCTGCTGTGCGTGTGCAGCCGTGAACCTGTAACATGCTGCCATTTTCTGCATATCAGAAAAACATCTCAACAGCAGGTCGGGGGGAGGGAGAGAGAGAGGGAGAAGGAGGGAGGGAGGGAGAGAGAGAGAGAGAGAGAGAGGGGGGGGGGGGGGAGAGAGAGGCGGGAGAGGGAGAGAGATCTTTATTGATTCATTTTATAATAGCAGATTGTTTTTTCTTTTGATGCTTTGGCAATATTGTCCAATTGCCAATAAAGCAAAGTGAACTGAATTGAGAGAGGGGAGAAGGAGAGAAGGGAGAGGGAGGGAGAGAGGCAGCGAGAGAGAGAGGAGAGAGAGAGAGAGAGAGAGAGAGAGAGAGAGAGAGAGAGAGAGAGAGAGAGAGACTTGTGTCACTGATATGTAACTGCATTTGCCAACTTATGCTCAGCTGTCTTACACCAACTACATCAAGACGTAAACATTCTCCTTCTCAAGGGCGAGAATACTAACATCTCCAGTGTGCTCTGGACATACACTCTACACACTCATTTTCAGTTTCCATCTGCAGATAATCTCCAGTGTACCTGAACACACACTCATGACATTACTCTGCAGATAATCTCTCAGAGGGGAAATGATTTGCACTAATAGGAGGCACAGTGACATTGACAGCGACAGCGATCACAAAGTAAAACAACTTAGACAAGTAAAATACCAGACAAAACAAGAAAAGATGCAATTCCCAGGGCGGTAATTTTAAAGTGCGGCTCATCAGGTCCGCCATTTTGCCTTGGCGGTGGGGCTGGATCGATTTTGGAGAGTCAGAAAACACCGGACCACTGCCACAGCTCAATGAGCCGAACAGATAACAGAAGAGGAGGATGGACACAAGCGAGGGGAAACAGAGGGAGCTGATTCACGGAGCTGTGATGGTCACACCAGCATAAACCACGAGACCTGGGAGCTGATCCGGGGACAGGACTGGGGCCCGCAGGTCCAGTCTGTGGCGAAGGCCCAGCATGCCCTGAGAGATGGCGTGCGTTTATGGTTTGTGTTTCACTGACAAGGCTCATCACGTGCAGGCGTGATCAGCCTCCACACGCATGCGCACGCACGCACGTACACACACGCACGCGTGTTTGTGTCGTAATACTAGGGGAGTCTGAATGCATCAGCGTGTGAGGATTCATGTGCATGTGCAGATGTACATATGTGTGTGTGTGTGCGCGTGCGCGTAGACCGGTGAGCGTGTGCATATGTTAATACATGTGCATGCGTGCATGTCTGTATAAGCCCCGCCCCTCTCGCTCACCTCTGGCGGTGGTTACCCTCCCCTTCCCCCTGTCAGCTGCCTCTCCGTACGGCGGGAACTCCGCCATACGCACCCCCGACCGAGCCTCCGCAATCAACTGCCGTGCCCTCTCTCTCAGCTGTCTGCGCCTCTCTTCATCCCGCTCCTGAGAGAGAGAGAGAGAGAGAGAGAGAGAGAGAGAGAGATTAATTTGGTGTTATTGTTTATGTACATTGGTCAGGTTTAACACTCACCTTTAAGTAGCTATAATCCTGCTTTCTGTTCCCACAGCCAGGAGGATTCAGGATTTGGCAACACGAGCAAACAAATGAGTTATGTCAATAAAGGAATGAAACAAAGGAGAGAGAGAAGGAGAGATGAAGAAAGAGAGAGGGGGGCAAGAGAGAGAGAGCGAGAGATAGACAGAGAGAGAGATGGAGAAAGGGCAGGGGGGAGAGAGAGAGAGAGAGAGAGAGAGAGAGAGAGAGAGACAAACGTATTGAACAGCGACCGTCTCCCTAGATCGACAGAAATGCCATTTTTTCATTCCCAATCCAATCAGATGGTGCTGATAGCGCAGTATAACAAGGCGCAGGGCCAGGGGCCACAGAGATGCGGGGCCCAACCGCATCATATCAACTCTGGATCATCCCTGCTGATTGCTCTCCTCCATTTCTGTCCATCTTTAATTCCAAAAATATAATAGAAAAAGTGAGTGAGCACCGTTCATTTCCAGAGAAAATGGTCAACTCCACAACAGCTGCAGAACTTCATGGATTATATTTCAGGAACCACACTATATAATTACAGTGGCTGATCAAACAATGCAGTCTCACCCCACCCCTAAACAAGACAAGCGAAAAAGTGAGCACAGCTCACCAATACCCCCGACCCTTGTGCACAGAGATGATCATGGCATATTTTCATATAAAGCAGCTTATATACGCAGTTTTTGAGAAATCGGTGAGACAATATTCGCAGTGGTACATTTTCGAAGTACAAAATATGGAAAACGAAAGTAATTTCTGAAAAAAATCATCACATTTTCATGAAACTTGGCACTGCACCTCTCCAGGAAGTGCAGAATGCATGACTGCAGTTTGGAAACAATCTGATGAGCTGTTTTTGAGAAATCGGTCGGACAAACTGGTGCAGATGGACGGAAAAAAAAAAAAAAAAAACTTTATAAATATTACTTTCCTTTAAAATAGGTAAGATCTTTCATATTTCTATGTTTGTTCTTATAACTCCAGCATACACTGAAAGAAAATGTTAGGTGAAATCAAAGACATTCCTTATGGGAGGAAGTTAGCCAACATCTTCAAATGGATCCCAGGCAATGAGGTTTCAAGGGCGAAATACGCTTCAAACGCCACAGAACCGTTCAAATGTCAGACTTCAACTACAGAATGCAGTGATAAAGATAGGAGAAACTCGCATCAACATTCATGTTCACAGATCTTCATACCAAAAAAAGAAAGCTTTCTCAGATATTCAAAGGACATTCAGACTGCTTCAACCATAAAATGGGAATGATTTCCTGTTATCTCATTGGTCCATGCGAGGGAAGGGCCTTTAAGGAAACAGTGTGATAATCGCAAACTTGCCCTCTTAAAAACCCCTATGCAAAGACATGGACGCCGGCGTCCGTAAATTCCGAAATTTGATTCCTAAGTAATTCTGTAATTGAATTTCCAAATGTCTTGCTTCACTGGAATAATTTTCCACAATCTCTGTGACACTAACAATGAGTTATAAAGCCTAAATAGGCTCATGCATGACAGGAAAAATTTAGCACTATTTGTATTCTGTGCGAAGGGGTTAAGACAGCCGATCCAAAGAAAGAGTGCTTAGTTGCAAGCAATGATCATCGTCTGGAGCCGGGATCCCGGAAAAGCACAGAGAACATTCCGGATATTTCCCAACTCCAGTCAAGCTCCCAGCATTTCATGGCAGGTTCTTCCCCTCAGACATTCTGACAGACACAAACCCAACAACCGCAGACACAATTACGTCACAATACTGGCGCGCACTTCGAGAGCGTAACTAACGGGACCACAGCAGGGCCCATCTCAAACTCCAGAGGTGTTTTCGAACCATGTGAGATGCACAAATTCAGCTGAGAACAAATGCCAACAGACAAGAAAACTAACTTTGTTTGGCTGTCTTTTCTGGTTCCGTCATACAATACCACGACACTGAGGCCTTGACAACAGCCAATCAAGCTTAAGCATTGCCCATTAACAAAACAAGAGCAGCTTGAGCACACACAAACACACACACACACACACACACAGAAAACTAATGAGGTACATCTCTCCCATTTCCATGCAAATTGTTTGTTTGTGGCCATTGTTTGAGGACACAATGGGGCTGGATATGTTAATGAGGGGCCCAAATAACATCCCCATGGAGGCAGTGTGTTAATGTGAGCATCAGGGCCCTGAAGACCCCCGGGGTTCAGTCCTTGGGGGCCAGGCATGTTTAGAGAATCTGAAGCCTGTGCAAAGGGCAGAGAGACACAGGGACACCCCCTCCCCCGGGTAAACAATCCCCCCAAACCACCCCACACACACACACACACACACACACACACACACACACACACACACATCTCCTGAGCCCGAGTAACAAGGGGCCTGATTCCCCATCAGTTGGGACTCAGCAACTCAAGCATCTCTGAGAAGAGTGAACTACTCTGTGTGTGTGTGTGTGTGTGTGTGTGTACACATCAAGGAGAGAAATCAACCAGTATTCCAAAAATTTCCTATTGTTGGTGGGCAAAAAAAATGCACTTACAGGGCAGTCACGCCAATATTGATTTGATTTAGTTTTTAACAGTTCACAGATCTCTATAGTATATCAGAAAACTTTCTTTTCATGATTTTGGGAAGCATTTTCACCTCACAGAATTGTTTTCAATATGCCTCAAACTTGAGCACAGTACTGTATGTGTACATGCATGCGTGTGGGCAGAGTACAGACTGAGCGCCCCCGAGTTTTTGGGAGGGGTTGAACGGTTAGCCGCACAAGCACAAGGCTCCCAGGCGCCGAACCACTCAGGTGGTGGAGCGCGCCTGGGAGAGGGATCTGTGAGACTGCACTCGCCTTTCAGGCTCTGGAGAGCGTTTCGGCTCGGTCGCCCGCACCAACAGAACCAAAACCCCACCGTCCACATCCGCCACACAGGGGCCAGACTCCAGTCGCCTTCGCGGAATAAAAACGCCTGCGGAAACGAGGAGAGACCAACCGCAGGGGGTCGAACCGGCAGCAATCGAACACAACGGCCCTGTCGCCACACAGCTGGGAGGATGTGGGGTCCAATGTAGGCCGCTGGCCTGTCTGAGTAGAGTTTGCATGCTCCGGGCTCCAGCCACAGTCCATAGATGGGAACTGGAGAATTTAAACTGCCCTAAGGGCTGTGAGTGTAAATGATGTGTCCGATCCTGACCAGAGGGTCTCCGTGGCTCTAACCCAGTGCATTATGGGACAGGCTCCTGCCCCACAGCCCTGAGCAGAAGTATGCAGACTAGGTAAGGCCCCATAAAAAAAATTAGTTTATCATCTTTTTAATCTGAAAAATGTGATGCGGGCAGGCAGATTTTTTTAAAAATTATTTTTAGTAAGTGTATTTTTATATAAAGCGTACTTACGCATTCGTGTCATGTTTTTCTGGGTTTCTAGACCCGTTCATTTCGCGGTACTCGAGTGAGAACAACACAACATAACTTTTCAAGGTAAACAAATTAAGTGTCCATCTATGGTTATATTCAGGCGATTCCCATACAGCAATACGCCGATTGCCCTTTTTCAAATACTAAAAATCCAAAAAAAATAAATTAATGCGGCCATGATCTTCTGATGCAGGCAGGGAAGATGGACTATTTTTTTTATTGGGCCTCATGGGTTTATGGATGGATGGAATAATGGATGTATGGATAAAAACAGCAGCCATTACAAGACAAGATAGTTTTGTTCAATCTACACATTCTTGCAAACATCCATGTGTTAGAAATGTCCTTCTAACATGACCGATCAAACTGCGTTTTAGCTGAGGAAATTGCCCAAGTATTGGTTTTTATTTTATTTTTATTTTACTTGAGATATCGCGTTCACAACAAACTGGACGTGATGGACGGACGGCCAGACGGATGGACTGACGGAGCTGAATGCTATGTCCCCCAGCCCTAATACACCTTGACACAGAAGATCAATGGAATCGGTCAGACCGTTCTTGAGATATCATGTTGACAAGGTATTTGTAAGTGGTAAAATGGTTGTAATGACCTTGAGAATAATGCCAAGGTCACGTAAATCGAGTGGGCTGTGAGCCCCCCCAATACACCTTGACACCAAAGATGAATGGAATTGCTTAAACCGTTCTTGAGATATCGCGTTCATAACAAACGGGACGTGACAGACAAACGGACGGACGGGCGGACGGACGGAGCTGCATACTATGTCCCCCGCTCCTAATACACCTTGAGACCAAAGATGAATGGAATCGGTCAAACCGATCTTGAGATATCGCGTTCACAACAAAAGGGACGTGACGGACGGACGGCTGGACGGATGGAGCTGAATACTATGTCCCCCGTCCCTAATACACCTTGACACCAAAGATGAATGGAATCGGTCAAACAGTTCTTGAGATATCATGTTGACAAGGTATTTGTAAGTCGTGAAATAGTGGTAATGACCTTGAGAATAATGCCAAGGTCACGGAAAGCAACTGGGGTCGACGTATCATACCAATACATCTTGACACCAAAGATGAATGGAATCGGTCAAACCGTTCTTGAGATATCGCGTTCAGAACAAACGGGACCTGACGGACGGCCGGACGTGACGGACCGACGGAGCTGAATACTATGTCCCCAGCTCCGCTCGCTACCGCGGCGGCGGGGGACAATAAAAAATAGTGGCATGGGCACTGTAGTTCACTTGGTTAATTTCAGGCTCTAGTGTTATGTAAGCTCACAAGTGGTAGTATTTTTTATGCTTGGGTCCAACATTGGGAAAACGAAGACACTTTATTTGTGTTTGTGAATGTTTAATTTGTGTAGGAAAAAAACAAAAATTTAAAGCAAAATTCACCATCACGGTTTGATGTTCCATCAAACAGCTCACTGCTCTTTTCATAGTGCAGCTCCATTAGCATATCAAGCCCCAGATACCAGATCATTCTACCCAGCATTATACACTGAAAAAGTTAACCAGCTGGCTATTGGGCTTAAGTGTGTTGCTCAAGGGAGCAGTATTGTAGCAAATTAAGAGCTAAGATTTTTATTTTTATGTCCTCAGAAGTATGTGTGTACAAAGTTTCAGCATTCAAATGCTCTGCAGCATGATATAGTGCAATTTTAAATACGGCCGACTGACAGCCATGTTCGACGCCTCTAATAAATTTTAATCTGTACACCCAGATGTACCTCCCCACCAAAGTTTACACTGATCCCTTCAGTGGTTTGGCAGAAGAAGATCAAAGTTAACACAGACGCAGACGCCAACGCGCAATCCTATAAGCTCCCTTAGGTCCGTTGGACTAAGTAAACTAACAACTAAACTCTGTCTCGGCTGCAGGATTTCTCTCTCTCGCTCTCCGAATGCCGTTGGTCCAACAAATCCAATTACAGACTGACGAACGGTGTCATGTGACCAAAGCCGCGCGTCTGCGTTTCGCTTCGGTCTGCAACCCCGCGTGTGAGACAGCTGCAGACGCGTGGATTTAAAATGGGGGTAAAGCGGCTGAACGAGGTAGCTAATCCCGCCCCCCTCCCCCTCAGAGGAGGCGGGGGCTCGATGGCTCTTATCAGCTCGCAGCAGATGGCAACAGCGGATCAATGAGCGAGCGGCGCGATCGATGCATCTGATAAGGAATTAAGAAGAAAACTGTACATGCTATCAAAGCGCAGCTACACACTGCAATTATGATTCTGCACGTGCGCGCCCATGATACTGCGGCCTGGCCGAGCGACCGCGTAATGAAACGCCGCGTCCTCCGCTAACCAAGACGCACAGGAGAGAGAAACACTTAAAAAAGAGCAGGGGTGGGTGAGTGTGTGTGTGTGTGTCTGTGTGCGTGTCTGTCTGTCTGTGTGTGTGTGTGTGTGTGTGTGTGGGGACGTGCTATGTGTATTGGGAATAAAGCCAGTGGCCAGGCCTGTCCTTCTGGGAGATGACATTTAAAATGTCTCAGTGAGCAGAGTGGGGCGTGGATGATGGATAGATGGATGGATAGTGTATAAATAAACAGGAAATTAAAGTAGCAACAGAAGGAAAGGGAGAGATAGAGAAAAGAGAGAGCGAGAAAGAGACCGAGTAATGGAGAGAGGGACAGAGAGAGAAAGAGGGACATTGACGATTGATAGATGATTTGTATAACCCTCCTTATGTCTTGTGCGCGAGTGAGTGAGTGAGTTAGAGTGCAAGAGTGAGTACCTATGTTAATATGGACTGACTCCTCCGGGGGGGAGGAGTTGGGATGTTGTGTAAAACGTGAATCAGAACAGAATACAATGATTTGTAAATCCTTTGACCCATATTCAATTGAGTACACAACAAAGACAAGATATTTAATGTTCAAACTGATAAACTTCATTGTTTTTTTTGGAAATATTTACACATTTTGAATTTGATGCCTGTAACACTTTCCAAAAAAAACTGGGACAGGGGCAACTAAAGACTGGGAAAGTTAAGGAATGCTCAAAAAACACCTGTTTGGAGCATTGCACAGGTGAACAGGTTAATTGGAAACAGGTGAGTGTCATGATCAGGTATAAAAGGATCATGCCCGAGAGGCTCAGTCATTCACAAGCAAGGATGGGGCAGGTTCACCACTTTCTGAACCACTGCGTGAGCAACTAGCCACAATGTTTCTCAACGTGCAATTGCAAGGAATTTAGGGACTTCATCTACAGCCCATAATATTATCAAAAGATTCAGAGCATCCAGAGAAATCTCTGCACACAAGCGGCAAGGCCGAAAGCCAACATTGAATGCCCGTGACCATCAGTCCCTCAGGCAGCACTGCATTAAGAACCGACATCATTCTGTAAAGGATATTATCAACTGAGCTCAGGAACACTTGGGAAAACCATTGTCATTTAACACAGTTCATCGCTACATCTACAAGTGAAAGTTAAAACTCTGCTATGCAAAGCGAAAGCCATACATCGACAAAACCCAGAAACGCCGCCAGCTTTCTGGGCACGAGCTCATCTAAGATTGACTGAGGCAAAGTGGAAAAGTGTGCTGTGGCCTGACGAGTCCACATTTCAAATTGTTTTTGGGAATCATGGGCGTCGTGTCCTGTGGGCTAAAGAGGAAAAGGACCATCCAGATTGTTATCAGCGCAAAGTCCAAAAACCAGCATCTGTGATGGTATGGGGATGTGTTAGTGCCCATGAAAGGGGTAACTTGCACATCTGTGAAAGAACCATTAATGCTGAAAGGTACATACAGGTTTTGGAGCAACATATGCTGCCATCCAAGCAACGTCTTTTTCAGGGACGTCCCTGCTTATTTCAGCAAGACAATGCCAAGCCACATTCTGCACGTGTTAAAACATTGTGGCTTCGTAGTAAAAGAGTGCGGATAATAGACTGGCCTGCCTCCAGACCTTTCTCCCATTGAAAATGTGTGGCGCATTATGAAGCGCAGAATACGACAACGGAGACCCTGGACTGTTCAGCAACTGAAGTCGTACATCAAGCAAGAATGGGAAAGAATTCCATCTCCAAAGCCTCTACAATCAGTGTCTTCAGTTCCCAAACGCTTATTGAGTGTTGTTAAAAGGAAAGGTGATGTAACACAGTGGTAAACATGCCCCTGTCCCAGCTTTTTTTGGAACACGTTGCAGGCATCAAATTCAAAATGAGTGAATATTTCCAAAAAAAACTAAGTTCATCAGTTTGAACATTAAATATCTTGTCTTTGTAGTGTCCTCAATTGAATATCGGTCGAAATGGATTTGCAAATCATTGTATTCTGTTCTTATTCACGTTTCACATAACGTCCCAACTTCATTGGAATTGGGGTTTGTATTTACGTCTGAATGTCATCACTGAGGAACCGGTTTATTATGAAAGTTCTTCTCTGGAGGAGGAAATGACAGAGAACCGAGACCAGGAGTCTTTCAAAAGACGCCGCGAGCGTCTAACTGAAGCCTCGAAACCAGTCACGCCGCCCCGCCGCTCTAAACCAGACTGGCTGCATATTTCAATCTCACACACGCACGCACGCATGCACACACACACATACACAATTTACAGACAAATTACCCGCGTGCCTTCGAGATTTATAGGTGGAAACACATTTCAAAGCCAAGAGGCAGTAACAGACATGAAGCTTAAGATGTGGGATTTTACTATCGCACCATAAATCACGACTCAGAGCCAAACATCATACCGTTGTTCGTAACGGCGCAGAACACGCGCTGAACGGATTACGCTGAAGAATCAAGCTTCAATGTAACGTACTAAAGCACAGTTAACACTCATCTTCAGAGCTGTTCAAATACTGCATGGGTGTAAAGCATCTATAATCATTTCTGCAAGAGAAAAATCAATCAATCAATCAACTCAAATCACAATAAAAAGGAAAGAGGAAAAAACCCAGTCTGTCTGCTTCTTTCACACACGACTGTGGCAGAACAGAATCTCACACACAGCAGAAGCGAACTCACTCAGCGACGATTCACTCAGACTTAGGAAAGATCAGAGGTCAATCAGCCAGTCAAACAGGGAGTCGGTCACTGATTCGGTGAGTCATTCGTTCCTTCAGAGAGTCAGTTAGTCCTTCAGTGAATCAGAGAGCCATATCGAGAGCCAGGCCCATCCCCTACGACACACGGTTTAAGAGAACAAGGAGATTCCTCAGCAGGGCTGCAGTTCAGATGCGCAGCCGCAGGGCCCTGATAAGAGCTGTGACGTTAGCAATGTCGCACTCCACCACAGACACCAACATTACATACGCTAACCTGAGCCTCTGATCCAATGGGACTAACAGTAGCTGAGACTCGCTGGGGGCCATTCCCCCGGGGCCAGTGTGGGGCTAAGGGCCTATCTCAGGGGCCTGACGGCTACGCTCCTCTTACTGTGGTGTTACTACAGTTTACACTGAGAGCCTTCAGTCTAAACACCTCCTGTCATCTAATCTACACACCAGACCAGCCATCAGGCCAATCTGAGCAGGGGATACAGCGAAGGCCAAAGGGATTCAATACTGCAGCATGCTAACGCACACCAGCCTCGCCGAGCAGCTAGTCCTCGGCATCCCCACAAACAGAAGGCAATTAAAGAAGCGGGGAGGGCTTCCTAACCGGGTATGTCCACAGCAGTGCCTGCACGGGGACGTCGACTTCAGAACGCTTTCGAAATTTCACACTGGTTAAATTTTTTTTAAGACATCCCTACGTAGCACACTTTGCGCAGCATGCGCACGCGCGCATGCACGCACACACACACACACACACACACACACACAACACACACACACACACAGGCATGCACGGTCACATGCAGAACTCATGCCAGAAATTAAAGTTGTACTTCACTCCATTGTCACCAGTAAAGGATATTCCTTCATTTGCATGTTCATATTCCTAACCTGTACCTCTCCCGTACCTCTTTCATCCTCCGTTGCAGCGCCGCGGCCTGATTCCGCCGATTTTAAGCAGCCGTAACAGCGAAAACGCTCCAGTATGCGACGCATTAGGGTAATCAGTCTAATTACCGATATGGGCTGCGCGGTGCGTGTTAAGTAAGACAGGCGATTATTAGCCGAGGCGCTGGTGTTCTCTCTGGCGGTTATTCTAATTTACCGCTCTCGCCGTGAAGAACTGCACCGGCGTACTCCTCAGCGGAGGAGGAGGGCTGGGGCTCCTTACAGTGTCGTAAAAGAGCACGTCTCCAGACACAGGGCTTCCACAAGATCCACACCCACCAGCTTCTGTTCCCATCAGAGGGACAACACTTACCTTTCCAGACATTTTCACAATCTTATCCTGCCAAAATACTGAAGACAAAAGCCATTTATGACTTCAGGGGGGAACTAGACAGTCCGTTTGCCCGCGACCGCATGGGTGTAGCCCCTGAAAGCCCACTTCTCCAGCCTGTACTGCGTCCACTAGGAAATCTCCATGTTTCAGTACAAATTTGTGCCTTACTCGGCCAATACTGCCGCCATGGCAACCAAAATCGATATGTCCATACCAAATATGAAAGTATTCGGTCAAAAATTACAGCCTGTACATCGTCCACAAGGAAGAGCCTATAGATGTAGACGCGGCGGCAGCGGAGACGAAAACCATGAATCCATAGTAGCCAACCGAATTTGTCCAGGGCCTACAATGAACGTGGACAAATGAAGGATGGTGGGAGTAACAGAGCAGCGCCCCATGCAGGTGTGTGTTATGGTCCTGAGTGTGTGAAAACAGACTGACGCGAGATTAATAATGGATAATGAGAGAATACAGTCAGAGCCAGAGTATCACAGTGTCATCATTCCGCCTAAAATCCTCCCACATTGTGCCAAAGTCTAGGAGTCTCACTGAACATAATCATACAGGGGACAGCAGGCCAAGGGTGCGAGAGGGTTGTAAGTATGGGGACGGTGAGAGCATTTCTGAGGCTCATACGGCTGACGCAGAGGCGAAAGGATATATTCGCTCTCTGTGCTGTGACGGCGAGCACATCCACACTGACGCGTGAATTACAGGCATTTAAAATGGCGTCACCGTCCCAGTACTTATGGACCCTGCAGCGTAGTGTTAGCCAGCCGCCCGTCTCCCCGTCTTTGAGACGGGCAATGTTTACCTGAGACGCTGAGACGGGTAAGTCTGAATTGAGACGGGTCCGGCCATTTCCAGCATTAAATTGCCAATATGTGAGACGGGCGAGCATTCGTATAGATAACAATGGTTGTCCCGAAAATCTGCGGAGTCGACCTGACTTTAATTCTTGAGTGAACCAAAGTTTGGTAGGCCGTGCGTGAAATTGGGCTCAAATATAAACTCACTAACATATGACCAATCCGCGCACTTCTGTCTTTGCTGTGCCCCACACATTGGCGCCATAGCCAAGTCTCGTAGCGTGTGTGCGCAACTGGGCATTGTCCACTTACACAAGAGTTGTTTTTGAGGTAGATCAGTGCTTACATTGATAACGTAGATGTCCAAGAGCATTTTTCCTACTGGTATGTTTCAAAACGCTCTGCCTTGTACTGATTTGTTAGATTCAATACCCCTTTCGAAGCCCCTTCAAGTTGTTTTTATTCGTAACAGTGTGAGTGTCGGCAATTGAAACTTGTTTATCAGAAATCGGGCATTTGAGTAAATGTATAGCCTGAAAGAAATACATGTACATATACTGAGCAATAAAAGAAAGGCAAGTTAGCTAGTTAGTTAATGTACTCTTATGGTTACTCAGTCAAAGTGACCGCAAAATAAAGAAAATTTTGATGAAACGAGTGCAAGTGTGCACGCGCTAGTAATAAATTAGATTTCCTAAAATAATTACGCGCAAACTTATTTTCCAGTCTGCCTTTAATTAACTTGCGTTTCTTTTGTTGTTCAGCATATATTTCAGTAATCGTGGCTCCGCTTATTTACTTAAGAATCATGTCGCCGGCTGTCCTCTCTTAGAAGTTCAACAGTCGCCAGATTTCATCCCCAGCTGATCCACTTGTGGCGCAAGACCCATCTCATTTCCTTATTGGCTCTCTTGAAATCCGAGCCCACAGGATATAAAATACAATTCTAATGGAGACATGTTTCATACTAATGGTAGAATTGGGTGAATATTCCTATTAATAATTAATTTGAAATGACAATCTTTAGGCGAGATGATTATTCCATCTACTGCAGCTGATATGAACTACGTGTAAAAGCTAACAGTTCTGCCACGTTGAAACTGCTTGTTTCTTGATCACGTAGATGGCGATTCCCAGCAAGTTATTTTGATCATGTTGATTGTGTTCTGAAATCGCGAGGCGAGCCATGAAACTTGTGCGATACCGTCCATACATCAAAAAGGCTTCCGAGTGCACGTCTCGTCATTCCAAGTGTTAATGCATGCCAAAAGGCTCCCTAGTGCTAGCTTCGTTACTCCAAGTTTTTATGTGTGCGTGATACGAGAAGTGATTGGTCATATGTTGTATGTTATATCTGAGCTCAGAACCGGAGTGGGGGAAAAAACTTCTTGCAGGCCGGGCTATATTCTCAACTGAGAGATCGCCCCGGATACTGCTTTGCGCTGAGCTGGCGACTCACAGACGGACTGGCTAAGCTTGGAACCCCAGTTGAGGGAAATCGCTTCGGTCAGTGTTCGGTCAGAATCTCTGTTCTAAACAAGCTAAATAAAGTTGTGGCATCACTGATTTTAATAAACAAAAGTACTGTCTTCAGGCTTGTATTGAGTCTAAGGCATTCGGCATGAGACGTCCTTAGGCTGTTCCCAGTATTCTTCGGGATAGTTCAAATCGAGACTGTCCGCACTCGGCACATGCGTATCGTCGAAGATCACTTCAGGTTCTCCCAGCGACATAGTACAGCATTGAATTCATTTAGGTTTGAGGTTTCAATAATGCCATGATTTTCTTTTATTCACAGTTCCTTTTAGTGAACCAAATACAATAATGTCCTCATGTTTGGATGCAAGTACAGCTGTATATTTAAGATGAGTTTCTTGTAAAATTAAATGTGGTGTTTTGAATTGAAGTGGCGTCTTTGAATTTATCTTCTGTGTCAATGGCAAGAAATACCCATCAGTTATTGTGTCTCCCCCCAGGAGGGAGGGGAGACATATTGTTTTTGTACAGTTTCCCGTCTGCGTTCGCTTCGCCATTCCCACTGTTTCTGGGCTGTAACATGAAATTAACATCAAACCTTGCACAATCTTTAAATATCGTATGTGGATGTGCCTTTTACTGTCTATGAACATGAATGGGGGGGCTGCGTTGGGGTGGGGGGAGACATTTGTTTCTTTTTGTGCTTTAAAAGCAATCTCTAGATTATTTTGTTTGCAACAAGCAGGTTCGATGGGATGAACCTCTACCGTAGCAGTGTTTCCCATACATAGACGAGATTATGGCGGCCTACCATAATGTAATTAACCCCCGCCATAGTCTGAATATGCGTAACAGCCGCAAAATGGAAATCCCCCCCCCACCCCCGCTCAACAAAATGAGAATGACACGTGCCCCCATATTCTCCTAAAATTCTGTGGGAAACACTGCGGAGGTGGTTTCGTCTTGGCCAAGCTGGCCTGGTCGCTGGGGTGAGACACCCTGAGATTCCATTCTGGTTAACACTATGCCCTGCAGCAGCAGGTCCCCGCGCCTGGCGGCTCCAGCACTTACGTCAATGATGTGGGCGGGGCGGGGCGAGGAGGCGGGCAGGGCGTTGGCGGCGTGCTTGTTCCCCGCCTTCAGCGCGGCATCTCGTCGGGCCTGCTCCAGCAGAAGCCTGGCTCTTTCCTTCAGCTCCTCCTGCCGAGACTGCACCTTCTGTGGGCCGGGGGCAAGGAGAGAGGGGGAGGCCTGCATTAGCACAGCTGGAGAAACCAAGGCCTAGTAAAGCAGCAGTGTAATGATGGAGCCTGCTAGGGTCGCCTCAGAGCAGCACAGCAACAGCTCAGGCCAGACCACCTCACCACTCTCCCACACTACTGATCAACACAAACCCCAGCAGTACACCCTCTCACCACTCTCCCACATTACTGATCAACACAAACCCCAGCAGTACACCCTCTCACCACTCTCACACACTACTGATCATCACAAACCCCAGCAGTACACCCTCTCACCTCTCTCCCACACTACTGATCAACACAAACCCCAGCAGTACACCCTCTTCTTTAAACTAAACCCTGAAGCACCTTCCCACTGCAGCTCCAAACACAAGAGACACTTAAAAATATGAGCGATTAAGAACTGCAGAACAGGCTCAGTATTTCTGAACGCTTATGAAATCTTTCACAACCTATATGAGTAATCAGATCCTCTGACAGTGCTCACCTTCTCCTCTGAAACGTTCGATTTTGGGGCGGCCGAAGTTTGCTGAAAAACAAGAGCGGCAGGGGATCACATCAGGTCTCTGTGGAAACCAGAGACATTCTGCATCCAATTCGGCATTTTAGTATCAAAGCTCAACATATAATACAGCTCTGAAGAAGGAAGAGGAGAAGAAAGGGAGAAGAAGAAGTAGTTGTTCAGGAGAAGAAAAGGAGAAGAAGAGGGAGGAGGAGAAAAAGGAGGGGAAGAAGATTGAGAGCACACTTCATACAGAGAGCATCCCAGTGTGTTTTACAAGATCAATGCACATAAAAAATGAGCCTAAAAAGCAAAAAAAAAAAACACGTAGACATACGCATTATAAAGTACCAAGAAATGCTTTCATGAAAAACAGAAACAGACAATGCATGTTACCTCGTAAAATACAGAAATACGAAGAAACGTTCTAGGTCTGCTTTTAAAAGAGCTAAGTATTGGGGCATTTCTAACATTATCTGAAGGGCATTCCACCAGAAGCAAAGTGACAGAAAGCTGCTTCACCTGCTTTTGTTTGTACGCAAAGGACAACATGGAGACCACTGGCTGGTGATCTGAGGCTTCTTGTTGGCTCATACGGCATGAGCACTACTTTATACCTTAATATAGTTTGGGGCAGGACCACTCAGCGCTTTGAAAACCGTTAAAAGAATTTTAAAATCAATTCTGGCATGAACTCCAAGCCAGTGCAGGGATTTAAACGCTGGAGTGATATGCGAGTTGTTCTTGGTCCGTGCTAGAATATGTGCTGCAGCGTTCTGGATAAGTTGTAATGATTTGATGGTTTCTTTGGGGTGTCCAGAAACAGGCTTTTGCAATAATCTAATCAGCTAGTGACAAATGCAAAAACAAGTTTCTCAGCATCAGAGTTTGAAAGAAAGTCATTGATTTTTGAGATGTTTCTGAGATGAAAGAAAGATGATGCAGTGACGCTTTTAATATGGCGGAGAATGTCAAGATGGGCATTGATGACAGTGAGGTTTCCTGCATTTTCTTTGGCTTTGAGGGAGAAGGAACTGAGGAGCACTGCGATTTGCTGCTTTTTAGCTTTTGCACCACTTATGATAAATTCTGTTTTGTCACCATTTAACTGTAAGAAGTTTTGGTTCATCCAAATGTTCGCACCATTTGTACATTTAATTAGTGTTTCCACAGGGCTCAGAGGGAGATATGAAGTTGTGTATCGTCCGCATAATTATGGTATTGTATTTTGTATTTTTTTATGATGTGTCCAAGTGGAAGCATGTATAAATTAAACAGCAGTTGACCAAGGATAGAGCCCTGCGGAACCCCACAGGTCAAAGCAACTCTGTCAGATGTAAACTGATCAATGGAGACAGAGAAATCCCTGCCCATTAAGTAGGTGGTAAGCCAATTTAAAACAGAAAAAGACAATCCCACCCAGTTGTGTAACCTATCAAGTAGGATCCCGTGATCAACAGTGTCGAACGCAGCACTGAGATCTGAGAGGACGAGGACTGTTTGCCAGTCCTTCTTCATGTGAGGGTCATTTAAAACTTTAACGAGGGCAGTTTCAGTACAACGGTGGGATCTTACAGCTTAGCATCCAATGCAGCACTTTAGCATGACTGCTCAGGATCCAATAACGAATTTTAGCATTACAGCCCAGCATCCAATACGGCATTTTAGCATTACAGCCATAGTTCTAGCCAGGCCATTTTAGCGTACCGGGCCGGTACGCTGACGAACGCAAAAGTCGCATGCCGGCTCGCTGGAAAAATCCGCTGCTACGCAAAAAATTTCTGTCGGTACGTTACAGATAGGTCACCAGTACCAGCATCAGCAACAACACGGATGGTTTCAGACTGTACCGATCCACTATACAGGGGAAACGGAATGAAACTTATAGCCTCTGAAATAATTTTTATGACCTCACGGATGCGGAAGAACACAGCGTTAATTATTCATTAATTAGATCCTCCTGACTCCTTCGGCGTGCGATACTTCTTGTTTACAAACATTGACGTCAGCCATATACGCATTAGCGTGGTTGGCAAGATTAAGTGTAAATCAATACAACAAAACAGGGAAGTATGGCATCCTGCAGTAGTGGAACCGATTCGGCAGTCTCTGAATATGTACAAAACCTTGACAGTACCGCAAAGGCAAGATATTTCTCTTAGCTGAAGTACAACGAAGGTCTGTGTAGGTTTCCGGATCCTTACGAGCTGAAAGGTTGGAGGAACGACCCTTCTTTGGGTCTGGGTCGGCTGGATCATCACTTGATTTTCCTACATCGAACGGAAATTCAACATTTGTTGATCATCATTGATCAGTGAAAGTAATCAACAGTCGTACGTTTACCAGAATGATTTTAAAAAGGGGCGCCAATATATTTTGGGGGGTTTTATTCGTGATAAGGGGGTTTAGAATTTATGATTAATATTTAATATCGCAAATGCATATATACTGCGCATTCTCTAGCCACCTGGTGTGTCATCAGTCACAAGGCTGCCGCCGTTACAGCTGCAGTAGACATTTAACTCTACATTTTCTTGACTGGATGCACGATGGACGTTATTACACACTCGAATGTTTCTCTGGGTACCCAAAAGTCAAGCCGAAAAAGTACTGATCTTAGTCAATACTGATGAAGGTTGCAAACTGAATTCTTTCCAATACTAATATGCGAACTGTTACTTAAATACTCACTATGGGAAAGTAAGGAACCTATTGAATTACCCAACACAAAAAAGATCATTCCCTTGCCATGACCGAATATTAAAATGCAAAAACTTAGCAAAATGTCATGGCAGACATGGTGGAAAATAACTTGCGACTGACCCGACAGAAAGTGAATAGTACAAACACGCGAGTGGGTCGACGGCATCCAGTTCTTGCATCGAATTGCATCAATCAAAGTAGATTTTTTCGGTTCTCGATCAGGAATACGTAGGAAACGTATTCCAGAACCTTTCACGAAACGGTCTGTGCAGTTAATAACGCTGCAACTGACTGGCATTATGACAAAAAGTGTAAGACAACTTTACTTCACCTATAAAATCAATCGTCATGTTATGGCTTTTTACCAACCACGGTAGTCAACAAACCCACGTGACCAGGTTCGTGACGTCATGAGAAGTATCGCTCCAGTACGTTCAATAAAATTTCTGGCTAGAACCCTGACAGCAAGCATACAAAATGGCGTTTTAGCATTATGCATCCAATATGGCATTTCAGCATTACAGCTCAGCGTCCAATATGGCATTTTTGCGTTACAGCACAGCATCCAATATGGTATTTTAGCATTACAGCACAGCATCCAATACGGTATTTTAGAATTACAGCACAGCATCCAAAATGGTATTTTAGCATTGCAGCACGGCATCTGATACAGCATTTGGGCATTACAGCTCAGCACTCATAACCAAGGTCTTTTAAGAGGACAAAATAACTCTAAAAATCGGAGCACAGTTTTTCAATGACTCTGCTCAGATGTGCGTTTTGACAACACAGACACCTTCCCCTCAGCTACAGCAACACTGACTCACCGACAGACTGTCTAATGGGGAGGGAAAATGAGGAAACCTTTCAGGGATTTTGGACACGGTGTGACGGCTCAGGTTTGTTTGCGCACCGTTGCTATGCTTTACAAATCGGACAAATAAAACGGCAAGAAGAAATCAATTTCGCAGAATCTCTGTAGCAAGTCCCAGAGCGAAATGCCTCACTGATAAACTTAAATCGATGAAATTCAAGGAAAAAGCAGAATATTCCAAACATCCTCAAGCGAGGGGGTGGATGTGTGTGCACAAACACAAACAACACTCTCAATATCAGACACTAACAACAAACTAAAAGTGGGTGCCATTCTGCTTCTAATGCACCAATTCTTCCAACAGATTAAACAGCTGAGTTCTGCACTTAAGCTTAGTGAGAGAACATTAATTTGTTAAAATCATAATTGTAATCAGATGTGTTTTCAACAGATTATTCAGCTGTAATTTTGCCAGATTAAGCAGATGTCAGTTCAATCGGTATTCTGAGCGCTTAAGAACTTGACCTTGGTGCAGAGCAGAATTTTTGCAACCCTTGTGTGTGAATGTGCGCGCATGTGTGTGTGTGTGTGTGTGTGTAACGTCGACTGTATGCCAAACCCCGCGCGACAGTGGTGGCTAATGGGTACCTGCACATGCTTGGTGGGCGTGGCCACATCCACATGGTTGTGACGGACAAAGCCGTCAGGGGCGGAGTCTGTCTCAGGGCTGCGCAGGCCGGCCCTCTTCTTCTTGATTAAATCCGCATCGCGGTTGTAAGTGAAGCCCAATTTATGAGGCGGGGAGGACCCCAGTTTCTGAGTGGGGGAGGCGGGCTCTGCCCCTGTAACTCCGCCCACAGTTGCACCCCTGCCCTCTGACTGCCCCGCCCCTGGGCTCTCATTGGAGCGTGTGGACTGAGCGACTCTCTCCTGTTCCGCCCTCCCCCGCTCCGTATCGGTGAAGTCCTGGGCGTTCACCTTCAGCAGCGTCCGCTTGACGGGTACGGGCCGAGCCTGCGGCGAGTCCAAACTGCCCGTCCCGCTGCTACCAACTGGGGACTTCGCAGCTGTCCGCGGCGTCGGGGACGGGGCAGGGTCATAGGTCGGACTACTTGCGGGCGACTGACTGGGGGCAGAGCGGGGGGCAACCGGCAGGGTTGGGATTCGGCCTTCCGGCGACACGTCGACAGTTGAGGCGGAAACTGAAACAACAGTCCCGAGTCCCTGCTCGTCCTCCTCCTTCGAGCGGCCCGCTCTGAGCTGGCTTGCTCCATTGGCCACCGCAGCAGCTGGCTCCGCCTCCGTACCCGGCTCGCCGTCTCGATGGACGTCGTTGAGCTCGGCGTAGAACTTCTCCTGGCCAACGGAGCTGTTGGTGTCGGTCTCGAAGTCGCCCACCTTGTAGGTGCTGCGGCTGCTGTTGGCCTCGATCTGCACCACGTTGAGCTCCTCGCCGCTGAAGTGCGCGCGGATCTGGTACAGGTACGTCATCACCGTCAGCTTGTCCGGGATCGCCAGCAGCACCATGTCCGCCGGCTCCAGCAGCCGCGAGATGCCCAGGCTAGCGAAGCCGTCGTACGCCTATGGGAGAAGAGATACCATTTACCCTCAACTCACCCAGCGAATACCAATTACACTCACACATTTAACACAGGGATCCCGAACCACAAGCGACAAGGACGGACATCTCCCTTCACTGCCGAGTCAAGTGGGAACAGTCTGGCCATTCAAGGCCAACCATTCAGATAATTACACAGGGGGTCCTCGCCCGACATTTACATACCGTGCAATCACTGACTGCTTCGACCAGGGCTGCCCAACCCTGTTCCTGGAGAGCTACCATCCTGAAGGTTATCACTCCACCAAAGCAAACCACACCTGCTTTCCCAGTTACAGATCTTGACGAGCTGCTAATGAGCTGAATCAGGAGTGTTGAATTAGGGTTGGAGCAGAAACCTACAGGATGGTAGCTCTCCAGGAACAGGGATGGGCAGCCCTGGTTTAGACTGTGACAATGTGTGAAAAAGAAAACAATTCCAACATGGTTCACGTGACGCACACATGAATATCGCCAATTTAAAATGAGGCAATAGAGCAGGGCTCCCCAAATTACAGTCCTCAAGGACCAAGAGCAGCCGATTTTCCCTCCTCCCTTTACCTTGTCGTCAGGTGTAATGACAGTCTGGCCAATCAGGGGCAATAATTGTTCAACAAAGCTCCCTAATTATGTCACCAGGTGCACAGCTAATTAGTTATTACAAGCCATTTCAAAATCTTTCCCCTCTTGACATCACATGGGTAAGTAACCAACCAGAGGTAAGAGGAACTGATCAACTTAAGCCAAGCAGTCAATCAGATTTCAGTATTCTGGGTGGTCACTCCCCCTTGTGATGTCAGGAAGGGGAGACTTTGAACTGGCTCATAAAGACTTAATTAGCTGTGCACCTGGCGGCATAATAGGGGACCTTTAAATTCCCTAGAGGGAGAAAATACCAGGGCTGGATTTGGATCTGAAGGCCAGAATAGGGGAGCTCTGAAACGGAGCATTCTGATCTGCACTGATGACACACATTAGGGACTAAATGTTCCAGGAAACGGTGCCCCCTCGGAACCGAGCCCTGGCTAGGCTGATCCAGCCCCAAACTGACGTGCTCAAGACAGGCGAGGAGGGTTCGACTGGGAGCAGGGATAAATTGGGGATCATTGAGACGAGCAGCGATGTGAACTGGAATGTTGCAGACGGTTCGCAAAGATAAGGCAGGGAGATGTTGAACCTGGAATCCGATCCATCTAACATTAAATCGTACCCCATCAACACCCTCTCCCCTCTCTTTTCGCACTCACGCTGCGCTGATTAATTTATTTATCGGCACCCGGAGGGAAACTCTCAGGCAAGGTCATCGAGAAGCAGAGAATGCAATCCAACATTATTTGGGTCATGGCGCGTTTATCTCACTCACACACACACACACACACACACACACACACACACACACACACACACACACACACACTTGTCCGCAGTATCACAGCTTACATCTGAAGCTGACTGATAGCATCTGTAATTCTGGCCTGTTGATGAAACCCATTCCTGTCCAACATTCCGGAGGCCACACGTTTCCCAACAGCCAGCTGGGTCTAGCCCCCCCAGAATAATGGCGGTTCTCAATTTACAATTAATTACAACTTTTGTTCCTTCCCAACTTATTTTTCCCCCCCTTCCCTCCTCTCCACGACTTCTTTTACCTCTCTTTCACAGCTCACCTTTCAAAGCTGCAACAAAGGCCGAGGGGAGCGAGAGAGGTGAAGGAGGAGTACTGGAGCGGGGGAGGAAGCGAGAGAACAGTGTGCGGCTACAGCACTGAAGGCCGGTACATTTCTCATTTCCCTCTCGTTCTGAAATGCCTCCCTGTAAAGGCCGGGAACTGGGCCCTGATTGGGTTTCTCACACTTGCAGGAGCGACAGGCTGGTCTTTATTTGCCCCGTGCTGAGGTCACTCTCTCCAACACAACTACAAGCTGCCGTCTCGATGGGAGGGAGGGTGCTGTCGGGGGTTCCTTTCAACACGCACCGTGTGGCTCACTTCCAGAGGCCGGTTGGGAAAGTAAATGCAACTTGACTGTGTTTTTACTCGTAAAAACGTACGCCCCCCGCCCCCTTCCCCGCCTAACCCACCGGACGGACGGACAGACAGACAGGCACATACCAAAAGGCACCACTGCAGGACATGAGTAGTAAGTATGCAAAGTTTCATTAAGATCATGCAAACGGTTTAGGAGTTATGCTCCGGACAGAAATACATCACATCCGGACGGACTGACAGGCACATACCAAGAGGCACCACTTCAGGACCTGAGTAGTAAGTATGCCAAGTTTTGTAAAAATCGTGCTAACGGTTTTGGAGTTACACTCCGGAAACGAAGTGGGAACGCCAACGCGAATGGGAACCAAGCCTAAAACAATAAGTCTCCCCTCTCCCTCGGGGGTGGGGGATACATAGTAATTCCCCAACTCCCCTTTTAGATGAAAATTCAACAAGCGCGTTCAGCTTAAATAAGCTAGCGACATCTATCGGCCAGATGAAAGCCTTAAAGGAACAGTTCACCCGAAAATGAAAATTCTGTCATCAACTCACCTCTATGCCAGTTGAAAACGCGAGTGAAATTTGTTAATCCTTAAGGCAAATTTTAAGTATACCAGCAAAACTCTGGAGCAGCCTTCTCCAAAATACCCAAAGTCAATTGAGACTCAGTAATTAGTGTTTTTAAGTCCGAAAAACAGCCAAAGATGACCATGAAATTACTCCATACAGCTTGTGCAGCATATTCAATGTCTCCTGATGTCAAACAGTTGCTTTGAGACGATGAAAGACTGGTATTACATCATTATTCAGAGTAAATTCTTAGGGCAGCCGTAATATTTTTAAAACTTCATAATTGTGTGCACCCGCCCTGCCAATGCATTGCAGGGTAAATAAGGAAGTGCTGAGGAGTTCACATCCAGCAGAGTATAAATGCGGGACAGGTGAACACAATTGCAAACCTTTTTTAGAAAAATATAACGGCTGCGGTAATAATTTACGCAAAATAATGGCGTAATAAAGGTCTTTTCTCGTCTCAGTGTGATCGTTTGGCTTCAGGAGAATTCAATTACGTTGCAAGAGCTGTATGGAGTAATGTCATTATCATCTTTGTTTTTCAGAATGCTAATGAATAAGTCCCCTTTGACTACAGTTCTTTTGGAGGAGGCTGCCTCGGAATTTTGCTGGTATTGTCCAAATTTCTTTTACAAATTAACAAACTTCGCCTTTGTATCCACTGGCATGGAGCTCAGCGGATAAACAACATTTTCATTTTTAGGAGAACTGTTCCTTTATAGCGACGTGGCAAAGTTCCGCCTTGACCTGGCCAAGGCCAGCAGGCTAAACCCTTCAGAGGAAGCAGTCTCATGCCAGATGCCATCTACCACCAGTTTTCGGATATTTCCTTCAGCCTGCAGCTCCGATGCTTGTGCTGTGATGTCCACCTGCAGGCTGAATGGGGAGGGGGGTCTATAGTGCCCTTCCTCACCTGCACAGATGTTCGTGGGTCGGAGGAGTGCATTGTGTTTCTGACCTGCTAAGCCAGCTCTAGAGTGATTGACAGCCATCACTCAGCAGCACAGGCCTCAGCTAGAACATTAACTAATGACCCTGAGCAGCTACACCCACACGGAGATCACATGACCAGGGAACCAAATCTTTTACTTGCCCTTCTTATACAGACATTATACACACTCTCACACACAAACACACACATATACATTATACACACACATTATACACACGCACACACTCCACTTACATACACACGCACACTCAGACACACTTTGTACACTTATATATACACACAAACACTGATTACACACACACACACACTCATTCCACAAACAGTTCCCCACACACACACACACACACACACACACACACACTAATTTTGCGATGACAGACTTCAGGTTTACAGCTTGCAGCGGAGCTGCCTGACCTGCCTGCTTTAGTAACAGACTCACTAAACTGACAGCACAGCTCACTGTGAAGCCAGTAATAAAACGCACTTTAATGTGGCCAGTCAACACTACATCTACATGCCACTTCAATGACACTAAATAACAATATATTTACAGTTTTCATTGTCCATTTAACCTTGCTAAAAAGCATTTCAACAACATTCTCTCCCCAAACACGGCACAGGGAACCTCGCCCAGCTGCAACGAAACATCGACCGAGTGATTCAAGCATCCAAGGTTACGCCTGAAGATATTATCATTCCCGACCGAACATTTACGCATTTTCCAGATCTTTCTGCCGATTTCCTACGGAATGGAAGGGGGCTACATTAACACATCGCGGGGAGAGAGGCCGACACTCTCGGAGTCGCTAACTGTGACGAGGAGTAGCGAGCCGCTCCAGCCCAAACCCTTGACCCTCAGCCTCACCAAACGCCCCGCTGACTAGGCCTGAACCAGACCAAACCCCGCCCCCCCCCCACAGTTCACCAGCGCAGGGAGGAGTGCGTCCATCACTCAACCCTCTCATTGTAGCTTAATTGTGGAGGAGGGGCAGAAGGGGGCTGATTGACAGGATCTCCACACAGGGTCCTTCGGCCAGGAGATATCCTGCCTCGCCTTGCCTCGCCCCCCCCCCAATAGGTTGTGTGGCTTTCAGCCCTGCGGGTGTAAGGGGGTGTAAGCCATGATGACAGAGGACTGAGAACATCGAGAGGAGGTGCGGGGGTGGCATAATGGACAATAATCTACCTTTGTTTAAGGAACAGGGGGGTTATTTCTGACTTGCTGAAAGGACAAGCATGGAAGACGATGCTTTTTAATCGCCTTTGTTTCGGAAACCATTAGCTTTTTCGTTTACGTCATCTTCAATTTGATAAGCTTCTGGTAACGTTTACCTTTTCATATGAGGAGTAAAACAAATTCTTTCACGTCCTATTATTGTAAGGGTGAAAAAATAATGTTCAGGCGAGTTTCAATGGAGTCAAATCAGAAATAAGGTCTGATGCTGTAATTTAAGTCTGCATGAGCTAACGGAAAACTAGACTGAACAAGTTACAGGAAAACTAACATGTATGTATGTGTGCCACAGAAAAACTTACTGCATGTGAGAGCGTGTGCGTTTGTGTGTGTGCTAGGGAGAGCACACACAGCGCCTCACCTTTTTATTGTTTTCTTTAATATCCTGAGGGTTGAGGGCCTTGTAATCACTGAGGGAGAGAAACAGCAGGAAGAGTCACAAATCCTTTAGAAACAGGCCAGGCATTACCATAGATAAAAAACACAACCATTTTTGACCTTTATCTTCGGTAGCACAAAATGGCGCAAGACTGGCCAGAGAATCCATCACCAACATGCAGAGGGGAAAATAAGAAAATGATATAACAGTAGTTTAAATTTTCACCATTTTCACCATTTCAAACTACAAATATTTGTCCTAAAAGCAGAATTCACCACATGGGGACTTCCTTCACCACACGCAGGAGAGGCTCGGCCGCGTGACTCACATTAGGTCGGATCTGAAGTGGTGCAGCAGAGCACAGAAAGCCAGGCCGTTTCTCCAGGACGTGGTGAAGTTGGTGATCTTCACTCCGCGGTAGTTCTTGGTCACCTCTCTGCACCAGACCAGCAGGGACTGGGTTGCGTTCGGCTTCCGCCCCGTCATAGGGCTGGGGATGGGGCTCGGCTGGGGAGACAAACATCACCTATAATTAGCGCCAAAAAACCCACAAAAATCATCAAATATCACCACAACGAACCCACAATAATCATCACCAAAAAAACAACTCACAAAAAGCAGCTAAAAAGCTGACAAAATTGCCAACAGATCCCATAAACAACCCCAAAAAAACTAAATCAGTAAATATCACAACTCCATTAAAAAAAAGAAAAAGAAAATCACCATAAATAACCATAAAAATCACCACAAAAACCCCCACAGAAATAGCACAAAAAAAAAAAAATCATAAAAACCACCAAAAATCAACCTAAAAAACTCAAAAAATGCCAGGAGGACCCGCAAAAACCAACAGAATGACCAAAAATCACAAGAAAATAACCAAAATTGCCAAAAAAAACCCCCAAAAAATAAGCAAAATTGATTTGTAAATTACCATCCAAAAATCACTAAATCCCCCAGAGAATTGATCACACTCTGCAAACACAGTCATTCAAATGAATGGTCATAAATAAATCAGGTCTCTATGACATTCTGTGGTCTTTAAGTAATCTCAAAAGCACACCAAATTCCCCTCCGCCCACCCAAATCAACTGGCAAAAAATTTCCAAAAATTTCCCAAAATTTGTAACTAAACGACAATTTCAACAATGAAAGTGCCTTTGTTTAAAAAAAAAAAAAAAACAACACTCCAATTCTGATTATGATCATGATTTTGTTTATACAATTTCATTATCATAGTCAATAAACAGAACCACAATGCTGAACCCTAATAAAGGAAGCAGGCAGCCATTTTATCTCATGGAGACAAAAGAGGCTCCACTGTGGATGAACAGAGCCTTATGAGAACACAAACCTAACACACACTCCGTAATGAGGAGGTCAAATGCTAAACCCAGAGCCCGGGATAATGCCAGCATGTTATTAATTACCACAGGCTTTGAAGGCTTACGGAGAGTGGCATTAGCGAGCGCTACCATCACAGTGCTGAGCTTTTAAGCTCGCCAGACCATCAGAGCACAGATCGTGCTCTAATCTTGTTACGGCACAACACATCTGAGCACGGGCTAATTACCGCTCTTAATTGAAATACCCGTATATACGCGCATGGGCATATGTCGCAAAAGCCTGTGACTGGCAGGCCCAGCGACCCCCTAAAGCCACCCTAAAACCAGCCCAGCATCCCCCTGCCTCCAGGCCCTGTGACAAAGGTACCCAAACACCTGCTGACCAGTCAGACTCGCCAGCAGCCTGCCGCTGCCCCCTACTGACAGGTCCTGCAAACAGGACCAGTATTATAACCAGTGATGGGGGCACTGAATGCAACCACGACCGAGATGCCAGGAAACAGGGCTGTCCCACGCTCGCTCTCTCTGTCCGTCCAGAGTGACCATGACACAAAATCAGAAGACATGAACAAATGATCACCCATCCACAAGCGCCACCATGGTGAGGTCACCATTCCTATGTATCCCATCTCATTCTCCCTCCCCTCGTCCACTCAAAGACCCGCTGCGCATCGAAGTGTGATTCTTTTGCAGTTTTGGGTTTGTTGTTTCAGTGGGGGTCTTCTCCTGGGTTAGTCTTTCAGCAGGAGGGTGTTTCGGGTGTCACCGTTTCGTTTGAATGGGCGTTTCGGCTGCGTACATATTTCAGCAGGATGTCAGCTCTCCTGCGGTCATTTAAGGCGTTATCGTGAAAATCGTTCACCGAAAAGCGCTCTTCATTCTGTCTTCTTAAAGGAAACTTTCACCCAAAAATGAAAATTCACTCATCATCTACTCACCCCAAGGCTAATCGAAGGGTCCATAAATGTGTTTCTTCCTCAAAACACCTCTGAAAACAAAGAAAAACAGCATTGAAGACAAATCAATTGAAGTCAACAGAGACCACTTTTTCAAGCGTAAAAAACAATTTAAAAACCACAAAATGCCTCCATACTGCTCGTGCGGCATAATCCAAGTGTCCGTAAGCCGCGACATTCAAATTTGACTCATAAAGACGTCTTTTCACTATATTTTAGCCTACATATCCAATGTAGCCACTTAGCTAAGAGCCCTGTTTATTTTCGCAGAAGAAGTCGACCTCGCTAAGTTGGCCGACCATAAAAATGCGCTGTTCAGTCAGTGAATACGAACATTCAAAACTGCAGCACGTTTCTCCAACTGGAGATGTTTAGGGCCGTTGCAGAATTTTTTGCCCTCGTTGGCCACCGTAGCTAGAGGTCTTGAATTTTAAACTTCTTCCGTGAAAATGAACAAGGCGGCTACATTGGACATTAAGGCTAAAAATATCATGAAAAGACGTCAGTACGAGTCAAATTTGAATGTTGGGGCTTACGGACACTTGGATTATGCCACAAGAGCAGTATGGAGGCATTTTGTGGTTTTTAAATGTTGTTTATGCTTGAAAAAAGTGGTCTCCGTTGACTTCAATTGATTTGGATTTGTTTTCAATGCTGTTTTTCTTTGTAGCTCCAAAAGTTGTTTTGAGGAATAAAGAAATTCATGGACCCTTCGATAAGCCTTGGGGTGAGTAGATGAGTGAATTCTCATTTTTGGGTGAACTTTTCCTTTAATGGCAGCCATCCAAAAGAGGAAGCCGAGCAGCCCAGTACATTCACTCTGGGGAAACACTGAACGGATCAAGGGTTGGATGAGGTGTCCAGCCCTTCCTCAACATCAAGCTTATCCTATCCGAGAGCAGCAAGTCACCATGCTCCACCAATGAGTGCGCAGCACCAGGTCCTGCCCCTGCTATGAGTGCGGCACTTGAAAAAGCACCTCTGATGCAGATGAAGCTATACAACCTTTCCAATGACAGAACAAACCACAGTTATGCTCCTCCAGTGAGAATGCCATGTGAAGTCTAGCTCAGCCAATGGCCACAAAGCACACCATCGACTTTCTCCAATCAGAAAGGCATGCATTACAGAGCTCTTTCTCCAAGTCCCAGATACACCCGAGGGGGGACTTTGAGATGACATTAGGAATAACAGCCTAATCTCAGAGCAGTAATTAAAGAGGATTTACCGCCCAGTGCCATTAAGACAATTAGAAGACAACACACTTAAAAACTGCAAATGCGCTGCAGGCGACAAGACCTCTGCGTTCCCTAAACGTTCCGCCACTCACCAGCCGAGGGGAAAGGGAATAACTTCTATCGTCAACAGAGACGATTCAAAGGAGAGGAAATTCTGCAATCAAATACATCTGTCCCCCTAAACCAGACCTTAACGACTTCACACATCTGCATGGTTGTCGGTCACTTATCTTTATTACCGTTATTAATAAACTGTTTACACTGCCGGAACAAAGTTAGGAATCACTAGTAATTTTTACGTAGACAAAATTGAGGAAATTCTAAGTTGCAGAATGACACTGCCCCCACCAACAAGTAAACTGATTTGCACTCCTCAGAGCTGCAGTCACCTGTATCCTTAAGTCTATGAAGTGCGTCTGCTTCCAAAGGCACATTGCAGGGAAATATTGCAGTCCACATGGAAATCCACCTGGAACAATGCCTCAGTACAATTAATATCCCAAACGCCTGTAAATTTGCGAAGCAGAGATTAAATCTCACGGTGCATTCTTTGCTGAGAAACCAGTCAAGAAACAAGTGACTTATCATATAAACATTTTTATTGGTTTCCAAATACTTGAAATACTTCAGTAAAGACTAATTAACAGAGATCCTAAGACGTATTTTGGTGTTTGAGTCCAGTTACTATCATACAAACATTTTTACCTCCGCCAAGGAGGTGATATTTTGGCCGGATTTGTTTGCCTGTCTGTCTGTTTGTGCACAAGAGAACTCAAAAAGTAATGAACGGATATCTCTGAAATTTTGTGGGAGGGTTGCTATTACATCAGGGATGGATTCTATTGATTTTGACTGCGATCGGTCAAACAATATGGCCGCCACAGCAACCATCTCGAAAACGTTGCAGATACCTTAAATTTCTTATGAGCCATGTTCAGTCAGCAAGATTTTGACTGTGCTGCCTTGGCGGAGGTTTGCACCGTCCGAATGCCTCTGGTTACTGAATAAAATGGCAATAATTGATGGGTGATTCCGAAGGCTTAGCTGTAGAGTGTGTTGCAGACACAGAGAATGCGTCACACACTGAGGGACTCCGCTGTTCAGCGTTCACACGAGCGGGGTTCCAGCTCTTCAGCGGCAGAAAACTCCCCGCTGAATACCCGCCTCCCCAGTGGCCCCGCGGTGCAGGTCTGGGCCTGCATACAGGGACGTCTGCCAAACTGCTCAAGTGCACAAAACAAATAAACAGCAAACCTTTCAACTCAGCTTTCTGAACGTCTGCTCAGGATGATCACGCCTTCCCCCGGCTGCCTGTCACATTTATCCCCGAGGGTATTCCAGGCATTGAGTGTGACCTCCGAACATCGAGCAGCACTAAATTCCACTTTAAGGACAGAACAAGAACAGAGCTGCCCCATCCAGCATCATCCCCAGCCGCTTTGTGCAGACGGTGTGCTCACATGCTAGCTGCTTTGTGCAGACGGTGTGCTCACATGCAAGCTGCTTTGTGCAGACGGTGTGTTCACATGCGAGCTGCTTTGTGCAGACAGTGTGCTCACATGCGAGCTGCTTTGTGCAGACGGTGTGTTCGCATGTGAGCTGCTTTGTGGAGACGGTGTGCTCACATGCAAGCTGCTTTGTGCAGACGGTGTGTTCGCATGTGAGCTGCTTTGTGGAGACGGTGTGTTGCAGTCCTCTCCTTAAATGACCCAGGTTATAATTACCTAGTTGTATGGTGCTGATAAAACCACAGCCATGGCCTACAGCCTCTGCATTACAAGCCCAAAGCTCATAAATCATTACGCTCCCGCCATCCTGCCACTGGGGCGGAGATTTCAGCAGGTGTTCAGTTCGCCAACTTTTAAACCCTTGAAATGCGGCGATCCACTTGACGGTCCTGAGGACATGACACTCAAAAATTCCCCAATACAGCCCTGCACAGTGCAGGAAATGCCACAGCCTGTTTGTACAGACTCTGATCGTCTGTTTATGCATGTCCGGAGTGCAGCTACAGGCAAGAGAAACCGGATTGTCAGATTGTCAGATAACCTTCAGTGTTATTAAAATAATAGATTTTTCTCCCCAGCGTAAGCTTTTGGCAAGAAAAATCAGAGTGGTGTCAAGAGAGACAATTCCTACCCCCCCACCACCACCACCCTAGTCCATTCAAGTTCAAATGTGAAAACTCAGTTTCTGATTAAGTCAGAACTTCCTGGAGGCCGCAAATGAAATCAAGAAGGACTTATTTAAAAAGACCATTCGCCGTCTACTATACTGAAAACAGTGGAACAACACATTATTTGATTCTCTAATATGTGAATTTAATGAAGGGACATCTATGGAACCGATGACTTCTACCTGGCAGCATAGGTTGCTCAAAAAATTGTACATATCTTTGTGCATTAATGGTACCCCCACAAATATGCAAGTCACCCATGCCATGTGCTCTGACACATCCCCATACCAAGACAAATGCTGGCCTTTGGACCAGACGCTGATACATGCTTGAATTGTCCTTGTCATCTTTGGTTCATAGAACGTGGCGCCAGGTCCAGAGAGTACAGTGGCAGCTTTTTCCAAAAAACTAAAATCAAATGCTGACTCATTGGACCACAAAACGTGCTTTAACGGTGTGACTGCCCATGTCAGAAGACACTAAAGCCCAGAGAAGTCGGCACTTTAGAACAGTGCTGCTGTACTTGCATCTGTGGATATAGCTGCGAATGGCGTTGACAGGCAAAGCGTTTTTGCAAGCCTGTGTCATGACAATGCTTACAGCCATATGATGGTTCTGAGTGATAAGAGATCACACGCATTCAGACATGGTTCTCCAACTTGCCTGTTACATGCTGAAATTTGACCGGATTCTTCCAATCTTTTAACTAGAGTCCGGTAGCCCACACTCGCATTTGTGTGGCACCAAAGTGCCCACGTGTGATATCTTGAGAACTCTGATATCTGAAGCACTCAATGAAACCAGCACATTGTTAGCCTGAAATTCTGTTATATCTGGCCAATTCTGCAGCCATGGCAACCAAAATCGATACGTTTGGCGATCCAACCATTAAACCTTTGCCCACACCAAATATCACAGGGATCAATTGTAATGTGTGGCCTGTAGAGCGTCCAAGAAAATCTCTACAGACACTGCAGAGAAAACTAGCATAAATCATCGTAGCCGCCCGACTTTGACCGGGGGCTGCAATTACATCACTCATCGTAGAAGGTGAACAGCCCACAATCCTACAGATTTTTTCTTTGGGGAACGTTTTTCTCAAAGTGATGAATTATAAGCTTACACCTCCGTTGACGAATTGGTGAGCCTCGCCACGTCTTTGCTCAAGAGGGACGCTTCATTTTATACTATAGCACTATTCAGTCATATACAACCTGTTTCACATCCCCTTAATATAGCAGCAAGTCAAATTAGTAAACTGCAAAAACAAAATCTATCCAAGCATTTTAATCTTGTATTACAACTTAAAATGTTCATTTCCATTACACTTTTTCAAAGAAATTACGCAAGATAATTTTGACTCATTTCTAGATATGTCCAAGGGCTAAGAGCTTCCCTTTAAGACAAGGTGAGGTGGTGTGAGAACAACTTTTTTTAAAGAGTGAACAAGAGCAGGACATTTTCATTTTTTATATTCGGTCGAATCCTACACGCAGCTTTCAGAAGAGGGGGATGCCAAATTCCGCCATCTCCGAAAGTGCATTGGAATACCAGGAGGAAGACACCAGAAGCCAGTTCAGTTATGTAGTAACTTAAACTTATGAAGAAAGTCTATACAATGCAGTCCCTAAGAATACGAACAGCGATACGAATCTCGGCCTTTGGGTTGCAAAGTACAGCACAATGGACTTGAAAAAGAATGAGACATTAAATGGAGTCTGAGAGACTACCAAATTAAATCTGACGGAAAAAGGCAACCACGTTGCGCGAAATCTACAGGAATCACAGCTGTCCAATGACTTATGACCTGCACTGAAGCTCTTAAGCACATCTCTCCGCAGTCCCATCACATAGGAGGGTTCATGCACATTCTTACACACAAGTCCAAATTCACAAACATTTAATACTGAGATCCATGTTTTTGCAGCAGGTGGTAATATTTGCAGCCAAAACCTCACATCCTGGGAGAAAATAAAATACTAACCGCAACTAAACTCTAGTCAGCAGCACGTTTGACAAACTCCACAGGGGCGATGGAGATGGAGTTTCTCAAAGCGGCGAGGAAATAACATAAATGAGCCATGCGCAAGAGAGGAGAGGAGCCGCCGTCGGCGGGATGAATGGCGGGTGCGGATAACAGGGCGTAAGCCGGGGCTTAAGATCGAGGCCAGGCCCGCATCCAACGATCCCATTCCGAGAGAGACGGGACGCCAGCTATAGGCTGCAGCCGCTCAAAATTCCACCCACCTTCTCCGGACCCGGAACCGAACACACGAGAGCAATTATGCTGCTAACGGGCATTAACATTTCCTGGAGGAGAGAAAACAAATAAAGACTTGACTGAATAATCAGGACAAATTCCAGTAAATCTTGTCTGATCCGCCAAGTCAATGAAAAAAAGAGAGAGAGAGAGAGAGAGAGAGAGAGAGAGAGAGAGAGAGAGAGAGAGAGAGAAGGGTTCTAAAAGGCAAATTCCTCTCCAAAATACACAAACCGGCTTTAACAAATTAGGGGTGCCCAGGTTCACCAATTCTATCCGATAAGTGTTTATCAATTAATCAGATTCACCTGAAAAACTCATTAAAGGGGAACACTCCCAGAATTACTTGCGGCTGCAGATTAAATGGGCTCTCGTCATTTGATTTGCCGATTTCGTCGTCGACGTCCAGATGATCTGCTTGTGGGCGATGAGAGGAGAGATAGCCACAAAGCAATTAAATTAAATATAATTACAAAGTCACCCCTCTTAACGAAGGGCCAGACCGAAAGGAGAGCAGGTCTCATCGATAAGCCCGTAAAACACGCTTTGAGAGAGCAGGGATCGATGCGGAGATCTGAAAGACACGCTGAGGGGCACCGGTTTTTGGCACAAAAGACCCCATTGGGAACAAAACAAGACGAGCGGAACAGAATTCCACACCATGGTGACCACTCCTGGACGTAGAATCATAAACATGCTCCCAAGGCCATTTTTCCACACTGGTAATATGTGCAGCATTCCAGAGCACAGCGGAGTGGACCAATCAGATCAGAGGAGAGCAAGTGTGGGCCCTTGCTAGTGTTCCAGTCCAGTACTCGGACACCTGATTTTATTAATGACCTCCTGTATTGAAGGCCAGTGAGAGCACGCGACCAGATCAGAGTTTCTGTGATCTGTCCCCCTCAAGGCAAACCTGATGGCCCAGAGAAGAGAAGCAAGACAACGAAAATTTAAAACTGGAGAGACGATCCCAGTCAGTGACGTGTCCGTAATAACGATATTTCAGCAAATTGTCATCACACAATCAAAACTGGCCCATTACACAATCCCTCATGCAAACCCAACCCAATCCACCGTCCCTTGCTCAAGACCGACTCGATCCACCATCCCACTCCCGAAATCGGCTCAATCCATCACCCCTCACAGAAACCGGCCCAATCCGCCATCCCTCAATCAAGATCGGCCCAATACACCATCCCTCACTCAAGACCGGCCCAATCCATAATCCCTCACGTAACTCCGACCCAATTCATAATCCCTCACTCAAGACCGCCCCAATCCGTCATCCCTCACTCAAAACCGGCCCAATCCATAATCCCTCACTCAAGACCAGCCCAATCCATAATCCCTCACTCAAGACCGGCCCAATCCATCATCCCTCACTCAAGACCGGCCCAATCCATAATCCCACATTCAATACGAGCCCATTCCATAATCCCTCATTCAAAACCAGCCCATTCCATAATCCCTCACGTAACTCCGACCCAATCCATAATCCCTCACTCAAGACTGGCCCAATCCATAATCCCTCACTCAAGACCGCCCCAATCCATAATCCCTCACTCAAGACCGCCCCATCCATCAATATCTCACTCCAAATACCTCACCAGGAGGCCCAATCCATCATCCCTCACTCAAGACCGCCCCAATCCATAATCCCTCACTCAAGACCGCCCCAATCCATAATCCCTCACTCAAAACCGGCCCAATCCATAATCCCTCACTCAAGACCAGGCCAATCCATAATCCCTCACTCAAGACCGGCCCAATCCATCATCCTTCACTCAAAACCGGCCCAATCCATAATCCCTCACTCAAGACCGGCCCAATCCATAATCCCACATTCAAGACGAGCCCATTCCATAATCCCTCATTCAAGACCAACCCATTCCAAATCCACGTAATCCCCAATCCATTCAAGACCAAGACCGCCCAATCCATAATCCCTCACTCAAGACCGGCCCAATCCATAATCCCTCATTCAAGACGAGCCCAATCCATAATCCCTCATTCAAAACCGACCCAATCCATAATCCCTCACGTAATTCCAACCCAATCCACCATCTCTCACTCAAGACCGGCCCAATCCATAATCCCTCACTCAAGACCGGCCCAATCCATAATCCCTCGCTCAAGACCGGCCCAATCCAAAATCCCACATTCAAGAAGAGCCCAATCCATAATCCCTCATTCAAGACCAACCCATTCCATAATCCCTCACGTAACTCCCACCCAATTCATAATCCCTCACTCAAAACCGCCCCAATCCATAATCCCTCACTCAAGACCGCCCAATCCAGAATCCCTCACTCAAAACCGGCCCAATCCATAATCCCTCATTCAAGACGAGCCCAATCCATAATCCCTCATTCAAGACCGACCCATTCCATAATCCCTCCGACCCAATACACCATCTCTCACTCAAGACCGCCCAATCCATCATCCCTCATGCGAGACTGGCCCAATCCATAATCCCTCATGCAACTCCGACCCGATACACCATCTGTCAATAAAGACCAGCCCAATCCATAATCCCTCATGCAACTCCGACCCGATACACCATCTGTCAATAAAGACCAGCCCAATCCATACTCCCTCGCCATATCCCACCTTCCTTCACTCAAGACTAGCCCAATCCACCATATCTCACTTCAGACTGGCCAAATCAACCGTCCCTCAGTCAAGACTGGCCCAACGCACCATCCCTGACTTGCCCCGCACAAACAGGAATAACAAGCTCATTTAAACAGAATTACTAACAGAAACAGACCCTACATAACACACCATGTGGCAGGATCAAGCCAAAGTCGAGCTTCACAGCCCCAAATAACAGTGAGTAAAAACTCCATCTCGATGACGGTCCGCAACCTGGGGCCAAGCGTATGCCAGCTTTCATTTTAATTAAAATGTGGCGGTGAGGCTTTCAGCCGGGGCAGCGGACATGAAGGAGAGAGCTGGGCTGGAGAGGCAGGATATCCCCGGCCTGCAGTACCGAGGGGCTCCCCAGGGCACAAAGCCCACACACCTGACTGCAAGAGGAGGGTAAACAGGATTAAGATAAAGTTACTCCCTCTCTCTCTCTCTCTCTCCTTCTTTCAGTCTCTCTCCCCCTCTCTCTCTCCAACTCTCCCTCCCCCACCCTCTTCATCCCATGTCATAGACAAAGCCCCCTTTTGGGGAGCCCTAATAAATGCCATTAGCTATCAAACATCAGGGGGATCAGGATATTTCCCATGAATCTGCAGTCTAAGCCCCTTCTTCACTCAAACAGGTGCTCTTTCCACAGATAATGCGGCAGTTTATCCTCTTCTCTCTTCCACTCACTCCATTGTTCTTCCCTGTTCCCTCTCTCCCCCTCTCTGTACCTCGGCCTCTCCACGCCCCCAGACTTCAATGTCCTGTCCTGTCCCGCATCGGATAAGCTCGGTAACCCCCTGAGGGGAAGGGAGATGAGGATGCTCTCTGATATAGGCCTGCGTGTGGAACAAAGCATTGAGCTAATGCAAATACACCTGTGCCAGAACCAGTGAGCTGCTCACTGCTCTATTGCCAGTGAGCTGCTCACAGCTCCATTCCCAGTATGCTGCTACAGTGCCAGTGAGCTGCTCAATGCTCCATTCCCAGTATGCTGCTACAGTGCCAGTGAGCTGCTCAATGCTCCATTCCCAGTATGCTGCTCCAGTGCCAGTGAGCTGCTCACAGCTCCATTCCCAGTATGCTGCTCCAGTGCCAGTGAGCTGCTCAATGCTCCATTCCCAGTATGCTGCTCCAGTGCCAGTGAGCTGCTCAATGCTCCATTCCCAGTATGCTGCACTAGTGCCAGTGAGCTACTCACTGCTCCAGTCCCAGCATGCTATACCAGTGCCAGTGAGCCACTCCAGTGAGCCCCTTTCATGACCCCCACCAAAACACTGGGGGCCCCACGAACTAGTTGCCCCAATGACCCTGACACCCCTGCCAATCCCCTACCCCCTCTGTCCCATTTACAAGCACACCTACCCAAACACATGAACGCACACACCTCAAACACACACTTACACACACACACACACACACAGGCACACACACACACACACACACACACACACACACACACACACACACCTCACCACAACAGTCACAACAAGAGCAGTCTCGCATTGCAAGCCTCTGCCAGGGCTAAATAAGCCCCATTTGTTAACACAGCTGCAAAAGATTTTCCCTATTTGTAGTTCTTATGTAACAAGGACCATAATTGATTAACAGTCGCTCAACTAAATCTACATCATCACAGCAGAAATTTCGTGGTGGGTGAAAGTCTCTGCCTCAATTTGTGATTAGCGACATTTCGATAGCAACAAACGCACTGTGTACGTGCCCCAATCTTGCGCAAGTTTATTCCCTGGATCCTAAAAGATATTTGAAACCAGATCCGTTTGAGACATTTTCTTAAAAACCTGAGGGGAATTATCTCATTAATTTCTTATGTCAAACAGTTATGCATTCCTGAAGATGTCACTCCAAATGTCAAGCTCTGCCCTCTCTCACAATGGTGATGAATCCTTCAAAAAAATTCTGGATCCAGATCTAGATCCGTATCAATCCCAAAATCTAATCACCTCTAAGTCGGGCCAAGATCCACCTCTGGCAAAATTCTCATGCAAATCCAATAGGTTTTGCTTAATCCAGCTAACTACCAACAAACAAAGAAACACACAAACAGGAATGATCACATGACCTCCCAGGTGAAGGTCATTAACGACGAAAGCAGGTTCTCCTGCTGCATGCTGGGAAGTGAAACAGGACAGAGAATCCAGAGGGCATTAAGGCTTCACTACAGAATACAGACCATGGAAAATGTTTTTTAAAAAATCTGTTGCATTGATATGTTGCCAGGTGATTTGACAGGTGATGACAGTAACTCTTAAATCCAATTTTAAACAACAAATGTGGAGCGATTTATTGGCAAGTTTGCCCAAGATGTCTGCCAACACTGACGTAGAGTAAATGATGCATCTTTAAACTTACACAAACCTCTGATTACGTGGCCAGCGAGACCTGAAAGTACCGCGACTACGTAAATGCTCGGCCCAGTGAAGGATGCACAGAACACTACGCAGAGGCATAAAGCAGCCGTAACAGAGCAGTAGAGCAGATTGGTGAGAGATTTACGCTTTACACAAGGGATTAGAGCAGAGAAACAAATGAACAGACATTGCAGTAATGGTATTAAAAGGCGCGCTCTTATCGAAACGCTCAGGTAGATGAAAGGAAGTGGAGGGAGAGAGGGAGGAGAGAAGATGAGGGGAGAGGGGGAGGAGAGTGAGAGAGAGAGGGAGAGAGAGAGGGAGGACAGTATAGATTATGACATACTGCACCACATTCCCAGCACAGCCTTATTTAGATGATGCATTTTGGCAAAGCAGTCAAGAGCTCATTATATCCCCGAAATACAAGTTTTGGGGATATCATGGTTTCACCCAATCCGCGCATCCGCAGATTTTAGCAGTTAGCGTGATAACTCACAAAATACTTTACACTGGCTTCTCATTTTTAGCATATGGGTAGATATGGCAGAGAGGATGAACTGATTAGATTTTGGGCAAGTACGCACTCCTAGGTTTGCCACCAGGTGGCGCTATATATTGAAAAAAAAAAATTTGTTTTTTTTAACCGTATCTCTGGAACAATTACTTACACAGACCTCAAATTTGCCTCATATTGTAGGTCTAGTAAAGGGGAATCTAATAAAGGGGGCTTCGAGGATTGGGGAATTTCGGGGATATACCCCTTGCTGTCGGTCGCCGACAGCATAGGCCTAGTTAAACTAAGCAGGGGCCAAACCTAACCTGGGTGCATTTCCTGAAAGCACAGATGCTAACTTACATCGTTGAAACCATTGACTGTGAATGGACAAACTATTTAAGTTGCTAACTTAGTTAGCAACTATGGTTTTGGGAAACACACCCCTGGAGCAGTGCAGGGTTCAGGGCTTTGCTCAGGGGCCCAAAAGCTGTACTGATCTTACTCTGGCAACATCAAACTTCCAGCTATGGTGCTCCAGGCTCGGTTTAAAGCATTTCCCCCAATTCAGCTCAGACAAGCCAACCAAGCAAAGCTTACCGCTGGGCGACAAATCAGAGCAGGAAGTAGAAAGTGGGGAAACAGGAAGCAGGGAAAAAAGAAGCAGGTAGTGGTGAAACAGGAAAAAGGAAGTGGGGGAACCGGAAGCAGGAAGTGGGGAAACAGGAAGCGGTAAGTGCAGCTCACCTTCGGAGAGGAGGAGGCCAGCTCCTTCCCCGTGATAGCGGCGATGGCGGTCGGCCCGCTGGCTGCCTGCTCGGGGGCAGACTTCGGGGGGGCAGCCGAGGGGGGCGCGGGAGCTCTTCTCTTCGCCCGGCTCTCCTGGCTGGTCTCCATAGAAACCACTGCCTGGGCAGGGGGAGCCAGGCTCGGGCGCTTTGGTTCGTAAAAGGGATTCGACCTGCGGAACATCACGATGCCCTGCGGTCAGCAAATTACAATTACAGTCCCAATTACAAATACAAGGTCAATTCCAACAACGTCATTCTTCAGATTTATCCGATGGCAAATTCATTCGGCCTAAGCAGGCAAGACTACACTTGGCAATGACGTCACAAACCATTATTCAAAAACTACTGCAACAAAATACATACTGGAAACACTCTTAAAACTACAACTCCAAAATAGTTGGGACGAAGTGTAAATTGTGAATAAATCAAAATGCAATGACTTTCAGTCCATGAGCCAATTTGTTATTTACAATAGAACATAGGTAACATTTCAAATGTTGAAACTGAGACAAGATGAGCTTATTTCAAATTTTCTGGCTTCAACAGGTCTCAAAAAAGTTGGGACACAGGCAAAAAAGGGCTGAAAAAGCAATCAATATATAAGAGAATCAGCTGAAAGAACATTTAGCAAGTAATTACATTAACTGGCATCAGGTGTGTAACATGATTGGCTATAAAAGGGATGTCTTAGAGAGGCTGAGTCTCTCAGAAGTAGAGATGGCCAGAGACTCTCCAACCTGTGAAGGCTTGCGTAAAAAAACTGTGGAATACTTTTAAAACAATGTTCCTCAACGTCAAATTGCAAAGGCTTTGAAGGTCTCATCGACAGTGCATAACATCATGAAAAGATTCTGAGAAACTGGAAAAATCTATGCGTAAGGGACAAGGCCGAAGACCTTTACTGGATGCCTGTGATCTTCGGGCCCTCAGACACCACTGCATCACTCACCAGCGTGATTCTGTCATTGACATTACTAAATGGGCCCAGGAATACTTCAAGAAACCACTGTCTGTAAACACAGTCCGCCGTGCCATCCACAGATGCCACATAAAACTCTATCATGCAAAAAGGAAGCCATTGTTGAGCATGATCCAGAAGCGCCGCCGATTTCTGTGGGCCAAGGCTCATTTAAAATGGACTGTAGCAAAGTGGCAAAGTGTCCTGTGGTCAGACGAGTCCAAATTTGACATTCTTGTTGGAAATACTGGGGGTCGTGTCCTCCGGGCTAAACATGAGAAAGACCACCCCTCCTGTTATCAGCATTCAGTTCAAAAGCCAGCATCTCTGATGGTATGGGGATGCATTAGTGCATATGGTGTGGGACACTTGCATGTTTTAAAAAGCACCATGGATGCTGAACGGTATATAAAGGTTTTAGAGCAACATATGCTCCCCTCCAGACGACATCTATTCCAGGGAAGGCATTGTGTATTTCAGCAGGACAATGCAAAACCACATACTGCAGCTATTACAACAGCATGGCTTCGTAGTAGAAGAGTCTGTGTGCTGAACTGGCCTGCCTGCAGTCCTGATCTTTCATTGATTGAGAACATTTGGCACATAATTAAACGAAAAGTCCGTCAAAGGAGACCCAAAACTCTCCAGCAGCTGGAAGCCTGTATTAACTCTTTCAACCCCAGATATTCTAGCATCACTATACCCTTCAACCCCACAGCCCTCTGTAGAGGGCTGGTCATTATCTGGACATTGTATCTTACTGTTATCTCTGGAATCCCATTAAATGTAACCTGATATGTTCCAATCAATTAGTCAGATTGTTTGAATTTTCCCTACAGGAATTTGGGGTTGAAGGGAATATGTTGGTCAGCCCTCTGTAGAGGGCTGTGGGGTTGAAGGAGTTAAACAAGAGTGGGATCAAATTCCAATGGCTAAACTCAAGAAAATTGTCTCCTCAATGCCCAGACGCCTCCAATCTGTGTTAAAAAGAAGAGGGGATGCTACACCATGGTATACAGGCCCCTGTCCCAACTTTTTTGAGAACTGTAGCAGCCATCAAATTTGAAATGAGCTCATTTTGTGGATAAAATTGAAAAATTTCTCAGTTTCAACATTTGCCATGTTATCTCTGATCTACTGTGAATAAAATACTGGGTGGTGTGATTGCGTTTTGATTTTATTCACAATTTACACTTTGTTCCAACTATTTCGGAATTGGGGTTGTAAAAAAAAAAAAAAAAGGATAGAAGCATCGTAACCCTTTACAGTTTCATTTTCTCCCACAATTTTTTCTCAGCATTACATTATTTGTCAAACTTCATAAATGCAATATGGCAAAATTAAGAATAAGGCATACATTTAAGGCTTGCATGAGCTCAGTTAAACAGTAAAATGTAGCAAGTCAGAAATGTGACAGTGTAAAACAGTGGTTCCCAACCCAGTCCTCAAGGACCCCCTGCCCCGCAGGTTTTTGCTCCAGCTCTACTCTTTCACACTTGATCCATTTAAGGGCTTCATGCTGATTGGTTGAAAAAGATCTACCTGAACAGGGTGTGCATGAAGGTGCAGTGGGCCTTAAATGGATCAGGTGTGCAAACGTAGAGCTGCAACAAAAACCTGCAGGACGGGGTCCTTGAGGACTGGGTTGGGAACCACTGGTGCAAAAGACCAGTGAGGCCACCTGCAGGCTGCGAACCGTAATTGCAGGGCCCACAAGAGACTCGACCTTATCAGGCCAGATCATAATCATGTCTCTCCATCAACAGCAGCCCTCCTGACAGAAATCCAACACGGCCTCAGCAACAAAGAGACACAGCTCTAATTTGTTTCCACTCCAACACCGGAGAGAATTACCTCACTGCCTCCATTCAGGCACTAGCCAAATTAAACAAGACCTGCCCAGTGGGCCGGGTGGGAGGGGATTGGCTCTTTCACAGCACGCCATTGGCTGCTTCTGGTCTTCACAAGATGACAAACACAGGCCAGACCGTACCGGCGCCCCGGCCTGTCAATCCCCCGGGGGCTCTGCAGGAGAGCGCGGGAGGCGGGCTTACAGGTGACAGACAAGGTCAGAGTGCGCAAGTCTTCACCGAGCCCAAGAAAACGAAAGAACTACGAGGGGTAAAAATTAGAAGGTTCCTCTCATTTCACGGGACATGTGGGGTTCCAAAAGTAATGAAAAAACACACACACACACACACACACACACACAACCACACAGTGTAGAGAGGGGGCTGCTCAAACACAGGAGGTCGGAGAGGACACATGGAGCAGGGTGCTCTCATCTGTGCCAGAGTTGGAGCCAAGCAGAAGAGGCAGATTTCGCAATCCTGCAGTTTAAGCTGTAGTGTGTTGGGGGGAGGGGCGAGCGGCACACCTGCCACCCTACATGAGACACAATAGGGCCGCAGCTAACGATCATTTACATTCTCGATTAATCAGCCTATTATTGATATCGTCAATTAATCAACCGATAATTATTGTGTTAATCGATTTATCGTTCCTTCTACAGCATATCAAATAAATGTCGTAAAAACTGCTCATCACAATTTCCAAGAGCCCAGTGTGACGACTTCAGATTGCTACTTTAGTCCAGCAACAGTCCAAAACCCAAAGACTCTTCATTTACCATCATAAATGACATAGAAAAACAGAAAATTTCTACATTTAAGTGATGGATATCAGCAAATGTTTGGCATTTGTACTTGAAGAAAGACAGAAACAATTCATCAATTATCAAAATGACTGGCAACTAATTTTAGTTCAATCAATGAATGGATTAATCATTTCAGCCCTACACCACAAGCCCTCGTCCCCCAACACACAACACTCCGAGCACATGTAGAACAACCAAAACTAATTATTTAGTGGCTTAGCCGTGGCAGTACAAAAAGGCCTGACCACCAGAGTGGGCTTTCCCATATTCCAGCCTCACAGACCCTGTACTTTACATGAGGAGGAATCTGTAGTATATATGGGCACATAGGAGCCATTTTATACGTTACAGTTTGTTAGAGGGGCCAATACAGAACTAGATAACTCGGTCACCACAGGAACCCAGTCATGCATCTCCCTGATCCCCAAATTTTGGACAAAATGGCCGCCGGCAGCCAAATTGGACAGCCAAAATTGGCGAAAATCAGTCTTGAGCATTGTCAAATAAATATCTTCGCCTGTGCAAATTAGAAAAAATTCCTGTACTAACTGTCACTTCCAGAGCCTGGAACAGAAAATCTCCGCGGGCTCGGCGGAGGCGGCAGCCCCAGAACTAAACCATAGTATCTCCCAGCGATCGTCGTCGGGGAGATACAAATATATAGGGTCAGTGACGCCTCGCTTAACTCCTTCAACCCCACAGCCCTCTACAGAGGGCTGACCAACATATTCCCTTCAACCCCAAATTCCTGTAGGGAAAATTCAAACAATCTGACTAATTGATTGGAACATATCAGGTTACATTTAATGGGATTCCTGAGATAACAGTAAGATACAATGTCCAGATAATGACCAGCCCTCTACAGAGGGCTGTGGGGTTGAAGGGTATAGTGATGCTAGAATATCTGGGGTTGAAAGAGTTAATATGCCATTTACTGATCCTCATATATTTCCGTATTGGCCCTCTTAAACTGTGTAACGAATTTATCCCACCGAAGCCCTTTTTTTCACATGCTTGCCATTTCGGCTGCTGCAGAGGCACTAAGGGAGATAATCTACTCGCACGCCGTGTATGGGCTCGGAGAGATAATTTGAGAATATACGGGTTTTCCACGTGACTGCTTTCGACCAATGCCATCCAAGTATTCTTGTCTGAGGTGGGATAAATGCTCTTACAGGACTGCGCTCATGGACCAGACTGTATGTGGGCTGATCTGTATGTAGCAGTTAACAGATGTGCAGTTACTCACTCATCCAGTTCCTCGTCCGCTCGTGCGCTGGGGGCGTACAGGTACTTGCTCATGTCCACGGGTCGCACATTCTGCCTCTTAGCAGATTTCGGGGGGGACTGGCCCTTCTCGGGACGGGACTCCGGCTCTGGGTCCGGCCCAGGTAGGGGGTCCGGCTCATCGAAGGGGTTCCCCCCCGCTGCCGGCTCTGGGTCGATTTCATTAAAAGGGTTACTGGGGTCCTGGTCGTAGAAGAGCTCCTCTGCCTTCTGATGAGACTGGAGAATTGGCTCTGTGAAAATATGGAACAAGCAAGTCAGTACTGGAGAGTGCGTGTGTGTGTGTGTGTGTCTGCGTGCGTGCGCAAGTGTATGTGTGTGTGCGTCTGTGTGAGACAGTCCGTGTGTGCGAGAGTGCGAGTGTGTATGTGCGTGCGCGTCTGTGTATGTGCACGCGCATGCGCGCGCACACACACACACACACACACACACGTGTACGAGTGAGAAAACACCTGCACAAGAGAGGAAGCAAGTTTGTAAGTGTGTATGCGCGTGTGTGCACATGCCAGACCCCACTGCGGAACATGTTGATTCAAACCCAGATTTTGCATCCTGATTCAGCAAATCAGGAGTGAAATGAGACGTGAAGCTGAATGAGACAGGATCAGCTTCAGTGAGAGCGACTGCTTGAGGAGAGCAACATGTCCTTGTTACAATCCGCACTGAGAGGCAAATAATGTAACCAATCAAAGTCAGGGTCACACTATCCACGCTCACATCAGGCTGCACAGACAAATGTCTCTGTCGGAAATATCTTTCACACCCTTCAGATTTGATGAAATGACTCTTACATTACAGTCAGAGGGACATATCAATTTGAATATTTTAAACATAGACTACAAACCTGGAGGAGCAGGAGTGAACCAGGGAACACATGGATAACACACACACACACACACACACACACACACACACACACACACGTATAAAACATGCACATATAACACACGCATTAAGGCCAGTGGCCACCATCTTAACACTCCAGATGGAGGCAGTGAGTCATGAATCTGGGTGCTGGTCAGATGAAAAATCACCAAAGTAGATCAAAATCTGTCACACTCACTCACTCTTACACACGCTCACAAACACAGATACGTAAACACACATGACACACACACACACACACACAACCAAACAGACAGACACAAAGACAAGCGGAGACGCACAAAAACGCACGAAGAAACCCACACACACACACACACACACACACACACACACACAGGCAGACATGCGCGCACACACAAACATGCAGACACACACGCATACACGCACAAGCAGAGACACAAACACAGACACAGACACACACACACACACACCGTTTTCTGAGCCTTACCCTCCTAATGGCGCCAGAATGTCTTCAAATCAATTTTTTCCTCCAGCCAGACCTCATTCACTAAATTGCTCATTCATGCACGACATGTCAATCAAACTAAACCGTCTCACGAGTGCTTTGACCTGACGGGGGTCAAAACGAGCCTTGCCCAAGATTCCCCTCTACTGGCTAAAAGATGTAGTGCAATCTCCGAACAAGCAGCCGAAAGGGTCACAGCAACCATTGGAATGGAGAACCATGAACAGTCATTTTATCATTAATTATTCAACCCAAACTCTCCTTCAGTTTGATCATATTTCCACGGAATGAATGAAGGTGACCAGAAGGTGGAGATTCAGAACTTGTCTGATTCACGTAAGGCAGGCATGTGTTATTTTTTAAACCATACACCATCCAATCATGGCGCTGGTTACCACTTCCAGGCCTAATCCACCCAATACATTTATCCAGGACTTCCTGTTTCTCCTATTCCTTGGAGCAGTTCTTACACTGCAAACAAGTTTGTTGTAGAGTAACTGAAAGACGGCACCCTTCAGCACCCTGCTTTGTATGATTATTATCATAACCCCAAAAAATAAACACGTTGGGACGGTAAGGAGAATACAGATAAAAACAGACTTTGACATGTATTTTATCTCACACAGCGTGAAGACGAGATATTTCTAGTTTTTTCAGGACAACCTCAGTTTATGCGCAAAAATACATTAATTCCTGTCATTTAAGCCGACAATGCATTCAAAAATAGTTGACACAGGCAATTTCGGACAAGTAATCAGGTAAAACTTAGAAACAATGATGAGATGTCAAACAGCTTATGTCAGCAGATGACTGTAATCATGATTTCGAACATAAGCAGCATCCAGGAAAGGTCTAGTCCTTCAGGACCAAAGATCGCACAGGGATCGCCAATCTGCCCACAAACAAAAAAAAAAAAAAAAAAAAAAAAATCACTGAAGGGTTTGAAATCAAAGTCCTCAGAGAGATAGGAGGGGATTTGGATATATCACCCTCTATGACGCATAAAATAATTAAAGGATTAATGGAATCAGAAGGAATTTCTGTGCGTCATGGGCAAGGGTTCAAGCCTAAGCTGAATGCCAGTGATCTTCAATCACTCAGACTGTACTGTGTATTAAGGACACGTGTACTACCTGTCGACTTTACACTGAAAAAAATGTAACAAGAGGCCCTTGGGGCCAGTATCGCTCCAGTGCCGTGACATCGCAATTCTTTTCAGTTATGCAGTACTATAATGCCAAAATCAGTTTACTCTCCGGCAAGCCAACATAGTCATGTTATCATCTGCAGCTTAAGTGATGTTAATCCATAAGAAAGAATCAGTTCCATACAGCATAGATTTTTAATCCATGCACTCAAAAAATGTCAATATTTCAACTTCATCTAGACAGAAACAAACACTTTAAGCAAGTCGGATACAAATCCACCACTGCAACTTGAGAAGAAGTCGAAAATGTGCCAGCCAATCAAATACCAAGACAACCATACTGGAGTTTAAACTGAGCCAATATGTAAGAACACTTGGTCAGGGATTACAGCTGGACATTTGTAGTCAGTCTAATCCAATTTGTGGCAAGAAGACAAAAATGCATCAGCCTATTTAAGGCTAGTACAGCCATATCGGATCCCGCATGAACCTGAACATAACAGCACTTAGTCAGGGCCATGAGAGAGACATTGGCACCAAGTCTCATCAAAATCTGACCGATGGATCTGCAGAGGAAGTTTAACACGTGCCATCCAGTCAACAGATTTCCAATTGAGCCTCCAAAAAAAAATTTTTTTTAAAAACCTGACATTTCGCCAGGGCATAATATTCCGGATCAAGCCAAAAAAGAACTAGACAGTCCGGTCGGCCGCAACCGCATGGGTGTAGCCCCCAAAAGCCCGCTTCTCCCCTTTTTTGTACATTATTCAGCCAATACTGTTGCCATGACAACCAAAATCGATAGGTTTCATAACTCAGGGCTTTTTTTTCACACGAACGATCGTTCGGTTACGTAAAGGTTACACAAAAAAAAAATTCACGCGAACAAAATGAGGGGTGAATATGTCTTGGCCAAAGTGAACAACAGTTCATGAACATTTTCTTTGTGTGTGTGAATAAAGTTCTATATGTTTACTGTGCAACCTGGTAATAATATGTCTGCATTTTTGTGCTTAACTGACGGTCGTATCCACACTACATGCACCGCGCCGCGCGTGCTGTACCATAATACGCCAGTGTCATCTCTATACAGGCCTATACCTGTATATACCAATACATGCTGCGGTGCATAGATTAATCTTTTAATTAATGTCTTGATTTAATAACAATTACAATCGCGGGGATGTGTGACAGTGACTCGGATAGTGGCGAGGACCTGTCAGAAGACCGTAGTGATGAGGAAGAGACAGGCGGTGCTGAACGGAGTACACCGACAAGTCCTTTCCCCATATATCCCCTTTGATGTAAAACCGCTGTGACTCATTTAAAGGTTGTCAAAGAGATTTTTTATCATTTTATCTTACTGCCTTACGTGAGGTTTTACATGTCGATTGTTTTATGTTTGCACATGACATTTGATGATGGAATTGTTACGTCCTAACGTTGTCCATCCATTAGTAAGTTGGGTGGGTTTTCTTTTTTGTATTGATTTGTTCAACCGACTCGTGACAAGCAGAATTAGTTATATACGATGTTCTCATGAATGTGTTCCATTATATGTTTTTGTAGCTTTAACGTTTCGGCGTGCAACCTGTTAACCGATACGCGCCCTGTTTGAGCGCTGCTGCATGTAGATTTAATCAGTCAAGCTACGAAATGACCTGAAAAAGGCATCAGATCACACTAGTTTATTTTGTATATGCAATGCAAAGTTGATTATATCGGACAATCAGAAATGTATCTTATGGATTGAGTGTGTTTGACATTTATGTAACTGTTGTGACTAAATGTATTTTAAAAGTTGCCAAAGAAAGAGTTTTTATTTTTTTATCTTACCGCCTTGATACGCCCATGTGAAGTTGAACAGATTTTTTTATGTTTACACATATGATATTTGATGACGGAATCGTTTAGCTTACGTCCTAACGTTGTCCATCCATAAGAAATATGTACGGGTTTTCTCCTTTGTATGGTTCAGTATGGTTATATACGATGTTCTCATGAATGTGTTCCATTATGTTTTTGTAGCTTTAACGTTTCGGCGTGCAACCTGTTAACCGATACGAGCCGCGTTTGAGCGCTGCTGCATGTAGATTTATTCTGTCAGATTGTTTCCAATTTTGTCCTTTATTTGGACACAAAGCTACAAAACGATCTGAAAACGCACCAGATCACACTAGTTTATCTTGTATATACCAATGCAAAGTTGATTATATCGGGTGATCAAAAATATATCGTACGGATTGTGTGTGTTTGGCATTTATGTATAACTGTTGTGACTAAATGTATTTTAAAAGTCGCCAAAGAAAGAGTTTTTATTTTTATATCTTATCGCCTTAATACGTGAAGTTTAACAGATTGTTTTATGTTTACACACATGATATTTGATGACGGAAGTGCTTAGTTTACGTCCTTCTAATATTGTCCATCCATTAGAAATATGTACGGGGTTTCTGTTTTGTATGGTTCAGTGTTATGGCTATACACGATGTTCTCATGAATGTGTTCCATTATTTATATTTGTAACTTTAACGTTTCGGCGTGCAACCTGTTATTAAATCAATACGCGCCCTGTTCGAGCGCTGCTGCATGTACATGTAGATTTATTCAGTCAAGATTGTTTTCGAGGTAAAGTACATATGTTTGGTCCCCCCAGAATCGGGAGGACGTCATTTAGGCAAGCTATAACTTTACGCTGAATCAGGCTGTTGTCAATCGGGAAATCCGCGACATCACACTATTCACAGTTAGTCAATACATTTTTGGTATCATCTCGATCGGTTACGCCAAGTTTTTCTGCGTAACCGAACGGTCGGTTACGCTGGCGCATTTTGACGAGAACAGTGTATCGTTCACGCCGGAGTTTGAAAAAAAGAAAAAAAAAGGCCTGTAACTTAAGTCTAACACATCTCCATACCAAACATTAAAGTAATCAGTCAAAAATTACAGCCTGTACGGCGTTCCTAAGGAAGTGTCTACAGACGCGGACGCGGCGGAGGGTGGCGGTGGAGACCACACGCATGAATCCATAGTAACCGCCCGACTTCGTCTGGGGGCTACAACTACACTTGGTCAGGGCCATGAGACAAATAAATGCCCCATGCCTGATCCAAATCTGACCACTGGCACTGAAGAAGTCATCAAAAAAGCATCATCCAATCAGAAACCACGGCTGCCATATTTGATTCTGAATCGAGCCTAAAAATAAGCACTATTCGTTGTGGCTATGAGAGGAATATACGAAGCAAGTCTGATCCAAATCTGTCAGGTAGAACCAGAGACGCAGTCGTTGAAAGAAAAAGCTGACAGACGGAAGTTAGAGCGATGAGACGCCACGCCACGCCAATCAGCCTCCTGGTGGGTGCGTGTGTGTTAATGTTCGCCCGTGTGTGGTGTGCGCGCATAGGCGTATGTGCATACATCAGTACGTGTATGAGTGTGTGCGCGCGTATCATCTCCCGTACCATCCTCGTCCGGATCTCCAAATGGGTTCAGCTCATTCGTGTCCTCTGGCTCATCAAAAGGGTTGGTGCTGGCGAGGGGCGTGTCCGACTCCGCCTCCTCCAGGAAGTTCAGTTTACTGATGAGCTCTGCAGGAAGGGGTGGGGTTTCAGAGAGAGGCGTTACCACCATTTCACAGGAGGAAAATAATGACACTAAATACACAACCGTGTCACATCACAATAAAATAAATTAAAAAAATTAATAAATCAAAATAAGAACTTACACAATGGCAGTCACTGAACGAAAAAACAAACCATAATAATGAACTGCACTTTGGAGTGAACCACTTGAAAAGCCAAGGCTGTATTTCCAAAATTTGTTGGGATCGGCATCTGGCATCCACTGATTTAAGGGATCCCATTGGTAGGAAGGCCCTAGAGTCCCGCCTCCATGTCTCTGTTCCCCAATAGTGTGGGACACCTGCTATTTATGAGGCCCCAGAGCATCATGGTACTTTTAGCGCATCTGAAAGCGGGTCAGGTCAGCATCTGCACTATTCCAGCCCATTCAGGACCGCTCACACTCCCACGCAGACAGAACCTAACACATCGTGCTCCAAGCACAGGGAAGCAGCTTCTGTCCCAATATTACTCCTGATATTCAGGTACCGACCCATCAGAGATGGGAGTTAGAGAAGCAGCTGCCGCTGAACCCGGAAAGAGGGGGGCGGGGTCTCTCACTGGGGAGGGTTCACTGCAGAGCGCACCACCAGGGTGGGGCAGGGAAGGGGGAGGGACAAAGATAAATAAACATTAAGAGATGACCACGGCACATCTGACAATACGCACCAGATACATGGACACAAACACGAGAGAGAGAGAGAGAGAGAGAGGGGGGGGGGGAAGAGGAAGAGAGAGTGAGGGAAGGGGGAGAGAGAGAGAGAGAGGGGGGGGGAGAGGGGGAAAGAGGAAGAGAGAGAGAGAGAGAGAGCTGGGAGAGGGTGGTTTGTGACTGATAAATAGGCACAGAAAGAGAGTGAAAGATAAGGGGAAAGAATGAAAGTGTGAAAGCAAGAGAGGAAGAGAAAGACAGGATAATGTGCAGAGAGAGGTGAAGGACAGAAGAGATGTTAGACCTTCAGAGGAACTGGTAGATTTGTCAGACGGCTTATTTCCTGGCTGTAAGGAGCGCTGCAGATCCCAGTCTAACCTACTAAGAGCGTTCAGCTGTGTTACCATCTCTGTGGAACAAAGCAGCAGGAGAGCAGTGAGCCAGCAGCGCGCGCACACACACACACACACACACACACACACACACACACACACAGCTCCTGATACTTACACAGCCTCACCACCTAACACACACACAAGGTTCGGTAACACACATTTTATTACACATGCAGCCTGTAGGTTAAACGAGCGCTCCCACAGCCTATAAGCCCGGTTGTTTCACACAGCTGCTCAGATGTGAGACAATGTCCCCAGACTCAGGCTGCAGCTCGGCTGTGTGTTCAGGGCTCAGCTGACATGTTTATACTGTGAGGTACAAACATGCCGAGAGAACGATGCAGTCTAATATGGGCAGCATTCCTAACTCATTCACTCTGTCTGGATTTGAACGCACACAACTTAAAGTAGACCATCTCTTCTTAAAGCTTATGATCATTCTCAAATACAAAGTGCAGAGTACAGACCAAACATCATGTGACCAGGAACACAAAGCATGATGGGCAGGAGAAATGATGCAAAAGCCAGACATGAAAACACCAATCGGGAGGGAGAAAAACTTTATTTTCCCCATGAATAATATTTGATTTAAAAAGAAAATGGTTGCAAATTGGAGCGAAATGTCACCGTTGGTTTGTTAGGGAAACAATGATGTCACAGAGGGGGCAGAATAATGGGCATTGACAGCGGAAAAAGTGGCAGGAGCTGATTGGCTCCGTTTGGGATGCATGCTGACCAATCACAGAGCAACTCTAATCCTCTTGGCTACATTATAAATCCCTGCTGGCCAATCACACTGCCACAGAGCAACTCAGATCCTGAAAGCACCAGTCGACATCAGTAGGACTTTACACAGAAAACATACACAGTGTCGTGCAGTTGGAGTCCAGGCAATATTTTACAGAAAATGAAAGGTACTGTACATGCACACTACTGGCATTTAGCAAACACACACTCCCAGAGTTTAATCACTTCTAGACAGCATCATGGAAAGTTCAAGAAAGATACTCATTGCATTCTGTACCGAGCTGCATCACAGGTCACAAAACCTCAAAGAGCGTGTCAATCACCAAGGAAACCCCACCCACTCACCGGTGATCTTGGCGGCCTTCTCCTCCTGATTGAGCCGATTCTCCTCATCTTCCTCGTTCTCCTCCTCGAAGTCGTCAAGGTTACCGATGTCAGCCTGCTTCATGCTCATCAGGCTGGCCAGGCTCTGCATGTCCTCGTCCCTGAGACAGCCAATCACAACACGCCCAAAGGTTAGGGAGCGATACGGCCAGCCAATCATATCATAGGGTTGCCCAGGACTGATGAATCTGCACTGAGCATCACTCAGGACTGACGACCGGGACAAACTGACAACAGTCACACAATGGCACAGAAACACCCCAGAACACACACTCGTACAGCCCTGATCATGTGACCTCACTCAGAACCCAGAACATCTGCACAGCCCTGATCATGTGACCTCACTCAGAACCCAGCGCACCTGCACAGCCCTGATCATGTGACCTCACTCAGAACCCAGAACATCTGCACAGCCCTGATCATGTGACCTCACTCAGAACCCAGAACATCTGCACACCCAGCCCTGATCATGTGACCTCACTCAGAACCCAGCACACCTGCACAGCCCTGATCATGTGACCTCACTCAGAACCCAGCACACCTGCACAGCCCTGATCATGTGACCTCACTCAGAACCCAGCGCACCTGCACAGCCCTGATCATGATCATGTGACCTGCACCCTGATCATCAGAACCTCACTCTGAACACCTGCACAGCCCTGATCATGTGATCTCATTCTGAACCCAGAGCACCTGCACAGCCCTGATCATGTGACCTCACTCAGAACCCAGAACCTGCACAGCCCCTGACACCTGAACCCAGCCCCTGATCATGTCATGACCTCCTCTGAACCCAGCGCACCTGCACAGCCCTGATCATGTGACCTTATCCCATGTGACCCTAATCATGTGACCCTACTCAGAACGCAGCATACCTGCACAGCCCTGATCATGTGACCTTACTCAGAATCCAGTGCACCTGCATAGTCTTGATCATGTGACCTGACTCATGATCTCACAGGTGACGGGTTGTTTCCATAGTGCCAGGAGGCAGGATTGGAGGTGGAGTCACAGGCAGGATTAGAGGTGGGATTGGAGGCGGGACTCACGTGGCTTTGCCCTCACGGAGGAAGATGCAGGACAGGGACAGCTGCAGTGTAGCACACACCACCTTCTTGGACAGGGGCTTGAACTTGAGCTTGACGTCGGTCTGCGTGGGCATGGGGCTGGCGTACTGCTTCATGTTAATACTGCTGGTGGCTAACGCTTTCCGCCGGCCCGACGGGGACTCCTGCAATGAGACCCAGCCAACATGAAGCCTGACTCCTCAAAATACAGACCCCAGGAATACTACAGACCTCCAGCAGGGCTCAGAGAGACCAGCTGTCCCCACTTTCAGAAGTAAGAAGCCCAATGATTCAACACAGTCTCATTTGTTTGATCAGGCATATATAATTTATCACTGTGTGTGCAATTTTATGTATATTTACTGTAAATGTATCCAGTGTAGACCAGTACACACCACATGGCCACAGAAATTGCACTCTTCACAGCAGGCAAAGCCACTTCTGACAGAGACTGATTAAAGAGTGTTACTGATCCAACATAAAAATCTCCAACAACACAAAACTCAGCAAAAACGTTGTCAAAATTCTAAGACTTTTATTGCTGTAAGAACGAACCAGCATACACTTAAGTCCCCAAGACAACATGGTGTCAGAAAAGCTGAATGCCACAAGAGAAGAGAGGAGGGTGGCTGTGTGCTGCCCGCTAGTGGCAGGTCAGGGTCACCGCAGCATGAAACTGCAGTTCTCAGTCCAATTTTACAGAAGCTGGGAGATGATCACCTTCAGGAGTCATGAGTTTTGTTTATGAGGGCAGAGGGGTCCCACTGAACAGATATTTACCAGCAGCAGACAGCATTCAGTTCAGTAAACCTGCCTCCATGACTAATATCACCAATCCCTACGAGGCGACAATGATGATTTATGACCCCATCTAGGCCTACTTCCACATGATGGAGCTTCACATTTGATACGAAGGTTTACCACCCATTATCTCCGTGCTGTTTCATGTTGGGTAGGGAATAGCTGATTAGAGTTATGTTAGTAATGGCTGGGTTGGATTATGTTGGGTAAAGAATGACTGATTTGGGTTATGTAGGGAATGGCTGCGCTGGGTACTGGCAGGGTTAGGTTGTGTTAACCCCTTTGCGCAGATATAGACGCCGGCGTCCATAAATTCCGAAATTTAATTCCTCAACAATTCTGTAATTGAATTTCCAAATGTCTTGCTTCACTGGAATAATTTTCCAAAATCTCTGTGACACGAATACTGAGTTATGAAGCTTCAATTGGCTCATGCACGACAGGAAAAATTGGAATAATTTTGTATGGTTATGTTGGGAACTTGGATAGGTAATGGCTGGGTTACGTTACTCTGGCAATGGCCAGGTTGGGTTGTGTTACACTGGGTAGGGAATTGCTGGGTTGGGTTATGTTGGGTAATTAATGGCTGGGTTGGGTAATGTTGTGATGTTGGGTAGGGAATGGCTGGGTTGGGTTGTGATGTTGGGTAGGTAATGGCTGGATTGGGTTATGTTGTGATGCTGGGTAGGGAATGGCTGGGTTGGGTTATGCTATGATGCTGGGTAGGGAATGGCTGGGTTGGGATGGGTGCAGCACATGGAGATGACAGGATCTCAGCAGAGTCCCCATGTGACCCCAGTGTGGTGCAGAGGATTCGGGGGCCAGAGAGCCGCCACCCGCTCCCAGCGATGGGGAACCATGGGAACAGCCCCATAACCCCTAAATCCTCCCGGCCCCGCTGCCAGCCCCAGCCCCACCCCCACCCCTCCATATGCTGCCACTGGCTGGAACTGGGCAGCTAGCTGAGGGGGGCGTTCCCAAGCAGAATAGCAGCATCTGTTGTGATCGCAGTGTTTGCTAATCTACCGCTAATTAATTACATTAGAAGGCAGCACTGCACTGAGACAGCAAGGTTTTTAGGATTGGGATGGGGAACTTCAAAGGACTTCTTTAATCAAATAAAACCATAACCCCCCCCCCCAGAAAAAGCCCCTTTTAGGAAACACACTCACATGTACACACAACACAAAATGGATGCATGCAGGCATACAGGCACACATGCAGGCACACACACACATACAGTAAACTTACACACACAAGCATGCACACACACGGGCAGTTCACTTAAAAACACTTGCACATACATATACAGAGACACACATGCACGCACACACAACACGAAGAACAGAATGTGCAGTGAGAGTGCAGAATATGTAGTGACAGAGGACAGAATGAATAATGTCGATGTGCCCGCATTCGCCGCAGTTATCAATGCCAAAACCTAAATTCACCACATTTATTGTTTCACCTTTAGTTCCCTCCACACCAACAGCAAATGACTGGCAGCACAAAAAAATTTTGACTCCAAAACTTACACAAACAGCAGTTTGAAAGCAATCCAATAATGTTTAGTCTTAGAAAGTCCCCCATCATTACATTATGTCCCACTTAAGGGTAAATTTGAAACGAATTTTCTTGGGCAATGACAGAATCCTGGTGGGCAACAGGTTTCAACGGGCAAGAGGAGTATTTTAACACGTCTTTATCTAAGCGGCATAACAGTTACTTTTCAACAACCTTACGTATGACCTGATAATTACAGGCTCTCACGACAGCAAGAATTGGTTTACAGACTAACACCACGAAGAGGCTGCTAGCATACACAACGACATGGTTATGCTTTCTGGAAAGAAGCAATATGCCAAATTCACTCAAGTAATCAAATTTTAACACTTTCCAGAAGGAAATTAACCAATGACTTATATGATCATTCAGCTTTAGTGGCTTTTAATTAGATCCTTTCATGAAATTTCATGAAGAGACTTCCGTGTCAACTACAGGCGCGGCTAAGCTACATCTACTCAGTCAGGTGATGGTCTGGCTAAGTCGACCCTCATTATATCCGTGTGAACGTCTCGTAGCGTGTGCATCTCGAGCTCTGGGCACTCGCGACCATCCAAGAGCTCGCAGATGAGCGCAGAATGGTCAATCATTAGAGAGTATCAGAACAGAATGACTTCACCTCGTGGGTCGCTTGAACGTTATCTCATGAGTTCAATGTGTTTGCAATAGAGCGAACGCAAATAATACTGCCTGCGCAATAGCAGCCCAAAGAGAATCACGGCACGGTCCTCATTTTGTTTCAGGCTTCGTATGCGATTCCTTAAGTCCAGCTCTAACGGTCCAGTATCTAAGGAAACAAGAGGCCTGACGGCCTAGAGAGCTCCACTGAGGAGGAGTGAAATGTCCATGTCATAACTTAATTTCAGAAATCCTTGAAAACCATTGCAATATTAACATATGACACATTTGGTAACCAGAATATGCTGTGAACCAGATTGATGTCTGAACTTACGTAGTATAACAATAGAACCACACTGCAAATTGCAATCATTGATTTCAATCATCTTACCAGCAAGCAATACTAACAACCAACAAATACCCTTCCCCCCAGTACATCACAAATATAGCAGTCACAATCTTTCTAATGCTGTCATAGGACAATATGATGCGGAACAATATGATCCAGAACAATTAATCCAGAACGATGATTCGGAACAACATGATCCAGAACAATGATCGGGAACAACGTGGGGATATTCAGAACTTCCTAAGGAGGGCTCACAACAAATTAGACAAAAAGTTATCAGTTTTTGAGGTATTAATGAAAGACAGAAAATCAGTGTTTGTGCTCATTTTTTCAAGTCCAAAATGCTGAATTTCTCAAAAACCGGGATTTAGAATTTTCTCATTTTCGCAGGGGATCATCCAAACATCATAAGGAAGGCTCACAACAAATTAGACAAAAAGTTAGACAGTTTTTGAGATATTAATGAAAGACTGAAAAAACGAGCACAAACACTGATTTTCTAAGTGTAAAATGCTGAATTTCTCAAAAATCGGGACGTAGAATTTTCTAATTTTCACAGTGAATATTCAGAATATCATAAGGAAGGCTCACACCAAATTAGAAAAAAAGTTAGACAGGTTTTGAGATATTCAAATTTGAAGTGAAAAGTTGACGCTGGACAGACAGACGGACGCCGGACGACTCAGCATTAGAAAAGCTCCGCTGACTGTGATTATCGTCACAGCGGAGCTAAAAAATAAATGCAGTTTTCCAAAATCAGTGAAAATAATGGCCATGAGCAAATCGGTCGCCTGAGATGGTGTAAGTTTTGTTTTGTGAGTTAGCATGCGCATTACCTAACAACCATGTAAAAATAAAACTTGCCCTGTGCATCAAAACATGCATGTTGACAACGTCATGCCATCATGAACAACAACTGAACAACAGGTATGGACAACGTTTGAATGAGCTTATGATCTAAGACCAGTGGATGATGAAGTTCCATCTGATTTCAACCTTGGCGTGTGGATAGCAACGCTGACCTTCAAAAGCCTCAAAAGCTTTCATTTATTAAAAAGGTTCGGAGTGTTCACCCACACTATCACTATTAACAAAGCTGCAATGCTTTCCACAGGTTAATTTGACCATGGACCTTATTTTCACTGATTTTTGAAAATCCCATTCTTTCTTTCCGTAGACACTGGACCTCTGGAACCAGAACTAAACACTCATAAAGCAGCTTACAAATTAACTTCTTGCTGCAATTCCCTATTGTGAGAAGATATTGTGACATCGATGTCCGTCAGATGAAAAATTGGAGATCATACATCATCCTGACCAATTTTAGGTCGTCTCGCAGGAGTGCTTATTTGAGTTCCTGCTGTGTGCGTGAGGGTGTGCACGCGTAAATGTGTATGTGTGTTTGTGTGCGTGCATGAGTGAGCCTGTGCTCTACCTTCGGCTACCTTTCAGGCCAGAAGAGCACTAGCCCCCAACACAACACACACGTAGGCAAACACACACACACACACACACAAGGCTCAGGTGCCACGCAGAGGCAGACTCTTAAAGGTGACCCATTATGCTATTTTTCCAAGTTTATATTTTGGTCTTTGACTCCCCTAGAGTACTTCTGATCGCGCGAAGTAAAACAAGGGTACTTATTTCGCTCATACTGCCATCCTCAAAAAACCCCATTTGTAGTCCATAGAAGTCTTTGCCTGAAACGCCTCATTGGGGTGGCTCTTCCGCTATGGCCCCCACTCCCCCGTGCCCACTTTCTTCTGACTGGCCAGCTCTGTGGAGGGCAGATCTAAGCGGACGAGGCAGCAGAACGCAGTTTTCGGGTCCGCTCCACAGAGTGAAACTGACGCCTCCCCGGCGAATCGACGGGCATATTCTGCAATCAAACGCAGTACATGTGTATAGATCTAATGAAATTAACTTGTTCTTATAAACGCAACGGCGAAAGTGGAGGACGCAGTGCGAATGTCTGGCAGCTCAAGCTCGAATTTGCTGTCTACCTACGGCTACTATGGTGAGTACACCGGTCTTTCTACTCTAGCTAGGATTGAGGGAAAGCTAGAATCCACCCCATTTAGACACATTTGTAGAACGGGTCGACAAACCCAAGTGTAGACCATAGAAATCCGGTGGGTCTGAGTTTAGAGAGAAACAGACAGTGAGGAGCAGCTAAAAGTGGACCAACAACTTATGGACTGCTTCGGTGTGTATTATAAGGACCTGCTGGTTCGTGTGCATAGCTGTGGTGTGTCGTGAGCGTGGAGTAATGAACAGCTTCTGCGCTGGTGTATGACGAAGGGGCGAAAGCTCCAGGCTAAACGGCCTTTTCAGAAATTGCCCGTGGTAATTGTTTACTTATTGTGTCGGAATGACCAGCGTTTGCTCGGAGAACATGGGCGCGATAAGCCGCTTTCACACGGACCGCGAATGAATTTTTTTCATACGACAGATTACATTTAAAGTCAATGCATTGTCTTTGCATTTACTTTGAATGTAATCTCTCTCCATGTAAATTCGTTCACGTCCGGTGTGAAAGCTGATTAACGCGCCCATTACGCGTGTATTCGTGTCTTCACATTGACTTTGAATGTAGCCAATATGTCGTGCGATAGTTTCGCGTCCGGTGTGAAAGCTGCTTAACGCGCCCATAACGCGTATATTCGCGTCTTTGCATTGACTTCGAATGTAATCTGTCCCGCGAAAAACTCGTTTCGCGTACGATGTGGAAGCAGCTTTATGGATAGTACGCGACAGCTAGAGAGAGCTCGGTTATGTTATGAACATAATACAGGTTTTGCAAACCGTACGTTCCGTTAGCGCGGACAAGTTGCTTATGTGGAGCCAGCAAATCGACCACTTCTACAGGAGAGAATTACCTATTTAATCTCCGCCTTTTTCGGCTTTTTATTAGCCACAACAATTTCTAAAGGGGGATGAAATTATGTCACGGTAGTGCAGAGAAATCCTTTGTTATGCCAGACACATTAGAGCTTCTGCGTTTTGCGATTGCTTTCACGGTAGCACCAGAGAGCTAACCCAGATATTTGTGATAGGGATCCGGCTGATCCCGGTCATGGATAAGTGAAGCGATCACAAGCAGCCGCTGTGAGTCACGGACAGTCGCGACCGATACAGGCTTTATCTTCAGATATTTTACAAAGCCTGCATTTGAGGCCAGTTGTTAGTGCTAACTATCGCTAGCGGCCCTGCTAGCCACCCGTAACACGTTAGCTTCACTTACATTATTTGCTGTTATATCGTTACTTACAGCTTGTGGCTCCGAGCGCTCGATCGATGCAGCTGCTTCAGGTTTGAGAAGCAGCTGAAACGCTTATCCAGTGTCGAATTATCCTTCATTTCTAAAGCTGTCTTTGGTGAAATGCTGAGCGCAAGCAGCTAACGTTCCCTTTGGCCGTGGCTGTTTGCTGCCAGCAAACAAAAAAAGCTACCCACTGGTTTCTGGTGGCATCCTCTTTTGGAAGAGAAATAGGTGTTTTTCTTCACGTCCAAAAGTAAACGGACAAGCAGCTTTGGGAGAGATACTGACAAAACTGCACCTCAAATGAACTGCGGTTCTTCTTTTGTATTTCCAAAAGTGTCGACGCTACTAAGGCATATTATGATCTGCCGTTGTTAGTGCCTGCTAGAATAGTTTCCGGTGTGGGCAGGTCCAGCGCCGAGATTGGCTCTGGCTGGGTCTGTACTAATTGGACGGCACAACCTGACGTCAGGTTTTGCCCAGATCTCGCGAAGATCTCGGGAGGAGCTGTTCAGAGAGGAAGTCACATTCACGAAATCACGTTCTTGGATTACGGCAAAACCCCTGTACCTTACGTTTAGAAACTTTTCAGAGGTTGAGTATGGACAACTAACATTATAACATTACTAATATGTATTAAAAGAAAGATCCGCATAATAGGTCCCCTTTAAGTGAAAACAAAGCTGGTGAGGAGCGGACAGCTGCACAGGAGTACAGACAGCAGTATGGAAAGGCACATCTACACAAGAGGATGTATATGAAATTCTGTTGAGAAATATTTAACGGTTTAAGAGTTCTGGCTGGAACAGCAGATTGGATGGATGTACACACAGACGCGCAACGATAACACGCATTTCTGCATCGCCATTCCCTTTGTGGTTGGGGATAGTAATGGCTTAATACTTACTCATTTCTAAAATGTATCAGCTAATGACATTAAACAAAATGAAGCTTCTGAGTATACTAAAACTTCTCAGTGTTTTCTCAGCGTTATATCCCGCGCATGCGTTATGCATCGCAGGTAAAAGCACAGTGAAACCCTCTCCCTCTCTCTATACCATAAAAAGCATAGCCACACACGGGAAATGCAAGTGAATGAGGACAAATTGGTGTCACATGTACGTTCAAATGTGACCAGAATTTTATACTTTGGTTGAATACAGAAAAAAAATCTGCAGAAAATGTGCAGGTGCACTAGCCCTAAACGGCATACAGCACCCCGGAGAGCACAGTCACACCCAAGCATGTAAACAAACTGTGTAGAAAGTTGTCCATCTAATGCAATACGTTCATTTGACCACTAGGTGGAAGCATTATCACGCAATACGCCAGCACAGTTGCAGGGTAAAGGGACTCACGTTTTCAATAACAAACGTCCACTCCTTGTCCTCAAATTCTTCCGCGTGTGGGTCCTGAAAAACAAAAAATCATCATGCATTAATTCATGAGACAGCGGATGCGTTGCATCATACTGGTTCCTGCATGGCTCATGCACATTAATAAATACCAGCCTTCCTCAGTCTGAGTAAATACAGCACATAAGGGTGGATTTATAAATACTGACTGTAGTATGCATGGAAACTTTACCAATAATGGTAAATTAATGAACACTGGCTCTAGTATGCATGAACACTGTACGTATGATGGGTAAATATATGATTACTGCTAAATACTCCTCAGATTTGACCCAGGACTACCAGGCTTTCATATTTTCCAAGCATGTGACCCACTTGACACACCACTTGTGTGCAAAAAGAGAGACCAATGAGAGAGAAGGAGAATCGCAGCATCAAAACTGTACCACCACTTGAACCTGAGTCCACCGGCCAGCTCTCATCCCCGCCGGCTGCCAGACTTATAAAATGAAATGAGGGGAGAGATCAGTGCAATTACAGCCGGTCCGCTGATTTAGGGGAAATACTGGTCTCAACTGATCATAAGATGCACCCACAAGCTCAACAGCTGTAGACCACGACCGGCGAGGCAAAGGGTGCAGGCCCAATGCGTGTGACAGACGGCCAGGAGGGGGCGTACCGAATGTTTATTTCATAGTGGGCGAGAAGCTGCGCGTGAAATCCTGAGCATGCGCGAATCCTCTGTATAGATAAAACAGTAGGCGGATGATCTTCGGACGGCCTCCTGCATTCGGCAGAACGCTTAGTGTATACGGTGCTGATGCCAACACATTATACCGACGGCATCGACGGTTGAGCAGCAGGGATCAACACAAATCGGCGCACAGATATGTACTCTGAGTTTTTGGACGTGGCCCAAGGGGATGCATATGTGCGCCTCCCTACGCTACTATTCGCGCCCTGATCAGCGTCAGAATTCGCACAAGTTAAAGCATTCAACTCGTACAAATACACTTATACATACACCCATACACACACACTCTGTCAGGCATGAACACCTGAACACACATCCACCTTTACTTATGACAGTAGTGCACAAACTCAGTCCTGGCACCACATTGCGTATGCTGGTTTTTGCTCCAAATACAATTGCAATCTTCGGATTTTAATAAGCTGTTTTAATTAGCTGCATTCCGTGCTTAGAGCAATTATTTACCATCTTAAGTCACATTTTCATGAACATATACATTGTGCCATGAAGAATAAAAATCCTTGAACACACTGTGCTTATTTTTCTATACTGAGAGGATAGCTGGAGAATAATTTGCCTGAGCTTAGTAAAACAAGTAGACATGGTCAACAACATCCCCCGCCAAAATGTGTTCTTTAAAGATACTATGAACAGAGGCTCCCAGAAGTGCCACAAGGGCAATAACTGTGGGAAAAATAATAGTGTGCTTCTTATTTTCGAACTCGATCAAGGTCTTTATGGTCTTAAGCTACAAACCAAATTTGGTTATCCTATCTGGAATATTTCTTGTGAAAAGTTGTTCTCCTTTATAGACACCGTAGTCAGAGTTCAAAAATGCGAATCAAGGGCAATAACTCTGGAAAAAATAATCGCTGGTCTCATTTTTCGAACTCGATCAAGGCCTTCATGGTCTGAACCTATATGCCGAATTTGGTTATCCTATCTCGAATATTTCTTGTGAAAAGTTGTTCTCCTTTATCCCGGACGGACGGACGGAAGGACGCACGCATGCACGCACGCACGGACGGACGGAGGTCAAATCAATATCCCCCGGCCACTTCGTGTGGCGGGGGATAATAAACAAGAAACAAAACAGGTGTGACAATGTTGTTCACCAAATAAATTGTTAGTTTTTGCAACCATGTGTCAACAGTTTCACTAATGAGGAACCTATTGATTGTTTACATTGATTAACTGGTTAAATTGCTTCCCTCAGCAGTTAATTATGCTAGTTTCTAATATCTCAATGTGGATATTAAATTTTTATTCTTCATGGCATGTAAAGATTGGTCAAATGTGGCTTAAGAAGATAAATAACTGCTCTAAACATAAATGCACCCAATTCAGACAAATCAACAGCTTGTTAAAATCCTAAAACTGCAATTGCAGCTAGGAAAAAAAAATAAAAAAATAAAATAATCAGCATACACAGTGGTGCCCCCAGGGCCGAGTGTGAGAATGACCGACTTATGAGAACACAAATTCAAATAACACACGTACACTAACTCAATGGCACACACACGCGCGCACACACACACACACACACACACACACACACACACACACACACACACACACACAGCATTGCAAGAGACGCACTAAGCTCAGTCCAGTTCGAATTAATCACAGACTGCAAGCCTGGTTTTTAAAAATCACAATTCAGGCATGTAATGGTCTCCCAAGTGGTGAAAGTGGGAACACAATACAGCCACAATTACACAACAGTTTTCTCCCCACTGGTGTGAAATCTATCTCACACCAAGAGCTCTTGTGTGACACTGGTGTTTACACAGCTGTATGTCCCCACACACTGGGGTCTTTCATCAAGCAGGTTTACAGAGTTCGCTACATCACAGCACCGAGTAAATCCTCAACCAGCTCATAATACGCAAGTCAGTTTCATGGATGCGAGACAGTCCTGGGTTTAATTCGGCAGGAATGACCTAATTCCATAATTCCGCTTTGTGAAACAGGGCCCAGCTAACTCCGTAATCCTGCTTTGTGAAACAGGGCCCAGCTAACTCAGTAATCCTGCTTTGTGAAACAGGGCCCAGCTAACTCAGTAATCCAGTTTTGTGAAACAGGGCCCAGCTAACTCCGTAATCCTGCTTCGTAAAATAGAGCCCAGCTAACTCAGTAGCCAGCTAACTCCGTAATCCTGCTTTGTGAAACAGGGCCCAGCTAACTCAGTAATCCTGCTCTGTGAAACGGGGCCACAGGGGGATTGTAAGTGAGAGTTCCTCCATGATCTGGCCTCCACACCTGGAGGAGGAATTCGGGAGGGGATGGGTTTGGAATGAAAAATCCAAGTCCGAGCCACGCCTACCTCTGTGCTTACTTCAAGCGGCAACTTGCCAAGGGCTGATCCGAGAACAGTGTCGGTACAGGGTGAGAGAGGTAATGGAGAGACAGTGAGGGAGGGGTAAGGAATGTGATCGGGGACTCTCATTTATAAGGCAGAGTAAGGAGCAATACAAACCACACAAAACAAATGCAGGAACTGATTAAAAAAAAAAAAAAAAACACAACAGGCAACATAAATAAATATCAGACAGGTCTATAGCCTCCATGCTAAGGTGCTGGTGTGAGACCAGTCAGGTGGTTGGTTCGAGACCCAGAGTTCGGCTGTCGGGCCCCTGACCCAGCCGACACGATGGGACGGGACAGAAGGAGGTACAGGTGAGGGTCAGGCGTTCCGCACCTTGAAAAGCGTGACCGTGATCTCGATGTTCTCAGGAACAGGCCAGACCACCACTCCTCTGTAGGGGTTCTTAATCCCAGGCTGCCAGCCGTGACACTGCAGGGTAGTGAGAGAGAAGACATGGAGCGGTTAGCAGAGACAAGCCTGAAGCGGATTTCACAAAGCAGGATTACCCAGTTAGCCGGATAAAGCCCAGGATGTCCCCCAAAATGTTGAGCATGGACAGGGCAAAGAGGAGCAGTTCAGAGTTTTCCTCAGCTAACTCTGTAACCTTGCTTTACTCAGCACAATTATCCAGCTAATTTAGCAACTCTGCTTTACTCAACAGTTATCCAGCTAAGTAACTCTGATTTTTCTAAGTAACAGAAAAACTGTTCTGTCAAAGAAACGACCCGTCATACTCCAGTGTGCCATCTCAATAATGTGCCTGTGAGTGTGGAAACCAGGAAGTCCGTGGGAAAACTCTACCTCCTGCAGCACACAAACACACACACATACCTTGGAAGATTTCCTTCGACTTCTGCGTGTCCACACAACCACCAGCTTGTCTGGTTGCCTGTGAGGGAGAGGGATAAATGAAGATGAGTGATCATTCGCTCTTACTCACTGCCGTACCTATAATTAACTGTGCAGCGTGCCACCTCTCAATCACACACTTAACACCACACTCAAACTGGCACTTACACACTCACCGCTCACACACCACTGCATTACATAATACTGGAATGAGCCGATAGCACAGGACGGGCTATACGAATAGCAAGAGCACAGACACACAGACAGATAGACAGACAAACAACAATAAGCTTTTGACTATGACATTCATGAATTTAAACATGCACCAATTCAACTGCACCCACTAAGAGTAATTACGCAAGTACCACCACGCATCAAATACTACAGATTAACACTCAACGACATGCTGGTTATCATGCTGAAATAATTGCACACTGAAGTGGTGCAATACGGCCAGACGCAAAGTTTCTGTTTTGTTACTAATCAGGAGGTGGAGCTGCTCGTTCCTGAGTCATAGTTTCACTCAGGCCGTCGTTCTCACGCAGTGCTCTCTCTCAGCTGTCATGGACACTGTACTCACTATGCACAAGAGCTACATCGGAAAGCTCAAAGGCCCTCCATGCCAGTTTTTCGCCTTCATTTCCAATGTTTGCAAAAACAAGTGACGACTAGAATGCATTTTTTACTCGTAAAAACAGAAGTCTCCCCCCGGACCCCTTCCCTGCCAAACCCACCGGACGGTCAGGCGAACGGACGGACAGACAGACAGACACATACCAAAAGGCACGACTGCAGGACCTGAGTAGTAAATATGTGAAGTTTCGTAAAGATCATGCTAACGGTTAAGGAGTTATGCTCCGGACAAGAATTAATGACATCTGGACGGACAGACGGACAGACAGGCACAAACCAAAACGCACAACTTCAGGACCTGAGTAGTAAATAAGCAAAGTTTCGTTAAGATCATGTGAACGGATTTGGAGCTATGCTCCGGAAACGAAGTGGGAACGCCGATGCCGACACGAACGCAAACCAAGCCTAAAACAATGTCTCCCCTCTGCCTCCAGGGGGGGGAGAGAGAGACATAATGAAATTAAGCTTGGAATTCAAAGGTGGAGAATTGATACAAAGCGTTGAAAGGCTCACATGTTTGGGACTACTTCAGACGTTCCATTACTGGAAAATAATGCACACCCTCAGAAAATCCTCAAACCAATCACAATGTGGTATTCTTGAGTATGATTGAGTATGTACAATATTGCTCATAAAGCTGGAATAGAATATTTCTTACCTCTTTTAATGAAATGATTGTGACAATGTGGTTTATTCTTGATCGATAAAGTTTCAGATTTCAAAACTATTTCAACTTCATGGGCAACAGTATACTTAAACCACAGAGCAGTACTGCAAGTACAGAATAAGTGTATTAAAATCTCAGACTGCCCTTAACAACCCCCATAAATATAATGATCACAGGCCCCCCGTTTTAACCCCCACACATAATCAGACTGCCCTTACGAACCTACACACCCATGTAATAATCACTGACCGCCCTTACTAAACCACACACAATGATGACAGACCACTGTAACTAACCCACACACACATGAGCACAGACCATCCTTACTAACCCACACACATGTAATAATCACAGACAGCCGTGACTAACCCCCCCACACATGCACACACGCGATAATCACAGACCGCCTTACTTACCCACACAAATATGAAAATTACAGATTACACTTACTAACTCACACAAATACAATGACCACAGACCCCTCTTACTAACCCAGTAGACAAATTGGAATGACTGGAAAATAATGCAAAGTAAATATTCAAGGTGCTTTTTTGCCATTAGTCGGCCAACGGTGTTTTTTATTTTATTGTGCTTTTTTCTCATCAGTGCTACATGGCAACGAAAGAATTCAGCTCCAGAATCTATACCGACCGAAGTGTGAAAATCAGATGACCTACAGAAGCACCAAACCCCACCCCCCCATCCCCCGTCCCGTTTGAGCAGAGCACGGACTGAGGGGCGTGTCTGAACCGCGTCACATGTCAGAGTCCGAGCCCCAGCTCTGCGGCGGCTGGCAAACACAGAGCGGCCCTTTGTGCCGCGTGGCTCCAATCACCACACAGCGCTCTGCCTGCGGGATAAATGCTCCTCCAGGGGTTCTGCGCTATGACAAAAATCCCAAACATGCCCCCCACCGCCCCACCAAGAGCGCCTTCTGGGCCCCGCAGCGAGCAGAGGCACGAGCGGGAGGGGGGGGGGGCTCACTGGACTCCATCACTCTGCTCAAGCCGCCTCATACATTCCTTCCACAGGCCCGGCCCTCTCCATCTACACAGCAGAGAGCTGCTCCATCTACTGCACACACACAGCCAAGGGACGGGGCCCCCAGCCTCAGAGACAGTCAGGAGAGGGGGCCCCCGGCCTCAGAGACAGCCAGGGGACAGGGCCCCTGGCCTCAGAAACAGTCAGGGGATGGGGGCCCCCAGCTTCAGAGACAGTCAGGAGACGGGGCCCCCAGCTTCAGAGACAGTCAGGAGATGAGGCCCCCGGCCTCAGAGACAGCCAGGGGACAGGGCCCCTGGCCTCAGAAACAGTCAGGGGACGGGGCCCTCAGCTTCAGAGACAGTCAGGGGACGGGCCCCCCGGCCTCAGAAACAGTCGGGAGACGGGGCCCCCGGCTTCAGAGACAGTCAGGAGATGGGGCCCCTGGCCTCAGAAACAGTCACGGGATGGGGCCCCCAGCTTCAGAAACAGTCAGGGGACGGGGCCCCTAGCTTCAGAGACAGTCAGGAGACAGGGCCCCCAGCTTCAAAGACAGTCAGGAGATGGGGCCCCCGGCCTCAGAAACAGCCAGGGGACGGGGCCCAAGTCTCAGAGACAGTCAAGGGATGGGGCCCCCAGCCTCAGAGACAGCCAGGGGACAGGGCCCCTGGCCTCAGTGACAGAAAGGGGATGGGGCCCCCAGCCTCAGAGACAGTCAGAGAACGGGGCCCCAGGCCTCAGAAAGTCAGGGGAAGGGGCCCAGCCTCAGAAACAGCAAAGAGTCCATTAGTACTTGGACAGAGACAGTATACAATATGGTGCTGAATGCTCCAGGCAATGTCGATTTATGCAGCTTCCGCAACTTAAAACCAACAGTCTCCACTCTGACCTCATTCATGATGTTCATAACCAATGGGCTGGTGTACTGAGACCAAAATGCAAACATCGTGTCACTGTCCAAATATTTATGGACAGCGCCGTACAACTTGCAGTTCCTCTGTATGATCTTTATCATTATGAGCGCTCTCCGGAGTCATAAAGCTAACACCGCAAAGTTATAAAAAATAAAATCACGGAACAGCACATTTCCCAGAGGAGATCTACGTGAACACTTACCCTGCCAGACCACAGCAGCGCACCCCCTGGATTAAACAAATACCAACACCAGAAACACAGCGTACCCTGACTGTACCCTGCACTCGCAGGGAAATCCAGAGGAACACACGCGCTCCAGCAAATCACATTGAGGACGGCTAAAACACAGCAAGATAATTTTCTAAACAGGGATTACCAGCTGATTTTTCCGCGATAAACGGGCAACGACTCGAATCTGAACCAGAACTAAATAACTGACGTCCTTTGTTTGAGCCAAATCTTCATCACTGTCACAAGCTCTAGACTCAAAAAGCACTGAATGCCAAGTCGAGCACCAGACATGGCGCCGTTCAGACAATGCTCCCGATAATCAGATCATGCAGTGTCTTCTGTGCGCGTATCAAATTCAAATAAAACTCTGATGCATTGAATTTGGGATTCACTGCCCACGGCTAAACAAACAAAAGAAAGGTACAAACTGTAACACTCTGTATCGCGCATCTCCCAAATTAGTCTGTCACACGGTCCTCCTTCACAACAAGCTGTCAATAGTAAACTGGAAGTGCACACATTACACATTTTTTCCCCACAGTCACCGTGGCATTATTTGCACACTACGGCACTGTGTTTTCAGTTATATGTTTGAGTTTATCGCTCTCAGAACCGAGAGAAAACATCTAATATGTTCTCGAAAGTTGTTGGCTCTCATCAGTTCTCAGGTCTGACAAATGGATCACACGTGTCACAGATCAGGGCCCAATCTCCCATTCACAGTCGATCACTGAACACATTGGGCATTTATTGGTTTCATTTTTTTAGTTAATGATTTGATTAGTTTTTTTCCCCAAAATTTCAATCAATTGAATTGCTACATAAGCTACAATAACTCATATAAAAAGAAAACAATCTTTTTAAAATAAAAATATCTGGAATTATACATCAATAACTAAGTCAATAAAATAAATCAAGACACCATTTTACCCCATTTTGTTGTTATTGTTATTTCTTACAACCATAAATCATGAAATTATTTAGCACCTAATGATGATATGATAATGTACGTCTCCAACAGCAGCTTCCGACTGCATTAAGGCTACATTCAGGTACCAGTTGAGTCGCCTACTTCGATTTTCACACACCCTGCAGAAGTTTGGTCCCATCATGCAGCAGATGTGGCTCTTTCATGGAATCCTCGCCGTTTTATGAATGGATGGAAGCTCTACGGAGCTCACCCAAACTAACACACGTTTCACACTCCATCTCCCTCAGGACCCAGGGTCTCATCTCCCAGCTGAAAAAGGCCAGGCTGTTTGCTGAGGGTTATGGATAAACATTCTGACCGCAAACTTTCAAAGTAATGTTTTTGTGCTTAAAGGCTACGCTATGATATACCCATTACCTATCAGAGCTAGTATAATAGAAGAGGAGGAATAACGATGATGTTGTTAGGCTACGTCAATGGTTTACTTACTGTAATATTGATACTAGAACCAAGTGAAATTACCAGGGCAAATGGTTGGTGTCCCAGCAGTAGCTCCATCAGGAGACGGGACATGGCTCTTAAAACTGGGACTGTGCCAATTTTAATGGGACGTTTGGTCACCCAGCTTTCAGCAGAGACGTCTCAAGACACAAAATGGGTCACAAGTGTCTATGAGGAGGTTCCCATACCAAGTCTGCAGCCAACGATAGAGTCCCTGAAACAGACTCTCTAGGTCTCAGCACCCAGATTGGAAGTTTAGTTGATCCAATGTGGGGTCTCAGTTTTAAAATGTTTAAGTACCAGTGCCCTGTACGATCAGAGCTACCTTCCACTAGCAGCATCTCAGACTGAATTCAGCACCAGCGCCGTAAGTGGAGCAGATGCAGCCAGCAGCAGCAGATCAGCTAGCGAGGATGACCTCCACACGCCCAGAGACATCATGCTATCCCACGATGCACTCCTCTTAAGCCAGAGCTCAGTGCTCCGCTGATCAGAGAGCTCACATCAAAGGGGCCTCGGTATCGGGGGGGGTGAGTGCGGAGGGCAGTCTGAGTCAGAGGCTATGTCCAAAATCTCTCAGCACTCACTATATAGTGCACTATATGGTGGGTTCACCATTTTGTAGTGCTGTCCGAATTGTTTTTAAGAATTATTATCCCCTATATAGTGAACTCATTACATCCCACAATCCACCACGAAATATAGTGACCAACCTATGGTCACTAACTCAGCAATATGCATTGCACACAAACCGAAGAATAATTAATTGTGCGACAGCAATGACGCCATTAACAGCGCCAAAAAACAAACCGGGTAGTGTCTGAAAGCGTTTCTTCCTTCTGCCCCTGAGCTCGTTATATAGTCACCTACATATGAGTCCCATTTATAGTGAGTAGGGAATAGTGAATGAGTGAGTGATTTCGGACACAGCCAGAGTCATAGCAAGCACAAGACGGAAATATGAACATTTAACTGCAGCGGCCATAAGTTTTCCCCAACAGACCTCACACGCTAAAAAAAATAAATAAATAAGTGACAACAGGACAAAGATCAAATGAAGACCAAATCAGAGCCACTCTGACATGAATAATAACAGGATCAGAGGAAGAGCGAAGATCTAGGAGCAACTTACCCCAGTTTTAAACCGCATCCATTTTACATTAATTACAAACACTGATCCCAGATCAGTGCTCTTTGACCCAACACCTACCCTCCATCAGGCATAAAGTAAGGATTCATTATCCATAGTTCTCCAAAGTTTTACATTCATATATCGTTAAGCCAGCTTACTCTGGTCTGGCTCGCAGGTGAGGAGGTGAGATTAGACCAATTATCTGAATAAATACAGAAAATAACATAACGCAGGGACCTGAATGGCACACCAGAGTGCCGACCATATCTGTGTCAGGGGAAGTCACAGCTAGACCTAATAAACCAGGTCAGGAAATGCAGAGAGAGAGAGAAATCGCGGGACAAAAATGGGTCGCACATCACCGCATGTGGGATGCGCTGAACATCAAGTGACTTCTGATGGAGTCGCACAGGGAGCATCGAGTGCAAACTTCATTAGAGCTGCATTAATGGGGCACCAGGCTGGAGTGACAGCTCGAGTTTCCATCTCATGTCAAGAGAATTTTAAGCGAATTTTATAAAATTTGCATAAAAGAAAATTTGAATTACCTGCATTTCCATCAACTGGCTCGGAGCAAATAAACTGATAAATTAGGCCAGTTTTTCCTCAAGATGGCGGTAGAACACACGTAACGTACAGAACAGCAGAAGAGATAGCAAAATGGAAAAGAAACAAACTGAAGCGAAACAACCGAAAGAGAAAAAAACTGGAGGAGAAACAAGAAAAAAAATGGAGAGAGGTTTACAGGAGTTGTATGCCATTCAGCAAATAGTCACAGAGCTTTTCTTTCAGCTAATGATTGCGATGTTTGACGCTGTCAGGAGACAAAGACTGAGTCAAATGCTAATGCAAGCAGCGGCAGCAAGGCAGCTGCGTCAGAACTTAGTCGGCTAAGCCGCCTCCATCTCACTATTTGCACATTAACTCTAAACCGAATCAGGCAAAAACCACCTCAAGCAAGCGTATTAACTTTTATGACTTGGAGGAAGTTTATTTGCATTTTGCTGTTTACATCTGCTTTTTCAAATGCGCATTTTCAAGATGCGCATAAGAATAGCGAGATGGAAACGCAACTACAGAAATAAATAGAGTCAAGGACTGGGCCCTCAGGATCTCCAGACTCCGCCCTCCAGTATCATGAGGGTCCAACATCCTGCCCCACCCCTCTCCGAAAACGGCTGCTTCCTGACTGGTTCTTGGGTGCGACCCGAGGCCATTTTACCAGAGTTTAGTCACACTGTCACTGTACCAGTGGGTGAACTCCCCCACAGAGGGGGGGGGGGTTCTGTAGCCTCATGGCTTCAGTGTTCGACTGTAATTTGGAAGGTTAATGTTTCAGACCCCAGTTTAGCCAGAGTAAAATCAGTGAAGCTGCTGGGCCCTTAAAGGCCCTTAAACCCACTGTGCCTTAAGGGTGGATGGACCCTTGTTTCCGCTCATCAACAGAAGTCGCTTAGGGTAAAAACATCAGCAAAGTAAGTCAACTGCATGCATCCCAAGAGCTCCCAAGTATAGTTAGCCAAGTAAAGGATTCAGCCCATTTTGGTCCGTTGACCTAAATGATTCGTTCATCAATTCATTCACCAGGTCATTCAGTGGTCCTCCGCGACTGCAGTATCGTTTCTGAACTGAGTCACTGAGCGAGCGAGAAGAAAAAAAGTGGAGTTGATTGGTTCATTTTGCTGCCTTGTTTATTTGCACTTCCAGAAAAAACCAAGATGATGCCCAGCAGGTCTAATCGGCTCATTCATTCATCTTCTCTGAAGAACTGCCAGGCAGCTTAGCAAGCAAATATTGCTATAGAGCAGGAGGGTGTAGTTAGCTGTACTCGCCTCTTAAGAGGTTCACACAGTTGCTAGCTACTGTTCTAAATGGTTAAATGGTTAATGGTGGCAATTTCCGTCAATAGAAAGCAGCTGACTATCAATGCATCGCTGAACCAAATGAAATCAACAAGAAATCGTTCGTCAAACACCGAATCGGTGATGGCAATTACGAAGACGAACCAAATGAACAAATCCTTACACGGTATCAAGTCAGTTCCTCCTGTTCACTGAAAGGATTCATTCAAAGAGAACGAACGGTTCACAGCTGACACAGCACAACACGCAGGATATTCATCCAGGTAAGAAAGGTACATTTCCTGAAGGTGGAAATCTGTGCCCTCACTTCAAAAGGGAAGGGGGGGGGGGGATAAATTGATCGATAACATTCCGTTTTAAGGGGAATGGGGTCAAAATAGTAAATTGAAAAGAATACAAGGCAGGAAGCCTTTTCCAATAACTTCCATAACCGCTTGCGACACAGGACAAGCACCTCGTGAAATCAGGAGCAGGATGAGAATCATGATTTCCCACCAAGCGCCCAGTGCACCCAAATATTAAGGAACAATTGGTGAAGTTTTATGAGGAACTACCCTGTGGTGTTTCAGAGTGCAAAAAATTGGATTTATTAATTTCTATTTCGTTAATTCAGCAGATATTTTTCTTGTTAATGAAATGTGAGTCAAGTATGACCGTTGAACAGAATCTCATCACAGCATCCCGTAAAACTGATAACACGGTTGTAAATACTCCACTTAGACTTTAAGAATAAGCCATTTCAATTTCAATTTGATTTGGCAATGTAATGCCAAAAATCTAAAAGAATTCAGAGCAGAGTACGGAAATGAACGCCTTGGCCATCTTGGCGTATTAAGTCCAACAGTACACAGGACCGTAGTGACATTGGGCAGCACAGCCCAACAGCAGTGAAGAGGAGTTTCAGAAATATGGCTGATAAAAGTGTAAATAGGAAGGGAGACTAGGGATAATGTGAAATAAAATTGATGTATCCCAAACCAAAACGAGGACAGAATTTAAAAAAAAAAAAAAACAGCCCAACATGGAATGGGTTTGTCACTCAGGCTGCAGAGATGTATTATTCATCATTAATTTGTTTATTAGACAAAGCACACACAGACATTACTGAACATTTCTGAGAGGGCACTAGTTAGACTCACTAAGCTGGAGGCTCATGTTTACGCGTAGACCCTCGTCTTGGGAATATTACACAATGTTAAACATTTAAAGCAGTCAGGCCGAGTAATGAGTCACCGGTCATTAATATTTAAGGGAGCACAGCTACCGGACACCGAGCTGGACAGACGGCCTTGTTTAGCGTCAGACGTGGGCGAGCGCATGAAAAATTCAGCGCAGCAGAGACGACGATTGAAGCAGAGGCCTTGCGCTCCAAAAACACCTTCAGCACTTTCAATCCCGCAGAAGGCCTGGCCCGTACCACAGCACACAGCAGAACATCATCTTCTGAAATGTCACTTTATAAAGGGCTTGTGTTATCTTCACACCAGAAGGGCACTCAAATCAGTGACAGAGGAGGGGGGGGGCTGGCTTTACCGGAGTGAAAACCTACAAGATGGCAGCTCTCCAGGGACAGGATTGGGGCAGTGCTGGATTACAGTATATCAGGAGTGCCAAATCTCATTCAGAAAAGGCAGGTGTGTGTATGGGGGGAGCTCCAGCCAAGCAGTTACACACCTGATTTTACTGATCAATCTCTGCAGTATTTCCTGAAGACCTCGAAGGGTAGAATCAGGTGTGTAACTGGAATAAAAGCCAGCTCCCACACCAGTCCTTTCCACACAGTGAAACATTTCAAGCTGGGTAGATTTACACATAGAAGCTCCCCTGGCGCCTTATAAATGCAAGTCAACCAAATTTAAAGATAAACTCAGTTTCAAATCACAACTGGTCAGGATAACAGATAATAAAGCTTGACTTTTGAAAACCTGAGTTCAGTATCTAAAAACTTAATGACAAGCAGAGTTAAAGAGAAGAAGGCAGTTGACATAACTTCATGGGGGTCATCAAGTTTTACGGTTAGGAACTCCTGCATAACAACAGGAGTGGCTTTAAAAGGACGAATGGATTTTAATACAGATCAGTCACAAACATTGTGGACGGAAGAGGTGATGGACAGAACCCTATGGGGTTGCAAAGAGCACCAAAGGCAAAAATACCCGGTTAATTCCCCCAAAATCCAAGGGAGGGGACCCCTCAGCCCCATGCATAGTTGAAGCGTGTGTATCTATCGTGTTAAAATCTCCACACCAGCAACAGTGAAGACTTGTTTGCTGAAAGAGATTTAACAAAGGCAATTGTACAGCTGAGGAATGGAGTTCGCTGAATTTTACCTCTCAAGAAGTAATCACATCAGTGGCACCCATATTTGACTTCGGATTGCGACCGAAATCGATAGGCTTGTGTAGTTAACTCTACCCCGATGTCCTCACCAGAAACCGTGATGATCAGAGATGGTGTTTTTCAGTTACCACACGGAATCAAATATGGACAGCCAGACAGACTGATGGCAGGCCAGACAGACAGACAGACAGACACGAGGGGGGAAAAACTCATTAATATTACAAAGAAATCATTATTTAGTCCACTATGGAGAAACGCTACAGTTCGTTACACAGTGTGCCGTCTGAAGTGAAGGAAAAATGCCTTCTGGTCCACAGCCAATTCTGGCTCTTTCCACTGGCTCATTCTGACCACGTTTCCTGGAACGCCAGCACGAGACTTTTCTTTAGCCCCATTCCTTCTGAGATGCCCCAAGATTTTAGGCCAGCTGGGGTTTTGGTAAATGTGCTCCTGTACAGGGGCGTCGGCAGTAACATCAGAGGTAAGGTCTCCACACTGCGCTTTAGGGCAGCTGCAGCCCAGAGCCTCCAGCAGGTAACCCTGAGGATAAACACACGGCTACATCCTCACAGGGACATCAGAGTTCTTCTGAGAGGTGAGCCCAATTCAACACATTTCAGCAAAGAAAGAAAGAAAGAAAGAAAGAAAGAAAGAAAGAAAGAGAAAGAGAGAGAGAGAGAGAGAGAGAGAGAGAGAGAGAGAGAGAGAGAGACCTACAAAATACAAGAACTCAGCTCTTAAAGTCCCATACAGATATTCTGACATGTCTCAAGTTACCATCACATACACACTGGGGCCAGCACATGCACAAGCCACACACTCACACAGACGCAAGCACACACGCGCGCGCCGAGAAACACACACGCATGCATGTGCTCTCTTGCGCGCACACACACACACTCATGCATACGCACGCACACACACACAAACACATACACACACACACACACACAAATGATGCGGACTCTTCTGAAATGTTCCTGATTCTAATGTAAAGTGCTCTTGTTACCGCCGCATTACTGGGACGTTAGTAATAAATAAATAAATGCATGAGAGGAAAGCTGCATCATCAGCAGCACAACCCCTCTGCAGCCCAGCTGTGCAGTGAAGCCTACAGCCGCATGTGAGGCTCAGCTCAAACGCAGCGCCAAACAGGAGCACAGTGCCTAGGAAAGACACGCCTGACACACGAGCAGGAGAGCGAGAGGCAGGGAACGCGTTAGAAGTAAGTACCCCGCTATTCCACTTTTACAAGCAAATAATGAAGAGCTGGCAGCACGTTTTTGGGGACTGGGGAGGGAGAAGGATGGGGGGTCACAGTGTGTGAGGTACAGCCCCCCTCCTCCCTCCGGTGCTCCCAGCCTGGGTCCTGCACGGTCTCTCCCTCACCAGAGGGGGGCAGCATTTGGGCCAGTTGACACACAAACATGACAGGAACAGTTCGTGCCGAACTCTGGAGTGTCCTGAAAACGCGACACACATCTGAGTCAACCAATCAAATGCATGAGGGTCAGTGGGGTGATAAAAAAAATGTACAATTAAAAAAATATTATGACAGATTTAAAAAAAAAAAAAAAAAAAACCACAACAGAGCAGCTTGTGGTGTGCAGGCACACTATAGGTCGAGCTGTACACAGGAATTTAACCCTGCGAGTCATGCGCATTACGAGAACAGCGTCAAGTGCCGCATCACAGACTATGGCAGAGGGAAAAAAAAAAAATCAACTCATGTACTGCGAAGAAACCAGCAGCCAAGTGTGCCGATGGCAGCCAGGTAAGAATTAAAACACTGAGTGTAAGTAAAAAAGTAAGTAAGTGATTTTGGTAAGATAGTGTGTTTTTATTTGATCTTATTATTTCCAGCTCAGCTCTTACAGTAAGGCTAAAATACACTGTGTACAAGCAAGTGTTACACTATAAAAACTTTGTAATAAAGTTACAAGATTGTTGACTTTTTCACTTTGTTATTGCACTTTAACTGCTTTGTTTATTTACAAAGAGCAAATAAACGCTGGCAGTTGCTGACCCCCGCCCCCCAATCACCACCTTGACTAACCGATTTTCTGCAGGAAACCCTGGTCCCGCTGTAGTGCCCTGAGAATGACAGTACAGTGAGCACTATTGCTGTAGTGCCCTAAGCCTTAATGTGCAGTGAGTATTACCATTGTGGAACCCTGAGAGTTAAGGTACAGTGAGTAATACTGCTATAGTGCCCTAAGGTTACAGTAGTGAGTATTACCGCTGTGGATCCCAGAGAGGTACAGTACAGGGAATATTACTGCTGTAGTGCCGAGAGTTACAGTACAGTGACCATTACTGCAGTAGAATCCTTAGAGTTACAAAACAGTGAGTATAACTGCTGTAGAACCCAGCGAGTTACAGTAGTGAGTATTACCGCGGTGGAGCAAGGAGTTACAGTACAGTGAGTATTACCACTGTAAAATCCTGAGTTACAGTACAGTATTACCTCTGTAGAGTGATGAGAGTTAAAGTACTGATGATATTACCACTGTAGAGCCCTGAGAGTTACAGCACAGTGAGTATTACCACTGTATTGCAAAGAGTTACAGTACAGTGTGTATTACCACTGTAAAATCCTGAGTTAAAGTACAGTAAGTATTACCGCTGTAGAACCCTGAGTGTTACAGTACAGTGATTATTACCACATGTAGAGCCCTGAGAGTTACAGTACAGTGAGTATTACCACTGTATTGCAAAGAGTTACAGTACAGTGTATTACCACTGTAAAATCCTGAGTTACAGTACAGTGTGTATTACCACTGTAAAATCCTGAGTTAAAGTATAGTAAGTATTACCACTGTAGAACCCTGAGTGTTACAGCACAGTGATTATTACCACATGTAGAGCCCCGAGAGTTACAGTACAGCGAGTATTACCACTGTATTGCAAAGAGTTACAGTACAGTGTGTATTACCACTGTAAAATCCTGAGTTACAGTACAGTGAGTATTACCTCTGTAGAGTGATGAGAGTTGAAGTACTGAGGATATTACCACTGAGAGCCCTGAGAGTTACAGTACAGTGCGCATTACTGCTATAGAGCACTTTAAGTTACAGTACAGTGAGTATTACCGCCCTAGTGTCTTGAGAGTTACTGTACAGCGAGTTTTACTGCTGTCGTGCCTTGAGGGTTACAGTACAGTTCTCATAAGAGTGGTCTCACTTTCACCTCAGTGACTTCACTCACTCTGGACTGGTCAGGCCACCGCAGGCCTCAGAAACAGTAGTCATGCGTCTGGATATCCTGTAGCGGACAGCCCCTAACCAACTAGACAGTCCGGTCGGCCGCGACCGCATGGGTGTAGCCCCTGAAAGCCCGCTTCTCCCCTTCTTTGTGCATTATTTGCCCAATACTGCCGCCATGGCAACCAAAATCAATAGGCGTTATAAGTATATTACATGTTCATAGCAAATACACAAGTAATTGGTCCAAAACTGCAGCCTGTATTGCGTCCACAAGAAAATCTCTCCGTTTTGCCACTAATGTGCGTATATCGCCAATACTGTTGCTATAGCAACCAAAATCAATTGGTGTCATGAGTGAAGTATCACACATACCAAATATGAAAGTAATCGGTCAAACATTACAGCCTGTACAGCATCCACAAGGAAGAGTGTACGTTTCAGCACAAATTGCACATTTTTCAGTAAATACTGTTGCCATGGCAACAAAAACCGATAGGTGTCATAAGGGAAGTATATCACATGTCCATACCATTTATGAAAGTAATCGGTCAAAAACTGCAGCCTGTACTGCGTCCACAAGGAAGTGTCCAGGACGCGGTGGTGGCGGAGACGACACACGTCAATCCATAGTAGCCGCCCGACTTCGTCCAGGGGCTACTATTAGATGCCTAGACTGGGTCCTAGATCAACAGATAACGCCACATGACTCATTTTTGGGGCTGTTCATCTCTTCTCCAGACCGTCAGGCAAGCCAAGGCCAATGCATCATAAACTGCACTGACACCCCGTACAATGGCATTTCACAGTGAATCAGAACAGCTTCAAAACTGCTTACTTTGGCTAAAAGCCTAGAAATATTTTCTGGTGTTTTCAAAATCCCATCTGTCGTTCACACATCAATAATGTATCACTTTCAGGTGCAGAAGTTGCGATACGGCAAATAAAGAGACAGAGAACAACAGTTTGAACAGTAAGCTTCCGAAGAGGGATAACGGGACGAATCAGAATTCCCTGTCTGAGGAGGAGAGATCGGGGCCAGCTCCACAATCACAGTCCCCCTTACAGATAAGGCCATTACAAAGTCCAATTTTTAGCCCATATTTGGTACTCTGACTTTCACTTCTCGCAATTACCTTGGGCTGCAACCAGTGTACATACAATGGACCAATCAGTCAATCTGCACCACATGGTAAAACTGACCGGGAAACGTCAACAGCTTTCAGAGAATCCACACACTAGCGTGCGCCACACACAACATCTCAACACCAAATCTGTGGCGCCCACCCGAACTGATCCCTCAGGATATAACAATCCGCAGATTGAAATGGCGCTTCCAATGTCCCAATGGTGTGTGGGTTCTCTCCTGATGACACCATAGGCACAATATGGGGGGTCAGAGCAGGACATTAAGGAGGTAAAGCGGCAAGAATGCCCTCATATTTCTCAAAACGATAATATCATGCCAGCGTAAACCCAAGAAAAGAACACATTTCATAACGCTCAACTCCACATGTAGCAGGGCAATAGTGCGTTTAATGGCTGGTCAGTTATTACAAAGAAATACAGACAGATCTCTGGGGAATATCAGTCCACACAAAGCACATGATCGCCGCTAGTGCCTCTGTTTGCTCTTTAGTGTGTGACCTTGTGCTAAAGCAGAAGTGGCCAGTGAGGGCCGTATCTGTTCCTGACTTTCATGCCAACTTTTGGCCTTTAATTAGTTAATTTCCCTTAATTATAGCCAAACCAATAATGAAATTTTACATTTTTCCAAAAAAGGTCAAGACTAAAGAATGGCCACAAAACACAGTTCTTGTGTCCCTAAATGAAATATTTCACTACAATTCATCCAGGAGTAAACTCACATTTGCTTGCAAGGCTTCCAATTGGCTGGATTTAGTGAATGCATACACTCACTACTGCCTTCAAAGTCAGGAATTGACCACCCCAGTGCCAAAGAAATCAATCATCGAGGTTTCCTTCGCAAGCATTTTGGGTGTACGAATGGGAGTGAGTGCGAGTGGTGTTTTATCAGGAAAACATGCAGTCCCAGCTGTGTTAAAGTAAGAACAGCGAGCAGCACTGAAAACACTCTTCACCAACCGGCGCACACAGCACCACACAACTGCCCTTCTGTGGCGGTTCGGTCAGGGAAAAATAAAACTGAAGCTGCAGAGGTAGAGATCAAGGCCTGGGATGGACAGTAATGGATGACGGATGTCTAACGCTCCCACCATAAAGCACAGCCACACCCATAAACGAAGCCAGCACAAGGTCATCTTTCGAGAGGACGGTCTAACGCTAAAAAAAAATAAATAAATAAAGGCCATTTTAATGTAAAGCAGTTTTCTGCATGCGGTCTTATTAGTGATGATTACGTAGCCAGCCAACAAACTGCTTAAACCATCGATTTTTATTCCAGGTCTGGGACATTTTGTTTGGGGCTTGATATCAACAATCAATTCAGATGCAGTTTAACCCTTTCAGATGTAAGATATCATAATCAGACGCTGTTGGAAACCTATCATGTGGCAACTTGTTTAAAAGAGCTCCCGCGGGGAGCTCTTTTAAACAAGTTGCCACATGATAGGTTTTCAACAGCTCAGGATAACTACATATTTAATTCTTTGAAAATGAATTCAGCGCTCAAAGGGTTAACCAGGCGAGGCAAGTTACCTCGTTAAAGGCTCACTGCTTTCCCAGACCATTAAGCGCAGAGTAACACCAGAAACCAGCAGCAGACAATACAGCTCCTCAGACCAGGAGTGAAAACCACTTATGCACACCAACGTCTGTCCACTCCAGGATGAGGTCACAGAAGAACATTTCGTGATGAAGCAGAGATAGAGGGGGAAGAGAAGGTCAGGCCACTTTCAGTGAAGAAGACCAGAGTTTGGTGTTTCACCCAGAAACGAAGCCTGCTTTCTCAAAAGCTCTCTGCGTAAAGGTTCAGAGCCCAGCTCTAGAGAGCAGTTCAAATCAGAGAGACCCAGAACAGAGATGCAACTGCGCGACCGACAGCTACAACTGATGAATGATGTGCAGAGTAACAACGCAAACCAGCAAGGCCTGCAGCTGTCCAGAGGAGGGCGCTACGTAGCCAGTTCAATAATAGCCGCGTTCTCTTTGCATGAGCAGGCTAAACAAACCCTACACTCACAATCAGAGTTACCGTAAATTACCATGGCGGGTTAAGAGAGAGCTGCCTTTGTGACATTGAAAACCCCAACTTCAGGCTCAAAACACCTCGCTAACACACTAATCTCTCGTCCTAGCCCACCCCCCAGGACGGGCGGACCGCTCTGGAGAGGTAAAAATATGGAGGAACTCCAGGCTCTTTAAACAGGCCCAGATGCAAACACTAGATGCGGAATATAATGGGTAAGCCAGATGCTACGAGGTGCTAAGCTAGTGCAGCTCACTACTGCAGCCAGGAAATCCAGCGCTTTCGGCCCGTCTGACCCATCCACGCTCAGGGCTGCAGAGTCCAGCACAGCCTGTAGCCTCCAGTAAATTACCAAACAGGGCCATCAATATACCAGACCCTCACACTCGAGAGCCGGGGCCTGGAGAGGGGACTTTCTCTCTGCAGCAATAACATGGCCGACAGATAAAAATCTTAATGGCAGCGCCAGCATCAGGGCGCTGTCCGTGGCCGAGTACCGGCGATAAAGACTCACTCTTCGCCTCCTCGTTAAGCTCGTCTCTCCTCTCCAATCACAGCCGCGATGTTCGCGCAAACGAAGTGATACGCAGCACTCGTCGGGGCCGATGGGCGCGATCTGACAGGGGCCCCACAAACACTGCCACAGCAGAGCCGCACAAATAACCGAGGGGCGCCTAAAACCGAGGTGTCTGTGCGATATGGCCTAAAGTTCACATCACAATGTATTATGAATTCTGAATTGAGCTGGGCGATATGGACAAAATCTAATATCTCGATTTTTTCACTGACTACCTTGATATTGATATTATCGAGATAAATGTTTGTGCTTTCACAAAATATTTACACAATTATATTTTTGATAACCATTTATTAGTAACGTTGATATAACGACCAAGCAGGTGCAGGCAACAGCTACAATAGTCTTGTAAGAGCAGAAAAAATACAACCCTTTACTGTAATGCAGGTTTTAAAACCAGAAAAGCCAGCACTTCTCATATCACAATATTACAATTTCCAAAATTCGTGACAATATTTTACTTTGCATCATGACATAGATATAATATCGATGTATTGCCTTGCCCAATTCTGAATTATCATGTCTAACAGAATATGCTTCAGCAGAACATGCCATTAAAGGAACACAAGTATCCAGTAATAAGGATGCTGCCTTGATTGGTTAAAAAAACAAACCAATGTTATCGCAGCCCTGTGTCAGTGGGCAGCCCCCATGTTTTCTGGGCAAGTTTTTTTTTTTTTTTTGCGCTAATGCTCCATTGTAAACATCAAAATTGTCTCCCTTTAGGTGCGAGCATTATTGCCAAATTCAGAGTGTATATCATTTAAACCGATTTATTGCTCATTAACCATGTACTAATCACCATTTCTAGCAAGGAAACCGTAATCAGATTTCTGCAAGCAGTGAGGGTGTCAATCACACCAAACTTGAAGGGACCAAACTTACGCACCACTTCTGCCTCATTTCCACTACATAGTAACAGCTCTTCTCTACTCTACCCGCCTTGGTACCGGGTACTTTTCTGGGCGGTTGTTTTCCAACAGAGGATAGTACTGCCTCAGTGTAGATGGTCGTCATAGCGACGCAGCACGAAACTGCCCTGACGTCATCCTCAATGCGCAGTGGCGGCCAGTGGAAGGAAAACATCCCTTGAAATGGATGAGATTATTGACCCGATTACAATCATTGTTCTTGGTTAACACGGTTTCCAATAATATGAATAATTTGTTGGTGGTTAAGTAGACAGTTTTCCTTTTAATAGAATGTTAAGGCGAGTTAATAATAAATTCAATAAAACTGTTTAATTCACTTGCTTGAATAGGCAACACATAACAAGAGCAGTGCAAAGCTTGGCATATGCCCCCGTCCGTATGTTTAATTGGGGTTAAGACTGAATAGGTTGCTAGTTTAGCATGGTGAACGGTGAGAGTGAATAATACTGGGTTAAACATGTTAAAATAAAACTGGTTTTCAAATGAAGATGAGGAGTTCTTTAGTAATTGCGTGGAAACTTAAATCAAGATGGCTGCCGTAGCGGTCATACTGGATATCGCACTGTACTGGTTTTCGAAAGGAACCTTTCTCTACCCACCCCCCATACACCATCTAGAAATGAGATGGATCGGACGAGGCGTTCTTTAGTTATTGCGTGGAAACGAGAAGTTTACGGCCGGACGCCCGGACAAACAGACGGAGGGGGCGTTGACATAATGCCCCCTGCTCATTCGACCCGGGGGTTTAAAAAAAAACCAACGTGTTTCAGCTCACAGAGCCTTCATCAAAGTGCAAGAGATGCCAACATGGTTTTTTTTTTTTTTTTTTTTTTTTTTTTTTTTTTTAAACTGAGCCATGTCTTAATAAAGGCTTCTTATTGACTTTTTTCACTACGGAACAGAGTGCCTTGAATTTTTTCCCAGTGTACCGACTGACACCTCCAAACTTCAAGGTTTTTACAAAGAGAGACAAACCTCACCTATTTTTTCTGAGGAGTACCCAAGTTCAGTGCAAAATTTAGGGAACCCGTGTAATAAATAGTAGGCAAGCAAGCCACAGCTTCAAGAAAGCACCACAGATGACCCGAACGGAGGAAGGTCAAAGGTCACACCAACCACAGCACATATGGTTTTCGTTCCAGCCAGAACTTCAAAGAGTTCAGATATCAGAAAGAAAACGTGCCCATTCAGAAACTTTGAAAAAATACTGCTGGGGGCCCCCTTTCCTGCCACTGTTTTTGTGGGTCCCCTCCAGCCACCCCAACTCCACCCCCCCCCACCCAAGAGCAGTTCAGACCCTTCACCCCACCAACAACGACGCCATTGGTGACAGAATACAACATCGCACCATGGACAAGCAAACGGAACCCCCAAGTAGTTACCACAGCAGTAGCAGGCCATGGTCTAGTTCTTCAAATCAGCATTTAAATAATGGCTTCAGTGTAGCCCCCGACTTGCAGCAAAAGCACATTTTGCACTCATTAGCCCTCCACATGAGTGAAATGGAATACTGCAGTGAAAAATTTTGCTCCAGTTGGCTACAATACACTCAATTTTGGCATCTTGCACACACCCTCAGTCAGAGGATCAAATTTTAAGACGCATTTCATTCACACTACCAGATATTTACTTAAGTGCCTCTGGCTAATCACTATGCAAGCTTCAGTATCAATCCCCGGAATAGAATGCTCTACACTGGAGTTTCAAGCACATCCTCAATAACAATTACACCACACTGAGAAATAAGAGAGCAAATACTCAGTGAAAACTTTGAGCCAATAAACAGTGGCAATAAAAGGTTACAAAATTATACTAAGTTCACGAAATTAACACTTTTGCATCAGACATGACATCTCCCAATTTTTGCAAGAAATGAGGCAAAAAAACAAAGGCATTTTAACATCTCTTCCCATCCAAGAATGCCTCTGAATTTACAGTTATCGCAGGCCGAGGAATCCTGAGAATAAGCAATGCGGGCGGCGCATTGTAAATACTGGTAACTTATGGAGAGAGAACGGTATGTTTCAAATTTACACCAACGCCCAAGGGCCAGGCCAATCGGTCGTCGGTGGAACCCTTTAGTTACGACCAGAGCGGCACAGGCGCAGACCGGCGCGGCTCGGGCCACTCCCAGTGCGCAGCACGCGGACGCGCCAGCAGAAGCGCCGCGAGGGCTGCATCCACAAGAGCGGAAGGGCCAACTCAGCATTCGTGCCAATGTAACGTTAGCAGAGGAATTTTACCATGCATCGTTAACACGTGTAGCCTTTCTTTCAACACGAAACTGACACTGCGTTACTCACCACTTCTTCGTGCATTCCACCATGAGTTCCTGGTAGGATGCCACGAACTGAAACTTGGAAGCATGCTTCCCCACGCGCTGCAGTCTTTTCCACACCGAAGCCATATTTCTAATAAGTATTCGTTTTCTCCTCGTCGGTTTCGAAGTTCTTTGCGGGGGAATTTTAAAAATATCAAAACGGGATCATTTTCTGTACACACGCACTTAGTCGGGTTAAAAACAAATAATATTAAAATAAACCCTCTTCTAGTTTATCCTGTCGCTCAGGTGGCATGCCTTCTCCGAGCCTCATCGTAAAGGCAGAAGCGGTGACACATTCTCCTCGCGATGACTGCCGAGCTCTGCATGATCCTGCATGACTGCCGGAAGGTGATAATCCCAAATGATCTTTCTTCCAGAATATCACCCAGTGCGTCACGTGCCCAGAGATCGCTCACCTATTGTAAAACAGAAACAATCGATTATCCAGCAGCCAGATGCCAAGGTGGAGGAGAAATGCAGACATTGCAACAAAACCTATACACTCGCAGCACAGGCAGCGTCCAGAAAACGTGCCCTCCGGGGCTGAATTTCCTCCAACTTGTGACGTCAGACGTATCGAGATTCTACACCCGGCGGGCTGCTGGAAATCTGCCAACAGCCACATGCAACTCGCCATTCAGTCAATTATTCAAAGCACAATATTATTAATTAGCATGGCTATATAGTTAGCAAGACGTGAAACACGTAAGGCGCCATGCTGACACAAATTAGGGAGTGCGTTTGTACAATGACAGTAGCCGATACACAAGATCTACTGTTGACTAAAGCCGCTTTCACACTGGACGCGAAACGAATTTTTCGCAAGACAGATTACATTCAAAGTCAATGCAAAGACGCGAATATTATTCGCCTCTTCATTGACTTTGAATGTAATCTGTCGTCCGAAAAATTCGTTTCGCGTCTGGTGTGAAAGCAGTTTAAGTGCAATTCCGACTGACCATAGAAACTTCACTTGAGCTCGGTTTGAATTACTAATCGAGACCAGGCTACAAAGTGCATTCGGAACAGGCAGAGTAAGCAGAGAGATCTGTCTGAAAGAAAGCGCCATTGAGATCCCCCCTTGCTACCAAGACTAGGCGATTTAAAAGAACGATGACGTTAGCAAGCTTGCTTAGCTAGCTGCCGAACCAAACAGTATTATGAAGTTCCGCCGGCAGCATAATTACAGAAAAACTAATGGCAGACAATAAGCAGTGTAGCTGGTCATTAATGCAACCAAAGTTAACGGTCTGACCAAATTAACAAGCTCGTTCAGATATAAAACTGACAAAAAATGCAAGTCGTTGAACCTTACTTTGCAAAAAGCAAACACCAAGCGATCTTACACATGTAATTTAACTAGCTACCGCGGCTAGCACGATGTACAGCCATAGGCTGTAGTGTACAGCTAGCTGGCCGCTATTCCGAATAAACTTTTTGGCTCAAATGAAAAGCACACGGCCGACAGCTCAGTACAAGCACAGCAATATGTAAGTGATCATCAAAATCGCCCGTATAACGTTAGCTACTCACCTTCCCGATCATTTATTTCGAAAATTCCAACTAACAACCCAGCTACAGCCTGACTGCATTGCAGTATTCGGAGAGCTAACTGACTTTGCTAGGCTATCAGCATACCACCAGCTACTAGACTATCGGTTTTAAGGCAGTAGCTAGCTAGTTCAGATTGGACTAAATTTCGGGCGCCGTTTGAAACAAGTTTGGAGGTTATCTCATACATGTACGTTCAGAATAAAATAATAAAAACAGAACTAGCCACAACAAAGTGCGTTCTTGCGCAAACAAATGGAAAGCTAACTAACGTTAGCTTGTTATCGCTAGCCAAGCTCCAAACCCCTACGGCTAAGTTATTTCTCAGCAAGTCATACCCACTCAGAATCTCCCCGCGTAACAGTACATTAACGTTAGCTAATCAGTTAGCCAAGGGATAAACATTAAGGAAACGCCCCCGGGAATTCGCCATTGGCTATTTTGGCCCAAGTCTCATAAATATTTACTTACCAACTAACACGAATGTATAACTATACATTTATTATAAGATAGCTGGTGGTACTCATCGTCAGTTGGATATCTTGCACGATCCCTCAAGCGGTGAAATCAGACCTTCTATATCATGAGCGAGGTGAACATCTAGGCAAATGGCTTTCATCATCCAAGGTCTATAAATTAGATTTCGGGACCACAGGAGGCCCGATTTCTTTAGTGGTTCTAGCGGATGGAGTTTCGTTCCCATTCATTGGACTCCGCTGCGCCGGGGCGGGACTTCAAGCCCAAAATGTTAGAAGATTTTTAAAGCAGGTTTAGTTTACCACGAAACGTGTTTACACATGGGGCGACGGAGATTTATTTAAAATTAAAGGTCAGAGGAATACGAACTTCTTTCAGGTAAAGCGAATAGAGTTGAAAGCCAAGAACTGCAATCTCACCGTATCACAGATGATAATATTACAGTTTTAATTCTGAGTTCAACAACCCACGTCCTTCCATGATTTCAATAGGATCTTTAAAGAAAGAGGGAAGTCATCATCTTACCATGTAATGGCGCTGCCATAACGCTGCATCGGAGAAATTCATAAGCCGTAGAACAGCGCTCCCTATTGACAGGTTAAAACCACCTACTTGTGCACTCCAATCACTGCAATACAGCTGGGCTTGAACACTCTCTCTGGAGTACTGAAACTCAACACCAGAGGCCTATTTCACAAAGCAAGCGAGTGTTTCACCAAGAAGGATTACAGAGCCAGCTGGGTGACTGCTCAGAGAAAAACTTCAGTCCTCGGTGCCTATTTAGGATGATTACATGTTTTACTCAGCGTGGCACAACAGCCAATTTAATAATCCCGCTTCATGAAATCCCCCCTCCTCCATTTTTCGATACAGATCCCTGGCCTCTGGGTAAAATTCAGTGTTAGGCCACATGTCGATAGATTTGTTCACACTTTTCCCTTCTTTTTTTGAGCAAATTCTTACCAATAATCAGACCATGCTGAAACTGACTCATGTCCTAGTTAATGTGGTTTTATGAGCCAATTTTTGAGAAATTCAGACAAAATCAGACACATTGGATTGTTGAACCCCCTGTATTTGCCTGATTTTTGCCCCTCGGCCAAATTTTGGCCAGAGGGTTATTGTCGTCACCTGCGTATCTGTCTGTCTGTCTGTCCATGACTTTGTCCGGGTCAGTACTCAGCAACTAATGATCGCAGCTTCACCAAATTTGGTATTGTAATTCACTATGACCCATAGCTGTGAAATGTCAGGTTTTTTGCTGGATTTGACCTTTGACCTTAGCGCTGTGACCTTGATCGTGGAAATCTTGTCCGGGTCAGTACTCAGCAACTAATGATCGCAGCTTCACCAAATTTCGTATGGTAACTCACTATGACCCATAGATGTGCAGTGTTGGGTTTTTTTTGCTGGATTTGACCTTTGACCTTAGCGTTGTGACCTTGATCGTGGAAATCTTGTCCGGCCAAGTACAAAGTAACTATTAGCTTGGGACAGAAGGGGTGGACAGAGAAACGGTTTGGGTTTTGAGTTTTTGGCACTATACTCATCTCAAAAATAAAACATAACGGGTTGCTGAATACCCCTCGGCCTTTTGTTTATGTAGTAAACAATGCAGTTATGCTTCAGATTTGATTGTAATGTTATTTCATGTGGTCCTTAACCATCTGTAAAAGGTCTTCAATGAATGTTTAATAATGTTTACTTTTATGTTAAGCAGAGTGCAATTAATGGAATGATCACTATGAATTTGGTGAAGCTATGATCAATAGTTCCTGAGTGCTGATCTGGACAAGATTTCCTGCATCAAGGTCAAAACACTAAGGTCAAAGGTCAAATCCAGCCAAAAACCTGACCTTGCACATGTATGGGTCACAGCGAGTTACCATACCAAATTTGACAAAGCTACGATCATTAGTTGCTGAGTACTGACCCAAACAAAATTTCCACGATCAAGGTCACAGCGCTAAGGTAAAAGGTCAAATCCAGCAAAAAACCTGACATTGCACATCTATGGGTCATAGTGAGTTGCCATACCAAATTTGGTGAAACTGCAATCATTAGTTGCTGAGTACTGACCCGGACAAGATTTCCACGATCAAGGTCACAGCGCTAAGGTCAAAGGTCAAATCCAGCAAAAAACCTGATGTTGCACATCTATAGGTCATAGTGAGTTACCCTACCAAATTTGGTGAAGCTGCGATCATTAGTTGCTGAGTACTGACCCGGACAAAGTCATGGACAGACGACAGACAGACAGACAGACAGGCAGGCAGGCAGACACGCAGGTGACGACAATACCCCTCTGGCCAAAAGTTGGCTGAGGGGTAATAAAAATGGTTTTGAGCATTTTGAGCGCCCCCTATTGACAAACTTCGATAACTACATTCTGGTAATCTACCCCCCCATAGACCCACTTTCAATGGACTTTGAACTGGGACACCATTGAAGTTCAGAATTAGAGAGGTGGGAACTTGCAATTTTGTTACATTGGCCAATAAGGGCCCAAAAAAGGGGTCGCTGTAGCTCAGGCCAGAAGGGGTCAATAGAGGAACGGTTCTGGATTCGAAGTTTGGGTACCATACCTATTTCAGAAATAAAATATCAGCCAAACCCAGGGGGGACAACAATTCTGACTGTCTGAAGTTCTCAAAAATTGGCTCTTAATCATCACAAAATATTTGAAGTCTAGCCGTTAACATTATTTCCATAATTGCCACATAACCCACTGATTGCTCAAGTTTGATTGACCTTAGTTTGAAGACTGAATAGCTTATTTTCGCATGGACCTATTTGCATTAGTAGAGCAAAATGATGGGATTATAAACAACATAATTGCTTCAACAAAAATAACAGATAGGTGTTCTTCTAGGGTATTCCTTTTTGCCTCATTAGATTTTTCCCCACTTAAGTTAATAGCTTTAGATTATTACTCGAGAATTACACAGAACTCTGCCAATTCTTGCCAAGCACTTAATATTTGGTGTAAAAAACTCTCCTCTCATTCTTTCGCGCTCTCTCGCTCAAACACTCTGACACACATGCACACACATACGCACCATTAAACACATGTGCGCCCGCACACACACACACACGCACATGCACATACACTGATTAAGGCATCCAAAATTCCCAGCATGCTGCCTGTCTAAATAGCTCGAGCGGCTGTGTAATTCGGAGCAGAGGCTTGACTATAGATGGCTTCCATTTCCACTGGTTGTCTTATAAATTAGAGAGCAGAGCGTGGAATTGTAGGATAAATTAATGTACCTCAGACTATCTCCATAGCACTAAACTGTCCCTCCCCTGTAAGCAAGATGCAAAATATATTGTTTTTCCGCAGAATAACCAGAAGTAATGCAGAATAACTTGGTCAGGAGGGCCAAATCTACATAACCCTGTCCTCTGTGTTTGGTTTCTGAGGCCTGAGGATGGGCCGGGATTTCACCAGCCTGCCCTCATGTTGACTCTATTTCCCCTCTCCACCTCAAGCCGAGCCATTTTGGGACCTCACCCCCCAGAGAGGCACTTGAGAAAAGGAAGTAATTATGTCTCCGCTGCCAAAAACTGTGGCCATGTTAGAGAGATCCAGCACGGTGCGTCTCACTGCAAATGACCAAAACGAAGGAATACTTAGGAATTCCTCCCACTCTCGTGTGAATGTCAAACGTAACAATTTAAAGTCCCTTTTTAAACAAGACCGGGCATAACTTTTCTGATGTCACAGAAAGACATTTCACATATTTCAAAGCAAAAGTATTTCTTATGAATTCAGGACTAATCTTATTGGGTAGGTTGCTCTCCATGCCAGAGCTCAAGCAAACAACAGTTGATTTGGCTTGAATAAGGGTTTTTTTGTAAAGGTTAGATGGTACCCCCCAAGATATGTAGAATAATATGCACTTTCATCCTTGATTTGCTGATTTTTGAATTATCCAAGTGACATCAGTGACCCATCTGACTCACAAGTTCACAATGAAAAGACTTGTGCTGACTGGCGCAAACCAATTACAGTAAACTGGCCACTTTGGTCATTTTTTCTGTAATTAAACCCTTTCAGGAGTGAAACCATACTGACACTGTGCCCTCTACCAACACTCGAACATTGGTAAATATCAGTTAAAGAGGCTTTGCAAAAATGTGGATTTTTTTTAAACCTCTCAATCAACCTTTTATCAAAAATACTAACGTGAGAATGCAACATTGAATTTACAGGAAATGATTGAAGGAATATATGTTTTGATTTTAAAATAAATACCCCCAAAAAAAAAAACAAACAAACATGCGTGCCGCAGTCATTGGCACCCGTGGGAAACCTTTGAAGAAAAATCTAATAAAGGTATATTCCCACTCATATATTACTTGTCTAAGTTCTCTGTCATGATTAGGAGAACTTAAATCGTCAACAATGACCTCCTGTTTCCCCGGGGTATAAATATGAGGTGACACAATGGCTAATTTCCCTTTGTAATCCATCACCATGGTTAAGACAAAAGAATGCTCGGCTGATGGGTGAAAGAAAGTTCTTGAGCTTCACAAATGTTGGAAAAGGCCAAAAGAAAATAGCTAAAAAGTTGAAAATACCCCCTCTGAACTATGAAGGCAATATTACAGAGGGTAAGGCATGAGGCAATATTAAAAATTTGCCTGGGTGAGGACAAGTGCCTATGAGGAGGATAAGTCAAGAAGTTAAGGAAACTCAAACTATCACTGTAAGAAAACTGCAGACATTAATAATGTCAAGGGGTCAGGAAGCCAAATCAGACACCTTCTACTCAACAGCAAGATGTGTGAAGAGCCGGGGAAAAAATATAAATAAATAAATAAATGAAAACAGCTGCTGTCATCAAAAACAAACTCGTCTGTCTACAATTTGCCAAATGGTGCCGAGACTTCCAAAGGTTCTGAGTTCTACTATAAAGAGACCAAAAGAGGGTTCTTCCCTTAAAGAAAAATTTCTATAATTCCAAGATATACGTAGTGATCCTATAGTAAATGGATGGTATTTTCGCCACCATAGTCTAGAATTACCATAGTAATACTATAGTTTTTCCAACTTCAGCAATACAGTTGTGAGGACTATAGTAATATCATGGTACTGTTAACTGTGGAAATACTATAGTTACAATGTGATGGCTATAGTACTACTCTAGTTATACTATGCAAGCTATAGTAATGCTATATACTAATACTAATACTATACTATAATAAAAGATACTATAATATTACTAAAAGATAACTATAGAATATTTTTATAAAGGTTTGGCAAAAAAAATATATACATATATACACGTCAGCTGGGTTTTGTATAAAAACAACAACAACAACAAAAAACATTCCATAAAGAAATTTACTCCCACAGTGAAGAATGGTGATGGATTTCTGAGTTTGTGGGGGTCTTTTCTCTTCCTCCAAAGGCCCTGGAAAATTTGTTAATATTCTCAGTATCATGGATTTCATCACCAGCAGTTGTTTAAATGACCTGACTGCTGGACTGCCTCAGAGAGCTAAAGCTGGGCCATGGTTGGGTCTTCTAACAAAATACTGCCCAGAGCATGTATCAAAATTAACATAAAAATGGTTAAACAACCACAGAATAAAGAGTTTGCCTCAGACGCCCCAGTACCTGGACCAAGACCCAATAGAATGTGGGTCGAGCTGTGGAAGGGCTTGGGAATTTGACAGATCTGGAGTGATTCTGCATGGAGGAATGGTTTCAGATTCCTTGCCATGTCTTCCTGAACATCGCAAACTTGCAGAAAAGACTCAGAGCTCAAAGTTTGGCAGGGGCAGATTGCATAATGCATTCAATTGAAGGGCATCAAATAACTGTGGCTCACGTTTTCAGAAAAATATTTGCTTCATGATGGTAATTATTTTCTCCTTTCAATGATGGTATTTAAATGAAATATCATACATAATTATATATATTGTTAATATTTCAAATTAAAAATCAAGAGGATAAAGAGTCATGGAATTGATCAATAACCATTAATTTTCATTTTTACAAAAGGGGCTAATATTAGTGGAGGCACCGATTCAAATGCTTTTAACTGAAAGTTGAATTGCTGATGACTCCTGGTTAATGGAATATAACTCAGAAATGCTGATAAACATTCTAAACACAATATTCAAGATTAACCTGCAGTGCCAGTACCTGTCTATTTCAACCCTTTGAAAGTTTCCACTGTCACATATTACTATCATAAGATGTTTGACAGGCAAGAAAATAACTTAACAACCAAGGAGTCAGTACAGACAATTACCTGTCTCCCTACAAATGGTTCCAATGCATGCGCCATAACTCCATGTAAAATTTTATAGAATATCCAGATCAAGTCGAGCACAGCTTTAGGTGACAGTTAGGCCATATTTTGACTTGTTTCGGCGATCATTTTTTTTTTCACTTCCTGATAAGTGTTTATTTAAAGTTTCTGACAAAAAATTTGAGCCCTATTAAGTCTAATTTTCATTTTATTTGATCCATTTCGCAAATTTAAGAATTTTGTAGGATAAGTTCATTCAAAGATTAAGTCCTATTCGAACATTAATAGAAGCTGCACAGAACCGCTTATCCATATGAGTATTTTATTCTGCAGAATATGAGTAAACAGGTTCGACAGTCTCGCCGCATGCTGAAGCGCTTGATGTGGGCTGATGCCGGGAGCCTCCCTGCATATTGAGGAATGCTTTGATCTGCCGAGACCTCAGTCTAAACATCATGACTCTGTCCTGGTGTGAGGCTCTCATTCAACGCAAGTCTCCTGGAGAGGTGCTGGACTGGGGGGGGGGGGGGTGGGGGTGATAAGTTAGAGCAAGGAAGGGTCAGGTATGGGGGGGCAGCATTGCACTGGTCACTGTTCACCATGGCAACTGATTCACCCAGCCCAGGGGGATTTTAATTCCCCCCAGTAGCCAGCCAAGTCCAGTGGTTACCAAAGGTACTGCATTTTATTCTGCCTCTGGTTGTATTGAGCTGCTCTCCCCATTGAAGCCCATCTTATTCAAAATGAAGGTTTTACTGTGGAAAAAATTATTCTATTTTTGAACATTGCTTTTACATTTTTAAAAGTTTATTCACACTGTAATAAGTACTCTCTCAAGGGACAGATTTTTTTTTAGAGCCACACAAAAGTCGATTCTGGTTCAATTTTTATTCCAATTTCAGGAGATTTGCAGCAGTATTTGGCTTAAATTCCATATGGATCAATGTATTTCTGTTCCTCCCTCATTTATTGCATATGTAGTAGTTTTCTGAAACCATGCCTGGAATTCCACAAATGTAGTTTGGTATTTATTTATCAAAGCAAATATTTGAATTCAAAAATTTTTTGTAGGAGATACAGAGAAAATAGCAAAGAAAAAATAGCGGTAAATTTGATTTCGGCTTTTTTTTTCCTGTGGTATTCCAGCAATTACAAGGCCTAACACTTACTGAAAGGCGCTATAGTTTGTGCTCCTGGGGCCAAGACACCTTCTGCCTTGGATGTTCGATGAAAAGTGACTAATGGTTTTGTGAAGAAGTACTGATCTTATTTAGTCATCTTATTGATTTTAGCAATCTCTGCTTTTAATCAGCCACACTTTAACTTGAGAGTGAGCAAAATATTACTGTTACGTCTCATACCAATTTCATTCTCTGTCCTTCGGCTTCTGATTCATGAAAAGAAAACAGATTGGAGTGAGAGAAGGTTAAAAAAAGAATACAACACGACAGAGTCTCCAGCCCTCTTTAGATTACTCATTTCCCCAGTTCGTTCAATACAGCTGAGTATTTACCATCCGTTGTGACCTCAGCCCACAAATTACCCGCAGTTCACTCTGACCAGCTTTAGAGAAGCTAGTTTTTGTATTGTTCGTTTCGCGTCGATCGTGAAAGACGCTATATATCTGCCACATCAGCTTGCAGACACAAAGACCGGGTGGGTTTACAATGCGGAGGTGAAATTCTTGCACTGAAAAAGCTCATTCATCAGGACCCACAGCCTGCAATTCCTCCAACAAGAGAGAAGATAATGCCAGAATCTGGATCATATTTTCCTCTAAAATGGGAAAAAAAATAATGAAAAATAATGACGAAGGTAAATGAAAAAGAAACACAAACATTTTTCATAAAACACTAGCAGTGTCGCGAGATGAAAGTGAATTATCTGTCAATAGATGCAAAACGAAAGCTATAACCATGACCAGGCTTTTGTTTGGAAACGAAAGAACCCATACGAATCCGAGGCATAAAATTCACCCATGCTGTTCTTCTTTGGTGGACAAACCATCTCCATCAGCTTTATAATGTATTTGGAGTACACTCCAATATCAACATCAACAATAAAACTACATTTGGTAGTTTTGATCCCCATTTGGTACCCCTCCACCAAAACAGCACTGACCCATCGAGGCTTGGACTCTGCAAGACCCCTCAAAGTGTCCTGTGGTGTCTGGCACCAGGACGCTAGCAGCATATCCTTCAAGTCCTGTAAGTTTAGAGGTGGGGTCTCCGTGAACTGGCCTTGTTATTCCAGCACATCCCACTGATGCTGAATCAGGTTGAGATCTGGGTGATATGGAGCTATGCCAATACCTTGACCTTTTTTCATGTTCCTCCAGCCATTCCTGAACAATGGTTAAAGTGTGGCAGGGCACATTATCCTGCCGAAAGAAGCCACTGCCATTTTCGTCAGGAAGAAATCCACTTGCTCTGCAGCAATGTTTAGATAGGTGGTACTTGTCAAAATAACATCTGCATGAATGCCATTCCCCAAAGATTCCCAGCAGAACATTTTCCAGAGTATCACACAACCTTCACCGGCTTGCCCCCTTCCCAGAGTACCTCCTGGTGCCGTGTCTTCCCTAAGTCAGCGACGCACGCGTACTGGGCCATCCACATGATGTAAAAGAAAACTTGATTCATCAGAAAAAGCCACTTTCTTCCATTGCTCCATGGTCCAGTTATGATGCTCACTTGCCTATTGTATGCGCTTTTGGTGATGGACAGGGGTCAGCATGGGCATCCTGAACCGGCCAGGGGCTGCACGGCCCAATACGCAGTACGCTGAGATGCACTGTGTGTTCTGACTCCTTTCTATCATGGCTAGCAATTTTCAACAGTTTCTGCCACAGTAGCTCCACAGTGGAATCGGACCACACGGGTCAGGTTTCGCTCCCCAGTTTCTGCATAAATGAGCCTTGAGTGCACATGATCTTGTTATTGGTTCATCAAACCTCATTTCTTGGGCCACTTTTGGTAGGCACTGACCACTGCAAACCAGGAACATCTCACAAAAGCTAAAGTTTTGGAGATTCGCTGACCTAGTCGTCTAGCCATCACAATTTAGCCCTTTTGAAATTCGATCAGATCCTAACACTTACCAATTTTTTCCTGCTTCAAACGCACCACCTTCAAGAACTGACTGTTCATTTGCGGCCTCATATATCCCTCCCATAGACAGGTGCCACTGTGATGAGATAATCAATGTTATTCATTTCACCTCCAAGTGGTTTTAGTGTTGTTGCTGACTGATGTATACTGTGTTTGTGATTATGGATTTGTGTTTGTTTTGAATTATACTTCTGTATCAAAATGGTTTTCTCTACAAAACCAGCCAATATGCCTTAGTGACTGAAAAAAGATTCAATTCTACCCATGAAAACAGCAATCAAGTTCAAGTTTATTTGAGGGCATCACAGCATAAAATTATGAAATGAGATGCCTTATACATAGACAGACATGAGATCAGTCGCTCTAAAAGGTCAAAAAAATGCACACGATATAAGTGCAAAATCATTAAAGGAGGAGACAGCACCTTGGCAAAGTATATTTCAGCGTAAAGTAGAATTCTTGAAGTGCCTAAAACGCACAGTTTTGTAAATTTTAATTTGGTAATGATCCAGTGTGATGCATTTTTAAACCGAAAAGTCTTCAAATCGGTGTCAATACCAGGGGGCAGACAATACCCCCTGGTACTGAAGCCAATTTGAAGACTCGCTGGTTTAAAAATGCGTCGCACAGGATCATTACCAAATTAAAATTTATAAAACTGTGCGTTTTAGACACTTCAAGAATTTTACTTTCCGCTGAAATATACTTTGCCAAGGTGCTGTCTCCTCCTTTAAGTCCATAAAGTATGAAATAAACCTATTTTGCCGAAAACTCCTCTTAAAATAAAGTCATAAGTACAATTCAAGTGCACGTTCACTAAGTCCATATTCCTGAGAGGGTTTTCTGTGCCTGTCGGTAGAGCTTCTAAGCTCTGTGAAGGAAAAATATCGGGTGTATCTTTGTGATATTGATTGGCTGAGAGTGTTGTTGGCCCTTCCTCAGACTGTAATAATCATAATTCGAGCTTGGAGTCCTCATCAGTGGATTGGACTGCTCCACGAGCATCCGCCTGTATTCCTTGCTGGTTGCCTCAGCTCTTTTTCACTCTAAGGAAGCGAGGGAGTGGCAAGGAATCCCTATAATTCTGCAGCACCTGCTTTTGTAGGCTCTCCTAGCCCTGGATCAGATATTTTGGCAGATTTGCCCTCACAGGTGAAGTATATTCAGGAACAGGCCTGATGAATATTACATAATAAGGACGTCTGGAGAGCCCTGTACACTTGAAAACACTCAGGGAGAGCTCTTTTCAGTACATACTCTGTGTGAGCTACCCACGAGAGGTCAGAGGAGAGCTAATTGCATTTGCCAATATCCCAGGATCCATATCCGGCCTGGTCTGGAAACAGTATTAGATACAAAGCAGTCATCAGTGCATTAAAAACTGCAATGAGAAGGCGATATGGCCCACAGCTAAGAGGGGTGACTGCACTCTCTGGGAATGTGAAACCACTGCTCTGTGATGATAAGCTCCCTGGCCATACTGAATAATTTGGCCCCTATTTACGCATGCAGCGAACGGAAGATAATCGAGCAAAAAGTAAAAAGTAAAATTGCATTGGGAGTACTTTGTAAGACTCTTAAACTGCAATAGACTGATAAAAATATGTATGTAGTGCGCTGGACTGGATGGTTTCAAGTTAAACAGGATTTGAGGCCCACCTACCGCACTTTCAGCTAATGTCAACCATATGCTCAATATCACAGCCGCGAAAATAGAGTTTGTGTTGGCATAAGGTGCTCCTGATCTGCACTAAAATTGCTCTTTGGTTACGGGAGCTGGTCCAGCTTTTAGAGTTTTTTTTCATGCACAAAATCCACAATCTTTTGCCCGCTAGCATATCTGGAGTCATACGTAGCCCACCAGGGAAAATGAGATATTAATTCAATACTTCGCGGGGAAGGTCTTTAGCCACTGTGATTTCTCGTTTTCTGGTCCAGATTCCCTTAAACGTGTTTTAAGAGTGCTGGCATTACTCCGAGATGTAAAAAGTACAGTTTTATTGTCTATCTGATCTCATAATTTATTACTTACCACTAGGCCCATGGTTTTCCTCATAAGCTGGTTAAGGCCTAACTCAATGCTGAGTGACTGTGGATTAATGCGGAACAGGAGCCTTTGTTCTTTTTAGTACAAACTGAGGGTTCGAATAGCCCTTACTGAGGAGTGAATATGTATATCAAATATGTGTTTTAAATATTGAATCATGCGAATAGCTCACCTCATTTTTTGGAATTGTGCTTAATGCCTTGTGGTCTCTTGCCACACCACAATGTGCTTCCATCGTACTGTGCGATGTTTCCCATTTTTGCATGGCACCGTCTCAATAAGTCGTCTGGCCGAGACCAACAAGGTTTTGTTCCTGTCCCAATGGGTGTGCACATTCTTCCGTCCATTTCTTTTTGCTTCTTCAAAAGTGCTCTGAGGACGACAGAAACACGCTCAGGGGTGCGTTTCCCAAAACCATAGTTGCTAACTAAGTTAACAAGTTACATAGTTTGTCCATTCATAGTCAATGGTTCCAACTATGTAAGTTAGCATTTGTGCTTTCAGGAAACGCACTCCTGTATGTTAAAACATCAGGAACTGCTGAGGTCCTGTAATTCTGCTCTGCTCTGCCTGGATTAGGCCAACTACTCCAAAAAAATATTATCAAGAAAAACAATCGCAGAGGAATTTATTAGATTCTGATTTTTCTACTTCTAATCCCCCCCCAAAAAAAAGGGCTTGATCATAACGACAGCAAAAAGAATGAATATTAGTTTCTGTTATTCTTGGCTGGCCAGATAGACTGGATTGAACTCAGGAGTTGGGGGAAAAGGCAGGGGGAGACAGTAGACTTTCACTGGAGATTTGTAGAAGAGCGAGGTTCCATTAGTGCTTTCATTACTTGCAGGTGAAATAACACAAAGCCCCCAGAATCCAAATCCATCTCCTCCTGTACAAAGTTTCAGATCCTATGGAGGGTGTTCAACACAGCCACCACTGCTGAGGTTCAGAAATATTAGAGTCAGAGATGAACAACATCCTGATTATCTTCCTTCTGATTGGACCACTGGCGCTCTGATTGTGCTCATACGTGTACATCAGTGCTTGTCAAACCTTTCCGGAGGACCACTTGTCCCGCGTGTTTTAGATCTCTCGATGCTCCAGCACATGTGATTCAAATGGTCAGCTCATTATCAAGCAGCTTTTTTGGATCATAAAGACCTGATCATTTGAATCCCCTGTGCTGGAGCATCGAGAGATCTAAAACATGCGGGACAAGCGGTCTTCCAGGGGAAGTTTGAGAGGCACTGGTGTGCACGTGACTAAGGGAAAGTGTACATGTGGTGCCTGGTAACTCAAAAAACATGGAACAGAAGGGACAGTCTATACTGTTTCTTGCAGGCGTTGGTTTTCAGTGTAACAACTAATTGTGCTAGAATTGTTTTTGTGAATGGCAATTTGCTGATCTACCTGCAGTGGCGACTGGTAGTTCTTCATATGAAGGGCTATGTGTTTGCCCACTGTGAAAAGTAGATAATTGATGTTAATTATTAGATGCACACACCAGTTGGACACCTTTATAAATTGTCTTTTGTCCTGCATTGCATGACTGATGAAGATTAGGTAGCATCGAAGGGCATCAGTTTTTTAATAATTTGTATTTGTGCGCTCCAGTTTTTTTTCTTTTTTCTCTTTCAACTTGGAACAGTTTTCAGAGGAGTTGTTCCTACTTTTTTGGTTGTTGATTTTTGCATTCATATTGCACACTTCATTCAGATAAGCTAATTAAAGCGGACCGCAACCAAGCCAAAGAGTAGCATCAGGAGTGACTCTGGAGCGGGTAATGAACAGAACCGTCAGAGGGAAAGAAAAGCAATCCGAGTCTTTTCACTTCTCCAAAACACCCCAGACTGTCCTTCCCTCCCACCTGACCAACAACCTGGGAAAGTGCTCTAAGAGCAATATTTGTCTTCAGGGATTGTGAGATCACTTTCCATCCCAAACAAACACCAACATCCTCGGATTGCAACAAAAATATCAGGTGCACCCTGTCTTTTTTTCTTTGATGGGGGGGGTCCTATTAGTGAGGACTACAAGCCTATGAAGGGGAGAACTGCCAGAGTAATGCTGATATACATGGGGAATTGTGGGCAATGGATGTTTAAGCCTGATTATAACATAATAACATAACATAAGCCTTTGACAAAATGTGGTGGCTGCTTATTTTTATTTTGGATGCTTTCCCCTGACTAATAGCTCACAGCCCAGTTGCTAGAGAGTTGCTGTCCGGCAGGATCTGACTCCAACCTGGTTTCGGCTGTATCCAGGCCAAATTTGCTCTGGTTCCGGCAGCCTTTTAGTCAGATCTGATCCAGTGTCGGTTGACTTTAGAAAAGAACTCCTCTTGGTTGGATCTGCTTGGAGCTGCTGGGCTAGAGGTAATGATCAGAGGGATGGTGCTCAACCCTATCGCTCTCCTCCTTCCAGCCCAACTAATTATGACTGCCCCAAAACAGGAAGTGCGCAGATAGCCATCTATCCTGCCACTGAACGATTTATACACTGCCAGTGGAATGATTTTGTTCACACTCATGATTACGGAGGAGACATATAAACATGTGTTGCTTTAAAAAAAAAAAAAAATATATATATATATATATATATATATATATATATATATATATCAAATTTATCTAAATTACCTCACCACATTCTACTGTCATCACTGCTTTGCAAGTTCATGATTTTTTTCTTCAGTCAACAGAAGTGAAGGTTTGCACTCAACAATACAGTGCTCATATATTGCTCCTTCTTGATTATTCTGTCCACCTCGCCCAAAATTACTTTGATTTTACTTGTTTGATTGAAAAATGGAAATAATTAGTGTACCTGTTTATTTGACCAATTATAGATTCTTCATTATCTCCAAAATTTAGATAACCATCCTGTGAAATTAAATATCCTGTTTGACAGGTCTTACCTTGTTCCATTTGAGATGACTTAACAGAGTAAAAACCACATAGATTTCACTAAAGCATGAACAATACTGCCATGAAATGACAAATGGAAGCAAGTCCATATTTTGTCAAAATTGAGTGACATATAATTTTGGAATCAGTGAAGTAAGTCCTATTTACTAATGGGTTCATTTCTGCAAAACATGTTTTAGTTAGGCCCTACTTGCCAGTGCAGGAGGAAGCAAGTCCAACACTGGTCACAATGTCACGACAGAAGGAAGCATGTCCATATCCAATGAGGGGGGCCGATGCAGAACTTTCAGCCAATGAAATTTTTTGTTTACAAAGTGGACTAAGGCTGCAGTCAGTGCACGAGGCATGTGAAGAGAATTTTGTTTACATGAAACAACTTCTCAAATCCCTCGAAAATGCTCAGGTTTGCAGATGTTTTTAAAACTTTGATTGAAAGGCAAGCATTTCTGTACATTATAGGAGTATATTATTTGAATTCATTGACTCTGCATGACTTATTTTGGTGCCTTTGATGGACTCGCTGATCCAGGCCTAGTACAGCCTGTGTAAGTGAGCACATGCATGTCTTTATACAATGTACAGGACCCAGTCTGGTGATGTTAGGCCAATACTGATATGATGACCTATCTCAGGAAAGAGATTTGGAAACCCTCCCCCCCACACTCCCCAAAATTAGGGGGTACATATGCTTGTTCCTGAATTTCAAAATGACCCCCTTATGGAAGGAGTGACACTCTTTTCACCCCCCTATGTAGGGAGCAGAAGGTCATTTGGACCCTCCTTTTCACGGGCTATAATTTGAATTCAGTCCCCTTTCGTAAGGCATGAGAGAATGTGCTTCACTTGTCCCAGTGAAGGAGGCAACAAGGAAATTTCTTCCAAAAAGAAACAAGACAATATTTATGCTCTTTGCCCACTGTTGCCTGCAAATCAATCCTTATTCTGGAAGAATCTGACCACCAGTGAAAATGCAGTGGATATGATTCATGCTCAGTAACAATATCTACTTGACCAACTAGCACTACATATGAACTGTTATTAGAAACAATTACATTTCTAATAAAAGCACAAATTAGTTGAAGAATGGACTTGCTTCCTTACCACATCCCTTGCATCGGTTTTGAAATATCGTAACAAAAGAAAGCAAGTCACCTTAACCTCGCCTAGGATTAGATGATTGATTTCTTTATGTCATGACAAGATAGGGCCTAACATAAAGTACTTCATGGCCCCAGTGCAAAACATCTACTTCTAACCACGGCGGAGGGCAAGAATGAAAACTTTACTTTCATTTTTCTCAAAACTTTGCATTCTGGACTTGCTTCCTTTTGTCATTTCATGGCAGAATATGACTAAACTCCATGAAAACCATCATCTATTTGTCTCCAACAGGTAGCTTCTACCCTGTTTCATATTTTGAGATGCGAAACTTGAGGCCAGATGTTGCATCATTTCACAATGATCTTATGTGACACCATTCACGATTTTTCCTTGTATTGACCATGAGTGACCCATATTTATAAATTACGCAAATGCTTATACTTTTCACTTGTAAATGAAGAGAAGGATCGGTATTTCAAGGTAAGAAACCCTGACGGTTGTGAAATTGTCTGGCCTGCATAATCGACCACATTTACCTGAACTAGAGCACAGCCCGTTAAAAGACAAAATTGTCGTCACACTCCTGGGGCCCTATGCATGTCGGCAGGGCTGGATCAAGGTCCTGCGAGGCCCCGGGGTACATGTCTATTGGAGGCCCCTCCACACGCCCACCCTGGTCTCACAGCCCCACGGCCACCAGCAGCCCACCCTACTCCCTAATACACAAACATACGGACTGGGGGGAGGGGTCGATCTGATAAAATGCCCTGCCTCATACTTCAGTTCCCCCACCGCCCCGCAATAGGGACCCCCCAACTGGAGGGGCCTTCGGGGCCCTAACACTGTAAGTGCTGAATCACTAGGGGCACTAGGGGTCAGCTCAAGTTCTAAGCACCAGGGGTCTGGGGGGGCCTCACATTGTAAGCACCAAGGGGCCCAGGGGCCTGACATTGCCAAGACTGTGGATCGGGGCCCCCAGTAGTTAGCTCATGCTATTAGTAGCCATAAGTCAGTTAATGTATTGTGTATTGAGGACCATGGCATTCAACTTCCCACAGAAGTCTTTGGCCTCATTTCACGCCTGGCCTGAGGCTCGGAGGCCCCTTGGGAGTCCGAGGCCCCGGGACACTGGCCCCACTGGCCTAGTCTATAATCCAGCTTTACATGACGGGACAATATTGTTGATGGGCCACAAAAGTTTATTGGCAATTAACTCCCAGAGAGGGCCATTCATGAAGGGACATTTGATCTTATGAGCCCTCCTTTATGTTAAAACAGAGGCAGGAAAGTGAGTCAATAACTCTCATGAAGCGACAGCAGTCAAGATTCAAAACGGCGGAGGCGTTGATTCACCTGATGCGACACAGAAGTAACTTAAGAAGAAACCACATTTTCCCCCTTTCTCCCCGCATTTGCAAGCGGTTCTGTTCACCACTCCAAAGGACAAACAATAACTTCTGTGAGATCTTCCCCAACGGTTCCATTTTTTCTATTTGTGCCGACAATAAAAGACCACGTCCGAGGCGTCCTTCTTTGAAGAGCAAGACAACTTTGCCTTGTTGTCAGTTTGGCACCCTTGTTCTGTTTATATCTTCTTGGGAAGAGAAACTTAGTTTATTCTTTTTGTACAGCATGTTTCTCCCATCTTCTTCAGCAGTTTTGTGTTTATTCCGCGGCTGACAACATCTGATTGAGGGCACGCGGAGGCAAACTAGTTCATATTCTTAAAATAAACGGGGCATTTGCTGCTGGCCCGGCTGACTGCCATTCCTGAAGACGTTTTGCGTTCTGACAGTTACAGTCCTTCAGCTATTGGGACTTCAGGGATTATTTCCCCACGATGGAACAGTCCCTTCATGAATAGCGCTCCTGATCCCCAATTCAATCTGCGCTGTTTTGGGAAGCTGTCATATTACCAAGCGCATACAGACCTGTGCCACATAGGTACATTTTGCAAGATCAAACAATTTATCCCATCACTTTGTTAAAAAAAAGTATAACTCGGCTGAGTCGGCCTAGTTCATTGGATACAATGTTTGCATATGCTTACAATGATGGAACTCATACCTAATTATTAGCCAGCGGATGATTCTGCGGATTATTGTTCCATAACCATCTTTCTATGAGGCTGTGAGATTGGCACTCATTTGCTGCATGGGGAGAAAAAAACGTCAAATATAATTTGCTTACTGTCTCTACTGTCACAAATCTGGAGATCAAGGAGCTTTGACTCAACAATTGGTTTCTGTTCAAGGATACATTCAGCTATAATTAAAGTGACTGTCAGTCAACATCAAATTAGTTAATGACCTCTCTACAAGCAGCCTAGAGCAGTGAGCATATGCACTTTATACATTGCTGAATTGACCGTCCTGTATTTAATTGCTGGATTGATATTGAAGAAGAGGGCTTAAACTATAACTACCATTTAGACTTCAAGATGGATTCATCTGATGACTTTAGCTTGATGACCTTTTAATTGCTATAATTTCAAAAGTGTGAGTAACAAGGGCAGGAAAAAACATGTTTAGCATATGTGTTCTTGTGACAATAGACATATTGTCACCTCAGTCAGCAGAGATTATGTTAGCTTCAGTTCAAGCAGAGTGATAGTGAGGCCATTAAAAAAAAAAAAACAATGTCAATACAAGCGTCAGAAATAATAGCAGAGTCTGTATGTTTGCTAAGACAAGCACAGTGTAATCTCAGATGAATTGGTGACAAAAAGTCATTATAACTCCATTGCTTTAGTTGGGGAAAAAAATTGTTTTGTTTTTTTGGTTTGTCCTTTAGTTGGGAACCACAGTCTATAACCAATCCAGCTGTTTCTCATACACGCAGGGTCAGAGGTCAAGGCCCACAGTCAGCTTACACTACCACTGATTTGGCCCAAATTCTCTTTCTATGAGGGAGTGCTATCACCATGAGATTCAACACAGGAATGCACAATCTTGTATTGGGAGCCGCACCACTCCAGTGAAGATTTGGCTTCATGCTAAGAAATATCCAACTCTTCATTTTTAATTTAATTTTATTCCACTAAAATGTTTGATCTTCATGTATGACAGATTTACAGATTAGGTGCAAAGAAGTCGTTCTTGGCTCAGCAATATGCTATGCTGGTTACATGATCATATGTACCCATGATTCCTAGGGGCAGCTAGATGTGCATCATAAAGGCTATTTCTTTTTTTCTCCAATTTTAAGGAATGGACTGACAAGCATTCAGATTGGAACAGTCAGACTGCACTTACAACTGTGTCTTATAAATAGATATAGTCAGACTACACTTACAAGCGTATTTCACTGGCTGATGGAGTCAGTCTACACTTACAGCTGTGTCTCATTGGCCGATAAAGTGGGACTACACTTACAGCTGTGTCTTATAGGCCGATGGAGTAGGACTATACTTACAGCTGTGTCTCATGGGCCGATAGAGTGGGACTACACTTACAGCTGTGTCTTATAGGCCAATAGAGTGGGACTACACTTACAGCTGTGTCTTATAGGCTGATAGAGTGGGACTACACTTACAGCTGTGTCTCATTGGCCGATGGAGTGGGACTACACTTACAGCTGTGTCTTATAGGCCGATGGAGTAGGACTACACTTACAGCTGTGTCTTATAGGCCGATGGAGTAGGACTATACTTACAGCTGTGTCTTATGGGCCGATAGAGTGGGACTACACTTACAGCTGTGTCTTATAGGCTGATAGAGTGGGACTACACTTACAGCTACTACACTTACAGCTGTGTCTTATAGGCTGATGGAGTAGGACTACACTTACAGCTGTGTCTTATAGGCCGATGGAGTAGGACTACACTTACAGCTGTGTCTTATAGGCCGATGGAGTAGGACTATACTTACAGCTGTGTCTTATAGGCCGATAGAGTGGGACTAAACCTACAGCTGTGTCTTATGGGCCGATAGAGTGAGACTACACTTACAGCTGTGTCTCATTGGCCGATGGAGTGGGACTACACTTACAGCTGTGTCTTATAGGCCGATGGAGTAGGACTACACTTACAGCTGTGTCTTATAGGCCGATAGAGTGGGACTACACTTACAGCTGTGTCTTATGGGCCGATAAAGTGGGACTACACTTACAGCTGTGTCTTATGGGCCGATAGAGTGGGACTACACTTACAGTGGGTGAGAAAGATGGAGAGATGCATAGATAGGGCAAGTAAGTGAGGGAGTGCCCTCTGACTTCCTTTAAAGATAGTGTGATCCACAGCCAACCTGGGCTCAATGATTCATTCTCTCTCTCTCTTTCTCTATCCCTGACTTCCCATACTTCTGGCTTTGTCATCGAAAGGAAAAATGTTGCTTTTGTTGAAAAAAAAACAAGAAAAAATGTCGACATTGAATCTCTGGGGAGCAAGTCTTGACTGAGGCTTTTGCATCCTTCTGAAGTGAGTCATCATTCTGTGGGTTGCGTGGTGCGTGTGTATGTGTGTGTGTGTGTGTTTGGGGGGGGGGGGACCTTCAGTGTTGGTTTCCTGGATCTGGGACAAGGTGTGGGTGGTTGTTTAATGTGTCACATCTCACTCACCTTCTCAGCGGGGTTTACGGCTCTGTCAGAGAGCTGATGACACCAGAATGAGTCCGTTCCTCATCATGAGATTAAAGCAGTGATCTGATCAGATTAGATCAGAGGCGCCAGTGAAGGGGACTGACGGGAAAGGCGGAGTGCGGTCTTTGTTTTCAGAGGTGAACAACAGGATAACACGGCTGTCACTCATTTGCAAAGTTGTAAAGAAGTGTCTCAGATTCTCATCTCTGGTAAGGGATGGGGAAACTAGCAGGAATATGAAACGCTGTTTGGCACGAGATTTGTGCATAGCATGGTGGCCCATTTCAGGACTGCCACCTAGCTACAAATATCAGTACTGCAAGCATGGGCACTGTCTGGGGAGCATTTGCCAAAAGCATAGTTACAAACTAAGTCAGCAACTAACATCATTCGTCCATTCACAGTCAGTGGTTCCAACTTTGTAAGTTAGCATCTGTGATTTCAGGAAATGCACTCCTGAATGATAATGCTGATCATTTAAACCCACACCCTGAGATGGTCAGGAGAGAGATATCTGTGCCTCTAATGCTTCAGTCTGGGTTTGTGGAGTCGGGCCAGGGAAATGTGGGAGGCCTGGTGTGACATGACTTTGTGAAATGCACCACACAAAAACATCTGATTTGATGTAGTTTACAAACAATAATAATAATAATAAACAGTTCTTGTATTGGAACTCACGAATTCTTATTTCCATTTTCATCAAAATATGAAAGCCTGATGGCAAATGCAAACATCAACCTTATTCTCACTATGAAAAGTTTTAGTCTTCTTCCAAATAGCCCCAAAATGTCAACCTTACACCACCACACCATTCTGAAGCACCTGCAAAGATGTCCATGTTCCCTTCGAAAAAGACTGGGTCAAGGCTTAGTACATTGTTAATACAATCGAAGCTGCAATGCTAATTTCCGTTAGCACCTTAAGGAAGACCATTTATGCTGGTCCCCCCCCCGAGTACATGCTTAAGAGGGGACTGAAGGCAAGAAGTCCCTGAAACAAGCAGGAAGTGAAGATGGCGGCAGTACAGGCCAGGCAGAGCATCACCAGGGAAGATATCCAGCGTATGGTGGTACCTGTGCATCACAGACTTCAAGCAGCCTCTGCATGCAAAGGCAACCTAATGTTAAAAAAGGATTACTTTATTCTGCATTATGTTAAACTGTCCCATATTTTTTCATGCGCTCAAAAATGGCGGGGACAATGTACAAAAGGTGTTGCAATTGAAGAGCCCGGCGCTAAAAGTACTTAAGTCACATTTTGGACAATTCAAGTTCAGCAGAAAAACATGTTGTGTTTGTCTAGCCAATGCTATAAACGAAGACCCCAATGCTATCAGTACTTAAGTCACTAAATGTTCATTGTGAGAAAATAAAGGCAGTGGGCTTAGGTAACTAAAAAAAGACATTTTCCAAGCCTTACCTCCCGGTGCATGAAAATATGACTTAAGTACCTTTAGCACTAGGCTCTTCAATTTCTGAAGCGTTCATCCAATATGGATGAAAACAACCTCAAAATAAAGCTACGGTCTGCACTTCAGTCTTATTGTCATTATATCCCATCCAACTCAAAGTGCTGGAGTACAAAGCCAAAATAATACTGTTCATATGGGAATGGCTGATTTTGGTTACCTACACAGGTTCTGGTTGATTTGAGATATATACTGTATGTGTTTTGATGGCTGATTTAGGTCATATCCACATGGTGATGGGATGATTAAGGTTATGTCCACATCATGATGGTTACAGGTCATAACCAAATACTGGTGGCTGATTTGGTTTATATTCACAGATGGTGATTGTAGATTTGGTTTATACTGTATACACAGTGACAGATCATTTTGGTTACTTAAATATAAATATCTTATTTGGGTTGAATACAAACGATGACAGTTGTCAAGTACGGGGGTGAAGTGATTTAAGGGTTTCCCCATTCCACCCTGTTTCTGTGTGGCTCATACACTGAGATCCAGGAGCTCTTGCATAACTGGGGCTTTATTAACAGGCATTGTGGAGAATATTGGGGTACACAGGCTGAGACTGGGGTACACCCATCTTGGGTTTTGAACCCCAGTCCAACCCAGCCACTTAATACAACATATACGTAAGCCGATGAGGCAAAAGACCAAGGTTTTCAGCCAAATACTGAATCACAGTTACCCATTTATCAGAGGTGACATCACCTTAAGCAGGGTTTACACATAGGCACGATGCGTTACGAATATCATTTTCCCGTCATTCGTGGCACATTCGTGACATTCGTAACGTGACTTAACGCATCTGAATAGGGTTCTTAACAGCACATGTCCGTTTGTGACATTCGTGATATTTGTGGAGCATGTTTTAGGCTGCCAAAAAATCTTCCATGAATGTCATGAATCACCCTCGATTCGTGGAGTTCGCAACTGAGCGTGTCGATTAGTGGTGATTCGTAACAGAGCCTGACAGCATTCGTAGTGTATTCTTGCCATTCTTGGAGCCCATACTGTCACGCGTCATTACGAATCGACACGAAAGCTGTCAAGAACTGAACTGAATGACGCGTGATGCCTGTGCCCCGAATCATCAAATTCAATTCAAATTTGTGATCCTCGGTCACGAATTTAGATTCGTGGCATTCGTGACTTGTCGTCGTTATATGTAAACCCAGCATTAGCAAGCAAAATGTCATGAGTAGACTTGCGTCTCTGAAGTTTATTACTATAGATGATTAATATTTCATGGTCATTATTCAGGTGTCAGACATAAAGGGGAAATGCATATCGACAAGTTTTATTTCTGTTTGTTCGAGTTGCAACGGCTCTTTTTAATGCCTAAGATGACTGTAGTTATTCTCCACATACTTTGCACACTCATTTAAGAGTAGGCTTTCTTTTTTATTTGAAAATCAATGTTATAGATGATTCAGCGTTCAAGAGCTGCACTCAGTTTCCAGTTACTGAATTTTCCATTTTCAATAAAATTCTGAAAACATCTGCAATCTCACAGCAAAAATGGCAAGGACATGTTTCAGTAATTGCTGCACAGAAGAACTTGAGCACACACTATAAATGGCTTCATTTAATGCCCAGGTATGGTTCAGGTAAACTCATGCACATAAACAGCATTCAGCACTATTGAAAAAGCCAGCTGAAGCTCTTGTGAGATTCAATCCCAACTGAAACAGGAATCTTGTGAAAACTTGCACCAGCTTGTACCAAATACCCAGAACTCCATTCCCTGCAATCCATTCCCAGAATGCTGCCCTGTTCCCTGTTCAAGTAGGACCAGTTAGGTGTGTTTGCTCAAGGCCTCTAAAGTAACGGAAAGCCAAACAACAAATGTTGAGCTTCTGTAGATTTACAGACACACACACACACACACACACACACACACACACACACACAAAATAATGCTTCAAAATAATGTGCCCCTGAGGAACAAAACTTCACAGTGCAGTAAAGCACAGAGCACTATGGGTACAAAGCATTTTAGGAGAAAAAAGACTCTGTTCCTTCACCTTGCTGAGGAGCAAACTGTTATTAAGCTCAGCAATCACAACTCTCTCTGGGTGAAAAAGTTCTGTGTATTTGGATTTATTCTGCACTGTTTCTTCATTTCTCTCACTCATACACCTTGTTTAGATTGACAAAGAGTAAAGAAACAGCTAGAATATCCGCAATAACTGGACAAAAAAATAGGCATAAAGGATGAGTATCACGTGGTCCAAATGGTTTATGAATGAAGGCGAGCCACAATACTTCTGCATATTGTCATTTATTTGCGGAGGGAATACCTCCCCGCAGGCTAATTCATTGGTATGTACCTTCAGACAAAACTGGCCATTTGTGCTGTGGGCTCAACACTGCCCCTAGTGGTGAAATCTACTACAGCAGCCAGCACAGACCAGGCCCAAGTCATAGCAGGAGTACAGAACTCCAATTCTGGGCAACTGTACTAAATTACATAGTCATTATTCAGCTGCTTTTCACTTCAGTCATTAATTAAAGTGCATTATTCACATGTGAGTATTAACTAGTCATCATTACGCTTCCTAAAACAAAAACAACACAAAAGGAGAAATGAACAAAAATAATTTCATTTTAACATCAAAATCCCCTGCGCTGGACTCTGCTCCGGGTCACAGGTTATCGCCTTCTTCCTGGCCCTTATAAGACACTCCGTCGGAGGGGGCAAGGGGGACAAATTTTAGCAGGGGCAGGTCTGTGGTGGGGCACGCTTCTTTGGGGTTACCCCACCCGTCTTTAGGCCTCCTGATGGGCGGTGGGGGCGGGGGCAAGGGTGAACTGTTCCGATCAGCCCCCGACTCGCTCCCGGCATGCTGCCGCTTGTGGCAGGGCACAATGAAGGCGCCGCGATGGTGACGGCGGTACAGCACTCCCACAATGCACAGCAGCAGGACGACAAAGATTCCCAGCAGGAAGCAGAGCCCAAACAGGCAGCCCAAGAGCGAAGAGGAGGGTGGCTGCGACTGGGCGGGGCCAGTTTCTGTGCCAACCAAGAGAAAGGGAGGGGATTACACTCACAGACATCGTCCAACAGGCAAAGATGTTACTTTATTATTTTGTTATTTTGCAGGTCCCCCATAGTGTCACCAGATGCAAAGCTAATTAGCCATTACAATCCATTTCAAATTTGTCTTTGTGATATCGCAAGGGGTAGAGACCACTCAGAATAATGAAGGAACCGATTTTCTGGTTGGCTGAAGTTGATCCGTTCTTCCTGCATCTGGGCAGTCACTTCATCACATGATGTCACAAAGAGAGATTTTGAAATGGTTTTTAATGAATAATTGGCTGTGCACCTGGTGACATTATAGGGGGACCTTTAAAGGATTTTTCCACCACTGTATGATTGGGGAGTGAATACTCCCGCGAGAACGGGAATGCCAAAACAGACATGATAATCCGCCATCTTCATTTCTGTAAGTCAGCCGACCCTTTGAACATACGATTTTCTGGGACATCTTTTTTAAACAAGTAAAAGTTTTCGAAGCTTAGGATAGCCCATTACCTCACAGAATAAATTATCTGCATTAAATACGGTCCGTGTGTTGCATACCTGTCGGAGCCACACAGACAGTGCCCCCAGTGCCCAGCCGGGACTTGTCCTCGTACCCCGGCTTGCAGCGGCATGCGTAGGAGCCGAAGCGGTTGAAACAATCTGCGTTGATGTCACAAAGAGCCACCTGGGTCCCACATTCGTTGATGTCTGAGGCAGGTGGGCGGGGCCAGATAGCAGAGTTAGGGGAGGAGCTGTAAACAGCTTTTTTTTGACACCTAGGCTGCGTCCGAATAGTCATTTTTGCTTAGGAAAGTTCCTAACTCCTAGAAAACGATCCGGAAGTATTTACGTGACAGCCATGATAAGTGTGTTCGGATTCTTTAAATGTAAAGGAAAGGTGCTACAATGCTTCCTGATTTATCACCTTTAACATAGGGTACACTGAATCATCCTTTTCGAAAAGAAAGGAGGAAATGCTATCCCGGAATTCCGCGATGACCGTCTATCCGGCCAATCACGAAAACAAACAAACATGACGGGCAGGAGGTGGGTGATCACTTTACCTAGTGTAAGTGCATTCGGATTCTCTTATTAGCGCGGTTCTCTTCCTAAGCTGTAAAAGAGTCCCTTTTACACCTTTCCTTTACCTCATGACATTTTACACAGAGGTTAAAGAAAAGTGGTTAGGAATTAGACGATAGGACGTTTAAAAATTTTTATCTATTCGGATGCAGCCCGGGTCCTCATGTATGCATCTTTTTTAACAACGGGGGGTTTTCCTTCTTAATTTTCCAAATAAACCTCCCAGGCATACAAAGACGCAGAAACACAATTTAAGTCCGTTCAAGAGCGTGCCAAACCAACAGGCAGTATAGACAGTAGAATTTAAGATCTTGTTAGCCAATCACAAACCTTAAAAACCCATTAAGATGCACACAATCTGATGTCACGAGCCAAAAGTCCACTCTCCCTTTGCCATTTAAAAAGTGAAAACGAAACGTCTAGAAATCCTCACCCTGGAACACCTTTTCTAAAAGGTCCGAATTCAGTGACTGAAGACGCAGGTTGTTCTGACAGGAGTTCATGAAAATTCAACTTACCCTGATGAGCTGCGCAAGAGATGCATAGAAGCAAAACCCAGGAAAATATCAGCAGAAGAAGATTTTTTCTGAAGATGAACATGAGGCGAGCTGCAAATTCACCTTCTGAGGTGGCAAAGGCGATGGAGTCCTTGCGCCCTCTGGTGTTCAACTGACGCCCCTGCAGCCGCGACAGTGCCATGTTTAGCATCTCGCGCACCTGTAGGCCCGCCAGGTTGTCCCCAAACTGCAGCCAAAATATGTAGAGGACTCCAGTGCTGAGCCTGGAGAAATACAGTAGGAGTACAATCACACCAAAGACTCTGCAGGCACACAGGACCCCACAACAGCAGTGCAAACACATCATAGACTCTGCAGACAAACAAACAGGAGTTTACAGCTGCAGCAGATAGAACAGAGAGCAGCATATCGGCATTCAGCAGCACTATTACAACACTGATAGTACACCGAAATGGAGAAAATTGTGGTGTTCGGTCGTAAACCGACTGGTACCAGAAAAGATTAGTATCATATAGACTTCATTGGCATAACTCTGTTGTCGTTATGCCTCAAGATTGACTATACATCAGAGAAGGCAGTTTTATTTTTCTTTTTTTAACAGGTCAATAAGAAAAATGGTAACATTTATAATCACCATTACCAGGGTCTCAATTGTGCCCTCAACACAGCTGTAAAAGTCAGAGCAGCAGTGCAAAGAATTCTTTAAGGATTGGCCCAACGTGGGCCATTTTCCTGGTGCATGCAAATATGCAACAAACAACACAACCTCATTAGATGCTCATCAAATTTACATTGCTCCCTTCAGGAAAGTACGATTGCAGTCGGCAGCAGTGAGATATCATGCAAGCTCAGTGCTTGGAGGTCTGTGCACTGTGCTTCCGAATAACGGCTCAAGCATATAAACCCTTTGATTCAAAATATCCATTTGTCTTAGAGAGGAGCACCTTTTAATCCTTACGGAGGATGTGCTTTTGGGTACCACGTGTGCACGCAATTCTTCCTGCATCTGCAAATACAAATGCAAAAAGAGAATTAAGACAGTTAAGACAGTGCGGCAAGTCAATCATAGTCCAAATAACGACATAGTGCTCACCATGGACTGAACTGAAGACATGACCAAACGCACCAGGTGGTTCCAGTTCTCCTTCGGATCCGGCACCAAACGCACTTCCACAGACACCTCCAGCAGATTCTCTGCCGGGAAAATTCTCAGTTGGATGATCTCGCCAACAGGCAATTAAAGAAAAAATCCACAATACTCCCCAGGATTTTGGCAAAATATTTAATGTAAATTTGGATACTATAATACAAAGAAGCAAAGGACAAAGAAAATGGAAGCAAAAACAAAGCAAAGGTTTGAATTCAACTTCAACAATCAACTGTGGATCGACAGAAATGCAGAACACCTAATAAATATATGATTTAAAATTTATCTGCAAATTGGTCAGGAGTAATATCTCCAGATAAACCAAAGAAACCCGATTTTCAGAACACTACCAGTCCCTGGAGGCCAGCTGTATTTGGCTGTAAAATCCTCTCCTGCCAACAACTACCGAGTTTTCAGAAGTCAGGGATCAGTGGTTCTGATGCACTAATCATTACCCAACCTGCATAGTCCTGGTCAGGGTCACGGGGACTAAAGCCTGTTCACATTTCAAATGCACAAAAGGTGGGAACATAACATGGATAGTTTGCCAGTGCATTATCGGGATCACACACCATTCACTCTCATACATGTGGGGAAATTAGAATCTCCAATTATCCCAGCTTGCATGTCTTTAGGACTGAGGCTGCCGCAGTAAACCCACAAGAACACTACAGAACATGCAACTCCACCCAAAGAAGCCGTATTCAAAGACATGACCTTCAGTCTGTGAGGCAACAGGGCAACACGCTGCACCAATGTGCCCTCTGGCTGCAGCAACTAAAAAAAAAAAATCCCCCCAATCCCCATTTGCCCCCCAAATACCCAGAAAACAGCTGAGGGGAAAAAAAGAAGATCCTAGCAGGAGCTTTGGGCTCTGAGAGACGACCCAGCTAGGGCAGCACAAGCTAAAAGGGGATGGACTGAGCGGGGAGAAACCTCACCTCCAGGTAAGGATGCGAGTGCACTGCTGTTTTTGAGGTGTTGGACCGAGTCAGCTTTCTCTGGGGAAGGAGATGCGATTCAATCTCACATGATTTCACTCACAGTGAGGGAGTTCAGGCAGAAACTTTTTTTTTTTTTTTTTGTCTGGAAGCGTGCCCCACTGTGGGCATTCAAACAAATCTCCACAGTTTCACCGCTGAGGTTTCCAAAAGTTGAAGCCCAGTTTTGAGCCCAGATTTGTAAGACATTAACATATTTACTGAAACTGCAGAGAAATCTAATTTTATGGAAACAGCACTTTGATTCGTTTAAAATCACCCAAATTTAGACTGTAGACAGGGCATTGGAGCAGTTTTAAGTCATACACCCCCCCCCCAACAGTTCCTGGAGACCTAAGCATTTCACATGTAATTTCACACCCCCAAGACTTTGCCAGGCTCTGAATGTGCTTAGTTAAGGGTGGAGTGAAATCTGAAAGGACAGTAGATCTCCAGGAACAGGGTGGGACAGCCCTGCCTTACGGTCTCATGTGAAGCAGATTCAATACCTCTCGAGCCATCTTCCAGTGCAGGACGTGTCCCGGGAGGTTTGGTCGACCCTTTTCTCCTGGTGATTTCAGTCCCCTGCTTTTCGACAGAGCTGGAGGGAGGGTCCAGGCGATCGCCCAGCACGGCGCGTCCCGGGCTGGGCTCCAGGTCCCAGTCCTCCCTGGGCTTCCTGGTACTCCGGGATCCCGGCTCAGTGGCATCATAATCTGGGTCAGGCTCCTGGAATACTGAAGGACGGGTGGAGCTTGTGATTTTGGGGAGGGAGTTGGACAGTGGGGGGGCAGAAGACGTAACATTGGGGGGTGAAGGCAGTTTTGTGACAGGACTCGGGTCTGGAGGGTAAACGGGTCCAAGTTCCTCCTCCTCGAGATCACCCTTAGTGGAAGCATCTGAAACCCTCACCTCAATGGGGACAATCATAACGTTTTTTAAAAGGCCCACAGAGTCCGTTTTGGGCTGGTTGGGCTCTGGATCTGCGACCTCACCAGCCTGCATTTCAGACACTTTGGCTGGGCCGGGAACAGTGTCTGAACCGTTCTGCCCTGGTGGCTCAGTTGCTGAAGTTTGCTCCGTGAAGGGGGTTTGGTAACGCTAGTTTCCTTTAGCAGCACCGAGTCAGTCGTGCTGCTCAGAGCCAGGCCAGAATCCATCTGGGCCTGCTCCATTGCAGGCTTCTCCTCTTCACGCACCGCAATCGAGTCTTCCTCCTCACCCCCAGCCCAGCCCACATTATCTGCCTGCGTTGTTGGTGCAGGTGACGGCAGTGGGGGTGTGGTGTGGGGCAGCCCAAACGTGTGATAACGGGCAGAGAAGCCGCGGTAGGTGGGTTCCAGGCTGCCGTCGATGAGAAGCACAACGTAGAGCGTACTAGAGTCCGACGTGTACAGCGCGCTCCCCCAGCAGCGCTCCAGGGTGCGATGTCTTCCCGAGCCCGGAGACTCATCCAGGTGAATCTGATCGCGCTTGGAGTGGCAGGATTCGGCCGGGGTGTAGTCCTGAAGCTGCAGTCGGATCCTCCTCCCCGGCGGTGCCAGGATGGTCCAGTTGCACCACAGTGGTGGGTTTGAGCACAGGAAGTCAGGAGAGAAGAATTCGCCGCTCTCCTCGCGAAGCACCCGGTGACAGCTTCGCAGGCGGTGATAGGCTTTGCTCGCCTTGTCCTGTCCGCGAGCTGAAGAAAAAGTGCAAAATGTTGGAAGAGTGGAAATGGAGAGAGTGACACACAGGAGGAAGAGAGGCGCTGAAATGACACCATTTCTCTCTGTGCACTATGCTAACGTTACGCCAACATTTGCCACGGCGAAGTGTGCATCTTCCTAATTTTAAAAAGTATGAGCAGAGGCCATAGTTATGTGTTGGGGTGGCAGAATGGCTTTGTGCTTGGGATTCTGACTTCTGAGGACATGAAGTTGAGAACTCCTCCACCGTTGGGCCCCTGAGCAAGACCCCTATAACTGCAAAACTGCTCCAGGAGCTTTACACCCATTTCTCTCCACCTCTCTTCACTTGCAACTGTCCTATCTGGCATTTCTCCTGCGGCAGGGGTGTCCAATCTTATCCAGAAAGGGCCGGTGTGGGTGCTGGTTTTTGTTAGAGCCCAACACTAAGACACCTGATTCTACCCACCAAGGTCCTATTTGAAACCCCCAATTAGTTAATTAGTGGAATCAGGTGCTGTAGCACTGCTGGCTAGCAGAAAAACCTGCACCCACACCGGCCCTTTCTGGATAAGATTGGACACCCCTGTCCTACGGCGTCATAGAAAAAGAGAAATACGATCTCAGAGGAACTTTGCCTGGTTAAATGTAAAATAATAATAGCCTAATAATAATAAAAATCTCAATCATAAGATATGCTCTATTATCGCGCATTAATTTTTTATGCAACTAAAATGAGAGAATGGAGTCAAAGCTTTTAAAAGAATCGGTAAAATAATACAAAAATATCTGAACACTGTACTTGTGACGGCAGCGTAATAAACCGTAAAGGGAAACTGCGCGACTTTCCACAAAAACCAACTCATACTCATTCCATGCAGGGCAATCAATCGCCACAATAATCTGGAGAGGACTAAACTCAGTGTACATCGATGACATTATAATAAGTAATAATTATGTGAACAATAATTGCATTTTGCAATCATAGCTCAACAACAGCATAATATTTAATACCACATCAAATTCAACAACTAAACAATATCAACTCCTAAAATCAACAACGATTAAATTTAGACTCTGGACGGTAGTCTTACCCGGCGAACGGAACGGGCCATCCGATGCTTTTACCTGCAATGGGTAAAACAAATATAATTTGTTCATATTTGCTGCTGCAAAATGCCAACATTAAGGAAATAAGCAGCGTGACTGACGAATTTGCTCATTATTCTGTCAACTTCACCAAACTGCTTGGAAACAAAACCACTCACCGATTTTTCAGAATTAGTTGTCAATATATTACACATTAGGACAATAATAGATATTATTGCTAAAAGTAACTCCTTTTCGGCCATTTTTCGCTTAATTTTACAAAGCTCGTCAGCCACAAAAGACGATACTATAATCCCTACAATTCAATTCTGCAAGCAAACGTTTCGCGTTTCTCCGGAACTCAATTAAAGACACGTGCAACACATTTCTACATTGACTTGATTAGCTAATTAATTTCCTCACGTAAGCAAACACCTCCTACGTGCATTACCCTGAACGGCCAGCGGGTGTCAGTGAAAAATCACCAAAGAACGCCAAGAACTCCAATTGTTTCTCCAAATTGTCGATTCAATCAACTAGGACGTTGATAGTAGAGGTCACGTTGGACGACGATATCAATATGGGGAGTTCAGTATACGGCGATATACAGTACGATGGTCATCCGTTGTTTCAGTGCTTAGAAGTATCTCTAGTGAGCTGGTGCTGTTTTCTTCGAAAATGAAACTCCTCTCAGGATGTCATGGAGGTGGCAGTATAGAGGGTATGTAGCAGGAGGCCTGCGAATTTGAACACTACCATTTTGGGATTTTCATGCTCTCCAGTTCACGCGGGTTTCCTCCAGGCTTCCCGCTGCTGTTCAAAGACACGAATGCCACGTTAATTGGAAACCCTAAATTGCCGGTGCATAAGAATAAGGCAGTTGCCACGGGTACGGCAGTTTTTCCAATGCATTTCAATGTGGAGAGGTAAGGCAGTCCCCATTTCAAGCCCTGCCCTAACCTAACCCTAACCCTAACCCCTAACCCCAACCCCTAACCATAATCCCGAATATTTATCCTAAACCCTTGAAATCCACTGCCGGACCAATGAAAACTGCCGTGTCTCTAGACACTTCCTAAGTATGACGCGTCCTGCAGTGGATTAGCGAACTGTAAATATCCTCACTTGCAGTCTTGTACTTCGTCAAGTAGGCGTAAAGACTGCCTGCGCAGCGAGGTTTTGTCCTTTCACATCGGGACGCACTTAACAAAGCAAAAGGACAATGTTTCCAGTTGAGGGTGCAATAAAAGGAGATTACAAGACAAGAATGTTACAAAGATGATGGATATTTTGAATTAATTTGTGAGCACAAACCCATTTAGCTATACAAACATTAAAACGGCAAACAATGAAACATCGTCCAAAATCATGAACACAGTAGGCTAATAAATGGGGTAATAAATGCGTCAATAAATAAGCATGTATTGCTTAGATCAGATGGATCACAGTTGCTTAATTTACATTGGGAATATTGCTCAATAACAGAAGCTTCAGTAACTTGATATATGACTTAATCTAGATTGGATTTTTTTTTCTTGCCCGTCGTCTTCATAACTACTCTTTTATTTCTGCGTACAAAGTCGTAATTCATTGTGAGATACATTTAGCCCTCAATACCGCTCAGAAGCGGTATTAGGTAGGGGCTCATGAAGTGCGGAGTAAGTGCTCCACGGCTGGCATTTTCAGAAATGGGACCATCTCCCACACTTAGTGACGCGTGAACGACAACTCAAGACCGCGACTGTAAGTGTCCGTATTGGGATGAAGCCACGGGTGTGTTCCAGCCTTTTGCAGACAGTGCTGCGAGAGGCTCCAGCCCTATTCAGCGCGTGACAGAATGGACAGATACTGAATGGATTGACTGGACCTGGTCAGACCAGGCCAGATTCAAGCCGAGAATTCTGTTCATTTTCTCAGACCGACACTGCAGTCCACGTGGGGGACTGAACTCACAATCGATTCATTTGTGGCTTATTTGCCAACAAGTTAATAAGTTTCACATTATTAAAAATGTATAGTTCTCAATTAGGGTACATGGAATCATCAATGAGTACTGAAACAATAAAACTTAAGTCTCCTGGCAAACCATGAAGTAATATATTTCCAATGCTAAGCCTGAGAATGTTTAAAGAAGAATTCACAAACACCGGCTGTATTCCAACACGCTGAGGCAAGGGCAACCACATTCCCTGCAGATTAAGCCTTATAAACCTTATAAACCACCACAGAACTGCTCATAATCTCCTACAACTAATCCAATTCTGTTGGACAGAGAGCAGTTATTCCACATACAACGTGGCTCAGTGGCTTAAGGGTTTAAGCCCTGGGCCAAAGTTCTAAGCAATAGCCCCTTAGTATGCACAGTCAAAAAGAACCGCATGAACAGGCAGTCTGGACTTGATGGAAATGTAAAAAAAAGGTTTAAAGTCCAGGCCAACTCCATACGTCTGCTTCAGCTCGTCCGTCACAGAGCAGTTGCTGCAGCAGGTTTTCCAAAACACGCAACTCCCAACATGAATAGATTTCGGTACAAGCCCTCCAGCGATTTAAAGTACAAGACCAAACATCACACAACTCTTGCTCCAGTAAAAACAAGAATGTTCTGAGAGCAAATTTTCCCCTACCTTTAGGTTTACCCCAATTACTGTACGCAGAATAAAGCACTGTCAATCATAGGCCATGACTCTGTTTAAATTCATTCAAGGAGAGTGATAATGCAGTATGCAAATTCCCAATGTATTAGGAACACTTCAACTAAGTTTCATAAGGTGCCCTTAAAAACGATAGAGGAGTTGATTGCAGAACAAAGCAGATGGATGGACAGACAGACATGGCCACAACATAATCCCCCTTCAGCTTTCAGCTGGTGGGGGATAAAACACCAAAGCCCCGCATGCATATTGCCCTCAACGCAAAATTGGTAAACTGTATTTTGGGGGAACAAAACTCAAAACACAAAATTGAAACTTGCAAACTCAAATTTCAGGCCAGACATGCTGTAATTAAACTCACAGTTAAAGGCATTGAACTGGAAATATAAGCCACGCCCACTCACAAAAGTTTCGCTCTTCAGTCATGTCAATCATGGACACGAATCCCAGCCCTACAATCACACACAGACATTCACACTTAGGACGGTCATAATTCAGGTTTCAATTGCCCGCAATTTAAAAAAAAAATTGCTTAAATAAATATTTGTCTGGGCTATATACTTTTATTTTCACCATCTAGGTCAGAGGTGGGCAACGAGGGCCGTATCTGTCCCTGGTTTTCACACCAACTTCTGGCGTTTAATTAGTTGATTGTCTTAATTAGCCAAACCATTTATGAAATCTGACATTTCAGATGCATTTATTTAAATGATCATGAATGACCACCAAAGACTGTTCTTGTCTCCCTTCATAAAACATTTTTCTTTGATCTAATCATTGGACAAATCTATATTTGTGTATGCAACCAATTAAGTCAGTTAGTCGGGGCAATTGATAAAAATAAAAACCTGCATACTCACCGGCCCTCCAGGACCGGAATTGCCCACCCCTGATCTAGGTCAACAGATAAATGACAGCATGTATCATATACCAGTATATGGATCTCCAGTTCACCTTCAGGAGCATAGGTTTGAGCATCTACGATCTGGACTACATTTGAACAGAATTTTCGGCTCAAAATGATATATACCATGGGGCATTCTATAAGACCACATCGCCAGAGTGTGCTTGCGACTGTTAGAAGTGCTCTGTTATCAGGACCAACGTTTTTACTGCAGTTATTAAGATAGCGTAATAACCAATAACACAAGATTACTTCCTCAGATGTGCTTTCATGTGGAACAACACTGTAGTCTGCATAAATGAATGACGGAAGCACTTGTGGTTTATAGCTAAATATAGCCAAAGTGTTTTGTTTTTCTTATGGCATTTACTGGCCACCCTATAGAAAATATAATTGTGCCTCCAAAAAGCCAAAGCAGCAGTACTTGCAAGACTTTCTCACGGCATACATTTGTGCTGACACCTTGAATGATTAATGCCCAAGCAGTGCTCTGTATTTCAAGGTACGTAAATATTTGTTCAACCTCGGGTTAAGCCATCGCAGGGAGTCAAACTTAATCACCTTTCTGAATCAGGAGCACTGCCCAATCTAAAATGTTAATTACACAACCTCCATGCCAGCATAAGATCAATGGCAGGTCAGTAGTTACTCCAAACCGCATTGGTCTGTTGTCAGCGGCAAAATAGTGTAGTCTAAGGACGCAGTTGCTCGAAACATCGACTAACACACTCACCTGTAATAAGTGACTACTAACCGCAAAACAGCATGCAAGTCTTTCGCAAGTCTTCATCCGGTGTCTGGACACTGAATTCTCTGACAGTGTGACAGAACCGCAAATCTGGCGGAAAGTCTCAGTGTTGATGAGGTTGAAGCATCCTGTCCGCACTTACAGGCATCAGGATGAATGAAAGCAGTCGCTCCATGTAATATAACAAGGCCCCCAAAATACCCTCCTCAACAGATGGGATTTTTAAAGTTTAAATCGTCACCTAATCACTTCATATCATTAGTTTGGCCGTGTCTCTTCAGTTGTTCTCTTCTTAACCAATGGCTCTGCTACCAAATTTTTGCCAAATCATGTTCATCTTGCTCTTGCTTCCCACTTGACAAGGATGGAGTTTGGGTGGAATGTGATAAACAGGTTTCCTTTGCTTGGAAAAGTCTGTTAATAGTTAAAATGTAGAGAGTAACTACATGAGGCCGAAGTTGGGGTACACTGCTATAGCAGGGGAATGGAAGCAATTGTTGGATCACAAAAAAATGGATGGAAGATATAAATCCTCCATATGTGGCTGAACTGAACTTATAAAATAGTGCCATTGGCACTGAAGCTCACTTGGTTTATTTTAGGCTTAAGTGTTATGTAAGCTCACAAGTAGTAGTATTTTTTATGCTTAGGTCCAACATTGGGAAAATGAAGACACTTTTTGTAATTTGTATAGGTAAAAAATTTCCACCAAAATTCAGCATCATGGTCTGATGTTGCATCTTGTAATTTTCGTTTTGCAGCTCAGTGCTCTTTTCATAGTGCAGCTCCATTGAATAATCAAGCCCCAGATACCAGATCATTGTTACCAGCATTATATACGGAAAAGTTAGCATGTTAGCTATTGGGCTTAAGTGCTCAAGGGAGCAGTATTGTAGCAAATTAGGAGCTCAGCTTTTTACTCTTATGTCCTCAAAAGCACGTGCGTACAAAGTTTCAGCTTCTAGCTGCTTTCAAATGCTCTCCAGCATGATATATTGCAATGTTAAATACGGCTGACTGGCGACCATGTTCGACGTTGAGTTTCTACGCCTCAAACAAATTTTAATCTGTACATCGAGGTGTACCTCCCGACCAAATTTCACATTGATCCCTTCAGGGGTTTGGCAGATGATGATCTAAGTTAACAGAGATGTGGACGCCGTCACGTTATCCCATAAGCTCCCTTTAGTCCGTTGGACCAAATGAGCTAATGACTTCTGAACCTCACAAGTAAATGAGTAAAAATAGTGCCATTGGCACTGTAGCTCACTTGGTTAATTTCAGGCTTTAGTGTTATGTAAGCTCACAAGTAGTATTTTTATGCTTGTGTCCAACATTGGAACAAATTTTCCCACACAAATTACACCTTTTGTAATTTGTGTGGGAAAAAACCCAAATATAATCGCAAACATTAATTACGGGGTCCAAGCAACATGAGGTTATCATCTGTTTTGAAGCAATGAGGACAGAAATTGTGTAAGTTCTTCAAACAATGTCCAGTTCATGGCACATAACTGTGCATGATATACTTTGCCCTGCAAATTTCAGATTGATTAGTCATTGCCATGTCTTTGACACAGCAGTTGTTACCTGATGGACAAATAGCAGCCTGATAATTAAAGATTTATTTTGCTCAGACTATTTGATCCTAATACAGAGACGCAGTATGTAAAATTAGAACCATTGAGTCAAATGGTTGTAAACAAATATGCAATTTTACATTGTTTTTCTTACTACAGCGCCACATATTGTCCAATTGGAATCAAATTTGTTGTACCTCTCTATAGCGCCACCATCTGGCCAATCAGACATTTGCATTAAGACTGCCCTTTTAAACACCCTTAACATTAGTATAAAGTTTCATGACTGATGACGGTTAGAGTTAGCATTGGGGCAAATGAAATCTAAGTGGATCATGTCGGCCATCATGCTTGAACCATCACTTTGTTCTTATAGGTTTTCATGGCAACATTCACCATTATGAAGCATGCAAAATTTAAAGTTGCTTGCACGATTGGTTTAAGAGTTATGAACATTTGTTTGCTATAGCGCCACCTATGAAAGGATTTAAACCAAATTCGGTTTGATGAAGTTGCACGGCCTGTGCATGTGTGATCTCAAGTTTGGTAATGATTGGACTTTGCATTGAGGAGTCACAGCTCTTTATATGAATATACGCCACTCCCTTAAATTTTGTGTGAATTGATCATCACAAACAATTGAAAATGGCAGAAAGTTTGCAAATTATACAAAAATGTGTGTGGCTTACATAGATTAATTCATCCTGACCCCCAGAATCTATCTAAAATTAATTTTATTTCTACATCCTATGGTTTATAAGTTATTGCCCAAGACATATTGTACCTCCCTTTAGCACCGCCAAATGGCAAATCAAAGTAATTTAAATAAAAATTTTTTCCACATCCTTAACAAGAACATAAAGCTTCATGATGACAGGTGACAGCTAAAGTGAGAATGAGGCCTACTGAAATTTGATTGGCTGATTTTGGCCAGGTTGTTTCATTTATCACTTTGTTAGCATAGATTTTCATAGCAGCCCTAACTAACATGAAGCATGCAAAATTTCAAGTTGATCGGACTAATGGTTCAGGAGTTATGACCATTACACGACAGATTACATTCAGAGTCAATGCAAAGACGCGAATACATGCGTCCGGTACGTTTCCCGTCCGGTGTGAAAGTGGCTTCATTCTGCCCATCTCACTCCAGTGCTCACTGATAAAGGTTTTTCAAGCTTTGTTAGTCCCCTTGGACTTTTCCTCAAAACACACATCATTTAAAAACCATCCTAATCAAATGATAAAATGTGTTTAAATTTACAACAGCAGGGTGAAAAAGGTTCCACAATTTTATTAAATATTATAAAATCAAGCAATAACAAAACACAAAGCAGTAAAACGGTACAAGTGTGTGACAAATAATTAAAATCATTCACAACTGGAGAAAAAGATTATCAATTTCTCAAAAAAAAAAAAACCTGAACATACCATAAATACAGAAATTATTCTTTGTCAGATCTGCATTAGAAGGACTGTCGGACCGATAGGCTACATTCAGGCATGACAAATAAATCACAGCCCTTTGGCTCAAACCCCGCCCAAATGAGCCATTACACATTCGCGGGAATTTTTCGATCGCTGTGAGTTACGAGGTTAGGAGAGCTCATCCGATAATCATCCGCCTCTCGCTCTCAAGTTTAACCTCTCTGAGGAGGCCAATCAAACCTCTAATGGCTTCAAGGAATTTATAATGTAACCATTCAGCTGCATCCCATATTCATTTCAAACAGACTTTCAATCTTTTCCCAGAAGGCTCATAGGTTAACAGAAAAGAGGGTGGGGGAATGGTATACAGCAGAATGTCAGTCAACGGCAGAGTACAAAGTTCAGCTTCAAATCTGGGACCTTCAAGTATGTACCTGACTGACATCGCCATAAGAAAACAAAAAACCGAATTCTATTCTTAAATATAAACAATCTGAGCAATACTTCTCTTTATATAAAACAGACCAGTGTTTAAAAACCTTATATCATTTCCTCTCTGGACATAAATAGTTTGTTATAAAATATCAAGTATAAAGGGTTTGAGAATTGACTAAATTAAGGCCCTTTTTTAGGGTCAGAACATCATACTCTCATCATTCAACAACAGAGCAGCAATATTCGATTATCCAGTCTCTCAGCCATAGTGATTCAGAAAGCGATGCACAGCTCAACATTTTGTGTACAACTGTAATAATAAATCATAACAATGATGATTAGCAATTATGATGGGGGACAATTCAGCTGCCATCCTCTTGGGTCACCAATCTCGCAATGAAAAGGTGAAAATGAACGCGAGGACGACCATCTGTGCAGGCTCACACCAAAAAAAATTTATCCCAGCAAATTCAGAGAAAGTTCACAGTAATTTTCATGCGGGGGTGCAAAGCATTGCCCCTCCACCAGGAAGGGGGCGCTCTCACTTGCAAGAGACCACTATGTCAGGCATACAGAGAGTTCGGCGTCAGTATCACTGACAGCTCAGGGTGGGGTCCTCCAGCCAGGTCCAGATTTTGATCATGTCCTGTGGAGTTCTGCTGTGCACCAGCATCAGGCCTTTGTAGGCGCATGGGTTGTTCCTGTACTTCTCCTCGATGTCAAACGTCTTGAAGCCCTTGTGACGCTCGGGCACCAGGCCCAGCTTTCTCAAGCACATTCCCGTGTAGACGTCATCGATGGGGTACAGCACCACCTTGCGGGAGATGGCCTGCAAGCGAAGTGCCACATCGCCCGAGTAAAGGTACCCGCCCCCGCCAGCGTAAGCTGGGTACTGTCCCACAAACACGCTCTCCGGGATGAAGTACTTCAGTTTCTTGTCCCGGTGCGGACCGGCGTTGGTGATGACGTCCCCCACAAACAGGTCCTTGGCCTTGGCAGGCGACAAGCCCTGAAGGAAGTCCAGGATGCGGTGGGTGTTGACGAAGACATCGTCGTCGCCCTTGAAGATGAAACTGGCCCCAGAGCATCGGAGCTGAATCCAATCCAGGAAGAGCACCTCCTTGACGGTCAGGTTGAAAAAGGTGTCTCTGTAGTCCCATTGGAGGATATCCCGGTGCATTGAGGCCTCGTACCGGAGCATCTCCGACAGGTCTGGGTAGTGGTCCACCGCCGTGGCGTTGCCCAGAAGGAAGACTGTGGCCACTGTTCGGTTAGCCAATCGACCAGCTCTTCCCCAAGACTCGCGGATGGCCTGTCGACGGTCAAAATGAGGGGACAGGGACTTGATGGCCAACAGCAAGTAGGGCTTCTCTCTACAAACATGTGGCTGGTCCACCACCATGCGGTAAGACCTGCATTGTATATAAAGCAGGAAGTCCTTGAAGCGGTCAGGAAGGGAGTTGTAGTCCTTCACTTTGGTGATGACGCCCAGGTCAGGGTCGCAGGAGTTCGAGTGACTGGTGTCATTCAGCCACTCCGGGAGCTGGAGGCTGGAATCATTCCCCAATCCCAGGATGGGATTGTGCAGGAAGTCGAGAATCTGCTGCTTCCTGTTCCAGTAGGCCTCGCTGGGCACCAGCTTCTTCCAGAAGGGCTTAGTAGGCACCCTCACCTTGCCGTTGGCACCATCCTTGCCCTGGCTGCCGATCCGCGACACCTCCACCAGGATGAAGATGAAGAAGTTGACAGTCATCATCGCGGCCAGAATTTTCATCTTCCGACGTCCGACAGGCATCGCTTTCCCTTTCACCTGCTGAAACACAGAACGAGACAATGTCAGGAAGGAGAAAAGCCTCCTCAGAAATCCAGCAGCGCTCAGTGGTCATCAAGAAGGTTATGTGGAATTTTTCCCCAAAAGAGTCAGTGTTCCATTATTTTAAAATAACAGTATGGTGGCAGTTACATCAGCATTGGAGGCTTTGCTCAGAAGTACTCAAATCATGTCTGTGATTTTAGGTGCAAAGGGTTGATTCAGAACTCCCAGACTGTGTCCAAAATCATGCCATGCACATATCTGCGCACATGTTTCTAACATGAATACATACGGAGAGATTCATGCATAATGAGTGATTCATGCATGCAGAGAGATTCATTTCATCTTCGTCAGTACATGTATCCACATACAGCAACCCTCAGGTTATTTAATGCTGACTGCTCTATATTAAAAAGAAGGCGTGCTCACCATTTCTGAACCGCATCCAGCCCAGGCGGCTGCAGGCCTCTATAATCTTAGCTGCAGAAGAATGGCCCTCCTGCTTTCATCCCGATCCCATTTTTATTACGTCCCTTTAACAAAGAGTTTAAGTATGTGGCGCATGCACCTCATTCCCGTCCCAACTCATGACGCGGATTACCGCAGATGGAGAGAACACAGTGGATAAGAGCGTGTTTTATTTCTTTATTTCTATCATGAAACCTTTCTTGTGTCTCTCTCGTTGGCTCAGAGCGAAGACCGCGTGACCCAGACAACTCCCCGAAAACTCGTGACTCGGTCAAGGTCCTTTGCAAAACGGAGTCAGTTAGAGACTGCTATTGAGTTTCACGCGAAACTTCTGAGCAAAAACTAAGGGTGGCTCGAGCCGGCTAGCTGAGAGTTAGCAGCAGATAAACAGGACAAGGCTTTACCAGAGACTGACAGGGGGATGCAGTCGCTGAATAACTGTGGGGTTAATCTTTGAGCCCTCTTGAATATGGATCATGGACTTCACGCTGGGCAGAACATCAGAGACATGCATTTCCATATCCCTCACAAATAACCTCCTGCCCGAAAAAAATAAAAAGAATTTGACACAGCTACTCGCTAACAAAGCGCTGCGATTGCATCAGACAGGGCTTCCTTAACTGTTGCCCAAGCAGTTATTGGCACTCAAAGCAGAACTACGGCTTTCAAAATTAAACAGAATTCTGTTCAATCAGTTTAGTTCTTGTTCTCTCCCACTGGCCTCCCCTTTCCTAACTGTGAGAGACAAAAACACATGGGCCCACTGCATAAAACATATTTTAACCATCTTAAATAGTCAAAAATTGACATAAACCAGCATACACAGTGGGCTGCCATTTATAGGGAAGTCAGCATTTCCTCTGATCCCAACTGTCATTGGTCCAACCAAATATCTTCACTAAGATTCAACAGGTTTACTACAAATCTGCCACAGCACAAGCTGGTACAACAGACTGCAATAATGCCCAAGTGTGCCAAGCTCAAAGTGGCAAAAACTTGCATTTGAATCATTCAACATCCATTTTTCATCAAATACACTGATGCATTTTCTGAACAAATCCACGGGCCTTGTTGAGCAGTTTCATCAGTAAATACTTTCTGTTTAACTACGTGTAAATCCATGCAAAGTCTGAACCAAACCACCTCACGATTCTGGGGCGTGGAATCGCACTGTAAAAACAATACTGACACTGAAAAAATATGGAAATATATGGAAAAATGAGAGGAAAGCTGGCTCTAAATTTTGGCAAAATACCATCTGAGGGTGTTTTTACTGATAAGGGCATTTTACTTGTCCGTCGTGGTGAAGAAGGAGCGGAATCTAAAAGTGAAGCTCTCGATTTACTAGTTGATGTGCATTCCAACCCTCACCAATGGTCACGAGCTAGTGACCGAAAGAACAAGTTTTCAAATACAAGTGTCTGAAATTGGCTTCCTCCACAGGGTGGCTGGGCTGACCCTAAGGGATTAGGTGAGGAGCTCGAACACTCATGAGAGGCTCAGAGTGGAACCGCTGCTCCTCCGCGTTAAGAGGAGTCAGTTGAAGTGGTCCAGGCATCTGGTCCGGAAGCCTGCTGGATGCCTCCCTTCAGAGGTTTTCTGGGCTTGAACAACTGGAAGGAGGCCCCAAGGCAGACCCAGGACACGCTGGAGGAATTATATCTCCCGGCTCGCCAAGGAATGGCTGGGTCCCCCAGGAAGAGGAGGAGGAAGTAGCTGGGGAGGACGATGCCTGGGCCTCTCCGCTTAAGTCTGGTACCCCTGCAACCGGGCCCCGAACAAGCGGCTGAAAATGGATGGATGGATGGACGGACCATCTTGAGGGTGATCTCAGTGTCAAATGACCTAGTGTGAGCTCAACTTAATCGCAAACCTTACAGTTTTACATTTACCTCACTAGAAAATTATATTCTTCTTCCATTTTGAGTGTCGTAATGCAAAACATTTAGCACCTCATTTTGAAATTAGTCAGGTTTCAGGATTCAGCGATACAATACCGAGCAACTCGCCCAGCATTAGTGGCCCAGAGATGTGGCAAAATAACGCAGCATTTTCTAATATTACCAAATTAACCACATCTGCCAAAGGCATTCGTAAGAACTTTTGCTCCACCTCCCAGTATTTTATTTTTTTTAACCATTTTTTAAACTACACACCCAAAGCACCCACCTCCAACTCCTCTTCCCCTTAGTCTTTCCTATCAACAGCAAACTCCACTACCCTCCTTCTCATCGGTTCTTAAAACCGCTCCCTATACACAACAGCTCTCCACAAAACTTCCTTGGTCATTTTATCCATCCCTAGAACCCTCATCATTTTCTTTAGAACCCAAACTTCACAGCTCAAACACTTTCTCATATCCAATGTTACTGATTGAGCCTCACTTGCAGGCAACAACATAGGGTAAATATAACAGTTCAGTGCGCGTATGCTGTTCTTTATATTCAGTGTGCGATTTCTCAAGATCTAATCCAACTTTGAGAGCAGATTTTTCCATGGTCGATCCTCCTACTAATCTCCTACACGCATGCATCTTCCGTGATTATGCTTCTGAGACAGTTTGAGGAGGGGATTTGCTTAATTGATCTTTCACATTAGGAGTACATTGTGGGCTGTCCTTTGAAAGAACTAAGCGTTTTTTCTTCTTGCAGTTGATGGATGAACCCAATATCTCCCTTTCCCTAACTGCTACATCAAGGCCTCTGAAAATCGTCTGCCAATAATACCGAATCTTCTGAATGTTTAATGTTCATGATGTCATGCCCACCAGCTCGCATACACCTCTCCCATCTCCGGGAATCAGTTCACTGTAAAGATTATAGAGGTCTGGTGACATTAAAAATCTCTGTCTGAGTCTTCTCTTAGTGTTCCCATGCTTTCCTTTCACACTTACTAACACACACAGACTGAGGTCACAGATCCTTGCAGTATTGATCCAGCTGACCAACTTCCAAACACATAGCATTGTGTATAGCACGTTCATCAAAGACTCAAGTGAAAAATGCACAACCTAGCCTTCTTAAAAGAGCCACCATCATCACCTTTATTTAACTAGGACATCACATTGAGAGTGCAACCTCATTTACAAGTGAGAGCGAACCAACCGGTTGCTTTCACTCGCTAATAATCATTACAGTAAATGAGTGATCCGGTTACCTGTTGGCAGGTAAGGTCAGCAGCTCCGGGGGTGTGGACACAAGGCCTCGCTCTTGTACAGCCGGGACCCAGACAGGGATTCTAACCCATTCTGAGGCGTGGGGCTTCAGGGAATGGAGGGGGCAGGAGCGATAAGGGGAGAGGGGGGGGAGGGGCAGCGACCTGTAAAAAAGACACAAAACACAGCAGTACGTGTCAACACGGCAGTTTAGGGTTTAGAGAATGAGACAGTGCAGCACGTTGGTGCAGAGTTTGTAAGAAGGTGTTTAACCCCTAAGCGCAGATATAGACACCAGTGTCCTTAAATTCCGAAATTTAATTATTAAATAATTCTGAAATTGAATTTCCAAATGTCTTGCTGCACTGGAATAATTTTCCAGAGTCTCTGTGACACAAATACAGAGTTATAAAGCCTAAATAGACTCATGCTTAACAGGAAAAAATTGGCATTATTTGTATTCTGCACAAAGGGATAAATTACAAGCCATTGCCCCAATGTCTACCTCCCAGCCCACCTCACAAAGAAAACAAAAGGGAAGGGAGGGTAAAAGCAATCAAATATAAACGAATCACATCCGTGGCTCCAGCCTTTCACAAGATGCTTGTAAGGTTCACTATTTTTACGCTGAAATACTCGTTTCTGAAGTGGCAACCAAAAAAAAAAAAAAAAAAAAAACTACCCAATTAGCCTATATCAGCTCGCTATTGTGAAATGCTCAGCTACCCAGTAAAGGCTTGCTGGTATCCAGCCAGAGCAGTCCTAGGACTCCTCAACAATACAAAACCAGACCAAAACCAAAGGAACATAAATCACAGCAGTTTCTAGGCTGCTAGTTCATACGGATCCATAACTGTGAGCAGGACCATAATAAACAGAGGTTACATCTTTCCTCCACCAGTTTTCATTTAAAATTCTTATTTTGTCAGGCGACAAAATTAACAGAAGTCTAGCCACACAGACCAATCACGAGTCTCCCTCCATCACCAAGTTAGCAGGAATGTGGCTCACAGCCAGAGAACGTACATAACACATCCCGAGCTGGCCTCCAGGACTTCCACGTGCACACCAGAGGGTAAACATTTTCATACAAGAAAGCTTATGATGATATAAAACTGGACAACGATTCAGGAGGGTCAGGGAAAAAACTATACCCGGCAAATTCTTCTTCTATTGGGAGAAATTTCAAGACATTTCAACATAATTCACGAGTGAAAACAGAACTCAATTTGTGGCACTTTAGGTCTTATTAGCTGCAACATCCTAAGTATTAGCAGAATCTCTTTGTTGATCGTTCTATGCGAGGAGGAGTCATGCACACAGATAACACAGCCTTCAAACAAAAAAAATACGGAGCAGGCAAAAAAATCTCCAGCATGACCTATCAAATCCAGATCATGTGACTGGTAAAACAGGGAATGGCCACAGCAACCAAGACAGTGTGGATAAACAGGCCTTCGCACCTGACGCCAAGAGAAAAAAATAGATTTTTGGTGCTGACGTAGCACCGGTGTTGTAGATGGTGTAGGCGTAAAGCTGGAGAAGATGGTGTAGAACGGGTGGCCCACCCTGGCCCTGGAGAGCTGTAGTGTCTGCTGGTTTTTGGTGTTACTCAGCACTTGATTTATGAACTAAAGCAGTTGATTAGACACTTACTTTATCTGGCCTGGTGTCTTAGGTTTAAACTGGGTGGATGAAAAAGAAAATCAGCACACCCTGTGGCTCTCCAGGACCAGGGTTGGCCACCCCTAGTGTAGACACTGACAGTGAGAACCCTGGCTTCAGGCTCAACATATCTCGCTAATCTACTTATCTCACTTCATAATACACCCCTTAGAAGCACAGTGGGGCGTTCCTTTTGTAAATGTCCTCAAACGGCGGCAAAATGAGAAATTTCTGATAACCACAGAATAGGCTAACAAAAGCATTTACCTAAGCAGTTTTCCATGCAGCTCGCTCCTGAACACTACACAAAGTATAGCAGCTCTGGGAGGGTGCAGGTGAAGGAGCTTATCTAATCAGTCCCGCCGGCAATCTGTGTGAACGCAGCCAGTCAATAAACGGAGAGACAAAACTCATTCAGCAGGGTTAATGATTCACAGCCTCGGCTCTGGGGTAGACGGACAGAGTTAGCCATTCCCTCTCCACTGTTGAGCTGCAAACACCCAGGCCTGCAAGAGTATCTGGGTTTACACAGACCTGACGGGCTAGGTGCGAGTATGGGGACCTAGGGGATCAAAGCAAACGTTTTCACGAGACAATGGCATCTTCTAAAAGAGCAGCAGGCGGAGCTTAAGCCGAACTAGCTGGCTTGCAGACTTCCATAGCTGCACTTGCATCAAAAGTAAACACAAACATGTAAAGCAATCAAGGATCTATCCTCTCCCCAGCTAAAATCGAATGCCGCAGTCCCAACAGAGCGTTTCCCCAATTTCTGGATTTTGGAATTCCCAGGAAGTTTCACAGGACACACTAGATCAAGAGTCTACTAGCTTTTCTGTTTCCCTGGCAACCTGGACAGCCACTTGTATTTCCGCAGTTACGAGAACTATGACCCAAGAGCTCAAAACTAACCTTCGTTGACCTTCACCAGATGACCGATTCTTGTGTTCTACACGGTTTAATATTAAAACCGCGGTCATTTCTTTTATCCACAGTGGCACAAATTTATACTGCTTATGACACTGCAAGTGTTTTTTCCCCTTTTGGAATTAATAAAATTTAAATCCCTCTATCTAGCTTGGGAACAAGGTATTCAACTACACATTCTCCAAAGTACAGCATAAGCATATAAAGGAAGGAAAAAATTTTAAATTAGAGGGCACATGGTGAAGCGAATACCTCCGCCATGCCATATATCTGTTCTTTTGGTTACAGAATATGTTCCGGATCACTTCCAAAATTGAATCAACTAATCCTTGGACTACCACCCATCATACCACCAAATTTCGTGCCAAACCCTTCATAACTTTTTGAGTTATCCAGTTAACAGTCACACAGACAAACAAACAAACAGGGGTGAAAACATAATCTCCTTGGTCAAAGTAAAAATATTCACAACCTCTTAACTTGTGTGAACTAGGGGTTTTAAGTGAACCTGAAACTCAACTGGTTTGCCATTCTTCCATGCCCCTTCGGGACAGGGGTATAAGGCTGAAATTAAATACTAAACAAGTGTTGCCAGGCACAACAAACCCCGCCCGTCGCACATACTTTCACCTACTTGTACGAAATTCAATAGGGATCTATTCTGGGTCAGTAGCAATCCCTAAACCAAATTTGGGGTGAATGTGCCCATTAGTTTTGCCGCTAGAGTGTTAAACAAAAAACAAACAAACAAACAAACAAACACACAAACAAACTGAACCAAAAACAATACCCCTTGCCCTCACCTTTTGGGTGGGGCAGGGTAATTAGTTTATGTCCTGGAAAAGTTGTACACAAAGTTCAATCAAATCTGCTCTGAATTAGCGACTGCTAAAAGTTTCACGTCGTTCATACAAGTGTTTACAGATTAAGGAATGTCAAAGGTCACAAAATAGCCATTTTTCAGAATCCGTCCATATCCATCACTGGTATGTTGAGGGCTGTTTCATACTACTTAAATACCTACATACCAAGGTCTCTATCTATTAGAAAAGGTCTAAAATGGACAACTTCAGTTTTTCGATATCATGCTTTTGGGGGTGGGGAGCTAATGTGCAATCTCAAAGTAGTTTGTCAAATTTGATCAATACTTTTGACAGCCGGAGATTGCTGGTTGAATCGCTCATGGATGAGAATCAACAGACAAAACAGAGTTTTCATCATCCTAATAACTCAAGCTGGTCAAAGAACAGTAGACTTCAGCACATCCAACTTTCACTGAAATTAAGGCTTTTTTTTCCCCCATTTCCAGAGAGGAACTGAGCCCAGGTTTGTATACAAGGGGACAGGAGGGGATGGCACCCTGTTCAGATGGTGTAATTCGATTAAAGATGATTTTGAGAGAGAGAGAGAGAGAGAGAGAGAGAGAGAGAGGAGAGAGAGAGAGAGAGTGTGCACTAGAGTGTGAGGTGGAGAGAAGCGTTTGTATTTGCTTTGACTTAAGAGAATCACATCAGGCTTTCTGCCCCCCATACAATGCAAATTTCAGTAAAAATTCCCACCAGGGTTTGGCTTAAACTATTGGAAGTAATAACTGAACGTAGGCATGACAGTATTGGGCCAAAACGAAAAAATTATAACATTTTTTAAAACTGAAAACCCACACACCACTACAGTCAGATCCCATTTTGATTCTGGAGGCAGTATTTCAATGTTTGGCACCATTACGAATGTTATTATGACACAAAGTTGGATAATTTTGATTGTCAGAAACTATGAATGCATGCGATTCAGTTATAAAGTAATTAAGTTACAGTGTACATATGCAACTAAAAGCCAATATTGAGGAATACAACTACAACAGTCATGTTTAACGGTAGTCATTTCTACAAATCTGAAACATTAACCAAGATGTTGGCAGAGTCACAGGATAGCAATCAGTGAAAGAGAAAAGACACTTCAATATTTTACCATGACACATGACCACACATTGATTTTTGTGCATTGCATCAACAGCGTCTGGACTTTTACCCTTCAAACTGACACAGTCTGACACCTCACTGGTACGGGATGAGAACAAATCGAACCGAACAGCTGAAAATACACTGTAGCCTGAATAGAGAATCACACACAAAATCAATAATTACAGTAAATAAGGCCCTAAAAATACATTACACAGTAGTACAGTGGTCTTCAACGTCGTTCCTGGGGACCCACTGTGTATGTTGGTATTTGTTCCAACCACAATTCTAATGGCAGGATTTTAACAAGCTGTTAATGTCTTAATTAGGAGTCTTTCATGGTTAGAGTTGTTAATTAGTCTTTAGCCAAATGTTATATAGAAACATCCATACATGCTATGAAGAATAAAATACCCGAGAAGATAGTGTGTTTATTTCCATACTGCAAGAATTTCAAGTAATATAACATTTCAAACAGACCAAATTAGCCACCGAAGAAATCAGTAAACCCAAAATTAGGCTGCTGGACACAACTGTTTCAAGTTTTTTCAAATAACTTCAGGTGAACTAAATTAGATTAGCATAACACATAACTGGTTTGACTCTACCATTAGCCTATCGAATATGATGGGCCAATTAGTTTTCACCAATTAGGAGCCAACTACATCTTTAATTTGATTGGTTACATTGTTTTCCCTCACTTTATGCTGTTATTTCCAATATATCACAATGTGGGTAAGGTATTTTTTATTCTTGATGGCAAACATAGATATTTCTCTTTATCTTATACCTCCTTTTAAATACAGGGAATCTGCACCTGAGATACAAACGCGAGGCACAATATGAAAATGCCCAAATTATACTCTCTATTGACTTCTGAGTTAAGAGGACAAATAACTGCTCTGATGTCCTCAGCAAAAATCGTGATGATCAGTGATGGCGTTTTTCAGTTATCGCATGGAATGGAAATTCAAGATGGCGACTGTGGCAGCCATATTTGATTTTGGATCGCGCCGGAAATTGATAGGCTTGTGTAGTAACTGTAGCCCCCATGTCCTCACCAAAAATCGTGATGATTGGTGACGGCGTTTTTCAGTTATCGCACGGAATCAAATGTGGATGGACGGACGGACGCCGTGCGTGACGACAATACCCCTCTGCCCCCTAGTCAGGGCTGAGGGGTAAAAGGCGAAATGGACCTACACTTTTGGAATTAATGTGCCAACTTTAGCCATATTTGCAATAAATTCCAGCCCCAAGATTAGCCAAACCAAACAACACACTGAATTCAGATAATAAGCCATCATTCTTAAGAACAACAAAGATTGCTCACAGTCCTTTATCTCACACTGAGGAGCAAGGAGTGAGCCTGTCTCCTAATTGCACCCAATAATGAAAACAGCTTTTCATTAACTTCGGTCCTCAATGTTTTATTTATTTATTTATTTATTTTGAATTTTCACATTAGTGATGCCCTAATTAAAAACCACAAATGAGACACCACATATTAATTAAAAATAGATAACTCGGTCGCCACAGGAACCGAGTCTTGGATCTCCCCGATCCCCAAATTTCAGACAAAATGGCCGGCGGCCGCCATATTGGACGCCCAAAATTGCTGAAAATCGGTCTTGAGCATTGTCAAATAAATGTCTTCGCCCGTGCAATATTAGAAAAAATTCCTGAATAATTGTCGCTTCCAGAGCTCGGAACAAAAGATCTCTGCGGGCGAGGCAGCGGTGGCGGCAGCGGACCCGGAACTAAACCATACTATGTCCCAACTACTGTCGTCGGGGAGATACAAATATAATGGGACAAAAAGTGTCTGTATTTCAATACTAACTGTTCATACAGATGATGAGCCAGAGACTAGCGCTAAAGAACCCCTCCAAAGACAGGACGTGCACACGGATGGAGGGACGCAAGGACTGAGACAGACTAAGTGAACAGCCCCTCCAACCTGCCCTTCAGGTGACAGAGGGCTAATAAGGCTTTACAAACCCCTGATCTCAACACCATCAAGGCTGTCTGCCATTACTGGGAGAGACAGACACAAGGGAGACTGAGAGCCTGCAAAAGAGCTGAGTATCTTCTAAGCAAACTGTGGAACTTTCCAGACAGCAAATAAGCTTCAATAACCACAAAACTGCAGGGCAGGGTCCCTAATTTTTAGACACATCAAATATTCATCTGATTTGGTTTTTAAAAGTTTCCAGCTCTTTATGAGTACATCTATTCAATATTAAGAAACTTTTTAACATGATTTCTGGAAACAACTTCCCCTCACGGTATTGTTTAAAATGTCCCTGAAACAGTTCTGTACAAGTGCAGACACACACACACACACACACACCAACACACAGAAAACAAACAGTACCAATAACTCACAACACAGATGGGCAGACAGTCTTTGTTAGCAGCTCAAAAATTTGAACTTAAGGTGTTAAAAGAATTTGGCGAGTCGGGCAGTTCCTCTAGGGAGCGCGAGTTAGCATTCCAGTGTTCCAAAGCTTCCATTTTATTTGCTAGTAGGAAAACATAATGAAGAGCGATTAGCATAAAGCGAGAGGGACGATAATGGAGCTATTTTGATAGCAGCAGCGCTGCCAGAGGTAGGCAAGCTCATCATCGCTTGTACCCGGCCATCAGCTACCACTCAGTCCCAGTGTGATCACACAGAACACAGAGCGCTGTTAAAACCAGCACTGCCGTGCCAAGCTGGATGCAGACTCTCCTCCCACCTTGCACGCTCGCACGCACACATGCACGCACGCAGTAGATGATCAAGAGGCGATGTCATGCACAGGAAGATCAGACGCAACCTTGGCTTTTCACAAACACACAGACATTACACGCTCAGACACAGATATATACAGAGATACACTGACATGTACACACAGACACGAAGAGATACACGGGCACCTATCGAAAGACACCTACAGACAGACAAAGACACAGACACACAGTCATAGACAGGTGCTGACGGTCTGCACATCAACTGCATTGCCACTGTATTTTTTTCAAACTTTAACTATCAGAGCACAATAAAATAAAGTGTCCCCCTGAATTACAGCGTCCAAAGTATAAGAGAAAGAAACTATTGTTACGCGGAAGTGTTTTTATGTTCTCCTACAATATCAAAGCCATAATTTTTTCGCATGTGATCGGACAGTCCTCTCTGTAGTCGAATGCTAAATACGGTGGCACTCTATACCAGCTAATCAGTAGCCTGTATCTCTCCTGATCAAGTGAAGTCAAATTCGATAATAAATAAATCCAGAATATGATTCAAATCACTTCCAAAATGAAATCAACTCATCCTTGGACTACCACCCATCATCCCACCAAATTTTGTGCCAAACCGTTCATAACTTTTTGAGCTACCCAGTCAGAAATATCACACAGACCTGCATTAGACAGATATATTTTAATTCATCTGGATCCAGAATCCAGACTATGTTCTGGATCACTTCCAAAATTGAATCAACTCATCCTGTCCAATAAATAAAATTTTAAAAAATAAACCTTGATGTAGAAGGACAGGGAAAAAATCCAAAACACAGACGATTTCTAATGTCAAATCACAGAATAGAAAATCTATCAAGCCATCTGAAGATCCGCGAGACCTAAAAATCCAACACCGTAAAAACCAAGGCATGAAATCATCCATAATATATGGGAGAAAGCAGGAGACCCTATGAAAAAGCTCAACCAACAACACCCACACTTTCCCCAGTAGTTTTGTTTTTGCAGAGTGACTGCTGACACACTAATGTTCACTGTAATTTCACCTACCTACCGCAATTGACCGATTTGTCTTCAATCCCAGCTAGTGATCGGGTCCAAGCAGCGGACGTATAATTTTCCTCACAAACACATCTCCGTGGGATTACAGGACATAATGCCATCAACCGCGTCAAATTGTGGCCAACTGTGAGCACATAGCCTCCTCCCTGTTCATTCAGGTCTGCCGTGAATAGCAACACAAAAGCAGTTGGCGAAGCAATCAAAATAATCTGCGCAAGCAAACGGTGATATGCGCCGAGCTCCACTCTCACAATAGCGTCTCAGTATTTCCAAAAGATATTTCCATGATGTCTGTAGTCATAAAACAAACAAGCTCAAAATGGGGGATATCTGACAAGCCTCAGTGTCATTAACTTTTAGAGTGTTTTCTCAACTGAGCAAGAAAACTGAAAACACCACCTGTTACCAAGTAGGTGTGGGGCACAAAAATAGCCCAGAAATGATCTAGTTCTTCACAGAGAACTTCCTTTGGGACTCCGAGACAAAACCATTGGAAGCTGAAAAGTGATTTTATGCACCGAGACATTACTAGGACTTAATCCCGCTCCCTGCTGTTCGGCAGTGCGCTCATGTACTCCAGAGATCAGAGAGGCTGGGAGCTGCCGCCATTTTACCTCCAACTCCATCAAGATCCACTCGGAAAGAGGCATCAGGATTCGTATTGAATGAGAGATCGGGACTCACAGGGAATGAGACATCAGGATTCACTCGGAAAGAGACATCAGGATTCGCACTGAATGAGAGATCGGGACTCACAGGGAATGAGACATCAGGATTCACTCGGAAAGAGACATCAGAATTCACACTGAATGAGAGATCGGGACTCACAGGGAATGAGACATCAGGATTCATTCGGAAAGAGATAGCAGGATTCGCACTGAATGAGAGATCAGGACTCACAGGGAATGAGACATCAAGATTCACACAAAATGACACAGGATTCACATGGACTGCGTCACTGGGATTCACACCGAATTACATCAGAATTCATTTAAAATAAGGTATCGGGATTCGCACAGAATGAGGCATCAGAATGACGGCTGATCACATTTAACAGCGTAAAATTCATCATAAATGACCAATTCTCTGATGCTGCCACCAAGGTAAATGGATGTGCTCAAGTAGATCATTTAGAAGATGACAACCCTCTGAAAACTGAGCTTGCTGCAGTCCAGGATGGTCACATTAAAAATCTAAACGTCACCTAACACTCCCTTGACTGCTTGCTCAACTTTCTGCACACGCCACTGGTGTGAGGGTTCACAAACCAGATTTCATTACAATTCTAGGTCAGCACACCAGTGAAAATGACTCATGTCACACCTTCCAGCTCAGCAAAGTTAACAAGAAGGCATGTATCGAAGGAACACAGACCATTTCCAGTCACTATAGAGCCAAATATGAGGCAATAAGATATGTAGTGCAATGAATCATTTGAAAGGTTAATGCCTGGAGAGCTAAACTAGAAAGTTTCAGAGCTTAAGTCCTCCGCATAGTGTACTGAAATCTGCTCGCCAAGGAAAAAAGGAGAACTTTGGAGGTCCTTCAAGCATGGTTTTATTAACAGATGAATGAAATATGTTTCCAGTGAGCAGAAAGTGTCAAATACGGTTCAATCACTGGTTATATTTGAGGAATACAAAAAGTGTGACGAACACAAAAACGTGACGTTCAGCAAAAATTATATGTGTGTGTGTGTGTGTGTGTGTGTGTGTGTGTGTGTGTGTGTGTGTGTGTATGCATTAAATATTACACTGCTTTTACGTGGAATCAAACTTGCATCAGAAAAGTAAAGAAGTTTCTTGCCCAATAATGAAAACAAACTTTCTCCGAATAATCCAATTTTCAGAATCAAAAGTTAGGTTTAATAGTTCTGTGTCCAATGACGTATATAATCATTTTTTAGACAACCATTTCTCGGAATTATCCCATTTTCACGTTAAAATCGCGAAGTGCTTTCCCCGCATTTTCACATAAATGGTCATTAGTCTGAGGTGCCTACGGTGATATTCCTGCCACTGCACCTTTAATATGTCATATTAGTGCAAAGTGGGAAGATCGCAGCGCCGACACAAAAAAGGTGCGATGTCGCAAAAAGTATCGGTTTGGCGAGAAGTCAAGAAGAGAGAGGTTGCCGATGAAGCAAAACTCATCTCTTGGGAGGCGTTGCTCAGAGTTATTCTACCCGTCAAACCGTATTAAACCAATCCATCACAACTGAAACCCAGCCCCCGTTACAGTAAAAACTATATTTCAGATTCGACCGCATAATAACTCCATTAGATCCCCGGTAACGGGCACGGTTGCGCGCAGGTTAGCAGGGAGGCGTCGCCGATACACTCCGTCGCGTCAGCCAGAATGAGTGACCGTTCCGCGGAGTTGAGTCACCCATCTCGTCCAATAATTTACTCAGCCGGACAGGAGGCAATACTCTGAACGCCAGGCTAAAAGTCTGAGGTGAGAAAGCAGGCCGAACACACAGCTCTGACACCTGCGGATCGGCATACGCGCGCACTGAGGTCTTTACCTGGAGGGAATTAAATGGAGAAACTGGTGGAAACCCAGCCCCTGCTTGAAAAAATATCAGTTTGTCCAAAGTTTTGACTGATGCTGTAAATGTTTCCAGCAGGCGGGGTGTCTGCATGAATCAGTCGGACCACAGGCGGGTCCAAGCACTCACAAGGTTTTCAGTCTTCCGGCAGCCCTTTATATTGTTACATGTGGGTAGCTTTTGCAGTCCCATAAAGTGCATCTGGAAAGCCAAAGAGCATTCTTCGCTGCCCAAGACAATAATGTAGGTAATGTTTCTGTGGCCCCACCAGTGAGCCATTCAGTACAAAGCAGGCTAATGACTGATGCATGAAATGCTCTTTTACTAGAAAGAAGAATCAAAACAAGAAATTTACCGTTCGTGCACATTTGAGTAATTGCAGCAAAACACTGGTGAATCTATCTCTTTCGCCTCTACTCAGCAGGCCTGTATTTTAAGGAGATGGGCAGCAGCCAGGTCCCGAGTCGTTCCACCCATTAGGCTAGGTGTCCGATCCAACCCCGAAAAGCACACATTATTCAATAACTAGAGATCACATTCAAATCCGGGTTGAAATGACTACTTCGAAAGGTATAAAGAATAGGATTTTCCTAAAAAAAAATGTTGACTCATACAAAAATAATCCCCCTCTTCATTACTTCTGACTCAGTAGAAGTGTGCGGCAGCATCCACATCTACAGTGAAGCTGCTTTCTCCCCGTTTTTTTCTTTTATTTTCTTTGTAGGGGATGGTTCTGGTCGTCAGCCTTTGGGCAGTGGGTGTGCAGCCCCCAGCCAATAACAGCTTGTAGGGTGTGAAGGCTGGATTCTGCGCAAGACCAGTGACCCAGGTTCTCAAAAGGAAGCATCGAAAATAAAAAGGAAATATGGTGAGAGGAAACGGCAAGCAGATAAAGCTCGTTCCAAAACCTTCATCGACTGACAAGCACTAAAAGAGAGGATGGTAATGAATATTGACTCAGAGTTAGCCTGTTTTGTGTTGGACAGGTAAATGCTGGCAGTTAGCTTAATTAGCTTGCTAAAGTATCTGCTTTTTCATTAGAACAAATGTGACATTCTAAAAAGAGTGGCAAGGTAGCCGTGTGACTTTTGGCACAAGCAGCATACATGCACACCAAAGTCCAACCATCTACCTGTGCAAATAACTTTACATTTTGAGAAAATAACCCTTGAGGTATGTCGGACTGAGTTTGATCTTAAAATCATTTTCTACGTCTACGTACGTCTAATACATAAACCACACAAGTTGTGGCAATCCCAAACCAATGACGCTAGTAAGTTGACTGTGGGAAGCTCATATTTAATGTCTGTAATGAGCAGGTTTATAGGCTACCTTACGACTGCTACCATTACCGTTGGCAGAGTATTTTTTTTATAAGGTTGCAGACCTGGTACAGCAATGTTGCCATATACAGCATTAGTCTAGAACCATAATGCAGAGTAACTTTGAGCCAACTAATTAAAATTACATTTGCGCAAACTACCTGAAGTTAGCACAGGATGATGGTGTGTATCTACTTCAGAGCACTGCTCAAATAGTGCTTTAGGGGGTGAGTGAGGGGGGTGTGGTGGAGCCAAGGAGGAAGGGCCTACTATGAACGTTGTGTTTACAATCCCCAACTGAAAAATCCTACTCCGTATCCGTTTAAGGACTGTAGATCCTGTTAGAACCAGTAGAATCCCCTCATCTTATCAATTTTGACCAAAAATGACTTTTGTACTCCAAACCATTTCTCTAACAGTCTGGATGCGTTCCAGGCACGTCACAACAATGTTACCGTTTTTTTATACTTAGTCAGTTTTGAAGTCTACACCAACATAAAGCTTGTGCATCCATAAAGGGAAGCAATTATCCAGAGAATCACTGCATTTTCTCCCGTTGTGATCATATTCTAACCTCGATCTTGAACAATATCCTGCTGATTTTGAAGAAACATTCCCTGGACTCGCAATATCAAGCTGTGGGTCATTTTTTCAGCCATAATATATTTTGGGGAACAAATAAACTGACCAAAAATGAGATTATTTCTACATTTACCACTGGGCATTTGCAGGTGCAATGCCTGTAATTACCACCATTAGTGAATTCACCAATTTATCGCTTACTCAAAAACACCATACCATGACTCCAGAGAGGTTCGGCAACAGCTGGCAACAACAGTTAACAAAAGCAGAAGGTACTACATAAATCATGAAAGTTTAATGATAGCCAGGGACAAAAAAAATGAACCCCCCCCCCTACACACACTCATCCGCACCTCCCTCCATGTGTAAATACAAGAAGACCTCAAGTCCAAATTTATGCATTTATCTTTAACTGGAGAAATGAGTAATCTGTGGGCTCGCAGGGTTATATGGCACTGGCAAACACAGCTTAAGGGTCTTGTGCTCTAAACATAGCTCACAGAGCCCTCACACACAGGCCTTCTTTGTAAGTCATATGTATGACTGCCTCAGTAGCTGCCTAGCCTCACATTACCTGAAAGCATCATGATTCTGGAATAGAAACACCATAACAGATAATAAAATGAACTCCACCTCAAACAAAGTGCAACAGAACATTATGAAAAACCACAGAACATGCATTTGCAGTTTTCAACCACAACGCAAGTGCAAAGCGTTTTTTCAAATAGCGCCCACAGTGCAAGAATAACCAACAATAATGCGCCTTTTGGCATGTTCATCTTTAAAGGGACACTCGTGCTAACCTTGTGATGACAATTAACACAAGTCAGTGGACCGGGGCTAAAAAGCTTCATTAGCGCCTTGTCCACTGACTTCCATTCATTGTTATGACAAGGCTTGTATATGGCAAGGAGTCTCTCTTCTTCAACTTATGCGTGGTTAGCCATTTTCATGAAGTTGAACTGGTTTTAACCTGCCCTACCCTGGTCATTAGTGAAGTTGCAGTTTAATTTCCAATTTTAATGGTGTGATATTGGGGATGTATCTACATATGCAACAGCGCTAATTCCACACATGGAAACCTTGGGATCTCCACTAGAATTTAAAATAGGCCTGAAGTCATGCAGGGTTGAATCCAGCAGCTAAATTTGATGGACCAATATGAGGGTACGTTGGTTTTAAGGGGTTAACTGGTCCCTCCACATATTCTCTGTCCAGCCAAAGTCTCTGTGCACAGCTCATTGCAAATTTAATAGGAGCAGTCCTCCTTGAAAATCAGAATTTCACTGTTGTACAAATAAATGCCATATTTTAAAATTTATTTGGACAGAAATGTTGCATTTTCGTACGGAGCGAATTGAATATTAAAAGGGCTTGTTTTTTGCCAGCTTCTCACACTAGTTTTGCACTACGCCACAGAAAAGAAGGAATAATCTGCCCATGACAGCCCCAGCATAAACTGAAAATGATTTTGGATTGTTTGGGAATACGTGACACCAAATGTTGGGAGGCTTAGGTTAACGGGTAAAACAATTTCTACTGCATATGAGCCAACATACTGAGGGTCAGAGGACACCAACACAGCTCCTGGACCTGTAGGGCCCCATACTGACCTTGACCTTAAACAGCTGAAGATCTTATAAAACTGCCAAATTAGGTACGGAGTGAAAACCTCAGATTTCTGAGATCAAGGTTCTGAAGGGCTACCAACACTATAAGACAATAAATGTGTTTATTTGATATTCTGCCAAGCTGACGTGTGCAACTGAAACAACTGAACTCCTAGTTCTTCGAGAAAGCACACATTATGTAAAACTATACGAGTCCCTGAACGCACCGTCTCCTCATGCGGCTTTTGCAAGTTTACTTAAAGGCCAAATAAGTTAGTGAAAAAGTGAGCACAGCTCATCAATACCCCCGACCCTTATGCTCTGAAGAGATTAAGGCATATTTTCATGTAAATTGGCACTGTTCCTCTCCATGAAGTGTAGAATGCATGACTGCAATTTGAAAACAATCTGGTGAGCGGTTTTTGCAAAATCGGTCAGACAAACTGGTGCGGAAAGACGGAAGGACAGACGGACAGAATTCTTTGGTATATACTATATACCCCCGCCCCTTATGGGTTGGGGGTATAAAAATCCTGTTTTTGGTAACGTCAATAATTTAAGGCGGGGTCGGTGGGTAGGATTTTTTTTTCTTTTTTTTTCAACACCGGTAGTCAATCCTAATCAGGGCAACTGGTGAACTGAAAATAGAGAAGGCACAGAACGTCCCTTGAAACTAATGATTGGCCTTGACCTGTTTTCAATCATTTATTTAAATTAAAATCACGTAAACTCTAAACACACTCAGCACTATCTGATGTAGCCAGTTCTCCTCATTAAGGTAACATGAGAACTAATCAGTAAGCTGGTCATGACCCTGATTTAAATAATAATACATGCATGAAATACTCACATCCCCCACCGCTGTATGGCTGATATCTGACCTGAAAACAAGTTCGGTGGAGAGACGGACAGACAGACATGGACAGAAGAATGAAAAGGCACATCAACGCAATAAGATGTAGCCACTTGTAACATTTTGTTGGAATATATTGAATGGTTTGGGAGTTCTGGCCGGGAAAAGAAGGGTGACGGGTGGACAGACAAATGGACGGATGGACATGAGGACAACACTCATTCCTACAGCCCCATCCACTTCGTGGCGGGGCATAAAAATGAACAACTTCCGCGTTTGCTTTTGGCGCATCCGGCATAACAGTTAGTTCATGACCGGGGGGACAGACCAACTGAGACTCTTGTGTCCAAGAGAATAAGTTTTAGTTTTTTCCATTAGTGTTATGTTCATCACAGTGCATTATTAGGGGGAAGAAATCATGATTTCAATACTGAGGGGGACGCTGTCCCCCCCCCCCAACATCTTATATAACGCCTTTGCAGCCTGCACTATCTAGCCTTTGCTTCGCGATCGTTTAACTACTGTAAGGAAAACCAAGACTTGCAACAAGTATCAACAACTCAATAATGTTGACTGAAATCCAATTGCATGTCTAAATTACACATTTCATTCTCGCGTTTCCTTACCGAGGAAAACTGGCCAAATCTAATTGTAGAGTGTTTTCGGAGTTCACATAATGTTAATTTAAACGAATTACAGAAAACGGCTCAAGACCAATCATGAGTTTCAAGGGATGTTCTGCGCTTCACAGGTTATCAGCTCACCCGCCATCGCTGTTAGAAGCAGAGATAAAACTTACCCCTACTGCAGACCGCTACAACGGCACATTCTCCATTTATTTCAGTTACTTTGTGCATTTGGTGCTGCTAAAATACAAAAAAAATAGATAAATAAATAAATACTTCAAAATCCAGATGCTGCAGAAAAACGACTAGGGTAGGATTGGTACTCGATAACTTTATTTTGAACAGTGGTCGAAAAGCTTAAGGGTCAGGGTTTGTTTTTTTTTATCTGAGGGTTGGTCAAGTGACTGGAATCATGGGATCTTCTCTTAAACCTTAAAAGATTGCAAATTAGCCATTAGAAAGTTCCTTAACTGAACTCTCTGAGATACAAATGGCAAATAAAAGCAATGAAATTCTTGAAGAGAAAATATTCAGTTCCACAAAAAGCATTTTTCAATGCGCAGCTCACGTCCTCTTGAGAGTGTCCATGCAGAGCCGTAGACACTCCTGACTCTGCCGAGACGTTACACGAGTGCGTTGTGCAAACACACCAGCACTTTTCTCAGCACCCTGCCCTGAAGCAGTTACAACGTTCATCACATAGACAGCACTTTTAAAAGAACGACTGCTGCTCTCATCCTTGTCTGGTTTTCGCCCAAGTTTTCGGTTTCCTCCATAAAACATCTCTGTGACAGTGTCTTGGGAATCAGCTTCGTAGAAATGAGACTGAACAGAGCCAAACTAAATTAAACCTCATGCATTTAAACCAGCAGCAGAGTGCCAATAATAATCTAATACACCCCACCACCAACTTGGCTGCATTGCCCAACCAGTGAGTGATCTGCTCCTGGTCTGCTTTTTTCCATGACCAAAATCTGGACGGAGGGGCATATGGCAGAAGATGCAAACACACTGAAATACCATCTTAAATCTGGGTTAGAAAAGCAAACCTTCCACTGAAAACTGGGACAGCAAACAGCTCAGACGCGGACTAAAAATTGCCAATAGTGATGCAGACATCACTGATCCTCTCCTGAGCCAGTTAAAATGCCTCGCTGTCAGCTGGTCTGGCCTATAGCCTACAGCAAAACCCTCTTCTCAGACTTCATCCTGGGGGACCCCGGTGTGGGCTGGTTTTTGTTCCAACCACAATTCTAGATTTTTTTTTTTTTTAAACAAGCTGTAGTTTTTGATTATTTAAATAATTTTGACGTTTATAGGGGTTATTTTCCTACTTAGTCCACATTATGCCTGACATTGTGGTGCATTGTCACAAAGAGCCACAATTTTTTGTGCTTAATTTACAACAATTTTATTAGAAGTCATCAAATAGACAGAGTTAATTGGGCTAACTTAACTAGTTAACCATGTTTTTTGAACACGCAATAATTTCATTGGCCATTTTTCCCTTAGAACTGAACACAATGCAGGAGTGTCTCCTTATGAGTTGCATAGTTGCTGAATTCTTCTACCTCTCCCAGATAGTTAGGGTAGGTATTAGGAGCTTACAGGTCTCAGTCTTTAATTTAATCAGTTATATGTATAACTGTGCACTTCATGCAGTTACATATAAAATGTACTCATAGTATGAAATTTAGTCCAATCAGCACTACATGCCGACAGGACGTAATTTTCATGACATGCACTACCATTTTGGATGAAATTAGATTTAAGAGTTTAAGTAATCCCGCAGTAAAAGCTCTTCGTTTAGAACTATGCACAGCTTGTTGGGGACATTGAGGTTTAAACCAACAACCTTCTGTATGCCAGTGAAAAACCTCAGCTACCAGGTAGTGGAATCTGCCCACTTTAATGATAGCTCATTAATATCCTCTCTTCAACGCGAATGAATATGGTGTCCCAGAATGAGGCCTAAACAACAGAGGTTTCACACAGGATGCTCGGCTAGAATGGCAGAACTAGGCCAGATATTTAATAGACCGAGGATATCTAAAAATGATCCAAATTAACTTACAAGGGATACAAGAAGACTGGAGCACACCAATAAACTTACAGCCTTTATGGTGCAAACAGCCTAACATTTCGATGCTACCGTGTCTTCAGAGTCAAACAGGACAATTACGTGAGGCAAACAACATATAGTAAATCCGAAACAAGTGTACAGTTGTTATTGGTTAAACAAGATTTCAAATCTACTGGATAATAGATCCAGGAATGGGAGTTTCCAAAGTCAATGTCCGAGGGCCTCGCCCTCAACTTCCTGTCAGAAAGAGCATACATAGATCACTCTGAAAGATAACAAGGAATAGTACAAAGCAGTGAGTGTACACAGATGAGAGGAAACATCACAGTAATACAATGACAAAGGGCAAACACCATGTCTGAACAGGGAAGTAAAGATCCTGCCAGAAGCAAAGGAACAAAATAACACTGACCTCTCTTGAAGTACCCAAGATACAGTGAAGGTAAAAACAGACATCAAGTTTGACAAATTAAAAGAAGCATGACAAGTTCAATTCTTCATTAATACCGGAGGGCTCCACTGTGTTTAGTGTGTGAACCCAATATGCTTCTCTGAGGAGGATAGTGTTTATAATGCCACCACCTCTAGGAGAGGATAACATTTTTTTTTAAATTCCCCACAACTTTAGTGATGCTGTAGAGCCATGTTTGTGCATCATGCTGGGCAATAGCACAATCCATATTTTGAGTATGTATAGCAGTCTTATGTTTAGAAATGCAAATCTTTAAAGCTCTTTTTGTTTGTCCAACATAAAGCAGACCGGAAGTACATTTAAGCATACAAACAGCATGTGTACAGCTGCAGTTAATGAAGGAATTGATAGATTACTTTTGCCCGTATGTGGATGTGTGAAGTACTTTGTATCTGATGAGTTAGAGCATTGTGGACAGTGACCACAACGGAAGATACCTGCAGGTTGATCAGAAAATGACGAAACAGCACCAGGAGGTAATCCCCTTCTGACAGCAAGCTGGGATAAAGACAGTAGTGTTGAAACCTTAGCCTGTTTGCACCAGAAAGGCCATAAATGTATCATTGTGCGCCAGTGTCCTTTTGTCCTTTGTAAGTTTGTTGTCCATGAGCTGTTTAGCACCTGATTCAGCTGATTTTTGCAGTAAGATGCGCAGTGAACCTTTTCTTTACTGATCCAAATTAATGTTACAAACCTATAGCCTACTTTAATTTCGGTAGTTGTATTTCATTTCACCAGTGGCAACAGGGAATTTCAGCTGAACAAACGGATCAATATAACCGATCTGTAGTGTCGCTTCATTGAAATTTTTCTTGTTTTTAACTCCATTCAAACTGAACATGCCGGACTTCAGCTGACAGAGTTATTTGTTTAAATTTTGTCAGAGGCTCATAGGTCATCAAGTCCACGAAATATAGCACGTAAGGTGGGGCCATACAGCACGCCATTGCCACAAGTGCGGCACCAAAAGTCTCCTCTGGCTTTATTTAACGAGCTGCGTCTCCCGATAAAAGAGCAGGCGCTGGCTAAACACAAAGGAAACAAAAACTAACCTTCTCAGATCAAATTTAAATAAAACAAAATCGACGCCTAAAATGCCTAAAACTTTTGCAAAGTACAGCAGATGATGCTTCAATCAGGCTCTATGATAATAAATTGACAGCATCTCAGCCTGTGCAGTTATACATTTAATTTTTGAGAGCTGCACTTGCAGAATGATGGATGTCAAGAAAGTTCCACACACTATTCCACATTTAATAGGCTTAGTGAACATGGGTCTTATTTTGTTACTTTCAGTGGTCTATTGTAAAATGCTGTATTCCTGCATTGTTTTTACAAGAACTTGAATCAGATAAATAAAGCCTTCTTGAGGGGACTTTGATATCACAGTCATATACAACAGTTATATGTTCGTAAATATGGCATGCTCAAACCTAAAATTTCCAAAATAAAGGGTTGATAGATGTGGAAAATACATACGGAATTCTAGAGAAATGCACATAGAAAGTAAAACATGACTACAAAACCAGTTAGTTTTCACTGACTAAATATACTGGAGATCAGCCATTCCATGTAAATGAATACATCATAATAAAAATATAAAGTTTGCAACTGTGCCCTTTATTGTTAGTTTTTGGGAAGAGGGGTATCTAAATGACATATAGCTGAATTACCACAAAGTTACCTTCACTGGTTAGCCCAGGACGCACATTGAACAATTCATGATTTTTGGTTCCCCCGAAAGACAAAAGAGGGCAGTTTGAGACAATGGAAAATCATTAGCCTGGCTGGGAAAAACTACCTCTTAAATGTCACGTGAGTCACACCATTTACCCAGGTCACATGAGTCACATTATTTCATGAGCCCTTTCGATAGAGCACGAGGCATCATTTCTTTATGTCATTATTTGTTTTATGTCTCCCTGTGAAATCAAAATAATCTTCATCTAAATGCCTAAATTTGTCTTGTCACACTTTCCCCTGAATCAATTAAGTGCCCTGCAGACAGAGGCCAATACAGGTAGGGCCAAAAAAAGTGTCCCAGCCAGGTTGTATGATGTATAAGTCTGTCACATCAGGAATGGCAGCAATGAAGGTGAAAACCACAATATGCACAATTGTCTGGGAAGTGGACACTGACAACATTTGCATTAAATGGTTGAGTAATAACTATAAGATCAGGATTGAACGGCTGTGGTCATGATTGACCAGCTGTGGTCACAGGGAAAGTCATCTTTGTGAATTGGACATACCAGCCTTGTAATTGGCTAGTAATTTGCATTTGATAACCTGGTTCACTTTGGCTTTGAACATTTTGAAGGCCTACCAGGGACACATTTTTTGGCCCTCCTGTAGAATGGAAAACTTCTGAACTTGTGAAGTTGAATCAAGGCTTTTTATGAAGGGAGACGCATTTTTCATTCTCAGTTTTTCGATGTAATTCTTCTTAGTTATGATTCTATTCAAATAATCCCAAATATATTTAAAGACTGTTATAGTGAAGGGACTGTGACACAAAGGACTTACACAAGCAGCCATTCAATTTCAAGCAGTGTTCTGGAAAGGCTTGAGATGTGTGCAGGCTGCTACAGGCATGACAGGTGTACCACCCGGCATGCCTTGTTTTAACACAGTCATTCTTTTTTTCATGTTCTACCTCACTAGTGTAAAAGTTTCACTAGTTTGTGTTTTGAGTTAGCAAATTGCTGTCAATAAATGACCACTGAATATGAATCTCAGTGATAGTTTGATGTTTTCTGTGTGCAATTCAACCATATCAAGTTTTCACTTGAAACTATAAAAGTTATTTCTAATGCGTCACGGGAGTCACATATATTCACTCCACTAACTGTGACACTATGAACAATTCAGTTGGAATAAGTTCATCACACGATAAGAGTGTCTATTAGATTCCAACATCAAAAGGAACAGTTGAGATATAGAAAGTGACTTTCTACGAAACTGAGCAATACTGAGCTGAAGTGGTAATACTTGAAAAGAAGCCGGTCACACGAGTCACTTTTTGGGCTGGGCCAAGCAACAGCCTGGCCCCTATAAACGCTAATGTCGCCGAGTGAGTGAGTGAGTAAGTGAGTGAGTGACACTGAGTGATCAAGTTCAACGATTGGCTGGCCGGCGGGAAGAAGTTCAGCGATTGGTCGGCCGGCAAGGAAGAACTTCAACCATTGGTTGGCCGACGATTGGCTAAGAAGTTCAGCAATTGGTCTGCCGGCGGGGAAGAACTTCAACGATTGGTTGGCTGACGATTGGCTGGCTGGCTGGCCAGGCATTGACGTCACTCATATTTACTGGTCTGTGCATTATAAATACATGGGTCTCTGACTTTTCGGCTGACACTGCAGCAGAAACTGAATACTTTGCTGTTGTTGGATCTTGGATTTGACAGATTGCAGCAGTAACGGAAATTAAAATGTGGAATTGAACGCACCAACACGCATTTATGCGTGTGATTATCCTGTCCTTTCTCGTTTTGTTCTTTCAGATCGGTTGGTAACGTTAACGTTAAGCATCCCTCAGTCCAACATAGGAACTTGCACAATGTTAGGAAAAATTGATAAATACTGTTACTATGACTATTGCTGGACTATTTACGCACCCGGTGGAAGTGGCGCTGGCACTATTATGTTCCAGTATTTTCAAGAATACCAGTATGATGCCCTGACTGGCTTCCAAATTAACTTATACCCTTGCGCGTTCATGAGTTGGTTCGCTTGAACGGAAGCAGTTGTGGTGGCCGCTCTGATTGTATCTATGAGAGTGACTTTAACTGACACCAATGAAATCAATAAATTTCAGAAAATATTAAGTTTAAAAGATCGCGGCAAGCCGGATTCGACACCCCGTGATTGAGGTAGTCACATCTAGACTACGTTATTGTACCCACTACGGCACCGTATTTGAATCCTGTCTAGCAATAACACTGCAATAATCAGGCAAATGTACGATTAAATTAAAACACATTTTTGTAGCTACATACAGAATGTTCACAATGTCCAATTTTTGATGCCACTGAATGTTTCTTGGCGATATTGGTCGCCTTTTTACAAAAATTAATGCGTATTTTCTTCTAATGAACAGCAAAAGGTGGATTAAATGTTAATATAGCGGATGCATATGCTCCGCTTGCCCTAGCTAGCATCCCGGTCTTTTAAAAAGTTCCATTCCATTTTTCGCATTTCTTTTTTGTTTTCTCTGGTACCGGTTGTCAGATTCCATAGAGATAGAGGAATGTAACACATCGTACTAATCCAGCATGGAAGAATCATAACAATGGTCGGAATGTGTTTTTAATTTCCCGATTCAATCTTGCAACCGATACGACAGTTAACAAGTATGGAGGACAGTATCGGTTGCGAGATTGAATAGGGAAATTAAAAACACTTTCCGACCATTGTTAAGATTCTTTCACGTTAGATTGGTATGATGTGTTACATTCCTCTATCACCCTTTTGAATTTCGCAGCTGGGACCAAGATTATTTCCTTAATCTTCCAATTGAATCTCGCAACAGATACGAGAGAAAACAGGTGCAATGAAGAGACTTGGGATACATTATCATATTAGCTATCGCCTTAGCCACAATCAGGGTACAAATCTCATATTTTTCATGTTACATCAATGATTCTAATGCATATATTGATATATGTTGAAAGTTACATATTCTTTTTGCAGAAATTATTGAGATCTCAGTGTCCTGAAAATTTCAAGTGAAAACGTCGAATGGTTTTTTTTCTACAGCATTTTGAAATTTGGATAATGTTCATTTGCTGCATGTTACAAATTTTCATATGAAATGAAGTTCAGCTTTAAAAAAAAACTTTGTTACAGATGACATGTTCAAATCTATATATTTTGGCATTTTATTTGTAATACTGTTGTTTGCTTTCAGAAAATAGCCTCAAATGACGAACTATAAACCATCCATTGTCAACATTAATCAACATCGATTAATATCCTTTTGTTACATTTTTTAACAAAAATTTAGTACTTGCTTATTTTGGTGTAATAATATTCCAATTAATGAGTCAACCTATTCACAATTTGCCTTTAAAGGTAACTTATACTCATTAGTTGACTGCTGGAGTGTAATTTGATGCAAATGGGTCATATTTTCAGCAATGTTCAGCCAAATGTGGTTCGCGATGCAATGTCAAATAGTCCCGTCCATACCCCTATGTATTTCTCATACAATTCTAATGACAAAGCTATATAGATGTAATATTTGTTACACCTAAGTACTGTTCCAACATTAATAGTTAGTACCAACTTCTATTTCTCTTGGGCTAGAAAACACAATTTTATAACGTAATGTCCCGTCCGTACCCCCATGTCCCGTTCGTACCCGCATTTTCAGACAGAGCTACATTATATTTTGCTTCTATGATATAAGTTAGTACTATCTTTGAATGACCTCCGCAGCTGTATGTGGAAGTAGTGTCTTCTTTACATGCATAATCAACTACTGTTCTACAACAATGTCCAAATTTCATACAGTGAAAGCATCTGCAACTAGACTGATCCAAACTGACCTATAATGAGACGGAAAATATTTCTCCCAGATAAATTCCCATCATGCTTGTCAAAATTTTGTTCTAGACCACTAATACTACAAATCCATCTATATAAACTTGTGTAAAATGTGACTTGTATGTCTTTAATGCAGTGCTGTACTTTAATTAAGGGGTACGGACGGGACAATGAATTTAAATAACCTTATTCTGTAAGAGTTTTACACTTTTTTCTAATATTTAAAGACTGAAGTTCAGGGCATAGTTTAGAATTTATTTGTAAACTCAATGAAAATGTTTGAAAATGATTCAAAAGTGTAAAGATTGGACAATTTCTTTTGTTGGATACTTAGAAGACTACGTGACTTGCATGTTTATTTGTAGAAACTGTACAATTTCATTGTTACAGAACTGTTTACTGCATTTAAAACAGTTTTAGAAATGTCTCAGAGGAAAAAAAAATAATTATGATGTTCCTTACACTCAATTTGTACCTTAACCTTGTTCTTGAGAGTATGTCCCGTCCGTACCCCCAAAGTGGGGCTGATTGTTACATTGCAAATATTTAACATTTCTGCAGTTTAAATTGTTAGATAAGCTTTGAAATGATTTCTAGAATAAGTTATATGACATTCATAGAAGTATACTGAATGTGCTCCAGTGCAAAATGAAGGTAACAATACAATGATGTGTGTATGTTTTATAGAATTTGTATTCATATTACACGTTTGAATATGACCTTGTATACTTGAAAATACATGACTATGAATTCAGTGAACTGTTATACCTGTATGTCATAAAGATGTTTATGGTAAATGTAAATAAACTAATCTAATGTCTTTGTAAAATGATTGATTTGTTGGATTTTCATATGAAATATACATGCGTGTGTGTAAAATCTCCTGTCCGTACCCCACTTGTAGTGCTTCTATTCAAACTCGCTCCTCACTATAACTAAATGCGGATACCCACTAATAATATTTTTTTTCAGTTGTAGGAGGCATCATACTTCCAGAAAATATAAACATTAATGTTGTACAATCAATTTCATTTTCTCCTGTAAATGCAAATTAGTCTGCACCCTGATTGTGACTAAGGCGTACAGTATCTCACAAAAGTGAGGTCACCCCTCACATTTTGACAATTAATTTATTATATCTTTTCAAGGGACAATGTTACAGAAATGAAACTTGAATATATTCTAGAGCAGTCATTGTACAATACGTGTAGCAGTGTAGATTTACTGCACTGTCCAAATAGCTGAACAGTCACTATTTCCAAAATGGGTGGCAACAAAAGTGAGTACACACCCCAATTGGTAATGGTCAAGCAAGCAATGAAACGTGTCTTATTCATCATGTTCACGCTTTTGTCTGTTCGACTGGGCCATATGAGGTTGTGTAACGTGTTGAAGGTTTAAATTGTGGTGCTTTGGGTGCAATGCTCTCATTCTGGTCACTGGATGGTCAGCATGGCACCTCATGGGAAAGAACTCCCTGAGGATCTGAGAAAGAGAATTGTTGCTCTCCACAAAGATGGTCTAAGCTGCAAGAAGATCTGTGAAACCATGAAACTGAGCTACAGCACGGTGGCCAAGGTTATCCAGCTGTTTTCCAAGACGGGTTCTGCTTGGAACAGGCCTCGTCAGTGTCGACCGAAGAGGTTGGGTCCTCGTGCTCTGCATCAGGTGCACAAGTTGGCTTCAGAAAACAGATCCAGGAGTGATGGCAGCATTGCTAACGAGGTTGCAGCAGTGGGAGAGCAGCCTGTCAGTGCTCAGACCATACGCCGTGCACTGCACCAAGTCGGTCTGCATGGCCGTCAGCCAAGATGGAAACCTCTTCTGAAGCTAGCCCACAAGAAAGCCCGAAAACAGTTTGCTGAAGACAACCAGTCCAAGAACATGAACTACTGGAATCACGTTCTGTGGTCTGACGAGACCAAGATAAACTTGTTCGGCTCAGATGGTGTCCAACATGTGTGGCGGCGCCCTGGTGAGGAGTAACAAGACAAGTGTGCACTGCCTACAGTCAAACATGGTGGTGACAGCATCATAGTCTGGGGCTGCATGAGAGCTTCCCGTCCTGGGGAGCTGCACTTCATTGATGGAATAATGCATTCCAACATGTACTGTGACATTCTGAAGCAGAACATAATGCCCTCCCTTGGGAAACTGGGCCGCTCGGCAGTTTTCCAACCTGCTGACGACCTCCAAGATGACAAGTGCCTTCCTGAAGAAGCTGAAGGTGAAGGTGATGGCATGGCCAAGCATGTCTCCAGACCTGAATGCCATTGAGCACCTGTGGGGCATCCTCAAGAGGAAGGTGGAGGAGCAGCAGGTGTCCAACATCCACCAGCTCCGTGATGTCATGGAGGAGTGAATGAGGATCCCAGCAGCAACCTGTGCAGCTCTGGTGAATTCCATGTCTAGGAGAATCAAGGCAGTGCTGGACAACAATGGTGGTCACACTAAATACTGACACTATGGACACAATTTGGCATGTTGACGGTGAGGTGTACTCACTTTTGTTGCCACCCATTTTGGAAACAGTGACTGTTTGTTCAGTTATTTGGAGAGTGCAGTAAATCTACACTGCTACACATATTGCACAATGACTACTCTAGAATATATTCAGGTTTCATTTCTGTAGCATTGTCCCTTGAAAAGATACAATAAATTAATTGTCGAAGTGTGAGGGGCGTACTCACTTCTGTGAGATACTGTATGTGACAAAGTGCAATACTCGGTCAGGCTTTAACTGTCGCTTATGAAAATCGTTCATGCTTTCTTTCCTGAATTCTTGTATTTTATTAAATTTTTTTAAACATTGATTATATCATTTTTTTACTGTCTACTATATTTGCGGTAAAATTTACCTAAATTGCTCACTTCGCAACACACTTTTTTTATCCACAGCGACTGAAATAAATGCCAAACAATTCGCGATTTGGGGGCACTATAAAATTCCACAACTTTCTTATTTCTTGGCCAATTCTCATGATCTTGGTGTCAACTACAAGAGCTTTTCGAGAGCTTTCAATAGGTCGTAAATTCATTAAAATTAATTGCATTTCAATTTTTTTGTCACATAGTTAACCATATTCAACCATCACCAATATCGAATAACGCTTTATGTAAACACATGGCAACTCCTTCACTCGAACATATTTATTAAGCGGTTTCACTCAAAACTGTGCATTCTTTGTCCATAACATGCCCAAAGACGAAACATGGGGGAAAAAAGGAAGCTTTGAAGTTCGTTCTTACACCCTCACTATATAGGAACCAGGGTTGGCAGGTTTCTTCAGAGGTGGTTTTTTCCGGCGGAAAAAACCTGGGAAAAACCAGGTTTTTTCCAGTTCTTTCCACTAAAAGCCACCACCCGGAAGAAACCCAACCCTGATTGGAACTGCCATGTGTTCACGAAAGTGACGTCACGTCCCCGGTTAGCACAACTGTAATACAACTTTATTGTTTCATTCTGATTCATGAACATACATACATACATACTTTAACAGCTATCTACATCTGCTACTGCTGTCTCTCTCAAATTGACATTCATAAAATCAATAACTGCTACCCTTACTCTAGCTCCTTGTCTATTCAAATGTATAACTTGCTTTTGATATGTTTTCCTTACTCAAGAGCCCCCCCACCTCCCACTCCCTCACACACTCCCACTCCCTCACTCACACTCTCACTCTTTCACACTCTCCCCACATACTTTGCAAATAATTAATCAGCTCCAGCTCATTACTAAACTTGCACTTCATATAATTGTGTGAGCTTTGCCTCATTTAGCACCCTTTTCTTGGGCCCACATTCTCATACAGCACTTGGCGGCCCAGCCATATACTAGGTTGCACCTAGCCTTGTTCAAGTAATTATTTCTCACCAATTATCTACAACAGACCAACTTTCTTCACATCAAATAATATACTCAAAGGCAATGAAAACACAATACTCTAAATTTTGGTTTATTTTTGCTCAGGACCTGAGTAGTCCAATTTGAGTTTTTAAGTGACCATTGGGGTCACAATGTGTACCTTGTTACACATGAATGATCATCATTTAACTCAACAGTGTGAGTTGGACTCTCATCAATCCATATTGAGTACAACATATGGGATTAGGAGTTGTGCAAGTACAGTGGTTGAAATGAAGGAGGGGTTGTCTTCCCTATATAAAGGCATAATAAAAGCCACACAAAAAACATTTAAGTGTCATAATGCCACGTCTGTCAACTGAACAACGGAACAGGGCCCTGAGTATGCTAGAGGCGGGAGTAAGTGCCCGGCAAGTGGCTCACCGTTTTGGGTGTAGCACGTCCAGCATCAGTACGTTTTGGGTGTAGTACGTCCAACTGGGACGAGCTCTTTCATCAAAAGTACCCAGACCTCAAACCAGGCAGCAACTCCAGAATGCACTACAGGCAGAGTGGCGACAACTTCCCCAAGACAAACTAAGACGCTTGGTCAGGTCCATGAGGAGACGTTGTACTGCCTGTGTGGATGTTCGTGGGGGTCACACCCGATACTGACTGTTCTTTCGAGTTCATTTTTAAATGTGTGTTCCGTTCTTTCTTGTTGTGATTTTTCATTTTCAATTTGTGCTCGTTATGTTTAATTCATCTGTTTATTATTGTCCAAATCGGCCCATTAACACATTTAATTCATCAAAGTCAACCCACCCAACATATTTGAATTGTTAAAATAAGAAAATAAATTTGAGTCATAAAATTATTTGAATCCAAACTGGTGCTGCGTTTTCATTGCCTCTGAGTATATATATATATATATATATATATATATATATATATATATATATATATATATATATATATATTTATTTATTACACTTATGACAAAATAAATATTCCATGTTAATCAACTCTTGCTACCATCTCAGAAAAATTTACAAACTGTTTTATCAGAAAATCTAGCAAAAATGTCACGCGAGTCAAAATGGAACGGCTGAAATGTAGTCGACTTAAAACCCTGACATTTTTGTTGACTACAGACGAATACTAAGTGGTCACATCAGCGCTATATTGGCATCTTACGAATAATTTTGTTTAACATGGTGACACAATCAGAATAGCTTTGGACACCGATCACTTTTTGCTGAGTAGTCACCATGATAATAATCATTTACAACATCGTGACTGGCATGTTTACCTAGACCTGACACAAATCAAAAATATTAAGATAAAAAATATGCGCGCTCACTCTTCCTTGCTTTGCCTCCACCAACTCCCAAATCGAACGTACACCCTTGCAAGGCAGTCACAGGCAAAACTAATAATTATGTAAAAATAAGCTTTTCGGTCAAAAGAGTCATCTCAAAGGCTCTGACTACAGGTGTAGTTCCACGTCAACATCTGTCTGAAACAGTGAGAACCAAGAGTAGGCTATGCAGTCCACCAACGTTGGAAAAGCAACAAAAACAAGTCAACGAAACAATAGAGCCATTAAGACAAAGATAAAACATAAACATACATGGACTTATATTAACATAATTATGCAGGCCAATTAATTATTTATATATGTGTACCATTGCTGTCCATAATCTTTGTGCGTAGTCCGTACAAATATACACTGAAAGGAAATTCAATATCTCCAGAAAACATAGTAGCAAGTTAAGCAATCCTTGGATAATGAGTTTCAGTAATCCGTATCGGCGAGCATCACGAGGGGCTGGCTATTGAAAATGCTGAACACTGGAAAACGAAAACATATTTTTAACGGGTTACCGATAGGGTAGTGGAGACTATTGCAGCTGCTATCCGGCCTTCGAGTTCAACTAAATTAGCCCACTGCAGTGGTTCTCGAACTCGGTCATGGTGTATCCGTTGGTTTTCGTTCCAAACACGACTGCAATAGTACTAGGATTTTAATAAGATGTTAATTTGTCCCAATGCTGCATTTCATGTTTAAAATTATTTACTTTTTTTGCCACATTTTGACAGAAATATCTGTGTGCGCCATGAAGAAAAAAAGCGCCTTTGATAGATGTTTATATTTCTATACGAAGTGACTAAGTGCGTCCAAGCACAAACTTCGCGTTAGACGCACTCAAGTGTGGCCAAGACGCACATTGCTCCATTGCCCACACTTATTTTAAGTGTGCCCAAAGCTAAAATTTTTTTCTTGGCCAAACTTATTTTTTAAGCTGCGGCCAAGGGAAAATTTCAGCATTGGCCACATGTATAAGTGCGAAGTGTGGCCAAGAAAAAAAAAATCAGCATCGGCCACACGTATAAGTGCGAATAACATCGGCCATTTCTATATTGCAAGCAATTTCAGATAACATTTTTGAACGGATCAAAATAAACGCTTAGAAAATCAGTCAGCTCCTAATTGCGTTACTGAACAGGGGTTTTTGAGTTTTACCTGAAAACAAATATCATTTGCTTGCTTGTATAATACATTGTTAGTTTAAGTGCTGTGTCTCCATGGTTTCACCATTTTGCAACCTTACCAATTGATTGTCTGCTTTCATTGATAAATTTGTCTTGCACCAGCAATACACAAACTTAAAAAACAATTCACCGGCGAAATGATAGTCACATCTTTTGCGTCATATTTACACCGTTAGGGCTTTCAAGTAATTATTTTGTAAGAATTCTAAACACGTGCTCAGCAACACAATTTGGAGCTGACTGATGGGAATACAGAAATATGGACACAATACGTAAAAGGCGCTTTCATTCTTCATAATACAAATAGGCCTACATATTATTGTCAAAATGCGGGTAAAGATGGTAAATAACTACTTAAAACATGAATGAAATATACTCTATTAGGACAAATTAACAACCTACTGAAAGCCTCCGAACGCAATTATGGTTGAACAAAAACCAGCATACACAGGGGGACACCGAGATCGAGTTCGAGAACCACTGGCCTACTGCCACTGTAATAAACTAGTTCAGGGTTGGCCACCCCTGAACGAGTTTGAACCTTACGATCAGCTACCAACTGAAAGCAGCATGTTGATCATTCAGCGCGATGTTATTTGGTTCACGGAAAAACACAGCTTTAGCCGTAGCCTACCTTCAACTTGAATTTTAAAGCAGGTTCAATTCTGTCTTCAGCCCGTCGCTCATATTCGTTGGCAGAAATGGGTCATTCGAAAAGTTATCCTTTAGATCTGTCTTTGCCCTGCTATTGATCCAAACATGGCTTTGCTCGTGTGAGGAACTTATCTTCGAGGCGCCGGCACGTCCCTTCAAATGAAACCTTGTCGGGTCGTGAACGCATTCTCTCAACGTTTACAACGAATAGCAAATTATACACATTAACACGGTTCCCAGAGGCGAAGCCGAGTGATTCGTTCCTTCCAAATTCTTTTATAGATGAAAACAGCTATAGATTCTTGAGGCAAGGAAATTTCCACTCCACGTCAAGACAGAGTCAGTGACTAAACACGAGTTCGTGGTGCCGGGTGCGATAATGAAAAGGGGGAACTATTGCAAAATCATGTGACGCGGATATGTGTAATGAAGGACAAGTGTGGCTCGGTTGATTATGAGGAGAGTCCCCATCGGCTGTGAAGAAGTGACAGAATCACACGACAGAACCAAAGCGGTGACTATAGCACCGCGCAAGGCAGCAGATATATTTACCTTTCAGGCTTCTCTTCCACAGCCCATCTCCTGAGAGTGCAATCGTATCTGTTAAGTTTTTCATTTGGGGTTTAGTTACACGATTGTCGGTGCCTTACCTAATATAACACACCCAATCACATAAAAAAGCCGGACGTGTCGCTCGAAGGCAACGGTGAAGAGTACGTCGGGTCAGAAGCAAAATTTTCTCCAGTATGTCGTAGTGCCAGTGACCCTGGACTCTCTCAGACGTCTGTGACTTATTCGCTGATTTTTTTTTCTTCTTCTGAAACTCCAGAACAATGAATCTTCCACGCCGCGCTTTCTCCCCCGGTCCACTTGTATGACCCCTAAAACCCGTGATGATTGCATGCGACGGATGCGTCCGACTCCGAATTCTGAAAAATCATCTTTCTTGTACGTTCTTACATCTGATAGTAGTGTGGAGGAGGAGACGAGAGAAGGAAAGGAATATTTTTGCCATACCTTATCACTTTTTTGTCTTATAATCTGTATACTCATTTTATAGACCTATCTCTATAGGTTAGGAGTAGGCAACCCCGGTCCTGGAGTATGAGTGCTGTTTCTGGTTTTTGTTCCATCCAAACCTATCGCTAAATTGATTTTAATTTGGGTTTCATGAATGCATTTGACCATGTGCTGAGGATTTCTTCAAGTTTATCCATTCAGAATTTTCAGCAATTAATGTTTAAATTCTTAATCACCCGGAAAAAAAATCCGGAGGTCAACTTCGGATGGAAAGAAAAACTGAAACGGCTCTGGCGCTCCAGGATTAGGTTGCCTTGGATGCTCTTGGTAGAAGTAAGACGCTTAGTTAGCCCATTTACATGCTTCGGCCCGAAACCTGCATCGCAAGTTTACCTTGGAAAAAATCAATCAAAATGGAGAGCGAATTTACTGAATCAACCCGCATTTTGCTGTCTAGAACAGTAAAAGGCTTTGTCCCTGTGCCCTAAATGTTTGCTTTTTCTCTCTGTTTGGGCACGGTCACATACTTAATGCAGTTACTGACAGTTTATTTGCGTCGTCGGCAAATCTGACACATAATGGTTATGTTTCTGTAAAAGATTTATGCCTTAAAAGGCACATTTGTTGGCTGAACATTGCTTATGGACAAGGTCAACAAAGAGTAGAACACATTGACACTGAAGAAAAGTTGAAATTTTGGTTCAGCCATATAGACAAGCATTACGACTTGTATCTTCGCTGTTGAAGTAACTTCTTAGTTTGTGCCAAGTTTGAAATTAATTCCCCAGTACGGCGAAAGGTTAATACTGTATGTAGGAAAATTGTTTGTAGTAACCCTGCTGGGTGTGGCTATGAAAAAAAGTTTTAAACGTATTCATTGGGAATGACTAATGCACAAGGCACTCATGGTAAAATCAAGCTGTTCCATCCAGAGGACAAGTAGAGGCATCTGTTTTCCCATTAGTCTGATCTTAAAAAGCCAAATTCACTGGAACTAAATTGATATCAGCAACGTCTTTGTAAAGCTCTTGTATTTCCAAGAAAATGTTGAGAACAGGCCATTTGAGCATGATAGACAAAAGAAATTCACATACTAAGAATTTCCATCAATTTCAGTTTGCTGGTTATAGGCCTACATGTCTTGATTTTCACCAGATAAAGCTGTAAACGAGGCGTGACCATTTCTCGTGTGGGCAGGCAAGGTGCAGTTCTCTAAACTGCATGTGTACTGAAACACATGAAGATATTGTAGAGCTGCTAATCACTAGTATCGGGTATGCTAAAGGCCCTCTCCACCCGTACATGGGCATTTTTTTAAATGTAGCATTTTCTATGAATTTCGGCCTTTCAATCTGCACACAAACTGCATTTTCGGTTACTGAAAACGACTTTTCAGGGTGAAGCTTTTTAGATAGCGACTCCTTTTTCACTGTTTATGCGTGGACCGGGAAAACTGAGTTTTAGCCTTGTGACATGACATTTTGCCTGCCATGTAGCAAGTTTATAAGGCTTGCGATTGGCCTACGGTCTTGGATGGAATTATTTCATCAGTGCCTGTGGGTTTGACGTGCTGTTGACAGTGCTTTGAATGCGTTTAAACGTCTTCGTGTGGACTGAGATTTTTTTTTGGAGGGGGGGGATGAAAAAATTGGATGGCAAAAGAACAAGAGGCTCCTCAGAGCCTGTACTCGGGCCGCGCATGCACGACCCCAAAAAAGAAGAACGGAGCTGAAACTTAGACTCGTGGCCTACCAGCCCGAGAAAAAAGGGGAAAAAAAGTGGAAAAAACATGGCTTTGCAGACATAATGGTAAGGGGTCAATTCTTTTAAACACCAAGTGTGATGATCTAGGAAACATTACATGGTGTACTATGCACAGTGTGTAGCACAACAAGTAATGTATTAGAAGACATGGTCAGACTGCACACTTGATTGGTGTTTGTTTGGCAGGGGGTCTTGTTTGAGTTGATGATATCATGAGTGATTTTAAATGGTACCCTTCAGTTCTGTTGCCACACTTCGGCGAGGAAAGTCTTCCTCACACAGGAGGAAGCTGGAGGGCGCTTCCCCTTCTCCTGACGGTGCATCTCTCACTAAAGGGGATTTCCTGTCAGTGAACCACTTCCTGTGCCTTGTGACTGCTTCGATTCTTGCACATCACCTGTGGTCTAGTGGCTCTGCATAAAGACACTATGGACCGCTCTATGGACTGCTCTATTCCCCCAATGCGAAGTGGGTCACTCCACTCCATCTATTCACTTCCTTGTGTTCCTTTACATACAGAGCTGCCCGATCACAGAGAAATATCGCACTGACTGCGAACAGGCCCTATTGGTACTGAGGCCGCACTGATGCAATCTTAATATGCTTCCGTTGAAGAAATGCAGCGAGTGTTTGGCTTTGATAAGGCAAGGAACCTCATGAGAATATGGGTTTGGCCATTTAAAAGCACATGCTCGTCCTCAGGTAAAGTCAAATGAACGATGGAATTGTGCGGGGGGATGTCAGTGAGAAAGGAGGCATACATGCTTTTGTGTGTTTGAAAAAATGCGTGTGTGTGTGTGTGTGTGTGTGCATGCAGAGGACTGCTAAAGAGAGTGTGTGGTTGCCTGTGAAAGAAAATTTGTACATGAGGGAGTCAGGTTAACCGTGATAGAGAGAGTCTCATGTGGTGGGTGTATGCTGGGGGAAGATGGTTGGTGAGACTGAAGATCTCTGTGATCTCGGTCTCTCTCCTGTTCTCACCGTCTCTCTCCTTCCTGTGAATAGCTTGAAGTGCCAGGCCTTAAAGGGAGCAGCAAACAGTGTGTTAGATGTGCTGAATTTCACAGGGCCCTGTGTCCAGGCCAAACACCACGGCTGTACAAAATGGCATCTGGCCAAATTGGCTCAGCAACTGCATGAGAATTGGAGTGCTGGAGTGTGTATGTGTGTGTGTTTGTGTTTGTGTTCTTATACTTGGTACACAGTGAGAACAAGAAAAAAATTTTCCATCAGTGGGGACATGATTGGGAAGTGAGAACATTTTCTCATGTCCTCACAACTACAGTACAAAAGCAAATTGTGACTTCCTGGTTAAGGTTAGGGGTAAAGTTAGAATTAGGGATAGGTTAAGATTAGGGCAAGGGTTTGGATTAGACATGCTTTGCTGACTGCTAACATTAGGGAAAGGCTAAAGAGGCACACAAAAAATGAATGGAAGTCAATGTAATGACCTCACAGGGATAGAAGTACAATGATGAATGCCGGTGTGCGTACAGGCCTTTTTCTCAACAAAGGTTCAGAATCAGAGAAAGTTACAATGGAAAAGGAATGATTCAGGGGGAGTTTCCCCTGCCATTATCAGTTTGTAAAGGTCACCCGCTTTCCTCTCATCCAGTTTCTCACCGACTGGAATTGAAATGAACAGCAAGATTGGGTTTGCTGACGTATATGTGTGCGCCTGTATGTTTGTGGAATAGAGTGGGCACATACATGTGCGTATGCACCCAAACACATGAGTACATGTGTGTGAGAGAATGCCTAATGCTGTGTTTGTGTGCATGAAGAATTAGAAGGTATACATACAGACTGGTGACAATTTAATGGAAAAATCAAGTGAAATAGTCCTAGTAAGGTGTTGGGCCACAAACTGGCAGATCAGCCTCAACACATCTTAGCATTGAGTCTACAAGTGTAAAGGTTTACTGGAGGGATGGAGTCCCTGTCTTCTGAGAGATATTCCCTCATTTGGTGTTTTGATGATGGTGAGGAAAACAGTGTGTGACAAGTTCCAAAATCTCCCATGAGTTCAGCTGGTTTTAGATCTGTTGACTGTGACAGTGTTGGCACATACTTAAGATCACTTTCATCACATTAACCATTCAGTGCCCCCTTGTGCCCTGTAGGGTTTGAGCCATTGTCATCCTGGAATTGACCACTCCCATCCCTGTAGGAAGTCTTCACTGGATATGAAGGTGATCACACAGAATAACTCTGGGGTGATTTGCAGTTGTCCTTCCATCTTACGTTTGTCCATGCATTTATCAGTTTTTTTCTTGAATTTGTCACTCGTCTGTCCATCTGTGTAAGAGAAAACATTCAGAAATCAGAAATGAATGTGATTGTGTGTGTGTGTGTGTGTGTGTGTGTGGGGGGGGGGGGGTTGGTACATGTCCACTAATTATTCGCAGGACCAAGGTGCCAGCAGGAGACAGGGGACAGCTGTGACAAAACCCCACCCCCCCCAGGCCTAGCCACCCCTCCCCCCATCTATTTTAGATTACAACTGAAGCCACCTGTCGGGAGGAGAGATAATGATTGACTGTGTTACCCCCTCTGGTAACTTCCATTTAGACCCCCCCCCGTTTGAGGACAGGCATACACACACACACACACACACACATACACAATTAATAAATTTAAGCTCAGAGGTAAGGTAATGCTAAGCTTGGTTAGCCAGAATGGCCTGTTGTCTTCAACATGTTACATAATGACACTACAGAACACATGGCACATTAACAATTAAAACTCCGGCCTCGATCCAAGAGAATGAGCCTCTTTCCTACAGCTTATTATTGGACCATTCATCCATTTCAGCGGGAATGTGCACGCTCCTGCAGTGCCTCTCCTGATCTTCCATCAGGCCGCGTCAGTGAGACCTGATGAGATGTGATCAGTGAGCGTTTCTGACATTGTTTGAATTGTTCCAGTCCTGGGCTGTAAGTTTTGCATGGACTACAAAGAAGATTTGTATGTGATTTACAACAAGTGGAGATGATGCTGCTCATCGGCGTGACATCAGAGAGGAGTCACCCAAACTCGGGTACCCTCAGTTCCATACAGAAAATGGTGATGTAGTGCTACATGTGAAAGGAGTGGAACAGGGTGAGATTCACTGACAGACAGTGATTTTAATGAGAGAGTATCATACATTTATCCGCTCCGTTCCGAAGGAGAGCAGCAGAGCAGGTTACTGATGGATGCGCAAAGGAACTATTACACCAGTGAACTGGGTTCACTCATACGCACATGCGCATGTGCACACATGCACACTCGTGCACGCACACAGACACCCGTGTGCGCGCACCAGTGGCGTAGCAAAAACTGAAAATTGGGTGGGCACAATACATCCCTTTATAACTTTTATTAGCCCTGACTTGTTCGCTATCATCTTTCCTAATGAACCATATATTCATTCCGAAAACAGTCCTCACTATCAGGTGTTGCTAGTTCTCCTTGTGAAGGTAAGATGACAATCATTCATTTGGACGCGCTTGAACAATTATTACTCCTGACTTGTTCTCAATCATTTTCCTCTATTAAAACATTTTCCAATTATAACAAAAAACTACTGGCAATTATAGATACAGCATCTTTCTTAATGTGATCAAAGGGTGATAAAATAATAGACTAAACTCAGTTCAGAAAAATAATTTACTCGTAGGTGTACGCTTTACGAAAGTGCTCTGGATGTTCTGCGCTGCATTTTTGGCACATCAGGCGATGAAACCTGCTCTTCATGATTGCTTAAATTGTTTAAATTAAATCAAAGACGAAGATTAGAAACACCTTTACGCAGTTTTGAGTAAGGCTTATTGAACTACAAAAAAAAAAAAAAGGCGCTTCCAAAGGAATGATTGTCATCCTTACCTTCACAAGGAGAACTAGCAACACCTGATAGTGTGGAGTGTTTTTGGAGTGAATGTATTGTTCATTAGGAAAGATGAATGCAAACAAGTCAGGAATAATATATGTTGTAAAGGGATGTTCTCTGCCCAACCAATTTTCAGTTCTGGCTATGGCACTGGCACGCGCACTCACGCACACACACACGTGAACACAAACGCACACGCATGCACACTCACATGCACACTCACACACGTGCACACACAGAAACATGCACTCGCACGCGCACACACACACACAAATGCACACACAGACTAACACGAGTGATACAAGGACACTCCACGCATGCACACATGCATACGTGTGCACATGTGGACACTCACATGCGCACGCGCACACACACACACACACACACACACACACACACACACACACACACGTATGTGCGCACGCACAATCGCACATCCACACACGCACGCTCAGACACACTCACCCAAGCGCAAGCACTCACATATGCACTCAGAGACGCACACACGCACACGCACATGCACACACTCCTCCACACACACACTCACGCATGTGCACACACCCACTCACACATTCACACTTAGATACACACAGGCACACATTCACACACACTTAGGCCCACACACAGGCGCACGCACGCACGCTCACGCGCACAGATGCATTATGAACACTGCAGGGGAGCAGTAAGTGGAGATGGCCTGCTACACATGACAATACCCAACAGCACAGGCAGACAAGGACACTGGTGCAGATGGACAGAAGAATACGACAAGATCTGCAAGCCCAGACAAGCAGACGAAGTGACTGACTTCATAAGTACAAACTAAGTAATAATAGGCTGCTTGTAAGTGTCAAGTCATTGTCAACTGTCATACACTCAGAATTTTTGTATCCTCAACTCAGTAACTTCAGAAACACTTTGTAGATTTTAGCACCCAACATCTCCTAGATCATTTGACCATTCAATAAATAATTTATTAAGCAGGATCAGATGGGATAAATAAACACATGATGACAGCTCTCAGGCTTCTCAGCTCCAGGAGCCAATAGCACAGCAATACAGAGAGAGGGTCTAGAGGACTACTGCAGGACTCTACCGTGTCCCAAACAGGACAGAACTCAATACAAATGCCCTCCAGACTGCACTCACACATTGTGAGCTGTACAAATGCAATCTTACTCTCCTTACACAAACTTACCTTGTTAATGGTCTGCAGTAAACTGCACAGCCAAATTCTTTAAGTTTTGTACCTATATGTGCAAAAAATCCAAGCAAAGAGTTACTAACAACTGGAGTGGAACAATCAAAATAATGCATTATAGCATACAAGGAAGATGTGCATTATTTGTTATACCTAGAAGTTCTGTACAGAATTTTTAGAAATAAGCCCATGATACTCGCATCCATGATCATACAGGCATAGTGTATTTTTTCTCCCAAATCTTTGACTAAGGGCACCATTAAAAACAATAATATATCAGTTATGCTGCACTGCTGTGCCAGTGAGAGTGCAGGGGAGATGGGAGGATAGTAGAGACCACTATGACCAAAGCGCAGTGCTGCTGCAGAACAGTCTATATAAGGTGCTGCTTTCAGAGACAAAGCATTGCTGACTTCTTATCCGGGCAGAGCGTTGCACCGCCATGCCTGCTGATAAACACACTGTCTGGTTGCCGGGAAACAGGGCACGTCACCATGGCGCTGATGCTGTGGTCCCGTGAGGAGCCGTCAATGTTCCCTGCAATGTTACTAGGGGAAGGGGGGTGCAATAGGAGGAGTCTAAGTCTTACTAAGCAACTTTCAAAACGCACCCTGGCTAAAAATTCAACCCGAGATCAGCCCTAAACCAGTCAAACCTGGTTAAAGAGGTTTGTCAGTGTTTAGATGGTATCAAGCCAACCAGCCAGGATTTCAGCAGTAAATCAACTTTGATCTGCCACAGACCAGCTATAACCACATAGCAGTGCTGGACACTCAGTGGAGACCATCTTAAAATGGTTTAAGATCTTCACCGGAATTTTTTTCTGGTTAAATTACCACCATCAAATAAATACCTTTGGTTCCCTTTTATCACAGGCATTATCTCAAACAAAACAAAGAAGGGGTTCTTGTTAGTATCATTTTTTAAAAGTTTGGTATTAATATCCATTAAAAAAAAAAACAATCTTTATATTGTCTCCCTTCCAAAGTTTGAAACAACAGTACATCTAGCTCACTAGTGCTATGAATTATCAATATTACCAACATATTATCAGTATTACTGGTACTATGAACCATCACTTTTTCTTATCAACATTATGCTAGAAATCATCAACATTATTAGCAATTATACATTACCAGTGATTATCAACATTGCTATCATCAACATAACTAGGAGTTATAAATCTTACAGAATTCTAAAATATTAAATTGGTGGATTATTGATGAAATCCATCAAACCAGGGATCAAATTGTTTTTCCTCAAGGCCTGAGAATTGCTGCTGTTTCTACCATGGAGTAGAATGTGAAGACAAAAAGGCCAATCAAGAGCTCAAATTGTTCTGTAAGTTATCTGCAAGAAAAAAAAATCAGGTCTTGATTTGGATTTGAGGTCTAGATTTGTTAATCCCTGGATTAGGCGATTGATCATAACCCTTCAATGTTCTGTTCAACTGTTTGGTAGTGCAAACCAATGTTTCACATTGCTTTTTTCTGTGGGTGGCAGGATAGCCTAGTAATAGGTTGCTTGAGTGGTGACAGGTAAATTGCTGGTTCAAGCTCCCAGGAGGCCTTCAGATTCTGAGATGAAGTTGGGAAGAACTTCGCCATTGGGCCCTTGAGCTAAACCAGGGCTATTAAACATTATCCTGCAAGGGCCGCTGTGGGTGCAGGCCTTCATTCCAACCAAGCACTTATGCACCTGGTACTACAAATCAAGCTCTTTAGCCAAGACTCTCAGTGTTGATTGGTGATCTTGGTGCGATTCTCTCATTGTGATTCTTAGTAATTTTTTTTTTTTTTTTTTTGCTTCTCTCACCATCTTTCTTCCAATCCAGGCGCTGTAAAATGTGTTTGCTTCCTCTACCAGTCAGGCTTTCAAATGTTCCAAACTTTCACATTTCTTTCATAGTTCCCTGATTATTGCTCACTTGATCAGTGATATATTTAATCCTACACAGATCTTCTTGTAGCCATTATCAGATTTGGAGACTAAGATCATCTGGCCTTCTTAACCCTTTTTTTTTTTTTTTTTTTTTTTTTGAAGTTTTCATCATGATGCAGGGTGACAAAACAATTTTGCATTTGCGTTTCCTCATTATCATATCTTACTGAAGCAGGAAGCAATGAAATAGCATAATATACAGGTGCATCTCAGTAAATTAGAATATCATCAAAAAGTTGATTAATTCATTCCCTAAGGCAGGGGTGGGGAACCTTATCCAGAAAGGGCCGGTGTGGGTGCAGCCTTTCATTCCAGCCAAGCAGCTACACACCTGATTCTACTAATCAACCTCTGGGATCTTTGCTAAGGACCTTGATAAGTAGAATCAGGTGCGTAATTACCTAGTTGGAATGAAAGCCTGCACCCACACCGGCCCTTTCTGGGTAAGATTCCCCACCTCTGCCCTACGGTAAGCCGGTGCCAGCGGCGTGGATGACGTCATTCGGAGTTCCGTTGAAAACAGCATAATTAAAGCTGCACGCAGCGTTGAAAGGGCCCTCGCACCCCTCGTGCACGTTGAGGGTGGTGGCGAGATGTTGACGGGTGCAGGTGTGCATTCACATCCATTAGACACTGCTAGACTGTACAGTGTGTTTTCCTGAGTGGAGTACAAACACCATTCCTGAAATCAATAGGTGGAGTACGCGAAAGTATGACGGCTGTTCATGAAAAAAAATTGAAATTTTAATTCAGAAAATTAGACTTCCTGTTGAGTTCGCATCATGGCACTTCATAATTTTTTTTACAAGTCTTGGCATGTTTCATGTCTCCACCGAAGTTTGTTTATTTAGGTGAACTGAACCATGAGAACTGTTTTGTTGAAATTTTCTAGAGGCACTACGATGCCATTTTGACATTCCTGCGTGCCAAACCTATACCATAGTAACTGTAATACCAGGCTCCACGAGTGTGTTGATTCTTGTAAGTTTTCAAGCATGCTGAGACCCTCAAAAGGGTTATTCTTTTGAAACAATTATTAGGGGGTGCTACAGAGCCATTGTGCCACATTAAGTGCCAATTGGGATATTAAATCGAAGATCATAAGACATTGACAATTTGTGCAACGTTTTGCAAGTTTTGGAATATCCGAAGGCCTTAAAACGTGTTTTCGTAAAATTTGGAAAAACACAGGAAATGGCTCATAGCTCACTTCCTGTTTGGCCGAAAAATTTCTAAAAAATTACCATAACCCTGCATGACAAATATAATGATCATAACAAATATCATGAACATTCATGCACTTTTATCCTAACATGGCAGTGGCTAGTGGGTGCTGTGGAGCCACCTGGCCACTTCCGATCTAATATCAGCATATATGTATACTTGAGAGGACACTTTTATCAAGCTTGTAAAGTTTCAGGCAAATCTCACAATGTGGGAGTAAAACCAACTTCGTGTTTCATGGCGGAATATTGAAATTCGTTGCGACGCCACGGATACATCGTTCGATGAATTCAAAAACGCTTCGCAAATTAACATCGGCAAGGTCTTTAGATGTCATTCGCCAAAATTCAAAGTTGATCGGATAAAATCTGTAGGAGGAGTTCGTTAAAGTACGACGCCTGTGACTGACGAAAAATTTTTAAAAGTTGAAATTTCAATTAAAAATGACAGACTTCTTGTTGAGTCTAGGTGATGGCACCAAGAGACTTTTTTTTAGGTCTCAGCATAAATCACATGTCCACCAAATTTCGTACATGTAGATTAACCGAGCTGCGAGGGCTGCATCATTGAAATTTTCCAGGGGCACTATAATGCCATTTTGCCACGCCTATCTGTAAGTTTTTTATCATAGTAATACTCATGATTAGCTTTATAAGTGTACAAAATTTTGTGAGTTTCCAAGAATGTTGAGACCCTCAAAATGACAATTCTTTCAAAAATCTGATTGGGGGCGCTATAGAGCCATTATGGCACATTTAGTGCCAACTGATATATCAAATTGATAAAGATAAGACAATTATATTTTTTGCAATGTTTTGCAAGTTTTCGAGTATTCTAAGGCCTTTAAACGTGTGTTCGTAAAATTAGGAAAAACGCAGGAAATGGCTCATAGCTCACTTCCTGTTTGGCCAAAAAATTTCAAAAAATTTACCATAACCCGGCATAGCAAATGCAATAATCACACCAAATTTCATGAACATTCAAGCACTTTTAATTTAACATGGCCGTGTCTAGTGGGCGCTGTGGAGCCACCTGACCACTCCCGATCTAATATCAGCAGATATTTATACTTGAAAGGAGACTGTTATCAAGCCTGTAAAGTTTTGGGCAAATCTCACAAAGTATATGGGAGTAAACCCAACTTCCTGTTTCATGGCGGAACATCGAAATTGGCCGCGACGCCACGGATACATCGTTCAATGAATCCAAAAAAGCTTCGCAATTTAATATCGGCAAGGTCTTTAGATGTCATAAGCCAAATTTTAATTTGATCGGATAAAATCTCTAGGAGGAGTTCGTTAAAGTACGACGCCTGTGAATGGTGAAAAAATAAAAAAAGTTGCAATTTCAATTAAAAATGGCAGACTTCCTGTTGAGTCTAGGTGATGGCACCAAGAGACTTTTTTTTAGGTCTCGGCATAGTCCACATGCACACTGAATTTCGTACATGTAGGTTAAACGGGCTGCGAGGGCTGCTTCATTGAAATATTCTAGGGGGCACTATAATGCCATTTTGCCACGCCCATCTGTAAACCCTATATCATAGTACAAATTCCAACCGGATTAATACGTGTGCAAAATTTCGTGAGTTTTCGAGCATGCTGAGGCCCTCAAAAATGCAATTATGTATTAGAGGGCGCTATAGAGCCATAATGTCACATCCAGTGCCAAATGGGATATCAATTCGAAGAGCTTCATATTTTTAACCTCTGAGCAAAGTTTGGCAAGTTTTCGAGTATGAAAAAGCCCTCAAAAATGTATTCGTAAAATCTGGAAAAACGCAGGAAATGGCTCATAGCTCACTTCCTGTGAGGCGAAAAAATTTCAAAAAAATTTACAAAAAACTTCATTATGACTACTATGGGCCCACCTAATTTCGTGAGAATCAGAGCAAGTGCGTTCCAAAATGGCCGCGTGTTTGGTGGCTCTATAGAGCCACCGGGGCACGCCCAAGCTCACGAATATGAATAGTTTGTAATTTTCAGCACGCCTGACGTATATGCAAATTTTTGTGAGTTTTCGCGCTTGGCAAAGCCCTCAAAAACGCGTTCTCGCAGCAGAATAAAAATAAGAAGAAGAAGAAGAAGAAGAAGAAAAATCCCATCAAAAACAATAGGTTCCTCGCACCCTCGGTGCCAGGACCCGTTCCGGGCCCTGGCACCAGTCGGTGCTCGGGCCCTAATAAGTATACATGAGTATAGATACAGTCGGCAACAACGGGAACGCCCACAAACGTCACATCTGGTTAGAGCCGAGGGGGAAAACAATCCTTCCCGGGGGAAGCTAGATCCGGAGTAGTTCAAGTACCGTCCGCTATACTGTAAAAACGCGGAATTTAAACTTGTCTTGCTGACGCTAAGAAGTTGTTGTGACGTACTTTGAGTCGCTATTGCCTGCTGACAAGTATCGATGTATTAAAAAAATTAAATATAGTGGGGTTGGATTGTTGTCCATATGTTTTAAAAGACTGGGCGAATGATCCGACTCAGCGGCCTGCAGACATACACGTTCTGTTGTGGGGTCCCGCCATAATCTGCTAAACTCTTCCTCTCTTCTGATAGCTTGAAGCCATTTTGTCCTTCTTTGTGGTTCCATTTTATTATTTGGTAAAATGTAAAACTTTAATTGGTGATTTTTTTGTTTATTTGCGGTGCAAAAGGGCACACAGCAACTCTTCGGCATTATGGCTAATGGCAGAGACCGGTTTGTTTTCCCTCACGGCTCTACTTTTTTAGGTGTTCCCTCTGTTGACCAATCTGACAGCAGTAATAGTATTAGCGACCTCGACCATTCGCAGTCCGATGAAAACACGAAATCAGATGACGATCGCGGTGATGGGCCACCTGTACTTCAACCACAGGAGGGGAGGGGCCGTGGCCGAGCCAGGGGCGCGTTTCCCAAACGCGTTGTAATTCGTCCATTTACAGTCAATGGGCCCAACCATGTAAGTTAGCATCTGTGATTTTGGGAAACTAACCCCAGGACAGGTCGTGGTCTAGCGACTAGTCGAGGAGCTGCTCAGCGTCACGTAGCAGGCAACCGAAATCACAATTGGAATGATGGTACAAATACCCAAAATGACACTGCTAGTTTGACATTTGCATTTGAACCTGTTAAAAACCTTTACTTTGAAATTACAGACGTTTAACTAAACGTGTGCTAATATTGTGTAATTTTCGGGAAAAGTATTCCGAACAAACGCGACAATTTTATATAAAAGTATTCCGTAGGGAATCAGTTAATTTCAGTAATTTGATTAAAAAAGTGAAACTCGTATTTTATATAGATTCATTATACACAGACTGATATATTTCAAGTGTTTATTTCTTTTAATTTTGATGATTATAACTGACAGCTAATGAAAACCCAAAATTCAGTATCTCAAAAGTAGAATATTACTTAAAACTGATAAAAAAAGAATTTTTAACACTAAAATATTGGACTACTGAAAAGTATGAACACGTACAGCACTCAATACCTGGTCGGGGCTCCTTTTGCATGAATTACTGCAGCAATGCGGCGTGGCATGGAGGCGATCAGCCTGTGGCACTGCTGAGGTGTTATGGAAGCCCAGGTTGCTCTGATAGTGGCCTTCAGCTCTTCTACATTGTTGGGTCTGGTGTTTTGCATCTTCCTCTTCACAATACCCCATAGATTCTCCACGGGGTTTAGGTCAGATGAGTTTGCTGGCCAATCAAGCACAGGGATACCATGATCCTTAAACCAGGTATTGGTAGGGCAGTGTGGGCAGGTGCCAAGTCCTGCTGGAAAATGAAATCAGCATCTCCATAACGCTGGTCAGCAGAGGGAAGCATAAAGTGCTCTAAAACTTCCTGGTAGACGGCTGCGCTGACCTTGGACCAGAGAAAACACAGCGGACCAACACCAGCAGATGACATGGCTCCCCAAACCACCACTGACTGTGGAAACTTTGCACTGGACCTCAAGCAACTTGGATTCTGTGCCTCTCCTCTCTTCCTCCAGACTCTAGGACCTTGATTTCCAAATGAAAAGCAAAATTTACCTTCATCTGAGAAGGGGACTTTGGACCATTGAGCAGTAGTTCAGTCCTTTTTGTCCTTAGCCCACGTAAGATGCCTCTGACGTCGTCTTTGGTTCAAGAGAGGCTTGACACAAGGAATGCGACAGTTGAAGCGCATGTCCTGGATACATCTGTGCGCGGTGGATCTTGAAGCACTGACTCCAGCTGCAGTCCACTCCTTGTGAATCTCCCCCAAATTCTTGAATGGGCTTCCTGTCACAATCCTCTCAAGGCTGCGGTTATCCCTGTTGCTTGAGCACCTTTTTCTACCACATTTTTTCCTTCCATTCAACTTTGTATTAATGTGCTTGGATATAGCACTCTGTGAACGGCCAGCTTCTTTAGCAATGACCGTATGTGTCTTACCCTCCTTGTGCAGGGTGTCAATGTCTTCTGGACAACTGTCAAGTGAGCAGTCTTCCCCATGATTGTGTCGCCTACTGAACCAGGCTGAGAGACCATTTAAAGGCTCAGGTGTGACACCATGAGTCTTCATTATTGAACTTCTTTACAATATTCTAATTTTCTTTGGGTTTTCATTAGCTGTCAGTTGTAATCATCAAAATTAAAAGAAATAAACACTTGAAATATATCAGTCTGCCTGTAATGAATCTATATAATATAGGAGTTTCACTTTTTCAATTGAATTACTGAAATAAATCAACTTTTTGATTATATTCTAATTTATTGAGATGCACCTGTATTTTGTTAAAAGCTTAAAGCAAAATTTCACTCATGGTTTAAATTTGATGGATGTCATTTACAATAAGCTTTAGGGCTACCCTTAATGGTAAAACACTAATTAGAAGGAAATTTTTAATTAAAAGAATAGATGACCAAATTAACAAGCCGACATCGTCATCACCATCCCCCACCACAATCAGGAGCCATAACTCAGTCAAAAAAAATGCTGCAACATCCATTTTCAAACTCAACGTAGATCAGGATTAGCTTATTAAGCATACAAAATTTCACGTATCTAGGCATAATAGTTTCAGAGAAACCTTGCCCCCATTGTGGCTCGGACGGACAGACCCCAATCCAATATCCCCCGTTGCACTTCGTGGCTGGGATAATAATAGGGGATTCCATTAAAACTTTACCAGAGTATTTCTCAAATATTGGCATTTTGAGTTTATTTTCCATTGATTTACTTTTTTTTTTTTTTTAAATAGTATTTCAGAGCATTTCCCGTCAGGGGTGCCAATAATTCTGGAGCCCACTGTTCGTGTTGGATCTAATCAGGTATTGGTAGCTTAATTTTACCAAGCAGATGTTTGGGTTTCCTGCTCAGGAGAACATTAGCTATGAACTGGTGTAATCTGAAGTCAAACATTGCTGAGGCCCAATGTGAATGGGTGCGATGTCCAGTCATGGGTTGCAGCATTTTGAAATGCTTGCAGAAGATTTCTGCGAGCATCAGCGCAAACGTCTCAAGCAGCAAAACGTCCAATTACGAGCTGCTACGGTACTGACAAGAAAAGAGTGCATATGGGGAACGGGATCTGCCCTATAAACAATGGGACATGAGCAGGCACGAGACAGGAAGGGCACCATAGTAACATACGCTACAACAGATTTAAAAATGTTTATGCAAGCAAGAAAAATCACAGGAAGCGCTTCAGAACAGCTGAACAAATGTGCATTTATTTAACATGATACAGAACATTACAAATTATTATGAGCACAGGCACAATTTTAATAGACTGAATTTAGAAGTCGCATTAAGATGGTTTTGTAAGGACGTGTATTGAAAAGATTTACAGCTTTCATGAAACAGCTAAATGGAGGGCTTTAGCTGAGGTAGCCCAAGTTTTAGTTGGTCGACCAGCCCTTCACCAGCTGACTCCAGCTGACAATACCAGCTTAACCAGCTTTGAACACCTTCATCAAGCTATAGAGACCAGCTTTAAACATCTAGACCAGCTAATAACACAGCTCAGACCATCTTAAACCAGCTTAGAATTCTAGCAGCTAGAATTCTAAGCTGGTTTAAGATGGTCTGAGCTGTGTTATTAGCTGGTCATAGCTGGTCTAGATGTTTAAAGATGGTCTCAATAGCTTGATGAAGGTGGTCAAAGCTGGTTAAGCTGGTATTGTCAGCTGGTGAAGGGCTGGTTGACCAACTAAAACTGTCCAAAACACAGCTTAAACCAGCCTGACCAGCCTAGGCTGGTCAAAGCTGGAATTTTCAGCAGGGAAGTATTTACGTGGCAGTCATGATAAGAGTGTTCGGATTCTTTAAATGTAAAGGAAAGGTGCTACAATGCTTCCAAATTTATCCCCTTTAGCATAGGGCACACTGAACCATCCATTTCGAAAAGAAAGTTGGAAATGATATCCCACAATTCCGCGATGACCGTCCATCTGGCCAATCACGAAAATAAACAAACATGACGGGCAGGAGGCGGGTGATCACTGTGCCTAGTGTGTGCATTCGGATTCTTTTATTAGCGCGGGTCTCTTCCTAAGTTGTAAAAGAGTCCCCTTTTCACCTTTCCTTTACCTCATAACGTTTTACACAGGTTAAAGAAAAGTGGTTAGGAATTAGACGATAGGACGTAATTTTTTAAACTTTTCGGACGCAGCCGATGAGTGCGTGTACACGGTTTGTGTTGTTTAAGAAACGTTTATGATTGACTAACCGTGCACACGTTTATAAGTCCCACCCCTAATATCCACTATCAACAGAATGATCGAATGATCAGCGCCTCCTTTGGGCTGCGGGAACCGAACGTGACGTCAGAGAAAGTCATTTTCCCCGGAAGATCCAAATCGCAAGCTTTTTTTCACGCCAGACGAATTCTGCTTATAATACTGATATTAAACCGGGTATATCTAACACTGACCGATGTGTTATATTGGTTAAAATACGTCAAGTGACTAAAAATCCTCTATAGTATCTCAAAATTGGGTGCATCTTACGTTTTAAATCAGCAAGGATATGCACTTTAAATTCAGATTTGAGGATATGACGGCCAACAGCAAGGCATTCTATGACGTCACATTCATTCTTTCATAACATTTCTCCCTTACATACTTTCTCTGTGTTAGTTCCTCCTTTCACTGGGATGTTTCACTGAGAGCACGCATCTCTTTTTTTAAGGACGGCCTGAGAGAAACACCAGACAGGAACAGTCTGTAACATGATACCAGCAAGAAAAATGCGGAGTGTTGGCACTGAGCCAGGTTAGGCAGAGTTTAAACAAGCTGAACATCACTACTGGTCATTTCCAGTAGGGAGACGACTGAGACTGCACTATATCAACAAAAAAGGGCATGAAGAGCACTGCGGCAAAAGGATTAAACACAGTCCCCACACTATGCTATGACTAAGCACCTCACGCGGCGTAGCTTCTGGAAACTAACATGACGTGCGCTTAATGCATATCCCCATAACTCATTTACAGAATCGTCCCTGCAGAACAGGAAGGGATTGCAATTTCCCCTGGCTGCGTAAAGGACCAAATCAGGGGCAGCCATCTGTGGGCAGGGACTGCAATGAAAATGGATGCGTAAGGCAGCATTCAGGAATGAACGTGGAGTTGCACAGCCAACACTGACAAGCTTCCCAAGGGAGGCTGTTTTAAAGAAACTGAGTGTTTTGGGATGGTGACGTCCGTCTGGACTCCAGGGGCTTGTGGAAGACAAGGCAGTGGTTGGGCACATTGTGGACCAGGGATCCGCAATATCATACAGTAAGGGCTATTCTGGATGCAGATTTTCCCTCCAAACAAACAGTAACATGCAGCAGTTCGATGAAACACTGAGTCATTGATGAGGAGAATCAGGTTGAATAGCTGCTTGGATAGAATGGAGCCCTTTATCTACACTAGCTATAGATACAATTGAGGACTCCCTGTTTTGGACTAACAACAAGTAACACGAGAAGATTTACTAAGTATTAGAAACATATACAGATAATAACTGAAATCTGAGACCTTACATCTCCATCGTGGAGAGTTATTTTGTGATTCTCCCTGCAAGGGCAGTGGAGGCAGCAAATCCCAAATACTTAAAGATGAAAGGCACAGGAAAGGAGGGACTGAGGGGTTGAACTGAGGACAAGAGACCCCCCCCCCCCAGTCATTCCATTTGCCATCAGCCTCCAAAACAAATTTACAGTGAGGTCCGTAAGTATTTAGACAGTGAAACCACTTTAAACGGCTGCATGGATTCACTTGATATGAACGAAAACGGCCTCACAAAAATGTAAGGTCAAAAAGCCAGCTTCAATTAGACAGCATCTACCTCCATATTGAGCAAACATAATGGGAATTACCGCCCTTTAAAATTCAGTCACAGTTCAAATATGAACACACTGTACGCACAGGGCGCCGTCACAGTCTAATCCAGTCCACCCTCACCCCCACCCCCACCCCAGCATGGCGGGGTGGCACCCCAAAGCCGCCCTAGGTTAATGCACGGCGCCCTACAGATCTGTGCTGTTAGCTCTGGTGAACAACGCGGTCGATGCTGTCCTGGATCTCCGCCATTTTCTTTAGCATCTGGTTCACCTTCGCCTCATCAAACTCTAAGCACAGGAACTCCGAGTCCTGGGAGAGCAGAGAGAGAGACATGCATGTATGTACACACAAACACACACACACACACACACACACACACACAGACGAAAAGATAGGATTTGAAAAAAAGGAGAGAGAGGACTGGTTTAGTCACTTGATACTTTCCTTGTCAAAGCAACATTACAATCCAATCACCAGCCATTCGCCAACTTCCGACCATGGCCCCTAAATCTGCAAGCAGACCCCAAATAATCCTTTGCATTTCATTTCATCAGTCCGTTCAGGAATCTAAAGACCCCAATGAAACCTCAAAGTATCTTTTTACAAAAATGGAAGATATTATGCTACTCATGTCTTTCTGCATAATAGTAAATCAGAACTTTGCTGGCCCTTCTTTGAACCTAATCCAGACCTCCACATACCTCTCGTAGTACAGCCCTGAGAACTTAAAGGAGACGACCTCACCTCGGCAAAGGATGCTTCAGCGAAAAGTAGAATCCTTGAAGTGTCTAAAACACATATTTAAATTTGGCAATAATCCAGTGCGACACATTTTAAAACCAGCGAGTCTTCAAATTGGCTTCAATATCAGGGGGCATACATTTTTACTTGGGGAATCTAATTTTATCCAATCAAACGCCAGTTCACTAGACTGTGCCACGGTGCTTGTGACATCAGTTAGACTCATTCCTTTCATGAAAGCGTTTGATTGGATAAAATTAGATTCCCCCAAGTAAAATGTCCGTCCCCTGATATTGAAACCGATTTGAAGAGTTGCTGGTTTTAAAATGCGTCACACTGGATCATTAGCAAATTAAAATTAACAAGACTATGCATTTTAGGCACTTCAAGAATTCTACTTTCCGATGAAATATACCTTGCTGAGGTGAGGTCTCCTCCTTTAATATAAAATGGATGCTGGTATAACAAAAACTTGGCACAGTAAACTGTTATCCCCAATCATTTACAAAACTGGATATCTAAGGCCTGCTTTAGTGGGGCATTAAAAAATTGACCACCAAACTTAAATTCTCAGCTCTAGGTTAATGTAACTCTGTGAGCTGAGAGCCAAAACAAGGCAAAGAGCAAAAGGTGGTTTTAAAAAGAGGAAATGTGGAAAAGGTACACCAGTCTACAATTGAGGAGGGGGTGGGGAACTGATCCAGTGATGGCACTGTTCTTGTGACGCTCCAGAGTTACTGTAACGGTCACTGCCAGTAATATTAAAAACAGTTGAGTTAAGAAGTGACCAAGGATCAAAAAACAACAACAAAAAAAAGTCCAAAAATCCATTCCTCCTGAGGGTAAACAAGGGACGAAAGACCCGCACATTTTCCCATGAACTCAAACAAAGAGGAGCTTACGCACAGCCATGGATATTTCTTTTTTCCATTAACCCAGGAGGACGTCCCCGCCAAATTCCCTTTCAGGCCACCAAAGCTCCAGGGTCTCGTTAAAAATAGCCCGGCCTATCAGCCGTTTGAATGTGACCTTTCCCTGAGTGCCGTTCCTCAGGAGCCATAGCCGAAGTTAGGGGCCGTACCTTGCGGCGACAGAAATAAGCGCTCCTGCAGGAGGCACGCTAAGAGAGGCTCCGGTTTGGGTGACGCCAGTAGATCACAAAGCTGTGTGTTTTCAGCGCACAGCGAGACAAAGGCACAGCTACGTTTAAATCCCTGCATAAACGTCCAGCAGACAGGCAAAGGCACAGTGATGCAAAATAAATGAAGTTTCCAGACCCTGCGACACAGACACCAGATCATCCACATTCATCAATCTCTTTACTTATTAATGGCATCGCTTCAGATGATAGAACTCCATTCACATCTATCACACCATGTCCCACACACTTCCTGGCTAGACAGTGATGGGCCGGACATCACTCAGAGAAAACCCTAATACTCCCCCCCCCCAGTAAACACTAATAACTACAGGCTTCGGCCATTCTTCATGCTTACACATCTTTCTACTAAGGGTTCTTCAGTTCCAGAGTTTTGGATGTAGTACTAAGGATTTCTTGCACTCACTTAAAATGCTAAAATTTCAAGGTGTGCGATGATGATGTCGTTAGCCTGGTTCTGGTTTAGCAGGTCTGGCAGCATTTTGCAAACAAGCTAAATCAGGTGTGAGCCCAGGTAGCAATTGGAATTAAAGAAACCAAAACCAGCATACACTGAGGCACTCCAGCACCAAGTCTGGAAACCACTGGCGTAAAACCAAGTGTAGCAGTCAGGCCCCACATCACACCCCATTCAGCACTGACCCTACAGAGATCATCACAGCACCACAGACCCCACATCACACCCCATTCAGCACTGACCCTACAGAGATCATCACAGCACCACAGACCCCAACATCACACCCCATTCAGCACTGACCCTACAGAGATCATCACAGCACCACAGACCCCAACATCACACCCCATTCAGCACTGACCCTACAGAGATCATCACAGCACCACAGACCCCAACATCACACCCCATTCAGCACTGACCCTACAGAGATCATCACAGCACCACAGACCCCAACATCACACCCCATTCAGCACTGACCCTACAGAGATCATCACAGCACCACAGACCCCAACATCACACCCCATTCAGCACTGACCCTACAGAGATCATCACAGCACCACAGACCGCACATCATAACCCATTCAGCACTGACCCCACAGAAATAATCACAGCACCACAGACCCCACATCATAACCAATTCAGCACTGACCCCACAGAAATAATCACAGCACCACAGACCCCACATCACACCCCATTCAGCACTGACCCCACAGAAATCATCAGAGCACCACAGACCCCGCATCACACCCCATTCAGCACTGACCCTGCAGAGATCATCAAAGCACCATAGGCCCCATAATCACACCCCATTCAGCACTGACTCCAACATAGATCATCTCAGCACAACAGGCTCCAAACACACCCCATTCAGCACTGACCCTGCAGAGATAATCATCGCATCACAGGCCCCACATCACACCCCATTCAGCACTGACCCCACACAGATCCTCACAGCACCACTGGCCTCTCAATACACTGCTGTGGGTCACCTCATTTCACTCTTCCGCACTCGCTTGGGAGATTTCATGGTATTTCAGTGCCGTTCCCATCACACAAACACACACAAAAAAAAAAAAAATCTGGTCGTCCATGACCGCAGATGCATCCCCTATACAGGAGAATATTTCTATTACACTTTAATACCTACACTGACAAGAAGACTCAAAGCAAGTAATCTTTGTATTTGGTACATCTAAAAGTACATGTATAACCATATGCATGAACATATAAAGCCTTTAATTACCTCTGAAATATTTTCACCCGTGTTTGTCTGTCTGTTAATGCTAGGTTCCCACTATCACAATTTGTGGCACGATTGAAATTGTGGTCTTAATCGTGGAGTAATCGTGGTGATCCTATCCGATCTTATCAGATCTTGAGGTCAGTCGTGGCAATCGTGTAGATCGTAGAAAAGTTTTGGAGGGTTCAAAAATTTCCTACGATCAACACGATTGTCAATCGTGATCATCGCATCACCTCGTATCCAAACCTGAAATTTTAAGCCGCTTTCACACAGTCACTTCGCGTCTTTGCATTGACTTTGAATGTAATCTGTCGTGCGAAAAATTCGTTTCGCATCCGGTGTGAAAGCAGCTTCAGAGAAGTTCCACGATCAGCTACGAATGGCCAATCGTGGCGTTCGTAACAGAGCGCAGGACAGTGGGAACTAAGCATTACATAACTCAAAAACCTATGGTCGGATTGGCATGAAGTTTGGTAGTATGGTAGGTGGTAGTCCAAGGATGAGTTGATTCGGTTTCAGAAGTGATCCTGAACAGATTCTGGATCCTAAATCCAGATGAAGTTAAAATACTTGAATAGAATGATTGTTCCTTATGTAATGAACGGATTATCATAAAATTTCAGCGTTGAATAGAATCTGCACTAATTTAGAATTGATTATAGTTGTTAGTGATCTAGATATTATTGTTGCGGATCAAGATCCAATAATACGGACATATCGCGTGCGGAGGTATGCGCTCTACCGAGTGCCCTTCTAGTTCGTTAATAAATCTTTAATTAAATTAAGTAATAATTCTCAGATTTTTCCCAAAATTGCTTACTTTTGTCTTCCCATCCCATCACACCAAATATGAAACCAAACAGAGAAAAATTGTGGCCTCTATAGTGGTAGAGCAGAAACCTCCGTGAGCGACCGCTGATCCATAATTATTCCCCTGATACTCTCGTGCTGGGAATACAGTTACCCACTGAACAGCACGTTCTGCACAGCCAATCAGGGCAGCGGGCCAGCAATTTGCAGGACCCAGACGGGACATCATGTGAGAATACAGCTCAGGACGTGGCTTTGGATTCTCTAGTTGCTTTCACACCGGACGCGAAACGAATTTTTCTCACGACAGATTACATTCAAAGTCAATGCATAGCGCGCTGTGCATTGACTTTGAATGTAATCTGTCGTGAGAAAAATTCGTTTCGCGTCCAGTGTGAAAGCATCAAACAAAACACACGGGCAACACCACGCTGGTGACGCGCAGTTTACGGACGATTCTTACCTTGCCGGTCAATATGCCCGCAAGGTATTTATTTTGCCCGGTAAATCTAACAAAAATAAAAAATAAAAATAATAATGCGGTTGCGTGTAGCGTGGTCTTAGTTTTTTACTTATTTAAGTGCGTCCAAGCACAAAAATTGATCGAAATTCGCGTTAGACGCACTTATAAGTGTGGCCAAGATGCACATTGCTCCATTGCCCACACTTTTTTTAAGTGTGTCCAAAGCCAAAATTTTTTATTGGCCAAACTTATTTTTTAAGCTGTGGCCAAGGGAAAATTTCAGCATTGGCCACACGTGTAAGTGCGAAGTGTGGCCAAGAAAAAAATTCAGCATTGGCCACACGTATAGGCTACTTGCGAATACCATAGGCCTAGTTTTTATGTAGCGAAAAAAAGTACTCTTCAGGTAGATTCAAGATGGCGTTGGTTAAATCAACACAACTGTGTATTGAATCCATTTTTGCTTACAGTTACAAGGAGGTCATTTCAACTAGCTACTGTCATGCAAAAAAGGCTAGCTGTGCCTAACGCGTTTGCACTTGATTACAGTCACCCGGTTCCCGTTTTCATTCACCTGATATACATTCGAACAATTTTCTAGCATGGGCCTAACAATAATCACCAATATGTGGTCAATAATGATCGAGAAATGATAGCATAATAGCTTTTACACTGCAAAGACGGCAATAATACGAATAACTGCAAAAAAGGCTAACCTCTGAATTATATCTCTCATTTTACCATCTTTTTCAGCAGAGTGGGATTACTCTAATTGATGACAGCCCTTTTCTCAAAGTGTTAAAGGATTGCATTTAACCCTATGTTAACCAAGTACCTTTCCAACTGTGTAAAAATCATTTTCCTAGGCAAATATGTTGATTATGGGCCAATATTTGGAAAAATAGTTAAAAAAAAAAAAAATTGACCTTTTGGCCCACCTTTCCAAAATGTAGCAGATTTGCTACATTGGGTAATAATGCGAATGGAAAAATTAAAGTGACGGACCATTCAAGTTATTCTCAAATGTTTATTTGGCAATAAGAAACAAAACCAGCAGGGTGTCCAGGCAGTTAACCCTTTCACTTCATGTAGCAGATATGCTACGGTGGTTAATAGAGGGTTAAAGAGGAAGGTACTATACCGAGCACTGGGGAACAGCGTTATGCAAATCTGAGTCGTTGTAGGAAGTCACAAAGTTACAATAAGTTATTATAACTTATGACTTTTGTTATACAAGTTATATGCAGTTATAATCTTCCTCTCCCAACGCTCTAATGCAGATAAAACCATCATTGCAGACAGGGTCATAAACCAATGCAGCCCTTGAATGGAGTGAATTAATACTTTTGACAAAAAAAAAAAAAAAACCAGGGAATCGACTCTCCACAGGGTAACGGAGTAGAACAGCAGCACTGGACTGTACCGGGGAGGGCAATTTACGAGGCGAAAGGGCAGAAGACCCTCGCATTCGCAAAAAAGCCGGGAAATAACATTGCCCTCATTTTTCCCGCGGCCCATCTTTCAGGAGATGCACATCATAAAAAAGAAAATGGTCCAATTTTACAAAGCTCCTTTACGATCAATTTTTTTCTGCCTTCGCGGTGAAACATTATGTTTGTACTCTACACCGAGATTTAATAGAAAAGCATCATGGGACGGGTGTACTGCGATCCCCGGAGGTACATTTTCCATTTCAACATTCAGGAGATTTAAATGCATCCATTTCCCAAGTGGGACACTCCTGCCGATATTCCAGTAATCAAATGAATGCTTCTGACCGAAGCAGAGGTAATTTTATTACGCCCCTGTGTTTTCCCGACGAGATGCTGCATCACAGACCTGGCAACCGACCATCCGCAGGGTCAAGCATGAGATCGCCTCTCTGGCTGGTCACCAAATGTCAACTTCAATCATTTTTGGAGAAAATGTTCCAATTAGGCCAACATCTCATTTCCCCAGAGCTACAGAACTGAAATGGAGTAATACACAGCATGATAAGGGTCAATCTGATTATCTAACTCAAAACCCAGAACCGATCAGGGGTGCGTTTCCCAGAATCATAGATGCCATCTTACATAGTGAGTTGGGCCCATTGACTGTGAATAGACGAACTATGCAAGTTGCTAACTTAGTTAGCAACTACGCTTTTGGGAAACGCACCCCTGACATCCAAACAGAAAAACGCATAGAGAAATCCTTACACTTGAGTTCTGATATTGCGTGAGATGAGAAGTTATCAGCAGAGCAGCATACATCAGTTTGTGTGAGCCTATGTTGTGAGCCTGAGGTGTATGAGCCTGTGCTGCGTGCGTCAGTGCTGTGAGCCTGTGCTGTGTGAGCTTGTGCTGTGTGAGCCTGTGCTGTGTGAGCTTATGTTGTGAGCCTGTGCTGTGTGAGCCAGTGCTTTGAGTCTGTGCTGTGAGAGCCTGATCTGTTTGTGCCTAAGCTGTGAACCTGCGCTGTGTAAGCCTGAGCTGTGAGCCTGTGCTGAGAGTCTGTGCCACGTAAATCAGTGCTGTGTCAGCCTATGCTGTGCGAGCCTGAGCTGAAAGCCTGTGCTGACAGTCTGTGCTGTATGAGTCTGTGCTGTGTGAGCCTGAGCTGTGAGTCTGTCCTGTGTGAGCCTGAGCTGTAAGCCTGTGCTGTGTGAGCCTGAGCTGTGAGCCTGTGCTGTGTTGAGTCTGTGCTGTGAGCTTGTGCTGTGTGAGCCTGAGCTGTAAGCCTGTGCTGTGTGAGCCTGAGCTGTGAGTCTGTGCTGAGAGCCTGAGCTGTGTGAGCTTGCACTGTGTTGGGGCAGGTTGAGATTGGCAGAATACAAAGTAATCTAAAGCAGGGGTGCCCAGTCTTAATTAAAACAGGACAGTGTAGGTGTAAGTGTATCTTTCAACTCAGTAGTAACACACCTTGTCCTGTTCTCATTTTTAAAGCACAATTCATTAATTAGCCCCATCAAGTGCTGAAGCACTGGGCTAATTAAATCCTGAAACTACCCAAAGCTCGAATAGGGGTCCCTGTTCTAAAGGGTCTCGGGGTAGAATGGAAAATGGGGTCACCGTTACAAGGTGAAGGGAGTGGGATTTCAAGATGGGAAGCAATAAGCCTGACAGACTTCTGGACAAGGGGTACGTTTAGAGGGGGAAGTGATGCGAGGCGGCTGTGTTCCCCATATACAGTGGCGCTTGAAAGTTTGTGAACCCTTTAAAATTTTCTGTATTTCTGCATAAATATGACCTAAAACATCATCATATTTTCACACAAGTCCTAAAAGTAGATAAAGAAAACCCAATTAAACAAATGAGACAAAAATATTATACTTGGTCATGTATTTATTGAGGAAAATGATCCAATATTACATATCTGTGAGGGGGAAAAGTATGTGAACCTCTAGGATTAGTGATTAATTTGAAGGTGAAATTAGAGTCAGGTGTTTTCAATCAATGGGATGACAATCAGGTGTGAGTGGGCACCCTGTTATATTTAAAGAACAGGGATCTATCGAAGTCTGATCTTCACAACACATGTTTGTGGAAGTGTATCATGGCACGAACAAAGGAGATTTCTGAGGACCTTAGAAAAAGCGTTGTTGATGCTCATCAGGATGGAAAAGGTTACAAAACCATCTCTAAAGAGTTTGGACTCCACCAATCCACAGTCAGACAGATTGTGTACATATGGAGGATATTCAAGACCATTGTTACCCTCCCCAGGAGTGGTCGACCAACAAATTTCACTCCAAGAGCAAGGCGTGTAATAGTCGGCGAGGTCACAAAGGACCCCAGGGTCACTTCTAAGCAACTGAAGGCCTTTCTCACATTGGCTAATGTTAATGTTCATGAGTCCACCATCAGGAGAACACTGGACAACAATGGTGGGCATGGCAGGGTTGCAAGGATAAAGCCACTGCTCTCCAAAAAGAACATTGCTGCTCGTCTGCAGTTTGCTAAAGATCACGTGGACAAGCCAGAAGGCTATTGGAAAAATGTTTTGTGGACGGATGAGACCAAAATAAAACTTTTTGGTTTAAATGAGAAGCATTATGTTTGGAAAAAGGAAAACACTGCAATCCAGCATAAGAACGTTATCCCATCTGTGAAACATGGTGGTGGTAGTATCATGGTTTGGGCCTGTTTTGCTGCATCTGGGCCAGAACAGCTTGACATCATTGATGGAACAATGAATTCTGAATTATACCAGCGAATTTTAAAGGAAAATGTCTGGATATCTGTCCATGAACTGAATCTCAAGATAAGGTGGGTCATGCAACAAGACAATGACACTAAGCACATAAGTAGTTCTACCAAATAATAGTTAAAGAAGAATAAAGTTAATGTTTTGGAATGGCTAAGTCAAAGTCCTGACCTTAATCCAATTGAAATGTTGTGGAAGGACCTGAAGCGAGCAGTTCATGTGAGGAAACCCACCAACATCCCAGAGTTGAAGCTGTTCTGTACGAAGGAATGGGCTAAAATTCCTCCAAGCCGATGTGCAGGACTGATCAACAGTTACCGGAAACGTTTACTTGCAGTCATTGCTGCACAAGGGGGTCACACCAGATACTGAAAGCAAAGGTTCACATACTTTTGCCACTCACAGATATGTAATATTGGATCATTTTTCTCAATAAATAAATGACCAAATATAATACTTTTGTCTCATTTGTTTAACTGGGTTTTCTTTATCTACTTTTAGGACTTATGTGAAAATCTGATGATGTTTTAGGTCATATTTATGCAGAAATCTAGAAAATTCTAAAGGGTTCACAAACTTTCAAGCACCACTGTATGACCTTACAGACCAGGGCTGCGTTCATAATATACACTCATTCACAATATAGGGCACTATGTAGTGAATGTTTTCTCTTGAAAACAATATAGAGTAAGTGAGTGAGCGAGTGCACTAGTGTACATTTCAAACACAGCCAAGGTCAACAGCAGACTGGAGCCTGCAAACCTACATGCAGTCCATGACAGGTCACACCTCTAATGCAACAGCACCTCAGGCCAAATTACTACCCTCAGTACACAAGGCAACTGAGGAAAACACTCTCACCTAACTCATGTTCAGTGTGCTAATATTTCAGACATATCGGCGGTTTAATGTCCAGTCCTTTCCCTCCTCCACTGTGAAACAGATGCCACAGTTTCTCTGATACAGCAGAGATAAAGACCAACTCTAAACAGAAGAAATTAACAGGGAGGATCACAACTCTGATTCAGCGACAAACTGGTTAATTAGAAGCCTTGTATGGATTATAGCTGAATCCATTTAGCGTGCATCTGTGTGTCTGCATCTCAGCATGAACGTGTGTACGAGATGGATTGTGTGTGTGTGTGTGTGTTTGCCCGTGCACATAGATCTGACATCAGTTTAGTGCAGGCTGTAATTATAAGCTCACAGAACAGGATTCTGGGAGTCTGAGCACCTGGTTACTGAATCACAATCACTTTGCGCTGGCAAGCACTCAAGAGTGAAGGTCACACTCAAGTTTTCAGTCATCACATGCCACTGCACTTTAAAAAAAAAATTAACTTACGTATAAAATCACATTGAGTAACCATGGACTGGACACACAACAGAGAGCCTGGTTACTAATTGCCGAAGGGGAGGAGTATGTAGATGATTCAGGATTCTATTTGAACTGCAAATATGAGAGCTAATGAAATGCGACAAAGAACGTCTGATCATTAGCTCGGCAAAGTCGAAATAGGCCCACTCACTATCCGCGGGCATCTGTAGTCTCCTCCTCAGGATACACTGCACTCACAATCGCGAGCGGCGTACGCACTCATGCACTCTTTTTCTTTTTTGCATTTCATGTTTGCCATTGTTTATTGTGTATTGGTTACAGCTCACTGTTTATTGGTTACTGCTACATTGTTTATTTGGCAGTGTCTTGAAAGCCCATGTGGGCTGGGCACCTTGGTGGTGCATGACACTCTTGAGAAAAATAAAAATCAAATCAATCAAATCAAATCATGCAGCGAGGTCCTTAAGTATCTGGACACTCGCCCCAATATAAAAGTCAATGATTTCTGCACCGTTCGAGTTGATATGAATGTAATTGCACTTAGGGTATTTTAACTTTGAATGGAGCCTTGAGTAGACTGCAGAGCTGTGCTGTTGTCCGAATACTAGAAGGAATCACTATACAAGATAAATCAGCAGGTGCGGATGACAGGTCTTACTGGGTATGATCATATACAGTACTGTGCAAAAGTCTAAGGCACCCCACATTTTTTAAAACTTAAATGTGGCTTTAGACGTTTATTTTTTGTTTTCCACATTTGCGTCGCCAAAGATAAAAAGTATATTTAAAATTCCAAATGCTAAATCAAAAAATAGTTTTATAAATAAATGTTGGCATTTCATTAAAAACAATTGATACAGATAATATAGTCTTGACCGAACCCTGATGTCAACATCATCATGGGTGTCTGCAATTTCTTGGAGGGACAGACGCATGTGAGACAGTCTGCAGAAGAACAGAAGTAAGTTTTTCCACTCTGCTTGGAGCAAGCAAAAACCAAACAACTCAAAACTACAGCACAACAGGACAGTGACACAAATTTTTAGGCAAACTGTAGTTACACCAAGTATAAGTTTGGCTTCGTTTTCATCAGTTTACAGCTCTGTATAGCACATTTCTCAGTCATTAGCAATTTTTAATTTCATCATTTTTGCAAGCATATTTGCCCTACGATATTGCTTTAAATGTGCCTAAGACTTTTGCACAGTACTGTACATTATTAAACTCTCGGACTCCATTTTACCAAGATCCTCCCTTTATCAGAGAGAAGGCAGGAGCTGTAGAGGAGAAACTGTCCTGCTCACCGTTCACTCGGCATTTATGTCTCTGCAGAGGCCATGGTTTACGCCTCCTGAGGAATCACCTTGGTCATCTGTGAGGAGGTAAGGGGACGTCTAACCTGCTCCTGAAGATCTACCATCCTGTAGGTTTACACTCCAACCCTAACATAGTGCACCTCATTCAACAGCTAAAGCAGGGCTGCCCAACCCTATTTCTGGAGATCTACCATCCTCTAGGAGGTTTTCACTCCAACCCTGTCAAATCTCACCTCACTCTACAGCCAGGAACATTGTTCCGCTCAGAATGAATAGTGTTAGGTGTGCCTAATTAGGGTTCATATGAGAACCACAGCAGTAGATCTCCAGGAACAAGGTTGGTCACCACTGATCAATGGGTTTCCATGGAGACAGTCTCATTGTAAAGAGGACCTTTTAGGGACAGACCTTTGCAACTTCTGGAAATCTTTACCATAAAAAAATAAGGATTTCCTTTGGAGGATTCTAGTTTGTCTCACAGGGGTATGAAGTTAAAGATTTGCGGCGCTTAGAGTGTGATTTTCTCTTCATCATCTCTTAAACACGTTGATTTTGAGGAGATCATGCATTTTTGGGGTTACTGGTTCATGGCTTTACTGTTAACAGAGCCGTCAGGAAAAGCTTCGCTAATACAGAGAATTCACCTTCAGCCTGCCAACAGTGCCGTAAGGAAAGCCTTTATTATTACCGTGGTCACTGGAAACATCAAATCACAGGAGCTTTTACATGGCTCACTTGGGGCGCAGAACAGCACTGCAAAATTCCTAAAAGCATTAGGGAAGGAGGGATCGACTCCACAGGGTTTTTCCCGCCGACAAACAAGAGAGTAGTGCCTCTACAGCCCCCAGTCTGCCTGCATCAGCCACGATACACAAAACACACTCTTCCAGTGCAGCCACTGCACACAAAACACACACTCTTCCAGTGCAGCCACTGCACGCAAAACACGCTCTTCCAGTGCAGCCACTGCACGCAAAACACACACTCTTCCAGTGCAGCCACTGCACGCAAAACACGCGCTCTTCCAGTGCAGCCACTGCACACAAAACACACACTCTTCCAGTGCAGCCACTGCACGCAAAACACGCTCTTCCAGTGCAGCCACTGCACGCAAAAACACACACTCTTCCAGTGCAGCCACTGCACGCCAAAACACGCCAGCTCTTCCAGTGCAGCCACTGCACGCAAAACACGCTCTTCCAGTGCAGCCACTGCACGCAAAACACACGCTCTTCCAGTGCAGCCACTGCACGCAAAACACGCTCTTCCAGTGCAGCCACTGCACGCAAAACACGCTCTTCCAGTGCAGCCACTGCACGCAAAACACGCTCTTCCAACATCATCTTTACAGGATTACACCAGGAACAATCAAAGCAGGTCGGACATGATTCCAATCAAAACTGAGTCACTGTATTGGGAAATAAGGCGAAGAGGTGGTGCAACAGGAAACATTACAGAGCCACACAATCAACAACCTCCTCCTCCATCCACCAGGAATACTATAAGCAGATTTGACTTGATTTCCAGCAAACTGTTTGAGTTATTGCAATTTTGAGAAATTAAAAGTATCCCTTGTGGTGGTGCTACAGCAAAGGTTGTGGGGTCACACAGAACAATTAGCGTTATCTGCTATGCACTAGGAATTAACACAAGAAGTTTCAAGCAATTCCCATGAAAATCGCTCTTGTTATCGTGCCAACACAAAGATCAGTAGGAGCAGCAGTGGCCAAGGTGAACCCAGAACACCTCCAAAAATTGTATTTAGGGGATATATGGTAAATAAGTCGAAAAAGTTGATTTTGCATGCACTTTCCTCGTGTGCATACGCTCGAGAGCGGACATGGGGCGGCAGTCAGGAGACAGGATTAGTATTAAAGTTGGCCCAGCCAAAGAAGTTTTTTTTTTGCAAGTAAATAGGCATAACGAATCTCTGAAACGCTTCCCTCAGAATGAGTTCACAGGACACGAGGCAAACAAACACACAGGCGCCTGCATTCAGCGTTTTCCTCCACAGCGTCCAACAGCCGCTGATGGGGAAGGAGATCAGAGATCAACCACCAATGTCTGGGGGGGGGGGGGTTGGGGGCGGAAGGGCGGGGGCTTGTGTTTAAACCGCGCAGCTCACGACATCAGCCATCTCCGCAGAAATTAGCACCAAACAGGAAGTAGGTTTTTTTTTTTTTTTTAACCTGGCACGGAGAACAGTGCTGCGAGATGATCACCACAGGCCAGCGGAAGCGAGGCCGGGATACGCCCCCGTCTGTCCTCGTCCCCTGAAGGGCAACGTCCCCTTGTTACGGTGAGGGCCCCTTTCAAATCTGCCCCCCGCTGGGGCGACTCGTTTACGCAGGCCATCTGGGGCGAGTCTGAATAACAGGAATCTGGGGCGTCTCTCATCCCAACCTTCCCTCCGTGTGTTCTCCATTTGGACAGCTACAATTCAACCAATCCTTTCCCTGAATATAGAAGCGACTGCCCTTATAGGAAGAGGTGTTGGTGGGCCAGTAGGTGGCGATCTTCCCTCTGGTGGAATAATTCCCCAATGCCCCAGTGCAGTGATGGGGACACTGTACTGAAGGAGACGCCGTCCTTCGGATGAGACGTTAAACCGAGGTCCTGACTCACTGTGGTCATTAAAGATCCTATGGCACTCTTCGAAAAGAGTAGGGGGTTCCCCGGTGTCATGGCTAAAGTCCCAACCTGGCTCTTTCGACCTGCCACCTAATCATCCCCTGATCCAATTGCCTTCTACATGACGCTGAGCACCTCCTCGACTAGGTGCTCGACTACGTGCTCCTCGACCACGACCTGTCCTGGCTCTGCCACGGCCCCTCCCCTCCTGTGGTTGAAGTACAGGTGGTCCATCACTGCGATCGTCAACTGATTTCGTGTTTTCATCGAACTGTGAATGGTCGAGGTCGCTATTACTGCTGTCAGATTGGTCAGATTGACGTGATACTCATGTAGCTTATTATGCATGTTTTCAACGGAACTCCGAATGACGTCATCCACGCCGCTAGCACCAGCTTACCGTAGGGAATGGTATAATTCGCCATGCCGTTGGCAGCGGCTTGCCGTAGGGAATGAGTTAAGAGTCTCAAATTTATTTAAACCCTTTGCGCAGATATAGACGCCGGCGTCAATAAATTCCAAAATTTCATTCCTAAACAATTCTGAAATTGAATTTCCAAATGTCTTGCCTCACTGGAATAATTTTCCACAGTCTCTGTGACACAAATACTGAATTATAAAGCCTTAAATAGGCTCATGCATAACAGGAAAAATGGACAATATTTGTATTCTGTGCAAAGGGGTTAAAATACTCACAAACATCTACTTCAAAACTTCAAGACATCCTTGGGGGATTTACCGAATTTACCAGAAAACTTTGAGTAGCTGGTAAAGTGCCTTTGATCCCACAGTCACTCCTAGTACTGCAGAAATACTGCGCTTGGATTAAGTTCCAAAAAACAGGCATGAATATTTAACCAGCTGCTACAATATTGAATTGCCTGAAGCCATATAGAAAAGCCATAATTTTTTCACATGATTTCATCATTTAAAATAAGACAGGATACAGTCTTTACTCTTCTGATCTCCGCAGTATTGAAAAGGCCTGCCAACTTCCAGGAAATGGCCAAATGCAAAGTGTATAATGCATCTGAAAACAGAATTGATGACTAAAGGGCACTCAGTGAGCACATAACTCCGCCAGCAAGTTTTGATCACCTAGCACATATAATCACCTGTAGAATCCAAATCTGTACTCAGATTGGCCTGGAAATTTAATCACCACTTCCCATTCAAACAGTCCAGCTACCCATAAAAATTGCAGTAATCTGTTGAATATTTTTTGAGTAATCCTGCCAACAAACACACACATAAGCACACAAACATGCGGATACACACAAGGAATCACAATATCTCCTGGCAGAGAAAAATTCCCAAAACAACCTTTTGCACGGTCAGTCACCTGAAAACACAACACATCTCGCCGCACTCTTCTTGTGGCTTCAAACACAAGTTTGTTTGGGGATCAAAGTTCAGACACTGATATCAAGATTTGACCCCCCACCTCGACAATGGAGGTACGTGACTACAAGAGCAGGAGTCAGTCACTATCGTCCGGCAGCATTTACATTTGAGAACAGGGAAACATTCTGGACTAGTGCCCAACCCCAGCTCAAAAGAATCCCATGTCACAAGTTTAATGTTTCATCCTAAAAAAAATATTCCTAAATAAATACACAGTTACTGCTCATCTAGTCAGCCAAGGTCACCCTTTATAACACTATCAGCACTGCGCAGAAAGGGTAGATCCCTTTTGAAAACTGCAGCCCATGAACAGCATAAACACAAGGTATCACCCTTTCCCTTCATCTTTGGGCATTTTGAAGTGCATTTTTCTGCATTTTTTAAATTAATATTCATGCTCATTATTGAGAGAAGAAAGAAAAAAAACATACACTACAGGCCAAAAGTTTGGAAGCAAGATCAAATTGTTACAAAAAAAAAATCACGGTATCATTGGCATACTTTACAACAAAATAAACATGATTATTATATAAAGAGTCACTTATCAGAATACATTTTTACTCAAATTAACAAGTATTTCCTTTTTTTTTCTTTGCTTAGACTTTGCTTTCTTCAAGGGAACCTCCTCTTGCTTTAACAACAGCATGGCATATACGAGGCATTCGTTCCACAAGTTTTTTAAGGTATGTGCCAGGAATTGCACATTTCAATTCCGCGCGAGAATCTCTTATATAAGTGTTGATTGAATAATTGCTGACTACAGCAGAGGAACGTAAATATGCCACTTAAACTCACACCGAATGCGTGAGAGTTGACAGGTACGCGTTATAAATGAAAACTGGCCACACCTGATAATGTTGAGAGTTTTCGGAGTTTCTGTAATTGTAATTTAAATGAATGATTGAAAACAGGTCGTGACCAATCATTAATTTTAAGGGATTGTTTTGAGCCTCCCCTATCGCCAGTTCACCAGCCGCCACTGCAGCACAGGCATCCCATGGATGTGCCCAAATAAAAATATCAAAAGGTAAAATGAACAAAATAAAATAGAGAATTAAAATGGCACCAAGGGCAGTCTCCCAAGCTGCATTACAAAAAAAATAAAAAAAAATCACAAACAGGTCCTGACCTTCGTATGCAAGAAAGATGGACTTACATGATGATTTACTATGACCCTGAATGTTATTTCATTTACCAGGCATGTAGCACTTACAGTACAGCTGGGCACACACATTTCCGCGTGCCTGGGCTCAGTGTCACCGCCGTGTGCGTCAGGAGGTGCGTGTTCTGTACATGCGCATGGTCTGTGTGGGTTTCTGCTTGTCTATAACCACAAGCGTACGGGAAAAATGCACACCAGAAACCAAAGCTGCCAGAGATGACCCAATGTGATATCACAATGTTAGGCTGCGAATTTCAAATGTACTGGGAGTATTTCAAGTACTGAAATTCTTAAAATATTGTGAGAAGATCTTATGATATATTTTGGCAATAATCAAAAACATTTCCCATAAGCCGAGTGAACCTGGCCTGCAAGAGTCACGTGTCGCGTGTACGGCATAGTGCTTCGGGTAATAGACTGAGATGGGAAAGCCAGCATCGACGCAGACTCGCTGTCGAAGGGTTTCATCGCTCTCCCTCCGGCATCAGTGCTCGCCCGTGGACCCGGCGTTCACACGCTCAGGGGACCAATGGGATTTCAGTATGGGCCAAACAGGAAGTCACCCGCAACCACAGCATTTCCATATCCAGGCTGCAACACTCAGATTATAGCCCCCAGCTGCAAGCCGGAGTCTCTGCTCCTGATCACATGTTCCCTGGTGGGGGGTTATTTCTCTGTGTGAGAGGTGGGCCATCTTATTCAGAATGGGCCGAGGAGAGTGCAGATTTGAGCTGCAATCTGCAGCCAGAACAAGTGCTTTTACTAACCAAGGTCTAGATTTAGGACCCTGGTTAGGGAATCAGTTGAGTCAGGCGTTGTAGTGCTGAGCTGAAACAAACACAACTGCTCAAACCAGCCCATATTGGATAAGATTTTTCACCCATGCTCCAAATATTCATTTATAAAAATGGGACGGAAGGGTACACTACCAGTAACTTGACTGGTGACTGGGCATGGGTTTCTGACTTGCATATGATTTGGGGAGAAAAAGCTAGGAAGAACTCAGCTTTCGGGGCCTTGAGCGAGTCCCTTAACCCCACGACGGATCTAGACTTTTACCGTTGTTTCTCTGTTACACTCCACATTTGAAAACGTTCTAATAGCATATCTGCCACAGATTCCTAAAGAAATAGAAAAATGTTCTTGGTGGACCTCCTCTGATTAAATAAACTAGACTAATACTGAGGAGCGAGGGGTGGATCTACAGGTGGATCTGACCATATCAGACGAGGACCAGAGGATAGCCACACCCCTAAAGCATATTCTGGCTTTATCCATTATTCTACTCCATTTGGAACCACAATTTACAAAAATGAACATAATGATATATCGAAGGAGACTGGAAACTTGCGAGAGACACCATAAAGTAATGTGGAAAATCAAACTGAAATAATAAATCAGGTGGGGAAAGTAAGGTCATTTTCTCATAGACTTCTATAAGATTGAACTTCTTTCTGCAACCACCGACATCGCCATCTGCTGGCTATTAAATAGAAAGCAAATTTTAGAGACTTTCGCATTGGCCTCAGTTTTCACACCCGGGTGCTGCATCCCTCTCTTTATACAGTCTATGGTCCTGCCCCTACCTCTCCAGTACGGCCCATCTCCAGCTCCACCATGGCGACAGGCGCATTCACAGGCTGTCCTCTGCTGGCCGAGGTCTGCAAGTCCACCCTCCAGGTCAGGCCCCTCAGCCCAGCCTCCCAGCGGCTGACGGACAGCAGGCTCTCTCGAACCCGACTTCTCTGGTTCTTCCAGAACTTGGACAAGGCAGCGGCCTGCTCAGGGCTCACCGCCCCACCACCTTGCTTCCGTGCCTGAGCTGTCAGGAAGGCCTCCAGCTGTGCCTGGTCCATATCTGCCGAGGCGATGGACTGAACAGGAGACAGACAAAGACGCTCAGTGTCAATAATACAAATGGCTCCCCCTAGTGGAACACTTGCTAAATGCTTGCCTGCAAAAACCTAGCAAGCAAGAATGTGTGCTAAAAACGAACTTGCGCATTTCACAAAGAATTACTGAGTAAGGATTAACAGGCTGAGTAAAACCTAACAGCTTCATTTAATTTAATTCCATGTTTCAGATTTTAGAGGTATATTTCTCAATACAGTTGTCCAGCTTAATTTTTAAGCCAGGTTTTTGAAGTAGGCCCCAGATTCACAAGCAGCTTCACCTCTTTGAAGGTCCCCTATTATGTCACCAGGTGCACAGCTAATTAGTTATTACAAGCCATTTCAAAATCTTTTTCCTCTTGACATCACATGGGGAAGTAACCAACCAGAAGAAAGAAGAACTGATCACCTTCAGCCAAGCAGTCAACCAGATTTTATTATTCTGTGTGGTCACTCCCCCTGTGATGTCAGGAAGGGGAGACTTTGGAATGGCCCATAATGGCTAATTAGCTGTGCACCTGGTGGCATAATAGGGGACCTTTAAATGATTAAGCCACAACCCGAGTGCAGCGCTCTCAAACTGAATGTGTGCGGCACCTAAAATGACTGCCAGAAACACCCTGCAAACCGGCTGTCTCAAGAAAGTTTGACTACCAAGATTTAATGAACTGGACTTAAAACTATTGTTTTTAGTATACATAAACATTATTCAGCCTTTTTAAAAAAAAAAAAACCATCGCTGATGCTTCGCACTTCCAATTCTCCCTCTAGCAAAATTCGTCCACTCCAACAGACATTAGGGTTTTTGGGAATTGTTTTTCTTTTTTTTTTTTTTTTAAATCTGGACCGTTGAGAAATTTCAGATTGTGCTGGCATATCAGGATGACAGGCAGAGACATTACAGAATGGTGAAATTTGTTTACTGGCACTCACTCATCGATCAGATGACAGCTTTTTTTCCAACAGTATAATTTACCATACACACACACACACACACCGTCGTCACATCGTACCAAGGGCAGTGGCCCCTGTTCAGTCTAATTTTTATACAGTATTGTGGCGTTCCTGCCATGAGAAGGAGTCCGAGAGATGACATGGTTTCCATCTGCATTTGAATTCTCACAGGTTGTGACATGGAGCCACCGTAAATGAAAAGTTGAATAGACTTTAACATTGTCTGAAGCTGCGTCTGTGATAAAACTTGCAGGTAAATGGAATCGCGAAGTTTTCACATGTTTACCATATTTTTTCTCACAACGCAGGAACACGAAATTGAATTATCGATTTGTATTTTATGGGTTATTATTTATGGCGAGGTTCTGTTTCCATATACAGTGATCTCTAATAGTACAATTGCCATTTTTTCAGAGAACCGATTATGCTACATAGGCCGTGGGGCACGGTGGAAAATAGTTCAGTTCTATTTGACCCATCTGGGAACTATCCAATTCTTTTATATATCATAGGTTACACTAAAACTAACATAAAAATGAAAAGTTCCAGAAAAAAATACTTGCATATTATTTAGTAAACAGGCTCTAATTAAGAGCCACAGAGATGACTGGTATTGGTTACAATCTTTGACACTTGGGGCTCTGCACAGTTTATTGTCCAATGAGATTGCCTGAAATCAGGGACTTCCCCATGGTCATGCCAGCCTACAGCTGCTGTATTCATGTTGTGTCTGATGAAAAAGGCCAAATTTCCTCACTAACTGAGACAACATTTATCAAAATAGCTGAATGTGCTAACAGATGGAAAGACAGATGGATGGAGTTCAGTGTGATGTTGCCACGGATTTGACCGGTAATCTTGAAAATGAGGGCAGTAGGGGAGGTCATGTCTGCACTAGTGCAAACAATGGGACAACAATAGTGATGCTGTGTGTGCATCTGCCACTGATTCTTGGGCATGTATGCAGTGTATGCTTAGCTGGGGTTATAGTTTTCATCCTCAGTGCTACAAAAGGTTCACTGATAAAAGCCGCATTGCAGTTTGCGAAAAAAGCGTTCAAAAACGACTGAATCAGACATGTGTTCAGTTTGCTAGGGAAGATCCAACATCTGACTTTCACGGATCGCCATAATAGGGGACCTTTAAACTCAATTACACAATAGTAATACAAAACAGGTTTGATTTACCATTTGCTTGCCTTTGAATTCTTTATTATCTAGTAAATACTTACTTTCAGTGACCAAGTGTTCACAATTTCTCCATTTATAAGAGCCTATTGATTCTTTAACCCCATCTAGACCGGGGGGCTTTTTACGCCCGCGCCAATTTTCAAGTCGTATAATTTCTGAACGGCTTGAGCTAGGACCACCAAACTTGGTGACTTTTCCTAAAACTTGTCTGGGAACAATTTTTTACCAATAAGTCAAGTCCACCATTTTCGCTGTTTCCATGGCAACGGTTTTCTCACTGGTATGTCTGACAAAAAATCGCCAATTTCGGTGTCATCAATGTTGTTTCCAGATTTTCTTTTTAACATATACTTATTCCATTACATTTACAATATCTTAAGTAATTTAATGTTAGCTTTGTTAAGTAGAATTAATTTATGCTAATTTGATGACGTCATTGATTCTATCTTATTTTCCTATGATGAAAGCTTCTACTACCAACAAATAGACCTTTTTTTTCCATTATTAAGGTGGTCTTTAGGATATTAAAATCAATATGCTAAGCACAAAGAGTCACGCCCCCCCGGCCCCAGGAAGCCCCAAAAAGCCCGGTCTAGATAGGGTTTTTGCTCAGTGTTATTTTTTCTCTCCTTTTATTCTACGTGGCATACTTAGCCATTTCTGACATAGTGTGGCTTGAAATCGCCAACAGCCCTTCAAAAACTGAATATTGCAATTAAGAAAAATTAGCAGCAATATATGCATTTAGACCACAACAGCACTGACGGGTACTGCTAAGACAATTTTGGCTATTCGTTCCTATTATACGGACGTGTATGAACATGATTAATTGTATCCATCTGACGTACAAGACACGATAGAAATTAATTTAATCAATAACGACAATCATTTTCGCAAATTCAACCCCTCACAAATGTAAACACCAGGCTGCAACACATATTGAAAAGCGAGCTTAGTTACCGGTACCTTCAAAAGGCCTTTCATCTTCTCGAGTAAAAGGACAAACTGCTCCTGAGGTAAGTCAGGGTACAGCTCATTTTTCAAAAGTTCCTCTGAAATTTCTGAATTATTGTAGTACACTATCTGAGCGATGCCATTTACCAACCCGCTCAGTGACTTTGAACTGTCTAATTCGGCCATGTCTGCGTAGCTAAGTCCGGGTCACGTTACCCATGTCATGTGATTGCGCACGGGCGTGAAAATAACGCGTGATCTCCACTAGAAAGCGCATTTTGCTGATTGATAGGTTATTGGTTCAAGAATAGAGCGGTTAAGCTAAAGAAAATACAATGCGCCTTATCGATAGGTACCCTGCCCAGTCCATGCTTGATTCCGCAATACCTGTCAGACTAAATTTATATTTTTATGATAAACTGAGGTGTCAATCCGGCGCCCCTGCACAAGATTAAATCGAAAGGGAATGTTAAAGTGGCCCAGCCAACCAGACCGTGATCCGCAAAATTGCCGAAGGAATGAGTGGAAATAGCATGTTCACAATGACAGACATTAGACGTGGGACTCATAACAAACAATAGCTGAAACAGCTACTCAAAACTTAGGGGGAGAATGCTTTGGGGACACCCGAAGGTGGGCTTAAGTGCACAGTCTAACACTGCGTTTCAATACTCTTACTGAGTGCAAAACCAGTGTCACTTGCACTAATAGTTACACTCTATGTTTTTATAAGAAATTCTATTTTTTAAGGCTGACCCCGAATGTTATTTTAACTGCGGATTTCAGTCTCAGCTATTCTTAAAATGTTGTTATCTTTCATTTAGGAAAATTGTCTTAAAACATTGATTTTTCAGTGATAAAGGCTGACGACATTGCATTTTTTTCATAATTACCATTTTAAGCAACTGGCAAAGCACATTATAGAATTGTGACGAGTATTTCCATTCTATCATCTTGATACAACTCTGAAATCTATAGATGCGTAAGTTGCTTCGCTGTTAGGCCTACTTTACGATTAAGACAGTTTTGTGACGAGTATTTCCATTCTATTATCTTGATACAAGTTCCTGACCTAAGTACTCCTCTGCCCCAGGATGTCCAGAACATGTTTTTAATTTTACGTTACTATTCATCCTCAACGTTCTTATAAAACGCTGTGCATACATTTGGATTCTTACATCTTGGTGTTCTCATTAATTGTGCACACGTTACAGATCCCAGAGATTCATTTTTAAAAGGTCCATCTGCGATAGGCAATTTATCTCAAAATCCAACCTTTTATTGTAAAAACACTTTTTATGGAGGAATGCAATAAAATTTCAACTCAAAATTGACACCTACGTTGCACAGAATGAATCATGTTAGCGAGCAGAAATGTATCAGACATTCTGTGATTGTTTTAACGGGTATAAAAGAATAAATATTTACTTCATTTTTGATTCAATATACAAATACAATTAGCCAAACCAGTAAACTCCTAAATCTATAGATGCGTTATTGCATCACTGTTAGTTCAAGATTAGGGCAAGTTTCCAGTTGCCTACATGCGACTGAGTTGTGTGTCGGCGTGCGTGCTTTTGTTTTTGTAGATCCGTGTTCAATTGAATATTTCTATTCGATTTTATTCGGACATCGAGTTCCTCAATTCAATGGAAAGTTAGAATGGGGAACAGCCACCACGCCTCTACATGTATGCTGCCTGCTAGCTTTGTCGCTGTCAATGGTGAAAAACATTTTGGTCACTGCGACACAAGGCGCTCGGAGTCGTAACTTTGCGCAATGTAAGAGTAAATAAAATATCACACGTTTAATTCGTAAGGCAAATAAGCATTGGTTAAGGGAGTGGGATACGGCATATGAATAGACCGCGTATTTCGTCATATTGATGCGCCATCAGTTCTGAAAAGGGTCCTTTCATGTGATGTCGCAACCGGTGGCTCTGGAAGGTTCTGAATCGCGAAGAAGATAACGGGTAACGGAATTGCAATCAACACCCAATCCGAAGCCATCCGACTCAGACTAACACTCCAGGGGAACCGGTATTCATCCCTTCCCTCTCTCTGGACCTCTTTGACTCCTGGAAACGAAAATAAATATCATTGATGATGCCTGAAGCAGCTGCAGCTCCAAAAGCCTCTAGTGGGAAAAACAAAGGCGGCACCTATGTGGACCGAGATAAGCCGGCCCAAATTCGGTTCAGTAATATTTCCGCCGGGAAAGGTAAGTGTTTAATGCAATGCATTTATTTTTGCGTGAGAATTCGCCTTTTTTTTCTTTTCGCTGTTGGTGATAGATGACGCACGCGCCCATAAGGCCGTGTTTTAGACCAATGGAGGCTCGTGGAGTCCAGTCTGCATCCCTCAATAATTAGCAGGAGGTCGATTAGAAACCGCGAGCCTTCACGAATAGTTATGCAGCAGAGTGGATGCTGGTAAAACCATGCTTGCTAAGGAATTTACCGTAATCTGAGCGCTCGGTCAGACATGGCTGTATCAATCTGGCTTTGCAGTTATGATTATGGGCGTTACCTTCCGCACTCCACTGCTGGTTCGGGATTACTTTTTGGAACCCTGTTACGAATGAGAAGTGGGTAAATATTGTGGGACATTGTTGTACTGATGTCTTCTTTATGATTGACAGCTGTCGCTGATGCCATCAGGACCAGCCTGGGACCCAAGGGCATGGACAAAATGGTAAAATACTGTTAACCACTGTCTGTCTAATCCAGGGTGCCGTCGCTGTGTCTGATGGTGATCTATGCTGTTTGTGTCTCCACAGATTCAGGATGGGAAGGGTGATGTCACTATCACGAACGATGGGGCCACTATACTGAAGCAGATGCAGGTTCTTCATCCAGCTGCTAAAATGGTGGGTCTTTGGTCTGGATCTTCATGTCGTAATGACCGCTTCTGAATTGCCTTTTTCTGTGACGATGACCATCTGCGTTCATCTCAAACTCCTTTCGTCATTTAAAAAATTCTGCTAAGTTTGAGTCCTGGTGGTTTTATTGAATGTCTTATTTTCCCAAGAGAAATGTGAAGACTTTCAGAGCTTTTGTTGTAGCCCCCTGGATGAAGTCGGGTGGCAACTATGGATTCATGCATGTCGCCTCCTTCACCGCGTCCATTGGCACTTCCTTGTGGACGCTGTACAGGCTATAATTTTTGACTGATTACTTTCATATCTGGTATGGACATGTTAGACTTAACTTATGACACCTATCCAGGGTTCTCACCCGAAATTTTTGGCAGCATAGGGGGGTGGGACAGCACCCAAACTGGCCGAGGGTTTGGAGGTCACGGAGGCCCCCAACAGGGTCCAGGGGCAGAGCCCTTGCTCCGCCAATTTATGGTATTTTGAGGCCTATTTGACAGTCTAGATGGCCCAATTTAAGGATATATATATATATATATATATATATATATTCACCTTGAATACAAATCTGGCATGTAAAATCTCTTGAAATAATGCCTGGGACCACTGTAGCTGAAGGTAAACTTGCAAAGGCTTTGGTTCTGATGTGAACTCAGGGGTTATGCTAATGCAGGGCTCTCAAGTCACATGCAATGAGCGTGATTGCCACTCATTTCAGTCGGGTGTCACGCACTTACGCCACACATAGTATTTCTCACGCAAAAAAATGATTAAAACAAAAATTATTTCCAACAGTAGGCCTACATGTACAGCAGCACTGCTATAACTGTGGAAACTGGCAGAAATCAAACACATCTCCCCTGGAGTTCTCGGCAGCTTGCCACCTGCCTGCCAATCAAAAAAAAGGAAAGGGGCTACACAATAGCCAATGAGATAATGGCACTATCGTATCTGGGTAAGATTTAGGGCAGCAACCAATGAGGGGAAAAAAAAAACAGTTATCCTGGAATTATTTACATGATCCTGCTACAAAAAACGTTCTGAAAGCTGCATTATTCATTCACCCAGGGTGGAAAATGGGAGTTTCAAGCACCCCCCCCGTTCTTTCCTAAACAATCTCATATCACGATGTGCACATGGTTGTTTATGTCAAAACAAACCATATGCGATTTGTTTGCAGTGAAGACAACGGTAGAGAAATGAGTTTTTTAGGAAAATTTGCGCATATTTTATTGGAACATACTGGTTGCCATCGCGACAGTATTGGCCGAATATTGTGCAAATTTGTGGCAAAACATAAGAGATTTCCTTGTGGACACAGTACAGGCTGCAATTTTTGACCGATTACTTTCATGTTTGGTATGAACATGTGTTACACTTATGATGCCTATTGATTTTGGTTGCCATGGCAACAGTATTGGCCAAATAATGCGCAAATTAATGCTGAAACATAGGCACTCTCTTGTGGATGCTGTACAGGCTGTATTTTTTTTTTGACTGATTACTTTCACATTTGGTATGAACATATGTTCTACTTGCGTTATGACACCTGTCGGTTTTGGTTGCCAGGGCGACAGTATTGGCCAAATAATGTGCAAAAAAGGGGAGAAGTGGATTTTCGGGGGGCTAGGACCCATGCGGTAGCGGCCGACTGGACTGTCTAGTTTTATTTTCAGTTGCTTATCAGTGTCACTTTAGAGGTGCATTAGCAACTTCAGCTGTGTTCTGTTTAGCTAACAGAAATGGTAGGCATTAAGTGCAGAGTAGCCATTAAATGTAACCAGCAGTTTTCTCCCAAACCCTCCCATTGACTACAGCTTGTGGAGCTGTCCAAGGCCCAGGACATCGAGGCTGGGGACGGCACCACCTCCGTGGTGGTGATCGCTGGCGCGCTGCTGGACGCCTGTGCCAAACTTCTCCAGAAGGGTGAGTGTCTTCATTCCCTTGAGGTAAACTCTGTTCAGTATCTTGTCTCACTTGCACATTAGTATCCCAGGCCATGACTGAAAGTGGAGTGTGGGATAATGGATTGCAGCTTGTCCATCCGTTCGTTCGAATAAGTGAGGACCGGCTCTGTTGTGTAAAACGTTGCCTGACTAAAAATTGAAAATGTATGATGTGCTATTGGCTCTGGGATGAAAGCTTCTGTTTGATGCATGACTGCATTTAAATGTGCGTCTCAGGTATCCACCCCACTACGATCTCGGAGTCCTTCCAGTTGGCGGTGGACAAAGGCGTGGAGGTGCTGAACGGCATGAGTCAGCCGGTGCAGCTGAGTGACCGCGAGACTCTGCTCAACAGCGCCACCACTGCGCTGTGTTCAAAGGTGGTATCACAGTACTCCAGCCTGCTGGCGCCCATGAGCGTGGACGCGGTCATGAGGGTCATTGACCCCGCTACCGCTACCAGCGTCGACCTGCGCGACATCAACATCGTCAAGAAGCTGGGGTGAGCATGCGCCATTGGCCTTTCAGTGAAGGGATAGGGGTAGCCCAGTGGTAATGTGCTTGACTGGACACTGTCGCTGGTTCGAGCCTCCTGTGGGCACATAGCTGACTTGTATCTTGAAAGATGAAGCCTGGTTTCTAGAATGATGGGCAGCTTAAGGGTCCAGGTCTCGCTCTTTCTTTCCCATTTATACTGTTTCTCTTTGCAGTTCATTCCAAGGTGTCCTGAAGAGACCTCATTTTCAGTGGACTGCTCCTAGTTACATAAATAACTCTCAGCTCGAAGTACTTTGTAAAGAATTGGAACTCTAGGTTGCCTGATGTTCTGATATAAGTATTCTAAGTTAAATTGACTTGGTCAACCACTCCATAGCTCTGGATTTGGCAGGTTGTACTTGCAAGAAATCCACACTTTTCAGCTAAAAGTAGCCCAGTTTCCCACACAAATGAGACTGCACAAATGTGCCCTGGGTGTATGCTGGTGATCTAGTGGTAAGTTTAGCGATGGGGTTAGTGGTCGGATGGCCTCGTCAAGTTGATCTTGTTCATGTTTATCAGTCCCTCTCCTGGGCCTTGGACCCAGACCTGGAGATGGAGGGAGTCGCGTGACAGCCCTGCAAACTTAACATTAATATTGTCTCCTCACCACAACGTGGAAGTGGAACGATGGAGCTTGTCCGTCCGTCCGTCCATTTAAGTGGGGACAGGTTTTCTCCGATACTACCCAGATAAATGAAGTTCTTTATGTATATGCTACAGGTCATGACCTTTGGGTTTTTGAAAATAAGATTCCACGGTGGTGGGAGGGGATTCTGCAGACAATGTTGTCCTGTTGATCTGGGCTGAGAAATAATTTGTTTGATACAAAAACAGTGTTGGAGTGTCACATAGGGACTGTTTTGCCAATGAATTTGCTTTGGCTATTAACCAGCAGTATTTAGTCTTCTAATCAGGATTTAGAGTGAGAGGGGCTAAAGTTAGTTGAACTGTTGGAGGACGGTTGGTATTCTGGGCTTGCATGAATTAATCCATGCACAGCGCAGAACTTGGAGTTGTCACATTTAAGGTCATTGTGCAGTATGGCTGTGTTCACGTACAGAAGAAATGCTTTTTGCTGACTGAGGCTGTGATGGTGTCGTCTTCTCCAGGGGGACCATTGATGACTGTGAGATGGTGGAGGGGCTGGTACTGACCCAGAAGGTGGCGAACTCTGGGACGTCCCGCGTGGAGAAGGCCAAAATAGGCCTGATTCAGTTTTGCCTGTCCCCCCCAAAAACGGACGTGAGTCAGTGCTGCGACTGCCTGTGCAGCAGCCTTGGGCCCTGTCACTTCAGAACGCCCAACGCTATCTTTTACTCTGGGAGTGCCTCACATTATAATGATTTCCTCATTAAAGTTTCCTTTCCAGAAATTCTCGCTCTGCCCGCTAGTCAGAGGGGGGTCACACACCACACAATTTGTGCATCATTGCTGAATATGAGCTGAAATCATTCACTGGAGCCGTATACTGGCTAAAGGCTGGTTCTGGAGATCTGTGTCTGCGTCTTTCACATTCGGGCAAAATTCAGTATTATCATTAGTATTCCCATTTACTTGAAGTGCTATTTATCTCTGAAAGACATGGAGAAACACTTTCTTATGGCGCACACATGGTACCCACTGCATACACATTTATATCTGTAAAGTCAATGGAATCCATGTGTTAATAAATGCAAACTACAAAATGGCAGCTGAAAATCCTGTAGTGTAGCTTAGATAATTTGGGCGATGTACAGACCAGTGCAGGGTGATGCCAGTTTGTGCTCTCTGGCTTTCGCTGTGAATGGAGCTGTGCGTGTGTGTGTGTGTGTGTGAGCTGATCTGTGGCCCTCCCTGCTCTCCGCCGAGTAGATGGATAACCAGATCGTGGTGTCGGACTACGCTCAGATGGACAGAGTTTTGCGAGAGGAGAGGGCCTACATCCTCAACCTGGTGAAGCAGATTAAGAAGGCTGGCTGCAACGTGCTGCTCATTCAGAAATCCATCCTCAGGTAGGCTGTGTCTGAGAGTGTAAGCACTGCCAAACAGCGCTGCGCTACGCCATTCACTCACCGTCTCGCCCAGCTGTGTGAAATTTATCACATTTCATCACTGTTGGATGATGATCACGAACTTCCATTTTTAATGATTGACTTTTTACCATAGATGGATGCGCCTAATGACGAAATGTAAATTGCCAGAGAAATGATGTTTTATTGGGTCATCTATATTATGAGTGTTTCCCTGTACAATTTCATCCAAAAGAGCTTCATGCTCCTGAAAAAAAGATTGATGGGGATACGTGGATTTTATCAGTCAGAGGTGATCTACGAAATGGGAACCTGAACGACCACAATGGCAATCCATCTGCGTTGGCGTCTGTATTTCCAGACTTTAACTCAGAAACCAGTCAATATTTCTTTACCCAATGTTGTGGGTGCATTAATCTGCTACTAAATGTTTTTATGAGTAAAAACATACCAGTCTTATACTGGGCTGTACTATGCAAATGACTCCGCTCGTGATGTGGAAAGGGGCATAGGATGAAAATGGGTCATTAAAGAAAATGATTTCTTCGAAAGTGTGCAATGGCAACAATGCTGAGACATCCTCTTGGTTTTGTCGGATGTTGGGTTGAAGGAGTTCCTAATTACCAAGATAAGTGCACGGAATGAGAATTTCGTAATGGGGGACCTTAAATGGCAGTTTGCCAACAGTGAGACATTTTAAATTAGAGGTGTAACAGTTAATTGATTGACTGATTGAAAAAAAAAAAAAATTAGATGCGGACTATTTTGATAATCAATTAATTGTAGTTTTTCAAGCAAAAATGTGAAACATTTGCTAGTTCTAGCTTCTTGAATGTTTGGATTTTCTCTTTTTTTGAAAATTATGATGGTAAATGAAGAATCTTGGGGTTTTGGACTGTTGTCGTCAAATTGTTTCTTTTGTCCAACATCACATTGAGCTTTTTGACATTTTATTGAATGAGTGTGAAAGTTGGCAGATTAATTTATTGTGAAAATGATCGTTAGCTGCAGCTCTGTTTTACTGGAGTGACTGTGTTTCTCAGGGATGCCCTGAGTGACCTGGCCCTGCACTTCCTAAACAAGATGAAGATCATGGTCGTCAAGGACATCGAGAGGGAAGACATAGAGTTCATCTGCAAGGTAACCAAAGTGATTCTCATCGTTTTTAGTCAGCAGAGCTTTTCTAATGCCGAGTCGTCCGTCTGTCTGTCCGGCATCAATCTGGATATTTAAAAAATTGTCTGATAACTTTTTTTCAAATTTGGTGTGAGCCTTCCTTATGATATTCTGAATATTCACTGTGAAAATTAGAATTTTTTTATGTCCTGCTTTTTGAGAAATTCAGCATTTTGGACTTAATAAAATCAGTGTTTGTGCTCATTTTTCAGTCCTTCATATCTCAAAAGCTGATAAAGTTTTAGCTCCGCTGTGACGGTAGTCAGCAGTCAGCGGAGCTTTTCTAATGCCGAGTCGTCCGGCGTCCGTCTGTCTGTCTGGCATCAACTTCTCACTTCAAATTTGAATATCTCAAAAACTGTGGTAACTTTTTTTCTAATTTGATGCGAGCCTTCCTTATGATGTTCTGATTGTCCCCTGCGAAAATTAGAAACTCCACATCCCCGTTTTTGAGAAATTCAGCATTTTGAACTTATAAAATCAGTGTTTGTGCTCATTTTTTCAGTCTTTCATTAATATCTCAAAAACTGATAACTTTTTGTCTAATTTGTTGTGAGCCTTTCTTAAGATGTTCTGAATATCCCCTGTGAAAATGAGAAAATTCTGCGTCCTGGTTTTTGAGAAATCCAGCATTTTGGACTTAGAAAATCAGTGTTTATGCTCATTTTTTTCAGTCTTTCATTAATGTGTCATATGTGTTAATATTGCAGTAGTTTTCAAGGATATCTGAAATTAAGTTATGACATGGACATTTCAGTCATCCTCAGCGGAGCTCTCTTGGTCGACAGGCCTCTTGTTTTTAATGCGCCACCAGCCAGTCAAATCTTCTGGCAAAGAAGGATCTTGTGCAAGAGGAGGAGAAATCAGTCATGGTATAAGGAGGGTTGTTTTGAGTCTAATGACCAACATCATGGCGCTTTCAAAGCTTGGATTGACCAACATGTTGATTTCTACACAGACCCTGGGAACCAAACCCATCGCCCACATTGACCACTTCACCCCTGAAATGCTGGGCAGCGCAGAGCTGGCAGAAGAGGTCAGCCTGGATGGATCTGGGAAGCTGGTGAAGGTAATGCTGTCCCCACACTGTCCCCGCTGGGCAATTCCGAGGTATTTTCATCCAAATGCCCCCTCCGTGACAGACACTAAAATGATCCCCAAATGGCAATGGAGGGGAAAATTGAGCTTTTTCCTTCCGAATATAGTAGTGCACTGTTATACCCATAAATTTTGTAAAAAAAAAAAAAAAAACTTTTTAATACTGCAGAATTTTGTTTGGGGGATGGTTTAGTGTCTCGTCACTGAGGAGACATTTTGTTAAAATACCTCGGAATCACCCCGCTAGCAGTTAACCATTCTTAATTACGATGGTCTTTACACCTGTACGTTTTTCTCCATCAAGCCTCTTTAATGTGTGACTGCATTTTTACTCTCAGAGTCTCAGTTTACCATGCTTTAGTTTTGACATATTGCATTTGCCTGGATGTTTCAAATGGGATCCCTGTTGAGGTGTGTGTGTGTTCATGCTCGGTCGTGATGTTGATGTTAAAGTATCTGTCTCCTGGTTCAGATCACTGGCTGCTCCAGCCCAGGGAAGACTGTCAGCATCGTGGTGCGCGGCTCCAACAAGCTAGTGATCGAGGAAGCTGAACGCTCCATCCACGACGCCTTGTGTGTCATCCGCTGCCTGGTGAAGAAGAGGTAGGGTTTCTCGGGGAGGCGTTTTGTATTCAACTCGTTCCAGAAGCATTAAGTCCCGGTGTCATGGAGTTATAGTTTCTGTGTTTGTTCAACCTGTGATCTCAGTAAGTAGTTCAGCCTCCAGTCTGCAGAACTGTGCTAATGGGCAGGTGCTGATGTTAACTATGAAATCCTCAGGTCGGTTAATTCCTGGACCTGGCTTCATACGGTTTTTATTTTCGTTCCCATCGAAAAAGTTTCTGCACCATTACTCAGAAAGCGCTCAACATTCTTTTTTTTTTTTTCTTTTTTTTTTTTTTTTTTTTTTAACTAAATTTTGTGGATTTATTGATCAGCTACTAAACTGGTGCCTTTTGCTATTTAGGGATTTTGGGGAATTTTAGTTCCTCCTTGTTTTCGTAGAAACTGTCTTGACTTAGGTTTCACCATCTCGCTTGCAACAGAGATTAGCGGTCGCAGGACTGAGTTCACACGGAAGGGGTGTGGCGTAATTGATTTGTTGGTGGGGGGGAGAGAGACATCTGTTTTTTTAGGAGTAAAAACGCACTGCGGTTGCAGCTCTGCTTCTGAATGCGACTCTCCCGGTCTGTGCTCCTCAGGGCCCTGATCGCAGGAGGAGGTGCCCCCGAGATCGAGCTCGCCCTGCGTTTGGCAGAGTACGCGCGGACGCTCAGCGGCATGGAGGCCTACTGCGTACGCGCCTACGCCGACGCCCTGGAGGTGGTGCCCTCCACACTGGCCGAGAATGCAGGCCTCAACCCCATCTCTACGGTTACTGAGCTCCGCAACAGACACGCCCAGGGGGAGAAGACCGCCGGGATCAATGTCCGCAAGGTTGTGTGTGTGTGTGTGTGAGAGAGCGAGCGACTGATTGAGCAAATGTGCTGTGTGTGTGTGAGGAGTGTCTGGGTGTCTGTTGTGTGTTATTTGCAAGTACTTGGCATGTCCTCTCAGGGTGGGTGTTGTATGCGTGTGAGGCCTGTGTGTGTGTTGTAAGTGTGTTTGCATGTAATTGGCTGGTGGTCTTTCTCAGGGTGGGTGTGGGTGTTGTATGTGTGTGTTGTTGCTGAGTGTGTGTGAAGCATGTGAGCGTGTGTTGCATGTTTGTCACTTGTATGTAATGGATGTGTCCTCTCTCAAGGTAGGTATGTGTTGTACGCAGGTTATTTTTATGTAATTGGCAGATTGTCTCTCAGGGTGGGTATGGGTGTTGTGTATGTGTGAGAGGTGTCTGAGTGTGTGTGAAGGCTGTGGGTGCGTGTTGTATGCGTATTTTCATGTGATGGGCGTGTCCTCTCTCTCAGGGTGGGATCTCCAACATTCTGGAGGAGCTGGTGGTGCAGCCGCTGCTGGTGTCCGTTAGTGCTCTGACTCTCGCCACCGAGACGGTCCGCAGTATCCTCAAGATCGACGATGTGGTGAGTGGCTTTTGTTTTCATTAAAAAAGAACGGGTGTCTCCTTTTTGAGCTTATGAAAGCAAGTAAGTCCTAATGACATCACTACTTCAGGGTGTATGATGTGGTAGACTCCTGTAACTTCATAACTACCTGTGTACTGCTCGATTATTTTGTTGTGTGTGTGTTTGAGAGGAAATAGAAATGTCCTATGGTCTTAGCCTAGTGACGTTTAACTCATCTTAACCTTTTTATTTACAGGTGAACACTCGATAAGGAGCAGGAGTGGAATTGTGAAGAGATCAGAGAGAAGAGATTTGTGTGCAACGTTCCACCTGGGTTCTTGGAGTGTGTCTGTTCAGTTTCCTGTTTCGGTGCCCTCTGCACTTATTGCATAATTTAATAAAATGTTTTTTGAGAACCTAAAAAAGAGAACTGTGTTTGAGTGATCATTTCTTGTTTCAAATGTGTGCCCATACACCTGAGAATTTTCTGTTCTTCCTCTGAGTAGAGTGCATTATTTTTTGCAACATTTTGGCAGTTATTTAAGAGCATTTATAAGAAGAAGTAGTAGTAGTAGTAGTAGTTGTAGTTGTTGTTATTTTAAAATTATTCCAAATTGGTATTCTACGTTAGAGCATCGAAACTTAAAGGGCATCTAAAGTCGATTCCCATTGTTTTTGTTTATCGGCCAATCAGCGAGCCGCACCTGCGCAAACGAACCGAAATAGAGGGATTGTCTACACGTGTACACAAAACATTGGTTGATGAATTAAATTGGTCATGTGACAATGCAAGATGTCAACAAAAGCAAGTGATTTGTTTGTAAACATTGGACGTTCAACGTCCCGTCTGAGAATCGACTTTAGATGCCCTTTAATCCTGCTTCGTTGGGAAGTGGGAAACGTTTGAATTTGGTTATCTTGGCCTATCATGATCCCATTACTTCCAGCTGAAATTCAGGAAGCCCGTTATCACCTCTAGGATCGACAATAGTACAGCGATCAACGGTTTAATTATCGCATTTGTTATATGAAGTTCAGCCAGAATTCATTTTTTGATATTTAGTGGTTTTTATTACCAAAGATTGAATTCTTAAAATGTGTAGGCCAGTTGGTGAATTTGGCTAACTGCCAGAAACGCGCTGGCGACGTCTTATTTTTGACCCTGTGGGTACACCATAGACTCCGGTTACCTGGGTAGCCAGCGACGCCGCCGCACCACAGAGGGCACAACCGTAGCCGCTGTTTTTGCGGAGTTGACCGAGCACTTGAACAGCGACTCCGTGATTATTTTATTAAAATTAATCTTAAGAGAAAGACGGTCCTGGGGCGCAATGGAGAAGTTGCACCGCACTAACGTCCTGGTCACCTCTTGTTTGAAAACGCCAGTAGATCCACATACTAAAGCCCCGTTAGCCCTATATGAACGGGAGAGAGGGCACCAGTACGCGGCGGAGGATGATCGGAACAATGACGATGGGGTAAATGGTTACATCATCAAGTCGGATAAGTAAATTGGCTTGCCAACGCTACTACATTGCCCTTTGCCTCGATTTCTTCTATGGTTCCATTTTTGGATTAAGTGTAGTTTTGGAAAAATAAAGACCATGCATGCTAATTTATTTTAAATGATCAGGGGGATGTGATAGTTGTACATATGCTAGCTTGTGAAGTAGCCTATAGTTTCTGTGACAATGTGAAACATCGGGTAGGGTTAATCTGTTGAAAACATTGCTGAAAATTCGCTTACTAATTATATATATATATTTTTTTTTTATTAATCAGCTCAACAAGATATTGATAGATATACATCTCAAGAATAACTGGTAAAAATTTCATCACAGTATATTTAAGAAATAAAGAAATTATGAAGGAAAGTATAGATGGTTGTAGTTCTTCAGCAGAATGTTTTCAGCAGATTAGCCCTACCCTGAAACATCATTGCTTCGAAAGGCAAGGTGCAGAAGTGGCTATGAGTTATTGGATTCAGGTGAAAATATTAGCATGATGTGACCAGGGAAGGAACTTGACCTGAAAGGAAAGTGTCTGTTCCATCCTCCGTTGCTGAATTGCAACGCTGTTTAGCTTGAACCTGCACTGATAACTATCAATTCTCTGACGCGTTGGATAGTTTCTCTGTGCTGCCCTGTTTTGCGCACGATTTCAGTGCGAGAAGAAGCAGATGTAATTTAGCCCACTTAAAGAGATTAGTTTATGAACCGAGCGTTACTATTCCTTGATGTAACGATCACCTCAGAGTTGAACACCAGCCTGGTCCGCTCATATTAACGGCAGCTTTCAACACTTCTATAATTTGCATAGCGAATCTGCGGAGCAGTTTATAAAACATCCACATCTATTCATCGTATGCTGATCCGCTAGATGGAGCCATATGGCTTCCAAAGCCGCTGATAATGAGCTTAAGAGATGCCGCTTAATTCTGGCTCCTCGGTCTCCTTGTTTAACTTGCTTTTCATTCAGGAAGAGCTCTACTCCAGAGTAAATTTGTCTCGCCAGTTCTACATTATAGTGATTTGGGTCACGCTCAGCATTTTAAAAGAATAGACGATGAGAGGCGGATCAAAGGAAATTTGTGCCTTGCGCCATCTAAACTCTGATTGTGAAGTGCCATAAATTTTATCTTCGATATTGAGTCCTGCAAAGTATTTTGGCTGGTGAGGTCAATAATGAGTTCCAGATGAGTATTGAATAACTCTTGACCCCCTACTTTGGAGCAATAATTTGGCTACAGCCATATATCCATTATCTTACTCACTTATTGTTGGTCAGGGTCATTGGGGCTGTGGGGGAGGCGAGAGGGGGGCTGAGAGCCTATCCCTGCATGCAAAGGGTGAGAGACCGTAATACTCCCAGGACAGTTTTGAAATTCCTGGCGGGGTGCGCACACACTCATACTTTGGGTAATTTTGAGTCTTCAGTTTGCTGAACATGCCTGTCTTTGGTTTGTGGACGGATACTGGAGTTTCTGGAGAAAACCCACTCAAACTCAGGGAGAACATGCTACCCCCACACAGAAAGGCTCCTGGCCAGATTCAAACTCTTGACCTACTTACTGTGTGGTGACTGTAGCTCGCGCTCCATTACCACTGCCTTGATGATATGCACTTACTTGCCCTTTGATTGTGAGAGGCAGAGATAATGGCAATGGCTATATCTATTAAATTGATGTAAGCATGTAATAGAATGAGAAAATATACATACACATATTTTAACCCATATTTTACCAGGTCAAAACATTACAGACAACATGCCAATAAACAACAAGAAAACATACAAGATAAATACTAAGATGTTGACTTACTTAAAATACTGATGGGCACAACAGATATTCATTAAAATGTGGACTTGTATTAAAATAACCATGCACAAGGACAACTACCTATCGATTTATTCATTATTGTACTAATAACAATTTAACAATTTAAAAATCAGACAAAGAGACCAAGTCCCCCGTTTTCTAGTCTTTTTGGAGGGTATTCCATGTGATATACTGATTTCTAAATCTGGATTGTGCATCTTTGATTGTGCTGATGACAGCATTTCCCTGAATGCAATTCATTGGGGGAGCCAGCAGGTGGCAGTGCAGCTCAGGGTGGATGGGCTGGGATCTGCTGTGCAATGTGGAAATCCCTGGGCTCCGGTTTCCAGCAGGTAGAGCACGAGTCTGTCTCGGCCAGCAGTGACGGAGGCGGCTCTGCTCCGACGCAGCACCGCAGGCCGTCCAACAGGGGGCGCGGAGACCCGAAGGAGCTGTCATCCTCGAAAGAGGAGTACTGCAGGAGGCTGGAGGACCTGAGGAGAGCCCATCAGCAGGCCATGGCTGAGCTGGAAGAGATGTACCGGAACAAGCTGGGCATCGCGGCCGCGTGGCGAGAGGAGAGCGGTGTGGAGGGGCCGCGTAGGTAAGGCCTGACGCGAGCGCATGTCCAGAGCTGGCCAGTATTACCTAAAGTACTCATCAGGGTGGAGCAGCGGTGCAGCGTTCTAGTCGTCAAATCGAAAGGTCCTGAGTTTGAGTCTTTGCCACAGCTTTCGCGGTGTGTTCTTGGGCAAAACAGTTCACTCCCACTGTGCCCCAGTCCACCCAGGTGTATGATTGGGTACCGGCAAATTGTTGGGGAAACCTGACTAAATGCCTGCGTGGTAACCTGTGATGGACTAGCATCCCGTTCAAGGGGAGTAGCAATACTCAATCATGCTTTGGACACTGGAGTTAAGCACTGGCCTTATGAGCCATTGGCTTGGGACAGACTTAAAAAAACTTCTCCAGATATTAGCACAATTAACCCAAATACCCATTATGATATATGCAACAAAGAAATAAGTAGCGGAAAAAAAGTAAGTTGGTTACTGCTGGGGCTTTCAGGAGATGATGTTGCACTATCAAGCTTATAGGGAGGTAATTATACTCCAGTCCAAGGACACACAGGCTAACTGTTTTATAGCACAAAAGTTGAAAAATTCTGGAGCACTGTGATGTCTCAGTCAGTTAATGTGCTTTAAAAGGGTCCTTCAAATTATCATGCCATTATTGCCTTTATGTATGTTTTATGTAATTGCATATTGTTGTGTCATACTGTATGATTTGGGTTGGACCCCCTCGAAAATGGGATGGGGCATCTCAAGGGGCTATCCATCAATAAACTTTCACTATTGACTAAAATTATGCTGTCATACAAGAGCACATTAAAAGCCAGCAGAGATGCTGTGTTCTATAATTCCAGTTTAAATCCATGCCACCGGTGCTGTCCGTTCTTATTCCTCTGGCAGATGGGGATATTGCCTGGAAAGGTTTCAGTGGTTTCTCCTTTCACGTTATCTTTAAGCACTTAAGTTGGCCTACAGTATTGGATTTTCCTAAACTGAAAAGAGACTGACACTTGAAAATGTCTTATCTGGATGCTAAACTGCTTGGCAATATACATGCTTTAGTACACTGGTGCGCAACACATTTATATTTAAAGTTGATTATGGATGCTGCAAGTTATATGATCCTTCTGGTTTTCAGGTGGAAGTCGGATCAGAACCGCACTGTGGCCATGTGTAATCTGCGGAAAGCCCTGTCCGCTGAGGAGCTGAACTGGACCTGGGGCTACAGCGAGTCGTACTCTTCAGAGGAGGCTGTGGCCGAGAACGACACCGCGGTGAAGAAGGGTGTGCGGACCTCACCAAAGGAGCGAATCAGGACCATGTGGCAGAACTTCACCGTGGCTGAGCTCTCTCCCCGGGACCGTCCTGCTTCCAGTTCCTCTCTCGGGAGCCATTCGGAGGGCCGGGTGGGCGGGAGAAGGCAGGGGAAGAAGGCCGGGGAGGGGCAGGACACTTGGCGGCACAGGGTGACTGTGCCGAAACCCTTTCGGATGACGGAGCGCGAGGCGGTGCGGAAGCAGCGGAAGGTGAAGACGCGCGCGGATCTGCAGCTAGAGGACGCTCTGCTCCAGAAGCAGCTGGCCGAGCTCGCAGAGTGCCAGAGGAGGTTCCGGGCCAGCCCCGTCCCCGCGCACGTCTACCTGCCATTGTACCAGGAGATGACCGCTCGAGACCAGGAGCGACGATGGAAACTCTCCAGCCAACGCCCGGCGGCGGCCGACTCGCAGCCCTTCAGCTTCCTGGAGCGGGAGAGGAGGAAGAAGGAGGAACGCGTGGCGCTGCTCCAAGACCTCGCCCCCCGGCCGGAGCGCAGAACCTTCCGGGCCCGGCCGGTGCCGCGCTGGGTGTACGACTCGACCGTGAGCGATCAGATGAAGGAGGACCAGCTGTACCGGGCAATTAAGATGCAGATGAGGGCTCAGGACCTGCTCCGCAGTGCATCCCTGCCCCGGAGCATGCTTGCAACGCAGCGGAGCGCAAAATCGCCGGAGCTCACGGTGGGGGGCGCAAGGACAGAGGCCGACTTCCGGCCCAGGGTCAGTATGGAGGTACCCGATTTTGATGGCAGCTATCGACGCACGCGGAGGCAGATAAGCCAGCAGGATACCAAGCCCACGACGACCTGTGAGCCCTTCCAGCTGCGGACAGCGGGCATCGCCTCACACCGCGACCGTGTTCTCGCTGACATCCTGGCAGAGCAAGCTAGCTCCAGCAGGGGTCGCTGGCCCTACACAGCCCCCGCCCAAACCGGGCACTGCAGCCTCTCTTGCAGCCAGGAGCTCCCTCGTGCCAAAACCACAAACGCCACCAGAAAAAGAGTGGAGGCCACAAGGTAACCATGGCAACAGGAGCTGCCTTTTGTGCTTGTGTGCTTATGATAATGAGAACTGACGACTAATCATATAAACTCTGAACAACCCTGATTTGGGCTGGAGAATAAAACTATAATCACGTATATTACACTCTACCTTCTCTTCTGGAGTCCTTGTGATTTCTTCCCAATATCAACGCCTTTCTGAAGTTTGTGTTCCCCCAAGCAACCACCAGTCACCCCAGGGACTCAGAAACCTTCAGTATTACCTGTAGACATGTGAAACCACCTTTCCTCCTGATTCAGTTCTTGCTTCAGTGGACCCTCAAAACTCCACCCTAGTATCTTGCCCGCCCCAGTATCTCGCTCGTCCTGTTGCACCCCATCCTCCTCAATTCCCAGTGCCAGTGACCCCCCAGAATGTGTTACCCTTGCATCGCTGAATAAGAGGATCCTGCTGTATTGGTACCCAAAACCCCATCCCCATGTTCCATCCCTATTGGACCCCCGCTGTCCCCTCTTCTCACACCTCCTGAGCCGCGGCTGGGCTTGTCTCTCTGGGTAGGAGGGTCCTGGAGGAGAAGAGGAAGGCCGAGGAAGAGGAGGAGCAGCGGAAACGAAGGCAGAAGCGGAGACAGCGGAGGTTACAGAGAGTGGTGGCCAAACGAGCCCAGGCAAACGATCCCCACACCGCCCTCCCCCAGGCCTCCAAGGCCAAACTCCGGCAGTTCAGGTACTGAGTCTGGGGGCTTAGGGTTCGGGGTCAGATACCCAACTGAGTTGGAGGCTTAGGTTATGGGATCAGGTGCCTGACTGAGTCAGGGGGCTTGGGGTTAGGGATCAAGTTCCCGACCTGAGGATGTGTTATTTCACCCTTTGCAACGCATGACATTCACTTATGTATGATTTATGAAGACATTATGTCTCATTTATGAAGTCATTACATGCTGTATAAAGCCTTTATGAGCAACACTTCATCCAAAGTGTGACTCATTTTGCTTTCAAAACTACAGTAACTACTGCTTTCAAAACTACAGTGGTAAATATGACCGTGTCCACACATTTTTGAAACACGTCGCTGGCATCAGATTCAAAATGAGCAAATATTTTTCAAAAACAATAAAATTTCTCAGTTTCAACATTTGATATGTCGTCTTTGGACTATTTTCAATTTATTATACTGTGAAATGATTTGCCAATCATCGTAGTCTGTTTTCATTTACAGTTTACACAACGTCCCAAGTTTTCTGGAAACAAGGTTGTATTTGTATTTTGAATAGACTTTGAAAAATCTGTTATGTTTTATTTAATAAACGCAAGACAAAAAACAGTGACTTGAATTGAAATAAATTTTAAAAGAACAGGCTCTGAAAGTGAATGATTTTTCTACGTTCAGTTGTCTCACTTGTGTTTTTGATTTCGATGGAGTTTGCTTGTCTCAAAATATCATGCAATGTTGCAGAATTTGTCGAAATAAGTTTTTAAGAAACATTTTCTCGCTCAAGATTTCAATTGAATATTATCAAGGCACAATATTAGCACCAGTTACCAGCTGAATACTGGTGAAATATACAAGTGACAGCCAGATTTGCTTCACTCATCAGCCAAAAAAGCAGTGTTGAGTTTCTGATAAAATGTGAACATACACTTGCCATTTGGCCGGTAGACAGAGTTCGCTTTGCTCCCTGATTGTGATGACCTGTGATCTTTTGAATGATGTGTTGGCAAGGTAAGGAATGAACAGCATTTTCAGAAGCATTGCAGGCTTCGGATTACGTACCATGTGGTCTGAATGTGTTTGGATAATATCACAACTTTGAAAGAACTGTAAATACTACAAGGAAATGAACCAAGTACAGGTTGTAAGCTTCAGTTGTTGAATTGTACGGCATATACGTCTGTATTGAGTTAACTGTCCTGAACTCGCGACCCTTAGAGCTGGTGCTGTTCAAATACTTATGGGCCGAACCATATCATCAGAGCAGCATTAAACCTGTTTACTGTACTCTGCCTGCTGAAGCTGTGTTTGTACATAATTTCATACAGTGATTTGTGTGGGCCTTCTGCAAACTTCTCTCTGCATTGCGGAGACTGCTCTGATTAGCGCCGTGTGTGTGTGTGTGTGTGTGTGTGTGTGTGTGGGGGGGGGGGCGGACAGGAAGCAGGACCTTCAGCGCAGAAAAGAGCATCAGGAGGAGATGCTGGAGATTGCAGGGAGGGTGAGAGAGAGACCTCTGCTGCTAGAGCTGGTGACACAGGTACGCAGGAGACACACACACACACACACACATTCCACAGCTTATTGTACATGCTGATTAATCTTGGTTCTCTGACCTGATGCATTTCGTTTTCATCATTATTATTACAACTATTTGTCGTAGCAGTTGTATTTGTGAACACCAATCAATCACTTTATTTGTACAGCACTTTTCATACAAAGACAATGTAACACCTAGTACTTTACACAATAAAAAAAATACTTTCGTCTGCAACTTGCTGGTGCATTATTATTGTTTTCATCGTTGGTCATAGGACCAATAGTCATAGAGCAGTGGTTGTATTCATATACACCATGAGTAATCTCAGCTGTGTAACTTGCTGATGTACTATAATCTCCCTGACATAGCCATCCCTCTGTTCGTTTGTCGTCCTTTTGTCCATGTTTTTGTCCAGAGAATAACTTGAAATTCAATCAGTACATTTTTGCATATTACTTTTGAACCCTAGATCTCAGAGACAAATTTCTTCTTTGCTGGATTATGCGAGTCCACAAAAATGTATCCATATATTCACCTGCATTTACATCCAAGTAGATTTTACGCCTTTTTTTTTTTTTAAACGCAAAAACCTTATCTCCTCCTAAACAGTACGACCAATTCAATTGAAATTTGGTCCACAGCATCTTCAGACCAAGATCTTTTAATGTTTTATACGCAGAGGTGCTGGACTAAAAGATGTGGCCTAAGTAAGACAATTAATTTTGTGGATGTGGGCTCTATTGCTATGATGAGCTCTAACTCTTGAATGCAATGTCCAATCATTGACTAACTTAGGAACCCTCATCTACATGCCATTAGACTTCAGCCTACCAAATTTGTACATCCGTCCATTGGTGGCTCTAGAGCAAACAAATTGTCAAAACTCCAAAACCAACTGCCCAATCAACTTAAAATGTTCCATGATTTATATTGGTCAGGGTCAGACGGATATCTATAAGTACACGGTAACGCTCAAACAAGAAGGCCACGTGAGCCAATCACGTTTTTGCATCCCTTATAAGCATCATTTATCGACATGAAACTTTACAAGATCAACCATATGCAGGAGTATTGCCTGGTCCTATTCTGAAATTTTTCAAATTTCAATTCTGCCACTTCAGGGGGATGTGCCACGGCCTGATGGCTCTTGCTAGTCGCAGTAATGGTATATGTAGAGCAGTAGTATTTGTTTCCCAAATCAATAGTCCTAGCTCACTGGTGCTAAATTATTGTTATTAGTAGTAGTTGTATACACCTTGAATAATCTTGTGAGTTGCTGGTGCATTATTTTAGTGATTATTTTTACTATTATCAGTTGTAGTAACATCAGTCTTACAGGAGTAGTAGTATTTGTGAACACCATGAATAATCTTGGCTCTGTGACTCACTGGTGCATTTTTGAAGGTTGAGAGCAGACTTTTAATTTCTCCTCACTATGCTTTTATCCAGAGGAACGCCAAACAAGCAGCAGAGAAACGCTATGCTCACACGCTCCAGAGACTCGGACTAAGCCAGGATTTCGTCGGCAGCCTGGCACTGAAACGGAGGGAGGAGCCACAGTGTCGGGTGCCCCATGCCCCTTCCGCCGTTGCTCGCCAGGACACGCAGCGGTAGAGTCCTCTCTCTGCCTTCGCAAAGCTACCTCACATCAACAGTGCCGTCATATCGCTCAGCATGCATCATACCCGCAGGGGACATGCATATACATCGATGAGCCAAAACACAGTGACCTCTCTCAGATCGAAGCAAATTACATTAACTCTCATGACAATGGGACAGATCGTAGGCGGTGAGCGAACACTTGGTTCTCACTATCGATGTGTGGGATGCTGAAGAACTGGGATCTAAGCGGCTTTGAGAGGGGCAAAATTGCTATGGCCAGACGAGTGGGTTGGAGCTTCTGGGGTGCTCCCAGTCTACTTACTGCCATTGGTCCATGGAGAGAAAAACTGACAGAAGGGCTACTACAGCCAATTGGCATAGATCTCAAATGATTTTTACGGGAGAAATGTATCAGAACTCACAGAGCATTGCATCCTGGCACTTATAGTGCTTAGCAGCTGCAGACCACTTGAAGTGCCCATTTTAGCCCATCCTTGGTCATAAGCACCTACAGTGGGTACAGAAGCATTGCAACTGGACCTTTGAGCGATGGAAGAAGGTCGCCTGGGCCGATGAGTCCAGTTTTCTTGTACATCATGTGGACGGCTGGGTTCGTGTGCGGCGTTTACCTCGGGAAGAGATGGCACAGGATGGAATGTTGGAAGAAGACAAACTGATGGAGGGAGTATGATGCTCTGGGAAACTGGTGGACGTCCATTTGACGGAGCTATATCGGTGTCATGCAGAGGACCAACGGCATATTGTTTGGCTCATAGCATAATTGCCTATCTCATTTTTTAGTTTTTTTTATCATTTATTTATTTATTTTTAGGTAAGAGAATGGATTTTATTTATTTCTTTATTTTTATGATTTTGAGAAAAAAAGGAAAAAAAATTTTTTCGCCAACACGAAAGAGTAGGCAGCCGATATCTTAATTTAGCAAAAATATGACATGGGCAATTATACTATGAGGCTCATGATATGAGGCAGGCGGTAGTAATGTTTTGGCTCATCTGGTGTGTGTAATAGCTGTTCACCATGGATTTGTTTTTTAGAAACCGCTGTTATCTATGAATGGTAATTTTGGAAGTGTACATTACAATATACAGTGCAGTTCAGGAGTATATTGACCTTGTCTAAAAATGGTTGAGGACCAACATGGATCATACACTTCCAACTGCATGGAAATATGTTCAAATTAAAGCTGACCATTTTGTCCACAACCACATGCATTGAACCATGTAGGATTTACAGCCCGTTAAAATGGTGTCACTGTCTAAATACTTATGGACTTCACTGTATGTAATGTGCGCAATATCTGCCATTTAATGGCCTATACCAGCAGCTCAGGATTAGCAGCGCTGTTACTCTTTAAACTTACGTCTCTCTTCAAATACTTGCAGGCCGCCCTGTTGATGTATTGGACAATATTCAACTCTCTCTTCATAATGCCACTGTACAGTTTAACAGCAGCTCATACCTCCATCCCCAGGTATGAGTCGGATCCTGTAGAGTCCCCAGTGAATGATTACTCTGACCATTACGAAGAGCTGGGGGAACAGGACCTCTCTGGTGAGGAGCAGGGGGAACAGGACCTTTCTGGAGATGAGCATGGGGAACAGGACCTCTCTGGAGATGACCATGGGGAACAGGACGTCTCTGGTGAGGAGCATGGGGAACAGGATCTCTCTGGAGATGAGCAGGGGGAACAGGACCTCTCTGGAGATGAGCATGGGGAACAGGACCTCTCTGGAGACGAGCATGGGGAACAGGACATCTCTGGTGAGGAACATGGGGAACGGGACCTCTCTGGAGATGAGCATGGGGAACAGGACCTCTCTGGTGAGGAGGAGGGGAGACGGGACCTCTCTGGAGAGGATTAACAGGAACAGGACCTCTCTGGAGATGAGCAGGGGAACAGGAGAGCTGTGACCATGATGGAGAGGGGGATGAGGGAAAGTAGGAAGGATCCAATCAGAAAGAGGATGAGAGTGAGAACTGGGATAGATGGGGGACCAGTGTTAAGACCAGTGATGCCCCTTCACAGTCTCTATTAAGTTCCCATACTACACATGTAGGCACAGAATGTGTGTTGATACCTACTACTCACCCGTCAATGTAGTACGTACAATGCATAGCGCGTGCACAGAATCGGACATACTATACTGCTGTCATCTCGCCAATCTCCTGACCTGGTTTACCCATGACGGAGCAGAACCTTCACCCACGTAAAACTTTGGATAGAACTTTACCTCAGAATTGGTGGCATTTATTAATATTTTTAATAATACAGGTTAATATAGTGCTCCTATTAATTTTTTACATTTCTTATTTTATGAATTGTCTTCTAAAGAGCTATCACTTCTGTCTCCTTGAAAATGGTTTATCATCTCAGCGCCAGTGGCCTTATGTGATAGCGCAGTGTCCATCGATCATGTACGGCAGTATTCGTCAGAATGCAGCAGGACATCCGGGTGTAGTTCACATACAGTTTGATCCATACAGAGGTTCCAGACATACAACCCCAATTCCGAAATAGTTGGGAGTGTAAATTGTGAATAAAATCAAAATGCAATGACTTTCAAATCACACCAGCCAGTATTTTATTCACAGTAGAACAGAGATAACATAGCAAATGTTGAAACTGAGAAATTTTACAAGTTTATCCACAAAATGAGCTCATTTCAAATTTGATGGCTACTACAGGTCTCAAAAAAGTTGGGACAGGGGCCTGTTTGCCATGGTGTAGCATCCTCTCTTTTTTTTAACACAGAGTGGAGGCGTCTGGGCATTGAGGAGACAAGTTTCTTGAGTTTAGCCATTGGAATTTGATCCCACTCTTGTTTAATACAGGCTTCCAGCTGCTGGAGAGTTTTGGGTCTCCTTTGACGTACTTTTCGTTTAATTATGCGCCAAATGTTCTCAATTGGTGAAAGATCAGGACTGCAGGCAGGCCAGTTCAGCACTCGGACTCTTCTGCTACGAAGCCATGCTGTTGTAATAGCTGCAGTATGTGGTTTTGCATTGTCCTGCTGAAATACACAAGGCCTTCCCTGGAATAGATGTCGTCTGGAGGGGAGCATATGTTGCTTTAAAACCTTTATATACCTTTCAGCATTCATGGTGCTTCTTAAAACATGCAAGTGTCCCACACCATATGCACTAATGCATCCCCATACAATCAGAGATGCTGGCTTTTGAACTGAATGCTGATAACAGGAGGGGTGGTCTTTCTCCTCTCCCGGAGGACATGACGCTAATGATTTCCAACAAGAATGTCAAATTTGGACTCGTCTGACCACAGGACACTTTGCTACAGTCCATTTTAAATGAGCCTTGGCCCACAGAACACGGCAGCACTTCTGGTTCTTGCTCAACAATGGCTTCCTTTTTGCATGATAGAGTTTTAGGTGGCATCTGTGGATGGCACGGCAGACTGTGTTTACTGACAGTGGTTTCTTGAAGTATTCCTGGGCCCATTTAGTAATGTCAATGACAGAAACACGCCAGTGAGCAGGGCTGGATCCAGACCAAAATCTGACTGGTTTAGTCCCTTACAGATCTCTGGGAGATTTCAAGTGCGCGCGCGCACACGCGATTAGATTTCAGCAAAATTTAAGCGCGTGAGCGCGCGCGCACACACAGACACATATATGTGGAAATCTGCACCACACCACACTATACTTGATAGATCACTACATAACACTCTTGCACTGTTTTGTGAGGCGAAAATTAGGCAGACCCCTCGTACGAGAACTTGTAGATTAAAGTAAAAGTAGTGATTTTTTTCAAGTAGGCCCCTACTAAAATTAAGAGGGCACAAAAACCCCAAAACTTTGTTCCGGTGTTGGCTTACATCTACATGTAGAGGGATCTAGATCTAGATAATCTTCTCATGAAGTTAAAATTGATAATCACATTGTACATGTTGTATATTGAAATGTAGATCTATGATGTTGATGCTACCGATCGAACAATTCACGTGGTGAATATGGGCCAAAACATCTACCAAAACATGCTAAACGTGCAATCTTTATCACACGATATTTCCCAAGGTTTCTGAAATAACGCATCATTACGACATTATCAACACAATCCATGGTACATGAGTTTGTTTTTCTCATATGTAATATACAAATACTCACCGTTTTTTTGTGAAAAAAAAATGATTCGAGATTCCCTTGTTTTAGTGATTTCCTGGGCGCAGCCATTGTTGTTGTTTCATCCTCGCTTGATCGCATTCTGAGATAAACACCCACGCGCTGCTTCACGGAGATTGGTTGAAAATCTTGCGCGCTGGTATATTGGTGGCAATGTATTCCACCGCCAGGATTCAGATGACGAACGCCCCGGCAGCAAAAAAGTTTCCCGCGAAAAATCTGACCGATGACGAACAGTTCGGAAAATAATCTGACCGATTCGGGCGAAATGGTTGAAATGGTCTGGATCCGGCCCTGAGTGAGTGATGCAGTGGCGTCTGCGGGCCCGAAGATCACAGGCATCCAGTAAAGGTCTTCGCCCTTGTCCCTTATGCAGAGAAATTTTTCCAGTTTCTCTGAATCTTTTGATGATGTTATGCACTGTCGATGATGAGACCCTCAAAGCCTTTGCAATTTGACATTGAGGAACATTGTTTTTATCCCTTAAATGCCCCCTGTGACAAATTTGTCACACGATTTTGGGGGTTGTCAAAACCACTGACCCCACATAAATTTTGCAACCTAATGCCCATAGTGACATATTTAGACCACCAGTGCTGCCATCTGATGCATAAAAGTGGAACTGACACTACACTGGCTGCACCAGCTAACCTTTCCAATATGGCCGCCCCCATGGTGGAATCCACACGACAGATCAGCACCCATTCATCACTGGATAAAGTTGACAAACGGGTAAGCTAATGAAAAATAAGCTATGCCTAATACTTCAGCTATATGTCAACTGTTTTATCATTCAAGTCATTTTAGCAATAAGGTCCCCGAAATGCCCATTGTGACATATATGTCACAAAACTAAAATGAGGTCAAAGGTCACCAAAAATTAAAAATTGCTATTGGGTTGTTATTAGCCCCTCCCCAGGACACATTAACAGAATACATAGATTTTTCTTTCAACTTTTACTATAGTTGGGCATTTAAGGGTTAAAGTATTCCGCAATTTTTTTTACGCAGGCCTTCACAGGTTGGAGAGCCTCTGGCCATCTTTACTTCTGAGAGACTCAGCCTCTCCAAGACATCCCTTTTAAAGCCAATCATGTTACACACCTGATGCCAGTTAACTTAATTACTTGCCAAATGTTCTTTCAGCTGATTTTCTTATATATTAATTGCTTTTTGCTGCCCTTTTTTGCCTGTATACCAACTTTTTTGAGACCTGCAGCAGCCAGAAAATTTGAAATAAGCTCATTTTGTGGATAAAAATGTAAAATGTCTCAGTTTCAACATTTGAAATGTTATCTGTGTTCTACTGTAAATAACATTGGCTCAAGTGATCTGACAGTCATTGCATTTTGATTTTATTCACAATTTACACTTCATCCCAACTATTTCGCAATTGGGGTTGTACTATGAATTTCATGTACATGTCTTTGCCTACAGTATAGTAAACATGTATGGGCATTCAGACACACCCCAAGTCTAACCGTGGCATATTGTGAGGTGAACAGAATCATGCATTTCATTATGGCTGGCATTCAATGCTGGGGACTGGCTGCCATATTGCCAGGGCACTGCAGCCTGCCCAAGGACCGCTGTTTTCGAAGCGTGGGTTTGGAAGGAGAGGGATGAGAGGCAAGATGAGTGTGACTCCGGTAAAGACACAAGAGGAGGAGGAAGAGAAAGACAAAGTCAATCAGGATGAGAGTGATAGAGCAGGAACCATCAGATAAACTTTAACATTTTACAGAAACAAGAATTCAGTGAAAATTGTTTAGTTGTAACTTCATAATTAATTGGTTTCATTCAGTTGTATTTATGAGTTTGAATAGACCATTAAATAATTCCTTCATTTTTTTCCCCACTATTCCAATTGGTTTTGCAATGTCTTTCATGTGATTGTTCTTAACCAGTCCATTCAAACACCAATTTTTTTGAAAATGTAAACATACTTTAAACTGGGGGTAAACATAATGCCAAAGACAATTTTGTTGGGAAAAGGCTTTCCATAGCTGCAGAAGTACGGTCACATCACAATTTTTTTTTTTTATTTAAGACAGCCCGGTCACACAAGATGAAGTGTTGCTCATAAAGGCTTTATACAGCATGAATAATGCTCATAAAGGCTTTATACAGCATGAATAATGCTCATAAAGGCTTTATACAGCATGAATAATGCCTTCATAAATGAGACATAATGTCCTAATAAATCATAAATAAGCAAATATCATGCTTTGTAAAGGGTGAAATAACACATCTTAATTCAGCATGTGATGCCAGATGTGACAATGACAATGTCACCTGACAATGTCACCCTTTGTAGCATTTAGGTACTAGCTAAGTGACATCGTCAGTTATATCACATTTGGCATCACATGCCGAATAAGGACGTGTTATTTTACCCTTTACAAAGCATGACATTTTTTTATGTATGATTTGTGAAGACATTATGTTTAATTTATGAAGGCATTATACATGATGTATAAAGCCTTTATGAGCAACACTTCATCTAAAGCGAGACAGACAGCCCTCTTGGAGAACCATTACCACAATAAAATTCAGCAGATTAAATGCATTTTATCTGAGAAAAAACTGAAATGGTGTTGTCAGGAAACATTTTCAAATTATGTCCTTATATAATCAGTCTCTTAAAGGATTCAAACCTAGTCTGATGATCCTTTCTGGACAGGATGTGTCCTTGATAGTAAACAAATCCCTATAAAATAGTTCTAATATGATAATTAGCTTTCATTTTACAGCATATTGATAATGCAAGAAAACGAAATCTAAGTGTTTCGTGCAGAAACTCCCATTAAAATATAGCCCATGCTGTGGTGTATCCTCCTGGGGTCAGACAATAAAGGTCCCGCCATGTGTCTGTTCTGTCTTTTAACTCTGCCAGCTAATTTCAGTTGTTAGTCATACTTCCTGGTTGAAGAACTGAGCCACTTGACAAGTCCTTGTGGCAGGTACAAAAGTCTGGGGAGAGCTTTCACCCTCTGAACCAGGATAACACCCCTTTGCCCTCAAAGAATCAGAGTGGATGGAGATATTGAGCTGAAATAATCCGCTTTCTTTATTTAACAAATAGGACTAGCAAATAGTTTTGAGATCATGACCTGGGGTGCCCTGGTGATGAATGATCCCATCTGGCATGTCTGTGATATAACAACCCCTTCAACTCCCCGATAAATTACGATCTTTGGTGGTCATTATCCCCCATAACACACAGCACAGATGAAGGGGCACTGAATCAATTGAGTTCTCCTTGTGTTCTCTTGCATTTAATCCAATCACTGAATCAGATTCATCAGGCATTCTGTCCACGGTATCTTCACCTTAACTATGGTCTCGGATATACATTATATAGCCCATCTCAAACCATAGGCCCACCTGCTCTCCTGAGTGCTCCTACACAATATTTCCCACAGAAACAAACGTCTGAAATGCTAATCATGTTTCTAACATTAATACATTTGTTTTATACATTCGTCAGTTGTTTTGTCATTTTGTCAATCTGTTGGCTTACACGTGTAAATGTTGCTTGACCAGACACAAATATGTGTAGCGGCATCAAAACTAGTTCTGAGTGTAAGAAAGTATTTGTGTCCATGAGATCTGATTCTACCAGCATTTTTACCTCGTTTTACCAGTTCACATGCGAGCATCGAATGTTCCAAACCTGCATTGAACTTTGACGCAGGTCTCGCTGGCTGTCTGTGTTTGTTACTCACCCGTGGCAGTTTTTAGCAGTATATCAGGAACTTAAAATCAGCAACTCAATTCACATTCTCCATCATCATCTGACAGGCAGCCAGACAATAGTGCAATAGCACGACTTTTGCGCTTTAAAAATAATAAGATTTTGCTTGTGGTGATTACAGATTGTGATTTTGAAAATGAAGGCGGGACATGTGCTCCCCGCCATCCACCATGGAAATCTTGCCCTGGGTTGCATTCCATAAAAAAATGCTAGGGCCGGTTGTTACTTAAAGGAGCTGTGTCATGATTACTGCACATGCTCAGAACATACATCCTAAGTGAATCTGCTTGACTGAAAGTCAGTCCGATTCCATCCTTGCCAAACCGTCTTCGTTTTGCATTGTATTTATTTGTTTTTGTTACTCCGGCATTATGCTTGTTATACTAAGGAACTTTCCGAGGATTCAAAGCGCCATCTTAAACTTTAGCCATGAGATAGGAAGAATGCAAGCTTGTTGCTATTGCCAGTAATCAATGAAGAAGTAAAAATATCTTCTAGATTTTGACTTGCAGTTGAGCAGATTTACCTCGTTCAAAGTTGTGAACATGCTCAGCAATTGTGACACAGGTCTTTTAAGTCGGAGGAAGCATGGGCCAAAGCGCTTTCATCAAGTCGATGGACGCAGGTTGCCGCTGCAGACTGGAGTTTGACTGTGCTGTTATATATCCCGCCTTAAAAAAAAAAATCCCCCTATCCCAATTTTCTCACCAAACATCCAAATGGTACCAAATCTATTCTCGATACTTTTATTGAATGCCAAAACTCTTGGTAATGCGAAATCCTGGCCCTTAAATATGTCACTGATGAACTATAAAAAAATCTCAGGTCATAAGCCGAGTATCACAGGAGGTAACTACTTACAGTTCATTCATGGGAAAGATTACAGGTGAAATACCCTTGAAAAACAAAACAAACACTCTAAATATCCTTGCGTTGTGCAGTATCCAAACCTTGTTGATTTTAGCTTTGCTAGCTAATACTACCATGCTAGCTAGCGTGACAGCAGAGATTATGAGGATAACTTGTGTATTGTTAATGTTCATTGCGCGCATGTTGCTTACACCTAAGTTGTTTACATATAGCTAATAGCAAGTTGTTTTTTTTTTTTTCTGACTTATCCAAGCGGTTGGATAAGGTTTGCGATGGAAACTAATGATGCTCTGTGCACCACTCCTCTCCCTGTTCTCTACTGTTGGCAGATTGCGTGCGTACACACCTTTCAGGAAAGTGGTTTTGGAGTGATGACTCAAATGAGGGGCATTTTTTTTCTGCTTGTTTCTTTCAAAATCTGCGATGTGCTAACGGTTTTATCCAAAAACCTTTACCTTAAATAAATATGATAGAGATAAGTTGGCGCACTGCTGACTGACACTGCGTATCACATTGCACAGTTGAAACAATTGAAATGTTTTCTTATTCCGAGTCGCTACTCTCCGCATACCCAGACTGTAGCTTGACCAATTGCCACTCCCAGTTTACGTGTTCCCATATAGTCAGTGAATAACTCTCGCCACACTTTCTCGATTTACTTTCTCACCTCTGCATTTTATTTACAATTTTCCACACATAGCTGCTGCATTGCTGATGGAATTCTCACTGAGAACGGGCATGCTGTCATTATGCTCATTCTTCAGCAGAATATCCTCAGCTCTGTCCCGGGGTTGTAACAGTGTTTTAGGAAAAACTTTGAGTTTTTGGGATCCTCGTACTTGCGGCAGTCCTAGAATCCAGGGTCCCAAGAGATTTTCTGCTGTTTCTCTGACTCCTCAAAGCAGATGATCTCGTCTCCAGGCCGGAAATCCACCTCCTGATCCAGAGAAAGGCCACATTCCATTCCGGCCTTTACTGTCATCACCACGTCTTTGTGGTGCTTTAGCGTCGTCAGAGAACCTGAAAAGGAAACAGGATTCATTATTAATTCATTATCACAGCGGTGATTGTAGGCGTGATCTGCCGTGGAATGTGACATGCAGTAACAAGATGACATTGCAATGCAAGCCATACTGATTGCAATTTATGCAATGTGTGAGCTTTTAGTGAAAGGAAGCAAAAAAGTACCAGTTATTTCCATGCCAAATTTTAGGTCATTTGGCCTGACCATAATGGCACAGGAGGCAAAAATATACAACCCCAATTCCGTAATAGTTGGGACGAAGTGTAAATTGTGAATAAAATCAAAATGCAATGACTTTCAGATCACATGAGCCAATATGTTATTTACAGTAGAACAAAGATAACATTTCAAATGTTGAAACACGCATTTTACATTTTTATCCACAAAATGAGCTTATTTCAATTTTTCTGGCAGCAACAGGTCTCAAAAAAGTTGGGACACAGGCAAAAAAGCGCTGAAAAAAAAAAAGCAATTAATATATAAGAGAATCAGCTGAAAGAACATTTAGCAAGTAATTAAGTTAACTGGCATTAGGTGTGTAACATGATTGGCTATAAAAGGGATGTCTTAGAGAGGCTGAGTCTCTCAGAAGTAAAGATGGCCAGAGGCTCTCCAACCTGTGAAGGTTTATGTAAAAAATTGTGGAATACTTTAAAAACAATGATCCTCAACGTCAAATTGCAAAGGCTTTGAAGGTCTCATCATCGACAGTGCATAACATCATCAAAAGATTCAGAGAAACTGGAAAAATCTCTGTGCGTAAGGGACAAGGCCGAAGACCTTTACTGGATGCCCGTGATCTTTGGGCCCTCAGACGCCATTGCATCACTCACCGGCATGATTCTGTCATTGACATTAATAAATGGGCCCAGGAATACTTCAAGAAACCACTGTCAGTAAATGCAGTCTGCCGTGCCATCCACAGATGCCACCTAAAACTCTATTATGCAAAAAGGAAGCCATTGTTGAGCATGATCCAGAAGCACCGCCGTATTCTGTGGGCCAAGGCTCATTTAAAATGGACTGTAGCAAAGTGGCAAAGTGTCCTGTGGTCAGACGAGTCCAAATTTGAAATTCTTGTTGAAATCATGGGCGTCGTGGTCCTCCGGCTAAAGAGGAGAAAGACCACCCCTCCTGTTATCAGCGTACAGTTCAAAAGCCAGCATCTCTGATGGTATGGGGATGCATTAGTGCATACGGTGGGACACTTGCATGTTTTAAAAAGCACCATGAATGCTGAAAAGTATATAAAGGTTTTAGAGCAACATATGCTCCCCTCCAGATGACATCTATTCCAGGGAAGGCCTTGTGTATTTCAGCAGGACAATGCAAAACCACATACTGCAGCTGTTACAACAGCATGGCTTCATAGTAGAAGAGTCCACGTGCTGAACTGGCCTGCCTGCAGTCCTGATCTTTCACTGATTGAGAACATTTGGCACATAATTAAACAAAAAGTCCAACAAAGGAGACCCAAAACTCTCCAGCAGCTGGAAGCCTATATTAAACAAGAGTGGGATCAAATTCCAATGGCTAAACTCAAGAAACTTGTCTCCTCAATGCCCAGACGCCTCCACTCTGTGTTAAAAATAAGAGGGGATGCTACACTATGGTAAACAGGCCCCTGTCCCAACTTTTTTGAGACCTGTAGCAGCAATCAAATTTGAAAGGAGCTCATTTTGTGGATAAAATTGTAAAATTTCTCAGTTTCAACATTTGCTATGTTATCTCTGTTCTATTGTGAATAAAATACTGGCTGGTGTGATTTTAAAGTCATTGAGTTTTGATTTTATTCACAATTTACACTTTGTCCCAACTATTTTGGAATTGGGTTGTACATTTTTGGCTATTATTACCCAAAAAAAGCTTACTTAAATAATTTCTAAGGCCAGCATCCAAAAAAGGAAAAAAACGTCTGGGCGCATGTTGCTAAGCTACCCCTGTTCCAAATTTCAGGTTACTTGGCCTTAAAATGAAAGTGTGGCGCCCATGTGATCAAAAAGCCAGGTGGAGGAGAAGAACAAGAAGAAGAAACGGAACTAAAACAGTATATTTCTCTCCCCCTATAGGGGAGTGAAATATAATAATTCCTGTCAATACTGGGGCAATCAATGATCGGCGGATCCGCGAAATGGCAAAAAAAAAATTTTTTTTTTTGGTTTTCAGAATTGGGTTGTCGGCAGATCTGAGAAACAAGTAACAAAAAAAAGTCTGGCCTAAAGGACAGATGCCTGCGCTCAGTACTGAGACAGACATAACAGCATAAGTGTGGGGTACCATCAAATTATCATTGATTTTATTTTCAGTGGAATGAACAGATTCACACAACTACTAGAATTCCAAATTCTCAAGCCCAATTCAACATAGAAATGGTTCATCTTGGGGGCTGTCACCAAATTTATGATGTTATACAGACTCCAGATGGAACTTATATCAATTTAAGGGAGGCAATCGCGTGACTCGGGAGCATGTCCCCACAAGGCCTGAAAAATTCAAACAGACCCTTGTAACCCCAACTGACATATTAAGTCTGCCTTTTGGGAAATCGGCAGCTGGTTTACCTTCCCACAGGACGTCCCGTCCGCGAACGAGGCGAAACCTCTTCCTTTTGTCAAGCTGCCCTGTCAGCACCCGGCAACCGGCCACGCCCACCTTCCTCTTCGCCTCAGTCACCTCAAATGTGGCCAGCACCGACGCTTCCCCTATAAAAACAGCAGAGAGTCTTTATAGCACCGACACTTCCCCTATAAAAACAGCAGAGAGTCTATACACCACCGACGCTTCCCCTATAAAAACAGCACAGTCTTACAGCACCGACGCTTCCCCTATAAAAACAGCAGAGAGTCTTTATAGCACCGACGCTTCCCCTATAAAAACAGCAGAGAGTCTATACACCACCGACGCTTCCCCTATAAAAACAGCACAGTCTTACAGCACCGACGCCTCCCCTATAAAAACAGCAGAGAGTCTATACACCACCGATGCTTCCCCTATAAAAACAGCAGAGTCTTTACAGCGCCGACGCTTCCCCTATAAAAACAGCACAGAGGCTTCACAGCACTGACCTTTCCCCCCAAAAAATAGCAGTCCCTAAAGCACTGACGCCTCCCCAATAAAAACAGTACAGTCTTTACAGCAACGATGCTTCCCCGATAAAAACAGCTCAGTCTTTACGGGACCGACATTTCCCCAATATAAATAGCAGAGTCTCTAAATCACTGACGTCTCCCCTATAAAAACAGCACTGAGTCTTTACAGCACAGTCTCCCCGATAAAAACAAGTCTTTCGAGCGCAGATTAAGACTTCTGTTAAGCTATGGTTATTCGGTGTCAATGTCACATGACTGTCAAAGCATTCCCAGGCCTTTCATGGGCTTTTCGAGGGATTCAAAGAAGACAACTTCCATTTTTTTTTTTTTTTTATTGTTCAGTAACATTATAGCTATTTCAAGCATTGAACACATTTACACAAAAAAATTGCCAAAATTCCAAGTCACACTATTGAGACACAATATGGTAATTCTCTTATTTAATTTTGGTTTTGTGCAAGACGTCTTTCACTTTTTAGTTCTTTCAAAACACTTTGCTTGAAATAAATTACATAAACCTGAAACAAAACAAGACTCACCAGCTCGAGTAATAGATGGTCAAATGATTAGTTAAATGGATGTATGGCTATGTGTTTCACCTAGTTATGTATGGCTAACTAGTTTCACCAGTTAGGAACCTACTAATTCATTAATTTGATTGGTACACATTTTTTCACTCTTTTTATACAGTTATTTACAATATTTCTCAATATGGATGCAGAATTTTTATTCTTCATGGCATGTTTGGATATTTCTGTCCACAGGTGCTCAAGACTGGAAATAAATAACTACTCTAAACTTGCACTGTGCCTAATTGAGACACATTTACAGCTTGTTTTACGACTGCAATTGTGGTTTGAACAAAAACCAGCATACGCAGTGGGCCCTCAGGACCAACACTGAGCACCACCACCACCCACCCACACTGAGGCCAAATGCTATGATCTTTCATTACACTGAAGTATTTGGAAAGAGACCATTTCTGCTTTTTGTTGCGCATTCTAACACACTGGATTTCATAACAATGAATAAGGGTCCAGACTTCAGGCAGTCAGCTCTAATTTGCAGGTAGTTAGTTCATGTTGTTTGAATCATGTAAAAATGGCTTTCAATCAAGTGTCAGAATCCAAATACATGAAATACTAATGGGCCGCAGTGCATCTGCCAGGGACATCACTGCTGGTCTTTGATCTGCACACAAACCCTGATTCTGTTCTCATTCTGCTTGTTGTATATTCTACAGCAGGAGTGCTTTTTAACCTTCCTAAGAGAATTAAACCTTGAAAATCTTTTTTTTTTTTCTCCATTCAAATCCATACGTAATTACTATAGCGAGAAAATATGAATTCAATTTTATAGAGGCTGCAAATGATGCCATTCTGGGAAAATCTACATATTTTACTGTAATTTATAAAGAACATTGTTTGGTTTTCTGAAACCAGCACATAAAAACCAGCCGGATATTGATCCCTGCACAAAAGTGGTCAATAACGCCGGTCCTGGGGAGTTCCCGTCATGTATGCTGGTGTTTTTACATCCGCAACTGCAATAACAATTTTAAACAGCTCTTTATCTTCCTTAATTACATAATTTTCTAGTATTAAGGGATTATTTACCCTCTAATGCTGGGGGGCTCAATCCTGTGCCATGGGGGGCCGAGATTATGCAAGTTCTCACTCCAACCTACTGGGCAATTCCATAAGAATGTGGACACAGGACAAGAAAATTCTAATTGATTTTACTGCATTTTTGATATGTTCAAGGCAAAACTAGGATATCAGAGGCTCAAACTGATGCTGCTTTCTTGGTTTCATTTGTATGTTCCAAGTACCAAACGTTTTTACATTCATATTATTTTCAGCATCTTGGAGGCACAAAATTTGCTGTAATTGGGAGAGGGCCTTGTCCATCATTAATTGTCCAGGGAGATCCACATAACTGTGTTCAAATTAATTTAGTAACAGTCAAAATTAAGGAAAATAAAGAACAAAGGGTATCTGAGCAGCACTGGCCCTATTATTTGGGTGTTATTAAGAGCTGACCTTACGGTAACCTGAGTTACCCACCCTCCTGGACTTTCTTAAGCCTCAGTCCATGGATAGTTACGTCAGTGTAATTATATTACTTGCAATAGAACCTTCAGAGTGTTGGTTATCGATTCATATGATTTTCAGTTTTGTATCAGTTCTATCTTTTAAGAAATTTTGAATTGAAATGAAGTGATGTTTTTGTGTGTCCTTTTTGCGTAACATGAGTTACCAAGCTGTTGGTGCCTCCAATTCCCACATTTGAATGGACAGCACTTCTCTTTCCCACTGGTGTATGTATATGGGTGGGATCTACCTATGTGCAGAAAAACACTTGTCACAGGTGACTGACAATGACGTGGCAGCTGACTGAAAATTGATATTAGCCTTAAAACGTAACGTGAATTACCATGGAATTGCCCTATTGCTACACCTGCTGATTCCACTGATTAATGCACCTTCAAACAGAGAGAAGGGAACTCATGGTGTGATCAGCCGGTGCAGTGATTGGTTAGAATGAAAACCTGCATACTCTCAGCTCTCAGTGGCACATGATTGGGCTCCACTGCACCAAAGCATGCATGTGCAAAAAGCTTTCGAAGTTTTAACTGATCAAATTAAAGACAATGATTAATTAGGGTCCTAATTACATTTCCGAACACGCTACCTTTTTCCTTTCACACAATGCCTACTGAATGCTTTCAAATGCCGAATGTGAATTTTTTTTTCCTCTTTCGCTGAAAGTCTTTTCACTAAATCATAATCTGAACATGGCAGGTCGTTTCCATTTCAGATGTCATGGGGCAGACGCGCAAAATAATCCCTCAGAGTTTTCATGACAGCCAACTAAAAAAAAATTAGCCACTTCTATGGATTTCAGGGTCGCAAATGTAGTTGAAACAAAAACCAGTCTTCGGTGTACAAATTACAGCCCTAATTCATGTAAGTGGAGAAGGGTCGAGAGGCAGGTGGACGCACCAATCACGTTCTCCTCCCGCGTGGGCGGGAGTTTGCTGCTCAGTTCCTCCTTCAGTTCGTCGATGAGCTTGTAGATGACGCGGTGCAGTTTGATGGGTATGCCTCTTTTTGCCGCACTCTGGAGCAGGGGCCGGCTTGCCGACACGTTAAAACCGTACACCGTGCCTGCGGGACAGTGTCACACACAGGAGCGAACCTCACCACCATATCTGTCACCCAGCTGAGGCTTGCATCTAACCAACAAACAGTCAATCGACTGTTAAACAGCTGGAAAGTGAGCAATAATTTTGGAAAAGGGTAACGCTCTTTAGGCAATGCTGATTTTATGCAACAGAGATGACAGAGCTTGGCATGTTACACAGAGGTTGAAGCTCCCAGTGTTATAAGCACAATATTTTGTACGGTACTCAGTAAAAAAGTGCACAGTGAGAGCTCACCGGAGAAGGTCTCAGCCAGGTTGAGGTCATTCTCGGAGATGTCCCCAACACCAAAATGCACAATGTCCAGCTGACACTGATCGTCTGCATCATAACTCGACAGGATGTCCAAGATGGCCTCTACTGAACCGTCCACGTCACCTACAAACAGAAACAGGCCCCTGTCCCTTCTGCCAAAATAACATTTAAAAGGACTATGTCTGATCTGAAACAGACTTTCAAACTATTTTCATGCATGTATGGCAAGATCTGTTCTAATCTCATTGGTCTCTACGAATCCCTTTAAAAGGACATATATCAAAATAAGTGTGACTGTGCCTTTAATGATGAGTGGCAGGTAGTGTGTGACTGTGCCTTTAATGATGAGTAGCGAGTAGCGTGTGACTGTACCTTTAATGATGAGCGGCAGGTAGTGTGTGACTGTACCTTTAATGATGAGCGGCAGGTAGTGTGTGACTGTACCTTTAATGATGAGCGGCAGGCTAAGCTCCTGGCTCTGGTCTCGCTCGCTAGGTCGCATGGCCATGCGGTGTTTCTCAGTCTTGTAACGGAGACGCCTCCTCTGGTGCCAGGACAGGTGTGCTAGCGCCTCCCTTTCGCTCCGGTAGCTCTGGAGGTGCTCCTGCTGTTTGGCCTGAATCACCTGCAAGTCCTGCTGCTGCCTCTCCTGACTGTCAACATACTGCCTCCACTCCACCACCTCCCGAGCTCGCTGCTGCAGGGCCGCCGAGTGATCACAGCATTATTACAACAGTAATACATGGCTATTACAATGTTATAATTGGGTTATAACAGTCTTCTCCTGACTGTCAACATATTCTCCACACTCCATCACCTACCGAGCGCACTGCTGCAGGGCCGCCGAGTTATCACAGCATTATTCCAACAGTAATACATGGCTATTACGTAAGGGATAATCCACTCCTACGTGTGCATCACAAGGTTTTAAGGCACGATGCGGAGGCGAATAACCACTCGACGCAAAGCGGAGGGTGGCTGCCTCCAGCAATATCAAATCAAAGCATTCAGAAATGTTTGGTGAAAGTTTTGCACTTAAAAAAACCAGCTGGTTATCATTAAACAGGCGCCGCGCCTTCTCATAGCCAATAGGCCAAGCTAAATTGCACCAGCTAACTTAGTTCAGCTTACCTTCATGGAGAAAGATTTTTTTTTTGCGCACGCTAACATCCTTTCACCAGCTAATGATTTGCTAATGGATTCCAGCTGAAAGGGAGACTATGCATAACACAACATTATGCGCAATTAAGCAGACTGTAGGTAACTTCCTGCCTGCAATAACAATGAACTTATGACGGTTTCAGTAGAGCCAGTGAGCTGAAATCAGTCTGTTGTCATAGCACGTAGCTAACGAATTCTCAACAGTTGCTTACACATGAAGTGGACATGTTAGCTTCCTTTGTAACTGTACATAATTATTATCGTTTAATGAATAAAGCGTGATTACTTCGCTGCTTTAATATTTACGGTCATCATTGCTGGAGTACCTATTTTTAACGACCCTGCAGGACGCAACTAATCTGACGCCGCCAAATATACTGGAGATAAATGAGTAGGTTTCTGTTATACCCAGCCAAATGCCAGTGCTCTAACATTGCTATGGTTACAGGTTGGCTAGCGGATGAATTTCGAACGGTGAAACTACCGTAGCCAAACTACCTGTGCGGTTCCACGGTTTTAACGCATACCTGCCAGCCAATCAGAAAAGAGTATTCACCCAGACCATGGTACAAAATTTTATAATTGGGTTATAACAGTCTTCTACTGGCTGTCAAAATCTCCATCAACTCCACCACGCCCTGAGCACGCTGCTGCAGGGCCACTGAGTTATTACAGCATTATTACATTGTTACATAGACTCCACCCCCTCACCTCAGACTCCACCTCTAGGATTTCCTCCCCCGCAGAAGGCAGCTCCTTCCATCCTGAGATTGCCACAACAATGCTGGGCCCCGCCTCCTTTGCGGGCAGGCCGTTCTCATCAGTGAGGAAGCGCACTTTGGCCCACGCCTTTCCCGCCACCAGCACACAGCCTTTCCGCAGCGTCCCTCGCTGGATTATCGCCGAGGTCACGGGGCTGCAGAGGAGACAGGACACCCAAGGAACAGATCCTTTAGACCAGGGGTCGAACCCATAACTGTTTCCCTGGAAAGGGTTAAATTATTCCAAATTCATGCATGCATCACCCTAGTCATGTGACACAGGTGTTGACGTAGAGGCCCCACCCTTTGCCCCGATCAGTGCGGCTCTCAATGACGGTCCCCTCCACCAGGCCTTTGGGGTCCCCCTTCAGCTCCAGTACCTCTGCCAGCGCCACTGTGGCCTCCGCCAGTTCCAGAAGGTTCTCACCCTGCAGGGTGACAGGATGTGAGCCAACAAAAACAGTCAAGGACAGTGTAAACACAACAAACTCAGTAAAACATTGTGAATCAACCCATAGGGCCGGTAAGCTAATAAAATGACAAAAATCTGGCAAGTGCAATGCCAAGCGGAGATCAGTTGATTGGCAGAGGGTTAGGATGTAAGCAATTAATAGGTGGAAAAATAGGATTCAAGCGAGTGGGGGAGGGACAAGAGGAAAGCTGTTGATAGGTGGGGGGACAGTATGTGAGCAGTGGATTGGTGGAGGAGCAGGAAATAAGCAGCTGATTGGTGGAGAAGAAGGAATCAAGCAGCTGATTGGTGGAGGTGCAGGAAGCAAGCAGGTGATTGGTGGAAGAAAAGGATGTAGGTACCAGATTGGTGGAGGAGAAGGATGTAAGTAGCTGATTGGTGGAGGAGAAGGACGTATGTAGCTGATTGATGGAGGGACAAGACATGAGCAGCTGATTGGAGGAGGCTCACCTTTAGCGCAGACACGTGTACAGCCTGCACATCCCCGCCCAGCTCCTCACACACAACGTCATGCGCCAACAACTCCGTCTTCACCCGCCGAGGATCCGCCTCCCGCTTATCACACTTATTCACTGCCACAATTATGGGGACTGCAACAAGCACAAACACATTCTGACACAGAACATTCAAATTGCAATGCACGACAATGCACTGTTGTTGTCATATAATGTCCTGTAATGTTGTGCTCTGCAATGTAGGATTGTAACATACTGGACTCAACTGCAGATAGTGTATTAGGCAGCGTCATAATCTAATAATGTTGCTCATGCAAAGCAAGTTCCAATACTGTTACCCCACAGTTGGGTAACAGTATTCTATTACTGTTGGGTATCCGTATTCTCTTACTTCTTCTTGTTTTTCTTCTGTCTAAATTTGGCCCACTAACTCCTAGTGCACCGTTTAAGCTATTGATACCGTTCAAACTTTTAAAAATTCAGCTTGTTCTGAATTACAAATTACATCAGAACAGATTTTGTTTGTTTTTTTTTTTAGGTTTTGAGATATTTAACTTTAAATGTCATTTTTTGTGGTGCTATTAAATCAAGCCATTTTTGTGCTGATTCAGTAGATTCAGCAAAGAAGCCGGGGGGGAGGGTTCAGCAATACGCCTTCGCTGCGTCGAGCCCAACAAATCAAGAGAAGAAGAACAAGTAGTAGTAGAGGAGAAGGGAGGTCTGTCTGACTTCTGAAGGCAACTGAATGCAGCGCAGCTCACATAAATGCTGTCCAAAATAAGCCTTTTTAGTCATTACGTCATGGTTCTGGCTGTGTGTGTGGTTTTAGATTTTCTTTGTGGATCGTATTTGGACCACGTCTTTTTCTTTAACTATCGGATTTTCCCCAGCTGTTTCTCAGGCGTGGGCGGCGCCTTCCTCTAAGGCTATATAATCCGGATGTCCACCACGCCTCCTTTGCTGGAGTGTCTGATTTTAGTTATCACTACGGCCAGAAGATATCTCTAGTTAGGGATTTTTGGCGAATTTCTTCGCAGTATATTTGTGGTTTTTTTCTTCAGGGAAGTTTCCTTTTACTTTCCCTATTTGTTTGTTCCTCTCTCGCTCTGCTTCCTGGTTCGTATTGTTGGGGCGTTCGTTTTGGAAGTGCGAGAGCTGGTTCGTTTCTTCGTTTATATTTCCCCCTGTGGGTATTTTAAGTCCTTGCTGGTCCAGTTTTCTCCAGGCTGCTGCAATTGGCCTCCCGATTCCTTCGCCCATTTCACATTATACACACGCTGAAACTTTTCCCGTGATAGTAGAGGTTTCCCCCTACAAATCCCTGCTGGTGTTATTCAGAAGTGTTAGGCCTACTTAAAATGCTGTCAAAGGCTGATGTTACGGTTGGCTAACGTAAAGCTAACAACGTTAGCAATAGCCAGTCGCTAATGCTGGCTTGCGGCAGATGGTCCATCATTTGCCTGTTGCCATCGTTTGGAAGGGTTGACGTTTACTAATATAGTAGCGTTAGGGTTGGTCATACACTCTGCAACCATGACGGATAGCAGAGTTAGCCGGACAATCACTCTGCCATCATGACGCTGGCCAGTTAGCTGTCAGGCTGACAGCTAACCGCCAGCTTGTGGTTATAGTAGGCCCAATCAGTTTTCAAGCATGGTTAGTTTATTCAAGAAATATGCTTCCTAACTGTGTCTTGAAGTGTTATCGGATAACGTCTAGTGTTTTCAGCGAGCTAGAGACTCAATTGATCTTGAATCTCGTAGAAACGTGAATAGGTGAGCAGAAATGCTCGCGCATAATGGGAGAAATTAGCATCGCGATAATATTTACAGTGAAGCCATATACTAGCCAACAGTTAGGCTTTGTTTTGCAAGAGTCAATGAAGGAGACGCGTTGATAGAAACAAATTGAGTTCAGTTTGTGAGAATAGTGCAGCCATTACCAATACATTGAATGTTAGGTAACAGTTGCTACAACGCCCATGCTAGCCACGGATCAGATTTTTAAGACCTTAACTGCCGTCCTTGCTAAGCCAGCACACGTAACTTTTCCATACTCTTTGAGTAGTTTATAGTTAACGATAGCTAGTTATTGATTATGTCGTCGGCAGTGATGGCAATTTCAACGCTCAAGTTCGACCCGTTTCCAACACGTTCTGTGTACTGTGTGTTCGCTAGCTAACTAGCTAATAATAGCACAGAAATAAATACGCAGCCGTGAACAATATCACAACATGCGTTAACCATATCTCACAGCTTGCTATTATTAGCTAGTTAGCCAGCGAACATACAGTGCACAGAAATGAACAGAGAACTGCGAATAGTACCACTTCACTACTTGGCCAGGTCAGCGTTGTACAGTTCAGGACTGTCGGAGTCACTGACAATGAGCTATAAGCAACAATAGCTGCAGCAGTCTACCACTGCGGCCTGCCATGTTTGCTCCCCGCATAAAGCTAATTTCTCAGCATGCAATGCATTGACCTAGATACGCACAGAGCCATAGAGAGAGAAAGATGCGTCAACTTCATTGACTCCAGTTGACCATTTCTGTTTTACAACTGTGTTGAAGTGGAGCAGACTCGGTCATGATGCAGCTGAAAAGTCAGAATTCCTTCAACAATTACTTTCAGCTTTAAAGTCTTGTGTTTACATTTCAGCAGTTTTCCAACATTTCTTCAGCAATTTCCTTTGCCTCTCAGTTTCCAAGCAGCTTCTTTTTATAAGCCAACCTCTTCAACTTTTCACGCTGAAGCAAGCACACAAATTTTCTTAAGAAAATTTAGCCTTTTCTAGTTAAATATTATTATTATTATTATTATTATTATTATTATTATACCACAGTTCTGTTGACTACTCCATTGTGATTGGTTGAAGGAAGCTCTTAGGGTGTGTATTATTCTCTGATGACTGTCTATCCATGAAGTAGTTCCAAATGTGTTAGCCCTTAGGTGATTTTTCCACATTGGAATTCCAGGTCAAATTTAACTGACACTTTAAGTAACAAAGTGATAAACATCAGACGTGAAGGGTTAAAAATATGCAGGCAACATGTTTCACTTTTCTGATATAAATATTAAAATCTTTGGCAAGTATGATGATTATGACAAATGCGTGAAAGCACAGCGCAACAACGACCATCTGAGAGGAACAATGACGCTGCGGAATTAGTAACCACAGCTTTTGCATAGCAATAAAATTAAATAGAACTAAGGACCACACTCTTGCAGTTAGTGATGGAAGTTTTGGCTATTTTGAAGCAACATAAATGAACAAAATAGAAGTGAATAGTCGGCATATAAACACAATTACTGGACAAAAATACAAAAATGTTTTCTTTCGCCAATCATAAGTGTGTGACAACCATAGAATACCACAACAAACAACTCCATGCCTGTTATTATATAAATATAATTGCACACCTAGGTGGTTAACAGCCTTCGCTTCATGTCGGCTTGCGTCCTTAATTGTGCAATTATTTTTATGTAATGACCGGAGTGTCATTGTTCATTGCTCACATAATGCACAGCACTGAGAGACAGTGCACAGCACTCTTATTATAATATGCTGTATATTTATCTAATATAATTTAATTCAGTCATAAATTATAAAGGAGAGTAAAGTTGAGTAATGCGTGGTAACGGCAAAGGAATATGGTGTAATGTAAAGACTGTAATGCAGTATTGTTTAGTGCAGAGGTAGCTAACCCTGTTACTTGAGATCTAGGAACGGAGTGAAAACCTACAGGACAGTAGATGTTCAGGAACAGGGTTAAGGACCACGGATTTATTGCAATGTAATGAAATATTGTGCTGTGTATTGTAATGACAGTGTAATACACTGCAGCGGGAGTGTCACTTATTGCAGGGGCAGAGTAATGTATTGCAACGACTATGTAATGTGTTGCAAAAGAGTGCTATACAGTGCAATGGCAGAGCAATACATTGCATAGGCAGAGTTGTAATGACATTGTAATGTATAGCAATGGCAGAGTAATGTATCATCATTGGCGTACACTTTGTTGTTATGGCGGTGTTGTGTATTGTAATGGCAGAGTTATGTGCTTTAATGGAAGTGTAATGCATTGCAATGGCAGTGTAGTGTATTGTAATGGCGGTACAATGTATTGTAGTGGCAGTGTAAATGGCGGTGCATTACAGTGTATTGGCAGCGTAATGTATTATAATTGCAAAGCAATGCATTGTGATGGCAGTGTAATGTACCCTTGGCTTTCTGGGCATGCTGTATGGACTCCACAGTCTGCTTCATCACCCCGTCATCAGCAGCTACAACCAGTATTACGATATCGGTGACCAGGGCGCCTCTCGCTCGCATGGCGGAGAACGCCGCGTGCCCAGGAGTGTCCAGAAAAGTGATCTTCTCACCCGAGGGAAGCTCCACTGCAGAAGGGTACAGCAGGGGTCAAGGGTCAAAGGGCGCAGCCTGACCAGACGCTTCATTATTGGGCGACTAATCCAATGCAAACAGGCTGTATTCAAAGCAGGTGCAGGCTTTCGCATTGGTCCAGCGCTTTCAGCATTCAGTCATGCGTTCCCCCATAGTCCCACACTCTGGAGTTCTAGCGCACAGTTTAAATCAAGATTAGAATAAGTACATATTTTACATCTGGAAACAAAATGACTTTACCAATGGGTCATATCTGCAGCCCTTGTGCTTTAGACCTTCCTTTCTGTCACCACAGGCTCTGCTGCCTGTCCCTGTAAGCCACACCTACAGTCACTACAGCTCCCCTCCATTTCCCCTACAAAACCCCTCCCATTTCCTCTATAGGTCCCTCTCATTTCCGCTGAAGGCACCTCCCACTATGACTTCAGACCCCTTCTGCTGACTCTGTACACCCTTCCCCATCAGGAAAGACCACATACCCATGGTACCCCATACCCAAGATACCCGAACCCCGGGACAGCCCCTGCCCAGGACACCCCATACCCAGGAGAGACCGTGCCCAAATTACCCTATACCCAGGAGACCCCATACCCCGGATATTCCGTAACCAGTAGACCCAGAGCCCATGAGAACTATACACAAGTCACCCTATACCCAGGAGATCCTACAACCAGGAGTCCCCATACCCAGAAAACCCTGTACCGAGGAGTTCTGGTAATCAGCTTATCCCGTAGCCAAAAGACCCCATACTTCAGAGGTCCATGCCCAAGTGACGCAATGCCCCGGGTACCCCGTACCCAGAAAGGCTCCGATGTGCTGGGTGATGCCTCCTGCCTCAGACGCAGCCACCTGACTCTTCCTCAGGCTGTCCAGCAGCGTGGTTTTCCCATGGTCCACGTGTCCCATGATGGTCACCACGGGCGGGCGAGGCACCAGCGCTGCCGGGTCCGGAGGGGGTCTGAGAACAAACACATGAGTGTACACACGCAAGCAAACACAAAACACACATACAAAACAAGCATACACAAAGTCGCAAGTACAAATACACAAAATCACTGACCCACGCCATCAAACTCTGATGGACCATACACTGGTAGAACGTGACGTCGAAGTCACACAAACAGAACTTGAGGGTACTCACAGAGCAAATACCTCCCACCAATAGGTTTTTACCATAGACGGTATATAAAGATGGGCTATGCGTCTCCACTTCCTAATGCTGAACAAAAATAGAGCCAATATAAGCACACTGCCATCTTGCACGCTTGGAGCCAGAGTCTGTGCAGTAGTGATCGTGGGGTTGGGCCGCGGTATTGAGGTCCTTCCTATACACCCACCTTACTCAGTCGTTATCACATTCCTGAGCTTTTTACGTAGCCCAACTAACTGGTTTTGGTTCTACTATAACTGAAAGCTTGACAAAGTGTTCGCTAGTTCAAACCTTTTCCTAGTAGAATGGTATGAGGCTAAAACACGTTTTCCTCGCCCTGTGCGTTGCTTAGCTCCCATTCCGATGTTTGGTGCCCCTGTCTGTCTTTAAAAACTTGTGCTGACTATCAATTGTTAGCTTGGTAGCCAAAACATTGAAAAAGCACCTCCTACAACCCCACTTCAAAAAATGGGACCCAGCTCTTCAAAATAAGGTGCCCAAATACGGTCAAAGGGTAAATAGAGTCCCCAGTAGCATGCATTTTAACATTAGCTCTAACTAGATGATGTTTCACTGAAACTGGATGCAATAATTTTAGTTCGTAGGCTACTAAGATTTGGTAATAGATTACTTTAGTTCGCAACAAAAATGGATAGTAAAAAGCTCTTTCCGCTGAACATAGCATCACTGCTAACAGTACATAACGCTATATTCAGAACAAAGAGATATTGGTTGCTATCTACTGTGAGTTGTAGAATCTTGCTAAACTAGCTAGCTTGCTGGCTAGTGAACTGGTTTTATTTTTCAGCAGTAGCACCGCTGCTAATAAGATATGACACTATGTTCAGAGCAAAGACCTTTCTAATGTCAATTTTTGTTGGACTTTTAAAATATCAATGGGTTATATTCAGTTGTACTAAAACCTAGGAATTAATGCATGTGTAATGTAACACATTATCTCTAATCGACGGTCGCACTCTAGCTTCATACAATTCCCGGAAATAAATCAGCAGACGACTGCTAATCTCACGCTTAAGGTAGGGGCACACTAGCCACGGAGTGGAGGTGGGGCACACACAGAGCCGTACTACTTTTGTTGCACATTGAATCAGCGCCCTGCCATTTCCCATCCACTAACATGGAGGGGGCGGGCTTATAACCTGCGCTGCAGCCAACTCAATGGTGGCCAAGATGTCTTGGCCTCACTTATGGGAAGCTGTTAGGGCATCCATCTTTATATATAGTCAATGGTTTTGATCCACTAGCATTTATAATCAGCAGCAGAATCTGTATCTGTGTCCAGATTGGTCTGTAAATTTAGTTACCTTTTCCCATTCATAGTGCCTAACTTCCCATAAAATTTTGTGGTAATCTGTTAAGGAGTTTTTGCATAGTCCTGCTGACAAAGACACACACATATACAAACACACACAGGCACACACACACACACACAAACACACATATGCAAGAGATCACAACGCCTCCAGGCCAAGTTAATAATGGACTCAGGAATGGAGAGGTGTTTGCCACCATCTTGCTTCACTTAAGTGATACTGGCCTTTAGTACACTTACGTGATAAGCGCAGTTAAGTAATACTGGCTTTCAGTGTTTGAGGAATAACAGACCAAAGCACCAGAGAGCCAGTGAGAATAAGCCAAGCCCAGAGGGTATGAGAAATAACTGACTGAAACTCCTTAAAGCCCAGTGAGAATAAGCCAAGCTGATCTTACTGCCTCTGCACGTCCTTGTTCTCCCGCTCCCTGCTCTCGCTCAGTTTGGCCCATCTGTACTTCATCCCAGACCTTTTCACCACCTCTTTAATCCACTCCTCTGTCAGCAGTGAGTCTGGCTCCAGGGCATCCAGGTCCATCGCAGTGTTCAGCAGGGCCTCATACACGTGATCTTTATTTTTAATGCACCATAATTACATTTTTCAGCAATAACACAGGACTACATTGTGCTACTAAGGCATGATCATCCATCAAAACAGCCCTTCACGCCCACCCCTCCCTGAGCAGAATCATACACAGGATTCTGGGGGACAAACAGGCTCTGAAGACAAGGCTACACCGACGAAGATTTCATTATTGAATCTTGGGAGAGCAGTCTAACACAATGGGCCCTATTTTGATGACTCAACTCAGTTGGCAAAAGCAAGCGCGAATGGTATTGCAGCTAAAAACTAAGCATGACCATTAGGGTAATTTCATCACAGGGGGTGATAGCGCAGCTGTGGCACTGTTATAAAAAGGGTTGGGCTATAACAAATTAATTATGCAAGTGCGGTGGGGGTTTGGTATATATGAATAAAAATACCCCTTAATCCTCCCCTTCCCAACAGACCCCACCACCATTTCATGGCCATTACTTCTGAGGTTCAAAAAGAAAATGGAAATGGGAAGGGCACAATATGCATTTATTGGCAAAAAACTCCACTGGCTGTGATTCAGTGACAAGAAACTATCATAGAGCCACAGCATTTGCACAAGAAATTGGTCAGGGTAAGTTGAAATGCAAGCGAGTTCTTGGCCATGATAATTGCACAGTGCCAGCTTTAGGCATTGACACTCTAACGCACAGGCCAACCCCCTGTGTCACAAAGGCTTACATGTCAGGTCACAGAGCGACCAAAATGGGAGAAGATGATAAATATGCCATTTACAATGGACAAAACTGTGCATAACGTTACCGCCATGTACATTTTTGTTTGTGATGGCACAAGAATAGAGCCCAAAATTAATTTTACAGAAAAAAAATTGAATGTGAAACCAGACATACTACCAACACTATCTTCCAGGATCCAAGGAACACCCTTTTAGTGGTTATAGAACCACACATTTCAGACATTACAATACCAGCTATGGTCTCATTCCAGCACCTACCTCACTCCATTTATTTATTTACTTTTTTTTTAAGGGGGGGTGGGGGAGAGGGGGAGTACCTTATGCTACAATCCCAAAGCTCGGCCGGCTGTTACACACACGCGAGCCAAATGCGTCTCTTGTCACCACACCTCTGTGAACAGCATGCCCCAGACTCTGGGGTAAAGGAAATGAGCAACTGGGCTCACCAACATCTTTCCTCATAGCCTGCGCCAGCTCATTCACTGTCATTTGCTGCTTAATCTCCACTTCCTGTTTCTCCTGCTTCTGTGTGGGATTTGTGGTTTTTTTGGGGTCCCTTTTCTGTTGGGCTTTTCCAGGGCTTTTTCCCTGGGTAAAGAAAGCATTAAACCCCAAATTAACAACCCAACACGCTAAACATAAAATAGCAAATTCCCTTCAGTTCCACGTATGTAAATAACCAACTGCTTAGTTTATAAGCAGAGCCAATGTAATGTTCATAAGAAGGCTAATGTGCACATTGATAGTCAAAAGAAATATTCTGCACATAATGCAGGAATTAATACAAACAAATTAGGTACAGAAGCTTCTCAATGAGATAATTTTGTTTGCCTTCAAATTGGTTTGTTAATGAACCTATTCATAAATGACCACAATGTATGAATAAAAGAGTGAGTCAAACATGATGCAAAATTAATTTGATCACTGCTGCAGTAAGTATGGTCAGGTCAAGCCCCAGACAGCCATGACATTCTATGGTTGCCCTCTCTCATAATTTATATTAGATCACTCACCAGTGTTATTGAGTATCTAAGAGTGGCTCCATTTTTCATAAAAGTGATTTCTCAGATTGCAATACTGAAATGGAACTGCATAATTCCCTACGTCCAATCTGTCATATTATGAATATTTCCATTGATTTCGAAAGAACTGGTGGAAGGGACTGGGGTCCCTGATCCCAACTAACAAAATATACAATTTGGGGCAGATTTGAGAAAATCTGCACAGTGAATGAGTTAGATTGATTGTGAACAATGGCATTATTGCACCGGGATTTTCATATCTCTGGTGTCCACATCAAGCCGACAGCCGTATGCCCTTACATGCTTCGTGGCGAGATGCCGGATGTGCAGAGGATTGCAGCACCGGTTTTGACACGAAGGAGGGTGGAAGCTGGCGCAGCTCGTGGTCAGAGCTCTGCATTGGGCCAGGTGTGTACAATCGCTGCGCGGCATCCACGCCGACCCTACCGCCGCACGGAAGCGCAGGGCTCGCTCCATGCGGACTATCGCTCTGATGGCTGTCATTACTGTATAAAAAGAAAAGAGTTTCTACTGAGAGAAGCCTTATTGGACTTTATTTGTTCACAGACAAAATCCATGCAGCTTTTCATAGTCAAAGACTGCGAAATAAATCCAGCCAACTGTAAGTGGTGTCTTGTGATTTCATATTGGCCAACACAGTTACCGACAAAGGTCTTGCAGAGCAATTTTGCCATTTGCTCGCCCCCTTAACATGACCTTAAAGTTGACAGTATGATTTAGACAAATAAATCGAAAATATCCTTAATTAGGGGCTGCGAACAATTCGTAAAATTGACCCGAGCTTAGAGGTTGAAGGTCTGATTACTTCTGCCAAGGAAATATAATTTGCTCAAGGAGTAACGGCAGATTGATTATATTGATCGACCTGTTACTCTTTTCGCCAGCTATGGTCAGTCTCTACTGCAGTAATCTCCACGGCAAATAATTCAAGATGTTACATTTCAAATTTGCCAATAAATTGTCCTGCTTACGACGAAAAGATCCAGCTACAATGTAAAGGACCAAAATTGGATGCCAAAGGTATGCCCGGCTTTACTATGTCGATTTCAGCTTGCTGATGATTAGCTAGCTAGCTGTGACACATTTGCTGTAACTCAGCTGTTCTTAAGCAGCCTCTCTGACAATTGAATAAAATAAAACTCCTACAAACCTCAAGAGCCCAGACTCACCGGATATTTCTATCTGTTTCGATCACTGGTATGTGGCCTCATTGCCACTCCTTATTGTGGCGAAACAACACAGCAATCGCACACTACCGCATAGGTCCACAAGTGTCATTCTACCTGAGTGCATGGACGCCGCCATGACAGCGCTTCCCACAATGCACCTCGACTTGCACAAAGTTCAGTTTCTCACATTACCAGTGTTCAGCTTCGGTCAAGAGCGGCGTCACTTCTTTTTTTTTATTTGAAGAAAAGCACAATATATGGCAATATTGTACATTACAATATCTAGTAGTTCTTTGGCCAGAGCATCGCACGAGGTATTTAAAACAAACACAAAAATATTATTTAGCTCTGAACAAAATTCTGAATAAGAGCACAACATTTTCGAAGACAAACAGAAAATAAACAAACAAATAAATAAATAAAACAAATTAAATCAGTCATTAATTACAAAAAAACTTAAAAGAAAGTTAATGGGACTCATCAAAAAGGTTTAAATCATTGATCATGTTTACTAACCTTACAGCCTCCTTTTTTTCAACACGATCAATTGATTTACAATAATGCGCCATTTCTTTCTTAAAGATAACCAAAAGGGGTTGTACTTTTAAACATTTGCACTTTAAATAAGAAATTTCCCTAAAGCAAAAAAAAAATTATATTTTTTATTAGGCAATATTATAAATAAATTACTGCGCAGGGAAGCCTATTGGATTTATACCCTTAATGCAGTTGCCCCTGGTGGTGTAAATGATGAACCAAGTCTGACCTGTTTCCTCTAGGTCTATTTACTCTTGCTTCTGGTTCGATTACTGTGGTTTGGGTTGACATGAAAAAGTGTGGGAAATAATATTCAGAACATGTACTTTTCTTATTTTTTATTTTATATGTATATATTTAGATTTTTTTTCTTTGAAATCATGCCATTTTAAATGGCTGTCAATTACCCATGATCCCATTATCTGTGTGGGAGGGTATTTAAACCTTACCAAGTTCTTTGTTGACTCTGAGGAAGACATCTTTCGAAACGTCAGTCACACCCTGTTCTCCGACAATAAAAACGTGTAGATAATGAGCTCCGGTGTTGTACTTTGGGTAGTCTTATTGAAATGCCCTGGTAATTGTTTCTTTTCTCTTATGTACATTAGACTGGGTTTTTGTGAAAATGGATAGGGTATAATTTGTGAAAAGACTACATATTGTTTTATTTAGTAAACTCTTAGCTATAAAGTTATTTATCATTAAAGAAGGGAGATGAGGTTCATTTATCAATTGGGGAAAGGCATTTTTTACCATCAAAGTAATAGAATTTGGTAGGCTTACAGTCACTCTATCAAATTCTTTATGATCACATTTTAAGTTAAATTTCACACAAAAATTTTCATATGATAAAATGTTGCCAAATTCATCTAATAAATGGTTAACAGACCAAATATTTCTTTCAGTCCATTCCCCGGAAAATAGTGACCTGTTTTGGAAAAGGATAAATCTGCAGTTCCAGATAGGAGTATCATGCGGGGAGAAGTTGTGCTTAAATAATAACTTTCAATATAGTAAAACTTGAGTAAAAATAGGATAATTTTGTGGGTATTTTTTGAACTACAAAGTCACTGAAAATTAAGCACAATTCCATATATAGACACGAGGGCCATGGCGATAAACTCTTTGCAAGTTGTTTGGTTTGTTCGGCGTGAACCAGTTGCCATGGCTGCGGCAGGTTCACCTCGAGTGACGTCACGACTTCAGCAGTGCATAGTTGCTTTCCTGGCAGGATTATGGCTGCATCTTGATGAGCAATGTTTGCCATTGACTAATTTGGTGAGCAGACTGTAAGCAGGCAAACCTTGGAACCATTTTTTTCTGATACCAAATGAAGTAGGTAACGCATACATTTACAGAGACGTAACGGGAAGGGAGGATCCGCCCCGACTGGAAGACTACAAATGTGAAATTATAGCCACTGCATTTTCATTTTGCCATCTTCGAATATATGGTGGAAGTTGAATGTGCTTACTCATCGCCGCATCAGATCAGCGATGTGTGTGGCTGCAGCCAAACATGCGGTGGAATTTGGTCAACTTGTGCCATTCGTTTTCACGATATAAATACTGTGCATTTTTAACTTGGTCTTCAAATACATTATTCCTCAATTTTACATTCAGATGATTTAAAAAAATTGAGCTGAACAGATCAACAGCTGAAGACACTATGTCACATTACCCCTACTTATGCAGAACTCCAGCAAACACTGACACGGGAATCCAGTCATGTCTGTGGTGGGGTGGTGCAGTGGGTCCCTCCGTAGCCTCAAAGCAATAAGGTTGTGGGGTTGAATCTGGCCTCTGGCCCCTTTGTGGATTTTGCTAAATCTCCAGTGGGTTTCCACAGGGTATCCCAGATTCCTCCCACAGTCCAAAGACAAGCATGCTAGGCAAATTGGGAGACTCTACATTGCCCATTGAAATGGATGAATCGTATGCTGACATGATAGCTGAAAACTGCTGAAAGTGTCATTAAACAATAAAGTATCAGTCAGAGATGAGACCTCTGCGTAAAGCTGGTCATCTCATGAAGGCTCAGGTTTTAATGAAACATAACCAACCCCGCCCCCCCCCAAAAAAAAACATTAAAAAGGTTGTTGGCGAAAATAAATGCAGATATTTTCACAAGACCAAATAAATCATGTAGAGAAAGGTCCATAGACTGAAAACACTAAGGGCCTGATTTACTAAGACCTTTAGCACATGCAAAATCTTTTTGCCCGTGCAAAACCAGAAACCTTGCCACTGATTGGTGCAAGGCAAGTACCCTGGCCAATCATGGGCAATGTTATTGGTTTTACACGGGCAAAAAGATTTTGCATGTGCTAAAGGTCTTAGTAAATCAGGCCCCATGTAAGAAAGCGATATCAATGTTATTCAAAGCCAGGGATCTCTAACTCAAATCCTGGAGGACTGCCGTCTCCACTGGTTTATAATGTGTTCCAGCACTTGCACGCTTCCTTTAAGTCACTTAATGGCTAAGGGGTCAGCACACCATGTTCTGATGGCTTAAATATCTGTTGACTGGACAAAAAGCCAGCAGAACTGTGGCCCTTGAAGACCGGAGCTTGAGAGCCCTGTTGCAGAAGGAACTTAGTAGCATCAGTGTAACTACAAATCATCAAATAAGCACATAGAAAAAAAATATACAGAAAACAGAAACCACCAGCATGTTCAGTACGTTCATACCTAATTTCAATCATTTTCTCAATGTCCAAATATTTATATGTTAAATTGAACTAAACTTGGGCAGTGTAAAAATACTCTGTGTCCCTTCCAGTGTGCCGGAAATCATCAATGTCCCCTGTGATTCAAAAGACACAAGTCTTATTTCCTCCTGGGTTTGGTGGGCTTGGCCAGAAGAGCGGGAGGGATCTGGTCTCTGCTCAGGCCCCTGACGGAGAAGAGGCGAGCAGCCCGCTCCTGCAGGGTACCTCCACACTTCAACCCCAAACGCATCAGCTCCCCTTTCAGCCGCTCCATCCCCAGGGCCTCCAGCTCCACAGCGCCACCCACTGTCTGGAGGTCCAGTGGCGCATCGTCCTGCAAAACGAACCACACAGACGAGATTCACACACAATACCACGGAGAAGATGGGACTTCACAACTCAAATGAGCTCCTAACCTCATCCTGGAGAGCTACCGTGACTTTGCAGATCGGTTTAAGGAGCTTATAGAACAGAAACTGTGACTGTATTCAGAGGACTGAATTGATGAGTATTTATAGTTAAACAAACACCTGCGACATAGCTCCCCTTCCAGGACTGGAGTTAAACTTACAGATACTGTGCCCCCCCAATATAGCCTCAGTCAGTCACTTACTGCAGGCTGTGTGGCAGCACTCTCTGCTCTGCTCTCTGGCTGTGTGTGATTCTCAGGGCTGCTCCTGATCTGCAGCGCCTCCTGCAAACCTGCAGATGATTCTGCCTCCATATCAACTTCCGCCCCCCTCTCAGCCTCTAGCCCCACCTCCCGAGTCACAGACTGCGCCTCCTGCTGAGTCTCTGGCCCCGCCTCCTGAGTCACAGACGGCGCCTCCTGCTGAATCTCTGGCCCCGCCTCCTGACTCACAGGCTCCGTGTCCCTCCGAGCCTCTGGCTCTGCTTCCTGAGCCTCAGGCTCTGCCTCTTGTTGAGCCTCAGGGCCCACCTCCTGAGTGAGAGGCTCCGCCTCCCTCTGACCCTCTGGCACCGCCTCCCTCGTCATTGGCTCTGCCTGCTTCTTAGCCTCGGTCTCTGCCTCTGGAGTCACTGGCCCCGCCTCCATTGCCTCTGGAATTTCCTGAGGAGAGCTGGAGCTGGAGCTGGAACCACAGGAGCTGCGGGCCTTCGTGGGTTTGGGGGGCAGGAGAGCCAAACTGTTCTTCTGGCTGGTGGAAGAGGAGGATGACGAGGAGGAGGAGGAGGAGGAAGAGGGGGATGGCTCTTCATTGCTGCCCTCACTGTCATTATCAGAACTGGAGACGTCATCCAGCCCGCTCTGCCTGCAAACCCAGGAACATCCAAAAAGTACCAATGTTAAAAAACATGATTGTGGTGGGTCTTTTAACCCATAGACAGTATTTATAAAATTTTTTTGGAGTAGCGTTGTATGAGGTATTTATCTGCAGTCAGTGTATTAGCCACTCAGCTAGCAAGTATATTTTAGTAGGCACAAGGTAGTAGAAGCAGGCAGCAGTACCGGACATCAACACAAAAGCTAAGCAATGTATTGCCATGGATTTGGAAAGAAACAAACGCATCTTAACCACCATAAAAAAAAAAAAAAAAAAAAAATCAATATCTGTACAAGTGTACACTATATTTAGAATATTTTCACTGCTTGAGCTTGCTGTCAGACAGCTCTTTCTTTTGGCACTACATTTGCTCAACTGTAAAGGAATGAGGAGTTCTCAGTTACGGTTCAGAAAACGTAACGTTGGCGCCAAAGGAAAGGCCAAATCTGCCAGCAAGCTAAAGTGGTGAAAACATTCCAAGTCATTCAAACTGATAATGATTTTGTTTAGGTGGGCAAGTTTTAGCAGGCGAAAGTAAGTTTTGCTGCAGTGGGCATTCTGATCGCCACTGACTGTAGGTAATACACTTACTATGAGTAAATACCTTGTACGACCCTACTTTAAAAACTGAACTAGCTAACCCTTACACAAGCCTTCAGTTGCAGTAGGGAACCTGTCCCTGACAGACTGCACGGTCCTTGTATATGATAAAGCAGCATTGACCGTTAACACTGGAGCAGCAACGCTACATCCAAAGTTTAGGGGGGTATGAGCCAAGTGATGGAGTCGGGCAGGTCCTTGATACCGTGGATGAACCCGTAGATCTCCGCAGTGCCGACACTGGCTCCAAATGACTTCACCAGCGAAAGATGGCAGTGCCCGCACCCACATTATTTTGGCACCAATTTTGCCCAGTGGGGGGGGGGACGCCTTGCCAATCTTTTATACAGTCGATTTCCCTGGTATGCACGTAATTAAATGAGCTACCAGTCAGTACCAGCACTTGCAAGAGGACAGTAACGATCTGTGTAAAGAGACGTTTTAATCGATAAAAATGATAATACAACCCCAATTCCGAAATAATTGGGACAAAGTGTAAATTGTGAATAAAATCAAAACGCAATGACTTTCAAATCACACCAGCCAGTATTTTATTCACAATGGAACAGAGATAACATACCAAATATTGAAACTGAGAAATTTTACAATTTTATCCACAAAATGAGCTCATTTCAAATTTGATGGCTGCTACAGGTCTCAAAAAAGTTGGGACAGGGTCCTGTTCACCGTGGTGTAGCATCCCGTCTTTTTTTCAACACAGAGTGGAGGCGTCTGGGCATTGAGGAGACAAGTTTCTTGAGTTTAGCCATTGGATTTTGATCCCACTCTTGTTTAATACAGGCTTCCAGCTGCTGGAGAGTTTTGGGTCTCCTTTGACAGACTTTTTGTTTAATTATGTGTCAAATGCTCTCAATCGGTGAAAGATCAGGACTGCAGGCAGGCCAGTTCAGCACACGGACTCTTCTACTATGAAGCCATGCTGTTGTAATAGCTGCAGTATGTGGTTTTGCATTGTCCTGCTGAAATACACAAGGCCTTCCCTGGAATAGATGTCATCTGGAGGGGAGCATATGTTGCTCTAAAACCTTTATATACTTTTCAGCATTCATGGTGCTTTCTAAAACATGCAAGTGTCCCACACCATATGCACTAATGCATCCCCATACCATCACAGATGCTGGCTTTTGAACTGAACGCTAATAACAGGAGGAGTGGTCCTTCTCATCTTTAGCCCGGAGGACACGACGCCCATGATTTCCAACAAGAATTTCAAATTTGGACTCGTCTGACCACGGGACACTTTGCCACTTTGCTACAGTCCATTTTAAATGAGCCTTGGCCCACAGAACACGGCGGCGCTTCTGGATCATGCTCAACAATGGCTTCCTTTTTGCATGATAGAGTTTTAGGTGGCATCTGTGGATGGCAGGGCAGACTGTGTTTACTGTCAGTGGTTTCTTGAAGGATTCCTGGGCCCATTCAGTAATGTCAGCGACAGAATCATGCCGGTGAGTAATGCAGTGGCGTCTGAGGGCCCGAAGATCACGTGCATCCAGTAAAGGTCTTATGCACAGAGATTTTTCCAGTTTCTCTGAATCTTTTGATGATGTTATGCACTGTCGATGATGAGACCTTCAAAGCCTTTGCAATTTGACGTTGAGGAAAATTGTTTTTAAAGTATTCCAGTTTTTATGCAAGATTCACATGTTGGACAGCCTCTGGCCATCTTTACTTCTGAGAGACTCAGCCTCTAAGACATCCCTTTTCTAGCCAATCAAGTTACACACCTGATGCCAGTTAACTTAATTACTTGCTAAATGTTCTTTCAGCTGATTCTCTTAAATATTAATTGCTTTTTCAGCCCTTTTTTGCCTGTGTCCCAACTTTTTTGAGACCTGTTGCAGCCAGAAAATTTGAAATAAGCTAATTTTGTGGATAAAAATGTACAAGAGGCCTGTCGGCCTAGAGAGCTCCGCTGAGGATGAGTGAAATGCCCATATCATAACTTAATTTCAGAAATTCTTGAAAACTATTGCAATATGAACACATGACACATTTGGTAACCAGAGTATACTGTAAAACGGATTGGTATCTCAATTTATGTAGTATCACAATAGAACCAAATTGCGATAATTTATTTCAATCATCTTACCACCAAGCAATACTAACAACCAACAAATACCCTTCTCCCCAGTACATCACAAATATAGCAGTCATAATCCTTCTAACACTGTCATTGGACAATATGATGTGGAACAATATGATGCAGAACAATTAATCCAGAACGATGATCCGGAAAAACATGATCCAGAACAATGATCTGGAACAACGTGATCCAGAAAAACATGATCCAGTGCAATGATGAGGAACAACATGATGCAGAATCACATGATCCAGAACAATATGATCATTTCATTCATCCTCAGCGGAGCTTTCTAGGCCGACAGGCCTCTTGTTGAGATATTAACCCATTTAAACCGGGACAGCATGTGCGCATTTTAAGAGCGTGTCGTTGCCGACACAGATATGCGCGTAATTTTGACAGTACCGTAATTACTGTAAGTTTTGCGCTATAGAAAAAAAATCCAACTGTTCCTGAAAGCTGAGAAGCTGTGCTTCAGCCCAAATACAGGTTACTATGGTAAACATGGCAGCATGATTCTCTGCTGGGATTTTTGCATTAGGCCTTAAAGGGTTAATGAAAGACTGAAAAAATGAGCACAAGCACTGATTTTCTAAGTCCAAAATGCTGAATTTCTCAAAAACCGGGACATAGAATTTTCTAATTTTCACAGTGAATATTTAGAATATCATAAGGAAGGCTCACACCAAATTAAAAAGAAATTTATCTGACAGTTTTTGAGATATTCAAATTTGAAGTGAAAAGTTGACGCCGGACGAACAGACAGACTGACAGACGGACAAACGTCGGACGACTCGGCACTAGAAAAGCTCCGATGACTGCTGACTATCGTCACAGCAGAGCTAAAAATGTCTCAGTTTCAACATTTGAAATGTTATCTATGTTCTATTAACATATTGGCTCATGTGATCTGAAAGTCATTGCATTTTGATTTTATTCACAATTTACACTTTGCCCCAACTATTTCGGAATTGGGGTTGTAAATTCCCTAAAGCTGGCTCACCACAAACGCGGCCTCTTTCCAGGGTCTGCCCCATATGTTGAGGGTCTTTTACGGGAGGCTCCTGAGGTTCCGCTCGATGAGGCCTGCAGACCTACAGCACAAAGGACAGGAGACATCAGGAGACGGCGTATCCCCCCGGCCCCACATACTGAAAGAATGGAAATGCCACCTGTTCCGGAAACACACCATACCCCCCCAAATTCTAAGTTCAAAATGTTTGCATGGAAACCAGAAAAAATACAAAATTCATCAACTTCAGATTAGCAAAAGGCACCACTTCAGGTCGTGATGAAAGTGCACACCAAGTTTTGTGAAAAAATATCGAACGGTTTTCAAGTTATCCTGCGGAAACGAAATGTTCACAGACAGACGGACGGACGGACAGACAGACAGACAGCCGCGTCCATGACTATATCCCCCCACGTTATATGCCGGGGGGATAATAATAACAACATTAAATACTGAAGAGGGCACACAGCCAACACTGAACTACAGGTAACACCCAGCACTGCACCGCAGGTAACACTGAGCACTGCATCACGGGTAACACCAAGCCCCGCACCACGGGTGATGCCGAGCACTGCATTGCGAGTAACGATGAGCACTGCAACGCATAACTCCAAACTCCTGACACTGCAACTAACTCTCGACAATGCAACTAAACCCCCGAATAAGTGCCTAACTCTCAACTCCCGACGGAGACAGACCCGTCCAAACTCGTTCCCGGAGAAGGCAGGAGCAGTTTGCTACCTTTCCTGATGGACTCCTCCATGCGCTCTGTCATGTCGCGGCACTGCTTCTCATAGTCGGGATCACTGAAGTAGTGCTTCGGTTCCGCCAGCTTCCGCTGCAGCCGCTCCAGACGCCGCTGCTCTTTCTCCGCCTCGCGATCCGCCTGCTTTTTCAGCCACTCCGCCATCCTGACAGCAGGAAGGACATAAACAAAAAAACATGCAACACACATTTCCTCCGATGAGACAGTGTGCATTAACACCACCACCGAGGAAAACAACTGATATTCACCAGCAAAATAACCAACGGCATATACATTAAAAACATAAACTCAAACAGGACCCACATGCATTGCTATGCATACAGATATCCATAAGTATTTCGACACTATCAACTTTTGATTTTTAACTGCACTCCCGCATAATGAATTTAACTACAATGAATGAGGCTTGAGTAAAGATTGTCTTCTTTAATTAGAGTGTATTTAAAGCCTCATCCTGTAAATAGTGTAAGGAATCACAGCCCTTCCCAGACAATATTACTGTCTAGATACTAATGGATGGCACTGTGTGCACACACATGAAATACTGAGGCACAGTTATGAGATGACGGCTATAACTGTGTTCAGTTTTTCTTATGACAGATAAACAAGTGCTGGAGCAGTCGGCGTTGAAACAGAGGCAATTACTCTTTCTCATGATTGACGTCCCGGAGCCGCCTGCCGCTAAGGTCCCGGCATGCCTCGCGATTTGTAGTCTTCTCGATCTGAGCGCCCAGCGCACGGAGCATGGACCCGAAGCCTGCAGAGCATGAAATACCATTCAGAAACTTAGATATTGCGATGTATACACCTGCCCATTCACTCTAATCAGTCAGATTAATGCACAATCTATAAAGAATGAGTACATAGTTCTAGTTTATTTGAATCTCTGTCAAATACTGAGATGTACTTATATGACTGTTCACGCGGCATAAGCCAGCTATCATCAAAGTACACAACATGTACTTTATACAATATGAAAACGCGTGGCACGAACATGCTAATCTCACCACAAAGGGCAAGAGCATCAGCCAAGACAGTATGTATATGATGAACTAAAACCAGCCACAAACCTCCTTTCCCTCCGCAAAGTCGCGGCTCCAGCCGGTACCACCCTCCCATCCGCAGCTCCTCGTCTTCCGCCAACAGCCGTCCATTACTTGTCACATAGAAGTCCGAATATGGGATTCCCTGAAAATGGTTCACACAATTCCAAATGCTTTCAGAAATGTTCTTTTTCAAGGCAATACTTCTCAATATGTAATAATAATAATAATAATAATAATAAAAAGCCAGAGAGACACTAGCTATGTAATTTAGGACACTGATTTTATAAACGTCTGAACTGGTCGCCAACCGTGCAGTTTTTGCTCCAACCGTAATTTGTAACACCAAATCCTACCAATCAGCAGCGCAAGTCGAGGATCACTTACTTGAATGTGCTAAACTTTATTATGCTTGGAGTCAAAATCTAAATCAGGGGTGGGCAATTCCGGTCCTGGAGGGCCGGTGTGTATGCAGGTTTTTATTTTTATCAATTACTCTGACTAATTAAGTTAATTGATTGCATACACAAATATAGATTTGTGCAAAGATTAGATCAAAGAAAAATTTTTTATGTGGGGAGATGAGAACAATCTTTGTTGGCCATTCATGATAATTTAAAGAAATGCGCCTGAAATGTCAGATTTCAGAAATAGTTTGGCTAATTTAGATTATCAACTAATTAAAGGCCAGAATTTGGAGTGAAAACCAGGGACAGATACAGCCCTCGTTGCCCACCTCTGGTCTAAATCAGTGGTTCCCAAAGTCAGTCCTGGGGACCCACTCTATATGCTGGTATTCGCTCCAACCACAATTACGATCCCTGAGTTTTAACAAGCTGTTCATTTTTTTAATTAGTTGCTTGTCAGATACAAGGGACGTTTTACCCCCTTAAACCACATTATGACAGAAACGGTTATGCATTCCATGATATTTCAAAGCCCAACATTCATATTTTTTCTTTTGATGTATTCCACGCAAGCACGCCAAACCAATGCGGAAATTTGTTTTATGTGAGCAAATGCATGACTGTAATCAGTCAGTAATCTGGGCCCGGTTTTTCAAAAGGTTTAATCCGGATAAAATTGATCCAGATTTGGTAATCCTTTTTTTTGCTATCCATGATCACGTAATCCATCTTACTTTTGAGCCGGTTTTTCAAAGCAACATCGGATTGGATCAATCTGATCCGGATAGAAACTTTTCAGGATCACCAAATCTGGATAACCAGAGCTCAAATAGGATAGGAAATCACAATGTAGAACTATAGATATGTAAAGAGCAACAAGTAGAATAGCCAGTGTGGGGTCAATACAAGTTTATTTTTATTAGAAACGAAAACACACACACACACACACACAAAAAACACCCTCTTCCGGCAGTCCGCTCATCTGAGACCTACAACAAATAAAAACATTACTCACAAACACTGTACATTGAGGATATTTAGAACAAGTTTCAAATATGGATGTATTGAATTCAATAAAAAGACTTAATGTCAAATACTCAATAATTTCAGAGTTCTTCATCTGATGTGGAGAGACCAGCTTGTCTGAGCTTGGCCTTTTTGGAGGCGGATCTCAAGTCTGGCCTTGGTTTGCTGTAGTTTGGTGAGAGTCAGCTGTTCCTCTGCCAGACAAATCTGTACTTCTGCCCTTTCACTCTCTTTTTGCAGAAGTGCCTTGTAATCATCATCTTAGTTTGATGAAGGGCGTTTCAAGCCTTTCCTCTGAGATCCTGTGGCAACTACTGCTGGCTCTACCAGTGAGGATCCAGCTTCTTCCTCAGTAACAGAGCTGAGATTCAAAATAAATGTGCTCCCTGGAACAGCCTCAGGAGGAACTGGCCGACTCTCCTCCTCAATCCCAGGCTCGCCATCCCCTACAACACCTTGAATACCATGCAGAGCTTGCGACTTCTCACCTCCAATGATGTCGAGGACCACATCTGTGTAATCTCCCCTCTTAAAGGGCATGTTGCCCGTTTGTGGGTTTTTGGGCTTCAACATGGTCCTTTGTTGCCCTGGCCTTAAGACTCTTCCATCGAAATTTAATTTGGCCCGTGGTCCTCCTCTGACTAGACCCTATGGCATTCACATTTTCGGTGATTAAAATCCAAACATCATTTTTCTTTTTGTTGGTATCTCCACCCTTAGCGGAATTAAAACTTCCCACTATTGTGTCATAATGGCACCTAACACCCTCTAGTAGTGCGGTGGTTTCAGCAGCAGTGAAATTACAGCTTCTTGAGTCCATGGTTCCATTGCTTTACTGTAGTGAACATTGTTCATCATTGATAGGCCTTGGGTCCGATTGCCTCAATTGAACACAGGCCAAAACTAGTCAGTTATAACGGGTGTGTTTGAAAAGACCAATTACACAGCCATTTAAATCAGCCTTTCTCAGAGGATTCACAGAGAGGGTCACAGAGAGACAGTGAAACGGCAGGTGTTGTCCACCGCCATCACCACTTTGCCAGGAGAGGATACCGTCAAAGGGTGTATGTTGAGCGTACCAAACCACTGGAGCAATACATCACTGAGGAGCTGTATGTCCGCCTTCGCTTTGGGAAGGCTGATATCGAGTACCTTGTGAACCTTCTCCGGCCAAAACTACAACACAGAACCCAAAGGAGTCACGGTCTGTCTGTGGAAGACCAGATCCTCATTGCTCTCCGATTTTATGCATGTGGGACTTTCTACCAAGTTATTGGTGACTATATGGGAGTGGCGAAATCAGCTGTGTGTGATGTGGTGAAAGATGTGTCAATCGCACTGGCCAGCCTGGACAATGAATTTGTTTCTTTTCCAAAGGACAATCAGATTGCCCAGGCCAAGTGCAGCTTTTTTCTTTTGGGGAATATGCCCAATACTTTTGGAGCAATCGACTGCACACATGTGCATATGCAAGCACCGCGTGAGAATGAATGGAAGTTCGTAAACAGAAAGGGGAGGCACAGCATCAACATCCAACTTGTGTGTGATGCTGACCTCATCATCACCAACTGCGTTGTCAAGTGGCCTGGGTCTGTCCATGATGCACGCATCCTGAGTGAGAGCGCTCTATATAGAGACCTCCAAACCAACCGACCGGATGGCATAATATTAGGAGACAGCGCCTACCCACTCCTACCATGGCTGATGACCCCTTTTGGGCCATTCTTTGAGAAGTGAACCAAAATGTCACACACATGACCAGATGTCATCTAATAAAGAAATACTTTGAAAATTAATGAAAGGTATCAAATTTATTCCTTGCTATTCTCCATACCCCAAAACTATGAAAATTCTAGATTTTTCAACCTCAGAGTTTTTGAAGTCAAATAGAGTTATGAAAAACCTGTTTCCGTGTGAAGTCACACACGTGACCAGTCGTATTTGACCTCTGACCTTAAATAGTTAAAGTTAATGTAACAAATAACATTTTTACTTGATAGACTTGGATAAGTAGTACTCTTATACAAGGTCCACAATCATGAACCTCCAATGCTTTTGTAATTGGAGGAGATTTTTTCTACTATTTGTTACATTTTTGGTCACACACGTGACTGAGAATGGCCCTTTTCTGACAGCAAATACACCAACGCAGGCATGCTTCAACACCGCTCATTGCAGAGCAAGATGTGCAATTGAGCATTTAAATGGAGTTCTTAAGAGGCGCTTTGCATGCCTTAACTACCTGAAAGCGGAACCACAGAAAGCATGCAACATAACCCTTGCCTGTATTGTCCTGCACAACATCGCTACCAAGCGCAATGTCCCTCTCTGTGCTGACAATGATGCACCTGAGCCCCTTGGAGACCCTGACCAACCTCCTGCATTCTGCCAGAACAAGCAAACAGGATGCGCAACAAGGGACGCAATAGTTAGACACTATTTCTGATTTGGATTTGTTTTGGATTTCAAAAACCAGTGATGCCATTGCCATTGCTTTGTTATTCTGTTTTATCATTGAATGCATCACTAAAAAATAATCTAAAAAAACAAAAAAATATTTTTGATTGTGATGAATATACATTAATTAGTGACAGAATTAAATATATTATTTGTGGTCAATATTGACAGCTGTTTGGCCTCATAAAATAATCCCCCAAACTCTTTAAGGCCGAATACGTTATAGCCCACCTAATCACTGTAGCCTGACGGATGAACAAATCAAATTAAAACCTTTATTCATAAGGTTTTAATTTGATTTGTTCATCCTTATATGATCCAATATTTGGATCATTTGGATCATGCAGTATAGCCCACAAGTTGTAGGCTACACTGCATGATCCAAATATAGTATTATTTGATACAATTTTAAAGTTTCATTACATTTTGGACCGGAAATCCATGCTGAATCCACCCTTCTGATGGGATCAGCTTAATCCAAATTTTTTGGATCAAAGTGATCCCAAACCTACTAAAAAGTTCTGAAAAACCCAAACTAAAGATTTGATCCGGATCAAAACCAAGATTGGATTACGTGATCTAATCCAATTATGTAATCCATTTTTTCTTTTGAAAAAACCCATTTTCAAGATTTGATCCAATCCGTTATCCAAAATCCAAGCAGATTACTTTTGAAAAACCGGGCCCTGGTGATTAGGGTTCTGAATGTAGGTGTTCAGGTTCCTCCTTGAAACCAAACAAGTGACATTTAACAGGTGTGACTCATAATTATTTTTACACATTGGTTTGCTCTGTCTATGAATTCTTAATTGCCTAATAAATTGTTAGCTTGACTGACCTTGTGTCCACAATTCTATCGGTTAGAAGCCAATTTATCGATTCATGTCATCAGTTGCAAATTTCCACTTTTTTATGTTAGAGAAGTAATTTCCAATTTAGCACACAATGAAATATTTTTCATCGTGGCCGTTTTTGACACGTGGTTTAAAAGGATGATAAATAATCAGTGTGAACAAGAATAGTGCTATTAAGAGCAATGAACAACTCATTAGCATTCTAAGACTGTTGAAACAAAAACCAGCATACACAGTGGGTCCCCAGGACCGAGTTTGGGAACCACTGATCTAAATGATGGCTGATCTCCAGGAACAGAATTCGTGATCCCATCTTTAGACAGATTTATACTAATTCTTGTTTGCCTCACCTGCTCGCGAGAGAGGAAGCGCGTCAATTCCCCGACCGAAGCACCAAACGAGAGGTGGACTTGGACAAGTCGGAGAGAAAAAATCGGTCACAAGAACTTCCATGATCTGTCGCGTTTCTTTCCGTAGGAGAAAACTAAGTTTCAAAACAAGCAGTGGTCAATGTTCAACAGAACCAGACATAAGTTATTAAGTCTTAAGGATAAGTGTGCTACCGGAGGTAGAAGAAAACACGTATTGTCTTCCGTTCACCGGAATAAAATGCTTACAGTCGTATCGAGATCAACAGTTACTTAAATCGTCGATAAAACTGTTGTGGTTATAGATTTTTTTGGTTTAATAAAGAAAGAGCACAGGCCTCAGTACACCCTCGAAAGCCGCCATCTTGGTTATGTGCGCAATGGTGAGGAAAGCGTTGACGATTCCTGATGAAGTTAAAAAAAGTCGATTATCTCCGCCTACTGGATTGGAGTACTTGGAGCATTGTGTGAAAAAGGTTCAACTTCCGGAGGTTTTGTTTTTCTTTTTTTTCTTTTTTAAGAAAAGGGTAATCGCATCTTTTTGGTTGTTGATATGATGTGCCAGTTTTGGGAAAACACTTGACATCTTAAAAATAATTGTTTGGGTTTTGGGGAAACAGTTGTACATGTAAAAAAAAACTAGTTTGATAAAAAAATAAGCTATCCCACATGCATTTATTATTTTTGGTAATAGAGAAGTAAATACGCAATGCGACTTAAAGATTTACATTGTTGAGACTGTAAGACTTTGAAACTATTTTTTTTTGGCGGGGGGGTCATAACCGGCATAACCGGCAATAAACTATATTAGAAATCTCACTGAAGTTTTGTGAAATGAAAAATGTCTACGGCTGTTTGTCTGTAACTATAAAGAACGATGTGAATCAGAAAGCTTTATCTGCCATGTTCTGTACACTCTTACTATCATACATCAAACATTGTTTGGAAGTACCAGGAGATACATATAAAACAAATCCTTAGCCAATGTTTATTTTGCTTAAGAAAATGATCAAACATATTATTGGGTTCAAAATCAGAAAAACTATTTTGTTCATACTGTAGGACAATGTCACACACATATGTGTATGTGTGTGTGTATATATATATATATATATATATATATATATATATATGTATGTATGTATGTATGAATATATATACTTAACTCCACAAGAAACGCAAGGATGAGGTATGTACTGTATTTGCGGCAAATTAAAGAATCGATAGATTTTTGTTGCTTTTCCAGTGAGCCACGAGTGGAAATAAAGAAAAGCGCGTGGTATTGTAATCCTGACACGCACCACGTGAACGCGCCAAGCACTTAAAACAAACATTGAGCTGTTTGTGATGAGCAGGGTGACACTTGACTTGTTCTTTTGGGCGCGATCAATAGCCTACATAAAGCCTACAAAAAAAAATGAAAAATGCTACTGCATCAAGAAAATGGAACGGCTTGTGGCACAGGAGAGAGAAAAAGAGCCATTAGCATGTTACGGGCAGGTTTCAGCCGCCGAGAGGTGGTGCATATATGTCACAATGGGCATTTCGGGGACCTTATTGCTAAATGACTTGAATGAAAAACAGTTGACATATCGCTGAAGTATTAGGCATAGCTTATTTTTCATTAGCTTACCTGTTTGTCTACTTTATCCAGTGATGAATGGGTGCTGATCTATCGTGTGGATTCCACCATGGGGGCGGCCATATTGGAAAGGTTAGCTGGTGCAGCCAGTGTAGTGTCAGTTCCACTTTTATGCATCAGATGGCAGCACTGATGGTCTAAATATGTCACTTTGGGCATTAGGTTGCAAAATTTATGTGGGGTCAGTGTGGTTTTGACAACCCCCAAAATCGTGTGACAAATTTGTCACAGGGGGCATTTAAGGGTTAAAAATATCTTGTACTATACCTTAGTCAGACCATTCTTGGAGTGAGTGCGCTGGGGAGGCTCTAGAAAAGGTTCAAAGAAAAGCCACCAAATTATATCCTGATATGAAACATAAAAGTTATGTGGAAAAACTGAGGAATTTTAATCTCTCCAGCCATAATAAAAGCAGACTTTCGGGCAATCGGACTGATGCCTTTAAATGCATTTAAGGCATTGACAACATAAACTACATACGATTTAGGGTGAGTTCTGTTTCCAGAACTAGGGGTCAGAAATGGACATTAGCCAACGGCACATGGGTCAATGATGCGACATTGTCCGAGTGCACTACTTTGGTTTAAAATAATTTTAAATGATTCATAATAAGCATAATTTTATTCTATAAAACCTGTTTAATTTGAACATATTTCTAGTTTATCATGAAAATGATATACATTTTATTTTTTGTCATCTCAAACCCTCAAAATGTCAGGTGGGGCAACCGTCCGAGCAAGTTAACACCATGTGAAATATATTAAATATGTCATTTAAAATATGGATTAATACAATATAAATATGGGGGCATAATTTTATATTGAAAACCTTTCAGATAAACAAAGTTTAATAGTTTAATTGTTCTTAAATTGTTTGGAAAACCAAAATACCTGCCCTCTACAATACAGAATCCATAAGTTACTTTTAATACCCAGCTCAATTACAAAATAGTAATGTTTTAGGCTGAGTAGACAGCCTCAGGTATACTTACTAAAAAAATCACTTAGAAAAAAAAAAAAAAGGGAAGTGTGTTTTTTTCCCCCAAGAAACTTTTGGTTGCGCCACCTGACATTTTTTAGATGGTGAAATTGCAAATACAGTCTAAAACTGTACTAAACCCCTGTAAATGTTGTGCAACCATTAAGACTTGTTTAAACACACTCTTCCCACTTCAAATAAATGTATTCGGTACATTTTTAAAGATTTATTAAAAAAACATTTTTAAAAGGCTTATTAGTCATTGACCCACATGCAGCAACGATAATATGAAGTATTTTTTCATGCAGAGGAGACCAGTGTAGAGTAGGTTGCCTGGTCCAGTTGTAGAGGCAAAAGCTCTACTAAATTTCAAGACCAGACTTGACAGAGTGCGAGATAATGTCTTGTTCTTAGGTATCCTGAATGAATGTCCTGTCTGCGCCACTTAGTTATGTTATATTAAGAATTTTTCATGCATATTTGTTGGTATTTGTCCCTTTTGATGATGATCTTTAATGCATGATATGCATGTGTTGTAAAGGGGGTGTAGATAAACCCACATTGTATCTGAAATTAATGAACACGCAAAGCAGCACAATAATCACAATGTGTTTTTATTATCCCCTTTACAATCCAACTATTTTGTTGGACTTTTACCATGTTTTTATTATCACTCATTTGAACAATAGAATTAGGCAAAGCAAAATAGAAACCCATACCTGTAACACAAGTAAACCATCTGTGATCAATTTTACAGGCATTTTAAAGAAAGATACAGTGCGTTCTCGTGCTTTTTAAAAATGGTTTTCACTGAACTCAATGTGTAATAAGTCCAGTTTAAAGCAAGCAACAAAACAGAGACAGAAGCAAGCACAGCAGAAAAATCTAGAGGTCAGACTGTAACATCAGGTCATGTTTGTTTTGCTCATCAACTCAGCCAGCTAATTTCACGGATTACTTCTGCCTTCTGACTCAAGTGTGATCTTGTTGTTTGAAACAAAATGCTGGGGAGGAATTCTGCTTTCTGAAGCTGTAGTTTGCATCTCTGGCAGTAAGCAGGACAGAGAAAGGCCTCTTCATGTTGACCGACTCCAGACCCAGAGGCAGGCGGCGCTTAGACGAGGCCTTACAACAGAGTCAGACTCAGCCACTAGGGGAAGACAAAATCCAAGTGAGTCGCAAGGCACTCACTTATCCGAACACACTTACCATGGCTGTCACGTAAATACTTCCGGATCGTTTTCTAGGAGTTAGGAACTTTCCTGAGCAAAAAAAGACTATCGGACGCAGCCATAGTGCTCTAAGCACGGTTGGGTGACGTCACCTCTGATGACGTTGGAAGTATTGTCAAACAAAACAGAGAGCTAGCTCCCCCTTGAAAAAAATCACTCTGAAACTGGCTAATTTTCATAAACAAGCGCTCCTCTCCTGGTCTTTGATATACAAACATAACTTTTCCCCCTACAGATGCTACATTTGGAATAATAGATACATTTTATATGAACATAAATCTTTATTTTTTGGAAAACTGGTTTGCCCATGGAATTTATTTGGTTAAGCAACTTCTTAATACTAATGGTACTTTAATGTCTTACTCTGAACTGCTAGAGAAATATAGTATCCCTACACCACCAAAGGAATATGCTATAATTTTTGATGCTGTACCCTCTGGTGTTATAATGCTTCACAGAGACCCTGCTGGTTCTGAGCATAGACAGTAAAAGAAGTGGACGGCGGGATGGCGCCATTTTCAACGGGAGAGTGTGGAGCTCAATTGAACGAGTTTTCAGTTGGGCACCACGTCTACTGCGCAGGCTCGAAGTCAGCTCGCTGACGTAAACCAACATCCCGAGAAGCGGTAACTCATCTGGAAGATGTATCCTACACATAATTCCCAGCGAGCAAGCGATTGCGTCTGTCAGTATAGTCTGATTCCGTTCGATGTTATCATGTTTTGCGAATTATTACTTCATAGGTACTTCACTTCGTTAGCGATGTGGCTCAATCGTCTTCTGTCTATGATTCGTTATGGGCTTCTGGTCCAAACAGTACAGTTATTTACGTCCTGTGCGACAGAAAGTCGCCGGCATTTCAGGTCACTTTTAGCCTAGCCTGGTGCCATCGGCTAAAAATGCTTACTATTAGACCATAACGCTACATATGAAGTAAAGCCGTCTGCTACAAAATGTAGTTTCTCTGTAGAAAATAATATCGCTGACATGAAGGCTCATAATGGTTTTTTTTTTTTTTTTAAAGATTATTTTTTTGGGAATTTTCCTTTATTTGATAGTTACACAGTGTAGAGAGACAGGAAGGTTGGGGAGAAGAATGGGGGAGGACATGCAGCAAATGACCTGAGCCGGAGTCGAACCCAGGTCGCCGCGGGAAGGACACAGCCTTTATGGTACGCGCACTCAGACCGATGAGCCACCGGGGCGCCCCCTGGCTCATAATGTTTTTAGGGTAAAGTTCTTTGATGTCAAAAGTCAGGCAAAATGAATGGGGGTGAACGGAGAAGCTTCCGCTAGTTGATCATCTGCCATCTTCTAGAGCGTTCAATTGAGCTTCAACTTCCAGGTGTATTCCTACCCCCTTGGTTCTGAGCTGTCTTTATCACAGTTTGATCCAGCCGCCACTAATGTGGGCCAAATCTGCTTTTCCTCTAAAAAGAGAAACAACCGTGATATACGTATTTTATTTCAAAGAGATGCTGTCTCTATTCCTAATGTAGTTCCTCACTGGTATAACGTCATCCCTAATCTTAATTGGAAGGAAATATGGAGCCTACCTTCTAAATTTCTGATTATTAATAAGATTAAAGAAGTGTCTTTCAAAAGAATTCATCGTTTTTATCCTTGCAAAGTTTTTTTTTTTTTTTTACAAAAGTACAAAAAGGACATTGATCTGAATTGTTCATTTTGCAATCAATCCCCTGAAGACCTGTGTCATTTATTTTGGTCCTGCCACATATCATGTAAATTTTGGCAAGATTTATGTACTTTTATTTCTATTAATATTGATCCTAATTTCTCACTGTCTTATGAAAATGTATTGTTTGGATTCCTCTCGTATGTCTCCAGTGAACTCAATATTACATCATTAATTTAATTCTAATACTTGCAAAATATTATATACACAAATCCAAATTTTCCGAACACAGCCCAACATTTTTCGTCTTTAAAAAGGAATTCAAACAATACATTGACACAATTAAATATTCTAGAAACCGTAAAGCCATCAGAACTATTGATATGTGTATTTTTTATAACATTTTTGTTGATTAAGCTGTTGTCCCGACATTCTTGTTTGTTTTTGTGCTATATGTTCATGTTTGTTGACATTGATTGTATGAGTTGCTAGCTGAAATTTAAAAAAAAAAAGAAAAAAAAAGAGCTAGCTCGTCCCTCCCTCCTCTTCCCCTCCCGTGCTTCCTGAAACTGTCAAAAAAAAAAAAAAAAAACGCCAAACCCCACCCCCCATCCCTCTTGTCGGTGATTGGCTGGATGGTCCAGGCTGGACCAGGTTGTATTTGCTGCAGCTTTTGGAGCCTGGGCTGTCCACAGGGACCACGTTTTTTTTTTTTACAGCGTATTCAGGAGACGGGCAGCTAGCGGATCGTGAGATGTCTGCTGTATGTGACAAAAAATGTTCTAACTTAGAAACTGCATAACAAGACTTAGAGTGCCTTTAAAGGGCCATATTCATAAAATCACTCGAGGTCTTAGTTCTGTGGTATGATCCATTTCCTTTGGTCGATAACCTCACATCATCCACACAAAACTGATCTCAGGTCAGTAATCCCGATGCAAAAATCCAGGTTATTTAGTTATCTTGTCACAGTTTTCACGAGTGTGCTTTGTGACTGCCTCCACTCCAGGCTTTTTAATACATGCATTGCAGTGCTTTGAGTCATCCATTATTAGGCCCAGCAAATCAAAGCACTAACCTGCAAAAGATCCATCTCGACCATTCCCGGCTCGCACTCTTCCAGGCTCATAAATGTTTCTGTTGAGACACACATTAGATCTTAAATATCAAATAACACTCCAATGCTGTGGTATAAAAATGCCTAAGGGAAATTAATGCAATTTACTGAGGTTCTTTGGTCGCAGGACCACTTCTATTCCTAAATTATTCTGTTATTTTTCACCTCCTTCCTTGTCTTACCTCCTTTCTTTGCTCATCATCCCACACATTGGGAGTCAATAAAAGTAAGTATGAAAAGGAAGAAAAGACCAAGCAACTGAGGAAACATGAGAGTCCTGCTCCTTCAAATGTCACCTCAAAGTGATGTCAGTTACAGGCATCACTGGCAGGTAGAGAGAGGTGAATTTGCAAGCCAATCACTCATATGCCATGCATCCTGGAAAAAAAACACTCTCACGATTCCTTGCCCAAGATGTTGTTGGGAAACTCCAAACTGCTTTCTCCTCAAAGGCACATTTAAAGGATTTCCCAAACAGTGATGGATGTTGATTGATGTCTGGGTCAGGTGCAAATAGGTGGATAGACATGAGAGTAAATAACTGAAATGAGCAGGGGGCACAGCTACAATTGACAGGTAAGCGTGGCTCACAGGAAGTGGGACTGACGGTTAGACGTGGTTAACAGATGCTTACTGAACATGACCTCCAGGCGGATGAGGCAGCTCACAAAGTTGTCAAAGTCTATGGTGAGGTCGGGGTCGCTGTAGCGCGCCACCAGGATCTGATGCAAGGGGTTATCCAGAGAGAAACCTGGGAAAAAGAGAGGGGTACAGAGTACGGAGGCAATAACGTTGAGGCGACTGCCCATTCTTTTAACCAATAGACTTTTTAAAAAATTCACTTTTGTAGTGCTTCCAGTTATTTTTAAGCCTCCATCGATTTAGAGGTTTTGCATTACATTTCCAACTAACTATAAATGCTGTTTTACTAGACCATGGTCAATTATAATTTATACCCTTTTCATTATTGGCTGTAATGCCAACCCCCTTACTAGTCTAAAAATGGCACTTCTAATGGTCCACCTGGTTCCCAAACCAAAAAGCGAGGCTTAAAAGACAAGATAGACTAGTGAGGTAGGTAGCTAATTAATTGGCTACTGTATGCACTACTTAGTTAACATAACCTAACTAATTATCAAGGTATGCAGCAAGCTAATGCCAATATATTCATTTGGCCAGTGTTTGTCAGCGTGAAAACCTGGTAGCCAGTGAACTAGAAAGCCCGCTAATATAATCAATTTCTTCTGCTCTCTTACTTAGCTAGCTTGCTACCAAGCTAAACAATCACTGATCACTGACCTAATGCAAGGTAAGTAGCAAAACAATCGCTATTCACTGTTCTCAACTGATGTCTATGCACCAAACGTAGCTATCTAAAATAACCCCACAAATTAGTAAGCAAATTAATCAATTTTACCAACACGCCACTGATCAAGACACTGATCTACCAGCCTGTTTGGCCATATTACCAAATAAGAGCGACTTAGACACTGATCTACAGTGGGGTGCAAAAATGTGGGCACCCCTGGTTTAAATGTCTGTTACAATTAATCTCCAAGTGTTTGAAAGCAAACCTGAACAATAAATGCTACAAAGTTACACATGACTCATTTCATCACCTTTTAAAGCAAGAATAATTTTAATTTTTAACTTTTTACAGTTTCAAAATAATAAAACAAGAAAAACGGCCTTGTGCAAAAGTTTGGGAACCCTGTCAGCTAGTACTTTGTAACTCCTCCTCTGGCAGCTATAACAGCTTGCAAACCCTTCCTGTAGCCAGCTAAGAGTCTTTCAATTCTTGTCTTTGGAATTTTTCCCCATTCTTCCTGACAGAACACCTCTAGCTCAGAAATATTATTCGGCCTTCTTGCATGCACGGCATGTTTGAGGTCTCTCAACATATTTTCAATAATATTAAAGTCTGGGGACTGTGATGGCCATTCCAAAACCTTCATCCGTCTTTCCTGGAGGTACTTCATGGTGGATTTTGAGGTATACTTCATGTCATATCTTGCTGGAATACCCAACATCTTTTCAACTTCAATTTCTGGACTGAGCTTTGAACTTTAGCCTCTAGAATGTCTTGATATTTGGTGGAATCCATTCTTCCTTCCACCCGCACAATATTGCCTGTGCCCCCAGCTGCTCCACAACCCCAAAGCATAATGGATCCACCTCCATGCTTAACAGTTGGCAACGTGTTCTTCTCTACAAATGCTTCACCCTTTTTTCTCCAAACATTTGGTTGTGGCCAAAAAGTTCAATTTTGGTTTTGTCAGTCCAAAGCACATTGTTCCAATAGGCTTGAGGTTTTGCAAGGTTTTCTTTTGCATACTTCAGACGCTCAATTTTGTGTTGAGGTCGTAGGAAAGGCTTCTTTCTAGCAACTCTGCCATGTAGGTGTTTGTTGTTTAAGGTACGCTGTATTGGCCAGACTGGCGCTCGTCAGGAAGATTCTAAGCCTGTTCATGCCCGGGTATCCTCCGCCCTTGTTCTGAACTTACGAAGATTCTACTAATGAGTGTATAAGAAGCCGTGGTTGACGGGCGCGTGCTTCGGAGGAGAGCCACGAACGGTCTGCACTCTCCTGAATTGGCAGCAAGGGGTCGCATACGAGCAAGCCTTGTGCCTTGTACATAGATCACCAATTGGGCATTCCAGATTCAGGTGGGATTGGAGATGCCAAATTAAAAAAAAAAAAAAAAAAAAAAAAAAGGTACGCTGTATTGTCCTGAGAACAACTAGACCTGTGCCTGCTACTCCTTTTTGCAGCTCTTTTGCAGTAAAGTGTGGGTTCTTCTGAGTATTTATCACCAGATCTTGGGCCATTCTATCTGAAATTTTTCTTGGCCTTCCAGATCTTGCATTGACTTCGATTGTTCCATTTATTTTCCATTTTCTTACGATGTTTCTGACAGTAGAAATGGGTAGTTTGAAATGTTGCAAGAGTTTTTTGTAGCCCTCTCCTTGTTGGTGGAAGTGAATTATCTTGATTTTGACATCCTTGGACAACTGTTTAGAAGAACACATGGTTTTTTAACACCAGACGCAACAGTCACCGCAGTCGGATATTTTAGAAGGCATGGAGTTACTTCAGAATATATAATTCAACCCTGGAATTATATTCACCTGACTCAGTGAAGCCCTAACGAGTAAATCACCTGGGTCTGGGCCATAGTAATCATCTTCTTAAAAGGTAACAAAAAATAATCCAAAAGGGTTCCCAAACTTTTGACAAGGCCCTTTTTCCTTTCTTATCATTTAAAAACTCAGAAAAATTAATCTAAAAAGAAACCTTGCTTTTAAATTTGCAGAAAGGTGTTATGTTTAACTTTGTGGCATTTAGTGTTCAGGTTTGCTTTCAATGACTTGGAGATTAATTGTAACAGACATTTAAACCAGGGGTGCCCAAATTTTTGCACCCCACTGTACACCAGCCTGTTAGGCCATAGTACTGAGTAAGATCAACTCAGACACTGATCTACACCAGCCTGTTAGGCCATATTACTGAGGAAGAGGGACACTGATCTACACCACTCTATTAGGCCATAGTACTGAGCAAGAGGGACTCAGACACTGATCTACACCAGTCTGTTAGGCCATATCACTGAGGAAGAGGGACACTGATCTACACCAGCCTGTTAGGCCACATTACTGAGGAAAAGGGACACTGACACTGATCCACACCAGCCTGTTAGGCCATATTACTGAGGAAGAGGGACTCAGACACTGATCCACACCAGCCTGTTAGGCCACATTACTGAGCAAGAGGGACTCAGACACTGATCTACACCAGTCTGTTAGGCCATATTACTGAGTAAGAGGGGCTTGTAATTAATAATGGTCTCACCAGCTTCCTCCACAGCTATGCGCATCTCTGTGCAGCTCATGTTACCAGACTGGTCTGTGTCCTTCTCACGGAAGATGTTCTATTGGTAGAGAAATTCAGAACAAACACACGCACAAACAAGCATGCACGCACACACATGCACATGCACACGGTCAGACTCTAGGTTATGTCCTGCCTTGCTTTGTCACATCACTCCGGCTTCACCCACGAAGTTCTAAGCCACATAACAAACATCTTATCCATGTCACATTGTAGCTCTATTGACATGCCAATACTGGTAGAAGATTATGATATTGTGACCATATCTAGCTCTGTTGAATAAGGCACATGCTGTCTGCTGAGGAGGGGATGGTTTGGCTTTAAGAGTAGATGGAAGTTGTGTCATCATGTAAAGGGTTTCACACACCAGGAATTTATCAATTTTGTTCCAGAGGATCTTGAACTCTAATAGGCCCAGTTTCCCAGTCCCATCTTTCTGTTTAGGAGCGTTAAGGACAGCTTAGCACAATGCAGCAGCCAGAATTACACACTTTTCTTCACCTACCACGTAAACTCCGTCTGATGAGGACCAGACTACATACAACAGATTCTGCGTTAATAGTGATTATGCACCAGACTGGAACTTGATGAAATATAACCACGAGCATTAATTACGGGTTTTTAACAAAATGAGGCAAGGGTCATTCCACATGAAATCACCGAAAATGGAGGAACCTCCAAGCTCGATGGTCTCAGAATAACTTGGTTCTTTGAGATTTTGGAGCCTGCTGTAGCAGCAGAAAATTGCAGTTGGTTTTAGCTCAATATCTCACTCCGTTTGGTTTTATAGGGGCTGTGTCTGCGTTAACCCTCTATCTATCTATCTATCGCTAAGACCCTATTTCTAAGGCATTTTCAACTGCGTCTGTATAAAAAAATAAGATATCAACTTCATTTATTCAGGATATCTTTGTTTTACCTCAGACACTTGCTACATAGCACTTTAACTCACATTAACCCTTTGTAGGCAGTGCAATCAACAACCAAAAATAGCGCGCTGTCGCGAGCAGAACCCCTCAGCCTTGCGCTTGCCCTGCCGTGGCGGCCATATTGATTATTGCAGCGGGACAGAAATCAATAGGGAGCTTCCTCTAACTACCCCCAACATACCACCAGAAAATGAAACATTTGGCCGAGGGTTTTTTCAGCTATCATCCAGAAACGAGAAGTTAACGGACAGACAGTCAGACAGACGGACGCTGCTGGCCACGACAATACCCCTCCACGACTTTCGTCAGCTGAGGGGTAAAAAGTGAAATTTGAACGAAGCATACTGAAAATTATGCTGTTTGAGGGTGGATTTTCTCATACTTCTCAAAGACTGCTAGAATTTGAAGTTGATTTTGGCTGAAGTACACACGAAGGGCTATCGAAAAACAAAGAGAGAATTTAAATGCCATATATATATATATATATTTAGAGCAAAATTAACCCCTTTCTGGCCAGTCATGTGGGCGTGGCCCCTTTTGACCCCAAAATTGACCATGTGGGTACCCTTTGATTTCAAAAACAAATTAGTCAATTTAAAACTCTTAATGGGTACTAAAGTAATAACAAAACCAACGTGGAGTAAGTAGCCCTTCGTGGAAAAATAGGGCCATACTTTTGGGCGAAAAACGGCTTTCAGTGAGGGCCTATAACATATGTAAAGTGATGAACTATGATGTGTGAAGTCTTCAGTCCGAACCCCAAGTCTGCTTGTTTTTTGAAAATTTATCCTCTGTCATCACAATTTCTCTGTATTCCTTTGAACTATACTGTAATTATGACCAATTTGTACATGTAATGACTTTAACCCTCTCCCATACAACTATTGCATTATGATGAATATTGGAAACAGTGCGCATCCAAAAATATCAAGATGCCGTACAAGAACACCTGATGACAAGGGACACCAGACAGACTGGATTGAAATGGAAGCCATTTAAAAGTGACAGGAGAATGCTCACATAAGGAAATTGGCCAAGGCAATTTTAAAATGCTACCCAAGTCAGCAATTTGGTATGTCTGCAACTTGCAGTTTTTGCTGTGCATACACTCTTAGGGAAGAAAAATAATAATAAAAATAATAAAAATAAAAATCAGAACAGATACAATATGGTTCCAGCACTTTGTGCTTGGACCCCTAAACATACTACAACCAGAGTTTTGCAATGTCACAGGCACAAGATTTGCTCTGCATCTATCCATTTACAGTTTTCCCACAGCTATTTCTTGCTCGACAGTGCAGGACTTAAAATATTTATTTCAAAATTATTTGAAAGTCGAGAACTAATCCACGCTCAGGATAAACAGTTCTCTTGGTGAGGAAGGATACGTCCAGCAGGTTGACCATGTTACGGCAGGTTTGTGGACCAAAGCCATTGGTTTTGATATCCTGACCTGGGACCAGAAAAAAAAAAAAAAAAACATTACAAAGCATTAAAATACCCATTCATGTAAGATCCTCTGTGTATGTCATATGAAAGTTATGAAACAATTTGAGTTTTAGGAGGATACAGCAGTACTAGAGAGAATGTAGCTAGTTATAGGGGGATACAGCAATACTAGAGAGAATGCAACTAGATTTAGGAGGATACAGCAGTAGTAGAGAGAATGTAGCTAGTTTTAGGAGGATACAGCAGTAGTAGAGAGAATGTAGCTAGTTTTAGGAGGATACAGAAATACTAGTGAGTATTTGGAGCATACGCTTGGATAACACTCTGTTCAGGATTCTTCTCAGCTCAAAAGCCGAAATTTCGCAGTCCTGTAAAAGAGGACAGGAAAGTTTAGCAACATGATCCATCATCAACCTTTATAAAACATCAGTGGCTGTTTTTGAAACATTTTCACATATATTCTGATTTTTAAATTCAATATTAACAAATAGGAATGTTATCATTTTTCACTGCATGCTTAAATTTCTGTGGTTAGCAATTACAAAAACATCAGATGTAATTGCAAAGAAAATCTCTCAATTAATTTTTCAGCAAAACACAAGGACAACATGTTAACTCCATAATCTGGGACTTTTTCAGCCTGAAGATTTTTTGCTGGAAAAGGTGCCCCTTTCATATGAAAATAAAATAATGAAACTTGAAAACATTTCTATTTGAATCAATATCAAGATCAATACTTCAGTGATCTTTGTAACATTTGGATCATTTCACTCCATACTCACCCCTCCAGCCAGCTGTCCAAAGAGACCCCTAAATCGGTCATCAATATCATCCTCAGTTATCTCCTCCTAAAATCAAAAATAAGTCTTAAAAATGCCAACAACGTACTCAAGCTGAAAAGCAGAAATCGATTGCTTTGGTTCCAAAATGGAATCTTTTCCTGTTTATGAGAATTTACAGACATAATACACTGAAAAAAACATAAACACAACCCTTGTGAGAAGTATGACCATTTTCAGAAAGTCACTTAACTTTCATTGAATGTTGACAGATTGTACGACTATATTGCAACATATTTCAATCACTGATTGAAACAGAAAAAAGGAGAATCTCATGGCGGCACTGACGATAATGGGAAATCAATATCGCATCTGTTTGCTGTTGACCTGCTGAACTGCTGCAAACCTCTGCTGTGCACTGCAAAAAATACGATAGAAATACTAGGTAAGATGAATTTACTTATTTTAAGACTTAAAACACTTATTTCTATCACAATTTTTCTTAGTAAGACAAAAAAAAAAAAATTTGTTTTGAGGTAACTACTAGCTTGCCAATAGGGTAAGTAAATTTCACTTGTCAAGTCAAATAGTAACTTATTTGACTTGACAAGTTACTATTTGACTTCACAAGTGAAATTTACTTACCCCATTGGCAAGCTAGTACAAATTACCTCAAAATAAGAAAATGTTTTTTTGTCTTACTAAGAAAATTTTTGCAGTGTTTAAGTCTTAAAATAAGTAAATTCATCTTACCTAGTATTTTTATCCATATATCAAATGGTCAATGGTGACATGGGGGACACATTCTCACTCCTCCTCAAGAGCTGCATGAAGTTAGCAGACGTTGGCTGGAAGTGGGAATCAATGACAAACTCATGGGTCGAGGGCATCCCAAAGATGCTTGATGGGGGGCTAATCCAGGGAATAAGCTAGCCATTCAAGAAAATGAATGCCTTCACCCTCAAGGGTAACATAGGTGACGTGGGGTCTGGCGTTGTCATGCTGAAATATGGCATCGTTTTGACAGACAAATGGTAGGACGATAGGCCACAGTATCTCATCGCAATATCGCACTGCATTCAAGTTACCCTTAAAGAAATGCAGGTAGGTGCAATGTCCATGGGATATTCCTGCCGAAGCCAGCACTCCTCCACCACCGTATGCCACCATGCGCACCACAATGACGTCATCATAACGTTCCCCTGTGCGGCGCCAGATATGTTACCATCTACTGCTCAGTGAAGCTGGAAACGTGACTTGTCACTAAGGAGAACAGTCCTCCATTGTGCCATCGGCCATTGGCTATGTCTGTTCACCCAATCGTGCCCATTTCTTCATTAAGAAGAGGTCCAATCCATGAAGAGGAAGACGTGAGCAAAGATAGACTTTGCGAAAAAGATTCATTACAGGTTGGGCAGAAACAGGGCGACTGTGAAGAACAACTGCCACATCAGCAGTGACAGTTCCTGGTCTCAGATGGTCATTGAGATGGAAAGTCCGGATATGGTGGTCTTGGGTGGGGGTCATCGCACGTGGTTATCGCCAATACTGGCGGTTAGGTGCTGTGCCCAATTCTTCAAAATGGTGTGTCCAAGGCAACTTTTTAAAGAAACGTAGACATAATGAGCCCTTGAGACAGCCCTGAGAGATATTCCGGCATTACTAAATGCCAATGGCATGCTTCCTGAGGTTATGTCATCTGTGGCATTTTGAAAAATGGCTGAACTGGGACTTTTGAGGTGGCCATTCACTACCCAGAGGACAGGGTGTACCTGGGCTGACCATACCTGAGTTCAATACCTCTGGATCAGACCCCTCCTGGCTGATGGACTAATTTTAACAAAGGGCTTGAAATTGACAACAACATGGCAAAAGGTAGCTGAAATGCACACAGAGCAGTTGCACACAGCCTTAATCGCATACTTAAACCCTACCAAGTCAACCACAGAAGTAATATTGCAGAATATTGCAAGAATTTAACTGCTGTGTTTTTATTTTTATTCAATGTATTTTGAAAATCAAATGCAAGGTTACAATGATGAGATAGAAATTGATGCTTTGATTAAGATGTAAAAAAAAAAAATAAAATAAATATCATGTTTATTTTAATTTACCTCTTCAACTCTATACTCAACGGGGTCGTCAAGTTCCCTACAATGAGATAAAATAATACATGACACAATAGAAAAGAGAGCGTTCTCCGCGCTTCTGCCAATTAAGTCAATCCAGACAATCCGGTGCAACCAGGACAGGACCAGGGCAATGTAAAGTAAAAAGAACGCGGGGGAGAGTCCTCTGATGAAGATGTAGTTTTACATCGAAACGTTAGTCACTTATTGTTATGCACCTTTCTTAATAAAAATTGTTAGAATTAAGCAGATATCTGTGCTGCACCGGCGTTCTTTTTACAATACATGACACAATATTTGAGGCATCTGAGTCTTGATCATAATTTCAGTGCATGCATGAAAAACAGAATACATACAGATAAATCATTGGAAACACTGCCATAACTGCTTTGTGAGGCCCATGACATGCTGTTGTTGTTAACACTGGTTCATATTGATTTGATTCTGTGCTGATTTTCAGAGCTGTACTTCTGTTGTTATTAGCAGCTATACACAGCGTCTCGCTGTCCCTGTCGCAGAGTTCTGATCAGCGGTCATACTTTATTTTTTTAACATATTCCCATTACCACCTAAAATAATTGTAGGCCATTTTTGTCACCTCGCCATGTATCTGCAAATTATTAAAAGTGTAAAATCCCCAGCTGTGAAAATATATAGTATTTATATTAGGCCATATAAAAAAAATCAGTTGGTGATCATCCCCTCCCGACTGGCAAAAAACGGTGCCAACCTAATTATTAATTTATTTTTTTAATTTTTCAAAAAAAATGTTTTTTTCATCGAAAAAATGTCTAGAATCGTGTAAAAACGTGAAAAAAAAGGTATGTCAGGGATTCAAACTGCGTGCTATTTTAATTCAACTGGGATGCCTGACTGGCCCTCTAGCGAGCGTTTGTTAACCAAGCCGCGCACGCGCAAATATCGAAGCATTTTCAGTTAAAACGCATTTCCACCAGTTTCAGTCTTACCCCCGGCCTCACTTTTTTATGCTCAGAAGGATGATCACAAACTTCTTATTTTTTATATGGCCTTATGAGGCTGTGCTTGTGAGCCGTGAGATTTTGTGCTGGAGGTATAAGAACGCACTGGAACTCCGCCTGTTTCTCGGAGAAGACGCGCACGCAGAAGTCTCCATTCTTGTGGGGCTCGAAGGTGGAGGGAACGATCAGGTATTCCCCTGGGGGCAGGGTGAACCGACTGCACACCTCCCGCAGGTTGATGAAGGTCTCTGAGCGTGCCCGGGAAGAGTGACGCAGGAAGAAGTTCCGGTTCAGGTGGAGGTTTCTCTGCCCCTCGCACTGGAAACATTCACAGGAAAATCAACACTGCCAGAGTACACTTGCAACCCCACTGAACTTAACACTGAAGGAATATCTTTTACTGAGTCACATGACTGCCTTCTGAACTTACTAACATGCAGCAGAATACAAACACCCTACTGAAAACAAAGTACTCTTCAATAAATATTGTTATATTGTTAGAGATGATTCAATACTTAACACCTAGAATTTGAAATTAGGACCTTAAAGCACACACACACACGCATGCACGTGCGCACACACACACACACACACACACACACCACACACAAAATCTAGTTTAGAATGTATGCCCACATGTATAGATTATTTTCCACAGCCAAAACAGAACAGTATTCCAACACTGCCACAACTCGTGGTAAGATTAATTTCAGGCACCATTCCGAGATGAATAGCTTTATGATCTTATTGTGCTGGCTTCAGCCAATGAGAGGGTAAATTTATGGGAAACGGGATACACAAAGGAAAAATTCAATGGAAGAAAAATCGCTTTGTCCTCCATTTTGCTCCTCCTGACACACACCTCCGCTGGGACCTAAAAAAGCAGAGAAGCACAAGTTACATTCAGGCCCGGCTTGTTCCACCTACTTAGCAAACAACATGCTATCGAGAAGCTATTAGGGATGCACGATATTGGATTTTTGGCCGATATCCGATATGCCGATATTTTACAACTCATTTGGCCGATAACCGATTCCGACATTTTTTCCCCCACACCTAATTGCAGAGCTCATCTAGGTTCTGTAGTGGAATTAACGTACAGAATTATTCTGCACACTCTTTATCATATCGGCCCGCTGGCAAATGCAGACATAAGACAAAGCTGAAAATGATGTATCATGAGTAATCATTCCTTGTGCAAAAGAAGAAGAATACTTCAACTTACGTTATGTAAAACATGTCATATTTATTCATGACAATTGTTTTTAAACAAAACAATTAAGATATTTGCATCCTATCCTACTTAAAACAGACTTGGATAATGCTCTCCCTGAGACAATCATGACAATACCCACAACCAGGGCAAATTTGGCAATTTTACATAACCTCTATTCACAAGGAACATGTGAAAAGTGCATTGTACAACTGTACAGCAATTAAATTTTATTTAATAAATCAGCCTGCTGCAGAGGACAAGGATTTTTTCTGTAGCAAGAGATAATTTTTTTTTTTTTTTTTGAACTGCTGGATAGATACTATGGGCAAGTACATTGAGCAGTTTGCTCATCAGGCTTAGCTGAGGAGTTTTATTCAGGCAACTCCTGAAAAACAGGGATTGGAGTGAACTCGTCCATATCCTAAACCTAGTCCGGCTTGCTTGTGAATACTCAATAACTGATCCTGGCGTGCCATCTAGTGATAGAATATTGTAACTGCGTGCATAAATTTGCAGGTCCACGTCCACTGGCGGACACATCTGCACAAAGATACCCTGCCGAGCACCGTCGTTCTTCTCGAACACGCCAAATCCAGATAATCCGTAAATGATTAATTAAATTAATATTTTAATTTGAAACGAGCAACTAAGTTGCCAGTCTCAAAGTTTCGAAGTGAAAGTATACTTTTTTATCTTTTAAATGTAGTACAGTAAAAGTAAAAGTCCCGGTTTAAAAAAAAATCTTAAGTAAAGTACAAATCCTCAAAACACTAGGCTACTTAAATACTGTAACTATGCACCATTGAAAACCGGAGTATCATGCACCCCCCGGAGAAAATCTCACTCTAGCCTGCATTCAAAACTTGAGAGCCCTGAGGCTTAATTCCGGCGTGTCGGTGTTGTGCCAAGGTAGTTATCCCCGATAGAAAGTGTCCCCCTGTCCGCTTTGGTCAGAAATGAACACAAAATAAATGTTATGAGGGTAGTTCATGATTACAGCATTCTGGAGGGGGGATATACTTTATAGCAGGCTCAAAAATATGGTCTGAAAAAATTTGTATCCCCCTGTAACATAGGATAGAAGTGAGCTAACCTGTACATACCCTCCAATATTATCAGGCTTGATCAGAAATGAACACAAAATAAATGTTTTCATTCGTATTTTTCATTCAATAGCAAGACATGCGCGCTCCCGCAGACAGGGGAAACACTTTCTATCGGGGATGACTACCTTGGCACAACACCTGCTTCTCGATGAGCAGGCCACGGCATTGTGTAGTGGCAGCATTGTGTCTGACGAGTTAACCTTATTATGCAAAAACACCGTATTTACAGAGCTACGATGATGCCATCTAAACTGGTGCTTGATCCTGTCAGATTACCCAGTATTGCTGAAATAAAATTTTTTTAAAAAGTGCCCCGCGCCAATTTTGGGCAACCTCCCGCACAATAAACAAAAGTTTTTTTTGCTTGGTCTTAATGGTTAATTATATCAGCGGATATGGGCGGAATGGCCGATGTCCGATACTTAATCGATAACGTGCCGATAATATCGTGCATCCCTAGAAGCTATACTAATGCTTTCCATCTAAGCTTACAAATAGCACTGCTTTTATCCACTGTGACTGGGTCCCAGGTGTACAGGGAGGAAAGGAAAGATAGGAGCCGTGGCATATAGGACGCCCTGCTTCAGAGGAACGCTTTGCTTATGGTTACATATCTGTTCCACTGGAATATTCGGCTGAAGGGCCCAGACGGTTTAAACGTATAGCTATTTTAAGGGGGTATGCCTAGCTTAAGAGAGTACTCCTGGGTTAAATGAACTCCTGGTTTGAGGGGACAGTGCACAGAAAGGTCCCCCAGGTTCAGATGGACAGCTGGCTCCAGAGAACGTGTCCCTCTCACCTCGTAGATGGCGAAGCCAACGGTGTGCATATCCTCCCCCATCTTCCTCCTGCGGCGTCGGTTCTTCTGGATCAGCCCCACGATGAAGCTGCAGCCGGCCTCATCATCGTTCGGATCATCGTCCTCCTCGTCCAGCTTAATCACAAACTGCGGATTCGTCCAGAAGGTGTCTGATGAAAAGAGAGATGTGGTCATAGTCAGACCGCGTGAATGGTCTCAATCCACAATGCTACTATGTAAGATACTATAATTCAGAGGAAATTTAGATTTTTTTGTCTAATTATTTCAGATATTGACACAATCAATCTCAAATAGTAACCTAGTTAAGCCTGTCTGCTTCTCACGATCACTTCATCACTATCAGCAACGTATTGGTTTTGATTAGTCATGAAATAAATGGCTTTATTGTTTTTGTTTCTTAAATGTGTTGCTGGTGCTTAGCAGTCTTCTCAACGCAATCTTTTTTCCTGAAAACATTTCACAACCCGACTGCTGACGTCTGGCGGCTGTTTATTTAATGCCTTGTTTCCACTACGACCACGAATCCCACGAATTGTCACGAATTGATAAATTTTCAGATTCGTGAGGACTCGTGGAATTTTGCAAATTTTATGGTCCAATTTGTGACGCAGTACAAAGCATTTATGATGCAGGTACGACAGAGTTACGGAGATCCGTGTGATTCGGCTCGAATTGCACCAATATTGTCAAGAATTGAGTAAGAATTACAAGAATCCATTACGAATACTGCTCGAACATGCTTCGGCGTGTATTCGTGTGATTCGTGACAGATTTGCAGCCGATTCGTGGTCAGTCACAAATTGCCGAATGAGATAAGAATACGCACGAATGCATTAGAACCGATTACGAATCAGTTACAGAGACTAAGAATAGACTACAAATTTGTTTAGAATCAACCACGAATTTTACATTTATGAACCTCTCCACGAATTTTTTGAACAGTTCAAAACTTTTGCCACAAATTCCCGACCGCTCACGAATTGCAAGAATTAATAAGAATTAAATACGATACAGTTAAGAACTTCCCGAACTGATTACGGTTCAACCATGAACAGGTCAAATTTCCCATTCGTGAGGATTCGTAGCCTCCGTGGAAAGGGGTATTAGACTGTATTCAAGAGAAAGAAAACGGGCGAGATCGCCGGTTCTACTCGCAGCGGCAGTTCTTATTACGCATGAAGAAATAAAGACTCCATTAATTGTGCAGTCCTAGTTATCTAGCTAGTGCAGATACCTAGTTATCTGAATTTTTGTATGCCTGCTGGAGGAAAATATTTCACTGTCGAAGAAGAAAAAAATGAGTTGTAGTAAAGGTTTGCATGAGTTCAGTTGATTAAAGGCAATCGTTTGAATAAAAGTGCGAGCAGTAGAGTGTCCAGCCCCTATCCTGTATCATCAGAACCCACCATCTCAGAGATCTAACCTACATTCTGCAGGGCTGAGAGCACAATTCACACAAAGCATCAGTTCATCCATAGCCATGACAGAAAAAAAAAAAAAAAAATACCCAGTAAGTATAAGTCTAGCCTATAAGTCAAACTAGAATGGAGAAGAGATTAAAAAATATATATATATATGGGCCAGGCTCACGAAATGTGCGCCGCCGCCACCCCCGGGTATCTGAAAAATAATGAAAGTACCCATAGAGCTTAGCTGAGTGGTTTTTAATCTATAGGTGTTGTGGGATCATGATCCGGCCGACGTTTTTCATTTTTTCGTGGTACCTGGTCAAAGTTGGGTCCCTCAACTCATTTTTTGGGCCGGGTTTCTGCCTCAGTTTCAAGACATGCATATCTTCTAAAGCCTCAAACATGTATAGATATAGCTATATCTTCTCAAAATGCCCTGATATGTATAGAAGGATAGTATAGCTGATGGAAAAATGGTATATAGGTAATATGCTGTTGGGATTGTCAACGCTACCATGGCCCTGAAGTCGGGGTACGTTTTGCATGCGGCTGCAAAATTGCTGCGCGAGTGCAAACTGCTCTCTAACACAATGTGTAAAATTAATTCAGGCAACCCTATGCTCTCAGTGGTAACTGTATGTGATAAAGGTATATGTCTACTCTCTGAATACCAAATATCATGGTCATTGGTGGAATATTTGGTGAGTTATACGCATTTCCCTATCCCCTTGCTTGTCTATGTCAGAAACACGAAAACCTACTGTTTGCCTATTATCCATCCAGAGGCCTATAACTAGTGATAATAAAGTTATTTAAGCCTCCAATCAGTGTTATAATTGTATATAAGTGATGTCCAGAGGTATATCACCCGAAATTAAAAACCCTACAGTGATTTTTTTTTTTCCTCGATCCCGTCATGCTGAAAAAAAAAAGAAATTCTGGTCTGCAAATACCTGAAAAATGTTATAAAAACCTATATCAAAACTCAAAAATCTCCTAGAAACACTCCTTAGGGCTTAAAAGTATGTAGCCTAGGCAATACCAAGCCAGAACAGGTGTTTATTAGCTCAAAATATCGGTATATCGGTCAGAAACCGAATCTAAGTCAGAAACCGTGACTAAGTCAGAAACCCGTCAAAGTGTACCAAACTCAACCCGACTGACTTGCTATTGCCATAATACTTAACTAATAGAATAAGAGTCTCAAGTAGGTAAGTGATCACTTACCAATGGAAGATGCCACTTGTAGGCTGGTGGACAGGCTGCTTGACAGTTCATTTTTTTTTTTTTTAAATTTTGGGTCCTAGGTTCCCTTAGCCTGAGCCCCGGGAGTTTTTTATGATGATTGCATGTTTCTGTCTTTTAGTTATTGTTATTTTGTTGTAGGTGTTGTCTGGTGTCCCCGACCACCTATGCATGTTATTTGAACAAGTTTATGACTGATTGGCCACCGATTGCGGCCACAGCGGCCGCCACGCTCCACGTCAGTTTCTGCCTGAGATCCCGGTTTCTGACTGAGAGCGTGGGCCGACGCCACCGATATTTTTCGATTAAATCTTCAAAAATACAAGTCAACACGTTTAGAAAACACAATATATCATGTCCCCGCCCACCCATGCATGTTATTTGACCAAGTTTATGACTGATTGGCCACTGATTGCGGCCACAGCGGCCGCCCATGCCCCGCGTCAGTTTCTGCCTGAGATCCCGGTTTCTGACTGAGAGCGTGGGCCGATCGGTCCAATGTCGGGCCTCTGACCAACGCCATCGTTATACGACCCCAATTCCGAAATAGTTGGGACGAAGTGTAAATTGTGAATAAAATCAAAATGCAATGACTTTCAGATCACATGAGCCAATATGTTATTTACAATAGAACATAGATAACATTTCAAAAGTTGAAACGGAGACATTTTACATTTTTATGCACAAAATGAGCTCATTTTGTGGATAAAAATTGTAAAATTTATCAGTTTCAACATTTGCTATGTTATCTCTGTTCTATTGTGAATAAAATACGGGCTGGTGTGATTTGAAAGTCATTGCATTTTGATTTTATTCACAATTTACACTTTATCCCAACTATTTTGGAATCGGGGGTGTATTTTCGATCAAATCGGCTAAAATACATGTTAACATGTCAAATCAACATGGAATATCATGTCTCTGACCACCTGTGTAACGACTGGGGCCATAATTGGCCGAATACGCCCGGTTTCTGCCTGAGATGCCCGGGTTTCTGACTTAGAAATCTAAGGCAGAAACCCTAAGTCAAAACCGACCAAAATGCTTCAAAGCGCTGTAGCTATGTCGTTATTCAATAAATAATTGATCTAAACAGTGATTTCCACTTTGATTTAGGCCAACAACAATACCTGAATTGCATTTGGCTATATCTTTTACAGTTTTTAAAAATACATCTAAGTCAGAAACTTTTCTTAAAAAGGTCATTTTTTTGGGGACACAAAAATCCCACTCAATCCCTGTGGGTTGGAGTTTTTTTTTTTGCCCTAATGCACCATATATTTGCTTCATCCTGAAGGATTATTAGGGTGTAGGGACCTTTTTTTTTTAGTTTTTCTAGAGTGCTAAATGTAAAATCTAAGTCAGAAACCAGTACTTTGTGGACCATTTATTAAATGTCACCGCAATACACAAAACGACGATAGGGACGTATGCCGACTGTCAGACATAGCCTACACATGTCTATTATGCACAGAAAAAAATATAATAAAATAGAACACACTTAAATATAAAAAACAAAAAGTGAACTATTTCACTTTTTACATGGACATCAAAAAAGTGCCATTTTTGGCTACTTTTCCAACTTTAAATGCAAAAAAAGACAGGGAAATATTTATCGAAGACTGACAAAAGTGGGGTGTTCCAAGTTGCTCTTGGTGAGCTCTATCCATTCATGGTGGTTCTGGAATGATCTAAGCAAAATATAAGATTTGCTAGCCTATGGACACATTTAGAGGGGGGTGGCGCACATTTCGTGAGCCTGGCCCATATATATATATATATATATATATATATAAATAAAATACAGTAACACCTATAATGACAACACGAATAACAACTCAAAGATATATAAATTGGTATATTGGTGAAATAAGACACTATTACAATAAGAGAGATCAATACACCATTTTAAAGGGAGGAGGGTGATCTGATGTGTAAAGTTTGGCAGTAGGGCATGGGGTGGGTGATGGGGGGGATGGAGGTCATACTTGGATAATTCCGGCAACCCCCAGCCGTAGAGCCACTCCTCCAGGTCCCCTCGTACTTGGACAGCGCCCATTTCTTGAGGTCGTCATCGTCCAGCGCATCGGGCGTGAGGTTACAGATCTCCACCCGGGAGTAGTGCCGCAGGAAGTCCGAAAACGACATCCTGAGAACGACACGAGAGGCAGGATTCAGCGGACACAGGGCGCAGACCTCAGAGAATAACCTCGCGTGCACAAGAAACAAAGGAGGGCACTAAAACAGAAAATGGCACAAAAGATGCATCTGGTGCCTTCATATCGCTTGAAGAATTAATGGCACAGGCCGCTAATGGCAGTGCACGGTGGTATTGGGCAGCATTTAATGAGGGTTTACCAGAACTCTCCATCCTCTGAGCGGTTACTCAGCCTCTCTCGGTCGTCATCGCTCACCTGGGACCACTCCCGCGATCTTTACAGAAAAAAAAGCAGGTGTCTGTCAGCTCATTCCACACGCCAGTCTGCTGACCTTCTGATAGCAGCTTAAAATATTTCAGAATTTTCCAACGCCAGCAGGAAGCTACCATTCATTTCATTTGATCAACCAAAAAAGCATTTTCTCATAACCTTTATATGAAATAAAGGCATAAAAAAGGAATGCAATCGTTACTATTTTAACTAAGTTGTATTACTTATCTCTGACTTGATTATGTTTATTATGGTATTTGTTGATTTTTAAAAAAAAAAAAAACACAGGTACCACACCTGTGTCTCCCTCTACTGGAGCTGGGTGGGGTACCAGACCTGTGTCTCCCTCTACTGGAGCTGGGCAGGACAGGTCCCCAGTTGCTATGATGCTGACAGAAGTTAATTTTTTGAAAGAATGAGCCAGCATTGGAGTGGGCTGGACACCTGAGCTATTAAACCTATGTGTATAAACTTCACAACTTCCAGAATACTAGAGAGTACCCTACAAATCAAGTTCTCAAACAGAATTGAAATAGAGACATTTAAAATGCCCTTCCACAGAACAGCCATATTTACAAAACAGTCATGAATGTTAAATTGCCAGGGTAATTCACAGGTTTTTAAAAAATTCCAAAAATGAAGTTTGTTAAATTTGCATTGACGCTCAAGTCATAATTCTGTATACTTGTGCAGTGGCCGTTCAATTTCTGCATGAGCAGTATTGGTGCTAGCATCCTTTTCGATTTTTCAAGATTTTCCAAGCTCAGCCAAACAGCTTCAAACTGAAAAGGGCACTTCCTTGGCTATTCGGCAATATGACAACTAAGTTTGAGATTGATCGGATGAACGGCTGTTGAGATATGTGAAGTATGCACATAGATAAATAAAACAATGCATACCCTCACATAAATACATACAGTGCAGATATTCACTCAGATAGAGATTCCTTGAATAAACACAATTACCTCTGTTGAGACAACTCAGACAAGCAACAGGGTAGGGAGATGGGTATTTGTGGACATGGAGGTCCGTGTAGCAGATATCAGGGCACGTGATTCAGACATTGGGTGCATGATGGATGCATGGGGGTACATGGGCAGAGGTACATGAAGTAGATAAGGGGTATACGATGGAGACATCGAGGTACATACCCGTCGCTCCAGGGTCCAGTCCACTCCACCTGGCCCCAGGGATTCCGGACACGGATCAGCTCCACCATGTCGCCCCTGTACTCTGCCTGCAAGGGCAGCAGGGTTAGCGGGTCATGAGATTAGCGCAGCGCGGGAAGCGCGAAAAAGGTATGAAAAAGTTAACGCGTCATAGGAAGTAACTGTGAGTGACAACATACACAAGCTGATTAAGCAACCCTCACTCTCCAAAATAACCTGGATAGTGAGGGATGAGTTCACCTTCAGCTGATCTGTGATATGTAGAGTACTGAAAAACCAGGTTTGGGCACAGGCACACTTAAGTCATTACACAGCAATGGGCTATAGCACAGCACACTTCAGCGCTATTCTAATTTACAGTACCATAGTTTTAGGCACTCAAGACTTTTTTTTAATTGAAATTGGTCTTGAATCTTTCTTTTTTGTTCTTCACATTATTGTTACTGTAGATAAAAGTACATTAAAGACACCAAATATTAATTTCAATTATATGTCTACAAAAAAGACAGTTGACACAGATAGTACAGCCTTTACAAAGCCCTGATTTCACATCATCCAGGCTAGCTGGGATTACCCAGAGAGACAGACACAAGTGAGGATGTAAGCTTGCATGGCAAGTTCTCCATTATGCTCAAAACAGCTTATAAAACTTTTAAACTACAGGAGGGGGAGGGAGCAGTGCAGGAAGGGGAGGGGTCTGTGTCGGAAGGGGAGGGGTCTGAGCAGGAAGGGAAGGGGTCTGTGCAGGAAGGGGAGGGGCCTGTGGAGGAAAGCGAGAGGGCGGTGCAGGAACGGGAGGGGACTGTGCAGAAAGGAGAGGGGGCTCCGCAGGAAACGGAGGAGGCAGCTCACCGTATCAGCCCCAGTAACGGAGTAGGCGTGGCCCTTCACCAGCTTCCGCGATGTAATGGCCTCAGTCTCTGCTGAACTGGTGATCTAAGAGTACAATAATGTCAGCTTATCATTTTACCACAGAGCACTGTTAATAATGAACTGCAATCGGTGCGTGTGTGTTGTATACATGTCTATATTAGTATTATGACGATGCGAGCGAGCAACTCATGTTGATAGAGCAGCTCAGCATGTGTGGGGTTGTAAGTCTGTGTTGTGTGTGCAGGGCAGTGGATAAAGTGTGTGTCTGTGTGTGTGTGTGTGTGTGTGTCTGTGTCTGTGTGTGTGTGTGTGTGTGTGTGTGTGTGTGTGTGTGTATGTGCGTGTCTGTGTGTAACGTGTGCATGAACAGTGGTACAGCAGGGACCCACATTAATGGAGCAGCCCAGCAGAGAGCCTCTTCTCAGGGCTTTTTGAATGATCTTGAAGAGGTGAGGGTCGGGTCTGTCCAGATCATGCGCCTCGGCGATGCCCCCCGTGAAATCCTCAAACCCCTCAGTGGTGCTGCCGCCCGAAAGCGCCTCGTAACAGCCGTTCAGCCTGAAAACATCGGGCCGAGACTGAGCACAATCCAGACCAGGCTTCCAACAGAGCCAGTCAACATCCAGTTCTCAAATAAACTGAGCATTCAGTGCTGTGCAAAAATACTTCCCAATTTCTTCTATTTTTGCTCATTTATCATATTCAAATGTTTTAGACATTTCAATTAATTCTAATATGAGACAAAGACAATGCGAGTAAACACAAAATGCAGCTTTTAAATGATCGTTTCATTTATTGAAGGTAAGAAGTTATTCAAAACCTATATCACCCATGTGAAAGAGTAATTACTCCCCTACACCTAATGACTGATAGTGCCATCCTTAGCAGCAACAATTGCAATAAAACATCTGCGATTGCTGGCAAGGAGTCTTTCCATCGCTGTGGAGGAAATTTGGTCCAGTCTTAGTCATGGAATTGTTTTAATTCAGCCACACTGGAGGGTTTTCAAGCATGAATTGCCTGTTTAAGGTCATGCCATGGCATGTCAATAAGATTCAAGTAAGGGCGTTGACGACCCCACTCCAAAACCTTTATTATGTTTTGTTTGAGCCTTTCAGAGATGGGCTTGCTTTTGTGCTTAGGATCACTGTCCTGCTGCATATCCCAACTGAGCTTGAGCTTTAGGTCACAAACTGATGGCCGAACATAATCCTTCAAGATTTTCTTGTAGAGAGAGAATTTATGGCTTCATCAGTTATGGGAGGCTGCCCAGGCCCTGAAGCAGCAATACAGCCCTAGACCATCCCACAACCACTATTGTGTTTGACTGTTGGTATGGTGTTCTTACTGTGGAATGCTGTGCTAGCTTTACACCAGATGTAAGAGGACCCATGTCTTCCAAAAAGTTCTACTTTTGACTCATGAGTCCACAAAATATCATCCCAAAATTCTTTGTCAAGATGTTTCTGGCAAATGTGAGAAAAGCCTCTGTGTTCTTTTGATCAACAGCCTTGGTTTTTGCCTCCCATGGATGCCATTTTTGCCCAGTCTCTTTCTTACTGTGGAATCGTGAACACTGACCTTAACTGTGGTATGCAGTTCTTCCAATGTTAGTTAGTGTTCTCTAGTGACCTCATGAACAAGTTCATGATGCACTTTTTGACAAATTTTGGCAGGTCGGCCACTCCTTGTCCAGTGGTGAAGTGGAGAGTAAACACTGGTATATGGACTATATCCACCTCTTTTTCTATCAGTTTACAGAATATTCAGCAAACAGCCAAAAAGGCCTTGAAATATGTAGGAGAGTATATCCACTTTCTCCGTAGAACCACTACACCCCTGAGCTTGACAATGCACAGTCGACACCATGCATCAAGACTATTAAAAAGTGTTGCCATCTTCTCTGGGCTTGATGCCATCTGTGATGGACAGTGGTACTGCAGAAGTGTGGAAGAGTGTTTTAAGGTTCAAAGAATCAGCACTTCAAGAGGATTTCTGAAAAGGCAGCAGCTGTGCTCTCCAGGCCAAACATGGCAAAGACAACCAAAGGTGTTATCAGCGTCAGGTCCAAATGCCAGTGTCTACCATGGTAGGGAAGTGTCTCAGTGCACATGACATGGGTGACTTGAACGTTCCGGTAATTTCCAGCAAAGCAACGCCACACCACATTCACACTGAATGAACAGACCATTCAAATCAGTCCCTTTAGATGTTATTTGCATTTTCAAAAATGTCCCAAAGTTTTGGAATTGGGGTCGAATAATGGTTCAGGAGATATACCGGTAGATGCCAATACCCACAATTTGAAGCTGACAGTGTCAATTTTAACCTCATATTTGTTTTGTTTTCCCAAGTTCAATATGCTAAATCAAGAAGCCAAAAAGCAAAAATCACTGTCCAAATTCTTACTGACTGCACAGTAAATCTGGTTCTCTCAGCATCATAAATGTAAATACGCAGGGCAAGGCACAGAAAACTCCATCCAAGCAGTCCTTTATATGCATCTGAAATTTCTGGCCCGACCAAGGGTATTTATCCCACTACCGCCAAGAACAATATTCACCTTTTCCCATTGTCATGATGACGTAGAATTGAAATATCCAGTGTTTGATTATAGTTTTAAGTCAATCGGACCACTAAAAAAAAAAAAAAAAAAAAGACTCAAGACTTGACTTATTTAAAATAATTTTTTTGGGCCAGAGGCCAAGCCCTTGTCCCAGTGTGGCACAAAATTAAATCAAGAGATCTAAAAGTCACAGCTTATCACCCTATAGAATTTGGTTGAGAACGGTTGTGTAGTTTTTGTATAAAATTGCTAGCAGACAAACAAACAGACAAACTTAAAACCGCATGACAGCAATGCATCGTCTCAGCCCCTCCGAGACCTGGGACAGGTAATAAGCCCTTACTTAGCGTAGGCCTTCTCCAGCAGGGCGCTCCAGAACTCAGAGCCCTCGGCCGAGTGCACGAACAGCAGCTCCCCGTCTCTGGTGGGCAGCCTGTCGTCCACAACCACGTCCACCCACTCTCCAAACTGCCAGAACTGCAGGTGGAGAAACAGCGCTTCTCATTCAGTGAAAAACTGAGAATTATGTCTGTTAAGGACGTCATGATTTATAAAATAACCACAAAGTTACACATCCTCACCCTAAATTCTAAACCACTCATCATCACACAACTGCAATTAATTAACTCAGTGCAATAATTCAGCATGAATGTGCTAGATTGATCAAGCTGCATCAACACATCAGTCATTTAGTTGGTGAATAGCCTGCTGCTGCAGATCAAAACATTCGCACCAGGGTACCAGCATCAGCTTCTGACTGTTGTCATTGGGAATTTTAGCAAAGAAAATGGAAAAATCTGAATATATTTATTAACAGAGCTGATGTTTTTGAATTTTTAAACAGGTATTGTAAGCCTCACAATTTCAAGAAAATTCGTAGAATGGGGAGAGAGTTGCAGTGGCAGTGTAGGTGAAATTTCAGTTGAAAAGTTCAAATGGAGCTTGCTCCTGCCCTTTGAGGTACAGAAGGCAGTTTTTCACCTGAAAATGGAAAATTCCTGCATAGCCGTCCTCAAAGCTCTGTCCAGGGGGCACGACTCGATTGAGCACCTGCTCGTTCAGCGTCAACGAGGCGATGGCAGCCAGGAGCCAGCAGTCACCTGGTAAACAAGCACACCTGAGTATCTAAACACCTGAACACACCAAGCCACCAGTACACCTCAACACACCTGAGCACATATACACATGAACACAACTGAGCACACACCTGTGCACCTATTGTATACACCTGAACACACAAGCACATAAAAACCTGAACACACACAGTCAGCTGTATATCTACACACACACCTGATCATCTGTACACCTGAATACACCTCAGCACCAGTAAATCTGAACACATCTGAGCACCAATGAGCACCCGTGTACCTGAACACACCTAAACACCTGTAAGCCTGATTACGCCCAGCACCTGTAAACCTGAACACACAAGACCACCTGCGCACTTGAACACAACTGAGCACCTATACACCTGAACAATCACTGTTTACCCCTGAATATACTTCAGCACCAGTACCCCAACATCCTATCACACAGCCCAAAACAAGGAAGAACATCAGCACTCAAACTTCCCCTGAAGACAAAGAAACGAATCAGAAAAAGAGGAAGAGGAATACTTATAATATTACATGATAAATACTGTCAAGTACCAAAAATATAATTAGTTTTTAGTATCTGATTTAAAAATCTCTACCTTTTTGAGTAATATATATCAATAACACGAGGAACAATTTTCATTCTGCTTCTATCACTGGTTGCTTTATTCGTTTTGAGAATGCTGTACATTTTTTATATGCTAAAGGTCTTAGAAAATTGGGCTCAAACTGCACAGCGAGGGAAGCATTTCTGATTTCAGAAGCTCAGTGTAAAGCAGTGCTCTGGGTCATGTTTGACAGAATTGTTCAGTGATGGATACACAAATTAAGGCTAAAGCGTTGCCCTCTAACCCTGTTCGTGGAGATCCACCATCATGTAGGCTTTCACTGCAACGCTAACAAAGCACTTATCATTCAACAGCCGGAGCAGGGCAGTCCAACCCAGTTCCTGGAGATACACAGTCATGTAGGTTTTTACTGCAACCCATTATACAAAGCACACCTCATTCAACAGCCGGAGCAGGGCAGCCCAACCCTGTTCCTGGTGATGTGACCACCAGTGGTGTAACGATACGCCAATACAGTAATCGTATCGCGATACAAAGCCTCCGATACGATATATTGATTCGGAGGATGTGTATCAGGATACACAAGGCTTTTTAAAAAAGTCCACATATTTTCTTAAACCCTGAAATTGCAACATTTTCTATCGCTTTCAATGAAAACGTAGTGACTTCCTTATATTCCACGTGGTTGCATTTCTCCAAGTACAATCTGTTGAAGTGTTGTTTCAACTTGTTTGAGGTCAAGTTTTCAGAGTTCAAGTTAACTACTAATGATAAGTAGTTTGCAATATGACTGTTTCTTCCAGTGAATAGTAGTGGAGACCTATTCAACTTTTATCAATTTTTTTAAGCTGAAGACATTGAACTGAACAGTAAACACGCAGTGGTACCTAAAGGTAAACTAACTGTATTCCTTTGTTTTAATAAAGTTCAAAAGCCTTGTCTTGGGATATCTTTCAGTGTTGCTGCTTACCTGTAAGTAGAAAGAAAATCAGCAGTAAAATAATTTGTAGTGCATCAGGATGCGTATCGTATCGCAACCCCTGTATCGGGATATGTATCGTATCGTGACCTCACCGTATCGTTACACCTCTAGTGGCTACCTGTGAGTTTTCACTCCAAACCTACCAAGGCATACCTCACTGGACAGCCACAGATTTCATTAAGATGCTAACGAGTAGAATTGGGTGTAGAAAATTATGGTTTCGGTGGGAAAACTACAGGCAGAGTACTGTGCTGCAGCAACAAAAGGATATTCAGGGAAGATCTTGAGCAAACGCCTCAGTAAAACATTTCATAACCTCCATCAAACCAGAAAAACCAGAATCTGGGTACTAGCGAAGCAGGTCAGCTGCGCCTCGGAGATGCATTCGCACAGAACGAGCTCTCCACCAACCTGCGCCTCAGAGATGCAGGTGCACAGAGGCAGCTCTCTGCTAATCAAAGCAAACCCTGCAATGATATCAAGCAGCTTTGCGATTTCTCCTCTCCAATTTCCACTATTCCTAAGTCTCATTACTACTATACCATAGTATCATTACCACCACAGTCTCATTACTAGAATCATTACCACCATGGTCTCATTCTGAATTCACTGATTTTAATTCACCTTCTGGCTAACTTGTGTGTGTTTTTTTTTTTAATTTCAGGTCCATTTTGCAAAACATATTTGAACCTGTTTAGTATTCCCAGTCAAACATAGGTTAAATTATTCACTTGAAAGTTGCAGCTTTTCTAGAAAAGGTAGATTTGAGCAGCCTAAAGAGCTCACTCGGCAATGAAGTTACGAAACCAAACAGACCAGCACACAGCACTGCACACACACACACACACACACACACACACACACACACACATAAACTCATTGTTATTCAAACAGTACTGAACATACACTGTAATGGCACCACAGCTCATACACAGAACTCCACAAACACTAGTGTACTCAGTCAATAAAACAGCACTGCCCACACATGGAAAATACACTTATTCAAACAGCACTACACATACATTGTAAACACACAATTATTCAAACAGTACTGCACAAACACTGTAAATACAAAATTCTTTGAACAGCACTGCACATACACTGTAAATACAGTGTGAACACACCTATATTCAAACAGCACTGCGCATACAGTGCAAGTAGTTTTTCACTAAGCACTGCACAGACGTGGTAATGACAGCACTGCACATACTACACTGTAAAAATGCACTGTCAGAAATGCACAGTAAAAATCGTTGTTATTCTAATAGCACTATGCACACACACACTTTAATGACAGCACTGCACATACATAGAAAGCACTCTGCTCTTCAAAGGGCCGTGTGGTTGACTGTATCTGCTAAAGCCGTCCAGCTCATGTCTAATAGTGAGGCTGAGAGGATCGGGAACATGATTCATGACAGGAAATCGGAACAATTTCTCAGGCAAAAGTAGAGGCTGGAGCTGAAGAGCACAAAAAGGGAGAGACTCAGATTACACAGCACATCTGTGCCGTTTTAAGAGTGCCCTGTCCATATAGCTCAGGTTAATATATGCCTTATGCCAACTGAAGAAATACTGGGACAGTGAAATATAACTAGGATGATGGAATGTGAAACTACGTCTGAACCAGATCACGTGACTGAAATGGAACACCTTCATCTTACCCGAAGCACAGAACTGCACTCTTGCTGAAAATTACATGTCAGACAGTAACTCACACAACCAAGGAGGACAGATCAGAGTAAGAGAGCATGTACTGCACACATCTATTCATCCCTGGACACGCATGTGCTTCCACATAGACCAGCGCCGGAGGCTTTTTTGTACTGGTCTCCAGCCTCCACCCAACGTCCCTGCGCCAGCAAACATTCCCAATCCCACCTCAGCAAACTCGCCCACGAAACTTAGCGGAATTTTCCGCCATGGGCTGCCACGCAACTACAAGCCCTGCCTCATTCAGACTGGCTGCAGGCGAGGGTGGAGTTAAGGGTTGACAAACAAATACACCTTCAACTAATTCTACGTAAAAACAGGGTCAGCTGCAGGAAATCAGCAATGCAATCTACCGGGGTTAAATATGTATCTGACCTCTTTCAAAGATGAGACCTGAATTCAGAAGGCACAAAAAATGGTGTTAATAATGGCAAATGATCATAACAGATCAGGGCTAATCATCAGTCTGAAGAGATGTTTTGTGCCTTCCTCAAATTTCAGCTCAACATCCACCATTGTTATTTGCATACTGTCACATCTATTCAAACCCATTCCACCCCCACTTTACATGATGCTGGCCAGTGGACAAGGGCCCCCCCCCATAACCAGATTCCTCCAGAGATTTAATCACAGTAAGTTCATTCTTTTATTCATTTCACGTCTTTTCACTGGTGAGTTTTCCTTTAAACCACTGTGCTTTGTTTTTTGCTCCATTTCCGTTCACTTTCTGCTGCCCAGTAATGATTATTTACGAGAGTTTTATGTAAGAAGTGCTAAAAACATATTTATTTCACTGAGGTAAACAAACCCACATCTCCATTTTCAGATTCCATTCTCCATTTAACAACTTTCATTTACCTGGAGGGCCATCATTTCAATCAGGGGTGTGTCTGTTACCAATGTGCCATGAACTGGACACACAGTACAACATAGAGGAATAACAACTATCCACAGCTCCTCTGTTTCGATTGGCCTACTTGTGTCCCCAGCAACTCTCAAATTAAACTTATGCCCTTGATTCTGTCATGACATATTCTCTACAATGTCACTACATGTTCTGTACTCTGTCATGACACATTCTCTACACTGTCACGACACATTCTGTACCCTGGCACTACACATTCTGTACTCTCTCACTACACATCCTCTACACCATGACAACACACTTCTGTACTTAGGCAATTTTCTACTGCTACCTATGATCCTTTTCGGCAGTTTAGCCATTCAATTCCACATGTAATGTATGTTTACAGTATACAATACCTGTGTTGTAAGCTGTTTGACTTCTTATTTAAAAAAAAACTCTGAAGTGAAAAACTGGAAATTGAGTCACCTCAGTCAAGGTAAACATTGGTTGTTGTGGGAGCGGTTTTCACATCTTAAAAAACTGGTTTGTTATACAAGAAAAAAAAAAAAAATTAGCGGGTTGATAAATACCATCACTTGTACCCCAGGCAAAAAAAAAAAAAAGCCACCAAAAACAAAACAATTGGGGTGGACCACGAACGGGTGGGCGGTTATGGCAAGCAATTACATTAAATAATGCAGCCAAATGCTCCACCTACACTTTACAAAACTGTACCCAGGGCCCTAATTAAATCTCATCGGTCTTTTCCCTCTCGGTGAATGGCAACTACAAAAGGTCACTGAAATGCTTCAAAAAAAGTCTAACTAAGGTGTCTTTTGTTAAATACGCTCACAAAAAAGGTGCGAGTCAGGAGGGCACCCGGCTGTGCCATAATCTTTGCTTCTTGAAAATTATGTCAACTCCAATTTGGAGGTATTCACAACTACTGTATATCATAAGAACCATATGGGAACTCTAGACAGTGAGATGAATATATGGACGAGATAAGGGAATATATGAATGAGTGAGGAAAATATATGGATGAGTGAGGGGAATATAGGGAGGAGAGAGGGGAATACATGGATGAAAAAGGGGTATCTATTGATGAGTGAAGGGAATATATGGATGATTGAGGGATATATGGATGAGTGAGGGGAATATATGGATGAGTGAGGGGGAATATATGGACGATTGGGGAGTACATATAGATGAGAGAGGGGAATATATGGATGAGAGGGGTATTTATGGATGAGAGAGGGGAATATATGAATGAAATATAGCAATATAAGGATGAAAGAGGGGACTATATGGATGAGTGAGGGCAATACATGAATGAGATGTGAATATATGGACGATTGATGGATATATATGGATAAGAGAGGGGAATATATAGACAATTGGGGAGCATACATGGATGAAAGACGGGCATATATGGATGAGTGAGGGGAATATATGGATGAGTTGAGCCATACCTTTCCTCGCTGTGAAGCTGCAATCTTGAATTATAAAGCCATAAATAAGGTAACACAAAAATAGCCAGATTTGGCTTCTGCCTCATGCAAATGCGAAGGGGTTAAAAGGTATATATGGATGAGAGAATGGAACATATAGATGAGTGAGGGGAATATATTCATTCATTCATTCTTTTTATTTGTTATAGAGGGACAATGTACATCAATGAACATTTTTTAGAAAAAAAATGTAAATGTACCCAATTATAGCCACAGGCTAATTTCCATTGGCAGTCCCCCTGCCAGAAGGAACCTGGCCAAGTTACCGAGTAAAAGCAACAATATAAACACTAAATACCTCATAAATAAAATACATCATTTAAAAAAAAATAGTTGAGGTAGTATAATTACACTGATGAATTACAATTAAACATGGATAAGCACTATAACAATTCCTAATAAGTAAGATACAAACTTCATTCAAAAAACAAATTAGAAAAACATGACTGTATCTTCTAAAATACATTCAGAAAATATTAGGAAAAACATGACTGCACCTTTAAAAATATAATTAAAAATATTATGCATATATCAAAAATGATTACAAGACTGGTGTTCCCTGAGCCACTCCTTCAATTGCCCTTTAAAAACCCTATAGCTAGTACAGTCCCTTATAGTAGGAGGCAGTCTATTCCAGATGTTACTACCTATTACTGAAAATACATTTCTACAAAAAGAGGTCTTTCTGAATGGTACCTCACAGTCCCGCCTAAATGATGATCTAGTTCGATATGTTCTATTGACCTCTGACCTGTAATTGATATAACTGTTAAGGGGAGGTGGTGCTAAGTTGTTTAGAATTTTGTACATTAAACAAGAAAACTTGAAGGCACTGACTTGAATATGGATGAGTGAGGGATATATGGATGAGACACGGGAATATATGGATGAAAGAAGGGGATATATAGAAGAGAGAGGGGAATATATGGATGAGGGAGGGAAATACAAGGATGATTGTGGAGAACTCATGGGACAAATCAGATGCTCCCTAAACAGAGTCATTATCTCAGCTCAATTCACTCTTGACATGCCCAGAGCAGCCCCCTGTCCCCCCTTCCCCGACAAAGCACGGGAAGTCTAATGGACTAACACTTCCTCTTGGTGTGCTGCTCACAATACTCCATGCGTGCGGTAAAATCCAGTGACCAGCAAACCGGTTATGCCGGTCACAGATCAAACGATTCCTAGCACAACAGATTAAACTCTCCGTGCAGCATGTATGTGAACATGAGATGGAAAATCAGATCAACAGCAGTGGAGCTACGCCTGTAGGCAGTAAGGCCTTGTTTTATTCTAAGCTCTGTAAGTGCAATTCCCCTCTGTTGTCAGTGCACTGCATGCAGCAAAGCGGATGAGTACTTTTCCGGCATTTGCATGAGGCGTGTGCTTCTGGCATCTGTCCATCAATGACAATACTAAAATAAACCACTTTTAAATTTATTACAGGGGAGCAGAACTCACCGAGAGCACCCTGACAGATGTCCGTCCTGGTCGCCCCTCCCACTATAAACTGCGGACAGCCAGACAACTCCTGCAACAAAGAAAAACAGTAGAGTATGAACATGTCCTTACTAATGATATTTATAGGCACTGACTTGTCCAAGATGGCACTTGAATTATGCTTTTTTTAGTTGCCCTTTCCTTTAGTGCACTACGTAGTTTTTTGAGCATGTAAAAGATCAAAGTTCTCACTAAAGGGAATCAATCTCTTCAACAGAAAGCACAGATCCTGAACTGCTTGAAACACTTTGTTTTTAGTCCAGCCTTTTCTTCTGTAACATGTCAACATCATAATGTAAAAAAAAAAAAAAAAACTGGCATCATGCCCAACCAGGGGCACACCTTTGAACAAAGCTAGGTATAGAGGAGGCCCCGTGGAGTTTGGTTTGTGAGTATTGTCATGTTGAGATGATGAGGTAAGGCAAACTGCCCTTCGATGGACTTCTAAAGGAAGACGAAGTAAAGAATTAGAGGTTATGATTCATTTATACCACTATACCTCAGCAGTTCGACCCAACCTTTTATTGAGTTCCCCTCATTTTACCAAGGCTGTTTCTGAACTGCGGTTGGCCAATCACAACACAGCTGTCTTAAACGGTGGGGGGGTGCCTTAAAGGGACAGGAGCCAAACAGCCTGTTTCAAGCTGAAAGAGTCTGAGGTGCGGCACACACAGTTGAAACTAGGAGGCTTTTATCGGAAAAATATGCAAATATTTGTAAATTTACTACAAAAATGAAAATATTAAACCGGGAAATTGGCATAATATGTCGGCTTTAAAGGAGTTTAAGCCAAACGGGCCAAAGAATCTGCAGATGTTTTGGCCGCACAGGTCACATCCACACATCTGCACAGAGGAGTGTATACGTATTCACACTCACACAAATTTAATAAGGGGGAATTCCAACAAACTGCACCTTCATTTAAGGAGTCCAATTGCAAAGTCTTCTAAGTCAAGTTGGTCCATTTTTTTTTAAAAATCATATTTTTTTGGTAGGCATAGAAATTATCTTCCATAGATACCAATTTTCACTATACTGAAACTATTAGCCTTGCAGATATAATCCATGAGGTAATTCATTATTTTTTTTTTTAAGAAATTACTTTGATTTTGCAACACAAAGTTTTGACTCAGCAGGTTTTGAAAGTGGAGTGGAAATTTAGCAGGTTTTGACAGTGTTTAAACCAGCCCCGTTGCTCAATAGGTGAAGATATTTGACTCAGGACCCACTCTACATGCAACTCAATGCTACAGACAGCACAGTGGTTGAATAGCTGCTATGACAATGACAACATAAACATGAGTCCATGGGTTCAAATCCCCCGTTTATGGTATCACTATCATTTCTGAACTGCCCAAACCAATAAACTAGAACCCAATTTGTTACGATACTTTGATTGTCACCATAAGGCAATGAGAATCACGTTTCCACATTAGCTGATGACTTAGCAGAATTTGACAGTTTTCCTCCTTGACTTGGCAGGTTTTGACAGAGTTTCGCTTTTTCCGTAACAATTTATAACATGATTTAGTAAGTTTTGAAAGTGGAGCTATCAGTGGGACATGCGCAGGTGCCTGAAAGAGAGGCTAAGGGAGATAACTCATTTATTTTCAAAACTTGACTTAGCAGGTTTTGCAAGTCGACTCCTCATTTAACGACACCCTTATGGAGAGGACTGTGCCGCGATTACAGTCCCTTTGAAATTGTGTCACTGCTCCAATACTTCCAGACCTACCTCCCACTTCAAGCACACCTGACTACCTAGCAGAACAGGTGCCAGGGAATCAGTTGTGTGGGAGTTCCTGGAAGCTGGAACAAACCGTGTGCTTCTACTCTGAAAGACAAATGTCTTTTTAACATCTGAGTTGACATTATCATGGAATTGTATTGTTAATTTAAAGATTTTTTAAGTTTCTTTTTTTAAGAATAAATCCTGTTACTCTTTCCAGGTGAGGAAACACATAATTTCAGCAGCTTTTTTTTTTTTTAACTTCATTGCATTACGGTGATCTGCTCTTTATGAATGCACCCGAGCAGTGCCTAAAGATGCTGGATACCGTGTACCATTGTGCTTTACGTTTCATTACTGGTTGCGGAAATCATCTGCACCACTGCACTCTGCATGTTGCAGTAAATTTGCCATCCCTGAACATCCACAGACTCTCGTATTGGTTGACCCTTGTATACAAATCTCTCTGTGGGTTGGTTCCATCTCATCTGTGTACATACATGCAAAAACATGCAAAAACAAAAAAACAAATTCAAAATAATCTGAGCTCTAAAGATATTCTGCTGATGCTGGTCCCTAGAGTTAGAACAGAATTAGGCAGGAAAGCTTTCAAGTATGCTGCTGCAATTTCCTGGAATAATGTACAGAAAAACCTGAATTTGTCAGAGCAGATTACCATGGGGGAATTTAAGTTAATCTTAAAGGATCGAGAAAATAGTTCTCTTGGTGAATGGGATTGCTCTTTAATTTTACTGAAATTACTTTTGAAATCTGTTCATTAATGCATCAAAACTGCACTTTGCCCTTGACCTTGTATTGTTAATCAACTGGATATTATGTTCATTTACTTGTAATGTGTGACTGTTTCATCTTTCTCCATTTGTATTGCTTGTTAATTGTTGTAACATTGTCTCTGCTGCTTTCTTGGCCAGGTCGCTCTCGAAAAACAGATTTTAATCTGAATGAGACTCTTACCTGGTTAAATCAAGGAAAATAAACAAATAAAAAAGATAATGAGTCGATTGTTCCTTTTGCTTAATCTGATTGGCTGAGTTGTCTGCCATAGCTTTTCAGAGGTCTTGATTTGCTGAGAGCTCCTTGATTGTTTTCTCACCCACATGGTGTAACTTGATTGCCTGAGCACCATTGGATGTGTTACTAGGGTGGAACCTATTACACAGTGTCTGTATTCCATTATTATTCATCTTGTGGAAGGCCTAAGGGCCTAAACGTTATCTATCTGAGGAAGAAAAAAGTGCATATGGAGCCAGAGTGCGAGACTTTTTTTTCCCTGCCTTTCAATCAGAAAGACCATCTCTTCAATCAGGGGTGTCTGTTCCTGATGGGTGGGCAATTAACCCCGACATACAAAGCACAAAATGGAGGAATAATTACAAACCATAGCAATTTGAGCAGGCAGGCTTTCTAGACGACACTGGAAATGTACCAGGGTAATCTACGGGTAATGTACATGCATTAAATCCACAGGAGTCCATCAGAGCATCAGTGCTAATGTATTAGCCCTCCTATTCAACAGAGTTTGCTGGCTATCAACACGCCAGCCTCTTACTCTCTCACATTGCTCAGTCTCCATTCCTGTGCAGATTCATCTTCCTTAAATGTGAAAACCTAGGCATGTAATGCAAGCCGGGGCACTAACAAGGTGACTCCCCGAGGGCAACAGAGAAAACAGGTTTACTTACACAGCAGATTCACCTGAAGGACCCACCCCAAAACCTACAGAAATCCACAGACACCTGCAGGACTCATCCCAAAACCTAAAGAAATCTTAGGGTACCCATGCCACAACCTACAGAAACCCAGAGTACCCACCTCAAAACCAACAGAAACCCAGGGTATTGACCCCAAAGCCTTCAGAAATTCAGGGTACTCATTCTGAATCTATAGAAACCCAGGGTATTGACCCCAAAAACTGGACTTGTTAAATAAATTTTGAAACATAAATAAGGCAGATGGCTTTAAAGCAAAAAATTCCTTCAAAAGATTGACTGAGTTAATGTCTTCTTACATTTGCACAAATTGCATGAAAACATTGTGTGATGAAAGTATTTCTGTGGGAGACGTGTGGAAGAAAATCAAAGGATTTATGCGTAAATCACCTGACATTACTAAAATATCATCTGACAAGTGGTTCAGACATTTCCAAGAACAACTGCTGAAAAGTAAATTTGAGATTGATAAAGAATCTGAAGAGTATGTTACTCAGTACCTTGAAGTTTCTCTGTGTGTGGCCAATAGTGACAATAGCCTTGATCAACCAGTTACAGAAGAAGAAATTGTTTAATCATTGAAAGACTTAAAAAACCAGAGCGCTCCTCGTCCAGATGGTATTCTTGTAGAGATGTTAAAACATTCCTTAACTCATATATTGCCATTATTATTAGTTTTTTTACAACAAGATATTGGAGTTAGGATAATATCCTCAGTCTTGGTGTGATGGATAAATGTGAGAATATTTTTATTCAGCTTGGGATATGGTCATGTGTGGTTATCTCAAGGTGCTGGTAGTGCAAATTACTTCTTACAATTTCACGCAACATTTTTTAAAAGGTGTACAGTTTCAAAAGTGGCATTCTGAGTGATGTAACAGAAATTCATAAATTACAAATGTTCAGTCAGTTTAACTCAATTCTTCACTTAGAACCATATCTCTCTAGTGTAAACAGTAATCATTTTAGAAGGTATTTGACTAAATTTAGGAGTAGTAATCATTGTTTAAGAGTAAAAACTGGCAGATGGGAGAATGTGAGGCTTGATGAAAGAATTTGGATGAATTGTCAACTGACACATCTGAACAATGTTGTTGAAGATGAAAAATACTTCCTTGTCCATTGTCCTTTATATTCAACACTTAGAGACAAATATCATTGTAAAACATTTTATGAACACTTTAACTTTGTAGCAGTTATAAAAATTTCAGATACAAAAGATGGTTGAAAACAGGGTGCACGCACTCTAAGGTTTAATTGAATGCAGGAAATGGTTGCAAAAGAAATATAATGTACAACTTGTGTGAATGTATACCACATCCATGCTATGTATGCCCAAATTGTAATACCTCTTTAAACTCAGCGATGTACAGAATTATGGGTTGGATGGCCCACAATTCATGATAAACTAAGAACTAAGAACCCCAAAACCTACAGAAACCCAAGGTGCTGACCGTAAAACCCACAGAAATCCAAGATACTAACCCAAAAAGCATTAGATATCTGCAGGATCCTTCCCAAAGCCAACAGGCACCTGTAGGAGCCACCTCAAACCTGACAAACACTCATACGCAAAGACCTAGACAACCAGTGTAGTTAACTCTAAAACCAAAAGACTTAAGCGAGACTAAGCTCAAAACCTGCACATATATGTGGGGCCCACTCTAATACCTACAGACATCGCCGCCGCCACTCTACCCAGCCCAATAAATAAAACACCCGCTGGACCCTCTCCATAACATACACGCAGTGGTGGGGCCCACTAAATACGCATGTCTATCACTCAAGGCGTAGATGAAGCATACCGACGTCGTTTTTCAGTGACACAAGATGGGGACTGCTTGCCAAGTCCTCGGTACTTATTTCACCATTAGTCGGTGCAATTTATTTTCACAATGGATTGGATAGTTAGATGAGTTTATCTCACGGAGCAGAATTTCAAGCAAATTTGATAACGTTTGCCAAGATTCTACGCTTAATTTTTAAAAAGTTAATTAACCAAAGATAACGCATGTTTCATCTCTCACTGCTTTCTTCTCATCACTGCCGAAGTTCTTAACGCAAATCAGCAACCAATATAGTTCGCAATCACACAGTTCACAGACAGCCTCGAAATTAACAGGAAGAAGTATTCGTGCAGCATCGTATTTACCGTGGGCCGTCTCCAGGTGATACCTCGCACTTTGTATGAGTTTGGTCCGAGGTCCTTGAAGCCAAGGGAGGAAGGGATCGCTTCGAAAGCTTCATCCCGGAACAACTGCCCGCTTTCCAAACAGTTCTGTTTCAGACACTCGTAATCCTGCCCTAAGTACTTGACGGCTTGCGCGTTCGAGCCAATGCCATGCGCCCTGGCTCGGCACTTATCGACCCTCGCCGCGATTCCAGCCATCTTTCCTTGCCTCGCACTCTGCCTCCGCTGAGCCTTGTGCCGTGTCTGGGGAGAGCAGCAGTTGTGGGGCGCGGCCGCTGTCTACAGCAAACAAACCGGAATATAGAAGTGGCCATTCGGTGTGCGCAACCAACCCCCCCTCTCTCTCTCTCTCTCTCTCTCTCTCTCTCTCAAAAAAAAGTATACAGTGACTATTTGCGGTTGAGAAGAAATAACAAATTATGTGACATCGGTTATGAAACTTCTTACGCATTTAATTGGTGTGATTGCAAGGCAAGATTTGTTTCAGTGAACTAAGTGAAACACTGAGCAAGAATACAGCCGTGGCCGAAAGTTTTGAGAATGACGCAAATATTACATTTTCAAAATCTGCTGCTTCCGTGTTCTTATTTATCTATTTATTGTCAGATGTTACTATGGTATACTGAAGAATAACTACAAGTATTTCATACGTGTCAATGGCTTTTATTGAAAATTACATTGAGTTAATGCAAAGAGTCAATATTTGCGGTGTTCAACCCCCTTTTTCAAGACCTCTGCAATTTGCCCAGGCAAGCTGTCAATCAACTTCTGGGCCACATCCTGACTAATGGCAGCCCATTCTTGCATAATCAATGTTTGGGTGTTTGTCAGAATTTGTGGGTTTTTGTTTGTCCACCCACCTCTTGAGGATTGACCACAAGTTCTCAATGGGATTAAGGTCTGGGGTGTTTACTGGCCAAGAACCCAATATTTTGATGTTTTGTTCCCCGAGCCACACAGTTATCACTTTTGCCTTATGGCACTGTGCTCCATCATATTGGAAAAGGCATCATTCATCACCAAATTGTTCTTGGATGTTGGGAGAAGTTGCTCTTGGGTGATATTTTGTTACCATTCTTTATTCATGGCTGTGTTCTTAGGCAAAATTGTGAGTGAGCCCACTCCCTCTGCTGAGAAGCAACCCCACGCATGAATGGTCTCAGGATGCTTTACTGTTGGCATGACACAGGACAGACAGTAGCGCTCACCTTTTCTTCTCCGGACAAGCTTTTTTCCAGACGCCCTAAACAATCGGAAAGGGGATTCATCAGAGAAAATGACTTTACCCCAGTTCTCAGCAGTCCAATTCCTGTACCTTTTGCAGAATATCAGTCTGTCCCTGATGTTTTTCCTGGAGAGAAGTGGCTTCTTTGCAGCCCTTCTTGACACCAGGCTATCCTCCAAAGGCCTTCGCTTCACTGTGCGTGCATATGCACTCACACCGGCCTGCTGCCATTCCTGAGCAAGCTCAGCACTGGTGGTGCCCCGATCCCGCAGCTGAATCAACTTTAGGAGAGGGTCCTGGCGCTTGCTGCACCTTCTCGGGTGCCCTGAAGCCTTCTTCACAACAATTGAACCTCTCTCCTTAAAGTTCTTGATAATCCGACAAATGGTTGATTTTGGTGCAATATTACTAGTAACAATATCCTTGCCTGTTAAGCTCTTTCTGTGAAAAGCAATGATGACTGCACTTTTCCTTGCAGGTAACCATGGTTAACAGAGGAAGAACAATGATTTCAAGCACCACCCCCCTTCTAAAGCTTCCAGTCTGTTATTCTAACTCAATCAGCATGAGAGAGTGATCTCCAGGCTTGTCCTCGTCAACACTCTCACCTGTGTTAATGAGAGAGTCTCTGACAGAATGTCAGCTGGTCCTTTTGTGGCAGGGCTGAAATGCAGTGGAAATATTTTTTGTGGGATTAAGTTCATTTTCATGGCAAAGAGGGATTTTGCAATTAATTGCAATTCATCTGATCACTCTTCATAACATTCTGGAGTATATGCAAATTGTCGTCGTAAAACTACTGTAAGGCAGCAGACTTTGTGAAAATTAATATTTGTGTCATTCTCAAAACTTTTGGCCACGGCTGTAGGTGAATCGATCCGATGGTATCAGCAATAAAAAGATTACAGCACTTTGGGAGCATGTATGTCTTTATTTTTGTAAATCAAAGCATTTCTGAAAGAAGCTGGCTGTAGGGCCAATTAGTACCATTTTTAAAGAATGTCCCTGCTCACTTCTGATAAAATTGAACATCACGTCATTGTATGTTAAATTTTCTAGTACTCTCACAGTCTGATAGGCATTGCATTCATCGTCTTGTCTCAGTAACAACAGTGTTACATTTCCAGATCTTTTGCTTGTGCACAAAACAACGGGAGCTACCTATTCTGAGAACACAAAAGATGCATCCATGATCAGAAAATAAGGATATATCCAGCAGAAACATTCACTAAAAAACACAAAACTCACACCATGGTCTAGAGTCTAGACTGTGGGTATAATTCCTTGGATTTCAGTTTGCTTGTTGCTTTTCATCAAGTATTTCTGACAAAATTATGTTACATACAGCATATAATGTGTGTTCATGATCACAACCACTGATCCTGAAAGTGGAGGGATTCCTGGTCGATGAATTTAATTGATGGCCAGGCATAACCACTGTGGAGAGAGAAAAACGTATCAAAACATGGAGAACACAACCTGACAGCTGTACTGGGAAGCAAGATCAGAGGGTTAGCGAGGTGTGTTGAGCCTAAAGCCGGGGTTTTTAATATCTCCAAAGCAGCTCTCTTTAACCTGCCAGTGCAATGTATGGTATCTCTGACTGCGAGTAGGGGGTTTGTTGAGCCAGCTCACGCAAAGACAGCCTGGCACCTTTTGAACTCGCTTCATAGTGCACCCTTCTGGCCCACCCATACAAGCAAGCTGTCACTGTCAGAGAAACAAGCACACCAACACGCTGCAGCACACACACACACACACACACACACACACACACACACACACACACACAGCCTTGTACATCTATCGCTGTGAGGACATTACATTGACTTCTAATCCTTTGTGTGTCTCCACAAGCCTTTCCCTAATCTTAACCTTATCCAATGCATGCTAAGCCCAAACCCTAACCCTAACCTTAACTTGTCCCTAATTCTAACCCAAACCTTAAACAATAAGACACAATTGGCCTCTTTAGTTGTGAGAGTCACCTCAACTGTTTCCAATTCCCAATATGTCCCCACTCTGTTGGTAAAATAATTTTTTTTTCCTGGTTCTCACAAAGCAGCAAGTACAGGAACACGCAGGCGCGCGCGCACGCACGCACACACAATCATATACAGGACCAATAAGACTAAGGCATTAAAATAAAACTGCAAGCAAGTGCATTTAAAGCACGTGAGCAGAAACAGAAGAGCTTATTCTGCCTGCGGCGCGTGCAGTATGTCATTGGCATTGAAGAGGGAGATGCGCAGGATGTATCAGGAGCGAAATACGGCTTGTGTGACGAACCTGCAGAATGTCCAGCTCAATCTTCCCCGTGTTCTTTTTGTCAAGCGTTTTAAAAATCTCTACATTGGAGACAAGTAAAAGAAGAGGACTTAGGAATGAAAAAAAAAACGATCTGCTACGTGCATGTCAAAATCTCTGCTATTGCTAATCATAAATCGGAGAAAGAATAGCTCGAAGAGTGTAAAAGTACTTCTGGCTCTGAAGCTCAGGGGTCCAAGACATTTTCATTACAGGTTTTTCAGAGAAAAACAACTAATGAATTTGTTCTCAGTGACAATTTCTCAAGTTAAAATAATGACTTACTATGGATTACTAGGGGCTGGTGCCATCTTTTGGCTAATGATGGTATCACAGAATTGAAGTTGTGTCTATACACTGACTTACTGAAAAGCATCTCCAGTCGAATCAGGCAGCTCACAAAGCCGTCGAAGTCTATGGCAAGCTGCGCGTTTGCGTAGCGACCAACTATAACCTCGACCACCTTACTGTTCACTTGGAACCCTGTGAAATAAATTATATTAGGCTATATATGAAACCATATATCGACATCCCAGAATTAACTAGGTCTATCCGCACTTCTGAGGTTTTTGTGAAAATCGAAATTGAAAATCCAGAACTCTGAAGGTACAATTCTTTTTTTTGTCAGGCAGCATAGTCTTGATTTTCATCAAATATGAAATTATTCCAGGCAAAGACTACTTTTTGGATTACAATTTCTAATTTATTAATCACGCAACATTTTGGTATAGATCCTAAAACCGTTATCACACTTGTTCGATTATGTCATTAGGATCTACAATGAAACATTGCGTGTTAGTAAATTAGAAGTTGTATGCATAAAAGGAGTCTTTCCTTATTTTGTCAACTTCTTAATGAAACGAAAAGGAGATGAAATTATTTAACATTATCATGACAACATGTTTCAGTATTTTACGCGGATTAAATATAGTACATTATAGAAACCGTGTAGAACACACTGAAGCAATTGAAACTTTTCAAAATAAAGCTAAAATAAAATTTAGCTTGGCAAATCATTACAGAATGTTGCAGATTTTCCGATCACATGATCTAGATGCTGTCTAAATATTGGCCAGCAGTAAATAGACCTTTTTGATACTTAAAGGTGCACTATGCAAGTTTGTTTACTTTCTGCGCGATTATACTTTTGTCTCCATTCGCCGACATCTCTCCACGATCCGCTAGCCGCCTGCCCCTATATTCACTGTAAAAAAAAAAAAAAAAAAAAAAAACCGGGCTCTGGAAACCGCACAGGCGTCATCAAATGAAAATGAACGCAAGGGGCACAGGCTGTGCCCCATAACATAACAAACCGTCCCGGCCAATCACCAACAAGAGTTGACAGTTATGGAAGCATGGGAAGGAGGGAACTATGGGAGGGAGGGGTGGGCTACCTCTGTTTTGTTTGAGTTCGAATGTCAACAGAAGTGAAAGTTAACAAACTTGCATAGTGCACCTTTAAAGGAGCGGGAAATATTATGTTAGACCTTTATAACATTAACCTTTGACAGCTATCCCCTGCATGTATCAGCAGATCAACTGCTCAAACTAGACCTTGTTAACTTGGAAGCATTTCACCCATATAACTCAGTTTTGGAAAATATGCACATAGGTCTTGTTATTTCTCAGCCGACAATATGTTTATGTAAGTGCAAAAAAAAAAAAAAAAAGTGTCCGTAAACAATTCAATTTAGCACTGTTACTTTCAGCTTTTAACCAAACCCTCCAGCAATAACAAGATACAACATTAATTAAATTATAAAATAAGAAACATCTTCTTCAAATTAGCATTTTATTGATTTGCAATGACTGCTATGCTTAACATAGAAACCTCAGAGCAAATAAAAAAAAAAAAAAAAAATGTATTGGCTCTTACTTGGATTTAGCTGAATATATATGATAGAATATATTGCATATTCAAGAATATATTTTCATATGTCTTTTAAATATCCATGTTAATGCTTAGTAGAAAAATGAAAAATTATCAGGATTTGTTTGATGAATCATGTTATGCATCACCCTGACGGTGTTTTACCTGCTTCATTAAGAGCTCCTCTTATCTCGTGACTGCTCATGGTGCCGGAGTTATCGGAATCATGACTCTTGAACACTTCCTAAAGCAAAATAAATAAATAAATAAAACACCGTGCAATCATTACAAGTACAACCACTATACTGGGACATCTGCTGTGAGTGAATGTCTGTATGTGTGTAAGTACGCACACATGTGGAGTAATACCACCATTACAAGAGGATCAACAGCTATACTCTGAACTATACTCTGACATCATCTTTTGTACCCCAAAATCATCTGCTGAATCAAACATAATCCACATTTTTGAAATCATCTGCTACACCCTGACCTAATCTCTTAGACTCTGACAATATTTCCAACACTCTGACTTCATCTGCTACTCGCTAACCTCATCTCTTGTAACGTTTTAAAAGACTGTTTCGCCTCACGTTTAAAATTCATCCCACAGATATATTTTATCCAGAATGATGTGCAATATTGTACAACCCCAATTCTGAAAAAGTAGGTGAATTATGGTTGAATGGGATTTTCAAATTAGTCCTATTTCGATTTCATCTGAAAATTCAATGACGTGATTTAAAAATTTTTTTTTTTTTGCGGAGTTAGGATTGTATAATCAATCCCATAAAATAAACCATCCATCCATAATGTATACCACTTCTTCCTCATCACAGTCGCAGGGGAGCTGGAGCCTATCGCAGCCGACTAAGGGCAAAGGGCAGGAAAACACCACTAATGGCTCATCAAACCATCCCAGGACTCACACACACCATACACATGCAAACAAATGAAGACCACGATGAAAAAATGATCAGTCATATTTTCACGTTGTGGAGAAATGATGAATTAAAAATTCAAAATGATCTAAGAAACAAAGCACTGGAAAAATATGCAAAAAATATAAAATATATAAAATATTATAATAATATATAATATATAAAATATACAAAAATGCAAAATTTTGACTCTGATTGTTTTTCCTTTGCGGTCTTCACATAAATCAATTGGTAATTTTGAGTCTCCAATTAATCAAACACACATTCAGTACGCAAGGAGAACATGCAAACTCCACACAGAAAGGCCCTTGGCTAGATTTGATCTCACAACCTTCTAGCTGTGAGGCAACAGTACTATAGCCATGGAAAGAAGTGAAATTTTATCATTAAGGGATAATGTGGAGCATTACAATTAATGCAAAGGAAAGATGGGGAATATTATAAAATGATGGAACAAAGTGGAGTATTATAATTAGCCCCAATCAGTCTCACCAGGTATCTCTGGATCTTCTCCCACAGTAAGTGGAATTCCACCAGGCCAAGCTTAGCACTCCCATCTAACTGGCAAATTATTAAGGACAGCGTTAGTGGGGTTAGGTACAGTGTTTGTGAGGTTTGGGACAGTGTTAGTGAGGTTAGGGACAGAGTTAGTGGGGTTAGGGACAGAGTTAGTGGGGTTACAGACAGAGTTAGTGGGGTTAGAGATAGAGTTAGTGGGGTTCGAGACAGTGTTAGTGGGGTTAGGGACAAAGTGGGGTTAGGGACAGAGTTAGTGGGGTTAGGGACAGTGTTAGTGGGGTTAGGGACAGAGTTTGTGGGGTTAGGGACAGAGTTTGTGAGGTTTGGGACAGAGTTTGTGAGGTTTGGGACAGTGTTATCGGGGTAAATGATGGTGTTAGCGCAGTTTGGGGCAGTGTTAGTGGGCTTAGGGACAAGTTAGTGGGGTTGGGGACAGAGTTAGTGGGGTTTAGGACAATGTTAGTGGGGTTAGGGACAGAGTTAGTTGGGATAGGGACAGTGTTAGTGGGGTAAGGGACAGAGTTAGTGGGGTTTGGGACAGTGTTAGTGGGGTTATGGACAGTGTTAGTGGGGTTTGGGACAGTGTTAGTGGGGTTATGGACAGAGTTCGTGAGGTTAGGGACAGAGTTAGTGGGGTTAGGGACAGTGTTAGTGAGGTTAGGGACAGTGTTACTTAGGTTCGGGACAGTGTTATCGGGGTAAATGATGGTTTTAGTGCAGTTAGGGGCAGTGTTAGTGGGGTTTGTTTGGTTATGCTTGTTCAGGGGTCAATTGCCCTGGCACAATACAAGAAGGAGTTCATTTTGTGCTACTCTGGAGAACAGGATACATCTAACAGGCTGATGATGTGTCGGCAGGTTTCCAGGCTAAACCCATCCGTCTTGATATCAGTCCCTGAAAAGAGACCCCAGTGTCAGGTAGTCAGTGCATCTGATACAGTACACCAGATCATCCAATACAGTACACGAGATCATCCGATACAGTATAGCAAATCATCTAATACAGTACACCAGTGTATCTGACACAGGACACCAGATCAGCCAATATAGTACACTAGATCATATGATACAGTATACCAGATAATCAGATACAGTACTCCAAATAATCCAATACAGTACAATAGTGCATCTGTTACAATACTCCAGATCATTCAATACAGTACACCAGATCATCCCATATAGCACTTGAGATCATAAAAATTCCTGTTTCTTACTTTGAGCAACCACTTTGCTCAGAATCTCAACAAGTTCTACAGCAGAAATCTCAGAATCCTGAAAGTAAGAAAAGATATACGAAAAATCTTAAAATTTCATGAATGGTTTGGTCATCAAGGTACACACTTGCCAGATGCCACAATAAAGCAAAAATGTGCATTCACTGAAAGACGAACTTCACTTGAATTGTGGTGAATCTTGCCAATTGCTTCAATTCATAAATGCAGATACATTACTTTTTTTTTTTTTTTTTTTTTACAAAACTATCCTCTGAACTTGAAGAGACGGACATACATTTCCAGCGATCTGCATGAAGAGGCGTTTGAAATGTGGATCCACATCACTTTCTCCAATATCATGCTAGAAACACAAGAAAAGGTTAATAGTGTGAGCTGACACCAGTAATTTCTCAAAATTGCACCATTATGGTTTGTACTTTCTTCAGACTAGAACTGTTGGCATAATTATTCATAAATCAAGCAGAGGAAAACACAATTGTATATTAGCTGTTATTTCACCAGGTAAATTCCATTGAAGTCTCCTTGGGAGAAAGTCCAGATAGGACACTTGCAAGTGAGGAGGGACAAAGAGAAACGGGAGTAAAGTCTCTGGAGCAATTTTGGGGTTCAGGGCCTTGCTCAAGGGTAGAGTTCTTCCTGACTCAATCTCTGCAGCTCCAGTCAGAATCCTTAACCCCACCGTAAGCTTTAACCAGCAACTCTACTGTCATCAGTCAAGCAACCTGCCCCCAAGCTACCATACCACCTCAAAACTGTATAGAAAAAAGGCCAGATGTACACAGAAGCACACAGAGACTTAAACAGAATTTCATATTGGCTCTGCAGTCTTACATTTTCTCCAGTCTAATCACACAATCCCTTACCTTCCCACTGTTCTAAGACAAATATGCACATTTGTAGTGCCATACTGAGGATGTCACAGTTTAATCTGAAAAACTGACATTGGAGCCAAGCACAGCTTGCAGTGGGTGAGAGGCACGAACACGCCCTGGACAGTTTACCAGTCCATTGCAGGGATCACACACCACTGACTCCCATACCATTCGCTCTTAAACTCACACCCACAGGCAGTTTAGAGTCTCCAATTCACTTAACATACATGTCTTTGAGACTGTAAAGGGGAACCTGGTTACCCAGAGGAAACCCACCTAAACATGGGGAGAACATGCAACGTACACAGAGAGGCCTCTGGTCAGATTTCAACTAACGACCATCTTGCATTGAGGCAACAGTGCTACCCATGTAAATATAAATAAATTTATATTTTACCTCCTCTATATCAGCACTGATATCCTCCTCCATTGGACTGAAACAAAATACAACAGCATATATTTTGCACTGTGCAGAATAGACAGCTGTATACACCAGATATTTTTTATACAGATAATAGACGTTGTACAGTCAATCTGAAGCTATACACATCATAACTGTAAAGAAGACTAAATACTGTATACTCTATAACATATGCATACAATTCTACATCTTGTTACTATGAAATAGCAGTTGTTGATATACTTGCGATTAACTCAATGAATACGAGAAATATGCAAATTATATCTTATCTCAAAATAGTGATGTAAATGGTGAGGTGCGTTCAGAGTGTAACAGCGCCCCCACCTGGCCACTGCCTGTTTCTCAAAGAATACACGCAGGATGAAGCTGCCCTTGCGGTGGGGCTCAAAGGTTGATGGGATGATGGCGTACTCGCCCGGGGGGAGTTTAAAGCGGTCACACACCTCCCGCATGTTTATGAACGTGGAGCTCATGGCAACGGCACGTTGCCGCAGCAACACGTCGGGCCCCAGGTGCACGTTGGGCCGGCCCTTGTACTGCAGAAGTGGGGAGAGGGAGAAAGAGTGCCATCTTACTTCTGAGCATGTGTACTCACATCTTACTGTATAATGGCATTTCCTTTGTACACTTTAGCTGGGGAAAGTGCAGTCAGGCTGACATTACCTCATCAGGGATCTGTAAAACAAACAGAACAACACGGTGTTAGAGCTCAGATATAACCTACCATACGCATCCTTACTTGCCATACACTACCTTACCTGCCATATTCTACCTTACCTGACAGACACTACCTTAACTGCCAGATACTATCTTTCCTGCAATTGACTACCTTTCCTGCTACACAGTACACTACTTTGGCAGCCATTCACTAATTTGGCAGCCATATGCTACCTTAGCTTCTATACACTACTTTAGCTGCCATATACTACCTTTCATACTGCAGCACAACTGTGGTCAGACCTGTGCCTTGTTTTAAAGCTTTCAACAAAAGTAAAATCTGAAAAAAACCTTAATCTTCACAAATATTATGAGCAAAACTTTTTCATATAATTCATGTATTTTATTATTGCTTCTTATTGAAATTATGAATCTAGTCAAATCAAACCGACAAGTATTTCAGATAAAAATCTGCCTCAACAATGGCTGAATTATGGTTTATTACCATTCAAAAGTTTGGAATCACAGAGAAATGTTTTTAACACGTTGACTGCCAGCTAATGGCGGGATCAGGGCCAGCGCAAGACTTGAAAATTCGGGGGAAATTATCCATCCCTTTATTGACAACAATTGGTCCTGGCTAATTCTGGTTGGTTTTCCTTTATAAGCACGTTTTCCAATTCAAGAATAATCAAGTGGCAATTGAAGACACGGCTTCTCTCCCCCATGCGATCTAACAGCAAATAATGGGCTACATTCAGTGCAGAAAAATAATTTAATTATAATTAGGTCTATGCACAGGCACTCAGCAACGTTAATTTTTTTTCCAGCAAGAGCGGCATTTCAGAACTCATTTGCGAATGAAGGTAATTACGGCAAGTACCTACACCTGTTTTTGCAGCACGGTCACGCAACTTGCTGTAAAAAATAGCCAGCTGTTAGACTGGAAAATGAAAACGGAGGAAACCACGTATACTTGTCACCAGAATTACCTTCATTCGCGAAGAGTTCTGAAATTCCGCTCTCGCTGGAAAAAAAAAATTACCATTGCTGAGTGCCAGTGCATTGACCTAATTATAATTAAATTATTTTTCTGCACTGAATGTAGCCCATTATTTGCTGTTAGATCGCATGGGGGAGAGAAGCCGTGTCTTCAATTGCCACTTGATTATTCTTGAATTAGAAAACGTGCTTATAAAGGAAAACCATCTAGAATTAGCCAGGACCAATTGTTGTCAATAAAGGGATGGATAATTTCCCCCGAATTTTTCTGGCGCTGGCCCTGACCCGCCATTACGAGTTATCTCGTCGTTGGCAGTCAACGTGTTAAATGAAATCAATATTTTTACTCAACGAGGCAGCAATATTGTGGGGGGAAAAAGAAATGAAGTGAAGACATTGATAACCTTACAACTTACTATTACTGTTTGCAATAATTGCTTTTTTAATGTGATTTGTGGATGAAATCTCACATTGGCATCCCAGAATGGTTTCATTACTGTTGCAGACCCTGTTGCAGATGTTCTGCAGAAACAAACCCCTGAGGCTGTGGCCAAGGACCTAAGTATCATAAGCGCCTCAAACAGTTGACTCTGATAATTATTCCCACATCACTATTCATTGATGCACAATTTTCTTATCAACATATAACATTGTAGATCCACTGGATCAAAACCTAAATTAAACATTCAAACCCACACAATCATGAAACCCCAGAACAATACAAAATTAACAATCAAAACAGATTACTGGAGTACCACAAATCTGAAGTATCACTTCAGAGTATCACTTTGGACAAACACAAAACATATTAAAAGATAAAAATCCAATTACATAAAGCTCAAACACACAGTTGAAAGTATTTGGCTAAAAAGAGTAAATGACTCATTGTTGAAACTATATGAGCAGCGGAGCAGCACACCTCGTAGATGGCGAAGCCAATGGTGTTGAGGTCGCGGCCAAAGCTACGCTCTCTACGCCCATCTTTCTGCATGAGCCCAACCAGGAAGCTGCAGCCATCCTCACCATCATGGGGGTCATCGTCCACAGAGTCCAGACGAATCTGGAACTGCGGGTTTGAGCAGAATGTGGCTGCCGGTGGAGGAACAAATGGCCATCAGCTTTCTGTAACCCTGTCGGCTAGTACAACGTCAGCACAGGACGCATCAGCTTTCGGTAGTCCTATTGGTTATATTGTCACCAAAGGACACAAATAACAGCCCTACTACAAGCACAAATGCATGTCATCATCAACAACAATGTCCAATATTATCAGCAAAAATTTCAAAATAAAACAAATCCTTAAAAAACAAGTGAAAAAGTGAGCACAGCTCACTAATTCCCCCGACCCTAGTGCACTGAAGATATCATAGCATATTTTCATATAAATCGGCACTGCACCTCTGCATGAAGTATAGAATGCATGACTGCAATTTGAAAACAATCTGATGAGTGGTTTTTGAGAAACCAGTCGGACAAGCTGGAGCGGATGGACGGAATTCTTTGGTAAAGGTAGACATAATTTTGGTATTAGTATTGTTTCTTTGACTATTTACTTAAGTATGATTGTACAGCCCTGATGTCACACTAATAAACCAATAACGAATTTGATCGTTCAAACATTCTCCACTCAACAACCACTCTCATTTCAATATTTCAACATTCCAAAATCATGGAAAATAAAACTTTCATTGACTTTTATTCTGCATTATCTTGATTGGTCGACTACGTCCTCCTGCCCCTTGTTTGAGTGGCAGTAACTCTTCCCAACCACAAAGCTTCTTTATCCTAGATTCCCAATAGTGGTATGGCCTGCCCCTGTCCCTTCGAACTGCACAGTTCCAGAATATCTTCTGCCTTGGTCTAATGACTCGTCTGTTCCAACTACCTGACTTATGCCTTGGTCTCACTCTCTTAGACCAAATGTCAATACCCTCACTTCCCACAAAAAATCTGTCCCAGTATAATAGCATTTCTTGCTTTCTACTGTTTGTTTTTAAGTGTTATCTTCCACTTGTTCACTTGTCTGTCTTTCTATATGACTAAAATATAGCTGGGATATGCCAACCATGTAATCTATGCATTACTTGTTCATGACTTAGCTGCATCATTTACCTTTTTCCATGCATTTACTGTACATCCCTTTGGAGAAAAGCATCTGCAAAATAAATGTACAGTAAAGTAATGCATTACCTCCTACCCAGGCTGTTGCAACTGTATTGACTCATACCCACGTTGCTGTAACCCTAATGGTTCCTACCTGGGTAGCTGTAGCCCTACTGGTTCTTACCTGGGTTGCTGTAAACCATTTAGTTCATACATGGGTTACTGTAGCCCTATTGACCCAGACCTGGGTTGCTGTAGCCTTACTGTTTCGTACCTAGGTTGCAGAAGCCCTATTGATTTGTACCTGGGTTGCTGTAGCCCCATTGGTTTGTACCTGGGTTGCTGTTGCCCTATTGGTTTCGTACCTGGGTAATTCCGGCAACCTCCAGCCGTAGAGCCCACCCTCCAGGTCCCGTCGAACTGGCAGTGGCTCCAGCGGCCGACCGCAGCACTGGTGAGGGTGTCTGGGGTGAGATTACAGATCTCCAGCTTTGAGTACTGCTGGAGGAAGTCTGAGTATGACATCCTACGAGAGAGAGAGAGAGAGAGAGAGAGAGAGAGAGAGAGAGAGAGAGAGAGAGAGATTTTGCACACATGCACACACCCATAAAAAAAAAAATTGCTGTACATACACTCTCATACACATACACAATCATGTACAATTTACACTCACTTGCACGACCACACTCACTAACGCATGTCCAGAACGTTTCAAAAATGATTGTTTAACCCCTTTAGTAAAACAGGAAGGTGGTAATATTGTGGTTTGGGGTTCGGTCTATTCGAAAGGAGCTGGTGAACGCATAGAAATTGATAAAATTATGGATCAAAAGAAGTATCACAGCATCCTTGTGAGGCACGCATTGCCATCTGGAGAGATACTGATTGGTCCGGGATTTTATTTTCAACAAGATAATTGCTCTAAAGACACTTCTAAGTTGTGCAAGAATTCTCAGTCGGAAAGAAACATCTAGTGACATAAAAGTTATGATTTGGCCTGCTCAAAGTCCAGACCTTAATCTGATTGAGCAAAACTGTTGTAACATCGAAAGAATTCCAAACCATATGGAACAGTTTAGCGAGTGAGAAAACAAAAAAAATAAAAAAAACAAAGTAAAAACTATGTCTGAAAGATTAAATGCTGTAATCAAAGCAAAGGGTGGTCACACTAGATATTCACCTTTTCTCTCAAATAAACATTATTTTTGTTTTTACCATATATTGTTACCTGTTTACTTATTTTCATTTATATGATCCAATATTACATAAAATAAACACTTGAATAGTACTTGATTTCTCATTTATCTTCATTTTGTTAAGTGTATAATCATCACTGCACACTGCTGTGCACACTCAAGACACACACTCATTGGGATATACACAGGCTTGCACAGTACTTACATACAAACACACACAAACGAACCCATACACACTCATGCATGCACACACATTCATACGCACACACAAACACATTTAAAGACGTCCACTTACACACTCATACATGAGCACGCATGCACGCACACTTACACACTTAAACATGTACAATTGCACACTCATACATGTGCGCACACACACACACACACACACACACACACACCAGAACTCCCCGTCCTCGGCTGAGTGGTCCAGCTTGCCTTTCTCTTCTGGGCGGACTCCGTCCCATTCCCTGGAGCTGACCAATTAAAAGCTCAAGTTAGAGTCCCATTTCACCATGGTAACTGCGAGTTAGATATGATTAGAGGCTTTGCTGTCATAACAGTTAGGGGTTTGATTTGGGGGTCCTACAGTAGTAATAGTATCACACCTGATTTGTGAGTTCACTGCTGCACAAATATAAGGTATGATTTGGGAGTGCACTGTAGTAGCAATAAGGTATAATTTGGGGGTTCCCTGTACTTAAAGCATTAAGTATCATTTAGGGGGTCACTGCAATAACAGTCTTAGGTGGGATTTGAGAGTTTCATGCTGTAGTAGAATGCAACATAATTTCAGGTTTATTACAGTAGAAGTATTAAGGGAGATTTGGGGGTTTATTGTGGTAACAGCTTTAAGTGTGATTCGGGGGGTCACTGGTCACTTTGGTGGGATTTGGGGGGCACTTTAGTAAAAGTATTAAAGGAGGAGACAGCACCTCGGCAAAGTATATTTCAGCGGAAAGTAGAATGCTTGAAGTGTCTAAAACGCATATTTTTATAAATTTTTATTTGGTGATGATCCAGTGCGACGCATTTTTAAACCAGCGAGTTTTCAAATTGGCTTCAATACCAGGGGGCAGACAATTTTTCCTTGGGGAATCTTCTGATTTTGAATTTGATCTTCGGAAACCTCACCTTTAAAAATGCTTAATAACCTTAACCTCCCGCAGTTCACGTCTCCCGATTAGCCACAGTTGCTCAGATTAATTGGTAAAAACCGACAACAGTCTAATTTACTCTTGATAGCATTGTTATGCATTGCACCACAAAATTATGAGGCGTCTACTGCGCATAAATGACAACGTGAAATATCAATATGTCTTCATGATTTCAGCGCTCGTTAAGCACCACAGATTTGTGGAAATTAGTTTGCGTGGCTGCGGGAATCCGTTCTTTATTTTGAATGTTGTCACGGCTAAAGGGCGCTGTAAGGTTGCACAGCTGTGTGACAATCCCAAGGACGGCGAAAATAAATGTTGCAAAGTCAGCGAAAGTTTTGGATTTACAATGCCATATCAATTATATAAATGTAGGCAATGGGAATTCACCTTTCATTACCATTTCTAATTATAGGTCATGTATTGATCTTGGTCGCTTGGTCGATAAATTGTTTGATTGTTAATCAGGCCAGCTTAAATAAAAACAGCTTTCGGGCAGCCAAGCCGAAAAGGGAGAGCTTACTGAAGGCCCTATGAACTACTCCATGGCCTGGATGAAAGGAAAGAGAACAACTGACGTCAAGTAAGAGAATAACTGATGCACAAGCACCGCGGCACTGGCGTTTGATTGGATAATGCGTTCGGAATGCACACTCGCCCACTATATAGGGCACTGTCTAGTGAATGTTCTACTTTGAAAACAACATAGAGAGTGAGTGCGCGAGTGGACAAGTGTGCATTCCGAACGCAGCCTTAAATTCCCCAAGTAAAAATGTCTGCCCCCTGGTATTGACGTCGATTTGAAGACTTTCCAGTTTAAAATGCGTCGCACTGGATCATTACCAAATAAAAATTTATAAAACTATGCGCTTTAGACACTTCAAGAATTCTACTTTCCGCTGAAATATACTTTGCCGAGGTGCAGTCTCTTCCTTTAAATGTGACTTGGGGTTACTGTAGAAACAGTATTAAGTGCGATTTGACATCTCACTGTTGTAACAGTATTAAGTGTATATTAAGTATTAAGTCATCATAGTAACAGTATAAGGGGAGAAGTGGGGGTTTGCTGCAGGAACAGTATTAGGTATGATTTGGAGATCACTGTTGTTACAGAATTAGGTGGGATGCAGGGGGTTGCTGTAGAAACAGTTTTAGGTATGATGTGGTCATTCACAGTAGTTGCTAATAGTTTTAGCTGTGATGTGGCCACTCAGAGTTGGAGCTAATAGTTTCAGGTGTGATGTGGCCATTCACTGCAGCTAATAGTTTTATCTGTGATGGGCCATTCACAGTAGAAGCTAATAGTTTTAGATGTGGTGTAGCTATTCACAGCAGAAGCTAACAATTTTAGGTGTGATGTAGCTATTCATAGTAGAAGCTAATCATTTTAGGTGTGATGCAGCCATTCACTGGAGAAGCTAATAGTTTTAGGTGTGATGTGGCCATTCACTGTGATAGCTAATAGATTGAGGTATGATGTAGCCGTTCACAGTGGTAGGTAATAATTTAGGCTTAGGGTATGATGTAGTAAGTCATTGTGGTAGATAATAGTTTCAGCTGTGATGTAGCCATTCACAGTAAAAGCTAATAGTATTGGTGTGAGGTAGCTTTTCAGTGCAGTAACTGAATGAGGAGCTATATGGGACCCCCCTGACCTGTCACTCCAGGCTCCAGTCCACTCCACCTTACCCCAGGGGTTCCTGATTCTCACCAGCTGCACTGGTGTACCGTGCAGGTGCACCTGTAAGAGAGAACCACTGCTCACCTCAATGATCTCACCTCCTGCCCATCCACTCTCACTTCCTGCTCTGCCTGTTCCCACTTCCTGCCCGACCCGCACACTCCCAGCCCTGCCCACTTTTACATTCCACACCAAGATTCAAATCCCGATGCGTACAATCTTGGCATATAGGATATTAGTATGGAGCGCATCATTATAGTGTCCATAAGCCTCTAGCACATCATTATGGTGCACAGGAAACATCATTATCGTGTACATCAGCATATGGCACTTTTGGATACTGCATATTAGCATCACCACATAGCTGGTGAAAAAGTACCTCTGCAGCTCCAGTGAGGGAGTAGGCATGTCCCTTCACCAGCTTCTGTCGAGTGATGGCCTCAGTCTCATAAGAACTGGTGATCTGGAAAAATGACAGAAAAATAATTCTGTTATTATAAAAAAAGCCGTCTCAGCAGATTACAACTGGTTCTCACTGGATGACCAAATAACCCCTCGGCTGGTGACCAGCTGCCGCAGGTGGTGTTGATCCCTATACGGCCAATGACCTTGATATACGCGTCTTTAGGGATCCTCCCGACAGAGCAGTTTTGTTTAGGTCTCTGTTATCTGCTCATACAGCACTTTCAATCGGGCATTTTCGGAAGGCTTGTAAAGGGTAGATGTCATGCAACATCAAAATCCCTTGAACTCTGCACATGTGAAGTTGCTGCATTGTCCGACACCACCGTGTGAGGAAGGTCATCAGTGCTGAACATTTCTCTCAGGTATTGACACCTGGACTGGTGCTTAGGGCAGAATTTTGCAAACCTGCTGACATGTACCACTAGCCTGCACTTTCAATTCAACTTCATTGACTAATTCAGGCCACCAAATATGAGCTCTGGCTGCTGTCTTCATTCTTGAGATTCCTGGATGTGGTTTCGCAAGGTCCTCCAGGAGAGTTTCAGGAGCTTGTGGTGGAATCACGATACAGAGCTCGCCGATTGGAATGCCATCTTCAACACAAAGCTCAGTTTCCCCTCTGGAGAGCTTAAGATGCAATACCTCAGCAAGTCAAGTGGCAGGGGATCGCTCCGTGACATAATGACACACTTTTGAAAGGAAAGAATCTCCGAAGGTCCACTATTTCTGCTGTTGGCTGGTAATAGGAGCTTTTTGAAGCTGTGTCCATGAGCTTGTCGGCTCGGTAGCCCGTGTGTGTCCCTGGGCATCTCTGGAAGAGGAAGACTGCAGAGGTGGTTTGTGAGAGTGGGCACAAGGAAAATTGGCACGATTGTGATTTTCATCAAAAACATGTTTATTTCCAAAAGTAGCAGATATCTGAAATACAACACACACTCTGGATTCAGTCGAGTTGACATGCATCCCAAACCTCCCCAAAAGAAGACTTTTTATATGAGACTGGGCTTTGATAAAGGTCTGACATGTTAATTGGACTATATGCATTCCACCCCGCACCCACTCTGTTAGTACGGCTATTAACCTGAGCGAATGGTGCCTCTTTAAAGAGTTCTCTGATGACTCGCTCCAGGTCTCTATTCTATAATTATATAAGCATTATGCGGGTGATTTGTGACTTATTGAGGTGTATGCATATAACCTGTACTGTTCTCAAGATAAGTGACCAAAACTGCATGGCTGGCATGCATGTGTCTCTCAGTATTTCAGGCTCGAGTGGATACTCTCACAAGGGTCCTGGCCTGTATCCGAGGATATACTGATATTGAGCCAGTAGTAGCATTCAGCGTTAAAGGTGTGATGTCGCTGGCTGAATGTTTTTAAGCTCACTTATTAGACCGATTCACGTGCTTGTGGTCAGTTTGGATGGCGCAGTTCTGGCCAAACACACATTGGTGAAATTTCTTCACAGGAAAAATATACAGCGGTCGCTTCTTTCTCCCGCTGAGAGTAGTTCTTTTCTGCTGGTGACAAGGAGCAAGATAAAGGTGATGGACTTCTCAATGTCATTCGTCTGATGAGACAAGATCACTCCCACATCAGACAGGACAGTTGTAGGTCATAATGTGCTAACAGCGATGATCCTGAAAGTAAGTCTTTGGACCCATGGAAAGCTGTGCACTGCTGGGTGCTCCATAGCCCTTTTACACCTGTCTTAAGTGCAACCCCAATTGGCACATTACAGAAAAGGCTAATAAAATCAATTACATTGCACTCTGCGCTATATACCCGCTCGGTGTGTCCTAAAATTAGGCCAAAATTGGGGCTACAACCTTGACATTAAATAGGCCTCTGGACACACACAATATGCATGACGTGTTTAATGAGGGCTGTCCCAACAACGGTTCACCAGCTAAACCGATACCATTTGATGGGAAGACAGACAGACAGATGGACAAATGGAAAGAGTGACAGAGATGACAATACCCCTTCAGCAAGAATCGCTGAGGGTGTAAGAAAGTGTGATTCGAAAAAAAGTGTGTATGTGTATTTTAATGTTTATGTGCCTGTGGATGCTTCTGTATAAGTGCATGTTTGTGTGTATGTGTTTGGAAATATATGGGCATGTGTATGAGTGTGTTTACACATATACATTTGTCTTTGCATGTACATATGCATGTGTATGTATGTGTGTATACGAGTGAGTGAGTGTGTTTGTAGGTATAGATGTGCGTGTGTGTGTATTTGAGTGTGTTTGTATGAGTATGTCCAAGTGCATTTTAAGTATGCAGTAGGTGTCCAGTAAGTGCGCAATAAGTATGTGTGTACAGTAAGCATGCAGTAAGTATGTGTGCACCGTAAGAGCATATTCGTGTGCAGTAAGTATTTGTGTGCCATAGGTATGCAGTAAGTATGTACGTACAATAAGTATGCAGGACGTGCACAGTAAGTATGCAGTAAGTATGTATGTACAATAAGTATGCAGGACGTGCACAGTAAGTATGCAATAAGTATGCGTCTACAGTAAATATGCAGTAAATACAGTATGTGTGTACAGTGAGCATGCAGTAAGTATGTGTGTACAGTAAGTATGCAGTAAGTATATGTGTACAGTAAGTACACAGTAAGAATGTGTGTACAGTAAGTACGCAGTAAGTATGTATGTACAGTAAATACGCAGTAATCATGTGTGCAGACTCACATCGATGGAGCAGCCCAGCAGAGATCCTCGGCTGAGGGCTTTCTGGATGATCTTGAACAGGAAGGGTGGCGCGCGGCTCAGATCGTACACCTCTGAAATGCCGCCAGTGAAGTCCTCAAAGCCCTCCACAGTGGAGCCCCCTGACAGTGCCTCATATGAGCCGTTCACCCTGCCCCCGCGGAGGGGAGGAGGTCGAATAGGGATAACATTCAAACATGGCTGAATGAACATAGACTGGCATGTACACTAAAGTTTATTTTTGACAAAGGCAGTACCGAAGTAGATCCAAACTGGAGCCATGAATCAAGGGATATGTTGCAATTCAAATACAAACAAACATTTAATAGAGGCATTTAAAGAAAATGAAGTCTGTTCTCTGCACATGCTTTCCAAAGAGGGACCTACAGCACATCACAGAGAAAATCAAAGCATCACTCAATCAGGCAGGTAATTGTCAAGGTTTTGAGCATAGGAATGTGGTGTTAACGGAATAAGGCATTATTCAACAAAGAAATGCAGAAATGCAACATTTTCAGCCTCCCAACTAATACAAATTGTTTTCCCAATGTTGCTTCAATATCATGGCATATTCAATGCTGTGTTATAACATAGATTAAGCATTTCTGTAACCTTTAAAGGACTTATGTCTGTTTAATTAGTTGTTAAATTCACAATTGCTTGAATGGGAGACTTAGAAAATTGCCCAATGGCCGAGTTTTTGAAGCTTTGTGCAACCCACTTAGCGTAGGCCTTCTCCAGCAGGGCGCTCCAGAACTCGGAGCCCTCGGCCGAGTGCACGAACAGCAGCTCCCCGTCTCTGGTGGGCAGCCTGTCATCCACAACCACGTCCACCCACTCTCCAAACTGCCAGAACTGGGGACAGGACAACACAAAGGGCCAAAGCATTGCACCCATGTTCAGTTTCAGAAAGCAGGATTACTGAGTTAGCTCGATAACAGCAGGTAAACCTAAACCAGTAGTTCTCAAACTCGGTATGGGCGCCGAGTATGCTGTGTATGCTGGTTTTTGTTCCAGCCACAATTTTTATTTAACCAGGGAAGTCCCGTTGAGATTGAAATCTCTTTTTCAAGGGAGCCCTGAGGGTTGAGGTGGGGAGGGAAAGGACAAGTTGCACAGCCAATTAGATCAGGGGATGATTAGGCAGTAGATTGTAAGAGCAAGGTTGGGACTTTAGCCATGACACCGGGGAACCCCCTACTCTTATCGATGAGTGTCAAGGGCTGTTTAATGACCACAGTGAGTCATGACCTCAGTTTAACATCCCATCCAAATGACGGCATTTGTTTCAGTACGGTGTCTCCGTCACTGCACTGGGGCACTGCGGATTATTCCACCAGAGGGAAGATCGCAACCTACTGGCCCACCAACACGTCCTCCAGCAGCAACTTGGTTTTCCCAAGTGGTCTCCCATCCAAGTACTAACCAAGCCCACACCTGCTTAGCTTCAGCCACGCAGCTGGAGCTGATCGAGTAGTGGTATGGCTGCCGGCACTAAATTACAATCTTAGGATTTTAAGAAGCTGTTGAAATGTCTCAATAAGGTGCATTTATATTTAGAGCAGTTACTTATCCTCCAAAGCCACATTTGAAAAAATCTATACGCGCCATGAAGAATAAAAATTTCATATCCACATTGAGATATATATATATATATATATATATATATATATATATATATATATATATATATATAAAAAGAATCTAGTATTAGTACGTTGTAACTGCAGAGAGAAACAATTGAACCAATTATTTAATCAACACAAACAATCAATGTGTTCCTCATTGAAACTGTTGACGCAGTGTCGCAAAAACTAACAATTTATTTGGCAAACAGAGTCACATTTGTTTTGTTTCATGTTTAAGTTCAGGCAAATTATTTTGAAAAACTCAAAATACCTGCGTTCTAATTTAGTGTTTATTGATTTTCTCTGGGGCTAATTTGATTTGCTTAAAAATGTTCTTATCTGAAAATCCTCACAACATAGAAAAATTAGCACAATATGTTCAAAGGTTTTTTTCAACATGACACAATGGATATGTCCGTCAAAATGTGGCTTAAGGTGGTAAATAACTGCTCTAAACATGAAATGCAGCTAATTAAGACAAATTAACAGCTTTTTCAAATACTACAATTGCAATTGTGGTTGGAACAAAAACAAGTATACACAGGGGGGCGCCAGGACCGAGTTTGAGAACCACTGACCTGGACACAGTCCCTCATCTGGGATATGATCTGAGGTAAAAAGAGCCGTCTGGGGACTTGTCTCTCCCTCTGAGTTACATCCCAACTGTTCTTTGTCTGATTGTCGAATTCTTGAAAGGATGACATATAATCCTAAATCCACAGACTTCCACTTCCAACTGTGGAGTAGATGGCTGATTAACAGGAGAGTGGAGACCGCTTTCAGATGTTTGAAAGTCTGTCCACCAAGAGTCTTGGTTTAACTCAGTGGTTCTCGAACTCGTTCCTGGTGCCCCACTGTGTATGCTGGTTTTTGTTCCAACCACAATTGCTATTTTAGGATTTTAACAAGGTGTGTATTTGTCTTAATTAGCTGCATTCCATGTTTAGAGCAGTTATTTACCACCTTTAGCCGCATTTTTATGGACATATCCACTGTGCCGTGAAGAATAAAAACCCTCAAACATGTTATGCTTATTTTTCCATATTGTGAGGATTTTCAGGTAAAAACATCTCTAAACAGATCAAATTATACTCTGGCAAAATCAGGAAGCTCCAGATAGGGTTGCTACACACAGGTGTTTTGAATTTTTTTCAAAATAATTTGCCTGAACTTAATAAACTAAACATAAAACGGAAGAGGTGTGACTTTACTGTTTGCTAAATAAATTGTTGGTTTTTGCAACCATGTGTTGACAGTTTCACCAAGGAGGAACCTATTGATTGTTCACGTTGATTAAGGGTTCGGTCAAATTGTTTCCCTTTGCAGTTATTTATACTGGCTTCTAATATCTCATTGTGGATATGAAATTTTAATTCTTCATGGCATGTGCAGATTTGTCAAATGTGGCTTAAGGGGACAAATAACTGCTCTAAACATAAATGCACCTAATTAAGGCAAATCACCAGCTTGTTAAAATCCTAAGATTGCACTTGTGGTCAGAACAAAAGCCAGCATACACAGTGGGGCGCCAGGACTGAGTCTGAGAACCACTGGTTTAACTTAAAATCTATCCGTCCATTATCTATAACCGCTTCTCCCTCAATAGGGCTGTGGGGGACCTGGAGCCTATCCCAGCTGACTATGGGCGAAAGGCAGAGACACACCCTACACAGCTCGCCTATCTATCGCAGGGCGCACACACCGTTCACACCCCATTCCCTCACAGACTCATGTCTACGGGCATTTAGAGTCTCCAGTTAGCCTGATATGCATGTCTTTGGACTGTGGGAGAAAACCAGAGTACCTGAAGGAAACCCATCCGAACACGGCGAGAACATGCAAATTCCACACAGAGAGGGCCCAGGCCGGATTTGAACACACAACCTTCTTGCTGTGAGTGCTTTAATACACTCACAATGTGTGTATCACCCTCAGTCTTTCACAACTGTCCTGGAAGGCATGTACTGAGGACTCAATAGGGAGGTAAAAATGCACAATGAGCATGTAAAACTGCATCGAACATTTGCAGTTTGTTGACCCGGTGTTGCCATCTACATTCTCTTGCCAATGTAAGTTTCAGCCCATATCTGCATATTCAAGGCTTTCATCACCTCACTGTGCAGAATTAAAAAGTATCATAACCAATAATAAGAACCACGTGCACAAAATAGGACAGCACTCATGTTTACATATGGACCTCTGGGCAATTCATTGGCCTGAAGGGCTACTTTCTGCTCAGTTGAGCCTCCACCTGGAAGTGAAAGATCCCGGCATAATTCTCCTGGAAGCTCTGGCCAGTAGGCACCACACGGGCCAGGATGTCTTTGTCCAGTGTCAGGGAGGCGATGGCAGCCAGCAGCCAGCAGTCTCCTGTGGAGTCGGCCAACAGAATATTTGGCTTAAATTGGGAAATTTACAGTTAGATTTACAGTAGTACTCTCATTAGCACTTCCATGAGTCAGGTTAAAATGCCACAGCACGGCCTGTGTTTTTTTTTTTTTTTTTTCACAAGATGCAATATTAAATGGTGTGTGTGTGTGTGTGTGTGTGTGTGTGTGTGTGTGTGTGTGTGTGTGTGGCTGCTTTGTTAGGATAGGTGTGAATGTATGCATTGCTCAGGTAATGGTGTGGGCTTTGTATGCTTAGGTAGGTGTGTGTGTGCCAGCTTGGCGTGTACGCATATGAGTAATTTACTGACCTCTCCACCCTTAACCACAAATCTTTTCAACAGGCCTGCATACACATAGTCTGCGGCTTCTTTCTCGCTCCACATTAACTGCATCTAACCTGCACAGGTCCTACAGCGTTTCATCGTTTGATTGCTTGACTGGCAAGTGTAGAACTGCTGGTTAGGGCCCCTCGTGGAGAGCTGAAATTCTGAATGGTATCCAGTGAAAGGAAGTTGGGAAGAGTTCTTCCATTTGGCCCCTAAACTAGACCCTTAACCCCAGATCTGCCTCAGGGGCTTTACCCCAGTTTATCTCTCTCAGTCTCCCAGCTTGCTACTGCTCTCTGTGGCATCAGTTTATTTCTCCCAGGTGCATGCATGAAGAAAGAATCATGCTCTCAGCGGACCTCCGCTAGTTAAAGGAGGAGACAGCACCTCGGCAAAGTATATTTCAGTGGAAAGTAGAATACTTGAAGTGCCTAAAACGTATAGTTTTATAAATTTTAATTTGGTAATAATCCAGTGCGATGCATTTTTAAACCAGCGAGTCTTCAAATTGGCTTCAATACCAGGGTGCAGACATTTTGACTTGAGGAATCTTCTGATTTTGAATTTGATCTTCGGAAACCTCACTTTCAAAAACGCATAATAACCTTAAGCTGGATTTATGGTTCAGCGTCGAACCGACGCCGTCACTACGCGGAGCCTCTGCGGCGACGTGAACCCCCACCGCAGAGCCTCTGCGTCGCCTGCCGTGCACCTCGAAAATTTTCTAACTGCATGTCAAAGCGACGCAGACCGCAAGGGCACTGATTGGTCCACTCTACTCGAGTCTCACGTGATTTCACGACAAGTCCTTCGGAAACCTGATGCCACCTAGCAGTTTGTCGGTGAATTGCTTCGCGGCACAGCACGACGCGAACAACCTCAACGCAGAACTTCGATATGGCAAGCCGATAGTGCCATAATTTGTATAAATAAAACGCGTTTTGGGACGAGAACGCGTGTGTTTTGCGCGGTTATTGCTTTTTTTTCAGCGCTTTTTTCAGCGCTTTTTTAATAAGGTTGCTATTTTGTGAATAATATTACCAGTTACATAGCATACTGTTTATATGTATGAGCAGTATCTGTGGTTCATCTGGTTAGATCCTTGGTTCCCAAACTGTGGTTCGTGTACCACTGGTGGTACTTGGCTCCCTCTTGGTGGTCCTCAGGGAGTTTCACAGTTTCATATTTTTCACTAAGGGGTTATAGCACGTGTGAAGGCTTATCGTCTCCCAATCATTCCAATAAGATCCTGCATCAATCACGGTTAACTTTTGACCAGAAAATAGGCAAACGTACTTGGGGATTCGGCCCAGCAATTTCACTTCATTATCTCTGAGCCCCAATCATGTTAACCAGCTTGTCTGAACCAAGTTCCAATGCTACATATTGCCACAAACATCGTTCGTATTGCTTATCAAAGTCAATGCAAAGACGCATGTCAATGCGTTTTGCGTGTGTTTGCGTCTTTGCATTGACTTTGAATGTAATCTTTCGTGCAAAAAATTCGTTTTGCGTCCAGTGGAAAAGCAGCTTACTAGTGTTGCACCTGATTTTACTAATCAGGGTCTGTATTGAACCCCATGACTAGTTGATTAGATGATTCAAGTTTTGTAGCGCTGGGCTAAAATGAAAACCTGCCCCCACAGCAGCCGTTTGTGGATTGGACACCCCTGCACTAGATGTACAACAAGGCCTACGGCTAGATAGCTAGCATCTAGCAATAACACTGCGGTCCATTCATCAACAAGATCCTCAATGAAAACAAAGACAATAAAGCAAAATAAATAAATAAATAAATAAAAGCGAGGGTGGAAGCCACCTCTTGTAATGCACGGGAGGTAATCTCCACGCTGGGTAGGATTTGTACAATGCCACTTGGCTGAAAGGTTGTCCAGAATGTGTACCGGAGCTTCGGCTTAGGCCGCAGGGGTGTCCAATCTTATCCAGAAAGGGCCGGTGTGGGTGCTGGTTTTTGTTAGAGCCCAACACTAACACACCTGATTCTACCCACTAAGGTCCTGATTGAAAACCCTGATTAGTTAATTAGTGGAATCAGGTGCAGTAGCACTGCTGGCTGGCAGAAAAACCTGCACCCACACCGGCCCTTTATGGATAAGATTGGACACCCCTGGCTTAGGGATACCTTACTGAAGGCCCTCTGAACAACTTTATGGCCCGGATGAAAGGAAAGAGAACAACTGACGTCACGTAACAGAATAACTGATGCCACAAGTACCGCGGCACTAGCATTTGATTGGATAGCTCGTTCACTTGCCCACTATATAGGGCACTATGTAGTGAATGTTCTACATTGACAACAATATAGAGAGTGAGTGAGCGAGTGGACAAGTGTGCATTCCGAACACAGCCTTAGATTCCCCAAGCAAAAATGTCTGCACCCTGGTATTGACGCTGATTTGAAGACTTTCCGGTTTAAAAATGCGTCGCCCTATATCATTACCAAATTAAAATTGATAAAACTATGCGTTTTAGACACTTCAAGAATTCTACTTTCTGCTGAAATACACTTTCCCGAGGTGCTGTCTCCTCCTTTAAATAGATGTGGAAATTGCGCGCACCGCACAGGGTGAATGCGCACACAGGCTGTACTGCACCTGGACAGTGTGGGTGATGGAGTTCTGTGGGGTCCCATTCACTTTAGTTTCAATGATACTCCCTGAATTTTTTTTTTCTTCATGTTATAAGAACACCAACCTTTCAGCTCTGATAATCACTGAGTCATGCGTTGCCTCGTCAGGGAATTGAACTCATGGGACTTGTAGTGCACATAGAATAGCGTGTAACAGTACCATTTCTCAATCAAACAACTGCACTGTAGAAGAGTAATGTTTTGCAGGTGGTTCAGCACTAGGGGATAGACGGGTGAGCGAAATTGCTCAGCATTGATGCAGAGCTCTGGTCAGGTAGGGTGTTCTGGGCGATTCAGCACTGAGAGATCGGCGAGTGATGCAGACCTCTGATTAGGGTGGGTGTGCCTGGATTCCCTGCCCTTTACTCCTCCGCACCTGCAGTATGACTCGTGGGATTGGTCTTTCTTTATCAAATCTGCGTCTCAATTCTCAGAATTTCTCATTGGTTTATCCTGAATGGTTTTAAAAAAAATGCATTTGACACACTGCAAAGCCCTTAAATAATGAAAGGGCTCTTTATGTGTCTTGAAACACTGCAATCAAAGACCACAGCTGACCCAATTTCAACACACTCACACAAGCACGCATGCACAAACTCCCACAGAAACCAGAGCTACGGCAAGGTGTCCAAAAATATTTGAATACTGAAACAAGTCCCACACAGTACAGTCCATACAGATGTAAACATCCTGAAATCCTGTGCAGACTGTTGTGTATTTATTTAAAAACAAACAAACAAAAAAAAACATTTTCATTTGAATTAAGTACACAATAACAAGATGAGAAAAAGGTAAAGTTCTGAGCCATGGAGAAGTTCTTTAAGATTGTGACCCGTCCAAACTGGTTAAGGACCACATTGTATGGGTCAGCTTAATCAGCCTGTCCCAGCAGGCCCACTGCCAACCAGAAAGTGGAAGTGAATTCTGCGATTTGTGCGTGTGCCTCAGCTGTTTGAATTCAGGCAGTTTTCCTGCTTACCCAGAGCTCCCTGGCAGATGTCAGTTCTTTGTGCCTCACCAACAATGAAGTGCGGGTTTGAGCAAAGATCCTGCAGACATCAAACAGGATAGAATTCTGAGCTTATGACAGGTGTGAGGCAAGAACTAACACACAGTCATTTAATGCAGTGGTTCCCAACCCATTCCTCAAGGACCCCCTGCCCTGCAGGTTTTTGCTCTCTTTCTACTCTTTCACACCTGATCCATTTAAGGGCTCCAATGCTGATTGGTTGAAAAAGATCTACCTGAACAGGGTATGCATGAAGGTGCATTGGGCCTTCAATGGACAAGGTGTGCAAAAGTAAAGCTGCAACAAAAACCTGCCAGACAGGGGGTCATTGAGGACTGGGTTGGGAACCACTGATTTAATGAGCACACCTTAAAAATGTGTAACCTAGAACAGGGCTATTCAACATTATCCTGCAAGGGCCGGTAGGGGTGCAGGCTTTCATTCCAACTAAGCATTTACACACTTGATACTACTAATCAAGCTCATTAGCAAAGACTCTTGGGTTGATTAGTGGTGTCAAGTTTGTAACTGCTTGGTTGGAATGAAAGCCTGCACCCACACCGGCCCTTTCTGGATACGGTTGAATATCCCTGACCTAGAAGGCAAAAATCCTGGAATTTTAAAAATTAATATATTTGTCACACCCTGACACCCCCAAGATGTTAGAAGAAGGGTGCCAGGGAAAGGAATGGATAGGAGGACTCAGCTGCAGGGACGTGGAGTTTATTAAATAACAAGTGCAGGGATAAACAAACTTCAGGCAACCATAAAGGGAAGTGCTACAAAGGGAAACCAGACAAAGGCTACCTGCCCAAATGAGGATAAACTGAGGCATAAATACTCTCAGACATCAAGATGAACTAAAAGGAGACAGGTGAGGATAATCAAGGACGTGGACAACAGATAATTTAATAATTGATGTAGGGCAGGCAGCTAGGGGAATGGAATGCCCGAGGGGAGGGGCATTACAAAATTAGACTTGTCTAGACTATTGAGAGGACAATTGACTGCTAAAGGAAAATTGTGTGTGCCTGCCAAAGATAATTGCTGTTCCAGGAATTTCATGCTTTCAAATACTTGATTGCTTATTTCATTGAACATTGTCATCTGATGCTGGCAGGATGTCTTTCACTTAAAAATTTAACACACTGATCACTTGCTTTGCAATGTTCCAAATACAACCTCCAGAATTCTATGCTGTGATTTCACATTCATTCAATCATCTCCATTTCTCTAAAGCAGGGGTGGGCAATTCGGGTCCTGGAGGGCCGGTGTGTATGCAGGTTTTTATTTCTACCAATTACCCTGACTAATTGAGTTAATTGGTTGCATACACAAATTTAGATTTGTGCAAAGATTAAATTACAGAAAAATGTTTTATGTAGGGAGACGAGAACAGTCTTTGGTGGCCATTCATGATAATTTAAAGAAATGCCCCAGAAACGTCAGATTTCATAAATAGTTTGGCTAATTTAGATGATCAACTAATGAAAGGCCAGAAGTTGGTGCGAAAACCAGGGACAGATACGGCCCTCGTTGCCAACCTCTGCTCTAAAAGACCTTTCAGTGGATGCATGCCTCCACACGGCACATTTCCAATGTCAGCAGAGATTTATTTTTTCATAATAAAAGTCCCCTCCATTATCCTGTCCCATTCACCTGGATTTGCTAATTAGCACAAGCCAAGTTTAGACAGAAGGTAAAATAATGAGAGAAATCAGTCACAGACGAGAAAACCCCTTTTATTCTCTGATGCCTGGACTCTACACTTCTGCTTCGCCAGTGATGAAGTTCACACCCTGGGAGCTATTGATGAGCTGTTCTGTATTTTACTGCCAGGTCTGAGTGGCGGGTGTGAAGAGGTTAGTTTGGCGACAAAGTCAGAGTCTTGCAGCTCTTCCATGAACCAGCACATCAGGGCATGAATATGGTCTCAACACACACATACATGCGTGCGTGCGCGCAAAGACACACTCACAAACATACACATGCATACACGGACATGCACACACACACACACACACACACAGCCTTTCAAGTAACTTGACCCATTGCTGTTACTAAGGCAACAAGGGGGCGTAGGAGGCAAACACACAGTGTAAGCACGGGCGGAACAGCAAATAGCACCTCATCAGATAAGAGATTTTTAATAAATGGACACAGTAGCACTGGCCTTTCTTACAGGTGTGTAAAAGTGAGCTATTTTCAGGTGAGGAGGAGCTGTGCCAGGGGTCTGTCTCATTTAATTCTTCCCCATAGGCTACCCCCTCCCTTTCCCCACAATGACCACAAATTATGACCCCAGGGGAGGCTAGGGAAAAGGTCCATTGATATACATAAAGGCGTCATATGTAGTCATTATGGGGATAAGAGTTAAAGCTGCTGTTTAAGCAAAACTGAAATAACGCAATCAGGCCTACCAAAGATAACGGCCAAGCTGTTACAAAAGTTTGTCAGATGTCTACCTTTTTCAAAGAACCAGCAACACAATTGAAAATTCATTTGGTTCGTCTCTGGGTTTGTTACAGGCCGTGCGATGGTGTGAAGCTTAGCAAGAATGTGGCATGTTTTTGATTTTGTGTTGCTGGTTATTTGAAAAAGGTAGACATCAGTCAATACAGAAAATCAACTTTAATTCAGCTCTAATTCGACTTTAATTAGAGCAATCATAGTACTATTATACCCATTCAATTCATGAACCGTTACAATCCCCCCAAATCACAGTATAAACTGAGGTCACAGCAAAGATACAGCATCGTTTTCATGGTCAAAGAAACCAAATTAGATAAATAAGTCAATAACAAGCCACAAAAAATAAACCCTGAATAACAATAAATTGTACGTTTTGTAATATTATATATCAACATAAAACTCCTCCAAACTGATTAAGCTTAAATTTTGCCTAGAAGAAAAAACCCAAAGTATCCTGAACAACCCCCTTAACCCTTACCTACTGCAACTGCGCTCATGGTTACTCAGTTATTGTAGTTACTCAAACTGTACTCACTGGTACCGTACTAACTGAAACTGTTCTTACTGTCACTCTACTCAGCGAAACTGTACTTACTGTCACTGTACTCACTGAAACTGTACTTAGTGTTACTATATTCACTAAACCGGACTTACTGTCACTGTACTCACTGAAACTGTGCTTACTGTGACTGTATTCACTGAAGCTGCACTTACTGTCACTGCACTGACGGAAATTATACTTACTGTTACTACACTCACGGAGACTGTGCATATTGTCGATGTACTCACTGAAATTGTTCTTACTGTCACTGTACCCACTGGGATTGCACTTACTGTCATTGTACTCACTGGAACTGTACTTACTTCACTGTACTCACTGAAAATGCACTTTCTGTCACTGTACTCTCTGAGACGGTACTTACTGTCACAGTAATCACTGAAATGGTACTTACAGTCACTGTACTTACTGAAACTGTACTTAATGTCACTGTAATTGTTGAAACTGTACATATTGTCAATGTACTCACTGAAATTGTACTTGCTGTTACTTTACTCACTGAAACTGTACTTATTGTCACTGTACTCACTGAAACTCTACTTACTGTCGCTGTACTCACAGAAATTGCACTTACTGTGATTGTACTCATGGAAACTGTACTTACTGTTACCGTACTCGCAAAAACTTTTTTTTAGTGTCATTGTGCTCACTGCAACTGGATGAACTCCCATTAAAAAACAAACCTGCTGTTGTTTTCACAAGGATTGTTGGCTCCTGAGTTGTTTTAAGCATCTACGATCATTCATCTTTTATCATGGCTGGATCAACTACAGGATATTTGAAGAAAATGTTTTAAGCCTCTGCAGAGGAAACGCATTTGAAGTGCTGAGCATGCAGTACGTATAAGCCTGATGTGTTGGATGCCCTAGGAAGCGAGGGTCCTTACCGTTGGTCTCTTCCACTCCACGCCACGGGTTTTCGGGGAGTAGCGGCCCAGCTGGTTGTACCCCAGAGAGCTGGGCTCAGCGGGGAAGGTGCTGTCGCAGAAGAGGGTCTGACTCCGCAGGCACTGGTCCCGCAGAGTTTGGAAATCCTGCCGGTTAAACGGGATGGCCCGCTCATTTGTCCCCTCTCCATCGTCTCGAGCTTTTTTATGTGCCAAGTGGGCTGCTATGCTGGCCATAATGGTGCCCTGAGTGTGCGAGTCTTTGTGTGTCTATTCGTCAGCAGCGAGTGTGTGTATGTATGCCAGCGCTGAGTATGTATGCTTGTGTGTCAGCAGTGAGTGTGGGCTTGTTCTTATGTTGTGTGCGCTTTATGTTTATGGATGTCAGCAGTGTGTGTCTCAGCAATGTGTATGCGAGAGAGTATGAGTATATTTCAGCAGGGTATGCCCATGCAAGTCTGTGACTTTGTGTTTCTCAACTGCTTCTAAGCTGTGTGTGCGTGCATGTGCTGTATGTATGCAGTGGAAGCAGTGCTTGCCTGTGGAGACTCCGACCTGCGTTGGGAGGAGTCTGGTGTACCTGTACTGTCCCCACCCTTTCAGCTGAAGCCCGACTCTTCTCTGATTGGTCCATGTATGGTGATAGACAATCATTATCAGTGATTATGGATGTGTTTGCCCCTTTTTTGAATTGTGTATCATTCATCAGTTTGGAAAACTGATTTCTAGTTCATCACTACAACATTAAACAGCTGTGGGTTGTGATATGAGATGGAAATGTATTATTTCTGAAATGTACAATATTATGTCTCGAACGTGTGCATCCCAAAGAGGTGACACAAAATAATGCATCCTATTATCTACGCATTTCATGTTAAAATGAATTGCCTTATTGACAGTTTGTGGCTAAGAGGAATATACAAATGCATATCTACATTTTTCTCCATACTGGGAGAAATACACTTATTGCACATGGCACTGGTTTCATTTAAAAAGTACAAATTCCAGATGACATAATGATCCACCTTTGTAGGAGAGTTCCTTCACCATTTCCATGATGAATGCCTTTGGGGGCCTAGAACCAAGAGATTTGAGTGCTTTTCTCCTTCTCTCACAGTGCACATACATTCATGCAAATACTGGCCACAAAACTGCCTGCACTCTCCTCCATAGGAACCCAGTGGAACGCAATAAACTCAACCTTGTTTGGGTGTCAGATTACCGGATGGAAAAGAAATTTACCCTGCAGCTCACCTGTAAACACCTGTCTATGGTGTAACATGACGAGCAACGGCCAGCTCATGGCACAAGCGAGAGAGCGAAATTCAGATGCATGTCCGTGTCATGTTTCTCTGTCAGGATCCGCCCTGGCCAGTGTGTGTCCTTGTGTTTATGGAGAGGAAGGCGGCTCTGTGAATGTTCCATTAAAAACAAGGGAACCAGTTTCCTTTCCTTTCCAAGACTTACTCTGTTATTTTGGGGGGGAATGCAAACAGGAAGTTCTAATCTGACCTGTATTTTTAATAATCGCTCCAGGCAACATTCTCATTGTCAATCATTTTAAAAAATCAAATCATAAAATCAATCAAACTGAAATTCAGAACTCCTCCTCTAACCCCATCAAACGGTCACAATTTTCTCTTCTCTCCTCAGAAGTCCTCACCCCCACCTTGGTCCTTCTTCACTGCTGACAATTTTCATCTATCCATTTCACCTAACTTTTTCATCTATCTGCAGCTATTCATTTGATTGACCACTCCATCCTACTATTGTTCTTGGTAGTATTGGATGTCTGCAGTACAGCCCACAACTGGATAGGTTTTTCTTTTTCTTTTTCTTCAATCCCTCCTTTCAGCTGGCCTAAACCAGTGTGACATCAGCATCTCATTCCCTTGCCACAGGTGTTCCACAGGGTTCAGTCCTTGATCATCCTCTCTTCTCCTCTCTTGCTCCTAATATCTTTGCCTGTAGTTTATCACGTCTTCCAACAGATGCCATAATACAGAGACTTTTACCTCCTTGAGGCTTTGTCTGAAGACTCACCTCTTCAAACGGTACTTCCCTAACCTAATCTTGTAACTGCTAGGTTTACGGCATGAGTTTATGACATTAAAGGTTGGGTAGGCAAGAATCTAAACCTAGCAGAATTTGAAAGTTGCATCACCTTAGGGCTCTGCCTAAGCCCACCCCCTGCCCTTGGGGCTCCGTCTAAAGTCACACCCCACAGAAAGTTGTGCACAAGAACTGAAAAACAATAGTTGACACGGGGGTGGGGGCGGGGGGCTGTAGTCATATAATCAATCTGTTTCAATGGTGTGGAAGTCAAGTGATCCTTCTCATAACTACAAAATAATAATAATGATCATAATAATAAACACACCCTGCATCAGCACATTTGTCAAAAGATAATATGTAAACAACACATGTTCTGACACCGGCAATCATATAACAGATAAGTTAGCGTTTTGTTGGAAAGGTATATGCAAACATAGATCAGCTCATATAACTTTCTAGCCTGGATAGACAGAGAAGCTAAAATTTGCATTCGGATAATATGACTAACGTAACATAAGCAGTTACGTTGGCTAAACAATTTGTGAAAACACATAATCCTCCACCAAAAACAAAACAACTTACCCGTCCAACAGAAACAAGGCAACAATTGCATCACTTTTCAAGCCTTTCAACTCCCTTAGTCGCTTCATCACTGAAAAGCTACACCAATATTGACTCGCATCTCTCCTCTTGCTGCATCTGCAGCCTTTTTAGTCGAAGCTTTTTCTGCTTCGGGCTTTCATTTCCTGGCCTTTTTGGTTGGGTGAGCGGTCACAACTAACCGTGGTGGTCACACTAAATATTGACACTATGGACACAATTTGGCATGTTGACGGTGAGGTGTACTCACTTTTGTTGCCACCCATTTTGGAAATAGTGACTGTTCAGTTACTTGTACAATGCAGTAAATCTACACTGCTACACATATTGCACAATGACTACTCTAGAAAATATTCAAGTTTCATTTCTGTAACATTGTCCCTTGAAAAGATATAATAAATTAATTGTCGAAATGTGAGGGGTGTACTCACTTTTGTGAGATAATGTAAATAACCTTTCTAACTACACTAGGCAACTCTTGACAGCAACAAACGGTTAAAACCTAAATCCTTACTACAAATCGAATTTTAACAAAAAATTGATAGGCACTCAGCGAATTTGCACGATCAATCAAAAGTTTCTAACCATCAACCGAACATTTACTCTCGTCTGCCATGTTTCTGTGTATATGACGTCGACAAGCTGGTCAGTGGTGCACCAAAATTTTCGTCGACTTTACGAGTTATTTTTCGACCTGAGGTGGTGTTCACGTGAATTTTTCCAGCCGGGAACTCATTTTCACGATTATTTTGAGACAGTATATAAATCCACAGTTACAACCTAAAAAAAAAAAGTGGGGATTGCTGCCTCTGGTTGAACAGCAGCAAAATAACCATAAATATTCCCCCGCTCAGTACAACGTTGCCAACAGATGGCGCTGCCTCACGTGATGAGCAGTGCTGACATGGTTTAGATAAGTAGTTCACAAACTTGCGGTACATTCACATCCAAGCCTCATTCACATCCAAATTTCCAGAGGAAATGTTTATATAATTCCTAAATATTGCGAGATCAATAACCTTCTCATACAATGTATAGGCTATGGAAGACGTGAGGCATTTCCCTATTTGTGCAATTAGCCCACTACCAATAAAACAGTGACCTATACGCACAATAACGAAATTGGGATTTTATTTTAATGGCAGGCACCTTTCGCTCATATCATGAAATACAACAGATTAAAACAGAGTAATCGTTCGATGCAATACTGAGATAGCGACTGCGGTTGCGACAAAAACCAGCATTTGTACACAGTGCTTATCCATTACGGAGTTCGGCAACCACTGCACAAGAGCGCCGCATATAACCGCCGCGGCACCGGCGCAACAAGGCGAAGTCGTAGGAAGGCTGAGGGACGGTTGTTATTGCACTACGCGGTTACAGCCATCATCATCAGTGACACGGCCTCTCTCTCACATAAAAGTACAACCGCCCGAACAGGGACTTGAACCCTGGACCCTCAGATTAAAAGTCTGATGCTCTACCGACTGAGCTATCCGGGCTCTGTTAGTATAAGGGTCATTATTACTATTAATAAACTCAACAAACCCCGGCTTCGACTGATTTTGGCTAAAATGTTGCTGGTTACGAAATCCACAGCTATCCAAAACTGAGATGAGCAATGGTCAACTCAAACTTCTAATTCGCCACTCAAGACGATTTTGGAGCCGCTCGTGGAGGCTTACCGATTGTTCGGCGCAAAAATGTTCGCAAAGCGCGAGCAGCTTAATAGAAATGAACTTTAGCTATTTGTGGAGTACTTTTCATTGCAAAGTGCAAAGCGCTTCACGAAAGTAAAGGATAGGAGGAAGCAAATATTGATGAAATACTTTCATGGAGACGTTTCAAGGATTTTTGGTTGAGACCAGAGAAAAGACAGTTGCAGTGGTCAAGGCGCGAGGATATAAAAGCATGTACAATGGTTTCTGTATTCTTAAAATTTAACATAAATCTAATTTTAAAAATATTCCGAAGGTGATAAAAACATGATTGTGCCAGCCTTGTAATATGTTGCTCAAAACATAAATTATTATCAAACAGGACTCCCAGATTTTTTTGCGACAGGCTTTATATAGTGTGACAGGTAACCAACAGAAGGCAGTATTTGTTCAGTAATGAATGGCTTAACTATATACCATATGCGCCACATTAGAGGCCACATTATTAGGTGCACCCATGTATCTGCTCGTTGATGCCAGTATCTGGTCAGCCAGATTTACAATGCATAGTTAGGAGGATTTTGAAATAGTCTGCAGAGTCAGATTACATGGCTCCAATAAAATTATACACTATCACAAGTATGCCTCGCAGCTTGTAGACATGGGCCGCTTTTTGAGTGGTAAGGAATTAGACAAGAGGACATGATTTTCATGACTATTTGAACGCAGCTTAGGTGCCAATACCTGAGAGAAATGTTAAGCACTGATAACCTTCTCCACCCAGTGGTGTCACACAATGCAGCAAAGTGCCGAGTTCAAGGAATTTTTTTTATGGCTTTCGGATTCTTATTTTAGCACGATTGTCTTCCTAACTCATTATAATTTCCCCTTTACACCTTTCCTTTGTGACATATTCCATCATGGTTAAAGAAAAGCGGTTAGGAATTAGACAATGAGACATAATTTTTTGACTATTCGATATTTGAATGCAGCCCGCCTTTAGCATTTCGATTCAAAATGTCTTCTGTTGACTTCCTGGAAAGCAAGAAAGTGACAGAGAAGCAAAACTGGTTGGTGGCGCGAAATTTGACATAATGTTTAGTGTTCAAGTGTAGGGTAATTATACTGTTTTGATCTGAATTTTTTATTTTGTGCAGATGGAGGCTGATGAGGTGGAAGGGGGAAAAGAAAAGGAAAAAAGGAGGTGAAAATGGAACCGGTGAAGGGTTATTTGTTTGAATGAAAGCAGTTGGGGCCAAATGGGAAGTCAGCCGTGTGTTTGATGATAATCATTTCGTTGAGAAATTCGTTTAAAATAGCACCACGGCGCTGTAGCTCACCTAGATTGTTGCAAGAGCTACTTAAATGGCTGCCTAGAGGGTAAAACAGGATTTTCAGTAAGGTCACCATCCTAAAATTTGGATTGAGACCTCATAAACAAAATTAATTGATGGGCCCAAAAGACCGAAAAGATAAGGATGGCATTTCATCCAGCTATCGTTATCAAAAACGATGAGTTAGTTTACGTTCAAGGTTTTTTTTTTTTGTTTAGTCCAGAGGATAAGTTCCGCGAAATTACTAATCCAGTAGAGAGCGGAAATACACCAAGTTTTTTTGTAGTTTTTGAATTCCTAAAAGAAGAAGAAAAGAGGCAGAAGAAGAAGCAAGGAAGTGACGTTTTGGCATACGTCAAGATCCCCGAAAAATTTAAATTTCTCCTTCCACCCTTAACGCGGTTGAAGACGGGGAATTATGCGTTTGCAATACTCCTTTGGATGGTGAACTGGCAACGTGGTAGCTTTGTCAAGTCTTATAACAGTGCGTCATGGCTACGAAAAAAAACTGGCTCAGTAAGAATCTGTTTCACTGTCCAGTTATTGTTGATTTTGGTACTCGCTAGAGATTTGACAAGCTATTTAAGACAAAAACCAGTGTTGGCTACCATATCTAGCTTTCCATATATCGCTTCGCTTTTTGGTCTCTTGTTACAGTGAACTCGGGCTGGTGAGAAGACGCAGCAGACCCTCTAATGAAAATGACGAAAATCGAACTCGCTGTGGTAAGTTCTCGGGTCTGACAAATCCACTTGCAGTTCGTCGAAATGAAGTTACGAGCCAGCTTGCATTATAAACCTAGCTAGGGGATGTGAATTATGTTGCTTGAAAGCGAAAATTTTCCTGTATCAATTTGCAGAGAATTCGTAGCTTGTTCCTTGCAAAAGTATGGGGTCAGGTCACACAGTCTTATAATGAATGAATGCACACTAAAGGATTTACTAATGCATTTTGGGATTTATCTAGCTAGTCAGATGTATGAATGACCTTTTCCACGAAAAGATTTCTGCACTCGCAAATATTTATTGTGTACATAAATGTGAAAAATTCACACACATCCAAGTTTCACGAATGTATTTCTGATACACACCAAAATATTTTTAGTTCCAAATATGTAATCGAAAGCCACAGGTATATGTATTCAAAAGTATTTGCAAACAAAAATTGAAACTTAAAAATACACTGCCTGGTTAAAAAAGTCGTCATTTGGATTTAAATACGCAAATGTTTAAGAACCCATGATCGAATCATTATTGCAGTGATTAATATGTTTCAGCTGGCAACAATGCTTTTAATCCTGACTGATATAATATGCGACTTCTCATTTCTTAAACAACCATATAGGGAGACTCATCCTTTTGGTCGTGGGTAAGATGTTACAGTGTTTTAAGTAGGGTGCATATGGGCCTGCATCAATCAAAGACCATGTCAACATTTTTCTCAGTAAATATATTTCTAATGGGGCTACTGTTGTGAAATTTTCACCAGATGTCGGTAACAGCCCAAGTAATCCACACATTCAAAGAAAACAAATCCATAAATTAAGTTATGTGTAATAAAGTGAAACTAGCACTTTGCCCGTGGGGATCCACGGGTTCTAGATTCATCCTGATGTCATCACGTGCACTGTTCACTATAATATAAAAGCAAAGTGGACTTACACGCTGTGTGCGTGGGGAGGGGACATACAGGGGGAATCCCCAGGAGAGGACATACAGGGGGAGTCTCCCTGGGGGAATCACCATAGCAACGTGATGACATCATAAAGCACTGATTGGCCGGACACACGCACACGCACACAAGTCCACTCGGCTATTATAATATAGATGACACAAGGAAGAAGTATTGAACATGCTTACTGAAATTTATTTGATACGTAGTAGAAAAACCTTAATTGGTAATGACAGCTTCAAGACGCCTCCTGTATGGAGAAACTAGTCGTATGCATTGCTCAGGTGTGAATTTTTTCCCATTCTTCCACACAAACTGTCTTCAAGTCTTGATGGTTCTGGGGGCCTCTTCTATGAACTCTGATCTTCAGTTCTTTCCATAGATTTTCAATTGGATTCAAGTCGGGTGATTGACTGGGCCATTCTAGCAGCTGTATTTTCTTTCTCTGAAACCAATTGAGAGTTTCCTTGGCTGCGTGTTTGGGATTATTGTCCTGCTGAAATGTCCACCCTCATTTCATCTTCAGCATCCTGGTAGATAGCAGCAGATTCTTATTAAGAATGTCTCAGTACATTTCTCTATTCATCCTTCGTTCAATTATATGAAGTCTGCCAGTACCATATGCTGGAAAAACAGCCCCACACCATGATGTTCCCACCTCCAAACTTCACTGTTGGCATGGATTTTTGGGGTAATTCGTAGTGCCGTTTGTCCTCCAAACATGCTGTGTGCCATGACATCCAAAGAGTTCAATTTCGGTCTCATCTGATCAGACTATTCTCCCAGTATTTCATAGGCTTGTTCAAATGTTGTGCAGAAAATTTTAAACGAGCTTCAACATCCTTTTTCTTCAGCATTGGAGTCTCGTGCAATGAGTGTGAATAGAGGCCATGGCAGTAGGGTGCATTACTTATTGTTTTCTTTGAAACAGCTGTACCTGCTAATTCCAGGTCTTTCTGAAGCTCTCAGCGAGTGGTCCTTGGCTCATGGATAACCCTTCTGATTATTCTTTTGACTCCTCTGTCAGAAATCTTGCAAGGAGCACCTGGTTGTGGCCAGTTTATGGTGAAATGATGTTCTTTCCACTTCCAGATTATGGCCCCAATGGTGCTCACTGGAACATTCAGAAGTTTAGAAATACATCTGTAACCAATGCCATCAGCATGTTTTGCATCAATAAGGTTGTGAAGGTCTTGTGAGAGCTCTTTGCCTTAACCCATCATGAGATGCTTCTTGTGTGACACCTTGGCAGTGAGAAACCTTTTATAGGCCATCAATTAGGACTAAACGAGCTGATATTAATTTGCACTGATAGGGCGCAGGATTGCTTTCTAAATACTGACTGATTTCGGCTGGTTTCTTGGCTTTCCATGCTTTTTTTGCACCTCCTTTCCTTCATGTGTTCAACACTTATTCCCTGTGTCATTCCACTTTATTACACATAATTTATGGACTTATCCGTTTTGATTTCTTTGTATGTGTGGATTACTTGGGTTGTTACCGACATCTGGTGAAAATTTAATGTCCATAGCCCCATTAAAAATATATTTACAGAGAAAAATGTTGCTGCGTTCAATACTTATTTTCCCTGCTGTAACTCCATTTTGTGTGGACTGGGTTTAGCAGCACAAAATTACTTGTATTGCTTGATCTGTTGTATTGCCATTGATCTGCAACATGAACATTTTTTACAAAATGTGACACCATATGCCTCTGCTTTGTCGGGTAATTAGGAAAGTCTCAGGCGATTGTTATAGTGACTGTACCTATGTTTACATTTTCAAGTGTGTTCAGTTTTAATTTTTTTTATTTTTAATGCAGTCATGATGTCGTGTCATGACAGAGCATGGTTTCTTGCCCGAGGTTGATTTTAGTGGACAAGAGCAGAACTTCCCATGATGTTCGGGCTTTTTGTTGACAACCAGGTAATCTTCATCCATTTTACAAACATTAAATGCAACTACAGCTCCCACTTCTAACCACAATTGCAATTGTAGGATTTTAACAAGCTTTTAACTTTGTTGTAATATCTTGCGTTTATGTTTGGAGCAGTTCCGTATCCTCTTAAGTCACATTTTGACAGGCATGTATACGTGCCATAATGAAGAATGAATAGTTAACGTGCACATCGTGATTGAAACAACTTCATATGAAGAGGAAATATTAACTTATCAAAGTAAATAATCAGTAGGTTCCTACTTGGTGAAACTGTGGACAAATGGTCTCAAAAACTGAAAATTTATTAGGCAAGGAAATGATAACGTCACAACTGATTGTAAGAGCTCAAAACACCTGTGTTCAGCACCCTAATTTGGGCTTTCTGCTTGAAACCTCATATGTACCAAATGAGAACAAGTTAACTGCTTATTAAAATTGTACGATTGCAGCTGCACTTGGAACGAAAACTAGCATATTACAGGGGTGCACAGGACCAGGTTGGGGGAATCGCTGAATTTTATGGTAGCACATCAGCGTAAAACTCGCTGTCGGCCAGTTCCACATTCAGACTTCCCCCAACAGAACTTTCATTAACGACACACTGTACTAGTTTGGAGCATAGGCTGTATTCAAAGATGGACGTAGCAACTGTGACGTCACCCATTGGTTTCAGTATATCATTTAGGAAGCCTTGATTTTTGGCAGTTTGAATGGCGCTATTTTGTCATTTTGGAACCAGATGTGATTCCAATTGGACGAGAGCATGAATTGAATAACCAGGGAGGAGCAAGGGGTGGATCTATGGGTGGATCTGACCGTCAGACAAGGACCAGACTATAGCCATGTCCCTAAAGCTTACTCTGGCTTTATCCTTTATTCTAGTCTATTTGGGACCATAATTTACAAAAATGAACATAATGATATATCTAAGAAGACTTGAAACTTGTGATAGATACCATAAAATAATGTAGAAAATCATTATTGACATAATAAATCAGGTGGGAAAATGGGGTCATTTTCTCAGACTTCTATAGGATTGAACTTCTTTCTGCAACCAAAGACATCGCCTTCTGCTGGCCATTAAATAGAATGCAAATTTTTGAGATTTCCGCTTTGGCCTCAGTTTTCAAACCCGGGTGCTGCGTCCATCTTTTTATAGTCTGTGGTTGGGAGCTTAACTGTACAGCATGTACAGTCACTGATAAACTTGTGGTTGCACTTGCCAGAAAGCATGATGGAGAACTTTTTATGTCAAATATATGGCTTGCATGAAGAATGAGCTTTAAAGAAGTGTGGTTTCCATGTATATTCTACAAACGATAACACTGACACATGCAATTACTTCACTGAAGTCACATTTGCCAGCTGATGGCCCGAAACCACTCAGTGCTTACGTACTTGGCTGTTTATAACATCAACTAAATCAACTTGGTGAAAAACCATGCTCTGTCCTTCACTTGACCTCTTGATTATATAAAAAAAATTAAAACAGTGAACACTCTTGAAAACTTTAAAGGTTCCCAATTCGTTCCTTAACTATATTGTCAATCGTTCAGTTCCTGTTTCAGCAGGGATTGAAAGCCAAATGTGTGCTGAATTCTTCAGTCCTCCATTACCATATAAAAGCAAAAGTACTGGGTACAAACAGTTTGCTCTTATTATGGGAAAGGACTCGCTCCTGTCATCGGGCCGCCTGGGGTGTCTGTACAGTTTATTAAACCAGGCATGCTTATAATATCAACTCTAATGGTTTTCTTTAAAAAAATAATAAAATTGGATCACTTAATACAAAGCTAAAAAATTGGGAAAGAATATTATGAAATGAAGTTTTTTGTGTGATTGATCATACGGATCATAAACTCTTATCATATGCAGCCTTTAGTGGTATGCCTTGCTGTACATTTATTTTTGAAAGCGGCTCACACACTGCATGGCAAATTCTGTGATAATGCTCTCTCTTCATTAGCCTTCTCTCCGCTGCCATTTCTTTATTCTTATAGGGCAGCAATTCTCTTACCTGATTGTCATTGACTTCGAATCTACTTGTTGGGAGGACAAGAACAGTTATGGGCAAGAAATAAGTAAGTGTTATTTTTATAGTTTAACGGTTTGAAACTCTATGAAATGAATGTTTCAATTAATCATTTTTTTGATGTTTCACGTCATGGTGTGTTCTTCATTGGTTACGTATGAAGAATATTTTAGATTCTTATAAAGACTTCTGACTGTCTGTTGATTTCATTGTAGCTGGTGTAGAAGCTTTGAGTTTAAAGGGGACCCATTTTGCTTTTTTTTTTTTCTAGTCATAATATTTTTAGATGTCCATAAGGGAAGTTTATGAACTTTGTAGCAAATAGAACGTAAAATTCCATGATTTCTAGACAATTCCTGTCATTTCTAACCCTCTGATAAATGGGCTGTTTTGAGTGGTTGTCCCCTTTGTGGAATGAGCTTTGTTGTATTTGGCCAGCGAACAGAGCCATCGTGTCAACAGAGACTGACGATGCCATAATCCCCCAGCTACCAGCAAGTCGCTGAATGGAGATAACTGAATAAGTAGCTTGCTAGCTATCCATTGAAGTACACAATATGTATAGAAAGGTAACTTCTGCTGGCTAAGCAAGCATAGATGTTACATTCACAGAAGTGTGCCACGCAGTCACCAGAATAGTAATAACAATTATTACTAATTATTAGTAATAATTTTACTATATTTGCAATTCAAGCTGTAGCTAGGGTCTGTATAGTGGCACCATTAGCTGACACTTCATTTATTTTGCTAGCTACTCCATTAAAAAGACTGAATTTTAAAACAATCACCCGTTCCATCTGATTCTATCAATGTGTCTCATACAGTGCTTCTGGCTGAACTAGCAATGGCTTCTAAATTCAGTCAATTTAGTTGCTGGCAAGCTAGTGCACCACACAAGAACGATTAAAGAAAGGTAATGTGTCCATGCTAGTTAAGTAAGTTAGTTTTTAGAGTAGCACTTGGATAGTTGGCTAGTTACGTCAACAACCAAAGCATACTCATTTAACTGAGGTCACACTTGGAATTCACTGAGAATATTTACAGAAATTGGAAACGCTTGCCTCGATAGCTAGCTACAGATTCTCTGTGATAATAAATCGATGCCACTGCTTCTGTATATCTTCAGTAAAAGCATAATGAGTCCCCTTTAAAATAAGTTTTTTTTTTTTTTTTTTTTGCTGCCAGCCCTTAGTTCTGCTGATCCAGGTCAGTAGTATAAAGCGGTCAGATAAGAAGTGGATATCACACATGTTGCTAGTTATGGGGTTTTGCTGATTGAAGCTGCAAAGTTGCCATAGGAAAAAAAAAAAAAGCTGTGCGTGGAGATATTCAGGCGCGAGGCGGTAATATTCTCACGAGCCTGCATGTGACGTAGGAGAGCCAAATCTGAATGTAATGCGGAATGCCATGTTTTATGAAAAAGGCATCCCACAAAAAAAATGACTGGGTTGTTTCACTTCACAGTTAGTGGGTTGGTGAGCACCAGATACCAAAATATTGGCCTACTGAATTAATATTTCAACTTGCTTTTGCTGTGAAATTGCCTGAATGTTGACATGGTGTATGTCCTTAATGAATTTCATTTCCATGTTAGTTGAATTTCCAGATATTCTACTCAACACCAGCAATGGGAAGATTGAATCTGAATTCCATTCCTATGTGCAGCCTCAAGAACATCCTGTACTATCCAGGTTCTGTACAGAACTCACTGGAATCCAACAAGTAATGTTTATTTCTTTCTGGCAACCTTTTATTCCATTCTACACTTCATGAATGCTTGTGAATTCTACTTTTTTTTTCTTGCCTTTAGGAACAAGTTGAAGCTGGAGTTCCTCTCCATATTTGTTTGTCTCGATTCACCCGGTGGATTCAGATGTTGCAGGAAGAAAAGAGAATTTTGTTCATTCAAGAAAAAGTCTGTTCCCACACTGGCCATCCTTGTGCCTTTGTCACCTGGTCAGGTGGAGTAGCCTCCATGGTGTTGTAAATGTTTTTTATTCACACCAATTTTGTTAACAAGTCTTCAAAACTTAGTACAGTTTTGTTGGCTTAAAACTGGAGTGTGTACATTTCTATGACAGCTCTTGGACTTTTTTGTGTCCTGGAAGCATTTTTTTGGAAATTTAAATCAAAATGTGTACATTTTGGGGCATTTTTATTGTAATTTTGAAATGATAAGACCAATATCTTGAATTAAAATATTAGTTAATTGATAACAAATTTTAAAAAAAAAAGGTATCCATACCAAATTTTTAAATGGATTTGTTGGGGAATGTTAAGCTTCTGTGACACTCTCACAGGGACAAAGGTTTCAGAGTGGTTTTGGGTTGCCTGAAGGAATAATTAACAAATTTGGCTTGGGTAACCCTCATCAAAATGTCAGCAATTTTCACTAGTGGTCCAAGTGGTCATCAGGGGTAAAAATGATAAAATGTCAGTCTTGTTGAAATGTACACCAAATTACCCCTCTAGTCATACAGAAGCAAAAAATGCATAGTTTACTCTATCTCTGATTTTTTTTCCATTAAGACATTATGACCAGAAATGTGGAAAGGTCGACACACTTTTGGTCAAAGGCCAAATTTACCATAAAACTGCTTTAGAGCTCAGATTTGTATCACAGAAGGTCTTATAAATATATGTGAACTTTTATTTAGTGACCTTGACATTGACCTTCAATGATTCAAAGGTCAAACTCCCTGTAAGATTGCTTGCCGGTAAGCTACAGGATCCTTGGTCCTATTTTTTGCATAATGAAATATATCCAGACCTATTGTTGTAAAAATGTGACCTTTCGATAAGTTATTTTACCGATGCCAACTTACGAGGATAAAAGCTTACTTTCTGCACATTCTATATTCACATGGACGTGTTCTGCATCAAAAAACATAATTATCTGTAAATTTCCAGAAATTTGGGTTGAGTTGGTTAACTATTTTTATTATGATTATTCCTGTTTTTTGGGTGGGGGCCTTGGCTTCAGACTGGTCAGACTTTGTTTGCGAGGTTCAGTAAGCAGTAAGGTAGGAGAATCCGTTCTATATTCTGAATATAGACATGGCTATATTGTAAGGATGGCGATTATCTGAACAAATGCAAAAAAAAAAAAAAAAAAATCCAACAGACATGGAGGTCAATGAAAGTTTTGGATTTTTTTTGCATTTATTATTGCCGTCGTTACGATGTCAAATCAATTAATGAATGTAGCCAATAGGCAATCACTTTATCATTGTCATTATTTATTCATTACAGGTCATGTATTGGTATGGGTTGTTCAATCAATACATTTTTTAAAATGTTAATTAGGCGAACTTGAACAGGAACAGCTTGAGAGTGATCATGCAGTAAAGGGGGTACTGAAGGCCCAGATTTCTTTAGTATCCTTCAGGCAACCCAAAACCTCTTACAAGGCCTTGGTCCCTGTGAAAGAAACCTTAAGATTGTTCCCCTACTAAGTGTGCTGAGGTCATCATGATGTTGGCATTATGACAGATTGCTAAGAAATTACAGTATGGGAAAGGAATGCTTCTTTATGGGGAATTTCAAGATGAGGTTCTCATCAAAATTCATGTAGTGTCCCTTATTCTACACGCATGACATTTTTAATTTTCATAATTTCGAATATACTGTGTAATTACATTGGACCAGGAAATGTGAGTTCCAGAAATTTGTTTGATTTGCCGTCTTTCTCTGTTTTGTTTTCTCCTTACTCGTCAGACTGGGATTTGGGTGTTTGTTTGCAGTACGAGTGCAAAAGAAAGCAAATCATCAAACCTGAGATACTTAACCGCTGGATAGATCTCAGAGCAACCTACAAGGTAAATAACACAGACGTTGTTCATGTGGGACTATCAAGGTACTTACAGGTGTGGACTTTGAGTTATGTTTAAATGCATTTAACCATTTAGGCAGGGGCTAAATGGTAGATGTTGAAAGATTAAGAATAACAAAATGAAAACAGGATGATGACAAATCTGTATGATCAAAAATAGAGTTGATCAAAATCAAATTTCTTGTGACAAATATACAATTTATTTTTAATAGTCTCGGCAGAGATCAATTTACAAGACTCAAGAGTAGTGGTAGTCTTTGTGCTATAGTCAAACTTAGGACCTGCAATGGAGAGGAAATTTGAGTGCAAAATTGTCTGCTTTGGTGACAAATATGCATTCAATTGTAGGTTTAACACGTTGATACAGCAGTTTTCCACTTCCACAGCTTTTTTACAATCGAAAGCCAAAAGGACTTAACGGAGCCCTTCAGGATCTTGGAATTAGATTTTCTGGACGTGAGCATTCAGGTGACCTGATTTCTTAAAATTTTCTATTTCCCCTAGTGTTTCTTTTGAGAGCTAAATAATCAAATTTTAAAAATTTGTATACTATGTGTGTGTGTGTATATCAAGGGTTGGATGATGCCCGCAATACTGCACATTTGGCTTGGCGCATGATTACTGATGGCTGCCTCATGAAACTGACCAGGAGCCTGGATAGGGTGAGTGGGTTTTTCATGAGTCCCAATGCTGCAACTCATCCTTCAGTTCCATTCAGGTGAATTGGATTTCATGGCATTTCTGTTCTTCTCTGATTCTACAGTAGTGTGCAGTGATGATTCTACACCACCACTTTCATCTAAATGGGGTCCTAATATATTACTTCTCTATAATTTTTTTTGGTGAAAATGAATTGAAAAATACTATTGTAGGCAATGAGAACAAAAAAAATCAGTCCCACAAGTATATTGTGGGAAAAATATGGGTAATAAACAAAAACATAGAAAACATAAATTTTTTTTATACTATTGAAAGGTGTCGCAAATTTAATTTTTAGCTGACTGGACCTATGGGCTGATAAGCTATTGTCGTGGTGTGGCGACTGTCGTCCGGAACATTTTTTATCTTTTTTTTTTGGCCTGATGAATTTTCTGATAATTATGCCATAACATACAACTAGACCATATCGCCAGATGTTTTTTTTTTTTTTTTCCTCCGGATTTTTGATTGAATCATTTTTGTCCGTTTTATGGGCCCTTGAAATTTTGGCCCCAGTATTAAAGATAGAACTGAGACATTTTAAAAAAATTATTTCTCAAAAACTGTGATAAATTTTTTTCTAAATCAGGCAATCAACTTACCTTGGTACCGTCAATGTACAGTGCAAGCACCATTTTGATTGAATCGACGGAAGTGGGTCTAGTGGGGATGCTGTACTTCATGAATATGCAAGATGACCTGTGGAGGCCAAATGGTTGCAGATGGAGATAAAATTTGTATTATCGACATATAGGAAGTTATATATGACCTATATTTTGGCTATGTTATAGTTGACCTCAGATGACTTTGAAATGTCAAACTTGAGGTCAAGCAAAATGTTACAATTTTCAAAGGCTTCTAGGCTTGAAAATACTGAAGAAGGAGGAAGTCACTCGTGAACTTTCATTTGGTAACATTCAACTTGACTGTTGGTGACCTTTTGAAGGTCAAACTTGACATAATACAATGACTTGTATTGCCAAAACGGTCACAGATGGAGCCTAGGCTTGTATTAGAGACTTTTAGAAAGCCATATAGCGTTAGCCTCAGCATAATTGCCCAAGTCATTTTTTGGCCACTGTTGCACAGTCAATAAAAAATACCAATTTGCTTGCTAAAAATAGTTTTTTCTTGTTTTCCAAAAAAAAATTCAAATATGACTCAGGCAATTATGCTATTGGGCTAACGATATGAAGTCCATTTGCTGACCTCAACTTGATCTTCTGTGACCTTTTTAAAGTTCACAATTGACATATTGAATTTTCAATGACATGTATCACCAAAACTGCTTCAGAGCTTAGGATTGTACCAAGTATTACAGGAGGTCTTATAAATGTATGTGAACTTTTATTTGGTAACCTTGACATTGACCTTCAATGATTCAAAGGTCAAATTTCACATGAAATTTTCATTACTTGTTTTTTTTCGTAAGTTTCATAACATAAGTTATTTTCATAACTCCATCACTATAAAATTGCTTGTAGGTAAGCTACAGGAGCCTTGGTCTTATTTTTTTGACTCTCGCATAGCCTGAATGCATGTTTGAAGGCTCATTCCATGATTATTGATGCTTAAAAATTGTTTAAACTGGTTTTAGGCAACATTATTCTGCAAAATTACTTCTGATGGTCAGTTGTTCCAGTAGATAAGGTAACATAAACTTTAAGCGGTGTCAGTGTTAAACATGATGGCATGATGGAAGGAGCGCTCTGAGATTGTTCCTAGCCACATTATGGCCTTACGTGATGCTGAAGACAAATGCAGCCATGGCACTGTAAGAAACACCAAGCATTTCAAAGAGACTGGTTCACTGAAAACTAGTGCAAAACTGTTCAATACCTCTGATGGTTGTTAAAAGTAAAAAGTAAAGTAAAGACGAGTGGAAAAAATAAAATTGACGGTCAACAGCATGACAACTCCGTGATGCGCCAGGGGTGAAGAGATGAAAGTATCAAGATCTACTATTTCCAGAAGCCTGTGTGAAAATGGTCTGATTGGCTGTGTTGCTGCCAAGAGCTGGCAACATCAAAAAATACTCAATTTTGCCAAGAAATTCAAGGATTGGATACCAATGGACTGGGAACAAGTCCTTTGGACCAGTGAATCATAATTCGAAATTTTCTCACCAAAACGCATAACTTACGTGCGCAGTAGGGTTGGAGAACCTTTTAAAAATGACTGTTTAACCCCTTTAGTAAAACATGGAGGTGGTTATATTATGGTTTGGGGTTCAATCTTCTCAAAAGGAACTGGTGATCTCAGAAAAATTGACGGAATTGTGGGTCAAAAGAAGTATCACAGCATTGTTGAGAGGCACGCATTGCCATCTGGGAAGAGACTGATTGATTGGAGATTTTATTTTCAACACGGTAATGACACACTTCTGAGTTGTGCAAGAATTATCTGTCGGAAAGAAACATCTGGTGACGTAAAAGTTATGACTTGACCTGCTTAAAGTCCAGACCTTAATCTTACTGAGCAAGTCTGTTGCAACATCGAAATAATCTCTTTGGAATGAACTTCAAATCATGTTGAATGGTTTAGCGAGTGAGGAAAAAAAAAGTGTAGCGAGTGAGGAAATAAAAAAAGTAAGTGAACACTATGCCTGACAGATTAAATACTGTAATCAAAGCAAAGGATCGCCACACCTTTTCTCTCAAAAAGACTACTATTTTTGTTTTTCGTTATCTGTTTAATTATTTTCATGTATACAATCCAATATTACATGAAGTTAATGCTTGAACAGTAATTGATTTCTGATTTATCTTCATTTTTCTTACATGTATAATCATCAGTGCACTCTACTGTATATTGCTTGATAATGAAGGTGTATTATTATAAAAAAAAAAAATTTATAAATTCTTTTAAATTTTTGTCAGGCACCTCTGAGGACAAAACCCCAGCTCCAGATGAACCCCAGCTCTAGCAATGCGCATTCATTCAGTGTGAGGGAGGGCAGAATTGGGAAACATTTTGTGAGGCAATCTAAGCCTGAAGATTGCGGAAACAAGCTGGAGTTGTCAGAGAACAAGCACAATTTTGAAGTTTCATCCAACCTTGAGAATTATCAATATCAAAGCTTGATTTCGCCAAAAACGCTCTCTTGTGGTCTGAGCACTTCAGTTGTAAATGGAAATGTCTCTGTACCAATGCCAGTGGGTCAGTTTGGTTTAAATACATCACCTCTGTCTGCAACTTCTGCTACTTTGTCAGAACGTGGCCAGTTATTGGTCACCACCACTATTGGCTGCATCACCAGTACTGAGGCAGGCATAGATGTAAATGCATACCCTGCAACTTTGTCATGCGAATGGGCAGAAACTCCAGTTTTAATGGAATCGGAGGAGTCCGGGTCATATGATGATGTGATTCTTGAGGAAGGCCATGAATCTGTTAGTCCTTTTATGGAGACTGCTACAGCACATCATTCAAATAGTATGGAACCAAATACTGATAGTTCCCTAGTAAATGCCAGTTGCAGCCATTCAAAGCAGGTTGTTTTCAAAACTTCTAACACTGCAGTGTATTCATTTGAGAACCAAAAACGTTCTTCCTCCAGTTGTGGTGTATTTAAGGTCCCACTTTTGTCAAATGGCAAGGTCAAGGATAAAAGTGCTCCCCTCTCAAATGTGCTCTGCTCTGGTAAAACCAAGGTTACCTGTATTCTGAAAAAATCTGAAAACACTGGGCTTAAATTCAGCACACTCACTAGGTCTTCTGCAGTGCACAGGGCTAAGGACTTATCCAAGATATCTTCAGATCAATTGAGAACACCTCCATCCTTAGCCCCCTCATCAGTGAACCGGACATCTCTTCCTTCGAGGGGCATCATGAAAATGACTTCTCCGTTGTGTTCCTGTGGGCGCAGAGCCAAGAGATTGATTGTAGGAAATGGAGGGCCCAATCATGGCAGAGCTTTTTTCAGCTGTCCAATTGGGAAAACCAGCCCAGGAAACAAAAAGCGCTGTGAATTTTTCAAATGGGAGTCTTCCCTTTTAACAGGTGCAACAAGTACTATGGCTTCCCATTCCTTGTCTTCTGTCCCTGGTACGGGTTTAACATCTCGGAAGTGTTTCGCTAACAGCAGTTTCTCTCCACAAACCAATTTTACCTTAAGGCCGTCATTGAGAAATTAGTTTTTCAATATTACAGGGTTTTTTAATGCCTTTTTTTAAACTTTGATGTATGAAAAAGTTATGTTCACTCATTATCGATCTTGTCTGGCTTTGCAGGAAAGTTACTGGAAAGCTCAATATTGTGGCTCAAGAAGGAATTTGTATGCATCTAGAGCTTCTATGGTGCTCTTTCTTCAGTTTTCATGCAATAACAATCTTGTGCTGACAGGATTTTAACATGTATAATATAGGGAAAATGTAAATTTCATTACCCTGTTTAATCATTTTCAATAACTATAAAATACTTTTGAGGCACAGATGTGTATAATGCACTTGTGCGCAAAGGAGTTGATCACTGCGGAGCATGATTAAGTCTGCAACTATTTGATTGCACTACAAATAGACAGTACAGCAATACTCATGGCATTGCAAAAGGCTTAAGCATTAAAATTAAACAAAGTTGAATGTGAAAGGGATGGAGGGGACACCATTTTCAAGAAGGCCATGGTTTCTGGTTGGTTCCTGTTAGTTGTCTGAGTCCCCCCCCCTTTCCCACGTTCAGTTCTTGGATGTCCCAGATTGCAACCAAAAAACGGAAGGCTTTTTAAAACATTTCATAAAATTGTGTTCAAAGCTGTAATTTAGAGTTGAATGGAAGACTAACTTTTAGACTTTGGATTTTAATATGTAAGATAGGAGTGTTTACCATGATGCGATTGTGCTTATTTGTTTTAAGCACGGCAAATATGTCTTGCAATGTGACTTGCATTATTGTAAAAATCGAATGTTTTCATTAAATGTGGAATTGCTAATATTAATAAAAATGGAAGTAATATAAAGCACAATGGAGTTAACATGTTTTCTAAGGTATTATAAAGGGTTCTTGAGCCAAATATTCCTACTGAAGTCTCATTTTTATTCTTCCTTTGTATTGATTGTATTATAGGCTGCCTTACAGAATATGAAACAAAACATCTGCGATGAAAACATCTGGAGTGCTTAAATGTCCATGACTTTATGATTGTAATTAAAAAAGTATTTAGAATCTTCTACTAAAAGAGTTGAAAATAACAGAAACCCTACTTCTAACCAGCTTCTGACTACATTCTCTCAAATGTCATTTTACACTCCCACACGGTCATAACCCATCTATAATTTCCAACAACTAATAAACACCAAAAAGAAAGCAATATGAAATGGAACGCCAGAAAAAGTGAAAGCCATCAATCCTAAAAGGTGAAAGATGCATGGATAAATGGAGTGGAGCTGACAACAATTCTCAAGTCTTGCCTTATGAAAACTGACTTCCACTGCTTTGTAAATGAAATTCATCCACAATTGTTTATGCCATACAAGGGTAAGTTCTCTCATTTCGTGGTTTGTTTCTTTCACCTGGAATTATGCTACCATAAACTTATCAACCCTGACCTTGCACTCCTGATAGTACAAATTATCGACAGCTGTGTGTGCTGAATGAGGTCTGCTTTGTTATGCTAGGTTCCCACTATCACGATTTGCGGCACGATTGAAATCATGGTCTTAATCGTGGAGTAATCATGGTGATCCTATCAGATCTAATCAGATCTTGTGGTCAGTCGTGGCAATCGTGTTTTGGATGGTTCAAAAATTTCCTACGATCAACACGATTAATTGTCAATCGTGATCATCGCATCACCTCGAATCCAAACCTGAAATTTTAAGCCGCTTTCACACTGGACGCGAAACGAATTATTCGCACGACAGATTACATTCAAAGTCAATGCAAAGATGCGAATACACGCGTTTCGCCTGTATTCGTGTCTTTGCATTGACTTTGAATGTAATCTGTCGTGCGAAAAATTCGTTTCACGTCCGGTGTGAAAGCAGCTTCAGAGAAAGTTCCACAATCAGCTACGAATGGCCAATCGTAACATTCGTAATGGAGCGCTCTATAGTGGGAACTTATGCTGCATTCGGTAACGCATCCCACGAGCCGTGTTTTCGAGACACGACTGGTGAATTCCGTTCTTTTGACCTCATGACCTCACTGTCCGAATGATCCTTCCTCGTACCTTCGACTTAATTCACGACACGACTCGTGTTTACGAGTGTTACCGAATGCAGCAGAAGCATAAGATTTGGGGTGAAACGTATAGGGCCGTTGGTTACCACTGTTTTAGGGGGGACTGTGGTGCATATCCTAACCTTTTTGCATTGTTGATAATGGGAATCTTTGCTGCTGGGGGGAAAAAAATGAAAGCATATCTCTCTCCTTTATAGTAGAGCTTGATTAGGCATTATTAGAAGTGCAAGCTTCAAGTTCACTCGCTGACTGGTCTGTCAAATTTGATATGAAGTCTTTCCAATGTACTTGAGGCTTGCTGTGAAATATTAATTTTTACAGCAACGGGGATGGACCGTTTTTTTCCGAATTCACTCTTTGCTTAGGCCAGCCCTCCTTTTGACCAGTTGAAGAAAAGAAGGGCTACCACACTGCTTTATACATCTCATGTATTGTATTTGGGAAAGGGAAACTTTCTGAACTTTTCAGATACCTTGTATCTGACTTACTGTCTCCCCTCATACACCATAGTAGCATAGTAGGGTTTGCCAAAATACAATCAGCAATTTGGGAAGGAGCTTAGCATAGGTGTAATTGGTTTAATGGCAAATTAACAAGGGAAGAAGTCAAACCCATAGAGAGGTCAAAGGAATACAAATATTCAGGACACTTATTGAATATAGCAATAGATCAGGTTTGACTAGTTGCTTATTGCAATACAAGGTTTAAATGCACTAATGCTCAAAAGATCAGAATCACTTGTCATTCAAATAGTTCTTGCCATTTTATTCAATGAAAGTAATTGAGTAAATAATTGTAATTTATTTGAAACAAACCCCAAAATGTTTCATTTGGTATTGGGAAAAGTATTTAAATGATGCATAATAGTTATGGATTCTAGGGCACTTTCATCAAAATATCCACCATGATATACAGTATTTCATTGATATTTATGCGATGCTTTGCAAATACTAGGGATTCGGGTAATTAATTTCACTGATTTGTCATTCTCAGGTAATTCTTGTCATATAATTCAATGAAAGCAATTGAGTAAATTACTGTAATTTATATGAAAGAAACCCCAAAATGTATTTTAAGATGTTTAATTTAGTTTTAGGCAAAGTATTTAAATGATGCATATTACAGTTATGGATTTTAGGGCACTTTCATCAAAATGCCCACCATGATATACAGTATTTTATAGATGCATATATGGATGCTTTGCAAGTACTTGGGATTCGTTTAATTAATTTCACTGATTTGTCATTTTCAATGGATTTATACATGGACTGCAATATTTTCCATCGGTCTTTGAAGATGGGTGCACTTTATGAACTTTGCAACCCAGGTAATCCCACAACAACTGCACACAACAACAATGGAGTAGCTAAATTATATTTTATTATTGCTTCTCGTTTTTTGCCATCCGTAAAATCCCTGTTAAGTCTTGTCGTCGAACCGAGAGATTAAAGCCAATCTTCTTTTATCAAGTTTATTGTACTGGTAAAATTGTGCACAAGTGGTGAACAATACAAATGAAAACCAACTGCCGAAGTCTGTGGCTCTGTCTGGTACCAGCATGACAAGAGGCCCTAAAGATGGAGGCCCAGAGATTTAGCCTGAAACAAGGTGGGCTGTTCTTTACAGTAAAGATGGAACTGATTGGATACAAAAGCACAAATGGAAGAGAAAACCAATGAATGATCTATGACGGGGGGTTGGACGAACATTCAAACGATAATGGAAGTGGATTGGTGGAATAGCCAGGTATAGACAGAATGATGGGTAAGGGGGAGGGAAGGAGTCACTCCTCCTACCACAGTCTGCATTTGCTCAAACTTTGTCTAAAATACTTTATGGTACCAAACAAACGGATCCCAAGTTTCATGTCAATATATCCAACGGTTTTCGTGGGGCACCCTCTCAAAATTTGGGTGCCACATCCCTTTTTGACTTACGTGAATTGGTCATTTCATTTTGTAGCATTTTGGAAGGACCATAACTTCTCATATAGAGATAGGAAGCTGAAGTTTGAAGTGCTAGTGTATTCTGGCCCATATATCAGGATTCTGCAGCCAGAATCACCGTGACACAGAGGGGATGAGAGGAGGGCCCCCAAAATCCAAATATTTTGAAGGTGGCAAATGATTTTTCCCTTTTTGGGGGTCCCTAGGATTCAGTGAATGTTACTGTTTGAAATGTGTTTCTCCCTCATATTTGGAAACTTTCCCACCACCAAACTAAGTTTTAGGATAATAGTACCATTGGTGGAGGACTTGGGGTCGGAAAACCACTTCGGGCCAAAACGACCCGTTCAGACCCTGGACTTCAGACCCCAAGATGCCCTGTGCACAGGATGATGGTAATGGTATTTTTACCAGACAAATATACATATTTAAACATTCATTTACTGAAATAAAAACTTTGATTATCAAACTCCTTCTAGATGAATCAGAATAAATTTGCAAGGATTTCAAGTGATGCAATACAATTGGTCAAGACACGGTTTCAGCACACACACAACATAATATACTAAGATGCTAATGCTAATGTCAGCATGCTTATACCCTAAAGCTAATTCTGAAAAGCCAAGTCTACTGCTAATACTTATATCAGGCCATATTTGGTGAAAAAATGTTCACCTTGAAATTGCCAAATTGACTCATATTTATCATCAAACTCAGCAAAAGCAATATTAACAAAATATTGCTAATACTAAAGTTCTCATGCTAGCATGCTAATGCTCATATCTGATTACTAGCATGCCAATGTGTGCATGCAAAAGTGTTAATACAAGCTAGCATGGCGTAATGTTGAAGTCAATGTACTTATGCTAATATTAGCATGCTAACATGGTAATGCTAATTTTATCATGCTAACTTGGTGGTGCTATGGTATTTGTGAAAACACACTAAAGCTAATATTGGCATACTAATGTAAATATGCTCACATGCTAATGCTAATATTAGCATACTATTGTAAATATTCTAACAAGTAATGCTAATGTCAGTATGCTAGAATGTTGATGCCAATTCTAAAACGCTAGTGCTAATGCTAATATCAGGCCATATTATGTGAAAAATTTGACCTTAAAAGTGTCAAATTGACTCATATTTTCATCATCTAACTCAGCAAGAGCTATAATAATAAGATGTTGCTAATGCTAATAATGACATACTAATATGGCAATGCTCATGGAAGAACTTTTATGTTCTAATGCTAACATGCTAATGCCAATGCTAATATGCGAACATGCTAATGCTAATTTCAGCATGCTAACATGCTAATGCTCATATCTGGTCACTAGCAGGCCAATGTTTGCATGCAAAAATGCTAATTCATGGAAGCATGCCATCGTGCCGAGGTCAATGTATATACGCTGATGTTTGCAAGCTAACATAGTAATGCTAATTTTAGTGAGCCAACTTGCTATTGCTATGGTTTATCATGTAAAAACGCCAAAGCTAATATTCTCATGCTAATGTAAATATGCTCACACTGTAATGCTAATATTAGCATGTATTGTAAATATACTAACAGGTAATGCTAATGTCAGCATGCTAATATGGCAATTCTAAAAAGCTTACGCAAAGGCAAATGTTAATATTAGGCCATTTTTTTTAAATAATTTTTGAACTTGAAGATACCAAATTGACTCTTATTTATCATCTCACACATCAAAAGCAATATTAACAGAATATTGTTAATCCTAATGTGTGCATGCTAACTTGGTCATGCTCATGGAAACGCTTTTATGTTCAATTGCTAACATGCTAGTGCGAATATTAATATGCTAACATGCTAATGCTAAATTGCTAACATACTAATGTTAATTTCAGCATGCAAACATAAAACTTAGGCAGTCTTTTGTTACCTCTGTTCAACTTTTTTGAAATGTGTTGCTGGAATTGAATTCAAAATGAGCAGACATTTTCAAAAAACAATAGCATTTCAATAGCATTTTAATCAACATGCTGAAAGATTTCCAGTCAGGATTTAGGCCAAAGCATAGCACAGAGACTGCCATGGTTTGGGTAATTAATGACCTGCTTCTCGAATCTGACAATGGTTGCATCTCCATTCTTGTCCTTTTGGACCTTAGAGCTGTGTTTGTTACCACTGGCCTTCATATCCTGATAGAATATCTTTGGAACCTGGCTGGTTTAAAAGGGAAAGTAGTATGCTGGTTTGAATCATACCTGTCAAACAGGTTGCAGAGTGTGCAGGTGAACAATGTATCTTCCAGTAGTTTATTTTTTATCTTCCTTTATGGGCGTTTTCCCCTAACACTGTCACCTCTGGCATGCTCTTGCGGGATCTCCCTTATTGGTTTGACACCCGTAGGGCACTTTCTGATTAAGTCTCTTCTTAAAAGTGCTATTCAAATAAAATTGAATTGAACCAAAGTTGTTGGTCATGCAGGTTACTGTGAATGAAAGGTTTACAAAATTCAGCTAGGACAGGTGTTAAATTCTGTGAACTATCTAGGCTGATCTCATGTACCTCTCACCCTAGGGCCAGCTAGTGTGCACTAAACCAGTTCTACAACCATAAGAGATGATTTTATAAACTAAATATTTTGAAATGTCACTAGACAGGTTATCATTTAAAAAAAAAGAAGCAGACAATGCTCACATCTTGCGAATCACATTTGAGACGTCAATCACGTTTGAGATATAAATGCCTGTCCTCAGAGGACAATAACATTCTAACATTCAACCCTTGTGGTCCACAGGTTAGTTCATTTTAAATATTATTCACTTCTTTCAACAGGCAAACTCTGTCATACTCACACAGAAGACTTATTTTTACAGATGACTTTTCACCAGGATACTTTATGGAAAGGCATAATTAATTAAACAATGTGGGCTATAATGTAAACACTTGCAAGAGGAAATTCTTAAAAACAAACTCATAAAAAACAAAAGCATACAACTAATCACTAACTTTTTTCCCATTCCTATTTTCCCCCTTATAGATTTTAACACAATCATTGGGAGTCTGAAGACTGAAGAATGATGACCACAGGATTAGCACTGCTACTCCTGTTGATACAGGCTTTCTCACCAAATTGCGCAGGTAAAGAATAACCTCTGTTTGCATTCATGGTGCTTAATCGTTCTGTCTTCCAGTGATATTTTTTCTCTTGCTGAATCTACGCTGGAGTATTCTGTGTTGACCAGGTGTCTTTGGTCCGACTGTGACTGTCATTTCAATTTTTAAGGGCATTATATAGGAGAATGTAAAGAGCGGTTCCATAGCCTGCTTAATAATCAAAATGATCATTTCTTGGTGTGCATTACAAGTGAGAGGGAACAATACAGTGAAAAAAATGGAGGTAAGCAATAGTTAAATGTCATGCAGGATCTCTCTCCATTTGTCTGCGCAAGCATTTCCACAGGCAGTAAGTTCTTTCTTTTTTTTTTTTAAACACCGTATCAACATGTTCATGTGTCGAAAAGGCTGTGCAAAAATTTTCGCACTTCACTCAACTCCAAAGACACTAGTGCGACTGTCACACTCTTCCAAATTGGCCCATAACGTATGCACAAAATTTGGCATTAGCTGGCATACACTGAAGTTCGTTTAGACATTGTTTTGAATTTGTTATTTGTTTAAATAAGTTCCCGAACGTTGTTACTCGCATGTTGCGCAAATCTGCGAACCCTGAGATGGCAAAGGAAGGTCCCGCCTAGACCATGGCTCGAACGAATTTCATTGGTTATCAGAACACCTTCTCCTTGCAAGGCATTGTATGTCCTCCAACCCTAGCCCTAACCACCGATGAAATTCGAACTAAATGTACAGTTTAAAAATTCAATTATATAACATATTATTCTACAAATTTGTAACTCCATTACCAACTCATTTTTTGCCGTTTTCACCCAAAATAAATCAAATGAACAAAATTAGCTAGTTTGTTGTTTGAAGTACTAGGGAAGACTTACACAAAGCCAATTAAATTGTAACTTTATCTTACTTGGTTGTGGAGCTATGATACAAAATACACCCATTTTATAACTCCGTTACCGCTTCACCTGGCCCAACAATGTTATTGTATTATTTATCTAACAAGTCCATCCTACAAATAATTTTTTGGAAATAATGGATATTATGTTCTCGTGGTCAAAGAGGAGAGGGACCATCACAACTCTTATCAGCGACATGTTCAAAAGCCAGTGTTTAATGATCTGGGGCACTTTTGACATGGACAACTTGCTCATCTGTGAAGGCACAAATGATACAGAGGGGTAAAAATGCATTTTGGAACAGCATACTATATGCTCATTTCCAGACATAGTCTTTTTAAAGATGTCCCTCCCTGCTTGTTTCAGCAGGATAAGACCAAACCTCACCCTGCATCCATTTCAACAGCAGGACATCTTACTACATCTTACTTACACAGTGCATGTGCCGAGCTGGTCTGCCTACCGTCCAGACCTTACTCCGATTGAAAATGTGTGGTGAAATGGTAAATACAACAATCGAGGATCCAGACTGTTGACCAATGGAGGTCCTATATCAGGCGAGACTGGCAACAAATTCTGCTTTTGAAGCTCAAAAAATAGGACCAGGGTCCTATAGCTTACCGGCAAGTAATCTTATAGTGATGATACAAGTTATGAAAATTTCATGTGAAGTTTGACATTCGAATCATTGAAAGTCAATGCAAAGGTCACTAAATAAAAGTTCACATACATTGATAAGACCTCCTGTTATATAATCCTAAGCTCTGAATCAGTTTTGGTGATACAAGTCATTGAAAATTCAATATGTCAATTGTGAACATTAAAGGTCACAGAAGGTAAAGTATAAGTCAGTAAATGGACTACATATAGGACTTTCTAAATGTTTCTACACAAACCTTGGCTCAATCTGTGACCATTTTCGTGATATAAGTCATTGTAATTTCACTATCGAGTTTGACCCTCAAAGGTCACTGACAGTCAAGTTGAATGTCACCAAATGAAAGTTCATATGTGACTTCCTAGATGTCAGTAACACAAACTTAGGCTCCATCTGTGACCATTTTAGTGATACAAGTCACTGAATCTTCCCTAGGTCACATTTGACCTTCGAAGATCAATATGAAGGTCACCAAATGAAAGCTCATATATGACTTCCTATACGTCTCTAATACAAACCTAGGCTCCATCTGTGAATGTTTTGGCATTACAAGTCATTGTAATTGTATTATATCAAGTTTGACCTTCAAAGGTCACCAACAGTCAAGTTGAATGTCACCAAATAAAAGTTCATGTGTGACTTCCTTTAAGTCTGTGACACAAACTTAGGGTCTATCGGTGACCTTTTTAGTGATAGAAGTCATAGAATTTTCACTCGGTCAATTTTGACCTTCAAAGGTCAATATGAAGGTCACCAAATGAAAGTTCATATTTGACTTCCTATATGCCCACAATACAAACCTAAGCTCTATCTATAATAGTTTTGGTGATAGAAGTCATTGAAATTTTGCCATGTGAAGTTTGACCTGCAAAGGTCACCCAAGGCCAAGTTCAAGGCCATCAAAAGAAATTTCATATATTACTTCATATAAGTGTTTAATACATATATGTTCCCAATTTTCAATATTTTCAAGCCTAGAAGCCTTTGAAAATTGTAACATTTTGCTTTGACCTCAACTTTGACCTATCAGGGTCATCTGAGGTCAACTTTAACACAAGAAAGATATAAGAATTTTTGGAGACTATGGGGGCACATGTGTGGTGGCAGACTGATGTCTGGAGGGGGTCATTCTCATTCTGTTTAGCGGGGGGGTGCGCATGTAACGTTTTTTTTTTTTTTAATTTGCGCATGTAATCTCAACACGTGGCAATTTCGCATAATGAGACTATGGCGGGGTAAATTAGACTATGGCGGGCCGCCATAGTCTCGTCAATGTATGGGAAACACTGGGTCATGTATGACTTCTTATATGTTGATAATAGAAACTTAATCTCTATCTGCAACCATTTTGCTTACACAGGCCATTTTGCCCATTCTCCAATAGGGCCGGTAAGCTAAAAATTAGCGTCTTCAATTTTAAAATGACTACTGAGTGTCATTAGAAGAGGAGGTGATGTTACACAGTGCTGAACATGTACCTGTCCCAATTTCATTGGAGTATGATGCTGACATCACATTGGAAATCAGCTATTATTTTGATCTCTTATTCTGTAAACTGTCGACTCATATCTCCGGCCTTTAATCCTATTACACTAGCAACTATAGTACAAGATATACTAATCAGATTCTTTTAGAAGTACCCAGGGTGCACTCAGACTTGGTGAAACTGCTTCCTTATAAGCACCCTTGGCGAGGCAAGAGCTGTGAATCATAATTACCTGGGCGACGCCCTTGTTTGACTACTTTTAAATGCCAGTATTCCGTGAAGGAAAGATGCTTTTGTTTCTGATAATCCCTTCATTGGAATGAGTTGTGTTGCTTTTATGTAATGTTTGTATTCACATGTGAAATTGTATTTTACACGTGAAACTGCTTATGCCGCCATCTTGACCAGATCTGCCTGGAAGAAGAAATCTTTCATCTCCGTGGGACCATCCTGACTAAATAAAGGATAAATATAATAAAATTCAAAGTGCTATGAAGCAGTGTAGTGAATTTTGCCGAGACAAACTCTCACTTTGCACTTTTTGCATGTGATGAATGATTGGCCATTGGGTAAAATCTTACTTCGACCTCTCTCAGAAAGGACGGGGTATTGCTGAATCCCATCATTGGGGGTTACTGATGGTCCTGCTCAATGTGCTGAAAAAGTGGTGATGTTATTTTGAGGTCAACTTGCCATAGCCATGGCAACTGGTTCACGCTGAACGAACCAAACCATAACCAGACAACTAGCGTAGTGTTTATCGCCATGGCCCTCGTGTCTATGTATGGAATTAAGCTTAATTTTCAGCAATCTTAAACCCAAACTATGCTCATTATAAAAGAACAGAAAGCATTTCTCACAATATTTTTAATCGCCAATCATTCGGTATTTCATGCTGTGTGTTAAGTGTACGAGTGAATGTGTTGCTATGCTGTGACCGTGAACCACTGTCAAGGAAATGAGTGTTGACTCCAGCAAAAGTGACATTGCACTTTTTCAGTGCATTCCAGTACCTAAATTCCAGTGCATTCCAGTACCTAAATTAAATTGCTTAACCTAAATTCCTTTGGATAAGTAAAGCCCCATTTAAAGTTGACTTTCCTGTGTAGTCTATCGAGTCAAGGGCAAAACCAGACACCTCAGCAGGTACAAACATCTTAAAACCTAATTTTTTGGGCTTGTAAGGCAGTAAAGGCACTATAATTCGATCATCGAAGAATCAAATCTTGCACTGATGAACCGCACACAAGCTCCTCTAATATTTGGGCACAGGTCAGATTTTCTGGAGCCAATCCTCAGAGGTTGTGTTCGACATAATGTCAAAGGTCATGTAATCCTTATAATGAAGAATCCTGGATAAACATTTGAACCGACTACATCTGTGACCATTTCATACCGTGTGTCCAGGGATTTGGAACAAGATATTTTCATTTTAGTTCATTCAGATGAGAGATAATATTATTTTTGTTCCTGCTCCAGTGTTCCATCCATACAGTTACATTCAAAACCACTTAGAAATGAATGAAAAAAATCAGATGTTAATGTTTCCTTTTTTAAAAAAAATCATGTTCAAAATGTCCAATGTCTGACAATGTAGCATTATGATGTCTCAATAATAGCCTGATGTATGTCGCCCAATAATGGGAGAAAACAGCAACAAATTAAATGAATGCTCCATTTTAGTCATGAGTCAAACAAAGGTAATGCAGCAGAGGAATTAAAGCCAGTATGTCCTTACACTGAACGTTAAGGGCAACAGTCCACTATTTTCTAAGATGCTATTGGCTCATTCTGCTTGTCAACTTGAGCCACAGCAATCTGGCTGTTGACTCATCAAAAACTTAAAATTCTAATTAAATAAATGAAGTATCAACACAAAAACATCTTGTCAGTATTGGTAAAATATCAGGGACAACGTTTACATGTACAAAAAATTTCAGTGCAATTGTTTATTCTTGTTATGCTATGTCCTGGTTGGTGCGTTACATGCCAGCCAGCTCAATATTCCGAATAGTCTAATAGACGTGTCTCCAGAAATATTTTGGTTGCACAACCCCATTTTCAAAAAAAAAGGGGATGCAGTGGAAATGTATATAAAAATAGAATGCAATGATTTTCAAATAAATTAAACCCTATATTTAATTGAAAATGGTACAAAGGCAACACATCAAACGTCGAAATTGAGGAATTTTGTTTCTTGCTAAAAAATATCGGCTCATTTTGAATTTGATTTCTGCAACATGTTTTTAAAAAAGGACATGACATCTTTACCACTGTGTTGCATCATCTCTTCTTTTAACAACCCGCTCCATGTAAACGGCGCAAATGGACAGCAGGCTAAATGGCAAAACTAATTTGCTCCAAATAAGCATTGACTAAAGCATATTTTTTACACATTGCATTTTAAGTGCGAATTTTGCCATAGTAAAAACAAGAAATCCCTTGAAGAGCGCATTCCCCTGCCAACACATTTGGAACTTTGCTGCCGTCTAGTGGATTATAAGAGTTGTGGCATTTATTCCAATCTTGCAGTCCCTCAATAGTGAAGAATCGTTTTTTTTTTTAGAAATTGCTAGATCCGAATAGTCATTCAGATTACCACCAAAATATAATCAATTTTTCCTTTGACTGTGGCCACACTTACACAAAATATCATTAAAATTGATTGAGAAATTTGAGATATATTGCCTGGTCAAACTGACAGACAGATACAGACAGACAAACTTCAGTGAATACATACCTCTGCCAATGGACAAAGTTAGGCGGAGGTTCAGAATATTTGTTAGCTAGCTAAGAAGTTCTGAAGCCAGCGTTTTCTGTCATTTCTAATCTTTTCTGTCATGCTTGCAATGGAGTATGGACAGCTAAAGAAAGTTGACAGAACGTGGGCTGCATTTCTTGGCTATAATCAGTGGACCCTCCAGAATGTAATGACCTTTGGTGTTCCTGAGGCCAAGACATGCAGCCTACTTTGAAATCAGCCTGGCTTCTGAATAAGGCTTCAGTCTCAGTGCTTGTGTTTTATCTGGGAATACCTTCTTTGGCTCTTCTGAGTGGTGGTTGTCGAAAGAATGGGCCTCGTTTGTGACAGTTTCTGAACAGTTTTCAACTTGCAACTTGACACAGAGTCTAACACGCTGTTGTTTTGTCCTAGAAACTACAAGTGGATCATTTACCGGGATCCACGATATGAATCCAAACCGTGTCACTTCAGATGGATCAAGCGTCACACACGCTTCCAACAGTGCCACAAACTCACATCAATCAAACAATGACGTACATACGAGCACCTCATCACGTAAGTCTATTTCTTTAGTTAAATCTAAAACTGGCTCCTAAATCTGACCAAAGCATGTCTAAATTTGCCGGAGCACTGCATTTCATCAAAAAAAAAATTTTGTCCCAGAAAATCTCTTGATCCTCAGTGTTTTGTCTCTTTGTTTTTATCCCTGATGAAGCCTGACTTCTTATTGTAGCTTCAGTCTCACTGCTTGTGTTTATCTGAGAATAAAGTGTCTCTTCTGAGTGCTGGATGTCACGATAACTGCCTGTGTTGTTGCAGCTTTCTACTCTCATCAACTGCTTTAACAATCAACTTGACACTAACTCTAGACTTCCACATTCTTGATTTTCCCCAGAACATGGTCCTGCATCTGAAACACCTGCCGCGACCCATGGGATGCCTATGAATCCATCAACCGAGCACGACATTCCCATGAGCACCTCCTCACGTAAGTCTGTTTCTCCAGTTAAATCCAAAACTTGGTCACTGAATCCCACCAGACAAAACATGCTTAAATTAGATGGAACTTCAGTGATGCTGGAGCCCTGCTCTTTGTTAAGAAAGCTAAAATATTTGTCCCACACAATCTTTTGATCCTTAATGCTTTGTCTCTCTGTTTTCATCCTGACCTTCCATGATTACAATCCCTCTCTGCAGTACAGACATATGGCATTTAATAAGTGAATATTCCTAAATAGAAATGCATAAATAACAGTCCATCAGCAAATCAGTAATTCCATCTCTTTTTTTCTTCAGTCTCTTGCGCTCGAAAAAGATGGTGGGGAACTTCAGACTGTGACAGATGGATGAAAAGTAGCCTTGAAAGTTAATCGAATGCGGGCTGCGTTTCTCAACTGTATTCAATCGACTCTCCAGAATGTAACAGCCCTCAGTGTCCTTGAGAACTAGACAATCTAACATGCAGCTTGGCTTCTGAACACAGCTTCAGTCTCACTGGTTGTGTTTTATATGAGAATAAAGTGGTTAACTCCTCTAAGTGCTGGATGTCTAAAGAACTGGCCTGCGCTGTGACAGTTTCCTACTCTCACCAACTGCTTTCAAAAGCAACTTGACACTAATTCTAGACTTCCACATTCTTAATTTTCCATAGAACATGGTCCTGAACCTGAAACGCCTGCTGTGACCCATGGGATGCCTATGATGAATCCATCAACCGAGCACGACATGCCAATGAGCACCTCGTCACGTAAGTCTGTTTCTTAAGTTAAGTCCAAAACTGGCCACTAAATTCCACCAAACAGACTAAATTAGATGTTCGCATCCTTGGACAAGGGGCCAGCTTTCAGTTCTGAACCCTGACACTGGAAATAATGCTGCCCTCCTCTAATATTCTTTGACTTTTGCTCATAAGTTGTCTTCCCTTTTGGGCTCCAATCATTTTTTGACATTTTTGACATATGGCGTATGTCCCTTCGCCACAGTCGCCAACTGTTCGCAAACCCAGTGAGATACACACTTAAGGAAAAACACTGCCATACAAAAAAAAAATTAATTAAAATATTCATGTCCAACATGACTTCATGATACCTCACTAAAAAGCTTGTAACTTGGAAATTGGGCTTTGTTTTGTAGTATAATTATGAAAAAATGTGCCAAATATATAAAATATTGTGCAAATGATGAATATTGACAGTAAATTAGTGAAAACAGGAAAAAAACTTGTTTTCTTGGTAGATATCTACTTGAAATATTACACCAAAATTCATTGGACAAAACAGACTTTGAAGTACCCATATAAAATGACATATTGCACTTCTAGGAGCCAGACTATTCCGACTATGGCCGCGCATTTCCATGTTTGTGTATCGTCAGAAAGAGCTGATTCTCAGCTTTCTTTTCATGTATAACACAAAGGAAAAAAATACATGAAAAAAATACGATTGCAAAAACTTTGATTACCTTTCTTGCGGTCATATCTGACTGAGATTTGGCTATGCTGTCAGGAAAGAGTTAACAGCACTTTCAGTAATCTAATGTCATCTGCCATGGGAATCAAAGGACGTGATTCATTCATACCGATGGGAAATTTAGAATCTCAATAAGCCTCACATGCATGTCGTTGGACAGCGGTAGAAAACCCATGCGAACGTGGGGAGCGTATGCAAGCTCCACACTGAAAGGCATCAGGCCAGCATTCTTGCAGCAAGGCAGTAGTGCTGCCCTCTGTGCCACTCCGGCACCCTTTGGATTGAGGATGCAGCCTGACTTCTTACCTCAGCTTCACTTTCACTGCTCGTTTATTTGGGAATAAAGTGTTTAACTCTTCTGAGTGCTGGTTGTCTAAAGAACTGGCCTACTTTTTGATAGTTTGCGAGTAACTGCTTTCTAAAAGCAACTTGACACTGTTTCTAAACTTCCTCATTCTTGATTTTTCCAAGAAGATGATCTTCCACATGAAACACCTGCCGCGACCCACGGGATGCCAACACATACAAGCCATCCTTCGCCACCAAAACTATCAACCGATGATGACGTCATTACCACGCCAGGTAGTCTATTTCTTCATCAAATCAGGCCACTGAATCCCGCTGAACAGAGCATGTGTAAATTAAATGTTAAGGTCTATGTCCATGAAGGCCAGCTTTCAGTTCTCAACCCTGATTAAAAAAAAAAAAAAAAAAAAAGTCTCCCCTTGATGATATTCAGTGATTTTTGTCATCTTTGTGGGCTTTTTGACAGCAAGTGAAATATACTTCCACTACAATATTGCAATTCATTGTGATACATATTACCAAGGAAAAATGAAAAATGTAAATGGGTGAAAACAAGAAAAAACTTGTTTTCTTGGTAGGTATCTACTTGAAATATTACACCAAAATTCATTGGACAAAACAGACTTCGAAGTATCCATATAAGATGACATACTGCGCTTCAAGGAGCCAGACTATTCCGACAATGGCCGAGCATTTCCATGTTTGTGTATCGTGAGAAAGAACTGATTCTCAGCTTTCTTTTCATGTACAACCCCAATTCCGAAATAGTTGGGATGAAGTGTAAATTGTTAATGAAATCAAAATGCAATGACTTTCAGATCACACAAGCCAATATGTTATTTACAATAGAACATAGATAACATTTCAAATGTTGAGACATTTTACATTTTTATCGATAAAAAGAGCTCATTTCAAATCTTCTGGCTTCAACAGGTCTCAAAAAAGTTGGGACACAGGCAAAAAAGGGCTGAAAAAGCAACTAAAATATAAGAGAATCAGCTGAAAGAACATTTAACAAGTAATTACATTAACTGGCATTAGATGTGTAACATGATTGGCTATAAAAGGGATGTCTTAGAGAGGCTGAGTCTCTCAGAAGTAAAGATGGCCAGAGGCTCTCCAACCCCTGAAAGGCTTGCATTAAAAAAAAAAACATGCGAATACTTTAAAAACAACGTTCCTCAAGGTCAAATTGAAAAGGCTTTGAAGGTCTCATCGTTGACAGTGCATAACATCATCAGAAGATTCAGAGAAACTGGAAAAATCTCTGTGTGTAAGGGACAAGGCCGAAGACCTTTCCTGGATGCCCATGATCTTCGTGCCCTCAGACGCCACTGCATCACTCACCGGCATGATTCTATCATTGACATTATTTAATGGGCCCAGGAATACTTAAAGAAACCACTGTCTGTAAACACAGTCCGTGTGCCACCCACAGATGCCACCTAAAACTCTATCATGCAAAAAGGAAGCCATTGTTGAGCATGATCCAGAAGCGCCGTCGTGTTCTGTGGGCCAAGGCTGATTTAAAATGGACTGTAGCAAAGTGGCAAAGTGTCCTGTGGTCAGACGAATCCAAATTTGACATTCTTGTCGGAAATCATGGGCGTCGTGCCCTCCGGGCTAAAGAGAAGAAAGACCCCCCCTCTTGTTATCAGTGTTCAGTTCAAAAGCCAGCATCTCTGATGGTATGGGAATGCATTAGTGCATATGGTGTGGGACACTTGCATGTTTTAAAAAAGCACCATGAATGCTGAAAGGTATATAAAGGTTTTAGAGCAACATATGCTCCCCTCCAGAGGACATCTATTCCAGGGAAGGCCTTGTGTATTTCAGCAGGACAATGCAAAACCACATACTGCAGCTATTACAACAGCATGGCTTCATAGTAGAAGAGTCCGTGTGCTGAACTGGCCTGCCTGCAGTCTTGATCTTTCACAAATTGAGAGAATTTAGCGCATAATTAAACGAAAAGTCCGTCAAAGGAGACCCAAAGCTCTCCAGCGGCTGGAATCCTGTATTAAACAAGAGTGTGATCAAAATCCAATGGCTGAACTCAAGAAACTTGTCTCCTCAATGCCCAGATGCCTCCACTCTGTGTTAAAAAGAAGAGGGGATGCTACACCATGGTAAAGAGGCCCCTATCCCAACTTTTTTGAGACCTGTAGCAGCCATCAAATTTGAAATGAGCTCATTTTGTGGATAAAATTGTAAAATTGCTCAGTTTTAACATTTGCTAAGTTATCTCTCTTCTATTGTGAATAAAATACTGGCTGGTGTGATTTGAAAGTCATTGCATTTTGATTTTATTCACAATTTGCACTTTGTCCCAACTGTTTCAGAATTGGGGTTGTATAACACAAAGGAAAAAAAATTCATGGAAGAAATATGATTGCAGAAACTTTGATCACCTTTCTTGCGGTCATATCTGACTGAGATTTGGCTATGCTGTCAGGAAAGAGTTAACAACACTTTCAGTAATCTAATGTCCTCTGCCATGGGAATCAAAGGAGTGATTCATTCATACCAATGGGAAATTTAGAATCTCAATAAGCCTCACATGCATGTTGTTGGACAGCGGTAGAAAACCCATGCGAACGTGGGGAGCGTATGCAAGCTCCACACTGAAAGGCATCAGGCCAGCATTCTTGCAGCAAGGCAGTAGTGCTGCCATCTGTGCCACTCCGGCACCCTTTTGATTGAGGATGCAGCCTGACTTCTTACCTCAGCTTCGCTTTCACTGCTAGTTTATCTGGGAATAAAGTGTTTAACTCTTCTGAGTGCTGGTTGTCTAAAGAACTGGCCTACTTTTTGATAGTTTGCGAGTAACTGCTTTCAAAAAGCAACTTGACACCATTTCTAAACTTCCTCATTCTTGATTTTTCCAAGAAGATGATCTTCCACATGAAACACCTGCCCCGACCCACGGGATGCCAACACATACAAGCCATCCCTCGCCACCAAAACTATCAACCGATGATGACGTCATTACCACGCCAGGTAGTCTATTTCTTCATCAAATCAGGCCACTGAATCCTGCTGAACAGAGCATGTGTAAATTAAATGTTAAGATTTATTTCCATGAAGGCCAGCTTTCAGTTCTCAACCCTGATTAAAAAAAAAAAAAAAATCTCCCCTTGATGATATTCAGTGATTTTTGCCATCTTTGTGGGCTTTTTGACAGCAAATGAAATATACTTCCACTACAATATTGCAATTCATTGTGATACATATTACCAAGGAAAAATGAAAAATGTAAATGGGCGAAAACAAGAAAAAACTTGTTTTCTTGGTAGATATCTACTTGAAATATTACACCAAAATTCATTGGACAAAACAGACTTTGAAGTATCCATATAAGATGACGTATTGCGCTTCAAGGAGCCAGACTATTCCGACAATGGCCGAGCATTTCCATGTTTGTATATCGTGAGAAAGAACTGATTCTCAGCTTTCTTTTCATGTACAACCCCAATTCTGAAATAGTTGGGATGAAGTGTAAATTGTTAATGAAATCAAAATGCAATGACTTTCAGATCACACAAGCCAATACGTTATTTACAATAGAACATAGATAACATTTCAAATGTTGAAACCGAGACATTTTACATTTTTATCGACAAAATGAGCTCATTTCAAATCTTCTGGCTTCAACAGGTCTCAAAAAAGTTGGGACACAGGCAGAAAAGGGCTGAAAAAGCAACTAATATATAAGAGAATCAGCTGAAAGAACATTTAGCAAGTAATTACATTAACTGGCATTAGATGTGTAACATGATTGGCTATAAAAGGGATGTCTTAGAGAGGCTGAGTCTCTCAGAAGTAAAGATGGCCAGAGGCTCTCCAACCCCTGAAAGGCTTGCATTAAAAAAAAAATTGCGGAATACTTTAAAAACAACGTTCCTCAAGGTCAAATTGAAAAGGCTTTGAAGGTCTCATCGTCAACAGTGCATAATATCATCAGAAGATTCAGAGAAACTGGAAAAATCTCTGTGTGTAAGGGACAAGGCCGAAGACCTTTCCTGGATGCCCATGATCTTCGTGCCCTCAGACGCCACTGCATCACTCACCGGCATGATTCTGTCATTGACATTATTTAATGGGCCCAGGAATACTTAAAGAAACCACTGTCTGTAAACACAGTCCGTGTGCCACCCACAGATGCCACCTAAAACCCTATCATGCAAAAAGGAAGCCATTGTTGAGCATGATCCAGAAGCGCCGTCGTGTTCTGTGGGCCAAGGCTGATTTAAAATGGACTGTAGCAAAGTGGCAAAGTGTCCTGTGGTCAGACGAATCCAAATTTGACATTCTTGTCGGAAATCATGGGCGTCGTGCCCCCCGGGCTAAAGAGAAGAAAGACCCCCCCTCTTGTTATCAGTGTTCAGTTCAAAAGCCAGCATCTCTGATGGTATGGGAATGCATTAGTGCATATGGTGTGGGACACTTGCATGTTTTAAAAAGCACCATGAATGCTGAAAGGTATATAAAGGTTTTAGAGCAAACATATGCTCCCTCCAGAGGACATCTATTCCAGGGAAGGCCTTGTGTATTTCAGCAGGACAATGCAAAACCACATACTGCAGCTATTACAACAGCATGGCTTCATAGTAGAAGAGTCCGTGTGCTGAACTGGCCTGCCTGCAGTCTTGATCTTTCACAAATTGAGAGAATTTAGCGCATAATTAAACGAAAAGTCCGTCAAAGGAGACCCAAAGCTCTCCAGCGGCTGGAAGCCTGTATTAAACAAGAGTGTGATCAAAATCCAATGGCTGAACTCAAGAAACTTGTCTCCTCAATGCCCAGACGCCTCCACTCTGTGTTAGAAAGAAGAGGGGATGCTACACCATGGTAAACAGGCCCCTATCCCAACTTTTTTGAGACCTGTAGCAGCCATCAAATTTGAAATGAGCTCATTTTGTGGATAAAATTGTAAAATTGCTCAGTTTTAACATTTGCTAAGTTATCTCTTTTCCATTGTTAATAAAATACTGGCTGGTGTGATTTGAAAGTCATTGCATTTTGATTTTATTCACAATTTGCACTTTGTCCCAACTGTTTCAGAATTGGGGTTGTATAACACAAAGGAAAAGAATTCATGGAAGAAATATGATTGCAGAAACTCTGATTACCTTTCTTGCGGTCATATCTGACTGAGATTTGGCTATGCTGTCAGGAAAGAGTTAACAACACTTTCAGTAATCTAATGTCCTCTGCCATGGGAATCAAAGGACGTGATTCATTCATACCAATGGGAAATTTAGAATCTCAATAAGCCTCACATGCATGTCGTTGGACAGCGGTAGAAAACCCATGCGAACGTGGGGAGTGTATGCAAGCTCCACACTGAAAGGCATCAGGCCAGCATTCTTGCAGCAAGGCAGTAGTGCTGCCATCTGTGCCACTCCGGCACCCTTTTGATTGAGGATGCAGCCTGACTTCTTACCTCAGCTTCGCTTTCACTGCTAGTTTATCTGGGAATAAAGTGTTTAACTCTTCTGAGTGCTGATTGTCTAAAGAACTGGCCTACTTTTTGATAGTTTGCGAGTAACTGCTTTCAAAAAGCAACTTGACACCATTTCTAAACTTCCTCATTCTTGATTTTTCCAAGAAGATGATCTTCCACATGAAACACCTGCCGCGACCCACGGGATGCCAACACATACAAGCCATCCCTCGCCACCAAAACTATCAACCGATGATGACGTCATTACCACGCCAGGTAGTCTATTTCTTCATCAAATCAGGCCACTGAATCCCGCTGAACAGAGCATGTGTAAATTAAATGTTAAGGTTTATTTCCATGAAGGCCAGCTTTCAGTTCTCAACCCTGATTAAAAAAAAAAAAAAAAAAATCTCCCCTTGATGATATTCAGTGATTTTTGCCATCTTTGTGGGCTTTTTGACAGCAAATGAAATATACTTCCACTACAATATTGCAATTCATTGTGATACATATTACCAAGGAAAAATGAAAAATGTAAATGGGTGAAAACAAGAAAAAACTTGTTTTCTTGGTAGATATCTACTTGAAATATCACACCAAAATTCATTGGACAAAACAGACTTTGAAGTATCCATATAAGATGACATATTGCGCTTCAAGGAGCCAGACTATTCCGACAATGGCCGAGCATTTCCATGTTTGTATATCGTGAGAAAGAACTGATTCTCAGCTTTCTTTTCATGTACAACCCCAATTCTGAAATAGTTGGGATGAAGTGTAAATTGTTATTGAAATCAAAATGCAATGACTTTCAGATCACACAAGCCAATATGTTATTTACAATAGAACATAGATAACATTTCAAATGTTGAAACCGAGACATTTTACATTTTTATCGTTAAAATGAGCTCATTTCAAATCTTCTGGCTTCAACAGGTCTCAAAAAAGTTGGGACACAGGCAAAAAAGGGCTGAAAAAGCAACTAAAATATAAGAGAATCAGCTGAAAGAACATTTAACAAGTAATTACATTAACTGGCATTAGATGTGTAACATGATTGGCTATAAAAGGGATGTCTTAGAGAGGCTGAGTCTCTCAGAAGTAAAGATGGCCAGAGGCTCTCCAACCCCTGAAAGGCTTGCATTAAAAAAAAAACATTGCGGAATACTTTAAAAACAACGTTCCTCAAGGTCAAATTGAAAAGGCTTTGAAGGTCTCATCGTCGACAGTGCATAACATCATCAAAAGATTCAGAGAAACTGGAAAAATCTCTGTGTGTAAGGGACAAGGCCGAAGACCTTTCCTGGATGCCCATGATCTTCGTGCCCTCAGACGCCACTGCATCACTCACCGGCATGATTCTGTCATTGACATTATTTAATGGGCCCAGGAATACTTAAAGAAACCACTGTCTGTAAACACAGTCCGTGTGCCACCCACAGATGCCACCTAAAACCCTATCATGCAAAAAGGAAGCCATTGTTGAGCATGATCCAGAAGCGCCGTCGTGTTCTGTGGGCCAAGGCTGATTTAAAATGGACTGTAGCAAAGTGGCAAAGTGTCCTGTGGTCAGACGAATCCAAATTTGACATTCTTGTCGGAAATCATAGGCGTCGTGCCCTCCGGCTAAAGAGAAGAAAGACCCCCCTCTTGTTATCAGTGTTCAGTTCAAAAGCCAGCATCTCTGATGGTATGGGAATGCATTAGTGCATATGGTGTGGGACACTTGCATGTTTTAAAAAGCACCATGAATGCTGAAAGGTATATAAAGGTTTTAGAGCAACATATGCTCCCCTCCAGAGGACATCTATTCCAGGGAAGGCCTTGTGTATTTCAGCAGGACAATGCAAAACCACATACTGCAGCTATTACAACAGCATGGCTTCATAGTAGAAGAGTCCGTGTGCTGAACTGGCCTGCCTGCAGTCTTGATCTTTCACAAATTGAGAGAATTTAGCGCATAATTAAACGAAAAGTCCGTCAAAAGAGACCCAAAGCTCTCCAGCGGCTGGAAGCCTGTATTAAACAAGAGTGTGATCAAAATCCAATGGCTGAACTCAAGAAACTTGTCTCCTCAATGCCCAGATGCCTCCACTCTGTGTTAAAAAGAAGAGGGGATGCTACACCATGGTAAACAGGCCCCTATCCCAACTTTTTTGAGACCTGTAGCAGCCATCAAATTTGAAATGAGCTCATTTTGTGGATAAAATTGTAAAATTGCTCAGTTTTAACATTTGCTAAGTTATCTCTCTTCTATTGTGAATAAAATACTGGCTGGTGTGATTTGAAAGTCATTGCATTTTGATTTTATTCACAATTTGCACTTTGTCCCAGCTGTTTCAGAATTGGGGTTGTATAACACAAAGGAAAAAAATTCATGGAAGAAATATGATTGCAGAAACTTTGATCACCTTTCTTGCGGTCATATCTGACTGAGATTTGGCTATGCTGTCAGGAAAGAGTTAACAACACTTTCAGTAATCTAATGTCCTCTGCCATGGGAATCAAAGGAGTGATTCATTCATACCAATGGGAAATTTAGAATCTCAATAAGCCTCACATGCATGTTGTTGGACAGCGGTAGAAAACCCATGCGAACGTGGGGAGTGTATGCAAGCTCCACACTGAAAGGCATCAGGCCAGCATTCTTGCAGCAAGGCAGTAGTGCTGCCCTCTGTGCCACTCCGGCACCCTTTTGATTGAGGATGCAGCCTGACTTCTTACCTCAGCTTCGCTTTCACTGCTAGTTTATCTGGGAATAAAGTGTTTAACTCTTCTGAGTGCTGGTTGTCTAAAGAACTGGCCTACTTTTTGATAGTTTGCGAGTAACTGCTTTCAAAAAGCAACTTGACACCATTTCTAAACTTCCTCATTCTTGATTTTTCCAAGAAGATGATCTTCCACATGAAACACCTGCCCGACCCACGGGATGCCAACACATACAAGCCATCCCTCGCCACCAAAACTATCAACCGATGATGACGTCATTACCACGCCAGGTAGTCTATTTCTTCATCAAATCAGGCCACTGAATCCTGCTGAACAGAGCATGTGTAAATTAAATGTTAAGATTTATTTCCATGAAGGCCAGCTTTCAGTTCTCAACCCTGATTAAAAAAAAAAAAAAAAAATCCCCTTGATGATATTCAGTGATTTTTGCCATCTTTGTGGGCTTTTTGACAGCAAATGAAATATACTTCCACTACAATATTGCAATTCATTGTGATACATATTACCAAGGAAAAATGAAAAATGTAAATAATAAAAAAACAAGAAAAACTTGTTTTCTTGGTAGATATCTACTTGAAATATTACACCAAAATTCATTGGACAAAACAGACTTTGAAGTATCCATATAAGATGACGTATTGCGCTTCAAGGAGCCAGACTATTCCGACAATGGCCGAGCATTTCCATGTTTGTATATCGTGAGAAAGAACTGATTCTCAGCTTTCTTTTCATGTACAACCCCAATTCTGAAATAGTTGGGATGAAGTGTAAATTGTTAATGAAATCAAAATGCAATGACTTTCAGATCACACAAGCCAATACGTTATTTACAATAGAACATAGATAACATTTCAAATGTTGAAACCGAGACATTTTACATTTTTATCGACAAAATGAGCTCATTTCAAATCTTCTGGCTTCAAAAAAAAAAAAAAAAGTTGGGACACAGGCAGAAAAGGGCTGAAAAAGCAACTAATATATAAGAGAATCAGCTGAAAGAACATTTAGCAAGTAATTACATTAACTGGCATTAGATGTGTAACATGATTGGCTATAAAAGGGATGTCTTAGAGAGGCTGAGTCTCTCAGAAGTAAAGATGGCCAGAGGCTCTCCAACCCCTGAAAGGCTTGCATTAAAAAAAAATTGTGGAATACTTTAAAAACAACGTTCCTCAAGGTCAAATTGAAAAGGCTTTGAAGGTCTCATCGTCAACAGTGCATAATATCATCAGAAGATTCAGAGAAACTGGAAAAATCTCTGTGTGTAAGGGACAAGGCCGAAGACCTTTCCTGGATGCCCATGATCTTCGTGCCCTCAGACGCCACTGCATCACTCACCGGCATGATTCTGTCATTGACATTATTTAATGGGCCCAGGAATACTTAAAGAAACCACTGTCTGTAAACACAGTCCGTGTGCCACCCACAGATGCCACCTAAAACCCTATCATGCAAAAAGGAAGCCATTGTTGAGCATGATCCAGAAGCGCCGTCGTGTTCTGTGGGCCAAGGCTGATTTAAAATGGACTGTAGCAAAGTGGCAAAGTGTCCTGTGGTCAGACGAATCCAAATTTGACATTCTTGTCGGAAATCATGGGCGTCGTGCCCTCCGGGCTAAAGAGAAGAAAGACCCCCCTCTTGTTATCAGTGTTCAGTTCAAAAGCCAGCATCTCTGATGGTATGGGAATGCATTAGTGCATATGGTGTGGGACACTTGCATGTTTTAAAAAGCACCATGAATGCTGAAAGGTATATAAAGGTTTTAGAGCAACATATGCTCCCCTCCAGAGGACATCTATTCCAGGGAAGGCCTTGTGTATTTCAGCAGGACAATGCAAAACCACATACTGCAGCTATTACAACAGCATGGCTTCATAGTAGAAGAGTCCGTGTGCTGAACTGGCCTGCCTGCAGTCTTGATCTTTCACAAATTGAGAGAATTTAGCGCATAATTAAAAACGAAAAAGTCCGTCAAAGGAGACCCAAAGCTCTCCAGCTGCTGGAAGCCTGTATTAAACAAGAGTGTGATCAAAATCCAATGGCTGAACTCAAGAAACTTGTCTCCTCAATGCCCAGATGCCTCCACTCTGTGTTAAAAAGAAGAGGGATGCTACACCATGGTAAACAGGCCCTATCCCAACTTTTTGAGACCTGTAGCAGCCATCAAATTTGAAATGAGCTCATTTTGTGGATAAAATTGTAAAATTGCTCAGTTTTAACATTTGCTAAGTTATCTCTCTTCTATTGTGAATAAAATACTGGCTGGTGTGATTTGAAAGTCATTGCATTTTGATTTTATTCACAATTTGCACTTTGTCCCAACTGTTTCAGAATTGGGGTTGTATAACACAAAGGAAAAAAATTCATGGAAGAAATATGATTGCAGAAACTTTGATCACCTTTCTTGCGGTCATATCTGACTGAGATTTGGCTATGCTGTCAGGAAAGAGTTAACAACACTTTCAGTAATCTAATGTCCTCTGCCATGGGAATCAAAGGAGTGATTCATTCATACCAATGGGAAATTTAGAATCTCAATAAGCCTCACATGCATGTTGTTGGACAGCGGTAGAAAACCCATGCGAACGTGGGGAGTGTATGCAAGCTCCACACTGAAAGGCATCAGGCCAGCATTCTTGCAGCAAGGCAGTAGTGCTGCCCTCTGTGCCACTCCGGCACCCTTTTGATTGAGGATGCAGCCTGACTTCTTACCTCAGCTTCGCTTTCACTGCTAGTTTATCTGGGAATAAAGTGTTTAACTCTTCTGAGTGCTGGTTGTCTAAAGAACTGGCCTACTTTTTTGATAGTTTACAGTAACTGCTTTCAAAAAGCAACTTGACACCATTTCTAAACTTCCTCATTCTTGATTTTTCCAAGAAGATGATCTTCCACATGAAACACCTGCCCCGACCCACGGGATGCCAACACATACAAGCCATCCCTCGCCACCAAAACTATCAACCGATGATGACGTCATTACCACGCCAGGTAGTCTATTTCTTCATCAAATCAGGCCACTGAATCCTGCTGAACAGAGCATGTGTAAATTAAATGTTAAGGTTTATTTCCATGAAGGCCAGCTTTCAGTTCTCAACCCTGATTAAAAAAAAAAAAAAAAAATCTCCCCTTGATGATATTCAGTGATTTTTGCCATCTTTGTGGGCTTTTTGACAGCAAATGAAATATACTTCCACTACAATATTGCAATTCATTGTGATACATATTACCAAGGAAAAATGAAAAATGTAAATGGGCGAAAACAAGAAAAAACTTGTTTTCTTGGTAGATATCTACTTGAAATATTACACCAAAATTCATTGGACAAAACAGACTTTGAAGTATCCATATAAGATGACGTATTAAGCTTCAAGGAGCCAGACTATTCCGACAATGGCCGAGCATTTCCATGTTTGTATATCGTGAGAAAGAACTGATTCTCAGCTTTCTTTTCATGTACAACCCCAATTCTGAAATAGTTGGGATGAAGTGTAAATTGTTAATGAAATCAAAATGCAATGACTTTCAGATCACACAAGCCAATACGTTATTTACAATAGAACATAGATAACATTTCAAATGTTGAAACCGAGACATTTTACATTTTTATCGACAAAATGAGCTCATTTCAAATCTTCTGGCTTCAACAGGTCTCAAAAAAGTTGGGACACAGGCAGAAAAAAAAAGCAACTAATATATAAGAGAATCAGCTGAAAGAACATTTAGCAAGTAATTACATTAACTGGCATTAGATGTGTAACATGATTGGCTATAAAAGGGATGTCTTAGAGAGGCTGAGTCTCTCAGAAGTAAAGATGGCCAGAGGCTCTCCAACCCCTGAAAGGCTTGCATTAAAAAAAAATTGCGGAATACTTTAAAAACAACGTTCCTCAAGGTCAAATTGAAAAGGCTTTGAAGGTCTCATCGTCGACAGTGCATAATATCATCAGAAGATTCAGAGAAACTGGAAAAATCTCTGTGTGTAAGGGACAAGGCCGAAGACCTTTCCTGGATGCCCATGATCTTCGTGCCCTCAGACGCTACTGCATCACTCACCGGCATGATTCTGTCATTGACATTATTTAATGGGCCCAGGAATACTTAAAGAAACCACTGTCTGTAAACACAGTCCGTGTGCCACCCACAGATGCCACCTAAAACCCTATCATGCAAAAAGGAAGCCATTGTTGAGCATGATCCAGAAGCGCCGTCGTGTTCTGTGGGCCAAGGCTGATTTAAAATGGACTGTAGCAAAGTGGCAAAGTGTCCTGTGGTCAGACGAATCCAAATTTGACATTCTTGTCGGAAATCATGGGCGTCGTGCCCTCCGGCTAAAGAGAAGAAAGACCCCCCTCTTGTTATCAGTGTTCAGTTCAAAAGCCAGCATCTCTGATGGTATGGGAATGCATTAGTGCATATGGTGTGGGACACTTGCATGTTTTAAAAAGCACCATGAATGCTGAAAGGTATATAAAGGTTTTAGAGCAACATATGCTCCCCTCCAGAGGACATCTATTCCAGGGAAGGCCTTGTGTATTTCAGCAGGACAATGCAAAACCACATACTGCAGCTATTACAACAGCATGGCTTCATAGTAGAAGAGTCCGTGTGCTGAACTGGCCTGCCTGCAGTCTTGATCTTTCACAAATTGAGAGAATTTAGCGCATAATTAAATGAAAAGTCCGTCAAAGGAGACCCAAAGCTCTCCACGGCTGGAAGCCTGTATTAAACAAGAGTGTGATCAAAATCCAATGGCTGAACTCAAGAAACTTGTCTCCTCAATGCCCAGACGCCTCCACTCTGTGTTAGAAAGAAGAGGGGATGCTACACCATGGTAAACAGGCCCCTATCCCAACTTTTTTGAGACCTGTAGCAGCCATCAAATTTGAAATGAGCTCATTTTGTGGATAAAATTGTAAAATTGCTCAGTTTTAACATTTGCTAAGTTATCTCTGTTCTATTGTTAATAAAATACTGGCTGGTGTGATTTGAAAGTCATTGCATTTTGATTTTATTCACAATTTGCACTTTGTCCCAACTGTTTCAGAATTGGGGTTGTATAACACAAAGGAAAAAAATACATGGAAGAAATATGATTGCAGAAACTCTGATTACCTTTCTTGCGGTCATATCTGACTGAGATTTGGCTATGCTGTCAGGAAAGAGTTAACAACACTTTCAGTAATCTAATGTCCTCTGCCATGGGAATCAAAGGACGTGATTCATTCATACCAATGGGAAATTTAGAATCTCAATAAGCCTCACATGCATGTCGTTGGACAGCGGTAGAAAACCCATGCGAACGTGGGGAGCGTATGCAAGCTCCACACTGAAAGGCATCAGGCCAGCATTCTTGCAGCAAGGCAGTAGTGCTGCCATCTGTGCCACTCCGGCACCCTTTTGATTGAGGATGCAGCCTGACTTCTTACCTCAGCTTCGCTTTCACTGCTAGTTTATCTGGGAATAAAGTGTTTAACTCTTCTGAGTGCTGGTTGTCTAAAGAACTGGCCTACTTTTTGATAGTTTGCGAGTAACTGCTTTCAAAAAGCAACTTGACACCATTTCTAAACTTCCTCATTCTTGATTTTTCCAAGAAGATGATCTTCCACATGAAACACCTGCCGCGACCCACGGGATGCCAACACATACAAGCCATCCCTCGCCACCAAAACTATCAACCGATGATGACGTCATTACCACGCCAGGTAGTCTATTTCTTCATCAAATCAGGCCACTGAATCCCGCTGAACAGAGCATGTGTAAATTAAATGTTAAGGTCTATGTCCATGAAGGCCAGCTTTCAGTTCTCAACCCTGATTAAAAAAAAAAAAATCTCCCCTTGATGATATTCAGTGATTTTTGCCATCTTTGTGGGCTTTTTGACAGCAAATGAAATATACTTCCACTACAATATTGCAATTCATTGTGATACATATTATCAAGGAAAAATGAAAAATGTAAATGGGTGAAAACAAGAAAAAACTTGTTTTCTTGGTAGATATCTACTTGAAATATTACACCAAAATTCATTGGACAAAACAGACTTTGAAGTATCCATATAAGATGACATATTGCGCTTCAAGGAGCCAGACTATTCCGACAATGGCCGAGCATTTCCATGTTTGTATATCGTGAGAAAGAACTGATTCTCAGCTTTCTTTTCATGTACAACCCCAATTCTGAAATAGTTGGGATGAAGTGTAAATTGTTATTGAAATCAAAATGCAATGACTTTCAGATCACACAAGCCAATATGTTATTTACAATAGAACATAGATAACATTTCAAATGTTGAAACCAAGACATTTTACATTTTTATCGACAAAATGAGCTCATTTCAAATCTTCTGGCTTCAACTGGTCTCAAAAAAGTTGGGACACAGGCAGAAAAGGGCTGAAAAAGCAACTAATATATAAGAGAATCAGCTGAAAGAACATTTAACAAGTAATTACATTAACTGGCATTAGATGTGTAACATGATTGGCTATAAAAGGGATGTCTTAGAGAGGCTGAGTTTCTCAGAAGTAAAGATGGCCAGAGGCTCTCCAACCCCTGAAAGGCTTGCATTAAAAAAAAATTGCGGAATACTTTAAAAACAACGTTCCTCAAGGTCAAATTGAAAAGGCTTTGAAGGTCTCATCGTCGACAGTGCATAACATCATCAAAAGATTCAGAGAAACTGGAAAAATCTCTGTGTGTAAGGGACAAGGCCGAAGACCTTTCCTGGATGCCCATGATCTTCGTGCCCTCAGACGCCACTGCATCACTCACCGGCATGATTCTGTCATTGACATTATTTAATGGGCCCAGGAATACTTAAAGAAACCACTGTCTGTAAACACAGTCCGTGTGCCACCCACAGATGCCACCTAAAACCCTATCATGCAAAAAGGAAGCCATTGTTGAGCATGATCCAGAAGCGCCGTCGTGTTCTGTGGGCCAAGGCTGATTTAAAATGGACTGTAGCAAAGTGGCAAAGTGTCCTGTGGTCAGACGAATCCAAATTTGACATTCTTGTCGGAAATCATGGGCGTCGTGCCCCCGGCTAAAGAGAAGAAAGACCCCCCTCTTGTTATCAGTGTTCAGTTCAAAAGCCAGCATCTCTGATGGTATGGGAATGCATTAGTGCATATGGTGTGGGACACTTGCATGTTTTAAAAAGCACCATGAATGCTGAAAGGTATATAAAGGTTTTAGAGCAACATATGCTCCCCTCCAGAGGACATCTATTCCAGGGAAGGCCTTGTGTATTTCAGCAGGACAATGCAAAATCACATACTGCAGCTATTACAACAGCATGGCTTCATAGTAGAAGAGTCCGTGTGCTGAACTGGCCTGCCTGCAGTCTTGATCTTTCACAAATTGAGAGAATTTAGCGCATAATTAAACGAAAAGTCCGTCAAAGGAGAACCAAAGCTCTCCAGCGGCTGGAAGCCTGTATTAAACAAGAGTGTGATCAAAATCCAATGGCTAAACTCAAGAAACTTGTCTCCTCAATGCCCAGACGCCTCCACTCTGTGTTAAAAAGAAGAGGGGATGCTACACCATGGTAAACAGGCCCCTATCCCAACTTTTTTGAGACCTGTAGCAGCCATCAAATTTGAAATGAGCTCATTTTGTGGATAAAATTGTAAAATTGCTCAGTTCTAACATTTGCTAAGTTATCTCTGTTCTATTGTGAATAAAATACTGGCTGGTGTGATTTGAAAGTCATTGCATTTTGATTTTATTCACAATTTGCACTTTGTCCCAGCTGTTTCAGAATTGGGGTTGTATAACACAAAGGAAAAAAATTCATGGAAGAAATATGATTGCAGAAACTTTGATCACCTTTCTTGCGGTCATATCTGACTGAGATTTGGCTATGCTGTCAGGAAAGAGTTAACAACACTTTCAGTAATCTAATGTCCTCTGCCATGGGAATCAAAGGACGTGATTCATTCATACCAATGGGAAATTTAGAATCTCAATAAGCCTCACATGCATGTCGTTGGACAGCGGTAGAAAACCCATGCGAACGTGGGGAGCGTATGCAAGCTCCACACTGAAAGGCATCAGGCCAGCATTCTTGCAGCAAGGCAGTAGTGCTGCCATCTGTGCCACTCCGGCACCCTTTTGATTGAGGATGCAGCCTGACTTCTTACCTCAGCTTCAGCCACCAAAACTATCAACCGATGACGACGTCATTATAGACACCACGCCAGGTAGTCTATTTCTTCAGTTAAATCCAAATCTTCGTGCAGGGAAGCCGAGGCATGTTCCTCCTGTGCCTGTCTTGCCCAGATTTGTGTGTTATGCCACCGAAATGTTATGAAACAACATTTGGATGAGAAATTCTGTATTTATTAGTGTGCTCTCCCTCTCCAACATGCTGCTAAGACAAGCTTGCATCCCTTATTAAAATAATACCCTTTAACTGGGACTCAAAAAATCTCAATAATGTTCCGTCCAGTACCTCTCCTTTAAATTCTACCAACACTGATTTACTATCCTGTTTCCTACCTTCCCTGTGACATTTCAGCTGCTTTGCATAATAATGATCTTTCATCTCCAAAAACCTACCCACACTCCACAAATCACTCCCTGTGCTGGAGCTCTGTTCTTCATCAACATTGTTTGTCCCGAAAAAACATTTGTTACTCTGTGCTTTGTCTCCGTGTTTGTGTACTGACATTCCATATATACTATCCTTCTCTGTGATATTGACATATGGCATTTAGTAAATGAATATTCCTGATAAAATCAGTCGCTAGCTTGCTATCAAGTTTGGGAACCAGCGTTTTCTATCTTTTTTTCTTCAGTCTACCACGCTTGCAATAGTTTTGGGGAACTGCAAACTGTGTTGCATCGATGAAAGTAGCCGGATCATTGACTGCATTTATCAGCTGTATTCAAAGTCCACTTCAGAATGTAAAGGGCTTATGATGTCTTGGAGGCCAAAATATGCTGCCAATTTAGGATGCAGCCTGGCCTCTTAACACAGCTTCATTCTCATTGCTTCTGTTTTATCTGCAAATAAAGTGTTTGACTCTTCTGAGAACTGGTAGTCTAAATAACTGGCTGGGTCTGGGACAGTTTCCAACCAACGGCTTCCAAACAGCAGCTTGACACCAATTCTAAATTTCCATATTATTTTCATCCTAGAACCTACCACAACATCACCTCTACTACCGCCTACCCACCCATATCCATTCTTCGGTAAGTTCTATCTTCAGTTAAATCCAAACTCTTCACTCAATCTCACCAAACATTAACACCAGTATGACTTAATGAGATGTTGATCATTGTGAGGATTGGCCCAGTAAATAACACTCATGGTTCACAGCTAAAAGGTCTTGAGTTCAAATCCTGGCCTCCAGGTACTCCAGTTTCCTTTCTGAAGTTGAAAAGCATTCACGTTAGACTAGTGCATGTCCAGTCTAATCTGAACTGAACATGCTTTCATTTTTTGCCAAATTTTCATTTGGTCCTCTTGATTTTCAGGCATGGAAACCCTCAACATTTACTTCAGTGAAGTTTAATTTCTGATGTTGAAAGAGATATGCCTGCAACCCCAAGTCATAAAAAGTTGAGACCGTATGTTGAATTAATCTGAAAACTGACAGCAGTTATTTGTAAATGATCTTTGACCTGTTTTACATTGTGAACAGCACACAGCACATTCTATGAAATTTCACCCAATGAATTTACTTTATTTTCAAAATTGAGTGCTCACTAGTCCATACCTGTGGTTCTGTGTGCCACAGCTGTATGCAGACGTGCTGAGCATGTTTGTTAACAGCTAAAATTTGCTTGTGAACAGCATAAATTCAGGAACACGGAAAAATCAGCTTCTTTCAGTTCCTGCCTGTGCCAATGCTAAATGCCCACGTGCAGTTTCAGATTGATTAGTCAACCCACTGAGGAGCAACATGGATTCTAACCGACAAACTTCATTCTATAGTAGGATTTCAATTTAGATTCTTGGAACATATTTTTTTCAAAGTTGGGTCAGTTTTTTAATGTCGCCATTCCTTTACACAGCACTTAATCAAAACTTGGGGACTGAAGACACCAAGTGTTTCAGTGTTAAAGGTGTCATTTTATCCCATTCTTCCTGCAAACAATTCTTAAGGTGTGCAGCAGTGCAGTCTTTGCTGTCTCATTTTGCACTGCAAACAATGCCATATGTTCTCTTTTGGGGACCAGTTGGGACTGCAGGCAGACCAGTCCAGCACCCACATCCTCTTCTTATGCTGCCATCATTTTGTAATGTGTGAAGAAAGTGGTTTTTGCGTTATCTTGTAATCTTTGCCAAAGAAATTATTTGGTTGGTCATGGTTGATGGATTGTTTGTTGGTCAATCAGCTGGACAATGCAAAAACAAATGGAATGATTTGCGTGACAATGAGGGGAATATTGGTCTGATTTAGATTTGATAAGACTTTGGGAGTGTTATAGATCTAGATCCAGGATTTTTTGAAGAAGTCTTCACCTTTGCGAGACGGAGCAAAATTTGACATTTTGAGTCACATCTGCATAAATGCACTCAGTGCTGTGAAAAAGTATTTTCCCCCTTCCAAATTGCTTCTATTTTTGCTTATTTCTCATATTTAAATGTTTCCAACTAATTTTAATGTCAGACAAATGCAGTATAAGTAAACGCAAAAGACTATTTTTATACGAGTTATGTAAAACCTACATTGCACGTCAAAATAAATAAATAAATATTGTCCCCTAAACTTAATTACTGGTTGAGTCACCCTCGGCAGGAAATACTGCAATCAAAAGTTTGCGATAACAAGTGATTAGTTTTTTTTTTTTTAATCGCTGTGGAGGAATTTTAGCCTTCTCCTCATTGTAGAATTGTTTTAATTCAGGCATATTGGAGGCTTTTCAAGCATGGACTGCCTGTTTCAGGTCATCTCACCGCTTCTCAAAGGGATTTAACACAAATGAAACTGAAACTTCCACTCACGAGGACTTTAATTATGCGTAAGAATCTCATTAACATTCGTTGGTTGAATAATTGCTGACTACGGTGAATACGCCTTCAAAATGCGTGAAACTTACACCGTATGCGTGAGATTCCGTAGAAAGTTGGCAGCGCTGCATTTTCCTTCAGAATTTTCTAGAGGAAAACAGAATTTATGGTTCCATCAATCAGGGGAAGTTGCTCAGGTCCTGCAGCCGCAAAACAGTCCCAGACCATCACACCATCACCATGTTTGACAATTGGTTTGATGTTCTCTTTGTGGCATGTTGTGCAAGCTTCACAGAGTGTTATGAGGCTTGTGTCTTCCAAAAGGTTCCACTATTGATTCATCAATCCACTGAATATCATCCCAAAGTCTTGGTAGCTCATCAAGTAAGTAAATTTGAAATGACCCATGCATTGACTCCATTTTAGCCCAATCTTTTTTTATTGCAGAATGAGGCCTGCCTTTCTATTAATGTTAGTCTAGGTTCTTTTGGAACCACTTGGATGAGTCGTGGATGAGCTGTTGGAATTTTGATGGGCCAGCCACTGCTGGGAAGGTTCAAGTTTTCTCTGTTGGTAAAAAATGGATCTCACCATGCTTTGTTGGAGTCGCAGAGCCTTAGAAATAGCTTTGTCACCCTTTCCAGACTGATGGATGGCAACAACTTTGTTTCCCATCTTTTCTCAAATTTCTTTAGATTGCGCCTTTACGTGCTGCTTTTTGCCAACTTAACACGGCTGTACAGATTCTATTTTAATGATATTTAGATTGAATAGGGCAGGCAGTAATTGTGACTGGAAGTGTCTACTGAACTTGAGCCCAATTATCAATTAAATTTGCTTAGTTTTTTGATGCAGTAACTGGGGCAATAACTTTTTCACTTAGGGCCAGGTAGGGTTGGATAGATTGTTTCTCAACAATAAATGAATTAATCATTTCAGAACTGTATTTTGTGCTCACTTTAGGTTATCATTATCTAATATTAAAATTAGTTTGATAATTGGAAGCATTTAAGTGTGTCAAATATGCAAAGAAAAGATAGAATTGGGGGCTAGAATGCATTTTAGCGGACCCACTTCCGTGTTCCACCTGGCAACACAAAGTCATCCAGGGTTAGGGTTAGGGTTAGGTTTAGCTTTAGGTTAAGGGTTAGGGTTAAGGTTAGGGACTCACGTCACAATGCAAAGTCATCCAGGCTGTCATTTGCGTCTGGGCGCGGCAGCAGTGGGTCGGCTAAAATGCATGTGTACCAAATTGGGAAGGGGACAAATACTTTTTCACAGCCCTGCAATAGCTCCTTTTGAATGGAACAAACTTCCTTTTCACCAGTTAGTGCAGATATCTCCAAGTCTTAGATAAAAAACATAATTTTTCTTTAAATGATAAATTATTTCAAAAATGCATTTGTTAATTTCATTAAAAGTTTTCTGTATCACCTAAAACACAAATATTTCATCATAATGAAAACAAAATGTGTTTTACATAGATGTAAGGCTGGTGGATGGAAGTGATCGATGCGCTGGCAGAGTGGAGGCCAGCCATTTGAGCACATGGGGACCAGTGTGCAATGATCGCTGGGACATGAACACCGCTGAAGTGTTGTGTCGAGAGCTGGGCTGTGGCAGTGCTGTGACTACTACTAGCTTCAACCGCTCTGAAAGGGACCACAGGCCCCAGTTTAATGTGATGTGTTCTGGACATGAATCCTCCCTGTTAGAGTGCGATCACTCTGGGTTTGAGGTGTTCATCTGTAAAGACCAAAAAGATGCTGGAGTGATTTGCTCAGGTAGGAAATCTTTTGTAATACTTTCTGAATTCAAAACAGTTGACACTTTCAACGATGACCAAACGGATGCTATATACCCACTCCTTATGAGAGTCCTATAACCTCACTGATCCACCACCAGATATCACCACAGGTATGAGGTGCCTTTCCTTGTATGAGTCTTCGTATCAATGCCAGACATGCCAAAAAAGTTCAGTTTTGTTCTGATATGACTACAAATGATTGTGATCAGTAGTGATCAGTACACATGTGTGATTTGGGTAATGATATTCTGCCCTTCTGTGGCGTCAATCCACTAAAATCAACTGGGTACCATCTGACTTTGTGCACGGAAGCCGAGGCATGTTCCTCCTTTGCCTGTCTTCAGTGCTTTATTGAAACGAAGTTGCCCGGATTTGTATGTTAAGCCGCTGAAATGTTATGAAACAACATTTGGATGAGAAATTATGTTTTTATTAGCCTGCTCTTTATATGACATGCTGCTAAGACAAGCTTGCATCCCCTATTAAAATAGTACCACTGTGAAATGATTTCAAATACTCTTAAAATGGGACTCAGATAATTTAAATAATGTTCTTTGCAGTACCTCTCCTTTAAATTCTACCAACACTGATTTACTATCCTGTTTCCTACCTTCCCTGTGACGTTTCAGCTGCTTTGCATGATAAAGATCTTTCATCTCCAAAAACCTACCCACACTCCACAAATCACTCCCTTTGCTGGAGCTCTGTTCTTCATCATGTATGTTTATGTCTGATGTAACACCTGTGGTGTTTGTACTACATGTGGAATACATGTGTTTCTGTCTGCTGTAGCACTTGTGGCCCAAGACAAATTTCCCTCACGGGACAATTAAGCTATTCTGATTCTGATTCTGATCAACCGTGTTTGTCCCGAAAAATCTTTTGATACTCTGTGCATGCCCCTGTGTTTGTATACTGACATTCCGTAATTACTATCCCTCTCTGTGATACTGACATACTTTCTGGCATTTAATAAATTAATATTGCTGATAAAATCAGTCACTAGCTTGCTTAACAAGTCTGGGAACCAACGTTTGCCATATTCTTTCTTCTGTCTATCACGCTTGCAATAGTTTTGGGGAACTGCAGACTGTGTCGCATTGATGAAAGTAGTCGGAACGTTACCTGCATTTATCAGCTGTATTCAAAGGCCACCCCGGAATGTAAAGGGCTTATGATGTCTTGGAGGCCAAAATATATCGCCAATTTAGGATGCAGCCTGGCCTCTTAACACAGCTTCATTCTCACTGCTTGTGTTTTATCTGCAAATAAAGTGTTTGACTCTTCTGAGAACTGGTAGTCTAAATAACTGGCCGGGTCTGGGACAGTTTCCAACCAACGGCTTCCAAACAGCAGCTTGACACCAATTCTAAATTTCCATATTATTTTTTTCCCCAGCACATACCACACCATCACCTCCATTACCGTCTGACCGACCATTACCAGACCTCAGTAAGTTTTCTCCTCAGGTAAAACTCTTTGTTCAATCTCACCAAACATTAACACCAGTATGACTTAATGAGATGTTGATCATTGTGAGGATTTGCCCAGTAAATAACACTCATGGTTCACAGCAAAAAGGTTTTAGGTTCAAATCCTGGCCTCCAGGTGCTCCAGTTTCCTTTCTGAAGTTGAAAAGCATTCATGTTAGACTAGTGCATGTCCAGTCTAATCTGAACTGAGCATGCTTTCATTTTTTGCCAAATTTTCATTTGGTCCTCTTGATTTTCAGGCATGTAAACCCTCAACATTTACTTCAGTGAAGTTTAATTCCTGATGCTGAAAGAGATATGCCTGCAACCCCAAGTCATAAAAAGTTGAGACCGTATGTTGAATTAATCTGAAAACTGACAGCAGTTATTTGTAAATGATCTTTGACCTGTTTTACATTGTGAACAGCACACAGCACATTCTATGAAATTTCACCCAATGAATTTACTTTATTTTCAAAATTGAGTGCTCACTAGTCCATACCTGTGGATGTGTGTGCCACAGCTGCATGCAGACATGCTGAGCATGTTTGCGAACAGCTCAAATTTGCTTGTGAACAGCATAAATTCGGGAACACTGGAAAATCAGCTTCTTTCAGTTCCTGCCTGTGCCAATGCTAAATGCCCACGTGCAGTTTCAGATTGATTAGTCAACCCACTGAGGAGCAACATGGATTCTAACCGACAAACTTCATTCTATAGTAGGATTTCAATTTAGATTCTTGGAACAATTTTTTTTCAAAGTCGGGTCAGTTTTTTAATGTTGCCATTCCTTTACACAGCACTTAATAAAACTTGGGGATGGAAGACACCAAGTGTTTCAGTGTTAGAGGTGTAATTTTATCTATTTCTTCCTGCAAACAATTCGTAAGGTGTGCAGCAGGACAGGGTCATTGCTGTCTCATTTTGCACTGCAAACTACGCCACATGTTCTCTTTTGGGGACCAGTTGGGACTGCAGGCAGACCAGTCCAGCACCCACACCCTCTTCTTATGCTGTCATCATTTTGTCATGCATGAAGAAAGTGGTTTTTCCTTATCTTGTTACCTTTGCCAAAGAGATTATGTGGTTGGTCATGCTTGATGGATTGTTTGTTGGTCAGTCAGCTAGAAATGCAAAAGCAAATGGAATGATTTGCGTGACAATGAGGGGAATATTGGTCTGATTTAGATTTTATAAGACTTAGGGAGTGATCTAGATCCAGGATTTTTTGAAGAAGTCTTCACCATTGCGAGACGGTGCAAAATTTGACATTTTGAGCCACATCTGCATGAATACACTCAGTGCTGTGAAGAAGTATTTGCCTCCTTCCAAATTGCTTCTATTTTTGCTTATTTGTCATCTTTAAATGTTTCCAGCTAATTTTAATTTCAGGCAAATACAGTGTAAGTAAACGCAAAAGACAATTTTTATGAGTTATGTAAAACCTACATTGCACATCAATATAAATAAATAAATATTGCCCCCAAAACCTAATAACTGGTTGAGTCACCCTTGACAGGAAATATTGCAATCAGAAGTTTGCGGTAACAAGTAATACGTTTTTTTTTTTATCACTGTGAAGGAACTTTAGCCTTCTTTTCATTGTAGAATTGTTTTAATTCAGGCACATTGGAGGGTTTTCAAGCATGAACTGCCTGTTTCAGGTCTAGGATTTTCTGAAGAAGTCTTCACCATTGCGAGACGAGGCAAAATTTGACATTTTGAGTCACATCTGCACAAATACATTCAGTGCTGTGAAAAAGTATTTGCCCCCCATGCTAATTGCTTTTTGTTTTTGCTTTTTTGTCATATTGAAATGTTTCCAACTAATTTTAATGTCAGACAAATACAGTGTAAGATGCAAAAGATAACTTCTTCATGAGCATTTATTGAAGGAATGAGTTATGTAAAACCTAACCTACATTGCATGTCAAAAAATAAATAAATATTTCCCCCCAAACCTGATAACTGGCGGAAAATGCTGCAATCAAAAGTTTGCATTAACAAGTTATGAGTTTTTTAAATCGCTGTAGAGGAATTTTGACCCTCTCTTAATTGTAGAATTGGTTCAATTCAGGCACATTGAAGGGTTTTCAAACATGAATGGCTTGTTTCAGGTCATGCCACAAGATCTCAAAGGGATTTTAGTCAGGCAGCTCCAAAACCTTCATTTTGTTTGTTTAGAACCATTCAGGGGTAGACTTGCATGTTTGCTTCAGATCATTGTTCTGCTGCAGAACCCAACTGCGTCTGAGCTTTAGGTTACAAACTGAAGGCCAGACATTTTCCTTCAGAATTTCATGAAAGAAGATCGAATTCATGGTTCCATCAATCAGGGAAAGTTGCTCTGGTCCTGAAGCCGCAAAACAGCCCCAGATCATCACACAATTACCACCATCATGTTTGACAATTGGTATGACGTTCTCATTGTGAGATGATGGGTAAGCTTCGCAGAATGTAATGAGACTCATGTCTCCCAAAAGGTTCCACTTTTTATTCATAAATCCATTGAAGATTCTAGCCTACTTTCCTACTTTTCCGTTTTTTTTTTTTTTTTCAAACGTGCGCATGTATGATCAACATGCGCCAATTGCGCATATTGAGACTATGGCGGGGGTAAATTAGATTACAGCAGGCCGCCATAATCTCGTCAATGTATGGGAAACACTGGAAGCTGTGGGAGCAGGGCTGTACTTTGGCAGCTCAGTTGGACATCGAGCCCTCGGTGCCTCGTATTGTGGCGATGCAGACAAAGCGGTCAAACACACCTGCATCAAGCCCCACAGAGTACTGGCGACTGAATCTGTTCCTTCCCTTTATTGGCCATCTCACAACAGAAGTGCGAGATCATGTCTGTGTAGCACTGCCGCGTCTGAAGGGCCAATGTTTGCTGCCAGATAAAATATCGGCCTTGTCTGACAATTTATGGCAGGAAATAAAAGCCGAGTACGCACATCTGATGCCTGATGCTGATGCTGCAGACACGGAGCTGGAGCTGTGGAAACAGTTAAATGAGCTCCAGCCAAAATGTACTGACATTTGTCAAGCCCTCGATAGCTCAGCAAATTTCTACCAAAATATCTATTGCGTTCTGAAAGTCTTGTTGACCATGCCTGTGTCCACCGCATCTGCTGAGCGGTCATTCAACACGATGACACGTCTCAAAACTTACTTGCGCAGCACGATGACTGACAAAAGACTAACTGGACTTGTCCTCATGAACATACACACAGACAAGGAGATTGACAGCGAGGAAATACTGAAGCAATTTGGCGACTGAGTCCTTGCGCTTCTTTGGAAAAAAAAAACTAAAACAGGCACATAAACTAGGCCTATCAGCGCCACTCACAGTTCGTATGTGCGTGTTTTTTTTTTGGGGAGGGGTAGTGGAACCTCAAGATTTTTATCTGCAGGCGCCCCTGCCTATAATAAATGAAATGATCATTTCAGAACTGTATTTTGTGCTTACTTTTGGTTATCAGTATCTCAAATGAAAATTAGTTTGATAATTGGACACATTTAAGTGTGACAAATATGCAAAAAATTGATGAAATTGGGAAGGAGACAAATACTTTTTCAGAGCCCTGTAATAGCTCCATTTTGAATGGAACGAACTTCCTTTTCACCAGTCAGAGCAGATATATACAAGCCTTTCAAAAACTAAAAAAACATGACTAGACACTTCAGTTTGTCTTAGAAAGATGAAAAACACATAATTTTCCTTTAAAATAATAAATTATTTCTACAATGTATTTGTTAATTTCATGAAAAGTTTTCCTTATCACCTAAAACACAAATATTTCATTATAATGAAAAATACATTTTGTCTACATAGATATAAGGCTGGTGGATGGAAGTGATCGATGCTCTGGCCGATTGGAGGTCTACCATTTAGGCGAGTGGGGAGCAGTGTGCGATGATCACTGGGACATGAACGACGCTGAGGTGGTGTGTAGAGAGCTGGGCTGTGGCAGTATGGTGAATATTTTAAGCTTCAACCACTCTGAAGAGCACGACAGGCCTGACTTTTTGGAATCTGTGATGTGTCTTGGAAATGAATCCTCCCTGATGCAGTGCCAGCACTCTGGGTTTGGGGAGCGCGATTGTATGGACCATAAAGATGCTGGTGTGGTTTGCTCAGGTAGGAAATCTTTTGTGATACTCTCTGAAGTCAAAACAGGTGACATTTTCAATGATGACCAAACGGATGCTACATACCCACTCCTTATAAGAGTCCCATAACCTTACTGATCCACCACCAGATATCACCACAGGTATGAGGTGCCTTTCCTTTTATCAGTCTTCTTATCGATGCCAGACATGCCAAAAAAAATTCAGTTTTGGTCTGATATGACTACAAATGATTGGGATCAGTAGTGGTGAGTTTGCCCAAAACAAACGTCAAAATCCAAGCAGAATTGGTTGCAGGACATCACAATTCACTGTGCGGTAACTGCCATCTCAGTCACCAGACCTCAATCTGATGGAAAAACCTGTGGGCTTAACTGAACAGAGTGGTTATTTAGCACAAAATCAGGAATGTGACTGATCTTGAAAGTATCTGCATACAGGAATGATCAAACATTACTTTGCCTTTACCTTGTCAAACAGCACAAGAAAAAACTTCATGCTGTTATTCTTGCCAGAGGTGTTTACACCAAGTATTAAACCAGGGATGCCATTAATTGTGAAACCTGATATGGAAAGAAATAGATTTTTAATGACAATTTAGTTCCAAAGAAATAGTGAAGATGTATGGAATGGGGGAAAAAACGCAAGGAGTGATTTAAAGATTCTTTTGATCTTGTATTAAATTGAATGATACATTATTTACTGCATTTTAGCCAACTTGACACTGTAAGATAGGTTCTGTTTACGCAAAATTTAGATTCAATAGGGCAGGCGGCAATCGAGCTCGAGTGTGTCTACTGAAATTGAACTCAAATATCAATTAAATGCATTTACATGGTTGATTTAGTAACTAAGGGGGCAATTACCTTGATTTAGTAACTAAGGGGGCAATTACTTTTTCACATCGGGCCAGGTAGGGTTGTATGGCTTTTTTCCTTCAAAAAATTACATAATGATATCAGAACTGTATTCTCAGCTTACTTGGGTTATCATTGTCTGATATTAAAATTATTTTGATGATCACACACATTTAAGTGTGACAAGTTTGCTAAAATTGACAAAATTAGCGTAGGACAAATACTGTTGACAACACTGCAGTAGTTTCTGTTTGAATGAAACAAACTTTCTTTTCACTAGTTAACGCAGACATCCCCAAGTCTTCGATACACTCAAAAACCATGACTTGACACTTCAGTCTGTCTGAAAGAAAGACAAAAAATTATAAATAAAAAAAATGAATGATTAAGTTTATGAAAAGTTTTTCTTGTCTAAAAAATACAAGTATTTCATAATAATGAAAAAAGAATATGTTTTATTCAGGAGTAAGACTGGTGGGTGGAAGTGATCGATGCTCTGGCAGATTGGAGGTCTACCACTTAGGCGAGTGGGGAGCAGTGTGCGATGATTACTGGGACATGAACGATGCTGAGGTGGTGTGTAGAGAGCTGGGCTGTGGCAGTGTTGTGAAGACTCTAAGCTTCCACCACTCTGAAGAGCACGACAGGCCTGACTTTTTGGAATCTGTGATGTGTCTTGGAAATGAATCCTCCCTGATGCAGTGCCAGCACTCTGGGTTTGGGGAGCACGACTGTATGGACCATAAAGATGCTGGTGTGGTTTGCTCAGGTAGGAAATCTTTTGAAATACTTTCTGAAGTCAAAACAGGTGACATTTTCAATGATGACTAAACGGATGCTATATACCCACTCGTTATAAGAGTCCCAGAACCTTACTGATCCACTACCAGATATCACCAGAGGTATGAGGTGCCTTTCCTTTTATCAGTCTTCATATCGACGCCAGACATGCCAAAAAAAACGTTCAGTTTTGGTCTGATATGACTACAAATGATTGGGATCAGTATTGGTCAGTTTGTCCAAAACAAACATCAAAATCCAAGCAGAATTGGTTGCAGGACATCACAATTCACTGTGCGGCAACTGCCATCTCAGTCACCAGACCTCAATCTGATGGAATAACCTGTGGGCTTAACTGAACAGAGTGGTTATTGAGCACAAAATCAGGAATGTGACTGATCTTGAAAGTATCTGCATACGGGAATGATCAAACATCCCTTTGCCTTTACCTTGTCAAACAGCACAAGAAAAGACTCCATGCTGTTATTCTTGCCAGAGGTGTTGACACCAAGTGTTAAACCAGGGATGCCATTAATTGTGAAACCTGATATAGAAAGAAATGGATCTCTAATGACAATTAAGTTAACAGAGAAATAGTGACGATGTATGGAATGGGGGAAAAAACTCAAGGAGCCATTTAAAGATTCCTTTGAACTTGAATTAAATTGATTGATAAATCATTTACTGCATTTTTGCCAACTTGACAGTGTAAGAGAGGTTCTGTTTACATGGCATTTAGATTCAATAGGGCAGGCGGCAATCGAGCCCGAGTGTGTCTACTGAAATTGAACTCAAATATCAATTAAATGTATTTACATGGTTGATTTAGTAACTAAGGGGACAATTACTTTTTCACATTGGGCCAGGTAGGGTTGGATGGCATTTTTCCTTCAAAAAATTAAATAATGATATCAGAACTGTATTCTCAGCTTACTTGGGTTATCATTGTCTGATATTAACCCATTAAGACCTGACGCGACGTCTGCGTTGCACTCACTTTAAGAACGTAAGGGACATGAATATCATATATATATATATATATATATATATATATATATATCATTTTTAAGAAATGTGAATGAAGTGCATCATGAAGTGCCCCAGGTCTTAATGGGTTAAAACTATTTTGATCACACATATTTAAGGTGGCAAGTTTGCTAAAATTGACAAAATTAGCATGGGACAATTACTGGTCACAACACTGCCGTAGTTCCAGTTTGAATGAAACAAAATTTCTTTTCACTAGTTAACGCAGATATATCCAAGTCTTCGATGCACTAAAAAACCATGACTTGACACTTCAGTCTGTCTGAAAGAAAGACAAAAAATTATAAATATTAAAAATGAATGGTTGAGATTATGAAAAGTTTTTCTTGTCTAAAAACAAGTATTTCATCATAATGAAAAAAGAATATGTTTTATTCAGGAATAAGACTGGTGGGTGGAAGAGATCAATGCTCTGGCAGATTGGAGGTCTACCATTTAGGCGAGTGGGGAGCAGTGTGCGATGATCACTGGGACATGAACGACGCTGAGGTGGTGTGTAGAGAGCTGGGCTGTGGCAGTGTGGTGAATATTCTAAGCTTCAACCACTCTGAAGAGCACGACAGGCCTGACTTTTTGGAATCTGTGATGTGTCTTGGAAATGAATCCTCCCTGATGCAGTGCCAGCACTCTGGGTTTGGGGAGCGCGATTGTATGGACCATAAAGATGCTGGTGTGGTTTGCTCAGGTAGGAAATCTTTTGTAATACTTTCTGAAGTCAAAACAGGTGACATTTTCAATGATGACCAAACGGATGCTACATACCCACTCCTTATAAGAGTCCCATAACCTTACTGATCCACCACCAGATATCACCACAGGTATGAGGTGCCTTTCCTTTTATCAGTCTTCATATCGATGCCAGACATGCAAAAAAAAAAGTTCAGTTTTGGTCTGATATGACTACAAATGATTGGGATCAGTAGTGGTGAGTTTGCCCAAAGCAAACGTCAAAATCCAAGCAGAATTGGTTGCAGGACATCACAATTCACTTTGCGCTAACTGCCATCTCAGTCACCAGACCTCAATCTGATGGAAAAACCTGTGGGCTTAACTGAACAGAGTGGTTATTTAGCACAAAATCAGGAATGTGACTGATCTTGAAAGTATCTGCATACGGGAATGATCAAACATTCCTTTGCCTTTACCTTGTCAAACAGCACAAGAAAAGACTCCATGTTGTTATTCTTGCCAGAGGTGTTTACACCAAGTGTTAAACCAGGGATGCCATTAATTGTGAAACCTGATATAGAAAGAAATGGATTTATAATGACAATTTAGTTCCAGAGAAATAGTGACGATGTATGGAATGGGGGAAAAAACTCAAGGAGTCATTAAAGATTCTTTTGAACTTGCATTAAATTGATTGATACATTATTTACTGAATTTTTGCCAACTTGACACTGTAAGACAGGTTCTGTTTACGCAAAATTTAGATTTAATAGGGCAGGCGGCAAACGAGCTCGAGTGTGTCTACTGAAATTGAACTCAAAAATCAATTCAATGTATTTACATGGTTGATTTAGTAACTAAGGGGGCAATTACTTTGATTTAGTAACTAAGGGGGCAATTACTTTTTCACATGGGGCCAGGTAGGGTTGTATGGCTTATTTCCTTCAAAAAATTACATAATGATATCAGAACTGTATTCTCAGCTTACTTGGGTTATCATTGTCTGATATTAAAATTATTTTGATGATCACACACATTTAAGTGTGACATGTTTGCTAAAATTGACAAAATTAGTGTAGGACAAATACTGTTGACAACACTGCAGTAGTTTCTGTTTGAATGATACTTTCTTTTCACTAGTTAACGCAGATATCTCCAAGTCTTGAATACACTAAAAAACCATGACTCGACACTTCAGTCTGTCTGTAAGAAAGACAAAAAATTATAAATAATAATAATGAATGATTAAGTTCATGAAAAGTTTTTCTTGTCTAAAAAAAATGAGTATTTCATCATAATGAAAAAAGAATATGTTTTATTCAGGAGTAAGACTGGTGGGTGGAAGTGATCGATGCTCTGGCAGATTGGAGGTCTACCACTTAGGCGAGTGGGGGGCAGTGTGCGATGATTACTGGGACATGAACGACGCTGAGGTGGTGTGTAGAGATCTGGGCTGTGGCAGTGTTGTGAAGACTCTGAGCTTCCACCACTCTGAAGAACACGACAGGCCTGACTTTTTGGAATCTGTGATGTGTCTTGGAAATGAATCCTCCCTGATGCAGTGCCAGCACTCTGGGTTTGGGGAGCACGACTGTATGGACCATAATGATGCTGGTGTGGTTTGCTCAGGTAGGAAATCTTTTGTAATACTTTCTGAAGTCGAAACAGGTGACATTTTCAATGATGACCAAACGGATGCTACGTACCCACTCCTTATAAGAGTCCCATTACCTTACTGATCCACCACCAGATATCACCACAGGTATGAGGTGCCTTTCCTTTCATCAGTCTTCATATCGATGCCAGACATGCCAAAAAAAAAGTTCAGTTTTGGTCTGATATGACTACAAATGATTGGGATCAGTAGTGGTCAGTTTGCCCAAAACAAACGTCAAAATCCAAGCAGAATTGGTTGCAGGACATCAAAATTCACTGTGCGGCAACTGCCATCTCAGTCACCAGACCTCAATCTGATGGAAAAACCTGTGGGCTTAACTGAACAGAGTGGTTATTTAGCACAAAATCAGGAATGTGACTGATCTTGAAAGTATCTGCATACGGGAATGATCAAACATCCCTTTGCCTTTACCTTGTCAAACAGCACAAGAAAAGACTCCATGCTGTTATTCTTGCCAGAGGTGTTTACACCAAGTATTAAACCAGGGATGCCATTCATTGTGAAACCTGATATAGAAAGAAATGGATCTTTAATGACAACTTAGTTCCAGAGAAATAGTGAAGATGTATGGAATGGGGGAAAAAACTCAAGGAGCCATTTAAAGATTCCTTTGAACTTGTATTAAATTGATTGATACATTATTTACTGCATTTTTGACAACTTGACACTGTAAGAGAGGTTCTGTTTACTTGGCATTTAGATTCAATAGGGCAGGCGGCAATTGAGCTCGAGTATGTCTACTGAAATTGAACTCAAATATCAATTAAATGTATTTACATGGTTGATTTAGTAACGAAGAGGACAATTACTATTTCACATCGCGCCAGGTAGGGTTGGATGGCATTTTTCCTTCAAAAAATTAAATAATGATATCAGAACTGTATTCTCAGCTTACTTGGGTTATCATTGTCTGATATTAACCCATTAAGACCTGATGCGACGTCTGCGTTGCACTCAACTTAAGAACGGAAGGGACATGAATATCATATATATATATATATATATATATATATATATATATATATATATATATATATATATATATATATATATATATATATATATATCATTTTTAAGAAATGTGAATGAAGTGCATCATGAAGTGCCCCAGGTCTTAATGGGTTAAAACTATTTTGATCACACACATTTAAGGTAGCAAGTTTGCTAAAATTGACAAAATTAGCATGGGACAATTACTGGTCACAACACTGCCGTAGTTCCTGTTTGAATGAAACAAACTTTCTTTTCACTAGTTAATGCAGATATATCCAAGTCTTCGATGCACTAAAAAACCATGACTTGACACTTCAGTCTGTCTGAAAGAAAGACAAAAAATTATAAATATTAAAAATGAATGGTTAAGATTATGAGAAGTTTTTCTTGTCTAAAAACAAGTATTTCATCATAATGAAAAAAGAATATGTTTTATTCAGGAATTAGACTGGTGGGTGGAAGAGATCAATGCTCTGGAAGATTGGAGGTCTACCATTTAGGCGAGTGGGGAGCAGTGTGCGATGATCACTGGGACATGAACGACGCTGAGGTGGTGTGTAGAGAGCTGGGCTGTGGCAGTGTGGTGAATATTTTAAGCTTCAACCACTCTGAAGAGCACGACAGGCCTGACTTTTTGGAATCCGTGATGTGTCTTGGAAATGAATCCTCCCTGATGCAGTGCCAGCACTCTGGGTTTGGGGAGCGCGATTGTATGGACCATAAAGATGCTGGTGTGGTCTGCTCAGGTAGGAAATCTTTTGTAATACTTTCTGAAGTCAAAACAGGTGACATTTTCAATGATGACCAAACGGATGCTACATACCCACTCCTTATAAGAGTCCCATAACCTTACTGATCCACCACCAGATATCACCACAGGTATGAGGTGCCTTTCCTTTTATCAGTCTTCATATCGATGCCAGACATGCAAATAAAAGTTCAGTTTTGGTCTGATATGACTACAAATGAATGGGATCAGTAGTGGTCAGTTTGCCCAAAACAAACGTCAAAATCCAAGCAGAATTGGTTGCAGGACATCACAATTCACTTTTCGCTAACTGCCATCTCAGTCACCAGACCTCAATCTGATGGAAAAACCTGTGGGCTTAACTGAACAGAGTGGTTATTTAGCACAAAATCAGGAATGTGACTGATCTTGAAAGTATCTGCATACGGGAATGATCAAACATCCCTTTGCCTTTACCTTGTCAAACAGCACAAGAAAAGACTCCATGTTGTTATTCTTGCCAGAGGTGTTTACACCAAGTGTTAAACCAGAGATGCCATTAATTGTGAAACCTGATATAGAAAGAAATGGATTTATAATGATAATTTAAGTCCAGAGAAATCGTGACGATGTATGGAATGGGGGGAAAAAACTCAAGGAGTCATTAAAGATTCTTTTGAACTTGTATTAAATTGATTGATACATTATTTACTGCATTTTTGCCAACTTGACACTGTAAGACAGGTTCTGTTTACGCAAAATTTAGATTCAATAGGGCAGGCGGCAATCGAGCTCGAGTGTGTCTACTGAAATTGAACTCAAAAATCAATTAAATGTATTTACATGGTTGATTTAGTAACTGAGGGGGCAATTACTTTGATTTAGTAACTAAGGGGGCAATTACTTTTTCACATGGGGCCAGGTAGGGTTGTATGGCTTTTTTCCTTCAAAAAATTACATAATGATATCAGAACTGTATTTTCAGCTTACTTGGGTTATCATTGTCTGATATTAAAATTATTTTGATGATCACACACATTTAAGTGTGATAAGTTTGCTAAAATTGACAAAATTAGCGTAGGACAAATACTGTTGACAACACTGCCGTAGTCTCTGTTTGAATTAAACTTTCTTTTCAATAGTTAACGCAGATATCTCCAAGTGTTGATTACACTAAAAAAACCATGACTCGACACTTCAGTCTGTCTGTAAGAAAGACAAAAAATTATAAATAATAAAAATGAATGATTAAGTTTATGAAAAGTTTTTCTTGTCTAAAAAAAATGAGTATTTCATCATAATGAAAAAATAATATGTTTTATTCAGGAGTAAGACTGGTGGGTGGAAGTGATCGATGCTCTGGCAGATTGGAGGTCTACCACTTAGGCGAGTGGGGGGCAGTGTGCGATGATTACTGGGACATGAACGACGCTGAGGTGGTGTGTAGAGAGCTGGGCTGTGGCAGTGTTGTGAAGACTCTGAGCTTCCACCACTCTGAAGAACACGACAGGCCTGACTTTTTGGAATCTGTGATGTGTCTTGGAAATGAATCCTCCCTGATGCAGTGCCAGCACTCTGGGTTTGGGGAGCACGACTGTATGGACCATAATGATGCTGGTGTGGTTTGCTCAGGTAGGAAATCTTTTGTAATACTTTCTGAAGTCGAAACAGGTGACATTTTCAATGATGACCAAACGGATGCTACGTAGCCACTCCTTATAAGAGTCCCATTACCTTACTGATCCACCACCAGATATCACCACAGGTATGAGGTGCCTTTCCTTTTATCAGTCTTCATATCGATGCCAGACATGCCAAAAAAAAGTTCAGTTTTGGTCTGATATGACTACAAATGATTGGGATCAGTAGTGGTCAGTTTGCCCAAAACAAACGTCAAAATCCAAGCAGAATTTGTTGCAGGACATCAAAATTCACTGTGCGGCAACTGCCATCTCAGTCACCAGACCTCAATCTGATGGAAAAATCTGTGGGTTTAACTGAACAGAGTGGTTATTTAGCAAAAAATCAGGAATGTGACTGATCTTGAAAGTATCTGCATACGGGAATGATCAAACATCCCTTTGCCTTTACCTTGTCAAACAGCACAAGAAAAGACTCCATGCTGTTATTCTTGCCAGAGGTGTTTACACCAAGTGTTAAACCAGGGATGCCATTAATTGTGAAACCTGATATAGAAAGAAATGGATCTTTAACGACAATTTAGTTCCAGAGAAATAGTGAAGATGTATGGAATGGAGGAAAAAAATTAAGGAGCCATTTAAAGATTCCTTTGAACTTGTATTAAATTGATTGATACATTATTTACTGCATTTTTGCCAACTTGACACTGTAAGAGAGGTTCTGTTTACTTGGCATTTAGATTCAATACGGCAGGCGGCAATCGAGCTCGAGTATGTCTACTGAAACTGAACTCAAATATCAATTAAATGTATTTACATGGTTGATTTAGTAACGAAGGGGACAATTACTTTTTCACATCGGGCCAGGTAGGGTTGGATGGCATTTTTCCTTCAAAAAATTATATAATGATAACAGAACTGTATTCTCAGCTTACTTGGGTTATCATTGTCTGATATGAACCCATTAAAACCTGATGCGACGTCTGCGTTGCACTCACTTTAAGAACGGAAGGGACATGAATATCATATATATATATATATATATATATAATTTTTAAGAAATGTGAATGAAGTGCATCATGAAGTGCCCCAGGTCTTAATGGGTTAAAACTATTTTGATCACACACATTTAAGGTGGCAAGTTTGCTAAAATTGACAAAATTAGCATGGGACAATTACTGGTCACAACACTGCCGTAGTTCCTGTTTGAATGAAACAAACTTTCTTTTCACTAGTTAAAGCAGATATATCCAAGTCTTCGATGCACTAAAAAACCATGACTTGACACTTCAGTCTGTCTGAAAGAAAGACAAAAAATTATAAATATTAAAAATGAATGGTTAAGATTATGAAAAGTTTTTCTTGTCTAAAATCAAGTATTTCATCATAATGAATAAAGAATATGTTTTATTCAGGAATAAGACTGGTGGGTGGAAGAGATCAATGCTCTGGCAGATTGGAGGTCTACCATTTAGGCGAGTGGGGAGCAGTGTGCGATGATCACTGGGACATGAACGACGCTGAGGTGGTGTGTAGAGAGCTGGGCTGTGGCAGTGTGGTGAATATTCTAAGCTTCAACCACTCTGAAGAGCACGACAGGCCTGACTTTTTGGAATCTGTGATGTGTCTTGGAAATGAATCCTCCCTGATGCAGTGCCAGCACTCTGGGTTTGGGGAGCACGACTGTATGGACCATAAAGATGCTGGTGTGGTTTGCTCAGGTAGGAAATCTTTTGTAATACTTTCTGAAGTCAAAACAGGTGACATTTTCAATGATGACCAAACGGATGCTACATACCCACTCCTTATAAGAGTCCCATAACCTTACTGATCCACCACCAGTTATCACCACAGGTATGAGGTGCCTTTCCTTTTATCAGTCTTCATATCGATGCCAGACATCCAAAAAAAAAGTTCAGTTTTGGTCTGATTTGACTACAAATGATTGGGATCAGTAGTGGTCAGTTTGCCCAAAACAAATGTCAAAATCCAAGCAGAATTGGTTGCAGGACATCACAATTCACTTTGCGCTAACTGCCATCTCAGTCACCAGACCTCAATCTGATAGAAAAACCTGTGGGCTTAACTGAACAGAGTGGTTATTTAGCACAAAATCAGGAATGTGACTGATCTTGAAAGTGTCTGCATACGGGAATGATCAAAGATTCCTTTGCCTTTACCTTGTCAAACAGCACAAGAAAAGACTCCATGTTGTTATTCTTGCCAGAGGTGTTTACACCAAGCGTTAAACCAGGGATGCCATTAATTGTGAAACGTGATATAGAAAGAAATGGATTTATAATGACCATTTAGTTCCAGAGAAATAGTGACGATGTATGGAATGGGGGAAAAAACTCAAGGAGTCATTAAAGATTCTTTTAAACTTGTATTAAATTGATTGATACATTATTTACTGCATTTTTGCCAACTTTGCACTGTAAGACAGGTTCTGTTAACGCAAAATTTAGATTCAATAGGGCAGGCGGCAATCGAGCTCGAGTGTGTCTACTGAAATTGAACTCAAAAATCAATTAAATGTATTTACATGGTTGATTTAGTAACTAAGGGGGCAATTACTTTGATTTAGTAGCTAAGGGCGCAATTACTTTTTCACATCGGGCCAGGTAGGGTTGTATGGCTTTTTTCCTTCAAAAAATTACATAATGATATCAGAACTGTATTCTCAGCTTACTTGGGTTATCATTGTCTGATATTAAAATTATTTTGATGATCACACACATTTAAGTGTGACAAGTTTGCTAAAATTGACAAAATTAGTGTAGGACAAATACTGTTGACAACACTGCAGTAGTTTCTGTTTGAATGAAACTTTCTTTTCACTAGTTGACGCAGATATCTCCAAGTCTTGATTACACTAAAAAACCATGACTCGACACTTCAGTCTGTCTGTAAGAAAGACAAAAAATTATAAATAATAAAAATGAATGATTAAGTTTATGAAAAGTTTTTCTTGTCTAAAAAAAACGAGTATTTCATCATAATAAAAAAGAATATGTTTTATTCAGGAGTAAGACTGGTGGGTGGAAGTGATCGATGCTCTGGCAGATTGGAGGTCTACCACTTAGGCGAGTGGGGGGCAGTGTGCGATGATTACTGGGACATGAACGACGCTGAGGTGGTGTGTAGAGAGCTGGGCTGTGGCAGTGTTGTGAAAACTCTAAGCTTCCACCACTCTGAAGAGCACGACAGGCCTGACTTTTTGGAATCTGTGATGTGTCTTGGAAATGAATCCTCCCTGATGCAGTGCCAGCACTCTGGGTTTGGGGAGCACGACTGTATGGACCATAATGATGCTGGTGTGGTTTGCTCAGGTAGGAAATCTTTTGTCATACTTTCTGAAGTCAAAACAGTTGACATTTTCAATGATGACCAAACGGATGCTACATACCCACTCCTTATAAGAGTCCCATAACCTTACTGATCCACTACCAGATATCACCACAGGTATGAGGTGCCTTTCCTTTTATCAGTCTTCATATCGATGCCAGATATGCCAAAAAAAAGTTCAGTTTTGGTCTGATATGACTACAAATGATTGGGATCAGTAGTGGTCAGTTTGCCCAAAAGAAATGTCAAAATCCAAGCAGAATTGCTTGCAGGACATCAAAATTCACTGTGCGGCAACTGCCATCTCAGTCACCAGACCTCAATCTGATGGAAAAACCTGTGGGCTTAACTGAACAGAGTGGTTATTTAGCACAAAATCAGGAATGTGACTGATCTTGAAAGTATCTGCATATGGGAATGATCAAACATCCCTTTGCCTTTACCTTGTCAAACAGCACAAGAAAAGACTCCATGCTGTTATTCTTGCCAGAGGTGTTTACACCAAGTGTTAAACCAGGGATGCCATTCATTGTGAAACCTAATATAGAAAGAAATGGATTTTTAATGAAAATTTAGTTCCAGAGAAATGTTGACGATGTATGGAATGGGGGAAAAAACTCAAGGAGCATTTAAAGATTCCTTTGAACTTGTATTAAATTGATTGATACATTATTTACTGCATTTTTGCCAACTTGACACTGTAAGAGAGGTTCTGTTTACTTGGCATTTAGATTCAATAGGGTAGGCGGCAATCGAGCTCGAGTATGTCTACTGAAATTGAACTCAAATATCAATTAAATGTATTTACATGGTTGATTTAGTAACGAAGGGGACAATTACTTTTTCACATCGGGCCAGGTAGGGTTGGATGGCATTTTTCCTTCAAAAAATTAAATAATGATATCAGAACTGTATTCTCAGCTTACTTGGGTTATCATTGTCTGATATTAACCCATTAAGACCTGATGCGACGTCTGCGTTGCACTCACTTTAAGAACGGAAGGGACATGAATATCATATATATATATATTTACATATATATATATAATTTTTAAGAAATGTGAATGAAGTGCATCATGAAGTGCCCTAGGTCTTAATGGGTTAAAACTATTTTGATCACACACATTTAAGTGTGGCAAGTTTGCTAAAATTGACAAAATTAGCATGGGACAATTACTGTTCACAACTCTGCAGTAGTTACAGTTTGAACGAAACAAACTTTCTTTTCACTAGTGAACGCAGATATATCCAAGTCTTCGATGCACTAAAAAACTATCACTTGACACTTCAGTCTGTCTGAAAGAGAGACAAAAAATTATCAATAATAAAAATGAATGGTTAAGATTATGAAAAGTTTTTCTTGTCTAAAAAACAAGTATTTCATCATAATGAAAAAAGAATATGTTTAATTCAGGAATAAGACTGGTGGGTGGAAGAGATCAATGCTCTGGCAGATTGGAGGTCTACCACTTAGGCGAGTGGGGAGCAGTGTGCGATGATCACTGGGACATGAACGACGCTGAGGTGGTGTGTAGAGAGCTGGGCTGTGGCAGTGTTGTGAATATTCTAAGCTTCAACCACTCTGAAGAACACGACAGGCCTGACTTTTTGGAATCTGTGATGTGTCTTGGAAATGAATCCTCCCTGATGCAGTGCCAGCACTCTGGGTTTGGGGAGCACGACTGTATGGACCATAATGATGCTGGTGTGGTTTGCTCAGGTAGGAAATCTTTTGTAATACTTTCTGAAGTCAAAACAGGTGACATTTTCAATGATGACCAAACGGATGCTACATACCCACTCCATATAAGAGTCCCATAACCTTACTGATCCACCACCAGATATCACCACAGGTAGTAGGTGCCTTTCCTTTTATCAGTCTTCATATCGATGACAGACATGCAAATAAAAGTTCAGTTTTGGTCTGATATGACTACAAATGATTGGGATCAGTAGTGGTGAGTTTGCCCAAAACAAACGTCAAAATCCAAGCAGAATTGGTTGCAGGACATCACAATTCACTTTGCGCTAACTGCCATCTCAGTCACCAGACCTCAATCTGATGGAAAAACCTGTGGGCTTAACTGAACAGAGTGGTTATTTAGCACAAAATCAGGAATGTGACTGATCTTGAAAGTATCTGCATACGGGAATGATCAAACATCCCTTTGCCTTTATCTTGTCAAACATCACAAGAAAAGACTCCATGCTGTTATTCTTGCCAGAGGTGTTTACACCAAGTGTTAAACCAGGGATGCCATTAATTGTGAAACCTGATATAGTAGAAATGGATTTTTAATGACAATTTAGTTCCAGAGAAATAGTGACGATGTATGGAATGGGGGAAAAAACTCAGGGAGTCATTAAAGATTCTTTTGAACTTGTATTAAATTGATTGATACATTATTTACTGCATTTTTTCAACTTGACACTGTAAGACAGGTTCTGTTTACGCAAAATTAATATTCAATAGGGCAGGCGGCAATCGAGCTCGAGTGTGTCTACTGAAATTGAACTCAAATATCAATTAAATGTATTTACATGGTTGATTTAGTAACTAAGGGGGCAATTACTTTGATTTAGTAACTAAAGGGGCAATTACTTTTTCACAATGGGCCAGGTAGGGTTGTATGGCTTTTTTCCTTCAAAAAATTACATAATGATATCAGAACTGTATTCTCAGCTTACTTGGGTTATCATTGTCTGATATTAAAATTATTTTGATGATCACACACATTTAAGTGTGACAAGTTTGCTAAAATTGACAAAATTAGCATAGGACAAATACTGTTGACAACACTGCAGTAGTTTCTGTTTGAATGAAACAAACTTTCTTTTCACTAGTTAACGCAGATATCTCCAAGTCTTCGATACACTAAAAAACCATGACTCGACACTTCAGTCTGTCTGTAAGAAAGACAAAAAATTATAAATAATAAAAATGAATGATTAAGATCATGAAAAGTTTTTCTTGTCTAAAAAAAAACAAGTGTTTCATCATAATGAAAAAAGAATATGTTTTATTCAGGAGTAAGACTGGTGGGTGGAAGAGATCGATGCTCTGGCAGATTGGAGGTCTACCACTTAGGCGAGTGGGGAGCAGTGTGTGATGATTACTGGGACATGAACGACGCTGAGGTGGTGTGTAGAGAGCTGGGCTGTGGCAGTGTTGTGAAAACTCTAAGCTTCCACCACTCTGAAGAACACGACAGGCCTGACTTTTTGGAATCTGTGATGTGTCTTGGAAATGAATCCTCCCTGATGCAGTGCCAGCACTCTGGGTTTGGGGAGCACGACTGTATGGACCATAATGATGCTGGTGTGGTTTGCTCAGGTAGGAAATCTTTTGTAATACTTTCTGAAGTCAAAACAGTTGACATTTTCAATGATGACCAAACGGATGCTACATACCCACTCCTTATAAGAGTCCCATAACCTTACTGATCCACTACCAGATATCACCACAGGTATGAGGTGCCTTTCCTTTTATCAGTCTTCATATCGATGCCAGATATGCCAAAAAAAAGTTCAGTTTTGGTCTGATATGACTACAAATGATTGGGATCAGTAGTGGTCAGTTTGCCCAAAAGAAATGTCAAAATCCAAGCAGAATTGCTTGCAGGACATCAAAATTCACTGTGCGGCAACTGCCATCTCAGTCACCAGACCTCAATCTGATGGAAAAATCTGTGGGCTTAACTGAACAGAGTGGTTATTTAGCACAAAATCAGGAATGTGACTGATCTTGAAAGTATCTGCATACGGGAATGATCAAACATCCCTTTGCCTTTACCTTGTCAAACAGCACAAGAAAAGACTCCATGCTGTTATTCTTGCCAGAGGTGTTTACACCAAGTATTAAACCAGGGATGCCATTCATTGTGAAACCTAATATAGAAAGAAATGGATTTTTAATGACAATTTAGTTCCAGAGAAATGTTGACGATGTATGGAATGGGGGAAAAAACTCAAGGAGCATTTAAAGATTCCTTTGAACTTGTATTAAATTGATTGATACATTATTTACTGCATTTTTGCCAACTTGACACTGTAAGAGAGGTTCTGTTTACTTGGCATTTAGATTCAATAGGGCAGGCGGCAATCGAGCTCGAGTATGTCTACTGAAATTGAACTCAAATATCAATTAAATGTATTTACATGGTTGATTTAGTAACGAAGGGGACAATTACTTTTTCACATCGGGCCAGGTAGGGTTGGATGGCATTTTTCCTTCAAAAAATTAAATAATGATATCAGAACTGTATTCTCAGCTTACTTGGGTTATCATTGTCTGATATTAACCCATTAAGACCTGATGCGACGTCTGCGTTGCACTCACTTTAAGAACGGAAGGGACATGAATATCATATATATATATACATATATATATATATATAATTTTAAGAAATGTGAATGAAGTGAATCATGAAGTGCCCTAGGTCTTAATGGGTTAAAACTATTTTGATCACACACATTAAAGTGTGGCAAGTTTGCTAAAATTGACAAAATTAGCATGGGACAATTACTGTTCACAACACTGCAGTAGTTACAGTTTGAACGAAACGAACTTTCTTTTCACTAGTTAACGCAGATATATCCAAGTCTTCGATGCACTAAAAAACTATCACTTGACACTTCAGTCTGTCTGAAAGAGAGACAAAAAATTATCAATAATAAAAATGAATGGTTAAGATTATGAAAAGTTTTTCTTGTCTAAAAAACAAGTATTTCATCATAATGAAAAATAATATGTTTAATTCAGGAATAAGACTGGTGGGTGGAAAGATCAATGCTCTGGCAGATTGGAGGTCTACCACTTAGGCGAGTGGGGAGCAGTGTGCGATGATCACTGGGACATGAACGACGCTGAGGTGGTGTGTAGAGAGCTGGGCTGTGGCAGTGTTGTGAATATTCTAAGCTTCAACCACTCTGAAGAACACGACAGGCCTGACTTTTTGGAATCTGTGATGTGTCTTGGAAATGAATCCTCCCTGATGCAGTGCCAGCACTCTGGGTTTGGGGAGCACGACTGTATGGACCATAAAGATGCTGGTGTGGTTTGCTCAGGTAGGAAATCTTTTGTAATACTTTCTGAAGTCAAAACAGGTGACATTTTCAATGATGACCAAACGGATGCTACATACCCACTCCTTATAAGAGTCCCATAACCTTACTGATCCACCACCAGATATCACCACAGGTATGAGGTGCCTTTCCTTTTATCAGTCTTCATATCGATGACAGACATGCAAATAAAAGTTCAGTTTTGGTCTGATATGACTACAAATGATTGGGATCAGTAGTGGTGAGTTTGCCCAAAACAAACGTCAAAATCCAAGCAGAATTGGTTGCAGGACATCACAATTCACTTTGCGCTAACTGCCATCTCAGTCACCAGACCTCAATCTGATGGAAAAACCTGTGGGCTTAACTGAACAGAGTGGTTATTTTGCACAAAATCAGGAATGTGACTGATCTTGAAAGTATCTGCATACGGGAATGATCAAACATCCCTTTGCCTTTACCTTGTCAAACATCACAAGAAAAGACTCCATGCTGTTATTCTTGCCAGAGGTGTTTACACCAAGTTTTAAATCAGGGATGCCATTAATTGTGAAACCTGATATAGTAGAAATGGATTTTTAATGACAATTTAGTTCCAGAGAAATAGTGACGATGTATGGAATGGGGGAAAAAACTCAGGGAATCATTAAAGATTCTTTTGAACTTGTATTAAATTGATTGATACATTATTTACTGCATTTTTTCAACTTGACACTGTAAGACAGGTTCTGTTTACGCAAAATTAATATTCAATAGGGCAGGCGGCAATCGAGCTCGAGTGTGTCTACTGAAATTGAACTCAAATATCAATTAAATGTATTTACATGGTTGATTTAGTAACTAAGGGGGCAATTACTTTGATTTAGTAACTAAAGGGGCAATTACTTTTTCACAATGGGCCAGGTAGGGTTGTATGGCTTTTTTCCTTCAAAAAATTACCTAATGATATCAGAACTGTATTCTCAGCTTACTTGGGTTATCATTGTCTGATATTAAAATTATTTTGATGATCACACACATTTAAATGTGACAAGTTTGCTAAAATTGACAAAATTAGCATAGGACAAATACTGTTGACAACACTGCAGTAGTTTCTGTTTGAATGAAACAAACTTTCTTTTCACTAGTTAACGCAGATATCTCCAAGTCTTCGATACACTAAAAAACCATGACTCGACACTTCAGTCTGTCTGTAAGAAAGACAAAAAATTATAAATAATAAAAATGAATGATTAAGTTCATGAAAAGTTTTTCTTGTCTAAAAAAAAACAAGTGTTTCATCATAATGAAAAAAGAATATGTTTTATTCAGGAGTAAGACTGGTGGGTGGAAGTAATCGATGCTCTGGCAGATTGGAGGTCTACCACTTAGGCGAGTGGGGAGCAGTGTGTGATGATTACTGGGACATGAACGACGCTGAGGTGGTGTGTAGAGAGCTGGGCTGTGGCAGTGTTGTGAAAACTCTAAGCTTCCACCACTCTGAAGAGCACGACAGGCCTGACTTTTTGGAATCTGTGATGTGTCTTGGAAATGAATCCTCCCTGATGCAGTGCCAGCACTCTGGGTTTGGGGAGCACGACTGTATGGACCATAATGATGCTGGTGTGGTTTGCTCAGGTAGGAAATCTTTTGTAATACTTTCTGAAGTCAAAACAGTTGACATTTTCAATGATGACCAAACGGATGCTACATACCCACTCCTTATAAGAGTCCCATAACCTTACTGATCCACTACCAGATATCACCACAGGTATGAGGTGCCTTTCCTTTTATCAGTCTTCATATCGATGCCAGATATGCCAAAAAAAAGTTCAGTTTTGGTCTGATATGACTACAAATGATTGGGATCAGTAGTGGTCAGTTTGCCCAAAAGAAATGTCAAAATCCAAGCAGAATTCCTTGCAGGACATCAAAATTCACTGTGCGGCAACTGCCATCTCAGTCACCAGACCTCAATCTGATGGAAAAACCTGTGGGCTTAACTGAACAGAGTGGTTATTTAGCACAAAATCAGGAATGTGACTGATCTTGAAAGTATCTGCATATGGGAATGATCAAACATCCCTTTGCCTTTACCTTGTCAAACAGCACAAGAAAAGACTCCATGCTGTTATTCTTGCCAGAGGTGTTTACACCAAGTATTAAACCAGGGATGCCATTCATTGTGAAACCTAATATAGAAAGAAATGGATTTTTAATGACAATTTAGTTTCAGAGAAATGGTGACGATGTATGGAATGGGGGAAAAAACTCAAGGAGCATTTAAAGATTCCTTTGAACTTGTATTAAATTGATTGATACATTATTTACTGCATTTTTGCCAACTTGACACTGTAAGAGAGGTTCTGTTTACTTGGCATTTAGATTCAATACGGCAGGCGGCAATCGAGCTCGAGTATGTCTACTGAAATTGAACTCAAATATCAATTAAATCTATTTACATGGTTGATTTAGTAACGAAGGGGACAATTACTTTTTCACATCGGGCCAGGTAGGGTTGGATGGCATTTTTCCTTCAAAAAATTAAATAATGATATCAGAACTGTATTCTCAGCTTACTTGGGTTATCATTGTCTGATATTAACCCATTAAGACCTGATGCGACGTTTGCGTTGCACTCACTTTAAGAACGGAAGGGACATGAATATCATATATATATATATACATATATATATATAATTTTTAAGAAATGTGAATGAAGTGCATCATGAAGTGCCCTAGGTCTTAATGTGTTAAAACTATTTTGATCACACACATTTTAGTGTGGCAAGTTTGCTAAAATTGACAAAATTAGCATGGGACAATTACTGTTCACAACACTGCAGTAGTTACAGTTTGAATGAAACGAACTTTCTTTTCACTAGTTAACACAGATATATCCAAGTCTTCGATGCACTAAAAAACTATCACTTGACACTTCAGTCTGTCTGAAAGAGAGACAAAAAATTATCAATAATAAAAATGAATGGTTAAGATTATGAAAAGTTTTTCTTGTCTAAAAAACAAGTACTTCATCATAATGAAAAAAGAATATGTTTAATTCAGGAATAAGACTGGTGGGTGGAAGAGATCAATGCTCTGGCAGATTGGAGGTCTACCACTTAGGCGAGTGGGGAGCAGTGTGCGATGATCACTGGGACATGAACGACGCTGAGGTGGTGTGTAGAGAGCTGGGCTGTGGCAGTGTTGTGAATATTCTAAGCTTCAACCACTCTGAAGAACACGACAGGCCTGACTTTTTGGAATCTGTGATGTGTCTTGGAAATGAATCCTCCCTGATGCAGTGCCAGCACTCTGGGTTTGGGGAGCACGACTGTATGGACCATAAAGATGCTGGTGTGGTTTGCTCAGGTAGGAAATCTTTTGTAATACTTTCTGAAGTCAAAACAGGTGACATTTTCAATGATGACCAAACGGATGCTACATACCCACTCCTTATAAGAGTCCCATAACCTTACTGATCCACCACCAGATATCACCACAGGTATGAGGTGCCTTTCCTTTTATCAGTCTTCATATCGATGACAGACATGCAAATAAAAGTTCAGTTTTGGTCTGATATGACTACAAATGATTGGGATCAGTAGTGGTCAGTTTGCCCAAAACAAACGTCAAAATCCAAGCAGAATTGGTTGCAGGACATCACAATTCACTTTTCGCTAACTGCCATCTCAGTCACCAGACCTCAATCTGATGGAAAAACCTGTGGGTTTAACTGAACAGAGTGGTTATTTTGCACAAAATCAGGAATGTGACTGATCTTGAAAGTATCTGCATACGGGAATGATCAAACATCCCTTTGCCTTTACCTTGTCAAACATCACAAGAAAAGACTCCATGCTGTTATTCTTGCCAGAGGTGTTTACACCAAGTGTTAAACCAGGGATGCCATTAATTGTGAAACCTGATATAGTAGAAATGGATTTTTAATGACAATTTAGTTCCAGAGAAATAGTGACGATGTATGGAATGGGGGAAAAAACTCAGGGAGTCATTAAAGATTCTTTTGAACTTGTATTAAATTGATTGATATATTATTTACTGCATTTTTTCAACTTGACACTGTAAGACAGGTTCTGTTTACTCAAAATTAATATTCAATAGGGCAGGCGGCAATCGAGCTCGAGTGTGTCTACTGAAATTGAACTCAAATATCAATTAAATGTATTTACATGGTTGATTTAGTAACTAAGGGGGCAGTTACTTTGATTTAGTAACTAAAGGGGCAATTACTTTTTCACATCGGGCCAGGTTGGGTTGTATGGCTTTTTTCCTTCAAAAAATTACATAATGATATCAGAACTGTATTCTCAGCTTACTTGGGTTATCATTGTCTGATATTAAAATTATTTTGATGATCACACACATTTAAGTGTGACAAGTTTGCTAAAATTGACAAAATTAGCATAGGACAAATACTGTTGACAACACTGCAGTAGTTTCTGTTTGAATGAAACAAACTTTCTTTTCACTAGTTAACGCAGATATCTCCAAGTCTTGATTACACTAAAAAACCATGACTCGACACTTCAGTCTGTCTGTAAGAAAGACAAAAAATTATAAATAATAAAAATGAATGATTAAGTTTATGAAAAGTTTTTCTTGTCTAAAAAAAACAAGTATTTCATCATAATGAAAAAAGAATATGTTTTATTCAGGAGTAAGACTGGTGGGTGGAAGTAATCGATGCTCTGGCAGATTGGAGGTCTACCACTTAGGCGAGTGGGGAGCAGTGTGCGATGATTACTGGGACATGAACGACGCTGAGGTGGTGTGTAGAGAGCTGGGCTGTGGCAGTGTTGTGAATATTCTAAGCTTCCACCACTCTGAAGAGCACGACAGGCCTGACTTTTTGGAATCTGTGATGTGTCTTGGAAATGAATCCTCCCTGATGCAGTGCCAGCACTCTGGGTTTGGGGAGCACGACTGTATGGACCATAATGATGCTGGTGTGGTTTGCTCAGGTAGGAAATCTTTTGTAATACTTTCTGAGGTCAAAACAGTTGACATTTTCAATGATGACCAAACGGATGCTACATACCCACTCCTTATAAGAGTCCCATAACCTTACTGATCCACTACCAGATATCACCACAGGTATGAGGTGCCTTTCCTTTTATCAGTCTTCATATCGATGCCAGATATGCCAAAAAAAAGTTCAGTTTTGGTCTGATATGACTACAAATGATTGGGATCAGTAGTGGTCAGTTTGCCCAAAACAAATGTCAAAATCCAAGCAGAATTGCTTGCAGGACATCAAAATTCACTGTGCGGCAACTGCCATCTCAGTCACCAGACCTCAATCTGATGGAAAAACCTGAGGGCTTAACTGAACAGAGTGGTTATTTAGCACAAAATCAGGAATGTGACTGATCTTGAAAGTATCTGCATACGGGAATGATCAAACATCCCTTTGCCTTTACCTTGTCAAACAGCACAAGAAAAGACTCCATGCTGTTATTCTTGCCAGAGGTGTTTACACCAAGTATTAAACCAGGGATGCCATTCATTGTGAAACCTAATATAGAAAGAAATGGATTTTTAATGACAATTTAGTTCCAGAGAAATGGTGACGATGTATGGAATGGGGGAAAAAACTCAAGGAGCATTTAAAGATTCCTTTCAACTTGCATTAAATTGATTGATACATTATTTACTGCATTTTTGCCAACTTGACACTGTAAGACAGGTTTTGTTTCGTGGCATTTAGATTCAATAGGGCAGACGGCAATCGAGTCCGAGTATATCTACTGAAATTGAACTCAAATATCAATTAAATGTACACTGAACTAAAATATTAACGCCCAATGTCAAATATTGATGCCACATGGAGTTAACAACTCTAAGTGAGCATATGCTGACTTTCACTTGTACAATAGGGATATTTCTCTTGATTTGTGTACCATTTTTTAATCCATCTTTCTGTCAGTGAGTATTTGCTCAGTGATGCAGTGATTTCACTCAGTACATGGGTGTGGCATCTACAGATGGTGATCAGACAGAATGAGCAGTATCTAGACACTCCTTATACTGGGGACAATAAAAGGCCACCCCAAAATGTCAAATTTTTACAAAAGTCATCATGCCTCAGATGTCTCAGGTCATGTGGGAACGTGCCATTGGCAAGCTGGATGCAGGGATGTCCACCAGAGTGGTCTGCATGCAGTACCTTGAAGCAGAGCACATTCCAGTTCGGGACTGGCCAGCGTATTCGCCGGACATGTCGCCCATAGAGCATCTTTGGGATGTTCTGGATCGACGTGTCCGCGACCGTGTTCCAGTTCTGGATAATGTGCGCCAGCTCCGTGTGGCCCTCCAGGAAGAATGGAATAACATTCCTCAGGCCACGATAGACAACCTGATCAACTCCATGCGAAGGAGATGTGTTGCTCTGAGAGATGCAAATGGTGGACACACAAGATATTGAACACTCAATTTCTTCAACCTGACCTCCAACGTGTTCAAAGGATTGTCACTCCTTTGCAGATGCCAATATCAAGATGTAATGGACGGTGATCTGAAGATTAGTCATTAACAAAAATTAATTTTGATTCGCTTCATATATTGCATAACCCTAATGTTAATAAAAACTCAAAAATTTGACATGGGGCGTTTATATTTTTGTTCAGTGTATTTACATGGTAGATTTAGTAACTAAGAGGCAATTACTTTTTCACATCGGGCCAGCTAGGGTTGCATGGCTTTTTTCCTTCAAAAAATTAAATAATGATATCAGAACTGTATTCTCAGCTCACTTCGGTTATCATTGTCGGATATTAAAATTATTTTGATCACACACATTTAAGTGTGACAAGTTTGGTAAAATTGACCAAATTGGCATGGGACAATTACTGTTCACAACACTGCAATAGTTCCTGTTTGAATGAAACAAACTTTCTTTTCACTAGTTAAAGCAGATATCTCCAAGTCTTCAATACACTAAAAAACCATGACTTGACACTTCAATCTGTCTATAAGAAAGACAAAAAATGATAAATAATAAAAATGAATGGTTAAGTTTATGAAAAAGTTTTTCTTGTCTAAAAAACAAGTATTTCATCATAAAGAAAAAAAATATGTTTTATTCAGGAATAAGACTGGTGGGTGGAAGTGATCGATGCTCTGGCAGATTGGAGGTCTACCATTTAGGCGAGTGGGGAGCAGTGTGCGATGATCACTGGGACATGAACGACGCTGAGGTGGTGTGTAGAGAGCTGGGCTGTGGCAGTGTTGTGAATACTCTAAGCTTCAACCACTCTGAAGAACACGACAGGCCTGACTTTTTGGAATCTGTGATGTGTCTTGGAAATGAATCCTCCCTGATGCAGTGCCAGCACTCTGGGTTTGGGGAGCACGACTGTATGGACCATAAAGATGCTGGTGTGGTTTGCTCAGGTAGGAAATCTTTTGTAATACTTTCTGAAGTCAAAACAGGTGACATTTTCAATGATGACCAAACGGATGCTACATACCCACTCCTTATAAGAGTCCCATAACCTTACTGATCCACCACCAGATATCACCACAGGTATGAGGTGCCTTTCCTTTTATCAGTCTTCATATCGATGCCAGACATGCAAAAAAAAGTTCAGTTTTGGTCTGATATGACTACAAATGATTGGGATCAGTAGTGGTCAGTTTGCCCAAAAAAAAAACGTCAAAATCCAAGCATTGGTTGCAGGACATCAAAATTCACTGTGCGGCCACTGCCATCTCAGTCACCAGACCTCAATCTGATGGAAAAACCTGTGGGCTTAACTGAACAGAGTGGTTATTTAGCACAAAATCCGGAATGTGACTGATCTTGAAAGTATCTGCATATGGGAATGATCAAACATCCCTTTGCCTTTACCTTGTCAAACAGCACAAGAAAAGACTCCATGCTGTTATTCTAGCCAGAGGTGTTTACACCAAGTATTAAACCAGGGATGCCATTAATTGTGAAACCTGATATAGAAAGAAATGACTTTTTCTAATGACAATTAAGTTCCAGAGAAATAGTGACGATGTATGGAATGCGGGAAAAAAACTCAAGGAATCATTTAAAGATTCCTTTGAACTTGTATTAAATTGATACATTATTTACTGCATTTTTGCCAACTTGACACTGTAAGAGAGGATCTATTTACTTGGCATTTAGATTCAATAGGGCAGGCAGCAATCGAGCTCGAGTGTGTCTACTGAAATTGAACTCAAATATCAATTAAATGTATTTACATGGTTGATTTAGCAACTAAGGGGGCAATTACTTATTCTCAACGGGCCAGGTAGGGTTGTATGGCTTTTTTCCTTCAAAAAAAATTACATAATGATATCAGAACTGTATTCTCAGCTTACTTTGGTTATCATTGTCTGATATTAAAATTATTTTGATGATCACACACATTTAAGTGTGACAAGTTTGCTAAAATTGACAAAATTAGTGTTAGGTATCGTTCAGGAACCAGACGCGAGAGCAGAGCAGTGCAGAAAAATGGGATTTTATTTGGAAAGGGGGCGAACCCCCGCAGAGCAGGAGGCAACGGTACAAAGTCCACAATCCAAAAATCATAATCCCAGGGACAGAATCCAAAGTCGAAAAACCAGGGCAGCAAAACAGTAATCGTAGTCAGGCAGAAAAAGGGTTTGATAACAGATGCAGATAACAATACCAAATCAGAGCCAAAAATCGGAAGTCGGACGGTCCAGTCAGAAAAGCCACACTATGAATACAAGGCGAAAACGAGAGCAGCACAGGTAGACTAGGGAAACGTTCTGACAGGGATCTGCTGTGAAAAGACTGCTTAAATACACACAAGGGAAGTCACATGCTATGATTAGGATCAGGTGAAGAGGATCAGACTAATTACGTGGGAGCAAACACAAGGGAGAACCTAACCACATGAAATTGGCAAAAGCCAAAACGCGGACAGGGATCACGAGACAACCTATGAAAAAACATACAGCTCCGGTTAGGGAGTTCTAATGTGCACAGATAATGAGAGGCAGGACAGAGTAGAGCAGGTGCGGAGGATCCGCTGAATTGTAGCAAAGACTAAGAGAAGGCAAGAGGCGGAGACTAGAACAGGGCGAGTGCTGAGAGCTTGTTAATAAATTAGTAAGTGCAGCTATACAATCCCTGGTGCTCGTTAGTAAGTTAGTATTATATACAATGTTAGTCTTGGTTAGTAACTTTAACAAAATAACAAACTGTTAGTATTGGTTAGTAAAACAGAAAAGCAAGGCGAAGGAAGCAAACGAGATTAGAAGGAATGTTTGAAACCCAGAAACCATGAAATCACCTAAACATGTGACACGCAGGACTGGGGAGAAGCTGTAGCTTAACAAAAGACCAGACAGGGGAGACAAAGTGCAATGAAGGGCATGAACAAAGACATGGACTGGAGAGTAACAGAAATGTGGATCTGGCATGGCAAAAACAAAAACATGGCAAAGAACAAAAACAAGGCAGAACATGGCAAAAACATAACAGACAAGGCAGAAACATAACAGGGCAAGGGAAAAACAGAGCAGGCATGGCAGAAACAGAACAGACATAGCAGAATCATAACAATTAGCGTAGGACAAATACTGTTGACAACACTGCAGTAGTTTCTGTTTGAATGAAACAACTTTCTTTTCACTAGTTAACGCAGATATCTCCAAGTCTTCGATACACTAAAAAACCATGACTCGACACTTCAGTATGTCTGTAAGAAAGACAAAAAATCATAAATAATAAAAATGAATGATTAAGTTTATGAAAAGTTTTTCTTGTCTAAAAAAAACAAGTATTTCATCATAATGAAAAAAGAATGTTTTATTCAGGAGTAAGACTGGTGGGTGGAAGTGATCGATGCTCTGGCAGATTGGAGGTCTACCACTTAGGCGAGTGGAGAGCAGTGTGCGATGATTACTGGGACATGAACGACGCTGAGGTGGTGTGTAGAGAGCTGGGCTGTGGCAGTGTTGTGAAAACTCTAAGCTTCCACCACTCTGAAGAGCACGACAGGCCTGACTTTTTTGAATCTGTGATGTGTCTTGGAAATGAATCCTCCCTGATGCAGTGCCAGCACTCTGGGTTTGGGGAGCACGACTGTATGGACCATAAAGATGCTGGTGTGGTTTGCTCAGGTAGGAAATCTTTTGTAATACTTTCTGAAGTCGAAACAGGTGACATTTTCAATGATGACCAAACGGATGCTATATACCCACTCCTTATAAGAGTCCCATAACCTTACTGATCCACCACCAGATATCACCACAGGTATGAGGTACCTTTCCTTTTATCAGTCTTCATATCGATGCCAGACATGCAAAAAAAAGTTCAGTTTTGGTCTGATATGACGACAAATGATTGGGATCAGTAGTGGTCAGTTTGCCCAAAACAAACGTCAAAATCCAAGCAGAATTGGTTGCAGGACATCAAAATTCACTGTGCGGCAACTGCCATCTCAGTCACCACACCTCAATCTGATGGAATAACCTGTGGGCTTAACTGGACAGAGTGGTTATTTAGTCAGGAATGTGACTGATCTTGAAAGTATCTGCATACGGGAATGATCTAACATCCCTTTGCCTTTACCTTTACCTTGTCAAACAGCACAAGAAAAGACTCCATGCTGTTATTCTTGCCAGAGGTGTTTACACCAAGTGTTAAACCAGGGATGCCATTAATTGTGAAACCTGATATAGGAAGAAATGGATTTTTAATGACAATTTAGTTCCAGAGAAATGGTGACGATGTATGGAATTGGGGAAAAAACTCAAGGAGGATTTAAAGATTCCTTTGAACTTGTATTAAATTGATTGATACATTATTTACTGCATTTTTGCCAACTTGACACTGTAAGGCAGGTTCTGTTTACGTGGCATTTAGATTCAATAGGGCAGACGGCAATCGAGTCCGAGTGTGTCTACTGAAATTGAACTCAAATATCAATTCAATGTACACTGAACTAAAATATAAACGCCCAATGTCAAATATTGATGCCACATGGAGTTAACAACTCTAAGTGAGCATATGCTGACTTTTACTTGTACAATAGGGATATTTCTCTTGATTTGTGTACCATTTTTTAATCCATCTCTCTGTCAGTGAGTATTTGCTCAGTGATGCAGTGATTTCACTCAGTACATGGGTGTGGCATCTACAGACGGTGATCAGACAGAATGAGCAGTACCCAGACACTCCTTATACTGGGGACAATAAAAGGCCACCCCAAAATGTCAAATTTTGTCAAAAGTCATCATGCCTCAGATGTCTCAGGTCATGCGGGAACGTGCCATTGGCATGCTGGATGCAGGGATGTCCACCAGAGCGGTCTGCATGCAGTTCCTTGAAGCAGAGCACATTCCAGTTCTGGACTGGCCTGCGTATTTGCCGGACATGTCGCATGTCGGACATGTAAAAGAGCATCTTTGGGATGTTCTGGATCGACGTGTCCGCGACCGTGTTCCAGTTCCGGATAATGTGCGCCAGCTCCGTGTGGCCCTCCAGGAAGAATGGAATTACATTCCTCAGGCCACGATAGACAACCTGATCAACTCCATGCGAAGGAGATGTGTTGCTCTGAGAGATGCAAATGGTGGACACACAAGATATTGAACACTCAATTTCTTCAACCTGACCTCCAACGTGTTCAAAGGATTGTCACTCCTTTGCAGATGCCAATATCAAGATGTAATGGACGGTGATCTGAAGATTAGTCGTTAACAAAAATTAATTTTGATTCGCTTCATATATTGCATAACCCTAATGTTAATAAAAACTCAAAAATTTGACATGGGGCGTTTACATTTTTGTTCAGTGTATTTACATGGTTGATTTAGTAACTAAGGGGCAATTACTTTTTCACATCGGGCCAGGTAGGGTTGCATGGCTTTTTTCCTTCAAAAAATTAAATAATGATATCAGAACTGTATTCTCAGCTTACTTCGGTTATCATTGTCGGATATTAAAATTATTTTGATCACACACATTTAAGTGTGACAAGTTTGGTAAAATTGACCAAATTGGCATGGGACAATTACTGTTCACAACACTGCAATAGTTCCTGTTTGAATGAAACAAACTTTCTTTTCACTAGTTAAAGCAGATATCTCCAAGTCTTCAATACACGAAAAAACCATGACTTGGCACTTCAATCTGTCTGTAAGAAAGACAAAAAATGATAAATAATAAAAATGAATGGTTAAGTTTATGAAAAGTTTTTCTTGTCTAAAAAAAAAAGTATTTCATCATAAAGAAAAAAAATATGTTTTATTCAGGAATAAGACTGGTGGGTGGAAGTGATCGATGCTCTGGAAGATTGGAGGTCTACCATTTAGGCGAGTGGGGAGCAGTGTGCGATGATTACTGGGACATGAACGACGCTGAGGTGGTGTGTAGAGAGCTGGGCTGTGGCAGTGTTGTGAAGACTCTAAGCTTCAACCACTCTGAAGAGCACGACAGGCCTGACTTTTTGGAATCTGTGATGTGTCTTGGAAATGAATCCTCCCTGATGCAATGCCAGCACTCTGGGTTTGGGGAGCACGACTGTATGGACCATAAAGATGCTGGTGTGGTTTGCTCAGGTAGGAAATCTTTTGTAATACTTTCTGAAGTCAAAACAGGTGACATTTTCAATGATGACCAAACGGATGCTACATACCCACTCCTTATAAGAGGCCCATAACCTTACTGATCCACTACCAGATATCACCACAGGTATGAGGTGCCTTTCCTTTTATCAGTCTTCATATCGATGCCAGACATGCAAAAAAAAGTTCAGTTTTGGTCTGATATGACTACAAATGATTGGGATCAGTAGTGGTCAGTTTGCCCAAAACAAACGTCAAAATCCAAGCATTGGTTGCAGGACATCAAAATTCACTGTGCGGCAACTGCCATCTCAGTCACCAGACCTCAATCTGATGGAAAAACCTGTGGGCTTAACTGAACAGAGTGGTTATTTAGCACAAAATCAGGAATGTGACTGATCTTGAAAGTATCTGCATATGGGAATGATCAAACATCCCTTTGCCTTTACCTTGTCAAACAGCACAAGAAAAGACTCCATGCTGTTATTCTAGCCAGAGGTGTTTACACCAAGTATTAAACCAGGGATGCCATTAATTGTGAAAACTGATATAGAAAGAAATGGCTTTTTAATGACAATTAAGTTCCAGAGAAATAGTGACGATGTATGGAATGGGGGAAAAAACTCAAGGAATCATTTAAAGATTCCTTTGAACTTGTATTAAATTGATACATTATTTACTGCATTTTTGCCAACTTGACACTGTAAGAGAGGTTCTATTTACTTGGCATTTAGATTCAATAGGGCAGGCAGCAATCGAGCTCGAGTGTGTCTACTGAAATTGAACTCAAATATCAATTAAATGTATTTACATGGTTGATTTAGTAACTAAGGGGTCAATTACTTATTCACAACGGGCCAGGTAGGGTTGTATGGCTTTTTTCCTTCAAAAAAAAAATTACATAATGATATCAGAACTGTATTCTCAGCTTACTTGGGTTTCATTGTCTGATATTAAAATTATTTTGATGATCACACACATTTAAGTGTGACCAGTTTGCTAAAATTGACAAAATTAGTGTTAGGTATCGTTCAGGAACCAGACGCGAGAGCAGAGCAGTGCAGAAAAATGGGATTTTATTTGGAAAGGGGGCGAACCCCCGCAGAGCAGGAGGCAACGGTACAAAGTCCACAATCCAAAAATCACAATCCCAGGGACAGAATCCAAAGTCAAAAAACCAGGGCAGCAAAACAGTAATCGTAGTCAGGCAGAAAAAGGGTTTGATAATAGATGCAGATAACAATACCAAATCAGAGCCAAAAATCGGAAGTCGGACGGTCCAGTCAGAAAAGCAACACTATGAATACAAGGCGAAAACGAGAGCAGCATAGGTAGACTAGGGAAACGTTCTGACAGGGATCTGCTGTGAAAAGACTGCTTAAATACACACAAGGGAAGTCACATGCTATGATTAGGATCAGGTGAAGAGGATCAGACTAATTACGTGGGAGCAAACACAAGGGAGAACCTAACCACATGAAATTGGCAAAAGCCAAAACGCGGACAGGGATCACGAGACAACCTATGAAAAAACATACAGCTCCAGTTAGGGAGTTCTAATGTGCACAGATAATGAGAGGCAGGACAGAGTAGAGCAGGTGCGGAGGATCCGCTGAATTGCAGCAAAGACTAAGAGAAGGCAAGAGGCGGAGACTAGAACAGGGCGAGTGCTGAGAGCTTGTTAATAAATTAGTAAGTGCAGCTATACAATCCCTGGTGCTCGTTAGTAAGTTAGTATTATATACAATGTTAGTCTTGGTTAGTAAATTTAACAAAATAACAAACTGTTAGTATTGGTTAGTAAAACAGAAAAGCAAGGCGAAGGAAGCAAACGAGATTAGAAGGAATGTTTGAAACCCAGAAACCATGAAATCACCTAAACATGTGACACGCAGGGACTGGGGAGAAGCTGTAGCTTAACAAAAAGACCAGACAGGGGAGACAAAGTGCAATGAAGGGCATGAACAAAGACATGGACTGGAGAGTAACAGAAATGTGGATCTGGCATGGCAAAAACAAAAACATGGCAAAGAACAAAAACAAGGCAGAACATGGCAAAAACATAACAGACAAGGCAGAAACATAACAGGGCAAGGCAAAAACAGAGCAGGCATGGCAGAAACATAACAATTAGCGTAGGACAAATACTGTTGACAACACTGCATTAGTGTCTGTTTTAATGAAACAACTTTCTTTTCACTAGTTAACGCAGATATCTCCAAGTCTTCGATACACTAAAAAACCATGACTCGACACTTCAGTCTGTCTGTAAGAAAGATAAAAAATTATAAATAATAAAAATGAATGATTAAGTTTATGAAAAGTTTTTCTTGTCTAAAAAAACAAGTATTTCATCATAATGAAAAAAGAATGTTTTATTCAGGAGTAAGACTGGTGGGTGGAAGTGATCGATGCTCTGGCAGATTGGAGGTCTACCACTTAGGCGAGTGGAGAGCAGTGTGCGATGATTACTGGGACATGAACGACGCTGAGGTGGTGTGTAGAGAGCTGGGCTGTGGCAGTGTTGTGAAGACTCTAAGCTTCAACCACTCTGAAGAGCACGACAGGCCTGACTTTTTTGAATCTGTGATGTGTCTTGGAAATGAATCCTCCCTGATGCAGTGCCAGCACTCTGGGTTTGGGGAGCACGACTGTATGGACCATAATGATGCTGGTGTGGTTTGCTCAGGTAGGAAATCTTTTGTAATACTTTCTGAAGTCGAAACAGTTGACATTTTCAATGATGACCAAACGGATGCTATATACCCACTCCTTATAAGAGTCCCATAACCTTACTGATCCACCACCAGATATCACCACAGGTATGAGGTGCCTTTCCTTTTATCAGTCTTCATATCGATGCCAGACATGCAAAAAAAAGTTCAGTTTTGGTCTGATATGACGACAAATGATTGGGATCAGTAGTGGTCAGTTTGCCCAAAACAAACGTCAAAATCCAAGCAGAATTGGTTGCAGGACAATAAAATTCACTGTGCGGCAACTGCCATCTCAGTCACCACACCTCAATCTGATGGAATAACCTGTAGGCTTAACTGAACAGAGTGGTTATTTAGTCAGGAATGTGACTGATCTTGAAAGTATCTGCATACGGGAATGATCAAACATCCTTTTGCCTTTACCTTGTCAAACAGCACAAGAAAAGACTCCATGCTGTTATTCTTGCCAGAGGTGTTTACACCAAGTGTTAAACCAGGGATGCCATTCATTGTGAAACCTGATATAGAAAGAAATGGATTTTTAATGACAATTTAGTTCCAGAGAAATGGTGACGATGTATGGAATGGGGGAAAAAACTCAAGGAGCATTTAAAGATTCCTTTGAACTTGTATTAAATTGATTGATACATTATTTACTGCATTTTTGCCAACTTGACACTGTAAGACAGGTTCTGTTTACGTGGCATTTAGATTCAATAGGGCAGACGGCAATCGAGTCCGAGTGTGTCTACTGAAATTGAACTCAAATATCAATTCAATGTACACTGAACTAAAATATAAACGCCCAATGTCAAATATTGATGCCACATGGAGTTAACAACTCTAAGTGAGCATATGCTGACTTTTACTTGTACAATAGGGATATTTCTCTTTATTTGTGTACCATTTTTTCATGCATCTCTCTGTCAGTGAGTATTTGCTCAGTGATGCAGTGATTTCACTCAGTACATGGGTGTGGCATCTACAGACGGTGATCAGACAGAATGAGCAGTACCCAGACACTCCTTATACTGGGGACAATAAAAGGCCACCCCAAAATGTCAAATTTTGTCAATAGTCATCATGCCTCAGATGTCTCAGGTCATGCGGGAACGTGCCATTGGCATGCTGGATGCAGGGATGTCCACCAGAGCGGTCTGCATGCAGTTCCTTGAAGCAGAGCACATTCCAGTTCTGGACTGGCCTGCGTATTTGCCGGACATGTCGCATGTCGGACATGTAAAAGAGCATCTTTGGGATGTTCTGGATCGACGTGTCCGCGACCGTGTTCCAGTTCCGGATAATGGGTGCCAGCTCCGTGTGGCCCTCCGGGAAGAATGGAATAACATTCCTCAGCCCACGAGAGACAACCTGATCAACTCCATGCGAAGGAGATGTGTTGCTCTGAGAGATGCAAATGGTGGACACACAAGATATTGAACACTCAATTTCTTCAACCTGACCTCCAACGTGTTCAAAGGATTGTCACTCCTTTGCAGATGCCAATATCAAGATGTAATGGACGGTGATCTGAAGATTAGTCATTAACAAAAATTAATTTTGATTCGCTTCATATATTGCATAACCCTAATGTTAATAAAAACTCAAAAATTTGACATGGGGCGTTTATATTTTTGTTCAGTGTATTTACATGGTTGATTTAGTAACTAAGGGGCAATTACTTTTTCACATCGGGCCAGGTAGGGTTGCATGGCTTTTTTCCTTCAAAAAATTAAATAATGATATCAGAACTGTATTCTCAGCTTACTTCGGTTATCATTGTCGGATATTAAAATTATTTTGATCACACACATTTAAGTGTGACAAGTTTGGTAAAATTGACCAAATTGGCATGGGACAATTACTGTTCACAACACTGCAATAGTTCCTGTTTTAATGAAACAAACTTTCTTTTCACTAGTTAAAGCAGATATCTCCAAGTCTTCAATACACTAAAAAACCATGACTTGACACTTCAATCTGTCTGTAAGAAAGACAAAAAATGATAAATAATAAAAATGAATGGTTAAGTTTATGAAAAGTTTTTCTTGTCTAAAAAACAAGTATTTCATCATAAAGAAAAAAAAAATATGTTTTATTCAGGAATAAGACTGGTGGGTGGAAGTGATCGATGCTCTGGAAGATTGGAGGTCTACCATTTAGGCGAGTGGGGAGCAGTGTGCGATGATCACTGGGACATGAACGACGCTGAGGTGGTGTGTAGAGAGCTGGGCTGTGGCAGTGTTGTGAATACTCTAAGCTTCAACCACTCTGAAGAGCACGACAGGCCTGACTTTTTGGAATCTGTGATGTGTTTTGGAAATGAATCCTCCCTGATGCACTGCCAGCACTCTGGGTTTGGGGAGCACGACTGTATGGACCATAAAGATGCTGGTGTGGTTTGCTCAGGTAGGACATATTTTGTCATGCTTTCTGAATTCAAAACAATTGACTGTAAAAAGGATGATGAAACTACAGGTTCGAATGGTACATATCCACTAATCGCATGTCTTTTCTAACAGGCGGGGCTGCAACCAAGTAGGCTAAATTTTCTTCATTAGAGGGCGTTTTTCTCTAGGCTAGCACATGTTGCTCAGGATAGATAGCCTATAATTGCACTGGTCCATCCCCTGATGTCTGATATTCCGAATAAAAATCAATCTGACACTATCGTTAACTCCTGAATATGCTGTTTGTGAATCTTACTGCCCGTGGTCATGCTAACTGCAAATTGATCGATTGATTGGTTCGTGAGTGATGCTTGAGGCTCATCACAACACTCCTATAGCTTTGCTTGTCCTGGAGTAAAAAAAGTTTATTTATTAAATTTATAAAATAATCAGTTTAATTTCAACATCCATCTCAATAGAACACCCCATTTAACCAATGATAAGTCCTGACCTGTTCTCAATCATTTTCATTTTTTAATATGCTTTCCAATGATAGGTATAATCCATTGGCAATTAAAGGCTCAGTTTCTTTATTTATGAAGTGTGAAGGGGAAAAAAAAGCCAAAATCAGTTCTTTAAAAAAGCAAAACATTTATTCTTAAAGAACACTTTAGGAAAAAGGTAAGCTATCATGGAACGCCCGCGTAACTACCCCTCTGAGATTGCTACTTAAGATATTGCATTGGCATCGGCCAATGTTACGTTATTTGAACACAAGTCCAATTTTTGGTCAGGTACTACGTTGTTCGTATGCATTACCAGTTTAATTACATACAAACTGTTTAGCATTTACCGCTGTCCTCCCGACAAAGTTTCTCATCTAAAGGAACAAATAGGCTCGAATTGTTCTTGCCACTGTCAGCCTGAAGTGAGGCAAAGATGGCCTTTTGGTGTTACTTGAAATTATTTTTTGATATGTATTATGCACAACTGGCTTGATATAGTAACAATCCAGCCATACAACAAGCTACCAAGTTCTTTAGTGAAGCCTACATGAGAATAAATCAGTAATCAATATAAGTAACATTAATATCCCCTGCCACAAACGATGAATGGGGGCACAGGAATGAGTGTTGTCCTTTTGCATGTCCGTCCGTCCGTGTCTGTCCGTCATGCTTCTCTTCTAGGCCAGAACTCCTAAATTGTTCAGTATTTGTCAACAAAATATCATATATTGAGAATATCATTTGGGCATTTTCATATCATGCGCGGTATCAACCCGAGACCGGAGCTGATACTGGTTGAAGGATGATACACGGTGTGATATGAAAATGCCCATATGATGTTTTATTTATCATATATGTACTAATTTTGACCAGAATTAACGATGCATTTTATTCAAAGCATTTACTTTAGGTTATTATTGTCATCATTACAGGCCAGTGGCACTAGCATTTGCTTTTAGTCTGCGGTGTATTCAAGGCAATGGAATGGCTAATTAGCCAGCTGGCATGCAAACGTGATATCTCCATTTAGGTAATAAATTTGTGTTTCTACGATAACTTACACATGAAAAGTTTTACTACAGCCCTTTGTATGAATATTGCCGCGAAACATGGCATTACGCATACTGTTTACAAATAGTTCTGTATCGAGTTCCTTTTCTATAACAGTTGACATTTCAGAAATTTCAGCCGCTAAAGAATTCATGAGTCTCTCAGCCATGACAGCAACTAATCAGCGTCTGCAGCGATGCGTTGCCAACGATACTCGTGACTGTTACTATGGCAATGGTTGCTGCCACAGATACGGGATTTTGCCTGGCAGGCAGATACGGATGATACAGGATTTTGCCCGGCGGGCTGATACAACCTCGTACCTCGCGCTTGTATCACAGGTGTAGATTCCCTGTATTTATGAGGAATATATGATAAATGGATACATCTTATTGTCTAGATGTGCCGTTTCATACTTCCGACTGTCCTTTTCTCCGTCTAGTCATGCCTCTACCTTGCTTTGTTTCCAGGCCAGATAGCAGGCATCCCATTTCTTCCTTTCTATAATGCTTGTGGAATAAGTTCTATAATGTTTGTGGAATGTGATGTTTGTGAGTGTTTTAAATGACTGTTTTAACAAATGAATCATCCGTCCAATCCAGTTGGTTTGATTACAGAACAAAACCTAGGCTCCATTTGGATTAAGTTGATTTTATCCTCACTGTGCAATATAACTGCTGTTTCTTCAAGCAATTAATTATGCATTAGCATTTAGAAAGTTGAATTCATGCATTTAAAAAAAAAAAAAATCTATGTTTTTCATGTAGAAAGTGCCCTTATCAGGCTGGTGGATGGAACTGACAGATGCTCTGGCAAAGTGGAAGTCTTCCATGGACAGTGGGGAGCAGTGTGTCATGATCAATGGGACATGAACGATGCTGAGGTGGTGTGTAGATATCTGGACTGTGGCAGTGCTGTGGATACTCTTAGCTTCACCCATGATGAGCATAGCAGGCCCGACTTGTTGGATGAAGTGATGTGTTATGGAAATGAATCCTCCCTGAGATACTGCCAGCACGCCGGGTTTGGGCCACATAACTGTACAGACAATGGAGATGCTGGTGTGGTTTGCTCAGGTAGGAAATCTTTTGTAATACTTTCGTCAGTTGACACAGTTGACTATTACAAGGATGACCAAATAAATGCTATAAATCCACTCAGTGGCGTGGTATTGCTTGGGGCTATGACCTAACCTGATTTGCGAGATTGATTGTTCCACGAAACTATTCGAGAAGTTGTCCGTAGAAACTGTTTGGAAAAGGGCTGGCACTTTCAAAAAATACTGGACAACTGATTGGTTGAACCAACCGTCTCTCACGGTCTATCACCTGTGAACTGCAACCAGTCAGATCATCAAATCATATGACATAGTAGGTGAACGCTGAAGAGGAAACACAGCAACAAACCGCCGCCTAAGAAACTTTGAAAGGTAAATAGCCTAGCGAGCAGTCAGTGTAGCTAGCTATGTAGTTAATATCTCAGTAGACAATTTCTGCTCTTTTTGAAAGGAAAATTTGTGCGTAAAAGGCATTCTTACAAATACTGAAAAATTTAAACCAAGAAAGTAGCAAACAAGAAAAGGTCATTCCATTTTAAATCACCCAAATTTCAAATGCTTTCCCAGTTGACGACATGGATTTCTTAAGTTTTCAGATAGTGGCAGTCATGTCTTGAGAGATAAATTATATCAATTTTAGTTGCATTATGAAATTGGGGGCTGTGGGGTACCCCCTGGATGAAGTTGGGGGGGCGCTTACTTAATTAAAAATTTGTTAGATTTTGGAGCATTTTTGAAGCTACAGAAAACAAAGTTCCAATGGGCCTAGGCCAATAAAATTTGCTGTGTGAGCAGATACCAATATTCTTTTTATGAATCATTTGTCAGTTTGAAGTTATCTATCATAATTTTTGTGCACTGAGGCTCAAAATTGACAAAAAAAAGTACATGCAGAGTCACACAACAGGCTCATATTTGACCTAAAAACTCCACATCTCTGTGGTCAAGGTGTTATTTGTGGCCATTGTTGGTTACTGATGGCGTCAAAATGCACAGTATTCCCTCCAAAGAGACCCAACATACATCTGGATTTGAGGGCCACTTGAAGGATTTTGCTGGCCCATAAGGATACATGAACAGGACTTGAATCTCATTTTCTTCTTCACTGATGTTCTGGATAATTCCCACCCACCATTTCCTATCATACCTGCAAGAAACGTATTTCCCAGGCTGACATTCATGAAGAGATTGTGCTGACTTTGTGTGCCAGAAACAGTTGATGCTCCCTGGAATTGTCAAGAGCTCAGCAGGGGTCAGAATATGGTCTGATGGGCTCATCAGGGTAAGATCAGATGCAGATGAAGGGATGCACCCATGCCTAATACCTACCGGACAAGCCTGTGGATGCAGTGATATGATCTTGGGTTGGTTCAGTTGGTTAGATGAAGGTTCATCAATGATATGCGCCCAAAAATGAGGTCAGCTGACTGCCTGAATTTACTGAATGACCAGGTTATTCCATCAATGGATTTTTTTCCCTGATGGCACGGGCATATTCCAAGACTCCTGAAATTGTAAAAGAGTGGTTCAGGGAGCATGAGACATCATTTTCACACATGGATTGGCCACCACAGGGTACAGACCTTAACCCCACTGAGAATCTTTGGGATGTGCTGGACAAGACTTCACGCTGCGGTCCGACTCTTTCATCATCAATGCAAGGTTTTGGCGAAAAATTAGTGCAACTTTGGACAGAGATAAATGTTGTGACCTTGCAGAAGCTTACCTCATCAATGCCACAGCGAATAAGTGTCCTAATCAAAGCTAAAGGCGGTCCAACAAAATATTAGTGTGTGTGACTTTTTTTTGGCCGGGCACCGTACATGTATACATGGAGTACATGTGTGTATGACATTGTTTGCATGCTGATATCAGCATCCTAACATTGGAACCAGGCAGGTTTAGTCCTGTCTTTTAACTTCATGCAGTTGAACATTCTAGCTACCACAGAGTAACACAGTGATATGTGACAAAGCAAGGTTGAAAAAGTGGGAATGATTCAAGACCGTATGTAAATACTTTGTTCCTCAATAAAAGCATTTGTTGAAGTCTCAAATATATATTCCATAAATTTCCACAGCTACACTATGGGCTGGTATGACCTGACAGCACCCTCGAAATTGGAAAATCAGGGAACATGATTGACAGTGTTTAAATAAAAAAGCAGGAAAATAACACATTAATTTTTTTTCATATATTCACTACCACTGCTCACTCTCTATGCATGCCAAGTTTCATTATGATACATCGAGTGCCTTGTGAGATATGACCCCCCCCCCCACACACACACACACACACATTTGGGTCAAAAACAAGATTTTTTATTCTGGATTCATTTTTGATCATCCATAAAGTCAACATTTACACATTCAGATGTATGTTGTTTGGTGAATGAACAGAAACATTTGCTGGCATTTAGCATGGCAAATTGCTGAGGTCTATCTCTCTTTATTAAGAAATTATCAGCCAGTAAAAATTGAAAAAAAAAATCGCAACTTGTGTGATTTTGCCAACTTCTGAGCCCCAGTGCACAAAATTATTACAGCCAACTTCAAAATAACATAGATTTCATAAACAGAACATTAGTGCCTGCTCACATGCTAAATTTTATTTGCCTAGGCCCATTGGAACGTCCTTTTCTGTAAAAAAAAAAAAAAAAAAAAAAAAAATGAATGAAGGAAAAAAAGAAATAAAAATGCTCCAAAAATCTAACAGAGTTTTAATAAAATAACCCACCCTTCATTCAGGGGGTACCACATGCCCCCCAATTAAATAATGCAACTAAAATTGATACAGTTCATTTCTGAAAACATCATACACACTTTGAGCAAACTTTTAGCAAAATTCATGACCTCAACTGGAAATGGAATAACCTAAAGTGTTGGTGAACGGCTAATAGAATTAGGGTTAACATTACCATTTGCTCTCACGCTCATACCTATGGGCAATTTAGCATCTCAAATTAGCCTGAAATGCAAGTATTTGGACTGTGGGAGGAAATGGGAGTACCTAGAGGAAACCCACGCGATCACAGGGAGAACATGCAAACTGCACACAGAAAGGCCCCAGGCCAGATTTGAACTCGTGACACTCTTGCTTTGAGACAGCAGTGCCAACCACAGCACCAGTAGATGCGTACATCTACTATTGGTTAGGACGGGGGTTGGGAACTTGCGGCACCTAAGCTGCATGCAGCTCTGTTGTCCCTCTTAAGCAGCTCCCTACAACTTGTGACATTCTAAAACGCTTTATGTGAAAAAAGCTTAGCATGGCTTACAGTACTACTCCAGCCTCAGATATTTTTGCAAGAAAATGATTCCGCACTTTTCTTTTGAATTCAATAAGTAAAAAAAAAAAAAAAAAAAAAAATTTTTTTATACTTTGACAGCTTCAAATCAGAGGAGAAGAGGAAAAAACCTCTCTCTGCCCCACAGTGGCAACAAATGTTACCTTGGGAGCAATCATCCTCACAAAAACTAAAGAAATTGTCTGACTGCTAATAGATGACGAGCAGATTTCTTAGTAAACCTGAGTAGGAGCAGTGTAGAGGGCACAGAGCCAGAGAAATGAATGAACACTGCCTTGATTATAAAAGCTCAACCAATTGGTGGGAGGAGCTAAAGTTAAGAATGATTGGACAGAAACAGGCTTGTGAACAGCCTGACTACCATGCCTGACTGAACTAACACTAAACCTCAATTGATGTTTTAAATATAGGCAAGATAAGGTCACACTTTAAACTCAGGCATTTAGGCTATGGGCTGAATTGTACCGAGATCAGATTAAGTTGACCTCCCCACGTATAAAAATGTGTTTCAAGGGGAGACAGGTCTGGGCTGCAGACATGCCACTTTAATAACCTGAAAACTTTTAGTGGGCTAATTAGCCTGGACTGCAGTTTGGAACTACCGCTGCAGTGGGTCTATGCACTCTGAGGTAATGGAGTCCCACATCACTCTGGTGTCTTGACGTTTTACTTCTCTCGTTTTTCACAAAATCCTGCCCTTAGAGGTCCCATTTCACCAGGTGCACAACCAATTAGACACTTCAAAATCTTTTTTTTATTTTATTTTTATTTTACTTTATTGAGTTATTTATTTTGTTTTCTGACACCATTTGCTGAAGTGATCAGAGGCAAAACGTGCGAATCAAGTAAACCAGTAAAATAATCAGTTCCTTTATTATACTGGGTAATCTCTCCACTATGCGAGAAGGACAGATTTTGACATGGCTTGTAATGGCTAATTGGCTTTTTGCCTCCAGATGTAATAGTCTTGTTATTCTCTCCTCTGTCCAACCTGGAGTATCTTTGATAAAGGGCAAATGTAAAATTTACTGTTCTACGTGTTTTGATGGCTATAATTTGAGGTTTTGAGTTCGGCACTGCCCTGTGACTGAACTGAATAGGTTGTACCACACTCATTGGAAATAAATCAGTTTGTTTTTTATATCTGCTTCTTCTAGCGAGTGTTCCAGCGAATGAACAGTGCCCGAGTGAGATTGTGTCAAGAACAATGTGTGATGACATCCTGGAGGTCAGGGACATCTTCCTGTTAATGTCCCGCATCCTGTCTGACTGTAAGCCTGTTTTTATATTCATTCATGAGCGCTGTCTTTTTGGGTGACACTTCATATAGGCTGCTGATCTTTGTGCTTTGTGGAGATTATTCTATGAATTGACATTGCTGGGATTACAGAAAGACCCATTGCTCTATTTCATTAATCATCACTCCTCTTTATATGCTAGACTTGACAGAATCATCTATCTTGCCTGTATTATTATATTCCAGGCCAGTGGTCCCTGCTCCTGGAGATCTTTTGATTGCAACTTAATCTGCATTTACAAACTTAATATGATTTCAGCACAAGACTCACACTCTCAGGCTCTCCCTCCCGTTGTCCGTTTGTGATTTTCTTTACATAGAGGGTGTTGAGTAGACTCTTGACTAGTTTAGTTTGAGTGAATTTCAGTGACTGCGGGCATTCAGTCACAGATGAGAATTATCTGAATTAGGAGCATGCCTTTATATGCATATTTTAAGCTGGTAGTATGTGAACCTTTGTCTTGTTTTGTCTAATGGACACACTGGAATGTAGTGCTACCATCCTGGCAGGCTGGCTTTCTACTAAACTTGCTGGACTCGCAGTGAGTATATGGGATTGGCTAATACATGCAAATACTAAACCAATTATAAACATGTATTTTCAGGACACAGCCATAAATTGTACTCTGATCAAATTCAATGAATTCTTGAAACTCAAATGGTAAAGAAATAACGTAACTTGTCCCTTGGAATAGTCTCTCTGTTTGTTCTTACCCTTTCCCAGCCTTTTATGATTTTTCCATTTTTATTATTGATTGACCACAAGGTGGCACTATATCAATAACTATTATGTTTTTGGCCTATAACTTTTGAACCATAAGTTTCAGAGAGATTCTTTTTTTCCTGAAATCTGTGGGTCCAGACAAATCTATCCATATGAAGCCACAATAATTTTCATATAGGTAGATTTTCTGCCTTTTTGAATTTTTCAGACCTTTAACCCTATCTAGACCTTGGGAGGGGCTTTTTATGCCTACGCTAATTTTCACGTTGTATAATTTCTGAACGGCTTAAGCTAGGACCACTGAACTTGGTGACTTTCACTAAAACTTGTCTGGGAACAATTTTATACCAATAAGTCAAGTCCACCATCTTCGTCGTTTCCATGGCAACGGTTTTCTAACAGGTATGTCTGACAAAAAATCACCGATTTCGGTTTCATCAATGTAGTTTCCAGATTTTCTTTTTAACATATACTTACTCCATTATATGTACAATATCTTACGTAATTTAAATTTGTAAGAGATTACACTATTATGACAGTTTTAGGCAAATAAAATCAAAACATGATGTCATAATGACGTCATAATAGGTCATAATAATACCAAAATGATTGTAGTGATTTAGTTTTACGTGTACATCATCCCATGCAAATTTGGTCATATGCCATGTCGTTTACGAGTTACCAGGGGGTCGTAAAAAGCCCCGCCCCAGGAAGCCCCAAAAAGCCCGGTCTAGATAGGGTTAAAATCCAGCTCATCCTAGACAGTGTGACCGCTTCACACTAAATTTGGCAGGCAGCATCAAGTCCTGTAAATTTTGTATAAATGAAGTTCCTGTGTTGTAAGATGTAGCTGCAGGAAGCCAATTTATTTTGTGGGCGTGGTCTCTATTCATATAATCTGCTTTAAAGCTGCAATTGGTAATTTTGAGGAGAGAGAGGACTTGGCATAAAAATTTGAAAAATGCAACTTTCAGATCCTTCCCCCTCCCCTCTCCACTGCACTCCTGCCCTAAGACCCTCACCCAGAAGGCTGCCGTGCACGCAAAGGCACGCGAGCTGTTATGCATGCGACCAAGTTGCCGAGGCTAGACATTACTGTTGTGAACAGTCAACACTGCTGGCCCACAAACAAGCAGAAATAAATCATGTCGACATGAAAAGTAATCTACAGCAGTATGTATTCAGTAAAAACCCAGCACACGCTTATTTCAGTAAGTTACCCATTTTTTTGAGTACAGAAACTGTTGTGAATCTTGCTGAATGGCCAGTAAACCATGTATGACAGCATTTAGCTGTGAGAGCACAGAAACGTTACACATATTTATAAGGACAACAACACAACCGATAAGACTGCCAGGTCACTTCATAAAGATATTTTCTGCTACTTTCTAATAAAACGACACCAGTAACGTTAGCCCTAGCATCGGAAACAAGCTAACCTTAGCTCGACTGCAACATCACAGTAACATCACATGAACTACGGAGTACTGTAACAATTACAAGACGCTGGCTATTCGAACAGCGACTGTGCTTGTAAGCGACGTTCACTCGCTTATTTGCAGAGCGAAAATGAATTGATGCCGGTTAGGGCTGGGGTTAGTACCAGCTGTGCATGTGAGCGACGCCAACTCGCTTATTTGCAGAGCATTGCGGAGCAAAAATGAACCAACGAATAAAGCAGGGGTTTACCTGTCAAAAGTCGCCAACTCTGCGTCGGTTTTTAATCCTTCCAGATCCAGGAGTTCCCTCCACCTCTGAGAAGCCACTCCGATGTTCACTCTGGTTTTATCCCGGGCTTTGTCTAATTCTTTCTTTTGTGCTTTTTTTTCTTCTGGCTTCCTCTTCTTACTTGTCTTAGCCGTGTGTGCTGTTATCGGTAACGGAGGCATCTGTATTTTTTTCCTCGCTGATGGCTGTTGTTGCGCCATTAGTTTCTCTAAGCTCCTGAACCCTCTCTCGGATATTTGAGCTTGACTGAGCACTGACGTGAACTGAGGAGGAAGGGGGAGGAGGCTGTCTGCAGCGCGTACATGTGCACTGTTTGATGGCTGTCAGACACCATCCTGGCTCTAATTGGTTCTTTTTGGTCGGTCTGAACGATTCTTTTAAATTGCAGTAGGAGCAGTAGGTGGGTTTAAAGGACCCTTTTTTTAATTACAGAGTACTAGTTTTATGTAATACTGTCTGTACACAGTAACAGTTTTAGCAAAAATGGCAAAAAGTTACTTTTATAAGACTTACCAACTGCAGCTTTAATGGTGCATTCAAGTTGAAGTAGGAACTTGGAACTCGGATCTGAGTGATCACATCATTTTCTTTAATTACAAGTTCAAAATAGAAATTTGCATTTGAATTATATAAACACTTACTTCTGGGAGAAACATGGACTCAGGTCATTCAGTGGCTTTGTTGTCAAGACAACAACAACTGCTTTCTCAGCTCAGTGTTCATTTTAGGAGCCTTGAAGGCTCAAATGGTAAACCTTCCCAAACCACTGATTCTAGGCATGATCATCCACTAAATTTGCATGTTGAAGTTAAGACTAAAGATTTCAAAGACACATTTTTTAATTGCGTTTACAATTCCACAAACATCTTTTGTTCCATTCATTACTTGCTCGGATGATAGTTTCCAACCTTCCCACTTCAAACTAAATGCACCATAACTCCTGAATGCAATGTTCAATAATCAGTAAACTTGAAATCCCTCATTTACAAGCCATTTGACTGAAGCCTGAAAATTTCGTTGTAAATCTGCCCATAGGTGACAGAATAGCAAACAAACTTCGAACAAATTGCCCAGACATTTAAAAATTTTGCGCATTGGTCAAGGGTCCTATCAGAAGTCTATTACTCCTAGAAGTGAACAATGGTAATTTTGATTGGGTAGACAGCAATGGCAACTCGCAGCCAAGCATAACACATGATGTGACATCTGATCATGCGATCTGCCCAGTAAATTCACCAAATCCGTCACTTTGTGCAGAGAAGCCCACCGCCGGAGAAATTCGTTTATTGTCAGTAATTCCTGGTGGCTTCATTCACATAAAACATGCTGAATTGTGGCAGATAAATTTATGCTGGTTTGCTTAAAAACTCAGATCAGATTGGTGTAGAGACATGGACTTCGATTATATGAGTATGATGGCCTGTTTCGTGTAATTTAATAAATATTTTAATCTATTAAAGTCCACATTCTTTTATAGATGTTATTAGTCATCTTTTAGATGAAATTATTTACTTTAGGAAAAAAAATCCCATGATTCCATGCTCCTTATACCTGGACTGGTTTGTGGACAACCTGCACAGATTTCGCGGAGAGCTGTGGCGATTTGGTTTGAACATGACAGTTTCCGTATTCACCACTAGAGGCGCCCAAACTCACCTGATATAATATTAACGGACAAATTCCATCTACGACACTCAATAGGTGTGTCTTCATCAGAACAAAGTTAAACTAGCCAGCTATTTTGCGGTTAGGGAAATTAGCCTCATAGCACAAATTTGCGTCTCCATTAGCCTGAAAGCCCTCCACTTGAGAAATGAAAATGCAACACAAATAGCAGGCTAATTTGCGAATTAGCTGGCTCTTTCGCGAACTGGACCAAGATTTATCGGGAAAATTTCCTGATGAAATTAGCAGGCTATTTGCGTCTTCACTACAAAATAATCAACTAATTGGACATCAGACTAATTTCAAAAGTGCACATAGCTAGCTAATTTGAAACTTCGTTCCAATGAAGACACACTTAAAGAGTCCTTGCACACTTCTAGGAGTAATAGATTTCTGGTCCTATGGATATCTGGAAGTACACAGTGATTGCTCAAACAAGATTGATGCCATCACAGTGAATCACATTTTGGTAGCGCTTCTACTGACTCCGCTATCCTGTATCCTGTATGGTATACACGATTGTTTGAGATGTGCAAAAGAACAAGCAGAAATACATTCACTATGATTGGCCAGATGGTGGTACTATGTTTTAAATATTTAATGAGGCTGTTGCCGAGTGATTGATTGATGGTTTGTGGACAATCACCATTGAAAGAATGCTTGGGTTTGAATGAAACTGGCGAAGATTTCTTGCCACCAAGGTCACTTGGGCAAGTTTGATTTTGGGACAGAGCCGCACATAAGAAACTGGCAAGCCTAGTTGGGCTGAACGGCCTGTTCTTGCCACTCATGTTATGTTACATTATGTTATGTTATATTTGATGAGACTGCTGCCTTGTGATTGATTGATGGTTTCTGGAAAATAACTTTTGAAAGAATTATTGGATTTGAATGAAACTTGTGCAGGTTATTTACCAAAAAGGTCTCTTGGTCAAGTTCAGTTAAGACCAGGTCCGTGCACATTCATTTAGTTACTCGCAGAATGATAAGGACAATTTCCAACAGAAACCAACATAGTTTATTATAAAGTGGACTAATACAGTATAATGCCAGAACAAAAAGATTCTTTTCCTAGGAAATAGAAAATTATTTTTGAAATTCCATACAACTTGCGTGCATTAAACAAATACTGAAGTTTCAATTCAAACTTATTGTGACAACTACTGAAATGATATTACATTAAATTTATGAATAGCTTTGCAGGCGACACATCCACTTCTGTGGGACTCCTGTTTCAGAGTACAATTGCTTCTTGATTCAGGAATACGTTTTTCAGTAAAATATGTCCTACTTCCACTGATTACCAAATCTGCGCTAGAGTGAACACTGTTTTTTTCTCTATTTGTTGTAGCGAGTGCCCAGGTCAGACTGGTGAATGGGAGTAGTGGGTGTTCTGGCAGAGTGGAGGTCCTCCATGATGGTCAATGGGGAACAGTGTGTGATAATCACTGGGACTTGAACAACGCTGAGGTGGTGTGTAGAGAGGTGGGCTGTGGCAGAGCCCTGGGTGCTGCTGGAAGTGCTCACTCTGGTCAGGGTAGCGGACCCATCTGGTTGGATGATGTGAAGTGCAAGGGGACTGAATCCTCCCTGAAACAGTGCCAGCATCGTGGGTTTGGAAAAAACAACTGTAGTCACCACAAAGATGCTGCTGCAATTTGCTCCGGTAGGAAATTCTCAGATTCTCTCTCTTATTTATTATTATTTTTTTTTTAACAAATGCCTTATATTAACTTTTATGACACCAAAAATCAGTGCAATTAGATGATCACTGGTTGCGTTTTATCTTATCCTCTTTAAATAAAAAAGGTGACATCTTAAATTGCTCTTGATTATTCCACCTTTGCTAAATCCTATAGGTACTCTATATAGTGAAAATTATAGAATGTATGACAAATGCGTTCTCTCTTTTCAGGAATGAACCCACTCCTTGAAATACCGAAGGGACATTAGAAGGGAGAAGTTAATAAAAGCAATTGCAAAACCAAGAAATGTGCAAATTTGGGTGCCCTTGTTCTGTTATTAACCGAGTTGGTGTATTCTGTGTGTCTCTCTTTTTGGAAGGGTCGGTCTGAGTACAAATGGTGTGTGTTTTCAACTCTGTCTCCAGAATCCAGAAATCTATGCCTGACTCTTGCATTCAATTTGATTAAGATCTGTGAGGTTATGATGAAAGATGCTCTCTTCATCTGGGCTTTCTTAAATATGATTACTAGAAAATGATATACACTTGAGGTCATTTTTAGCCAATTCTGTTCATTAGAACATAGCCAATCATGTTACTCTGTTATTCTCATGAACATATCACCTTGCCTGAATTGGTGTGGCTTGCCCAACATCTTCAGTTCTGGCTTGTCCATCTTTGAATATTTCCATGCTGAACTTTTTCTATAAAAATAAACCCTGATTGGACATACCTTGTTGTCACTGATTCTTTGGGGAAGAGATTCATCCCCACCCTCTAGGAGTAAAAAATAAACCAGTGCCTGTCAGCGCGCTGTTTCTTCAGTCTCTTCATTACCTCCGCAAAGTAGGTAATGTTTTTCTTCTGTTATTGTTGGTTGTCGAAATCGACAACCATGTCACTTTGTTCCGTTAGTCGTCTGTCTGTCTGTCTGTCTGTCTGTCTGTTTGTTAGCAGGATATCTCAAAAACGGCTGCATAGGTTCAACCAAACTTTGGATGTTATCACAGAACAAGAGGAACAAGTAATTAAATTTAGGAATATCTAGGCCAAAGTTCAGCTGAGATATAGGCCAAAGTACAAATCCAGCTATGCTGGCGGAGATTTATAGTCTTTCGAGTGGGCCAGATTTGCCTTGGCGTGGCAGAGGTATGCGCTCTACCAAGTGCCCTTCGAGTTATGTCTGCTTTCGTTGGTTGCCTGCGTTTTCATCGCTGGATCAGTTTGTTCTTTCTAGACTGGTCATATGCCTGCAGTGTTTTCCTGTGTAATCAAAAGACAAACATGTTTAGAATCAAAAGAATATTAAAAATAAATGAATAAATAGATACACCCATCAAGTTATGTTGCTAAATATTACCCAGTCACTTAGGGTAGAAACATTGTCCATGCTAGTATGCAAATACCAATGACAATGCCTGGCCCAGTTGACACGAACCAGTGTCCTCAGTAAACATACTCAGAATGCGATATAGAGTTAATCGGAGTGTTTACATGACTATGACTTCTAAAAGAAAGGATCAGCTTTCTCTTGTTGTTTCACGCCATAGCGCTTACTAGCTTGCATCGTGTTAAGATTTCTGGGTGACACACTCTGGAACTCCTAAAATCAATCTTGCAAAGCTTGAAGTGACTGCATTCTTTCGTGGGCGATGCTTCTGCCCTTAGTCAGTGGGCTGGTGAGAGTCAATGCATAGCGGCAGGAACACAGAGGAAAGGCAAGATGAGGGTCAAGGGTGAGACTGGAACCAGTAGATCTAACCAAGGGTTGCAGGAGAGGAGAATTGTGAGGGTAGAGGGGAGGAGGGCACCACCAAACCCAAGACACAGGTGCTAGGAGATGATGGAATTGATTTGGAAATGGGTAGCATTGGAATAAATAAGCAGTTCCTGGAGAAACTGCTGGATAGCAGGGATATGCACTGGATAATCTGGGAAAGATCAGGGAAAAAGGACAGGCTTAAATGCGCAGGGATAATGAAGAGATGAAAGGAATCCGGTGCAGGGAGAGGCACATAGGGAATGAGGACCAAGTGTGTCAGGAAACAAGACCAGATGCATGAAATTACTAAAAAATGAGACACCAGGAAGAATTGAACACACGGCACAGAACTGGTGCCAGAGGACATGGGACGTAGGGGTGTAACAGTGCACAGAAGTCATGGTTGGGTACGTACCTTTTTTCATGCATCTAATATAGTCTTCAAGTTGAACTGGATCAAACATTATACTTAGAACAAAGAAAAGTTATGGTATTTCATTCCAAATTTGTTATTTAATAAAATTCCTGGCATTGAATTTCTTCTCAAATGTGGTTTTGATGTAAATAAACTCCCTATACCACATGTCAATAACAAGGCCCACAGGCCACATAAGGCCCTCTGCAACTTATAATCCGGCCCGCCAATGCATTCTGAAAATGAGTTTAATATGACCCGTGTGATTTGTATAAATTTGTCCCTGACAATTATTGACTGTGTAGTGACAATACCTAAACTCAGCAGCAGGAGGCACCGTTGTGCTGCTTTCTCGTGCTTTTATCACAATTGTTTAATAAAGGTCAATAGGCCACCATAAATGCTATCTGCTTATCCAATGTTAGCTAGGAAAAAGTTAAGCACAATACCATTTATTCTCATAAAGTACTTTTGCTAGTAACATTATTTGATGTTTTGTCAAGACAAAACCACTATAATGCAAATGTTTTGCTTAACGGTGAATTTATACAAAAATGTTCAGCAAACTGCAATTTTGTGACTCTTTAATTCACGTTAGGGCTGGTAACAAAGACCTGTTATTTCTTTACAGAATAATGTAGGTGACTGTGATGCAAATGCAGTCTGTGAAACTTTGCAGTTGTCATTTTACACGACCTTGCTCAGCACTTGATAACCCAAAACAGAATCTATCAATCAATTTTCCGGGTAAGAATTATCCACAAACGAGGAGATGTCAAAATATTTGAACTGTGCATGCGTGCAGTAAATATGTATTGTTTTAATTAAGTTATTAGCCTACTCATATTTCTTAAATTAAAAACAGTCATTGTAATAAATGTCTGGCCCCTTATTTTACTCATAACCTTCGATGTGGCCATCAGTAGGTTTGAATTTGACACCCGTTATCTAACTTTCATAAGTAGGCTCTTTTATCTTGGCTCCTTATCTATAAACATAATGATTCTCCCAATCGACATATAATATGGAATAATAAGAACATCAAATCCAAAAATCTGTCAATTTTTTTATGAAAACTGGGTCCAAAACATTATCTTACTTAAATCACAACTATTTAATGAAAACAGTGACTTACTTATACAGAATTTCTTAATACATTTGGTTTTCCAATTCTTGTCAAAGAATACAGTATCGTATCCGATGCAGTACCTAAATGTTTCTCCAGATTACTGCAGGGCAGCATTGTAACTAATGAATTGTCAATACTAAAAAAGAGATTTGTTGTTAAATGGTATTAATATTAAAGAAAATAGATGTACTAACAAATTTCTTAGATTTATGATACCCTGCCCTGTAATTTTGCGCTGCAAACAGTATTGGAATAATCACTTTGAAAAGATCAGTTAGAAATTAATTTGGACTTATTACAACAAATACTTTGTCACCAGTAAAGTCTCTTAAATATATTTTAAAATCATACATTTGATTTACCCAACTAACTACTGCTTAAAAAAGTGTAGAAATGATCGTACTGATTCCTGCGTATTTTGTAAAACTGCCCGAGAAACTATCTTGCGCTCATTCTCTGAATGCATTTATGTAAAATTTTTCTGGATTAATGTTGAGCATGTATTTAATATGTTATGTAAAATTAAGATAATTTTACGGAAAAAAAGATGTTATTTTTTATTTTGAGGAAAATAATATGAACAAAAACCATATTTTTATTCTGAATCAAACAAGAAAGCTATTAGGACTTTAAACAATTACAATGTCTTAAGAACCTCTTTGTAGTATTATTTAGTTTATACCCCTCTCTCCCTTTTTTCATCATTTGTTTATAATTCTTTTTTAATTTCATTTTTGTCATTTTTACCATTGTATTTTTGGAGAATCTGTATTGTGTTGTTGATTTACAATGAAGAAAAAGAGAGGGAGAAAAAAAAGAAAGCCTCGATTTTGGCAATTTGAACAGCGCCATTTTGTCATTTTGAAACCTTATGTGATTCCTATTGGATGAGCATGAATTGAAGATCCAAAGAGGAGCGAGGGGTGGATCTACGGATGGATCTGACTGTATCTGACGAGGACCAGAGGATAGCCACGCCCCTAAAGCATATTTGGCTTTATCCTTTATTCTAGTCTATTTGGGACCATAATTTACAAAAATGAACATCACAGTAAATTGAGGGAGACTTGAAACTGGCAATAGATACCATAAAATAATGTGGAAAATCATTATTGAAATAATAAATCAGATTGGAAAGTAGAGTCATTTTCTCATAGACTTCTATGGCATTGAACTTCTTTCTGCAACCACCGACGTCGCCATCTGCTGGCCATTAAATAGAACGCAATTTTAAGAGATTTTCCGCTTCACTTTTCAGACCTGGGCGCGAATTAGCGAAATGCGGGATGGTAGGGGAAGGTACCGCCTTTCTTGCCTCTGATTGGCTAGAAAGGCTCTTCTCCGATTGGCTACTTGATCTGATAGTTAACTCATGCGCAAGGCAGGCTCAGAGCCAGAGAGAGAGAGAGAGTTGCAACTTTATGTTGCGACTGCACCTTGCTTACCAAGCTAGCTATCGTGCTAATAAAATTATTTGCGGTCCAGTCGAATCTCAATTAAGTCTCGACTTTACCAATTATGTAATCGATGTTTGCTTCGTGTTTCTGGGCCTGTTGCAGCATACTGCAGTTACCTTCGTAGAAAGCTAGCTGGCTGGCTTGTAACGTTACAGGAAAACCGTAGCTCTCACTTAGCAGCCTGTTTTTCACGTATTTCGCTGGCTAGCTTGCTTCTAACAGCTTGTCAACAAAGATAGCTAGTATCTGTGTAAGCACACAAAGGCGGTGTAGAGCCATCTTTGTATAGAAGCATATAGTTAACAAAATTAAAATGAAAAAGCAATGTCAGAAATGCATTTTCATTTTCAAGATACAAGCGCATTATTTGTATCATAATGAAAATTCAAATGTAATCCTCCACTTTGCATTTTCATTTTCAAGTCCATGTATGCAATTTTTATAACAATTGGAAAATTAAAATACATTCCTCATTTACATTTGCATTTTCGAGAAGTGCCCTGCAATATCACTAACAAAACGAAAAACAAAAAACGCTAATCGTTATAAAGCAAATACACTCTCGAAAATGCTTTTTCGTTTTTAGAAGCATCGCATTATTTGTATCATCGCGAAAATGCTAAAGTAATCCTCCACTTCGTTTGCATTTTCAAGTCCATGTAGGCACTGTTTTCATTTGCAAGAAGTGCCCGCAATATCACTAACTAAAACGAAATCGAAAAACGCTAATCTCATAAAGCAAATACATTCTCGAAATGCTTTTTCTTTTTCAAGAAGCAGACGCAATATCTGTCTCATAATTAAATCGCTAACGCAGTTCGCCACTTTTCTTTTTTTCATTTCGTGACAGACTGCCCGCCTGACTTTGCATTTTTCGATTTCGAGGTCCCACGCGCTTTTCTAACAAAATCAAAAAGAAAATACCCTCCTAGTTGGGTGTGGCCTGTCGGTGAGAAGGCGGGGCGTCCTCCACAATTTGGTACGGATTGGATATTAACAAATACAAGCGATCTCTTTGGTTATCAATCAGAGGGAAACTCCTGCTGCACGCACATTTATGTCTAAGCACAAATGGAAACTTACATAGTTGGAGCCACTGACTGTGCATGGACGCTCCCCTGGACATTGCGGAGTTTGATTGAGAGTATAGCTAAGGTTTTCCCCGGAAAGACACGGCTCTCGCGCTCAGTTACCCCCGTGTGCGCTTGGATTAGCGCTGCTTACACTCAGATCTGTCGATCTTCGGACGGGTTATCAGCGCATCATCTGTTTAGTAGTACAGTCGGTTACAAAGCAAGTTCATACGCTCCTGCTCTCTTGGGCTTCATGTACTTCCATTGCTTTCTTCACGAATTTGGAGTGAAAGGACAGTTCGTATTTCCAGTGATGTGTTTCGGCCAATCGATGTTTTTCATGAACAGTAACATCGTTAGACAAACGCGATGTTAATTAGCTAGCTAACTACTTTCCTGCAAGATGACGAACATTACGAACAACTATAGCATAAAACTTGCTTCCAGTCCATTTAACTTGACCAGTTTGCAATCAGTTTCGCACGTCTGTTTTTATGTGGTAACACTATGCTTGCAGCAGGATGCGTCTCTCTCCCGCAGCTCAGTGCACCCATGCCATTCATCCACAAAATTGCAGTGAGACACACCAACTGGAAGCCGATGTGTTCGTTACCCGGCGACTCTTATATGTAGCAGCATCTAAGGTATAAGAAAAGTATGGGCACCGATATATTAATATATAAGCGGTCCTTTTATTCCAAAATCGTGAAGAAAGCCACGGAAGTAGCTACTTATGCAGCCCCGGTGGGCAGGACCGTATGAACCCGCAAAAGATAGCGTGCAGATAATCTGTCCAACCATTGATTGATCGAGTGTAAGCACACGGTTTGAGTGGAAGCAGGTATAATCCAAGCGCACGCAGGGCTAATTGAGTCGAGAGCAGGATCACTGTAATTTTAGTCTAACGATGTGACCGTTCATGAAAAACACATCGATTGGCCGAAACATATCACTGTGTCGACATCTGGCTATGGCCAGCGACAGCATATTATTACAAGCGACTTTACGGTATAATAAGAGAAAGATCTATGGATTTCGCAAGCCTTTCTTCTGCAGCAGCAGGATGCAAGCGAACAGATGAATCTGCCCCTTTCTTAGCTCAGTCTACCTCAGCGATTCATCCACAGACTCGCATAATAGAGAACTGGAGGTCGACGTGTTACACGGCTACCATTGTATGTAGCCAGCTATTAAGGTAAAGAGACGTATAGGCACTGGTGTATTAATACGAACTGTCCTTTCACTCCAAATTCGGGGGTAATTGAGTGCGAAACAGTGTCTTTCGGGGGAAAACCTTAGCTATACTCTCAATCAAACTCCTCAACGTCCAGGGGGGCGTCCATGCGCAATCACTGGCTGCAACTATGTAAGTTGCCATTTGTGCTTAGACATAAATGTGCGTGCAGCAGGAGTTCCCTCTGATTGAGAACCAACGAGATCGCTTGTATTTGTTAATATCCAATCCGTACCAAATTGTGGAGGACGTCCCGCCTTCTCACCGACAGGCCACACCCAACTAGGGAGGGTATTTTTTTTTAATTTTGTTAGGAAAAGCGCGGGGACCTCGAAATCGAAAATGCAAAGTCAGGCAGGGCAGTCTGTCACGAAAATGAAAAAGAAAAGTGGCGAACTGCGTTAGCGATTTAATTATGAGACAGAAATTGCGTCTGCTTCTTGAAAAAGAAAAAGCATTTCCGAGAATGTATTTGCTTTATGAGATTAGCGTTTTCGATTTCGTTTTGTCAGTGATATTGCGGGGCACTTCTTGCAATTGAAAACAGTGGACTTGAAAATGCAAACGCAACGTGGAGGATTACTTTAGCATTTTCGCGATGATACAAATAATGCGCGTGCTTCTCGAAAACGAAAAAGCATTTCCGAGAATGTATTTGCTTTCTACGATTAGCCTTTTTGTTTTCGTTTTGTTAGTGATATTGCAGGGCACTTCTCGAAAATGCAAATGTAAATGAGGAATGTATTTTAATTTTCCAATTGTTATAAAAATTGCATACATGGACTTGAAAATGAAAATGCAAAGTGGAGGATTACATTTGATTTTTCATTATGATACAAATAATGCACTTGTATCTTGAAAATGAAAATGTATTTCTGACATTGCATTTTCATTTTATGTATTATGTATTTTATGTATTGGTATGTATTACACAGCAGAAAAGCGGGCCAATATCGCGTTTATGTACACGATATATGCATCTTACATTGATGGATAGTCAAATGATACTATTGGAAACAAATTTACAATATTATTTTGATCACAATATTTGACGCTCCAGGAGACCATATCGAGGGTTAGGAGTACAATGGTAATTTGTCCAAATTTTGTGGTTTTGAGCTTTTTACCCCCTGTCACAGCTTTCTATCAGCTAATCCTTGGAGCACAATAACTATATGTCCATCTGCATTCATTTTTAATCAGAATTCACATTTTCATTCTGTGATAAGTCAAACAAAATCTACTTAAATGAATTGAACATTGACATTCTGATGAATAAACATGAATTTTAATACAGAATAGTCTGTCATAAAATGAAGGAACCCCTTGCGCTTCAGCCCCTCTGTCAGTGGAGGTCGGTGCTCGCAGAAAGGACAGTAAATCCAAATATAAAGAAGAAACTGGAGCACTCAAATCACCAGCATAAATTTATTTAGGTGCCAAGACTGACGTTTCGACGCACTGCGTCTTCCTCAGAGTCAAACATGTATGGTGAAGCTGGGAGAGCTAAATACCCTCCTACACACAGAGAAAACTTCCCATTGGAAAATAAGGGAACAGGGAGGTAACCATAACATGCCAATACTGTGACCCCATACAAAAAAGGAGGTGTTACCTTGAGAATCACCGAAATCCAAAAACAATCACAGTAAAAACAAGATGTAACACATAGACAATGAACAAGGAAATTACAATCCTCAATTTTACAAGAAACATGAAAGGTTTAACTCTTCATTTAATCCATGTGGTTCCACTGTATTTAATGTGTATATCCAGTAAGCCTCTTTTTGAGTAATTTATTAATAATATCTCCGCCTCTCGGGAAGGAACAATTTTTTCGATGCCGCAAAATTTTTAATGATGCAGCCGAACCATGATTCATTCGGGCATAATGTCTTGCTATCGCATAGTCCATATTTTGATTACTTAATAGCCGCCTTATGTTCGGGCGATGCGGAGTTTCAGGGAGCGTTTGGTTTGGCCCACATAAAGCAATCCACACGGACACTTGAGAATATAAACGACATGAGTGGTGCTGCAGTTTATAAATGAGTTGATCTTATATTTTTAACCTGTGTGTGGGTGACAAAAGTATTTGGAATTGGACGAATTGGAGCAATGGGTACAGTGCCCACATTGATAAAAACCTGTTGGTGGAGGGGCAACCATGTAGATTTGGAGGACGGGGGGGGGCATCACAGAGTGCACCAATCGATCTCTGAGAGAACGGGATCTCCGAAAAGAGATCGGGGGGGGTTCCGCACACATATGTTTGAGGGCAGGGTCGCATTGTAAAACACGCCAGTGTTTTTTTATAATGTTTTTGATTTCCCCTGCAATGGGAGAATATATCGTAGAAAAACATAGTCGTGGTGTTGATGAGCGCTTATTTTTATCTAGGAGGCGGGGCCGAGGGGTGCGCATCGCATTCTGGTAGGCTGACATGATGTCCTTCTCTGCATAGCCTCTTTCACGGAAGCGCTCAATCATATCTACTGCTTTGCTTTCGAACTCCTCCTGTCTGCTGCAGTTCCGTTTTAAACGCAAGAATTGTCCAATTGGAATATTCTTAATAAGTTGTTTCGGGTGATGACTGTCTGCTCGTAAAAGAGTGTTTCTGCTCAATGGTTTACGATAGATCGTGCATTCTAATCCCCCTTGATCATTTTTATAAATTGTCAAATCCAGGAAATGAATTTTCTCTGGAGATTCTTCAACTGTGAAACGTAAATATGTTGTGGTAGAATTTAGATAATCCACAAAGTCACTCAATTCTTCAGAGGTCCCAGACCAGACACATAAAATATCATCAATGTATCTTTTCCAGATTACAATTTTGGACAAAAAGTGGTTATTAACAGAGTTATGAATGTACTTCTCCTCCCACAGACCCATAACCAAACATGCAAAAGATGGTGCAAAGGAACTACCCATGCTAACACCTCGCCTTTGTAGATAGAAAGACCCAGCATACTGGAAATAATTATGGGATAAAATTAATTCAGCAAGGGTAAGTAAAAATTCATTAGGAGGTAAAATTGCAGTACCTCTTCTATCAAAGAAGTGTGACAGCGCTTCAATGCCTGCAGGATGAGGGATACAGGTATATAGACTCTGTACATCACATGTAAGCAAAATAAAGTCCTCATTACATTTGAAGGAGTCCAGCATTCTCAACACATCTGTTGTATCTCCAAGGTAGGAAGGAAGGTTGGAAACATATTTTTTTAAGAAGAAGTCCACATACTGGGATAAGGGCTCAGTTAGACAGCCTATGCTAGAAACAATAGGTCGAAGGGGTGGATTAGTCAATGATTTATGAATTTTGGGGAGCCCATAGAACACCGGGCAAATGGGATGTTGAACAGTCAAAAAATCTTTTTCTTTTTGAGTAATCCACCCTCTTGTCAACCCTACCTCCAAAACCTGATCAATTTCTGCTTTGAATTGATCAATGGGATTACCATGTAGGGGGGTGTAGCAGTCATTGTCCATAAGCTGAGACTTAATACTGTCATCACATTGTTTAACATTCATAACAACAATTGAACCACCTAATAAACATGAATAAACATGAATTTTAATACAGAATAGTCTGTCTTCCATTGCAAATGAACTTGCCTTCAACCAATCACCATTGTGTTATGTCACATCATGTGCTAGAATTGTTGGAGCACTGAGGTGACATGTCCATTTTTGGCAATTTTGACCATGATGTTGCGGTTACACTCCTATGAAAACTTAGGTGCTCAATATACTTCTGAACCATGCAGCAAAATAGTGACTAAAAAAGATATAAAATACCTGATTTAATATAACACTTGGAAACCAAAACATCAATTTTTCTCAAAATGGACATAAAACCATTGCGATCCAATCCCTCGATATGCATCTTTAGAGAAATAATATTTCCAAATTATTAAAAGGCAGCTCTCCAGAAGAAAATAAATATTAGGGACAGAGAATTGGAAAAATATTTTTAGTGGACCAAATTAAGGAACAGGGCAGGAAAACAACAAAAGGGATGAAATGGGGCAATGAAACAAAGTATGGGTCCAACAGGCTATAAAATCTCCAGGCCTTCAAGGTGTTCCAGGAAACATGGGAATCCTATTAATGGACCTAAAAAAGAACAAGATTGATGGAAAAACAAATTATATAGGTGCCATAATTTTCACTAGTATGGGATGTTAACAATGGTATTTCACATGCTCATAGTGTACAATACTCTAAACACATTTTCAGAAAGGAGGAGATTTTTATTTGTACCTCACAGCTATCTCTCACTCAGTGCCACGCTGCACCCCTTCTCCAACACCCTGAACCAACCTCACTAATGCATCATTAGCCATTTAAATGGTAAATAACAGTTTAGTCACACAATCACAGTTGTCAGAATGTTCAACTTTTAAGTTTACCTTGTTGTTCCTGCGTTTACAGTGTATGGTTAACTGCTCAGTTTTCATGCCAATAGATGTCGTGCTAATGTAAATAATGCGCTATTCTCATTATTGATAAAGCAAACATGAAAATAAAAACCTTTTCCATTTTATCTTGCATAATTTGTTGGTCTGTAGCATTATCTGTTGGTCTGCCACCATTTGGCACACGAGTGGTGAAGATTGATCTGCTAAATGAATCACCAGTTCACTGCTTGTGATCACAGGTTGTGAGGTGACTTGAACGCAAGTCACCGCTTGTGTTTTGAGAATCCCTTTTTCACAACCTGGTTTGTAACGCAGCATTTATAACATTACATCTCATGGTAACTTTGGAGAATAACGTGATAAGCTGTCATTCATGCCAAAAGAGACTGATGATGATCGATCATAATTAGTAGTTCAAATTACTAGAGTAACCACGAACATTCATGCTAAGATAACTAACGGTGACGATTCGCATGGTCAGCATAGCATGCTAGCATCTACATTTTAGTTATTAGGCCTATAATGTTATATTAGCTATTTAGCATTATTTAAACCTTTAAGTGAACCATATAATGTCAATTCACAAATCACAGAGATATGCTGTTAATCTTTAATTATAGCTCAGTGAAACGTTTCGTTCATAGGCGTTAAGCACAGTAAGCAAAGACGGATATAGCCCTTTCAATCTTCGCTAATTGCGTTGTATCTAAAAATGTGCTCGAAAGTGACGAGCTATAATGTTTTAAACCACACAGTTAGTTCGGTTAAAATATGCTTATAAGATGGTTATCATAATACATTGACCTGCTTCTTCTTACCCTTAAATAATCACCTAGAAGATGCGAGACACACGACTTCTCCACAGCGATACGGTTTCCCAGGAAGCTTCGTTTGGAACTATTGGACGCCTCCATGATCTGCCATTGCAGTGGCCCATTGAAGTCAGAATGAAGTTGTTGCAACTCTGTGTCTATGGCTCTGGGCCCTGCACATGAGTTAACTGCCAGATCAAGTAACCAATCGGAGAAGAGCCTTTTTGCCAATCAGAGGCAAGAAAGGCGGTACCTTCCCCTACCATCCTGCGTTTCGCAAATTCGCAACCCGGGCGCTGCCTCCATCTATTAAAACGCGTATTGCATGATTTCATATTTTAACACTGCCATGTTAGTCACATAACTCTGTTGCTATTGCACTTGCTCTGCAAGAGATGTCATTTTCGCCTCGCTGGCTTAGGGTTTTTTTTTCTTTCGAAGTTCCTATTCGGAATCCAGCAGTACGCTAAGAATGCAGTAGTACAATCTATACTTCGTTCAACATCCCGAGAGCCAGAAACTGTGCACCAGATGATCTAAAATGCATTAGCAGACAGTTTTTGGCTAATAAACAGAAAATTCTTGGTCCAGGCAGCGTTGACGAAAGTTCATCGTGGCTTATTAGCATACACTGACCACATTGTAATAATACAATGCTGTGAAAGTTGTCTTTCACTTTAATGTTTACGCATCCCCGAGGTTGGATGGGGACACTTGCTGAACGGATGGGCGGTGTTCAAATATTAAGACATCAACGATAAAGATTTTTGTACCACTGAATATTTGTGCACCACTCCAACAGTTTTCCATAACTTAGATTCCATTGAAATGTGCTACCTTCATGCTAACCTTGGAATTTGAGATCCTGAGAGATGTCCCAAACTTTTAAAATGGAGAACTACAATGCAATCATTGTTTCACCCATTCTAATTCAGTTCATGTTTGGTCCACAGTGGTGTGTAGTACCCACCAGCAGTGGTCAGAGGATGGACAAATCATGAACCAGCAATGTTGTGTTGGGTGCCTGGGCATAAGACCACCAGCATATTAGGTATATTTTGGCTTATTAGGTTATCCTGATATGATGTGGATCCACTGTACAAAGTAAACTCAATTTCACCATTGAACAAACTCATTTAGTACTTAAGTAGAACAGTAGAGTATCGTAAAAATGCAACATATATAGCTATATAATAGTTGTAATAAAAGCAGTATTAAAAGTCCAAAAAAACAAATAAAATGAAATAAAATTCCTCATAACGTTTTAACTTTGAAAGGAATATTTTGAACATGAAAGCTTGTCAGCATATATGTAACTGCACATTTCCACATATTCTACTGCAAAATATAAGTCAAGGCCAGGCATGGTTGAAACTCCATATAAATTCACTGTTGTTTAACTAATGTGTGTTGCTATACGCATTGCAGCTGGATAGAATGCCAAGCTATTCCTTAATGGGGTAAAGCCACCCTGACACTTGCATAAGTTTCGGTCCCGTAATGCTCCGCAATATGGCCTGCCAAGGCGTGCCATTTTAGTGGCTCAAAATATGTCAAGATGGCAAGGTGACGCATAATTTGCGCCATGTTGTGCCACCTGTCATGCATAAGATGATAACTGTTCACGAAATGTGTGAGCCATGTTTGCACCCAAGTTAAGCACTGTTCACGCATAGTTTACCAAAGTGGCATGCATTGTCATGCATTTCACCAATACCCATGTTATGCAACGTTCACTCCTTGTCACTCATTGAAATGAGAAAGTTGTGCACGAGTGAAGTCGTCACTACCTGGTGTGACGATGTGCAAACTGTTTGCAAACTTGTAACCATAAGCTAAAATGCACACCACTCGGCCCATTGGCATGCCAAGGGCATGCATTGGCATGCCTTCTCACGCTATAGTCGCACCTAGTTTGCTTATAGTTTACAAACTGTTCATGCAACTGGCATGAAAATTAGGTCTTGACACATAGGAAAAAATTTTATTACCTCCGCCTACGAAGTTGGGGCGGAGGTACTGTTTTCGCCCGTTTGTTTGTTTGTTTGTCTGTCTGTTTGTGAACAACATAACTCAAAAAGTAACGCACGGACTTGTCTGAAATTTTGTAAGTGGATTGCTATTACATCAAGGATGGACCCTATTGATTTTGACCGCGATCACTGAAACGATATGGCCGCCACGGCAGCCATGTTGAAATCCTATCACACGAGATAACTCAAAAAGTAGCATACGGATTTGTCTGAAATTTTGTGGGTGGATTGCCATTACATCAAGGATGGACCCTATTGATTTTGACCGCGATCACTGAAACAATATGGCCGCCATGGCAGCCATCTTGAAATCCTATCACACGCGATGACTCAACTTTGCTCCCACTCATGCACATTTGGATTGTGCTGCCTTGGCGGAGGTTTGCACTCTATGAGTGCCTCTAGTTACATTTTGAAATTCTTAACAAGGCCTGGTGCGCACTTTTTCACCTTCCCCCACCCCTCGCCACGTAGTCACGAGTACTTACCTCGTTGGCGCGCCAAATTGTGTGCCATGGCGTAAACCATTTGTCGTGCAAGTGTCAGGGTGGCTTATGATCCAAAAGAAGCCACTGCCCCAGTTGCAGTCCACAGCCAAATTGCTAATTAATTTTTGTTGGGTGCAAGAGATCATACTAATGATCATCAAATGTATCCACTTTCTGAATACTAAGAATGTACCTATAAACCAAGAAAGCTGGACAACTTTTTTCAAGTTCTGAGCAATGTATCAAACAACATTAAACAGTGCAAAGAAGGTCCAATACACTGCTGTTTCAATCCTCTGAACACAAGTCTGATCCTGAACACAAAGAGCCCCCTGAGGTAGAACTGCAGCCTGAATGTACCAGTTGGAAACTGCATCCACACCCTACATAAACAACTATCAGCTGGATGCATAGAATTTCTTTGTTAGGCGGAGTATAACTTTTCTTCTGCATTTACCAGCAACTATCATACAGTTGTGATAATTGTGGGTTATAGTGAGGGAAACGCTCTCAAAATTCAGGAAGTTAAGGGTTTAAATTCTGAAAACCATACAGTCGCCACAATTGCAATCAACCCTTGGACCAGGAGGCGCACACTAAACCAGTTGCACCACCATAAAGAATGATTCTATTGACAAAATATTTTGAAATGTCACTGTACAGGTTATCATTTTCTAAAAATATCCAGGCAATCACATTTTTATATTGCACTACCCTATCACTTGTCAGAGCTATAAATTCTAGCCTTCAGAAGAGAATACCATTCCATTCCTGTGATCAACTGGTAAGTGGACTGTAAAAATTATTCAGCTCTTTTGATAGTTGAATTCTATCTCAGTTGCAGAGAAGACTTATTTTTTTGACTGTCACAAGGATGCTTTACTGAATAACATAAATAATTAAACAATATATTGTGTAAACAAAAAAAAAATATTTTTAAAGAGGAACTAAAAAGGTTTTGAAGTTTCAATATTTTTGTGTTTAAGTGGTAGATTATGGATTAAATAATTTTAAAAAATCAACTTGAGAGATTTGGGTGAGAAATATATTTTTAGAGGATACCCTGTTTCTGCACCTACATTGTCAGAAATCCGAAAAGCGCGATCGTATAAGAGAACACCTGATGACATTCTGAGACTGCGTTTCACTGTATGTGCTAGCTTTACAGTGTACAAGTAAGCCTTAGTGCTACATACAGTCACAGAACTGTTTAAATTGACCCGTTATTCGATTGTTCACGTTGTGTCTTCGTCTTGTTACTCTGGCTAATAGGCTCTGAGTCTAAAAATGGGCTCTGTTTTTTAAAAAATTTATTTCTGTTTCACGATCTTCCTTAGGCTCGGTTACCAATGCAGCGCATGCGCAAATTTTAGTTACGAGCACGAGGTCAAAAGCTCATCGGCCCAAGTAAAGGCCGTCAGTAGCCTCTTCTTATCTTCACAAAAAATCAACAGTAACAAAAGCTTGAAAATACATTGATTTTTTAAATGCAAAATAAGGTTTTTGTTGCCGCTGTAGCAATTCAAGTCAGAGTCAAAAGCAGAGACTGCATTCGAATTACACAATCACAAATAAATACAGAGAGGCAGAGAGAACGCAATTATAACAAATGTTAGCCCGTGAAAAACTAAATAATTAAAGCTGTTGCGAGCATAGACTTTATACAGTCTAACAGTTCAGAATAGCAGAAGTCACTAAATTATGACAACCCATTGAGGGGAAGAAACGGCAATCACAGCAAACTCGATTAGCTTGCTTGCTAGCTAACTTGCTCCCTATTTTGCAAACAAAAGAAAAACGTATTTTAGCATTATTTTACACACATGCAAATGAACTTTTTCACAAAAATATGCAGTTTAAAGTATGGGGACTCACCAGTAGGTTTTCTGCGCTCTCCTGAAATATGCTTCCTGAACGGATTTAATTATAACACGCTCTTAGTTCAGTACATCATAAACTCTCCGGTCTTCTAGCCAGCCAGCCATATTCGATAAATCCTTTACAGCATTGACTCATGAATGCAATATGAGTGTTGTGGCTTTTGAGTTATCAATGTTTCTGCAGGTTATCGGTGATGTCATTCGTTTCATTCATTGGCACAGTAAACGTCTTCACAGTGAGCAAGATCTCACATCGACATCCTCCAACTACACAAGATCGAGGCATTGTATATTTATTGAATAAAATGTACAACCCCAATTCTGAAATAGTTGGGACAAAGTATGGATTGTGAATAAAATCAAAACGCAATGACTTTCAAATCACGCCAGCCAGTATTTTATTCACAATAGAACAGAGATAACATAGCAAATGTTGAAACTGAGAAAATTTTACAATTTTATCCACAAAATGAGCTCATTTCAAATTTGATGGCTGCTACAGGTCTCAAAAAAGTTGGGACAGGGGCCTGTTTACCATGGTGTAGCATCCCCTGCTCTTTTTAACACAGTGTGGAGGCGTCTGTGCATTGAGGAGACAAGTTTCTTCAGTTTAGCCATTGGAATTTGATCTCACTCTTGTTTAATACAGGCTTCCAGCTGCAGGAGAGTTTTGGGTCACCTTTGACGGACTTTTCGTTTAATTATGCGCCAAATGTTCTCAATCGGTGAAAGATCAGGACTGCAGGCAGGCCAGTTCAGCACACAGACTCTTCTACTACGAAGGCATGCTGTTGTAATAGCTGCAGTTTGTGGTTTTGCATTTTCCTGCTGAAATACACAAGGCCTTCCCTGGAATGGATGTCGTCTGGAGGGGAGCATATGTTACTCTAAAACCTTTAAATACCTTTCAGCATTCATGGTGCTTTTTAAAACATGCAAGTGTCCCACACCATATGCACTATACCCTCAGAGATGCTGACTTTTGAACTGAACGCTTATAACAGGAGGGGTGGTCTTTCTCCTCTTTAGCCCAGAGGACACGATGCCCATGATTTCCAACAAGAATGTCAAATTTGGACTCGTCTGACCACAGGACACTTTGCCACTTTGCTACAGTCCATTTTAAATGAGCCTTGGCCCACAGAACACGGCGGCGCTTCTGGATCATGTTCAACAATGGCTTCCTTTTTGCATGATAGAGTTTTAGGTGGCATCTGTGGATGGCACGGCAGACCGTGTTTACTGGCAGTGGTTTCTTGAAGTATTCCTGTGCCCATTTAGTAATGTCAATGACAGAATCATGCCGGTGAGTGATGCAGTGGCATCTGAGGGCCCAAAGATCACGGGCATACAGTAAAGTTCTTCGGCCTTGTCCCTTACGCTCAGAGATTTTTCCAGTTTCTCTGAATCTTTTGATGATGTTATGCACCGTGGATGATGAGACCTTCAAAGCCTTTGCAATCTGACGTTGAGGAACATTGATTTTAAAGTATTCCACAATTTTTTTACGCAAGCCTTCACAGGTTGGAGAGCCTCTGGCCATCTCTGGCCACCTCTGAGAGACTCAGCCTCTCTAAGACATCCCTTTTATAACCAATCATGTGACACACCTGATGCCAGTTAACTTACTTACTTGCCAAATGTTCTTTCAGCTGATTCTCTTATATATTAATTGCTTTTTCATCCCTTTTATTGCCTGTGCCCCAGCTTTTTTGAGACCTGTTGCGGCCAGAAAATTTGAAATAAGCTCATTTTGTGGATAAAAATGTAAAATGTCTCAGTTTCAACATTTGAAAGTTAGTTCTGTTCTATTGTGAATAAAATACTGGCCGGTGTGATCTGAAAGTCATTGCATTTTGATTTTATTCATGATTTACACTTCGTCCCAACTATTTCGGAATTGGAATTGTATTAAAAACAAACCCAAATGTAAAGCTTTAGCTCGGATATTTTGCACAGAACATATGCACTTGCATATCCACGTCTAATGAAGGGATGCAACGAGTCTCAGAACAACGTCACATGCATAAATTAATATTTAACTAGAATGTGTTTTTACTCATAAAAACATACGTCTCCCACCGGCCCCGTTCCCTGCCTAACCCACCGGACGGACGGACAGACATACAGACACATACCAAAAGGCACCACTGCAGGACCTGGGTAGTAAGTATACAAAGTTTCGTTAAGATGATGTGAACGGTTTTGGAGTTACGCTCCGGAAACAAAGTGGGAACGCCGATGCGAACGCAAACAGGAAACGAGTCTAAAACAATATGTCTTCCCTCTCCCTCCGGGGTGGAGACATAATTGGCTTTTCGAAAATCGGGGAAATAGCATTGCTGCTGGGCTGGATTTTGATCTGCTTTTTTGAACACAAATAGGCAATTGCGCTCAGTTACAAATGTATTCGGGGAGAGAGTAATATAGAGTACCTAAAACTGCCAAAACCACAAAAAAGTCAGCTATGATTTAGTTCCTCTTTAAAAAGACACATAAAAGTAGAGAACTAATCACAAACTTCTTTTTTTTCAGCATTTTTTCCCCCTTTAAGATTTAAACACAATCATTGGAGTCAGAAGACTGAAGAATGAGGACCACAGGAGTTGCACTGCTTCTCCTGTTGATATCGGCTATCTCACCGAATCATGCAGGTAAAGAATAACATCTGTTTAAATTCAAGGAGCTTTGCCATTCTGGATTCCTGTGAAATTTGACGTCTTACTCAATATGCACTGAAGTATTCAATGTTGACCAAGTATCTTCAGTCCACTACCAATAGTGATGGTGATTTTAGTTTTTGATGGCTTTATAAAGGAGAATGTAATCAATAGTTCTTTATTTTTTTGAAATGCCATATCAACCTGTTCACATGCATGCCGGGGAGACTGGGGATAGTTTCAACACTTCTTGCATGTCTCTCAGTCTTTTAGAGATTATTTTGACTGGAACAACCATTTTTTAAATATTAAACTAACATCTCTCTGCTAATTGAATTTACCATTTAGAGATGATTAAATATGACACATTGCTCATAATATTTATTTGAATGTAAGAACTCAATATAAGATGTTGCAGCTAACCCCAGGGATGTTGCAGTATTTCACTGATTAACTTTTGCTTTTTGGCTCAGTGAGCTTAGTATGAAAAAAGGCATTCTTTAAAAATATTACAGTACTATTTATTTGTACAATAATTCTTCTGTTAATAATTTTATTTATTTATTTATTTATTTATTTATGCAGAACTATTTAAAACAAAATAATAAAATGACTTGAGCGTTAATTTACCCCACAATGTCTATGTATAAAACAGCAATACAAATTTGTAATCAATACAAATATATACAATCTAATATTATTAAAAAAAAAAAAAAAAAAAATACAAATTTTGGGAAATGATCACTTATCATACATAACAATGACTTTTTGCAAGTATACTATGAAACAGGAACACAAATTTGTATTCAGGCGCCCTATTCTAGAATTTACATCGCAATGATGTGTATGTTGAAAATAAGGGCAAAATAAATTTCTATTTCGGTGGATTATTCTTTGTACATCAAAATTACTTGTCCATGTATAAATGTATTGTGTTGTCCAAAAGAAGTAATACAAATTTGTATTTGGGTGAACTATCCTTATATTTACCTCACAATAACATGACAACGTTGATAAAAGCATTACAAATTTGGAATTGGATGACATATCCTTTTATCTACCCCACAATGACTTGTTTGTGTTGAAAACATGTGTTGTGTAATCAGTTTTAATGTGGCTGCTCAGCTTTGGGATGTCTCTTGGGGATGGTTTGCAACAACTTGTTGCAGCTGTCCTCAACTGCATCTGCCATGACTGAACATCATATGCAAGTTAGACGCACTGATCTTAACACATGCTAAACATGTCACTTAGGAGTCAACTAAGCAATAATTCAAGCAAAGTAAGTTTTGATTAATTCATACAAAAGGTCAGGTCAGTATGACAAACATATAGCTCATGACAAAAAAACTTCCATACTTCCAAAACAAGTTTTTTCAATAAATACAGAGGCAAATGTTGAATGTGTCTCTTGACTTTCTGGTGGGGGAAGAATCTACCTGAGCATGTGCTGAGTGTCATCACTCCAGCATGTATCTGATTAAAGGAACTGGACTTTTTGCAACCTTTCTCTGTTGCAACCATTCCCAGTCTCCCATAATTTGTCTTATGAACAATCACACATTTTTTTAACCAAATAATCAAGCCCAATGCAAGGCCTGAAATGAATGAGAATGATGATGGTTAAGTGATAACTTGGCAACAATATGAGATTATGGGGTAGGCAATAATTTGAATAATTAACCTTAAAAGATCAAAGAAGTTTGAACATCATGTGCTGTCATAGCATTTTTTCCATCTGTTGCGTGTTGCCATTGTGAAAGAATGGCCTAATTTAATATTAGGATAAATTTATCCAAACATGATTTGTTATTTAATTTTTGGTGATAAAGACATTTATTTAAAGTGGGCAAAAAGCATATCAAAAAGGTGTTCAAAATGCCTTTTAATGTCAGCCCAAGATTTTTGAGCCTAGCAAGCAAACTTGTACAAATATTTGCAGTTTCATGAGTATTTAAAGTTCCAAATCTCTGAAAGACATTCACATTTATGTCAAAAAGCTTCACAATAGACCCGATAGGCCTATGCTATCAATTCAAATATTGGCCAGTGATTCTATTGATTCATAATTGTTGACACACAAATCATTTGTTGTACTACTAATTGAGCAATGTAAATGGGAACGAGTTGAGCATTATTAGAGACGACCAGCGACAATTTATGCTCCATTGCTGTATTACTGAGTAGACATAATGTGTTTTTCTTCCACATGGATATTTTTATTCTTAAGAATTCTTAATTTCTGTTGTACAAACCCAAATTAGAAAAAGTTGGAACAGTAAAGTCAAAACTGAAAGATACAATTTGTAAATAATCCTTTACTTGTATTAGATTTCAAACAATACAGCAGCAAAGAGAGAGTAAAGTTTTGACCACTTCAAAGTGTTGCGATTCCTTTTCGCAATGCTTGAGAAATATTCATGGATTGAAGGCACCAAATTATTAAGTATTTCAGGAGACATTTTGTCCCTAGTTTGTCCTGCAAACAAGTCTTGAGGTGTGTAACACTATGAGGTCTTTGCTGGTGCATTTTACATTTTAAAATGCACCACACAGTCTCTACTGGTGACAAGTCGGGAATGTAGGCAGAGCAGTTCAGTTCCCACACTTTGTTCATACGCAGCCGTGCCTTTGTAATGTGTGCAGAATGCAATTTTGCATTGTCTTGTTGAAATATACATGGGCGTTCCTGGAGAAGATGCTCTCTTGAAGGTATTACGTTGCTCTAAAACCTCAGTTCACTTTTCAGTATTAACTCTCTCTTGACGGCACTGCCGAATCCCTGTCATATATGATCGGGAAGAAAGGTCATTAAACTTTCTGCAATGGTACTTCTTATTACATTGTTGCTCATAAAGTTGGAATGAACTTCATTTAATTTCTTTTCATGAAGTGATTGTGACAATGTGATTTATTTTTGATAGATAAAGTGCCTGAATGCAAAATTATTCCAAGTTTGTGGGTAACAGTATACATCAGATTACTTTGGATTATGCATCAAAAGAAAGCTGAGAATCTGCTATTTCTGATAGTACCCAAAAGGAAAATATTAAGCTATTGTTGGAATAGTTTGGCTCCTTGAAGCACATGACATCACTTCCTGCAAAAATCTTTCGCTTAGGATCGCTTGCTCACGGCGAACGTTGTGAATGCATTGCAGCCCGTTTGTTTTCACTCATCATCCCTTGAAAAAAGGCTATCAAAATGATGGAAAGTGACATCAAAATGGTATCTGTTATGGATTCTTAGGAAGAGTTGGACCTAAATAGTAGTCTGGAAGAATTTTCAGGGGGAAATTCTTTGGAATTAGAAGATGAGCGGCCTATGACATCAAACAATCGACTATTGTAATGAATTTTTTTTTTTGTGTAGCAGTGTTTTGCCTTACGCATTTTGTCCTCGTGTAGGCCAGTTGGGGAAGAGTTAATGATGCCTTCTGTTGCCCTGTGCAAGTGCAAGTTACCCTTGTAGTGGGCACTGACACAACCCCATACCATGTCAGAGCATGGCTCTTGGACTTCTTAATAATAGCCTGGGTGGTACTTCCCTCCTTTAGTCCGGAGCACATGGCATCCATTTTTTGAGCAGAATTATTGATTGATCTGACCACATTACATGTTTCCACTGCATGATAGACAATCGCAGATGCCTCCAAGCCCAGAGAAGTCAATGGTACTTCTCGACACTGTTAACATAGGAATACCAAAGTATTCTTGAGCGAATGCGATTATATTACTTACAGACAGTTTTTGATGCGGAGCTCTGTGAATTTCTGAATCTTAACTATATTTTGTACCACAGAGGGAGAAATATCCAAATGCCTTCCAATCTTTCTTTGAGGAACATACTTTTTAAAACTTTCAATGATTTTCTCATGCATTTGTGGGCAAATTGACTATCCGTAGGCCATCTTTGCTCCTGAAGTACTCGGTCCTTCCTGGATACCACTTTTGTTGCAAGTCATGACTACAATCATCTGCTGACATCAGCTGTTTTAAATCTTACTCAGTGGGTTACAAAATTACTGGCACCCCTGGCAGGCAATGCACAGACCATACTCCAAAAAATTGTTTCTCTAGTAGCAATTGGTGACCATGCCCAGCATCGGCAATGGTGGAGGGTAGGACAGCTGAAGTGACAGTGGAAATTCAACCCATTAAGAGAAAAAGAACCTAGTTGATTGACGAGGCAAAGATGAACGGTGAGAGAAAAAGAGATGAAACAAGAGTGAACCCCAAAAGTGCATTCATTCAATTGACTGCACTTAAGGAATTAAAAAGGTTTCAATCTGACATTCAGCCAGCTTTTTTTTCTTCTGGAACTGTAAGTAGCATTACATGCTTACGTCACATGCTTTCATATTTAGATTATTTTTCTCACTCTGAACTGTTGCCAAGCTGCCTTTAGCAGCTTGGCTCTGAGGAAAAAAGGAAGAGATCCGGTTGTCTGTCCAATAGTGGTCCAAACAATACAGTAATACCACTTGGACATGCTTGTGGGGGGAAATTGAAAAGTTGTCAATTGACCCTTCAACAAAAAATCTAGAGTCTGATAACATGAAATTAAACGAATGAAGTATTGCTGAAAACAAATTGGCGTGTCCCAGGAGACAGAAACTAAATAGCACTATCATAGGGTATATCCTAGAATTTTAAGTGGATCCAATTTTATGTAGGCTAGAAAAGAATGGGAGTGTGAACTTGCATGCAAAAAACCTACCATGATGCGAAGACGCATAACATAATACCACAATATGGCGGACCTCATGGCTTACGTACGTGCCCGCCAAATCGCCGCCACTCCCCAGCCCCCGGCTCCATCTGCTCCTGCCACGCCCCCTGCCGACCGACCTCGGGCAGCTGTGCACGAGCCACTTCTTCCCCCCCACCCCAGAGAAGTACGACGGCGAGCCTGGATCCTGCCGTGCCTTCCTCTCCCAGTGCAAACTCATCTTCAGCCTGCAGCCTGCCACGTTTCCCACTGAACAGTCCCATGTGGCATACATCATAACTCAGCTCACCAGAAGGGCCAAGCAGTGGGCTAGGGTGGCATTGGAGGCGGAACTCCACCCTGCTGGCGGAGGAGATTGAGGAAGGTCTTCGACCGATCCAAGCACGGCCATGAGGCGGGGAGAGAGATCTTGCGGATCTGCCAAGGGGGCAGGTCGGTTTTGGAGTACGCCATCAATTTTCAGACTCTAGCCACCAACAGCAGATGGGAGTGACGCGCCCTCTACGATGCATTCCTCAACGGGTTCTCTGAACCCATCAAGGATGAACTGCTGACCCATGACCTGCCCGAAGCTCCGGAACGGCTAATCGATCTGGCCATCTGGGTCGACAACCGTCTGGAGGAGTGCCGACGCATCAGCCGCTCCAGCCAATGGCCTCCAGCCCTCCTGAAGCAAATGAAAAATAACAAAACTGGTAACAGGCATGGCAGAATCATAACATTATTATAAAACATCTATCTCACAGGAATTGGGACAATATGTCCAACTCTATTAAAAACAGTATTAAATCCAACTTTTCTTTGAAAACAGCGAGAAAGGGAAAAAAAATTTAAATTTCACCTTTTCAACAATAAACCCATTTCCAGAAAAGTTGGGACGCTGTGTAAAATGTAAATAAAAACAGAATGCAATGATTTGCACATCATTTAAACCCTGTATTTAATCGAAAATGGTTCAAAGACAATATATGAAATGTTGAAACTGAGAAATTTATTGGTTTTAGAAAAATATTTGCTCACTTTGAATCTGATGCCAGCAACATTTTTCAAAAAAGTTGGGACGGGGCAACAAAAGATTGAAAATGTTTTATTATGCTAAAGAAATGCACCTGGTGGAACATCTCAGAACTAATTAGGTTGATTGGAAAGGAGTTATTGACATGAATGAGTATGAAAAGAGCATCTCAGAGAAACTGAGTCATTCAGAGGATGGTGAGGGCTTCACCAGTCTGTGACAGACTGCATGGGAAAATTGTTCAAGAATTTAAGAATTAAATTGCAAAGAAACTGGGAATTTTATCATCCATGGTGTGTAATCATCATGAAATTATTGAGAGAATCCAGAGTAATCTTTGGATGCAAGGCACAAGGCCAAAAACCAATACTGAATGGCCGTGATCTTCTGGCCCTCAGGTGGCACTGCATTTAAAATAAACAGGATTCTTTAATTGAAATCAATGCATGGGTTCGGGAACACTTCTGAAAACTATCCTCAGTGAGGACAATTTGTCACTGCATCCACAAATGCAAGTTACAACTTTACTACGTGAAGAAAAAAAACATAAATAAGCAAGATCCAAAAACACTGCTGCCTTCTCTGGGCCTAAGCTCATTTATGATGGCCTGGGATGAAGTGGAAAACTATGTCTGACCAATCAAAATCAGATTTTTTTTTTTAAATTAAAGATACCACATCCTCTAGGCTAAGACAAAGAGGGGGCATCCTGCTTTTTAGGAGCGCACAGTTCAAAAGCCAGCATCCATGATAGTATAGGGGTGCATTGGTGCACGTGGCATGAGTAACTTGCACATCTGTGAAGACAGCATTAATGCTGAACAATATATACAGGTTTTGGAGCAACATACACAGCCATCCAGACATCTTTTTCTGGTAGGGCTTTGCTTATTTCTGCAAGAGAATGCCATACCACATTGTACGTGTGTTACAACATCATGGATCCGTAGTAAAAGCATCCGGGTGCTAAACTGGCCTGCCTGCAGTCCAGACGGGTCACACATTGAAAAATTTGGAGCACAAATGTGACAAAAAGGGGTCTGCAAAAGTGTTGAGAAGCTGAAATCTAAAATCATGCAAGAATGAGAAAACATTTTGCTTTCAAAACTACAGTAATTGGTCTCCTCAGTTCCAAAACACTTACAGGCTGTTAAAAGAAGAAATGATTTCACACAGTGGTAAACATGGCCCTGCCCCAACTTTTTTGAAATGTGTTGTTGGCATCAAATTCAAAATGAGCAGATATTTTTCAAAAACAATACATTTTCTCAGTTTCAACATTTGATATGTCTTTGTACTATTTTCAATTTATAGTAGAGTCTGTGATTTGCCAATCACTGCCGTCTGTTTTTATTTACATTTTACACAACGTCCCAATTTTTCTGGAAACGAGATTGTACATTGATTTTTGCAAATATTTGCAAATTACAAATTTGATGCCTGCAACACATTCCAAAATAAGAGGAATAGGGGAATGGAAAGACTGGAAAAGTTGTTGAACCAGCCTTTTGGAACATTTCATGGTTTAACAGGTGAATAGGCAACAGATGATTCAGCTGTGATTTGGTATAAAATAAGCAGCTACAAAGCATGTGGTCGTATACTGGCAAGATGGTTAGAGATTTGCCACTTTTTGAAAACCTGACTTAAGAAGTCATTTTTTGACTTGTGAATACACAGAATTTGTGGATGATTCCACCAACAGTCAAAGATATTGTAAAAAGATTCAGAGAATACAGAGAAATTTTTGAGTGTAAAAGATAAAGTTGAATACCAATATTGGATGTATGGGACCTTCAAGCCCACTGATAATACTGCATTAAGAACCGATATGCATCTGCAATGGATGTAACCACATAGGTATGTAAATACTTCAGAAGATCTGAGCGGGTGAACATAGTTTGTCGTAGAATCATCAAATTCAAGACTCTACCACACAAAGAGGAATCCGTATATTAACACCATCCAGAAGCACTGCTGACATTTCTGGGCTTGAGCTCATCTGAAATGGGCTGACACAAAGTGGAAAGGATTGCTGTGCTCTGTCAAGCCCATCTTTCACATTGTTTTTGGGAATAATGAGCGTTGTGTTCTGCCTAACGAGGAGAAGGACCATCCCAACAGTTATCTGCGACGTGCAAAAACCAGCACCTATAATGATCTAGGGCTGCATTAGAGTTCTTTCTTGGCATGGGCAACTTGCCCATCTGTGAAGGCACAATTGATGCAGAAGGGTAAACATGCGTTTTACAACAACATACTGTATGCTGCTTACCAGACGTTGTCTTTTCAGGTACGTCCCTGCTCGTTCCAGTAGGATAACGCCAAGACAGCATGTATTGCTCCGCATGTATTACAACCGCGGGATGTCTTAGTTACAGACTGCGAGTGTGAGACAGGTCTGCTTTGCAGTCTGCACCTAACTCCTATTGAATATGTGCCAAATTATGAAAAGTAAAATACAACAATTGAGGACCCAGACTGTTGACTGAATGAAGTCCTATATCAGACAAGAATGGCAACAAATTCTACTCTCGAAATTCAAAAATCAGCGAGCTCAGTTCCAAAATGGCTGTTGAGTGATATTAGAAGCACAGGTGATGTTACACAATGGTGAGCATGCACCTGTCTTAACTTTTTTGAAATACGTTGCATTTCGAAATAGCTATTATTTTCATTTCTTATTTTGTCTTTGAACTTATTTTAACTGAATGAATACAGGTTAAAAAGGATTGGTAAATTACTGCTTGCTGCATTCATTTACATTTAAAACATTGGATTCAAGGATTGAGGATGTACTTTTTTTTTGGAAGGGTTAAGCTGAGGGCAAGTTATGATTTTCCTGTTGACAAGTTGAGTATTATGGGATTTGGTACACACTGTGTTGAAAAGGATGTAATAGAAAGTAATGGTAAAGAACAAGAAAAGAAATGAGCTGGCTACTCGGTTGTTGTTTTTTTTTTTTTTCATTTTATTGTCTTTGACATAGTGTTATGGGTGTTGAGGGAAATGACTGCTTCATTAGCAGCGAAGAAGTGTACTTAATGAACCATATGGCATTTGCAGCTGTTAGGCTGCCCAGCTGTCCCGTACGGAGCTAATAATAAATGTTCTTTATTATGGTGGGCTATGGCATCTCATTGAGAATAGCAACAGTGGCTTCTGAATGCCAAACTGCACATCCAGGTCAGGATATGGGTGAGATGATGGCTGTGGTATGTCCATTTTCATGCATATACATGGTACCTACTGCATCGAAAGCTGAGTAGTTGGTTCACGCCAAATTCTGAACATACAAATATAGTTCAGGTGTTCGGACCGGCTCTCTGCGTTGATCTGAAGAGGAGCTGTAACTGTGAACTAACAGCAACAAAATCCTTACAAACCTGAGTTAGGTTACGAGCAGGGCGGATTGGCAGGGGTGGAGAGGAGATTGCAATTTGGACCTGGAATTAAATGGAACACAACTGCAAAGATGACAAGAAACGTCATGTGTCCTGCGTTCGGCATATTGCAGTCAATCTGTAATGTGACTGGGGCCTTAAGTGGCTGTATTCCCGCTCAACCCCTTTTAGGTGGGATGGCCAATAATGACCTTCTGGTTCCTGTAAGTAGTTTGGTTGGATGGCAGAAAAGTTTCCGCATACTTTTGCGATGAATGTTCTTCATTAGTTGGGATTAACTTTGTTCCTTGACGTCAACCATTCTGCTGGTTTTCATTCAAACTTAATTTGGCAAACCTGACTCGACTAATTAGCAAGACAATGCTGACCTTTAGCTGCTGAACGAGGTGTGTTTTGTTGGAGATGGAATGAAAACCCACAAGTTTCAGTGCTTGTGTTTCAGCTGGTATGCAAATGAAATGTTTTGCTCTTTTGAGCCCTGTTTGTCTGAGCACCTGGGCAACTTTGTGACCATTTACTGCAAACAGCTTTCAGCAAGCAACTTGAAATCAGCTCTACATTGTTACATTCTTTTTTTTTTCTTTGTTTTCAAGTAATCCTTCAGCCAAACCATTTACTTTGACTAAAGCAATGCCTGCAATGGATGCCACTTCAGTCAAATTCAATACTGGCCTCTCAATCCCATGGAGCACAGATGAGCTTGTCTAAATGAGATGTCTGTCTGTGTGAAAGCTGGCACAGTGGATAGCACTGGTGCCTCACAACTAGGGGACTTTGCCTCCAAATCTTGACCTCTAGGTCTTGTGGTTACATGTCAAAATCCATGGATATTAATGCTGGACCATTAGGATACTCTGAATTACAAACAGGTGAGAGGAAATGGTATGTGGGTGTGTGTGTGACAGAAATTTTGAAATGTGTTGGCAAAATGTCTTTTCATTCCCACAAGAGAAGAAGTGACTATACCTGTTATGACTGGGTGTACTCAGAGTTCACCAGAAAATGAACAATAGGTGGTAACTAATCATCAATTTAGAGTGTTGTGTCCATTTTAAACTCAGCAGCCTCCACTGCTTGGCCTCCCAATTGCCTGACAGGTTATTCCGGGCAGGGAAGTCTGAATGAGCCCCTCCCTCCCTTATGCCAGACCACCCAATTCGTATGTTTTTATTATTATTATTATTATTAGTCTTGTGATCAGTGTTGAAGCCAAGTTTCTTTGGCTTATTGCCTCGCATACCTCTGTCTCAATGTGTCTGGATATTTTCCATCGAGACTGTCACACCCATATGGGTGTTTCCTGCCTGTGCTGAGTACAATCATAAAAATTCTTTGTGCCCCAAAGGGGTGTCAACCTAAGATCAAGTGTATTAATTTCTTCATTGGCTTTGTAAATCAATGCATTTGTGTGCGCTCTTATATTCACCGTCACAACTTTTTGTGATTTATTTTAAGAGAAGATAAGAGATACTTTATTGAACCCAGTAGGGTAATTTGTCCTCTGAATTTGATCCGTCTCAGTTACTAAGGAACAGTGTGCTGCCACAGTGCAGGGCCCAGGGAACAACTCCAGTTCTAAAGCCAGAGCCTTGGTCAAGGGCACTGGTGGGAGTGTTCCTATAGAGCATGTTTCTTACGGTGGGGGAAGCCGGAGTTCCCCGAGAAAAGCCATGCAAACATGAGGAGAACATGCAAGCTCCGCACAGAGAGGTCCTGGCCATCAAGGACTCATACCCAGAAGCCGCCTTATTGCGTGGCATCAGAGCCAACCACTGTGCCACTGTGCTTTTCAGTAAATTCAGTGTGACCCACAATGCTTGGGACAAATTCATATTTGTATTTCCTCATACTCTGCACAGAAGAAATTTAGGTTTGTAGATTAACAGTGCACATTTGCTGATTGTGAAAATTTTCCAGTTTTAAGAACATTTTTTTTTATTAATTTCATTTTTCCTCCAGATGATGTGCTGTTTCAGGAGTATTCAAAATTCAAATTCTTCAGAAGACATATTCAAATTTTATGCCAAAATGCTGCAGAATGTAAAATATGCTATCTGAATATTTACATTGGCCATGTTACAGATTGATCCCAGTTTTGGAGCAAATCAAGCAAATCAATCATTTGATTGCTAATGAAGTAAAATAATCACGTTAACTTTGAAAAGTGCAAAACCATACAAACACTTTCTAAAATTAGGGCATTGTTATTTTCTTACACTTTTGAGCTGAAATAACACAATTCCATGGTTTTTTAAAAATATCTTTTATTATATACTTCAAAAAAATTGGTATCCCCCAGATACATTAATCAATACATGTATAGATTTAAAAAAATAAAAAATAAACAAACGGTGCCAGGTACAGCAAACCCTGCCCCTCACACAATATTTTAGCTTTTCAATGAGTTGATCCTCTTTTGGGTACATGTCTGTTGGGTTCAACCTTTCAAGGTCACTCAAGATCAAAGGTTATGATTTCATTTTACTCACCATATGAGTTCCTACATGTGATTAATAGAAACCAAGTGGCTGGTTATAGTAGTTTTTGAGATATAGCCTTCTGAAATCTCATTGCATTTGGTTTGACCTTTCATGGTCACTCAAGGTCAAAGGTCATGGTGTAATTTTAATCTCCATTTATGTACGATTTCCTATATGTGTTTAATACTAACCAAGTGGCTATGTACAGTAGTTTTTGAGATAGGCTATAGTGTAAACTAGCCGATTCAGATCAATAACCTTCACCCCCTGAACTGATCCCTACCGATCTTTCAAACTAAGCACTTTTCATCATAGAAGTGGATAAAATGGTATTTGAAAATTGAAAAGGAACATTTTGGTGTTAGTTTGCTGTAAATCAGGCCATTTTTGACAGAGTTATGGCCAAAAAACAATTTTGACCTTTTCAGTGATCTTTACCTTGACCTTCACCCAGTGCATTCCAAAATGTAATATGATCTATTCTGGGTCATTGCCCAACTGATGGCCAAATTTGGTATACTTTGAGGCAGTGGTGGACTCGTAATTTTGCTAATGAACAGACCGACGAATGAATAAACTAACAAAAAAGCCAAGGCAATCACAACATCCCAGCCCTACCACTGCGCGGGGGGCAGGGCACTAAAAGTTTGATTCTCAGTGCTTGCTACAAACTTTTAAATAAACATTTATGTAATATTTGCCTGATTTTATCCTTTTTTTTAAAAAAAAAACAATGACAAAAAACAGCAGAAGACTTTTATTTTGTGATGGACAGTGGACCCATCCATTAAATGTGTTTACTTCCTCATTTAGATAATGTGAAGGAAGTACGTGAGAGTCGTGGTTTGTATGACCTGCCTGTAAACGACATAAATATTTCTTTGTTTTCATCACATTTTTGGTCAACTTACATTAAAACAGCTTAAAACATTTAATGATAGACAGCAGACACACTCATTCAGCTACTAGTTGTGAAATACCCAGTTTCTGGAAAGCATTTGTGGTTTTACTCTTTTTCAAAGTATGAAGTACCTTCTGACTTGAGTAATCACCATTTCATACCCAGGCTGTCAGTTATAGCCAAAATATTTGAATCTTTTTACAAAACCAATTAAAGCAGGTTTTATCTGATAATAATATTCGCAGTGAATTCCAGTCAGGTTTTTGATAAGGCCATTGTGCTATAACAGCAGCTATGGTGGTTACCGATGATTTTATCAAATCTTTAGATAGTAAACAGCAATGTGCGGCCCTAATTGTTGATGTGTCTCAAGAGTTGACTCTGTAGATCACAAACTGCTATTACAAATGCTAAGCTGTATAGGCCTGAGTGAAATGGCTCTGAATTGGTTAAAGAACTATTTAACCAAAAGAACTCAGTGCAGCTCGGAAGAAAATTATACCTCAGCCACACAGTGAATGAAGGTGTTCCACAAGGATCTATTTTAACCCACTTTTTTTTCTCAATTTTTTTTCTACATGATTTCAGTCATGGAATAAATCCAGCTAAGATGCATTTGTTTGCTGACGACGTAATCATTTATATGGTAACACCCTCTTTAAATCAAGCCATAGCACTTTTGCAGGATGCTTCTCAATCACTGCGGCGTTCACTGTTAAAACTGGTCCTAAATCCAAAAAATATCAAATATGTGACTTTCTCTCACTCTTGGTCTAAGGCAGTTGATTCAGTACCATTGACATTAGAAGGTAGATATATAGAAAGAGTTACTTCTTTCAAATACGTAGGCAAATAGCTTGATGATATGATGGCGTTTAATGTGCATTTTAATGATACGTTGAAAAAGCTTATGCCAAAATTAAGCTTTCTTTTTCGTATAAAAATACTTTTCATTTGAGGCCAAAAAAAATTAGACTATGGTGATGTGATTTATATTCATGAAACTTCAATCCTAAAATTCATTAAAAAAAAAAAACTTGGATTCTGACCTGCACCCTGCATTACATTTTGTAGCAAGTGTTCACACACTCATCATTGTAGTAGTGCAAGTAGAGACAGGAAACCCTAGATGGGCTTATACGAGGTCTCATACCTAAGAAGAACATAATTCATATAAAAATAGCACAAAAAAACAAAAAAGAAAGCAATTAAGATACCAGATAAAATTACACCAAAGCAAATGAAATAGAAAATAGAATACTGTAATGTGGCAATATAATGCCGAATTAAATATATACTTTTTTATAGAATTATAGTGTGACAATTTTCAATTAGATTTATACAGTTTACTATATAATAAATAAATATACATAATAGGTGCAGGGCACACATGTATTTCATGTGAATCAATGGATGATGTTCTCTATACCAAAGGAGAAAAATACACATGTTGCTATTTATTGCCAAGACACTGCTGGGTGAACTGCCCACTTTTATCTCCAGCCTATTCTTGAGTGTAATGGGAAAATCTAGTCAGTAACAAAAAACAGATTCTGAGAAAAAGACAGAAAAATGTATCCCTCTGAGGTTAAGCTCTTGTCCCACAAAGAAACTGACTTGGCAGTTATCAGTTCATCACATAAGAGATATTTATGGAGGATTTTTTTTTCTTTTTTATCAGTATCCATGGCAATATGACTTAGGAAATTTTCCATCTGAACATGGAAAATGTCCTTTCTCAAAATGATGGACAAAAACCTAATTATGCAGTTGCAGATATATATATATATATATATATACACACAACCCCAATTCCGAAATGGTTGGGAAGAAGTGTAAATTGTGAATAAAATCAAAATGCAATGACTTTCAGATCACATGAGCCAATATGTTATTTTCAATAGAACATAGATAACATTTCAAATGTTGAAACCGAGACATTTTCCATTTTTATCCACAAAATGAGCTTATTTCAAATTTTCTGGCCGCAACAGGTCTCAAAAAAGTTGGGACACAGGCATAAAAGGGCTGAAAAAGCAATTAATATATAAGAGAATCAGCTGAAAGAACATTTAGCAAGTAATTAAGTTAACTGGCATCAGGCGTGTAACATGATTGGCTATAAAAGGGATGTCTTAGAGAGGCTGAGTCTCTCAGAAGTAAATATGGCTAGAGGCACTCCAACCTGTGAAGGCTTGCGTAAAAAAATTGTGGAATACTTTAAAAACAATGTCCCTCAACGTCAAATTGCAAAGGCTTTGAAGGTCTCATCATCGACAGTGCATAACATCATCAAAAGATTCAGAGAAACTGGAAAAATATCTGTGCGTAAGGGACAAGGCCGAAGACCTTTACTGGATTCCCGTGATCTTCGGGCCCTCAGACACCACTGCATCACTCATCGGCATGATTCTGTCATTGACATTACTAAATGGGCCCAGGAATACTTCAAGAAACCACTGTCTGTAAACACAGTCTGCTGTGCCATCCACAGATGCCACCTAAAACTCTATCATGCAAAAAGGAAGCCATTGTTGAGCATGATCCAGAAGGGCCACCGTGTTCTGTGGGCCAAGGCTCATTTAAAATGGACTGTAGCAAAGTGGCAAAGTGTCCTGTGGTCAGACGAGTCCAATTTTGACATTCTTGTTGGAAATCATGGGCGTTGTGTCCTCTGGGCTAAAGAGGAGAAAGACCACCCCTCCTGTTATCAGCATTTAGTTCAACAGCCAGCATCTCTGATGGTATGGGATGCATTAGTGCATATGATGTGGACACTTGCATGTTTTAAAAAGCACCATGAATGCTGAAAGGTATATAAAGGTTTAGAGCAACATATGCTCCCCTCCAGATGACATCTATTCCAGGGAAGGCCTTGTGTATTTCAGCAGGACAATGCAAAACCACATACTGCAGCTATTACAACAGCATGGCTTCGTAGTAGAAGAGTCTGTGTGCTGAACTGGCCTGCCTGCAGTCCTGACCTTTCACCGATTGAGAACATTTGGCACATAATTAAACGAAAAGTCCGTGAAAGGAGACCCAAAACTCTCCAGCACCTGGAAGCCTGTATTAAACAAGAGTGGGATCAAATTCCAATGGCTAAACTGAAGAAACTTGTCTCCTCAATGCCCAGACGCCTCCGCTCTGTGTTAGAAAGAAGAGGGGATGCTACACCATGGTAAACAGGCCCATGTCCCAACTTTTTTGAAACCTGTAGCAGCCATCAAATTTGAAATGAGCTCATTTTGTGGATAAAATTGTAATAGTTCCTCAGTTTCAACATTTGCTATGTTATCTATGTTGAATTGTGAATAAAATACTGGCTGGTGTGACTTGAAAGTCATTGTGTTTTGATTTTATTCACAATTTACACTTTGTCCCAACTATTTCGGAATTGTGGTTGTTAGTCATTGACTGAAGCAGATTTTTTACACACTGTATTTTAAAAGCAAATATTCCCATTGCAAAAACAAAAAATCCCTTCTGTCTTTTTTATTTTTTCATTCTCTCGCACTTGCATTGGAGTGTGAACAACTAGTGAAAGTTGACTTAACATCGGTGGCATTGCTTGGCTATGTTCAATGGACCTTCCAGAATGTAATGGCCTTCGGTGTCCTTGAGGCCGAAATATGCTGCCTACTTTGAAAGCAGCCTGGCTTCTTAACAAGGCTTCAGTCTCAGTGCTTGTGTTTTATCTAGGAATAACTTCAGCTTTTCTGAGCACTGGTTGTCGAAAGAACAGGCCTGTTTGTGACAGTTTCTGAACTGCTTTCAAATAGCAACTTGACACAAAGTCTAACACGTTTTTTGTCCTAGAAACTACAACTGGGTCATTGACTGGGATCCATGATATGAATCCAAACGATGTCACTTCAGACGGATCAAGCGTCATACACGCTGTCAACAGTGCCACAGACTCACACGATTCAAACAATGATGTACATATGAGTACCTCATCACGTAAGTCTATTTGTTTAGTTAAATACAAAGCTGGCTTCTAAACCTGACCAAAGCATGTCTAAATTTGCTGAAGCTCTGCATTTCATAAAAAAATAAACAAATAAATAAATAAAAATTATTTGTCCCAGATCTTTTGATCCTCAGTGCTTTGTATCTTTGTTTTTATCCATGATGCAGCCTGATTTCTTACTGTTACTACAGTCTTACTGCTTGTGTTTATCTGGGAATGAAGTGCTTAACTCTGCTGAGTGCTGATGTCAAGACAACTGGCCTGCACTGTGACAGTTTCCTACTCTCACCAACTGCTTTAACAATCAACTTGACATTAACTCTAGACTTCCACATTCTTGATTTTCCCCAGAACACGGTCCTGTACCTGAAACACTTGCCGCGACCCATGGGATGCCTATGATGAATCCATCAACCGAGCACGATGTTCCCATGAGCACCTCGTCGCGTAAGTCTGTATCTTCAGTTAAATCCCAAACTGGCCACAAAATTCCACCAATCAGAGTATGTCTTATTTGATATTTGGGTCCTTGTCTGAAATGACTAAGGGGCCAGCTTTCACTTCTTATAGCCGACACTGGAAATAATGCTGCCTTCCATTTATATCTTTTGCTCAAAAGTTGTCTTCTCTTTTATTTTTTATTTTTTCTTTAATTTTCAGCACCAATAAGATATCTGTATGTCAAATCTTTTTTATTTGTTTTTTTATAACTGAAACTCATACCTTTGCTAATTTAATTCCAATCATGTTCTAGTATTAATTAATAATCAGTCATGTATATTAATTCAGCACCAATCAGAGTATGTATGTCAAATCTTTTTATTTTTTTTTTAAAGTCATGCCAATAATCAGTCATGCCAATAAACGTAATAGACAGATGACACAAGCCCTTCAGTAAAACAGAAAGTAACTTATTCTTCAGAAATAAATAATAAATTGCAAACAATAAAAAATAAAAAATTTCAAAGCCCTTCCGTACCTTGGACAAAGAGAAATCCCTAACCAAGTATTGACATGATCTAAAATGCTGGTTTGTGAATTTGTTGGGTTAGAATCAGTGTTGTCAGTGCTCATGTGTTTGACCACTGCCCAATATTTTCAGAACGGTACACAACAGCGAAGAAACAAATCTTTTTTATTTGCCAAAATACCTTTGCTAATTTTAATAAGGGTATTAATGTCCATACATTGCTTAATAGACAGTTGAGACCATTTTCTAAGTTACACTGAAGAACTACTTCATTAGATTCTGAAAATGTTAGAAGTGTTCTGATCGTCTAGTCCAAATATTTTCGAACCAGTTGATTCTCTTCGTTTAATGTCCATACATTGAGAGTTGAGTCCATTTTCTAAGACCTGAAGAACTACCATCAAACAATAATTTGCTGTTTTTGTGCAATTAGCACATCTGGAAATCGTCGTCAACATTGTTATTTTTACATTTAACCTCTTCCACTCCAGGGTTGTCATCGGGTGGATATTGGCATTGCTCTCACCTCGCTTTAACCCTTACATACTGTTCATATTTGATGCTCTCACAATATAAAATAGAATATCCTCAAAATAAGTTTCTATGCTAAATTTTCAACCGCACATCTATTTTGAATGTAAAAATAGCCTATCTGACATTATTAAATGGATGATTAATCCTTAATTGATGTTTCAGAGAGCAAGGAGAGTCTATTTTTTAGGTTGTACAACACTGGTTTTTAGAGAAAAACATCTAATATCACACAATATCATATCCTGTCTTACATAAGAGATGAAAAGATAACGGCCATAATGACTGAAATAGATTTTATTAAAAGTGGAAGTGGCAAGAACATACTGGAACTGTTAGGATTTATAATAGAACCATACAACCATTGCTACCATTAAACACTGTCCTCACTGCTATATCACAATTTTAAGAATCACAGAATCACAATTTTCAATATTGATTCTGTTTGTACTTTAATTGTCATTCAGAACACAAAACATTAAAAATACATATTGCAAACTAGTAAACTAGTCTGTGCACTGAAAGCAGTGGTAGGAAACCTTGCATGTGAGGGACTTGCATCTGGATTCCCCACATTTACAGCAGGTTGTCTCTGTTTTGCAGTAATTTTTTCCAGTGCAGAAATTGCATCTCCTTCTCTTCTTTCCCCTTCCTTTGGCTTCTTGAGCCAAACCCTCCCATCCCATATTGATACGCAATTTGTTTATTTTTAGATTATTTTGTCACATTGCAAGGGCTTGCAGGCGCAGTTCTCGTGTCTGTATCAATGCACCCTCTGACTGCTGCATGTATGTTTCACTATAACACTGTTTTGAGATTCCCCCATGACACTTCAAAGGCCAGCAGGTGCCTGTCTCTGCGGGAACCTGGGCAGATGTGGTGGGACCACGCACAGTTGTCGTGACAATGTCAAGGCCCCCCTTGAACAGTGTCACCACTGCCCCATAGAAAATACACACAGACATCGAATGTACAGTTTGACAGTTTCAAAATTCCCCAAAACCCCCATTGTCTTTGATTTGACCCATAATAGTGGATAGAAAATCCACATAAATAGATAGGGGTCAAATTTGACACAGAACAGCCTCAGAGTACAAAAATGTGTAGTACCTGCACAAAAAATATTACATTTTAAAATGTTTTCATTTTTATGTATTTTTGGTCAGTTTAGGAAAAGTCATCAAACTTCAGGCTAAAAGAATGAAATTTAGGGTATGTTTACTGCTATAAATGTCAAAACGGGTCAAATTTGACCCGAACAGTAAGGGTTAAAGCGCAATATATCTCCAAACTCGATCCCATTTGGGTTTCCTAATTACCAACTTAGGGCTCTAAATTCATTGACCAGGCGCAGGCGCGGCGAATGGGGGAGCGCCGCGCCAACGGGGTGTATCCAGGCATATTTTGCAATTTCGTGCCCGGTGCAGCCCGGTATGAAATGCTCCTCTGTCCATACTCTGTCCCTCCTACTGGGCGCAAGTGGCAAAAGAGGGAGGAGAAGGCATGTTTGGAGTATAACACAGCTGGAGTCAAATCTTCACCAATCAAATGAGCTCCTCTCCTCACCTTTTAATGTATTTGGAATATAAAGCCTCTGTCCACTATATCTGCATGATGCGTTAATTGTTGCATTTTACTTTGCTGCTTCAGGCATGTTTTCTGCACCGCTTACGTCTATAAGCATTACAAATATGAGGTTATTTCCTTTAGCTTGGGCATTCGTAATTATTACCATTGAAAACTTGAATGGAATTTCAAGCGAAACTTCGTCAAGATCATTCAAACTTATGAAGTTGGAATGAAATCATTTTGATGCGCATTTATTTCTTCTGCCTGCGTCATTGGGAAGAGAAACGATGGATAGCGTGTTTCTATTATTACACCCTGTTGCTGCTTAAAATTTTGGGATTAACATGCATGGACAACAATGCAAGATACGTTACACATTTATTTTCAAAATGTGACCTTAACTCAATGCGAGATCATAACTTAATCCAGGCTGTATTCCTTTCCACCACTAAAAAGCGATTAAACCTAAGTGACAATAATAGTGAAAATAAACCGCTTGCACACTGGGCCAGCGAAAGCAATTTTTACATGCGACAGATTACATTCAATGTCAATGCAAAAGGCGAATACACTCATGTACAGTAGCGTCTTTGCAGCAAACTTTAACCCATTCCCAGTTAAGAGCGTTCTTAAGGAGTTAAGAAGGCTCCAAAGAAGAGTTCAGCTAAGAGGGAGCCTTAAGATAAGAGTGTTTCCCAGATGCGTTCTTAGTGCCCTTCTTAACAAGTGTCTTTGTGCCCTTCTTAACTGCCCTCTTAACTGGAGCTCAATTGATCAATCAATGTCAGAGTAACCGATTGTTCCACATACTTACGTGCACACAAATGAAGTTTTGATGTAGCAAGTGGTGTATAATGTTAAAAATGAACATGCGTAATGCCACTGTGCACGCAGCAGAATGTCTGAAAACAAATGGACGCAAATAAAGACCAATAACACAGATAAGAAATGAGAAAAATAAGAATGAAAATATAAAATAAAATCATCACATTACATGAGTGAAATCATGCGGTTAAACCTTATTCAACTTGATTTGAGACATGCAGCTCAAGTTGCTTTATATATAGAGCATACAACAAGTGGTCAAGTAGAAGACCGGAAATATTTGGGAAAAATTAGGGAAATACGGTAAAATATTTCAACACATGGAACCATAGAGGAGAGATGTAAGTTTTCCCTCATTTTAAATGCTTAATGGGTGGTAGGGGCATGAAAGAAAGGGGGGATAAAATAAGGCGAACGTCGCTGCATTAATATCCTTGCTTAGTGTCTGATGATTTGCCTAATGGCTGTACTTGCAGTGTTTCTAAATGCAAAGCTAAGAAGGCGTTTAAAAGGCGCTCCAGACCCTTCTTTCAAATTCTTCTTAACAAAAGATCATCTTAGGCTAAGAAGGAATCTGAAGCGTTTGCTTCTTACTGAATAGAAGGATCTGAAGCTCTTAAGCGCTAAAATCTTCTTCAATGAATCTGGGAAGCGTGGCCTTCGAGATATGTAATCTGATGCGTCACGAAAAATTCATTCGCCTCCAGTGTGCAAGCGGCTTTACTGAGCATAGAACGCAACCATTACATATATATATATATATATATATATATACACACTGCCTGATGCCGAAGCAGTTTGTGGTTGGCTGAGAAAGATGTGAAGTCGTTAGTTTGCATCACAGATTCAGCTCGCGGTGATTAAGCCAGGTGGGGATTTCCGTCTGGCGTGCCAGCAGCCTTTGATCTGACATCCGGGACAATGCGATATAGATACTATAATTGTCACAGTTCAGATAGTTACATTAAATAGTGGTTTATGTAATTATTTATTGCATTGAAATGTGCCTGACATTCTGGAAACCTGCCAGTGAGGTTTCGATGGCGATGTGTGCTCACTGTGCGGTCAACCAAATTACCCACTTGCACAGAAAAGTAAACCAGGTTGGAGCTGGTGAGCTCTCTGCGCACTTTCTGCGGGGCCTTTATCCACGAAATTGTCACTGCGTCATGATGAATATGTGACACCACCCCCTACTATGCTGCCACACCCATCTCCGCGCACGTCCGTCTACCAAATTGCCAAAGTGGCTGCGCCGTGTTGCACGCTCAAAGTACCACTGCGCCCGAGGCTGCGGGCCAGTACCACTGCGTGGGCTACGCCACACTGCGCCACCCTGCGCTGCGCCAAGAAATTGAGCCCTTAGTGTTAATTTGTGGCAGTTGCGAGATAAATCAGTATCCATTTTCCCTCAGCTTGCTTTTGAGTTCATATAATTATCTAGGATTTTCCTGTCCACATTTATGGTGAAATATAACATCAATGTCTTGCGAAGCTTCTGAATTCCTGCAGCTCACAAAATGGAATATATTCATTTCTGCATCCTTGTCCGATTGGCTTGATATGCCCAAGATAACGATTCAAGTGACGCTATTGTTAACTCCTGGATAAGCTATTTGTCAACCTTGCCGCCCGTGGTCGTGCAAACTGCAAATTGATTGATTGATTGATTAGTGAGCAATGCTCCAGTCTCATCACAACACACTCCTTCCTAAGCTTCGCTTCTCCAGGAGTAAAAATAGGGCTTTGCTGACTCAGGTGCGTGTGTTAAGGCTGCTCATATAGCAATAAAACTCTGTCTACAACCAATGACATTATCAAAATGCAGGTTAAGACTCAACCTATTTCCGAGTAAGGATCGGATAAAAACTGAATTAATTTACTGAGTAAATGGGCTTCCAATAAGCTGCGTTACCATTAACGATTATGGTATACAGCTTTGCGTCAACGAGGGAGGCTACAATAAAAGATTGTATGAGGGTAATTAAGTAAAATTACTCAAAATTCTATCTTGAAGTAGAGTGTTATGTAGTAAATGCTGCTGAAGATGGTATTTAGATAAGGTTTAGATTTTGTTTAATTAGATAATTTCGTTTATACAATCTCATATTATAGCCTTCCTACAACTTCCCCAGGAGCCAAACTGCAAAGACCGAATTAATGACTGTGCTACCTTGATAGTTCGAAGCATGTCATGCATACTAAATGATTTTAAATGTATGCCATGAGTCGAACTTTCACAATGCACTAATATCCAATTTACTAAATTATTCGATCACCAATGCTTTGACATAAGAAGCATTGGTAATTTAATAAATTAACTATTATCACTTTGCACGCGGCAACCAGTGTGCAACAACCCTTCCCTGCAAATGCAACCTATTCTTTTGAACGCTGAAAACATTATGATGAAGTGCAATCTTCAAATAAATTAGGTTGCACTGGTAAAACAATCCTAGAATGGGAGATGGAATTCAGGGAAAGCACTGGGTTAATGAATTAGTTTTTATTATTATTATTACCATCCATACAATATCACTATTAAGTGTGTTGTCAGTGTTACCCTTCAGTGACCTGTCATTTCTTAATACTTTCTTAATAATCACAGGCTTTCATAATGGTCTTGATTATTCAATACATAAATTGTGTGATTAAGCGGTCTTAAACAAAGTCAGCTTGAAAGCAGTTATGCATTTAAGGGTCAGATACTCACAGCTCGTCATTTGAAAATCCCTTACCACCCGCGTTGCCACCAAGGGGACGTTGGGCTTTAGGGAGTTAATATCTGTGTTAGTGGACATCTGGCTAGGTGAAAGGTGATTAAGTGATAACAAAAACAAACATCGGAAGCACAAGTATACGATGACAAAGTGATTTAAAATTACCCCATGTACTATATAATCTCTCCAGAATTTGAACTTTGTCCGCAATGCGGCAATGTGCGCACGAACATATTACTATTTAATTAGGGAAAGAATTACGAATTCAACCTCCTCCAATTGATTGAAATCATTACTTTTTCGGCTTACCTTGACGTTTGGGTACCCTGAGAAATATTCGGGTGTGTAAAAACATCAAGCGTACATCCAGTCAAGAAAATTCATAGTTTAATTTCTCGTTCAGCTATACGGGTAATAGCATATAATGGTGGCAGCCGCGTTACTGATGACACACTGGGTTGCTAGGGCATGCTCAATATATGCATTTGCGATATTAAATCTTAATATGAAATTATAAACCCCCTTCTGACTCATAAGCCCCCGCCCAAAAAGAAGAATATATATTTATAGATATATATACGGCCCCTTTTATTATCATTCTGGCAAATAAAAAAGCCAAAACCGATTTTACTAGAGGCTCAGAATAGTTTGAAGACGAGTTTACTAGTCTGCCATAATTTTTACGAGTGTGTGGACTAGCAGAGTACCGCGAATTTCGAACCTTTGTTTTGGTTGAATAAATCTTTAAATAAATATAAAAATAAATAAATACTGTTGCATCAGTCTCACTGCTTGTGTTTATCTGGGAATAAAGTGTTTAACCCTGCTGAGTGCTGGATGTCAAGAAAACTGGTCTGCGCTGTGACAGTTTCCTACTCTCACCAACTGCTTTAACAATCAACTTGACACTAACTCTAGACTTCCACATTCTTGATTTTCCCCAGAACATGGTCCTGTACCTGAAACACATGCCGCGACCCATGGGATGCCTATGAATCCATCAACCGAGCACGATGTTCCCATGAGCACCTCGTCACGTAAGTCTGTTTCTTGAGTTGAATCCAAAATTGGCCGCTAAATTCCACCAGGTTACTAGGGCATGCGCAATGTAGGGGAAGCGGGGGTGCAGTGAATCAAGGAGCACAGTGAATCAGGGCTATTTCTGGAAAATTGACAAAAGGAATCACCGGTATGACATCATCATTTTTCGTGTTTGGAGAATACCCATCCATGAAAGTTTAGTTAATTCGTTTGGATTATCTACAGACAGAAAAACAAGGTAAAGTACGTTTTTATGCACGTAAAGTAAATTTCCATGGCTTCTGATCAGTGTGCCATATCTTATAGATCATCTGGAAGTAATAAATCCATTATGATGCAGCATTTAGAGCACATATTTGTCACAATACTGAATGGGTGTTTTCTTGAAACCAAAGCAACATGTGACCTTGGGAGACAGTATTTTTTGTTATGAAAGCACATGGAGCACAGTGAATCGGGACACAGTGAATCATTGGAAAGGTGATTCACTGTACCCCAGTAGGATTCTTTAACACATGGGCCCAGATTCTGTTTGAATAAAGAATAACATGGGAACTGGCAGATATTGTGATGTTCAGTACAACTATAGTCAGTTCTGGGACTATGCAGAATGTGCTCAAGGAAATCATGAGGTCCACTGGATATCATAGGTGTTGTTGGCCTGACTCCCCCTTAAAGGACTGAACAATCGGCAGTACAAACATGACTTGCAAATTAGGTATTGGCATTAATTTTTGAAATTAAGTGTTTTGGACTCTATATCCTGTTGTTAGTCGTTCATAAATGTTTTAATTGATGATTGAGTGATTAGAAAGGATCTTTCAGCCTAAGTGCGAATTCATGACGAAGTCCACTGGAAAAATTAGATATTGTTGGTCAGACACCCATCTTCAAGCATTGAACAATCAGCCGTACAAACATGACTTGTGAATTTGAGTATTGGCATTTGACTTTTGAATTTAAGGGTTTTGGACTCAGTGTCCTGTTGTGAATCATTGAATGATTAGAAAGGATCTGTCATTCGGCCTAAATGGCATTTGTTTACTTTAAAGGTTAAATAAAAGTTGATTAAAGCAAATTTAGTGGAATTCCCTTCACGTTAATGGAGTGATTCGCCGTGCCCTGAAAGCCGATTCACTCCACCCCAGTACTGGGGCACAGTGAATCACTCAAAATCTGTTTTTCAGAACCCTCTCATCAGAGTTAAGCAAGAGTTAGCAAAGATCTGCTGCCTTGTATTAATGCACAACACCGCCCTCCTTCCAGGATGATATGGAATACTATTCGCCCAGGGCAGAAAAAGAATCAACAAAATAACTTTTCTGAAATTCACTGTGCCCCAGCTTCCCTTATGCCTTTAAGGACATAGAGTCTTAATATAATTATAAACCCCTTCTGACTCATAACCCACCACCCCGCCCAAAAATATATATATATATTTAACTCTGCTGAGTGCTGATGTCAAGACAACTGGCCTGCACTGTGACAGTTTCCTACTCTCACCAACTGCTTTAACAATCAACTTGACACTAACTCTAGACTTCCACATTCTTGATTTTTAGAACATGGTCCTGTACCTGAAACACATGCCACAACCCATGCGTGCCTATAATAATAGATCCATAAGCGAACACGGCGTTCCCATAGGCACCTCGTCACGTAAGTCTGTTTCTTGGAGTTAAATCCAAAACTGGCGGCTAAATTCCACTGGGTGCAGCTAGGGCATGCGCTGTGTATGCATTCACAATATTAAATCTTAATATTAATTTATAAATCCTTCTGACTGATAAACCCCCCAAAAAAAAAAGCATATTGGCCTTTTAATATCCATTCTGGCAAATAAAAAAAATAGCATGTGCCACAGTGCCTGCTTGGCTGGGTACCTTCAGTAAAAATTTGAGCGTTCTCCCTCAAAGAATAAGGGACTTATGGCCATTTTTGTGTTTTTCATAAAATGCTCCCTATTGGCCAAAGTATCTGTCAGCGGTCGGCTCAAATCAAGCCCCAGGTGTGAACCTTATGACCATATATACTATCACGGAAATATGAAAGGATGGGTCAAAAACTGAAGAGCGCTAGGCGCCAGACAAGCCAAAGTTCTTATACTTGCTTACGCACGCACACATAGATATATATACGCATGACAGACCACCTCTAATGACCCCCAGCACAGTATAGGCCCCTTGGCCCTTTCGGCCAAGCGGGATAAAAACCAAAACCGATTTTACTAGACGCTCAGACTAGTTTGAAGACGAGTTTACTAGTCTGCCGTAATTTTTACGAGAGTGTGGACTAGCAGAGTACCGCGAATTTCAAACCCTGGTTTTGGTTGAATAAATCATTTAATAAAAAAATAAATTAAAAAATACTGTAGCCTCAGACTCATTGCTTTGAGCATTACTAGTTCAGCAGCAACGAATCGTTGAAAAGTTAAGCAGTAAGAAAAATTCAAAATCAGGCAGAAACCATCACCAGTAAATCAATCCAAAAAGGTAAAAAAATCCAAACATACAACTCCAACAAACAGTCAAAAACAGGGTCAAAATAGTAAATTCAGGTTTACATTCAGGTAAATACTCGAGTAGCACACTTAAGCAATCAGCAACAAGAAACAACAAAGCCGGTGTTTAAAGAGGAAAGGGTTGAAAAAAAAAAATCAAAAACCAGCCCAGCTTCAATATTTACCACTCCATTACTGAAAAGCTAATTACGTGTTAATTTATGCATTTTATGTCGATCTAATAATCATTGCAGCTCTCGATTCGAAGTGGATATACAAATGCACATGTACCGTGTAAAATATCCAAGCAAAGCTTTCGTCTTTAGGTTTGTTTTTAATACATTTTATTCAACAGATATAGAATGCCTTGATCTTATGTAGTTAGAGGCTGTACGAAGAACATTGTCAAAAATCTCACTATCAGTGTCGGTGTGAGATCTTGCTCACTATAATGAAGACGTTTACTTCACCAATAGCTGAAACAGAGTAGCCTCACCAGCAATGACCCAGCGAAATATGAGCACTCAATAAACCCTGGCTCATATTGCATTCATGAGTCAATTCTGTAGAGGATCTATCGAATATGTTTAGCTAGCTATAAACCGGAGAGTTGACGATGTACAGAACCAAGTGCAGGTTATAATTAAATCCGTTCAGACGCCATATATCAGGACAGCGCAAAGAGAAACTACTGGTCAGAACCCATTTTCTAAATTTTATCTTTTCGTGAACGAGTTAATTTGCATTTGCAGTTAAGAATGCATAAAACACATTTGCATTGTTTGCAAAATAGGGGGCAAGTTAGCTAGCTAGCAAGCAAATTCGAGTTTGCTGTGATTGCCGTTTCTTCCCCTCAGTGGTTTGTCATCATTTACTGACTTATGCTATTCTGAATCATTAGGTTATATACAGCCTATGCTCTGAACAGCTTTAATTATTTTGTTTTTTCACAGGCTGAAAATTGTTATAATTGTGTTCTCTCTGCCTCTTTGTATGTCTTCGTGCTTGTGTAAATGAAGAGTTTCATAGCAAAACGAGACATATCCATTTTTGCTGTTTTGAGAAAAAGGCCTTTTTTCTTCCAGTCAAAAAGTTTTCAGGAAAACCAGTTATTTTTTATTTCTCAGTCTTGCTCTTGACTTACCAAACATATTTAGCCAGAAAATGGAAATCTAGCATCACTTTGATTATTTGGTACTGGTAATGCATTGAAATAGTTTGAACTTTTTTTTTTTTTTACAAAATGAGATATATCCATGGATATGTCTCGTTTTGCGAAAAAAGTGAAATGGATATGTCTCACTTTTTCTAAAAACTAATTTCGCATAGTGAAATAAGGGGTTAAATCGCCGTTTGACCCAAAACGGATACTTGGACATGTGCGGCTATCCCTTGGCTATGTTTCTAATATCACTGCTAGAAAATTTTGAATTTGGCGCATGTCTCGTTTTGCGATGAAACTCTTCAAATAGACTGCACCATCCTGCGATTATAACGCAGCCTCTACTTCTGACTCTGACTTGAGTAGCTACAGCAGCGACACAAACCTTATTTTGCATTAAAAAAATTGATGTATTTTCAAGCTTTTGCTGCCATTGATTTTTTTATGAAGACAAGACGAAGACACAACAAGAACAATCTGATAACGGCTTGATTTAAGCCAGCAGCTCTGTGACTGTATATAGCTAAGGCTTATTTGCACACTGTAAAGCTTGTGCACACTCTGCAACTGAGTCTCAGAGTGACGTCAGGTGTTCACATATACGATCATGCTTTTCAGATTTCTGACAATGCAGGCGCAGAAACAGGGTGTCCTCTAAAACTGTATTTCTCACCCAAATCTCTCACGTTGATTTTTAAAAAAAAATTTAATCCATAATCTAGCACTAAAACACAAAAATATCAAAACTTCAAACCCCTTGTTAGTTCCTCATAAAATACAAAGAACTTAACAAAACACAGGTGAACACAATCAACAGGCGTTGCCAGGCAAAACAAACCTCGTCAGTTAGCATTTATTTTAGTGCTTTGGATACTGACTCAGTTTCACAAGTGTGATCTCAACAGTTTTAAACTTGAAGTCCTTTGAAAATTTGTGACCTTTAGTTTGACCTTTCAGTGTCACTCAAGGTCAAAGATCATGGTGTCAAAGGACAGGTCATATAGGAGTTGCTATATGCTCAAAATAGTAAACATCTCTCTGCCACCGTTTTTGAGTTATAATTGAAAATATATTACCTTCACTGATGACCTTGATCTCCCTGACATTCAACCCCCAACTACTACAGAGACTATCAAAGGTACTCCTGGTAGCAACTTTGGAGGCAGAATTGAAAGATGCACATTTGGGTTTTGGTTTGAAGTCAATGTGATGAAGTTAAAGAAAGTTATCTCAAAAAAACATTTGACATTTCTGATGACCTTGACCTTGACCCGATCACCCCCAAAATTTAATCAGGTAATCTATGGACCATTGGTCACTTACAGTAGGAACAAACAGCAGTGGTGCGGCGCAATCAAATTCGCTGACGCTCATAGCCCACAGCCACTTATGGGTGTTTTCACCAGGTGTGCACCTAACTCTGGGATACTGGAGGCGTTGGACTGATTATAATGGCGAGTACGCATTTAAGTGCAATGCATAGCAAAGGCAAGATTATAACAATTTACCATTTAGTAGACGTCATACAGTGTAAATTAAACAGCTTGTGACTTTGCAGATATAATGAGCCAAAGTGTACCTGGCCTAGCTACGGTTTCGTATGTAAGCATAATCAAATATCACTGTCAGGTCAAGCTGTATGAATCTGGCGGTCATTCCATGTCAAAACAGCCAATATTGAGGTGCCTTGTACATGAAACCTCTCAGATTTTGCTAGAACTTTGTCCAAAAATACTTTATGGTACCGAACAAAAGAATCCCAAGTTTTCTGTCAATATTTCTGACAGCTTTCATGCGAAAATTTCTTGAAATTTGTATTTGTAGAATTTTGGAAAGACCATTACTTCTGAGGAAATAGAGATAGGAAGCTGAAATTTCATTTGTTGGTGTATTCTGGCGCATATATATGGATTCTGCAGTTTTAGGATAATAGTACCATTGGTTGGGAACTTGTGGGGGTCGGAAAAACACTTGGGGCCAAAATTACCCTTACAGACCCTGGACTTCAGACCCCCAGATGACCACGTGGGCACTGGATGAAGGTAATGGTGTTTATAGTAGACAAACATACATATTTAAACATTCATTTACTGAAATAAAAATTTTGATTATCAACCTCCTTCTATATGAACGTATTTTATGAAAAAAAGGCATTCTGAGGCCCTTTTTTGCCAAAGATTTCTAAGTCCGGAAAACTTAGTTTGGTGGTGGGGAAGTTCCCAAATATGAGGGAGAAACACATTTCAAACAGTAACATTCACTGAATTGAATCCTAGGGACCCCCAAAAAGTGGAAAATTGCTTGCCGCTGTAAGAAAAAAAAAAAAAAAGGAAGAAGGGACAATTCCGATTTTCATATGAAAAGTTGTGTTTATTTTCGGTAAAAACGGCTGTGGTCAGAAATACGTGTAACGTACTCTGGGGTTCAGCGGAGTCAAAGTGAACCCCGAACAATCGAAAGGCTTTACCATTTATACCATACAACATGCGTATGTATATCAAGCAAAGGGGATTGTTCTTGACTTCAATGTACAGGTGCATCATGATTAACAAATGGTCAGAAGACCATAGTCTACTCAGCAGTGTAGCCGTTTGGGTGCTAATTAAATTTAAATGGTCTCAGTTTGGCTAGGATGGCTCTCAGTATGTCTCCTCCAATAGTTGATGGCCGTCGTTGGCTTTTCCTGTCTCCAGGTGTTACCACGAGGCCAGGGTGTGGGCCTTCTCTTTGTTACATTGACAAGATTACCATTTCAAAGCATGTGGTGGGTCCGTGCTTATTTATTACCGGGCTAACTAGATTATGAGTCTCCCGCTCTCAAGCAGAATGATTCACAATTCCTTACACCGCCTTAAAAAAATTCAGATTTGGGGAGCCCTCCTCTCATCCCTCTGATGTCTCATGGTGATTCTGGCTGCAGAATCCTGATATATGAGCCAGACTACACCAGCACATCAAATTTCAGCTTCCTATCTCTATTACGTGAGAAGTTATGGTCCTTCCAAAATGCTACAAAACAAAATGACCAATTCACATAAGTCAAAAAGGGGCGTGGCACCAAAGAAATTTTCACACGAAAACCATCAGAGATATTGACACAAAACTTGGGATTCTTTTGTTTGGTACCAATAAGTTTGAGCAAAATCTGAGAGGTGTCATATACATGGGTGGCTGAGTTGACATGGAATGAGCCTGGCATGTTTTGGATCATGAGTAGATCCTTCACTTCTTCTTCACTTTTCTTTTCCCATCTTTCCAGTGCAAGTCTTTTTTCCTCTATGTAGATAGCATGTTATTGCAGAACTGAGCAGGACTTTGGGGGTGTTTTTTTTTTTTTCATCTGAAGTTCTTCTTTTGAAGCTTACCAATGGTGTAGATTTATAGTGGTAAGCACTATATTTACTCTTGTGAAGGTGTATTTTGATTTCTGAGATTTGAACGGATATGCTTTCAACCCTAAACCATCAAAAGTTGGGATTGGATGTTAAATTAAAATCAAAACTGACAGACGTCATTTGTAAATGGTCGTTGACGTATGTTGGATTGAAAACAACACAACAACAGTATGCAACAGTATGGGGTCTTTGCTATTGCATTTTGCATTTCAAAATGCGCCACACGTTCTCTCTTGGGGACAAGTTGGGAGTGCAATCAAGCCAGTTTAGCATCTGCACCCTCTTCGAATGCAGTAATCATTTTGTAATGGGAAAAGAATGCAATTTTGCATTATTTTGTTACCTTCGCCAAAGATGTAATGTAATCAGTCATGTTGGCTGGTTTGTTTGTTGGTTGATTCGCAGGACTGCAAAAAAACTAATTGAAGGCTTTGCATGAGGATGCCGTGGAACCTGGTCTGATTTACATTTCATCAGATTCTGGAAGTGATCCGGATCAGCATCTGGATCCAGGAATTTGTTAAGAAATGTTCACCATTGTGTAATAGAGCAAAACTTGACATTTTGAGTCACATCTTCAAAAATGCATGCAGTGCTTTGAAAAAAGTATTTGCCCTCTTCCCAGTTTCTTCCATTTTTACTAATTTTCATTTTTAAACATTTCAGATTATACAATTATTTTTAATTTTTGACAAAGACAATGCGAGTTATCACAAAATGCTTCTTTCATGTGATTATTTCATTCATTGAAAGTAAAGATTTATTCAAATCCTTTATTACCTGTGTGAAAAAATAATTTTCCCCCTTAACCTAATAAATGTTTGTGCTGCCCTCGGTTGCAAAAACTGCAATCAAACATTTGCAATATCCAGAAATGAGTCTTTTAAATTACTATGGGGATATTTTGGCCCTCTCTTCTTGGAAGAATAGTTTTAAATCAGGGGGGTTTGACAAGCATGAAATGCCTGTTTAAGGTCATGCCACAGCATTTCATTGGGATTTAAGTTAGGAATTCAACTAGAGCACTCTAAAACCTTTATTTTTATATTTTTATTATATGTTTTTAGCTATTCAGTGGTGGACTTAATTGTGTGCTTCAAACAGGGCTGGATCAAGGTCCTGTGTGGCCCTGGGGCACATGTCTATTGGAGGCCCCCCTACCCCCTAACACACAAACATACTTTCCTCTAATGTGGGCTGGACTGAGACAAAATAATTAGCCCAAGAATTGTGGCTACCAGCTACCGCTGCTTGGACCCCAAATTATCTATCATCCCATCGGGCAGTGGATGCTAGATGACCAGTCCAGACCTGCCTATAATGGCACCTTTCTTACCTTCCTCCTTGCAAAATCATCAATTGTGTCATCAAAATCCTGCTGTCTGACAAGGTCTGACTCTATTGACAGAAGTGATGAAGAGCTGAGATGTGTTTGGCACATAGCACTCTGCAACTCATTTTTTATTCCGCCTAAAAGGGAAAATGTCTGCTCACCCTGGCATTTCGCTCTGGCAAGTGCCACATAAACATTGGGCAACAGTGACTGTAAATTAAGGGCCTGCCAACGTGTCAAACATTTGAGACGGGCACTTCTGACTCGCAGAATCAGACAGGAAAGACTTGAATAGGATGAGCTCATTGGGAAAGGTCTTGTCAAGATGTGATGGATATGCAGCAGAAAGTGCATTTACCTTTTCCACTATGACATCTCTGTCTGACACCTGATCTGACATAAATAGAACTCCAAAGAGACAAGTCAGGTGCTTGTAAGCATTCAAGCGATGTTCAAGGTATGCCACTAACTTATCATTGACCACATAAAATGTTTCTATTTTGAACTTATCCCTCCTCTCAAGTGTCACACCTGGTTCTGAGTTGTCGTCTGCAAATGTTTTGCGCTTTCGCTTTTGCTGAAGATCGTGCTTGTACGACTGAGACACACCTGTCAAATTTAATGTTTCCTATTTAAATGCATCAAATTGGTCCTTGAGCCCAGCAACAAATTCCATCAAAGTGAGCAAAAGTTGGGCTGCCATAGAGATGTCAATGTCACTTTTATTGGCGTATGCTTGTACCATTTGAACCGGTCAAGTATGACATCCCAGAAATATGCTATCAACACCAACTTCAAGGTGTCCAATCTAGCACATAGTCCAGCGGCCTCAATCGAGTTTCTCAGTTCTCATTATTATCCCCAGCCGCGCGTTTAGTCTTAGGCTCCGTCCGTCCGTATGTCCGTCCGTCCGTATGAATTGGAATATCTTAAGAACTGTTGACTGAATTCTCTTCATATTTCACATCTAGGTTGATCATAAGAGAAAGGTGCCAGTCATGTTTGGTGACCTTGACCTTCATTTCAAGGTCACAAAGTGACTTTAATGTTTTTTTGACATTTTACCCTTGTCAGCGAGATCTCAAGAAAGGTTCACAGGATTTTCTTCATATTTGACACTAAGCTTCATCAGGTAAAGGCACAGGGCCCAGTCAATTTTGGTGACCTTGACATTATTTTCAAGGTCACAACGACACATTGAATATTTCAGCATGGTTACCTGCATGTTAAACTTGTCAGTGAGATATCTCAAGATCAGTTCACTGGACTTTCTTCATTCTCAACACCAAGCTCCATCTTGGGAAGGCGCAGGGCCCAGTCGATTTTGGTGACCTTGGCATAATTTGCAAGGTCACAGCGACACATTGAATATTTCAAAAGGTGACTTTAACAATATTATTATAACACCTTCAAATGGCGAATGCTGGTTTTTGTTTGTAGCTGTTTCTAAATAATTTCTGCACAACTGGACCAGAATAATAATTTTCATTAAAGATTATAAGCTTCATCACTTGCTTCAATGACAAAATTTGGTGTAATCTGTGGGAAAGCTGAATAGTGAGGGCATTTGTCTCCCAGCTACAGAGTGCTCGTGTTTTACCTGGTAATGAAATGTTTAACTCTTTTGAGTACTAGTTTTCTAAAGAATTGGTCCGGTCTGGGCCAGTTTTCTATCAACAGCTTCCAAAAAGAAACTTGACATCAATTCTAAATTTCCATATCTGCTTTTTTCCCATAGGAGATGGTCATCCCACACCAACACCTGGGCCCACAACACCTCTACCAAGCCCTCATGGCCTATTTCCAAACTTTTGTAAGTCTTTTTCCTCAGTTACATCTAAAATTGTTCACCAAACATTAACACCAGTATAACTTCTTGAGATGTTTATCATTGTGAAGATTTGCACTGTGAGTAGCACTGATGGTTCACAGCTGCAAGGTTTTGGGTTCAAATCCTGGCCTCCAGGTTCTCCAGTTTCCTTCCAAAAGTTGAACAGCATTCAGGTCAGACTAGTGCATGTCCAGTCTTATCTGATGGTCGGAAGGATCCATGTGGAGGCTGGTTTTTATTTCAAACTCTTTCCCCCTTATTTACTTATCTAGGCCTTTATTGAGAAGTATAATTAACCATTTATTTAATCACATCTAGATTGTTGGGCTGAAACAAAAACCTGCACCCACATTGGCCCTAAATTTAAGAGAGATTAATTTGATTTTTAAGGTCCCATTTATAGATTCAGCTGTTTTTAACAGAATGCATCATAAGAAAAACAGAAAGTTTAGCAAAAGATTTTTTTAAAACAAGCTAAAACAGGACGAAAATAATAAAAACACAAGACACAAAAACTTCTAAAACAACCAATAAAAAAAATTAATAGTAATATTAAACAGTATTAAAATAAACAGTTAAAAGTACTATTAAAAAATGAACAAATAAAACCAAACCTTTGAAAATTCCCATCTGTTAAGGGGCTACTTATACCTAAAAACACATTTTGTAACCTCCTTCATTGTCTGTGGAACATATAGCATCATCAACATACCAGACTTTTAAAATAAATTAACATTATTTGTTAAACTAAAATACATGTATTCAATATGCACATGTTCTAAAATCATCCCCTTAAAAACCAGTAGTGGCTCAGAGACCTGCCCCTCTTGTACCCTGTTCCTCCTAGTCAACCAGATTGCAAGCTTCGCTTGCCCAAATAAAGAATTGACCAAACATTACCATTAGAGTACTTCTCCCACGTATACTGACTTACAGCCAGATGCTTTTCCCTCTATACATCACACAGATTTCCTTTTTTTATTATATGTGACAGGACCTCTGCTGATTTCAAATGGGGTTCAGCCCCATTTCTATTGACAGTAATGCCTCGAGCACAATTCCAATCACCCCCTAGAACAACAGCAGCATCTGATTCAGAAAACGTCCCCAGTTCCTGATGTAACATATTAGACAACTGGGCCCGTATTCACAAAGCATCTTATCTTACCGCTAGGAGTACTCCTAAGTCGCGCTAAAACATTTTATGTAGGAGTAAAATCTCAAAAGTTAGTCACAAAGCCGCTGAGAGCAACTTTTAGTCAAGAAAACTGGTAACTCCTAGACTAGGAGTAGCTGTGAGATAGGTGGGAGTAAATCTCCGTTGCTATAGATGACGTCAGTTCTCATGCACGAGTCTTGGGACAGTGAGCACGGTGATTGGTTGTTTGGTGACAGGGCGGCCCATTGAAAAAAATATCCCACATACAACGCATGGAGGAAAAAATGAGGAAATAGTCTAAGCGGCTGGTTTGTCCCATAAAATAATAGCATGTTGAGCACTCCTGAAAATGCACTGTGCGCAGTCCCCACACATCTCGCTCTAGGCAAATAGAAATACATAGGAAATAGATAGTTGTAAAAACGCCAATAGCATAAAACGAGGCAATAATAAAACGCGTTATTCGCCCCAATAATTAGCAACTTATTACGCAATGAGAATATGTTGCGATCATTTAAATGCCAGGCTGTTCAAGTTATGGATGAAAGTTCAAAAAGGATGCAATAGCCCAACTGTAGCCATGACCAGTTACTGCTGCTGGTCCAGTTGGTGCTGGAGCGAAAGCATGTAATCAAAGGGAAATTTGGCTCAGGAGTGAACAGCAAATCCAAGCGGGATTTGTGGGATATCATCAGCCTACAGATCAATGCTGCATTACCCTCGATGTCTCGGACGGCAGACGACTGCGAGAAGCGGTGGTATGTGCTGCAATCGCAGGGGAGGTCCAAGATTGCAGCCTATAAACGGGCTATCGTTCAAACAGGAAGGCATACTAAGCTTGGTTTGTAATATATAGCTTAAAATTTAAATAAGCATTCAAAATATGACATAGGCTGGTATTATTATAATGATCTATTAAATGTAACCCTCACTCAATAGCGTAATAAAATAATTCATCATGCATAGCAGGATGAGATTCAGCACCACTGCCACTATCCCCTAGCAAGTGGCGTCCTGCATGCACATAATGCCTGTCAAATAATTGGCGTAAGCTGCATGGATCCTGGCCATTTCGCAGCAATGTCCAAAATATTGTATTCGGCATCAAATGCTATCTGGGTGTTGACTGAATTAACTTTTTTCTGTTTACAAATACCTCTTCATCTTGGGTCGGAGAAATAATTCGAATATGGGTCCCGTCAACAGAACCGATGATACCGGGCATACCTGAGACATGCATGAAATCAAGTTTGATTCTGTGTTGTTGGCAAAAGTCCATGGAAACCGGATAAACTGTCGGATGATATGAGGTTCACAGAGTGCATTGATTGTTTGTTGAATTGAGCGACTGACAGATGATTGTGAAATCCCTAAATTGTCCGCGTTGCTAAGTTGCATTTTTCCGGTGGCCAAGTAACAAAGTGTTGTCAAACATTTTCTTTCGGGGCATATTGAGTTGTTTCTCATGGTTGGAGATGTAATTCTCTCCCTCACCAAGTCAACAACAAATTAAATCCCTTCAAGGTCGATCCGATATCTTTTCAACAACTGTGCATGATTCAGAATTTCCAAGTCATTCCGTCTTTCAACAGAAGCAGCCGTTTTCCGATTCTTTGTGAATAGGTTTTGGCGAGTTAGGAGTCCTCTTGACTACTCTTAAGCTCTCACAGACTTAGGAGCTACTTTTAGGCCTAAAATGCTTTGTGAATAACACTTCGTGAAAATAATTAAGAGTGCTAAATTTACGACTGACATGCCCAATTTTTTTAGGAGTTTTCCTAAATCCGGCAGTTAGGACATACTTTTAGCGGTAAGATGCTTTGTGAATACCGGCCCTGTTCTCTTTCAGATCCAGTATTTGACGCATGTGCATTCAAAAACACATATGCCCCTCCCCTTATGTTAATTTGCACAATCAACACACGTCCCTTCACCACCTCCTCGCTCTGCAGCACCCCACCCTCTAAGTTAGGTGAACATAACAGTACAACACCCACGCCAATGTTTGACCCATGGCTCATAAAACACCCTCCGTCCAATCCAGGGCCCGTATTCACAAAGCATCTTATCTTACCGCTAGGAGTATTCCTAAGTCGCGCTAAAACATTTTATGTAGGAGTAAAATCTTAAAAGTTAGTCACAAAGCCGCTGAGAGCAACTTTTAGTCAAGAAAACTGGTAACTCCTAGACTAGGAGTAGCTTTGAGATAGGTGGGAGTAAATCTCCGTTGCTATGGATGACGTCAGTTCTCATGCACGAATCTTGGGACAATGAGCACGGTGATTGGTTGTTTGGTGACAGGGCGGCCCATTGAAAAAATATCCCACATACAACCCATGGAGGAAAAAATGAGGAAATAGTCCACGTGGCTGGTTTGTCCTATAAAATAATATGTTGAGCACTCCTGAAAATGCTCTGTGCGCAGTCCCCACATATCACGCTCTAGGCAAATAAACATACATAGGAAATAGATAGTTGTAAACTTCTTTTCTTTTTACAAATACCTCTTTATCTTGGGTCGGAGAAATAATTCAAATATTGGTCTCGTCAATAGCACCGATGATACCGGGCATTCCTGAGATGTGCATGAATTCAAGTTTGATTCTGTGTTGTTGGCGATAAAACAGAGTCAAAAATGGTAAATTTGTATTTACATTCAGGCAAATACTCGAGGAGCACACTTGAAAAATCTGCAACAAGAAATAACAAAGGCGGGGTTTAAATGCAAAGAACGTAACAAAACAGTGAGACTCAATCAATCATAATCCCAATCAAAAATGGGAAGGTACAGGTGAGGGCAATGAAAAGAACAAGCAATGAGACAATTTACACTGAAAGAAAAAATGTTCACTCACAACATCTGCTGGAAAAAGCAGCCTTAGAATTCTCCCAGTGGTCACCTTTGAATCTGCATTTAGAACAAGTTTGATGAGTTGGTAGCCTGTCGTTTAGCGACTAAAATGACTAACAAACACATAAAAAACTAGCTGGTACTGTATTATACTGTATACTGCTAACAGTATAATACAAGGAAACCAATTTTCTGGTAGCCATACATGCAGGGCCGGCTCTTGGCATAGGCGATATCAGCGGTCGCCTAGCCCTAGATCGTTGCGTGCTGGAGGGGCGCCACTGGTCGACCTCAAAAAAAGAAGAAAAAAATCACAAAAATAAAAAATGTCTTGGTGCCCATTAGCTCCTTCTCTCCTTTTTTGCCATCAAAATGGCAAATTAACAAATGAAAAAAGAAGTAAACAATAACATGCTTTGCACCCCAGTAGTTCCTCATCATTTTACCTGGCTCCACCGGGCCTGCACTTGTGGTGCACAGTCTCATGCATGCGTTGGAAGAGGGGGATGGGAGATTGATGCAAATAAAACTTCTTTACACAAAAGGGAATCTTTCAAGAGAGATGGGTCCGAATGGCAAATGTCAAGAGGTCGGTTATTCTTATTTTTACATTTCATTTTCAGGCAATGAAAAGATCCAAGCCATCAGGTGCTTAGTATAGAAAATGGAGGAAGGAGGAAGAAGAAAATAATTGCAATATAGATGTTTGTCATCTTCTATAACTTAAAAAATTCAGTTAATGTGCTGATCTAACAGAACAATAAGTACCGTATTTTCTGGACTATATGTCGCACCTAAGTATTAGTGGCATCTGTCAAAACAATGCGTTATGAAGAAGAAAAAACATATATAAGTCGCACTGGTGCACAGAGATATAAAAAAACTAGAGTGGACAATCCTGTTGTTTCCGCAGCAGCACGCCGCTGCCATCTTGCGTATGTATATCGGGGCAGACGAAAATGCAGTATAACTGGCCTTAACCGTGCTCGTATAAAACGAAAACTCGCTCATGTGGGACAACAGCTGAAGTTCCAATTATTCTATAATGTCTTCTGATTAAATAAACATTGAATATACCGGATTTTAAAAAAATATTTTTTTAAATAAATATTGTTGTTTGATTACAATTCCTTATTCGTGTCCATTTTAAGTATGAAAGGATGAAAAAGAACACGGAAAACAAGTCTCTAATTTGTCGACACCCATGTTTAGCCTTCTGTTTACATGTGCCTCATTGGACATTTATACATACACAAGATGGCGAAGCTATTCTGCCGTTTCCGCTTTGGTCCAGCCCACACGTCGTCCACTCTAGTTTTCTTATATCTCTGTGCACTGGTGTATAAAACGCATTAATACTGAAGCAGCCGTAGCAGCATTCAGTTGTCGTGCAGTGCCATCTAGTGGCCGCAGATATGCACCGGTATATTTTTTTGAAGAAATAAGTCGCTTCTAAATATAAGTCGCATGACCAGCCAAACAACTAAAAAAAGCGCGACTTATAGTCCAGAAAATACGGTATTCTACCCTATATCATGCCTCACTCCAATACTATTACAGGAAAATCAAATTCTTTTAGTTTACTCTGACAGCCTGTGGTCTACAACTTCCAGAAGACGGCGCATATGATAGCCAAGGGATTAATTTTTACAAGGAGGAATTATTTTAATGGCTTCTAACAAGGGGGAATTTCGTCAATAAAGGCAAGGAGTTTTATAATTGGACTAACTGCATCCTCTCGCAGTTCACTGTGCCTGATCAGCAACAGTTGCAGAGACTAATTTTTGATAGCATTGTTATACATTAATCACAACGTTATGAGGCATTTTCTTTCTCACGTAATAATCACACAATTTATTTACTGAGTAATCAAGACCAATATATAAGCCTGTAATTATTTAGAAAGTATTAAGAAATGAAAAATCACTGAAGGGCTTCATTGACAAAGCACTTAATGGTGATATTGTTTAGATTGGAAAAAAAATAATAATAACCCAGTGTTTTTCCTGAATTCCACCACCCGTTCCAGGATTTTTTTCAGCAGTGTGACCTAATTATATCCCCGAAATACGCGTTTCGGGGAAATCATGGTTTCGCCCCACCTGCCGCCTCAGCGTCCGCAGATTTTAGCCGTTAGCGCGATAACTCACAAAATACTTTGCATTGGCTTCTCATTTTTGGCATATGGGTAGATATGGTAGGGAGGATGAACTGATTTGATTTTGGGCAAGTAAGCACTCCTAGGTTTGCCAGCAGGTGGCGCTATATATTGAAAAAAATCAGTTTTTTAACCTTATCTTTGGAACAATTACTGACACAGACCTCAAATTTGCCTCATACTGTAGTCTAGTAAAGGGGAATCTAATAAAGGGGGCTTCGAGGATTGGGGAATTTTGGGGATATATCCCTTTCTGTTGGCCGCCGACAGCATAGGCCTAGTTTATTTTTTCGAGTGCACTAAATCAAAATGTTTTCAGCCTGACCCTGTTTCTCATCTGTCCTTAAATTTCTTTATATTATTATTATTATTAATATTATTTCTTTCTTTTATTATTATTCTTTCGCAAGAAGCCACGAGAATTCATTTTCTACAATCTTAATATAGATGTAAAGAATGCGATGTTGCTCAGCTTATTGCATAATGAGCCTCACTAATCAATTTATGAATCTATGCCGTTTCACGAGCTACTTGAGCACGGAATTTATAAAGACGTAGGCCTATGGTAATTTATGTCGTAATTTATATGTGAAAGAAAACCCCTCATAATTTCGTGGAGCAATGTATAACAATGCTATCGAAAATAAATTTGACTGTCGTTCTATCAATTCGTATGAGCAACTGCTGATCAAGAAAAGTAAACTGCGAAAGGTTTAAGTCATTAAGCTTTGAAGGGCGAGATTTTGGCTTCCCTTTGTTAAGGCCGACGAACTACCACTGAAAACAATGTTCCTCAACATCAAATTGCAAAGGCTTTGAAGGTCTCATCATTGACAGTGCATAACATCATCAAAAAATTCACAGAAACTGGAAAAATCTGTGTAAGGGATAAGGCCGAAGACCTTTACTGGATGCCTGTGATCTTCGGGCCCTCAGATGCCACTACATCACACACCGGCATGATTCTGCTATTGACATTACTAAATGGGCCCAGGAATACTTCAAGAAACCACTGTCTGTAAACACAGTCTGCCGTGCCATCCACAGATATCACCTAAAACTCTATCATGCAAAGAGGAAGCCATTGTTGAGCATGATCCAGAAGCGAGAAGAATAGTAGTAGAAGAGTCCGTGTGCTGAACTGGCCAGCCTGCAGTCCTGATCTTTCACCGATTGAAATCATTTGGCCCATAATTAAAGGAAAAGTCCATCAAACGTGACCCAAAACTCTCCAGCAGCTGGAAGCCTGTTTTAAGCAAGAGTGGGATCAAATTCCAATGGCTAAACTCAAGAAACTTGTCTCCTCAATGCCCAGATGCCTCCACTCTGTGTTACAAAGAAGCGGGGATGCTACACCATGGTAAACAGGCCCCTGCCCCAAGTTTATAGAGACCTGTAGCAGCCATCAAATTTCAAATGAGCTCATTTTGTGAATAAAATTGTAAAATTGCTCAGTTTCAACATTCGCTATGTTATGTTTGTTCTATTGTGAATAAAATACTGGCTGGTGTGATTTGAAAGTCATTGCATTTTGATTTTATTCACAGTTTACACTTTGTCCCATCTATTTCAGAATTGGGGTTGTAATTGAAATCAAAAAGGGGACAAATACATTCTCACTACACTGTAATTGATTCTTTTTCTATGGAACTCTGTATTTGAAGACTGAAAACAAACTTAAGACAGATAACTTTAGGCCCTACAAAACAAAAAGAAAAAAAAAAAAAAACAAAAAAAGACACTTCAGTTTGTCTGTAATTTACTTTAATACTTGGCAAGGATGGCCAAGAAAATCCCCTATTCATTTTTTTTTTGTTTGGGGGAAAAACTCAAAATCAGCATTCTGCTAAGTGTATTTGATGTAGTTACACTCAATTCTCCATTAAATAATTTATTTTCAGCATGCTTGATACTGAGTGCTTGTCACCCGAGATGTGAATGTAGTTTTGTGATAGGGGTCATATTATTATAACACCTTCAAACGGTGAATGCTGGTTTTTGTTTGTAGCTGTTTCTAAATTATTTTTGCACAACTGGACCAGCATAATAATTTTAATAAAAGATTATAAGCTTCATCACTTGCTTCAATGACAAAATTTGACGCAATCTGTAGGGAAGCTGGACTGTGAGGGCATTCGTCTCCCAGCTACAGAGCTAGGTTTGCCAGCAGAACAAAGCAAATGAGGTACAGAACTTTTCCTTCCCCTATGTTTCTCTGTGGCAGAGGCATTAAAGTCCTGATGGGAAACAATTTGTACCCCTGCTGGTTCTGTGTTTTATATAAATTGGACAATAGCTGGTGTGTCGAAATGTTTTGAAATGTTTCACTCACAAGAAAGAGCAAAGATGCTATTGGCAAGAGAGGAGGCTGGTGATTTTAACAAAATAGCAGTTTGTAATCTGTTTGTGTATGAAAGTATTTTGTGAGTGCAAAATTGTCTGTGGATGTCGATTAAGGGATGGATCGTATTAAACCTGCAACTTGGGTTATGGGAATGGCTCGTGTCCAATCACAGTGTTGATATGGTTTGGTAAAAGCAAGGTTAATTGAGTTTGGGAGAGCACACGAGGAAAGACATCGAACATTTTAATGAGCGTTGTAGTCCGAGAAGGATCTGAATGTGTCAATGTACTGTGATCATCATTAAAGCAGTAACATAAAGCTAGACTCAGTTCTATGAATCTGGAATTTGTCTCAATGTGTGTAAGAAGATGTAAGAACCTTGTTTGTTTAGCAGTGCGAATTAATTTAAGAAAGGAAAGTGCACTGACGTGTGCATGTGTTTTGAGCTCATGTTGTACGTGTGGAAGCTTAATGTGAAGAAGTGGAAAAGCGTGAGTGCCTGCAAACAACTTTATAGTCATGGCAGACCTGTTTGTTGGAATGAGCACAGTATCCATTCTGGAATATGAAGGGTCTTGTTACGTGCCGGGAAATTTCACTTGCGGATCATCCAGCTTCTGCACCTACACCTGAGCTGTATTCGAAATCGCCCCCTATCATGGATATAGTGCACTATATAGTGTGTTCGCCATTTTGTAGTGTTGTTCGAATTCTTTTCATCCACTATATACTGGACTATAAAATACCCTTAATGCACAGCGGAATCGAGTGAACAAGCGATGTACACTACACTGTAGTGCCATATACCACAATGCACTGCAGTCGTGTTTTTCCACAGAAGAAGAATGTGAAGAGCGAGATGGAGAAAAAAAAAACAAAACAAACATGCAGGCCAAGCCTGGCATGTCACAGTCTTATATAATATAATTAAAGTAGCATTGATCATGATAAAATATATTCATTCAAGAGCAATAAAATATGCTTGTTGACTGTAAGGCTATTATATTTAAAATATTTTACTTAAGTCTAACAATAATTTCAGTATTGGTAAAAGGTGATATGATTGGTAAAATGAGCTCCATTGGAGTTACCGGAGGTATTCTGGAGTGGATTCAAAACTGGTTACAGGACAGAACACAAAGAGTGGTGGTCAATGGTATCTCATCTGAGCTAGGTATGGTGGGGAGTGGCGTCCCTCAGGGATCAGTGTTGGAACCCCCGCTGTTCCTCATCTACATTAATGACCTTGATGGGAATATTGAGAGCGGATTAGTTAAATTTGCCGATGATACTAAATTGGGGGGTTTGGCAAATAGTTTAGAGTCCACTAAAGTGATTCAAGATGATTTGGATAGAATCCAGAATTGGGCAGAAATGTGGCAAATGAAATTTAATGTAGCGAAATGTAAAGTTGTTCATGTAGGTAATAAAAACATTAGATGGGATTACTTCATGGGAGGTTTAAAACTAGAATGTGCTCCACGCGAGAAAGATCTGGGAGTGATTGTTGACCAAACCCTCACAGGCTCTAGCCATTGTGCCGTAGCAGTTAAAAAAGCCAATCGGATGCTGGGATACATTGCCAAAAGTATTGAGTACAAATCTAAGGAGGTGATGCTTCTTTTGTACAACACATTCGTCAGACCACATCTGGAGTATTGTGTACAGTTCTGGGGACCATACTTTAAGAAAGATATAGAGTCTTTAGAGAAAGTTCAGAGAAGAGCCACTAAGCTAATTCCAGGTATAAAAGATGAAAGCTATGAGAAGAGGCTGAAGATCCTTAATCTCTTTTGTCTTAGGAAAAGGAGACTAGGGGGTGATTTGATTGAGGTCTTTAAATATGTTAAAGGGATTAACAAAGTGAATTATGTAGGATTCCTTCGACCAAGTGTTGTTAGTAGAACTTGGGGTCACAAATGGAAGTTGACCAAAGGTAAATTTAGCACTGATATTCGGAAATATTTCTTCACCCAAAGAGTAATTTCAATGTGGAATAGCTTGCCTGACCATATTGTTGAGGCAGAGACCTTGGGGGTTTTCAAGAGCAGGCTTGACTTAAAGCTAGATACCATTGAGTCATGGACTATCTGAAGGGATATATTCACAATAGTATAAAGAAACTGGCGAGCCTAGTTGGGCTGAACGGCCTGTTCTCGCCATTCATGTTATGTTATGTTATGTTATGATTCATTGGGGTCTCCCGACGCGGATTTTTATCCAGCCAATTACACCAATAATTGTTGTGGAACTGAACGATGGAGGCGATAGTCTTTTTTGATATTCATTATGCTGGTCTAATTGTGAGTCTTAACTATACTGGAGGCATACAATCCCACAATGGAAGTTAATCAGAAGTTGGAGGTTTATCATTTTTCATTCACTATTGGAAGAGATGCAATGATCTGGCATTTTAAATTCCTATACTGATACTGATACCTGGACTTTGGGCATCAGCCAATACTGAGCACCAATCCAATACCAGTGTTTAATTAATAAGCTGTATGTCTCAATGGGCAGAAAAGAGTGGGATTATTCCTTTAAGTGTTAGGCAACATCAGGCTTGAATTAAACGTTGCTTTCCCAACTTTGCAAAACCAAATTTACAATTACATACAGTAATGTGCAGTGATAATGATATATTTAACAATATGAAGATAAATCATAAACCAAGTACTATTCAAGTATTTATTTCATGTAATATTGGATCATATATAGATGAAAATAAGTAAACAGATAACAATATACTGTAAAAACAAAAATAATGTCATTTTGAGAGAAAAAGTCAATATCTACTCTGGCCACTCTCTGCTTTTATAACAGCATTTAATCTTTCAGGTATAGTTTTCACTTACTTTTTTATTTCCTCACTCGCAAAACTCACCAATTCCATATGGTTTGAAGTTCATTCCAAAGAGACTGTTTCAGTGTTACAGATTTGTTTATCTTTGTATCAAGCAAATCCCAGATTTGCTCAATCGGAATAGGGAGTGGACTTTGAGCTGGCCAAGTCATAACTATTATGTTACCAGATGATTCTCTCCTACTGAGATAATTCTTACACAATTTAGGAGTGTGTTCAGGGTCATTCTCTTGTTGAAAATAAAATACCTATGTTACCAACTAATCAGTCTCTTTCCAAATGGCAATGCTTGCCTCCCAAGGGTGCTTTGGCACTCCTTTCATGTTGATTTTTATGAGATCACTAGCTCTTTTGAGTAGACTGAACCCCAAACCATAATATCACCGCTTCCATGTTCACTGAAGGGGTTAAATAGACATTTTTGAAACGTCTCCAAGTCTATGGCGCACTTAAGGTCTGCGTTTGGATGAGGAAATTTGCCATTTTGAATCAGCAGCCCAAAGGACTTGCTCCCAGTCTGTTGGTGTCCAATCCTTGAATAAACTCAAGTCTTTTTTGATGTTGCCAGCTCTTGGCAGCAACATGACCAATCAGATCATTTTGACATTGGCGTCTGGAAATAGTAGATCTTGATACTTTAATATCTTCACTTTTGGTGCCATTAATATCATCACAGAGTTGTCATGTTCTTAACCGCTATTTTTTTTTTTACTTGTTATAAACATCAGAGACAACTTCCATTTTGCACCTGTTTTCATAAGCTGTCAGCAGATCAGTCTCTTTGAAATGCTTGATAGTGGTACTTACAGTGCCATGGCAGCATTTAACGTCTTCGGAAATTTTTCTAAGTGATAAACCAGCATAATGTTAGGCCACAATGCGGCTACAAACAATCTCAGGGAGCGCCTTCCATTGTGCTATTGTGTTTAACACTGTGACACTGCTCAAAGTTCATGTCACCTTATATACTGGAACAATTGACCATCAGAGGCAATTTTGCTGAATAATGTTGAACCAGTTTAAACAATTTTATTTAACATCAATGATCATGGAATGAGCCCTCAAACATACATTCCCGCTATGCAAGAAAAAATGTAATGCTAACAAACTGGTTATTTGTTGTGTTTTCTGTATTTTCTGTCATTGTGTCTTCAGTCCTATTGCTGCCCATAGCATGAATGTCGAGTGAAAGATACGAGTGCCGCAGCATAGGAATTTTCGCAGTGCGATTGATAGTTGAACAACTGCCAAGGTAAGCTTAGATTAGAAAAGCTATTTAGGTGGCTCCTTAGAGTTACGTTACTGCCCCCAGCTGGCAAGTTTGGCACAATTATCTGATGCACAATGTTGTCATTGACCAGTATATGTTGACTTCAGTACGAAAGTCTTGCTTCCCTCTTGTGGTGAGAGTAACAAGGTGCATTTGTCAGTAAGGCACATTGCCTGGTATTGGGTGGCTTGATGCTCGTTTTAATCAAACTTTCTGGGTAGTCTGGTTCTTGTTTTGATAAAATTTGCAGGGCATTGTGTTAATTTAATATATATTAACTGGGGCAGCAGTAGTGATTATGGTTTGAGGGGATTACCCTTTACTTGCGGAACTGATCTGGCAGCTTCCCCCTGACTACTGATGGTTTAAACTTAAAATTAACAATATTTGGGGTGGTCAAAGAACATTTAAATAAGTCCACTGATGCTTCTGAATGTAACAACACATAACTCTTCATGAAACTCTTGTTTTTTTTGGCATACTTAATACAGATTTTTTTTGTACCCCAAGATGAATAGTAAGTTTATTTGTGTGAAATTAAGCATTTTACTGTTTCTCTAATGAAAGATCTATCAGATCCAGCTTGATTGATTACAGGACTACACCTTAGCCACTTCCAAATGAAAAATTAACTTGATGTTATCTTATGATGTATAATGACTGCAAGTTTCTTTCAGAGTTTCTTTGTGCAGCATTCTGACAAATGTTAAAATATTTGAAAATAAGAATGCCATCTCTTTCATGTAGCCAGTGCCCGGGTGAGACTGATGGATGGAGAAGATAGATGCTCTGGCAGAGTGGAGGTCTTCCATGATGGTCAGTGGGGATCAGTGTGTGATGACTTGGACATAAATGCCGCTGACGTGGTGTGTAGAGAGCTGGGCTGTGGCAGAGCTCTATTAGCTCCAGGACAGGCTGCCTTCGGTCAGGGCAGCGGGCCCGTCGTGTTGGGTGATGTGAGCTGTGTTGGAAGTGAATCCTCCCTGACACACTGCCAGCACCCTGGCTATGGGAAACACAACTGCAGTCACCGTAGAGATGCTGCTGTGGTTTGCGCAAGTAAGAAATCCCTTGTGTTTTCATAATTCCCTTTGTTTGTCTATGCCAACTATTCTCAAGCTAAAATATCCATATTTGATACCTTTTCATTGTGGCATTTTTATACTGGTGTCAATCGACTAAGAATTCTGTTTCTGCAACACTAGATTTTACTTTTCATGAGTGCAGTCAGATGTGATGATCCCAGCCAGTGATAACAGACACAGAAACTAGCATGCCACTGAAAAAGAGCAAGTGTCCAGAAGTACCTTGTGGTCTGCATTACGGGACCCATCGCCCAACACAGCACTGTGTGACATGATAATTTTTCATTGTGGAATGCAAGAGAGTGAGGGAAATCTGTACATGCGGCAGCACTAGAGGAGGATGACTCGCGGAGTCATGAGTTATGAAAAAATAAGTTTTTGGCTCGAACCTTTTAAAGATATTTTTTTTCACCAAGCCCCATTTATGTTGGAGAGTGAGCAGCAGCTTAAATTAACCACGTTTTAACGCATAATAATCCACAGGAGGCTCCAACATCTGTTGATGCATACTTTAGTAGAGTTGAAGCCCCCATCAGTTGGTTGCCGAAAGATTATTATAAAGGTTATATTGGACAAGGGCCTCTTTATTGACCTAAGCTGTAGTAGGGGTATTCAGCCTTATCCTCAAATGGCTTTAATAGAATTTCAGTTCCCAGATGCCTCAACTGGAGCCACTGTTAGAAAGGCACAGTCGCTGAGTACCAGTCATCCACAAAAGGTATTATTGCAGTGACATAATCTGCTTTTGATTTGCCGAAATAGCCTGGCACCTTAAAGAAAAAGGCCAATTACAATAAAGGAGCCATTGACTTGAATGGAATATGATGTATTTTTGACTTAAACTGGAGACAACCAAGGTTGTACCAGTGAGTGACTCACCTGAAAGAGACAAAAAAGTGCCTCAAAATATTTTTAGGGCAGGAATGGGACATAATCTTGCAGAAACAGGCAGGTGAGAAATTTGAACTCTTTCCCATGCTGACCTCTACTTTAAAATTTGGGTTTGGTATTTTATTTGATATTTCAGGGTCAGATAACAATAATGGATGACTCAAAACATTCTTCTTTCTGTAATGAGATTGTATTATAGAATTTGAAAATAAGCCATTGCTGTTTTTGTTGTCATAGTTCCTTTATTTAAAGGAGCTCTGGTACTTGGAAAGTGTATACAAAGTGAGTGTGGACAAAAAAAAAAAAAAAAAAAAACATGAAGGATAGACACCTCAAATTGTAAGAAAGATTAGGAAAAAAGCAACTTCCATTTTGTGTTTGAAAAGAAAATGTACTCACATTTAAAGTATAATCTCATCCATTCAAGCATTGAGCAAGATGATTACAAATGCATTTAAATTCTTTTTTTTTAGCATTTTATCACCACTTTTTGCTAAAAGTATTAACGAATGAACAAGCAGTGCCAGGAGCAAGGTACCTCACCCCAACAAGCATTTCAGTGCTCGTGTGTTGACTCACATTCACCAAAAATAAACACTGAACTTTTCTTATTTCCTAACTGCACCAACTTGGCGGTGTTTCAGTGCGGAGGAATGATGTTACACGGCTTAGAAGGAGAAAACTCTGTTGACATGGCAACTGAAAGTTGATGACCTTAGTCTCTACATATTTGAAGAACTGTAAGAGAGCTCTGAATGACGCTGCACATAAAGTTTTAACATAATTAGATGAAATTGAGAAATTTTATGGACATTTGTACTTTTTGATCAAACCCCTCCCTCCCTCCAATATTTAGTCCTGCTGCTGAAGAGGGGTTGCCCCTTATGACATGGTGTTGCATATCAAAGCTGCATCCTTTGAGCTTGGTTGAATGGTTTCATCCCAGATAGACGCGTCCCAGTTAGAAATGCCCAGATAGACGCATCTTAGTTAAAGGCTGCCCCAAAGGCCTAATTTAATGTTGAATCAATCGTCAGGTATCTAGCTTCCAATGCAAAAAAATTCTCAAAAATACAAAGTCCCATTACCTAAAATACCCACTAATGTAACTGGGACATATCTATCTGGGACGCGTCTAAAAAGAAAACGTGGCTTAAACTACCCAGTCGTCTACCTGGAATGCATCTATCTAGGATGACATGGGTTGGGGAACTTGATCCAACCATGACAACACAAATTATTGCAAAAAAATAAGTATTTCTGTACTTTAGTCTTTATTTATAATGAACTTTGGCCTACTTTTTTCATCCCCCTGGTAGCATTACAGCAAGGGGGATATAGTCATCAGTGTGTCCGTCTGTCCATCCGTCTGGGCAGACGGGCGTCCATCTGTAATCATATCTTGTTTGGGCCATATCTTGGAAACTATTCATCCAACCTTCACGAAACTTCACAGATTTGTTGAGCATGGTATCTAGGTGTGCCTTTTGATACTTAGGAATTTCTGGATTTTTTTTTTTTTTTTTTTTTTTCGTTTCAATGGAAACTTGTGTGAATCGGAACTTAGCTTGTCCAGGCCATATCTCAGAAACCATACATCCGAACTTCACCAAACTGAATAGATATGTTAAGCATTATGTCTAGATGCAGGCATGAAAATGGGTCAGGGGTTAAAAAGGTGAGAAGGGTGCGGAGGAAATACGTTCCGGTACACTGTACAATCCAACAAAATATTGAGCTCTGTCCACCCACACTGTGTTTCAGTGATCTGCAGGAGGCGCCACACATGCGCCACACACACACGCGCACACACACACACACACACACACACACCTTGTGCGGGCCATGTTTTATTTAGAAACAAAGTTTACTTTCACAGAAGCTAAATGAGTTAGATGAGTCAGAGAGGTGTTCAAAACTGTTTGTACAAGGCCATATGAACAATAATAATTTAAAGAGAAAAAAAAAACAGAATAAAAAAAATAAAGACTTTACATCCTGCACTTTAGATTGGCTCTGGCTTGCCTGACTCTGGCTTGCTGATGCTGGGAGGAAAGTGCTGGCAACACTGTGTGTGGACGCAATGACTTCCATCTTCTTCTTATGTATCTCAGTTTGGAAGTGAGCAATCAAAGCATGGCTGCCCTTGTTTGTATAATTTATGTCCTTGTGGCAGAGGACACACCTGGCCAATCCCTGTCTGTCAATTTTCTTAAAGAAATCCCCAACGTGAAAGGACATCTCTTGTCCCTTCACAGGTACCTTGCCCTCCAGCTTAAGCCAGGCCCACTTCCAGCTGCATTTAATCCCTGCATCCAGCTTTTTAACAGCTGCAGCGTCCTCTTCCCCTAACACACTCATTCTGCAAGGATAATGTTTGCATTAGTGCAAGTGGTACATCAGTATTAACTGTAAACCACTCTTTTTACTGTGTACACACCAGAAACTACTAAAGCTGTAATGGCCAGAAGTAACTGACTTAGAATGGTGACAAAAGCTACAGCAGCGACTAAAAATAATAGCAACATAGCGATCTACACAACAGCTTTAGTAGCTTTTGGTCTAAACACACGGCAAGCCTTTCGTGACACACTCTTCCCTGTTGTCTTCTCTCACGCTAATGTCGCGCTGAAAAAAACGCCCCGTCTTGTCAATGGTGAGCAGAGCAGTAAACGCGAGACGCCCGCTTTCGCTATTTTAGATGGCTCAAAACCATTACGTTTTAATGAATCAATAAATAACATCAGCGGCGAAAAGGAGTGTAAAAAGGACCAGGGTTCACATGTTTTTATTTTGTCACAAAAGGCTTCAAGCATGGGCCAAAGCATAGGATAACAAGTTCTAGAGTTTGCCACTTTTCAGCCTTTTCAGCCCCTCACGTGATTATCCTCACACGTCCCTGAAATACCAATTACAGAGATATTAGAAAGAAGCTTGCGTTTCTTCTTTTATATTACCGTTAAATACACAAGCTTGACGCTAACTTAATATATTAGTAGATCGCGTTAGTAACGGGAGCTATTTTTTCACCGGAGATTTGGCTAGCTGTGGCAGTGTTCAACGCAAGCTGTAGCGAACGGCAGTAACTTTGTTATACCGCAAAATATGAAAACGATTGAAACCATAACTCACCAAATTCAATCTGCTGGCAAATGCAGATAAATGTGTATGCTGCGCTCTGGTCTGCCTTGTCCCCGGCGTGGATAAGTCCTGCTTCTCGTTCTCGCAGCTTTGCAATGCAACCACAGGCTCTCCAAGCACTCCAAGTACACGTGAAGAGTGTGCGCATATGGCAAGCCGTTTTAACATTTAATAGCGAAGTTTGACTATCCGGGATTAACATTGCAGATATCAACAACGTCATTTTGACTCGTCGTAATTACATTGTGACTAGACAGAATTTTAATTCAAGATATCTATAACGTCATTTTGACTAGTGAAAACTACAGTTAGAGATATCTGTAATTCAGTTTTGACTAGTCACAACTGAATTACAGATATCAGCAGGGACGTCATTGAAAGCGACACTCGACTCGTCACGCATCCCAACTGACAAATGTAGATATCTGTAATTCAGTTTTGACTAGGCAGAATGAACATTAAAGATATCTCAAACGTCATTATGACTAGTCAGAATTGTTGTGCAGCGTTAGCGGAAGAAATGGCGGTTGCTGTTGTGGATAACATTGTTAGAAAATGCCATAAAATAGAAAGAGCTTATCACCAAGGAATTTTGTGGCGAACGAGAGCTTTGTTCACTAGAGACTTGTGGTAGAAATTTACAGCGTATCGAATATTTGTGGTCTCCGGACACACTTGAGGACCTACGACGAATTCTGGGGTGCATTTCCCGAAATCACAGATGCTACCTTACATAGTTGGGCCCATTGACTGTGAATGGACGAACTATGTAAGTTGCTAACTTAGTTAGCAATACGCTTTTGGGAAACGCGCCCCTGGATGGTGTCAGAACACTGATCCCCCGTTCCGAGATGCGTTTCCCGAAATCACTGATGCTAACTTACATAGTTGGACCCATTGACTGTGAATCGCTTTTGGGAAACGCACCCCTGGAGTAACAGCTGAAAGAGTCGTCTTGTTGCAGAATGTAACGTTAAACCCTGTGCATTTGACAGCTCATGTCGTGCACCGGCTGCGGCATTAAAAACACGATCAAAAACACATTCGGCCTCTGCTTGCTCTGACATGGCGTTTGAATGCAGCTTTGAATCAACACGCGGCGCCGCTCCCGCTTGCCGTAACTTTCTGGCATACAGATATCTGCGACGTCATTTCGCCTAGTCAAAACTCTAATTCAAGATATCTTCAATTACATTTCGACTAGGCACAATGGAAGTGAAAGATATCTCCAATTTGAGATATCTCTTATCAAATTTCTCTCCGAGATATCTGTAACTTGATAGCAGATATCTACAATTAAATTACGTATATCCCAAATTCCAGTTTGAGATATCTACTAATTAATTTTGACTAGACATACATCCAGTTAAAGATATCTACAATGACACTCTGACTAGGCAAAGCTAAATTTAAGATATCTACATAGGACAATGTAGATATCTTGAATTGAGGGCAATTCAAGATATATTGAACTGGAATTTTGACTAGTCAAAATTTAATTGTAGATATCTCAAACTGGAGTTACTACTAGTCGTAATTCAGTGGCAGATATCCGTAATTCACTTTGCGGATATCTGCAACTGAAATGTAGATATCTGTAATGAGAAACCCCATTCACATGAATGGAAAAAGTGACGTCATTTATCCTAGGAAGAATGACGTTGTAGATATCTTAAATTACAATTGTGGATAGGAGGAATGTCATTGTAGATATCTGAAATGCTCTTTTTGACTAGGAAGAATTGAATAGCGGATATCTGCAACACATATCCAGTCTAGCTATTAAATGTTAAAACGGCTTGCCATGCGCATGATTGGAATAATGGAACGCAGTTTGGCCTATGATTGGTTCTCGTCAGCGAAGCAGCCAGGAGGATTTGCTGACCGTCCAAGTGTCATTTAAAGGGCCGATTTCTGAAGTGCTCAGTTTGCGTATTAAGTCAATCACATGATAATTAAAAAAAAAAAAAAATCCCCGACCCCCCAAAAAAAAAAAAAATTCTCCTCGGATCTACACAATTCATGTAGGTCACCCTTTTTGACTTCAAAACGGCGAATTTCGCCGAAAGGTGAGAGATTTTCATGCCTGTAGATGTGCCTTTTGATAGTTAGGCATTTCTACAATTTTTGATTTTTCCACTTTACATGGAAACTTGGGTGAATTTGGACTAAGCTCACTGATAATTTTGATCAAACATGTTCAGAATGATTTCTATATGTGTCTTTTGACATTTAGGAGTTTCTGAAAAAAAAAATTTCTGCGTCTTTCATGCGAATGTGTGTGAAGGTGGACTTAGTTCACTGATAATTTTGTTTGGGCAATATCTCTGAAGCCATCTCCAACTACACCAGTGTCAGCAAAACTTAGTTTAATACGTTCCATTTCATTTATTGTCTTTTGAAATGTTTGTTATCCCCTCGGCATTATTTTTATATGAATAAAATAAAAAGCTAGGAAACTCGTGGCAGCCCACTTCCTCGTAGTGAGTGCCGGTAACATGAACAGCAAGATCAACAAACAACCACAACTACTACAGCTAATGTCCTCAGACAGACAGTAGAACACAGATTGACCACATCTACACCAACATACCTCGACCGACAATTGACACAGGGACACTGAACACGTATTGGTCTGACCACAATATTGTCTGGATTGCCATTTCATAGTCAGGCAAATTTGTGACCTTATTACTTCAGATCAAGTCCTTTAATACTGTAGTACATTTACTCATGTAAATTGACCAGTTAATCCATGAATGTGGGGGGGCTGGGGGGATATGCCATTGCCAGATGGCTCTTGTTCAAAAATAATATGGCTTTTACTCTGGACCATGGCAGACCTGTGTGGCAAGTTCTGAAATGATTGATATAACATTGATGGTGCCAAGTTACTAACAAACAAACAAAGGAATGAAAAAACACGAGGAACAAAAACTGATACCTTCTCCAGATCTTCTGATAATAATGCTAAAGTTCTGCCTATCACCAAATGATGCAAATATAGAATGATAATTAACAAGAATGTGTTTTACACAGAGGTCAGACTGGTGGATGGCGATGGTCAGTGCTCTGGCAGAGTGGAGGTCCTCCATGATGGCCAGTGGGGAACAGTGTGTGATGACGGTTGGAACACCACAAATACTGACGTGGTGTGTAGAGAAATGGGCTGTGGCACAGCTCTGGACATTCTTGGGTCCACTCACTTCGGAATTGCAAGTGGACCCATCTGGCTGGATGACGTGACTTGTTCTGGAGACGAACCCTCCCTGACACAGTGCCAGCACTCCGAGTATGGGAAACACAACTGTGATCACTATGAAGATGTTGCTTTGAGGTGTACAGGTAGGGAATCTTATATTTTTTCCTATGGTTTTCCTCAGTGTTTTTTTTTATACCCCGCTAGCTGAATGCTGAAGGGGATTATTCTAAGGTGACGCCGTCTTTCTGTCTGTCAATGAGTGCCTTTGTCAACCTCAGAGCAAGAGGGTCGCGGGGCTCACACCTGGTCCATTTGAATCAAGCTGGCTCATTCCCAGCCCATTTGGGAGGTTGTACTGCTCACCTCATGCTCGCTTGAGTCCTATCCAGGCACTCCTTGCACTCATCTCCCTCTAGAGTCCCATGTCACTCATGATAGGCTGAGTGGATTCAAAATACTTTGACATTGTTATTAACTAATATGCTTTTTATCACTTTGTCTCAAGTGCTTTTAAATTTTATATGACTAAATTAATTAAATGCTCACAAGTGCAAGCACAAATTTTTAGATTAGAGTTTGCATTTTCTTCTTGTGTTCATCATGTAGATAGCTTACTCTAGTTTCTTCTCACTGCCCAAAAACATGCACGCTAGGTGAACTGGTATGAGTGTGAACCCTACGACAGACTGGTGAGCTGCCCAGGGTGTGTTCCTGCCTTTCGCCCACAGTTGGCTAGGGAAGACACCAGCTCCCCTGCGAATCTGATGAGGAAAAAGGGGTTTTGAAAATGGGTGGATATTACACCAATATAATAAACCTGGCCATGTTTTATCTCATATTCATGTGTGTATATATATATGAAGTGGCTCGCTGGCCACTTCATTAGGTACACCTTGCTAGTAGGCCTTTGGGTTTTGGTATGAAAATGCACAAGCAAAACTAAAAAGAAGGCCTGTGGCCATCAGGGCAAACAGTCACAAAATCAATAAAAAAAAAAAAAAAACTTTCATAGAATGGAAAAATGTATTTTCACTTAAAAATTGTGCGTAGAAAGGAAGTATGCATTGTTAGTCAATTGTGTAGAAAAATCAACTTTACATTCCATTCTTGTTGCATTCAACAAAATATATCCATTATAAAAAGTCAAGCAGACCAGCTAATGATAAGTTTTAGCTTTCAGCATCAACAATGTGCATATACTTCAAAAGCTGGGGCAATCTCGAAAACTGCTGACAAAATAAATTCTAATAGTTAAATTTTTCATTTGTAAATCAAAACCGCTCACCAATAGCTTTACTTAGCTAGCCAATTGTTTGTTATACAGTTAAGCGGTCCAGTAAGGGGTTGAGCAACGTTATACTGAACTATTTGCGCCAAATTGATTGGTCTTTATCTCCATCACTAACCATGGTCAAGTATTTTTTTTCCTGACTTCATGTGGATTTTTATTATTTGATTCCAGTGGCATATTGTTTTGCATGTGTCCGTCTGTCTGTTTGTCTGCCTGCTGCGGGAAAAAAAAACTTTAACCTACAATACTTTGACCTGCCACCAGGGGCATCAGTGTCCAATGAACACAGCTTTGTTTTACACCTGTCCGTCTGCCTGCAGCGGGGGGGGGGGTAAACTTCATCCTGCAATACTTGAACCTGCCGCCAGGGGCATCAGTGTTCTACAAACACAGCTTATTTTTTTCCTCTTTTGAGACTCAGGTGGATATTTCTTCCTCAGTGAGTTGTCAAAATGCATGGAAATCCACTTCAATAAATTTGCGTGTATCCCCCTTCGCTCCCCAAGCAGTAGACACAAGATTATGCTTTGTCAATTAAGGGTGTTAAAGTGGTCTGCATTAGACTTTTGACATTACCGCGGACTAAATTGATTATCCTTCGGAAGCCTCCTTAAAGCTTGGGTCCCTGATTTGCCTGTCCCTCAGGTTTAGCTCTGGACATGGACGCTGAAGCAAAGGTGAAGAAAAGTAACCATGTTGCTTGTAATGAATTTCTTTCACTGACGGCCGCTCTTGTTAAGTTATGCATTGAGAAAAACTGTTTGTTGATACTCAGATATAAAATACGGCACACATGGTGTTCCGTATTGATTCCTCAAGGAACGCAACATATTATTTTCATTTACGGAACAATTTCGTAAAATACGGAACGGGTGGCAACCCTACCTCGCCCCCTCCCCCCGCTTCTTCTGTTTTGGTGAAATCTGCTGCTTTTCAAGTGCTGCTACTGATGTATCCAAAGGCCCACACACTGCTCAGAGGAGTGCGGCTCACTTGGATACATCAGTAGCGGTCAAAGGCCTTTGGGGACAATATCAATTTCATAAATGGCCTGATCAGTTTTACACAATAATCAACATAGCCAACATACCGCAAGATTATTCTAACCAAAATCAAAATAAATTTTAATATTTTGTAGCATGTTACAGTGGTGGAAACATAACCTTCATTTAAATAAACTTATTGTAAATTACACTGTGAAAAACCAACTTGGTTGTAAACGGGTCTAAAATTATTCCTTGTCATGACAACGATTAGGATGAGATCAGCAATGATTACCTATAAAAACCAATATGTTACAGTGAGATTGCGAACAAAGTCATTTCACGAAATGGCGGGCGCTAAACTTCAGTCATTTCATGAAATGACTAAATTTTTTTCATATTTCACGAAATGACTGGTTTCACAGTCTGACTGTAACATATATAGATGGCTTGCTAAAGCTAATGGTCCCATCAGAGTTTCTTGCTGAGCGCCTCTTCTACTGACAAAGCCTGAAAAATATCAGCTGAAAAAGCCCATGGCTGATAAGCTAGCCTATTTTTGGAGGCAGAGTTCCCAGTAAGATGGTCACTTGTCTGGCAACTGACCGAGTGAACGGTGATCTTGAAGACATATCAGCTGGCAAAAGCTAAGCTGAAATTATCACACTGTCTACTTTAAATGCAATTGTCATTTGCTTTATTTGTTTTTCTGGCTGTTAAACCCTCCAAAATTCCTTTTAAAAAACTGAAATGTCCTAAACTTGCTGGATATGGGGAACTTTTAGTCCTGCAAATGGCCACAAAGTAGATTTTTATCCAGGTGTTGGCCTGATGAATCAAAATACTCGATAAAATATGCGCCGTTCAACTGAATCTGTCTACAGCTGAAATTTGTCATAGCAGTCAAAATGATTAACTTTGTACACAGCAGTGATGTCACTAGCAAAATATTTATCTCAATACCACTGCCATATCAGGTATTTCAATAGCAATGCTAAAAAGGACCATGGAATGGAATTTCATTTCCAAAATGAAGTTTCCCAAAATGTCCCGAAGTTTTGCATAATAAGAGGACGCAGAAGACCAACTATTCTTACTGAGGCCCTCCATTCTTTAATTGAGTCATAATGATAGATTTAGCAGTGATTTTACTTATTCTGTGATGGTAGTTGGTTGAAATTCAGATTTGCAACATTTGAACTGAAAGCAGCCGACTCTTTAGAGATCAAATAAAATACTAAGGGAATGACTTAAAATCCGAATAGATAAAAATTTAATATTGGTGGAATCAACAGGCTCCTGCATGGAGACAGTGTGCAGTCATGGCCACTAATTAATAAACAATATAGATGCAAAGACAATGATTACATGTCAAACAGGCTTGGGATTTATTTGCAAAGAAATTAGGAGCCAATTGACATGACTCAGTCTGTGATTTGATCAATTGAAAATACCACAATCTAATCATTTGTTCATGTACACAATGCTAATATGGGACTTAAATATTCGTCAGGGCATGACAGCCATTTCTGATATAAGGAGGATAATGTGAGGTAATAATCCCTCAAAATTAGGAATTGGTTTGGGCTGAGACATAATATCAACTTTTTAAAACTCAGACGTTTGCGGTTGGTGTAAAAACCAGTGGACTCTTTGGTCCCGAAGTCTCAATTTGAAAACAACTGGGTTAGGAGATTGTGAGAAACACATCTAGGATCTACTGTCCAAGAGGGAGGGGGTCAGTGTATGCTTAAATGTGATGAAATTTGTTAATATGACCTGTAAATAAAGGACTGGATAATTACAAAGGAGAGTCTCAAGCTCATGCAATGTTTTGCTATGTTTGAGTTTGGAGGAATGAAACAAATTTACCATCACCCAGATACCATTGTTACAGTCTTACACACACTGACTAATGAGTTAATATCATCATATTTTACCAAAACACAAACACACGCTTTGTGTCAAAGCCCTAAGTACTCTGTGTTTTTAGTCAGGCAAGGGTACGCGAAAGGGCATTTCACCACGGTGGATAAAAACATATCATAACATGAATGACGAGGGAAGGCCATTCAGCCTAATTAGGCTCGCCATAGCCCAATCACAATGAACCTAACACTTTGGATACTTAAGGATTGGATGGTATCTCGCGCTGTTAAGTCATCCTATTCTCCAAGCCACATCTCTGAAATCCCAACTATAGCCTGGCTAATCATAACAGCCTCAAGTTCTATTATTATTATTATTATTATTATTAATTTATTTTACTTGTAGCATTTAAATAAAAACATTTCAGACTATTAATTTTGAATACCCCCATGTGTTCCCCCGCTGCCTGCTGCTCCAAGCCACTCAAGCTTTAAAATGATGGCCTCACTTGTGCCTGTCAACTTTCATCTGGGCAGGCTGCATCTCTGCATTCTTTTTGATCACTTACCTCACTGCCCTCCGAGTCCCCAGCAAGCATACAACTCCTCAATTAACCATTTCCATTTTGGTGCAAAGTTCTAATAAAGATTGTATCTAGAAGTTGTTTAAGCCATCTGCTCATGACGCGAAGAAAATTTACACCCATTCATTCCGCTTTTGCTCCCATGGGCACATGCTTCCTGGAAAAGCAAAGGACTAAGGATCATGGGTTTTGACAGCTTTGTGTCCAGTCTTTCCTCCATATAATGGTACTATTTTTGTTATAGGAACTAAAATACAGACCTTATCAGTGTTCACATCTGCTTTTTTTCAGGTCCGGTAAGACTAGTGAATGGATTTGATGAATGCGCTGGCACAGTCGAGCTCTTCCATGGCGGCACTTGGGGAACCGTTTGTGGAAACAACTGGGACATAAATGAAGCTGAAGTTGTGTGCAGGCAGCTGAACTGTGGAAACGCCATCACTGCTCTAAACATGACCCGCTCTGGACCACACAGCGAGCCCATCTGGTTGGATGATATGATGTGTTCTGGAGATGAAGCCTCCTTGACGCATTGCCAGCACACTGGGTTTGGGAGGCACATCTGTGATGACCATGGACATGCTGGTGTGGTTTGCTCAGGTAGGAAATCTTAGCAGCTTTCATGACTAAATTGAATCGACTGGTACAAAAATGCATAAGAGAATATATCTGCTCTGTGTTTGTCATACAGCCAGTACCCAAGTCAGACTGCGGGATGGAAGTGATCAATGCTCTGGCAGAGTGGAGGTCTATCATGGCGAGTGGGGAGCGGTATGTGATGATCGCTGGGGCATGAACGAAGCTGAGGTGGTGTGTAGACAGCTAGGCTGCGGCAGTGCTGTGACTAATGCTAGCTTCACTCATGAAGAGTCGAGCAGTCCCGACTTGTTGGGTGAAGTGGCTTGTTCCGGAAAGGAATCCTCCCTGTTTCAGTGCCAGCACTCTGGGTTTGGGAGACGCAACTGTGAAGATCATGAAGATGCTGGTGTGGTTTGCTCAGGTAGGAAATCTTTTGCAATACTTTCTAAAGTCTAAACAGTTGACAAGTACATGGATGTATTAAAAAAATGCAACACATCCACTCCTTAAAACAGTCCCAAAGCATCACTGATCCAACTCCATATGTCACCATGGGTATGAGATAAATTTCCTCTTATGCGTCTTCGCTTTGATGCCAAACATGCCAATAACGTTCAGTTTTGGTCTCATCCAACTATAGATAACTGCTCAGTTGACCCAAAGCGCACTTTAAAATCTATGCAGAATTGGTTGCGAGACATAAAAATGTACTGTTCGGCAATGGCCATCTCGGTCACCAGACCACAATCTGAGCAAAAACCTGCAGGCTAAACTAAAGAATGCAGTTGCTTAGCACAAAATCAAGAATGTGACTCATCTTGAAAGGACCAGGAAAGAGGAATAATATAGCACCCCTTTGCCTTCACTTAATCAAACAGCTCAGGAAAAGACTCAGTGCTGTTATTCTTACCAGAGGTGATTACATCAAGTACAAAACCAGGGATGCCTTTAATTGTGAAACCTGATATTAGAAGAAATAGATTTTTAATTTCAGTTCTAGAAGAATTGGGACACTGTACAAAAATGAAAGTAAAAGCAGCAAGCAGACTCTGTTAATGTGTATTCAATTGAAAAAAGTATAAAGACAAAAATGACGGTTTGACTCACCAGCTTCACCACTATGTTCACTACTGTGTAACATCACCTCTCCTTTTATTTACACTCAGTAGTCATTTTAATACTGAGAACATTAATTGTTGGTTTTTGGAAATTTGGAATTTGTTCCAATTCTTACCTCATATACAGTGGTGCTTGAAAGTTTGCGAACCTTTTAAAATTTTCTATCGTTTTTTTTTTTTTTTCTTATGAACGTGACCTAAAACATCATCTGATTTTCAAACAAGCCCCAAAAGTAGATAAATAAAATCCCCGTAATCAAATGTGAAAAAGATTTATTTTTTTATGACCTTATTTTTAAAAAATGATCCAATAGCACATCTGTGTGTGGCAAAAGTAGGTAAATTCTTAGGATTATCATATAATTTGAAGGTGAAATCAGAGTCTGTGTTTTCAATCAATAGGATGACAATGAGGTGTGAGTAGGAGACCCTGTTTTATTTAAAGAACAGGCATCCAGCAAAGCCCGATCATGAATACAACACATTAGCGGATGTGTATCATAGCTCAAATAAGGGAGGTGTCTGAGGACCTCAGTAAAGGAGTTGTTGATGCTCATGAAGCCGGAAAAGGCTGGAAGGCCATCTCGAAAGAGTTTGGACTCCACCAATCCACAGTCAGACAGACTGTGTACAAATTTAGCATAGCGTTAGTTCAGGCAGGACACGGAGTCAGGCCTAGCTCGCAAAGCCCGCCTTCATTAGTGATGGTACAGCTGAAAGCTCGGCTGATTCCCTCCAGGCACTCAATTGGCAAATCTGGTACCCTATTTAAAGATGTTTTGCCTCCCAACTATGTCCTCCTTTACACCTTTATCTTCAGCAATTTGCCTTTCATACAATCTTCTGGCATTCCTCAGCTCTTTTTCGACCACAGCCTGCATTTTACAGTATTCAGCCTTAGTGTTCTCATTGTTATCCTTTATGTACATCTTATAAAGATTTCTCTTTTCCCTCAAACTCCTATGAGTGGCTGTGGTCATCCACTGAGGATCCATGCTTTTTCAGCTTACTTTTGGACACCTTTGGAGTGAATTTGCATTCAATCAAGTAAAACTCCCTTAAATCTTTCCCACATCTCATTTACAGACTCACAGTCCAGGAGTGTCTCCCATTTTATTTTGCTTAGATATGAACGCATCCTCTCAAAGTTTGCTCGCCTAAAATAGAAAATTTTGGTTTTCGAAGACACTTTTTTAACTTCCCATGAAACGTCAAAATTAACAGTAGAGTGATCACTAGTCCCAAGTGGCTCCAGTACCTCAACATTACTAATTCTATCAGAATCATTGCAGAGCACTAAATCCAAAATTGCCTTCTCTCTTGTAGGTTTATTAACATACTGCACCAAAAAATTGTCATTTATAACATCTAGAAATACTTCCTCCCCTTTATGCTGTCCTTTCACCATTTCCCAGTCGATACCAGGATAATTGAAGTCTCCCATAATAATAGTCCCTCCTCCTCTACAAGCTTGCCTAATCCTCTTTAAGTAGGGATTCAAAGAAAATAAGTACCCGTAAAAATGGTCCGTTATGGCAATTTCATGATATGTTGAAAGTATTCGCTCATATAACAAGAGAAAAAAAAATTCATGCTACTTGATATTCGCTTTCGAAATGTTGCTCCTTTTCCACGGTAACTAGTCCGCCGACAATCTCATTTCCTGAGACGTCACACACGGGTTGTGTACTCTGATAGTACCCAGATGTTCCATAGTTATAATACAGTGAACACTGTGAAAATTGTTTTCAATTTTGTTTTTAAAGCCTGACGAGTCAGAACTCTTAATAGATGTCTTCCAGATCTCCCAGTATTTCATAGTTTTAAATCCCATGTTTAAATCTTTATATTTTTTTTCAAGCTGATGTCGCATAAAGGTGATTTCTTTCATCGATGCATATTAGTTTTGCTGATTATTTTGGTTCGGTCCGGTCCTGCAAAAAGTGCGGTCGCCGCGCTGGCTATACGCTATACACATACACGTTGTCTAGTTTAGAAAGAAAATAATGTTTTTACTGGAGTCATGCTACCATTCCGAGGAAGTTGGATAAGCCAATGCTCAGGGCTACAAAAAAGATAGTATTTTATGAACACGATCAAGTGGACTCTCATAACAGTGATTGACTGACATAGAAATATGGAGTGACGAGGTCGATGCCATTTAGAACACAATCATACCCTCAATATCTCCACCCAATACCTCAAAAGCAGCCTGAATCGTCCGCCTGTACTTCTCATGCACTCAAGCTCAATTTCAGGTCTTAATAGCTTTTTCTATAGTTGTTGTATCTCTTCTCTTCTGTGTCTGCTGTGAGCACATCCTGCTCTACCTAATTGTGTCTTCATGATTAATTAATTCCAAGTCTGGTGTCATAAACCGTTTTCATATTATATGAGAAATGCACCGTGACGCATGTGAAACTGACAAACCTCCGTGCACGTAGACTTCAATTATTACATCGCCTACGTGCAGATTAATGAAAACTGGCCACACCAGATAATGCTGAGTTTTATCCCGACGCTGAAGCCCTCCGCCACAGTTTCAAAAAGTCCTGGAGGAAACCCTGCCTTCCCCGTATTTACACATGCTTTCCGTCAGATCGTTTATATGTCCATGTTAATCTTCAATATACTATATAGAAAAGTATGAGTTTAAAGTTAAAAAAAAAAAAAACGGCAGATAAATTTTTCTCCATTATAATTTATTCATCTCAAGTAAATTACGAGTCAATCTGAACCTTACATAACAAAATATAAAGCTTAGAGAGAGACATAGCACTTCTGTTGACTCTGCCCACAAATTCACTGAGCAGAGCTTGGAATACCCGTCCGTGACGTCGTCCAAAACGGGCCTCTTTCCTGGCATCATGGAAGTATTCATGCTCGATAAAGTACTGTCGTTTCGTGCTTGTTTCCATTTTCTCGTATCGATAATGTGACGGAATGACATTACATTGCATTCTTTGCATTCTAAGCTTTACATTGATGTCGAAATTGCCATATTTCAGTGTTTCCTTTGAATCACTACTTTAAGGAGCATCTCATTGACAGTACTGTTCAAAGCTAGCGGTCGATAGCATATTCCTATGTTTAAACCTGTCTCGTGTTTTGAGCCTGACCCAGATATCTTAACAGGGCAAGGAATGTTCAATTTCAGGAATTTCCTGCACATTTATGTTTTTATTCACATAGAGTGCTACACCCCCTCCTCACCTATTACATCTATCCTTCCTAAAGAGCTTATAACCTTCAACATTATATTAATCTCCATCCTCTTCACTAAGCCATGTCTCTGTAATCCCAACTACAGTGCCATGAAAAAGTATTTTCCCCCTTCCCGATTTCTTATTTTTTTGCATATTTGTCACACTTAAATGTTTCAGATCATCAAACAAATTTTAATATTAGAAAAGGCAACCCGAGTAAATACAAAATGCAGTTTTTAAATGATGATTTCATTTATTAAGGAGAAAAAGCTATCAAAACCTATCTGGCCCTATGTGAAAAAGTAATTGCCCCCTAAATCCTAATAACTGGTTGTGCTACCCAAGTCCCTAGATTAAATAATCATGTGCTACTCTCAACATGCGCTGACCCAGTGCAAAGGTACCCCTCCGGTTCAGGTGTAGCCTGTCCGGCTTGAACTGATCACCCCTGTCCCAGAAGAAGTTCTGTTGCCCCGTAAACCTGTACCCCTCTTTCCTACACCAGATTCGTAGCCACGTGTTAAACCTCCAGATAAAATTCTGCTTCCCTCTGCTTGCACATGGTACCGGTAGAATCCCGGAGAAAACTACCGTAGAGGATCTGCTCCTAAGCTTTGCAGCTAATTCCACAAATTTGTCTTGCAGAACCTCAAACCTACCCTTACCTATGTCATTTGTCACAAACATGGACAATGACCACTGGATCCCTCCCTGCTCTGGCCGGGAGCTTGTCCGCACGCTCCACACCGTGCGAGACTCCTTGCCGCGCGAACAGACTAAGCTGTCCATTTCTCTAATGATTGAGTCCCCCACTATCACTAACTCCCTTTTCTGAGGGGAAGAGGCCAACAGGGTGTCCTGATGCTCATCAATTCCCCCACTCTCAGGGTCAGGGGCCAAGTCGAGTTCCTGCAAGGGCCGGAATCGGTTGGACACCTCAACCACTGGAGGAGCTGTCGTTGTACGGCGTGCACGCCCTTTCCTGCGCTGACGTCCTACAGTCACCCAACTTTCTCTGTCTGCCTGCTCTGGGGTCTCCGCACAACCCTGCTTTGGCTTACACACCATTTCTCTAGACGACATACTACTCAGTTCCTCTAGGAACTCTACTGATTGCCAACTATGTTGTGCTGCCAACTGGCCTTGAAGATCAAGGATCTTGCTCTCCAGATGCTCAATTAGCTGGCACCGGTGGCAGACAAATCCACCCTGGAAATCTCTTTCCAGAAGTGTGATCATTCTGCAACCGTCACATAGTTTTGGCCACATTTTGAACCCCCTACCTAATGACCTCGCTCACTCTAGATAACAAAAAAAATTATTATTACCAGGACAGAAGCTCAGGAACCACAATTTATTAACCTGAGAAGCCCTAAGCAGCAGTCACAATAGAAACCGTGGGGAAACTATCTAAATGGATAATAAGCCTCTTTTAGCAGGGGCTTAGTTTCAGTAAACAAAAATGAAATACCAAATTGAGACAAACTCGATATGTAATAAGCACTCAGATGGCTGACTTGGTTTTATATAGTCCCAGTACTATTAATATACTAGTCTAAAAATATCACAGGGCTTAGCTCAGAATCCAGATAATCACAGACTGGCTTCTCCAGATTCTGTTCTCAGATGAGAGCCTCCAATACCCAGCTAAGTGATGAACATAAAATGCCAATAACCAATACACAAAATCAGCGGTAGCTTACTAGCTAGTCTCAGGCAGCTACAACGCCCAGGAGAAACTGGGGGGGGGGCAGGCACTCTAGTAAGCCTTACTGTTTAAAATTCCAACCTAACTGAATGGACGACTCAAGTAACTGTTGCCCTACTAACTAAATACCAAGTCTCACATCCCAAGTCAAAAATGCAAACAGTAACTATCTAGCTAGCTAGCCACAAGTACAACCAAAGGTAGCCAAAAAAAGAGTAAAGCCCCGGTTCCCTTTAATTCAAACGGACTGAATAAACAAGTCGTTTACTATGTGAGCTAACTTAACATGGTAACTCCCCCAACAAGCTGTCGCTAAGCACTCAAACAAGTGACTAAACCTTAATCAGCTGATCAAGGCACCGCAACCGGAGGAGAATACACAAATAACATAATTTGCAATGTGTTTAATCAAAAGAGCCCTTCAGTAAAAATGAAATGCGAAAAAGAATAAAGCCCCGGTTAACATTAATATTTAATTCAAGCATGGCAATGTGTTTATGCAGTAAAAGAAAGACCGAAGGGGACTAAAAACCCGGGTGAACGTCAATATTTATTGGCTAGGAGACTGTATGAAAGGCAAACGACTAAGTATGAAACCAACCCAGGTTGTAGTTAGATATTCAGGTAATTTGACAATATTCTTAGCGTTGAGAAGCTTGCTGAAGTTAGTTAGCTAAATTAGCTACATAAAAACCAGGCGAGAGTTGCACAGTCCTTGAAAACAATTCCGTTTTACTTTGTATATCATACAGTTTACTTAGTTAGCTAATTATTCAGCGTTTAAATTTATTTTACTTTACTTTGCTCCCGGGAGACTGAAGCCCCCCAAAAAAAACCCGTCACCTTTGTTTGACCAGATTAGCGACTTAATTTGGCTATTTGCTAACAAAGGGGGTAAAAAAAGGGGAAGATTCTCCCTGCCCCTAATGCGACAAAGGTTATACCTCGGGGGCAAATCGTCTCACCTCATTTAATGTTTGAGCTTTTACACAAATTACTTTCAGAAAAAACCTGTTTAAACAAGAGTTAAACTTCTGCTACAATCCTTGCATGCCTTTCTCTGTCTGAACTCAAGCAGAATGATCACCAACGAACAGTACTACAGCACAGCCAAGAGGTCTGCAACAGCCGCTTATGCGCAAAGGGATAAATTACGTTGATGGGATTATTATCGAAAAGTCTGCTGATGTGTTCTGCATATGTATTCTATGATGATGAAGAAAAGTGGCATTTGTGAGAGCTTTATGACTGTCTTAACAAATGAATCATCCATCAAATCCATTAAGTTTGATCACAGAGCCACATCTATACCCCATTTTATATTAAATTGATGCTTTTCTCTGTGTGCAATATGACTGCAATCCATTATGCAGCATTTGGAAAGTTGTGTATCTTTCGTTTATATAAAATTCCATGTTTTTGATGTAGCCAGCGCCCATGTCAGACTGGTGAATGGAAGTGATCAATGCTCTGGCATGGTGGAGGTCTACCATGGTGAGTGGGGAACAGTTTGTAATGATCACTGGGACATGAACAACGTTGAAGTGGTGTGCAGACAGCTGGGCTGTGGCAGCGCCGTGACAACCATAAGGTTCAACCGCTCAGGAGAGGACAGCGGGAATACCTGGTTCGATGACGTACGGTGTTCTGGAAATGAATCCTCCCTGGGAGATTGCCAGCTCATTGGGTCTGGATTCCGAGGCTGCAGTAATGATGAAGTTGCTGGTGTTTCCTGCACAGGTAGGAAATCCTTTGTGTTGCTTGCATATACCTGAATTCGGCTGACTCTTACAAAGATGACGTTGAAAGAAAATAGGACCACTCCTTCTGCAGAAAACATTGCGAAGCACTGTGTCAATTATTATTAATATAACTACACTCAATTCATCATTAAAGTTCTTTCTAAAGTATTTTATTACCCCTCGGCCATTAGTAGGGTATTTTCATCACGATGGCATCCGCATGTCTGTCTCTGTGTCTGTCTCATCAACATTTTGTGAGGGCCTGGACACAGTAGCTATTTATATTTACCTCTTTATACTTATCACATGTCATGACTTCGGGCTGCAGTTGTGCAAAAACTGACTTTTATCAGGATTTGACCTTTTACTTCAGTGCAGTGACCTTGACCATGAAAATTTTGTGCAGGCTGTTTTTCAGCTATTAATGCAAACAGGAATGTGAAACTGGCCACATGTAAAGTACATTGGATGGACCTGTTCGTTGTCTGGTTGTATTCCGCATTTGCCCTTTGATCTTCACACTATGACCTTAAATGCTTTTTCACTTTTGCGGAAAAAAAGTACTCTTCGAATTTTTCAATTTTAGGGCAGTGACATGATCGTGTATAGATGGTATTTATGCAAAAAAATGTTTTGTTCAATTTAGGTCACTGCGACTTATTCATGCAAATTATGCAAAAAGTATGGATTGTTCAAATTTGGTCACAATGACCTGCTGGCTTTATATCAGGTGTTCATGTGCACTTTTGTGACAATTCCATTTGTTTCTGTTTGAAATTATGGCACGGCCAAGGGGCCGTAAGTGCCCTGCATGTTATGTTATTGAGTGCTGGTCACCCCAAGAAGTAAATGTAAATGTATGAACTGAAGCATACTTCAAATTTAACAACATCCCACAAAGGTAATATGCAGTGCCGTAAAAAAGTATTTGCCCCCTTCCTGATTTCTTATTTTTTTGCATATTTGTCACACTTAAATGCGTCAGACCATCAAAAAAATTTTAATATTAGACAAAGATAACCTGAATAAACACTAAATGCAGTGATTTCATTTATTAAGGGAAAAAAGTTATCCAAACCTACCTGGCCCTATGTGAAAAAGTAATTGCCCCCCTTGTTAAATCATGAATTAACTGTGATTAGCCACATTTTTTTAGTTCAATTTCACTAGCCACACCCAGGCTTGATTACTGCCAGACCTGTTGAATCAAGAAATCACTAAAATAGAACCTGTTTGACAAAGTGAAGTAGGCTAAAAGATCTCAGAAAGCAACTCATCATGCTGTGATTCAAAGAAATTCAAGAACAGATGAGAAACAGAGTCATTGACATCTAACAGTCTGGAAAGGGTTACAAAGCCATTTCTAAGGCTTTGGGACTCCCGTGAAGCATGGTGAGAGCCATTATCCACAAATGGAGAGAACTTGGAACAGTGGTGAACCTTCCCAGGAGTGGCCGGCCCACTAAAATTATTCCAAGAGCGTATCGACAACTCATCCAGGAGGTCTCAAAAGAACCCAGAACCACATCTAAAGAACTGCAGGCCTCACTTGCCTCAGTTAAAGTGAGTGTTCATAATTCAACAATAAGAAAGAGACTGGGCAAAAATGGCATCCGTGGGAGAGTTCCCACGAAAACTGCGGCTGACCAAAAAGAACACAAAGGAACTTCACATTTGCTTGCTTGATGACTTTTGGACTGTGCACTGATGAGACAAAAGTTAAACTTTTTGGAAGGTGTGCACCCCGTTACATCTGGCGTAAAACTAACACAGCACTTCATAAAAAGAACACCATACCAACAGTCAAACGTGGTGGTGGTAGTGTGATGGTCTGGGGCTACTTTGAAGCTTCAGGACCTGGACGCCTCGCCGTAATTGATAGAACCAATAATTCTGCTCTCTACCAGAAAATCCTGAAGGAGAATGTCTGACCATCAGTTCGTGACCTCAAGCTCAAGCGTTCTTGGGTTATGCAGCAGCAACACACCAGCAAGTCCACCTCTGAATGGCTTAAAAAAAACAAAATGAAGATTTTGGAGTGGCCCAGTCAACGTCCGAACTTAAATACGATTGAGATGCTGTGGCATGACCTTAAACAGGCCGTTTATGCATGAAAACCCTCCAATGTGGCTGAATTAAAACAATTCTGCAAAGAAGAGTGGGCAAAAATTCCTCCACAGCGATGTGAAAGACTCATTGCCAGTTATCGCAAACGCTTGATTGCAGTTGTTGTCGCCTAGGGTGGCACAACCAGTTATTAGGTTTATGGGGCAATTACCTTTTCACATACGGTCAGGTAAGTTTGGATAGCTTTTTTCCCCTCAATCAATGAAATCATCATTTAAGAACTGCATTTTGTATTTACTTGGCTTACCTTTGTATAATATTAAAATTTATTTGATGATCTAAAACATTTAAGTGTGACAAATATGCAAAAAAATAAGAAATCAGGAAGGGGGCAAATACTTTTTCACAGCACTATATGTAAATCTGCAGCTCTCACATTGATAATCACACAAAAGTAGTGAATTTCCCACAACCAAGATAGCAGTTGCTTTCCACAAATGTCATATGAAGTTTTCACAAACTTTGTAACATTATTACGTTAACAAGAATTTGCTACATTTGCATGTAGGTAAAAAATCAAAAGCTCTTGAAATCGTAGTAACTTTGCAAAAATTTAATAAACCATGAACATAATCTACATCTGCACCTCATGATACTTAATTGCTATCTCTAAATGTCTTAAAGCGCCATTGTCTGAGAGAATGGCACTGGGTGTGGAAATGACCCCCCTAGACTTGAGCGAAACTTTGCATGTAGGTATATACACATGTATCACGGAAAATCCTCAAATGTTTTTGCTATTGGTTGCTTCGTTTGGTTGCAGCACCACCTGGAAGCCGAAAAGTCACAGTAGGGAAAAAGTGGAAAGAACCAGTCTTATGAGATGCATTATAATGGGAAATTATTTCAATCTGCCAAACTATTTCTTATGGATATGTATACTTAAGTACTTGAACTTTCCCGTGAATCAGTCACCACCGAGTGGTCACTTGGAGAATCGTGCGGCAGGGGCTCAAAGTTTAGGGAAAACAAAAATTAAAATCCACTTTTTGGACTTAATCTTTAATCTACTACAGCAACATGCCTTGAGAAACTATGCTTTATGGTGAAGGCCTATGAACGCATAATAGCATAATATGAGAATTCCTCTGGCGTCTTGCTGGACTTGTGGGATATTTGGCCTTGAAAACAGAACTTTAGCTGTTTTGGCCCTACTTTGAGGTCAGATATCTCAATACTCCAGACAAGAATGGAACTTATGAATAGGTTGATTTATACCTTCTTCCATGATGTATTAGAGGTACCAAAAATTTATTTGGCACTCCTTAGTATTTTAGTGCTGTCCCTGTGAAAGTTTCCAATACGACCTGAAAGTGACCTTCTGGGCTAATTTGGGACCATCTTTAGGAGTCCATAAAATTTTACTCCAGCTAGATAGATCCTTGAAATTTGGAGAATCTTTATACTCTACCATGTAGATTCAAGAAAAGGTGGAATTATTATGGCATTCTATATGGTAAGTCAGATATTTGACGTGTAATCTCAGCTAAAACTGCCACTAGGTGGCGCTTTCGTCGATACCTTATATTACAGCATCTCCATGGATGTGCCTCAGTAAAACCTTTGGAAACTTAATATAATAACTGGACTGATTAGAAAAAATAAGAATTTGTTATGGCATTAAGGTGGAGTTCTTTGCTATGCCAGCAGGGGGCGCAGTCAGTTATTCAAGCGTGTAGTCAATTTCTCCGGGCAGGTGCCACAGGAAAACCTTCATGAATATCATCAATGACCTTCATATCATAATAAAGGTAACACCTTGGGGATTTTTGTCATGGTGTAAAAATCAGTGTATATGAAACTGAGTCAGGGTAAATGAAGATGAAACATAGCATAAATGAAAGATCTAATTTCCGCCTCACAAAGTTTTACTTTTATCCCTTTTGAAATTATTTAGTTGTAGTCTGAAACCTCTAAAAAAAATTGCAGCACAGAATCTCACCATTATCTGAGCCAAAGTTTATTCTAATCAAGTGAATCAGAGCAAAATTAGAGAGGTGTTAGTTCCGGGAATGTCTAGGTGGCTTCTCCAAATTGGTCACTGTGTGCCAAACTGTGAAACTCATTTAATTTCACTTATATGTCACTCCAGGCATAAATTCCATCTAAATACAACCATTTTTTAATTTTTAAATATACACTTTTTAAAAAATATTTTAGCCAGTCCTGTATACATTTTCCCATTCAAAGAAAATGAAGTTTAACTCCACTGCAGCAGATTTATTTTCAATAAAACAAGCAAATAAACAAAATTATAAATACAAAGATAAAGTAAAAAAAATGAGTAAAAAGTACAAACAAACACTCCAGCAATTATTTATGCAAAAACTATGCTTACATTGCTCTATAAGGTCAAATATGTAACCGGGAGTTGAACGCGGATTACTCTTGCCCTAGCGCTCCACCTTATCCACTAAACTAACTTATCTTCTGGTTTAACATGTTTCTCTTAACGAATATAAAGTGCACCCCGATTTAGCGCATGTATAGTTGCACTCTCTCAGTACTTCTGCAGAAAACGACTTTGAAAACAACTGTTGAATATTTAGTGGTTAATTACAGCGAAAATACTAAAAACAAAACCATTTAAGCAATTATACTGTTTAACTCTCAGAGTACATGTGCAGAATGGCACAGGGACTCTAAGATAGAAGCACCAGGAACGCAAGGCTGTATCTCAAGCTACATTTGTGCAATTAAGGTAGTTCAGGGCTCGTTGGAAAGGTCGGAGCCCATAGAATCAAATGGCCTCCCGCAAAGTCAAACTGACAGCATCACAAGCAGATCACAGAGGAGAAAATGCATTGCGTGCGAACAGAATGCTCAAGGTCTGATCTCATTGGAAGCAGTGCCCCGGAAAAAAGAAAAACATGCATAGAGACTGGCAGATCTAGTTTCAGTAGAACACGGACACATTGGCCTAACAATAGCCAGTGCAGATTTTCCCTTGAACACAGTTTTTATCACAAAAAATCAAAGGTAAGAAAAATTTTTCGCTCATCACTGTATAATGTATAGTGTATGCCTGCTGTTCTTTGAGTGTGGTGTCGGTTTAAAATGACATGGCTTATACCGTGGGATTCTGCGGACTTTCCTCTTTCATTTGATTTATCGTTTGTATGCATAGCACAAATTCAGTAGAAACGAGCACTGATGTTATTAGGGGCTGGGCAGCCTAAGCTGCCAGGACCCTATTGTTATCCTGCATGTTCTTCTTTCTTCTTCTTCTTCTTTTTCTGAGGAAATCCTACCTCCCATGTGCGAAAAATCACCAAACTCCAGTCCCATGCCAGATTGCCTCAGCTGCAAAAACAGGCCAATAATCCTGATGGTGGCGCTACAGCAAGCCTCTAAAGTTCAAAATTTTGAAAATTCACAACAAATCAACCATATGTGCTACAGATTTTCAACTTTCACCAAAATGTATCCCCAATACTAAATAAACGTTTGTACATTTAAGCCTATTGCAAATTATGAAGTCCATCACTCTGTTTTTTTCAAAATCTGTAAAACTTATTAAACCTATCTCCTCCCGCAATTTGTGCTCAATTGACACCAAACTTGCTACAGAGCATCTTCAGACTGTCCTACACAAACGATTCACATTGATTTTTGATTTATCGAATATTGTGCCTACAGTGCATCAAAATGTTTGACTGTAAACGGTATTGTAAACATATACTTGTAAATTCTTGCTAAATACATTTTCTATGTTTATTAAAAAAAATGACAAAATTTTGGAGTCATGGTAGATGATGTTTGGAAAATATCAGAATTTTATCTCAAAAACTTAATTTTTTTTTACAGCATTTTTAAATTTCACTCTCATGCGAACAATTGGAGTCAATGCAAAAATGGCATTTTTAAACATCAGTTTTTCACTTATGGGGCCAATAAATCATTGTAAATACAAATTACCAACATCTCCATGCTGTCTAGGTGCAAATTGTGTATTTTCGGATTTTTGTCTTAAAGAGCTTAGGACATGCACTGAGCCAGTTTATGAATATAAAAGGGTACAATTAAAAGAATTCCCATCGTCTGCCTAAAAAAAAAAATGTAGGAAATAATTTTTAACAAAAGTCGCTATTTTTTGTTACTTTCCCCGCCCCCCTCATTAACAAACATTCTGAGCAACACAGAAAAGCGATTCTGGCACTCCCCTGTGTGGTCACGTCATAAGTTGTACACGGTGGGTGATTGTGTGTCCAACAATGATGGTATCCGAGTCAGATTCCGATAGTTCCTCAGAATTTTCAATTGAATCTGTCCATTTTGATGAAGAAGAGTACTTTTTTATGGAAGATGAGGAAACTCAACATAAAGCTGCTTTCACACCGGACGCTTGAAACAAATTTTTTTCAAGACGACAGATTATATTCAAAGTCAGTGCAAAGAATACGTTTCGCCTGTATTTGCGTCTTTGCATTGACTTTGAATGCAGTGGCCTAGCTAGACCCTGCGTGTCACTGTGGGTGGGTATTTATAAATCTGACTTTCAACGTACACCCACAGAGACACTGCTTGTTCCATTCAATTCAGGCATACTTTTTCACTCTACGTCTCTAACATTTCCCCAACTCTTCAGATCGAGACAAATCAAACGCACATACCTTCCTAGCTAAGACAGCTAGACGCAGCCGCGAGTACACGCCGGTAGATGCCTTCCGTGCAGAAATATGAGCAAAAACTTCCACCGAAGCGACGCGGTTCAAACGGTTTCCAACATTACCAGCCATTTTCTAATCCCGTTAGCAATGGTATGACAGGGATTCCCCAAAATGACAGCATACATGCTTGTTCTCCCCGATTGTAAGACGACAATCATACATCCGTCTTACCTAATCGGGGAGAACAAGCAGCACCTGTTAACTGTGAAGTGCTCTCGGAGTGAACCTTCTGATAATTATGAAAATGACTGAGAACAGGTCAGGACTAATAATTGTTTTAAACGGAAGTTTTGTGCAACCCAATTCTCTTTTCTTGTTCCGCAACAGTACTGAATTTAGCCCATGATTTAATCGCTGTTAGATCGCATATGGAGAGAAACCGTGTCTTCGGTTGCCAATTACGATAATTGGAAAACGCGTCAATAAAAGAAAATGATTGAGAACTACTAATTGCAGTCAAAAAGGGACTTGTCTTCGCACCCCCGCTGGCTACGCCACTGGAATGTAATCTCTCGTGCGAAAAAATTCGTTTTGCGTCCAGTGTGAAAGCAGCTTAACATGGGATTCGGAACCACAGATTCCAGCCTGACTACTCGAGCAATGAAGACAGCTAATTGTCAGTGTCTCCGCCTGTCCCGAGCTGTACGACACTTACCAGCCAAGTAGCGGAATGATTATTATTCCGGTTCTACAATTGTTTCTGTGCACGGCGTGTTGGATAACCAGCCTACTCACTTTTCAACCTTTAGTGAGTTCAACAGACCTGACGTTTGGTTACCTTACCTAACAAGACCATATATAATATATTAGGTTAAGAATAGCGTTAGGGTGGTTGAACTCACTCTTGATCTAGCCAGCAGTGAAATGATGATGTTGGCGGCTCTATTCATTTCTGTGCACTGTTTCATGAGCTCTCGAAACAATGCGTGTAAGCCGTACCTCGCAGCCTGCTATTATTAGCTAGTTAGCGAGCGAACACGCAGTGCGCAGAAATATAGAGTCGTGAATGATATCACAACATGTGTAAACCATGGGTGCGTTCGAGCGCGTCTGCAAGTAAGCCGGCTGCGCGAGATTCCCGAAAAATTACGCGAGAATCTTGCCGAAGTTGCGCGATAAGCCTTCCAAACCCTGCGATAGAGGGCTTATCGCGCAACCGCAAGATTCTCGCGTAATTTTTCGGGAATCTCGCGCAGCCGGCTTACTTGCAGACGCGCTCGAACGCACCCCATATCTTGCAGCTTGCTATTATTAGGTAGCAAGCTAGCAAGCACACAGTGCACAGAAATAAATAGAGCGCCGTGAATAGTATCATTTCACTACTTAGCTGGCTAGATCACACTGAACAGCGAGTTGGCTGGCTATTGAACAGGCAGTGCAGAGAAACGATTTTGGTTACGCTAATAATAATAATAATAATAATGATGATATCTGAAAACATGAATACTCGAAATGTTGGCCGCATATCGTAGGTTTCAGTGACCTGGGCTTGCCTGGGCCAGCAAAGTCGGCACTAGTACATTGGACTTGTTTTGTCCATATTCTCGATATTTCTGCACTTTTCGGCCACAGAAACATTCTATGGCCATATGCATGCGTTGCACTGCATCCCCACACTACACATCGCTTTCCGTTCACTCTCAGTGATTTTTGTTGGTCCATTCTTTAAGATATTCTCCGTCCAGACCAGAGTCGTGCACTACGGCTAACCACCTAGACACAATCCGTGTACAACTTATGACGTCACGTGGCTGAGCTGGCCCAGCGCAAATGTTCTCGATTGAGGCAAAGGGGGTGTCCCCTCAAGTGGATAATTTAGCAGATAAAATGCAGTTTTTAAAACATTCCGTAAAGTACACGATATTAAAACCATCACTAATTGTTCAAGATAGGAACTTTGTAGCATTTTATCACTTAAAAAACAGAGCTGAATTTCATGTCGTAAGCTCTTTAATAACTGAATTTTTGACAGCCGTTTGAAATCTGCCTTTACACGCTAACAGCTGCTGTCTTGCACACAGGTGACTGGCTTAGTCAATTTGTGAAGCTACATGTGAAATTTCCATTTGCCAATTAGCTCAGTGAAATAGAGCAGTCTCTTGTGCCAGAAATTGTCAGTTCAAGCCTCAACTGATGTAAAATGCACATTAGAATACCACCTTTTTTTCATCTTCCTACACTCTGCTTGTTGCTCAGAATGGCCTAATTTTGCCTAAAATTGCCCAGCCCTGACCATTGCTGCGCAGCAGCTATAATTTTATGCTATGTTTTGCTACATGCTTGATCGTGAGCTTTTTGCCAAGTTTCTGCTCTTTAAGTGGATATGCCGCATGACGATCTTGCTATTAGGAAACATGCCGTATTTATGATGCGTGTTGATCACCCCCGGTACTGGGTACATTTGGGTTTAAGAGGTTAAAAAGACAGAAAGTGACACCGAAATGGTATCTGTTATGGATTCTGAGGAAGCGTTCGACCCAAATATTAGTCCAGGAGCATTTTCTAATGGAAATTCTTTGGAATGGAGTGATGTTTCGTCGGAAGATGAACAGCTGAAGACATCGAAAAATGAAATATTTCAACAGAATTTTTCGTGGCAGTGTTTTTACCTCTCCATTTTACCCTCATATAGGCTAGTTAGGAAAGTATGAAATTCAAGGTTACAAAGATGAACATGAGACAATTTCCTGCACTAGCTCAAATGCGATTGAAATGTTTATATTGAAGTCCCTCCAGCCTGGGTGGGGTTTGCATGTTCTTCCCGTGTTCCTGTTGGTTATCTCTGGGGTCTCTGGTTTCCTCCTGCAGTTCAAATGTATGCATCATAGACTAATGGAAGACGCTAAACTGCCCATAGGTATGAGTATACGAGTAAATATTGCATCTGCTCTGTGCTGGACTAGTGAATTGTCAAGGGGGTTTTCCTGCTTTTCTCCCACTGTATCTTGGGACAAGCACATGCAAACCCTCACCTACTCTGTCTTTTGTTGTTTGTTGCTCCTCAGCCTGCGCCAGATGTTGCAAGTAGAGATGTTCCGATAACATTTTTTCCTTCACGGTGCTAATTCCGATGCTTGGGTATTGGCCAACGCCGAGCACAGGTCTGATACCAGCATGCTGCTTGGATTTCAAGTAAATTAGCAGTGGCCATACGATTCGTACATCCCGCCTCGTGCAGGGAGATGGGAGAGCCACAGGCGCAGGCTGTTGCTAAGTTATTACTGACACCAGCGTCAATCAGGGGGCAAGGTACACATACGAGATAAATGTCACATTGCGCAGGTCCGCTTGGCTCCAGACGAAAGGCTCCATGTCAGCATCTTGCGCCACTGAGCAATTTCCATCGAAATGAATGAGTGGCTATTTTTGGATACCGTATAATTTAGCGTTACTTGGTATTGAATCGGTATGTAGATTCAAGTACTTGGCGATACCGATGCTGGCATATTTCGCAGTATTGGCGGCATTATCGATACTGGTATCGGAATCGGAAACAACTCTAGTGCAAGCTAATTAATTTTGCCTGTATTATGATAATATTAGAAATAACCCACATACCCCATGCAGTTAAAATAAACATACTTGAGTAAAAATAAATAAAATAAATATAAAAAAACTTTGTTTGATGACTTGGCTGAAACAGTGAGTCTCATCCTCTATCTCAGGCTTTCAGCTGACCAGCTTTCAACTACAGTATACACAGTTGCAATCAAAATTATTCAACCCCCGTTGCAAATTAGGTTTACTGGCAAAATTTGCAAACTTTCAGCTATTTGCAATGAACAAATCAAACAAGAACAATTTCAATATCTCAACACAACAAATATTAAAAGTGGCCTCTCCAAATTCAACGCAAAATGCCACTTTTAATGACTACTGCAGGCTCAAAATTATTCAACCCCTTCATGACAAGCATCTTTAATAATTACAACGCACCCTTTTGCTGCTATGACCTGCTGGAAATGTGATGCATAGGCAGACAACAGCTTCTGGCAGCATTCCCAAGAAATCTTAGCCCAGTCCTCATGGACAATGGCCTCTGGTTCACTAATATCCTAGGGTTTGCATGCTGCAACTGTCTTCTCCAAATCTTACCAGAGATTTTTTATGGGGTTCAAGTGCAGCGACTGTAATGGGCACTCTAGAATCTTCCTAGACGACTTCTGAAGCCAAGCCTTGGTGGATGTTGAGGTATGCGTTGGATTATTCTCCTGTTGGAAGGTCCAATGATGCCCTAGCGTTAGCTTCCCTACAGATGGCATGACATTTTCTCCTTGGATATCCTGGTACTTGACTGAATCCATCTTGCCCTCCACACTTGGCAGGTTTCGAGTGCCAGAGGAAGCTAGGCAGCCACAGACTATCAAAAAGCCCACATAATTCTTCTATGTAGGCAGGGTGTACTTTTCAGCATATGCTTTTTCATTCCTCCTGCAGACATACCACTGATTCATAAGCCCAAAATATTCCAGTTTTGTTTCATCACTCCACAGAACAGTATCCCAAAACTTCTGTGGCTAATTTATATGGTTTTGAGCATATTGGATCTTGTGCTTTTGGATCAGTCGTGGTGTATGTCTTGGAGACCTTCAATGTTTAGTAGGTGCCCTTCTGTGCAAACTGAAACCTCAGTGCCTCCTGCCTCCAAGTCTTGCTGCGGGTCTCCTGCAGTCACTTGAGGGTTTTTGACCACCCGTCTCCTCAGGAATCTGGTGACAGCCATTGATAGCTTCCTCTATCTGCCACATCCTGGTATTGTAGCCACTCTTCCTTTAACTCTGAAATTGCGAACTTTGCTTCCAACTGTATCTCTATGAACATTCAGTGCCTGTGCTACCTTTTTGTATCCTTTTCCTTGTTTGTGCCAGGCAATGATCTCCTCTGTTAGCTTTTTGGACAATTCTCTTGACAGCCATTTGTCTAATATGCAATCAAATGTCACTGTCAACAAACCCCTAGGGAGTACAAGTATTTGATGTGTTCTATCTCAAGCAAACCTGATGCAACTAATTAGGCAGTTGATTAGATGCGCTTGAGACAACACCTGATTTGCAAATATGCTCTAATGACGGATTTTATTCAGGGGGTTGAAAAATTTTGAGACTGCTGTGGTCACTAAAAGTGCCATTTTGTGCTAAAATTGGAGAAACCACTTGTAAAATTAGTTGTGTTGAGGTATTTAAAATGTTCTTGTTTAATCTGTTTATCACAAATGGCTGAAAGTTTGTAAATTTTGCCTGTAAACCCAATTTGCAATGGGGGTTGAATAATTTTGATTGCAACTGTAAATTACAATGTAATAATGAGCAGTCATGATGGACAAGCCGAGTCAATAAGCTAGCCTGTTTTGCAAATATTGCTGGTCAAAATTATCACTGTCAGGTAACTGACTGAGTGAACTGCGATCTAAGAGGTCATATTTGTCAATAAAGGCTGAGGTGAAACCATCACCCAGTTTACTTCAATTGCAATTTTGATATGTAATATTTTCTGGCTGTTAAGCCCATGCATTTCTTCTGTGCAAAATGAAAAGGCTTAAATATTTTTGATTGAGGAAACATTGTTTCTGTTATGTAAATAGCCAGAAGGCCGATTTTGATTAGCCGTCTGTTAAACACTTCAGAATATCCAATGAGAGCTGCGCCATACATGACTGAAAGCAACATTTAAAATTATAATTTTTGAAACTCTTATTTTCAAAATATTACATGTCAACCCATTCAAAAATATTTATTTATTTATTTACTTTTATGGTGACAGAGCAATTGCTGTATGCCAGCGAAAGGAGAGAAGATTTTTAACATCATTTTGCTGGTAACCGGGGTGAATTTACCTTGACAGGGGTTTGGAAGTGTCACTACTGTGGTTCTAAGCTTTGTGAGGTAATGGAGTTGCAAATCACAGATGGCATCTTGACATTTGCCTTGTTCTATTTCACTAAATCCCAAACTCAGGTCCATTGTCATGAGGGACGGAGCCAATTATCCATTACTAACCATTTAAAAATCAATTTCTTGGTGACATCATATGGTGAAGTGACTGCCCTGAGGCAGGACGGATTGATCAACTTCAGCCAACCAGTTAATCAGTTCCTTCATTATTCTGGGCAATTCCTCCCTATTGTGATGTCACAAAGGGTGGATTTTTAAATTGCTTGTAATGGCTAATTGTCTGTGCACCTCTTGACATGATAGGGGACCTTCAAAATCCGCAAAGTCATTGTGTTTCAATATTGTGCTCCTAGTTCCCCCAGCAGCCCTTGATGCACACTTTTGTGAAGTCTGCATTGATGTGCAGTACTTCACAGTACCATGCAAGCCCTTATTCTATGCGCATTACTACACTCGAATTGTATCTCTGCATGAAGGTATCTGAAATACTGCTTTTAAACCCATGCGCCCTGGTGGACCAGCACACTGTAGGTCTATGCTTTGTTGACTTCACCAAAATGTGCACTTGCTGCTTAGGTTCTTGGTGTAGTGTGGCACTTGGGGCAAGGAAATTATCATAAGACCTTTTTATAAGTCCCCTAATCTTGCTCTCAACCAATCAGGCACCATAATTCTTAATACAACTGCATCTGATCAGTGTTTTTAGTCTTGTTTTTCTCTTTTTGATTCAAGTTGGAATATCTTTGGTTAAGGGCAAATTTTAAATGTAATCGCCTGTGTGTATTGATGGCTATAACCCTTTTGCGCCTGCATATGGAAATTTCTGTATTTTTCGATTGCCTTGGGGTCCTCAGTCTTATACAGAAAGGGCCAGTGTGGGTGCAGCCTTTCATTCCAGCTAAGCAGGTACACGCTGGATTTTACTAATCAAGGTCAAATTAAGATTCAAGATTCAAAGTAAAACTGGTCACGAATCTCTGATTATTTGCTTCTGATATGTAAAATCTGCAAGATTTTGCTGTCTTTAAATGCATGCAACTTGAGCTGAAATGTAAAAGAAATGTATGATTTTACTATTTCGTACCACAAAATGCTATGGGTAACTCAGAATTCAATGAAAAAAACTGATCTGATATCTAGTCTTAATCAATATGGGCAGAGCAGTCATGTTTGGTGTCACCAAGGGGTGTCACAGCGTGGTGACTGAACTGAATAAGTTGTACGACGTTCTTCGGAAATAAATCAGTTTTTTTTTTTTTTTTTTTTTCCTCTGCTTCTTCTAGAAAGTGGCCACATTGTTGTTGAGCCAGCGGATGATCAATGCCCTGAGATAGAGGATGCTCTCCATGAGGACAAGTCAACAACAATGTGTGATGACATCCTGGAAGTCAGGGACGTCTTTCTGTTAATGTCCCGCATCTTTTCTAACTGTAAGCCTGTTTTTCTATTCATCTCTGAGTTTCATCTTCTTTTAGGCGCCACTGTGTATAATACACTGATGTTAGTAAACTACCACTAGCAATCCATTTATTTGATTGGCATATTTGGAATTAAAGGATGTGCCATTGCTCCATTATTTTCAGTCTTTACACCTCTGTATGTCCTAGACTGAACAGAATCATCAGTGACACTCTTATGCTCTGTCTCATGCTGGTAGGTTTTGAATTTTTTTACACTGAGTGTGTAGTGTAGACTCTTGACTTGTTTAGTTTGGATAAATTTCAGTCACCATGGGCATTCAGTCGCAGATGAAAATGAGGTATAACAGCAACCTTTCCTTTATTTTCACACTGGAATTTCCGGGATGTATTTCTGTCCTGTTTTTTAAGGTAGGCGTATGTGCATGTTTGTGTGGTTTTATCCAGGGGCGATTCCAGGATTTTTTTAAGTGGGGTCAAACAGGGGTGCGTGCGTGCGTGCCTGCCTGCCTGCCTGTCTGTCTGTCTGTCTTGCAAAACCTCTGCAGCAGACTTCTACGGGCTCATGGAAAATCTTCCAGCCTTTGTCCCTGCACTCCTCCACCAGTTCCCAGTACTTAGTGTATTTCCTCTCATCGGCTTCCTCAATACGCTCTTCCTGGGGCACTGTCAGTTCCAGCATGATCAGGTGTTCTGAAGTCTCAGAGGTGATGATCATGTCTTGCCGGAGTGATGTTGCAGCAATGTGCTGTGAGAACTTCAGCTGCTTTCCCAGGTCGACCCGCAGCTGTCAGTTGCAGGCTGTGTGGAGAAAGCCTGTTGTTGTCTTTGCCTCTGCCTGGGGTTTCTCGCCAGCTGTGATGAAGGCGACTGTCTTCTTTGGGGCATGATGGTGCCTACTGGTGCTGATGGCTGCAGCCAACGATAGCGGCCTTCCGCAAGAGCCTTTGGGCAGCTGCTGAAGAGATGTTCTAAAGAGCCCCTTCCAGTGCAGAGAGGGCAGGAGGGTATCTCACTTTTCCCCCAGGCATGGAGGTTTGCTAGGCTTGGCAGGGCGTCATAGACTGATTGCACTAGGAACTGGACACGGTGGAAATCTGCCTGCATGATGTTTGACCAGGTGATGTACTTGCACTGCAGTGTACCTTCCCACCTAGTCCATACTCGCTGCTGCCAAAGTCCCACCGCGCTGCTCACTCGCTCTTCCTCCATGCCTGTTAGCACCTCTTCCTGAAGTAGATGGTGTCTCTGCTTGCCCTGGGCCTTGCCAACGTGGGTCTTTGGGAAGTAGCCCAAGCCCGCACTGCCTGTCGCCAAAGTGCCCACCAGTGCCTTTTTGCCTCAGGCGTGACTCTGCCACCTCCACTGCCTTCTCTGCCCTCCATTTCCTTCCTGTTCTCACCTCGATGCTGGCTGCTGCCACTTTGCTGTCCCTGGAGTCCCTGTACTGTAAGGCTTCTCTTGTGCGGGCCACCTAAAACTCTTCAGTGAGGCCGTAGACCGGCCTGTGCAGACCAGTTAGCAGAGATATTAACTACTATCTTTAACCTCTCACTACCGCATTCTGTCATCAGCCACAATCGTCCCGATACCTAAGACAAGTACAGAGAACTGCCTGAATGACTATTGCCCAGTTGCTGTAACACCCATAAACACAAAATGCTTCAAGAGACTGATCCTCTCTCACATTAAATCAAACTCCCCGCTGACCTCGGCAAACAACAGGTCAAAAGAAGACCATATATGTTGGGATGCTGTTTGTGGACTTAAGCTCAGCCCTGAACACAATATTCTCCCACAAACTGGTCCAAAAACTGAGCAGCCGGGGCCTGTGCAGCTCACTGTGCACATTGATGCTGGACGTCCTAAAAAAGAGACCTCAAAATATCAGGATGGGGAACCATATCTCATGCACCCTCATCCTGAACACTGGAACACGACAGGCGTGTGTCCTCAGCCCTCTCCTATACTCCCTCCTCACATGACTGCTCCCCCATCCACTCCTCCAACACTACTGTCAAATTTGCCGATGACACCACCATAGTAGGAGTGATAGCCAATAACAACCAGACGGCGTACTTGGAGGAGGTTTGGCACCTGACTGAATGGTGCACCTGCAACAATTTGGACTTAAACACCACAAAAACAAAAAAAATGATAGTCGACTTAAGGAAATCAAAGCACACTGAGCACTCTGCTTTCATCATATGAGGGGAGGAGGTAGAGAGGGTGGAGCAAGTTCCTTGGAGTCCACATCTCGGCTGATCTCAGCTGGACCACGAACACCTCTCACCAGGTGGGGAGGGACCAGTAGAGACTCTCCTACCTAAAGGAATCTGAACAGGCTGACCTTCGTCAACAGCTGCTGATCAATTTCAATCGGTCGACAATAGAAAGCCACCTGGCCTACTGCCGTATAGTGTGGTTCGGAAGCTGCACAGCAGAGGTGGGTGGTGAGGGCAGCGGAGCATGTGATTGGGATCACATTAGCCCCCCTCAAAGATATTTACACTGACCACCTCTGACCACCCCAGCTGCATTGCAAGAGACCCCACTTAACCTGGATATTCTGTTTCTGGTGTTATTATATTGTGTTATTGTGATTTATTGTCTTTTTTTTATTATGCTGCTAAATATCAAGAGCTGCAAAACTGCCTTTCATTTTTTTTCGCAATGAAAATATAGATCTTCGATTTTATTCTATTTCTCCTGTTTTTCTGGAAGTATGTTTGACTAGGGTTAATTTTAGTAATATACCATCTCCCGGTGGTTCTAGATTTCTTTTTGTCTCAGAGTAGAATTTCTTCTCGATCCAGGAATAAGTTGTTCAAAACTGCACTTGAGTGAATCTGATGAATTGCGTAACACTCTTCAGAATCACTGATTCTTCTGTGTGTTGTAGTCAGTGCCCAGGTCAGACTGGTGAATGGGAGTAGTCGGTGCTCTGGGAGAGTTGAGGTCTACCATGATTATCAGTGGGGAACAGTGTGTGATGACGACTGGGACATGAACAACGCTGAGGTGGTGTGTAGAGAGGTTGGCTGTGGCAGAGCTCTGGGTACTGGAGGACATGCTCACTCTGGTCAGGGTACGCCACTACCCACCTGGCTTGATGGTGTGAAGTGCAAGGGAACTGAGTCCTCTCTGAAACAGTGCCAGCACTCTGAGTTTGGAGAAAAAAACTGTCACCACGAAGTTGCTGCTGTAGTATGCACTGGTAGGACATTTTCTGATGCTTTCACAGGTTTTAATTGAGTGTTACGGAACAGAAAAAGCATTGTGATAAGATGATTGCTGGTTTCATTTTCAGCATTTGTCCTTCATTTTCTTTTGAAAAAAATTGCAACTACTTGAATTGCACTCCATTCCGCTGTTGCTAAATTGTATATGCACTCTTTCTCATTAAAAGTTATTTACAATGTGATGAATGTTTTTTTTCTCTTTTTAGGAATGAACCCACACTCTGAAATGCAGAATGGATACGGGGGTGCATTCTAAATGGGAAAATTGGGAGATATGCAGATGTGGGTGCCCTTGTTTCTTTCTCTTTTTTGCCTTGTTGGTATATGCTGTGAATCACTTTCTCTTAGTGTAGGTGTGAGTACATATCTCTTTGAACATTTTCCTTTCCATCTCCAGAATCTGGAACTCCGTGCATTGGAGTCTTGCACTATATTTGGTGAAGATTTGAGGATATAATGAAAGATGCCCTCTAGATCTGGCATTTTAAAATGCGATATACAAGTCAATACAATTATTTCTGATTTATGAACAGTGTACACTTTAGATCATTGTGAGCTATAACTGTACATTAGAATATAGCCAATCATTTTACTTTTATTCTCATTAACATATTACCATGCCTAAGTAGACTGCCCAACTTCTTTTGGTCAGGCTTGTGCATCTCTGAATATCTAAGAGCTGAACTTTCTCTGCATAAATAAACTGAATTCTGTTAAAAATACCTTGTTGTGACTGATTTATTGGAGAAAGGATTCATTCCCACCCTACAAGGGCAGAAAATGAACCACTGCCCGTCAGCATGCAGTTCCTGCAGTCACTTCATCTTTATCTGCTTTCATTGGTTGCCTGTGTTTTAATCAATGGAACGGTTTGTTCCTTTCAGATGGGTCCAATAACTGCAGTGTGTAAACACCTCACAGGTATACCAACAACGGAAATAGCCGGAGGGGAAGGCATAGCGCGTTCTTCCTCAGTTGGTGTTAATTGGGATAAAATAGATGTTAATTTATCAACTTTCTCTGTTCGTAGGAACAGGGCGCGCAGCATAGCGGTTACAGATTATCTGACTCCGTATTAAATTTGGAATATCAAATTTAGTTTAAATCAATCGCGGTTACAATTAAACCATGCGTTTTGTTAATGTCATCTGACTCCCAATTTATGAATTTAGAGCTCTGTTGTGCATCGGACTCATAACTGGTCTATACCGAACCAGAAATTCCTTTGCCAGGTGCTGGTGCCATTAACATAATGGGGGTAATCCTGCGTACGTGAGAATGCTCACGAATCCAGCATGAAGGTTTTCTGCCGCTTACAAGTGTATTACTGTGATCTTAGCTGATAGAAGCCTGTGCAATCAGAAGATAAGCATTCAAGGAACCAAAAGAATATAAAAACTACAACACACACCCATCAAGTCACCATGACTATTCCCTTGTCCGAGAACATTTCAAGTTCACTAGGTAGTCTTATATCAGGCTTGGAAACCAGGAACTACACTACTGGTCAAAAGTTTTAGGACACCCCAATTTTTCCAGTTTTTTTAATAGAAAATGATGCAGTTTAATGTCTCATTGTACTCTGGAATGAAAGCAGAGACATGAAAGAACAAATTAATAATCAAAGTTAAAAAAGAAATCATGGTATCAATTTATACACCAAAATGTATTTTAAACTTTTGACTCAAAGTAGCCACCTATGGCAGATATAACGGCTGAACACGCTCGTGGCATTCTTTCTACAATGGAAATCAAATACTCTTCAGAAAGTTCTTCCCAAATCTGTTGCAGAAGTTCCCATAAATGTGTGGCACTTGTAGGTCGCTTTGCTTTCACTCTTCTGTCCAGTTCATCCCAAACCATCTCAATGGGGTTTAAGTCTGGAGACTGTGCAGGCCACTCCACGGTTTCAAGCTTACCATCATGTTCTTTTTTCCCAAGGTAGTTCTGGCAGAGCTTGGACATATATTTTGGGTCATTATCTTGCTGTAGGATGAACCGCTGACCAACTAGGCGCATACCAGAGGGTACTGCATGGCGCTGCAGAATGCTGTGGTAGCCGTTTTGGTTCAGGGTGCCTTTCACTCTGTAAGTCACTGACCCTGGATCCAGCAAAACAGCCCCAGACCACGCTTCCTCCTCCATGTTTGACCGTTGATGTCACGCACCGAGGAACCATCCTTTCACCTACTCGACAGCGTACTAAAAACCTGGGTAACCTTACCTTTTGTTTAAAGCTTCTGACAGTTCACCACTTACACTAGAGGCCAAAAGTTTGGGGCCACCCTCATATTTTTATAAAAATCAAATCAAAACACTGTGTTCTGCATTTCATTTCAGTTTACTGTGATTTAAGGGGCCAAGACAGTTTCAATACGTCATACAGTCACGTCTCCAGCAAGGATTCAGGCTGAACAAGACATTATTGTGAGACTTTGCTCAGACTTTAGATTAATCGTAATAGCCACCCCTAGCCTTGATCACCGCGTCACAAATTCTTGGCATGGGATGCAACAGTTTCTTGAAGTATGCAGCTGGCAATGATTCCCATGCAGATTTCAAGTGTTCAAACAACTGTTTTTCGTTGCTAGGGTTGGAGCACCGGACCTGCCCATCAAGTTTATCCCATGCCAGTTCAATAGGAGAAAGGTCTGGAGAGTGTGGCGGCCAAATCATGTTTCTTAAGACAATCTGCTCCTCTTTTGAATGAATGTACTTCTGGCAAAGCTTTAAGAATGTTTGGGGTCATTGTCTTTTTTAAAAACCTGAGCGTGGCCCCAAACTTTTGGCCTGTAGTGTACTTTTGTACCATTTCAAGCTATTCGTTGGACTGGAACTGAATAATTTTCAATAAATAACTGGAAAAATTGGGGTGTCCTAAAACTTTTGACCAGTAGTGTATGCGGAGACCTAGATATCTCCTTCGAACAATAAAGTATATCTAATCTAAACAGCAATGATCATGTTATGTACAAGTAATTGAGGTCCCAGAAATCAGAGCAGTGCAGGCAAGACAACTTAGGGCAGAAACATAGGCCATGCAAGCATGCAACCATCCAGTCCAGCTGGCACGAACGCACATCTCAGATTTGAACATACTTAACAAGCCATGGAGGTAACAAATGTCAGTCATGAACTGGACGATATAGATGTAATTTTTTCCCGTTCCTCCTCCAAACAAGTCTGAAGGTGTTGTGGTGGGAAAATAATCTTAAATACTGTAAAAATCAAAGTATTACTATAATCACAGTTCAACAGAACGTAGCCAGGTTCATATGGCCCTTTAAAAATACTGAGAGAGAGTTTGGAGTTGAGAAAGGGGCAAAAACTCATAAATCTGTCAAAAAACCTGATAAAGACGCTCCTGCAGAACCCTCAAGGCCAGCCTAATAAGCTAACCCTCCGGAATGACCACATCGGTCAGCCTGGTCCCACTACCTGAGCATGCGCATCTGAGTGTTCTGGAACCATCCATGTCCTCAGATAACTTACTAAACTTTAGGTGAACCCAAGATTTGGGAGACTTAGGTGTGGTCTTCGAGCGTCCCTGACGGCCGAAAATGAAGGCACACTATTATGTAATGACTAACTTGTTAGAGGGTTGCTATGGGACAATGTACCAATCAGAATTAGTGATATTAAAGAAGGTAGAAGGAGTCACGTTTAATCCCACCTAAAGGAACGTGCCAAAAGGCCAATAAATATGAGGGTTCGGACAGCTGAAGGGCAGTCGGCCTGGGGTGATTGATGAAGAATGAATGCTACGTGGCTTGCGCAGACCAGCCTGGGTTTCTTTGTGCTTCTCCTGGATGGATTTACAATAAACCCAATTACATCAGACTCTGGGGAATGGATCTATTTTTTGGAGATAGATTTGCAAAGGTCCGTGGAACACTTTGTCCACTTGCTCGGACAAAGTATTTTCCTACAACAATTGGCGAGCCTGAGAGCCAGGAGAAAGAGATGAAAGGAGCCAGAGGTACGATATGGAAGCTACTATCTCTGCATTCAACAAGTGGCCATGATAACAACTAGAGTGCCAAGGGCCCTGAAGGTTGCCGGCTGTTACAGCTCCAACAGGAGAAAAATAACTAGCATCAGTCCGCGGATTCAACAACAAGCCAACATGAATTCTTGCGAAAGCAACACATTGTCTACACGATATTGGTGTTAAAAAGCTCCAGCTCGGACATCAGCGAAAAAAATTAAACCTGTTTAATTTTTTTCGCTAATTTTGGCGATGATGGCGAATGGTCCCGCACCACTGCGAATCAATTCACGGTTCTTCAAATCAATTCTTCTCTGCGAAGAAGAGAACTGTTTCATCCGCACACTTCCACGGGCCAACGCAGCTCAGTGAGAAAGGGGTTTTAGTTATCATTATCGGGCAACTTCGACTGAGCAGTCACACTTTTTTCATGAGTGACAGACAGCAACATTTCTGCCATTTAGCAAAAATATAATCTTTAAGAAGTCTAGATCATGAAATCCGATTAGATTTTTTTTTCTAACCTGAACTTTCACTGTCGCCTGTCGTCAATTTGTGAAGTGCGCCCTCTTCTCAATTCACTTCTGGTTCTTGCTCTGCTTTCAGACAATGATTTTTTTTACACAACACTGCCACTGACTGGGTCTAATTAGTATTATTCTTTCTATTCCATGATGCTTATAGGAACAAACATCCAAAAATGGGTTTTTCCCAGTTTTTATTGCCACAATTGATCGTGAAAAAAGGTCGACCATGCGGTTACAATGCCTGTAAAAATTTTAATTATATATAAGTTAGTGCCTAATACATTCTAATTTCTAAAGACATTATTAAATGAGGAAATGAATAGATTGATTTTGTCACATGACCTTGACCTTGAAGACCAAAGTCAAATCCAATATGGTGTGTTTGATCACCATACATGATTTGTCATTATTATCCAATACATACCGAAGATCTAAAGCCAACATTAAAGGACTTTTAGGCCGTTTTGTCATTACCTGGACCTTGTTGCCCAAGGTCAAATCCAATATGTCGAAAACAACCAGCATACACGATTTGCTATTAGTGCCCAATACATACCTAAACTCTACAAACAATATTAAACAAATATGGGCCATTTTTGTCATATAACCTTGACCTTGAGGCCCAACATCAAATTTGACTGACTGCCTAAGAATGTTCTGCATACATGGTTTCCTATTAATGCCCCAAACATACCTGAGCTCTAATTGCCATATTCAGCAAATCATAGCAATTTTTGCCATTTGATCTTGACGCCCAATGTCATATTCAACTTGCAGAGAATGTTTGGCGTACATGATTCCCTATAGGCGCCACATTAAGCTGTTATAACACATTTTTGCCATTTGACCTTCACCTTGAGGCTCAAGGTGAAATTCGAACAACCGAGAATGTTTGGCATACATGATTCCCTTTAGGTGCCTCATACATATCTAAGCTCTAAATGTCATATTAAGCAAGTTATAGCACATTTTTGCCATTTGGCCTTGAACTTGAGGCCCAAGGTCAAATGAGACTGACTCACAATGTTCGGAATACCTGATTCCCTATAGGTGCCTCATACATACCTAAGCTCTAATTGCTATATTAAGAGAGTTATAGCACATTTTTGCCATTTGACCTTGACCTGGAGGCCCAAGGTCAAATGAGGCTGACTCATAATGTTCAGAATACCTGATTCCCTATAGGTGCCTCATACATACCTAAGCTCTAAATGCTATATTAAGAGAGTTATAGCACATTTTTGCAATTTGACCTTGACCTGGTGGCCCAAGGTCAAATATGACTGACTCACAATGTTCGGCATACCTGATTCCCTGTATGAGCCTCAGATATACCTAAGCTCTAAATGCTATATTAAGAGAGTTATAGCACATTTTTGCCATTTGACCTTGACCTGGAGGCCCCAGGTCAAATGTGACTGACTCACAATGTTCGGCATACCTGATTCCCTATAGGTGCCTCGTACATACCTAAGCTCTAAATGCCATATTAAGAGATTTATAGCACAAAACACCCCGAAAAATGATGAAGTCCAGACACGTTGCCTAGGTTGCGCTATGAGGGAGCGATTCAATCAAAACGCCGTTTACACCGTTGAAGCAGGTCATGATACTGATTCCATTGCTTAATAGTCCAAAAAGGTTCATACTGTCTGTAGTAACTAATTACTAATTAGTAATTAGCTAATTAGTTACTACAGACAGTATGAACCTTTTTGGACTATTACGCGAAAACTTTGGACAATCTTGTGTCAGAGAGTTCCGCTACCTCTAACACCTGTTTTTAAAACGGGCGCGCCAGAAGAACCATCTCCGCTTCAATCTGCGCTGCCGAGATGAAAATGTTACACCTGCCAGCCTTAATATAAAGAATCCAATTCGAACTAAGGATGCAGATCGAATGATGAAAAAAGTGTGGATGATTTTGGTCAAGGAAAGAATACGAATAACAGCAAACAACATAAGGAATTTGGAATCTGAATTAAAACACAAAATGGAGGAGTTTAAACACCGGTACTCCCTTAGTAAGGAAATAGAACAAATGGTAGACAAAAACTTACATAAACAATACGAAAAAAAAATGAAAGAAAGGCACATAAGGAAACTCAACAAATTAATCACAAATAAGCATACAGAAAGAAACCAACACCCAATTAATGAAAAATGGATATGCAATATGTCTAAACACCGACTAACAGATGCAGGACGTAGTGTGTTATCCCGAGGGCTAAATTTTACGGTAACACCTAAACACATCCCCCCCCGAAGAGTTTATCCTCGCAACAGAATTGGCATGCGAAAAAATACCAGACCCCGGTCAAAAAGCAGCTCTACGCACTGACATAGCAGGCATCCTCAAATCAACTAAACTCCCACCGAGTAACATTACAAAATCAGAAGCACAAGCCATTAACACTCTGTCTAAAAACAAAGAAATCACTATTCTCCCAACAGACAAAGGTAGAACTACGGTCATTATGGACACAGAAAATTACGAAAAGACAAATGATGAAAATTCTGGAAGATACAGACACATACGAAGTGTTAAAAAAGGATCCAATGGAGGAGAAGAAAAATAGACTCAGGACCATCATGAAACGATTACTAAGCGAAAACAAAATAGACAAACAAACGTACAATCATCTCATACCCACAGCAAGTGTAACCCCCCGAATATACGGCACACCAAAGATCCACAAGCAGGGAGCTCCGTTGCGACCCATAGTAGACAGCATAGGATCAGTAACATACAACCTGTCCAAATCCCTCGCGGAAATATTACAACCCCTTCTGGGACAAACAAACAAGCACTGCAAGAACTCAAAACAGTTAGCCCAAGAACTCAAGAACACCAAAGTAGAGGCAGATGAAATTTTCATATCGCACAACGTGGTTTCTTTATTTACTCGCACGCCTGTAGACGCCACTTTAAACATAGTGGAAAACAGATTGGAAACTGACAGATCACTGAAAAAGCGCACAAATCTCTCCGTTCACGACATATCAGAGCTGCTAAGGTTCGTCGCCACATCCACTTATTTCAAATTCCGCAATATAATATTTAGGCAAAAAGAAGGATTCCCCATGGGTGACCCACTGTCTGCCATCATGTGTGGTTTTTTCATGGAGGACCCAGAAACGAGGGCCATAGCATTGGCACCCGAAAGTAATCGTTCCACGCTCTGGAAAAGATACGTGGACGACATCTTGGAAAAAAAATTTAATTAGGACATACGCAACAACTTACAGATCATTTAAACAGTATGGACCGCACTGGGAAAATACAATTCACACACGAAGAAGAGACAGATAAAACCATAGCGTTTCTGGACATAAATATACATCACACTAATGAAGGAGACATTAAAATTAAAATATACAGAAAGCCCACTCACACTGATCAATACCTAAAGGAACGTGCCAAAAGGCCAATAAATATGAGGGTTCGGACAGCTGAAGGGCAGTCGGCCTGGGGTGATTGATGAAGAATGAATGCTACGTGGCTTGCGAGACCAGCCTGGGTTTCTTTGTGCTTCTCCTGGATGGATTTACAATAAACCCAATTACATCAGACTCTGGGGAATGGATCTATTTTTTGGAGATAGATTTGCAAAGGTCCGTGGAACACTTTGTCCACTTGCTCGGACAAAGTATTTTCCTACAACAATTGGCGAGCCTGAGAGCCAGGAGAAAGAGATGAAAGGAGCCAGAGGTACGATATGGAAGCTACTATCTCTGCATTCAACAAGTGGCCATGATAACAACTAGAGTGCCAAGGGCCCTGAAGGTTGCCGGCTGTTACAGCTCCAACAGGAGAAAAATAACTAGCATCAGTCCGCGGATTCAACAACAAGCCAACATGAATTCTTGCGAAAGCAACACATTGTCTACACGATATTGGTGTTAAAAAGCTCCAGCTCGGACATCAGCGAAAAAATTAAACCTGTTTAATTTTTTCGCGAATTTTGGCGGTGATGGCGAATGGTCCCGTACCACTGCGAATCAATTCACGGTTCTTCAAATCAATTCTTCTCTGCGAAAGAAGAGAACTGTTTCATCCGCACACTTCCACGGGCCAACGCAGCTCAGTGAGAAAGGGGTTTTAGTTATCATTATCGGGCAACTCGACTGAGCAGTCACACTTTTTCATGAGTGACAGACAGCAACATTTCTGCCATTTAGCAAAAATATAATCTTTAAGAAGTCTAGATCATGAAATCCGATTAGATTTTTTTCTAACCTGAACTTTCACTGTCGTCTGCCGTCAATTTGTGAAGTGCGCCCTCTTCTCAATTCACTTCTGGTTCTTGCTCTGCTTTCAGACAATGATTTTTTTTACACAACACTGCCACTGACTGGGTCTAATTAGTATTATTCTTTCTATTCCATGATGCTTATAGGAACAAACATCCAAAAATGGGTTTTTCCCAGTTTTTATTGCCACAATTGATCGTGAAAAAAGGTCGACCATGCGGTTACAATGCCTGTAAAAATTTTAATTATATATAAGTTAGTGCCTAATACATTCTAATTTCTAAAGACATTATTAAATGAGGAAATGAATAGATTGATTTTGTCACATGACCTTGACCTTGAAGACCAAAGTCAAATCCAATATGGTGTGTTTGATCACCATACATGATTTGTCATTATTATCCAATACATACCGAAGATCTAAAGCCAACATTAAAGGACTTTTAGGCCGTTTTGTCATTACCTGGACCTTGTTGCCCAAGGTCAAATCCAATATGTCGAAAACAACCAGCATACACGATTTGCTATTAGTGCCCAATACATACCTAAACTCTACAAACAATATTAAACAAATATGGGCCATTTTTGTCATATAACCTTGACCTTGAGGCCCAACATCAAATTTGACTGACTGCCTAAGAATGTTCTGCATACATGGTTTCCTATTAATGCCCCAAACATACCTGAGCTCTAATTGCCATATTCAGCAAATCATAGCAATTTTTGCCATTTGATCTTGACGCCCAATGTCATATTCAACTTGCAGAGAATGTTTGGCGTACATGATTCCCTATAGGCGCCACATTAAGCTGTTATAACACATTTTTGCCATTTGACCTTCACCTTGAGGCTCAAGGTGAAATTCGAACAACCGAGAATGTTTGGCATACATGATTCCCTTTAGGTGCCTCATACATATCTAAGCTCTAAATGTCATATTAAGCAAGTTATAGCACATTTTTGCCATTTGGCCTTGAACTTGAGGCCCAAGGTCAAATGAGACTGACTCACAATGTTCGGAATACCTGATTCCCTATAGGTGCCTCATACATACCTAAGCTCTAATTGCTATATTAAGAGAGTTATAGCACATTTTTGCCATTTGACCTTGACCTGGAGGCCCAAGGTCAAATGAGGCTGACTCATAATGTTCAGAATACCTGATTCCCTATAGGTGCCTCATACATACCTAAGCTCTAAATGCTATATTAAGAGAGTTATAGCACATTTTTGCAATTTGACCTTGACCTGGTGGCCCAAGGTCAAATATGACTGACTCACAATGTTCGGCATACCTGATTCCCTGTATGAGCCTCAGATATACCTAAGCTCTAAATGCTATATTAAGAGAGTTATAGCACATTTTTGCCATTTGACCTTGACCTGGAGGCCCCAGGTCAAATGTGACTGACTCACAATGTTCGGCATACCTGATTCCCTATAGGTGCCTCGTACATACCTAAGCTCTAAATGCCATATTAAGAGATTTATAGCACAAAACACCCCGAAAAATGATGAAGTCCAGACACGTTGCCTAGGTTGCGCTATGAGGGAGCGATTCAATCAAAACGCCGTTTACACCGTTGAAGCAGGTCATGATACTGATTCCATTGCTTAATAGTCCAAAAAGGTTCATACTGTCTGTAGTAACTAATTACTAATTAGTAATTAGCTAATTAGTTACTACAGACAGTATGAACCTTTTTGGACTATTACTCTATGGCTTTTTGGACAATCTTGTGTCAGAGAGTTCCGCTACCTCTAACACCTGTTTTAAAACGGGCGCGCCAGAAGAACCATCTCCGCTTCAATCTGCGCTGCCGAGATGAAAATGTTACACCTGCCAGCCTTAATATAAAGAATCCAATTCGAACTAAGGATGCAGATCGAATGATGAAAAAAGTGTGGATGATTTTGGTCAAGGAAAGAATACGAATAACAGCAAACAACATAAGGAATTTGGAATCTGAATTAAAACACAAAATGGAGGAGTTTAAACACCGGTACTCCCTTAGTAAGGAAATAGAACAAATGGTAGACAAAAACTTACATAAACAATACGAAAACGAGTTCTTAAAAATGAAAGAAAGGCACATAAGGAAACTCAACAAATTAATCACAAATAAGCATACAGAAAGAAACCAACACCCAATTAATGAAAAATGGATATGCAATATGTCTAAACACCGACTAACAGATGCAGGACGTAGTGTGTTATCCCGAGGGCTAAATTTTACGGTAACACCTAAACACATCCCCCTCGAAGAGTTTATCCTCGCAACAGAATTGGCATGCGAAAAAATACCAGACCCCGGTCAAAAAGCAGCTCTACGCACTGACATAGCAGGCATCCTCAAATCAACTAAACTCCCACCGAGTAACATTACAAAATCAGAAGCACAAGCCATTAACACTCTGTCTAAAAACAAAGAAATCACTATTCTCCCAACAGACAAAGGTAGAACTACGGTCATTATGGACACAGAAAATTACGAAAGACAAATGATGAAAATTCTGGAAGATACAGACACATACGAAGTGTTAAAAAAGGATCCAATGGAGGAGAAGAAAAATAGACTCAGGACCATCATGAAACGATTACTAAGCGAAAACAAAATAGACAAACAAACGCGTAAATCATCTCATACCCACAGCAAGTGTAACCCCCGAATATACGGCACACCAAAGATCCACAAGCAGGGAGCTCCGTTGCGACCCATAGTAGACAGCATAGGATCAGTAACATACAACCTGTCCAAATCCCTCGCGGAAATATTACAACCCCTTCTGGGACAAACAAACAAGCACTGCAAGAACTCAAAACAGTTAGCCCAAGAACTCAAGAACACCAAAGTAGAGGCAGATGAAATTTTCATATCGCACAACGTGGTTTCTTTATTTACTCAAGACGCCTGTAGACGCCACTTTAAACATAGTGGAAAAACAGATTGAAACTGACAGATCACTGAAAAAGCGCACAAATCTCTCCGTTCACGACATATCAGAGCTGCTAAGGTTCGTCGCCACATCCACTTATTTCAAATTCCGCAATATAATATTTAGGCAAAAGAAGGATTCCCCATGGGTGACCCACTGTCTGCCATCATGTGTGGTTTTTTCATGGAGGACCCAGAAACGAGGGCCATAGCATTGGCACCCGAAAGTAATCGTTCCACGCTCTGGAAAAGATACGTGGACGACATCTTGGAAAAAATTTAATTAGGACATACGCAACAACTTACAGATCATTTAAACAGTATGGACCGCACTGGGAAAATACAATTCACACACGAAGAAGAGACAGATAAAACCATAGCGTTTCTGGACATAAATATACATCACACTAATGAAGGAGACATTAAAATTAAAATATACAGAAAGCCCACTCACACTGATCAATACCTGCTTTGGTCATCTGAACACCCCATAAATCACAAACTTTCCGTGGTAAGAACCCTGTTTGATCGTGCATCCATCATCACAGAAGACACAGACAAGAAAAAGGAAGAAGAACATATAACTAACGCACTAAAGAAATGTCAGTACCCACTATGGGCCATAAACACAGGAAAACTACAGGTACAGCAGAAGCAAAATACCGCACATTCAGAAAGAAACGAAAAAATGAAACCGAAACCAAAGGAGTCGTTCGTTACCATACATAAGAGGCGCACAGAGCGGATTCAACGGGCCATGAGAAAAATTCCACATCAACACCCCGGTAAAACCATACATAAAATTACGACAACTACTGGTACACCCGAAAGACCAAATTGACAACTGTAACAAATGTGACGTCATATATGAAATCCCTTGCCGGTCTTGCCATAAAACATACATTGGGGAAACAGGTAGACCTTTTTTCACACACGTAAAAAAGAACACCAAAAAGAATGCGAGAAAGAGACAACAGTAAGACAGACATGCTCAGTTAAAGAACAAGCACTACAGGTAAACCTTAAATCAGCAATCACAGACCATTGCAAGAGGGAAAATCATATTATGGACTGGGACAAGGCCAAAATCATCCGCACTCAGAACAACCGACATGAACGCTGGATCATGGAGGCAATTGAAATCAGGAAGCGCGCCCACAGGACTATGAACCGGGACGAGGGGGCATACATGCTTTCCCACACCTGGAGTGCCATCTTGGAGGAGCGGCCGGATAGCAGGAGGTGTGGCCGCCCTGTCAAATCTGACAGGGCGGCCACGCCTCGCTAACATCAGCTGATAAGACACGTCACTCGTAACATCAGTGACTCTTCTGAAGAAGACGGGAGTATTCCGTCGAAACATGTCAAGGTAGGATAAAACCTTCTCTGTTTGAAAATAAGAACGTCAAGGCTGATTCCATTGCTGCGATTAAAAAAAAATTCATCAGACAGTTTTTGAGAAAATTGCACCTAAGTGCCAAAAATGGCCATTTTCGACATAAAAATGGCTGCCAAGTCTAAACGAACGATTCAATCAAAAAAATTTTTGCTCGGGCATTAACTCGATGACCGATTTGATCACATCCCTAAATTAAAAAAAAAATTCATCAGACCGTTTTTGAGATACGGCTTTAAATGGACGACACCGACAATGCCGCCGGACGCAAAGTGACGACAATAGGTTACTGGCCGATGGCCGGCAACCTAAGGTAAGCAGTGCCTTTTCCAAAAATCTGCATTAAATAATTGTTGGACTTCAGAGTGGTATGCAGCCAGCCGGACCAAGGCAACTTAAAGTCTCTCCTCCAAAAGAACCTAGAAGTAAGATTTTAAATTTGAGTAATTTGACAAGAAAAAGAGTCTGATGTAATGTGTGCTTGTGAGAAGTGCTGGAATGCATGTGTCATCTGTGTGTATGTTTAATGTAAAGATAGTATGTTGGTTCATTGAATGTGCTGTCATAGGGTTGTGGCACAGACAATAAATAAACCGCTATCTACACCGGTGTTGTGGGCATGGGTATGGGTAATGAGCAGATAACTATAGCAGTTACCGAAGGAGTAACTTATGGGTAATGAGCAGATAACTAAAGCAATTACTGAAGGAGTAACTTACTTTTAACAGAGAAAGGGTAATGAGCTCAGTAAATTAAAAATAATTGTTGAGGCAACATAAATTTGGGTAGATCGCAAAGTGGCAGATCCCCATGTTTGATAAATTAAAAATAATTGTTGAAAGGCAACATAAGTTAGGGTAGATCGCAAAGTGGCAGATCCCCGTGTTTGATATAAATCGCTCAGGGCGATAGAGAAAATATTGCCCCGACAGACACCGCCGCCCCCATATTGGCTAGGCAGACACTGTCCCATATTGCCCAGGCAGACACTGCCCCAAATTACCCCGACAGACACCGCATAGTGCCCCGACAGACATAGTTGCCCCCATATTTGGCTAGGAAGGCATTGCCCCAAATTGCCCCAACAGACACCTTATTTTGCCCCTACAGACACCGCCCCATATTGGCTAGGCAGACACTGCCTTGCCCAGGCAGACTGCCCCAAATCGCCCCGACAGACACCGCCCCATGTTGCCAGATAGACATTGCTCTATGTTGTGGATCCGTGAAAATTAAATCGACTGAAAATGTGCAAATATTTATATGTGGAAAGGGAGTAAAGAGTTAAGCTGTTGCTAGAGTCAGCAACACAGGACGCAGATAAGTTGCTTAGGGGGGGCCGCTTGTGCCAGCAACTTCATAAATCACTCAGAGAGACAGCAATGATGGCCAGAAGCGTAAGGGTATGCTAGAACTGCGCGTATGTGCCGGCAGAAAAGTGTGGTATGAGATAATTGTCTGTGCGTGCGAGAGAGAGAGAGAGAGAAATTTCCAATACGTATAAAAAGTCAACTAAGTGAATAGACCGAGGTAAAATGCGCAAATCCAATTACTGATATGGAAAATATACCTGATTGACAAATTTTAGGAAAATGTATAAACTTTTTTGGGCTGTGTAATTATCTGAGGTATGAAATTAGTGGAGCTTATGAGTGCTGTGAAATTCTGCAAAGTGAATGGCATGCCTTGTTTGAAAATGAATGTATGTGTCTTGTAAAGTCTAATATATGTGAATGTCAAATCAGCTGAAGAAAATAATTAAAACTTGCATATCTATTTTATAGAAGGACTAGAATAAGCAAAATATTGTTTTGAGCTGACTGAAATTCGTATAATTTGATTAAAAAGATACAAGAAGAACTGGAATAAGCAAAATATAGTTTGGAGCTGACTGAAATTTGTATCATAGTTTGTACTTGCGCAATAAAATTCGAATGAGACCCCAAAGTATGACTAAACCTATTCGATCAGAACCAGTTGAAACTGTAAATAATATAGCGCTATGTAAATAATGACTTTAATATAATCCACTCATATGTTTTATAAGTTGCGTAGTTAGTGATAATATGGAGTACTGAGTACGTGCGGAACTGTTTTTGTGTAAAGTATAGTGTTCAAGTCTGGAGCTGTTTTACAACCGAAAATAGGGAGATTAATCTGCTGTCTTGTGCAGCACAGAAGCTGAGTAAAAAGTTCTGGAGAGAAGAATGCTTTTGTCAAGAGCAGAAAGGGCATCTGAAATTTCGGTGAAGTACCAAAGTAGTTGTGTGTACATTGAGAAGAATTTATAAATAGAAATGTAGTGGCATAATATGCAAGGCTGTTTGGTGAACGGGTGGAGAAAATAGGAAACATTTTACATAGAAATTAGTTTATGAGTGACTATAGCGGAGGTTATCTGTTGGCATTCCTCAGAAAAAGGGAGTTGTGGGTACGATTCCTGCCTGTGGAATGTACTGTATGATGAAAGAAAGAAGCAGTTTTGTCCAAAAAACAGAAAGTAAAGCAGAATATTGGTTGTTTTACTAAAGGCTGGAAAAGGAGTTTGTGATAAATTGTAAAGAGAATGATTAAAAGTACAAGCTCCAGTAATAGGGAAAAAATCAAGGGACAGCAGTGGAGATTTGTGACAGAAAATATGTAGATTTGGGGGGAAAAAACGCTCCTTAGATGGAGGGGCGAATGGGTCATTTTGTCCAGAAAAAGAGTATGAGCCAGTCAGTGTGAGTAGTGAGTTAAAATTGTGTTTCCCATGTCTAGAGTCTGAAGTTTATTTGTTAATGCAGGAATCAACTGAATAATACAATGATTTAAGCTTTACTATCTTGTAGTGTTCTTCATGGAAGAAATAGCTGGATTCTGTTAGTAAGGGCATCAGCGGATTTTGTCATCAGAGTAGATTTGGCAGTGTAAGGGCAAGATGACAGAGGGTGGCTTTTAACCTGTATGGTAGAACTGAGTCACGTTATATAAAAAATATATTATAGAATTATTTAAGGCATGCTGAGTTAATTTGGGTGGCAAGCCAAGCGGGTGTTTAGCAATTTTAGAGGCTGTAGAGTCATAAGTAGACATAAATTGATGAGTCAGATTGTGAACTAATTATTAAGGTTAAAAGTGTGTTCATCATTGGAATGGGGCTAGACCAAGGGTGAATATGAAGGTAATTCTTGGGCATTTACCAATGCGAATGAGTGAGGAAAACGGCTGATCTAAAATATGAATGGCCTGATGTAACAGAATAAAAGTGATACGTGGGCAGTCTTCATATTAAATATTTGTTCTAAAATAATAAAATATGCCCAGGTGTTTGATGCTTTCAATACTTTATACCAATAAAAATTGCAGCAGTTGTGTAGGTGAAACATCGGAAGAAAATGTAAATGATAGAAGTGACCTCCAGAAATTTACAGTAATTTAAACCCAGAGAGTTGTTTGAGTGTAATAACATTGTTCGTGGTTATAAATTAAACAAACATACGCCTCTCCTGAATGATCAGCAAGTATAACGAAAAACGTTTAGAGGAAGCAACAATTAAAGTTAATTGTATAGAGGCAGGCAACAGCAACATGTTCCTAATTTGTGGCCGAGAGCGCTACTTGTTTAACTGCAATTTAGTGGAATCTAAAAGTGATAGGTAGGGAATACAGACTGCGTCTGGAATTATAGCACAACATAATTAATGCAGAAAAATTGATGAAATAATATAATTGAGAGGTAATGAAGCTGAAAGTAGAAAAACAGAAGTGAAGAACAGTAGGAAGTTAAAAAGGAGAAAACTGAGGGAAAGCGCATAATGCTTCATGCGTATATATATTGGATATATCCAATTTGGATGGCGGATCAGTGAAACCTAATAGTGAGGCATTTACAGGACAGTCTATTGAATTATATACCCCTGCAGTGTACCGAGTCTAACACTGAAAGTCCTTATAAAGCGTTGCAATTATTTTTTCATCTTAAAACACAGAAAACATAAAAGTTCTAAGGTCTTAAAGTCATATTTTTCCAAGTAATGCTTGCATATTAACTGGCGCGGGGTAAATTTGTTGAAGTATAAACCAAGTAATAGGAGATTTATAAACAACTAAATTTGATGCTTCAATGAAGAAAAAGCGGGAATAGGGGACGCAAATTCTGAATACCGTCAGATAAAGAGCAGTACAAAGACAGATAATTAATTACACCATGTTGCTCCATTTGTTATCGTTGCAATCCGACGGGCGGATGTATGAAAGGCACTTTGTGTGCATAGGTATGAGTGGCATACTGCAGATCGATCTTAGTGCTGTTTCGAAAGAAAGATGGATATTAGAGAAAAAATTTTTTGCTGTATATTGTGTAATGAGCATGAGCAGAGCACTGTGGGAAGTTATTCGTGGTGAGAACATAATACCCTGATAGTAGGCTACTGGAGTAATCCTTTACTGTAAATAATACTGATTGAGCGACTCGCATTTATAAGTATTGTTTTGATAGATCTTCCAATGTATTATCGTAGGCGTGCGCTTAAACAATTTGCGTTTGTAAATACTGATGCAATAAACTTGTCGTAATTAATTTTGTACACGTTATTGAGTTGATGAAGGACTGGAAATTTTTTAAGGAGAACACATTTTGAGCGGAGCATATATAGATCAAATTGAGTTGAAAAGGAATAAGAAAATACTATGCAGAGAGTTTGCGGCACCTTCCCCTTTCTTGGTATCTCAGAAGAATTTAGTGTTCAAGCACAAGGAATGCACTTGGCAAACCCGTAGTTTATATTACTGCCTGCCCGAATTTCAGGACAAAGGAGTCTAACAGTCACATTATAAATAACCCAGAAGTCACCGTCATATGTGATGAAGTGGAAGCTATTATAAATCACCATAAACTGAAGGACATGAGTGATAAATGTGAAAAAAGAGAGCAGAAGAAAAAGAAGAACTGGGGTGGGTCAGATAAGAGGGGAAACAGTCCTGCGACTCACTCAAAATGATTAGGGGCATGTTGGAAGATAAAAAAAAAGGAGGAAAAATGGGAGGAGAAAGGGAAACAGGAACAAATGCCACTATACCCCATTCTGAGTCCACCGCCATATCTAGGTGAAAGAAAAAATCGTTTCAGAGTAAGACAATATGTGTTAACAGAGCCAGAGGAGGATGCAGTAGAAGTGAATGGAGATGTGGAATCTGCAGGGCGGGTCAAATTGAGGCAGCAAGCAGAAGAAACTGAGGCTCAAAGAGCAAAACTGATGCAGCATCAGCAGTGTGCTGAGCCAGGCCCAATAATATTAGAGAACTGAGCAGAAAACTCTAGAAGGAAGACCCACTAGCGAGAAAGTGAGAGAAGATTATGCCAAAATGGCGGCTCAGGAAAAAGTGAAGTGGATAAACCAACAGGAAATCATATTCCCACTTTAAGGCCAGTGACAGTGGTGACGGAGAGGAAATTCTGCCAGGCACCATAAAAAGAGTGACATGAAAGTGTAGGAATACTGAAAAAACAGCTGAAGAGAATAAAGCCAATAATCCCTAGAAGCAGAGCTCTGACGTAAGTGGCCCTTCAGAGACGAAAAACAGTGATGACCGAGAGAAAAATACAGCAGGCTGCCGCCATGACAGGGCCAGTACAGGATTGCATTTGTGGAGCGGTCCTTGGTGGACCTGGGAGAGAGGCAAATAAATTTTTGAAGAGTCACTTTAATGCAATTTAGGTTTGTCAATTATGAAGATGGAGGTATAGAAAACTGAGGTGCGTTTTTAAGGTTGTCAAGTAGAGAACACCAAGAAAATATAAAATCTGCACAGTGCAAACTTTAGAACACAAGTGCAAGGAATGCACCCTAAAACCCTTTAAAATAAAGCACACGAATAAAGACATAAAAAGGCCAAAATATAAGAAGGCACCGAAGTGGGAAGAAAGTGCGTGTTACAAACTTAACTGATTCAGAGGTTTCTATTTTAAAGAAAAGGAAGAGTATATGCTCAAAGCAGCAGTAAATATTATACATAGCATGAGATCTAATGATACATAAGTGGTTTTAAAAGAATTAAATAAAACTCAAGATCCCTGTCCCTCCTGCCGGCGCAAGTGGCAAAGAGGGAGGAGGGAAGGCGTGTTTGGGTTTAACATAGCCGGGTCAAAACTTCAAGAATCAAATGAGCTCCTCTCCTCACCTTTAAAATTGGAATAGAGAAGCCTCTGTCCTATATCTGCATGATGCGTTAATGTTGCATTTTACTTTGCTGCTTCAGGCATGTTTTCTGCTCCGCTTACTTCTATATTAAGCATTACGAATATGAGCTAGCTGGCTAGCTGGGACATTCGCGAATTATTACCATTAGCGAACTTGTATGGAATTTCAAAACGAAACTACGTCAGATCATTCAAACCTATGAAGTTGGAATGAAATACGATGGTTGCTCATTTATTTCTTCTGCCTGCATCATTAGGAAGAGAAACGATGGATAGCGTGTTCCTATTATTACACCCTGTTGCTGCTTAAAATTTTGGGATTAACATGCATGGACAACAATGTAAGATACGTTACACATTTATTTTCAATATATGATCTTAACTCAGTACGAGATCATAGCAATCAGGCTGTATTCCTTATCCCCACTAAAAACGATAAAACCTAAGTGACAATAATAGTATTAAGCCGCTTGCACACTGGATGCGAAACGAATTTTTCGCACGACAGATTACATTCAAAGTCAATGCAGAGACGTGAATACACGCGTGTATTCGCGTCTCTGCATTGACTTTGAATGTATTCAGTCATGCGAAAAATTCATTTCGCGTCCGGTGTGAAAGCAGCTGAAGGACACATACCCACATAGCCTACACACGCACTCACACGCCCACATGCACACATCTCTCTCTCTCTCTCTCTCATCTGACATCAGGACAATCGATATAGATACTATAATTCATGTGCTGATTCAGATAGTTACATTAAATAGTGGTTGCTGTAATTATTTATTGCATTGAAATGTGCCTGACATTCTGGAAACCTGTCTGTGAGGTTTCGGTGACGTGTGCGCACTGTGCGCCGGTCAGCCAAATTACCACTGCACAGAAAGTAAACCAGGTTGGAGCTGGCGAGCTCTCTGCGCACTTTCAGCAGAGCTTTTATCCACGAAATTGTCCCTGTGTCATGATGAATATGTGACACTTCCCCCTACTACGCCACCACACCCATCTCGGCGCACGTCCGTCTACCAAATTGCCAAAGTGGGGGCGCATGGTGTTGCACCGCACAAAATTACCACTACGCGGGCTGCACCGGACGAAATTATCACTGCGTGGGCTACGCCACGCTGCGCCATCCTGCGCTGCGCCAAGAGATTAGAGCCCATGGCGTAGGCCATGTGTCAAAAAGGGGGGATGGGAGTAAATGGAGTAAGCAAGCGTGAGGTCACCATATTGAACAGCTATGTGAAATCAAGTATTGCGTAAATGTGAGGTTTATGCTAGACACAATGGAAGGAAGGCATTTTTAAAGTGCATTTCGAACATCATATCACCAGGAGGGTCACTTTGTGATCAAGGTAATGATATTGTGGGTATACATTTGGGAATTAGAAAAAGGTTAATTTGCATATATCATCCCCAATCACAAGGAATGGATGGAAATAGCAAATGGGAGTCTGAAGTGAAAAATGCCAAAATATGTGCAGAGGGCAAAATTAACTGTGTGGAAGCATTGCTGTTGAGACATTTCCCCAGGGGCTCAAACCAGAGGGAATGCAGGGTGGAGAAACCTACTGTTGTATCATGAACAGAGGTTCATTAATCGTACTTTAACAGCAACATATGGAAAAAGAGTGATCAGCTTCACACCACGTCAATCATGACAATACAGGACAGACTGGTTCTTGACACAATGCTTGCAGAATCACATGAAGTATGTGCAAGGATTGAAAGGTAACACTAACATGGGGTAAAAGAAGGAGTGTTTCATTGTGACTGTTGTTCAAAAAGGACCCAAAGAGTGTCGGAAACAGCATGGAAACCTGGCAAATTTTAAAGGTGGCCCAACTGAGAGTCCATTATGGAAATCCTCTCTGCGAATGGAGAAGGAGAGCAGGGGCAGGTCGGATGTGCTGGAAAGATGATCCATGTCACTGTGCATCGTATGCGCTAGTAGCCTCTCCACAGTGACGGCCCTATACGGTGCGCAAAACACCTGGGTTGAAGATATATATACCCTAATACTAACACACACTTACATACTCACTAATAGGTAAATAGTTAAAAGTGCACATATAATTATCTCAAGCACATATAGTTAGAGTAACATATCGTTATTTTTATTCCATTTTACATTTCTCAGCTGAACTATATCTTTTAACTGCTGCTTAATGAAAAGGCCAACAACCTCTCTTCTACCAGCAGAGTCGATGCATCAGATGTCAGGCTTGGGACAAGAGAAGACATTATCTTGCTTAGAATATATAGAGCATAATCATGAAGTATATAACCTCATTATTCTGGTTAAAGCATATAATCTATAATCATGTACTATGTAACTCAGGGCCGGATCTGGGGGGGTTTCCTGGGTTCCGGAAACCCACCCTGCCCTGAGCATGTACCTTCAAAATAAGCAAAAAAAAAAAAAAAAATCCTCACAGGACTACCCAGCCGCACGGGGAAAGAAAAAGTTATCCATACGCGATAGTGGATGCAGTCTCACAGCTGAATCAACGGGGGGCACCTATGCAGGGGAAATCACTGATGCTACGCCAGCCTTGAAAGTTACTTCCCTTCGTTTCACCAGTTCCGAGCATGGGCTTTTTCACCTGAAAAACAACAAAGCCTGAGAGTCGTTTTCAAATTCAAGTTGCCAGTCCGCAAGAACCATGCCAAGGAAAAAACCACAACAAAGACACAATGAACGTTTGCTATATTTCTGTGCTGAAAGACAGGAGGTCAGAGCACATTTTCTTGCATGATCTAATAAAAATCATACTCTCTTTGAACTCAAGGTTTGAAATTTTGTTGTTGATTTTTGATGAGGCTTTTACATTTAGGATATTTTCTCAGTTGCATGGGTGAAGACATATGATCTTGGTGTAGATTTACTGTTAAGCTGAATGGGTACTTGGTTTAAAAGGCATTCCTGTTGGTTATTAGAGACATTTTAACATGATCTATTTTGGTTGAAATTGGATGTAGAATGCCTGGAAATGGCTCGATTTTTGCCTCAGAAATAGCTAAAATGCAGGAATTTTCGGGGGCTTCGTCTCCTGAGCTCCCACAGGGGTGCTGCCCCTTGATCCCACCAGGGGGCCTATGCGGTCCCCTGGACCCCCGCCGGGAAACCCCCCCTCACAACTCATTCGATCCGGCCCTGTAACTGCATGCTATCAGTTTAGTATTCACTTAATGTACCTTGGGCTGGTCTTAGTATATTCATGTATTTACCTAAGTAACTTCGATTGCTGATTTAAGTTGAGTTACAGGAAAATCGTACCACGTTGATGTTGTAGTGAACTATGGCAGCCGCAATCTGCTTAGTTGCAGGTTCAAGGTGTGACATGCCGGCACATCCAGCGATTCTATTTTCAAGAGTGGTAAGGAAACTTAAATCCCTCCAATAATCAAATGGTCAATAATTGTGATTCACTCCAGAGATGGGTAAGATCTCTGCAGGGGGACAACCTAAGGCAGGAGTGAACTGACCGCACCAAGGGCGAGTTGTGATTCACTCCAAAGACGGGGGAGATCTCTAAAGGGGGACAACCTAAGGCAGGAGTGAACTGACCGCACCAAGGGCGAGTTGTGATTCACTCCAAAGACGGGTGAGATCTCTAAAGGGGGACAACCTAAGGCGGGGGTGAATTGACTGCTCCAAGTGAAGAATACAAAAAGAAGGCTAAGGAGTGTGGTAACTATTCCAAATCACATGGGGAGCCATGAACTAAACAAAGAGGAGGGGACATGCATGAACTGGTGTACTTGGTAGCAATTTAGAATCTATTAAAAGACCGTTTAGAGAGTAGGTTGGGTTGATGTTTTCTCGGCAAGATCAGTGTGGACTGAGTCTGTTAGTTTAGCATATAAAATTCCAATATCTGCCAAAAGATATCAAGAGTGATTAAGCATTTCCATTATGAATTTAGAGCAGCTGGTTGATCTCGCTTAATGAACAATTTGCATCATGAAAAATGCTGTGTTATTTGTCTAAAACAGGGATGGAATGTTTCCACACCATGCTCAGGTCTGCAGATGGGTCGTCATCTTGATAATTGCTGTGGTCTAATCGGATGGAACTTAACAGCAGGGTGTAGGGATAACTAACAGATCTGTGACAATTAAAAGTCACAGAAGGGGGAAATGTGTGGTGGGAAAATAATCTTAAATACTGTAAAAATCTAAGTAATACTATAACTACAGTTCAACAGAATGTAGCCAGGTTCATATGGCCCTTTAAAAATACTTAGAGGGAGTTTGGAGCTGAGAAAGAGACAAAAACTCATAAATCTGTCAAAAAACCTGATAAAGACGCTCCTGCAGAACCCTCGAGGCCGGCCTAATGAGCTAACCCTCCGGAATGACCACATCGGTCAGCCTGGTCTTGTTACTAAGGGTGGAGGGTTGCTATGGGACAATGTACCAATCAGAATTAGTGATAATAGAGAAGGTAGAAGGAGTCACGTTTAATCCCACCAAAAGAGACGTGCCAAAAGGCAAATAAATATGAGGGCTCGGACAGACGGAGGGCAGTCAGCGTGGGGTGAATGATGAAGAATGAATGCTACATGGTTTGCGCAGACCAGCCTGGGTTTCTTTGTGCTTCTTCTGGATGGATTTACAATAAACCCAATTACATCAGACTCTGGGGAATGGATCTATTTTTTGGAGATAGATTCACAGGGGTCAGTGGAGCACTTTGTCCACTTGCTCGGACAAAGTATTTTCCTACAATTGTCTGAGAGTATGAGAAAAAATCACTCCATGTTAGGTCATGCTGTTAATATTTAGCCAAACTGAATACCAACTGTAATGTCGGTTAAATAGGTATGGCTTAGCACTGTGGCAGGCGAGCTAAATACCACTCTCATAACTAAGCTAACATTACTTAGCTACTGTGCAAGCAGTACCATTCCATAACCATTACATAACATAGCCAGCTAACGTAAGCTAAGCACTTGGTGTACTGAGGAAGAAAACCGTTATTGGCATGGTGGCCTGCACCATTGCAGGCGTTAGCCTCTCGTTGATAGTTTATTTTAGTCAAAGGGATGAGTAATTCGTTAGCTAGCATGCTAAACGCTTTTGACCAGTAAAGTAATAAGTTACATGTGTGATTGTTGTCGAAAAGGCTTGAATTTGTTAATTTAATGGCTAAAACCGTGATCGTGCTAGCTTGCGAATTATTCATCCCATTGACTTGCACAGACTGCAAACCAGAGGCTAATGTTACAATGGACATATTATGCAAAACTGAGTATTATTGATGTTGTTTAAGTATGCCAAGAGTAGTTTTACAGATATCATACTAAAAAATTCTATTGTTTTGTAATGGCCGGTAGTATACGGAGGCCAAGCGCAATGACAGAGAGAAACACAGGAACACAGTACAAACACAGAGAATAATATAGACCAAACGCAAGTATTCGCGCTTCCAAAGGATGTATAATAGTCCGAACCACGGAAGTAAAGCGAGATAGAAAAAAAGGAGAAGAAACTCCAACAATTAGAAGATAGAAAGTCATACAAAACCTGACTACAGATATCTTCGGCTATAGTGCGACGCTAAACACAGACACTCTAGCGAAGCAGGCGTGCCGGACTTCCTACTTATATAGATTCTGGGAAAGCGCCGCCCCAGCTCAATCAACCAGCTCGGTAACGAATTCGATGGCCCAGGAATTCGATATCATCCCGGGACGCGAGCCGCAAAGAGAAGTCCAAACAACACGCACACCTCACAAACAATGACATGTTTGGCTTAATATTGCGCGTTTTATTTTCTGTACCTCCGAAAAAAATGCTCTTTTGCACACTCCTCCCCCTTTGCACCATCCCGACACACCCACTGTAATGCTATTGGTTTCCTTCCTGAGCCAATCAGAATTTGTTATGGCCTGCGATGTGTCAGACCCCCTTTTTACACGAGTTGAGTGTGTTGTCATGGTTACAACCCCCCTCCCCCCACCATATAGCCTACATAGAAAGCAATTCCATTTCGCATCAACTTTTGGATAGTAAAATGGCACATCAAATCCTACCGCATATTTTGCATCCCGAGTCTAACGCGGAAATTGAAAATGTGAATCTTGAACCCCAACGATTGCAGAGACAAAGGCAAGATGTATCTGAATGGTAAGTCAACTTTATTTGATGTGGTCACTTCGCTAAGTGTTTTGCTAGGATACCTTAGTACTACCTTTGCTTTAAACAAATGTTTAACATTATAAATTGACAGGTGTACTTGTGGAAAGTGTACAGTAAGGTGACAATCATTTTATGGTCAGTCTTGACGCGACCTGTGGCTAATTTGCTTTCCTTGAATCACCATTTGATGAGAGAAACGGAATTCTATCGCAGTAGGGTCGGGAGAAGGTAACGGTAACTTCAGAGCAACATGAGGGTAGAGACGCAGTAGATTGTTGGAGAAAGCGCGGCGCAGGGATACAAATCATTTATAAATATAGTACCCAGTCACAAAACCCTTCCAGGATACCCTTCTTCAGCTCTGAAATTAGTAGAACTAACAACTATAGAATAAATAAGATTTCAATACTTATCATCAGTTGGATTTCGGCGTGATGGGATGGCACCAGCAGCTAGCTTCAGTTGCTTCGCAAACCCAGCATCATATAGCCCCTTGTTTAAAGGGGACCTATTATGCTGATCCTTCTTTTAATACATATTAGTAATGTTATAATGTTGGTTGTCCATACTCAACCTCTGTAAAGTTTCTAAACATAAGATACAGAGGTTTTGCCGTAATCCAAGAACGTGATTTCGTGAACGTGATTTCCTCTCTGAACAGCTCCTCCCGAGATCTTCGCGAGATCTTGGCAAAACCTGACGTCAGGTTGTGCCATCCAATTAGTACAGACCTAGCCAAAGCCAATCACGGCGCTGGACCTGCCCACACCGGAAACTATTTCGCAGACATGAACAACCGCGGATCATACTATGCCTTAGTAGCATCTACACTTCCAGAAATACAAAAGAAGAACCGCAGATCATTTGAGGTGCAGTTTTGTCAGTATCTCTCCCAAAGCTGCTCGTCCGTTTACTTTTAGACGCGAAGAAAAGCACCTATTTCTCTTCCAAAAGACGATGCCTCCAGAAATCAGTGGGTAGCTTTTTTGTTTGCTGGTGGCGAACAGCCACGGCCAAAGGGAACGTTAGCTGTTTGTGCTCAGCATTTCATCAAAGACAGCTTTATCAATAAAGGATAATTCGACACAGGATAAGCGTTTCAGCTGCTTCTCAAACCTGAAGCAGTTGCATCGATCAAGCGCTCGGAGCCACAAGCTGTAAGTAACGATATAACAGCAAATAATTAAAGTGAAGCTAACGTGTTACGGGAGGCTAGCAGGACCGCTTACGATAGTTAGCACTAACAACTGGCCTCAAACGCAGGCTTTGTAAAATATCTGAAGATAAAGCCTGTATCGGTCGCGACTGTCCACGACTCACAAGCAATGTTTCCATCCACTTGTCGCCAAAAATATTCATGCGAATAAAGCTGGTGAAAATACGTTTCCATGTAATGGCATTAAAGCGAATAAAAGGTAGTGCGTAATGACGCCACATGCTGTTATGTGATCAAATTGGTGTATCGAATACATTTCTGACATTTTAAGCTGTTTCCATTCATTTTCGCACTGAATCGCAGAACCTTCAGGTGAACAAAAGTAGTTTGTTAGCCAACTAATTTAGCTGGTTAGCCAAAATGGATCGTGTTTACCAACAAATGACGATAATTGCACAAGTTGTAATAGTGCTTAGGTGCCAGCTATTAGCAGCATAGCAGACCATTATCAGAAGGAAACGACGGCATCAAAACACCGTCAAGATGCGTTAGCAGATTTATTCGGCGAATAACGTGTCCATCAGCATTTAACGCATAAGCCTTTTACCGATCAAGAGAAAATCCGATGAGATGGACCGTACAAACTATGAGTCGATAGTCTTGAAATCAAGTCTAATTTAATTTCACCGTTTCCGTAAGGCAGTTTTAATTCGATATTTACTTAATTCGTATAAGAACGTGTGGATGGAAACATGGCTACAGATGCGGAAGCAGTTGCTTCACTGCATAAGCCTACCCAGCTGATGGCCTGTTGAATGTGGCTGCAGCACTGCGGCTAACGTAGCCAAGTTACTGTTTCTGATGTTTGTGTCCTAAATATGCAAGAGTAATATCAGGGGAAATTCAACAGAAGGTGTGTGAACATAAACCTCATTTGAAGTGAACCTTTTATACATGTTTGTAATTTGGATGCTTGGTACAACTGCCCCCCCGGTAACGGAATTTACTGTCTGCAAAACCTGTATTATGACCGTTCGGTTATCAGCTACTGCATGTTAGTTCGCGTGCTGTGCAAATTAAAATGCTCCTGGAAACTTATAGGCAGTAATTATGATCGGTATGCTTGTGTTACTTCGGTAAGCATCAATGTGGCAGTTCCATCATAACGTTGCCTGATTGTAGCCACTACAGTTGAAGCTAACTGGAGAGGTGCTGAATGTGTCTGCAGAGTTGGGCTGCGAAGGCTGCAGTTAGACCAGACATAAGTTTTGCAGAGCTTGGGGCGCTTTTTTGGGTGCTTGTGAAACGATCGCTTTACTTATCCATGACTGGGGTCAGCCTGATACGTCTCCAAAATCTGGGCTGCTCTCTGATGCTACCAGTGAAAGCAAGCACAGGCTATAATGTGTCTGGTATAACAAACGATTTCTCTGCATTGCCGTCGATTGAATATTAAATTCTTTCCTGTAAAAGTTATCAATTCGCTAGCTCCACATAAGCAACGGTTCACACAAACGGAAACTTACGGTCTGTAAAACCTGTATTATGCTCATAACATAACCGGAGCTCTATCTAGCTCTCGCGCACTATCCATAACGCGCCCATTTTCCGCAAGGAAACGCTGGTCATTCCGACGCAATAAGTAAACCATTACCGCGGGCAATTTCCGAAAAGGCCATTTAGCCTGGAGCTTTCGCCGCTCCGTCATATACCAGCGCAGAAGCTGTTTGTTACTCCACGCTAACAACACACCACAGTTATGCACACGAACCAGCAGGTCCTAATACACACCGAAGCAGTCCATAAGCTGTTGGTCCACTTTTAGCTGCTCCTCACTGTCCATGTTTCCCTCTAAACTCAGACCCATCGGATTTCTATGTTTTTTTTCTTTGTTTATTTAATTAATATCATCATGTTATTGCATTGGGTCAAAAAAATGTTTTTCAGGGATCAGGTGCTCTTCCAGGATAAGGACAAACAAGGTTGAATAAAGCAAATGCGACTTCCTTTGACGCAGATTTCCCTTTTAATGAAGACTGCCCTGATGAAGACATGAGTCGAAACGCGTTGGCAGCATCCATTATAATAAAGGATTTTTAAACTCATGATCAGAGTGCCTCGGATTTTAACTCTTTTCAAAAGTGAAATCTGCACCAAAAGAAGTCACATTTGCTTTCTTCAAAATTATAGAATAATAGCATGGTACCTTCACCAGCGACCCTGGTCGCTGCCCTCACACGCCCTATTGCACTGTTAGTAAATTCAAAGTTTTACCAGGAAAAATATTATGAACGTCGTCCAAAAGAAGCAGACCCGATGTTCGTATTAAAAAACAGGAAAGTATTTATTACATGAGCCAGCAAGGCAACAAAATCCCAGAATAATGTTCATTGAAGCACTGTTTATAGCATTACATTTGCATTTATTCAAATTTGGTTGGCTGTTGTTTACTAGTTCTATGTAAACATTCTTGTCCATGGCACAAGTCCTTTTGAATTTCACAACAGCGAGCATTATGATGCGTGGCGTTGTTGTGGTGGTGAAGGGTTGCATCAAGCCATGGTGGGTTGTTTTGTCGAGTGACCTTCTGGCACAGGAATTCGCTGCATCGTGGTCAGGAAGTGAAGTGTCCTGCCTACGGCAGCGTGGTCACCTGCAGGTTTCCTCAGCAGTGTGGTCCAGTGCAGGCGTCCTCTCCGGCATGAGATTGAGAAGAGAATACAGCGTGAGGGTACTATTCAAGTACACCTGACCTGATTCACTGCACCTTGGATCCATATTATGACTGCTGTTGGAGTCCTGTCATGGTGAACGCTGTCGCCAAAATTGTAAATCATCTTCATTCATGATCAGACTTGGCAAGTCTTTTAATAATGTCATCATGTCAGTTACGCTTAACTGTATATGGTCAACGTGAAGCCGCTGTTCGCTTCCTCTACCGCGAATTTTAGTTACCATTGGAGCCATGGGGGCGGTTTTACTCATTTCTTTATTTTCAAAGTATCGCAGGTCGGACAATTCAAATCGGGGTACAGATATTGGATGCCTTTCAATCCAGCCGGCACACATGCAAGCTCAGAGTTTAGATTTTTCTTCTAATTCATCAATCTTCTTCCGCAATTTGTCAAGTTCTTTATTCTGTGTTCGTACGCAGTTTTGTAATTTATTGCATTTTTCAATTAGCCTTCTGTGTTCGGTTACTAAGATAAGCGCGCCGCATACGGTTCTCTTATTTTCCTGTTTAGTCCACCATTCTAGCGACTCCGGAGTGGATCCGTTCGGATCCCCACCAGCCGTACACATTTCCTTTTGTTCTTTTGCATATTTTTCCTGTAAATAAGTAGTAATACTCCTGGCATATTTATGGGCGTTTAAATTTTCCTTGTTTGCCATGTTTAATTGCAATTTATGCAGACACTTAATATTACATTATTGGTCAAAATGTTATTACATTATGGGCAGGCAGTTATTACATTATTGGTCCGTGAAAAGCCATTGTACAATTTTAGTGTAATACTGACTTTGGTAGAGCTTTATGTGCTGATTATTTTTGCAATTGAAAGTTTTTCTCCATCTCTTATATTTTTCGTTATATAGGCCAAAAAAAAAAACCCCCAAAATCGTCAAATTTGACATTTTAAGGCCATTAACTCCTACGAGGAGGCATTGTATGATTTCGATCCTACGACTATTTTAGAGTTTTGTCTGCTGATCATTTTGAGGTAACGGTTTTTCCCTAGCTGCTTTAGTTCCAGACGACGACGAGAGATGACGGACGACGACAGACGCCAAGTGATGGCAATAGCTCACGTGGACCTTTGGTTCTAAAAAAAGCTAAAAACAAAAGTTGACTAAAATGATTGGGGAAAAAAAAAAAAAAAAAATCCCTGAGAGTAAGCTGCACCCGACCGGATTCATCTCCAACACCTCCGGGCCACAGGCGCTTTGATCTGGGGATTCATGGGTCGCTGCTCCACTGCAGGTCTGGCATCAGGATTCTAAGAAAAAAAATGAAGCACAGAAATCAGCCACATGATCAGACCGCAGAAGCACCAGTCTTAATTCTAGGATTTCCCGAGGGCATGGTGCTCGGGTATGAAAAAGGGCACAGCAGTCGCAGAGCAAGTGGTTGTCCTGAAAGAGGGCACACAGGTCGTAACAAGCAAGCTGCATCCAGCCAAGAAAGGGCAGTTCATTTGTAGTGGTAACTTGGATGCCTTCATTCCTGACACCTGTCACTTTCCTTGCTATGTGGATGTAACCCAACCTGCCTTCTGCAGATTTCAAATGACTTTAAAAAAGCTTTTTATTCTTTCCTAATGACAAATTACAATCATAAGAGAAATACAGCTCCACTCTGAAAGCCAAACAAATTATTTCCAAAAAGCATCAAATTTACCCCGAACAATCTTTTCTCCCCCCCACACATTTACCTAAAGTAGTTCCGTGCATTTGCTTTAATGTGTCGTTTTACAACTTTTTTTTTAAAGATTTTTTGTGTTAATCTCTCCACTCCAGTTACAAGGATTACTCAATAAATTTAGATTGTTCGAGTATTTGCTTCATGTGTCGTAAATGTTAAATCATTATTATTTCATTGTTAAGCGTGGTGAATGTGCTGGTCATTCATTGTTTTTCTTCATTTGTCCAATTGATATCCAATCGTTTTGGAGCTGCTGGATTGTTTCAAAAGTTTATTTGATGAGTTTTCTTGAAGGGGTTTTGAAGGAGGCAGAAGGACCTGTACCGTTCAACAGTTATAAAATACATTATGTTTGCTGAGCAGCTCGCGTCTCCCCCCAAAATCACAAAACAACGGGCACAGATAACTAAAAGTAATGTACCTACATGACTATAGGGATTATGGCAATAAGCCAATTTGCCAAAATGTTGAAATATCCCTTCAACATACTCAGAACCTCTGTTAAAAATTGATTGTAAAATTACAGTTAAAATAACTGGCAATAAAGGTGCCAGTTGAAAACAGTGCGTAGCATATGAGGTTAAAACCTGATCACAGATGTGAAAGGATCCATTCCCATTAAAATCCAGTCAGAAAAGGCACTCTCCAACTTAGTCACATTTTGACATCACAACATCATGTATCTGAATGATCAGAGATCATAGTGCATGTTTCGGGAGAGGCCGGTGGCAAACTTGGGATTCCCTGAACCACATAACAATGGGAGACGTTCGCATTTTGCGATGCGAGTCCACCTAATCTGATCACTGCAGACAAAAATAGCCCCAAAATGACACCTGCAAAGAGCTCCTCCTGACAAGCCTAACTGGCGGACAGGCCTATGAAGCTTGATACAAGGGCAGAGTAACCTTGAAATGGGACTAAATCTCTTTATTTCGATTGCATGCCACAGTTGGTTTCGGCAACATGACGTGAACAAATACATCGCTGCTCAAGTGTCATAATTACACAACAGACTTCTCGCCAAACAATCGCTATTTGCGTAATTAAAATCTAATCATTCAAGTTATCATCCAAGATCAACACTTTTGGTCGTTCATTGTTCCTACCGGGAAAATTCACCGATGGAACGTCGTTCCTTTTTCACCGATTTTTCCACCTGCTGAAGTCTTCTTTTACGAGTTGGCATGATCATCTGATTGTTATGCTAATAACATGAATAATACAGCCAAATTCTGGGAAACAACAGAAGCGCCACTCCTATGTGCAGCAGAAAACCCAACTGAAATCAATTTGAATGCCTCTGGATGGAGTGACGTTTGTTACCTTTGTGGTGATGTTGCTTCTGCATGGCGGGTTACGTTCCTTGTTTATTTCATCGAGTGCAGATTTGTCTGAGCACTCCACCTGCTCAAGCAGCCGTTGCCTCTGGACAGCAGCCCAACGCTTCTCTGCAGCACATTTCTGAAACAACAGCGTATGCATCATAAGCAATGTGACATGCAGTAATCTCCCAAACACAACTTAATGTGCACGTACCATCTGCTGAAGCTTACGCTTATAGTGCTATCTGGTAATGCACAGCCTCATAGTGATGTACGGTTATAAGCCCAAGATGTGAGCCCATTCAAGCTGACAGTACTGACCTGGTGACAGGTGTAGGTCATGAGTTTCACAGGGGTAGGTATGGAGTCTGACATGTGTAGTTCCATCATTTTTGCAAGCATACATGCCCTACAAAATTACTTTAAATGTGCCTAAGACTTTTGCACAGTACTGTATATTTTGACAGGTGAGGAGCTCACCTGTCTCTCCCTCCTCTCCTTTTCCTCCCTCCGTTGTTTTTCTAGGTTCCACTCGTGCTGAACATCTGACTGTATTCTGCGCAGTTGTTTGCGCTTTTCTTCCTTACAGCGCAACAGCTCCTGCAGCCGCACAGCAGGGAGCAGTGAACAAGCATGCAGAGTGGAGTGTGTTACGGCACACACACACACACACACACACACACACACACACACACACACACACAGGCTGTCATCACAACACAAACACACCACAGATCACAAAAACAAACACAAACAAAGTGGCTGTCATCACAGCAGACACACACACCACAAGACACACAACACACACACACACACACACACACACACACACACACACACACACACACGCACAACACACACACACACACACACACACACACACACACACAAAGGCACACACACACACACACAGGACACACACACACACACACACACACAGATGTGGTCATCACAGCACACACACACACACACACACACACACACACACACACACACACACACACACACACACACACACACACACACACACACACATCACACACACACACACACACACATACACAGTAAAGTGCATTATTTGGCCTAGATCTGATGGCAATTCTTACCAACTCTAATGTGTCATCTTTTAAGCCAGCCCCTTTCAACCTTTCAAGAACAGAAAAAGTTCAGATTTAGTCACTTTTTATTGATTACTTTTAAACAACTTCAAAAGGGTTGCACTTAGAAATGCGCAACATTTCAAAATAAACAATATACTGCGAGAAGAATGTGCCACAAATTGAATTTGCCATTCTGGCAGAGGATGAAATCAGCTCAAGCCAGTTGACTGATTTCACCCTTGCCTAATCAATCTCGCACCCAAATTCTTATTACACCTTAAATTCCAGAACTGAGAAAATGTATTAAATGTAAATAAAAACAGTGACCAGTACTTTTCAAATTCCTTTTAACCTGCATTCAATTGAACAGATGTAAAAAAAAAAAAATTTGAATAGTGTGAAATCGACAACTTCATCATGGATGGACAATAGCTATTTTGAAATGCCTCATAAAGCAACTGCTGGTAAACAGTTTGGGTGTCCATTGTCATATTCCTTTCATTTTCTTTTTTAGTCACAAGAACGGTGCTACTATACAATGGCAACATGGACACGCATTGCTCTTGAATCGGTAACAGAGGATTTACAAAAAATTTAACTTTGCTTTCGTCAGCATTTTACACACTGTCCCAGTTCTTTTGGAATTGAGGTTGTAGATGGTGGTCATACTTATGAAGCAAGCTCTGTTGAAATTAGGGGAAAAAGTATATCCCGTGATATATTGAGTATCTTACACGAATGTCATATGGAAGTCATGAAACAAGTTGAGTTAATTTTGCATTTGTTGTGAGCTTTAGCGAGCAACAAACCCAAATTTACTCAGTGAGTTTAATAACTTTCAAATGACGCAACCAAGAGTATTAGATTCTGTTTATCACATAAATTAATTGCATAATATAAAAAGAAAACTAATGTTATTTCCGTGAGCACTCATTGTTTGTTAGCACTATGCTAACTCCATCACTCTGCTAACTGTCAGCGCTAACAGCGCTAAGCCATACTGATTTGACAACGTTACTCTCAGTATTCAGTCTGGCTAAATATTAACAGCGTGACGTAATGCAGAGCGATTTTTTTTTTTTTTTTTTTTTTTTGCCCACGCTCTCAGCCAATGAAATTTTCGCAAAAATGACATTTCCCTGGGGTAAAATCAAAAATATGTAATCGGCTGGGGCTGTAGGAAAAGTACTGCAGTTATGTGGTAAATATTGTTATAATCTGAAAGTTCAATATACATACATTTTTGTCCCTCTCATCCAGACTTAGTTACAGCACACATTATTTGTGTGTTGAGGACTAGCATTTGTATAACATAACAGTATGGTGAATCTTAGAATTACCTTAGCATCAGTATGGTGAGGAATTGGACTGGTATCGCATGTAAGTATGGTCAGAATTGGGGTTAGCATAACATATATGGTCAGGATTAGAGTTAGCATAGCATGTTAGTATAGACAGAACTGAGGTTAGCATAACACGTTTGCGTGGTCAAAGTTGGTCTCATCAGAATGATGCGGGTTAGTGCAAGCGAGTCGCGTACCGAATTCTCTCTGCTTCCATGGCCAGCCGCAGATTCTCCACGTACTCATCCAGCATCTGTTCCCTCAGCTCGGTCAGAGTCATCTCCTGCCCTTCCTGCCGCTGCACCAAAAAGTGCTTCATCTTGGCCCTCTGAAGTACACATACAGTGTGTCCCAAAAAAAAGGAAACCAAGAATAAATAGGCAATTCTAAAACAACTGCTTAACATTCTGTTATTAAAAATGGCATTCGGTATTACATAACTATGTCTTCTATCCAATGACGTCAAGTAAGTGGAGGTTGTGCTGCACTCACCTGAACAACAATGACACTTTTGGAGTGAGTCAATAACCACTTTGCGCCAGATTGCATAAAATGATGACAGGCCTAAAGGCGGAGGAACCTGGATGAACCTCATTTTGAACATTTGAATCAGGGCTATTTTGGATGGACCTTAGCTCAATTTGAAGGTCATTTTTTTAAATTTTCAATTTTTTTTAGCTGAACATGACAAAAGTCCATTGACCATTTTTCATTTTCATTTTAGTCACAACAGAACAAGTTCTGACAACGATGCGGACTAATTTTTGTTTTTTTTTTGCTTTTTAAATCCCAGTATGATTGAGAAAAAGTTTGAATCAGTGTTGTAATAAATATTGCTAATTAGTTTTTTTGATAATAAGTTTCAAGTTGAGGAATACTTTTCATTTTATTCTGAGTTTTCAGGCATCTGTTGTCAGAACTCATTGTTCTGTGATTGGTTTCCGTGATCACTGAGCACATTTTGCTCTTTTCAAAATCAAAAACATTTGACATCTCTTTCAGGCTAAATCTCAAGAAGGAGTTCACTGATTAGTCTGTGAATCATTCAGTTTGGCTATCTTCTTTTTTTTTTTTTTTGGTTCTCAGCCAATGAAATTTTTTCGCCGAAACCAGTGACATTTTGGGGTAATATCAAAAACCTTTCATGGTCGGCTGGGGCTGTCGAAAACTGTTTATGTGAAAATTTGTTATAATCTGAAATCTCAAGGAGCCTTGATGATCTCATCAAAATTGCTCTCATGGTATTTGTGTGTTGTTCTATCCTAAGTCATTTGGCTCATAACCTTGTAAATTTGTTAACAGCCTGGACATTGACATACAGCATGTAAGGGTACACACATAACATGGTTCAGGATTAGAGACTCATTGTTTAAAGACAGAACTAACAGCATGATTAAATTGTTTAAAAATGATGCTGAAACAGTTATTTTCTCTGCTTCCATGCCAGTTTAAGACTACCCATTATCCACATCTGTTTCAGCTTATAAAGCGTGGCTGTTTAAAAAACAAGCATCTTGGTTCTGAAGTTTGGACATAAATTGTTTTTAAAAACATTTGATGGTAACAATGCATTTCAGACCACCGCTGTGTTCACAATATGTGGACCAATTCATTATAGAATAAATACATTAAAACATTTCCTATTGAAACAATATATGTTATACATTCTGTTATTAAAAATGGCATGGTTACATTGTATAATAACTATGATCTTCCATATCCAATGACGCAATAACAAGTAAAAAAGCGGAGGTTGTGCTGCAACTCACCTGAACAACAATGACACTTTTGGAGTGAGTCAATAACCACTTTGCGCCAGATTGCATAAAATGATGATAAAATGATGACAGGCCTAAACGCGGATGAACCTGGATGATCAATTTCAACTTTTCATTGTCAGGGCTATTAGTGCTTTAGCTTACGTAATGTGTGCCGCTTTAAATGTAAACCCTGCTAGCTGCATGACAGATGTGCGCAAATCATGCAGCTGACAACAGAACAAGTTCTGACAACGATGCCGGACTAATTTTTTTTTTTTTTTTTTTTTTTAGTATGATGTGAAAAAGTACAGTGTTGTAATAAATATTGCTAATTAGTTTTATTGATACTAAAGTTTCAACGGAATACTTCTCATTTTATTCTGAGTTTTCAGGCATCGTTGTCAGAACTCATTGTTCTGTGATTGGTGGATCACTGAGCACAGCGACTCTCACCTCAATATCTCTGACATCTCTGTCGGTGAAGAGCCTCTGCTGCCGCAGATACCGCTGGTGCATTTTGTTCTCCCCAACGGTGCTCTTCACCTGTGGGGGAAACATTAAGTATAATTATGATGATCTTACAAAATTGCTCTCATGGTACTGTAAGGTCACGAGTAGCCTGGTCAGGCTCATAGCGCTGTAAAGTCACGAACAGCCTGGACAGACATACAGCAGTTAAGGTACACGCAGCCTGGTGAGACTCATAGTGCCGTAACAGCATGATTAGGCTAATCTTGCTGAAAGGTTATAAGCAGCAAGGTCAGGGTCATAGTGCTTTAAGGTTATCAGCAGCGTGGCTAGGATAACAGTGCCGAAAGGTTCGCACCCTGATGAAGGCCCAGTGCTGAAACGCGTTGGTTGCATTTATTATTCAGCCATGTTCTAATAAAGGCTTTTTAACTTTTTACCTGGAACAGTGTGCCTTGGATCCTCTTTCGGTGTGCCGTTTATTTCTTTTACATATAATTTTCAAGAAGGACACACACACTTAAAAGACATTCTTTTTTTTTTTTTTTTCCATGGCCTAAACCCTTCCCCAAGAGCACCTGTTTTCCATTGCACTTGATGAGTGATCCACATAGCGCTCCACGTTCTGTTATTTAGTGCTGAAAGGTTATTTGCAGCATGGTTGGGCTAATGGAGCTGTAAGGTTATTAGCAGCTTGGTGAGGCTAATAGTGCTGTAAGGTTATGAGCAGCAGGGTTTGGCTAATTGTGCTGTAATTTTATCAGCAGCATCGTCAGGGTCATAGTGATGTACGCTTATTAGCAGCATGGCAAGGCTAATAGTGCTTTAAGGTTATTAGCCGCAAGGTTAGGGTAACAGTGCTGTACGGTTATAAGCAGCATGGTTCGGCCAATAGTGCTACAGTGTTATTAGCAGCATAGTCAGGGTTTTAGAGCTGTAACGTCATTAGCAGCATGGCTCGGCTAATAATGCAATCAATAATGGTTATAAGGTGGCCTGGTCATGCTCATTCGGCAGATTCTGCAACAAGGTTATGAGCAGCCTGTCCAGGCGTATATTGCCGTGAGGTCATTTGCGGCTCGTTGTACTGTAAGGTGATGAAGAGCCTGAATCTTGCCTTATCGTCTGCAGTGCTTTCCTTGGTTTTCTTCAGTATAACCGACGTCTCCCTGTGGTGGTAGTAATCCCGGAGGTAAGGGTCATGCAGTGCGCTGTAAGATGTTTTCTTAATGCGCACGTGTGGGTCGAAATTGCTCGTTTTCAGGTAGATCTGAAAGCAATAAAGTATTTAAGATTATTGAGAAGAAGAAAAAAACTACAGATAACGGGGATGAAGTCATATCTAGCAGGGACGGTAAATGTATAAATACGAATTAATTTTTGTATTCATGGATACATCAATTTGTTGTTGATGATACGGTATGTTATCATTGTTTTTATTCTGACATTTACTGGCCCAGTTTGTCACATGGCATGCCATTGAAAACCCTGCAAAAAGAAATGTGTTCTGGCTGCTAGCGCAAAACTTTCTTTTGTTTTACCTTGTGTCATCGGATATTAAAGATTCGATCGGCACCAACCATTCATCTTAACTCCCTCTTTTTCGAAAAATAAGTCTGGAAAAGGCAAAACTTCAATGAAATCTAACTTCCTGCCCAGAATCGTTCACGTATAAATCAGCGAAAGTGTTTGACACAATAAATGTGCTCTTTTGTTATCATAAGGCCAGTAAATTTCATGTTCAAACAAAACAGTTGCGCTTTCTTTAGTTATTCTTCAGTTCCTTGAGCGGCATTGAATTAATTTATGAAAACTAAACATAGTCAAACTACTCACTTCTGCTAACTCTAATGATAATATCAATTTGTTGCTGATGATACGGTATGTTATCATGGGCTGAATTACATTTTGGCAGTTTGCAACTTCGCTAATGAAAACGGAATACAGAAATGTGTCCTGGCTACTCACCGGCACTCTAAGTTTGTCAAGGGAGATCACGGGCTTCTTCGTCTTCACCTGGCTCATTGTGCTCTCTCGCGGTTTCACTAGCTCTAGCTTTAGATCAGTAAACAGTTGCGCTTTTTTTTTGTATAGCTTACCTGCTATACCAGCTACAACTGTTAGACGCGCAACTGCTTCTTATATACAGTGCGTTCGAATAATCACGTCATAAAGGTTCAGCGCAATGAGACCCAATTAAGGGTACTATGACGCTATCAGAAATTCTACCACTCATTTCAGCGAATTATGCATTTTGATTGGTTAACACCAGGTATCTATTCACCGGTAAACTACCTCGCACTGGGTCAAGAAAGCGAGCTAAAAAGGCTGCAGTTCGCTTTCAATGAGTACACTGTCATACGCGTTAGCGAGCTAGTTGGCTTCCTAGCTAGCAAGCCAAAGTGATATCGAACTGTGTGTCATAGCTAGCACGCCAATATTTTCGTAGGGGTGTTGACAAGAGTCATGGTAGAATGGAAATAAACCTACCGTTTTTTTTTTTTTTTTCGAGCACTCGGTATTTATCGTAGGCTAGATACCTGGAAATTTACATTTGAACCTCGCGCTTTCAAATGAAATTTCCAGGTATCTATCCTACGATAAATACCTCGTGTTCGAAAAAAAAACTGTACGGTTTATCTCCTAAATGACGCTTAGAACCATCAGGAGCCATTTCTGCTTTCCATGCTTGTCCTAGCCTAGGCCCTGGGCGATTATCGTTATGATGATCATTAGATGAAATTTAAATGCAAATAGCGCGCTTATGCTGCACGCCAGCCCTTGCAATCTATACTACAGAATTATTATACACTCGCCAGCTCTTTTTCAGTTCCAACTATCAAGTGTAGAACTGTTAATAGGCTACAAGACTGTTACTGTCTTATGCTGGCTATTGCAGGAGGGCTGCCCTTTGGCCCAAATTTTAATCACGTGTGGGGACAAAACGTTATCTACAACTCGCATCATTTAGGCTCATTTGCGAACATTTTTATCATCAACACAATTAACATTGGTAGATAAACGGGTAAAATTTTAATTCGGGCGGGTTTTTTTGTTCTCTCTCTCCAAATTGTCCTGGGGGACACGTCTTTACGCTGGCTTTCCTCCAAAACACAACAATCACAAAATTTACAATATTTCAAATTGTATTTGCAGCTTTTAATGAGGCATTTCTTAAAATCTGACGTCACATTTTGTCAGATGCGTGCAAAAAAAAAAAAAAAAACTTCTGTGGGCACGTGGTGCTATTTGGTCCATATTGCAATCAGTGAAAAATTTTTAGGAATTCAGTGAAAAACAAAAAAAAAAAAAAAAAGCAAGATTACAAATGAAACATTCACCTCTTTTTGTACCTCAAAAAAAAAAAAGTAGATAGCCATTTAGAGCAATAACTTGGGAATATTACTTCGGGAATCATTGTGGCATTGCAAAGCTGTAAATGAACCCTCAGCGCAATGATCATGAGATCAGCAGCACTTAAGAAAATATAATATTGTGTTACAGGTCTGGGATTTTAACTGTGGTCTGCACAAAAACCAAGGGTCCCCCAGGACCAAATCTGGGCTTCTTGCTTTCTGCACCGTTGCTGTGCAACGTGCAAAAAGCGGATCGGAGATAAATTCATCAAATTCATTGCTTTATTATTATCTATGGTTTATTACTACATTGATTGCTGCGAGAGACGGGTGGACACCAGGCGCGGGACGCAGGAATAGACTCAGGAGTTTTTAAACAGAAAACAGGCACGATGGCCAAACAAAAAACTTGCCCCAAAGGGTTGCAAAAATTCAACTAAGGAATGCTTCACAGAGCAAATAACCAAAAAGAAAAACGAGAAAACAAAGACCACTAGAAACTCTAGGGAATTTAACCAATAAACAAAAACAAACAATGACTGATATGGCGCAAAAGCACATACGATAAAACAAAACGAGAGCTATGGCAAAGATAATGAATATAATCAAGAGCACACTACAGACACAAAAGAACGACCGCTATGGGCATGAAAACGAGATTGTCTGCCAGCCAACTCCAGCCTCTCCCCAGTACTCGTGAAAAAGACAAGAGTTTCTTCCGAATCCCATCTCATTGAAATCAATGTCGCTTACTAGCAAATACGGCACTTTGTTTACGTGCGCTGGCAGCCACTTGCTTTTTACTTCAGTACATGTGCCCGAGTTCCCGATTCAATATCCAGCTTCAGTCGCAAAGAGCTAAGCTCTAATGTGGGAACAAGCCTCGCTTAATCCAGCCATGCAATCACAATGTGCGAGGATCACATCGCCATTCTTATCGCTCACAAACCACGGCTTGAGCGGTGTTTCTCGAGTTCTTTGAGAATGGTTTACCCGAGCATAAACCAGCACTCTGTTCTCTTTCACTTCTTTAGTGAGAAGAATACCAACCCAGCCAGACACAAAAAAAAAGTTATACGCATCTAGACTCTTATAAGCCTTCATTTGTGCATTGGTTGCCCGCGAGGTTTGAATAACGAGATGGTTGACGATATCGGGGTATTCAATCACTGGTAATGTTGCCAAATCCTCCATATAATCAGACGGCTTTAACATAATATGGGTCAAAACCACAAATTTCAACCTTTTCTCTGTATCTTGACTTGGCAGAGGACTCCAGAGAGTCATGATATTTCGAAAAATTTGGAGATGTATCACTGTTATTGTTCGCAGCAGATGACATTTTTGATTTGTATATCATCCAACATGGCGGCGCGTGCTATTTAATCATGTGGTTGCACAGCAAGAATACATGGGACAATATTCAAATGCAGTAAGGGAAACAGCGCCTCCCAGTCTATTGCATTTTCAAATACATGTCACCATGCTCTTTTTGGGACACAATGAAAATTAAAATGCAATCTGTTAGTGTCTCATCAAGTCGGGTCTTCCGCTAGGACGTCACTCATTAGGTGCGCCAACGGAAACCATGTTCCTCATTTGCATACCAACCAATCAGCTTCTGGGTAGCGCTTGTATGCATGGAGGCTTAAGGTGGATTTACACTGGTCCGGCTCGTCATCGCCTGCAGACGCTACGCTTCCCTCGGTTTGGCCGCTTATGGGCGGTTCAGCATTCCCAGTGACGTAGCTGTCCGTTAATGCTGCCCTGAAATAAGTACTGTCCAATGTAATGTTGGCAAAAGTAAATTGACACCACTAACGATATTAATTCAACCTACTATTGCTTTTCCCCGCCCGGATTTCGATTTTGGTAGGGACTGCAATTGTGTCCAAAAGAAAATACAATTAAAATGATGAGTTTTAATGCTTCCGAACGATATGAAGCCTTCCTACGCGGCGCATATCTCGCCAAATATGAACGCAATTATGCGGTCCTCCCCGGGCAGCATTGAGCTGCGTATCACAGGATTTATTTAACTTTTAGCGAAAACGACAAACTTACCGGAGACGCAAACAATCTCTGCCACCTTCCTCCTCATGTTGTTTCTTGGTCATTGTCCCCGAAATTTGGCAGGGAACCCTCTAATAAAATCGAAAAAGACGAAACCATAGTTTCTCTTTTATATCTTTACAGGGAACTTGAGAGAAGCTGAACTATTATTTCGAAGGCACGTGGCCTTGAAGACAACGTACACACCATCTGCTATCCCCTGATTGGATATTCGCGTCGCATTTGCCGGATTCATTACCATAAACCTGGGATATCCCAGCTTCTTCGACGCGCCGTAAGCACCAAATTTGACGCGCCGCTCCCATCATGCATTGCGCCACTGCTTCGGACGCCCTCGCCACTCTCCATAGAAAATGAATGGGAGGCGTAGGCGTCAGTTGGCGCGCCGGACCAGTGTAAATCCACCGTTAGGTCCGGGCCACACTGCTTGCAGTACTGATGCGGATTTTCGTTTCGGTTCCCATGTTATTCAATGAGAGCGGCCACACTGGATGCCGAAGCTGCGCGACTCACATACGGAAAATCCGTACTGCTTCCATGTGGAAAATATAGATTCGGACTCTTGCCGAATTTTTCCGCGCTACGCATGCGGAAAAAGGCAAAGCAGAGCTGAAAATGACTGTCAGAAACAGTCATATTACCATAAATACATGCATTTCGCTATATTGCCGAGGATGTGTGTCTGTTTCAAGGATGAAGCAGACAAACAAAAAATGTAACAACACTTCCGGCATGTTTATCAGGTTAAAAGCCAGTTTATATGGACATAATCCCTTCCGCTGAATTCAGCAATGCTTCGTGAAATATTGGAACATGTAGCCTAGTGGGAAATTCGCGACTTTCATCGTAGGCTGCTGTCATTGAAGGGAATATATGGGGAAGTATTTAGTCATTCCTAACTTATTTTTGAAATCTTTAATACGCTGTTGTTCGTTTTCTTTTGGATTTAGTTGTTTGGGGGGGAATCAACGTATTTTGCAGGGAATATGCCATTAATTGCGGAGCCAAGCCAATGAACGTTGCTTATTATACACCATATATAATAGTAGAATCTTTTAAACTGGAGCCACAATTGCATTTGTGATTTCCTTGAATAGTGCTAGATTGTATTGTCTGGATATAAGGAAGGGTGTATTGCATTTAATATTCAGGAAGGTGTATGTTTTTAAGTCGGTATAATTCCCGATTATATCCGAACTGCAACCTTCGGAGAAGCTAGCACGATGGTACCATCATGCTCAGATTGAGAGGGCAGTTTGTGTTCGTATTTCTGAGAGTTGTGGTCTTAAGAAATGTGTAGAGCGATGGTTTTTAGGATTTTTGGTTGAGCGCATCTGAAGGAGATGGATTGCGAGATGGCAGAGGGAGGGAATAAGAAAAGGAAAAAAGGAATTGAAAATGAGGAAGAAGAAAGAAAATATGTGGTTGGAATGAAAGTAGATGAAAGGGGATATTGGGCTAACCGTGTGTTTTCAGATGCACATGGGGTTGGGAAATTTGTGAAAAGTGAGGTGGGGGAGGTCAGGGGAGTAAAAATTACTAGAACTGGGCTTGTGATTATTGAGTGTTGTTCAAGGAAGCAAAGGGACAAAATGTTAAAAATTAGAGACTACGACGGAACTAAATTCGTTTGTTTTTTGTTTAGGGATAGGGTACTTTTAAAAGGAGTTATTAGCGGCGTCCCTTTGGATATTGAAGCAGAAGCATTTTTGGAAATTGACGGAGTATGCGGTGCAAGGAGGCTCTACAGCCATCAGAATGGAGTAGAGAGCTGTAGTAATTCACTGGTGTTAGAGTTCGAAGGGGAGATGCCACAGAGGGTGTTCTTAGATTATGTTAGTTATAGGGTGAGGGCATATGAGAGGGCTTCACTGCGGTGTTATTGGTGTCAGGATTATGGGCACGTGGCAACGGTTTGCCAAAAAAGAATTGGAAGGTGTAGAAGGTGCGGGAAAGATGGTTGTAGTGATGAGGATTGTGAATTGACGAAGGAGCAGGCTGTGGGGGAAATCACGAGGTGGGGGCATTACAATGTGAACGTAGGAAGATTGAGAGGGAAGTGGAACAAACACGAGCACGGGGGAAAATGTTGTACGCAGAAGCCACAAAAAGGGTGCGGGCAGAAAAGGAGACGTTCGTGACAGAACCCAACAGAATGGGAAAGCAAAATGAGAGGGGTGAATCAGAAGTGATAAATATGGACAGACGGAGATTTCTAGCATTCATCGCTATGGTTATTAATTGTGCAAGTGAAATAGAAACCAAATCAGAGAGGATTAGGATGGTGGTAGATGCTGCTAGGGAAATTCTTGGCATTTCAGATGTGAAGGGGGATGAAATACAGGGGATTTTGGCGCAAGGCTTTGGTGGTAATTAGGTTCAAGAGAAATAGGGATATTTTATGTTGAATGAATCCAGTAGATGGCGGTAATACACCAAAAGGTCTGTCAACCACCATAAAACCAAAAGAAGAAGAAGAAGAAGAAGAGAAGCTAGCACCCAGGGGTTAGGCTAGCTCCCGGCCACCAGTGGGAAAGAAATGCTCTCTACGTGTAGCAGATCGCCCAGCCTTCCCACGCGGATGCATCGCTCTCGCCACGTCTTTAAGATTTTTTTTTTATCTTGGGCACAAGCCAAATAATCTATCATAGACATCTCTTACATTTGATCATTTAAATCCGCTAGTCCGATTTGCAGCAAACACTTAGGAGTGCGTTTCCCAAAATCACAGATGCTAACTTACATAGTTGGGCCCATTGACTGTGAATGGACGAACTACGTAAGTTGCTAACTTAGTTAGCAACTGTGCTTTTGGGAAACGCGCCCCAGGTTGATTTGACTGTCTTAGCAGTCCTGGAATCCGAATGTCTATTTTTGCAATGTGCAAGTCGAACAGATAGCTCATAGCCTACTGCGTAGAGAAAGTTGACTCAAGTCACAGGTGCTACGCTCTGCTCTCATGCTCTATCTGCTTTAATGTTCCTGGCTACTGCATAGCAATAGCAAGCAGGCGCTAGGCAGAGACGGGTGTTTAGACAGTTTTATTCCGGACATGACGATGGCGCTGTCATTTGCATAAGCCTATGGGAGGATCGAGAATTCTTGTTAAGCATGCTTAGTTGCGCTACATTTTTATGAACTGAAATAAAATTTGAAGGGGATATGTAGTAGAGCAGTAGAAATTATGTCATTTATCAATTTATTTCACATTGATATTGTCCCAATAGAATTAGGCTAACTGTATTTTCTTTCATCTTCTCTTTTGGTTTCAGCACACAATGGCATACAGTCAGGGGAGTAACATTCGCAGAAGAGCTCGCAATAGAGTCGATGTTATGCTCCAGTCCTTGCAGACTGAAATGCCCAATTCTGACATAGAACCAGCTCAGAACAATGATGTGGCCTCCCTACAAGGCTGAGGGGGTCAACCGCGCCATTAAAAATTTGGAGCAACCAACCAATACATGGCCTGCATTCAATGCAAGAACTTTATTTTCTTCAAGTACGTATGCTTAAATAATGAACTGATCAGTAATGCCATCAATGGGACAATCATAAAATTGAGTTTTGATCAACAGATAACTATCTGGAGTGCCGCCAGCAACTGACGCAGGCACAGGAAATGACAGACCTGGCATCGGAGGAAGAGTCATCATCCACCCAAAGACCCAAAAGAAAAATCAAGTATTAATTTTCCTCCTATGCTAATCTTTCTAGGACTGCTGATAAGTTTTCCTGACATCAGCATTGCTGTACTAATAAGCACTTACCTATCTGTGGTGGTATTTAATAATGGTTTGATATAAAAAGTTGAATTTCAAGTCAAGCCTTTTTCCAAGTATTCATTACAATTCAGAGCAGCTACAACTTTGTACTTGATTTTTGAAAGCCCTCTTGTTTGTCTGTCTCTAACAAAGGCCAAGTAGACATGTCATGTCAGACGACTCCGACGGCGACAAAGTAAATCCTGTGAGGCGTAAGGCCCAACGACTTCCCAAGGCCGCCACTATTCCTCAACCTGCCAACCCGCCGAACATGAGGCGGTATATCATTGGACAAGGATGTGTTCAAGAGGTTCCAGAAACACAGGAGCCTCAGGATTTTCAGGTAGCAATGTCTTGAGTAAAGTTACTGAAAAGTTGATCTTTTAATGCAGATGATGCGATGGAGATGTTGTTCACTAATAAACTGCACAATCATAATGGACAAACCAGGTAAACGGTGAGATAAAAGCAAGTCACAGGAGTTTAAAATTGTATTGTATGTTTTTCTATGCCCTTCCACACTTCCAGTATGTAGCTACCCTGGGGTCCTCCCTCCGGCAAGCTATAGAGGTCAGCTATGGTGAGGGTAACGTGGCAGGGTCAAGGAGAGAGGCAGGGAGCCAGCCAGTGTCCAAAGATAGGGACTGAGGCCCCATTCCATCCTCGTAGAGGATGTGACCAATCATGTGGAAGTAAGACTTTGTATTGCACAGCACTTGTTAAGATACAAAAAGAGACCATGTATGGACCCCTTTTCCTTTGTCTGTTGTGTTCTCAGTTTCTATTCATTTATACCAGTGGACAAAAATTTAGGTCTTGTGTAATATATTGTTCTAATGGACAGCTTTGGCAATGCAAATCTCTTTTGGCAATTCAACTCCATTGAATGGATGAATCGATAGATAGATAAATAGATAGACAAATAAACAAATAAATAAATACATAAATAAATAAATGTCCTATTGCTCAAAATCATAAACATTTGTTTGTTATCATTATTATTTTTCAGTTCTTCTACGTGAGGTGCTGGTAAACCAACAGATTTTGCTGGACCAACAGAAAAGTTTAGTGCGCATGATTCAGGACCTCCACAAGAAAATCCAGGGAGGAACCAGCCTATCCGTCATGCATCCAGCATACTTCCCCCTGAGAGGCAGGCAGGCTCTGGAGGCCCTGGAACCTGACCTAGCAAGCCAGCCAGACCTTCGCCAGGAACTGGTGAGCTGCTTATAATTTCTACACTAAGGGTAATGCTGAATGGGTGATAAAAACACTGATGGATTCTATCTACAGTTTATCAGTCCTTCATATAATCTGTGATATCCTTTAATATCACGTCCTGGTACAACTTCTTAACAAGTAAAAGCAAGGGAAAGCTGACCCGGATAGTCAAGCAGGCAGCCAAAGTCATCAGCACCCTCCAGAGAGAGCTATCAGAACTGTACACCCAAGCAATAGAAAAGAAGTCAAGCTCCACCGTCAAGGACCTCCCCACCCCCTCCATCAATGCTTTGAGCCACTACCATCAGGCAGATCATACAGAGTGCCTCTGTCCGGCAGATCCTTATAAACAAGGTCCTTTATACCCAAGGCAACACAAACGCGCAACGTACATCACACGCAGAAAACCAGGACTGAACTGCCTTCAAAATTTTCTAACATGGTAACATTATAGATAATACAACTTTTAATTTCAATGTATTCTTTGTATCCTTGTAATTTTAAAAAGCTTCTCCTTCTTTACTAGGTCATCACACTTGGATTGGCGGGGGGTGGGGGGGGGGGGGGTCTGATATCAGGGACACTGTACGAAGAGTCATGAAGATGGCAATACAGAATGAAATGGCCAAGGGCATGTCCTGGCGTGGGATGAATAGTAAAATCGCCTTCCAGGACCTGAAACTCAAGACTGTGGTGATGGGTAAGCATAATACCGTTCACCAACCGTTTTCACTGCTGTCTTAGGCTCCTGCACCCATGCGAAAACTATCAGTCACCACCAGTCAAGTCAGGCAATGTTTCTTGTACACAACACTTACACCCACACACACCCATACACGAATCTCCCACATGATGAATTACTGGCCATGTTTTGTTAGAACTGTGCATAGTGAAGAAGACTGTTGCATGTATTACTGCTTTTTAAACTGTTAAATTGCCTGTATGTTAAAATCACTGATATAAACTGATTGATCATAAACAATTTGTCATGGGTACTTATTCCATGTCAAATGTCCGAATTTCAGAGAAACTTTCCACTTGACCATCTAAAATTTGGCTGAAAAAATTCCAGTGGGTGCATTCACCTCCTTATAGGAGAAATCCAAAATTTTAGCTCTCAACTCCGAATAGTTATGTCATAAAAAAAAATATTTTTGCAACCAAGTTCAGGCCCTTTTCGAATAGCGATTTCTGAGGAGCCACTTTCACATGGCTATATCTAAGAAAGTATTTCAGCTAAGTCCTTCAAATTTTGAGGGGTGAAAATCTGCTACTATTATTTGAGGAATATGGACTTATTCAGGTGTCCCTTTAGTTTATCATATATTTCTGGGTACTTAAAGTTGCTCAAATTTTCTTCGGTGCTCGCGGTAGCATATTTGAAAGACTGTTAAAAGCTTAATTTCAAAGACAGGGATTTGGTATTGCACATACAGCTTCTCATATATGTTGTGTATTTTTTATTCTAATTCTGTCCCTCTCTTATGAATAATCTAGAAAATATTAAGACTTGAAAATGAAAAAAATAAAATTGGTGCTATTTTTAACATTTTATACCAAAAGAAGACACCATCCACCAACATCAAATTGACTGTTTTCGAAAGATTAGATGCCTGTTATTAACGTATCCAAAATTTGTGATGGTGTTCTGCTTTATTTTCTCAAAATTTTGGAAAATATGGTATTTTTGTGGACACACAGCGTTTAATGGCATATTCAAACATTATTTTATAAAATTTACATAGCTAATGATTGAAAGCTCAAACTCGACAAAATGCTTTATTTCATAAATGTTCATTTACACTTGAAGAATAACCCATATGCAGTGTTTAGATATTGAAATATTACAACCTTAACAGGGCCAAAAATTCAAGTTTTTTATGAATTCGGAAGTGTAACACCTAATCATCCCCCGATCTAATTGGCTGTGCAACTTCTCCTCTCCCTCTCCACCCCAACCCCCAGGGCTCCCTTGAAAAAGAGATTTCAATCTCAAAGGGACTTCCCTGGTCAAATAAAGGTTAAATTAAAAAAAAAAAAAAAAAATGAAATTAATTATTTAACACAATATAGCTAGCTTACAGAGGATGTGTTAAGAATGCCACTTTATTTGATCACAGATTAAATGATTTATATATATATATACACTTTATATTAATTTATCTATTAATAAATCAACCTGTAACGTAAAACAAAAATTAATAACATTTTTTAAGCTGTAAGGTTAGAAACATGTTCAGTCATGCAGAAGCTATAACTTGTCTGAACGGTTCATGCATCCGCACGGCCCTACAAAAAGTTTTTTCTGGCCCAGGAGGGAAGACCTATGCTGGGTACCTGTGCAACATATCATTGCCAAGATTGAAGTTCCAATCACTAAAACTGGACATAGATATGCACTCAAGGAGCAGGACACCAAAGTAGCTGAAAACTTCATGAAAGAGATCAAATAATTTGTGTGTTATCTGTGCTAACTGCTATCAACTGGTTATTTAAAATATTTCATTATTTCCAATTTTGCAGGACTGTCAAACTCTTTTTAACACAGGTTCTTACTAATTGAAGCATACAGGTTAATTTTTTCTACTTGAATGTAAATGTTCATTGATACAATAATTTTAAGTAATGATTTGTAACAAGTATGATCTGCCACTGATGTTGGGACTACAGTATTTCAATATTTTAAGCTATGTAAATTTTAAAATAATGTTTGAATATGCCATTAAATGCTGTGTGTCCACAAAAAAATACCATATTTTCAAAAATTTATTTTGAGAAAATTAAGCAGAACACCATCACAAATTTTGAGAATGTTAATAACAGGAATCTAATCTTTCGAAAACAGTTAATTTGATGTTGGTAGATGGTGTCATTTTTTTGTTATAAAATGTAAAAATAGCGCAAATTTTATTTTTATTTTTTTTCATTTTCAAGCCTTAATATTTTCTAGATAATTCATAGGAGCAGGGCAGAATTAGAATACAAAATACACAACATATATGGGAAGCTGTATGTGCAATACCAAATCCTTGCCTTTGAAATTAGGCTTTTTACAATCTTTCAAATATGCTACCGCAGAGCGCTGAGTAAAATTTTCGAGCAATTTTAAGCACTGAGAAATATATGATAAACGAAAGGGACACCTTAATAAGTGCATATTCCTCAAGTAATCGTAGCAGATTTTCACCCCTGAATATTTGAAGGACTTAGCTTAAATACTTTTTTAGATATAGCCATATGAAAGTGGCTCCTCAGAAATCGCTGTTCAAAAAGGGCTGGAACGTAGTTGCAATAATATTTTTTTATGACAAAACTACTAGGAGTTGAGAGCTAAAAATTTGGATTTCTCCTATTAGGAGGTGAATGCACCCTGTAGACTGCATAAAAAGATGGATGCAGCACTCGGGTCTGGAAACAGGCCAATGCGGAAATCTCCAAAATTTGCATTCTATTTAGTGGCCAGCAGATGGCGACGTCGGTGGTTGCAGAAAGGAGATAAATCCTATAGAAGTCTATGAGAAAATGACCCTACTTTCCCACCTGATCTATTATTTAAATAATGATTTTCCACATAATTTTATGGTATCTATCACAAGTTTCAAGTCTCCTTCAATATATCATGATGTTCATTTTTGTAAATTATGGTCCCAAATAGACTAGAATAAAGGATAAAGCCAGAATATGCTTTATGGGGCGTGGCTATCCTCTGGTTCTTGTCTGATATGGTCAGAGCCACCCATAGATCCACCCCTCGCTCCTCCCTGGATATACAATTCATGCTCTCGTCCAATAAGAATCACATCCGGTTTCAAAATGACAAAATGGCGCAATTTAAATTGCCAAAATCGAGGCTTCCTAAATGGTATGCTGAAACCAATGAGTGACGTCACGTTTGCTCCGTCCATCTTTTTATACAGTCTATGATGCACCCGCTGGAATTTTTTCAGCCAAATCTGAGATAGTCAAGTGGGAGCCATTCGGACATTTGACATGGAATTACCCAGTAGTTTTTCTCTGTGCCTCATCCCTTTCAGATGCAGTGAGGCGCAACCCAGCCTGTTCCGATGCCACAGACTCTCAGATAGCTGATGCTATAAAGCGTTGGTTTTACTGGGCTGGGGATAGGGAGGGTGGCAGAAGAAATCACCAGGGGCGGCGACTTCAGCAAAATCTATAAAATCATGAATAAAATCACTTTTTCACTGTATTTAATCTCCTTTGGTTTTTGCACACAATACACACATAATTTAACAATGTAATGTATGAGCCTAGGACACTAGGACAGAGCAGTTTCTTGCCTAACTAATCCAAATGAATGAATCAAAGAATATAAATAAATAAATAAATAAATAAAAGCCCTTTTGGCATCATTTTGGGTGAGGTCTGGCATAACTTTGGGTCAGCTGTGGCTTCTTTTTGGCAGGGTTTTGGGGAATTTTGGCACTTCTTGGGATAGTTATGGCTACATTCTGGGGTTCCGGAATTGGTTTTGGCTGATCTGTGGCTGGGCTTTGGCCTCCTTTTGTTTTCCCTTTGGGCCAAATTCGGCCCAGTTATGGGCCATACATCATTACAAACGTTTGCCCAAACGTGTAGCCATATTTGGGCCAAACTTGGGCCAAAAGGATTTTGCTATCAGGGAGCTTCTCCAGTAGGCATCATAGCTAGCTATCTGTACCAAAGCGATTGCGTTTAGACTCACTAGCAAGCTAGCTAACGTCTCTGAAATCTGCAAGTACACTTGGGTTGCTGTTGCACAAAAACTGCCGCGAAGCCTCGGATAAGATCATGCATATTACAGCTAGCTCAGTTAATTGAGTTGGGGCAAAAATCAAACCATATCGCTTTAATGTGATGATCATTTACAAATATTTTCCTTAGTTAACGTTAGCTAGCATACTAGCTGCCGAGATGGCTACATCTGAGCGCAACGTAGCCTAATGTGCAATGGCACACAATAAATAGCAGCCTAGCCATCATGACATTATCAGTAAGCCTCTGTGCGTACAAGCGCTACCCAGAAGCTGATTGGTTGGTATGCAAATGAGGAAGATGGTTTCCGTTTACGCCTATAATGTGACATCCTAGCCTGAAGACCCGCCTTGATGAGACGCTAACAGATTGCATTTTAATTTTCACTGTGTCCCAAAAAGAGCATGGTGACATGTATTTGAAAATGCAATGGACTGGGAGGCGCTGTTTCCCTTACTGCATTTGAATATTGTCTCATGTATTGCAGGATAAGTCTTTGAAAATGAAATGTCAAATGTCGTCATCATTATTATATCATTATTATTTCCAAGTGATTAGAAAACAGCATTTTCATTATCATGTTGACCCTAAAAGAGCGTGATGACATGTATATGTAAATGCAATAGACTGGGAGAGCTGTTTATCTTATTGCATTTGAATATTGTCCTCAGTAGAGCAAGTTAAGTCTTTGCAAATTAAATGTTGAATGCCATTTTCAATATCATTTTCAAATAGTCAGAAAATAGCATTTGCATTTTCATGTTGACCTTAAAAGAGCATGTTGACATGTAAATGTAAATGCAATAGGCTGGGGGTGCTGTTTTGCTTATTGCATTTGAATATTGTCCACTGTATTGCGGAGCATGACTTTTCAGTTTCACCCTTTCTTCATTAAAATTCTGCCAAGTACAACACCGTCGGTTCATTGGAGGAGCTTTTTGGAGAAACGAGTTTAGCTTACTGTTTCACCCAGTAGAGAACAGTACAGTAAAATGGCAGCCCCTCAGCAAAGAATGGAGAGGGAGAAAGATGATCAATATGAAATTTAAATTGAAATTGGAATGTCGAATGCACCAAACAATATGGAGACTCTTGCCAGTAATTCACATGCCTCCAGTTCTCATCGCTCTATGTCACGGGTGACATCATCTACAGTGCTGTGAAAAAGTATTTGCCCCCTTCCTGATTTATTATGTTTTTTCCATATTTGTCACACAAATGTTGCAGATCATCAAACAAATTGTAATATTAGACTAAGATAACCCAAGTAAATACAAAATGCAGTTTTTAAATGATGATTTCATTTATTTAGAGATTAAGCTATCCACACCTACCTGGCCCTATGTGAAAAAGTAAAAGGAGTCTTTCAGATTGCTGTGGAGGAATTTTGGACCACTCTTCTGTGCAGAATTGTTTTAATTCAGCCACATTTGAGGGTTTTCGAGCATGATCAGCCTGTTTAAGGTCATGCCACAGCATCTCAATCAGATTTAAGTCCGGACTTTGACTGGACCACTCCAAAACCTTCATTTTTTTCTTTTGGCCATTCAGAGGTGGACTTGCTGGTGTGTTTTGGATCATTATCCTGCTGCATAACCCAAGTGTGCTTGAGCTTGAGGTCACAAACTGATGGTTGGACATTCTCCTTCAGGATTTTCTGGTAGAGAGCAGAATTCATGGTTCCATCAATTATGGCAAGTCGTCCAGGTCCTGAAGCAGCAAAGCAGCCCCAGACCATCACATTACCACCACTATGTTTGACTGTTGTTGGTATGATGTTCTTTTTATGAAATGCTGTGTTAATTTTACACAAGATGAAACAGGACGCATACCTTCTGAAAAGTTCAACTTTTGTCTCATCAGTCCACAGAATATTTTTTCCCAAAAGACTTGGGGATCATCAAGATGTTTTTTGGCAAATGTGAGAAGAGCCTTTGTGTTTTTTGGTCAGCAGTGGTTTGCGCCTTAGACCTCTCCAATGGATGCCATTTTTGCCCAGTCTCTTTCTTATTCTTGAATCATAAACTGTTGGAGCCATTTCAATTTATTGTTGGCACAGTATTTTTATTTTGTCTGGAAACATTATTCAAGTATTATTTTGAACACTTTGGGGTGATAGTTGAAGCCACACAGGTGTATATGTATGGGGATAGGTGAGAGGAAATTAGATTACAGGGCACATGTGGTGGGAGCACACGCAATTCTCACCAGACTTGCAGCAGAATGTAAAACAGTGACGCCGAAAGCTAGAAACAAAATATACACTGTACAGTCATCATCAGCATTTGTCTGCATATAATTTCACCACCGCCTGTGTAGTAAAAGCAAAAGGAAAAAGACTCGGACTTCTTCAGGTAATTTTTCATGACTTTTTTTTTTAAAACATCTTTATTTCATTCATAGAACTGTTATGTACACAGGTGATTTATTTATTTTTGTGTCATGCAAATAACTCACCCAAAGAAAACACACAGGTACGAATGCATGCAAAAGCATATTTTTAACAGCTCAAAACCAAACGAAATATTCTGTCTCCTTTCCCAAGCCTGATAAATAAAACTGGCAACAAAAAGTTCCCTTCTTATGTGTCCTAAGAGTCTAATTCAAAGAAATTAACTTAAATGTACTTTTAGTATCTTGTGTGTTTATACCACGCTTACCTTACAGTGTATTTAAGGAGTTGGATTTTTTGTTTTTGGTGAGATTGATTGTTCGTCAGATCTGATGTATTGTTACAGGAGGTTATGCAATTGTTGCCATTTTTTGGTTCTTTTGTTTGTGAACAAGATCACTCAAAAAGTAATGAACAGATATCTCGGAAATTTTGTGGGTGGGTCGCCATTACATCGGGGATGGACCCTATTGATTTTGACCGCGATCAGTCAAATAGCCATCTTGAAATCTTATGAAGCGTGATAACTGTACTTTGCTCCCACTCAGCAAGATTTGGACTGTGCTGCCTCGGCGGAGGTTTGCACTCCAGGAGTGCCTCTAGTTTACAAATAGATTACTCACTCAATGAACATCTGTTCTCAGACTATACTCATGGTTTATCAAAAGGGATGCCCTCGCTGTGTCGCTGCTGAAGCTTGAGCCTTGACGTGACAGACCAGAGCCAATGGGTCAGTCCAAAGCAGGTGGATGTTGGGATGGGAGCCACAGCTGTCTTGAAGGCAGGCTCATCAATTTCCTCATTAGTTAGTAATGTATGATTCAAGGTGTTTATATTTTTTTACATGCCTAGTTGTTAAAAACACATTAACACACATGAATAGCTGTGTAGGTGTTTGTGCAGATGATCACTTCCTTTCTACTTTTGTCAGAAGTAGTTTTTGTCAAAGTAGAGTCAGTGAGCTTAGTCAGCTGCAGTTCATGAAAGACGGTCAGATTGTCCTTTTGAACATCTGCAAAAACATTCCTGGAGAAGTGCCTGCTGAAGTGCCCCACGGTCTGTGCCTGGACCCAAATAGAATTAACTGAGCCAGATTTATGCTTGAAGAAAATGAAGGGCAGAGCTGTGTGCAGGATGAACAGTTGTCAAGTCTAACAGCTGGTAAATGGTAGGAATAAGGAATAAGTTGACATTTCAAATAAGATTCAAACGGTCATAGGCCTCATTGCTATAGCCTTATAAGTTATACTACTTTTTTGTGCATTCTGTGTTAACTGATTTACTACAATTTTCTTCTTATTTTCCTCTTATTTTTAATAGTTTTGCTATTTTGCTGGATAATATGGTCCAATTTGTAAGCATGAGCTAATACTGTTATTCTTTTGTGACAGGCGATGTTTTTGCGCTGCAGTTCCAGACGTTTCCCCTTCAGTGAGGCCAGAGCACCAAGCTTCATGGGCACGTCACCCTCAGAGCTGTGGTAATTTGTGAAGAAGCTGCATGCGGATCCTTTCCCATGGCCAAGCCACCGTGGAATGTGGGTCCTCAGTCAACAAAGAGGTTGAAACATGTAAAGGATGAAGACACAGTTGTCACACAAAGACTTATCTGTGACTGTGAGTGTGCACAGTGCAGTGACCGCGGTACCTCTTACTAAGAGTTGCTGAATTACAGTGTAACTGCGCGATACAGGCATAGAATGCACCTGGTGGAGGAAAGAAGGAAGAAGACCAAGGATGAGCAGACCATAAAAAGAAAAAGGGCTGAAGATGAACTTGAAGATTTACGAAAGAAAGGAAGAACCTTGCAAAGTGTATGTGATGCAAGATGCAGACAGCTTTGCGGAGAAAGCCGACATTGCCCAGTACAGGATTAAAATAACAATTGCATGTAGCCCTATCTAAAACCTCAACCACAATGCAACTCTGGTACATGGTTTAGTAGATTAGCTACACATTCAGTAATTGCACACACACAGAATGATTGCACATCGCCCAGATAATACTTGAAATAATAATAATTGCACCTGCCCAAGAGCAAACTTCAAAAATTGCACATGTCCCAATATGCAAAACTGAACGTAATTGCACGCACGCCAAGACAGCACAGTACCGCTATTGCAACAATCCTGTTATACGAATCCAACGCCAAGGCAATTACGCCTCCGCCAAATTACCAGGCGATGTACTACTATTCCCTTCCAACCACGGCAACATGTTGCCCCGTTATGAATCCAAAGACAAAAAAACCAACAAACATGGCAATCAATTCAAACATACATTAACATGCAAGCCCATGAACAAGAGTTGCTTCTTTTCTTAAAAAAACAAGACTAGGTGCAACCTTGTATATGGCTGGGCCACCAAGTGCTGTATGAGAATTTGGGCCCAAGAAAAGGGTGGTAAGTGAGGCAAAGCTCACGCAATTTTATGAAGTGCAAGTTTAGTAATGAACTGGAGCTGATAAATTATTTACAAAGTGGGTGGGGAGAGTGCAAGAGTATGGGAGTGGGAGAGTGGCAGTGTGGGAGTGTGCAAGAGTGAGAGCGTGAGTGAGAGTATGTGAGTGAGTGTGTGAGGGAGTGGGGGGGGGTCTTGAGTAAGGAAAACATATGAAAAGCATGCTATACATTTGAATAGTTTACTGGCGGTTTAAAAACCAGTATAATTGGCTATAATTAATAGTAGAATTACATAGTATCAATACCATGTCAATTTTTTGCTTGGAAAACTAATTTTTCTTAAGTACTAATTGGGATACCATTGGCTCACTGTAGCTGAAGTAGTTGCCGCAGAGGACAACGATTATTTCTGTTGCAAAAGATAATTTTGTTTTAACTGCTGGATAGACATAATGGTCAAGTATATTGAGCAGTTTGCACATTAGGCTTGGCTGAGGAGTTTTATTCAGGTAACTCCTGAAAAACAGGGATTGGAGTAAACTCGTCCATATTCTAAACCGCGAGCTCGGCTTGCTTGTGAATATTCAATAACTGATCCTGGTGTGCCATCTAGTGATAGAATATTGTAACTGCGTGCATAAATTTGCAGCTCAATGTCCGCTGGCGGGCACATCTGCAGAAAGATACCCTGCCAAGCACCGTTGTTCTTCTCGAACACGCCAAATCCAGATAATCCTTAAATGATGAATTACATTTATATTTTAATTTGTAAGGAAGTGGCCAGCGTGAAAGTAACGGTGTGAAAGTAGACTTTTTATCTTTTAAATGTAGTACAGTAAAAGTAAAAGTCCCGGTAAAAAAAAAAAAAAAACTACTTAAGTGATGTAACGAAGTACATGTACACCTCTGTATGATAATGTATCGTCCCTTCATTGTACCCGATTTCTGTCGTATAGGAAGATTAAGGAAATAATCTTGGTACCGGCTGCTTAATTCAAAGGGGAGGTAGGGGAATGTAACACATCGTACCAATCTATTGTGAAAGAATCTTAACAATGGTCGGAACGTGTTTTTAATTTCCCTATTCAATCTCGCAACCGATACTGTCCTCCGAGCTTGTTAACTGTCTTATCGGTTGCGAGATTGAAAAGGGAAATTGAAAAACACATTCCGACCATTGTTATGATTCTTTCCGCTAGATAGGTACGATGTGTTACATTCCTCTATCTCTGTGGAAATCGCAACCGGTACCAGAGAAAACAAGCATGGAGGACTGAAACAAACCGAACCAATCTAGCGTGAAAGAAGATTAGCCTAATAATGGTCGGATTGTGCTCGTAATTCAACAAAATTGAATGGAACTTTTTAAACGACCTGGATGCTAGCTAGGGTAAGGGCATGTTGTAGGAATTTTCATTTTGTATTCCTGGTGTTACCTTCTCGAAAAGAACCCAGACGGAGGCAGAGAAGTTAATATCCAAGCTAAAGTCAGTTTACTTTTCTGCAGAAAAGGACCCGTTACATACGGCAACTCTCGTTACAGGCAAGAACAAGGATAAAAGAAAGTCTCTTTGGCTGGTGTATAAGTAAGAGTACATTGGGACATTCTCCTCCCCCCGAACTGATTTACACATCATGATGTTAACTGGAATGCTCTTGCAGACGCATGCAGCCCACGTCAAGCTGCCCCTGAGGTATGCGCATACATCTCAGAGAAGACAGGTGGTTCCTCCTTATCATCTCTTCAGGCTTATCTCGTTCGCATCCCAGGCTCTCCCTGTACTCCTTTTTCTGTAAACACATAAACTAAGAGAGAAAAAGAACATCTTGCCCATGTTATGGGCCCATCGGGTGCGCATGGTCCTAGATAAGCTATATGCCATGACGCATTGGTCAGATTTATGGAAAACTATAGTTATAGTTTGATTAGCCTAGGCTAATCAAACACAAGCAAGAGTACACACTGAGGCCTAAGAGAATATGAGCAAAAGCAAAGCAAGAGCATGCAAGGATAAAAAATTGATAAAATTCAAATAAATCAATATTAAAATGATTCCACATTTCTCCCCTGTTTATAATTGATTATCCGCCAGCATGCCACTTCTCTCGATTTTGGGCATGTGCTTCATTCACGGGGAGACACTTCACCATATCATCGCAATTTTTCAATGCTTTCATTTGAATAGGTCCCCTATTTCAATTACATCATCATATGATTCCTTCAGCTCCTCGGGCAGAGTATACACTTCATTGGTGTCCTGGAACAGAAACATCTGATATTGTGGATTAGCACTCAACATTTTTGATATCAATCCTTTAATTATGGGTACCCCACAACAACTGCAGAAGAGCAGTACTGCAAATTCCGCTGCTACAAGACTTAATACAGACGTAACTCCTGCTTCCCATCATCCAGACAGGAGCCAGTCCCACCAGGAACTTGCTGATGCTGGTGAAGGTCATGCTGGTATGTAGGTACAGTATGTGGGCCCTATAACCTAGCAGACCCCGCCCCCCCCCCGTGCCGCCATTAACAAATACAATGAACAGTAGCAGCATCCTGCAATTTCAACTTGGGCACATATTTTTGACCACTTAGATCCTTCGAACCTCCCATTCAGGGCGCAGTCTCAGGCTAGATCCCTTTCTGCAGAGATCTCCGCCCGGGCTCCCCCAGGTTGAGAACCCTGCCTTCTGCTTCCCGGTGTCTCCTTTTCATAGCCCACCGATCACAGAAGCACCACTCGCCGACTGACGCATTCGCTTTGACCATTTTCACCAGCCTCACCTGTTCACAGAGGTCGTCTCCAACGCCCCTCTGCTAGATGTGGGTTGTCACTCACACACCACGTGTTGCCCACAACCTTACATGCAACAAACACGCTAACTAGACGGTACCACGGCAGTATGTTCATTCATCCCACTTCTGACACCACTTCACCAGACACGGGGGCCTTCAGTCCTCTCCCCAGCACTATTTGCAACATTTCTATAATCGGCTTGCGAGGGGTTCAATCTGCAAATTGCAATGCTTAATGGATTGCTGGGGGTCCGGTTCCCAGAACCACCGTCTGACCCCCAGCAACTTCGCCTTCTTCGTCTCCCTCGAACACGCGCATTGCCTCCCATGTAGTTGGACCTGTGGGAACCACCCCGAGCCCCAGTTTAGACATTACGTCCCTCCCCAGGAGATTTACTGGGCACTGTGTGGATATTATTACAGAGCAGCGTGTAGCAATTCCCTCATCAGGATCCTCAAATTTGAGTTCCTCTGTTGCTACGCTGTTCCGTTGCCCCATTCGCAGCACAAGTTTCTATCATACTAGTGCTGAGCCGATGTGGAAAAATTGCACTTACTTTTCTGATAACAGTTCGACATGCCCCCGTGTCACATAGAAAAGAAATTGGTTTGCCATTTACAATCAGGGTTTTCCAAGCACTTGTTGGCGCAGCCATCAATGCAAACAATTTAGTTTCATCATAGGGTAATGGCCCCAGATGCTAACCCTTCCCCCAGGGCGGTTAGTCATTCCGAATTGTTCTAGTCCTGTTGTTTGTGGATACCCACAGAAAATCAATAGTTTCCCCTGGCACCCCTAGGTTACCCCCACAAACTCTGTGCCATTTTATTTGACAAATCGCCAAAACTTCTGCTCCAAACTGTACTGGGACATTAGAACTCATATTTCCCAACTTCAGATATCCATCCCTATCGGTGCGGTATTTCAACCCAGTACTATGTTAAGTGGGGGTAGACTGGGGTCTGATGAAACTAATCCACTATGAGCAGTAGACACTTCCATGGCGCATTTAACTGTACTGTTCACATTCATTGTAGGCTCTACATATGTTTAAAATGAACAGACACAGGGAGAGATAAGCCATTTTATTAAACCCTTTTTTTTTATTATGAATAAGTCCGGAGTCTCTACTTACTTGGAGCGTAAAAAAGTTCTTCACCGAATTTGAGACGGACGAGCTCTATATGCTACGCCCTCCTTTGTAATCGGACTCCCTCCAAGTCTATCCTGACTTATTCAGATGCACCTCCACACCAGCTAGAGGAGGAGATACCACCTTATAATGTGACTGATGTTTCCATGTCTCTCTCTCCTGGATTTTTACTGCAGTCAGGTCAGGAGCACTTGATATGGACCCTTCCACGCCGGTTCACTCCACTTCCGCTTTTTACTGACACTCCACACCAGGATCCAATCTCCAGGCTTTATCTCACCAGGTGGCAGCTCCGCTACTGATCTAGGAGGGAGCACATTTCGAATCTCACTTTTGTTAGTCAACATTCTATTCATATACTCTGCCAGAGTTGCTTCTTCTATTTGTGTTCTCTGCAATAAATGTGGTAATTCCAAAGGTTTCCCATGTACTACTTCATAAGGTGACAACCCCAATCCCCGCTGTGGTGTTATTCTCATGCTAGTTAATGCCAACGGCAGACATGCAACCCAGTTCCATTCAGTCTCTGCCATGGCTTTCCACAATTTTGCTTTTAAGGTCTCATTAGTCCTTTATTTTTGCTACTGTGATTGCATCTATAGCTTCTACCACTTTTAGAAAAAGGTCATATCAATACTAACGCATACCTCTTCCTCTCATACAGTGTTAAATGTATGAAACGTGTGGAATGGCCCAGGGGGTATAGGGTTTGCCCCCTTCTGTACTACTACCCCTCCCCGTGTGTCCCGTGTGTTATAACTTTGTCATGTTGGACATTTCTTAAAAAAAATTTTTAGTAAAGAAGTGATAGTACTTTGATCTATTAACCCCTTGGTCCCCCCTCTTGGTACATGGCACTGCCCATGCACCAAATCTACAGCAATGTGGAAGAGGGATTTTGGTAATATAGGCTTACCATTGGGTCCTACCTATCCATCATCAGTGTGTTGTGTTCCATGTGATGTCCATTGGCATTTTTCTTGAGGGGGAGCAGCATCATGCTCTGCTCGCTGCAGGTCACATGAGATTGAGTCTTCAGATTGGTGTAATAGCCCCACAAGAGTGTGTTTGGCTGTTGCCCTTGCTTCTCTGTCTGCAAAGGCGTCAGCCAAACTGATTGGGTCAACATTTTTGGTGTGAGCTATCAGTTCTGCTGCTTCTACAGCGTGAGTAGGTTACAGAGGGCCACTATCAACACAGCTATCATGAGTACAGACAGCATATCCAACACATGGGTTGCCTTTATCGACTCTTGACGCCGAACCATCAACAAAGTATTCAATATCAGGATTTGATAGAGGGGTGTTCTTAAGTCCAGGACATGCAGTATTATTAGATAGGACGACTTCTACACAATGGGGAATACATTTTTTTTTTTTTTTCCCTCTCAATGAATTATGATTACGCAATCCACCTCAGTCTAGGGTTCCGCTAAAAGCATGGAGGAAATGCACAGTCAGGGCTTATTAGCCCCAACCATTCTTACATTTTCCCACATCATCAGCAGAACCGGGTGGAGTTACTTTAGACTATGTTACAATTTGCAAAAAAAAATTTTTTAAATTTTTTTTTTTATTCACAAAATTCAACTAATAGTTTTCCCTTTGGGCTCCTAGCACATAAAGGTAGATCCTTTTATTTGATTGACTAAATCAAAAATAAATTTAGAAATGGCAAGCAAAGTAAGATGTGATCACGTTACTAGTGGACTTTTTCAATTATATGGTGGCCCACCTTTTGAATTTAGTCTTGTGTTAATACTCCGAATTTGATTTCCCCAAATCTACTTTAGAAGGCAAACTTTTAAGCTGAAAACCTGCAGTTGAATCCCTAGCTGGCCAGCTGATCACTTTTACTCAAGGTTATTTTCATCTCTTCTCTTCAGCAGTGCTCTCTGTGGAAAAGTTCCAAGAGGAGTTAGAGACAAACAATAATGAACAATTTTGTTTTAATTCAACTCGTTCGGATCCTTTCCTGTAAAAGTTAAATAAACAGATTAAGGTTATCAGCCACTCAGTTTCTTTGCCATGAAGACACTTGTTGACAGTTCCTGTTCAAAATGGAGAAAAGATCCTTAATTGCATTTCTTTGGTCAGGAAAGCTTTCAGTCACATTTGTTCGTCATCCTTCTGTTCTCTGACTTCTGTATGTCGACCTTTCACCTATCTGTGCTCCCTTATCTGCTTTGGTCAATAGGGCTCCATTCGCTGCATTGCTTTGACTCTGCGCTCCCCCATCTAAAAGATCCATCGAGTCTCTAATCCCACAATAGTTCATTTGATTTTTTTAATATTAATTTAATATGTACCATTAAATTTCATGTTACATTTTATATTTACTGGCACTTTTCTGATCATTTTACCTTAATTTTTTACCTTCAGATAGCAATTGAAATTTTTCAATGCTTGATAGAGAAACCTCTGCATCAATTGAATTTGGCACACAGTCTCTTACTGTATACAGTGTTAAACAGTACTTTGGCAAATTTTGAACACACTGTGTTATTCTTGTTTCTACTTTTCCTTCATTTTCTTTTCAGAGATATGCTTCTAGCACACCAATCTCACACAGTCTAATTATTTACAGAAAACTGCTTAGATTTTCTTGCTCTTTACAATTTTACAAATATTTAACAAATTCAAATGGTGTAATTACTCATGCTCATAGAGGATATCACTGGTAGTTTTCTCTACTATGTATTACTACTGCCAAATATTAGAGCATTGAAATATTGGGCTTTGTCCTGCATCTCAAAGTAATTCAGTTAGCCACAACATTAGAAACACTTACGAGCACCTTAAATAATTCTTGAATGAATGCTAATTTTATTGTAGACATCTGTAAGCACTTCATGGAATGAAATGACAACTGTATTCAATCTAACAAAGGCAGAAATAACAAATATGCCAGCAATGCAGTTGTTTACAGACACTCACAGAGTTAGGTTCATTCACATTGATTTCCACACACACGCACAATCTGAGCTCAGAATACATACACACACACACACACACACACACACACACACAGTGCACTTTCCTCTCTCACATTCATTCACATTGGAAAAGATCTAAGTCTCTAATTTTCTTATGATCTGACACCATTGTTGCTTCGATAACATACACAGACAATGCTCTATTTCAACTAAACTCAAATTCCTTTACCCACAATGATTCCCAGAACCATTATGTCAGCGTTCTACACACTCCCCAGTCACAGACCCACAATGATTCCCAGAGCCATTATGTCAGCTTTCAACGAATTGTCCAGTTTCAGTCAAAGTCACGTCATCATTTGTCCCAGAACAGTCCTTACAAGAAGAAGAACAACAACCCCTCTTACTGTTCTTCTGTCCCATAATTGGCAATATTACTTTCTCCGCCTCACAGCAACTAAGCCGAATTCAGTAAAAATTCCGTCACTCACCCGCACCTCCACCACAAACTTTGGAGAACCTCCCGTTTCTGACCTCCTACACACCCAAAAGGACCTTCACAATCGCCCCGGACTGAAGTCTTTCCTTACATCTCCAAGACGACCGTGCGCACAGTTTTCAGTTGGCGCCGATTCTCCGGGGAGGGCAGGTTAGGTATTGGAATCCCGGACGAGCCCCCAATATTGTAGGAATTTTGATTTTGTATTCCTGGTGTTACCCTCTCGAAAAGAACTCAGACGAAGGCAGAGAAGTTAATATCCAAGCCAAAGTCAGTTTACTTTTCTGCTGAAAAGGACCCCTGTTACATACGGCAACTCTCGTTACAGGCAAGAACAAGGATAAAAGAAAGTCTCTTTTGCTGGTGTATAAGTAAGAGTACATTGTGACGTTCTCCTCCCCCAAACTGATTTACACATCATGATGTTAACTGGAATGCTCTTGCAGACGCACGCAGCCCACGTCAAGCCGCCCCTGAGGTATGCGCATACATCTCAGAGAAGACAGGTGGTTCCTCCCGATCATCTCTTCGGGCTTATCTCGTTCGCGTCCCAGGCTCTCCCTGTACTCCTTTTTCTGTAAACACATAAACTAAGAGAGAAAAAGAACATCTTGCCCATGTTATGGGCCCATCAGGTGCGCATGGTCCTAGATAAGCTATATGCCATGACGCATTGGTCAGATTTATGGAAAACTACAGTTATGCAAGGCCTAGGCTAATCAAACACAAGCAAGAGTACACACTGAGGCCTAAGAGAAAATGAGCAAGAGCAAAGCAAGAGCATGCAAGGATAAACAATTAATAACAATCAAATAAATCAATATTAAAATGATTCCACAGGCAGCATATGCATCCGCTATATTAATATTTAATCCACCTTTTGCTGTCCATTAGAAGAAAATACGCATTAATTTTTGTAAAATGGCGACCAATACCACCAAGAAATATTCACTGGCGTCAAAAATTGCACATTGTGAACATATATGTACATAAAAATGTTTTAATTTAACAGTGTATTAGTCTGATTATTGCAGCCTGTTGCTAAACTGGATTCAAGTAGGCTACTGGTCGTATTACATTGGCATAGTACAACAACGTAGTGAAGAAGTAGCTACCTCAGTGATGGGGTGTCGAATCCAGCTTGGCGCCATCTTTTACACTTAATGTTTTTTTAAATGTATTGTTTTCATTGGTTTCGGTTACAGTCGCCGTTATATAGGCTACAATCAAAGTGGCCACCGCAACCACTTCCGTTCAAGCGAACCAACTCATGAACGCGCAAGGGTATAGGGTAATTTGGAAACCAGTCGGGGCATCATACCGGTTTTCTTGGAAATACTGAAACATAATAGTGCCGGCGCCACTTTAGTGTAGTAAATAGTCCAGCTATAGTCACAGTAACAGTATATATCAATTTTTTCTAACATCGTGTAAGTTAGTTCCCATGTTGGACTGAAGGATGTTTAACGTAGGACGGGATAATCACAAGCATAAATGTGTGTGGCGCGTTCAATTCCACGACCAGCCAGCCAGCCAATTGTTGAAGTTCTTCCCTGCCGGCCGACCAATCACTGGACAGCCAGCCAGCCAATCGCCGGCCAACCAATCGTTGAAGTTCTTCCCCGCCGGCCGACCAATCGCTGAACTTCTTCCACGCCGGCCAGCCAATCGTTGAACTTGATCACTCAGGCACTCACTCACTCACTCAGCGACATTCGTGTTTATAGGGGCCAGGCCACTACTCGGCCCAGCTCAAAAAAAGAAACTTTAATAAAAACAGTGGCTGAGCTCCGTTGGCCGCTTCCTTTTCCTCATTCAGTAGGCCTGGCGCTATGAAAATAGGCTCGTTTGAGATGAACCGAGCCTCACCTGGAAAGTAGATGAGAGCAGGCGGCTGCAGCGGGGGACGGTGACAACAAGCTGCAATCAAGTTGGACAGTTTCCAGCAGGCTTGAGAGAATATACAGGAAGTCACCCTGAAAATCCTCACATCCCACTTACCAGAAATCTTTGCGCTGCTAAATACTTCAATAATTAAAACAGTGCAGTGTTAACATACAATAGACTATATGCAGTTCATGATCTGTGACATGAATCCCAATTAAACGTCACCATCAGCCACACGTTTTCTGCAACCAGACTAAACCTTTGAATCTGACAAATAAAATCAAACTCTGTCCCATTCAACAAAAGTAGAGAGTGTATATAAAACGTCATATTGTTGAGCCAACCTCTAAACCAATCAGCTCTTAGATCAGGTTACAGCCAGGCAGTGCAGTCAGTGGAGAGCAACTGCAGCGCCTGGCTCTAAAAACTGCGGCCGTCGCGATTTTATCGCCGTCCACTTTTGTAATACGTCAGAGCAAGGCGGGATGAAATCAGACACAAAACTAACCGGCATGCATTGTGCGCCGATCGCTGGCGGTCGAATCTGCGCAGACCTGGCTCATCTCGAACGAGCCTAGTGTATAGCCTCCCCCGTCACTGGAGTGCGAGAAGGCTGCTGAACTACTCCCAGTGGGAAACAGATTAAAATTACAACATGCTACGGCATACATGCACTTTTAAATATTAGCGAAACCTAAACCAGCAATTACTTACTTAAATCTCTGCCACAGTTAGATTATAGCTTCCAGTGCAGAAAATCTGTGCCAATTCCAGAGAGCAGTATCTACAAATGTACAATCTGGACATTTAAAATTTCCCAGACGGACACCTCGGTAGCCAGCATGCAAACGATACTTCAGCGCAACTCTCGTCTCTCACGACTCGCACCTGGCTTATTATGGCGCTTTTCCACTACACGGTACCAGCTCTAGTCTACTCGCCATTTATGCTTTTCCATTAGGAAAAAGTACCTGGTACCAGGTATTAGTAGGTACTAGTAGGTACTTTTTCTGGTACCTGCTCTCCTGGGGTTCCAAAAAACGGCCGACCAGGTACTAGTAGGTACTAAAATGTGACGTGCAACATTGCAGCCAACTGATTGGTCAGAGAGAATCGTCTCTGCAAAAGACAACTCGCTTCCGTGTTATCGCTAGGAAACTGGCTTCACTTGCCATCATTGAAACAGGTCCTCAAATTGTGTTTTTGAAACGTGTGTTGTTTTAGGCAGCTTGATACATATAGCCTACTGTGCGTTGCCTTACCTTTCGAACGAGGTTGTGTTTGTTCACCGAAGCTGCTGCATTTATGAAATGCGTTTCTTTGTCTGTGACCCTGTTCGTAGCGAAATTGTGTCTAATTCTGTTCCCCTAATTCCCCTTGAGAAAGTTATTGTGCTGCCCCTATTTTACGAAAATTGCGTGGAAAATAACTTTACGGATGCTGATGAAGCATTTTGTTCTAAGGAAAGGTATCAGATGAGATGACGCATCGTAAAGCGATAAATTCTAATACTCTGCCATCTCCTGCGATTTGCGCATTTGCTATGCGTTTTGCCTTCAATTTAAAAGTGAAAGGTTTCATGAAGCCTGAATGTGAATACTCTATTAAGTCTTTTACGTATATCATTGCTTTGCATTTTTAGGCGGTACGTTATTTAATGCGCAACCGAATCGGACACAACTCCGGCTGCTATCCTATGCATCAGGAGAATGTCAAACAGAAATTACAATTAAACACTCGTAGACTTTAGTGCCATAACTTGGTGACAGTAGTGCGTGTCCCCTGATTTAAACACATAAATATTTAACAAAATCAACGAAATAAAAGTGAGCTTGGTATAACTGAGGATGCCGTCGCGGCAGTAACATGCTGCGTCGCGATGACGAGCAAATACCACGGAGGCGGCACTATCCTCTAATGGAAAAGCAACCCCAAAAAAAGTACCCGGTGCTGAGTAGAGTACAGCTGGTACCATGTCGTGGAAAAGTGCCATTAGAGACAGACGAATGCCTGGAACTTTCCCTTGGGTCCTAAAGTCCCACCTGTTACATTGTGAAACCAGTTCTTCAAGGGTGGTTAAATGGTGAGTGTCTATGAGGGAATCGACTCTAAAGGAGAGAAAATCTAAATCAGCGCTATTCAACATTATCCTGCAAGGGCCGGTGTAGGTGCAGGCTTTCATTCCAACCGAGCACTTACACACCTGATACTACTAATCAAGCTCATTAGCAAAGCCGCTTGGGGTTGATTAGTGGTGTAAGGTGTGTGAGTGCTTGGTTGGAATGAAAGCCTGCACCCACACCAGCCCTTTCTGGATAAGGTTGAATAGCCCTGATCTAAATTAATGTAATTTAGAGTGGAGTGTCTAGCTTTTTTTCTGGGCTCATGTCTGGAACCTAGTCCATAAAAATCTCAAAGAAGATGTTGGAATATTTGTGCTTATACATTATGATGCAATATATTTATTCTCTTGCTTTTTGGCACTCTTTGTCTGCCTGACCTAGGTAGGATTCTGCGTTAACACAACCTTACTTGCACAGTGAAAGTTTCGGAGTCTTGTAAGCTTCACTGGATACAGATGCAATTGAATTCAAATTAATGTTGACATTATGCTCTTTCATTTGAGTGAATAGGCTCAAATTCATCAGGACAGTGCAGAATTTGGAGACTTGTGAATCTGTGTCAGTATATCAGACATAAGCAACTTTCATCAAAAAAATTATTTCAAATACAACCCCAATTCCGAAATAGTTGTGACAAAGTGTAAATTTTGAATAAAATCAAAACGAGATGACTCTCAAATCACACCAGCCAGTATTATATTCACAATAGAACAGAGATAACATAGCAAATGTTGAAACTGAGAAATTGTTGTGATTCCAGGGTTCTGTGCCGCTCTGCCAGAACACTGGTTGGGGTTTTAACAGTTTCTTGTGCCAAGTTTCATCATTCATAGTCATTACTCATGTCATGGTTTTAACAGTGCTTGTATCAGGATTCATATTTCACAGTTTTCACGTTTATTGTTCATGTTTTTTAATTTTCCATGTTTTGTTTCTCGCCAGGTCCGGTCGCCATTGCCCAGCCAATCCGCCTCTCCAGTGTCTGTGTGGTCATTTCCATTTCTTACTTCTCGCACTACATTCGGGAGTGGCTTACGGTTTCAAACTACTTTCTGACGTTTCTTCCTTCAGGGCTTCCTAGTCTTCATGCTTGTTAATTATTTTAATTTATTACTAACAACCTACTAATCAATCACGGGGGCTGTTTCCATTAGATAGGCACGTACTAACCATTACTAATTTAGACAGGGATTTAACTCGCATGCTTCCTGCTTTCGCTACATTCTTACCTGTGCTTTACCATTATCTAGTTTAACACTTTTACTGTTCATAGTGTCTTATTGGGCTCTTGTATGCTGCAACACACTCATTGTTCTTAATGAGCAAATACCTGCTCTTATTGTCTCGTCACGCCACAGCTATTTTTCCTCTCTCGTCCTCGTGCCTCATAATCATACAATCTTGTTTCTCCCTGTCGCTCTACAGGTGCTCATCATTGTCTCGTGATTGCTCTTGCTAAATCTGGGGAGAGGTTGGAGTTGGCTGTCAGACAGAGTCTCGTTTCATGCCATTCGTTTCTAGTTCGCTTTCTTGCCATAGAGGTTCCTTGCCATTTCTAGTTCATAGTCTTGCCTCGTGTTTTGTAGATCTCGTTTTATATTTTCTTATGTGCCTTGTGCCATTTTGTAGTTCGTTTATTTTTGTTTATTGGTTCCCTTCCCTAGAGTTTGTAGTGGCTTTTTATTTTTCCCATTTTGTATTTCTTCTTCAGGTCTGAAGCTTTCCTTAGTTAGATTTTGGCAACCCTTTGGGCCAAGTTTTTTGTTGGCCATCGTGCCTGTTTTGTTTTATTATTCAATAAATATTCAAAACCAAGCCTTGCTGTCTCGCGACTGGTGTCCATCTGAGTCTCGCAACAGAAATTTTACAATTTTATCCACAAAATTAGCTCATTTCAAATTTGATGGCTGCTACAGGTCTCAAAAAAGCTGGGACAGGGCCTCTTTACCATGGTGTAGTATCTCCTCTTCTTTTTAACAGAGTGGAGGCGTCTGGGCATTGAGGAGACAAGTTTCTTGAGTTTAGCCATTGGAATTTGATCCCACTCTTGTTTAATACAGGCTTCCAGCTGCTGGAGAGTTTTGGGTCTCCTTTGACTGACTTTTCGTTTAATTATGCGCCAAATATTCTCAATCCGTGAAAGATCAGGACTGCACGCAGGCCAGTTCGGCACATGAACTCTTCTGCTACGAAGCCACGCTGTTGTAATAGCTGCAGTATGTGGTTTTGCATTGTCCTGCTGAAATACACAAGGCCTTCCCTGGAATAGATGTCGTCTGGTGGGGAACATATGTTGCTCTAAAACCTTTACAAACCTTTCAGCATTCATGGTGCTTTTTAAAACATGCAAGTGTCCCACACCATATGCACTAATGCATTCCCATACTATCAGAGATGCTGGCTTTTGAACTGAACGCTGATAACAGGAGGGGTGGTCTTTCTCCTCTTTAGCCCGGAGGACACAACGCCCATGATTTCCAACAGGAATGTCAAATTTGGACTCGTCTGACCACAGGATACATTTTTCCGCTTTGCTACCGTCCATTTTAAATGAGCCTTGGCGCACAGAACACAGCGGCGCTTCTGGATCATGCTAAACATGTCATGGTTTGTGAGGTGTGCGTGTTGTTTGGAAGTCTCTTTGCGGCTCTGGTCCCGGGACAATATCGAATTCCTGGGCCATCGAATTCTTTACCCAGCTGGTTGGTTGAGCTGGGGCGGTGCTTTCCCAGAATCTATATAAGCAGGAAGTCTGGCACGCCTCCTTCGCTAGAGTGTCTGTGTTTAGCTTCGCACTATAGCCGCAGATATCTGTAGTCAGGTTTTGTATGACTTTGTCTTCTTATTATAGGAGTTTCTTCTCCCTTTTTTTTCTATCTTGCTTTGCTTCTGTGGTTCGGACTATTATACATCCTTTGGAAGCACGAGTACTTGCGTTTGGTCTATATTATTCTCTGTGTTTGTACTGTGTTCGTGCTACTCTCTTTCTCTCTGTCGTTGCGCTTGGCCTCCATATACTACCGGCCATTGCAGAACACTCTAGCCTACATGGAGTCGTCAGCAACGGCTACGTTAGAGAAAGTTGTGGTGAACCAACAAGCTGCTCTCTCTGGTTATGGCAAGGGTCTTGCTAGCCTGAACAATCAACAGGCAGAGTTAGCGGAAAGAGTCCGCCTTCGGGCGAATGCCATGGAGAGACAGGAGAACGTTCTGTTAACTCTCACTGAGAGTATTAGAGCCTTGTCCACGCAAATCACACAAAATGTTGCACAAGCACAGTCCGTACATCTTCCCCAAGAGCCAAAGCTTCAGTTACCCCCAAGATATGGAGGCAAGGCAGGAAGATGTAAAGATTTCATTGCCCAATGTGAGATATTTTTTAAAGCGCAGCCTTCACAGTTCGTGAATGAAGAGTCTCGGGTTTCATTTATTTTATCCCTGTTAACCGACACAGCACTCACTTAGGTCGGCCTACTTATTCGATCTAATTCACCGGTAGTGAATACTGTGGAGACTCTCGTTAGAGAAATGGTAATGGTGTTTTATCAGGATGTTTGTGGCCAGGACGCGGCTATGCGTTTAATGCATCTAAGGCAGGGCTCTGAGAGTGTCGCTGTGTTTTCAATCACATATCGCTCCTTGGCGACAGAGACAGGCTGGCCAGAAGCGCCTCTTATGACAGTGTTCGTTCACTCTTTGGCAGAAGAGGTTAAGGATGCTCTGGCTACATTGGATCCTTGTTTGTCTCTAGATTTGTTGGTTTGCACTGCGGTGCGAATTGATAATGGCATCCGCGAACATAACAGGGAGAAATGTATTGCATTGACTCTTGCTGGCAACGGGGCTAATGCTACTAGCAGCATGCATACAGCTCTCATTCTGCCCACTGAAAATTCCACTCCTGGTGAGCCTATGCAGGTTGATGGCTCATATGAGAGCCGGGCTCGTAAACCCGTTCGGAGATGTATAATCTGCTATAATTGTAACAAACCAGGACATATCCGTCCACACTGCCCTGAGCTTCAGGGAAACGGGAAGTCCCTCTAGCGGTATGGGGGGCGCTAGAGGGACAGACCCAATTTCCCTTCCGAACTTTAGTCCCTGTAGAATTGACTGTGGTGAGACAGAGAATATTTATTGAAGCTTTTGTGGACTCTGGCGCCGTGGATTGTTTTATGGATGCAGAGTGGGCTAGGAGACATTCCATTCCTATCCGCCCTCTTTTACATTCACTCTCTGTTAGATCTTTGGACGGTTGCCCGCTGGGAACTGGATTTATAACTGAAGTTTCTGAATCATTGACTATGTTCATCTCTTTTGGTGGCCATTCGGAGGAGGTCCAGTTTTTTATTATCAGTTCTCCTGTTTTCCCTGTCGTTTTATGACACTCTTGGCTACGTGAACATAGGCCTCATATCATTTGGGGAAGTCAGGATAACCCGATCGTCCAGTGGGGCACTGATTGTTGGTCCCACTGTTGGGAGAGTTTGGTGTGTCATCCCGGGCATCGACCTATGGGGGAGGCTGACGCCTGGAGTGATTCTGAGGAGTTTGCCTCACACAACCCTCCTAATCTACAGAAAGGGGCGGAGGAGGGGTTGGAGTGGGATCCTCAATTTGACTGGCGGCAGCCAGAGGAGGATTGCTATTCGGAGGATTTCTCTGACTCGGAATCTGACATAGAGAGGGCAGGTTCCGAACATGGTGAGAATTCGGGGGGTGCTCTGAACTTTTGTCTGCCTCCTAATGTTCCTGACGATTATGCTGATCTCGGGGAGGTTTTTAGCAAGCAACGGGCCTCGACTTTACCTCCTCATCACACGTTGGATTGCAAGATCAATCTCTACCCGGGTACCACTCCCCCCAGGAGTTCATTATACTCGCTGTCAGGGCCTGAGCGAAAGGCCATGGGAGAATCTATTCGACAGGGGGTTCTGGCTTATGGATTTATTTGGCCCTCCACGTCTCCTGCCGGAGTGGGGTTCTTTTTTGTGGGCAAAAAAGATGGCGGCCTGAGACCCTGTATTGATTACAGGGGCTTGAATAATATCACTATAAAAAACCGATACCCACCTCGGTTGATGAACTCCGCGTTTGAATGGCTGCAGGAGGTGTCATCAGAATCATGCTGGTGAGTGAAGCAGTGGCGTCTGAGGGCCCGAAGATCACAGGCATCCAGTAAAGGTCTTCCACCTTGTCCCTTACGCAAAGAGATTTTTCCAGTTTCTCTGAATCTTTTGATGATGTCATGCATTGTCGATGATGAGACCTTCAAAGCCTTTGCAATTTGACGTCGAGGAACATTGTTTTTAAAGTATTCCACAATTTTTTTTATTTCGCAAGCCTTCACAGGTTGGAGAGCCTCTGGCCATCTTTACTTCTGAGACACTCAGCCTCTCTAAAACATCCCTTTAATAGCCAATTATGTTTCACACCTGATGCCAGTTAATGTAATTACTTGCTAAATGTTCTTTCAGCTGATTCTCTTATATATTAATTACTTTTTCAGTCCTTTTTTGCCTGTGTCCCAACTTTTTTGAGACCTGTTGCAGCCGGAAAATTTGAAATTAGCTCATTTTGTGGATAAAAATGTCTCCATTTCAACATTTGAAATGTTATCTTTGTTCTATTGTAAATAATATATTGGCTCATGTGATCTGAAAGTCATTGCATTTTGATTTTATTCACAATTTACACTTTGTCCCAACTATTTCGGAATTGGGGTTGTACTTAAATCGCATATGGAGAGAAACCGTGTCTTCAGTTGCCAATTACGATAATTGGAAAACGTGTCAATAAAGGAAAATGATTGAGAACTAGCCAGGACTAATTGTTGTCATAAAGGGACGTGTCTGTGCCACCCCAATTCCCAGTTCTAGCTCCGCCACTGCTTCAAATTAATTTGAAATTCATTAAACAAAGAGAGAAAAAATCTAAGAATTCCTAGAAATTACTTATCCTGATGTGAGAACTGGTTTCATTTTCTAGAGTGTGCTTTTTTTTTTAAATAATGGATTTTATTTGGTCATTCACCTGTGAAGCATACAGAAGTCAGCTCATCCATCAGTTTGGCTTCGAGGTGAGGTCACTAAAATGGCTTAACCAGCTTTTGCCAGGCAGTAACAAACCCCCAATTAACCAGCTACGAGTGTTGAAAATGCAGTGTAAATCTCAAATCCCAGTGGTTCAAAGCTGATTTTTTTTTTTTTTTTTTTGGGAGGTGTCACCATGCTTGATTACTTGGGCATGGCACACGCACACACACACAATTGTACATTGAAAGCAGAAGTGTAGTGCGAAAGGTAACACCCATTCAGAAGGAAAATGTAGAGACAAAGAATAAAACTCAGAGAGAATACGAATAGGTGACGAGTCAAGGTTGCGGGCGAGAACCCATGGAAGCATCATGACACAAAATACCTACGGGAACATTTTGACCGTGCACGAGGAGAAGCCTAACATTAGCCAACGATTTGGCTTTCCAGGTACAGCAGCCACACCTAACACTCATTGTGAAAATGATGGAGAGCTTTACATGTTTAGGTGTCCTCATGCGATGCTTCAAATGCAGAGCAGCCCACAAGTTGTCATATAGAGAGACAGTTTTTCTTTCCAGTTCTTTACCTCCTAAACATTAAAATTTAAATCCAAGAACATGAGGGAAAATGTAGGTTGTCAGGTCCATAAGTCCATAGTGACCATGTAGGGTCAGCTATGAGCAGATTCTCGGAAGATGTTGGACATATCGGTGGACTTATCCAGTGTGCAGGATGTTCCATAAATTTGAGATGTGATGGAGATGGGACTACAACACTGTAGAGGGTGGTAAAATGACTCGGACAGGCACCATGACACTTGAGCATTCACCTGCTCTGAACTGCCTGCTATTGCATGGAGATCAGGCAATTACAATAAGCCTTGCGAACTGATTTATTGGAATTTGCACCATTTCATGAGCTACAAGTTTGAAATCTTTGAAAGACGTCTACATTTTCAGAGATGCCATGTCTCACGCATTCGGCGCGAGTCTCTCGCCTCTCAGTGGCATTCACGTTCCTGTGCCTTACCATTCCACAGTGCTTTCTGGCTCATCGGTCACTTGTAGAGAGCAAAGTTTATTTCTTTGATCCGATAAGGCGAAATCGTCTGATGAAATAAGCTCAGCTTAGTTCCTTCGTCGGACAATTTCGCCTCATCGGATCATGCCCGACACGTCGGACACTGACCTGATAGTGGATAAACACGAATCGGATTCATCGGCCTGTGATACGATAGTCTTCCGTGAGTGACCGGAAGAAATAAACTTTGCTTTCGACAAGTGACCGATGAGCCAGAAAGCTCTGTGGAACGGGCTTATAGTCAGCAACTAGAAAAGTGCAGTTCCAGGGGAAACTGCGTGGACAAGCTGGAAGCTGGCGATAATGTGAAGTTCGGATTGCTGACAATGTGAGGTTAAAGCTGCTGGAAATGAGTTTAAAGCTTCTTAAAATTAAAATTATTTATGACAGTGGGATATTGTATTGTTTAAAGGGATAGTTCAGATTTTTTGACATGAAGTTGTATGACAGCACTTAGTTTGGAAGACCTCCCCAAGATGCAACGTTACGACACATCAAACCTACTTTATATATTTATTTGACGGAAATTGTTGATGATGCCTACTTAAACATTGCCATAAATATACATGTGCCCCATAAGAAAAATATTACATGAGGGGCGCCCCAGTGGCTCATCGGTCTAGGCGCGTGTACCGTGGAGGCTGTGTCCTTCCCGCGGCGACTTGGGTTCGGTTCCTGCTCAGGTCGTTTGCTGCATGTCCTCCCCCATTCTTCTCCCCAACCTTCCTGTCTCTCTACACTATAACGGTCAAATAAAGGAAAAATTCCAAAAAAATAATCTTAAAAAGAAAAATATTACATGAGAACGAAGTAGTCTATTTATCGCAAAATTGCATAAAAATTATATTACACATATTGCTGAAGATTATGGGAATTATTCGGGCGCGACATAAAAAAAAGGAAGTGGCTATTCACCCCGCTACGGGGTGAATTGAGGGAAAGACATTGGCTATCTGCCCCGCAGCGGGGCCGTCAAGAGAAGCAGTTCTGCCATTTTCCCAGCAGCTGGACCAATAAGAGATTTAATTTTGTAATCCGCCCACTCTTTGAAGTTACGCGCGGAAGCGCTGCAGGGCGAATAGCCTCTTCCTAAAAAAAAAAAAACAAAAAACAAACAAAAAAAAAGCTAAATAAAACACTACACGTTTTTCAGCTTTTCCAACGAGTTCATTAATTTTCCATTCAATAAGAAGCAGAACTCCTTTTAAGATCAAAAGCACATTTTAAATTGAAGAAAGGTTTACAGCTACAGAATCATCACGCCCAATAAATATTTTGACCAATGTCATTATCTGGCATATATTTATATATAAATTATTACATCAATTTATTTTAGGGAACGTTATAGCTTAGGTAGGCAAGATGACCAGAATAACGAGCAGCACTGTAAATTGGGGTGTCATCATTAATCAATGGAATCTTCCGTAAAGTGATTGGTCTCGTGTTCCAGCAAGAGTCAAGCGATAATGTAAAAAGTAGGCCTAATAATAAGTATTATTTTTCTTCTTATTATTATTTAGCAAATAACATTAGATCGGGGCATTGATCCATTTATGGAAAGCCGAAGTACTAGGTGCTACTGCGCTGTTATCAATGGATTCCATTTATCAGTTTATTTAATGCACTGTCTCCTTATTATTTTAACTGTAAGCTGAGTCCTGCGCGCATGTAACTGTGGTTTACTGTTAACATTCTCAGAACCTCTGTTATGAACTGATCGTAAAATTACAGTGAAATAAGTGGCAAAAAAGGTGCCAGTTAAAATAACTGGCAAAAAAGGTGCGAGTTCATAACAGTGTGCTTACTCCAGCCTTAAACCCGGCTATTTTAAAACTCAAGAAAAAATCATATCAAGTGATGAATCAATAGCGACTGGAGACATCACTTTCATTTCTTTGTCCTTAACTAGCTCTATTTTGATACCAATATTTCGCCTACGATCATGAATATATTTAGCAAATGCTAACAGTTGCTGGTAGCTATCTGCTGGAATAGGATCTCGAGCTATTGTTTTTTTCTGCTTTGCCATTTTTATTGTAACCTGTTGTCTTGGACGCACCCAGCAAAAAGACCGTTCTTCCCGGCACTCAATGTGCTTTCGCCGGAGGCGAAATATTTTTTTCCTCACTAGAGTTCCGGACACCAACAGAAACTCAATTGCGTACAGCCAATCGGCGACCTTGTGCCGGACTTCTGAAGGAGTGTCTCAAGACAGTTAATTTTTTTTCTCTTCACTGGCCTTGCACTAATAATGTAAAAATAACCGAGATTGCGTCAGCTTATTCTAGAAAATATGAATGCTCTGAAAAGATGATTTTTATCAATCCTAGCTGGAAACATTAAAAATGATTGGCAGGATTGGAAACGGCCTCCGCATTTTCAAATGAAGGACACGAAGATTTTGCGTCCTGGAGCTGGTTTCAGCGACTGTACCAACTACTATACCGGAAATTCTTTCACTGAGTTTGACGCAGAATTATTCTTTTGGAGTCGTATCTATCTTTGTCTCCGAAAAACAACAATGTTGAGGTCTGGGAAAAAGGCCAGCAGAGGGCAGAATCAAACCGCAAATGATCCATATCTAAGATATTTGATTTTGACTGAGTCATTTAGTCCAATGGAAATTTTAGCGCAGGCGTTTCTTACATATTGCGACTTCTAACTCAAAGATGGTAAGTCCAATCTAGGAAATGGAGGTACCATACGAAGGAGAAGAGTCTGCTGAGTAATATATGTCAAAATTGTGTTCGTAGTGCCAAAAATATGGAAACACGAGGAAGTTAGGAAACTGTGCGTTTAGCCTTTGCAACCTGCATTTTCTTGTTGCATTTAACATTGGAGTTGATGGAGCTTCGGTGAGCGGTCCAGTCGCTTTTCAGCTCATACAGCCAAAACTGTTTGTCCAATTGCTTCCATAGTTACATTTTCGTGACCAGCACAACTTTTGCTACAACTTGGATTTAAAAATATTTATGCGGATTGAAAACTGTGGGAGTTAGAGCAAGTTTAAGAGAAGACTTCTGGACTATTATGCTGATGTTCGTCACACTAGCCGTGATGTCTCCACGCTCTAAGTTCCCAGAATTAATTGTAAAAAAAAAAATTAAAATATTATAATTAGAAAATTATAGAAGTTACAAAAAAGTTGAATGGTAAATAAATTATCCAAGCGTAGCTTAACATTTTACAGTTTGAATGACGTTTCTAGCTAAAAGTAGGACAGAGTAAAAAATAGCTGAAAATAGCTAAATTTTAAAAAAATCTTTCATTGTTTCCTGTGGGACAAAAATATTGAAATAAAAATTAATAACTCAAAAAGTATGAAAGATATCAAGAAGAAAAATAATAGCAACCTAATTCAGAACAAGCTGAATTTTTTAAAGTTTGAATGAAGTTTCTAGGTTAAAGTATGTAGGAGTAGTGAGTCAGCACAAAACGCAGAGAATAAAGAAAGAAAGTAAGAAAGAAAGAAAGAAAGAATTAAAGATTAGGAAGAACATGAGTTTATTCAATCAACGCGCACTGAAGAAATTCACTCGCAGAATTTAAGTGATTGTGCATTAAGTTAACCCGTTTCACGTGCATTACGGTGGATTTCCCCACTAGTGACAAGGAAATTGATTATGACTCTGGAATTCTCACGCTTGTCTTTACTGAGGGATTGAAAGCAATGGAATTGCATAAAGATGTTTCAAATGGTCTTATTTCATTTAAACAATTTAAACGATCACGAAACACATGCAATGTTTCCAATCCCTGAGTAAAGAGAAGCACAAGAAGTCCGGAGTCATAATCGCTTTCCGTGTGGAGAGGTCCACCTTTAGGCAAATGAAATTGAAACTTAAATGCACAAGGATTTTAATTCCGCATGAGACTCTCATTAATAAGCGTTCATTGAATAATTGCGGACAACAGTGAATAAGCCTAAAAAATGTGTGAGACCTACGTTGAATGCGTGAGACTTGGCATCTCTGCATTTTACATTGCCTTCCATGCACATAGGAAAAACCCTATGAACTATGTGATGCAATTGTACGATTATGCAATCAAAAATATTTTAGCCAGTCATTCCTCCAATAAAAACAGAATGCAATGATTTTCAAATCTCCTAAACCCACATTTTATTCACAATGGAACATAGACAACATATCTGATGTTGAAAGTGAGACATCGTACCATTTAATGAAAAATATTTGCTCATTTTGAATTTGATGGCAGCAACACATCTCAGAAAAGTTGGGACATGGGCGACAAAAGGCTGGGAAAGTATAAGGTACAAATAAAAAACAGCTGGAGGAGCTTTTTACAACTAATTAGGTTCATTGGCAACAGGTCAATAACATGACTGGGTATAAAAAGAGCATTTTAGAGAGGCAGAGTCTCTCAGAAGTAATGATGGGCAGAATCTCACCAATCTGCAAATAACTGAGTCCAATGGCATAGAATTGTGTATGGACCATATGGACGTGTCCATACCAATCTCAAACGATGGCTGAAAATTCCACACCAATATTAAGGTTGAAGGAAAAAAAATATGCGCCTCATGCGGCACACAAAGGGTTAAATCATTTCCCACTTCGGCACCGCCTTCCAAATACGTCTTTGAGACCGGTCTGTTTTTTGACTGGCTAAGCTCCCTGTAGGCTGTTTCGCTTGCAGCAGAGCTTTGGAGGGAGAGAGTTATGACAGCTTTTGATGTCGCCGCCAGAGCGGTCACGTGGTTCATGTAAGCCTCAATAGTTCCAAACACAGCCCGAGCTGTCATTTTCTCCTATGGGACAGACAGCAGCGATTGCGTGACTGAACGGTATTAAATTAAACCTTACACAATTGCCACAAACGTATTTCTCTTAATGAATTACATTATTTACATACGTTTTATAGAGGTCATGCTTTTATAGTGACGTGGTGTTAACTTAAATAAGTGTAACTACTCAGATGTGTGAACGGTAAGCCTACATGACACAATAAAATGAGCACAGAAAAGTAATATAGACTAACCACAGCCACCACATCTCTTCAAGAGTAAATCGTTTAAAAGACCATCTTTTTGCGAAATACAACATGGCATATAATACAGCTAGCTGACTACAGCAAGATCGCTAGAAAGCTAACAGCGCCTGGCATGGCAAATACAAATTGACAGATGCAATTTCAAAGAGCTAGCTAAAACATGATGGGTGACACGTCAGTCGTCAACGTCTTAACTTGTGGTTTCATCCAATTTTATGAATAACAAGTGTTTTTTTTTTGAAGATTATTTTTTTGAGAATTTTTCCTTTATTTGACAGTTATACAGTGTAGAGAGACAGGAAGGTTGGGGAGAAGAATGGGGGAAGACATGCAACAAATGGCCTGAGCTGGAATCGAACCCAGGTCGCTGTGGGAAGGACACAGCCTTTATGGTACGCGCACTTAGACCGATGAGCCACCGGGGCGCCCTAACAAGTGGAATTTAATCCGAAATGGTTATTGAGAGTTAGAAACTCCGCCACCGTTCATGATTAAACTTAAAACAGCTGATCAAGCTAGGCAAGGTAAGAGCATGTCAAAATTGTCAAAGCTAACTTTTAAACAAAAAAACTTCACCGAAACCAGTCACAGGCACTTCATCCTGTAGCGGACACTGACCTGCAGGACATATGTTAATTGAATGTTCAAATTCACTGCGATACAGCCCTAATCAAGTGGGATAATATAGTATAATATAAAGGGCGAAAGTTTACTGTTTTCGTAGCCATAGGATATTACGTTTGCACACTACATTACCCCTAAGTCTCAGCGGGGCAATTACGTTTTGGGAATACGACAAGGAAGTTGCGTTTGAATGTGGGTGAAGCTAGATCCGGAGTAGTTCAAGTACGCTGTGCGACTGAAATCTCGTAAAATCTTGTTTCCGCGATCCTCGGTAATTACTAGTCAATAAATAGTGTAATGTGGTAAATAGCCACTAGATGGCAGTATTGACTTTTTTTTTTGTGAAGCCCAGTCTGAAGCTAGGTTGGGCATGTCCAGGGCATGCCCAGAGGGGAAAGTCCCAGAAATGGGAGGGGGCTGGACAAGAGTATACAAGGAGAAAAATCAAGAGTGTGTGGTAGTAGGAGAAATTGCAAGAAGGATACATTTGACCAGACCTGTCACTCTTTTCAAGACCTGTTGAGCTTTTTGTGGATTTTTGCCTGTGTTGGAGCATTTTCCTGTCCCAGGACATCACAACATAGCAGCCCATCTCCATTACAGGGAATTGTAAATATATCATTTTTTTTTATTTTCTTTTCAATCTTGTTCAGTAGTGTAGGGTGTAGATTAGTTCTATGTGTTTGTTTAATTAAACCTGTTGAACTTAAAGGATTTTGTTTGTCATCCCTTGCTGTCCGTGACGCCATAACAAATTGGGGCCATAACAAATTGGGGGCTCGTCCGGGATTGACCAGTGTGTGAGTCATTTATTTAAAATCAATAATTTCACATTGTGAAATTGTTTTTTGAATTTTCCTAGATATATATTGTCAGATCAACAGCAATGGATGATTTCTTGGCATCACCAACCGTAGAGGTTTTGAAGTCTTTTAAAAAGACAGAACTGCTAGAAATATGCAGACAGTTAGAGCTGACAGATGTAAAACCAGCCATGCGAAAAGCAAGACTGGCGAGAGAGATTGTTGAATATTACATTGATGAAAATGTGTTTGCACCAGGAGATCTGGAACAGTTTCCGATTGGAAAATCCAAATGTAGAAATGGAACTTAAATTAAAAAATGCTAGAAATTGAAGAAAAAAAAAAAAACAAAGAGAGTTCGAGAGAGCAGAAAGAGAGAAAGAAAGGCAGTTTGAGTTAGAAAAATTAGCAAGAGAAGAGGAAAGAGCAGAAAGAGAGAGACAGAGACAGAGAGATTTCGATTTAGAAAAATTAGACAGAGAAGAAAGGCTCCAAATGGAGCAACTAAAAATTAAAATAGAAGCCGAAAACAAATTTCGGGCTAGCCAGGAGGTAAAGCTGGTGCCTCCATTCTCAGAAAAGGAGGTTGATAAGTATTTCCTGTGCTTCGAGAAGGTAGCTAAGAGTTGTCAGTGGCCAAAGGAACACTGGCCTCTGATGTTGCAAACTGTCCTCAAGGGTAAAGCTCAACAAGCCTATTCGGCTTTGTCTGCAGATGATTCCTCTGATTATGAGGTTGTCAAAAAGGTTATTTTGACAGCTTATGAGTTGGTTCCAGAGGCTTACCGACAGAAATTCAGAGGTCTGAAGAAATCTGACAATCAGACTTATGTTGAATTTGCTTACAAGAAGAAGGTTTGCTTTGAGCGCTGGTGTACTTCTATGGAGGTCAAGGATGAGTTCAACTCACTAAAAGAGATGGTGTTAGTTGAAGAATTCAAGAACTGTGTCAAGGATGATGTTAAGACCTACCTTAATGAGAAGCAAGCACTGAATTTGCAATCAGCCGCCAAGTTTGCAGACGAATATGTTCTCACACATAAGTCCAAATTTCAGTCTAGCAGTAAAAATAGATGGTCCCAATTTCGGAAGAAAGGTAACGGTGATACCCAAGATTCCTCACCCAAAGACAAAGACAAATCTGGTGATGGTGCTCAGAACTCCAGTAAAAGGTCTGAACAAAGTGTGAAAGCTGACAGTGACAAAAGTGGTCTAGTTTGCAATTATTGCAAGAAATCTGGTCATGTTACAACTAACTGTTGGTTCCTTAAAGCTAAGAAAGAACAAGAAAAGGATACCAAACCCAATGCCTTTGTGAAGACAAGGTTAGAAACCCCTGTAGTAGATGACCGATCTGCAAAATTGCCTGCTCCTTGTGAGGCTAAGAAGCCTGATACTGCTGACTTTGTGAGGGAGGAATTCCTTCCATTTGTGTCAGAGGGATTTGTGGCTCTGAATGAGCATTCTCCTCCTGTCCCCATATATATCCTAAGGGATACCGGAGCTTCTCAGTCACTTTTGTTGATGGACTCCTTGGAGTTACGTGATGAGACCGCTTCTGGGGATTTCATACTTGTACAAGGTATTGAAGGGAGGACTGAATCTGTACCCCTGCGCTCTGTATTCTTGAAGTCAGATTTAGTTACAGGACAGGTAAAGGTGGGACTTATGTCAAGTCTACCTATCAAGGGTGTTTCTCTGTTGCTAGGCAATGACCTGGCTGGGGGCAATGTAGTTCCCCTGTTCATCTTACTTCACAGCCGAGCACTGAAGATGGCGATGAAGACCCATCTCTGTATCCTTCCTGTGCAGTGACTCGTGCTATGGCCAAGAAGGCTCAAGAAGAAGATGATGTGGTGCCGTCCAGCACCTTGAATAGTCATGACTCAGGTGGTTCGCCTCATGACTCTGTTCAGCCTACTATGGTTTCTCCGTTTGAGGACTTATCAGACACTTTTATCAGTTCTCTATTCAGCCAGCCAGATGGGTCTGGTGATTCTGATGTGTCTGGAGACTTGTCTCTGTCCAGAAAGCGGTTGATTCAGGAGCAAACCAATGATCCTGAAATTTGTGTACAAAAAGAAGAGAGCCCTTCCTGATGAAGAAATAGACACAGTTCCAGTTGGGTATTATCTCAAGGATGGAGTGTTGATGCGGAAGTGGCGCCCTCCTGATATCCCTGCCAATGCAGATTGGGCAGTGGTCAAGCAAATTGTTGTTCGAAGGTCTACAGGAATGAGATCTTAACAATGGCTCATAGTTTGCCTTTAGGAGGTCATCTTGGTGTTAACAAGACTGTTGACAAGATCATGAAACACTTCTTCTGGCCTGGACTTCGGAAAGATGTTTCCAACTTTTGCAAAACCTGTCACACTTGTCAGATAGTTGGAAAACACCAGTTAGACCCACCTGTAGCTCCATTGCAGCCTATCCCAGCATTTGGGGAGCCCTTCTCCAAGGTCATTGTTGATTGTGTTGGTCCATTACCCAAGACTAGATCTGGAAATCAGTACTTATTGACAATCATGTGTGCATCTACTAGATTCCTGAAGCCATCCCTCTACGCATAACATCAAGGCAACTGCAATTTCAAAGGCTTTGATAAAGTTCTTCACGTTGTTTGGCCTTCCCAGGAAATTCAGTCAGATCAAGGTAACAATTTCACTTCCGGATTGTTTCAGCAGGTTGTGTATGAACTAGGTGCGAAGCAGATTCTTTCCAGTGCCTATCATCCAGAGAGTCAGGGTGCCTTAGAGCGGTTTCATTCCACTCTCAAGACAATGATGAGGACTTATTGTTATGACTATGAGAAAGACTGGGATGAAGGTGTTCATTTGCTGTTGTTTGCAGCTAGGGAAGCAGTGCAGGAGTCTACTGGATTCAGTCCGTTTGAGTTAGTGTTTGACCATGAAGTGAGAGGACCTTTGCTATTGTTGAGTGAACAATGGCAAGAGAAAGAAACCGCATATCAGTCTGTTAGACTATGTTAGCAAGTTCAAGGAAAAGACTGCGTGCAGCTTGTGACCTAGCCAAAGAGAACTTGAAATCAAGTCAGGGAAAAATGAAAACTTGGTATGATCATAAGGCTAGAAGCCGTGAGTTTAAACCAGGAGACAAGGTCCTTGTGTTGTTTCCCTTACAGTCCAATCCATTGCAGGCTAGATTTCATGGTCCTTATGAAATTCTGACAAAACTCAATGATCTCAATTACATTGTGAAGACTCCAGATAGGAGAAAGCCAAAACAGTTGTGTCACATTAACATGCTGAAGCCTTATCATGATAGAAATGCTAGGGTTGCAGCTGTCACTTCAGATCCTCCTAGGGCTGAGACTTGTGAAGATGAGGGGGAGTGTCAAGATGATGAACCTAGAATTAAAGCTGAAGTTCTTTCATGTAAATTGTCAAATTTTGAAGTGTTGCAAAATCTTGATGTAAAACTCCAGCACTTAGAACCCTCACAGAGAGATCAGTTTGAGAGGTTGATCAAGAAATATAAAGATCTATTTCCTGATGTTCCAAAGAGAGTTTCTATAGCCCCTCATGATGTAGATGTTGGTGATGCCAAACCAATAAAACAGCATCCATACCGGATGAATCCTGAAAAGAGAAAGATTGCTGAGAAAGAGGTTGAGTACATGTTAGTACATGAGATTATCAGACCCTCTAACTCAGATTGGAGTTCACCTTGTGTTCTAGTTCCAAAACCTGATGGAAGTACTAGATTCTGTACAGATTATCGCAAAGTCAATGCTGTAACTAGAACTGATGTGTTTCCAATACCTAGGATTGATGATTGTATCGATAGAGTAGGGCAAGCAAAGTTTCTGACCAAGATTGATTTATTGAAGGGTTATTGGTGTGTGCCTTTAACTGAGAGGGCCAAGAGCATCTCTGCTTTTGCCACACCATCTGGGTTATACCAGTATGAAGTCCTACCCTTTGGCATGAAAAATGCCCCAGCCACGTTCCAAAGGATGATACAGTCTACAATCGCCGGATTTCCACACACGGGTGCGTACATCGATGACCTGATCACATGGAGTGACTCCTGGGAAGAACATCTGAAAGATGTAGAGACGTTGTTCCAGCGCTTGACCCAGGCTAACCTGCCTGTAACCTGAACAAGAGTGACTTTGGTTGTGCTACTGTCACGTATCTTGGCTACGTCATAGGCCAGGGTAAGGTGGCACCCATAAATGCTAAAGTCCAAGCCATCATGGACTTTCCAGTTCCTGACAACAAAAAAAGCTTTGCTCGCTTCCTTGGAATGATCGGGTACTACCGCAAGTTCTGCAAGAACTTTGCTGAGATTGCTCTCAGTCTCACCAACCAACTGAAGAAAGGCGTAAAGTTCACTTGGGATGAAGCATGTAAAGGGTACTGAAAATGTAATTGCTGATTGCTTATCCCGTGTTTGAGTATGTGTATATATATAACATGTGTTTATTAGCATCTTGTATTATATGTATATATACACGTGTCTACTTAACCATTTTTGTATTGAAAAGAAAAATTTTGCCTTTATGAGTCAAAATTTTTCCCTTTTGGAATGGAGGTGTAATGTGGTAAATAGCCACTAGATGGCAGTATTGACTTTTTTTTTGTGAAGCCCAGTCTGAAGCTAGGTTGGGCACGTCCAGGGCATGCCCAGAGGGGAAAGTCCCAGAAATGGGAGGGGGCTGGACAAGAGTATATAAGGAGAAAAATCGAGAGTGTGTGGTAGTAGGAGAAATTGCAAGAAGGATACATTTGACCAGACCTGTCGCTCTTGTCAAGACCTGTTAAGCTTTTTGTGGATTTTTGCCTGTGTTGGGGCATTTTCCTGTCCCAGGACATCACAACATAGCAGCCCATCTCCATTACAGGGAATTGTAAATATATCATTTTTTTTAATTTTCTTTTCAATCTTGGTCAGTAGTGTAGGGTGTAGATTAGTTCTATGTGTTTGTTTAATTAAACCTGTTGAACTTAAAGGATTTTGTTTGTCATCCCTTGCTGTCCGTGACGCCATAACAAATTGGGGCCATAACAATAGCGTCATGGTTTTAGTGCCTTCGAGTTATTAAAATAATCAAAATGACAAAAATGAGTTTAAGTCATTTTAAAGAGTGTGTTCCTGTTGTCGATTGCTTTGAATTCTTGGTTTGTTTTTGCCGTTGACTACAATGCTTGTTTAATCCCATCCTAATGTTTATTATGCGGAGGGAGGGGAAGGAACGTTTCAGTTTAATTTTCTACCATTTCTTTATTTGTTTGGGGTTTTAATAATCCCATGAAAATGGAGGATCTACGTTATCAATTCAATAATGACTTATGTACACTTCATGACTTTCAGAAAGGACGGAGGACTGACAGATGACTATCAATGAGTATTAACTGACAGGACAATTAGTCCCTGCATTATTAAAAGCAGCATAATGTTCAGTGTAGCATCTTAGAAAATCCACTGGAAATAATTACAATTTATTTGCTCATCATTTTAATGTACATGTGCACTTATGTATTGGTGTTTAGTGATTAGTTCAAAACAACTTTTTCATTAACTTTTTGCTTGCAGAAGGTATAAATTTATCTAGGCTTGCATGTACAGTAATATTTTTAGGAAGGGCTCATTAAACACTATACATCCAGACATAACAAGACACATTAAAACACAAATTTATCTCGTTATACACTTACATTTTATGTATATCTTTTTATTTTGCACTTACAGTGCCGTGAAAAAGTATTTGCCCCCTTCCTGATTTCTTATTTTTTTGCATATTTGTCACAAAAATGTTTCAGATCAGCAAATAAATTTTAATATTAGACAAAGACAACCCGAGTAAATACAAAATGCAGTTTTTAAATGATGATTTAATTTATTATGGGGAAAAAGCTATCCAAATCTACCTGGCCTGGTGTGAAAAAGTAATTGTCCCCTAAACCTAATAACTGGTTGTGCCACCCTCTGCGACAACAACTGCAATCAAGCGTTTGCGATAACTGGCAATGAGTCTTTCACATCGCTGTGGAAGAATTTTAGCCCACTCTTCTTTGCTGAATGTTTTAATTCAGCCACAGTGGAGGGTTTTTGAGAATGAACGGCCTGTTTAAGGTCATGCCACAGCATCACAATCGGATTTAAGTCCGGACTTTGCTTAGGCTGCTCCAAAACCTTCAATTTGTTTTTTTTAAGCCATTCAGAGGTGGACTTGCTAGTGTGTTTCGGATCACTGTCCTGCTGCTTAACCCAAGTGCGCTTGAGCTTGAGGTCACCAACTGATGGTTGGACATTCTCCTTCAGGATTTTCTGGTACAGAGCAGAATACATAATTCTATCAATTACAACAAGTCATCCAGGTCCTGAAGCAGCAAAGCAGCCCCAAACCATCACACTACCACCACCATGTTTGACTTTTGGTATGATCTTCTTCTTATGAAATGATATGTTAGTTTTACGCCTGATGTAACGGGATGCACACCTTCCAAAAAAGTTCTACTTTTGTCTTGTCAGTCCACAGAATATTTTCCCAAAAAGTCTTGGGGATCATCAAGATGTATTTTGGCAAATGTGACCACGAGCCCTTGTGTTCTTTTTTGGTCAGCAGTAGTTTTTCGCCTTGGAACCCTCCATGGATGCCATTTTTGCCCAGCCTCTTTCTTATTGTTGAATCATGAATACTGACTTTAAATGAGGCAAGTGAGGCCTGCAGTTCTTTAGATGTTGTTCTGGGTTCTTTTGTGACCTCCTGGATGAGTCGTCGATGTGCTTTTAGTAATTCTGGTAGGCCAGCCACTCCTGGGAAGGTTCACCACTGTTCCAAGTTTTCTCCATTTGTGGATAATGGCTTTCACCGTGATTCGCCGGAGTCCCAAAGCCTTAGAAATGGCTTTGCAACCCTTTCCAGACTGGTAGATGTCAATTTCTTTGTTTCTCATCTGTTCTTGAATTTCTTTAGTTCCCAGCATGACATAATGCTTTTTGAGATCTTTTAGCCTATTTCACTTTGTCAAAGAGGTTCTATTTAAGTGATTTCTTGATTCAGCAGTTCTGGCAGTAATCAGGCCTGGGTGTGGCTAATGAAATTGGACTCAAAAAATGTGGTTAATCACAGTTAATTCATGATTTAACAAGGGGGGCAATTATTTTTTCACATAGGGCCAGGTAGGTTTGGGTAGCTTTTTCCCCTTAATAAATGAAATCATTTCAAAACTGCATTTTGAATTTATCGGGTTATTTGTTTTATATTAAATTTGTTTAATGATCTAAAACATTTAAGTATGAAAAACGTGCAAAAAAAGTAAGAAATCAGGAAGGGGGCAAATACTTTTTCATGGCACTGTATGTACTGAAAATACTTCATGAAAAAGAAATCTTCAATAAACTCAAAAACATGAATAGCATGTGAAGCAGTTTGTCTGTGCCCTCTCCTCCATGTTGTTCTTGAATATAATCTCGACCATGGTTTGCTGTGCTGCGTGGGGATGCTCCAATCGCTGGGAGGTTGAGTACAAATGAATGGTTTCTCCAATGACATGAAGAAGAGAAAAAAAAATTGTTGGCTCAATTCAGCAGGAGAAATCGAACAAACATTAAAAATTTCAACAATAAAAATGTGAGGTGATCGCATTCAAACACTGCACTTGCACTTTTTCACAACCAAAGGCCACACGATTTGGAAGCTTATTGTCCAGTTTATTAAAAGTAAAGAACAGGGAAAGGCTTGCATAGCTTAGGGAGTTAAGACTCAGGGTGTAGGGTGAGTGTCCTCTGTCATTGCAGGGAGGCTTTTATTGAATCACCTGCAGCTCTTCAGCTGAAAAGGGGGGGGGGGAGAAAGACAGGAGAAAGGGTTAGACACACCTATATGGGCTTGGATGGGAAATTGTGCTGAGAGATGAGGTGTGGTCATTGTTTCCCTACGTAGGTTATGGAACTCAAGTAGCTGTGATCAACAGCTTTTGCTGCTGATGTTTAAGTATGGCAAATGGCATCAGTTACAGATGTGACAGGAATTAGCATAAAGTTGGATCATGTTCTTTGCAGTCTTTCAGACAAGAAATACAGTACAGCTCAATGTTTTTAGTATTCAGTATGATTCCCCACTTAGGCCAAGCATTTTGGAAAATTAAGCATAGAAGGCTATTTGGCCAATACGTTGTTTTCAATCTTCTTGGTCCTCCAGCCTAACTCTCCCTTAATCATCAATCCAAAATTAGCTGAGCAGGGACATAATATTGAAAGGTAATGTCGACAGAATCACAAATCCTAAAACACTCAAACAAGAGATCACGTCTAAGTTTACTGAATAGAAGTTAAAAAAGAAAAAAAGCTCCCACAATCAATATTACTAGCGATGTATCACAGCAAACGATGGCTCTTCTTTATTATTCTGTAACGTTAAGTGTATTACACCAGCTAACGTTAGCTACCTTGTTCTCAAAGAAAATCTCGCTTCACCACATCCACTGCTATAATGAGTCTGATGGTATATTTATGTTACTTCTCCAACATTTCACTCCCCCCACCCCACTCCGCAAAAAAAAAAAAAAAATCACGTTTAAGAAGCATTTTTCCCCTCTAATTTCGCGTATTTGGATGAAATGGCACTGACATGATGGAGTTTACAAGTATGCTGCTGCTCATGGTTAGCGGTAGTAACTGTCGCTAACTGTACCTAGCTAGTATCGTAGCCCAATTTGTTGTCCGTAAACATTAAATATCTCTAGAATCGTGCAGGGAATAATCCAGTAAAAACGCTTTACTGTATGCGTGTTATTTAATTCAGATGTGCTGACAATATTCAGTCTAATTCTTGAAACGTCTTACCTTTTGGAAGATCATGACGTACGGTCCATTCCGCTTCAGCTCAGCTGCTGGACTAGTCTTATCGCACTTCCGGCGAGATTTCAGTCAACTCTCGCACAGCGTACTTGAACAACTCCGGATCTAGCTTCACCCGTTTGGATGTACCTTGTTGTTGTGGTTATAAAAATGCTGCTGACTGCTTGCTGGTTAAACGGAAAAGAACACTGTCCGCATTGTTTTTTTCTGCACTGCCTCAATCCCATCATTTACCTTCGTGATTTATATCGGTTTTGTGAGAGTTCATGACTGAATTCCCACAGCTGACCAAGCTAAACTAGAAGCAAAGAACATGATCTTAAATTATCACAACTTCTTCAGACTTACAATATATAAATATCGTCGTGCCGAACATACACAATTGGACGTTATAAATGATACATGACCACTGATATGATATATACATTTCGTGAATCATAAGACTTCAATATTTTATTACTTACCATCGTTGTAGTCTCAATGGAAGTGAATCGGTACGAAGCTGCGAGAATCCTCATTTGGAACTATTGGAAGTTCCAGTACCTGGAAGTGCGCCGCCATTTTTTGTACAGGAGAGTCAAAGGGAATGTCGCAACTCTGAGAATATCAATGGCTCTGGCTTGCAGGTTTCGCCAGGGTTGACGGTGTGCTCTGAAAACCTGCTTAGTTAGTTTTTACCGGAAAATAATGCCAACAAATGTTGATTAAACATGTTCGCTGGTTTCAACTAGCGAACTAAACCTGGTTTCTGTCACATGTTGGTTAGTAATTGGGTTGCTGGCCGTAGTAAATATAAACCAGGTGGATATGTCAAATTATGAGGTGAATTTCAGTGGAGAAATCCTGCAAAGTTGCCATTATAAATGAATTATTTAATATGCAGGACCCACAGCAGCAAGCTAGAGAAACAGAGCAAGCTGTTGAGGATACAGGTGTATCAGGGCTTCAGGTGAGGTCATAATTATGATGTGTTCTGTGGAACTATAGGGAAACATTAAAGTTAGTCTCATGATGTTCAGCAAATATAACCTTTGAAAGACAAAATGTCCGAACCAACTTTGGCTCAGTGGGGGAAATTAAAGAAACACGTAATCGTAAATCCAACATGATCCAGTCCGATTAACGCTCGGTTTGCGGCTCGTCCAATTTATAGTCGGTGGTCCATTTTGAAGTGTTTATCGAGGCTGCAATCGCGTTACCGCACATTAAGATGCTTAATAGAGAGGATTGCGGCTGGCTTGCTAACGTAGTTATATATCCACTCACTTGGTATCAATGTCCAGATTACTATATCTCAGCGGGTTTCATGAGTGCGCTGAGATGGTTTGCAGCTGTCAGTTTAGGTTGTGGCAAGTTCATGTATGTTGCATCTTTGTATGAAAATTATGGAGGTACCTTGTGCACTGTAACCATGTGCAATGGGTTTGGAAAGCCAAGGACATACATTGCAGTATGGTAAATGAACAAGCAACAATGATTCTTTGTAATACAGGTAACTGGTCAAAGGGGAAGCTGCTGGAGTTAATCTTTATTAGACCTTCAGCTTATCCCGAAACCTTGGGTCAGACATATCTCTAACACACCCACCCCATGGATTTTGAACACTGTGAACAAGTTCTTTGTTTGTTCTTATCCAGCAATAATGCAAGTATGAAGTTTAACAAGATATCTCTTTATATGATGTCCCTTAAAATCATACAGGTTTATGGGAGAAGCATAATATTGCATATCCTTGTCATAATCCATTGCGTCGTAAAATATCATTTGTCTACTTTTCACTTCACTCTGATCAAATTATGGTAAAATCTTAATTGTTTGTATGATTAAATACAACCCCAATTCCGAAATAGTTGGGACGAAGTGTAAATTGTGAATTAAATCAAAATGCAATGACTTTCAGATCACATGAGCCAATATGTTCTTTACAGTAGAACATAACTAACATTTCAAATGTTGAAAGTAAGAAATTTTACATTTTTATCCACAAAATAAGCTTATTTCAAATTTTATGGCCGTAACAGGTCTCAAAAAAGTTGGGACACAGGCAAAAAAGGACTGAAAAAGCCATTAATATATAAGAGAATCAGCTGAAAGAACTTTTAGCAAGTAATTAAGTTAACTGGCATCAGGTGTGTAACATGATTGGCTTTGAAAGGGATGTCAAATTGTCTCAAAATGGCTTTCCAACCTGTGAAGGTCTCACTGTTCCTCAACGTCAAATTGGCTTTGAAGGTCATCAACATCATCATCAAAAGATTCAGAGAAACTGGAAAAATCTCTGTGCACAAGGGACAAGGCCGAAGACCTTTACTGGATGCCCGTGATCTTCGGGCCCTCAGACGCCACTGCATCACTCAACAGCATGATTCTGTCATTGGCATTACTAAATGGGCCCAAGAATACTTCAAGAAACCACTGTCTGTGAACACGGTCCGCCGTGCCATCCACAGATGCCACCTAAAACTCGATCATGCAAAAAGGAAGCCATTGTTGAGCATGATCCAGAAGCGCTGCCGTGTTCTGTGGGCCAAAGCTCATGAAAAATGGACTGTAGCAAAGTGGCAAAGTGTCCTGTGGTCAGACGAGTCCAAATTTGACATTCTTGTTAGAAATCATGGGCGTTGTGTCCTCTGGGCTAAAGAGGAGAAAGACCACCCCTCCTGTTATCAGCGTTCAGTTCAAAAGCCAGCATCTTTGATGGTATGGGGATGCATTAGTGCATATGGTGTGGGACACTTGCATGTTTTAAAAAGCACCATGAATGCTGAAAGGTATATAAAGGTTTTAGAGCAAATATACTCCCCTCCAGATGACATCTATTCCAGGGAGGGCCTTGTGTATTTCAGCAGGACACTGCAAAACCACATACTGCAGCTATTGCAACAGCATGGCTTCGTAGTAGAAGAGTCCGTGTGCTGAACTGGCCTGCCTGCAGTCCTGATCTTTCATGGATTGAGAACATTTGGCGCAAAATTAAACGAAAAGTCCATCAAAGGAGACCCAAAACTCTCCAGCAGCTGGAAGCCTGTGTTAAACAAGAGTGGGATCAAATTCCAATGGCTAAACTCAAGAAACTTGTCTCCTCAATGCCCAGACGCCTCCACTCTGTGTTAAAAAGAAGAGGGGATGCTACACCATGGTAAACAGGCCCCTGTCCCAACTTTTTTGAGACCTGTAGCAGCCATCAAATTTGAAATGAGCTCATTTTGTGGATAAAATTGTAAAATTTCTCAGTTTCAACATTTGCTCGGTCATCTCTGTTCCATTGTGAATAAAAGACTGGCTGGTTTGATTTGAAAGTCATTGCGTTTTGATTTTATTCACAATTTACACTTTGTCCCAACTATTTCGGAATTGGGGTTGTATAATCCATTGCACTACCGGGAAGTTATGAGGACTTGAAAATTGGGAGAAGTTGAAAAGGCAGAAATGTCATTACTTGAAATTCTGTGTCTTTATTTTGGATTTGAAAAGAGCCTGTTATGAATTGTGAATTTATGTTTTTTTTGTATTAACCCGACATGAAAACTTGTTGAAGTATTGATGACAGCCTCGGTCTCGCCACACTCATTTCTTAGAATTGGAGAGGAATGAGTGGCCAATCACAGCTTAAGGTTATATGATGCTTAATGTGAATGTCAAACCACAGCTTAGGGTAATATCTTTAATTTAATGAATAATTGTGGAGTATCAGTTTCAAAGAAGTTGTGATTTCTAAGAGACAGAGACTGTTATACGAGTATAAAGAGGTACTAGGGCTATGGCTGGGGGGATTTTCGAGAAACCATGACTTTTGTCACGCTATTGAATAAAAGCCACACTGCCGAGGAATTTCTCAAGGCTCTGGATTGATAGATTGTGTGAGGTAATGCTCAGGAACCAGTCACGAGAACCAAGCAGTGCAGCAGATGTGATTTTATTGAGCGAGGGGGTAAACCCCCGCAGGGCAGAAGGCAACAGTACAAAGTCCACAATCCAAAAATCACAATCCAAAAGGGCAGAATCCGAGTCGTAAACCAGGGCAGCAATCACAGTACTCGTGGTTGGGCGGAAAAAGGGTTCGATAATCAGATGCAGACAAAATACCAAAACAGAGCCAAAGAATCGTAAATCAAGGACGGTCCAGTCAGAATAGAATCACAAAGAGTACGAGGCGAAAACAAGAGTAGCACAGGCAAACCAAGGGAAACGTTCTGACAGGGAACTGCTGTGAAAAGACTGCTTAAATACACACAAGGGAAGTCACATGCTATGATTAGGGACAGGTGAAATGGATCAGACTAATTACGAGGGAGCAAACACAAGGGAGAACCTAACCACATGAAATTGGCAAAAGCCAAAACGCGGACAGGGATCACGAGACAGCCTATTGACAAAACATACAGCTCCAGTTAGGGAGTTCTAATGTGCACAGATAATGAGAGGCAGAACAGAGTTGAGCAGGTGCGGAGGATCCGCTGAAACGCAGCAAAGAAGATTAAGTGAATGCAAGAGGCGGAAACTAGAACAGGGCGAGTGCTGAGAGCTTGTTAATCAATTAGTAAGGTGCAGCTATACAATCCCTAGTGCTCGTTAGTAAGTTAGTATTATATACAATGTTAGTTCTGGTGCGTATCATTAACAAAATAACAAACTGTTAGTACTTGTTAGTAAAATAGAAAAGCAAGGTGAAGGAAGCAAACGAGATTAGAAGGAACTATGAAAACCCAGAAACCATGAAATCACCTGAAAGCGTGGCACACAATTCTAGGGGAAAATAAGCTGTCACATAACACAAGACCAGACAGGGGAGACAAAGTGCAATGCAGGGCATGAGCAAAAACATGGACCGGAATGATAACAGAAATAAGGATACTGGCAGGAATATGGTAATAACAAAAACATGGCATGGATCAAGACTAAACAAAACATGAGCAGAACAGAACAGGACATGGCAGAATCATAAAAGATTGATTCTTTTTTTTTTAAGATTATTTTTTTTAGGAATTATTTTCCTTTATTTGATAGTTATACAGTATAGAGAGACAGGAAGGTTGGGGAGAAGAATGGGGGAGGACATGCAGCAAATGACCCAAGCCAGATTCAAACCCAGGTCGCTGCGGGAAGGACACAGCCTTTATGGTACGCGCACTTAGACCGATGAGCCACCGGGGCGCCCCAATAGATTGATTCTTCATCAGTTTGGAAACCACAATACCAAAATATTTCAAAATGGAGGAGGTAATGTGCTCTCTGAGTGCTTTCTGGCGTGTTTTGCGCTTTTTATAGAGGACGCAGTCAAACACCAGACCTAAGCATCCCAAATAACAAGCCTCTGTGGTAGAAATAAAAACTCCTCAATCTGATAATGGACCCTGCAATAGATGGGATCCTATCCTTTTCTTACTATCAAGACAACACATTCTCGTTCCGACTCGTCATATAATGACGCTACCTGACCAAGCATCGATATACGACGCAAAAGGAGGCTTTTTGCGTCCTTATTTGACACTTACAGTTAGAGTTCGGGTTCAGTAGCGGAGCTAGAACTGGGAATTGGGGGGGCACAGACATGTCCCTTTATGACAACAATTAGTCCTGGCTAGTTCTCAATCATTTTCCTTTATTAACGCGTTTTCCAATTATCGTAATTGGCAACTGAAGACACGGTTTCCCTCCATATGCGATCTAACATCGATGAAATCATGGGCTAAATTCAGTACAGAAAAATAATTTACTTTTTAATAGGCCAATGCTTCGCATTGATTGAACTGGTCCGCGTTCCAATAAAATGTCGCCTTTCACTCTCGGTATTGCGTGGGTTGATAAAAAAGTAGCACTCGTCAGTTAAATAGGCTATAAAAAGCGTGCGGCTCAAGCTGTTTGTGTGAGAGTCGACAGGTATGCAATTTTGAATAACGTTGATTTAAATACAGCAAATACGCGTCCAGATGAATGATTGTCGTCTTACCTAATCGGGGAGAACAAGCAGCACCTGTTTAAGGTGGACTATGCAAGTTTGTTTACTTTCACTTCTGTTGACATTCGAACTCAAACAAAACAGAGGTATCCCGCCCCTCCCTCCCATAGTTCCCTCCTTCCTATGCTTCCATAACTGTCAACTCTTGTTGGTGATTGGCCGGGACGGTTTGTTATGTTATGGGGCACAGCCTGTGCCCCCTGTATTTATTTGCAGTTTGTGACCCCTATGCGGTCTCCAGAGCCCAAGTTTTTTTACATTGAATTTAGGGGCAGGCAGCTAGCGGATCGTGGAGAGATGTTGGCGAATTGAGACAAAAATATACTCGTGTAGAAAGTAAACAAACTTGCATAGTGCACCTTTAAGTGTGGAGTGCTCTCGGAGTGAACCTTTTGTTAATTATGAAAATGACCGAGAACAGGTCAGGACAAGTAATTGTTTTAAAGGGATGTTTTGTGCACCCCAATTCTCAGTCCTGGCTCCACCACTGTACTGAATTTAGCCCATGATTTCATCGCTGTTAGATCGCATATGGAGAGAAACCATGTCTTCAGTTGCCAATTACGAGAATTGGAAATGCGTCAATAAAGGAAAATGATGGAGAACTAGCCAGGACTAATTGTTGTCGTAAAGGAACGTGTCCATGCCACCCCAGTTCCCAGTTATAGCTCCACCACTGTTCGGGTTAAGGGTTAGGGGTGAGGGGCAGTGGCAGCTCATGAACTGGCAACAGGGGGAGGCGCAAACAATCCCTTAAAAAGAATGATTGGTCACAACCTGTTTTCAATCATTCATTTAAATTACCAATACAGAAACTCTCAACATTATCAGGTGTGGCCAGTTTTCATTTATAACGCATACCAATTACGACTCTGGACTTCTCACGCTTTTCTTTACTCAGCGGTTGGAAGCAATGCATGTGTTTCACGATCGTTTAAATGAAATAAGATCATTTGGAACGTCTTTATGCAATTCAATTGCTTCCAATGATCTTATTTAGTTTAAACAGTTTATTTGATCATGAAACACACGCATTTCTTCCAACCCCTGAGTAAAGAAAAGCGTGAAAAGTCCGGAGTCATAATGCAGGTGAAACTGATAAACCTCCATGCACAAGGACTTCAATTCTGTGCAAAAATCTCTTATACATGCGTTGATTGAATAATTGCTGACTACAGTAGGGGAACGTAAATATACCACTAAGACACGCGGAATACGTGAGAGTTGACAGGTGTGCATTATTAATGAAAACTGACCACACCTGGTAATGTTGAGAGTTTTTGGAGCTTTTGTAATGCTAATTTAAATGAATGATTGAAAGCAGGTCATGAGCAATCATTATTTTCAAGGGATGGGTTTGAGCCTCCCCGATCGCCAGTTCACCAGCCGCCACTGATTAGGGGGTAGGGTTCGTTTTAAACTGGCGTCAAATAAAGACGCCGAAAGCCTCGTGTTGCGTCGTATAACGACGCTTGATCAGGTAGTGTCATTAAATGACGCGTCGGAATGAGACTGGGCTCATCAAGATGGTATGACCACTCACTTCCACCTGGCTGTAAATTATAATTGAATCAGTGAATTTAATAAGAGCCCTACTCCATGAAAAAAAGTTTTTGGAGGGGGACATTTTGTTATGTTCCTCAAAATGTGTGCATGATCATACTTTTGAGAGAACTCGTTTTCAATTGTTTGTGGTTTCTCAACTAAAGGCGATAAAACCGCAACGATTTTTTTCCCATTTTATTCAAAAACCATTGTCGTGTAAATCTACTCTTGTCGTACCAAATGGCTTTTGGGCCCCAAAGTTGGAGTACTTTTGCATTGGTATGATCAACGCAAGCAGCTTGTGCTGCAACAAAGCTTCCACACATCAGCGCCTGTTACAGCCTGCTTGTCTGCTTAATTGGTTCATCGCCTGTTCCAGCAGTCTTGCAAGTTGTCCCTGATAAATGATTGTTTGTCTCATTGGTCCCTTAGAGTGATCAGCTGACGCCACTCTGATTGTCCTGTGTATACTGGTTGCAGGTGTTGTCTCAGTTGTGGCTGGATTGTCTTAAGCTAAGGGGGTACTCTCATGGTTTATTCTAAATTCTAGTTTTCCTCCCCGTTGCCCCTTCCTGGGAGGTAAATTATTAGTGAGCAAATTATTAGGTACAGTGGGTGCTCTAAGCCTTCTTCCATTTCTCCTCATCTTCCTCATTACAAATGCCCCCTAGCGGCTCTGATCCTGCAATTTGCTCAGCCCGGTTGGTAACAAGTGTTATTTTCTGAATGCACAGTCATCAGTTTTTTTTAGCCATGGCTTGGAATGCTTGTCCGAATTAGAGAATTAAAACTATCACAATTTTTTTAAATCCTGGTAACTGCTGTCGCTATCTTGCCAGTTGATTTGGAGGAAATAAGGCATGGTTTACCTAAACTAGGGATATACACGGGGAGCCTATCTGTTTTTGTATTTAAATGAATTCTACTTATGTAGATGATCTTTTTATTTAGCTGGATTGTGTGGTATAAGTTGCGTCAGGTGACTGTCTGTACATATACACTTTATAGTTGCTTTTTATCATGGACTCATCTGTGCAAGCATCTTTTACTAATTAGCTCTTTTTGCCAGGGCTGCAGGCGGTAGAAAAAAAAATCTGCATACACACTGCACCTCCAGGACGAAAACTTCCCAACCTTCATTTGGGTCCTGTGGTCAACATTCACAGTGATCTAGAAATACATGCTTGTATGACCTGCAGATGATTTCAAGTTTAAATGATCAAAGCCTGTTGAGAAATTGAGGGTGTATTTTTCTTGCTGGGTTCTGCCAGCTGTTCACCAGATCCTACAAACCAGTTATGACCAATAAACATTAAAAATATTTAAACCAATGGTGTCGCTTTGTCTGGCCAGCAAGGCATGGCACACCCCAGCACATCAAAAAAAAAAGAAGAAGTGAAGGACAGAAGGAACATATAAATTGATGTTGGACACTTAAGAGGCGAGATCCTCACATATTGATTCGAGGTGACCTGCGAGAATCAGGAGGTGAAATATGGACCAAAAAACTACGGGAATCTTTCCGCCTCATCCCAGGAGATGCATAAAACTTGCCGAGAGGGCAACTTTCCAGGTAAAGCCTCGACACCTGACGCTCTTGACGAATAAGATGCAAAGCCTAGCAGGATCAGGTGCCCTCATGCTACTACCTTCAAATACAGTGCGGTCCATAGGTATTTCAAAAGTGATGCAGTTTTTGCTCTCTCCGTGCTCTTTGACTCTTGCACATGAAATGAATCGTAGGCTGTTTTAAACAGTGTCTTTGCTCCAACTACTCACTAACTGCACTGTGCATTCTTCAGAGATGTTCGTTATAACTGCAACAGAGCTGGCTTTGACCCGGTTCCTGAAAGGGACTGAGCTGTGGCTCGCTGGATTTGCAAGTATCTAATGTCACACAAATCTGAGACGTCACACCCATTGAGCATTTGGGTTGGAGAAGATGTGTTATTTTCCAGTTAATTAAGTGTTTGATGCTAAAATATTTGTCTAAATAATGTTTCTAGATCTGCTCACCATATTTTTTGAGAAACACTTTGCAATTACACATCATGGAAATTGAGCCCATCGCTCTTGCCCAAGGCAACTATGCAAAGTTCCCATGTTCTCAACATGGTTGTGCTCTGGTGTCATCTAGGCATTGGTGTGTTTCTGTGTAATTCCTAGTGTGTTGGTATGTTGGTTAATTGTGAATCTAAACATGCCAAAATATGTTGGAAACTTTCACTGTCATTGAATTGTCCCCAGATACCTTTAAATAAATCAATAAGGTGACCTGGCATGATTTTGTTGCAGCTAAGATGCATAGCGACCCAGAGATGAGCGTCCAGCATAACAAGGAAGATCGAAGTGGAAGACAGGCACCCCAGAGAGGTGGTACTGGTACCATTAATGTACAATCAATTTCTGCAATAAAAACTACTTTCACATCAGCAACATCCATACCGAAAAAATGAACTGAAACCTCCTGAAAGAAGTAAAAGTGTGAAAGTGAAATAAAAATAGATGAGAACTCTGCCTGGCTGTAAATCATTTGCATGTCATTTCATCTAAGAAATGAGCTCTTGGTGACTGTCATTTATGCAGTGTGCCTCGCCTGGCCAGGTCAGCGGACACTGTTTTGGTGTATTTTAATTCTGGTCATCATCTGTGCGGTGCTGCTGATCACTGGAGTTTGTGCAGGGGCGTTCATGCGTAAGTTGCAACATCCATGCATTCATCTATACAGTACTGCAGTCAATTTTTTCATCTAAGGTAACAGAAAGATGTTGAGTGGCCAAAGGAGAGTGTTTGATTACTGGAGGAAACAGTGCAAAAGGTGTCATCACATGCTTATAGACCTTGACTCAGAGTGAATAATGAAAAAAAAAACTTAAGCGGTTTGTTTATTGTGCTGAAAAATGATGGCAGCAACTTATTATGTTATGATTTAATGTCATTTAATTTCAGCAAAAAAAAATAATAAGCGCACATAAAGCTATAACACACCAATGTTATAATAAAAATGTTCATAGTTTAATGTGTAATAAGTTTCTTGTAAATAATGTGACCAGTTTTTGTGTTAAATGTTTCATTTAAAATAATGATTTTAATGGCATAATGTTCAAAAGTCCAATAATACAACTCCATTTCCAAAACAAGTTGGGACGCTGTGTAAAATGCAACTACAAACAGAATGCAATGATTTTCAGATTGCTAAACCATAAATTTTAATGAAAATAGTTCAAAGACAAAATATTAGATCTTTAACTTAGAAATTATATCTTTTTTTTTTTTTTTTTCCATTTTGAATTCAATGCCAACAACACATTTTAAACAATTTGGGGCACTGGCAACAATGGACTTGAAATGTTGAACTCTGTGAGGGAAATACACCTGGTGCAACATCTTGCAGCAAATTAGGTTAATTGGCAAAAGGTTAGTAGCATAATTGGGAACGAAATGTCTTTCAGAAGTAAAGATGGTGAGGGCTTCTCCTCTGTGCGAAAGGCTGCAAGGGCAAAAAGTTTAGAAATTTAAGAAAAAAGTTTCTCAACGTGAAACTGCAAAGAATTTGGGGATTTTTTCCTCTATGATACAAAATATAATTTAAAGATTCAGAGAATCTGGAGAAATCTCTGTATGCAAGCGAAATGACTGGAAATAAATATTGAATGGCCACAAGCTTCTGGCCCTCAGGTGGCACAGCATTATAAAAAGTCAAGATTCTGTCATGGAAATCACTGCATGGCTCAGGAACACATCTGTAAAGTATTGTTAGTGAACAGAGTTAGTCACTGCATCCACAAATGCAAGTTAAAACTTTGCCATGTAAACAATAAGCCATATCTAAGCAAAGTATGGAAATGCTATCACCTTCACGGGGCCCAAGATAGGCAGAAGCAAAGTAGAAAATTGTCCTTTGGTCCGATCAAAGTGTGAACTCAAAGTGTCCCAACTTTTTTGAGATGTGTCGCTGCCATCAAATTCAAAATGAGCTTATATTTTTCATGAAATGGCAAAATGTCTCACTTTCAACATCAGATATCTTGCCTATGTTCTGTTGTGAATAGAATGTGGGTTTATGAGATTTGCAAATCATTGCATTCCGTTTTTATTAACGTTTCACACAACTTCCGAACTTAATTGGAATTGGGGTTTGTATATTCAAAAAGGTATTATGTTGGTATAAGTGACAAAACAGAGCAAATGAAGAATTTGTGAATTGCATAATTGTACAATGAATGGCCAGTTATATCAAAAATGCTCAAAATGAATGCTGTTACTTGAGATACACTAACAAAACATGAAGCAGTTTCCCCATGGATACAGTACATCATTATCTTAAAATGGTCTTGTTTTGGCTACAGTGGGACGGATAAACTCCCAAGCAGAAAAGAACAAAGAGGATCTTTTGCAGAACATCCAGAATGTTGGTCAGTAATACTTTACCAGACCTAACCTCCGCATATCTGAAATAATTAATCTCATAACTATTCAAAAAGGTATTCACTCACTCATTCACTCACTTACCCATATTTTGGTCTCTAGTGGAGATCAACCGGGATATTCACAATGTTGGTCAGTAATACTTTAGAAAATGACATTAACGTTACCGTATGTCTGCAAAAGCTTATCTCAATCCAATTACAATTCAGCAAGGTATTTTCTGTCTCTCTCTCGCTCTCACTTTGCCTTTATTTCTCTCTCATATTTGGGTCTCCAGTGGAAATGAACAACTTCACAGCAGAGAAGAAGAAGACGGATCTTTTGCTGAGTATCCAGAATATTGGTCGGTGAAACTTTCACAAGCCACACGACTGTATTTCTGAATATTTTGTTCAATCTCATTCTGGTTACATTTAGACGAGGTATTCTCAGTTTTGTCTTCTCCCTCTCATTCTCTTTGGCTTCAGCAGGTAGTTGGTCAGCGATTCCTAAAAACACCACATTACTGTAAATCCATAGTTCTTAGTTTTTTTTTTACTTTCTTGATTTACCTAATGAAGCCCCACTGTAGGTACACATTCTGTCTTTTCTAAATGGTTCATTCAATAAGGATGACAACAGTTTCCAATTAGAGCTGACAGTCTATACTCTATCCTCTTTGCCCTTATAGCTGGATTGAACCAAAATAACAAAAAATGTATCCCTGCCTGATGCGTTATGATACTCACTGTATGTTATAATCATAAAGCACGCTGTACGTTATAATCATTGAACAAGTTGAATGGCAAGAGAGCACTTTTTTCACGTCAAATTTATACAAATAGATTGTATGATATGTCAGGAAATTTCATGAGAAATTAGATTTAATGAGCCAAAGCAATTCAATCAAGAATAAAATGAATAGATGCGCTGTACAGTATGTTATAGTGAATGTGATTAACTTTGAAAAAGTAAAAGAATGCAGCCCTTGGTTTTGATTTGATTCTTGCCGAATTCTTGTTGGACATAACAGTTGATTAGTTCGTAAGAGTAATATTTCTTTGCATTTTTCTTTGTGCGTGTGTGCAGACGCGTGTGTGCGTGAGTGTGTGTAAACGTGTACATTTGTGTTTATTCGTGTGTGTGTGTTGGTTATTATTTGGGCCAAAAATTTGAGATGGCAGCAACTTATTATGTTATGAATTAATGTCATTTAATTTCAGCAAAAAAAAGCATAATAAGCGCACATAAAACTATAACACACCAATGATATAATAGAAATGTTCATAGTTTAATGTGTAATAGGTTTCTTGTAAGTAATGTGACCAGTTTTTGTGTTAAATTTTTCATTTTAAATAATGATTTTAGTGGCATATTGTTCAATGAATAACATAAAAAGTCCAATAATACAACCCCATTTCCAAAAAAGTTGGGACGCTGTGTAAAATGTAATTACAAACAGAATGCAATGATTTTCAGATTGCTTAAACCATGAATTTTATTGAAAATAGTTCAAAGACAAAATATTAGATCTTTAACTTAGATATTATATTGTTTTCTTTTTCTTTTTTTTTTCAATTTGAATTCAATGCCGACAACACATTTTAAAAAATTTGGGGTACTGGCAACAATAGACTAGAAAAGTTGTACTCTGTGAAGGAAATACACCTGGTGGAACATCTTGCAGCAAATTAGGTTGATTGGCAACAGGTTAGTAGCATAATTGGGTACGAAATGTCTTTCAGAAGTAAAGATAGTGAGGGCTTCTCCTCTGTGTGAAAGGCTGCAAGGGCAAAAAGTTTAGAAATTTGAGAAAAGTTTCTCAACGTGAAATTGCAAAGAATTTGGGGATTTTTTCCTCTATGATACAAAATATAATTTAAAGATTCAGAGAATCCGGAGAAATCTCTGTATGCAAGCGACATGACCGAAAACAAATATTGAATGGCCACGAGCTTCTGGCCCTCAGGTGGCACAGCATTATAAAAAGTCAAGATTCTGTCATGGAAATCACTGCATGGGCTCAGGAACACATCTGTAAAGTATTGTTAGTGAACAGAGTTAGTCACTGCATCCACAAATGCAAGTTAAAACTTTGCCATGTAAACAATAAGCCATATCTAAGCAAAGTATGGAAATGCTATCACCTTCGCGGGGCCCAAGATAGGCAGAAGCAAAGTAGAAAATTGTCCTTTGGTCCGATCAAAGTGTGAACTCAAAGTGTCCCAACTTTTTTTTTTTTTTTTAAATTTTGGCATCTCCAATCCCTCCCAAATCTGGAATGCCCAATTGGTGAACTATGTGCAAGTCTTGCTCATTTGCGACCCCTTGTTGCCAATTCCGGAGAGTGAAGACAGTTCGCGGCTCTCCTCCGAAGCACGCGCCTGTCAGCCACTGCTTCTTATACACTCATTGGTTGAATCTTTGCAAGTTCAGAACGAGGGCGGAGGATACCCGGACATGAACAGGCTTAGAATCTTCCTGATGAGCGCCCGTCTGGCCAACAGGAGGCGCTTGAGCAACGAACAAAGCTATTTATTTTATTTCCCTTTCCCGGCAGTCCCTTCCCAATTTGAAACCCTGTAGCGCAATAGTCAATTGTGTGCTACTCTGAAAAGGCTGCCGACCACTGCCGGTTGGTACGACCAGGGCTCGAGCCCGCGACATGATAGTCACTTCTGCACTGCAACGCAGTGCCTTAACCAAGTGAGCTATCCGGCAGCGCCCCCAACTTTTTTGAGATCTGTTGCTGCCATCAAATTCAAAATGAGCTTATATTTTTCATGAAATAGTAAAATGTCTCACTTTCAAGATCAGATATCTTGCCTATCTTCTGTTGTGAAGAGAAAGTGGGTTTATGAGTTTTGCAAATCATTGCATTCTGTTTTTATTAACGTTTCACACAACTTTCGAACTTAATTGGAATTGGTGTTTGTATATTCAAAAAGATATTATGTTGGTATAAATTTGCCCTTATAGCTGGACTGAACTAAAATAACAAAAAATGTATCTCTGCCTCATGCGTTATGGTGCTCACTGTATGTTATAATCATTAAACATGCTGTATGTGATAATCATTGAACAAGTTGAATGGCAAGAGGGCACTTTTTTTCACGTCAAATTTATACAATGGATTGTATGGTATGTCAGGAAATATCATGCGAAATTAGATTTAATGAGCCAAAGCAATTCAATCAGGAATAAAATGCATGGATGCGCAATACAGTTTGTTTTAGTGAATGTGATTAACTTTGAAAAAGTACAAGAACGCAGCCCTTGGTTTTGATTTGATTGTTGGCGAATTCTTATTGGACATAATAGTTGATTAGTTGGTAAGAGTAATATTTCTTTGCATTTTTCTTTGTGCGTTTGTGCGCATGCGTGTGCGCGTGCATGTGTGTGTGTGCGTGTACATGCGTGTATATTTGTGTGTGTGTGTGTGTGTGTGTGTGTGTGTGTGTGTGCGTGTACATGCATGTTTGTTTGTGTGTGTGTGTGTGTGTTGGGTTATTATTTGGGCTGCCAGAGGAGAGGATAAACTCCCAATTAGAAAGGAACAAAGCAGACCTCCTTCAGAACATCCAGAATGTTGGTTAGTGATGCTTAAACACTACATTGCCAGTTTCCTGTAATTCCATTCTTACAGTTTAATTTTCATTGCATTATGTCGTTTATTTTTGTAAGATTTTCCTGCTTCTTATCTGGATTTTTTTTTTTTTTTTTATAGGAGAAAATATCGAAAACATGATTGTGGAACAAAGAAACAGCACACGTTACCATCAGCAGTTTGGTCAGTGACAGGTGTACTAATTTCTTGTTCCAAACAGATTAATCATATGGTACAACAGATAAACAATACCACGAATGAAATGTTATTATAGGATGACTAAATTTCAGTATATACTGCAACTTATCTAAGTTTGTGAACATTGTTGCATGCTCTCATTGTTATCCTTTTTACCGTGTGACTGGGATTTGTCCTCCCTCCCTCAGGCTGCTAATGAAGTTGCTCAGTCCTGCCACTTAAGTATGTCTTTATTTCTCTTTTGATGCCTTTTTGTTACCCTTTCTCAACTCCCATTGGCTGTCAAGGGATTTCAAGCTGGAGGAGGTTTGGCTACAAATTGTACTACTTTTCCACAAATTCCACCACCTGGGAGAAGGCTAGAGAGCAGTGTGTAGCCATGGGGGCAAATCTTGCAATGACAAAAACAAAGGAAGAGCTGGTGAGTGTGTGTGTGTGTGTGTGAGAGAGAGAGAGAGAGAGAGAGAGAGCTTTGAATTTAAAAGCCCTTTATTGGACATTAAGAGTGTATCAGAAAAACAGCAAAAATAAAAAAAATCCAGTCAAACTCTTACATTACCTTAATAAAAAAGAGAGGGTAAGGATTTTAAGTAAAAATTAATCACCACACTGCCATCACATTCATTTATACAACACCAAGTGTCTTGCAGCCCCCAGATATCCAGAAATAGTGCCGCATTCCCAACCATTTTATAATACGAATATTTCACTTTTAACCTTGCAGTTACCAATCCTTTAAACATTTGAACTGTGTTGTACATCACAAGAGCCCACTGCTCTGATGCAGTTTTTCCTGCTTTTCCATATTGCCAGCTTTGCTGTGCTGCACAGATAATTTATCAGGATGGACTTTGGTTTGGTTTTCAGTGAGTATTTAGGCCCCATAATAAAAAATTTGATCTGAAAAAATGACCACAAATGCAGAAAACCAACTCTTAAGGAGTTTAAACTAATCCCCTAGTCTTGATAAGTGCAAAACCAAATGACTAATGCCTTCAGGAACCTGACAAAAAGGACATCCCACCCCAATGCTTGGATCTAGATGGGCTACATGTCTGTTCGTGGCTATCGCCCCGTGTACTATGCTCCATTAGAGGTCAGCCGTCCGCTTCTCAATGGGAGGCTTATACAGGGATCACCAGTTGCCTTCATGTGGAGGGCGAGAGCCAAAAACCTCAGCCCATTTGGTCGCTCTCATCTCTGCCCGCCGCTCTGTAGACTTTAACTTGACCTTCAGTGACCGTCAAAGGTCAAACTTCACAAAGTGAAATTTCAATTTCTGTCACCAAAACTATTATAGATAGAGCTTAGGTTTGTATTGTGGGCATACAGGAAGTCATGTATGAAGTATAATTTGGTGACCTTGAACTTGACCTTCAATGACCTTCAACGGCCAAACTTTTGGTTTGCTCATTTGGTGACCTTCGTATTGACCTTGAAGGTCAAATGTGGCCTAGTGAAAATTCAATGACTTGTATGACTAAAATGGTCACAGATGGAGCCTAGGTTTGTGTTTCTGACATCTAGGAAGTCATATAAGAACTTTCATTTGCTGACATGCAACTTGACTGTCAGTGACCTTTGAGGGTCAAACTCGACAGTGAAATTACAATGACTTGTGTCACCAAAATGGTCACAGATTGAGCCATGGTCTGAATAGAGACATTTAGATAGTCATATATGAAGCCCATTTGCTGACCTCAATTTGACCTTCTGTGACCTTTAAAGTTCACAATTGACATATTGAATTTTCAATGACTTGTATCACCTAAACTGCTTCAAAGATAAGGATTGTAATTACAGGAGGTATTACAAATGTATGTGAACTTTTATTTAGTGACCTTGACATTGACCTTCAATGATTTGAACGTCAAACTTCACTTGAAATTTTCATAACTTTTATCATCACTATAAGATTGCTTGCCGGTAAGCTACAGGGCCCTTGGTCCTATATTTGGGATATTGGCTCTGTAATTGACTGCAATATTTGGGGTCACTGTACATTTTTTTGCTCTTTCTTTTTGCAGCAATTCCTTGCAAAAGAAGGCAAGGGCAAATACTGGCTGGGACTAAATGACATCACTTCTGAGGGAACTTGGAAGTGGCTGGATGGTAGTTCTCCGGCCGCAGGGTGAGCAATGACCAGCAACACAACCTATTTCACCTCCATATCCCTACGAATGATTACTGACCAGCAAAGTTCTCGAATTAACTACATTCAGATTATGAAGGGGAAATCTCCCAGCTTAAACCCAAGCGCTGATTGCCCAAGTACCTAGTACTGTTGCAGCTGATTATTAAGTTTTTTGAATGGTAAATTTTGTTTTTTTGGAATGCATATTTTTTTAATAGAAATTCTAAATTACCTTGCTTTCAATCACCAGAATTATAATATCAGCTCTACTTTTTTCAGTGAAGTAGATCCTAATGCAACCCCTATTTTGAAAAAGACAGCACACAGTGAAAAATGCTAATAAAATAAAAAAAGGATTGAGTTGAAAAGTCCATTTACGTTCTTCTATGTTGAAAACAGTACAACAACACATTATGTGATGTTTTTACAAGTTCAGTGTTTCCCCTACTATTGTTTTGGTAGGTCACCCCCCTCCCAACAGACATCCCGCCCCCCAATGGGACCCCCTCCCCCCAACCCTGAAATTCAAGTTTTTTTAACTACTATTTTTAAAAGCCTGTAAGTACAAAAATGTAAATGTATATTCTAAAATAAAATCTGGGGTTGCGATGATGCTGTCCCCATTGTGGAAATACGCATCAGAACAGAAAAGGAAGCAAATATAAGTTTTAAGGGTGCTGAAATAATAACAAAATGCAAATAAGACAAGCACACGTGCATCCACAATTCCTGGTTTATGGTATGACCGCTTCAGAGGCGCACCGTCAGGAGATACAAAAGCGAAATGTTGGGCCCCCCAAAAAATTGGAAAAAGGGGTCCCCGACAGCCACTCAAACTTGGCACATTTTGCAATGAATAAAAAAAACCTGTGAGCCTGGAGGCATTATAGCGCAGCCCGGCTGTTACCTAAGTGGGCCCCTTCTAGGAGTTTTTGCGAATCAGGAGAAAACACGGCTCGCCAACCGAACTCACTGACGGTCAATTCCAATTAAGTACGTTAGTCACAGGAAATGTGAGGAGCTCAACCAGACCCAGAATTCAAATTGTAATTCTATCGTGAACAAGCCCATTCTTGCACCGATACATTAATGATCTAATTATTATATATTGATTTGACCTCCGTCCGTGCGTGCGTGCGTCCGTCCGGGATAAAGGAGAACAACTTTTCACAAGAAATATTTGAGATAGGATAACCAAATTTGGCATATATAAAATCAGACCATGAAGGCCTTGATCGAATTCAAAAATGAGACCAGCGCTGATTATTTTTTCCAGAGTTATTGCCCTTCATTGCACTTTTGAACTCTGACTACGGTGTCTATAAAGGAGAACAACTTTTCACAAGAAATATTCCAGATAGGATAACCACATTTGGTGTGTAGCTTAAGACCATAAAGACCTTGATCGAGTTCGAAAATGAGACACGCGTGATTATTTCTCCTGGAGTTATTGCCCTTGATTCACTTTTTTCAACTCTGTTCACGGTATATGTAAAGGGGAACTACTTTTCACGGGAAATATTCCAGATAGGATAACCAAATTTGGTGTGTAGCTTAAGACCATAAACACCCTGATGGAGTTCGAAAATAAGAAGCACACTATTATTTTTCCCACACTTATTGCCCTTGTGGCACTTCTGGGAGCCTCTGTTCATAGTATCTTTAAAGAAGACATTTTGGCGGGGGATGTTGTTGACCATGTCTACTTGTTGGTTATGCACTGGTTAAAACAGGCCAATAAGGAACGACGTAGATCTGCACTTGCAAAGGCAAGTGATTTGAGACTTAACTCAGGAACTCCACAAGTTTTTTCGGAGTGGCTCAAGTCAGAGTTGGCTACCTAGCATACAATTATTTTGGCCACAATATAAGATGGAACAAAGCAGAAACATATTTTTCGTGGTCAAATTTTGATGCACTTTTATACCAATCCCAAACCACGAGGTGACGAGGACGAAGACTGCTGCGCAGTTAAATTGGATTTTAAGGTAAAATAACTAGAAACTCCACTCCACTGTTTGTGTAAATGTGACTCCAAGTAAAACATCCTTTTTGAGAAATGTGATTTTTTTCCTGCATCAAATTTTCATAACTAGACCTGCAAGAGTTTAATTTTGAACATTTATTTGTTTTTAACTCTGCATCTTGTTTACTGCCCACCCATACCCAAATTATCCATCTCCTACCCCCTCATTACCCATATGATCGATGTACATATAATTTATGTATTATACTTTCCAAGTACTTACCTGTGACCCTCACACCCTTTTTTACTCTAGACTTGAGACTAGACAAATGTATTGCTTCTAATTAGATGGATTATTAGAATGGAGTAAATGTGGCAATTTCTACTTTTTCTACATGATATTATAGACACCACAATCACACAAGTTAATGGTGCAAAGACTACAAAGAGCAAAATCTTAGATATAGGTAAAGCATAGGTTTGGGTTTTATGTGCAAGCAATAACTAAGGTGGGAAAAGGTCATGCTTCTGCAGTGCTCTGAAAAAGTATTTGCCCCCTTTCTGATTTCTTTTTTTTTCTTTTGCATATTTGTCACACTTAAATGTGCAAATACTTTTTCACAGCACTGTACATCTATTGGTGCCAAGTGAATTCACAAAGACCACAACCAAGCAAGTTTACCGGCCCACTAAAACAAAAATGAAGTGTAAAGAAAGACATATGGTAAATCAAAAGTTATTTCGGAATTTACATATAAAAATGTATCATAATAGCAATAGCAAATGGGATTCACTCAATGAGAGAGTCATAAAGCTCTGAGTTTTTTAAACCCCTGTGCATCCTCAGGATTCGCTCAGACACCCCAATGCATCCCTGGGACTCAATTTTTTCTATTGCCATGGCAAACCCTGAAAATATGTGAACATATATACACTACAGGCCAGTAGTTTGGAAGCAAGGCCAATACAGGTCAAAAGCATTCTTCCCTTAGGACCCTAAGCATTCTTCCAAGCTCTGTCAGGGTTACCGAGACAAAAAAGAAGAGGAAGGTGTTCTTTGAAAGATGGTTTGGCCCCCTCAGTCTCCAGACCTCTCTCCAATTGAGCTTGTGTGGGACGAATTGGATCGATCTATCAGAAAAGTGCGTCCCACGAATCAGCAGTCTCTCATTGATGAACTTAAGAAAGCTTGGAATGCAATTCCTGGCACATACCTTAAAAAACTTGTGGAATGATTGCCTCCTATATGCCATGCTGTTGTTAAAGGAAGAGGAGGTTACTTTGAAGAAAGCAAAGTCTCAGCAGAAAAAAGGAAATACCTGATAATTTGAGTAAAATGTATTCTGATAAGTGACTCTTTATTTAATAATCATGTTTATTTTGTTGAAAAGTATGCCAATGAACCTATGATCTTTTTTTTTAGAAATTTGATCTTGCTTCCAAACTTTTGGCCTGTAGTGTAAATATGAGTCTTAACTGTCAGGTCAAAATGCTCTGTAATCACAGGTAATAGGGTCCCGTGGGGAGTGGGTCCTGCGAGGACCCCACACATGGACTGCCCACAGCGCAGTCAAAAACTGTCAAGTTACTGCAATTTATGAAAATCAAATTAAAAATTTGTCTGTGGTGGCAATACAGTAAATGTCATAGTGTGACCAAAATCAATATGAGTCCTTCTTTCTGCCCCATAAACAATCTCAAAAAGTGTGACATGATTCTAAACAAAACTGTTTCAGTTATTGCAGTTGGAAAAATGAACTTTGACCTGGTTATGGCGCTACAGGAAAGGTTGTAGGTTCACACAAAGCTGTAGGGTTTATCCAGTATGTGACAGGAATGAACAAAAATTTTTGTGCTCTTCCAGTGAAAACTGTTAAGAGTTATCATGTTAACACAAAGGATCTGCAGTGGCAGTGGTGACGGCAGCCAAGCCGAAGACATAATGTTCCTGAACACTTTGTTTCAGGAATACAATTTTATTGTGCACTGCACTGCAGAGGGTGAAATGTCTAAAATCTTAGCACTTTGTCTCTGAGAAGAGTTGTTCTCAGAAACAACAGATAAAATCTGTTGGCGAACTGGTGATCCTTGTTCCGTCTTTGCTTCTGAGGGACTAGGCCTTTTGTTTGAGGCTCCTTTCATGCGATTACACAAAGTATCTCACCTGTTTAACACTACCTGTTTCACATCACCTCAGCATTTCAACTTGTCACATCATTATTGTATTAAGTTGCCCATATGCCAACTTCTCTTAGTCTGTTGCAGTCATCAGATTTGAAAAATCGTATACAACGTATATTCAATATAAGATTGAATACCACAATGGAAAAAATGATCAGAGTCACATTTTCATGTTGTGGAGAAATGATGAATTAAACATTCAAAACGATCTTAGAAACAAATCACTGAAAAAATATTTAAAAAATATAAAATATTAAAATACATAAATATTAAAACAATATATTATATATAAAATATACAAAAATGCAACATTTGGACTCTTATCGTTTTTCCTTTGTGGTCTTCACTTGCCTTCAAAAGTCAAAGTCTCAAATACTGTGTTGTTGTAATGGTTTCAATGTAATTGAGCATGAATGGACTTTTCAAACACTCCTTTTGATTTTATTAGCATTTCCTACAATATTATGTCAGCTTTTTTGAAATTGGGGTTGTCTATTTATGATTTCACTCTTCAAAGCGGGGAGTCAAAACTCCAGTCCTGGAGGCCAGCAGTGTCGGCGGTCATGGTTACGGCCTCTATTCAATAAGCAGCTTATCAAAGTGTGCAGACTTTTTAGCCATACAGTCACTTCAATGAATCACTTTTGTGCATAAAAACGCCAGAAACCAGCGGACATTGTGGCCTTCCTGGACTGGAGTTTGATTTTTCATTTTTGAAGGGATCTCTGCGATCATATCATTGTGATTGATAGGGTTCTGTGTCCTGTATCACAGGTTGTGGGCCTCCGGAGAGCCCAATAATCAATTTGACCGTGAAGACTGTGGCGAGACGGCTGGGGAGTTAAATGATGTGCCTTGTGATGTCAAGCGACGCTGGATCTGTGAAAAGAGTCTAGTATAGGACACACAGCATCCATGTATGAATTGCAAACTGAACAAGCACTCTCAAAAAAAAAAAAAACTTGTGATTCTTTCAAATTAATCTTGCAATAATAATGGGGCAATCCGTATTATGGCATACCATAACATGACTTGTCAAGGCATAACATAACAGTGACAAATACAGGCAATTCTGCTCTCCATTTCCCCAAGTAAACCTGGCATCAAGGATACAAAAGACTAGATGGATCTTGCATTATATCAAGTCTGGTCTTTGAAAACACCCTGAGTTTCCGCCTCTAAAGTACCTCTCATATATCGGCGAAACATCCTTAAGACGAGGAAAAGATTGTGTGAGATGTGCAATTCTTATTAATTTGTAGATGTTCGTAACGAGTAGTCGTAGACAATCGTAAGGTGCGTTACTATTCGCAAGGTTTCGTAGGATGTCGTAAAATTTTTGAACATGTTGAAAATTTTCAGCAGTCGTACATGTTCATAACTCTGTTGTAACTCATTCACAGACATAGTAAGTGGTTTCATAGATGTCGTAACTCAATTGTATCTTGAAAAAATGCAAGAAACTGCACGATAAGCTGCGAATATTACGACAATGTTAGGGCAAAGATACAGATAAGTTACAACAGTTATTCGTAACTTATTTGTAGGCAATCGTAACATTTGTATAAAATTGCACACATTCGCATAATTTTTGCATTCGCACACAATCTTTAGGATGTTTTGCACATATATGAGAGTAGCTTAAGACATGGCCTGGCAAGCCATTCCACACTGTGACTGATCTTGTCATCAGATTTGCAATAAGCATATACTTTCAATAAAGAATTAAAATCACGTCAAAGCATCAAATAATGGTTATGGTTTCAACATGAATGGGCTTTTCAAATCACTGCTATTTGACTATGTTTACATTTTCCACAATGTACCAACTGTTTTGGGATTGGGGTTGTACTTTGCTGGCAATAAGATTGTTAAATATTGAGGACTTTTCACTTACTCTGGGGAGGGGGGGGTAAGCCACAGTTTTTAAACTAGTAGAAATAGGGCTCTATACCTTTTTATATCTACCTATTTTAAATAATTTATTTCATATATTTCTTTTTTACTATTTGTGCTGATTTGCACAGTGCAGGAGCAGTTTGACCTCTCTTCATTTCACTGCTTGTCATGCATGTGACAAATAAAAGCACTTGACTTGACTTGACTTTAACATCAGCCAGTGTTTGAAATTCATTGACTTTTTGCTATCATCACAAAACACCATTGCACAGCTCCTTTTTTCAAATTTTTATTTCCATTTGAGCATAGGCCTGAAGTGAGCCGTAGTCCAGGCTATTGAGGCAAATTTTTATGAACTGAATTTATGGCCAATTCAATTACCACCGTTTCTTTTCTTTGTAGGTTTATGCTTCATGTTTTCCTTGTTTTATTTCCTTGTGTTTATTATTGGCCAATATTTAAAAAATAATCACATAAATACAGCCTAAATAAAACATGTCATTCACTTTTTGTCATTTGCTTTTTTTGTGGGCAGTATGCAGGACAAAAAAAGTAATGCAGACAAGAGCGGGAAAAAATATTTTTTTTGTCAGATTGGCGGGCATGGTGTAAATCCTTGTGGGGAGGGCAGACATGAGACTGAAAAATCCATCACATGCAGATATCTATCTCCAGACGCTCAAGAGCCGGCTCAGGTGGGAGAATTCGCTTTCCAGAAGTTATTTCATGCTGCAGATAATTGATTACACATACACAAATCATCAAAAATACTGCCATAGATACCAGCTTTGTGAACCTTGCCATGCACTATTTGTTTTAAGACTGGTTATAGATTGAATCAATTCTTTGGTGATTTTTAGAGATTACTTTTGACATTTCCTCGTGCCACCCTAAAGGAGCAAGTTATTACATTTATGCCCATCTAGTAGCGGATCTGGAGATTGCATGGATAGACCTCAAATTGCTTGAGGCCGAAGTACATGGCCCTTCAGGTCGTCCCCAGCAGATCACTGGGTTGTCAGGTCCAAGCATGCCACCATTTGTTTACACAATTTCTTTGTCAGCTTGGAAAGTGATGTTAAAAGAAAGAATATTATTTCTGGAGAGGTAATTCATATTTAGTGAAATGTAGTGATTAGATTTTAGTTACTGTATACCATGGTATTTCAAGATTCATGTCAGATTATACTAAGGTAGGCTAACATTGTTTGATGGCCGACATAAGCTAGTGAATGGCTTTGCATGCATCTTGTTACTGCATGCAGAGTAAAAACATTTTTTGTATTTTATGCCTTTTTTTCTCCCAATTATGCCTTCAGCTAATCCCTGTCTCTGCAAACATAGGCACCCATCATGGCATGATATCTGTCCCAATCCTGGAGGGTAAGAATATTAGCACACCTCCTCATTTAGCATGAGCTACATATGATGTTAGCTACCCCTTCTTGTACACACACTGCTAGCTACCTCCACACAGCGGATGCTCTGGCAATTAGACTTGCAATGCAAGCAACTTTGCTGGCGCTCCATTGTGACAGCATCGCCAAAGCTATGGAGCCAACTTCATACTAACAAACTATTCATCGCTCTAGCTATCGAAAATCTGAGCACAAAGCAAGGCACATGGCACAAAGTTATTGTACCTACGTCTCTTAATTGGTGAGTTTTGGATGAGATAAACCAATCAAAGTGTCATCTCCCATTCTCTTTAAAAGCCAGGTGAGCTTGCACCGTGGCAGATTGCCATCAAAATGGTGGATTTTCCAAGTAGTTGGAAAGAACGTCTCTCTGCAGGGGAAATAGATCTGTTCCTGCGCTAAGTGAAAGCACGCAAGCAGATCATCACTGTAAGTTTAGAAACCTGATAACTGTTATCACCAAAAATTGTAATGAAGAATATTTTTTAATTATGAACCAAAAATTGTTTCAATCATATAAAGATGTAGAAAAAAAATCATCATACACAATGAATCCCAGGGGTTGCATTTGAAAAACATTAATAAAATGCAATGGGATTAATAATATCCAAATGAATGCAATATTCCCTGCACAGAATTTTGGACCTTTTTTAACATTTTATTTAATTTAACCTTCATTTATACAGGGGAACCCACAGAGACCTCAGTCTCATTTGCGATGGTGCCCTGACATCAAGTGCAGCGTGATAGACCATTCTAGTTTTTTCAAGGTCGTTGGGGCAGTGTGCATTTAGATGATGTCACCATAATCTAACACTGACAAGAAGGTTGACTGACTTAAAAGCGTCCTATTATCTCGAGAGAAACAAGAACTATTTCTGTAAAAAAAAAAACCTCAATTTTATGTCTTAACTTTTTTGTTAGTTCATCAAGGTGTACTTTAAAAGACAGTTTTTCATCAATAAATATCCCAAGGTATTTGTACCAGGACACTCACTCGCTTTTCAGACAAACAATTCAGTTTTCTTACCCAGCTACAGACAATGCAGGTGTAACCCACCTTTAAAGTTTGGTTACTAGGACCATAAATTTAGTAATGGTCAGTGCCCAATAAATAGATAAATATATAAATATGAATAAATAGAATAAATATGTCTTAAATAGAAATAACAAGAAGCTGAGTTTACATGATTATATTTATTTTCTTTTCATCATCTTCTTGATCTGCTTGAAAGTGAATGTACTCTCAAAGACTTCTATTTTGATGTATAGTCATCTGGTGACGGGGTTGTTTTTTTTAGACTTCATTTGAACGACTTGAAATCACTTGAATGAACGCTATTCATCTCTGTCCTGTACAAATACTCGTAAAACTTAAAATCACTTTTCTCTTCAAAGCCCTTTTTATCGAATCATCTTTTTTCATTCTACATCTTTTTTCACCCCTTTACTGAAGCTAGAAGACCCTTGTGTTTGTGTATAATTTGAACTCCGGTGAGTGAACTATTTCGCTGGCATCCGCTGGCGAGTGTCGGCACTGTTGGCTTCTAGTTCATTAGTTTGAATGGGATAACTAGCAACCGAGGGTAACTGAGCGAACTATTTAAAAACCAATCGGAGATTGACTTTTAGTGTACTGTTTTCCAAATATTGGTATTGAATTAATATTGTATTTATGTATGCTATTGGAGAAGATAAGTCTTATTAATGAATAAATCGAATTATATGATTTTAACCGTTGATGGTAACGAACTCCTAGTTAGGAGACGTTAAAAATAGAATGTTTTGAGGTGCGCACACAGTAGCCTGTGTGTGTGTGTGAGTGAGAACAGCACCTCTTCTCTCTCACTACCAATGACGCTAATGTCGTAGTTTGTGCCAGATCTAATTGACACAGTATTGTTTAACTGTGGTTACAAGTAACCTCCCTTACTTGTATATATTTATTTGGTTACAGTAATTATACTGAACCCCTGTATATATTTTAGAATTGGAACATGATGAGATCTCATAACTTTGATATTTGATATTTGATATTAGATATTGATTATTATTCTCAAACTGCTGTATGCAGATTGTTTTTTTTATGTACTCTGGATTTTGGATTCCATTGGATGGCAAGTCAGTCCCCTTGGACCCCGATCGAACTGTTCTGCCCATACTGAACTGGATTCCCAACCCCCTTGAACTCAACCCCTTTGGACCAACCCTTGTTCTGTTCCCTGGACACAGATAAGCCTTCACAAATACACTGATATTACACCTTACATACCCGGGTAACGGATTATTTCTTTTCTGTGAAACATTTTATTTGAAACTTTGCTTTTATTTGATACTTTGGGGTATTTTATTATTATTTTATTTATGTATGTATTTATTTATTTATTGGTATTTATTATTCTTGATATTTATAAATATTGATTGAATATTCTCAGTATCCCAAGAAAGGAAACATTTCCAGAATATAATTATTAATAAATGTCTATTGTCTTCTTCTACACTTAAACAGTGTCTTTGTCAACTTACTCCCCCCCTTAATGCCAAACCTAGAACTGGCCTAAACCTTAACCATAATCGTAGAAACACCTCCTTCTACTTAAAGGTTAATTTTGTCAGGTAGAGCAGAGGGGTGCTACACAGCTCTTCAGCCAGCTGCTGTCTCTTCAGCTGTGCTGCTGCTGGCATATTTGGGCTCATAGGCATCGGCACATTCATTTCAGTGTCATGCATTCTATATCCTGTAATGTGTCCTCATTCATAGCCAAGAGGTATCCATAATGCATGGTGATGTTATGCAACACACAACACCCCTTTTGGAGATCCAAGAATATCACATAACTTGAAATAGTGGATGCTTGTTGTTTGTATCGTTCCTATTAAAGGCTACCGCTGTACTTGCTGCATGTCTTTTATAAGGATCAGCACAAGACTGTTTCTCTACCATACACTTCAGACACCAAGGGCTATGCACAAATCATTATGTGTCATGTTACAAACTGGCACTATACAGTAGATACATACAAAGAGTCTTGACCAGACCATTCAGCCTAGCATATCGAGGAGTAAACCCAGCAGGCATGAAGGGGCAATATACAATAGTTATCACGTTGCTCGAGGGATAAATGAGAGTGATTTACTTAGCATGAATTGCACTGTTCGCTACTTCAGCAGGCGCTATTTCCCTTTCTCACCACTCAGGTATGATTAGGTCTCCTCCACCCTTTCTCAGTGTATGCAGGTTCTGATTGCAATGTGGAAAGAAGCTCAGGGCTGACATCTCATGTCTTAATGGTAAATGGTGATTAGACTTTGCTCTCCAAAGTCAGTAGCAGGGTTTGTATGCAAATAAACAGGCAAGTGCATTGTAAATGAGTTGTGTTTTCGCATTCTATGACTCTGCTTCTTTTGGCAGAGAATTAATGCTTCTGGTCAAGAGAAAAACAACCACAAACATGAATTGGTCAGCATAAACGTATTTATATGGAAAGATATAAATATTTTAATTATTCTTGCTCAGAAAAATATTAAATAAAAAGACACAAAATGGCAGCAAATTTACAGCAGAGTCGACACAAGTGTAGTAGCTTCAAGTCATTTGAGACCTCCTCAGGATAAGGGTCAACAGTGTTGCTCTGGTGAATTTCTTGCTTTGCATGGAGTATAACCTGGCCTGTAGGGTTGTTGTTCTCCTGAATGTAATCTGGTTGCTTTCTTTGGTTTCAGGGGAAAATATTTAAAACAAAATTGTGGAACAAGTAAACAGCATGCAAATCCCTCAGCAGTTTGTCCCATCAGAAGATTATGGTTTCTATTTCCAAAAAGATAACTATTAATATTGTATACAATGTATGACACATCAAAACAGACAGTGATGGGGAGGGAACTAAAAATGGTCAATTGTTGTCACCCAGGAGTCCAAATCCGGTAGATGAGAGCCTACTTGCTTGATGTTTCTGAGAAGGGAGAGAGACATAAGAAATCTGTCAGATTTGAGGTAATTCCCATGAACTGAAACCCTAAAATCCAATAAAAAATCAGCTTACATGTTGCAGTAAATGCATTCAGTAGCATCATGATCTCCCTGAGGTCATCACACATAGTCCTCGGCTGGCTGTCCTCCTGGGCGCCATCAACTTTTTCAGGGCATTCATTATCTTCATTCCCAGGACTTCCTTCGCCACTCCCTAGAATGAACAAAACAACAACAAAAAAAGAAAGAAGTTAAACTTCAGAGAGCAGTCTGCATTTTTTCAGAGTCTAGCACAATTGTTCCAGTTTAGTCTAAGAGCAATGTAGGAGCAGAAAGACTATGTTAACCAACAGAAATTGACAAAGATATTGTACTTTCTTCTGGCTTAAAGGTCATAGCTACAACTTTTTCATCAAAACGGTTAATTTTTCAAAAATAATACATCCACAGAATGTCTAGAGGGGTGCAGAATAAAAGTATTAATTTTACTGAAAAAAATATTATAGTATAGAAGAAATTGTTTTACAAAATCTTACAGGTCCAAAATATATAAATATTTATTTCTGGTTACGTTGGCAACGTAGTCATGAAATGATCTCTGCGCCAACAGCATTAGTACATTGATGTCACGTGAGGCGGAGCTCAGGGGTTGCCAGATCATTAAAAGACGTTTAAAAAGACGTTATATGATGGCATTCGTCAGTCAGTTGTTTAGTTAGCGATCTAAACGTGTTTTACAAGGAGTTTGTTACAGTGAGTAATGGCGTCATATAGGCACACAAAAAGGATTTATGATTTAATAATTAATATACCACGAAAGACCCCTCGCTTGACATCTCTCTTGTTCTCCATCCACCTCCAGTATTTGGCGTACCTGGCTACCAGTACAATTGAAGGTTTGAGCGAGAACAGGCGAGTGTGAGTGCGACACCTACTGGCCGGGAGGAATTAAACTTGTGGCTATCACCTTTAAAGTAGTTGCATAGACTGAGCTGAAAAATAAAGATCAAAATGATGAAAAAAAAAAAAAACATTCACATGGTGTCACATGATGATGCCTAAGACCAACTTATGGTACTCTTCACTATGTATAGGAACATTAACGTGACCACGACAAATACAGTTCAGTTTTACACTGATTACTTTCTCTTGATCATTTTCAAAATAGTAATTTAAAAACAATACTAACAAGAGAAGATAACATACCTGAGCAAACCACACCAGCATCTCTATTGTGACTGCAGTCATGTGCACCAAACCCAGAATGCTGGCACTGTATCACGGAGGATTCGTTTCCAATGCAGTACGCATCATCCAACCAGATGGGCCCCCTGCCCTGCCCAAAATGAGCACTTCCTGGAGCAGATAAAGCCTTTCCACAACCCATCTCTCGACACTCCACCTCAGCATGGCTTATGTTCCAGATGTCATCACACACTGTTCCCCACTGGCCAAAATGGTAAAGCTCCACTCTGCCAGAGCATCGATCATCTCCGTTCACCACTCTGGTCTCGGATCTAGCTGCAACACGCAAATGGAAACTCCAGTGAGCACAGCGTACATTTCCAAATAATGCTGAAAATCAATAAAATCACAGCACAATTTAGGCACCATGGTATCCGATAGAAACGGGCTATAACTTCATACATGTATCCAGGATCAAATGACTTGTAAATTAGTTGGATTACAGTTGAAATATAGGGTGCCCCATTATGTTTGGGACCAAAAAAAAAAAACTACACAGGAATACTCCACACTCTGCATTCCTCAAATTACAAATATTCACAAGAGGTAGTAGAGCAGATTCTCAACTTTTATTTATGGCACGTAAGATGTACAAGGAATAAAATGATCTTTTTGAACACTTTTGTATCGTAGTATCCCCCTTCCCCAATCAGGGCACCATAATATTTTGGACACAATATATTTAAATCTTCATTGTGTTTTTGTGAGGTATCGTTCAGGAACCAGTCGCGAGAACCAAGCAGTGCAGTAAAACTGGATTTTATTAAGGAAGGGGGTGAACCCCACAGAGCAGGAGGCAACAGTACAGAGTCCACAATCCAAAAATCAAAATCCAGAGGGCGAAATCCGAGTCGTTACCAGGGCAGCAATCACAGTACTCGTAGTCGGGCAAAAAAAAGGGTTTGATACACAGATGCAGACAGTAATCCAAAACAGATCCAAAATCGCAAAACAGGGACGGTCCGGTCAGAAGTGAATCACAAAGAATACAAGGCGAAAACAAGCGTAGCACAAGGCGAAACGTTCTGACAGGGAACTGCTGTGAAAAGACTGCTTAAATACACTCAAGGGAAGTCACATGCTATGATTGGGAACAGGTGAATTGGATCAGACTAATTACGAAGGAGCAAACACGAGGGAGAACCTAACCACATGAAATTGACAAAAGCCAAAACGCGGAAGGGATCACAAGACAGCCTATTGACAAACATAAAGCTCCGGTTAGGGAGTTCTAACGTGCACAGATAATGAGAGGCAGAACAGAGTTAAGCAGGTGCGGAGGATCCGCTGAAACGCAGCAAAGTAGATTGAGTGAAGGCAAGGGGCGGAGACTAGAATAGGGCTGAGAGCTTGTTAATCAATTAGTAAAGTGCAGCTATACAATCCCTAGTGCTCGTTAGTAAGTTAGCACTATATACAATGTTAATCAGGGTTTGTAGGTTTAACTAAAACAACAAACTGTTAGTATTATTAGTAAAGACAGAACAGCAAGGCGAAGGAAGCAAAGGAGATTAGAAGGAATGATTGGAAACCCAGAAACCATGAAATCACCTGAATGCGTGGAACGCAATACTGGGGAAAATAAGCTGTCACATAACACCAGACCAGACAGGGGAGACAAAGTGCAAAGCATGGCAAAATACAAAACACTGACCGGAGTATAACTGGGGAAATGGACTATGGCAGGAAAATACAGAATAAACAGAAACAAAACATGGCATGGATCAAGGCATGGGCAAAACATGAACAGAACAGAGCAGAATCATTACAGTTTTAAGGACTCGTAATGTAAGTTCTCTTAAACCACAAAAAAATCATCTTCAATTTGACTCAGAAAAGGTTAATAGTCTGCACCATTCAAGTTTTTTTTTGGCTGGTTGTATGAGCTGTGCATTTTATAATAATAGCCATATGTGCCTAAACCATATCACCGCCATTGCCGTGTTTCATGGATAAGGAGGGAAACTTTGGATATTAAATAGTTATGTTGCGATTACAGTTATTCAAGGAGACATGCCCTCATCTGTCAATGAGAGTTTTTTCAGAACCCAGCAAACTCATTTGGGTACTTTTCAACAGCATGGTCTGAAAGTCTTCCTCAGTTGTTATGTTTCTCAAGAGTCATCAGCAGGAAGCGGTGAATGGCAAATCCATGTCTGCCTGTACAGAAGTGTTTATTATGATGACAATTCTTGGGTTGTCAAGGTCCTGTCCGAGCACTCTCAATTCTCCCAAGGTCATTTTTGTTCTTAGGTACTGTTGGAAAATATTAATCCATTATACTCAAATGTATTATCAATCAAAAACTAACAAAAGCATTATTGTATTGATCTATTGCTGAATTGTTGTATTAATTCATTATATATCCAAATGCAGTAATAATCAAATATTAATTGATATCAAGTATTCACTAAAGCAATGTATATCTGAATGAATTGTGCTGTAACTCTCTTCTCTTCTCCAACTGGGATTTTCCAATGCTTGCAGCAGAGACTTTCGTTCCTCTTATCTAAAGAATACAGAGGCACTAAATTTAAAGTCAAGAGGTGAACCATAGTTGAAGTCTCAGCCTAATCGCAAGCTGAAATTTATAGCAGCAGCTAGGCAATGAGTAAGGAGGGGAAAGAGCTGCTATATGTTGTGTAATACCATGTATGGACAAAGGCTAAGGAAACAGAACATCTTTAGTTTGAGAAGGGGCACAATTGTTGGTTCCCATGGAAAATACTGAGCTAGTCAAGCTGATGCTGATGTGTTGCATAGTGAATGGATACCTAAAAGCCCTCCCAGCAGAATAAGAAACTATAAAGATGGAGGCAAAGAGGAACTCGGGGCTGCTATCAGCCCTCTGGTCCTCTACCACCAGAGATTTTGTACTCAAAGAAGCTTTTGTTTATCTGAGTATCCTGCTTTCCAACTCTTTGCTTAAGATCATCAGCTGTATATGGTTTCCGTATCATTTGATGGTTTGAAGCCTATTTTTCATTTGTTTGCATCTGTGGACATGAATTTACCTTATTGCACTCATGTTTTTACCTTCTGAATTATTATAGTAAAATTTTTGAAATGCTAAACTGTTTTTAGGTCCTTCATTTAAAAGTCAACGCTAACCAGTACGAATTCCTCAACAAATTTGGCGACCACGAAGGGACTGGTTGTTGACAGCACGAAGGACAGATTTGACCTCATCCAGGAAGGACTCCGGCCACCTGGCACTGGACGCCCGGACAACAGACACGGTATTCCGTCGATTGTCGGACACCTATTCGGCCCAGAACAATAGGGAAGGTAAGCAGAGCCTGTTCCATCGAAGTCTGCTTAGGAATTAGATTCTTTAGAATATGTGTCTGCAATCGAGGGCTTTCCTGCCTGTGTAAAATAAGTACAATTTTTAAATTTTTATGTCATTATAGAAATATTTCTGAATTGATTTTCAAATTTTTATATGCTATAATTGAGTATTTCTGAATTAATTTTAAAATTTTATATGCCGTTTTTAGATACTTTTGAATCAATTTTTTAAGTTTTTATATGCCTTTATTGAATGTTTTTTAATTCATGTGTATGGTGTAGACAAAGTTCCGTGATTGACCATAACAGAGATATGAACTAAGTCCTGGATTGCATCTGAACAAGAGAAAATTTGGGGTCTGGGCTATTCTCAATAGGAGAATACTTAGAAGTCCTATTAGTCCGTTGAGAGGTCCGGGCAATAGGCTATTCTCATTAAGAGAATATAGAAGTCCTATTAGTCTGTTGAGAGGTCCGGGCAATAGGCTATTCTCATTAAGAGAATATAGAAGTCCTATTAGTCCGTTGAGAGGTCCGGGCAATAGGCTATTCTCATTAAGAAAATATAGAAGCCCTATTAACTCGTTGAGAGGTCCGGGTAATAGGCTATTCTTATTAGAAGAATATAGATTAGAAGTCCTATCGGCCTGTTGAGAGGTCCAGGTAAGAGGCAATTCTCAAAAAGAGTATTTAGAAGACCTTTAAAAGGCACAGGCACTAAGCCTGTACAAGACCTGTTGGTACTACGGGCAACAGGCAGTCTTTTTTAGAAGGACTTGTGTTGAAAAGGATTATCTAGCCGCCCCTTCAAACTTCAAGCTTCCGGCTGTGTTTATGGACATTTTTTACGCCCTGATCAAGCGTGGGATGTCTATTGCAGTTATTGCGTGAATAAGGTTAGGAAAGACATCGACAGATAATTCGGCGCATAGATTTAGAAATTAGGGAAAATAATAGCTGAAATAGGATATATAGGTTTGCGTATTTTAGTGAAAACAAGAATTCATTCTCTGTACTGGTCATTACATTCTTTGCTTGGTATTGTTAAGTGTTCTAAATATTTGGAGAAATTGAAGTTTTTGTCTTTGGGTTGACATATACACAAGACTCTAAGAAAATACTTCCTTGGAGGAGAAGTCTTTGGTCTCTGTTGGGATACCTCTGACCGATCCTCAGTTTCTCCAAACTGTTTTTGGGTGAGTTGTGATACATCAAAGCAGGTCATAAGAAAATTAGAACCTTGGAGCTTTTCCAATGTGAATGAACATGAGAAAGGAAGGTGTACTGAGGTGTGAGTGTGTGCATGTGTGTATATGTATTCTGAGCTCAAATTGTGTGTGTGGAAATCAATCTGAATGAACCTAACTCTGTGAGTGTCTGTAAACAACTGCATGGCTGGCATATTTGTTAGTTCTGTCTTGTTAGATTGAATACTGTTGTCATTTCATACCATGAAGGGCCTTATATAGATGTCTACAATAAAATTAGCAATAATCAAGTGACTAACAATTTGTTTAAAAATAATTTAAGGTGCCTGTTGATTAGCCTATATTTATAGTATTTTCTGGAAGTCTTATAATAATTGCAGGATTGGTAAAAAAGCAAAATTTCCTTTGTTTGAAAAAGAGAAAAAAGAAAGGCAAAAGGAACTAAACGAGATATCATTGATTGGACAAGTAGATGGATATAAACATTTTCTAAGAAAACACTGTATTTTTACAAAATACAATCTGTTGACAGTGGAGCGAGGCATTCCCAAGGGGGGAGAAAAGAACAAGTGAAACTGACTAGAGAGAGCTGGCAAGTTGTTGAAGTGTCTCAAGTTTGATGACGAGGGAATCCGTTGAATATGGTGGTTTAAGTTGTAATGTTTTACATGGTTTCTCAAAGAGGCAAGAATGATGATTTTGTTGGTAAGAACATTAGCTGGTTATTGTCATCAGAATGGATTTGGCAGTTGGTAAGCATGTCATGTAAGTGCGAAAAGACAGATGGAGGAATTAAATCTGCATTGTGCAACATGGCTGTGGTTGGATAAAGTAAGTGGAATTAATTTAGGTGGCAAACAGAGCAAGAATTTAGCCTTTTTAATGGGTGTGGAGTTGTAAAGGGATAAAGTTGATTTGCAAAATTGTGTGTTCATTATTATAGTTAATTGTATGTGTTTGTCATTGGAGTAGTGGCCAGAATGAAAAAATGGACTAAAAGGGACACTAAGGTGATCTTGATATTAAATATTTGGTTTAAAGTAATAAAATTTGCTTGGGTGTAATAACATTGTTCCTATTTATTACTTAAACAAACATATGCTCCTCTTGAATGGTCAGCTGGCACAGAATTGAAAAATTTAGAAGAAACAACAATTGGATGTTCATTGTACAGTGGCATATTATTGTTCCCAATTTGTGTTAAACAGCATACACGTGTTCCTAATTTTATAGACAGTAGCATTACTTCTGGTAACAGCTAATGAGTGGAATTTAAAGGGGGTAGGCAGGGAATATAAACTGTCTACTATTAGAGTACTACATGATTAATAAAGGCAATCTGAAGAAGTATTTTTATAGAGAGACAATAATGATAAAAGTAGAAAGAATAACTGACAAGAACAATAGAAAATTATAAAGAAAAACAGAGAGAAAAATATATATGCGATGACTGAAATATTATTGTTGATTAAACATTCGGATTGCTGATGGAAAACTAATTGTTAGTCCTTTTATTGAATAAGTACCATTGTGGTGTACTGAGTTAAAAATCAAAAAGTACCGAGGAAATATAATTGTTAACTCATTCGCAATCAAAGAGGGTAACCTCAAAAAGGTTCTAAGGTCTTAATAATATTTTTTTAAGAAATGCTTGAAGGAAAAGCGGGAATAGGGGACACAAATTCTGAATACTGTCAGATTAAGAGCAGTACAAAGACGAATAATTAATTACATCATATTGTGCCAGTTGTTATCATTGCAATCTGATGGGCGGATGTATGAGAGGCACTTTGAGTGCAAAGGAATGAGTGGCATATTGCTGATCGATCATCGTGCTGTTTCGGAAGAAAAGTGGATATTAGAGATAAAAATTTTGGGTATATATTGTGTATTGAGCATGAGCAGAGCACTGTGGGAAGTTATTCATAGTGAGAACATAATACCCTGATAGTAGGCTACTGGAGTAATCTTTTGCTGTAACTAATATTGATTGAGCGACTCGCATTTATAAATATTGGTTAGATAAATCTTTTAAAGTATTATTGTAGGCATGCACTAAAACAATTTGCACTTATAAATACTGATGTAATAAACTTATCGTAATCAATTTTGTACACGTTATTAAGTTGATGAGGGATGGGAAAAATTTTAAGGAAAAAAACATTTTGAGCGGAGCATATATAGATCAAATTGAGTTGATGAGGAATCGGCCCTTTAAAATAAAGCACATGAATAAAGACATAAAAAGTGAAAATATAAGAAGACACCAAAGTGGGAAGAAAATGCATGTAACAAACTTAACTGATTCAGAAGTTTCTATTTTAAAGAAAAGGAAGAGTATATGCCTAAAACAGCAGTAAATATTATATACTCAGCGCCATTAAAAACACCCAGGTGAGGTATGTACTGTATTTGCGGCAAATTGAAGAAACGATTGATTTTTATTGCTTTTCCAGTGAAGCACGAGAGGAAATAAAGAAAAGCGCGTGGTATTGTAATCCTGACGCGCACCACGTGCACAAGCCAAGCACTTCAGTAATAACAAACATTGAGCCGTTCGTGATGTGTACAGTGACACTTGACTTGTTCTTTTTGGTGTGGTCAATAGCCTACATAAAGCCAACAAAAAAAACCAGAAAATGCTACTGCATCAAGTCAATGGAATGGCTTGTGACACAGGAGAGAGAAACTGAGCCTTTGGCATGTTACGGGCAGATCTCAGCCGCCGAGAGGTGGTGCGTCATTTGCACTGCCACCATTCAACAATCAGTCGGCTGTCTATCCGAGAATGGAACACAGGCACTGTCACTGACCGACCCCGCTTAGGGCAGCCACGAGTGAGGATGGCAGCTCAAGAGCGCCACATCTGGTTACAGCCTGTACGTGACAGATTCCGGACAGCAACCAAAACTGATAATGAGATGAGGGGTCTGAGACGATTGAGGGTGAGTGCAAGTACTGTTTGACGCCGTCTATGTGAGTAACACATGCGTGCACACGGCCCCTACAGAAAACCCAGTTTTTGCCCATTTACGCATGGCTGCCCTTACTGTGGTCGGTCAGCGACAGTCCCTGTTTTCCATTCTCAGACAGAAACATGGAAATAAAGTGGCAAAAAATTACACAGAGGCAGGTGCCCGCAGTCAGAAGTGAAGAGTTCCTTCTCCTGTTGATGGGCAAAAAATGGGTTTTCTGTAGGGGCTGTGTGCACGCACGTTTTGCTCAAGTAGTGTGGTTAAAACTGCCCAGGTCCTTGCGTATCCACCCCTCATTTCATGTCTCAAGGCTAAAACCGGTTAGCACTTGCATCCTGGCTCCGGTTGACAAGCCTCCGCCGCCGCCACGGATAATTGAGGGGGGCCCGGTTTATACCGTGCGTCGCTTTTTGGCCGAGAGACGTGTAGGTCGCGGAGCTCAATTTTTAGTGGACTGGGAGGGATATGGGCCTGAGGAGCGGTGCTGGGTCCCTTCTCGGGATATCCTCGATCCCAGACTCATCTCTGAGTTCCATGCACGGGGTTCTTGGGGAACTTCTGGTGCCGTTCCTTAGAGGGGGGGGGGTCCTGTCATGGTTTAGGCGCGCATTTGTTGGACCTTTCTTTGTTCTATCGTCCGGGACGATTTCGAGTTTCTTTTCCATTGAATTCCTGGCCCAGCTGGCTGATTGAGCTGGGGCGGAGTTTTCCGGACTCTATATAAATGGCCGGGGGTTCGCCACGCCTATTGCTGGAGTGTCTGATTGTTTCTAGTACTTCGGCCGGAGAAAATCTCTAGTCTGATTTCCTAGTGATTTGTTATATTCTATTTATTGTTAGAAATTGCTTCTTTTAGAAATTTTCTCTCTTCTCTCTTGTTGTTTTTTCTCTCGCACTGCTTCCGTGTTGTTGACATTTATTCATCCATGGAAGCGCAAGCTTTTACCGGAGGTGTGTACCTCTTTTGTGTTTGTCTCTTAGCTGAGCTGCTCTTTGTTTTCTCTCACTGGTCGCGGCACCTGGCGTCCTATCACCGCCCATCACAACGCGCTTTTCTTTATTTCCTCTCGTGCCTCACTGGAAAAGCAATAAAAATCAATAGTTTCTTCAATTTGCCGCAAATACAATACATACCTCACCTGTGCGTTTTTAATGGCGCTGAGTATACATAGCATGAAATCTAATGGTACATAAGTGGTTTTAGAAAAATGAAATAAAATTCAAATTGTGAGATTGGACGGGTTTTTTGTATATATGAGACAGCTCAACTAAGTGAAAACACCACAGCATAATATGATTGGCAGAGAAAATATCTTTTATATGGGAATCTAACTAAAATAGTAATGACTTTACTGGGGATGTTGTGCTTCTTACATCAGAGATAATCAATCTTGAAAATGAAAAGTCTTTGATCAGAGTCAGGGAACAGAAGGGGAGTAAGGGGGGGTCTAAGCAATACGATTTCATGTGGAATTTTCTTCATTTGTTTAACAAGAATAAGTTATGCCCAGTAAATGAGTCATGTGAAGGATCAGTTTTATAACAAATAATGCATTATGACTAAAAATGACTGAAAGCTTTCCTGAACAAAGAAATTCATTGAATGAGTAATGAAAGATCTTTTCTCTGTTTTTGGACAGGGTCTAAGTGCTACAATTCAAGGAAAGTAATTGACTAATAAACTTTCTCCGATTTTTTTTATTTTTATAGGAAAGGATCCAAGCGAGTGGAAAAGCAAGAAAATTATGTTGATGGAGTTTTTCTGCATCTAACTCATTCTTTTGAAACTTTTCTACAGAAGTGCGGACTGCAGAAGATAAGAAACCTTGAGTGAAAATGATAAGCTGGCCAGCTGGGGATTCAACTGGGGGTTTTCAGCTTAAAAGTTTACCTTCTGAAATAGATTTGGGGAAATCCAATTCGGAGTATGAACACAAGACTAAATTCAAAAGGTGGACCACCATATAATTGAAAAAGTCGACTAATAACGTGATCACGTATTATTTTTCTTCCTGTTCTAAATTTATTTTTGATTAGGTTGACAAAATCTCTTCCCCGACTAGTAGTGAGAAAGATGGGAACTGTGACAGTGACGGGGACAGCAGTTTGCGTGACAGTGACGACGACTTGAGTCTTGAGTGTTCAAATAACACAAACGGACAGAGCTGACCAAATTTGGAATGATTATTTACTTTTACGTGCTGGGATCCCAATGAAAAAACTATCATGGTTGAATATTTAATATTTATTCATGTTTTTGAATTAGAAAAAAAAATTTACATGTTGTAACACAGTCTAAAGCAACTCCACCCGGTTCTGCTGATGACATTGGGAATTGTCACAATGGCTGGGGCTAATAAGCCTTGACTGTGCATCTCCTCATGCTTTTAGCGGAACCCTAGACAGAGGTGGATTGCTCAATTATAATTCATTGGAAAATACTTTGAAAAGATATTATTGTTACTGATCCATATTTTGACCCAGAATATACTGAAGCACAAAATTATGAGTACACTGCCCAAAATTATTGATTTAAAATTGGCAGGGGCTCAGATGTGAGGTTGAGCAATCTGGTAATTATGAATTTTTAAATAATATGAATTTATCAGGGTGGCACAGGCACTGTGGTCGACAAGCCATTGTATTTCAAATAATTAAGGTGAAATTAATGATTTTGTAAAGCACATCCAGAGCGAGGGGACAAAAATACATGAATCAGATCTGCTGAAAAACTAACACAGCATTTCATAAAAAGAATATCATACCAACAGTCAAACATGATGGTGGTAGTGTGATGGTCTGGGGCTGCTTTGCTGCTTCAGGACCTGGGCGACTTGCCGTAATTGATGGAACCATGAATTCTGCTCTCTACCAGAAAATCCTGAAGGAGAATGTCCGACCATCAGTTCATGACCTCAAGCTCAAGCGCACTTGGGTTATGCAGCAGGACAATGATCTGAAACACACCAGCAAGTCCACCTCTGAATGGCTTATAAAAACAAAATGATGGTTTTGGAGTGGCCTAGTTAACGTCTGGACTTAAATCTGATTGAGATGCTGTTTCATGACCTTAAACAGGCCGTTCATGCATGAAAACCCTCTATTGTGGCTGAATTAAAACAAACAAAAACAAAACAATTCTGCAAAAAAAGAGTGGGCCAAAATTCCTCCACAGTGATGTGAAAGACTCATTGCCAGTTATGGCAAACGCTTGATTGCAGTTGTTGTTGCTGAGGGTGGCACAACCATTTATTAGGTTTCGGGGACAGTTACTTTTTCACATAGGGCCAGGTAGGTTTGGATAACTTTAAATGAAATCATCGTTTAAAAACTGCATTTTGTATTTACTCGGGTTATCTTTGTCTAATATGAAAATTTGATGATCTGAAACATTTAAGTGTGATAAATATGCAAAAAAAAAAAAAAAAAATCAGGAAGGGGGCAAATACATTTTCACATCACTGTATTTTACAAGCTCAAAACTTTTTTGCACACGCACAAAACTATTTCACAAGCTCAAAACTTTTTTACACACATGCAAAAATTTTTGGCCTTAATTTGATTCCATAGAATGGGAGGTGGTGAAAGACAACTGCAATGTCCTGCAACCATTTGAGGAGGGGCCTGTGGAGATAAGTGCAGACAGGTACCTTGGACAATTGTTTTTTTCTCTAATGCTATTGTAATGTGGAAAAAAAAAAGCCACTAGATGGCAGTATTGACATTTTTTTTTTGAGCCCAGTCTGGAGCTAGGTTTTGGGGCATGTCCTGGGCATGCCTCAGAGGGGAATGTCCCAGAGAATTGGAGAAAAGTCTGGAAGGTGGGAGGGGGCTGGAAAAGAGTATGTAAGGAGAAAAATTGAGAGAGTGAAAAGTAGTAGGAGAAATTGCAAGGAGAAATTGTGGAAGGATACATTTGACCAGACCTGTCACTCTTTTCAAGACCTGTGAAGCTTTTTGTGGATTTTTGCCTGTGTTGGAGCATTTTCCTGTCCCAGGACATCGCAACATAGCAGCCCATCTCAATTACCAAGGGACTGTAGTATCTCATTTTTTTTAATGTCAATCTTGGTCAGTAGAGTAGATTGTAGATTAGTTCAAAGTGTTTGTTTAATTAAATCTGTTAAAGTTTTAAAATTTTGTCTGTCATCCCTTGCTGTCCACTACGCCATAACAAATTGGGGCCATAACAAATTGACGCCATAACAAATTGGGGCCATAACACTATTCAGTCACATATTTTATATTGCAGGAACAAGCACATAATAATCAACAAAACTAGTGATGCCAGACTCTAAAGGGGTCGTCCGAAGCGCTGAGGTCCAGACGAAGACCAGCGTCATCCAGAGACCCATAACAAAACTGTGTTTATTGCAAGGAGAAGAATGAAGAGTGAAGAGAAAGACTTATAAATTATAATTACCTGTTGAATAGACTGTAAATACTTACCTGTGAAGAGAGAAGTAGACTCTAGTTAAAGAAAAAAGATTTGAGAAATGTTAGTTATGATGTAAATGGCTCCAAGTTAAGTAAAGTTGGTAAATGATATGCTAAGGCTTTGTCAATTAGGGGCCGGGATATGTTGTTGCCATTTTCTACACATATAAATTAAGATAATTTGAATCAATATTCTGTTTGAGATGTTTGGGTTTGAAGTATTTTCTGTTCCGTGTTGTAATGTGGAATGAAGGTTTAGCCAGTGACTAATGACGCGATAGAATGGTGTTTTCTCATTGGCTGCTGTGTGTATAGTATAAATACATTGTGAGCCCGCGAAATGACGGAAGCCACTGGACCTTGATGCAACACGGTCTTTTGACCAGCGCACTAATTTCGGTTAGTTGACTAAGAAAAGTTGAAAGTCTATTATTTTTCTATTTTGTATGATTTCAGTTTTGTAATAAAGATACTAAAAGAAGAATTTAGCTTCAAGACTTTTGCTTTCCGATGTCAGTGTGTTGCGTGCAAAAACTTTGAGGTCCGAAGCTAGTGAGGCAGCCAGCTGCTGCACCCACAATGAGGCACCACATTAGATAAACATGTAGCGGTATAGATCGTATATGAGTATCCATGAAAAGTAATTAAAACTAAGAGTGACCATAATGCATTTCACCCAATATATTTCTTTTTAGGCCCTCATTGATGCATATATGATTCATTATTGTGTAACTCCATATGGCCCTGCTGTTAACATGTATGGATATGCTTAACTTTCCATTCCCAAGTTCTTTATAAAAAAATCATCATGTCTGATATATATTTCCTAAAAATAGAACATAATTTTTTAGAAAAAACTCATAAAACAGAATGAATATGACTCAAAATGCGGTAAGAGACCTTCCTTCCCTAGGGGCATCTAACCCCCAGCACTATCATCTTGGTTCTGGCTCAATAACCCCAATTTCTCCCATTATCACCACACAGGACCCCCTTTCATACATAGAAAAGGCTTCAGAGAGTTACACTGACATGTCCTGCAGACTCCTGGAGCATTGAAATACTTGTGGCAGAATGATTCATTTGGCCATTTTTTATTAGAAAGACAGTCAAAACACAAACACTTTGAGTACTCACATGTCACTTGCTCTGTTGACTCATCTGTTGCTGAGCATTTCCCTCCAGGTGGCAGTACATTTATATAAGTCAAGAGCCACATACTGGGCACAGCTGAAATTAAATTATAAGCAAAGGGCATCTTACCCTCAGGGGCGTCTTACCCCGCTCTACCGTATTTTAGGATCTCTGTCCGACAGTCGCTAAATTTGTCATAAATGCACAAAGTCCCGTGCCAATGTCGACTCACTTTATTGAGCAAAGCTTAAACAGAAACATTGATTTAAATTCTCAGTACTCATCTTGAAGAACTGAGCCCTCTGATCAAAACATTCACGTGTAATATCTAAAAGATTCAGTAGATTTTAAGAAATTAAAAACAATAGGCCTAATCAACTTTCGGACACGGAGTTATATTGAAACCATCCGACTGTCGGACACGGAGTTATACTAAAACCCTGTCCGACTTTCGGACACGTAGACACTGCGTATTTATTTTCATTGGAGTACATTAAAGATGAGAAAAGCTGCGGTCTTATAGAATTATAGTCCGTTTTCTTTGGGGTTCCGTTAATTGGCCTGCTGTCAGAGGAATAGTAGGCCTATTTTGTCGATTGCAGCAAATGTTCAAAACTGATTCAAAAAACGAATTGGTGACGCCTGCCTAATGTACTCCAGCGATGACCGAAGGCTTATCAGCGCAATGCCTCAAATATGTGTCTGTGTCACTAACAGTGTACGGTCACGAAGCAGACTGTTTTTTTGGGGCTAATAACGCCGGACATCGTCCTCACTCTCTGTGTGCGTTTCCATTACCCTTCGAAATGTGCAAAATGTAAATATCAAAATAAAAAATGGTAATAAGCCGTCCTACTACATTGTTACCGGTGAAAGAATTTCTTGAAACTTTGTGCAAATGAACGTGGCATACTGCACCTACTTTTTACCAAATATTCAGGGTGGATCACTTTGGGAACTATATTAATTTTAATGTTAAACTTTCAATTTGTGATGAAAAAATGTAGCCAAATTATGCTTTTTACGGCTTCAATTCCTCCAGGTCTCATATTTTCAAAGCAATTAAGCCATTTTTGGTGTCAAATTGTTCCTTGGGCTGGCAGCAACAATAACAGTTATAAATTTTAGAACTAGCACTGTGATAATTAGGAGTTATTCGTTGATTTATCCCCATATATTGGTTTTAGGGGGTGCTCATCTAAATTTGGCCATTATTTTTCTATGAATGATTCAGTTTATGTACAGGGGAGGGTTTGATGAAAAGTTGTCCCTTGGGGAAATGGAGACTTGTACATAGATTTAGACTTGTATGATAACTCTCCAAAATGATAACTGCATTTATACATTTTTCAAACCTTCTTGTGAACATCAATATCTACTTTTCAGTTCACAAAGTGCTTTCTGATAATGCTTCTTAAATAAATACAGCAACAACTGATAGTCTGTTCAGGTATCTTTATTTAGGCTTGTGAGTATTCGGAAAAGTATCATGGTACTTTGCGTGACCACAGTTTTGGCCTGCACGCCTAAATTTTGGCCTGCATGCCCAACTTTTTCAGGTTGGGAGCGCATGCGCTCCTAGGTCCAAAAGTTAGTCTGGAGGGTTGGATTAGTTACACATTCAGAAATTGCACATGCACCGGAATAAAAACAAAGAATGATTGCACATCGCCCACATAATACTTGGAATAATAAATGCACGTGCCCAAGAGCAAACTTCAATAATTGTACATGTCCCGATATGCAAAACTGAACGTAATTGCACGCACCCTAAGACAGCACAGTACCGCTATTGCAACAATCGTATTAAACGAATCCAACGCCAAGGCAATTACACCTCCGCCAAATTACTAGGCGATGTACCACCATCCCCTTCCAACCACAGCAATATGATGTCCCGTTATGACTCCAAGGACAAAAAAACAAACGTGGCAATAAATTCCAATAAATACATTCATGTGCAATATTACACCCATGAACAAGAGTTGTTTCTTTTCTTAAAAAAAAGAAACCACAGGAAAAACAGTGGCTGAGCTCCGTTGGCCGCTTCCCTCTCCTAATTCAGTAGGCCTGGTGCAATGAAAGTGACTAGCCTTCCCCGTCACTGGAGTGCGAGAAGGCTGCAAAACTACTCCCACTGGGAAACAGACTAAAATTACAACACGCCACGGCATACATGCACTTTTAAATATTAGCGAAACCTAAACCAGCAATTTATCCTTGTTCTTGGGGTATTTATCCTTGTTCTGTGATGTCACATATAGACAACAAAATTTTGGTTGGGTCTGTAATGCCTCAGAAGGTTCCTAAAAACCTCTCTCAAAAAGCCATGAAAGGGTGGGGGATTTAGAACGCGTTGGTTTGCACCTATTTGGCGACCTTTCGGGCTTAAGAGCCAGATTCTGTAACTATGAATCAGGGGGTGATATATCATGTTCCAGTAGGCCACTGAAGATTTTTGTGGGCGTATATATATATATCGTCCAAACTGACAAAAATTAAGTTTTTTATCAGAAGATCCCTTCGGGGTGGAAATTACAGCCCTTTTTAGGGTAGGGGTCAAAAGAGCCAAAAGAGTGACTGGTCAAAATCTGGACTTTGTTCTTCTAATATCTTTGTCTGCTCTCTGTAAGCCTCTTTGATCTTATGGTATCTGAATGTATGGGTAGAGTTCTTCCATTTAGCATAATCATTTTCAAGGCTTACTGAGGGAGCCGCCTATAGGTGGCACTTCAAATCCTGACTTTTTGCATTTTGGGCTACATTTGAGACCCTCCCAGGGCCTGCACCATTATTAAGCCTGGCTAGTTTATGCATATTTGGATACATTGGGACTAGTTCTTTCCAAATTTGCATAAATGGCGGTGGCTTAGTTAGGGCGCTTTTGCATAGGTGGGGCTTTTTTTTTGGCTAGAACGCGATTTTAGGCGATTTTCATTTGGCCGTATCTCAGTGCGCCCCCTATGGATTTCAGTGAAACTTGTTTTATTATGTTTGTCTATATCTCTGCTATTCATGATAAAAATTTCAAGACGGCTTTTTGCCTCATTAACGCTTTACATGCTAGAGTTTGATTTATGTCGCAATCAAGCAGCACCTCCGAAAAATGCCCATTTTTGTTTTAGTCCCCACAAACCAGTGGGGAGAATTATTTGAGTGTTTTCAGAGCATTGAGGCAAGAGAACATAAAAAAGCAACAATTTATCAAAATGTTAAAACTGAAAAGTCAGAAAAACAACAATCAAGGCACCCATAGGTGCTGAAGATACTGAGGAGTTTTTCAAGATCTAAACCCTATCCAGGAGCAATTTGTTCACAGAGTTTCTTCTTAAACTCCTCTGTGTACTGTCTGTATTTTCGGTTTAGGTTTCGCTTTGTTGAGGCAGCCATCTCGGAAACTGGTGAGGTGAGCTGAAACTGCATCGGGCTAGAAGTGTCCTCTGAAATGATACCACCGACAAATTGATTCAAATCATCCTTTGACCCAGCTACGAAGTCTGTATCCCCAGGATTCACTGTGTCTGGCTCTGACAGATCTCCATCATCTTCTGCATCTGCGCTGGCATTTTCAGATGCAGTTTCATGAATGCGGTGGTCATGGCAAATTGCATATCTAATTAGAAAGCTCATCCTGTACTTCTGAGATATAGCACTTGCCATTTCAACTGTGGCTGGTCGGGTGTTCTGGGACTTTTTGCTTGGTTGGCGCTTTGCTTTGGAATGATTTGGATGCTGGCATGCAAGGGGACTTTTCCAATAAATGCCAAACTTGTACCTGTGGAATGGACAGAAGAAATCATCCGCACCAAGAGAAACACCTGACCGGTTTTCAATCAGGTCTTTTTCTGTAAGCTCTTCTCCCGCAACAGTTATTTGAAGTCCTAATTTCAGTAGGTGGTTTTTCACATTACCAGTCAAGTCAGAGAGAGGGTATATCCCTGTTTTTCTGCTTCTCCGATGTTCCCCACAGTCATGTAATGTTTCAAAAAATTTACACTTCCCATACTCGTCATGATCATTTTGTTTGGAATCCATGGCATGTATTTGTGTGCGCACTGAACTAAAAGAAGAGACATGAAGTATTAGTAAACTCTGTATGCATCAAAGCAGAGGCAAAGCTAGCTTTTTGGTCCTTGGGGGTCCTTATGGTATTCATATTCATCAAATAAGTCATACAGCAAAGTATTCTGCATTACTTCCAACCATAGCGATAACCATAGTACTTTTCAGAGGGGGTTGAGGACCTTGTCTTTACATTCTGCATTGCTGCATGCATTATGCATACACACAGGCCACACCCATTCAAAAATGTGATCAGAAAATATATGATCTAATATCTTGGGAGCAAAACTAATCGTTAGCACAATATCCCACAAGGTAAAGATGGAACGATGTACCGCTCGCAGGTCTTAAAATCAGAAGATGTTCGTGGGAAAGCAGGATTTCCACGGCTCTATTCAGACTCTGAACATGCCATCAAAACGTGGTCACAGCAGTGCTGCCACCTGCCCTATGAGCTGCCTATTGGAGCATTGGAGAACTAACCTTTTTTCTTTCTTGATTAAAGTGGAGTGTGATCAAGTGTGAACATTTTAGCACAAAGAGAGTTAACAAGGCAAAAAGCCTTCTTGATATTTTCATCATGAATAGCAGAGATATAGAGAAACACAATAAAACAAGTTTCACTGAAACCCATAGGAGGTGCACTGAGATATGGCCAAATGAAAATTGCCTAAAATCGCGTTCTTGCCATAAAAAGCGCCACCTATGCAAAAGCGCCCTAACTAAGCCACCGCTACTTATGCAAATTTGGAAAGAACTAGTCCCAATGTATCCAAATACACATAAATAAGCAAGGCTTAATGAGGGTGCAGGCCCTGGGAGGGTCTCAAATGTAGTCCAAAATGCAAAAAGTCAGGATTTGAAGTGCCACCTATAGGCGGCGCCCTCAGTTATCCTTGAAAATTATAAGGCTAAATGGAAAAACTCTACCCATACATTCATATGCCTTGACATCAAGGAGGTTCGCTGAGGGCGCACCAAAATATTCAAAGGTCAAAGTCCAGATTTTGACAAGGTCACTATTTTGGCCCTTTTCACCCCTTCCCTAAAAAGGGCTGTAATTTCCACCCCGAAGGGATCTTCTGATAAAAAAAGTAATTTTTGTCAGTTTGGACAATATATCTACCCACACAAAAACTTCAGTGGCCTACTGGAACATGATATATCTCTCCTCTCTATGAGCTGGTCCAAAGTTACAGACTCTGGCTCTTAACTGGCAACCTCATTATGAAATGCAAGCACTTGACGCTGATTGACTGGCTTTGCCGCCTAAAGCGAAGCAAGTCATATTCGCTTTCCATGTTACTTGCGGTGAGATTCACCTTTACGCAAGTGAAACTGAAACTTCAAGGCACAAGGATTTAAATTCCGCGTGAGAATCTCATTAATAAGCGTTCATTGAATAATTGCGGACTACGGCGAATAATCCTGAAAAATGTGCTAGACCCACGCCGAATGCGTGAGACTTAGCATATCTGCTACTTTAATGTTTTGGCGTTAACGCACCAGGCGAAACATCTTCACAAACTAAAGGCGCAGATGCCGACTTCCCATTGTCTTAATGCGAGCACGGCAGGATCATTGGCAACAACAATCATGGATTTATTTCAGATCTCGTTTCAAAGTTGTTGTTGAGTGATAATCACGTCATACAACATTGGCTAGACAAGCAAAACGAATATACTCTATTTTTAACGTTTTAAAATCAATCTAACAACAACATGATACTTACAGTTTGCACTGGTTGTTGAGGTAGACGCGAAGTCGGAACTGCTCCGCTACGTAGCACCAAAAGCTGGGAGAAGCCGGCTTGAAATTGTGCTAGGTTAGTAAAACTGTTAGAGGTGAAATAGGCTGAGCAAAGTAACAGTCTTTGGTTGAATGTAGTGGGAATCCGATTAAAAATGAACAGCAGCCACGCATCTCGTGCATTTCTTTCGGTTGGAAGGTTATGGAACGTTTGCACACTGCTTCCGCTGCCTGGAAGAGCACACCTTGGTGCCCGACTCGCCATTTCACCTTGAACTTCGCGAACACTGCTGCAACTTACTTTCCGTAGGGGGCGGGAGAGCAGGTGTATGCAAATTATTTTGAAGGGGAGGAAACAGAATGAGAGTGGGGGGGCAGTGAGATACAAAAGACATCATGGGTGCATCTCAAAGCCTAGACTGCATCCTTCGAAGGCTGCATTTTTAGGGGTTGTCACTTACTTCCATCCACCAAACTAATATTTAGGGAAAGGGATTTGGTTAAATTTAGGGTTAGGGTTAGGTTTGGGGCTAGATTTAAAGTTAGGGGTTAGAGTTTAGGTCACAGTTAGGGAAATCAATCCCGCACGTAAACCAAAGCTGTTTAACAGAGATGAAATGATGTCATGTCAGTTTGGCAGATGGAATTAAGTGACGATCCCTAAAAATGCAACCTTCGAAGGATGCAGCCTACACTTTGAGATGCACCCCATATGTATCCGTTGTTCAGATTGGCCCGTTTTCTGGCGGTCATTTCTAAAAGAGGAATTTCTATGAAACGGAGATGTTCAGAATGTCTAGCACTTTTCGTATGTTCTTGAATGTGGGTAGACTACCATTATTCAACATAGACAAGGTAAAAATGGTTTTTGATTCTATGTCACCTTTAAATCTCTGCAACAGTTAGACTATAGCTTCCAGTGCAGAACATCTGTGCCAATCCCAGAAAGCAGTATCTACAAATATACAACGTGAACGTTTCAAATTTCCCAGATGGACACCACGTTAGCCAGCTTACAAAGGATACTTCAGCGCAACTATCGTCTTTCACAAAATTATCGCACCTGGCTTATTAGAGACATACGAATGCCTTTCCTTTCCCTTGGGTCTCAAAGTCCCACCTGTGACATTGTGAAACCAGCTCTTCAAGGGTGGTTAAATTGTGAGTGCCCATGAGGGAATCAATACCAAAGGAGAGCACATCTAAATCAGAGCTATTCAACATTATCCTGCAAAGGCCGGTGTGGGTGCAGGCTTTCATTCCAACCAAGCACTTACACACCTGATACTACTAATCAAGCTCATTAGCAAAGCCGCTTGGGGTTGATTAGTAGTGTAAGGTGTGTAAGTGCTTGGTTGGAATGAAAGCCTGCACCCACACCAACCCTTTCTGGATAAGGTTGAATAGCTCTGATCTAAATTAATGTAATGGAAGTGTCTGGCTTTTTTTCTGGGCTCATGTCTGGAACCTAGTCCATAAAAATCTCAAAGAAGATGTAGGAATATCTGCGCTTATATATTATGATGCAATATATTTATTTTCTTGCTTTTTGGCTCTCTCTGTCTGCCTGACCTAGGTAGGATTCTGCTGTTAACACAACCTTACTTGCACAATGAAAGTTTCGGAGTCTTGCAAGCGTCACTGGATACAGATGCAATTGCCCTCAAATTATTGTTGACATTATGCTCTTTCATTTGAGTGAATAGGCTCAAATTCATCAGGACACTGCAGAATTTGGAGACTTTTAAATCTGTGTGAGTATATCAGACATAAGCAACTTTTTTCAAACAAATTATTTCAAATACTTAAATTTTCATGAACCTACAGTCTTTTCTTTCAATGTCAATGTCATTCCAGCATATAATGGATAAGATGACACCAATATTTAAACTGTGGTTCACCTCAGGAATAACTGCCAAGAGGCATGTAAAAAATCAGCTGAAGCAGTTTCATACAACTTGAGTTAAGTGGCTTCAAATCAGTGGCAGGGCTAGAACTGGGAATGGGGGGCACAGACACGTCCCTTTATGACAATTAGTCTTGGCTAGTTCTCAATCATTTTCCTTTATTGACGCGTTTTCCAATTATCGTAATTGGCAACTGAAGACACGGTTTCTCTCCATATGCGATCTAACAGCGATGAAATCATGGGCTAAATTCAGTACAGAAAAATAATTTACTTGTTAATAGTCCAATGCTTCGCGTTGATTGAACTGGTCCGCGTTCCAATGAAATATCGCCTTTCACTCCGGTACTGCGTGGGTTGATAAAAAAAAAAAGTGGCACTCAGCAGTTAAATAGGCTATAAAAAGCGTGTGGCTCAAGCTATTTGTGTGAGAGACGACAGGTATGCAGTTTTGAATAACATTGATTTAAATACAGCAAATATATGTCCAGATGAATGATTGCCATCTTACCAAATCGGGGAGAACAAGCAGCATCTGTTAAGTGTGGAGAGCTCTCGGAGTGAACCTTTTGTTAATTATAAAAATGACTGAGAACAGGTCAGGACTAATGATTGTTTTAAATGAATGTTTTGTGCACCCCAGTTCTCAGTTCTGGCTCCACCACTGTACTGAATTTAGCCCATGATTTCATCGCTGTTAGATCGCATATGGAGAGAAACTGCATCTTCAGTTTGTCAGGGTTTAGTCCCGCCGGATGCAACAAGCAATCCGGCGGGCAATGGGACCATGAACCCAAAGGCTGAAAAAGGGACCCACTCGCACAGGCTAGTAAGAAAAATAGAAGATATTTAATAAATGTGCTTTTTAAAAACAACAAAGAGACAGGGGAGCAGCAGCAACACACACGAAGCTAAAATACCAGAATGCAGCTGCACTGCCAATTGGCAGAGCGGTTCTTAAATACTCTAAACTTCACCTCCACTTCAACAAGCAACAGGTGTGCCTCGTTGAAGTGGAGGCGAAGACAGCAGGAGGGGGAGGGACTGCAGGGCAGAACCATCACACAGTTGCCAATTACGATAATTGGAAAACGTGTCAATAAAGGAGAATGATTGAGAACTAGCCAGGACTAATTGTTGTCATAAAGGGACGTGTCTGTGCCACCCCAATTTCCAGTTCTAGCTCCGCCACTGCTTCAAATTAGGCTAATTTGAAATTCATTAAACAAAGAGAGAAAAAGTCTAATTCCTAGAAATTACTTATCCCGATGTGGGAACTGGTTTCATTTTCTAGAGTGTGCTTTTTTTTTTTTTAAATAATGCAGAATGTTTGAAAACCTTGACCATCCGGATGACACCTCAGGGGTGGGGACCGGAAGCAGGATTTTATTTGGTCATTCACCTGTGAGGCATACAGAAGTCAGCTCGTCCATCAGTTTGGCTTCGAGGTGAGGTCACTAAAATGGCTTAATCAGCTTTGGCCAGGCAGTAATTGACCCCTAATTAACCAGCTGCGAGTGTTGAAAACGCAGTGTAAATCTCAAATCCCAGCTGGTCAAAGCTGATTTTTTTTTTTTTGGGAGGCGTCACCATGCTTGATTACTTGGGCATGGCTTACACACACACACACACACACACACACACACACACACACACACACACTTGTACATTGAAAGCAGAAGTGTAGTGCGAAAGGTAATGCCCATTCAGAAGGAAAATGTAGAGACAAAGAATAAAACTCAGAGGGAATACGAACAGGTGACGAGTCAAGGTTGCCGGCGAGAACCCATGGAAGCATGATGACACAAAATACCTACGGGAACGTTTCGACCGTGCACCAGGAGATGCATAAAATTAGCCAACAAGGTGGCTTTCCAGGTATAGCAGCTACACCTAACACTCATGGTGAAAATGACGGAGAGCTTTACATGTTTAGGTGCCCTCATGCGATGCTTCAGATGCAGAGCAGCCCATAAGTTGTCATATAGAGAGACAGTTTTTCTTTCCAGTTCTTTACCTCCTAAACATTTAAATTTAAATCCTAGAACATGAGGGAAAACTGTAGATTGTCAGGTTCATCTGTCCATACTGACCATGCAGGGTCGGCTGTGAGCAGATTCTTGGAAGATGTTGGACATATCAGTGGACTTATCCAGGGTGCAGGATGTTCCATAAATTTGAGATTTGATAAAGATGGGACTACAACACTGTAGAGGGTGGTAAAATGACTCGGACAGGCACCATGACTCTTGAGCATGCACATTCTCTGAACTGCCTGCAATTGCATGGAGATCAGGCAATTACAATAAGCCTTGCGAACTGATTTATTGGAATTTGCACCATTTCATGAGCTAAGAATTTGAAATCTGTGAAAGATGTCTACATTTTACATTGCCTTTTATGCACATAGGAAAAACCCTATCAACTTTGTGATGCAATTGTACAATTATGTAATCAAAAATATTTTAGCCAGTCAAAACAGAATGCAATGATTTGCAAATCTAAACTCACATTTTGTTCACAGTAGAACGTATACAACATATCTGATGTTGCAAGTGAGACATTTTACCATTTCGTGAAAAATATTAGCATTATGGCCGAGGAAGTAGGGAGGCCAAATGCAGCAGTGTTAGAGAACGAGACCAGCAAGGACTTAAAATACCCACAGAGAGAGATATAAACGAGGCAACAGAAACAGCTCTCGCGCTTCCAAAAGGACGCCCAGCAATCCAAACCAGGAAGCAAAGCGAGAGAGGAAAAACAAACAGGGAGAGTGAAAGGGAAATAACTCGAGAACCGAGAAAGACAAAGCACCATAAATTGGTGCGACAACAAAGAAAGAGGGGGAAGGAATCAAAAAGGAAATTTCCCTAAAGAAATATACTACTCAAAATTTGATAGGGATCATAGGAATTTTTTTGTGAAATGACATGCAAATTTGGTAACTACCACTGATGAACAATATATTGGATAAATGACATGCAGTCAGACACAAAACACATTTGCAAGTGCATTTAATGACATTGAATGATCGTGCTGCCTCACGCTTTTGGCTTTCACGAACACTTCATGGTTTCACCTCTGACATGTAAACTGAAAACAGACAGTGTTCGTTTGATGTTTCATTACCACAGTTAATGTCAATAACGGGTATGGCCTCCCCTAGCTTGAATGACGGCTTGACAACGTCGGGTCATACTGTCAATCAGAACTCGGATGCTTGCAATTGGAATGTTGTTCCATTCTTCAACAAGGGCATTTCCGAGCTCTTCTAGAGTTGTGGGTTGTGCCCTATGACCGGAAATGGCGACCTGCAGCATGTTCCACACATGCTCGATAGGGTTTAGGTCCAGCGAATGTGTGGGCCAGTCCATGCGGACAATTGTCTCCTGCTCTAGGAATTGATTCACCGCCCTAGCACGATGGGGACGGGCGTTATCATCCATCAAGATGAAATCAGGGCCAACAGCACCAGCGTATGGTCTTACATACACATTGAGGATCTCATCCCTGTACCGTACCCCTGTCATCGTCCCTCTCCCCATGACCTGCAGGTCCGTTCTGCCGTTCCTGCTTATTCCTCCCCAGACCATAATTGATCCGCCACCATAACGGTTGTGTTCGTTTATGTAGGCATCATTAAATCGCTCACGTTGTCTTCGCCACACCCGTTGCCTCCTGTCAGTAAAGTCCAAGCAATATCGGGACACATCAATAAAGAGAACTGGAGCCCAATCGTTGTGTGTCCATGTGACATGATCGTGAGCCCAATCCAAACGGTCACGCCTATGACGCACGGTCAGAGGGATTCGAACACATGGCCTTCTTGAGTTGAGGCCGGCAGTATGAAGATGATTCCGTATCGTCTGAGTGGATACCCTGACCCCCGAGGTGTTATGAAGGTTATTTCGTAGGGTGGTGGCTGTCCAGAAAGGATGACGTCGTGCCTGAAGTGTGAGAAAGTGGTCTTGTCGTTGTGTAGTCGATCTCTGACGACCACCCCCATGACGGTGTGCTGCAGTACCAAACGTTTGATGCCGGTTCCACGCTCTGTTCACAACGCTTTGGCTGACGTTAAGTGCATTAGCAACGTGATGTTGTGAGAAGCCAGAGTCAAGCATTCCGGTGCATCTTCCCAATTGCTCTGAAGTCAATCGACGTCTAAGACGTTGAGGAAGACATTGTTATTGCTAAATGTAATGCGAAAAATTTGGGAACTTCCAAATTTTCACCAACAAGCAACACACATGTCTGAGTTGAAATGGTGAAGCGTTAGTCAACGCCAAAATGTGAGGCTGCACGCTCATTTAATGTCATGAAATGCACGTGCAAATGTGTTTTGTGTCTGACTGCATGTCATTTATCCAATATATTGTTCATCAGTGGCAGTTACCAAATTTGCATGTCATTTCACAAAAAAATTCCTATGATCCCTATCAAATTTTGAGTAGATATGTATAAATCGCAAATATACCGCGAAGGCTTACGCCACAAATCCCTTGCTAGAGATAACTTCTGGCTGCAGTGAAAACTGAAATCAGACACTCCAGCAAAGGAGGCATGGCGGATGCGCAAGAATCTAGGGAGCTGCAACTGGACGGTGACCGGGTTGATCTTCCGCACAATTTTGAAAGGGCCAATGAAGCGGGGAGCTAACTTCCATGACTCCACCCTCAAAGGAAGGTCCCGAGTGGAAAGCCAAACCCCTCTGGCCAACCTGATATGATGGCGCCAAACGGCGCCTCCTAATTGCGGCGGTCTTCTGTCTCCGCATGGAGTGTAAGAGAGACGACTGAACCTTAGTCCAGACCGACCGACAACACCGAATAAAACAAGAAACTGAGGGGACCTCCAAATCCCTCTCAGCATGAGGAAAAAGAGGCGGCTGATAATCCAACTGTGCCTCAAACGGGGAAAGGCCATAAATTAGTGCGACACCAAAGAAAGAGTGGGAAGGAATCAAAAATGAAATTTCCCTAAAGAAATATAAATCGCAAATATACCGCAAAGGCTTACGCCACAAATCCCTTACTAGAGATAGCTTCTGGCTGCAGTGAAAATTGAAATCAGGCACTCCAGCAAAGGAGGCGTGGCAGACATCCGGCTTATATAGACTTAGGTGAAAGCGCCGCCCATGCCTGTAAAACCAGCTGGGAAAAGAATCCGATAGAGAAGGAATTCGATATCGCCCCGGGACGAGAGCCACAAGGGAAAGTCCTTCACACACGCACACCACCTAAACCATGACAGGCCCCCCCCTAAGGAATGGCTCTGGACGTTCCACCAGAACCTCGTGCACAGAAATCTGAGATAAGGGTGGGATCCAGGATATCCCGAGAAGGGACTTAGCACTGTTCCTCAGGTCCATATCCCTCCCAATCGACTAAGAACTGGACCCCGCGCCCAACACACCTCTCGGCGAGGATGCGACGCACGGTGTAAACTGGCCCCCCTTCAAACATCCGTGGTGGCAGCAGTGGTTTGTCGACCTGTGCCAGGACGCTAGTGCTAACCGGTTTGAGCCGAGAAACGTGAAAAGAAGGGTGGATGCGCAAGGATCTAGGGAGCTGCAACCGGACGGTGACCGGGTGGATCTTCTGCACGATTTTGAAAGGGCCAATGAAGCGGGGAGCTAACTTCCATGATTCCACCCTCAAAGGAAGGTCCCGAATCGAAAGCCAAACCCTCTGGCCAACCCGATATGATGGCGCCAAATGGCGCCTCCTAACTGCGACGGTCTTCTGTTTTCACACAGTGTAAGAGAGACGACCGAACCTTAGTCCAGACCAACCGACAACGCCGAATGAAACAATTAACCGAGGGGACTTCCAAATTCCTCTCAGCATGAGGAAAAAGAGGCGGCTGATAACCCAACTGTGCCTTAAACGGGGAAAGGCCTGTGGAGGAACTGCACAACAAAGAGTATTCGGCCCACGCCAAAAAACGACTCCACGATGTAGGGTTATCGGCCGCTAGGCACCGAAGTGTATTTTCCAGAGACTGGTTAATTCTTCCTGTCAGCCCATTGATTTTCTGAGTCTTTCAGGTCTCTAGATGAAAACCAGACGAAAGCCTCACGAAGGCCCCTAACTGGTTGCAAAATGCCTGCCAGAATTTAACCGTAAACTGCGGGCCACGGTCGGAGACAACATCCTGGGGCAGGCCACGCAGCCGGAACACATGGTCCACAACAAGGAGAGCTGTTTCCCGTGCCGAGGGCAGTTTAGGAAGGGTGACAAAGTGGGCAGCTTTAGAAAAGCGATCTACCACCACCAAAATAACCGTGTTGCCTTCAGAAGCCGGCAGACCTGACACAAAGTCTAGGACAATATGGCTCCAAGGATGCTTGGGGACTGGCAACGGCTGCGACAGACCAAAGAGGGGGAGATGAGAACCCTTGTTCCGTGCACATGTGCCACAGGCTGCAACCAACTCTCGGATATCTCTTTCTATACCTGGCCACCAAAAGCCACCAAGCGCGAGGAGTGACCCCACTGGAGCACTTGGGAATGAACCGCCACAGGGACAAACAAAAAACCAAGCGGCTCCCCACCCGGACCAGAATCAGAACGCAACGCCTCCCGTACAACAGACTCAACCTCCCACAGTACGGGAGCCACAATCTGAGCTGGTGGAATTATAGGCTCAGGAAGAGGACCGCGGCCAGAACAGTCATAAATACGTGATAAAGCGTCAGGCTTGATGTTTTTTAGAGCCAGGGCGATAAGTCAACGTAAAATTAAAGCGGTTGGAGCTGCTGGATAGCTCACTCGGTTAAGGCACTGCGTTGTAGTGCAGAAGTGGCCATCACGTCGCGGGTTCGAGCCCCGGTCGTACCAACCGGCAGTGGTCGGCAGCTTTTTCAGAGTAGCGCACAATTGGCCATTGCGCTACAGGGTTTCAAATTGGGAAGGACTGCGGGAAAGGGAAATAAATAAATAGCTTTGTTAGTTGCTCAAAAGCGCCTCCTGTTGGCCAGGCCGGGCGCTCGTCAGGAAGATTCTAAGTCTGTTCATGTCCGGGTATCCTCCGCCCTCGTTCTGAACTTGCGAAGATTCAACCAATGAGTGTATAAGAAGCAGTGGCTGACAGGCACGTGCTTCGGAGGAGAGCCGTGAACTGTCTTCGCTCTCCTGAGTTGGCAGCAAGGGGTCGCTTATCGAGCAAGCTTTGTACATAGTTCACCAATTGGGCATTCCAGATTCGGGTGGGATTGGAGATGCCAAATTTATTTAAAAAAAAAAAAAAAAAAAAAATAAAGCGGTTGCAAAAATAAGGCCCACCGCGCCTGCCGGGAATTACGCCGCTTAGTTTGCTGCATATACTGGAGGTTTTTGTGATCGGTCCAGACCACAAACGGGTGTTCAGCCCCCTCCAACCAGTGGCGCCACTCTTCCAACACCAACTTGACTGCTAAAAACTTCTGGTCACTAATGCTGTAATTCTGCTCCGCAGCAGTCAGCGACCTGGAGAAGCAGGCGCAGGGATGCAATTTATTGTTCCGAGGAGAGTGCTGGGACAAAATGGCACCCACCCCGACCTCAGAAGCATCTACCTCCGCCACAAATGGGAGGGAGGGGTCGAGCATAACAAGGATAGGCTCAGAGCTAAAACATCTCTTCAATTCCTGAAAGGCAGCCTCCACTGCTGGGGTCTAAGAGAATGACGAGGAGGCATTCTTCCTAGTAAGCGCAATGATAGGAGCAGCTACAGCGCTAAAATTGCAGATGAACCTCCTGTAAAAATGAGCAAAGCCTAAAAAATGCTGCACCTCCTTTGCACTCTGAGGAACAGACTAATTCTTGACCGCTGCCACCTTGTCTGGATCCATACGGACCGACCCTGCCGACACAATGAAACCAAAGAACGACACAGTCTTGGCGTGAAAAAATGCATTTCTCAGCCTTGACAAAAAGTTTGGCTTCGAGGAGGGCCGCAAAGCACTTGTTGGACGTGTTTGTGCTCCGAGAAAGTTGAAGAAAAAATCAGAATATCGTCGAGGTAGACAAAGACAAATTTCTCCAGCATCTCTTGGAGGACGTCGGTGACAAATGCCTGGAACAAGGAAGGGGCGTTAACCAAACCGAATGGCATAACCAAGTACTTGTAGTACCCGTCATGCATATTAAATGCCGTTTTCCACTCGTCCCCCTCCCAGAACCGAACTAAGTTACATGCGTTCCGGAGGTCTAGCTTGGTAAAAAACAATGCCTCCTGCAGATGTTCAAATGCAGAATTCATCAAGGGAAGAGGGTATCGGTTTTTAATGGTGATATTATTCAAGCCCCTGTAATCAATACAGGGTCTCAAACCACCATCCTTTTTACTCACAAAAAAGAACCCCGCTCCAGCAGGAGACGTGGAAGGCCGAATAAATCCATTAGCCAGAGCCTCCTGAATATACTCTTGCATGACCTTGCGCTCAGGCCCTGACAGCGAGTATGACAAACCCCTGGGGGGAGTGGTACCAGGGTAAAGATTGATCTCGCAATCGTATGAGCGATGGAGAGGTAAAGACGAGCCTGTTGCTTGCTAAAAACCTTCACGAGATCAGCATAGTCATTGGGAACGTTGGGAGGCAAACAAAAGTTCAGAGCTGCCCCCAAATTCTCACGCTGTTCGGAATCTGCCGTCTCTATTACCGACTCAGAGTCAGAAAAATCCTCTAAATCGAAATCCTCCTCTGGCTGCCACCAGTCAAATTGAGGATCCCACTCCAACCCCTCCTCAGCTCCATTTTCTAGATTAGGAGAGTTAGGTGAGACAACCTCCTCATAATCACTCCAGGCGTCAGCCTCCCCAGACCTGTCACTCTTTTCAAGACCTGTGAAGCTTTTTGTGGATTTTTGCCTGTGTTGGAGCATTTTCCTGTCCCAGGACATCGCAACAGAGCAGCCCATCTCAATTACCAGGGGACTGTAAATATCTAATTTTTTTTTATTTCAATCTTGGTCAGTAGGGTAGATTGTAGATTAGTTCCAAGTGTTTCTTTAATTAAATCTGTTGAAGTTTAAGAATTTTGTCTGTCATCTCTTGCTGCCCGTGACGTCATAACAAATTGACGCCATAACAAATTGGGGCCATCACAGGTGTCTTTATTTTGGATTTGAAAGGAGCTCATTACGAATTGTGAATTTATTTTATTTTATTTTTTGTAATGACCAAACATGAAAACGTATTGTTGAAGTATTGATGACAGCCTCGGTCTTGCCACACTAATTTCTTAGAATTGGAGAGGAATGAGGGGCCAATCACAGCTTAAGGTTATATGATGCTTCATGTGAATGTCAAACCACAGCTTAGGGTAATATCTTTAATTTAATGAATAATTGTGGAGTATCAGTTTCAAAGAAGATGTGATTTCTAAGAGACAGAAACTGTTATGCGGGTATAAAGAGGTACTAGGGCAATGGCTGGGGGGATTTTCGAGAAACCATGACTTTTGTCATGCTGTTGAATAAAAGCCATACTACTGAGGACTTTCTCAAGGCTCTGGATTGATAGATTGATTCTTAATCTGTTTGGAAACCACAATACCAACAAATTTCAAAATGGAGGAGGTAATGTGCTCTCTGAGTGCCTTCTGGCATGTTTTGCGCTTTTTATAGAGGACGGGTCAAACACCAGGCCTAAGCATCCCAAATAACAAGCCTCTGTGGTAGAAATAAAAACTCCTTCATCTGATAATGGACCCTGCAGTAGATGGGATCCTATCCTTTTCTTACTATCAAGACAACACATTCTCGCTCCGACTGGTCATGTAATAACGCTACCTGACCAAGTATTGATATACAACGCAAAAGGAGGCTTTTTGCGTCCTTATTTGATGCTTACAGTTAGGGTTCGGGTTAAAGGTTTAGGGGTTAGGGGGTAGAGTTTGTTTTTAACTGGCGTCAAATAAAGATGCCAAAAGCCTCGTTTTGCGTCGTATATCGACGCTTGGTCAGGTAGCGTCATTATATGACGCAGTGGAATGAGACTGGGCTCATCAAGATGGCATGATCACTCACTTCCACCTAGCTGTAAATAATTATTGAATCAGTGAATTTAATAAGAGCCCAACTCCATGAAAATAAGTTTTTGGAGGGGGATATTTTTATTATGTTCCTCAAAATGTACCCATGATCATACTTTTGAGAGAACTCGTTTTCAATTGTTTGTGGTTTTAGTGTGAACTAAAGGCGAAAAAACCACAACAATTTTATTTTCCCATTTTATTCAAAAGCCATTGCCATGTAAATCTTCTCTTGTCATGCCAAAAGGCTTTTTGGCTCCAAAGTTGGAGTACTTTTGCATTGGTATGTTCAACGCAAGCAGCTTGTGCTGAAACATAGTTTCCACACATAAGCGTCTGTTACAGCCTGCTTGTCTGCTTAATTGGTTCATCCCCTGTTCCAGCAGTCTTGCAAGTTGTCCCTGATAAATGATTGTTTGTCTCATTGGTCCCTTAGTGTGATCAGTGGACGCCAGTCTGATTGTCCTGTATATGTAGGTTGCAGGTGCTGTCTCAGTTGTGGCTGGATTGTCTTAAGCTAAGGGGGTACTCTCATGGTTTATTCTAAATTCTAGTTTTCCTCCCTGTTGCCCCTTCTTGGGAGGTAAATTATTAGTGAGCAAATTATTAGGTACAGTGGGTGCTCCAAGCCTTCTTCCATTTCTCCTCACCTTCCTCATAACAAATGCCCCCTAGCGGCTCTGATCCTGCAATTGGCTCAGCCCAGTTGGTAACAAGAATTATTTTCTGAATGCACAGTCTTCAGGTTTTTTTAGCCATGGCCTGGAATGCTTGTCCGAATTAGAGAATTAAAACTGTCACAATTTTTTTTTTTTTAATCCTAGAAACTGCTGTCCCTATCCTGCCAGTTGATTTGGAGGAAATAAGGACTGTTTTACCTAAACTAGGGATATACAAGGGGAGCCTATCTGTTTCTGTATTTAAATGAATTCTAGTTATGTAAATGATCTTTTTATTTAGCTGGATAGTGTGGTATAAGCTGCGTCAGGTGACTGTCTGTACATATACACTTTATAGTTGCTTTTTATCATGGACTCATCTGTGCAGGCATCTTTGACTAATTAGCTCTTTTTGCCAGGGTTGCAGGCGGTAGAAAAACAAAATTCTGCATACACACTGGACCTCAAGGACGAAAACTTCTCAACCTTCATTTGGGTCCTGTGGTCAACATTCACAGTGATCTAGAAATACATGCTTGTATGACCTGCAGATGATCTCAATTTTAAATGATCAAAGCCTGTTGAGAAAGTGAGGGTGTATTTTTCTTGCTGGGTTCTGCTGGCTGTTCACCAGATGAGCATCCTACAGACCAGTTATGACCAATAAACATTAAAAATATTTAAACCAATGGTGTCGCTTCCTTTGGCCAGCAAGGCATAGCACACCCCAGCACATCAAAAAAAAAAAGAGGAAGTGAAGGACGGAAGGAACATATAAATTGATGTTGGACACTTAAGAAGCGAGATCCTCACATATTGATTCGAGGTGACCTGCGAGAATCAGGAGGCGAAATATGGACCAAAAAATCTACGGGAATCTTTCCGCCTCATCCCAGGAGATGCATAAAATTTGCCGAGAGGGCAACTTTCCAGGTACAGCCTCGACACCTGACACTCTTGACGAATAAGATGCAAAGCCTAGCAGGATCAGGTGCCCTCATGCTACTACCTTCAAATACAGTGCGGTGCATAGGTATTTCAAAAGTGATGCAGTTTTTGCTCTCTCTGTGCTCTTTGACTCTTGCGCATGAAATGAATCGTAGGCCGTTTTAAAAAGTGTCTTTGCTCCAACTACTCACAAACTGCACTGTGCATTCTTCAGAGATGTCCGTTATAACTGCACCAGAGCTGGCTTTGACCTGGTTCTTGAAAGGGAATGAGCTATGGCTTGCTGGATTTGCAAGTCCCTAATGTGACACAAATCTGAGACGTCACACCCATTGAGCATTTGGGTTGGGGAAGATGTGTTATTTTCCAGTTAATTAAGTGTTTGATGCTAAAATATTTGTCTAAATAATGTTTTTAGATCTGCTCACCAATATTTTTTGAGAAACACTTTGCAATTAAACATCATGGAAATTGAGCCCATCGCTCTTGCCCAAGGCAACTATTCAAAGTTCCCATGTTCTCAACATGGTTATGCTCTGGTGTCATCTAGGCATTGGTGTGTTTCTGTGTAATTCCTAGTGTGTTGGTGTGTTGGTTGATTGTGAATCTAAACATGCCTAAATATGTTGGAAACTTTCAGTCATTGAATTGCCCCCAGATACCTTTAAATAAATCAATTAGGTGACGTGGCATGATTTTGTTGCAGCTAAGATGCATAGAGACCCAGAGATGAGCGTCCAGGATAACAAGGAAGATCAAAGTGGAAGACAGGCACCCCAGAGAGGTGGTACTGGCACAATTAATGTACAATCAATTTCTGCACTAAAAACTAGTTTTACATCAGCAACATTAATGCCGAAAAAAGGAACTGAAACCTCTTGAAAGAAGTAGAAGTGTGAAAGTGAAATAAAAATAGATGACAACTGAGAACTCTGCCTGGCTGTAAATCATTTACATGTCATTTCATCTAAGAAATGAGCTCTTGGTGACTGTCATCTATGCTGTGTGCCTTGCCTGGCCAGGTCAGCGGACACTGTTTTGGTGTATTTTAATTCTGGTCATCATCTGTGCGGTGCTGCTGATCGCTGGAGTTAGTGCAGGGGCGTTCATGTGTAAGTTGCAATCCATGCATTCATCTATACAGTACTGCAGCTTCAATATTTTCATCTAAGGTAACAAAAAGATGTTGAGTGGCCAAAGGAGAGGGTTTGATTACTGGAGGAAACAGTGCAAAAGGTGTCATCACATGCTTATAGACCTTGATTCAGGGTGAATGATGAAAAAAAAAAAACTTAAGGAGAGATGGCAGCAACTTATTATGTTATGAATTAATGTCATTTAATTTCAGCAAAAAAGCATAATAAGCGCACATAAAGCTATAACACACCAATATTATAATAAAAATGTTCATAGTTTAATGTGTAATAAGTTTCTTGTAAATAATGTGACCAGTTTTTGTGTTAAATGTTTCATTTTAAATAATGATTTTAGTGGCATAATGTTCAATGAATAACATAAAAAGTCCAATAATACAACCCCATTTTTTTTCCAGTTTGAATTCAATGCTGACAACACATTTTTAAAAAATTGGGGCACTGGCAACAATGGACTTGAAAAGTTGAACTCTGTGAAGGAAATACACCTGGTGCAACATCTTGCAGCAAATTAGGCTAATTGGCAACAGGTTAGTAGCATAATTGGGAACGAAATGTCTTTCAGAAGTAAAGATGGTGAGGGCTTCTCCTCTGTGCGAAAGGCTGCAAGGGCAAAAAGTTTAGAAATTTAAGAAAAAAGTTTCTCAACGTGAAATTGCAAAGAATTTGGGGATTTTTTCCTCTATGATACAAAATATAATTTAAAGAGTCAGAGAATCCGGAGAAATCTCTGTATGCAAGCAACATGACCGAAAACAAATATTGAATGGCCACGAGCTTCTGGCCCTCAGGTGGCACAGCATTATAAAAAGTCAAGATTCTTTTGTGGAAATCACTGCATGGGCTCAGGAGCACATCTGTATACTATTGTTGGTGAACAGAGTTAGTCACTGCATCCCCAAATGCAAGTTAAAACTTTACCATGTAAACAGTAAGCCATATCTAAGCAAAGTACGGAAATGCTGTCACCTTCGCAGGGCCCAAGATAGGCAGAAGCAAAGTAGAAAATTGTCCTTTGGTCCGATCAAAATGTGAACTCAAAGTGTCCCAACTTTTTTGAGATGTGTTGCTGCCATTAAATTCAAAATGAGCTTATATTTTTCATGAAATGGTAAAATGTCTCACTTTCAACATCAGATATCTTGCCTATGTTCTGTTGTGAATAGAATATGGGTTTATGAGATTTGCAAATCATTGCATTCCATTTTTATTTACGTTTCACACAACTTCCGAACTTAACTGGAATTGGGCTTTGTATATTCAAAAAGGTATTATGTTGGTATAAATGACAAAACAGTGCAAATGAAGAACTTGTGAATTGCGTAATTGTACAATGAATGGCCAGTTATTTCAAAAATGCTCAAAATGAATGCTGTTACTTGAGATACACTAACAAAACATGAAGCAGTTTCCCCATGGATACAGTACATCATAATCTTAAAATGGTCTTGTTTTGGCTTCAGTGGGACGGATAAACTCCCAAGCAGAAAAGAACAAAGAGGATCTTTTGCAGAACATCCAGAATGTTGGTCAGTAATACTTTATCAGACCTCACCACTGCATATCTGAAATAATTAATCTCATAACTATTCAAAAAGGTATTCACTCACTCATTCACTCACTTACCCATATTTTGGTCTCTAGTGGAGATCAACCGGGATATTCACAATGTTGGTCAGTAATACTTTAGAAAACGACATTAACGTTACCGTATGTCGGCAAAAGCTTATCTCAATCCAATTACAATTCAGCAAGGTATTCTCTCTCTCTCTCTCTCTCACTTTGCCTTTATTTCTCTCTCATATTTGGGTCTCCAGTGGAAATGAACAACTTCACAGCAGAGAAGAAGAAGACGGATCTTTTGCTGAGTATCCAGAATATTGGTGAGTGAAACTTTCACAAGCCACATGACTGTATTTCTGAAAATTTTGTTCAATCTCATTCTGGTTACATTTAGACGAGGTATTTTCAGCTTTGTCTTCTCCCTCTCATTCTCCTTGGCTTCAGCAGGCAGTTGGTCAGTGATTCCTAAAAATACCACATTACCGTAAATCCATTGTTCTTAGTTTTTTTGACATTCTTGATTTATCTAATGAAGCCCCACTGTAGGTACACATTCTGTCTTTTCTAAATGGTTCATCCAATAAGGATGACAACAGTTTCCAGTTAGAGCTGACAGTCTAGACTTTATCCTCTTTGCCCTTATAGCTGGACTGAACTAAAATAACAAAAAATGTATCTCTGCCTGATGCATTATGGTGCTCACTGTATGTTATAATCATTAAACACGCTGTATGTTATAATCATTGAATAAGTTAAATGGCAAGAGGGCATTTTTTCACGTCAAATTTATACAAATAGATTGTATGGTATGTCAGGAAATTTCATGTGAAATTAGATTTAATGAGCCAAAGCAATTCAATCAAGAATAAAATGCATGGATGCGCTGTACAGTATGTTATAGTGAATGTGATTAAATGAAAAAGTACAAGAATGCCGCCCTTGGTTTTAATTTGATTGTTGCCGAATTCTTATTGGACATAACAGTTGATTAGTTGGTAAGAATAATATTTCTTTGCATTTTTCTTTGTGCGTTTGTGCGCATGCGTGTGCGCGCGTGTGTGTGCGTGTACATGCATGCATGTTTGTGTGTGTGTGTTGGGTTATTATTTGGGCCGCCAGTGGAGAAGATGAACTCCCAACTAGAAAGGAACAAAGCGGACCTCCTTCAGAACATCCAGAATGTTGGTTAGTGATACTTAAACACTACATTGCCAGTTTCCTGTAATTCCATTCTGACAGTTTAATTTTCATTGCATTATGTCTTTTATTCTTGTAAGATTTTCCTGCTTCTTATCTGGATTTTATTTTATTTATTTTTTTTGTTTTATAGGAGAAAATATCAAAAACATGATTGTGGAACAAAGAAACAGCACACGTAACTATCAGCAGTTTGGTCACTGACAGGAGTACTAATTTCTTGTTCCAAATAGATTAATTATATGGTACTACAGATAAACAATTCCACGAATTAAATGTTATTATAGGATGACTAAATTGCAGTATATACTGTAACTTATACTGTCACAAATAATGCTTGACAAGTGAAAATTTACTTACCCCATTGGCAAGATAGTCAAAATTACCTCAAATCAAGGACAAATTTCTTGTCTTACTAAAAAAATGGTGATAGAAATAAGTGTTTTAAGTCTTAAAATAAGTAGATTTCTCTTTCTTGAAAATCACTTTTTGCAGTGCTCCCTCAGGCTGCTAATGAAGTTGCTCAGTCCTGCCACTTAATTATGTCTTTTTTTCTCTTTTGATGCCTTTTTGTTACCCCTTCTCAACTCCTATTGGCTGTCAAGGGATTTCAAGCTGGAAGAGGTTTGGCTACAAATTTTACTACTTTTCTACAAATTCCACCACCTGGGAGAAGGCTAGAGAGCAGTGTGTAGCCATGGGGGCTAATCTTGCAATGACAAAAACAAAGGACGAGCTGGTGAGTGTGTGTGTGTGTGTGTGTGAGAGAGAGAGAGAGAGAGAGAGAAAGAAAGAGAGCTTTGAATTTAAAAGCCCTTTATTGGACATTAAGAGCGTATCAGACAAACAGCAAAAAAAAAAAAAAAAAAAAAAACCAAACACTGACATTACCTTAATAAAAAAAGAGAGGGTAAGGATTTTTATTAAAAATTAATCACCACACTGCCATCACCTTCATTTTTACAACACCAGGTGTCTTGCAGCCTCCAGATATCCAGAAATAGTGCAACATTCCCAACCATTTTATAATAGGAATATTCCACTTTTAACCCTGCAGTTACCAATCCTTTAAACATTTGAACTTTGTTGTACATCACAAGAGCCCACTGCTCTGATGCAGTTTTTCCTGCTTTTCCATATTGCCAGCTTTGCTGTGCCGCACAGATAATTTATCAGGATGGACTTTGGTTTGGTTTTCAGTGAATATTTAGGCCCCATATTAAAAAAGTTGATCTGAAAAAATGACCACAAGTGCAGAAAACCAACTCTTAAGGAGTTTAAACAAATCCCCTTGTCTTGATAAGTGCAAAACCAAATGACTAATGCCTTCAGGAACCTGACAAAAAGGACATCCCAACCCAATGCTTGGATCTAGATGGGTTACATGTCTGTTCGTGGCTATCGCCCTGTGTACTATGCTCCATTAGAGGTCAGCCGTCCGCTTCTCAATGGGAGGCTTATACAGGGATCACCAGTTGCCTTCATGTGGAGGGTGATAGCCAAAAACCTCAGCCCATTTGGTCGCTCTCATCTCTGCCAGCCGCTCTGTAGACTTTAACTTGACCTTCGGTGACCGTCAAAGGTCAAACTTCTCATAGTGAAATTTCAATGACTTCTGTCACCAAAACTATTATAGATAGAGCTTAGGTTTGTATTGTGGGCATATAGGACGTCATGTATGAAGTATAATTTGGTGACCTTGAACTTGACCTTCAATGACCTTCAACGGCCAAACTTTTGGTTTGCTCATTTGGTGACCTTCGTATTGACCTTCGAAGGTCAAATGTGGCCTAGTGAAAATTCAATGACTTGTATGACTAAAATGGTCACAGATGGAGCCTAGGTTTGTGTTTCTGACATCTAGGAAGTCATCTAAGAACTTTCATTTGCTGACATGCAACTTGACTGTCAGTGACCTTTGAGGGTCAAACTCGACAGTGAAATTACAATGACTTGTGTCACCAAAATGGTCACAGATTGAGCCATGGTTTGTATAGAGACATTTAGATAGTCATATATGAAGCCCATTTGCTGACCTCAATTTGACCTTCTGTGACCTTTAAAGTTCACAGTTGACATATTGAATTTTCAATGACTTGTATCACCTAAACTGCTTCAAAGATAAGGATTTTAATTACAGGAGGTATTACTGTAGACATTGCATATTTCATTTTATAAAAGATTGTTCCATTCCGAAACCAGTAAAATTCATCTGTGCCTTTGGGTTGGGTTCTGAGCGGCACCTCTGTAAGATCTGCAAACTGATGCGTGGGGGGAGCCCAGCGACTGTATCACAAATGGCTGATAAGCTCAGTCCAGAGCCATGCCAGATAGCAATAAAGCTTTTGTGGACTTCCTCCCCAAGATGCTTACTAAGGTGTTAATGGTCTTACTGTTACTTTGTACGGGGGTGTAGTTGCAAGGCTCTGGCTGACACAATGCCCCTGCGGGAGTCATATTACTATCCTTATTCTTAAGTTGGAGTTCAGTTATATTAATCTGTTTAAGATAATCTAAATCTCTAGGAATTTCATAATATGTTTATATGTTCAATATCCTGTTAAGAAATCACTTATATACTTATAACCCAATTAAACTATATATTAATTCATCTTAAGACTTTTTCATGACAACTGCATCATATTAGTACATATTCATATCATGTTTGGTCTTGTTATTCTCGGGGGAATCTAAGGAGGTGAATGGAGTATGTTTCATTCCCATTGAAATTATGGTTCATTCCCTTTTGGAAACTCCTGAGAATTTGGTCAGAATACTCTCTGGTAATCACCCTATTCTCCTCTCTCTGCTGAAGTGTTTTAGTACATCCTCCTCATGGTGGGAACCCAAAAGCCGGATTCGACCCCCCTTCCAGGTGTTTATGGCCATGCCGCCTGGATCAAAGACGTGTTTTGGCTTAAAGCAAAGAGAAACAATCCTTTCGGGAAGATCGTATCCGATCTCTCCCCCGCCGCGTTAGTTGAGTAGCCTTTTCAATGATGTAACATCGTTTTTCGAACTTCCCGCCATTTAGTGCGTGTATCCTTTTCCTCCAGGTATGACTTTATTCTCCTCTTCTAAATTATGTGTAACTTGTAATTGGCTTAGTGTTGATTTGTATGATTTAAGCTTTTGCCTACCTGGTGAATAAATCATTGTTATTCCTTTAAGCTTGCGTGGTCTCCGTGACTCCTAATCCCTTTGTCCTTTCTAGCCAATGCTAACCGGTACTTAGGGGGTAAGTCCTTATCATTCCAGACTAGCTAGCTGATGTTTTAAAGGATGTGATGGGCTTTAAGTTGGATTGCAAGTTACGGTCTACTCATATAAAGGGTTTATGTAGTATCGGTCCTGGGATTTTGACCTTAAGGGCTTTCTTGAGCTTATAAACCGGTGCCTGGCCGATCCCCTTAAGGGGCCCTGTGGTGCGCATTATGTAGCATCGGTCCTGGGGATTGACCTTAAGGGTTTTCTTGAGTTTATAAGCCAGTGCCTGGCCGATCCCCTTAAGGGGCCCTGTGGTGTGCATAAATCTGGGTTCATGATATGTTTATGCCAAAGTTGCTACTATCATGGTAATTTCTTCCATCCTCTAGAGCTCTCACCGAACTAAGATCCGGCAACTGCGCTATTACCCGGGGGCGTCAGTTGAGTAACTGGTTTTCACGGATGAGTCTGGCGACGTAGCTGCCCCGAGATTCGCGCATGTGTCCCTAAACTATAAGTTCTAATTCTAATTTGGAGTCAGATATTTAACGAGGGTATAACTAAATTTGGTATCCTAAATTTATTATGGAGTCAGATTAATTGTAACCGTTGTGCTTCTGTGCCCCGTCCTTCGAACGGAGAAAATATATCCTTTTTATTGTGATTCGCACCAGCCAGGACGTCGCACGTGCTAATACTAGCCAAAAGAACACGTTGAACCTTCGCCCTACAATTTTCGCCGTTGGTTATTGTTTTGTGGGTTTTACATTACAAATGTATGTGAACTTTTATTTAGTGACCTTGACATTGACCTTCAATGATTCGAACGTCAAACTTCACTTGAAATTTTCATAACTTTCATCATCACTATAAGATTGCTTGCCGGTAAGCTACAGGACCCTTGGTCCTATATTTGGGATATTGGCTCTGTAATTGACTGCAATATTTGGGGTCATTGTACATTTTTTTGCTCTTTCTTTCTGCAGCAATTCCTTGCAAAAGAAGGCAAGGGCAGATACTGGCTGGGACTACATGACATCACTTCCGAGGGAACTTGGAAGTGGCTGGATGGTAGTTCTCCAGCCGCAGGGTGAGCAATGACCAGCAACACAACCTATTTCACCTCCATATCCCTACGAATGATTACTGACCAGCAAAGTTCTCTAATTAACTACATTCAGATTATGAAGGGGAAATCTCCCAGCTTAAACCCAAGCGCTGATTGCCCAAGTACCTAGTACTGTTGCAGCTGATTATTAAGTTTTTTGAATGGTAAATTTTGTTTTTTTGGAATGCATATTTTTTTAATTGAAACTCTAAATTACCTTTCTTTCAATCACCAGAAATATAATATCAGCTCTACTTTTTTTCAGTGAAGTAGATCCTAATGCAACCCCTATTTTGAAAAAAGACAGCACACAGTGAAAAATGCTAATAAAATAAAAAGGGATTGATTTAAAATTCCATTTACGTTCTTCTATGTTGAAAACAGTACAACAACACATTATTTGATGTTTTTACAAGTTCAGTGTTTCCCCTGCCATCGTTTTCGTAGGGCACCCCCCTCCCAACAGACATCCCGCCCCCCAATGGGACCCCCCCCAACCCTGAAATTCAAGTTTTTTTAACTACTATTTTTAAAAGCCTTTAAGTACAAAAATGTTGTATTCTAAAATAAAATCTGGGTTTGCGATGACGCTGTCCCCATTGTGGAAATACGCATCAGAACAGAAAAGGAAGCAAATATACAAGTTTTAAGGGTGCTGAAATAATAACAAAATGCAAATAAGAAAAGCACACATGCATCCACAATTCCTGGTTTATGGTATGACCACTTCAGAGGCGCACCGTCAGGAGATACAAACGAAATGTTGGGCCCCCCAAAAAATTGGAAAAAGGGGTCCCCGACAGCCACTCAAGTTGGCACATTTTGCAATGACTAAAAAAAAACCTGTGAGCCTGGAGGCATTATAGCGCAGCCCGGCCGTTACCTAAGTAGGGCCCCTTCTAGGAGTTTTTGCGAATCAGGAGAAAACACGGCTCGCCAACCGAACTCACTAACGATCAATTCCAATTAAGTACGTTAGTCACAGGAAATGTGAGGAACTCAACCAGACCCAGAATTCAAATTGTTGTAATTATATTGCGAACAAGCCCATTCTTGTACCAAGTCAGACTCAAGTCAGAGTTGGCTTCCTAGCATACAGTTATTTTGGCCACAATATAAGATGGAACAAAGCAGAAACATATTTTTCGTGGTACAATTTTGATGCACTTTTATACCAATCCCAAACCACGAGGTGACGAGGACAAAGACTGCTGCGCAGGTAAATTGGATTTTAAGGTAAAATAACTTGAAACTCCACTCCACTGTTTGTGTCAATGTGACTCCAAGTAAAAATGTCCTTTTTGAGAAATGTTATTTTTTTTCCTGCATCAAATTTTCATAACTAGACCTGCAAGAGTTTATTTTTGAACATTTATTTGTTTTCAACTCTGCATCTTGTTTACTGCCCACCCATACCCAAATTATCCATCTCCTACCCCCTCATTACCCATATGATCGATGTACGTATAATTTATGTGTTATACTTTCCAAGTACTTACCTGTGACCCCTCACCCGCTTTTACTCTAGACTTGAGACTAGACAAATGTATTGCTTCTAATTAGATGGATTATTAGAATGGAGTAAATGTGGCAATTTCTACTTTTTCTACATGATATTATAGACACCACAATCACACAAGTTAATGGTGCAAAGACTACAAAGAGCATAATCTTAGATATAGGTAAAGCATAGGTTTGGGTTTTATGTGCAAGCAATAACTAAGTTGGGAAAAGGTCATGCTTCTGCAGTGCTATGAAAATTATTTCCCTTTCTGATTTCTTTTTTTTTTTTTTGCATATTTGTCACACTTAAATGTGCAAATACTTTTTCACAGCACTGTACATCTATTGGTGTCAAGTGCATTCACAAAGACCACAACTAAGCAAGTTTACTGGCCCACTAAAACAAAAATGAAGTGTAAAGAAAGACATATGGTAAATCAAAAGTTATTTAGGAAGTTACATATAAAAATGTATCATAATAGCAATAGCAAATGGGACTCACTCAATGAGAGTCATAAAGCTCTCAATTTTTTAAACCCCTGTGCATCCTCAGGATTCGCTCAGACACCCCAATGCATCCCTGGGACTCATTTTTTCTATTGCCATGGCAAACCCTGAAAATATGTGAACATATACACTACAGGCCAGAAGTTTGGAAGCAAGGCCAGTACAGGTCAAAGCATTCTTCCCTTAGGATCCTAAGCATTCTTCCAAGCTCTGTCAGGGTTACCGAGACAAAAAAAAAGAGGAAGGTGTTCTTTGAAAGATGGTTTGGCCCCCTCAGTCTCCAGACCTCTCTCCAACTGAGCTTGTGTGGGACAAATTGGATCGATCTATCCGAGTGCGTCCCACGAATCAGCAGTCTCTCATTGATGAAATTAAGAAAGCTTGGAATGCAATTCCTGGCACATACCTTAAAAAACTTGTGGAACCAATGCCTCGTATATGCCATGCTGTTGTTAAAGTAAGAGGAGGTTACTTTGAAGAAAGAAAAGTCTAAGCAGAAAAAAGGAAATACCTGATAATTTGAGTAAAAATGTATTCTGATAAGTGACTTTTTTTCTAATAATCACGTTTATTTTGTTGCAAAGTATGCCAATGAAACTATGATCTTTTTTTGAATAATTTTTGATCTTGCTTCCAAACTTTTGGCCTGTAGTGTAAATATGAGTCTTAACTGTCAGGTCAAAATGCTCTGTAATCACAGGTAATATGGTCCCGTGGGGAGTGGGTCCTGCGAGGACCCCACCCACGTACTGCCCACAGCGCAGTCAAAAACTGTCAAGTTACTGCAATTTATGAAAATTAAATAAAAAATTTGTCTGTGGTGGCAATACAGTAAATGTCATAGTGTGACCAAAATCAATATGAGTCCTTCTTTCTGCCCCATAAACAATCTCAAAAAGTGTGACATGATTCTAAAAAAACTGTTCCAGTTATTACAGTTGGAAAAATGAACTTTGACCTGGTTGTGGCGCAACAGGAAAGGTTGTAGGTTCACACAAAGCTGTAGGGTTTATCTAATATGTGACAGGAATGAACAAAAATTTTTGTGCTATTCCAGTGAAAACTGTTTAGAGTTATCGTGTTAACACAAAGGATCTGCAGTGGCAGTGGTGACGGCAGCCAAGCCGAAGACATAATGTCCCTGAACACTTTGTTTCAGGAATACAATCATATTGTGCACCGCACTGCAGAGGGTGAAATGTCTAAAATCTTAGCACTTTGTCTCTGAGGGGAGTTGTTCTCAGAAACAACAGATAAAATCTGTTGGCGAACTGGTGATCCTTGTTCCGTCTTTGCTCCTGAGGGACTAGGCCTTTTGTTTGAGGCTCCTTTTATGCCATTACACAAAGTATCTCACCTGTTTAACACTACCTGTTTCACATCACCTCAGCATTTCAACTTGTCACATCATTATTTTATTAAGTTGCCCATATGCCCACTTTATTAGTCTGTTGCAGTCATCAGATTTGAAAAATCTTATACTGTATATTCAATATACGATTGAATACCTGAATGGAAAAATGATCAGAGTCACATTTTCACATTGTGTAGAAATGATGAATTCAAAATTCAAAACGATCTTAGAAACAAAGCACTGAAAAAATATTTAAAAAAATATATAATATTATAATAATATAATATTATATATTATTATAAAAATATTGCAACGTATAATAATATATAAAATATACAAAAATGCAAAATTTGGACTTGATCGTTCTTCCTTTGTGGTCTTCAATTGTCTTCAACATTGAGGCCTTCCTGGACTGGAGATCGACATTCTATTTTTGAAGGGATCTCTGTGATCATTTCATTGTGATTGATAGGATTCTGTGTCCTGTATCACAGGTTGTGGGCCTCTGGAGAACCCAATAATGAGAACGACCGTGAAGACTGTGGTGAGACGATTGGGGAGTTAAACGATTTGCGTTGTGATCTCAAGCAACGCTGGATCTGTGAAAAGAGTCTCGTAATATAGGACACTCAGCATCCATGTATGAATTGCAAACTGAACAAGCACTCTCAAAAAAAAAAAAAAATTGTGATTTCTTTCAAATTAATCTTGCAATAATAATGGGGCAATCTGTGTTATAGAATACCATAACATGACTTGCCAAAGCATAGCATAACAGTGACAAATACAGGCAATTCTGGTCTCCATTTCCCCATGACTGAAGTAAACCTGGCATCAAGGATACAAAAGGACTAGATGGATCTTGCATTATATCAAGTCGGTCTTTAAAAACACCCAGAGTTTCTGCCTCTAAGACATGGCCTGGTAAGCCATTCCACACTGATGACTGATGTTGTCATCAGATTTGCAATTTAGCATATACTTTCAATGAACAATTGAAATCACATGTCAAAGCTTATGGTTTCAACAGAGCATGAATGGGCTTTTCAAATCACTGCTATTTGATTATATTTACATTTTCCACAATGTACCAACTTTTTCAGGATTGGGGTTGTACTTTTTGCCTGGAATCCATCTAGATCAAGTGTTGGTCGCTCCCAACTGTCACTCACTGATATAGTCTGGCCTCAGTCGGTAGGCCAGCGTTTAGCCCTTACGTCACTAATGAACTGGATATATAAATATTCACCAGCAAGAACCACCAATCATGCGGCGCCATTTGCAGAATGAATGCTGATCGTCACATCTGCGAGCAACTAAACGTTGGGATAGACAAGCATCTATCTCATATCTGCATGTTGCCTGTATATTTCCTTTTACTTTGCTACATCAGGCATTTTACAACACAACTAACGGCTGTACTCAGCATTACGAATATGAGTTAGCTGGCCAGCTACGGCATTCGTGAACGTTATTTGACATGAGCATAAAAATTAGATTGTGGCTTGCTTGCATTTACTCTCGGAGTGGTTGTTAGGTTTTGAACAGGATAATGTTTGGCCATATCTGCAATTTGTTTATTTCAGTGGGATTCCCCGGTATGATAAAGGCTAAATTGAATAATACTCAAATTATGCAACGTATTTTACTGTAATTGGCATTAGCTATAGCTTGAAGGGCATGATTGCATCAGCTAGGTTAAGCCTTTGAAGCTGGTATGTAATACGACAGTAGCTAATTTATTCCTTGCCTGTCTACTTTCTTCAGAAAAGAAAAGATGGATTGTTGCTATTACTGCAACCTATTGCTGCACAACGTTTCGGCATTTTTAACGTGGATGGCCAACCCTTATTTTGCCGCTTTTCTCGCTTATTTAATCCAGTACAAGATCATAGCGATCAAATATATTCCTTTTCCCTTTAAAAACGATTAAACATGGATGGCAGTAACAGTATCACTGAACATATAAACACAAGCATTATTTCAGTTTGAAAGTTTAATTTGTAGTTTGCCGCAGTCCATACTGTATTTCTGTATTGCCAGATGTTACGTGACCACTGCTGAGAGAGACACAGGTCTCGAACAAAGTTCATTTTGTCCTGATCTGTTGGTCTTAAAAATGCCATTGCAGCACCAGAATGTTTGGAAGATATGCAGCCTGTGAAAAATCAGTACAATATTTAATTCTGTGACAATGGGACAAAATAATCAGTGATAATCTGTGCTCACGTTCACTGCTCCCCATTGGAATCAATTCATTCAAGACCCGCTGCAAGTCTATCTAAAGGGGCGGGGCACCCTTGCGACTGTGAGCCAATCACAGATCTCGCATGGATTTTGTGCGAATATTTGAAAGTCAAATACTAGCCTACCGACTGAGGCCAGACATATCAGTGAGCGACCGTTGGGAGCGACCAGCACTTGATATGTATGGATTCCAGGCAATTGTACTTTAACATCGGCAAGTGTTTGAAATTCATTGACTTTTTGCTATCATCACAAAACACCATTGCACAGCTCCTTTTTTCAAATTTTTATTTACATTTCACCATAGGCCTGAAGTGAGCCATAGTCCAGGCTATTGAAGCAAATTTCTCTAAACAGAATTTATGGCCAATTCAATTACCACCGTTTTTTCTTTATCGGTTTATGCTTCATGTTTTTCTTGTTTTTATCATATAGCCTCGAGCTATTTGAGTTAATTATTGGCCAATATTTAAAAAATAATCACATAAATACAGTCTAAATAAAACGTCATTCGCTTTTTGTCATTTGCTTTTTTTTTGTGGGCAGGATGCAGGACAAAAAAGTAAAACCCTAGTCACCCTAGAGGTGGAGTGAGCCGGAATACCGTCAGAATGAAAATTCTTTGTATATTCCTGGATATTATACAACATGTAGATCCGACCGAGCAATCTGATTGGTCAATCAGACATTTAGAATGTTCTCAAATGAGCAAGACAGCACTGGTAGCCTGTGCTTAAATGAAAAATACCTCATCACTGAAAATATTACTCCGCCTATCTTAGTTGCCTAGGCTAGGCCATTGATTTAATTAATTTGTCAATTTGTTTGCATTTGTACATTGAAATAAACATTTAATAAATCAACACATCTATGAAAACTGTCGTCTTTATTTCAGAGGTTAATTGATAATGGCCTGAAAAGGTGATTAGCTAAAGCCCCCGAAAGGTGGGGTTGAAATTATATAACTCTGTTCAGCCTTCATGTTACAGGTTACTTTTTTTTTACTTTTGCTGACGTCAATTTAGACTGACACACCCCCAGCTGAAATGAAACATCTGCTGGTGAGTTTATCAAAATATAGATGTTTGTTCTGGCGCCGACGCTGGAAAGCCGTTCCCTATATTTAAATATAACCGTGAATATAAGTTTGTTGTAGATAAAGATCAGCTGTGCTGGCAAGTCGTTGTCACGCACCTGTTAGCTTAAAAATGACTTAGATGTCGGCAGAAGTATAACTATCCATCCATGCAAAAATGATTTTTTCCAGCGAATATTCTAGTTACAACACGATTGAGCTAGCAAAGCAGTTTTGTGTTGCTATGTGCGATATTTATTCAGTTTTGGGAAATCACGATGTCTAGAAAACATAAGCCCAAGTTGGCTGGCTGACAAGGACTATTTAAAGGGGACCTATTATACTACATTTCAAAGTTTATATTTTTATCTTGGACTCCCCTAGAGTACTCCTGATTGTTCAAAGTCTAAAAAAGGGTCCTTATTTAGCTCAGTCTGCCATCCTCAAAAAACCCCATTTGTAGTCCATTGTAGTCTCTGCCTGATACACCTCGTTTGGGCAGCTCTTCCGCTATGGCTCCCCCTCCCCATGTGCCCACTTTCGTCTGATTGGCCAGCTCTGTAGAGGGCGGAGCTGGGTGGGACTCGGCAGAACGCAGGTTTCCAGGTCCGCCTCCCTGTGTTAAACATGAGACGCGTCTGCCATCTGAGCTAAGGAATTCCGCAATCAAACTCTATACATGTATAGATCTATGAAATGAAATGAACTTGTTCTAATAAACGCAGCGGCGAAAGTGGAGGACGCAGTGCGGAAGTCTGGCAGCTCAAACTCGAATTTGCTATCTACCTACGGCTTCTATGGTGAGTACAGCGGTGCTTCTACTCTATGGCTAGGATTGAGAGAAAGCTAGAATCCACCCCATACAGACACATTTGTAGAACGGGTCGACATACCCAAGTGTAGACCCGAGACCGTAGAAATCCGTTGGGTCTGAGTTTAGAGGGAAACATGGACAGTGAGGAGCAGCAGAAAGTGGACCAACAACTTATGGACTGCTTTAGTGTGTATTATAAGGACCTGCTGGTTCGTGTGCTTTACTGTGGTGTGTCGCTACCGTGGAGTAACAAACAGCTTCTGCGCTGGTATATGACGGAGGGGCGAAAGCTCCAGGCTAAACAGCCTTTTCGGAAATTGCCCGTGGTAATGTTTTACTGATTGCGTCGGAATGATCAGCGTTTGCTCGCGGAAAATGGGCGCGTTAAGCCGCTTTCACACCGGACGCAAGACAAATTTTTCGCGCAAGAGATTACATTCAAAAGACAATGCATTGACTTTGAATGTAATCTCTTGCGCAAAAAATTTGTTTCGCCTCCGGTGTGAAAGCGGCTTAACACGCCCATAACGCGTGTATTTGCGTCTTTGCATTGACTTTGAATGTAATCTGTCGCGCGAAAAATTCGTTTGGAGTCCGGAGTGAAAGCGGCTTAACGCGCCCATAACGTGTGTATTTGCGTCTTTGCATTGACTTTGAATGTAATCTGTGGCGCGAAAAGTTTATTTCGCGTCCGGTGTGAAAACAGCTTTATGGATAGTATGCAACAGTGAGAGAGAGATCTGGTTATGTTATGAACATAATACAGGTTTTACAGACCCTAAGTTCCGTTAGCATGGACAGTTGATTATGTGGAGCTGGCAAATCGATAACTTCTACAGGAAAGAATCTCCTATTCAATCTTCGCCTTTTTTCGGCTTTTTATCAGCCAGAACAATTTCTGCAGGGGGATGAAATTACCACGGCAGTGTGTTTGTTATACCAGACACGTTAGAGCTGGTGCGTTTCGCATTGCTTTCACTGCGTTAGCATCAGAGAGCTAGCCCAGATATTGGTGAAGTATCCGGCTGATCCCGGTCATGGATAAGTGAAGCGATCACAAGCAGCCATAAACAAACCCAAACACGTATCCCAAGCTCTGCAAAACCTACGTCTGGTCTAACTGCAGCCTTTTCAGCCCAACTTTGCCGACACAAAACACCTCTCCGGTTAGCTTCAACTGTAGTGGCTACAATCAGGCAACATTATGATGAAACTGCCACATTAGCAATGTTTACATGCGCAAAATTTCTCCAATCCGATCCTAACCTCGGTTGATCGGAAATTCCAAATCCAAATTCACATGGACACTAAATGAAATGATCCAATCATGACTTGCGTATACATCACCATGCGTTTAATCAGAATGAATCACTTGGCCATGTGCAGTGTTGTCTAATTTTCCGGAAATATTAGAAGAAGTAGAAGACGAAAAAGCTGTACTTCCGCCTCTGTGTAAACAAACGCCATGTTGTCTGCACATCCTCGTTCGCTCTTTGTAACACACATGCACAGTGAAGACAATTTACCCCAACCACGAAGACAGGATCCGAATGGGTGTGTATATGGATGTTGTTCAGAATGATGATCGGCATAAACCACCTCTCTCATTCGGAATGAAATTTCTTTCCGAATGGACCGTATCAGATCAGAATCTTCCAATTGACGTGTTTACATGAAGCATTTTTAATCTGATTGGGCCTTTATTCCGATTATGTGCGCCCATGTAAACATAGCTATTGATGCTTACCGAAGTAACACAAGCATACCGATCAGAATTACTGCATATAAAGCCCTATTTGCACAGTATTAGAATTACCTGGGGACCTCTGGTAATTTGTAATTATTGCGGAGGACATCTGCGATCTTAATCCTGTGCAAATGTGCCATGTCTGTAATTTGTAAAGCAAAAATTCCACTGCAAATTACCTACCATATTTCACCAAACACAGACGTCATGTGATAACACTAGTCCTGTGCGAATCGACATGTCAGTGATTTGGGGGTGTGTTCTAGCTTTTGTTTCTTTTTCTTCTTTTTCCGTGCGTTTTTCAACCTCTTTCCCGGTAGAATCATAAAGGCTGTGGTGGAAATTATGAATGACAGTCTTGATAGCATTGTAGGAGCAAATGCAAGAGTCTCATCATCTCGCTACACAGTATGGAGACCATTCGCAGCAAGCTCAAATTCATCAGAAGAGCGAAATTTCAGATGTTGAGATGCAGTGTCGGTTCTAGAACCGGGAATTAGGGCGGGGCACAGACACGTCCCTTTATGACAATTAGTCCTGGCTAGCTCTCAATCATTTTCCTTTACTGACGCATTTGCCAATTATCCTAATTGGCAACAGAAGACACGGATTCTCTCCATATGCGATCGAGCAGCGATGAAATCATGGGCTAAATTCAGTACAGTGGCGGAACCAGAACTGAGAATTGGGGTGCACAAAACATCCATTTAAAACAGTTATTAGTCCTGACCTGTTCTCAGTCATTTTCATGATTAACAAAAGGTTCACTCCGAGGGCACTCCACACTTAACAGGTGCTGCATGTTCTCCCTGATTACGTAAGAAGACAATCATTCATATGGACGCGTATTTGCTGTATTTAAATCAACGTTATTCAAATTTGCATACCTGTGGACTCTCACGCAAATAGCTTGAGCCGCATGCTGCCTATTTAACTGCCGAGTGCCACTTTTTTTTTTTTAATCAACCCACGCAATACCGAGAGTGAAAGGCAATATTTCATTGGAACGTGGACCTGTTCAATCAACGCCAAGCATTGGCCTGTTAATAAGTAAATTATTTTTCTGCACTGAATTTCCCCCATGATTTCATCGCTGTTCGATCGCATATGGAGAGAAACCGTGTCTTCAGTTGCCAATTACGATAATTGGAAAACGCGTCAGTAAAGGAAATTGATTGAGAACTAGCCAGGACTAATTGTCATAAAGGGATGTGTCTGTGCCCCCCCCCCAATTCCCGGTTCTAGAACCGCCACTGTGTAACAAGCTCAATACAAACACACGTCAGCCCGTTATCCCAACAACTAATGCCCACAGTCCCGTTGCTACTTTATGACATGGTGTTTACTGAAGTTGTACTGTTGTTTACTGTGACCCATCAGATAATAATGTGACCAACATTTTTATACAGTATAGGTTCACGGGTTTAACAGCTGTCAAAATGTGCCGACGCACAGCCTTCATGCGACATCATATCATGGGCATAATGTCAGTAAATACGAGTAAAATACAGGCTTCGCTTATCCCGTACGAATGCACCGCAGGAAACACAGAGGTCGGGGGGGTAATTTATAAATTACCAGAGGTCCCAAGGTAATACTAATCCCATGCGAATAGGGCTTAAGTCAACCAGGAGCATTTTTAAGTAGCACAGCATGTGAACTAACATGCAGTTCCTGGTAACCGAGCATTCATAACAACCACAGAGACAAACTCTTGCAATACAGGTTTTACAGACAGCAAGTTCCGTTACCGTGGACAGTTGTACTAAGCATCCAAATTACAAACAAGTATTAAAAGTTAGCTTCAAATGAGGTTTATGTTCACACACCTTCTGTTGAATTTCCCCTGTTATTACTCTTGCATATTTAGGACACAAACATTAGCAACAGTAACTTGGCTACGTTAACCGCAGTGCTACAGCCACATTCAACTGGCTATCACGTTAGGTAGGCTTATGCTGTAAAAGCAACTTACAGCTTCCGCGTCTGTGAGTCACAGACAGTCGCGACCAATACAGACTTAATCTTCGGATATTTTACAAAGCCTGCGTTTGAGGCCAGTTGTTAGTGCTAACTATCGTTAGCGGTCCTGCTAGCCACCCATAACACATTAGCTTCACTTCCATTATTTGCTGTTATATTGTTACTTACAGCTTGTGGCTCCGAGCGCTTGATCGATGCAACTGCTTCAGGTTTGAGAAGCAGCTGAAACACGTATCCTGTGTGGAATTATCCTTTATTGACAAAACTGTCTTTGGTGAAATGCTGAGCACAAACAGCTAACGTTCCCTTTGGCCGTGGCTGTTTGCTGCCAGCAAACAAAAAAGCTACCCACTGATTTCTGGTGCCATCGTCTTTTGGAAGAGAAATAGATGCTTTTCTTCGCATCCAAAAATAAACGGACAAGCAGCTTTGGGGGAGATACTGACAAAACTGCACCTCAAATGATCTGCGGTTCTTCTTTTGTATTTCCAAAAGTGTAGAGGCTACTAAGGCATAGGCCATTTCTCAATATGCGTTCTTCTCTGCACTTCTGTTCTTGTGAACTTGAGAAACGTCATCCCTCTAAGACCACGTACTGTCTCAATTCAAAGTTCGCATCTCGATGAGAACGGTTACCAGTCCCGGAAGTGTTCTTGACACACCCATTTTTCCGAGGATGCATCGGATGGTAACTTGTGTGGACTTGACAGCATGCATATCCCAGAATTCTTTTCGGCATATAAGCAGGAGCGGGACGCCCCTGAGAGAGAAGGCCTGGGTCAGATTTCCCAAAGGCGTAGTTGCTAACTAAATTAGCAACTTACATAGTTTGTCCATTCACAGTCAATGGGTCCAACTATGTAAGTTAGCATCTGTGATTTCGGGAAATGCACCCCAGGATCGGTAAAGCTGCTTTCGCACCGGACACGAAACAAATTTTTTGGCATGACAGATTTACATTCAAAATCTTTGCATTGACTTTGGATGTAATCTGTCAGTATTCGTTCGCTATTTCTTCGCTAAATACTATTCTGCTAATTTTCAGGCGAGGAACTATTATCTGAGTACATTTTGAATATTGGCTGCTTTACGATGTTTTATGTCGAATATGCTCCAATGTTTTCGTAGTAGAGAAACTCCGCAACAGCCGGCGGAACGTAGCTAAGCTAAGCACCTTAACTAGCTCACGCTCACAGACCCCTCTTCCCCCACAGATAACATTACTGGGGAAAAAAAAGGATGATGGCAGAGGAAGTCGTGGCTCACTGGCTGGCGTATTGCGTAATAGCAACGAGAACGCATCGTCTCAAACCGTCGACAGCGTTATGAGTGCTCGTAGCCTTGGAAGTGCACTCTTCCTAGAGCGACTAGCGAGAACGTTCCTCCCAAGAATGCAAGTTCGTTCTTAGCATTCTTGTTATTGAGGAACGGCAATAGTATAATCCGTGGTTGTTTGTTGCCTGCTAGAATAGTTTCCGGTGTGGGCAGGTCCAGTGCAGTGGTTGGCTCTGGCCAGGTCTGTATTAATTGGACGGCACAACCTGACATCAGGTTTTGCCCAGATCTCATGAAGATCTCGGGACGAGCTGTTCAGAGAGGAAATCACGTTTACGAAATCACGTTCTTGGATTATGGCAAAACCCCTGTATCTTATGTTTAGAAACTTTACAGAGCTTGAGCATAGACATCCAACATTATAACATTACTTACCGTATATGTATTAAAAGAAGGATCAGCATAATAGGTCCCCTTTAACGTTAGATCTCATGTACTTCCACTGAAACGGGGAGAATACTAGCAAAAAAAAAGTTTATATTTTGAGAGCGAAATGCTCACAGCATGAATTCATTTTGATTATACATTTTATTTTGTTGGTAATAGTTGTATAATCGCATTATTACACTCGAGGGTGTGTTTGACCGTCATTATTGTCACTTTTGTCACTCATTCCTGTCGTGACAATAATGACGGTCAAGCACACCCTCGCATGTAACAACGCTTAATTTGAAGTGCGTTCTAAAATTTCTGACTGCATTCTGAGTGCATTCCAAATATTTGGGCCCATTCTTGTGGCCGGCTCGAATGTTTTGCTCATGCTCAAAACTTTCGAGGTGCATTCAAAGTGGAGAAATATCAAACGGCATCCGAAGTGTATTCTAACTGCGCTCTGACTGCATGACAGATATTCTTACGGCATTCCAACAGCATTCAAAACATTCTGCTTGCATTCGAGGGAGAATCGAAACGGCAAGCCATGTCAAATCCTGCCAGAATGTCCTGAATGCGCCTCGAATGAGCCAAAATGCACCTCGAATGCATCTCGATTGCTGCTAGAATCTATTTCGATATTAAAACAATTCAGCTGGAATACACTTCAAATGCCCTTGGAATCATTCAATTGCCTCTGAAATCAGTGGTGGCTGGTGAACTGGCAATAGGGGGGCTGAAACCCATCCCCTAAAAATAATGATTGGTCATGCCTGTTTTCAATCATTCATTTAAATTACCATTACATAAACTCCAAAAACTCTCAACATTATCAGGTGTGGCCAGTTTTCATTAATAACGCATACCTGTTAACTTTCATGCATTCGGCATCAGTTTTAGTGGCATATTTACGTTCCCCTGCTGTAGTCAGCAATTACTCAATCAACGCATATGGGACACCCGTGTTACATTATAAGTACTACCCGAATTCCGAAATAGTTGGGACAAAGTGTAAATTGTGAATAAAATCAAAACGCAATGACTTTCAAATCACACCAGCCAGTGTTTTATTCACAATAGAACAGAGATAACATAGCAAATGTTGAAACTGAGAAATTTTACAATTTGATCTACAAAATGAGCTCATTTCAAATTTGATGGCTGCTACAGGTCTCAAAAAAGCTGGGAAAGGGGCCTGTTTACCTTGGTGTAGCATCCCCTCTTCTTTTTAACACAGAGTGGAGGCGTCTGGGCATTGAGGAGACAAGTTTCTTGAATTTAGCCATTGGAATTTGATCCCACTCTTGTTTAATACAAGTTTTGGGTCTCCTTTACGGGACTTTTCGTTTAATTATGCGCCAAATATTCTCAATCGGTGAAAGATCAGGACTGCAGGCAGGCCACTTCAGCACATGGGCTCTTTTACTATGAAGCCATGCTGTTGTAATAGCTGCAGTATGTGGTTTTGCATTATCCTGCTGTAATACACAAGGCCTTGCCTGGAATAGATGTCGTCTGGAGGGGAGCATATGTTGCTCTAAAACCTTTATATACCTTTCAGCAATCATGGTGCTTTTTAAAACATGCAAGTGTCCCACACCATATGCACTAATGCATCCCCATACCGTCAGAGATGCTGGCTTTTGAACTGAACACTGATAACAGGTGGGGTGGTCTTTCTCCTCTTTAGTCTGGAGGACACGACGCCCATGATTTCCAACAAGAATTTCAAATTTGGACTCATCTGACCACAGGACACTTTGCCACTTTGCTACGGTCCATTTTAAATAAACCTTGGCCCACAGAACACGGTGGCGCTTCTGGATCATGCTCAACAATGGCTTCCTTTTTGCATGATAGTGTTTTAGGTGGCATCTGTGGAAGGCATGGCGGACTGTGTTTACAGACAGTGGTTTCTTGAAGTATTCCTGGGCCCATTAAGTAATATCAATGACAGAATCATGCGGGTGAGTGATGCAGTGGCGTCTGAGGGCCCGAAGATCACTGGCATCCAGTAAAGGTCTTAGGCCTTGTCCCTTATGCACAGAGATTTTTCCAGTTTCTCTGAATCTTTTGATGATGTTATGCACTGTCAATGATGAGACCTTCAAAGCCTTTGCAATTTGATGTTGAGGAACATTGTTTTTAAAGTATTCCACAATTTTATTTGCGCAACCCTTCACAGGTTGGAGAGCCTCAGGCCATCTTTACTTCTGAGAGACTCAGCCTCTCTAAGACATCCCTTTTATAGCGAATCATCTTACACACCTGATGCCAGTTAATGTAATTACTTGCTAAATGTTCTTCCAGCTGATTCTCTTATAATTAATTGCTTTTTCACCCCTTTTTTGCCTGTGTCCCAACTTTTTTGAGACCTGTTGTAGCCAGAAAATTTGAAATGTGCTCATTTTGTGAATAAAAAAATGTAAAATGTCTCAGTTTCAACATTTGAAATGTTATCTATGTTCTATTTTAAATAACATATTGGCTCATGTGATCTGAAAGTCATTGCATTTTGATTTCATTAACAATTTACACTTCATCCCAACTATTTCGGAATTGGGGTCGTAAAAATGAATGTGATTAATAATATCCAAATGAATACAGTATTCCCTGCACAGAATTTTGGACTTTTTTTATAATTTTATTTAACCATTATTTATACAGGGGAACTCATTGAGACCTCAGTCTCATTTGCGATGGTGCCCTGACAACAACACAAAACACAATACAGTGCAATACATTATAATAAAAAGAGAACAATATACGATAAAAAAGCATCATACAGGAGAGCATACAACTGAGAAAATTATAGTAACGTTATTCAAAACATACACAGTCCCCAACCTCTAAATCTTTTATGACTATTTTGAAAATCTCTAATGAAATTAATTTATCCACTTTAAAGGTTTCTTGAAAATTGTTCCACGTCCGAGGAGCACGGTAACTAAAAGCAGTTTACCAAACTCCTTTTAACTCTGGGGACTTCTAGGACCAACCAGTCCTGAGATCTTGCCTGGCAATTGCGACGACGCCTTGAAATAAAAGTTGTAAGATAACTGGGTAATCTGTGTAAGATTCCTTTATAAATGAAAGCACCAGAGGTGCTGATGCCTCGGTGTGTATTGCTTAGCCACTACTGATGTACAATAGTTGTACGGTAACATAAAAGCAAGCTTGAATACATAAACAGTCAATAGAGTGCGGTCCTTGTGCCAAAATCATGTGGGTGTGGCTTAACATTATGAACACAAAACGTGTATACTGAAACATGAAGTGCTACAAAAAAAAAGAAAGCCAAGAAGCTAAACTGATACTAGGTTTGTGTTGGTATCTCTTCCATAGAGTAGTAATTGTAGTACATGTACTATAAGTAGTGCTACTAACTCTCCTGTGCTGCATATACTTCAACCAGAAAGTACCAAGAACAAACATGGTAAGCAAATAACTTCGTAGCTCTTGAACTGAATCCTTTTTCAAAATTCTGGCACATTTAAAATCAAGAGAACAGTGTTTGTCACTCGTTGGCATTGTTACTTTAGTTTGGATGCACACGCTGTCACAGTTATGATGGTAACAGACAGACAAACAAACAAATACACAGACTGAGTACCGTATGCTCGCTGTGCGCATGCGCACACCGAGGCATAATGAAGATCAACCAGTGCTGCCTTGTCCTAGTAGCCAATGATGGCCAACCCACAACTTTATACGGAGAGCAATGATGCGTTCTAGAACGATCTCTAGTAATAAAATGAAGTGCAGCGTGGTAGACCGTATCTAGTTTTTTCAAGGTCGTTGGGGCAGCGTGCATTTAGATGATGTCACCATAAGAAGGTTGACTGACTTAAAAGCTTCCTATTATCTCAAGAGAAACAAGAACTATTTCTGGAAAAAAAAAAAAAAACCCAATTTAATGTTTTAACTTTTTTGTTAGTTCATCAAGGTGTACTTTAAAAGACAGTTTTTCATCAATAAATATCCCAAGGTATTTGTACCAGGACACTCACTCGCTTTTCACACAAACAATTCAGTTTTCTTACCCAGCTGCAGATAATGCAGCTCCTCAGCCAGCTGCTTTCTCCTCAGCTGCGCTGCTGCTGGCATATTTGGGCTCATAGGCATCGGCACATTCATTTCAGTGTCATGCATTCTATATCCTGTAATGTGGCCTCATTCATTGCCAAAAGGTATCCGTAATGCATGGCGATGTTATGGAACACACAACATCCCTTTTGGAGATCCAAGAATATAACTTAAAATAGTGGATGCTTATTGTTTGTATGGCTCCTATTAAAGGCCACCGCTATACTTGCTGCATGTCTTTTGCAAGGATCAGCACAAGACTGTTTCTCTACCATATGCTTCAGAAACCAAGGGCTATGCACAAATCCTTATGTGTCATGTAACAAACTGGCACTACACAGTAGATATATACAAAGGCCTTGACCAGATCATTCAGCCTATCATATTGAGGAGTAAACCCAGCAGGCATAAAGGGGCAATATACAATAGGCATCACGTAGCTCAAGGGATAAATGAGTGATTTACTTTGTGATGGCTCTGCCCTGCAGTCCCTCCCCCTCCTGCTGTCTTCACCTCCACTTCAACGAGCCACACCTGTTGCTCGTTGAAGTGGAGGTGAAGTGTAGAGTATTTAAGAGCTGCACTGCCAAATTGGCAGTGCAGCTGCATTCTGGCGTTTTTAGCTCCGTGTGTGTTCCTGCTGCTCCCGTCTGTTTTTGTCTGTTTGAAAGAATATTTATTAAACTTCTTTTTTGGTTGTACCAGCCTGTGCGAGTGGGTCCCTTCACCCATCCATGATATACTTAGCATGAATAGCACTGTTCGCTACTTCAGCAGGTGCTATTTCCCTTTCTCACCACTCAGGTATGATTAGGGCTCCTCCACCCTTTCTCAGGCTGGATTTACACGGCAAGTCTTGTTGCCCAGATCGGATATGGATCGGATTTTGAGGCCCATATCCGATTTGTTCAATTGCGTGTTTACATCTTGTTTTGAGCGTGAATGATATCTGTTTCGTTTTGATTCCGTTTGTTTGCACCAATCACTACCTGACCATTGTCTTGGGTGATCCACATGTGCACAGTTGAGCAGGCTACCGAAAATAAAAGCAAATGTGCATGCAGCACTACAAAAGCATGCATGCCGGGCAGTCATAGAAATGATCAAAACATCAAGCAAGCTCGCAACATTTCACTGGGTAACCTACATCTGTTTCTCCAGTCAATGCCTTTTACACCTATCACCTGTATCATCGCAAATGCGTGGGCAGACTCCGCCTTAGTCTAGGCCTATGCTTTATATAGCCTAAAAACTAATTCAATTCCTGCCGTTCCATCTGAAAAAACGTCATCAGTACAAAAATCATCGCTGTTTCAATGACACAAAGAACACAATTTTTTTTTACAAAATATCCGATCTGCATGTTGACATGCATTTACACGACGGGCACATTGGCACATATCCGATACACATCAGATACTTATCCGAACAAAAACCACATTTGAATGAGGCCTGGATCCGATCTGAGGGTCCAATCGAGGGCGGAATCAATGTGTTTTTGTTCTGTTTACACGGCCATGTGACAGATCGGATACTGGCCGCATTTGAGCAAAAAATCCGATTCGTGTCAAAATCGTGTCACATTTAACCGGCAGTGTAAATCCAGCCTCAGTGTATGCAGGTTCTGATTGCAATTTGGAAAGAAGCTCAGGGCTGACATCTCATGTCGCAATGGTGAATGGTGATTAGACTTTGCTCTCCAAAGTCAGTAGCAGGGTTTGTACGCAAATAAACAGGCATGTGCATTGTAAATGAGTTGTGTTTTCACAGAGGGGATTCAATTTGTGAAGTTTGCGCATTCTATGACTCTGGATCTTTTGGCAGAGAATTAATGCTTCTGGCCAAGAAGAAAAACAACGACAAACATAAATTGGTCAGCATAAACTTATTTATATGGAAAGGTATAAATATTTTAATAATTCTTGCTCAGAAAAATATTAAATATAAAGACATAAAATGGCAGCAAATTTACAGCAGAGTCGACACAAGTGTAGTAGCTTCAAGTCATTTGAGACCTCCTCAGGATAAGGGTCAACAGTGTTGCTCTGGTGAATTTCTTGCTTTGCATGGAGTATAACCTGGCCTGTAGGGCTGTTGTTCTCCTGAATGTAATCTGGTTGCTTTCTTTTGTTTCAGGGGAAAATATTTAAAGTAAAATTGTGGAACAAGTAGACAACATGCAAATCCCTCAGCAGTTTATCCTATCAGAGGATTATGGTTTCTGTTTCCAAACAGATAAATATTAATATTGTATACATTGTATGACACATCAAAACAGACAGTGATGGGGAAGGAACTAAAAATGGTCAATCGTTGTCACCCAGGAGTCCAAATCCGGTAGATGAGGGCCTACTTGCTTGATGTTTCTGAGAAGGGAGAGAAAAATAAGAAATCTGTCAGATTTGAGGTAATTCCCATGAACTGAAACCCTAAAATGCAATGAAAAATCAGCTTACATGTAGCAGTAAATGCATTCAGTAGCATCATGATCTCCCTGAGGTCATCACACATAGTCCTCGGCTGGCTGTCCTCCTCGGCGCCATCAACTTTTTCAGGGCATTCATTATCTTCATTCCCAGGACTTCCTTCGCCACTCCCAAGAATAAACAAAACAACAACAACAAAAAAAGAAGTTAAACTTCAGACAGCAGTCTGCATTTTTTCAGAGTCTAGCACAATTGTTCCAGTTTAGTCTAAGAGCAATGTAGGAGCAGAAAGACGATGTTAACCAACAGAAATTGACAAAGATATTTTACATTTTTTCTGGCTTAAAGTAGTTGCATAGCCTGAGCTGAAAAATAAAGATCAAAATGATGAAAAAAAAAAAACATTCACATGGTGTCACATGATGATGCCTAAGACCGGCTTATGGTGCTCTTCACTATGTATAGGAACATTAACGTAACCATGACAAATACAGTTAAGTTTTACACTGGTTACTTTCTCTTGATCATTTTCAAAATAGTAATTTAAAAGCAATACTAACAGGCTCTCTAAACAAGAGAAGATAACATACCTGAGCAAACCACACCAGCATCTCTATTGTGACCACAGTCGTGTGAAATAAACCAAGAATGCTGGCACTGTATCACGGAGGATTCGTTTCCAATGCAGTACACATCATCCAACCAGATGGGCCCCCTGCCCTGCCCAAAGTGAGCACTTCCTGGAGCAGACAAAGCTTTTCCACAACCCATCTCTCGACACACCACTTCAGCGTGGCTCATGTTCCAGATGTCATCACACACTGTTCCCCACTGGCCAAAATGGTAAAGCTCCACTCTGCCAGAGCATCGATCATCTCCGTTCACCAATCTGGTCTCGGATCTAGCTGCAACACGCAAATGGAAACTCCAGTGAGCACTGCGTACATTTCCAAATAATGCGGAAAATCTATAAAATTTGCTCACAGCACAATTTAGGCACCATGGTATCCGATAGAAACGGGCTATAACTTCATACATGTATCCAGGATCAAATGACTTGTAAATTAGTTGGATTACTGTTGAAATATAGGGTGCTCTGTTATGTTTGGGACCAAAAAAAAAAAAAAATCTATACAGGAATACTCCACACTCTGCATTCCTCAAATTACAAATATTCACAAGAGGTAGTAGAGCAGATTCTCAACTTTTATTTATGGCACGTAAGATGTACAAGGAATAAAATGATCTTTTTGAACACTTTTGTATCGTAGTATCCCCCTTCCCCATTCAGGGCACCATAATATTTTGGACGCATTAATATACAAAACCCAAAACCAGTGAAGTTGGCACATTGTGTAAATCGTAAATAAAAACAGAATACAATGATTTGCAAATCCTTTTCAACCTATATTCAATTGAATACACTGCAAAGACAAGTTACTTAATGTTCGAACAGGTAAACTTTGTAATTTTTTGCAAATATTAGCTCATTTGGAATTTGATGCCTGCAACATGTTTCAAAAAAGATGGCACAAGTGGCAAAAAAGACTGAGAGAGTTGAGGAATGCTCATCAAACACTTATTTGGAACATCCCACAGGTGAACGGGCTAATTGGGAACAGGTGGGTGCCATGATTGGGTATAAAAGCAGCTTCCTGAAATGCTCAGTCATTCACAAACAAGGATGGGGCGAGGGTCACCACTTAGTGAACAAATGCGTGAGCTGATTGTCGAACAGTTTAAAAACAACATTCCTCAACGAGCTATTGCAAGAAATTTAGGGATTTCATCATCTACGGTCTGTAATATCGTCAAAAGGTTCAGAGAATCTGGATAAATCACTGCACGTAAGTTTACAAGGCGAAAAACCAACATTGAATGCCCGTGACCTTCGATCCCTCAGGCGGTACTGCATCAAAAACCGACATCAATGTGTAAAGGACATCACCACATGGGCTCAGGAACACTTCAGAAAACCACTGTCAGTAACTACAGTTCGTCGCTACATCTGCAAGTGCAAGTTAAAACTCTACAATGCAAAGCGAAAAGCCATTTATCAACAGCACCCAGAAACGCCACTGGCTTCGCTGGGCCCAAGCTCATCCAAGATGGACTGATGCAAAGTGGAAAAGTGTTCTGTGGTCTGACGAGTCCACATTTCAAATTGTTTTTGGAAACTGTGGACGCCGTGTCCTCCGGACCAAAGAGGAAAAGAACCATCCAGACTGTTATAGGCGCAAAGTTCAAAAGCCAGCATCTGTGATGGTATGGGGGTGTATTAGTGCCCAAGGCATGGGCAACTTACACATATGTGAAGGCACCATTAATGCTGAAAGGTACATACAGGTTTTGGAGCAACATATGTTGCCATCCAAGCAACGTCTTTTTCATGGACGCCCCTGCTTATTTCAGCAAGACAATGCCAAGCCACACTCTGCACGTGTTACAACAGCATGGCTCCGTAGTAAAAGAGTGCGGGTACTAGACTGGCCTGCCTGTAGTCCAGACCTGTCTCCCATTGAAAATGTGTGGCGCATTATGAAGCATAAAATATGACAACGGAGACCCCGGACTGTTGAACAACTTAAGCTGTACAACAAGCAAGAATGGGAAAGAGTTCCACCTGAAAAGCTTCAAAAATTGGTATCCTCAGTTCCCAAACGTTTACTGAGTGTTGTTAAAAGGAAAGGTGATGTAACACAGTGGTAAAAAGGCCCCTGTGCCAACTTTTTTTTGCAATGTGTTGCTGCCTTTTAAATTCTAAGTTAATGATTATTTGCAAAAAAAAAAAATAAAGTTTCTCAGTTTGAACATTAAACATCTTGTCTTTGCAGTGTATTCAATTGAATATAAGTTGAAAAGGATTTGCAAATCATTGTATTGTTTTTATCTACGATTTACATAACGTGCCAACTTCACTGGTTTTGGGTTTTGTATTTAAATCTTCATTGTGTTTTAAGGACTCGTGACATAAGTTCTCTTAAACAAAAAAAAAAAATGCATCTTCAATTTGACTCAGAAAAGGTTAATAGTCTGCACCATTCCAGTTTTTTTTTTTTGGCTTGTTGTATTGTTATGGCCCCAATTTGTTATGGCGTCACGGACAGCAAGGGATGACAGACAAAATCCTTTAAGTTCAACAGATTTAATTAAACAAACACATAGAACTAATCTACACCCTACACTACTGACCAAGATTGAAAAGAAAATAAAAAATGAGATATTTACAATTCCCGGTAATGGAGATGGGCTGCTATGTTGTGATGTCCTGGGACAGGAAAATGCTCCAACACAGGCAAAAATCCACAAAAAGCTTAACAGGTGTTGAAAAGAGTGACAGGTCTGGTCAAATGTATCCTTCTTGCAATTTCTCCTACCCCTCCACACTCTCGATTTTTCTCCTTATATACTCTTGTCCAGCCCCTCCCATTTCTGGGACTTTCCCTCTGGGCATGCCCTGGACATGCCCAACCTAGCTTCAGGCTGGGCTTCACAAAAAAAAAGTCAATACTGCCATCTAGTGGCTATTTACCACATTACACCTCCATTCCAAAAGGGGAAAATTTTGACTCATAAAGGCAAAATTTTTCTTTTCAATACAAAAATGGTTAAGTTGACACTTGTATATACATACATATAATACAATATGCTAATAAACACAGGTGATATATATACACATATTCAAACACGGGATAAGCAATCGGCAATTACGTTGTCAGCACCCTTTACATGCTTAATTTCCAAGTCAAACTCTTAGCCAAGATACGTGACAGTAGCACAACCAAAGTCACTCTTGTTCAGGTTAACAGTCAGGTTAGCCTGGGTCAAGCGCTGGAACAACGTCTCTAGATCTTTCAGATGTTCTTCCCAGGAGTCACTCCATGTGATCAGGTCGCCGATGTAATGCACCGTGTGTGGCAATCCGGCGATTGTAGACTGTATCATCCTTTGGAACGTGGCTGGGGCATTTTTCATGCCAAAGGGTAGGACGTCATACTGGTATAACCCAGATGGTGTGGCAAAAGCAGAGATGCTCTTGGCCCTCTCAGTTAAAGGCACACACCAATAACCCTTCAATAAATCAATCTTGGTCAGAAACTTTGCTTGTCCTACTCTATCGATACAATCATCAATCCTAGGTATTGGAAACACATCAGTTCTAGTTACAGCACTGACTTTGCGATAATCTGTACAGAATCTAGTACTTCCATCAGGTTTTGGAACTAGAACACAGGGTGAACTCCAATCTGAGTTAGAGGGTCTGATAATATCATGTTCTAACATGTACTCAACCTCTTTCTCAGCAATCTTTCTCTTTTCAGGATTCATCCGCACGGATGCTGTTTTATTGGTTTGGCATCACCAACATCTACATCATGAGAGGCTATAGAAACTCTCTTTGGAACATCAGGAAATAGATCTTTATATTTCTTGATCAACCTCTCAAACTGATCTTTCTGTGAGGGTTCTAAGTGCTGGAGTTTTACATCAAGATTTTGCAACACTTCAGAATTTGACAATTTACATGAAAGAACTTCAACTTTAATTCTAGGTTCATCATCTTGACACTCCCCCTCATCTTCACAAGTCTCGGCCATAGGAGGATCTGAAGTGACAGCTGCAACCCTAGCATTCCTATCATGATAAGGCTTCAGCATGTTAATGTGACACAACTGTTTTGGCTTTCTCCTATCTGGAGTCTTCACAATGTAATTGAGATCATTGAGTTTTGTCAGAATTTCATAAGGACCATGAAATCTAGCCTGCAATGGATTGGACTGTAAGGGAAACAACACAAGGACCTTGTCTCCTGGTTTAAACTCACGGCTTCTAGCCTTATGATCATACCAAGTTTTCATTTTTCCCTGACTTGATTTCAAGTTCTCTTTGGCTAGGTCACAAGCTGCACGCAGTCTTTCCTTGAACTTGCTAACATAGTCTAACAGACTGATATGCGGCTCTTTCTCTTGCCATTGTTCACTCAACAATAGCAAAGGTCCTCTCACTTCATGGCCAAACACTAGCTCAAACGGACTGAATCCAGTAGACTCCTGCACTGCTTCCTTAGCTGCAAACAACAGCAAATGAACACCTTCATCCCAGTCTTTCTCATGGTCATAACAATAAGTCCTCATTGTTGTCTTGAGAGTGGAATGAAACCGCTCTAAGGCACCCTGACTCTCTGGATGATAGGCACTGGAAAGAATCTGCTTCACCTAGTTCATACACAACCTGCTGAAACAATCCGAAGTGAAATTGCTACCTTGATCTGACTGAATTTCCTGGGAAGGCCAAACAACGTGAAGAACTTTATCAAAGCCTTCGAAATTGCAGTTGCCTTGATGTTGCGTAGAGGTATGTCTTCAGGGAATCTGGTAGATGCACACATGATTGTCAACAAGTACTGATTTCCAGATCTAGTCTTGGGTAATGGACTAACACAATCAACAATGACCTTGGATAAGGGCTCCCCAAATGCTGGGATAGGCTGCAATGGAGCTACAGGTGGGTCTAACTGGTGTTTTCCAACTACCTGACAAGTGTGACAGGTTTTGCAAAAGTTGGAAACATCTTTCCGAAGTCCAGGCCAGAAGAAGTGTTTCATGATCTTGTCAACAGTCTTGTTAACACCAAGATGACCTCCTAAAGGCAAACTATGAGCCATTGTTAAGATCTCATTCCTGTAGACCTTCGGAACAACAATTTGCTTGACCACTGCCCAATCTGCATTGGCAGGGATATCAGGAGGGCGCCACTTCCGCATCAACACTCCATCCTTGAGATAATACCCAACTGGAACTGTGTCTATTTCTTCATTAGGAAGGGCTCTCTTCTTTAGTACACAAATTTCAGGATCATTGGTTTGCTCCTGAATCAACCGCTTTCTGGACAGAGACAAGTCTCCAGACACATCAGAATCACCAGACCCGTCTGGCTGGCTGAATAGAGAACTGATAAAAGTGTCCGATAAGTCCTCAAACGGAGAAACCATAGTAGGCTGAACAGAGTCATGAGGCGAACCACCTGAGTCATGACTATTCAAGGTGCTGGACGGCACCACATCATCTTCTTCTTGAGCCTTCTTGGCCATAGCACGAGTCACTGCACAGGAAGGATACAGAGATGGGTCTTCATCGCCATCTTCAGTGCTCGGCTGTGAAGTAAGATGAACAAGGGGAACTACATTGCCCCCAGCCAGGTCATTGCCTAGCAACAGAGAAACACCCTTGATAGGTAGACTTGACATAAGTCCCACCTTTACCTGTCCTGTAACTAAATCTGACTTCAAGAATACAGAGCGCAGGGGTACAGATACAGTCCTCCTTCATTACCTTGTACAAGTATGAAATCCCCAGAAGCGGTCTCATCACGAACTCCAAGGAGTCCATCAACAAAAGTGACTGAGAAGCTCGGGTATCCCTTAGGATATATATGGGGACAGGAGGAGAATGCTCATTCAGAGCCACAAATCCCTCTGACACAAATGGAAGGAATTCCTCCCTCACAAAGTCAGCAGTATCAGGCTTCTTAGCCTCACAAGGAGCAGGCAATTTAGCAGATCGGTCATCTACTACAGGGGTTTCTAACCTGTCTTCACAAAGGCATTGGGTTTGGTATCCTTTTCTTTTTTCTTTTCTTAGCTTTAAGGAACCAACAGTTAGTTGTAACATGACCAGCTTTCTTGCAATAATTGCAAACTAGACCACTTTTGTCACTGTCAGCTTTCACACTTTGATCAGACCTTTTACTGGATTTTTGAGCACCATCACCAGATTTGTCTTTGTCTTTGGGTGAGGAATCTTGGGTATCACCGTTACCTTTCTTCTGAAATTGGGACCATCTATTGTTACTGCTAAACTGAAATTTGGACTTATGTGTGAGAACATATTCGTCTGCAAACTTGGCAGCTGATTGCAAATTCAGTGCTTGCTTCTCATTAAGGTAGGTCTTAATATCATCCTTGACACAGTTCTTGAATTCTTCAACTAACACCATCTCTTTTAGTGAGTTGAAATCATCCTTGACCTCCATAGAAGTACACCAGCGCTCAAAGCAAACCTTCTTCTCGTTAGCAAATTCCACATAAGTCTGATTGTCAGATTTCTTCAGACCTCTGAATTTCTGTCGGTAAGCCTCTGGAACCAACTCATAAGCTGTCAAAATAACCTTTTGACAACTTCATAATCAGAGGAATCATCTGCAGACAAAGCCGAATAGGCTTGTTGAGCTTTTTACCTTGAGGACAGTTTGCAACATCAGAGGCCAGTGTTCCTTTGGCCACTGACAACTCTTAGCTACCTTCTCGAAGCACTGGAAATACTTATCAACCTCCTTCTCTGAAAATGGAGGCACCAGCTTTACCTCCTGGCTAGCCCGAAATTTGTTTTCGGCTTCTATTTTAATTTTTAGTTGCTCCATTTGGAGCCTTTCTTCTGTCTAATTTTTTTCTAAATCGAAATTTCTCTGTCTCTGTCTCTCTCTTTCTGCTCTTTCCTCTTCTCTTGCTAATTTTTCTAACTCAAACTGCCTTTCTTTCTCTCTTTTTCTGCTCTCTCGAACTCTCTTTGTTTTGCTAATTTTTCTAACTCAAACTGCCTTTTGTTTTTCTTTTTTTCTTCAATTTCTAGCATTTTTAATTTAAGTTCCAATTCTACATTTGGATTTTCCACCGGAAACTGTACCAGATCTCCTGGTGCAAACACATTTTCATCAATGTAATATTCAACAATCTCTCTCGCCAGTCTTGCTTTTCGCATGACTGGTTTTACATCTGTCAGCTCTAACTGTCTGCATATTTCTAGCAGTTCTGTCTTTTTAAAAGACTTCAAAACCTCTTCGGTTGGTGATGCCAAGAAATCATCCATTGCTGTTGATCTGCCAATATCTATCTAGGAAAATTCAAAAAACAATTTCACTATTTGAAATTTTAGATTTTCAATAAATGACTCGCACAATGGTCTATCCCAGACGAGCCCCCAATTTGTTATGGCCCCAATTTGCTATGGCGTCACGGACAGCAAGGGATGACAGACAAAATCCTTTAAGTTCAACAGATTTAATTAAACAAACACATAGAACTAATCTACACCCTACACTACTGACCAAGATTGAAAAGAAAATAAAAAATGAGATATTTACAATTCCCGGTAATGGAGATGGGCTGCTATGTTGTGATGTCCTGGGACAGGAAAATGCTCCTACACAGGCAAAAATCCACAAAAAGCTTAACAGGTCTTGAAAAGAGTGACAGGTCTGGTCAAATGTATCCTTCTTGCAATTTCTCCTACCCCTCCACACTCTCGATTTTTCTCCTTATATACTCTTGTCCAGCCCCCTCCCATTTCTGGGACTTTCCCCTCTGGGCATGCCCTGGACATGCCCAACCTAGCTTCAGGCTGGGCTTCACAAAAAAAAAGTCAATACTGCCATCTAGTGGCTATTTACCACATTACAGTATGAGCTGTGTATTTGTAATAATAGCCATATGTGCCTAAACCATATCACCGCCATTGCTGTGTTTCATGGATTAGGAGAGAAACTTTGGATATTTAATAGTTATGCTGCAATTACAGAAATTCAAGGAGACATGCCCTCATCTCTCAATGAGTTTTTTCTGAACCCAGCAAACTCATTTGGGTACTTTTCAGCGTCATGGTTTGAAAGTCTTCCTCACTTATGTTTCTCAAGAGTCATCAGCAGGAAGCGGTGAATGGCAAATCCATGTCTGCCTGTACTGAAGTGTTTATTATGATGACAATTCTTGGGTTGTCAGTTTTTCCCCTGACCCATGAGGTCCTGTCCGAGCACTCTCAATTCTCCCAAGGTCAATTTTGTTCTTAGGTACGCTTCAAACATTGCATCTCTCAGTCTGAGTCTGTTTTCTATTTTTGCATTTCTCCCTGCAGGCTCATAATGTAAAGGAGTTGTTTCTCATCATTGCTTCGTAATGGCATAATTGACTTGGCACGACTTCAGTAAACTGATTCACGACAAAACTTTTAAGTCAGTCAACAGGCCATACTTGCCTCAAAGGACGTAACTGACCATACCCCCACTCAGTCCCACACAGACACACACACACACACACACACACGCATGCTTTTTCTTGCACACAAACACTCACGAAACAAACACTTTAATACTGAAATTGTCCTTACATACTGGTGCTACCAGAAATGTGCTATCCTTAACAGCAGATCAAGCACTCACATACACGCGCACAAGGTCAAAAAAGGCCAAGTCATTCGATCATTGACTGGAGTACAGACTCAGGCACTTGCAAAAACTCCAACCCTTCTCTCACATGTATTTGGACATGCTTGCCCACTCACTTGTGCACACATGCTCACTCGCCCACCCCAAAACATACACTACGGCTTGAAATTTTGGAATTACTGGTGAGTTCCTCAGAAATTGAATGGGACAAACTTAGGTTACAGCAAAACATCAACCCAAAGTGTAAATCCAAACTTTGCAGGGATCCTCTGGGTGGTAAGGTCTATGAAAGTATTCCCATCCTCAAATACACACCAGTGGGAAATACTGCGGTTCACTTGAAGCAATGAGAATGATACCTTAGTAACATTAATTCCTTGAAAGCTTAAAATTCTCAAATACTGTGCAGGATACTTTTATGAGAGATTGCAAACCTAGATAACTGTTATTTTTCATTAAAACCTTTTTTTTCCCAAATACCTGAATATAAAATAGACATCTTAAAATATGTTATTGTGTCTGTTGAATTTACCGTATTGATCCGAATATAAGACGATATTTTTTCCCTTGAAAAATGCCTGAAAATGACGCCTCGTCTTATATTCGGGGTCTAAGGAGTTACCCATGTAAAACAATACGTGGCGCCATGTGAGCGCTTTTCTCTCTGTCAGTGTTTAGAGCAGTGTGACCCTAGCGTGATCCTGTAAACAAGTCGGCTGGAGTGGGTGTGTTAGCCTACATTTGCATAAGCTACTGAATGACAGAAAGATGCAGCCAGGGCACAGAGATCCACTTGAAAAAAGTGCTTCAAAAGTCGGTCAGGTGAATAAAAATCAGATGACAGAGAGGTTATGATGTGAATTTTAAACTTATGGTTGCAAACGAAGCTGAGAGAACGAACAACATGAGGGCAGGAAAAAGATATGATGTGACAGAGTGCAATGTAATTATCGTAATTGGCAACCGAAGACACGGTTTCTCTCCATATGCGATCTAAAAGCGATTAAATCATGGGCTAAATTCAGTACAGTTGCAGAACAAGAACAGAGTTGGGTTGCACAAAACTTCCGTTTAAAACAATTATTAGTCCTGACCTGTTCTCAGTCATTTTCATAATTAACAGAAGGTTCACTCCGAGAGCACTCCACACTTAACAGGTGTTGCTTGTTCTCCCCGATTTGGTAAGACGACAATCATTCATCTGGACGCGTATTTGCTGTATTTAAATCAACGTCATTCAAAATGAATGTGGAAAAAACTGTTCGTGGTGTTTTTTGGATGTTCATGCTCTTACATTTTGCAGACTGTTCTGACACTGTTTGTCAAGCAAATGTGCACTGTTTATTGCACAAGTTAGGCCAGTAGGCCTATGCCCGTTTTATTGCACTGTTTTCATGGCATAGAACCGTGAAGTGCGTTCTGCGCTTTGCCTATTTGCGGGGCTATAGACGATTTTATGATTTTTTCCTCCATGATAAACACCAAAATGTTGAAATGTACAAGGAAAACAAAGAAATGTTTTTTTATGCAAATGAGATTTTGATCAAATAAAAAGTATTTTTCCCAAATAAGGGTCTTGAAAAAGAGGGGTCGTCTAATATTCGGGTAAATACGGTAATTTATGATTACACAAGTATGTTCATTGAATAAAATAGCAAGAGCTACTTAACTGTCACTGGGCCCTAATTAGGGCCGGCCCAAATGTGAGAAAATGCAGGTGACAGTTAGGGGTTAAATAAAAAAGTTATTCCCAGCTTTTGAAAAAGGTCAAGGCCACAATTTTTATATGCTCTGATGAACTAGCTTGTTCAAAAATGTGGGACAGTTCCTAGGAAAATTCTGCAGACATTGCACTGTAACTAACCAAATAAATAATACTAATTTTAATGGAATACTTCCAAAAAATTGCAGCAGGTTTCAGATACCTATTCTGTCCCTATTCCAAGTAAACATTTTAAATATTAAAAATGAAAAATTACTGACATTTACTGTGTGTTATATTTGGCTTTACATTTTTATAAAACTGCAAGAATGGTTTGCAGACTTCTTACATCTACTCACTGGCTGCCTATTGCGGCTGGCATCAAGTTCAAGACATTGGTGCTGGCTTATCAGGCAGTCAAAGGAACAGCTCCAGCATACATCCAGAAACTGGTTAGACCATACACGCCTACTACAGCACTCTGCTCTGCCACTTCTGGTCGCTTGGCTCCACCTCCTCTCCGCTCCTACTCATCCCGCTCAAGACTGCTGTCTGTCCTGGCTCCCCATTGGTGGAATGATCTTCCTGTCAAGGTCAGAACATCAGAGTCCTTGAACACCTTCAAGCGCAGCCTGAAAACCCACTTCTTCAGGCTCCACCTTTCCCCTACTCCACTGCCCTCAGTTTGACTCTCCTGACCTCACGTCCACGTTCCTTGACTCATTTAGCTGTCTTTTTTAACTTTACTGGTCTCTTTTGTTGTCTACTGTTTGTTTATTGTCACTTATTTAATTAAGCGCTCTTTTTCACATGAACTATTGGCACTTAACTTGCCTCCTTGGAGCTCTGCACTTCTGTACTGAACTTTTGCACTTTTGTATGTCGCTCTGGATAAGGGCATCAGCTAAGTCCCTGTAATGTAATGTAACGCCAGAGGAAAGGGAAAGGCCACCATTTGATGGAAAGATTCTCTCTTGACTCAAAAAAGGGAACTGTGAAGCTACAGGAGAAAAGCCATAAATAATAGAAAGAACAAAAGACAGGTGACCAAAGAATATATTTTCAGAAATTGGTCAAAGCCTCCTGGCACCATGGTGCAGGTGACAAATAAAAAGCCAGCAAGTGACAGAGGGCTTTCTGCCCAGTCCAGCAAATGGTACCTCAATGTTTGCTGCTCCTTTGTGGGGTTTAAATGCCTTCATATTGAGGACAGACAGGGTTAATACCAAGAAAAAACAACACCCCAAATGGCATTTCAAGAATTTACATAAGTTTCAACTACAGTGCTTACGTGATGCTAGCATCACCAGTGAGTAGCCATGTTGGTAAGCATAAAAGACGATCACGTCTGTCTTGTTTTGATTTCCTTGAAGGCAATTCCAGGCCTGATGACTTAATTATTTCCTCCTGTTCACTCCCATTCAAAACTCATGAAGCAGTAACATGCACATTGTTTGTCAGGTAGTCAGGACATTTTGCCATGCCAAACTTGTTTGCTTCGATTGGCTAAAAATAGCCAGAACTGGATTCACTTTTTAATAAGATTATTCAAATATTATATTCTAACATAGAACATGTTAGATGATGCAGTTCAGTGTATCTTCAATGAAAAGCTGCATATTATCCCACTAATGTTTTCCAGCTGCTACCCACAGTAAAAAAAAAGTGACATGTGAAAACTAATGTATATTCTCAGAAAGGTTTCCTGAAAATACCTTAATTTGGCTTTATTTTCATGAAAACGGAGGCTGGAAAGTCTGCCAAATAATCTTGCAAAGAGTTCCGGTGGTGTATTACTTAAAGTATTTTTCTGCTCATTTTTTCCCCCACTTGTACTTGTTTTACTTTTCCTTTCTGTTATTCATGATATTATGTTTCAGTTAATTGCAAATTGTCCACAAGTTTCAGTTTACTGCTCCCCTGCAGCATATGTCATCTCCCATCGTCCCTAATTGAATTTTTGCCCTGTTGTGAGTTTTACAAAGGAACAGATTTATAATAGGCTGGATGATATTTCCAATGCTCAAAGTTATTTTATTTTTTATTCTTTATTTTTTTTTAACAGAAATTGATATTGGGTAAAACGAAAAACCAGACAAATTGCATAAATTAAAGACAGATACGGCGGTAGGCCCTAACGGCTTATACCCAAGTGTACTCAAGAAAGGGGGACGCGGTGGTGCAGTGGTGAAGTGTGCTTAACTTGGGATCGAAAGGTCCTGAGTTCAAGTTCTTGCCATGGCTTTTCCAGTTTGTTCTTGGGCAAAAACATTTCACTCCCTCAGTGCCTCACTCCACCCAGGTGTATAATTGGGTACCAGCAAATAGCAGCGGCAGACTGTCAGATGTTCAGAAGGCCTTCAGTAACCTCACCCTTTACCGCTCGATTGTGCTCTAGCTGTTCTCGTTCAAGTTCGCATTATTAACAATCAGACAATTTATCGACTGAAGAACCAAGAACAATCCATGGCCTATAATAAGAAATGATCATGAAAAAACTGAATGCCTATCGCCTAAATTTCTATAATTGGTCTGGCATTGTAAGGCAGCAACATAAATGCAAAAAAAATCTGAAACTTCCACTGACTTTGCAGCATTTATTTTCGCCATCACTCAGCTGTGCAGCGTGCCTAACAATGCCCTTTGGCACAACCACATTCAGAATATAGAATGGATTCTCGTGGCTAATTGCTTCATGAGCCTCACAAACTATGCAAATCTGCACTGTTTCACGAGTTGCAAGAGTGCAGAAATGATAAAGACACAATCATATTTCACGTCGTCATTTTTGTACGGTGGAAAACGCCTCATAATTTTGTGGTGCAATGTATAACAATGCTATCAAAAATAAATTAGACTGTCGCCGGTCCTACCAATTAGTCTTGGCAACTGTTGCTGATCGGGAAAAGTAAACTGCAAGAGTTTGGGTTATTAAGCATTGAAGGGCGAGGTTTCTGAAGGCCTTTGTTATTGCCGATGGACCGCCACTGGCAAATAGTCAGGGAAACCTGTCTAAGAGCTGGGGGGTAACCTGCGATGGACTAGCATCCCATCCAGGGGGAGTAGTAATACTCCTAGTTGCTTCATGCTACAGAAATCGGAGTTACGCACCAGCCTAATGAGCCACATGGGCTTGGGTGAGACTTTGCCTTACTCAAGAAAGCAGGTGAGATCATCTCTGAACCACTACCCATTATTTTTAGTCATTAGAAACTAGAGAAACACCAAATGAGAGAGCAGGGCAATATAATACCAATATATAAGGGTACTGTACAGAGCCAGGAAACTATAGACTTATTCAACTTGCATTGCATGCAAAATACTTGAATCTACCATGAAAGACCAGTTGGATTTATCTGTTGAAAGTAATAACATCCTGAAGGATAGTCAATATGGTTTCCCCGAGGGAAATTCATGCCTGACAATCCCTTTCGAATCCTTAGAAGGGGCCACTAAGGCATTACCAGAGCAGGGACTATGATATCACACACTTGGATTTTCAGAATAAGGCACCAAATGAGAGACAATTTTTGAATACAAGGACCTAAGGAATTACAGGGGTTATTACCTCGCCTATTTTTTGTCTGTCTATTTGTGTGTCTATGTGTTAACAATCTAGCATCTACACAGTTGCACTGATTGACTTCAAAATTTCACAGTAGGTGGGCAATGGTCCGTAGATGACCTGATCAAATTTTGGGGTGATCTGGTCAAGGTCAAGGTCAAACCAAAACCAAAATGTTCAACTTTCAATTCTGCTTCCAACCATATGCCGCATGATGAGGTAGCTTTGATGGTCTTCGCAGCGGTTGGAGGTTAAATGTCAGGGGCTCAAGGTCATCTGTGAAAATAGTAAATTTTCCATTATAACTCAAAATCGGTCACAGATAGAAAGATGTTTATTAGTACAAGCATGTAGGAACTCCAATATGAGCTTTTATTTGACACCATAGCCTTTGACCTCGCATGACCTTGAAAGGTCAAACTCAAGGTCACAGATTTTCAGAGGGCAGTAACTTTAAAATGGCATATGGTTGACAGATATTTACTATTGGCAGGGAACTTTTTCAGTATCTGACTGGCTTGTCATATCACTATAGAGAACCAGGTACTTAAAAACGAGATGGTATCTAGCTCTGTATCAAGCCTCTACAACACGGCCAGGCAAGCTCATCCACAATGATCACTTTCTGCATGAAAAAATATTTCCCAGTAGCAGTGCTAATTTTACCCTTGACTAACTTCCATTTGTGACCCAGATTTCTGCGAATAGAACCTGGCCTAAATAATCCTGCATACTTAACTTTGTTAATCCTTTTTACATGTTTAAAGACCTTAATCAGATCACCCCTTAGTGTCCTTTTATGATGGCTTACGTTTTTTCAGTCTGTCCTCATAGCTTTTATCTTTTATACCAGGCTCCTGGTGACTCTTCTTTGAATCTTTTGTAATGTCTCCATATCTTTCTTGGTGTACAGTCCCCAGAACTATACACAATGTTTTTAGTGTGATCTGACAAATGTATTGTATAAGATAAACATTACTTCCTTAGATTTATACTTACTACTTTTGGCAATATATTCCAGTATTCTGTTGGCCTTTTTCATTGCTATAGCCCAGTGGCTGGAACCTGCACAGCTTTGGTCAACAATCATGCACAGATCTTTTTCAAGTAGAGCATTCCAGTTTTAAACCTCACAGTGAGTAATCTTTTTAAAATTTTTTTTTATTTCTAATGTAGAATTTTCCAGTTAGCTATGTTGAATCTCATTTGCCATATTTCTACCCACTTCTGGATTCTATATAAATCATATTAAATCACCTTAACAGACTCTACAAGTAGCCAAACCACGTAATTTAGTATGTGACTAATTTACTTTTAATGTTCCTTTCAAGGTCATTAATGTAGATGAGGAAAAGCAGATGTCCCAACATCGATCCCTGTGGGACTCCACTTCCCATGGTGCCGAGCTCAGATGAGATTCCTCTGATCACAACTCTTTGGCCGTGTTCGAAACCTCGCACTATCATACTATGATATCAGATTTAGGGGGTAGGGTGTTCACTTATGCGTGGGGAGCGAGAATATGTCCGCGAGAAGTTCCCGGATGTATACTAAATCGGGCAGATATTTTGTGGGTGCATCGTAAGCTCACTATACATACATAAATTGCCCAAGATGCAACGCAACGTAAACCGCCAGAAAAACTTGCTGAGGAATAACAAGAAGAAGAAGCAACAGGAAGAGTTTGTTCGTAGTGAGTAACGTGTAGTGTGACTTGTGTGTAGTGAGAATAGTGTATGTAGACTGCAGAGTGCGGTTTCAAACACGGCCTTTGTGTTCTGTCCCATAACCAGTTTACAATCCTTTCCAAAAAAAGTGTTGCCAGGCAAAACAAACTACGCCCCGACCGCCCTCTAAAAATCTGCAACCTTCAGTTCGACCTTTCAAGGTCAAAAGTCATGGTGGCAACTGAAAGCCCATATTGGACTTCCTTTATACTGGTAATGGTAAATATCAATTATCAATGGTTTTCAACTTATAGACCTTGAGTTATTATCCAAATATCCAAAATTTGGATTTGGGACTTGGATGATGGCCGCGCCATTGTGTTTGGCTGCTAGTTGTCGCCTTTTTTGGCTCCGGTTTGTCCTGGCTCTGTTCGTGTGTCTGTGTCTCAATGATGTGCAAGCCATAATTGTCTATGACTGGCAAAAATTATTGATTATTCGAGACTCTGTCCTGGACTTATATAATTGGAATCCCCAACACCGTGCCTCTCGCAACATTCTACTTTGCTAAGCATCTGAAGGTATATGGAACCGCCCCTGCGGCTACCACTGTAGGAAACGAGCTCGGAGGCGGGGTAAACATGCTGGCACCTCGGTTACACTGCGGAGTCTTCCCTGCTGTCGCGCCCCACTGGCCTAGTTGGACCTGGTCGGCCTCGGCACTTCATTTCTCGGCACTCCCTTGAGACCAGGTACGCCTTTCTCCAACCAATGATCCCCGACACGGACCTGAATGCCAGACCGCTTTCTTGCGGGCTCCCCGCCAAGTTTTCTGTAAAGTGCGGTGGTATAGTCTTCCAGAATCTCTGCTCTCCGGCATGGGAGCCATTGTCCGATGCAGCAACACCAGTCAAAATGGCTTTGATCAACGCGAGATCCGAGTCCAACAAAACTTTTATCCTTCATGACTTTTTCACTGTCTGTGGACTGGATTTTTTATTGGTCACTGAAACTTGGCTCAATACTGGAGTTTGCTCCACTTATTGAACTCTATCCGGATGATTTTAACTTTTTTAGCACTCCCAGATCCTCTGGTCGTGGTGGTCTAGCCACTGTGTTCAAGAAGAGTTTTAACTGCCAACAGCTGAACTCTGGTCATTTCCCCAGCTTCGAAGTGCAACTAATGAAAGTAGATCCGGACAATCCCTTTTTAACTGCACTTGTGTATCGTCCGCCAAAAATGCAAAAAGTTTTCATTGATCAGTTTGTGGAGTTCCTTTCAAATACTTTGTCCAGCTTTGATCATGTTCTGATTCTTGGAGATTTTAATATTCACGTTTGCTGTCCCGCTAAGCCTCTTGTAAGAGATTTTAAGCATCTTGTTGAGTCTTTTAATTTAACGCTGCTCGCAACCGAACGAACTCATAAGTTAGGCTATACACTCGACGAAGTATTGTCGTCTGGTTTTCCCATCTGTAATACTGAAATAATCGATGCATGTCTGTCAGATCATTGTGCTGTTATATTTAATGCACCTGTGCCCATTCCAGCTGTCAAATCTTGTCTTCCCGTACGCTGCTCTTGTTACATTAACTCTTCGATTGCCAATAAGTTCTCTGAAGCTTTACTTGCTGCTCCTAATATCTGCACTATTGAGGCCTCGCCTCCCCATCTCACCACTGAGGACCTCTTATCCTTATTCAACTCCACCTGCACTTCCATATTAAATACTGTCGCTCCCCTGAAATCAAAAAAGCCCAAGCCCAAAGGTCTGCCGTGGCTTACTGCAGAGGCGTTGCCAGGATGCCAAGCTTGGGTGGGCATTTGTCCTCTTTGGGGGGGCAAAAAAAGAACCTCTAAATGGGCGAAAAATACAACATCTTGAATCTTATATTAAAATATATATATATATATATATATATATATATATATATATAAATAAAAGTCGCAGCTGGTGAACTGGCGATAGGGGTGGCTCAAACCCATCCCTTGAAAATAATGTTTGGTCATGACCTGTTTTCAATCATTCATTTAAATGACCATTACAACAGCTCTGAAAACTCTCAACATTAACAGGTGTGGTCAGTTTTCATTAATAACGCACACCTGTCAACTCTCATGCATTCCGCGTGAGTTTTAGTGGTATATTTACGTTCCTCTGCTGTAGTCAGCAATCATTCAATCAACGCATGTGTAAGAAATTCTCGCACGGAATTAAAGTCCTTGCGTATGGAGGTTTGTCAGTTTCACCCGCGTTATGACTCCGGACTTCTCACGCTTTTCTTTACTCAGGGGTTGGAAGCAATGCATGTGTTTCATGATCGCTTAAACTGTTTAAATAAGATCATTGGAAGCAATGCAATTGCATAAAGTTGTTTCAAATGATGTCTTATGTCTTATTTAATTTAAACCACCGAATTCCTGTTCTAACGATGCGCGCCGCCATGAGAACCCTGACGGTCTCTTACTTCCGGTCATTGCTCGCTGTACTGAAGAGAGATCGGCAGGCTGAATGCATTCAGGCTCCACTTTTTCTGTTGTTGGTTGTACCAATAACTCAAAAAACATAAAACGTGTGTATGGAAACAGAGTACCTTATTTACAAGGTGATTAGGAAAGATTGCCCTTGCCCAGCACTTAACAGTCTATGCTCGATGCCAGCGAGTAGGCGCTTGGAGTGGCGAGCTGCACTTAGACTGAAGTATCCACCCAAGAGGATGTACACATGCTCACATCATTTCATAAAAAAGCGCCCGACAGATGAACGGGATGATCATCCCGATCCCACTGTATTATACATGATACAGTCCCCTGATATGTCAATTAAAAGATCCGTCCAACAAGTATCCTTTTTTCGAACAAAAAGCAGTATTGTCAGCCAGTGGTCAGTTTAGTTTTCCGGTGAAGTAACCAGCGTTTGCCATGTAATTAGTGGCCATCTACGGTCACACGCGGGATACATACTGAAACCCACACATTTAGCAGTTATACAGGCTAACGTTAGCACTTTTGAACAAGTTGACATTGAGCAGTGGAGGGTATTACCAGTAGCGTTAATAAATATTGAAAGGTGCATAATCGTAATCCTGGCTTTTGTAAAAACCTCAGCTTTAGTCGACTATATTCTTGTGGCAAATATTTGGCTTGTCAGCTACAGCAGTCGTGAAGGATTGGACTGAGATCTTTATTTCGTTCCGTGCATTGGCGAATTCCAGCATGCGGAGTGAAGCTTGGGGACTGTACTTCCATGCTCTGAATAATGATTGTGCCCACAGCTAATGTGATATCATTCAGTAGCGGAGCGGGTGATGGCTGGGTTTTTTTTAGCCTTGTGTAAAACAAAGAAAATGCTCACCAGACTATTTGCTGAATCAAAAGCATTTTGATACGCAGTTTGCTAGCTAATCAGTTCCTGCATATGAATTGCAACTCGCCGTCTTGTCACACTTTTTTTTTTACTTTGGCTGTCGGAACGTGTTTAGCCACCCAAATAAATATCACGTCTTCGTCAAGCTAAAGAATGATTTGGCCGAATAAAAAATAAAAAATAGGTTAGCCTGCCTCTACATTTGAATATACACTGTATGTATGTGTATATACATATCCCGCTGTACCACAGACGCTAGCCGCAAGCTACTACTCAGTTTGATGAAAATGGATGTATGCAACAGTTTGACAAGAAGGAGACTGGCGAGTCCGTTGAACCATATGAATCAGGAGAGATAGAACATTCAGGGATAGGTGGATATGAGTAGCATAGACGTGACCTCAGACTGAGTGAAGACGACAGTCTAAGAGAGTGGGAGGGTCCCTTGTAATTCGAGAATGCCCATTGGTTCGTTTCACATCAGAATAGACTGGCAAAGGAATCCACCAATCACACATAGTGATAGAAGAAGCATACGTAAAGCTCTCTCTTGATGGCTGTCTACCTCTGGCTGTGAATCACATGGGATATCTTGTGTTTGCTGTCAAATAGTAGTAAATCAGTTTTTTATCTTGAGTTTTCATTAGGCGGGCAGACCTTTTCTCAGGTTTGCACTGCCCACCCCCTGCCCCCCCTTGGTAACGCACCTGTGGGGGAGGCTGACGCCTGGAGTGATTCTGAGGAGTTTGCCTCACTCAACCCTCCCAATCTACAGAAAGGGGTGGAGGAGGGGTTGGAGTGGGATCCTCTTAGAGTGGGAATCTGACTTAGAGGGGGCAGGTTCTGAACAGGGTGAGAATTTGGGGGCTGCTCTGAACTTTTGTCTGCCTCCTAATGTTCCTGATGATTATGCTGATCTCGCGGAGGTTTTGAGCAAGCAACGGGCCTCGACTTTACCTCCTCATCGCACGTTCCATTGCGAGATCAATCTCCACCCGGGTACCACTCCCTCCAGGGGTTCATTATACTCGCTGTCAGGGCCTGAACCAAAGGCTATGCGAGAATATATTCAGGAAGCTCTGGCTAATGGATTAATTCGGCCCTCCACGTCTCCTGTCGGAACGGGGTTCTTTTTTGTGGGCAAAAAAGATGGTCTGAGACCCTGTATTGATTACAGGGGCTTGAATAATATCACTATTAAAAACAGATACCCACTTCCGTTGATGAACTCCGCGTTTGAACGGCTGCAGGGGGCGTTGTTTTTTACCAAGCTAGACCTCTGGAATACTTATAACTTGGTTCGGATCGGTGAGGGGGACGAGTGGAAAACGGCATTTAATACACATGACGGGTACTACGAATATTTGGTCATGCCGTTTGGATTGGTTAACGCCCCCTCTGTGTTCCAGGCACTCGTTAATGACATCCTCTGAGAGATGTTGGAGAGATTCGTCTTTATCTACCTTGATATTCTGATTTTCTCTTCAACTCTCTCGGAGCATAAACAACACGTCAGACAAGTGCTTGAGGCCCTCCTCAAAGCCAAGCTTTTTGTCAAGGCTGAGAAATGCGTTTTTCATGCCAAGATAGTTTTGTTTCTTGGCTTCATTATTTCGGAAGGGTCGGTCCGCATGGATCCTGACAAAGTGTCAGCAGTCAGGGATTGGCCTGCCCCTCAAAACATTAAGGAGGTGCAATGGTTTTTGGGGTTTGCTAATTTTTATAGGAGGTTTATCCGTAATTTTAGTGCGGTAGCTGCCCCCATTATCGCACTCACTAAGAAGAATACCTCCTCGTTGTTTGCTTAGCCTCCGGCAGCTGAGGCTGCTTTTCAGGAGTTAAAGAAATGATCTAGCTCAGAACCCACTCTTTTTTGCCCGACCCATCCCTCCCATTTGTTGTGGAGGTGGATGTGTCGGAAGTCGGGGTAGGTGCCATTTTGTCCCAGCGCCCCCTTCGGGACATTAAGTTGCACCCAGGCACCTACTTCTCCCGGTCATTGTTGGCGGCCGAACGGAATTACAGCATTGGTGACTGGGAGCTGTTGACCATCAAGTTGGCGTTAGAAGAGTGGCGCCATTGGTTGGAGGGAGCTGAACAGCCGTTTGTGGTTTGAATGGATCATAAAATTCTCCAATACATCCAACAGACTAAACAACGTAATTCTCGGCAGGCGCGGTGGTCGTTGTTTTTCAACCGCTTTAACTTTACGTTAACCTATTGCTCGGGGTCTAAAAACATCAAGCCCGACGCTTTGTCGCAGATTCACGACCGCTCTGGTCACGACCCTATTCCTAAGCCGGTTATCCCGGCAGCTCAGATTGTGGCTCCCATTCAGTGGGACGTCGAGTCTGTTGTGCGGGAGGCGTTGAGAAATGATCCCAGTCCTGGTGGAGAGCCGCCTGGCTGTTTATTTGTTCCTTTAGCAGTGCGGTCCCAAGTTCTCCAGTGGGGGCACTCTTCCCGTCTGGCTGGTCACCCGGGGGTTCATCGGACCAAGCAGTTCTTGGCCCAACATTTTTGGTAGCCCAGCATGATGGAGGACATCCAGGAGTTTGTAGCGGCATGCTGTATTTGCACTAGGAACAAGACTTCCCACCTCCCCCCCCGGTCTGCTGCGGCCGTTGCCCGTCCCTAAGCGCCCGTGGAGCCATATCGCTCTTGATTTTGTAACGGGGCTGCCTGTTTCGGAGGGCAACACGGTCATCCTGGTTGTGGTTGATCGTTTTTATAAGGCCGCCCACTTTATCGCGCTGCCCAAGCTGCCTTTGGCGTGGGAGACTGCCCTTCTTGTTGTGGACCATGTTTTCCGGCTGCATGGCATCCCTCAAGATGTGGTTTTTGACCGGGGCCCTCATTTTACGGCCAAATTCTGGCGAGCATTTTGCAACCAGTTGGGTGCCACCGTGAGCATTTCCTCGGGTTTCCACCCAGAGACTAACGGGCAGGCTGAGCGAACCAACCAGTCTTTGGAGAATACTCTTCAATGTTTGGCGGCTGACAACCCATCTTGGTGGAGTCGATTTTTAGCATGGGCCGAATACTCCCACAATTCACTGGGTAACTCCTCCACAGGTCTTTCCCAGTTTGAGGCTCAGTGGGGTTATCAGCCTGCACTGTTTCCTGAGACTGACAGGGATTCAGAGGTTCCTTCGGTTAATCACTTTGTTCAGTGCTGTCGGTCAGTTTGGGCCAGGGTCTGTTCCTCCTTGTTGCACTCTGGACGGAAACAAAAGACCGCTGCAGATAGAAGGCGCCGTTCAGCCCCATCCTATCGGGTTGGCCAAAGGGTCTGGCTTTCCACGCAAGACCTGCCCTTGAGAGTGGAGTCATGGAAATTGGCTCCCTGCTTTATTGGTCCTTTTAAGATTGTGCGAAGGATCAATCCGGTCACAGTCTGGTTGAAGCTCCCTAGATCCTTATGGATCCACCCCTCTTTTCATGTCTCCAGGCACAACCCGGTTAGCACTTGGGTCCTGGCTCCGGTCGACAAACTCCCGCTGCCGCCGTGGATGATTGAAGGGGGGCCGGTTTACACTGTGCGTCGTAATTTAGCCGAGAGGCGTGTGGGTCGTGGAGCTCAGTTTTTAGTAGATTGGGAGGGTTATGGTCCTGAGGAACGGTGCTGGGTCCCTTCTCGGGATATCCTGGATCCTACCCTTATTTCTGAATTTCATGCGCGGGGCTCTCTGGGAACTTCTGGGGCTGTTCCTTAGAGGGTGGGGGTCCTGTCTAGGGTTTAATCCCGGGAAACGGGATTCTCGGAATTTGACCTCCAAACCATTTCCCGTTTCCCGGGAAATAGAAAAACGGGAAACCGGGAAAAGAAACATTTAAAAAATATTTATAAGATACTGGAATATATTTAGAAAATATGTGGGCCTATTTTACTTTCTTAAAACATATACAACAGCTGTGTGTGTGCACAGGCGGAACAGCTGTGTGTGTCTCTACGTGCAGGGAAAGAGAATACTTAAATTAATCGAACTGACTATTCGCACTTATTTAAGTGCGTCCAAGCACAAAAATTGATCGAAATTCGCGTTAGACGTGCTTATAAGTGTGGCCAAGATGCACATTGCTCTAATGCCCACACTTATTTTAAGTGTGTCCAAAGGTAAAATTTTTTTCTTGGCCAAACTTAGGCTATTTTAAGCCGTACGTTCTAAAAACTGGAATGGTCATCAACTGGCGCAGCGAGTAAGTGTAGCCAAGAAAAAAATTCAGCACTGGCCACACGTATAAGTGCGAATAACATCGGCCTTAATTAATTGATTAACAATCACAAAATGCCCTGATTTCAAACACTGCTGACCGTTAACGCAGTTAGTTCAGTAACTCTTGGCTCTGTAATCTGAATTAAACTAACACAACACGATTATTGACATCAGCTGTGAGTGGAAATACTTCATAATAGTCTCCTTCAAAATATTAAATAATGAGGATGCGCTGCACTGTCAGAGGGAGGGATCAAATGCGCTAGACTAAGGTTCAACAGTCGGCTCACTGCAACATTTAAAATCTCAGGCAAAACTCCAGGTGAAAGCTCAAAACTACAAGAAAACTGGATTCATACTTTATGCAAAACACTTCAGACAGAGATGCAGCGGGCTTTGGTGAAATGGGGCTCTCACTGAATAAAGAAAAATCTCCTGAATCCATCTGAAACCTCACACCCGGTGAGTGGATGCGTTTTATAACTTTGCCTTTTAGCTTTGAGTGATCTCTAACTTTATTTAGCCGACAGTCTGACACCGCAGCACTCACCGTGCCGGCCACCCGCAGCGTCTGAATGCGAGCAGGTTATGGAATCTGAGCTCAAAACCATGACTATGAAAACACCAAACTACTTGCCTTAACGAATTTCGTTAGTTTATAATATGAAGAAGTGTAAAATATAATTTCCATGAGGCTGTTCAGTCAGACAGCGACAGATCACAGACGTTTTCTCCCTCTCATCTGCAGCGAACGTCAAGCTGCATGCGGCTTGCGCAGTTTATATTGTTATAATATTGATTAATGTTGAAATTACATTTTTGTGCCTCAATAATTATACCACCAGATAATACATTAAATCAGTCATGTTTGGGACCCACATGTCTCTTTGTTAAGTATGGTGCTTCCTGAACTATGACCAATGTTATATAACGGTAGCCAAAATTATACCTTAAAAACAAGTTAATTTCCCGGGATTCCCGGGAAAATGTGCTTCTTTTCCCGGGATAGAAAATGTCTCATTTTTGGGAAAAATATTAATCCCTAGTCCTGTCATGGTTTGTGAGGTGTGCATGTCGTTTGGACCTTTCTTTGCGGCTCTCATCCCAGGACGATATCGAATTCCTGGGCCATCGAATTCTTTGCCCAGCTGGTTGATTGAGCTGGGGCGGCGCTTCCCCAGAATCTATTAAGCAGGATGTCCGGCACGCCTCCTTCGCTAGAGGGTCTGTGTTTAGCTTCGCACTATAGCCGAAGATATCTATACTCAGGTTTTGTATGACTTTCCATCTTCGTATTGTTGGACTTTCTACTCCCCTTTTCTATCTTGCTTTGCTTCCATGGTTTGGACTATTATACGTCCTTTGGAAGCGTGAGTACTTGCGTTTGGTCTAGATTATTCTGTGTTTGTACTGTGTTCGTGCTATTCCCTTTTTCTCTCTGTCGTTGCGCAACACAGGGAGAACATGCAAACTCCTAACAGAAAGGCCCCATGCCGAATTCAAACCTGCAATATTCCTGCAGTGAGGCGGCAGTACTACCCACTGTGCCACCATAACTTTTTGAAAGGCACCACAGACTGCAGGCATTCAAAGTGACCAATCAAAAGGAGGAAAGACATCAGCCACTGTTCCCATTTCCAAAATCTCAAAGTCGACTTGATGAGCAAGTGAGCATTGATGTTGCAAGTGTAAGGAGGGTTGAACTTGCGCTCCTCACAGCACTGTCTTTGCGGATTTTGTTCAGTGTGCTCACAGAATTTAAATGCTCCCTTGCGAGGATGCTTTACTGCTTGCAGAGAGTGTTCTGTTCACTTGTATCACATGCATGTGCTTGGTTTCCATGCGCACAACTTCTGAGAATAATCAAAGAGCATGCGCTTCCTAGAGTAAATCCCCAAAATAGCAATGAGGAAAAAAACTCCCAGTAAGGAGAAAAATCCTCAAACTGTGGTGAGAAAAAACTCCCCAGTGGAAAGAAACCTCAGGAGGAACTCGGCTATATTGGGGGAGTCCATCCTCCGCAGGCATGCTAATCGTAATGACAGTTTAAGTCAAGCAAGAAATCTGATGAGAAATCCAAGCAGTAGCATCCGTGGCCCCAGGACGTGGTGAGGCGTGAGGGTAAAGCTGTGGTAGAACTGGGTCAGGACACGAACAGCTAGTGACCACACTATGAGGGACAGGGCTCAAGTGGTCCGCAGACTCAGGGTGAAAGAGGGAAAGGATCTTCGAAAAAAGACAAAAAGAAAGAGGTCAGGCACTCTAAGTGGATCCGCGGGCTGGGGGCTATGCATCACTGGGCCCTGACTCAACTAAGTTTGAGAAAGGCTGCTACAGTTCACCTTGCACCAAATTCATCACGACAGAAAGCAATTAGAGCATTTATTACGTACCCTTGAAATCAGATATCAGTTTTCTCCACTAGTTTGTTCTTTGGCAGCGCTAGTTGGACATATGGCCACTAGGGCTGCCACGATTCATCGACTAGTCACGATTATGTCGACTATTAAAATCGTCAACGACTAATTAAATATTCTCCGCGTTGTTTTTTTTTTTTTTTTTCTTTGTTTTTCTCTCAAAACTGCTGCGGCACCTTCCACTGCCGCGTCTGCCTTTCTGTCCTTGACACACATGCGCAGTAGTGGTAATCGGGTAAGCCTTGATGTCACCGAAGTTATACCAGACGGGCTCTGGTATCATGGCTACCCGCCGGCAACGGAGCTCAAAAGTGTGGGAGCATTTTAAGAAAACAAAAGAGAAAAGTGTGCAATGCAATATCTGCAAGGCAGAACTTTCCTTCCACGGCAGTACAACTGCGATGCACGAGCACCTGAAAAGGAAGCACATTGTGGCTGATTGTGACAACAACGATGAAGAGGGACCGTCGTCTCGGTAAGCTAACTGGCTAGTTAGCTGCTAACATTAGCGTAAACTAGTGCTGAAACGGTTAGTGATTTTTAGTATTCGAATAACCGTTTGCTATATTCGAATAGTATTCGGTTAACCGGCGAAATTTCCGAGTCACTTGATTTGAAGTTTACACTGCGCTTTCTTACCGTCATCGACCAGATCGAACTGTTTCCACACGTCGGATCGCCGCTTGTCCTAAATTAATATTGAAATGGTTTTTTTTTTCTTCTCTCTCTCTCTCTCTCGCTCTAATGAGCTGACGCGAACGTCTAAGTAGATGTCAGTTCGGGGAAAGATGGTCTGTATTCAATAAGTATTCAAAAAGCAGACATGACAGGAAACTGGCGAGTTTAAAAAAATAATAAAGCCCAACGCCCACTGGCCGCGAAGCGTCGCGTCAAACTCCGAATGTTGCCTTGACGCTTTTAAACGCCCACTGAAAGCGTCAGTCGCATCAACATTGACAGCTGTCAACACGACCGAGAAGCCATGAGTGTCAATCTCAAAATATTAAACAAGACAGTTTAATTTTGAAAAAAAAAAAAAACCTACCGATCAAGCTTATTTTAAGTGATGGCAAAGTGCGACGGTCAGGTTACTATGCACTATACGTTATATACAGGCATAGCCTAATTTTCCTCCTAAATTTAGCCGTCTAGTAAATTAAGATTATGATTCATTTTACTTTACCCAGCAACGAATTAGCTAGCTAGCTAGCTAACTTAGCAGTGTAAAGTTTTCATCAGTGTACCTTGAGTTAGGTACTGTCTGACTGTAAATCGCTTGATAACTTAAATGCCCGCAAAATAACGGATTTCCTTTCAAAACTGCGACTTGGTTAAAAAGCAGGTTGACAACTGCATGTGAGGTTGCCGCTAAATGTGTGACTAACCATGACAAGACGAAATAGTAAAATAATCTAAAAGACAAATTCGTTTTTATTGCGTTGACGCTTCAGAAATTAAGCAGTGGCGAAAAGTAAAAATCTGACGCGCGTCAGCTTCAGAAACTGAGCAGTGGCGAATAGTAAAAATCGAGCAGTGGTGAAAAGTAAAAATCTGACGCGCGTCAGACGTTGCCAGTGGGCGTTGCTCCATTGAAATTAATGTAACCAATTTTTTGACGAACGTCTAACGCCTTCAGTGGGCGTTGGGCTTAATACTACTAGTACAGGAGAAGAAAAAAAAAATCATTTTATGATCCATTGGAATCAGCCTGGGAAGGATTTTTTTTAACACTTAAAAGACTCCGTTATTTGGTTCCTGAAGAAGAAATCCCTCTGGCTTGGGGAAACAGGACCGGTACATCCTTCATGGTTTGAAGAGTAGCCTATACTCTTCAGCGGACTGAGATTAGTCGACTATCAAAATAATCGTTTGTGGCAGCCTAATGGCCACACTAGTTCAGTAGTTTTCCTTGCTAGTTGGGCTAAAGTTTATGAGTAACTCTTTTTCAGCGACTAGTGGCACTTGTGGAAAAGTAGAGTAATCTATTCAGTCAGGAAAGGTTTCCAGACCAGAATACACTATGCTGACATGCCCTCTCTAACCCTGTCCCCGGAAAATACCTGATTAAGACTAAACAAAAAGGTGCACTTTTAATCTCACCTGCGATGTTGAGACAACGTCTGACTCCAGAACACATCTTGATAGACTGTTTCACAGAACTGGGGCTCTATATGAGAAGGCTCCACCACCTGCTATATCCTTAGCCATTCCTGGGATTATCAGACAGCCTGTATAATGAGAACTATGAGTTGTTGTTGGCTGATTGGGTAAACTATTTCTAGGGCCTGAAACCAACATGTTGTTCCTGTATGAATTAAAGAAGCAAGAAATTAGGAAGCTTCCCGGTCTTAAAGCTGCAGTTGGTAACTTTGAGGAGAGAGAAGACTTGGCATAAAAATTTGAAAAAATGCAACTTTCAGATCCCTCCCCCTCCCCTCTCCACTGCACTCCTGCCCTAAGACCCTCCCCCAGAAGGCTGCCGTGCACGCGAGCTGTTATGCACGCGACCAAGTTGCCGAGGCTAGACATTACTGTTGTGAACAGTCAACACTGCTGGCCAACAAACGAGCAGAAATAAATCATGTCGACATGAAAAGTAATCTACAGCAGTATGTATTCAGTAAAAACCCAGCACACGCTTATTTCAGCAAGTTACCCGTTTTCTTGAGTAAAGAAACTGTCGTGAATCCTGCTGAATGGCCAGTAAACCATGTATGACAGCATTTAGCTGTGAGAGCACAGAAACGTTACACATATTTATGAGGACAACAACACAGCCGATAAGACTGCCAGGTCACTTCATAAAGATATTTTCTGCTACTTTCTAATAAAACGATGCCAGTAACGTTAGCCCTAGCATCAGAAACAAGCTAACGTTAGCTCGACTGCAACATCACAGAAACATCACATGTACTACGGAGTACTGTAACAATTACAAGACGCTGGCTATTCGAACAGCAACTATGCTTGTAAGCGACGTTCACTCGCTTATTTGCAGAGCGAAACTAAATTGATGCCGGTCAGGGCTGGGGTTAGTACCAGCTGTGCATGTGAGTGACGCCAACTCGCTTATTTGCAGAGCATTGTGGAGCAAAAATGAACCAACGAATAAAGCAGGGGTTTACCTGTCAAGCAGAAAAGTTGCCAACTCTGCGTCGGTTTTTAATCCTTCCAGATCCAGGAGTTCCCTCCACCTCTGAAAAGCCACTCCAACGTTCACTCTTGTTTTATCCCGGGCTTTGTCAAATTCTTTCTTTTGTGCTTCTTTTCTTCTGGCTTCCTCCTCTTACTTGTCTTAGCCGTGTGTGCTGTTGTTGGTAACGGAGGCATCGGTATTTTTTTCCCTCGCTGATGGCTGTTGTTGCACCATTAGTTTCTCTAAGCTCCTGAACCCTCTCTCGGAGATTTGAGCTTGACTGAGCACTGGCGTGAAATGAGGAGGAAGGGGGAGGAGGCTGTCTGCAGTGCATGCATGTGCACTGTTTGACAGCTGTCAGACACCATTCTGGCTCTAATTGGTTCTTTTTGGTCGGACCGAACAATTCTTTTAAATTGCAGTAGGAGCAGTAGGTGGGTTTAAAGGAGCCTTTTTTTAATTACAGAGTACTATTTTTATGTAATACTGTCCGTGCACAGAGACAGTTCGAGCAAAAATGACAAAAAGTTACTTTTATAAGACTTACCAACTGCAGCTTTAATGTCTACAAAACATGGATGTAATCGGACCAGTTGTAATGCTTCATTGACATCATTCACTGTTTACTGTCTGCTTAACAATGAAATTTTACACCATGCTTCAATAATATCTTAAGAAGAGTCCCGGTCAAACTGTAGATCCTTGAGGAATGCCACACTTTATCTTGCGTTGTCAGATAATTCTTCATTTAATTGAAAAACTGGCTCCCGTCGTGTAAGTATGGTCTAAACGAGATGAGGGGTGCTTGTCCCAGAAGTTTGACACAGTCCTGGAGTCTGTAATAAAACCTCATGGTTAACTGAACAAAAAGCTGCAATTAGGACAAGAAGAACGAGAACTAACACAGAGCTATGGTCTGAAGGCAGAAGCAGATCATTGACAAGGGGTCAGAACTGTTTTGTGACTGTTAACCTTAAAAGGGGTTCAAGCCCTTAAAGGAGCTAAAAAATCTATTTTGTGCTGGTTTATCATTATCATTATTATTATTATCATCACCTGATAGTTTTTTTGACATGGGACTACTACTACGAGCTTGCAGCTATAAACTTTGATAACCTTTAAATTTAAAAACTACTTCCCCCCCCCGCTTCGGGAGTCACCTTTATTTTTCATTACAGAAGTTATGACATGATCTAACACGTAATCTTGTAGATTTAGGATAGTCAGGGGTTTTTTTTTTTTAGTGATGTTGATTTAAGTGATTTAGTGTTGATTTTGGTTGAAGTAGAGAATTTGATAGGGAGGTACTGCATTCTAAAAAGCACATTTTTAGTTTTTTGTTAGAAAGCCTTTTGTTTCCCGGCTCCAAATATTTCATTCAAGAGCTCTTTACACTACCGCTGACAAATTTTACTAAATATGTTGGTTAATATCTCAGCAACCGTGAGACGTAGAAGAAAAATTCTGCTGACTATGGATTCAGTGGGTGATGCGGAAAAGATGAGTATAAGCCACGCCCATTTGTGTCATCATTTTTTCTTCCATTTAGATTTTTTTGCAAAGAATTCTTTTGTCTCCCTATTCTACAAATCTTATCTGGTCTTCACCAAACTAAGTACGTACCATGTTTCGACAGCCCGTACACTGACTATATGTTTGATTTGATACATCATCTAGCAGTTTTCCATGATAGCCTAAAAACTTTTGTAGGTGAGGCCTATAACTTTTACTCCTATAACTCTAAAATTGATAGTCCAATTGCAACCAAATTTGGCTTAAGTGTATTGTAATGGCCGAGGAAGTAGGGAGGCCAAATGCAGCAGTGTGAGAGAACGAGACCAGCAAGGACTTAAAATACCCACAGAGAGAAATATAAACGAGGCAACAGAAACAGCTCTCGCGCTTCCAAAAGGACGCCCAGCAATCCGAACCAGGAAGCAAAGCGAGAGAGGAAAAACAAACAGGGAGAGCGAAAGGGAAATAACTCGAGAACCACGAAAGACAAAGCACCATAATTTGGTGCGACACCAAAGAAAGAGAGGGAAGGAATCAAGAAGGAAATTTCCCTAAAGAAATATAAATCGCAAAAATACCGCGAAGGCTTACGCCACAAATCCCTTACTAGAGATAACTTCTGGCTGCAGTGAAAACTGAAATCAGACACTCCAGCAAAGGAGGCGTGGCGGACATCCAGCTTATATAGACTTAGGTGAAAGCGCCGCCCACGCCTGATGAACCAGCTGGGAAAAGAATCCGATAGAGAAGGAATTTGATATCGTCCCGGGACGAGAGCCACAAGGGAAAGTCCTTCACACAAGCACACCACCTACACCATGATATGTATACTGAGATCATGATTACAACAACCGAGTTTTGTGCAGTTTTTTGCTTATTCGGGTGCGAAACTAAAGAAATGAAAAACGCTTAAAAAAAAAAAAAAGTCACTACATTGAGGAACGTGCAGGAGTTAGTCAGCTACATTTAAATTTTGGCCTATAACTCCACAACCATGTGGCCAAGAAATATTTTCTTTTTCGTTGATTCCGTGTTTCTAAAACTATTAGTTTTGTACTATTTTAACATAATAAGGGGTATAAGCCTGAATGTCTGAAACCTTATTTTTCTTATATGCCCCGCAAAAATGAAGGACATACTTTCTTACCCTCCGTCCTTAATTCTGTGATTCCGTGACTCCGTAAGTCCGAAACGCTACCGTTCCCGGGTCATGTCCCATAAACTATTTCAAATTTTGAAACAAAACTTTTCAATGAAACTACATGCTTAGAACTAGTGCTGAACTGGTGCCTTTTGCTGTTTTGGCGATTCTGGGATTTTTATTTCTCTTGGTTTCTATGGAAACACATTTTATCTGGGGCCAGGGGACATCACAGTGCATCACATGCATATCGCTCTAGTTGTTTTTGTGCTTGCCAAATCTTTGTCTTCTTCCTATTATTATTATTATTATTATTTGAAAATTTACACAGCTTTTAGGGTCACTGAACTATCATGCATTGAGGGCAATCTACAACATATAATCTTTGGCCTCAAGTACTTTTCTTAAAATTCATGCTGTCCCAAACAATGCAGCTTCCTGCAACATTTCCAATCTTACTATAGCTCCAATTTTCTGAAGATGATTTTCCAATTTTCTCGTCACCATTCCCAAAGCACCAACCACTATAGGTATAACAGAAGTTTTAACTTTCCACAATTTTGCAGTTTCTCTTCTCAAGTCCTGATACTTGTCAATTTTCTTCTTCTCCTTTTCCACAATTCGCCCATTACTTGGCGCGACTACGTCAACAACGAAACACATTTTTCGACCTGTCCTAAAGGTTAATGTCTGGTTTACGATTTTCTATCTCCTGGTCAGTCTGGATACTGAAATTTCAGAGAAGTTTTACTACACTGTTTACAACTATTCTTTCCAGCATATGATTATACCACTTGTTACAGGCTGGACGTCCGTATGCTTTTGAAATTTTCCAATGAATTATTCAGGCTGCATTATCATGTTTCCTCTTGTATTCCAAATGGGCTAGCTTATGGGCGCTCGCAAATAAGATGGCCCAAAGACTCCTCTTTGATTCACACACGTTCTACAAAGTAGAGATACATCTCGATTCTCCATATTGGCTTTAACTGAATTAGTTCATAATGCCTGCCACTGAGCTGCAGCACTGAGGCCTTCAGTGTCCTTTTTCAGATCTCCCTTTTTCATTCACTCCCAAGAAGTTTTATCACTTACATCTTCTGTTTGTCGCGATACTTGCCCATGTAAAGGCTCACACCTCCACCTGCCATTTTCTTCTCTTTGGCTTCCTTTGGGCTTTCGATATCTCCTTCATTGATTACTCCATGCTTAATAACGTGAACTAACGATGGTTCTGCACTCTTGTGAACGTAACATTATTATAATTATTAACACGAAAATAATGGGAGTTTCACACTTTCGGATTTAAACCCCTGATGATAGCTACAAAGAGCTGTTGTACAATTTCAGTGTAATATGGACTTTTGTAGAGCTTTATGTGCTGATCATTTTTGCAATTTTTCATTATATAGGCCAAAAAAATGCAAAATCATCAAATTTGACATTTCAAAGCCATTAACTCCTGCAAAGAGGTATTGTATGATTTTGATCCTACAATGACTTTTGTAGAGTGTCATCTGCAGATCATTTTGAGGTAACGCTTTTTCCCTAGCTGCTTTAGTTCCAGATATATAGCTGAAAATAGGTGGTTTTACCCCATGTTCTATTTTTAGTAACAGCGGCCATGTTATTCAGACAGCGGGTATAATCGACCAACTTTTAAAGTAGACATCCTAAGGATGCTTGCGGCCAATTTTAGTCTGGATCTGTTCAGTAGTTTCAGAGGAAAAGACATTTGTAAAATGTTGACGACACACGCCGATGGATGCAAAGCGATGGCAATAGCTCACGTGAACCTTTGTTTTTTAAAAAAGCTTTTTTTTTAAAACCAAACAAAAAGTTGAATTAAATGATTGAAAAAAAAAAAAAAAAAATCCCTGAGAGTATAGCTGCACCTGACCGGATTCATCTCCAACACCTCCGGGCCACAGGCACTTTGATCTGGGGATTCATGGGTCGCTGCTCCACTGCAGGTCTGGCATCAGGATTCTAAGAAAAAATGAAGCACAGAAATCAGCCACATGATCAGACCACAGAGGCACCAGTCTTAATTCTTGGATTTCCCGAGGGCTCGGTGCTCGGGTATGAAAAAGGGCACAGCAGTCGCGTCGAGAGTGGTTGTCCTGAAAGAGGGCACACAGGTCGTAACAAGCAAGCTGCAGCCAGCCAGGAAAGGGCAGTTCATTTGTAGTGGTAACTTGGATGCCTTCATTCCTGACACCTGTCACTTTCCTTGCTTTGTGGATGTAACCCTACCTGCCTTCTGCAGATTTTAAATCATTAAAAAAAAGCTTTTTATTCTTTCCTAATGACAAATTACAATTAGAAGAGAAAACAACTCCACTCTGAAAGCCAAACAAATTATTTCCAAAAGGCATCAAATTTACCCTGAACAATCTTAATGTAATACAAAACACTTCTGTTTCCCAGTGAAATTTCTGTAAACTACTTGTAGCCTGCAGTACGGCTGTCTTATCTATACCTTACTGCACTGTTATAAAGTAAATGAATTTAACAGTGTAATTAACACATTGTCTCCTTGTTATTAGTGTGCTTGCTCAAAAAAAAAAAAAAATACAAGGGGATGCTCAGCAGAGTCTCCACTCGCTCACAACGTTTTCGTTTTTACCTAAGGACCTACGCTCTGCCAGAAAATGGCAGTAGTTCGGACAGTGTCACTGACCAACTCCCCCATAGGCAGCCATTATAACAGGAGCAGACAGTTGAGACACACCTTTTTGAAATCGCCACCCTGACCACATTACTTGACACTACAAGCAAAAAAATACATGGGGACGCTCAACAGAGTCTCCTGCTGCTCACAATATTTTTGTTTTCACCATAGGACCTACGGTCTGCCAGAAAATGGCAGTAGTTCGGACAGTGTGAATGAAAAATTCTTTGAATTCCTCTGTCTCACAGCGCCTGTGGGACAGCAAGCACACGGGGGTGCTGCTGTCTCCATAGAGACAGGCACACACATAGAGGAGCTGCTGTGTCAGACTCATGCGCGCACACACACACACACACACACACACACACACACACACACCTGTCTGTGTTTCTCACTGGTAAAAATACAGTGTCAGCAATTAAACAGGCCGGCATAGACAAAGCACTCTGAAATATGTCCTTTAAACAATGTCAGGTGATACCTGTGTGTCTGTTTGTGTGTGTGAGAGAGAGAGAGAGAGAGAGACACAGACAGACTAACTACCAACTCTCTGCCAGTCTGCCACTCTAGTGTGCGTGTGTGTGTGTGTGTGTGTGAGTGAGTGAGTGAGTGAGTGAGTGTGAGAGAGAGACAGACAGACAGACAGACAGACAAATGTTTCTGATATGTTTGCATGCATTGTTTTAACATGTTGATTTGGAAAGATGATGCCATTGTTGCCTGCATCTGGAAAGTATGACTGGTGATGTATTCATTCAACACAATTAACACGGTCAAAGCTTTTCTCATATCTGATCCATTCACTGTTGCTGGCAACATTTGAGCAAGCACACTTTGCATTTTCTCTGTGGAAATGCAGTCTAGTTCTATAATTGTAAGTAGAGTCCTGCGCACATTTAACTGTGGTTTACAGTTAACATACATGGAACCTCTGTTAAAAATTAATTTGTAAAATTACAGTCAAAATAACTGGCAAAAAAGGTGCCAGTTAATAACACTGCGTAGCATATGAGGTTAAAACCTGATCACAGATGTGAAAGGATCCATTCCCATTAAAATCCAGTCAAAAAAGGCACTCTCCAACTTAGTCACATTTTCACATCACAACATCATGTATCTGAATGATCAGAGATCATAGTGCAAGTTTCGGGAGAGGCCGGTGGTAAACTTCGTGATTCCCTAAACCACATAACAATGGGAGAGGTTCGCATTTTGCGATGCAAATCCGCCTAATCTGATCACTGCAGAAAACCCCATCATGTGCAGGTTATCTCTGGCCCTAACAAGAAAATAGCCCTAAAATTTCCCTTGCAAAGAGCTCCTCCTGACTAGAGTCCCTTTATACTGAGAATAGCAACAACTCAGTATTTGAATGCCATCTTATTTCCGTCTTTCAGTGCACGCACATATGAAACAGTGAGCCGGCAGCTTTTTCCAACGCCCTTTAACTATGACTACATTCAGAATATAGAACTGATTCTGATGTCTTATTGCTAAATGAGCCTCGCAAACTAATTTACCCAAATCTTTTTATGAATATGCATTGGCTGAAAAATAAAACTGATGAAACGCGCCTAGAGTGCAAATCTCTCCAAGGCAGCACAGTCATAATCTTGCTGAGTGAACATGGCTCTGCAGGAATTTATGGTTCATCGCATAACTAAATACTTTTTCCATAGCCCAGCTCATGTTGGTTTTTGGTTTTATATTCGGATATTCGATTTCCAGCATCAATAACTCATGAATGTATTTAAAACTAAAACATATTTCGTATTTACCGAAGACGGGCAGAATATTTTACGTTTTGTCAAACTTTCGAATATCCCAGCTGTGCAAAAGTTTGGGAACTCTTTTGGATTATTCTTTGTTACCTTTTATGATTACTAAGGTCCAGACCCAGGTGATTTACAGTGAGTCAAATATAAAACTTGAACTATATGTTCTGAAGTAACTCCATTTCTTCTAAAGTATCCGACTGTGGTGTCTGGTGTTAAAAACCATGTGTTCCTCTAAACAGTTGTCCAAGGATGTCAAAATCAAGATAATTCACTTCCACCAACAAGGAGAGGGCTACAAAAAACTCTTGCAACATTTCAAACTACCCATTTCTACTGTCAGAAACAATGTAAGAAAATGGAAAATAAATGGAATAATTGAAGCCAAGGCAAGATCTGGAAGACCAAGAAAAATTTCAGATAGAATGGCAAGAGATCTGGTGAGAAATGCGCCGAAGAACCATACGTCACTGCAAAAGAGCTGCAAAAAAAGAGTAGCAGACACAGGTCTAGTTGTTTACAGGATAACAATACAGCATACCTTAAACAACAAAGACCTACATGGCAGAGTTGCAAGAAATAAGCCTTTCCTACGACCTCAACACAAAATTAAGCATCTGAAGTATGCAAAAGAAAACCTTGAGAAACCTCAAGCCAATGTGCTTTGGACTGAAGAAACCAAAATTGAACTTTTTGGCCACAACCAAAGAAGGTATGTTTGAAGAAAAAAATGTGAAGCATTTGTAGAAAAGAACACATTGCCAACTGTTAAGCATGGAGGTGGATCCATTATGCTTTGGGGTTGTGTAGCAGCTGGGGGCACAGGTAATATTGTGCGGATGAAAGGAAGAAAGGATTCCATCAAATATCAAGACATTCTTGAGGTTAATGTTCAAAGCTCACTCCAGAAATTGAAGTTGAAGAGATGTTGGGTATTCCAGCAAGACAATGACCTGAAGCATACCTCAAAATCCACCATTAAGTACCTCCAGGAAAGACGGATGAAGTTTTGGAATGGCCATCACAGTCCCCAGACTTGAATACTATCGAAAATCTGTGGAGAGATCTCAAACATGCTGTGCAAGCAAGAGGGCCGAATAATATTTTTGAGCTAGAGGTGTTCTGTCAAGAAGAATGGGGAAAAATTACGAAGACAAGCATTGAAAGACTCTTAGCTAGCTACAGGAAGTGTTTGCAAGCTGTTATAGCTGCCCGAGAAGGAGTTGCAAAGAACTAGCTGACAGGGTTCCCTAACTTTTGCACAAGGCCTTTTTCCTTGATTTATTATTTTGAAACTGTAAAAAGTTAAAAAATAAAAATTATTCTTGCATTAAAATGTGATGAAATGTGCAAAGTTGAACTTTGTGGCATTTAGTGTTCAGGTTTGCTTTCAATCACATAGAGATTAATCGTAACAGACCAGGAGTGCCCAAATTTTTGCACCCCACTGTGCTCTCACATGTCAGTGCTGGGAACTGGAAGGGTATATTGGAGTGAAAATTTAGCAACAAACAGGGAAAAAGATCTGAAATAAGGAAATGGTGAAAAGCGAACTTACTGCAAAAGCGACTTCAACTGTGGTTAGGAACACAGGGAAATTTGGACTCTCCGAAAGTGTGTTGAAACATGCATGAAAATAACCAAGAAAAAATCTGTGAAATATTCATTTTTGGTTAAAGAATCATAATATTTGTAGATGCAGTTGCTTTGGCATCTGGTTGTGGCTGCAATATTTTTGTAGGTGATGAGGCTTGGTCACAGCGCTACAGGGGCTGAAGGGAGCAAAGAATCCTTTTCTAACTGACTAAAACTTACATTTTTAGTGCTGTTTCTCAATGGGGGTAATACTGTCAGCAATTCTGACTATTTTGTTACACTCCTCGGACTGGGTTACCCAGTCCATCTTCCTTCTGTGTCCATGTTTTCCCCTAACCCTACTGTCTCTAGTTTTGCTTCGTGTCTGTCTGAGCTGGGTATGTTGTTCACTGGCTTCCCTTGCATTCACTCACGCAATCAACATTCCTTTCAATTATCCCATTACTGACTCTTTCCGCTCACACCACATCTTACTCAATTACTCTATTATTGATTCCAGCCTCTGCCCTGCCTGCACTCCCACCATTATACTGACTAACACTCACACCACATCCTACTCTATTACTGTATTATTGATTTCAGCCCCTGCCCTGCCTGCACTCCCACCATTATACTGACTAACACGCCTCACCTGCTTCTTCCCCTTTATAACCCTGCTTTGCCCTCTGTTGTTTGCCAGTTAGTTGAAGGTTCTGTTGAAGAAAGCCTTGTGAATTCTGCTGCTTAACCTTGGCTAAGTTTTTATGTCCGCTCACCTCCTTCCCTGCCCAGCTCCTGCCCTCCCCGCCTACCCTGACCTGATCAGATCCAGCCTGCTTCCCTGCTTGCTCCCCCATCCAGCTCTGGACTCATCTGCCTAGCTGAGAGTTTTGTTGTTGTTTAATAAATACTCTACTGAGCTTTTCTGCATATCTGCCTCTGAGTGGTGCATTTGGGGTCAAGCCTCCTCAGACCATGATATATTTGGGAGAAATCTACTGAGTGTCACCTTTCAAACAAAACCTTGATTATGCCCATTATCAAAGTGGTTCAAGAACAGTAAACATTTTAGTGTGGGCGGAAATATGCTCAAAAAATGGCTGCATATAAAGGGTAAATAAGGTAAAGGACTGAAAATGGGTCAAGATTAATGGTTCGTTAAGTAAGTAGATTTTTTGAGTTTGCCCTGTTTGCAGCTGAGTGTACACCACAGCTTTATATACTATTCTTGTATTGAGTAATAGGTTTCACTTTATGTATTTTGAGCACATCACAAGGCTTGCATAAGCCCACAGTGAAATCAGCAACAATAGCTTAAAATCAATTAAAACTTTTCAGCACCATTCAAGTGGACAGCGCCGCATCAAAGTTAATATGTAGTTAACAGCGTGCGCGCGCTCCCATTTCAAGTGCTGTTTTGGGAGAGGCGTCCAAAATTCAATGAACTTTGCCAGATTGCAACATCTCACTAGTGACTCTGCAATCGATCATTATTGGGAAACGAGGCCTGGGGGACGGATTCACGCTTTCATATAGTCAAATGAGAGTCCTGACCTCAAATCAAATTTGGGTCCTGGGACACAATCTCTAGGGAGCCATTGAATAAGGACTTCAAGGATATCAATAGAATTCAGCCTTTTACAAAGAATGAATTCAGACCTCAGAAAATCCAAGGGTTGACATACCGTTTCCAATCAAACAGATCTAAGCAATTGATTTTATTTCTAACGGTCAGCATTCTTCTCAATTATGTAGAGATTTAGGCAGAATTACAAATTTGAGTTTTAAAAGATGTACTATAGCCATTTGGTGGCCCTCTATAAAGTGTAATTGCTTCAAAGGCTGTAGCATAACACATCCAAAGTTATTGAGCTTTTGCTTTCATATAAAAATTCACCAAAATTAGAAACAGTTTTAAATTTCAATTTTGAACAATGTAGTATGATGATTAGATGCCCCTGGACTAAATGTCATTTATTTTGGGGCTGTGATTCAAACCAACCGAAAGCTATTGAATTTTATTTGTTTTAAATGTAATATTCACCAAAATTGGACAAAACTAAATATTCTACTTCTGAAATGTGTAGTGTGACCATTAGACGGCCCTTTATAAAGTGGAATTAATTTCATCATAACAGATTCAAAGCGATTGAATTTTTTTCACACATGCATTCAAATTATCATTAGAGGATTATAAATTTGGGTTTTCAATGGCGTAGTATGACCACTAGGGGGCCCTCTATAAAGTGTAACTGGTTTTGGACTGTCATTATGACAAATCCAATACCATTTAACTTCTGTTTAGATATAAATAATCACCAAAATTAGAAAAAACTATAAATCTGAGTTCTGAAAGTTGTCGTAGGATTATTAGGAGGCTCTAGATTAAATGTAATTAGTTTTGGGGCTATGATACAGACCAATCCAAAGCTATTGATTATTATTTGTATAAAAATAAATATTCACCAAAATTACACAAAACGAAATGTTTCACTTCTGAAGTTTGTACTGTGACCATTAGATGGTCCCCATGAGTGTAATTCGTTTCAGGGCTGTCATCATAACAGATTAAAAGCTATTGAATTTTTTTTTTTTTTTTCCCCCCCACACGTGCATCCACACTATAATCAAAGAGGATTATACATTTGAGTTTTCAACGGCGTAGAAAGACCACCAGGGGGCCCTCTATAAAGTGTAATTGGTTTTAAGTCTGTCATTATGACAAATCCAATACCATTGAACTTCTGTTTATATATGAATATTCACCAAAATTGGAAAGAAACAATTATTTGAGTTCTGAAAGATGTAGTATGATTATTAGGTGGCCCTCCATTAAATGTAATTCGTTTTGGGGCTCTGATACGAACCAATCTAAAGCTATTGATTTTTATTTGTAACAAAATGAATATTCACCAAAATTACACAAAATTAAATATTTTACTTTTGAAGTGTGTACTATAACCATTAGATGGCCCTCTATCAAGTATAATTTGTTTCAGGGCTGTCATCATAACAGATTCAAAGCTATTGAATTTTTTTACACGTGCATCCACACAATCATTTTTAAGAATTCTACATTTGAGTTTACATAGGTGTAGTATGACCACTAGGGGGCCCACTATAAAGTGTAATTGGTTTTAAGGCTGTCATTATGATAAATCCAATACCATTGCCCTTCTGTTAATATATAAGTATTCACCAAAATTGGAAAGAAACATTAATTTGAGTTCTGAAAGATGTGGTACGATTATTGGATAGCCCTCCATTAAATGTAATTGTTTTGGCGTGTACTACAATCCAATCCAAAGCTATTGATTTTTATTTGTAAAAAAAGAAATATTCACCCAAATTACACAAAACTAAATATTTTACTTCTGAAAATTGGAGTATAATCATTAGATGGCCCTCTATAAAGAGTGATTAATTTCAGGGCTGTCATCATAACAGATTCAAAGCTATTAATTTTTTTACACATTCATCCAGACTACAATTAGAGAGAATCGTAAATTTCAGTTTTCAAAGGTGTAGTATAGGGCTGAACATAAGACAGGTAGTATTTAGTATGAGCTATAAATGGACCTGTGATTAGTAAAACTAGTTATGGGGCTACGATGTCCAATTATGGGTGCAAAAATGATTAAATCGTTATTAGAAACGTCAATCATAAGTAATATAGACGTGAATTTTGCGAACCAACCACTGAGCGCTTTTCAGGAATGACATCCAACACCCTGTAGCTAATAAACAATAACACTTTGACCTGCATCACTGGACAAGACCACAACCAAGGGTGATCTCAGTATTCAAAACTGCTGAACTGTTTGCAAAAAATAAATAAACTAAAATAAAACAAATAAGTAAATCAATAAATAAACTGGACTGCAACCGTTAATAAGCTGTAAAATTTAATTCTAAGTACCATTAAGAGTTTTCAAAGTTGTCTTAGAGACGGTGCCATGCTCTGTAATGTCCATTTTATGCCCTTGTTAAAATGGTAAAAAAAAAAAAAAAAAAAAAGCACCCTCTGATGTGTAATTAAAGCTTTATTCCTCTATTTCTCTAAATTGATAGTCAATCCAGTTTGTAAACTGCCCAATGGTAAAAGCTGTTTAGCATAAGGTAAAAGCTGTTAAATTTTTTTCTGTCCCCCCCACCCCCCAGCACCTGACCACAAATTGTTTGTAGTTTTTCTGCAAAATCCCACAGAATGAACATTTTTCAATTTGAAAGATGTAATACTTTCAGTGGAAGGCACTTGAAAACATGTTAGTGACTGCAGTACTCTCCATTTGCCCAGTTTTGAGAACCTCCAGATTTTTTCTGAAGAAATCCAGCACAATTAAACCGAAATGGAGCATTTCAATACCAAATTTACGACCCCAATTCTGAAATAGTTGGGACAAAATGTAAATTGTGAATAAAACAAGTGTTTGCCACTAACATGGCAATATCCCCCGCCGTCCGTACGATATGTGTTCGTACGGACGGATGTGACGGACGGACGGAACCCAATGCTATATCCCCCGCTTCGCGCTAAACGCGCGGCGGGGGATAATCAAAACGCGATGACTTTCAAATTACACCAGCCAGTATTTTATTCACAATAGAACAGAGATAACATAGCAAATGTTGAAACTGAGAAATTTCACAATTTTACCCACAAAATGAGCTCATTTCAAATTTGATGGCTGCTACAGGTCTCAAAAAAGTTGGGACAGGGTCCTGTTTACCATGGTATAGCATCCCCTCTTCTTTTTAACATAGAGTGGAGGCGCCTGGGCATTGAGGAGACAAGTTTCTTAAGTTTAGCCATTGGAATTTGATCCCACTCTTGTTTAATACAGGCTTCCAGCTGCTGGAGAGTTTTTGGTCTCCTTTGACGGACTTCTCGTTTAATTATGCGCCAAATGTTCTAAATCGGTGAAAGATCAGGACTGCAGGCAGGCCAGTTCAGCACACGGACTCTTCTACTACAAAGCCATGCTGTTGTAATAGCTGCAGTATGTGGTTTTTCATTGTCCTGCTGAAAGACACAAGGCCTTCCCTGGGATAGAGGTCATCTGGAGGGGAGCATATGTTGCTCTAAAACCTTTACCTTTCAGCATTCATGGTGCTTTTTAAAACATGCAAGTGTCCCACACCATATGCACTAATGCATCCCCATACCATCAGAGATGCTTGCTTTTGAACTGAACACTGATAACAGGAGGGGTGGTCTTTCTCCTCTTTAGCCCAGAGGACAGGACGCCCATGATTTCCAACAAGAATGTCAAATTTGGACTCGTCTGACCACAGGACACTTTGCCACTTTGCTACAGTCCAATTTAAATGAGCCTTGGCCCACAGAACACGGCGGTGCTTCTTGATCATGCTCAACAATGGCTTCCTTTTTGTGAGAGAGTTTTAAGTGGCATCTGTGGATGGAACGGCAGACTGTGTTTACAGACAGTGGTTTCTTGAAGTATTCCTGGGCCTATTTGTTATGTCCATGACAGAATCATGCCGGTGAGTGATGCAGTGGCGTCTGAGGGCCCGAAGATCACTGGCATCCAATAAAGGTCTTCGGCCTTGTCCCTTACGCGCAGAGATTTTTCCAGTTTCTCTGAATCTTTTGATGATGTTATACACTGTCGATGATGAGACCTTCAAAGCCTTCGCAATTTGACTTTGAGGAACATTGTTTTCAAAGTATTCCACAATTTTTTACGGTTCACAGGTTGGAGAGCCTCTGGCCATCTTTTTACTTCTGAGAGACTCAGCCTCTCTAAGACATCCCTTTTATAGCCAATCATGTTACACACCTGATGCCAGTTAACTTAATTACTTGCTAAATGTTCTTTCAGCTGATTCTCTTAAATATTAATTGCTTTTTCTGCCCTTTTTTTGCCTGTGTCCCAACTTTCTTGAGACCTCTTGCAGCCAGAAAATTTGAAATAAGCTCATTTTGTGGATAAAAATGTAAAATGTCTCAGTTTCAACATTTGAAATGTTATCTATGTTCTACTGTAAATATTATATTGGCTCATGTGATCTGAAAGTCATTGCATTTTGATTTTATTCACAATTTACACTTTGTCCCAATTATTTCGGAATTGGGGTTGTATATATAAGGCCATTTATTCCACCATATGATTGGAATAGATTTTTACTAATAATTATTATTGATAAGAATTTATTTTTTTAAAAATACTCAATGTGAAAACCGAAAATGGCATTGTTATTTAATCGGATTATTATTATTGGTTTAGAGCTAGTTTACGCCTGGATTTGACGTTTTGAATCTTCAACATTTCTAATCACTGTACCTGCTCAACGGTCCCTAAAACATAGGAGTCCCATAGAGATCAATATAATTTGCAGTTCTCCAAACGTAAATGTATCTGCCAAAAAAGATGTAGTAGTTGACTGTCTGTGTTGCTAAGGTTCAGAACGTGGAGATGATATCATATTTCATTGTTTTCTTCGTGAGCTATTGAAGTATGAACATCGAATATCCGAATATAAAACCAACTTTACCGCAGTGCTTAGCATTACGTCTCGCTGTTTCTATTAAGCCAAACTGAATACCGAGTGTAACTTTGCTTGAATAGTTATGTCTCAGGCTGTAGCAGGCTAATTAAGCGCCACTGACATAACTTAGTTCACGTTACTTAGCTAGACAGCGTGCAAGCAATACTTCTTCAAAACCAATAGGTAACATTAGCTTGTTACCAAGCGAGCTAACATTAGCTAGCTACTCAGTTTAGTGAATTTACAAAGCGATGCTCGTTCAGCCACGAATGTCTGTGACTCAAAGACTGGGTAAGCACAGCAATGTAATGAGCGCAGTGCTACCATACATTGGGCTTACATTTGCTTTTCATGAAATTCCTCAATTCAGTTCCGTGATTAACAGAATGAGAAAGTTATGAAAGTGGTTGAGTAAATTTTGGGTAACTCACATACGCAAATTTGTTCCATTGTCAAGGCAACTTACCTGACGCCAAAACGAAGATCCAGTGGGTTTCCAGCCGGCCCTGCTTATCTTAATTTCCCAAATCTGTTGTCTTTTTGGATCAGAAGGAAATCTGAAACCCCTCCTCAGATCTATTGGTACACCCGAAGGCACAACAACCAGTCATTTTTTTCAGTTTTCAAAACACGGAATGCAGGGACGTAGAAGAATACCTTAGGAAGTAGTTTAATTTGATCAACCAAATGGATACAAAATGGATCCACGGGTCACGTGACCAACTTTTTTTGGTACCCACTATATTGCTTCTCTCAGTATGAAGGGTCTCTACTCCTGACTAGCCTAACTGGCGGACAGGCTTGTAAAGCATGATACAAGGGCAGAGTAGTATGCTGCCTGCGATTCACCCGCTTGATAGCGATAGCTACCCGTTTCTTGGATAGCTGCTCACCTGCAAGCTGGTGAACATTAAGAACTGCTGTATAAAAATTGCTTCAGTTTATTTTATTTCTCAGTTTTCTGCGCAAAAAATACAAGGAACAATTCGGCTGTTAAAAAAAACGGGGCTTTTTATAGTAGCAGCGTGATGCTAACAGTAGGATACCTCTTCCTAGTCTTCTCCCTGCTTACTCCTATGCTGCCTGCGATTCACCCCCTTGATAGCGATAGCTACTCATTTCTTGAAGAGCCGAATTGTTCCCTGCACTTTTTGAGCAAAAAACGGAGAAATAAAATAAAGGGAAGCAACTTTTATACTGCGGTTGTTCGTAACGTTTGCCAGCTTGCAGGAGAGCAGCTAGCTAACCAGCTAATTAACTTAACGTGAGTCAAACAATAAAACCATGTTTGTAAAAAGAACAAGCATCCATTTCCCGAGACATATCAGAAGGGTCTATGTGGTTGTCGCATTTATTTATTCACCCCGCCTGCAACGAATGTTGCGGAAAGGTGTATGTGGTTGTCGCATTTATTAATTCATTCATTTATTTGTGGGTCTGTTTGCACTCTACAGGCCACAATTCTGGACAGATTGTCTTCAAATTTGGTAGGGACAATCCTTTGGCGGAAGGGAAGAAACGATTAGTTTTTGGTGAAGATCGAGCGACCTTGAAAGGTCAAACTCAAGGTCACCCATTTCTCAGGCTGCTCTAGGGGCCAAACGGTGGGAGATGGAGACATGGTTACTATTAACCACTACTAGGAAGTCATATATCGTCAACCTATTAAAATAATGGCCCAAGTCATTTTTTCAAGTTTTTGGGAAAACACAAAAAACATTATCAAAGCATTATCAAGAGATGATTTGGGCCAAAAGCTCATTTTCGTCAAAAAATGACTTGGGCCATTATTTTAATAGGGTGACGATATGGGGAATCTACTGGCACTGTCACCTTGACCTTCAACTGACCTTGAAAGGTCAAACTCGGTATCACCACTTTTCCAAGTGCTCTAGCAGCCAAACGGTGCAAGTTAGACCCATAGTTACTATTGAAGACTGATAGGAAGTCATGTATGGGGAATCTAATGTTACTGTCATATTGACCTTCAAATGACCTTGAAAGCTGAAAATGGGTGACCTTCATAGTTTCAGCCTCTGTAAATGGGAAATCAGCTGAGATAGGCCCTATGTTATGCTCAATCACAAAGCCTTGTGCTACAGAGAACAATGACTTGCACCCTGTAGCCTTGACCTCGATAAGTGTGAAATGTTTTGAAAGATTTGTTGTGTCACTGCTCAAAAAAGAAGTGCAGCCCATGTTAGATGCATGTCAGTTTGCCTACAAACATGAACGCAGTGCTGAGAATGCAATTCTATGCATGTTGCACTTTGTTTCTAAGCATCTGGAAGAGACAAGAGCTTATGCTTCAATTTTATTTATTGATTTTAGTTCAGCATGTAATACTGTGCAATTCTCCTGCTTTTGGGAAAATTGAAGGACATGAATGTCAACACTACCCTGATTAAATGGTTTTATTCTTTTTTAACTAATCGCACACAGCAAGTGAAGGTTAATCAGACACTGTCAGATATCAAACACTGTAATACAGGAGTTCCACAAGGCTGTGTGCTTTCACCTATCCTTTTTACACTTTACACCAATGACTGCAGGAAAGTACATCCTAACAATTTTATTTTTAAATTTGCTGATGACACAGCAATTGTGAGTCTTCTGCATAAGGATATGGACTCCCTTGTATACCACAATGAGACTGACGCCTTCATTAAGTGGTGTAACAAAAACCATCCGTTTTTAAATGTAGCAAAAACACAAGAGATGGTTTTTGACCCAAGGCAAGTGACTATACACAAGCCAGTGGTCATTAAAGACCAGACTATCAATCGGGTGACAACATACAAATATCTAGGGGTCCATGTTGATAACCTGCTCAGCTGGAAATCACACATTGATAACTTGTGCAACAAACTGCAGCAGAGGCTGTATTTTTTGAGATGACTGAGGCTGTATGGTGTTAGCAACCAGATCATGCCAATTTTCTACAAAGCCATCTGATACCCCTTTTCCACCAAAAAGAACCTGGTGCTAGTGCCGTGCTGGTGCTAGTGCCAGTGCTTAGTTGGTTCAACCCACGCACCTCCTAAGAACCTGTTTGGTTTTCCATCGCCAAGGAGCCAAATCAGAGCCACGCGATTACGTCACTGTAATTTAAGATCAGCAGATCAGGAGAAAATGAACGTTGCCTGAGATCTGCGTCTCTCTCAGCAGCGCTCACGTAACATCTGGCAATACAGAAATATAGTATGGACTGCGGAAAACCACATACAAAAATGTAAAACTGAAATAATGCTTGTGTTTCTATGCTCAGTAATACTATTATTGTAATTGAGGTTTTATCGTTTTTAGAGGGGAAAAGGAATATATCCGATTAGATTGCTATGATCTTGGTCTGGATTAAGATCAGATATTTAAAAAGCAGCAATATAAGGCGCATACCGTATCTTGCATTGTTGTCCGTGCATGTTAAAAATACTGAAACCTTGTGCAGAAATAGGGTGTAATAATAGGAACACGCGATCCATCTTTACTTTTCCCCAAGGAAGCAGACAGGTAATAAATAAACGAGCAACTGTCGTCTTTCATTCCAGCTTCATATCTTTCAACGATCTAATGTAGGTTTGTTTTAGAATGACATTCAAGCTCGTTAATGGCAATAACAGTAATTTGTGAACATCCTATCCGGCCAGCTAACTCATATTCGTAATGTTTATTATAGACGTAAGCGGCGCAGAAAGTAAAATGAAACATAAACGCATCATGCAGATATAAGGCATATGCTTATACATCACAACGTTTACTGTGAGCAGAACGCTCAAAATACTTCCGCAACCGCGCTGGTCGTGTTGGTAAACTCCGCCCCACGTAATCGGTGCGTGCTCTGGACCAGCAAAGAGTTGGTGCTTACTCTAGCACCGATTTTAAGAGCCAGGAGCTGGTGCTTAGGCTGTGGAAAATGAAAGAACCGGTGCTAAGTCAGGCTCTGGCTCAACCAGCACCAGCACCAGCTCGGTGGAAAAGGGTATAAGAGAGCCTAATCAGATATGGAATCACAGCCTGGTTTGGCAACCTAACAGTACAACTAAAAACAGATTGGCTAACATGCACAGAACGGCAATGAAGATAATTGGTATGAAACAATATGAGTCCATAGAGAATTTGTATAACTGGTCAGTCATGACACAAGCAACAAAAATCTCCTCAGACTCTACTCACCCACTATCCTAAGAATACAAACTTCTCCCATTAAGAAGAAGATTTTGTATACCAAAGTGCAAAACAAACTGTCTCAAATGATCATTTGTTCCAGCTTCTAACAAAAAAAAAAAAACAAACTAGTGCAACAGAGCAATGTGCAATGAACACAAGCACTTAGCACTTTTCTGGCACTTTAAACTGTCTAATGTCTCTGTATGTCCCTGTGTTGTCATCAGGGCCGGCTGCAGCTTGCTTCCACTGGTGGTACAATGAAAGCGTTTTGTTGTTTAGAGGCGTTTTGTTGCCGGGGGGGGAGATCGTGTTTAATTTTGTTGACCGGGGGGGGGGGAGGAGATTGCCATACTTTTTGTTGACCGGGGGTGGGGGGGGGATCGCATTTCATTTTCATTGAATTCGTATTACGCACTCCTTTTAATTGCACTAAAATATACGTTAGTAAGTCAGGGGGCGCGGTAAAAATCTGGGGGGTAGCCCACCCCTGCACCCCCCTAGATCCGGCCATGGTTGTCATTGTAATGTATCTCCTGTTTTTAGCCCTGTTTTAGTAGTTAAAGCAATTCTTACCTTTCTGGCATTTTTACACTTATCTTCTGTAATCTTAAAATGCTCCTAATAAGCGTATGGCATACTAAAATGTAAAAGAAATCCACCAGGTGTTGAAACTCATCAATATTCAATTCTCATATATTTCTGATAAAAGTCTGACCAATCATTTTCTTCGGTCCGAATAAAATGATTTGCCGAGCTTCCTGTCAGTCATCCGTCGCTGCGTCCCTTCCAGTTGCCTACTGCTGTCACCGCTTGCGAGTCGCGCGCCTCTTTGGCAGACCAACGTTACTGGGACAATTCTGGTGAGGTAAGACGTTATGACAGCAGTTTTGCAAGAAAATATGTATGAATTCTGCCGAAAAAAGACGCATCTGACTGCAAACAAACAGGCGCTGAAATGCTCTAATTACTACAATAACGTTAATGGTAGTTCGTCAGGCCTTACGAGGGCATTTTATTTTATGCCACATATAGAATTGATTATTATGTTATTACTGTTGGTTAGTTTTCACTAACCGGTGCCTCTGAATCTGACTCCATTGCCCCGTTTCAAGACGCGTTCATACCAGACGTGAAACGAATTTTTTGGACGACAGATTACATTCAAAGTCAATGCAAAGACACAAATACGCGTGAGATTTGCGTCTTTGCATTGACTTTGAATGTAATCCATCGTGCAAAAAATTTGTTTCGCGTCCGGTGTGAAAGCAGCTTCATTCGCGCTGCTCACTTTCTCACCGCACGCGTCAGGGGAGGAGGGGAGCCTCAGAGGTCAGGCAGGGGGATGAGGGTGGGACTTTGGAGGGAGGCAGAGTTGTTCATGTTCAAATTTTTACTAAGTGCTGCGCCGCATGCCAGAAAGGTAAGAATTGCTTTAATGGTTGTGTTTTTATGTGATTATCTTGTGAAGCAATAATGTAGCACGATGCCCAAGACAAATTTCCCTAACGAGACGATAAATTTTACCCTGACCTGACCCTGAAATAGGAAACCATATATGGGGACACCAATTGCACCATGACATTGACCTTCACATGGCGTTCAGGGCACGGGCGGGGTGATGTGGCCTTCTGGACACACCCTCTAATTCATTTGGTCGTGTGTGTGTGTGTGTGTGTGTGTGTGTGTGTGTGTGTGTTTGTGTGTGTGTGTGTTTGCACTCTACAGGCCACTTTTCCGCATGGATTGTATCCAAATTATGTAGGGACAATCCTTAGGTGGAAGGGAAAAAACTGATTAGTTTTTGGTGAAGATCCGGATCAAATCCCAGATTCTGGATCAGTTTGAAGATTTTTTTAACACTGGGAGATATAAGCAGTGGAAAGTCTGCCCTAACTTGAAATTGGTTGGAGATAGGCATGTAGTTACTATTAATCACAAATAGGAAGTTGGGTATGGAGATTCTTTTACCACCAAATGTTATGACCTTCAGTGACCTTGAAAGGTCAAACTCAGCATCACCACTTTTCCAAGTGCTCTAGCAGCCGAACGATGCAAGATAGACCCATAGTTACTGTTGAACACTAATAGGAAGTCATATATGTAGAATCTAATGGCACTGTGACCTTGACCTCCAAGTGACCTTGAAAGGTCAAAATGGCCCACCTCCATATTTGCAGGCTCTGTAACTGAGAAACCACCAGAGATAGGCCCTATGTTATGCTCAATCACAAATAGGAAACCATATATGGGGACACTAATTCCACCATGACATTGACCTTCACGTGGCGTTGAGGGCATGAGCAGGGTGATGTGGCCTTCTGGACACACCCTCTAGTTTTATTTCTCAGTTTTCTGCACAAAATGTGCAGGGAACAATTCGGCTGTTCAAGAAACAGGTAGCTATCGCTATCAAGTGGGTGAATCGCGGGCAGCATGGGAGTTAGCTGGGAGAAGACTAGACAGACGTATCCTACTGTTAGCATCACGCTGATACAATAAAAAGATTTGTGAAATCCATTCCTCAGTTGTCATTTTTATTTAACTGAAGTTTTGAGCATCCAGTTTGCCCTTACCGACTTGATCGCGATAGCTACCTGTTTAATGAACAGCTGAATTGTTCCTTGCAATTTTTGTGCAGAAAACTGAGAGACAGTCTGTTATTACAATCGACTCCAATAAAACCAAGGTTAATAAGACCGTTACGAACCATGTAAAAATACTTAACTCGTAGTTTCTGGTGACCGATCGCAATCTAATCAGGTTTAATGAACTGGAATCAAGTTTTATATAGTGGTTGTTCGTAATGTTCGCCAGCTTGCAGGAGAGTAGCTAGCTAGCTAGCTAACCAGCTAATTAATGTAACGTGAGTCAATCGAACCGAGTTGGTGAAAAGCGCACATGTCAATTGCCCAAGACATATCACTTTTTCCACATTTGGATATTGCTGGCGCTAATAAATGATTACAATGACATCACAGTACAATAAAAATGGAAATCAATCAGCTATGGATTTCGCCATCAACATGGGGGAGAAATACAGCTTCAGAACCTTTTGGCCACTTATTGGACAGTTTGACTTACTGTGACGGTTGGTAACATTATGATTGGCTATTCAATGGGCAACGTGCTGATTGGCTAGTCTCAGGGCTGGCGATAAGCGGTATCGCATCGCAAAATGCTATCAGTTTTTTTGAAATGCGCAAATCTGCGACAGGCTTTTGAAATCCCCATCGCATAATTCGCGATACAGTCTTCGGATAATGTGAATCAAAGTTTTTGTCCAGTTTTGAACAAAAACGGGCTCCTACAGTCTCTTAATATCATCCTAATCAGCCTCCGCCACTGCACTATGGATAACCCAACGGCGCGACTCTGAAACCATGGTAGCGAGGGGAATGAACCCATTATTTTCCTACTTCCGTGCCAGTCCCGCCCACAGAGCTAAAGAAAACACTAGAGTGGACAACGTCATTGGCTGAACCACCTGCAAAAAGTGAGACACGTCTGCCATCTTGTGTAAGGAATCGGCTGGGGAATTGCGCAATCAAATGCTGTATGTGTGTATATGCGACAAGATAAAGTGAAATGAAAGACACTGGACTGGGGTCGCACATCAGCCAACAAGCACGACCATTATTTAATAAATTATTATTTTTTTCACGAGTGTTTGTTGTCAGGAAATTCTTAATAGTTAAAATTTAAAAAAATCTAATTTAACTGTAAATATATATAAAAGAGTTGTATATTTACGTCTAAGGAATGCTTTTTTCATATTTTGAACACATGTACATTTGTATTTGTACCTTGAATTCCTGTAGTGCTCTTTAGATTATGACAATTTTTATTTAAATAATTAAATGTTCATCTTAGTTCATAATAATTGCCAGTATTAATTTCTTTCACAGTAAAAAATGTTATGTATGATAAAAATCAGTCCTGAATATTCACTCATTCACAGCCTGAGCCAGGTGAGTGGCTTAGGTAGAACCAACTAAAACTTACTAATTCCTATTCAGTTACTGAGTTACTGTATGTTAGCTGTAAGTGGGACCCAGTTGGTAAGTCCAAGTTGTTTTAATAATGAAATGCTACTGTAACTCAACTGCCTTGGTCTTCATTAGGCTAAGTTGATTAGTGTTAGTACTGTTAGCTAAGTGTTCGAAGAGTTGAAAATTAAAAGTTAAAATGTAAATGCAGACGTTTTTGTTAAGTTTTATTTTTGCTACACAGTTCTGAAAAGTGCTACAAAATGCTACAGACTTCCAGAGACTGCGTTGCATTTTTTTTTGCTTAATGCCAGTCCTGAGTCTACCCACAGGAGTAAAAATAGGGCCATGTTTCCTAACTTGAGGTTCGTAAATCTGGTTTGAGCTTGTCAAAAAAAGTGTTGCACGCGAAGGTAAGAAATTTGAGCGTATCTGCAACTTCACTGTCACACAGGAAGGTAGGAAATTATTTTCACACACGCACAAAACTACAGTGCCGTGAAAAAGTATTTGCCCCCTTTCTGATTTCTTATTTTTTTGCATATCAAAAGAAAGTAGTAAAATAAACACCAAGCGCTTGTCATTGGGGCCTGAGTACAAAGAACAGTCCAGTTAAAGTAGCAACCGCTACCACAGACCATCGAAACGGCCAGAGACGATTGTGTGTGCATATGTCAGTAAATGTACTCACAGATGGCTCACGTTCCACTCTGCTGAAAGTCACCGCCGTGTAGCATTGACCCGCTAGCTTCAGGTCCCAGGCAGCCAAAGGCAAAGGTGCTCCACGCCAGCAGGTGAAGTAGAAAGGCAGACAGCGGCAGGATACGGCAATAACGTGAGCAGCAGACAGCAACGTCCTGCTCTTGGAGAGGTCGTCCTCCGATGGGCCCAGCACCGGAGAAAGGAGTCCATGAAACAGGTCCTCGTACTGATGGAGCAGTCACAGCCCATAAGTGGTCCAGCAGCGCTAAGTAAGCATAAGCTAGCAAGCAACAGTCCACACGCTAGACTAAGCTTAGCGTCAAGCCAACAGCGCAAAACCGCAGGAGAGAGAGAGTCTGAGAATCACTAAAATTTCCGGACAGGGAATACACACCTGCACCATACAGTACACTAGACTACAGTATTCTGCCCTACGAAGGCTAAGTGCAGTAACTACGCAATAATTTAAGCAGTAAAAAATGGCTTCAGAGTTTGTTTGCTGTCCCAACAAATAAATAGTCAGCAATTCTATGATAGATTATGATTAACTGACTCACCATGGTATAATTTCTGTCCAAATAAAACCTGACCTCAATATACTTTCAGGCCCAAAACCGTGTAACTCACATTTTACCCAATATGTAGTTACTGCACTTAGGCTTTGTAGGGCAGTATGGCAAACTCCCTAAAGCCAGATGATGGTACCAACCAGAGCAGCGCTATCCGCGTGACCACTCGCTGATCAGTACAGACCGGGACTGGCACTCGCTGTCCCTCGTGAGGAGATAGAACGTTCCGAGTCCTCGCGCTTTCGCGGGCATAACAGAATAACAAATTATCATTGGCTGTGTTATGGCCCAATTTGTAATGGCGTCAATTTGTTATGACGTCACGGACAGCAAGGGATGACAGACAAAATCCTTTAAGTTCAACAGATTTAATTAAACAACCACATAGAACTAATCTACACCCTACACTACTGACCAAGATTGAAAAGAAAATAAAAAAAATGAGATATTTACAATTCCCTGTCATGGAGATGGGCTGCTATGTTGTGATGTCCTGGGACAGGAAAATGCTCCAACACAGGCAAAAATCCACAAAAAGCTGAACAGGTCTTGAAAAGAGTGACAGGTCTGGTCAAATGTATCCTTCTTGCAATTTCTCCTACTACTACACACTCTCGATTTTTTCTCCTTATATACTCTTGTCCAGACCCTCCCCATTTCTGGGACTTTCCCCTGGGCATGCCCTGGACATGCCCAACCTAGCTTCAGACTGGGCTTCACAAAAAAAAAGTCAATACTGCCATCTAGTGGCTATTTACCACATTACACCTCCATTCCAAAAGGGGAAAATTTTGACTCATAAAGGCAAAATTTTTCTTTTCAATACAAAAATGGTTAAGTTGACACTTGCATATACATACATATAATACAATATGCTAATAAACACAGGTGATATATATACACATATTCAAACACGGGATAAGCAATCGGCAATTACATTGTCAGCACCCTTTACATGCTTAATTTCCAAGTCAAACTCTTGTAAAATCAAACTCCAATTCAACAATCTCCGATTTTTGTTTTTCATCTTACTCAAAAACATTAACGGATTGTGGTCAGTATATACAATCATTGGCTTTTGCCCCGTACAAACATAGACCTCAAAGTGTTGTAAGGATAGAACCAGAGCCAACAGCTCCTTCTCAATTGTGGAATAGTTCTTTTGGTGGCGACTGAACTTCCTGGAGAAGTATGCCACGGGATGCTCAATGTCATCAGAGTCACTTCTCTGTAGGAGCACAGATCCACAAGCTTGGTCGCTAGCATCGACCGCCATGGAGAACGGTTTGTTGAAGTCAGGAGATTTGAGCATGGGGAAGTGACACAACAGAGACTTCAGGCGATCGAAGGCTCTTTGGCATGCTTCATCCTAAGTGAACTTTACGCCTTTCTTCAGTTGGTTGGTGAGACTGAGAGCAATCTCAGCAAAGTTCTTGCAGAACTTGCGGTAGTACCCGATCATTCCAAGGAAGCGGCGCAAAGCTTTTTTGTTGTCAGGAACTGGAAAGTCCATGATGGCTTGGACTTTAGCATTTATGGGTGCCACCTTACCCTGGCCTATGACGTAGCCAAGATACGTGACAGTAGCACAACCAAAGTCACTCTTGTTCAGGTTAACAGTCAGGTTAGCCTGGGTCAAGCGCTGGAACAACGTCTCTACATCTTTCAGATGTTCTTCCCAGGAGTCACTCCATGTGATCAGGTCGTCGATGTACGCACCCGTGTGTGGCAATCCGGCGATTGTAGACTGTATCATCCTTTGAAACGTGGCTGGGGCATTTTTCATGCCAAAGGGTAGGACTTCATACTGGTATAACCCAGATGGTGTGGCAAAAGCAGAGATGCTCTTGGCCCTCTCAGTTAAAGGCACACACCAATAACCCTTCAATAAATCAATCTTGGTCAGAAACTTTGCTTGCCCTACTCTATCGATACAATCATCAATCCTAGGTATTGGAAACACATCAGTTCTAGTTACAGCATTGACTTTGCGATAATCTGAACAGAATCTAGTGCTTCCATCAGGTTTTGGAACTAGAACACAGGGTGAACTCCAATCTGAGTTAGAGGGTCTGATAATATCATGTTCTAACATGTACTCAACCTCTTTCTCAGCAATCTTTCTCTTTTCAGGATTCATCCGGTACAGATGCTGTTTTATTGGTTTGGCATCACCAACATCTACATCGTGAGAGGCTATAGAAACTCTCTTTGGAACATCAGGAAATAGATCTTTATATTTCTTGATCAACCTCTCAAACTGATCTTTCTGTGAGGGTTCTAAGTGCTGGAGTTTTACATCAAGATTTTGCAACACTTCAGAATTTGACAATTTACATGAAAGAACTTCAGCTTTAATTCTAGGTTCATCATCTTGAAACTCCCCCTCATCTTCACAAGTCTCGACCATAGGAGGATCTGAAGTGACAGCTGCAACCCTAGCATTCCTATCATGATAAGGCTTCAGCATGTTAATGTGACACAACTGTTTTGGCTTTCTCCTATCTGGAGTCTTCACAATGTAATTGAGATCATTGAGTTTTGTCAGAATTTCATAAGGACCATGAAATCTAGCCAGCAATGGATTGGATTGCAAGGGAAACAACACAAGGACCTTGTCTCCTGGTTTAAACTCACGGCTTCTAGCCTTATGATCATACCAAGTTTTCATTTTTCCCTGACTTGATTTCAAGTTCTCTTTGGCTAGGTCACAAGCTGCACGTAGTCTTTCCTTGAACTTGCTAACATAGTCTAACAGACTGATATGCGGCTCTTTCTCTTGCCATTGTTCACTCAACAATAGCAAAGGTCCTCTCACTTCATGGCCAAACACTAGCTCAAACGGACTGAATCCAGTAGACTCCTGCACTGCTTCCCTAGCTGCAAACAACAGCAAATGAACACCTTCATCCCAGTCTTTCTCATGGTCATAACAATAAGTCCTCATCATTGTCTTAAGAGTGGAATGAAACCGCTCTAAGGCACCCTGACTCTCTGGATGATAGGCACTGGAAAGAATCTGCTTCGCACCTAGTTCATACACAACCTGCTGAAACAATCCGGAAGTGAAATTGCTACCTTGATCTGACTGAATTTCCCTGGGAAGGCCAAACAACGTGAAGAACTTTATCAAAGCCTTCGAAATTGCAGTTGCCTTGATGTTGCGTAGAGGGATGGCTTCAGGAATCTGGTAGATGCACACATGATTGTCAACAAGTACTGATTTCCAGATCTAGTCTTGGGTAATGGACCAACACAATCAACAATGACCTTGGAGAAGGGCTCCCCAAATGCTGGGATAGGCTGCAATGGAGCTACAGGTGGGTCTAACTGGTGTTTTCCAACTACCTGACAAGTGTGACAGGTTTTGCAAAAGTTGGAAACATCTTTCCGAAGTCCAGGCCAGAAGAAGTGTTTCATGATCTTGTCAACAGTCTTGTTAACACCAAGATGACCTCCTAAAGGCAAACTATGCGCCATTGTTAAGATCTCATTCCTGTAGATCTTCGGAACAACAATTTGCTTGACCACTGCCCAATCTGCATTGGCAGGGATATCAGGAGGGCGCCACTTCCGCATCAACACTCCATCCTTGAGATAATACCCAACTGGAACTGTGTCTATTTCTTCATCAGGAAGGGCTCTCTTCTTTTGTACACAAATTTCAGGATCATTGGTTTGCTCCTGAATCAACCGCTTTCTGGACAGAGACAAGTCTCCAGACACATCAGAATCACCAGACCCATCTGGCTGGCTGAGTAGAGAACTGATAAAAGTGTCTGATAAGTCCTCAAACGGAGAAACCATAGTAGGCTGAACAGAGTCATGAGGCGAACCACCTGAGTCATGACTATTCAAGGTGCTGAACGGCACCACATCATCTTCTTCTTGAGCCTTCTTGGCCATAGCACGAGTCACTGCACAGGAAGGATACAGAGATGGGTCTTCATCGCCTTCTTCAGTGCTCGGCTGTGAAGTAAGATGAACAATGGGAACTACATTGCCCCCAGCCAGGTCATTGCCTAGCAACAGAGAAACACCCTTGATAGGTAGACTTGACATAAGTCCCACCTTTACCTGTCCTGTAACTAAATCTGACTTCAAGAATACAGAGCGCAGGGGGTACAGATACAGTCCTCCCTTCAATACCTTGTACAAGTATGAAATCCCCAGAAGCGGTCTCATCACGTAACTCCAAGGAGTCCATCAACAAAAGTGACTGAGAAGCTCCGGTATCCCTTAGGATATATATGGGGACAGGAGGAGAATGCTCATTCAGAGCCACAAATCCCTCTGACACAAATGGAAGGAATTCCTCCCTCACAAAGTCAGCAGTATCAGGCTTCTTAGCCTCACAAGGAGCAGGCAATTTAGCAGATCAGTCATCTACTACAGGGGTTTCTAACCTTGTCTTCACAAAGGCATTGGGTTTGATATCCTTTTCTTTTTCTTTCTTAGCTTTAAGGAACCAACAGTTAGTTGTAACATGACCAGATTTCTTGCAATAATTGCAAACTAGACCACTTTTGTCACTGTCAGCTTTCACACTTTGTTCAGACCTTTTACTGGATTTCTGAGCACCATCACCAGATTTGTCTTTGTCTTTGGGTGAGAAATCTTGGGTATCACCGTTACCTTTCTTCCGAAATTGGGGCCATCTATCGTTACTGCTAGACTGAAATTTGGACTTATGTGTTAGAACATATTCGTCTGCAAACTTGGCAGCTGATTGCAAATTCAGTACTTGCTTCTCATTAAGGTAGGTCTTAATATCATCCTTGACACAGTTCTTGAATTCTTCAACTAACACCATCTCTTTTAGTGAGTTGAAATCATCCTTGACCTCCATAGAAGTACACCAGCGCTCAAAGCAAACCTTCTTCTCGTTAGCAAATTCAACATAAGTCTGATTGTCAGATTTCTTCAGACCTCTGAATTTCTGTCAGTAAGCCTCTGGAACCAACTCATAAGCTGTCAAAATAACCTTTTTGACAACTTCATAATCAGAGGAATCATCTGCAGACAAAGCCGAATAGGCTTGTTGAGCTTTTACCCTTGAGGACAGTTTGCAACATCAGAGGCCAGTGTTCCTTTGGCCACTGACAACTCTTAGCTACCTTCTCGAAGCACTGGAAATACTTATCAACCTCCTTCTCTGAAAATGGAGGCACCAGCTTTACCTCCTGGCTAGCCCGAAATTTGTTTTTTTCGGCTTCTATTTTAATTTTTAGTTGCTCCATTTGGAGCCTTTCTTCTCTGTCTAATTTTTTCTAAATCGAAATCTCTCTCTGTCTCTGTCTCTCTCTTTCTGCTCTTTCCTCTTCTCTTGCTAATTTTTCTAACTCAAACTGCCTTTCTTTCTCTCTTTCTGCTCTCTCGAACTCTCTTTTTGTTTTTTCTTTTTCCTCAATTTCTTTTCTCTTTTTTTTCTCTTCTCTTGCTAATTTTTCTAACTCAAACTGCCTTTGTTTTTTCTTTTTTTTTCAATTTCTAGCATTTTTAATTTAAGTTCCAATTCTACATTTGGATTTTCCACGGAAACTGTTCCAGATCTCCTGGTGCAAACACATTTTCATCAATGTAATATTCAACAATCTCTCTCGCCAGTCTTGCTTTTTCGCATGGCTGGTTTTACATCTGTCAGCTCTAACTGTCTGCATATTTCTAGCAGTTCTGTCTTTTTAAAAGACTTCAAAACCTCTACGGTTGGTGATGCCAAGAAATCATCCATTGCTGTTGATCTGCCAATATATATCTAGGAAAATTCAAAAAACAATTTCGCTATTTGAAATTTTAGATTTTTAATAAATGACTCGCACAATGGTCTACCCCGGACCCGAGCCCCCAATTTGTTATGACGTCACGGACAGCAAGGGATGACAGACAAAATCCTTTAAGTTCAACAGATTTAATTAAACAACCACATAGAACTAATCTACACCCTACACTACTGACCAAGATTGAAAAGAAAATAAAAAAAATGAGATATTTACAATTCCCTGTCATGGAGATGGGCTGCTATGTTGTGATGTCCTGGGACAGGAAAATGCTCCAACACAGGCAAAAATCCACAAAAAGCTGAACAGGTCTTGAAAAGAGTGACAGGTCTGGTCAAATGTATCCTTCTTGCAATTTCTCCTACTACTACACACTCTCGATTTTTCTCCTTATATACTCTTGTCCAGCCCCCTCCCATTTCTGGGACTTTCCCCTCTGGGCATGCCCTGGACATGCCCAACCTAGCTTCAGACTGGGCTTCACAAAAAAAAAAGTCAATACAGCCATCTAGTGGCTATTTACCACATTACAGCTGATAGCAAAATTCAAACAAAATCTGATTGGTTTTACATTACACTAAATCATAGAACAGTGCGTGAAACATGAGTTACAATGGATGCTGGTAAATGGAGTTCACCAGCATAGAAACACAGAGGATGTTACAGTGTGACAATGTACAGCATACAGTACTCATCATGTTCAATAGGGACCATAATTAAGAGGTCCTTACATCTCCTTCAGCTACGTCACAGCCTATAAAATGCTCCTGCTTTGCAAAGCTCTGCAGCTGGTGACTGCCCAACACCAACGAACAGTAACGGCGGAGATAGTAAAGGAACTGTTCGCAGATTTTTATTCAGCCGTAGACCAAGGATTTCTGCGTATGGAGTACAACGCTGTCCTCTCAGAAACCATGTTACTGGACCCTAGGTTAAAAAGCTTGCATTCAGTGAAAACAGGGCTGTTCACGAGGCACTACTGAGAATAAGTCCTGCAGCAGCAAGATGCAGCCCCATGCAGCAGCCAGTCAGCTCCACAATCAGAGGAGGAGCCACAAACTTCTGCTGTGTGGAGGGTCTTTGATCAAAGAGCTACAGGAGATGCTGTAAGGAGAAATCCTACAGCTGATGCTGTAATGGAGGTGAGATCCTATCCTGAGGAGTCCCTCATCCAAAGAGCAGAGGACCCACTGAGCTGGTGGGAGGCTAAGGCCTCAGTCTACCCGCGCCTGGTGAAGGGGACACCGTGCATTGTGGCGACATTGGTCCTTTCCGAGAGAATCTTCTTGAAAACAGGGCAAATAATGACAGAGAGAAGGAATCACATCAACCCATCCAAGCTGAGGCATCTGATTTTCCTTAAAGAGCTTAGGACATGCACTGAGCAAGTTCATGAATATTAAAGGGTACAATTAAAAAAATTTCCATCATCTGCCTAAAAAAAATGTAGAAAATGATTTTTAACAAAAATCGCAATTTTTTGTTACTTGCCCCGCCCCCCTCAGCAACAAACATTCTGAGCAACACAGAAAAGCGATTCTGGCACTCCCCTGTGTGGTCACGTCATAAGTAGCACACGGTGGGCGATTGTGCTTCCAACAACGATGGCATCCGAGTCAGATTCCGATAGTTCCTCAGAATTTTTGATTGAATCTGTCCATTTTGATGAAGAAGAGTACTTTTTTATGGAAGATGAGGGAACTCAACATAAAGCTGCTTTCACACCGGACACGAAACAAATTTTTTTGCACGACCACCAGTCGTTTTTTTGTCTCACCAGTCCACAGAATATTTTCCCAAAAGTCTTGGGGATCATCATGATGTTTTTTGGCAAGTGTGAGAGGAGGCTTTGTGTTCTTTTTGGTCAGCAGTGGTTTGCGCCATGGAACTCTCATGGATGCCATTTTTGCCCAGTCTCATTCTTATTCTTGAATCATAAACTGTCGAAGCCATTTAAATTTATTGTTGGCACAGTATTTTTATTTTGTTTGGAAACATTATTCAGGTATTACGTTTGTCTGCATATAATTTCACCACCTCCTGTGTAGTAAAAGCAAAAGGAAAAAGACTTGGACTTCTACAGGTAATTTTTCATGACTTTTTTTTTTTTTTTTAAAACATCTTTATTTCATTCATAGCTCTGTTACGTACACAGGTGATTTATTTATTTTTGTGTCATGCAAATAACTCACTCAAAGAAAACACGCACGTACGAACGCATGCAAAAGCATATTTTTAACAGCTCAAAACCAATTCACCTTATTCCGCCCGCCCACTTTTAATACTTCGTCTTTTCCGCATTTTGTCATCTGACTTCCTCTAAACTCCCGGAAGGCAGTAGAAAGATCTTTGACATTGTTCGCTGGCTCTAATCTAAAATAACTTCAAACAACACATCAAATGTTTTAAAATGTGACCACACAGAAAACTACATAAAACGATCAGTGTCCGGTTATTCAAAGCTTTGTCAACTTTAACCGGTGGTTAAGTCTATACCGCAGCGTCTATTATCTCAGAGTGAAAGCACAGATGTTTGTATGTTTTGGGTGCATTGCGTGGGTTTCCCCCTGATTAGTTTAAGTATGTTTCATAAGAGCATTCATGAGGATCTTAGAAAATGGCCATAATGTTAGGTGGTTAGCGCTAACCAGCCGAACTAATGAAGTTTTTACAACCAGGACCTCAGATGGTCTCATTGTCCTATCCGTTGACTGTGTTAATTTGGGAAGACAATATGATAGTTTAAGGTCCATCATCATGGCAACCATAATTATACAAAAAAGGTGTGAGAAAGAGATGCATTAAAACAAGATGATATGCACAATCTTGTAATCACCCTTGTGTCAATACCAGGGCTCGAAATTGTGACCGTTTTGGTTGTATATGCGACCAAAATTGACACTGTGCGACCCAGTGACGTGCAGTTGGAGGTTAGTTTGGTGAGGCAGAATCGTCCCCTTTGCTTGATTAGCAATCAGACGATTAACTAGTTTAGTAAGACTATTCGGCAGAATGACGGGCCAGTTTAAGTTTCCGCAGATTTGCACGCATTTCTGCATACAGAAGCCAGAGACGTTGAGGTGAGGCAGTGACCCAAACTTTTATTACAGCATTTTGTGAACCTGTTCTTGGCTATTCCTGATTGAAATCAAAAAAAAAATAAGACCAAGCCTATAGGAAGCCCAGATACTGCGTTATTACTCAGTACATCGAACCTGAAATGCTCACGAAACTGCAGATTTGCACGTACTTGCATACAGGAAGCCAGAGACGTGCGGTGAGGTGAGGCAGTGACCCAAACTTTTATTACAGCATTTTGTGAACCTGTTCCCACGTACTATTCCTGATTGACAATCAAAACAATTAAGACCAAGCCTATAGGAAGCCCGTATACTGATGGAGAAGATAATGACAAAAAGATTCATTCACATATACGCTTCAATTCGAGACTGCAAGGATGGAAATCTGAATAATCAATTAGGAAAAATTCTTGGCTCTCGGTAATTCTGTATATCGTTTAAACATTTTGTTAATCGGATTATGAAAGAAGACTGAAAATAAACGCCCGCTTTTTTCTCATGGAGCCCATACGCGCTATTGACATGATTTCATCAAGTTGTAACTTACCATTTTTACTCTCTTACATTTCCGTAGCATTTCCGGTGGAACTGGTTACATTATGAACATGATTTTTATGGTACACCGTCCTTAATGGGTACAGAATGGAATTAAATCATTATTTAAAACCACTTTTCTTGTATGTTCAACTTATCGACCTCCAAACGAGTGTGAAGTTTCTTTTTTGACTGAGTATATATTGATCAAGCATTGAACTCTGCATAAGTCGAACTGTTTTAATATTTGTTTATGACATTGCTTCGGCTTCCTGGAAGCAAATACGCGCAAATCTGCTGTGTAGTGAGCATTTCAGGTTTGATGTACTGAGTAATAACGCCGCGGAAACTTAAATTGTCCTGTCACTCTGCCGAATAGTCTTACTAAACTACAACCCCAATTCCGAAATAGTTTGGACGAAGTGTAGATTGTGAATAAAATCAAGATGCAATGACTTTCAGATTGCATGAGCCAAAATGGTATTTACAATAGAGCATAACATTTCAAATGTTGAAACTGAGACATTTTACATTTTTATCCACAAAATGAGCTTATTTCAAAATTTCTGGCTGCAACAGGTCTCAAAAAAGTTGGGACACCGGCAAAAAAGGGCTGAAAAAGCAATTAATCTATAAGAGAATCAGCTGAAAGAATATTTTGCAAGTAATTAAGTTAACTGGCATCAGGTGTGTAACATTAATGGCTATAAACGGGATGTCTTTGAGAGGCTGAGTCTCTCAGAAGCAAAGATGGCCAGAGACTCTCCAACCTGTGAAGGCTTGTGGAAAAAAACTTGTGGAATACTTTAAAAACCAAGGGCCTCATTTATAAACGATGCGTAGGCACAAAAAAGATATGTACGTCACTTTCTTTGCAGATTTCTGATTTATAAAAACAAACTTGACATTCAAAAAGGGGCATTACTAAGATTATGCACAATGTCAATAAATTCCAAGTCCATCCTGATTAATTAAATGAAAATTCCATACAGTTTATTTTACCCATAGGTTTATAAATGAGGTCGTATTATTTAGGTATGAAATCCACGCAAATTTTTATAAATAAGGCCCAATGTTCCTCAACTTCAAATAGCAAAGGCTTTGAAGGTCTCATCATCGACAGTACATAACATCATCAAAAGATTCAGAGAAACTGGAAGAATCTCTGTGCGTAAGGGACAAGGCCGAAGACCTTTACTGTATGTCCATGATTTTCAGGCCCTCAGACGCCACAGCATCGCTCACCGGCATGATTCTGTCATTGACATTACTAAATGGGCCCAGGAATACTTCAAGAAACCACTGTCTGTAAACACAGTCCACCCTGCCATCCACAGATGTCACCTAAAACTCTATCATGCAAAAAAGAAGCCATTGCTGAGCATGATCCAGAAGCGCCGCCGTGTTCTGTGGGCCAAGGCTCATTTAACATGGACTGTAGGAAAGTGGCAAAGTGTCCTGCGGTCAGACGAGTCCAAATTTGACATTCTTCTTAAAAATGGGCATCCTGTCCTCCAGGCTAAAGAGGAGAAAGACCACCCCTCCTGTTATCAGCGTTCAGTTCAAAAGCCAGCATCTCTGATGGTATGGGGATGCAATAGTGCATATGGTGTGGGACACTTGCATGTTTTAAAAAGCACCCATGACTGCTGAAAGGTATATAAAGGTTTTAGAGTAACATATGCTCCCCTCCAGTCGACGTCTATTCCAGGGAAGGCCTTGTGTATTTCAGCAGGACAGTGCAAAACCACATACTGCAGCTATTACAACAGCATGGCTTCGTAGTAGAAGAGTCTGTGTGCTAAACTGGCCAGCCTGCAGTTCTGATCTTTCACCAATTGAGAACATTTGGCGCATAATTAGACGAAAAGTCCGTCAAAGGAGACCCAAAACTCTCCAGCACCTGGAGGCCTGTATTAAACAAGAGTGGGATCAAATTCCAATGGCTAAACTGGCGAAACTTGTCTCCTCAATGCCCAGACGCCTCCACTCTGTGTTAGAAAGAAGAGGGGATGCTACACAATGGTAAACAGGCCCCTGTCCCAACTTTTTTGAGACCTGTAGCAGCCACCAAATTTGAAATGAGCTCATTATGTGGATAAAATTGTAAAATTTCTCAGTTTCAACATTTGCTATGTTGTCTCTGTTCTATTGTGAATAAAATACTGGCTGGGGTGATTTGAAAGTCATTGCGTTTTGATTTTATTCACGATGTACACTTTGTCCCTACTATTTCGGAAGTGGGGTTGTAGTTAATTGTCTGATTGCTAATCAAGCAAAGGGGAGGATACTGCCTCACCAAACTAACCTCCAACCGCACGTCACTGGGTCACACAGTGTTAATTATGCAACCAAAACGGTCGCAATTTTGAGCCCTGCACCAAGGTCAATATCTGAGGTGTAGCTTGCTCACCTACTAGCACCTGCAGTATCTGTTAACATACAGCAATAATGTGAGCTATTGTAAGACCGTAAAGGTGAAACTCATATCTTGTACTATCTCAGTTATGAAATATGCAGGGTGGCAATGATAACTTAGCATAAATTACTGTATTTAGTTTACAGCTTGTTACGGATTTTTAAATGTATCAGGGCACGGATTTCACAATTACACAATTATTGCGGTAGCTAAGTTGAAAACATCACAAACTAGCCAATCTGCCAATGTCTTCAACACCCAACATGTCTTCCTTAACGGAATTTCCTAGCCGAGCCATTTATCGCGGTAAACGTTCGTCTGATGGCTTTCCGTCCACAAAATGGAAGGAACATGCATATGGGCGCTTTGGTGTACACTTCTGGTTTTGCGCATTCAGCCATAGCCTCAAGTGCTCCTCATCTTTGAGAGGTGCGTGCAAGTTGTAAAATGCCCCACAACTCTCCGATGTCTTCACTTTATGGTCATTACATTGTCGTTGTAATAGCAGTCTTCTCTTTATCCAATTATTGTGGCATCCCATAACTGCACACGTGGTACTAGACATCGTAGCTGTCGGTCCTATTCTTCGTGAACTAGCTCAAGTAGGAAGACCGGAAGTTGGATGACAAAACGAAAGTAATGGCATTGCCCTCGTTGTCATGGAAAATAAGGTGAATACATATATCTGAAATTTGACAAATAGACTCTTAAGCCTGTTTAAATTACCCAAACTCACACTTTGTTCTGGGGTGCTTTTCCTGAAATCACAGATGCTAACTTACATGTTGGAATCATTGACTGTCAATGAACAAACGATGTAAGTTGCTCTCCCCCACGAAAACGCAGGGCGCGCTTTAGGGAAACGTGCCCTGATCATGCATTTCTATGCCCGTAAAAAAAGAATCAGCTGGGAAGTGAGTCAGGCGAAAGTGTCTCACTCAGGGAATGGTTATCAAAATTTATGCTGATTCAGATAGCGTCCATTGACTCAGGACGCCCACGTTTAACATGTTTTCTACTAATACAAGTTACTTCTATAACACTCTGTGACACAAATTACTTTCCTGGTTTGTGTGTGTTATTTCTGTATTGCTTATGTTGTAAAAAGAATAGAAAATGCCCATTATTTCCTTCAAACTTTGTTTTTGTGACTAAGATAATGAAATTTAGGAATTTGCCAATTTTCTGTGTAAAAATGGGAAATTTGCACATTTTCATTTACATAAGGTATGAATAAAACAAAACAAAAATCAAATTTTATTTAATTTGTATAATATCAAATCTTCCTATTTAAACAAGCAAAAATTGTCTGTCTTACCTTCTTGAGTTTTTTTTTTTTTTTTTTTTTTTGCAATGGTCTCAGGTAAAATGAGGCGCCCAGAGTTTGTGTTGATCCTCGACAGGCATGCCAAAAATATACCTTGTTGGCTTCATACATTTTAACAGTTGCTGTCAGAGTACTTTTTTTGCTCTTATTTTGATAAATTGGTCACATATATTGCAGAATGCACCTAGAGAATGCTGTGAAGCTTCTTGATGCCAGCTCTGAAAAATTCTGATATATCTACATGTTTACTTGGGCAGCTAGAACTAAACTGAGGTGGTGAGTGGTGAGCTGCTGTAAAGATATTACTATGGAAAGATCTAGAAAATTTTCAAAGGTTCTTGAGATACTTGTAAGTTCTACAAGTATCTACAAGCTTCCACCCAATCATGAGACACCACAGCCATTTGAGTTAATCGACCCAGAGCTGGACCCCGAAATTCGTCCTCAAGTGGCAAGCTTCATGACTCAGACTAAGGAGAGATAACTTACCCCTGATCGTTTCAAACGTTTTTCTACGTGGAAGTCTCTCTACAGGGCCCTGGCTTTGCTTCTCCATGTTGCAAGGTCTTTCAAGTCAGACCCTTCAAGAACCTCTGACAAATGCACAGGCTGGCACCAATGCAAAAAGCCAAGAACCCCAGAGGAGCTGTCATCAGCTAAGAATATCATCATTGCATCTGCACAGAGAGAGACATTTGCCAATGAGTACAGTGCACTTGTGGAGAACACAAAGTTCCCTAAATCCAGCTCTCTCCAAAAACTGAACACTGTAATTGACAGCGGACTTCTTTGGGTAGGCAGACGTCTCAAGCATGCACCATTAAGTCAAACTGAGAAGAATCCCCTCATCCTGGCGAAAAAGAGCCATGTCGCAAAACTGCTAGTGCAACATTACCAAGGGAAGTCAAACACCAAGGTCGCCAGTTTACTGAAGGAGCCATCAGGGAAGCAGGCTTCTGAATTGTCAGTGGAAAGCAACTCATCAGCACCGTTTTAAACCAATGTGTCACATGTTGCAAGCTCAGGGGGAAGATTGAGGAACAGAAGATGGCAGATCTCCCTCCAGAGCACATGCCCTCTATTTACATTTGTGGGCCTCGACGTATTCGGTCCCTGGACAATAACTACTTGATGTACGAGGGGTGGGGCGGCTGAAAGCAAGCGATGGGCAGTGATTTTCTCTTGCATGAGTACAAGAGCAGTACATCTGGAAGTGATAGAGTCTATGGACACCTCTAGCTGTATCAATGCACTTCGCCGATTGTTTGCTGTCTGCGGACCAGCAAAGCAACTTAAGTCCGACTGTGGAACGAACTTTATCGGAGCGAGCTGAGAGTTGCAGATGGGTGCCGACTCCAAGGAGACCCAAATCAAAAGACTCTTGTGTGAACAAGGCTGCATGTGGAATTTAACCCGCCACATGCATCTCACATGGGGGGGCCTGGGAACGGATGATTGGCATTCCTTGCAGCATCCTAGACTCCATATTGCTGCAAAGGAAGCCATCTCATCTCACTCATGAAGTTCTGTGCATGCTTTTGGCCGAGGTTTCGGCGATCATCAATGCCAGGCCATTAGTTCCAGTTCTTTTAGATCCGGACTCTCCATTCCTCCTAAGCCCGGCAATGTTACTCACCCAAAAGTCAGGTGTGCTCCCTCCTCCAGGCATATTTACAGCTAAAGACCTCTACAGCAGCCAGTGGAGAAAAGTACAAGCCTTAGCCAATGAATTCTGGACCTGTTGGAAGCGTGAATATCTACCTACTCTGCAGCAACAACGCAAGTGGAATGAGGAACGGAGAGACCTGCAGACTGGAGATGTCATTCTTCTCAAAGACAGCCAGCTGTTCCGCAATGAATGGCCCATGGGACTGGTCAAATCAGTCTTCCCCAGTGGGGATGGAAGGGTTCAAAAGATAGAGGTCCAGGTTGCTTCCAAGGGGACCCACAAGATTCTTCAAAAACCTGTGTCAGAGGTCATCCTCCTCATTGCTGAAGAAAATTCAAGTGATATGGGACAATCAGAGGGTGTTTGTAGTGACATCTAATGATGTCAGACGGGGGAATGTTCTGCCATTTTTATATATTTTTCACTTCACATCATTTTATTTTGAAAATATCGTTCCCCTTACAGGGTAGGAAGTTGTTGTTGAATCTGAACTCAGGAAGTAAGAAGTGTGTATCTTCTCTATGCAACATGCACATGCCAGCATTGTTTTGAAGAAAATAATTTTTCATTCTTGTTTAATCTTCACCCATCCTTGTGTTTGCTTAAGAAAGCAATGTTGAAAGTGTGCATTTCATTCTTCATTCATTTCATTCATCTAGTTTATTATTGATAGATTTATGGCAGATACACTTTAGAGAATGTTGATTTATATGAGTGAAATTGTTGCATAGCCCACCGTGCACAATCAGTTCTGTGATGTTATAGCATATTATTACAGACTCGTAATGCAACTGCTATGTTTATTATCTGCTGTTTAGTTTGACAAAGTACTGATTTAATTCCAAAGTTATTATTTCTAATGCAAGTAATTTGTGAATAAATTTGTTGGCTTAAAGCAACATGTTCAGTAAGGACTAAGTTACTGAGGCAGTGAATGATTGCCATTTCTTCTGTTTTGTATTTCTTGTAGTTTCACTCTGTTTCAAGTGCCATGAGGCAATAAACAAGCAGCCAGTATGCTCATATCCTGACCCATTTCATGTCTAATGAAAGGAGTTTGGCTGACTGTCAATCTGCGTTCTGCACAAACACGTGGGGAGGACAGTTACAACATGTATACAGTAATGCATCATGAGCAAATAATGACAAGCACTCTCAAAAATATATATGTTAAAACTAAAAAAATTTTGAATTTACATCACCAATGACAGGGAAATCAGATGCTAGAAGGCACCAGAATGCATCATAGAGCTTCAAATTTTTAAAATTCTCCTGGTAGAATGCCCCCTGGAGGGCTTTGTGCCCTCAATGCTTGGATTCGCGGCACCTCCACCACCAGCCATAGCCGCCTACTCTACTCTGCCAGCCGCCTACTCCAAAAACTTTTGAAAGCCCTGTGACTGGTAGCTTACCCCCTTGGCAGTGAAAGTGTTTGTGATTAGGTCAGGTAGGGGTACCACAACTGAAGGATGAGCCAACAGCCAAACTGCATCGATTGCGAACAGGCACGACAGGGGTGGGTGGAGTAAGAAACAACGCATAAAATATTAAAAAATGCCCCCCCTCGAATTTCAATACAAAACCAATTACTTCCAAGGGGTGTGTAAATTCAATGGAACAGCCTAGAAGAGCCAGATACGGTACTGTGCATGCGCAGACCAAGTCAAACCATTTGAGCTGCTGACTCAGGTTTTGCGCATGGATTTATCCATATTGCACCTTACTTCAAACGAACAAACTCAACTTTTCTAAGGATAACAACACCTTAAAAATCGATTAGACACATTAGAATCGGTATTTGACAGGTGCTTGCCTTCATATCTCATGACTTTGTGCTAAGGTTTCGTCAAATAATGGTAATAAATGGATGATTTCATTAAAACTTTTTTGGAAAACCAAGAGACAGTGTCACTCTCAAAGATTATGCTCATTAGCAAGTCTGTACTTAAAGCGCATGCACACAATCAAAGTTTAACTTGAGTTGATAGTGCCTCGCTCAACTCAACTTCTTTGGTGCAGTTGACACCGCAGCGCCCCTAGTGGATATGGATGTACCTACCTATGGGTCAGTCCAAAGCAGGTGGATGTTGGGATGGGAGCCACAGCTGTCTTGAAGGTAGGCTCATCAATTTCCTTATTAGTTAGTAATGTATGATTCAAGGTGTTTATATTTTTTACATCCCTAGTTGTTAAAAACACATTGACACACATGAATAGTTGTGTAGGTGTTTGTGCAGAAGATCACTTCCTTTCTACTTTTGTCAGGAGTCGTCAGCCTGTCAAAGTAGAGCTTAGTCAGCTGCAGTTCATGAAAGACGGTCAGATTGTCCTCTTGAACATCTGCAAAAACATCCTGGAGAAGTGCCTGCTGAAGTGCCCCACGGTCTGTGCCTGGACCCAAATAGAATTAACTGAGCCAGATTTATGCTTGAAGAAAATGAAGGGCAGAGCTGTGTGCAGGATAAACAGTTGTCAAATCTAACAGCTGGTAAATGGTAGGAATAAGGAATAAGTTGACATTTCAAAGAAGATTCAAATTGTCATAGGCCTCATTGCTACAGCCTTATAAGTTATTCTACTTTTTTGTGAATTCTGTGTTAACTGATTTATTTCAATTTTCTTCTTATTTTCCTGTTATTTTCAATAGTTTTGCTATTTTGCTGGATAATATGGTCCAATTTGTGAGCATGAGCTAAAACTGATTTTCTTTTTGACAGGCAGAGCTGTGGTAATTTGTGAAGAAGCTGCATGCGGATCCTTTCCCATGGCCAAGCCACTGTGGAACGTGGATCCTCAGTCAACAAAGAGGTTGAAACATGTACTGGATGAAGACACAGTTGTCACACAAAGACTTATCTGTGACTGTGAGTGCACACAGTGCAGTGACCGCAGTACCTCTTACTAAAGAGTTGCTGAATTACAGTGTAACTGCGCGCTACAGGTATAGAATGCACCTGGTGGAGGAAAAAGGGAAGAAAACCAAGGATGAGCAGACCATAAAAAGACAAAGGGCTGAAGATGAACTTGAAGATTTACGAAAGAAAAGAAGAACCTTGCAAAGTGAATGTGATGCAAGATGCAGACAGCTTTGCGGAGAAAGCCGACATTGCCCAGTACAGGATTAAAATAACAATTGCACGTAGCCCTATCTAAAACCTCCACCACAATTCAACTCTGGTACATGGTTTAGTAGATTAGCTACACATTCAGTAATTGCACATACACTGGTATAAAAACTAAGAATGATTGCACATCGCCCAGATAATACTTGGAATAATAAATGCACGTGCCCAAGAGAAAACTTCAATAATTGCACATGTCCCGATATGCAAAACTGAATGTAACTGAACTGAACTGAACGCACCCCAAGACAGCACAGTACCGCTATTGCAACAATCGTATTATACGAATCCAACGCTAAGACAATTACGCCTCCGCCAAATTAACAGGCGATGCACTACCATCCCCTTCCAACCACAGCAATATGATGCCCCGTTATGACTCCAAGGACAAACAAACAAACATGGCAATCAATTCAAACAAATACATTCACGTGCAATATTATACCCATGAACAAGAGTTGCTTCTTTTCTTAAAAAAAGAAACCTCAGGAAAAACAGACACGGTTTCTCTCCATATGCGATCTAACAGCGATGAAATCTTGGGCTAAATTCAGTACAGAAAAATTTTATTTATTAGTAGGCTAATGCTTTGCGTTGATTGAACTGGTCCGCGTTCCAATGAAATATCGCCTTTCACTCTCGGTATTGCATGGGTTGATTAAAAAAAATGTGGCACTCGGCAGTTAAATAGGCTATAAAAAGCATGCGGCTCAAGCTATTTGCGTGAGAGGCGACAGGTATGCAGTTTTGAATAACGTTGATTTAAATACAGCAAATAGCATCCAGATGAATGATTGTCATCTCACCTAATCGGGGAGAACAAGCGGCACCTGTTAAGTGTGGAGTGCTCTCGGAGTGAACCTTTTGTAATGTTATTTATGAAAATGATCGAGCACAGGTCAGGACTAATGAGTGTTTTAAACGGATGTTTTGTGCAACCCAATTCTCAGTTCTGGCTCCACCACTGTACTGAATTTAGCCCATGACTTAATCACTGTTAGATCGCATATGGAGAGAAACGTGTCTTTGGTTGCCAATTACGATAATTGGAAAACACGTCAATTAAGAAAAATGATTGAGAACTAGCCAGGACTAATTGTTGTCATAAAGGGACGTGTCTGTGCCACCCCAATTCCCAGTTCTAGCTCTGCCACTGCTTCAAATTAGGCTAATTTGAAATTCATTAAACAAAGAGAGAAAAAAAAATCAAAGAATTCCTCGAAATAACTTATCCTGATGTGGGAACTGGTTTCATTTTCTAGAGTGTGCTTTTTTTTTTTTAAATAATGGATTTTATTTGGTCATTCACCTGTGAAGCAATCAGAAGTCAGCTCGTCCATCAGTTTGGCTTCGAGGTGAGGTCACTATAATGGCTTAACCAGCTTTGGCGAGGCAGTAGCGGACCCCTAATTAACCAGCTACGAGTGTTGAAAACGCAGTGTAAATCTCAAAACCCAGCTGGTCAAAGCTGATTTTTTTTTTTTTTTTTTTTTGGGAGATGCCACCATGCTTGATTACTTGAGCATGGCTTACACACACACACACACACACACACACACACACACACACAATTTTCCATTGAAAGCAGAAATGTAGTGCAAAAGGTAACGGCCATTCAGAATGAAAATGTAGAGACAAAGAATAAAACTCAGAGGGAATACAAACAGGTGACGAGTTATGGTTACCGTGAGAACCCATGGAAGCATCATGACACAAAATACCTACGGGAACATTTCAACCGTGCATCAGGAGATGCATAACATTAGCCAACGAGGTAGCTTTCCAGGTACAGCAGCTACACCTAACACTCATGGTGAAAATGATGGAGAGCTTTACATGTTTAGGTGCCCTCTTGCGATGCTTCAAATGCAGAGCAGCCCATAAGTTGTCATATAGAGAGACAGTTTTTCTTTCCAGCTCTTTACCTCCTAAACATTTAAATTTAAATCCAAGAACATGAGGGTAAAACTGTAGATTGTCAGGTCCATCTGTCCATTCTGACCATGCAGGGTTGGCTGTGAGCAGATTCTCGGAAGATGTTGGACATATCAGTGGACTTATCCAGTGTGCAGGATGTTCCATAAATTTGAGATTTAATAAAGATGGGACTACAACACTGTAGAGGGTGGTAAAATGACTCAGACAGGCACCATTAAACTTGAGCATGTACCTGCTCTGAACTGCCTGCTATTGCATGGAGATCAGGCAATTACAATAAGCCTTGTGAACTGATTTATTGGAATTTGCACAATTTCATGAGCTACGAGTTTGAAATCTTTGAAAGACGTCTACATTTTACATTGCCTTTTATGCACATAGGAAAAACCCTCTCAACTTTGTGATGCAATTGTACGATTATGTAATCAAAAATATTTTAGCCAATCATTCCACCAATAAAACAGAATGCAATGATTTGCAAATCTCCTAAACCCACATTATATTCACAGTAGAACGTAGACAACATATCTGATGCTGAAAGTGAGACATTTTACCATTTCATGAAAAATATTAGCTCATTTTGAATTTGATTAAAAAAATTGACCTTTGCAATAATGCATGTATAAAGTTTAACAAGTTAGCTGTTTATATGATGTCCACTAAAATCATACCAGTTTATGGGAGAAGCATAATATTGCATATCCTTCTCATAATCCATTACATGGTAAAATGTCATTTGTCCACTTTTCACTTCACTCTGATCAAATTATGGTAAAATAATTGTTTACTTAATTGTTTGTATGATTAAATATAATCCATTGCACTACCAGGAAGTTATGAGGACTTGAAAATTGGGAGAAATTGAAAAGGCAGAAATGTCATTACTTGAAATTCTGTGGTGTTTTTATTTTGGATTTTAAAGGAGCTTGTTTATGAATTGTGAATTTATTTTATTTTTTGTAATAACCAAACATGAAAACTTATTGTTGAAGTATTGATGACAGCCTCGGTCTCGCCACACTAATTTCTTAGAATTGGAGAGGAATGAGTGGCCAATCACAGCTTAAGGTTATATGATGCTTAATGTGAATGTCAAACCACAGCTTATATGTTTAATTTAATGAATAACTGTGGAGTATCAGTTTCAAAGAAGTTGTGATTTCTAAGAGACAGAAACTGTTATACGGGTATAAAGAGGTACTAGGGCTATGGCTGGGGGGATTTTCGAGAGACCATGACTTTTGTCATGCTGTTGAATAAAAGCCATACTGCCGAGGAATTTCTCAAGGCTCTGGAATGATAGATTGATTCTTAATCTGTTTGGAAACCACAATACCAACAAATTTCAAAATGGAGGAGGTAATGTGCTCTCTGAGTGCCTTCTGGCATGTTTTTCGCTTTTTATAGAGAACACAGTCAAACACCAGGCCTAAGCATCCCAAATAACAAGCCTCCGTGGTAGAAATAAAAACTCCTCAATCTGATAATGGACCCTGCAATAGATGGGATCCTATCCTTTTCTTACTATGAAGACAACACATTCTCGCTCCGACTCATCATATAATGATCCTACCTGACCAAGTATCGATATACAACGCAAAAGGAGGCTTTTTCCCCTTATTTGACGCTTACAGTTAGGGTTAGGGTTAAAGGTTAGGGGTTAGGGGGTAGAGTTTGTTTTTAACTGGCGTTAAATAAAGACGTCAAAAGCCTTGTTTTGCGTCGTATATCAACGCTTGGTCAGGTAACGTCATTATATGACGCGTCGGAATGAGACTGGGCTCATCAACAAGGCATGACCATTCACTTCCACCTAGCTGTAAATTATAAGAGCCCAACTCCATGAAAAAAAAAGTTTTTGGAGGGGGACATTTTTATTATTTTCCTCAAAATGTACCCATGATCATACTTTTGAGAGAACTCGTTTTCAATTGTTTGTGGTTTTAGTGTGAACTAAAGGCAATAAAACCGCAACAATTTTTTTCTTCTCATTTTATTAAAAACCATTGTCATGTAAATCTACTCTTGTCGTGCCAAATGGCTTTTGAGCCCCAAAGTTGGAGTGCTTTTGCATTGGTATGATCAACGCAAGCAGCTTGTGCTGCAACATGGCTTCCACACATTAGCGTCTGTTACAGCCTGCTTGTCTGCTTAATTGGTTCATCCCCTGTTCCAGCAGTCTTGCAGGTTGTCCCTGATAAATGATTGTTTGTCTCATTGGTCCGTTAGTGTGATCAGCTGATGCCACTCTGATTGTCCTGCGTATATAGGTTGCAGGTGTTGTCTCAGTTGTGGCTGGATTGTCTTAAGCTAAGAGGGTACTCTCATGGTTCATTCTAAATTCCAGTTTTCCTCCCTGTTGCCCCTTCTTGGGAGGTAAATTATTAGTGAGCAAATTATTAGATACAGTGGGTGCTCCAAGCCTTCTTCCATTTCTCCTCATCTTCCTCATTCCAAATGCCCCCTACCAGCTCTGATCCTGCAATTTGCTCAGTCCGGTTGCTAAGAAGAGTTATTTCCTGAATGCACAGTCATCAGGTTTTTTTAGCCATGGCTTGGAATGCTTGTCCGAATTAGAGAATTAAAACTGTCACAATTTTTTAAAATCCTGCTAATTGCTGTCCCTATTTTGCCAGTTGATTTGGAGGAAGTAAGGACTGTTTTACCTTAACTAGGGATATACAAGGGGAGCCTATCTGTTTCTGTATTTATATGAATTCTACTTATGTAAATGATCTTTTTATTTAGCTGGATTGTGTGATATAAGCTGCGTCAGGTGACTGTCTATACATATACACTTTATAGTTGCTTTTTATCATGGACTCCAATGATTAATAGCACACTGGCTAACTTGGAAATGAGGTCCCATGTCCAAAATTCTGAACTGCCCCTTTAAAACAATGGTGTCGCTTCGGGTGGTCAGCAAGGCACGGTTTGCACACACCCCAGCACATCAAAAAAAAAAAAAAAAAAGAAGAAGAAGAAGGGCGGAAGGAACATATAAATGGATGTTGGACACTTCAGAGGAGAGATCCTCACATTTTGATTCGAGGTGACCTGCGAGAATCAGGAGACGCATTATGGACCAAAATATCTACGAGAATGTTTCCAATCATCCCAGGAGATGCATAAAATTTGCCGAAGGGCAACTTTCCAGGTACAGCCTCGACACCTGACACTCTTGACGAATAAGGTGTAAAGCCTAGCAGGATCAGGTGCCCTCACGCTACTACCTTCAAATACAGTGCGGTCCATAGGTATTTCAAAAGTGATGCAGTTTTTGCTCTCTCAATGCTCTTTGACCCTTGCGCATGAAATGAATCGTAGGCTGTTTTAAACAGCGTCTTTGCTCCAACTACTCACTAACTGCACTGTGCATTCTTCAGAGATGATTGATTGTCCGTTATAACTGCACCAGAGCCGGCTTTGACCCGGTTCCTGAAAGGGAATGAGTTGTGGCTTGCTGGATTTGCAAGTTCCTAATGTGACACAAATCTGAGATGTCACCCCCATTGAGCATTTGGGTTGGGGAAGATGTGTTATTTTCCAGTTAATTAACTGTGTAATGCTAAAACATTTGTCTAAATAATGTTTTTAGATCTGCTCACCAATATTTTTTGAGAAACACATTGCAATTACACATCATGGAAATTGAGCCCATCACTCTTGCCCAAGGCAACTATGCAAAGTTCCCATGTTCTCAACATGGTTATGCTCTGGTGTCATCTAGGCATTGGTTTGTTTCTAGGCAACTATGCAAAGTTTCTGGTGTGTTTCTTGTCAACTATGCAAAGTTCACATTTTCTCAACATGGTTGTGCTCTGGTGTCACCTAGGCATTGGTGTGTTTCTGTGCAATTCCTAGTGTGTTGGTGTGTTGGTTAATTGTGAATCTAAACATGCCTAAATATGTTGGAAACTTTCACAGTCATTGAATTGCCCCCAGATACCTTTAAATAAATCAATAAGGTGACCTGGCATGATTTTGTTGCAGCTAAGATGCATAGAGACCCAGGATGAGCATCCAGGATAACAAGGAAGATCAAAGTGGAAGACAGGCACCCCAGAGAGGTGGTACTGGCACCATTAATGTACAATCAATTTCTGCAATAAAAACTGGTTTTACATAAGCAACATTAATACCAAAAAAATGAACTGAAACCTCCTGAAACAAGTAAAAGTGTGAAAGTGAAATAAAAATAGATGAGAACTCTGCCTGGCTGTAAATCATTTGCATGTCATTTCATCTAAGAAATGAGCTCTTGGTGACTGTCATTTATGCAGTGTGCCTCGCCTGGCCAGGTCAGCGGACACTGTTTTGGTGTATTTTAATTCTGGTCATCATCTGTGCGGTGCTGCTGATAGCTGGAGTTTGTGCAGGGGCGTTCATGTGTAAGTTGCAACATCCATGCATTCATCTATACAGTGCTGCAGCTTCAATTTTTTTGTCTAAAGTAACAGAAAGATGTTGAGTGGCCAAAGGAGAGTGTTTGATTACTGGATGAAACAGTGCAAAAGGTGTCATCACATGCTTATAGACCTTTGACTCAGAGTGAATAATGAAAAAAAAAAACTTAAGCAGTGGGTTTATTGTGCTGAAAAGGAGAGATGGCAGCAACTTATTATGTTATGAATTAATGTCATTTAATTTCAGCAAAAAAAGCATAATAAGCGCACATAAAGCTATAACACACCAATATTATAAAAATGCTCATAGTTGAATGTGATCAGTTTTTGTGTTAAATGTTTCATTTTAAATTATGATTTTAGTGGCATAATGTTCAATGAATGACATAAAAAGTCCAATAATACAACCCCATTTCCAAAAAAAAGTTGGGGCACTGTGTAAAATATAATTAAAAACAGAATGCAATGATTTTCATTAAATCATAAATTTTATTGAAAATAGTTCAAAGACAAAATATTAGATGTTTAACTTAGAAATTATATTGTTTTTTTTTTTTCAGTTTGAATTCAATGCTGACAACAAATTTTTAAAAAAATTGGGGCACTGGCAACAATAGACCAGAAAAGTTGTACTCTGTAAAGGAAATACACCTGGTGGAAAACCTTGCAGCAAATTAGGTTAATTGGCAACAGGTTAGTAGCATAATTGGGTACGAAATGTCTTTCAGAAGTAAAGATGATAAGGGCTTCTCCTCTGTGCGAAAGGCTGCAAGGGAAAAAAGTTTAGAAATTTCAGAGAAAAGTTTCTCAATGTGAAATTGCAAAGAATTTGGGGATTTTTTCCTCTATGATACAAAATATAATTTAAAGATTCAGAGAATCCAGAGAAATCTCTGTATGCAAGCGACATGACCGAAAACAAATATTGAATGGCCACGAGCTTCTGGCCTTCAGGCGGCACAGCATTATAAAAAGTCAAGGTTCTGTCGTGGAAATCACTGCATGGCTCAGGAACACATCTGTATACTATTGCTGGTGAACAGAGTTAGTCACTGCATCCACAAATGCAAGTTAAAACTTTGCCATGTAAACAATAAGCCATATCTAAGCAAAGTACGGAAATGCTGTCACCTTCGCGGGGTCCAAGATAGGCAGAGGCAAAGTAGAAAATTGTCCTTTGGTCTGATCAAAGTGTGAACTCAAAGTGTCCCAACTTTTTTGAGATGCGTTGCTGCCATCAAATTCAAAATGAGCTTATATTTTTCATGAAATGGTAAAATGTCTCACTTTCAACATCAGATATCTTGCCTATGTTCTGTTGTGAATAGAATGTGGGTTTATGAGATTTGCAAATCATTGCATTCCATTTTTATGAACGTTTCACACAACTTCCGAACTTAACTGGAATTGGGGTTTGTATATTCAAAAAGGTATTATGTTGGTTTAAATGACAAAACAGTGCAAATGAAGAATTTGTGAATTGCATAATTGTACAATGAATGGCCAGTTATATCAAAAATGCTCAAAATGAATGCTGTTACTGAAAACATGAAGCAGTTTCCCCATGTATACAGTACATCATAATCTTAAAATGGTCTTGTTTTGGCTTCAGTGGGACGGATAAACTCCCAAGCAGAAAAGAACAAAGTGGATCTTTTGCAGAACATCCAGAATGTTGGTCAGTAATACTTTACCAGACCTCACCACCGCATATCTGAAATAATTAATCTCATAACTATTCAAAAAGGTATTCACTCACTCATTCACTCAATTACCCATATTTTGTCTCTGGTGGAAAAGATCAACCGGGATATTTAGAGTGTTGGTCAGTATACTTTAGAAAACGACATTAACGTTACCGTATGTCTGCAAAAGCTTATCTCAATCCAATTACAATTCAGCAAGGTATTTTCTCTCTCTCTCTCTCTCTCTCTCTCTCTCATTTTGCCTTTTTGCCTTTATTTCTCTCACATATTTGGGTCTCCAGTGGAAATGAACAACTTCACAGCAGAGAAGAAGAAGATGGATCTTTTGCTGAGTATCCAGAATATTGGTCGGTGAAACTTTGTTCAATCTCATTCTGGTTACATTTAGATGAGGTATTTTCAGCTTTGTCTTCTCCCTCTCGTTCTCTTTGGCTTCAGCAGGTAGTTGGTCAGCGATTCCTAAAAACACCACATTACTGTAAATCCGTAGTTCTTAGTTTTTTTGACATTCTTGATTTATCTAATGAAGCCCCACTGTAGGTACACATTCTGTCTTTTCTAAATGGTTCATCCAATATGGATGACAACAGTTTCCAATTAGAGCTGACAGTCTATACTCTATCCTCTTTGCCCTTATAGCTGGACTGAACTAAAATAACAAAAAATGTATCTCTGCCTCATGCGTTATGGTGCTCACTGTATGTTATAATCATTAAACACGCTGTATTTTATAATCATTGAACAAGTTAAATGGCAAGAGGGCACTTTTTTCACGTCAAATTTATACAAATAGATTGTATGGTATATCAGGAAATTTCATGTGAAATTAGATTTAATAAGCCAAAGCAATTCAATCAAGAATAAAATGCATGGATGCTATAGTGAATGTGATTAACTTTGAAAAAGTACAGAACGCCGCCCTTGGTTTTGATTTGATTGTTGGCGAATTCTTATTGGACATAACAGTTGATTAGTTGGTAAGAGTAATATTTCTTTGCATTTTTCAATGTGCGTGTGTGCGCATGCATGTGCGCGTGTGTGTGTTTGTGTTTGTATGTGCGCGTACATGCATGTATGTTCGTGTGTGTGTGTATTGGGTTATTATTTGGGCCGCCAGTGGAGAGGATGAACTCCCAACTAGAAAGGAACAAAGAGGACCTCCTTCAGAACATCCAGAATGTTGGTTAGTGATACTTAAATACTACATTGCCAGTTTCCTGTAATTCCATTCTTACAGTTAAATTTTCATTGCATTATGTCTTTTATTCTTGTAAGATTTTCCTGCTTCTTATCTGGATTTTATTCAGTATATTAAGGTCAGTGGTAAGAGTGGTGGTCAGTGGTATCTCATCTGAGCTCGCTATGGTGGGGAGTGGCGTCCCCCGGGGATCGGTGTTGGGTACCCCTGCTGTTCCTCATCTACATTAATGACCTTGATAGGAATATTGAGAGCAAATTAGTAAAATTTGCAGATGATACTAAATTGGGAGGTTTGACAAATAGTTTAGAGTCCACAAAAGTGATTCAGGATGATTTGGATAGAATCCAGAATTGGGCAGAAATGTGGCAAATGAAATTTAATGTTGTGAAATGTGAAGTTGTACATGTAGGTAATAAAAACATTAGACGGGATTACTTCATGGGAGGTTTAAAACTGGAATGTGCTCCACATGAAAAAGATCTGGGAGTGATTGTTGAGCAAACCCTCACAGGCTCTAGCCATTGTGCCATAGCAGTTAAAAAAAGCCAATCGGATGCTGGGATACATTGCCAAAAGTATTGAGTACAAATCCAAGGAGGTGATGCTTCTTTTGTACAACACATTCGTCAGACCACATCTGGAGTATTGTGTACAGTTCTGGGGACCATACTTTAAGAAAGATATAGAGGGTCTAGAAAAAGTTCAGAGAAGAGCCACTAAGCTAATTCCGGGTATTAAAGATGAAAGCTATGAGAAGAGGCTGAAGATCCTTAATCTCTTTAGTCTCAGGAAAAGGAGACTTAGGGGTGATCTGATTGAGGTCTTTAAATATGTTAAAGGGATTAACAAAGTGAATTATGTAAGATTCCTTCGACCAAGTGTTGTTAGTAGAATTCGGGGTCATAAATGGAAGTTGACCAAAGGTAAATTTAGCACTGATATTCGGAAGTATTTCTTCACCCAAAGAGTAATTTCGATGTGGAATAGCTTGCCTGACCATGTTGTTGAGGCAGAGACCTTAGGAGTTTTCAAGAGCAGGCTTGACTTAAAGCTAGATACCATTTAGTCATTGAGTATCTGAAGTGATATATTCGCAATAGTATAAAGAAACTGGCGAGCCTAGTTGGGCTGAACGGCCTGTTCTCGCCATTCATGTTATGTTATGTTAAGGTAATATAATATAGTGCTATAGTGAATGTGATTAACTTTGAAAAAGTACAAGAATGCCACCCTTGCTTTTGATTTGAGTGTTGCCAAATTCTTATTGGACATAACAGTTGATTAGTTGGTAAGAGTAATATTTCTTTGCATTTTTCTTTGTGCATATGTGCGCATGTGTGTGTGTGCGTGTACATGCGTGTATGTTCATGTTTGTGTATTGGGTTATTATTTGGGCCGCCAGTGGAGAGGATGAACTCCCAACTAGAAAGGAACAAAGAGGACCTCCTTCAGAACATCCAGAATGTTGGTTAGTGATACTTAAATACTACATTGCCAGTTTCCTGTAATTCCATTCTTACAGTTAAATTTTCATTGCATTATGTCTTTTATTCTTGTAAGATTTTCCTGCTTCTTATCTGGATTTTATTCAGTATATTAAGGTCAGTGGTAAGAGTGGTGGTCAGTGGTATCTCATCTGAGCTCGGTATGGTGGGGAGTGGCGTCCCCCGGGGATCGGTGTTGGGTACCCCTGCTGTTCCTCATCTACATTAATGACCTTGATAGGAATATTGAGAGCAAATTAGTAAAATTTGCAGATGATACTAAATTGGGAGGTTTGACAAATAGTTTAGAGTCCACAAAAGTGATTCAGGATGATTTGGATAGAATCCAGAATTGGGCAGAAATGTGGCAAATGAAATTTAATGTTGTGAAATGTGAAGTTGTACATGTAGGTAATAAAAACATTAGACGGGATTACTTCATGGGAGGTTTAAAACTGGAATGTGCTCCACATGAAAAAGATCTGGGAGTGATTGTTGAGCAAACCCTCACAGGCTCTAGCCATTGTGCCATAGCAGTTAAAAAAGCCAATCGGATGCTGGGATACATTGCCAAAAGTATTGAGTACAAATCCAAGGAGGTGATGCTTCTTTTGTACAACACATTCGTCAGACCACATCTGGAGTATTGTGTACAGTTCTGGGGACCATACTTTAAGAAAGATATAGAGGCTCTAGAAAAAGTTCAGAGAAGAGCCACTAAGCTAATTCCGGGTATTAAAGATGAAAGCTATGAGAAGAGGCTGAAGATCCTTAATCTCTTTAGTCTCAGGAAAAGGAGACTTAGGGGTGATCTGATTGAGGTCTTTAAATATGTTAAAGGGATTAACAAAGTGAATTATGTAAGATTCCTTCGACCAAGTGTTGTTAGTAGAATTCGGGGTCATAAATGGAAGTTGACCAAAGGTAAATTTAGCACTGATATTCGGAAGTATTTCTTCACCCAAAGAGTAATTTCGATGTGGAATAGCTTGCCTGACCATGTTGTTGAGGCAGAGACCTTAGGAGTTTTCAAGAGCAGGCTTGACTTAAAGCTAGATACCATTTAGTCATTGAGTATCTGAAGTGATATATTCGCAATAGTATAAAGAAACTGGCGAGCCTAGTTGGGCTGAACGGCCTGTTCTCGCCATTCATGTTATGTTATGTTAAGGTAATATAATATAGTGCTATAGTGAATGTGATTAACTTTGAAAAAGTACAAGAATGCCACCCTTGCTTTTGATTTGAGTGTTGCCAAATTCTTATTGGACATAACAGTTGATTAGTTGGTAAGAGTAATATTTCTTTGCATTTTTCTTTGTGCATATGTGCGCATGTGTGTGTGTGCGTGTACATGCGTGTATGTTCATGTTTGTGTGTTGGGTTATTATTTGGGCAGCCAGTGGAGTGGATGAACTCCGAACTAGAAAGGAACAATGCAGACCTCCTTCAGCACATCCAGAATGTTGGTTAGTGATACTTAAACACTACATTGCCAGTTTCCTGTAATTCCATTCTTACAGTTAAATTTTCATTGCATTATGTCTTTTATTCTTGTAAGATTTTCCTGCTTCTTATCTGGATTTTATTTATTTTTTTTGTTTTATGGGACTCACTCAATAATTCAGTACATTAGAGAAATGTCATAAAGCCCCCTCTGAGTTTTTTTTTTTTTTTAACCCCTGTGCATCCTCAGGATCTATTGGTGCGCTCAGACACCCCAATGCATCCCTGGGACTCCATTTTTTTGCTATTGCCATGGGGACTCAAACCCTGAAAATGTGGATGAACATATACACTACAGGCCCCTGAAAATGTGTGAACATATACACTACAGTCCAGTAGTTTGAAAGCAAGGCCAATACAGGTCAAAAGCATTCTTCCCTTAGGATCCTAAGCATTCTTCCAAGCTCTGTCAGGGTTACCTAGACAAAAAAGAAGAGGAAGGTGTTCTTCGAAAGATGGTTTGGCCCCCTCAGTCTCCAGACCTCATTCCAATTGAGCTTGTGTGGGACGAATTGGATCGATCTATCAGAAAAGTGCGTCCCACGAATCAGCAGTCTCTCATTGATGAACTTAAGAAAGCTTGGAATGCAATTCCTGGCACATATCTTAAAAAAAATTGTGGAACGAATGCCTCGTATATGCCATGCTGTTGTTAGAGGAAGAGGAGGTTACTTTGAAGAAAGCAAAGTCTAAGCAGAAAAAAGGAAATACCTGATAATTTGAGTAAAAATGTATTCTGATAAGTGACTCTTTATATAATAATCATGTTTATTTTGTTGCAAAGTATGCCAATGAAACTATGATCTTTTTTTGTACAAATTTGATCTTGCTTCCAGATTTTTGGCCTGTAGTGTAAATATGAGTCTTATCTGTCAGGTCAAAATGCTCTGACATCACAGGTAATAGGGTCCCGTGGGGAATGGGTCCTGCGAGGACCCCACCCACGGACTGCCCACAGCCCAGTCAAAAACTGTCAAGTTACTGCAATTTATCAAAATTGAATTAAAAATTTGTCTGTGGTGGCAATACAGTAAATGTCATAGTGTGACCAAAATCAATATGAGTCCTTCCTTCTGCCCCATGAACAATCTCAAAAAGTGTGACAAGGATTCTAAACAAAACTGTTTCAGTGATTACAGTTGGAAAAATGAACTTTGACCTGGTTGTGGCGCTACAGGAAAGGTTGAAGGTTCACACAAAGCTATAGAGTTTATCCAATATATGACAGGAATGAACAAAAATTTTTGTGCTATTCCCATGAAAACTGTTTAGAGTTATCATGGTAACACAAAGGATTTGCAGCGGCAGTGGTGACGGCAGCCAAGCCGAAGACATAATGTTCCTGAACACTTTGTTTCAGGGATACAATTTTATTGTGCACTGCAGAGGGTGAAATGTCTAAAATCTTAGCACTTTGTCTCTGAGGGGAGTTGTTCTCAGAAACAACAGATAAAATCTGTTGGCGAACTGGTGATCCTTGTTCCGTCTTTGCTCCTGAGGGACTAGGCCTTTTGCTTGAGGCTCCTGTTATGCCATTACACAAAGTATCTCACCTGTTTAACACTACCTGATTCACATCACCTCAGCATTTCAACTTGTCGCATCATTATTGTCTTAAGTTGCCCATATGCCAACTTTCTTAGTCTGTTGCAGTCATCAGATTTGAAAAATCTTATACAACGTATATTCAATATATGATTGAATACCACAATGGAAAAAATGATCAGAGTCACATTTTCACGTTGTGGAGAAATGATGAATTAAACATTCAAAACGCTCTTAGAAACAAAGCACTGAAAAAATATAAAATATTATAATAATATATAATATTGTATATTATTATAAATATTAAAATAATATATATAATATAGAAAAATGCAAAATTTGGACTCTTATCATTTTTCCTTTGTGGTCTTCAATTGACTTCAAAAGTTAAAGCATCAAATACCGTGTTGTTGTAATGGTTAAAATGTAATTGAGCATGAATGGACTTTTCAATCACTCCTTTTGATTTTTTTAGCATTTCCTACGATATTATGTCAGCTTTTTTGAAATAGGGGTTGTCTATTTAAGATTTCACTCTTCAAAGCGCGGGAGTCAAAACTCCATTCCTGGAGGCCAGCAGTGTCGGCGGTCATGGTTACGGCCTCTATTCAATAAGCAGCCAAAGTGTGTGGACTTTTTAGCCATACAGTCACTTCAATGAATCACTTTTATGCAGAAAAACACCAGAAACCAGCAGACATTGTGGCCTTCCTGGACTGGAGTTTGATATCTCATTTTTGAAGGGATCTCTGCGATCATATCATTGTGATTGATAGGATTCTGTGTCCTGTATCACAGGTTGTGGGCCTCTGGAGAGCCCAATAATGAAGTCGACCGTGAAGACTGTGGCGAGAAGATTGGGGAGTTAAATGATTTGCCTTCTGATGTCAAGCAAAGCTGGATCTGTGAAAAGAGTCTAGTATAGGACACACAGCATCCATGTATGAATTGCAAACTGGACAAGCACTCCCAAAAAAAAAACTTGTGATTCTTTCAAATTGATCTTGCAATAATAATGGGGCAATCTGTATTATAGCATACCATAACATGACTTGTCAAGGCATAACATAACAATGACAAATACAGGCAATTCTGCTCTCCATTTCCCCAAGTAAACCTGGCATCCAGGATACAAAAGGACTAGATGGATCTTGCATTATATCAAGTCTGGTCTTTAAAAACACCCCGAGTTTCTGCCTCTAAAGTGCCTCTTATAGATCTGCGAAACATCCTTAAGACGGGGATACGATTGTGTGAGATGTGCAATTCTTATTAATTTGTAGATGTTCGTAACGAGTAGTTGTAGACAATCGTAAGGTGCGTTACTATTCACAAGGTTTCGTAGGATGTTGTAAAATTTTTGAACATGTTGAAAATTTTCAGCAGTCGTACATGTTCCTAACTCCGTCGTAACTCATTCGCAGACATCGTAAGTGGTTTCATAGATGTCGTAACTCAATCATATCTTGAAAAAATGCACAAACTGCATGACAAGCTGCGAATACTGCGACAATGTTAGGGCAAAGATATGAATAAGTTAGGACAGTTATTCGTAACTTATTCGTAGGCAATTGTAACATTTGTATAAAATCCACACATTCACATAATGTTTGCATTCGCACACAATCTTAAGGATGTTTCGCACGTATATGAGAGTAGCTTAAGACATGGCCTGGCAAGCCATTCCACACTGTGACTGATGTTGTCATCAGATTTGCAATAAGCATATACTTTCAATAAACAATTGAAATCACAGGTCAAAGCATCAAATAATGGTTATGGTTTCAACATGAATGGGCTTTTTAAATCACTGCTATTTGATTATATTTACATTTTCCACAATGTACCAACTTTTTTGGGATTGGGGTTGTACTTTACCGGCAATAAGATTGTTAAATAGTGAGGAAATTTCACTTACTCTGGGGGGGTTTTAAACTAGTTTTAAACTACTAGTTTTTAAACTAGTCAAAATAGGGCTCTATACCTTTTTATATATACTTATGTTAAATTATTTATGACGTATATTTCTTGTTAACTATTTGTGCTGATTTGCACAGTGCAGGAGCAGTTTGACCTCTCTTCATTTCACTGCATGTCATGTATGTGACAAATAAAAGCACTTGACTTGACTTGACTTTAACATCAGCCAGTGTTTGAAATTCATTGACTTTTTGCTATCATCACAAAACACCATTGCACAGCTCCTTTTTTCAAATTTTTATTTACATTTGAGCATAGGCCTGAAGTGAGCCGTAGTCCAGGCTATTGAGGCAAATTTTTATTAACTGAATTTATGGCCAATTCAATTACCACCATTTCTTTTCTTTGTAGGTTTATGCTTCATGTTTTCCTTGTTTTATTTCCTTGAGTTTATTATTGGCCAATATTTAAAAAATAATCACATAAATACAGCCTAAATAAACATGTCATTCTTTTTTTGCCATTTGCTTTTTTTGTGGGCAGTATGCAGGACAAAAAAAGTAATGCAGAAAAGAGCGGGAAAAAATATTTTACATTTTTGTCAGATGTGTGGGCATGGTGTAAATCCTTGTGGGATGGGCAGACACGAGACTGAAAAATTCATCACATGCAGATATCTATCTCCAGACGCTCAAGAGCCGGCTCAGGTGGTAGAATTCGCTTTCCAGAAGTTCATTCATGCTGCAGATAATTGATTACAAATACACAAATCATCAAAAATACTGCCATAGATACCAGCTTTGTGAACCTTGCCATGCACTATTTGTGTTAAGACTGGTTATAGATTGAGTCAATTCTTTGGTGATTTTTAGAGATTACTTTTGACAATTCCTCGTGCCACCCTAAAGGAGCAAGTTTTTACATTTATGCCCATCTAGTAGCTGATCTGGAGATTGCATGGATAGAACTCAAATTGCTTGAGGTCAAAGTACATGGCCCTTCAGGTAGTTGCCAGCAGATCACTGGCTTGTCAGGTCCAGACATGCCACCATTTGTTAACACAATTTCTTTGTCAGCTTGGAGAGTGATGTTAAAAGAAAGAAAATTATTTCTGGAGAGGTAATGAATTCATATTTAGTGAAATCTAGTGATTAGATTTTAGTTACTGTATACCGTGGTATTTCAAGGTTCATGTCAGATTATGCTAAGGTAGGCTAACATTGTTTGATGGCCGACATAAGCTAGTGAATGGCTTTGCATGCATCTTGTTACTGCATGCAAAGTAAAAACTTTTTTTGTATTTTATCCCTTTTGTTTCTCCCAATCATGCCTCCAGCTAATCCCTGTCTCTGCAAACATAGGCACCAATCATGGCATGATATCTGTCCCAATCCTGGAGGGTAAGAATATTAGCACATCTCCTCATTTAGCGTGAGCTACAAATGATGTTAGCTACCCCTTCTTGTACACACACTGCTAGCTGCCTTCTAAGCTAGCCAACCTCCACACAGCGGATGCTCTGGCAATTAGACTTGCAATGCAAGCAACTTTGCTGGCGCTCCATTGAGACAGCATCGCCGAAGCTATGGAGCCAACTTCATACTAACAAACCATTCATCGCTCTAGATATCGACAATCTGAGCGCAAAGCAAGGCACACGGCACAAAGTTATTGTACCTAAGTCTCTTAACTGGTGAGTTTTGGATGAGATAAACCAATCAAAGTGTCATCTCCCATTCTCTTTAAAAGCCAGGTGAGCTTGCAATGTGGCAGATTGCCATAATGGTGGATTTGCCAAGTAGTTGGAAAGAACGCCTCTCTGCAGGGGAAATAGATCTGTTCCTGTGCTAAATGAAAGCGTGCAAGCAGATCATCACTGAAAGTTTAGATAACTGTTATCTCCAAAAATTGTAATGAAGAATATTTTTTAAGTATTAACCAAAAATTGTTTCAATCATATAAAGATGTAGGAAAAAAAAATCATCATACACAATGAATCCCTGGGGTTGCATTTGAAAAACATTAATAAAATGCAATGAGATTAATAATATCCAAATGAGTGCAATATTCCCTGCACAGAATTTTGGATCCTTTTTTTTTTTTTTTTTTTTAATTTATTTAATTTAACCTTCATTTATACAGGGGAACCCATTGAGACCTCAGTCTCATTTGGTGCCCTGACAACAACACAAAACACAATACAGGGCAATACATTATCATAAAAAGAGAACAATATACAATAAAAAGTATCATACTGGAGAGCATAACATACATTTAACTTAGAAAATTATCGTAACATTATTCAAAACATACACAGTCCCCAACTTCTAAATCCTTTATGACCATTTTGAAAATCTCTAATGAAATTAATTTATCCAGTTCAAAGGTTTCTTGAAAAGTGTTCCATGTCAGAGGAGCACAGTTACTAAAAGCAGTTTTACCAAACTCCGTTTTAACTCTGGGGACTTCTAGGTCCAACCAGTCCTGAGATCTTGCCTGGTAATTGCTACGACGCCTTGAAATAAAATTTGTGAGATAACTGGGTAATCTGTGTAAGATTGCTTTATAAATGAAGATCAACCAGTGCTGCCTTCTCCTAGTAGCCAATGATGGCCAACCCACAACTTTATACAGAGAACAGTGATGCGTTCTAAAATGATATCTAGTAATAAAACAAAGTGCAGCGTGGTAGACCATATCTAGTTTTTTCAAGATCGCTGGGGCAGCGTGCATTTAGATGATGTCACCATAATCTAACAATGACAAGAAGGTTGACTGACTTAAAAGCTTCCTAATATCTCGAGAGAAACAAGAACTGTTTCTGCAAAAAAAAAAAAACAATTTTATGTCTGAACTTTTTGTTAGTTTATCAAGGTGTAATTTAAAAGACAGTTTTTCATCAACAAATATCCCAAGGTATTTGTACCAAGACACTCGCTCGCTTTTCAGTCAAACAATTCAGTTTTCTTACCCAGCTACAGACAATGCAGCTCCTCAGCCAGCTGCTTTCTCCTCAGCTGTGCTGCTGCTGGCATATTTGGGCACATAGGCATCGGCACATTCATTTCAGTGTCATGCATTCTATACCCTGTTATGTGTCATCATTTATAGCCAAGAGGTATCCATAATGCATGGCGATGTTATGCAACACACAACATCCCTTTTGGAGATCCAAGAATATAATATAACTTGAAATAGTGGATGCTTATTGTTTGTATGGCTCCTATTAAAGGCTACCGCTATACTTGCTGCATGTCTTTTGCAAGGATCAGCACAAGACTGTTTCTCTACCATACTCTTCAGAAACCAAGGGCTATGCACAAATCATTATGTGTCATGTTACAAACTGGCACTATACAGTAGATATATACAAAGAGCCTTGACCAGATCATTCAGCCTAGCATATTGAGGAGTAAACCCAGCAGGCATGTAGGGGCAATATACAATAGTTATCATGTTGCTCGAGGGATAAATGAGAGTGATTTACTTAGCATGAATTGCACTGTTCGCTACTTCAGCAGGTACCATTTCCCTTTCTCACCACTCAGGTATGATTAGGTCTCCTCCACCCTTTCTCAGTGTATGCAGGTTCTGATTGCAATGTGGAAAGAAGCTCAGTGCTGACATCTCATGTCTCAATGGTGAATGGTGATTAGACTTTGCTCTCCAAAGTCAGTAGCAGGGTTTGTACGCAAATAAACAGGCATGTGCATTGTAAATGAGTTGTGTTTTCACAGAGAGGGTTACATTTATGAAGTTTGTGCATTCTATGACTCTGCATCTTTTGGCAGAGAATTAATGCTTCTGGCCAAGAGAAAAACAACCACAAACATGAATTGGTCAGTATAAACTTATTTATATGGAAAGACATAAATATTTTAATTATTCTTGCTCAGAAAAATATAAAATAAAAAGACGCAAAGTGGCAGCAAATTTACAGCAGAGTCGACACAAGTGTAGTAGCTTCAAGTCATTTGAGACCTCCTCAGGATAAGGGTCAACAGTGTTGCTCTGGTGAATTTCTTGCTTTGCATGGAGTATAACCTGGCCTGTAGGGTTGTTGTTCTCCTGAATGCAATCTGGTTGCTTTCTTTTGTTTCAGGGGAAAATATTTAAAACAAAATTGTGGAACAAGTAAACAACATGCAAATCCCTCAGCAATTTGTCCCATCAGAGGATTATGGTGTCTGTTTCCAAACAGATAAATATTAATATTGCATACACTGTATGACACATCAAAACAGACCGTGATGGGGAGGGAACTAAAAATGGTCAATCGTTGTCACCCAGGAGTCCAAATCCGGTAGATGAGGGCCTACTTGCTTGATGTTTCTGAGAAGGGAGAGAAAAATAAGAAATCTGTCAGATTTGAGGTAATTCCCATGAACTGAAACCATAAAATGCAATGAAAAAATCAGCTTACATGTAGCAGTTAATGCATTCAGTAGCATCATGATCTCCCTGAGGTCATCACACATAGTCCTCGGCTGGCTGTCCTCCTCGGCGCCGTCAACTTTTTCAGGGCATTCATTATCTTCATTCCCAGGACTTCCTTCGCCACTCCCTAGAATAAACAAAACAACAACAACAAAAAAAAAGAAGTTAAACTTCAGACAGCAGTCAGCATTTTTTCAGAGTCTAGCACTATTGTTCCAGTTTAGTCTAAGAGCAATGTAGGAGCAGAATGACTATGTAAACCAACAGAAATTGACATAGATATTTTACATTTTTCTGGCTTAAAGTAGTTGCATAGACTGAGCTGAAAAACAAAGATCAAAATGATGAAAAAAAAAAAAAACATTCACATGGTGTCGCATGATGTTGCCTAAGACCGGCTTATGGTACTCTTCACTATGTACAGGAACATTAACGTGACCACGACAAATACAGTTCAGTTTTACACTGGTTACTTTCTCTTGATCATTTTCAAAATAGTAATTTAAAAGCAATACTAACAGGCTCTCTGAACAAGAGAAGATAACATACCTGAACAAACCACACCAGCATCTCTATTGTGACCACAGTCGTGTGAACCAAATCCAGAATGCTGGCACTGTATCACGGAGGATTCGTTTCCAATGCAGTACACATCATCCAACCAGATGGGCCCCCTGCCCTGCCCAAAGTGAGCACTTCCTGGAGCAGACAAAGCTTTTCCACAACCCATCTCTCGACACACCACTTCAGCGTGGCTCATGTTCCAGATGTCATCACACACTGTTCCCCACTGGCCAAAATGGTAAAGCTCCACTCTGCCAGAGCATCGATCATCTCCGTTCACCAGTCTGGTCTCGGATCTAGCTGCAACACACAGATGGAAACTCCAGTGAGCACTGCGTACATTTCCAAATACCGTAAAGTTCCGTGTATACGGCGCACCCCGACTTTGGGACTTGTCAAAAAAAAAAAAAAAACATACAAATTTCCACCCAAATCTTGCGTGTGTCATACATATTATCTCTCCTCAAAATTTTCCTAGAGTGCCGCATGTATTTGTCCTATTTTTTTTCCCTTTCCTTTTCAACTTCCTCCATGAGAAGTGATTATTCATCGGACATCGGCGATAAATGGAAGGCGCAAGACGCAAGACATAAACCAACATGCCGACAGCGCGTATGCCCTCGCATATGCCACTATCTATTGGGCGGGAATATGTTGGTTCTACTACCAAAAATTTCTGATAAATGTCCACAATAGCCCCTGGCAAATTCTAATCGCAACCGGCGCAGTTACGATGAAACGGCAGCATTATTTACAACAAATTTTATTTTCTATTTTCCCTTGCAGGTTGGAACAACCAAGACACTATGGTTGTTCACTATGACAGCTCGGTAAAGAGTGACTTCTCATCACTTCCCCCTAGGCTTTTATAGAAAAACGTGGCAGCAATATCTTTGAAGGAATAAGTTGTTGATAGCAGAGGGATCTTACGTTGAGACGTCTTAATCACTCTCTATTGTTTCGCCCGGAGGGATTAACGCGCCATTTAAATGATTCAATGGAACATGTCGGCTCATACATTATCATTTATCGTCAAGAAATGTCAATTTTCAAAGAAGCAGAATACAACAAATGACACTGTTAATGCAGAGAATATAGACATCAACGAAAGGTAAGTTCATTGGTGGTAGTTCATGTAACTCGGTCATAATCATTTACCGTGAGTGAAAGGTAAGACGGTAGCTTGGAAAGCCTCGCGCCGTAGATGCGTGCACGCTACATAATGGACTATAGGACAGCGTGCATGTTTTTGCATGCATCAGAGAGATGCGTATACATTGCATTGGGAAGTTATTTGCGGAGTTGCAGGGAACACTTTGAAAGGACAACTGCCGTGCTGGTGCTGAGCCGTTACCAAATGTCACATTGCACAATACAGCAGCACTAGAGCACTTAGCAAACTCGAGTTTCTTAGTTCTCGAGATAACTAAGTGGCGCGTCAGACAGGACTTCCATCCCGCAATTAAGCCTCTACCCCTCTCTGTCTGTATTCTACCATTGTAGCTCCATGCTTCTACGATGGTTATTTGCATTAACGTTATCGTGGAAAGTGAAATGTGAAAAAGTTCATTCATAGATAAAAATTAAAATCCTGCATTTAAAAAATGTTGAATCGGTAATTTTTTCCCCATTTATTAAGCTGTGCAAACTCACGTGCGCATATAGCCCCAGTTTCACCTTATAAAATCGGGGTACGTTTGCATGTATCTCGGAACTTTTACCGCGATTCTGTTGTTCCCGTATATAAGGCGCATCCCCAACTTTTCATATTTCCCGACGTAAAAAAAGTGCGCCGTATACACGGAACTTTACGGTAATGCGGAAAATCTATAAAATTTGCTCACACCACAATTTAGGCACCATGATATCCGATAGAAACAGGCTATAGCTTCATACATGTATCCAGGATCAAATGACTTGTAAATTATTTGGATTACTGTTGAAATATAGGGTGCCCCGTTACGTTTGGGACCAAAAAAAAAAAAAAAAAAAAAAAATCTATACAGGAATACTCCACACTCTGCATTCCTCAAATTACAAATATTCACAAGAGGTAGTAGAGCAGATTCTCAACTTTTATTTATGGCACGTAAGATGTACAAGGAATAAAATGATCTTTTTGAACACTTTCGTATCGTAGTATCCCCCTTCCCCATTCATGGCACCATAATATTTTGGACGCATTAATATATTTTAATCTTCATTGTGTTTTAAGGACTCGTGACATAAGTTCTCTTAAACAAAAAAAAAATGCATCTTCAATTTGACTCAGAATAGGTTAATAGTCTGCACCATTCCAGTTTTTTTTTTTTTGCTTGTTATATGAACTGTGTATTTGTAATAATAGCCATATGTGCCTAAACCATATCACTGCCATTGCCGTGTTTCATGGATAAGGAGGGAAACTTTGGATATTAAATAGTTATGTTGCGATTACAGTTATTCAAGGAGACATGCCCTCATCTGTCAATGAGAGTTTTTTCAGAAACCAGCAAACTCATTTGGGTACTTTTCAGCGTCATGGTTTGAAAATCTTCCTCAGTTGTTATGTTTCTCAAGAGTCATCAGCAGGAAGCGGTGAATGGCAAATCCATGTCTGCCTGTACCAAAGTGTTTATTATGATGACAATTCTTGGGTTGTCAGTTTTTTCCCTGACCTATGAGGTCCTGTCCGAGCACTCTTAATTCTCCCAAGGTCACTTTTGTTCTTAGGTACGCTCCAAACATTGCATCTCTCAGTCTGAGTCTGTTTTCAATTTTTGCATTTCTTCCTGCAGGCTCATAATGTAAAGGAGTTGTTTCTCATCATTGCTTCGTAATGGCATAATTGACTTGGCACGACTTCAGTAATCTGATTCACGACAAAACTTTTAAGTCAGTCAACAGGCCATACCTGCCTCAAAGGACGTAACTGACCACGCCCCCACTCAGTCGCACACAGACACACACACACACACACACACACACGCATGCTTTTTCTTGCACACAAACAGTCACGAAGCAAACACTTTAATACTGAAATTGTCCTTACATACTGGTGCTACTAGAAATACTCCAAAATCGAACTTAGCCTGTATTTTGATATAAGGTACCTTCACATCAAATTTCATAAAAATCCGTCAAACATTACTGAAGTTATCGAATGGAAACCATTTTCACGAATTTAATGAGCTATGACCTTTGACCTACATACTCCGAAATCGAATTTAGGCTGTATTTTCATCCCATGTACCTTCATATCAAATTTCATTAAAATTCGTCGAACATTACTCAAGTTATCGAACGGAAACCATTTTCGCATATGTAATGAGCTATGGCCTTTGACCTACATACTCCGAAATTGCACTTGGCCTGTATTTTGATAGAAAGTACCGACACATCAAATTTCATTAAAATCCATCAAACACTACTCAAGTTATCGAACGGAAACCATTTTTGCATATTTAATGAGCTAGGACCTTTGACCTACATACTCCGAAATCGAACTTAGCCTGTATTTTGATACCAAGCACCTTCACATCAAATTTCATTAAAATCTGTCAAACATTACTCAAGTTATCGAACGGAAACCATTTTCGCATATATAATGAAGTATAAGCTATGACCTTTGACCTATATACTCCAAAATTGAACTTAGCCTGTATTTTGATATAAAGTACCTTCACATCAAATTTCAAAAAAATCCGTCAAGCATTACTGAAGTTATAGAATGGAAACCATTTTCGCATATTTAATAAGTTATGACCTTTGACCTACATACTTCAAAATCGAACTTAGGCTGTATTTTCATACCATGTACCTTCATATCAAATTTCATTTAAATCCGTCGAACATTACTCAAGTTATCGAACGGAAACCATTTTCGCATATGTAATGAGCTATGACCTTTGACCTACATACTCCGAAATCGAACTTAGCCTGTATTTTGATACCAAGCACCTTCACATCAAATTTCATTAAAATCCGTCAAACATTACTAAAGTTATTGAACGGAAACCAGATTTGTTACAGACGGACAGACGGACGGATGGCGGCGTTACTATATCCCCCTCCGACTACTTCGTCGGCGAGGGGATAATAATTGCAGGAGGTTTCAGATACCTATTCTGTCCCTATTCCAAGTAAACATTTTAAATATTAAAAATGAAAAATTTCTGACATTTACTGTGTGTTATATTTGGCTTTACATTTTTATAAAACTGCAAGAATGGTTTGCAGACTTCTTACATCTACTCACTGGCTGCCTATTGCGGCTGGCATCAAGTTCAAGACATTGGTGCTGGCTTATCAGGCAGTCAAAGGAACAGCTCCAGCATACATCCAGAAACTGGTTAGACCATACACGCCTACTACAGCACTCTGCTCTGCCACTTCTGGTCGCTTGGCTCCACCTCCTCTCCGCTCCTGTTCATCCCGCTCAAGACTGCTGTCTGTCCTGGCTCCCCATTGGTGGAATGATCTTCCCGTCAAGGTCAGAATGTCAGAGTCTGTGAACACCTTCGAGCGCAGCCTGAAAACCCACTTCTTCAGGCTCCACCTTTCCCCTACTTCACTGCCCTCAGTTTGACTCTCCTGACATCACGGCCACGTTCCTTGACTCATTTAGCTGTCTTTTTAAACTTTACTGGTCTCTTTTGTTGTCTACTGTTTGTTTATTGTCACTTATTTCATTAAGCGCTCTTTTTCACATGAACTATTGGCACTTAACTTGCCTCCTTGGAGCCCTGCACTTTTGTACTGAACTTTTGCACTTTTGTATGTCGCTCTGGATAGGGGCGTCAGCTAAGTCCCTGTAATGTAATGTAATGCCAGAGAAAAGGGAAAGGCCACCATTTGATGGAAAGGTTCTCTCTTCACTCAAAAAGGGGAACTGTGAAGCTACAGGAGAAAAGCCATAAATAATAGAAGGAACAAAAGACAGGTGACCAAAGAAAATATTTTCAGAAATTGGTCTTAGCCTCCAGGCACCATGGTGTAGGTGACAAATAAAAAGGCAGCAAGTGACAGAGGGCTTTCTGCCCAGTCCAGCAAATGGTACCTCAATGTTTGCTGCTCCTTTGTGGGGTTTAAATGCCCTCATATTGAGGACAGACAGGGTTAATACCAAGAAAAAAACAACACCCCAAATGGCATTTCAAGAATTTACATAAGTTTCAACTAAAGTGCTTACGTGATGCAAGCATCACCAGTGATGTAGCCCTGTCGGTAAGCATAAAAGACGATCACGTCTGTCTGGTTTTGATTTCCTTGAAGGCAATTCCACGCCTGATGACTTAATTATGTCCTCCTGTTCACTCCCATTCAAAACTCATAAAGCAGTAACATGCACATTGTTTGTCAGGTAGTCAGGGCATTTTGTCATGCCAAACTTGTTTGCTTTGATTCGCTAAAAATAGCCAGAACTGGATTCACTTTTTAATAAGATTACTCAAATATTATATTCTAACATAAAACATGTTAGATGATGCAGTTCAGTGTATCTTCAATGAAAAGTTGCATATTATCCCACTAATGTTTTCCAGCTGCTACCCACAGTAAAAAAAGTGATATGAGAAAACTAATGCATATTCTCAGAAAGGTTTCTTGAAAAGAGCTTAATTTGGCTTTACTTACATGAAAACAGAGGCTGGAAAGTCTGCCAAATAATCTTGCTAAGAGTTCCGTGGTGTATGACTTAAAGTATTTTTCTGCTCATTTTTTTCCTCACTTGTACTTGTTTTACTTTTCCTTTCAGTTATTCATGATAGTATGTTTCAGTTAATTGCAAATTGTCCACAAATTTCAGTTTACTGCTCCCCGCGGCATATGTCATCTCCCATCGTCCCTAATTGAATTTTTGCCCTGTTGTGAGTTTTACCAAGGAACAGATTTCTAATAGGCCAGAGGATATTTCCAATGCTCAAAGTTATTTTATTTTTTATTCTTTTTTTTTTTGGCAGAAATTGATATTGGGCAAAACGAAAAACCAGACAAATTGCATAAATTAAAGACAGATAAGGCGGTAGGCCCTAACGGCTTATACCCAAATGTACTCAAGAAAGGGGGACGCGGTGGTGCAGTGGTGAAGTGTGTTTAACTTGGGATCGAAAGGTCCTGAGTACAAGTTCTTGCCATGGCTTTTGCAGTGTGTTCTTGGGCAAAAACATTTCACTCCCTCAGTGCCTTACTCCACCCAGGTGTATAATTGGGTACCAGCAAATAGCAGCGGCATACCGTCAGATGTTCAGAAGGCCTTCAGTAACCTCACCCTTTACCGCTCGATTGTGCTCTAGCTGTTCCGTTCAAGTTCGCATTATTAACAATCAGACAATTTATCGACTGAAGAACCAAGGACAATCCACGGCCTATTATAAGAAATGATAATGAAAAAACTGAATTCCTATCGCCTAAATTTATGTAATTGGTATGGCATTGTAAGGCGGCAACATAAATGCAAAAAAATCCGAAACTTCCACTGACTTTGCAGCAGTTATTTTCGCCATCACTCAGCTGTGCAGCGTGCCTAACAACGTCCTTTAACGCAACCACATTCAGAATATAGAATGGATTCTCGTGGCTCATTGCTTCATGAGCCTCACAAACTATGCAAATCTGCACTGTTTCACGAGCTACAAGAGTGCAGAAATTATAAAGACATAATCATATTTTACGTCGTCATTTTTGTACGGTAGAAAACGCCTCATAATTTTGTGGTGCAATGTATAACAATGCTATCAAAAATAAATTAGACTGTCGCCGGTCCTACCAATTAGATCTTGGCAACTGTTGCTGATCGGGAAAAGTAAACTGCAAGAGTTTGGGTTATTAAGCATTGAAGGGCGAGGTTTCTGAAGGCCTTTGTTATTGCCGATGGACCGCCACTGGCAAATAGTCAGGGAAACCTGACTAAGAGCTGGTGGGTAACCTGCGATGGACTAGCATCCCATCCAGGGGGAGTAGTAATACTCCCAGTTGCTTCATGCTACAGAAACCGGAATTACGCACCAGCCTGATGAGCCACATGAGCTTGGGTGAGACTTTGCCTTACTCAAGAAAGTAGGTGAGATCATCTCTGAACCACTACCCGTTATTTTTAGTCATTAGAAACTAGAGAAACACCAAATGAGAGAGCAGGGCAATATAATACCAATATATAAGGGTACTGTACAGAGCCAGGAAACTATAGATTTATCAGTTCAACTTGCATTGCATGCAAACTACCGGAATCTACCATGAATGACCAGTTGGATTTATCTGTTGAAAGTAATAACATCCTGAAGGATAGTCAATATGGTTTCCCCGAGGGAAATTCATGCCCGGCAATCCTTTTTGAATCCTTAGAAGGGGCCACTAAGGCATTACCAGAGCAGGGACTATGATATCACACACTTGGATTTTCAGAATAAGGCACCAAATGAGAGACAAATTTTTAATACAAGGACCTAAGGAATTACAGGGGTTATTACCTCGCCCGTTTTTTGTCTGTCTGTTTGTGTGTCTATGTGTTAACAATTTAGCGTCTACACAGTTGCACTGATTGACTTCAAAATTTCACAGTAGGTGGGCAATGGTCCGTAGATGACCTTTTGAGGTGATCCGGTCAAGGTCAAACCAAAATGTTCAACTTTCAATTCTGCTTCCAACCATATGATGCATGATGGGGTAGCTTTGATGGTCTTCGTAGCGGGTGGAGGTTGAATGTCAGGGCCTTAAGGTCATTGGTGAAAATAATATATTTTCCATTATAACTCAAAATCAGTCGCAGATAGAAAGATGTTTATTACTACAAGCATATAGGAACTCCAATATGGGCTTTTATTTGACACCATAGCCCTTGACCTCGCATGACCTTGAAAGGTCAAACTCAAGGTCACAGATGTTCAGAAGGCAGTAACTTTAAAATGGCACATGGTTGACAGATATTTACTATTGGCAGGGAACTTCTTCGGTATCTGACTGGCTTGTCACATCACTAAAGAGAACCAGGTACTTAAAAACAAGATGGTATCTAGCTCTGTATCAAGCCTCTACGACATGGCCTGGCAAGCTCATCCACAGTGATCACTTTCTGCATGAAAAAATATTTCCCAATAGCAGTGCTAATTTTACCCTTGACTAACTTCCATTTGTGACCCAGAGTTCTGCGAATAGAACCTGGCCTAAATAATCCTGCATACTAAACTTTGTTAATCCTTTTTGCATGTTTAAAGACCTCAATCAGATCACCCCTTAGTGTCCTTTTATGATGGCTTAAGTTTTTTCAGTCTGTCCTCATAGCTTTTCTCTTTTATACCAGGCTCCTGGTGACTCTTCTTTGAATCTTTTGTAATGCCTCCATATCTTTCTTGGTGTACGGTCCCCAGAACTATACACAATGTTTTTAGTGTGATCAGACAAATGTATTGTATAAGATAAACATTACTTCCTTAGATTTATTCTCAATACTTTAGGCAATATATTACAGCATTCTGTTGGCCTTTTTCATTGCTATAGCCCAGTGGCTGGAATCTGCAAAGCTTTGGTCAACAATCGCGCATAGATCTTTTTCAAGTAGAGCATTCCAGTTTTAAACCTCACAGTGAGTAATCTTTAAAATTTTTTTTGGATTTCTAATGTAGAATTTTCCAGTTAGCTATGTTGAATCTCATTTGCCATGTTTCTACCCACTTCTGGATTCTATATAAATCATATTAAATCACCTTAACAGACTCTACAAGTAGCCAAACCACATAATTTAATATCATCTGCAAATGGGACCAATTTACTTTTAATGTTCCTTTCAAGGTCATTAATGTAGATGAGGAAAAGCAGATGTCCCAACATCGATCCCTGTGGGACTCCACCTCCCATGGTGCCGAGCTCAGATGACATTCCTCTGATCACAACTCTTTGGCCGTGTTCGAAACCGCGCACTATCGTACTATGACATCAGATTTAGGTGGTAGGGTGTTCACTTATGCGTGGAGTATGTGTCCGCGAGAAGTTCCCGGATGTATACTAGATCGGGCAGATATTTTGTGGGTGCATCGTAAGCTCACTATACATACATAAATTGCCCAAGATGCAATGCGACGTAAACTGCCATAAAAACTCGCTGAGGAATAACAAGAAGAAGAAGCAACAGGAAGAGTTTGTTCGTAGTGAGTAGCATGTAGTGTGACCACTGATCTGTCCTTCAAAAAATCTGGATAGCTCATTAGCCAGTTGAAGTGAAGCCACTCGGCTGCCATATTACCACTGCATATATCTCCAATACCACTCTTGCTGAACTGATGGTTGCAGATGTATTAATCTGTATAAATTTGTGCATGCATGCATGAGAGCATTTTAGGTATGCTTTACTTTTAATTGTTAGAGGGTTACAAGGAGAGAGTGCAAGATAACTTGCATAGAATCTGTTAATGGATTACCTGTAATATTACAAGTTGGTATGGTCAAAAATTAAATACATACCAGCGATTTAAAAGGTCACTACGGAATACGAAAAAAAGGAGAAAATGAAAACGGGTAATGAAGAATAGAGTGCGAAATGGCAGCAAAGAATGTACAGACACGTTGGATTAATACGTATGCCATTGACCGTCCGCATACTGTTGGGAGTAGAAACATGGCCGCGAGGCAGCTTCAGTTGTTTGTATGATGCATATTGGCCAATGAGCTATCCAGATTTTTTTCAGTTCAGATCAGTGAGTGTGACTAGTGTGTAGTGAGAATAGTGTATGTAGACCGCAGAGCGCGGTTTCGAACACGGCCTTTGTGTTCTGATCCATAACCATTTTAAAATCCATTCCAAAACAAGTGTTGCTAGGCAAAACCATTGACTGTATAAAACATGGACGTAGCCTCTGTGACGTCACCCATAGGTTTCTGAATATCCATTTTGAAGCAAATTTGGTCGCCATCTTGGCACTTACTTGACTCCGCCTACCTCCCGGCTAATCCAAAAATGGGCAAAAAAGGCAGCCGTTGCTGGAGCTGACGCGAGCCCAGTGGGCGGGCCGAATGGAGCCCGTTTGCTGAAACACGCCCTCTAAGCTCGCAACTACTAAGCTAGCTTCGGCTTCCATACTCGAGTAAAAACCTAACTCAGCTACCTGGTCCGCTAAGGCTGAGATGCTGGGTCATATCTGTCCCAGTAAAGCAATGGATCCTGCCAAGTAGCTTGCGGTGGCGTGTCGAACGCTGTTTATATTCGTGAAGCGGTTGCGGGACGAACGTTTTTCGCATCCGCGAGGCAGTAGCGCGACGAACGCTGTACACCACTGGGAGGTAGCGGCGGTTGGCTCACGGGGTGTCAAAATCCCCCCCAGAGTGCAAGCGGGTGCGCGGCTTAGCACTTGTACGCACCTTAGCCAGGTCCCATTAATGGCAGTATGGCCAGCCAAACGATAACACTGCATTACGTAAGCCTACCAACAAACCTGACGGACCTTTATTTTCCTACCTCACTCTCGCACATTCTGGTCATAAGTATTTTCACCCTACATTTTGACTTAAGCGAATGCTGAATTAATGGGTTACTGTGGCCAGCGTATGTGGGCTCATCAATACTCACACATCTGGGCGTCTGGCTCCTAGGCTCCATGGTTATTTCATCAGCTGCCCAGCTTATCTCTGTCCTTTATATTAGCTAACGATACCACTGCAACGCACAACTCTTTTTTTATCGCGTCGTAAAATTGATGTTACTTTCGGAAAAAAGCCTTTACTCCTAGCGACACCGAATATAGCCGAATGTGGCTGGTTAGTAGCACTTTTCCGTTGCCGTGTGGCTTATTAGTTACGTCACTGTGGTTAGCTAGTTTGTGGATGATGGATTATGAAGAAACACATTCAGCGACAGCTAGCTAGCTTGCTAGATAACGTGGGATATGTTAAATTAGCTATATAGCTAGCTAGCTAGCCTTTCATTTTACAATAATACCATTCAGTACTTGCACTGAAAATGGAACGAATCCATTGGTGGCAAATGCAGTTCTATAAGATACTGTTGTGTGAATCTATTGAGTGTATAGCCCACAGTCAATGGTATAACCGCGGCAATCTTCGGTCAAGCCTTCCAAATACTCCGGGGAATCAGCTAAGGGACCCCGTCATTTGGTAGCGTGCTATGGTGGTTCTAATGTTGTAGCTGACCAGCCAGTTATGCTGGGAACCTGAAAGAGACCGTGATGGTTTTCCTATCCCTGGCTGACAGCTTTTGTTCCAAAAGTATGTTTACCCTAAATTCAGAGACTTTTCTGTTTCGCTATTACTTCGCTGCATGCCAGTATAATAACTGTGACAGGTGTACACTCCCGCTAGCACAGCTGGACATCTTGGGCAAAAACTAACTGCGGGGCTACTGCATTCATTTTCTGGCTAGTTGGCTAGTGAACGAACTAACGCTACTTCGTGTTGACATATAATGTTATATGAAATAATATTAGAATTTAATCACCTTTGAAAATAGACCACAGACTCCTAACCACACAGCAATATCATCCTGATATTTCGATAAAAATCTCCAGTCAGAAACGCGGCCGATGTATCAAGTTCCGTGACTCGAATGAGCCTAGGTAGGAAAAAGGCCCACAGGTGACTAGAAAAGGTCAAGGGTTAGCGGCTAGGCTAGCTGAGCTGTAGTAACCCCCGTCCCTCAGACAGCCAGGCTAGGCCTGTGGTTTGCGGCAGGGCTTGGCGTTCCTACTCTACAGCCTGGGGCCGTGTAGGCCTGTGTTCTAGCCTAGCCACAACGTAACCGGATGAGACTACTCCTGTCCATAGACTGTGTAATTCAAGGTTCTGTCACTCAAAGTGGCCACGCCCTTAATTATGCAGGAATTTAAGCCTTTATATAATGTAAATAGTAGAGTTACAAAAAAATTCACTCCCCCCACAGTTTTCACGGAGGGGAAAATTAGCCATAGAGACCAAAACCGTATTTTGAACCAGGCTGTAAACATGTTTATTTTTGCTGTGAAATTGGGCTTTTTAACATGGGGGTCAATGGGGATTGACTCCTTTCTGCAGTCAGCCTCAAGTGGCCATTCGAGGAACTGCAGCTTTTGGCACTTCCATATTTGCTTCACTTTTCAGTCCCGCAGGTTGCCGCTTGGGCAAAACAAACCACGCCCGCCCTCTAAAAATCTGCAACCTTGAGTTTGACCTTTCAAAGTCACTCAAGGTCAAAAGTCAAGGTGGCCACTGAAAGCCCATATTGGACTTCCTTTATGCTGGTAATGGAAAATATCTATTATCAATGGTTTTCAACTTAGACCGTGAGTTATTATCCAAATATCCAAAATTTGGATTCGGGACTTGGATGATGGCCGCGCCATTGTGTTTGGCTGCTAGTCGTCGCCTTTTTCCGCTCCTGTTTGTCCTGGCTCTGTTTGTGCGTCTGTGTCTCAATGATGTGCAAGCCATAATTGTCTATGACCGGCAAAAATTATTGATCATTCGAGACTCTGTCCTGGACTTATATAATCGGAATTCCCAACACCGTGCCACTCCCAACATTCTACTTTGCTAAGCATCTGAAGGTATATGGACCCGGCCCTGCGGCTACCACTGTAGGAAACGAGCTCGGAGGCGGGGTAAACGTGCTGGCACCTCACGCCCCACCGGCCTACCTTTTTCACCCTGACAAAGTTGGACCTGGTCGGCCTCGGCACTTCATTTCTCGGCACTCCCTTGAGACGAGGTATGCCTTTCTCCAACCGATGATCCCCGACACAGACCTGGATGCCAGACCGCTTTCTTGCGGGCTCACCGCGAAGTTTTCTGTAAAGCGCGGTGGTTGCAGTCTTCCAGAATCTCCGCTCTCTGGCATGGGAGCCATTATCCGGTGCAGCAACACCAGTCAAAATGGCTTTGATCAACGCAAGATCCGTGTCCAACAAAACTTTTATCCTTCATGACTTTTTCACTGTCCGCGGACTGGCTTTTTATTGGTCACTGAAACTTGGCTCAATACTGGCAAGTTTGCTCCACTTATTGAACTCTATCCGGATGATTGTAACTTTTTAGCACTCCCAGATCCTCTGGTCGCGGTGGTGGTCTAGCCACTGTGTTCAAGAAGAGTTTTAACAGCCAACAGCTGAACTCTGGTCATTTCCCCAGCTTCAAAGTGCAATTAATGAAAGTAGATCTGGTCAATCCTTTTTTAACTGCACTTGTGTATCGTCCGCCAAAAATGCAAAAAGATTTCATAGATCAGTTCGCGGAGTTCTTTTCAAATTCTTCGTCCAGCTTTGATCGCGTTCTGATTCTTGGCGATTTTAATATTCACGTTTGCTGTCCCGCTGAGCCTCTTGTAAAAGATTTTATGCATCTTGTTGAGTCTTTTAATTTTACGCTGCTCGCAACCGGACCAACTCATAAGTTAGGCCATACACATGACATAGTATTGCCATCTGGTTTTCCCATCTTTAATACGGAAATAATTGATGCATGTTTGTTGGATCATTGTGCTGTTATATTTAATGCATCTGTGCCCATTCCAGCTGTCAAATCTTGTCTTCCCGTATGCTGCTCTCGTTACATTAACTCTTCGATTGCCAATAAGTTCTCTGAAGCTTTAATTGCTGCTCCTAATATCTGCACTACTGAGGCCTCTCTCCCCATCTCACCACTGAGGACCTCTTCTCCTTATTCAACTCCACCTGCACTTCCATATTAAATACTGTCGCTCCCCTGAAATCAAAAAAAGCCCAAGCCTAAAGGTCTGCCATGGCTTACTGACACAACTAGGGCACTGAGGAGGGAGTGTAGGAAATCTGAACGCAAATGGAAACGTGACAAACTGCAAATCTCCTTTGACATCTTGAAAAGCAATCTTCTCAAATATCAGGAAGCAGTTAAGGCAGCGAGAGCAAAATACTTTTCTAACATAATTTCTGTCAACTCTCATAATCCAAAGGTCTTATTCAGCACCATTAATTCTGTCATTTGTCCAATCCCCAGTAATAGCTTACATGTGTCTCCTGCTAAGTGTGCTGAATTTCTCACATATTTTATTAACAAAGTTTAGGACATCAGAATGTAGATTTCTCCCCCCACCCGTGATTTAGCTGTCTCCCTGGTCTGTTTGTCTAAATTAGACTGTTTCCAACCTATTACACTGCCCTCCCGTACAAAGATTGTTTCCATGATGAAACCTACGTCTTGCTCTCTTGACATAGTTCCTACTGCCCTCCTGAAGGAGGTCTCTGACATAGCCAGTCCCAGCATTCTCTCTATTATAAACGGCTCCCTAGCCACTGGTACTGTTCCCACTTGCTTCAAGCATGCAGTGGTCCAGCCTCTCCTGAAAAAACCCAACTTAGACCCTACTTCACCAAACTACAGACCGATCTCTAAACTTTCATTTCCCTCAAAGGTCCTTGAAAAGGCTGTTCTGAGTCAGTTACTGCCCTATTTACAACAGAACAACATTTTGGAAAAATTCCAGTCTGGGTTTAGAGCTCACCATAGTACAGAGTCAGCCCTGTTGAAAATTCATAATGACCTGCTCCTCTCTATAAACTCTGGAGATTGTGCCATGCTGATTCTCCTTGACCTCAGCGCGGCGTTCAACACTGTGGATCATGGCATTTTAATACACCACCTCCAGTGCGGGGTTGGCATTGATGGCACTGCCTTGAATTGGTTTATATCCTATCTCAAGAATAGAAGTTTTTCTGTAAATTTGGGCAATTTTTCTCCTCTTCCCCAGCTATTCTCTCCTGTGGAGTCCCACAAGGTTCCGTCTTGAGACCCATGCTTTTTTCAATTTATATGCTTCCGTTGGGCCAAATAATTCAAAACCACAAAATTTCATTCCACTATTACACTGACGACACACAGCTCCATCTCCCCCTGAAACAACATAATCAGTTGAATCTACTCAGTCTCATGAATTGCCTTGAGGACATAAAGTGTTGGATGGCACAGAACTTCCTTCAACTGAATGAGGGAAAGTCAGAAATCATGCTATTCGGCCCCCCTGACTCCATAAAAGTGATAAATAACAGTCTTGGCAACCTTTCCACCCTCGTCAAACCCCATGTTAAAAACCTTGGCATGATATTTGATTCTGCCTTTAAGTTTGACAAGCAAATCAACGCAGTAGTTAAGGCCAGTTTTTTCCAGCTGCGACCAATTGCTAAAATCAAACCATTTCTCTCATTCAAAGATCTCAAGAAAGTCATGCACGCCTTTATATCCTCTCGACTGGATTACTGCAATTCCTTATACACTGGGATTGGCAAACCATCCTTATTTCGCCTCCAATTGGTCCAGAATGCTGCAGCCAGGCTCCTGACAGGTACCAGGAACAGGGACCATATTAGTCCTATTTTGGCCTCTCTCCACTGGCTGCCTGTTCATTTTAGAACTGATTTTAAAGCACTCCTGTTTGTTTATAAAGTCCTATATGGGCTGGCCCCCTACATCGCTGACCTCCTAACCGCATACACAGTCTCTAGGTCACTTAGGTCAGCTAACTTGGAGCTGCTGGCTGTTCTGCGGTCCAAACTTATGCTCCTGAAGTGACCGCGCTTTCGCTGTTGCAGCCCCTAGATTGTGGAACAGCATTCCCCTCCAGATCAGATCTTCCCCCTCCATCGACTCTCTTAAGTCCAGGCTCAAAACATACTTTCATTCACTGGCGTTTGAATCCTCTGGTTAATTATTACTACTTTTTTTTTGACTTGTGGCATTCCCTATGTGTTGTGTGTGTCATGGTTTTGGAGGTTGGCGTTTGTTTGGGAGCTTTCTTTGTTGCTCTCATCCGGGCCGATATCATTTTTCCCACATCGGATTCTTTGGCCAGCTGGCATTAATTGTGGGTGGCGCCCGGACTCTATTTAAGCCCAAGTTCCGCCTCGCCACCTTTGCTAGAGTGTTAGTGTTTCGTTTGCACTATTGCCCGTAAGTTCTCAGCTAGAAAGTTGGTGAGGAATTAGTTGCAAAAGAGCAAAGTGGTAGTTAGTAAGGGAATCTTTCTCTCTCTTTTCCGCTGTCTGGGCACCGTCTGGTGCTTAATCTTTTTATCTCGGTTTCCGAGATTTTTCCTTTATTTTGTTCAAGTCTAACTCGCGTTGCTTCCTTATTTTCACTCGGACTAGATTTATGTCCTTTGGAAGCGCGAGCCTCTCTCTCTTACTTTGTCTGTGTTCGTCATTTTGCTGTACTTCCTTTCGTTCCGGCCACTGCATTTGGCGTCTCAAAATACCAGCCATCACAGTGTGTTTGTGCCTATACACTGTGTTACATGATATTTGTATTGATGTCCTTTGTATTTATGATGTTTATGATGTTAGTTACCTGCTCTGGTCTGTACAGCACTTTGGTCAACCACCGTTATTTTAAATGTGCTTTATAAATAAATTTGATTTGATTTGACCTGTCAAAGTCACACAAGGTCAAAGGTCATGATGTCAAATAAAAGCCCATATAGGAGTTCCTATGTGCTCAAAATAGTAAACATCTGTCTTTCTGCAACTGTTTTTGAGTTATAATGGACAATATATTATTTTCACCAATGACCTTGACCTCCCTGACATTTAACCCCCAACTGCTACAGAGACTATCAAAGCTACCCCCTCATGCAGCATATGGCTGGAAGCAGCATTGAAAGATGCATATTTTGGCTTTAGTTCAATGTCAATGTGATGAATTTGAAGGAAGTTATCGGGGTAAAAAAAAAAAAAACAGTTTGACATTTCCGATGACCTTGGCCCAATCACCCCCACTCTGTCGCGGGCGAGGTAATAAATAAACAAATGAAAAAAAGAATGAATGAATAAATGAGTCAGGTGCTGAACTTAAAAATTTGGACAGATACCTTACATTTGCTCAGATAGACTCATCAGATAAACTAGCTGATTGATTATTAGTATTTTTTTTTACAAAAACATTTGGGTTAAAATTACTGCCACCCCAAAAGAGGTTTTTTTGTACCAGAAAAACAAATCTGCAGCTAAAATGAGATTATACTTTTTGAAAAGTCATCGGTCTTGATTCTTTTGGCCAAGCCAATAACTGGATCCAATAAAACATGCCTTTTACCCACTGAGGAGGCTGAAGGCAAAAAGTCCTCTAATCAAGTGAGCACTGAGGATTGGCTGCAGTACAGGCCTGCAGTACAAAGCATCACTGGGGAAAACACCCAGCGTCTGGTGATGTGTTTGCACCACAGACTTCAAGCATTCATTCAAGCAGTTCAACTGATATGGATGAAAATTCCCTAAAATCAAAGCTGACAGTCTGCACTTCAACCTCACAGTCAGTGCTCACACCTTCACAGTCACTTTTCAACTCAAAGTACTAGAGCACTGAGCCAAAATAAAAAAATGCATCACTGTCAAATGAATTATTGTACTCACTGCATAATTTAATAAAATTATACAGATTGTAGAGCTTGACTGGTATTTTGACGCGTCATCCATTCAAAAATACTCAGTGCACTATTCATGGTTCTGAATCATGCAATTGCATCCTAGTATGCAACTGACTTTTTCAGGAAATGAAACGTGCATTTTAAGTAGTCAGGAAATGCACTGCAATTTAGTTAAAATATATTGCCTCACCTACAATACATAGAGGATCTCTGAGTGAACTCGATATATCAAATTTATGAAACGAGAGAAGTAATTAAGGAAAGAAGGCTTGGAATAAACAAAAATTACGACTCGAGTTTCATAAATTAGATATCCCAGGCTCACGAATTTGAGATCCTATTTATCCCACAAATGTCAGCGTTGTACTACTTATATAAAAAAAAATCTTCTAGGTAGCAGTCTACTCAAGTCAATTCGTTAAATAATCCGCTAACTGACATGCTAACACTTTTCAACAACACTTACACATGTAACTCATTACTTTAATTGTGAAAAGTGCTAGCTTGCTAGCTAGAGAATTATTCATCCCAATGACTTGAATAGACCGCCAACTGGAAGCTAATGCTAGCAATGGTTAACGATCAACAGCAAGATTGGTAACGTTACCGTTGCAAAGATATCAGTTGTCCTTTGCCAATGAACAGAATTTGACCAATCGCGATACGAGAAAGCTGTAGTACACGTGTTTAAAATCAAACATGTTTGACATACAGTTGCTGTACTACACCAATTTTAACCCTTTTGCGCAGAAGCCAAATCTGGCTATTTATGCATTACCCTATTTAAGGCTTTTGTAATTAAAGATTTGGCTTAACTGAAACAGCACATTTCGAATTCTATCATATTTCAGTTTATTTTCATAATTTTGGCACAGAAAAGGGGCTACAAAACACACACAAAAAAAAATCTTCTTGAAAATTCAGCATTGAAATTATTAAAAAAAAATACAGAGAATTGAAAAATGGCTGGGAGTTAAAACAAAACAGTTCTGGGATCATAAACTCCTTGAACACAAGTGTACTTGTATGCCATATGAGTGTGAAATTGTAAATGATCAAATTATGAGCCAAATAAGACAGCTTTCCAAGTGGCTCCCTATGCTGCCCTAAAACTGTGCAGTGTCAAATCATATAATAATCATGTTTTTAACACAAATCAACTTTTGACTCGTGAAGTTCAATGTCAATTAATGATTTTCCAGTGGAATTTAGCATGAGTTTATCAATATTGGCATCAATGGTCACCAGTAACTTCTCCAAACCAAAAATATGCTACTTCTCCATGATAAAGCTTAGAATTTTGTCCATTTTTCTTCAGAGCCCCATAAGCCAGGACAAGTACTCATTAAAAGAATTCCTTATTTTACGGTCGCATCGTTCACCCTGCAACGGATAGGCATAATGGATAGGTTTGACATTACCAAACTTCCAGCATCCAAGCACAACGCAAGCTTGTATAAACGCTTTTCACACCCTATAAGGAGCAAGTATAACTCACTGACACAGTTATATCTGAAATATACCTTATTCTAACAAAACAGACATTCCACTATCAGGAAAAAAGCAGGAAATATGCTACCCTCGATTGAACAAAGTTGGTGCACTGAACATAGGAAGGGATTTACCAAAGTCTGCAAGCTGTTTGCATTTCAAATGAGTAAAAATCCTTGGCATTCTATTTTGTTGAATGCGGTATAAACTCTAAAACAGATCACCACATTGAGCAAAATGCCACCACATGCATTATTATTAGCGAAGGCTAACGATTTCTCTTGTTAATCAATATGACAAACTAGTTCTGTGATCATGGTGGTAAACTGAAAATATGAAATGGCAAGCTAGCTAGCAAGCTGGCTATAAGTAAGATAGAGCTTCTCCATACAAAGACAGTTGTACTCACACTGCATGAAGAAAAACTCTCCATCATTGAATTTCTCCAGAGAATCAATGCTATCAGTCCTCTAGTCTATTCAATTTGGAATAACCGCCATTTTCCATCTCCGTATCACATTTCGATCTCGTAAATGTAACCTGAGTGCTTCAGGGTTGGTTCTGGAAGTTTATGCAATCATGTCATTGTCAGCTGCGCAAAATTGAGAGAATACGATGTAAGTGGCTGTTACACGAGGGTTGAAATACTTTTCTGAGGGTCCAATTGAGGTCTTTTAATTACTGTGGAAAGTTTATACTCTCTGGAATAGGATAAAAAAATGGGTCAATCAAGGGATAATCACCGATAAAGTTTCACGTGGGTGTGAACTATAACTATGCTTAACGCAGATGAGCCTGAGCAAGCATTAGAGTGACTGGATTTCAGTGAGAGTTTGTATGAGGATATACATGAGCACTGAATTCTTCGAGGGATGCATCTATGCGTAAATCAAGGGTAGGTAATTATGCATGTTTAATATTTGATGACTATAATTGATAGTAGAATGACAGTATCAATACCACGATTTTTGCTTCAGAAAACTGATTTTTTTTCACCACCTAATTGGGATACCATTAGCCTATTGTAGCTGAAATGGTTGCTGCAAAGGAGAACTATTTTTTCTAAAGCAAGAGATCATTTTTATTAACTGCTGGATAGATACTCTGGGAAAGTATATTAGGCAGTTTGCATAGCAGGCTAAGCTGAGGAGTGTAAGTCATATAATTCTTGGGCAACAGGGATGGGACTTAACTTGTCCATATTCTAAATCGTTTACAGGCACCGCTTCCTCGTGAATATTCAACAACCATATCAGATGTGCCATTTATTGATAGAATAGTGCAACTCCATGTCTGTGGGCGTCTACACTGCACGAGGAGGTTAATCATTTATGCGATAAATTACGATATCTAATTTTACTCTTTATTATCACCCCAATCAAAGCCTTCATTGGGAGTTGCACCATGGCTTTGAAGTGACGATGTCGGTTGGTATTAAATTGAAGGCTGCTGAAGGTGAAGGCCACAAAACCATACCTTCTCCGCAGGTGCTGATGTAGTCGGGACAGCAATCTCCAAACTGCATACAGAATTCATCACAGAAACAGCCCCTGTAGCAACTTTCATTTCTCCCATCGCAGCAAAGGGCTGGGCCCTCTGAACACTTCCCTACAGTACATAAAACAAATAATGCATTTTGTCACTTCGCTGCACAACACAAGCATATGGTAAGTAACGTGAACAATCTCACGAAAATATATCAAAATGCATCTGTGAGGCATATTCAGTGCCAGCGATAAGATATGAAAGAAAGTAATTTGTATTTTACAGTTATTTACCTTTCATTGGTATTTAGGTACCTTATATGTCCTATAACCAGTGTACACTGTCAGCAAAAACAATTGAGTGACTGTGGTATCTTTAGAAGAGTAAGGCTGTAAAAAGTGATATACATGTAAGATATGTAATATGAAAGTAAGGTTAGAGGCAATTAATTGAAAACAACACAATAAAATAACAGACATAATGTGTAAAGGACCCTTGGGAAGAGAATCAAACTGAATTAAGGCTCCATTAATTTCAATGTCTTCACTTTTTATTTTCACGTATTCATTGAAAACATTAATCACTACTAAATAAATACATATTTTGATGATGACTATATTGTTTAGTGTTTTTCTTAGCAACAGAAAATCCATCTGGAAGCAACACTGAGTGTCTTTACATGACATAAGAAAAAAATCGAATTTCTGTGTTAGTCCAACTAAAACTAGACCGTTAAAATGAATGTAAACATATTAGTCCAACTGGAATCGTACTAAATCAAATTTCTCATAGTCGGACTAACACACCCAGATAATGCGGTTATTAGTCGCATTATTCCTCCATGTATATGCTTGAATTGAACAGAACTGGACTCTGCGCTGTGTGCATGCTCCACAGTTCTTTGTGCAGGCCTTTGACCCAGAAGTCCTGAGGACTTGCAAACACCAAACTGATTAGCAACAACTCTACTAAACTAAAGTCTACTAAAGTACTTCTTGCACCCAGGTCTTCAATTAGTTCTCCTCTACATCGACAACGAATGAAAACCAAATTCAAGAAAGCTGCCATGACGGCCATAACTGACAATCACAGTGGGCCCATTTTTGAAAAGAACTTTCCCCTACCCTCCCACAACAAACGCAGCAAATTCAAATTTGATCAGATCATCCAACCCCTCAAAATCGACAAAATCCAAATTCAATTCAGCTGCCAGGGCCGCTATATTCAAAATCGCAGCGATCCTATTTTTTAAAGGAAGCTTAGTCTACCCACCATGAACACACACAGCAAATTTGAATTTGATCAGAGCATACGTTCTCCTCAAAATCAATGGAAACCAAATTCACGATGGCTGATGTGGCGGCCATATTGAAATTGTAGGGTGTCCATTTTCCAATGGAACCTTCCTCTTCCCAACATCAAAGAAGTTTCAGAAGTCTAAGCCTAGTAGCCTTTATAAGGTTGATATTGGAGAGGTGAACGTCCTAAAGTTATCCAAAATGCGCATACACGTCTTCAACCATATACGACCACTCAAAAAAAACATAAATAAAAAGAAACAAGACTAGGTGCACGTAGTATATGGCTGGGCCGCCTCTTCCCTGTCGGCCGACCAATCGCTGAACTTCTTTCCCGCGGCCCAGCCAATCAGTGAACTTGATTACTCAGTCAGTCGGTCAGTCATTCACGCAGTAACTCAGATAGCGACATTCGCGTTTATAAGGGCCGGGCCGCTGCTCGGCCCAGCCCAAAAAGGGATGTTAGATTTACTTAAAAATGTCATGCCTAGTGCTTAAACACAAATGAGTTTAGTAACATCCACTTAATTTTATTAACTAAACTGGCCTCAAGTCTTCTAATTTAATCAGAGGTTACGTCAAGCAATTGTGTGGAACCACTTGACATAACATTTTCAAGTAAATCTGGCATTTCATTTTTTTGAGTAAATGCAACTTTGATTTTAACAACCCACAAAAAAAAGAAGACTCCAGGAGGAGTTACAAAATGTCACAGACAGTTAGACAGACAGGCAGACTGAGGCACGAACAGCCCCATGCATTGTTACTGATGGTGGGCGCGTAAAAATCAAATACACCAGCCAACTGGAAGAAGTAGGCCCATAGTATGATTCACAACATAATGTAGCAACAGCAACTCGATAGATACAGTGAGGGGTATGTACAAATTTTCCAGTTATGAAAGGCAGAACTGTGATTTCTTGTTTTTCATATTTTGATGCCACAGTCCCACAGTCTCTAACCCACCTGAATATGAGAGAAGGGGGAATGATGCATTTTTGATGGTGCCATTGTTGCTAGGTGATGTCATGTTTACAGACGTTCCGTTGCCCTCACCTGTACACAAAGGAGAGGACGTGCCTACTTAAACACTTTGGCATGATTTTGGCTTTACTGCAGCACAACCTAGGTAGTCGTGCAGTTTGTTTGTTTGTCATGGCAGTGAGCCAGGTAAAAGTAGGGCAATAAAAACCAGAGTCCTAAGCTGTGTTCTTTTTTATTCGCCATTCTTTAAATTCTTTGTTTTATGCTCATATGCACACACAAGTACACACAAAGATGGTATATTCCCACACATAGTTATTATTTTTTGTATAACTAGATAACAGCTTTCATGACAGCGCATCATAATCATGCCGCACCTCTCTGACATTCACTTTCTTTGAATAAGTTCTGAATACATTATAGTCTGAGGAATCATAAAAATAATGAGAGGATGCTTTAAGTGAACTCATTTTACCAGTGACACAGGTTGCGGTGAAGTCAGGACAGCAGTCATAATGACGTAGACAGGCCACATCACAGAAGCAGCCTCTATAGCAAGTGCTGTCGAATCCATCACAACACGCGGGTGGGTCCTCAGAACAAGAATCTATACACGGGATAAAACAAAAAATTTGTTGCAGAAGGCTGTGCACATTTTCATAAGAGAGGCATTGACTTAAACTGACCCCATTATCACATGCTGCCTGGGAGATCAGACATGATTTTGATGTCTTGGGATTTCATTTTTAGTGTCAGTAATTGAGGTCAGTGTTATTTCACTCAAAGGGCCAACAGAATCCTACAGGTATTTTACATATTATGAAAAGATAACAGGCAGTTTCATTTTAAAAATGGAAAAATTTTAAACATGAAATTTAACTGAAATGAAAACAAAATTGCCAACAGTTAACTTGCGGGAAAAGCATTACCGGTTTCAAAAATGTACTCATAATGTTTTTCTCCTGGTTTTAAATGTTCCTTTTTTATGGCATTTTCACTTTAAGCAATAATGCAGTCAACTGAGGCAGCGACAGACTTTAGCCTGGCAAACTGCAAGCTCATCTGAATTTCTTCCAGGTTGGAGGAAATGCTCTTAACCAGGTGTGCATTTGAATGAGCAGTGTTAAAGGGAATAAAAACTTCTATAACAAAGATGGTCAAAATTCATCATAAGCCAGTAGTCGAATGTCAACCAAGCCTTCTAACCGGAAATTCATTTCTCAGAACAGTTACAGTTATATTGTTCGGTCTAGACCACGTATGAAAACTGTATACGCATAATTTCAGCATTTGGACATTCTGTCCCAAAACCAGGTATTTGGCAACCTGACATGTAACCTGTACCCTGCAGGAATCCAAACTTGCCACACCTGGCATTCAAGGAGTAGATATCTGACTTTCTAGGGGTACGTTTCCCAAAAGCAGGGTAGCAACTTACATAACTTGGCCATATACAGTCACTGGTTCCAACTAGCATCCGTGCTTTTAGGAAACGTACCCCAGGGGAGTCGCTGTTGTGAGCTCAGGTGGGGAAACTGTCACTTTAAAACGTAAGCCACTGAGGGCATCAACATCTTAATCTGTCAAACTCCTGTCAAAGAGAAAAGTGTGTTTTTTGTTTATTGGTGATTTTTGGACACCAATGCAATACAGACTTACAGGAAAGGGAGATGCCCGGCAATATGAGTTCGTTGACAGTAGTGCTTCGATTGGTCCCAGATGGTGTGACGCTGCCCTTAAACCTTGTTGACTTTGATGCCTCTAAAGTGGTACTTGCACCAGGAACAACGCTCGGTGATTCAGTCACCAAACTGGAATTTTTCTCAGAAATTAGTTCTGGTTCCATACAACTCCCTAGAACAGAGCACAAAGGCGTGTGACAGATCAGTACTGATGACAAGGCCTTAATGAATGCAAAAAATGTATTCCTGGAAACAACTTAAAGGTCCCCTGTTATGCCACCAGGTGTAGCTATTATGAGCCAGTTCAAATTCTCCCCTTCCTGACATCACAAGGGGGAGTGACCACCCAGAATAATGAAATCTGATTGACTGCTTGGCTAAAATTGATCAGTTCTTCTTGCCTCTGGTTGGTTACTTCCCCATGTGATGTCAGGAGGGGAGAGATTTTGAAATGGATTGTAATGACTAATTGGCTGTGCACCTAATGACATAATAATGCACCTATTATGCCACCAGGTGCGCAGCCAACTAGTTTTAAAAAGGTACATAATGAAAGCACTAAAATTCATTTGGCATGTTGAGAGAAAACAGAATAAAAAGATAGAAGAAAGATCAAATTTAGCTCAACATAGTTAAAGTTTGCAAGTAACTCACACTGTATAAATGTTCCATAATGTCACTAATTCTTCTGATCTGGTCGAAAACATTATTTTTGATTAAAGGGTGTCATTATGCTCATCAACAGCTATGACTAATTGATAATTAATAGAAATACTGCCAAAAAAATATTTGAGGTTATATTTTTGTCCTTAGGTATTTATTCAGTGAATATTCCCAAAATATTGGTCAAGCTAAAAGTCATAATTTATACCACTTCAATAATTAAAATATTGCTTTTGTTAATTCTTGCTTCCCAAAAAAAAACCCTTGAAATTTAAAAAAAAAAAAAAAAAAAAAAATTGTAATTGAGAGTTTCAATTCACTAGTTGTCGCCAAGACATCATACCTGGATTGACATTCACACCCCTGGACACTCAAAGCAATGCTGTAGGAGACTATTTTAATTCTTCATATGGAATAGTAAAACACCATGAAAGCAAAGATTATATACCTGTATGATTAGGTAAGATGGCTGGCATCAAGAGGATTAGCAGTGTAGCAGCAGAAATCGTCATTTTTCACACTTCCAGGGTCTCCAGTGACCATGCAGAATTTACTGGAAAATCAGATCTGTAATTATTTCATTTCATTATGTATTAATACTACATCAATGCACTGCAATTGTTCATGGTAAAGATATGAATCATCTTTATACTGCACTCACCACTCAATCACTGAAGTGGACTGTCATTCCCTTTTGTGTACAAGCATTTAAACCTTAAAAGTGGTGGGTGGTGCAAGTACTGTAAATTACATCAGGAGCTGATTGACATCACTTTCTGAAAATTCTGTGCTATCCTAGAAGATTACAGACACTGTTTATTTTTTATGGCTGCGGAATTGTTTTCCAACGAGGTCATCCGCATACCAATTCTCTTCACAGGTCTGAGCCATAGACTGTATAAAAAGATGGACGAAGCTACCGTGATGTCACCCATTGGTTTCAGCATACCATAAAGGAAGCCTCGATTTTGGCAATTTGAATTGCGCCATGTTGTCATTTTGAAACCAGATGTGATTTCTATTGGACAAGCGTGTATTGAAGATCCGGGGAGGACCATGGCTCAGGATCTGACCGTATCGGACGAGGACCAGAAGATAGCCACGCCCCTAAAGCATATTCTGGCTTTATCCTTTATTCTAGTCTATATGGGACCATAATTTACAAAACTGAACATCATGATATATCGAAGGAGACTTGAAACTTGCTATAGCTACCATAACATAATGTGAAAAAACATTATTTAAATGAAAAATCAGGTGGGAAAGTAGGGTCATTTTCTCATAGACTACTATAGCATTGAACTTCTTTCTGCAACCACCGACATCGCCATCTGCTGGCCATTAAATAGAATGCCATTTTACGGTACTTCCGCATGGGCTTCATTTTTCAGACTAGGGTGCTGCGTCCATCTTTTTATACAGTCTATGGTCTGAGCCCAATTACTGACAATAATAGATAAAAACTACATGACCTTCAGAACTGAATGCATTTTTATTTGCATTGGAGAACATTTCATAAACAGAAACATGAGGTAAGAACAATGATTTCACAATGCAAGATTATCCAATGATATGGATTACCGCATTGGATTACCGTACCTCTCAACTTCAGCTCTTTTTGTTTACCACAGCTTAATGCGCTGTCATTCAGGGGAAAAGGTTGATGAAAACTTAAGAAACGACCTGTTAGGGCCCACAAAAACTCCAGTAGTCTATGATTTGGCCCCTTTCTCTGACTATATTGTTAAACGTGATAGATCGACATTTACATTATTGCATCTTGGTGAAAATAAAATTTAAAAAAATCATGAAATATATGAAAGCCATGTCAATTTCCTAAGCAACATTTCTGTTCTTTAACAATGATTTGGTCCGTGATTTGGTGCATAGTACGCTGAGAGCGACAGGAAGTGTAGTGTCTTATATTGCAGGAAGCAGCAATCTATGACAGCAATATGCTTAGCTGTGTCCAGTCAGCTGCAAATTAACAGAAGCAGAGGGTAGTAAAAGATAGGGAGAGGCACTTAGCCAGACCAAGAGCCATTTTGAAAAAGAAGCATAGGTTATGACATTAAAAAGATAGAGAAGACAGACAGAGAGGCCAGGAGTACATAGGAGCCCACCTGGAAACAAGTTTTTTTTTTATCCTCAGAGAGTATGATAAACAATGATTATGTGACTTCATTTGAGACAAGTCAATCATGTTAAATACAACAACATAGCATTAACTAACAAGCCAGATAAATTGTTCACTGTTAATACTTATGTTTTGGGGATACAGTATTATAAAAAGTTAATTCAGATTTTCCAATTAGGCAAACAGCTGCACAGCATACACATTAATAAGACCAAGTGTGGCAGTTAGGTCCTGGTCCCGTCACTGTTATACTTCTCTGAAAATCAAATTCAGGAGCAGGATAAATTTTCCCAAGTAGTTACACCACTGAGTCAAAAAATTACAAATACTGACAGATGAAGCAAATAACATCATCTTGTAACAACAGCAAGTGAACAGTCGGTTCTTGTAGTTCACATGTTGGATATGAGAGAAACGGGGCCTGAACGAGGGCCAAATCATAATGGCCAGACGAGAGGACCAGAGCATCTCCAAAGCGGCGAGGTTTTTGAGGTACTCCCAGTCAGCACTGGTGAGTATCTACCAACAGTGGTCCAAGGAGAAATCAACCATGAACCAGCGACAGCGTGTTGGAACCCAAGGCTCATCAATGCACAAGTGTAAAAAGACTACCTCGCCTGGTCCGAAATGACAGAAGTGCGACTGTAACACAAGTTGCAGAGAATTATCATGATACTCGCAAGAGAAATGTGTTACAAAACACAATGCATTCCACCCTGCTGCCTATAGTACTTTGTAGCTGCAGGCCAGTCTAAGTGCCCATTCTAACCCCAGACCACGACCAAAAGCACCTACAATGGGCGCATGAGCATTGTATCTGGACCTTGGAGCAACTGCAAAAGTTCACCTGCAAGGTACGGTCAGTCCTATTTTCTTTTCCATGATGTGGATCAACCAGGTATGGGGGCACCACTTACCTAAGAGATGGCACCAGGATGCACTGTGGGTACAGGACAAGCTGGTAGAGAGTGTTATGCTCTGTAAAAATGCCCTGCTGGGAAACCTTGGGTCCAGGAATTAAAATTGATCTCAGTTTGACTGTTTTGCTGGCACAAGTAGGACCTATACAATGCTCCGCCGTTGGCTTTAATGTTTAGGCTGATGGGAGCAGAGTAAGAGCTTACAAGAACTAAAATGCTAGCCAGTTGATATTGAGAGGATGGATCTTGTGAATGCAGTAACATTAAGCAGCTTGCCCACTGAAATGCACATTTTTTAATGACGGTCCTGACTGCAAGCTAATACTTCATTATTATTTTCAAATTCCAGATAAGGTAGGCTTACAAAGATTAATGACTTCTGCGCAACCTTTCGCTCATGGTGCTCATCTGTTTCAGTTCTTAATCGAGTTTTTGCTTCCGAGCCACAAAAATTCGGTTCAAGTTCACACGCATATTCATGGGCACGAAATGAATGATGCTCTAATAGCAAAATTGCGTGGCACGATGGTGACAGTGTCCTCACCCATTGTGTCTCTTGCAAATCCCACCCACGATTTAGCTAGGACCGCATAGGGTAAGTTGGGGTAATATGGACCCTTGAGGAATATGGACACTCTCCCATTACCCACGATGCAATGCGCTTTTGGCACTCTGGATGTGATGCCTCAAACACACACAGCCACCATTGTGAAAGACAACAGATGAAGGCAAAAGTGTGCAATTCAAGGTAATATGCACTCAGAAAAATGAAACCCTATGAAATGTTAGATTTACTTAATAATGCCTTGTCAACTGGTTCCACAAAATTGAGTTAAGTTCATTCCACTCAATGCAATTAATTAAACTGGCCAAAAATGTTAGAAGTCAAATAAAGGTTACACAAAGCTATTGCATGGAATCAGTTGACATAACATAATTAAGTAAATCTAACATTTCATAGGGTTTCATTTTTTTGAGTGTGAACACACCAGTGTTTCCAGTCTTGACATTTACAATGTAGTGAAGTCTTATATGATGCAGATATTAGAAACATTGTGCGGAACACGGATGATTCCATTCGTGGTGGAGCCATCTGCAGAGATAGGTTCCTCATATTACGCAGATATGTAGCAAGCTTAGGGGTCTAATAGACCAACTACTTTTGAGCAATGGCGAGCCATTTGTCAAGGCTACAGCTCATGGCAACCTTAGGGGGTCCATATTTCCTCCACTTCCCCTACATGTTTGATTTGCAAGCCGCCGCCAATAAATAAACAAACAAACACATACATAAATAAATTATTAAATAAATAAATAAATAATTTATTTCGGTTGCGCAATGAAGTCGCGGAAAAGCCCCCATTCTATGGAGAAAATCGGCGGCCGCGAAACACCTTACATCACTTGTGTTGTGATGAGTAATTAATCCTATTTTCAAAGTTTCTTTTAAGCAGCTATAAGCAATGATAAACGGCATCAAGGCCTACACATAAACGAGGCTATAGGCCTATCAGCGCGCGATTAAAACACTTCACCAGCTGTTGATTTTTGAGGGGGGAAATAATTTGAGCAACAGAAAACAATTGACAAACTAAAAATCAAAATGTGCTCAACGTCAAAATGAGTCATCCAATAAGCCCAACAAAGCTCAACACAAATGAATTGTGAAATTTCTCAAACAATATAAATATTGTTCAGATGGAAAAAAAAATGACATTGAAGCGATTTAACTTACACGGCGTGGAATGAAACAGGCAGTAAGATGCATATTACGCAGCAGTCCTCATGACCAGCCGAAATAGCGATGCTGGTATTGTTTTTTTGTTGATCGGTTTATAAATGGATGTGGGTGTGTCAGTTCGTGGAAAATACTTTGGTACACGATAATCGCAATCCTTTAGGACGCAGTCACAAAACATTACAGGTGAGTAATTCGGAAAATAGTAAGGTGAGTTAGAATATGGGTGTGGTCTGAGTACGCACGCACTGAGCGCGTTGTAATGAGGACTGCCATACAGAAAACAATAGCAGCATTTCTGTAGCGGCTGGTGCGATTCCAGATGGTCGGTACTTTTTTCAAGTTCTTTAACTCTGCGAGTGAAACGTCTGGTGAGCTAAGTCAGGAAAATGGCTTCTATTGTAGGAATAAACCATGTTTTCCTCCGCATTGTAGAAGGATGCTTGGCCTATTGAGGCAACTTTCCCATCATTCTTGGATTACAGTGATTTCCATGCAGGCGAGCTACAGCTGCGACTCTGAAACCCTTGGATGCTGTTCATCACTCTGCGCTAAGATTTGACATAGGTGATAATTACAATACACACCACTGTGTCATCATTGTGAGCTGCAGACTAAACTTGGGTGACCCTCGGCCCTCTGTAAGGCGTGATGGACACCGGGTTTTATTTGTTTACTAGCTTTACCCGTGCTCCGTTCGGGGTTGATTGTGGCCAATAATCCGAACGAATAGTGATGTTACTCTGCGTCATGCAAAGGAAATGCAAAAACGGATGAAATGGCCCAAATTTCAGTAACGGGGCGAGTTGGTTCGATCATACGTCGCGGACGATAGAGGCAGGCTCGCCTGGAACGCACATGCCAGAGGGCGCGGGGATCCGTTGGGCGGTTTGGGAGGAGATAACGTAGCCAAGGCCGGGCAAACTGAGAATTAATATTCATAGATAAGGCCCTTCCCGGTTTTCTACCCCTTAATATTTCATTGCTGTCAAACACGATCAAATGATTGCATCACATCGCAGGTGCTTGCTGTTCTCATGGAGTTCGGACAAACCTGTTTTTCTAACTGAGCACCCGCAACCTGGATTAATAAGCAGAAAAATATGAAACTCGCTTAATTTTTATCTCAGTCCTGCCACACCCTCGCATAGGCAAAATTTTTTTTTTTTTTTTTACCCGCGACTCTGAAGGAAAACTTTTTCTTTCCGTTCGCCTGTGTTACGCTCGAGTACAAATGCAGCTGTGTATGATGATTTTTTTAAACCTTGAGATGATTAAAACTATTTTGGATAATATTTTAAAAAATATTCTTCATTAACATTTTGGAGATTACTGTGATCAGGTCTGCTTGCCAGCTTTCAATAGGCGCACCAGTTGAGCCATTTCCTCAGCAAAGTTAGGGGAAGCCGGGGCACAGTGAGTCAGAAAAGTTGTCTTGTTGATTTTTTCTGCCCTGGGAGTGATAATAATTCCATATCATCCTTCATCTGAAAGAGGGCGGTGTTGTGCATTAATACAAGGCAGCAGATCTTTGCTAACTCTCGCTTAACTCTGATGAGAGGGTTTTGAAAAACAGATTTTGAGTGATTCACTGTGCCTCAGTTCTGGGGTAGAGTGAATCGGCTTTCAGGGCACAGTGAATCACTCCATTAACTTGAAGGGAATTCTACTAAATTTGCTTTGATCAACTTTTATTTAACCTTTAAAGTAAACAAATGTCATTTAGGCCAAATGACAGATCCTTTCTAATCATTCAATGATTCACAACAGGACACTGAGTCCAAAACCCTTAAATTCAAAAGTCAAATGCCAATACTCAAATTCACAAGTCATGTTTGTACTGCTGATTGTCCAGTGCTTGAAGATGGGTGTCTGACCAACAACATCTAATTTTTCCAGTGAACTTCATGAATGCGCACTTTGGCTGAAAGATACTTTCTAATCACTCAATCATCAATTAAGACATTTATGAACTAGTTACAACAGGACATAGAGTCCAAAACTCTTAATTTCAAAAATTAATGCCAATACCTAATTTGCAAGTCATGTTTGTACTGCCGATTGTTCAGTCCTTTAAGGGGGAGTCAGGCCAACAACACCCATGATATCCAGAGGACCTCATGATTTCCTTGAGCACATTCTGCATAGTCCCAGAACTGACCATAGTTGTACTGAACATCACAATATCGGCCAGTTCCCATGTTATTCTTTATTCAAACAGAATCTGGGCCCATGTGTTCGAGAATCCTACTGGGGTTCATCACCTTTCCAATGATTCACTGTGTCCCGATTCACAGTGCTCCATGTGCTTTCATTACCTAAAACTGTCTCCCAAGGTCACATGATGCTTTGGTTTCAAGAAAACACCCATTCAGAATTGTGACAAATATGTGCTCTAAATGCTGCATCATAATGGATTTATTGCTTCCAAATGATCTATAAGATATGGCACACAATCAGAAGCCATGGAAATGTACTTTACATGCATAAAAACATACTTTACCTTGTTTTTCTGTCAGTAGATAATCCAAACGAATTAACTAAACTTTCATGGATGGGTATTCTCCAAACACAAAAAATGATGATGTCATACTGGTGATTCCTTTTGTTAATTTTCCAAAAATAGCCCTGATTCACTGTGGTCCTTGACTCACTGTGCCCCGGCTTCCCCTACCAAGAAGGTTAACGCTTTACACAAAATCGCAAGTAGGTACTAATGAAATAATGAGGAAGTAACAAAGAACAAAAATGAGGAGGTACTAAAGAACGAATGTGGATTTAATCAGGAATTCACTGCTAGTTACTGAAAAGATGACAAGAAGGAATTTGAGATGGCACTGATTGGTTGATTTCATGTTACGCCCAAAACACGTACATGAGTAATGTGGGAGAAAAACATTCTCAGTTCGGGCCAGTGGACTAAGCGTTCCTCTCACACTTGTAGATTTATTCTCAAGGAAATGGAGCTTTAGACGTTAGTTCAGTTAGGCACGGTAGTCAGGCTGGTCACAAGCCTGCTTCTGTCCAATGATTCTTAATTTTAGCTCCTCCCACCTAACTGGCGATCTTTTACAACTAAGGCAGTGTTCCTTCATTTCTCTGGTGCCGTGCCTTCTACACCGCTCATACTTGAGAAACTAAGAAATATGTTTCTCATCTCCCTCCACCTCCCCAGCCTCCTCCTTTATAACTTCATTGTTTATCTTAAGCAGCTCTTGTTCATATCATGTTCAATAACTTAAACTTTGCGAGATTTAAAATGATCTCAGGCTCTGCCTGGGGGGTTGTGATCTCAGGGACTGTCTGTGTCGTGCTTGCTCAGATTGTTCCAGAGCATCACTCAAGCAGAGTCACCGCCAAACTCAAATGCAGGTTGTCCTGCAATAAATGGTTAAATCTGACGCAAGTGACCTGACTGAATGGACACATTCTCCAGAGTCTGATGCAGTTGGGGTTTATTGTAAGTAGCTAAAAGTGAAATACAAAAACCAGGCTGGTCTGTGCAAACCAAGAAGCATTCATTCTTCAACAAACACACGACACTGACTGACCACCGAATGTCAGGTTTTCCTTTTTATTTCCTTTTTTTGGGCCCCTCCTGAGGGAGGACTAAACATGACACTGTCCACCTAATCAGACATCATTAACTCCTGATTGCTACGTTGTCTTAATTGACACTTTGCACGTTTTCCACAAGTTTGCTGGAACTACTGTTTATGAAAGGCGCGAAGTTACTTTAGGCCTCCAGTGTCACTCGTGTACTGCACCTGTCCTCGTAGAAAATTGGGGGTTTTCCTCAAGATTCAGTTATCCTTAGTTAACCCCTCTGGGTTTCCATCATTTTATAAGTTCTTTTTAAAGAGGCCTCTCATTAGCTGCTATCAATATGGTCATTCTGGAATACTTTTTACACACTTTGAAGGCCGCTAGAGTCTGCTTAGCTGGTCTTTTGACAGATTTATGGGTTTTAAGTCTCTTCACAGTTCTTTTAGCTTCTTCAGTAATTCAGAGGGCCATATGAGCTTGCCTCAGTTCACTCTGTTGAACTGTGAGCAGGGAGGAAATTTCCCATGGACCTGTCATTGACTATTTTACTAAGTAATGAATCATTAAATGTGACAAAATGTAAACTAAGGACGTGTATTGATTTTAGATGTTCTCACCTTCCACCTGAAAGTAAAGTGATTGCTGGGAAAAATGTAAAAATGGTAGGGTAGAATAAAATTTTGGGAACAATAACGGACAGTAAATCAACGTTTGAGAGAAATACTGATATGCTAGACAAGAAAAGTCAGTGGCCTCCTTTTTGTGTCAGGAAACTCTCCAGATTCCAGGTTGACAAGTCCCTGATGATATTGTCATACCGGTCTTTTATCAAATTTGGGCCTACTTTTTATTTTATCTGCTGGTACCAAGCTCTCAAACACAAAAATGCACTCAACAAGGAACTAATGTCTGTAGCAACATAACAGGCACTGTGCGGGTAACTCTGCAGGAACTTAAAAAAAAAAACAGTTGTGTGATAAACGTGAATCTATCTTGTCTAATTGTTCCCACCCTTAGCATGATCAGTTTCAGGTTCTGCCAATTGGAACACCCCTCAGACTTCCACCAGCTAAAACCAATAGATTCAAATACTCTTTTATACCCTGTTCCATCTCCTTCCAAAACTCTAGGAGGAAAAGGTAATTGTTTATGGCATCATGGCTTGATTTATTGGTTTTTGTCTTCATAGTCTATTTTTTTATTGAAAGAGTATTTTTAGTTTGTATTTATGTATTTTATTATTTATTTTTAGTGTTTTATTTGGTTTTATGGTCCTAGTGTTTGCCCTGTGTTTTATATGTACTGAATGAATGCATCCCACTGCTGCAAAACTAATCGCTCCAGAAAGGGACAAATAAAGTTATTGATTTATTGACAATCCCTTTGAACCATGCAATTTACTATCTGTTTGGATTACTTGGCGCTCAGATTTAACTGGTAAAAGTTGATTAAGACAAGGCCGAAGTGCATTTGCGCCATGCACTTCAGACTATGCACGTGGATCAACAAAATAGATCCCTATTTGTCGAGCTGGCATGAGAATATGGGATTGGGTAGTGGTGGAATTCTTAGCCTCTTGCGGCCAAAATGAGTTTACAACAGCTAACACTGAGTAGAATATAGCTGGAAAAAAAAAAAAAATGTTTTTCACCTGCCAAAACTTTTTTCACCTGTGTTCACAGATAAGGGATACTACCCTCTTGTGGCCAAAATGAGTACTACAACAACTAACACTTAAAAAATGTTAATGTTTTAATCACCCCCCCTTTCACTTGCCTCTCTGGGCTTCTGTATTAACCACCTTATCAGGCGTCAGAATTAATTCCTCCCCATTCACGTGTACCTTGCCAGGTTTTGCTACCAGCCTTGTCATGTGTTGCGGTGTCATTGCTTTTGAATTTTTTTGCGGCCAGTCATAAATGATGTTACAATAACTTCTACAGGATGTCAGTATTACTTCTGCTAATTTTTTTCCCCTTTCCATTATTCATGTGTCACTGCAGAAAGTTCCACATGCTTTCAAACTTTCAATAGCTTCAAACATATGAGGATAACATAATTATTACATTATTTCATGACTTTGAGGACATAAAAAAAAAGTGCCTGCCTACCCCACTCATGCTCTGAAGGCATAATATTAGATGTTTGTATGCCAGCATATTTCACTACAGCCTTTCATCTTCACCATTAACAGTGGAACCTCCCAAAGCTGCATTTTGAGTCCCTTTGATTTACACTCAACAGCAATGACTGACTTAGCCCCACCCCTCCTACAAAATACTTCAAATATTCTGATGAATATTTGCCATATTTACCCTCCTCAAAGACGGCAATTCAGACATGGCCCACCTAACATAAGATGTCCACGTCAACAACTAGTGCACTGACAGTCACCTCCTCCACAACATCACCAAGATGATGCGATCATCTTTGAAGTCTCCAAAAAACTGTCATTGCCTCATTTCCAGCAACTCAAAAACAGTCAACAAGCCCTTATTCATTCCTTTAAACATGAAAAGGAATTATTATTATTATTACTAACTAAGAGCAGCCTCCATATGATGAGGCATTTTATGTGAACTGGCTATTGAGAAATTAGTAGTGAAATAATGGGATACATTGAGATACACTGAGCCTGGCACTAATAGAGTAAAAGAGACAGATTAAGAATTTAAGGTAGTATCTCACTGGGCTGCGACAGCTACCGACTAGTTGGAGACACAAAATTGCGAGAAAATACGCGAATTAGCGGAATTAGCGACAATTTTCACTTGGAATTGCACTGAATTGGTACTTATGAGACTGTTACGACATGTGGTGTCGTCCGTCTATGTTTTGCAGTTGGACAGCTGTCTATTTCTTTTTCTTTTTTTTTTCAGCAAGTTGCAGTGACCGTGCTGCAAAATCAAGTATATACATGTCACCGAAATTACCTTAATTCGCTGAAGATTTTTGAAATTCTGCTCTCGCTGGAAAAAATTTACCATTGCTGGGTGCCAGTGCATAGACCTAATGTTAATTAAATTATTTTTTGTACTGAATGTAGCCCATTATTTTGTCGCTGTTAGATTGCATGGGAGAGAGAAGCCGTGTCTTCAATTGCCACTTGATAATTACTATAATACTATAATAGGAAAACGTGTTAATAAAGGAAGACGATTGAGAACTAGCTAGGACTAACTGTTGTCATAATGTATCTTTGCCCCCGAATTTTCAGTTCTGGTCCCCAGTTCGCCCTGGTCCCAGAATGTCAGTCTCAATAAGTCTAAGTCAATTTAGTTTCATGGGTCACCAACCCGTCACAAAGTTGTCTCACATTTCTCGCACTTTCTGACTAACGGAAACTAAATTGAGAATAGTCTGAGTTGGGTTCAAGATGGGTTCGAGACACCCGCGACAACTCTGTGACTATTTTGAGAGAAACTTCGTTGCACAAATTTTTTGAACATGTTCAAAATTTCAGCGACATGAGAGCAAGTCCCTGCAGCTCACGCGAGGAAATTGAGAACCCCCGCGAACGTTTCGAGACATTTTGGAAACTCCCTTACGAATGCCGTTCACAGTAGACGACATCGGAGCTAGTTTGCAATACCCATTATCCATTGCGCGTGACGTCACGAATTTTCGGCTGGGGGTATAAACTCCGCCGTATCTCATGTAGATTTCCATTGGCAACCACCTACACAGCGTTCATCCGTACCATTTATACGCAATATTTGCACCCTTTTGTCAGAAGTTGCAGAGCAACAACGACATGGAAAGTACTGAATTTGGTGGTGTTTGTTTTATAAAGTTTTCGGGAGTTTAAAAGGTTGAAATACGAGATGAATGAAGAGGCTGCATGCATTCACTTTCATTTTGTAATATGACTACGGGCTGCGAACCATACAGCGAGATGGGAGTGAAAATTTTAGCCTATGTAAACAGTGGGGCTTACGTTAAAAAGAAATTGTCACGATAGTAGGCAGACTGTAATCTAGCATCTAGACAGTTGTCTAAAACTTTCAGAGTTTGTGGGCAATGGTCCATAGATTACCTGATCAAATTTTGGGGGTGATCGGGTCAAGGTCACCCAAAAAGTCAAAATGGTTTTTTTGTGAACTCTTCAAATTCATCACATTGACTTCAACCCAAAACCAAAATGTGCATCTTTCAATTCTGCTTCCAACCATATGCTGCATGACGGGGTAGCTTTGATACAGTCTCTGTAGCAGTTAGGGGTTAAATATCAGGGGTGTAAAGGTCATCAGTGAAAATAATGTATTTTCCATCATCACTCAAAACTGCTGCAGACGGACAGATGTTTACTATTATGCGCATATAGAAACTCCTATGTAGGCTTTAATTTGACACCGGACCTTTGACCGTGAGTGACCTTGAAAGGTCAAACTCAAAGTCATGGCTTTTCAGAGGGCAGTAAGTTGAAAACGGTTGAGGTCAGTCTTGTAAAATTGAGTCAGTATCAAAAGCACTAAAATAAGTGCTGATGGGCACTTTTTTTACCTGGCAACACTTGTTTAACATTTTTTGGCCATTCCCACATTTGTAAGGATCAATAACCTTCTGTTAGAAAATACAGCAGTATTCTTTTGTCTAAACTGTGGTAATGAATGACTAAGGGAAATGGGGCAGAGTCACACCTCGTATGGTTTCTTAATGTTAAAGTGAAATAAGAAAAAAATAAAATAAAATTTGAAGGGGAATATACTTTAAATATTCTTTCTTACGTTTTCCAGATGTACCGCGCATGTTCAGGGGGAAAGAAACAAAAAAAATTTTAAGTATTCAAACAAAATATGAATAAATGCTCTGGGTGCTTACTGAGCATCGCATATATAACACTGATAACATAAAAACTAAGTTTGCGCTTTAAATCTGCTGAATAAATAATTTTGTGGGCGTTTAAAATAAGCCTTGCAAAACGTGCCGATGCGTTCCGAAAATTAATTAAGTGAATTAAAATCAAGCTGATTTGGGCGGGATTTATTAGTAAAGCAAGTCAAAAAGAAGCAAACCACAAGTACAGCACATCTGTGGGAACTTCCACAGCTGCGCTGGTGTGCGCTCTCAAAACCATGTAACTGCAATGAACAGCGAGGGGAAAGGTAAATGAATAAAAATATGCAGGTTTAATGAGATGTCCTGATTAATCAGGTTTATTCTACAGATTCCTTTGCATATGAATGACTGCTTTCAGTGTCTAGTTTTGATTCTACTCTTGCCTTTGTAGTCCACTATTAGTCTTTGTCAACATGAGAATCCAAGATTTAAAAACATGAGTTGACTATATGACCGCCCAAGAACTCTTTCCAGAATTCTTGAAATTATTTTATGTATTTTTACCAGATTGTCCTGTCCCCCAACCTATACCTTTCATTGACCGCCACACGCCTACTCCACAGGCCTTATTCAAACAATCTCACTGCAACCAACTATCACAAATTGGCAGTTAGCATGCCGAGTGATTGGAATGTTGTATGATTGCAAAATGTGATGGTATGTGTGCTAGTTCTGTCATTTTCTGGCATGTGAATAATTGTCTCATTCTCGTAAGTCTCAGGAATGTTCCCACACAGGTTACAGCAAGTTCCTGCAAATGGTGCCAGTTGCTTTCTTTCCAGATTTACGTCCCATGCCTGTTCCTCAATCCTGTCTCGAGGTCTCATGCTTTTGTTCCTGTTAGCCTGTTCTAATATTCCTGCCTCCTTTTCTCTGCTTCTGCCTCTTCTTTTGCCTCACTTGACCTCTACTGTTCAACTTCCCACTTCTGCCTCCTAACTTTTCCTTGCCTGTCCTGTTTGTTCCTGGCTGCCGTGCGCTTAAACTCTGACTGTCCCTCAACCATAAACGGTTTTGTTCGGATTCTTATTAACCGAACCATGACTCTGGGTCTTTTATGAAAGTGCTCATTTTAGCTGTTTTTGAGTCTGTCAGTGGGTCCTGGTTTTCGCTCTGTGATAGCTATTCATGATCCTCTGAAAAGTAGGCCAACCTATCTCCCTGGAAGGTCAATGGAACTACTACTTATCTATTCAAATATTTTTTAACCGGGGACATTTTTTAAGGTCTTTCTGTGTCCTCTTTCACTAGTTTTGCCAGTTTATCATCCATGCTTGCTTGTTGTCCCACTTATGTTTCCGCGGAGATTACATTTTCACGAACACTGTGTCATACTTACGTAGTTGAATACTGTTTTGTTGCAAAAAGTTTTTTTTTTTTTTGAGCAAGATGGCCGCTTCCTCTTCTCAAATTTTAATGGACTGCATTATAGACTTATCCATGTAGCACTCGAAGATTATGGAAGAGATAGACCGACTTGAGAGACTAGAGAACTATATATTATTTGGAAGTCTGAGGACTTAGCATTCTAACTGTGTAAGGCATTCTATTAGGTAAATAATATTTAAAAGTTTTCATAACAACCGTCAACCTGACTATGCAGTCCCACGGGTTTAATTGTACAGTATTGCTCAGATCAGTCAAAATACATTGATATTAATGTTCTTACCTCGGTAGCAGTCTACCGATCAAATCCCATTATAGATTTTAATCCCCAAAACATGCAAACTTGGACAAACATCACTAAAGCAGCTTTGCCATACAGGTAGTAGCTGTGCATGTAAGTGAATTTCGATATAATTTGCCTTTTTTAAACATGATGCAGTGCTGTACAAAAATCTTAGCTAACTTGATATTGCTGGAAGGGGTCTGCCTGAGTGATACTTACATAAAACATGTCTGCCTGTAATCAAGCCCTTGAAGTCTGCTTTTAGCTTATGTCCACATCGGAATCCAAGATGTGATTCCCCCGTCCCCCCCTTACTCTACCTCACCATTCGGGAAGTGTCACTATCATATCACTTGTCACAAGTCAACAGCCCTGGGCTGGGTTTTGCAGTTACATCAGATTATATGATTTATGAGAGTATTTTGTGGGGTTTTTATGGAACAAGCATTCTCTCTTTGTGTCACTGCCACGAAAACACTATTAGCTCATATGAACTGAACAACGAGCCTCTTTGGGACTGGTGTTCACGGTAATGCGTGAATTAATGACAGAATTTGTTGTTCACTTGCTTAAAGGCATTGAACTCTGAAAAACTGGAGCGCTTTCAAATTGATAGCGTACTGTATATTATTGTTAAGCTATTAAATAATTATTCCATGCATGTTCTATAATCAAATACCTTTTGAAGGAAAGGTTCCACATGTTAAAAGATAAAAAGTTGATGAAACTTGAAAAAGCAAGGCAACCAGCTGCAAAGCATTCTTGACTTTGCTCAAGTTCAAGTCCCAGTGGTTGTCCAGACTCTTATTTGTGGGTCTATGCAAATCTATCTACTTAAGACATGCCCATTTGCGAAAGGGTAGATTTTCTGCCATTTTCAAATTTTTGTAAAACTTTTAAATGATCTCTTCCTACAAGGTGCCACCAATTTGCTTGAAATATGGCAAACAGCATCTTCAGACCAAGATCTTTTAATAGTATTCACACAAAGTTGCTACATTGAAAGATGTGGCTGCAGTATGCCAATTAATTTTGTGGGTGTGGCCTCTATGGATGTCATCTGGTCTAACTCCAGAACACAAAGTCCAATCATCACCAAATCTCAGATCTCTCATCAACAAGCCATTAGATTCAAGCCTACGAAATTTGGCGTAAATCTATCCATAGGTGGCACGATAGTTAACAAATAGTCATAACACCAAGATCAATTGCCAAATTAACTTAAAATTTTGCATACTTCATGTGTATCAAGGGCGCTATGAGTATCTATTAGTACACAGGGATTGGTACAACAAAATGGCCACCATACGGCAATCAAATTTCAGCATTCCTTCAACTCTGAGGTATCATGTATCATCATGAAACTTTATTATTTTGGATTTGTGAACGACCAATCAACCATATGCTGGAGTACTGCCTTTTGCCATTTTGGAATTTTTTAGATTTCAAATTTTTCAGTCGCCAGGGGGATATGGCATCTTCTGATGGCTCTTTTTTTTGAAGCCAGCACTGACTAGCATGATCACAAACAAACATTTTAACACAAAATCGATGACCTGGCTTTCTGACCACAATTGGAGGGGTGGAATGCTTTAAACCTTGGGTAATCTGAAGAGAAAAATCTTTTTCAGTCTTGCATCAGGGTTGATCATTGGTCTGATCAATCTTTTTGGAATAATTACCACAAACATAATGAAAAAGGATAAGTATTTAGTGCATCCAGGATACTCACTGGATTAGGAGACAAATGGCTGTACTAACCACAAATTGTGGGTGACACAGTGGTTCACACTGTTGTCTCTGAATAAGTTCGAGTCCCATTTGGCCATGAAGTCTCTGTACGGAGTTTGCATGTTCTCCCCATGTTTGCGTGGGTTTCCTCCAGACAATCTTGATTTTTACCGACCCCAAAAGACATGCACCATGGGAACACTTCTGCCGCTGCCCGTAACCAAGAGTCTGGCTTTAGAGCTGGAGTTGATCTATGGGCACTGCACTGTGGCTGCCCACTGCTCCTAAGTAACTCAGATGGGTGAAATATAGAAGAGTACCTCACAAGTTTAATTAGAAGTCTATCCTTAAAATACTGCCAACACAACAATTTAAATGCTAATGTTAATGAAGCTAAATACCAATGGAATGACAAGCTAACAAGGTCTAATGCTAACGCTATATCTGCAGAATGTCTTCATGAATGAACACAGGATGACTAAACTACAATAAAAAACTAAAAGATATTTTCCTGAAGGAAATAGATGTGCTTTAAATCACAGTGACTGGCTGCTCGCTTCGCTTCCAGTCCTGAGTATTAAAAAAGAAAAAAGAGTTGATGACAGATTATATGTTGTTACATATTGTCATTAAACTGTAGAGTACCGGTACAGTATCTACATCCATGGATGTCCATTGCTGAGTGAGTGAATGAATGATGAAGTTACACCATTAGCCAAGTGACTGAGTGTACTTTCTCCATTACCTGTTGCTCACTGTGCACAATTTTGCACATTGACCATAAATGGTCCAGCCATATACTAGGCTTTGTGCTAGTCTCGTTAAACGTAGAAAATGTTCAGCTTATTATGAAATTAATTTACAATTATGTGCATATATATTGCGATATTGTGATTGAAACAGCTGTGTGTACTAAAATTATACTGTTTCGAACATACGCAGGCTGTGTAACAAGCGCCAGAAGTTTTGAATGTCATGTCCAGTGTTTTTGGAATTGTGCACAAATTTGGAAAATTGGGGCCAAAGTAATTGTGAAAACTGTGAAACAGATGTGAACCGATACTTTCTGAAATGCGATATAAGCAAGCGTCCACGTGGCAACCCTGCGCCTGAAGTGAATACTTTCTGGAACAACGTAATTCTGGAACCACCATATAGATGGTCTCATGCCATGTTGCACTGCATTTGATGTTCTCAAACAAAAAACAGCTTTTTTTTTTTTTTTTTTTTAAATCTGAGAGCCACCTATTCTCTTTAATTGTTCCTCACATTCCTGCTAAAGCTAACCAAGAAGTTGACAGCTGTCCCCTGCTCTTCATAATTTAAAATGTTGTGAATCTTTGGAATGTTGCAGGATCACATACATGCACCCCAATGATTCCCATTTGTCTTGTAAGCCTTTACCAGAAGTGTGGCCGACCCCTTTCAATTTAAAAAGAATGTTCCCGGTTCACCTATTGTGTTATGAAAGGATATTTGCCTCTGTACCGATCTCTTTTATTTTTGCTTATTTGTCATATTTAAATGTTTCAGATCATCCAACTAATTTTAATATAAGAAAAAGACAACATGTATAAACACTAAATGCAGCTTTTATACAATCATTTCATTTAATGAAGGCAAAGAGTAATTCAAAACAAATATCACCCATGCAAAAAAATAATTGCCCGCTTAAAGTTGTTGGTGGCAACAACTGCAATCAAATACTTGTGATAACTAGCAATGAGTTTTCACATCGTTGTGGAAAAATTTTGGCCTTCTCTTCTTCGCAGAATTGTTATAATTCAACCATATTGGAGAATTTTTGAGCATGAACTGCCTGCATTTGGTCATGCCACAGCAGAGTATTTGGCAGAAAATGAGTAACAGGGTGTGCAAACACAATTACAGGGTGTGCAATGTGCAGCCGGCAACAGCAGCCTTTAGCAAGGCAAAAAATTGTCATTTTATGTGCGACTTACTACAAAAGAACATAAATTCTACACATCATAAACGTAGGTAGTAGTAGTAGTAGTAAGCAACACAATTTTATTGTATAGCCTAGACAGAAAGCAAAATATGACATACATAAACCAAGTATTAAATCTCCTCATTGGAGAGACTAGGTAGTAGGGCTGCACGATTAATTGATTGCGATTATTTTAAGCGCAATAAAAGTAACTGCCACTATGAGGCAGACAGACGAGCGTGCCGATTACTTTTTCTATGACACATACCTAATGCGGTCATTTGAAATGCTTTCGGGAAGAAACTGTGATTTGATGTCCGCGAATTACCAGCGAGGTTGGACAGCCTCCATCGCCTTGGCATAATTAGCTTACCGTAAAATCAATTCCCATGTACTTTGCCTAACCTGCAAACAAGCCATTTATTCAGCCAACTGACTAATCAAAACCAAAATGTGGCCTATAATGATTAGGAAGAGAAGAGAAGCAGACAGACCTAACCAGGTAATGGTCTTTTCCCAACGTTCCTCCTCCTTATGTTGAAAATGGAATGTGTCATCAAGCAGATCAGAGAGGCACTTCTGCTATTTGCTCCGCAGCTGGGCCACTAAATAGATTTCATTTTATAATCCGCCCTGCTCTCGTGACTTTGGCTGCGAGGCGAATAGCCTTCCTTCATTTTCATAAGGAGGAGGAACGTTGGGAAAAGACCGTTACCTAGTGATGGTGAAACCGAAGCTTTCCGAAGCACTGAACCACTTTGAGACAATTGCCTTGAAAGTGATTCACTGCTTCGAAGCATTCGATAGTCAAAATAGTGACATCTGGTGGCTGTTTCTACGTATTGTATTTGAGGGGAGGAATTGACAAGGCGTCATGATTTCATGACTGTCACGGGTCTCGTTTCATTCACAAATCCTAAATAAAGATTCTCATTGAAGGTGGGGGGGGGGGGTGTCATCGTTTCATTCAGTTTTCAATAAAGTTTATGTTCTCAAACCAAACGTGTCACAATGTTATTGCATTCAATCTAAATATTAAAAGGAGAATGCTGCAATAAAGTCTGATAGTGAGTGCCTGTTTTGTTGGAATCTAACTCTAGTATTATATTATGAGGTGAAAAAATATTTTTATATGGGTATAATGGGAGAAATTAGGGATATGTTTATGTAACCAGGACAGTGATTAGAATGCAACCAGGACAGTGATTAGTGTGAGACAATGCTTCGTATGACATTTAAAGATTTTTATTCAAGAACAGTATCATTTCCACAGTTTTAGGCTTCAGCCTGCTTATCTTGTTGCTCACTACCTCCCCGGCTTTGGAGAAGACCCGCTTGCATGGCACAGATGTTGCCAGCAAATGCAAATAGCGTTTTTTGCCATTTTGCGTAAATGTGGAAAAATTGTTGCGCATGTGGCCCAATATTTAAGCGGGTCTTCTCCTCTGGAGAGGTAGGGCTCAGAAAGATAACGCTGCACTTCCACGGTTGCGTCTGCTGCGGCGCTTTGTGAGTTTTGGGTGGCACCTGAAACAAAGGAAAATTGAATTACTCAACCTTTTAAAACAAAGACATAATGCATGTGGTAATAATAGGATAATACAACTAACCAGCTCGACTATCTAGAAGCTCCCACAAATTGTCGGCCTCCTGGGCTGCTGCAGGTCCAGGTGGCTCCTCTGACGCCGCCTGAAAATTTATGAATAACTTTTAGTTTTCACAGCAATCGAAATGACAATAACAGTATGAAACAGATGTTTACCTGTGATGATGCATTTTCCTTCTCAGTCCTCATGACTCCGGCACATGCTGCTGTGAGTCTCGCCACAGTTTGTTCAGCGTGTGCCTAGCTCCCGAAGGCCAGGGTCTTGAATCGTGGATCCAGAGTTGTTGCTGTTGCCAGAATCCTCACATTTTCCACACTACATCTGGTGTGTAGAAAATGCTGTAAATTTTGCGTCGGAGACACAGTAGTTGGATTTCTCAATCCAGATGCCTTCATGGCCAGTTTATGTTTTACCATCCGGATTATTGGAATGACTTTTGACGCTGAAACGTGTTTTTTCTGCTGATAATTCAGTGGAGGCGAGGTGGAATGGTCCAAGAACCTCGAGACATTCATTTATTATTTCCAATTGGTTACTTGAGAGGGGAGGAAGATCAGCACAAAGTGATGAGACTGCTGGTGTCACTGCTTCCCGCTGCTCATAGAGATGCTGGAACATGAAGTACATTGAATTCCAACGGGTCTCCACTTCTTGAAGGAGCTTGTGGGGTGGTTTATTTAGTTGTTCCTGGACCTCAGCAAGCTTTTCTTGAGCTTTGACACTTGTTTTTAAGTGTGCCACAATTTTCCCTGGCTTTGGTCCTGATCTCATTCAGTCCCGGAGTTTGATCCATAGCCTTCTTTACAACCAAATTTAGACTGTGTGCAAAACAGGGCACATTTCGCACCTGCAGTAGTTTTGCGCACGAAATCATGTTTGCTGCATTGTCAGTTATTAAACAATGAATTCTGTCCCGTAAGCCCCATTCATTTAAAAGGGAATCTGTGGCGTCTCTCAAATTCTCTGCCATGTGGGACAGGGCAAAGTGACCAACACCAAGTAGAACAGTTGCCAGTTCCATCTTCTCATTTGTGTTTAGGCAAGTGACACCCAGGTAGGACTCTGCAGTGATACTGACAGACTCTGCCTTCTCAAGGTCTTTCCTGGGCTTCTCCTTTGCCTCCTTATATTGCTTTTGGACCATGGCTTTTAGAGCCTATCGAGTAGGCAGAGCATATGTTGGGTTCAGTTTCTGGACAAAGGCTCTAAAGGCTTTGTCTTCTACCACCTTGAATGGCTGTGCGTCTATTACAGTCATTTCCACCAGTGCCTCATCCAGACAATGCTCTAATACTCTCGGTGAGACTTAATAGGATATTTTCCTGTCCCTGCATAGCAGGCGAACTCTCTCCACCAGCTCTGCCTGTTGATTGCCCAAACCCGTAAGGCCCTTGCCATACCCTGTTAGCACCGACTGTTGGTTAACAACAATCTTCTCTAGCGTATCCGCTGCTGGCGACTCCATGTCTGGCTGGAGTGTTCTGTAATGGCCGATAGACTCGAGAGGCCAAGTGCAGCGGTAGGAGAAAACCAGAGCAGCACGGATTAAAACACAGAGAGAGAGATACAGGCCAAAAAACAGAGACAGCTCTCGCGCTTCCAAAAGGACGTCCAACCATCCGAAACAAGGAAGCAAAGCGAGAGAGGGAGAAAGAGGAAGAATCTCGGGAACCGAGAAAAGAAAGCACCTTAATGGTGCAACACAAAGGTAAGAGAGGGAAAGGAAGAAAAGGGAATTTCCCTAGAGAAATGGGAACCACAAAAATAACACGAAGATATTTTGCCAACAATTCCTGATTACAGATATCTTCTGGCAGTTGTGTTAGCTAAAATCAGACACTCCAGCGAGGGAGGCGTGGCGGACATCCGGCTTATATAGACCTAAGGTGCCACCCATGCCTGACGAAACAGCTGGAAGGAATCCAAAAATTAAAGGAACAGAAGTGGTTCCGAAAGGAGCCACAAAGAGAGTCTAAAAAACCATAAACACAGTCAAAACCATGACAGTACTAACCACAAATTGTGGGTGGCAGAGCGGTTCACACTGTTGTCTCTAAATAAGTTTGAGTCCCATTCAGCCATGAAGTCTCTGTACGGACTGTTGGTGGAATTTAGTCATAAACTCCTTATTATTGCTTATTGTGTTATTAATTGCTTATCCTTTGAGTAGCCTAGGTCATGCATGATTGCGAAACTTATATAATCTAGCTTTTACGTAAGTAGAAACGCCATAAGCTGTGTACCTAGAAGAATGTGTACCCATTCTATCTGAAAAACCTTGAGCTCCAGCCGGACCAAGGAATGTATTTTGAGTTATGTGTGTTCCCAGGAGACAGTGCCTGCGGAGCCTGCAGGACCACGAGATAAGCAACAGATAATTGGGGGAAGAGAAAAACTCCTCTGTACTGCAGATATGCCTGTCAGGGTCAGCCATACGTGGGATGCCTACGCCTGGCTGAAGAATGGCTGGCACCAATATAATGATGTATAAATCAGCCCCAAGGGGAGGAGATTGTGACACTGTGCTCTTATATATATCCAAAGCAAAGGAGAGGCACGAAATTGCAAAATACACCTGGATACACCCCACTGGCGCGGTGCTGCCCCCATTCGCCGCGCCTGCGCCTGGTCAACGAATTTAGAGCCCTCCCAGCTAGCAGGGAACGTTCCATTGGCTAACATTCCCTACAAGTTCTGATTATGTTTTAAAGAAAACATTTTTATCTAATGTTCAAAGAATGTTTCAAGGATGTTTATAATGTCAAATAATGCTCCTAAAATGTTATATGTTAACAAAGAAAGAATGTTTTAGGTGTAACATTCTGAGGATGTTTTGGGGATGTTGTTGAGGTAACATATGATAGAATGGTCTTCTTTAAAACATTCCCACAATGTTACATGATAACAAAGGAAGAACAATCTCGAAGCAACATTTTGAAAATGTTGTCAGGATGTTATTGATGCATCACATCACAAAATGTTTTTCATAAAATATTCTTGTAATATCATATGTTAACAAACGTAGAACATTTTGTCTGCAACATTCTGAGGATGTTTTAGGGATGTTGTTGAGGTAATATGATAGAATGGTCTTCTATAAAATATTCCCACAATGTTACATGATAACAAAGGAAGAACAAAGTAACATTTGGAAAATGATCTCAAAATGTTTTCATGTTATTTAGGCATCAGATGACTGATGACAGAACTTTTTTTTATATAAAATGTCTCAACCCACACCAGCTCCAGGGAAGCAGCCTAAGTTACCTCCCCAAAGCCAACCAAGACACAACCAAACACAGCACAATAACATCTGCCGATCCATCCAGACTCCCAGCCATCCTGGGGCTGATAAACTGGTACGCACGCACGCACGCACGCACACGCACACACACACACACACACACACACACACACACACACACACATATACATATACATATACATATACATGCATGCATACATACATACATACATACATACATACATACAATTACCCCCAAAATATGATAATTTAGGTGTGTATTTTTGTCCTTACCCTTGATGTTAAAGGAAAGAAAGGTGGAAAATGTTGACAATAATCAGTGTAGGGCCTCATCTTCCATGGGGGGCCACATTTTGCGCGAGGGGACACATTTGCGCATATTGGGCATGTGCGCATCCATTGCGCATATGCGCTACCGTGAGGCGCACGTAGAGCACAATCAGCTCGAAGAAGGAGAGAACAAGAGACCTGTGATCTGACCGCGCATGCGTCGCTGCAATGATCGACAGCACTCGACATCTGACTAATCAGAGGGCTGCGCCGGCAGGCACTTGCAGAGCTGCAGCAGGTGAAGAGATGTTGACATGTCGTCATAAAGAAGAGTCAGGAGCATACATCCATGGTCAGGAGTGAGCAAGAGAGAAAAAAAAGGCAAAACAAGAGGAAACTTGTGCTTCACTTGAAGGTGGGTATGTTGTTGAAATAAAACTTTGTGGCACAAACACCTAAGCTGCTACTCATTAGATAGGATCTCTGTCTCCAGTCTCTGTCTAGACTGGAGAAAAAAAAAAAAAAAAAAAAAGCAGCCCTGATTAACATTTAATGAATGTCCTGTTAACGCCCAATGCATTCACCTCTGTTGAAAAGGAGGTAAAATGACCAGTTGGTGGTCGTATATATTGATAGGCTATAAACTCACTCAGTCTGTTTGATCCTGGATTAGTACGTTTTCTTAGGACTGTAGTCTGTACATACAACAACAATAGTGATAATAATAATATAATAATAGATAGCAATAGTTTTTAGTTAATATTAGTAGTAGTAGTACTACCAGACCAGTAGGCTACTAATAGTAGTAGAAGTAGTAGTAGTAGTAGTAGTAGTAGTATTTTGCATTATAGTCAATAATAATAGATAGTAGTAGTAATAACAGTAGCCTAGTAGTTTATTATTATTATTATTATTATTATTAGTTGTTGTTGTAGTATTTGCATTGATTGCATTTGAATCTTTTCGAGGCTAGTATTTACATTATTTAATTTTGTAGTTTACCCATTAAGACCAAAACATATCTTAATCTGCTTGTATGATGGATTTCTTGTCTGGATTTCTTACCATAACATGGTCAAAGCTGAAAATTGTCAGCACATCACCAGGGCCAAGGTACTAACTTTATTCACTTTTATTTTCTTTTGTACCTCCTGAGCTCCTGTAGTTCTGTTGGGCTTCCGTAGCCCCTCCCTTCTTTCCCTCACTGTGCTGTTAAGCACTGTGGAGGGTAAGTTGTGTTCCAAACGCTGCTCCGTAATTTTAGTGTTTTCTTTAAAATTCAAATCATTTATGTTGAAACATTTGATGCACATAGTTTATTATCATTTCCGATACATTACCTGACCGTTTTTGTGCCGTTTTTAACCACTAAAATATGTTTTGTGGATATTTTTATTTGTGTGTGTTAGGAACTGGGATTTAAGAGCCATTGCCTGTAAGGTTCAGGCAGGTGGTGATAGTCACCTTCTTCAATTTTGCTGAAACTCTGGTGGTTTTATGTCCTTATCCTAACTAGAAAATTCCCCAAATATTTTGGCCCTACCTGCACCAGTTTGGGTTTTAGGGAACAATCAAGTGCAAGCCGAAATAGGGCCTAAAATGCCAAATTACCAAAATTAGATTTTCGGGTTGCTCTTATTCACTGCGCGAACTTTATCCCAAAGTAAAAGTCGGAAAATTGAATTATAGGGGGGATGGTCAGTGGAAAGAGCAATTTTTAGGCCTGGGATCTTCTTGGCGCAACATATAGGGGCGCTCAATATGGCATAATCCATTTTAGTCACTAGTTTGCACCCTTATACTCTGTCTTGTGATTAGTGCCCCAGAACTTTTACAGCTGCACCACACTGGTATGTAGTTGGACTATCTATTTGAGGTGAAAAAAGTTGGGATAATATGTCAAGCACACCAACAGGTGGCGCCTAACATGGCAAAATGGTAAAATTTGGCGTGTTCAGCACCACCTGGTGGCGTGAAGAAGATTGTCAGGGCGAAGGTTTGTTGCATAATGAAGCATAGAGTCACCCTTTTAGTTTATGAAAGCCATTTCTTGGGACAAGGACTGACTTGCTTTACACGTGTACCTGTACATCTGTTAGTAAAAGTGCCACCTATTATCGACAGTAGTCCTTGTCCCCAAGAAATGGCTTTCATAAACTAAACTGATCTCCATACTTCATTATGCAAAAAATTTGGGGAATTGGTGCTGAAATACGAACAAATTTTACCATTTAAGCCAAACCATTGATGTCGCGCATACATTATCCCAAAATCACCTGAATGGATAGGTGACATACCAGTGTGGTGCTTCTGGGGCCTGAACTTTTTGCAAACTAGTGGCGACAATGGCTCTGTTAAAGATCCCAGGCAAACCACTGACCATCCCCCCTATAATTCAATTTTCCAAAATGAATAAAACAAATTTTGGTAATTTGCCATTTTAGGCCCTATTTTGGCTTGCACTTGATTGACCCCAAACCCAAACTGGTGCAGGTAGGGCCAAAAAAATTGGGGGAATTTTCTAGTTAGGGTAGGGACATAAAACCACCAAAGTTTCCGCAAAAATTGAAGAAGGTGACTATCACCACCTGCCTGAACTTTACAGACAATGGCTCTTAATTAACCAGTTATTCTCTTATTCTCCCCTTTAAGAGTGCACGTCGTACTGACGCTGTACTTTTTGTGAGGGTGTGTGATAGAAAGCAAGCCTCCATCAGTGTCCGATGGTAATGTCTGAGACTTGATGGTTCCAGTGGAGGCTGGACATAACAAAGCCCTACTGGATTTATATTGACTGTGATCAATCTTGTAGACAAATGTTGAACAGAGACAAATTTTGAGACTGATCTATACAGATTCCCAGAGACACTCTAGTACCCACTTTGCACTTTTACTACTGCTCATTCTACTACTATCTTAGTATTGCAAATACTACATGTGTACATTTTCGTAAATTAGTTTGATTTTAGGACACTAACAAATAAATGGGTTGATCTTCAAATTAAATTTGTTTGTCTTCACACTATATTCAAACTACTACACCAAATACTGGTTGAAATACTGACTCAGGTACCTCAAGTACTGTTCTATCAACAGCTACAGATTAAGCCATCTTGAATTGCCTGCTTTTCCCTGACTGGTCTTTGACAGATCCTTGGCATGTTAAACAAAGATAACAAAAACTTAATATACTCAACTCATAACTCGAACTAGTTCTTAAGCAATTTCTTAAGCAAATCCTTAAACAATATAGATGTCCTTAGTTTTTCTAAAGCATTGACCTTTATGGTGTAATAAAGTTCAGCCGACTGGCAGCTGAATGGCTTTTGGCTGGGAGAGGCAATTGAAGATGACTTCCACTGTACTGCCTCAGGTATTCATTTCAGATACTGCTTCAGCTAATTCAACTATGGCGTAAAGAACTTTTAAGTCCAACTTAAGCTACATAAAGTACTGCTTAAAATAACTTGACTGATCTGCTTTTCTATATATTTCTTTCTGTCTTCATCTTTAGAAGCCTGTCAGAAGAACCACCCCAAGACCCTGGAAAAAACCATCGAGATGTGCATATCGGATACTTTAAGATATGCTCCACATAGAGCGACTCAGGTCAGTAAGAAAAATTGCGATGACACCCCAAGCACACAATTTCTGATGGGCTGTGAGCAGATATTACATGTTTGCTAGAGGTTAGGGCTGGGTTTAAAAAAATCCGCTGACAGACATTACAGCAGTAACATCAACACTTAACATCAACAAGACAGAGCAACATCATGAAATACAGAGAGTCGAGTTATTGAGCTACATGAGTCTGACTGCACTGCTATGTCTAACCCACTGACTTGAGCATCCCGCCTAAAACCAATGGTAGGGGAAACACTGAAAAAGTACATGACTAATGCAACTGGATTGGGGTAAATAATTAACTTAAACATTGATATTTTTAATAATGCACCAGGTTAGAGGGTTCCTTGCACAATTTACGGCACTATTTCTATGAGAATATTTCATATATATATATATATATATATATATATATTCAATACTTACAATACTATACATATATCGTATTGTAACTGAAATTTCCCTAATCGAATCAATCAATTTGGGAAATCTGAATCGATACCCTGCCCTACTAGAGGTGGTATGTGTGTGTTATGATGCACATTGAGATGTCTTTCTGTCATTAGGCTTATGTTTGGGCTAGTATTGTATGAATTCTAGTTAAAATTAGATATTTGAGCATATTGATGTGCAACAAATAAGAATGTATGCAATGGTGCAGTCGAGTTATTTGTTCGGAGGGAAGTTGTGTGTTTGCGGTATCATTGCTGCTTCACTTGCACATAATTTCCAACGAAACTACTCTAATTTCATTATAATTTACATCAAAGCCACCTTGCCTGGGACTAGAATGGAGTTACTAGTTTTAACTGAAGTAATCAAGACAGAATCAAATAATGACGTGGCCTCCAGGCTTTAGCTATGGATATAGCAAATTACTAGGTGTGTAGTATGTGAACCAAGTGAGCCTGCAGGGGGAGGTCACATTTGACTGTGTTGTTTACTTGAATATTATTTACTAATTTTAGTGCTATTACTAGATATTACGGGCTCTATCTTTCACACTGCCCTACCCGTTGCCACTACCCGCTACCCGTGAATTACGCATACAGCAGCTTCCACTATCCCTAAACGGTATCTTGCGGCCACACTACCCGCTATACATTATGCCGACTCCCTTATTTGCGCCTGGAGGTGTGCCCATGGGCGTGTTTATGCGCTTTCCCTACAATTACTATCTTGACCACACACGTTAGGGAAAGTGTATAGCGGGTCCTCAAACCACCCGCTACCCATTTCGGCTTTTACAAGAGCGCGCCCAGGCGGCTTCAATGCGCATCCACTTGGACGCACGTGGACGTGCACATGCGGCTCCACTTCCCGAATGAACTCGCCTATAAAAAGCCACCTTGCTTTAGTCTCAGTTGAACCCCTGAGAAAATGGCAGAGATAGTACTAAATCGCCTTGATCGCCAGTTAAATAATAGAAGACGCCCAGAACGTGTGTACCGCCAGCGCACCAGCTACTTGGGCCTTTCAGGTAAGTCTATATTGTTCGTATTTGTATCAATCAGTTTTTCCGCATTTAAAATAATATAAAATTATTATATATAATATATATTAATGATATATATTATATATAATATTCTAAAATTATAATAATTCAATACAAGTATTATTTCCCACAGAACGAGAATGCGTGACAAAACTGCGCCTTTCCCGTCAGGCAGTGACGGAATTATGTCACCTGGTTGCAGATGATGTAGACATCGCTGCCAGCTGTCTGTATGCCTTGCGCGTTGCTGTTAGGGCTACTGTGGCACTATTTTTCTATGCTAGTGGGTCAATCCAACACCCACTCAGCTCAATTGGAGGCATGACCCAATCTGCCGTAAGCTCGGCTATAACTGCAGTCACTGCCAGCATAGTCCAACATGCCTGTAGGTACATCACTGGCATCCCTGTGACACCCGAGAGACAACGCAGGGTAAAGCAGGATTTTTTGGCAAGATATGGGTTCCCTAGGGTTCTGGGTGCCGTCGACTGCACGCACGTTCTGATTCGGGCTCCGGCTCTGAACAGTGGCGCCTAAGTGAATCGTAAGGGAACCCATTCCATCAACGTCCAGGTGATTTGCGATGCATGGGGTTACATCTTGAATGTATACGCAAATCATCCTGGAGGTAGCCACGACGCTTTTATAATTGAACAGTCGGTCATTCCTGCAGTCTTCCAGAGGGACCGCCAACAAGTGTGCGTGAGTTCGCTTTCAACAGAAAACACTCACGCGCACGAGTTGTCATTGAGCGAACATTTTGCGTGCTCAAAATGCGGTTCCACTGCTTGGACAGGTCAGGTGGGGTCTTACAGTATGGTCCTCAGAAAGTAGCACCTTTCTTTGTGGCATGTTGTGTGCTGCACAACATTGCCCTACGCCATGGAATGATGCTGGAGTTTGAGGATAGATTATTAACGGACTATAGAAGGCGGCAAACTGAAGTGCAGGAGCCGACTCCAAATGCTGATATAGTGCCAGCAGTAGCAGGGGCAATGAGGGACCAGCTGGCAGCAGAGCTGTGACACCGCTAGTCATGTCATCTGCAGCCTGCCTGGTAAGTAATTTGTGCAATCAGTAGGCTACTAATAATGTAATAATACATGTAATTCATATAGCGTTTTATTAAATACTCAAAGTCGCTTCATAAAGAAAAAAGTGTAAATGGTTGCAATCAATGTAGGCATTTATTTGGCTGTGGGTATTTTCTAAAATGGGATTTTGATCCTCCCCTGTCTGGATTTGACCTCATGCACGAGCAATTTAACTTCATCTTCGGAGAAACGTGGTGACCTTCCTCTCTCCATCACGGGTTTCGGTTTGAGGATTTGGGATAGCGCAGCCTGCTCTTAAAGGCAATGGCACCTGGCACACTGATTGGTTTAACTGGCTTAACGCCCAAACCACGCCTATGCATAATATAACGGGTAGCGCAGATGTTTTAGAGATAAAGGCAGGTGTGCAAGATAGCAACTTTTGCGGGGGAACGCCTCTTACGCAATGCTAAATCCCCAAATAACGGGTTTAGGGACTCTGGTGTAAGATAGGGCCCTACATCTATTTTACTTGGATATTCCTTGGTTATTTCCAGAGATTACTACCTAATTAATGGCCTGTAATTTAAAGGGTTACCAAAACGGCTTCTGATGAATCTGAGACAATTCTGGTTTTAAGTACTGCATTTGTTATAATGCAGGTGGATAATGCACGTGGACCCTCTCTGACTGAGGACACAAGTCTGTCAACTGTCCAGAGGGAGAGAAACAAATGCCCCATATTGTTGTCTGAGGACTGGGACTAAATCTTTTTTTTTTTTTTTTTTTTACTTTTTTACTTTACTTTTTTTTACTTTAAAAAAAAAAAAAAAAAAAATATATATATAATTTATTTACAAAACTGAAACACTTGTTCACTTTGCCAGTTTTTGTTGTTTGAATGTTTTTGCTGTTGTAACAGAATGTTGGTTTGTTAAGTTGGTAAAAAAAAAAAAAAGATTTAAAGCATTAAACAAATGAAGAAGTAATTCTGCTGAAAGACTGTTGAATATTGATATCACTTTCACATGTGTTAATAGTCCAATTCCAATAGTTAAATAAATTATCAGTGATCCTAGTAACCAGTGGTCAGTCAGGAAATTTTAGGCTTAAGATGGAATGGGAATGTTGCCATAATGTTTAAATATTTTGATATGTTACTACAAAACATTTATAGATTTTTTTAAAGCATGTTATCCAAAATAAAATAGCATCATTCTGGGAACATTAAAAACTTTCAGCTGAAAACGTTTCTAGAACGTTAGGGGATAATGTTCTAGCAGGGTTTTCTGTAAACATTTTAAGGAGATCATCACACAACATTTCTCGAATATTTATAGAGAATGTTATCCTAGAACATTCTGGGAACTTAAAAAAACCTTCCCGCTGAAAACGTTTCAAACGCGTTAGGGCGTAATGTTATAGCAATGTTGTCATTTAACATTCTAAGGAGGTTATCACAAAACATTTCTCAGATGTTTTTAGAGAATGTTATCCTTGAACATTCTGGGAACTTAAAAAAAACTTCCCGCTGAAAACATTTCAAACACATTAGGGCGTAATGTTATAGCAATGTTGTCACTTAACATTCTAAGGAGGTTATCACAAAACATTTCTCAAATGTTTTTAGAGAATGTTATCCTAGAACATTCTGGGAACTTAAAAAAAACTTCCCGCTGAAAACATTTCAAACACATTAGGGGGTAATGTTATAGCAATGTTGTCACTTAACATTCTAAGGAGGTTATCACACAACATTTCTCGAATGTTTTTAGAGAATGTTATCCTAGAACATTCTGGGAACTTGAAAAAAACCTTCCCACTGAAAACTTCTCAAACACGTTAGGGCGTAATGTTATAGCAATGTTGTCCCCTAACATTCTAAGGAGGTTATCACACAACATTTCTCGAATGTTTTTAGAGAATGTTATCCTAGAACATTCTGGGAACTTGAAAAAAACCTTCCCACTGAAAACTTCTCAAACACGTTAGGGCGTAATGTTATAGCAATGTTGTCACTTAACATTCTAAGGAGGTTATCACACAACATTTCTCGAATATTTATTGAGAATGTTATCCTAGAACATTCTGGGAACTTAAAAAAACCTTCCCGCTGAAAACGTTTCAAACGCGTTAGGGCGTAATGTTATAGCAATGTTGTCATTTAACATTCTAAGGAGGTTATCACAAAACATTTCTCAGATGTTTTTAGAGAATGTTATCCTTGAACATTCTGGGAACTTAAAAAAAACTTCCCGCTGAAAACATTTCAAACACATTAGGGCGTAATGTTATAGCAATGTTGTCACTTAACATTCTAAGGAGGTTATCACAAAACATTTCTCAAATGTTTTTAGAGAATGTTATCCTAGAACATTCTGGGAACTTAAAAAAAACTTCCCGCTGAAAACATTTCAAACACATTAGGGGGTAATGTTATAGCAATGTTGTCATTTAACATTCTAAGGAGGTTATCACACAACATTTCTCGAATGTTTTTAGAGAATGTTATCCTAGAACATTCTGGGAACTTGAAAAAAACCTTCCCACTGAAAACTTCTCAAACACGTTAGGGCGTAATGTTATAGCAATGTTGTCCCCTAACATTCTAAGGAGGTTATCACACAACATTTCTCGAATGTTTTTAGAGAATGTTATCCTAGAACATTCTGGGAACTTGAAAAAAACCTTCCCACTGAAAACTTCTCAAACACGTTAGGGCGTAATGTTATAGCAATGTTGTCCCCTAACATTCTAAGGAGGTTATCACACAACATTTCTCGAATGTTTTTAGAGAATGTTATCCTAGAACATTCTGGGAACTTGAAAAAAACCTTCCCACTGAAAACTTCTCAAACACGTTAGGGCGTAATGTTATAGCAATGTTGTCCCTTAACATTCTAAGGAGGTTATCACACAACATTTCTCGAATGTTCTTAGAGAATGTTATCCTAGAACATTCTGGGAACTTAAAAAAAACTTCCCGCTGAAAACATTATGAGAACATTCAAAGTAACATTCTCAGAACGTTTTGGGAACAAAAAATTGCTAGCTGGGCTGAGACTCATTAGGGGGATGCTCGCCTGAATTGCTAACATTGTATGGCACTCAGCTGGGTGATGCACGGAGGCAATTTTGCAACAAAATGCTTGTCACACATTAGTTGATGAGGAGATTGAGAGAGGATTTTATATACATTCAAGGATGATAAGGCGGTTGATTGCGCCAGGGTGGTAATCTTGCATGGGCACCCGGGAGCTCTTACTTTTTGTGATAAATATCATTAATGATCACAAAAAGCAAACACTTCAGTTTACTGTCTCGCTCAAAAGACATTGTCTCCTACGACATGGTATGCCCAGGGGTTAAAGTGGGCCGGAACGGTCCGGAACTGCGTTCCGCCACCTTAGTTTGAATTGAAATATTTATTTGACGAAAGCAGCTTTCACACCGGACGCGAAACAAATTTTTTGCACGACAGATCACATTCAAAGTCAACGCAAAGACGCAAATACAATCGTTTCTTGTATTCGCATCTTTGCATTGACTTTGAATGTAATCTGTCATGCGAAAAATTCGTTTCGCGTCAAGTGTGAAAGCGCCTCAACAGTAGCGCCGCGGACTACGGATCATTTTCGTATGCTGCTTTCAATGGGGACCCGCCTGATATCTAAAAATAGCTTGTATGTAAGGTTAACGTCATTCTCCGAGCCCGGAAGTCGGGCAAGCGAACAACAGGAGGCAATATACCTAGTTAAAAAAAAGTAGGGTTTTTAGGTGATTTTATCAACTTTTATTTTAGATCTAACTTGTGTTGACAATGGGGACCTGGGGTGCGTTTCCCAAAAGCGTAGTTTTTTTTTTTTTTAAACTATGCTAGCAACTTACGTAGTTCGTCCATTCACTGTCAATAGCTCCAACTATGTAAGTTTGCACCTGTTCTTTCGAGAAACGCATTCCTGGCTCGGCAGAGCAGACCGAGCAATTTCAACAATGCCTCTGAAAAAATTCACTTCACCATCGACAGCTAACGGGGAAACACAGATAAGGGGCAGTCCAGATAACACAAACCGCGGCGATAACAATCCTTTTTTTGTTTGCGCTTAGCCAGCTACGGAAATGCAAAAGCAACTGTTCAATGCTCGAATCACGGCAGGATAACGGGAGACTTCGTATTCATACTTTCATTTGTGACCCCTGTGACAGTTTTGTAACGGCAAGTTAGCTTGGTAACAGTTTGTTACCCTACTTGATAATACACTAGTTGTATGATTCTTTGCTAGAATTTGAAGTTATTCCACCTATGTTGTTAGGATTTTTTTTCCCAGGGGCTGCGATTCATTTGTCCGGTATTGTTCATTTTGGTTCTTAAGTAGGTATTTTTAGATCGCAAATGTGATGCGATACCGCTTATTTCAAACCTCGCAGTGTATGCTATGTTGATGTTCAAGAATAATGCTAGGTAAGGGAACAAAGCTTGTGAAGACTACTAAAGGAGTTTTGTACACCTATCGCTGCTGGTGGGTCTACATAAGTATCAGAAAGCAGCAGGTTAACCAGGTTACCTGGGCGTAAGTCGCAGCTCAGGACGGGGAGGAAGGGAGGAGTGTGACTAAATTTACCGCTCGTCATTCGCCCATTCATTTAGTGTAATCAGTTAATATTCATTGATATATGCCTCGGGAGGAGTAATTCCATTTTTAAACTACATCTGAGCACACATTTGTGCTTCATTCCATTGAGAAAAAATGAATAACAAGCAGTTTAGTGCGTCTCGTTTTCAATGGTTCTCTATGGCAGACACCCGATGCTTGCCCGACATCCGCATCACTTGACGATTATTTACATTTTTGGTGATGTCATCTGGGCGGGTCCCCATTACAGCCTGCCTACCACTCTCTCAAAAGCACCAAGATGCTCAACAAATCAGAGCGAAAGATCAGTCTCTGCTAGCCCCGCCTTCACTAAAACGCAGCTGTATTGTATGCTGTATTTCATTTGAATGAGTGCATCGGTCACGTACCAGCCTGCGAGGAATTGTCAATGTTTGAAACGGCATTTATAGCCAAAGTAAGTGGATTAACTTAAGTTGAAGTCGATGGTGAAGTTTTGTAATATTCAACAATTCAAACAGGCCAAGTTAAAGAATTTAAACTTAAAAAGGGTTAACGTTAGCTACTTCAGGCTATGTGCAAAATGCTAACCAGGCTGCTTACCAGCTAGCTAGTGCATTAATATCAATCAATCAATCAATAACCTTTATTGCAGGGAAGTCCCACTGAGACAGAGGTCTCTTTTGCAGGGGAGCCCTGATTACAATAAAACAATTACAATGGAAGGTTAAAGACAAACAGCACACATAAAATACACAAAAGTCACAAACAACAATTTCAGATTAAAGGAATAACAAGTTTTAAACTGGAATAAAACATAATAAAAATTAATTTAAAAAAAAATATATATATATACACACACACACACACATACGCATATAAATATATGTGTCTATATATATATATATATATATATATATATATATATATATATATATAAAAATGTATAAGCACATAGGACAGAGAAAAATAAATGAGCAAATCCTACCATAAACTAAAAGCAAATACATCTGGCCTCCAGAAGCAATATATCCAACACTAATTTCTCGAAAGACACGAAGGGGATAAGGCAGTCTAGCTTCAAGGTATCCTGGAAATTATTCCACATACAAGGAGTGAATGGACTAAAAGAGGTACCTCCCAAATTTGTTCTAGTCCTGGGAGCCTCTAACAAAAACCATTCTTGTGATCTAGTATGCTGACTTCTGATTTTGATGGATAAGAGCTTAGTAAGATATAAGGGAAGTTTGCCTAGCAAGGCTTTATAAATAAATAAAATACAATGTAGCTTCCTTCTAAAATGAAGGGAAAACCACCCCACAGAATTATATAAAGCACAGTGATGGGTTTGGAAACCATCACCTGTGATGAAGCGCAATGCACCATGATAGATTGCATCCAAGGATCTTAACGTACTAATAGAGGCATGCCTGTAGAGGACATCTCCGTAATCAAGTATGGGTAATAATGTTGCCTCTACAATCCTCTTCCTATTGTCCAAAGAAAAACAGGACCTGTTTCTGTAAAGAAACCCGATTTTTATTCTAAGTTTCTTGGACAGGTTGGACACATGTGTCTTAAAAGAAAAGTCATGATCCAACCAGATATCCAGATATTTGTAAGACTGAACCTGCTCAATTTGAGCACCAGTCACTGAGAAAATGGAGTCACCTGACATAATTGCATTCTGTGCTGAAAAGATCATGAACTTTGTTTTATCAGTGTTTAAAACCAGTTTAAGATCAGCTAGAGCATGCTGTATAACGTTAAAAGCAGATTGTAAATATGTGAGGGCCTGTAAGCATGTTGGAGCAGAGGAATAAAGCACTGTGTCGTCAGCATAAAAATGAACCTTGCAATTCGTTACATTACAAGCAATGTCATTTATATAAATTGTGAATAAAATTGGACCAAGAATGGAACCTTGGGGTACACCTTTTGTCACCTTTAAAAATTGAGACTGCTCATCCCCAGAAATAATAGCCTGTGTTCTATTTGAGAGGTAGTCCTGGAACCATGAGCATGCTCTGTAACCAAGACCAATGGAGGGCAACTTATTTAATCAGATATTATGGTCTACTGTGTCAAACGCTTTTGCTAAATCAATAAATAGGGCCGCACATTTTTGATTACTATCCAATGCTGTTACTAAATCATTTATAACCAATGAAGCTGCTGTAATGGTGCTATGTCCAGGCCTGAAACCAGATTGCTGTGATGTTAAAATGTTGTTGGAAGTTAAGAAATTGCAAAGTTGTTGTTTTACAAGAGATTCTAAAATCTTAGCCAGGCATGGCAATTTTGAGATGGGCCAATAGCTGTTTACTGAACTGGGATCACCCTCCTTAAATAAAGGAAAAACATGAGCCGCTTTCCATATACTGGGAATAGACCCAGTCGATAATGACAAGTTAAAAATATTAGTTATTGAATGTGCTATCAGTGGGGCTGCAAGACGCAAAAGACTCGGGACTAAGTGATCCTCTCCAGTGGAATTATTTACATCTATACGATTTAATTCTAGAAAGACCTCATTCACGCTTAATTCCCTGAAAGAAAACAATACTCTAGGATTTTTGGAATTAGTAAATGCACTAGAGCTAAGGTCAGATATATCTCCTATAGTGGATTGATTATTAAAATTTTCAAAAAGGTTTCCGGCCGCTATAAACTGTTCGTTAAAAAAGTCACAAATTTTGTGCTTATCAGTAATAGGACCAGAATCTGTGTGGATAGAATGAGGTAATGAAGAAGAAGGACTATGATTCATGGACTTGACAATTTTCCAAAATTTGCCGGATTACCTTGACATTTAGCCAATGACGTAATGAAATATTCAGATTTTGCGTTTTTTATCAGTAAGCAGCATTTATTTCTTAGTTTTCTGAAAACCTGCCAGTCTGTGAGTGTCTGAGTTTCCCTAGCTTTAACCCAAGCTTCATCCCTTACGCGAAGATCATTGGATAAAGCAACCGAAAACCAAGGATTTCTTCTGTTTTTTACTCGGAATCTCTTGACCGGAGCGTGCTTATCAACAGCACGATTAAACACAGAAGTAAAATGAGCTAACGCTAGGTCAGGGTCTGGAATAAAACCTGCAAAGCTTAAATCACTCCAGAAAATATCGTGGAGGAAGGCCTGTTCACAGAAATGTTTAAAATTTCTTTTAGTAATAAAACATGGGGGTGTCTTTGAAACTTTCATATCCCTAATACACGCTACTGGGCAGTGATCACTAACATCCAGGGGAAAGACGCCGCTCAGAGCGTACTTGTGTGGTCTATTTGTTAAAATTAGATCAATTAAAGTTGACCGGGATAAATCTTTAAAATTTGGTCGTGTAGGCTCTGAGATAAGTTGCGACAGAATCAGTTCATCACAGACTTCTTTGAAATGGTTTGAGGACGGCGATAGCCAGTCGATATTGAAATAAAATGATTAGTGATTCAGTCAAAGTCTGACAAAGGCTCAATTGCACTGATAGTTATGCGAGCAATGTTGGTTTGTGTTTCTGGCTCAGCAGTAACGTTACTTGTGCATATCTTTCTTTGACATCTACAGTCGCCAGCTAGTTAGCGGCAGAGCTACTTGAAAATCATTGCGCTGAGCAGCACATTTTTTATGTAGCTGGCAAGCAAGCTATATTATGCTGGCAGCATCACAGCGTCCTGTACTATCCAGGGATGCGTTTCCCAAAAGCATTGTAGCTAACTGCATTAGAGCATAAAATTATTAGAGATCCATCTTGATACATCTAGCCATAATTTTGCATTGGAAATCAGAACATTTTGGAGGTAGAATATGGTTTATGTGTGCAGTGTAAGAACAGTGTCTTGAAATCACAAAAAGATTCATAGATTTCTGTTACTTGTTCATTTTGGTAATTACGTAATAGTTTTGATTCACTGTTTTAGGAAATGAAAAATACTGTAACAGTAGAATATCTTCACCGTCATACTTCCCATTATTCTGCAAGTTTTCAGCCAAATCCATCACTGCTTTTCTCTTGTTATGCCCACTTCCTGATTATGTGAAAACGAAAATTCAATGTCATAGTCCCATTGGGCCAAAAATAAAGCGAATACAGTTATTTGCAATCATTTGTGTCATTTTCCCCCACTGCGCCACGACACCGAATTTTAGGGTTCCCCCACCTGTCAAATCCCACTTTAACCATCACTGCACTAGGGTTTTGAGGTTTATTTTAGCAAAAGGAAAGGTATTGAAAGTATGATTAGATAAATTTTCTTACTCTCTCAACAAATCTTGAAAGGAGTCAAATGATCTTGTTTCACTGGCACATATTTGCTCTCATTGAGCAAAAAGTAACAAAAATAAGATCCAGGTGTTTGCACCAATAGATTTATTTTTTAATGCTTGTATACCTTGCTGTGGTTTCTTCAAACTCTAGAAACTGCTCAAAGTTGAGCTTATTGCAATAGAAAGCTTTCCCTCATTGAACAATAGCCTCACCTTACACATTTTTCACCATGCAAGGTTTTGGGTTTTTAGAAATGTTCATCATTTATTATTCTTTTTGATTGCACAATGAAGAGATCAGCTCTCTGAATTATGTGTTGTCATCATAATTATTACCCCGCCCCACCCGAAGGGGGAGGGCAAGGGATATTGTTTTTGGTTCGGTTTGTTTGTGTGTTTGTTTTTTTGTTTGTTTGTTTGTTAACACTTTAGCAGCAAAACTAATGGCCAGATTCACCCAGATGCCTATTGAATTTAGGAAAAGTAGGTCAAAGTATGTGCGAGGGGCAGGGTTTGTTGTGCATGGCACCACTTGTTCTTATTATTCTTCTTCTTATTATTATCATTATTACTACTACTGCTACTACTACTGATAATAATAATAACAAGAGCAATCCGAGATTTCTGATCTCCGCCAAGGGATGATGTTGATACAAATGCGAGATCTTTCTCTTTGGAAGATTTCAGGACCACCCATGTGACAAGTTTAAATGGGATTTTTGTATGTTTGAAGCATCCATTCTCCAAAGCCGTCATCAAAGTACAGAGCGATCACATGATCTACCTCTGGTGAAAATTTCATGAAGATCCGTCAAGTAGTTTCCGAGAAATGCCACAAAAATTGTAAATACAGATCCGGATCCAGAATCCAGATCCGGATCCGGATCATCACAAAATTTTAGTGGAGTCGTCCCTGGACCAAGATCTACCTCTGGTGAAAGTTTCATGAAGATCCGTCAAGCAGTTTTCGAGAAATGCCACTAAGATTGTAAATACAGATCCGGATCCGGATCCAGAATCCTGATCCGGATCCGGATCATCAAAAAATTTTAATGGAGTCGTCCCTGGACCAAGATCTACCTCTGGTGAAAGTTTCATGAAGATCCGTTAAGTAGTTTTCGAGAAATGCCACTAAGATTGTAAATACAGATCCGGATCCGGATCCAGAATCCTGATCCGGATCCGGATCATCAAAAAATTTTAATGGAGTCGTCCCTGGCCCAAGATCTGCCTCTGGTGAAAATTTCATGAAGATCCGTCCAGTAGTTTCCGAGAAATCCTGTCCACAGACAGACAGAAGGACAGACGGACAAATAAATAAATAAATAAATAAACCGACTCGATCGCATTATCTCCTTGGCGGAGATAACAAGTGGTGCCCGGCACAACAAACCCTGCCCCTCGCACATACTTTGACCTACTTTTCCTAAATTCAATAGGCATCTATTCTGGGTCAGTGGCAATCCCTAAACCCAATTTGGGGTGAATCTGGCCATTAGTTTTGCTGCTAAAGTGTTAACAAACAAACAAACAAATGACAGGTCATTCACAGAATGACGACTTGCCGGAATAATGCACAGATCTCTGAAACAGAATGAACGGAATGGAGTTGGTTTCAAGTCTCTAGCTGTAATGGTAGCAAAGTTATGAACCAAAATATGTTCTTGACCTTTCTGGTGACCTTGACCTTGACCTTTGACCTTTGGCCTCGAAAAGAGACCACAAGGCTAGTCAATGTTGCCACCAAGTTTGGTCAAGATAATGTGAAAATTGTGGCCTGTAGAGTGCACACAGACAGACAGACAGATTCAGACAGACAAACAAACAAATAAACCAAAATAGAGCGCTGCTTAGGTGACCTTGACCTTTGACGTAGATTTACCAAAATAGTGCAGTGCTTAGGTCAGGTAACGCAGGCCTTGAGTTTATCAACAAATTATGCACTTGGTTTGAAGTCTCTACACCGATTAGAAGCGAAGCTATGGCCACTTATGTGTTTTTGACATTTTGTGTGACCTTGACCTTGGATCTAGATTCACCAAAATAGTGCAGCACCTAGGTAAAGTAACATAGAACTTTCGTTTATCAACAATATGCACTTGGTTTGAAGTCTCTACTATGATTAGAACCAAAGATATGGCTTCTTATGTGTTTTTGACCTTTTGTGTGACCTTGACCTTGACCTTTGACCTAGATCCGCCAAAATAGTGCAGTGCCTGCCCAGTGCCTGTCCTATGTTGATCATGAAATATGAGCTAAATTGAGCTGAAACTGTGGACACCACAGTGCAAATAAACAAACACACAAACAAACAAACAAACAAAAAGTAATATACTAGCCTGGAATCCATACTGATAAAGTGCTGGTCGCGCCCAACGGTCACTGACTTATCAGTCTGGCCTAAGTCGTATAGCGAGCGTTTAGCCCTTACGTCACTAATAAAGTGAATACATGAATATTCATGTTTTCTGCTCTTGGCGAGAACCACCAATTGAATATGAGTTAGCTGGCCAGCAACGGCATTCGTGAATGTTATTTGACATGAGCTTAAAAATTAGATTGTGGTTTGCTTGCGTTTACTCTTGGAGTGGTTGTTAGGTTTTGAACAGGATAATGTTTGGCCATATCTGCATTTTGTTTATTTCAGTGGGATTCCCCGGTATAATAAAGGCTAAATTAAATAATACTCAAATTAAATAACGTATTTCACGGTAATTGGCATTAGCTATAGCTCGAAGGGCATGATTGCACCAGCTAGATTAAAGTGATACTCCACCCAAAAACTTTAATTTGTATATCACTTACTCACCATTAGATGTCTTGAACGGACGAAGTTGTTCTTCACCTGGCGCAACTTTATGGCCACTAGAGAGTTTTGAAAAATTATCCAAATTCCTTTTTTGCTGGAAGCAAATGGGGTCACGCAGTAGCAATGGGAAAACTCCACAAAACGTCCGTTGACAAACTTTCAAAGCATCGTCCAACGCATCGTCCAGCATAATCCAAGTCAGCTTTGTCCACTCGTATCCTCAGAACTCTAGAAACGCCGTTATTTTTCGCTAAAAATAATAAAATACCAGTTATGCTTCAAGTAAGCTCGCGCATTCAACGGAAGTCCCGCCTCCCGGCTCGTTCATTGCCCAGAGACTCTGCTGCCACTCAGATGAATACTCGTATAAACACGAGCCGGGAGGCGGGACTTCCGTTGAATGCAAAACTGTGGTATTTTTATTTATTTTTAAGTCTGTCTAAAGGGGGGAGGGGGGCACCCTTGCAACTGTGAGCCAATCACAGATCTCGCATGGATTTTGTGCGAATATTTGAAAGTCAAACGCTGGTCTATCGACGGAGGCCAGACGTACAAGCAAGTGACCGTTGGGAGCGACCAAAGCTTGATACGGATGGATTCCAGGCTAGTAATATACTTGCGGAATCCGAGATTCCGGCAAGTAATCTGAGATTCCGGCAAGTAACAAACACACACACACACACACACACACACACAAACAAACCGAAGCAAAAACAATACCCCTTGCCCTCCCCCTTCGGGCGGGGAGAGGTAATAATACTCATGATTGCCTAGGGCATGTATGGGAATCTGCAATTACGTAATCCCCCTCCTTTGGAATGTTTTGACGTTTGTTTTCCTTACATAAAATTTGGAAGAGGTGGAGTCATAAATTCAAAAAGGGGTCACCATTGCACTCATGACCTACTATTGCAAGCATAAAAGTGCCTGCACTTGAAGGTGACTGACATTACACCAGGTGATCGATTGGTAAGTGCAAGATCGTGCTCACTCATCTCTTAAAAAATAATTGAAAAAAAAACTTCTGCAAAACTTAATCTGCTCAACTTTAAGTAATATTATTCATATTCATATTCATATTCTCCAGAACACTTGAGAATCAAGAAGCCAGGAGAATGATGATCTCTGGAGTTTCTCTGTTGCTTCTACTGACATCTGCCATCTCCGTTAATTATGCCGGTAAAGCATCATCTCTCTTTACTTTTCAAAGGTGTAAAGCTTGTTTTATTCCTCATGATCACTATCTATGATTAAATAACAGTGAAGGGAATTGCTTTATTGCCCGTCCAAAAGCAAAATGGGTACAAATATTTATTTATTTTGATGACAGATATAATGAGAGAAATTTAATGTCACAAAAAAAACATGAAAGATCATTCATTATTTACAGGGCCTCAGGCATGTGTGGAAAAAGCTTGCAACACTTATTTTGAAAACATATTGAATAATTTTTGCTTTTGGCTTGAGAAATTAAAAACTGGTATTCAAAAACAAGCATGTATTGGTATGCATGTCTGGAATGTCGGTAAAACGAAAGAAACAGGCATTAAAAAAAGCTCAAAGAAGTGTGAAAGCAGCTCCATTTAAGAGTGCCTATGATTTATTTAACAGACAGAAATAATAGAGGAAATTTTTGATTAAGTTGAAAAAAAAAACGAAAGTCAAAAAAAAAAAAAAATGAAAGATCAAACACTATTAATCAGGAATGTGTGGTAATGGCTATGGGCACTTATTTAAAAAAATTTGCATAATTCTTCTGGCATGAGGAATGACCAGTATTTAAAAAGAAATTAAATGTGAAAGCTGCTCCGTAAAAGATCACTTGCTAATTTAGATCAGAAAAACACAAATACCCATGCCACACTAATACACAGGAAAAGTGTATTAATACATGTGCTCTAATGAAATCAAAAAATACCCGGCAACATAAGCATATACAGAGTAGTTTACATGTATTTAGGCAGAAATGCAATTATTTCCTGCACTTTTTAATCAAGCAAATATTTAAAAATGTAAGAAATGTTTAAGGTATGAACTGTCTACTTTGCTTTAGTCTGGGGTTATTTCAATTCCCTCTGGGTAACCTTGTTCGGAATTACAGGAATTTTTGTCCTCAGAACCCAGCAACACAACCTAAATACATATTGCATTATGATTTTTTTATTTACCAGAACTGATATTCTATTGATTTGTCTTACTTTGTGGAAACATACTATTGGTTGCACAGATAAACAAACATATCTATTGACCTGTGCTAATGCCATCCCATCAGAAAATATTACCAAAGTAATTTGTGATACTGTAGTTATACAAAACATAAAAATTGTACATAAAAAAAAAAAAAAAAAAAAAAAAACTGAAACTATTAGGGTGAGCTGTAAGCTGAAAGGAGTAGTTTAAGATTTTTATGTTTGATATAAAAAAATCTTGGTGAGACTACAAAACTCAGCAGAACTGGGCATTGCTATGGCAATCGTGCATGATATTGTGTAGACATATCAGCATCCAAGTGGAAGATATTGTTTAGAGCACTAAAAACATTTATGTTGGCAGAACAAAACTTACTCACGAGTAGAAAAAGTGACTCAGACCTGAGAGATAGAAAAGTAAAGCTGTACGTACATGCTTTTATCCTCCCTTTCTTCAAGTAAATAAAGTTGCTTGACGATAATGCAGTTTTAGCCTTCCCCTTTTGACTGACACCCCAGACAGTTATGGTTTGTGACACACTGTGCATGCAGACCTACTGCAGTACCAGTGAACTGAAGGATAATAAAACACAACAACTCAGGGAAACTCATTGAAATGATATAATAGAAGGAAGGAATATTATGATGCTCTGGCAGAGGAAATATGCAGAAAAGTGACAGAAGCTTCTGCCCCAAGCGACAGCGAGCTAACATTTGACTCAGGCTACACCCGCCTTTCACTCCAACCAGTGTATATATGTGCCCAATGAACAACATAAATTTACAATATCGAATTCTCTTCTGTAAATTTCAGTACCCTAATTGGTGCACTCTTGTCATTTAATTGTGTGATAATATATATTTGACATACCGCGGTTGGAGTCATTTTATTTGTATACGTAGATATGAACATACTGCAGGTAGCAAGCTGATTGTTTACCTCAGTTATCCACTAATTTTAGATAGCTAGCTAAGATTTCACCCAAGTTATGACTTTGGAATTATTACGTAATATTAGACATTTAAGCATCTTTGTCCTAAGGTGATTTTTACTCGTGCAAGCTTTGTAGTAGTACACAAACCACCTAGGGCTGGTAAACTGTATCACAATACAATATGCATGAGCCTAATTCTAATATATCTTTATCTTGACTATAATTTATGCTAGGTGGGAAAAAAGAAAACTTTTCTATTTAAATGCACTAAAGATTTATAACTGTTATGGATGGCTTCAGCTCCATAGAGGAGGCTGTCTGGGCCACAGGTTGGTAATCCGTACAGTTTACAATGAAAACATGATTAAATAATGTGAGTAATGACAAACCGAAGGACAATTTTCTTTGTGAATTATTGTTTAATTATTTCATTTTATTTCTATTTGTTTATTTACATAAATGGAGCGCAGTAGTTGTCATTCATACTGGACTTTTACGACAGTTATTCAGACTGTTGCTAGAGGTGAGTTGCACTCGACAATAGTCAAATCCCTTCAAGCCACGACCATTAATGAGTGAGACATCCTGTCGCCTGCTTATCTCTGATGAGAGTAACACATACTCAGTGTCAAGAACAGGGAGGGAGGATGACCAAGCAAGAGAAAAACAAATCAACATCGAACCCTGTGAGGACATGCTTTTTATTATGATATCGAAAATCTTTTCATTTCAAAAACAATTTTCAAAATGCTTTAGTTTTGAAATGTCACTTCAGACTCATCCAGTGCTTTATGCGTAGCACTCTGAGCAGTATCAATATCCATATGAAGAGAAATTAGTCTGTTGAAATTCAATGCGCTTTATGAATGTTTAAGTTACAAGATTTATAAAAAAGGTGACAGCTCAAGCCGAGGGAAGGCTAACAAAAACAGGAACCTTCTCCTGAAAACGGTGACGTCTGGTCACCCGACTGAATGGGGCAAAATTCGTGAAGATACCCGATGACACAAACTTTTCACCCGCATCTGCATTAAATGAGGGCAGAGAGCAATGGACTGTATGACCAGTGATTTAGTACTGGCAATAATTAAAGGCTGTAGGTCTAATGGTTTTTTTTTTTTTTTAATTTACTTAAGACAATTTTCTGGTGTCTATGAAACAAGTTTTAAACCTAGTTGCAGAAAAGAAAATAAAAAATAAACCCAAATTCAGAATTTGCAGCCACTCTCTCCTCTTTAAATTTGCGTTGTCTTGAGTGGCAGTAAGTCATAAAAATGAGGCTCTACATCCAATGGTTGCCTCATTGCAGCACAAAGTGAGCAATGTTGGAACTAAACCTTATCAGTAAGGTGCACATAATTCCCCTTGTGACGTCAGTGGGGGTGCTGTGTCAAAATGGGAAGCAATCTGGTTTCACATGATGCCGCTTGGCTTCTAATTCCCTGTATCACTTGGGTCTGTCCCTTGTTCTTGGACCTTGTGCAATATTACAAGTTAACCCTTTCAGCATCATAGGCAACTATAGTTGCCTAATGAGGTAAGATATCAAAATCAGATGCTGTTGAAAACCTATCATGTGGCAACTTGTTTAAAAGAGCTCAGGACAGCTCAGGATAATTACATTTTTAATTCCTTGAAAATTTATTCAGCGCTCAAAGGGTTATGGTCCCCCAATTGGGGGACCCTGAGAGGGACCCTGAGAACACACCAAAAGAAACGGCAAAAAATGAAGCATTACCCATGTAACAGTATAGTCATACTGCATATCAAATTAAACAGAAGAACCTCAGCTACAAGAATATATCAGCCATTTTTACGTGCAATTCCGGCACCAACAAAATGAATTACCAAACACCAAAATCCCTACAGCGCCACCTAGTTAACCCACTCGCCACAATTTCGATGCTGTCACTCTGCTGCTTTATGCCACATGCACAACCAATAGCTCAAATGAAACCAGACTCCACAGATTCCAATGATGAGCCCCCTTTACTCTACTCCAAAGCATCTGCAAGATATCAGCAAAAGAAGAGCAACAACAGAAACAGAAACATAAAAAACAAGAGTATTTACACATCTGAACAAATCTCACAAGTGTCCCCTTCATTTTGAGACCAAAATTATTCAAATAGACCTTACGGTTGCAGAGATATGCCCTTTTCAATTTGGGTATGCAATTTTTGGTCTAAAAAACAGGCTAGGGTTTAAAGGGCTATTAAGGAGTAGTCTTCTCAACCTGACATAAGCATTCATGGTCTCATTTCTCTTTTGCAGGTGTGGCCGTTACGGACTGTGAGGCATGCAGCAAAGATGCGACGTGTCGGAAGCCTCAGCCACGCGCCCGAAACTCGAGTCCGACGTGCAGCTGCACAGATGGATTTGCAGGAGACGGTGTCTTCTGCTACAACCGCACGGAATGTGCCGTCAATGTCTGCTGTGTGCCCGGCTTCCGCTGGCTTCCGGAGCAAGGCTGCGTAGATGTGGATGAGTGCGCCTTGCCTGAGATGGCCTGCCCCCCGCCTCTGTTTTGCGAGAACACGCTGGGGTCATTCGACTGCCGAATACCACGAGGAAAGCCAGTGCTCCCCAAGCCCAGCCGTGCGCCGGTCGGCCACCGACGCTCGGAACGCAGTGCCCACCTTGAGCACGACCATGACCTCCATTCGGTACTGTTCCAGTGCGACGGCGTAGCATGCCCTGCTGGTCAGGACTGCATTGTCAATGGGTTGTCCAGACAGTGCAGAGACCCGTGCCTTCACTACAGTGAACTCCATGACGAGTGGCGTTCCACTGACTACACTCGCTCCGAGGTCAACTGTGACAGATCAAGGGAATTTCACGGCCAGTGGTACCGCCTTTTCCTGGGAAAAAGAAGTGTACGCATGCCGGAGAGGTGCGTCCCTACTCATCGGTGCGGTACTCATGCCCCACTGTGGCTCCCAGACGGCCACCCAGAGCTGTCAGATGGAATCGTCTCGAGCCCGGTTTGTGGGCACTGGGCTGACAACTGTTGTCAGTTTCCATCAAATCCAATCCACATCAAGGCCTGTCCTGGAAATTACTTTGTCTACAAGCTTGTTCATCCTACTGTCTGCAGTTTAGCCTATTGTTCAGGTATGTTGTATCCTTCCTGCACACATAACACTTTGTAGAATCACCCGACCAAAAATTTTGGATACTGCAACAACAAATATTCAGCCGTATTTATGGATTATTTAATATTTATTATAAAAATTTGTAAAAGAATTTTACAGTGCATACATAACCCAAGATTTTGGCAAGTGTACAAGTAAGAAATTACTATTTCATATTTGCGATATTAACAGTCAGTTAAGTCACCAGAATTTCACAGTCAGTAGGTGGCAGTATGGAACAGATTCCAATTTTGACATTGATGGCCACATTCCTAAGCATGGTGCTGAAAGGTTTATTGCTCAATATAGGTAAGAACATTTACTGAACAATTCAAATGTAAATTGTCCTTTTCCAGATCCCAACACTGCTGTGTGCGAGACCTGTGGACCAGAAGAAACCTGTGTGAGCGAAGACAAAGTCCACTGGAGGTGTGCAGGACAAGGTGGGTTTAACAGACCTGGGGTGCATCTCAAAACCTAGGCTGCAGCCTTCGAAGGCTGCATTTTTAGGGGTCATCGCTTAATTCCATCCGGCAAACTGACTTAACGTCATTTCATCTCCATTAAACAGCTTTGGTTTAAGCTAGTTGTCTCTGGTTTCCCTAATCCCAACCTCAACTCTAACCCCTAACCCTAAACCTAGCCCCAAACCTAACTCGGACCCTAAATTTGATCTTATCCCTGACCCTAAATGTTAGTTTGGCAGATGGAAGTAAGTGACGACCCCTAAAATGCAACCTTTGAAGGATGCAGCCCACACTTTGAGATGAACCCCAGGTCATTAAAACATCTCTTTTTATAAAATATGTTTTGCTATTGGAAGTGCCTGGATCTTACCTGCTCAGAGCTTGTTTCCTCATTCGCTCTCTCATTTAGTTGAGTTAACCCACATTATTAATGCAGTCTGTGAGCTTTTGTTTCTGCACTGCAATACATTTCAGGCTGGGGAAACTAAGAGACAGGCTGCATTAAAGATGTGAGTTAACTCAACTAATGTGATTTCACTCAGCTTGAAGATAAGGTTTGTTTCCACTTGCAATTAATCAAGACAGTGGATAGTTTTAAGTGTCACTTTTTAAATCTTAGAAACTTGAGTTACAGTACTGTGCAAAAGTCTTAGGCACATTTAAAGCAATTTCTTAGGGCATACATGCTTGCAAAAATGATGAAATTAAAAGTTTCTAATAACTGAGAATTGTCCGAAATAGTTGGGACAAAGTGTAAATGGTGAATAAAATCAAAACACAATGACTTTCAAATCACACTAGCCAGTATTTTATTCACAATAGAACAGAGATAACATAGCAACTGAGAATTTGAAAATGAGAAATTTTACAATTTTATCCACAAAATGAGCTCATTTCAAATTTGATGGCTGCTACAAGTCTCAAAAAAGTTGGGACAGGGGCCTGTTTACCATAGTGTAGCATCCCCTCTTCTTTTTAAGACAGAGTGGAGGCGTCTGGGCATTGAGGAGATAAGTTTCTTGAGTTTAGCCATTGGAATTTGATCCCACTCTTGTTTAATACAGGCCTCCAGCTGCTGGAGACTTTTGGGTCTCCTTTGACGGACTTTTCATTTAATTATGTGCCAAATGTTCTCAATCGGTGAAAGATCAGGACTGCAGGCTGGCTAGTTGAGCACACGGACTCTTTTACTACGAAGCCATGCTGTTGTAATAGCTGCAGTATGTGGTTTTGCATTCTCTTGCTGAAATACATAAGGCCTTCCCTGGAATAGATGTCATCTGGAGGGGAGCATCTGTTGCTCTAAAACCTTTACATACCTTTCAGCATTGATGGTGCTTTTTAAAACATGCAAGTGTCCCACACCATATGCACTAATGCATCCCCATACCATCAGAGATGCTGGCTTTTGAACTGCCGATAACAGGAGGGGTGGTCTTTCTCCTCTTTAGCCCGGAGGACATGACACCCATGATTTCCGACAAGAATGTCAAATTTGGACTCATCTGACCACAGGACATTTTGCCACTTTGCTACATTCCATTTTAAATGAGTCTTGGCCCACAGAACACGGCGCCACTTCTGGATCATGCTCAACAATGGCTTCCTTTTTGCATGATAGAGTTTTAGGTGGCATCTGTGGATGGTACGGTGGACTGTGTTTACAGACAGTGGTTTCTTGAAGTATTCCTGGGCCCATTTAGTAATGTCAATGACAGAATCATGCCAGTGAGTGATGCAGTGGCGTCTGAGGGCCCGAAGATCATGGGCATCTAGTAAAGGTCTTCGGCCTCGTCCCTTACGCACAGAGATTTTTCCAGTTTCTTTGAATCTTTTGATGATGTTATGCACTGTCGATGATGAGACCTTCAAAGCCTTTGCAATTTGACGTTGAGGAACATTGTTTTAAAGTATTTCACAATTTTTTTACGCAAGCCTTCACAGGTTGGAGAGCCTCTGGCCATCTTTACTTCTGAGAGACTCAGCATCTCTAAGACATCCCTTTTATAGCCAATCATGTTGCACACCTGATGCAGTTAACTTAATTACTTGCTAAATGTTCTTTCAGCTGATTCTCTAAATATATTAATTGCTTTTTCAGCCCTTTTTTGCCTGTGTCCCAACTTTTTTGAGACCTGTTGCAGCCAGAAAATTTGAAATAAGCTCATTTCGCGGATAAAAACGTAAAACGTCTCAGTTTCAACATTTGAAATGTTATCTATGTTCTATTGAAAATAACATTGGTTCATGATCTGAAAGTCATTGCATTTTGATTTTATTCACAATTTACACGTCGTCCCAACTATTTCGGAATTGGGGTTGTACGAAACAGAGCTGTAAACTGTTAGAAACTAAATGAAATCAATAAAATCAATTTGTTGAGACTACCCTTTGCCAAAAATTTGGGACACTGTCCTGTTGCACTATAGTTTCATAAGATGATTGGCTTCTTGCTTCTTCCAAGCACAGGGGAAAACTTGCCACCGTTCTTCTGTTGACTGTCTGTCTCACTTATGTCTCTCCCTTCAAGAAATTACAAACAGCCATGATGATGTTGACATCAAGGTTCTGTCAAGACCATAATATCCGTATTGACTATTTTTAATGGAATACAAACATTTATTTATTAAACTTTTCTGTAAATTAGCATTTGGAATTTCAAATTTACTTCTTATCTTCTGGAACTCTAATATGCCATCAAAAAGTAAACATCTGATGCAGATTTAAATTTTAAAAAGTGCAGGGTGCCTAAGACTTTTGCACAGTACTGTGTATATCTAAAACTTGTCAAGACAGGCAAAGTTCAACAGAAGAAATAAGTTCACATGAGAGTGGGGCTATCGTGTTTTACACTGTGGGTTATTAAGGCTCCCTGTCTGTTGTTCAGGAGCCCTACTGCAACCCCAACATCTGGAGTGTGGTAGGCACTCCATGCACGTGGGTTTAGACAAGGATCTCCTAGTGGCCAGAGGTCTGAATGTATATTCTGCACACCTGGCTGACATCCGCTGCACAGCTCACGGCAACAATGACAGCATGGTGTGGTTTCATATTGAACGCCAGTCGGGAAACTGCGGAACCCAGCTGACGGTGAGGAAGCAACCTTTTAGGGGAGTCCTCAAAGAGCTGAATTTCAAAAAACATTAATTCTTTCTTTTTTTCCCATATTTTTATGGCTATTCTATCAAAGGACACATAATGTGCATCTTAAAGGCACTTTAGTCCTCCGACTGAATGTATCATACAGTGAGGTCAAAGTACTTATTGCTGAATAGTAATAGCTCTCTAAAAGATACATAATAAAACTGATGATGCCATTCAAAATAACACTGTTTGTGTGAGGAACAACCCAGAACAGGGGTGAGAAATCCATATTCAGAAAATAAAAGCCCTTCTGGTATTTTGTTTTACTCTCTGACCCCCTGGACAACTTAAATTTCTCTGACCCTCATGCGATTCTGGTGCTTATATTTATATTCACTCTGTTTTGGCAGACAAATGAAACCCACGCCATATATTCCAACTCTATATTTGTTTACCCTGTTATCCATGAAGAGGGGGACCACTACTCCGTTCCAGAGAAAATTCCGCTGTCCTGTGTGTACCCCCTGGACTTTCATGCCAGCTTGGATGTGGCTATCCAACCTGAACTGTGAGTACTGCTATGACCACAGAGAATAAAACCAAAAGTCCCTAAAGAGATGCCGGAAGTTATAAAACAGATTATGGTATACAGTCCGCTCCAACAGCAGTGCAATAGCAAGACCAATTCCTTTGTTTTTGCTAAACACTGAACAAATTTTTGGTTGGATCGAAAGATGAATATACATAGGGCAGGAGACCAGAATTTCAGCTTTTATATCTTAGTATTTGTACCTAAATGAATTAAACTATTTAACACCTTTGATATTAGACCTGCCAATTTTACAGTGAGCAACAGAAGTGGAAGAGAGTATTTCAGAAAATGAAGGTAAATTACACGTAAGCTCTAACTGCAGATGAGATTTATGGGAGATACAATTCATGGAACATCTATTCCACCTTTTGAGACGTAATAACTCCCATCTTTTGAATAGTTCTGGTGACCACCTCCTCATGAATATTCATTATAAAGATATATGCTCCAGGAACAATAACAATGATGGCATCATTTAGACGCCTGCATCTAGGGCCACAACTTCTGTGCTGCAAGGGGTTAAGCAAGATGTGTGACACATGGAACTAATTGCTTATTAGCCCCTAAGGGGCCATGCACACATGAGATGTGTACATTCTTTCAACGCTTCAATCTCTATTTATTTATCAATGGTAACGTGCACCCGAAGCACGCCTTCTTACCTTACGTCCCATCTACTGTATTAAAATAATCAGCATTTTGCGTTTTTAATATGGCGTCTAAAGTACAAATCTGTGGAAACCTGCTGCTCATTAATGTCAGTTTCTCAGCAGGCATCCAATCATACGAGAAAGGGCGAGACTTGTATTTTCATTGGTCCACTTTTGTAAACAGTTACAATAAAAATGTAACAATGTTAGATGCAGTCACTTGCTGTCATTGCAAAGTTTCAATGCATTCCTTTCCCTCTCGCTTTTACAGTAAATGTCACGTCTTGCTTTTTTTTTTCACGCACAAGTCCTCAAAAGTCTGCTTCTCTCCAAAGTGAGCATCTGAACCTGGGAATGGAGAGTGTGAGTGAGTGTGAGAGCTGGTCTTTTGCCGTTTCTAGGGGTGTCAGAGTTATAATATTTAATTTTTTTTTTTAATTTACTGATTTAATGGAACCTTTTTCAATTTGAGAGCATTTTCCTCTTTTTTAACGATGCCCAGGGAGTAATGGCAGACAGTGCTCCTGCAAATTGACAGAGTGAAAGAGAGAAACAGGGGTTAAACTTGGAGGACTTTAAGAGTTTTGGGTCAAACTCTAGAAGTTTGTCCCAACTTCACCCATCCAGAAGTCTGAGTTGCTAGCCGTACTGCTCCTCAGTTTCTCATTAAGCAACTTACCTCTTGGTTAACCGGTTACCCAATTGCTTGAAGACTAAAAAGTGCATTCTTATGAAATTATTTAACCTCTAAGGCCCTATCGTACAAAGGAATTAATCCTTTTAGTTCAAAATAGTTTCTTTAGATAGGCATGGGCAATACAAATGAATAAAATGACAACATTTCTTGAGTTGCTGAGAAAAAAAAAGTTTTTATTATTTTCTAATGATTTTTTGCAGGTAAGTACAGAAGACACAGACGAAGAGTTTGCCACAAGTCCAACGCCTTTTTACAGGAAAGGGTCTCAGAGCCACAGGGTCCCAAAAATGGCTGATTTCGGCATTTGTCAACAAAACCCATTGTGAAAATTGGGGGGTGAAGCCTGAGGGCATTTTTGAAAATGCCGTCTACTCAGAAATAAACCTGGCCAAATTATCCATTAGGGTACCCTAACAGAAATAATTGATGCTAAAGTCATCAACCCCTTTTCTGAAGTAGCAGCACCCCCTAGGCCCTTTTTAATGGAAAATGCATTGAATTTCACCCAATTATGTTCAACAAACATTAGGTTTTGCATTGATATTAAAAAATGGAATGAATGGGTTGCCTGTGAAGTTTTTTTTTTTTGGATCAATGGCCTGCAAAATGTCAAAATTATCGGTGGGAGGGCAAACATTAACGCTACTCGCCCATTACTATATAAAATGCAGTGAAGTCGCTGATGCCGGCAGTTGTTTGCCCTCCCACTGCTACTGAAATGAATCAAACGTTCCCCCTTCAATAACCCGTGGTGATAAAAAAAAAAAAAAACCTTTGCACTGTTTTTTACAATGTCCATATACCCTCCTCCCATGATAGTTTCAATGAGCTACTGCGAATAATTCATAGTAAAACACAGTAACGTGCAGTCGGAGGTTAGTTTGGCGAGGCAGAAACCTCCCCTTTGCTTGATTAGCAATCAGACGATTAACTAGTTTAGTAAGACTATTCGGCAGAATGACGGGCCAGTTTAAGTTTCCGTGGCGTTATTACTCAGTACATCGAACCTGAAATGCTCACTAGATAGCAGATTTGCGCGTACTTGCTTCCAGGAAGCCGAAGCAATGTCATCAACAAATATTAAAACAGTCCGACTAATGCAGAGTTCAATGCTTAATCAATATACAATGTATTCTCCTTTAAATATGCGCTGTTATACCCAAACAAAAAGCGGGCGCTTATTTTCAGTCTTCTTTCATAATCCGATTAACAAAATGTTTAAACGATTTGCAGAATTACCGAGAGCCGATCATTTTTCCTAATTGATTATTCAGATTTCCATCCTCGCAGTCTCGAATTGAAGGGTATAAGTGCATGAATCTTGTGACCGGTGTTCGCGAGGTGGCATATTTTGATAGGTAGCAAAATTTGTCAGAACACTGGTAGGTTTTGAACGCCTGGCGCTGGTTTATTCCTTGGTATATTTTACTGAAACTTCACAAATAGGGTCACAGAATATTCTGTCAACTAACTTTGTAGGTTATAGTAAAAAATACACTCACCTTTCTTGCTATTGTTGAGAAGAAGTCACAGCGAACTCGCGATGAACTTCAACAACTTCTGTCGAACTTATTTCACATCCCCTGGAGGTCTAGTTTGGACGATAGACTCGTAATTTCTCAAATTAGATGGCTGTAAGTCAATCAGGGCCGTAGCTGGGATATCACGTCAGCGCGAACTGTTTGAAATCTACCTCCAAAATGGATATTTTTGCCACGCCGTGCACTTGAAAGTTTGTAAACACGGTGCAAATTGAGGTCACGCATTCATCCAACGGGCGAATAATAGCTCTGCTCAAATCGCGTTATTGGCCGTAATACGCAGAGTTCATGTATGAAATGCGGGTATCCTATTGAAAAGGTTGCTTTTAATCAAACCATGGTGTTCTTTTTGTATGAAAATGGTATTTACATCATTTTTTTGTAAGTTTTCTGAGGCTTGTTTACCGCCCCAGTTCAGCTGTTACGCATTCCATTAGAGTTTATGCAGAGCGTTGCCCATGCCTACTTTAGAAATGTTTTGCAAACTCAATTAAATCAAAGATTTAATTTTCCATTGTGTTTTGCCTGAATGACACTGTGTGAGATACTGTTCAATAGGTTGTTTTGTCTTTTTCAAGTTCTAGTTTGTTTTGCTCAGTTATAATGCTTGTTCAATTTCTCATAAAAGTTACATTTAGCATTAATCCTTTTAAGAGTATCAATTGTGTAAAATGGTTCACACCAGGTTTTAACTTGAAGAAAGTTGAGAAAAATTGCCCAGAGAAACTAATGCTTGGAAGTTGTTCTATAAGGCCCACTAGTATCAGCCATGAAAAACGTTTAAAATTTCCAAAGCAAATTTTTGAGAAATCTGCGTTTTTAGAAAATCTTGAATTCTGAGATATATTTCTTTTATTTTTGGAATGTAACTAACAATTTTCCCCAAGCATTGCCTATTTTTCAATTCAAAACCCCCCTCCATTTTGTTTGCATGATCAAATAATTATGTAAGAACCCAATATTTGACACCTATAACAGTTCATTGCAGGACAGTGACCTGTTTGGGATAAATGGTTTCAAGGAAAGTTCTAACCAGGGGCGGTGTTAGACTTGAAAATTCCGGGCTAATATCCCTCGCTTTATTGACAACAATTAGTCCTGGCTAATTCAAGATGGTTTTCTTTTATTAACATGTTTTCCAATTCAAGAATAATCAAGTGACAATTGAAGACACGGCTTCTCTCCCCCATGCGATCTAAAAGCGACAAAATAAAGGGCTACATTCAGTACAGAAAAATAATTTAATTATAATTAGGTCTATGCACAGGCACTCGGCGACGGCATTTCAGAACTCTTCAGCGAATGAAGGTAATTTCGGCGACATGTACATGGTTTTGTCCGTTTAAATTTTCCAATCAGACAGCTGTCTATTTTTGATGGCGAGTTGCATGACTGTGCTGGAAAAACAGGTGTACGTACTTGTCGCCGAAATTACCTTAATTCGCTGAAGAGTTCTGAAATGCCGTTGCCGAGTGCCGGTGCAAAGACCTAATTATAATTAAATTATTTTTCTGTACTGAATGTAGCCCATTATTTTGTCGCCTTTAGATGGCATGGGGGAGAGAAGCAGTGTCTTCAATTGCCACTTGATTATTCTTGAATTGGAAAACGTGTTAATAAAGGAAAACCATCTAGAATTAGCCAGGACTAATTGTTGTCAATAAAGGGAGGTATATTAGCCCCGGAATTTTCAAGTCTAACTCCACCCCTGAATTGCATAATAAGCATTAGGTAATGGTAAGGACATGGAATCAATAGATTGCACCAGGATATAACGATGTTATATAATAAAGGTGTACAAAATTTGGTGTCAACCACTTCAAGTGCCCAGTTACTTGAAAGATGTTGCACGTTGAATGCCGAGAGAAACTTTGCCTGGTTTGTTTCCGAAAAGGAAATTTCAAGATCACCGAAAATTTGCTTGATAAAATTCATGAACACATTTTGACTGATTACAATATTGATGATATTCGTTTGCCATGTGGATTATGTTCAACATGCAAAAGGACTCCGAATGCCTTGTCTGAGCTCAAACCAGGCAAACTTTCTCTCAGCATTCAACGTGCAACATCTTTCAAGTAACTGGGCACTTGAAGTGGTTGACACCAAATTTTGTACACCTTTATTATATAACATTCTACCATTCATTCCAGCGAATTCTGCATTTTGATTGGTTAACACCAGGTATCTATTCACCGGTAAACTACCTCGCGCTGGGTCAAGACCTCACGCTGTGTGAAAAGCTCTCGCTTGATTATCGAGCCGCTTCAATAGAAAACGTAGGCTATTAATTTCCGTGTCCATAAAAATATTTTCGTAGGGGTGTTGACAGGAGTCATGGTAGAATGGAGATAAACCTATCGTTTTTTTTGAGCACTCTGTATTTATCGTAGGCTAGATACCTGGAAATTTACATTTGAAACCTCGTGCTTGAAATTTCCAGGTATCTATCCTATGATAAATACCTCGTGTTAGAAAAAAACTGTAGGTTTATCTCCTAAATCATTACATCCTGGTGCAATCTATCGATTCCATGTCCTTACCATTACCTAATGCTTATTATGCAATTCAAAATAGGCCTTTTCAGATGAAATAAGTGTGGGTGGAATTTGTGGAATGCAGTAAGAACTTTCCTTGAAACCATTTATCCCAAACAAGTCATTGTATTGCAATGAACTGTTATAGGTGTCAACTATCGGATTGTTATATAATCATTTGATCATACAAACAAAATGGAGGGGGGTTTTGAATTGATAATTAGGCAATGCTTAGGGAAATCTGTTAGTTACATTCCAAAAATTAAAGAAATATATCTCAGAATTCATGATTTTTTAAAAATGCAGATTTCTCAAAAATTTGCTTTGGAAATTTTAAGCGGTTTTCATGGTTGATACCAGTGGGCCATATAGAACAACTTCCAAGCATTAGTTTCTCTGGGCAATTTTTCTCAACTTCCTTCAAGTTAAAACCTGGCGTGAGTTTTGTCAGTGGGAAATGAGCCTAGATTTTGCTTTTGCTCATTCCATGGCACTTGGCAGGTCACTGGAGAATGCAGTCATTGGAGTTGGTGCCTGGCCTGAGGCTGTCATGTACCTGTACCGCTACGATAACTATACAGACCCCTACAATGAAGAGGCAGTTGTCCTGCCCCTTGGTTGCCCCCTGTATGTGGGGGTGTCCGTAGAAGAGGCAGATTTGGATGGATTTGCCGTCATCCTGGAGAACTGCTATGCTACGCCCTCTGCAGACTCAAATGACCAGCCGCACTTCTCCCTGATTCAAAACAGGTCAGTTCACGCTAGCCTGGAATCCATACTGATAAAGTGCTGGTCGCGCCCAACGGTCACTGACTTATCAGTCTGGCCTCAGTCGTATAGCCAGCGTTCAGCCCTTACGTCACTGTTGAAGTGAATATATGAATATTCATATTTTCTGCTCTTGGCGAGAACCTCCAATCGAATATGAGTTAGCTGGCCAGCAATGGCATTCGTGAATGTTATTTGACATGAGCTTAAAAATTAGATTGTGGTTTGCTTGCGTTTACTCTTGGAGTGGTTGTTAGGTTTTGAAAAGGATAATGTTTGGCCATATCTGCATTTTGTTTATTTCAGTGGGATTCCCCGGTATAATAAAGGCTAAATTAAATAATACTCAAATTACATAACGTATTTCACGGTAATTGGCATTAGCTATAGCTCGAAGGGTATGATTGCACCAGCTAGATTAAAGTGATACTCCACCCAAAAACTTTAATTTGTATATCAATTACTCACCATTAGATGTCTTGAACGGACGAAGTTGTTCTTCACCTGGCGCAACTTTATGGCCACTAAAGAGTTTTGAAAAATTATCCAAATTCCTTTTTTGCTGGAAGCAAATGGGGTCACGTAGTAGCAATGGGAAAACTCCACAAAACGTCCGTTGACAAACTTCCAAAGCATCGTCCAACGCATCGTCCAGTATAATGCAAGTCAGCTTTGTCCACTCGTATCCTCAGAGCTCTAGAAACGCGGTTATTTTTCGCTAAAAATAATAAAATACCACAGTTAAGCTTCAAGTAAGCTCGGCCATTCAACGGAAGTCCCGCCTCCCGGCTCGTTCACTGCCCAGAGACTCTGCTGCCACTCAGATGAATACTCGTATAAACACGAGCCGGGAGGCGGGACTTCCGTTGAATGCAGAACTGGAATTTTTATTTATTTTAAGTCTGTCTAAAGGGGAAAGGGGGGCACCCTTGCGACTGTGAGCCAATCACAGATCTCGCATGGATTTTGTGCGAATATTTGAAAGTCAAACGCTGGTCTACCGACTGAGGCCAGACGGTCCTTGTACGTACAGGCAGTTCGTTTTTTAACTCTGAAACCAAAACGAGAAAACGGAAGTAGCGCAGTTGTTTCGTTTTGGAACAGGAATGAATAAACGGAAAACTATGGTTGTTCCGTTTTTCCGTTTTCTACCGAAAAATGGAGAATTGGTTCGTTTTTCCCTTATCGTCGTTTGAATCAAAAACGAAAACCCCCAAAACCACTTTCATGAAAATGGTCCAATTTTGGTTTTTGTTCATTCGTTTATTCATTTTTCTCTTTTGATTTCAGAAGTGAAGAAGGGTAGACCGTTGAAACGGAAGTGAAAGTAAATACATCAAAATAAGAGTGATGAGAAAAGAATGGTCATTCTGCTAAAGCTAACATATGCAAGCACAGCATTTATACCATGCAGGGTAATGCTGAAGGTTAAATAGGCTAAATAAATATATACGTTTTTTTGTTTTATTCTTTTTATTTACACATTAAATATTTTATATTCAAAAAGTGTGTGATATGTCATTTAGCTGCGTAGCTTGCAGAAGTAGTCTGAGTGTTCCTTCACAATTAACCCTCAGACTAAATTAAGCACTGAAAAAATCAGCAAGGTCTAAATTAGGTTGGAGAACATAGGTGCTTCATTTGCGTGCATGATAAATTGTTATTTTTCGCGACCATTTGTCCTCAGTTTCGCAGATTAAAATCTAGTGATTGTTTACTTTGGTTAAGTTCTTTACTCTTTTCGTGCAGTGGTTTCATATATTTCACGACGTGGATATGGAATTTTTTTTTTTTTTCGTGGTTTACTTGAGGTTATGAGGATAAATAACTGCGCTCAACATAAATAAACACATATGACAAATTATTAGCTCGTTAAAGGGTAGCACTCGCGGTTGCAAGTAAAACCAAAATATTCGGCGGGACAACAGTAACTAGTTTGGACAACACTGGTCCAAAGTGACCAGCAGAGGTCCCCACATTCATCCAAATTATTATTCACCGATTCACATAGAAATTGACTACGTAATTACTTAAAACTCTATGATGAGATCAAGCTTAACTTCACTTTTTATACTACTACTTTGATTTTGCATTGTAATGGACTTAGGTCATGACATTACATCGTGGACAAATCAATCTGCCATAGCGGCATTGATCATTATCATATTGACTTGCAGTAGACAGGCTTTATAGGCTATGTCATTAACAGATGAATAAATAAATAAATAAAACAAAATGATAATAATGATAATAATAAAATAACATCATATAATATGGGTTTTTTGCACCTTAATGGCCCTACAGTGGAGTCTGGAGAAGGATTTTCATCAGTCCAATATAGAGCAGCATCTGCTAGCTCAGGCGATGAATGTAAAAACATCCCTGCAGGCCTTGGTGGCATCTTAGGGCCACCAGGTTTCTAAAAGCAATATTAGGCGCCACCTCCACAACCACAGGTTCTTTGGAGGGTTGGCAGAAGAAAGCCTTGTCTGACCAAAAGTCACAGAAGCAAGCGCTTGGAGTTCGCCTAACGTCATTTAAATTATGACTGTGTTTTGGTCAGATTAGACTGAAATTACACGTTTCGGTCAGATACAGCATTGGCATGTTTGGCTTCGAAACTGAGATGCATACAAGGAGAAACACCTCACACCCGTGATGAAATATGATGGTGGTCAGTCATGTTTTAGGGCTGTTTTAATTCAAAAGATCCAGGGGCACTGGTTAAGATTAATGGCATAACAACTTCCACCAAGTATTTGGATATTTTGGCTGACAATCTTGTTGCCTCAGCCAGAAGGCTGGGACTTCGTAGAAGGTGGGCTTTCCATCAAGGCAATGACCCAATGCATACATCAAGATCCGCACAGAAATGGTTCTGTGACAACAAAATGAACATTCTGTGATGGCCATCTCAGTCGCCAGACCTCAATCCAGCTGAAAACCTGTGGGCTGAGTTGAAGAGGGCAGTTGATAAATGCAAATCAAGTAAAAAAAAAAAAAAAGTAAACAATCACTAGATTTTAATCTGCGAAACTGAGGACACATCGTCGCGAAAAATAACAATTGATCATGCACACAAATGAAGCACCCATGTTCTCCAACCTAATTCAGACCTTGCTGATTTTTTTCAGTGCTTAATTTAGTATGAGGGTTAATTTGATTGTGAAGGAACACTTCTGCACGCTACGCAGCTAAATGACATCACACACTTTTTGAATATAAAATATTTAACGTGTAAATAAAAAGAATAAAACAAAAAACGTATATATTTATTTAGCCTATTTAACCTCCAGCATTACCCTGCATGGTATAAATGCTGTTCTTGCATATGTTAGCTTTAGCAGAATGACCATTCTATTCTCATCGCTCTCATTTTGATGTATTTACTTTCACTTCCGTTTCAACGGTCTACCCTTCTTCATTTCTGAAATCAAAAGAGAAAAATGAATAAACAAATGAACAAAAACCAAAATTGGACCATTTTTACGAAAGTGGTTTTGGGGGTTTTCGTTTTTGATTCAAACGACGATAAAGGAAAAACGAACCAATTCTCCATTTTTCAGTAGAATACGGGAAAACGAAACAGCCATGGTTTTCCGTTTTTTCATTCCTGTTCCAAAACGGAAAAACGAAACAACGGCGCTACTTCCGTTTTCTCGTTTTGGTTTCACAGTTAAAAAACGAACTGCCTGAACGTACACGGACCCCAGACGTACAAGCAAGTGACCGTTGGGAGCGACCAAAGCTTGATACGGATGGATTCCAGGCTAAGTTCACGCTGCTTTGCATCAACTGGAGTGTTGCTGAGCTTAGCAGGTGGGACTCCTCTGGTTTGCTAGTGAAGCCCTGTGGCCAGGAGTAAATTCGGGTTTGGTGGACTGGTAATGCCTTTGTGTAAGAAAGTCTTGTGGTCTTCTAGTGAGAGCCTGATGTTCAAATCTATGTCATGGTGTATGCACCTGTATGAGTTCCCAAAAGTGTTGTTGTGTGTGTGTGTGTGTGTGTGTGCATGTTTGTTCAGGTGTGTGTATAAATGCGTACGTGTCAGTATAAACTTTATTATTCAAAATATTTTTACTTGGCATTTTCCTGCCATGTTGTGGTGTGTGTGTGTGTGTGTGTGTGTGTGTGTGTGAATGGTTTCTTGGGCATGTGAGTGTGTGAGTATGCGCGCGCGCGCGTGTGTGTGTGTGTGTGTGTGTGTGTGTGTGTGACTGTGGGAGCATGTGTTTACTTCATGTGCGGGCATATGTGTGTCTGTTTTGTTAAATGTTGTTCCCCTGCCTCTTTACCCCCCCCCCCCCCACCCCAACCCCCTACAGGTGTCCTAGCGACGATCGCCGGGTGAAAGTGGAAGCGAGTGGGCCCCATCTCCAAGGCCGATTCACTGCCTTGATGACCTTATTCTCCGGATACTACGACCAAATCTACCTGCATTGTACTCTGAGCGTGTGCGACCCCGAAAGGCCTGAGTGTTCGCAGGTGTGTTATTTGTTGCTATCGATGCTGGGGTCCTTTTTCTCTGATGGACAGTACCCCCTCTGCCTTAATTCATAAGAAATACTTCATTGAACCCAGCAGGCTAATTTGCCCTCTGCTTTTGACTCATTCTATTTACATACCAGCAAAAACTTTACTTCATAAAGCTTGCACAGTCACTTTGGGTGCTTGGCTGGACCCAAGACTAGAAAGGTTGGAGTTTGAAACTCAGTGCAGCCATAATAAGATCAGTATAGCCCCCTGGACAAAACCTTTAACCCCACAATGCTCCTAAAGAGGACTTGCCTGTGCGGAGTCCAAACAACCATGACATTTTAGATAAAAGTATGAGCTAATTAACTATAATGCGATGCATTTTCATGATAGCGAGCTGTGTGCTGGGGGAGTGCATGTGTTTGGACTCTTCACACGGTAAGTCTCAGACACTGCAACACTGCAAGTTGACGTGCGATCAAAGTCTTAATGAAACACTGAGCAACAATGAATGATAAAAAAAAAATCAACCGGATGATTATGAGACTAAGCACTTTCCATGAATTTGTCAAATTTTCTGTTTTTATTGATGCACCATATGCCAATAAGTTGGAAGGAAAGAGAGGGACTGTACATCATGTAATTGCTTAACTCCTCATTGAGGCTAACACGCTTACGGTCTGCCACAGATGAATGGTCTTTCATCAATTTATCCTCCGTTCACAGACCTGCAGACACAGGATGCATCGGTCAGTTTCTCCGAAGAAATCCCTTACCATTGGACCCATCACCTGTAAGTAATTTCAGCTGTTATTTTGCCTCGAGACGAACTTGCTCCACAGAGATGGCTGCACCTCGCATTTCTCCTCTACTGCCCATTATGGACAGATTGTATGTTGAGCTTTGAAAGTGCAACCAATTTGAGAAAAATGTAATCAAAGTCACGTGGTGGCCAACTTGCTGTTCTGTTCACTGGGAAGGGATTACTAAATGAGGTACTTTTGTCCAGTTACTGTAGCATCTTACTGGGTTTGAGCTGTAGTGGTTGAGAGTACGTGTGTTATGTTCCTTTAGATAGCGGGCTAGATTTTACAGAGAAGGAATTTTTTTTTTTTTCTGGCTGATCTTTTCACATTTTCTTTTTTACCCCTTACTTTTTTGAGGCCAGACTATTTTGTTGCCCCCCCGCCCCTTCGAAATTTTATCTATGACACATTCTTGATTTACTTTGTGAAGTGAACCTCTGTCTTTGACTATGTGACTTCTGCTTGGATATTTGTGCTGTGCACTGCTGCGGCTTTTTGATGAAGCTCTCTCTTGGTGTTCTCTCAAAATAAAATAAAATACCGGTTACAATCAGTCTTTACTTTTCAGGGGAGAAGGTGGACAGAAACGATGCCTCATCGTAAACAGGTGAGAGCCCAATCAGTTAAAAAACCCTCTCAAAGGCTAACTGAATAATACAAGTTACATTACAATATTGTTGTCGACAATTCCAGATTATGTTATGGCCAAACTGTTAATGACCATAACGCTGACCTTAGTGCAGCAGCGGAAACAGAAGGCAATGCCTGTATTCATATATCCTTTCAGAGAAGCACTGATCTTGGAGCAGCTTTCTCAAGACCACAGCCTGGCCTTATCCATTTTTAGCTGAATGGCTAAACTGGTCCCAGATCACTGCTCCTACATTGAAATTCTTTATGAATATGGGCTCAGATATTTCACTGATACAGGGGCGCACCAGGGCTGTGGATTTTATTTATTTTATTTTATTTTATTTATTTATTTATTTAAATTTGGCATCTCCAATCCCACCCAAATCTGGAATACCCAATTGGTGAACTATGTACAACCCCAATTCCGAAATAGTTGGGACAAAGTGTAAATTGTGAATAAAATCCAAACGCAATGACTTTCAAATTACACCAGCCAGTATTTTATTCACAATAGAACAGAGATGACATAACAAATGTTGAAACTGAGAAATTTTACAATTTTATCCACAAAATGAGCTCATTTCAAATTTGATGGCTGCTACAGGTCTCAAAAAAGTTGGGACAGGGGCCTGTTTACCATGGTGTAGCATCCCCTCTTCTTTTTAACACAGAGTGGAGGCATCTGGGCATTGAGGAGACAAGTTTCCTGAGCTTAGCCATTGGAATTTGATCCCACTCTTGTTTAATACAGGCCTCCAGCTGCTGGAGAGTTTTGGGTCTCCTTTGACGGACTTTTTGCTTAATTATGCGCAAAATGTTCTCAATCGGTGAAAGATCAGGACTGCAGGCAGGCCAGTTCAGCACACGAACTCTTCTACTATGAAGCCAAGCTGTTGTAATAGCTGCAGTATGTGGTTTTGCATTGTCCTGCTGAAATACAAAGGCCATCCCTGGAACAGACGTCATCTGGAGGGGAGCAAATGTTGCTCTATAACCTTTATATACCTTTCAGCGTTCATGGTGCTTTTTAAAACATGCAAGTGTCCCACACATTATGCATTAATGCATCCCCATACCATCAGAGATGCTGGCTTTTGAACTGAACACTGATAACAGGAGGGGTGGTCTTTCTTCTCTTTAGTCCGGAGGACATGACGCCTATGATTTCCAACAAGAATGTCAAATTTGGACTCGTCTGACCACAGGACACTTTGCCACTTTGCTACAGTCCATTTTAAATGAGCCTTGGCCCACAGAACACGGCGGCGGTTCTGGATCATGCTCAACAGTGGCTTCCTTTTTGCATGATAGAGTTTTAAGTGGCATTTGTGGATGGCACGGCAGACTGTGTTTCCAGACAGTGGTATCTTGAAGTATTCCTGGGCCCATTTAGTAATTTCAATGACAGAATCATGCCGGTGAGTGATGCAGTGGCGTCTGACGGCCCTAAGATCACCGGCATCCAGTAAAGGTCTTCGGCCTTGTCCCTTACGCACAGATCTTTTCCAGTTTCTCTGAATCTTTTGATGGTGTTATGCACTGTCGATGATGAGACCTTCAAAGCCTTTGCAATTTGACGTTGAGGAACATTGTTTTTCAAGTATTCCACAATTTTTTTACTCAAGCCTTCACAGGTTGGAGAGCCTCTGGCCATCTTTATTTCTGAGAGACTCAGCCTCTCTAAGACATCCCTTTTATAGCCAATCATGTTACACACCTGATGCCAGTTAACTTAATTACTTGCTAAATGTTCTTTCAGCCGATTCTCTTATATATTAATTGCTTTTTCAGCTCATTTTTGCCTGTGTCCCAACTTTTTTGAGACATGTTGCAGCCAGAAAATTTGAAATAAGCTCATTTTGCGGATAATAATGTAAAATGTCTCAGTTTCGACATTTGAAATGTTATCTATGTTCTTTGTAAATAACAAAGCGGCTCGTGATCTGAAAGTCATTGCATTTTGATTTTATTCAAAATTTACACTTCGTCCCAACTATTTCGGAATTGGGGTTGTACAAGGCTTGCTCGTTTGTGACCCCTTGTTGCCAATTCAGGAGAGTGTAGACAGTTCACGGCTCTCCTCTGAAGCACACGCCCGTCAGTCACCGCTTCTTACACACTCATTGGTTGAATCCTCGCAAGTTCAAAACGAGGGCGGAGGATACCTGGACATGAACAGGCTTAAAATCTTCCTGACGAGCGCCTGTCTGGCCAACAGGAGGCGCTTGAGCAACGAACAAAGCAACTATTATTTTTCCCTTCCCGGCAGTCTCTTCCCAATTTGCAACCCTGTAGCGCAATGGCCAATTGTGCGCTATTCTGAAAAAGCTGCCGACCACTGCCACTTGGTACGACTGGGGATCGAACCCATGTCGTGATAGTCACTTCTGCACTGCAATGCAGTGCCTTAACCAAGTGAGCTATCAGGGCTGTGGATAGGACTCTCTGTATTGGGGCTTTGCTACATTTTTACCAGTGAGCAGTGTACTCTTCGTGAACTGCTTCTGTAAATATTGAGGATCATAAGTAAAAAGGGTGGTATTATTGCCTCAAGTCTAGAAGGTTGTAGGTTTGAATCTGGCCATTCTCGGTGAAGTTTGCATGTTCTCCCTGTGTTCCCTCGGGTTTCCCTGGGTACTCTGGTTTCCTCTCGCAGTCCAAAGACATGCATGCTCAGCCAACTGGACACTCAAAATTGCCCATAAACATGAGTGTGTGAGTGTATGGTGTGTGAGCCCCATGATGGATTTCGCCCATTGTAGGCTGAGATAGTCTCCAACTCCTCCGCAACCCTGATCAGGAAGAGGCAGTGTAGATAATGGATGGATCATTAAAAAGAAGCTGTAAGCCGAATAGGTCTACTGGATGTCTTTAAAAAAGTAAACATAGAGGTATGAGTTGTGAAACTATATTAAAATAAATAAGTGGACTGAATTTCGACCTAACAGGCTACCCTCCCAGGTGAAGTTCTGATTTCTTTCCACTGGGAGTGGTGTTTTAAGCACTTTACTGCTGTCAGTGGTAAAATGTGCAGACGTGTTATGTAATAAAGTGATGTGACCAGTTGTAGTAATGTCAGTTTTTAGTTGAAGTAACTGCACTTGTCATTCTGTGCATTAAAATAAATAATTTTTTTTTTTGGTCTATTTTGCCTTTAAATTGAAGTTCAGTGAACTTCAAAAGTTGTTTACTTCAAGTAACTTAAAATTTTACGGATCCATGGGTTCTACATCAAAATAATAATTTTTCACATAGTGTGCTTACATTACCCTTCACAGAGAAATCAGAGCAAGTCCCACAAATAATGTTGTCTTTTCTTCCTTTTCAGGAACTTCAAATGCATAGATCTACATCTGCACACTGGTCATCTTGCTTTGTTGCACTTACCAGATTTGATTGGCCGTTTGGGTGTTTGACAATGGATCTTTTTGCATCTTCCCCATTTCTTCTATTTGCTGTGACTGGATATGTATATGCAGTTTATTATTGTGATTAGTCTTTATCCGCTGTGTGGTCGTTTTCATTACTTCTTGTCCAAAGCCTATGTAAGCAGTCCCTGCCCCCCATCCCCAAACCAGGCACAGGAATGCGCATCAGTTTCCGGCAGAGGAAAGTAGCAACTCAGTTGCAATATAAGTACAATATAAACAGACACTGTCTGTGATTGTCGTGTGAAAGCCAAACTGAAAACATGGACCAACGACACATTACATCCATGCAGAAACTTCGGAATGAATGGCTATTTGAAGGTATTAGCTAAGACAAGCTACTGTCCTATAGCTACACATGCTATCGTTACACAGCTAAGCAAGCTGTCCTCGGCCACAAACGATGACGGTTCATCTATTAATTGACATAGCAGGATGAAAAACCGCTAGCAGGACAAAACAAGATTGATAAAACTGCATAACTACAACAGAGTAAAACAAAGCTTACCTGTCCAGTGGCAGCAAGGCTAGCTGTGCATCGCTTTTTAAACCCTTAGATTCCTTCAGTTTCCCCCATTGAAAGCGGCACCGATATAAATACAGCTCTTGGCCATCTTGCGTTTTTCCTCCTTAATTCTATTTGTTCCTCCACTGTTCTTTGGTGCTTTGGCTGTTTAATTGTATACGCCGTCTCTCATAGCGCTGGGATCGGAAGCTTCATCTGTTCTGCTATTGCCAACAACACAGTTTTTTTTCGAATGATTTTTTTCTGGCAGATGGCGCACTAGCAAGGCAGATTCAGCTCTGCGCGTTCACAAGCAGAGAGAAACGTGTCTTTATGGCGTTCTCTCACCTGATTGGATAGAGGCATTCGGCGACTCCAGAATTTTATTTACTGCTTTATTGCAGAGAACGGTGACTGAGAGACTTGTGTTATCGACCAGATATTCTAAGGCCCCGTGTCCACCAAAGCGTTTTTTATCAGCTGAAAACGTCAGGCGCTCCCCTCAAAACGCCCAGTTGGGAGCGCTTGAGAGCGCCTTGGAGGCGTAGCATTTTTCAGCTGAGGCACTTAATCGGTTGCCATGGTACAGAAAATCTGCACAGGCAGCGGTTATTTTATTTGTTGTTGACATTGAAGAGCACAGCGTTTTACCCAAAGTTGAACATTTTTCAGTTCTCGGTGACCAGAAAAAAACGCTGAGCGCTGAAATGCTCAGCATGAGCTCTTTTAAACAAGTTGCCATATGATAGGTTTTCATCAGCGCCTGATTTTGATATCTTGCATCATTGGGCAACTATAGTTGCCCACGGCGCTGAAAGGGTTAATTAGCTCTTAGATGTCGCTCTTAAGCAGCTGAAATGAACACTCCTTACATTATGAGAAGCAATGCACCTTCTCGCAGTAATGAGGGGATTCGAACTTCTGAACTGTTAATTTCTTTGCCATACTCACTACCGACTGCGCCACGAAGTTAGGTTAAGCAGACTGAGTAGTTAAGATGTGTTTCCCAACGACTACTTTCCATGGGTCATTAAACGAAGTCATAACAACTTGTATCCATAATATGAAAAATAAGTACTGGACTTATCGTATTGTAGTGTGGGAAAAGTGTTCCTGAAGCTCAACATATGTACTCTTGAAAATAAAAAACACTCTACAGTGTTCACTCAGATTACACCACAGATATGTGGTTCTATATTTGGACGTCAAAATAAGGCATTTTTGACGTCTATTGACGTACAAGACAGGTGCAGGAAATGGATCCTTTTCACAATTGCCATTTTACATGTCAAAGCTGGGCAAGCACCGATGTAATTAGGCTAATAAAAGTGATTATGGTTCCATTGCATATAGGTGTTTTACTATCATTCCAGTAAGACAGCAATCACAACATAAGGGCCATATGACTCCAAAACACCTGGATGGAATGAGACCTTAAGTATTATACCTGTGCTTGATGCATGACATGTCAAAATGGCCTCTGTGAAACAGGTATGACACGGGCAAACAATTAATAGGCAAGAATTTGAGAGCTTGCATGGAGTGACTCTTATAAATTGCTGACATGATCTGCACGTCGGGTGGACGTCTCATGTTTGCTGGGTTAATATAATAATAATAATCATCATCATCATCATCATCATCACCCACATAGCAGACGGGTCTGGCCCGGATTTGGCATCAATTCGGCACTGCTGGGCGACTGCTGGCATGGCAAGTGGTTTGTCAACCGGATGTGGGCCAAGTCTGGTAATGATGGCACCATTTATGTGATGGAATGCCACATGTGGGCGGATTGTGTTCGCAGCTGGCCCTGTGCTGGCCCATGTGTGGGCCGGGTCTGGCAAACCAGGTCTGGGCCACAAAAATGCCGTTATTCTTGCTGTATGTGGGCTGGAACTGGGCTGTGGATATGCATTATGTGGGCTGGAATTGGGCCAGGCCAATTTTGCTATGTGGGCCACAACCTCTATGCTCTCCTTCCAGTTCTTGCTGATTAATTGTTTAATCACTTGTCGGACCTTCTTCACATAGGCCATTTTGTCATGTCAAAGCAGCAAGCGCAGGTGAAAAAAAAATTATGGTCTCATTCCATTAAGATGTTTCGGGACCATACTGCCCTTGCGCTGTGGTTCCTGTCTCACTAGAATAGTTGTGGCACAGCAATATGGAATCGAACCATGATCAATCTTATTAGCCAATCACACATTTGCTTGCCCTGCTTTGTCTTGAAAAACAGCAACTGTGAAAACAACCTAAATCCTGCACCTCTCTTGCAGGTCAATAGCGTTCAAAAATACCTTATATTGTCGTATAAGTGTAGAACCACAAATCAGTTGTGTCATCTGAGTTAACACTGCAGGGTGTTTTATTTTGAAGAGAATATTCCGTATTGTGGAGACAGGACTATGGGGATGTTCATGCTCATAAACAGCGATACAAACTGTTGAACGCGATCTTAAAAATTGCTGAAGTGATCTGCACGTCAGGCAGACAATCTTCTGAGCTTCAGTTTAAGGTTCAATCTTGAACCTTATTTGTGCGTCGTATTGACATACAGATGTGGTCCGGGACCGACTGACGCGATATAGACATGATCCGCAAGTCGGATGGATGTATCATGTTTGCTGGGTTTTTAATACTTTTTTAAAAACAAAAAAATCTCTTACAGCAGCTTCAAGAAAGGCGAGCATATTTTCACCAAGTGATCGCTGGTTGATACCGGCGAGTTTCTTCATTTGTTGCATAATTATATTGGTTATGACACTTGGAGTCTCTTGAGAAGCCATGACTAGACTTGAGGACTCTGCAGTGAATGTCTTGACACTTACAGTACGTGTTTTCTTTAACCTTTATTATAAATAAAACTTTTAAAAAATGCTGAATTGCCTGTCATTGACTTCTTTACATCAAGTGAAATCTGTCAGGACTTCTCAGGGAAAAGTGTGAAATGAATAAGTGTGCCTGTGTGCTCTCGTCAGTCCAGCCAGATGGCTACCACTTTAACTGAGCCTACAGCCGCAGCTACTGCTCGCCGAACAACAACAGCAGACTTAAAACCGACTCGCTGACTCACTCACACCTTGGCCCATACTCCACTTCAAGAGTGACAGCAGAAGATTTTCCAGTATTTATGACGAACATGAATGGACTGAATATTTGCTGCCAACCGACCCATATTTCTATTTTGCTTGCCATTACTTTAGAGGTCCGTCAACAAATGCCAGTGACAGGTATGGAACATGGGCCATGCTTGATAATGAATTTTCCTGTTGGCTGAAAATAAAGGACCTGATCAGGGAAGATGCACTCAGTACAAATCGCATAGTTGCTGAAGTATAATGGGAAAACTTCAGAAAGGTGAATTCTAAAAATCTGGAAAATTGAGTTTGTTGCCATACTTTCAGAGTGAATTAGACATCAAATACAAAACTGACAGGAGATATGGACACTACTCCTAACCAGACAAACTTAATGGCACAATATGTTTTGGGGGACATTTAAAAAAAAAAGACCATCATTAATGAGTTAAAAGATGGAGACTAGTTTATTTTCAATATTGATTTAATATGAAACCAAAGACATATCGAAGAAAGAGCAGCTTGCTATCTTCATCCGTTTTGTTTAAAGTTTAAGTGTTAAAGAGTGAACATTTGGTTCCTAGGTTATTCCAAGCCAACTTACCCAGGGCCTCCCAGTTTAAGTCATGGATTTTCTTTTAAAAAATTGTGCTGATAATTCCCTTGAGAAGTGCATTGATGCAAAATTTTAAAGTTGTAGCCCAAATAGTTTTTGAGTCAAGAATTTTAGAATTTTGGCCAAAAATGTGATTTTGAGAGATTCAGGCAAAATCAGGCACCTTGAATTGTTGACGCCCCCTGGATTTGGTTGATTTTTTATTTTTGAGATGGGTATAGTACCCAAACCTCAAAACCCAAACCGCTCCTCTGTCGACTCCTGTGCCGAGCTACAGCAACCTCTTTTTTTTTGGCCCTTTTTGGCCAATTTATAAAAAGTTCCCACCTCTCTAATTCTGAACTTCAATGGTGTCCCAGCTCAAAGTTTACTGAAAGTGAGTCAATAGGGCGGGCAGATTACCAGAATGTAGTTATCCACCTGAGGCATCTTGATTTTTTCTGAAACAGCACTCCTCTACCAATGGACAATTTGGAGTCCCTTATAAGCCTGGCTTATACAGCGTATCTTTAAAATGTCAGAGGGCATTGGAGTGCCTGTACCAACAGGAAAAGCACATTTAGATTCCACACAGAATTACCCCAAAGATGTGAAACCACAACCTTCTTGCCGTGAGGCAACTGCGCTACCCACTGCACCACCGTGTCCACCTCAGATCCATATCTGCCTACTAGATAGTGTTTCTGTAGGACAGCTGTTATGGGGCTTTCCTTCCTTCTGGTTAGACTTATTTGTTATCACACGTAACATGACATGACATTACATTACGCGAGTGGTGAAAACGGGCCATTTTGCACAACAAAGCTCGCCAATCTCTATGTAGAGAGCTTAGTCGCAATATTACTCGCAAATGTATTTATCTTAATCCATATGCATAAGACACATCATGCATGTATTTTGACATGTTTCAAATTTGTGACCAGGGATTTTTTCATTTTTATGAATATGAACCGATTTGTACAAAGACCTCTAGATTTGAGCATAAGTTATTTCCTTTTTGCAAAAAGACCTCTTGATTTACTTGTGAAAACAAATATATTCCTCCTCTTTGAATAGGAACAAATATACAACTGGCCTGAGATATCAAATCTTCTTTGCACTTCTTTTTTCTCTCAAGATCTATGCACAAATAACTACAAAACTGCAATCAGATTATTGCTAATCCATACACTGCTGATCTACACACACACACACACACACACACACACACACACACACACTTGTGACTATCTTTTTCCTATTTCAGAACAATCTTTCCACTGCTGAGCAATCCACAAGCATTTACTGATCCCAACAAAATACATATCCGGACATAACAGGGCAGCTGCCACTAGATGGCGATGTTTATCTTCTATGGTGGATGTGACAGCCTGGTTTTATTGGAGTCCCTCGTGCTGTACGAGGCAATTTTTGCTGGAAAAGTGAAACATTTTCAGCCATATGAAAAAGCTGCTCGATTTATTGGGTTTTTCCATGACATGAGGCACAAAATGTAGAAAATATTTGGTATTTGTCAATTTGATAACCTTTATATGAATTACTGGTTTGACTACACATAACATTCATATGAAAAATTTACATCTGTTCTTTTTTTAGGGTTTACTGTGAAGCATATTATGTCAAATGATTGTGAAATGTGGCAAACTAATAAAAATTAGACAGGCTTTGATTAGATTTTATTTTATGCCAACAATGTGCCTTAGAATAAACACTGCTGTATTTTCTAAGGCTGTTATAGTTCAACCAAGATTATACCATAATTCATGGTGATGTTTAGAAATTCGATGCCTAGTGTGCGCTAATTTGTCTGCACAAAAACAATGACTAGATTTATGAAAGTGCCATTACGCAGCATCATTCCCTCCCACAGTGAAGTGTGGCATGTCCTGTGTCAGTTGAGCAAGCTAGCGCACCATGAATGGTGGGATAGCTTACATTTCTGGAAACCTATCACCATTCAGTTTCCATAATCTTATGTAAATAATAAACCATCATTTTTCAAATCAAGGAAATGCACAACAAAGGGACACTGTATTCCCTTATCTTTGCACATCAGGCAAGTGTTTCATCAGAGCAGGACACATGACAGGTGCTTTTGGTGCAGCCTGACATTTCCTCCTCAAAAGAATAATTAATTACCAGCAGGGACGAAATGCATGAGGCATACCCTGCTGAGAGATGAAATATAATTTTGAGCATGAAACCAGCACATTAGAGTGCAATGCAAGCATATATTTACAAAAATCAACAATATAACCATAAATGAGGTCAGAAATGGTTATGTTTGCAATGACCAGATCTTAATTTTTTTTTGAGCAAAGCCAGCGATGACTAGTGGCCAGAAATAGGCAAAAGACAGTTATATGACAGCAATGACTGGAACAACAAGTATTTTTTTTTTTTTTTTCTTAGCCAGCAATGGCTGGAACAACTAACATCTATTTGAGATTGAAATTGGGATTGAATTTTCTTCTTTAAACAAGACCTGGCCAAGACAGCAGCATAAGAGACAAACAGAACAGCTGCAGAATGAGCCGATTAAAGAAACAAAATGTGGTCAGCAATAGCTTGTGGACAGCCACGACCTGTATGCCATAGATGAGCTTTAACCAGTAATTGCTATGGTAGCATCGGCAGAAACTTTGCGTTGGGTGGGCTAGGACAAATTATCGCATGAGATCTTTAAAGTCATGGTTATTGTTATATGTAATGTGACACTCAATTATCTTTGTAGCAATGGCCAACAGTTGTATATAACCTTTTTATGTGGAAGGAACACTTTTACCCATGGATCAGCTTGTTTAATTTCCATTGAAGCTGCTGTCCCTAATGGATGATGGTAAAATTAAAAGTAGATTTTTAGGACTTCAGAATGGTTCGGTTGTCTGAAAGAATAACTCTTTCCTCATTTTGGGCAAATATCCGCATAGCAAATTCACTGGTTATGTCTCGCGACTTTGTTACCATTTTCGGTTTTTAGACATACAGCCTATCCTTAGATCTTGCCATGGGAGTGAACCAGAGCGTAATGGAAGAAGTGGCCTGGTCTGTTGAATCACATTTTCTTTTACATCATGTGGATGGCTAGGTTCGTCTGTGTTGCTCAACTGGGGAAGACATGATCGATTAAGGCAACAATTAGGACGTGATAGTACACCCCCCTCGAAAGGAGCAACCTGGTGGCCCTGAAAGCTAACCCCAGATGCCACCACTGGGCATCTCAAACCAGGGAGGGGTCCTAGATGTTCTGCTCCAGGACCCAGGAGTGCTCTTCAAGTCTGTAACCCTCCCAGTCCACCAGAAAAAGATGGCTATGCCCCCTACGGACATCTAAGATGCATCAAACTGCGTGGATGGGGCCACCATCGATGAGCTGGTGGGGAGGTGGGGAGCAGGGAGTATGGCTGTAAGGGGAAGAACAAATAGGTTTGAGATATGAGACCTGAAACTCGGGGTGCCTACGTCACATGGGAGGGGGAGGATTAGTCTGACGACTGGGGGGGCACCCAGAAGATGGCGAAGATGCCGATGAATCCAGGGGTAAGTTTCTTGGAGGTCTCTTTTTACCCCTTTAAATGTGACTTTTCACATGTTCTCCCCTGAGAACACACCAGAAGAGACGGCAAAATGAAGCATTACCTATGTAACAATATAGTCATGCTGCACATCAAATTAAAGCTGTAGTATACGATCTGAGAATCAGTTGAGAAAGATTGAGACGTTGAGAAAAATTTGAAAAAAGCATCCTGCCCACACATACACACCCCTCCCTTCTGTGCTCCCTGATCCTTCCCACCGAGCACGTGTGGCCGTCCACGTGGAGACTCCCAGACACACCCCCTCTACCAGAGCAACAAGCCGGCCGGCAGTAAACAGACGGAAAACGTAAACGCGGAAGGGGGCGGGGACGAGGCGGAACGCGGAGCACGGGCAGTCAGAGCAAGCTCTCGGGGGAGTGTCAACTAGAGCGAGGGGATTGGATGAGAGTAGGAGAGAGATGTTGACCAATGTAAGCCATCCGGCCGGATGGCTTACATTGGTCAACGTCTCTGCAGCCCTGCAGCCACTAGAGTGAATGGATTTTTTTTGTTTTTTTTGCTCTTCACATTGTGTAGATAGTACTATAGGACCATAACCACCATCTAAATGAGGTTATTAATAATGATCAAACTTTCATATCGTGTACTACAGCTTTAAACAGAAGCACCTCAGATACAAGAATATAAGAGCTATTTTTACATGCTCCAAACACAATTCCAACACCAAGTAAACAAATTACAAAACACCAAAATCCCTACAGCGCCACCTAGTTAACCCACTCGCCACAATTTCGATGCTATCACTCCGCTGATTTATGCCACATGTACAACTAATAGCTCAAATGAAACCAGAGACTTCATAGATTCCAATGATTTGCCCCTCTTTACTCTATTCCAAAGCATCTGCAAGATATCAGCAAAAGAAGAGCAACAACAGAAATGGCTTCATAAAAAAAAAAAACAAGAGTATTTACACATCTGAAAAAAATCTCACAAGAGTCCCCATCATTTTGAGACCAAAATTATTCAAATAGACCTTATGGTTGCAGAGATATGCCCTTTTCAAAGTTGAGGTCTAAAAAACAGGTTAGGGTTTAATGTGTTAAGTCACTTCAAAGTCAGAAAAAGCATTTTTTTTTTTTTAAGATTATTTTTTGGGAATTTTTCTCTTTATTTGACAGTTATACAGTGTAGAGAGACAGGAGGGTTGGGGTGAGAAGAATGGGGGAAGACATGCAGCAAATGACCTGAGCCAGAATTGAACCTAGGTCGCTGTGGGTAGGACGCAGCCTTTATGGTACGCGCACTTAGACCGATGAGCCACCGGGGTGCCCAGAAAAAGCATTTTTTTTCAAATTGCAGGACAATGTCATATACATACTCTGTATCTGCCGGTTGCAGTGCTTCATTGAAGCTGCTGCACACTTTTATTGAGAAAATAATACTCAAACCCAGGACACCATGTTTTTATGGCCACAACAGTACATCAAATCTGTCATCATTTTCTACACATTTCCCTTAAATTCAGCGGGACATAGTTGGGATCATTGAAAACCTTGTGATCTCCACAAGAATTTAAAATAGTCCTGAAGTTTCACTGGTTTGAATGCAGCAAATGCAATTGATGGACCCATATGTGGGTCAATAGGTTTAATGTAAAGGTGATTTCCCTGGTCACGAGCCACACATTCTGCCCCACCTGGTAGACCGGAGCTGGACAACGGCGGCAGTTCCCTTGCTTTTGGAAGGCTGACACGTGTTTAAGGTGACTCAGGAAAATGATTAGCACAGAGACTGGCATTAAACAAGAACTATCGAAGGAAATGAGGCCAAGGAAGAATTACATGGGAAGAATTACCCTAAAGTGCAACAAAACTAGCCATGTTACCTTTGTCTTCATGAGGAAAAAAAAAAAAATCTGTGTTATTTCAGCCTGCTTTTGGCATCCATCTGCAGTAGGTTTTCTGGAGCATTTAAGCTGACTTTCATCAGTTGGACACTGCTGTGCGGCATCCCACTGTGTATTGCAATGTTGAGCAATGACAGGGGAAACAATTGATAATAGCTTTAAGCACATTTTTGAAGTGCATTTTTATGAACCTTCTTAAATTTGTTACTTTCGTCTCCTGAAGTAGCACTTTAATTTGGAGCGTGTGAGCGCTTCTTAAAATCTACTCAACAGGGCTTTCCAATGTGTTAAGAAATAAAATAGTTTTTTAAAAATAACTATGTTACCAAACAAGTTAAAAATAACTTTGTGTTTGCCTTTTTTAAGTAAACTAAATCTTTTCAAATTGTCAAGGATCAATGTAGCAGTATAATGAGAGTAAAGTGAAACACACTTTGACCAAATCATGTATTTGGAGGTAACTTTTACTCCCTTTAACTAACCTAACAGCTTATAAAATGCGCCTATTTTGTTGTATTTCATCTCAGATTTATTTCTGCAGGGGGCCTGACTGAGACTAAAGTGTGCTTTACAGCAGGGACCTGCATTGCAAACAATTAAAATACAGCATCTTAAAATGAAATTAAAATAGTAATAAAATAAAAGAGTTGTCTTAACCCTCTAAGAGTGATGTTATTTGTAATCTCCAAATATTTCTAAGGGTGTTTTCAATTAAAGTGCTTAAAGCTAGTATCTCACTGAGCAGCGAATGTTCACGAATGTAGCGAATTTTGAGTTTCGTCAGAGTTCGCAAAAGGGCACAAAGCAGTTCACTAAAAGTTTTTAGGATCGCAAACAGTTTTTCTTGTCACAAAGAAATTTTGAGCATGTTCAAAATTTCTTTGCAAATTTATTTTCTCATAAACAGTTGCAGACGTTTGTAAAAGAGTTGTAAGCGTTTGCAAATGGTTGTAACACGTGTCGCTAAAGTTCTTTTTGGTTCGCGAAGTAGTGACCACTATACAACAGAGCTACGATTGCTGACAAATGTAGGCGAATACTGGGTTTTGTAAGGATACTATTAAGATTTCGTCAAGATTGCAAAAGAGTTTGCGAACGGTTTTTAGGGTTGCAAAGAGTTCATTTTCATATTCTAGAAAGCCATTTCCTATTCTTTCGCAAACAGTTACGCGATTGTCGCTAATTGATGCTAAACGTTGCTAAATGTCACTAATGACACCTAGGTCTATCCCGATTTTCCTCAACTTTCGTCAGAGTAGTTGGCGAATCCAAAATTTGCTACATTCGTAAGCATTCACCGCTCAGTGAGATACTAGCTTTGAGAAAATGCACCACAATTTTGAAAAACTGTTTCCAGGTAATTACACACTGACCTTGGCCCATTTCTTTTGGGAACTGCGCCCCAGGATGTTAACGGAGTGTGTGTGCGTTTCCAGTTACGACATAAATGCTCTGTTTCAGATAAGAGCATCAGGCAAACGTGTCCCATCAATGGCAAAAGCTGATTTGGGAACTGTGCAATATCATAAAACCCCCGCTCTGTCACATTGACCTTGTTCTGGTTGGTTGGGAACTGTATGTTGCTGCACTCTCTGCATTAGTGATTTCAGCACCATGGACAGCACAGGTGATAATGCCAACTGTGATATTCTAGCCTGATACCCTCTTTCCATCAACACGAACCTAGTGCTTACTCTGGACTGGTGCAAGTGCCGGTTGGCAGTCTGTTGGACGTGCAGATCCTCTAAGAAACAGTTTGCGATAACAGAGGCCAAATTCTGCTAAACAGAATCAGGCTCCAAAAAGTGAAGGGTAGCCAGAAGCTTTGGGGCAGCATGGATTGTGCAGTTCCTGCTGGTTTCTGGTTCCAGGTCTTCTAGATATCCTTCAACAAAATTACAATGGTATTGCCCTGCAATCGATAGATTCAATATTGCCTTCTGATATTCTAAATAAATTGACACCTATTGAAAAGACTATTTTCTTTCTACCACGCCCTCTCTGAAATGTCTCTGCTGACCACAAACTATTGTAGCCATGTCACTGGCAGAATTAACTAACTCTTTTCCCCTTAATGACTGCATATAACACCTTAACTCTTCTCCCTTATAATGACTAATTATAACGCCTATATGTATATCAATGGACCTTTTGCCTAGCCTCCCCATTAATTGAAAATGGGGGTATCCCCAAGGCGTCAAAAATTGTCTTCATTGATTTGGCGAAGGTTGTCATTTGTGGTCATTATGTGGAAAAGGAGGGGGGAGTCTATGGGGAAAAGGGTCAAATGGGAACTCTGGCGTGAAATTGACTTGGGGTGTATTGAAACATGATAATGAGTACTAACTTTTGTCGAATACCCCACCTCCATATGCACCCAACATTTTGAAATACAGGGCTTTTTATCCGAAGCTCCCAACAGGCTTACAATGGTAGTGAATGGGGCATAGCGTTGCCATGCATGGAAATCACTATTTCTTCATCATGAACAAGGCTCAAAGTAGCTCCAAACATCATTGGTAGAATTCCGAGGGCCTTGACATTTAAAACGAGGCACTGAGAACTTTGAAAATGCACAGGTAGTTTATTAAAAAAGACTGTTTATGCAGACAGTACCTTGAGGTAGTTTCCCATCGCCGCCATCTTGAAAGTCACAATAAGTCGATTGACGACTATGCCTCATTCACTACCATTGTAAGCCTGTTGGGAGCTTCGGCTAAAAAGCCCTGTATTTAGAAATGTTGGGTTCATACGGAGGTGGGGTATTCGACAAAAGTTAGTACTCGTTATCATGTTTCAATACACCCCAAGTCAATTTCACGCCGGAGTTCCCCTTTAAGACCTGCTTTTCTTTGGCATGAAATATCAGCAGAATCACCAACAATTTAACCTCTTAAACCTGAAGGCCCCCGGTACTGCGGGCAATCATTACGCATCATAAATACAGCATGTTACGTAACAGCAACATTGTCACGCCGTATATCCTCTTTACAGGAAAAAACTTGGCAAAAAGCTCACGTTGAACATTTTTACCTCAGCCGAACACAATTCAAGCACCAAGCAAATAAATAAACATGTAGCAAAACATAGTATTAAGAAAAATCAGCACTCAATCTCGAGCGTTTCTACTGAATTTGTGCTAGGCATACAAACCATGCATCAAATGACAGAGGAAAGTCCACAGAATCCAACGATATAAGCCATGTCATTTTAAATCGACACTACACTAAGAGAACAGCAGGCATAAACTTTACATTCTACAGAGATGAGCAAAGAATTTTTCTTACCTTTGATATTTTGTAATAAACTGTGTTCGAGGGTCAATCTGCACTTGCTATTGTTAGCCCAATGTGTTTGTGTTATATCGAAACTAGATCTTCCAGTATCCATGCATGTTTTTTTGCGGGGCACTGCTTCAAAGGATGTCAGCTCCAGAGCAATCCGCTTGCTCGCAATGTATTTTCCTTTCTGTGATCGGCTTAGGATGCTGTCAGTAAGACTCTGTGGGTGGCTATTTGATTCTATGGGCTCTGACATTTCCAACAAGCCCTAAACCACCATAATCGCACAAACAAAGCCTGAGATAGAGCCTTGCGTTCCCGGTGCGTCAGACTGAGTCTATGGGCCATTAACATGTACTTAAATAGGGCAACAATATAAACGCTTAACTGGTTTGTTTGTAGTATTTTCGGCATAATTATCCACTAGATATTCAACAATAATAAGTCATTTTCTGACTGGGAATCCTTGTGCCATTCTGCATGAGTACTGACAACAATACAAGCGGGGTGCGTGTTTTCTTGACTTGTTCTCTTGACTCACTCTTTATATCGGCAATTTGAAAGTGGGATGCTGGTTAACTGATGTAGCCTAGTGGTTAGGGTACTGCGCTACACTCTCGGTGGCCAGGGTTGAAATCCCAGAGCGGCAGGGGCTTCTTCAGGCAGTAAAAGCATTTTTAATCGGTAATTAATTCCTGGGTTTTTCTGTTCTGTTTACTTTTTACCATTTGAATTTATAATTATAATTATATAATATAATTATATTTATAATTTTGTTTATTAGCTTTTTTATACATAAATCAGCTCCAGTGGAGTCAAACTTAATTTCCTTTGTGTGAATTATCTTTGAATGGGAAAATGTACACAAGACTGGCAGAAATAATAATAATAAAAATATTTAAATTATTCTAAAGATTAAAAAAGTGGTTGTATTTGGATGGAATGTATGCCTGTAGTGACATATTTGAAATTAAATTAGTTTTACAGTTTGGTACTTGAGAAATATGAAATTTTGGAGAGGCCACCCACAGTTTGGAGAGGCCACCTAGACATTCCTGAACTAAAACCTTTCTAATTTTGTTCTGATTTACTTGGTTAGAATAAACTTTGGCACAAATAATGGTGATATTTGGTGCTGTAATTTTTTAGAGGTTTAGGAATGCAACTGAATAATTTCAAAAAGTAAAACTTTGTTAGGCGCACATGAGATGTTTCATTTATGCAGCGTACCATCTTCATTTACTCTGACTCAGTGACATAGACACTGATCCTTACACCATGACAAAAATCCCCAAGATGATACCAAGATTACTCAAATGGACCAAGTAGTCGAAGAGATTTTGGGCATGTCATTTTCAAACAAGAGGCTCAGGGCTTAAGAGGTTAAATGTTGCCAGCCGTGGTAAAACACTGGCTGGATGAATTTTCATCATTTCCTCCCATTTAATAACACTTTGGTAGGATACGTCATAAAAATTAATGCAATAATGCGATAAAGCCAAGTTGTTAAAAGAAGTGACAATGCCTCTTCATGCTTTCCTATGCGCAAAAGGATCATTGTTCCATTTTAGCAAACCTCAACAGTTGCTTGTTGCCACCAAATGACAGACTTTGCTGGAAAAACAGGCTAGGAGATTCGACCATCTGTGAGTGCAAAAGTGGTGACTCATCACATCGCATGAGTTTCACCCACAGTAATCCCCCGCCCTTTACAAAATCTCACTCTCACCACTTGTCACAAGTTGGCAGCACAAATGATTGGAGTGTTGCATGATTGCATGCCATGCCTAATCTGTTTTGGCTTTACCATAGTTGAATCTGCCATTTTCAGTCATACTGTATAAATGATTGTATACTGGCTTTTTGTACATCAGAAGAATTTTCGTACAAAGGCTATGCTCATGTTTCAAATGAGCTGTTCACCCAAAATCTTTGAAGCTTCATGAACTTGAGAATTGAAAACACCCTCCTGAGCCAACACCGCCTTTGCTGGCTGGGCCATGTTCATTGTATGGACGATGGCCGAATCCCAAAAGACCTGCTATACGAAGAGTTTTTGGAGGGATTCAGATCTTGAGGCCACCCCAGACTGCGCTTCAAAGATGCCTGCAAGCGAGAGGAATTGATGTGCAGTCTTGGGAAAACCTTGCAGATTCACGAGGCCCCTGGAAAGCCGCCGTTCAGAGCGGGTTGAAACAAGCCGAGCAACACCGCATCGACTCCCTGAGGAGGAAGAAAGCCACCAGCAAGTCAACCTCCACAGACCAGGCAGCAACAACCTACATCTGCCAGACTTGCAGCCGAGACTGTCACTCCCGCATTGGCTTGCACAGCCACACAAGACTGTGCAAGACCCAACTTTAACTTCACTCCCGGTGCAGCCATCGTCTCTCAAGACAGAAGGAGGCCGAAAGAAGATATATATGTGTGTGTGTGTGTGTGTGTGTGTGTTGCACTGTAATAGATTTAACACATTTTTCACAAGCAAATCTGCATTAAAGGCAATGTGCATGGAAGTAATTTTCAATTGCTCATATTAAACATTAATTCTTTTGTTAACATGCCTTCCCTTGCCTGGATGGGAGAATTACAGTCTATGAATTCAGTTTTCTCAATCACAAGCTATTTTTTATCCTGACCTTATGACCAAAAGCTAACCAGGAAGCAAGCTCCTTTTCGTCACCCTTCATTGGTAAACATGACCTCAATGTGAGGAATGTTGCATGATCACATACATGCACCCCGGTTATTTGTCTTTGTCTCTATCCCTTTGTATCTTTAAGCCTATTGTTTTCCATAGTTGTAGCAGTCATCCTGACCTCCTTAAAATCAAATGAGAATATTTCTGGTTTATTTAGTTAGCATGAACAATTAAATTAGATTATATTTGATGAGATGATATGTGATTGACGGCAGTAAGGTGGTTCCAGGCGCAACAGTGCAAGAAGGTCAGTGTGGAGTTTGCTTGTTCTCCCCTAGTTTGTGTGGGTGTCTCCTCCCACAGTCCAAAGAAATGCATGTTAGGCGAATTGGAGATTACCGCCACCTTAGTGAGGAAGAAGCAGTTTTGATAATGGGTGGATATTGAATGAATGAATGAATGAATGAATGTTCATTGCATTTATACTGTGCTTTTCTCACTGGGACTCAAAGCCCTTTAAAGTTTTGAGAGGAAGCTTGATTTACCCACCACCAATGTGCAGTCTAGGTTCTGCACAGCAGCTATTTTCCAGCAGAGTGCTTACCACAAATCAGTGAAGATCGAGAAGGAGAGGAGAGGACATATTTTTAAAGACAGTTAATTTAGACGACGACCAGGGGCAGGTTATCTGAGCCAGGTTGGGAATTTTGTCAGTACTCGTGAGAATACCCTGCTGTTTGCAAAGATTATCATTAGACACCACAGTGAGTGAGGACCTTGCTTTAACATCTCATTTGGAAGATGTCGACTCCTACAGTGCAGTATCTCCATCACCACACGCAGGTATTGGGGTCTGAGTTGAGAGCATGCTTCAAGTTACTGCATTCTTCATTTCTTAGAGTGCATTTGGAGAACCTTTAAAGGAATCAATTAGCTCACATCAGTTATAACTGTTCATCAAAAATACAGCTTTTGCTGTTCATTACGAGAAAATACGCATTCATTTGTGTGAAATGGCGACCAATTTCACCAAGAAACATTCATCAGCGCCAAAAATCGAACATTTGCTCTTACCGCAGATTCAGTAACGTCATTGGCATTTTAATCATTCATTTTTGGACATTCTTTAACATCATTCGGCACAAATTAGAGAAAAAAATACTTTCATTTGCGTTAATATGAAAGGCATTAACACCGTGTTTAAAACCAAGTGCATTTAACATTTTTATAACACCGTTTGACTTTCAATAGCATTTCTGGACCGTGTTAGTGCGGATAACACAAATATTCACGCAATTGTACAAACAATTGAACGTTCCTAACATTCAATCCACAAAAATCTTTTTTCAATTGAACAGTTACGAGAAAATACGCATTCATTTGTGTGAAATGGCGACCAATTTCTTTTTTTAAAACATTTGGCATCTCCAATCCCACCCGAATCTGGAATGTCCAGTTAGGGAACTATGTACAAGGCTTTTCGCATATGCGGCCCCCTATTGCCAACTCAGGAGAGTGAGACAGCTCGCGGCTCCCCTCCGAAGCACGCGCCCGTCGCCACCGCTTCTTATACACTCATTGGTCGAAACCTCGCAGGCCCAGAACGAGGGCGGAGGATACCCGAACATGAACGAGCTTAGAATCTTCCTAACGAGCGTCTGGCCAACAGGAGGCGCCTGAGAACTTATTATTATTTACAATACCCTATCCTGGCAGACCCTCCCCAATTTGCATCCCTGTAGCGCATTGGCCAATTGCGCGCTACTCTGAAAAGAGCTGCCGACCACTGCAGGCTGAATGGCGACCAATTTCACCAAGAGAAACATTCATCAGCGCCAAAAATCGAACATTTGCGCATACCGCTGATTCAGTAACGTCATTGGAATTTTAATCATTCATTTTTGGACATTCTTTATCGTCATTCAGCACACAACAGAGAAAAAATACTTTCATTTGCATTAATATGAAAGGCATTAACACCGTCCTCAAAGCCAATTGCGACAATCAACGAAAACATTGATTTGAAAACATTGAACATTTTTATCTCACCATTTGACTTTCAATAGCATTTCTGGACCGCGTTAGTGCGGATATCACAAATATTCAAGCGATTGTACAAACAATTGAACGTTCTTAACATTCAATTCACAAAATTATTTTTTTCAATTGAACAGTAGCTTACATTTTGCTCATTATTGCATCATCACTGTGATGTAAGATTAGGTATGCCACTACAAAATGTAGGCTACTGTTCAATTGAAAAAAGATTTTTATGAATTGAATGTTAAGAACGTTCAATTGTTTGAACAATCGCGTGAATATTTGTGATATCTGCACTAATGCAGTCCAGAAATGCTATTGAAAGTCTAATGGTGTGATAAAAATGTTAAATGCACTTTAATGTTCGTTGACTGTCGCAAATGACTTTAAACACGGTGTTAATGCCTTTCATATTAATACAAATAAACATTTTTTTTTCTCTATTGTGCACCGAAAGACGCTAAAGAATGTACAAAAAAAGAATGATTAAAATGCCTATGACATTACTGAATCTGCGGTACGCAAAAATGTTCGATTTTTGGCACTGATGAATGTTTCTTGGTGAAACTGGTCGCCATTTCACACGAATGAATGCATATTTTCTCATAATGAACAGCAAAAGGTGTAATATAATAATTTACCTTTGCCACCTATTACATCAAATCACCTTTTGTTTTGGGAATTTTTATTTATGTTTGAAATGAAATCACCTGAGACAGAAAACTCAGAGGTGGAGTCTAATTTTAAATGCCAGCAGAACCACCTTTGAAATCACGGCCCACTGCTGAGAGGATATAAATCCATCCGCTCCAAGGCGACTGACGTTACACCTTGGTGATTGCTTGGGTAAGTGAATAATAGTGACTATCTAATAAATAAATTAAAATAATGATATTAAACATGTAACCACTTTGTTGATGATTTTGATTTTTTCCAGCAAATTCTCCATGTTCACTGGAAACTCAATAAGCCAGAAGAATGATGATCTTTGGCACTCCTCTGCTGTTCGTACTCATATCTGCGGTCTGCGTCAATTGTGCAGGTAAAGCACCATTTCTGTTTGCTTTCATACAGAGTCTTATATCTGAGTGGGTGCACCAGAGTCAACTAACGCACGTCGAAACTTCTGAGAAAAACAGGCTTAAAGTTTCTGCGTACTGTAAATTCAGATGTTTGCCAGATAGTGGATATTTATGGACAAAATAACTTGTAATTGATGTCAAATATTTATTATATAAGCATACAGAAATACCGGAAAGTATGGCTTTTAAAACTTTGTGAGACAGTAGACTCTGGCACCAACAAATCTGGAAAAGTCCTGAACTGTGGCTGATAGTCAGCAACAACATTTCAAGTAGCTTGCCTCTCCATAGATCTGCCAAGCCCTATTATTGAAGTGAATCATGAACAATTTTGATGTGAAGAGTTAATTCAAAACCCTGGCACTGCAATGACCATTAAAGTATTCTGGTACTGACAGGACACGAGAAAAACAGTCAAAAAGACCATATCTCTCTGAGACTTAGAGCGTAAAAATCAAACACAGGTAATCAGTAAATCAGTAACTTCCAACAGATGCTGGAACTAAAAAATGCTCATACATTCACACCCTCTTATACGCACATTCAGACAAACACACACACACACACACACACACACTCTCTCTCTCTCTCTCTCTCTCTCACTATGAAACTCATTCATATTTACACATCACACGTTTACACTTTCTCGCTCTCCCATACACATGCATACTCACACGGTCCCATTCACTCACTTGCACATTGTCTGTTTTATGTCTAAACTTTGGAAAACTTCAAATCACTTATTTATGTTTCTTTATAGGGAAGGACTATTTAGAAGCCCCTCCCTTTTGATAGACACCTGCAATGAGGGTATTGGCCACTTAGACACTTGGAAACTTGCAAGAAAATTAAATAGGGAGGTGGGGTTTACTTACATACTGGGTTCATTCAGAAGTGTAGCAGTTCCAGTGAAAAAGAGGAAAAATACAGCATAATGGAGGCCCCGAGCAGATCAGAGAAAAAATATTTTTTGTCGTGTTGGCACTTTTTATGCATTGGGCACTGAAGACGCCAGTCGGTCGATTTAACCTCTTTGCGCAGAAGCCAAATCTGACTATTTATGTGTTACCTTATTTAAGGCTTTATAATTCAAGATTATAGCTTCAAAGAGAGGAAGGGAATGGCTCAACTGAGTCAAGACACTTAAAGCATTTACAATTCCATGGTATTTCAGTTTATTTTCATGATTTTGGTGGATAAAAAAGGGCTGCAAACATAAAAATTCTGCAATGAAGTTGTAAAAAATAATATTGAGAATAGAAAAAATGGCTGGGGGTTAAAACTATACACTTCTGGGATCATAAACTCCTTGATCACAAGTATCATTCATCTGAGCATTACATTCTAAATTACCTACTCTCTAGGAACCAAATAACACAGCTATCCAGGTGACTCCCCAAACTCTAAGATCCCTCAAAATGGCACACTGTCAAATCATAAAATAATCATATATTTAACACAAATCAACTTTTGACCTATGAAATTAAATATGAAAATAATAGGCACTGGCGGCCCCAAAAGCTCCCGCCGTTAAGATAAACAAAATGTCGAAGTTTTTGTCGACGGACGCGCGCATAAATGGACGCACGCATGGATGGAGCCCGATACCATAGCTCCCGTGCCACTCGGATGGCGGGAGCTAATTAGAAGCCTGTAACTGAAAATGTTGATAAGATAAAGCAAATTGTAGAGGTTTTTGGTGATATTTTAAGGCCAGTGACCTTGAAAAAATAGGCCAAGGTCACCTTTATGCACGTCATTTGTAGGCCTTTACGAGATGCCTGTCGAGTGACAATTAGGAGCCTGTAACTGAAAGTTAATGAGATAAAGCAAAATGTGTTGACAGACACACGCATGCACGGACGGATGGAGCCCGATACCATAGCCCCCGCGCCCGCTTGGCGGCGGGAGCTAATTAGGAGCCTGTAACTGAAATAGTTGATGAGATAAAGCAAAATGTTGAAGTTTTTGGTGATATTTTTAGGCCAGTGACCTTGAAAAAATAGGCCAAGGTCACCTTTAGGCACATAATTTGTAGGCCTTTATAAGATGCTTGTACAGTAAAAATTAGGAGCCTGTAACTGAAATAGTTGGTGAGATAAAGCAAAATGTGTTGACGGACGCACACATGCACGCACGGACGGAGCCCGATACCATAGCTCCCACACCGCGAGCGGCGGGAGCTAATAATGATTTTCTGGATGAATTTAGCATGCGTTTATCAATGTAGTTGCAGTTGGACATCAGTGGTCACCAGTAACCTCTCCAAACACAAAACATGCCTTTTCTCCATGATATAGTTCAGAATTTTGTCCATTTTTCTTGGATTGAATTAGATTGGATTGGATTTAACTTCGTTAATCCCCATGGGGAAATTGGTTTGCCACCAGGCCAACAGATACACATCACAAGCAGTGCACACAACCACAAACAGCAGCACAAAAAATTAGTGGCTGTGAGTGCAACACATGGCGTAAAAAGGGTGCAATAGATTAAAAGATCAAAAATCACAACAACAACAAAAACATAGTGCCAAGTCACAATAATAAATACAATCACATAATAAATACCACAGAATATTACACTACTAGATTACAGCTTATGTCAGTCAGTTGCTATCATAAAACTCTGACTGCAGTAGGAACAATAATAATATAAAGCTATGTCGCGATAATAAATTCAATCACAAGTCGCAATAATAAATACAAGATGACAAGATTTGACAATACTACAGCACAAATAATAAGATATCAGTTCGGAGCCTTTATTGAAGACCCTGGTTGCTGTAGGAACAAAGGATCTCCCAAGTTTCTCAGCAGAGCATTGGGGAAGAAGAAGCCGTTCAATTTTTACCACTTTTAATAAAAAAGCCACGCAGTGGATGGTCCTCACGTAACAATATCCTCCTAAACCTTCTCCTAGTTCTCTGCTCCATAGTGGTCTCCAAAGAACCAGGGCTCATACCCATGACGGAACCTGCTTTTTTATTGTTTTGTACATCCTGTTCTTGTTCTCCACTGTCATACTTCAACCACAACACACAAAGAAAAGCACACTTGCTAAAATACCATGATAAAAATGTTTAAGATAAGCTGAGTAACCTCAAATGACCTGAGATTTCTCAGTCAGGACAGGGCCGTCTTCACTATGACATTGGTGCTCTTTTTCTAGTCCAGCTCACTGTCAATGTTAACACCCAGGTATTTGTCTGAGGGGACTACCTTGACTGTCTGCCCTTTGATCTTAATAGGAATTGCCACTACCTTCGATTTCCTAAAATCAGTAATTGGCTCTTTAGTCTTGTCAACATTTAAAAGTAACTGGGCTTCCTCACATCATCTGACAAAACTGTCTACTTCCTTTCGGTAGGACAGATAGTCATGATCAAAAATGTAGCCAACCAGAGCAGAGTCATCAGAGAGTCACTCTTATTTCTTCAGTCAGAGTTGTATAATGTAAATAACAATGGAAATAAAACTTTACATCGAGGGGCCCCTACAATAGTGCTTATGGTGTCTAACAGAATGCCATGGAGCCTCACATACTGAGGTCTGTTCTTGAGGTAGTCTGTGATGTATGTAACTCTAGAGCAATTGAGGCTAAAATCACAGAGCTTTTTAGCCAAAATATGTGGCTGTAATGTATTAAATGCATAAGAAAAATCAAAAAATAAAACTCTAACAGATGGAGTAGTTTGTTCCAAGTGACTAGATACTCTGTGTAGCAAATAGAGCAGGGCGCATCATCCACGCTGACTCCTTCTCTATAGGCAAACTGGAGTGGGTCTACACAGGCAGAGACCTGGCTCTTTAAGTGCTCTAGTACAGTCCTCTCAAAGCATTTCACCACATGTGAGGTCAGTGCTATAAGTCTAAGGTCTTTAAGTGTACTGGCGTCAGGTTTTTTTAGGAACCGGCACAATACAAGAGGTTTTCCATATAACTGGGACCCTGGACAGTGACAGCGACATTAGAGAATACATGGTGGGGCACAGTGCACAGCTGATCCGCACATACTGTACTTTCAAGGCATGTGGCATGATCCCATCTGGGTCAGGAGCTTTGTTTGCATTTATTCTCCTAAGCTACAAGCGAACTTCCTCAACTGTGATGGTTATGGGGGGCAGGAGATGCTATGACCCCCCGCTCTTCCTGAAGGGAGAATGGAGTGGCTCCTCCTCACCAAACGGGGTATTAAAACGGGAAAAGAAATGATTTCCCTCAACGGCTGTAAATGTGCCCTCTTTCAGATTATCCCTAGCTTGGCCCTAACCTGTTATTAACTTAACGCTCCTCCACAGACCCTTAGCATCACAATCCTGCAGTTTATTTTCTACCTTATCATTATGATTTCTCTTACCTTGCCTTATCGCTCGCTCAAAATTTTTCTGTGATAGTTTAATGCCTTCCTTGTCCCCGCTTGAAAAAGCGGCTTTTTTATCATTAATAGCTGTCATGATATCCTTAGTGACCCATGGTTTATTGTTTGGATATTCTTTTATAATTTTACATGAGATAATGGAATTTGTGCAAAAATTAACCTAGTCCGTTATACATTCAACAATACTGTCAATATTATTAGGACCGTCCTCCTCATGAAAAACTGAACAATTCGTGCATTCAAGCAGAACTTCAACTCCTCACACGCCTCCCCAGTCCATGCATGCACCAACTTGCTGTAAACAGGCTGCTTACGAGCCAGAGTGGTGTATTTGGATGAAAGCATCACCAGATTATGATCTGAGATGCCGATTGGGGGTAGTGGGGCGGATACGTAACTGTCCTTTAGATTAGGATAAAACGGGTCAATAGTTTTGCTATATCTTGTAGGGCAGGTGACAAACTGCTTGAAAGAAGGTAGTGAAGAAGAGAGGGTGCAGTGGTTAAAGTCCACATTTATAATCACACGAGCGTCCAGAGAGTGACTTTTTTTTTACCTTTATTTATACAGGGAAATCCATTGTCATTTGCAATGGTGCCCTGTTTACAACAGAAACAATACATTATCATAAAATATGAACAATACACAAAAAATTTAACAATAAAATCATTGTACAACAATACAATTTATGGCAACATTAATCAAAGCAATCACAGACCATAACAAATCCTTCACCACCATTTTGAATTTGTGTAGTGAAATTAGTTAATTCAATTTGAAGGACTCTTGAAACTCGTTCCATGTCCTTGGTGGGCAGTAGCAGAAAGCAGTTTTTCCAAGTTTGGTTTTAATGCGGCGGGCCTCGAGAACCAACCAGTCCTGAGACCTGGCTTGGTAATGGCTAGACCGCCATTTGACAAAAGATGTAAGATAATTTTGTAATTTCTCCTAAGAGCTAAGGACGACCAACCCACAGCCTCATAAAGAGAACAATGAAGGGTTCTGAACTGATCCCCTGTAATAAACCTAAGTGCTGCATGGTGGACCGTATCAAGCTTTTTCAAAGTGGCAAGGGCAGCGTGCATGTAGATTACATCACCATGATAAAGCACAGACAAGAAGGCAGACTGAATTAAAAACTTCCTGTTTTCACGTGAGAAACATTGAAACAACATTTCTATAAAGGAACCCAATTTTACGTCTTAACTCCTTTGTCAAGTCATCAATGAGATTGATAAAAGGATAGACGATTCCAAAAGATGGAAAGTAACTCCCACTATATTGTCAATTATCAGGTTGGCGTTAGCGGATGGTGGTATGTACACAACCATGACAAAGGCATTGGAAATCTCACGGGGTAGATAATATGGTCTACTACTCACCTCGAGCAGTTCAATGTCATGGTCACAGACGTTACTATCTCCTTCACTGTGATGTGCCCGCGATGACACCTTCGGTTGTTCATGTACAGGCAGCAGGCCTAAAATTAAGTTATTTTTAGGGCAAGGCCATTTGACCTTTTAAAATTGGGGCATCACAGCCAAAATGTTGGGCACCAAGGCCAAAACCAAATTCATCAATTTAGCAAGAAAAATAAGTGATAGATCATTGTACGTAGATAAGTCCGTATGAATCAATAATTAGGAGCGCATTGAAAACCAATATTTTATTCATTTTTAAAACTGTTATTTTTTTTATTCAACTTGCAGCAATTTATCAACAAAACAATCAAGACCAATACATGACCAATAATTTGAAATGATAATGAAAAAGTGAATGCCTATTGCCAACATTTATATAATTGGTATCGTAAGGATGATAATATAAATGCAAAAATCCAAAACTTTCGTTGACTTTGCGGCATTTATTTTCACCTTCCTAACAGTTGTCACTCAGCTGTGCATCATGCCAGACGTCCTTCATCCATGACTACATTCAGAATCTAGAAAGATTTCTTGGAGTTAATTGCTTAATGAGCCTTGCAAACTAATTTATGCAAATCTGTGCTGTTTCACGAGCGGAGAAATTATAAAGACATATTGATATTTTATGTTGTCATTTATGCGCGTAAGAAAACGCTTCAATTTTATGGTGCAATGACAATAAGAATTCTAATGAAAATAATTAGAATGTCGTCGTTCAACAAATCAGTCTGAGCAACTGCTGCTACCCGGGAAAAGTAAACTACGAGAAGTTTTGGTTATCAAGCATTGAAAGATGAGGTTTTCGATGGCCTTTGTTACTGCCAACGGACTGCTACTGCTAAGCAGTCTGGCGCGACACTGGACGCCCTGCACAGGCTAACGATGTAACCGAATGCTCTCTCCAGCTCGATCTCAAAGTTTAGTTTCTGTCGAGGAAAGTTATACAACCACTGTTTTCACCCAACCCAAAAACACATCTATACTTTACACCAACTGTTGTAGGAAAAAACTTTGTCCGAGCAGGTGGATAAAGTGTTCCACTGACCCTTGTAAATCTACCTCCAAAAAATGGACACATTCTGCAGAGTCTGATGCGATTGGGTTTATTGTAAATCCATCCAGATGAAGCACAAAAAAACCCAGGCTGGTCTGCGCAAATCACATAGCATTCATTCTTCATCAATCACTCCACGCCGACTGACTTCCGGCTGTCCGAACCCTCGTATTTATTGGCCTTTTGGCACGTTCCTTTAGGGGAGATTAAACGTGACTCTTTCTACCTTATCCAATATTATTGACTGTGATTGATACATTGTCCCACAGCAACCACCCACCCTTAGGAACAAGTTTGTCATTACATAATAATGTACCTTTATTTTTGGCCGCCAGGGACACTCGAAGACCACACCTAAGTCTCCCAAACCTTGGGTTCACCTAAAGTTTAGTAAGTTATCTGAGGACATGGATGGTTCCAGTACACTCAGATGCTAATGCTCAGGTAGTGGGACCAGGCTGGCCGATATGGTCATTCCGGAAGGTTAGCTCATTAGGCCGACCTCGAGGGTTCTGCAGAGTTTGGCTTATCTAGGTTTCTTAGCAGATTCATAAGTTTTTGCATCATCACCGCTACTCCTTGTACAGCAGTTTTTCAAAGGTTTTCTTGTTGAATTGAGATTATGGTTTTACTTTGAATTTAGAATGTTTTAGGATATTTTCCCACCACACAACAGTATTTAATTGCTTGTGCTTAAAACATAATGTGAGCTGATATTTCTCAAGTCGGAGGGATGTATGGTTGTAGGAAACCAACCTCACACAACGTTGCTGTACTCGTGAGTGAGTGGGTGTGTCATTGGTCGCACAAAGTGCTCAGAAGCCCAGCACAGCGTGACGACGGGAGCCGCACAGCTCAGTCGCCGTGTCAAAAATCGCTACTTTGGGTAATTTTTGGGCACCACGGCCATTTGAAAAAAAGGGTAAGCCAAATTGGCCATTTGAGTAATCGGGCATTACGGCCACACAGGGGGGCAACCACGGCAATGGGGACCCGCCTGGATCACATCACGAAAAACGTGAATAATTGGCAAGCATCGGGCATCTGCAATAGAGAACCATTGAAAATGAGACGCACTAAACTGCTTGTTATTCGTTTTTTCTCCATGGAATGAAGCAGAAATGTGTGCTCAAAGGTAGTTTAAAAATAGAATTACTCCTCCCGAGGCATATAAAGATGAATATTAACTGATTACACTAAATGAATGGGCGAATGACGAGCGGTAAATTTAGTCACACTCCTCCCTTTCTCCCCCGTCCCGGGCTGCGACTTATGCCCAGGTAAGCTGGATAACCTGCTGCTTTCTGATACTTATGTAGACCCACCAGCAGCGACAGGTGTAAAAAACTCCTTTAGAAGTCTTCATAAGTTTTGTTCCCTTACCTAGCATTATTCTTGAACATCAACATAGCATACACTGCGAGGTTTGAAATAAGCGGTATCGCATCACATTTGCAATCTAAAAATGCCTACTTTCGAACCAAAATGAACAATACCGGACAAATGAATCACAGCCGCTGTGAAAGAAAATCCTAACAACATAGGTGGAATAACTACAAATTCTAGAATAGAATCATACAACTAGTGTATTATCAAGTAGATTAACGCACTGTTACCAAGCTAGCTTGCCGTTACAAGCATGTCACAGGGGTCACAAATTAAAGTATGAATACGAAGTCTCCCCCGTTATCTTGCCGTGATTCAAGCATTGAACACGTTGCTTTTGCATTTTTGTAGCTGGCTAAGCGCGAATGAAAAAAGAGCTGTCATTGTTGCGGTTTGTGTTATCTGGACTGCCCCTTATCTGTGTTTCCCTGTTAGCTGTCGATGGTGAAGTGAATTTTTTCAGAGCCATTGTTGCTATTGCTCAGTCTGCTCTGCCGAACCAGGAGTGCGTTTCTTGAAAGAACAGGTGCGAACTTACATAGTTGGAGCCATTGACAGTGAATGGACGAACTATGTAAGTTGCTAGCGTAGTTAAAAAACTATGCTTTTGGGAAATGCACCCCAGGTCCCCATTGTCAACACAAGTTAGATCTAAAATAAAAGTTGATAAAATCACCTAAAAACCTACTTTTTCTAACTCGGCACACTGCCTCCTGTTGTTCGCTTGCCCGACTTCCGGGTTCGGAGAATGACATTCACCTTACATACAGGCTATTTTTAGATACCGGGCGGGTCCCCATTGCCGCTAGGCCGTGGTATAATTCATGTGCTGACTGGCAGACTCCTCCCTTCGCTCTCTTGGCAGTCTTCTCCGGGTCCCAGTCCAATCGGCACACTGAGAAGCCATTCATCTCTGTAAACATATTCGGAATATTGCCGTTCAGCCACGACTTAGTGAAGCAAAGTAGACGGCATTGTTGAAACAAGCAATTGTATTTCAGGAGCGCTTTAAGTTCATCAACCTTGTTCGCAAGGCAATACACATTTTCCATAATCACAGAAGGTAAGACTGGCTTATATTTCTTAAGCCTTTTCCTCATCCGCAAGCCACCTCGCTGACCCCTTTACCTTCGCTTCAACTCGGGAGGTATATCCTAAGGCGGGGGCGGATAATTCCACGAAACATCCAGAATGTTGTGTAGCTCCCCACGGCTATATGTTATGGTAATCACCACTGGGGTGTCCATTCCATGGGCACTTGCAGCAAAGCAAACAGATCTTGTGCACAATGAGAGCATAGAAGCAGTCCTGCCATGAAAACTTTCAGACCCAACATTATGCCGTGATAATGCCCTCAAGTCAGCAACACATCCTTGAAAGACACACACAAACACACACACACACTTAACACACTAAGAACGTGCAAAGCTAACTAAAACAGGCAGCGAGTCAGTGACCGGGCAGGTGCCAACGATGACATCTTCAGAGTCCCGCAAGCCAGCACATATACTTATTAAAGCAACTGCTTATTTAACGGTCAGAACATTCACCCTGCAATGAAAAGCGGGCTGTTCCCACTTCTGAGCTCACAGTCTTATATAAATACTATTGACAGCTTACAAGTATAACTCACTGAGACAGTAATATCTGCAATATACCTTATTTTAACAGAACAGACATTCCACTATCAGAAAAATCAGGCAATATTCTATTCTAGATTGAACAAAATGGTGCCATGAATGTATCAGGGGGTCCACCAAAATGCTTCAGCAGTTGACATTTTAAACAAGCCAAAACCTTGGCATTCAATTTAATTGAATACGGTACAAATTTGAAAACAAAAAGCCACATTGAACAAAATGTTTCCACAAGAGCAGTATAACCTTTCTTCATTGAGTCCCTCCTCTAGAGACACAGATGTATCCAGTAGAGGGAACCCTCCAGTCCTGTTTCATTCGGAATAATTCTCATTGACCATGTCCGTACCTTATGTAAATCACGTAAATGTAACGGAACACTTCAGGCCAATTTCCTAAGTCTTTTTTTCTTTAAATCTCGTCATTTTCAGCTGCGCAACTGTGCACAACGTTAAGAGAATACAGCCCTCTTTGCTGTAACGCAAAGTTTGTATTCTTTTCCGATTGTCCAATCAATGTCTTTCAATAACTGTGGAAAGTTTATACTTTCTGGAATTGGATAAGAAACGCGTCAATCAATACATCATTACTGGGGAAGTTTCATGGGGCGTGAACTATAAGTGTGCGTTTCGTAGATGAGCCTAAGTAAATAATTCAGTGATCGGCTATCAACATGAGTACTTAGGAATCTACATGTAAATCCACGGTAGGGAACAATGCGTTTTTGATATGTGATGACTATAGTTTATAGAATGACACAGTATCAATACAATCATGAGTACTTAGGAATCTACGTGTAAATCCACGGTAGGGAACTATGCGTTTTTGATACGTGATGACTATAATTTATAGTAGAATGACATAGTATCAATACTATGTAGAATTTTTGCTTCAGAAAAAAAGATTTTTTTTTTTTTTACTACTTCATTGGGATACCATTGGCTCACTATAGCCGAAGTAGTTGCCACAAAGGACAACAATTTTTTCTATTGCAAGAGATTATTTTTTTAACTGCCGGATAGATACTATGGACAAGTATATTGAGCAATTTGAACATCAGGTTTAGCTGAGGAGTTTAATTCATGCAACTCCCGGGAAACAGGGATGGGACTTAACTTGTCCACATTCTAAACTGTGTTTGAGCTCGGCTTGCTGGTGAATATTCAATAACTGGCGTATACATCTGCGCAGAGGGGTTAAGCAAACTGAGCACTGGACAGGACAACAACAACTGTGTCGGTCATAAAATAGCAAAGACACTTGCATTGCTTTTGATGCCGCTGTGCGCCAGGCGTCAGACAGTGTCTTAAAATTTTCAAATAGTAAACATTTGAAAACTTATGATCACTAAACAAGCTTCATAATCTAAAACAGGTATTGAAGGGTAATTTGGACCTGAAATGGGAAATATTAGTAAAGAGGCTCAAAGGCACAAACTCTTGCCTCTGCATCTGTACTAAATGAGGAAAGAGAGAACTTTCATTTCATTAGCAATGATAAACAATACTGAAATGTATGACTTCCACTATGCATAGCCTTTTTGACTACCGAGCATGAATGTGCTAACATTCCTTTTGCTGAGACTTCGAATCATTTATGTTGCAATCTGCTACACATTGATGTTGTTGCTTAACTCACATCCAGCTCCTTACTAATGTGCCTTCAAATCTAATGCTTTCGCATTTTAATTTCCCATTGCACTTCTGCCTAGTCCTGCCTAGTCCTTAGAAGAATTGTAGTCAACTAACATTTGCACATAAGGCAATTTTTTTTCAGATGTAGCAGTCACTGACTGTGAGGCGTGCAGCGAAGACGCTACGTGTCAAAGCCCTCTGGAAGGTGTCAAAGACGCAAGTCCTATGTGCAGCTGCACAGCTGGATTTGCGGGAGACGGCATTTCCTGCTACAACCGCACGGCCTGCGACAATGGTGACTGCTGTTACATCGGCTTTCGCTGGTCCTCCGAGCTTGGCTGTGTGGACAGTGACGAGTGCACTTCCTCTGAAAAGGCCTGCCCAATACCGCTGATTTGCCAGAACACACTGGGGTCCTTTGAGTGCCAGATACCGCGCGAGAGCGAGGTGCTCCTGGACCCCAAATATGTTTCTATGGGCCACCAACGATCAGAACGCAGCGCTAACCAGAATCAAAATTCGGTGTTGTTCCAATGCGGGAATGTAATGTGTCCCGCTGGTCAGGACTGTCTCACTGTTCAAGCGCACCAACAATGCAGAGACCCGTGCCTTCACAATACCGCAATCACTGACCCGTGGCGCTCCACTGACTTCACGCAATCCAATGTCAAATGTGACACAAGTATTGATTTTCAAAATCAGTGGTACCGCCTTTTTCTGGGGGAAAGCAGTGTACAGATGCCGGAGAGGTGTGTTCCAACGCATATGTGTGGTACTCACGCCCCACTCTGGTTGCCAGATGGCCACCCAGGGCTTTCAGATGGAATTGTCTTGAGCCCGGTTTGTGGGCACTGGAGTGGTGACTGTTGTAACTTTGTATCTAATCCAATCCACATCAAGGCCTGTCCGGGAAATTACTTCGTCTACAAGTTTGTCCACCCATCTACCTGCCATTTAGCCTATTGTTCAGGTATGTTTTATCCTTCCTGCACACATACGACTTTGTAGATTCAGCCGACCAGAAATTTTGGATACTGCAAGCAATCTAGCTGTAGCTTAGCCTATAATGAAGACCTGTGTGCAAGAAGTACCGAAGTCACTAAATAACACTTTTAATGATTTGTGGGGTCAAAGTTTTCAAAACATGTGGCAGATACACAGTGCTGTGAAAAATTATCTGCCCCCTTCCTGATTTCTTTTTTTTTTTTTGCATGTCACAATTAAATGTTTCAGATGATCAAACAAATTTTAATATTAGACAAGGATACCCCGAGAAAATATAAAATGCAGTTTTTGAATGATAATTTCATTTATTAAGGGAAAAAAGTGATCCAAACCTACCTGCCCCTATGTGAAAAAGTAATCCCCCCCTTGTTAAATCATGACTTCACTGTAATTAACCACATTTTTTTAGTTCAGTTTCTCTAGCCACACCCAGGCCTGATTACTGCTAGACCTGTAGAATCAAGAAATCACCTAAATAGAACCTGTATGGCAAAGTGACGTAGCTTAAAAAAGATCTCAAAAAGCAGCATGTCATGCTGCGAAGAATTCAAGAACAGATGAGAAACAAGTAACTGACATTTATCAGTCTGTAAAGGGTTACAAAGCCATTTCTAAGGCTTTGGGACTCCAGCAAACCACGGTGAGAGCCATTATCCACAAATGGAGAAGTCACTAAATCAACCAATAACGAGGAAGAATTTGAGTTATATATTATATATTATTATTATTATATATCGAATTATAAACACCCCGGTTGCACGTCCATTGCTGTCCAGTTGTTAGGAATGTCATACATGTCAACCAGGGTTAAGGCATCCATGGAGTACTAAAGTGATGACGTCACTGCTACTTAGCTTCTGGTGTCGGAAGTAAAATCCTTATGGGAATTTATAATGGGGTTTGGACACTTTCCAGCATTGCTGGAACTCGTATTAATTTTAAGAGCCACCTCGCTCTGAGATTAGCCTACAGGGTATACAGATACATATGATCACATCTATTTTGTAGTTAATTGGCAAAAAATTATATGCTTTTGCACTTGCAGTCCAGTTTGTAGTCCACTTCTCCAAACTACATATCCACTACACAAGTGGGAGAGTACCCTGTGATTTGTTCCAAACCACTGAGGTACCTCAGTTTCAGCAAACGTTCATAACGTACCACAACAGTAGCCATCCGATCAGCGTCCAAAATTACTCTATGTCCGTGCACCCGTTCCCACGTAGCGGGCCACTATTAGCTAGCTACATACCTAGAAATGAATGGATCACAATGAATAGTTATTTCGCCATTTAGCTAGCTAGCATTAAGCTACGCTAGTGAATCACCAAACTAGCCAGCCAGTGAGCTTATTACATCTTGTGCACATAGCTAAACCGATAGAAACAGTAAATGGTTAGTTTACCGTCACTTACTGTTATTTACCAAGCTAGCTAGCATGATTATTGAATAAATATCATTAGATAAGCAAGCGAAATAGCTAGCTAGGTAGTTCGCTAGCCTAGCTAGCTAAGTGAATAAAAACAGTTAAGAGCCATTATTTGGCTACTTAGCAAGCGTTGAGCTTCGTTCATTTCACAAGCTGGCATTTAACTAAATGCGGCAAATATGAAGTTAGCCAACTACCGAAGTCGGTGGACTAGCTCGCTGGCTAAGATAGCCCGCTGACAGCTAGTTTACTGTCAGCGTGCGTTGACAAGGCTGATAAGCTCATTCACCGACTACTGAGTTTTTAAGCAAACAAACTTTGGCCTAAGATGCCTCTTTATTAAAGTAAAATGGCGCTAATTGTAAAACTTCATATCTAGCAAGGAAAATGTAACCAAGTAGAACATAGAGTGGCCATGTAATTAAGCAGACAAACAAGGTGCTGGAAAAGTCGAGACGGGTTCTGCGTTGACTTCATGCAAAAGGCACACAGTCGCCGTCGTGGACCTTTTGAAGTTCTGCATTGAGGTCATTGGCGTCGTGCTGTGCTGCGAAGCAATTCACCGCCAAACCGCTAGGTGGCATCAGGTTTCCAAAGGACCTGTCGTGGTATCACATGAGACTCGTTGGTAGAGTGTTTACGTTGCGTTATGGGCTGTATTTCATTCCGTAGGGTAATAATCCCTACATCCTACACCCTGCGAAACCACTTCCCCTCGTAGTGAAAACTCTGAAGGGCAGCGGGAGTAGGGTTTTCAATTAACGGTCGTTTGGAATGTCCTTCGACATATTTCGCGGCTGCTGGTTTCTGCTTAAGCTGGATTATGGTTCTGCGTTGACTCCATGCAAAAGGCACGCCGTCGCCTCGACGCCGTCGTGGACCTTTCGAAGTTCTGCGTTGAGGTCGTTTGCATCATGCTGTGCCGCGAAGCAATTCGCCGCCAAACCGCTAGGTGGTGTCAGGTTTCCGAAGGACCTGTCGCGGAATCGCGTGAGACTCATTGGTAGAGTGTTTACGTTACGTTATGGGCTGTATTTCATTCCGTAGGGTAATAAGTCTGGTAATAATCTTTACATCCTTCACCCTGCAAATCACTTCCCTTCGTAGTGAAAACTCTGAAGGGCAGCGGGGAGTAGGGTTTTCAATTAACGGTCGTTTGGAATGTCCTTCGACATATTTCGCAGCTGCTGCTTTCTGATTAAGCAAGTACAAACAAACGCAGCCAGTTCATGGGAGAACTGTTTTCACTGGCCATTTATCGGTTTTGCGGTAGCTTTATAAACAACCGCATCGCTTTCATAAGACGACAAATAGCCATGGATAAAAATAAAAAATGACATAACTAGCGATAGCCAGTCGACTGTGGTAAACCATCAAGCTATGTTCGTCAGCTTTCTGTGCGCTAGGTAGCTACTAGCCACCGTTGTCATTTTCTTGAATGACGTTGAATCACACACGTCACTAGGCTCAGGTCGGACTAATCAGTGCCCTCGCGGTCTGCGTCGCTTTGACGTGCAGTTAAAAAATTTTCGAGGTGCACGGCAGGCAACGCAGAGGCTCTGTGGTGGGGGCTCACATCGCCGCAGAGGCTCTGCGTAGCGACGGCGTCGGTTCGACGCAGAACCATAAATCCAGCTTAATGCGTTCTGAACTCCGTCAGCCCGGGAATCAGGAGGATCATGGGACGTGTAGTTTTTAGAGTACAAAGAGGATTAGCATGTCGGCGAAAAATTTAAATGATTTGAAATAAAGCTGATTCCGGTCAAGAAAAAATATATTTGTTTTTAGTCGGAAATATAAGGCAAAATCTCGAAAAAGATGGAGGCTTGAAAACAATGGGAGGTGATAAAAAAAGTGAACTGAAAAAACAGTCTATGGGTATTATGAATGGGAAATTTTACTTCCAACACCAGCGTGACGTCATCACTTTAGTACTCTGTTGTTCACTGAATAAAATAAGAAAGTGTTGCCATGACAAAAGTTCTTATGAGAATAAGCTGCAAATCCAATCAGGTTTGCACCATAATTTGAAGATGTAATTGTGTGAGTGTCAAGTAATTTGGAGCATTTTATCAAGAGTTATCGCATGACAACTGAAATTAAGTAAAGTGTTACTATGACAACAGGAAAAATGCTAGAGCTTTTTAATTTGTGTGAAAAAAATTCCCCAAGCCTAAATATTATCTGGTGCAAATGGCAAGTCTCAGATCCAAATACTTTTTTCTTGAGGTCAGATTGAAAATGCGGCGGCAGCGGCGGAGACGGACATTAAATTCTGCATACAACAATATACCCCCCGGTTCAGTCTCCGGATGTATAAATATTGACAGGCACTTTGATTTTTAAACATACAGTGGTGTACATAGAGAAACTCAAAATGCTAATATGAAAAATACTGAAATTTATCAATGTTTCAATGGAACCAACCAAAATTATTTATTTGTTTAATGAAAAATTAAATTTATCCAAAAAAATTTCCTCTTTAACCATCATTGGCACTGCTAGATATTATTGAAAATAAAATCTACCAAATTTTAACCCGCAGTGAAATTCAACTTAATTTAGTTCACCAACAAAAGGTTAATCACATGGATGGTTTCATACCCAAATATGATGCTGAAAGCAGACTTACTCTGTATGAACATTTTCTGATAACTTAGAATGTAAGCTGACCTTTTCCAGATGCTAACACTGCAGTGTGCGGGACCTGTGGACAACATGAAACCTGTGTGAGCGAAGACAAAGTGACCTGGCGGTGTGAGAGAGGTTGGTGAACGAGCTCAAGGCATTGCAATACATCTGACTTTTTTTTTTTTTTTGCAGCTTACTCGATCAAAGCTTAGTTTCATTATTAGCTTTTTTTTACTAGCTTGCCTGTCTGGAGTTTTTATTGATGGTAGAGTTGTAGATTGTGTAAAGAAACATCTCCTGCTTCTTAATGAAGCAAAGCGCCACTCTTGGGTAACATTCCTTGAATTTCCCAGCTCAGATGTTATCTCCTGATCCCTGGTTAAATGCCACTATCCTGGGTATACCTCACTCCCTATGACATTGGCTATACCCATCAAACACTTGCTCTCTTGCACGATTCAGTCACAACACATTTTTTTCAGGTCTTGATGGAGCCTTGATGAATCTTGGGAAAAGACATTTTCCCCACCCCAAGTCTTTACTCTCAGGGTTCCCAACAGTTCGGTATCCAATTCCATTCCATCTAACTTCACTCCATCCGATCTCTGATTCCATCCATCCTGACCTCACTCCATCCAACAAATAATTTTTTCCAACTAGTGTTCATTCCATCCAGCATTTGTTACAATGTATTGTATTTAAATTTGACGCACAGCAGAGGATAGGCTCCTGAGATTTCTTCTCACTGGGGAGTTGTTTCCCACTGCTATTTTTCCTCCTGCAAGGAGTTTTACTTCATTTGATATTCAGGGGATTCAGGCTGGGCACAGCCCCCTTCCACTACATAGTTAAGCATCTTTAAGGCAGTCTTCTTATGCCAAGTGTTGTGAAAATGAAATAAATTGAATACTGCCTCCTTTCATTCCAATGAACGATTCCTCTTCAATTCTGAGGACATAGTTAACACAAGACTAGATCAAAACCTAGTAAATAACTGGACCATTTATGGTTAATGAGCAAATTGTGGGCAATGAGCAAGGGCCAATGGGGAAAGTATACTCGGCCGGCCGACCATTGGCGTAACTACAACAGTCAGTCAATCACTCACTCCATTAGCCATGGACAGCCGCGGATATCGGGCCAGACCATGCCAGTCCAGACATTAAGTCTCTTAATATTGCGTACATATTTTTGTCGTTTGTCTTTTTTTATAGGTTGACACAAATTACCTCTCAAATGACTATGTCAAAACCTAGTATATGGCAAGACAGTATCATGCTAATTCAATGTTAATTTCCATTAGTGCCATAATGGTAATTCCCATTATGTGTTATGCCACCCTGACACTTGCACGATTTTTCTCCCTGCAATGCCGTGCAGTGCATCATGGCAAGCCGTGCCATTTCGGTGATACGCAGCGGAGCCTTGTTTGTGCCCTGTTCGCGCACTGTACACACATAGGTTACGCACTGTCTACGCAATGCGCGGCCAAAAATTGCCCGCATTGACACACAATGGCATGATTTGTTTACGCATAGGTTAAGTATTGTTCGCACATTGTTCACGTCTACCGTACAATATCCCACAGTGTCACGCACGACATGCATAGTTCCCGCTATCTTCCCGCATTGCCACGCATTGCCCCAACGACTTGTCGCATGCGTGAAGTCGTCGTGGCAATTTTTGAACTATGTGCCAACAATGCGTGAAAACTTTGCGAAAAGTTCCTGCGATGCGCGAATGGTTTGTGACGTGCGCAAACTATGCGTGAGCTGGGCGTGCCATGATCACGTGAACAACTGGTGACAACACCCTAACACGGCACGCATTGACAAGCATTGACACGCGCCGTCGGCAGTGTTCGCGCCCCGCGTCGTGTTCACGCATGGTTCACGCAAGTGGCACGCACATTGCACAAACATTGATGCATGCCAAATTTTTGAACATTTCAAAATTCTGTCTACGACATGGCATGCACCCCCGCACCCTTCACACACTCCTCACGCTCGTTCCCGAAGACTTTAATCATTGCCACGATGCATTGCGTGGCATTGCGGGAGCAAAAATCGTGCAAGTATAAGGCTGGCTTTAGAACTTAGCTAACTCCATCTCTCAGCTACTCAGTCACCCATGGACATTCTGCTTTGAAGGGCTGGCTCCATTGTTGTGGTCTAGTTAATTGATCAAACTGATTCCTCTTCTGATTAAAAGCAAATGTGGGTTTATTTGTCCATGTTGTGAACACAAAGTAGACTTGCTCAAAAATAAAAATCTAATAGATAACTAAAGCTTTGTATCCATGTATTCCACAATCAAGTCATAAAACTGTGAGGCTCCACTCATCATACGACATACTTACTGCATTCCTGTGCCTTTGTCTATCCATGGCCCACTTACTGGTCTCATCTGAAAGAGGCATGGACACTGAGTACCTCTCTCAATGATTTTACTACTAATAACACACATGCATAGAAATTCAAAATGTTAACACTTCTGATTATTCTACTTGTTCAGATTAATGTGCATTATATACTGAACAACAAAAGAAACGCAAGTTATATAAAGACAGACCGGAAAATAAGTTTGCGAGTAATTATTATGGAAAATCAAATTTATTACAAGCGTATGCACATTCACACTCCTTTCATCAAACTTTTCTTTGTTTTACGGTCACTTTCACTGAGTGACCATAAGAGTATATTAACTAGCTAACTTGCGTTTCTTTTGTTGCTCAGTATATATGTGATAAAGTAATTATGAACAAATATGAACATTATTATGAAAATTCTGCATGACGTAATTTAAAATATGAATTTGGTTCCAACAGTTATATAGTTATACTTGTAGTTATAATGTTTATTTTCTGCATTCGTGAGAATTACACTAAGAAAACAGCTACTAAGCAAGCCATTTAATCTAGAACCAATACAATGATGTGGGTTGAGAACTAAAAACGCATCTCTTTTTGTTGCTCAGCATCAGATGCCCCACAACTGGTGTGTGGTAGCATTTTCATGCAGGTGGGGTTAGACAAGGCTTATCTGGTTGCCAGAGGTCTGGATGTATCATCTGCACACCTGGCAGACTTCCGGTGCACAGCTCATGATGAGAGTAATGGCAGGGTTTGGTTTCAGATGGAACGAAAGTCCGGAAACTGTGGGACCCTGCTGATGGTGAGGTACCATCCTTTTCGGGGAGTCCTCAAAAAGCTGAATTTCAAAATCTCATTTATTCTTCCCTTTTTTCCTTACAATAATTCCATCAAAAGACACAAAATGTGCATGTTGAAGGCACTTTTGTCCATCTACTTTACTTTATAGAACTGATGATTTCATTCCAATTTACACATCATTTACACGTTTACACGTCACAAGAACTCCTGAGACCTGACAGATATCATGGGTGGAAAATCTATGTACAGAAAGTAAATTTCCTCCTCTGTATTTTTTTCTCCACTCTCTGACCCCTGGACAATCCCCTTCAGTTCAATTTGTTTGACCCTCATGCGATACTGGTGCTTATAATTATTTTCACTCTGTTTTGGCAGACGAATGACACCCACGCCATGTATTCCAACTCTTTATTTGTTTACCCTGTTACCAATGGAAATGTGAACTTTTCTATTCCGGAGAGAATTCCATTGTCCTGTGTGTACCCTCTGGACTCGAATGCCAGTCTGGATGTAGCTGTCCAACCCGAACTGTGAGTACAGCAACAACTAAGAATAATAATAATTATATTAATAATGAACAAAATATAATTTTAATATTGAGTAGGAAAAGACGAGGTTTTAATATTATGCATGTTTATTTTAATTTAAGTGCTGTTTTGTTCGATTCCACTCCTTCAAATAAAAGAAAAGGTGAAAACCAGACTAACTGTTCGGCATGTGACAGTATATACTGGAAGTTGTTTTCAAATATTTCTATTATACATTTATTTTTTCAGTGGCAATACTATGAGAACTTTATCTTTTTTCAAATTCTACTGAAAAGTGACTGTCCGATTGCTGATTGCACAGTATTGGTGCTCGCAGCTTTCTTGATATCTCGAGAACAGCTCAGCTGAACTACTTCAAACTCGACACAGTACTTCAGTGGGTCCTCATTAATACCACCACTGAGTTTTAAAGTGATCAGATGAACACCTCTTGAGATATACCAAGGCTACACATACACACACAAACAGAGATATCTTGCTTTATTGTATGATGCCACCTACGGAAAAATGGCATATAAAACATTTGCAAATTGGCAGAGTGAGAGAGAGAAATAGTGGTAAACACAAGGTGCAGTCTTCGGGCGAAGAGTCTAGGGGTAACAAGTTCTCCCCAACTTCACCTATTCAGATGTTAGTCAGGATCACAATCCTCACCCCTCCACCATTGCTAGTCAAGCAACTTATCACCAAGTTGGATTTTTTTTTTTATATTAGTGTATTTATTTGAAATGTTTCACAATTTCATATGAATTGTCCTATGTTTTAAACCAGCGGCTGCTGTGCTTTGCCTTGATGATACTGTGTCAAGAATGTACTGCGATTTCTTTTCTCATTCTGTGGTACTTTTCAGGTCATTGGAGAATGCAGTCATTGGAGTTGGTTCCAGGCCCGATGCAGTCATGTACCTGTACCGCAATGATAACTACACGGACCCCTATCCTGAGGGAGCTTTTGTCCTGCCCCTTGGTTCCCCGCTGTATGTGGGTGTGTCTGCAGCAGAGGCAGATTCAGACAGATTTTCTGTCATCCTGGAGAACTGCTATGCTATGCCCTCTGCTGACTCAGATGATCCAGTGCGCTTCTCCCTGATTCAGAACAGGTCAGTGCATGATGCTGGACATCTACAGGTGTGTAGCTTAGCTTAGCAGGTGGGGCTCCGCTAGTTTAATAGTGCAGCACTGCGAAGAGCAGGAAAAGCGTCAGTTTGTAGCATGTTGCCCTGATAATTTTTCCCGATGGCTTAGCCCATAAAATTTTAAATAATGTTGTCATTCATGGTTGGGGGTGATTTTGCCATACAGTATGTGACTGGTAATGTTTTTGTGTAACAGAGTCTTTGGGTGAATGAAAGACTGGTGTTCAAATCTATTTCATGATGTTTGCAAATGTGCATGCGCGCAAACGTGTTTTAATGTATGTGTATGCATGTTCATGTGTGTATGAATGTGTGTTAGTATTGATTTTATTTTTTAAAATATTTTCAAAATGTTCTTTTTCTGCGATATGATGGTGAGCGCATGCTTACATGCTTGGGCATGTGACTGTGTGTGTGTGTGTGTGTGTGTGTGTGTGTGTGTGCGTGTGCCTATCTATATAAGCACGTTTGTGTGTGTGCCCATCTGTCAGTGTGTGTGTGTGTGTGTGCGCGCACCTGTCTGTATTGATGTGTGTGTGTGTGTGTGTGTGTGTGTGCGCGCGTTTGTTCCTATCTGTTTAGATGCGTGCGCGCACACGTGCGCGTGTGCGGGTGTGTGTGTGTCTGTCTGTATAGGCATGTACAGCAGGGAAAGTAAGTATTGAAAGTGTTAACATTTTTCTCAGTAAATATATTTCTAATGGGGCTATTGACATTAAATTTTCACCAGATGTCAGTAACAACCCAAGTAATCCAAACATTCAAAGAAATCAAAACAAAGGCGAGAATGTTTGTGAGTGTGTGTGTGCCTGTCTGTGTGGCTTGTTTGCGTAAATGCTGTTGTCCCTGCCTGTTTACCCCCTCCAGGTGCCCCAGGAGCCATCGCCTGGTGAAGGTGGAACCAAGCGGGCCCTCTCTCCCCGGTCGATTCACAGCTTCGGTGAACTTATTCTCTGGAGACTATGACCTCATCTTCCTGCACTGCAGTGTGAGCTTGTGTGACCCCGAAAGGCCAAGTTGTGCTCAGGTGGGTTCTTTATTGCCATCAAAATTAGAGGCATCTTTCTTTAATGGACTGTTGATCATCTACTTGGATTTAAAAGATATACTTTGTTGAACCCCTTGGAGTTTACTGTCCTCCACTTTTACTCCAAAGCAAAAACTTTACTGCATAATCGGCTCCACATTGGCTCCGAACAATATAATATTAGTTATATTACTGTATTGTTGGGGACCATAACGACCTCAGTGCTGCTGTGGGAACACAAGGCAGCAAGCCACATTCATAAATCAGAAGTACTGATCTAGGGTCAGCTTTCTCAGGTATTTTGCGTAAAGGCTAAACTGATGCCAGATCAGTGTTTCTACATTAAAATGCTTTAAGTGCGAGCTTGTCCTGTACATTTCATCGACACAGGGGGTTGCAACAGGGCTGTGGACTATATTCCTACAGTTTATTCCACTTTAATTTTCTAAAAACATTTCTATGCCATACATCAGACCTACCCGTATGTAAAATACTGTTATAATCGTCCTCTTCGCCAGAGGCACACACAAAGCCAGGTCATGGTAGTTGCACTGAGTAAATGTTAAATGTATTGAACTCTCAGCAGAAGGGCTTTGCTACATTTTTACCACTGAGCAGTGTATTCAACCTGATCTGCTCCTGTCGTGAATCATAATCATTAAGAAGCTGTCAGCTGCAGAGATCACTTGGCTGAATGACTAAAAAGTAAAAAATATGGGCAAGAGGCTCGAATTTTTATTCAGTATGAAGCGGACTAGATTTAGACCTTCAACTAACAGGCTGCCATCCTAGGTGAAGTAATTTTCCTTTCTACTGGGTGCAATGTTTCATGCACTCTACTCCTGATAGTGGTCTCCAAGGAAAATGCACAGAATTGTCCACTGTGTCAACGTGTCCTTGATGTCGACATTTGTTATGTAATGAAGTGAAAAACTTTACTGCATAATCATTGCATAAACACAAAGATTCTTGGCTGATCCCTGGATCAGGAAGGTCAGTGGTTGAAGACTGCATGCAGGAGGGCGCTTAGCCCCCTGAGAAAAAAATATAACCCCACATTCGCCCGTGCCTAATCTTGTCAACTCTAAGTCAGATGACACCATCAGCTAATTAAATGTAATTTAATGCATTCTTTTTATAACAAGTTCTTTGCTGGGTGCGTCAAATGCGTCAAATTTTATACTTTCAGTGTTTTACAGTGTTTTTTTGCATTAACAGGCAGGACGAGATTGAAAGAGAAGGGAGAGAGAGAGAGACAGAGAGAGAGAGATAGTACATCTTGTGTGGGAGTCATAGATGAAATGTAAATGTTGTCTTCGTATTGTGCACGGCACTTTGTCACTTTTAGTGGTCGTCAAGTCATATGGGCTCTTGAAGTTAATAGTGTCTTATATAAATATATTCACCTGTTCACTGATTTGCCACCTCAGAGTGAGGGGTGCGCATATTTTTTTTTTTTTTTGACTGCTTTGCTTAACTTTGCTTTTCTGTAAAGGCTTGTGCTGCCATGACTGCATGAATAAGCCTATTACTAATGGGAATATTGAACCATTTTCCTGTACTTGTGCAAGAAGACAATAATTGAGGAGTCGACTTGCAAAACCTGTTTAGTCAAGTTTTGAAAATAAACGAGTTATCTCCCTTAGCCTCTCTTTCAGGCACCTGCACATGTCCCACTGATAGCTCCACTTTCAAAACCTACTAAATCATGTTATAAATTGTAACGGAAAAGGCAAAAATCTGTCAAAACCCGCTAAGTCAAGGAGGAAAACTGTCAAATTCTGCTAAGTCATCAGCCAATGTGGAAAAGTGATTCCGTTTTCGTTCGCTAGAGGGAACCAATCACAGTCAAGCTTTTATAGCCTGTTCAGCTTTTGCTTTCTCTAACTCAACATGGGGGATGCAGACTCAAGTTTTGTTTTGATTGCAGAAAATGCAAACAAATCTAGTGATACTATAAAAGGGGAATTTGAACCCATGGACTCATGTTTATGTTGTCATTGTCACTGCAGCTATTCAACCACTGTGCTGTCTGTAGCATTGAGTTGCATGTAGAGTGCGTACTGAGCCAAATACTTTCACCTATTGAGCAACAGGGCTGGTTTAAACACTGTCTAAACCTGATAAATTTCCACTCCACTTTCAAAACCTGCTAAGTAAAAACACTGTGTCGCAAAATCAAAGTAATTTCTTTAAAAAAAATAATGAATTGCCTCATGGAATATGTCTGCAAGGCTAATAGTTTCACCTTAGTGAATATTGGTATCTATGGAAGATAATTTCTATGCCTTCCAAAAAATCACATTTTTCTAAAAAATGGACCAACTTGTCTTAGAAGGTTTTGCAAATGGACTCCTCAATCAATAACATCCATATTTGGATTTGGACCTGAATGTTTTGCAGTATCAGCGTGTCACAACCATATCCTTATTTCGCCCCTTATTTCGTGGTAGTAAGTTGTAGCCACTACATCAAGTATTTACTCTGTACCTCACTGAGGCAAATGCACAGTATCATAAGCAGCTAAATGGTCCTTCACTAATTTATGCTCCTATCACAGACCTGCAGATCCAGGGTTTCTCGGTCTGTCCCTCTTAAGAATTCCGTGACCATTGGACCCATCACCTGTAAGTCTGACTCCTAGTTCCTGCTATCATTTCACCTGGGGACAAACTTGCTGATGAGTTTCACCAAGATGGCCATACCTAGCATTTTTCTTGTACCACCCCTGACAGACATGTTGTATTTTAAGCTTTGAAAGTACAACCAGTGTATTAAAACTGCAGTTCAACCCACATGCAAGCAATCTTACTGTACTGAAATGTGTTTCTCTGGATAGGGTTACTAATTTAAGTGTTTTTTTGTAAGTATGTTTGTGGTCAAAGTTTGAGCAAGTACATGTACTTTCAGTTCGTGGGTTAGTTTTTACAGAGGAAACGTGTTCTTTTCTGGCTGTCCTCTTTACACTCTGCGACTTTTGGCTTTGGATATTTTTATTTTATTTTTTTTTAGGCAGACGATATAGTAGTCTCTCTCCTGATTGTGGAAACATTCCTGATGACATTTCCTTGATTCGCTTACTTGGTGAAGAGCAATACTATGGCAAGGCTTATATTTGGATATCGGGACACTGCACTGCTTCTGTGTATTGCAGAGGCACATTGCATCTGTGTAGTTCACTCTGAGCGTACTTTCACGGCGTGCCGCTGGTAACAATCAAGTTTTTACTTTTCAGGGGAGAAAGTGGCTTGAGAGAATGCCTTTTTTATCTGCAGGTAAGAGCGCAAACACTTGTACAAATCCTCACCACTGGGCTCCGAACAATATAATATTAGTTATATTACTGTATTGTTGGGGACCATGACATCCCTCAGTGCTGCTGTGGGAACACAAGGCAGCAAGCCACATTCATAAATCAGAAGTACTGATCTAGGGTCAGCTTTCTCAGGTACTTTGCGTAAAGGCTAAACTGATGCCAGATCAGTGTTTCTACATTAAAATGCTTTAAGTGGGAGCTTGTCCTGTACATTTCGCCGACACAGGGGGTTGCAACTGGGCTGTGGACTATATTCCTACAATTTATTCCCCTTTAATTTTCTAAAAACATTTCTATGCCATACATCAGACCTACCCGTATGTAAAATACTGTTATAATCGTCCTCTTCGCCAGAGGCACACACAAAGCCAGGTCATGGTAGTTGCACTGAGTAAATGTTAAATGTATTGAACTCTCAGCAGAAGGGCTTTGCTACATTTTTACCACTGAGCAGTGTATTCAACCTGATCTACTCCTGTAAGTGTCCTGAATCATAATCATTAAGAAGCTGTCAGCTGTAGAGATCACTCGACTGAATGACTAAAAAGTTAAAAATATGGGTAAGAGGCTTAAATTTTTATTCAGTATGAAGCGGACTGAATTTAGACCTTCGACTAACAGGCTGCCATCCTAGGTGAAGTAATTTTCCTTTCTAGTGGGCGCAATGTTTCATGCACTCTACTCCTGATAGTGGTCTCCAAGGAAAATGCACAGAATTGTCTACTGTGTCAACGTGTCCTTGATGTCGACATTTGTGGTGTAATGAAGTGATGCGACCAGTTTTACTGACAGTTTGTGGGTGGTGTAACTGTGCTAAACCGCCACCTTGTGGACAATGAAAATGTTGCAATGGGTTCATTCTGGAGGTTAAGTGAATTTAGCTGCCATGAAAAAACTCAAAGAAAGTGAACTAACTTAAAGTTTTAGGGAGGAGCTGATACGAACATTTTTTTAAGTTGAAATAAGAGTTGCACTTACACTATGGTTCACATTGACAACAGAGCAAGTCTCACAGATAATACTTCTGTTTCTCTCTTTTCAGGAGCATCAAATGCATAGATCTACGTCAGCCTCCTGCCCGTCCCAGCTTTATGCATTTATCCGATTTGATGGGTCGTTTGGGCTTCAAACAATGGATCTCTTTGTTTCTTGCCATGTGCCTGCTTTGTTGTGATTTGATATACCGTAAAGTTCCGTGTATACGGCGCATCCGTTTATAAGGCGCACCCCGACTTTGGGACTTGTCAAAAAAAAAAAAAATCATACAAATTTCCACCCAAATCTTGCGTGTGTCATACATATTATCTCTCCTCAAAATTTTCCTAGAGTGCCGCATGTATTTGTCCTATTTTTTCCCCTTTCCTTTTCAACTTCCTCCATGAGAAGTGATTATTCATCGGACATCGGCGATAAATGGAAGGCGCAAGACGCAAGACATAAACCAACATGCCGACAGCGCGTATGCCCTCGCATTTGCCTCTATCTATTGGGCGGGAATATGTTGGTTCTACTACCAAAAATTTCTGATAAATGTCCATAATAGCCCCTGGCAAATTCTAATCGCAACCGGCACAGTTACGATGAAACGGCAGCATTATTTATAACACATTTTATTTTCTATTTTTCCTCGCAGGTTGGAACAACCAAGACACTATGGTTGTTCACTATGACAACTCGGTAAAGAGTGATTTCTCATCACTTCCCCTAGGCTTTTTATAAAAAACGTGGCAGCAATATCTTTGAAGGAATAAGTTGTTGATAGCAGAGGGATCTTACGTTGAGACGTCTTAATCACTCTCTATTGTTTCGCCCGGAGGGATTAACGCGCCATTTAAATGATTCAATGGAACATGTCGGCTCATACATTCTCATTTATCGTCAAGAAATGTCAATTTTCAAAGAAGCAGAATACAACAAATGACACTGTTAATGCAGAGGATATAGACATCAACGAAAGGTAAGTTCATTGATGGTAGTTTACGTAACTCGGTCATAATCATTTACCGTGAGTGAAAGGTAAGACGGTAGCTTGGAAAGCCTCGCGCCGTAGATGCGTGCACGCTACATAATGGACTGTAGGACAGCGTGCATGTTTTTGCATGCATCAGAGTGATACGTATACATAGCATTGGGAAGTTATTTGCGGAGTTGCAGGGAACACTTTGAAAGGACAACTGCCGTGCTGGTGCGGAGCCGTAACCAAATGCCACATTGCACAATAAAGCTGCACTAGGTCACTTAGTAAGCTCGAGCTGCGTAGTTCTCGAGACAAGTAAATGGTGCGTCAGACAGGACTTCTATCCCGCAATTAAGCCTCTATCCCTCTCTGTCTGCATTCACCATTGTAGCTCCATGCTTCTACGATGGTTATTTGCGTTAACGTTATCATGGAAAGTGAAATGTGAAAAAGTTCATTCTAGATAAAAATTAAAATCCTGCATTTAAAAAATGTTGAATCGGTATTTTTTTTCCCATTTATTAAGCTGTGCAAACTCACGTGCGCATATAGCCCCAGTTTCACCTTATAAAATCGGGTGTACGTTTGTATGTATCTCGGAACTTTTACCGCGATTCTGTTGTTCCCGTATATAAGGCGCATCCCCAACTTTTCATATTTCCCGACGTAAAAAAAGTGCGCCGTATACACGGAACTTTACGGTATACCACCAGTGTGGTATTGCGATTAGTTTGTATCCCCTGTGTATTAACAGAATCAGCAAATGAAAAGGGAAATGGTTTTAAAAGCCGATTAACAACTTACAGACGTGATTGTACTGGATTAAAGGCAAACTTTTAAAAAGTCAGGAAGGTGGGCCAATTTTCATGATAACTGGGTGATACTGCTGATCAAGTTTGTATGATCATTGCTGAATTATAATCCTGTCATGCTGGGAGTCTGGTAAAATCAGTTACACTCTTTTTTTAAATCATAACATTTTTATAGGAATGCTGAGGCTGAAAAATGCCCTAAAATTAAGAACATGTTTTGAACATCCAGAGGGAGAGAACGAGTTTTGAAGTAAGGAATGTGTATTGATCCAAATCCAAAGACTTGCAACTAACCTGTAAAATTTATGAGTTCTTCATTAGTTGCTCAATTTCAAATGCTAATTACCTAGAAGATGCATTGTTTTAAACTGTTATTAGTGGGAAAACAATCTTGTTCATCGGCTTCTTAAACTAAAAAAAAAACAAAAAAATTCTAAAGACTTTTGAGGCTGAAATCCACAAAAAAGTTTGACATTCAAGTTCAGCACCCAAAATGGATGTTCTTATAAAAAAGAGAGCGTACAAAATTTTTGAGGATTAAGCTGTGGATTCACTGACACATTATATCTTATTTCAACTCTTTAAGAAAATAAAGCATTTTTAAATTACTGAATTTAATGTCATTGACTTCTTCGCTGCTGGCCAGAACACACCCTTCAGTACGAAAACTGCCATGCGACCAATTTCAGGTTCCCTCAGAGTTCTTCTCTTGATTGACAACAATTAGTCATGGCTAATTCTATATGGTTTTCCTTTATTAACACGTTTTCCAATTCAAGAATAATCAAGTGGCAATTGAAGACACGGCTTCTCTCCCCCATGCGATCTAAAGGCGACAAAATAATGGGCTACATTCAGTACAGAAAAATAATTTAATTATAATTAGATCTATGCACCGGCACTCGGCAACGGCATTTCAGAACTCTTCAGCGAATTAAGGTAATTTCGGCGACAAGTACGTACACCTGTCTTTCCAGCATGGTCACGCAACTCGCTGTAAACAATAGACAGCTGTCTGATTGGAAAATGTAAACGGACGAAACCACGTACATGTCGCCGAAATTACCTTCATTCGCTGAAGAGTTCTGAAATGCCGTCGCTGAGTGCCTGTGTATAGACCTAATTATAATTAAATTATTTTTCTGTACTGAATGTAGCCCATTATTTTGTCGCTTTTTGATCACATGGGGGAGAGAAGCCGTGTCTTCAATTGCCACTTGATTATTCTTGAATTGGAAAACATGTTAATAAAGGAAAACCATCTTGAATTAGCCAGGACTAATATTTGTCAATAAAGCGAGGGATATTAGCCCTGGAATTTTCAAGTCTAACGCCACCCCTGGTTAGAACTTTCCTTGAAACCATTTATCCCAAACAGGTCACTGTCCTGCAATGAACTGTTATAGGTGTCAACTATTGGGTTCTTACATAATTATTTGATCATACAAACAAAATGGAGGGGGGTTTTGAATTGAAAAATAGGCAATGCTTTGGGAAAATTGTTAGTTACATTCCAAAAATAAAAGAAATATATCTCAGAATTCAAGATTTTCTAAAAACGCAGATTTCTCAAAAATTTGCTTTGGAAATTTTAAACGTTTTTCATGGTTGATACTAGTGGGCCTTATAGAACAACTTCCAAGCATTAGTTTCTCTGGGCAAATTTTCTCAACTTTCTTCAAGTTAAAACCTGGTGTGAACCATTTTACACAATTGATACTCTTAAAAGGATTAATGCTAAATGTAACTTTTATGAGAAATTGAACAAGCATTATAACTGAGCAAAACAAACTGGAACTTGAAAAAGACAAAACAACCTATTGAACAGTATCTCACACAGTGTCATTCAGGCAAAACACAATGGAAAATTAAATCTTTGATTGATTTAATCGAGTTTGCAAAAGATTTCTAAAGAAACTATTTTGAATTAAAAGGATTAATTCCTTTGTACGATAGGGCCTTAGAGGTTAAGTAATTTCATAAGAATGCACTTTTTAGTCTTCAAGCAATTGGGTAACCGGGTAACCAAGAGGTAAGTTGCTTAACCCCTTAAGACCTACGCCCCGGTACCGGGGGTGGTTGTTACGCATTATAAATACAGCATGTTTCCAAATCGCAACATTGTCATGCTGCATATCCACATTTCGTGAAGAAACTCGGCCAAAAGCTCATGTAGACCATTTTTACCTCAACCGAACACAATTCAAACACCAAGCAAGTAAATAAGCATGCAGCACAACATAGGATAAAATCCTATCAGCGCTGAATCGCCAGAATTTCTCCGGTCTGCTGCACCTGAAAGCTAGACCGGCTTTGCTGGGTGCAATCGGACTTTGGATTACACATACACCTTCTTGGATATGAGCTTTGCGGTGATCAGGATCACCACACCGAAGACATCATATTCCAGTGGATTTTCACCATTGTCGTGGGAACATCGCAAGGACGGACAGTTTGGGCTAGTGATGAACAGTATTTCTATCTTCAGTGTGGTAATTTCATTACCCATTCCTGTATAATTGTAATTTCTACGTTCATTCGCTCAGTTATTTGATAAATTGTTTAAATTTAATCCGTCTTCTAAATTCAAATCTTCCAGAATATTCTGGAACACACAACTGTCCATAACAATATGTTGATACATTGCAGCATCTTAAAATATAAATCAGGACAGTCATTATAGTTGACTTCCATTAAAGACCAGCTGTTTTCACCAGCTGACAGTAAGGGAATAACTTGACCAGGTGACTTTGCTACAAGCTGATTGGCTGCTGAAACATGTAACATGCCTTAGGCCTCATGTCGACTGAGTGTTTTTTCACCAACCGCCACTGCATTTTTTATATTTAACCCTTTGGGATCCAGCCGCAATGCACCCAGAATGCGGCTGCAATTGAAAAGCGCTGTGGTCAGCATTGTTTTTTCGGCAGAAAAAAGCACTTTCAAAAGCTGAAAACAGTTGAACTTTCTCAGAATAACCCTCTGTCGTCAACCGCTTTTTATAAGCTGACCAGCCGCAAAACAGTAAATACTCACTGTTGTTTTCTACCACAAAGGATGCTGTGAATAGTTTCACGAACGTTGACAGCCTCAGCTCAGCTCTCCCCTCCTCATAAAGACAAAGCTTGGTCAAGCACTATCCTCCTCCTTGCTATGGTTCTAAAAGTATGCTTAAAAAGTGTAAATGCGTGGCTAACTAATGTGTCCACTAACTAGTATGACCGCATCAGCTGTAGCATAGCCTATTGCCATGGATGCGATGTTTGCCAGCGTTTTTTTCCCAGCACTTCATCTCACTCTCCCCAGCGCTCTGCCAGTGCTTTTCTGCCAGGAAAAAAAAACACTAAGTAGATATGGGCTTTCAATTCTGAAACCAGCTGCCACCAGCTGGCTTGAGTTGAGTTGATAGCGGGGTCATTCCATGCCAACTGTCCAAATGGCACCCATTTGACCATCTGAGATCTGGCTGAAAAAAATCCAGTGGGTGCATTCACCTCCTAATAGGTGACACTATTAACACTCCGCTCTGCCACTTCTGGTCGCTTGGCTCTACCTCCTCTCCGCTCCTGCTCTTCCTGCTCAAGACTGCTTTCTGTCCTGGTTACCCCTTGGTGGAATGATCTTCCCGCCGAGGTCAGAACATCAGAGTCCTTGAACACCTTCAAGCGCAGCCTGAAAACCCACCTCTTCAGGCTCTACCTTTCCCCTACTTCACTGCCCCCAGTTTGACTCTCCTGACGTCACGTCCACGTTCCTTGATTGTCATTTAGTTCTATTTTTTTAACTTTACTGGTCTCTTTTGTTGTCTACTGTTTGTTCAATTGTCACTAATTTCCTTAAGCGCTCTTTGTCACTTGAACTATTGGCACTTAACTTACCTCCTTGGAGCTCTGCACTTTTGTACTGAACGTTTGCACTTTTGTACGTCGCTCTGGATAAGGCGTCAGCTAAGTCCCTGTAATGTAATGTAATGTAATGTAAGAGGAGAAATCCAAAATTTTAGCTCTCAACTCCTAATAGTTTTGTCATAAAAAATATTTTTGCAACTACGTTCCGGTCCTTTTTGACAGCGATTTCTGAGGAGACACTGTCACATGGCTATATCTAGAAAAATATTTCAGCTAAGTCCTTCAAATTTTCAGTGGTGAAAATCTGCTACTATAACTTGAGGAATATGGACTTATAAAGGTGTCCCTTCAGTTCATCATATATTTTTGGGTGTCTAAAGTTGCTTGAAAAGTTTACTCTGCACTCTGCGGTAACATATTTGAAGGACTGTAAAAAGCCTAATTTCAAAGACGGGGATTTGGTATTGCACATACAGCTTCCCATATATGTTGTGTATTTTGTATTCTAATTCTGCCCCTCTCTTATGGATAATCTAGAAAATATTAAGGCTTGAAAATGAAAAAAAAAAAGTTGTGCTATTTTTAACATTTTATACCAAAAAAATGACACCATCTACCAACATCTAATTGACTGTTTTTGAAAGATTAGATGCCTTTAATTAACATATCCAAAATTTTTGATGGTGTTCTGCTTTATTTTCTCAAAATATATTTTTGAAAATATGGTATATTTGTGGACGCACAGCATTTGATGGCATCGAACACATATTCAAACATTATTTTATAAAATGCACATAGTTAATGATGGAAAGCTCAAACTCAATGAAATGCTTTATTTCACATGGAATGGAATGGAATTTTTTCAGCCAAATCTGAGATGGTCAAATGGGAAGTTTCTCTGAAATTCAGACATTTGACATGGAATAACCCAGGGGCCAGTTTACACTTCTCTCTGCAATGGTCTAAAATAGTTTTGAATGGTCTGAACTGTGCTTAAGAAATTTGTTACACTACAATGATGAAAACCCTAATCAAGGAATAATGTCTCATCCCTAGGAAAGTGGTTGGGGAAAAAATAAGTTCACTCAATGTAACAAGTGACAAGTTTTTATTAAAGAAAGAAATACTGGAGCACACGATTACTTAGGCAAATTATTTTATTTTTTTATTTATTAACCTTTATTTAACCAGGAATAAAAAACTCTTGAGATTTAAAATCTCTTTTTCGAGAGTGTCCTGGTCAAGATAGGCAGCAGCTCAATGTAATATTTTTCCTAAATTTGGGCCAAGACCCAGATTAGATCCCATTAAATGTTGGAATGAATTGAGTCAAGGTCAAAGGTCCCTGAAAAGGTCAAAAATTTGTGAAAATTGAGGCCGTGGTTTTCTCAAAATCTTGCAAACGAACAAATAAATAAATGCACAAACTAGGACGATTACAATACCCTCACCCTACCACTAAATAAATAGATAAATATAGCATTTCTTCAGTGGCGAATCAGAGTTGAGTGCGATTCTGCCCAAGCCGAGTCAATGTATTCTCTGTGAACTTTATTGCTTCCCTTGATTATACGTCATTTAAGTAGGTAAATGCCTGAAATACAACACTTTCTTGGACATGATTTCATAGCTCTTAACGTGAAGAACTCATAAATTTCAACAAAATCAAGGTTTCATAATTATTGGCACCCTTCATTTAGTACTTAGTGCGATCACCTCTGCCAAGAATAAGAGGATGGAGTCTTTTCTTGTAAATTTTTGACAAGGCTCAGGCACGCATTTTGGGCGATTTTGGACCAATTTTCTAAGCAGATACTTTCAAGATCCTTCACATTCTTGGATTTGCATTTATCAACTGCCCTCTTCAACTCAGCCCACAGGTTTTCAGCTGGATTGAGGTCTGGCGACTGAGATGGCCATCGCAGAATGTTCATTTTGTTGTCACAGAACCATTTCTGTGCGGATCTTGATGTATGCATTGGGTCATTGCCTTGATGGAAAGCCCACCTTCTACCAAGTCCCAGCTTTCTGGCCGAGGCAACAAGATTGTCAGCCAAAATATCCAAATACTTGGTGGAATTTGTTATTCCATTAATCTTAACCAGTGCCCCTGGATCTTTTGAATTAAAACAGCCCTAAAACATGACTGACCACCATCATATTTCATCACGGGTGTGAGGTGTTTCTCCTTGTACGCATCTCAGTTTCAAAGCCAAACATGCCGATGCTGTATCTGACTGAAACGTGTAATTTCAATCTAATCTGACCAAAACACAGTCATAATTTAAATGACGATTGGCAAACTCCAAGCGCTTGCTTCTGTGACTTTTGGTCAGGCAAGGCTTTCTTCTGGCAACCCTCCAAAGAACCTGTGGTTGTGGAGGTGGCGCCCAATATTGCTTTTAGAAACCTGGTGGCCCCAAGATGCCACCAAGGCCTGCAGGGATGTTTTTGCATTCATCGCCTGAGCTAGCAGATGCTGCTCTATATTGGACTGATGAAAATCCCTCTCCAGACTCCACCGTAGGGCCATTAAGGTGCAAAAAAAACCATATTATATGATGTTATTTTATTATTATCATTTTGTTTTATTTATTTATTTATTTATTTATCTGTTAATGACATAGCCTATAAAGCCTGTCTACTGCCAATCAATATGATAATGATCAATGCCGCTATGGCAGATTGATTTGTCCACGATGTAATGTTATGACCTACAGTGCCTGACAAAAGTCTTGTCGCATAAGGACATAGTAACTAAAAATAGCATATAACTTTATTTCTAACCAATCAATTGTTACAATAAATGGTCCATTTTAATGTCAAGGGCTTTCACATTAATAATTTGGTGCAAAATGAAACCGTCAAAAAGTGTTCTGATGTTCACAGCTTGGCTAAGCCCATAACATCTGTTTTTGCTAGGACAAAAGTCTTGTCTTCTCTTCAGATGATGCAACAAATCGCAAATTAGAGTTTAACCTATGACAAATACTGTAATTAACACATTCCCAGATGTGTATAGAAATAACCCCAGCACACCAGACTTTCATATGAGGTGCGACTAGACCTCTGACAACATACCAAAGATTCAACCACAGACCAAAGTGCTGATCATCAAGAGCCTGAAGACTGAGTCTGCTGCTGAGGTGGCAGACATCTTTAATGTATCCAAATGTCAAGTGGAGGGGATGAGAAAAAGATTTGAAGAAACTGGTGACGTTCATGGCAAGCGCAGGTCAGACAGACCCCGGTATGACAACTGTTTGAAAGGACTGTTTGTTGCTTCAACTGTACAAGGCTAGCCCTTCTTCAACTACAGCCAAGCCACATGAGGAAATGTCACCAAAAATCCCGGTATCTACAAGAAGAGTTTGTCAAATTCTCTTTCAAAGTGGTTTTCATAGCCAAGTTAGTACACAGAAGTCTGCATTAAACAGAAAACAAAAAACCTGCATTGCATTTGCCAAGGCCCACAGCTCGCAGAAAGGATTGATACTGGAAAAGTGGCTGAAAGTTTATTTTTCTGGTGAATCATCCATTGAACTGCATGCCAATTCCCGTACAAGACCTGTTGGAACCCTCATGGACCCAAGATTCTCCCAGAAAACAATCATGTTTGGTGGAGGAAAAATCATGGTTTGTTGTTACATCCAGCATGGGGGTGTGAGAAAGATCTGCAGAGTGGATGGCAACATCAACAGCCTGAAATATCAAGAAGTTCTTGCTGCCCTACTTATACTGCTGCTCCTTCTCATTCTTCTGCCTCCATGTCACAGTTCCTGAAAGTGAAGAAGGTGAAGGTACTCCAGGATTGGTCAACCCAGTCACCTGACATGAACATTATTGAGCATTTCAGGGGTAAGATGAAGGAGAAGGCTTGGAAGATGAAACCATAGGATCTTGATGAACTCTGGGAGTCCTGCAAGACTGCTTTCTATGCCATTCCAGATGATTTCATCATCAAGTTATCTCAGTCATTGCCAAGACGTATGGATGCAGTCCTCCAAGCTCATGGGAGTCATACGCAATATTAATTCTTTTTTCCAAGGCACCATGGCTTTATGTTCTGATATTATAGTGGCATATTTGTGTATTCAAAATAAAGTGTATGTATAATTTCCACATTTTTTTTCAATGCGACAAGACTTTTGTACAAACAAAATCTGACCTTTCTGTACAAATTAAATTATAAAACTCAATGAATGACACAAAACTCTATTTTGGTATATTTCGCATAATCTAGAGGGCTTTGCCTTTCATATAAGCCATTTTTGATTCCAATTGATCAACTACAAGTCAGGTTATTATTTGTTGTTCCTACAACTTGGATAAGTGACAAGACTTTTGTCAGGCACTGTAAGTCCATTACAATGCAAAATCAAAGTAGTAGTGTAAAAAGTGAAGTTAAGCTTGATCTCATCATCGAGTATTAAGTAATTACGTAGTCGATTTCTATGTGAATCGGTGAACAATAATTTGGATGAATGTGAGGACCTCTGCTGGTCACTTTGGACCAGTGTTTTCCAAACTAGTTACTGTTGTCCCGCCGAATATTTTGGTTTTACTTGCAACCGCGAGTGCGACCCTTTAACGAGCTAATAATTTGTCACATTTGTTTATTTATGTTGAGCGCAGTTATTTATCCTCATAACCTGCGAAACCACGAAAAATAAAAATTCCATATCCACGTCGTGAAATATATAAAACCACTGCACGAAAAGAGGAAAGAACTTTATCAAAGTAAACAATCACTAGATTTTAATCTGCGAAACTGAGGACACATGGTCGCAAAAAATAACAATCTATCATGCACGCAAATGAAGCACCTATGTTCTCCAACCTAATTCAGACCTTGCTGATTTTTTCAGTGCTTAATTTAGTCTGAGGGTTAATTGTGAAGGAACACCCAGACTACTTCTGCACACTACGCAGCTAAATGACATATCACACACTTTTTGAATATAAAATATTTAATGTGTAAATAAAAAGAATAAAACAAAAAATGTATATATTTATTTAGCCTATTTAACTTCCAGCATTTCCCTGCATGGTATAAATGCTGTGCTTGCATATGTTAGCTTTAGCAGAATGACCATTCTTTTCTCATTGCTCTTATTTTGATGTATTTACTTTCACTTCCGTTTCAACGGTCTACCCTTCTTCACTTCTGAAATCAAAAGAGAAAAATGAATAAAAGAATGAACAAAAACCAAAATTGGACCATTTTTATGAAAGTGGTTTTGGCGGTTTTCGTTTTTGATTCAAACGACGATAAAGGAAAAATTAACCAATTCTCCATTTCTCGGTAGAAAACGGGAAAACGAAACAACCATGGTTTTCCGTTTTTTCATTCCTGTTCCAAAACGAAAAAAAACGAAACAACGGCGCTACTTCCATTTTCTCGTTTTGGTTTCAGAGTAAAAAAACGAACTGCCTGAACGTACACGGACCCCAGACGTACAAGCAAGTGACCGTTGGGAGCGACCAAAGCTTGATACGGATGGATTCCAGGCTAAGTTCACGCTGCTCTGCATCAACTGGAGTGTTGCTGAGCTTAGCAGTTGAGACTCCTCTGGTTTGCTAGTGAAGCCCTGTGGCCAGGAGTAAATTCGGGTTTGGTGGACTGGTATTGCCTTGTGTAAGAAAGTCTTTTGGTCTTCTAGTGAGAGCCTGACGTTCAAATCTATGTCATAGTGTATGCACCTGTATGAGTTCCCAAAAGTGTTGTTGTTGTGTGTGTGTGTGTGTGTGTGTGTGTGTGTGTGTGTTTGTTCAGGTGTGCATATTAATGCATACGTGTCAGTATAAACTTTATTATTCAAAATATTTTTACTTGGCATTTTCCTGCCATGTTGTGGTGTGTGTGTGTGTGTGTGTGTGTGTGTGTGTGTGTGTGTGTGTGTGACTGTGGGAGCATGTGTTTACCTTCATGTGCGGGCATATGTGTGTCTGTTTTGTTAAATCTCATTCCCCTGCCTCTTTACCCCCCCACCCCCACCCCAACCCCCTCCAGGTGTCCTAGCGACGATCGCCGGGTGAAAGTGGAAGCGAGTGGGCCCCATCTCCAAGGCCGATTCACTGCCTTGATGACCTTATTCTCCGGATACTACGACCAAATCTACCTGCATTGTACTCTGAGCATGTGCGACCCCGTAAGGCCTGAGTGTTCACAGGTGTGTTATTTGTTGCTATCGATGCTGGTGTTCTTTTTCTCTGATGGACAGTACCCCCTCTGCCTTAATTCATAAGAAATACTTCATTGGACCCAGCAGGCTAATTTGCCCTCTGCTTTTGACTCATTCTATTTACATACCAGCAAAAACTTTACTTCATAAAGCTTGCACAGTCACTTAGGTGCTTGGCTGGACCCCAGACTAGAAAGGTTGGAGTTTGAAACTCAGTGCAGCCATAATAAGATCAGTATAGCCCCTGGACAAAACCTTTAACCCCACAATGCTCCTAAAGAGAACTTGCCTGTGCGGAGTCCAAACAACCATGACATTTTAGATAAAAGTATGAGCTAATTAACTATAATGCGATGCATTTTCATGATAGCGAGCTGTGTGCTGGGGGAGTGCATGTGTTTGGACTCTTCACACGGTAGGTCTCAGACACTGCAACACTGCAAGTTGACGTGCGATCAAAAAGTCTTAATGAAACACTGAGCAACAATGAATAATTAAAAAAATCAATTGGATAATTATGAGACTAAGCACTTTCCATGAATTTGTCAAATTTTCTGTTTTTATTGATGCACCATATGCCAATAAGTTGGAAGGAAAGAGGGGGACTGTACGTCATGTAATTGCTTAACTCCTCATTGAGGCTAACGCTTACCGTCTGCCACAGATGAATGGTCTTTCATCAATTTATCCTCCGTTCACAGACCTGCAGACACAGGATGCATCGATCAGTTTCCCTGAAGAAATCCCTTACCATTGGACCCATCACCTGTAAGTAATTTCAGCTGTTATTTTGCCTCGAGACGAACTTGCTCCACAGAGATGGCTGCACCTTGCATTTCTCCTCTCCTGCCCATTATGGACAGATTGTATGTTGAGCTTTGAAAGTGCAACCAATTTGAGAAACATGTAATCAAAGTCACGTGGTGGCCAACTTGCTGTTCTGTTCACTGGGAAGGGATAACTAAATGAGGTACTTTTGTCCAGTTACTGTAGCATCTTACTGGGTTTGAGCTGTAGTGGTTGAGAGTACGTGTGTTATGTTCCTTTAGATAGCGGGCTAGATTTTACGGATAAGGAATTTTTTTTTCTTTTCTGGCTGATCTTTTCACATTTTCTTTTTTACCCCTTATTTTTTGAGGCCAGACTATTTTGTTGCCCCCCCCCCCCCCATTCAAAACTTTATCGATGACACATTCTTGATTTACTTTGTGAAGTGAACTTCTGTCTTTGACTATGTGACTTCTGCTTGGATATTTGTGCTCTGCACTGCCGCGGCTTTTTGATGAAGCTCTCTCTTGGTGTTCTCTCAAAATAAAATAAAATACCGGTTACAATCAGTCTTTACTTTTCAGGGGAGAAGGTGGACAGAAACGATGCCTCATCGTAAACAGGTGAGAGCCCAATCAGTTAAAAAACCCTCTCAATGGCTAACTGAATAATACAAGTTACATTACAATATTGTTGTCGACAATTCCAGATTATGTTATGGCCAAACTGTTAATGACCATAACACTGACTTTAGTGCAGCAGTGGAAACAGAAGGCAATGCCTCTATTCATATATCCTTTCAGAGAAGCACTGATCTTGGAGCAGCTTTCTCAAGACCACAGCCTGGCCTTATCCATTATTAGCTGAATGGCTAAACTGGTCCCTGATCAGTGCTCCTACATTGAAATTCTTTATGAATATGGGCTTAGATATTTCACTGACACAGGGGCGCAACAGGGCTGTGGATTGTATTTTATTTTATTTTTTTATTTTTTTAAATTTGGCATCTCCAATCCCACCCAAATCTGGAATACCCAAGTGGTGAACTATGTACAACCCCAATTCCGAAATAGTTGGGACAAAGTGTAAATTGTGAATAAAATCCAAACGCAATGACTTTCAAATTACACCAGCCATTATTTTATTCACAATAGAATAGAGATAACATAGCAAATGATGAAACTGAGAAATTTTACAATTTTATCCACACAATGAGCTCATTTCAAATTTTATGGCTGCTACAGGTCTCAAAAAAGTTGGGACAGGGGCCTGTTTACCATGGTGTAGCATCCCCTCTTCTTTTTAACACAGAGTGGAGGTGTCTGGGCATTGAGGAGACACGTTTCTTGAGTTTAGCCATTGGAATTTGATCCCACTCTTGTTTAATACAGGCTTCCAGCTGCTGGAGAGTTTTTGGTCTCCTTTGACGGACTTTCGCTTAATTATGCACAAAATGTTCTCAATCAGTGAAAGATCACGACTGCAGGCAGGCCAGTTCAGCACACGGACTCTTCTACTATGAAGCCAAGCTGTTGTAATAGCTGCAGTATGTGGTTTTCTATTGTTCTGCTGAAATACACAAGGCCATCCCTGGAATAGATGTCAACTGGAGGGGAGCATATGTTGCTCTATAACCTTTATATACTATTTAACATTCATGGTGCTTTTTAAAATGTACAAGTGTCCCACACATTATGCATTAATGCATCCCCATACCATCAGAGATGCTGGCTTTTGAACTGAACGCTGATAACAGGAGGGGTGGTCTTACTTCTCTTTAGTCCGGAGGACATGACGCCCATGATTTCCAACAAGAATGTCAAATTTGGACTCGTCTGACCACAGGACACTTTGCCACTTTGCTACAGTCCATTTTGAATGAGCCTTGGCCCACAGAACACGGCCACGCTTCTGGATCATGCTCAACAGTGGCTTCCTTTTTGCATGATAGAGTTTTAGGTGGCATTTGTGGATGGCACGGCGGACTGTGTTTACAGACAGTGGTATCTTGAAGTATTCCTGGGCCCATTTAGTAATTTCAATGACAGAATCATGCCGGTGACTGATGCAGTGGCGTCAGAGCTTTTCCAATTTCTCTGAATCTTTTGATGGTGTTATGCACTGTTGATGATGAGACCTTCAAAGCTTTTGCAATTTGACGTTGAGGAACATTGTTTTTCAAGTATTCCACAATTTTTTTACGCAAGCCTTCACAGGTTGGAGAGCCTCTGGCCATCTTTATTTCTGAGAGACTCAGCCTCTCTAAGACATCCCTTTTATAGCCAAGCATGTTACACACCTGATGCCAGTTAACTTAATTACTTGCTAAATGTTCTTTCAGCCGATTCTCTTATATATTAATTGCTTTTTCAGCCCTTTTTTGCCTGTTTCCCAACTTTTTTGAGACCTGTTGCAGCCAGAAAATTTGAAATAAGCTCATTTTGCGGATAAAAATGTAAAATGTCTCAGTTTCGACATTTGAAATGTTATCTATGTTTTTTGTAAATAACATATTGGCTCATGTGATCTGAAAGTCATTGCATTTTCATTTTATTCACAATTTACACTTCGTCCCAACTATTTCGGAATTGGGGTTGTACAAGGCTTGCTCGTTTGCGACCCCTTGTTGCCAATTCAGGAGAGTGAAGACAGTTCACAGCTCTCCTCTGAAGCACGCGCCCGTCAGTCACCGCTTCTTATACGCTCATTGGTTGAATCCTCGCAAGTTAAAAACGAGGGCGGAGAATACCCGGACATGAACAGGCTTAGAATCTTCCTGACCAGCGCCCGTCTGGCCAACAGGAGGCGCTTGAGCTACGCACAAAGCAACTATTATTTTTCCCTTCCCGGCAGTCTCTTCCCAATTTGCAACCCTGTAGCGCAATGGCCAGTTGTGCCCTATTCTGAAAAAGCTGCTGACGACTGGGGATCGAACCCGTGTCGTGATAGTCACTTCTGCACTGCAATGCAGTGCCTTAACCAAGTGAGCTATCGGGGCTGTGGATAGGACTCTCTGTATTGGGGCTTTGCTACATTTTTACCAGTTAGCAGTGTACTCTTCCTGAACTGCTTCTGTAAATATTGAGGATCATAAGTAAAAAGGGTGATGCAGTTTGGGTGGTATTATTGCCTCAAGTCTAGAAGGTTGTAGGTTTGAATCTGGCCATTCTCGGTGAAGTTTGCATGTTCTCCCTGTGTTCCCTCGGGTTTCCCTGGGTACTCTGGTTTCCTCTCGCAGTCCAAAGACATGCATGCTCAGCCAACTGGACACTCAAAATTGCCCATAAGTATGAGTGTGTGAGTGAATGGTGTGTGAGCCCCATGATGGATTTCGCCCATTGTAGGCTGAGATAGGCTCCAACTCCTCCGCAACCCTGATCAGGAAGAGGCAGTGTAGATAATGGATGGATCATTAAAAAGAAGCTGTAAGCCGAATAGGTCTACTGGATGTCTTTAAAAAAGTAAACATAGAGGTATGAGTTGTGAAACTATATTAAAATAAATAAGTGGACTGAATTTCGACCTAACAGGCTACCCTCCCAGGTGAAGTTCTGATTTCTTTCCACTGGGAGTGGTGTTTTAAGCACTTTACTACTGTCAGTGGTAAAATGTGCAGATGTGTTATGTAATAAAGTGATGTGACCAGTTGTAGTAATGTCAGTTTTTAGTTGAAGTAACTGCACTTGTCATTCTGTACATTAAAATAAATAAATTTTCTTTTGTCTATTTTGCCTTTAAATTTCAAGTTCAGTGAACTTCAAAAGTTGTTTACTTCAAGTAACTTAAAATTTTACGGATCCATGGGTTCTACATCAAAATAATAATTTTTCATATAGTGTGCTTACATTACCCTTCACAGAGAAATCAGAGCAAGTCCCACAAATAATGCTGTCTTTTCTTCCTTTTCAGGAACTTCAAATGCATAGATCTACATCTGCACACTGGTCATCCTGCTTTTTTGCACTTACCAGATTTGATTGGCCACTTGGGTGTCTGACAATGGATCTTTTTGCATCTTCCTCATTTCTTCGATTTGCTGTGACTGGATATGTATATGCAGTTTATTATTGTGATTAGTCTTTATCCGCTGTGTGATCGTTTTCATTGCTTCTTGTCCAAAGCCTATGTAAGCAGTCCCCGCCCCCCATCCCCAAACCAGGCACAGGAATGCGCATCAGTTTCCAGCAGAGGAGAGTAGCGACTCAGTTGCAATATAAGTACAATATAAACAGACACTGTCTGTGATTGTCGTGTGAAAGCCAAACTGAAAACATGGACCAACGACACATTACATCCATGCAGAAACTTCGGAATGAATGGCTATTTGAAGGTATTAGCTAAGACAAGCTATGGTCCTATAGCCACACATGCTATCGTTACACAGCTAAGCAAGCTGTCCTCAGCCACAAACGATGACGGTTCATCTATTAACTGACATAGCAGGTAGAAAAACCACTAGCAGGACAAAACAAGATTGATAAAACTGCATAACTACAACAGAGTAAAACAAAGCTTACCTGTCCAGTGGCAGCAAGGCTAGCTGTGCATCGCTTTATAAACCCTTAGATTCCTTCAGTTTCCCCCATTGAAAGCGGCACTGATATAAATACAGCTCTTGGCCATCTTGCGTTTTTCCTCCTTAATTTTATTTGTTCCTCTACTGTTCTTTGGCGCTTTGGCTGTTTAATTGTATACGCCGTCTCTCGTAGCGCTTGGATTGGAAGCTTCATCTGTTCTGCTATTGCCAACAACACAGTTTTTTTTCGAATGATTTTTTCTGGCAGATGGCGCACTAGCAAGGCAGATTCAGCTCTGCGCGTTCAAAAGCAGAGAGAAAGGTGTCTTTTTGGCGTTCTCTCACCTGATTGGATAGAGGCAGTCAGTGACTCCAGAATTTTATTTACTGCTTTATTGCAGAGAACGGTGACTGAGAGACTTGTGTTATCGACCAGATATTCTAAGGCCCCGTGTCCACCAAAGCGTTTTTTTCTCAGCTGAAAACGTCAGGCGCTCCGCTCAAAACGCCCAGTTGGGAGCGCTTGAGAGCGCCTTGGAGGCGTAGCATTTTTCAGCTGAGGCACTTAATTGGTTGCCATGGTACAGAAAATCTGCACAGGCAGCGGTTATTTTATTTGTTGTTGACATTGAAGAGCGCAGCGTTTTACCCAAAGTTGAACATTTTTCAGCTCTCGGCGACCAGAAAAAAACGCTGAGCGCTGAGCGTTCAGAGCAGAAAAACCACCCAGCGCCTCTTCGCGCTGCTGGCGTTTTTAGCAGAGCGTAAATACGCGGCATTGCCATTGCAAACAATTAGAAACATATGCTCAGAGCAGGAAAAAATGCTTTGGTGGACATGGGGCCTTAATAAATGATCTCGGTCAGAATGTGGAGCTTCCCACCAAGCAGGAATACGTCCAAAGGACGTCTTTTCAAGGTCTTCCACAAATGTCTAAATGACGTCCCTCGAGGAGCCAGAATGAAAGTTTTTATGCCGTCTTTTTATGACATCCTCTGGTGGTCCCGTATTAACGTCCACCAGACCCCTGCAAAAGGTTAAAAATTAGTTCAAATAAGGTCGTTCTGGGAGTCTTTTCAGTGTCAACTGCACACTTATTTTAGAGATACTTGACGAAAGAAAAAAAAAATCACTTTTCTGTCTCCTCCCTCCACCTACCTTGTGATACTTCCCTATCTCTCCAACTGTTTAACCCTTTGAGCTCTGAATACATTTTCAAGGAAATAATAATGTACTTATCCTGAGCTGTTGAAAACCTATCATGTGGCAACTTGTTTAAAAGAGCTCTCCTGCGTGAGCTCTTTTAAACAAGTTGCCATATGATAGGTTTTCATCGGCGTCTGATTTTGATATCTTCCATCATTGGCACAGAAAGGGTTAATTAGCTCTTAGATGTCGCGCTTAAGCAGCTGAAATAACACTCCTTACATTATGAGAAGCAATGCACCTTCTCGCAGTAATGAGGGGATTCGAACTTCCGAACTGTTAATTTCTTTGCCATACTTGCTACCGACTGCGCCACGAAGTTAGGTTAAGCAGGCTGAGTAGTTAAGATGCGTTTCCCAACGACTACTTTCCATGGGTCATTAAACGAAGTCATAACAACTTGTATCCATAATATGAAAAATAATGTACTGGACTTATCGTATTATAGTGTTGGGAAAATAAAAACAATTAAGAAATATATTAACATGCAATTTTGTGTTTTAATGTTATCATAGTCATCCGTTTTTTTTTTTGTTTGTTGAAACTGGCGACTCGCCCCGCAGTGGGGTTAACTGGGGGAAAGAGATCGGCTATATACGGTGCGGACAAGACAAGCAGTTCTGCTATTGGCACCAGGGCGGGGCGGATAAGAAAAGCACTTCTGCTTTTTTCCCCACAACTGGGCCAATAAGAGATTTCATTTTATAATCTGCCCTAGTCTTTGAACTTTCGCGCCGAAGCGCTGCGGGACGAGTAGCCTCCTCCTTGTTTGTTTGTTAGTAATAAACCTTAAAAACCTAGCAAAACTCGATTGCTGTAATACCTTGTGCCGCACTTAATTACTGTTATGCGCTTTTCACGTGAGTATCCTCTGTGCCATCCTTTTCACGTGGAATATGGTCCTTGGTCCCACCCCCAGGGTATATACAATTGTGAATCAATCTTGACCCAGACAGTAAACATGAGACGTCTGCCCGATGTGCAGATCATGTCGGCAATTTGTAAGAGTCACATTCAACAGTCTTTATCGCTGTTTAACTTCATGAACATCCCCATAGTCCCGTCCCTATAATAAAGAACCCACCACTTCCTGTAGCTCAACATATGTACTCTTGAAAATAAAAAAAAAACACTCTACAGTGTTAACTCAGATTACACCACAGATATGTAGTTCTATAGTTGGACGTCAAAATAAGGTATATTTGACGTCTGTTGACGTACAAGACAGGTGCAGGAAATAGATCTTTTTCACAATTGCCATTTTACAGGTCAAAGCTGGGCAAGCACCGATGTAATTGGGCTAATAAAAGTGATTATGGTTCCATTGCATATAGGTGTTTTACTATCATTCCAGTAAGACAGCAACCACAACATAAGGGCCATATGACTCCAAAACACCTGGATGGAATGAGACCATAAGTATTATACCTGTGCTTGATGCATGACATGTCAAAATGGCCTCTGTGAAACAGGTATGACACGGGCAAACAATTAATAGGCAAGAATTTGAGACCTCGCATGGAGTGACTCTTAAAAATTGCCGACATGATCTGCACGTCGGGAGGACATCTCATGTTTGCTGGGTTAATATAATAATAATAATCATCATCATCATCATCATCATCACCCACATAGCAGACGGATCTGGCCCGGATTTGGCATCAAGCCGGCACTGCTGGGTGACTGCTGGCATGGCAAGTGGCCTGTTAACCAGATGTGGGCCAAGTCTGGTAATGATGGCACCATTTATGTGATGGCGTGCCACATGTGGGCGGATTGTGTTCGCAGCTGGCCCTGTGCTGGCCCATGTGTGGGCCGGGTCTGGCAAACCAGGTCTGGGCCACAAAAATGCCATTATTCTTGCTGTATGTGGGCTGGAACTGGGCTGTGGATATGCATTATGTGGGCTGGAATTGGGCCAGGCCAATTTTGCTATGTGGGCCACAACCTCTATGCTCTCGTTCCAGTTCTTGCTGATTAATTGTTTAATCACTTGTCGGACCTTCTTCACATAGGCCATTTTGTCATGTCAAAGCAACAAGCGCAGGTGAAAAAAAATTATGGTCTCATTCCATTTAGATGTTTCGGGACCATACTGCCCTTGCGCTGTGGTTCCTGTCTCACTAGAATAGTTGTGGCACGCCAATATGGAATCGAACCATGATCAATCTTATTAGCCAATCACACATTTGCTTGCCCTGCTTTGTCTTGTAAAACGGCAACTGTGAAAACAACCTAAATCCTGCACCTGTCTTGCACGTCAATAGCGTCCAAAAATACCTTATATTGTTGTATAAGTGTAGAACCACAAATCAATTGTGTCATCTGAGTTAACACTGCAGGGTGTTTTATTTTGAAGAGAATATTCTGTATTGTGGAGACAGGACTATGGGGATGTTCATGCTCATAAACAGCGATACAAACTGTTGAATGCGATCTTAAAAATTGCTGAAGTGATCTGCACGTCAGGCAGACAATCTTCCGAGGTTCAGTCTAAGGTTCAATCTTGAACCTTATTTGTGCATCGTATTGACATACAGATATGGTCCGGGACCGACTGACGCGATATAGACATGATCCGCACGTCGGACGGACGTATCATGTTTGCTGGGTTTTTAATACTTTTTTAAAAACAAAAAAATCTCTTACAGCAGCTTTAAGAAAGGCGAGCTTATTTTCACCAAGTGATCGCTGGTTGATACCGGCAAGTTTCTGCATTTGTTGCATAATTATATTGGTTATGACACTTGGAGTCTCTTGAGAAGCCATGACTAGACTTGAGGACTCTGCAGTGAATGTCTTGACACTTACAGTATGTGTTTTTTTAACCTTTATTATAAATAAAACTTTTAAAAAATGCTGAATTGCCTGTTATTGACTTCTTTACATCAAGTGAAATCTGTCAGGACTTCTCTGGCAAAAGTGTGAAATGAATAAGTGTGCCAGTGTGCTCTCGTCAGTCCAGCCAGATGGCTACCACTTTAACTGAGCCTACAGCAGCAGCTACTGCTCGCCAAACAACAACAGCAGACTTAAAACCGACTCGCTGACTCACTCACACCTTGGCCCATACTCCACTCCAAGAGTGACGGCAGAAGATTTTCCAGTATTTATGATGAACATGAGTGGACTGAATATTTGCTGCCAACAGACCCATATTTCTATTTTGCTTGCCATCACTTTTGAGGTCAACAAATGCCAGCGACAGGTATGGAACATGGGCCATGCTTGATAATAATTTTTCCTGTTGGCTGAAAATAAAGGCCCTGATCAGGGAAGATGCACTCAGTACAAATCGCATAGTTTCCTGAGGCATAATGGGAAAACTTCAGAAAGGTGAATTCTAAAAATCTGGAAAATTGAGTTTGTGGCCATACTTTCAGAGTGAATTAGACATCAAATACAAAACTGACAGGAGATATGGACACTACTCCTAACCAGACAAACTTAATGGCACAATATGTTTTGGGGGACATTATAAAAAAAAAGAAAGATGGATACTAGTTTATTTTCAATATTGATTTAATATGAAACCAAAGACATTTCGAAGAAAGAGCAGCTTGCTATCTTCATCTGTTTTGTTTAAAGTTTAAGTATTAAAGAGTGAACATTTGGTACCTGGGTTATTCCATGCCAACTTTCCCAGGGCCTCCCAGTTTAAGTCATGGATTTTCTTTTAAAAAATTGTGCTGATAATTCCCTTGAGAAGTGCATTGATGTAAAATATTAGGGTTGTACCCCAAATAGTTTTTGAGTCAAGAATTTTTGAATTTTGACCAAAAATGTGATTTTTTTGTGTGTATGCATCCGAGCATCAAATCTTTAAGAGCCAATTTTTGAGAGATTCAGGCAAAATCAGGCACCTTGAATTGTTGACCCCCCTGGATTTGGCTGATTTTTTATTTTTGAGATGGGTATAGTACCCAAACCTCAAAACCCAAACCGCTCCTCTGTCGACTCCTTCTGTCCCGAGCTACAGCAAACTCTTTTTTTTTTGGCCCTTTTTGGCCAATTTATAAAAATTGCACGTTCCCACCTCTCTAATTCTGAACTTCAATGGTGTCCCAGCTCAAAGTTTACTGAAAGTGAGTCTATAGGGCGGGCAGATTACCAGAATGTAGTTATCCACCTGAGGCATCTTGATTTTTGCTGAAACAGCACCCCTCTACCAATGGAGAATTTGGAGTCCCTTATTAGCCTGGCTTATACAGCGTATCTTTGAAATGTCAGAGGGCATTGGAGTGCCTGTACCTGTACCAACAGGAAAAGCACATTTAGATTCCACAGAGAATTACCCCAAAGATGTGAAACCACAACCTTCTTGCCGTGAGGCAACTACGCTACCCACTGCACCACCGTGTCCGCCTCAGATCCATATCTGCCTACTAGATAGTGTTTCTGTAGGACAGCTGTTATGGGGCTTTCCTTCCTTCTGGTTAGACTTATTTGTTATCACACGTAACACGACATGACATTACATCACACGAGTGGTGAAAACAGGCCATTTTGCACAACAAAGCTCGCCACTCTCTATGTAGAGAGCTTAGTCGCAATATTACTCGCAAATGTATTTATCTTAATCCATATGCATAAGACACATCATGCATGTATTTTGACATGTTTCAAATTTGTGACCTGGGATTTTTCATTTTTATGAATATGAACCGATTTGTACAAAGACCTCTAGATTTGAGCATAAGTTATTTCCTTTTTGCAAAAAGACCTCTTGATTTACTTGTGAAAAACAAATATATTCCTCCTCTTTGAATGGGAACAAATATACAATTGGCCACTGAGATATCAAATCTTCTTTGCACTTCTTATTTCTGTCAAGATCTATGCACAAATAACTACAAAACTGCAATCAGATTATTGCTAATCCATACACTGCTGATCTACACACACATACACACACACACACACACACACACACACACTTGTGACTATCTTTTTCCTATTTCAGAACAATCTTTCCACTGCTGAGCAATCCACAAGCATTTACTGATCCCAACAAAATACATATCCGGACATTACAGGGAAACTGCCACTAGATGGCGATGTTTATCTTCTATGGTGGATGTGACAGCCTGGTTTTATTGGAGTCCCTCGTGCTGTACCAGGCAATTTTTGCTGGAAAAGTGAAACATTTTCAGCCATATGAAAAAGCTGCTCGATTTATTGGGTTTTTCCATGACATGAGGCACAAAATGTAGAAAATATTTGGTATTTGTCAATTTGATAACCTTTATATGAATTACTGGTTTGATTACACATAACATTCATATGAAAAATTTACATCTGTTCTTTTTTAGGGTTTACTGTGAAGCATATTATGTCAAATGATTGTGAAATGTGGCAAATTAATAAAAATTAGACTGGCTTTGATTAGATTTTATTTTATGCCAACAATGTGCCATAGAATAAACACTGCTGTATTTTCTAAGGCTGTTATAGTTCAACCAAGATTATACCATAACTCATGGTGATGTTTAGAAATTCAATGCCTAGTGTGCGCTAATTTGTCTGCACAAAAACAATAACTAGATTTATGAAAGTGCCATTACGCAGCAACATTCCCTCCCACAGTGAAGTGTGGCATGTCCTGTGTCAGTTGAGCAAGCTAGCGCACCATGAATGGTGGGATAGCTTACATTTCTGTAAACCTATCACCATTCAGTTTCCATAATCTTATGTAAATAATAAACCATCATTTTTCAAATCAAGGAAATGCACAACAAAGGGACACTGTATTCCCTTATCTTTGCACATCAGGCAAGTGTTTCATCAGAGCAGGACACATGACAGGTGCTTTTGGTGCAGCCTGACATTTCCTCCTCAAAAGAATAATTAATTACCAGCAGGGACGAAATGCATGAGGCATACCCTGCTGAGAGATGAAATATAATTTTGAGCATGAAACCAGCACATTAGAGTGTAATGCAAGCATATATTTACAAAAATCAACAATATAACCATAAATGAGGTCAGAAATGGTTATGTTTGCAATGACCTGATCTTAATTTTTTTGAGCAAAGCCAGCGATGACTAGTGGCCAGAAATAGGCAAAAGACAGTTATATGACAGCAATGACTGGAACAACAAGTATTTTTTTTTTTTTTACTTAGCCAGCAATGGCTGGAACAACTAACATCTATTTGAGATTGAAATTGGGATTGAATTTTCTTCTTCAAACAAGACCTGGCCAAGACAGCAGCATAAGAGACAAACAGAACAGCTGCAGAATGAGCCGATTAAAGAAACAAAATGTGGTCAGCAATAGCTTGTGGACAGCCATGACCTGTATGCCATAGATGAGCTTTAACCAGTAATTGCTATGGTAGCATCGGCAGAAACTTTGCGTTGGGTGGGCTAGGACAAATTATCGCATCTTTAAAGTCATGGTTATTGTTATAGTAATGTGACATTCAATTATCTTTGTAGCAATGGCCAACAGTTGCATATAACCTTTTTATGTGGAAGGAACACTTTTACCCATGGATCAGCTTGTTTAATTTCCATTGAAGCTGCTGTCCCTAATGGATGATGATAAAATTATAGCTTGATTTGTCTTAAAATTAAAAGTAGATTTTTAGGACTTCAGAATGGGTCGGTTGACTGAAAGAATAACTCTTTCCTGATTTTGGGCAAATATCCGCATAGCAAATTCACTGGCTATGTCTCGCGACTTTGTTACCATTTTCGGTTTTTAGACATACAGCCTATCCTTAGATCTTGCCATGGGAGTGAACCAGAGAGTAATGGAAGAAGTGGCCTGGTCTGTTGAATCACATTTTCTTTTACATCATGTGGATGGCTAGGTTCATCTGTGTTGCTCGCCTGTGGAGGACATGGTCGATTAAGGCAACAATTAGGACGTGACAGTACACCCCCCTCGAAAGGAGCAACCTAGTGGCCCTGAAAGCTAACCCCAGATGCCACCGCTGGGCATCGCAAACCAGGGAGGGGTCCTAGATGTTCTGCTCCAGGACCCAGGAGTGCTCTTCAAGTCTGTACCCCTCCCAGTCCACCAGAGAAAGATGGCCATGCCCCTTATGGACATCCAAGATGCAACAAACTGTGTGGACGGGGCCACCATCGATGAGCTGGTGGGGAGGTGGGGAGCAGGGGGTATGGCTGTAAGGGGAAGAACAAATAGGTTTTAGATATGAGACCTGAAACACTGGGTGCCTACGTCACATGGGAGGGGGAGGATTAGTCTGACGACTGGGGGGGGGGGCACCCAGAAGATGGCGAAGATGCCGATGAATCCAGGGGTAAGTTTCTTGGAGGTCTCTTTTTACCCCTTTAAATGCGACTTTTCATGTTTTCCCCTGAGAACACACCAGAGGAAACGGCAAAAATGAAGCATTACCTATGTAACAATATAGTCATGCGGCACATCAAATAAACAGAAGCACCTCAGCTACAAGAATATATGAGCTATTTTTACATGCTCCAAACACAATTTCAACACCAATTAAACAAATTACAAAACACCAAAATCCCTACAGCGCCACCTAGTTAACCCACTCGCCAAAATTTTGATGCTATTACTCTGCTGCTTTATGCCACATGTACAACTAATAGCTCAAATGAAACCAGAGACGCCACAGATTCCAATGATATGCCCCTCTTTACTTTATTTCAATGCTTTTGCAAGATATCAGCAAAAGAAGAGCGACATCAGAAATGGGTTCATAAAAAACAAGAGTATTCACACATCTGAAAAAAATCTCACAAGCGGCCCCTTCATTTTGAGACCAAAATTATTCAAATAGACCTTATGGTTGCAGAGATATGCCCTTTTCAAAGTTGAGGTCTAAAAAACAGGCTAGGGTTTAAAGGGTTAAGTCACTTCAAAGTCAAAAAAAACATTTTTTTTCAAATTGCAGGACAATGTCATATACATACTCTGTATCTGCCGGTTGCAATGCTTCATTGAAGCTGCTACACAGTTTTATTGAGAAAATTATACTCAAACCCAGGACACCATGTTTTTATGGCCACAACAGTACATCAAATCTAACATCATTTTCTACACATTTCCCTTAAATTCAGTGGGACATAGTTGGGATCATTGAAAACCTTGTGATCTCCACAAGAATTTAAAATAGTCCTGAAGTTTCACTGGTTTGAATGTAGCAAATGCAATTGATGGACTCATACAGTATGTGGGTCCATAGGTTTAATGTAAAGGTGATTTCCCTGGTCACAAGCCACACATTCTGCCCCATCTGGTTGACCGGAGCTGGACAACGGCAGCAGTTTCCTTGCTTTTGGAAGGCTGACACGTGTTTAAAGAATTACCCTGAAGTCCAACAAAACTAGCCATGTTACCTTTGTCTTCATGAGGAAAAAAAAAAATCTGTGTTATTTCAGCCTGCTTTTGGCATCCATCTGCAGTTGGTTTTCTGGAGCATTTAAGTTGACTTTCATCAGTTGGACACTGCTATGTGGCATCCCACTATGTATTGCAATGTTGAGCAATAATCGGGTTGGGGGGTTCCCCATAACAATTGATAATAGCTTTAAGCACATTTTGGAAGTGCAATTTTATGAATCTTCTTAAATTTGTTACTTTCGTCTCCTGAAGCAGCACTTAGACTGGGAGCATGTGATGAGCACTTCTTAAAATCTACTCAACAGGGCTTTCCAATGTGTTAAGAAATAAAATAGCCGTTTAAAAATAACTGTGTTACTTAACAAGTAAAAAAATAACTTTTTGTTTGCCTTTTTTTAACTAAACTAAATCTTTTGAAAGTGTCAGGGATCATTGTAACAGTATAATGAGAGTAAAGTGAAACACACTTTGACTAAATCATGTATTTGGAGGTAACTTTCACTACCTTTAACTAACCTACCAGCTTATAAAATGCACTTATTTTATTGTATTTCATCTAAGATGTATTTCTGCAAGGGGCCTGACTGAGACTAAAGTCTGCTTTACAGCAGGGACCTGCATTGCAAACAATTAAAATACAGCATCTGAAAATGAAATTAAAATAGTAATAAAATAAAAAGTGCTGTCTTAACCCTCTAAGAGTGGTGTGGAGTTATTTGTAATCTCCAAACATTTCTAAGGGTGTTTTCAATTAAAATGCTTAGGAAAAAAGCACCATAAGTTTGAAAAACTAGTTCCGGGTAATTTCACACTGAACTTGGCCTATTTCTTTTGGGAAACACACCCCTGGATGTTAACGGAGTGTGTGTGCGTTTCCGGTGACGACACAAATGCTCTGTTTCAGATAAGAACATCAGCTAAACGCATCCCATCAATGGCAAAAGCTGATTTGGGAACTGTGCAATATCATAAAACCCCCGCTCTGTCACATTGACCTTGTGCTGGTTGGTTGGGAACTCTATGTTGCTGCACTCTCCGCATTAGTGATTTCAGAACCATGGACAGCACAGGCGACAATGCCAGTTATGATATTTGAGCTTGATACCCTCTTTCCATCAACACGAACCTAGTGCTTACTCTGGACTGGTGCAAGTGCCGGTTGGCAGTCTGTTTGGAAGAGCAAATCCTCTAAGAAACAGTTTGCGATTTCACAGGCTAGACAGCCACACAGGGCCAAGTCTTTACATCATTGTATACGGCGCACATCTGTGTACATCTCCACTTTCTAAGCCAAGCTAATACCAACTTCAAGCACAAGAGTAACAATGGAGGACGTGCAAGTATTGCTCCTAGCTTTGTGTGCCTGCTTTGGTATCTAAACTCGACAGGTCAAATGCATTTATAGTGCTCTTTGTGATTGCTATGGAAGGCGATTATATTCAAGAAGAAAGGTAGTATCCTAACACATTTTGATTCTTACTAATTTCAAGGATAAGCTATTAATGATAGCCTTTGTTAGCCTCAGCTAGCTGCTTGGCATTGATATCATTGCACTTGAACAAATCTAAAAAATTAATGATTTTAGTTGGTCTTGTTAGTAACGATAATCCCACCCCCAGAATATAAGCGGTTGTTTGTTCTAGACCAGAAAAGTGTTGGCACTTCTCTAAAACCAGTTTTCCTGCCCGAGAGCTGGTGCTTTGGCAGTTGAACATGAAGATTCAAGACAAGGCTATGGCCCTGAACTGGCCCTCGAACTTCCTTGGTGTAAAAGAGATAACAGAGGCCAAATTCTGCTGAACAGAATCAGGCTCCAAAAAGTGAAGGGTAGCCAGAAGCTTTGGGCCAGCATGGATTGTGCAGTTCCTACTAGTTCCTTCTAGTTCCAGGTCTTCTAGATATCCTTCAACAAAATTACAATGGTATTGCCCTGCAATCTATAGATTTAATATTGCCTTCTGATATTCTAAATAAATTGGCACCTATTGAAAAGACTATTGTCTTTCTACCACGCCCTCTCTGAAATGTCTCTGCTGACCACCAACTATTGTAGCCATGTCACTGCCAGAATGAACTAACTCTTTTCACCATAATGACTGCATATAACACCTTAACTCTTCTCCCCAATAATTACAAATTATAACGCCTGTATATCAATGGACCTTTTCCCCTAGCCTCCCCCTTAATTGAAAATGGGGGTATCCCCAAGGCGTCATAATTTGTCTGCATTGATATGGCCAAGGTCGTCATTTGTGGTCATTATGTGGAAAAGGAGGGGGCAGTCTATGGGGAAAAGAGTTAAGACCTGCTTTTCTTTGGCATGAAATATCAGCAGAATTACCCATAATTTAATTGGCGCCAGCCTTGGTAAAACGCTGGCTAGATGAATTTTCATCATCTCCTCCCATTTAATAACGCTTTAGAAGGGAACGTCATAAAAATTCATGCAATAATGCAATAAAGCCAAGTTGTTAAAAGAGGTGACGATGCCTCTTCATGCTTTCCTATGCGCAAAAGGATGATTGTTCCATTTTAGCAAACCTCAACAGTTGCTTGTTGCCACCAAATGACAGACTGAGCTGGCAAAACAGGGTAGGTCGGAGATTTGGCTATCTGTCAGTGCAAAAGTGGTGACTCATCGCAAAGATACAAGGCAATGTTCCTGCCTGGCATTATGAGTTTCATCCACAGTAAATTGTTTGCGTAAAACCTGTCTCCACACCTTCACACCCCACCCTTTCCAAAATCTCACTCTCGTCACTTGTCACAAGTTGGCAGCACAAATGATTGGAGTATTGCAAGATTGCATTCCATGCCTAATCTGCTTTGGCTTTACCATAGTTGAATCTGCTATTTTCAGTCAAAAAGTATAAATGATTGTATACTGGCTTTTTGTTCATCAGAAGAATTTTCACACACAGGTTATGCTCATGTTTCAGATGAGCATTTGCCCAAAATCTTTGTAGCTTCATGAACTTGAGAATTTATTAATTGTCATGTACTTTATAAAGTGAGCTTATATATATGCACTGTTTGTATATATAACAGATTCAACACATTTTTCACATGCAAATCTGCATTAAAGCCAATGTGTATGGAATTGCCCATATAAAACATGAATTCTTTTGCTAACAACATGCCTTCCCATGCCTGAATGGGAAAATTACAGTCCATGAATTCAATTTTCTCAATCACAAGCTATTTTTTATCCTGACCTTCAGACCAAAGCTAACCAGGAAGAAAGCTCCCTTTCCTCACCCTTCATAGGTAAAAATGACCTGAATGTGAGGAATGTTGCATGATCACATACGTACATACACCCCGGTTATTTGTCTTTGTTTCTATCCCTTTTTATTTTTAAGCCTATTGTTTTCCATAGTTGTAGCAGTCATTTTGACCTCTTTAAAATCAAATGAGAATATTCCTGGTTTATTTAGTTAGCATGAACAATTAAATGAGATTATATTTGATGAGATGATATGTGATTGAGGGCAGTAAGGTGGCTCTGGGCACAACAGTGCAACCTCACAGAAAGAAGGTCTGTGTGGAGTTTGCTTGTTCTCCCCTAGTTTGTGTGGGTGTCCTCCAGGAACTCTGGTTTTCTCCCACAGTCCAAAGACATGTATGTCAGGCTAATTGGAGATTACCGCCACATTAGTGAGGAAGAAGCAGTTTTGATAATGGATGGATATTGAATGAATGGATGAATGAATGAATGTTCATTGCATTTATGCTGTGCTTTTCTCGCTGGGACTCAAAGCACTTTAAAGTTTTAAGAGGAAGCTTGATTTAACCACCACCAATGTGCAGCGCTTATCTGGCTGCTGCACAGCAGCTATTTTCCAACAGAATGCTCACCACAAATCAGTGAAGATTGAGAAGGAGAGGAGAGGACATATTTTAAAAGACAGTTAATTAAGAGGAGGCAGGTTGTCTGAGCCAGGTTGGGAATTTTGTCAGTTCTCGTGAGAATGCCCTGCTGTTTGCAATGATTGTCATTAAAGACCACAGTGAGTGAGGACCTTGCTTTAACATCTCATTTGGAAGATGTCGACTCCTACAGTGCAGTATCTCCATCACCACACGCAGGTATTGGGGTCTGAGTTGATTGCATGCTTCATGTTACTGCATTCTTCATTTCTTAGAGTGCCTTTGGAAAATCTTTAAAGGAATCAATTAGCTCACATCAGTTATAACTGTTCATCAATAATAATAATAATGCACCTTTGCCACCTATTACATCAAATCACCATTTGTTTCCGGAATTTTTCTTTATGTTTGAAATGAAATCACCAGAAAATTCAGTGGTGGAGTCCACTTTTAAATACCAGCAGAACCACTGCTGTGTGGCATCCCTCTATGTATTGCAATGTTGAGCAATAACCTGGGGGGTTCCCCATAACAATTGATAATAGCTTTAAGCACATTTTGGAAGTGCAATTTTATGAACCTTAAATTTGTTACTTTCGTCTCCTGAAGCAGCACTTAGACTGGGAGCATGTGATGAGCGCTTCTTAAAATCTACTCAACAGGGCTTTCCAATGTGTTAAGAAATATAATAGCCATTTAAGAAAAACTGTTACTTAACAAGTTAAAAATAACTTTGAGTTTGCCTTTTTAACGAAACTAAATCTTTTGAAAGTGTCAGGGATTATTGTAACAGTATAATGAGAGTAAAGTGAAACACACTTTGACTAAATCATGTATTTGGAGGTAACTTTCACTACCTTACTCTAACCTACCAGCTTATAAAATGCACTTATTTTATTGTGTTTCATCTAAGATGTATTTCTGCAGGGGGCCTGACTGAGACTAAAGTCTGCTTTACAGCAGGGACCTTCATTGCAAACAATTAAAATACGGCATCTTAAAATGAAATTAAAATAGTAATAAACTAAAAAGAGTTGTCTTAACCCTCTTAGAGTAGTGTGGAGTTATTTGTAATCTCCAAACATTATAAGGGTGTTTTCAATTAAAATGCTTAGGAAAATGCACCATAAGTTTGAAAAACTATTTTTGGGTAATTTCACACTGAACTTGGCCTATTTCTTTCGGGAAACACACCCCTGGATGTTAACGGAGTGTGTGTGCGTTTCCGGTGACAACACAAATGCTCCGTTTCAGATAAGAGCATCAGCTAAACGTGTCCCAGCGCATGAATTATACCACGGCCTAGCGGCAATTGCCGTGGTTGCCCCCCTGTGTGCAGTGATGCCCGACTACTCAAACGGCCAGTGTGGCCGTGGTGCCCAAAAATTACCCAAAGTGGCGATTTTCGACACAGCGACTGAGCTGTGCGACTCCCGTCTTCACGCTGCGCTGGACTTCTGAGCACTTTATGCGACTAACGACACGCCCACTCACTCACGAATAAGGCAACGTTGTGTGAGGCTGGTATCCTTCTGGCTTGAGAAAAATCAGCTCATATTATGTTTTAAGCACAAGCAATACTGTTGGTGTCAAGTATAGATGTGTTTTTGGGCTGGGGGAAAACGGTGGTTGTATTACTTTCCTCGACAGGAACTAAACTTTGAGAGCGAGCTAGAGAGAGCATTCGCTGACATTGGTAGCCTGTGCAGAGTGTGCAGTGTCCTGCCAGACTGCTCAGCAGTAGCGGTCCGTTGGCAGTAACAAAGGCCATCGAAAACCTCATCTTTCAATGTTTTGTGAGGGCTGGCACCTAGGTTAGGGGCACCACCCCTTGTAGGCAGGGTTAGGGAGAGCTCTCCCTCTTAAGAACAGGTCCGAGCAATGAGTGCCTCTTTGTTTGAGGCCTGGTAGATGTGTGGTGGGACTGCTTTGCTTGTGCAGAATTGTGGTGCAGCTGTTTCTTCTCTCAACCCAGTTTGATGCATGCTCTGTAGCCCATGCTGAAGAGGTAGGTCGCTGTTTTATCTGGTTTTTAATTTCACAATACTCCAGTGTTATTAGTGATGTACTCAATTTAACCCTTTAGGACACGGTCAGCCTTCACCTTTCTTTTGTCGAGTTAGTGTAAAACCAGTCAGCTCCATCAGTGCCAGTGTGTCTCACAGTGCCCCAGATTGAGAAGGTAACTTAAATTGGTGTGGTAATGTAGGAGGGCTACTCTCTCTGAGGTATATTTACCAGTCAATGTAATGGCTGTGGTTCTTTTTCAGATTTAGTGCCAGACTGCTATTTTGCCTGGACCGATGTTCTATGAGGTCCGGCTGAAGTGACTACATACTGTGGCTTTTATTGTTGTGGACTTAAACTCAGCTCGTCACAAGCTGTTTACTGCCAGACATTCTTGCTTTGACTGCTGATTCTTATCATCCTGTGTATATTGATTCTTGTAACACTGTGAATCTGAGCCAACCGAGTACTAATATTACATTTTCTGTTTGTTTGCCAGGCAGTGGGAGGATCCACGGGGAGTATTCGTGGGTTATACACCCTTCCTTGCATGCAGTGTGGTAGGTCTGAAGTGTAGTGAGCACCCAAAATAGTTGGCAGATTTGCCTCATCTTTTGCAGTGTCAGTTGCAGTGTTTAGCAGTGCGTTGCAGTAATTTGCAGTGATCATGGTGTGCACGTGGTGGTTGATATTGGGTTCTGCGATAGCATCTCCCCGCAGTGAGTACCCTGTCTGATTACTTTTTCCTCAGCAGGTAGTGTATCTCACACTCCTGTCTGTCCTTATCTTTATTGTCATCAGTTGGTTCAACTATTTTACAATTTTGAATACTTATAAATTGTGTAGCATTAAAGGTACCTGTCTTAAACTCATCATTGTCTTCTTTTATCTTCAGGTCCATTACTGCCCCCCCCTTCATTGTACTTTTTTATAATAAATACTCATTGACTTGAATGCACGTCTCTGGCTCTCCTTGTACCTGTGAAATAGTTTGTTTGTGGGTTTATACAGAGACCCTTATACTGGGGTGGGTCACAGTTTGATAACCAAAACCTCTCGCAGTTTACTTTTCCGGGTAGCAACAGTTGCTCAGACTAATTTGTTCAACGACGGCATTCTAATTTATTTTTGTGAGAATTGTTATACATTGCTCCATAAAACTGAAGCGTTTTCTTCCGCACATAAATGACGACGTAAAATATCAATATGTGTTTATAATTTCTGCGCTCGTGTAGCACAGATTTGCAAAAGATAGTTTGCGAAGCTTCTGAATGTAGTCGTGGCTAAAGGGCGTTGTCTGGTATGATGCACTGCTGAGTGACAACTGTAACGATAGCGAAAATGAATTCCGCGAAGTCAACAAGGGTTTTGGATTTTTGCATTTATACTATCATCCTTACAATGCCAGTTATATAAATGTTGGCAATAGGCATTCACTTAGTTTTTTTTTTTAAAGATTATTTTTTGGGAATTTTTCCTTTATTTGAGAGTTATACAGTGTAGAGAGACAGGAAGGTTGGGGAGAAGAATGGGGAAGACATGCGGCAAATGACCTGAGCCGGAGTCGAACCCAGGTCGCTGCGGGAAGGACACAGCCTTTATGGTACGTGCACTTAGACCGATGAGCCACCGGGGTGACCCGACATTCATTTAGTTTTCATTATCATTTCTAATTATTGGTCATGTATTGGTCTTGATTGCTCTGTTGATAAATTGCTGCAAGTTGAATAAAAAATGTAACAATTTAAAAAATTAATAAAATATTGGTTTTCAATGCGCTCCTAATTATGGATTTATACTGTTTTATTAACATATAATGTTATTATCACTTATTTAACTTGCAAAATTGATTAATTTAGTTTTCGCCTTGGTGCCCTACATTTTGGCCGTGATGCCCCAATTTTAAAAGGCCAAGTGGCCTTGCCCAAAAAAATAACTCAATTTGAGGCCTGGTGTCCCATCAATGGCAAAAGCTGATTTGGGAACTGAGCAATATCATAAAACCCCCGCTCTGTCACATTGACCTTGTTCTGGTTGGTTGGGAACTCTATGTTGCTGCACTCTCCGCATTAGTGATTTCAGAACCATGGACAGCACAGGTGATAATGCCAATTGTGATATTCTAGCCTGATACCCTCTTTCCATCAACACGAACCTAGTGCTTACTCTGGACTGGTGCAAGTGCCGGTTGGCAGTCTGTTGGATGAGCAAATCCTCTAAGAAACAGTTGGCGATTTCATAGGCTAGACAGCCACCAAATCACACCAGCCAGTATTTTATTCACAATAGAACAGAGATAACATAGCAAATGTTGAAACTGAGAAATTTTACAATTTTATCCACAAAATGAGCTCATTTCAAATTTGATGGCTGCTACAGGTCTCAAAAAAGTTGAGACAGGGGCCTGTTTACCATGGTGTAGCATCCCCTCTTCTTTTTAACACAGAGTGGAGGCGTCTGGGCATTGAGGTGACAGGTTTCTATAGTTTAGCCATTGGAATTTGATCCCACTCTTATGTAATACAGGCTTCCAGCTGCTGGAGAGTTTTGGGTCTCCTTTGACGGACTTTTCGTTTAATTAAGCACCAAATGCTCTCAATCGGTGAAAGATCAGAACTGCAGGCAGGCAAGCTCAGCACATGGACTCTTCTACTATGAAGCCATGCTGTTGTAATAGCTGCAGTATGCAGTTTTGCATTGTCCTGCTGAAATACACAAGGTCTTCCTTGGAATAGATGTCGTCTGGAGGGGAGCATATGTTGCTCTAAACCCTTCATATACCTTTCATCATTCATGGTACTTTTTAAAACATGCAAGTGTCCCACATCATATGCACTAATGCATCCCCATACCATCAGAGATGCTGGCTTTTGAACTGAACGCTGATAACAGGAGGGGTGGTCTTTCTCCTCTTTAGCCCGGAGGACACAACGCCCGTGATTTCCAACAAGAATGTCAAATTTGGACTCGTCTGACCACAGGATACTATGCCACTTTGCTACAGTCCATTTTAAATGAGCCTTGGCCCACAGAACACGGCAGCGCTTCTGGAACATGCTCGACAATGGCTTCTTTTTTGCATAATAGAGTTTTAGGTGGCATCTGTGGATGGCACGGCGGACTGTGTTTACAGAGAGGTGTTTCTTGAAGTATTTCTGGGCCCATTTAGTAATGTCAATGACAGAATCATGCTGGTGAGTGATGCAGTGGCGTCTGAGGGCCCGAAGATCAGGGGCATCCAGTAAAGGTCTTCGGCCTTGTCCCTTACGCACAGAGATTTTTCCAGTTTCTCTGAATCTTTTGATGATGTTATGCACTGTCGATGATGAGACCTTCAAAGCCTTTGTAATTTGACATTGAGGAACATGTTTTTAAAGTATTCCACAATTTTTTTACGCAAGCCTTCACAGGTTGGAGAGCCTCTGGCCATCTTTACTTCTGAGAGACTCTGCCTCTCTAAGACATCCCTTTTATAGCCAATAATGTTACACACCTGATGCCAGGTAATGTAATTACTTGCTAAATGTTTTTTCAGCTGACTCTCTTATATATTAATTGCTTTTTCAGCCCTTTTTTGCCTGTGTCCCACTTTTTTGAGACCTGTTGCAGCCAGAAAATTTGAAATAAGCTCATTTTGTGGATAAAAATGTAAAATGTCTCAGTTTCAACATTTGAAATGTTATCTATGTTCTATTGTAAATAACATAATGGCTCTTGTGATCTGAAAGTCATTGCTTTTTGATTTTATTCACAATTTACAGTTCGTCCCAACTATTTCAGAATTGGGGTTGTACATCTGTGTACATCTCCACTTTCTAAGCCAAGCTAATACCAACTTCAAGCACAAGAGTAACAATGGAGGACTACATTGCTTCTTTGCAAGTGTTGCTCCTAGCTTTGTGTGCCTGCTTTGGTATCTAAACTCGAGAGGTCAAATGCATTTATAGTGCTCTTTGTGATTGCTATGGACGGCGATTACATTCAAGAAGAAAGCTAGCATCCTAACACATTTTGATTCTTACTAATTTCAAAGATAAGCTGTTAATGATAGCTTTTGTTAGCCTCAGCTAGCTGCTTGGCATTGATCTCATTGCAGTTGAACAAATCTAAAAAAATTAATGATTTTAGTTGGTCTTGTTAGTAACGATAATCCCACTCCCAGGTCCTAATGTAAGCAGTTGTTTGTTCTAGACCAGAAAAGTGTTGGTACGTCTCTAGAACCAGTTTTCCTGCCCGAGAGCTGGTGCTTTGGCGGTTGAACATGAAGATTCAAGACAAGGCTTTGGCACTGAACTGGCCCTCGAACTTCCTTGGTATAAAAGAGATAACAGAGGCCAAATTCTGCTGAACAGAATCAGGCTCCAAAAGGTGAAGGGTAGCCAGAAGCTTTGGGCCAGCATGGATTGTGCAGTTCCTACTGGTTTCTGGTTCCAGGTCATCTAGATATCCTTCAACAAAATTACAATGGTATTACCCTGCAAGCTATAGATTTAATATTGCCTTCTGATATTCGAAATAAATTGACACCTATTAAAAAGATTATTTTCTTTCTACCACGCCCTCTCTGAAATGTCTCTGCTGACCACCAACTATTGTAGCCATGTCACTGCCAGAATGAATTACCGTAAAGTTTCGTGTATACGGCGCACTTTTTTTACGTCGGGAAATATGAAAAGTTGGGGATGCGCCTTATATACGGGAACAACAGAATCGCGGTAAAAGTTCCGAGATACATACAAACGTACACCCGATTTTATAAGGTGAAACTGGGGCTATATGCGCACGTGAGCTTGCACAGCTTAATAAATGGGGAAAAAAAATACCGATTCAACATTTTTTAAATACAGGATTTTAATTTTTATCTAGAATGAACTTTTTCACATTTCACTTTCCATGATAACGTTAACGCAAATAACTATCGTAGAAGCATGGAGCTACAATGGTAGAATGCAGACAGAGAGGGATAGAGGCTTAATTGCGGGATAGAAGTCCTGTCTGACGCGCCATTTACTTGTCTCGAGAACTAAGCAGCTCGAGCTTACTAAGTGCCCTAGTGCAGCTTTATTGTGCAATGTGGCATTTGGTTACGGCTCCGCACCAGCACGGCAGTTGTCCTTTCAAAGTGCTCCCTGCAACTCCGCAAATAACTTCCCAATGCAATGTATACGTATCACTCTGAAGCATGCAAAAACATGCACGCTGTCCTATAGTCCATTATGTAGGCGTGCACGATCTCTGTAGCGAGGCTTTCCAAGCTACCGTCTTACCTTTCACTCACGGTAAATGATTATGACCGAGTTACATAAACTACCATCAATGAACTTACCTTTCGTTGATGTCTATATCCTCTGCATTAACAGTGTCATTTGTTGTATTCTGCTCCTTTGAAAATTGACATTTCTTGACGATAAATGATAATGTATGATCCGACATGTTCCACTGAATCATTTAAATGGCGCGTTAATCCCTCCGGGCGAAACAATAGAGTGATTAAGACGTCTCAACGTAAGATCCCTCTGCTATCAACAACTTATTCCTTCAAAGATATTGCTGCCACGTTTTTCTATAAAAGCCTAGGGGGAAGTGATGAGAAGTCACTCTTTACCGAGTTGTCATAGTGAACAACCATAGTGTCTTGGTTGTTCCAACCTGCGAGGAAAAATAGAAAATAAAATGTGTTATAAATAATGCTGCCGTTTCATCGTAACTGCGCCGGTTGCGATTAGAATTTGCCAGGGGCTATTGTGGACATTTATCAGAAATTTTTGGTAGTAGAACCAACATATTCCCGCCCAATAGATAGTGGCAAATGCGAGGGCATACGCGCTGTCGGCATGTTGGTTTATGTCTTGCGTCATGCGCCTTCCATTTATCGCCGATGTCCGATGAGTAATCACTTCTCATGGAGGAAGTTGAAAAGGAAAGGGAAAAAAATAGGACAAATACATGCGGCACTCTAGGAAAATTTTGAGGAGAGATAATATGTATGACACACGCAAGATTTGGGTGGAAATTTGTATGATTTTTTTTTTTTTTTTTGACAAGTCCCAAAGTCGGGGTGCGCCTTATAAAGGGATGCGCTGTATACACGGAACTTTACGGTAACTCTTTTCCCCATAATGACTGCATATAACACCTTAACTCTTCTCCCCTATAATTACAAATTATAATGCCTATATGTATATCAATGGACCTTTTGCCTAGCCTCCTCATAATTGAAAATCGGGGTATCCCCAAGGCGTCAAAAATTGTCTGCATTGATATGGCTAAGGTCGTCATTTGTGGTCATTATGTGGAAAAGGAGGGTGGAGTCTATGGGGAAAAGAGTTAAGCCCTGCTTTTCTTTGGCATGAAATATCAGCAGAATCACCCATAATTTAACCTCTTAAACCCAAGGCCCCCGGTACCGTGGGCGATCATTACGCATCATAAATACAGCATGTTACCTAACAGCAACATCGTCATGCCGTATATCCACTTTACAGGAAAAAACTCGGCAAAAAGCTCATGTTGAACATTTTTACCTCAGCCGAACACAATTCAAGCACCATGCAAGTAAATAAGCATGTAGCAAAACACAGGATAAAATAAGACCAGCACTAAATCGCGAGCGTTTCTACTGAATTTGTGCTAGGCATACAAACCATGTATCAAATGACAGAGGAAAGTCCACAGAATCCAACAATATAAGCCATGTCTTTTTAAATCGACACCACACTCAAAGAACAGCAGGCATAAACTTAACATTCTACAGAGATGAGCAAAGAATTTTTTTTACCTTTGATATTTTGTAATAAACTGTGCTCGAGGGTCAATCTGCGCTTTCTATTATTAGCGCAATGTGTTTTATTTATTATTTATTTATTAGTTTATTTGACAGGGGCCATGCAAAACAAAACTGTCCAGCCAGAGTTAGCTATAAAGCTAATTTTCATCTGTGGTCCCTGGGCAGGAAGACGTTTAGAATATACAATACAAATGATAAAAACAAACATACTAACATTTAAAACAATACATACTCAACAACATTCCATCACTAAAAACAACACATTTAAATTTACATTTCATTGTCTCTAAGATTGATGTATGTGTTATATCGAAACTAGATCTTCCAGTATCCATGCATGTTTTTTTCCGGGGCCCTGCTCCAAAGGATGTCAGCTCCAGAGCAATAAGCTTGCTCGCAATGTATTTTCCTTTCTGTGATTGGCTTGTGATGCTGTCGGTAAGACTTTGCCCATAGCCATTTGATTCTATGGGCTCTGACATTACCAACGAGCCCTAAACCACCATAATTGCACAAACCAAGCCTGAGATAGAGCCTTGCGTTCCCGGTGCGTCAAACTAAGTCCATGCACTCAAAGAAATGCTGGGTTGTTTTTTCAACCCAACTGCTGGGTTGAGCCTGTTGGTTAATTTAATTGGGTTATTATCATTGAATTGGGTACTCTGAGAACCCAATTCGCTAGGTTATTTCTGTTGGGAATGGAGTTATTAGCTGTTGGGTTGTAATTTCTATAATGTTGTGCTGGTCTATTTTGGACTACCCAACACTTTGGGTTGACGTTCGGGCATGCACAACTAAGCACCACCCACGAGCTCAACCCCGACAGTTGGTTAGGTTTGGACCACTCATTTCATCTGATGATCAACAGAGATGCCAAGTCTCACGCATTTGACGTAGGTCCCACGCATTTTTTAGGCTTATTCACCGTAGTCCGCAATTAGTCATTGAGCAGCTTAATAGAGATTCTCACGCGGGAGTTAAAATCCTTGTGCATTGAAGTTTCCGTTTCACTTGCATACAGGTGCACCTCATCACAAGTAACATGGAAAGCGATTATGACTCCAGACTTCCTGTGCTTCCCTTTACTCAGGAAACAATGGAAAATGCATGTGTTTCGTGATCGTTTAAATTGTTTTAATGAAATAAGACCATTTGAAACGTTTTTATGCAATTCCATTGCTGTCAATCCCTCAGTAAAGGCAAGCCTGAGAATTCCCGAGTCATAATCGATTTTCGTGTCACTAGTGGGGAAATCCACCGTAATGCATGTGAAACTGATTAACTTGATGCACAAGGACTTAAATTCATGAAAGAATTTCTTCAGTCTTGGCGTTGATTGAATAATTGCTGACTACGGAAAAAGTTGTGAATGCCACTACTCACGCCTAAGACGTTGAGACTTGGCGTCTCTGGATCAATTCAGTACAAAGCAAGGTTTGTTACATGCCCACTATTGTTTTACCATATAGTTGACTTTATATTATTATATAAAGCTTCATATAGTTGTTAAGATGTAAGTTCGTGAAGCACTGTTGAGTATTAGCTTCAGGAATCGACTGGTACGTTAGCAAGCTAACTGTTAGCTAACGTTAGTAGCATAAACTTCATTTCATTAAACGTAGCAAGCTAACACGTTAGCTGGCTAGCTATGTAGCAACCAAACTATGTTGTTGTTACTCGAAATGACAAGAGAAATGCATTATGTATTATAGCTAGGAGGACAACGTTAGTTATCACTTATTTGGGAGAGTGTTATAAAAAATAAAAATCTTATTAATTAATCTGAGGCGGGTGGTGAATTGGTGTTTTTAGCTAGCCCGCTGCATGCTAGCAGGCTTCAGCTAGCTAGCCAACGTTAGTCCACTGCATAGATATATACACGTAGATGCGCGCCACAGGCTTGTCAGGCCGCGTCAACACGGCCGCCATCTTGGGCGGGGTCTCTGGCAAAGCAGTCAGACCCGTCAGACCACTGTGCATCTGACTGGCACCAAAATGCCAGACTTTTGTGCCGCTTATGGATGTTCCCGTGAAAGAAACGCGAAACCAAGAAACAAGGAATAACGTTTCTGGCGAGAAGTTGTTTTATATTATTTAACTTTAATGAATGTGTTGAATTTGATGTATCTCTTAAGGTAACATAAATGAAACTAGCTTATTACGAGCTTAAGGTTTAAAGACCCCAGCAGTTTAGTCAATGTGAACCCTTAATTGGGTTATATGAACAACCCAATTGGGTTGTATAAACAACCCAATTGTTGTATTAAGGGAACCAACCCAATTTGTTGGGTTAAATTAACCCAACGTGTGTTCTTTCCAATATTTAACCAGCACTGGGTTGGGAAACTACCCAAATTGGGTTGTTTTTAACCCAACATTTTTAAGTGTGTGGGCCATTAACATGTACTTAAATAGGGCAACAATATGAGCGCTTAACTGGTTTGTTTGTAGTATTTTCGGCATCATTATCCGCTAGATATTAAACTATCATTTTCAAAGTCATTTTCTGACTGGGAATCCTTGTGTCATTCCGCGTGAGTACTGACAGCGCAACAATACAATCGGGGTGCGTTTTTTTCTTGACTTGTTTTCTTGACTCACTCTTTAAATTGGTAATTTGAAAGCAGGATGCTGGTGTAGCCTAGTGGTTAGGGCACTGCGCTACACTCTCGACGACCAGGGTTGAAATCCCAGAGCGGCAGGCACTTCTTCAGGCAGTAAAAGCATTTTTAATCAGTAAATATTTCCTGGGTTTTTTGTTCTTTATACTTTTTACCATTTGTATTTATGATTATAGTTATATTATAATACTATATTTATAATTTTGTTTATTGGCTTTTTTTTTAAATAAATCGGCTCCAGTGGAGTCAAACTTCATTTTCTTTGTGTGAATTATCTTTGAATGGGAACATGTATACAAGACTGGCAGAAATAATAATAATAAAAAAAAAAAATCTAAAAGTTAAAAAAGTGGTTGTATTTGGATGGAATGTATGCCCGTAGTGACATATGTGAAATTAAATTAGTTTTACAGTTTGGTACCTGAGAAATATGACATTTTGGAGGCCACCTACAGTTTGGAGAGGCCACCTAGACATTCTCAAACTAAAACCTCTCTAATTTTGCTCTGATTTACTTAGTTAGAATAAACTTTGGCACAAATAATGGTGAGATTCTGTGCTGTAATTGTTTAGAGGTTTCAGATTGCAACTGAATAATTTTAAAAAGAATAGAAGTAAAACTTTGTTAGGCGCACATGAGATGTTTCATTTATGCTGTGTTCCATCTTCATTTACTCTGACTCAGTGACATATCCACTGATTCTTACCCCATGACAAAAATCCGCAAGGTGTTACCTTTATTATGATACCAAGCTTATTCAAATGGACATAGTAGTCGCAGAGATATACTCATTTCATTTTGGGCATGTCATTTTCGAACCAGAGGCTCAGGGCTTAAGAGGTTAATTGGCGCCAGCCTTGGTAAAACACTGGCTAGATGAATTTTCATCATCTCCTCCCATTTAATAACGCTTTGGAAGGGAACGTTATAAAAATTCTTGCAATAATGCAATAAAGCCAAGTTGTTAAAAGAGGTGGCAATGCCTCTTCATGCTTTCCTATGCGCAAAAGGATGATTGTTCCATTTTAGCAAACCTCTACAGTTGCTTTTTGCCACCAAATGACAGACTGAGCTGGCAAAACAGGCTAGGTTGGAGATTTGGCTATCTGTCAGTGCAAAAGTGGTGACTCATTGCAAAGATACAAAGCAATGTTCCTGCCTGGCATTATGAGTTTCATCCACAGTCATTTGTTTGTGTAAAACCTGTCTCCACACCTTCACACCCCACCCTATTCATTGTCATGTACTTTATAAAGTGAGCTTCATATATATATATATATATATATATATATATATATATATATATATAAATAAAACCCCAATTCCGTAATAGTTGGGACGAAGTGTAAATTGTGAACAAATTCAAAATGCAATGATTTTCAGATCACATGAGCCAATATGTTATTTACAATAGAACATAGATAACATTTCAAATGTTGAAACTGAGACATTTTACATTTTTATCCACATAATGAGCTTATTCCAAATTTTCTGGCTGCAACAGGTCTCAAAAAAGTTGGGACACAGGCAAAAAAAGGGCTGAAAAAGCAATTAATATATAAGAGAATCTGTTGAAAAGACATTTAGGAAGTAATTAAGTTAACTGGCATTAGGTGTGTAACATGATTAGCTATAAAAGGGATGTCTTAGAGAGGCTGAGTCTCTCAGAAGTAAAGATGACCAGAGGCTCTCCAACCTGTGAAGGCGTGCGTAAAAAAATTGTGGAATACTTTAAAAACAATGTTCCTCCACGTCAAATTGCAAAGGCTTTGAAGGTCTCATTGTAATGAACATACGAGGACTCCAATCGCGGATCAAGCTCAGAAGAGCGTCTTTTATTTAACTGGGAATGTTCAATGCTCATGGTCAGAAAAAACAGAAACAAGTCAGAAGCCAGAATCAGGAATATCACAGGTAATGAGAATCGTAAACCAGGGACAGGCAAGGGATCTATAAACCAGAAAATCCGTCAGCACAAAATACAGAAACAAAGGGGTATCTAAACTAAGGGAAATAGGGGAATAGGGGAAAGGGAGACAAAGAAATTAACTAAACGAAGGGAATGCAAGGGAATATGGGAAAACGACAGACTAGCAATCAAAATTCACAATCACTCGACGCAAATACAAAATATCAACTAGAAACAATGAAACACGCAGACAAATCTTTTCACAATCGCAGAAGCTCACTAGAAAGAAAGGCAAAGACGAGGCGACCAAGACTGAGCAAAGGAACGAAACGAATCGACACTGACAAGAGGAAAAGTGGGGTTTTTATAAACAAACTAATCAGAGTGTTTAGCCCAAGTAATAAAGGACAGCTGGAGAGGAGGCGGAATCTAGAACAGCAAAGGATGGTGATAGAACAGATTGGGGAAGTAGGTGTGCCCTGCTTCTTCAAACTAACTAATCACCGTGCCTAACTACTCTGCTCTAATGTGTAGTCCTACCCATTTCTAATCACCCGTGCCTCAGCTAAACTATTCTCAGGTGCAGACAGTTAACAAGCACAGGAAGAAGGAAGCAGGAAGTACCCAACCAGAAAAACAGGGGAAAAGATTGTGAATGGAAACAAGACACCACACTTGGGAAACACAAAAGGGAGCTCAGTACAAGTAAGACAAGAGACAAGCATTCAAAAAACATGAACAGTCACACTAGAAAACATTAACTAAACACAATGAAACTAATAAATCTAAGCAAAAACATACAACAAACATAAAATCCTTAATTCACAACACTCATCATCGACAGTACATAACATCATCAAAAGATTCAGAGAAACTGGAAAAATCTCTGTGCATGAGGGACAAGGCCGAAGACCTTTACTGGATGCCTGTGATCTTCGGGCCCTCAGACACCACTTCATCACTCACCGGCATGATTCTGTCATTGACATTACTAAATGGGCCCAGGAATACTTCAAGAAACCACTGTCTGTAAACACAGCCCGCCGTGCCATCCACAGATGCCACCTAAAACTCTATCATGCAAAAAGGAAGCCATTGTTGAGCATGATCCAGAATCGCCGCCATGTTCTGTGGGCCAAGGCTCATTTAAAATGGACTGTAGCAAAGTGGCAAAGTGTCCTGTGGTCAGACAAGTCCAAATTTGACATTCTTGTTGGAAATCATGGGCATTGTGTCCTCCGGGCTAAAGAGGAGAAAGACCACCCCTCCTGTTATCAGCCTTCAGTTCAAAAGCCAGCATCTCTGATGGTATGGGGATGCATAAGAGCATATGGTGTGGGACACTTGCATGTTTTAAAAAGCACCATGAATGCTGAAAGGTATATAAAGGTTTTAGAGCTACATATGCTCCCCTCCAGACGACATCTATTCCAGTGAAGGCCTTGTGTATTTCAGCAAGATAATGCAAAACCACACACTGCAGCTATTACAACAGCATGGCTTCGTAGTAGAAGAGTCCATGTGCTGAACTGGCCTGCCTGCAGCCCTGATCTTTCACCGATTGAGAACATTTGGCGCATAATTAAACGAAAAGTCCGTCAAAGGAGACCCAAAACTCTCCAGCAGCTGGAAGCCTGTATTAAACAAGAGTGGGATCAAATTCCAATGGCTAAACTCAAGAAACTTGTCTCCTCAATGCCCAGACACCTCCACTCTGTGTTAAAAAGAAGAGGGGATGCTACACCATGGTAAACAGGCCCCTGTCCCAACTTTTTTGAGACCTGTAGCAGCCATCAAATTTGAAATGAGCTCATTTTGTGGATAAAATTGTAAAATTTCTCAGTTTCAACATTTGCTATTTGTTATCTCTGTTCTATTGTGAATAAAACACTGGCTGGTGTGATTTGAAAGTCATTGCGTTTTGATTCTATTCACAATTTACACTTTGTCCCAACTATTTCAGAACTGGGGTTGTACAATTTATCTGTATATCATTTTTATGTACATCTGCACTTATGTATTGGTGTTTATTGATAAGTTCAAAACAACTTTTCATTGACTTTTTGCATGCGGAAGGTATACATTTATTAAGGCTTGCATGTACAGTAATATTTTTAAGAAGGGCTCATTAAACACTATACATGCAGACAGAACAAGACACGTTAAAACACAAATTTATCTCATTACACACATACATTTTATGTATATCTTTTTATTTTGCACTTATGTACTGAAACTACTTCATGAAAAAGAAATCTTGGATAAACTCAGAAATAGCATATGAAGCAGTTTGTCTGAGCCCTCTCCTCCATGTTGTTCTTGTATATAATCTCGACCATGGTTTGCTGTGCTGCGTGGGGATGCTCCAATCGCTGGGGGGTTGAGAACAAATGTACGGTTTCTCCAATGACGTGAAGAAGAGGAAAAAAAAAATTGTTGGCTCAATTCAGCAGGAGAAATCGAACAAACATTAAAAATTACAACAAAAAAAATGTGAGGTGATCACATTCAAACACTGCACTTGCACTTTTTCACAACCAAAGACCACACGATTTGGAGGCTTATTGTCCAGTTTATTAAAAGTAAAGAACAGGGAAAGGCTTGCACAGCTTAGGGAGTTAAAACTCTGGGTGTTGGGTGAGTGTCCTGTCTCATCGCAGGGAGTTCTCTGGCTTTTACTGAATCGCCAGCAGCTCTTCAGCTGAAAGGGGGGGAGAGAGAGAGAGAGAGAGAGAGAAAACGACAGGAGAAAGGGTTAGACACACCTATAAGCTTGGATGGGAAATTGTGCTGAGAGATGACGTGTGGTCTTTGTTTCCCTACTTAGGTTATGGAACCTAAGTAGCTGTGATCAACAACTTTTGCTGCTGATGTTTCAGTATGGCAGGTGGCATCAGTTACAGATGTGACAGGAATTAGCATAAAGTTGGATCATGTTCTTTGCAGTCTTTCAGACAAGAAACACAGTACAGCTCAATATTTTTAGTATTCAGTATGATTCCTCACTTAGGCCAAATATTTTGGAAAATTAAGCATAGAAGGCTATTTGGCCAATACGTTCTGTTTTCAATCTTCCATTTGTTCCTCCAGCCTCCCTCTCCCTTAATCATCAATCCAAAATTAGCTGAGCAGCAACATAATATTGACAGGTAATGTCAACAGAATCACAAATCCTAGAACACTCAAACAAGCGATCACGTCTAAGTTTACTGTATAGAAGTTAAAAAAAAGAAAAAAGCTCCCACAATCAATATTAATAGCGATGTATCACAGCACACGATGGCTCTCTTCTTTATTATTCTGTAACGTTAACTTTATTGTATCAGCTAACGTTAGCTACCTTTGTTCTCAAAGAAGATCTCACATCACCACATCCACTGCTATGAGTCTGATGTTATATATACGTTACTTTTCCAACATTTCACTCCCCCCACCCCACTCCGCAAAAAAAAAAAAAAAAATCACGTCCCCTCTAATTTCGCGTCTTTGGATGAAATGGCACTGACATGACGGAGTTAACAAGTATGCTGCTGCTCATGGTTAGCGGTAGTAACTGTCGCTAACTGTACCCAGCTAGTATCGTAGCCTAATTTGTTGTCCGTAAACGTTAAATATCTCTAGAATCGTGCAGGGAATAATCCAGTAAAACGCTTTACTGTAAGTGTTATTTAATTCAGATGTGCTGACAATATTCAGTCTAATTCTTTAAACGTCTTACCTTTTGAAAGATCATCACGAACGGTCCATTCCGCTTCAGCTCAGCAGCTGGACTAGTCTTGTCGCACTTCCGGCGAGATTTCAGTCAACTTCCTCTGTTGGAGACCTTGCATCTAGACACCACCCTTCCCCCAATATCTGTGCTTTTTTAATTTCAGTGGGACTCCCCAGTATAATAAAGGCTAAATTAAATAATTCTTTTGTGTATTTGTATCCTTCTGTCTGTCACAAACAAGAGATGTTGCGGTACCACCTCTGACACCGGATCGGAGCAGGGTTTGTTTTCATCCAAAATACACTACATGGAGGGCAGAGAGCCCACACCCTCCACGTAACAAGTTACAAGTCAATTAATTTAACCATAACCGTCCAAAGCTGTTACACTGAGGTAAAACATGATCCATAAAGCAAATATCCAGCACAGTTCCTCGACTTTAATAAGCAGTTATTGTAAAAAAATTAAGTGATGAAGTGATTACATGATTTCGGGCTTCCACTTCCAGCTCTTCTTTGTCGTGTGCACACAATAGCATTCGCGCGTACGTGGAAGACGTGATTACGGCGCTGCCATTTCACCTGGCAACAAGAAATACTATTTTCTGATTGGCTGATACGTTGCTGATTCAAGCAGAGCAGTCTGCCTTCGCCTCATCCATTCATAGATTACTAATCTCTTTTATATACAGTTTATGTTACTAATGCGCAGCGAGTTTTATCACTTCTCAGCGTGAGAAATGTCATGTGTGGCGTGTGAGCGTGTGAACTTATTGAAATGCGTGTCTCTCACGCTCAGTGCGTGAGACTTGAGAGCCCTGTATATAGATAAAAAAAATAATAAGACTTGGGGCAGTATGGGGCTGATGGAGGCGGCGGGGGGGAGAGAGAGGGGGGGCGGCCGCTCCCCCCCCCCCCTGTTCCAACGTCTATGACTGTATGCACGTAACTTCTTATATCACCCAAGACCAATTATAATGTCACATGAACTCAAACCATGGTCTGTGTTTAGATGCAAAGCAAAAAAAAACATTCATTATGGTTCCGTATGTTTAGATGCAAAGCGAGTATCGTGATAAGATGGATCTGGGACTCAAGCCGGTCAGCGGTAATACGAGTACACACATTTTCGGGCCAGTGCGATAAGCATAGTGATAAAGGGACCTCGAAGGCGTGATCATCGCGATGTAAATATACGGGAAACAAGGTGTTAAAGTCTGAATTTAATGTCTGAAATAAATTTTATGTGAACGCTGGGAGGGTCGTGTTACGTCTAAGGTTCCCTCCCATACCCCTTTTCCACCAGCTGGTTCCAGGGCTGGTTCAGAGCCAGAGCCTGACAGAGCACCAGTTCTTTGCTTTTCCACAGCTTTAGCACCAGCTCCTGGCTCTCAAACCTGGTGCCAAAGCAAGCACCAACTCCTTGCTGGACCAGACCAAGCACCGCTTACATGGGGCGGAGTTATAGTGGCCAACAAGACCAGCGCGGTCGCGGAAGTATTTTGAGCGTTCTGCTCGCAGTAAATGTTGGAATGAAAAAGCATCTGTCCTATATCTGCATGATGCGTTTATATTTTACTTTTTTTTCTACGCCGCTAACATCAATAATAACCATTACGAATATGATTTAGCTGGCTAGCTAGGGCGTTCGCGAATTACTGTGATGGCCATTTGCCAGCTTGCAGTGCATTGCAAAATGAAACATTAGATCATTCAAACTTATGAAGCTGGAATTAAATACGGCAGTTGCTCATTTATTTCTTACCTGCATGCATCCTTGGGAAAAGTAACGATGGATAGCGTGTTCCTATTATTACACCCAATTGCTGCACAAGGTTTTTGTATTAACATGCATGGACAACAACGCAAGATACGGTACACATTTATTTTCAATATCTGATCTTAACCCAGCACCAGATCATGGCAATCTAATAAGTTATACCTTTCCCCCACTAAAAACGATAAAACTTCAGTGACAGTAATAGTATTACTGAGCATGGTAACACAAGCATTATTTCAGTTTCAAATTTTTATTCGTGGTTTCCCGCAGTCCATACTGTATTTCTGTATTGCCAGATGTTACGTGAGTGCTGCTGAGAAACACTAAGAGACTTCCTTTTTGAAATTCTTTAACAATCGATAACATTAGACAGCGCAAGTCATCATCTCCACGCCATAGCCTAATGCCCAGGAAATCATCATTTAACACTCTCCAAAACAAAACTGGCTAGACCCAAGTTACCCACGGTCGATTTTGAGTGGCGGCCGATTTTGATAGACCTATACACCAGCCAGGTACACTTACTTTGGAGTCATTCAGTGTCAATTCACCGGATTTGATACATGGTGTCATTCAATGGCAATATAGCTTCAAAGTTACAGGAAAATGTGTTTTTCTCATTTTTGATCGGCAATATCTCAGATGGTATTTACTTCACTTTGGTAATTTTTCCGAAAACCATGTACCTAGTCCAAAAGACACCCCCTACAAAATATCAGCCCCCTGTCATAAAAACTGGAGTTTACAGGCCCTTAAAAGTGCTGCCACAGTTCGCGAATAGAAATTTGACAGAATCTAGGGGCCTATTACTGCAAGTTACACATGAGCTAGACTGCTGAAAGTTAAATTATGTACAGATGTAGCACAAGATATTTGACATACAAACTTTGGAGGTCCTAGCTCAAGTACTTTTTAAGATATTCCAGCTCAAAATTAGAACTTCAGAAGGCGATGCCAAAAAATCCCTCAAACCTTTGTCCTTTCAATAATTTTTTGTGGCCAAACTATTGGCAGTAGAGACCTACAGTTTTGGGATTATTCTATTCAGAAGTGAATCCACCAACATGAATTTTCTCAAGAAAATCTGAGGTGGTCATGCGGGAAGATTTTCTGAAATTTGGTGAATTGTCATGGAAAGACGCTTTGTCTTGTGTACACATTGAAGGTGCCGGGTGAAATTCGAAGTTCTTCCCTTGAACTCGCTGAGTTTCGAGGATGATGGATTACAGAATTTGCATCTTGCCCGATGCTTCTTTCTCCCTCGTTCCTCATAATCTTTGTGGTCGTAGTATGCAAATTTAATTATCTGCGAAGTTGAAGACATGGTTTACAAATAAAAAAACAGTCCACGTTTGGAGCTGCGAGATCGTGGTGATTCCATCAAATGACGTAGGCCTAATGAGAAGTGGACAAGCAAATCCGGAAGGAGGCAGTAATGCAACATGCAGGTTGCAAAAATATGTCAATATTTAGCGGCCTCAGCCCGAATCGCTGAGGCCAGATGGCACAAGGCCGAGGACGAGTCCGAGGCACGGCAATCCGAGGCCGAGGCCAAGACCGGGAAAAACCGGCATCCAGGCCGACACCGGCCTCGAGTCCTCCAACACTGATACCATTTTGTCAAGCCACATTAAATATTGGATTATTTTTGACGTAATCTGTAGTCAAGGGGCTGGGGAGGCAGAAATGTTGGGTGTCTGGGGGAAAAAGTTTCCACCGCAAGAAAGATGAATGAGGAATCTCGTAGCTTGTAAAATACAGCTGTTTTTCTGATGTCTGAAACGTGACCATACACATAAAGATTAAATGCAAAACTATTTTTCAAATTAGCCAGTCAGTTGCAGGCTAATTCTAAATGGGAAAAAATAAGCAGCAGGCTGGCAGAAGCCTCACTTTCTGTTCAGGAGAAGGGCCAAGCCGAGTAAGGTCTTTAGATTTACTACTATTTTGCTACGATTTGAGATAGTTAATGGAACATTATTAGCATGCAAACATTAGCTCGTTAGCTTCTTGACAGTCAAAAATCCCACAGGGACAGAAAGTGTTTTCACTTGAGTGAGTGTAATGACCAGCTCTTTGTACATATCCCGCTTATTACACGGCTGCATACTGATTAAGACATAGAAGAGCTTACACGGGTGCTCCTGTCATATGAAAGTTGTGGAACAAGTTGAGTAAATGTTGTGTTTGTTGCGAGCTTTAGCGAGCTTTAACTTTCATATACGAGACGACCAAGATTTTAAGATTATGTTTATCACATGAATGAATTGCGTAATTTAATAGAAAACTAGAAAAGCACTCAGAGAGCGCAGACCTTCGCCATGTGGCAGCAAAACCCAAAAGCACGGCGATTGGAACTGCAGCCCATTGGAAAGACTTGATATCTTGAACTTTGGCGTATATCTCAGCAGTACTTTGGCCTAGATATGCCAAAATCTAATCACCTGTTCCTTGTCCTAATACCCACCTTGTCTGAAAATTTCATCAAAATCCATTCATAACTTTTTGAGTTATCTTGCAAACAAACAGACAGACAAACAAACAAACAAACAAACGCCGGCGAAAACATTACCTCCTTGGCATAGGTAACAAATGTGATTTCCCTTAGCGCCTTTTTGGTAATTTCCAATATGTGTTAGCATAAAGATAATCCATCACTTGGGCAATAAGTGAGTCACAGACATTTGCCTTTGAACTTGCAACAGTTTCTTAATTCACAGTCAACTAAGCAGCAAGCTAATGTTAGCTAGCTAGCTGACAAACTAATGTTGCATAATGGTAATGGAAAGGTACTGCATGGCATGCATGCTTGCTAGCTGGCTAGGCAGCATAAACTAAGTTATGAGCGTGGCACTTAGCTAGCTTGCTACAGCGCTAAGCCATACCGATTCAACCTATGTTACACTTAATATTTAGCCAAACTGAATACTAACAGCTTGAAGTAATGCGGAGCGATTTCCCCCCCAGACTCTCAGCCAATGAAATTTTCGTAAGTAATATGTACCTTATGCGATGAGCTGGGATGAAGGAAAACTACTATACTTATGTGATGAATTAAATTTTCTCCACACAGTGTCATGTTTTAGTTGTCCATGTTAAATCCACTGGACTTCTTTTTGTGGTGCCAGGCTACTGCCATTGCTATGGCATCCCTCACAACTGTTTGCCAAATTGTGGAGCCCCAAGCACCTCAGTCTTGACCACATCACTGAAGTGCAAGGTAAAGCTCACTCTTGAGTGTTATATTACAATTATACAACTGATACCAACCAATTTAAATACATAATCAAAATTTATTCATGCTGTGGGGTAATAAGCTCTCAAAAAAAAAAAAAAAAAAAAAAACATTTTTGTGAGTGTGATCCCCATTTCCATGACAATGCATGGGCTCTGACTAATAATTGGAAAACAATCAGTCACGACAGTGGACTCCTACACTACAGGCCAAAAGTTCGGGGCCACCCTCAGATTTTTAATGGTGCACCAAGTGCAGTGTGACCCCTTGGTTTTGGGGAAGGCATTTACAGCATGCCTTCTTGTTACATAACATGATTTTATGTCACTAGGACGTGAACAATGTTAACACAAAGGCATTGGAACTCAATTATAAAACATTGTGGTCAGTGATCAATCAGTCAAGACAGCTTTAAAATGTGGTCTGAGGTCTGGAATTCACCCAAAACCTACTGGCTTCCTATATTTTATGCACTGAAGTCATTTCATGTGCAAAAAATAAGGAAAGAACAGTTGATGTGTGATTTTTTTTTTTTTTTTTAAATCTGAGGGTGGCCCCAAACATTTGGCCTGTAGTCTGTCACAGTCTGCTGCTGCCTCTCTCTCTGCCTGGCCACACCCCTTCCACTGCAATTACTCTCACCTGAGTCTCGTTAACCTGCCAGTATTTAAGCAGCTCTGTTGCGCCAACTCTTTGCCAGATTGCTGTTGCAGCATGCACTACTCTCCAGCGTTTACCTTTGGTCTGACTTCCTGGAACCGACTCTGCCTGCCTCTGACTACGTCCTCTCGTTCCTGCCCCGGTAAACCTGATTGCCTTCTGTCTCTGACTCTGAGTTCTGCCTGTGTGCTTCCTGGTTCCTGTTTGCCATCTTCCAAGCCCCTGTCCAAGCCACCCATCCTGCCACCCCACTGCCTGTCTGTGTGGATATGACCCAGTCTGCCAAGCTTCATACCAGCCTGCTCCAGTGGCCCAGTGGGAACACTCCCGCCTGCAGTGTGGGCGACCCAAGTTGAAATCCCATCATCAGCGCCTCCCTCCCTCCCTCTGATTCCCAGAAGAGCCCCACTCCGTATCTGCAGGTTCCAGCTCCTGATCTGCACCAAGCTACCCTATGTTGTTTTCTGTTTATCCCTGCTCAAATCATTACAAAACAGTAAAGAGTCATTCCTGTTGATTGTGCTGCTTTTGGGTCCTGCCACTTCCTGTGTCAGTAGTGCATTTTTCGCAGACAGATGTTGCTTGTACTGCCGCAATCTTTACATGAAAACATTTCGATAACTCCCCACTGTTGAAAAGTCCCAAAGTCACAATGAAATGGAAAAAAGATGTAATCATTTCCAAAATTCACAACATAATTTTGTCCAATGGAAAATACAGCTTCAGTCCATTTTTTTTTTTTTTTGTTCAACTTTCTAACAACATAGGCTGCATAAAAATAATTTAATAAAAGCTTACCGTTTCAGATTTATTACTTTAATTGCTATGAGCTTGTAAATATTTACAAAGAAAATGATCCATTTTATATTGGTATTGCAGCATTTTTAGGCTTCATTGTTGCCACAGATATGGAGGAGTAATGTTCTAAGGGAAGACTCAGCTGTGTTCTCATGCTGATTTGATCACACTCTAAATGTCTTGTTGATCAGACCTGCTTGTTGTATAATGAGTACTAACATGTCCTGGTTCAGCAATGAGTTGATGACCATTTGTGTAGGGGCGTTTGAAGCTGATATTATCAGTAACATTTGTGGTTGAGAGCAGTGTATTTTGTTAATGTGCTGTTGGTTGTAATCGAGTTCACCTCCACTTTGTAAATCCTGTGTTATTGACACAGGGGTAGTTTATTTCATGTAAATGTGATGTTTGCTTTGATGCCTAGCTGTAAATCCTATCAAGATGCAGGTGTAAATTGATATGTTCATTGGCTGTTGGCCTAAATTGTTGCCTGTTTGTGCGGTGGGCACCAGGCAGAGCCATTTATGTATCCAGAAGCCAGAGACTTTATTTCATAATAATGTCTTTATTCATATTGATAAAAATACATATCAATACAAGAGATACAATGGAAAAAAAAACAAATATACACTTTTAACAAAATAAATTAACTAGTCTATATTTGAAATATGATCTATTGGTAAAACTATTTTTGAATCTCTCCGTATTTACTCTTGGAAGCTGGCTACTCTTATTTCTAAGGTTACAAGGTGCCGGTTTGATTTTTGGCAAGTATTCAAATAATACTTTTAAAAATATATGATCAGATTTTTCAACCAGGTAGTGTATATATATGAATAAAATACTAGATACATATTTATGCTTAAAACAGCATCTTAAAAAATGTTGTACTGTAGTGACCTCAGGTAATGAGGCTGCATAAATAGATAAGCCACAAGTTATTTTCGGTAAAACTGTAGAACAAGGGGCACCCCGGTGGCTCATCGGTCTAAGTGTGTGTACCACAACGGCTGTGTCCTTCCTGCAGCGACCTGGGTTCGAATCCGACCGAGGTCATTTGCTGCATGTCTTCCCCCATTCTTCTCCCCAACTTTCCTGTCTCTCTACACTGTATAACTATCAAATAAAAGGAAAAATTCCCAAAAAATAATCTTTAAAAAAAAAAAAAAACTGTGGAACAAAAAAGGTCATCTACCTCCTCCTGACTGTATCCGTCTTTAATCTGCCTATGCCACATATGTAACTTCATTTTACCTTTTTGAATTTGATTTGAGATTTCCTCTCCCAGTTTTGGTCCCCTCACTGAGAAAGCTGATCCGGTGCCCTGTGCGTTATATGTGTTCCTCTGCGCTGCCATTCAATTCAAGTGCGAGAGTGAGAGTGTGCGCGTGCTAAAAATTTGGTTCATCACAAAAGCTTGGCTAGTTAAGATAGGGTAATATCTGTAATTAGCGGACAATAGCTAGCTACCATTACTCTTAGCAGTGCATTTTTTTTTATAATCTTGCAGAATAAGCATCACAGTGTTGCAACAGTATTGGTTTAGGACCACAGTAGTGAGTAATTTTGAGTAAACTAGCTAAAATTGCGTTAGAGATAGCTTCGTAATGTTTGCACAGCATCTAGCTCAGCCACAGAACACAGCTCAAATTATGGGCAGGGGGTGTGCACTTCCAGTGTGGTTGAGCCATGGAGGAGAGGACAGCATTAAATTTTATGTTTACAAATAGCAATGGACAAATTCTACTCAGTATACCTGGGGGCTGTTGCACGAAAGCAGAATTCTGAAATCGAGGATGATTGAGAAAACGAGGTTTTGACCTATTCTACTCAGTGCATCCTGGCTTAACCCGCTGCACGTTTGTCAAGCCTGGCTGAGGAGGAGCGGCTATGTCAAGCCAGGTGTAACCATGGGTGTAACAAATTCGGATATGTGCGCATTCACGGCTTTCTTCAATAGACCGCGTGGTCGATCGCAGATTTACTGATGCAGAAAGGGAGAGGGCGCGTGCCGTGTACTTCTCCCCGAGTGAGCACTAACTTATAATGCCAACCTACGAGGAAGTTCAACAGAATGTGTAAAAAAAGGCGGGGCGAAAGGCAATACGGCCGCTATAATTAAACAAAGAGTGAAAGCCTGGCAGACTATTTTGGACTGACTGAATGCGTAAGTCGTCCAAAACTATGCACTTTCTAACCACTGTTCCACTGAAACCGTACAATTCAGACCATTATTTGAGATTTGTACAAACAGTTGTGCACTTTTCTTATTAAGTGAGCAGTGGAAGTGCCAATTTTAAAGGGTGCCAATAATTTTTTCCAGTCCTTTTTTGGAGTTTTGTGTAAAATGATGTCAAATTTGGCTTTTTTCTTCTGCTTTTTTGTGTTGTTCCAATGCCCGTAAAGGAAATAAACATAGATACCAAAAACATTTGTAATGGCAACAATTTCCGGGAGAAATGGTGTATTTTCTGGAAAAATTCCAGGGGTGCCAATACTTTCGACCATGACTGTAAAATAATTACCAATGTATTGATCCCTGTCCAGTCTGCCATTAACAATGTCCGCACTACTGACTAAATTGAAACCACCTTTGCAACTTCATCAGCCATTTCTGATCATCTCATCAGCTGCATTATGTATTCATCAGACCTCTGTCAGCAATATGAATAGAAGTCTTCATAACAGTATGCTGCCAAACACTAAAAATGACTCGCATGAATGATTCATTACAATTAAAACAAGTGTTGCCACTAAACGTGGCCATGTCCCCCGCCAGGTCACGGAAATCGACTGGGGTCGACGTATCACACTAATACACATTGAAGCCAAAGATGAATAAATTCAGTCAAACCATTCTTGAGATATCGCGCTCACAACAAATGGGATGCAGCGGACGGACAAAGCTGAATACTATGTCCCCCGCTCCGCTCACAGCCGCGGCGGCCTATAACAGTTGGCATTCTTAACTGAATGGTATTGCATCATACAGAGGACCATGAGATAACTGTAAAACACATTCATTCCCACTCAGAGTGACTGCCGACTGAACAGATAAGGCACCAGGATTAATAAAGCCCGGCTGTTAGCCTGGTCTAGAGCAGGCTAGCTGCACAGAATAAATCTCCATGGTAACTCATGTGCCCCTGCTTTTGTGCGACTGAGTCAGGGCTGAATTAAACCGGGATAACTGGAAAATCCTGGCTTAATCCCTTATCTTGGTTTTGAGCAACAGCCCTCTGGAACAGTCTGCCAGTACTTAGCCAAACATGTTTATCCCATGGACTGTATAAAAAGATGGACGAAGCAACCATGACATCACCCATTGGTTTCAGCATACCATTTAGGGAGCTTCGATTTTGGCAATTTGAACAGCGCCATTTTGTCATTTTGAAACTGGATGTGATTCCTATTGGATGAGAGCATGAATTGAAGATCCAGGAAGGAGCGAGGGGTGGGTCTACGGGTGGATCTGACCGTATCTGACGAGGACCAGAGGATAGCCATGCCCCAAAAGTATATCTGGCTTTATCCTTTATTCTAGTCTACTTGGGACCACAATTTACAAAATGAGCATCATGATATATCGAAGGAGACTTGAAACTTGCAATTGATACCATAAAATAATGTGGAAAATCATTATTGAAATAATAAATCAGGTGGGAAAGTAGGGTAATTTTCTCATAGACTTCTATAGCATTGAACTTATTTTGGCAACCACGACGTCGCCATCTGCTGGCCATTGAATAGAGTGCAATTTTAAAGGTCCCTTATTATGTTACATTTCCAAGTTTATATTTTGATCTTGGACTCTCCTAGAGTACTCCTGATGGTTCAAAGTCCAAAAAAGGGTCCTTATCTGCTCATACTGCCATCCTCAAAAAAACCCAATTGTAGTCCATTGTAGTCTCTGCTTGAAACGCCTCATTTGGGCGGCTCTACTGCTATGGCCCCCCTCCCCCGTGTGCCCACTTTCTTCTGATCGGCCAGCTCTGCAGAGGGCGGAGCTGGGCGGGACGAGGCGGCAGAAGGCAGTTTTCCGGGTCCGCCTCCCTAGTGTGTCCCTATGTTACAGACCGGAAGGCATAATACCAAAATGTTTTAATCGAGATATTTTGAAATGACAAGTAGTGAAATACACCCGTACGTCTTGGACCCTGAATCTGACCCGGAGAGAGAACAAGAGGAACATTCGCCCAGGCAATGAAGAATGGACTGAGACATCTCAGCTTGGTAAGTATTACGACCACGGAGCTAAAGAAAACACAAGAGAGGATAACGTCATTGGCTGAACCAACCGTGAAACGTGAGACACGTCTGCCATCTTATCTAAGGAATTGGCGGGGAAATTCCACAATCAAATGCTGTACATGTGTATAGATCAAATGATATCAACTTGTTCTAATAAACGCAGTGGCGAAAAGATCTCTCCATTCAAACAAATAAATTCAATGCTTGCTCAAAATTTAGGCAAACAGAAAAACTCGGAGATTTATGGAATAATTTGTGAGTAGTTGCATTTGCGTAGTTACCACAGAACAGTAGAACAGTGCTGTGACAAACTAAAGAAACTGCGGCCTCGATATTTCAAAGTGGAGGACGCAGTGCGAAAGTCTGGCAGCTCCAGTTATGAGAAAGATACATTTTCGTGGTATAGGCAGTGGACAGCATAATCAGCCAAAAACGCAAGCGCGAAAGTATTCTGTTTTCAACCTCCATCAATACCGATAGTATTCATTACTTTTCTTTTCCGGCTTATCTTCATGTTTGGGTACCCAAAGTTTCGGGTGAGTAAAAACATCAAGCATCCACTCTAGATAATTTCAGGTTTAATTTCTCATGCTACTACATGTGGTAATCCATGTTACTGATGACACACTGGGTTGCTATTGCACGTGCAGTATATGTATTCGCAATATTAATATTCTGAACTCCCTTCTCGATAATGAACCCCCCTCCCAAATTACATTGACGCCTCACTCTAAAATCGTCCACCATTTAAAAGCAACTGCAATGCGCTGTATCGGAATTTTGACATGGTCTATGCAAGTGTACTCGGGTACGATTAGATATTACAAGAGTGAATGCTGACCAGCGGTGGGAGATATGAGAGGGGGAACAATCGTACTGTTTCATAGCTGCTGTAAACAAACCCAAACATGTACCCCAAGCTCTGCAAAACCTACTTCAGGTTTAACTGCAGCCTTATCAGACCAACTGTGCAGACACATGCATACCGGTTGGCTTTAACTGTTGCAGCTACAGTCATGTATCATTATGACTACCACCATGACACTAACCAAAATAACACAAGCATTATAACAGTGCGAACACTGTCGTCAGTCATCATCGGCCTTCAGCGGTGTGATCCAGTGCTGCATCCTTCTGATTCAAGTGGGTTGAATTTGCTATTTACCTACGGCTGCTATGGTGAGTATAGCTGTGTTTCTACAATATAGGATTCAGGGAAAGAAAATCCACCCCATATAGACACATTTGTAGAACGGGTCGACATACCCAAGTGCAGACCAGAGACTGTAGAAATCCGGTGGGGCTGAGTTTAGGGGGAAACATGGACAGTGAGGAGCAGCAAAAAGTGGACCAACAACTTATGGACTGCTTAGGTGTGTACTATAAGGACCTGCTGGTCCATGTGCCTAACTGTGGTGTGTCGTTAGCGTAGAGTAACGAACAGCTTCTGCACTGGTATATGACGGAGGAGCGAAAGCTCCACGCTAAACCGTCTTTTCCGAAATTGCCCGTGGTAATGGTTTACTTATTGCGCCGGAATGACCAGCGTTAGCTCGAGGAAAATGGGCGCATTATGGATAGTACACGACAGCTAGAGAGAGCTCTGGTTATGTTATGAACATAATACAGGTTTCACAGACCGTAAGTTCCGTTAGCGTGAACAGTTGCTTAAGTGGAGCTAGCGAATCGATAACTTCTAAAGGAAAGAATTTCGTATTCAATCTCCACCTTTTTCGGCTTTTTATTAGCCAGAACAATTTCTAAAGGGGGATGAAATTATGCCACGGCAATGCAGAGAAATCGTTTGTTATACCAGACACGTTATAGCTTGTGCGTTTCCCGATTGCTTTCACTGCGGTAGCATCAGAGCCCAGATATTGGTGAAGTATCTGGCTGACCCCGGTCATGAATAAGTAAAGCGATCACAAGCAGCAGTAAACAAACCCAAACACGTACCCCAAGATCTGCAAAACCTATCTGGTCTAACTGCAGCCTTTTCAGCCCAACTTTGCCGACACATACAACAACTCTCCGGTTAGCTTCAACTGTAGTGGCTACATTCAGGCAACGTTATGATGAAACTGCCATATTGATGCTTACCAAAGTAACACAAGCATACCAATCAGAATTACTGCATATAAGTTCACCTGGAGCATTTTTAAGTAGCACAGCATGCGAACTCACATGCAGTAGCTAGTAACCGAGCGGTCATAACGACAGAGACAAACCCCTGCAATACAGGTTTTACAGACAGTAAGTTACGTTACCGTGGACAGTTGTACCAAGCATCCAAATTACAAACAAGTATAAAAAGTTCGCTTCAAATGAGGTTTATGTTCACACACCTTCTGTTGAATATCCCCTGATATTACTCTTCATATTTAGGACACAAACATTAGCAACAGTAACTTGGCTAAGTTAGCCGCAGTGCTACAGCCACATTCAACTGGCTATCATGTTAGGTAGGCTTACGCCGTAAAGCAACTTACAGCTTCCGCATCTGTGAGTCACGGACAGTCGCGATCGATCCAGGCTTTATCTTCAGATATTTTACAAAGCCTGCGTTTGAGGCCAGTTGTTAGTACTAACTATCATTAGGGGTCCTGCTAGCCACCCGTAACACGTTAGCTTTACTTACATTATTTGCCGTTATATCATTACTTATAGCTTGTGGCTCCGAGCGCTTGATCGATGCAACTGCTTCAGGTTTGAGAAGCAGCTGAAACGCTTATGCAGCGTCGAATTATCCTTTATTGACAAAGCTGCCTTTGGTAAAATGCTAAGCACAAACAGCTAACATTCCCTTAGACCGTGGCTGTTTGCCGCCAGCAAACAAAAAAGCTACCCACTGATTTCTGGTGGCATCGTCTTTTGGAAGAGAAAATAGTTGTGCTTTTCTTCGCCTCCAAAAATAAATGGACAAGCAGCTTTGGGAGAGATACTGACAAAACTGCACCTCAAATGATCTGCGGTTCTTCTTTTGTATTTCCAGAAGTGTAGACGCTACTAAGGCATAATATGATCCGCAGTTGTTTGTGCCTGATAGAATAGTTTCCAGGGTGGGCAGGTCCAGTGCCGTGATTGGCCCTGGCTAGGTCTGTATTAATTGGACGGCACAACCTGACGTCAGGTTTTGCCCAGATCTCGTGAAGAACTCGGGACGAGCTGTTCAGAGAGGAAATCACGTTCACGAAATCACGTTCTTGGATTACGGCGAAACCCCTGTATCTTATGTTTAGAAACTTTACAGAGGTTGAGTATGGACATCCAACGTTATAACATTACTTATATGTATTAAAAGAAGGATCAGCATAATAGGTCCCTTTTAAGAGATTTCTATATTGGCTTCAGTTTTCAGACCCAGGCGCTGAGTCCATGTTTTTATACAGTCTATGGTTTATCCAGAGCCTACACTTTGGAACCGAGTTGAGTACAAACCTCATAAGCCTTTGAGAGAAAATCTGACATATTCGAGTTGTTATCACCCCGTCGCTTCCCGTGACTTCTCATTTTTTTCTCCTTTGACCATGTCACCCCAATGATGTTTTGTCAGAGGCAAGTAAAGGCCCTTTAGTTACCTTAACTTAAAATACATGATTACTTCAAACTGGTTCTCATTTATTACCTCGCCAGCGACTGAGTCAGCAGAGCAAGGTATTATAATCAGTGCGGTTTGTTTTTGTTTGTTTGTGTGTCCGTGTGTTAATAATATAGCATCTACTCGTTGCAGTGATTGACTTCAAACTTTCAGAGTAAGTGGGCAATTGATGATCTGATTAAATTTTGGGGGTGATTGGGTCAAGGTCATCGGATAACTTCCTTCAAATTCATCACATTGACTTCAAACCAAAACCAAAATGTGCATCTTTCAATTCTGCTTCCAACCCAATGGTGCAAGATGGGGTAGCTTTAATATTCTCCATAGCCAATGAGAGTTAAATGTCACGGGGGTAAAGGTCATTGGTGAAAATAATATATTTCCATTATAACTCAAAAATGGTTGCAGATAGACAGATGTATCCTATTATGAGCATATGGGAACTCCTATATAGGCTTTTATTTGACACCACAACCTTTGACCTTGAGTGACCATTAAAGGTCAAATTAAAGGTCACCGATTTTCAAAAAACCATAAGTTGAAAACGGTTGACATCACACTTGTACAATTACATCAGTATCAAAAGCACTACACTAGGCACGGGCAGATGAGGTTTTTTTTGCCTGTCGACGCTTGTTTTTCCTGATTAGCAACCAAACATTAATTTACTCGCTTGCGAAGACTAATCAATAGAATGACTGGCCAATTTATTTGAAGTGGCAATATGAGACATTTTCCAATCCAGATTAATTATGAAATAAAGTGTTGATATGTCTTTCAAAGATTCTGAATTCATATAACTCCTGAAATGGAACATATTTGTTCACTAGGCTTGCAGGTGATGCTGTTTTGCACCAAAGTTTGACATGGTTCAATGTAAGATTTTTCTGATTTTTTCATAAGAACACTGAAAACGATTGAAAAATTGCCATCTTCTTAATAGTTACAACACTGAAAAACAGGAGGGGAAATTCTGAGAAAGTTTTGTATCAATTAATTGTTATCATGTGTATTATATTCATACCTCTTCTTCCTCACTGGAGCTGGGACTGGAGCCTATCCCAGCTGACTAAGGGCTAAAACCAGAGACACACCCAGGACATCGAGCCAATTCATCAAAGTGCGCACATACCATTCATGCACATTCCCATACCTTTTAATCATTTCATTTAAATCATTACAGCCTTATTCACTGTACTTGGTCATTCAGTGAATAAATTGTTTGATTGTGGTAAAATGGCGAAGGCTATTCCCCCAACCACTGAGCAACATCTTTCAGTGAAACTTTTTGGTGCCATTTGAATGGTGTCTTAGATTTACCATGGGAATAAGAGCAACCTTCCCCTCTGAGGCATAATGCACAAAAGTCGGATCCTGAGATCCTGGATCAACGTCAAAGCGAGGATTGCCATATCCCAAAAACAGCGCGCCGCTGGCTTAATTGATATAATATGAAACAGCGGGTGGAGGAGGATCGGCTAAGTGAAGCCCACTGCTGCTAATCCTGCTGAGTGCGCGAACACGGCTACCTCAAATAGACCCCGAGACTGACCACACAATCGTTGATCATCACCATGGACACTCAGAAGCCGTTTTTTTCCCATCACTGCAGCAAATTAAATATCAAACAATCAGTCCTTCTCAAATTAACGTGGGTCGCAATTCAAGCTCTGCATTTTCAGCAAAAACAATCTCCATTAATACGCAGATTTGGAAATGAAACCAGGAGTAGACCTACACTGACCGAAACATTAGAACAGGGCTATTCAACCGTGTCCAGAAAGGGCCGGTGTGGGTGCAGGCTTTCATTCCAACCAAGCACTTACACACCTGAATCAGCCCTAAGAGTCTTTGCTACTTGATACTACTTGATTAGTAGTATCAGGTGTGTAAGTGCTTGGTTGGAATGAAAGCCTGCAACCACCCCGACCCTCGCAGGATAATGTTAAATAGCCCTGCCTCAGAACATAAATGGGTTGACGAATGTTATGGTTCTGAGATGGAATAGCTGGAGGCCTACTTTCGCAAAACGCCTATTTAAAATCGCAATTTTAATTTGAAACAATATCAACTCTAAATACCGCCCGTTGGGACCCTCCACCTGTCAAAGTCTGAACATTATAATGTCGTCTCCTGTTTGCTCAAACACTCTTCATCAATCACCGTGAATTATAATCGTCGATGCCTTTTACGTTATCTTGATTTCTCAAGCGAAGTTCGACATCGACCTGACTGCTATTTTTAATTTCGTAACGTATTTAGTATCTGACCACTTTACCTTTTTCCTTCTTTTCAAATAGCGTCGTAGCAATGACCTCTTTGTGGAATCTTCAGAGATCGTATGAAACCATATCAAGTTAAGTATGGCTTTCACATAACCTACTCCAGTACTCGGCATGCAAAGTACGGCTGTCTGGAATCAGCTACAAATAGTAATTAATTTACAAACCTTATTTGAAGCGTAGTTGGCGAACACAATGCAGGCAACTTCGGCGCAGTTAATAAAAATGATCTATTGCAACTACTAGAAGGTAGCAAATGCAAATGAAACAATTTCTGTGCGAGTTTCTACCCGCCTTTTAAGTATTTTTGGGAAGGCGTTACGCTGACACACCCGCAAATAATGTGGAAAAACAATATTGGCGTGCCAGTTTTCCCATATTCAACCTCGCTTGCAGCCATAGACGTTGGAACTAAATTCTGAGAGGGGGGCGGGATTTTTGATGGGGGTTTGTGCTCATATATGTACGCACAGTGTTTTTGAACAAGGATTTGATTTTAAGCAGGATACTTTGATTACCACACAGTTATTAAAGGCTGTATAGGCGATATGACGTCACTATGGTTGACAGTTGAAATGTTCTCAAAACACAACAGAGCCGCTCGCCCCTCTCCTTCAGAAGCTTGGAACATGAACGCGCTTTTCTTAAAGTGAAACTTCTGAGTAAAGCTGCTTTCACGACCTTGAACGATTTTTTTTAGACAGATTACATTCAAAGTCAATGCAAAGACGCGCCTTGCATTGACTTTGAATGTAATCTGTCGCGCGAAAAAATTCGTTTCGCGTCCGGTGTGAAAGCAGTTTAAAGGAATAGTTCACCCAAAAATGAAATTCAGTCATTATTGACTTACCCTCATGCTGATGAGAAGTCCGGTGTAGTTTTTTATTCCTCAAAGTGCGGCCGGAGATTCAGGGATTTTCCTCCTGCACCGCAAATCCATATAACGAAGCGTCTATGGTTACCGAAAAGAAAAGGTCCATAAAACTACACAAAAACTTTTTAATATTCCTCCATACTACTCGTCCGCTGCAATCCAAGTGTCCTGAAGGGGTAACATCCAGAGTTTACCCGAAACGACGTCATTTAGTACAGTTTTATAGCCTATTATTCACTCTAGTGTGTTCGCCCGGAGGCGCGCTCGCGCGTCCACGCGGTTCTCCCGAGCAGCGGCGTTCACTACGGTATCCGCGCCAGACAACATTCAACGAGAATCGCGGAAGACAAAACCCTGTGTTTACGTCCTGCTGAGAGCGACACGAGCAGCACACAAACACAAGAGGGCTCTGCCTGCATGCGATTTGAACCTTTGAAAGGAAAAAAGAAAAATGTCCGAGGACTTCAATGTTGAGGAAGAGCACGAGTTCTTTGCTGAGTCTTTTCTCTTTGAGCCGGAGTACACGGACGAGGAACTCAGACAGATGGATGAAGCAGCCGCAGCTCGACCAGAGCCACAACCAGCGGCGGACTACAGATCTAGGGCATCGGAAACATGGTGGTGTAAATGTCGAAAATGTAAAGCTATGCAAACCGAAGAGTAGAGCCTTTGCTGTTTAGATTGGGATTTGTTGATGCCGCTCCTGGAGGATCTCAATATCTCCGTTGATGAGACTGAGAGCACTGCCCAAAGTCAACGTATTACCGAAAACCCGGATTATCCACCATTACTGACCCGTGGGGTTCTCGAGATGTTTTTCCACGTAACTAAAATCAACTGGAAAAAGAGGCCAAGACCCGCAGGACCAAACGGCACGCTCTCTGTAGAGTAAGTTCCATTGTACAGTATGCGTTATACGTCTTTTGTTTTGATGCAACCCGATTTACAATATTTTCGTATTTTGTGCTGTGCCCAGTGCTAAACTATTTCTTTATTTACTTTTTCCACTGTCAGTGCAGGTTGGTGGCATACCGGCTGGTATTGGAGTGGGTCCTGAAAGGCGAGAGACTCGGCAAGGACAATAGAAGAGTTTTACTAGCCTGTGTTGTCACAAGCATCCGTGACGGCTACCATTCTCCAGATGGATTGTATACTGAATTCAAGGAGGCAGAAGAGGCTTTTGAACGGATCTGAAGACAATCAATCTAAAGGCATTCTCACTGACTCACTTTTATTTTACCTCATAGTATTTCATCTGGGACTTTTTTCCAGTACATCACAAAAAAGCACTGCCACATTATGAATAATAACAGGCATGGAAACTATGCTGCTGCACATCTATATTTTTATTAGAAACGATATCGCTAAAGAATAAAGAAAATGTGTAAAATGGAAGATATTTTACAATGTTTATTGTAATTGTTAACGTTTGTTAGTATTGTGTGGTTTGTACAATAAAACAACAGTAACCAACCACAAAACTAAGTTGCATTTACTACTCACTCCAAGGGATACCATATTGCAGGTGTTACAAAATTGGATAAATACTAAAATAATTACTATAAATAAGTCAATATTTGGCTCAGAATCACAAGCACACATTTTGCATGACTTGCAAAGCTGCTCCTTTGACTGGAGATTTATCTTAGACCTGGGAACTAACTGCAAAACAGACATGCTACCCACAGATAAATGCAGTGTTTTATTTATGTACAGATATAAGGGCCTCATTTTCGAATGGTAGCTGACTAGTAGGGTCCATAAGCCTATATGCCATAAGCAGGACTTTTCTGGTGGCTTAGTAATGGACAATGAGGACCTTTACAGTTTTTTTTCTCACAAACTTTATTCTTTTCACACAAACTTTATTTTTTAATAGATATTTAAACAAACGTCACCTCATTTGGAAAACAACTAAAAACAAGATAATTGCAAAAATAAAAAAGGCAAAAATATGCATGGCATATGTTTATGTTTGACTTGACATTTCACATGTTGATGCAGAAACCAATTGTGCATCCCTCATACTAACTGCTAAACCGTGAAGCATGTTTTAGTTTGGCTTCCTCTTTTGCAGGTTTTAGTTTTTGGGCTATGTTTGTTGGTAGTGGGGGAATAGAAACATGTGACTGTGGGTCTTTCAACTTGATCTTGGGGTCCAGGCGTCTCTGCAGAACTTGCACCACCATATTTTGCCGGAATGTTTGTGTAGTTGGCACATAGATCTTTTTGGCGAACCACTCTTTGGTTTGTTTTGGGTAAACCACATTAAATTTTAGTTTTCCTGAAAAACAAAAGAAAAAAATTGGACACACAGAAAACGTTAATGATACAACATATACATAATATCAACCATTCAAAATATTTACCAATTTTACGTTGCAAGGAAGGAACAAAGAAATTATATCCACATAATTATAAACCATGCACTTGTAATTTGGAAAAAACAATGTTAAATTACTTTTGTGGGTAATGTCTCTTCAATTGTGTAATACTCGAATTTAGACCACAAATTACTATATATATTATGCAGACTGACGTCTTGGTGCAGCGGGCCTGATTTGTTGAGGCTCACATAAAACAGGTGTGCCTCTCATCAAAGGTTACAAGTAATGTGTTGTTTTTGCCATTAGAAGTCAGTAAGAGGACATTAATTAATATATGACAGTGAGCAATTAACAAAAGCCCACCAGGTTTGTAAAGAGGGGCAAAAAAAAAAAAAAATGCAGATGGAAACGCTATTTTCCGAATAAATCTGCTACTGTATCGTGACGGTGTTTTGATGCCGTCGTTGCCTTCTGATAATGGTTTGCTATGTTGCTAATAGCTGGCACATAAGCACGTACAACTTGTGCAACTATCATCATTTGTTGGTAGACGCGATCCATTTTGGCTGACTAGCTAAATTAGTCGGTTAACACATTACTTTTGGTCACTTGAAGGTTCTGCGATTCAGTGCGTAAATGAATGGAAGCAGCTTAAAATGTCAGAAATCTATTCGATACACCAATTTGATCGCACAACAGCATGTGACGTCTCTTCGCAATACTTTTTATTCGCTTTAATGCCATTAGATGGAAACGCATTTCACCTGCTTTTTTCGCATGAACATTTTTGGCGAACTTCAGATAGTTCGATTGACAAGCGGATGGAAACATAGCTAGTGATGTTATCTTTCCCCAATCATTATAACACTTAACATGCAACCCCCAGGTGTTATTTCACAGTCCCTAAGGAAAATGAACAGAACTAAAAGACTCGTGATAATAGTCCAAAATCATGTGAAAATGCATATTCACTGTGTCAGAAACAAGGACAAAACTCCATAATAGTCCAAAATGATGTGGAAATGCAGTTTTTGGTCAAGTAACATCAAACATCCTGTAACATTACCACGTTTGTGAAAAGGGTATATAAATATACAAACAAATAAGTTAAATAAAAGGTCTGTAAAGTACATACCTCTGTCCTTAGTTGTAACATAGTCGGCACAGCTGTAGTCTTCAACAAAGGTCTTCGTTTAGAAACTTAAAATCCTCCGGTGAGAAGTGGTCACTACAGACCCGGAGACTATGGACGTTGACGGTCTTGATATCGCAACGAAGAGCTATCAGCCATAGCTATAGTCTTACAGTGTTCTGAACTGGTAGTCTGAGGAAAGTCACGGATCTCCTGAACGCACGCTTCATTTGGTTGAAGCATCCAGGAAAGGAACACACTACAACCATCTTTTCATATAAAGTTACCGGTGCAGTTGAAAAAAAAAGTAAATTTCTGAGTGACAAAAACCAAAAATGTCTTTTTACTTCCAACTCGGGGAGCAGCTAACTTAGCTCTCGTTGACTTCGCTCTGCTTTATCGGCTCTCGTGTCGCTCTCAGCAGGACGTAAACACAGGGTTTTGTCTTCCGCGATTCTCGTTGAACGTTGTCTGGCGCGGCTACCGTAGTGAACGCCGATGCTCGGAGAATCAGCGTGAAACGCGAAGCGCCTCAGGCGAACACACTAGAGTGAATAATAGGCTATAAAACTGTACTAAATGACGTCGTTTCGGGTAAACTCTGGATGTTACCCCTTCAGGACACTTGGATTGCAGCGGACGAGCAGTATGGAGGAATATTAAAAAGTTTTTGTGTAGTTTTATGGACCTTTTCTTTTCGGTAACCATAGACGCTCGTTATATGGATTTGCGGTGCAGGAGGAAAATCCCCTGAATCTCCGGCCGCACTTTGAGGAATAAAAAACTACACCGGACTTCTCATCAGCATGAGGGTAAGTCAGTAATGACTGAATTTCATTTTTGGGTGAACTATTCCTTTAAGTATGTCGGTGAAAGACAATTCTGTTTCTAGTTTGGACTCAAGCGCAATTAATAACAGCATGTGTCGTATTAGGGTTTATTGGGTGAGAAAATGCATTCTAATTTCTTGTATTCCAGATTGATGCTGACAAGGAAGGTTCTGTATAATAGTCAGACGGGACAAGTAACGGGACATTGGCTGGCTGAAATTCAAATCAAAGGCTTTTCCTCATGTTTGCACCATTTACAATTATAGGATTAAGTAAAAACAGGAAGATGCTATGACCTTCTAAAAAAATACTCATGTATGAAGGATAACATTAATAGGATACTGAGAGATACCAATAAGAATTCATTTCATTTTGTCCATCTAGTCCTTAGACAAGGGAAATACCTCCCTAACTAGCATCAGATTTACTTTCCTCGCAGACACATTGGCAGAACCCTGCCAGGAAATCGTTTACAAGGCTCTATCCCAGTGAGCTCTGCATTACATAATGCAACAACCAAAATAAATCCCATCTACCTTTTTTAGATTTGTATCATTCACAAATGCTTGCACAAGTAACCGTACCTGCACAGTAGGCCAAAGAGCAGGCAGATGGGTCAACCAACTTGAAGACAAAGTAACTTCTCGGGCAGGCCTTCACGTGAATGCGATTGGACTCAAACCAGCAGCAGTCCTGATTCCACTTCCCACAGACGCGGCTGGTGACGATTCCATCCGACAGTTCTGGATGCCTCTCCGGAAGCCAGAGCGGGGCATGGGTCCCACACAAGTTCACGTCCATGCACCTCTCTGGTATTTGGACACTGGCATTCCCGAGGAACAGCCGATACCAGCCTTGCCAGTCACCCTTTCGGTCGCAAGCCGCATTGTTTGCGACCCGGTAGTTGGTGGCGCGCCATTGGTCATTCAGCACCGTGTAGTGGTTGCAGGGGTCCAGGCACTGGCGAACACCATTGACACGGAGGCAGTCCTGTCCGGCGGGGCAGGTCACGCCCGTGCAACCGAACGACGCGGACCGCTCGTTGGGAGTTGAGTCAGAGCCGGGGTCGGAATCGGGGCTGGAATCTGGGACTGAATCGGGTGCGGCGCTCGGGTTGCCGCTGCTTTCCTGGACTTTCCCCTCTTGGGACATCCGGCAGCCGAAGGAGCCCGGAGTGTTCCCACATACCAGGGGGGAGGTACAGGCGGAGGGGGAGGCGCACTCGTCGACATCCACACAGCCCAGCTCTGAGGACCAGCGGAAGCCTGGGCTGCAGCAGGCAGCACCCTCGCAGGCGGTGCGGTTGTAGCAGGCGACGCCGTCTCCTGCAAAGCCAGCCATGCAGCTGCACGTGCAGGTCATGTCGGAGGCACCAGCTGAAGGGCTCTGGCATGTAGCGTCCACACTGCACGCCTCACAGTCGGTCACCACCAAAGCTGTGCACACAATGACAACGTGTAAAATCACCTGCATTCGAGACTTCATTATGTGTTTAGCATGGACATATTGAAAGTCAACCTTCGAAACAATCCTTAACTGAAACCATTTATTGCACATTATTCATAAAGTTGAAATAAAATATTTTTTAACTCTTCTTATGCCATGATTGTGACAATAACAGTTCTTAACAGATAAAGTGTATATCTTCTTAAAACTTTATTGATCAATCTCTTCCAAACATATCACAATGAAAATCAAACCACAATTAACCTCTAGAAACTGTGTATTCAGTCTTACACAAAATTGTAGGTATTGAAACAATAGGATTAAGGGTTTTGTTTCAATTTTTCAACCTTGGTCAGTTTAACAGGAAATACATATTCGAGTGGCTTTCATTCATAAGAATGTCCAATAGTATTCTTTCAAATGTCACACAGTCACTGATATTGAGTATGGCCACTGCTGACACAGATCAGTGCGTTAAGACGTTGTGGCATACTGTCCACGAGCTTGTTGATGTTGTCAATGGGCAGGGTGTCCCACCATAGACTATATAAAAAGATGGACACAGCACCCTGGTCTGAAAAGTGAGACAGATGCGGAAATCTAAAAAAATTGCATTATATTTAATGGCCAGCAGATGGCGATGTCGGTGGTTGCAGAAAGAAGTGCGATGCTATTGAAGTCTGAGAAAATGACCCGACTTTGCCACCTGATTTTTTATTTCAATAATGATTTTCCACATCATTTTATGGTATCTATCGCAAGTTGCAAGTCTACTTCGACATATCATGATGTTCATTTTTGTAAATTATGGTCCCAAATAGACTAGAATAAAGGATAAAGCCAGAATATGCTTTAGAGGCTTGGCTATCCTCTGGTCCTCGTCCGATACGGTTAGATCCAGAGCCACGCTCCACCCCGGATCTTCAATTCACGATCTCATCCAATAGGAATCACATTCGGTTTCAAAATGGCAAAAGAGTGCTGTTCAAATTGCCAAAAAGAAGGCTTCCTAAATGGTATGCTGAAACCAATGGGTGACGTGACAGTTGCTTCGTCCATCTTTTTATACAGTCTATGTATCCCACTCTTTGGTCAGAGCTTGGGCTAACTCCTGTACAGTTTGAGGAATATTGTCCCTCTTATTAATTGCTCAGCCTAAGACATCCCAGGCATGCCCGATAGGATTCATAGTGGGAGCAAGCAGGCAGTACCAGAAAGCAGTTTTTCCAAGTTCGGTTTTAATGCGATGGACCTCGAGAACCAACCAGTCCCGAGACCTGGCTTGGTAGTGGCTAGACCGCCATTTGATGAAAGATGTAAGATAATTTCAAAATCTTTGTAAAATTGCTTTGTAAATGAAAGTGAGCAAATGCTGTTTTCTCCTTAGATCTAAGGATGACCAACCCACAGCCTTATAAAGAGAATAATGAAGGGTTCTGAAATGATCCCCTGTAATAAACCTAAGTGCTGCATGGTAGACCGTGTCAAGCTTTTTCAAAGTGGCAGGGGCAGCGTGCATGTAGATTATATCACCATAATCAAGCATGGACAAGAAGGTAGACTGAATTAAAAGCTTCCTGTTTTCACGTGAGAAACATGATCTATTTCTATAAAGTAACCCAATTTTACTTCTTAACTTCTTTTTCAAGTCATCAATGAGTATTTTAATAGACAGCATTTCATCAACAAATATCCCAAGGCACTTGTATGATAGCACTCACTCAATTTCACTGCCGTCCAAGGTGCAGATTCTAAATTTCTTTTCCTTCAATGAACAAGATCTAGAGAAAAGCATACATCTAGGTTTTGCCACATTTAAAACTAATTTAAGTTCTAGAAGTGAGTGCTGAAAGGAATCAAAGGCTGTCTGCAAGGCAGATAACGCCTCATCCAACAAAAAAGCAGCAGAATAAAGCACTGTATCGTCTGCATAAAAGTGCACCTTACAGCCATTATCAAAAGAGACTAAATTATTGATATACAAGGAAAAAAGTAAAGGTCTTAAAATTGAGCCCTGTGGTACCCCTTTAGTCACCTCCAGAAGAGACGATAGAATAGAGTCTGCTACAATACATTGTGCTCTATTTGAAAGATAACTTGAGAACCATTTGCAGGAAATCTGATCAAGACCTTCAGAGGGTAGTCTATTGACTAAAATTGAATGATCAATTGTGTTGAAGGCCTTTGATAGGTCAATAAACAAGGCAACACAGTGTTGCCAACCATCAAGGGCACAATCAATATCCTTCACTACTAGAAATGCAGCAGATATAGTACTCTGACCAGCTCTAAACCCAGACTGAAAATTATTTAAAATGCAATTTCTATTTAAAAATAAATGAAGCTGGCGATTACCCAAGGATTCAAGAATCTTGGCTAAACAAGGTAGCTTGGAAATTGGGCGGTAATTATTAAGGTCTCTAATATCGCCGTCTTTATGCAGTGGATGCACAATAGCAGTTTTCCAAATCTTTGGTACAATTCCCAAACTAAGTGAAAGATTAAAAATATGTGCTACATAGACACTGGTTTTTCCCAATCTAGACCAAAATCCCCCATAGTTAACAACTCCGTTGATGCGTAAGAAGAAAATATGTCAACAATATGTAGTCTTCCATTAAAAATTAAACGGAAAAATTTTGAACTTGGAGATAAACCAGAGAAACTGCTAGCTAGCCAACTTAGAGGCGAAAGGGCTAAACAGGCTATTCACCGGATAAAATCCAAATCAGGCAGTCTCCTAACCAATCCGACAGAGATAAATGCTTGCTTCAGGGACTTCTATGAAGAACTGTATGCAAGTAAGGTAAAGGCCACTGAGGCTGATTTCTGTAACTTTTTTGCCAATTTAAATGTTTCCCAATTAGATAGTGTAGCGAGAGATGACTTAGATGCTCCATTTTCTGAAACTGACCTCTTGAATGCTATTCGAGCCTTCCCCTCTGGAAAAACTTCCGGCCCAGATGGCTTCGGCTGTGAATTTTATAAATCATTTCATAACAAAATAGTTCCACTCATGTTGAGGATGGTAAATGACTCTAGGAGAAATGAAACACTCCCCAGTTCATTATATGAAGCAAGTATCTGCTTGCTTTTGAAGGGGGGAAGGGAGGAGTGCGATCCTGCAAGTTACAGACCTGTTGCTCTCTTAAATTGTGATCTGAAAATAATAACTAAAGTCCTGGCTACAAAATTAGGGAGGCATATTTCCACAATTATACACCCTAATCAGACTGGATTCATTCCAGGTCGGTTCTCTTTTAGTAATGTCCGTCTGCTTTTAAATATATTCAGTGCATGGGAAAAATACACAGGCTGCTGTCTTATCTCTTGACGCCCAGAAGGCATTCGATCAGATCGAATGGCCTTTCATGCTGAAGACACTTAAACAGTTTGGACTTTGGGAAATTTTCATTGAATGGGTGAAAATAATTTATCTTAAACCAGTATCCTCTATTCTCACAAATTCAGATAGATCCCAACCCTTTGAGTTGCAATGAGGTGTGAGGCAGGGCGACCCACTTTCTCCTCTTCTCTTTGATATTACATTAGAACCACTTGCAATAGGTATAAGGGGTCACCCAGGCATTCATGGGGTTGTTTGGTGATGTTGAAAGCCTTGTTAATCTGTATGCTGGTGATTTATTGATCTGCTCATCAGATCCAGTGGTCTCAGTTCCAAACCTCCTGAAATATATAAAATCATTTGGCAAATTGTCTGGGTATACAATTAACTGGGACAAATGTGAGTTCATGCCATTGACAAACATGTGTCCTATTTTCTTGAAATCTTTGTCATTTAAACCAGTTACTACCCATATTAATTATCTTGGCCTCAAGATCTCCAAAAATCCCAAACTTTTACTGAAATTGAACTTTTTGGATATGGTGGATAAACTAAAAGCTAATATTAGGAAATGGAAGTTGCTCCCTCTCTCTATGATTGGCCGCATTAATGCCATTAAAATGGTGGCACTTCCAAGGTTTTTGTATCTTTTTCAAAACCTTCCTATCTATTTGCCATTATATTTTTTTAAGCTACTAGACTCAGCTGTCCTGTCATTTGTCTGGGCAGATAAACCCCCTCGCACTTCTAAAGCCCATCTGCAGAAGAATTTAAAATGGGGGGGTCTCGGCCTTCCTGTTTTTATGCATTATTACTGGGCTGCAAATGCAAGGGCTCTCATGCTCTGGCAGTGGGGTTCTCCTTGTGATGACTGTTCCTCTCCACTTTGGCTAAAGATTGAATCTATGTCTGTGTCACAAACCTCGCTTCCAGCATTGCTTTTTTCAAATGTACAACTGTCCCACAAGTTATTTGGCTACAATTTTGTTCTTAGTAACTCTTTGAAGATATTAAATCAAATAAGAAAAGTTCTTGGATTACCAAATGTTTCAGTAAATGCCCCAATAACTGGTAACCACTTGTTTAAACCAGGCTTGACGGATGGGGTATTTTTGGACTGGAGAGAGAGGGGCCTATGTCGTATTTCAGATTTTTACATAGATAACACTTTTGCTTCTTTCCCTCTGCTCCAGGCTAGATATCGCCTTCCTCAGTCACATTTTTATCAATATTTACAGGTCAGACATTTTGTAAGGCAGCAAGTTTCTGATTTCCCAACAAGACTACACAATTATAATTTTTATGATACACTTCTTTTACAACCACACTCCAAACATTTGATCTCCCGCTTCATCACTGCTTTTGAGAGACCAGAGAATACCAGTCATCTCAGGGATACATGGGCAAAAGAACTAGGAGTCCCACTGTCAGACAAATTATGGGAGGAGGGCCTGTCCAACATACATAAGTGTGCTTTGAACTCTAGATATCGGTTAATTCAATTTAAAGTCACACATAGACTGCATTATTCCAAAACTAAACTCAATAGAATATTTGAATCGGTGTCTCCCATATGTGATAGACGTGGCAGAGCCGAAGGCACACTTTCACATTTATTCTGGTACTGTCCAGTGCTGGACAACTTTTGGCGTGACATATTTAATTGGTTCTCTATTCATTCATTCATTCATTCATTCGCTATACCCACTTATTCCTCACTAAGGTCGCGGGGGAACTGGAGCCTATCCCAGCTGACTACGGGCGAAGGCAGGAACCCACCCTGAACAGCTCGCCAATCCATCGCAGGGTGCACACACCATTCACACACCATTCGCTCTCACACTCATACCTATGGGCAATTTAGTGTCTCCAATTAACCTAACATGCATGTCTTTGACTGTGGGAGGAAACCGGAGTACCCGGAGAAAACCCACGCGAACACGGGGAGAACATGCAAACTCCACACAGAAAGGCCCTAGGCCGGAATCGAACCCACGCTCTTCTTGCTGTGAGGCGACAGTGCTAACCACTATGCCACCGTGCCGCTCATTGGTTCTCTAAGCAATATAAAATAAACATTCAACCAGATTGTACCCTGGCAATTTTTCGGCCCTTCCTTCCCACTGTAAGCAAGCTCTCAAAACAGGCATGGTAGCAGCCAAAAAAATGATTTACTTAATTGGAAGTCTCCATTATCCCCTTGCTTTAAGAGATGATTCAATGAAATGGTTTTTGTTTCTAGGATGGAACAGATGCGCCTTAGCAGATGGAATGCACCAAATCATTATGAGAAAGTGTGAAAGCCGTTTTTGACCTTACTTGATGAGACCTAAATGACCATTGTATGAAGCAGGCTGCTATGTGGTATATGTATTTTCTTTTTGTATTTTTCCTGTACTGACCAAGGGTTTTGAATCTCCTCTCTCCTCTTTTCTTCTTTTTTTTCTTCTTCTTTCTCCCATGTGTGTTTGTTTGTTTTTTGTTCTGGTTTGCTTTGTTTTTTTATCCATACTCCTGACTGTATCATGAGACAGGGCTATTGTATACATCCTCATATCGTCCCCGTCTTTCCTTTAATTACTTCAATTACTTTATGTAATATTGTCAGGCGTTGTACACTCATTTTGTGTGTTTTTTTTTTTTTTTTGTAACAAAAAGTTTAAAAAAGTTAAAATAAAATATTAAAAAAAGAAAAAGAAAATATGTCAACTAAATTGTCAATAGCACAGGGGGGCTGAAGAGGGTCTATATGCCCCAAGTGACCTGGTTGTTTTCCCCAAGATTAATGGACAGAACCAGACATTCAAACTGTTTTGGGACAGAGGATGAAATCAGAACAGACACAGGAAAATGTGTTTTAACATAGATGGCTAGACCACCTCCTTTCCCTCTTCTATCTGCTCTAAAAAGATTATATTCATTAAGAAGTACATCAGAATCTACAACAGATTTTTTTTAGTCAAGACTCAGTGAAAACCAAAATATCAGGATTTGATTATTGGATCAAAATATTTACATGGTCAATTTTAGGGGCCAAACTTCTCACATTCATGTGTAACAGCCCTAACCCATCTCTAGATTTAAAAACTGATGGAAAATCTGAAGTAAATTTTACTGTATCAGTTGATGGAACAGAATTATACTAATTCGAAGGTACATATGAGCCCCTAAGAACCAGAGTGGCCCATCCCACAATTTGGAAAAAATTGGTTAGAGGTTCTATGAGGTTGGTACACTCGTGAAGTTTCTAGTGACACAATAGGCCAACCCTAACCCACTATATGCTGAAGATATGGAGAGGGTCCATCTCTGGCTTTAGGTAATAGTAAAATGACTTTGAGAGCCAGAATGGTCCATCCCCAATTTCCCAGATGTCTCAGTGAAACATGGCAGCCACATACTTGACAGATGAGCAGCTGCAGGCTCTAATTGATGAAGATGGTGCAGCAGATGACAGTCAGGACAGTGATTTCTGTCCAAACGAATCAGAGGAGGGCCTGGTATCCACAGATTCAGGTAAAATGCATATTAGGGCCTATTAGTGTAATTCATAAAAATTTTACCTTTACTTGTGATGTGTTTCTGTTATAGTTTTTGTTAAATTCTGTTTTCCAGAGATGCAATAAAACTTAAACTTTAAACTTAAATTTCTCAAAATTAAAAAAATGTGGGATGGGCCACTCTGCTTCTTAGGGGCTCATATATCAAATTGTTTATGGATATTCCATTTGGCCTATTAAAAGCTCCACGAAACCTTGAAAGAGTAGTATTCTTTATAACTAATCTATAATTAAAAGAAGTATCAGGAACAGAGGAGTTGCAAGCGGGCCCAATCATCAAATTTTATTTAGCGAATGCAAAGTCCTTCGGCTCAGCAGTTGCCTCCTGGTCTGCTGTATGGAGGGTGTCTAGTCCTCCTTTCAGTCTTTGGAGAGGGCAAGCTTCAATGATGTTGTCTGCTCCTCTCCACAAGCACACAGTGGGCTAGGGCTACTGCCCCATTTGTGAAGGCTGGCCAAGCACGGGCCATGACCAGTCCTGAATCTATTGAGGGTTGACCACTGTCTCCTTGGGAGGTCTGTGCCAGGGACCTGTTGGGTAGGGTCTGACACCAGATGTTTATTGGGGACCTCCTTGGACACCCAATCCTTCTCTCAAGCTGATTGGATGGTGAAGTCAGCTGGTGGGGTGTTCTTCCAGATGGGGCGTCTGGATGGGAGTCGAGCAGTGGGTGGGTTGAAGATGTCTGCATGGATTGGTAGATGGGGGGGAGTCTTTGGCCTTTTGAAGCATCCTTTGAGTAAATGCTACTCGCCGGATATGTGGAGGTGCAATTTTTGATAGGACAGGGTGCCAGGGGAGTGGTGTTGAGCGGATTGTCCCGGTTATGATTCTCATGGTTGTGTTGAGCTGGGTGTCCACGTGATGTGTGTGGGGTGACCTGGACCATACAGGGGCACAATATTCTGCTGCAGAATATACAAGGGCTAAAGCTGAGGTGCATAGTGTGGAGGTTGACACGCCCCATTTTGCACCAGCAAGCTTGCAGAGCAGGTTGTTTCTAGACTTCACCTTAGCTGCTGTCCCTTTTATGTGTTCCTTGAAGGATAGGGTCCTGTCAAGGGTTACTCCAAGGTAGGTTAGATTAGGGGCATGCTTAAGTTTAAGCCCGCTCAGATTGATGTTTAATTCTCTGGCAGTCAAATCATCCTAGCACAAGAGGGAGCTAAGGAATCTGTTCTTTGGTTTAATGCAGATTGTTGTTCTGAGAAGACGTTGACGTTGACCCGTGACTGATAACCGGAAATAACCGGCGTAGTAAGCCTTAGGTACTTCGGTAGCACTGAATGGTCCAGTCAGACAGAAGAAGTATGAATTACTGTCTAAATATGTTATGCATCAGAATATGTGCACCCAGTCTGCTAGGATGAGTACCACCCCTCTGATAAAAGGATGGACGATTCCAAAAGGTGGTAAGTAACTCCTACTATATTGACAATCATCAGTTTGGCGTTAGCGGATGGTGGTATGTACACAACCATAACAATGGCATTGGAAATCTCACGGGCTAGATAATATGGTCTACAACTCATCACGAGCAGTTCAATGTTATGGTCACAGACGTCACTCTCTCCTTCACTGTGATGTGCCTGCAATGACACCATTAGTCCTTCATGTACAGGCAGACTCTTACCCCCGCTCTCTTGCCAGTCTTCTCTGAGTCCCGGTCCAATCGGCACACTGAGAAGCCATACATCTCTGTAAACATATCCAGAATATTGCCGTTCAGCCACAACTTAGTGAAGCAAAGTAGACTGCATTGTTGAAACAATCGATTGTATTTCAGGAGCGCTTTAAGTTCATCAACCTTGTTTGCAAGGGAACGCTCAATTTCCATAATCACAGAAGGTAAGACTGGCTTGTATTTCTTAAGCCTGTTCCTCACCCGCACGCCACTTGCCGGCCCCTTTTCCTTCGCTTCAACTCGGGAGGTATATCCTAAGGCGGGGGCGGATAATTCCGCAAAACATGTCGAATGTTGTGTGGCTCCCCACAGCTACATGTTATGGTAATCATCACTGGGGTATCCATTCCATGGGCACTTGCAGCCAAGCAAACAAATCTTGTCCACAATGAGAGCCATAGAAGCAGTTCTGCCATGAAAACTTTCAGACCCAACATTATGCTGTGATATTGCACTCAAGTCAGCAACACATCATTGAAAGACACACACTTAACACACTAAGTGTCACGTACTGAGTGACTATTCACATATGGACAATATCCACAAATAATACGAGTAATGCAATGATTAAACTTGCCGTGATCCACAGGATGCTTTATTGCACTGAGGTCCAAATCTCCCGAACAAACAAACAAGAGGCATCTGCACATACACTGTCATCAGATCACCCTTGCCCTCTGGCAGTACGAAGTGTAGTGGCACAAAAATAAGTCACATACATTACACTAAGAATGTGCAAAGCTAACTAAACCAGGTAGCGAGTTGCGGACAGGGCAGGTGCCAACAATGAGATCTTCAGAGTCCCGCAAGCCAGCGCACATACTTATTAAAGGAACCGCTTATTTAATGGTCAGAACATTCACCCTGCAATGAAAAGCTAGCAGTTCCCACTTCCGAGCTCACAATCTTACGTAAATGCTATTCACACCTTACAAGTATAACTCACTGACACAGTAATATCTGCAATATACCTTATTTTAACAGAACAGAAATTCCACAATCAGAAAAAATCAGGCAATGTTCTCCCCAAGATTGAACAAAATGGTGCAATGAACGTACCAGGGGGTCTACCGAAGTGCTTGAGCAGTTGACATTTTAAACAAGCCAAAACCTCTGCGTTCAATTTTATTGAAAACGGTATAAATTTGAAAACAAAAAGGCACATTGAGCAAAATGCTACCACAGGAGCAGTATAACCTTTCTTCATCGAATCCCTCCTCCAGAGACACAGATGTATCTGGCAGAAGTAACACTCCAGTCCTGTTTCATTCGGAATAATTCCCATTGACTATGTCCGTACCTTATTTAAATCTCGTAAATGTAACTGAACACTTCAGGCCGATTTCTTTTTCTCTTTAAATCTCGTCATTTTCAGCTGCGCAACTGTGCACAACGTTAAGAGAATGAAACCTACTTTGCTGTTACGCAAAGGTTTGTATACTTTTCCGATTGTCCAATCAATGTCTTTCAGTCACTGTGGAAAGTTTATACTTTCTGGAATTGGATAAGACACAAGTCAATCAATACATCATTACAGGCGAAGTTTCACAGGGCGTGAACTATAAGTGTGCGTTTCGCAGATGAGCCTAAGTAAATAATTCAGTGATTGGCTATCAAGATGAGTACAAGATGAGGATATAAGGGAGCGCTAAATTTGTCGATGGAGGAATCTTCACATAAATCCATGGTAGGGAACTACACGTTTTTGATATGTGATGACTATAATTGATAGTAGAATGACATAGTATCAATACCATGTTGAATTTTTGCTTCAGAAAACTGATTTTTTTTTTTTTTTTTAACGACTTCATTGGGATACCATTGGCTCACTATAGCCGAAGTAGTTGCTACAAAGGACAACAATTTTTTTCTGTTGCAAGAGATTATTTTTTTAACTGCTGGATAGATACTACGGGCAAGTATATTGAGCAGTTTGCACATCAGGCTTAGCTGAGGAGTTTAGTTCATGCAACTCCTGGGAAACAGGAATGGGACTTAACTTGTCCATGTTCTAAACTGTGTTTGAGCTCGGCTTGCTGGTGAGTATTCAATAACTGGCGTTTACATCTGCGTAGAGGGGTTAAATAAACTGAGCACTGGACGGGACATCTACAACTGCGTCGGTCATAAAATAGCAAAGACACTTGCATTGCTTTTGGTGCCGCTGTGAGCCAGGTGTCAGATAGTGTCCTAAAATTTTCAATTAATAAACATTTAAAAACTTATCATCACTAAACAAGCTTCATAATCTAAAACAGGTATTGAAGGGGAATTTGGACCTGAAATGGGAAATATTAGTAAAGAGATTCAAAGGCACAAAATCTTGCCTCTGAATCTGTATTAAATGAGGAAAGAGAGCTAGAATTGACTTCATGTCAAACTTTAATTTTGTTAGCAATGATAAACAATGCTGAAATGCATCACTTCCACTATGCATAGCCTTTTTTACTACCGAGCATGAATGCGCTAACGTTTCTTTTGCTGAGACTTCAAATCATTTACGTTGCAATCTGCCACACATTGATGTTGTTGCTTAAGTCACATCCAGCTCCTTACTAATGTGCCTTCAAATCTAATGCCTTTTGCCTTTTAATTTCCCATTGCACTTCTGCCAAGTCCTGCCTAGTCCTTGGAAGAAATGTAGTCAACTAACATGTGCACATAAGGCCATTTTTTTTTCGGATGTAGCAGTCACTGACTGTGAGGCGTGCGGCGAAGACGCTACATGTCAAAGCCCTCTGGAAGGTGTCAATGACACGAGTCCTACGTGCAGCTGCATGACTGGATTTGCAGGAGACGGCATTTCCTGCTTCAACCGCACGGCCTGCAACAATGGTGACTGCTGTTACGCCAGCTTTCGCTGGTCCTCAGAGCTTGGCTGCGTGGACATCGACGAGTGCGCTGCCTCTGAAAAGGTCTGCCCAACACCGCTGATTTGCAAGAACACACTGGGGTCATTTGATTGCCAGATACTGCACGGGAGTGCGGTGCTCCCTGAGCCCAAAAATGCTTCTATGGGCCACCAACGATCAGAACGCAGCGCTCACCAAAATCCAAATTCGGTGTTGTTCCACTGTGGGGATGTAATGTGTCCCACTGGTCAGGACTGTCTCACTGTTCAAGCGCACCAACAGTGCAGAGACCCGTGCCTTCACAATACCGCAATCACTGACCCGTGGCGTTCCACTGACTTCACTCAATCCAATGTCAGATGTGACACAAGTAATGATTTTCAAAATCAGTGGTACCGCCTTTTTCTGGGGCAAAGCAGTGTGCAGATGCCGGAGAGGTGTGTTCCAACGCATATGTGTGGTACTCACACCCCACTCTGGCTGCCAGATGGCCACCCAGGGCTTTCAGATGGAATTGTCTTGAGCCCGGTTTGTGGGCACTGGAATGGTGACTGTTGTAACTTTGTATCTAATCCAATCCACATCAAGGCCTGTCCGGGAAATTACTTCGTCTACAAGTTTGTCCACCCATCTGGCTGCAGTTTAGCCTACTGTTCAGGTATGTTGCATCCTTCCTGCACACATAAGACTTTGTAGATTCAGCCGACCAGAAATTCTGGATACTGCAAGCCATCTAGCTGTAGCTTAGCCCATAATGAAGACCAGTGTGCAAGATGTACCAAAGTCACTAAATAACACTTTTGTGATTTTGGGGGTCAAAGTTTTCAAAACATGTTGCAGATACACGGTGCTGTGAAAAATTATTTGCCCCCTTCCTGATTTCTTTTTTTTTTTTTTTTTTTTTTTGCATATTTGTCACAATTAAATGTTTCAGATGATCAGACAAATTTTAATATTCGACAAAGATAACCCAAGTAAATACAAAATGCAGTTTTTGAATGATAATTTCATTTATTAAGGGGGAAAAAGCGATCCAAACCTACCTGGCCTTATGTGAAAAAGTAATTCCCCCCGTTAAATCATGAAATAACTGTGATTACCCACCTGTTTTTTTTAGTTCAATTTCACTAGCCACACCCAGGTCTAATTACTGCCAGTCCTGTTGAATCAAGAGATCACTTAAATAGAACCTGTCTGGCAAAGTGATGTAGCAATCATTGGCACCGCTAGATGTTATTGTAAGTTAAAATCTACCAAATTTAAACCAGCAGTGAAATTCAACTTATTTAAATTCATCTTAGTTTTAAGGAACTTTATTGCGTCCTTACATCACTTCCTTTTTCACAAGGGTATAATAATGAAGTAACAAACATGGATAATTCCCTTGTCATCCAGCACAATAAAGAAAACAAAAGGTTCATCACATGGATGGTTACCCACCCAAATATGGTGCTGAAAGCAGACTTACTCTGTATGAACATTTTCTGATCACTTAAAATGTAAGCTGACCTTTTCCAGATGCCTACACTGCAGTGTGCGGGACCTTTCGACAATATGGAACCTGTGTGAGCGAAGACAAAGTGACCTGGTGATGTGAGAGAGGTTGGTGAACAAGCTCAGGGCATTGGAATACATCTGACTTTTAAAAAATATTTTGTTGATGCAGCTTACTCGATCGGAGCTTAGCTTCATTATCAGCCTTTTTACCAGATTGCCTGTCTGGAGTTTTTATTGATGCTAGAGTTGTAGATTTGTGTGAAGGAACATCAACTGCTTCTAACTGAAGCAAAGCTCCACTCTTGGGTAACATTCCTTGAATTTCCCAGCTCAGATGTTATCTCCTCATCCCTGGTTAAATGCCACTATCTTGGGCATACCTCACTCCCTATGACATTGGCTATACCCATCAAGCGCTTGCTCTCTTGCACGATTCAGTCGCAACACATTTTTTCCGGGTCTTGATGGAGCCTTGATGAATCCTGGGAAGAGACATTTTCCCCACCCCAAGTCTTTGCTCTCAGGGTTCCCAACAGCCCGATATCCAATTCCATTCCATCCAACTTCACTCCATCCAACCTCTGATTCCATCCATCCTGACCCCACTCCATCCAACATATAATTCTTTCCAAAAACCGTTCATTCCATCCAGCATTTGTTACAATATATTGTATTTAAATTTGATGCACAGCAGACGATAGTCTCCGGAGATTTCTTCTGACTGGGGAGTTGTTTCTTACTGTTATTTTACCTTCTGCCAGGAGTTTTACCTCATTTGCTATTCAGGTGATTCAGGCTGGGCACAGCCCCCTTCTACTACATAGTAAAGCATCTTTAAGGCAGTCTTCTTATGACAAGTGTTGTGAAAATTAAATTAATTGAACACTGTTTCCTTTCATCCCAATAAACCATTCTTCTTCAAGTCTGAGGTCATACTTAACACAAAACCAGGTCAAAAAGAAATAAATAGCTGGACCATTTATGGTTTATGTGCAAACTGTGGCCAGTGAGCAATAGCCAATGGGGAAAGTACGCTCGGTTGGCCGACCATTGGCGTAACTTCAACGGTCAGTCAATCACTCACGCACTTAGCCAGGGAAATCTGTAGATGTCGGGCCGGACCATGCCAGTCTGGACAATAATAAGTCTCTTAATATTGCGTACATCTGTTCGCCATTTCTCTGGTTTTATAAGTTTCATGGTACAAGCCAAAAGTGTCATGAGAGTGCAAACTTCAGGTTGACACGTTTCCTCTCAAACGACTAAGTCAAAACCAGCTATATGGCATGATGGTTTCATGCTAATTCAATGTTAATTCCAGTCAGCACCATAATGGTCTTTCCCATTATGTGTTAGAACTGAGCTAACTACATCACTCAGCTACTCAGTCACTCATGAACATTCAACTTTGAAGGGCTGGCTCCATTGTTGCGGTCTAGCTAATGGATCAAACTGATTCCTCTTCTGATTAAAAGCTAATGTGGATGTATTTGTATATGTTGTGAACACAAAGTAGACTGGCCCAACAATAAAAATATAATAGATTACTTAAGCTTTGTATCTATGTATTCTACAATCAAGTCAGAAAACTGTGAGGCTCCACTCATCATGCAACATACTAACTGCATTCCTGTGCCTTTGTCTATCCATGGTCCACTTGCTGGTCTCATGTGATAGAGGCATGGATGTAAAGTATTTCATCTCAATGATTTTACTACTAATAACACACACGCATAGAAATTCAAACAGTTAACACTTCTGATTATTCTACTTTTTCAGATTAATGTGCATTATATATGTGATATAGTAATTATAAACAAATATGAAAATAATTGAAATATGAAAATACTGCGTGACTTTAAAATATAAATTTGGTTCTTACAGTTATATAGCTATAGTTATGTTATTTTCTGCATTTGTGAAAATTAGACCAAGAAAAAAGCTACTAAGTAAGCCATTTCATCTAGAACCGATATAATGTTGTGGGTTGAGAACTAAAAACGCATCTCTTTTTGTTGCTCATCATCAGAAGCCCCACAACTGGTGTGTGGTAACAGTTTCATGCAGGTGGGGTTAGTCAAGGCTCATCTGGCTGCCAGAGGTCTGGATGTATCATCTGCACACCTGGCAGACTTCCGGTGCACAGCTCATGAGAGAAATGGCATGGTGTGGTTTCAGATGGAACGCAAGTCGGGGAACTGCGGGACCCTGCTGACGGTGAGGGACGGCCCTTTTAGGGGTGTTCTCAAAAAGCTGAATTTCAAAACCTTATTCATTCTTCCTTTTTCCTTATAATTATTTTATTAAAAGACACAAAATTTGCATCTTAAAGGCACTTTTGTCCATATACTGAATGTATCAGACAGTACTTGCTGCTGAATAGTAATTATTCACCAGACTATACTTCATAGAACTGATGATTTAATTCCACACGTCACAAGAAGTACTGTGACCTGACAGATATCATGGGTGGAAAATCTATGTACAGAAAGTGAATTTCCTGCTCTGTATTTTTTTCTCCACTCTCTGGCCCCTGGACAATCACCCTTAGTTAAATTTGTTTCACCCTCATGCAATCCTGGTGCTTATAATTATTTTCATTCTGTTTTGGCAGACAAATGACACCCACGCCATATATTCCAACTCTTTATTTGTTTACCCGGTTACCGATGGAAATAAGATCTTATCCATTCTGGAGAGAATTCCACTGTCTTGTGTGTACCCTCTGCACTCGAACGCCAGTCTGGATGTAGCTGTCCAACCCGAACTGTGAGTACAGCAACAACTAAGAATAATACTAATTATACTAACAATAATGAACAAATTTCATTTTTATATTGAGTAGGAAAAGAAGAGGTTTTAAAATTATGCATGTTTATTTTAATTTAAGTGCTGTTTTGTTCAATTCCACTCCTTCAAATAAAAAAAAGGTGAAAACCAGACTAACTGTTCGGCATGTGACAGTATATACTGGAAGTTGTTTTCAAATATTTCTCTTATACATTTATTTTTTCAGTGGCAATGCTATGAGAACTTTATCTTTTTTCAAATACTACACCAGTGACTGTCCAATTGCTGATTGCACAGTATTGGTGCTCACAGCTTTCTTGATATCTCGAGAACAGCGCAGCTGAACTACGTCAAACTCGACACAGCACTTCAGTGGGTCCTCATTAATACCACCACTGAGGTTTAAAGTGATCAGATGAACACCTCTTGAGATATGCCAAGGCCACACATACACACACAAACAGAGATATCTTGCTTTATTGTATGATGCCACCTAGGGAAAAAAGGCAAATAAAACATTTGAAAATTGGCAGTGTGAGAGAGAAATAGGGTTAAACCCAAGGTGCAGTCTTTGGGCGAAGAGTCTAGGGGTAACAAGTTCTCCCCAACTTCACCTCTTCAGATGCTAGTCAGGATCACAATCCTCACCCCTCCACCATTGCTAGTCAAACAACTTATCACCAAGTTGGATTTTTTTTTACATTAATGTATTTATTTGAAATGTTTCACAATTTCATATCAATTGTCCTATGTTTTAATTTTTTTTATTTATTTAACCTTTATTTAACCAGGTAAAAACCAGTTGAGATTAAAAAAAAAATCTCTTTTACAATGGTGACCTGGCCAAGAAGGCAGCAAATAATTGCACATCAGAACAAGCTGAATACATACAACGAAATACAAAACAATATTTTTGGGCAGAACAGATTTGCGAGTATACAAAGGCACATATAAACAAAATGCATCAAGATAAAACAGGTTATTTTGCACTAAAACAAGAACAGTTTGTGGTGCAGATATGGGTCAGCTTTTGTTTGAAGCTCCTAAGGGGGATCAGGGAGCTTAGGTTGAGTGTGGCCTGCAAGTTGTTCCAAGACCAAGGGCCAAAATAAAGCAGACTCCTTTTCCCAGCCTCAGCCTCAGTCGGCTGCTGTGTTTTGCCTTGATGATACTGTGTCAAGAATGTACCAAGCTTTCTTTTCTCATTCTGTGGTACTTTTTAGGTCATTGAAGAACGCAGTCACTGGAGTTGGTTCCAGGCCTGATGCAGTCATGTACCTGTACCGCAGTGATAACTACACAGACCCCTATCCTGAGGGAGCTGTTGTCCTTCCCCTTGGTTCCCCGCTGTATGTGGGTGTGTCTGCAGCAGAGGCAGATTCAGACAGATTTTCTGTCATCCTGGAGAACTGCTATGCTACGCCCTCTGCTGACTCAGATGACCCGGTGCGCTTCTCCCTGATTCAGAACAGGTCAGTGCATGCTGCTGGACATCTACAGGTGTGTAGCTTGGCTTAGCAAGTGGGGTTCCGCAAGTTTAATAGTGCAGCACTGCGAAGAGCAGGAAAAGCGATGTTTTTCCCGATGGCTTTGCCCATAAAATTTTAAATAATGTTGTCATTCATGGTTGGGGGTGATTTTGCCATACAGTATGTGACTGGTAATGTTTTTGTGTAACAGAGTCTTTGGGTGAATGAAAGACTGGTGTTCAATTCTATTTCATGATGTTTGCAAATGTGCATGCACGCAAACGTGTTTTAATGTATGTGTATGCATGTTCATGTGTGTATGAATGTGTGTTAGTATTGATCTTATTTTTAAAGATATCTTCAAAATGTTCTTTTTCTGTGATATGATGGTGAGCGCATACTTGCATGCTTGGGTATGTGACTGTGTGTGTGTGTGTGTTTGTCTGTGTGCCTATTTATATAGGCAAGTGTGTGTGTGTGTGTGTGTGCGCGTGTGTGTGCGTGCGTGCGTTTGTGCCTATCTGTACCTGTATAGACACGTGCGCGCGCACGTGCGCGTGTGTGGGTGTGTGTGTCTGTCTGTATAGGCATGCAGCGGCGCCTGCAGCTGTACGGCCGTACGCACTGTGCATACCAAAAATTCTAGAGCGCACCGCTCCGATCATGGTGCCGGTGCGGTGCGTATAGCTGCGGGGAGAACAGTCGAGAACAGTCAGCATGCAGTTTTTCTCGTGCGCGAAAAATCTATCTGTCTATCCATAAGCTTAAAATGAAGCGAAGCTTCAAACAATGGAATTTATTTCAGGCACTCCCCAAAAAGCCTAAAAGCAATGACGCCTAGTCCATCTGCTTGCCAGCCTCCTCGTATTGTGGCGATGCAGACAAAGCGGTCAAACACACCTGCATCAAGCCCCGCAGAGTACTGGCGACTGAATCTGTTCCTTCCCTTTATAGACCATCTCACAACAGAAGTGCGGGATCATGTCTGTGTAGCACTGCCGTGTCTGAAGGGCCAATATTTGCTTCCAGATAAAATATCGGCCTTCTCTGATAATTTATGGCAGGAAATAAAAGCCGAGTACGCACATCTGATGCCTGCTGTTGATGCTGCAGATAAGGAGCTGGAGCTGTGGAAACAGTTAAATCAGCTCCAGCCAAAATGTAATGACATTTGTCAAGCCCTTGATAGCTCAGCAAATTTCTACCCAAATATCCACTGCTTTCTGAAAGTTTTGTTGACCATACCTGTGTCCACCGCGTCTGCTAAGCGGTCATTCAGCATGATGAGGCATCTCAAAACTTTTTTGCGCAGCACGATGACTGACAAAAGACAAACAGGACTTGCCCTCATGAACATAACACACAGACAGGGAGATTGACAGTGAGGAAATACTGAAGCAATTTGATGCAACTGGCAAGAGAAGAATTCACTTTAATTAGGCGACTGCGTCTTTGCACTCCAGTGAAAAAAAAAACAAAAAACAAAAACAGCGCGCCACAGTGAGTGGCGCTGATAGGCCTAGTTTATGTGTGTTTTTTTTTTTGGGGGCAGTACATACCTCAAGATTTTTTTTCTGTAGGCGCCCCTGATCAAGGTGACAGAGTCAAATAAATTTGGCACATTATGTCTGGCCAATTATTACTGTAATATAACCATGAAATAGCCTAATTTTAATTATTTATTTATTTACTTTTAAATCAAGAGTGCTGTGAAAAACTGCCATGACAATGGCTGAAAACATGATGATAACTCAATGTGAGACACCTGTCTTGAATCAATACACTTGATCCATCAAGTCTCTTTTGTTGTTTTTCTGACCTTAGTGGATTGCCAGCCTTGAAGTTACAACAATCCAAAAGATTTAGGAAAAAAAGAGATCATTATGGAAGGAATAAAGGTATTTTCCTGAGTAGAATTTAACATGTCATAAGATATCACATCATCAGTTTTCTCAGACCTAATAAGGTATTGTGCAACTTTGACTAACCTCATGAGGCTTGGGGCCATCAGGATGTGATAACAGGTATTCCTGTAAATCCTTATCATCAACAAACATGTGTGTGCCATGTAAAGGCTCAACCACACTTGTCCCTGAGCTCTGCTTCCTCATAAGGCCAAAGTTGGCATCCAGTAGCACTATCATATCTCCATCCGCCTTGGAAGTAAACATTGGGCTTTATTGTTGAATATGTTCCCACATGGAAAGAATCTATATGAACATATATGCGCATATATGCAACCTATATGCCGCATATATGCGCACATATGCCGCATATAGGCCCAATTCAGGTACATATATGTGCTTATAGAGGGCATATAGGTCTCCTATATAGCTCATATAGCCAGTGGCAGGTTATACCTATTGTATAGCTCATATCTCACTTTTGCAACTGTCATACATGATGCCTAGCTCATATTTTTATTCTCAAGGTAATATCTGCATATTAGTCCAAAGTCCCTTACTGAAATAACAAGAATTTCACGCAATAACTTATTAATCGCATGTGAACATGTGAAATTGGCATCACATTTGATCTTAAATACATGTTGACATGTGACAACAGCATGTTATGTGTAAACCAGTCATTATTAACTATGGCAAGTGAGAGGAGACAAAAAGCTATGATATTAACACAAATACCTAATACTATTTGTTACATTTTTTTTCCTGAAACATTAACAATAACAAGGTCATCAATTCTTTCTTGACCATACTTATTTCCATTCTATGAAGATTGAGTTGTGTATTGTGGAAGAGAAGGAAATGTATAAAAACAAAATGATTTGATTGTTTATTTCATCAATTAAGCATTTTTTCAAGTTTAAGTCACTGCCAGATTCATATCATTACAGCTCATATACATCCACTGAAAGGTAATACACTACACTGTTACATCCACCAAATGCACTGTTTTCTATCTTGTCTGTAATGCAGTTTCTAGATGAATATGGCTCAGAGGTCCTTGGTCTAAATGTAGCAAAATAAAACAAAAATAAAATAAAAGTACATAGAAGAACATACATTCAAGTAAATAAGCCTTTCAAAAGTCATTTTCATCCCCACATCTATTTGAGCATTTCACTGTGGTTAATGAATTTGAAGACAAAGTCTACATTTCTGTTCACAGTTTTAATGAACAGACACTTGTCTTTTATCTGAGATGCTTGTATAGCTACTAAAGGTCCCAGACTTTTTCCTACAAGGATGAAATAACAAGGATTCTTAAATTCCTAAACGGAAAGAACCTATATAAACATATAGGTTTTAATCCCCGCCTCGTATCAACCAGCAGTGGTCGGCAGCTCTTTTCAGAAGTAGTGCGCAATTGGCCAATTCGCTACAAGGATGCAAATTCGGAAGGGCCTGCTAGGAAGGGTTATGTAGATTAGAGTTCCCCTAGATGTCTCTTGTTGGCCAGATAGGCCCTCATAAAAAAAAGTTTGACCATATGTTTTTTTATATAGCCCCTGCCCTTGTTCTGAGCCTGTGCTATCTCACCCAGAGACTGAAGAAGTAGCACTAACTGGCGGGCGCAGGTCTAGGAGGATATCTATGAGTTGTGTATACTCATCTGAGTTACTCATATGGGGCTGCATATGTGACAAAGCGTAAGTACTTGTATAAAGTTCTCTAATTGGATATCTCAGATTCGCGTGGGATTGAAGATGCCAAAAATTAAAAAAGAAAAAAAAACATTTAGGTTTTAATATAGGGCGACATGAAATTGGCCATTTTCATATATTATAGGTACATATATGTATAGGTACAGGTACATATGTATATATATGTATAGGTACATATATGTACCTATAATATATGAAAACGACGAATTTTATGTATGTCGCATATATGCGAAATCTATATCTGGCCCTATATTGAAAACCTATATGTTTATATATGTTCTTTCCGTGTGGGTTTTCTTACTTTTTTTTATATTTGTTTACACACAGAGAAATAAGAGGAAAATAAGAAAATCCTACATGCAATCATGGCATACTGTATGTGCACTAGCCAATTTTATTCTTAACTCTGTGTGTATGTTCGTGAAATAGAATCATTCTTAAATCGACCGGGAAGTTCCCAATACAGGTAATCAGCGTACTACGACGCCCACATTCTCTATATAGAGAAAGCTCTTTTTGGACAGTGCAGCAGAGGAAACAGTAGATAATCATGGTTAAGAGGGCTGCGAAGGTAGAAAATATGAAAAAAACTTTAGCACACGTGAAATACCAGCAATAGTTTCAGAAGTGAAAGCCAGAAAATGCAGGTTTGGCTGGTAAACGTGTCTCTGGCACAATTGTTTGGAGCCCAACTGTGAATCCTGCATGGAAATGATATCATATTATAACACTAAACAATAAGCCACCCATTTCCAGCAGGACCTCCATCTAACTGTATATGCCCTGCAGCACTGAGCAGCACCAAAGAGCCTAGCACTGCCCTCGGGCCACCATGTTAAATATTTGATTCTGTGCATCACATAGTATTTGGATGTTAATTCAATTAAATTTATGCTTTTATGGAAGGGGAACAGATTTGGAGATGATGTCTTGATGCAAACATGAGTACAGTTGATTGATCCAAAATCTACGACCCAGTACATTTATGCTGCCCCTAATGGCAGGAGGACTTTTCTGTGTGTCTTGTAAGTGTTTAATTGCAGGATTGGTGGCACCTGGCAACACCCTATAAAAGCAGTTTGGTGTCATGATGAAAGGATTCTCTCAGCTGCCAGCCTGTTCTCCAGCAGTCACTTATTGTCCTGGCCAGCTCTTCTTGTTTTGGGCTAACTGTTTGTTTGGACAAAGTCCTTTTCAAAATTAAATCCTTTTTTTTTTTTTATATAACCACGTTGTCTCCCCATTTTATGTGGCAATCAGTCAGCGGTGGGCTGATCGTAACAGACTATTGGAAAGTCTAGCAGTGGCATAAAAATCCAATTTTTATCTGGGCCTGCTGAGCAGCATTCTTTGGAAACTGAATGCACTGTGGTGCTAACTGGATGATACCCTGAATCTTTGGGGGATGCAACAACACACTGAACTGTAATATGCGAGGTCACTCTCGAAAAACAATGGCTTACAGCCACTGGCGCCGGTAAGGGGGGGCTTCTCCCACTTTCTTTTTAAGCATAAACAGTTAAGAGGTTTGCGCATGCATAGTCTATTGTCATGCTGACTTCAATGGGCATTATTTAAGCACAGCACTTCTCTGCCCAGTGGCGTACCAATAAGAGTCCCTCCGTGTATAACGGCACCAGGACCTAGCGGCGGGGCCGTGGTAGATACGATTGTGACAGCATTAGACCTTTAGCCTGATAGCATATATGTATTTCAAAATTGACACACTATAAGAGTGCTACTGAGTATTTATACCACCGCAACTGCATTCATTTCTCAGTCACGGTGCTGGCAATTCGATGTCATCACGGTACATTATTCATCATTTCAATTGAACATAAGTCGTTATAACATTAAACAATTTAGATTTCTTTTTGGAAAATGCTTAATAAAACAAACAATGATAATTTTATTTTGCTGTTGATATCGTCATTGGGACAGCAAGTGTTTCTGGGTAATGGCCATGAGCGTGAGTGCAGATCAGCTGTTTTTACGATGTCCACTCGCTCGCTGATTATAATCATAAATAAACTTCGTGGCGGGGGGATCTAGGTTTGAGCTCCGTCCGTCTGTCCGTGCGTCCATCCGTCCGAGATAAAGGGGACAGTTTTTCTCAGAAACTATTAGGGATAGGACAACCAAATTTGGTGTGCAGCTTGAGACCATAAAGGCCTTGATGGAGTTCGAAAATGACATGCGCACGATTATTTTTCCCGGAGTTATTGCCCTTGATCCGTATTTTTGGACTCTGTCCACGGTATCTCTAAAGGGGACAGCTTTTCTCAGAAACTGTTTGAGATAGGATAACCAAATTTGGTGTGTAGCTTCAGACCATAAAGACCCTGATGGAGTTCGAAAATAAGAAGCACACGATTATCTTTTACACATTTATTGCCCTTGTGACATTTTTGGGAGCCTCTGTTCATAGTATCTTTAAAGAAGACATTTTGGCGGGGATGTTGCTGACCATGTCTACTTGTTGTTCCTACAACTCCTTGCTGTTCACAAAATTTCAGATCATCCCAATAAAGTTATGTTAATGTGTCGTTCATTTGCTCATTATGCCTTATTGTTCTTGATGATGACCATTATTAAGATAATAATTTTAAGATGATAATGTTGAGAAAGAAACAGGAAACTTTATATTATAGAATGAAATAGTGTAGTAACCCTTAGTGTGTTTTTCGTAGGTCTGTAACACCATGAGGAGCATGCAATTTAATCTTTTTGTTAGATTGGAATTTATGAAGTAGCAACAGCGTAAACGCCTTAATCCATTTGGAAAAACCTCATGCGTAGCTGTCTGCGATTGCAAGTAATAATATGAGCGCTATAATCCGCTGATGTCAAAAACTTGATTGATTTTGCAGTGGTTTAATAATGAGTTCCACTCAATATATATTATAGCATGCATGTATTATGCGATTTAAGCTCTGGCTGATCCTGCCCACCCAGCCACGGACCTCACTACGCGTTAATGCATGATGTACATTGAAACGAAAAGTCCAAAGCATTAGTTTTAAAGAAGAGGTGATGGATTTGGGGCATGTGTGTCTGGGTTACCGGGAATGGGCCAAACGTCTTTTTATTTTTTATACCGTAAGTGTTGCAATATACAGTAGGGGCACGGATGAGGTGCACAGAATAGAGGCACTGTGAATAAGCTGAACACACGACACAGCACTTTTTGGCCCCCCCACTTCTTTAGTGAATCCGGCGCCCCTGCTTACAGCTATGGTGGTGTGCACGTGTGCATGAACATATGCAATCGTGTTTACATTTAAACTAGTAAATGTATGAACAAATGTCGAACTTTTGGTTTTGTGTTTTCAGGAATTTAATTACTTTTTCTTTTATTGTCAGTTCTATTTTATGAGACAAAACACAAGTTGGGTATGTGCGTAAGTGTGGTGTAGGCTAGGGCACTCTTAAATTTTGATCTTATCTAAGAACAAGTGGGAAGCACCAACCTTTGGACATGCCGGGCATGTGGTCCCGTCATCTAACTGTGGACAAATATTGACTAGACTTCTCTGCAACAAATGGTGATGACTAAAATGGGAGATGGATTCTCTGGTGTAAGCAGCAGTCACTAAAAACATTACTGTTCAATATAATTCATCTCCCACATAAATATCAAGGTGATACATTACATGTTTCACTAAAATAAAAAAAAAGAATAATCATCACTTGCTTGCAACTGAATAACCCTAGATTTAGTTGTGATAATTACTGATGCAGCAGAATCAAGGGAGACATTTAATCACATGCATTTGTTAATTTTCACCTCAATATGGACTCAAGTCAGACTTTCACTAAAGTATCTGATATGTTTGCCTCACGGACAGGATTTAAAACTGACCTCCACAAACTGACTTACCTCTGCAAGTGTTAGGTTGTTCCTCCAGCAAAGAGTGTTGCAAAAGCCCTCAACAGAATAATGACACTCCAGTGAAAGGCAAACAAATAGCTCCAGTAGATGGATGGAAAATTCTTTGTTGGGCTTGTCTGCTGTTGCTGGTCCATACCTGGTTCACACTCACACATGCTGACAATTATGAGAGGCCATTTGAGAGAGAATTCATACTCGCTTTCGCATGTAATATCATACTGTCACACAAAAACCATCATTCTCTCATACACACACCATCATTCTCTCTCACACACACCATCATTCTCTCTCACACACACCATCATTCTCTCACGCACATACCATCATTCTCTCACGCACACACCATTATACTCTCACACAAACTTAAACTTGTTAAAGTGACAAAATGACAGTGAATGTAAAACAGAATGATAGTGTATGTGAATGAGAATAGGTGATTGTGTGAGAGAGTTTGATTGGAACGGAAGTTAGTTTGATTGAAACGGATGTAACATTAAATTCTCAGTTCCTGGTTGGTTATAATTGAAATCTTTGAAAATTTAGTAAGAAGCGGGCTTTCACGGACATATATGAGAGGCCGTTTGAGAGAGAATTCATACTTGCTTTCACATGTAATATCATACTGTCACACAAACACCCTCATTCTCTTAAACACACCTCATCATTCTCTCACGCAAAAGCTATTATACTCTCACACACACACACACCATCATTCTCACACACACACACACACACACACCATCATTCTCTCACACACACACACACACACACTATCATTCTCTCACGTACACACCATCAACCTCTCACACAAAAACCATCATTCTCTCATGCACACACCATCATTCTCTCACGCACACACCATCATTCTCTCATGCATACACCATCATTCTCTCTCACACACACCATCATTCTCTCTCACACACACACCATTATACTCACACAAACTTAATTAAACTTGTTAAAGTGACAAAATGACAGTGAATGTAAAACAGAATGATGGTGTATGTGAATGAGAATAGGTGATTGTGTGAGAGAGTTTGATTTAAACGGAAGTTAGTTTGATTGAAACGGAAGTAGCATTAAATTCTCAGTTCCTGATTGTTTATAATTGAAATCTTTGAAAATTTAGTGAGAAGCGGGATTTCACGGACATATCCCACCCTCCCGTTCGACAAGGAAGCATGGTGAAAAAACTGCATTCTCGTTGCGGGAGCAGCACATCATTCCAAATCCATTTGAAACGTGAAGTATTGCTCATTATTCATCCCGATTCCGTCCGGAAAGTGGAGTATAGCACCAAAGCGAAGTATATCATACTATTAAATTGAAATTTATTTGAGCTGGAATCTCACAGCACTTCTATCAATGGTTTGGTTAGGTTTGGTTTAGCAATAGAAAATACGCGAAACCGGGCTCTAGGCTGTGCGAGCGTATAGCTTACGAAAAGTTGCAAGGGACTATGGCAAAGCTATAGCATTATATACCGGCTGCTATCACCCAGCAGAAACAAGGAACAGATGGTTCCAGTTGACTGATGCAATAGCAGCGTTCCAGGTCTTAATTGGCCGGTGCATGTGCTGGACCAGGGCTAGGGAACCTTCTCCAGAAAGAGCCACTGTGGGTGCAGGCTTTCATACCAACCAGGCTACACACCTGATTCTACTAATCAAGGCCCTTAACAAACATTCCAGAGGTTGATGAGTAGAATCAGGTGTGTAGCAGCTTGGTTGGTATGAAACATTGGTTACGTATTGTAACCCCAGATTCTATGACTATGAGCGTAGCCCTTTAAGGCTGTCGCTATTGGGTTTATCCCTCTGCGCATGCGCAGCTCTGAAGATTTTCTTTCCCGCCATTTTCCTGCACGATGGCCCCACTCAGGTCTGCATCCATGGTATATTACCAAGGACTGTATATTACATTTGCGTGACCTGAGTTCGGCTCCTAAATAAACCGCTTTTTCTTAAGCTGACGATGGTGGAGCACGTGAGGCGGAAAACTTAAAGGGCTACGCTCATACTCATAGAATCTGGGGTTACAATACGCAACCAACGTTCTATTTCATATGACCTTCGCCCTTTAAGGCTGTTGCTATTGGGATAAAGGGCGAAGCTGGATGTAGTCCCATGATAACCAACTTATTCTGGGTAGCGAGCAGGGACGAACGTTACGTATTGTGACAGTCCCTCGAGCGCATACAAATAATTGTAATGGGAGAGTCTGAACATCTGCAGACAACATGAACATCACTGCCCGTCAATACACTTAATACGGAGTGAGTCAATGAAAACTCAGTTGCATCGCGTAGATAGAAGCGAATAAAAGAACATGGGGATGTCCATGACGTGGCAGTGCAGATGTCAGCCACTGCAACTCCTCTAAGGAGAGCTGTGGAGGAGGACACGGCCCGCGTAGAATGTGCTCGAAGGTCTGGCAGGAGATCTACTCCTGGACTGACATACGCTTGAGTGATAACATCACATAGCTAATGAGCCAGGCGTTGTTTTGTCAGAGGCTTCACTTGAGAATGCACTCTGTAGTGTACGATTTGGATTTTTGGTTCTGCGTCGACTCCACTCAAAGGGCACGCAGTCGCCTCGACGCCGTTGTGGACCTTACAAAGTTCTGCGTTGAGGTCATTTGCGTCGTGCTGTGCCGCGCAGCAATTCACCGCCAAACCGCTAGGTGGCGTCAGGTTTCCAAAGGAACTGTCGTGGAATCACGTGAGACTCGTTGGTAGAGTGTTTACATTACGTTATGGGCTGTATTTCATTCCATAGGGTAATAATCCCTACATCCTACACTCTGCAAAATCACTTCCCTTCGTAGTGAAAACTCTGAAGGGCAGCAGGGAGTAGGGTTTTCAATTAACGGTCGTTTGGAATGTCCTTCAACATATTTCGTGGCTGCTGCTTTGTGCTTACGCATGTGTAAACAAACACAGCCAGTTCACGAGAGAACGGTTTTCCCTGGCCATTTATCGGTTTCGCGGTAGCTTTATAAGCAACCGCATCGCTTTCATAAGGCAACAAATAGCCGCAGATAAAAAAAAAAAAAACGACATAACTAGCGATAGCCAGTCGACTGTAGTAAACCATCAAGCTAGGTTCATCAGCTTTCTGTGCGCTGGGTAGCTACTATCCACCGTTGTCATTTTCTTGAATGACGTTGAATCACACACGTCACTAGGCTCGGGTCGGACCAATCAGTGCCCTTGTGGTCTGCGTCGCTTTGACGTGCAGTTAGAAAATTTTCAAGGTGCACGGCAGGCAACGCAGAAGCTCAGCGGCGGGGGTTCACGTCGCCGCAGAGGCTCTGCGCAGTGACGGCGTCGGTTCGACGCAGAACCATAAATCCAGCTTAACTGTTGAGTCTGTCTGATGCTCGCTGTGCGCGCCACGTAATGGGATAGCACACGTACTGGACAGATACAATGTGATATTTCTTCCTCCTCATTCTTATGTGGGGGGAGGGAAAAAAACCATCCAGAGAGATCGCCCTTGAACCACTAGTACTGCTCTTCGGCATGAATGAAGGATTTAGCCGTAGAGAAGCGGCGCTTCCATCTCCTCTGATGAAGAGACAAGACGAGGAGACTGAGAGTGCACATAAATCGCTCACTCTCTTAGCTGTGGTTAACGCTAAGAGGAGCGCTGTCTTCCAGGACAGAAATTTAAGCGAGATTTGGGATATAGGCTCAAAAGTAGCTTCTCTTAGTGCGCGTAATACCAGTGGTAAATCCCACTGTGGTGTTAAGCGGCGCATGAAAGGCCATTGCCTCCTGACTCCCTTCAGGAAACGCTTAACTAATGGGTGCGCAAAAACAGGTCTCTCTCCAAAACCTTCGTGGCACGATGAAATGGACGTGGCGTATGTTTTAATAGTCGAAAGGGACAGATTTCTATCGACTAGTAGCTGGAGGAAAGACAGTGTTTGTGGCAGAGAGCAGGATGTCGGATCCATATGCCTCTCCTCACACCAGTGCTGAAAAGCAGACCATTTTGCTGTGTAACAAGCAGTGGTTGAAGGGGTCCTTGCCCATTGAATGGTTTGCACCACCTCAGGGGCTAATCCTATTCTCTCCAATCGCTCCCATCGAGGGGCCAAGCCGATAATCGCTGACCTATTACGGTGAAATGACTGATCGCACTGTTCAACTGCAAGAGGTCGTCCACGCACCATGGGATTCGCCACGGTTCCCTGGATAGCAATTGTATCAGCGCCGGGAACCATGGCTCGCTTGTGCGCTCTGGAACCACCAGTATGACTGACAAGTCCTCCTCCTGTATCTGTGTCAGTAGGCGAGGAATTAGAGGGACCAGGGGAAAAGCGTAAAGTAGGTGTTTGAACACTTTCAGCATTGTGGACATTTCCAGGCAATTTATACGTTGGGAGGGAGGCTGAGGTCATTTCTCCCTAGCCACATGAGACTGACACAGTCCCCCCCAACCTTTGAGAGACACATCTGTGAACACTGTGATGTGCAATATGACTCTCCTCAAGGGAACTCCCGCCATTATAATTTGGGGGTTTTCCAAATAAGTCAAGACTGGCTGCACAGACAGAGGAATAAATAACAGGCACCTTCTCTATCGAACTGGGTCGAGGTGAAGGCGAGCAAGCCACCTCTGGATTTTTCTCATGTGAAGAAGTCCAGGGGGGCGATCACATGTCTGGTTGACATCATGCCCAGTAGGTGCTTCATCTTTTACCTGTTTATAGCAAAGCCCAGATGAATCAGGTGACTGATCAGTTACACAGCGTGAAGCGCTGCTACCTCCTTTGGGGCTGCTATTAAAATCAGATCATCCAGATAAAAAAGGACTCTGATGCTTTCTCTGCGTCACTGATCTAACGCCACCTCCACGTAATTGGAGAGAATGCGTAGCGCCAGCGAATAGCCGAAAAGTCGGCGACTGTAATGAAAGTGCACCCTTCTGACAGTGTTCTGGTACACGTTTTCCCTGTATTCCAATGTAGTTCTGTGTTTCTAAGAATGGTCATGGTCTTCTGATGCCATCTGCTGGCAAGTGTAGCTACTGCCTTGTTAGGCTACCAATGATGACGTCATATTCAGTTGACAAAAGGGCAACGTTACTGTGAGAGCTGAAAGCATGGTGCACATTTGTCTCTGTTTTTACCCCTCGGCCGACTTAGGCCGGAGGGGTATTGTCGTCACCTGCGTGTCTGTCTGTCGTCCGTCGTCCGTCCATGACTTTGTTCTGGCCAGTACTCAGCAACTAATGATCGCAGCTTCACCAAATTTGGTATGGTAACTCACTATGACCCATAGATGTGCAACGTCAGGTTTTTTGCTAGATTTCACCTTTGACCTTAGCGCTGTGACCTTGACCCTGAAAATCTTGTCCGGCTTAGTACTCGGCAACTAATTATCGCAGCTTCATCAAATTTTGTGTGGTAACTCACTATGACCCACAGATGTGCAACATCAGGACTTCTTCTGGATTTGACCTTTGACCTTAGCACTGTGACCTTGACCCTGGAAATCTTGTCCAGGTGACTTTGTCCGGGCCAGTACTCAGCAACTAATGATCACAGCAATTAATTATCGCAGCTTCACCAAATTTGGTATGGTAAGTCACTGTGACACATAGATGTGCAATGTCACATTTTTTGCTGGATTTCACCTTTGACCTTTGCGCTGTGACCTTCAGGCAGGAAATCTTGTACGGGTCAGTACTCAGCAACTACTGATTGCAGCTTCACCAAATTTGGTATGGTAACTCACTGTGATGCATAGATGTGCAACGTCATGTTTTTTGCTGGATTTGACCTTTGACCTTAGCGCTGTGACCTTGAGGCAGGAAATCTTGTCCTGGCCGAGGGGTATTCAGCAACACGTTATGTTTATGTTCTTCTTCGCCGCAAGTTGGTCCTTCAAAGCATCGTTGGTTCGTGAATGTGAAACCATACGTTTATGGAATTATTAATGTGACGAGGGTAATGTTAATGTTAAAGTCGTGAATAAATTTGTACCACTCTTTATCAATGTTCTACGTTCGTGAACGAACTTAACGGCTTGGCTAACTTTGCCGAACGTTCTGTTAAACGTGATTCTGAATGGTGGTGTATTTTTATTTCTCAGTTTTACCCTACTTCACACCATAAAGAGAGAACTGGAAAACGTCGTCTGCGTGAATTGTTGGAGAGGAGTTGAACATTGTACGTGTAGGTAATAAAAACATTAGACGGGATTACTTCATGGGAGGTTTAAAACTGGAATGTGCTCCACACAAAAAAGATCTGGGAGTGATTGTTGACCAAACCCTCGCAGGCTCTAGCCATTGTGCCGTAGCAGTTAAAAAAGCCAATCGGATGCTGGGATACATTGCCAAAAGTATTGAGTACAAATCCAAGGAGGTGATGCTTCTTTTCTACAACACATTCGTCAGACCACATCTGGAGCATTGTGTACAGTTCTGGGGACCATACTTTAAGATATAGAGGCTCTAGAAAAAGTTCAGAGAAGAGCCACTAAGCTAATTCCGGGTATAAACGATGAAAGCTACGAGAAGAGGCTGAAGATCCTTAATCTCTTTAGTTTTAGGAAAAGGAGACTTAGGGGTGATCTGATTGAGGTCTTTAAATATGTTATAGGGATTAACAAAGTGAATTATGTAGGATTCCTTCGACCAAATGTTGTTAGTCACAAATGGAAGTTGACCAAAGGTAAATTTAGCACTGATATTCGGAAGTATTTCTTCACCCAAAGAGTAATTTCGATGTGGAATAGCTTGCCTGACCATATTGTTGAGGCAGAGACCTTGGGAGTTTTCAAGAGCAGGCTTGACTTAAAGCTAGATACTATTGAGTCATTGAGTATCTGAAGTTATATATTCACATTAGTATAAAGAAACTGGCAAGCCTAGTTGGGCTGAACGGCCTGTTCTCGCCATTCATGTTATGTTATGTTAACATTCTGTCGACCCTGGCAAGGCGCTAAGGGGTGGAGGGCAATACAGACAGAGAAACGCAGGAATTTCTTGTGTCTAGGAGTGATGGGGACATGGAAAAGCGCATCTTTTAAGTTGATGGATTTGAGCCAATCGACGTGAGGCGCAGACTTTGATGCATGCTTTACGGTGCGCATGTGAATCTGTCCTTTCGTAACTGTCTTGTTGAAAAGGAGCAGATCATGAATCGGTCTCATTTCGCCTGTCTTTTTTGGCACGAGAGTAACGAGAGTAAAATCCTTCACTCTCTTCCCCTGGGAGAACTGCGGATATTGCTCCCTTCCCCAACAGTTCGGTTAGGTATGAAGTCAGAGCCTCTAACTCTGCCTGAAAAGCCCTGACAAGTGACATCATTCCGCTGAACAGCGAAGGCGGGAACGTGAGCTGGAGAATACAGCCCCTTTCTATTATTCTCCTCAGCCAGCTTTTTAAGAAAAACAGACTTTGCCACACTGAGAAGTACCCTGAGAGCGGGCGTGCAAATGTAAGGGTAGTTTTTACTGACATTTCTGTTAGTCAGAGCAGAGCCCTCTCCACCATAGCATGTTATAGCACAGCTGACGGGAGGACAGCATAGAAAGGGCTGAGAGATGGGAAGAGCATGTCGTAACAGTGGCAAAGAACTCAGTGGAGACACAGGCAAACTGTGATAAAAGGAATTGCTTCTTAACTCAAGGGGAGTGGCCCTAAAAAGGACCCACATAAGAAGTCAGACACATATCCCCTGCTGGCAGTAATTGCCTCCTCTGCTTTCTGCAGCTCGGCCGGGGGGTTCGTCCGCTTGCATGTAGGGTGAAGATTATGCATGCAGGGACGAGAGGCGCGGCGAGGCGCAGTAACGGGAGATGTGGCTGTACGGTGGGGGGATGGTGGGAAGCAGTCTGAAACACAGGGGTAGCAGGGGCTGCCAGATGCCGCTGCGGAGAGCAGTTTTCTCCCCGATCTCGCCAAAAGCCGTGAGTGCGCTGTGGGCGAATATTCACTCGACCCCACTGCGTGCACTTCCTCACCCTCTCCGCTTGTCAATAGCCTCTCTTTCGGCGGGAAATATAGGTTGGTGGAGAGTGTGTAGAGAAATAGCAGCAGAACGCTCAGGGGAGACGGATGCAAACTGCTTTCTCTGAAGCTGCCTCTTCATTGTGAGGTAGCCCGCACTTAAAGAGGCAGAACACACATTTCCTGCGACTCCTCATAGCTTCCTGTGTTTAGCGACACATTGATAAAGCGGCGAGAAAGGAGATATCCGCAAAAGCGGGGCCTCCTGCTCGCCGATCTCCAATACCACATTCATATCTACACACCCGATCGCAATCCGGCGCTGCTGCGGATCGGCACTCCCGCTTAAACCCATTCATATCGACCTGAAAACACCGTATGAAAGTCATAAAATGTCCGCATCAAATCGGCGAGACCCATTCATATCGAAATCTCGCCACCCTATTAATCGTCATGGTATCGTTTTCCAAAACTGAAGCCTTGGCATGGGCCGGAAATTCCCTTTGCGTGATCGCGCGCGATGCATTATGGGCATTGGTATATTGGTATAATAAATGGTAACTTTTTACGTGGGGGAAAAAAACTGATATGTTCATTAATCAAACTAAGGGCGAATGATGCTGATCAGCAGTACACACACTTCCTGGACACCTGCGCCTTCGTTTGGGGCATGAGCGGAAAACTGTTCAACGAACGCTGACCATTTCCGCTCTGCTTGAGTAAATTTAATACGGTGCTGAGCAGGAGTGCAATTCATATCGCACTTAATCCGGTGCTTCTCCGGTGCTGCCCGGGAGCTTAACCACCTCCAAAGGTGGTTTAAATTACTCCGGGGTTAACTACGCCGCAGTAAATTACTCCGCCGTAAATCAATTCACATCAAACTTTAACCCGATGCTGCTACGGAGCTGCTGCAGTGCCGATACGGAGTGAACTGTCAATCTGAAAGGGGCTCAAGTCTTCCAGTGTAAAGAGGGAAGCACTAGTACCAGCAGTAATGAAGGGAGTAGAATTATCGAATTTTTGCCCTTCATAATCCTCCGCTTCTCTAACGAACGATGGACCCAATAGCTTCCTCAGTATCTACGAGACTTGTAATACAGGACATACTGCATGGCCGGATCCAGGGGGGTGCAGGGCTACGCCCCCCTCCCCAGATTCTTGCTGCGCCCCCACAGCTCCTCCGGACTTACTGACGTATACTGTCATTGTGATTGAGTGCGCAATGCGAATGTAATGAAGCGCTCCCCCCCCGGTCAACAAAATGAAACGCGTCTCTCCCCCCAGCAATTTTCACTGCACCCCCAGTCTAAGCAGGCGGCATCCGGCCCTGACATACTGTTTAGGCTATGCGTCAGCCTGCCATTGCAGCTCCCACGAACGTAGGAGGGCACAAAAAGAGCAAATAGCTTGAGGCATCAAGGCCAGCCCAGCAGCAAATTTTTTTTTCCTACCCGTTATATCCATTGCCATTGTTTCGGCTCTTCTGATTGGCTGCTTGTTTGACATTATACTTATACACCAGCACGTTTTAGTGAACAAGTGTGTTTAAAATAATGTTCTAGGATCAGCCAGGCTCAGATGAATTTCTTATCATAACAAGTGAATAAAGCATGATTAATTCATAGATTAACCTTCAGTGGTCCAGTGCACTGCTCACCAGCACGTCTCTCAATCTCACAATATCACAATCAGATGTAACAACATAATGTCAGCAGCGAATGTAAGAAGTGAAAGAATGCAGCTTTAAAACAACCAGCAATGGCAAAATACATGACATATAAAATGTGCCAGCATGCCCACACAGTGAGATCAATATTCATGTCTGTGCATAGGCCACATACAGGTCAAGCGTTTAGGATCATTTTACATCAAACATATGATAAGTTTTACTTACATCAGAGGTGCACTCTCCGGAATTCTCGCAGTGCAAAGTCATTTATTAAGCCAGATTTCACCATGAGTAGCACCGAAAGCAATAATGATTCTGCACTTCTCACGTGTTTCTTTTCTCAGGGGCTGGAGGCTACGATGAGGTTATAATCAAACCATTATAATCAAATGTACAGCATTTTCCAATATAAGAGAACTTGTTGGTGAAAAAGGGAAAGTTTAACTGGTAGTTTTTGAATGGTGACGTCACATCTTAATAATAGATCTATACCTCCTAATTTCTTGAAAATTTTTCGGGGAATATGAAACCAAAAATTGTCATTGCTTAAAAGGGATTTCAACCAATTCATTTTCAAGGTTCCATTTATGAAATCAAAGTCTATGGCTTGTAAACCTCCATTTTTACATTTTTTAGTCATGCCAACTTTTTTAAAATATTGAGTTTTTCTTTTCCAAATATAATCAAAATGAATCTGGTTAATCTTCTTGATGGCTCTGTTAGGAATAGCTAAAGAATACGCAGGGTAAATACACCTCAAAATGCTTTCCATCTTGGTCAGAAACACTCCACCCAATAAACTGATATCTCTCAATAACCAGGAATTAAGTTTAGCTTGGCAATTATCCAACACCTCCCTTATATTTTTGTTTTCTCTTTCAGTAACATCTTTGGAATATGTATACCCAAATATTTGACAACCGTTCTTATGGGAATGTTGTATACATTCGTTAATAGACAATGATGGATTGGCATCAGTTCACATTTGTTTAGATCGAGTTTAAGCCCTGAGGCTTTGGAAAAAATATCAATGGCTTGTAATCTTCAGGACCTCAGTTAAATGTTTCATAAAAATAGTTGTATCGTCCGCTAACTGGCTAATGATTATGGGTTTGCCCAACACAACTAAGGGAGCAATGTTCGAGTTCTTGACAAAAATAGAAAGCATCTCAGAGGCAATAATAAAAAGAAATGGAGAGATTGGGAAACCCTGTTTTATCCCAGGTTTGATAGAAAACCTTGGCGAAGTACCTACTTGTAATGAAACTGAGCTATTCGTATTATCATAAAGAGATTCAATGATGTTTCGAAATTTGTCACCAAATCCGAAACGTTTAAGGCACTGGAAAATGAAAGGATGCTCAATGTAGTCGAAGGCTTTATAAAAGTCAAGAAATAAAGCCATCATCCTCTATTAGGTGACTATAATGCAAGAGATCTAAAACTAGCTGAATGTTGTTATGAATTGGTCTATTTTTCATAAAGCCAGATTGGGAGTCACTAATAATTTTGTCTAATTTGGTTTTTAATCCATTAGCATAAACGTGAGTAATAATTTTATAATCGGTGTTCAATAAAGTGATAGGTCTAAGATTGTCCAGACTTTTAGGGTCCTTGCCAGGTTTCCGGATCAAGGTAATTACTCCTTGCTTCATTGTGGGAGGGAAAGATAAATTATCAGTCACCTCTTTTAGCATTAGAATAAATGGTTCTTTCAGCAAGTCCCAGAAGTGTCGGTAAAAGTTGGATGTAAGACCGTCACAGCCTGGGGATTTATTCAAACATAGGCACTCTACTGCTTTGTCGAGATCATAAACAGTAATATCAGAATCACACAGCTCCGCAAAGTCTTCCTCTATATACGGAATACAATTTTTTATATGCTCGAAGAATGAGTCAGAGACATTCATAGAAATCATGGTGCAGTCCAGCTTACTATAAAAGGAAACAATTTCCTTGGCAATACTGGTTGGGTCTGAACATAATTGATTCTTGATCAACAATGTTTTTTATTTATTTATTTATTTAGTTTTTATTTCGGCATGATTGTATAGTCGTTTCATGACAATTTCAACACAAGATGTATCATGACCGAAAGGGTCGCGGGAGAAGCGAGATCGCTTGTCAAAGTCCCACCCCCAACTCCCAGAAAAACAGTTTGATTATGGTTAAGATATCATAAAGATTTATAAATCACAACAGAGCTGAGTGTCCATTTACACTACGATTTAGGCGTCACAACATAAGATCATAAAGATTTATGAACATCATGAAGAATTATAATCACAATATAGCTGAGTGTCTATATAAGTTAATTGAATTGAATTCTAAATTGAATTTTAATTGAATTCCTCTCCTGCCTCCTCTTTTCTTGGTGACAAAAATATGCTGTACCTTTTTCACCTTCCACCATCCATTTAGCCCTGGATCTAACATAGGCCCCTTCCCCTTTTTTGAGATATATATCATCAAGTTTAGTTTGGAAAGTTAGTAAATTCTGTTTATCACTGTCAGAGACTGATGTTTTCATACAGTAGGTGTTAATTTCTTTAATTAAATTCAGCTCAGTCTGTCTGTTACTCTTATTATAGGATTTACCAAACAGAATAGAAAATTCACGAATCTTGAATTTAAGAAACTCCCATTTAGATACATATGAGGTTAAGGAACATTCGGTTCTAACTTCTGCAATTAAATGTTTTATACCATCACAATATGTATGATTGTTCAATAAACTTGGCTTGAATTTCCATTAGCCTTTGTTTCCACAGTCCAGGTGGTGAAAAAATAATTTTCAAAACAGAGTGATCCGTGAGAGGAGCAGCAGACAAAGAGCAGCTAAAGACCAGCTGTAATATAGGAACAGAAATTAACCAATAGTCAATTCTGGACTTTGTCACATCATTCGGTTTGAACCAGGAGTACTGTTTGGTATCAGGGTATTTAGAGAGCCTTGGATCTAATAAGTTGTGGTTACAGAATAGGGCTGTCGCGGTAACCGCAAAAAAGAATTACCGCGATACTAAGAAGCCTGCCGCGGTGCTGGGCCACTGTCACCACCGCACCTGACCTGACCTCACCACGCCTCAGGCAAAGAGGATACAAGACCAAGAGACGAAACTCTGGTGCTTTTTTGACAACAGCCACTAGGAGGCGCCTGGTAGTGCTGCCGCCATTTTGGACTGAAAACGCCAGGTGCGCGGACTGAAAATAGCTCAGATAAAGACAGAAACAATGGAGAAGCCATATAAGGAACAATTCAAGTGAAGTAAACACAAGCAGTGCTCAGTGATAAACTGCAAAGGTGCAAAAAGGCAGAAAAAATTGTTTACATGATACATGAGGTTGCAATCCCCCGTAACAGCCAAGCAATTTATTCACTGCACCAATAAATACAGATCGTTTTAAAGCACAGTTATTCTGGTCTGACAAATGTATACTAACTAAATGACCAAGATGTTTGACACTACCAGACCAATTTATGACACAGCCATAAATGCAACCTGTCATAATCATAAATAGGTGATCTGAATTTCAAACCAACTGTCTTCTTAACATTAAATGTCACACTATATTCATTTGCGAAAGACTGGCATAAATTAACCATCGACTGCAAGGCACATAGGTCGGGACTGAGCAAAGTGATGTCATCAGCATATCCCAATGCTCCAATATAATGAGTACCTAAATGACAACCAAGCTTAGACTCTTTTAACAAAACAATCAGTTCATCAACATAAAATGTAAACAAAACAGGTGATAAGACTCCCCCTTGTTTAACGCCATTAGCTATGTTAAAATATTCAGACTTACAGAAGTCCCATGAAACACACACTTGCTGACGAGTGTAGCTATCAATTAGAAGACGAATTATATGAAAAGGTAATCTCCGCTGGATAAGCAATGTATAAAGTTTACTGTAATGAACTTTATCAAAAGCACAATTTGCGTCCAAAAAACATGTAAAAACATCACTGTCACGTTTGATATAGTAATCATTGGTCTCAAGAAACATAGCTGTACATATTGTCGTAGATATGCCTTGTTTAAATCTGAACTGTAAGTCAGAAGTTTTACTGGCGTAGATAGGTTCATCGATATTACGATGAACCCCTCTCCTCTCTGAAGTACATATTTGCGCAACGAGCGCACCATCGGAGAGACTTTTCAGTGCAGCTGGAAATATTGTTACCCCTCTCCGATCCTCTCTGAAACCACATAAGGTGAATATGCTAGTTTTCCTAGCGCGCAACAAGGACATGACCCAGGCATAAATCATAGGCCATTTTCTTTATACTCTCAAGGAGAATGTTTGTTTTTTTTTTTTTTTTAATTGTCTAGTGCCTCGTGCGTCTCATTTTTGTAGTGACTTAAAAAAAAACCGGGCACTTGTTTTTCATTTCAGTAAGATGCTGTTATTTGCACTTTAGGATTTAGCCCTAAAAGTTTGCTGAATTCATTTTTTTTTGACCACTACAATTTAAGTTATTTAAAGTTTCAACAGTAGAAGGAGAAACAATGTGTAGCCTGTCTCCAATGCATCTATACTGCTACCATTATCACCCTTTGATCGACATTCAATAAACTAAAGTGTTATAAAATTGTCATGTCTTTTTTTTATAACTTTTTAATGTGTAGGCGCCAAGTTTCAGAGGAAACATTGCAATGAGTTCAGTAATTTAGTAATTAACAAATTTGCTAAATAGATAGATAAAAAATGAAAGGGGGGTGGTGCAATAATACCGCATACCGCGCTATTGAGCCACCCTGACTCACCGCAGGGGGAATTCCTTAACCGCGACAGCCCTATTACAGAAGTTAAACGGACAGGGTTTTGAGAATTGCAATAACCCTTAGGAGGGTATCTATCCAGGTATTCATCGTTAACCATATTGAAATCACCCCCATAACTACGTTGGCAAAAGGATAAGTAATCTTAAAGTTTTTAATGACATCAGAGATATCTGAAATCAATTGTCTGTTATGCGTGGGGTTATTAAAACCATAGATGTTAACTAATATAATGTACTGTTCGTCAAACTTCAAAACACAGATTAGCCTTCTACCATTGTTGCTACATTTGGAGGTTATCAACTTGTCAGGAGAGTTACAAAACAAAACAGCCAGAATTGCTGATATTATGGAACCATGATCGAAGAGGATCTTATCCCCCCATTGGTTAATGCAAAATTTTTCATCTTCTGGTTTGGAGTGTGTTTCTTGTAATAAAATAAAGTTAGTTTTTTCTCCCTTACAAAACAGAAATATTGCTTTTCTCTTAGTGCTATCTCTTAAGCCCCAAGCATTCAAGGACAAACAAGAAAAAGAAACAGAAACATTCATCATGAATCAGGTAAAATAAAGCTAGCAACTGCCAGCAAGCAAGACAGAAAGGAATGCGAGTGATAAAGAAAAAAAGCCCAAACGTAGGCAAAGTCCCTTCAGCACCAAAACATTTGTAAACTCAACTCTCCAACCTGCTTGTATCAAAAAATTAAATACCCTCTGACGTGCAAATAATTACAATCCCGTGTCAGTACATAACCTGTGACCCAGATTAAGTGATTCTCTGTCTGTCGATGTAAACCTCTCCTCCTCTGTAGTAGGCTTGCTTCCCTGCTGCTCGTGCCTGTTGAATCTTTGGCCACGCCGCTGCGCGTCTCCCTCTCGGCTTTGCAGAGGTCTTCCATGAAGCCGATCCCTAGGTCCCTGCAGACGGATGAATCCTTGGTCATCCTCCACAGCGCGTCGCGGTGTATTCTCTGGGAGAATTGGATGATGACCTGCCTCGTCCTGTTTTCTTCGCGTCAACCCAGTCGGTGGACCGAGTCCACAATGTGGTTGATGTTCGGGGACCGGGGATTTTAATCAACAAGTTGGCCACCACTTCACGAATATTCTCTCCCTCTTTCTCTTTTATCCCCCAAACCTGCAGATTCCAACGCCGCTTATATCGTTCCAAATCCAGGACTCTTTCTTTCAACTCAGCGTTGTCTTTTTTAAGTGCAGCTACATCCTTCTCCGTCACTCGCAGTTGAGTTTTACAGTCTTTAATCTCCACTGCATTCAACTCTACAGTCTTCGCCATGTTAGCAAGCATCACAGAGTTTTATTGTACCTGAGTGCCGAGAGAATCGATCTTGTTAGCGAGCGCTGAGGTTTGGCTGGTAAGCTGTTTTACCGCTTCCAGAATAGCAGTCATACCTTCTTCCATCCCGAGTCCTTCTTTTTGGAATTTGGTTGAGTTTTGACCGGTGAAAACGGGTCTTTTCGTTTAGTGCTGTCGGTCGAAACTTCCATTTTGGCTGCGTAGTCGTGCCCGCCAGCCGCCCCGCTTCCTCGGCTTGTTGCAGAGGGTTTCATGAGTCAGGAGTCACAGGTGTTAATTTTTTTTTTTATGAAATACATAAAGTCATCAAAGGGTATGAAACCGACAGTCAGAGAGTAAGTTTGGGGAAAAAATCTGGAACATGCAGACGGAGCTCAACACTTCACATGCACCCGGTCCTCCATCTTGCCGGCTCCAGGAAGCTAACATGCTAACTGGCTGAAGCAAAGGTACTTCCTCGTTCTCTCTAGTTCTATTATATATCTCTATGGTATGAAAGCCGGCAACCACAGTGGCTCTTTCTGGAGAAGGTTCCCTACCCCTGTGCTGGACCGTAGAAACCGAGAACCTGACAGGACAATATGTATATACTTAGTGGTGGGACACGATTAAAAAAATAATCTATTTAATCAGAGGCTTTGTAATTAATTAATTGAACTCGATTAATTGCATTTTTATCAAATAGCAATATTTGACACAATAAGCAAAGTTTTTCAACTCAAATTTTGATTGACGACTGACTCAATGAATAGACATATACTATTCAAAAAAAGTAGGGGATATTGGATTTACAAGTACCATGAAATGCAGATCATGAGGTCAGGAAGGAAACAAATGACATAAAAACATTAAGGAAACATTTGTCAATTTATTCGAAACCCTGTGTACAGTCAGTAAAGGACAGATTCTCCAGAATAAGGGTCGACACAAACACAGGGTCACACAGCAAATTTACCACCATTGTGAAACAGAGTCAGTAGCGGGTAAAACCCCCTCGGTTGGCTAGACAAGCTCGAATTCGGCGTGGCATACTCCTAACGAGACGTCCCAGGTCATTTTGGGGAACGTTATTCCATTCCTGTTGCAATGCTGCAGCAAGTTCTTGGACATTGGCAGGAGATTGTTGACGTTGGCGTAGCCGCTGTCCGAGCATGTCCCAGACATGCTCGATGGGGGAAAGGTCCGGACTGAGTGCTGGCCATGGTAATGTGGTGATATTCTGCTGCTGGAGGTAATCTGTAACGATCCTGGCCCTATGACATCTGGCATTGTCATCTTGGAAAATGAAACGGCGGCCATAACGACGTGCAAACGGCACAACATGGCGTGCCAAGATGTTGTCCCGGTAGTACTGCCCTGTGACACGTCCAGCAACAACATGCAAGTCTGTTCTGCGGCAGCAGTGAGGCCTCCCCACACCATTACAGATCCACCCCCATACGGATCATGTCTAATGACGTTAACGTCATGGAAACGTTCGTTACGTCGGCGCCAAACCCTCCTGCGTCTGTCAAGGAAGTCCACAGTGAACCTCGACTCATCTGAGAACATTACGTTGTTCCATCGGCGATTATCCCAGCGTTGATGATGACGACACCATTGAGTCTGGCCCTAATGTGACGATCCTCAAACAGGGAATGACACGAGGACGTCGGGCGTGTAAGTGAAATCTGTGCAGACGATTCCTGATGGTCTGGCCACTCACTACCAAGCCAGTATCCCTTTGAAGTTGAGACCTTATCTGATTTGCTGTTACCATACGATTTCTCAAGACAATAGTGCGGATGAATCTGTCCTGAGCCTGAGTTGTTGCCCTTGGTCGACCGGATCGTGGTCTATCCTGAACAGACCCTGTAGCACGATGTCTGGACCATAATCTGCTGATGACAGACTGGGAAACATTCATTGCCCTTGCCACAACGACCTGTCTTGTGCCAACCTGTAGCATGCCAAGGGCACGTAACCTCTCCTCCTGTGTTAGACGGCGCATGGTCTCTGTTTAATTAACGACTTCAACCACTGATAATCTGATGCTTTCTCTTCAAAATCTTCCTTTACAGTGGCTCTAACCTTCCAATTCAGAGTCATGCAAATTTGTGGCACAACCCCCTTGATCATCAATAGCATCCCGTGCAGATCGTGAGAGTGTCATTGATGTGTTTGGGTGATGAATTTCTTTGGAAATGCTTCCTCAGTAAGGAACTATACAACATGGTTTCGTATCCCTTTGTATATGTGAAAATTTTGATCTCAAAATAAAATATCCCCTACTTTTTTTGAATAGTATATATGTAAACTTAAACAACAAAAAATGTTTTTTTTTAATCTATATTTATCTGTTCATTTTTCATCTGTCTACTACATTCACAGATTAATGCAAAGTTAAAGTGCAATTATAACCATTATATTTATTATATTCAAGATTAACGCATTAGGGCTGGGAATTTAACACGTTAATCTCGATTAATTAATTACAGAAAAAAATAACGCGTTAAAAAAAATTACGTATTTAATTGCACCTTTCTCAATTCCTTAATTTCTGGCACACTGGTAACACTGATGCAAACACTACTCCTCGGTAGTTGACGGTAATGCACCAAAAAGTCTTAAAATGTTGAATATAATGGCTATAACTGCACTTTAACTTTGCATTAATCTGTGAATGTAGTAGACCGATGAAAAATGAACAGATATAGATGAAAAATAAACATTTTTTGTTTTTAAGTTCACATATGTCTATGTAAATAATAATTGTGAACATAAATTTGTAAAAAGCAATCATTGTGAACAATGTAAATATATTTTTAACTAGGTAACCAAAATGTATGAAATAACTTCACTTGTAAACCTTACATAAGTAAGTTTTGAACTCTTCCAATCATTCTGAAAAATTTGAATGTATCTGTGAGCTTGCAGTCCCTATGCATGACTGCATGCTATTGTACTTACATTCCACTTATCAGGAAGGTGTAATGAAATTTTGTGAGTCCTTCTCAGACAAGCTTCACAAAAGAGAGCAGTGGTGCTGCACTCCAAGTGCCTGTAGTCGCCATGTCCCAGGCAGACAACATACTGGGTACTGATTGGTGCTGAACATTCAAATGACACCTTGAGCATGTGATCCTTGACTGCATCCCAGGCATTCAGTTCTCTTTTCTTTGTTCTATTATATGCGGTCTCAGAACATGAACTACAGCTCAGCGCCACATCATCGTGTTCAATCTGTTGAGATGTGGAAGGGTCTGAGGGGCCTGTCGGTCCAGGGGCCTTTACTAAGATAAGATACCTTCGCACGGCCAGAAAGACACGTCCTCACCACCTTTACCTTAACAGTCCTGAAGCGTGCACTTTGAACTGCTTTTGCCATATCTGAAATCAATATAATTGGCAATTACTAGGTAAAGCATTCCTCTGCAGTTGAAAATACTGTATAAGCCCATTGTTTACTTCTTCAGTAATACTACAACTTCACAACTTTAGACTTTATTCGAGCCTGCCCTACTGGAGGGTGGAGAAGGGGCCTCAAGGAAATGGCAGTGGTGGTCCAAAAGGAGCAAGAGATGAGGAGAGCAAAGAGAGAGTGGGAAAGACAACTGAAGCAACAGGGGAGGTCGGGTTATGGTGCAGGTGCCTCGACCTCTCTGCTGGCTACTTCAATGTCATGTGTGCTGCTAGTGTTTTGTCGGTCTGCGTCCAGCTTGCACTGAGTCTGTTGCTGCTTCTTCTGGCAGGGATGTAGCAGCAGTAGTTGTTGTATCATTCTCTGAGAGAGAGTAGACAGACAGACAAAGAGAAAGTTGGAAACAATAACACACTGGGAACAACAAGGAAGTGAGTGCGTGGCACAGGGAACCACCAAGAAGCTACGGCTTCAGCACAAGATGGACACAGACTGAATAAACACCAGCAGCATGTGTAATAGCAATGTAGCCTGTGGGGTGGAGAGGAGACAGCACCTGTACCTCCATTGTCTCTCTTTCTTCACTTTCCTCATCCCTTGCTCTTATCATAATGCTGCCATGAAGGGGAAGGGTGGGCCAGCGGGTTGGTTTAAGTCCCAGGTTGAAGATAGCAATGAAAGTTTATGTTAGCCGACATTATTGCTTTACTTTACATCGAAGTCAAGATCCCAAGGTTTTGAAAGATACCGAATCAGGCTGAATAGCCTCTATGCCAATGGTCACGTGACCAAACCAGAAAACGGCGAATCCCGCTTCCGCTTTTCCTGACTAGCTAACCAAAACAGACCTGGGCTACTAGCTACGGCTACTAGTTGCTTCGTTGCTACTGTTAGCTAAATTTATTGCCGCTTTTATATTTTCGTTGTTAATCTGGGCAATTCCTGCAAGTCATCTCATCATGGCCAAGCCACTTTATACGAGGTGCTTGCAGGAATTGCCTAAATTAACCATGTCAGATGTCCTTCAGATTAGCAGGGCGACGTCCACAACTCCAGCCACCAAAATGGGCAAGGGATTTAAGTTGTATGCGTCCTCCTACATTTTTGACTATGAAGGTATGTATGAGACTGTATCGTTTGTGTATTTCTTGTCCAAATAAGCTAAATGAAAGTGTGTTACGTATGTTACTAGGTTTACTAACTTCAGCTGGGTAACTTAGCTAACTTACAGCCGAACAGGCATCATGAAACCTTATACCGTATCGTATATCACTACGCTAACGTTAGTTGGTGAAGTATGTTTCCCAACTTGTATGCTAACGTTACATAACTTTGTAGTCACTTCCCTTCCCCTAGTATCTAACAAAGACAGGGTGACCAGAAAGGTTAGCATCAGAGCAGCCTGTCATAGGTCCATGAAGAAAAACAAGAAGCCACACAGCCTAAGAGTAATGTTAGGGATGGGTTGGGTGTTTTGTTCATCTCAAACTGTTCCAATTCAGAGACAGTTTCCCCAGGTCTCTCAGGGTAAAAGGCAAATGTGTGATCATGAGTGGCTCCCCCTTACTAAAAAAGACTACTATCATATCCCGAGAGACTTGGTTAAATCTACAAAGTTGTTCCAAGTTCATTACCGGTAAATGTTCTTAGTAAGGTTACTGGGGTATGTTAGATTTGACTGAGAATGCTTCCTTCCTGGATGGTCTTCAATCTTGGATGCCACCAATCTGTAATAATCAGGTCTACATTATATTTCCAAAACTTGCCCCAGCAACCTAACTAGACTGTTATATGATATGACATCAGTGGCTATGGTTACATGGCCACCAATAAATTGATTATATTTATTGCTTTTCTATTATAGTTCTTTTATTGTTTTCTGGAGTAACCAGATTATTCAAGTCCTCATGTAAATGGCATTAACTGATATCCATTATGATTAACCAAATACAATACTACTAATAATAGTAGTATTGCAAACACCAAAATCAGGTTTTTTGTATTATCTGATTATTGCCAGCTACAGATTTATTGGTCCTCATATAAACATGATCTGTGACACGACATCATGACCACATCTGTTTACTTGAACTTATTCTGTTTGAGCAGTAGTCCAGACCAGAGACATGCTCAAATCAGTGTTGAGTTTCTAAACCATTCTTCCCATATGTTTTTATACAGATAGTGCTTCGGGATTCAGACCTGGTTATCCTGGTGGCAAACCACTGCTCCTGCGTAGCTGGCACTGCAGTGTGTAACCACACAGTCGCTTTGCTTCTCCAAACAGCACACTACTCAGAGCTGAAAGTGCGGGTTGTGCCCCCTGTCCACACCTGCACTGAGAGAGCAGAAATGGCACAAGCCCAGAACTGCGGTAAGTGTTGAGTTACTATTTTTAAGGAGGTGCAAACAGTAGAGTGGAAGTCTAGTGGAAGTAATAAATGTGATATTTATGACAACTGCCCCCCCTCCCTCCCCCCACACATACACACATTTTTTGTCTTGAATTATTGAGTTTGCATGTTTATCTGTTTCAGGGAATCAAACCTGGACCTATAAACAACATTGTTGTCATCAAGCCACAGCTGAACCATGCCAGAGGTGGTGGTAGCCCTCTAGGCTTGACTCTTATGTGTATAAGGGCCTCTCCATACTCCAGTCTGTATGTTTCTGTGTCTGGATACATATATATCATGGCTGCCATGGCATCTTTAGTTTTTGTCCTAGAGATCATCATAGGGATGTCTATGACAAAAACTACAGATGGGCAGCAATGATACGTATCCGTATCCAGACACAGACACATACACACTGGAGTGTGGAGAGGCCCTAAAGAGGAAAAATAACTGCCTGCATCTTTCTCTGTGCATACCAGCAGCCAGAACACTTGGAATGGAGGTCAGAGACCTACGTTATTTGTTGTTCGGTCACGTTTCTTGGATACATGCACATGACACTCTGCATGACTGTCACCATTCATGTCTTTCACAGAAGTCCACTCTACAAGGGCGTGGTTGGGCACCCACTGGATCTGTCTTTGCTGCAGCTGGGTGGCACGTACAAAGACTTTGAGGCCAGTGAGAAACCAATTATCGCCAGTATGGGAATCAGTGAGGAGAAGACCCTCGTTGAAACTGCATTTAATTATTCATCATTTAATTATTCCATAATCACATCATGTCTTGTCAGTTTCTTCCTTTCATCACACAGCCAATAATCACAAATGCGTTATGTTATGCAGGCAATTTAATTCATGGACATAAAATCGGTGAGCACCTGTGCATTGGCCCCACTTTTTGACTTGTAACTGTGTGGTGTAAAATGGTCAGACCACAGTTCACAGCTCAGCAGAGGTCTTTTCTGGTAACGGAATACCTCCAAACGAAAAGTGTTCGCACTGTCCTTCAGCGGTTCCAACATCAATTTCCAAATGTAAGGGTTCCGAGTCGTCTCACTGTCTTCAGGAATGTCAACAAGTACCGTGCCTCTTGCACCAGCCACAATCTCAACAAAGGGAGGTCAGGCCGACGCAAGACCCAACGTACACCAGTCAACATCGAAGCAGTCAAGACCCTCCTCGAAGACCAACATGATGTGATTATGGAATAATTAGATGACATACCCACTGAATGATGCTTGTTAGCTTGATTCACTTGTTCACGGCCACTTCAATTGCATGTGTTAACCCTTTGGTTACGATCCACTCATAAAAGAGATCATTTTGTGCCGAGGTTAGGGGGTGAAAGGGTTAATTATTCAAAAAACACCTTGGCATGCTGGTAAAACCCTGTCTAAACTTTTAATTTAATGTGACGAATCCAATTTTAACCCCCGCATTCCCGTGCGCAAAAGACTTGGATTTTGCAAAATTCAAAGTGTCCGTGCTCACTGGAGCATGAAGCGTAAACCAAGATACTGGTATCATTCGAAGCAGAATGACCCCCTCTACCAAGGTTTACGCCCACATTTACAGAACTATTATCTATGTTAATTTTATGATGATTTTTCCGAGAGTATCATTTTTTCTGATACACCCGGTATAGTATGCACTTTCCAGCATTAGCAGTTTGAAGCATTTCATCCATGAACTTGATATAAACCTTTGAGACAGTGTTCAAGCAATGAATTGGAGGCTTACAGAATACCTTATAAATTGAGATATATAAAAGAAGGTGACGTCCAGAGTAATGGTGTCAGGGTTATCCACCCATAGAAACTGTCAGTTTCCTTATGTTCTTTTTGTCCCTTGCTTTTTTACATTTACTGATTTATCTGATATACCTTATTTATTTCATCTCATATAATGCAATTAGACCACCTATCTAAGAAAAAAATAATAAAACACTGACACAAGATTACCAAGAACGGGTAAATCCCGTCATAGGCTAATTCAGATATCATATTTGGACATGCCATACGCACGCAGGTAACTAACCCCTCGCTCTAGAAATACAAAGTAAAAACACATGCAGGACATAAGCTGCATTAATATTGTGCGGATTGAAATCTTACCGGGAATGTAGGGGCACAACCAGGGCGTGCAGCTGATGACTGTGTGAACTTGGAAGGTTGATACCAACAGACACAGTTCAGGGTGAACTGTTTAAAACGTGTTAGCAACAATTAGTTTTTAACCTAGTTAACATAAAGAGAGAGGATTTTGTGAGCTTTCTTAGACGCACTTTGAATACACTGCTTCCGCACAAAAGCCCCATCTCACTCGCACCCTCCACCAAGCTTGGGGTCGCGTAAAAAAATCATTTCTTTCGGACACGTGGCCCTTCTAAAACCACAGCGCGCCTCCAAAGCATTCGGTTTTCAGTGCGCACCCGTGATTGCCAGCAATTTGAAAAGATCTGAGCGGCATATGCCAATCACAGATGCCAGTCGGCGCTTGGTGGGGGATTTGTCATAAAAAAATCAATTAAAAATTAAAATGGAAAAAAAAAAATTGAAAGGGAGTGTTATGATTCTGTCAGTTTGCCATGTCTGTTCTGTTTTGCCATGTTCTGTTTAGTTTGTTCCATGCCATGTTTTGTTTCTGCCATGTTTTGCCATTACCCATATTTCTGTATATAGTCCGGTTCATGTTTTCCACCATGCCCTTCTTTGCACTTTGTCTCCCCTGTCTGGTCTTTTGTTACTACAGCTCATTCCCCAGTCTTCCGTGTCACATGCTTAGGTGATTTAATGGTTTCTGGGTTTCCACCATTCCTTCTAGTCTCGTTTGCTTCCTTCACCTTACTTTGCTATTTTACTAACCCATACTAACAGTTTATTATTTTGTTAAGATACTAACCAAGACTAACATTGTATATAATACTAACTTACTAACGAGCACCAGGGATTGTATAGCTGCACTTACTAATTGATTAACAAGCTCTCAGCACTTCGCCTATTCTAGTCTCCGCCTCTTGCCTTCACTTAGTCTTTGCTGCAATTCAGCGGATCCTCCGCACCTGCTCCACTCTGTCCTGCTTCTCATTATCTGTGCACGTTAGAACTCCCTAACCGGAGCTGTATGTTTTGTCATAGGATTGTCTCGTGATCCCTGTCCGCGTTTTGGCAGTTGCCTATTTCATGTGATTAGGTTCTCCCTCATGTTCCCTCCTTTGTAATCAGTCTGTCTTCTTGCACTTGTGTCTTGTTAAGCATGTGACTTCCCATGAGTGTTTATTAGGAGTCTTCTCACAGCAGTTCTTTGTCAGAACGTTCTCCTTTGGCCACGCTTCTCTCGCCTTGTTTTCATAGTGATTACCTTTCTGACTGGACCGTCCTTGTTTTTCGATTTTTGCCTATTCCCTGTACTTTGCCACATTCTCAGTGTATCGAACCTCTTTTGTCTGACTACGATTTTTGTTATTGGTGCCCTGTTTACGGTTCTGGATTTCACCCTTTGGATTCTGATTTTTGGATTGTGGACATTGTACCGTTGCCTGCTCTGTTAGGGGTTTTCCCCCCTTCAGAGATAAAGCCTCCATTTTTGCATTCACTGGTTCTCGCTTCTGGTTCCTGGCGTAATCCTCACAGGGAGCTCTTCATACAAGGAAGTGCATCCAGATCAAGCAGTTAAATGCAAATAAGGGGATAACGATAGTTTGCGCTGCTTAGGTCTGGTAAATAATCCATTACATTCGAATTAAAATAACATTGCACTCTGTGATTGTCTGTTGCAATGTGAGGATGGCAGTTTAGCAATTTTAGGTGATCCTCGAGAGACTGACAGCCCTTAAAGCATAGTCCTTATCTCAGGGGCAAAACTGTCTAAATAAATTCGTAAACCATCGCTCTCGATGCAAATTGTATGCATTAAACAAGCGCGTGAGGTCACCAACCAAAGCCCTGTAATGCCAAAATCGTGCGGAAATGAAGAACTTATAATAAATAAGAACGTTTTTTTGCACTGGATCTTAATTTATGAGAGTGTGCAGTAACATTAGTATCGCTGACGAACGCTAATGACACTGGTCTCGCGGCAGTGCATTAATCTGATAGGTGATAAGCAGCGGGGATCGGCTAGACGGTCTAAAGCTGCTTTCACACCGGACGCGAAACGAATTTTTCGCACGACACATTACATTCAAAGTCTATGCAAAGACTTTGCATAGACTTTGAATGTAATCTGCGTGCAAAAAAATCGTCTCGCGTCCAGTGTGAAAGCGACTTAAGACTGACATGACATGAGGGGAGGGGTGAGGGGAGTATTCGGGAAAATATTGGTCTGGCGACCGCCGGGTCTGCCGGGCCGGTTCCTACGCCCATGCAATGGAAACCAGACACATTTCTAAGTACCCCAATGCAATGTCAATGTTCAGTGTTCTCATTATTTCTATTTGTTCCAATGTATAGTTTGTAATTACCAGTTTGGAAAAAGGATTACACAAATAAATGAAAACAATTTTATTCAGCAATGTCAATTGTCAAATATTAAAACATTTCATATACAACTTGTCTCATTGTGTATATAAATGTATAAAGGTACTTTCTGATTTAATATTTACAGGGGCCTCTAAGTGTTAACTACTCTAGGGTACAAACAACATGTAAAAGATACTTTCTGATTTAAGGGGTCAAGCCTGGGTTCACTCAATTTAAGTACTTCTAAACACTAAAAACACATAAAAATTGTGTCAACTGAAAAAAGTTCTGAATGGAATTTGATTTTAATCAAATTTAATAAGTTTGTTACCGTGAAAACCTAACATTATTGGCGAAAAATGTGAAATCTTGTGGCAACAATATCTCAGAAACTATACCATATTTTCCTGTAATTCTTTTTTTTTGTTTTGAAGCTAATATCACTAGCTATACAATGACATACTCATTCTGGGTATTTTCATGGGAAAATATTTTGAAAAATTATTTGGTCATAGAATTATAGAAATGGGTGGCAGAACCTGGCTGGCAGATGGATCATAAATACACCATGTATCTACAAACCCAAAAATGGCTATGTCATTGTATAGAACATAACAAACTGATGCTATGGTGAAAATTTCAGAGCAATACCTTGAAAAATGTGGATTTTTATGCCCACCACAAGCCTGATAAACTATGAAATTTTGCGATGCGAGAAAATCGCGTTTTTGTTGCGAAATGAAAGCACTGGAGGCGTTCACATGATAAAAATCCACTTAAAAGATTGTTTTTTGGTCTTAAAATCACCTTTTATGAATGTTTTGAAAGATTTTTAACAAAATCAAAAAAAAAAATTTTTTTCAAGTCTGAACCTAGTCTTGACCCCTTAATGTTTACAGGGGCCTGTGATACCTATTCTAGACTAGTGGTTCCGGGCCATGCCCACACGAACAAGAAACAAGCTCAGCTTTTACCCCAGAGCCATCCAGGCTCTGAACGTGTTTACATTGTGTAATGTCCCTATTTACTCCATGCCTATATCATGCAATATACCCTGTGTACTTTGTCCCTGTTTCCATAATGCCTTTAGTGTGTAATATGTCTATATTCTTATATTTAAACCGTGCACTATGTCATATGACTCATGTTCCTGTCTCTTAGAGTGTACTTTCTGATCAGTGGCAGCTGGTGCTAAAAATTTTGGGGGGGGCGCAATTTACCTTGGCGCAGCACACCTGACAGCTGCTTTGATGTCGACACAGTCAGTTATTAAGAATGAAAATGTAGCCTATAGATTTTATCAGCGTTTGTACCCTTTTTTATTATGAATTGAGGATTTATCCCCTATTTCCACATGTCCACAGATCACTGTATCTGTCCTTACATTACTTACAGATTGATTGTAAAAGCGGTCGTGTTAAAGATAGTCCACCAGCTAACTGGGATTTTGATGTTTTGTAAAGATGCAAACAATAAGTGGAACATAGTTAAACAGAAAAACAAAAATACAAAACACAAATCTAAAAACACAGCACTGTAATGCTGTCTACAGGCTTCGTACACCTTTTCAAAAGTCGAGGCACTTTTCAAGGATTTTCAAGGTGCATTTTCATGCTTTTCCAGCACCTTACAGCTGTGGTAAATTACATATTTATATACATAAATGACAGATTCCACAGAAAGTGTGACCAACAGGTCCCACTTATAATGAAATTATAAAATTAAAAACTCAAACGGTGACAAGATTGTCTGAGCCAACGCCAATAATGGCACGATGAGCAGAGAAAAGGGAAGGCAGACCAGTGACCAACCCGCTAATCCACGATAAGCAGGGCTCTGTTAAAGCCTGAATATCTACTTTTGAACAGTGACCTGAAATGCACAGTTTTTACCCGGGATTATTTTGTGGCAATAAAATTCATCCACTGGATAATTAGTCAATCCTGCCCACTCATTTCCAAGTTCCTCATCCACCTTGGAGTTCTGAAAGGAAGGAGGGACACTTTTTTGGGCCACCCTGTAGTATGGATGTGCCAACCATTTTAAGTCAAACCAAGGTTGGCTTGATCCATCCAGGGATTGGAGTGAACTCGTGCATATAATAAACCGTGTTCGAACTCGGCCTGCTTGTGAAAATTCAATAACTGATCCGGGTGTGCCATCTAGTGATAGAATATTGTAACTGCGTGCATAAATCTGCAGCTCCGTGTCCACTGGCGGACACATCTGCACAAAAGGGTTTAAATACCCTGCCAGCAGCCGCCAAATCTCATTCACAGCAGTGCTGTACTAAGATTACAGGTTGTTGCTAACGTTATTACTGTGGACAGAAATTTTTACCTTTTTGATGAGGGACAGAGGCGAGTTGGTGAAAATTCTAGAAGGCCAGGAAGTAAACATCCGCTCGCGCATGCATACAGAGATGGAACATTTTATATTGGTTCAAAAATAAAAGTTGTCAATTGGTCACACTTTCTGTGGAATCTGCCAAACTGGAACAGCAGCAGGGAAAGCAATAAAAGGCATTGCTAACGCCACATCCAGCTAGCCAACTCCGTTTGTCGTAACAAGTGCGGGAGAAGCCCCGGGCGTAAGCTCGTCCACAATCACTTGCCTGCTGTTGAATCTTAAAATCGGGTCGGTCCAGGCCAAGCTCCTTTACTTTCCTTTGTTCCTCCAGTAAACGCCTTGAGAAAGGCTGTTTTTGTAAGGAAAGAACCGAATTGTGTTCAGTTTCCGCGCTTCCACTTGAACATGCCATCTCGCTCAGCTACCAGGTTGAGAAGGCGGTGGATGATTTGACAGTCGAGACGAAGCGTCGTGGGTGTGAACATGATTGACAGCCACGAGAATTGTCCAATCACATTAGATCAATAAACATTAAAACAATACCAATTTGCTGCCAATAAAAGTGGGAGTGGTAAGGAAATCTGAAGAAACCAATGAAACAGCAGCCTCGGATAACGTGCTCACCAAAACTTTGAGAGCTTACATAAGGTACCGTTTGGCCGGCGTCCCTCACCCAGGAAGTATACGTATACAGAGAAATCAACCAAATACCATTTGGAACCGATATTTAGGGGCTGTTGACAGGTGCTCACAGACTGAAAAACACTTTTATTTCATAATTATTTGCAATATACGACTAAATTATATTTAACATGTTTAAGTAAATTTTCATCTCTTGATATTTGAAGGGGGGCGGCACCCCAGCGCCCTCTACTGGCCAGCCGCCACTGTTTCTGATTTAATATTTACAGAGGCCTCTAGATGCAACCTACTCTAGGCTACGAAGGACTGGTAGAGGGTACTTTTTGATTTAATATTTACAGGGGCCTGTAGGTGTTATCTACTCCAGACTACGGACAGCTGCTTAGTAACTTCATTCATCATGAGATAGCAGTGACTACGGTGGAAAGGCAGCACTGACTGCCTGTCTAGAACTCAGCGAGTTCTTCGGCCAATCTCTTTACCAGTGACCTGTTTTGGTAGTTTGATAGGAGGCAGGCTACAGCAAAGAGCTGGTTGATACTGCCGAGGATGCTGAGAGGGATAACTGTGTCGAACATTTTGTTTTCTTTTATGCGTCTAATCCGTCTTTCCACATGTATTCTTAAACGTGCGATGTCCTGAGTGAGCCGCACTTCTTGACGAGACAGCTGTTTGTTTTTACCGAGGAAAGGTGGTCTGTAAACCTTGCATGGCACTAGGTCCTCAATTAAGAAGCCTTTGTCCACCATTACAGCCATATCTTTATCCAAAAGAGGGATGATGCCACATTCCTTGAACGATTGCTTGTCACTGGCTGACCCTGAACATAACGAGGAAACGAAAGTAACAGAACCATGTGGTGACATACCAATCAGCCCCTTCAGTGTAGTGTGGGATTTATATGTTGAGTACAACTCATGTTGTAAGACTGGAGATGAAGGCACCTGACTTTTCATCTCTATACAGTCAACTATGACTTGTGTGTACTTTCCGAACTCCTTTGGCATATTGGCTCTAATATCATCAGGAGACATCCTAATACCTACAGCGCCCAATGTAGTGTATAAAAAATTAGTCCAAGTCAGAATGGTCCTGCTGACGGTTGACTGATGGATCTTGAACCGCTGACCCAGATCTTTCTCCTTCAAACCCAGGGACAGGCACATCAAGAACAGGAACAGTTCGTCAATCAGTGGAAGGCATCAGTCCTGTTGGAGGGTGGTGTGAGACAAGTCTTGGTGTTAAAGGGGACTATCTGTTTTTTTTTCAACCTGGACCCTATTTTCCCATCGATATTTGCAATTGCTCCTATATGAGGCGAGGGACTGTTGTTTCAATGTATTCCAATGGGGCAATCAGACAATGTGCTCCATTGCCCTATTGAAATACATTGAAAAGTCCCTCGCTTCGTATAGGAGCAGTAGGCTAGGTGCACCAGCTCCATACTTCCTGGAAGAAAGACTGTATTTTCATTTCCTGTCCTTTACTATTGGATCAAGTGATTAATCAGGTGTGCACTGGGCGGGCCCAAGGTGTTCCACACACCTGATTAATCACTTTATCCAATAGTAAAGGACAGGAAATGAAAATACAGTCTTTCTTGCAGGAAGTATGGAGCTGGTGCACCTAACTTATTGCAAATATTGAAAATGAGAAAATAGAGTCCAGGTTGTAAAAAACAGAAGCTCCCCTTTAATGATGCTTTTAAACTATAATAGATAGTGATGTTCTCTTGGGTGTTGCTTGTAAAAACAAAAAAAGAAATGACTATGCTTACCGGTCGAGGTGGTGGATCAGCAGGGACCAGGTCAAGGGCTGCTATTGTGGCTGCTGTTGTGCTGGAAATGGATGCCTGTGTCCTAACACGCACCATTGTCTTCGTCACAGGTTCAAGCTGTTTCCAGAATTCCTCCAGATGTTGGTAGCTAGCAAATCTAAAGGAGTGACAGAAATATAACATATATTTTAATAAACAATCTTGTTTGTTTCAAGACTTGCCTAATGTGTAGTTCCTGCCAGCAGCATAGGTTGAAATCAAATGTAATCACCTGGTTTAAAAGTTGAGTCCACAATCAAATACATCAATCCCAACCATCACTGATTGTTCTACTCAATCTCAATCTACTTTTATTAGTATAATGCACAATGGTAACTTAAAGCACTTTACAGGGCCCACCTTACTTATTATTCCATCATAATATGGGAGAATATATTATGATAATATAGGAGGACATATTATGATCATACATATAAATATATATAGTCAATATGAAAGATGTACCATCTATAATATGGGATAAAATCAGTACAGCAGAACATATTATACAAGAACTTGTGGTGGTAATATATGAGAAAGCATAATCAAACACAACATTATAGTCAGACTATTTATCAGAGGAGCCTAATGCATAATCAATCTACTCCATGTTGCTGTGTATTTTTCAGATTTGCTTTTTCATTTTAACGGCTGAATATAATATAAATGCAATCTACTCTGCAACAAAGCCATAACCAGAGTTATGCAGTATGCACACTGAATATCATATTCCAACATACCTTGTATAAAATCTGATGTCATCATCCGATGCACAGAACCTCCGCAGGCTAAACCTTTGCTCCAATGACAGTTCATCTATTCGTTTCTGCAACTCCTCTATCACCAGCTGTTGAGCCTGTATTTTCTCCACTGCCATGTCCAAAGCAGCTGGCTCTGGTCGGTGGTTGTAGTCATGGCACTGTACCAGCAAATGGGGCTCCATCTCCTCTTCTGGCTCATTCTCTAACTCAACATTTCTCGGTTTTTTGTCCCAAACACTTTGTCTTACCGGTGGAAGACAGTACTCGTTCCATTCGAACAAGACAGGCACCGCTCCGGCTACCAGTCGCCTGTTTCCTCCTTGGATTACGTCGGTCGGGAGGAAGGGTCGACTACAGACGGTGGTGCTCCTCTTGCTTACTAGGTTCTTTCTTTTAATATTATGTATCCAGATCTTTTTCATTTTGTCGTCTTTTGGGAAAGTGTGGAAACTTACGGAGCTATTGCATCTTCCTGATACAGCGCACTTGGGGACACAACAGAAGCTGTGGTTGCTACTTTCCTGCCTTGGCTGGTACTTCAATTTCTTCTCCCTGTCTTTACTTGACATGTTAAAAATATGTAATAACACGGCGATCAAATAAAGGATACATTAGATTTAATCTGACAGTGACAATAATGTTACATTTAGCAACAGGAGCAGGTAGTAGACGTATCTAGTCGGTCTGTTTTGCTTTTACCGCGCAGTCGAGCTGGTCGGGAAAAGCGGAATTGGGTTACGCCGTGTTCCGGTTTGGTCACGTGACCGTTGGCATAGAGCGTATTACAAAGAAATGTGTAAGAGTATTTTGACACTGTGCTCAAGATGCCAGGACTCCTCTTTTTGCAACAGGTGGATCCAAAAGAAAAGGCATCTTGGGTCAGAATGTTTGACTCAGAGCATGATAAAGCTTCAATGAAGTGTTGGAACGAGCAGATATATAGTACAGGCAAAATTGCCTTACAATGTGAAAAGTAATTTTTACAGCTAACTTTGAAGTTAATGGGGAGATTTTAGGGGAAACTCGGGATGCATGGTTTTAATATTTAACTAGTAACTTAGCCTTACTTGGCCTGCTTCCCAATTGGCCACAAAAGCTAATAGTTTGTAATAACGTCAGCATAACATCGATAGCCTATAAAAACTCAAAACAGGCAAGTAAAAGCATCACATCCATGAAAAGCATGTAAATTGGGAATGCTAACCGCTTAGAAGCTAGCCTTTTTGCAGTGGCTTCGAGTTGGCACCACAAAAAGATCGGTGAAGCATGCAAAAATATCTGGCAAATGCAATTGCAAAACGGCAGTCTCATGTCAACACTCATGGGACGTCATCTCTAAACATTTTTTTCCATATTGTTTTTGCTGATTCACGATATTTTCACTAAATAATCACAGTTTAAATGCTCCAATTTTCAATCGACTTCAATCGACCTAAAAATACCGCGATAATTCTCCGTAACTCAGATTTGGCAGTGATCTGGATTTTTCTTGGACTGGATCCGAAGTCTTCTTGTATACCGCATCGGTGATCAATCATGGGAATAGATAACGATGACCTTCTGAACCGTCTAGCAGGTGTAGCAGGCCTCTGCTGACCCATTCGTATGGGGCTGATAAGCACTGATAACGTTCATTCAATCATGTGATAACATTTGAAACAATGAAGTTATGACTGTTCATAAATAATAATAATTTAAAAAATAATAATGATGATAAAAATATAATTAACCTTTGCCACCTATGACATCAAATCATCCTTTGCTTTGGGAAGTTTTCTTAATGTCTGAAATTAAATCACCTGACACAGAAAATTCAGAGGTGGAGTCTAATTTTAAATGCCAGCAGAACCTCCTTTGAAATCACGGCCCACTGCTGAGAGGATATAAATCCATTCGCTCCAAGGCAACTGACATTATACCTTGGTGATTGCTTGGGTAAGTGAATAATAGTGACTACTTAATAAATAAATTCAAATAATGATATTAAATATGCAACCTATTTGTTGATGCTTTTGATTTTTTCTAGCAAATTCTCTATGTGCACTGGAATGCCTCTGCTGTTCCTACTCATATCTGCAGTCTGCGTTAATTGTGCAGGTAAGCACCATTTCTGTTTGCTTTCATACAGAGTCTTATATCTGAGTGGGTGCACCAGAGTCAACCAGCGCACATCGAAACTTCTGAGAAAAACAGGCTTAAAGTTTCTGTGTACTGTAAATTCAGATGTTTGCCAGATAGTTGATATTTATGGAAAAAATAACTTGTAATTGATGTTAAATATTTAGGAAATAAGCATACAAAATTACCGGAAAGTATAGGTTCTACAACTTTGTGAGACTGTACGCTCTGGCACCAACAAATCTGGAAAAGTCCTGAATTGTGGCTGATAGTCAGCAATAACATTTCAAGCAGCTTGCCTCTCCATAGATCTGCCAAGCCCTGTTAATGAAGTGAATCATGAACAATTTTGATGTGAAGAGTTAATTCTAAACCCTGGCACTGAGATGATCATAAAAGTATTCTGGTACTGCATGGACACAAGAAAAAAAAAAAAAAAATTGTCAAAAAGACCATATTAGACCAGGAGCCCAGGGAGGTCAGCCTAGCTGGGAAGGTCACCAATTCTAATCCCTATCACAGTGTCGGGTATGGGTCCTGAAACTGCTTAAGTTGAAACGATATAAACAGGTCAAGTTGTATTAACATAAAACCTTCATTGCATGCGGTTACCACATTATGTTTATATTAGCAGCATTCAGTCAACATAGTTCCTTCAATAAAACAATGCCCGGGAGTGCAAAGGGCAGTATTGTTTTCAGTAAAGTGTTCACAGGTATATCCTGATTAACTACACGACAAACCACATGTCAAGACTTGTCCTGTTAATAACTGGTTGTGGCTTAATCTAGCCATTGACATGCAGGTGGCACCTCAACAGCTATGTCAAATCACTGTTAAGAGGATAGATTGTTAAGAGAACAGGGAAGGAAGGCAACAAACAGCAACATGATATATCCTGATTGACTGCGTGAAAAACCATGTGATCAGACTTGTCCTGTCAATAGTTGGTTGTGGATTCGAACCAGTGTTCATTTATACGATTAGGCATTGGCATGTATGTTTTTCCACAGCATTCCTGCCAAGCCACAATTTGGTAGGTAAATATTCATGGGGAACAGGGAAGGAAGGCAACAAACAGCAACATGATCCACTCAACAGTGGCACCCTACTGAGCCCAAACAAACATGGACCGTGAAAGGAAAGCACCTAAATAAGATAGCTAATATGTATAACCAATAAACAAACACATAAATGAGCAGTTGTTCAATCACAATCACAAAAACTGTAAATTGTGTGTGCTAGGCATTGTGGGTAATGTGCAAAGACAAACTCCGGGCAAAACTAAACATATTAAGTTATTTTTGCTTAACATGATCAATTGCATTTCATATTTCAGCTGATTATTACAAACAACTAATCTGATTTAGTAATGGCGGCCTTTTTTACAAAACATGAAAAAAACAAAGTCATGACAACTCAGAAGTTTAATCAGAAACAAAATCTGGGTTTACAGTGTAATTCTTTGGAAACCTTAGCGAAGCTGTGGATTTAGGCTTGTGATTCGATCTTTTGTGTACACTTATATTGTTTCATAAGCAATACCCAATGATGCAATAATTGTTTTAAAATACAAGTATAGTATGTATTAAGTACAATTATAAATGCAAATACTGTATCCTGGAACCAATGATATAAACATGAATTTAGCGAAAGTATTTTAATTATAAACCAGTATATCCATGGAATACATAAGGCCATTGTTCTTTACCAATACTGATGCTCATGGTCAGTGTACTAGGACATAGCCTTTTTGACTACTGAGCATGAATGCACTAACGTTCTTTTTGCTCAGACTTCAAATCATTAACGTTGCAATCTGCTACACATTGATGTTGTTGCTTCACTCACATCCAGCTCCTTACTAATGTGCCTTCAAATCTAATGCCTTTCGCCTCTTAATTTCCCTTTGCATTTCTGCCAAGTCCTGCCTAGTCCTTGGAAGAAATGTAGTGAACTAACATGTGCACATAAGGCCATTTTTTTCCAGATGTAGCAGTCACTGACTGTGAGGCGTGCAGTGAAGATGCTACATGTCAAAGCCCTCTGGAAGGTGTCAAAGACGCGAGTCCTACGTGCAGCTGCACGGCTGGATTTGCAGGAGACGGCATTTCCTGCTACAACCGCACGGCCTGCGACAATGGTGACTGCTGTTACGTCGGCTTTCACTGGTCCTCAGAGCTAGGCTGTGTGGACATTGACGAGTGCTCTTCCTCTGAAGAACCCTGCCCAGCACCGCTGATTTGCCAGAACACACTGGGGTCATTTGATTGCCAGATACCGAGCGGGAGTGCGGTGCTCCCTGAGCCCAAAAATGCTTCTATGGGCCACCAACGATCAGAACGCAGCGCTAACCAAAATCCAAATTCAGTGTTGTTCCACTGCGGGGATGTAATGTGTCCCAATGGCCAGGACTGTCTCACTGTTCAAGCACGCCAACAGTGCAGAGACCCGTGCCTTCACAATACCGCAATCACTGACCCGTGGCGATCCACTGACTTCACTAACTCCGAGGTCAAATGTGACCGAAATATCAATTTTCAAAATCAGTGGTACCGCCTTTTTCTGGGGCAAAGCAGTGTGCAGATGCCGGAGAGGTGTGTTCCAAAGACTATGTGTGGTACTAATGCTCCACTCTGGCTGCCAGATGGCCACCCAGGGCTTTCTGATGGGATCGTCTTGAGCCCGGTTTGTGGGCACTGGACTGATGGCTGTTGTCAGTTTGAATCTAATCCAATCCACATCAAGGCTTGTCCAGGAAATTACTTCGTCTACAAGCTTGTCCAGCCAACTGCCTGCCGATTAGCCTATTGTTCAGGTTTGTTGTATCCTTCCTGCACACATAACACTTTGTAGATTCAGCAGACCAAAAATTTGGGATTATATACTCAGCGCCATTAAAGACGCACTGGTGAGGTATGTGCTGTATTTGCGGCAAATTGAAGAATTGATTGATTTTTACTGCTTTTCCAGCGAGGCACGAGAGGAAATCAAGAAACGCGCGTGGTATTGTAATCCTGACACGCGCCACGCGAATGTGCCAAGCACTTCAGTAATAACAAACATTTAGCTGTGCGTGATGTGTACAGTGACACTGGACTTGTTCTTTTTGGTGTGGTCAATAGCCTACATAAAGCCAACAAAAAAAATGAAAAATGCTACTGCATCAAGAAAATGGAATGGCTTGTGACACAGGAGAGAGAAAAAGAGCCTTTGGCATGTTACGGGCAGGTCTCAGCCGCCGAGAGGTGGTGCGTCATTTGCACTGTCACCGTTCAACAATCAGTCGGCTGTCTATCCGAGAATGGAACACAGGCACTGTCACTGACCGATCCCGCTTAGGGCAGCCACGAGTGACGATGGCAGCTCAAGAGCGCCACATCTGGTTACAGCCTGTACGTGACAGATTCCGGACAGCAACAAAAACTGATCATGAGATGAGGGGTCCGAGACGATTGAGGGTGAGCGCAAGTACCGTTTGACGCCGTCTATGTGAGCAAAACATGCGTGCACATGGCCCCTACAGAAAACCCAGTTTTTGCCCATTTACGCATGGCTGCCCTTACCGTGGTCAGTCAGCGACAGTCCCTGTTTTCCATTCTCAGACAGAAACAGAGAAATAAAGTGCCAAAAAATTACACATAGGCAGGTGCCCACAGTCAGAAGTGAAGAGTTCCTGCTCCTGATGATGGGAAAAAAAATGGGTTTTCTGTAGGGGCCCTGTGCATGCATGTTTTGCTCACGTAGACGGCGTCAAACGGTACTTGCGCTCACGCTCAATTGTCTCGGACCCCTCATCTCATGATCAGTTTTGGTTGCTGTCCGTAATCTGTCACGTACAGGCTGTAACCAGATGTGGCGCTCTTGAGCTGCCATCATCACTCGTGGCTGCCCTAAGCGGGATCGGTCAGTGACAGTGCCTGTGTTCCATTCTCAGATAGACAGCCGACTGATTGTTGAACGGTGACAGTGCAAATGACGCACCACCTCTCGGCGGCTGAGACCTGCCCGCAACATGCCAAAGGCTCTTTTTCTCTCTCCCGTGTCACAAGCCATTCCATTTTCTTGATGCAGTAGCATTTTTCCTTTTTTTTGTTGGCTTTATGTAGGCTACTGACCACACCAAAAAGAACAAGTCAAGTGTCACTGTACACATCACGAACAGCTCAATGTTTGTTATTACTAAAGTGCTTGGCCCGTGAACGTGGTGCGCGTCAGGATTACAATACCACGCGCCTTTCTTTCTTTCCTTTCGTGCCTCACTGGAAAAGCAATAAAAATCAATCGATTCTTCAATTTGCCGCAAATACAGTACATACCTCAGCGGTGCGTTTTTAATGGCGCTGAGCATATATATACTGTGTATATATATATACAGTATCTCACAAAAGTGAGTACACCCCTCAAATTTCCACAATTAATTTATTATATCTTTTCTGGGGACAACGTTACAGAAATGAAGACTGAATATATTCTAGAGTAGTCATTGGACAATATGTGTAGCAGTGTAGATTTACTGCACTGTCCAAATAACTGAACAAACAGTCACTATTTCCAAAATGGGTGGCAACTAAAGTAAATACACCTCACCGCCAACATGCCAAATTGAGTCCATAGTGTCAATATTTAGTGTGACCACCATTGTTGTCCAGCACTGCCTTGATTCTCCTAGGCATGGAATTCACCAGAGCTGCACAGGTGGTTGCTGGGATCCTCCTCCACTCCTCCATGACAACATCACGGAGCTGGTGGATGTTGGACACCTGCTGCTCCTCCACCTTCCTCTTGAGGATGCCCCACAGGTGCTCAATGGGATTCAGGTCTGAAGACAGACTTGGCCACTCCATCACCTTTACCTTCAGCTTCTTCAGGAAGGCAGTTGTCATCTTGCAGGTGTGTTTCGGGTCGTTATCATGTTGGAAAACTGCCGTGCGGTCCAGTTTCCGAAAGGAGGGCATCATGTTCTGCTTCAGAATGTCATAGTACATGTTGGAATCCATTATTCCATCAATGAAGTGCAGCTCCCCAGGACCAGAAGCACTCATGCAGCCCCAGACCATGATGCTGCCACCACCATGTTTGATTGTAGGCAGTACACACTTGTCTTGGTACTCCTCACCAGGGCGCCGCCACACATGCTGGACACCATCTGATCCGAACAAGTTTATCTTGGTCTCGTCAGACCACAGAACATGGTTCTGGTAGTTAATATTCTTGGACTGGTTGTCTTCAGCAAACTGTTTTCGGGCCTTCTTGTGGGCTAGCTTCAGAAGAAGCTTCCGTCTTGGCCGACAGCCATGCAGACCGACTTGGTGCAGAGCACGGCGTATGGTCTGAGCACTGACAGGCTGTTCTCCCACTGCTGCAACCTCGTTAGCAATACTGCCAGCACTCCTGCTTCTGTTGTCTGAAGCCAACTTGTGCACCTGACGCAGAGCATGAGGACTCAACCTCTTCGGTCGACCCTGACGAGGCCTGTTCTGAGTAGAACCAGTCTTGGAAAACCGCTGGATAACCTTGTCCACCGTGCTCTAGCTCAGTTTCATGGTTTCACAGATCTTCCTGTAGCTTATACCATCTTTGTGGAGAGCAACAATTCTCTTTTTCAGATCCTCAGAGTGCTCTTTCCCATGAGGTGCCATGTTGACCATCCAGTGACCAGAATGAGAGCATTGCACCCAAAGCACCACAATTTAAACCTTCAGCACATGTTACACAACCTCATATGGCCCAGTCGAACAGATAAAAGCATGATGAATAAGACACGTTTCATTACTTGGTTGGCCATTACCAACTGGGGTGTGTACTCATTTTTGTTGCCACCCATTTTGGAAATAGTGACTCTTTGTTCAGTTATTTGGACAGTGCAGTAAATCTACACTGCTACACATATTGCACAATGACAACTCTAGAATATATTCAAGTTTCATTTCCGTAACGTTGTCCCTTGAAAAGGTATAATAAATTAATTGTTGAAATGTGAGGGGTGTACTCACTTTTGTGAGATACTGTATATATATATATATATATTATATATATATATATATACACACACACACACACACATACACTGACCAAAAAAAGAATCACAATTTTCTATTTCTTGATTTTATCGAGTGTAACCATTATTAATCAACACTTCATTGGTATCACATGAAAGAGGGAATCTCAGACGATAGATATAACAGGAAATCGGGTTCGAATATTGCCATGTTGGCATTTATTTAACAAGGTGAAGTTCGACATTACGAAACACAAATGACACTATCAGTATCTCGTTTGTCCCCCATTAGCGTCGCACACGGCGGTACACCTGCGTCTCATAGACATCACCAGACGTCCGATTGTTGCTTGTGGAACGCTGTTCCACTCTTCGGTCAGTGCTTATCTTAGCTGACGCACTGTAGCTGGTGGTGGTCGACGTCTCCGGATCGCTCTATCCAGAATGTCCCACAAGTGTTCTATAGGTGAAAGATCTGGAGAAAACGCTGGCCAGGGATGGATTTGCATGTTTTCGGCCCGAAGGAACTCCGTACAGATATGTGCCACGTGCGGACGCCAGTGGCGTAGCCAGCGGGGGGGAAAAGACACGTCCCTTTATGACAGCAATTAGTCCTGGCTAGTTCTCAATCATTTTCCTTTATTGACGCGTTTTCCAATTATCGTAATTGGCGACTGAAGACACGGTTTCTCTCCATATGCGATCTAACAACGATGAAATCATGGGCTAAATTCAGAACAGAAAAATAATTTACTTATTAATAGGCCAATGCTTCGCGTTGATTGGACTGGTCCGTGTTCCAATGAAACGCAGACTTTCACTCTCGGTATTGTGTGGGTTGATAAAAAAAAAAAGTGGCACTCGGCAGTTCAATAGGCTATAAAAAGCGTGCGGCTCCAGCTATGTGTGTTAGAGTCGACAGGTAGCTATGCAATTTTGAATAACGTTGATTTAAATACGGCAAATACGTGTCCAGATGAATGACTGTCGTCCTACCTAATCGGGGAGAACAAGCAGCACGTTAAGTGTGGAGTGCTCGCGGAGTGAACCTTCTGTTCTGAAAATGAGTGAGAACAGGTCAGGACTAATAATTGTTTTAAACGGATGTTTTGTGCAACCCAATTCTCTGTTCTTGTTCCGCAACTGTACTAAATTTTGCCCATGATTTAATCGCTGTTAGATCGCATATGGAGAAAAATTGTGTCTTCAGTTGCAAATTACGATAATTGGAAAACGCGTCAATAAAGGAAAATGATTGAGAACTAGCCAGGACTAATTGCTGTCATAAAGGGACGTGTCTTTGTCCCCCGCTGGCTACGCCACTGGCGGACGCGCGTTGTCCTCTTGGAATTCAGCCGTTGACGTCGGATAAACGGAAGGACGACTGGACGGAGAATTTCATCGCGGTAAAGGACGGCGTTGAAGGTTTCCTTCAACAAAATGAAGGCTGGTTTGGTTTGTAGCAGAGATGCAAGCGGATATGACCGTCAGACGCTGGAGTCCTAACATGTGGCCTACCGGATCTGGTGCGATCGACCGTGTGTCCAGTGGCATTAAACCTGGTTCTGAGGCGACTGATTGTCGCAGAATGCACGCCGAATTGACAGGCAACTCTATCTACCCGACTTCCAGCCTGTAGCATCCCAGTCGCGTGTTCTCGTTGAACTTCCGTTTGTTGTGGCATTATAACCCGCCTGATTTTTACTCATTTTCAGTCAGACTTTTATAGGCCCCGGTTTCTACGAGGAACTCAAAACAAAAATGGGAGTGTTAGGACAGTGGTAGTACTCGAACCCAAGCACTGCCGATTGTTTGGTTCCGGATGAATGGCAGCTCCAGAATGTGCGCTGTGACCACGAAAATCTGTATGGCAGAAGTACTCACCTCCAAATATAACTCAGAGCAAAAGCATCTTTCTCAATGGGTTTGTCGAAATTTGGCACCGGATTACGTAATTGCGTTTCTTTTTTTGGTCAGTATCTCTGCAACATGTTTTGAAAACTTAGACCCCCAAAATCAAAAAAGTGTTATTTAGTGACTAAGGTACTTCTTGCACACACGTCTTCAATTATTCAAGGACGTTCTCTCCCTCATGCACATTTTTGATGCTGTATATGAATGGATTTTAGTTTTAAATCTCAACCAGTGCTTCATGATGCTGTCAGTGCACTGAGATTCCAATCAATGCATGTGGAAAAATTAGCTTCTTTCCCAACAGGGCAGAATAATTCAGAACGAAACAGTAAACGTCAATCTGCAAATTAAAAAAAAAATATCTTTAACACTGTCCCAGAATGGGAAGTTTGTAACAATGTAAATTCAGTGGGTTTGTAAACTTCTTCAGTTTATCATCATGTTGGGTGAGAAATTTCCACCATGTGTGCAAATTTGATAATGAAACATGTTGAGCTAGAGATCAAAAGTATTTCCCTCAGTCCACTGAGCAAATAGAACATTCACAATATCAAATGTAGAAGTGTGAGCATCTAAAATTCAAGAAGCATCATTAAAATTGGGCTTTGTGATGTCTCCATATTATAAAGCCACGCTGTGGGCATTATTGGTTGTCTCTGGGCTGTCTATTCCCTCCAAAGGAGAAATCTGGATTATCTTCCGAGAAAAATTAATGCACACTTTTATTAAATACTGTATATTACTTTTCAAATGGAAATCTGGTGCTTCATGTTTAAAAATGCATATGACCACCAGTGACCTGCAGAAGTCACTAAATCAGCCAATAATTATTGACTGGCACTTAAATTTTAAAATGTTCAGTGGGGTACAGAGAGAAACTCAAAATGCCAATATGAGAAATACTGCAATTTAACAATGTTTCTATGGAACCAACCAAAATTATTTATTTGTTCAATGGAAAATCTGTTTCCTCTAAATCAATTTCCTCTTTAACAATCATTGGCACCACTAGATATTATTGAAAACAAGAGGCTCCTCAGAGCCTGTACTCGGGCCGGGTCTAGGCCTGGGCCAATCCATAGATATATATATTTAGAACGCTAGATTGCTGATGATGTCTTATTGACATTATCCAAAGTGAAGCACCCGGCCGCCATATTGATACACCCAACTTCTCCATAAAAATGGTTTCCTATGAGGCCAATTTCAAATAAGTCAATATAAGCATTAAAATGCCGAGATGTGCGGCTGCCTTTTGCAGCAACAGTGATTTGAAGGGCTGTAATAAAACGTTTAATGCGTAAGTTAACGTAGAGATGCAAATTTGTCACTTTAATAGAAAAAATCGCGTTCGCTTGCTAGCTAGCTGATTAGCCGTCCCATTGACTTAAACAGACCGCTGACTAAAGCAAACGCTAGCGATGGATAACGGTCTCCAGCGAGCTACCTTGGTACCCTTACCGTCGCGGGGACTGCATTGACTAAGCAGTCAATAAAATGAACAAGGTGGCTAACTAGCTAGTTACTTGTAATTGACATTCAAGGACAATGTTTCTTACCTGCATAATATTTAAAACAATGGACAAGTCTCTTTGTCTGTTAATACAGAGTTCCAAAAGACAAGGAGGGGAGAAAGGCTTGGTTGTTAGAAATCAGGAGAAAAAAAAACCTTTCTCTATCCCCTCGATCCGTGCTATGCAGTGATAATTTTTTGAGAGCAGTGTTATAATTGGACAGGGGCAAAGAAGACGCTAAGTAAACGAGTAGCCAGAGTTAAGTAGTGCTACCTTTTAACAACGTTGGCATTAGCCATATGATTCAGTATGAACAATTTGGTCAACGGCATATATGCTCAATCAGGGTACAATGAAGTGAGGAAACCAGAGAGTAATTTGATAACATATACGGACATTCATCGACGTTGCTTATAACGGCGAAAACTGCCAAGCAATTATTTTATCAGACGGTCATTAAAAGCCTAGGTCACCTTAACTGAACTTTTCTGCTCGCACTTGAACGTTGACATGGAGTAACACTTCGATCTTCCCTTTAGTAAGTGTGCTGCTTTCCATCCTCCAAAAAAGCACATATTTAGGGAGAGAAAATGTTGCTCTGCACAGCGATACCAAAATCACCCCGACTCACAAGCAAATGTTTTTGAAAATATAATTTTACAGTAGGCAAAAATGAATGGGAGTGTACGTGCAATTTTAACTTCCCGGTGTATACGCTCCTGGGACAGATGCTTCACTTGAGCGTAGCGTACCCTATAAGCAATGTAGTGTTCTATATGTATATCTATGGGCCAATCGCGAAACCGCGTGCGCGCATGAGCAGGACAATCGCAACCCCGAGAAAAAACAAGAGGCTCCTCAGAGCCTGTACTCGGGCCGGGTCTAGGCCTAGGCAAATCGCGAAACCGCGCGCGCACGAACAGGACAATCGCTACCCCGAAAAAAAACAAGAGACTCCTCAGGGCCTGGGGGGGTATATAGCGAAGCAAGATAAGTGGGTTAGCGAGGTATATCGAGCCTAAATAAAGGCTTTTCAATGTCACGAAGATGCCTCTCTTTTAACGTGGCTAGATTAGCACGGTAACTTACGCTGCGAACTTAACCTGGTCGGGAGCAGGTTATGTGCTGAGTTTCGGCTGTAATCAGCTATACATGTGCTGCCTTATCTCTAAGCACCTTCTTTGAAGTTGGCGTCACCTTTCTTGAATAATCCTGTGGATTTTGGTGCCTGAAACGTAAGCGGTTCTCTTCGGAGGGAGACTGGCATGACCCGTTCGCTTTTTCTGACGATATTCTCTATGAACGCTACAGATTGTCAGCTGAGGGAATTCGTTACTTATGCGATCTACTGGAGCCATATATTGGCAATACAGCAAAGAGAGGCACTTAAGTTGCAAGAACAGTATGCATAACGTTGCGTTTTTTGTTTTTTGTTTTTTTTGCCACGGGAACCGACAGCATTCAGATGGTGATGCAGAAAATCTGAGCAAGAATATTTTATGCCGCGCTTTACATTTTACACAGCATACCATGAAAATAACTTAAATAATTATGAAAGCAAAGCAGCACAGGGTGTACCACTTTAAAAAATGTTCTCATGCTTTGTTTTAACTTGCTGCCATGTCCTCTTGTCAGTGCTGGTACTGCAACTATTAAAGCGTATTCAACTATGAAATAGTATTTTATGCCACAGGACTACTGTAAATTTGCAATGGTACAACTGGTTAGGGTTAGCGGTGGAATATGATTTTATTAAAATCATGCTGTATAAAAGAAAAGCAATGGAAAAAATACTTTAAACCAAAAACGAAGAAATTGGTAAAACAGAGTTTATTATTGGTATTTATCAGTCAGATAATATTCAATCTATAATGTAATTTCACTTTGTTTCATTTAGCCGAGAAACTAAAGTGATTTCCACTAGTCCTTCATCAGAGGACTTACGCATTTACACGGTCAGCTTTTCCGCCAGAATTCCTCTCTGGCCTTATTACAACCAACAAGAATACATGTACTAACATGAGCCTCAATTACAATTTCCCAAGAATCTATGCGCATGCATAATCGTGCGTCTTTCGAAGTGTTCAACCAATCAGTGTAAAAATTCAAATGTCTCCCACTAAGCCGCTGGGGCGCCCCCTGGTGCCGCGGGGGGAGAAATCCCGCAGTCTTTCTGATCCTGGATCAGGGATAGCTTCCTCGGAGGAACATTCAGCACGCGATCGGTAATTTTATGAAGGGAAATACGGAAAATTGACGCACGGAACTTTGTGCAAAAAAGTTATCTGTGAGTTACCAATTATCTATGATTGCGAGGTCAGGGTTTGTTGAACCGGATTACTGAAATAAAGGCTGTCTATGTTGAACTTGCTTCGTAGTATACCCCCCTTGTACTTGGGCCGGGTCTGGGCCAATCGCGAAGCCGCGCGCGCGCATGAACAGGACAATCGCGACCCCGGAAAAAAAAAAAAAAAAAAAAACGGAGGCGAAACTTAGACTCGTGGCCTACCGGCCCGAGTAATTATAAAATCTACCAAATTTAAACCAGCAATGAAATTCAACTTATGTAAGTTCATCTTAGTTTTAAGGAACTATACTGCATCTATACATCATTTCCTGTTTCACAAGGGTATAAAAATGAAGTAACACGTAAAGAAAATTCCCTTATTATCCGGCACAATAACGAAAACAAAAGGTTAATCACATGGATGGTTACACACCCAAATATGATGCTGAAAGCAGACTTACTCTGTATGAACATTTTCTGATCACTTAAAATGTAAGCTGACCTTTTCCAGATGCTAACACTGCAGTGTGCGGGACCTGTGGACAATATGAAACCTGTGTGAGCGAAGACAAAGTGAACTGGCGGTGTGAGAGAGGTTGGTGAACGAGCTCAAGGCATTGGAATACATCTGACTTTTAAAAAATATTTTTTGATGCAGCTTACTCGATCAGAGCTTAGTTTCACTATTAGCTTTTTTACTTGCTTGCCTGTCAGAATTTGTTGTTGCTAGAGTTGTAGAGTTTTGTAAAGAAACATCAACTGCTTCTAACTGGAGCGACCTGATATAGCGCGAAACTGTCGTAAATCGGGAGACGAGATGAATGAGCAGGATTTCTTGTAGACGTCTGCACTTCCGGTCATAAGGCCAGCTTTGCCAAGCCAATGCATGTTTGTCGGAATGTGATGAGCGCTGAGCAGCTTCACAGTAGAAAACCATCTTGGATACACAGATGTGAACAAGAAAATACCGCAAAATTCAAATAAACGTTAAATTCAAGTCAAAGCTGGAGTCCACGTCTTGAAACTAAACGCTAAAAATCTTAATTACATTAGCAAGTGTTCGACGGCGTGCGGTTGTGGGTGTAAGTTCACTCGTCTACATTTTGAACTTTGACCCGTCATTATCGGCGACCATATCCGCCTTGCGATGTGCCGTATTGGATATCGGGTTGCTCCAATTGAAGCAAAGCGCTACTCTTGAGTAACATCCTTGAATTTCCCAGCTCAGAGGCTGACTGGGGAGTTATTTCTCAATGTTATTTTCCCTCCTGCCAGGAGTTTTACCTCATTTGCTATTCAAGGGATTCAGGCTGGGCACAGCCCCCATCTGCTGCAAAAGTAAAGCATCTTTAAGGCAGTTTTCTTGTGACAAGTGTGAAAATGAAATTAATTGAACACCGTTACCTTTCATTCCGATAAACAATTCCTCTTCAATTCCAAGGTCATAGTTAACACAAGACCAGGTCAAAACCTAGTATATAGCAAGACCATTTATGGTTTATGTGTAAATTGTGAGCAATGAGCAATGGCCAATGGGAAAAGTACATTCGGCTGGCCGACCATTCAATCACTCACTCACTTAGCCATGGATGTCGGGCCGGACCATGCCAGTCTGGAGAAAAAGCCTCTTAATATTGAGTACATATGTTTGCCGTGTGTCTGGTTTTATAAGTGTCACGGTACAAGACAAAAGTGTCATGAAAGTGCAAACTTTAGGTTGACACGTGTTTCTTCTCAAATGACTCAGTCAAAATCAGGTATATGGCATGACGATTGCATGCTAATTCAATGTTAATTTCCGTTAGCGGCATAATGGTAATTCCTATTATGTGTTAGAACTGAGGTAATTCCATCACTTAGCTACTTAGTCACTCATGATCATTCAGGTTTGAAGGGCTGGCTCCATTGTTGCGGTCTAGCAAATAGATCAAACGGATTCCTCTTCTGATTAAAAGCAAATGTGGGTTTATTTGTCACTGTTATGAACACAAAGTAGACTTGCTCAAAAATAAAAATCTAACAGATAACTAAAGCTTTGTATCCATGTATTCCACAATCAAGTCAGAAAACTGTGAGGCTCCACTCATCATACGACATACTAACTGCATTCCTGTGCCTTTGTCTATCCATGGCCCACTTGCTGGTCTCATCTGATAGAGGCATGGACATTGAGTGCTTCTCTCAATGATTTTACTACTAATAACACACATGCATAGAAATTCAAAATGTTAACACTTCTGATTATTCTACTTGTTCAGATTAATGTGCATTATATACAAAACAAAAACAAAAAAAAAGTTAATGAAAGACAGACCAGAAAATAAGTTTGCGTGTAATTATTAAAGAAAATCAAATTTATTATTAGCGTGTGCACATTTATGCTCATTTCATCAAACTTTTGTTTTACGGTCACTTTGACTGAGTGACCATAAGAGTATATTAACTAACTAGCTAACTTGCGTTTCTTTTATTGCTCAGTATATATGTGATATGGTAATTATGAACAAATAAGAACATAATTATGAAAATATGCATGACATAATTTAAAATATGAATTTGGTTCCAACATTTATATAGTTATAGTTTTAATGTTTATTTTCTGCATTTGTGAAAATTAGACCAAGAAAACAGCTACTAAGCCGTTTCATCTAGAACCGATATAATGATGAGGGTTGAGAACTAAAAACGCATCTCTTTTTGTTGCTCATCATCAGATGCCCCACAACTGGTGTGTGGTAGCAGTTTCATGCAGGCGGGGTTAGTCAAGGCTCATCTGGCTGCCAGTGGTCTGGATGTCTCATCTGCACACCTGGCAGACTTCCGGTGCACAGCTCATAATGAGAGTAATGGCGTGGTGTGGTTTCAGATGGAACGCAAGTCGGGGAACTGCGGGACCCTGCTGACGGTGAGATATCATCCTTTTAGGGGAGTCCTCAAAGAGCTGAGTTTCAAAATCTTATTCATTCTTCCTTTTTTCCATATAATAATTCCATCAAAAGACATAAAACGTGCATCTTGAAGGCACTTTTGTCCATCTACTGAATGTATTAGATAGTGAAGACAAAGTACTTGCTGCTGATTAGTAATTTTTCACCAGATACTTTATAGAACTGATGATTTCATTCCAATTTACACGTCACAAGACGTACTGTGACCTGACAGATATCATGGGTGGAAAATTTATGTACAGATAGTGAATTTCCTCCTCTGTATTTTTTTCTCCATTATCTGACCCCTGGACAATCCCCTTCAGTTCAATTTGTTTGACCCTCATGCGATCCTGGTGCTTAATATTATTTTCACTCTGTTTTGGCAGACAAATGACACCCACGCCATGTATTCCAACTCTTTATTTGTTTACCCGGTTACCGATGGAAATGAGACCTTTTCCATTCCGAAGAGAATTCCACTGTCCTGTGTGTACCCTCTGGACTCGAACGCCAGTCTGGATGTAGCTGTCCAACCCGAACTGTGAGTACAGCTACAACTAAGAATAATACTAATTATACTAATAACAAGAGCAATCCGAGATTTCTGATCTCCGCCAAGGGATGATGTTGATACAAATGCAAGATCATTACACAATTTTAATGGAGTCGTCCCTTGACCAAGATCTATCTCTGGTGAAAATTTCACGAAGATCCGTCAAGTAGTTTCCAAGATATGCCACTAAGATTGTAAATACAGATCCGGATCCAGAATCCAGATCCGGATCCGGATCATCACAAAATTTTAATGGAGTCGTCCCTGGCCCAAGATCTGCCTCTGTTGAAAATTTCATGAAGATCCGTCAAGTAGTTTCCAAGATATGCCACTAAGATTGTAAATACAGATCCGGATCCAGAATCCAGATCCGGATCCGGATCATCACCAAATTTTAATGGAGTCGTCCCTGGCCCAAGATCTGCCTCTGGTGAAAATTTCATGAAGATCCGTCCAGTAGTTTCCGAGAAATCCTGTCCACAGACAGACAGAAGGACAGACAGACAAATAAATAAATAAATAAACCGACTCGATCGCATTATCTCCTTGGCGGAGATAATAATGAACAAAATATAATTTTTAATAAAGAGTAGGAAAAGACGAGGTTCTAAAATTATGCATGTTTGTTTTGATGTAAGTGCTGTTCTGTTCAATTCCACTCCATCCTTGTATTGGAATCCCCCCGCCCCAAAAAAAAAAAAAAAAAATGGTGAAAACCAGACTAACTGTTTGGCACGTGACAGTATATACTGGAAGTTTGAAGTTATTTTAAAATATTTCTTTTATACATTTATTTTTTCAGTGGCAATACTATGAGAACTTCATCTTTTTTCAAATTCTACTGAAGTGACTGTCCAATTGCTGATTGCACAGTATTGGTGCTCGCAGCTTTCTTGATATCTCGAGAACAGCTCAGCTGAACTATGTCAAACTCGACACAGCACTTCAGTGGGTCCTCATTAATACCACCACTGAGTTTTAAAGTGATCAGATGAACACCTCTTGAGATATGCCAAGGTTACACATACACACACAAACAGAGATATCTTGGTTTATTGTATGATGCCACCTGGGGAAAAATAGCAAATAAAACATTTGCAAATTGGCAGAGTGAGAGAGAAAAATAGTGGTAAACTCAAGGTGCAGTCTTCGGGTGAAGAGTCTAGCGGTAACAAGTTCTCCCCAACTTCATCTCTTCAGATGCTAGTCAGGATCACAATCCTCACCCCTCCACCATTGCTAGTCAAGCAACTTATCACCAAGTTGGATTTTTTTTTAACCTTAATATATTCATTTGAAATGTTTCACAATTTCGTATCAATTGTCCTACGTTTTAAATCGACGGCTGCCGTGTTTTGCCTTGATGATACTGTGTCAAGAAAGTACCAAGATTTCTTTTCTCATTCTGTGGTACTTTTTAGGTCATTGGAGAATGCAGTCATTGGAGTTGGTTCCAGGCCCGATGCAGTCATGTACCTGTACCACAATGATAACTACACGGACCCCTATCCTGAGGGAGCTGTTTCCATGCCCCTTGGTTCCCCGCTGTATGTAGGTGTGTCTGTTGCAGATTCAGACAGATTTTCGGTCATCCTGGAGAGCTGCTATGCTACGCCCTCTGCTGACTCAGATGACCCGGTGCGCTTCCCCCTGATTCAGAACAGGTCAGTGCATGCTGCTGGACATCTACAGGTGTGTAGCTTAGCTTAGCAGGTGGGGCTCCACTAGTTTGCTTGTGAAGCAATATGAAGAGCAGGAAAAGCGTCAGTTTGTAGCACGTTGTCCTGATAATTATTCCCGATGGTATAGCCCATAAAATTTTAAATAATGCTGTCATTTGTGGTTGGGGGTGATTTTGCCATACAGTATGTGACTGGCAATGTTTTTTTCAAAGGAAGTCTTTGGGTGAATGAAAGGCTGGTGTTCAAATCTATTTCATGAGATTTGCAAACGTGCATGTGCGCAAAAGTGTATACTGTCTGTATATGCGTGTATGTGTGTGTGTGTGCCTATTTGTATAGGCATGTGTGTGTGTGTGTGTGCGTGTGTGTGTGTGTGTGTGTGCCTATTTGTATAGGCGTGTGTGTGTTTGTGTGTGCCTGTCTGTTTAGGCTTGTGTGTGTAAATGTTGTTGTTCCTGCCTGTTTGCCCCCTCCAGGTGTCCTAGCAACCGTCGCCTGGTGAAGGTGGAACCAAGTGGGCCCTCTCTCCCCGGTCGATTCACCGCCTTGGTGAACTTATTCTCTGGAGACAATGGTCATATCTTCCTGCACTGCAGTGTGAGCTTGTGTGACCCTGAAAGGCCAAGCTGCACTCAGGTGGGTTCTTTATTGCAATCAACATGAGAGTCATCTTTCTTTAATGGACTGTTGACCATCTACCTGGATTTAAAGTAATTCTTACCTTTCTGGCATTTTTACACTTTTCTTTGGTAATCTTAAAATACTCCTAATAAGCGTATGGCACACTAAAATGTAAAAGAAATCCACCAGGTGTTGAAACTCTTCAATATTCAATTCTCATATTTCTGATAAAAGTCTGACCAATCATTTTCTTTGGTCCGAATAAAATGATCTGCCGAGCTTTCTGTCTGTCATCCGTCGCCGCGCCCCTTCCAGTTGCCTATAGCTGTCACCGCTTGCAAGTCACGCGCATCTCTGGCAGAAAAAAAAACGACGCATTTGACTGTAAACAAACGGGTGCTGAAATGCTATAATTACAATAATAATGTTAATGGTAGTTCGTCGGACCACAAAGGTAACTAAACGTTACCAGGGCATTTTATTTTATACCACAGATAGAATGGAATATTATGTCATTACTGTTGGTTAGTTTTCACTTACCGGTGCCTCTGAATCTGACTCCATTGACCAGTTTCACTCTCCTACGAAAAAAAATATTGCGTGCGGCGCGAGGAAGTGAACAGCGCGAGTGAAACGAGTCAATGGAGTCAGATTCAGAGGCACCGGTAAGTGAAAACTAACCAACAGTAATTAAATAATATTCAATTCTTTATGTGGTATAAAATAAAATTCCCTCGTAACGTTTAGTTACCTTTGTTGTCTGACGAACTACCATATTTTTTTTTTTCGTAGGAGAAGTCTGGCAATCAGGGGGAGGGAGGCGGGACTTTGGAGGGAGGCGGGGTTGTTCATGTTCAAATTTTTACTGAGTGCTGTGCGACATCCCAGAAAGGTAAGAATTGCTTTAAAAGGTACACTTTATTGAACCCCTTAAAAGTGAGGTTCGCTGAGGTTCGCTAGAAATCGCTGATGCGGAAATCTTAGTGTGTGAACTGCCACTTTCTAATGGCAGTAAGGTTGGTTTCATCACGTTATCGGCCCCTAAATGAGGGTGAATTTGTGGATAAGTTGAGTGCTGTTCTGGAAAGGTGTAGAGAAGTTTTTCCACGTGTTATCATAATGGGGGATTTTAATTATCCCAAGATAGATTGGGAATGCATGTCTGTTCCTAGTCGAGGTGAAGCCCAGCGTTTTTGTGATGTGGTAAATGATTCTCTCTTAGTACCCTTGGTCTTCGGTCCAACTCACAGAGAGGGCAAAACGCTAGATTTAATCTTTACAAACTCACCGGAAACTGTTCCTTTTACAGACATCTGGCTAGGCATGTTTGATTCTGACCACTATCCTGTTATTGCAAACGTTGTGCTTCACCCTGTACGTAATAGAGGTGTTCAACATTTAGTGTGTGATTACAGCTCTGCTGATTTTAACGGTATGCGTGCTTTTCTGAGTCAAAACCTCGGAGCCTCTTTTACCACTAAGCGCAAAACATCTCTGGTTGACCACATTTGGCAGGATTGGTACCGGTTACTAAACCAAGCATTAGATTCTTTTGTTCCAAAAGGTGTCGTCCAGGATAAACACAGACCGCGTTGGATTGACGCCGAAGTGAAGCACTTGTCGAACAGGGTGAAAACTGCACGTCAAAAGGCTCAACACAGTAATAAGCAGTCAGATTGGGACAAATTTCGGGGTCTTAGGAACGAACTTCGAAAATTAACGCGTGACAAATATGATGATTATGTTACCTCCCTAGGTCAAGAGATTAAATCCAATCCGAAAAAAATACGGTCCTTTCACAACGTGAAGACCAAGTCCAATTCGGTTCCTTCTACTGTCAGGTTGAATGAGCGTTTTGCTTCTGACAGTAAGGCTAAAGCCAGGTTATTTAATGAACATTTTCACTCTGTTTTTACTCATAAGTCATATAATGTTTTACTCGATATCGATATATTTGAAAACCCTTTCCTGGCTAACGTGGAGTTTTCCAGTGATGAAGTTCAGATGGTTTTATCACAGTTGGATGTCAATAAGGCATGCGGTCCCGATAAGATTTCTCTTCGTATTTTGAAGACTTGTTCTCATGAATTGAGTTCATCATTGTCATTTCTTTTTAATATGTCTATTTGAAATAGTGTTGTCCCTTCTGAGTGGAAAATTGCCAATATTGTGCCAGTGTTTAAGAAAAAAGACAAGGAATAAGTTGAAAATTATCGAGGTGTGTCTCTTTTATCTGTAGTGTCTAAAGTGATGGAAAGGTGTTTATTTAATAGGATCAATCAGCATATTGAACCACTCTTGCATCCATCGCAACATGGTTTTCGTAAGGGTCATTCTACAGCTACACAATTAGTTCAAATTTTTGACAAGATTGGTAGAGTTTTAGATTCTAGTGGTCAGATGGATGTACTGTACATCGACTTTTCTAAGGCCTTTGACTCTGTGGGCTCTATCTTTCACACTGCCTTACCCGTTGCCACTACCCGCAACCCGTGAATTACGCATTTAGCAGCTTCCACTATCCCTAAACGATATCTTGCGGCCACACTACCCGCTATGCATTATGTCTAATCCTTTATTTGCGCCTGGAGGTGTGCCCTTGGGCGTGTTTATGCGCTTTCCCTAAAATTGCTATCTTGACCACACACTTTAGGGAAAGCGTGTAGCGGGTCCTAAAACCACGCGCTACCCGCATTTGGGCTTTCACAAGAGCCCTATGCATTAGCACTCAGTAACGGAAATTTTTTTCCAGCGAGAGCGGCATTTCAGAACTCTCTTGCAGATGAAGGTAATTTCGGCGACAAGTATGTACACCTGTTTTTGCAGCACGGTCACGCAACTTGCTGTAAAAAAAACAGACAACTGTCCGATTGGAAAATGTAAACGGACGAAACCACGTACTTGTCACCAGAATTACCATCATTCGCTGAAGAGTTCTGAAATGCCGCCTGCTGGGGAAAAAAAAATTACGCGCTGAGTGCCAGTGCATATACCTAATTTTATTTTTTCTAAAATGGGATTTTGTTCTATGCTTCATTTCAGACGGGAGAGGGAGTTGGAAGTGCATGGCGAAACGCTTTTTTTTTTTTTTTTTTTTTTTTTGAAGTTTCCATCACAAAAGGGGTAGGCTTGATTTATTTTTTTTTTTTTACTACAAACCAAACATTAAACAATTTGTCAATGTCAAGTAATAATAATAATAATAATAATAATAATAATACAATTCATGATTAACTTAACAAAAACAGATCCTCCCCTGACTGGATTTGACCTCATGCACGGGCAATTTAACTTCGTCTTTGGAGAAACGTGGCGACCTTCCTCTCTCCATCACGGATTTCGGTTTGAGGATTTGGGATAGCGCAGCCTGCTCCGAAAGGCAATGGCACCTGGCACACTGATTGGTTTAACTGGCGTAACGCCCAAACCACGCCTATGCATAATATAACGGGTAGCGCAGGTGATTTAGGGATATAGGCAGGTGTGCAAGATAGCAACTTACGCGGGGGAACGCCTCTTACGCAATGCGAAATCCCCAAATAACGGGTTTAGGGACTCTGGCGCAAGATAGGGCCCTGTGCCTCATAGCTTATTATGCCATAAACAACGTTCATTTGGCATCCATGGCAATTTGTTAAAATGGTTTGAATCATATCTGTCTAACAGAGTTCAGAAGGTTATTATAGAGGGTGAAGAGTCTACTACTCTTCCTGTGATCTCTGGGGTTCCCCAGGGTTCTATATTGGGGCCTCTTTTGTTTTCTATGTACATCAATGACTTGCCTACCACTTGTAGTAATTCAACTGACTCTGGTCTTTATGCCGATGATGCCAAGTTTCTCAGAATAATTGAGTGTTTGACAGACTGCATCTCTTTTCAAGGTGATATTGATCACTTGATGGAATGGAGTATCAAATGGGGTTTAAATTTTAGTTTTCCTAAGTGTAAAATTATTTCTATTACAAGAAAATAAAATCTATTTGTCTTTCACTACAATTTTAATGGTCGGGTCTTGGAACGAGTCAAAGAGATCAATGACCTCGGGGTGTTGTTTGAATCGGATCTGTCATTTAAAAAGCATGTTGACACCCTTGTAAATAAAGCCAACAAGGCATGGTTTGTGGCCAAGCGGGTAACCGCAGGTTGTAAGAATAATGCTTTATTCAAAACCATGTATGTGAGTGTGGTCCGTAGTGTATTGGAATATGGTAGTGTAGCCTGGGATGCCTCTTCAAAACGTAATTTGTTACGGTTAGAGTCTCTTCAAAGAAGAGTGACAAGGCACATTTTGGGCAAGCAGCATGATTATAAAATGATTATAAAACATGACTATAAAACAAGATTACAAAAAATGGATCTTTTGCCCTTGTCCTTTCGACGTGAAATACTCAACCTTGTATTCTGGCATATGTGTTTTATTAGAAGATTCTCTGTAGATGTTGATAAGTTTGTGCAATTTTGCTCAAGAAGGGGAGATGACTTATTATTGAAAATACTTTTGTGCAATACGGAGACCTTTTATGGTTCATATTTTAACAGAGTAGTCAAATTGTGGAATCTCTTACCCTTCTCCGGAGTACATATAGTCCCTCGACTTTTAAGTATAAAGTCAGTGATTTTTATAGACAGAAATTTACTTTAGGTTTTAATTCTGATGTCACATGTTCTTGGAGCAGCTGCTGCAGATGCCCGTCCTGCCGTCCCACTTAGATTTTGAAGCTTTTGATTTCATTGTATTTTCTAACGTTTATCATTTTAAGGGGAATTCAACTTAGAGGTTTTATCCTGAGGGAATGTCCCTACTGTGCCATGCTTATATTTCATTTCATTCATTGATTTTTTTATTTCAAACTTTGTAATGTTTTAAATGTCCGAGTTTGTATTTGTATGTTGTGTTCATGGCATAGTGAATCTTAAATAAATAAATAATAAAAAAAGTGCACTGTCCTCTACTTTTTCTCCAAAGCACAATCTTTACTGCATAAACATAGTGTAAACACAAGGGTGTTTGGCTTAACCCTGGATCAGGAAGGTCAGTGGTTGAAGACTGCATGCAGGGCGGTGTTTAGCCCCCTGAGAAAAAGATTTAAACCCACATTCGCCTGTGCCTAGTTTTATCAAGTCATTTTAGGTGAATCCATCAGCTAATTAAATGTAATTCAATGCATTCTCGTTATAACAAGTTATTTGCTGGGTGCGTCAAATTTTATACTTTTTATGTTTCACAATTTCTTTTGCATAATAAGGCAGGAGGAGATTGAAGAGAGAGAGAGAGAGAGAGAGAGAGAGAGAGAGAGAGAGAGAGAGATCGTACATCTTGTGTGGGAGCCATACACTAAATGTAAATGTCTTTGTATTGTGCACTGCACTGTTTCACTTGTGGTCGTCACATCACAGGGGCTCTTGAAGTTAATAGTGGCCGTTTACTGGTTTGCCAGCTCAGAGTCAGGGGGTGAGCATTTTTTTTTGACTGCTTTGCTTAACTTGGCTTTTCCGTAAAGGCTTGTGCTGCCATGATTGCATGAATAAGCCTATTGCTAATGGGATTGTGGAATCGTTTTCCTGTACTTGTGCAAGAAGACAATAATTAATCAACTCCACATATGGCTTTGGACCTGCATGTTTTCCAGTATCAGCGTGTCACAACCATATCCTTATTTCGCCCCTTATTTTGTGGTAGTAAGTTGTAGCCACTACATCAAGTATTTACTCTGTACCTCACTGAGGCAAATGCACATTATCATAAGCAGCTAAATGGTCCTTCACTAATTTATGCTCCTTTCACAGACCTGCAGATCCAGGGTTTCTCGGTCTGTCCCTCTTAAGAATTCCGTGACCATTGGACCCATCACCTGTAAGTATGACCATAGGCGGCCTTACCTATGTTTCAACTGTTTCAGTTGAAACGGGCCCCATCCTCTAGGGGGCCTCCAGCTGCCAGGCAAGAATTAAAATCCTATATGTTGACTGTATGAAAACATGCAGAGGCGCGCAGCCAGGAAAGGCAAACCGGGCAAATATTTGAGTCCCCCAAAAAAGGCAAATGTTTGGGATCCCCGACGGCCACTCAAATTGGCACATTTTGCAGTGACTTATAAAAACCCCATTAAGCCTTCGATGAAGGGATTGTAGCACACCCCCGGCCGGTGCCTCGAAATCCCCCGAGACGGGGCCCCTTCTCTGAGTTGCGGCGAATGCGCAGAATATACAGTTCGCGGTGGTCATAGTTACGGGTTTTCTCCCTCAAATTATGATAGTTGCATGGACACTGAGCTGGAAAAGAAGTGTCTAGTAATTATTCATCATCTACAAATGATGGCAGCAAAAGAGCAATGGTAGCTGATGCTCCAGGAATTTCGGAAATGCAGTCGTTACTTTAGCCAATGTTGCTAGCGCCTCGGACTTACTTGGCATGTGAACAAATAAAAAAGTAATTCGCTTGCTGCATTCAGGGGGTATTTAATATTGTATATAACAGTGAGCTTTGATGTGTACATTTTATAGCACTAATTTTTCGTGTTTTTTACACATTAAATTATCCACGAACATTATAGAAATGCCTGGATTCGGGCCAGGTCACGGTCTGGTAGCTTCCGGAACCGACCCAGTCAAAATTGTTTCTGATCGGTAAAATGCAATGATAATTCGCAAAAGTTGCACATTAAAGAACTCTTCTGCTTTCCTTTTATTGGTGTCTGATGAGTATCTGACGGAAATTAGGCACCTTGAAAACGAACGTATGCTTCCAAGTTCCAAGAAGTTATGGCTCTTAGGTAACTTCTGGCTACTCTATGCCCAAGGAGTTTCGGGACATAACCCAACCGAAGCCAACGAGAGGTGAGTTTTCCCGAGACAAGTCGGAGTTCAAGCATCTCCACGCAGAAACAGCGGGCAGAAAATGACCGGTGCGGACCTGTTCGATTTTCGCCTATTTGTTATCAGTGCATAACATTAACGTTACATACTGTGCTGCGTTTTAATATAACGTTAGCTACATGTACTTTGAGCGAAAAAACATGCTCCTTAATTCACATTGCATCGCAACTGGATGAAAACATTAAAACTGTGAACAAGCTGAAAATGTATTGATGGTTTTATATACATCTTCATGGCTATGGCAAAGCCAGCCTCATTCTCTGGCAAAGCAGAGGGATACTGCGTCACCCAGTGTTGCGTAGGGTAGAGCGGGGTAAGATGCCCCCCTTAAGCAGAAATGTTCATAACTGAAGGTAAACAACATGAATTAATAATTTTTTTGCTTGAATGGATAGTAAAGTTGGCTACCACATTTCAAAAGATTTTTCAGAAAGTCACTATAGAAATATTTTTTTTATGTTTAATTACTTTTAAAAAAAAAAAAAAACCCCTGGGGTAAGATGCCCCTTATCTAGAAAAACTTGAAAAGCCTAATACATACTGATTTTACTGCATTTCACATGAGTAATTATCATATTATAGCTGTCTTAATCGGCAGGTACACATCATACAAAAGATCAACATCTTTGTAGAAATTTCCTTGCTAAAGAAATAAGGAAAGAAAGAGGTACATTCTCATAAACTTAACTTTTTATTACCTGACTGAACACCAATGCACAAGAACTGTTGGCATTAAATGCATTTAGGAAAAGATGGTTATATCTGGTGGAATACTAAAAAATATGAGGCACCACATTAGATAAACATGTAGCGGTATAGAACGTATATGAGTATCCATGAAAAATCATTAAAACTAAGAGTGACCATAATGCATTTCACCCAATATATTTCTTTTTAGGCCCTCATTGATGCATATATGATTCATTATTGTGTAACTCCATATGGCCCTACTTTTAACATGTATGGATACACTTTCAACTTTCCATTCCCAAGTTCTTTATAAAAATCATCATGTCTGATATATATTTCCTAAAAATAGAACATAATTTTTTAGAAAAAACTCATATAACAGAATGAATATGACTCAAAATGGGATAAGAGGCCTTCCTTCCCTAGGGGCATCTTACCCCAATCCAAAAAGGGCATCTTACCCCCAGCACTATCATCTTGGTTTTGGCTCATTAACCCAAATTTCTCCTATTATCATCACACAGGACCCCCTTTCATACATAGAAAAGGCTTCAGCGAGTTATACTGACATGTCCTGCAGACTCCTGGAGCATTCAAATACTTGTGGCTGAATGATTCATTTGGTCATTTTTTATAAGAAAGACAGTCAAAACACTAACACTTTCAGTGCTCACATGTCACTTGCTCTGTTGACTCATCTGTTGCTGAGCATTTCCCTCCAGGTGGCAGTGCATTTATATAAGTCAAGAGCCACATACTGGGCACAGCTGAAATTAAATTATAAGCAAAGGGCATCTTACCCTCAGGGGTCTTACCCCGCTCTACCCTTATGTTTATAGCTATGCAAATTTGAATTCAGATCTGGCAATACGAGTCACCGAATGCTTCTAAACCTAGTCTACTCAAGCGACATTAAATTATGTAGATGGGATTTCGAAGTTTGAATTGCATCCAAATTTTACTGTATCATTATCCCAGTGATTATGTTGTAGAGCTATCCCGTAACTCCTTCCCCTCATAAGAAAACAAAAAATAAGGGCTCTTTGCGCCGTTTGTAGGCTATTTAAACCTTTGATCATTTTAGGTGGCAACTTTTTTTACCTCCGCCAACGAAGTTGGGGCGGAGGTTATGTTTTCGCCCCTGTTTATTTGTTTGTCTGTCTGTTTGTGAACGACACAACTCAAAAAGTCATGCATGGATTTGTCTGAAATGTTGTGGGTGGGTTGCTATTACATTAAGGATGGACCCTATTGATTTTCACCGCGATCAGTGAAACAATATGGCTGCCACGGCAGCCATCTTGAAATCCTATGACACGCAATAGCTCAACTTTGCTCCCACTCATGAAGATTTGGATTGTGCTGCCTTGGCGGAGGTTTGCACTCTATGAGTGCCTCTAGTTCAAATTTCTAATTCAGTGCCGCATGAGTACATGAAGACGTCCGCAGTTTGCAATGCAACTAGCTTGTTGGGGTGAGTTACACATTTCAGTTTTTGAGAAATTTATCACATTGACGCATGCGTATATTTTATTGTCAATATTTTAATAAATCATCACAAATAAACATCAAGTTTCATCCAGAAATGTTGAAATTTCACTGGATAGGCTAAGGGGTGAGCTTTCATTCAGAAAAATGATGAAGTTCTTATGTTTGATAGGGCCCCACATTTGTTTTTGAAACGGGCCCCCAGGTGCTTAAGGCTGCCACTGAGTATGACTCAGAGTTCCTGTTGTCACTTCACCTGAGGATAAACTTGCAAATGAGTTTCACCAAGATGGCCATACCTGGCATTTTTCTTGTACCACCCCTGACAGACCTATTGTATTTTAAGCTATGAAAGTGCAACCAGTGTATTAAAACTGCAGTTCAACCCACATGCAAGCAATCTTACTGTGCTGAAATGTGTTTCTCTGGATAGGGTTACTAATTTAAGTGTTTTTGGCAAGTTTGTAAGTATGTTTGTAGTCAAAGTTTGAGCAATTATTTGTGCTTTCAGTTTGTGGGTTAGTTTTGACAGAGGAAACGTGTTCTTTTCTGGCTGTCCTCTTTACACTCTGCGACTTTTGGCTTTGGGTTTTTTTTTTTTTTTTTTTTTTAGGCAGACGATATAGTAGTCTCTCTCCTGATTGTGGAAACATTCGTGATGACATTTCCTTGATTCACTTACTTGGTGAAAAGCAATACTATGGCAAGGCTTATATTTGGATATCGGGACACTGCACTGTTTCTGTGTATTGCAGAGGCACATTGTATCTGTGTAGTTCACTCTGAACGTACTTTCACGGCGTGCCACCGGTAACAATCAAGTTTTTACTTTTCAGGGGAGAAAGTGGCCTGAGAGAATGCCTTTTTTATCTGCAGGTAAGAGCGCAAACACTTATACAAATCCTCACCCCTGGGCTCCGAACAATATAATATTATATGTTATTAATTGCTTGTTTCCGTATTGCCTTGGTATTGGCCTGAGGGTCGCCGCGGCCTTGGGCTAATATTGCAACCCAAAGGCCAATACCAAGGCAATGCGAAAATAAGCAATTTATAATATTTTTATTAATTGGTTAAGTATGTTGTGCTATCGTGACAATATTATGACTATGACTTCTGAAGTACGCGACTTCAAGACTCATTAAAGAGCTAAATGCTAAGTCCGCGACTGTCGTCTGCTTCTCTGAAGAGAGCGCATGCTGAATTCGGCCAATACAGGTCAGCCAATACAGGTTGGCCAAAACAAGATATATTGGGAGGCCGTTTTTACTGTATGCGGGCAATAATAGACATAACCATTTAATATAGGCATGGGCAACGCTCTGCATAAACTCTAATGGAATGCGTAACAGCTGAACTGGGGCGGTAAACAAGCCTCAGAAAACATAAAAAAATGATGTAAATACCATTTTCATACAAAAAGAACACCATGGTTTGATTAAAAGCAACCTTTTCAATAGGATACCCGCATTTCATACATGAACTCTGCCTATTACGGCTAATAACGCGATTTGAACAGAGCTATTATTCGCCCGTTGGATGAATGCGTGACCTCAATTTGCGCCGTGTTTACAAACTTTCAAGTGCACGGCGTGGCAAAAATATCCATTTTGGAGGTAGATTTCAGACAGCCCGCGCTGACGTGATATCCCAGCTCAGCCCTTATTGCCTTACAGCCATCTAATTTGAGAAATTGCGAGTCTGTTCATCCAGTCTAGACTTCCAGGGGATGTGAAATTAGTTCGACAGAAGTTGTTGAAGTTCGTCGAGAGTTCGCCGTGACTTCTTCTCAACAATAGCAAGAAAGGTGAGTGTATTTTTACTGCAAACATAGTTAGTTGACAGAATATCCTGTGACCCTATTTGTGAAGTTTCAGCAAAATATACCAAGGAATAAACCAGCGCCAGGCGTTCAAAATCTACCAGTGTTCTGACGAATTTTGCTACCTATGCCACCTCGCGAACACCGGTCACAAGATTCATTCACTTATACCCTTCAATTCGAGACTGCGAGGATGGAAATCTGAATAATCAATTGGGAAAAATTCTCGGCTCTCGGTAATTCTGTATATCGTTTAAACATTTTGTTAATCGGATTATGAAAGAAGACTGAAAATAAGCGCCGCTTTTTGTTTGGGTGTAAAAGCGCGTATTTAAAGGAGAATAACATTGTATATTGATTAAGCATTGAACTCTGCATAAGTCGAACTGTTTTAATATTTGTTGATGACATTGCTTCGGCTTCCTGGAAGCAAGTACGCACAAATCTGCTGTCCTGTGAGCATTTCAGGTTCGATATACTGAGTAATTACGCCGCAGAAACTTAAACTGGCCCGTCATTCTGCCGAATAGTCTTACTAAACTAGTTAATCGTCTGATTGCTAATCAAGCAAGGGGAGGTTTCTGCCTCGCCAAACTAACCTCCGACTGCACGTCACTGTGTTTTACTATGAATTATTCACAGTAGCTCATTGAAACTATCATGGGAGGAGGGTATATGGACATTATAAAAACAGTGTGAAGTTTTTTTTTTTTTTTTTTAAATCACCACGGGTTATTGAAGGGGGAACGTTTCATAGCAGTGGGAGGGCAAACAACTGCCGGCATCAGCGACTTCACTGCATTTTATACAGTAATGGGCGAGTAGCGTTAATGTTTGCCCTCCCACTGATAATTTTGACATTTTTGCAGGCCATTGATCCAAAAAAAAAAAACACAGGCAACCCATTCATACCATTTTTTAATATCAATGCAAAACCTAATGTTTGTTGAACATAATTGGGTGAAATTCAATGCATTTTCCATTAAAAAGGGCCTAGGGGGCGCTGCTGTACTTCAGAAAAGGGGTTGATGACTTTAGCATCAATTATTTCTGTTAGGGTACCCTAATGGATAATTTGGCCAGGTTTATTTCTGAGTAGACTGCATTTTCGAAAATGCCCTCAGGCTTCACCCCCCAATTTTCACAATGGGTTTTGTTGATAAATGCCGAAATCAGCCATTTTTGGGACCCTGTGGCTCTGAGACCCTTTCCTGTAAAGGCGTTGGACTTGTGGCAAACTCCTCGTCTGTGTCTTCTGTACATACCTGCAAAAAAATCATAAGAAAATAATAATAACTTTTTTCTCAGCAACTCAAGAAATGTTGTCATTTTATTCATTTGTATTGCCCATGCCTATTTAATAAATTACTGTACTGTTGGGGACCATAACATCCCTCAGTGCTGCTGTGTGAACACAAGGCAGCAAGCCACATTCATAAATCAGAAGTACTGATCTAGGGTCAGCTTTCTCAGGTGCTAAGCGTAAAGGCTAAACTGATGCCAGATCAGTGTTTCTACATTAAAATGCTTTAAGTGCGAGCTTGTCCCTTACATTTCACCAACACAGGGGGTTGCAACTGGACTGTGGACTATATTCCTACAATTTATTCCACTTTAATTTTCTAAAAACATTTCTATGCCATATATCAGACCTACCCATATGTAAAATACTGTTCTAATCGTCCTCTTCACCAGAGACACACACAGAGCCAGGTCACGGTAGTTGCACTGTGTAAATTTTAGATGTATTGAACTCTCAGCAGAAGGGTTTTGCTACATTTTTACCACTTAGCAGTGTATTCAACCTGATCTGCTCCTGTAAGTGTTGTGAATCATAATCATAAAGAAGTTGTAAGCTGTAGAAATCACTCGACTGAATGACTAGAAAGTAAAAAATATGGGTAAGATGCTTGAATTTGTATTCAGTATGAAGCGGACTGAATTTAGACCTTCAACTAACAGGCTGCCATCCTAGGTGAAGTTATGTTCTTTTCTACTGGGCGCAATGTTTCATGTACTCCTGATAGTGGTCTCCAAGGAAAATGCACAGAATTTTCCACTATGTCAACGTATCCTTGATGTCGACATTTGTTACGTAATGACGTGATGCGACCGGTTTTACTGACAGTTTGTGGGTGACCTAACTAAATACCCCTCAGACACTTGAAGCGCATCCTCCACTACTTCTCAGATTCATGCACATCTTTGCACATAACAACGATGTCATCCGACAAGGTAAAGTGATTTTGCATGACTTTTCAGGAATATAACTTATAACACGCAGCTGTATTCATTTTGTCACGTAAGATGAAAAGTAACAAAATATCAAAAAGAACGACAATGCATTATTTTAGCTAAAATGCCGTTTGGTAACATTACTGCTAGCCTAATATTTTTGAGTGCAGCACTACAACGGGACTCACTAAAACACACGATTTCACCGCAGAGAAAGTGGTTGGTTTTAGGTGTGAGCTCATATAGTCTGTGGTTATCCCGGTCTATGCAGTTGAAAATACTGAAAAAGTAACGAGAGGACCCAATATGAGCTGACGTCTACATTCATATAAATCACGCTCTCAAATTATAGGACGCGCTGCATGAAATGGCATGGTATTATGCAGTCCCGTTACGGATTTTGGCCACAGCTAAGATAACCTCAGTTGAGTGTAGACACAGCCAAGTCGAATTTCTTGCCTAAACCCAACCAAAACGCCGTTTCAACCAGGCGGAATTCTGACGGTCGGCTCTGATGTAACACCGGCTAGTAAAGTTAGCCTTGTACTTACAATTCAAGATGGAAGAAGCATAGCTCTGTGTCTGTCTTCAGTCCCAATCGATCCCGAACCTCTCGCCAGCGACAAAAACCCTTTCCGATGTTCACTCTAGTTTTATCTCTCGCTCGATCGGAATCTCTTTTTCGTTTCTTGGCCTCTTCAGAACGCGTCCGCCTCGGTTTCGTTGGCTCTGCCATGATCCCCGAAGCACATCTGATGCATAAGCTAAACTTCCTTGTTTATATGCTGTAAAAGAACTGCCGTAAAAATTGTAGAACGATCTTTGCGTCAATATAACAGTAAAATTTATAAGGCCTAGTGGTCCGGGACGGACCACGGCCACTCCAGGCACTCATAGTAAAAGAACTGCTGACATTGTAGAAATTGTAGAATGATCATTTGCAATATTTTTAGTCAATATAACAGTAAAATAATTATAAGGCATTTTTGTTAAGGTACAAAAGTTGTCATGTATTGCTTTAAGTGAACTTAGCTGCCATGAAAAAACTCAAAGAAAGTGAACTAACTTAAAGTTTTAGGGAGGCGCTGATACATTTTTTAAAGTTGAAATAACAGTTGCACTTACACTATGGTTCACATTGACAACTGAGCAAGTCTCACAGATAATACTTCTGTTTCTCTCTTTTCAGGACCATCAAATGCATAGATCTACATCTGCCTCCTGCCCATCCCACCTTTATGCATTTATCTGATTTGATGGGTCGTTTGGGTTTCAAACAATGGATCACTTTGTTTATTGCCATGTGCCTGCTTTGTTGTGATTTGATATAAACCAGCTGTGTGTTATTATGATTAGTTTGTATCCCCTGTGTATTAACAGAATCGGCAAATGAAAAGGAGAGCTAGAAATGGTTTTAAAAGCTGATTACCAACTTACAGATGTGATTGTACTGGATTTAAGGCAACCTTTTAAAAAGTCAGGAAGGTGAGCCGATTTTCATGATAACTGGGTGATACTGCCGATCAAGTTTGTATAATCATTGCTCAATTATAATCCTATAATGCTGGGAATCTGGTAAAATCAGTTACACTCTTTTTTTAAATCATAACATTTCTTATAGGAATGCTGAGGCTGAAAAATGCCCTAAAATTAAGAACATGTTTTGAACATCCAGAGGGAGAGAACAAGTTTTGAAGTAAGGAATGTGTATTGAGATAAGAAAATCCAAAGACTTGCAACTGACCTGTAAAGTTTGAGAGTTCTTTATTAGTTGCTCAATTTAAAATGCTAATTCCCTAGAAGATTCAATGTTTTAAACCGTTATTAGTGAAAAACAATTTTTTTAATCGGCTTTTTAAACTAAAAAAACAAGAAAATTTTTAACATTTGAAGCTGAAATCCACAAAAAAGTTAGACATTCAAGTTCAGCACCCAAAATGGATGTTCTTATAAAAAAGAGAGTGTACAAAATTGTTGAGGATTGAGTTGTTGATTCACTGACACATTATATCTTATTTCTAATCTTTAAGAAAATAAAACATTTTTAAATTGCTGAATTGAACGTCATCGACTTCTTCGCTGCTGGCCAGAGCTCGCCCTTCAGTAAGAAAACCGCCAAGCGACCAGTTTCAGGTTCCCTCAGAGTTCTTCTATTTCCATAATACACATTTCTATGGAATGACTTACAAAAAAAAAGAAAGATCAACCACACAATAAACAATAAAAAAGTTGACTGAAAAAGTAAGGCAACCAGCTGCCAAGCATTTTTGAGTTTCAATTTCAAGTCCCTCATTTTTGAGAAAATTTGTAGTTCGAAGTTGGGCAAACTGAAGAATATTTTGCAGCTGGTTGCCTTACATATTTTAGTTTAGTCAGCTTTTTTACAGTGAAATAGAAAAACGTAAAAATCATACGGTCATTGTCAAGAACGGAGTCATTATCAAGCTTAGGTCTAGGGGATCATTTAGCAAGGCGAAGCCCCCCAAGCAAAGTCACATCGGGCCCATTTAGTAATGTCAATGACAGAATCATGCCGGTGAGTGATGCAGTGGCGTCTGAGGGCCCGAAGATCACGGGCATCCAGTAAAGGTCTTCGGCCTTGTCCCTCATGCACAGAGATTTTTCCAGTTTCTCTGAATCGTTTGATGATTTTATGCACTGTCGATGATGAGACCTTCAAAGCCTTTGCAATTTGACCTTGAGGAACATTGTTTTTAAAGTATTCCACAATTTTTTTTACACAAGCCTTCACAGGTTGGAGAGCCTCTGGCCATCTTTATTTCTGAGAGACTCAGCCTCTCTAAGACATCCCTTTTATAGCCAATCATGTTACACACCTGATGCCAGTTAACTTAATTACTTGCTAAATGTTGTTTCAGCTGATTTCCTAATATATTAATTGCTTTTTCTGCCCTTTTTTGCCTGTGTCCCAACTTTTCTGAGACCTGTTGCAGCCAGAAAATATGAAATTAGCTCATTTTGTGGATAAAAATGTAAAATGTCTTAGTTTCAACATTTGAAATGTTATCCATGTTCTATTGTAAATAACATATTGGCTCATGTGATCTGAAATCATTGTATTTTGATTTTATTCACAATTTACACTTCGTCCCGACTATTTCGGAATTGGGGTTGTAATAAATAGTGTCTGCCTGATAATGTAATAACACTCAGCCGATAATGTAATTACTTAGTTTTTATGTTGGCATAGTGTCATGTTGTTGTAGAGCCAAGGCCGGATTAATACCCCCTGGGGCCCCTGGGCGCTGAAGCTCATGAGGCCCCCCTCCCTTCCCTAACACCCACACCTTCCGAAGAAGGTGATGCAAAGCTACTCACACCCAGAAAACAGCAGGCGCCCGATGGAGCCTTTGCCCCATTAGAGTGACTCCACAAACACGCGCACAAACACACACGGTGCTTAAGCCCACCTTAATTATATGAACGTCCAACCAAGCTGGTATGTCAAATCACACACTGACTGGTCAAAGGCTGAATGACAAAGTCCAGCTGAGTAGGGTGCAAGTATGCCTGTCCAATCAGGGTGTTACAAAAATGATTTTTCCCACTTGTCCCTCTGGGCAAGTGAGTCAAAAAAATGGTTGCCCGAATTCAAAAGTCACTTGCCTGGGGGGAAAAAAAAACCACATAAGACTTTCTCTCTCTCTTTCTCTCTCTCTCTCTCTCTCTCTCTCTTTCAGAAATACCAATGTTTTATTTATTATGCTGACTGAATGCATTAAACAATCTGTGTAGACAAATCTACACACCAAATGACATTACAAAACAAACTTATCCTACCGTGGCAGTTAACAAATGACAGATCATGGAACAAGATAAAATGCACCTACATTTCTGGTGATCTTAACAATATAACTCAAGCAATTGCTTGTGCTGTGTAACTTTCATATAGTATTCCGTTAAACACAACAAACAAACACCCACAAACTGAAAATATATGATAATTTCAGCTGCAAGTTAAGACGGCACTGCAAGTTTGAAGCGATCCCGGCAAACATAATGTTCAAGATAACTGGATTCTGAAGAGCATAAACCAATAAGATGACACTCATAAAGTGATGGGCCATGCAATCAGATGAAGTGATCAATAGCAGAACTCCAGCACTGGCTTTTGTGGTGAAATCATCGCAAGTATTCGATTAAGGAGAAATAAAGTAGACAGGTTTCCACACACTTAAACTAAGATTGGACCCAAACAAATTTTGACACGCGTAATACAATCAGGAGGTGAACGTGAACGACGTATAATCAATGTGCATTGTCAACTCTGGGCCCAAGCTCTCCTTACTGACAAGATGTCGTCGTTTTTATCAATTTCATATTTTATTTACACCGTGTGTCAACGTTTAAAGGCCCAATATGTAAAATTTCCCAATTCAAAGATCTATAAAATATATAGATAAGTTATATATGTTTTGGTGTTGTGTACTTACATTATCCGTGATGTATTCAATGATTATCAAACACAGAGATATCTGTATTATCAATGTGGGGACACAGGCCGTTTCTTTTAGTCGCATATTTGACGTCACTCCCAACACAAAGAGTGCACGAGACCGAGAGAATCACCCTCCACGCACGCGTGCTTCGGCGTTGCCAAAGAGTTTCAAGCCAAGATGGTAACATAGACGTAACGTTACTCCACCTCAAAACATTTTTCTTGTGATGCCGCATGACAATCAGAAAGCTGATGTGTACGGCACATCGTTTGTGCGTTATGAGAAGTCAGTGTTACGTTAGCTACATTACTTGCAGTTAGAACACGGCTCCCTTGAATACTCGATTCAGTTTGGTCTATCAGCGTGTCTCGACACATAACCGCTGGCCAGCTGGTCTGTTGAGCACATCGTTGCTAAGGAAGCTATAGCAATAGTGGCAGGAGCAACTGAAAGCGTACACTGCCAGCTGACAGTGGCATTTCCTCGATATCTGTTACCTTTAGCATTTGCATTCAGCAACAGAGTGTTCACATCTGTTATTATTCTCTACAAAGATGGGCAACATGAGCCGGCCCCACCCTCTTATCTCAGCCTCTGAGCTGCAGCACATCATAAGCGCTGTAAACGGCCGACTTGTCATTATCCCTTACATTTTTTTTATTTGAATGAAATAAGATGAAGTTATATTAAAGTAAAGAAATAGAACCTTACCTCGTCCATGTACATGGTTTCGCCGCTCCTGTTTGAGTCACATCGAGAGAATGTAGCTGTCAGCGGTGCGTGTAAATTGATGAAGACAACAACTCCCATGATTCCACGCGATCCCATTGCGTCATCAAACTTGGCCTCTTGTTATTGTTTGGTTAAGCGCCCTCTAGGGGCAGAGAATTACATATTGGGCCTTTAATATAGTAGTAATTCGGGTCTTCAGTGTGCTAATTGTCATTTTTTAGCTAGTTTTTTGTCATTTCATAGCTATGTTGCTATATAGTCATTACTATGGACATAACCACAGCAGCTCGTAACCATAGTTTTTGGGTGGAAAAATTACATTTTGGAATATTGGATTGTACGAGTTTGACAATCGACTAGTGTCGACTTAACCGGGACACAGGAAGTAAACAGAGGTATGTGCACTGAGTGAATTAGCACAACTTTTATGCATTTCTAGGTCAGCTACTGCAGTTAAATTCACTGTGGTCACTTGGAAGGGTTAGGTTAACATGGCTGTGGACTTGAAATGACATCTCGATCGTGTCACGAGGCTGAAAGCGCGTTAAAAGCCTGCCTCGTTCGAGCCGCTTAGGTGCGGACTCTAGCAGGAGCATAACTCGGTGTAGGCAAAACCAATTTTCTTCGTTTGTCTCGCTATTGACAGTACTCCTTCACCACAAACAACAAAGATACGTGTTGAAATTGACCGGAGTTCCCCTTTAATGATCAATTTTTGTCAGCGGATAAATCCACTTTCTGTAGCGATCAGGATATGAATCTTCACTTGGAAATGCGTGAAAAGATAACAGCGACCTGTTCGTGCAACCGTCGACCTCATACGATTTTGGCATGGTTAAAGAAAAAAAATATCACGATTATAATGAGATGTTGACAGCTTTGAGCGTAGATTCAATACGGCGCCTTGGAATTGTTTTCAGTGAACTGTGGTCCCTAGCCTCATTACTAGTGGCGAGTGGCAGCAGACTGGCGAGCAGGCAAAGCAATAACGGCGCGCGTCGCACATCGGAAGGATAAAATAACATCGATGCGCGATTTGCTTTTGTCGCAATGTCCTCCCTTAAATAACTATATCTTCATGCTAATGATAATCATTTCGGCGCAAATTATTTTCTCACTTTTTGTAATGAACCGCAAAAGGTGTAAAAAATCTCCCATCACGGAGGGCCCCTCCCTGGCCAAGGGCCCCTGGGCATGTGCCCAGATTGCCCATATGGTAGATCCGGCCTAGTGTAGAGTGCAACCTCAAAAGCGGGACTGCCATAGTGAATTCCACATTATACAGTTTCAGAGTACCTAATTTGGAATGACTTTGAAACTGAACAATGTGGAATTACCTACTATGAAGCTGCGCAGTGTGGAATTACTAATTCGACACTGCACAGCTTCAGAGTAGGTAATTCCACATTGTTCAGTTTCATAGTAATTGTTCATTTATGATAGTCATTACAGATTGCTCAGTTTCATAGTCATTACACATTGCTCAGTTTCATAGTCATTACGCATTGTTCAGTTTCATAGTCATTACGCATTGTTCAATTTCAGTAATTTTACACTGTGTAGTTTTTATAGTCATTACAATCATTATAATGACCAGTTCGTGGACCAATGTTTCACCAAAATACAAACTACCTCCTTTGGTGCTGTTGTAATCATCATTAGAGACTGATGTAAGAGGTGTCCACAAAATAGTCAAATTGAATTTAAAACTCACAAATTTTGTAATTGTAAAAGGACATTTGAAATCATGTTGCTGATTGCATCATTTTTGATTACGCTTCGCTGATTATTCACACGACTGAACATTTTCTTTCCCACTGGCCTCAAACTTCAAATAGGCGTGCTGATCCCTCAATTCAGACAAGACGTTGATGTTTTGATAAAGAGCTTGGCCTTGAACTACAGGCTGCGAGGAACCACACTCCTAACAGAAGTTTACATGAATCCGCCCAATGCCTCCCGCATTAGATTACCCAATTACCCTCAAACCCATCATCCAACTTCCAATATACTGACATTCCTTAAATTGATATGGATTTTGGTCACAACTTAGAAAGGTGCTAGGAAGCTGGGATTGTGCATGGTTGCATGTTTTGATGATGGCGAACGCATATCCAAAGATCGGGCCTGTAAATCTTCTCAATAAAAAGTTTTCAAAACCAGAATTGCTTTTCACTGATGCTCTTAGTCCCCAAGAATCAAAGAGGTCCTTTTGGTCCAAATTTAACTTTGGAAAATTTTTTCTAGAAGCCCCACAAAGTCCCAAATTTGGGAGATTGTTTTGCATCTTGAGAGGCAAAGTTTTGCGACGCCAGGATGTTTCTGCACCCCAAAACCCAGAGGGCCATTTTCAATATATCTCCATTGTTTTCATATATCATTTTTGGTCACCCTTTAGATATGTGGTGGAGCTCTAGCCTTCAGCACTGTTGTTTTTGCTCCATTAGTAGGGTAGAGGACCCAAAGACGGCCCCCCTAAGGACAAAGTCACTTTTTGGCTTATTAGATAAATATTTCTATATCAATTTAGTACAAAGATGTGAGGCATGTTAGAGACATTATACTTTCACGGCATTTAAGTTAAAATGAATAAAGATTATGAAGATATCACACAAAACATTTTTTTTCGCTAAGGGGGCATCTTTCACCCCTGGAGTGCAAGATGCCCCCCTAGGGGTGAAAGATGCCCCCCCTGAAATATTGCCTTACTTGTCATTTTAATCTTTAATAATTAATCATAGAGAGCAAGCTGAGTCTCAGTCTTGTATAAAAGTAAATCTTCATATTTTTAAGTTGAAATAAATGTGTAGGCTATATCCAGTTGCACAAAAAATAGGCAATAGCAATGTGATTCATTTTGTATCAGATCAGATCAGGTTTATGCTTTCATTTTAATGAAACATTTTAATAATGAGACATCTTTAATTTAAATTTTATATATACAGTATATTACTTTGCCATATTTCATATCTATATTTTATTATATATACACTGTATAATAAATAGAATAAATACAATAAATTATTTGATAATAGTGTTAAAACAGCTCTGGAAATAAAGACAATTTTCTGGAGACATGACAAGAAAATGGATTTGAGGGAGCCAAAGGAAAAATTGCATTTAAAGATCTATGGAAGAAGATTTCTGGATTGAAGCTATGAATCTGATGGTGGTCGGCTATATACACTCATGGGGAGGGGGCGTCTTACACTCCTGTGCTATATCTGACGTTTCCATTCATTACTAAGTAGCAAAATAGATATGTTTATCAAGTAAATGGATTACATTAGCTAGAATACCCCTAATAACATGTACAAAAGAACTTGTGTATATATCTTTGTAAAATCTGACACATGCTTATTTTCTAATAGCTGAGAATTACATCAATTTACTTCAATACCGTTTTGCCTGAATAATTTTGTCAAATTTGATGTGACTGGTAAAATATTTGATATATTTCACTTGTTCTGAGGAGTAGTTGTGCGCACATCTCATACCAAATTAGGCCCGGTGCTGGATTCACACGTAATTCAAGCAAAGAAAGTAAAAAAATCCGCACACTGGATTAAAGCTCCCAAACCTTTATTGTTGCAACGTTTCGACCACTCACAGGGTCTTCATCAGGCATTTTGCCTGCATCAATAAAGGTTTGGGAGCTTTAATCCAGTGTGTGGATTTATTTTACTTTCTTTGCATATATTTCACTTGTGTCATCTTAGAAATATCCTCCGATGGGAAGTATAACCATATTATGTTCACAGGAGGAATTGCGGGGGGGGGCGTCTTACCCTCGGGGGGCGTCTTTGGGTCCTCTACCCTACATGTGCTCTGTCATTTTTGGAGGACCTAGGACTTCTTAATATCCTCAAATTCATCATCCCACTTTCAACACAGTCAATTCATTTTTCATATGTGAAATTTGGACACATCTTAGAGAAGTGGCAGGAACCTGCGACAGTTTATGGTCCACAGCAACATATCCAAACCGCAAGCATGTGGAACATTCCTTAATTATCAAATCAACTGCACCCTAATATTTTCACTGGCGTCAATATATACATAATGCAGAGCTGTGGCTTATTCATAAAAGATTTGACACATGAAAGAAATTTTTGAAATTAATCATGTATACAATATATTCCATGCATTATGTGATTTTTACAGAAATGTGCAACCCATCCATTCTCTGTAGCCGCTTCTTCCTCACTAGGGTCCCAGGGGAGCTGGAGCCTATTCCAGCTGACGACAGGTGAAAGGCAGGGACCCACCCTGGACAGCTCGCCAATCCATCGCAGGGCGCACACACCATTCACTCTCACACTCATACTTCCAATTAACCTGATGTAAATGTCTTTGGATTGTGGGAGGAAACTCACTCAAACACAGGGAGAACATGCAAACTCCAAACAGAAAGGCCCCAGGCCGGATTCAAACACACAACCATCTTGCTGTGAGGCGGCAGTACTAACCACTCCACCACTGTGCTAGATTTTGCAAGCTAGTACAGATGGGCTCCTGAAACAACATAGCCGAACCAAAAACTTGTGCATCGTTCTGAAATGAAGTAGGCCTGGTGAGAAAATCTCTCTCTCAGGCCTCTCTGACAAAATCTGCAAAAGGCCGGTGCAGCCACAGAGGTCGATTTTTGACAAAAAGCCATAGGCTCACAAATTTGTACGCTTAATCTACAGGCTCAGGCGGGGCAGATTTGAGAGGTTTTGTCATTCAGAGAAATTCCTGCACCCTGAACTCTACTGACCAATTGCAACATATTCCTATTCATTTTCATGTATGATTAATGGGCACCCAGAAAAAAGTCCTTGAGATTAAAGGCTTTACAGACTGATTTAGCAAGTCAAACGATACGCTTTGTGTCTTTTTTGTGATGCTGGAACATTTCCTTCTCCCCAAACATAACATTCCCCTCCTAATATATCCCATTCATTTTCTCATGTATGAGTTTTGTACCCCACTTAGAAAGGTGCTAGAGCTTCAAAAAAATTAGAGGCATGTTTATCATCCTACTGAGACACAGTATACCACTTTTGGTGACTCTGATGAATTGCAGAACCCAAAAACCCTTCTTTGGGCCTCAAGGAATCTGAGATATAACCAATGTACAACTTGTACAACGCTGAGCCAGGAGCGGCGCACCAAAATTGCAACAACCTCAATACATTTTGAAGTGAGAGCTACTGTGCGTTTCGGGCTGTCTTTGAGCGATCAATGTCACTAACGACTTTTCCAGGCAGCCCCACGCGAAATATGTCATCACGACAGTTTGTGTACAATTTCAAGTGCTTTTGGTCAAAATTGCTCTAATTGGCTATATGAAACAGCCCCCATTCTTGCCGGTGGGTTTTTAGATGGTTGCATTTGTTTCCCCTAGAAGAACTGCCCAGGTAGAAGATTTTGAGAAATGAAACCATTCCCCATTGACATATGTTACAAATTGTCCTTGAATATGGATATCGGCCATCCCCGTTGAACCTAATGGGAAGGGGGCCGTTTCATGAGCACTTTGGATGTCCCCATGGATCCTAATGGGAAGGGGGATGTTTTATGAGGTCTTTAGACGCGTATGCTAGAAACGGTCGAAATTATGGGCTTTATGGTCCTCCGGCTTTCTTCATACAGCCGAGGGCACCACCCAGAGTTGTCCAAATGAAGGGGCTGAGCAAGGGGCGGTCAAATACAACAAGAGAGAACGGGCGACCACTGGTGGCATATTTTGTGGGAAACAAGATCTTGCAGGGGGATATGATCCATGACAGTAATATGTCAACCTTTGACAATATAAATGAACTGAAAAATGACCGCAGGACCTATACGTGCCTTAACCCAGCCAAAGAGAAACAACTTTAAAGCTTGATGCTTTGTTTTGTATTTCTTGAAGGATGTAGCCTTGGCACCAAACACATCTTTCTGATTTAAGGTGTTACAGACAGGCCATTTCCTAGTAAAAGCATAACCCGGTAAGAGTGCCAGAATGATAGGCTCGGTGGCCTGATGAGATATTATTATTAATTAGATTTTTATACTTGGTGGATCCCCTGGAATATTTCGGTTTGCTTGCATACAATTGGGGTTGATGTCGCTTAATGTGAATGGTTTGATCCAGTGAGCGAGTGACGCGACTGCGATGATGATATCCGGGGTTAGCGCAGATCAGTGGCGTTCCTTTGGATGTAGAGTTAAATGATTTTTTGAAGGTGGAGGGAGTATGTGGGGTAAGGCCGCTAAATAGCTATGGGGAGGGAAAGATGCAGGAAAGTAGATCAGTGCTACTTGAGTTCACTGGTGAAATACCAGAGAGAATATTCGTAGATTTTGTGAGCTATAGAGTGAGAATGTTTGAAAGAACTCCATTGAGATGTTTTAGATGTCAAGAGTACGGGCATGTAGCAGCAGTTTGCAGAAAGGAGATGCACAGGTGTAGATGGTGTGGTCAGGAGGGATGTATAGAGGATGATTGTGAATTGGTAAAATGCTTTCATTGTGGGGGAAATCATGAAATGGGTTCATTACAGTGTGACAGAAGGAAAATGGAAAGTGAGGTGGAAAAGACAAGAGCACAGGGTAAGATTTCATATGCAGAAGCTACAAAGAGAGTGTTGGGCAGAAATGAAATGGTAGGGAAAGAGCGGGACAAAGTGCAGACTGTAGAAAAGAAACAACAGGATTATGAGGAAAATGAGATTAGGATGGGAAGAAAAAGTTTCTTGGCTTTTATATCAATGGTGTTGAACTGTGCTTGTGAGATTGAAAGTAAAACTGAGAGAATAAAGATGGTGGTGGAAGCAGCAAGAGAGATTTTGGGTGTTGCTGATGTTAAGAGGGAAGACATACAGAAAATTTTGGAAAGAGGATTCAGTGGTGGTCAGATTGTAGAGAAATAAGGGCATAGAAAACTGTAGTAGAAGTATTTGATGGAGATACGGTTGAATAATTGGAATTAGTGAGTAGGTTTTTTTTGTGTTTTGTTTTCTTTAAAGGGGACCTATTTTGCTATTTTTCCAAGTTTATATTTTGGTCTTTGACTCCCCTAGAGTACTCCTGATCGCGCAAAGTAAAAAAAGGGTATTTATTTCGCTCATACTGCCATCCTCAAAAAACTGCATTTGTAGTACATTGTAGTCTCTGCCTGAAACGCCTCACTGGGGTGGCTCTTCCGCTATGGCCCCCCTCCCCGTGTACCCACTTTCTTCTGACTGGCCAGCTCTGTGGAGGGCGGAGTTGGGCGGGACGAGGCTGCAGAACGCAGTTTTCAGTGTCCGGCTCCCCGGAGTGAAACCTGAGACACGTCTGCATTGCTCTGCAATCTGATAAGGAAGCGGCAGGCAAATTCCACAATCTAACGTTATACTTGAATACAGATCTAATGACATGATCTTGTTCTAACAAACGCAGCGGCGAAAGTGGAGGACGCAATGCGAATATCTGTCAGCGCAAGCTCAAATTTGCTATCGGCTACAGTTTGCTACAGCAACAGTTGGTGAGTACCGCGGTTTTTCTACTCCTAGCTAGGATGCAGGGGAAGCTAGAATCCACCCCATATAGACATATTTGTAGAACGGGTCGACATGCCCAAGTGTAGACCGGAGACCGTAGAAATCCGGTGGGTCTGAGTTTAGAGGGAAACATGGACAGTGAGGAGCAGCTAAAAGTGGTCCAACAGCTTATGGACTGCTTCGGTGTGTATTAGGACCTGCTGGGTCGTGTGCATAGCTGTGGTGTGTTGTTAGCGTGGAGAAACGAACAGCTTCTGCGCTGGTATATGACGGAGGGGCGAAAGCTCCAGGCTTAACGGCCTTTTCGGAAATTGCCCGTGGTAATGGTTTACTTACTGCGTCTGAATGACAAGCGTTTCCTCGCGGAGAATGGGCGCGTTATGGATTGTGCGCGAGAGCAAGCTAGAGCTCCGGTTTTGTTATGAGCATAATGCAGGTTTTTCAGACCGTAAGTTCCGTCTGCGTGAACCGTTGCTTATGTGGAGCTAGCGAATCGATCACTTTTACAGGAAATAATTTAATATTCAGTCGCCGATTTAATATTCAATCGACAGCAATGCAGAGAAATCGTTTGTGATACCATACACGTTATAGCCTGTGCTTTTCCCTATTGCTTTCACCGGTAGCATCAGAGAGCTTGCTCAGACATTGGGGATGTATCAGGCTGACCCCGGTCATAGATAAGTAAAGTGATCGTTTCACAAGCACCCAAAAACTCACCCCAAGCTTTGCAAAACCTACGTCTGGTCTAACTGTAGCCCAACTCGGCAGACACACACAGCACCTCTCCGGTTAGCTCCAACTGTAGTGGCTACAATCAGGCAACGTTATGATGAAACTGTCACATTGTTGCTTACCGAAGTAACACAAGCATACCGATCAGAATCGCTGCATATAAGTTAACCAGGAGCGTTTTTAATTAGCAGAGCAGGGGAACTAACATGCAGTAGCTGATAAGTGGTCATGACTTTGAATGTAATCTGTCGCTACGAAAAAATTAGTTTCACGTCCGGTGTGAAAGCGGCTTGACATGCCCGTATTTGTCTTTGCATTGACTTTGAATGTAATCTGTGGCGAAAAAATTCGTTTAAATGGTTCGATGTGAAAGCAGCTTTATGGATAGTACGCGACAGCTAGAGAGAGCTCGGTTATGTTATGAACATAATACAGTCAAGCTCGGGTTATGTTATGAACATAATACAGGTTTTGCAAACCGTTCCGTTAAGCGACAAGTTGCTTATGTGGAGCTAGCGAATCGATCACTTCTACAGGAAAGAATTACCTATTTAATCTCCGCCTTTTTCGGCTTTTTATTAGCCACAACAATTTCTAAAGGGGGATGAAATTATGTCAAGGTAGTGCAGAGAAATCCTTTGTAAACCGGCAGAGCTTCTGCGTTTCGCATTGCTTTCATGGTAGCACCAGAGAGCTTGCTCAGACATTTGTGAAGTATCCTGCTGATCCCGGTCATGGATAAGTGAAGCGATCACTAACTGTAGAGGCTACAATCGGGCAACGTTATGATGAAACTGCCACATTGATGCTTACCGAAGTAACACAAGCATACCAATCAGAATTACTGCATATAAGTTAACCAGGAGCATTTTTAATTAGCACGACACGCAAACTAACATGCAGTAGCTGGTAACCGAGCGGTCATAACCACAGAGACAAACCCTTGCAATACAGGTTTTACAGACAGCAAGTTCTGTTACTGTGAACAGTTGTACCAAGCATCCAAATTACAAACAAGTATTAAAAGTTAGCTTCAAATGAGGTTTATGTTCACACACCTTCTGTAGAATTTCCCCTGATATCACTCTTGCATATTTAGGACACAAACATTAGCAACAGTAACTTGGCTCGTTAGCGCTGTGCTACAGCCACAATCAACTGGCTATCACATCAGGTTGGCTTATGCAGTAAAAGCAACTTACAGCTTCTGTGTCTGTGAGTCACGGACAGTCGCGACCGATACAGGCTTTATCTTCAGATATTTTACCAAGCCTGCGTTTGAGGCCAGTTGTTAGTGCTAACTATCGCTAGCGGTCCTGCTAGCCACCCGTAACACGTTAGTTTCACTTACATTATTTGCTGTTATATCGTTACTTACAGCATGTGGCTCTGAGTGCTTGATCGATGCAACTGCTTCAGGTTTGAGAAGCAGCTGAAACGCTTATCCTGTGTCGAATTATTCTTTATTGATAAAGCTGTCTTTGGTGAAATGCTGAGCACAATCAGTTAACGTTCCTTTGGCGTGGCTTTTTGCTGCCAGCAAACAAAAAAAAGCTACCCACTGATTTCTGGTGGCATCGTCTTTTGGAAGAAAAATCCTTGTTTTTCTTCGCGTCCAAAAGTAAACGGACAAGCAGCTTTGGGAGCGATACTGATAAAATTGCACCTCAAATGATCTGCGGTTCTTCTTTTGAATTTCCAAAAGTGAAGATGCTACTAAGGCATAGTATGATCTGCCGTTGTAAGTGCCTGCTAGAATAGTTTCCGGTGTGGGCAGGTCCAGCGCCATGATTGGCTCTGGCTAGGTCTGTACTAATTGGATGGCACAACCTGACGTCAGGTTTTGCCCAGATCTCGTGAAGATCTCGGGAGGAGCTGTTCAGAGAGGAAATCACGCTCACGAAATCACGTTCTTGGATTACGGCAAAACCCCTGTATCTTATGTTTAGAAACTTTTCAGAGGTTGAGCATGGACAACCAACATTAGAACATTACTAATATGTATTGAAAGAAGGATCAGCGTAATAGGTCCCCTTTAAATATAATGTAAGCGATTATATAAATCCAGTAGGTGGCGGTAATACACCATATGGTCTGTAAACAGCCATAAAACCAAAAAAAAAGAAGAAGAAGAAGGGGTTAGCGCAGCAGTTTTGGGGGCGTGTGTGGTGGCAAGTTGCAGCAGCGGAAGCAGGGCTTGGAAAGTCTGAAGATTACAGACACTGGCGTCCACGTGTTCCCTGTGGGGAAAAGCAACCTCCAACCAACCAAGTACTGCAACCAACCGAACGGGAATCTTTTAGAAAAATAAAATAAAATGGAGTGATTGCTGAGGGAAGCGTCTGCACCCCGCATCAGCACGGAGACTGGGCTGTTCGTCGCCGGGCGACTGGATCGGGCTGGCCGTGAAAGAAGTGTCGACGATGAACCAGGTAACGTCAACCTTTCTCTTATATTGTATGCAAGCAAACCGAGTGCATTAGCTGCGCGCCACCCTGGGGAGTTCGTGGGGATACAGAAAACTTACTACCCTAGACAAATTCCGAGCAAACGCTCACTGTGTAAAACAAAAAACCTCGGTAAGACGAAGCTTGCAGTATCCCTGCCCAGGGAGGCCGTGACAAAGGCCTGTTCAGTCTTTGTTTCAATTCAGTTATTCGGCTACCTTGTTAAATGCATCATGGCTGGAATGTTGAGTGATCGCATTTGTTTCAATTCTTAATTATTTCTGGCAATCCGTATCTTTCATAATGATGACTGTATCTGACTTACTGTAAATCAGTCGGCTTCCTCAGCACGCGTTTCTGCTGTGTTTCTTTAAATTATCGTGAATTACCTCCAAAGACTTTTCTTGTCTCTCCTAAGTCTTTGTTTTAATTCAGTTATTTGGCTGCCTTATATCATGATTGGAATGATTTGATGGGTCAAAGGATGAACTAACAGTCAGCCGACCGATTTATAGTAAGTCAGATACAGTCATCAATATGAAAGATATGGATTGCCAGAAATAAGAATTGAAACATGCAATCACACAACATTCCAGCCATGACGCACTTAATGTTCTTGAAGAGAGTGAAACTAGTTTTCATCCACAATACATTTTTAACTGGCGCATGCAAGGTTTGGCCATTATGTGAGAAACCATCTGACAACTTAATGGCTTTCAGAATTCAACATGTATTTGTTTGTTTGTTTGCAATAAAGAACACTGTTTATAGTCACTTGCAGTAACAATAACTGTACCTCCAAGACACTTTACAACCTTATTATAATACGCATTTTCACACTGTGATGCTGAGATAGCTGGATAAGTGCACTAAGTGAAACACAGAACTCATAAATCTGGGACATAGAAATGAGTGAAAATAGTTCTCACTCTCGATAGCAAACGGTTCAAAAGTCGTAAAGGATCAAAGATCCTCCATTCAGGTAATATGTGGGATGGCGTGAGGAAAAGACAGATAAATGCTTTGTTTGTCTTTGCCTGTGTGTGTACAATGCGGGGGGTGGGGGGTTAAGGGCAGAGGCATCAGAAACAAGTTTGAAGGATCTCCCGGGAAAGTTGCGAGGCTTAATGAATGAGTGAAGTTTAATTGAGGATAAAGAAAGACGGATCAGGGCAACAAAATCATTTACACCCATCTGTTGGGGCAGTCTGAGGCCGTCCGGAAAGTTTGAAGTCTCTTGCCTTCATGAAGGCATTTGAAAATGAACGGAAGGAAAAAGTACTGATAAAATGGAAGGATGGAAGTGAGGGATCATCAAAAAAACTTGAAAAAATCAAATCAGACCCAACCTGAACCTACACAGCAAGTTTAATGTCTTCACCTATTAAATTGTGTTCATAGGTGCAGTTTTGATATAAGTCAAAAGGAAAGGGGGGGGGTAACACCTTACAAGGGTACAACAATTAACATTAGTTAATGCAGTGATAAGCATTTAGTAACAGGTAATTAACATTTAACAATGCATCTGGTAATCATTTACAAATGATGTTCACATGAACTAGGGTATTAATTTATAAATTATGGTTTAATAGTTTGAAGTGCTACATAGGGGATACTTAAGGGATGTTTTCAACTTCACAATAAGGGATACACAGAAAATTAATAAATGTTCAATTAGGGTTATGTAATGCTTATTCAGCTATCTAACACATCAGTTACCTGCTAATTAACTGATAGTTAATGAACTTAAGTTAATTAATGTTAATTGTTGTACCCTTATTGTAAAGTGTTACCAAAAAGGGATGAAAAGGCAGAATCATTCGACTCAAAAAGCACAAGCAACCTGAGTTGGCATATCCTAAAGCTGCTCTCCAATTTCCAGACTTTTAGCCTCAAAGCTGTAGGAGGAGTTGCCTCGGCAAGCTTGGTGCGGAATAATAATAAGAGGAGGATTGAGAAGATCAGTAAGTTAGCTTTGTCTACCCAACTCAAATAAATGCATCATCCAATTATCCATGGTGTTCAACAAAAGCAATAGCTCTGGCCCAATACAATGTTTTTTGCAGTGCCTATATACGTACTAAATGAACTCTTTTCACAGATCCAGAGTTGTAGAGCTTTACTGGGCATATATTGTTCAGATGCCTGGGTGCGTCACCAAAATCCTTCCATTACCTCAAAGCTTATCAGCCATTCACAATCACATGCTTACTGTTAAACTGTTCAGAAATCCAATGAAATCAGTGTTCAACTGAGTGAAAATCTCATGCATTTCATTCAGGATGTCTTATGATGCTGGGTAGTTTGGTCAGTGTGCCGTTGGTCAGAGCTCACCCTTTGGCAAGAAAACTGCCATGCAAGCAATTGTAGATTCTCTCAGTGTTCCTAGCCTGTAACTTACACTATGCAAATTCATATGAAATTACTTACAAAAAAGAAGAAAAAAAAAACACAACAAAAATAGAAATGCAAAGACCCCCATTTCATTATCAGCAACAGAGTCAATTGGTGTCATTTGGGCTAAATCCCTCCAAGCGAAGTCACTTGCCCCCACCCACCTCGCCCTTCTTCCCATGAATATTTTAAAATCTTCAAATATTGAACCAGGAAACATGAACATATTATCTTATATTGGTATGACAAAATAGCATATATTCATTGAACTTTAAGTAAAGTATATAAAGGGGTAACAAATCATAAGGAGTAGGGCTGCACGATATACGGAATCGCGGTTATCGCAAGCGCAATAAAAGTAACTGCCATATGAGGCAGACAGACGAGCTTGCTTCTTACCTTTTCTATGACACATACCTAATGCGGTCACTTGAAATGCTTCCGGGAAGAAAACTACGTTTTGAAGTCCGCTAATTACCAGCGAGGTTGGACGGCCTCCATCGCCTTGGCCTAATTAGCTTACCTTAAATCAATTCCCGTGTAATTTGCCTAACTTGCAGTCAAGCCGTTTATTCAGCCAACTGACTGATCAGAACCAAAATGTGGCCAATAATGATTAAGAAGAGATAATGAGAAGCAGACGGTCCTAACCAGACTGCTGTGTTAGATTGAAAGAATGTTAATCATCTGAATAAATAGCAGACCTCTGAATTCCACCTCTCATAGAATTTTTACATATCATTAAAAAGATTTCTTAAAAACAAACCATTTCAAGATGGCCTTGGTTTTTAAGCGTTTCAAAACATACACGAATTGGAAAACATTTTGTGAAGCATCTCGAACGTGAAAGTGAGAGAAATTATATTTTCGCATTGCACGCAAGAGACAAATACAGCGAAGACTTGGCAAACAAGTTCAGACGAATCTGTGCCGCAAATTTGTTGCATTTTTTTATTTGATAATTGAACAAGATTAATTTAAAATAAAATCATTCATAGCTCTAGATTTTGGTTACTTTTGAGCGTCTAATAGCCAACAGTGAAGGTGGAAAACATTTTGTTTAAGCGTATCGAACTTCACGTAAATTGTTAACGCATTTGCCCGCAGCGCAGCAGAATGTAAAACAAGAAATAATCTAACAGATTCAGGCAAATCTGTCATGTTTCATGGTCATTTAAATTTCAAAATGTAATAAACAAAACAAATTCAAATAAATCAGACTGTCAGCCAATTTAAATCGTTAATTGAGCGAATCAACTGTTTGATTGCAAATTGAGCAAAGCAAATGGGAAGGGGGTGAGAGCAATTGTCGGGTAGAAGATGATGATTTTGCTGACCTTAACTTTGCTTTTTTCAGCACGTAATTTACCTGAATGTGTTTGAGAGATTATTTCCAGTTTTTCATTTGGTCGCGCTGCGTGCTAATGCAATTACAATTTCTACACGTCACGCGCTCGATGCGGCTTTGAACAAAATGTTTTCCACCTTCACTTTAGGCTATTTAGACGCTCAAAAGCAACCAAAATAAACAGCCATTAATTACTTTATTTGAAATCTTGTTCAATTATCAAATAAACAATGCTCCAAATTTGCGTTTGCCTGAATGTGTTTGCCAAGTCTTCGCTGCATTTGTCTATTACGTGCAATGCGAAAATAATTTCTCACTTTCACGTTCGATATGCTTTATAAATTTTTACCGCTTTGTGTATATTTTGAAACGCTTAAAAAAGGCCATTTTAAAATGGTTTATTTTTTAAGGAATCTTTTTAATGATAGGCTATGTAGAAATTCTACGAGAGGTGGAATTCAGAGGTCTGCTATTTATTCAGATTACTGACACTCTTTCAATCTAACACAGCAGCCTGGTTAGGTCTGTCTGCTTCTCATTATCTCTTCTTAATCATTATTGGCCACAATTTGGTTTTGATCAGTCAGTTGGCTGAAAAAACGGCTTGATTGCAAGTTAGTCAAAGTACACGGGAATTGATTTAAGGTAAGCTAATTAGGCCAAGGCGATGGATGCCGTGCAACCTCGCTGGTAATTAGCGGACTTCAAATCACAGTTTTCTTCCCGGAAGCATTTCAAATGACCGCATTAGGTATGTGTCATAGAAAAGGTAATAAGCAAGCTCGTCTGTCTGCCTCATAGTGGCAGTTACTTTTATTGCGCTTGCGATAACCGCGATTCCGTATATCGTGCAGCCCTAATAAGGAGTGGATCACTTAGTCTTTAACAGATGATATTTTCGCAAATACATCATAAAAATTGCTATTTTAGGACTTAAATAAATGGTATATACTGCAAACAAGATTCTGGTAGCTGTTTTTGACGTATGATGTCATGGGTGGCATGAAATCACTTGATCTGACCTACGCAAAAGAAAATGTTTTTCTGGTTTGAGTGGAGGTGTGGCCTACATTTCCAGACCATTTGTCTTAAATGCATCATTTCAATCAATCAATCATCATCATTAAACTTAAATGCATAATTTGTCTTAAAACTGCTATTTATCAGTCTTTTATCTGCAAGAATGTTTTGAACTTCTGCAGTCATGTAAATAGCGAGATTTGTTTCATTCTGTCATGTGGTAATTCAGCTAGTAGCGGATCACTTGTGCTATATGTAGTGCACTCTCGTTGGGTTGTAATTAATGATAATTTGCTCTCTTGTCAATACATAACTTAGTTGGAAGGAGTTCCATGTTTGTGTTATTTTCATCTGCCTTTGCTGTTGAGTATCATTATTTCAATTTTGTTTGTATAAACCAGAAGTGGGCAATGAGGGCCATATCTTCCCCGGTTTTCACACCAACTTCTGCGGTGCGTTCAAAGTTGGCAACATATAACAAAACATATATTTAAATGGCAGCAGTAGTGCGCTAAACGCCCCGTTGTGTCACGCAAGAGTTGCAACTATGACAGCCGAGAGGGGCATACTGTGTATTCTCCCGGAAGAATTCTCGGAGCCTGATGAAATAGGTTCAAATACGTGTTTGATTTTTAAACTTTTACTTACCACAAACATTTCGTTTGATGTCATTAACCCCGGTGAATACCAAGCTGCAAAAGATGCATTTATATACTACCCTCGTTGGATTCATTGTGCCACTGCCTTTTTAAGATGGCGCGGTTTATATACATATTGCAGCTGATTGGATAACACCCCTGGCACACCCACCAAACAGGAGAAAACATACCTCAAACCCCATTGTGCACCGTTGCACACCGGTTGGAGAAAACAGGTCGTTCAACCCGGAAACTGTAACAAAACGGTGTGCACCGGTGTGACTTTGAACGCATCCCTGGCCTTTAATAAGTTAATTGTCTTAATTAGCCAAACCATTAGTGAAATCACACATTTCTGCTGTGTTACTTTAAATTACCATGAATGACCACCTAAGACTTTTCTTGTTTCCCCTAAGTATAGGTCTAATCTGCAGAAATATACGCTTGTGTTGTGCACAACCAATCGGCTCGATTTGTTCAGAATAATTGATAGAAATAAAAGCCTGTACACACACCGGCCCGCCAAAAGACTGGAATTACCCATCCCAAATGGTGCCAAACAATATGTGGTTTATTGTTTCTAATCATTTTTGAAAGTGTAAATATGCAAGATATCTTTTATACAGCCCTTTTTCGGTAAGTTGCATCGAGTTGGAATTTGCTGTCAGCTGGAGCGATCCAAGTTACACTAAATTTGATCTGCTACGGCTTAAACAGAAGGTTGACAGAAAACTATTTTCTGTGCAAATACAAAAAACTGCTCATTATGGGTGCATCTCAAAGCATAGGCTGCATCCTTCGAAGGCTGCATTTTTAGGGGTTGTCACTTAATTCCATCCTGCAAACTGACGTGATATCATTTCATTTCTGTTAAACAGCTTTAGTTTAAGCGAGTCATCACTGATTTCCCTAACCCTAACCTTAACTCTAAGTCCTATCCCTAAACCTAGCCTCAAACCTAACCCTAAATTTATCAGTATCAGTAGTCCTAAATGTTAGTTCGGTGGATGGAAGTAAGTGACGACCCCTGAAAATGCAGCCTTCAAAGGATGCAGCCTAGGATTTGAGATGCACCCTATGAGTTTGGTATCATTGCAAAGAAGAAAAAAAACACTTTTAAATGATATAAATTTTGTCATTGAGTTCTCTATAGAAGTTGTGCAATTAAAGTCCGAATTGAAAGTGATTGGCTACTCCTAATGGTACTGCACTTGTATTCTGTATTTTATTTTTCATTTTGTCCATTTCCACGTCTGGTTGCAACACCATGTGTAATGGACTTGAATTTAGCGTATATGTACTGTGCACACACATTTCACTGGCATAAGTTAAGTTACCTCAGGAGGTTATTAAATATACATCATCTGCCAGCATCACAAATAAACAGAGTGAAATAGAGAAGCGCAAATGCCGATGTGCAGGGCAAACGGCTACAGAGGCCATACCAAAGAGCAACAACCGAATGAATTATCTAACCACTATGGGGTTGAATTCGTGCCAGAACATTTCAAACAAACAGAACATTTTAAAAAATTCCAAGATAAAAATTTGCTTATCTGGACTTAGGATTTTTTTCCCCGCATACTCTCATAAAAAGTTACTGTTCCCTCAAAGTGCCTGGAGCTTTCCAGTATACGGCACTCTATAGATCATCCCATGGATTTTCCATGGAACTCAGATCTGACTTCTGATGACTGATTGACTTCAAGGTATTCCTCTTTTTTCAGCATTCTGACAAAGGCCAACAGGTTTTGTACCAAAATATTAGGGCCATTAATTTTGCCATCATGCCAAAACCCCCTGTCCCTGCTGAAGAGAAGCAACCCCAAAGCATGATGCTACCACCATCATGCTTAATGTGGTGTTCCTTGGCGGTCGTACTGTCTTTTAGATTTCAGACCAGTTCAACCTTGGTCTTAATTCAATTATTCAGCTACCTAATGCCATGTGTGGAATGGTTTGATGAGTCAAAGATTGAACTTACTGTCAGCCTGCTGATTTACAATAAGTCAGATTCAGTCTCACTTCTGATAAATGACAGATATGGACTACAAGAAATAATTAAATAAATATGCTGTCTCACAACATTCCAGCCATGAAGCACTGATGTATTCTTGAGGAGGGTGGAACTAGATTTTGGACACAATATGGTTTTAACTGGTGCATGCAAGGTTTGGCCACTATGAAAGACACCATGACACAACTTAATGGCTTTCAGAACGCGACTGTTTTTGTTTGCATTAAAGAATGCTGTTAAGTCACGTGCAGTAACAATAACTGCAAAAGAAATGTAGCGAGTAATGTTTTGCACAAATATGAATCACAATTATTCATAATCCATGCATATACATTAAAACCGAGTGAACCAAGTCAGTTTGAGAATTTTACTCAATTTACGGATACAAGGGCTTTCCATCACCTGAAAATCAAACCTACAAGCCCAGTTTCATGTCACCATAAGTACACTTCACTCTGTTATATTAATTTCTTTTTCCCTGAGCTCTTACTTTTAGGGTTTCCATTTTGTTCATGGAACTTTTTTACAACTTGTATTTAACAAAGGAAAGTTTTACTGAGAACTTGTTTCTCCTTGTCAAGGACACCCTGGGAGAAATGCCAGATGGCACAAGTGTGGGCAAGGAAGGGATATCAGAACACAGGGGTAAAGCTCCTTGAGCAATTTTGGGTGAAGGGCCTTACTCAATTGCCCAATGGTAGAATTCTAAAATGTATCTCTCCAGAACAAGTCAGAATCCCTTGCCTCACTGGGGGCTTGAACCAGCAAATTATCAGTAGCTAGTCGAGCAACCTACCACTTGCTCACCTCGCCGACTTCTGGTTATCAGATTGAATTTTCATGGTAAAATGTCTGAAAACCGGAATATACTGTGTGGGGGTGATAAAATGGTGATTCTGTCATTTTTCTTTTCAGTTTCATTTTTATTATTACATGTGAAAAACTGTATGGTATTTCAATCAATGGCTTACCGATGCCAAACAAACACACCCACAGAAACTGGTGATTGCTATATAAGGCCAGGACCACTACATACTGGTTCAGTTTTGGTTAAGACCATAACGAAAATGGCTTTCACAGCGATTATCAGTTTCCTGACCCTGTTTTTATATGTCTCTTGTGCTGTTCCAAACAGTGGCCTCAATGATTGCCGGAAATTGATCGATGTCCCTGTTCTGGGGGTACTGCCTGGTGGGGGCTGGGACAACCTGCGGAATTTGGACATGGGACGGGTCATGAACCTTAATTACTCCCTTTGCCAGACCACAGCGGATGGGGCATATATCCTGCCCAATGATGTATTTACCATTCCAGAGAAGTCCTCCAAGGTGGAGATCAATTCTGAAATCATAAAAAGTTGGGCAAAGCTGGCCAGCTCCACTGCATATACCATAAACCTGGAAGTGAAGTTTAACCCACAAGTTCAGGGCAAATTCTCTGTGGAAAATCAAAGGATGAAGACGGTCCAAGTGAAGAAGGAATCCTACACCAGCCGCACTGAGGTGAGAACTACAGACAGTCATGCTCACTTGTGCTTTTCCCTGTAAATGTATGCATTTGGAACTGAATATTTTTTGCTTATTACAAGTAAAATTTTCTTTCAGAGTCCAAAGAAAATTTTGTCTGTATAAAAAAAAAAAAAAAAAATGGACTTCTTGAAAATTGTGGGGATTGCATGGAAGCCATGAAAGGACATTTTATTTTATCCATTTATTAATTTGTTTGTTTATTTATTTATTTCTTTGTTGCACAAATCAGAAATCTGTTCGTAAAAGTCAGTATCCTGTGCATAAGCCCATTCATTTTACTGAGTAGTGACTCTTTTTACAGGTGTTATCAATCAAGCAATCAAACTAATGGGTTGATGCACAGAAGAGTTTGACTTTAATAGATTTTAGACTCAGTACGATCTACCTTGATATAAGAATGCTTATTTGTGCTCTATCCATTGAATTCTGTTAGTGATTAGTGGCTCCACTTAATACTATGGGGTCATTGCATATGAAATCACCCAAGCTCCCAGCTTGATGGTCTCAGAATTTCTTCATTTGGTGATATTTTGTTGCCTGTGATGAGCAAATTAAATCGCAGATGGTTTCAAGTAGATATCTCGTTCCATTCTCATTTTATGGGCCCCCGAAAAAGGGGGCGTGGCCCACGTTAACCCTCTGGTCACAGTTTGTGACCATTTTCAAAGGGTTATAACCGATGAACTAATAAGGATACAAATTTCCTTCTTTCAGGATATGTTTATTCTGTCTAATAGTCTGCAACAAACCTTTTAATATAGTGGTTAACCCTTTGAGTGCTTTGCAATTAACCCCTAAACATTGAAATTTGGTGCCGAACATGTCGATTTCAAATGAAATATTATGCAAGTATCCTTAGAATGTCCCCTTTGCCATTTACATTGTTGATAGTATACCTGATGGAGTTTCAAATGAAGGTAAAAACATTTTTTTATCTTCATCCAATTTGGAGAAACATTAACCCCTTTTCAGCTGATTACCGAAACGGTGCACTTTTTGACCCTCATTTTGACCATGTGGGCCTGTTTTGATTTTCAAAAAGTTGGCCTCAAATGAAAGCTTATTCAAAGAACTTCAAAATGCAACACAATCAAACTTGGAACAAATACTCCTACTTGGAAAAATAAGACCCCTTTTAAGTGCTATTTGCACATCGGCACAACTACTCTCAGTGTACAGGTAAATGTACATAAATGGACAGGGACTCATTCACAATGCCAACAGTGCATGGGGGATTAGATTCGGAAGATTATGATGGTTCAGCCATTGTTTTCAGAAACCATGTAGGCCAACTAAGGGGATCCGCCTACCACCTTTATGCTGACATCTACAGGCAGTATTTATGATCGAAATCTTGAGCACCAGAGAGAAAGAAACCAGGCTCAAGCAGTTAAAGTTAGCCAATTCCCTTTTTGCAAATAAAGGGCATGAAGGGGCAGGTACAGTTTGAATGGTTTCATCCACATTAGTAACAATTCTGCCTAGTCTATCAAATTATCTTGAAATTACTGGGAAAACAAATACAAGAAAATGACACAGGCTGCAAATGATCGAAGAGCATGCAACTGAAAGTAGAAATAAATGAGTGGAGTTCAGTATCCCCTGTACATTTACCTGTACACTGAGAGTAGTTGTGCCGATGTGTAAATAGCGCTTAAAAGGGGTCTTATTTTTCCAAGTCGGAGTATTGTTCCAAGTTTGATTGTGTTGCATTTTGAAGTTCTTTGAATAAGCTCTCATTTGAGGCCAACTTTTTGAAAATCAAAACAGGGCCACATGGTCAAAATGAGGGTCAAAAAGTGCACCGTTTCGGTATTTAGCTGAAACGGGGTTAATGTTTCTCCAAATTGGACGAAGATAGAAAGATGTTTTTACCTTCATTTGAAACTCCATCAGGTATACTATCAAAAATGTAAATGGCAAAGGGAACATTCTAAGGATACTTGCATAATATTTCATTTGAAATCGACATGTTCGGCACCAAATTTCAATGTTTAGGGGTAAATTGCAAAGCACTCAAAGGGTTAACCACTATATTAAAAGGTTTGTTGCAGACTATTAGACAAAATAAACATATCCTGAAAGAATGAAATTTGTATCCTTATTAGTTCATCGGTTATAACCCTTTGAAAATGGTCACAAACTGTGACCAGAGGGTTAACGTGGGCCACGCCCCCTTTTTCGGGGGCCCATAAAAAGAGAACGGAACGAGACATCAGCTTGAAACCACCTGTGATTTGATTTGCTCATCACGTGCAACAAAATATCACCAAATGAAGCAATTCTGAAACCATCAAGCTGGGAGCACCCCCCATTTTGGGTGATTTCATATGGAATGACCCTATGCTATTTTTATGTACTATAGATGATAATTAATTAATTTAATTAATTAAATTCACCTTGCCATTCAGCGCTTCCATAGAAGCAAGTCATGAAATCATCAGGCAAGCAAGAACTAGTTAAAATTTTAATTTCCCACAATTCTTAAATAAAAAATGCGTGAGTCCCACTTCCAATGGAATCTCTGAGAACAAAACTGGTCTAACTCTATATTTCTCTTTTTAAAGTTATAATCTTAAAATGATTCCTAAGTGGTCAATCTGTTTCATGCAATTATGGATTAAATCAGTGTAGTTCCAATACTATAGAACAGGTGGGGCATACCGAGGGCTGACTGCAATAAACAGTTATGTCCAGATGTTATATATTGGACATAACTGTTTATTGCAGTCCGCCCTCGATACGTTCCTCACCTCGAGAATGCATAAGGTGCTCAGTGCAACATGGTCTAAAATGTAATATGAAAAAAAATGAGGTGGACCACTCTTGTTCTAAGGGGCTCAATGAGTCCTTGCATTTCAGTGACTGATGGAAAGGCTCAATGAAACACACTGATAAAACCTTTTGTAACTCATGAGTTACGAAAAATGAGTCACATAGGTCTTATGATTGTTAATACAAAACATTATAAAACATGCGCTATTGCCTCTTGACACATTCACAATATCTTATTACTGGCAATACTTGCATAACAAACTAAATCAATGGCTATTCTAAGATTTGCAGTTCCAAAGATTGAACAAATTCTTCACAGACAGTTGGTATTTAAAATACAGTTTATTGCAGCAGAAATATTTGCAAAAGATGGAAGACAGAAGACATCAAGCATAGAAAATGTTACATCTTGTTTCGTTCCTTTAATTCACTTGGCCTCCTGATCTGTAATATGTACCATCCCTTTTTTCAATTTTTACCCTTCCCCCTCTTTCTCTGTGTCAGGTGAGGAACCTACTGTACACTGTGAAAGCGCGACCGGGGTTCAGCCTGGACCCAACCTTCAGGAGCAGGGTGGCTGAGATTGCCGATGCTCTGGCCGGGAATGAAACCCGGTTGGCCAATTACCTGTCGGAGACGCTGGTGCTGGATTACGGCACACATGTCCTCACCTCGATTGACGCTGGTACCAGTTTAGTAAAAGAGGACTACTTCAGCACATCCTTCGCGCGCAAGAACAACGAACGTTCCATCTCTTTGTCTGCCAGCGCCTCTTTCTTTAAGATGGTGGAAGCGGGACTAGATCTAAATAAAAACGAAGCCCTGATCAACTCATATGAGCAAAATGTAACACATTCCCTAATGCTCAGCCATGGAGGAATACCGTTCTATCCCGGAATCACTTTGAAGACCTGGCAGGAGAACATAGGAAACAATCTGGTGGCCCAGGATCGTTCTGGACTCCCTCTTCCATTCTTCTTAGACAAGAAATCCTTTCCAGATCTTCCAGATCAGATTGTGCTTAAGGTGTCCAATGCAGTGACCCAAGCCATAACACGCTACTACACGGTCAACACTCACCCAGGGTGCACAAACCCCGGCGCCACAAACTACAACTACCAGGCAAATGTGGACGACCAGTCTTGCGAGGGCCTGACGGAAAACCTGAATCTCGGGGGGGTGTTTCAGCAGTGTACCCCGCTCACCAATGATGCGGAGACTCAAAAGCTCTGCGAGACCCTGACCCAGAAAAATCCTCAGACGGGGGCAATGACGTGCGAGCCGCCTTACAAGCAGACCAAGCTGAGGACAGAGGTGACCGAGCAGGGGCAAAACCGGGTCGAGTGCAAGAAAGTGTGCAAGAGGTGCAGGCTCATTTTCACGTGCTGCGATAACGTGTGTGGCGATGTATACCACGTGCAGCGTGCCAGGGTCGACACGTTCTGGTGCGCCACCGACAATGGCACCGTGCCAAGCACCCCAGGGTTCCTCTTCGGGGGGCTCTATGGCCCGGAGTTGGTGAACTCCCTGACCAAATCTAAGCAGTGCCCCTCGGGGTTCATCCCTTACACCCTGCTGTCCGACGGGCTGAAGATCTGCCTCAGCAGCAACTACGAAACCGCCTCACGCTTCTCCGTTCCCTTTGGGGGCATGTTCAGCTGCGAGGCGGGGAACCCCATGGCTGGGGGGTCCTCGCGGTGCCCGGCTGGGTTCACACAGCATTCGGCCGGCGTCAGTGATGGATGCGAGCTACTCTTCTGCGTGCGCTCCGGAACCTTCTCTCTGGGGGAGCTTCCACACATTCAGTTACCGCCTTTCACCCGCCAACCGCTGCTGAGGCAGAGTGGCTCAGGAAGTGTGGCGATCTCTGGCGTGTGAAGCAGCGCCCGGGAGAGGGAGGTGGGCGCACACTAGCGGATAAGGGCAACTGATGGAGGACTTCACCTTTCCTCAAGCACCAAATGAAAGGGGAACCTTTACCCAGCTCCTGGCCGTCTTTCCACCACCATTAGCACCCATTGTTTAGAATGCTCCCGCCCATAATTAATGTTACTCCTCAAACCTCCCTCCATCTGCTTCCACCCCATCTTTTTTGACCAATTGACTTGAAGTTGCTTGTGGTGTCTGTGCGTAAATCACTGTCTCAACACAAAACTGTTTACCTGGGGAATCATATGGGAAATGCAACGTGATCAGATTAATTAAACCACCAAAAATGCATATGTCACTGTCTTGAACTCCTTAAATAAGTAGAAGTACAGTGCTTCTTTCAATCAAGTTGTTCTGAAGAGTAATGCAGTGAGGTGAAGGGAGTGTACTCAATTCCTGAATAGCCCTGTTTGACAGAGCACGAACAAACTCACATTATTTCTATACTGCACTTTAATGATTGATTTGTTTCTTTCAGAATGTGAAAATCAGTTACACCGTCTCAATGTAATTACTGAATTCTACTGAAGCTATTTCAGTCTGGTATGCCTAAATAAATGAATGTTCTGCAAGATGTTTTGTCTGAAATGTGTTTATATAATTTATATTTAAGCAGAAATTTGGATTTGACGAACAGATAGCATTGTTAAACAGTTCCGATCTAAAACCTTGCCCCTTTTCACAATCATGCAGATTACTTTCAGATCAGTAGAACTTAAAAATTACCAGTTACAAAAAATCAGCGAAAAACTACACTAGTGGATGCCTTTCTCAAGAGAAAAAAAAATTGGGCAGCTGATTGCTACACCAGTAGAGTTGCTGTTCTCATCTCAAGTATTCAGGAATCTTAAACAGGAGCACCAGTAAAGCACACCAATCAGGATATCCTCCATCATCGGTGAATGGGAGAGATGAAAAGACCAGAACGAGCAAGGCAGATTTAATCAGTAAAAGGAGATCAGATATACTTCTTCTTTTGCAAGTTAAAATGGTTATTTGTCACAAATCAGGATATTTAGTTTTGAGAAGCAACTCTAGAATAAACTAGAGGGCACTCGGTAAAGCACATACCTCTGCCATAACGGAATATGCTCCTGATCACTTCCAAAATTAAATCAACACTTCCTTAGACTACTACCTATCATCCCGCCTAATTTCATGCAAAACCGTTCATAACGTTTTGAGTTATCTGGTCAGATATATCACACAGACCCGCATTTGACAGTTATATTGTAATTCTTCCAGATCCAGAATCATGAATATGTTCCAGAGAACTTCCATAACTGAGTTAACTCATCCTTGGACTACCCCCCATCATCCTACCAAACAGTGTGCCAAACCATAGCGTTTTGAGTTATCCTGTTAACAGAGAGACAGACAGACGGACAGACAAACGGCGGTGAAAACATAGCCTTGGCAGAGGTGATAAAGCTGGAGGTAGGGTCACACTAATATCACGCCAAGAGGCTAATCAGTGCTAAAAATCACTCAGTGGTTATTAAGTGACCTCTAGTACCACCGTGGCAAATTTAATTGGTGTAATTATATGGCTAGACTCAAGCTGGAAACAAAGAAATATTGTGATTTACAAGATAGAAGGCTAATGGTTTGGCATCAAAAAAGCAGAGGTCTATGTTCCGGATGAGGAACTTCATCAAAGCAGGACATTTTATGTCCATAGACGTTTTTCATGAATTCACAACCAATGAATGAATTTATAAATTTTTTAATCTTTAATCTGTCTTTTAAATGGAGGGGAGAACATTTGTCGGTGTACTAGCCACCCATGTTGCTTGAACTGAGCGGGGCATTTAGCATATGCGCCGGCTGAGAGGCTTTTTAAAAGGTGTGCAGACTCTGCCTACTCGGCACACCACAGGCATACGCCAGCGCGGCAGTGGTGTGGACCCACAGCTCACCATGATGGGGAAACCACCAGATCATAAACAAGGTCACATGACAAACAAAAGTCATGTGGTCAAAGTCACGTTTTGAGGCAAATTTTCCCGCATTTTGGGTTGTTGCACATTCTCCATGCAGTCGCTAAACTGGCCTATAGGGTTCAAAGGTCTCACCTCTACAGATATTTGTTGGCTTAATTTTCATCCATATGCAGTACCTTCTATTCGCAGTACCAAATCGTTGTTGTTTTCATATCTTTTGACATCCCAGCCCTTTCAATTGCTATAACCTAAATTCTTTTTGATGTCCCCATGTTCACAGTGATCATACGTGCGTTAAAAGGTATCCAATATGTTTATCACTGCGTATAGCGCAGTGCATGATTTATGATTATGTCACTTTAAAAAGTTGGCAAGATAGACTGATACTCTAAAGAATGAAAACATGCCAGTCGTGCCTCATTGCATAGTAATACCAAGGCCACATATCCATCCATCCATTATCCATCCTAATTCTTCCTCATTAAGCTCGCGGGGGAGCTGGAGCCTATCCCAGCTGACTATGGGCGAAAGGCAGGGACACACCCTGGACAGCTCACCAATCCATCAGAGGCTATTTATCATGTTAATTATAAATATTTCATATATATTTGTTAGTAAAAACTGTAGATGTTTTTAAAGGAAAACAATTGAAAAATGAAATGAATCGTCATTGCTTATATTTTATTTTTTGAGATAGCTGACACAATGGTAGCCTTTGGATTGAGCCATCAAGCAGGAATGTTGTGATGCTAGTCGTTTGACTAAGAGGCTTTTGATCATATAGTTATGAGTACGCCACTGAATGTATTGTAGCTGAAAGAACAAGAACAAAAAAAAAAAAAGCTTAATATCCAACCAAACGATGAAACAATTTATTTGGCATTTAATCAGAGACTTTGAAGGCAATGTTCCCTTGAGGAAGACATCACAGATGATCAAAAAAAACACCTGCGACCTTAGTTAAACTGCTATAACTTAAGCTTACACTCCCACTATGAAAAGTGAAGATAATATGCTGGAGCCTGCCATTAGACATAGCCTGAAATAGAGGAACCAGTTCAACAAACATCGCTAAGGCCTCAACCATTGCTTCTCCCACATAAATCATCTTCGGCTCAGGATCTGGTAGAATTTTCTTCAGCAGGTGGATCCCAATATTCAAAATGTATCCTGTCATCAAGCTATGTAGCCTACTGCAAAGCAGAAATGTGTATGAGCAGAAAGAGCTCCATGAAATTCTCAGCTCTCGACAAACACTTTCTAGGTGCAGTAAAACATTCCCAGAGGAAAGGAAGATGCTGGAGCAAGATTTATCACAGCAGAGAATGTCCTACCTGCAAAACAAATTACAGACATGCCATTTGGTTACGTGGACCAGCCCAATCCCAATCAGATGCTGCTCCAGAGATTTAGGCCCGTATTCAGAAACAACACTCACACTAATTGAGTGTGAGTGAGTACTGAAACTTAGTTAGTGTCAGGTTATACAAAATGAGTCGGAGGTTGCCCTAACACTCATTTGCTTTCAGAGACCTCACTCACCCTGAAATTAGTATCCCTTTCTGAGTGAAGGTTGAGTGCAGGGAACACCTCCCTTGAGCCGCACTAACTTGCGCCGGTATTTCGTTGTCAGGGCTTTCAGGTGGTTACAAACATTAGAGACTCTGGATCATTTACAGCCACGTGCTCGAGGCAATCGCAACTACGCGAATTTTAACTATAATGATGATAAGGATGCGGTAAATTGCTGACTGACCACCTGGTTTCAGTGGTTACGAACTGCACTGTGGTGAACTCGAGGTTAGCATTTGTGTACCCACCAGTGGCTACTGGTGAACTGGCAAATAGGGGCAGCTCAAAACCATCCCTTAAAAATAATGATTGGACATGACCTGTTTTCAATAATTTAATAAAACTGAATTTACTTGAACTCCAAAAATCCTACGGACCATCATGTGTCGCCAGTTCTACTTGTTAAGATAGAATGAGCACTAATAATTCTTGCCCTGTTTTCAATTATTCATTTAAATTACCACTGGAGAAACTCCGAAAACTCAGCATTGTCAGGTGTTGCCAGTTTTCATGAATGACGCATATCTGTCAACTCTCACGCATTCGGATTTCTCGCGCTTTTCTTTACTCATGGGTTGAATAATTCGCAGTGTCTAGAGATATGGCAGTTTTATGGGTACGCCAGTCGATTTGAAGGGATTAGGATAAGTATTACGGATTATGGTTAGGGTTAGGGGTCAGGGTTAGGTTAGGGCAGGGTTTGAAATTGGGACTGCCGTACCTCTCTACATTGAAATGCATTGGAAAACTGCCGTACCCGTAGCAACTGCCTAAATAATTCTGTGCTCAATTGGCTCGTGGGGTGCCGTGTGGATTGGTCTGCGCTGCTCATTTAGCTGTATCCATTCTTTTCTACATTCTTAATTGCTGAATGTAGAAGGAAATGTCTGGCGTGTTTCACAGCTTGTTGCTTAGTGAGCCTCGCGGGCTGTCCTGCGCCTTTCGCGAGCCACTCGACCACAGAATTTATGAAGACATGCTGATCTTTACGTCGTCATTTATGTGCGAAAGAAACGCCTCAATTTTGTGAAGCAATATATAACAACGCTATTAAAAATAAATTTGATTGTCGTTTTACCAATTAGTCTGAGAAACTTTCTAATCAAGAAAAGTAAACTGCGACAGGTTTAGGTCATTCAGCACTGAAGGGTGAGGACTGAGCGTCCCTTTGCAGCAGCCGACCCACTGAGCAAAAAGTGGTGCAAAACACGTCAAAAAGACGTGATCTCTGAACAGCCAGAAGACGTCCTCAGGGGAGCCAGAATTAAAGTTTTTTATACGTCTTTTCTGGACGCTGTACAGATGTCTTTTCTGGACGTTATATAGATGTCAGTGAAGATACGTTTTAAAGACGCAATTATTGGACATCCAGAAGACGTCCTCAGGTGAGCCAGAATGAAAGTTTTTTATACGTCTTTTCTGGACGTTGTACAGATGTCCTTTCCGGACATTGTACAGATGTCTTTTCTGGACGTTCTATAGATGTCAATGAAAATACATTTTAAATACGCAATTATTGGACATCCAGAAGACGTCCTCAGGGGATCCAGAATGAAAGTTTTTTTTATACGTCTTTTCTGGACATGGTATAGATGCCTTTTCTAGACGTTATAGACACAATGAAATTACGTTTTAAAGACGCAATTACTGGACATTCAGAGAATGTCCTCAGGGGGGCTAGATTGAAAGTTTTTATACGTCGTTTCTGGACGTCGTACAGATGTCAATGAAAATATGTGTTAAAGACGTTAATTACTGGATATCCAGAAGACTTGCTGACTGCATGATAGGCCACATCTATTCTGGACATTGAAATTGGAAACGTTAAACATTCAAATTGGGTAAATGGGGAGAACAGCTTGTAAAAGTAGTACCCCTCTCCCTGAAATGCACTGACTTCAACTGATCACCATCAGTATGTAAAAAATGTATAGCTTTGCAACCATTCACACCTTTGACAGCAAACTGACCACTCCAAGAAATTACTTATGTGAGTCAAATGCATTTATTCTCTCACTTGTACCAAAGTGTATAAATGTAAAGTGTATAAAACACACAACTTTATATCCCATCTTAACATCATCTGATCATAAAACCTGATCTTAACATCGGATCATAAAATCTACTTTCAACATAATCTGAATAACCTTAATTTTTTTAAACACTTTCATGCATGGTGTCACTTCATTGGACTGATACCTGGAACACATTTGCAGTACCACATCCCAAACAGCAGGTAGCAGACCCCCAAAGTCTTGTCCACAGTTGAATATAATATTTGTAACTCTTCATTTATATGGCAAAAGAACTGGTTGCACTATTAGTCTATTACAGCTGCTAACAATATCTTTATTGCTTATATCCACCTCTCCCCCACTCTCCCTGGGGCATGTTTGAGGTGGTCAGCTGCTGCAGTTCTTATCTGGGCCTCTGTTGCAGAACTGTCCCACTGCATGACAGCAGCTAAAATAAAAAACAAACACGAAAATCATGTATAATAAATAAATACAGATGCTACTGTTCAGGCTTAAGGCCCAAACACATAGGCAAAACACAAAGTGATGAAACCATTTTTTGTGCAGCGCAACTAGCACCTGTTTCAAGAGAGCTAAAAGGAATAAAAAGCAACGACAAATCTGAGAGCACTGGTTGCCACCACTGCACCCCGTGAGGACACACTGCTCTCATCAGTTATGTGCAAATTTAGCTATTCTGAATACAGAATACAGTTCGGCAATGCAGGAAAAAAAGACAGACAAAGTGATGTAAAGTTGGGGGTGGACTGAGTCTTTTGTTGTTGCTTTTAACAGGTAGGCTGCATGTGTTTATGTATGTGTCTGTGTGTATTAGGGGTACTCATGTACAACTGAGGTCTTTTGTGTCACTGCAAAAGAATGTGAGTATTGAATACAAACAGCAACAATTCCCCCAGATACTGCTAGTTCCCTGGTGTTGGCCTTTCATACTATATTGCACTACTCAGAGAGAAATGTATAGAACATTAATTGGGGTAAATAACTTTTTTCTAAAACACTGCTGGTTGTTTGACGTTTACAATTCAAATTCGATGTCTGCTGTGTGCCATAGGATTATCAAATGAGGCTATCAAATCATATCGCTTACAGTGCATTAGGAACTCAGCTTGCAGTTTAAGATGTAAATCAAGTTGCCCTATTTCAAGTCTAACATTAACCAAAATTCTGTTTAATTGAGAACAGTGCTTTTGGAAAGAAGATCTTCAAGCTTATCTTTTATGACAGAAAACAATTTTGTGTTTTCAAGCCCATTTTTTCCCCCTCTTTTTCTTTCATATTGAATAGCTGGCTATGCATCAAGATCTACTGATCTGAGTTGGCTGTTTTCATGCGAGTTTCTGCGTACTTTGGTATGGAAGGTTGTCATAGATAAAACATTGGGCTAATATCTCCCTGATATTTTCTATTTCGCCCAATAAATTATTTGCTGTCATTTACCCAAAAGTCTTGCTAGACCTGCCATGCTTAGTATGGAAAAAACACAAAACCAATATGGAAAAGTGATGTTGCCACTTTAAGAAACTTGCCCCTTTAATATTCGGAACTATTTATACTGAGTGTTTATATTGCAGTGAACCGTTTTTACATTTCTACGGCTATTTGGCCGTGACTTCCGCACACATCTTGCGGTTGTATTATTTTGGACTTTCTCATAGAAATCAGTAGATGATAATGAATCTATATTATTACTGAGTTGGCAATTTGCGTAATTTCACACATCTCCGAAACCACTGTGAATAATGACTCTGTTTTCCGCATACACCGGTTTTACTGTGTGACAAAGACAATGCGCCAGGTTTCGAACTTAGTAATGAAGTTATAACTGCATTTGAAGCCGTTTTTAAAGCAAAACCAGCTAATTCAATCAGCTGTCATAGTAACGGGTATCGGCTAGTAGTTATAACTTAGCCATTTAGTTAGCTAGCTCGCATATACATATATGAAATATAGCTAGCTAAGTCGGCATAAAGGCTTTCTTGCTAACTAGCTAACGTTATATTTTATGCATTGAAGTGAATTTAAAATGCATATAGCCATTATTATGCGAAATAACTTGGCTGGAGTTGCACATGACATTTAGCTTCGCTAGCTGGTATTAATATGCATCGAATAAATAGGTTGCCAGTTAACATTTGACTTAGAAACCAACAAACAAGCTCGCACGCTAGGCTAGCAAGATAGTTCGCCTGCTCAGCTACCTATTTGTGGCGCATAAAAATCAATAATAACAATAAAAAAAAAAAAAAAAAACAGTGAATCGCAATTATTTCGCATTATCTGTGTAGCTAGGTCGGTTAACGTTGGTCAAAGACACTCCATTGATTTCTGTTTTCAAGTCCAAAAATAATACAGCTGCGCATGTGTCCCGAAGGTCACGGCCAAATAGCCGTAGAAATGTGACAACGGTTCACGGCAAAGTATACACTTTGCACAAACACGTTGCCTAAAAAACGCGGGTGCATCACTGCTAGCTCCAGCTATTAGATTAAAACTAATACAGACTGCTAACTAAAACCGCTAAGGTCTTCAAACATGTTGTTAACCCTCTACCGCATTCAAAATTCGATCCGAAATAAACATCACACTAATATTCACGCACAGGAGCACTTTTCATAAACGCGGATCTTTCTAAAAATAAACGGTTGGGGAGATTTTCGATCGGACGCTTCGCGTGACGTTAACATTACTGTTACACACCGATGCATAGCAACAATTTCGCGACGTTATCACAAATACCCGTACATTTAAACGTTATGGTGATATGTGATTATATTCCACGTTTGTGCACATTTTTACTGACCGAAATGCGTCTTCGTCTTCGGCTTCCTCATTAGAGTCCACAATTAGTTGACACTTCTAGCCTCGAAATACTGCCCCTAGTGGCGGCAACATGAATTAAGGTGTTCCAATGGGAAATCTGGGAGGTTCCGTGGTGAGACGTTACTTAGTGAGCACGAGCAGGTCATTATTTTTCTTCCACCACCACTGCGCACCTGCACAGCCCTGAATAACGGACTTTGACGGAACCAAGAATTCATTATTGACGGAAATCCGTCTGTAGACGGAGGTCTTGCACCTATACGCTATGCATGAACGGGGTAAATAGCAAAATCTAAACGTGACAGTACCATGCAGCAACCTCAAGGGTAGGGTAGGGTAGAAAAACAGTCTGTTAGAGTTTGTTTGTTTTTTAGTTGAAGTGCTCACTCATCTGTATACCAAATTACCCAGGTGGGAAACACTGCATTTTGTAAATAAGTCAAATTAATTGAAAACTGTATGCTGAACTGAGAGAAAAAAATAGTTAAACTTAATCTACATTTAGGAATTTAGGGTTAAAGAATGTTCATTTATTTGTCATTTTCCTTTGAGGATAAGTAAAACAGACTATTTTGTAGAGTGAAGTGCAGGCAATGAATTGAGGAGTCTCACAGCCTGGGGCAAGAAAGCTGCTCTGTACAGTAGTTTGGTTGTATGGCAATGGATCCTTCTGTATTTTTTGCCAGATGCCAGCAGGGAGAACATACTGTGGCTTCAGGTGTTGCCTTTAGCATCTTCAAGTGATTATCACAATCAAAGTCATAACGCTCTGTTGTTATCATAAATTGCTTGGAAATATTCTTTTCTTTGAGATATTACTGGATTAGGTCTTACAACCTTAGTTGACATACTGACATGGACTTGATTTAGACCTGGTAATTGTTCGGAAGGACTGGAACAAGCCTGTGGTTATCTTGAGGGTGGGATGGTGCACAGGATAAAGGGTTTAGGCCCTACATTACATGCTGAGGCTGAGACAGTGACTATAGCTGACAGGGCAATTTCACCAGCGAGTCAGCCTGTCTCTATCCCTCTGGTAGGGCATACACCCAGTCTGGCATATTCTTTGATCTTTTTGGTCAAAATGGATGTCCTCCCTCGACTAGCCTGTTGTCAGTAGACGTTCATATTGTGGCTTGTCGGAATATTTGTTGTTGATTTAGTTGGCCTGGATGAATTCTCAGTGTTATTTAATTATTTACCTACTTATTCTGGTTGTCAGTGGAAGTCCAAATAATATCTTGTCAGAATTCTATACCAACTGTGTTTGCCACTGGACGTTCAGAATGTGGCCTGTCTGAACGTCTACTTTTGACTAATTTTGGTCGTTCAGAGACGTCCAGAATTTGGCCAGGCCGAATGTCTTTCTCCAAGTCATTTCTCACCTAATTCCGAGTGTCATATAGACGTTCAGATTGTGGCCTGTCAGAACGTCTCCTTTCAACTTATTTTTGTTGTTGGTAGACGTCCAGAATTTGGCCAGGCCGACCTCTTTTCTCAGTCATTTATCAACTAATTCTGGGTGTCATATAGACATCCAGATTGTGGCCTGTTAGAACGTCTATTTTCAACTAGTTCTGGTCGTCTGTAGACGTTCAAAATCGGGCCAGGCCGACCTCTTTTCTCAATGTCATTTATCAACTAATTCTGGGTGTCGTATAGACATCCAGATTGTGGCCTGTTAGAACGTCTATTTTCAACTAGTTCTGGTTGTCTGTAGACGTTCAAAATCGGGCCAGGCCAACCTCTTTTCTCAGTGTCATTTATCAACTAATTCTGGGTGTCATATACACATCCAGATTGTGGCCTGTTAGAACGTCTATTTTCAACTTGTTCTGGTTGTCTGTAGACGTTCAAAATCGCGCCAGGCCGACCTCTTTTCTCAATGTCATTTATCCACTAATTCTGGGTGTCATATAGACATCCAGATTGTGGCCTGTTAGAACGTCTATTTTCAACTAGTTCTGGTTGTCTGTAGACGTCCAAAATTGGGGCAGGCCAAACATCTTTGTCGTTGTCATTTATCAACTAAGTCTGGCCGTCACATGGACGTCCAGATTACGGCCTGGACGGACGGACGTGATATCAACTTGTGATATCAACGTTGTTTGGAGAAAGTTTCTATTATGCTAGAGTTTTGCCAACAGTATGGTATGCGTATAAATTTTGATAAAACTAAATTTATGGTTATAAATGGTACAGACAGTGACGGGCGCCCACTTGAGTGTAATGGAAACATCATTAATTACTGTTCTAAATATACTTATCTCGGAGGCATCATAATTGAAAGTGGAAGGTTTAGTGATTTTATTGATGATCATGCCACGGAGAAAAACAAACATTTAATGAAATTGTTTTCGTTTTTGAGAAGTAACAGAGATTTGCCAGTGTACTTGAAGCTGAAGGTGTTTAATGCCTGTGTGTTCTCTAGTTTTTTATATGGATGTGAGTCACGGTATGGCTTATCATTAAAAAAGCTAGACCGCATGTACTGTATATGGCTGGTCTGAAAGCTGTACTAGGAGTCAGGACATCATGTCCGAATGATTTATGTTTAGCAGAAGTGGGATGGTCGAGTTTAATAGCAATTATTAGGGAAAGACAATTTAGGTATTATGATAAAGTTATGAGAAATAGATGTGGTATTATGTTTGGTATAGAACTAGCGCGTTTAAATAACACTCCCGCTTGGAGGTATATTAGTAAAATACTACTTTTATTTTGGAAGATATAGCAGAGACACATCGAATTAAACAAAGCGATGGTGTAAGATTTAATACATATATTTTGCATAATCCTGATTTAACGGTGCATAAGGTATACAAAGAGAATGTAGTTCAGGAGTTCCATAGGTTGGAATTTACTCGTTTTAGGCTCGGGGCTCATCGGTTAAAAATTGAAACTGGCCGTTGGTCAAGGATACCCAGAGACGAAAGAAAGTGTGATTGTGGTATGGATGAAATTCAGGATGAAAGACGTCATAGAAAATTGTAATCACCTCAGATTTTTAAGGGAAAGATACCCAAGTATTGTTTTTCTATAGACAGATTTAGCACGAGCGACGATGCACCAAATTATGTTTTTGATGCGATGCACTATTTTGTAAAATATATTTTATGTGTATATATGATGGACTTTCATTGTCAGTAAACTACTACTACTACTACTATCGGAGTACTTTCTATTAATGCCTAAAGTACTTGTACTTGTAGTCAAGTACTTTTCAAAGTGCTTGACCAATCTTTCGCCTAAGTGCTGACAGACATTGGTCAAGTAATTTGAAAAGTACTTGGATACAAGTTCATGTACTTATTATTAGGTATTATTAGGCATTAGGCATAATATTATTAGGCTTAATGCCTAATATTAGGCATTATTAGGTAGTACTCAGATACAAATACAAGCACTATGGTATGTAAAAAAAATGCTTGCATACAATTCTCAAAAGTACTTGAAAGTACTTGTGTCATGGTTATGGTTTTTTGTCATGTTTATGTTCATGTTTATGTTTAAGTTCAGTGTTCATGATTTTGACTTTTATTTATTCTTTTTGGTTATTGTAACTCTCAGGTTTTAGTTCATTCCATTTCTCAGCTCCATTGCACTTGTCTCCCCTGTCTTGTGATCTAGTTGGTTCAGTCCGTCTTCCCGGTCTGTGTGCTCACATGCTTCGGGTGATTTAAATGATTTCTGGTGTTTAATACATTCCTTCAATTCTCGTTTACTTCCTTCGCCTTGCTGTTCTGATTACTAACAAGACTAACATTTGTATTTTGTATCATAGTCTACTAACACATCTAATCCATGTATATATATTACTAACTTACTAACGAGCACTCTAGTTAAATCTGTAAAGTTTGCACCGCTCCTAATTAATACTAATTCCCTCTCAGCAATCGCCCTGTTCTAGTCTCCGCCTCTTGCTCAGCTTTACCTGTCTCCCCCTGTGTTTCTGCGAGATCTCTCGCACGTGCTTAATTACTTTCCTGCACTCATTATCTGTGCACATAGAACTCCTTGACCAGAGCTGTTTAAATGTCATAGGCTGTTTGTGTGATTCCCGTCCGTGTCTTGGCTTTCGCCAATTTTCGTGGTTAGGGTTTCCCTCATGTGATTCTCCCATTGTAATTAGTCTGATCCAGCTCACCTGTTCCCTGCATAGCGTGTGACTTCCCTCTCGTCTATTTAAGAGTCCTCACTGCAGTTCTGACTTTGTCAGAACATTGATCAATATTTCTTTGTGCAGAGCGCTGTTTATGCCATTAAGTATTGTTTTTCTTCGACTGGTTTGTCCGACTTCGATTCTTGCCATAGCCCTTCTTGTATTGTTTTGTCTTTTTGGATTCCGACCTATTTTTGTATGACCACAATTTCTGTTTGGATGCCCTGTGTATGACCCTTGGATTTGTTCATCGACTACGACTTTTTGCCTACCGTCTATGTACCTTTGCTCATCTGTTTTTCTGGTTCTGACCCCTGCCTGTCTAGTCGACTCTGTTTAGGGATTTCGTATTGTGGCTTGGCAATTTTTTTTTTGACCCGGACTTCATTAAAGGCATACGTTTTTTGGATTTCCATCTCTTGCGTGTGGTTCCTGAACGCTACGTCACAACTTGGACACAACTCTGCTTGATGAAGACATCAAACTCCTGTTGCCTGAGTTAAACCGCTATTAATTCAGTTTAAACAGTGATGGACTAAAATGTTGTAGCCTGGCTTGACACATGGCCTGAAGTAAAGTAATCACGTCAACAAACACCATCTCTAAGGCCTCAACCGCTGTCTCTCCGACATGTCATCTTTGGCTCAGGACCTGGTACAATTTCCTTCACCCCCCACCACTGAGGCAAGCAGTTTGTCAGAAAGCAATATCCAACATGGAAAACTTTTCCAAACCCTCCGCAAGCTTTGTACTGCAAAGCACCAAGCTGTGTATGACCAGGAGGAGCTCCAATAAATTGTCCAAATTCTCTGCAAACACTTTCTAGGTGCAATAAATCTATTCCCAGTACTTAGTAATCACTGGAATAATGGATGCTGAAGCAAGGTTTATCACAGAATATCCTACCTGCAAAACAGACATGCCATTTGGCTTTCTGGACCAGCTGGATCGCAATCAGATGCTGCTCTAATCAGAGATAAGAGGTGTATGCATGTTTAATTTAGGAAACTTGGGGATTAACATGCCATTTTCTACGTGCTTTTGGGTTTCTGTGCAGTTACATTACCAAAAACAATATTTCTTTTAGGGAGGGGTGGTCCAGTCATTAGTATTTGAATACCGTTAAAAGTTGATGGCAAGCCCAGTTAATATGCTCCTTTAGAAGACACCTCTTTAATTGGGCGGAGACTATATTGCCCCATTGATTTACTCAGTGTCCAGTCATTTAAAGTCTAATATCTTAATTTTCAGTATCTCTGAAGTATAAGCAGGGAGGGTGTAAAACCTCACAGCAATACCAACGACGGACAGCAGGAGGTGAAGGCTCTGCGCGTTCTTCTTTGCTGGTGTGACCCAAAAGGAAACATTGATCAGCATCTCTGTTCGTTGGAACGGGGCACAAAAGCACAATGGTTACAATTTGATCTGACTCCATATTATTAAAGAATCTAAATTTTTGTTGTAGATGTGTTGAATTTAGAATAATACCATACGCGGTCTTTTGCCAGTTTTACACGATTGTGTTTCCGGACCCGCACAATCGCAAAACCTTAGTTTGGGGAGCCTTGCATTGGATAGCCAGCAGCCACCATGATATGCGAGTACCTTTCCCTCGCGACACTATGGACCCGAGTCGGCTTGTATCTATCGGGCTCCTTAAGGGGAATTTGACAAGAACCGGCGTATAACACCCATGGGTCCTCTTAAGCCAAACTTCCAGAGCCAATACCTCACCAATTCCATTAGCAGTCGAACGTGGCCCCCGTTCTAACTTACCAGAACTCCCTAAAAACTTTGCAACTGGCCTCTACCAGTAGATCTCAGTCAGCACCTGTTTCCCCTAAGTGTTTAACTGTAATTTTGGCTAAAGGAACCAAGATGGATTTAAAATCACAAAAACCACGCAAATTACAACAAGACAAATTATTAATACAAAAGAAAATTTTAAGCAGGTAGGTCCACATAGTAAATTTAATTAGTCCGTTACATAATTTAGAATTTTAAAGAATAATTGAATGTAAAAGGATCTCACCCAACCTGTTTTGGCTACATACAACACACAGAGACTTGTGCGGGAAGTCGTTTGCAATCTTCCATAACTGTATAGACTACCGGCTACACACGGCTTAGAGATGCACGTGCGGGAAGTCGTCTGCGATCTTCCATTACTAAAGAGGCTACACACGGCATATAGATACACATGCAGGAAGTCGTCTGCGATCTTCCCAGAATGGATTGTCTCCCTTTGCTTTAAGCCAAATCACGTCTTTGATCCAGGCGGCATGGCCATAAATTACCTGGAAGGGGGGTCGATTCTGGATTTTGGGTTTCCACCATTTGGAGGATGTAATAAAACAATTTAGCAGAGGGCAAGGAAAACGAGATGATTACCAGAGAGCATATTTTACTTTGATAGTTTTGTATGATTTTCTGAAATTGAATAAACCATAATTTTATTTGGAACGAAATATGTTCTATTCAACTCCTTGAATTATTCTGAACAGAAACATACCAAACATGCCAAGAGAATGTATTAATATGATGCAGTTGTCATGAAAAGCTCTTTTGCTGAATTAAGTTGAAAATCAAGAAAATCAGGTTATTTGTGCATAAGTCGGTTTACAGCAGCATTATGAAGATATGAGAAGGTTTGACATTTCCAGAGTTTTAGAATATTTAAACAGATGAGTTAAAGTCCAGTTTCATGAAACACATAGCCAGGGCAGAAAAAGATTGTTCACAGGGGGAGAACTGTGATGGTCACCCCCCTAGCTTCGCCAGAGACCTGCTTATTGTTCTCTGCCGTCATCAAGCCTTGTCCCTAAGGCATACAGCCATAAACACATTCTGCTTGCCCTTACTCCAGCCGCGCAAATATTCTGGGGAGTCAACTGCCCACTCATCCAGAGGAAGTCCGAACAACTTGTCATATTGCAGGACTCCTGAGTTCTTTGAAGTGCAGGATGAGCCTCAGTTCCTGGGCCCCCTCAGTTCGCCAGCCTTTTGCTGTATCCCAGCTTGATCCCCCGTCTTACAAGGGAATCATGCATTTGGTCATGTGTGAGTATGTGTGTACACGTGTGACTGTACATGTGCCTTTCTGTCTGCAGCTAAGCTCACATAGTCCTGGACCCAACTGCCTGATATTTGGTTGTGTACCTGTACATTTATGGCTGTATGCTCAATGACCTCTCGTGGTTGTGGTGACAAACAGTTTTTGAAAAACGTATTTTATTCTATTTTACTGACTGCTCTGTTTTATTATACTATAGATTGCTGACTCATCACAGCAGGTAGGGGCTGCAAATGATTAACAACTGCTTCCGTTTGGAATCTGGTTCCCCCTTTAGGGATAACAAACATACCCTGTGAAGATTTGCTATCTGTTGAGTGCATCATTCTCGTTCATCAAAAGAAAGACTTAAATGACAGTAAATACATGTTATTTATTTACATAGCATATATAATAACTCAATGAATACACCAAAATACATTCTTTTTGCTAAGTTCATGTGAAAGAGCGAAAGAAACTGGAATGTGAAATCAACCAAAAATAAAATTAAACAAGAACACTTGGAGAGTGCATACCTCCGCCAAGGCCCAGCAGTCCCCCCAGCTGCTTAATCCCTTCCAGATCCAGCCCAAAATCTAATGGGATCTAAGTTCCGCCTAAAGTTTCCGCCTCTAAGTTTCGCGTAAAGCCGTTTATTAGTTTTCCCGTAATGTGGCTAACTAACTAACTAACTAACTAATTAACGAACAAACAAACAGATTTTAACGATTACATAACGTCCTTGGTGGAGGTAATAAAGAAAAGAAATAAATGAGTGGGGTTTTGGGAGAAGTTTGAAACACTTCAAATTTGAAACCCTCCACGGAGGAAGCCAGTCTGACAGACAGGGAGCAGTGACAATAAAAGCGCGGTCACTCATGATCACTACAGGATATTTAAGACTGTCCCTCAATTTACTTCTTTTTTTTTTATGTGCTATCAAGTAGTCAAGTTTAATTTGCATTAAATCATTGCATGGGTTATTATTTATTATTCTTTTGATTCTATTCTAAACAAACTATTAATATGCAACCAGTCAGAAAAAGGATAGTAAACAGGATAGAACAAAAGTCACCGCTGACTGCAACCAATTAATGCACAGATACAAAGACGGCAGGAACTGCTTACAGATGGGGGCACTTCATTTTACACTCCTGAAAAGAGAGGAAATTAAAAATAATTGGTTAGACTGTCATTGCCTTAAGTGTCATATTGATTTCAACATAACCCTGTGATTTGGTCGAACTACTGTAATAATTAAAAAGGCAATGCAAATGGCTCAATTTTTTAACAGAAAAAAAAATGGGAGGATAAAATACACTGCTTCAAATAGAGTCCAAATCAGTCTCGTTTCACAAGTAATCTTTCTGTGCTGTTACATCAACTTCAAATGCAAACCTTGCCTTGAGATTTTTTCGTCTATGCAGCAATAGAAACGCCAATATTTTTCAAAGTTAATACAAGGCAATTGTGAGAGCATGAGAGAAGATTTCCTACCTAAGCAAAACACTGCAGCATCTTCTTCATGAGTACAGTCGTGTTTCCCAAACCCCAAGTGCTGGCACTGTGTCAGGGAGGGTTCATTTCCAGAACACATCACATCATCCAACCAGATGGGCCCCTTGCCCTGTCCATAGTGGGCATCTCCATAAGCATCCACAGCCTTACCACAGCCCACCTCTCTACACACCACCTTGGCGTTGTTCTTGCCCCAGTGATCATCACACACTGTTCCCCAATGGCCTTGATGGAAGACCTCCACTCTACCAGAGCATTGATCATCTCTACCCACCAGTCTGATTGCTCGGGCTAAATGAAACAAAAAAGCATTCTTAAAAAAGATTCATATTTTCAGATGATTATACCACATTTTCCCTCGCAGTTCCATTTCAGTTCAGGCAGCATACAGTTTTGCATGTATCTGCCTCACAGTCCCTGATTGAATCTGGCTTCTGCAATACAGTGCCAAGTGGCTAGTCACCCCTTAGGGCAAAGTCAAATTATACTGCATGAGTTAGGTTGTTATGGGACAATCAATTCAGTCTGTATTCTCCGCTCACTAGCAAATCAGAATGATCAGATGTAATTGGGCTATATTTTGCAGCCACATGTGCGAGGTGGGGGAACTGTGGAACTATGGAGAAGGGTTTGAAGGAACTTCGCCTTTGCATTCAAGAAACTTGATTCATCTCACTGATCCACCTAAAATTTATACAAAGATTTTATATAACTCGAGACGAGCATATCAAACAAATAATATGCCAAAATAACCCCAAACAAACTACAACACCCTCCGAAATGCACACTATGTTCCTCAAATCAGCGTGGAACTTATATACATGTGGTGTGAGACTGCCACCCAGTTAAATATTTTTTAAGTCAGATGTTACTTTTTTCTCTATAAAGTGACAAATGATAAAATATCTGCTTAAACTATAATTTTTCGCTTAAGTTTTCCATGTAGTAGGTTCTTTGTGATTAATTTATTTCTTGGAGTGACAAGCAGTCATGTGTGCCAACAATTAAAAATTCTGTTCTGTTATGCTGCCTTACTATGCAGACTACGCAATGGATGTTTATTTTTTATTTTTTTAACAGGAGAGGATTAGATACACATCTCTGTAGTAATAGGGCAGGTCTGAGGACGTTAAGCAAGATCACTTCACCTGAACAAATTACTGCAGCATCTTTATCGTGACGACAGTTGTGTTCCCCAAATCCAGAGCGCTGACACTGCATCAGGGAGGATTCACTTCCAGAGCACCTCACATCGCCCAACCAGATGTCCCCACTGCCTTCTCCAAAGTGAGCTCCTCCTGGAGCTGCCAGAGCTTTGCCACAGTTCAGCTCTCTACACACCACCTCAGCATCTCTCATGTCCCAGTGGTCAGCACATACTGATCCCCACCGGCCATAATGGTAGACCTCTACTCTACCAGAGCATTCATCATCTCCATCTACCAGTCTGACGACTTGGGCTACATGAAAAACAAACAAACTGTCATGAGAACATTTACATAATCTAAAAAAAAAAAAATTCCCTCCACCTGCTGCAAAGCTCCTTCATTTGAGGCAACAGGCTGTCTTGTGTTTTATGGATGAGCTTCATTGCCTTAGACCAGTGCAAGCATCGATTTTGCAGCAGCTCCATAGGCCAGGGTAAGACCGTTGGCTTCACTGGCAAGATATTAGATCATTAAATCAGTTAGGTGTCTGTATTGATTGCTCTAACCAACCCCATTGTTTGGGCTGGTGTGACTGCACTGCATGTCCAAGCTCCATATACAAGGACTTCCTTGAACTGGGTAAAATTTGAGCTTGGCTGTGATCAATTTTCAAATATGACTGTGCCACATCTCAAATACAGCCGCGAACAAATATGAGGCAGGCCATTATACCACCTCAATTCCGAAATAGTTGGGACGAAGTGTAAATTGTGAATAAAATCAAAATGCCATGACTTTCAGATCACACGAGCCAATATGTTATTTACAATAGAACATAGATAACATTTCAAATGTTGAAACTGAGACATTTTACATTTTTATCCACAAAATGAGCTCGTTTCAAATTTTCTGGCTGCAACAGGTCTCAAAAAAGTTGGGACACAAGCAAAAAAGGGCTGAAAAAGCAATTAATATATAAGAGAATCAGCTGAAAGAACATTTAGCAAGTAATTAAGTTAACTGGCATCAGGTGTGTAACATGATTGGCTATAAAAGGGATGCCTTAGAGAGTCTGAGTCCCTCAGAAGTAAGATGGCCAGAGGCTCTCCAACCTGTGAAGGCTTGAGTAAAAAAATTGTGGAATACTTTAAAAACAATGTTCCTCAACATCAAATTGCAAAGGCTTTGAAGGTCTCATCATCGACAGTGCATAACATTGTGAAAAGATTCAGAGAAACTGGAAAAATCTCTGTGCGTAAGGGACAAGGCCGAAGACCTTTCCTGGATGCCCGTGATCTTCGGGCCCTCAGATGCCACTGCATCACTCACCGGCATGATTCTTGTCATTGACTTTACTAAATTGGCCCAGGATTACTTCAAGGAACCACTGTCTGTAAACACAGTCCGCCGTGCCATCCACAGATGCCACCTAAAACTCTATCATGCAAAAAGGAAGCCATTGTTGAGCATGATCCAGAAGCACCACCGTGTTCTGTGGGCCAAGGCTCATTTAAAATGGACTGTAGCAAAGTGGCAAAGTGTCCTGTGGTCAGACGAGTCCAAATTTGACATTCTTGTTGGAAATCATGGGCGTCGTGTCCTCCAGGCTAAAGAGGAGAAAGACCACCCCTCCTGTTATCAGTGTTCAGTTCAAAAGCCAGCATCTCTGATGGTATGGGGATGCATTAGTGCATATGGTGTGGGACACTTGCATGTTTTAAAAAGCACCATGAATGCTGAAAGGTATATAAAGGTTTTAGAGCAAGATATGCTCCCCTCCAGACGACATCTATTCCAGGGAAGGCCTTGTGTATTTCAGCAGGACAATGCAAAACCACATACTGCAGCTATTACAACAGCATGGCTTCGTAGTAGAAGAGTCTGTGTGCTGAACTGGCCTGCCTGCAGTCCTGATCTTTCACTGATTGAGAACATTTGATGCATAATTAAACGAAGAGTCCGTCAAAGGAGACCCAAAACTCTCCAGCAGCTGGAAACCTGTATTAAACAAGAGTGGGATCAAATTCCAATGGCTAAACTCAAGAAACTTGTCTCCTCAATGCCCAGATGCTCCACTCTGTGTTAAAAAGAAGAGGGGATGCTACACCATGGTAAACAGGCCTCTGTCCCAACTTTTTTGAGATCTGTAGCAGCCATCAAATTTGAAATTAGCTCATTTTGTGGTTAAAATTGTAAAATTTCTCAGTTTCAACATTTGCTATGTTATCTCTGTTCTATTGTGAATAAAATACTGGCTGTTGTGATTTGAAAGTAATTGTGTTTTGATTTTACTCAGAATTTACACTTTGTCCCAAATATTTTGGAATTGGGGTTGTAGATGTCATGTCTATTCCTTTGCTTATTCTGAGTGAAACGTGTTGTCATTCTGTTATGCACTCATTGGTTGAATCCTCGCAAGTTCAGAACGAGGGCGGAGGACATCCGAACATGAGCAAGCTCAGAATCTTCCTGACAAGTGCCTGGCTGGCCAACAGGAGGGGCTCAAGCAGTGAACAAAGCAACCATTTTATATTACCCTTCCCGGCAGACCCTTCCCAATTTGCATCCCTGTAGTGCAATGGCCAATTGCGCGCTACTCTGAAAAAGCTGCTGACCACTGCCAGTTAGTATGACCTGGGGCACGAACCCGCTCCGTGATAGACACTTCTGCTCCGCAATGCGGTGCTTTATCTGAGTGAGCTATCCGGCAGCTCGCCTATTTTAGCAGATCAAACAAACAAACGGCACCGATCACATAGCCTCCTGCCAACTTCGTTTGGTGCAGGTAATGAATATTAATGTCTCTGAAATGGCCCAATAAGGAAACTTATTTGAAAATAAGATTTTCTACCTGAGCAAATCACGTCAGCATTTTCATGGTGGCCATGCCAATCTGCTCGTTCTGTGGGAACCAGAGCTGCACCACAGCCCACCAGGGCACAAACATTACTGGGATCAATAATGTTCCAGGTGCGACTAGGTGCTTTAGTCCACTGGCCTTTAATGTAGCTCTCGACTGTCCCAGAGCACTGATCTTCTCCATCCACCAGGCTGATTGCGTATGCTAAATGCAACATAAAAAAATAGAAGAAATTTTGAAGATCAACATTATGATTCTAGCCAATTTCTATGGGACTGCTGTATTAACAGCAGCATGCAGTTTTGCATGGACAAGCACCACAACCTCAGATTGAATTTGGCCAATGACAGTGTCAGGATGCGAATATGCCTTGTTTTGTATTTTGTAATTATATGTATTTTCCATGTCTTATTGTTTATATTTGCAGTTTATCGTTATAGTTTAGCATTCACATACAGTCATCTGTCATTTGCCGCTTGTTTTCTTTTTTCACTCCTGCAGCAACACCATCCCTTGTTCATTGTTTAATTGTTCCCTCATTTGTTTCTACAGCAGCCTGCTCCACACACCTGCGCCAAATATAATTTGGACCTTGGCTTCCCTTTATTTTCCCCCATTTCTTTTATTTCCAGTGTGAATTTGCCAAGCCAGTTCCCTGAGTTGTACTTAGGAGCAGTGGCTGATTCCTGATTGGGATTGTTTTCCTGCTAAACTCTCCGGTCCTACCGTCTGCTAGTTCTATGCTGGCAGGGCTGATCTCCATCTGGCTACTGCCCTGGGACGCCACTGGCCGGGCGGTCACACGTCCTACACGTACTGTAAGTCCATCTTAGGTTTACTGGCACTCAGTGTTGGTCATACTGTATATGCCAATAAAGAATTTAACCATGAATTCTGAATGGTGCAGCTGGTTCAACTGTTTATTGCATAGGGGTTACTTAATGTAACAAAACCCACTTACCACCCTTAAAGGGATAGTTCACTTTTTTGAAGTGGGGTTGTATGAGCTACAAATTGCCACTACTTACATTAGATGCAGTAGACAGCTCTCTGATCTCCTCCAGGTAGCCGTACCAGGGCATAGTGCTGGGTGGAAATTTAGGCGATACACTGTTGTGAATGGAAACACAGAAACAGCGTATTTTCGCGGCCTAAAAGAGGTCCTACCTGAAAATAATACAACATTTCAATTGTACGCTATATTTAAAAAAATTACAGCACTTTAGCTGCTCGGAAAAAAGCACAGTTGCTCTTGAACTAACCAACTGACGTATTCCTGCGCGAGGCGCATCGTAGTTCACTGCGCGATTTAGTGATCAGCTGCTTGCACAAACGCGTGTATTCACATCTTCGCTTTGACTTTGAATGTAATCTGTGTGCGAAAAACTTGTTTCGCGTCCAGTGTGCAAGCGGCTTAACTGCAGTTGCGAGGTCAGACGGCCGTTTAACTTGTGCAAATATTTCGAAAATGGTCCATGTGTGTCGCTTTCTTGGACGTGAAAGCAAAGCTGTATCCTGGTGCACTTACTGCTTCCACCGCATTCCTCTGCGGAATATTGGACTTGTAGCTGTGGCTAGTTGCCTCAACACGGATATTGATACGCCACCCGTATCCCTAAAAGAACTCTGTGTTTACAGTATTCATTTTTCCAAAGAGGATTTCGTTTGGCTACATTCAGGGAAATCTCAACGGTGCACGCTGAAGAGCACTGCTGTACCCTAGCATCACGTAAAAGAGTGAAACACCTGTGAAAAAGTCTAATGTAACATTGCAGCACAAATTGATATCGCATAGGGTCTACGCAGCCACATACTGTGTATCTGCTGTGCTGGTTATTGTAGGGATTTTTTTTTTTTTTTTTTTGAGGTGATTCTATGCCATTGAAAATCCGACTCTGCCGCAAACCGCTCAGAGTCTGACCCAAACAGCTGATCGCTACAGCGCGCAGTGAACTACGATGCGCCTCGCGCAGGAATACGTCAATTGGTTAGTTCAAGAGCAACTGTGCTTTTTTCCGAGCGGCTAAAATGCTGTAATTTTTTTAAATATAGCGTACAATTGAAATGGTGTATTATTTTCAGGTACGACCTCTTTTAGGCCGCGAAAATACGCTGTTTCTGTGTTTCCATTCACAACAGTGTATCGACTAAATTTCCACCCAGCACTATGCCCTGGTGCGGCTACCTGGAGGAGATCAGAGCTTTCTACTGCATCTAATGTAAGTAGTGGCAATTTCTAGCTCATATAACCCCCTTTAAAAAAAGTGAACTATCCCTTTAATGAGCAAAGAGGAAAAGAGTCATGCAACAAAGGGTTTACATTCTTACTATGTTTTCCTGTTTTATTTTGTTTATTTTTTTTTCAAAGAGGAATGTACCCTTGCATTCATTTCTCACTTCATTTAAGCCAATTTTGAAACAAAAAAAAAAAAAAAAGGCTCCTTACGGCTACAAACCACAGCAGCATCTTCCTTGTGACTGCAATCATGTGACCCAAATTCAGAGTGCCGGCACTGTGTCAGGGAGAATTCACTTCCAGAACAGCTGACATCATCCAACCAGATGGGTCCTTTGCCCAGTCCGAAGGGGGCCAACCGTGGAATGAAATCAGCTACGCCACAGCCCATCTCTCTACACACCACATTAGCATTTATCCAGTCCCAGTGATCATCACACACTGTTCCCCACTGGCCGTCATGGTAGACCTCCACTCTGCCTGAGCATTGATCATCTCCACCCACCAGTCTGACCACTTTGGCTAAATGAAAGATAAAAACAGTCATAAAAAGATAGGCGTTTTTATATGATTATGGGGAACTACCTATGGGGCTGCTAAATTGTTCCTTTATTTAAGGTGGCATAAATAGCGTGTTTCCATTATTTTATTTTTGAGTGCTGTTTGATGTATTGTATTAGAAAAGGTTAATGGAAATGACAGAGTTTGAAGAAACATCTTCAATTTTGTAACAAAAGGTTTTATGCTCACTCAAAGTGGCTTTTGCTATTTTCGAAAAAGGGTTAATGCGCTAAATGGAAGATGGAAACGCTTTCACTAAGTAGGTTCTGACATGGCGAACATTTAACTCACATGAATGATCAGCTGTTTGTGGTTTACTAACCCTTGCTGTCCCATGATCACTATAGTCTTGTGCACCATGGCCTATATCTCCAACTTCTGACAAAACTATGCTTTGTGGAACCGAGTTTATTCGTGCCAAACCAGTTGATGAACACAAGCCTTATTTGCATGTCCTTTTTGCTACATTTGCATACAATTGGATTGCATTTCAAAGCCATTAGCAAGGTTTATAATTTAATTATAATTAGGCCTATACACTGGCATTCAGTGACGGTAATTTTTTTTCCAGCGGGAGCTGCATTTCAGAACTTTTCAGCGAATGAAGGTAATTTTGGTGACAAGTACATGGTGTCGTCCGTTCACGTTTTTCAATCGGACAGCTGTCTATTTTTTTTTTTTTTTTTTTTTTTACAGCAAGTTGCGGTGACCATATGGCAAAAACAGGTGTACGTACTTGTCACCGCAATTACCTTCACTCACTGAAGAGTTCTGAAATGCCACTCTCGCTGGAAAAAAATTACCGTCGCTGAGTGCCAGTGCATGGACCAAAGTATAATTAAATCTTTTTTTTTTTTCTGAATGTAGCCCATTATTTGACCCTGTTGGATCGCATGGGGGAGAGAGCAGCCGTGTCTTCAATTGCCACTTGATTACTACTAACAGGGCCGGATCAAATGAGTTGTGAGGGGGGGTTTCCTGGCGGGGGTCCAGGGGACTGCATAGGCCCCCTGGAGGGATCAAGGGGCAGCACCCCCTGTGGGGGCTCAGGGGACGAAACCCCTGAAAAAATCCAGCATTTTAGCTATTTCTGAGGCAAAAAGGGTCATTCCATGTCAACTCAGCCACCCATGTACATGACACCTCTCAGATTTTACTCAAACTTTGTCCAAAAATATTTTATGGTACCAAAAAAAAAAGAATCCCAAGTTTCATGTCAGTATCTCTGAAGGTTTTCACGTGAAAATTTCGTGAAATTTGGGTGAAACGCCCCTTTTTGACTTACGTGAATTGGTCATTTCGTTCTGTAGCATTTTGGAAGGACCATAACCTCTCACGTAATAGAGACAGGAAGCTGAAATGTCATGTGCTCGTGCATTCTGGTCCATATATCAGGATTCTGCAGCCAGAATCACCATGAGAGATCAGAGGGGTGAGAGGAGGGCCCCCAAAATCCAAATTTTTTTAAGGCGGCAAGTGATTTTTCTCTTTTTGGGGGTCCCAAGGATTCAGTTCAGTGAATGTTACTGTTCAAAATGTGTTTCTCCCTCATATTTGGGAACTTTCCCACCATTAAACTAAGTTTTAGGATAATAGTATCATTGGTGGGGGACTTGTGGGGGTCAGAAAACCACTTTGGACCAAAATGATCCTCTCAGACCCTGGACTTCAGACACCCAGATGACCCTGTGGGCACTGGATGGTGGTAATGGCATTTATACTGGACAAATATACATATTTAAACATTCATTTAATGAAATAAAAACTTTGATTATCAACCTCCTTCTATATGAACATATTTTTTTGAAAAAAGGCATTCTGAGACCCTTTTTAAGCATTTTGAAGTCCAGAAACTAGGCCAAACAGGATTACATAGAAAGAGTGGACTAAACTCTCTAAAATCTGTTATAATTACATTAATACAGATGTTCATCAATGAAAATCTGAGGTAAGCATCCAAAATGATGCAGAAAGGGACTTAAACCCCTTGTACACCATAACACGACCATGACCTAATGTAGTGGGAAACCAGGTTACAACATACTGCCAACGATTGTTCAAGACATGGTTTCAGCACATAAGCAACATAATTTATTGGGACACATGGTAGTATTCTATTCTTACCAGGAAAAAGGAATACCATTTATTCAGAATCCTTCAGGTCTTTTGTCCTACAAATTGAGGAAGCTGCAACATGATTTTTTGATGGTCATATTCCGCAACTTTGTACTGGTGCGCATTAAGTCCATTTCAGGTGCTTCTATACAGCGGATAATATGCTGGAATGGCACTCAGCATAGAACCTGTTCCTGGTCAGATGGTCAAGAAGGGATATTGTAGGCACTTTTCATGAATTTCACTTAGATGTCACCATGTTGCTTCTTCCTCAAGTGTCTTGCATCACTTGGAATCCTTGCAAATTTATTCTGATTGGGTTCCAGCGAATTGACACTACCCTTGCTTAAGACATTCAGTACTTGAGCCCTTATTTTAACCCTTAGCTATATCTCATTTGGTAGGAATCATGAACAACATAATTTATTGGGACACATGGTAGTATAACATGGGATTCCTGATCTTGCATGGAGTGATCAACCTTGACCATCTCGACAGTATGTTGTAACCTGGTTTCCCACTACATTAGGTCATGGTCGTGTTATGGTGCACTAGGGGTTAAAGTCCCTTTTTGCATAATTTCGGATACTTGCCACAGGTGTTCATTGATGAATACCTATATTAATGTTATTATAACTGATTTTTGACAATTTTTCTACGTAATCCTCCTGTTTCTGGACTTTGAAATTTCTGCTGAATAAGGGTCTCAGAATGCCTTTTTTCATAAAATGCCTACATATAGAAGGAGGTTGATAATCAAAGTTTTTATTTCATTAAATGAATGTTTAAATATGTATATTTGTCCAGTATAAATGCCATTACCACCATCCAGTGCCCACAGGGTCATCTGGGTGTCTGAAGTCCAGGGTCTGAGAGGATCATTTTGATCCAAAGTGGTTTTCTGACCCCCACAAGTCCCCCACCAATGGTACTATTATCCTACAGCTTAGTTTGGTGGTGGGAAAGTTCCCAAATATGAGGGAGAAACACATTTCAAACAGTAACATTCACTAAACTGAATCCTTGGGACCCCCAAAAAGAGAAAAATTACTTGCTGCTGTAAAAAAAAATTGGATTTTGGGGGCCCTCCTCTCACCCCTCTGATCTCTCATGGTGATTCTGGCGTGATTCTGGCTGCAGAATCCTGATATATGGGCCAGAATGCATGAGCACATGAAATTTCAGCTTCCTGTCTCTATTACGTGAGAAGTTATGGTCCTTCCAAAATGCTACAAAATTAAATGACCAATTCACATAAGTCAAAAAGGGGCATTTCACCCAAATTTCAAGAAATTTTCACGCGAAAACTGTCAGAGATACTGACATGAAACTTGGGATTCTTTTGTTTGGTACCACAAAGTATTTTTGGACAAAATTTGAGCAAAATCTTCGAGGTGTCATGTACAAGGCACCTCAATATTGGCTGTTTTGACATGGAATGACCCGAAATTGAGCCATCTCCAGGCATTCTACATCCAATTTCAACCAAAATAGATCATGTTAAAATGTGCCTAATAACCAACAGGAATGCCTTTTAAACCAAGTACCCATTCAGCTTAACAGTAAATCTACACCAAGATCATATGTCTTAACCCATGCAACTGAAAAAATATCCTAAATGTAAAAGCCTCATCAAAAATCAACAACAAAATTTCAAACCTTGAGTACAAAGAGAATATGATTTTTATTAGATCATGCAAGAAAATGTGCACTGACCTCCTGTCTTTGAGCACAGAAATATAGCAAAGGTTTATTGTGTCTTCGTTGTGGTTTTTTCCTTGGCATGGTTCTTGCGGACTCGCAACTTGAATTTGAAAATGACTCGTAGGCTATGTTGTTTTTCCGGTGAAAAAGCGCGTGGTCGGAAGTGGTGAAACAAAGGGAAGTAACTTTCAAGGCTGGCGTAGCACCAGTGATTTCCCCTGCGTATAGGTGCCCCCCGTTGACTCAGCTGTGAGACTGCATCCACTATCGCGTATGGATAACTTTTTTTTCCATGTGTGGCTGGGTAGTCCTGTGAGGATTTTTTTTTTTTTTTTGCTTATTTTGAAGGTACGTGCTCAGGGCAGGGGGGCTTCCGGAACCCAGGAAACCCCCCCCAGATCCGGCCCTGTGCTATAATTGGACTAGGTGTTAATAAAGGAAAACGACGGAGAACTAGTTAGGAATAATTGTTGTCATAAAGGGATGTATCCTGACAAAAAAAGAAACGCAATTTTCTATTTCTTGATTTTATCGAGTGTAACTGTTATTAATCAACACTTCATTGGTATCAAATGAAAGAGGGAATCTCGGACAATAGATATAACATCGGAATATCGCCAAGTTGGCTTTTATTTAAGTTCGACATTACGAAACACAAATGACACTATTAGTATCTCCTATGTCCCCCGTTAGCGTCGCGCATGGCTGTACACCTGTGTCTCATAGACATCACCAGATGTCTGATTGTTGCTTGTGGAACACTGTTCCACTCTTCAGTCAGTGCTTGTCTTAGCTGACATACTGTAGCTGCTGGTGGTTTGACGTCTTCGGATCGCTCTATCCAGAATGTCCCACAAGTGTTCTATAGGTCAAAGATCTGGAGAAAACGCTGGCCAGGGAAGGATTTGCACGTTTTCGGCCCGAAGGAACTCCATACAGATACATGCCATGTGCGGACGCGCGTTGTTCTGTTGGAAAGTAAGTCGATGATGTCGGACAAACGGAAGGATGACTGGACAGAGAATTTCATCGCGGTAATGGACGGCGTTGAGGTTTCCTTCAACAAAATGAAGGTTGGTTCGATGTGTAGCAGACGGCCGGTCGTGATACGACGGTCAGACATTGGAGTCGTAACACGTGGCCTACCGGATCTGGGGCGATCGGCAGTGTGTCCAGTGGCATTAAACCTGGTTCTGAGGCGACTAATAGTCACACAATGCATGCCGAATTGACGGGCAACTCTATCTACCCGACTTCCGGCCTGTAGCATCCCAATTGTACGTTCTCATTGAACTTCTGTTAGTCGTGGCATTAAAACCCATCTGATTTTTACTCATTTTCGGACGGACTTTTATAGGCCCTGGTGTCTACGAGGAACTCAAAAAAAAAAAAAAAAAAAAAATGGGAGTGTTAAGACAATGGTAGTACTCTCACCTTAAAACTGCTGATTGTTTGGTTCCAGACGAATGGCGGCTCCAGAATACACGCTGTGACCTCGAAAATTTGTAAGGTAGAAGACGTACTCACCTCCAAAAATAACTCAGAGCAAAAGCATCTTTCTCAATCGGTTTGTCGAAATTTGGCACCGGAATACGTAATTGCGTTTCTTTTTTTGGACAGTATATCTTTGCCCCCGAATTTTCAGTTCTGGCGGCGGCCCTGAGGATTTCCCAAACTCTTTGGTAATTTAAGCAATGTTGTGTCTTGCTAGCTCCAGCCTCCTCTGACACAAAATTTGTTTCCTTGCTGTAAAAAAAGCCACATTCTGAGAGTCAAAAACACCACTCCATTGATTTCCTCCATTGTCTCTCTGTGCCTGTGTGTGTCGCGTTGAGGATGACGTTGCGGGAGTTTCGTGCTGCGTCGCTATGACGAACAGCTGCACTGATGCAGTACTGTCCTCTAATGGAAAACGAACCCCCAGAAAAGTACCCGAAACCGAGTAGAGTAGAGTAGAGCCTGTACCCCATTGTGGAAATGAGGCATAAAAAGCTACTTAACCAGGTACCTAGGATGTCCTCTGAGCTTGGTAATATTGCTCTCGCTCATTTTGTCCCTTACTTATGAAACTACGGTGGCCAACAGGGGCAAACACCCTGCAATGGCCCAAAACTTTGGAGAAACGTGCTGCAAAAACAGAAATGATGTAAAGCCAAAAACACTCAAACCACAAAAGCAAATGCAAGAGAAAACACTGCAGTTCAACGTCAACACAACGGAACTACTCTAAGGTGTTATGGGGAGTGCCAACTAGAACAGTCTTTATTTTTGATCTGATCGAGACCGGCTGGAGTATTTTGTTTTATGGTTTTCACACCACGGCGGAGGGTTTGCCCGGGCAGCGACCTTGTTGTGAGCATGCATGAAGGGGTTGCTGAGCTTTGTGACCTTATGAGCATGCGCAAAGGGTTCGCTCACAATTGCGGCCTTAAATGTGAAGCACAGAAATCAATGGATAGCAGTGAATAGTTATAACTTTGCCATTTAGTTAGTAAGCTCTCATTTACATGCATCAGATATTACTAGCTAAGTCAACAAAAAGGCTTTGTAGCTAGCTAACGTTAGTTCACTTACTTAGCTGGCTAGTTCGCTAGCCTAGCTAGCTAACAGTTTTATTTGGTTTAATATAAATGCTCGCGGTTCAAATCTAGCTAAGTGAGATGGCAAAATAATGGATAATTTTTATTCACTTATTTTCTATTGACATCCGTGCACCAAATAAAACTTTTCACTTGCTAGGCTAGCAAAATAGCTACCTAATCAAGCGAACTGATGTTAGCTAGCTAACTAGATAGAAAGCCTTTTTGCCGACTTAGCTAGCCACGAGCTAGTCTTGCTCTGGTCAAAAGTAAAAACTGTTCTAGTTGGCGCCACTGATCTATATAGAATAATTTTATATAGATCAGTGGTTGGCGCTCCCCATAGCGGCTGGGAGTACTTCCGTTATGTCAATGTGGATATGCAGTGTTTTTCTCTTGCATTTGCTTTTGTGGTTTGCGTGTTTTTGAGTTTGCATTGTTTCTGTTTTTGCAGAGCGTTTCTCCAGTTGGAGATATTTTCGGCCATTGCAGCGTGTTTGCCCCTGTTGACCACCAAATGGAACAACCTCCAAAAATAAAAAAACAAACCAATGCATAACAACTGCACACCTCATTTACACACTTTTAGTTTAAGCTTAAACTCAACCAATATGACTAAGTTGTTCAACTGAACAACTTTACAGTTGAACAACTTAGTCTTATTGGGCGAGCTTAAGCTTAAAGGATCCATTACTGGTAAAACACATATTTCCCAGTTATTGCATGTATACATTAGTCATCCCTCACTCTGACAAAATCTGAAAAGGTTTGGAGTCAAAGCAGCTTCCTTCCTCCCTTTTTTCCTCATCTGGAGGCTTTCTACTTCGGAGGCATGAAAATTGGAGATTTCAGTTTGGGCACCCTGATGACGTGTACAGCGCAGAGGAGGAGGAGGAGTCGAGGTGTGGCTTGGGAGTAGCAAACCGCGCCCACAGTTTTCCGCAAACACGCCCAAGACAAATATCGGAGACAAGAGCTAAAGGTTCAGGTGCACACGAATGCTCTGTAGTTGGCTGCCAGAATCCACATAAAAATGTTTTTAACATTCCATCGAGCGATGAATCACAGAGGAACAAGCAGATTGCATTTATTTTTGCTGATAATGTTCCTGCAGCCCCTGCCACAAACCTATTCCTGCGTGCTCATTTTACGCCAGACTCTTTCTCCAACTTAGGCCAGTACAAAGCTGGCTTAGCTAAAAACCTGCGCCTCCAGAAAGGTTTTGTTCCAACACTATGGAACCCGCCACTTGAATAGTGTCTGTGAATGTCAACTTTCACATTAGCTGACAACTTTGTTCCCCCAACTTCTTTTTTTTTTATTTTTTTTTTTTATTTGGAATTCAAGTTTTGAACATCCTCATTTGGTGTACATCAATCAAATCAAATATAAAAAGAACAAAAACATAAAAAAGAAAGAAAAGAAAAAAACATGCAAAAGACATGAAAGTAACACTCTTGTGCAGCTGAGAACCAGGGGAATTAAAGTTTAGCTATTGCTGATTCTTACCTAAAATCTGACCTAAGTGGTTTGATAAAGTCAATCCAACTTCTCCAATAGTCCTCAAACACATCACTTTTCAATCTCAAAGTAAAAGTCAGTTTTTTCCATTACAAATATATCATGCATTACATTAAACCAGTCCATTAATGAAGGTGTTCTCTGACACAGCCACTTTTTTGTTACAGCTTTTTTACTCGCAACCAACATGACTCTATACAAATATGCTTTAGACAAACCCTGGATTTGAGGAGGCATCTGTTCCAGGTACATTATTCTAAAACAAAATTCTATCTTGGTCTTCAAGACTTTCCATGCTGTATCTGATTGACTTCCAATAATTTTTAATCTCCAAACATTCCCAAAATACATGATAGTGGTTTGCTTTCGTCATCCCACAACCTCTCCAACAGTCTGTCTGTCCCTCTGTATGTTTCAGTGCTGGTGTTATGAAGAATCTTACAAGGTTTTTCCAATTGAACTCTCTCCAGTATAATGAGTTGGTAGTAGTGATGGGAAGATGAAGCTTCATGAACCATTTTCTTTATTTTTTGTGCCCACAAGATGGCGCCCAAAGTTAAAAAAAATAAGGCTTATAAAATGAACTTACAAGCCTTTGTTAAACGGAGTGCACCATCGTGTGGGCGCAGAAAATAAAATGGTTCATGAAACTTCATCTTCCCATCACTAGTTGGTAGACCTCCATTGTTTCTCATTTAAACTCTCCCACTCCTCTATCATCATGACAAAGTTGCCCTCCAATTCCCATTTTTCTCTTATATATGATGTGCTCACCCCCTCTAGCTCCTGAAGGGTTTTATACAGTTTTGAGATCATTTTATGACCTGATTCTGATCTGTAAGCGGAAATAAAAACTCTTATTATACTGAACCCAGATCTCGATTTTTCCAAACTTTCTGTACTTATTTTCTCACCAATATAATCTCTAAGCTGCAGATATCGAAATAAATCCTTGGATTTATTTCCAATAACCATGGATTGGGAGGCTCTCCTAAGTGCGTCATCATCTCGAATAACTGCCTGTAGGGGGACCCCTTCCACGGTCTGGCATTCCATAGACTTCCAAATTGCTAACTGATCCGCATTGCATATATTCACCAAGGGTTTTATCTGGGCTGCCATAAGTTTTTAAGCAGGGGAGAGCTAAGCCTCCCTTGTTTCTAGGAAGCTGGAGAGTCTTAAATCTAACTCTGGGTTTTTTTCCCCTGCCACAAAAATCTTGAGCTGATTTTATCCCACTCAACAAAGTTTTTATCTGGAATGTCACCAGGTACAGTCTGAATTAGGTACAATATCCTCAGGGGCATATTCATTTTAATGATTTCGACCCTTTGTATCAGACTTAGGTAAGCCAACAAACTCCACCTGGCTAAGTCTTCTTTAATCCTAGATAATAAAGTGTCATAATTTAAACTGGCTAATCTTGAGAAATCCTTTGGTATCTGCACACCTAGGTATTTCATGTTTTCTACCTCCTTAATGTTGTAAGTGTTCCTAAACTGTTGACTTGTTATATAATTAAATGTTAAAAGCTGTGATTTATGTGTGTCTAATTTATATCCTGAAATTGATCCGAATTCTTTTAGCAATTGCATAAGTAGGGGAAGTAAGCTGTCGGGCTGTGTCAGATAAATCAAAATATCATCCGCAAACATAGCTATTTTGTTCTCTCCTGCCAGTGAAATTCCATGTATGTTGTCATTTTGTCTAATTAGCTGGCTTAGTGGCTCTATAAAAAGAGTAAACAAGAGGGGACTGATAGGACACCCCTGCCTACAGCCACGTTCCAACTCAAAAGATCCCGAAAGAGAGCCATTTATTTTAATTCACGCTGTCGGTTTATTATAGAGGGTTTGGATGACCTGTATAAATTTGGGATGAAATTGAAATTTTTGCAGAGTTTTATACAGAAAAGACCAGTTGACAGAGTCCAAAAGCCAATATGACTGCTGCAGTTTTGTTCTGATTTATCTTTTGAATGACATGTAAGGTGCATCTGGTGTTATCTTGGGTTTGGTGGTTCTTTATAAAACCTGTTTGGTCCAAACTTATGATCCCAGGTTGTATATTTTCCAGCCTTCTGGCAAGTGTTCCCCCAACTTCAATGTTATCATTACATTACCGTAAGCTATTAGATAGAGTGTGGTGCAGTTCAAAAGAAACTTGGCAGTAGGGCTGCACGATTCTGGAAAAAATGTGAATCACGATTTTTTTTGTCTAGAATTGAGATCACGATTCTTTGGCACGATTTTTTCCCACAAACTGAAATGTTTATTGTAGTAATTAAAAAAAAAAAAAAAAAAAAAACACAACTGGCCATTGAAGTGCAGTTTAATAAAAAAAGGGAAAAATACAAAACAAGCAAAAGAAGTGCACCTTAAGTGCTTTCTGACTCCACATGGCCCTGAACTACGGATGCAACAATGTCAAACCGCAACCCTGAAGATGATACTGCTCAATTATAATGTCATATCAGACAGGTAGGCAGCAAATGCAAGTCCATCCAAAGCTCATTCCCGCACAAACAAAGGCCTGCACGGAGAGAAAGCAGCACGCCGACGGCATTCCAGCATAAACCAAGATTAGTTTTGGGGCAACCCTTTAAAGCCATACCACGGATCAACCACGTATCATCCAACTGCAGTCGTGAAAAAATGGCTGTCAAACTTCTGTGGCCGTTTAAAATGCTTTTGGCGCTTCGAAGTCAGCTCCGTCACCTTGACATAATTAGCATACCCTAAATCTATTCCTGAGTAGCTACTTCGCCGAACTAAAGCTGCTTTTCCACCGAACGTGAAACGATTTTTTCGCACGACAGATAACATTCAAAATCAATGCAAAGACGCGAATGCATCGCGTGCATTCGCGTCTTCGCATTGATTTTGAATGCACTAATCTGTCGTGCGAATAATTCGTTTCGCGTTCGGTGGAAAAGCAGCTTAAAAATCAAGCAATTTATTTTGCCAACAAGTACAACCGGCATGTAGCCTATAATGATTAAAAAGCGATAATAAAAAGTGGACATACCAAACAAGGCTTCCGTGTAAGAGTGCCAATAACCAATAACAATAAAACCATTTTAATACGGTCCTGGTTTTAAAAAATATAACAATATAGGCCGACGCAATGTGGAAAATATTTCATTAAGCCTATCCACCGTGAGGTGTGACTTATTTTCATATTCACATCAAATCGTCAAATGTAAGCCTATAAAAATAATCTGGCAAACGCACGCAGGTGAATCTGTGCTGTTTCCTGGTCATTTTAATCTCAAAATGCGACTGCCTAAAGAACAGTATAAAAATAAACTGGACCGTCTTCCGATTCAAATTTGTAATTGTGCGAATCAAGTGCTTGATTGTCAATTGAGCATGGGACCAAGGTGAGAACTATTGCTGTTTAGACAATGATAATTCTGCAAACCTTGACGTTGCTTTGATCGTGGTCATGGCCATCAGGTCTGATTCATAAAGCAGAAATAGCGAGCTCGCCCCGCTGCGGGAGTTATTATTAATGCCCCGGGTGGATTTTCATCAGTGTTCATTCTGCATTTATTTTTCCTGACAACAAACTTTCCTGCACTCTGCACTTTAACATTTCTCCGTGTCTCCCTCGCTGCTTCTAAATCAGCACTGCTAGCCAACTCCGTTCGAATCGAAAGACCACCGCCATTTACTGTTCACCTTCTCTGGCTTCTACGTGAACTCAAGTGAAGTAGAGCTGCTTTGCCATAGGATGAGCGGGAATGTAAAATTAATGCTGAGGCCGCCCCCAAGAGACCGCCAACTACTCACTTTCTTTGAAAACTACGAGTTAGTTTGCTCTGCGGCTCCTGAAATAATGCTGGAAAATCGTTGACATTTAGAAATTAGATCGCGCGTAGGGGTGAATCGAGATCGCGATCTTCTGGCGATTTATCGTGCAGGCCTACTTGGCAGTATACCCAATACTTAAACGTTACCCTCATAGCCCACAGGCTCGCCTGACATGCCATATTTCCATAGCTGTAGCGGGCTCACTTTCAGCTACAGTGAAGATACATCATATGAAACTAGACAACCTAAGGAATCTATAGATGTCAAAAACGCTATGCTATGATGTCGCTAAGCAGGCGAAATAACGCTTCAAACATACGCTAAATTTCTGCTAGCAAAAAGCTAACGTTAGCTAGCTCAGATAATTTAGGCCAGCATTAACCATGCACATTCTGTTAATTTGTGTTATGGTTCTGCCTCATGTGAGTTGTCTTTGTGCTTATTTGTGCTTGTGCTTTACTTTCTTTTTATTTTTCAGCTTTCATTCCTGCCGTCTGACGATTGATCCTCTCATGTCCTAACTCCTGTGGTGTCGTGTGACAGCCTTCAGCATGCCTGAGTCTCGTTGTCCAATCACGCTTCCTCTTTCGGTTTCGGCTGTGCTATTTCATTCATTGCTTCCACCTGTGCTTGATTCTGGGTCTCACTAAACTCTGAGTGAATGCGTTCTCTGATAGGATAATTACTAACCGTACTAACCAGCACTTATTTGAGAGTAATTGTAAATATTTCGTCACGTAGTATTAACCCTACTTAACTCATTAGAGAGTGCGAGCGATTCTAGCTTTGGTAATTCCTGCCTAAGCTTTCCCTAATTAACTGCGTTTAAAGCTACGCTTTCCTTTGCTTCTCTAGTGGTGCTTTTTACTTGTCACGTTTAGATTACCTCAATCTAAACCATCTAGTTTGATTGATTGTCTCAGCGTCTTGTCTCGAGTCATTATTGTTAACCCGGTTCTTGTGTAATTGTTTCATTAATCCCAAGTGTTTCTGTTTCCATTCGAGATTGCGTTCCGAGTCCCCGCCTCCTTCCGTGTCTATATCTGTGGGCAGGAGAGAAGAGACGTCAGACGGATCTTTGCTAGACTCCGCTCTGCACTGTGAAATCTCGACTCCTGTGCCTTCCCAAGTATTTCCTTGTGCTGTTTTCCGAGTCTTGTTTTTGCTGTGCCCTCGTCTTTTCTCCCTGTTGTCAAGTCTCCTAGTGTTTTCTGTCAGTGTAGTTAGGTCCAGTTTTTGTTTTCTTATTCAGCCACTCTTTGTGAGTACCTTTTTTTTTTCCCCTGCCTTGGGCAGTGTACCTTAGTTTTCCCAATCGTTCAGTGCATGTGCACAGTGTTTTGTTTCTGGCCTGTGTGCCTATTTTCTCCTAGTGTTTTGTGTTTCAATAAACACCTCAGTTCCTGCATCTGGTGTTCCCCTGCCTACTTAACAATTTGTTGATGGATGGCTGTATATTGTCTTTTTATGCTGTCCAAATGCAGCGTGTTACTCTTGATTATATGATCATGGAACTTAGATGTACTAAAGTTAGCTTGCATGTGACATTTATATTCCCCCTGTTTTTAGGCTATTTCTCTAGTACATCTCACGCAGGGCTCAGTGCATCGCATTAAGATGGCAGGAGCACATCAAAGCCACCCAGAATGGTCGATAGATTCAGCCATGGTGAGGTCACACGTTGTGTTACTATGCGCGCGTTGCTATGGCTGTGCTTTCAAGCCACTCCTCCCACCCTCTTCCCTGGCAACACCCCCTCTGCCCAGCCATGCCTCTATTTTCCGGCCGCGTCAAAATCTTGAAATTTTCTCGCGAGAGCAAGATTGGCTTAATAAAAAGGGCAAAATAAATATAAATGTTGCGTAATTTTTGCAAATTACCACAAAACATGTTTTAGACCCAAATCACTTATTTTTAACGAGTGTAAATACCAGATAATGGATCCTTTAAACTGAGACTTTGTGTAAATGGTGTACAGTTGTTATGCATAGGTTTGTGTGTTTTTTTTTTTTTTTGGTACTTATTTGTTCCCTTTTCTCCTGTGTCTTATGTGGTCATATTTTACAATCCCTGCTTTGTATACATTTTGTAATTTACGTGAAATGGTCTACTGTCGTGGCCAGGTCTCCCTGGAAAAAGAGATTTTGAGTCTCAAGCGATTTTCCTGGTTAAAGGTTAAATAAATGAAATAAATAAAATTTTTCATATGGCAATCTTTTCATTTTTGTTTGTTTGCATCTATGGGTGCTGCTGTTCACCCCTGTGTAGTATGTAAAAAGCAGAGCGCACATACTTTGTGCACTCACCAACAACTATGCACCATTACATTAGCCCTCAAAAACTGACAATTTTGACCAGGTTTTTGTTGGTCAATCGTGCAATCTATTTTAGCTGCCTTAAGATAGCAACGTGCCATCAACGCACCTGACCGCACCTCATTTGAAGACCAGACCAGCATGCCCATGGGAGCTCAGTTTGATGCAATTATATTTGCCATTAATGCAAACAGGATGCTGGATGGAATAATAACAACTGCGCACATCCATAAACTAGCAAAGACACTTGTGCTACACTTTGCCCCACTATGCGCTAGGTGTAAGATAGAGCCTATAGTGTGTTTAAAACTGTTGCATGGAAACATTGCATTGAAATTCTTTATGCTTGGATTTTTTTTCTAAATAAGTCAGGATATATTCAAGATTTCCTACCTGAGCAAACCACAGCTGCATCATGGGAGTGTTGACAATTGTGTACCCCAAACCCGGAGTGCTGGCACTGTTTCAGGGAGGATTCACTCCCAGAACACCTCACATCATCCATCCAGATGGGCCCCTTGCCCTTTCCAGAGTGAGCACTTCCTATGGCATGCAGAGCTCTGCCACAGCCCACCTCTCTACACACCACCTCAGCGTTGTTCATGCCCCAGCGATCACCACACACTGTTCCCCACTGGCCATTATGGTAGACCTCCACTCTGCCAGAGCATTGACCATCTCCGTCCACCAGTCTGACTACTTGGGCTATATGAAAAACATGACAAGACAAGCTCAAAACCACTGACATTATTGCAATAACAATGCTAATTTCTGTGAGCTTGTTAAAGGCAAAGAAAACATACAGTGAAAGTAACTTTTATCTGAGAGAATAGTCCTCGTAGACCTCAAAACAGCTGACGAACATTTTTTGCGATTTTTTTTTTTTTTTTTTGTGTAAAAAATGCCGAAACTCTCGAACAACGGCATTATGGAAAAAGCAGTGGGCGCCGTCATTGTTCTTGTGAGAACAAATTTCAACCAATCAGAAATTCTGAAATCTTCTGCCCGGAGGTCGGTGTGACGACACATAAGCCCATCGCACAGTTTACACGTAGCAAAACAGCATTGAAACGTCCGAAAATATTTTGTTGTTTGACGTCGTTGTGATAAAAATTTGCCGTCAGTCTTGCAAAGGTTATCATCCCATGAACGGAAATTTATGGATACGGTGCAGTGTGTGCGAAAAGTTTTGGCTCATGATCAGACAATATGTCTGATAAAATAACAGTCAATGACCGGACATTTTTGATTTACACCGGACATGGCCTGGCATACTGAACTGACGATAGGGCTACAAAACAGAACGCGTAAGTCAGATAAACAAAGAGGCCTACATACGTCCTTGCTAGGCAACCTCAAAAGCGTGAATGGAGAACGGTCAGACTGTGTCTGGCATGACTGTATCCCTCAATCATGCTACTGATCTTGGTTAATATAAAAAAGGCACGTTATCGCATTGTGAGGTAATGTAGAAGTTGATTATGGACAGTGTAGAGTTATGGTAAGAACACAGTGCATCCGCACCTCCTACGAGAAAGCGCATGGCTAATTTATATGCAGAAAAACGTGAATAATAATTAGCCATGTGCTTGCTCTTTCGGAGACAACCCTCGCTAGTTCAGATTTTATTCGAATGTGTCCATTTCAGATTATGCTCAACTAGATTCCTTACAGTCGCATATGTTAAAAGCGATTGGAAGGGAGGTAGAGCATTTATTTTTATTTCATTAAATGATGATGAAAATACATTTCTAACGCTACTTACATGGCTTTTTCTTCCCATCGCCGTTATCTAACGTACAGGAAGACTTTCTTTTCACGCCTGGTCGAGCCCCACTGACATATTTAATGGGGAACATTTTTCAAAATCGAGAAGAGAACTGGCGTGTGTTTCCCAAAAGCATAGTTGCTAACATTCACAGTTAATGAGTCCAACTACGTAAGTTGGCATCCGTGCTTTCGAGAAACGCCCCCCCAGAACGATTCCGAATACACGTACAAGCGCGCCAACGTCATGTCTCGCAAGATCACATGAGAATTCTAATGGGAAAAAAATGTTTAATGTAGCTATTTCATGCTCGATGGCATGAGCGGACAAATCGTCCGACGGAGGCTTCCTTTATGAGCGGCCATTCGTCATTTTTGTCGGATTTGTCCGACGGTCCGACAACTTTTCGCACACACAGCGGTGTCAACATGTCTCAGTGTGCGGCGTTTGGGTGTTCCAATCGATCTGAAAGTGACAGCTCGAGGGCTCTGTCCTGACACCGGTTACCATTACGCAATCCCTATGCTACTGGAACCACTGACGTCAGCATCGCAGCACAGCCATGACAAAATGGCGGAACTCTCGAACTGGAATTTAGCCGTGTTTGATAGCGAATTATTCGCTCCAAAAAATCGCAAAAATTATCGGTTGGGTTTTTTGAACTCCGGAATTATTACTTTTACACCTCAGGTAAAGTTGTACCAAGTGTTTTCTTTGCCTTTAATGGTAATTGCCATTATGTGCCAGCGCAGAGCGAAGGGACAAAGCACAAAAAATCTGTTGACTCCAACTCTTATCATTTCCCTTGGCACTGGCTATAACCTGACACTGTAAAGGCCAATCGGGAAAGTCCAACTCGGCCAATCATCGTTCGCGTTTGACGGGCTGGTACCACAATAGTAGTCCAGCCAAAAATGAAATTCACGAACTCCTATTCTAAGGTGATTTTTTTTTTTTTTAATTATTATTGAGCCTTTCTGTTTCCTGTATTAAATAAGGTCAAGGGTAAGAGTCCAGACCACTTTTGCAAGGACTTTGGTCATGTGCTCATAAGGTCCATGTACACTTGAATTGCTTTTTGTGCAAGAGTGAGCACCTCGGTTTTGGATCAAGTCTCAGCGCACCAGTGCCGACTGTTGTCTTCCAACTTGTGGGACACCAGCGCATAACTGGTGCCACAATTCTCAGGGATATGGGAGGAATACTGTTGATTTGGGTAAGTATTTTTCGTTGCTCAAGCACTTCCTGCTGGCCATCTATATGCCCGTCGATTGTTTTCTGAGCATGCGCGTGATCGGGTTTCTTCAGCAACCATTCTTTGCATGCGTGGACTGTGACCAGACACGTGTTTCAGAGGAAAACCATTTTTTAAACATGGTCTCTCTTTTTATACAACCAAAATTACGCATTTGCTTCGCAGCTGCTCCATGGCCAGGTGTGAGTTATTCCCTCGTTATTTCATCCACAAGTAAAAGTCTTTCAAAGCATGAAATCCAAAGGGCAGCATCTGCCAGTGAAGCAATCCATCAATAGGAGGGGTATAATTCAAATGAATCAAGTATTTGGTACTTTCTTTATATTTATATATAAAAAAAAAGCAAAAGTGATCTCAGGAGTGCTAGAAGACTCAGAAGACCCCTGGGTAACAGCTAAAGTGGATGATAAATCAATTATTTCTCTCATGACAGAAAACATCCTTACAACTGTTGGCCAGATCAAGAGCACTCTCCAGGTGGTATCAGATATTAAACTTGTATGTGAATGATGCAAGGAGAAGAGTATGGAGAACTGAAGGAACTGCTCACGATCTGAAGTATACTAACTCATTTGTGAAGCATGGTCTTTTGTGGGCATTTGCGGCCACCAGTGCAACTGGTTAGAGTTCATTTATTGATGATGTGACAGCTGAAAAAAGCAGCAAGGTGGGATGAACTCTGAATTAAAAAGAAAGAAAAATTAAAAATGAATTAAAAATGGCCACTTATTTGGCTTAGATATGGCCAAATGCTTCAAAACGCATTGGCAATGCTTTACAGTGCTGATGGACGATGACTTAGAGGCATAGTAAGAGAGAAACCCAAGACATTTTCTTGGCAAAGAAGTGGAATGTTCTATAATGGCTAAGTCATCTGACATGAATCCAATAGAGAATGTTTTTTGGTAACACTTTACAATAAGGGTATAACAATTAACATTAATTAACATTAATGTTAATTAACATTAACAACATGAATTACCAGTTAATTAGCAGGTAACTAATTCGTTAGATAGCTGAATAAGCATTATGCAACCATAATCAACCATTTATTAATTTTCTGTGTTTCCCTTATTGTGAAGTTGAAAACAACCCTTAAGTATCCCTTATGAAACACTTCAAACTGTTAAACCATAATGTATAAATTAATACCTTAGTTGATGTGAACATCATTTGGAAATTATTACCAGATGCGTTAGTTAAATGTTAATTAGCTGTTAGGAAATGCTTATTACTGCATTAACTAATGTTAATTGTTGTACCCTTATTGTAAAGTGTTGCCTGTTTTTTTGTTGAAACTTAAAGCAAAACTCTCCAAGAATGAGGAGGAACTGCAGACAGCTGTAGCAATGGCCTGGGAGGGCTTATTCATGGAGGAGACACTGCGTTTTGTGATGCCTGTGGTTTCCAGACTTCAAGCAGACATTGACTGCACGGAATATGCAACCAAATTCTTTGCACTCAGATGTTAAAAATGAGAATTTAATTTATTATTGCATTAGTTTGTCCCAACACTTTTGAGGCCCTAACATTGGGGAACTATTTCTATAAATAGATTCATATCCTATATAGTTCATACAAACACTTTGCACAAACCATGTGGGAATATAAACTATTTTTATGCATTTCCATTTATTTCATATCTGTAGTGGTAGACCTGACTCTATGTCCAGTACTGTGTATTTACTCAGTTTTATAACAACAGACTACTAGCTCTTGTGTTGCCACTTTTGTTTAACTCAGAGGCGGTGGGCTTTAATGACAGTGAGGACAGCAACATGCCACAATTAAGAGCAACATGTTTATATGCAAAACCTCATCTATTCATCCATGAAAAAATAAAATCAGTGAAGCAATTCTCTTTCAGGACACTCTTACAAAAGCACATATTTATTATGAAGGATTGTATTAAAGTGTAAAGAAATGGTGTTTTACCCGCATCGCTCTTGGTTACAGCAGATATCAGTAGGAACAGAAGGGCTCCTGAGATAATCATTGTTCTGGCTCTGTTCCCATGCGGAATCTGTTTTCAAAAAAAAAAAAAAAAAAACCAAACAAAAACAAAAATCAGTCAAAAAAAAAGTTTGTTATTCTAAATTCAGCAAGTCACACTCTTTATACTCTTATTTACTTCTTTTTTATTTGTCTGGATGGTGTCTCAGCATCTAACCACTCCCACAGACTTTAACTGATAAGCACCGTTCAAACATTTAAATGCCCAGTGTGTTCAGGAAACAGTTGCTACCATTCATATTTGTGATATATTATGATTTCAGAGTTAAAAAGCAAGCAACTACCCTCAAACTTTCTTCTTTTGTGAATTGCATTTTAAGAATGAACTATTTTCTCAATTAGTATTTTGCAATTATTTACACGAAAGAGATGACGATGATAAAAATAATAATAGTAGTAATATAATAATGATAACATCATTTTCAGTCACTTACCAATCACAACTCTGGAAAACATCTCCTCTGTGTTGTGCTGGGTATTTAATCTCCCCAATGGATCCGCCCATTCTGTCTCAATGGTGGATTGATTGGTCAAATGCAAACTATTTATTCATGATGGCATTGCATTTCATGGAACATGTAAAGTACTTACTAAAAAATGAAACCACTACCATGAAAGGCACATTCTGTTTTGATTTACGATAAATAGTCTATTACTACTATTGAACTAATTTCGAGGAAATGGGCGTGTGTTCAACAGAAAGCATTGGGATTTTTGCATGCGAGCAATGGGCCAATAAGCTGTTGTCATGGTGTGGCGTCTGTCATCAGGAACATTTTTTATCTTTTTTTTTGGCCTGATGAATTTTCGTGTAAATTTGCCATAACATACTACTAGACCACATCACCATAAGATTGCTTGCCGATAAGCTACAGGACCCTTGGTCCTATTATTTTTTTTGTTTGTTTGTTTGTTTTTTTGCACCGCAATTGCAGTTTTGTTCCTTTGGATTCATTGGTCAGTGTGTTAACTCAAGGTCTTAATGATCTGCATTTATTTCAAGATGTGACATGATCTGTGAAAAACACCTGCAAATTTTGATGTCACACTTTGTTATACCCAATATAGACTGTTTATCGGTGTAACTTGGCAGTAGCCATGCTTTATTTTTAAAGATACGAAGTTTGAAGCCTTGACATGTCAATAAAATTAGACAAAAAAAGTCATATCTACCTTGAAAAGCAGGTTTTACTAGCATGCATGCCAATTATTATGTTGCCTTATTTTTCAGTTAACTCACCACATGATTTCGTAACCTTTAATTGCATGCATCAAGCATTGTACTTAAACGTGTAACTTGTTCTTTATGGCATTTGTCACTATTTATGACATAACACGTTTTAAGAGTTGAAATTATCCTTCTCAAAAAATAAAAGCTTCTTTAAGAAACCCAAATGGCAACCTTGTTTTTGCAACACTGGTCTTTCTCTCTCCAAAAGCAAGAATAACTGATACATTTTTTTTTTAAAGTGGCCCAAGCCTCAACCACACATGCAGCTTTATGCCAATTGATGATTCAGAGCCGTTTTTTGCTAATAAACAACCAAGCCCTTAGTGGATGCTTATTTTACTGCCAAGCTTGATTGCACCACTCTAGCTATTAGTGTGTTTACTTGATGAATGTTCCACACAAGGGGTTTTCTTCGATCTTCTCATTGTTGGATTGCCCCGTCCCAACTTTTTTGGCATATGTTGAAAGCATCATGATTTGAATTCAGGTAAATTTACAAAGATCAATAAAGTTAAGGTAAAACAGATACAATTATATTTTTTTTTAGTACAATTTTTGATTAAATACATGTTTAAAGAGAATTTTCAAATTGAAGAGCCGAGTTCTAAAAGTATTTTAGTCACATTTTCACACACTGTGATGTTAGAATGAAAAAACACCTTTTATGGTTACCTAATTTCATCTTCTCAATTTTCCCAAAATGAACTTCATGTGACATCAGTGCTTTTTGCAATGGGGTCTTCAATTAGCAGATTTTATGAATCTAATATATATCCAGACCCTTTTTTCTCAAAATAGACATTTGTGACTTAAGTACTTTCAGAGCTAGGGTCTTCAATATGTTCTTTCTTTTAGCATATTACACCCTTACCAAACCTTTTTTTTTTAATTAGGTTGTTAATGTTGCATTTCATAACAAAACATTCTTGAAAATGAGATTTTCAATTCCAATAAAACCTTTTCAGGTAAAAAGATATCAATAAAAATATATATGTTTGTAAGCAGATCCACATAGATTGTTGGTTTTACTCAGTGAACACCAAGAAATACTGATTACATTTGCCAATTTACAGAACACAACCTGATTCACAAAGGGTGTGGAGGTGGTACATCAACCAAGGGGATTTTCCCTGAGTGTACTTTTTGCTCCTTGAAAGACTGTCATATAAGTGTCCAACTTCAACGATTGACAGCACTGTGAATATGAGCAAAGAATGACCAACAAGCACTAGATAATGAGCCTCACTGAGAAATTCAGTATTTTCTCTAGTCCCAATACATCCGTCATCTATACCACTTCTTTTTCACTACGGTCACAGGGAAGCTGAAATCTTTCACAGCTGATGATGAGCGAAAGACAGAGAAACACACTGGGCTGCTTTCCAAGTTATCACGGAGTGCACAATACAGGAAATCACATACTCATACTTATGGGCAATTTAGAGTCTCCACTGAGCCTGACATGCATGACTTTCGAAAGTGAGAGGAATCCAGAGACCTCTCAGGAAACACACGCAAACAAGAGGAGAACATGCAAACTCCACGCAGACAGGTCCCAGACCAAATTTGAACCCACAACCCTCTTGCTTTGAGGTAGGAGCACCACCCACTGTGCAACAGTGCCAGCCTGCATCAATACAATTTTTGTTGAAATAAAAAAAAATAGGCTTATTTGCTGCAATTCTTCACATCCATAAATTTTTTTTTTCAATAAATCGTGACTAATGTAAAGCATGTTCCATGATGTTTGGGGTGGAAACTCCCTGAATCTGTATAATTGAACACTTGTAATTCTCTGCTTTAATTGAAAGGTATATTACAGCAGTTCTAATGCAATGTTCGTAGGGTCTCAATTTATTGAGACGTAATGTTTTTGTCTCTGATGAATATGGTCTATTCAAGCATTTTTTTTAATGTTTGTTTGTTTCTTTTCTTGGTGCTTTCAGGGCATTATCTTGGTTCACAGCTTCTGACAGCCTTTGGAATCTGTGTCCTTTGTCAATATCAAGAACAGAATTGTGACAAGGAGATGAAAGTCAATAAAACTATTAGAAGGCTGAGTATTACGTTGACACACGCGCATGTGCGTGAGCGTGCGTGTGTGCACTACAGTATATTGCCCAAATTAAAGTGAAAACTTATTGAACAACCAGACATCAGCAACATTTGGAATGCATGTTATGTTATCGTACAACATTGTATAATTTCAGAATAGGCTTATTATTGAAGCTACAAAAGTTTTCCAGACAACCTGTCAACAATGGAGTTTTTCCCAGGAATACACTCACTGATTAACTTTGGCTATAAGCTGAAAATGCACAATGAGTTTATTTATTTATTTAAACCATTTTAGAATATGGCACTACATCTGTGAATGTTCATGTCTGAGTGAGTGAGTTAGTGAGTGACTAACTGATGAAGTTATACCATTGTATGGCCGGTTCAGTGTACTTTCCCCATTGGGCATTGGTCTTTCATTCCGATTTGGTGCGATTTCCATTACATTATCAGGTGAGTTGACAGCGGATCCACACAGATACACTTTAGCAATACTCATTACTAAAACCAAAAAATAAAAATTTTATGTACATTTAAAATCAAGGAATAAACAGTACACGCCATACCACTGACTATCCCAGGAACTCATTGCCCACAATTTTGCAAACAGACCTTAAACAATCCAGCCATATAGGCTATGATATTTTGACATCGTCTTTAGAACCTTTATTGAACTGAAATTTCTTATGAAAACATATTTCTCTCTGTCACAGATGCCCTGGGGGAAAAAACAGGTAAAGCAGTTGAAAGTAGGAAGCGTGAATGAGAGAGAAATAGGGTGAAGCCCTTAAGAGCTGTTTTATTGCTTAGCATGTGTATTCCCTTCTGACTGAAATTTACCCATCACCTATCTTCTTCTTCCATTGTGATGACATCACCATGTCGCAAGGCAAAAAAAAAAAAAAAAAAAAAAATCTCAAACTGGTCTAATGGACTGGATAATGAGTCTAGTATCCCCACGCCAGTCACCACATCTACATCCATAGCACACCTTTGGGATGTGGTCAAATGGAACATTTTTATTTTCAAGTTTTTATTTAACTGGGGAATTTCTATTGAGAACAAGTTCCTTTTTTCAAGTATGGGAGAAATTCTAGATGCAATAGTTTCAAGTGAAGAGGGATGAAGAGGATCAAGGGTAAAGCCCCTGCAGCATTTTTGGGTTCAAGGACCTTGCTAAAGGGCCCAGTGGCAGATGCAGGTCAGAAACCCTAACCCCATGAGATACTTGAAAAAGTGACTCCACAGTTTCCAGTCAAGCAACCCTTCAACCATTAACTTTACAAGATGTATTGCCAAGTGACACGTGGGTCAAAGGAGCAATACTTACAAAAAAAAAGGAGAAAAAATCAAGCTTAAAGCATTACTGCCATTTCACAGAAATAGATGTAAAAAACAATGCTAGTATACTACAAACCGTCCACTGAAATTCGTGAAAATCAGAAATCAGACTAAATTGCACGGCAAAAGGGGGGCAAATGATAAAATGGAATGGTATTGGAAAATAAATGTGAATAAAAACAGCAATCAGAATAATGCAATAACACACCAATAATAATATGACTCACTCTCAAAGAAGGAGGCTGAGAAACTAAAAAGACACGACTGTAGACAATTAGGAAACCAAATGATTTACGCAGAGGCAAAGATCAGACAAAATTCACACAAGAGGAGACACTGGCCTCTGGTGGACAGATGTGGAACTGCAGCATGGATAATTTACAGTCTTGGAGGGGCAGAACTGTGCTGACCAGGACATACAAGTCCCTGTAGGCGCAAGCGGCAAATCTTCTTCACCTCCTGGATTGCAGTCAGTAGCTCTTGGCCAGGTTCATTGCTAACACGTTGGCTGAGCTGTTGCAGAATGGCCGGCTTGTCATTCTTGCGGGCGCAGATAACAAAGGGGAAGCCGAAACGTTGCTTGTACCGCGCGTTGAGAGCAGCGATGTGCTCTGCCTCCCCGGGCTCCAGCTGGGTCAGGCCGGCCTGGCTCTGCTCTGCCTGAGACTCTGGGGTCAGCGTTCCCCTCTGGAGGTCCCGCCCCGCCAAGTCTGGGTGACACCTTAGGATACCCTCCTTACCTGCACGCAAGTCACAGAGACCTCAGACTGAAATCTTTACCAGCACAGGAAGGACAGAGGGTCAGTTTCATTTAGGCACAGCTGATGCTATGTCCTATTGTCCAATTCTAAGTTTAATTATGAACAGACATTCTGAAAACAATTTCGCCCAGTAAAGCTGGAGAAGCTGCCTCCTGCTTTTCGACCAAAAGATAATGCACCGCCCTCGTAAAATAATCAGAATGGCTCACTGTGCCTGCTCTTTGACAAAGAGGTTTAATTCAGTTCATCTATTTTACAGCTATGATCTGAATTATTATTATTATTATTATTATTTGTAATAGTGGTAGAATTAGCAAGTAAAAATAATGGTAGTACTACTTCTGCCATGAATTGATTTATTGTTAAATTAACTTCTGTTCCTAAAATTCAGTAAAATGAGGCATTTTTTTTGGCACTAGTCTCTTCAGTTCGCCGGACATGTTTGTCTTTGGACTATTGGGCGAGTCCAAAGAACCAGGAGGCAACCCTTGCAATCATGGATTCAACATTATAAACTGTACACAGAAAGGTCCCAGGCCAGATTGGAACCCACAACCTTCTTGCTGTGAGGCAATAGTCCTATCTACTGCACCACCATGTTCCCAATTATTATGCCAGCAAACGCACAACGTGCTCACAACGTTGTGAGCATGTTGTGAGAAGATTTGGTTGTATCTGACTTTGCCTCAATGTTGTGTGCGCATTGAACTGCAACTTTGTGGTACTAACCTCCTCACAACCTTGTGGACTGACGTTGTCTGCACGTTGTGTTCACAACCTCATTTTACAACGTGGTAACAATGTTTTGCTGACGTCGGTGTGCAACTTCATATCCCAAGCTTCTGATTTTTTTGTTTTCACATATTGTTTTCCACATCATAGTTAGCAGCATTGTACCACAACATGCCATCAACCGTGAGGAGGTTGTTGATTATTATGTGTAAATATTATGTGAAATAAAATGGAATAAAGGAAATAAAATAAGTCTTTTTGAATTTTTGAAAATGTGCTTTCTGGGCATATTTTCTTCATGCTATCATGTTGTCACGATGTACTCTGAATGTTGTGAAAACATGCTCAGGAACATCAACATAACCTTGTAAGAAGGTACTCTGAACGTGAGGACGTGCTCTGCACGTTGTCACAACGTCTCAACACGGCGTTGTCACAGCGTTATCTGAAGTCTACACTTCTACGTGCTCAGCATCAAAACACAACGCGCTCACAACGTTGTGACAATGTCCAATTATTACCTGGGATTATTATTATTATTATTATTATTATTAAAAAAGCATACATTTCCCCCGCCAGACCTCTATATTTCGGCCCCAGTAAAACAGTGAATGTGATTAATCCCATCAATCAATTTCCCTGCGTTACTTTTGGAAACCTCGCTAACCTTGGGTTACCTACCTGAGTTGGGCAAGCTGCTGATGAAGTCGGCGATCGCGGTTTCTATGTCACCAACGGAAGTGAAAGGTCTCTGCGACCACACCGCTGCTGCGACGAGCGGGCATTTCTCAACCACATTGCCAAAAATCTCCAAAAATTCTTCATAAGAGAGGCTATTGACTACACTGATGTCCATCTTCTAGGTTGCGCATACGAGCAGCCAGAGCCCCTGTCTTAGCCTAAACCGTGTATGCACGGGTGAATAACCGTACGTGCTGTGGCAGAACGCGGACTGCTGACCCGCTAATATGTTTGCATACTAGGCTTCGTTTGCCTTTCCCCCCTCGGGCAGAATGTAGCGATCACACGTCTGCAGTTCAGGAACAGAGGTAAATCATATACTTCGGCTTAATTTCAGTTTTGTCGGATGTACCGTAACAGTAGGCCAAATCAACGAGAAAAAGTAGAGCAGCATGTCAAGTCTCTGAAAGGAGTAAAAGAGGAAAAAGAAATAAAAAAAGTTTGTGCATAAGGTCCCAAAGTTAAATATGTTAAAGGGATAGTTCACTTTTTTTGAAGTGGGGTTGTATGAGCTACAAATTGCCACTACTTACATTAGATGCAGTAGAAAGCTTTCTGATCTCCTCCAGGTGGCCGCACCAGCGCATAGTGCTGGGTGAAAATTTCGGCGATACACTGTTGTGAATGGAACACAGAACCAGCGTATTTTCGCGGCCTAAAAGAGGTCCTACCTGAAAATAATACACTATTTCAATTGTACGCTGTATTTAAAAAAAAATTCCGCACTTAAGCTGCTCGGAAAAAAACACCACCGTAACCCTAAAAGAGCTCCGTGTTTGCAGTATTCATTTTTCCAAAGAGGATTTTGTGAGGCTACATTCAGGGAAATCTCAACGGTGCACGCTGAAGAGCACTGCCGTACCCACGCATCAGGTAAAAGAGTGAAACACCTGTGAAAAAGTCTAATGTAACATTGCAGCACAAATTGATATCGCATAGGGTCTACGCAGCCACATACTGTGTATCTGCTGTGCTGATTATTGTAGGAAATTTTTTTTTCCCCCAAATTTGAGACGTAATTCTAAGTCATTGAAATGCTGTCTCTGCCGCAAACCGCTCAGAGTCTGACCCAAACAGCTGATCGCTACAGCGCGCAGTGAACTACGATGCGCCTCGCGGAGGAATACGTCAGTTGGTTAGTTCAAGAGAAACTGTGTTTTTTTCTGAGCAGCTAAAGTGCTGTAATTTTTTTAAATACAGCATACAATTGAAATAGTGTATTATTTTCAGGTAGGACCTCTTTTAGGCCGCGAAAATACGTTGTTTCTGTGTTTCCGTTCACAACAGTGTATCGCCGAAATTTCCACCCAGCACTATGCGCTGGTGCGGCCACCTGGAGGAGATCAGAGAGCTTTCTACTGCATCTAATGAAAGTAGTGGCAATTTGTAGCTCATACAACCCCGCTTCAGAAAAAGTGAACTATCCCTTTAATCAGTGAGCTGGAACTGCGGATGCAGCGTACTCTATTCACAGAAGAAGGCTGAGAAAAGTACGCCCATGTATGCGTAACTGGTTTCAGTGCTGTCCTTATTACTGACCCAGTTAGGTCCTGTTAGGTCAACTCTCTCAATCACTCACTAACGGAAGATCAACAGTTACGGAGAGTAAAAAAATATTTTGTTTTAGAATAGAATGGTCCACTTAATTTCAATGTATGGGCAATCATAAATAAGCAAGATTTGGTCCTTCAATGGGATTACGAATCACAATTTTTTGGAATTTGTTTTTAAGCATGATTTTGCTCTGGGAATTCACATAAGCTTACACTTACTTTACCCACCACAATTTTGGAAAAAAAAAAAGATAATAATAATAATACCATAATCTCCCTTATTACTGTTAGTAACAACATATTTTTTCAAATTGCTTTTTGCTTGACATCAAGCAAAATATCATACCCCATCATCAGCAAATCTGGAAATAGATAAAGCATATCATCACATAGCAAATCTTTTAGCCTCATAAAGCACAGAAGTAACATAAATGAGCTTCAAAATCTAAAATCAAGAAGAAAACAAGCAAAATATTGAGCAAATTCAAGTAAAGGCATGAAGTTATGCCTTCACTGTTTCTGAATTTGATTATACGTTCTTTGTAAAACACCTCCAAATAAGTGAATTTAGCTTGACTAAATAATTTTGAGCTTATTCTCATTGACCTCGCAGGCAGGCCAAAGTCCAAAATCTGTGGCTGGCTGTGGTACACTTTAGTGCAAAGTGGCCTTGCAGATATATGCCAATTCTGAAAAAGTCCCTCAAAACAGGTACCCAATTACGCAATCTAAAAATTATTTAGAAAATGATGTCAATCTTCGTCATGGCAACTGTGTTAAGGATCCTGTTAGTCAATGATTCTCAAATTTGGTTCCTTGAAATCCTTGTCTATACTGGTCACTAGCTCAATCTTGGTTGCAATGCCAGCAATTTAGAACACTGTTAATTTTCTGAATTAGCCACTTTTGATGTTTTAATGGATCATGGATCACCCACATTCTTAATCCGCAGTATGACAGAAAATTTTAATTAAAAGTGGTAACAAATAAAATAATGAGATTACTAGATTAAAAACTTTGTGGTTGAAAAGAATATGTCTAATTTTTTCCTTAAAATTTGATGCAGTGCATTGATTAACTCTTTGTTATCTTCTAGATCAGGTTCCATCAATTCATGGTCATCAATATCCAAAAACTGCTGGTTTTGTACCCTCCCGGTACCTGGGAGTTGCATGTAAAAACAGTCATGCCAATTAGAAGCATTAATTGTTCAGTCAGTTAACTTTAGGTCCTTGAGTTTATAATTTATCCATTTGTTTAACAACAGTTTTAGCACTTTATTTTATGGCTATTGTGTCTACCCTCATAGTCTTCAAAGCATGTACTGCAGCTATCACTACACATACAATTCACTCAGGTGCCAAATCAGCCTAACATGCATGTGTTTGGCCTGTGGGAGGAAACCCACGTGAGCACGGGGAAAACATCCAGACTCCTCACAGGAAAACTCAATGCCGGATTAAAATTCACAACCTTCCTGCCATGAGGCAACAGTGCTGCCTACGTGATATAATAAATAATGTAAAAAAGTACATCTGATATATTTATTTCTTTGAGTGAATACCTGAAGTAACTGAAGATTATTTTGATGTTACATGATGGTTCGGACAACTGATATGATGCAAGTAACTATCCCCACAGAAAAGATTGTTCTTGCATAATATCTGTAAATGATTGAGTGAGTTACAGTATAACCTCGCTTGTTACACCCTGTCTCTTGTGTGTGTTATAAAGGGGAAACGCATTTGACCCTAAAATGCTGAACTTTGAGCAGGGGACTTTTTCTAACCCATAGCTTTTTATTTGATTTTTACTGTGCCTTGTATCATACTCAGATTTAGAGCATTTTATTGTAAATCTTGCTCACATCTTTTCCAATATCACTATAAACATATTTTATTGTATGCTGTGTGCGGGATTTGATATTATGCAATGCTTACTTATGAAGTGCATTTACTGGGTTTCAGCCTCTAACCTGGATGGTACGGTCAGACAAATGTCTTCTCGACCACAAACACAACTTCCAGCAGCGACACAGACTTTGATGGCAGTTTCTCATTCAAGCGCAAGCCTTGCACATTTACGCCTTCTCAGCTACTGCCATTTGGCTGGCACTAAGAAACCATGGCCTCTTGCAACATACTCATGGTTCTAGAGTTCTTTTTCTATTAAAGAAAACTCCTTACATATATGCCAAACTACATGAATAAGTAATCCTTAAATAACTGTCTTTAAGCCCTTATTTGAACTAGTCACCTGCAATTCACTCAGCTGGTTGCTCAATGGTTAAACAGATCAAACACTGGTCTGACTTTATGACAAACAATATTTCATTCAGCTTAATGAGGAGATGTCTGTTTCATGTATCCAGTCTTGATTTTTTTTTTTTAAAGTGAATATTTTATAAATAATAGCTGGAGTTACTCGCCCCATGTTAAAGAAAATGGAGTTTAGTGCTCCCTGGTGAATTGAAGAACCAAGGGAAGCTGGCTGAAGGGAAGTTGGCTCCCACGTAGTTTGGCCAATGGATACCACCCCTGTTCCCTCCCACAGCCTTGCTTGACCTCCCCACTTCCCTCTCCCACATAATACTGGCATTTTTTTTCACATACAGTCGCAAGCATTTTCATCGACCCCTTTTAAATTAATCAACCCCCTGTTAAGCTTCACCAGGAGGTTGGTGAATTCAACATCATAAATTCACGATGTTTACACCAATATGGAAAGAAAATACATTTGAGATACCTTTAGAATATGCATTTCAAAATGCATTTTAAAATGCATTTCAAATATGTAAAAAATGGCTGCTTCATTTGTTTTAATAAATATATTTTAAATACATCATCAGAAGTCTATTACTCCTAGAAGTGCACAACAGTAACTTAGATTGGGTAGACGGCATTGGCGACCCACAGCCAATTATAACACATGATGTGACGTCTGATCACATGATCTGCGCGGCAAATCCACGAAATCTGTCACTTTATGCAGAGAAGTCCCACCGTCTGAGAAATTTGTTAATTGTCAGTAATTCCCAACAGCTTCATCAACGTAAAACACACTGATTCTGGGAGATGAATTTATGCTGGTTTGCTTAAAAACTCGGATCAGATTAATGTAGAGACATGGACTTCGACCTGTTTTGTGTAATTTGACCCAATATTTTAATCTATTTAATCCACATACTTTGTTATGTGTGATTATTCAGCTCTTAGATCAGTGGTTCCCAACCCAGTCCTCAAGGACCCCCTGTCCGGCAGGTTTTTGTTGCAGCTTTACTTTTGCACACCTTATCCATTTAAGGCCCAATGCACCTTCATGCACACCCTGTTCAGGTAGATCTTTTTCAATCAATCAGCATGAAGCCCTTAAATGGATCAGGTGTGAAAGAGTAGAAAGAGAGCAAAAACCTGCAGGGCAGGGGGTCCTTGAGGAATGGGTTGGGAACCACTGTTTAGATGATATGATTTACTTTAGGAAAAAATCCCATAATTCCATGCGCCTCATAGGTGGACTGGTTTGTGGACAGCCTGCACTGCATTCGTAGAGAGCTGCGGCGATTTGGTTTGAACATGATCGCCACCCCTGACAGTTTCCATATTCACCTCTAGAGGCGCCCAAACTCACCTGATATGATATTTAAAGGACAAATGCCGTCTACGACACTCAATGAGTCCTTGCACACTTCTAGGAGTAATAGACTTCTGATATTATCAATTCATTTGAAATAATTTTCTAATATATTTGCCCCTTAGGGATGAAAATATATTTGAGATGTATTTACAATATATTTCAAAATGCATTGTGAAATGCATTTCAAATATATTTAGGATAGCCTAAATGGATTGTCATTTATGTAGTGTTTTTCAAGTCACATGACATAAAGCGCTTTATAATTATGCCTTGCATTCACCCTGATGGCAGAGGCTGCCATGCAAGCTGCCAACTTGCACATCAGGTGCAGTGTGGGGTTCAATGTCTTGCTGAAGGACAGTTCCACATGTTCTGTTGAGGAGCCAGGGATCAAACCAGGAATCGTCTGACTCCTAGACCACCTGCTCAACCTCCCAAGCCCAGTCGTTCCTGGAATGAACCTGATAGCAAAGTCTCAATACTACTGTCTGATACTTGTACCATACTTTCAGAGTTTGTAAAAGAAACGGTTAAGGTTTTAGTAGTGTGACATATAAGTCTAACATAAATCTTAATCTCCAAGCAGAAGTGTACTGAATTGGTGTCATTTATAGTCAGCTGCTTGTAAATTGATAACTCAAAATGAGACATTGCATTGAGCAATTAATATTCCATCATATTGCCCTCGATGGTTTGCATTATTTTATGCATCTGTGTCAGTGATATTACGCACTGGCCAATGAGTATGTATTTCTTGAAGTGCTAAATAAACTAAAAGGAAACTTTCAATTTTGTCTTCATTCATCTGTCAAATATTACCATTTTCTATGGCTGGATTGAAGTTGAAGTGCATTTGTGTACACATATGCTACTTCTGTGAAATGCATTATTAATTTTTTCATCACAATTAAAGATTGCTTAGGCATATTTTTGATAAAATGCATTGTGGGTTACAGCTCCTTTGGTTGGAATACATTTTTTGAGACAGAAATACAGGGCTCGATCTTCGCACTCGCCCGAGATCCTGGCAACCGAAAAATCGAACAGGCGACCAGATAAGCCCAGACTCCTCGCCCGCCTGGCGAGTGAGAATTCCGCATGATCTTAACTAAATATTCGTACAATCCAACCGTATAATTGATCTTTATATGTACGTCTGAAGTTCAAACAAATTCTGTCCTCTTATCCTCATTTCCTACGCATTGTTGCCATATTGGAAAGCACAGATGCTAATGTACATAGTTGGAACCACTGACTGTGTATGGACGAACTATGCAAGTTGATAACTTAGCAACTATGCTTCCGGGAAGCGTAGGGGAAACCAGGGCAAAGTGGAACACGGGGCAAAGTGAAACACCCCTAATAAAATCTATCTTCATGCTGCCCTCTAGCTAAGCTCATGCACCAAGAACACTGCATGAATGCTGCATCGTTTGTGACCGGAACCGTGGAAATGAGTCAGATATGTGTGCTTTTTACGGAAAATATCTTTTTTCCATATATTTAAACCAATAATCCAAAAAAGTATATTATCTGATAAATTATTTTGTGCTTATGCTGAGTTATCTCCAAAGCCATATTAATGATGGATGGAGGTAAGCTTACTTTATAGATGCTAATGTGGCTAGCAAACAATGGCCGACATGACAGTGTTGCATGCCGGGAGAAATCTCATATGGTCGGGGCAAAGTGGATGGGGCAGAGTGGAACACTATTCCACTTTGCCCCAGAGTGTTCCACAAAAGTATGTCAAGTATTGCTGGAAAATCCAGAATTTGCAACTTTCAAATATTCAAATGATTCAAGTGTAACCTGTCCTTAATCCCCTAATCTAGATCATGAAAATCAAGTGTTTCGGAGTGAACGACTATGACTTCTCCAGCCCGCCTTAAAGGTGGCAGGCCATTCAGAACTATGCAAGTATTATCAGGCCATAATAGTAAAATGATGTACCAGGACAGTACTGCACCAGGAAGTAAATGATTTTGACACTGAAGACCCTTTTGGGAAAGCATTCCATTTTGCCACGTCCCGTGTTTCACTTTGCCCCGAAGATCCGGGGCAAAGCGGAATTTGTATATTTTTTTCAAGTTCATACTATTTAATAAAACTGATTCTTTAAGAAACATTGTCTGTGTCATTTGTCAGTAGTAAGCCTAAGGCAAGATTATAAACCCAAGGTTCTGCTTTACTTTGCTTTAAAATCCTGTTGTGGCTGGCCAAAAATATTTGGTCCGCTTTGCCCCAGGTTCCCCTACATCAGAACGAATTCTAAACCCACCCAACTATATAAAAAAGCCACCCAAAAACATTTACCAAAATGTAGGCTATTTATCAGTTTATTTGTTTAACCCTTGTGTTAGGTCCACTTTTACAAATCTCACTTACTGTTCAGGTCAATCTGACCCGGGACGTTTATTGGGGTTTTCAAAGCAATTGGTCAATTCCATGCAAAATGATACCTCAGGGGCAATTTTTTTGTCATATATTTTGAATAATTTTTGTTTTGCAATAATTAACTTCTATTTAGTACCATAGACTGTATAAAAAGATGGACGAAGCAACCGTGACGTCACCCATTGGTTTCAGCATACCATTTAGGAAGCCTCGATTTTGGCAATTTTAATTGCGCCATTGTGTCATTTTGAAATCGGATGTGATTCCAATTGGACGAGAGTGTGAATTGAATATCCAGGGAGGAGCGAGGGGTGGATCTACATGTGGATCTGACCGTATCAGACAATGACCAGAGGATAGCCACGCCCTAAAGCTTATACTGGCTTTATCCTTTATTCTAGTCTATGTAGGACCATAATTTACAAAAATGAACATCATGATATATCGAAGGAGACTTGAAACTTGCGATAGATACAATAAAGTATTGTGGAAAATAATTATTTAAATAATAAATCAGGTGGAAAAGAAGGGTCATTTTTCCATAGACTTCTATAGGATTGAACTTCTTTCTGCACTGAAAACGTGTTTTTTGTCATCGAAACATACTTGCAACTCATTCCTCAGAATTATACTATTCAAAAAAAGTAGGGGATATTTTATTTTGAGATCAAAATTTTCACATATACAAAGGGATACGAAACCATGTTGTATAGTTCCTTACTGAGGAAGCATTTCCAAAGAAATTCATCACCCAAGCACATCAATGACACTCTCACGATCTGCACGGATGCTATTGATGATCAAGGGGTTGTGCCACAAATTTGCATGACTCTGAATTGGAAGGTTAGAGCCACTGTAAAGGAAGATTTTGAAGAGAAAGCATCAGATTATCAGTGGTTGAAGTCGTTAATTAAACAGAGACCATGCGCCGTCTAACACAGGAGGAGAGGTTATGTGCCCTTGGCATGCTACAGGTTGGCACAAGACAGGTCGTTGTGGCAAGGGCAATGAATGTTTCCCAGTCTGTCATCAGCAGATTATGGTCCAGACATCGTGCTACAGGGTCTGTTCAGGATAGACCACGATCCGGTCGACCAAGGGCAACAACTCAGGCTCAGGACAGATTCATCCGCACTATTGTCTTGAGAAATCGTATGGTAACAGCAAATCAGATAAGGTCTCAACTTCAAAGGGATACTGGCTTGGTAGTGAGTGGCCAGACCATCAGGAATCGTCTGCACAGATTTCACTTACACGCCCGACGTCCTCGTGTCATTTCCTGTTTGAGGGATCATCACATTAGGGCCAGACTCCAATGGTGTCGTCATCATCAACGCTGGGATAATCACCGATGGAACAACGTAATGTTCTCAGATGAGTCGAGGTTCACTGTGGACTTCCTTGACAGACGAGGAGGGTTTGGCGCCGACGTAACGAACGTTTCCATGACGTTAACGCCATTAGACATGATCCGTATGGGGGTGGATCTGTAATGGTGTGGGGAGGCATCACTGCTGCCGCAGAACAGACTTGCATGTTGTTGCTGGACGTGTCACAGGGCAGTACTACCGGGACAACATCTTGGCACCCCATGTTGTGCCGTTTGCACGCCGTTATGGCCGCCGTTTCATTTTCCAAGATGACAATGCCAGATGTCATAGGGCCAGGATCGTTGCAGATTACCTCCAGCAGCAGAATATCACCACATTACCATGGCCAGCACTCAGTCCGACCTTTCCCCCCATCGAGCATGTCTGGGACATGCTTGGACAGCGGCCTACGCCAACGTCAACAACCTCCTGCCAATGTCCAAGAACTTGCTGCAGCATTGCAACAGGAATGGAATAACGTTCCCCAAAATTACCTGGGACGTCTCGTTAGGAGTATGCCACGCCGAATTTGAGCTTGTCTAGCCAACCGAGGGGGTTTTACCCGCTACTGACTCTGTTTCACAATGGTGGTAAATTTGCTGTGTGACCCTGTGTTTGTGTCGACCCTTATTCTGGAGAATCTGTCCTTTACTGACTGTACACAGGGTTTCGAATAAATTGACAAATGTTTCCTTAATGTTTTTATGTCATTTGTTTCCTTCCTGACCTCATGATCTGCATTTCATGGTACTTGTAAATCCAATATCCCCTACTTTTTTTGAATAGTATATATGCCACAGAAAAGTCAATGAAGCTCAGTTTCCTTATTTAGTCCCAGACATGTTACGTCAGTTACCAAAGAATGTTGCGTCAGTTACTCTACTTTTTCACTCAGAAAATATAATTCAGCCAACATAAACACTTTCTTCATTCTGATTGCTGGAGAAGTGACTGTCAACCTTCTTTTGACAGAGAGACTAAGATGATTGAAAGAAAGAATTAAGAGAAATCTTCAATTTAAAAACGCATGTAAAAATTGAGGTATTTTTGGGCTGGGCCGAGCTGCGGCCTGGCCCCTATAAACGCGAATGTCTCAGAGTAAGTATCTGACTGACTGACCGACTGCCTGAGTGATCAAGTACAACGATTGGCTGACCGGCGGGGAAGAAGTTCAGCGATTGGTCGGCCGACGGGGAAGAACTTTAACGATTGGTTGGCCAATGATTGCCTGGCTGGCTGTTCAGCGATTGGTCGGCTGGCGGGGAAGAACTTCAACGATTGGTTGGCCAACAATTGGCTGGCTGGCCAGGCGTTCACCTAACTCGTATTTACTGGTCTGTGAACAAGGGCGCGGGAAGGGGGGGAGGCTGCTGGGGCTCCAACCCCCCTCCCTTTGCAGCACTTCCCGGTGGCGGCTGCAGGCTTAATTATAGCATTTTCAATGTAACAGTAACTTTAAACAGTAAAAATTAAGACAGAAAATTAAAAACATGAATTGGGTTAAAACTGTTTTGTACAATCTATGTCTAAAACCTCTGTTTAAAAAATCTGGGTTGAAATATTTTTACATTTTTAATTATGTATTGAGGGAACGCTTTCTCAAGGAAGCGGAAGGCGCTGACACAAACGCAGTAGGAAGCAAAAATGGCGAACGACAGCAAGCAAAGGGGGATATCTGTCTTTCTACACCAAACAATATTTCTAAGAAAACTAAAGTAAATGATACAAACATTTACTTTACTTGTGGACGCAAGGACAGTGATGAAAATAGAATTACAGATGATAGAAGCAACAATACTATCACTGCAATAGCTTGCACCGAGCACCAATTAGCTTGTCGCTCCAGTGAAGAGCATCAGCAGTAGATCATTAACTTTAGCGCTGCCGTGCTCTTGGGATCCTTCCAACCGAGCATTACATTTCCTGGAAGAAAATTTGGCACGGAGATTTGACAAATCCTTTCAATGAGGTTTGTTTGAAAAATGGCAGAAGTTGCATTGTGTTAAGGAAACCAAACAATAGGCTATTCTTTGCTTTATCTGCACAACCACACTGACAATTCGTTTGCTGAAGGGGGATTTAGTAACTGGGAAAAGGCAAAAGAAAGAACTTGGTCAGCGTGAGTTGTCAGTCCTGCACTCTGATTCATTACGTGTGTTAGCGATGTTTTAAGTAACTCCAGTCAGTGCTATGTTTTAGGAGTTTGCAGCTAGGAATCAACATGCTGCAAGGACAGTATTGTTACATTTATTCAGATCGGCTAAATTCCTGGGCCATGAAGGAATACCACTCAGAGGGCACAGTCATCGCGACGCTTACCACAGCAGCTTGTGTGAAAATTGCACTCATTACCGAAAGCTCGAGAATGGCTTTCACATACTCGCTGTAAAAAGATGTTTTTTTAGAAAAAATTGCCGGTTTCGGAGCATTTTAAGAATGCTGATGATGATCCCAAAGGAAGGCTATCATTATTTTATGCCTTTTACAGGATTAGCCTGCTGCCTGGATGTCTTTATGTTGGAGAAAGTGACAAGTTACATTCATTAGAGATAGTTGATTGAATTAAAAAAGTAAGTCATAAATAATGCGATGAATCACTTTTTTCAAATTTAGGATTTTGTCCGAGGATTATTTGTTTATTTTTGGGACTGAAGACCTTGAGTAGCTGGAATGGAAACCAATGGCAACAATAAATTTAAGAAAATATTAAGTTTAAAAGATCGCGCCAAGCTGGATTCCACACCCCATGATTGAGGTACCGGTAGCTACTTCTCCACTATGTTGTTGTACCCACTACGCCACCGTAACCAACAGGACTAGTATTTGAATCCAGTCTGGCAATAGAGTGCAAGAATCAGGCAAATGTACTGTTAAATTAAAACACATTTTTGTACATATAGAATGTTCACAATGTCCAATATTTCACGCCAATGAATTTTTCTTGGCGATATTGGTCGCCATTTTACAAAAATTTATGCTTATATTCTCCTAGAATGAACAGCAAAAGGTGGATTAAATATTAATATACCGGATGCATATGCTGCGCTTGCCTTAACTAGCATCCAGGTCCTTCAAAAAGTTTTATTCCACTTTGTTGCATTATGAGCACAATCCGACCATTATTAGGCTAATCTTCTTTCACGCTAGATTGGTTCGGTTTGTTTTAGTCCTCCATGCTTGTTTTCTCTGGTAACGGTAGCGAGATTCCATAGAGATAGAGGAATGTAACGCATTGTACCAATCTATCGTGAAAGAATCATAACAATGGTCGAAATGTGTTTTTAATTTCCCTATTCAATCTAGCAACCAATACGACAGTTAACAAGCATGGAGGACAGTATCGGTTGCAGGATTGAATAGGGAAACACATAAAAACTTGCACTTCATATAATTGCATGAGCTTTGCCTCATTTAGCACCCTTTTCTTGGGCGCACATTCTCATACAGCACTTGGCAGCCCAGCCATATAGTACGTTGCACCTAGTCTTGTTTCATGCTACGTCAGTTACCCTGTAAAATGAGAAACTGTGGGATAGTGCAATACGCAAAAATGAAATCTATTTCATGGGTTCTCAAGCAGCAACAAATGTTTGAATCCCTGTGATATTTTGTAGTGATCCACCATGTACTTACAGAGTAACTGAGGTTAAAGTTGTTCTACAACCCCAATTCCGAAATAGTTGGGACGAAGTATAAATTGTGAATAAAATCAAATTACAATGACTTTCAGATCACATGAGCCAATATGTTATTTACAATAGAACATAAATAACATTTCAAATGTTGAAATTGAGACATTTACATTTTTATCCACAAAATGAGCTTATTTCAAATTCTCTGGCTGCAACAGGTCTCAGAAAAGTTGGGACACGGGCAAAAAAGGGCTGAAAAAGCAATTAATATATAAGAAAATCAGCTGAAAGAACATTTAGCAAGTAATTATGTTAACTAGCATCAGGTGTTTAACATGATTGGCTATAAAAGGGATGTCTTAGAGAGGCTGAGTCTCTCAGAAGTAAAGATGGCCAGAGGCTCTTCAACCTGTGAAGGCTTGCGTAAAAAAATTGTGGAATACTTTGAAAACAATGTTCCTCAACGTCAAATTGCAAAGGCTTTGAAGGTCTAATCGTCGACAGTGCATAAAATCATCAAAAGATTCAGAGAAACTGGAAAAATCTCTGTGCATAAGGGACAAGGCCGAAGACCTTTACTGGATGCCCGTGATCTTCGGGCCCTCAGACGCCACTGCATCACTCACCGGCATGATTCTGTCATTGACATTACTAAATGGGCCCAGGAATACTTAAAGAAACCACTGTCTGTAAACACAGTCTGCCGTGCCATCCACAGATGCCACCTAAAACTCTATCATGCAAAAAAGAAGCCATTGTTGAGCATGATCCAGAAGCGCCGCCATGTTCTGTGGGCCAAGGCTCATTTAAAATGGGCTGTAGCAAAGTCGCAAAGTGTCTTGTGGTCAGATGAGTCCAAATGTGACATTCTTGTTGGAAATCATGGGCGTCGTGTCCTCCGGGCTGAAGAGGAGAAAGACCACCCCTCCTGTTATCAGTGTTCAGTTCAAAAGCCAGCATCTCTGATGGTATGGGGGTGCATTAGTGCATATGGTGTGGGACACTTGCATGTTTTAAAAAGCACCATGAATGCTGAAAGGTAAATAAAGGTTTTAGAGCAACATATGCTCCCCTCCTGACAAAATCTATTCCAGGGAAGGCATTGTGTATTTCAGCAGGACAATGCAAAACCACATACTGCAGCTATTACAACAGCATGGCTTCGTAGTAGAAGACTCCGTGTGCTGAACTGGCCTGCCTGCAGTCCTGATCTTTCACCAATTGAGAACATTTGGCACATAATTAAACGAAAAGTCTGTCAAAGGAGACCCAAAACTCTCCAGCAGCTGGAAGCCTGTATTGAACAGGAGTGGGATCAAATTCCAATGGCTAAACTCAAGAAACTTGTCTCCTCAATGCCCAAACGCCTCCACTCTGTGTTAAAAAGAAGAGGGGATGCTACACCATGGTAAACAGGCCCCTGTCCCAACTTTTTTGAGACCTGTAGCAGCCATCAAATTTGAAATGAGCTCGTTTTGTGGATAAAATTGTACATTTTCTCAGTTTCAACATTTGCTGTGTTATCCCTGTTCTATTGTGAATAAAATACTGGCTGGTGTGATTTGAAAGTCATTGCGTTTTGATTTTATTCACAATTTATACTTTGTCCCAACTATTTCGGAATTGGGGTAATAATTGTTACGTCAGTTACTGTGGAATTGACCAATACAGAAATAAAAATGTTTATGAAAATACTTAACATGTTTTGTTTTTATCTCAATTCCAAAAAATATAGATAACGTATATAATTAATGTTTGAAATTAATCTCTGATTTCTCACATTTAACAATGGACGTATCAGGCATTTTTTGTGATAGTGAATTTATTATTTATCTAAAAAATCCACTATAATAAAGACTGGCATAACTGTAGGTGGCATAAATAATACTTATCTATGAAAAAATGAAATGAAACATTGTTTCAATGATTTTTTATTTATTTATTTATTTGAACTCATATTGTCTCCTCTGTATGTGCGATGTCACCAGTGCCTTGCCTAGCTCCTCTAGAAAAAGCTGTCTTCTTTGGAGCTTCCTTTGGTTCCAGTCTGGGTTGATTGCCATCCAGATTGCAAACACATTATAGGCTGACACATTCAGAATATTGTAAAAGATCATGAGTGGCCACCGCAAAGTTCTTCTTTGACAGCTGTACCAGGCCAACAGTTTGTCTAAGTTGTCAACCCCTCCTTTTGTGGCGTTATAATCAAGTATGACCTCTGGCTTACGGTCCTCTCGGTCACGGATCCTTCCATCCCCATGTAGAGTGCTCATGATAACCACATTTTTGCCCTTTTTGGGTATGTAGGGGGCAGTGTTGACCGTAAACACAAAGTTGGAGGTATGGACTGGGGCCTCATTTATAAACGGTGTGTAGGCACAAAAAAGATAAGTACATCAGTTTCTTTGCAGATTTCTGATTTATAACAGGCAAACTTGACATTAAAAAAAGGGAAATTATTAAGATTATGCACAATGTCAATAAATTCCAAGTCCATCCTGATTAAATAAATGAAAATTCCATGCAATTTATTTTACCCATAGCTTTATAAATTAGGTTATTTTCCCCAAAATGTCATTTTTATTTTTTTGTGCGAACGTATTATTTAGGTATGAAATCCAGCAAATTTTTATAAATAAGGCCCCTGGCCTGTTCTTTACTGTTAGAAGCTGAGGTGGGGGCTCTGTCTTGTATTTGCTAATCGTTCCAATTATTATCAGCATTCTTTTGAGAAGTTCCTGTCCCAGGTTGTAGGAGGTAAAGAAATTATAAAAGGTAATGTTGTGGCCACTGAGGCCCTGCGTCATATCCAGCACCACCCATGTCCCCTGGCTTTTTTCAGGGGCTCCTCCCTCTGGCTTCCCTGTATAAATTATTATGCATTATTTATCTGTTTTGCCCCTCCCCCAATGTGCAGGCATGAGGGGTACAGTATGAGAACATTTAAAATGCTGTAACATAGTGTAGGTTCCCTCACTACAGAAGGTAAAGAATGCAGGAAAATAGGCGCAGACAGCCTCACGGTGATGGGATTGTAACAATTTGCAGGTGTTTGTGTGTGTGTGTGTGTGTGCGTGTGCGTGTGCGTGTGTGTGTGTGCGCACGTGTGTGTGTGTGTGTGTGTGTGTGTACTTCTCCCTCTCTACCTGTGTGTACATAGGGATGGAAGAATCAGTGGCTGGGATGAGTGCACCCTGCAAAAAATGTGCTATAGGAATCCTACCGGACAGTTCAATAGAATTCTATAGAACTTTAGTACCTCGAGTCCTATAGAAATAAAGTTCTATAGAAAATTTCTATAGGAAACAGTTCCATAGAAAATTTCTATAGAACAGCTCTTGTAGAACTTTTTTAATTTCTTTTTGGAATCTTCCATCCCACCCGAATCTGGAAGGCGAAAAAACAAAGCAACCACGTTATATTACCCTTCACGGCAAACCCTTCCCAGTTTGCATCCCTCTAGCGCAATGGCCATTTGTGCGTTACTTTTTCCCGGGGCTCAAACCTGGACCCTTCTGCTCTGCAACATGGTGCTTTAACCAAGTGAGCTATCCAGCAACTGGGATGCTTTTGATTGTACTTGATCCTGATCAATTTGAATTGCTTTGCTGAACCCGACAGATGGCCCGTTGTTGTCGCGTATCTCAGGGTCTTAGGGATTTCAAAAGGAACTGAGTGCCTTCGCTGAAAAGGAACGCCATGTTAGTAATCCTGTTAGGTGACCATGATACATGTATAAAGATGGTGGGAATAAGTCTTAGCAGACCTCAAATTGTATTCAAATTAATTCTAAATCTGCATATAATCTGCAATCACATGCATGTAAATGGAAAGGAATAATTTGATTGAATTTTTTTAAATTAAGGGAAAAGTTCAAAAGCTCAAACTTTCAACATAATTCTGTCTTCGTAAGCAAAAGAGGAACACGAGTTTTCCATTATAGCATAATAATGTTGTAATGCCTTACATTTATATTTTTGAATTGCTGCTGACGAAATGGAAAGAGGTCTTCATATACCGTTACTGAAATACTGCTAGGTTGTGCGGTCAGTCAGTCAGTCAATCAATCGTCTGATCAGAGAATCAATGAGTTGGTATGTTCTGCTTCTGCCTCATGTGTGTTGTCTTTGTGCTTATTTGTGCTTGTGCTTACTTTCGTTCTATTTTTCAGCTTTCATTCTGCCGTCTGATGATCGATTCCCTCTCTGCCAATCTCCAGTGATGTCGCGTGACAGCCTTCAGCATGCCTGCGTCTTGTTGTCCAATCACGTTTCCTCTTTCGGTTTCAGCTGTCGTATTTCATTCATTGTTTCCACCTGTGCTTAATTCTGGGTCTCGCTAAACTGAGTGAATGCGTTCTCTGATAGGATAATTACTCACCGTACTAACCAGCACTTGAGGGTGATTGTAAATATTTCGTCACGTAGTGTTAACCTTTATTAACTCATTAGCGAGTGCGAGCGTTTCTAGCTTTTGTAATTCCTGCCTAGGCTTTCCCTGATTAACTGCGTTTAAAGCTGTGCTTTCCTTTGCTTCTCTCCTGGTGCTTTTTACTCGTCACGTTTAGATTACCTTAATCTAAACTGTCTAGTTTGATTGGTGGTCTCAGCGTCTTGTCTCGAGTCATTATGGTTTACCCGGTCCTCCTTAATTTGTTTATTAATCCCATGTGTTTCTGTTCCAGTCGAGATTGCGTTCCGAGTCCCCGCCTCCTCTCGTGACTATATATGTGGCAGAGATGGGAGGAGATATCAGACGGAACTTTGCTGGACTTGCTCTGCCTGGTGAAATCTCAGCTCCTTGTGCCTTCCGAGTATTTCCTGTGTATGATTCCCGAGTCTTGTTTTTTGCTGCGCCCACGTCTTGTCTGCCCCTTGTTTAAGTCTCTCAGTGTGTCCGTCAGTCTAGTTAGGTTCAGTTTTTGTTTTTCTAGTTTAGCCACTCTAGGAGTGTGTACTTCTGTTTCCCCCTGCCTTGGGCAGTGTACTTTAGTTTTCCCATTTGTTCAGTGCATATGCACGGTGTTTTATTTCTGGCCTGTGTGCCTATTTTCTCCTAGTGTTTTGTGTTTAAATAAACACTTCAGTTCCTGCATCTGGTGTTCCCCTGCCTACTTCCTAACATGGTATGTGCCTGGTACCCCATGTGCTTAAGCACACCTTAAAGTTAAAAGGGACAAGATTTCCTTGCTACTTCAGTATAGTGGATATCACTGCATATTGCACATTTTCATACCATTAGTCCAGTCTCTCACTTCTAGAACCAGGGTACACATAAGGTAAATTGACCCTTTGACAGAGCATTGCAAGGAGTCATAAGATTTATTTTTATTTAACCCTTATTTAAGATGTCTTTCCCATTAAGCTTTTGTTCTATTAGAAGGTCCTAAAGACCATCAAAGTCCTATAGAACAGGTTTTTCAACTAGGGTGTTCTATAGGAAGGTCTTATAGAACAGCAATAATCTTATAGGACTTTCTTTTCCATAGAGGTGCTCTATAGGTTTCTAGCAAATTCCTACAGAACACATGGAAAATCCTATAGAACATGCTGTTCTACTAAAATGTTCTATAGAGTCCCATTGATATTCTATAGAGTTCTATAGAATTCTTTAGAATCCCATAGAAGTCCAATAGAACATTTTTTGTGGGGTAAGTCAGAGGCCATGCATGACTATCTCTCATCCCCAATGAGAGAGCCTCCCCGCTCAGCTGCTAACATAATAAGGAGCTTTCACATATTGTCAATGGTCATCAGGTTTGATGACCGGGCATGAAGAACTGCTAGATTTTTGGAGCCCCTGTGTGTGTGTGTGTGTGTGTGTGTGTGTGTGTAAGTATGCGTGTGCGTGCTTTCTCTCTGTGTCTGTGTCTGTGTGTACCCGGGTAAAACTGACCCGAACATCATATGAAGCATGTATACTCAATGAATTTTTATATTTTCTTCAAAGAAAATGAGCCAAAGACAAATAATTTCAGGTTAAAAAAATGAAAAAACTTGAAACGGGTCAATTCGACTCAAACAGAACACAAGGGTTAAGCACATCATATGAATCTTCAACAGTTAACTCTGAGTTAGGCCAAGATCATCAGTAAATTCACTCAATAATTCTTAGCGTTTCTTTGGTGTAGTAAATAATGCTAACGTCCGTAACAATTGTCTCTCTTTTTCTCCCAATGGGTATGTGCTTGTGTGAATGCATTTAACTAGCGAGGCTACACATTTAAGTTTGTGGGCTTCAAGTAACGTAATATTCAGTCAAAATCAAAATAATTTGATAGAGCTGTCCAGAACTTCAACTTAAACTTCATGTAGCTTAATGGTTCCGAATAGCATGAGTCACAAAATGATGACATTCTCGCGAGGAGAAGAAACGGCAATTAAAAGCAAAATGCCTAAACAAATCAAAGAAATATTGAGTTTTTGAAGCAGTACTTCACGTACATGCACATGAACTCATGCACGAAAATATGCAGTTAAGAGTATGGGGATATGCTCTCTGCTGAAATACAGTGCCAGAACGGATTTACTTATTGTGTGCACTTGGTTCTGTAGTTGCTCCAGTTTCATTGCTAGCTGGCTAGCTATGGCCAACAATTCATCTACAGCATTCATGGGTACGTGAAATGCAATGCAAGTTCGGTGGCTCCTCAAAATACTGTACTTTCTACCAGTCATCGGCAATGTCACTTGTTCTGTCTTTGGCAGTATCTTTACAACGAGTGAGCGAGATCCGAGATCTGCGTTTTTTACTTCAGAGTATTCCTTCAGGGTTTTGTGAAGGGGGCTAGATAATATGGATATTCCAGATTTTGCAATGGGTTTTTCACACATCCGCTTTGTCTAAAGTGTCCATTCGTTTGGATCAACGACGTCACTTTTTCCACTCTTTACAGTAACGTTACGTTTCGATATTTTGCCCACTTGTATAATTATACTCATGAAATACACTGATGGCCCTTGTCTTGGCAGGGTTGTGAACTTCGATGGCTATACTTGACCAATTTTTAATTTATAGGCCATAACCTCGGTCCTTAACAAAATTTAAGTAGTTCCAGCAATCTTCTCAATTGTTCTCTTTGCTTGATGCAGGCCAATAATCTGACCCTTCAGATACAGAACATTTGATCCGACATGGTTGTTTAAGAAATGAGAAGCTACTAACTGCATCAGCTAGGGTTAAAAAACTTCTTGCCTGCAGGAACATATTAATCACTGTGGTAATCATCCAATGGAAGGCTTATACCTCTTCGCCTTTTTGCTTGGTTAAATCTAAGTGGTGCCCTTTTTTTGTTGGCTGGCAGTGCTTGAACATAATATCTGTGAAATAATCAGGTTTTATTTAAACTCTTGGTGTTTTTAATTTATTAAAATTTCTTTTTCATTTTAATAAAGTATTTTAATAAAGTTTATACCTGTGCCATTAAATTTCACGTGACATGATATTCTAGTCTTTTTCAGTTGGGCTTGTAAAATCTTCTGCGGGCTAGTGACTTTTTTCTGTCATGAGCTCGACTGTCTAGTGGCAAACAATGGGAAGATTGAGCCCTGGAAATACATTTTTTGCATGGATTCAAATGCATCCTCAAAATGTATTCAAGAGATCCCATGCATTCTAAATATAATTTAAATGCATTTTGGCCAAAATAAATATATTTTAAATATATTTCCTTTCTGTATGGGCATTCATTAAGCGCATTGTGGCTTATTAAACATGAATTTTTTACTTTTAATGTGATTGATGTGACATTTAGTGTGATTTTTTTTCATTGGATATAATTTTTCTTCATTGTAGTCCCTACACGATAAAAAACACATATTTCGGTTACATTGTTTTGTAATTTAGAGCCAGCAGGTTGATGAAATCCTCACTGGCCTATACACCTTTTTTGCTCACAAGTTAGTCAGAGCAGATTTCATTGTCATACAGGCGACACCCTCTAAAAACACCCTGTTTTTCAGAGAGAAGAGAAAAACATGCAGCAAATGGCCTATTAATCGTAGATTTTACAGGGTTTCTTGCAAAAAGTTTATGAATCTCAGAATTCCTGGCCATCAGATGATCACCTAAAGGTGATACAAACAGTTATTAAATTTATATGGGAAATTACTTTTCCCACGAAAGATATAGGTTTGGATAACCTTTCTTCTTCTGTAAGTGAAAAAAAGCATTTTGTTTGCTTTTGTTCTTCTAGTCTTGTATTACATTTTGTATGAAGATCTAAAACCAATTAGCACATCAACGATGCATAAATATGCAGAAGAAATGAGGAGGGGGCAACTACTTTTTCACAGCACTGTGCATAGGAAGAAATTTCTTTTAAAAATTGAGAAAAATGTTTCTTTTTCCTTTCAACTTTAACCTAGTTTCTTTTTCAGTATATTTGATGGGAATGAATCGCTTGCGTGACATACCATTAGCAGTCATCCTTATCTAGTGTGACTCATACAGATTGCATTTAGCAAACAATCAAATTGGACAATTGGATTACGAAAGCAATTCTATTTAATTGCCTTGCTCAAGGATACCATACCTACTCCCAGGTGGAAAAATCCAATGAACTTCGATTGAGAAATAAAAAGATGAGGCAAAAATACTATCTCCTCTTATGTCATGATTTTTATTGGCATGCTTATTGCACCATTTTACAAAATGGCTGTTTTTTTAAGTTAAGTCAGCCCATTTTCAGTGGCACTAATTTCAGCTCTCATGTAGTGTCTAGTTTTAATTAAATGACATTACTTTTCTCAGGATTAATCTGTCATGAACTGTGTTTGACTTCATTGGCTGACCTTAGAGGTGTTTGCAGTCAACAAGAGGTTCCTGTCCTTCTCAAGGCTTTCCTAGCTGCTGTTATTCATAGACCATAACTGGAATTCTCCTATTCATGCTGCCCATAACTATTCTTGATTTGCAGTCAAAATGAAATCCCAGTTCATGAGTTTATACACCTCTTCTATGCAAATACTGTTTCCACAGATGAAAGCAGATGCTAAAATGAATAATTGATCCTTACTGCCATTTTATGTGGCACAATCCCCACAGAAGAAAACACCAGGGCAGTAGTTAGTACTGGTCAGTGTTTTGTTTCTTCATCCTCCTCTTCGAAGACTTGACAAAAACCAGCTTTCTCTAAAATGGTAAAACATATATCATATTTATTTAAATATCTCAAAATTAAAGCATAAGCTGAGAAATTCTGGCCAATATCTTATGATCTAAAATTCAGTCTCTTGACTATACAGCAAAAATAACAAAGATCAGCTGAACACCACAATTTTTTTGGAGGGTAATTTGCAATAGATGGAAAAAAAAAAAAATATATATATATATATATATATATATATATATATATATATATATATATATATATATATATATTCCCAAAATTCTCTTTTTTTGACTACTTTGGAATTGTAAGATGCAAGGCGAAACATTAGACTCACATTCCTGTAATAGTTAATTTTTATTTGACATTCCAGTAAGATGTCTGTTTTATGGATTTTATGAACATGGATGCTTTAGTATAATTGAGGTAGGATAAAATAGATATGGAGATAACTCAAGGAGATATGTAGATAAACAGCACGATGTCAATGTGGGTTTATGGTGCATCTTCTTATTACTTACCTGAAATGCCCTCACAAAATGGTTCAACCCCCACAGTATATTTGCTGCAGTAGATATATAAACCCAAGCCTTGAATTGATCGCATCACCCAGTCCAACTGATTGGTAAGTGAACGGGAGTTATCATTTATTCTTCCTGTATTGAAAAATGTCAAACAATTAATGATATATTTCAGTGAGAAGAGTGATAATTTACATATTTTGGATTTCAGAGCACAAAAACAGTAGAGTGAAATGAACCTGGATTTAAATCCTTGTAGAGATGGAATGCTTTGAATGGACTGAACAGATTTTGCACAAGCAAAGATAAAAAAAATGCACAACTGGTCAGCAAATGTGAACTGTACAAACAAATAATGTGACCTCAGTCCAAAAAAAAAGATGAGATCCAGGCACTCAAACTTTTCAAAGTAATGCAAATAAAAAGCCTTTATTATCACATGGCTGAACACTTAAAAATTGCCGACATGTTTCGACCTCAATAGGCGGTATTCATCAGGGAATAATTAGATAGACAGGTACGTAAATAATGTGACCTCTATAAATTTTGGGACAAAAACATTACAAATAAAAATAAATAAATAAAATTATTTATGGTGCAGGCCAATTCATCTAATTCACATTCAGTTAAAGATAAGTGAAGGGAAATTTAAGGCAACTAGCATCAGAAATGAGCAGGACCTACTCAAATATGCAATAAAATACTATACATGACTAGTTTAGATTACGTCAGTGTTAATGGTGTCCTGAAATGGGGGCTATTGTAATAAATGTGCAGAAAGTGCTGTAATTTCCTTATACTGAGATAACAATCTTAACTGAGCAAGGTCCTGAGGGAAATGGAGTGCCTCAGGGATTGTTACTAGGGCCACTGATTTTGCTAATTTACATAAATGACCGTTACAGGATCTTTGCAAGTGTATCAGATTATACAAAATTGTGAAGTTGGGCTCAACTAAGGTGTTTAAAGATTATTTAGATCGAATGCAGAAGTGTACAGAAACCTAGCAAGCAGGATTCATCCCAACAAAAGTTCTACTGTCAAGAAAAATAAAAATACATAGGATTACAATGTAAATACATATCTGAGAAGGTTACACTGATACAATACCTTCGCCAGACCACAACTAAACCATTGCATACAATTCCGGGAACCAAATTACTGGAATATATAGATTCTGGTGAAGGTTCAAAGAAAGGCCGCCTCCTGAATGCCTGATATAAAAATAAAAAGAAATACCTGAGAAATACCTTATTCTGTTCGGTCTTAGTAAAGGAAGACTAGGGGTGATCTGCTCCAGGCAATTTGCACTGAGTTAGGGGTTAAAGAGGTGCACTTCATTAAATTATTGGGGGTTAGTTTTCACGTTGCATGTTTCATGTTTTCAGAACAAGGGGTCATATATAGAAGTTTGCAAAAGCTAGATTTCAGGGAAATATTAGGAACTATTTTTGTACAGCTTAGTCTGAACATGGAATTGGTTGTTGAGTCATGAAGTGTAATAATAATAACTAGAAAGCACTCAGAGAGCGCAGCACCTCCGCCACGCCAAGGCAACTCTGTGCATTAGTTATTTTCGTTGGCTGATGTAGGGTATTGTTGCATTCCACCGCCAGGTGGCATCAAAACCCAAAATCATGCCAATTGGAAATCTGGGCCATTGGAAAGACTTGAAATCTCTGGCAGCATAGCTGGATTTGTACTTTGGCCTATATCTCAGCTGTCCTTTGGTGTAGACTCAAAACCTAATCACTTGTTCCTCTTGTGCTACTCTGACATCCTGCAAAGTTTGGTTAAAGTCTATTTGGCCGTTTTTGAGATATCCTGCAAACAAACAGACAGACAGACAAACAAACGCACGCTGGCGAAAACATACACCTCCTTGGCGGAGGTGAATGATATATAAAAATGTATTATTTATAGTGCACAAAAAACATGTAAAAATACGATCTATTGCACACTACAACATGAAATCATACATCTTATTAAAAATTGAATAAATCGGTCCAAAAGTAATCAAAGTAGGCTACTATATTGTGCAAATAGTACTGTTGAACCATATGACAGTTGTATCCAGTAAAATATGTATTATAATAAACAATGTAAGATTAGTAAAAGTAGGGAGAGACTCTAGGCTTGACACAGCGTAAGATGCCATCTCATTTTTGAGTATCGATAATGTTGGGTATGCTTTATAACAGTACGAAAATGGAAAGCTTTATTGGGCTGAATGTTCTCAAAAATCTTTTGTTATGTTATGTAGAAACTATGCAAGTGAAGCCTTAAAATCTGTGTTTCATTCATAAACTGATTTAGCCAGAAATCTAAATTTAATACCGAATTGAATTAGGGGGAAATCCTGCTTTTCTTTGTCCCAAATTTTATGGAACTCAATGTATATCATGTGGAATATATTTACAGTATTTCCCACAGAATCTCAGAACTTGTCTGTACATGGTTTGGTGTTACCAGCAGTCAATTTTTGTCCTCAGTTATTTGTTGCACACACTTGATGGTTTTGCCTTTTTTGAAGGTTTCATATGGTCACTGGCCTTGGGAGGATGTCTACTGGTGTGCTGCTGTTCTTGCTATCAGCTGTCATCGCTGATGGCACAGGTAACATAGATTCTCACTGCTGTGCCCACATACAGTGTGAAACAGAATGTCACAGTCTAACCATTTAAACCATAGACTATCTGTGCTGATTTGTGTTGAGATATTTTATATTTTACTCTGTTGACTCCAGATATTTAAGCCTTAGGCTTCTGGACTAAGTGTGGTATCAATCCGCACAGTGCTTGCACTCCGAATGATCGGACACTAACAAGCCAATATTGCTGAAATATCGCAGAGTGCAGTCTGCAAAATCCGCAAATGTCATCGAGAGGAGGGTCATTGGAGGCTACGAAAATCTACAGGATGACCACAACTGGCTATCAGACGAAATGATCGGCAACTGCTTAATCTGTGCCGTAAAAATTAGAAAATGCCAGTGAGCCACCTTGGTTATTTGTGGAGAGAAGACACCATGGAATCACCGTATCCTGACAAACTGTAAATTGTTTGATTAGTTCAACATAGTCACTGAGCAAGACGAATGACTAAGTGTCCAAGCCTAACTGTTCTACACAGAGTTGCTGGACTTTGCTGGGGTGAGGAACAGAAGACTACTGCTTGGACACTGGTGAGATGTTGCCTTTACGGATGAGAGCCACTTTATGCTGAACTGTACAGATGGAAGACAAAGGGTTCAGCTATTACGTGGCGAGAACCTCCGGAATGACTGCATCCAAAAAACCACTCAAGGTAGTAGAGGCTCAGTGATGGTATGGGCCAGAATTCATTACGGAGGAAAAAAGCCATCGGTGGTGCCGGATGGAAACGTCTACACCATCGTGTACCACAACATCCTGGAGAACCATTTCCTCCCACAGGAAAGAAAGATCTATGAGAGGAACTTTCAGCTGCAAGATGACAATGCAAGAACACATATGGCAGCTGCAGGGAGAAAATTTCTTGATGTAAAGAGGGTGCAGCAGATGCCATTGCCTGCTTGCTCCCACTATGAATCCTATCGAGCATGCCTGGGATGCCTTAGGCTGAGCAATTAATGAGAGGGACAATATTCCTCAAACTGTACAGGAGTTAGCCCAAGCTCTGACCAAAGAGTGGGATACATAGACTGTATAAAAAGATGGACAAAGCAACTGTGACGTCACCCATTGGTTTCAGCATACCATTTAGGAAGCCTTCATTTTGGCAATTTGAACAGCACCCCTTTGCCATTTTGAAACCGAATGTGATTCCTATTGAACGAGAGCGTGAATTGAAGATCCGGGGTGGAGCGTGGCTCTGGATGTAACCGTATCGGACGAGGACCAGAGGATAGCCACGCCCCTAAAGCATATTCTGGCTTTATCCTTTATTCTAGTCTATTTGGGACCATAATTTACAAAAATGAACATCATGATATATCGAAGTAGACTTGCAACTTGCGATAGATACCATAAAATGATGTGGAAAATCATTATTGAAATAAAAAATCAGGTGGCAAAGTAGGGTCATTTTCTCATAGACTTCAATAGCATTGTACTTCTTTCTGCGACCACCGACATCGCCATCTGCTGGCCATTAAATATAATGCAAATTTTTTAGATTTCCGCATCTGTCTCACTTTTCAGACCAGGGTGCTCTGTCCATCTTTTTATATTGTCTATAGTGGGACGCCTGCTCATTGACAACATCAACAAGCTCGTGGACAGTATGCCACAACGTCTTAACGCACTGATCTGTGTCAGCAGTGGCCATACTCAATATCAGTGACTGAGTGACATTTGAAAGAATACTATTGGACATTCTTATGAATGAAAGCCACTCGAATATGTATTTCTTGTTAAACTGACCAAGGTTGAAAAATTGAAACAAAACCCTTGATCCTATTGTTTCAATACCCACAATTTTGTTTAAGACTGAATGCACAGTTTCTAAAGGTTAATTGTGGTTTGATTTTCATTGTGATATGTTTGGAAGAGATTGATCAATAAAGTTTTAAGAAGATATACACTTTATCTGTTAAGAACTGTTATTGTCACAATCATGGCATGAGAAGAGTTAAAAAATAGTTTATTTCAACTTTATGAATAACGTGCAATAAATGGTTTCAGTTAAGGAGTGTTTCGAAGGTTGACTTTCAATATGTCCATGCTAAACACAAAATGAGGTCTCGAATGCTGGTGATTTTACACATTGTCATTGTGTGCACAGCTTTGGTGGTGACCGACTGTGAGGCGTGCAGTGTGGACGCTACATGCCAGAGCCCTTCAGCTGGTGCCTCCGACATGACCTGTACGTGCAGCTGTATGGCTGGCTTTGCAGGAGACGGCGTCGCCTGCTACAACCGCACAGCCTGCGAGGGTGCTGCCTGCTGCAGCCCAGGCTTCCGCTGGTCCTCAGAGCTGGGCTGTGTGGATGTCGACGAGTGCGCCTCCCCCTCCACCTGTACCTCCCCCTGGTATGTGGGAACACTCCGGGCTCCTTCGGCTGCCGGATGTCCCAAGAGGGGAAAGTCCAGGAAAGCAGCGGCAACCCGAGCGCCGCACCCGATTCAGTCCCAGATTCCAGCCCCGATTCCGACCCCGGCTCTGACTCAACTCCCGACGAGCGGTCCGTGTCGTTCGGTTGCACGGGCGTGACCTGCCCCGCCGGACAGGACTGCCTCCTTGTCAATGATGTTCGCCAGTGCCTGGACCCCTGCAACCACTACACGGTGCTGAATGACCAATGGCGCTCCACCAACTACCGGATCGCAAACAATGCGGCTTGCGACCGAAAGGGTGACTGGCAAGGCTGGTATCGGCTGTTCCTCGGGAATGCCAGTGTCCAAATGCCAGAGAGGTGCATGGACGTGAACTTGTGTGGGACCCATGCCCCGCTCTGGCTTCCGGAGAGGCATCCAGAACTGTCGGATGGAATCGTCACCAGCCGCGTCTGTGGGAAGTGGAATCAGGACTGCTGCTGGTTTGAGTCCAATCGCATTCATGTGAAGGCGTGCCCGGGAAATTACTTTGTCTACAAGTTGGTTGACCCATCTGCTTGCTCTTTGGCCTACTGTGCAGGTATGGTTACTTGTGCAAGCATTTGTGAATGGTACAAATCTAAAAAAGGTAGATGGGATTTATTTTGTTTGTTGCATTATGTAATGCAGAGCTCACTGGGATAGAGCCTTGTAAAGTATTTCCTAGCAGGGTTCTGCCAATGTGTCTGCGAGGAAAGTAAATCTGATGCTAGTTAGGGAGGTATTTCCCTTGTCTAAGGACTAGATGGACAAAATGAGATGAATTCTTATTGGTATCTCTCAGTATCCTATTAATGTTATCCTTCATACGTGAGAATTTTTTAGAAGGTCATGGAGTCTTCCTGTTTTTACTTAATCCTTTAATTGTAAATGGTGCAAACATGAGGAAAAGCCTTTAATTTGGAATTAAGCCAGCCAATGTCCCGTTATTTGTCCCGTCTGACTATTATACAGAACCTTCCTTGTCTGCATCAATCTGGAATACAACACAGAAATCAGAATGTATTTTCCCACCCAATAAACCCTAATACGACACATACTGTTATTAATTGCGCTTGAGTCCAAATTAGAAACAGAATTGTCTTTCACCGACATACATAAGTCAATATCTAGCATCAAATGGATCATGAAAATGAGTGGGCAGCAAGGAATAGTATTCAGGGCCATCCTTCTCAATCCTACTGGAAGAGTTTTTGGCGACTCACAAGCTAATGACGCTGCAATTGTAACCATCCTTCTCCCAAAGGTGCTGATTAATTCAAAATTAATGTAAGTTGGGTGAGCCAATCTACATGTGCAACTGCTCAATGCCTTTAATGAGCTAGAGCTCAAAGACTCAAATGTGAACTGTCCACTTCCAGATGTCAGAACCGCAGTGTGTAGCACCTGTGGAGCAGACGAGACCTGTGTAAGCGAGGACAAAGTCAACTGGAGGTGTGAGAGGCCACGTGAGTGAAAGAGCTTTGACTATTTTGAATCCATTTCACTGCTTAAAGTTAATAGAAAAATCTCTAAGCTTTGTCTTTCTACTCGTGCATTGCAGCCAGTGCCCAGATCAGACTGGTGAATGGAGATGATCAATGCTCTGGCAGAGTGGAGGTGTACCATGATGGCCGGTGGGGAACAGTGTGTGATGACATCTGGAACATGAACAACGCTGAGGTGGTGTGTAGACAGGCAGGCTGTGGCAGTGCTCTGTCTGCTGAAGGCAGTGCCCACTTTGGACCGGGCAGCGGGCCCATCTGGTTGGATGATGTGTGGTGCAATGGAAATGAATCCTCCCTGACACAGTGCCAGCATCGGGGATTTGGGATACACAACTGCGGTCACAATGAAGATGCTGGTGTGGTTTGTTCATGTAGGTAGTCTTCTGTCATCCCTGCTTCTGTTTATCAAATTGCATGAGATTGACTGTTTCAAAGAGGAGCTGGACAAAAATCATACCATGACCACACACACAACAAACATGAGGATAAAATGAAAATTCACAATGCAAAGTGCTCACAGCTGCTAAAGATAAAATTGACAAAAAAATTTACCTAGTACGATTTACAAAATACAAAACAAGACGAATGAAGACCTTTCACAATTCAGTAAGGTTGATGCTAGCCATTTCATGCTCAATTTAGCATATCCATGAAAAGGCTGCCCTTTTTCTTTCAAGCATCAATTTGAAGCCACGTCAATTGTAGGTGTGGCTGGTTTATCCAGCATTCAATCGTGTCAGGTGTTTTGAGAAATTTAGTTTTTCCTTGCCAAGGATTGCTTGGGAACCCTCTAGATACGATTTATTTCAAGGACAAATTTAACAAGTTGTCTTAGAGATGGCAGAAATTGATTGACTCACTGGTCAGTCAAGGGAGGAGAAAAGTTCAATTAACCTTCCACATGACGGAAGCAGGACAAATTTTTTGACAATTGCGATGCGCCCATCATATCACCGAACATGTCACTGAAACTTTCCATGTTGCATCTGGGGGAATTAATGTCACTTAGTCACCTGTCATAGCAGAAAATAAATATACACCTGGGGTAAAATTAATCACTACCTCATTTAAAAAATGAAATTTTCTGAAAATTGGCAAATCTTGACCTCTGTACATTTGCCTGAAGGTTTTAACATGCATTTAACACATTTAAAAGACTTTGTCATGAACCGTGCTTAATAGCACATTAGCAGTTGGGTGGCATTTCTGAAAACTTAGGTTTGATCGTAATCACATATGATTTTGTATCTTCCATTAAAGTTTAGATCTCAGGGGATAGTCTTTGGCACAGGTCTCCATGCCATATTTAAAGTTTAGTTGGCCCAGATGTACATATACCATTAATAAGTTAAGAACATATCCTTTCTTTAAAATCTAATTAAGTGTGAAGATCAAATTCTTTCCAGACTGATTTTGCCTGACACAAACGGTATGTCTGAGCCATATTTCCAAAAAAGTGAGCAATGTTTGTTGATGTTATCAGTTTTGTCCTTCGGTGAAGTAGACCTCATTTTAAAAATTGGGTGGTGCTTAACTTCTTCCCAGGTATATACACAGTATAAAGTGTATCAGCTATAGACTAGCTGGATTATGGTGAATATTGTTTCATTTGCTCCACTGATGAGCCAGATGGATTTTGTACATCATTTGCTTCACTGATGAGCCAGATAGATTTTGTACAATGACAGTGTTATTGTGCTTACTCATAACATGGGCATTCAGACCCAGAAGCACACACTGTAAGCCCCTCATTATCACCTGTTTATCAAATTTGTTTCCTTTAGCCAATGCCCAAATCAGACTGGTGAATGGGAACCATCAATGCTCTGGCAGAGTGGAGATCAAACATAATGGTCAGTGGGGGACTGTGTGTGATGACTTCTGGGACATGAACGAGGCTAAGGTGGTGTGTAGAGAGGTGGGCTGTGGCAGAGCTCTAGAGGCTCCTGGTTTTGCACGCTTTGGACAAGGCAGCGGGCCCATCTGGATGGATGATGTTTTTTGTACTGGAAATGAATCCTCCTTGACACAATGCCGACACCCTGGCTTTGGAGTGCACAACTGTGCCCATGCGGAAGATGCTGGAGTGGTTTGTGAAGGTAAGACGATATTATGACGCTTTTTACTGCCTCTGTTCAATTTTTTGTAGCAGTTGATTTTCCCTGATCTGGTTTTCTCCCACTATCCAAAGACATACAGTGCTGTGAAAAAATATTTTCCCCCTTCCTGATTTCTTAGTTTTTTGCATGTTTGTCACATTTAAATGTTTCAGATCATCGCATAAATTTTAATATTAGACAAAGATAATGCAGGTAAATACAAAATGCAGTTATTAAATGATGATTTCACTTATTAAGGGGAAAAAAGCTATCCAAACCTACCTGGTCCTATGTGAAAAAGTAATTTCCCCCCTTGTTAAATCATGAATTAACTGTGATTGACCACATTTTTTGAGTTCAGTTTCACTTGCCACACCCAGGCCTGATTACTGCCAGATCTGTTGAATCAAGAAATCACTTAAATAGAACCTGTCTGAGATAGGCTAAAAGATCTCAAAAAGCAACACATCATGTCGCAATTTAAAGAAATTCAAGAACTGATGAGAAACAAAGTCATTGTCATCTCTCAGTCTGGAAAGGGTTACAAAACTATTTCTAAGCCTTTGGGACTCCAGCAAACCACAGCGAGAGCCATTATCCACAAAAGGAGAAAACTTGAAACGGTGGTGAACCTTTTCAGGAGTGGCCAGCCTACCAAAATTACTCCAAGAGTGCATCGACAACTCATCCAGGGGGTCACAAAAGAACCCAGAACAACATCTAAAGAACAGCAGGCCTCACTTGCCTCAGTTACAGTCAGTGTTCATGATTCAACAATAAGAAAGAGACTGGGCAAAAATGGCATCCATGGGAGAGTTCCAAGGCGAAAACCGCTGCTGACCAAAAAGAACACAAAGACTCGTCTCACTCAAGCGCACTTGGGTTATGCAGCAGAACAATGATCCAAAACACACCAGCAAGTCCGCCTCTGAATGGCTTAAAATATCAAAATGAAGGTTTTGGAGTGGCCTAGTCCAAGTCTGGACTTAAATCCGATTTAGATGCTGTGGCATGACCTTAAACAGGCCGTTCATGCTCGAAAACTTTCCAATGTGGCTGAATCAAAACAATTCTGCAAAGAAGAGTGGGCCAAAATTCCTTCACAGTGATGTGAAATACTCATTGCCAGTTATCACAAACGATTGCAGTTGTTGCCGCCAAGGGTGGCACAAGCAGTTATTAGGTTTGGGGAGCAATTACTCACCATGCTTTTACTTTTTCACATTGGGCCAGGTAGGTTTGGATAGCTTTTTTCCCTTAATAAATGAAATTATCATTTAAAAACTGCATTTTGTCTTTACTCGGATTATCTTTGTCTAATATTAAAATTTGTTTGATGATCTGAAACATTTAAGTGTGACAAAAATGCCAAAAAAATCAGAAATCAGGAGGAGGGCAAATGCTTTTGTATGGCACTGCACATGTCAGGATAAGTGGGAAATGCAAATCGCTCATCAGTTTGAGTGTGTTAGCATTTATGTATGGTGTGCTATTGTGTTACGTTATGTACCGTGTGTTAGCATGTACAGTATGTATTGACAAGCTATTCTGAGTGTGTCCCTGCTTTTCGCCCATAGTCAGCTGGAATAGGCTCCTGCTCACCCGCGACCCTATTGAGGGAGAAGCAGTATAGATATTGGATGGATATAGAAACAAAATTAATGATGTAAACCTTGGAAATGGAGAAATAATTATTTTTGTCAATGGAAAAAAGAGAGGGTGAATGAGTAGAACCCCTACTTAGAATGCTCTTGCCCTTAAAAAGCATGTCCTTTCTGCATTGTTCAGACATAGATCCCCCCCTGGAGCTAGACTGTCAGAGGAACTTCATGCGGGTGGGGATAAGCAGGGACTACCTGGAGGGTCGAGGTCTGGACCCATCAAGCACTCACCTAGCCCACTTCCGCTGCAGTGGCCACAGCGAACACAACGGCATCCTGTGGTTTGTGGTATGGCACCGAGGTCCCTGTGGGACCCAAAAGAGGGTAAGCTAACTGTCCTTTCTTACCCCCTCGGTGATTCTTACCAATGGAGTTGTCGTCTTCTGTCTGTCTTCTCATCGCTTGTTACAGCTCTAGCTGCCAAACCGTTGTAAAGACAGCCGTCATATTTAAACATATTATGCATATTGGGGTGTCTCCAGAAGCTTATTTGATGTCAAGATCAAAGGCCCAATTCTGACCTAATTTTTGTTGGTCTACAGTCAGGCACGCCAAGGTGGTCTACGGCTCTGAGCGCAATATCATTCTCTTTTCCACCCACATTAGCAGACAGCAAACTAACTTCTGGGACAGTGTACATCCATTCAAATGTTTCTAGGAATTTGTAGTGTTTTTTAAATTTATTTCTATTATTTATGTATTTATTTATTTATTTTACTCAACCAAATGCTTCACCACATTCTCTCTAAAATATAGGGTAATTCCTACATGTCAATACACAGCCTCATCACTGAATATCTACACCATTGTGTTCTATAATGTAAGGTAGCTTGAAATGAAGTTAACAGAATTGCAGCCCTTTAATATGCTGTCCTTGTCCGGAAAATAACGAGGCTCCTTGCGGGTTGAGATTGAATGCAGAGATTGTTGTAAAGATTTCTGCCTACTAACCACTTCTGTCAGGCTCCTTCAGTTTGAAGGTCCAAGAATAAGCAATAATTTTTAGCATAAACATTATAAGGGTCATAGTTAATAATTTTATTACTGAAAAAACTTAAACTAGAAGAATTAAGTGAGAGCCATACTCACACAATCCATTTTGTATCAACACACCCCATTTTAGGGTTCACAACAGTCGGTTGATGCAAGTGTTCAGATGAAGATGTTACCAGCGTCGACACATCCTGGTTTTTTCATTGAATGTTGGCCATACCCTAGGGCAAATTTCTGCAAATTCCCTTAGCGTACCATAGCCAGGAGCTTTGTCAAATGTATCGACGTTTACACACGTGGTCATTGGAAATCTCCTTTTTAGAACATATTTTTTAAACAAATTTCTTCCTATCTCGATAGTATGACATCAATTTCACCAAATTATTTTTTTATTCATTAGGAAAATATATCAGCTACAATGTGCATTGATAAGCACATAATTATAATTATTGGTGACACTTTGTGGGGTCCCAGAATGAGTGGCCCCTCCCAAAAACTAAAAAATGTTAAAAAATATATTATTTTTACTCATAAAGAAAATGGATCTCGCAGGTTTATCTGATGGATTCATGAACCCCATTGGGTGGTTTGTCAATGCTGAAAATTATTTTGAAATTGGTGGTTTGGGCCAGAAAATGCCCTCAATGGGACTCCACCTTTGGACAGATTCACATTTTCGTGACGTCAGTGACTGAAAAAAATAAACTAAAAAAACATATTTTAATTTCCAAAAAATTGTATTCATCTTAATTTCATCAAAATAACCAATATTTGCAACTGTATTTGTTGAGAATACTTGCGTACTTTCAACCCCTACAGTTTCCACAGCCGTGATGCCCATTTAGAATGTTTTCCCTTGATCTTTCCAGCCGAGAATTCCCAAACTAGCTGGATTTTAATTCTCTTATTGGAAAATGGAAAGAATTTCTCAGCCACTTTACAAACATGGCTTTTTATAAATTGTAATATTTAGTTGTTTTTCTTTTCTATTCACTTCCTACCCATTGAAATTTGAGGTCATATAAGGAAGCTAAAACACTATTTTCGGAGTACAGTAACACAAGCGTGTCCAAACTTTTGAAGGTGCTGTATATTATCGGTGCAAAATAGCAGCTGTTCAATGATCTGTGTTTATCATGAGTTGCAAAATGAGCGTGTCTCAGAATGACAATTTAACACCTGTGTTTCACATTTTTTGTCTTTTCTTTTTTTCCCCAACAGATGAATGGGACCCACACTATTTACTCCAACAGTTTATTTGTTTATCCCACAAATGTAAACTTCTCCCTCCCGGAGAGATTTCCATTCACCTGCATTTACCCTCTGGATTCAGAAGCCAGCCTGGATGCTACGGTCATTCCCTATTTGTGAGTAACAGTGGTACTGCTATTGCCCATATTATTACCATTATTACTGTAACTACGACATAGGCTATTACTTTTACTGCTGCTATGGTGAGAAACTCTGCTACAACTGTTATCACTACTGTAACAACTACTTCTGCCACAACTACACAACTACTCCCTATACTACTAATATACGGCTACCACCATTACTCCCACTAATACTGGTACTACTGAAAATACTACAGCTGCTGCTACTAATGCTGGTAATGTGGCAACTTCCACGACTGCTACTAATATACTGTCACTACTACTGCTGCTATTGAAACTAATACAACTACTACTACTGCAGCTACTAATATTTACAACAACCACAACCACTACCAGTGCTGCCATTACACTGCTATTACTACTACTACTACTACTACTACTACTGCTGCTGCTGCTGCTGCCCTCTTCTATTACAACTCTACATAAAAGGAAAAAAAGAAATTGTCACATGAATGTGAATATACATTTTCATGTTTTAAATTATCAAAGTTGACCATGTTCAATTAAACATATGCTCTGAATATGTACACTAGTTTGCTTTACTATGATCAGGTAAGTTTTAATAAACGTTAACAAATTCTTAAAGTTTAGATAAGCTATTTTCTGATAATCCTACTTGCAGTCTTGTCAGTGTAGGGAAATCTAATTCTGTTGTATTCGTCAGGTTGACAGAGGGGGAAATTGTTGGGGTAGGCCCTGGTCCCAGCTCCTACATGATCCTCTACCAGAACTCCGACTACACTGGCCCCCACATGCCAGGCGCAGTCATCCTGCCCCTTGGCTCCCCCCTGTACGTGGGAGTGGTAGTGCCCGAGGCAGAACGAGAAGGGTTCGCAGTCATCCTGGAAGAGTGCTACTCCACGACAACTTCGGATGCGAATCATCCCTCGCGCTTCTATCTGATTACGGGCAGGTCAGTAGCTCCTCGTGCTTGTTTGTGTGAATGTTTTTTGTTGAATCATCACAGTTTTTCAGAGGACACTTGCATACAAAGTGAATTACAGCTGATTTAGACCAGGCTGGAGCTAATCGCCTTGGAGCAATGTGACGTTAAAGAACTTGTTCAAGGGCCATATATTTTCACTGACCTCATCCCTGCTGCAAAGAAGCTTGAACGCTAGGCTATAGGCTGCCCCCTCCCCTCTATGCTTACTGTAGTCCTCCCGCCTCCATGCCCCAGGTGTTCAGCTCACAGTCGCCTGGTGAAGGTGGAACCCAGCGGGCCCTCTCTCCCCGGTCGATTCACCGCTTTAGTGAACTTGTTCTCTGGAGGCTACAACCACATCTTCCTGCACTGCAATCTCAGCGTGTGTGACCCCAACCGATATGGGTGCAGCCAGGTGAGTTCTGTGTTCCTCATAGGGTTCTTCATTGGGTTCCTCTTATGATTCTTCGAGGGAGTTCCTCAGAAACAACAGGGTAGATTTACTAAAAAATGTTATGTCCTCTATCCACATAAATATCTTACGATTAATTTCCTCCACCAGGAGGTTGTTTTTGCTTCTGTTTGTTTTTTATTTGTCTATTTGTTAGCAGGATATCTCAAGATAGATTTTAACCAAACTTTGCAGGATGTTAGAGTAGCCCAAGAGGAACAAGTGATTAAATTTTGGCATATCTAGGCCAAAGTACAGCTGAGATATAGGCCAAAGTACAAATCCAGCTATGCTGGTGGAGGTATGGGCTCTTGCGAGTCCAGCTCTAGTTTGATTAATTGACATAGCCTAAAATGTCAGAACTTATTCAGTGGTTACTTAAAATAGTTGTGTGGTACCATTTACCATATTTTATTTACTTTTTTTACAGTTAATCTAGTATTTCACTTCTTGTGTGTTTGGCCTTCACCTGGTACCTGGTTTTTCAATTTCCTGACTGGTGTTCTAAAATATTCGCACATGACCAGTTTCTAATCCCACCTAGACAATACCAGATTTGAGTGCTTGATTCAAAAACCATTACAGGCCATTTTAATGAATTTGTGCCTCAGAACCAGTGCCCGCCTCATTCGCTGTGAAGACTCCACTTATGTATGTTGACTGGTTTAAACTAATTCTGAGTCTGGCAATCCTAAATCCTTTCAGAGCATAGAAACTGTTATTGTCAGCTAAACAGTCTCTCACTTAGGTGGTGGGAAGAAGGGGGAAACGGATCTAGCAACTAAGGCAAGGAGCTTGACCCACCTGTTTTTGAACCAAACTTAATTTCTTGGATCTCCCTTCACAGACCTGCCGGTCAAGAGTATCTCGGTCAACTTCTCGCGGGAAACTTGTGACCATTGGACCCATCTCCTGTAAGTCTACGCTCAAAATTACAAATGCCATTTTACCAGGCTGCAAACCTGCAAATGCGTTTCATACAGATGGCCCTACCAAATGTTTTGCTCTACTGCCCACCATGGACCTTGTGTATGTTTGGCTGTGAAAATGCAGCACCGGTCAGATTGGGAATGGAATTACTTTTTTTTCTCCTCAAATTTCTCTTGATAATGTACTTCCAGATTTCATGAAACAATTTTGGTTGAGATCAGGGCATTTTATCTTCTTTCCTCAATAGGCTACTCCTGAAAACTAGAATGTGACGCTGATATATTGAATGATTGAATGACCAGCTAGGGTGCAGCTCCTTTGGAGACACCTGTTAATCCCACTCCTCAAATATAGAAGAGGCTTGCTATGAGTGTGACTGCACAGTGAAACAGTGGTAAAACTCAGGGTTTGTTTGTACTTTTTAGGGGAAAATACACCTAGAGTGGAGGGCCCAGCATCAGCAGGTAAGAAACACTCCAACACACTTGTCATAAAACACAGAAGAATAGCATAATAAACTTTACTTCCACATATATTTGTATGGGGACAATGCAAATTAAACATAATTTTGTTCCAAAAGAACTAAAAAAGATAGTTTGCGCAATGAGACTGTAGCCTAAGCTAATTAGCGTCCCAGGTCCCTCTATCACTGACATCATCATGTTAATAACTGTTTTATCACAACTGATTCATAAATACTGCACATAGCTGATCTAGGGTCAGCTACCCCAGATCCACAGCCTGATCCTAGATCAGCGCTCTGACATTAAAAAGCAAAATGAATTCAGGCCGATGCATTTTGTCAGCATGTGGAGGAACAACTCTGACCAGGATGAAAACATGGTCACCTAGATTTTTTTTCGTACCAATGATTACCCATCATTTTATCTGACCAGAGTATAACACTTTCAGAGTTGTCTGCACAAATACAATGAATACCGTAAGTCATCAGATAGTGTCACAGTTTTTTGTTACTTTGGCTCTATTCGCCAAGTCAATGTTTGAATTAATATCCAATTCAGCATCCATTTTGCATGCTGAGGAGGGAACTGAAGGCAAAAAGTCCCTAAAACAAGTGGGAACTGAAGATGGCCAGGATCTGGTGATGTCTATGTAACACACACTTCAGGCAGACATTGCATCGAAAGGACCAAATTTTAAAAATAGTTCACCCAGATTGGTTGAAAAACCCTAAAAATAAAGCTGACAGACTGCACTTAATTGCATCTTTTAAAACTCAAAGTGCTGGAGCATAGAACCAAAATTTAAAAAAAAAAAAAAGTCATCATCCAATGAATTATGGTGTGTACTGTAACTCAGACCAGTTCTTCTATTATATCAAAGAAGTGACTGGGTGGATCATGTAAGGGCAACAGAGCAGCAGTCATAATGAAATCCTGATCTCTCATCAACATCACACACGGTGCCTGAAGAGAGCAGTATTAGTGAAGCAATCAAAACCAAGGTTCTATGTTCAAATCAGGCTTAGCTAAGTTAGGAATGCTGCAGTCTACGGCAGCAACTAGCCACTGGATTAACAATTGTGATTTTTTTAAAAAAGATGTTTTTAATCTTGATTAAGTTTTCTATTGCGCCAGTTCCCTGATCCAAGATCACAGACCCTCCCCATCCCGGGTTTTACAATGTTCCCTGACGTCCCTCTACCTTTCCCTCGTCCCTGCCCTCACACTCTCCAAATGTGACAAGATCCTGCGATTGATAGGAAGTCTCAAAATTGTTATACCTTCTGCTGTTTTTTTTTTCTTTCAGGTGTATAAAATTAAAAGATCTCATCTGGGACAAGCTCAACCAGCCTCCTTGCATCTACCTGCTTTGATTGGTCATGTGGATTTCAGTCACTATTTTATTTGCTCCTGTTGCTATGTCTCTGATAACCATCTTTGTTTTGGTTCACTCTTATTTTGTATGTTAGTCTCTGTCATTTCCCAGGTCTCATTAGTAAAGCAAACTATCAGAATAGATTTGGTCCTTTATTTCCACACAAATCTTAAGTACAGAGGCGGAAATATTTCTTTTAAAATTCCTACTAAAAAAGACTCTAAACAAGCATTTAGTCTAGTTTCCTCTTACCAAAAATCTTATTTTATTGAATCCAAATTGAAAATATTACCTTGTTTCAAGATAAATCATTTTATTCCCCACTGGTAAATCTTATAGGGAAAAATATCTCACCTCAGTTATGATAATTTTGTCTTATTTAGCAAAAAGGAAAACATTTTTAGCCTGAGTATTTGACCAAAATATTCATGTTTTTTTTTTCTTTTAAGTGTACCCACTTGTGAATATTAGTTCTATGTCAGCCTTGCGTTCTTTATTTCATTTACTGTGCAAATATATTTTAAAATATGCTTTTTAATAAATGAATAATTTTGCAGCATTTAAATATCTTACTGTTGACATCATATCTGAGCGAGCCTATAGGCTGGGCAGGATACCTGCTTTTCTATGGTAAATAATGATTGTAACTGCAGGAGTACATCAAAACCCTGCAGACACTAGGGGCAGCAGTGAGGGCCATTCTTTCAGACACCACACAGTGATTGAGGGATGAGCTCAGAAAGTCTAGAATTCATTCTAGACCGTACCAGCATCCATGGGCCAGTATTGACCTCATGGGATCTAACAAAGCTTCTGTGTTGCTAAAGACAGATATATTACATACACGTGGGCTATATACATAGAGCTTGCTTAATTAAATGGCCAATATCTGTCAATATCTGTCTGCCTTTAGTTGTTCAGGTTCCCCACTTAGAGATGGACACATCTACGCAGAGTTCACCACCTGGATTCCACTCGATGACCAAGCAGCTTTTTCCTTTTCTCCTCCATTTATTTGCAGGTGCAGTTAATTTGACAGTTTCACTTTCAGTTTGGTAGTTGTTAGTCTTTAGCTATGAGTTCTTTTGACAGGTTTTAAAATAGGTCATGAGGTGGGTGAAAATCTTCAAACAAAGAAAATGCAGAGTAGAAAAAAATATTATAAATACTATACATATTGCATGTTTTTACAACTAAACAAAACGTGGATTAAATTAAACCAATCAGCAAAAATATACGCCTTTGTAAATATTATGAAACCCCAAAAAAAGTGCTTAAATTAAATACTAAGTGCAAATAAAGTAGCCCATTTGTAACCTTTTATTCCCACAAAAAATATATGCATTTTAATACTTTAACATTAACAGTACTCTAAACTTAACTACTTTTTAACGTTCATTGCATTTTAAATATTTACATCATTACAACATTTACATTTTAGCATTGACTTAACATTCTAATATTTTAATTTAAATCAATGAAATCATGCAATGTTTTTTTAATTACATGGCTTTTAAATTATGCATTGTTTTTTCAAATAAAAAAAAATGTTTTACATTTTCAAATTGTGAAATGTTTTAACCTTACACCTATGAGTTTCTATCAGTTAAAATCACAATGCAATTAACTCGTTTTGTCCTTCATTAATTTACCAACTTTTAAAAAAGTGAAGCACTTCAAATGCACTTACTACTGTAACATCACCAAAATCCCAACATTATGAGGAAAGCATCACATTAATGAATAATGTTATAATCATCAGATTCACACTGGCATATAAAGAGTTAAAGCTGCTCTAACTGGTTTGGTCATTTTTGTAGCTTCCCTCCATAGCCAAAGTGAGCAGTCCCCGCCCCCCTTCCCCAAGTTGCACAAGAAACGTGCTGTGGTTTCCGACAGAGGCGGAGATGGAGAGCAGTGCCCGGCAGCGACTCGGTCATAATATAGGTAAAATATAAACAGACGCTCTCAGTGATTGTCGTGTGAAAGCAACACTGAAAACATGAGCAATGACATTACATCCATATAGAAACTTCGGTATGAAGTGCTTTTTGAAGGTATTAGCTAAAGCTAGTTAGTGTCCTATTGCCACACCAACAAGTAGCTAATGGCACAATGGCGTCCATGAAAATGGTGAGGAGATCGTTGATACAGAAAAAAAATTACAATCGTCTATCCAAAAACACCCGAGACTTATGAAACTTAATAACTACTACAGAGTAAAACATAGCTTTCCTGTCCAGTAGCCAAAATATAATGTATTGAACTTTCGTCGTGTCTGTCACACACCATTAAAATCACACCAACAGCGTAAAATGAACCAGATGAAGGCAGATGCGATCACAGGACTTTTTTTCAACTATGAACAGAAAATACAATACCATGATATTTAAAATTTGTCCCCGATGACCAAAAAAATTGACTTCTGTTTTTTCAGTTTAATTCCACATGAGCTTAATAATAATAAGTGACATGTTACAGAATCAATGCTTTTCAATAGAATTAAATGGTTCAAGTTGTATACCAGCCTTTGTTTTGGCCATTAGCAACAAGAAAATATTCAGATCCCCTTTAATGCTCCTAGAGGACTTGCCCCTACAATATGATGTGGGGAGCTCCACAAATACCGCCGCCTCTTGGCTCGGTTTTCAGTCACTTGTTAGCGTTTCACTCAGTTGGAAAGGGTACTGACATGATGAGTGACGACTGGAAGAGAATATGTTTTGTCCAGGAACAATACAATGGTTATCTTTTGAATTCAGTGACAAGAAATAATAACTCTCATGGCTGTAATTGCAAGTTTACATTTGCACAAGACGTCAACAAGTTTTCTGTGATGCATTATTCCACAGGACCCCAAGCTCCAAGACTTATGTTGAATACAAGAACCAGGTTAATAAAACTTGTCAGATTGCCCTGATTAACCCCCTGTAAACAAATATGAAAGTTTAGTTGTCCAACTTTAAATACTAGTATTAAATCAACATCAAGAACATTTCACAGCTGTCTACTCAGTTTTTGAACTTCATCAAAACTGAACAACATTTGAAAGTTAGTGTCCTGAATAGCTACCCTGCAACAGTCAACTGTCCAAGTTCAATCTAAGATTTTTTTAATGTATTAATCCCATTAGTCTACAGGTCATTGAAGGTGGCTCTGACTTTTTCCAACTCTGGCACCCTGAATCTTCACCAGTCAAGCCTATTGGTCCATAATAAAATATTGCATAGCTGGGGTGGGGTGGGGGGTGTAAAGTTGACCAGTAATCCTGCCCCAGGGCATCCAAGGGGGAGTATCCATGGGTAATTATGAAACAGCTGGGGGAAGGGGCTTTGTATACCAGGAAGACAAGGAACCAGCAAGCTTGAAGCAGCCCATTTTCGTCCCGCGATCTGCGATAATGAAATTGTCTGCTGCATTCAGGACCCCAGATCGATTTAATAATACTCTAATTAATTCCTTAGTAGTATTATTTTGTAATATACCAGCAGCTGATGTTAATGCAGGTTTCACAAGCACCTGGGAGCTGTGGTCAAATAGCCCCCAAATCAGGAAGGGACTCTCAATCTGATTGAAGCTTATTGGAATATACAAGAAACCCCCTATTTTCACTCAAAAATACCATTTGACCATTCATAATAATCTATTCAGAAACCCCTTAATATGATTAATTTTTCCTTACATTACCTTGGTTTTGTGATGAGTTTGAACTGATGTCTTCAGATTTCTTGTATAAACAATAGTGTTTTGGACATGTGGTCTAAAATGATGGACAACCTCCTGCTAATTGCTTATTTAGGTGTCCTGTTGTCTTGCCTGGTTGATCATGTGCAATAAAATTACATAATGAAGTGCTGCTATCATTCAAGATACTCTGGAATAAAATTGTAATGCGTACTGTACTCACATTTCACCCTAAAAAGTAGGTGGCACTGTAAAGCTTGTTTGAAGAGATATTCCCAAAAAAATTGCAATTTGATATGTACAAGGCCTTATACCATGGAAGAAATTTAAATAAAACATATTTTCAGATGCTACCCCATATGCGCTAAGGAAGGAAATATGGAGAAACAACATTTATATGATTATGGTCACTTATGTCACGTCCGTCACGCTGTAACATTGTAAGGGGACGGAATCATTTTTACTCTGTATATCTAAGGAAGGGATAGCTGGAATATTTTTTGTCACCTAGAAATAAGTAATAAGTGGCTGGTCACGGCACTTTTTTCTACAGTTGGTGTGTGACCGACGTGACATAAGGGGACAGAAAATATTTGTCCATTTGCATCATTAATACTTTTTCAGGCTGTGATATTGGAACACCCCTTTCCTTTGCAATCTGAGACAGGAAGCTTAGCACAAGTGAAAAATACCAATGTAATATCAATTGTATTATGTTGCCCTTGTACAGGAGTCTTTATATGTTGGTGTCTCCGTTAATTTCCATTTTGTGCAAAGTTACCCCATACTGCCAAGGCCATATTTCCAGAATGGATAAGGATAAATGGATTATTTTTTTCAGTGAAAGAAAGCTTAAGTGTCAGGCCCCGCCTAACACCCTCAGCCCAGGGGTTTTTAAGTCCTGGACTTCATGCTTTCTCCTATTATTCAATTATTACATGCACCTGTTGTTAATCTTCATTGTGTGCAATTTAAGACAAAGCTTCGCACTCAATAGGGGTTTAGGCAATCATGCCGATACTGTATTCTTGCTCTTGAAAACAGATGTATTGTCCAAATTCGCAAATTTGTAACAAACCAATAATCTTATTTTCTGTTTATGCGTACAGCAGTGTTGTTAGCTATTATTAAAACGTAACCAGATCTAACCTTGCACTTGAGTCCAGTTCTCATCTTAATGCTCGCCAGGAAGCCTTATGGCATCTGGCAGGCAAGGCCATTACATCAAGAAGTATATTATCACAAAAAATACCTGGGATATCACAGATCATATCTTCTATTATTATTTTGGGTATAGAAAAACCACTGCAATTTTTTTAGACATTTATTTTAAAAATAGCCACAAAATTTTCACCAGATGTTGGCAACAACCCAAGTAATCCACACATATGAAGAAATCAAAACAAAAAAGTCCATAAATTAAGTTATGTGTAATAAAATGGATTGACACAGGGAATAAGTATTGAGCACATGAAGAAAAAGAGGTGCAAAAAGGCATGGAAAGCCAAGAAACCAGTTGAAATCTGTCAGTAATTAGAAAGCAATCCTGCCCCCTATCTGTGCAAATTAAAATCAGCGGATTTAGTCTGAATTTATCGCCTATAAAAAGGTTTCTCATTACCATGGTGTCACACAAGAAGCATCTCATGATGGGTAAAAGCAAAGAGCTCTCGCAAGACCTTTGCAACCTTATTGTTGCAAAACATTCTGATGGCATTGGTTACAGATGTATTTCTAAACTTCTGATTATTCCAGTGAGCACCATTGGGGCCATAATCAGAAGTGGAAAGAAAATCATTTCACCATAAACTGGCCACAACCAGGTGCTCATTGCAAGATTTCTGACAGAGAAGTCAAAAGAATTATCAGAGGAGTTGTCCAAGGACCACTTGTGGAGAGCTTCAGAAAGACCTGGAATTAGCAGGTACGGTTGTTTCAAAGAAAACAATAAGTAATGCATTCAACCGCCATCGCCTCTATGCACGCTCACTGCACAAGACTCCATTGCTAAAGAAAAAGCATGTTGAAGCTCGTTTAAAGATTGCTGCACAACATTTGGAGAAGCCAATGAAATACTGGGAGAATATAGTCCGGTCAGATGAGACCAAAATTGAACTCTTTGGATGTTATAGCACACACCATGTCTGGAGGACAAACGGCACTGCGCATCTCCCCCAAAACTCCATACCTACAGTGAAGTTTGCAGGTGGGAACATCATGGTGTGGGGCTATTTTTCAGCATATGGTACTGGCAGACTTAATATAATTGAAGGAAGGATGAATGGAGAAATGTACCGAAACATTCTTAAAAAGAATCTGCTGCCATCTAATATAGGATGCTGAAGATGAATCGAGGGTGGAAATTTCAGCAAGACAATGATCCCAAACACACAGCCAAGGTAAACTCTCAGTTGGTTTCAGAGAAAGAAAATAAAGCTGTTAGAATGGCCCAGTCAATCACCCAACTTGAATCCAATTGAAAATCTATGGATAGAACTGAAGATCCCATCAGTAGAGCCTGCCATAAGGAGGTGAGAATACTTTTGAAAGAGGGGGTGTGAATGCTTTTAACGGAGGGGTGTGAATACCAAGAAAAAGAGAGTGAGAATATTTTCGACTGAAGTGTTTTGAAATAACACTGGGTGAGAATACTGATGGTGGGTTGTGGAAATCCTACTAGGCGCAAGCCTCGAGTGCCTTCGGTCCCACTGTAAAGGGGTTTACCTGGAGAAATCCTTGTATGAGGACGTTTCATGTTTCACTGAAGCGAACCCTGACCAGATCAGGACTAATAATTGTTTTAAACGGAAGTTTTGTGCAACCCAATTCTCTGTTCTTGTTCCGCAACTGTACTGAATTTAGCCCATGATTTAATCGCTGTTAGATCGCAAACCGCGTCTTCGGTTGCCAATTACGATAATTGGAAAACGCGTCAATAAAGGAAAATGATTGAGAACTACTAATTGCAGTCAAAAAGGGACGTGTCTCAGCACCCCCGCTGGCTACGCCACTGAAGGAAGCTAAGATTCATTCGTAACGTTATATATTATTCTAAATTACATACCTAGCCATGCAGGTGCAGTTCGCGGTCAGGATGCAGTTGTTTATATTGTTCACAATGACCCAGACTTAATACATATTCAGAACTCTTTTGCGAATTAAGGTAATTTCGGCGACAAGTACCTACACCTGTTCTTGCAGCACGGTCACGCAACTTGCTGTAAAAAAATAGACAGCTGTCCGATTGGAAAATGTAAACGGACGAAACCACGTACTTGTCACCAGAATTACCTTCATTCGCAAAAGAGTTCTGAAATGCCGCTCTAGCTGGAAACAAAAATTACCGTCGCTGAGTGCCAGTGCATAGACCTAATTATAATTAAATTATTTTTCTGTACTGAATATAGCCCAGTATTTGCTGTTAGATCGCATGGGGGAGAGAAGCCGTGTCTTCAATTGCCAATTGATTATTCTTGAATTGGAAAACGTGTTAATATAGGAAAACCATCTAGAATTAGCCAGGACTAATTGTTGTCAATAAAGGGATGGATAATCGCCCCCCCCAATTTTCAGGTCTAGCTCGCCCTGACCCGCCATTACGAGTTATCTCGTAGTTGGCAGTCAACGTGTTAAGACGTATCCCATTTACTAATGTTAATTTAGCAGCATAACCTGTTTTATCACTCGGTGATAAACTGTTGTAGTAGGGGAGCGCGGGGCGGGTTGGGCCACTTTTTTCATTACGCTTATTTATTTTAAAACTATGCATATATACATATATTTAACACTATGCATATTTACATACATCTGTTCGCAACAAATAGACTCCAAAAATAGACTCCCAGTCCTTTCCAATTTCATACAGTTTTACTGAAAGTGGCGGGTGTGCAAATGTCCCAACGTGCCCCGTGGGTGGGGCGCGTTGGGAGGAGTAGTGGGGCGCTTTGGGCCAGTGTTGTATATTACCTTAAAAACAGTAGAAAATAACAATACATTTTCACAAAAACATGTTGTGTGATACAAACATTTTCCCTCACCTGCATCTATTATAATAAGAAAATCCACAGGACCACTGTGTAAAATGTAATGGTTTAATGAAGTGAACATAACACACAATTTTTTTTATTTTATATTTCATTCATATATTTTTTAATTTATTTATTTTTACATCAATTTATTTCTCTTTTCTATTTCTGACAAACCAATCAAACACTTGAAACATTACAAAATCATAAAATGAAAATGTATGATAAACCTGTAGGTCTAGCCGCAAAATGGGCGCACAAAAAACCGGTAGCCCTCAGTGCAGGCTTCGTGAGCCCATCCTCCACAGTCTCCCAAAGCGCCACACCTACAGCAGACTGCATATTTGGCTAGCTGTCACTCACTGCTAGTTAGCATGAAACATTAAAACTATTCTATCTTGTAGCCATTAGACTACTTATTAAAACGGTGGATGTTTGGATTTTGTGACATGTATATAAAAGGCGGACATAGAAAAACACTTCCGGCGAAAATATTTACTTACATGGGGTAAAAAATGACAATCGCCAATAAAATTCGCAGACGTTTTTGAATCTTCCCGCCTTCTTCTGGGTTTGGCTGAAATCACGTTGAGCATGTGCTCACAAAAATACGTCCGTGTTGCAACAGTGGATCACCTCGAAATCGCCGTGTCCCAACGCGCCCCGTGGCCCAACCCGCCCCGCTCTCCCCTACGCTGACAACATCGCTAGCTAGCTAACATCGCAACTGCAAGATAACCATGCCAACCTGTCAAACAGTTTAAAGGGGCTGCTCTTTCTGCAGTCAAGTTGCGCGCGCATCCGCCATGTCGATAAACAAATAATCCCTCTATAGGTCCGAAATGTAATTTACAGTGCCTGACTGGGATGCCACAGTAGATGAGATCTTGCAGTCTGTAGGGAGAGACCAATGATTCTTCAAGTGGGCGCCAGGAGACTTGGGCAGTAGGATCAAGCCAGGTGGAAAGGGGGCGTAATGTGAAGGATTGGGCATATAACTTGAAGTCTGGAAGGGACAGGCCCCCAACTGACTTTTCACGTTGTAAAGCCGACAATTTAATGCGTGGGCGTCTCCCATTCCACATGTATTTTGATCAAATAGCCTGAAATTTGTCCCAGTATCCAACAGGGGGCGGTAAAGGGATCATTGATCCAATGAAGTTAATACGTGGTAAGACATTCATTTTAAAAACTGATATGCAAGCATGTAAAGAGCCAGGGAGAGATGTCCAATTAGATAGGTTTATATTAATCTGTTTATAAATATTGTTATAGTTGTTATTTACTACATTATTTAAAGTAGGATATATTGTAATACCCAGATATTTAAAGCAATGGACAATAGGTATCAATGATGGCAGAGGGATAGAATCTACTAAGAGGTTTAGGGGAAGAAGAGATGATTTTTGCCAATTTATTTTGTAACCTGATATACTGTTAAATTTTCCAAAGAGGGCCATAATATGCGGTAGAGATCTGGATGGGTTGTCGATAAACAGTAAAATATCATCTGTGTAAAGGGAAATATGATGTACAGTGTTCTTAATAGCTATAGGGGAGAATTCTCTGGATTGACAGATAGCCTGAGCTAGAGGCTCAAAAGATAATGCGAATAACAAAGGAGATAGTGGGCAACCTTGGCGTGTGCCTCTAGCAATTGGGAATGGTGTAGAGCAGTTCTGCCCCATTAACACGACAGCAGATGGGTTGGCATACAGAACTTTGATCACGGAAATAAACCTAGCTCCTAAACCCATGGAGTCTAGTACAGCCCATAAGTATTGCCATTCGAGGCGGTCAAATGCTTTCAAGGGATCAAGAGAAAAAACTGCACAGAGACTTGATCTGATCTGCTGAGTGTATTATATGGAGTCGACGCATATTGTCAGAGGCTAATCTGGATTTAATAAACCCCGTTTGATCAGGGTGCACAAGGTGTGTCATGTGATATTCTAAGCGACGTGCCAGGACCTTAGCGTATACTTTTATATCTGAGCCTAAAAGTGAAAGAGGACGGTAGCTGGAACAGGATACTGGATCTTTGTCTTTTTTGAGCAACAGGGATATGACTGCAGTATTAGTATGTCTCCCAAAAGAACCTTTGTCAATTGAATAATTAATCATTTCTAACATAAGGGGTCCCAAAGCTGGCCAAAAGGCTAAATACAATTCAGGTGGAATGTCGTCCATGCCTGGGTATGTGCCCTTGTTCATATCTTTCAATGCCTTTTCTAATTCTGATAGTGTTATCGGTTCGCCTAGCTTATTTGCATCCGAGGCCAATATATGAGGTAAATCTATTGACTGAAAAAAAGATGGGTAACTCATGGCTCGAATTTCACGACGGCATCGATGGCAATTGCCGTCAATGCCCTACCTGTTTGCCGTGCTGCCCACCTATAAAAGCCCCAGTTCACGGCAGTAGAATGCCGTGCCCTTTCCCCGCATTGCCGAAAGTGCCCCTCAGCCAAAACACCTACCCAAAATAAATAAATCACGCAGCATTTCCAGTTTTTACCAGTGGCGGTTCGTCGGCCGTAACAAAGGGAAGCCAAAACCTTGCCCTTCAAAGCTTAATGACTTAAACCTTCCGCAGTTTACTTTTCTTGATCAGCAGTTGCTCATACAAATTGGTAGAAGGACAGTCAAATTTATTTTCGATAGCAAATGACGACGCAAATTATCAATAAGTCTTTATAAATTAGTTTGCGAGGCTTCTCTCACAAGAAGCCACGACATTCCGTTTTCTACCATCTTAATATAGAAGTAAAGAATGCCATGTTGCACAGCTTATTGCTTAATGAGCCTCACTAATCAATTTGCGAATCTATGCTGTTTCATGAGCTACTTGAGCGCGGAATTTATAGACGTAGGGCTATGGTAATTTACGTCGTAATTTATATGTGAAAGAAAACCCCTCATAATTTCGTGGTGCAATGTATAACAATGCTATCGAAAATAAATTTGACTGTCCTTCTACCAATTTGTATGAGCAACTGCTGATCAAGAAAAGTAAACTGTGAAAGGTTTAAGTCATTAAGCTTTGAAGGGCGAGGTTTCAGCTTCCCTTTGTTACAGCCGACGAACCGCCACTGGTTTTTACAACTGTGTTTTTCGCCCTTTTCTTGCGATCGTGGGCGCAGAATTATTCTTGAATAATTTATGCATCTCCTCTACTTTTAACTCCGATCACGATGCCGACAGGTGAAAGGAACAAAAAAAGAAAGAAATGCCGAATTACAGTCGGCAGCCGCAAAGTGTGGCAAATTGACGAAGTTATGGAGGTACTGAAATTCTCTTAGGTTGCGTGCTGTGTGTTGATAAAGCTTGGGAAGTGGTCTTTATAGCCAGTATCTAGCGCTGTTGTCAATGTGAGTGTTGGAATGACAGAAGAAAGTCCGAATTTCGCGGGTGGCAGAAGATGGACAAAATGGCTAAATATTATTATTTTTTCAATGACCCGGCATTTGATTGGCATGTCCTTTGCTTGTACTTGCATTATAGCAATGCCCAAACGATGTCTCAGTGCAATACTGTGTCATGGTTTGGTCCCGCCGGATGGAACCTGCAATCCAGCGGGCACTGGGACCATGGACCCAAAAGCTGAGAAAGGGACCCACACGCACAGGCTGATAAAAAAAAAAAAAAAAAATAGAAACATTTTAATGAACTTATACAAAGAACAAAAGACAATAGTAAAAATTGGGAGTAGCAACACAAAACAGCAGGGCTAGGATACGAGAATGCAGCCGCAACGTTTAGTGGCAAAGCCAGCCCTTAAATAGCCCACCTTCACCTCCACTTCAACGAGCCACACCTGTAGCTCGTTAAAGTGGAGGTGAAAAATGCGGCAGGGGAGGGACTGCAAGGGAAAAACCCTTACATACTGAGCCAATTTCCAAGACAGCAAGCGGGGAAAAATATGGGAAACGTTTTCTTTCAAGAATGGTTTTGATTTGCATATCGCACGCTGATTGGTCACTTTATGTGAGGAACATCTGAGACTACGGACCTTTACTTTTTATTAGCTAAAGCAGGGGTCTCCAACCCTGTTCCTGGAGAGCTACCATCCTGTAGGTTTCTACTCCAACCCTAATTCAACGCACCTGATTCAGCTCATTAGCAGCTCGTCAAGATCTCTAACTGGGAAAGCAGGTGTGGTTTGCTTTGCTTGGAGTGAAAACCTTCAGGATGGTAGCTCTCCAGGAACAGGGTTGGAGACCCCTGAGCTAAAGTGATGACCTAAAGCTCCATGGTGGATTTACTGCTGAGCTCCCAAGGTAGCGGCAGACTTTGCTCTGGTGCCCCTTATATGGAGGCACATTTGCCGTGGTGCCCTTACATTTTCAATATGGACCACAGCAACTTTTGCCGTGCCCCTTATCACCTGTAGTTCCAGGCCTGGTAACTCCTAGTATCACAATTCTAAGAACTATACAAACGAGCATAAAAAGACCTAAAATTCTCATTGATTTGAGCTGGGTCAGTTAACCTAATTCCTTGTGACACAATAACTGGAATATTAGCAAATTTCTCATCACTGCGGAGTTTAAGAGATAGTAAATGACTAGGCTGGCTGCCATTAAAATAATAATTTTGCCTTGATCTTTGGATGAGAAATTCAGCTCTATCCTAAGTAGGAGATTCAATTAGGCCTTGGCCAGTTTTATTTCTAGTGCTTTATCCTCAGAAAAGGAGGTTTGGCAAGAGGATTCTAGAGAAGATAGGTTATTTTCTAAAACAGAAATTTTATGAAGGCAACACTTATTCAGAAAGGAAGCATATGAAATGGAATTATCTTCACTGCATCCCATACAATGCGAGGGTCTTCCACTGAGCCAACATTGAAAGAGAGGAATTCACTCAGTCTAGTTTCAAACTGCTGACAAAACCCAGTATCCCTCAGCAGGGTGGTGTTGAACCGCCAACGAGGTGCACGATCAGGTTTATCAATTAGAGACAAGTTACAGAGGTTGATATGGTGGTCAGATAGCGACATGGGCCAGATCTCTACAGTTTTGACAACGGGAACTAAAGATTGGGATAAAAACAAAAAATCAATTCTCGAATATGTTTTATGTCTAGAGGAAAAGAATGTATATGATTTTGTAGAAGGATTGAATAATCACCACAGATACACCAACGATGCAGCCGACAGGCAAAGTTTCAGATTAGAAATGGAACGAGGTAGAGAATGGGGATCTCCATGTCCTGATCTATCAAGGAGAGGGCACATGACTGTATTTATATCTGTGCCAAGCACTATTTCAAAATCTGATAATCCTAGTAGGCTAATGACTTTGATAGGGATGTAAAGAAATCGGGGTCGAATACTGTAGGTGCATATACAGATAAAAATGCAATTTTCCTGTTTCCCATTGTCGTCTTAATCTATGCCACTCTACCATTAGAGTCACCTCCACTATCAAGAACGGTCAATTGTAAAGATCTACGGACTAAAATCAAAACTCCTTTAGTTTTGTTGTCTGCGGAAGATGAAGAAGCAACTTTGTAAAACTTATTGTTGCATCTGGAGGTGTCCTCCTCTTTTAAATGTGACTCTTGAATTAAAGCTATGTCTATTTTTTTTCGATGCAGAATACCTAAAAAAACAGGTGTGCTTGGAGGGACCATTCAAACCATTTATGTTCCAACTTAAGACATTAAGATTAGCCATGGCTATCAGAAATAAGATGAGCAGAAAAATATACATATTGAAAAAAACATCCAGGGGTACGAAGTAGAGCTATAGCAAGCATATCATTTTTCGACAAAGTATTCTGCATTAAAAAGACGAAATGATAACATCTCATCAGGGCATCACCACTTACTGAACTCAAACCAATAAAAGAAAACAAAATATCAAAACCCATCCCAAAACTAGAACTATTGCAAGCACGGCTAAGAACCGAACCAGGCTCGCCTCCCACCCAATTATAAATCCGTAGCATCGACATCGGCCTTCGCAGTCAGCGCACAAGCAACGCCCCCCCCAAAAAAAAGTGATGAGTTATATTAACAAAAGCAGTCCCTTTAAATAATATTTCATTGGGCTAAATAAACATAGACAGAATGTTCGCCTGACCACTCGCTATGTCAACCACAATAAAATATCGTATAGCACACATAACAACCGATAACTTTTGATTTTTCCCGTGTACAGAGTTGTCAATCGCATATTAGCCTTATAACCATATTAACTTGTGGAGAGGGTATTAACAGCAAAGGAGCAAATAAAACGTTCTACCACCATGAACCAGCAAACACAGGGTATCACAGTCCATTAGTTTGAAACAGAGAATGGGAGTAAAGAAAGTGAATATTCCACCAAACAATTAAAGCAATATTAACTTCACTATGATATTGAATGAATCTGGCACACAGAATAGCGAACTGGCATGGTAATATTGTGAGCTCACCATACCGACATTAAAATAGTTTACAAACGTAAATATCATAAGAGAGCTTAACAAGTTAAGCAGCCAGATAAAGTTAGCAAATATTAACTTCAATTTCTCTTGTAACTTAAATATCTAATGTTTACCCTGGTGCGATTAGCTTGATGCTGGACAGATATTCATGGCGATATACTGTTCGCTGCATACCCCCGGTCTCCGAACCTGTTCTTGATACGAGGAACTGGCGGGCTTCCTCCGGGATCGCATAAAATGAGATTCCCCTCCATAGGATATTTTAAGCACGGCCGGATAGAGAAGAAAGTTCTGGATACCCGTTTATCTCAGTTCGCGTCTGATTACTGCTACTGGCTGATTTGGGTGAAGGCGCTCCGCTTCTTTGCTGTAGTGTTGGAGAAATCTGGGAAGAAACGCAGCACCGATCCACCGTTTGCGAGGATGGTCCCCTTCTTCCAGCACTCTTGGAGAATTGCGTCCCTATCCGTGTATCTAAGAAGTTTGAAGATGAAGGGACGAGGCTTGGAATGGTTCGATGAATCCCCACGGTAAACTCTGTGAGCTCGCTCGATTTCAATTTCTCGATTGGCTAAGGCTGGAAGCCATAGTGGAATAGAGCGCTTGACGAAACCAATCATCCCCTTCGGCACCCTCGGGAAGCCCGATGAGAGGGAGGTTACTGCATCTACTTCTGTCCTGTCCCACCGAGCAAGCATACGTCCAAACAACGTCTTTTCGAGGTCTTCCACAAGCGTCTAAATGACGTCCCCTGAGGAGCCAGAATTAAAGTTTTTATGACGTCTTATCCTCTGGACGTCCCGTATTAACGTCCACCAGACCTCTGCACAAGGTTAAAAATTAGTTCAAATGAGGTTGTTCTGGGCGTCTTTTCAACGTTAACTGCACACTTATTTTAGAGACTCTTGACGAAAACAAAATATATAGTTTCTGTCTCCTCCCTCCACCTACCTTGCGATGCCTCCCACTGCTTTTTTGGCTCTTAGCTGTCGTTCTTGAGCAATTATGATGACAAGTAACGCTCTTTTTTGGGGTAATGGGGGGATTCAATCCTCCGAACAGATAATCATCATTTTTACCAGCATATTTGTGCAACGACCTTAAATGCTTTGTTATTTTTTCTGCTTTAACTGCATTTAATGTCATTTCCGTCTTTGTTGTGCTGTAGAACCTACTACAGTCCAGCCGTGAACACCATAGATTTAAAAAAATGTGTCCGTGTTTTAGTTATAACAAAATCACAACTTTGAAAAGTAAGTTATAAACGAATTTTATATCAAAGATTTGTAGCTTGTTTCTTTTGGTTAAAAACGTATTCCCCTTGATAGTTAGGCCTACTTCCTGCCTGGCACGATCTGGTGTGCGATTCCCATTAGCACAAATACTCACATAGTTGGATCCACTAAATGTATATGGTCGTACTAACGGAAACGTATCCCTGCTTTATTCAGACCAGTGCGACTGCGGCTCGTCAGCGGCAGAAATAGACTTGCTGCGTATTCTCAGCGGAGCGGAGCGCCGAGCCGCTTCTGGGACGCTGCTGACACGCGCCGCGGCGCATCTGGTGTAAACAAGAGCATTGACTAGAATGGCTGCGTATTTCTCCGCGTGCCGCGGCGCAGCCGCGCCTGGTGTAAATTATAAGAGAAGCACTTCCGCTATTTTCCCCACAACTGGGCCAATAAGAAATTTCATTTTATTACCCACCCCAGTCTTTGAACTTGCGGTAGCAATCGAGTTTCGCGAGGTTTTTAAGGTTCATTACTAACAAACAAACAAACACGTAAGCGGCTATTCGTCCCGTAGCGCTTTGGCGCGAAAGTTCAAAGTTCGTTTAATGACCCGTGGAAAGTAGTCGTCGGGAAACGCATCTTAACTACGCCATGTCTTTAACCTAACTTTGTGGCGCAATCGGTCGCGACTGTAACTCAGTGATTAACAGTACGGAGGATCGAATCCCCTCATTCCCGCGAAAAGGAGCTTTGCTTGTCATAACAATTGCTCAAGAGCAACATCTAAGAGCTAATAAAGCAGTTGGAGAGATAGGGAGGCATCACAAGGTAGGTGGAGGGAGGAGACAGAAACTATTTTTTTTTCGTCAAGTATCTCTAAAATAAGTGTGCAGTTGAAGTTGAAAAGACGCCCAGAACGACCTCATTTGAACTCATTTTTAACTGCAGAGGTTCGGTGGATGTTAATACGGGACGTCCAGAGGATGTCGTAAAAAGACGTCATAAAAACTTTCATTCTGGCTCCTCATAGTGGAGCAGCTAAATGTGAATTTTGGGCCGAATCGTGCATTTCGTGACAAAAGCATGAAACTTGACATAAGTGTTGCTTACTGGTCCCTTTTTCAGAAAAAAGTGCTAGCCACGAAGAAAATTCAATATCCAAGATGGCCGCCAAATAGGTCACTGTTATATGGTTCTGCTCTGATATCACTAAACAAGTTAATTCGGTAAAATAATTTTGATTTATTGACGCAATTATACTGAATTTAGGGTAGAAAACACAATGATTGCACTGTTAATTGATTTGGTATGATGAACCCCCCCCCATTCCCCACCTCCTTGCTGAATAATCACATGTTGAAACGATTCAAAGTCAACATTAACAATAGTGATTAAAAGTCCAACTCAACGTCAAAATTACTTTCTGTGCTGATGTCCAGCATGAAAAACTATTCATATCTTGGAAAAAGATATCCAAAGGTCAGATGTATCCTGCTACCCCTAACCTCGACACCCCCGCCCCCACTCCACCCCAGCCCAACACACACAATCACAGTTTCAGGGATCACGACAAGGATGTCCATTTTAGCAAAGTCTGTATCTATCCCGCGGTCTTTCCGTTAAAGTCCATTTACCAAAGCTAAGGGCAGGCCCTGATCAAAAGTCCAGCATTTGTTCGCAGAATGGTATTACCTTCTCCACAGTGGAAAACGGTACCCGGTACACTAGGTCTACCCCCCCCCCCCCCAGCAAGGAGATCACCCGTTACCCAATTGGTTTTAATCTTCAGGTGGCCCATTTGTCCACAGCAAGGAGATCAGTTCAACCCTTGCACATCATTCCTATGAATGAAAAAGCATCATGGTGAATATAACATCGTGTACCATTGTCCACAGTGAGGCTTGGTAAGCCATTTGAATCTCGATATAACTTTGCTAGGACTGGCTACGAAGGTCCAGCCTGAAGTTCAGTCATTGCTCCTAATTACTAAATCTCACAAGGGCAACTGCAGAGCGGAGTGCATCCTATTCCAGCCTTTGAGCACTTGCATCGTCCTCCACCACATTTGATCTTGCATCCACACTTGGTCAATTCCTGGCAGCTTTTAGCAACAGGTTCCAAGGAAGTCCACACCACTTTCCATTTGTTGCCGTCTTTCGACCATCCCCACTCGGAAGGACTCGGTAGCTCTGGCTCACGAATGACCGACTGCCCCCAGATACGTCCTGCTTGGAAGGCAGCACGTTTGGCATGTTCCTTCAACGCTCCTTGTGTTAGTGGGATCAACTCGTACGACCTTTGCTTCCTAGCAAAGAGATCTAACCTGGTTTCATCTACTGTTGTAGCGGCACTTGACCGGTCATACATCAGAATGACAAATCTCTCTAGAACTTGTAGATCAGACTCATTAACTTCAGGAGGACACTGACTCAGTTTAGCAAATGTAGCTGAGGCATCATTACAAACATTCCACGTCTGCCATGCGGTTTTCTTCCCTTTGCCATTGAAACCGGATACCACATCACATCCGGAAAACGCATGGAAGAATAGTATCCCATCAGTTTTTTCCGGTCCCAAAGAAGATGCAAGGTCGTGTATTGGGAACCATCGAGTGTGCTGCCCCTTGCCGTAGGTGACCCACATTTTCTCCAAGCCTATTGCAGCGAAGGTAGACATGAGGCTCAAGGCTATGACTACAATGTCCGTGTCATTGGCTTCAATCATGAGAGACTTTTGTCCATCCCTGGCAGCATTCCAGGCATGCAAGAATATCCAGGTATCTGCCTCTTCATGTGTGCAAGGAACCAGTTCGTCTAGGTTGGTATCAGGATGGCTGGAACTTGTTAGAGCATTTTCCTCTCGTGTTACAATGACTTCATTCATTGTGTCCATTTTACCCACTTCGTCTGCAAGGAAATTGAAAAGCTCTGTCTTGTTGATGTTGTCCCTGAGAAAGCTCTTCCTATTGGTCAGTGTTTTGCTCTTTGCCGTGACTCTTCTCCTGATAGCTTTCCCGCATTTTGATCGTGCTTCAGACTTCAAACTGGACTCGTGATAGACATCAAAAATGATATCTGTCCTCTTGTATTTGCCACAGTAGTGTTCCAACTAAGGAATAATATCCTTTCTGGCATATTCTTCAAATGTCTTCGGTGTTTTAGGCCTTACTGTATTGACTAGAAATGCACCATCTACAATGAGTACGTCAGTTTCTGGCTTTGTGTCAGGAAGCTCCACCTTGGATTGCAGGATGTCCACCAGATCCGACTTAGTAGCGGCATGTAGTTTGCCCTTCTTGCTAAGAGAAGGAGGGAAAGACTGGTTCTCATTTTTGAAAAACTCCGGTAAATCACGCCCTCTGGTCTGGTCTGGCTTACTAGATAGAATTTGGGATACTTAACTCCATGTTAAGCTGACATTGAACCCCATGCTGAGTTCCACAGCAGTGTGTGTCACCAGTGTGCCCTGGTAGTGAGCGACATACACTCTCTTCATATCTCTCACCATCTTTCCATTTGAATGTTGTCTTCTTGATGAACTGCCACTACTCGGCCTCCTCGATATGACCTGCCACTAATCGGCTAATGAGTTCCATCTGCCCAGAGCAACTGGTTTTGAAGCACCAGATACCCGCCTTTCGCACTATCTGCAAAATCATCCCTGCCTCGGGAAGGCTAGGGTGGACACTTGACTGCCAGAGGCTATGTGGTTCGCAAGCCATTGGGGTATTTTGTAGGCAGTGAGAGCTCATCCTCACTGTCACCCCGGCATTAGCAGTCCATTCTAGGGGCAAAAATATTTCAATGCCAGTATCAGCCAAACAAAATAATACTGGAGGAATTGTCGATATTTTTATGGAGCACTGGCGGCCATCTTGGCTGCCATATTGAATTTTTTTCGTGGCTAGCACTTTTTTCTGAAAAAGTGGTCTATAAGGAGCCCTCATACCAAATTTCATGCTTTTGTCACGATTTCCACGATGGTTTGCATTATCTGCTCCACTATCAGGGGACGTCATTTAGACGTTTGTGGAAGGTCTCAAAAAGACATCGTTTGGACGTATTCTTGCTTCGTGGGGTAAGTCAACGATTTGTTGTTCCAATGTTTCTATTTTAGTTCTATGATCATTCAGCGCCCCTTCTTGTTTCTTCTGTTCGTCCGTTATCATATCCATTCTCGAACACAATTTCTGTATGGTCATCATGTGTACTGCGAAGTCTGCCCTGAGGGCTGAGAGTTCAGATCTTAGCAACTGTTCTAAAGTAGTGATGTTACCGCTGATACCAAGGCTCCGAAGCACGCTTCAAATTCGACAGCGTATTTTTCTGAAGCACTGTGCCGGAGCTTGCTTCATATCGGGAAAAACCACGTGACTGATGATGTTTGAACCACTTCACTGCTTCATTCAGACTGAATCAGCTGACCGGTTTGGTTCGATAGGCGGAGCTTTGAAACATTGCCGCAATTCAAATGTATTTAAGATGGATGAAACAGCACTCTGTTAGACGTTTTTATTCAAAAATAATAATGTCAAAGTCGCTCAAGCACACCCAGTATACACCAAGCACTATCAAAAAACATAATACAATTTTTGTTTGGACAGAGTAAATATTTACAGGATTCAATGAAGCTGTGGATGTAATTAATGTTATCATAATATAATATGAATTATTAAGGTAAGGAAGAAAAAAAACAGACACATGTAAGACGAAGTTCGATTTCAGCTTTACTTAAGTATTTTTCACAATACAGCATACTCGAAGTGCACACGCAAGGTGCGTCAGCGTCACCTTTGCAAGGCTGTACAACAAACTGTGCCAGCAGATGTCACCCACGTGCTCAATGAATGAAGCTTTGAGTAGTGAACCAATTTTCCATGCAAAGGTCCAAAAGGGTCCGAAGCTTCATAAAGCCTCGTTTTGCCATCACTATTCCAGAGCCTTGCCAATGGGGTCGGCCATATTTGCTAGCTCGGTAGTGGAACTGTTTTTCGGTTTCTTCCTGGATGACGACTCAGCTGGTAACACGAGGTGTGGCTTCTTGGAAAAAGCCATCGAAAAACAATATATTTCCGAAGCAATTAGAAAAAATGGGAGTGAAATATATCGAAAAAGACAAAAATAGGAGGGTGAGGAAGACGGAGCCCTAATTGCTTGCGCGTAAACCCATGCCCAGGTCAGGTGATCTCACAGATGTGGATACTTTTGAGAGAAGGTGTGTGAAAACTCTTGACGGGGGTGTGAATGTTTATAAAACATTGGGTGTGAATTTACAGAGGGTGGTGAATACTTATGAAAAATAGGGCTTGAATACTTACAACCCCAATTCCGAAATAGTTGGGACAAAGTGTAAATTGTGAATAAAATCAAAATGCAATGACTTTCAAATCACATCAGCCAGTATTTTATTCACAATAGAATAGAGATAACATAGCAAATGTTGAAACTGAGAAATTTTACAATTTTATCCACAAAACGAGCTCATTTCAAATTTGATGGCTGCTACACGTCTCAAAAAAATTGGGACAGGGGCCTGTTTACCATGGTGTAGCATCCCCTCTTCTTTTTAACACAGAGTGGAGGTGTCTGGGCATTGAGGAGACAAGTTTCCTGAGTTTAGCCATTGGAATTTGATCCCACTCTTGTTTAATACAGGCTTCGAGCTGCTGGAGAGTTTTGGCTCTCCTTTGATGGACTTTTCGTTTAATTATGCGCCAAATGTTCTCAATCAGTGAAAGATCAGGACTCCAGGCAGGCCAGTTCAGCACACGGACTCTTCTATTACGAAGCCATGCTGTTGTAATAGCTGCAGTATGTGACTTTGCATTGCACTGCTGAAATACACAAGGCCTTCCCTGGAATGGATGTAGTCTGGAGGGGAGCATATGTTGTTCTAAAACCTTTATATACCTTTCAGCATTTATGGTGCTTTTTAAAACATGCAAGTGTCCCACACCATATGCACTAATGCATCCCCATACCATCAGAGATGCTGGCTTTTGAACTGAATGCTGATAATAGGAAAGGTGGTCTTTCTCCTCTTCAGCCCGGAGGACACGACGCCCATAATTTCCAACGAGAATGTCAAATTTGGACTCGTCTGACCACAGGACACTTTGCCACTTTGCTACAGTCCATTTTAAATGAGGCTTGGCCCAAAGAACACGGCAGCGCTTCTGGATCATGCTCAACAATGGCTTCCTTTTTGCATGATAGAGTTTTAGGTGGCATCTGTGGATGGCATGGAGGACTGTGTTTACAGACAGTGGTTTCTTGAAGTATTCCTGGGCCCATTTAGTAATTTCAATGACAGAATCATGCCAGTGAGTGATGCAGTGGCATCTGAGGGCCCGAAGATCACAGGCATCCAGTAAAGGTCTTCAGCCTTGTCCCTTACGCACAGAGATTTTTCCAGTTTCTCTGAATCTTTTGATGATGTTATGCTCTGTCGATGATGAGACCTTCAAAGCCTTTGCAATTTGATGTTGAGGAACATTGTTTTTAAAGTATTCCACAATTTTTTTTACGCAAGCCTTCACAGGTTGGAGAGTCTCTGGCCATCTTTACTTCTGAGAGACTCAGCCTCTCTAAGACATCCCTTTTATCGCCAATCATGTTACACACCTGATGACAGTTAACTTAGTTACTTGTTAAATGTTCTTTCAGCTGATTCTCTTATATATTAATTGCTTTTTCAGCCCTTTTTTGCCTGTGTCCCAACTTTTTTGAGACCTGTTGCAGCCAGAAAATTTGAAATGAGCTCATTTTGTGGATAAAAATGTAAAATGTCTCAGTTTCAACATTTGAAATGTTATCTATGTTCACTTGTAAATAACATTGGTTCATGTGACCTGAAAGTCATTGCATTTTGATTTTATTCACAATTTACACTTTGTCCCAACTATTTCGGAATTGGAGTTGTATTTTATCATGGCCCAAGAGAATTACTTTTGAATTTTCCCTTTATAAGGGTAGGAGACTAATTGAGACTTAACAGTAAAGTTTCAATTTCAACCCGCTTATTTGTGAAAGAGGAGTCAAAATTAACGGCGAGCTCATGTTTTACTTCCGCCCAATATTTTCTGTTTGCACAGCTGATACCGAAAGGTGAAACAAATAATGGGGCGAGACTAGTTTTTGGCATTGAGAACCATGGCGACTATTGGCACAGTTATGTTAGCTTACTGGTCAGGAGTAAAAACTGCGACTCTGGAGTGCCTTGAAGGACATTTGAAAACTGTCCGTATTGAACTGTTTTATTACATTTATTACATGTTCGGGCAGGATGTGTCATGGTTGCAGAAATAGGATGAATTGTGTCAATTTTGTTTTACAAATCCAAGTAATCCTCGAAGTTTATACTCAGTTCATCACCTTGTATAAACTGATTTTGGATGACTCTGAATTTAGCGGAGTGACTAGTAATTTATCCTTGAATTACTATGTTTAATAATTTACTCAGTTTATTTTAACACAAGCTTGCTTCCTTCCAGTATGAATGTCTACCATTGTTTCAAAAGAAGTCGCAGATAAAAAGCTTGCTATCCATCCATGATATATTCTGCCTTTTCCTCACTAGGTTCATGGGGGAGCTGGAGCCTATCCCAGCTGACTATGGGTGAAAGGCAGGGACACATCCTGGACAGTTGGCCAATCCATCTAAAAAGCTTACTAATTTTTACAGTTTTATTCTGTGCCCTGATAGCGACAACGTTCAGCATTTTTCCCTCACAAGGTAATCATTGATTCTCTCCCTCTTGGTTCAAGAAAAACAGGCCTGGATCAGTAAGTCTGATAAGACAATGAATTTATGAAATTTTTCTGTTTGATTTTATGTTAACAATGTAACACACTCACACACACGCACACACATCCGCAGTAACTATCTCATGCTCACTGCAACACATCTGAATTTATTACATCACATAAATAGGCATTTCTTTTAGCAGAATTCTACTTTTATTGCTGTTATGAGATCGCTAAATTATTCCAGCATTTCATAATTATATATTACCACAGAGACTGGGAGGACACCTGCACCTCGCGATCTAAGGATAGTGCTGGTGGGTAAGACTGGATCAGGAAAGAGTGCAACCGGCAACACCATCCTGGGGAGAGAGGCATTTCAGGCGGGGTTTTCCCCTGCAGCTGTTAACATGAAGTGTGAAACACACAGTGGATACGTGGCAGGGAGAAATGTTACTGTGATTGACACACCGGGGATCTTTGACCTGTATCTTTCTACTGAGGAAGTTAAGCGTGAAATGGTAGAAATCAGGAACCACCTGTTTCTGGTAGTGATCAGGCTGGGGAGGTTCACTGCAGAAGAGAGGGACGCTCCAAAATGGATCTTGGAGGATTTTGGAGAACAAGCTTTGCAGTTCTCAATGGTGCTTTTCACTGGAGGAGATCAGCTGAATGCACCAGTGGAGCAGTTTCTGAGAAAAAGTACCGGCCTTCAGGAACTGGTCAGCAGCTGTGGTGGAGGATATCATTCTCAACAACTTAGACAAAAGTAATCGCACTCAGGTTACAGAACTGCTGGAGAAGATTGAGGCAGTGCTGCTTAACATGTCTGAATACCATTATGCTACTGGAATGATTCAACAGGTTCAAAGAAAGATGCAAGCAGTAGAGGAGAGGAAGAGGAGCAGACAGAGAGAGATCAGAGAAGAAGAGGAGAGAAAGAGGGAGGAGATGAGCAGTTCAACTGAGACAAAGGCCGTACTAATGTTTTTGATTGGAGCGATTCTTTCTGTGGTTGCAGTTATGAACTTTGGAGACCAAGATATCAAAAAATAACAGTAGAGGAAAAGAGAAAGAGTGAGGGGACTGAGAGAGAGATCAGAAAAGAGAGGAGAGAAGTAGAGAGGAGGCACAGAGTGACAGACAGGTACCCGAAGAAGAGATTGGTGAAAAGATGGAGAAAATAACATTCTTGTAGCTCAATTGAGAATGATGTTGGAAGTGGAGGAGAGAAAGAGGGAGGAGAAAATCAGATAAAAAAATATATGTATGTATGTGTGTATATATATATATCCCCCCAAATATATATAAAAAGTAATAATAAAGCTGTAAGCTGTTAAAAATAAAATCAAAACACTAACCTCCTCCACGGTTAGTCTTTGCAAAGCTCAAATATGCTCCTTTCCACAGACATGCTGGTGCAAAGAACAAAATATAAACATTGAAGACCAAATTTATATTCAACAAATCTTTGGTGCCTACTACTTTTCGACAGTAATGTAATTCTTTCTAATGCTAGACCAGAGGGCCTGTCCAATAAATAAAATTTTAGTTAGATAACTTATATGTAAACATTTAATTTCAAATTAGTTGCAGCATTAAAAAATTGATGTAATGATCGTTTGGAATGCAAGTTCTGACCTTGACACACGTTACAGCCAGCTGAGCTTATAGACAGGAAACCACAGAGTGTCAGAATATCCACAATGTGTTTTGAGTCCCTCACTGGAGCCCTGGCTAGATGCCGTGACGTGGCCCATCTGATCCTGTAACTCTCCCCAGGACTCACTGTTTCACTTTGTATTCAATGTCATCAATTCTTTAGTGAGCTCTACTGTTGGATTTGAACATTCAACCAATATTTTGACTTCTGTATTTATTTCAGGTCTTCATTAAGGCCTAGTGAACAGTAACACTAGCCAGTTGCGAAGTTCTATGCTACTCAATGTATATTGTACAAAATACTGTTTAAGGATGTTTTTTTTTCCTTTAAGTAAAATCATTACACACTTGTTCAAATATTCCTTTGTTTACCTCTCAAAGTATTCTCAGTTCAGTTTCTGTATAGTCTGTGCGCAGGGACACACAGTCAGGGTAGGCAGTGACTTCTCCTTTTTTATCGCTAGATTTTGTCAACCTGTTTTCACATACTATGCCTGATTGACAATCAATCAATTTGACCTTTTTTTTCTGGTCACTTAAGCCTGTAATGATTAAGAGGTGATAGTGACAAAAAGATTCTACCTTGAAAACAAGACAGAATTGCAAACATGTTGACTGATTAATGACGCGATTGTCTCATTGTACTAGTGATTTCCACTGACATTGTGAAGCAGCTGTATTGTGGAAGCTGAGTATGTGACTTAGTTTTGAACTTGGTGTGTTGGTTCAGTATTGGTGTCTCAAGACAAGATATTTATCCATCAGTTAGGCTAATTGTAAAATTAGCTTTGGGCATTTGCTGAAAGCAATTATAAAGTACCGTAATGTATTTGCAATGCATGATGACGGGAACGAGAAGCACGTCAGAATAAATGAGAAACTAATAAAGCACTTCCGCCTTGAGTTTGGCTTATTGGTCTCATCCATTCAAGTGATGTTTAGCAGATCCAGGGTCACGCCAACAGGTAAACCGTTTCTTAGAAAGGCACCAAGCACTCCTGCTCACAACACAAGCAGTGACCTTGAAATGTGTTGTATCGTGATACACTTGGTCAATGCTACAGAAGTTGTGTTTCTAATTCCAGATTCCATTTACTCCACAACAGATGAATGTCATTGATTGGACTGAGCAGATTTTAGCCCCCATCTGATTCAACTCATATTGAGCCCATACAGAAATATTAAATAAGCACTACTGTGTCATCGGAGTTAAGTAAATCAGGCAATATAGTGATCATGCTTGTAAAAGATTCAATGTTTTTATTATTCAGTGTTAATTTCTCCAGATCATTGTCTGCAATTACAGGAACAGGCGCAAACGGAGTTATCATGTGAGAATTGAGGAAACAATCTATTTTAGTTTACAGTCATGAAATTAGTGCACTGTACTGATGATTCTACATTCCCCCATCAGCTGCATGTACACTCACAAACGTTCACATGGAAACTCTTGTAAACATGAATGAAATCAGCTTTTAAATATAGTATGGCCTCTCACATGCGAACACACAGCTACAGAAGACATAATCAACCATTCTAAAGCATTTAAACCCAAATGCCCCCAGTACTGCGGGCAATCAATAAATATCCTAAATGCAGCATGTTTCCTAATAGCAACATCGTCATGCGGCATATTCACTTAAAGGGAAGAAACTCAGAAAAAAGCTCATAATGGCTATTTTTACTTCAATTGAACAGTGCTCTATCACTAGCCTTTCCACTGAATTTGTGCCATGCATACAAACAATACAACACATGAGGGAGGAAAAGTCCACAGAATACAACAATATAAGCCATGTCATTTTTAACCCTTAAATGCCCAACTATAGTAAAAGTTGAAAGAAAAATCTACGTATTCTGTTAATATGTCCTGGGGAGGGGCTAATAACAACGCAATAGCAATTTTTAATTTTTGGTGACCTTTGACCTCATTTTAGTTTTGTGACATATGTCACTCTAAGTTGCTAGGATACAAAGAGAACTTTTGTCCATCATTGTTTTGGTAGTTGACATATAGCTGAAGTATTAAGCATAGCTTATTTTTCATTAGCTTACCTGTTTGTCTACTTTATCCAGTGATGAATGGGTGCTGATCTATCGTGTGGATTCCACCATGGGGGCGGCCATATTGGAAAGGTTAGCTGCTGCAGCCAGTGTAGTGTCAGTTCCACTTTGATGCATCAGATGGCAGCACTGATGGTCTAAATATGTCACTATGGGCATTAGGTTGCAAAATTTATGTGGGTCAGTGGTTTTGACAACCCTCAAAATCGTGTGACAAATTTGTCACAGGGGGCATTTAAGGGTTAACCAACTCCACACTCAAAGAACAGCAGACATGCCCTTTACATTCTACAGCAATGAGCAAATATTTTTTCTTACCTTTGATATTTTGTAAAAAAAAAAATCTGTCTTCAAGGGTAAATCTGTTCAAGGCTTTAGCCCAACATGTCCGCATTATATTGAAACTTGATCTGGCAATCTCAATGCATGTTTTTTTTCCAAGGCACTGCTTCCAATGAAATCAGGCCCTGCGCATTCCGCTTGCACACAATGCATTTTCTTCCCTGTGATCGGCTTGTGATGCTTTCAGTTTGACTTTGCATGAGACCACTTGATTCTATGGGCTCTGACATTTCCAACAAGCCCTGAACCACCATAATCACAAAAACCTAGCCTGAGATACAGCCTTGCGTTCCCAGTGCGTCTAACTGAGTCCACACGCCATTATGTACTCAAAGTACGCAGCAATATTAACGCTTAACCGGTTTGTTTTTTGCATTTTTGCTATAATTATCCACCAAATATTCAACAGTCATTTTCAAAGTTTTTTTCTGACTGAGAATCCTTGTGCCATTATGCCTGAGTACTGAGTGGGAGTGTGACGTGTTTTGTTGTCTCACGCTTCACATTTGCAATGAGACACCATACCATTAATTCAATCAGCTAGCGTTGTAGCCAAGGCATTGGGCCCCAATGCGGATGACCTAGGTTCAAACCTTGGCATGAAGTTAGGTTTTTTGAGCAGTGGTAACATAGTTCTTGTATAAATAATTGCTGGTGTGATTGTTCTTTTTACTTTTTACCATTTTTACCTTATCTTTGGATTTATAATTTTGTTTATTTGCTTGCTTTATTGAAAATAAATCTGCTCCAGTGGAGTTGCGCTGTAATTTCTTTTTAGAGGTTTCAGTCTGCAACCAAATAATTTCAAAGGGGATCAAAGTAAAATTTTGTTAGGTGGAAATGAGATCTTTCATTTATGCTGTGTTCCATCTTCATTTACACTAACTCAAGAGACATATATACAGATTTTTACATCATGACAAAAATCCCTAAGGTGTTACCTATATTATGATACCAAGATTATTCAAATGGACCAAGTAGTTGCAGAGATTCACTCATTTCATTTTGAGTATGTCATTTTCTAGCCAGAGGCTCAGGGCTCAAGAGGTGCTGAACTGAGGGTAATACTCACTACAGCTGAAATTGATGATGGGAGATTTGCCAGGCAGAAAATTGTGCCGATGTGCGTGAAGGTAGTGTATGGCTATGCGTGTGTGTGTATGTGCGTGCACGTGTATAATGTGTGAGGATATGTGTGCAGTTATGTTTGTGTGTGTGAGTGCATGTGTGTATTGTTATGGCCCCAATTTGTTATGGCGTCAATTTGTTACGACGTCACGGACAGCAAGGGATGACAGACAAAATTCTTAAACTTCAACAGATTTAATTAAACAAACAGAACTAATCTACTCTCTACCCTACTGACCAAGATTGAAATAATAATAAAAAAAAAATAGTTACAGTCCCTTGGTAATTGAGATGGGCTGCTATGTTGCGATGTCCTGGGACAGGAAAATGCTCCAACACAGGCTAAAATCCACAAAAAGCTTCACAGGTCTTGAAAAGAGTGACAGGTCTGGTCAAATGTATCCTTCCACAATTTCTCCTTGCAATTTCTCCTACTACTACACTCAATTTTTTTCCTTATATACTCTTTTCCAGCCCCCTCTGAGGCATGCCCGGGACATGCCCAAACCTAGTTTTAGATTGCTTAACAAAAAAAATGCCAATACTGCCATCTAGTGGCTTTTTACCACATTACAGTATCAGGTGCGGCGATGTGTGCAGGTATTTTTGTGCGTGTGTTTGAGGATATGACTGTATGGATGCATAAGAGAGTGAGTGTTTATGAAAGTATGGGGATCAGTATGAGGGTGTGGCTGTTGGTATGAGTGAATGTGAATGGGTTAGCATGTGCATCTGGGTACGTATGAGAGTATATGTATGTGCGAGAGTGTGTGTGTATCGGGGGTGGTATGTGAGTGTTTGCGTGTGCATGTGTTTGTGCGTATGTGTGTGTGTGTGTGTGTGTGTGTGTGTGTGAGAGAAGGAGAGAGAGGGACAGCGTATGTGGGGGTGGTGTGTATGTGAGAGAGAGAGACTGTACATGCGTGTGTGTGAGGGAGTGTGTGAGTGTGTTCCTACTTCAATTTGCAGAGAGACACGGAGGCCAGCAACACTTGAAACGCAGCACATAGGGGTGTGTGCTGGGGAAAGTGTGTGTGGAATCTGTGCAAGAGGGTAAGTGTGTTAGAATCGGAGATGCTGTAGAAGGACAAAGTACCAGCTGGACGGTCCATATACACACCTACTCTGTACACATACTTTCCAAACTTGAACCAAGAGTCACTATCTTCATCATCACGCACTCCTGCTGTGCGGTAGGGGGAGGGGCGGGCAGGTAAGCCTTTTCGTTCCTTATTGTGACAGACTGAGTAACTATCATTGCACACCAGACTCCAGGAGTTTCTATTCTGTCCAAGTGAACAGTCATCGCCCCCTTTCTTCCTGCTGATTCCTTTATCTGTCACTGCTATCGAAAGGCTCCGCCCCCCAAAGCATCCACGCCACTCAGCCTCCCAGTAACAGCGCTCACACAGACTCTCTTTGCTCATAACCTGGAAATGGCGCTCAAATCTCTCTGGATGATCAGGATATGGCTCCACTCTCCCCAGAATGTTTGTCACCTTCCTGTTCCCCTCAGACAGAAACAAGTATCTGTGCACAGTGTTTGGATCCAGTGTGAGGTGACAGCCATCTGCACACCAGAGACAATGAGATTAATTAACATCCGAGTGTGTGCGTGTGTCTGAGTGCGTATCTGAGGAGAGTGTTCTGTGCTGATACACACTCACATTTCCTGGGTCCTGGTTTGGTCCTGTTTTCTCCCCCATGGTCCACACTGTAAGAACAACACAACAGAGATAGTGTGTGTGCCTGTGTATGTGAGAGACTACAGCATATATGCCTTTGTGCGTGTGTGATTCTGTATGTGTGTGTGTGTTTCTGTACTTACTGCAGTATGAGAGTGTCTAGTTTAGCAGCAGACAGTGTTCTCACTCCTGAATCTCCTGGGTGATTGTATCTCAGGTCTAGCTCTCTCAGGTAAGACTCAGGGTTTGAACTCAGAGCTAAAGCCAGAGAATAACAACCTCTCTGTGTGACTCCACAGCCAGACAACCTACAGAGAGAGCACACATACATGCATACCTTACAGCACCGGGATATAAACTTACAGGGCTATGCATATTATACTTCTAACAGCACATTGGGCTATGTGTAATACACAGCTTACAGCACATTCATATACTCTAACAGGGCTATGTGTAATACACAGCTTACAGCACATTCATATACACTAACAGGGCTATGTGTAATACACAGCTTACAGCACATTCATATACACTAACAGGGCTATGTGTAATACACAGCTTACAGCACATTCATATACACTAACAGGGCTATGCGAGTTACACAGCTTACAACACATCCATATACTCCAACAGGGCTATGCCTGTTTCACAGCTTACAGCATAGGGTCATTCCAAATGAAGTTAACCAGAGGTCCCCAGGTCACCGACCAGATTTGGCTAAAATTTATTTTGGAAGTACTTCTATACTCATAATGAACACATGCAAAATTTTAGGGCCCCACTCCAAGGGATTTCTATGATACGGCCCCCCAAAAAATTGAGGACCACGCCCACGTGAATTGCAAACATTAATTTATAGGGAATTTGGAGGCCAGTATTTTTGGAACAAATCATAGGCATGGGCTGAAAATTGGTACCCAGGGTAATTTAGGTCCATGCTTTCAGAATCTCCTGTCAAAATGTATCAATCTCTTTTCATTTTCAAGATATTAGCCTCTCAAATATGAAACACTTAATGCGCAGAAGTCAAAAATTCAGTTTTCAAGGGCCCCCTATGAAGCCAGGATTCTTTACAGAGGCTAAATTGTGCTGGATTCCTTCAAATTTGTTGTGTCTTCCCGACCAGATGTTCGTGTATTTTTGAGGTCCCCTTGTCTGTAAATAATTGGAGACAAAATCTTCAGAAGTTATCTTTATTTATTCCAGCCTTAAATCGGACAATAATCCAAACCTGGTGAGTAGTCCTTGCACCATCTTTACGGAAAAACCCCATCAAACTTTGTTCCAATCACAAAACATGGGTTGTACATTGATTATATCGTAAGTTTTTTGTTTCCCCTATTGGCTGGCAAGCTCTCTACGGGATTCTCTGGAAAATATCGGTGGCGCACAGAAGTATTGGTCTCATAAAAAAAAAAAGAAAGAAAATACATTTAAAAAAGGAGAGGAAAAATACAGTCAAAGGAATAGGATGCAAATAGATACATGAATGATTGAACTGATTGTGTTTTCAGTAACAACTAATGATTTTACTGAACAAATATTGATGAAAGCTACAGAAATCAACTACATTTAAATGTCTCACCTGATTAGGTTTTCAAATCAACTGAACAGAATAGATACTACTAAAAGCTACAGAAGCCAACTGCTCATCCGTGTGTGAACTGCTTGCTTGTGTGTGTGTGTGTGTGTGTGTGTGTGTGTGTGTGTGTGTGTGTGTGTATATTACTACTGCTCACATAAAATGGTTACTGATTATTGATTATGGTTATTAATTATGGTTATTGATTTACTGATGAATATGATGAGAAATATTGAAATATAATCCTTGACACAGGTCTGTCTCAACAAGGAAGATTGACTGCACCCAAGGCACAATAGTGGAGTTAGGAGACCCTGAAAAGGGACCCAGCTGAAAAAGTCACTTTTTTTTTTTTTGCCAATTTTGGATTGGCAAGTTGACTATGTAGGCAATTACCCATGGTAATGAAACTTGTTCTGCATAAATGTATTTGTCTTTGCTTTATTTGTTAAAAATTACAACTTGATTTCTCATCTCCTTCACTATTTAATCATGTTATCAAATATATGTATTTTGGGGTTAAAATGCCCATTATTATCATCCCCTTTGTTCTGCAACTTTAAGTTTTAAATAGACAGAGCCTACTCATAAACTCAGGTTACATCATTTCCAAAGATAATCTGACATCTGACATTATGCTGCATTCCCTTCCTGGGATCTCCCAGGTATTGCATCATCCTCCATGGGTATTGCATCAGATCTCCTGTGTATTGCATCATATTCCATGGGTACTGTTTTAATACGATAACTCAAAAACACCTCGGCTAAATGTTCTCATTTTTTGGCAGTATGTTAGGGGTGGTTACAGGAAGCTCTCTATCGATTTGTGTCCCGCTTCGATAATCAATATGGCTGCCACAGCAGCCATAGGGTAGGTAATTCAATAGGGTAGGTAATTAAAAAATTCACTGTGGCTTCAGCATGGCTTCTGACGGGTGCAGAATTGGGATTTCCTTGGATGAGGAATACGACAGTATGTATGTTTGTCGCATTCCTCTTCCATGGAAATCCCAATTTTGCACCTGTCAGAAGACATGCTGAAGCTTCAATGAATTCATTTACAAGCTACCCTATTGTTTTAACCAGAGATGATGCAATACCCATGGAAGATGATATAATGCATGGAAGATCTGATGCAATACCCATGGAAGATGATGCAATACTTGGGAGATCCTAAAGAGGGAATACAGCATCATGTCAGATGTCAGATTATCTTAGGAAATTATGGAAGTTGAGGAATTTGAGTAGGCACTGTCTATTTAAAACTTGTAGTTGCAGAACAAAGGGGATAATAATGGACGTTTTTACCCCAAAATGCCTATATTTGATAACATGATTAAACAGTGAAGGAGATAAGTAAACAAGTTGTAATTAAGAACAAATAAAGCCAAGATATAAAAATTTATGTAGAACGAGTTTCAACACTGTGGGTAACTGCCCACATGGTGAACTTGCCAATCCAAAGTTGGAAAAAAGGTGAACTTTTCAGGGTCTTCTAACTCCACTATTATGCCTTGGATGCAGTCAATCTTCCTTGTTGGGACAGACCTGTCCTCAAATAGAAGGAATCCAGCGCAATTTAGCCTCTGGAAAAGATCCTGGCCTCATACGGGCCCTTGAAAACTGTATTTTTGATTTCCATCCATAAAAAGTTTCATAGTTGAGAGGCTAATATCTTGAAAATGAAAAGAGATAGATATATTTTGACAAGAGATTCTGAAAGCGGGGACCTAAATTACCCTGGGTAGCAATTTTCAGCCCATGCCTACGATTTGTTACAAAAATATTCGCCTCCGAAATCCCTATAAATCAACGTTTGCGATTAGCTTGGGCATGGCCCTCGATTTTTGGGGGGGCCATATCTTGGAAACGCCTTCGATTAGGACCCTAAAATTTTGCAAGTGTTCATTACAAAAATAGAGGTACACCCAAAATAAATTTGAGCCAAATCTGAGTCAGTGACCGTGGAAGATTCTTGTTCTTTGTTTGAGTTCATACGGAATGACCCCATATTCACATACAGTAACAGGGCTATGTGTGTCACACAGCTTACAGCACATTCATATGTTCTAACAGAGCTATGGGTGTCACACAGCTTACAGCACATTCATACACAGTAACGGGGCTAAACGTTTTGCACACCTTACAGCCATGGACTGTATATAAATATGGACAGCCGGACAGCTTCTGAAAAGTGAAGCCAAAACGTCTCACCATCCAGTGGCTGGCTGCAGTGCAAAAAGCAAGTTCGCAATTACGACTTACGCATGCATGATTTCTGTCGGAGCACCTCCGGGGTAGGGTCAATGTGACCAAAACAGAGGCTTCGCCATACGGTAAGTGCTTGTTTCCATATCTCAAAGGGTTCTTGTGAATTATTAATTATCGTGTTACTGAAGATATGCGAGATTAATTTATCATAACAGATGCCCATTCCCCCACCCCTTTCCCCATCTGGTCTTGGATCAAAAAACACTCCGAATGTGATCAGACGTTAGTAATCAAATTCGGTCAGTGCCTTTTGTAATATGGAAACAAGCACTTACCTCACACCAACACACAGCAATAGATGCAGATCGATTCATAATCAGGTGATGCAGTTAGTGGGTTTCATCAGATCGGTCTCTCTTTAATCTCTCTTAAATCTCTCTCTGATCTCTCTTAAAATATTTTATTCCTACTGTGTACTTGTTTTTTCAAAAACTAAAAATGGGGACCGACTGAAGAATTCGGCCTGCATTGGGTTGTACTGTCGGTTAGGGTTAAGGTTCGGGTTAGGGTTATTTAAATACAGAAATGTTGTAGGAACGTACTACTTGAATTAGAGTGTGGCGGTATGCGGTGTATGCGGCAGTATGATTTTGAAGTTGAACATGCAGGTCGCATCCTTCAGTCGCTCCAAAAAGCTATAAAAACTTTTATGCTAGACTATGTTACTGTTAGTTTTTTTTCGCCTAAATTAATTGCATGTTTGGGCTTGGCCTAAACATTAAAAGCATCAGTCTGCCATGGCCCAAGATAAAGCTAAGATTTTTTAAGCAACCAGTTTCTGTATCATCAGTGATGTATGATTTTGATTATGATCCCTCAGCTGAGTCCCCGGAGAATTTGGAGGACTCGACCGCAGATTGTCGTAGTTATACACTCAATAGATTCACGCAGGAACAGAACTGCATTTGCCGCTGCTTTGCCACAAAGGGATTCGTTCCATTTTCAGAGCGATTACTGATGCGGTATCATTGTAAATAGAGAGGCTAGCTAGCTATATAGCCAATTTAACATATCCCACATTATCTAGCAAGCTAGCCAGCTGTCACTAAATGTGTTTCTTCATAAAGTCCATCATCCACAAGCTAGCTCACCACAATAACCTAACCAATAAGCCAAACAGCAACGGAAAAGTGTCACTAACTAGCTACGTTCGGCTACATTTGGTTCGTTAAGAGTAAAGGCTTTTTTTCGAGCACCTTCAATTATACGACGCAATAGAAAAGTTGCGCATCGCAGTAGTATCGTTAGCCAATATAAAGGCCAGAGATTAGCTGGGCCATAGACTGTATAAAAAGATGGACGAAGCTACCGTGACGTCACCCATTGGATTCAGCATACCATGAAGGAAGCCTCGATTTTGGCAATTTGAATTGCGCCATGTTGTCATTTTGAAACCAGATGCAATTTCTATTGGACGAGAGCGAGAATCAAGATCCGGGGAGGGACGAGAGGGGTGGATCTGACCGAATCGGACGAGGACCAGAAGATAGCCACGCCCCTAAAGCATATTATGGCTTTATCCTTCATTCTAGTCTACTTGGGACCATAATTTACAAAAATGAACATCATGATATATCAAAGGAGGCTTGAAACTTGCTATAGCTACCATAAAATAATGTGAAAAATCATTATTTAAATGAAAAATCAGGTGGGAAAGTGGGGTCATTTTCTCATTGACTTCTACAGCATTGAACTTCTTTCTGCAACCACCGACGTCACCATCTGCTGGCCATTAAATAGAATGGCATTTTACGGTACTTTTGCATGGGCTTCATTTTTTAGACCAGGGTGCTGCGTCCATCTTTTTATACAGTCTATGAGCTGGGCAGCTGATGAAATAACCATGGAGCCTAGGAGCAAGACGCCCAGATGTGTTAGCATTGATGAGCCTACATATGCTGGCTACAGTAACCAATTAATTCAGCATTCACCAAGGTCAAAATGTAGGGTGATAATACTTGGGATCAGAATGTACGAGAGTAAGGTAGGAAAATAAAGGTCCATCAGGTTTATTAGTAAGCTTACGTAATGCAATGTTATCATTTGACTGGCCATACTACCATTAATGGGACCTGGCTAAGGCGCGTACAAGAGCTGAGAGACCCGCTCGCACTCAGTTGATTGATTGATACTCAGTGAGCCAACTGCCGCAATTTCCCAGCAGTGTAGAGCGTTCATCGCGCTACTGCCTACAGATACGAACAACGTTCGTCTCGCACCCACTTCATGAATATAAACAGCGTTTGACCTGCCACCGCAAGCAACTAGGCAGGAACCATTGCTTTACTAGGACAGATGACCCAGCACCTCGGCCTCAGCGAACCAGGTAGCATCGAGCTGAGTTAGCTTTCTATTCTAGTATGGAAGCCGTAACTAGCTTGGTAGCTGCGAGCTAAGAGGAAGTGTTTCAGCAAACAGGCTCCATTCTGCCTGCCCATTGGGCCCGCTTCACCTCCAGCAACAGCCCACCTTTTTGCCCATATTTGGATTAGCCGGGAGGGAGGCGGAGTCAAGTAAGTGCCAAGATGGCGACCAAATTTGCTTCAAAGTTGATATTCAGAAACCTATGGGTGACGTCATGGAAGTTACATCCATGTTTTATACAGTCTATGGGTAAAATATGACGACATTTCGAGTTTGGCTGGGAAGGAGACGGACACATAACGTAAAGGAAGGACTGCAGTAAAAGGGGAAGAATAACATCGAAAAAGTATGTCATAGCGCGATCGATTTTGTACTAGTAAATTGTACATTAACTATAGCTGTGTTTGCTATCGAGTTATCTTAACGTTAAATAGCTTGCTGGCTGACTTCAGTTACCGTTAAATTGCCCATTAATTTGCACACGGCAATTAATGATTAATTCAGCCACGTAAACACATTTGTTCAGGTGATGCATTCATTTGTCTGAATTTAGAGAGTTAGAGCTGGGATATGGCGTTGTACGAAGACAAAATGTTGAACATGATCAGCATTATTATTTCAGCATTGTCAGTAAAGCTTGCAATTTATTTGTAAGACAGTAATTTACACTTCATTGATACCTCCTATTTGTGTGTTCAGTAATACCTTACAAAGGAGTTCATCCAGACAACTACAGCTTCAGTTTTCCAACAGTGACTCTAGTCATCTGCCCTCGGAGCACATGAAAAATGCTTTGCTATTCAGTGTACTTTTTCCTTTGATGGCATTAAATAATACCTCTTGTGATGTATAAAAGGTCTTTACATGTATGTGGATCCAAAAACTTCACTCTAGAATTCTTTCACATGTACTATGTCTTCTACTGTAGTAAATCAGAGGCATGCAAATGAGAGTTAAATAAAAACATGTATTTAATCTAAAGCTACACAGAAGCCTTAAAGTAGGCATGGGCAATACAAATGAATAAAATGACAACATTTCTTGAGTTTCTGAGAAAAAAGTTTTTAATCATTTTCTAATGATTTTTTTGCAGGTAAGTACAGAAGACACAAGTTTTTGTGACACAAGAGTTTGCCACAAGTCCAACGCCTTTACAGGAAAGGGTCTCAGAGCCACAGGGTCCCAAAAATGGCTGATTTCGGCATTTATCAACAAAACCCATTGTGAAAATTGGGGGGTGAAGCCTGAGGGCATTTTCGAAAATGCAGTCTACTCAGAAATAAACCTGGCCAAATTATCCATTAGGGTACCCTAACAGAAATAATTGATGCTAAAGTCATCAACCCCTTTTCTGAAGTACAGCAGCGCCCCTAGGCCCTTTTTAATGGAAAATGCTTTGAATTTCACCCAATTATGTTCAACAAACATTAGGTTTTGCATTGATATTAAAAAATGGTATGAATGGGTTGCCTGTGAAGTTTTTTTTGGATCAATGGCCTGCAAAAATGTCAACATTATCGGTGGGAGGGCAAACATTAACGCTACTTGCCCATTACTGTATAAAATGCAGTGAAGTCGCTGATGCCGGCAGTTGTTTGCCCCCCCACTGCTACTTAAACGTTCCCCTTCAATAACCCGTGGTGATTTAAAAAAAAAAAAAAAAAAACTTTACACTGTTTTTAAAATGTCCATATACCCTCCTCCCATGATAGTTTCAATGAGCTACTGTGAATAATTCATAGTAAAACACAGTGACGTGCAGTCGGAGGTTAGTTTGGCGAGGCAGAAACCTCCCCTTTGCTTGATTAGCAATCAGGCGATTAACTAGTTTAGTCATACTATTCGCAGAATGACGGGCCAGTTTAGGTTTCATGGCGTTATTACTCAGTATATCGAACCTGAAATGCTCACAGGACAGCAGATTTGCGCAAACTTGCTTCCAGGAAGCCGAAGCAATGTCATCAATAAATATTAAAACAGTTCGACTTATGCAGAGTTCAATGCTTAATCAATATACAATGTTATTCTCTTTTAAATACGTGCTTTTACACCCAAACAAAAAGCGGGCGCTTATTTTCAGTCTTCTTTCATAATCTGATTAACAAAATGTTTAAACGATATACAGAATTACCGAGAGCCGAGAATTTTTCCTAATTGATTATTCAGATTTCCATCCTTGCAGTCTCAAATTGAAGGGTATAAGTGAATGAATCTTGTGACCGGTGTTCGCGAGGTGGCATAGGTAGCAAAATTTGTCAGAACACAGGTAGGTTTTGAACGCCTGGCGCTGGTTTATTCCTTGGTATATTTTACTGAAACTTCACGAATAGGGTCACAGGATATTCTGTCAACTAACTATGTAGGTTTACAGTAAAAATACACTCACCTTTCTTGCTATTGTTGAGAAGAAGTCACGGCGAACTCGCCACGAACTTCAACAACTTCTGTCGAACTAATTTCATATCCCCTAGAGGTCTAGAGTGGACGAACAGACTCGTAATTTCTCAAATTAGATGGCTGTAATTCAATCAGGGCCGTAGCTGGGATATCACGTCATCGCGGGCTATTTGAAATCTACCTCCAAAATGGATATTTTTGCCACGCCGTGCACTTAACAGTTTGTAAACACGGCGCAAATTGAGGTCACGCATTCATCCAACGGGCGAATAATAGCTCTGTTCAAATCGCGTTATTGGCCGTAATACGCAGAGTTCATGTATGAAATGCGGGTATCCTATTGAAAAGGTTGCTTTTAATCAAACCAAGGTGTTCTTTTTGTATGAAAATGGTATTTACATCATTTTTTAATAAGTTTTCTGAGGCTTGTTCACCGCCCCAGTTCAGCTGTTACGCATTCCATTAGAGTTTATGCAGAGCGTTGCCCATGCCTATATAAAATAGTTCATTTATAATGGCACCTTCGCGGAATTTCTCCACTGAAATTCACGTCATAATTTGACATATCCACCTGGTTTATATTTACTACTGCTAGCAACCCGATTACTAACCAACATGTGACAGAAACCATTTTTAGTTCGCTTGTTGAAACCAGCGAACATGTTAAATTAACATTCGTTGGCATTATTTTCCGGTAAAAACTAACTAAGGTAGTTAGCAACTTTTAAGTGCACCGTCAACACTGGCGAAACCTGCAAGTGAAACAGCATACAGGGAGCTAAGCAAATCAAAAAACAGACCGGTCTCAAAGACGTATTTGGAAGGCGGTGCCGAAGTGGCAGAGGATTGCCGCATGAGGCGCATATTTTTTCTTCCTTCAACCTTAATATTAATGTGGACATTTCAGCCATCGTTTGAGATTGGTATGGACATGTCCATACGGTCCATACACAATTCTACGCCATTGGATTCAATACTTCTTTCGAAGCCCCTTCAAGTAGTTTTTATTCGTATCGGTGTGTGAGTGTCGGCAATTGAAACTTGTTTATCCGAAATCGGTCATTTGAGTAAATGTAGCCTTAAAGAAATACTTGTACATATATTTCGGTAATCATGGTTCCGCTTATTTATTTTAGAATCATGTCGCCGGCTTTCCGCTCTTGGAAGTTCAACAGACGCCAGATTTCATCCCCAGCTGTTCCACTTGTGGCACAAGCCCCATATCATTTCCTTATTGGTTCTGTCTTGAAATCTGAGCCCGCAGGACATAAAATACAATTCTAATGGAGACATGTTTCATACAAGTGGTAGAATTGGGTGAATATTCCTATTAATAATTAATTTGAAATGACAATCTTTAGGCGAGATGATATTCTATCTACTGCAGCTGATATGAACCACGTGTAAAAGCTAACAGCTCTGCCACATCGAAACTGCTTGTCTCTTGATCACGTAGATGGCGATTCCCAACAAGTTATTTAAATCATGTTAATGGTGTTCTGAAATTGCGAGGCGAGCTACGAAACTTGTGCGATACCATCTATACATCAGAAAGGCTTCCGAGTGCACGTCTCGTCATTTCAAGTGTTAATGCATGCCAAAAGGCTCCCTAGTGCTAGCTTCCTTGCTCGAAGTTTTTATGTGAGCGGCTCTGACCATAGATTGTATAAAAATACGGACAAAGCTACAGTGACGTCACCCATTGGTTTCAGCAAACCATGAAGGAAGCCTCGATTTTGGCTATTTGAATTGCGCCACATTGTTATTTTGAAACCGGATGTGATTTCAATTGGACGAGAGCATGTATTGAAGATCTGGGGAGGACCGTGGCTCTGGATCTGACCGTATCGGACGAGGACCAGAGGATAGCCACGCCCCTAAAGCATATTCTGGCTTTATTCTTTATTCTTGTCTATATGGGACCATAATTTACAAAAATGAACATCATGATATATCGAAGGAGACTTGAAACTTGCTATAGCTACCATAAAATAATGTGAAAAATCATTATTTAAATGAAAAATCAGGTGGGAAAGTAGGGTCATTTTCTCATTGACTTCTATAGCATTGAACTTCTTTCTGCAACCACCGACGTCGCCATCTGCTGGCCATTAAATACAATGCTATTTTGCGGTACTTCCGCATGGACTTCATTTTTCAGACCAGGGTGCTGCGTCCATCTTTTTATACAGTCTATGGCTCTGACACGAGAAGTGATTGGTCATATGTTGTATGTTATATTTGAGCTCAGAACCGGAGTTCGGGAAAAAACTTTTTGCAGTCCGGGCTATATTCTCAACAGAGAGATCGCCCTGGATACTGCTTCGCGCTGAGCTGGCGACTCAGGGACAGACTGGCCAAGCTTGGAACCCCAGTTGAGGAAATCGCTTCGGTCAGTGTTCGGTCAGAATCTCTGTTCTAAACAAGCTAAATAAAGTTGTGGCATCACCGATTTTAATAAATAAAAGTACTGTCTTCAGGCTCTTATTGAGTCTAAGGCATTCGGCATTTGAGCGTCCTTAGGGCTGTTCCCAGTATTCTTCGGGATAGTTCAAATCGAGACTCTCCGCACTCGGCGCATGCGTATCGTCGAAGATCACTTGAGGTTTTCCCAGCGATATAGTACAGCACTGAATTCATTTAGGTTTGAGGTTTCAATAATGCCATGATTTTCTTTTATTTACAATTCCCTTTAGTGAACCAAATACACTAATGCACTCAAGTTTGGATGCAAGAACAGCTGTATATTTAAGATGAGTTTCTTGTATAATTAAATGTGGTGTTTTGAATTGAAGTGGTGTCTTTGACTTTATCTTCTGTGTCAATGGCAAGAAATACCCATCAGTTATTATGTCTCCCCACAGGAGGGAGGGGAGACATATTGTTTTTGTACGGTATCCCGTCTGCATTCGTGTTGGCATTCCCACTGTTTCTGGGCTGTAACTCAGAAACCGTTTAAGATATTTACATCAAACCTTGCACACTCTTTTAATATAATACGTAGATTTACTGTTTGTGAACATCAATGAGGGGGGGCTGTGTTGGGGTGGGGGAGACATTTGTTTCTTTTTTTGCTTTAAAAGCAATCTCTAGATTATTTTGTTTGCAACAAGATGGTTCGATGGGATGAACCCCTACTGTAGGTGGTTTCGTCTTGGCCAGGTTGGCCTGGTCGCTGGGGTGAGACACCCTGAGATTCCATTCTGGCTAACACTAGATATATATATATATATATATATATATATATATATATATATATATGGGCCAATTTCGCAAAAAGGGACAAAACAACGGTAAAATGTGGTCGTCACTGTAATTCCCATTAAACCAAATTCCTTTAGTTTCTGAAGTGGGTAAACAAAAAGAACAACTTTTCTCTTACGATGGGACATTAGATTTGAGGTGGATAGCTGATTAATTAAGAAAATATTAATTATTATACACGTAGATTGTCCACTCCGTTATCATTTTTCAGTGTGCACATCAAGATATCAGTAACAATAACTTTAAACATATAAACTGCATTTCTTTTTATCCCAATTTAGGATAATATTATTTGAGAGCACCAGGAGCTATTGAATTATTACACCGAAATATTGTTGTTTAAGTATGTTTTGAACACATTTTGCATGTGGCTAATCACACTGTTTGACTTGCCTTCACCGTTATCATGTTTGATATCGACTCAAGATTTCAGTTTGTTCCTCGTTTGTCCACACGATGGCACTTTTGCTAGAAGGTCAAAGGTCAGAACTGCCATTTTTTCCCTGGAGACAGGCTGCAGGCTGCTGAATTTCAGAAAGATCATCTGGTGAGTCAGCACTACTTGAAATGTCACACTTATTGTTTGTCTTTACTGTTAGTCAAATAAATCATTCTAGACTCAGCAGAAACAATTTTATTAGTGTTCTTTACTTTTTACATGAGTAACTGTGAAGAAAAAAAACGTGCATGCCCTGTTCATGTACTGTGTGGGCATGACTGTGCATTGTTTAATGTCTTTACCGTTATCCACTATTGTCTTTACCGTTATTTTGGGTGCATAATGGTAAAGACAACTGTGTAACGGAATGGAATTTTGGGATGAAATCATGCCATCTTTCATTTTATGGGGACAGCTCAGTCATTTAGGGTTCAGGAGGCCCTAAACATGAACCTGGGGAGCAAGCCAACAATGATTATTGAACACGGTGAAGGTTTTCTAAGTTTTGAATGTCGTTTATGAATTTAAAACCACTTTCTTGAACCTGCACTATGAATGTGCAATACCGCATTGAATTTAATCGCTCTGAAGAAGCTGAAGTTTTTTTTCCCATTACAGAGGCTACTGACCCATATTTAACCCCTTTGCACAGAAGCCAAATCTGGCTATTTAGGTGTTACCTGATTTAAGGCTTTATAGATTGCAGCTTCACAGACAGGAAATGAATGGCTCAACTGAGTCTAGACACTTGAAGCATTCAGAATACCATCATATTTCAGCTTATTTTCATGGTTTTGGTAGAGAAAAGGGTCTGCAAACACAAAAAAAAAAAAAAAAATTCATGAAAATTCAACATTGAAATTGCAAAAAAAAAAATAACACTGAGAATTGAAAAACTGCTGGGGCTTAAAACTGTACATTTCTGGGATCATAAACTCCTTGATCACAAGCATAATTCATCTTGAGCATTACTTTCTAGATTACCTGCTTGCTATGAGCCAAATTAAATCCAGGTGGCTCCCCAAAGTCTGAGATCCCTTAAAATGGTGCACTGTCATAAAATCATAAAATAATCATATAATTAACACAAACAAATTTTTGAGGCATGAAATTCATTATGAACTAATGATTTTCTGGTTGAGTTTAGCATGAATTTATCAATATCAGTGCAATTGAACATCAGTGGTCACCAGTAACCTCTTCAAACACAAAACATGCCTTTTCTCCAAAAATGAAGTTGAGTGTTTTGTCCATTTTTCTTCAAGGTCCCCCAAGCCAGCACACATACTCATTAAATGAACTACTGATTAAACGGCCAGAACATTCACCCTGCAATGAAAAGCTAGCAGTTCCAACTTCCAAGCTCACAACCTTATTTCAACACTTTCTACACCTTATAAGGAAGAAGTATAACTCAATAACTCAGTAATATCTGACATATACCTTATTTTAACAGAACAGACATTCCACTTTCAGGGAAAATCAAACAATATATGCCTCCCTAGATTCAACAAAATGGTGCAGTGAACGTACCAGAGGGTCCACCGAAATGCATGACCAGTTAACGTTTTAAACAGGAAAAAAAAAACCTCGCATTCGATTTTGTTGAATACGGTATACATTTCAAAACAAAAAGCAAAAATAGCAGCCTAACCTTGCTTCATTGAACAATGGCCATACTCCTAAATTCACATACACATAGGCAAAAATGTACAACTCCAAACACGAAATAGTTGGGACGAAATGTAAATTGTGAATAAAATCAAAATGCAATGACTTTCAGATCACAAGCCAATATGTTATTTACAATAGAACATAGATAACATATCAAATGTTGAAACTGAGACATTTTATGTTTTTATCCACAAAATGAGCTTATTTCAAATTTTCTGGCTGCAACACATCTCAGAAAAGTTGGGACACAGGCAAAAAAGGGCTGAAAAAGCAATTAATATATTAGAGAATCAGCTGAAAGAACATATAGCTAGTAATTAAGTTAACTGGCAACAGGTGTGTAACATGTTTGGCTATAAAAGGGATGTCTTAGAGAGGCTGAGTCCCTAAGAAGTAAAGATGGCCAGAGGCTCTCCAACCTGTGAAGGTTTGCGTAGAAAGACTGTGGAACACTTTAAAAACAATGTTCCTCAACGTCAAATTGCAAAGGCTTTGAAGGTCTGATCACTGACAGTGCACAACATCATCAAAAGATTCGGAGAAACTGGAAAAATCTCTGCATAAGGGACAAGGCAAAATACCTTTACTGGATGCCCGTAATCTTCGGGCCCTCAGACGCCACTGCATCACTCACCGGCATGATTCTGTCATTGACGTTACTAAATGGGCCCAGGAATACTTCAAGAAACCACTGTCTGTAAACACAGTCCGCTGTGCCATCCACAGATGCCATCTAAAACTCTATCGTGCAAAAAGGAAGCCATTGTTGAGCATGATCCAGAAGCGCTGCCGTGTTCTGTGGGCCAAGGCTCATTTAAAATGGACTGTAGCAAAGTGGCAAAGTGTCCTGTGGTCAGATGAGTCCAAATTTGACATTCTTGTTGGAAATCATGGGCGTCGTGTCCTCCAGGCTGAAGAGGAGAAAAACCGCCCCTCCTCCCCAGCGTTCAGTTCAAAAGCCAGCATCTCTGATGGTATGGGGATGCATTAGTGCATATGGTGTGGGACACTTGCATGTTTTAAAAAGCACCATGAATGCTGAAAGGTGTATAAAGGTTTTAGAGCAACATATGCTCCCCTCCACATGACATCTATTTCAGGGAAGGCCTTGTGTATTTCAGCAGGACAATGCAAAACCACATACTGCAGCTATTACAACAGCATGGCTTCTTAGTAGAAGAGTCCGTGTGCTGAACTGGCCTGGAAGCCTGTTTTAAACAAGAGTGGGATCAAATTCCAATGGCTAAAATCAAGAAACTTGTCTCCTCAATGCCCAGACGCCTCCACTCTGTGTTAAAAAGAAGAGGGGATGCTACACCATGGTAAACAGGCCCCTGTCCCAACTTTTTTGAGACCTGTAACAGCCATAAAATTTGAAATGAGCTCATTTTGTGGACAAAATTGTAAAATTTCTCAGTTTCAACATTTGCTATGTTCTCTCTGTTCTATTATGAATAAAGTACTGGCTGGTGTGATTTGAAAGTCTTTCCGTTTTGATTTTATACACAATTTACACAGACCAAACTATTTCGGAATTGGGGTTGTATTTTTCTGACAAAATGATTACGTACATGTACATGTGTCTGTGAGCTGTGTGCTGACAATTTGCATTGCTCATTTATAATTATTTCCTAGTGGTCATGAAAATCGTAGTCCAAATGGCGACAACTTAGGCGGGGTTAACTGTACAAGGTTCCTTTGTCCAATATGATAATAGTCACACTTTCTAGATTTTTATAATCAAAAGCACTACTGCTAAGACTTTTAGAAAATTATTTTTTGAGGGTTCATAAAGTTTTATTATCCTGGTTTAAATCGTTATTTTCTGGTTTGTTGTTCAATAAAATGCAATACTTTTTTTTTTTAAATTAATTATTTTTCAAATAATTCTTGGCGTCTTTCTTTAATTGTTACCTGTACAGTGGTGTGAGTTCGTTTTGTTTGTCATGGAGTCAACTGGGGTGAAGGTTTTCCATCTCAGGGTTCCAGCTCCCTGTATTTTATGTAACTAAATAAAATTGCTCCAGAGGACCCTCAACTAGCTTCTAAAATATGTCATAAATCAAATCCAAATGCATACACTCCGAATACATGTACATGTGCGTTTATGTTGTTTTTCCAGTAAATTAGCTCCAGATTTTCTCAGGCCAGCTGCAGCCCTAGACTCCCTATTGTTACGTGCTCTGTCATTTGCCAGTTGTTCTCATCTATGACAAACCTGACGAGTTGTAATCCAATAACGGTAAAGACCTGGATAAAATGTCTTTCCCGTTATTGGAATAACCAGGACTCTGCCATCTTCTATATAATCATCCGCTATGAGACAAACTGTCCTCTACAATGTCACATCCCCAGGGTCTGCCGTTTATCATGTCTCCTTTAGAACAAGGGTATCCGTCTGTTATGTGCAAGTGTAAATATCTATCCAATGACGGTGAAGACGGGGTGCAAGTCTTTACCATTATTAGAGTAACGGTAAAGACAGTACCACTGAAATATATTTTTTAATATTTCTGTGAAAAATAATAATCTAGCATTGCTAATGCACAACTGCAATCATTGTCATGTTTGCCAACTGTAAACATGCCGAAGTCCAGAAAAGCTTACAACTTTTTTTACCAAATGTCTTATTTGTCCCTTTTTGTGAAAATGGCCCACATATACACGTTAACGTTACGTTAATAGCGCAGCAGCCAGGCCAGGTCAAAAGTTCAGGGGGGAGGTTCGGGTGGGAGTATGGGTGGGATCTCGATACCGCGGCTCGATCCCCGATCACTACTGCGCTGACTCTGGCTCCAAATGTGCAACATGGCAGAGTCCATATCTGGGATATTTTGGCTCCATTTTTGATCAGTGCGAGTTAATGGAGATGTGTCATCCATTTTTATATGCAGTCCATGCTTATAGCACATTCATATACACAAACAACAGGGGCTAAATAAAGCTGGGGCTGTTTGAGTTTCAGCCCCGGCACCTGGGTCCACATTTTTCTGTTTCCGGGGGTCTGCCCTGGTAAATGATTGTACACTCTACTGAGGGTCATTACATCAGATCAGTAACTTGTTGTTTGAGTGTCGGACGTTTTTTAAAAGCGTAGTTAGCAGCTTACATCATTCAACCATATACTCTCATTGGTTCCAGCTATGTAAAGTTGCATCCATGCTTTAGATAAATGCACCCCAGCACAGGTGGATAGCAATCCAAATTAATAAGATGTCAGATTTTGTGGTCTGTGCGCACACATACAGTATGTCCATCCATGGCAACCCTGAAGCCACAGAGCCCCCCCCCACACCCACCCACACACACACAAAACAAATCCTAACTTAAACACTGACTAACATGGCTATGTGTGTTACACTCCTCACAGCACATTCATACACACTAACAGGGCAGTGTGTGTTATACGCCTAACAAGATAGATTCATATACAACCCCTATTCTGGAAAAAAAATATGCACATCATGAAAAATGCAAATAAAATGAAAGAGGAGTAATTTGAAAAGTCCATTTACCCACTTTTATACTGAAAACAGAACAACAACAACGCATTACGGTTCAGTGATGTCACTTGCTTCATATGATTGGCTTAAATTGAAAACGCTATCAAAGTTGGCCGCTACGCCTCTCCCACTTCAATAAACCAGATGGCCGTCCCCCTTATGTAAGGAAGCATCAGCACTCACCCCAGTCTCTGCAGTTTACAGTTTGGGTCCTCCAGTCCAGCAGAGAGTGTTCCCACTCCAGAATCATGAAGCTCATTGTCTCTCAGCTCCAGATCTCTCAGCTCTGAGTGAGGTGAACGCAGGACTGAGGCCAGAACATCACAGCAGCCCTCAGTGAGATTACACCAGCCCAGCCTGTAAGGAAGCCACGCACACATGCAAACACACAAGTTTGCACAGCTATCCTTATTAGGACATTGCATTGATTTCTTTTCATTAAGGACAGCCTAACCCAAACCCTAACCCTAACTATTACCAAATCGTGCCTAACCCTAACTTTCACCAAACCTGAATTCACACCTGACCCCTAACTTTAACCATGACCTCAGAAATGACGTTTTACCATTTTAGGACCAGGCTTTGGTTCCCATAAGGACTACTGGTCCCAACAAGGCTGGTATTTAAGTGTTTATACCAGAAAAGGTCCCCAATAGGTGACAAAAATACGTCCACACACACACACACACACACACAAACACAAACACACAGATTACATCAACCCAGCCAGTAAAGAAACCACACACACACACACACACACGCATGCACACACACGCATTTTCACATATACACTCGCACGCACGCACGCACGCGCACACACACACACACACACACACACACACAGCCCGCTGAGCAACTCTATCTGTACCACAATCTGTTGCTGCTGAATGGACCTTTCCGACTCGCTCCAACCAGCTTTGCCCCCCTTAGTTACTGTTGCCATGCCCCACATGCAGTTAAGCTCAGTTCCACATTGGCAACAGCACAGCAGAAGTTAGAGCACCACTCTCTCGTGCATATTCCCTAAATATTGCAGCTTCTTTCCTACCAAATGCGTCCAACTTTTTAACGGAAAGATATGCCTATGACCTCAAAATTCTTAATAGAAAGGGTGGAGATAAGAATAACTGCAAAGTGTTGGTGGAAAAGCCAAACACCCAATAAACTGCACATTGAGATCAAAGCAGGCAAAATAGAGAATCATACTGCACTTGTAAAGCAGGGAAAGTTTTAATACATTTGTTGCCATCACTGAGCTAAAAATAACACTGGATCCAGTCTGCTGTCAAACGGCAGTTGGTCATGAGTCAGACAATACGCTAGCTAGACTTCATAATAAATCATATTACGCAATGCAGCCAACCCTTAAACTAGTTACATCTATCTATAAAGCAAGAAGCGTCTGTCTGTGTATCTGTCTGTGTGTCTGTGGCTCGCATATCTCTGACTGTTCATCAGATCGGCCTAAGCTTTCGGACATGGCTTGCGCATGGCACGATGGTGTGCATCCTTCATTTTGCAGGTCTTTGCATAAATTTCCACTCCCCCTACGAGTACTTGCACTACTTGGATGAAAAAGCCAAGTGACCCTTGACTTGACGAGTTCATGTGTTGACGAAAAGATGTCGCCATTGTGCTTTCCAATGAAGCATGGTACCTGTCACCAGAGCGGTAGATAACTCAGAGTGGCGCCACTCATACCCCTTTTCCACCGAGCTGGTTCCAGTGCTGGTTCAGAGCCAGAGCCTGACTTAGCACCGGTTCTTTGGTTTTCCACAGCCTAAACACCAACTCCTGGCTCTCAAAACTGGTGCGAGAGTAAGCACCAACTGCTTGCTGGTCCAGTGCAAGCACTGATTATGTGGGGCGGAGTTTGACCAACAAGACCAGCTCGATCGCGGAAGTATTTTCAGCGTTCTGCCCACAGTAAATGTTGGAATAAAGAAGCATCTGTACTATATCCGCATGATGCGTTAATATGGCATTTTACTTTGCTGCTTCAGGCATGTTTTCTGCACCGCTTACATCTATATTAAGCATTACGAATATGAGTTAACTGGCTAGCTAGGGCATTCGCGAATTATGACCATTAGCGAACTTGAATGGCATTTCAAAACAAAACTACGTTAGATCATTCAAACTTATGAAGTTGGTATGAAATACGACGGTTGCTCATTTATATCTTCTGCCTGCATCCTTGGGAAGAGAAACCATGGATAGCGTGCTCCTATTATCACACACTGTTGCTGCCTAAGGTTTCAGTATTAACATGCATGGACAACAACGCAAGATATGTTACACATTTATTTTCAATATGTAATCTTAACTCAGTACGAGATCATAGCAATCAGGCTGTATTCCTTTCCCCCACTAAACGATAAGACGATAACAATAAAACCTAAGTGACTATAATAGTACACTGGACGCGAAACAAATTTTCCGCAGAACAGATTACATTCAAAGTCAACGCAAAGACGCGAATACACTGACTTTGAATGTAATCTGTCCTGCGAAGAATTCATTTCGCGTCCAGTGTGCAAGCTGCTTTACTGAGCATAGAACACAAGCATTATTTCAGTTTTAAATTTTTATTTGTGGTTTCCCGCAGTCCATACTGTATTTCTGCATTGCCAGATGTTACCTCAGCACTGCTGAGAGATACACAGATCTCGAACAAAGTTTATTTTCTCCTGATCTGTTGGTCTTAAATTACAGTGACGTAATCGCGTGGCTCTGATTAGGCTCCTCGGCGATGGAAAAGCAAACAGGTTCTTGGGAGGTTCGTGGGTTGAACCAACTGAGCACTGCCACTACCACCAGCACAGCACTAGCACCAGGTTCTTTTTGGCAGAAAAGGGGTATCATTGACTTCGTTGCTAGACTGCTCACGTGGTTCGTGGGGAAGCGCTATAGTTCCAAACAAGCGCCGCGCTGTCATGATCTCCTATGGGACATGGTGTGCATTCTTCTTTTTGCAGGTTTTTGCATAAATTTTCACTCCCCCTATGGGCACTTGCACTAGTTTGACATAATCAAGTTATTAATCCAACGTTCCTTATATTGGCGTTTTCCTCCAAACCACTTTCAATGACAAGCTAACTTTACTCACTCCGGTTAAGCGACTGACATTCTGAATCCAATCGTAGCTAGTTTACTGGTTAGCTACCGAGCCAACTTTTCTCACGTTAAAGTTTCTAAGCAGATTACAACATGCCATTACAAAATCCTTCACCATCTGGCTAAATGTTTTATGTTATCTACTGTTGCGAATGCCTGGCCTGGGTGGAATGAAGAAATCATGTTCTCAGCAGAATAGCTACTGGTTTGTAGCTACATCTAGTATTGTGTGCAGAAGTTCACAGGAGAAAAACAATACTATGCTAACGTATACATCTATGATGCCGCTGGTGTAATTCTTTCTTAGCAAAACATATGCATAGATTGTTGCTAACTAACTAATGAAGGCGACATGGCAAAAAAAGTAATTTGTTTACCTTCGAGCTAACAGCCTTGTGTTTGTTGAGTTTATTCACACTTAGTAGCATGGGAGGCCTTCCACATGCCTTAATCCATTGCAAACATGTTTCCAACTGCATTTCTGGCCTTGGAAAAAGGATTAATTGAGCTCCCTGTTGCCAGGCAGGGTATCTTTCATTAGTATTACACGTTCCCCGAGCGCATCTAAGAACTATTTTTGATAATTCAGACTCCTTGCCTATTACACACAGCTAATGACTGCACTGATTGTGGGACAATATGGCGGTGCTGTCGGGGTAGGCAGGGCCTTAGCAAGATAAGGTAATTGGTAGTTATCTGATTGGTAGTTATTCTACACTTGATTGACAGGTCAGAAAAGTCCATTGGGACTACTACTAGAGAGTCATTTTCATACAGATTTATAATTTTTTAAATACTTTGTTTATTGGGAATTTTCCAAAATTTGATACAAAAGCACAACTGGTCCAATGCCATCTTCTGTACATAAACAGGTAAGTTGACAGAAACAAGGGGAAAAGAAAAAACGAAAAGAAAAAGGCATGCGGCCAGTGTTAAAAAAAGACGCGAGGAATTCAGAGGAAGTGAAGTATGGCAGTTTTTAAATGGGTAGAGCGAGTGGGTAGAGCTTAAGTATACCATGGAACAGTAGGCAAATCAATCTTTTCTTTAATGAGGTTCAAGAAGGGATTCCATATTTTGTAAAAAGTCTTTAAGGAGCCTCGCAAGGAGTGTTTTATTTTCTTTAGTTTCAAGTGCGCAAAGGTGGGTGGGTGTGCAGCTTTCCACCTGAGAATTATTTCGTGTCCGGCAAGCAGAGTGACGAAGGCAATACTGTGAGCCTCTGCCCTTGACAACGCGAGTAGGTCTGGAGAAGTGCCGAAATTAGCTATGAATGGGCATGGAGCAATGGGTTTTCTTAGGCTATCTGAAATACAGTACTTTTCAAAATACAGGACCAAAATTCTTCAAGTTTATCACATGACCAAAACATATGGGCATGAGTAGCTGAACTAAAACTGCAACAACTGCAGGCAGGGCTCACATCAGCGAAGTATTTTGACAGCTTTTGTTTTGTCCAGTGGGTGCAATGTACGATTTTGCACTGCATTAGACCATGCCTGGCGCAAATTGCAGAGGTATGAACTCTCTTTAGGATAGACTGCCACAGTTCCTCTGTTATCTCCTCACAAAGATCTAATTCCCAGTCTGTCTTTATTTGAAGAGAGGAGCATTGCCCCTGAGATATCTTGCCAAAACAATATTGATATTATACCTTTAAATGTTGCTGGACGGTCTAATAAGACATCACATGAATTGGATGGAGGTAGAGATGGGAACTGGGGCAGCGTTGTGCGTGCAAAATCACATACCTGTGGACAGAGAAAAATAACTTTTCAATAAACTGAATTTAGAGCAAAATTGTTCAACTGAGGAGAAAATCCCATCTGAGTACAGATCCTTGAACGTTTTAATACCAGAGTTTTTCCAGTCAATGAATTTTTTTATCAAATAGGGAGGGTTTAAAGGCATGATTTGAAAGGATAGGGATTCTAGGCAGAAAGATAACCATCCAAAATGATGTCGTAACTGAGTCCAAATCCTCATGGTTGATTTCACTATTTATTTTCAATACAACCAGCTGGAGATGTAGAAACAGAGGAATATAATAAGGCTAAAGAGGAAGGTCGACATGACAAAGATTCGAGAGTGAATCACGACGGAGCATCAGCACCAGGATCTTCATACATCCAATTGGATGGATGTTGGAAGCCCAATAGTATGATAAAAAATATGGCCCTGCCATGCCTCCGAGATATTTTGGATGCGGCAGGATATTTCTTGTAATTTGTTAGGCTTTACAATTCCAAATGAAAGACACCATTATTGGATCAAGTCTATGGAAAAATGATTTGGGAATGAGTATAGGAATATGTTGAAATAAATGAGTAAATTCAGGGAGAATATTCATTTGAATTGAATTGATCCTGCCTGCGGTGGAAAGAGGTAAAGACATTCAACGTTTAAGACTAGACTCTGTCTGATGAATTAGAGGGAGAAAATTAGTTGAAAACAGCTTGGAAAATGTGTCAGTAATACATATGCCAAGATAAAGAAATTTGTGTGTTACTTTAAATGGGAGGGAGGTGAATGAGAGCTGACGCGTGGCCTCATTGATAGGAAATAGCTAACTTTTTTCTAAATTTAATGTATAAGCTGAGAGGTCCTGAAATTGTTCTAGGATACAAAAAACATGGTAAAGATTTTGCAAGGTCCGAAATATATAAAAGCAAATCATCAGCATAAACAAAAACTTTCTGTTCTTGACCTTCCCTAAAGATAACCGTAATATGCATATTATGCCGGAAAGCGAGAGATAAGGGGCTCTAATTTCTTGGCGCAGCGCAGGGTGGCGCAGCGTGGCGCAGCCCACGCAGTGGTAATTTCGTCCGGTGCAGCCCGCGCAGTGGTAATTTTGTGCGGTGCAACACCGTGCGCAGCCACTTTGGCAATTTGGTAGACGGACGTGCGCCGAGATGGGTGTGGCGGCGTAGTAGGGGGAGGTGTCAAATATTCATCAAGACGCAGTGACAATTTCTTGTATAAAGGGTCCGCCGTAAGTGCACAGAGAGCTCGCCACCTCCAACCTGGTTTACTTTCTGTGCAGTGGTAATTTGGCTGACCGGCGCACAGCGCGAACACGTCACCGAAACCTCACAGGCAGGTTTCCAGAATGTCAGGCACATTTCAATGCAATAAATAATTACAGCAACCACTATTTAATGTAACTATCTGAATCAGCACATAAATTATAGTATCTATATTGATTGTTCTGATGTCAGATCAAAGCCGGTTGGCACGCGTAATGGAAACTCGACCTGACAGCCCTCAGAGTGTCAGTGCATTCTCTGTGGCATGTTGCATGCTACACAACATAGCTGTACGCCATGGATGTCATTTTGACCTCACGTAGGAGACATTACAGGACTTGAGACAGAGAGAGGCCGAACTGCATGTGCCGTAGCAGCAGGGAGAGCACCAGCGCACACGGGAGAGGAGAGACCACCTGGCTGCACAGCTCTGTCCTTAACACTTGAACCGCGGCACTGATGTTAGTTATGCATGGTTTTTCATGTCAGTAAAAGATATGAGTTCATCCGTCCATGACTTTTTCTAAATGTGTTTTCTATGTTATGTCAAAGTTTTGACCTTCTGTTATAAAACCTCAGTGAGTATTGATATTAAATTACTTTGAGCGCCGTAGCCGCTTTTTGCGGCAGTAGCTTTGACCGCAAATACCCCTGTCTGCAACGAGAGAGAGAGAGAGAGAGAGAGAGAGATGTACATATGAGAGAGAGTGAGAGAGTGAGAGAGATGTGGGTATGTGTCCTTCAGCTGCTTTCACACGGACGCCAAAAGAATTTTTTTTCGACGACAGATTACATTCAAAGTCAATGCAAAGACGCGAATACACGCATGTATTAGCGTCTTTGCATTGACTTTGAATGTAATCAGTCATGCAAAAAATTTGTTTCGCGTCCAGTGTGCAAGCGGCTTAATACTATTATTGTCACTTAGGTTTTATCGTTTTTAGTGGGGGAAAGGAATACAGCCTGATTGCTATGATCTCGTACTGAGTTAAGATCACATATTGAAAATAAATGTGTAACGTATCTTGCATTGTTGTCCGTGCATGTTAATCCCGAAATTTTAAGCAGCAACAGGGTGTAATAATAGGAGCACGCTATCCATCGTTTTTCTTCCCAATGATGCAGGCAGAAGAAATAAATGAGCAACCGTCTTATTTCATTCCAACTTCATAAGTTTGAATGATCTGACGTAGTTTCGTTTTGAAATTCCATTCAAGTTCGCTAATGATCATAATTCGCGAATGCCCTAGCTAGCCAGTTAACTCATATTCGTAATGCTTAATATAGACGTAAGCGGTACAGAAAACATACCTGAAGCAGCAAAGTAAAATGCAACATTAACGCATCATGCAGATATAGGACAGAGGCTTCTTTATTCCAACATCTTAAAGGTCAGGAGAGGAGCTCATTTGATTGGTAAAGATTTGACTCGGCTGTGTTAAACCCACTCATGCCTTCTCTTCTCCCTCTTTGCCACTTGCGCTGGCAGGAGGGACAGAGGCGGGACAGAGGAGTACTTGCGCTGGGCTGCACCGGGCACAAAATTGCAAAATACGCCTGGATACACCCCGTTGGCGCGGCGCTCCCCCCATTCGCCGCGCCTGCGCCTGGTCAATGAATTTAGAGCCCTAGGGCTCAATAGCTGTGGCAAAAAGTAAGGCTGGAAGAGGACAACCCTGTCTTGTGTCACGGCCTACCTGGAAATATCTAGAAAATGTGTTATTAGAGCGGAAGGAAGCCATTGGACATGTGTATAAAAGCCTAATCCTAGACACAAATTTCTCTCCAAAGCCAAATCTCTCAAGGGTATAAAACGGAAACCTCCATTCTACCCTATCAAAAGCTTTTTCAGCATCTAGGGAAACTACTAATTCAGGGATAGCAGAGTTTGGAATATTATAAATAATGTCGTCTCACATTAAAAAAATATAAACCTGTCCTTAATGAAGCCAGTTTGGTCGGCAGATATAATACAGATTTATAATTAACTAGTTTTATTTATTTTTTCAATTTATTTACTTTATTGGTGTTCAGGGAGCAATTTTGTTTTGTTTTTTTAATGCATTTTTTTATTTAAGTTTATAATTTATTTATCCTGCACAGAGAAAAACATCCTCTTTTGTGAGTGGAAATGAGGTGTGCCTTTATTGAGGGAAATTCCATTCAACCTTCATCATAAGGTCAGTCTGGAGTAAAATTAAATTTGATTCACAACAGGTAGTGAACTCTGGTGACACATTCTGGTGTTATGCAGGAGAATGATCTGTTAAAAAAATTTGCTGCATAGAGTCATGATAATGACTTATCTTAGGTTAAGGTCACACAGCACACAACAGTACTCACCCCAGTGTCTGTAGTGTACAGTCTGGACTCATCAGTGCAGCACAGAGCAGCTTCACTCCCAAATCTCCCAGGTTATTGTTGCTGAGGTCCAGATCGCTCAGGGGTGAGTTTGATGACAGGAGAGCTGAGGCCACAATTTCACATGACTCGTGTGTGAGGTCACAGCTGCTCAGTCTGTGAAATGAGTTAATATAGTATAGAATAATGCTATCAGATAAACATGAAACATAGCATGCACAAAATGTAACAGCAATAATGGTAAGTGTTTTAGAAATAAATAGGATTTGAAGGTTGATGATGCTCTGTGGAAGATGTCTGTGCAACACTCTCCAATTGCAGCAACTGCAGCACTTTTGACCTGAGGGTTAGACTTCCTGTCGTAATGAACTTTGAAAATCTTATGCCGCAAGTTCTCGGAATTTGGGCTGTGGGTCCATCTAGCTTTCCTACAATCTTTTCTCTGGGCTTCACACTTCCATCCCATCCCATCCCAGAACAGTAGCTGCCACTGAAAGGAAAAATGTAAAAGATGACACATCCTTTTCAAAGTCTATAATTAACCCCTTTGCGCAGAAGCCAAATCCGGCAATTTATATTGCATAAATTGCCAGATTTGACTTCTGCGCAAAGGGGTCAACTATCAACTCTGAGAGGAATGTGTCGCCTTTTACAAGATTTGATAATCTCAGAGAGTTAAAAAAATAGCTTAAATGAAACAAGACTTGTAGTATTTAGACTACCATCTTATTTTGTTTATTTCAATAGCATTAGTGGAGAATTAGGGCTGTAAAGGACAAAAGGTCTTCATGAAAATTCAAAATTGAAGTTGAAAACAGAAATTCTGAGAATTTAAAAATGGCCAAAAGGTAAAACTATACATTTTGGGATCATAAATTCCTTGACCACAAGTATTTTACATCCAAGAACAATATTCAAAATTACAACCTGTCCATGAGCCAAATAAGATTGCTTTCCAAGCGGCACTCCAAGCTCTCAAGATTGTGCTCATCAAATTATCATACTCATTTTTAACACAAATCAATTTGTCTCATGAAGCTCAAAATGAATTAATGACTTGAAAGTGGGAATTAGCATGAGCTCATCAATGGTCACCAAAAACCTCTCAAACCCCCCAAAAAAGGTTTTCTCTATCACAAAGTATTGAAATTTGTTCTTTTTTCATCAGAGCCTAATCAGACAGCCCATGTACTCAAAAAACAGCTTTTTTTGTTGACAAAATGTTTACCCTCCAAGCAAACAGTGTGCTGTTACCACCTTGAAGTATGCAGCAAAAATCAAGTTTGTATAAACACGTTCCACGCCCTATAAGGAGCAAGTATATGACTCCCTAACTCCAAAATATACCTCATTTTTTTTAAAAAAAAAGATATTTCATCTTTAGAAAAAAGCAGGGAAAAAGATTGAGTGAAAATTGCTGGATTGAACGCAACAGCGGGTATTCTGAAGTTTTCGAGCTGTCCGCATATTAACATAGCATTTTCCTAGACTTTCTACACTGTGCAAAAAATTAAGGGAAGACTAGAAATCACATTCCAGATCTTGATGAATGAATTATTCCAGTTGAAAATCTTTACTGATGCACACTGTATAATTTGTTGAGAGCAAAATAATTCAACAACTGGCAACAGAAACCAAAATCAACAACCCACTGAGGGCTAGATTCAAAATCTTTCCAAAACTGAAAGTAAAAAAATTAAATCACAGGCTAATCCAACTTTTATAAATTTAAAATTTAAATTTAAATTTGAGCACAGCAACTCAAAATGTGTCTCAGTAGTGTGTATGGCCCCCTCTTGCCTGTATGCACTCCTGACAATGTCTAGGCAGCTCCTGAGTCAGCGGATGGTGTCCTGGGGGGAATATCATCCCAGACCTGTACCAGGGCATAGGCAATCTCCTGCACAGTTTGTGGTGGTACTTGCCAGCATCAGATGCACCAGTACATAACGTCTCATAGGTGCTCAGTTGGATTTAGGTCAGGGGAATGAGACGGCCAGTCATTCATCAATGCCATCTTCATCAAAGAGCTGCTTACACACTCTGACAACATGAGGCCGGGAATTGTCTGGCACTGGAAGGAACCCAGGACCCACTGCACCAGCATAAGATCTGACAGTCGCTCTAAAGATTTCATCCCAGTATCTAACAGCAGACAGGGTACCATCAGCTATGACATGGAAGTCTGTGTGACCCTCCAAGGATATGCCTCCCCAGACCATCACTGACCCACCCCCAATTTGGTCATGCTGGATGATGTTACAACCAGCATGACATTCACCACAGCGTCTCTAGACTCTTTCACATCTGTCAGTGTGAACCTGCTCTCATCTGTGAAGAGAACGGGCTGCCAGTGGCGAACCTGTCAATTCTGGTGTTCTCTGGCGAATGCCAAACAAGGTGACCGGTGCTGGGCTGTGAGCACAGGTCCCACTAGAGGATGTTGGTCCCTCATGCCACCCTCATGGAGTCAGTTTCTGACAGTTTGGTCAGAAATGTGCACACCAGTAGCCTGCTGGAGGTCATTTTTTAGGGCTCTGGCAGTGCTCCTCCTATTCCTTCTCACACAAAGGAGCAGATACCGGTCCTGCAGCAGGGTTGATGCCTTTCTATGGCCGTGTCCAGCTCTTTTCATGCAATGGCCAGCCTCCTGGTATCTCCTTCATGGTCTTGAAACTGTGCTGGGAGACACAGCAAACCTTCTAGCAGCTGCACGTATGTACGTGCCATCCTGAAGGAGCTGGACTAACTGTGCAACCTCTTTGGGCTGCAGGTACCACCTCATGCTATCAGTTGTGACAAGGTCACTAGCAGAACACAAAATTATAGAATAATCTGTCAGGAAGAAGGAAGAGAGAGCAATGGTCTGTGGCCACCACATGCACAACCATTCCCTTTTTGGGGGTTGCCCTGCTTTTCCATCGCTATTGCACCTGTTGTCAATTGAATCCTTGACTTTCCAAAAGGTCCAACTCTAAGGAACACTCTTTTTCAAGAAAGGGAAAAACTGATTTATTTTTTTACCCATATGTTATGACCCACATATTTTTAGTTTATTTCTTTGCAAGAGAGTGCCATTGGGATACTTTTGGCTGAAATTACAGGAAAGTTCCCCTTTTTGTTATAAGACATGCAGATCCCTAATACATTGGAGTTGGGCCCTTTGGAAACTCAATGACTCAATTTCATTTGCACCTAAGCAGGTGAAATTGATTCACAATCACTTGTGCTTCCTAAATGGACATATTGATATCCCTGAAGTTTAACTGACTTGCTGTTCTACAATAATTATTAAGTGTTATTAAGTGTTCCCTGTGTTTTGTTAAATGCAGTATATTTTCCAAAATGGATAGCCACTTTGAGAAAACACCACCATATTAGTTTTATTTGCAAAAGCTAATGGTTAGTGATTATGATAATGATAATCAACAGTATGATAATCATAGCAATGGTGGCAAATGGAAAAACTGATGATAGCCAGCTAGCTAAGTAATTGAAATATTTCAAACAACAAATGGCCCGTTTACACATCGAGGAAAAATACTCCCCAAATTTCTTCCTAATCCAGAGAATCAATGCTGTCAAGCTTGGGGAACCCTCCAGTCCTGTCCAATTTGGACTTACTACCGGTGTCTATGTATGTATTGGTCTTTTCCATCTTGTAAAAGTGATGTGAACACCCCTGGGTAGCTGGGTAGTTTTTAATTCACTTGCATTATTCAGTTGTGCAACGTTGAGAAGATATAACCTAACTTGCTTGGTTTAATATACTTTTCCTGGAGGCCACCCCAATTTATTTCAATTAATATGGAAGCTCTTACTGTTCAAAATTGGATAAAATTCTCAATCAACGGATAATTACCGGGAAAGTTCAATGTGGGCGTGAACGAAAGCTGCACTTTACGCAGATTAAGCTCAGCGAGCTCTAATATGACTTCAGTTCCGGGAGAGATTGTTTGAGGCAAAAACTAACAACTGAATCCTGCCAGGGACATACCTATGCATTAATCAATGGTAAGACACTGTATATTTTTAAGAGCCATTTCATGAGAAAATGGCACTTTTTGAAGAAGTTGAGGGGCTGCCCCGCTGGAATTGAATGAAACTTGGCACATAGGTAGATATGGGTGTCTCATGGAAAAAGCCTAATTTTTAGGTCCGTATCTCACTTTGCCTGCCGGTGGCATCACATAGAAGCCAATAAAGTGGCTCAGTTTTGTGGTCCAAAAGCTGTTGACACCACATTTTACATCAACTATCATGACTTAAAGGAGGACTATACTGACCTAAACATTTTGACTTAATCTTATAGTAATTAACGCCAACATAATATCCACTGTCAATTTTTTTGGCCATACATACCCCCTGTTCTTTTAAATGACCATTAATTAGCCGGAATTGCTGTTTCCAGGAGGCCGCCATTAACGCCACAAGTGGCATGAGAACTTGCGAGATAATAACGTCACTGCGGCTGCCACATGCATTCATGTGCATGATGCATGCGATGTCAAAATGTCTGAATACATGGATATCTAAATAAATTAGACTACCAACCAATTTAAAATTGTTCATTGAGCAAATCAACTGTTTGATTGCAAATTGAGCCAAGTAAATGGGAAGGGGGTGAAAGCAATTGTCGAGTAGAGGAGGATGATTTTGAAGACCTTAACTTTGCTTAGTTCAGCATGCAGTTTGCCTGAATGTGTTGGCTTGATTATTACATTTGGCCATTGTATGCGAATCTTGTTCAATTATTAAATAAAAAATGTTAAAAATTTGCGGCACAGATTTCCCTGAACGTGCTTGCCCTGTCTTCGGTGCATTTGTCCATTGCTTGCAATGCGAAAATAATTTCTCTCTCACATTCACGTTTGATGCACTTCACACAATGTTTTCTACTTCGCTTATATTTCAAGACACTTAAAAACCAGGGCCATCTTAACATGATTTTATTTTTAAGAAATCTTTTTTAATAATACGTGAAAGTTTTCCGACGAGAGGTGGAATTCAGAGGTCTGCTATTTATTCAGATTACTGACATTATTTCAATCTAGCACGGTAGCCTGGTTCGGTTTGTCTGCTTCTCATTATCTCTTCTAAATCATTATTGGCTTGATTTTGGTTTTGATTGGTCAGTTGGCTGAATAAATGGCTTGATTACAAGTTAGGCAAAGTACACGGGAATTGATTTAAGGTGAGCTAATTACGCCACGGTGACGGCCGCTGTCCAGCCTCGCTAGTAATTAGCAGACTTCAAATTGAATTTTTCTTTCCAGAAGCATTTCAAATGGCCTCTGATGTTAGTTCCCCTCTAAATTAAAGTTGTGTCGCATAGAAAAAGGTAATAATCAGGCTCGTCTGTCTGCCCCATAGAGGAAGCGGGAATATCTCGGTCATTCAACATTCTCAGTGCAGGACCGCAGGACAATGGAAATTCATGGCGCTGACAGCCGCACTGACGTCACGATTAGGGGCGCCCCAAGCGGATCGAGGGTGATTTTTGTCTGCTGTTGTGAAAATGGCGCAGTCCACTAGTTTTGTAAAATCGCTCATAAAAATTAAAGAAATCGTAAAATAAAGAAAACAAAGTCGTAGGAGCTTTTTTCATGATATACTGAAATAATAACACCCAACTTTCCCAGCCATGATAGTCCTCCTTTAAGGGTACAATATGTTATACTTTTATCGTGACCTGTGACACTTCAGGTCTGGATAGACATTAAAACCACATCAGCACCAAGCTGGGTAACTACGTTATTGAGCCAGAATTATTTGAGAAATAACAATAAAAATAGAAAATGGGAATAAAATAATATCCCAGACAGATACCAATCTACAATAGTTTATTATGTGTTTTTTTTCTTTTTAAAAGTACCTGGGTACCTGGGTATCTTGCTGGGTTAGTGCAATGGACAGCCGGAAAAATGGTCGAAATTGATTTTTGGTGCATGTTTGCAGGATAAGTTCTCAATACCCCAGATATGTACTGTGGTGGAAAATGTTGTTTATTGTGCTACTGGAACTTTATTTTCAGGAATACTAAGCATTTCTCTGGTAGTATCTACACTTTTCAAGCAAGACGGAGCCAAAGTTGGAGGAAAACTCAAAACAGACCATTTCATAGCAGATTGCGCCTATGTTTAGGTTGCATTATTTTGTTTACCCAGCAAGACAGAGATCTGAAATTCTCCGGATGCATAGTCCCTTTGGGGTACATTACGGCATTAGTGAAATCTCAATGGTTGTATTTTCAGTGCAGATGATATTCAACATCAAAAGTCGGAAAATTTTGCCCCCAAGGGGCGCAGTAGGCTGCATGCAAGTACTAGCTATCCCCAGCAATGTACCAAAGAAATTTTTTTTTGAATTGTGATACACGGGTACAGTGCTGTGAAAAAGTATTTGCCTACTTCCTGATTTATTATTTTTTTGCACATTTATCACACTTAAAGTGCCAGGAGGCCGTACAACTTTTTTTTTTTGTCTATTCAAACAACTCACTATATGCAATTCGTGTTGATGATTGATTCCCAACAAATAACTACCATTTTGGAGAAATTCGCATTTTATTGTTAGAAAAATCTGCCAATTTGGGAGTCTGAATCTTCCAAGAAACATCTTCGGAAATCTTCGGAAGTCTTAGGGTGATGACGTATGCAAAGGGACTCATAGGGATAATGGCTGCCATTGTTTAATTTGGGTATGGTGTTGTTAGTTGAGTTTTTGTCGAGCTATAAATTGGAAGGACTTTGTCCTGAATGATGACACCAAAGTCTGCAGTACTCATTTTGCCAGCGGCTGGCCCGACTACGTTGACCAAAATGATGTTGACATCACTCCGTCTGTGTTTCTCTTCAAACGAAAAGAGCTCACACCAACACAAGCTAAAAGTAAAGAGCGATCTGATCGGAGAAATATGGTGAAGGTACTGGTTGATATTAAATTATTTAAGTTGGCCCACTAATTGACAAAGAATTATTTCATCTGTTGTTGTTTCAAGCTGTTGTTGTTACAGTGTCCAGTTTTTGTATCCAAATTTTGAAAAGGGACTGGCTTTGTTTGATCCTGTAGGCTATACTTAAAGTAGATGTTAAACTCTACGCAAACAAATATCAAGCCAAAGGGGGCATGTTAGTGCCATACAACATTTACAATCTAGGTCAGCTCTGAGGGGCTTACATTATAGAACTCAGCCCCTCAGAGCTAAGTGTAGGTCTGGTTTTCTTTTTGCTGCTTGCAACAATCATTTGGTTTCCTTGTGATTTTGATTTCATAATTACTAGCTATATACTGCCAACAAAGTTGAATTTGCTCGCCAGTTAGTTTTGTGGACTTGAAATAATTTCATTAACACCACAATGATTGGGTCCTGCGGCCCAATTTCGCCCCTTTCCCAAATGTGAAAACGCTTGTAACTTTCCATATTCGTCCGGCCACATCCGAAATTCGATATTTTTGAGCGCTCGCACATGTTCAACCCCAAATGCCGGAATAGCGCCCCCTAAACACGTTTCAAAATTCCCATAGGGAAATTCGGTTACTTTGTCGTAGGCAGACGAAATTTGGTAAACATATGTATCATACCCAGACATACAAAAAACTTCAATGGAGCCATGCCCTAAACCCAACAGGAAGTTGGCCATTTTGATTTGAATTTTTTAATTTGAAAACAAACTCCTCCCAGGGATTTTGCCCGATCGACTTCAAATTTGGTACAGATCATCTAGAGACCAAGCTGATCAAAAGTTGCGCTCTGCATGTCTGTAGGTCAAAGGGCGTGGTTGCTAGGGCGTGACAAAGTTTGGCGATTCGACAAAAAAATTTCAAAATGCTCTCACGCCCATATACTTCATCTTAGCAGCTTCAAACTTGCTGGACATGATAATGTCTCCACCCTGAATGTCCCGATATCATAACTTTTCACTTTACTAATAGTGTCCCCCGGTGGTAACAGGAAGTGACCAGTGTTTACTTTGAAAACGAACTCCTCCTAAAAAGTTTTCCCGATCGACTTCAAATTTGGTGCAGATCATCTAGAGACCAAGCTGATCAAATGTTGTGCTCTGCATGTCTGTAGGTCAAAGGGCGTGGCTGCTAGGGCGTGACAAAGTTTGGCGACTCGAAAAAAAAATTTCAAAATACTCTCACGCCCACATACTTGATCGTAGCAGCTTCAAACTTGCTGGACATGATGAAGGCTCCGCCCTGAACGTACCCATATCATAACTTTTCACTTCACTAATAGCGCCCCTCCGGTGGTAACAGGAAGTGACCAGTGTTTACTTTAACATGTACTGATGACACATAGTTGAACCCATCAACTTTATTCCACTTCTAAAACATGCAGAACAAGTTGGTGAAGCCACATTATGAATGCTGTAAAGCTACGAGTAATGGCGTCCATGTGGCGAGGCGGCGACTACAGATCCCTCGCCATGAAAATACATTTGGGTTTTTGATGTCTTTAATGCACTCGTATCATCATGAAAATTAATGAAAAGCTCAAGAGTGGCGAGCTCTTACATCTGATGGGGGCGTCGCCCATAAGGGGAGCAAAATGCCTCTCTCTGGCACCATTGGTTTACTCCAAACAGGAAGTCGGCCATTTTGATTTTAACGTGTCATTTTGGCCTGATTTCCACACGTTGTATTTTAACAAACTTCTCCTAGAGATTTCGTCCAATCAACCTCAGATTTATTACAGATCATCAAGAGACCAAGCTGATCAAAAGTTGTGCTCTGCATGTCTGTAGGTCAGTGGCCGTGACCGCTAACAGGAAGTGACCAGTTTTTACTTTCACTTGTACTGATGACACAAAGTTGAACCCATCAACTTCATACCACTTCTAAAACATGCAGAACAAGTTGCTGAAGCTACATAATGAATGCTGTGAAGCTACAAGTAATGGCGTCCGTGTGGAGAGGCAGCGACTATCGATCCCTCGCCATGAAAATACGTTTGGGTTTTTGATGTCTTTAATGAACTCGTATCATCATGAAAATTGATACACAGGTCAAGGGTGGCGAGCTCTTACATCTGATAGGGGCAGCGCCCATGGGGGGCGCAAAATGCCTCTATAGCGCCCCCTTGAATTGTTCAAAAACCTCTCTCCATAAGCGTTTCTTTTAAATAGGAAGATGAAAATTGTTACACATGTGTATGTTGCCAAGACGCACAAAAAAAGTCTCTGGCACCATTGGTCTACTCCAAACAGGAAGTCAGCCATTTTGATTTTCACGTCATTTTGGCCTGATTTCCACACGTTGTATTTCAACGAACTCCCCTAGAGATTTTGTCCAATCAAACTCATATTTATAACAGATCATCAAGAGACCAAGCTGATCAAACGATGTGCTCTGCATGTCCGTAGGTCAATGGGCGCGGCCGCTATGGCGTCCCCATTTATGATGCTTCGCCAAGCATATTCGAGCAGCTCTCTCTCCCTCATATTTCATCCAAACGGCTTCAAAATTCCTGAACATGATAAGAGCCCCGCCCTGAATGCCTCCATATGCTCTTAGGCAATCTCGCTCATGGCGCCCCCTTGTTGAAACAGGAAATGCCATATTTTACATTGACATTGGCTGATTTGCTCGAAACTTCACATTTGTGCTGAGGGTCTGCCCCTGAATGCACCTGCCCACGTTTGGTTACGCTCCGAGAGCCCCCTGGTGGATGAAATATCAACTTCCCATAACTCCTATGTGCTTTGTCCGATTCGCTCGAAACTTTATCACAGGTTGGTGCCTGTACTAGACCTGTCCAATGGTCGTGAGAGCACACCTGCACCCGTCATAATCTCACCACTAGCCCCAATGTGCACAAGGGTGCGAGGGCCCGTTCAACGCTGCTTGCAGCTTTAATTGATTTTGGATTTTCATTTGTGCTGAAAATAACAACGTCGAGGACTTACCTTGACAGTATCTGGCCGATATAGTCTTTCAAGTCTCAGTTGTGCTGAGGGAGTGTAGGAGAAAACTAATGGCGTTTAATCAAGCTATATTGTCAGGGGGAGAGAATTTTGTATCCAACCACAACTTTTTCCGGCTTTTTATTTGCCAGAACAATTTTAAAAGGGGGCTGCCCATATATTTTAGGTGATTTTTACCAGTGAGAAGGGGGTTTAGAATTTGATATTACCCGGTGTGTTATCAGTAACATGGCAGCCGCCTTTACAATATGCTACTAACACAAATAGCAGCACTTGAAACTCTAAATTTCCTTGACTGGACGTACGCTTGACGTGTTTACATATCCTAATTTTTCTCTGGGTACCCAAACATCTATCGATATTGGTGTAGGTTGAATACAAAATTCTCAATCTCGTCATCTGGACACAAAATGTACGCTGCACACCTTAGAATGTTCCTGAACAAAAATTATTCCTGAATATAGTCCGAATCCACGCTGTAAGCTGCCTTTTACCACGGGGAAAGAGAAAGAACTTATAATCCCCCCCTTTTCAATGTAATTTGTGCATCTTCTGCCCCACATAGTCTGCAAAGAGCATGTGTGCGACCTAAATCTCACTTATGCCAAACTGTTCTATATCATGTTTAGGGAGTAAATTAAAGGTCCCCAATTATGTTGATCCTTCTTTTAATACCTACAAGCAGGGCCGTCGCAGTGGGGGTTTATCCGGGTAAGCTGTTCTGGGGCCCCAAGCACGGGGGGGCCCTTGGCATTTGTTAAACTTTGAATATTTTTTTCTTTTAATCAAATATCTTGAGTATAAGAAAATGGCAAGAATATTAAAGTAAAATCAAATTTGTTATATCAGTTTAATGATAAGGTTGCTTTGATCAAAGTAAGACAGTCTGGGACTACCTGCACCCCCCTTGCAAAAATGCAAAATGGTTCATACCGCCTAAGGCTCTCTGCTCGTGAATGGTTCCTAGGCAACTCACTCACACACAACGCTCTGGGAGGATCTGAGAGGGCAGACAGTTCAGACAGAAAGATGACTCTTTCAAAGATTAGGCAGAAGTCAGGTTACCAGAAGAGAAAGGAGAGGGAGGAGAAAGAAAGAAGACAGAAAGTAGGCAGCCAGGAGCTTACAAAGTATTTTTTCAAGAAAAGGTTTCTTCAGCCCTTAATGTTTAAAGCACATGGTGAGAAAGTTTTACACGGTAAACAGGTGCTTTGCGTGTACTGAGCGCAGGGATTCTCCTCTCTCCAAATGCGAGTGCCAAATGTTCGGGTTCTACTGTGTGAAGTAAAACGGGGAAAGGAGTTTGGATACTTTCACAGAAAGATGGTCTTCTACATAAATAGTATACTGCTGCTTATCTAGACACCAACTCAGGAAAGGCCCAGGAAAGGTCCAGAAAATAACCGGGCTGTAGGCAAACTTTTGAATAGCCCAGAGCCATTGAATAGCCTATTGGTGAAGGGAAAGGTAACGAGAGCATGGAGGACGCAGCCCGCGACACCAATGATGCACAGAGCGCGCAAATTGTTTCTCAACATTTCCTTTTAATTTAGTGCAGTGAATCACAGAACTACCAGCGTGTAACATAAAAAAATCCGTCTTTTGAAACATATGAAGTATATTCACAGTTATGCATAAAATTTGAAATCTCATTGGTATAAAGCTTGGTTGGTTGTAAACTGGTGGTGATTGTGAGCGTAACAAACGCACAATACATGTTCTATTACCAAGTACGTATGCAGTGCAGATAGAAATGTACAGTATGTTATAAAACATGACCAGTCCAACATTTTAAAAGGCCAAAAAAGAACGAATGCAAAAGGAATACCATCATAATTACATATGCATTGCAGACATGCATCAACAGTATACATATACTTGTACAACAGTCCATAATTTGAACTCAGAAAAATAATCTTAGTCACATAACTGTGTACATGAAGACAGAATTTTTAGCGCAAAGTTTAAACTGTTTTATACTTTTCATGTTATCCGAGGCAAAATGACGTCAACCCAGCATGTGACTTGCTCTATCCCTCAGTCTGTCCTTAGAATTCGAGTGCGGTTTGGCGGCACCTGGTGGTGCAGGCTAGAGGTGCTCCTTGGCCTTGGCCCTGAGTGCAAGCATATACAGTAAAAGAAGTGGACGGCGGGATGGCGCTGTTCTCAATGGGAGAGCGTGAAGCTCAATTGAACGAGTTTTCAGATGAACACCACGCCTACCGCGCAGGCTCGAAGTCAGCTCGCTGACGTAAACCAACGGCCTGAGAAGCGGTAACTCGTCTGGTAGGTGTACCCTACACATAATTCCCAGCGAGCAAGTGATTGCGTCTGTAAGTATAATCTGATTCCGTTCGATGTTATAATGTTTTAGTTCCATTACTTCATAGGTACTTCACTTCGTTAGCGATGTGGCTCAATCGTCTACTGTCTTTGATTCGTCTATGGGCTTCTGGTGTAAACAGTACGGTTATTTACCTCCTGTGCGACAGAAAGTCGCCAGCATTTCACGTCACTTTTAGCCTAGCCTAGTGCCATTGGCTAAAAATGCTTACTATTAGACCATAACGCTACATACGAAGTAAAGACGTCTGCTACAAAATGTGGTTTCTCTGTAGAAAATATTATCGCTGACACAAAGCGTTTTTAGTGTAAAGCTATTTGATGTCAAAAGTCAGACTAAATGAATGGGGGTGAATGGAGAAGCTACCGCTAGGTGATCATCTGCTATCTTCCAGAGCGTTCAATTGAGCTTCAACTTCCAGGTGTATTCCTACCCCCTTGAGTGCAAGTACCCCTGACTGCAGGCCGCAGAATGGGGCGGGGTCGGACAAAGAGGCGGGGACGGACATCCAATAGGCGTGGTCTATGGCAATGACAAGAACAGCACTATCTGCTGGACTACTGCAAGAAGTACAAATACTCATCTGTACTCTATGGAAATCATAAATGTATTTAAGTTAATGCGTAAATATGTTAAAATACAATTAAAAATTTACTTTATAAATATTTTATCCCATATATATATATATATATATATATATATATGTAATATTCTAATCTAATCGCCCTTAAGGGGTTTTCTGCAATAATGACCAACTCGCCGTACATTATCCCTCTTGCAGAGAACGGAACACAAAGTGCTTCGCAATGACAACTATGATACCAAAGAAGGGCAGAAGTTGATAGGAGACACGAGAGAGTGGGACACGAAAGGAAAACAGCGAAGAGGACATGTAATGGCCCTGGAAGGACAGGGCCTCAACCTTGGCCCAGTGCGGGGCCCCGAGAGCTCGGGCGGGGGCGGGCTTAGCCCAGGGCGCCGGGGAGGTCCCCTGGGAACGACCTGGGAGCAGGCCCGGCCCCCCTGAGCCACACAAGGCGGAAGGGGAAGGTGACGGCCAAAAGTAATCTGATGGGGCAGGTTTGGGCCCTGCCGCGGCTGCACCCCGGGTCGAGCTGGGGGTCTGAGGAAAGGGCTCCTTCCCAGCTTCGCCCTGCCACAATCCCCGTGACGATAGCTGGCCGCAGGGCAGAGATACGGGAAATACGTAATCCGACGGAGCGCAGCCGCCTTCCACGGGCCCCCCCGGGTCTCTGGGGGCCGCAGCCCTCCTCGAGGGGCCTCGTCCCATCCGGCCCAGGCTCCCGGAGGCGCCCCAGCAGGCGATGACTCAGGCCCCCCCACCCGGGAAGGCCGGGGGCCAGAATGCGTTGACGCCTCCCGCGGCCGACCACCGCCGCGCCCTGGGTCCCAGCCGGGGGTCCCCTGAAAGGGCTCCCCCCCGCCTTCGCCGCCTCAAAACTCCGTCTCGATAGCGTGCTGCAGCGCAGAGTTATTTGCCGAAAAGCCTCCCCCTCCTCTCGAGTCCCCCCAGCGCACCTTTCTCTGTCTCTTCCAGGTGACTCGCCCCAAAAGGCCCCCGCGGGCCAGGCTCGGGGGTAGCAGGGGAAGGGGTGAACCGGTGTCACCCTCTTCAGCTGGGTGGTCGTAATGTTCTGGAGCAAGGAATCCGATTTTAAAAAGTAATGCAGTGATACCTCCAGCTTTCAGAAATTTGACTAAGTCCCGCTGCGGATGACCAGTCATTTTTCTGAAATACGAGTCCCGGGCTGCGTCCAAATAGTCAAAAAATTACGTCCTATCCACTAAAACCTAACCACTTCTCTTTAACCTTTCTGGAAAATGTCATAAGATAAAGAGGTGTAAAGGGGAATTCCAAACGACTTAGGAAGACAACCGAGCTAATTAGAGAATCCGAATGCACTTACACTAGGCAACGTAATCATGAGTCTCCTGCCCATCATATACGTTTCTTTACGCAATTAGCCAGATCAATGGTCATCGCTTTAAATATTGCTGCTGCGCAGGATTGTGGGATAGTGTTATCTCCTTTCTTTTCTAAAAGGATGGTTCTGTGTACCCTTTGCTAAAGGAGGTAAATTAGGAAGCACTGACACCTTTCCTTAACATTTAAAGAATTCAAATCCCCTTGTCATGGCTGCCATGTAATTATTTCCGGATCATTTTTTAGGAGTTAGGAACTTTCCTAGGCAAAAAAGACTATTTGGACGCAGCCCCGCTCTTCAGAAATTCGGGATTAACTTGGGCCATTTGACAGCAACGTTTAGGGGTATTACCGCCACCAAATGGTAGGGAATGTGCAGTGTCGGGACATCAGGGGGCGGGGTTGGACATCAAGGGGCGGGAACTGATTTCCTGCACTCCGTAGCGAGGGCTCTCTCCTTGAGTGGCCATCCATGGCCGCCTTCTTTCAATCTGGGTTGATGTTACCCGCGGAGCCATTCGAGCCCTAGGCAAGCCCTACTACACTAGATCCTGGGTCTCTTCACTTCTGTTTACGGGCCGTTGATACTGAGCTTCTCTGTCTCTGAATTAAATAGCGGGCTGCAGCCTATATGGCACAATAGTTGTATCACCACCCACGGCTTGGTACGTATGGAAATGGGAGGCCTAGAAAAGAGACCCTACCCTCCTACCCAGCGGGCATCTCATAGGCTAGACAAAATGGGCAGGTGTAAGGAATGAAGGCATCCAAGTTACCACTACAAAGCAGCCCTTTTCTTGGCAGGCTGCTGCCTGCTTGCTATGACCTGTGTGCCCTTTTTCAGGACAACCACTCGCTCCACGCGACTGCTGTGCCCTTTTTCATACCCAAGCACCATGCCCTGGGGAAATCCTAGAATTAACATTAAAGCCTGCACTCCAATTCTAATAGTAAAGGACAAATGCTGAGAATTTGTTATTTTCTGAAAATGTACAAAAGTACCAACAATATAAAACTGTACTCTGTACTGACTACTGGTAAAGGTCTTGCAGGTTGATACAGTGCAACAATCACCACCAGCACTCTTTTTAGCTCCCGCCGCTTGCGGTGCAGGAGCTATGGAATCGGGCTCCGTCCGTGCGTGCGTGCGTGCGTCAACACATTTCGCTTTATCTCATCAACGATTTCAGTTACAGGCTCCTAATTTTTACTGGACATGCATCTCACAGAGCCCTACAAATGACGCGCCTAAAGGTGACCTTGGCCAATTTTTTCAAGGTCACTGGCCTCAAAATATCACCAAAAACTTTGACAATTTGCTTTATCTGATCAACAGTTTCAGTTACAGGCTCCTAATTAGCTCCTGCCACCCGAGTAGCACGGGAGCTATGGTATCGGGCTCCATCCGTGTGTGCGTCCGTCAACAAAAACTTTAACGGCGGGAGCTTCTGGGGGCCGCCAGTGCCCTATATTCCAATTTACGACCAACCAAGCTTTATACCAATGAGATTACAAATTTTATGTCTCACTGTGCATGTACTTTATATGCAGTCCCGTGAAAGTGCCCCCTTCCTGATTTGTTTTTTTTTTGCATATTTGTCACACTTTAATGTTTCAGATCATCAGACAAATTTTAATATTAGATAAAGATAACCAAAGTAAATACAAAATGCAATTTTTGAATGACGATTTTATTTATTGAGGGAAAAGAAAGCTATCCAAACCGACCTGGCCCGATGTGAAAAAGTAATGGCATAGAACAGTGGTGAACCTTCCCAGGAGTGGCCCGGCCTACCAAAATTACTCCAAAAGTGCATCGACGATTCATCCAGGAGGTCACAAAAGAACCCAGAACAACATCTAAACAACTGCAGGCCTCACTTGCCTCAGTTAACTCTTTCAACCCCAGATATTCTAGCATCACTATACCCTTCAACCCCACAGCCCTCTGTAGAGGGCTGGTCATTATCTGGACATTGTATCTTACTGTTATCTCTGGAATCCCATTAAATGTAACCTGATATGTTCCAATCAATTAGTCAGATTGTTTGAATTTTCCCTACAGGAATTTGGGGTTGAAGGGAATAATGTGGGGTTGAAGGAGTTAAAGTCAATGTTCATGATTCAACAATAAGAAAGAAACTGGGCAAAAATGGCATCCATGGGAGAGTTCCAAGGCGAAAACCACTGCTGACCAAAAAGAATACAAAGTCTCGTCCCACATTTGCCAAAAAACATCTTGATGATCCCCAAGACTTTTGGGAAAATATTCTGTGGACTGAGGAGACCAAAGTTGAACTTTTTGGAAGGTGTGCGTCCCGTTACATCTGGCGTAAAACTAACACAGCATTTCACAAAAAGAACATCATACCAACAGTCAAACATGGTGGTGGTAGTGTGATGGTCTGGGGCTGCTTTGCTGCTTCAGGACCTGGACGACTTGCCGTGATCAATGGAACCATGAATTCTGCTCTCTACCAGAAAATCCTGAGTGAGAATGTCTGACCATCAGTTTGTGACTTCAAGCTGAAGTGCGCTTGGGTTATGCAGCAGGACAATGATCCAAAACACACCAGCAAGTCCACTTCTAAATGGCCTAAAAAAAACAAAATGAAGGTTTTGCAGTGGTCTAGTCAAATTCCAGACTTAAATTCAATTGAGATGCTGTGGCATGACTTTAAACAGGCCGTTTATGCAATGTGGCTAAATTAAAACAATTCTGCAAAGTAGAGTGGGCTAAAATTCAGATCTCAGTCTTGCTAGGTAAACAAAATAATGCCACCTAAACATAGGCACAATCTGCTATGAAATGGTCCATTTGAGATACTACCAAAGAAATGCTTGGTATTCCTGAAACTAGAGTTCCAAAAGCACAATAAACAGCTTTTACCACCACAGTACATATCTGGGTTATTGAGAAAATATACCGCAAACATGCACCAAAAATCAATTTCGATCTTTCTGGCTGTCCATTGCACTAAGCCCGCAGATTCCAAGGTACTATTTACTTGAAATGATAGTCTTGTTGTGGGTTAACACATAATAAAGCATTCTAGATTGGTATGTGTCTGGGATATTATTTTATTCCCATTCCCATTTTTAATTTTTATTGTTATTTCTTGAATAATTCCGGCTCATTAACCTAGTTACCCAGCTTGGTGCTGATGTGATGTTAATGTTTATCCAGACTTGAAGTGTCACAGGTCATGATAAAAGTTTAACAGATTTGGTACTGTGTACCCTTAAGTCATGATAGTTGATGTCAAATGTGGTGTTAACAGCTTTTGGACGACAAAACTGAGCCACTTCAGTAACTTCCAGGTGGCACCACCAGCAGGCAAAGTGAGATACGGACCTAAAAATTTGACTTTTTCCGAGAGACACCCATATCAACCTGTGCGCTAAGTTTCATTCAATTCCAGGAGGGTGAACTGTGCACCAAATATCACATGGAATGGCTCTCAATATAACATGGCTATGCTGGACAGTAAAATGACATCTTATCAATACCATGTTAAATCTTCATGGGCGACAGTGGTGAGACTTAAAGCATCCACATTCAAATAATTTACGGGCTCCGCTTACTCATGAATATTCAAAATACTTTTCGTATCTACTTAATATTGATAGGATTTTGCAACTGAATGCATCAGTTGAGCAGGTACATGGAAGCTAGAATCTACGATCTACACCTCTGCGTAACCGGCCTCCTCATCTTCCCACAGCTCTGCAAGCTAACGCAGAGATACATGCAGATATACGAAATGCCAGGAAGAGACGTGTTAACATATGACCAGGAAATGCAGTGCATCTGTACTGCCGTTATTACACAAACAGAGCTCCATAATGTTTGGGACATTTCTTCCTTCTCTGTCTCTCTACTCCACAGTTTTAGAGATGTAATAATGAATTTATTTATAAGCAGAAGAAGCACACATTGGCAGCTTTTGTTAAAGAGTAACCTAAAAGGCAGGGAAGGTAAGATTGTAAAGCTAGCAGAATTTGAAAGCATCTCCTCAGGGCTTCGCCTAAGACCACCCCCTGCCCTCGGGGCTCCTTCCAAAGCCACACCCCACACACAGTCGAACATGAGCACTGCAGTGTACAAAGGTCATGTCATCAATTCATGTTTCAACGGTGTGGCAAGTCGAGTGAGCCTTCTCCTAACTACATAATAATAATAATAATAATAATAATAAATATACCCGCAAGCGGCAATTCCGGGGTTCAAGCCACGAAAGACCATTAGTAGTTGAAGGCTCTAACAGCTTAATTAACAAGTGTTGCCACTAAACGTGGTCCCCCGCCAGGTGACGGAAATCGACTGGGGTCGGCGTATAACCAAATTACACATTGAAGCCACAGATGAATAAAATTGTTCAAAGCGTTCTCAAGATTTCGCGTTCACAACAAACAGGACGTGACAGACAGACGGCCGGATGGACTGATGGAGCTGAAAACTTTGTCCCCCGGCCCTAATACACCTTGACCCCAAAGATGAATGGAATCGGTCAAACAGTTCTTGAGATATCGCGTTCACAACAAACGGGATGGGACGGACGGACGGCCGGACGGATGGAGCTGAATTCTATATCCCCCGCCCCTAACACACCTTGACACCACAGATGAATGGAATCGGTCAAACCGTTCTTGAGATATCATGTTGACAAAGTATTTGTAAGTGGTCAAATGGTCGTAATGACCTTGAGAATAATGGCAAGGTTACGTAAATCGAGTGGGCTGCGAGCACTCCCCTAATACACCTTGACACCAAAGATGAATGGAATCGGTCAAACCGTTCTTGAGATATCGTGTTCACAACAAACGGGACATGAGGGACAGAGGGACGGGCGGACGGAGCTGAATACTATGTCCCCCGCCCCAAATACACCTTGACACCAAAGACGAATGGAATCGGTCAAACCGTTCTTGAGATATCACGTTCACAACAAATGGGACGGATGGACGGACGGCCGGGTGGACAGATGGAGCTGAATACTATGTCCCTCACCCCTAATACACCTTGGCACCAAAAATGAATGGAATCGGTCGAACCGTTCTTGAGATATCATGTTGACAAGGAATTTGTAAGTGGTCAAATGATCGTAATGACCTTTAGAATAATGCCAAGGTCACAAAAATCTACTGGGGTCGGCGTATCACACAAATATACCTTAACACCAAAGATGAATGGAATCGGTCAAACCGTTCTTGAGATATCGCATTCAGAACAAACGGGACATGACGGACGGCCGGACGGGGCTGAATACTATGTCCCCCGCTCCGCTCGCTATCGTGGCGGCTGGGGACAAAAACCACTTTAAGAGTGTGTTGCAGGTTTTTATGTGGACCTATTTTGCCAGTGTAATGATTGGACCAATAACTTATGATGTATAGTCTGATTTGTGTTATGTTAGGCTATTTTGTGCATTTATGGCGCCCCCTACTGGTCGATTTAAATGAAACTTTCAGTCTTTTTTTCAGGTTCTTATGCGGACATATCCTGTGAGTTTTGTAATGATTGGAAAAACTATTTATGATTTATAGTCTGATTTATGTTATACCATGTTGCTTTGTTTTGCATTTATAGCGCCCCCTATCGGACAATTTGAATGAAATTTTCAGAGTATGTTTCAAGTACTTTTATGAATATATCCTGTGAGTTTTATGGCTATAGGACAAACAATTGCTGATTTATAGTCTGATTTGTGTTATACCATGCTGCTTTGTTTTGCATTTATAGCTCCCCCTATTAGTCAATTTGAATGAAATTTTCTGGGTATGTTTCAGGTACTTAGATGAATATATTTTATGAGTTTTATGACTATAGGACAAACAATTGCTGATTTATAGTCTGATTTATGTTATACCACGCTGCTTTATTTTGCATTAATAGCGCCCCCTATCAGTCAATTTGAATTAAATTTTCAGAGTATGTTTCAAGTACTTATATGAATATATCCTGTGAATTTTATGGCTATAGGACAAACAATTGCTGATTTATAGTCTGATTTGTGTTATACCATGCTGCTTTGTTTTGCATTTATAGCGCCCCCTATAAGTCAATTTGAATGAAATTTTCTGGATATGTTTCAGGTACTTAGATGAATATATTTTGTGAGTTTTATGACTATAGGACAAACAATTGCTGATTTATAGTCTGATTTGTGTTATACCACGCTGCTTTGTTTTGCATTCATAGCGCCCCCTACAAGTCAATTTGAATGTAATTTTCAGAGTATGTTTCAAGTACTTATATGAATATATCCTGTGAATTTTATGGCTATAGAACAAACAATTGCTGATTTATAGTCTGATTTGTGTTATACCATGCTGCTTTGTTTTGCATTTATAGCTCCCCCTATCAGTCAATTTGAATTAAATTTTCAGAGTATGTTTCAGGTACTTAGATGAATATATTTTGTGAGTTTTATGACTATAGGACAAACAATTGCTGATTTATAGTCTGATTTGTGTTATACCACGCTGCTTTGTTTTGCATTCATAGCGCCCCCTACAAGTCAATTTGAATGAAATTTTCTGGGTATGTTTCAGGTACTTAGATGAATATATTTTGTGAGTTTTATGACTATAGGACAAACAATTGCTGATTTATAGTCTGATTTGTGTTATACCATGCTGCTTTGTTTTGCATTTATAGCGCCCCTACAATGAAATTTTCTGGGTATGTTTCAGGTACTTAGATGAATATATTTTGTGAGTTTTATGACTATAGGACAAACGATTGCTGATTTATAGTCTGATTTGTGTTATACCACGCTGCTTTGTTTTGCATTTATAGCGCCCCCTATCAGTCAATTTGAATGTAATTTTCAGAGTATGTTTCAAGTACTTATATGAATATATCCTGTGAATTTTATGGCTATAGGACAAACAATTGCTGATTTATAGTCTGATTTGTGTTATACCATGCTGCTTTGTTTTGCAGTTATAGCGCCCCCTATCAGTCAATTTGAATGTAATTTCCTGGGTATGTTTCAGGTACCTATATGAATATATCCTGTGAGATTTATGGCTATAGGACAAACAATTGCTGATTTATAGTCTGATATGTGTTATAGCGCCCCCTATGGGTCGATTTGCATGAAACTGTCAAGGTTTGTTCCTGGTCCTTATATGGACATATTCTGCAAGTTCTGTGATGATTGGCCCAATGGTTGTTGAATTTTATCCATTTATGTGCTAAGCCACGCCCCTGCTGAAGTTCATTGGTCAATATCTTGAAAACAAAATGAGATTTCAAATAAGCTTTATGCAATCTTTGATAAGCTTGGTCCAATGATGATCCACAGCAAATTTCGAAGGAATCGGACGTACGGCCTAGGAGGAGATGTCAAAAATGTGTTTTTAAAAGAATTCAAAATTTCGGAAAATGACATATGGCGGATCTTAGAGGTCCTTTTGGGAAAGTTGTAGATAATGGACCAAAGAATGTCTGTACCAAGTTTCGTGTGAATCGGACTTACAGCCTAGGAGTTATGACCTTTAAAGTGAAAACCTGTTTTTCTTGAATTATAGCGCCACCATCAGGCCTACTGAGTTAAAAATGCCTTGGTCAGCATTTACACACAACTTCCAACCAATTTGCAAAATTTCAGGTCTCTATCATTTACCATCTCACGGGAATTTGCGAAAACATTTCTGAAGAAGAATAATAATAATAATAATAATAATAATAATAAAAACCAGCACAAAAACAATAGGGTTTCAGCCCTACGGGCTTGAACCCCTTAATAATAATAATAATAATAATAATAATAAAAATAAACCAGCACAAAAACAATAGGGTTTCAGCCCTACGGGCTTGAACCCCTAATAATAATAATAAAAATAAACCAGCACAAAAACAATAGGGTTTCAGCCCTACGGGCTTGAACCCCTAAATAATAATAATAAACAGCGTATCAGCATGTTTGTGAAAAGCTAATAAGTAAACAACACGTTCTGACACCGGTAACCGTATAACATTACACAAGTTAGCGTTTTGTTAGAAAGGTATATGTCAACATACATTAGCAAATGTGACTTACTAGCCTGGATAGACAGGGAAGCTAGCGTTAGCATTGGAATATGACCAACGTACCAGAAATAGTTACTTTGGCTAAACAATTTGTGGGAACAACTCATCCTCCACCGAAAACAAAACAACAACTTACCTGTCCAACAGAAAAACGGCAACCATTGCATCACCTATCAGGCCTTTCAACTCCTTTAGTCACCTCCATTACTGAAAAGCTACACCAATATTGACTCGTGTTTGTCCTCTAGCTGTATCTGCAGCCTTCTTAGTCAAAGCTTTTTCTGGTTCGGACTGTCTTTTCCCAGCCTTTTTAGCAGGCCGAGTGGTAACAAGTTAACTGTAGCTGCGGTAGTTTTCACAGAATTTGAATTGCCCAAGAGCACTATCGCTTTTGTCAGAAATCACTGCGTAAATAATACTTGTAGAGCTAAAGTCCTTCCGTATGTATTCACCTCTTCAGTGATGAACACTAGTCAATCAAAGGTTTTTGGGCACGGGTTACTTAGGGACCTGACAGTCACCTTTTCAGCGGTGCATTCTAACCATGACCTTTCTCCGGTACACTTACTACAACCTCTTCTTCTTCTAATTTGATAGCAGAACAACTTTCCTCCAGCGGCAATTACGCACTTTGAAATCAAGCTTGTACGCAGCAAGGCTAGAGTATGAGCATGGAGGTGAAGAGGCTTGTCATTGGTTCTTTCCAACCGGACCGCGAGGTTGTGATTGGTTGGCGTTTATACAGGATTACAGCTGCTATAGATGACAGATCTTTTTGGGTCCTTTCTCAGAATTCATAAGTTATTTCTTGCTGTCTCAGTGCAAAGACCGTTTCAAAAAATATAACAAAAGCTGTATATTAGATTATTTTACCAACTCTGCCTTTAACACGAGGCTCCAGATCTGGGATGATCCAAACAGAAACTTATTTTTCACATTTCCATTGGCACACAGGCCGTATTACATAGCTTAAGCCATATTTGTTCAAACAGCTTTATTGCTGACCAAAAAGAAACTAAACTCTGTGCTGCCAAAATGAGCAATTCCACCCACAAATGTCAGAATTTGCAGAATCATCAAAACAGGACCCCAAGTATGAAAATTGTAGATGATTACAGGCCCTTGCTAACTGAAAATGGTAGATCTATTATATTAACTTGCCAATATAAAATACATAATTTTTGACAATTGGTCCCTTTTAAAATAAGTCATAAGTATATTACAGTTACATGCCAGGTAAGGAGGTCTAAACTGAGTATAACTTGATGCTGCTCGTCCTCAGGAATCAGATCATTACAGCAGGGTATTAGCTTCCACTTGCATTTGCGCTTTCAATCAAATTTGTTCTTTCCCAATTTCATCGCATTTTATTGTGAATAGACACTGTAGACACTGAAAATGTGGGAAAAAAATGCTGTCACTCAACAATATTGATGACTCCATACTCACATTGCCTTCCTGCAGTTCCTGATTACTGGTACCAATCTCTGATGACCTGCTGCTGATGTGTTGTAGGTCTTCAAGTCAAACACATCCAGGACCTCCTCTGACATCAGTAACACAAACGACAGAGCTGAACACTGGTGTGGTTCCAGCTCTTTATCAGAAAGCTTTCCTGATCTCAGGGAATTCTGGATTTCCTTATTCAGAGAGTAATCATTCAATTCGTTCAGACAGTGGAACAGGTTGATGGTCCTCTCTGCTGAAAATTCCTCTCTTATCCTCTTCTTAATGTACTGGACTGTATCTGCAATGCCCCCTGATTTTCTCCATCCCCTCAGTGTGTATGTTTTGAGTCTTTTCCCACCATATGTGCTTCCAGCCTGTGCCAGTATTCCTCCTATGAGTGTCTGAGTGGAGTTCAGAGAGAGGCCAAGAAGGAATCTAAGGAAGAAGTCCAGGTGTCCATTCTTACTCTCTATGGCCTGATCTACTGCACTCCTGTGTAACTCGAACAACTGCACTCTGCCACTGTGAGGGTTTGATAATGGTCCGAGTACATTTCTGTTCTCATTTACGCATGAATGAAATGCGAACAAGGCAGCCAAATACTCCTGAATGCTCAGATGCACAAAGCAGTAGATCTTACCCTGATCCAACCCACTCTCCTCCTTAAAGATTTCTGTGCACACCCCAGAGTATACTGAAGCTTCCCTGACATCAATGCCACTCTCTCTCAGGTCCTCCTCATAGAATAGCAGATTACCCTTCATCAGCTGTAGAAAAGCCAGCTGCCCCAGTTTCAGGATGATTTCTTCATCTGGCACTGATGTTTTCATCGGATTTGTCTCATCAGTACAATAATATTTTTGGTTCTTCACATTAGTCTGAATGAGTAGGAAGTGTGTGTACATTTCAGTCAGAGTTTTGGGCAATTTTTTACTGAAAAATGTGCCCAACATTGCCTCTAGAACAGTAGCAGAAATCCAGCAGAAGACTGGAATGTGACACATGATGTAGAGACTCCTGGATGACTTTATGTGGGAGATGATTCTGCTGGCCTTTTTCTGATCGCTGATTCTCTTCCTGAAGTATTCCTCCTTCTGTGGGTCATTAAACCCTCGTACCTCAGTCACCCTGTGGACGCACTCAGGAGGGATCTGACTGGTTGCTGCTGGTCGTGAGGTGATCCAGAGGAGAGCAGAGGGAAGCAGATTCCCCTGAATGAGATTGGTCAGCAGCACATCCACTGATGATGTCTCTGTTACATCACGGCAGATCTCATTGCTCTGGAAATCTAGAGGAAGCCGACACTCATCCAGACCATCAAATATAAACACAACTTTGACTTCATCACCTTCTATACTTTTAATCTCTTTCAATTGAGGAAAGTAGAGCTGGAGAATTTGCATTAGACTGAATTCTTTGTCCTTTCTCAGATTCAAATCCCTGAAAGGAAGAGAGAAGATGAAATCAATGTCCTGATTGGCTTTTCCTTCTGCCCAGTCCAGAATAAACTTCTGCACAGAGACGGTTTTCCCGATGCCAGCGATGCCCTTTGTCAGCACAGTTCTGATGGGTTTCTCCTGTCCAGGTAAAAGCTTAAAGATGTCATTGCAGAGGATTGCAGTCTCCTGTGTGGTTTGTCTCTTGTATGCCGTTTCAATCAGTCTGACCTCATGTTCATTATTGACCCCCCCACTCCCCCCCTCTGTGATGTACAGCTCTGTATAGATCTCATTCAGGAGAGTTGGGTGGCCTTGCTTTACTGAACCTTCAAATATGCATTCAAACTTCTGCTTAAGATGAGATTTCAGTGCTTTCTGGGCACTTCTGAAGGATTCATCTGAATAGAAGAAATATATGAATGAATGAATGAATGAATGAATGAATATTTAAAATATGATAAACATTTTCCATTCACCAAAAGATTTTAAGGAATAGTCAAAAATATGCAATATTATATCACAATACGAGACATAAATTATCGCAATGCCCATATATTACGTAGTATTACTGATTTCTTAAATGTAAATCAAAAATACAACAAATCAGCAAACATTTTATATACTGTTGCACATGTACTGTACATATTTATACAATATGGATGAACCAAAAAGCATTACAGTTTTTGACAATCACTTTGGCAGAATTAATCGAAAGTCAAAGCATACAATCAGTCTGCACATTTTTTAAAACCTTAGACGCTTTTTTCATTTGATAAGTGTAGCATCACACCAACCACAGAGTTTCATGGACTAAGATTAAGATAACAAATTGCATGTTTCTGTCAATTATGTTTCAGGATTAAATGAAATCTGCAAAGACAACTGACTTGGGAATATTCACCAATATATTTGCATTACCTTTTCAGAAGTACAAAGTTTAAAGTAATCTTTATTATCCCCGAGGAGCAATTTGTGGTGCAGCCAGCAGTACGACACAATAAAAATAAAATTTAATAAATATGTAGAACCATGCACTAAACGTAAAACAGCAACACAAGCAACAATAAATACACACCACAATACTGTTACATGCTACAACCCCAACTCCGAAACATTTGGTACAAAGAGTAAATTGTGAATAAAATCAAAACGCAATGACTTTCAAATCACACCAGCCAGTATTTTATTCACAATAAAACAGAGATAACATAGCAAATGTTGAAACTGAGAAATGTTACAATTTTTTCCACAAAATGAGCTCATTTCAAATTTGATGGCTGCTACACGTCTCAAAAAAAGTTGGGACAGGGGCCTGTTTATCATGGTGTAGCATGCCCTCTTCTTTTTTAACACAAAGTGGAGGCGTCTGGGCATTGAGGAGGGTGGTCTTTCTCCTCTTTAACCCGGAGGACACGACGCCCATGATTTCCAACAAGAATGTCAAATTTGGACTTGTTTGACCACAGGACACTTTGCCACTTCGCTACAGTCCATTTTAAATGAGCCTTGGCCCACAGAACACGACGGCGCTTCTGGATCATGCTCAACAATGGCTTCCTTTTTGTATGATAGAGTTTTAGGTGGCATCTGTGGATGGCACGGCGGACTGTGTTTACAGACAGTTGTTTCTTGAAGTATTCCTGGGCCCATTTAGTAATGCCAATGACAGAATCATGCTGGTGAGTGATGCAGTGGCGTCTGAGGGCCCGAAGATCACGGCCATCCAGTAAAGGTCTTCAGCCTTGTCCCTTACGCACAGAGATTTTTCCAGTTTCTCTGAATCTTTTGATGATGTTATGCACTGTCGATGATGAGAACTTCAAAGCCTTTGGCCTTGACCCAAAGTTAGTTAGTTAGACTGTGATGGCGCCAGTATGCTTGGCAGGCCATCGGTCGCGTCTACTCAGTTTATTGTTTGTTATTGCTCTGTTTCTGTGTGTCTGCTGTTGGGATGTCTCGGCTCTATTTGCTTATGATCGCCAAGCTCTTTTCAACATCCGAGTCGCTGGTGCGTCGCAAATGCTGTTAAGGCATTATTTGGGAGACCAGACTGCAAGCCTCCCCCCATTGCTAGCGGATATTCCATCTTACCTGCGCCGCTCACCTTGCGCCTGTCCCCGCAAAAAACGTCGGAGAAGACGGGATAAGCGCGGTGGTGTACTGGTGAAATTCAAGGCCTACTTGTCGCTGTCCTGTGTGGCCAATCCTTGCCTCCTTCGTGATGGATTTTGCTACTCTTCTGCCTTCAGACGCTCAATACAGCTCAGAAGACCGTGGTTACGGATTGTCATTCCCAGCCCTCCCGCTGCTGCTGCTCCTGGTCTGACGATGCCGCCTGGCACGCCAATGGATGCTGCTCCTGCTACTTCGCCATTGAGGTCCGCTTCTGCAGGCTGGATGACATCGCCAGTTCCGCGCGCTGTCTCCCATGGATCGCTAGTGACCCCTGCTCAGTGTGGCCTGATGACGGTGTCTCTTCCTGGGCAGTTGCGAGTGCCTAGAGGCGGCGTTGTCCACTTAAACCTTCGCCTGCCCCGACCAGCCTGATTTCTAACGTTACCTTGAGGATGACCTTAATTAACGCTAGATCTCTAGCAAACAAGACCTTCTTGCTGAATGACTTTTTCACCTCATGTGCGTTGGACTTAATGTTCCTGACGGAAACGTGGCTGCATACTGGTGAGTCCACAACGTTTTCCGAGCTTCTCCCTCCTGACTGTACATTTCTCAGCTCCCCTCGGACCACCGGCAAAGGTGGAGGGGTAGCCTGTGTTTTTAAATCCAGTTTTCACTGTCAGCAAGTACCATCTATCATTTACTCCAGTTTTGAGTTGCAGCTTTTTAAACTGAATTCCTCTCCTCCCTTAAAGTGTGCGGTGGTATATCCTCCACCCAAATACAATAAGTATTTTATTCAGGATTTTGAAAACTTTCTCTCTAGAATTATGGTGGATTCTGATCACTTCTTAATTTCTGGTGACCTGAACATTCATGTGTGCTGTGAAACCGGTCCTCTGGTCAAAGCTTTCTTGTCACTGATCGACTCCTTTAATCTCACACAATGGGTCTCTGGCCCAACGCATGATAAGGGGCATACACTTGACCTAGTGCTGTCTCATGGCTTGTCTGTCTGTGTCAGTGAAATTTGCAATCATGCTTGTATTTCGGATCATTTCCCTGTTTTATTTTCTGCTACTGTCCCCTGCTCTGTTGTTGCTGCTCGTCCCCCTGCACGCCGTTTTCGTGCTACAAATTCCAGCACTATGTTGCAATTTTCTACAGCTTTTAAAAGTTACATGCATTTTACTGTGGAGGGGTATGGTGTCCTTAGTGCTGATGAGCTAGTTGCTCTTTTTAACTCCACACGCACTAGCATCTTGGATGCCATCGCTCCCTTAAGCATCAAACGCCCTGAGGTATTTTCTGAACCATGGATTAATGACTCTATACGAGCTCTCAGACGCTCTTGTAGGCGTGCTGAGAGAAGGTGGAAAAAGGACAAGTTGCATGTCACCTTTGGGATTCCACGGGACTGCTTATTTGAGTATCAGAAAGCGGTGAAAGCTGCTAAAACCGCTTACATCTCGCACCTTGTCTCAAATAATATTCATAAACCCAAGGTTCTGTTTCGTGTTTTGGATTCTCTTATTAACCCGCGCAATACTGCTGCCATTGTTCCAACTCCTGCTCCTGTAATGTTTTTCCTCAACTTTTTTGTCGAGAAAATCTCTGCTCTTCATTCTGCACCATCTCGTGCTGAGCCTGATCCCTCTGACCCTCCCATGCGCCCAGCTGTTTTTGACCAGTTTGAGCCTATATCACTGTCCTCACTGTCAGATATCGTTCGTGGGATGCGGCCCACAAACTGCCTCTCCGACAGTATTCCCTCTCACCTTTTTAAAGAGGTTTTTGATTCAGTTGGATCTTTTATTCTTGTTTTGATTCATACCTGTTCTAGCTCAGGGTGCTTTCCTGCCCCTTTTAAACATGCTATAGTGCAGCCACTAATAAAAAAACCCAGCTTGGACCCCTCTGTTCTCGCCAACTTCAGGCCCATCTCCAAATTACCCTTCCTATCCAAAGTGTCAGAGAAAGTAATTGCTGTACAGTTGCAATTATTTTTAGCACAAAATGACATTTATGAGAAGTTTCAGTCTGGTTTTAGGTCTGGTCACAGCACTGAAACTGCTCTTTTAAGAGTTTTTAATGATCTTGTCTTAACTGTGGACTCAGGATGTGCTGCTATCCTGGTGACCTTAGATTTGACGGCTGCCTTTGATACGGTTGATCATAGGATCCTCTTATCACGCCTAGATTACTGCGTAGGCATTAAAGGTGCTGCCCTCAAGTTTCTCCAGTCATACCTAACCAGCAGGAGTTTCTCTGTCCATCTGGGTGAATTCTCCTCCAATGTGGCCCCTCTTACCTGTGGGGTCCCCCAAGGCTCCATTTTGGGCCCCTTATTGTTTTCCTTATATATGCTGCCCCTAGGTTCCATTCTCCGTAAACATAATGTCTCTTTTCATTGCTTTGCAGATGATGTCCAACTGTACCTTCCTTTAAAATCAAAGTGTAAAGACTCTCTGCAGCCTCTGCTAGCTTGTCTTAATGACATAAAAACTTGGATGGCCCTAAATTTCCTGAATCTAAATGACAATAAGACTGAGGTTATTGTGTTTGGACATCTGGATTGTGTAAATGACTCTGTTGGTGCTCTGGGCCCCCTGGCATCCAAAAAAAAGTTATTTTTTAAAAAGCCTTGGTGTCACTTTTGATAGTGCTTTTAAATTTGACAGGCAAATTGGCTCTGTAGTCAAAGGTGCTGTCTTTCAGCTTCGGCTGCTCGCCAAAGTAAAGCCCTATCTCTCACCCAAAGACTTGGAGAGAGTTATCCATGCCTTCATTACGTCTAGGCTTGATTACTGCAACTCTCTGTATGTGGGCTTAGACAAATGTTCTCTGCGGCGTCTGCAGCTAGTGCAAAATGCTGTTGCTCGCCTTTTGAACAGTAAGAAAAAATGTGACCACATCACACCGGTTCTGGCCTCTCTGCATTGGCTTCCTGTTCGCCTTAGGATTGATTTTAAGATTTTGATGTTTGTTTTTAAGATATTGAATGGCCTGGCCCCCCAGTATTTAGTTGAACTCATCAATGTTCACACATCAGCTAGAGCACTGAGGTCATCAAATAAGTTGCTTTTAGATACCCCGACATCTAGACTCAAAACTAAAGGTGACCGAGCCTTCGCAGTGGCTGCCCCTAAATTGTGGAACAGCTTACCAATTTACATTAGATCTGCCCAGACTCTTGAGATGTTTAAGTCATTATTGAAGACCCACCCTTCTTGTTGGCTTTTGATTCATGTTGAGCCGAACGTTGCCAATAAATGGGCTGTTATATTGATTTTTGTGTTTATTGTCCATGTTACCTTGTTTTCTATTGTTACACTTTAATGTTTTGTGTACTGCGTGCTCTAACATTGCTTTTTTTAATTTTTATTTATTTATTTATTTATTTATTTTTCTTCCATTCCTATAGTTGTATTTTTAATTCTTTAGAGCTTTCTAGTTTGTACAGCACTTTGGCAGACTTCGGTTGTTTAAATGTGCTATATAAATAAATTTGACCTTGACCTTGACCTTTGCAATTTGACATTAAGGAACATTGTTTTTAAAGTATTCCACATCCCTTTTATAGCCAATCATGTTACACACCTGATGCCAGTTAACTTAATTACTAGCTAAATGTTCTTTCAGCTGATTCTCTTATATATGAATTGCTTTTTCTGCCCTTTTTTGCCTGTGCCCCAACTTTTTTGAGACCTGTTGCAGCCAGAAAATTTGAAATAAGCTCATTTTGTGGATAAAAATGTATAATGTCTCAGTTTCAACATTTGAAATGTTATCTATGTTCTGTTGTAAATAACATATTGGCTCGTGATCTGAAAGTCATTGCATTTTGATTTTATTCACAATTTACACTTCGTCCCAACTATTTCGGAATTGGGGTTGTATTTAGAAGGCCAATGGCAGCAGGGGCAAAGGAGTTTTTGTGTCTATTAGTTTTGCATGTTGGCTGACTGTATCTGCGGCCTGACAGGAGCAGCTGGAACGCACAATACAGAGAGTGGGTGGCATCAGCCAAGATTGACTGCCTTCCTGAGGATCCTCGCCTTATTCAGGCTATGGAGGTCCTTTAGAGGAATGTTGGCAATGTTGCTGCACACCTCAACAACACTTTGCAGTCTGTTTTTGTTTTTAAGGGTAAGAAAACCGTACCAACGCGCAAAGGAGAATGTAAGAACAGATTCAATAAAACAGCAATAAAAAATCCTCATAAATGTCCAGTCAATGTTAAAATTTCATAATTTTCAATAAAAGAACATGCACTGGTGGGCTTTCTTGCACACAGCATCGACTTGTGGTTCAAAGGTCAACTTATCATCAATTATCGTGCGGAGGTATTTGAACTGCTGCACAACCTCTACAGCTTGACCATCGATAAAAACTGGGGAGAGGGCATACGGATTCTTCCTAAAAGCGATTTGCGTCTCGTTAGTCTTACAGACATTGATCGCAAGGAACGACAACTTGTACCACTGAGTGAATGCCTTCACTACAGGGCCAGGGGTTCTGGATTGTTGTTGGTAAAGAGCGACACTATAACCAAGTCATCCGCTAACTTAATAATATTCCACTATTATCCTTCATCAGACACCGCGCCAAAGGTTCCCGGGCAGCCTCAAATACAGACGATGGTATCAGATTTGATAGAATGTCTGGCTCTTGGCCAATTGGAACCTTATTCTTGTGACCTCTCCCACAGGCTGTACAGCTTCTATCTAGGCCCAGTTAACACCACGGACCGGCAAGACTGTAAACGTTGCAACTACAAAGTCTTGTCCTATTTTGAGACTAGACGCTAAGTTGGAATACACTCAGGCTACCCTAAACATTGATGGAAATGGGTAGTGACCTCATACGTTGCCTCATTTTCATGACGCAATAACCACATGCTTCTGAATAATTTCTGGTTCTCAAAGTCGGTGATAGATAGACGAATCGGTAAACCAAGACTCGAGTTATCTTACAGGTAACCCGAGTAAATATGGAAACTGCCACGTGTAAAATCTTGCACTAATTGACAACCAAAGCAGCAGAGGAGCATGTCTAACAAACTTTTTCAAACAACTTTTCCAGAGAAGACTCTTGCTACCAGTGTAAAGGAGAATGACAACCTCGCGCTGCATAAAGAAGAAGGCTGAGACTCGCACCATATACAAGAGGAGACTCCGACTCGCCCGTAAATTTGCAAAAACATGGTAAATCGCTTCACTATTGCTTCTCCAAGGACAGCACAGGGCCGCCTCCAGAGACAACGCATGGGGACACACCTCAGTAAGACTGACTGAACATTCAGGCAGCAGCTTTAGTTCTGTTTAGTCTTAACTGAGCTTGATGTGATATGTCTCAGAAACTATATTTTGTGATTTGAATTCTCTTACCGTGCTGCTCATCTCTCTCCTGTGAGTCGGTGAGATACTTTTGCGTCATATTCTTCAGGATATGATGAGTGATCCACCGAGACCTCGCACGACCGCAGGTGTCCAGCATCTTCTCTACTATGCACTACATATGAAAAGCATTCAGAGTACAGCTTATACTATAAAAAGAGGGAAAATGAAGTTGATCTCAAAGGGACAGTTCAGATTTTTTGACATGAAGTGGTATGAAATACTCTTTAGCAGTGTAGTACATGAGACGTGATTTTTTTCGTTAATGTGTCCTGTAAGCGGAGTTCTAACTTCCCGAAGTTTTGAAGTAGTAGTTCCGGTAACTTTGCTGAGGTCACACAAATAAAAAGTTTTGTTTCCCTAAACAACATGTATTTTAATGAGTAATATATTTCTTTCACAAAACCATGGTCAGTGAATAACTCGCACTTCGCAATCACTTTGCACTATTTTTCTTTCCCTCGGTATCACTCCGCGCATGCCATCACCTATTTCAAAGGTAACATGTTTGGTTGTCGACTGCCGCGACTTGAGAGAGCTACGCACTGAGAGATAAGTTTATTGTCAGACAAGAAAATTCCAAAAAAAAAATGGAGCGGACTTGGAAAAAAAAAAAAAAAAACTTCAGGAGGCTGGAACTTTGCTCACAGCACTTGGAACTTCTCGGCAGATTCCGCAACTCTTCATCAAGCCTCGAATGTGTGACAGAAAGTGGGTATGCTGCTCCACCTGACATTTCTTTGCCCGAAGACCGATTTACGCAGTTGTCTAAATCCGCATACTACATTGCCTCCTAAAAATGGAGGCAAAACTGACCGTAAAATCTATGTGTGGCCATCCTTCTTCGTGTCTTGACACAAGAGGCAACACAATGTTTTCACGAATTTGACATCGAAGCCAGCGCTGCTGCCACTGGACGCCACCATGTTTATTCAGAAAAAAAAGTTCCAGCTAATGGCTTCCGCAGTCACACATCCGAGGGTTGATGAGGAATGATCGGCTGAGGTTTGCCAAGTTCGCTCACCGGACACATTAACGAAAAAAATCGCGTCTCATTTACTACACTGCTAGAGAGTATTTCATACAACTTCATGTCAAAAAATCCAAACTATCCCTTTAAGGCATGGGCACTCTGACAAAGCGGCTGTGTTTAAAACCCATAGCAAAATCTGGAGGACCTACATTAACTGGTCCACTTTGCAAACCTTAAAGGAATATCCTGCAAGAAAAAACCCTGACCTCGAATCTTGCTCACTCACTGTAAAGACACTGTACCAGAGACCCAACTAGGGACACTGCCGATGACCAGCAGAAAGTAGTGAACTCCAAAGAGCCACCTTACTCACATTGCATTTCATGTGTCAGTAAACGCTGTAGATGATTAATCGGATATTGCCAGTTAGCTAGCTAGCAATGAAACGAGAGCGTTTAATATGCAGCTATAGAACTAAGTGTGGGCTTTAAGTACATTGGTTTTGGCGCTGTTTTTCAGCAAAGAGCATAATGGATATCGGTGAGTCCCCGTTCTCTTAACTGCACATGTTTGTGTACGAGTTAATTTGCATGTGCGTAAAGTACCTTCCAAAAATACAGTCTTTCTTTATCAGCAAGTTAAATAGGGGGGCAAGTTCATTGTCAGGTTCGCTTTTAATTGCTTTTTATTCCCCTCCAAAGTGTGGCATCATTAAGAGACTAGTATATAAGGCATAAAAATAAGAGGTAATATTTAATGCTGTAAATAATTCTACTCGACAAAGAAAGGGAATCCTCAATTAAAACAAAATTCTGATCTTACCTTTTTTGGGAAATATAATGTCTGAGAATTCTCCTCTTCTAAAGAGCTGGACTGTAATGACTGTTGGATCCTGTGGGGGAGACGGGACAACTTCCAGTTATACATACACTAACTGCAGTCCAAAGTCAAGACACAAAGAGAGACCTTCCACTGAAACTCACCCTCTTACTGCAACTTTAACTCACAGCACATGGAGACAGAGCTTACAGTTCAACAGTGCATCACAAAGATCTGTTTGTGATGAAGAAAACAGCAGAAATTTTGAACCAAGCATTTAAAACCTTAAAAAAAGGAAAAAGGGTACAGTGAGGACCACTGTAAAGGTGGACTGAACTGGGTAAAACTAGTTTCCATGATAGGGGTCCTTTAAACTCATCCCTTTGTCCCTTTATAGCAATGCTAACTGACAGCACATCTGAAAATAATACATCCCCATCACCCGAGAAGTGCCTAATACTAAAGAATTTTGAAGCACTGCTGTCAATTTTAACTTTCTAAATTACCTTGGATCACCTGTGAACTCTTCTCCAAACTTGATTGGATGATGCATTGAATGATCCCTGTTTCCCACAAATTGTGTGAATTAAACTCCTCAGCCAAGCCTGATGTGCAAACTGCCTAATATACTTGCCCATGGTATCAATCCAGCAGTTAATAAAAATGATCTCTTGTGACCAAAAAAAATTCTTGACCTTTGTGGCAACCAGTTCAGCAATAATAGGCCAAAGGTCTGTCAAATGAATAGTGAAAAAAAAATCAGGCAAAAATTCAACATGGTATTGATACTGTATGATTCTACAATCAATTATTGTGTTGCAGATGTTAAATTTAAGTTTTTACTTTTGTATTTGGTAACTTAGTTTTAGAATGGAAATGAATTGTTTACTCTGTTTATTATTGCCTATGATATTGCTTATATTGCTTATATTGTTTATATTTTTGTTTTTTGTTTTTTCATGTTTCCAGGGGGCTTGTTGTGTGTAACAGGAGGATATATGGGTCAGGTGACTGCACGACTCTGGCCGGAGGGGTATTGTCGTCACCTGCATGTCTGTCTGTCGTCTGTCGTCCATCGTCCGTCCATGATTTTGTCCGGGCCAGTACTCAGCAACTAATGATCGCAGCTTCACCAAATTTGGTATGGTAACTCACTATGACCCATAGATGTGCAAGGTCTAGTTTTTTGCTGGATTTGACCTTTGACCTTAGCGCTGTGACCTAGAAGCTGGAAATCTTGTCCGGGTCAGTACTCGGCAACTAATTATCGCAGCTTCACCAAATTTGATATGGTAACTCACTATGACCCATAGATGGGCATCGTCAGGTTTTTTGCTGGATTTGACCTTTGACCTTAGCTCTCCGACCTTGACCCTGGATATCTTGTCCGGGTCAGTACTCGGCAACTAATTATCGCAGCTTCACCAAATTTGGTATGATAACTCACTATCACCCATAGATGCGCAAAGTCACATTTTTTGCTGGATTTGACCTTTGATTTTAGTGCTGTGACCCTGACCCCGGAAATCTTGTCCGGGTCAGTACTCGACAACTAATTATCGCAGCTTCGCCAAATTTGGTATGGTAACTCAATATGACCCATACATGTGCGATGTCAGGTTTTTTGCTAATTTTGACCTTTCACCTTAGCTCTGTGACCTTGACCCTGGAAATGTTGTCCGGGTCAGCACTCGGCAACTAATTATCGCAGCTTCACCAAATTTGGTATGGTAACTCACTGTGACACATATGTGCAACGTCACATTTTTTGCTGGATTTCACCTTTGACCTTTGCGCTGTGACCTTCAGGCAGGAAATCTTGTACGGGTCAGTACTCAGCAACTACTGATCGCAGCTTCACCAAATTTGGTATTGTAACTCACTATGACACATAGATGTGGAAAATCATGTTTTTTGCTGGATTTGACCTTTGACCTTAGCGCTGTGACCTTGACCTAGGAAATCTTGCACGGGTCAGTACTCGGCAAATAATTATCGCAGCTTCACCAAATTTGGTATGGTAACTCACTATGACCCATAGATGGGCATGGTCATGTTTTTTGCTGAATTTGACCTTTGATCTTTGCGCTGTGACCTTCAGACAGGAAATCTTGTACGGGTCAGTACTCAGCAACTACTGATCACAGCTTCACCAAATTTGGTATGGTAACTCACTGTGACACATAGATGTGGAACATCATGTTTTTTGCTGGATTTGACCTTTGACCTTAGCGCTGTGACCTTGAGGCGGGAAATCTTGTACGGGTCAATACTCAGCAACTACTGATCGCAGCTTCACCAAATTTGGTATGGTAACTCACTGTGACACATGGATGTGCAATGTCACGTTTTTTGCTGGATATCACCTTTCACCTTAGCGCTGTGACCTTGAGGCGGGACATCCTGTACGGGTCAGTACTCTGCAACTACTGATCACAGCTTCACCAAATTTGGTATGGTAACTCACTGTGACACATAGATGTGCAACGTCATGTTTTTTGCTGGATTTGACCTTTGACCTTAGTGCTGTGACCTTGAGGCAGGAAATCTTGTCCGGCCAAGAGGTATTCAGCAACACATTATGTTTTGACCATGTTATTTAAGTTTTTCATTGCCATAAAAGACCTTTTCCTTTTCTTGTGGATGTCCTAATAATTTAGCAAACAGTTTGGAATAGATTTAAGTTGAAAAAATAAAAATTATGAATTTTTAAAGCGTGGCGACCGAAAGTTGATTGAACGTGAGTAAAGCGGACCACCCCTTCAATGCCACGGCTTTTAATAAGAAAAGCCGACACATTTAAAGTCAAAAAACTTTATGGATTGAAGATAAAAGAAGTTGTCTTCAAAGAAACAAAGAACACACGCAGCGAGACAGTGGACTAAGTGTCTGCGGTTTGTGAGTACTGGATTTCATTCATTTATTCTGATGCAAAGAAAGGAGCTGCCGTGCTCTGATTCAAACAAAGAAGCAGCGCAGCACATATGTGCTCAATAAAAGTGGATACTGTTGCTTGCTGTGGTTTAAAGTTGGAATTCAATGTGAATAAAATATATCCACCTGCGTGTTACGATGTCTGTCACTGGAAAGGCTGATGAGATGCTTCTGATAAAAACAATCACATCACGACGGAGAAAGCTTAACGTTTTGATGCGCATAGAGAATGAAATTAATAATCTGTTGGAAGCTGGGGAAAGTAAAGAGACAGTCAACAAACATGTTGAGGCTTTCAATAATTACTTGGGAGAGTTTATGGAGTTGCAAGTGGCTGTACAAAATCTCCTTTCAAGTGAAGAAGAAAAGGAAGCAGATCGTGTGGACTGGTATGAGCCTAAACTAATCCATTTTCGAGATTTCTTACTTGACATTGAAGCATGGTTGGCTGGTGATGTGGAGAAAGAAAAGGACAAGAATGAGGCTGGAGCGGAGCAAGAAGAAGCGAGTGCATTATTGGTGGTACTGGAGGATAGTGCGTCCCAGACCAAAAAGTCCGCAAGCAAGGCTCCAAGCAAAGCCGCCAGCTCCTCCTCCTCATCCTCCCATGCTTCTACTGCATGCTTAAAGGCTAAGGCAGAACAAGCTGCTCTAAAGGCAAAAGCTCAAGCCCTGGAAGTGAAACATGCTCTTGACATGGAAGAAGTTAAGCTAAAGGCAAGGAGGGAAAAGCACGACGTGGAGGCTGAATTGGCTGCAGCAGAAGCCAAATTGAATGTTTTTATGGAGTTTGAATTATCACAGGCTGCACCTGCACAACCACCCTCATCACTAAAGCAACAATTAAAAGCTTCACAACCATCAACATCAAAGCAACCAAAATCGGAAATTGTAACCCCAATGCACCAGTTCGAGGTTACTGGAACATCTACAGAGTACAAAGTTCCAGTAACATCTCAAAAATCTCAAAACCTTCAAGGCTTCCGGCAACCAAATATTTCCCATCAAGCTACACCATGTAACCATGTAGCAAAGGCTAAAAGCAAACACATGAGTAATGACCAAGAGGATGAGGATGGATCCTTAATTTCAAATAAAAATACAATGGATGAAAATTGTCTCACTGATGTATTAAAGAGACAAAATTAAATAACTGGACTGCTTGTAAAACAACAACAAGCAGCTCTTCTCCCCGCCAGAGAGATTCCTACATTTGACGGTGACACTCTGCAGTACCGATCATTTATTAAGGCCTTTGAGCAAGGCATAGAACGCAAGGTGGATGATGTGCAAGACAAATTGTTCTATTTGGAGCAATACACAAAGGGAGCACCCAACCAACAGGTTCGTAGCTTTCTCCACATGGACCCGGACACAGGGTTCAGAGAAGCAATGGAGCAACTTGAATGGCACTTTGGCAACGAAATAATGCTGACGTCAGCACACATGGACAAGGTCCTGCATTGGCCTTCAATAAAAGCAGAGGATGGACCAGCATTGAGGTCTTATGCACTGTATCTGCGAAGCTGCTTCAATATCATGAGAGAGGTGAATTTTATGGAAGAATTGGAAACACCATCTCACTTGAGGACAATTATATCCAAGTTACCTTTTAAGCTCCGAGACAGATGGAGAACAATCAGTTGTGACATTCAAGATAAGAGCAAACGACGAGCAAGGTTCAAAGACCTCGTCGAGTTTGTGGAAAGACAGTCACGAATTGTGCTTGATCCCTTATTTGGGGATATACAAGACGTAACTGATGAAAAAGGGTTGATAAAAACAAAAAAAATGCCAGCACAAAGACCCCCCTTTAAACCAGCCAGTAGGGGGAGCAGTTTTGCTACTGCTGTTGCAACCACATCAGAGAGAACAGAGCAAGATGAAAGTAAACAAAGCAAACCCAAAGTCAACCAAGGGGAGTTAAAACAAGATTCTTCACATCCTCTTGACAGGCCCTGCCTGTACTGCCGTAAAGACCACTCCTTGGAGTTCTGTGGTGTCCTAAAACACAAACCTAACAAAGAAAAAGTCGATGTCATGAAAAGTAAAGGTCTGTGCTTTGGATGTTTTGGAAAAGGGCACATGAGCAAGTACTGTAAAAACCGAATGACTTGTCAGATTTGCCATCAAAACCACCCAAGCTTACTGCACATTGACAGGAAAGAGAGAGTGGAGCAAAATTGCAGCAAAAAAGAAGCTGGAGAAGCAGCAAAGGTCACATCAAGCCTTGTGTCCCTGGATGCTGGCAGCCATACTGGGGCCGGTAATAGTGAATGTAAGTTGTCTATCGTGCCGGTTCAACTAAAGCTGTGCAAAGGTACTAAGATTGTGCAGACTTATGCTTTCCTTGACCCAGGAAGCACTGCAACCTTTTGTACAGAGGAGCTAAAGATGGAGCTAAACACAAGTGGAAAAAAGGTGAAAGTTCTCCTTAAAACTATGGGGCAGGAGAGGCCTGTGCCCACTCAGGATTTCTGGAATGGACGCGGCCGCGCTCAAAGGAAGCGCATTCCTAAAGTTACCAGACGTGTTCTCCCAAATGTCTATCCCTGTTACAAAAGACAACATCCCTACAGAGGAGGACCTCAGATAGTGGCCCTATCTGAAGGAGGTTGAACTGGAACGAATCAACGCAAGCATTGGTCTACTGATTGGTGCAAATGCTCCAAGAGTCTTGGAGCCGTGGAAAGTCATTAACAGTGAAGGTAATGGACCATTTGCTGTAAAAACCCTCCTAGCCTGGGTAATTAATAGTCCACTGGGGCACAGGGAGGACAGTGACATGTGCGATTGTCATCCTGCATGGGTCAACAGGATAGCCATTGTCAATTTGGAAGAGCTCCTCACCCAGCAGTAAAACCAAGACTTTGCTGAACAGCATTACGAACAAAAAGAAATGTCAGTGGAGGACAAGAAGTTCATGAACATCGTCTCAGGCTCAGCGGTGCTTAAAGATGGACACTACTACCTCAAGCTGCCTTTTCGTGAGCCAGATGTGACCATGCCCAACAAAAGGCATATGGCACTGCAAAGAGCACAACAGCTGCTGAAAAGGTTAAAACGAGACCAAACATTCCTGGAGGAACACCAAGCATTTATACAGGATGTTCTGGCAAAAGGATATGCTGAGGTTGTACCACAAGAGCAGTTGGTAACTGAAAGTGGCAAAGTGTGGTATATACCGCACCATGGGGTCTACCACGCACGTAAAAAGAAATTGCGTGTGGTGTTTGACTGTGGAGCCACGTTCCATGGAACTTCTCTGAATGGAGAATTGCTGCAGGGTCCAGACTTGACTAACAAGCTTATTGGCGTAATGCTAAGATTTCGTCTGGGTCCTGTTGCTCTGATGACCGACACTTGAAGGCATGTTCCATCAGGTGAGGGTTGCGAGAGAAGACGTAGATTTCTTACTCTTTCTCTGGTGGCCAGATGGAGACATCACTAAAGAATGTGTGGAGCATAGGATGATAGTTCACATTTTCGGAGCTGTATCCTCACCCAGCTGTGCCACATTCGCCTTGCTGAAGATGGCAGAAGACAACCAGAACGAATACCCAGCTGAAGTTGAGGACACCGTAAGACGGAACTTTTATGTGGACGACTGTCTTAAGTCAGTGAGTTCTGTGAAGCGAGCAGCGCGGCTGTGCAGGAACCTCAAAGGGATGTGCAGCAAAGGAGGGTTCCATCTGAACAAATGGTTAAGTAACCATTGCTCGGTCCTTACCATAATTCCTGAGGAAGAAAGAGACGACATGAGATGAGATGAGAATATTCTGACAAAACATGCTGACAGATGGCAAAGATGGTTAAGTCAACTGGTCCTGTTGGATGAATTCTCTGTGAGCAGATGCATCACACCCCATGGGTTTGGCGAAATTTCATCTGCACAGCTACATCACTTTTGCGACGCTAGTGAGGTTGGCATGGGAACAGTGTCATATCTCAGACTTGCTAATTGCAGAGATGAAGTGCATGTTGCTTTTATCATGGGCAAAGCAAAGGTAGCACCCCTTAAGCAGACCACCATTCCCAGATTGGAGCTGGTAGCTGCAGTCCTGGAGGTACATATGGACCGAATGCTGAAAACAGAGCTGCAGATTCAGTTGGACGAGTCGGCGTACTGGACCGATAGCCAATCTGTCTTGAATTACATCCCAAGCACAACAGCAAGGTTTAAAAACTTTGTCGCGAACAGAGTCTCCATGATACGGACATTGTCTGAAGTCACACAATGAAACTACATCAGCTCAAAGCTCAATCCTGCAGACATAGCATCACATGGCCTGCAGACAGATGCCTTTCTTCAGTCCAAAACTTGGATCCATGGCCCTAAATTTCTAAGGAAGCCTCAGTCTGAATGGTCAGGACATGATCAGGAGTCTGACATGATCTCTTTGGATGATCCAGAGGTGAGGAATGTGGTCTCAGTCTGTGCTGCAGTGTTACAGCCCAATGAATCTCCCTCTGCTACACTTCTTAGTTACTTCTCCAACTGGATGGACTTAAAGAGAGCAGTCGGATGGATCCTCAAGTATAAAGAGCTGCTTAAGCAACTGCGTCAGAAAAGAGTTAAAGCCATTGCCACGCACCAAGCCTCCAGCCAGCAAGGTGACGCAGTAGCAAAGCACCTGCAGCAGTTTAAGGCCAGCCAAACGGTACAAAGGCTCAATACTGAAGACATGGCTAATGCAGAAAAAGCCATCATCTGCTTTGTGCAAAGACAAAGCTTCCAGGAAGAAATGGCTTCATTGGAAAAAGGCACAGTGAGGAGGACAAGTCCCTTGGCCAAGCTCGACCCAGTGGTAGTGGATGGTGTCTTGAGAGTGGGTGGGAAGCTGAGCAGAGCAGCTCTTCCAGAGGAAGCAAAGCACCCCGCAATATTGCCCAAAGCCAGCCACATCTCACAGCTTATTCTTCGCCATATCCATGAAAAGATTGGCCACAGCGGGCGAAGCCACATGCTTTCCACTCTTCGTCGTAAATATTGGATACTCCATGCCAATGCAGCAGCCAGAGCAGTCATCAGGAAGCGCATGATCTGCAAATTTCGGCGACGAAGTGCAGGCGAACAAAAAATGGCGGATCTTCCTATTGATCATGTCTCGGCAGATCTTCCCCCATTCACACGTTGGAATAGACTACTTCGGGCCCATTGATGTGAAACGGGGTAGGGGTACAGTTAAAAGATTTACTTGTTTGGCATGTCGTGCAGTCCACCTAGAGGTGGCGCATGCTCTCAACACCGATGCACGCATAAACGCCCTCAGGAGATTCATATGCCGAAGAGGACAAGTAAAGGAAATAAGATTCGATAATGGAACTAACTTTCTGGGTTCAAATCGGGCGATAAAAGAGGCCCTTCAGGGGCTCAACCAGGACAAGATCCAAAAAGCAGTTTTGCAAGAAGAGACAAAGTGGACATTTAATCCTCCCCTAACTCACAGTCACAGCATGCACCAACACCTAACCCCACATTCCCAAACAAAGGGTAACAAGGTTCTTATTTGTTTCAGGATGCACTTGCTAATTCTAAATAACACCTTGCATGCTCTAGATACCCTGTCTAAAGTTGTAAAAATTGATACTGTGTATGTGCGCATGGTCAGAGATCTAATGCAGGATCTTGTGAGGGAAGTTAGCGCCTCAGTCAACAATCAGAGCGGAGGTATGATCCCTGCCTACCTAGTTCCTCTAGACATTGTCCAAGAAATCCTTAGATCTGCTACCACCACAGTTGTGCAAACTTCACAGTTACATCTGGCTTTTAACCTTGGCAATGCAATTCCAATCCATGTTAACTCTAAGAACCTAGAGATAGGATTCATCCTAAACTTACCCATTATTGAGAGACGAAACATTTATCGGCTCAAGTCCGTATTAAATGTTGGTTTCTGGAAAAACAATATCCATGTACATATCAAAACACCACCCATGCTCGCTTACCATGATGACCACCCCTCTCTCTACCTCCTACCCAACCTAAACATGTGCACCAACACAAAAGACATACATTGGGTCTGTCCTAGTAACCCCTTTATCCGAGACTCGACTGACTACCCATGTGGCTTGAGGGCTGACGCCCCTGAACAGAAATGTCAAGGTAGCCTGTCTGTCAAGGATGAAGGAACTGAAACTAGGGTGGAACAAGCAGGTAACCGATGGTTTGTCAGCACTCCTGCCACCGAGTTACTGATGTCATTTGACCGTCATGACACAATCACTAAGTTAATAATACCAAACCAAACGGTGTTCCTAAATGTCCCACAAGGGGCCACAGTACATATAGCTTACATCGTCCTCCACCATCTCAATCTAGAAAGGCATGACACTGAGATTGAGATATTGGACGCATTCAGAGGACACAACCTCACTCTTGGTGACTCCCTTCAACAGCAACTTCTGGCTGAAGGGACCAAAATGGTGAAATTCAGTCTCAAGACGTCTGGAATCACAACTGCATTTTCTAATCATTTCACCAAATCGGCATTGTACCAAGAACACCATATAAGCATCACTGCTCTTGGACTTCTTCTTAGTGGTTGGATCATCACAGCAGTTATTGCATTTCTCATGCACCGACACATTCGAACACTACAAGGTAGGCTGGATGACATGACCTGCGTCCAACCTCGTCTTAAGGCTAAACAGACTTGCCAACCTCTAACTGTCCCTGACAACTCTTGAAGGCAGTTGCCAAAGTCTTGACAATCTGTTCTTTTCCCTTCCTTCTCTTTTCATTTGTGCCTTCTCAGAGTGTGACTAACGATAAGCCAGACCTGATAATGATTCTGCTTTGTGTTTTTATCATTTTGTGTGAATATTATGGTAGTGAGCCTAGGACAATTCATCTGCCCAGATGTGCCTAATATGTGTGTCCACATGCAATTGCCTTAATGAACTGTGATATGTTATTAGGAGTACCACCATGGACCTGGACTGTGCAACCCTCAGGTTGCCACATGGACTGAATGACTTATGAGCTATCTCATGGACTGTGATCAGGTCAACTTTCCTGTATTCGCGGACCTGGGAAATGTTGGACGCTAAGTTTGATCTCAAGGATTGTGGAACGAACACCAACCATCAGATCAAAAGGGGGGAAGATGTAGGTCCAAGGCCCACCAAAATGGCTGCAAACCACCAAGAACAGCCATTTTAACTACATTTCCCAGAATTCCAAAAGCACTATCTCCAATGCAATAAAACTAATGATGTTGAACCCCTTTAAAAAGTCAAGCAACCCATTGTTCTCTCTCTCTGGATTCTGCCACGACGGAGCGTATATAGATCAAGGGTGCGCATCCATCTGACTGAAAAGTTTCTTTGGAACAGAACAAAGAACAAAGTTTTTCGGAGCTCTCCAGTTGGCCACGGTAGAGTTAAAAATTAACTACGTTCTGTTCCGTAATTACTTAAGTTGCCTATAGGCGTAATCTATTCAAGAACCAGTTAAAGAATTCACACTGCGAGACGACAGTGGAATTTCTTTTGTTTCGACGTCTTTTAACCTTTGGAAGAAACGAAAAGGTGACCAGCTTCCCTTTTTGCTACTTTTCCGGTCAACAAATCGACGAACTTTCTGCATTCTCTCGTGCATCATTGTGCCTTGAAAAGCAGACACCGTTTCCTGTCCGCTGACGAGCTCTGGAAACAAAGGGACCGATGCCCGAAGCCTTCGCTCGGACACAGTCACTGACACTGGAGAACTGGGTCACTCACTCGGTAGTGATCACAAGTAAGGCAATTTGCATCGGAGCAGATTTAGCTAGAATATATATATCGCGCGATTCTATGCTAATTGTTGATGTTTGACTGTAATTATTACTGTATACTTTGAGCTGTGTTTTTCTTTGCTTGCTATCTTTTAATGTACTGGATCTTAATGTTGTACTGGTTGAAAACTTCGGTATGTAAGAGAATTTGTCTGGAAATCGCGGATATTAACTCTATATTGCTGCATTGCTGAGCTGTTAAATATCCGATCTTTGAGAGAGTTCATTTAAAACTGCGGATTGCTTTGTTTTACATTGTTGCCTTACTCTGTGTAAGGATTGTTGAGAAAGCTTGAATTGAATTGGGACGTTTGGCTTGTCTGACTGATTGTTCAGCCCACCGCGGCTGGGTTCTCCATCCTATCAGAATTTGCCCGCGCCTTCTTTTCTGCTCTTTCTCTCTCTCATCCTTTCTTACTCTCTCTCCATTCTCTTACTCTTTTTTTTCCAGCTAGTTCTGTACACTACTTACTGGGTGGGAAACACAGCCTCTGGCCTAACTCGTGCAGGAGTCTTTTTCTAATTCTCCCGCCTGTGCCATCCAGTTCTTTGTTCTCCCTCTCACCTCCTCCAGTCTCAAGCACACGTGGTTCTCAGACTGCCACATCATCAGTCCGCCATTTTAGATCTGAGTCCACCTTCTTAGATTTGAGTCCACCATTTTGGATCTGAGTCCGCCCTCTTAGATCCAAGTCCTCCATTTTAGATCTGAGTCCAAGCCTGCCATTTTAACCTCTCCCTTTTGGTACTCAGACTTACTCACACACACGCATACACCCACACACACACACACACACATACATCCTACCTTTAGTCTATTTGTATACGCTGTTCACAATATCACCGCTATTTAATCCTTCCTGTGTGTTTATTGTTTTATCAAGTGGTATTGATTGCATGTTCATTGCTACTGAGACATAATAAACCTTTTTTATATATTTTTAACAAGTGCTTCTGGTTGTCTTTGCCTGAATATTAGCTTGAATCTAACCTCTGCCAGGTTAAGAGCTTCCCTTTCCTTCAGCGTGTGGTTATATTATTGATGCTGGATGTTAATGGTAATTATACTGCTGTTGAATTTTAGCATTGATAATTAAGCCTAGTTTTCCCATTTTTGTTGAATATTGTAATCATTCATTTATAACATAAATTGTGATTGTAGTAATTTGGCATTTATGGTGAAACATTGATGAGACTTAGTCATTCAATTGCTATTAATTTTCCCTTTACTAGAAGGGTGGTGCCCCAAGGAACTTTAATTATTAAATTAAAGTCTTAATAAATAAATTAACTAATTTATTGGTTATTAATTACATTTAATAGCCATTGTAATGCCCTTTTAAGCTGTTGCACCTACACTTTACCAGCCAAAACTATCATAAAGATAGTCTCACCACTGATTTCAAGAATCCTAAGCATTTCTGGAACAAAATAAAATCCATAACGAATACTTCAAATAAACATAGTATTAATCAAATAAGACGTGACAATACAATACTACATGACTCATTATCTATAGCCCAGGCTTTCAATCAACATTTTTCATCTGTCTGCTCTAACCTATTAACTGACTCATATCGTAGTCCTGGTTTCAGTATTGTTCAACATTGCTCTAGCTCTTTCTCCTTTAGGATAGGCATGGGCAACGCTCTGCATAAACTCTAATGGAATGCGTAACAGCTGAACTGGGGCGGTAAATAAGCCTCAGAAAACTTATAAAAAAATGATGTAAATACCATTTTCATACAAAAAGAACACCACGGTTTGATTAAAAGCAACCTTTTCAATAGGATACCCGCATTTCATACATGAACTCTGCGTATTACGGCCAATAACGCGATTTGAACAGAGCTATTATTCGCCCGTTGGATGAATGCGTGACCTCAATTTGCGCCGTGTTTACAAACTTTCAAGTGCACGGCGTGGCAAAAATATCCATTTTGGAGGTAGATTTCAAATAGCCCGCGCTGACGTGATATCCCAGCTACGGCCCTGATTGAATTACAGCCGTCTAATTTGAGAAATTACGAGTCTGTTCGTCCACTCTAGACCTCCAGGGGATGTGAAATTAGTTCGACAGAAGTTGTTGAAGTTCGTGGCGAGTTCGCCGTGACTTCTTCCCAACAATAGCAAGAAAGGTGAGTGTATTTTTACTGTAAACCTACATAGTTAGTTGACAGAATATCCTGTGACCCTATTTGTGAAGTTTCAGTAAAATATACCAAGGAATAAACCAGCGCCAGGCGTTCAAAACCTACCAGTGTTCTGACAAATTTTCCTACCTATGCCACCTCGCGAACACCGGTCACAAGATTCATTCACTTATACCCTTCAATTCGAGACTGCGAGATGGAAATCTGAATAATCAATTAGGAAAAATTCTCGGCTCTCGGTAATTCTGTATATCGTTTAAACATTTTGTTAATCGGATTATGAAAGAAGACTGAAAATAAGCGCCCGCTTTTTGTTTGGGTGTAAAAGCGCGTATTTAAAGGAGAATACATTGTATATTGATTAAGCATTGAACTCTGCATAAGTCGAACTGTTTTAATATTTGTTGATGACATTGCTTCGCTTCCTAGAAGCAAGCACGCACAAATCTGCTGTCCTGTGAGCATTTCAGGTTCGATATACTGAGTAATATCGCCATGAAACCTAAACTGGCCCATCATTCTGCCGAATAGTCTCACTAAACTAGCTAATCGCCTGATTGCTAATCAAGCAAAGGGGAGGTTTCTGCCTCGCCAAACTAACCTCCGACTGCACGTCACTGTGTTTTTACTATGAATTATTCACAGTAGCTCATTGAAACTATCATGGGAGGAGGGTATATGGACATTAAAAAAACAGTGTAAAGTTTTTTTTTTTTTTTAAATCACCACGGGTTATTGAAGGGGGAACCTTTCGTAGCAGTGGGAGGGCAAACAACTGCTGGCATCAGCGACTTCACTGCATTTTATTCAGCAATGGGCGAGTAGCGTTAGTGTTTGCCCTCCCACCTATAATTTTGACATTTTTGCAGGCCATTGATCCAAAAAAAAAAACTTCACAGGCAACCATTCATACCATTTTTTAATATCAATGCAAAAAAGCCATGTTTGTTGAACATAATTGGGTGAAATTCAATGCATTTTCCATTAAAAAGGGCCTAGGGGGCGCTGCTGTACTTCAGAAAAGGGGTTGATGACTTTAGCATCAATTATTTCTGTTAGGGTACCCTAATGGATAATTTGGCCAGGTTTATTTCTGAGTAGACTTCATTTTCGAAAATGCCCTCAGGCTTCACCCCCCAATTTTCACAATGGGTTTTGTTGATAAATGCCGAAATCAGCCATTTTTGGGACCCTGTGGCTCTGAGACCCTTTCCTGTAAAGGCATTGGACTTGTGGCAAACTCTTCGTCTGTGTCGTCTGTACTTACCTGCAAAAAATCATTAGAAAATAATAAAAACTTTTTTCTCAGCAACTCAAGAAATGTTGTCATTTTATTCATTTGTATTGCCCATGCCTATTTAGGAATATCACCATCCGAAATCCAGACTGCCATCAATTAATTAAAAGCTGATGGTGGTGCTGGACTGGATGGAGTTGAGAACAGGTATGTTAAACTAGCTGCCCACATTATCATGTATCCACTTGCCGACTTATTTAACCTTTCTCTGTCCACCTGTGAGCTTCCTGCTGTTTTCAAATATGCTCATATCACTCCACTCCACAAAGGAGGTGATGTGCTTGATCTTAATAATTATAGACCTACATCCACTATTTGCATTATTTGTTGCCAAGGTCTTTGAAAAACTCATTTACAATCAACTTTTACACTATCTTAACAGTAATAATATATTATCAGAGTTTCAATCAAGTTTTAGGCCCAACCATTCCACGACAACAGCTTTACTTAAATTCACTAATGATGTCTATTCTCCTGCAGGTAATGGTCAACTCGCTGGTGCAATATTTATTGATTTAACTAAAGCATTCGATCTTGTTGACAGATATCTTCTCTTAGATAAATTTCATGCTATTGGCCTTTCTCAAAATGTGATCAGGTGGTTCAACTCATACCTTCATAATAGATAACAGTGCGTTGTGTTACATGGCAATAAATCCGACATAGTGATTCAGCAAAGAGGTGTGCCCCAAGGCTCAACATTGGGACTCCTTCTTTTTTCTATCTATGTGAATGATCTACCATCAATTTTTAAACATTGTTCTACCCAGCTTTATGCTGATGACACCATCATCTACACCTCCAAACCAGTCTTATCACAAATTCAATTCTCTCTTCAGTCAGATTTTAACATCCTGCAAAATTGGCTTTTACACAACAAATTACTCCTTAACAAATCAAAGTCTTATATTATGATTTTTTTTAAAGTCCATATTCGGTTCTTGCACAATAACCAGTAATGACGGCACTCATCTGTATAAAGTTGATAAAATAAAATATCTTGGTGTATGGCTTGACCCAGAACTCTCTTTCCAATATCATATAAATCATGCCTTACAGAAAGTAAATTTCGGACTAAATGTCTTGTACAGATCCAGAAATTGTTTTGTAATTTAACAGAAATTGTACCCTCAGTGTTCGTAAGAGACTTGCTTTGCAACTTATACTTCCAGTGTTTGAATACTGCGATGTGGTTTATCAAAATGCTTTCAAATCAGTCCTTGCTCCTCTTAACACAGCACATAACAGACTCAGCAGATTTGTCTTTGGATGTCCTTTTCACACCCATCATTGTACAATGTATGACATTCTTTAATGGCCACCCCTAACAGTAAGAAGACATATACGCTGGCTTCAACATATATTTAAATGCTTTTATTTCAGTTACCCTCCTGATCTCAAACAATATCTAGAACTTCACACTTCAACTTATCAGATCAGACATTCTGTTCAGGTGTATTTTTCTATTCCTCGTGTTGACAAGGTAAACACACATATATGTTTAAAGCTCCATCGGATTGGAATAATTTACCGGTTAACATTGGATCCATTACTGAATTAAAAACGCTCAAATGTGCTTTGTCTTCTTGTCTGGAGGTGGACTGTTCCTGCTACCATTAACTCTGTCCTTATTTAAAACCCATTGTAGTGAGTATTGAATATTGTATTTTAAACAATTTATACCAGACAGTAGTTGTGGATCCGATTCAAAGCTCTGACTCCCTCTGAAGGTTCTCTTGGGTTTCTGTATTTTTTCTGTTGTTTATGTTTTATGCATGTATGTTTCGCTTTACTTTGTATTTGTCTACACAGTATGTAGTGATTGTGATACTGTATGTATTTATGTTGGGACCCCCTTGAAAACAAGGTGATACACCTCAAGGGGTTTATCCTAATAAAAGAATTAAACTGAAAAGTATGAGCATGCTAGCGAACAAATTATTCATCCCATTGAATTGAACAGACCAGGCATGGGGCGATTAATTAACTTAATCGCTAACTTAATCAAGTTAAGTTAAAATCCCATTAACTTAACTTAACTAGTTAACTTTTGAGAAGGGATATTAACTTAACTGATTTTGCACACATTAATTGATTTTTTCAATTAATTTTCAATTAAGTTTTGATTAATTCTTGCCACAATGTTGACCTTATAATGCAGACTACTTATTGCGCTTAAGCAAGAATCTTCACTTATATGATGTTGTTCTACACACCTCATATATTTTATATCAGCTGTGTTTTGTTCTTGAATTTAAACAAGGCAAGTAGACACTGAAAGTCTGACATTCACTGGAGATTGCCAATAACCTTTTGTGTTAACATTAATAGAATGAAATACACAAGTGTATGTAAATGTATGCTATGAGTTTTGTATGCTATGTATGAAGTACATACAGATCATGATTATCTCCGCGCTTCTGAAGAAGCGAGATCTTGTAATACAGTTTGGCATCTGTCCGTCTGTCTGTCCGTCCAAAACAGTAACTCCTTCCAGGCCGTTAGACCAATCAACCTGAAACTTTAATGTGTGTAAGGTAGTGACCCAGAGGGGTGCACAACACGTTTAGAATTTAAATTCATTTCCTCTTCTGGCCACCAAGGGGCCTTTTTGTGAAAATTGAAAAATGGCCATAAGTTCCTTATGCATTGAGCTAAGATGCTCAAATTTTTATGGGAGGTGCATGGGATGACCCTTCATCGCATATCAGATGGATTTTTGATTTGATCTAATTTTCGCTGTTTTCTAGGTCAAATGGCGTCAGGAGTGCCAATCGCTGTACCATACGTCCTTTCCTTTCATAATACTCTCATTTCAAAATGAAGAGTAATTAATGCCCTCAACAGACACTCAAAAAGTACTCTAACCAACTAACCAACTACATCACATTGCTATAACTCTGATCAGTATCAGTTCTTTGTCACTGCAACAAGCAGATTATCATTTGTACAGCAGAATGCCAGTTCAGTGAATTGCCCTCTGACACATTACTACTACTCCCATAACATTCAATCCGGAGCGCGGAGATTTGCGATGGCGCGCCATACGTCTAGTTACAATATGATACATTGCTGATAATATGATGACTTATTTTCAAATGTATATATATTTGTGTATTGACATAACTAGATGCAGTTGAAATAAAACTTTATCTTAACTCTGTAGTTGTTGGGCTCTAATTTCTTGGCGCAGGGCAGGGTGGCGCAGCGTGGCGTAGCGTGGCGCAGCCCACGCAGTGGTAATTTCGTCTGGTGCAGCCCGCGCAGTGGTAATTTCGTGCGGTGCAACACCGTGCACAGCCACTTTGGCAATTTGGTAGACGGACGTGCGCCGAGATGGGTGTGGCAGCGTAGTAGGGGGAGGTGTCACATATTCATCAAGACGCAGTGACAATTTCGTAGAAAAAGTCTTCGCTGAAGTTGCGCAGAAAGCTCGCCAGCTCCAACCTGGTTTACTTTCTGTGCAGTGGTAATTTGGCTGACCGGCGCACAGTGCGCACACGTCACCAAAACCTCACAGGCAGGTTTCCAGAATGTCAGGCACATTTCAATGCAATAAATAATTACAGCAACCACTATTTAATGTAACTATCTGAATCAGGACATAAATTATAGTATCTATATCGATTGTCCTGATGTCAGATTAAAGGCGGTTGGCACGCGTAATGGAAACTCCACCTGGCTTAATATATATATTAATATATATATATATTATATATATATATATATATATATATATATAAAAATATATATTTATATATATATTAATATATATATAATGCTTGCGTTCTATGCTCAGTAAACCCGCTTGCACACTGGAAGCAAAACGAATTTTTCGCACGACTGATTACAGTCAAAGTCAATGCAAAGACGCGAAAGTCGGACAGGGTTTTAATATATCTCCATGTCCGAAAGTCATAAAAGTTCTAATTTTTCGAGTATTCCAGGAATTATTAGACGAGCAAACTTGGCCATGTTTGTGTTTGACCTTCACAAAATGCAAATTGATAGCTATCGACTTTTCTTGGTCTTTTTATTCGTGTGTTTTCTTCCGTTGAAGATGGACAGCAGTCTTTATTCGGTCTCTCTTTTGAAAATTAGTCAGATGGATTGACCAGATTCACGCTTTATTTCCACACCAGAGATAAAATAGTGCTTGTAGTCAGTGAGCAAATCAATTCCATGACCATTGACAGTGTGAATAAATTATCGCATGCACAATCAAGACTGTCCGAGGCGAAATACAAAATACTCCATGTCCGGCAGCCAGCAAAAAGTATTGGTATGAGAACAGATTTATAACGAAATAAAGAATAAAAATATATCACCAACAAACAGAGCATCCAAAAAAGATGGCTCGCAAATAAATAAATCGCAGTGTTCATTGGATGTTCTGTTTGTTGTTAAAATGTTTCTTTTTATTCTTTATTTCGTTATCAATCTGTTCTAATCGCCCTTTTTTTTTTTTTTTTTTTTTTTGGCTGTCAGACAAGGAGTATTTTGCATTTAATGTCCGACAGGCATTGTACATTGTCCCGCGCCAATGTCGACTCATTTTATTGAGCAGAGCTTAAACAGAAACATTGATTGAAATTCTCGGTACTCATCTTGAAGAACTGAGCCCTCTTATCAAAACATTCACGCTTAATATCTAAAACAATTCAGTAGATTTGAAGAAATTAAAAACAATAATCGACTGTCGGACACGGAGATATATTAAAACCCTGTCAGACTTTTCGACACGAGACACTGCGTTGAGCATAACACTGTAAAATTTAAAAGTTGAATTTTTACTTGAAAAAAATATGCAAACTCGTTGCCTTAAAAAAAAGTAATTTATGTTGACTTAGATAAATTAAGTTAATCTTAAGATAAGTAAATCTATCTAAGTCAACATAAATTACTTTTTTTTAAGGCAACGAGTTTGCATATTTTTTTTAAGTGAAGTCAACTTATTACATTTTACAGTGAATCTGTTGTCTTGAAAAAATTCATTTTCGCGTCCAGTGTGCGGCTTAATACTAGGCTACTATTATTGTCACTTAGGTTTTATCGTTTTTTGTGGGGAAAGGAATACAGCCTGATTGCTATGATCTCGTACTGAGTTAAGATCACATATGGAAAATAAATGTAACGATCTTGCATTGTTGTCCATGCATGTTAATCCCGAAATTTTAAGCAGCAACAGGGTGTAATAATAGGAACACGCTATCCATCGTTTCTCTTCCCAATGATGCAGGCAGAAGAAATAAATGAGCAACCGTCATTATTTCATTCCAACTTCATGAGTTTGAATGATCTGACGTAGTTTCATTTTGAAATTCCATTCAAGTTCGCTAATGGCAATAATTCGCGAATGCCCTAGCTAGCCAGCTAACTCATATTCGTAATGCTTAATATAGACGTAAGCGGTGCAGAAAAACATGCCTGAAGCAGCAAAGTAAAATGCAACATTAACGCATCATGCAGATATAGGACAGAGGCTTCTATATTCCAACACATTAAAGGTGAGGAGAGAAGCTCATTTGACTCGTGAAGATTTGACTCAGCTGTGTTATACCCAAACACGCCTTTCTCTCCTCCCTCTTTGCCACTTGCGCCGCAGGAGGGACCGAGGCGGGACAGAGGAGTCTTGCGCTCCTGCACCGGGCACGAAATTGCAACATACGCCTGACACACCCTGTTGGGAGGGACCTCCATTCGCGGTCTATCTAATTTAGAGCCCCTTAAGTCAATCAACATATTTGAAAATATTGTCGATGGCTTGGAAACAACAAAGTTAACTTTTAACTAGTTAACTTGTCAAAATTAACTTAACTTAACTAGTTAATTTCCAAATAGACATTAACTTAACTTAATTGATGAAATTTTAGTATTAACTTAACTTGTTGGATTAACTAGTTAATTAATCGCCCCACGCCTGGAACAGACTGTCAACTATAGGCAAACGCCAGTGATAGTGAACTTTTCAAGTAGAATTTGCTTTGTGAAAATATTAGTTGATGCTCGCCAATGAACGAAATCTAAACAATCGCGACACGAGAAAGCTGTATTACATGTGTTTGATAACAAACCTGTATCTAATGGGTTGTATCCCACTGATTTTTAATACTTTATGGGATAAACATCATTATACCACTTGGCTGCATCTTGGGCCCTGTAGGTAGTTTTTTTAATATGCCATTTGCTTTACTTATGCGCCATACGCGCATGGCGCCTGGCCTTCCCAATCTCTGCACGTGTCTCATTTTCACAGAAAACCTGTATCTAGGCCCACATAGCGATTTATAAAATCCTTGTCTATTCCTTTTGATTAAAACACAAATAAATGGATACAGACCTCTAGGTAAGAGGATGTTGCTTGATGAAAACTGAAATTCAGCACTTGAAAAAGCCTGCCTCCATGGCCTTGGAAATGATAAGAGAAGTACAACTACATTGTAGGTAAATTTTGCCCTGCTTCAGCTGCCACCTTTGAGTAATTAGTGGAACTATCATTTGTTCTAGAGAGCTGAAAGAGTAAAATAAAGGCAACGGCCCAGATAATGTTGAAAATTTTGCGACAGTATTTGACAATCTTTGACTATTAAATGACATTTTGAGTAAAACTTTATCTTGAAAAAATGGGCACAATGACATATTTGAGCCCCAATTCAAAAAAACTTCCATGGCAAAAATTCCTTCTTTCCCTTTAAATATCCAGACAGGTTGAGCATTCGTCTATTCTCTTGGGGCGTGATGGGGTTATAAGACTCTTCGTCCCCGGACTTTTGCTTCCCTGACTTTTCATCCCCACGGACGGTGCCAAATTTCGACAAACCCATTGAGACTGACTTTCCAACAGGACAACGCGCGTCCGCACGTGGCACGTATCTGTATGGAGTTCCTTCGGGCCGAAAACCTGCAAATCCTTCCCTGGCCAGCGTTTTCTCCAGATCTTTCACCTATAGAACACTTGTGGGACTTTCTGGATTGAGCGATCCGGAGACGTCAACCACCGCCAGCCACAGTACGTCAGCTAAGACAAGCGCTGACCGCAGAGTGGAACAGCGTTCCACAAGCAACAATCAGATGTCTGGTGATGTCTATGAGACGCAGGTGTACCGCCGTGCGCGACGCTAACGGGGGACATACGAGATACTGATAGTGTCATTTGTGTATCGTAATGTCGAACTTCACCTTGTTAAATAAAAACCAACATGGCGATATTCCAACCCAATTTTCTGTCATATCTATTGTCTCTTTCATTTGATACCAATGAAGTGTTGATTAATAACAGTTACACTCGATAAAATCAAGAAATAGAAAATTGTGTTTTTTTTGGTCAGTGTGTGTATGTATGTATGTATGTATATATATACACACACACACACACGCACAGACACACAGACAATTTAACTCACTCATACATTGAAGAAAAATCTTTCCTCATTGAATCCCTCCTCCAGAAAAAGAGATCAACCCGGTAGAGAGAACCCTCCAGTCCTGTTGGTTTGGAATAATTCCCATTGACCATGTTTAAATCCTGCTCATGTAACTCAGCACTTCAGGCCGGTTTTGGAAGTGTTTTTTTTTCTTTGAAATCAGGTCATTTTCAGCTGCACAACCGTGCGCAACATTAAGAGAATACAACCTTCCTCCAATATACCTGTCCAATTCCCTGCACTGGTGTGCGGTCGTATATGCAAAATAAAGTAACTTCCAAAACTCCTTTGCTTCATTGACAAAATTCCCCCCTTGTCAGAAACCATTGAAACAATTTCTCCTCATAAAACTTAATCTCTTGGCTACCTTTCACATTCGACTTTTGGACATTTCAAGCCACTGGCTGTCTGTGTAAACTCAAAGAATTAGATTTTCCTGTTACATTGGAATAGGGGCTGATCAGCTAACTGAACTTATTAGCTCCGTAAATAGTATCGGGCCTTGCGTCGTCGTCGTCGTCCACAACACATTTCGCTTTTATCTCATCAACAATTTCAGTTACAGGCTCCCAATTTTTACTGGACATGCATCTCATAAAGCCCTACAAATGACATGCCTAAAGGTGACCTTGGCCTATTTTTTCAAGATCACTGGCCTAAAAATATCACCAAAAACTTCCACATTTTGCTTTATCTAATCAATTATTTCATTTACAGGCTCCTCATTTTTACTGGACGTGCATCTCATAAAGCTCTACAAATGACATGCCTAAAGGTGACCTTGGCCTATTTTTTCAAGATCACTGGCCTAAAAATATCACCAAAAACTTCCATATTTTGCTGTATCTCATCAACTATTTCAGTTACAGGCTCCTCATTTTTACTGGACATGCATCTCATAAAACAAATGACGCCTTGACCTTTGACCTATTTTTTTTTTTCAATCACTGGCCTCAAAATATCACCAAAAAACTTCCACATTTTGCTTTAATCAACTATTTCAGTTACAGGCTTCATTTTTACTGACATGCATCTCAGAAAGCCCTACTAATGACATACCTAAAAAGGTGACCTTGGCCTGTTATTTCAAGATCACTGGCCTAAAATATCACCAAAAAACTTCCATATTTTGCTGTATCTCATCAACTATTTCAGTTACAGGCTCCTCATTTTTACTGACATGCATCTCATAAAGGCCTCCAAATGACGCCTGGTGACCTTTTTGACCTATTTTTTCAAGGTCACTGGCCTCAAAATATCACCAAAAACTTCCACATTTTGCTTTATCTCATCAACTATTTCAGTTACAGGCTCCTCATTTTTACTGGACATGCATCTCAGAAAGCCCTACTAATGACATACCTAAAGGTGACCTTGGCCTGTTATTTCAAGGTCACTGGCCTAAAAATATCACCAAAAATTTCGACATTTTTCTTGATCTGATCAACTATTTCAGTTACAGGCTCCTAATTTTCAATGGACATGCATCTCATAAAGGCCTACAAATGATCTGCCTAAAGGTGACCTTGGCCTATTTTTCCAAGGTCACTGGCCCAAACATATCACCAAAAATTTTGACATTTTGCTTTATCTCAGCAACTATTTCAGTTACAGGCTCCTCATTTTTCTTGGACATGCATTTCATAAAGTCCGACAAATGATGTGCCTAAAGGTGACCTTGGCCTATTTTTTCAAGGTCACTGGCCTAAAAATATCACCAAAAACGTTGACAATTTGCTTTATCTTATCAACATTTTCAGTTACAGGCTCCTAATTTGCTCCTGCCGCCTGAGTGGCATGGGAGCTATGGTATCGGGCTCAATACGTGCGTGCGTCTGTCCATGCATGCGTCCATCGAGCTTCTGGGGCCGCCAGTGCCCTATATTTGTTCAGTTATATCAGCACATAATAACCAGTGAGTGCACTTATTTTGTTCCTACAAGGCTGCAATACAATCTACAGCACTGCATCAAGAGTAGGAATGCTCAATACAGTGAAATTCACAAAGACACGCTGCTACTAGCTCTATGGCACACTTTAGCAATGTTTGTCCAAGCTTGCTTGTTTAGTGAATTAATAGCTATAACAAGTTTTAATCTCTGAACCGCTACCAAGGTAAGAACATCAATTTAATAAATTTTGAGAAATGATACCAATGCTGCACAACTGATCCTATGGGACTGCACCATCACACGTCGGTTAGCAAGAAAAAACAATGTCAAAAATGTGTATCCTTGTAAATCTAAGCAAGCTGCAGCTAGCTATTCCACAGACACAGCCATGGTCATAAAAGTAATGTACACCAGTGACGGATGGTGAAATAAACATCGGTGAAGCACTAAACATACCTTGAAAATAATTAGTGGTATCAAACTGTTTTCAATCATTAATTTATTTTAACATTACATTAACTCCAAAAACACTCAACATTATCGGATTTGACAAGTTTTCCTCAGCAATCTCACACAAAGAAAATGTGTCATTTCAACATCAAATTCCATTTCAATCAATCTTTGTTATGGTGGTGCTCGTAAGCAGAGAACAGGGTTTAATAACGGAATGAAACTAGGACAACAACCAAGGGAAGAAAAATGCTAGACAGAGTTAACCAAGGAAATATGACTAAAATATGGAGAAACACAGAAACCCAAGGTCTGTTCAAGCGCAAACACAAAGCCAGGCAATGAGTATGGGGAGAGAGGTGACTTATATAGGAGGAAGATAATTGAGTACAGGTGCTAAGGATTAACAATTTGGAGAGTAATATGGAAAGTGTGGAGTGAAGTTTAGTCTAGAGGCCAGTGGGGGCAGGTCAACCGGAAAACCCCGTTGAGGCATGACATCATTATTGTATCTCCCCGACGAAGATAGTCAGGAGATACTATGGTTTAATTCCGGGGCCGCCGCCGCGCCCGCAGAGATTTTTTGTTCCGGGCTCTGGAAGCCACAATTATCATAGGAATTTTTTCAAATTTTACACAGGCGAAGATATTTACTTGATAATGCTCAAGACCGATTTTCGGCAATTTCGGACGTCCAATATGGCTGCTGGCGACCATTTTGTCCGAAATTTGGGGATCGGGGAGATACGCGACTCAGTCCCTGTGGTGACCAAGTTATCTAGTTCATTTGTGGATTTTTGTTGCTAATTTTCACTTTCTTTTCTGTCATCATGAAGCTAAGATTTGATAGAGCAGGATGTGCTTAAAGCAAGCACAAAATTTAACATCATAGTTTATCTTTTTTTGAAAAGTGAAAAATACATGTTCTCTTTAATTGTTGCAGCATTGCATAAGGAAATAAGCTGTGAGTTTAACTTATTTAACCGCTGATGGCTTATTTTTATCATTAGAAAACGTGTTCATCAAGGAAAATGATTGAAAACAGTAGGGCTGTTCCAAATGTCATTTTTTTCACATTCAAATTTTTGACAGAGATATTTGAATGAAAATTCAAATCCCTCTCACCCTAGCCCCAACATACATATATGGATCCGAGATGCAACAAATTTGCTTTAGTAATGCGCTTTCAGAGGTTTACTATCGGTAGCATTATACAATGACAAAAATGATAACTCAGAAATAAAATAAATCAGAATATTTCTAAAGTGGTTTTAATTCAAACAGTGAGGTACAGAACAGACGTGACAAACATTCACTCATTATGAAAGGGATGAATGCATAACACAAGGCCTTCTGTGACCCATCTAGAAAATTATAAAATTAAAATTTACTTTCTTTTTTGTAAAATTTCTCCGTTTCAACATTTGCTATGTTATCTCTGTTCTATTGTGAATAAAATACTGGCTGGTTTGATTTGAAAGTCATTGCGTTTTGATTTTATTCACAAAATTGATTCATTTGATTTTGGCCATTGGTGCCCCACATTTTGGCCGTGATGCCCCAATTTTAAATGGCCAAATGGCCTTGCCCTAAAAATAACTTAATTTGAGGCCTGATGTGTTTCAAATGCTGAACAAGGCAACAACTGAACTTTGTGGTCTTCAAAGTCAACTTTTCTGCGGTGTTAGTTAGAGTGGAGGCCACTGTATATGTGGACTGAACTGGGTAAAAGTATTTCACGTAATATGGGTCATTTAATCTTGTCCCTTCACAGCAGCTGTAACTAGCTGCACATTTGAAATAATAGAATACATCCCCCATCACCCGTGAGGTGTGTAAGTACTGACGTACAATTAAGCATTGGTGTAAATTTGAACTTGCTTAATTATCTTTGGTCACCAGTAAACTCTCCTGCAAACTGGATTGGATGATGCATTAAATGAACACTCTTTGCAGACAACCAGCTGGATACAGGTGACCCTGGGTCCTTCTTCCTGCTAACCAAGTCCTGCTAACGCTGAAGTGGACAAGGGAGATCAAAAGACTAAACTGGGGAGTCTTCAAAATCAAATTTCTTTGGGTTTTTAGACACAGTAGTGATTACTGTACTTATGGACTGAAGTGGGAGAACTATTTTGGAAAAACATGGGTCCCTTACCCTTGTCCTCTAACTGCAGCTCTACCTCACAGCACATCTGAAAATAAAAGAATACACCCCACATCACCTGAGGAGTGTCATTAGTGCGTAAATATAATATAGCATTAGAGTCAATCTGAACTTGCTAAATTACCTTTGATCATCTGTGAACTCCCCTCCAAACTTGAGTGGATGATCCATTGACTGTTCACTCTTTACAGACAGACAGCTGGGTACAGGTGACCCTGGTCGCTCTACCTGGACCCTGTGAGCAAAACACAGAGATAGAGCTTCCAGTTAAACTCTTATTCTGACTGCAGCTCTAACTTAGAGAACATGAAGATAAAGCTTCTACTTAAAGGTGGTATAGGCCGATTTCTCAGGTTATTATATTCTTGTATTTCCAAACTGAAGGCTTATGAACTTTTCAGTAAAAAAACAAATACTTAAAATTTGTCAGTTCAGGAAGACTTATTTTTGGTCTAATTTCTGCTCAGAAGAACAGACTGTATTGGGTTGGCTTCCGACCCTTTGGTAATGACATCTGCTCTGATTGACCGGTGAACAAAACTAAATGTGGAAAAAGTAACGTTGTCCTGTGAGAGAGTCAGAGGTCGGGAGATCAAGTAAAGTTGTGGGAGGGAGCAGGACATGCAGACAGAGCTGGTAGGTGTGACCTATGCAGAGCAGGTCTGTTTATGATGTATAAAACTGTTGGAATTTCGAACCAAGTCCTGCTTACGCTGAAGTGGACAAGGGAGATATAAAGACTAAACTGGGGAGTCTTCAAAATCAAATTTCTTTGGGTTTTTAGACACTGTAGTGATTACTGTACTTGTGGACTGAACTGGGAGAGCTATTTTCTATAATATGGGTCCTTTACCCTCGTCCTTTAACTGCAACTCTACCTCACAACACATCTGAAAATAAAACAATACACCCCACATCACCTGCAGAGTGTCATTAGTGTGTAAATATAATATAGCATTAGAATCAATCTGAACTTGCTAAATTACCTTTGATCATCTGTGAAATCTCCTCCGAACTTGAGTGGATGATCCATTGACTGTTCACTCTTTACAGACAGACAGCTGGGTACAGGTGACCCTGGTCGCTCTACCTGGACCCTGTGAGCAAAAGCCAGAGATAGAGCTTCCAGTTAAACTCATATTCTGACTGCAGCTCTAACTTAGAGAACATGAAGACAAAGCTGCTAACTGAAGGTGACATTGGCTGCTTCCTCGAGGAATTATATTCTAGGATGTCCAAACAGAAGACTTATACACTTTCAATCAAAAAACCCATTTAAAATCCATCAGTTCAAGATCATTCCCAGCCTGTCATTTTCCCACTCTGAAGAACGGACTCTTTTGAGTTGGCTTCCGCTCTTTTGGTAATGACATTCGCTCTGATTGACCAGTGAACAGAACTAAATGTGGAAAAAGTAACATAGAGACAGTGAGGTTGGGAGGTTAAGCAAGGCTGTGGGAGGGAGCAGGACATGCAGACAGAGCTGGTAGGCTTGAACTATGCAGAGCAGGTCTGTTTATGACGTCTTAAGCCATTGGAATTTCAAACCAAGTCTTGCTAACACCGAAGTGGACAAGGGCGATCTAAAGACTGAACTGGAGAGTTTTCAAAATCACATTTCTTTGTGATGTTAGACACAGTACAGACCATTGTACTTGTGGACTGAACTGGGAGAACTATTTTCCATAACATGGGTCCTGTACACTTGTCCCTCAAGAGCAGCTCTACCTCAAAACACATCTGAAAATAAAAGAATACACCCCACATCACATGAGGAGTGTCATTAGTGTGTAAATATAATGTAGCATTAGAGTCAATTTGAACTTGCTAAATTACCTTTGATCATTTGTAAACTTTCCTCCAAACTTGAGTGGATGATCCATTGACTGTTCACTCTTTACAGACAGACAGCTGGGTACCTGGACCCTGCGAGCAAAGACAGAGATAGAGCTTCCAGTGAAACTCATATTCTGACTTCAGCTCTAACTTAGAGAACATGAAGACAAAGCTGCTACTTCAAGGTGACATTGGCTGCTTCCTCGAGGTATTATATTCTAGGATGTCCAAACAGAAGACTTACACACTTTCAATCAAAATTCAATTTAAAATCCATCAGTTCAAGATCATTCCCAGCAGTGGCGTCTTTAAGTGTAAAAACTTTGTGGGGCAAGAATGTATTTCAGGTCGGGGGGGGGGCACAGTAAACGAGGGGTATGGGGTGATTTCTATACAACAATTTGTGATAAATTAGTTTGTCTGCTGCTGTTTTACCTTTCAAGCTTTTAGTTAAAAGTCAACATTATCACAAACACGCACACACACGGAGGAGACGAGGGAGAGGGAGAGCGCACACGAGTGAGTGAGAGAGAGTTTGCCAATACGGGGATCGACGTTTGTTTAAAAGCCATAAGCCACCGTTGCTCCACAACGCTCAGAGCCTTCAAGGCCATAAACAAAGTAGAGTGCTCAACACCACTAAGTGCCACAGCAAACCGCACGCACAGACAACTTATTAGGATCGATCCACTCTATGACAGCATTATGACAACAACCTTGTCCTTAAGCATATATGTGACACACTGTCATCACCATCTAGCCTCGATCCAGCGTAACAAGATATTATACATTAGTATACCGTTGTCTTACTGTCATAATGTTGCAACATATTGAAATATGTATAAAATACATATGAGAAATATCTATGAACTGCAACATATTTTTTCAAGTCTTTTTAATCTCATTTAAAAATGATAGTAGATTCAGGCCTTTTTAATATTACAAAAATGATAGAGAAATTGTGAAAAGAAAGAGCATTTCTTTGTATCCAACCGGCATAAAATACCTGGGCCAACAACAATCTTGTAAACTTAATACTAACGTTATGATCTGACCTGGCAGCCTAAGTAACCAGCTTTGAAATGCAATCACATCCTCTTTGTTAGTCGTTCAGAAGAAAAGATAGGATTGTAATAAAATTGGGCGGTGTGGAGAAATACCCGGATAACTATACATTATAATTATGTTTTATTTGTTATAAAGCTTCAGCTTCCATGACTAGGGCTAGTCTAGCCTAGCTACGTTAGCATTTCGCTGGTGGACAAATAGTTACAGTAGCTCTCAGCATAATGTTATAATACACAAATACATCCAAAATCTATTGTTAAATCTTACCAGCAAAAGGTAATTCCACGGGATCTGGTATTCAGCATCCATATGCTGCGCAAAAATCTGGCATCTTTGGTGTAGATTTAAGTTTAAGCGCTCGACTGTTGTGAATACGAAGTTGTATTTTGGTAGTAAAACCGGCATTTTAGAGTATCAGGGCATCATGGATCATAGCTAAATGTGTTACGTTTATAACAAATCAAACCGCTTGGAAATCGGTCGGAAATTCAGCGACTAATGATTTGTAGAAATTGTTTGATACTTCTAGCCCTGTACTAACATGGTCGCCCGGTAGGCACGCCTCTCCACCACTCATGCGACGTCTACATATATGTCTATGATGCCTGATGAAATGACGCTGTAGTGGGGCTTGGGGCTGTCAGCCCGACATGCCAACAAATTTGTGCTACCTCCACTAATACAGCCAACACTCTGAGCATGCGTACTTATATTTTCACACGTATCGTAAACATTGCATTGCGTAAGGGGGGCTAGCCCCATTCATGCGGACATGGATCAGGAGATCGGTCTGAAGCAGCAAAACAGAGACCAATAAACATGAACTTAAATTCAAACACAAATTCCATGCAATTTAGGAAAATGCTAAATTTACAGACAATACATTTAATCAGATAATACTATCGTGTTTGAGAATTAATAATGTAATTTGCCTACGATCCTTTCTGGTGACACCAGGTGGGGCTGTGCCCCACCTGCCCCTAATGACCAGTCGCCACTGATTCCCAGCCTCTAATTTTCTCCCTCTGCAGAAAAGGCTACTTTGAGTAGGCTTCCTCTCTTTCTTGATGAGATCTGCTCTGATTGGCTGGTGAACACAGCTAAATGTGGAAAAAGTAATATTACTACAATGAGGGAGAGAGAAGTGAGGTGGTCAAACAAGGCACTGAGAAGGAGGAGGGCACACAGATGGAGCTGGTAGGCATGAACTATGGCGAGCAGGTCAGTTTTTGATGGAGGAAACAACATGAATTTTAAACCATGTGCAGCGCATTAATTATACCGCAGCCTAGCGGCAATTGCCATGGCTGCCTCCCAGTGTGGTCATAATGCCTTACTACTCAAACGGCAAGTTTGGCTTGCTCTTTTTTCAAGTGGCCGTGGTGCCAAAAAATTACCCAAAGTGGCGGTTTTTGACACACACCGACTGAGCTGTGTGGTTCCCCTTGCCGCGCTGCTCTGGACTTCTGAGCACTTTATGCGACCAATGACACGCCCACTGACTCATGAATACGGCTACGTTGTGTGAGGTTGGTATCCTACAACAATACATCCTTCCGGCTTGAGAAAAATCAGCTTGCATTATGTTTGAGCACAAGCAATTAAGTGTCATTGCATGGATATAGACCATGCAAAGGGTGATAAACCGGGGTCAGCCGATTTTGCCAATATTTGGTATACTCATGCACCTTACCTAGTTATACATGAACCTACAATATGAGCGTCATCCATCTGGTTTTGTAGTAGTAATCACCAAAAAATGGATTTTGATGGATTCTGGACCATTTTTGAAGGATTTTCAAGGGGTTCATTTGGGACATACTCTACATAAAACGGCTGAACTTTCAACGTTGCCCCTTTGTGTGAATGTTGCCCATAGGATGGCCTATCAAAATGCCAAGAATGATCAAAAAATATTTCCAAATGTGCCAGTTATGTGTCAACATATTTCCCCCACCTCAAAATTTGGAATTGTGTATAGGCCTATTCGACAGCTTATTAGTCATCTGCCACAGGGGTAGAAACTACGAATCATGGTGGAAATGGTGGCTAATTACTTGCTCTTTCATAATCAGAAATAAAAAAACCGGCCGCTCAACTCAGTACTTCATAGTAGCACCAGAAATGAGGAGAGTATTTCATCGTTTTGCAGTGCTGCCACCTATATGCTGTATCTGGAACTACAAACCTGTACACTAAACAAGGAACACTACCAATGTTATTTCGTCTGCCCTGGCCTTATTCATTCACTTATAATGCCAACACATGAAAACTAAGGGTATTCTACCATAAATATGGCCGTTTCCCTGGGAAAGGGGCATCAGGCATTTTTCCATGCACAATCCAATATTCTGTAAATCTTTCATATGGCACAGACTGTCTTTGACTAATTACTTTCTCTATGAACAGATTGGCAACAATCCAATATAGACCTGAACACTTCGTTTCTGCTTGTTTCAAACTTTAGGTCTTATCAAAATAGAGTCTAGAGAGTCCAGTAATGAGGCAGTCTTGGACTTCACCATGCTAGCAGGAGTGGTGCCACTATCTATTACCCAGCAGTTCAAGAATGACTGGTCATGAATGGCAGCAACTACCAGACCGTCAGAGAAGCCAGCATTAGAAAGTGAAGAACAAAAAGACAAAACAACCTGTTGAAATTTATCTGTATTTCAAAATATTTAGGATCAAATATATAAAGCAGCGTTGGGCCCAACAGGTCCTGTAACCCCACAAAAAAAAGATGATGCTAGTATGCCCAGGTTCAGCCAGTAATCATGATAATGGTACCATGGACAATCACAGCAAGAATGAACAAAACTTTACTAGACAACTGAAGTATCCACGTTGTCAGCCAATATGATACATGATACAGAATCCATGTGAACTCTTTCAGGATTACTAAGAGTTCACAGATCCACCTGTTCGATGACCTTTGCCCGCAGTTGCGATCTTGTTGTCATGGAGGAGGCTAACAGGTGCTGGTCATCTAAAGGAGTATCAGTATTATCCTTGGTCAAGTAGCCACACTTCTGTTGGACAGAGATGGGAGAAGTAGCTTGAAGCCTGCTTGGTAGTTACCCAATCCTCTTTCACAAAACGGGATTTGATTTTCTCAGCCACCGCCCCAGGGTTTTCCTTCCTTCCAGTCTCTACTCCTCTCATAGACCTTGTGGTTGATCAGGCTACTTTGTGCCTATGGGATTACAATGTGGCTGCATCAATGCATTGAAGCGGCCAACGACTTGAATGGTGGAAGGGGTGCTGGCACTTCCGCAACGGCTTCCAGTCAAGGCCAAGCTTGTATCTATATGCTGGACAGATAGTGATGTCCTTGTCAACAGCATGGAATAGCCCAGCACACAGTGCAATGTCGTCACACTCCTTCTCCAGTGGCAGTCGTGAGCTTTTCTTTCCTGTTCTCCTTTAAGAGGAACTTTTAGCCCCGAATGATGGCTTTGAATGGACTTGTCACACTTTCTCAAAGCAATAAAATTTGATATTTTTTCATTACCTCGCATGCAATGGCAGGAGAGACATTGAAAAACCCACATTTTATCGCATAGTGACCTGGGATTCATCAATCTCAGCAGCCATGGCTGCCATTTTGAAACTATCTGTTTGGAATGTCTGTCAAGTGTCAATAATAGGGCTCTAGGACTCTTTTTCCCCAGACTTTCTGTCCCTGGAGTTTTCATCCCTGAATTTTTTGTCCCCAGACTTTTTGTCCCCAGACTTTGCATCCCCTGGGAATTTTTGTCCCCGGAATCTTCGTTCCCGTGGACTTTTCGTCCCCATAAACTTTTCGTCCCTGGACTCTACATCCCTGGATGGTTCATCCCCAATAATGCTTTGCCCTCTTCCTGCATTATAGCACTATCTCTATCCCTCAGTCTAATCTTAACCCTGTCCGTCGTCCGTTCGTCCATCCGTCTGTCAGCAATTGTGGCACATTTTTTTTATCATTAGGGGATGAAAAATCTGGGAGTCCTGTAACCCAATTGGAGGGGCAGTCCAACACTGATGCTGCGGTGGAGCCAGTTGAGAAGCAGGTGTGAGGTGTTGGTGGGGCTGTTTAGATGGGGGATGACCTCGACTTGCTTCCTTATGGGCTAGCAGGCATTTTTTAGTCATCTACAGTCATATCCAGCCACAAAACATGGTATTATGGCTTGTAGACTAGTATAAGGACATGGGGTCAATCAAAGTGCTCCATATCGAAACCAGAATGAGCGCCCAGAATTTTTTTTTTTTTTTTGATTGATCAAATGACACTTGGACTTGCTCCTCTGGGAAAACCGTCGCCCAACTCCCTGTGGCAGTTGGGATATTGGCATGTAAATATGGCATTATTTTATGATTTTGAGGGGTTAACCTTTTTAAAGGGATTAATATACCCATAATGCCTTGCAGTATGCAACAATTTATATTTTTTATAGAAAGCCTAGGATGTCTGCTGCCGTTTCCCAATAAGCAAAGTCTGTCTTGATTGTCAAGTATTGTGCCAAAAATTGGCAAAGTTTGTCAATTTCATAAAAATTTTGCATTGGAAATGCATTGGAAGGGTTAATTGCCCCTTACCCTCAAACAGAGTGATTATTCACCGAATGGTTTTACCTGCCCTCATTCTAGCCCAGGACCAGTCTATGGTAGGAATTTGAAGAAAATCCATTGTCTCGCAGGTTATCACCTTTTGCAGATTTTGCATGGTCTATCCATGCAATGACACTTAAATACTGTAAGTGTCAAGTATAGATGTGTTTTTGGGCTGGGTGAAAACGGTGGTTGTATAACTTTCCTCGACAGAAACTAAACTTTGAAAGCGAGCTGGAGAGAGCATTCGCTGACATCGTTAGCCTGTGCAGAGCGACCAGTGCCGTGCCAGGCTGCTCAGCAGTACCGGTCCGACGGCAGAAACAAAGGCCATCGAAAACCTCATCTTTCAATGCTTGATAACCAAAACCTCTCGCAGCTTACTTTTCCCGGGTAGCAACAGTTGCTCAGACTAATTTGTAGAACAACAGCATTCTAATTTTTTTTTTGATAGAATTGTTATACATTGCACCATAAAATTGAAGCGTTTTCTTCTGCACATAAATGAGGACGTAAGATATCAATGTGTCTTCATAATTTCTGCGCTTGTGTAGCTTGTGAAACAGCACAGATTTGCCTAAGTTAGTTTGCGAGGCTCATTAAGCAATAAGCCCTGAGAGTCCGTTCTATATTCTGAATGTAGTCATGGCTAAAGGACGTTGTCTGGCATGATGCACAGCTGAGTGACAACTGTAATGATGGTGAAATTAAATGCCAAAAAGTCAACAGACGTTTTTGATTTTTGCATTTATACTATCATCTATGCAATGCCAATTATATACAACCCCAATTCCGAAATAGTTGGGACGTAGTGTAAATTGTGAATAAAATCAAGATGCAATGACTTTCAGATCACATGAGCCAATATGTTATTTACAATAGAACATAGATAACATTTCAAATGTTGAAACTGAGACATTTTACATTTTTATCCACAAAATGAGCTTATTTCAAACTTTCTAGTTGCAACAGGTCTCAAAAAAAGTTAGGACACAGGCAAAAAAGGGCTGAAAAAGCAATTAATATATAAGAGAATCAGCTGAAAGAACATTTAGCAAGTAATTAAGTTAACTGGCATCAGGTGTGTACCATAATTGGCTATAAAAGGGATGTCTTAGAGAGGCTGAGTCTCTCAGAAGTAAAGATGGCCAGAGACTCTCCAACCTGTGAAGGCTTGTGTAAAAAAAAATTGTGGAATAATTTTAAAACAATGTTCCTCAACGTCAAATTACAGTGGCATTGAAGGTCTCATCATCGACAGTGCATAACATCATCAAAAGATTCAGAGAAACTGGAAAAATCTCTGTGCGTAAGGGACAAGGCCGAAGACCTTTAGTGGATGCCCGTGATATTCGTGCCCTCAGACGCCACTGCATCACTCACCGGCATGATTCTGTCATTGACATCACTAAATGGGCCCAGGAACACTTCAAGAAACCACTGTCTGTAAACACAGTCCGCCATGCCATGCACAGATGCCACCTAAAACTATCATGCGAAAAGGAAGCCAATGTTGAGCATGATCCAGAAGCCGTGTTCTGTGGGCCAAGGCTTATTTAAAATGGACTGTAGCAAAGTGACAAAGCGTCCTGTGGTCAGACGAGTCCAAGTTTGACATTCTTGTTGGAAATCATGGGCGTCGTGTTCTCTGGGCTAAAGAGGAGAAAGACCACCCCTCCTGTTATCAACATTGAGTTCAAAAGCCAGCATCTCTGATGGTATGGGAATGCATTAGTGCATATGGTGTGGGACACTTGCATTTTAAAAAATACCGTGCTAATCGCACTTAAGACCCCTCGGCTGCGTATGCAAGCCCCTGGTGGGCAAAGTGAGAGTCGAAATTGGCTGGAATTTGATAGGTAAGTGAAGGATCCAAAGAGATACCACCCACCCAAAAATGAGAAACCTAGAAGCAAACCTGAAGGCGCTAGAGCGGTAACGTCACTGAATTTAAAGATCAGCAGCATTTACGGTATTTGACCTAGAAAACGGTAAAAAAATAGGTGAAATCAAAAACGCGTCAGATATGTGATGAAGGGTGATCCCATGTACCTTCAGTGAAAATCTGAGCGTCCTAGCTGAAATAATAAGGAAATTATGGCAATTTTTCATTTTTCACGATAAGCCCCCTGGTGGCCAAAATAAGAGTCAAAAATGGCCAGAATTCGATAGGTAAGTGAAGGATCTATAGACGTACCAGCCACCCAAAAATGAGAAAGCTAAAAGCAAACCTGAAGGCGCTAGAGCGGTAACGGCGTCGAGGGACAGACGGACAGACGGATGACCAGAAAGACGGACACCGCAAGGGAAGACAATATCAAAAGCACCATGAATTCTGAAAGGTATATAAAGGTTTTAGAGCAACATATGCTCCCCTCCAGACGACATCTATTCCAGGGAAGGCCTTGTGTATTTCAGCAGGACAATGCAAAACCACATACTGCAGCTAATACAACAGCATGGCTTCATAGCAGCAGAGTCCGTGTGCTGAACTGGCCTGCCTGCAGCCCTCATCTTTCACCGATTGAGAACATTTGGTGCATAATTAAACGAAAAGTCTGTCAAAGGAGACCCAAAACTCTCCAGCAGCTGGGAGCCTGTATTAAACAAGAGTGGGATCAAATTCCAATGGCTAAACACAAGAAGCCTGTCTCCTCAATGCCCACATGCCTCCACTCTGTGTTAAAAAGAAGAGGGGATGCTACACCATGGTAAACAGGCTCCTGTCCCAACTTTTTTGAGACCTGTAGCAGCTATCAAATTTGAAATGAGCTCATTTTGTGGATAAAATTGTAAAATTTCTCAGTTTCAACATTTGCAATGTTATTTCTGTTCTACTGTGAATAAAATACTGGCTGGTTTGATTTGAAAGTCATTGCATTTTGATTTTATTCACAATTTACACTTTGTCCCAACTATTTCGGAATTGGGGTTGTAAATGTTGGCAATAGGCATTTACTTTTTCATTAAAATTTCTAATTATTGTTTACGCATTGGTTTTGATTGTTCTGTTGATAAATTGCTGTAACTTGAATACAAAATTTAACAATAAAAACATTAATAAAATATTGGTTTTCAATGTGTTCCTAATTATGGATTTATACTGTTTTATCTACATACAATGTCATTATCACTTATTTTTCTTGCAAAATTGATTCATTTGATTTTGGCCATTGGTGCCCTACATTTTGGCCATGATGCCCCAATTTTAAATGGCCAAATGGCCTTGCCCTAAAAATAACTTAATTTGAGGCCTAATGTGCTTCAAATGCTGAACAAGGCAACAACTGAACTTTGTAGTCTTCAAAGTCAACTTTTTCTGGGGTGTTAGTTAGAGTGGAGCCCACTGTATATGTGGACTGAACTGGGTAAAAGTATTTTACGTAATATGGGTCATTTAATCTTGTCCCTTCACAGCAGCTATAACTAGCAGCACATTTGAAATAATAGAATACATCCCCCATCACTCGTGAGGTGAGTAAGTACTGACGTACAATTAAGCATTGGTGTAAATTTGAACTTGCTTAATTATCTTTGGTCACCAGTGAACTCTCCTGCAAACTGTATTGGATGATACATTAAATGAACACTCTTTGCAGACAACCAGCTGGATACAGGTGACCCTGGTCCTTCTTCCTGCTAACCAAGTCCTGCTAACGCTGAAGTGGACAAGGGAGATCAAAAGACTAAACTGGGGAGTCTTCAAAATCAAATTTCTTTGGGTTTTTAGACACAGTAGTGATTACTGTACTTATGGACTGAAGTGGGAGAACTATTTTGGAAAAACATGGGTCCTTTACCCTTGTCCTCTAACTGCAGCTCTACCTCACAGCACATCTGGAAATAAAAGAATACACCCCACATCACCTGAGGAGTGTCATTAGTGTGTAAATATAATATAGCATTAGAGTCAATCTGAACTTGCTAAATTACCTTTGATCATCCGTGAACTCCCCTCCAAACTTGAGTGGATGATCCATTGACTGTTCACTCTTTACAGACAGACAGCTGGGTACAGGTGACCCTGGTCGCTCTACCTGGACCCTGTGAGCAAAACACAGAGATAGAGCTTCCAGTTAAACACATATTCTGACTGCAGCTCTAACTTAGAGAACATGAAGATAAAGCTTCTACTTAAAGGTGACATAGGCCGATTTCTCAGGTTATTATATTCTTGTATTTCCAAACTGAAGGCTCATGAACTTTTCAGTAAAAAAACAAATACTTAAAATTCGTCAGTTCAGGAAGACTTATTTTCTGTGTAATTCCTGCTCAGAAGAACAGACTGTATTGGGTTGGTTTCCGACCCTTTGGTAATGTAATGTGGGAAAAAAAAAAAAAAAGCTAGATGGCAGTATTGACATTTTTTTGTTAAGCCCAGTCTGGAGCTAGTTTTGGGGCATGTCCTGGGCATGCCTGAGAGGGGAATGTCCCAGAGAATTGAAAAAAGTCTGGAAGGTGGGAGGGGGCTGGAAAAGAGTATATAAGGAGAAAAATTGAGAGAGTGAAAGGAGTAGTAGGAGAAATTGCAAGGAGAAATTGTGGAAGGATACATTTGACCAGACCTGTCACTCTTTTCAAGACCTGTGACGCTTTTTGTGGATTTTTGCCTGTGTTGGAGCATTTTCCTGTCCCAGGACATCGCAACACAGCAGCCCATCTCAATTACCAAGGGACTGTAAATATCTCATTTTTTTTTGGTATTTCAATCTTGGTCAGTAGGGTAGATTGTAGATTAGCTCTAAGTGTTTGTTTAATTAAATCTGTTGAGGTTTAAGAATTTTGTCTGTCATCCCTTGCTGTCCATGACGTCATAACAAATTGACGCCATAACAAATTGGGGCCATAACAGTAATGACATCCACTCTGATTGACCGGTGAACAAAACTAAATGTGGAAAAAGTAACGTTGTCGTGTGAGAGAGTCAGAGGTCAGGAGATCAAGTAAAGTTGTGGGAGGGAGCAGGACATGCAGACAGAGCTGGTAGGTGTGACCTATGCAGAGCAGGTCTGTTTATGATGTATAAAACTGTTGGAATTTCGAACCAAGTCCTGCTTACGCTGAAGTGGACAAGGGAGATATAAAGACTAAACTGGGGAGTCTTCAAAATCAAATTTCTTTGGGTTTTTAGACACTGTAGTGATTACTGTACTTGTGGACTGAACTGGGAGAGCTATTTTCTATAACATGGGTCCTTTACCCTCGTCCTTTAACTGCAGCTCTACCTCACAACACATCTGAAAATAAAACAATACACCCCACATCACCTGAGGAGTGTCATTAGTGTGTAAATATAATATAGCATTAGAGTCAATCTGAACTTGCTAAATTACCTTTGATCATCTGTGAACTCCCCTCCAAACTTGAGTGGATGATCCATTGACTGTTCACTCTTTACAGACAGACAGCTGGGTACAGGTGACCCTGGTCGCTCTACCTGGACCCTGTGAGCAAAAGACAGAAATAGAGCTTCCAGTTAAACTCATATTCTGACTGCAGCTCTAACTTAAAGAACATGAAGACAAAGCTGCTACTTCAAGGTGACATTGGCTGTTTCCTCGAGGTAGTATATTCTAGGATGTCCAAACAGAAGCCTTATATACACTTTCAATCAAAAAACCTATTTAAAATCCATCAGTTCAAGGTCATTCCCAGCCTCTAATTTTCTCCCTCTGCAGAAAATGTTATTTTGAGTAGGCTTTGTCTCTTTCATAATGAGATCTGCTCTGATTGGCTGGTGAACACTGCTAAATGTGGAAAAAGTTACATTAGTGCAATGAGCGAGAGAGAGGTGAGGTGGTCAAACAAGGCAGTGAGAAAGAGGAGGACATACAGTACCAGCGTGGATAAAGGTACCGCTAAAGTTAACGAGAAGTTGGCTTCGCGTTTTTGTCCACCTTTCTCTGATCGGCCTGGCGGGTGGCGGAGGATTACAACAGGTGTCGGTGTAGTCCCGGCAGGCAGAATTTGGGGGGACTGTCAACAGGGGGGAGCGGTTTTTGGGTATGACTGGTGTATACCAGATGTTATTGCAGGCCTTGAATTTTGGCAAGAATAAACTACCGCAACTGTTTCGGATACGACTTATTTACAAGTCAATCGACATTTTTGTTATTAGAGTTTTAAAATATCTAATTCTATAAGATGCAGTTACAAGTAGGAGTAGTCATGAAGTAGAAACGCTTTCCTTATGGATGACAACTTACGCATTTATTGTCACAAAATATTTGTTAATACATTTATAATTTCTTTTTGGATGCCCAAAATTTTAAATCTTGCTCGTGTCACTGTAAATGTCGATAATTTGCCATGGCGAAATAGCTATTGGTCTTAATAATGTAAGACATTGGCTTGCACGCAGTTCGTAAATTGATAACTATACCATTAAATCTGAATATAAATGTTTTACACATATACCTAAGGCAGATAAGTGATCATTTCTCACAAATGTGAAAACATAATCAGTCCCGCTGTGAGAACAGTTTTTAATCCGTGCTACCCCATGACACTTGCAACTGAGAAGGGCTTTATCGCGTTAATTTGTCAGTAACAGCCAAAGTTTATTCTTGAGATTAGCTCTCTAATTGTGAGTAAAAGGCGACAAAAGTTAGCACACTTTACGTTCAACTGTTTGATCCGACTGAACAAGTCACCGCTTTCTTGACTGAGAGTTGTTCGGCTTACAGCTACACAACGATGACTAAAACCTTCGGATTTCCAAAGGCCGAAACATTTCTTGTGGACTTAGGAAAAAGTGACACCGTTATTGTAAGTTACAAGTACATAGATATTTGCGTATTTTATTTCTATTTTCAGAAGTACAGGTTTTGTTCATAATTTAATTAATATTAAAATGGTGGCAAAACATGATGTTGTTGTTTTGCTTTCTCCGATAACGGTGCTTTCGAACTAAAGGTTTCATTTCTTAATTCTTATCAGTAAATATTACGGCAAAAATATTATGGCAGAAATACATGAATTTGCAGAAATTAACTTTCCTGGAAATAAATATATCGCCAACTACGCCAAAGAAAATCTGTAGCAAAAATTACTTCAGGCGTTTACACTATACTGCAAATATAATGGACGTTATGTTGTCCGACAAAAAAATTTCAACGCTGAACTTATTTGGACTTCTTTGCGACGGGGATTTACACTAAGATATGTGTGAAACGGCCGGCCAACATGCCTTCTCACTCCCTCTACTTCCCGGGTCAGTGAGCAAGGCACGTCTACCTGACTTTCGGCTGACACACGGCCAACGGCGCGCTGGCGAAAGTGGAACCTTTATCCACGCTAGTACTGTACAGACAGAGCTGGTAGGCGTGAACTATAGCAAGCAGGTGTTATGTATGAGTATTTTATGTACAGCATTGTATATCATTTGTAAATGGAGACTTGTTACATGCTGTTTTTGCTGCCTTGTTGGTCAGCTATTTATTTTGTTCTTCAGCACCCTCTGGTGGTGTGTCTGTAGCAAAACATGATCTGATGTAATATCACTTCTTTGAAATAGACTAGTGTTTTCTAGAAGCTTCTGGCATCTTCCTGCCTGGAGGGGGCGGGATTACCCAGGAATCCTGTAGATCTTTCCAGAATGTTGCTAGTCTATATAAAGGCTGTGATTTTGGTCAGGAAGGGCAGAGTTTTTGTTTTGGCAACAGAGTTACATAGTGGCATTAGAGTGTTATTATAAGATTAAACAGTGGATTTTTTGTAGAAGTTTTTTTTTTTTTAATCAGTGAAGAATAAATTTGTTTAAGTTGTCATTGCTGGTTTTCTTTGTTGTGATTTGTAAGTCATAACACAGGTCAGTTTTTGATGTAGGAAACAGCAAGAATTTTTAACCCTTCGTTTCAAATGCTGAAGTGAACAAGGCAACAACTGAACTTAGTGGCCTTCAAAGTCAACTTTTTTTGGGCTGTTATGTAGAGTGGAGACCACTGTATATGTGGACTGAACTGGGTAAAAGTATTTTACATAATATCGGTCAATTAATCTCGTCCCTTCACACCAGCTGTAACTAACAGCAAAATTGAAAATTATAGAATACATCCCCCATGACCGGTGAGGTGCATAAGTACTAATGTACAATTAAGCATTGGTGTAAATTTGAACTTGCTTAATTACCTTTGGTCATCTGTGAACTCTCCTTCAAACTTGATTGGATGATCCATTGAATGTTCACTCTTTACAGACAGACAGCTGGGTACAGGTGACCCTGGTCTCTCTACCTGGACCCTGTTTTTGATGTAGGAAACAAGAGTTTTAAAATGTGTTTCAAACCCTTAAGTGGACAAGGCGGCTCAAACACCTGAACTAAGGGGTCTTGAAAGTCAGTTTTTTGTCTGGCCTGTTTGATACAGTATAGATCACTGAACGTGGACTGAACTGGAGAAACTATTTTCCGCAATATGCGTCATTTAATCTTGTTCCTTAACAGCAGCTCTAACTCACAGCACATTTGAAAACAAGAGAATACTCTCCCATCACCTGATAATATCACTATACTTAAGTATGATGAGGCATTAGTGTCATTTTGAACTTGCTTAATTATCTTTGATCGCCTGGTAACTCTCCACCAAACTTGATCGGATGATGCACTGAATGATCGCTCTTAGCTGACAAACAGCTGGGTACAGGTGACCCTGGTCTTTCTACCTGGACCCTGTGAAAAAAAACATAGAGACAGGGCTCTCCCTTAAACTCAACCTCTTACTGCACCTCTGACCCACAGAACATGAAGACAGAGCAATTTAAAACTTATATTCTGACTGCAGCTCTAACTTAGAGAACATGGGGACAAAGCTTCCACATCAAGGTGACAGAGGCTGTTTTCTCATGTTATTACCCTGCCCTCAAACAAAGTGCAGGAGGGGTTATGTGTTTGTCTCCGTCCATTTATTTATTTAGCTGTGTGTGTGTTTGTCTGTGGACAGCCTACAGGTCGCAGTTTTGGTCGGATCGTTTTCATATTTCACAGAGGGGTTGGTAATGGTCCAAATGAGAAGTGATTAGTTTTTGGTGCAGATCCGGATCAAACTGTGGATTCTGGATCATTTTGAAAATTTTGTTAACATTGGGAGATAGGGCAAATTTTGACATTTTCTTCAATAACTCCATCAAAAACATAATGAATCACTTGAACATCAACACACTATAGCCCTCCAGGGAGGGCAACAATCATAAGTAGTTTGATCCGGATCCAGATCCGGATCCAGATCTGACCGATAAAAAACCTCTAAAATATCGACCATATTTGAAGGTCATGGGTGCGGGAGGGGTATGTGGCCTCCGGACACACCCTCTAGTTATATTTGTGTACGTCAAAACTGAAAGCTTATGGAGTTTTCAACTTTGAGCAGAAAAAAAAAAAATCATCAGTTCAAAACCGTTCCCAGCCTGTCATTTTCCTGCTTTGAAGAACAGAGTATTTTGAGTTGACTTCCCCTCTTTGATATTGAGGTCTGCTCTGATCGGCCAGTGAACATAAGTAATTGTGGAAAAAGTAACATTAGTGCTATGAGGGAGAGAGAGGTGAAGACATAAAGGAAGGCTGTAAGCAGGAGCAGGACACAGAGAGAGAGTTGGTAGCCATGAAAAATGCAGAGCAGGTCTGTTTGTGATGTACAAAATTTGAAATTTTGAGCCAAGTGTTTCAAATGCTGAAGTGGAGAAGAACGCTCTCACAGCTAAAATGGGGGTCTGTAAAGTCAACCTTATCTGGACTGTTAGATACACTGGAGATCATTGTACAGGTGAACTGAACTCAGGAAAAGTATTTTCCATATTAGGGGTCTTTAAAACTCATTCCTTAACAGCATCTCTACCTCACAGCACATCTGAAAACAACTGAATACATTTGCCATCACCAGAGAAGTGTCATTAGTACTGACATACAATTAAGCATTCGTGTCAATTTCAACTTGCTCAATTACCTTTGATCACCTCTAAACTCTCCTCCTCCAAACTTGAGTGGATGATCCATTGAATCATCTCTCTTTGCCGACAGACACCAGGGTACAGGTGACTCTGGTCTTTCTACCTGGACTCTGTGAAAAAAACACGGAGATGGCGCTTCCAGTTAATCTGCTACTTGGGGAGGTAAATGATTAATCATTAATCGATTAATTTCCAGAAAGAATCTCACAGATTCAAAATGTGTTTACCAGCAATGTACACTGTCTGCCAAAGAAGTTACACTCTTATTTTGTCAGATGGCCTTTAGCTTTGATTGCGGCATGCATTCGCCATGGTATCATTTTGATAAGTTTATGCAATGTACCACTTCTGTCCAGAGTTGCAGAAGTTTTTTGCTAAGTTCTTGTTCTAATGATGGGTGAGTTGGACCACTGCGTAAAGTCTTCTCCAGCTTATGCCAAAGATTCTCAATGGGCTTAAGGTCTGGACTCTGTAGTTGCCAATATACAGTATATGTGAAAATGATGCTTCATGCTCTCTGAACCACCCCTTCACAATTTGAGCCCGAGGAATCCTGGCATTGTCATCTTGGAATATGTCCATGCCATCAAGGGAAAAAAATCATTGATGGAAAAACCTGGCTACACAGTATATTCATATAATCAGCTGACCTCATTTTTTGAGCACATATCGTTGCTGAACCTAGACCTGAGCAACTGAGGTAACCCCAGATCATAACACTGACCCTAGACGTTCCTAAGGTCAGGCATGATGGGTGCATCACTTCATCCACCTCTCTTCTTTCCCTGATGCGCCCAACACTCTTGTACTGGGTAAATCTGGACTCGTGAGACCACACAACCTTTCTCCATTGCTCCAGAGTTCAATCTTTATGCTCCCTAACAAATTGAAGCCTTTTTCCCCAATTAGACTCACTGATAAGTGGTTTTCTTAAGACTACACAGCTGTTTAGTCTCAATCCCTTGAGTTCTCTTTGCACTGTGCATGTGGGAATTCCCTTACTTTCACTAACTGGGAGTTCTATTGTTGATTTTTACGATTTGATTTCACCAAACGTTGAAGTGAGAGGTTATAATAATGCATTGAACAGGTCTTAACCCAAGTTTAGTGGTTTTAGCAATCACCTTAGTTGGTTCCGATCTCCCTCTCATTCAAGAGGAGCCATGAGGAGAGAATTCCGGTCCTAGTCCTCCCTGTCTCCGGCCTAATACGGGGATTACCCTGGCTCAAGAAGCACAACCCCACAATCTCCTGGCCATTAAAACAAGTCACCTTCTGGTCCAAGCACTGTCAGCAGCACTAAACCCCCCTGGTCTTTGCCTCCACTATAGTGGAAAGCTCAGCCACTGCAGCCACCCTCAAGATCCCCAGGGAGTATTAGTCCCTCGGTGAGGCATTCAGCAAGACCAAAGCCACCAAGCTCTCTCCGTACCACCCGTGGGACTGTACCATTGAGCTGCTATCTAGTGCCTCACCCCCTCAAAGCTAAGTCTACCCTTTCTCCGTGGCTGAGACAACAACTATAGAACAGTATATTCAAGAGGCACTCCAACATCGACCCTCCATTTGCATCAGCAAGCTTCTTCTTTGTCCAGAAGAAAGATGGAGGCCTCCGCCAATGTATCGACTACCAAGGGTTGAATGAGGTTACGGTGAGATACTGCTACCCCCTCCCACCAGTCCCCAGCACTGTGAAGCAGCTTAGAGGTGCAAAATACTTAACCAAGCTCGACCTCTGCAGCGCCTTCAACCTGTTCCATATCGAGAGGTAGATGAGTGAAAGACCACTTTTGGCGCCACCTCTGGCCATTATGAGTACTGTGTACTCATAATGGTAGTAGAAGTAATTGTATGAGTACTTCTACTGCCGGTTCATAAAGAATTTCACCATGGTTGCCCAACCACTAACCAGATTCTTCAAGGGAAAGCCCAAGGGGCTAGTCTGGAATCCAGAGGCCCAGTGCATCTTTGACACACGAATATAGTTGTTGACCACAACCCTCATCCTAATGCTACCAGATCCTACTAAGCCCTTTGCAGTGGAGGGGGATACCTCTAATGCTGGTGTGGGGGCTGTCCTCTCCCAACGTCATGGTTCACCAGAGAAACTTTATACTTGTGCATTCTTTTCCCCCAGACTCCTGCTGGTGGAGGCTAACTATGACGTAGGCAACTGAGTTACTGGCTGTGAAGTTGGCACTTGAGGAGTGGTGGCACTGGATTGAGTGGTCTCTCCATCTGTTCACAATGTTGACCGACCACCGCAACCTCGAATATCTACAATCTACAAAATGCCTGAATCCACGACAAGCCAGGTGGGCGCTCTTCTTCACCTGTTTTAACTTTACCATCACTTAGCATCCTGGTTCAAAGAACCTTAAGGCAGATGCCAAGTCCCAACATCATGAAGTGAAGATGGATCCAGAAGCTGACGAGCCTATTCTTCCTCCTTCCTGCCTCGTCGCCCCAATCCGATGGTAGTTGGACAGCGACATCCGAAGGGAGTCCAAGAAGGAACACACTTCTGCAAACGTGCCAGCGGGGAGGATCTTTATTCCCTCCACTCTGTGGGACAGGGTCATCACCTGGGCTCACGCCTCCATATCTTCTGGTCACCCTGAGATTTGAAGAACCATTTAAATTATCAGTCAGAAATACTGATAGCCCCACCTGGCTATAGACGTGCAGTGGGCGGTCAACTCATGTAGCACCTGTGTCATCACAAAATCACTCAGACAACTCCCAGCTGGTAAATTACAACCACTGCCAGTTCCACACCCTGGTCCCACGTGGCGTTAGACTTTGTGATAGACTTAACCGAATCAGAGGGCAACACGGTGACCATGGTAATAGTTGATCACTTCTCTAAATTTTGAAAGTTCTTCCCATTCCCCAGTCTCCTTTCTGTCTTTCAGGAACCAGAGGTTTTGTTCAAGCAGGTCTTCAGAAACTTTGACTAATGGGAGCACATCCTGTCGGACCGTGGGCCTGAGTTTACATCCTGGGTGTGGCAAGCCTTCTTCCGCAAGCTGGAAGCTCCAGTGAGCCTCACCTCAGGCTACCATCCAGAGTACAACAGGCAGGCGGAGAGGACCATCCAGGATCTGGGGAGGTTCCTCCGAGCACACTGCCATCATCGACTGAAGGAACTGATGAACTCCTACCTTGGGCTGAGTATGCTCAAAACTTTGTTTTGAGCGCCTCCACTGGATTAACCCCCTTCCAATGTGCACTCAGTCAGCAACCTCCCCTGTGCCCGTGGGATCCGAGCAAGACTGAAGTCCCGGCTATAGACGCCTGGTTCCAAAGGACAGAGAAGCTTTGGGCTGACACAAATGTGTAGATCCGTCAAGCTCTCTGCCATCAGAAGATCCAGGCAGCCAAGCAGTGCTGGGTCATCCCAGAGTACCATCCAGAGGACCGAGTTTGGCTCTCCACCAGAGACCTCAGCCTCCACCTGCCCAGCAGGAAGCTGAGCCCACGGTTCATTGGCCCCTGTAAAGTCCACCAGAGGGTCAATGATTCTGCATACGCACTTCACTTGCCACCTAATTATAACATTTCTCCAACTTTTTACGTTTCTTTGCTTAGACCGGTGATTACGGGCCCGTTGGCGGAGACAGTCCCCCCCAAAGTTCTGCCCCCTGCCCTGGAAGTCAACGGAGCACAAACCTACCAGGTACGCACCCTGCTGGACTCCAGACGCCAAAGAGGAAAGCTCCAGTAACTGGTGAACTGGGAAAGGTGCAGTCCAGAGGAGAGGAGCTGGGTTCCTTCTCATGACATCTTGGACCCACAACTAATCACAAAGCACCACCAAGCCCATCTGGATCAACCAGCTCCTCGACGCTGGGGTCACCCTCCTGGCCCCCCAAACAACCAGCCAGGAATCGTACCTCGGGGGGGTACTGTCATGCCTCGCCCACAATGGTCCGCATCACCGGAATATTAGCTCCGGCCTGCTCCACACGTCAGCACCACTACCATTCTCATCTGTCATTAATAATCTAATAATCCAATTCAGCCTATATAGAGCAGGCACAGGCCCACTCTCATTGCAAAGTCTCTTGTGTCCTCTCAGTAGATTTTGCACTAAACCTTCGTGCTTGTGTTTTAACTGACTTTCTGTATAGTCTAACTAAGCTCTATGTATTATGGGATTATTAATCCTACTTGTTGTTTATTGCAACAACAAGCCTCAAATTCTGTTCCATGCACATTACTTTGTGATAGGCATGCAGACAGCACAACGCCCCGACGCATGTGCATACACTTTTTTCCGAGTATTAGTCCCTTGGTGAGGCGTTCAGCAAGACCAAAGCCACCAAGCTCTCTCCGCACCACCCGTGGGACTGTACCATTGAGCTGCTATCCAGTGCCTCACCCCCTCAAAGCTAAGTCTACCCTTTCTCCATGGCTGAGACAGCAACTATAGAATAGTATATTCAAGAGGCACTCCAACATCGACCCTCCATTTGCATCAGCAAGCTTCTTCTTTGTCCAGAAGAAAGATGGAGGCCTCCGCTAATGTATCGACTACCGAGGGTTGAATGAGGTTACGGTGAGATACTGCTACCCCCTCCCACTGGTCCCCAGCACTGTGAAGCAGTTTAGAGGTGCGAAATACTTAACCAAGCTCGACCTCTGCAGCGCCTTCAACCTGTTCCATATTGAGAGGTAGATGAGTGAAAGACCACTTTTGGGGGGGATAGAAAACGATTGATTTCCTTATCATTTCATTGACTGGGTGGTGGACTTTGCATTTAATTTGTTGATTCATAACACATTATTACGCGTGGGTGGAGAAATAACGCGTAAATCCCGCGAATGCGCAAATTGTGGGTTTTTTCATTTGCTTGCGAGTCCACGGGTCTTGCTATTCAAATGCGGGTCGGGCCCGCCGCATGTGAGTCACTTGGGAGCTATGCATAAGGCAGTAATGAGAATCATTATGTGCAGTAAATAACAACTGCAATGAATATTTTCAATATGGTATCTTTACACAAGTGTAGCACGCGATTCAGATTTTATTGTTGTTTGGCCTCAACACTCCGTCCAATGTCATAGAGCATCTACCGAGTTATTTCCCACACACTTCTCCGGCAGTTCAGCACCTCTGACATCCTCACTTCGGTATAATACAATACCAGTATCCGCCGCCATTTTTGTCTTTACGAGACTCCCTTTCCATGCGCAGACGATTACATCACATCATCGATCAATGGGACCATTGTGATACATGGGCTATCGTATGTATATTTTAGATTGCAAGCAAGACGTTGAAATCCAATAAAAATGTCAGAATTTTCGCTTGACTGGACATTGAGGAAAGAATTCCATATCTGAAACTTTTTTTCGCTTTTTATTTGCTAGAACAATTTTAACCTCTTCCACTGCAGAGTTGTCATTGGAGGGATTAGGGTTAGGGCCATTCTCCGAAACATGAGCCTGGAAGGGCAAATTTTCAAAAAAGCTCCATCAAATAACTAGTGCATTTGTTTCTAACAACTATTATTCTAGTTAAGGATGGCAAATGCCAATTTCAGAAAAATTGCATTTTGGGGCAAAATTTCCCAATTTTAAAGTCCTTTAGTTTTTCACCATTTTTTGAGATATTTTTGAGGTTCCAGGACTACCTCTCTAATAGAAAACAAGCTATTAAGCTTGCGGATGCAAAGTCTCAATTTTTAAAAGTGACGAAAGGAGTACCCCAAGGATCCATACTAGGAACAATTTTAAACACAGTTTATATAAATAATATTGCTCGTAATATTGCAAATTGCAAGGCTCATTTTTATGCAGATGACACTATGTTGTACTCCTCTGCGCCAACGTATGCCCAGACACCTAGCTACTTGCAATCGGCTTTCAATCATATTCAACACGCTCTAGCTGATCTGAAACATGTTTTAAATACTGATAAAACTAAGTTCATGTTTTTTTTCTGCACGGAATGCAATTATGCCAAATGACTCAATTTTCTCAGTGACTAAAATTGATCAAGTTCAGTCTTACAAATATTTGGGTATCTGGCTGGATCATGACTTTTCCTTTAAAACATGTGTCTAACTTGTCCAAGAAAATTAGAGCAAAAATTGGGTTTCTTTACAGAAACAGGTCTTGTTTTTCTTTAGACAGTAGGAAAAGGATTGTCCAGGCAACAATCTTACCCTTATTTGACAATGGGGATGTCCTTTACATGCATGCCTCTGATAGTACTTTAAGACCTTTGGACGCAATTTATCACGGCGCTCTGCGTTTTATCACTGGAGATGGTTTCCGCACTCATCACTGTGTTTTATATAGTTCATTAGGGTGGTTTCCCCTTCATTTTGGAAGGAAGCTCCATTGTATTTTATTTATTTATCAAGCATTACTTGGCAAACTTCCTTCTTATCTTACTAGACTTTTGTCCATCAAAATCAGAAGCCAGCATGTCAGATCGCAAGGGTGGATTTTGTTGAAGGCAGCCAGGACTAGAACAAATTTGGGCTGTTCTGCTTTTAGCTCATATGCACCCTGTGTCTGGAATAGATGCCAACACACTCTGAAGCTTGATTGTCTCATTCCATATGACTCCTTCAAGAGTCGACTGTGGGGGACGTTACTTGAGGAGGCCAGATGTTCTTGGCTTTAGTTTTAACTGTGGACTTGTTCTCTGTCCTTTGTATTTGCATATTCTACTTATTTTATTATTCTCTTTTTATTTCTAATTGTATTTTAAAGTTTGTTTTCCTTTATTCTGCAATTGTTGTTTGTAATTGTGTGAATTTTATTGAGCTCTGTGTTAACCGACTTTGTAATTGTTTGATTGTATTCAGGGCTCCCCTGAAAAAGAGACCTCAGTCTCAGTGGGACTTCCCTGTAATAAAGGAAAATAAAGATATGGGTAATTCTTGAATTTAAAGTCTTCTTTTTGTGATTTGGATAAGTGTCAAACACAGCAACAGAGATAATCTATTACTGAGGTTGTTTTTTTGTCCGTCAAAGGAGACCCAAAACTCTCCAGCAGTTGGAAGCCTGTATTAAACAAAAGTGGGATCAAATTCCAATGGCTAAACTCAAGAACCTTGTCTCCTCAATGCCCAGACGCCTCCACTCTGTGTTAGAAAGAAGAGGGGATGCTACAGCATGGTAAACATGCTCCTGTCCCAACTTTTTTGAGACCTGTAGCAGCCATCAAATTTGAAATGAGCTCATCTTGTGGATAAAATTGTAGAATTTCTCAGTTTCAACATTTGCTATGTTATCTCTGTTCTATTGTGAATAAAATACTGGCTGGTGTAATTTGTCATTGCGTTTTGATTTTATTCACAATTTACACTTTGTCCCAACTTCGGAATTGGGGTTGTAAATTAATACCATACCTTCCATGCTTGGAGGGCACAACTTCCTCAGTCCCAGAAATAGAATCTGTTTTATAACCAAAAATGCACCTTTCACACATGTAATGCAGTGTTACATGTGTGACATTTGACGTTACATGTGTGACCAAAGTACAAAGCCTATGCTATGACAGGACCTGTTTCCTTTATCTTTAGACTAATAAAGGTTTAGTTCACAGTTCTGTCAAAAGGTAGTTTAGGTTATCAACAACAACAACAACAACAATGACTAAAGCCTTCAACATGAAGGTCAGCCACCCCATCACTTGACCTAAATATTTTGCCTGATTTTTTCAACTTTGATGTGTATACCCATGTGCAAAGCAGGAAAGAATTTATATGTAATATCTTGGAATATGTAAGGTTCAGAAAGTAATGTGAAAATGCAGTTAGTTGGATTAAATGAACCCCTTTTCTAAGAAGCCAAATATGGCTATTTATGTGTTACCCTATTTAATGCTTTATAATTCAAGATTTAAGCTTCATAGAAAGTGGGAATATGGCTCAGTTGAGATGATACACCTGCAGCATTTAGTATTCCATTGTATTTCGGTTTATTTTCATGATTTTGGTAGATAAAAGGGGCTGCTGACATAAAAAATCTTCATGAAAATTCTGCATTGAAATGATTTAAAAAATAATGCTGATGGTTGAAAAATGGCTGGGGGTTAAAACAATGCATTTTTGGGATCATAAACTCCTAGACCACAAGTATTCTTCATCTGACCATTAAATCTAATTTGGCTTCAAAAGAGGAAGCCAAATGAGACAGCTCTCCAGGTGGCTCCTTAAACACACACATCCCTCAAGATGGCGCTCTGTCAAATCATAAAATGATCATATTTTTAACACAAATCAACTTTTGATGCATGAAATTCAATATTAATGAATGATTTTCTGGTTTAATTTAGCAAGAGTTTATCAATATAGGCGTAGCTGGACATCAGTGGTCACCAGTACCCTCTCCAAACCAAAAACATGCTTTTTCTCCATGTCAGTTCAGAGTTTCGTCCATTTTTCTTCAAGGCCGCATCAGTAAGCACACTTACTCATTAAAGTTACTGCTTATTTTACAGTCAGAATGTTCACTCAGACGGACAGCTTGCTATTTACAATTCCAATATGAAGGGGACTAAAATTAACCTGTGAAATGTTTATGTTGTTCACTTCTGTCCACCATGTTAATACTGCCAAACCCAAAATTCTTATCATGAACATTGGCTAGTACAAAGGATGTATGTTAAACACCGCCATCCTGACTTACAAGGACCTACAATAGCCACAGATATGACTTTATTTAAAAGAAATGGACTTACGCATTGCAGGATTTGCACGGTCACACACGTAACAAAGGCGTAACACATGTAACGCACGCAAATGCGGTTGAAGAATGCAAATGAGCAAGGTAATTTTATTAAAGTTTTAATTAATGTAAACAGGAATAACCATTGCTAAAGTTGATGAAGCCAAAGTGTCATAATCTTCATTCAAATCACAGAACTTTTGGAATGTAAATTAAATGTAGCGATTGACCCATTTTCTGTGTCACACACGCAGCCTCTTTCTGGTCCTGTACTTCCAATGTTTTAGGCAAATATCAAGTTGATGTGCCACATTGATAGGAAAGCCCTTGTGGTTGTCCTATATTGATCCCCATCTGCAACCCAAATAAAGTATAGTGCATTGAAAAAATGTCAAGAATACCTTCCAAATGTCACACATGTAACGCCAGAATCACCTATTAGCTATACTCCTGCTATAAGGGAATAATAAGCCAATCAATCAATTACCAGAAACCACCCACAAGACTCCTAGAGCCGATTAAGCAGACATGCAGGTTCTGACAGCAGTCTACGTGGAAACCAAGATTTGTTAATGTGGTTGGACATTTAGCACAACTGTAATGCAGACCAAGTAGAAATACAAAGTAAAGATAAAAGGTTATACGGGCAGGGGTAGCAAGCCCTGGTCCTGGAGAGCGACAGGGTGTGCAGAGTTTGGTTTTCTCCACCCGATTTAAACCTAAGACACCAGGAGAGATGAGGTAAGCGTGTAATCAACTGCTTTAATTCATCAATTAAGTGCCGAGTAACATCAAAAACCAGCAGACACTGCGGCTCTCCAGGACCAGGGTTGACCACCACTGCTTTAGATGCACTCGAAGTGTGAGCTTACACTGGATCCGCTGCGTTGCATTTCTCGTCCGTCCCAGCTCTGGCAAAACGCAGCTGAGTGCAACAGATACGCAAGACTTCAATTTTTGCTGGATGCCGCAGCAGAAACGCAGCACTTCAGCACAGCAGATAGATCAGTACACAGACATAACATTGCGGTTAATTTTCAAAATCCGTGTTGACACCAGTTGGTATTGCAGGCTATAGGACGGCAACCGAAATAAGAAAATATGTAGGCTAAACTTTATCGGTGGGTGTTGACGGACGGCAATGCATGCAGCAAACATGCAGCAGGGCGAAGACGGACCAGACACGTATCTGGTGTAATCCCGGTGTAAGGGTCAGAGACTCACAGCACTTCATTTGAAAATCTGGTAACACCGGCGTTTCCACCAGAGGGATGTTGGGCTTTAGGGAGTTAAAGGGGCGGGGGGGTGCCAATATATTTTGGGGAGTTTACTAGCGAGAAGGGGGTTTAGAATTTAATATCAAGATTTAATATCGCAAATGCATATGCTGCGCATTCCCTAGCAACCTGGTGTGTCATTAGTAGCATGGCTGCCGCCATCATATGCTATTACCACTAGAAATAGCTGCACTAGAAATTAAACTCTGAAATTTCTTGAATGGATGTATGCTTGACGTTTTTTACACACCTGAATATTTCTCTGGGTACCCAAATATCAAGGTAAGCTGATAAAGTACTGATTTCATTCGATATTGGTAGAGGTTGAATTCTTCCCCGTCTTGTGGATTATCTATTTGTATAGGCTAACAGCTGTGTGGGCTACAGCTAACAGTAACATTAGTAATCCTTTAATTGCTGCATGGTAGAAGTAAAATGGTGTTTTATTAACTTATTGCTTAGATAGAAGGATTGAACAATTTATCGGTATTGTACACAGCTAATTACTTTTGCAGCAAAATAATTGAGTGTGAGCATAACCCCAAGGCCTCGTTTATAATATGTAGATTAGGGGCGGGTGCTCAACAGTAATTAAGGGAGGCACAAAAAAAAAAGTGCAAATGCATCCTATTTTCTCAAAACAAAACTTATCTGGTATAGGCCTACCTTTGACAAAACAGTTCTTGAACAGTATCCTGCTAATTATTTGCCCCAAATTTGCCGTTTTTTTTTTTTTTTTCCTTGAAAATGAGCCTTTTATTGAGGTCCGAGCAGAGATTTCCGACGATAGAATGAAGATTGGCCCAAATTTGCCAATTTGCGGATATGGCGTAACGGGAGAAGTTCCATACATGGAAGTTGAGCTGAAAACAATAAGATAAAAAATGTTGTCAAAGAATATTATTTCCATAAATTGATGAAAACAAATAGTTTTCACTTCAGTAGGGGAAAAGGAACAACGTGACAATCAGCCTGTAGGCATGGTGCACCGAAACTGTTTACTGAGAGTTTTATTGGGCCAAAAAGAGGAAAGGTGTCCAAAAATAGGTAGTCAATGTACACGATGACAGCATGGGATAATTGTGTGATCATTGCCAAGCGGAAGAGCTCAATATTGCAAAAATAGAAATCGCCGGAGATGGCAGAGTATCAAAAGTCATCGCTTTATGAGGCGTCATCTGTCATAACTTTCTTAAGCTGATGCTCACTACGTTATTTCTTTCATTATTTTCTTAAATCCGCGACAGTATCACAAAACTTTCTCGAAGTGGGAACACGAATTGACGGGGGTCGGAGCATAATCGGACACAACACTATAGGCTTCGTGAAATCCGCTGGTTTCCTCTTCACAAAATCTACCCATGCCTTTCAAATTGTGGGTTTTTTGGGAATTTATGGACCATGATGCCTCTGCTTGCATCGGCCTTATTGTTGCAGCAGTAAATACGGCAGAAATTTGCCATTTTCCCCAGGAAATAATACAAAATTACGAATCACTGAGTACAGTACCATTGACAATGTATTCTCTGCCACAAGGTTCCTCCCGTAACGTCATCACCAAAGTTGGCGTAATTAAATTCCTTCCGAGATGATTGCGATTCCCAGTAATTAAAATGCAAATAAATCTGGAACAGCCAAATAGAATTTGAAAAGACCAAAACACAAAGGATGTATTTATATTAAAGATTCAGTGGTCAAAATCTTAATGAAGAAGCACTTTAACTCATTAGAACTTACAAATGACCAAGGGCCTCATTTATAAACAGTGCGTAGGCACAAAAAAGATACGTACGTCACTTTCTTTGCAGATATCTGATTTATAAAAACAAACTTGGCATTAAAAAAAAGGGGAAATTATTACGATTATGCACAATGTCAATAAATTCCAAGTCCATCCTGGTTAAATAAATAAAAATTCCATGCAGTTTACTTTAGCCATAGGTTTATAAATTAGGTTATTTTCCACAAAATGTCCTTTTTATTTTTTTGTGTGTACGTATTACTTCGGTATGAAATCCACACAATTTTTTATAAATAAGGCCCCAGTTTTCAATCATTTTGCTTAATGAAGTTTTCCAATTATTCAAATAATTCATTGGCAGTTTAACACACCTTTCTTCTCATGTAATGCTGCGGCAGTTACACAGTAAATTCAATCAAGAACAAGGTTTTAATTGCATAATCAAAAAAGTAAAATTAATAATAACACTAACTTCTGTTTTCACTTTTAGCACATCCCGCAATGCAGCTAATCTCATTTAGATATAAGGGACCAATTTGTTTGAAACCTTTCTTTTTGTGACTTCATGTAAACACAGTAACCTTTAGTTGCTTAATTATTGCTTATCGGTACTACTTGCTTCAATCTTAGCCAATTCACCAATGTGCAGTATTAGAGTTTGGTCATTCGTTGCACTACTAGCTTGCAAACCACAGTTCTTATGATAGTACTCCCACTTCTTCTTTTCTATACCCCAAGACCGCTGTGGCTTATTTGCTTTGCTCGCTTGTAGTACTGTTTCAAACATGTACGTACACTTTTTTCAAATCCTGGCTACGCCCCTGCCTTGTGCACTGAATTCATTACATTCAGCGACTGCTCAAACCCCCATATGGCACAATCCAGATTTCACTGCACACAAATCTCCCCTATTTGGCAAGAAACGGAAAGAGAAAGGAATCACTCACCTCCACCACATTTTTGACCACAACTCCATGCTAAAATTCTAACATCTCACACCCAAATATGGCGTTGAGAAACAACAATATTTCCTGCACATCCAATTAAAACGTCCAATTAAGGCAAAAATAGATATCTCTAACACACACCCGGAATTGACCATAACTATTAGATAGAATCAATGAAATAGCAAAATCAAAGATACAACTCTCCAAACTGTATGAACTTGTATCTCTGTAGACAGTGCACCTCATATTCCAATAAACAAATAGGAAAAGGATCTTAAGATCCACACTGAAAAATGCTTTTGGAACAAAATCTGTAACATCTTCAACATGTACAGGAACAGAAACATAAGACCTATACAATACAAAATCATTCACAGAACACATTGCACACCACAAAATGTGCATAATGGGATTAACCGAAACAGACACGTGCACTCATTGCAATCTTAAAACAGCTGATGATTACCTCCACGCACTCTGGCTCTTTTTTGGAAAGAAGTAACCACCACGCTATCACTATTCCTCGGCTGCTGCATTCCGTTATCCCCCTTTTTATGTATACTTGGCGATCTGGATACACTTAACACTTGCCCCAAACAAATCACTATAGCCCCACTTGTATTCCTGACTATTGCCAAAAAGACAAACTTGCTAAACTGGAAAAGTTGGAATAACATCACTATTTCACAAAGATAGGATCCCCTTGCATAATAGATTTCAATGGAACAACAGTCAGCTAAAGTACCAACTCGAACAATTTAATATGAACATATTCAACACTCCTGAACTCTATTCTGCGGTCAGCGAGCTACTGCCATCAGACAACACAACCCAAGTACATTAAAATACACTGAACCCATCCTGAAAAAAATTGAAGGAGACATAGGGGTAAATGATGAAAATAACACTTCCAAATAATATACCATCCAAAAAAAGTAGGGGATATTCCATTTCACGAGCATACTTCTAGCAAATGCAAATGAATATGAGCGAAAGTAATATATATCCTTACAGATGAAACATTTCCAGTGAAATTGAGCACCCAACACAATAATGACATCCCCAGGATTTGCACCTGATACAAGTGATGATGATAGGGGTTGAAACTGAGATTTGCATGCTTTTGAATTTGAAGGTTCTAGCCATTGCGAAAGGAAATTTGAAGGTGCGAATATCAATTTGGTTGTTTTGGAACGCTGTTACCTAACTTGTGACGTGCAGATTTTCACAAGATGAAAGGTTACGTGCCCTTAGCATGCTACAGATTGGCACAACACAGACCCTTGTGGCACGGACGATTAACGTTTCACAGTCTGTCATAAGCAGATTATGGTCCAGATACCGTGACAGATATTCTGTCAACGATAGATGACGCTCGGGTCGACCAACGGCGATAACTGATGCACAGGATCGATTTGTCTGTACTACAGCCTTGAGAAATCATGTCATAAAGGCCAATCAGATTCGAGCTCGACTTCAAGCAGACACTGGTGTGAGAGTGAGTGACCAGACGATCAGAAATCGACTGCACAGTGCTTATTTACACACACGGCGTCCTCGTGTCATCCCGTGTTTGAGAGATTGTCACATTAGGGCAAGACATCGTTGGTGTCTGGATCGCCAACACTGGGATAATCAACGTTGGAACAATGTCATGTTTTCAGATGAGTCGAGATTCACGTTGGACTTCCTGGACAGACATAACAGGGTTTGGCGTCGGCCAACGCGAGCATTTCCATGATGTCAATGTCATAAGACATGATCGATTTGGGGGTGGATCTGTAATGATGTGGGGTGGCATCACTGCTGCTGGAAGAACGGACTTACATGTTGTTGCTGGACGTGGCACAGGCCAGTAGTACCGGGACAAGATCTTGGCAGCCCATGTTGTGCCATTTGCACGTCGCCACGGCCGCCATTTCATCTTCCAGGATGATAACTCCAGATGTCTCAAGGCCAGGATTGTCACAGAATACCTCCAACTGCAGAATATCACCACATTACCATGGCCAGCGCTCAGTCCAGATCTGTCCCCCATCGAGCATGTCTGGGACATGCTTGGACAGTGGTTACGTCAACGTCAATAACGTCCCACCACTATCCAAGAACTTGGCACTGCGTTGCAGGAGGAGTGGAATAACCTGAACCAAAATGACTTGGGACACTTCATAAGGAGTATGCCACATCGGATCCGTGCCCGTCTGGCCAACAGAGGGGGATTTATCCGTTATTAACTTTGTTTTGAACTCGTGGTAACTTTGATGTTTGACCCTTGGTGTGGGTTTGCCCTTAGCATGGAAAGTCTCTGCTTCACTGGCTTTATCAAATGAGTGGAATAAATCTTCAAATGTTCGCTTAATTTCGTCTCACCATTTGTTTGATCCTAGTCTTCAAAATTTGCTTCTTATAAATAATTTAAGTCCAATATCCCCTACTTTTTTTGGATGGTATATATAGACACTTTACTCACATACGTATATGAATCACGACGGGAAAATAAAATGATTGGACATAGTTTTGTTTTTCTTGCTGCCATGGTAACCAACCAAGCTCATAATTATGCGTGCTCTTTCTGGCATTGATTTCTCCCAAACCAAAAAAGATAATTGAAAAATTATTTTTTACCCAAGTTGTGATGGATTTCCTGCACAAAATGACATGGGGGTTTTCTGAAATAGTCAAAAATAAAGTTTTAATGGCATATTTCTTGGTTTTGATAATTTTCGGTAATGAGGATTCTGATTAAAAAACACCAAACCACAAATACTTTATGAGATATCCAAAAATCCCTAAGTCATTTAATAAGACAAGTGAGTGATAATCTATCTAAATTTCACGCAGTTTCATTGATAAATAAGCTCTGTAGACCTGCCACAGTGATGAAAATTGGCGAAAATTGGCGAAGTGACGTTGGACAAACAGAAGGACGACTGGATGGAGAATTTCACCGCTAAAATTTGTATGGTAGAAGTATTCACCTCCAAGAACAACTCAGAGTAAAAGCATCTTTCTCAATGGGTTTGTCGAAATTTGGCACCGGATTATGCAATTACGTTTCTTTTTTTGGTCAGTGTGTATATATATATATATACTACTCAAAATTTGATAGGGATCATAGGAATTTTTATGTGAAATGACATGCAAATTTGGTAACTGCCACTGATGAACAATACATTGGATAAATGACATGCAGTCAGACACAAAACACATTTGCACGTGCATTTCATGACATTAAATGAGCGTGCAGCCTCACACTTTTGGCTTTCACGAACACTTCATGGTTTCACCTCTGACATGTAAAGTGAAAACACACAGTGTTCGTTTGATGTTTCATTACCACAGTTAATGTCAATAACGGGTATGGCCTCCCCTAGCTTGAATGACGGCTTGACAACGTCGGGTCATACTGTCAATCAGAACCCGGATGCTTGCAATTGGAATGTTGTTCCATTCTTCAACAAGGGCATTTCCGAGCTCTTCTAGAGTTGTGGGTTGTGCCCTACGACCGGAAATGGCGACCTGCAGCATGTTCCACACATGCTCGATAGGGTTTAGGTCCGGCGAACGCGTGGGCCAGTCCATGCGGACAATTGTCTCCTGCTCTAGGAATTGATTCACCACCCTAGCACGATGGGGACGGGCGTTATCATCCATCAAGATGAAATCAGGGCCAACAGCACCAGCGAATGGTCTTACGTACACATTGAGGATCTCATCCCTGTACCGTACCCCTGTCATCGTCCCTCTCCCCATGACATGCAGGTCCGTTCTGCCGTTCCTGCTTATTCCTCCCCAGACCATAATTGATCCGCCACCATAACAGTCGTGTTCGTTGATGTAGGCATCATTAAATCGCTCACGTTGGCTTCGCCACACCCGTTGCCTCCTGCCAGTAAAGTCCAAGCAATATCGGGACTCATCAGTAAAGAGAACTGGAGCCCAATCGTTGTGTGTCCATGTGACATGATCGTGAGCCCAATCCAAACGGTCACGCCTATGACGCTTGCGGTCAGTGGGATTCGAACACATGGCCTTCTTGAGTTGAGGCTGGCAGTATGAAGACGATTCCGTATCCTCTGAGTGGATACCCTGACCCCGAGGCGTTATGAAGGTCATTTAAGTAGGGTGGTGGCTGTCCAGAAAGGATGACGTCGTGCCTCAAGTGTGAGAAAGTGGTCTTGTCGTTGTGTAGTCGATCTCTGACGACCACCCCCATGACGGTGTGCTGCTGTACCAAACGTTTGATGCGGTTCCACGCTCTGTTCACAACGCTTTGGCTGACGTTAAGTGCATTAGCAACGTGGCGTTGTGAGAAGCCAGAGTCAAGCATTCCGATGCATCTTCCCAATTGCTCTGAAGTCAATCGGCGTCTAAGGCGTTGAGGAGACATTGTTATTGCTAAATGTAATGCAAAAAATTTGGGAACTTCCAAATTTTCACCAACAAAACAACACACACGTCTGAGTTGAAATGGTGCAGTGTTAGTCAAAGCCAAAATGTGAGGCTGCACGCTCATTTAATGTCATGAAATGCACATGCAAATGTGTTTTGTGTCTGACTGCATGTCATTTATCCAATATATTGTTCATCAGTGGCAGTTACCAAATTTGCATGTCATTTCACAAAAAAATTCCTATGATCCCTATCAAATTTTGAGTAGTATATATATATATATATATATATATATATATATATATATAGTATTTTTTTCCTTTTTCATGCATTTTTCTTGTTTAAAGAAAGCAAAGACCAAATTATGTCATTTTTCTTGTTTCATCAAGTTTTGTTTGATTTGGATTTATTTGTATTACCCATCCCCAGGCTTTCTCTTTTCTTATACCCTCCTTCTCAATACTTTAAAGGGCATCTAAAGTCGATTCCCACCGTTTTTGTTTATCTGCAAGTCAGCAAGCCGCACCTGCGCAAACAAACCGAAATAGAAGGATTATCTACGCATGTACACAAAACATTGGTTTATATGAATGAAATGGTCATGCGACAATGCGAGATGTCAACAAAAGCAAGTGACTTGTTTGTAAACATTAGACGTTCAATGTCCCGTCTGAGAAACGACTTTAGATGCCCTTTAAGTACAAAATTGTCAATAAGAATGGGGTGTGGGGAGATTGATTTTAAAAGATTAAAAAATAAAAAAAAGAGAAGCAACTCATTGCATTAGTTAGGATTAAATATCTTGTTGCCAGCTGAAACATGTTAATCACTACAGTGGGCTCAATTATCCAGAGGAAGGCCCATTTGTTTGCTAATATAAATCCAGATGGTAACTTATTTTCGGCTGGACAATGTATGTTGTCAGTCTCGGCCGATGTCAGTTCAATAAATTCAGATGAGCCTCTCATGTTTTTTTTAGCTGTGCATCCAGTAAAGGCTTCTTTATAATAAAAGTGATGACATTCACAAAAATTTTTAAAGTCAGTAAATTTAAAGTACTTCTATAAGTAACTACACGAGAAGGACGAACTACGTTTTTCGCAAGTTGCTCCCTCAGATTCGAGAGCGATGTTTGTGTTTGCGTTTTTCTTTGTGCTCCATCAATAACAACTGTAATAAACTTTGATGTTAGTTTTTATAAGACAAAGCGTAAACTGCCACGACCTTTGTTAACCCGGTATGGTCCGGTGTCAGAGGCAAGAGAATACACCCCAAGCAAGGATTTAATACAAAAACCCAATTACTTTATTGACCATTAAATTCATAAGAGCCAACACTCAGACCAGAAGCTCCTAAAGGGTTCTCAAAGTGGCCACAAATGGCCCCCCTTACAATCACGACACAGCAAACCTCTAATATACATCCATAAAACACCATAGGATGCACACTCTTAAATGCAACTGTATACACCCGCAGGTCACTGCATTGCACACTATTGGAAAACAGCGTCCATTTCACAGTATTGGCACACAGCATCAAATTGCACAGTGCACAATAAAGCCCGCTCAACTGCAGGCAGAGCAAACCACCTCTACCATTAGGCTACGGGGATACAGGAGGCCTCATGGCCACAGCGTTGCCTCTGGAAGAGCCCCTGGCAGAGTGTCCAACGTATTAAGATCCATTTAAAAATTGCGCAATACAAAGTGCACCATAACAAAACTACTAACATTAAAATATTTCGGATGTTCTTAACTTGCCCGGTCTGGCGTCAACACTCCCCAGTGGGGTGCGGACAATGAAGTCTGTCAAAGAGTCACTTTAATGCGTCTGGCCCCAGCAATTCATTCCTCGACATAATCAACGCGGTTCATTCATCGACGTAAATCAGAACAGTTCATTCATCGGCATAAATCAGTACAATTCATTCATCGACATATATCAGTACAGTTCGTTGCATACAACCGGCGTCAGCGAGGCAAGGAGGCGGAAGGGTTTGAAAAACACGCCAAACTCGTAACTACAAGCGGGCAGTGGCAATTACGGTCCTCACTACCTAAAGGAGGTATCCAGCCTCCCCTCCTAATTCGGGAACGACTTCCCTATTCAACCATCTTCACTGCCGGCAACACTAGAAGTTGCGAGCAGCACCATCCCGTCCCACTGCCACCGCCACGACAAAAAAAAAAAAAACAGGACGCAGCCCTCTGTCTACTTTTCGTCCAGCGTCCTCCTCCCTGTACGCCAAGCACAAGTGACTGTCATCAACAATCAAGTACCCCTCCCCCCTTAGCAGACACAGGGAAAGGGCAATCCTCCCTCTTACTGCAATACTCTCAATCCTAGTATCCTGGTGCGCGTTGGAATGATTCTTCCCCCCCGACTCTGACTTGTTGCGAACGAGCGGGCAACCAGGAAAGAAGGACTGATGTGCAAGAGGTGTCTTTAATTTTCGCAGCTAAATGAAATTACCTTTCGCGGTTATTGAAATCACTCGTTCATCAACAGCAAGATTATCCATAGAATGCTTGCTAGCCACGATTAATTCAGTTTACGATTCAGTTTACGTCGGCCATTTCCACTTATCTCGCAAAGGAGGCTGATTATTGGATGAGACCGACGTTAATAAACCCAGAACTATGCAATAACCTCCAGAGACAATGACAGGTACTCTTTAATGACAGGAGCTTGTTGTTTTGAGATAGTACAAAACGAGTCGAGAGTTAGTGTGGAAATGCAATGTTATATCCAGCGAGGTAAATAATTTTGTCATGCGATTGATTATGAAAAATCACGCCCTTCGTAATGTAATTGCTATAGCCTATTACAGAAACTTATTTTTTAATATTGCATTTTGTTTTTGGTCCCAAGTGGTCGTTCTAAAAGGAGTGTAGGCCTATTACACCCCGTGACAATTTATTGTTAATATCCATGTTGACGATATACATCACGTTTTTTTGTTATACGATTCCAATTCCTCCCCGCACCCCTGAGCCTTACGATTTTGTTCTCATCCCTTGCATCAGAAGACCTCTTACTTTGTTCCTTTATTGAAATTGGGTTCTTCTACTTCCTCTTTTACCCTTCTCTCATTTCTTTTCAACTTTAAGTTTCACTTTGTGTGGCAGGTAGGACTTATCAGCATTGGGCTGGGTTATTACGTTTCACTTGAAATATGTTGGCATGAGAATCCTGTAGATCACCTGATTGCAGCTGACGCTGTTCTCAGCGTGCGTTACTGTGGTTTTATGTTCTGTGCTCTGCATTGTCTTGACGGATAAAACAGCGCTGGTGATATTTTTTATTTATTAAAGGTTGTATTTGGCACAGTTAAAATATGATTCGGATACTCTGAGTAGTTTTCTTTTATTGATTTTATCCATATTCAGGAACTTGAGCTCAGTTTCTTATTTGCTGAGTATTTCGTTTTATCCGAGGGAAACAATGTGGCAATGCGGTCCGTCTTGTCACTCCTTTACACATCTTGGGATCAATACATCATATTGTTAAAAATTGAATGGAAGAGGCTATTCGCCCCGTGGCGGTTCAGCGCGAAAGATTAAAGAGCGGGGCGGATTATAACATGAAATCTCTTATTGACCCAACTGTGGGGTAAATAGCAGAAGTGCTTCTCTTATCCGTCCCACCGCGGTGCGAATAGCAGAACTGCTTCTCTTGTCGGCCCCGTTGCGGGGCAGATAGCCGATCCCTTTCCCCCAATTCACCCCGCTGCGGGGCGAATAGCCATTTCCAAATTGGATACCGCGTCAAAGAACAAAGTCTCAGGCATATATTTTCATTTTATTTTCATATTATATTTCAGTCCAAAGTAATAAGTGTCTAAATAGTGAGTGTGCACATGTGACACATTGCCCCATCTGCAAGTTGTCATACTATGTGGGGTAAGACATCACGACAGATTTTGCAATAAATAATGCAATAACCAATTCATTGTCGGTTTTTTGTATTACTTCAAATTCAAAATCAGATTTAGCAACAGAAAAATAATAATTTGTGAATCACTGAACTTTAATCAGTGCTGGAATGTAAAATCAGTCCCAACTACAAGTGAAATATCATTTAAAACAAACTCTCATCTGGGTAATTCCGTGTCAACTCAACCACAGCCTCCCACATCAACATTTTGATTTTGATAAAACTTTGCACATTTCAAGAGATATGCATTGGCAGTACTGAGGTCAAATATTTCAGCTCAATTATTGCTAGTTCCTGAAATTTAGCCTATTTTACACTGAGAAAATTTGGAGTGACATTTACTTAAAAAAAGCTTGGCAACTTTATCCACAAAGAAAGTCCTTGTAATTTTTACTCAGGATATTTTTAAGTAATATTTACTTCCTCTTAACACTTATTTTTACAAAAAAACTCAAGTAATATCCACAGGAAGTACTCACCTATTGATGGTAAATTTCACTCAATTACCATTGCATCTAATTGCAAAACCCAATTAAATATTATTGGTGTTTTTTAGTGTTATTTAACTAACCTTTAGTTTGCTTTATTCTATGAAATGATTAAGTAATATTTACTTGATTTAAATAATTAATATTTACTAATAACATTACTACAATAAACATTTATTGCAATTTTTGTGTAAACAGAATAAACAAACAATTTCAATTTTTCAAATGTACACTTTATTTACCATTTGGAATTGCCATAGATATTTCAAATATCTACATAACATCATAGCCCCAGATAAACATGTTGAGGATTTAAAGAGTCCATGTAACATCTTGCTTGCTCTTAAATCTCAGAGCATGTGTCAACTCCATCAACACTGTTTGATAATGGATCACTGTGATCACTGACAGGAAGTGCAAACAAAAACAAAAAGTTTTCCATCTATATAACATTATAATAACCCCATACATAAACATGTTGAGGATTTAAAGAGTACATGTAACGTCTTACATACTTTTAAATCTCAGAAAACATGTATCAACTCTATCAACACTGTTTGGTAGTGGATCATTGTGATCACTGACAGGAAATGCAAACAAAAAAATGCTTTCCTTTGTGGGACATAAGCACAATGATTCAAAACACTACAACACTGCAAACACTCATGCTAGGAGTTTCCTGTGGAGAGCCTGGACTTTTGACGACATTTTGAGGATGTCAAGCTCAAGAAACAGTTTCTGAAATACTTCAAATGTGTATTTGAGTTTCAGTGGGTGACATAGATTAACTGCATAGATGGTACCCATGAGCAGCAGGCAAGCATTTGTCACACTTCTGCAGTCCTCCAGAACCTCTTTTCCTTCTATGACTACCGACACGTAGCTGGGACATTGGTCTACCTGCGCCACGTTTTGGATGACAATGATCTTCATGACGTGATGGCTGCATTCCTCTTTAAATGTTTCCTGGCTGACATCCTGTGGAAAAACATACAATCACAATTAGAGGTCAATGGCTGAGAGTAGAATTTGTGAATGGGAGGTTGAATGACATGAAATGGTTAAATGCCTGGATTGTTTGAGATTAGTAAAAAATCTATGAAAATGTAAAAAACCAGATACATAAGCCTTGTGTCTTTGATATTCAAAACAAATTCATTAAATTGACCTGATAACTGACTGAATATTTCATATTTATGCCCTTATTTGTTATCAGAACAAACAAGCTTTACCCCCAAAGATGACATCAGATTATCATGACCATATCAAGATGGTTGTCTGGCCTTATAATCATCAGAAAATCCAAAAAACATCAAATTTACCTCATAGTCTTTGATCAGCTCCTGTCCAGACTCTCCAAGGAACTCAACCAAGCAACGGATGATTATGTCTCGCCTGCCTTTGACATGTTGCTGTTAAACATATGAAAATTTATTTCAGAATAATACATAAAGTTACCTATAGGGAATGTAAGCCTGCAACAGCATTTTACGTGGGCAATGTGAGAAGTGTGCAACTCAATATGTATTTCTGAATGGTGTGTGTTGAGACAAGAGTGCACCACTGTTTTCAGTGCTGGAGCACAGAATTAAACACATGAGGAACGTAGAGAACAGGACATACAACCTTTGCTAAGCTTAAAACTTACCTCCGTGGTTCCATGCCGATGAAAAAACCGAATGGTGACCCACGCCGTCCGTGTCCGTACACGTCCGAGCTGAGTGAAACGTCAAACAACCACTCAACTTCTGGAAGCACACTGTGGAACGGGGGAGGGGCTCTGACGTCATGCGCCAAGTGCCGAGAAGGTTGCCAGGTTCACTGATTTCACCCAAGTACATTTTACTTGCACATATTAACAAATTAAGTTAATGTAGTCATTTAGTGAATATTATTTGGAATAAAGGATTTAATTTACATACAAAATTGAGGATACATAGTTACAAACAATAACCAAGTAACACGCCACATTAAAACAGACATTTTAAAGTAAAAGCACTGCAATGATATTTTTTTGTAGAATCATATACATAATTGAAGTAATAATTACAGGGCCAAAAAATCACTTTTTTCAGTGTAGGGAGAGTGGGTCAATTTTAACAAAATCGGCTTAATTTTGGAGGGAGTTTTAGGGCCTCAGATATGGACTTCCAGAGCTGACAGACCCACAAGTTTCATTTTGTCATCAGAAAAGTTGCTGAACTCTTGGCTTAAGCTACTTTTCTTTACTCAGTATGTTTAGTTTACCTGTACAGTGGCCTGGAAAAAGCAAAAAACACCAATCATACGAATTTTTTTAAAATTTAATGCATTTATTATTCTGTAACTAATGAAGATAGAGCCCTGAGACTTGGTATGCAAACTGTCAGTCAACTTTCTGAAGACCACAAAAAAATATCAAAGTCACAATAGTTGTATTAAATGTTTTAACGACCTTGGAAGTTGGCTTGAGAATGAAAAGTGCGTATTTTGGGTCATTATAGTGGGTATATATCTCAAAAGGGACACAAGTGATCAATGTCATATTTTTAGTGCTTGAAGGCATGTGTCCTGGGTCTAACATGGCGATTTTCTTCAAACTTAGCATTGATTCAAACTTCAAACAAAAAGAAGCTAAATCTCAGGAACTGGCAATAATTGAACTTAATTATTTCACCATTTCATACCAGATATATAAATCTTCCACTGTGGGGAATATAATAAAAATTTATTTTTTATTGGTGGGGAAGTTCCTAAAATTTGGTTGATTTGACATGGAATGACCCATCTTCATCAGACCTACCCGTTTTGGTTGCCCTGCATATCTTTAGGAATAGATTAATTTTACCTTGTACTGCCTTTTCAGTCGCAAGTGCCCCCTTCATCGGTGTGTCAGTGTGTCTTGTTTTATTTATTTATTTATTTATTTATTTATGTTGGCTGGCTTGTTTTCTTGCATCAGCTTTTGGGTATGGTTAAATGTCCTCTCGAGTTGAAGGGGAGGGAGAATCTTGCAATACCAGGTAAGGGTAAGGTGGCGCTAATGAGCAGCGTTGGGTCAGTGCTGGGGCTTGGAATTACTGGGTTAATGCTGAGGCATGCAAGTATGGGGTTAGTCCTGAATTCTGGAAGTGCTGGGGCCTGGAAGTGTTGAGTAAGTGCTGGGGCTTGGAAGTGATGGGTAAGTGGTTGGGCCTCAAGGTGCTGGGTTAGTGCTGGGGTTTGTAAGTGCTGGGTTCAAGCTGGGGCCTCAAGGCGCTGGGATAGTGCTTGGGATTAGAAGTGCTGGGTTAGTGCTGGGGCCAGGAAAGGCTTGGTTTGTGTTGGGGCCTGGAAGTGCTGGGTTATTGCCCATTTCTCATGTGCTGAAACTGTATCAACAGAAATACACATGGTTGAATGTTCAATCAGGTCCATAAATATTTTGAGTTGTTATTTTAGAATCCATTTGCTGGTCCAATTGGAAGATTCATACACTTTTTCTACATGTTTGTGCTTTGGGCTCATCTCTATCAGATTACTGTTAATATTTTTAGAGTATATTGTTGCATTTCCAGTCAAGGGTGCCAATAATTCTGAAGCCCACTGTATCTTCTGCTTGGCTCTGCGAGCACCTGTGATTTGTAACCTTAGCTGTTTGTGGCTTTTTGTCAGCAGACAGGAAGTGTGCTACCATTCTTCAGTAGATGAACAGCAAGGCTCATAAGAATGCAAGATACAAAATATTTTTTAACTGTTTTTGCTCATATTTACCTCTGGTACCAATAATGGTAAAAGTCACAGTTGAGGTATCAAATAAAAGCAGATCAGGTGGCAACAGTAGGGGGCGGAGACAAATCAATCAATCAATCAAATCTGCAATCAAGTCGGACAGTTTCTTGCAGCCTTCAGAAATACGCAGGAAGTCACAGAAATCCTTTACGTCCTTTTAGATCCATACCTGTAGATTGCAAACCATATTTTTAAGAGCTGTATGGCTGATCATATCGCATATGCGTTCATTATTATCAACTGCCCGGGATCTGTTTGTCAACAGATTTAATATTCATTGCACAATGAGACCACTACCATCTAGTTTTAGATATCACAATCACACAAAACAGTGGGGTTTTCTACAAAACTTGGAATGAGCAGTCATCAAACAGTCAAGCAGCGCCTAGATCAGGGGGACAGCCAGCCATTTCCCATCATGCCCTGTTCCTTGCAGTCGATGGAGCGCGACTGCGGTTTGTGGCTCAAAAAACTGCAACCGCCTTGATCTTGTGAGGTTATCATTGCCCACAAGGGTGTGACATCGGAGCAAGTCGGGATGAAGTTGGACACAAATCTGACTGGCATGTATTGTGTGGTGATCACCAGCGATCGATTCTGCATTGACCTGCTCATCTCAAAAAAGTCCACCAACTGGCGCCTTTGAGAAAAATGGTGAATATATGCTGCATATATATGAATATATGTATCAACACAGCTGTTAAACCATATGTGAAGCTCAAATTTATGGTTGTGCCATTTACTTTCATTTTATTCATTGTTTCCCATGCATAGCATGCAGACATTTCATCAGGTCTTAAAGGGTTAAGGCACCACACTGCGGTCGAGGGCAAAGCCTGATGAGATCTGAGCTGGCTTCTCCGAATCCAAAGAATGGGATTTTATTAAACATAAAGGTTGCAAGCAAACAAACAAGGCACGTGGGCAAACGAAAAACTCCACTTCAAAAGCTGAAAAATCAAAACAGAAAAAACTGCAGGATAAAGGGGTACGAGGCCAACGAAAAACTACAACTGCAACAATAGAGTAGTATGAATGCAATGATATGGTCTAAAGGCCCTCTCACACTTCTGCGTGTCCTACTTCCTTTTGAGTTGCGAATTGACATTTCTTTAATAGGCACAATACGCACCTCATATGCATCTCAGTCGTTTTGTGAAAGTTTTACGTACGCCAGCATGCGCACAGTACAGTCCAGTACGCCTGATAGTTTCGGGCATGCACATAACTATGCCAGGGCTCTCAAGTTTTGAATGCAGGCTAGAGTGAGATTTTCTTCGGGGGGTGCATGATACTCCCGGTTTTACGATGTACATGTACTTCGTTACAGTATTCAAGTAGTTTTTTTTTTTGAGGATTTGTACTTTAAGATTTTTTTTTAAAACTGGGACTTTTACTTTTACTCTCCTACATTTAAAAGATAAAAAGTATACTTTAACTTCGTTACTTTGACACTTGCAACTTAGTTACTCGTTTCAAATTAAAATGTTAATTTAATTCATCATTTACGGATTATCTGGATTTGGCGTGTTCGAGAAGAACAACGGTGTATCTTTGCGCAGATGTGTCCGCCAGTGGACGTGGAGCTGCAAATTTATGCGTGCAGTTACAATATTCTATCACTAGATGGGACACCAGGACCAGTTATTGAATATGTACAACTGCCAGTAAACTCAAAGAAGAAGAAGTCTCTCTCTCTCTCTCTCTCTCTCTCTCTCTCTCTCTCTCTCAATTTCAGTGGGACTCCCCACTATAATAAAGGCTAAATTAAATAATTCTTTTGAGTATTTGTATCGTTTTGTCTGTCACAAACAAGAGATGTTGCGGTACCACCTCTGACACCGGATCGGATCTGGGTTTGTTTTTAGCCAAAATACACAACATGGAGGAGACATGGAGGGCAGAGAGCCCCACTCTCCCCGTAACAAGTTACAAGTCATTTCATCTAACCGTAACCGTTCAAAGCTGTTAAATTGAGGTAAAAAATGATCCATAAAGCAAATATCCTACATAGTTCCTCGACTTTAATAAGCCATTGTTGTAAAAAAATTAAGTGATGAGGTGATTACCTCATTTCGGGCTTCCACTTCCAGATCTTCTTCGACGTGCGCAAACAATAGCAGCGTTCGCGCGCGTGTGGAAGACGTGATTACGGCGCTGCTATTTCACCTAGCAACAAGAAATACTATTTTCTGATTGGCTGATAGGTTGCTGATTCAAGCAGATCCGTCTGCCTTCGCCTCATCATTCATAGATTACTAATCTCTTTAATATACAGTCTATGTTACTAATGTGCGGCGAGTTTTATCACTTCTCAGCGTGAGAAATGTCATGCGTGGCGTGTGACCGTGTGAACTTATTGAAATGCCTGTGTCTCACGCTCAATACGTGAGACTTGAGAACCCTGCTATGCTGCGTACGCTGCAACGCAGGTCATAAGTTATAAATACGCAGTGCATTGGCCAAAAGTGGTACAAGTATACGCTATGTGTTCGTGGGGGATAAGCGGTTCATACGCGGTAATACGCTGATCTCCCGGCACGAGCTATGAGCCGCGTACATTGGACTTACACATAGCGTACATGCAGCGCAGATACAACGCACGCTGAACGAACTCATAGCGAATGCCGACGTATTGCACGAATTAGTACCGTTCATCCTGCGATCAGGCAGCGCATTGTAGGCCTACTTATTTGTAACTTATGACAAACGCACAGATACGTACAGATAGCGTACCTGCCGAACATCCAGGGCACACTCGAGATTTGGTATAAATATGATGGCTCCTCTAGACTCCAGGGTGAACAGACCTCACGCTATGGAATCTGCACTGGTAATGAAAACAGCGGGAAGCAGCCGCCTTTGTAATAAATCGGGAATACGCCTGGCATTCCTCAGAAGTGCGTTAGGCATGCGGTCGACATAAATTGGGCGCGTCCGGAATATGCTCGGCATGCACACTGCATATGCAGCAATTCGCAGCAAGAAAAATAGTGTTGCGCACTGCATATGCAAATCATACGCAATGGATGCGCTGAATTCATTATTTATACACTAGATGTGCGTCACACATAAGTCGAAGTAATCGGAAAATTTTGCAATTTAAAGCGTACGACTGCTTATGAAAGAAATGTCAATGCGCAACTCAAAAGGAATTAGGATAGGCAGAAGTGTAACAGGGCCCTTAAGCCAGTGGTCACCAACCCTGTTCCTGGAGAGCTACCATCCTGTAGGTTTCTGCTCTGCCTCCTATTCAGCACGCCTGATTCAACCAATTAGCTACTAAACAAGATCACGATCTGGGCAATTGAGTAGCTAATTAGTTGAATCAGGAGTGCCGAATTGGAGATGTAGCAGAAACTTACAGGATGGTAGCTCTTCAGGAACAGGGTTGGTGACCCCTGGTCTAAGCAAATGACAGAGCAAGAAACACGCGGTATGAAAACAGGCATGGAACCAACAAGGACATAGCATGAAAACAATGGACCGACTGCCAGCTGGAATGCCTCCATGGAGTAAGAGGGAACAAGGCTGATCAGAGAACGAGGAACACCTGGGCAGAACAGGGAAGGAACAAAGCATGAACATGAGACATTGGACAAAGGTTTAATGACATAACAAGCCCATTAGGAAAATGGGTGTGCTCAGCTAAATACCAATGAAGTATGCAGATTGAAGGAAGCATGAAAAAGTTACGCAGCAAAGTAAAGCAAGATCGGAAATAATGTCGAAAAGGGAAATCATGACAATTAACACCCTACTTAAATTAGTAATATGTGACCCCGCCTGTGAAAACCCGGCTAAAGTCGCATGATCTAATTTTGAGATAAAGGCCGTCAAATAGTCCCGATGATAAAAAATGTCAAAAATATGAGATGTGAATTTATTGGTGTAAATGATAGGTTACATCTTGGGGTTTCAAAATATAGTGTTCAAAAATTAATTTCTAACACCATACATATTAAAATTTATTAATTTATTGACACTACGTTTACGTTCTTTAACGGAGAAATACCGGAAGTTGGTTTCCTCTAGGCTCGTTTCAATCGGCTTAAGTATACCTTCGGCAGATAAACACCCGATAGTTTGGGTGTCATTCGGTTTAGGAAGTTCTTTTCAACCATTGAAAATGAATGTAGACCATAATAACAATGCGCACCATGGTAAAGAAGGTCGTTTCGTGGTATGGCAGAAGAGTTGCGACTTAAGCCGGGTGCGGATTTCTCCATGGATTATGTCGCATCACCTCGGAAATGTCAGAAATTAAGTGTTTGCGTTTATAGATCAACGTCTTGTGAAGCTAACCAGCCTAGTTTGAAGACATGTCATGGCAGCTACTTCGCGAAACAATTTGGTGTTTGGACATTGACGACATGCAGACCCATCGTTCTGCAGTGCGTTTCCCAAAAGCGTAGTTGCTAACTAAGTTAGCAACTTACAAAGTTCGTCCATTCACAGTCAATGGGTCCAACTATGTAAGTTAGCATCTGTGATTGTTCGCAAACGTCCCTGGAAGTATCTTTTTATCCGATATTGTGGCGGCACCGAAACACAAGAACGCAGCCTATCCGGGATATTATACAAATGTTATGCCGTAGCCTTGGAGCTGAAAAGAGATTTTGATATTGACATGCAATTTTACTAATAAAATATACAAATTATCTCAATAGAATTATTTTTGCTCCGTAATTGCTGTTGCAGTAAAGTTTATTACTGCTGTTGCAGTAAACTTTATATGATACTCCTTCCTTCCATGCATTTCAATGGGATTTATGCTTTTTGGTCATGCGCATCCTTATAAAAAGACTGATTTTGTCAAACTACTAAAATTTTCCCATGTATGTATCATACGTGGATGAAAAGAGGAGGATATAAGCTTTAGTTTGGTATAGGACACATAGTCAGGAAAATTATGGTTCAAAAGTATGGCCGTTTTAAAAATGTACTTATTTTCAAATCGCAATTTCTTGAAAAACAGTTTTTCTGAGCCTGAAATTTGCCAAAACTTTGAAATGACCTTTCTCGATCAATATTAGAGATATCAGTTAGATTTTTTCACAAAATATTCCTTACTTGATGTAGAATGACTTTGTGTAAAAAACTGTAAATCACCAAAAAATGACTTTAGCTGGGTTATCACAGGCAGGGTCACATATTAGTAAAGCGCCTGTCTAAGAAAAACACCTCCCGTGAATGTTAGTAGATGTTAGTAACTAAAAACAGTGAATTGACATAAGCTTTGAAATGCCCGAAACCAGATTAGCACTGAAGGAAAATGGAGATACCGCAGCCAGCCAATTGCAAAGAAGCAGTGCATGCGCTGGAGAAAACAAAATGTGGACTGGAACGCAGGCATGAGGAGGATTCCATTCGGCAGTGCGGGACAGATATAGAACAAGACACAAGGTAAGACAGAACAAGAACATAACACAATCAAATTTTTACTATAACAATTGAATAAGACATCTGCAAATCATTTTTAATTGTCAGAATAAGAAACTGAGATATCTGTAATTCAACTGTCACAAGTAAAAATTAACTTCTAACTAGCAAAAAAAAAAAAAAAAAAAGATTTTTCGATATCTAATTAATTTCGAGATTTGTAAATTGCAGATGTCTTAAGTAATTTTATTGGTAAAAAATCATTTTTACAAATAATAATTGAATTACAGATATGATTTTTTTGACTTGATTTTTTTGATTGGCAGATATCTGTAATTTAATTGATGTTAGTAAAAAAAATCTACTGTTACTTGAAAACTATATTGTAACTATTAAATTAACAGTAGCCTGCATAAAAGAAATTCTATTTTAATGTCAAAGGAAAATTCTGTTGTTTCAAGTAATCAGTCCATCAATCAAAAGAAACTCACACACCAAAAAAGCCAATACAAAAAATAAATAGGTATTTATTACATCAGAAAGTGCAAAGTGCTACCAAAGTGCGTGCAGTGCAAAACGTTTTCGGTTACAATCAGACCATCCTCAGTGCAAACAGAAAATGGGGAGAGACGCCCTTATATAGACTGTGTCTAGTTGACGGCAGACTTGTCAATCAAACAGCCTAGTTAGGTTGGAGTGTTGTCCTGACATTTTAGAGGGCACCATCCACCTAGTGGTGGTTAACAGACAATGGTCTAGATAAATATACAATAATGAAAAATAGATCAGAAAAGAAAAAAAAGGGGGAAAAAGTAAATACATAAATAGATTATATACAATGTAGTGGTACATATGCAGACATGGAGAGTATTAATGAGAATTTAAGATAATCGTACCAGAAACCAAGACCAGTGTGCAAAAAAACACACCAGTGTGTGTTACTTGAAAATTATATTGTAACTATTAAATTAACAGTAGCCTGCATAAAAGAAATTCTATTTTAATGTCAAAGGAAAATTCTGTTGTTTCAAGTAACAATTAAATTATCACCCGATATCTTACAATCGAATTATATCTTGATTTCTTATCATTATTACGAGGTCATTTTTTACGCGTAAGCAATGAATTCTCACTAGTAACAATTCATACAACTATAGTTTCAGTTCTGAAATAAAAAATTAAAACTTTCCCGTACTCTATTGGTCTGTTAGAGGAAACAGATAGAAATGAGGCCACCAGGACTTCAAAGAAATGGAAAATAAAGCATATTATAACAGTGTTACCTTCGCTACCTTTGCTTCTTTTATACAATTTTTTTCATTATACATTTTACGGTCCTGTTACCTAGGCTAGATTTACAGGGCGAATGCCTTTTATAAGTTCCGGTTCCCTATGACTGTATGTTTCATCGAGATCATGTTTGTAGATCCATATTGCTGCAAGCGATGTTAAACATGGGGAAAGTGGCACGCCAATATTGTTTTCCACATTATCTGCGGATGTGTCAGCGTAACGCCTACCCAAAAATACTTAAAGGCGGGTTGAAACTAGGACAGAAATAGTTTAATTTGTATTCGCTACCTTCTAGTTGCAATAAATCATTTTTATCAACTGCACCGAAGTTGCCTGCATTGCGTTCGCTAACTACGCTTCAACATTTGTAATTCCAGTCAGCCGCACTTTGGATGCGCCGAGTATTGGAGTAGGCTATAGCCCAGGGCCCGGTTGTTCAATGCTTTGTTAACTTTAACCGGTGATTAAGTTTAAACCACAGTATCTATATCTCTGAATGAAAGCACAGATGTTTGTATGTTTTTGATGCATTTTGTAGGTTTCCCCTTGATTAGTTTGAGTAGTTTAGAGCATTCGCGAGAATCTTATTTAGAAAGATAATCATAATGTCAGGTGTTTAGCGCTAACCAGCCGTTAAATTAACGGAGCTTTGAACAACCGGGCCCGGGGCTATACAACATTATCCAGAAAGGGCCGGTGTGGGTGCAGGCTTTCATTCCAGCCAAGCTCTTACACACCTGATGCTACTAATCAACCTCTATAGCAAAGACTCATGGGGTGATTCGTGGTGTCAGGTGTGTAAGTGTTTGGTTGGAATGAAAGCCTGCACCCACACCGGCCCTTTCTGGATAAGGTTGAATAGCCCTGCTATAGCCTATGAAATCAAATCAAGTTAAGTTTTGCTTTCACTTATATGTGAAAGCAGTACTTAACTTGATTTGGTTTCATACGATCTCTGAAGATTCTACAGAGCGGTCATTGCTACAACGCTATTTGAAAAGAAGGAAAAAGGTAAAGTGGTCAGATACTAAAGATGTTACGAAATTGAAAAATAGCCAGTAAGGTCGATGTCGAACTTCGATTGAGAAATCAAGATAATGTAAAACGCATCGACGGTTATAATTCACAGTGATTGATGAAGAGTGTTTGAGCAGACAGGAGACGACACGAGGATGTTCTGACAGGTGGAGGGTCCCAATAGGAGGTAGCCTATTTAGAGTTGATATTGTTTCAAATTAAAATTGTAATTTAAAATACTCGTTTAGCGAAAGTAGGGCTCCGGCTATTCCATTTCAGAACCATATCATTCCTCAACCCATGTATGTTCTTAGGTTTCGGTCAGTGTACTTTTGGTTTCATTTCTAAATCTGCGTATAAATGGTGATTGCTTTTACTGAGAATGCAGAGCTTGAATTGCGACCCACGTTAATTTGAGAAGGATTTAAAGTATAATTTTTTATTGATTTACTGCAGTGATGGAAAAACTATACCGATTGGCCCAATTAGCTCGCTTATTATCTGATATGCGCAATGGGTCTACACTCATATTGTCTTAATAAATAAATAGATTAGGCAACTTTTATAGGAAATTGATCACCCCAAACTGTGCAGTTTCAAATAATTATGTCAATGTTCAATGTTGCTGAAATTATGTTCGAGAAAGTAATCTTTCCGAGATGTCGGAAGTAGTTGAAATATTATAACGTTTACTTTCAATACTGCCTGACAACTGCTCGCATTCGCTTCTGATTGGTTCCATAGACTGTATAATAAAAAGATGGACGAAGCAACGATGACGTCACCGATTGGTTTCAGCATACAATTAAGGAAGCCTCGACTTTGGCAATTTTTTTTTTTTTTTTTTGATTTCTTAAGCACAAACCAGCAAACCACATGTCAGGTCTATACAACCAGTGACATACATGCAATCCGAGCAGCAAACAGGAATACAAACATACAAATAGTACAACTAATAGATATGTACATATAAAATTCAAATAAATAATAAATAAAAATAAATGACTACATAAATAATAATACAATAATAATAATAATAATAATAATAATAATAAAAAAAAAAATTAAGCATTAAACAGGGGGTTACCACAAGTAACTTGTATAGTTTGGAGGCATTTCTACTATTTATTTTGTGAAGAGATTTCAGGAACACCTTCAAGTAATTTGTAAAAGCAATAAAATTTGGGGGAACTTTAGAGAATCTACTTTTGTGTGTGTAAAACTTCCCCATGATTAAAATATTTTTCAAGGGAAATTCCATTTCTTTGTCACTAGCAAAAATTCCAAATTTAGCATCATGATATTCCGAAACAGGTATATGTTGTCTACCAATCAAATCATATATTCTGTCCCAAAAAGTTTTGACATCATTACAAGAGCAGAAAAGGTGTTCCTGAGATTCAATTTCATCTTTACAAAATGTAGCCTACATGTGCTATCATCCAAATTAAATCTGAGTCTTAAAAATTCTTTACAGGGATAAATATCATTTATCATTTTGAAATGTACTTCCTTCATCTTTGGGAATAAGGGAAATACTAGATAACTGGTTTTAATTTTGACAGTTTCCATTCTGGAAAACTTTGGTGATAACATTTTCCTTTTAACAGAGCGAGGAAAACATTCTTCTGTTATTAAGGACTTCAGAAATTTGTTATTACATTTAGTATCTAAAAAATTGTGATCATCAATGACCAAAATAGCAGATGCAGGTATTACCGATGAATATCGTAATATACCTTTTACAAGAATCAATAAAGCAACTGGAATAGCTTTGAGTACTAAGGAATATTGCTTCATTGAGCAATCCAGATGAAATTTACCTTTGAAATCAAAATAACTCAAAATATTTCCATCTTCATTTGATAAATGTGTTATAGCCCAAACCCTTTTCTCCATCCAATCTTTATAAAATAAAGATTTCCTGTTATGCAAAATATATCTGTTGTTCCAGATCATTGCATTATGAGGAGTGAAATTATGCTTGTAAAGCATTTTCCAGTGCAGTAATACCTGCATACGATAATCCAACAATTTTATAGGTAATTTTAAAGGATCAACATCACACCTTAACAAAAAGTAAATTCCTTTGAAAAAGAAGGTAAAGTGAACCACAGAAAATGTTAATACTTTAAAAAATTCTGCAACCATCTTAATTTGATGACACCATTCATCACCTCAAAATCAATTACATTCATCCCGCCTTCTTCGACTGATTTGACCATATCACCTTTTCTAATTAAATGTTGCTTATTATTCCAAATAAAGTTATAATGAAGTTGGTTTATCTTCTTAATACAACTATTTGGAACAGCCAAAGAATAAGCTGGGTAAAGTAATCTTGAAATCCCTTCCATTTTTGTCAACAATATTCTGCCAAAAATTGAAATATTTATCTGTAGCCAGCTATTCAAATTTTTTTTTTGTAAAATGATTTGAAAATTAGAATTTCTATAGAATTCTTACTGATGGTTAGCCCCAAATATTTAATCTTATTTTTAACTGAAATATTATGAATTACTCTCTCCCAGTTATTGTGATTGGTCAAGATCTCACACTTTTTCAAATTTAAATGCAATCCTGATGCACCAGAAAAAAACAGACACAGCCTTTAAAGCATCAGGTATTTGGTCAGAATTCTTTAAAAATAATTTTGTATCATCTGCCAATTGTGTAATTATCAATGAACAACCTAAAACATTTAATGGTTTTACATTTTCAGAATTTTTAATATGCAGTGCTAGTAATTCAGCTGCTAAAATGAAGAGGGGAGGGCTAACTGGATCTCCTTGTCTTAGTCCTCTCCTTACATCAAATCTTTTCGTAGTCCCTGATTGAAGCAAGACAGAACTAGTTATTTCCTTGTATAGCATTGAAATAATGTGAATACATTTTTTTTCCAAATCCAAAATATTGAAGTGTAAGAAGGATAAATGTGTGTTCAAGCCTGTCAAAAGCTTTGAGAAAATCCAAAAATAGTATTATACCATCATCTTAATAAAATTGTGGTAATCCATTATATCTAAAACTAGTCTAATGTAGTTATGGATTAATCTATTTGGAAGAAATCCAGATTGAGTCTCGCTAATAATTTTATTCATACCGCTTTTTAGTCTACTTGCCAAAGTATAAGTAAATATTTTGTAGTCAACATTAAGTAATGTGATTGGTCTTAAATTATCAATAACTGTTTTATCCTTGTTTGGTTGAGGTAATAACATAATAATTCCTTGATTCATTGTTGTTAAGAGAGTATTATTTTTCGGGCATTCATTCAAAGCTCCAAATTGCAGTTTTCTTATGTCTGCCCAACAAAACTGATAAAAGTTATCTGTAAGTCCATTTTAACCAGGTGATTTTCCCAATTTCATTTTCTTTATAGCTACATCTAGCTCTCCAATTGTTAAGTCTGAATCACAGGTAGTTTTAAAATCCGAATCAATTTGAGGGATAAATGGTTTTACTTTTCTAAAGAAGTCATCAGAATTTGTTTCAGAGAATGATGATGAATATAAATTTTGGTAAAATGTATAGGTCTCATTTGCTATTTCTTTTGGATTGGTGATCAATTTATTCTCTATATTTAGTACAGTTATTGCATTTCTACTTTGTCTTGTTTTCTCTAAACTACTAAAATATGTAGAATTTTTTTCTCTCTCTTCTAACCATTTTGCTCTGGATCGTACAAATGCCCCTTGTTCTTTTTTCAGATACAACTCATCACATAACTTAAGTACTTTTCCCATAGCCCAGGTTATGACATATTTTTGGCATGACCCTAAATTTCACTTTTGCGAAAATCGCATGGCTGAGAGCGTTGGGGGAAATAAATCGCTTAGCGTTACGTCTCACACTGTTTCTAACAAGCCAAACTGAATACCCAGAGTAACGTTGGTTCGGTATGGCTCAGCGCTGCAGGAGGCTAGTTAAGCGCTACTGACAACTAAGTTCACGTTACTTAGCTAGGTAGCGTGCAAGCAATACTTTTTCAAAACCAATATTAGTTTGGTACCCAGTGAGCTAACATTAGCTAGCTACTCAGTTGACTGAATTTACAAAGCGTCGCTCCTTCAGCCACAAATGTCTGTGACTCAGAGACTAGGTAAGCAGAGCGATGTAGTTAGCGCAGTGCTAACATGTATTTGGCGCTAAGGGAAATTACATTTGCTTTCCATGAAATTACGAGATTCAGTTATTTGTTCAACAGAATGAGAAAGTTATGAAAGTCGTTGAGAAAACTTTAGGTTTGTTGCTCACTCAACTCGTTTTATAACTTTTATATGACACGCCCACTCTTGTAAGATCCTGAGCCCGGTGCGATCTGAATACTTCTGAAGAGCGAAGAGGCATTTGGAATAGGCATGGACCAATGGGAAGAGGGCAAGAGGCAAAAGCATTTTGGGAGGAGAAATGGTTGAATCGAACCGTAGGAAGAATGCGCTTCCTCTTCTGGAATTGCAAATCGCACCGGGCCCAGAGCGCAATGGCTCTGACCGGGCCCTGTCTACCTCCTGCAAACTTCGTTCGGCGGAGGTTTATAATTAACTATGTGGGTGTGGCTAACATCAGGCCATTGTTCATGTCATCTACCCCCTCCGTGAGAAGTGACGGATGAGGCACTATAACGGGATTGTCCTCGTGACTTTTTAAAACATCCGTACTGTGTATCCACATCCGTTTTGTTTCCATTTGTGTTGGCTAAAAGCTGGCTTTTCCAGCTCATGTTCCAGCTGTGCAACCGTAAACAAACACATCAACCGGAAGAGAAGAACCGGCAGCCGCTGTGATTGATGGGTAACCTCATGAAGTCATGAAAAAGGTGGAAAGCCCATGGATGTATTATAAGAACTGGATACTGGACTTCCGGGCAAGATGGCGGAGGAGACAGTCGTACTGTAAAAAGCTCTGTGTAGCAAGCCTGTGAATTGACTCGGGAACCTTTAACTCACGGATGTTTCTCTCTATTTAATTCGAACTGTGTTCTAGCATTTGTATTTTCATTGAATGGTTAAAGATTTAAATGATTTCTGACATTATTGCATCTAAACAAGGACCGCATGGCTAACTCCAGAATACCTCTAGTTAACTCCAGAAAAAATCTGCTAGCCACACGCGACTACTGTGGAAGTGAAGGGATGGAGACAGAATCGAAGGGGCTGAAAAACTCCTTAGCATCGCCTGCCAAGTCACCAGGACTAAAGAAGCCAAAGGGAGACAGCGTCGTGACTCCTGAAGTTCATCCTAAAGACAATTCAAATACCTCAGTCCTAGCTGCCATTGGTACACTTCAAAACATGATGACAGATTTCAGGTATGAACTGAAACAAAATAAGTGAACCATTTCCAGCCTTGTAAAAGCGATTGAGTTCAACTCCGCTGAAATCCAAGAATTCAAGAAAAAAAAAAAAAAAGCTCTGCGAGGAAGTGAAACAACTTAAAAACAAGAACATGGAGCTGGAAAGGAAGTCTAGAGCGGTAGAGAAGAAAGTTGCTGACCTGGAGCTTTCCAAGAGAAGGTGGAACTCATGTCTGAATGGCCTGAAGGAGGAACGAGAAGAAAACACACGAAAGGTCATTGCAGGGATTATCATGAAAATAGTTCCACACTGGAAGGAGAAGATGGAGCTCATCCTCAACTCCGTGCTCCGCCTAGGACCAAGCAATCCCAACCGCCCTCGCCAAATCATCATGCACTTTACTGGACGGCACTTCAGGGACGAACTCTGGCGAATCACCAAACAGCACACGGTTTGCGGGAATCTTGGCATTCGTTTTGCAGTGGACCTCGCTAAGGAGGACAGAGAAGCACGAATGCCTGTCTGGCCAAAGGTTCAGCAAGCAAGGAAGGCAGGTCTTAAAACTGTGTTCAGAGGTCCTCATGCATTCATTAATGGACAGAGAATTACACCATAGGATACAAAATACATGATTTCTGTGGAATTGACATGCAATATGTTCCGGGTTTTGCTACCATAAAAGTTACGTAGCCTATTTGTTAGAACACTGATTCTTGAGCTAACTGCCCAAGTTATTCCTACTCTTAAAGTCCACAAAGTCCCCATGCACAAGCCTGTCCAAGTAGATCAGGTGCTGGCGATAGCAGGCAGAACAGTAAAAGTACAAAACCAAAAAAAGTCCCAGCACACTGATCACCATTAGTAGAGATTTATTAGGAGCGAACAACGCGTTTCGCAGTTGCTTCGTCAGGTTCGCTATTTGCCTTCACCAAGACACCCACAGGTGAAATAATCAAATCCAGTGTCAAATGACCATCTCGGGTTATTTTTTACATATAAACAATTTTCTTTTATAAATAGTTAATACAAAAATACAATCTGAATAAATATAACCAGTACAAAGTTAACAACAATATTAAATAACACCTCTAAAAATGAATTCGTTATTACACTATAGCGTCACACTACACATAGATAATCCATTGGCCAGTGAATAAATACATTCTGTGCAAAGTTGGTATCAACAGCAAAAGTAAATTCCACGCGAAGCTGAAATGCTCAAACTAATATTACATAGGCCTCACAAAATTACATTCAAGTCATTGTCCAAATCGACATCGATCACAAAAATACACTCAGGTCCTGTTAATCCATTCAGTCCATATGGTTCAACTGTATTCAACTCATGAATCCAAAATGCCTCCCTTTACAACAATTGCTTAATCAAATTGCCCCCTCTTGGGTGAGGTTCTACCTTCTCAATGCCAATAAATTTAAGTGTGGTGACTGGTCCATGGTTTTTACCCCTCGGCCGACTCTGGCTAGAGGAGTATTGTCGTCAAATGCGTGTCTGTCTGTCGTCTGTCGTCCGTCCATGATTTTGTCCGGGCCAGTACTCGGCAACTAATGATCGCAGCTTCACCAAATTTGGTATGGTAACTCACTATGACCCATAGATGTGCAAAGTCTGGTTTTTTGCTGGATTTGACCTTTGACCTTAGCGCTGTGACCATGACCCTGGAAATATTGTCCGGGTCAGTACTCGGCAACTAATGATCACAGCTTCACCAAATTTGGTATGGTAACTCACTATGACCCATGCATGTGCAACGTCAGGTTTTTTGCTGGATTTCACCTTTGACCTTAGCTCTCTGACCTTGACCCTGGAAATCTTGTCCGGGTCAGTACTCGGCAACTAATTCTCACAGCTTCACCAAATTTGGTATGGTGACTCATTGTGACCCATAGATGTGCAACTTCAGGTTTTTTGCTGGATTTGACCTTTGACCTTAGCTCTGTGACCTTGACCCTGGAAATCTTGTACGGGTCAGTACTCGTCAACTAAATATCGCAGCTTCACCAAATTTGGTATGATAACTCACTGTGACACATAGATGAGCAACGCCATGTTTTTTGCTGGATTTGACCTTTGACCTTAGTGCTGTGACCTTGAGGCAGGAAATCTTGTCCGGGTCAGTACTCAGCAACTACTGATCGCTGCTGCACCAAATTTGGTATGGTAACTCATTGTGACACATGGATGTGCAAGGTCATGTTTTTGCTGGATTTCACCTTTGACCTTAGCGCTGAGACCTTGAGGCAGGAAATCTTGTCCGGGCTGAGGGGTATTCGGCAACGCATTATGTTTCTCCTTATAGTGTCTAGCAATAGCATAATCCATATTATAATTTCTGATTGCAGCTTTGTGTTCAGCAATTCTCAGTTTTAAATTCCTTTTTGTTTGACCTATGTACATTAACCCATTTAAACCGGGACAGCAAGTGCGCATTTTAAGAACGTGTCGTTGCCGACACAGATATGCGCGTAATTTTGAAAGTACCGTAATTACTGTAAGTTTTGCGCGATAGAAAAAAATTCCAACTGTTCCTGAAAGCTGAGAAGCTGTGCTTCAGCCCAAATACAGGTTACTCTCTGCTGGGATTTTTGCATTAGGCCTTAAAGGGTTAAGCCACAAGGGCATTTTAACAGATACACCACATGTGTTGAGAGGCAATTAATAAACTGTTTAATGTTATACTTCTTACCAGAGTGAGGATGACTGAATATTTCAGTGTCAAATGTATTGAGCAATGTGCACAGTGACCGCACCTGAAATTTCCATACACTTGCTTTGCAAGTCAATTTGTGACTGAGGGTTCTTTATACATGGAACTGACCACTACTTCTCTTATGTTTTTGCCTCTTTTAAAACAACAACGAGGTTCTGCTGGTAAGTGGGTCAGACCAGGGTCACATTCAAAGAGTTTCCAATGTTTATTTATGATTCTTTTGACCTGCTTGGAGACTGTACAGTACTCAGACACAAAGGTGACTCTACCCTCAGGCTGTTTAAAAGTGGAGTTCACTAACTCATTCCTATTTTTTCTGTTAGCCTTTTCAACTGCTTGATCAATTAGTGTCTGGTCATAACCTCTCTGTCTAAACCGTAGAGCCATTTCCTTGACTTTAACTTCATAATCTTTCTCATCACTGCAAATTCTCTTTAGCCTTACAAACCGACCATAGGGAATGTTCTTGATTACATGGTCAAGGGTGGAAACTTGACGAATGTAGAATAGTATTTCTGTCAGTCTCCTTCCTGTAAATTGAGGTTTCCAATTTATCATTATTAACCGTAATCAACAAATCCAAAAATTTTTTTTTTTTTTTTTACAGCTGAATTCCATAGTGAACTTTAAGGTAGGATAAGTCCCATTTATGTATTCACTAAACTGGCACAATTCATTTTCAGAACCAATGAAAATCAAAAAGATGTCATCAATGAACCGTTTAAACACTAGAATGTTATCTCCAAAGGGGTTATTGTTAAATATATGTCTATCTTCCCATAAACCCATGAATAAATTTGCATAATTTGGTGCAGATGGGGATCCTATACTTGTCCCTTGAATTTGTAAATAATATTTGTTGTTAAACATAAAATAATTTGATTTAAGAATAAACCTTGTGAACATCATAAACAATTCCACCGGGAACAAATCATTCTTAAGTGAAAGATAGAATTCCATGGTTTTCAAGCCACCATCATGGGGAATATTCGTGTATAAACTTTCCACATCAAATGTCACTAAAAAAAGCATTATTTGGGATCAAGATACCAGCCAACAGTTTTAAAACATCTTTGGTGTCAGCAACATAGGATGGAAGAGTCCGTAAAATTTCTTTAATAAAGTGATCCACACATTGGCTCAAGGGTTCAGTCAAAGAGTCTTTGCTGGCTACAATAGGTCTACCCGGAGGATTTTGTAGCCGTTTCTGTATTTTAGGCAGTAAGTAAAACACTAGAGTGACAGGATATTCTATTTTCAAAAATTCATACTGGTTCTTCGATAGCCACTTATTTTCCAATGCATTATTTAACAGTTTATCTCTTTCTCCAATATAATTATCTGTAGGGTTTTTCAACAACTGTTCATAAAAATCAGAATTTCTCAACTGTCTTACTGCCTCAGCTACATAATCCGTCCTGTTTTGTATTACAATTGCCCCACCTTTGTCAGCTGGTTTCGCAATTATGTTAGTATTTTCTCTTAATTCATCCAAAGCCTTTCTTTCCAATTTACTGATGTTATAGCTATTCCTTCTTTTTTCAGATTTAATTAGAGCATTAATATCTTTTTCAACCAACTTTCCAAATGTATTTAAAGTAGGATTTTGGGGGGCAGGGGGCATGAAGGTAGACTTTTCCTTAAATGTATTCATAGAGTATGTAACCTCATTCCCCATATCATCAGTGGGTTTCGTAAGAAAGAAATGTTTTAAATGCAGTTGTCTCAAGAACTTATATTAGTCAACCTGCAATTTAAATGCATTCACTTTATTAGTCTGAACAAAAGACAGTCCACGACTAAGCACACTTAACTGTTAAAGGGTAATCCGAAATGTTTATCACCGTATGTTCTGATGCAAGCTCCATGTTTACAGGAAGGAGACTGACAGAAATACTATTCTACATTTGTCAAGTTTCCACCCTGACCATGTAATCAAGAACATTCCCCCTATGGTCAGTTTGTAAGGCTAAAGAGAATTTGCAGTGATGAGAAAGATTATGAAGTTAAAGTCAAGGAAATGGCTCTACGGTTTAGACAGAGAGGTTATGACCAGACACTAATTGATCAAGCAGTTGAAAAGGCTAACAGAAAAAATAGGAATGAGTTAGTGAACTCCACTTTTAAACAGCCTGAGGGTAGAGTCACCTTTGTGTCTGAGTACTGTACAGTCTCCAAGCAGGTCGAAAGAATCATAAATAAACATTGGAAACTCTTTGAATGTGACCCTAGTCTGAACCAGTTAGCAGCAGAACCTCGTTGTTGTTTTAAAAGAGGAAAAAACATAAGAGAAGTAGTGGTCAGTTCCATGTATAAGGAACCCTCAGTCACAAATTGACTTGCAAAGCAAGTGTATGGAAATTACAGGTGCAGTAACTGTGCACATTGCTCAAATACATTTGACACTAAAATATTCAGTCAACCTCACTCTGGTAAGAAGTAAAACATTAAACAGTTTATTAATTGCCTCTCAACATATGTGGTGTATCTGTTAAAATGCCCTTGTGGCTTAATGTACATAGGTCAAACAAAAAGGAATTTAAAACTAAGAATTGCTGAACACAAAGCTGCAATCAGAAATGATAATATGGATTATGCTATTGCTAGACACTACAGGGTGTATCAGAAAAAATGACACTCTCGGAAAAATCATCATAAAATTAACTAAGATAATAGTTCTGTAAATGTGGGCTTAAACCTTGGTAGAGGGGGTCATTCTGCTTCGAATGATACCAGTATCTTGGTTTACGCTTCATGCTCCAGTGAGCACGGACGCTTTGAATTTTGCAAAATTCAAGTCTTTTGCGCACGGGAATGCGAGGGTTAAAATTGGATTCGTCAAATTAATATTAATTAATTAATTAATTAATATGGTAAATTGGCAACTTCCTCATGAAACTTTCATGAAACTTGCAGACAAACAGTTGAACGCATAACAAAAAAGAAACAAAGGCAGGGTTTAGAATCATGGGTTCTTGTGAAAAATGCAGAATTTGCTCCCATAACAGGGTAAAGGGGCCTCTGTAAGTTTGGCTTGCCACACTGCACTCATTCTGGTTGTAGGCTGCCACTTGGTGGCCAAATAGGAACTAAACTGCAAAAATAAGCACTTTCAAATGACCATATATCTCATGAACCGTTTGTCCTATTCTCATCAAATTTTTGTACATTTTTCACAAGAACCCATGATTCTAAACCCTGCTTTTGTTTCTTTTTTGTTATGTGTTCAACTATTTGTCTGCAAGTTTCATGAAAATCGGACAAAGTTGCCAATTTACCATATTTGGCCTCTTCGTGAAGTGGTCCAACAAAAATGGTGCAAAAAGGGTCAATACCAAAACCAACCACAAAACGCTCTCCACCACTGATACTAGAGATGCTGAGTGACAATATGAGCCATATTTCATCACTCTTGACTTAGGGCGCAGGGAGAAATCACTGTGCGAAAAAGTGGTAATTTCGCATTTTGGCGGCAAAAAGCGCCCCCTATGCTTGCGCGCCCAAAGTCAGCCACCAAAATTTTTATCGAAATCAAAGTAAGAGGTCCTAGTCTATCATCACATGCATAAAAGACCTTGGTTGACTAAGGGTGCAGGCCACACCGCCCCTGTGAAAATGTGCACAATTACAAAAAATAGCGATTGGCAGCACCACCTGCTGCGCCCTGAGTCAACCGCCAAAATTTTCACGTTTTTGGAGAGTCCATACCCGATAGACTAACACTAATGAAAATCAATTTGGCTCACTCAGGGCTCATGGAAATATGAGCATTCGAAAACCTAAATTTTGTGATTTTGCCATTTTGGCTCATTTTGACCCCAAATTTCCAGGACCCCCTAAAAAAAAAAAGCGGACCCTATCAAGGATAAAAAATGTGATTTTTGTTCGTTTCTAGCATATATCTACCCATAAAAAAATTTGGGACAAATCTGAAGGGGTCATAAATCACCACCTGCCTGACTCTTATAAAAACTGGCTCTTAAATAAACATCGAATGTACCAGATTTTATATAACCGATTCGCTTACATCGGACAAAATTTCCAGTCCCGTCACAATGCATTTCCATTCAAAATTACTAGTGTATAGCTGGTTTGCACCATGCACATACGCAGTCGCAACAGAGCAACGAAATGAGGTTCGCCTTTCCTACACTGTTATAAACTGAATTTAACCGTTAAATTAACGCATTGTCTCCTTGTCATTTTAACTGTGAGTGGAGTCCTGCGCGCATTTAACCGTGGTTTACACTGAACATGCACTGAACTCTGTGGTAAACTTATTGTAAAATTACAGTTAAAATAACTGGCAAAAAGGTGCCAGTTTAATTACCCGGCAAAAAAAGGCTTCAGTTTATTCGTTTATTATTAACAGTGTATTCGCGGAAACTGATTGGCGCGGTTTTATTTACATACTTTAGTTTTGAGACTTCTACATTGATCCCAGTTGGGGCAACACGCAAAATCGTCCTGTTATCCATTGTGCCAGGGCAAAGACTAAATGAAGACAACAAGTAGGTAGGCTATGAACACTTCAGAATGAAGTTGTTCCGATCTTAATACACAAAGCATACATATAAATTCATATATGCATATAACTACAAGACCTGAGTTAGACTCGCAGGCAAAGCTGAATGCGAACGTTTTTTTTCTTTGAACGAAACTTTAACGTAGGTAACTGTGTGATAATATAAAGGGTAAGGCAGTCGTAGAGCTTATTCATTAGCTTTGCCAAATAATGGAGCATAAATTTTGTTGATTTACAATTCCTTATAAGATAAGGACACGGAAAAAAACAAAAGTCCCCCACCCATAAAGACAAAAAATTTGTCGACGACGCCCATGTTTACTGTTTACAAGTGCCTCATTGGACATTTATACATACACAAGATGGCGGAGCTATTCTGCCGTGTGCGCTTTGGTCCAGCCAATGGCGTTGTCCACTCTTGACCAATGTTCCTCGAAAATGTAGCTAATTATGTCCACTGCGAAACCCATGCAACAGCTCTGTACCGAATGGGCAAACATAGCTCTCGGCTTAAATATAGTTTGGAAAACTTTATATACCTAATAGGGATACAAAATGTTGATGAACTATTTTTATTTAACAGGAAAATAAAATTATTCATTATCACAAACAATGTCAGCAAAATAGTTCACTTGCTGCTCTATAAGATGACAGTTCAATCTCTTTTTCCACAGTTCAAAGCTAAATGTATTCGTAGAAAGTGAAACGTTTCGAGCTTCTTAGCTTGCAACCTCCTCTATTCTTACTGGATTCAAGACAATAACCCAAACGCACAGAGCACAGCCCGTGCTTCATGAACTGATAAGTTTTAGAGTAGATGACATTGATCAAAGTATTTAGCTAATTCTGAAAAGCGAAATTACTTTTAGTGTACGAAAGCACAAAGCTTATTAAATCCATACTTTCTCTATACCTGGAACTGGTGCCCATACCAGCTGACTCTGGATGAAAGGCAGGGACCCATCCTGGACAACTCGCCAATCCATCACAGGGTGCACACACCATTCATTAAAATTTAATTTTAATATTTAATATCGCGAATATGCTGCGCATCCCCTCGCAACCCAGTGTGTCATCCGTAACACAGCTGCTGCCGTTATATGCTATTACCAGGTTTATCATCACCAGAAATTAAACTCTAAATTTTCTTGACTAAATTCACGCTTGACGTTTTTACAACCCGAATGTTTCTCTGGGTACTCAAACATCAAGGTAATCTGAAAAAGTGCTGATTTTATTCGATATTAGTGGAGTTTGAATACGGAATTATTTTCCTTCCCCTATACAGGATTAGCAAATTCCTAAGTCCTCACATAATTAGCAGCCCAGTTATAAAATATACATAAAACGATCTTCATTTCATTCTCATCTGTTTCTTTCTTCCGGGACTCTCGTATTTTCTCTGCGCAGATGGAGTTCAGCCGCATCAGCGAATCTCCGCTGCATCACTCCCGTGCACTGATGCTGCTCATTAACAGTGTGTTGTTTACATCTCATCTTGTCCAGCGTTTCCAACCCACTCAACACTTCTAGCTAATAAAGGCTGAACAACAAATACTGTCTCTGTTTGTGCAGTGCTGTCATGCAAATTCGACGCATGCATAAAACAATAGATACTTCATATTCTGTATCTTAAAAGTTGCTGAAAAGTTACGGCATCAAGTATGCACATCTGCTATTGTTTTAATTATTAAGATTGGGGCATGCAATGGTAAATAAATTATGACCTGTGCAGTTTTTTTTGTGCTGAATTTATACCGTGCTGAAAGAGCACATATGGAAGTAGTCAATGGTACTTAGCTGGCTACGTAGCCAGCATATAATACATGAAGCAGCAAAACACAGTACCGTGGATCAGTGTAAGATATTCAAAGTAATGGAAATATACAACTCAGTTTTGGTGCATCTTGAACATTTTAATACAAAAACAAAGCAAGTGTTAGCTACATGCACGATTATAGGACGTCACCTTCATACCGAATACACGCCCCTTATCCGACCTTAATTAAAGTGTAACTCGCAGGTTAAATGTCCTAATAAGATTAATATGAAATTTTGTGTAAAATGACTACTTGAAAACATAATTTAAGATTTTTTTGGACATGATGACAAAACAATCAGAGTAAACGGTGGTCTTTTTGAGTGAGAGCCTTAAAAACCCGTTTTTTTTTTTTGCAAGTACCGCGTCATATGACGCAAGAAAAGGTAAACACTGCACCTGAGTCTGCGTCTGACGAGTGTGCAGTAGTAGGCGGTATTGAGTCTGAGCGGTTGTCTTTTGATGCACGCGTATGTTTTAGCTTGATTTACATTGCAGTTCAATTCCGGTAACCATGCTGAATCATTATGTGTGCTACGGGTGCACAAACTCCTGCATGTAAGGACATCGAGTCCACGGATCTCCTGACAGGAGAAGAGCGGGTGCTAGCTTTTGCTCCTAGGTGCTGATAGCAACTTTGCTGAGTGCCACTCTCATAATCAACGTTACTGAAATAGCAACTCTAGACAGAACATCCCCACTTCTCTGACCCAGTCAGGCAATCCCACCCCACGACAGACAACAGAACCCCAACTCCAGTGGAGTCCGGCCTACTCATCGGCAGACCAACAGAACTCCGACCAAACCAGCCCAGACCACCAGGGGCCAGCCCAAAAACACCCAGGCTAGCAGGACACAGCCCAGTCGGGCTCACCCCAGGAGCGCTCAGCCCAGCACCCCACAACCCATCAACGTAGGACCTAGCCAAGCTGACCTGTGCCCTCACCCAAGGGCCATCCACACCACCAGCGCATATGAAGACAGCTGTCACTGCTGTGGAGTCTCACAGCACAATCCAACCTATTCAGACATCCTCCAAAAAACCACCCTGTCTGTACAGACATCGGAGGGGTGAGACAACCTTTTCATCTCATCTTCAGGAAATTGAGCTAAACTGTAAAAAGGCAAGGGAAGAAAAAAAAAGGTTGTATGTAATATAATTTGTTCAAATGTATAATATGTTACAGAATACAGAGCAAAAATGTCGCTTTACATGTAGCCTACATATTTCTCCCTTTCTCTTAAATTCTCTTTAGACTACTCTGAAACCAAAATATTAATACTTGTTGAAATCTTTTCCCAGAAGCTCCTGGAACATCCAGGGCCTTTATTCATCAGCATTCAGGGCCAAGAGTCTTAATACCGACTTTTTGCTCAATGTCAAAAACCATGATAGTGTTGTCCTTTTGGAAACTTGGTGTAAAACTGATATAACTACACACTGTCCCTCAGACTATAAAGAAATTATTTTACCATCTTTAAAAAACAAAAACATTAAACACGGCAGAGACTCGGGGGTGTTATAATTTAGTTTAGAGAATAACTGTCATCTTATCTATCCATTGAAAAAAGAGATAAAACTCAAGCTTAAGGTTAAAAAAGGGGGTTATAAGTCAAGAAGGTGACCTATACATTTGTGCAATCTACACTCCACCTGCAGAGTCACCATACCTCGAGGAAGAGTTTTTCAGCAACTTAACAACAGAATGTAGCCATTTCCAGGCTCAGGGGAATGTGCTGCTCTGTGGTCATTTCAATGCCATAACTGGCCTTGAAAATGAAATAGTTGAAATAGATGATAAACAAATTTATTTCGTCACCGAACTTGGAAATACAAGCAAACCCAAGACATAACCCTGACTCTATCATCAACAAATATGGTAAGGAGTTAGTGCATCTCTGTCGAGGCCTAGGCCTGTATTTCCTAAATGGTAGGATGAAAGGGGACTCATTAGGTAGGTTCACATACTGCTCAGCTCCTGGGTCTAGTGTAGTTGATTATGCAATTACTGACATGGACCCCTCCTCCATCAACGCATTCACTGTAAGACCACAGCTTCCTCTTTCAGATCACTGTCGGATCAATGTTTGCCTGAAAAGAATTATGCAAATTAAGACAACAGACACAAAAAAACTCATCAAACTCAAACCAACCTATAAATGGACATCTGACAGTGCTTCTGAATTCACCTCTGCAGCCAACTCTATTGAAATGACTAACAAAATTAACAGTTTTTTACTAACAAAATTTGATCCACATCCAACAGCTGTTAAAACAGCTGTTACTCAAGTAAATGAAATATACCACGCAACTGCCCACAACGCAAACCTCTCCAGAGGTATCTCCAAACCTAAAAACAAAGTCCACAAAGAGCAATGGTTTGATAAGGAGTGTGATATTATGAGGAAAGATCTCAGACAATTGTCCAATCAAAAGCACCATCAACCAGAAAATCCAGAGATGAGAGAAAACTATTGCAAAAAGCTCAAAGAATATAAACAAATTATTCAAAAGAAAAAAAGAAATCATTATAATGCAACACTACAAGAAATTGAAAGCTCCATCAATAACAATCAATTTTGGGAAAAGAGGAACACACTAAACCCCAAACAAAATCAAGAGTTACCCCTAAAAGATGGAGAGGTATGGAGGAACTATTTCATGCAACTCTTTGAGAAAATCCCTCCAGATAACCTCACAATTGGCCTACAAATTATAACACAAAAGCTACACCTCCTCGAAAAAGTTATTAAAGACAATCATACCCCCCTTGACATTGAAACCACATCAGAAGAATTGGCAGAAGCACTCCTGAAACTCAAACCCAAAAAAGCATGTGGACCTGACAATATAAAGACTGAAATGCTGAAAAACAGCACCCCTGAGCTGCACAGGGTCATTTTAAAACTTTTTAACCTTGTTCTTCAAGCTGGCTGCTTTCCCGAAGTCTGGAACAGGGGGCTTATTTCCCCAATATTCAAGAGTGGAGACAAATTTGACCCCAATAACTACCGAGGCATCTGTGTGAACAGTAACCTGGGGAAGGTTTTCTGCTGTTTTCTAAACGCCCATATACAGGCCTTCCTTATCAAGCACAATGTCCTGAGTAAAGGTCAGATTGGCTTCCTACCAAAACACAGAACCACTGACCACATTTACACCCTACACACCCTAATAAACATCCATGTTTTACAAAAGAAACAAAAGAAAATCTATCAAATCTTTGTAGACTTTAGGAAAGCATTCCATTCAATTTGGCATGATGGATTGTTTTATAAAATTTTGCAAAGTGGCATAGGAGGTAAAGTATGGAACGAAATTTGTTCCAACAGAAATTGAATTGAATTTTGGGTTTGAATTGAATTTAATTGGCTTTGAATTGAATTTTATCGATTTTGAAATTGAATGAACTAGTAATCTGAAACTGAACCCAATTATTTGTATTGAATTTAAGATAAAACTTGAAGTATTTCATTCAGTTCGCACATTCAAATTCAGTTCATAAAATTCAAATTCAGTTCTCTAAATTCAAATTCAAGTTGAGTAACATCACATGAATGCGCATCGCGAGCTGCAGCCCCGCCTCCGTCCCTCGTGGCCTGCCTTATTTGGAATAAGGTGACCTATATAATGTCCGGGAAGCGCACCTTATGAATTCTAAACCCTCCGAACTATAGATCGAAAAACGTTTACCAAAACTTCAGCTCTTTATCAGTTTATTTGTTTTAGCTCATCATATTAATCTTCAGCAGTTAACCCTAAGTTAGCCCAAGATCATCAGTAAATGCACTCGCCAATTTCTAGTGTTTCTTCGGCGTAGTAAAATTGCTAACGTTAGTCACAACTGAGGCACTTTTTCTCCCAATCGGTATGTGTGAATGTATTTAGCTGGTGAGCCTACACGTTTAAGCTCGTGGGCTTCAAGTGTAACGTTATATTCAGTCAAAATCAAAATAATTTGACTGAGCTGTTCAGAACTTAAACTTCAACTTAATGGCTTAATGGTTCAGAATACCTGGAGTCACAAAATGATGACATACCTGCGAAGAGAAGAGACTGCAATTAATCCAGTAGGGGTTGCAGCTGAAACTGGTCCCAGAAATTTTTTTTTTTTTTAATGTTTAACAGAATATAGTACAACAGTTTTAGATTAAAAAAAAAAAAAGATGAAAAGTGCAATAAGGGCTGCAATAAAATGGGAAAAATAAGACAATACATGAAATACCAATCACATTGCTCAGTAATAGTCAATCATTTCGTTCTTTAAAAAGTAAATAAAATTTCAATTAGATGCAGGCGGATGCAGGACAGGTTCAAAAAAAGAAGTCCACTTTATGAGATTCAAAACTGGTCCCAGAAATATTCCGTTTTTGGAGCGGTACTTCACGCACATGCAAATTCACTCATGCACGAAAATATGCAGTTAAGAGTACGGGGATATACTCTCTGCTGAAATACGGTGCCAACACAGATTTACGAATTGTTATGTATGAGTATTGCGTGTACAGCACTGAATATCATTTGTAAATGGAGATTTGTTAAACACTATTTAAATGCCCATTATGGCTTGTCAGCGATTTGTTTATTTTGGTTATCATTTAGCACCGTCTGGTGGTATGTCTGTAGAAAAACATGATCTGATGCAATACCACCTCTTTGTGTTGAAATAGACTAGTGCTTTCTAGAAGCTTCTGGCATCTTCCTGCCTGGAGGGGGCGGGATTACCCAGGAATCATGTAGATCTTTCCAGAATGTTGCTAGTCTATGTAAATGCTGTGATTTTGGCCAGTAGAGGCAGAGTTTTTGTTTTGGCAACAGAGTTACATAGTGGCATTAGAGTGTTATAATAAAATTAAACAGTGGATTGTGGATTATTTGTAGAAGTTTTTTTTTCTCAGTGAAGAATAAATTTGTTTAAGTTGTCATTGCTGGTTTTCTTTTTTGTGATTTTCAAGTTATAACAAATTCGAGGTTCCACCGAGATAAACCATTCATGGATCAACAATTGGATTCACCAAAGATTAAAGCTGAATTATTATTTTAAATCTTGTGACTATTTGAAAAACCAGCAATCATGACTTTTGATGTTGAAAATTTTTAGAAAACTCCAACCCAGGAATCAATTGTGCTGGCAAAGAAGAAGGACTTGCTGCAAATAGCCTCAACCCTTGGATTATCTGATGTGAAATCATCAATGAAGAAACAAGAAATATTCAACATTTTGGTGCAACATTTCATCGATGAAGATGTCTTTGGGGAAGAAGCAGCAGAATTGATTAAAGATGTAGAAGTGCCTGCAACAGAGCTGCAAAGACTTGAATTTCAGCTACGCCTGAAAGAACTGGAAGAAAGAAGGTTGGAGAGAGAACTGGAAGAAAGAAGGATGCACTTGCAGTTTGAATTGGAAATGAAGACAAGTGTTTGCCACTAACATGGCAATATCCCCCGCCGTCCGTACGATATGTGTTCGTACGGATGGACGAGACGGACGTGACGGACGGACGGAGCCCAATGCTATATCCCCCGCTTCGCGCTAAACGCGCGGCGGGGGATAAAAATAGAAGCAGGTACTGTTACAAAATCTTTTGGAATTTCTGATCATTTTGATGTGGTCAAACACAACAGACTTGTTCCTCCCTTCCTAGAAAATGATGTAGACCAATACTTTACCCATTTTGAAAAAATTGCTGAAAATTTGAAATGGCCAAAAGAGCATTGGACAATGATGTTACAAAGTGTTCTTACTGGTAAAGCTAGGAAAATCTATAACCAGATATCTGCCCAACAGTGTTCTGATAATGATTTTGCCAAATCTGCCATTCTGAAGGGTTATGAATTGGTCCCCGAGGCTTACAGGCAAACATTTAGGAATTCTCACAAGGAAGCCAGTCAAACTCTTGTTGAATTTGGCAGGTTGAAGGAATAGTTGTTTGATCAGTGGTGTAATTCCATGAACGTTGAGAAAGATTTTGACAGAATGAGGCAACTTATTTTGGTTGAGGAATTCAAAAGGTGTGTCCAGCCTGATATTAAGATTTTCCTTAAGGAGAAACAAGCCAATACTTTGCAAGATGTTTCCACCCTGGCTGATACTTGTGCATTGACTCATAAAGTCTTCTTTTGTCCAAAAATCCACTTTTTCTAAATTTCAAGGCAAGTCTCAGTCCAAGACTTCTTCTAATAACACTTCTAATGATTGCAAGGCCACTTCTGAGAGGAAACCTTCCAGTGAGAAGCAATCCTCTGATTCTTTACCTTCTATGTCTTGCCAATACTGCAAAAAAGCAGGGTCACCTTATTTCTGATTGTTATGCTCTCAAGAAGAAACAACAACGAGAAGAAACCAAGCCAACTGCTTTCACTAGGAGAGAATCTCTTGTATCAAAGGTCAGGTCGCCTGATCTTCTACCTTCTGTGTCTGATTCTGTTATGGAGGGTTTTGAGCCATTCATCACTGATGGTTTTGTCTCACTTTCACATGATTTTTCCTCATCTGCTCTGTTCGAATTCTAAGGGATACTGGGTCTTCCCAATCTCTTATTCTTGCAGATATTCTGCCTTTTTCGGACAAATCGTCTACTCCGGCTAATGTCCTTATTCAAGGAGTAGAATGTGGTTTTACAAGTGTACCTCTCCATAATGTTCATCTCAAATCAGACTTGGTCTCTGGGCCTGTTACTGTTAGTGTTAGGTCTTCTCTTCCTTTCAAAGGTGTTCATTTGCTTCTTGGTAATGATCTTGCTGGGGATAAGGTTGTGCCCTACCCTGTTGTAACTGACAATCCTTTGATTGATCAAGAATCTGACTCTATAGAGGAGGAAATTCCAGACCTCTATGCTTCATATGCAGTTACTTGTTCTATGGCCAAAAAGGCTATTCAAGATGATGCTGACCTAGACTTCAACCTGGCTGACACCTTCATTAGGCAGTCTTTTCATCAGGAACCTTCCAGTCCTGAGATGTCTGGGAAATCTTCAGACTTGTCCTTGTCAGGTCATTCTAATGACATTCTGTTTCGGAAAAAACTTATTCAGGAGCAACAACAAGCTCGTGATCTAGCGCATCTTCAACCACAGGCTGCAAGTGAACAAGAGGCTGCTCAAGTTCCTGTCTGTTTTTACTACAAAAATGGTGTGCTTATGAGAAAGTGGCGTCCACCTGATGTTTCTGCAGATGAAGAGTGGATGATCATCCATCAAATTGTTCTTCCAAAGTCTTATCGTCAAGAAACTCTTAGTCTGGCCCATGACAATCCTATGTCAGGTCATTTGGGTATCAAGAAGACCCTTCAACGTGTCAGGAATCATTTCTTCTGGCCTTCCATGAGGTCCGATGTACAGGAGTACTGCAAATCCTGTCATACTTGTCAAATGGTTGGGAAGCCGAACCAGAATATTCCAAAGGCTCGACTTAAGCCCATTCCCGCTTTTGAAGAACCTTTCAGTCGGATCATCATTGACTGTGTTGGACCATTGCTGAAGACTAGGTCTGGTTGTGAGTACCTACTGACTATCATATGTGCTTCCACTCAGTTTCCTGAGGTAATTCAACTTCGTAACATCAAGGTGAAGACTATCATCAAGGCTCTTACCAAGTTTTTCTGCTTTGTTGGTCTTCCTAGGTCTATTCAGTCTGATCAAGGGTCAAATTTATGTCTGGCATATTTCAACAAGTTATGCATGAGCTTGGTGTTAAACAATACAGGTCATCAGCTTACCATACTGAGAGTCAAGGTGCTTTAGAGAGGTTCCATTAAACCCTGAAGAACATGATAAGGACCTACTGCCTTGACATAGAGAAGGACTGGGATGAAGGTGTCCATCTTCTTCTGTTTGCTGCCCGTGAAGCTGTTCAGGAGTCTCTTGGGCTCAGTCCTTTTGAGCTTGTTTTTGGGCATACAGTCCGTGGACCTCTCAAGCTTCTGAAGGAAAAGTTGCTGGCCGAAGATGATGTCCCAATGAACTTGCTTCAGTATGTCTCTGACTTCTGTAATCGTCTCTCTAAGGCTTGTGACTTTGCTACGTCTAATCTCAAAGAAGCTTAGGGCAAAATGAAAGCCAGATATGACCTTCATTCCCAAGATAGAAGTTTTAAAGCTGGTGACAAAGTCCTGGCGCTTTTGCCAGTTCCTGGAAACCCTCTAAGCGCCCGATATTTTGGCCCTTACACTGTCCTCAAAAAGGTCAGTGATCTAAATTACGTCATTTTAACCCCTGGAAGGAGGAAACAAAAACAAATGTGTCACATCAACATGCTGACAGAATACATTGACAGAGACACTCAGCAAAAGCCAGTCAATGTGGTAAATACAAATGAACTGGAAAATTCTGAAGAAGATTTTGACAGCCCTTTGGAAAATGAACCTAGTCCAGCCAACTTGAAAATTCAGACATTCTTCAAAACATTGACAGCAAGTTGTCCCACCTGGATCCATTTCAACAACAACAGCTAAAGCAGCTCATATTTGAATATAGTCACATATTCCCTGACGTTCCATCAAGGACTGATATGGTTTACCATGATGTCATCCTACAAGATGATGCCAAGCCTGTAAAACAGCATCCTTACAGAATGAATCCAGAGAAGCAGAAATACCTTAAACAAGAAGTCAAATATCTGCTTGAAAATGACTTTGTTGAACCAAGTAACAGTGCCTGGATTTCTCCATGTATCCTAGTTCCAAAACCCAATGGAACATATAGAATGGTGACGGACTACAGGAAAGCGAATGCTCTATCAAAAACAGACTCATATCCTTTACCCAGGATTGATGACTGCATTGACAAAGTTGGACAGTCAAAGTATGTCACCAAATTTGATCTCCTCAAGGGCTTCTGGCAGATGTCTCTAACAGTTAAGGAGATCTCTGCCTTGGTCACACCGGATGGATTATACCAATACAAGGTCACGCCCTTTGGAATGAAAAATTCTCCGGCCACCTTCCAACATCTGGTAAACAGAGTGATCGCTGGACTACCAGGATGTGAGGCCTATATTGATGACATTATCATCACCAGTGACAGCTTCCAAGAGCACCTCACCTACATCAGAAACTTCTTTCAGAGAGTGAGTGATGCCAAGCTGACTATCAACCTTGTTAAAAGTGACTTTTGTAAAGCTACAGTTGTTTACTTAGGTCATATTGTAGGACAGGGTCAAGTCAAACCAATTTATGCAAAAGTAAAAGTTATCTCTGAATTTCCCTGAGCCTACAACTAAAAGACAACTAAAGAGATTTCTAGGGATTGCTGGCTACTACAGAAAATTCTGTAAAAATTTCTCTATCATTTCTGACCCTTTGACAAATTTAGTGAAGAAAAAATGCAAAATTTGTTTGGAATGAAAAATTTCAAAATTCATTTGACCAGCTGAAAGCTATCCTCAAAAATGCAACAGTTCTCTTATCTCCTAATTTCAAAAAGGAGTTCAAGTTGGCTGTTGATGCCAGTGATATTGGTGCAGGCGCAGTTTTACTGCGAGAAGACACTGATGGAGTAGTTCATCCTGTTTGTTACTCTTCCAAAAAGTTTGATAAACATCAGAAAAACTATTCAACAATTGAAAAAGAATGTTTGGCACTTATTTTGGCTTTACAACATTTTGAAGTTTATTTGACTTGTTCAGCTACTTCCATCAAGGTCTTCAGTGATCACAATCCCCTCACATTCTTGCATAAGATCAAAAACAAGAATCAAAGATTACTGAGATGGAGTTTACTCTTGCAAGAATATGATTTAGATATTTCTCACATCAGGGGAAAAGATAATGTTATTCCAGATGCTCGTTCTCGCATGTAATTTTACATCTCTATTTGATTGTGAAAAATGTGAATTTACTTTTCTATTTGATTGTGAAAATTGCACTGGTTGTTATGTATATGATTGTTATAATGATCAATGATACTTATGTGTAAAGTTCAAGATTATACTGATTATAAAACTGTCAATTTTAACAAAAGAAAGCTTTTAGCAAACCTTTCTTTTCTTAAAGATGGGAGGTTTTATGTATGAGTATTGTGTGTACAGCACTGTATATCATTTGTAAATGGAGATTTGTTAGACACTATTTAAATGCCCATTATGACTGGTCAGCGATTTGTTTATTTTGGTTATCATTTAGCACACTCTGGTGGTATGTCTGTAGAAAAACATGATCTGATGCAATACCACTTCTTTGTGTTGAAATAGACTAGTGCTTTCTAGAAGCTTCTGGCATCTTCCTGCCTGGAGGGGGCGAGATTACCCAGGAATCCTGTAGATCTTTCCAGAATGTTGCTAGTCTATATAAATGCTGTGATTTTGGTCAGTAGAGGCAGAGTTTTTGTTTTGGCAGCAGAGTTACATAGTGGCATTAGAATGTTATTATAAGATTAAACAGTGGATTATTTGTAGAAGTTTTTTTTCTCAGTGAAGAATAAATTGTTTAAGTTGTCATTGCTGGTTTTCTTTGTTGTGATGTTCAAGTCATAACAGTATTGTGTGCACACGGTTCTGTAGTAGCATTTTTAAACGCTCCAGGTTCATTTATAGCTGGCTAGCTGTATCCGACAAATCATCTACAGCATTCACGGACACATGAAATGCAATGTAAATTCGGTGGCTCCTCGGAATTCAGTACTTTTCTACTGGTCATCGGCAATGTCACTATTGGTCTCTGGCAGCGTCTTTACAGTGAGTGAGCAATGTCCAAGTTTTTACTTAGGCATATTCCTTCAGGGTTTGAACTTGCCGGAGATCGAACTAGTGACATTGCGGATGACCAGAAGAAAGTACTGAATTCCGAGGAGCCTCTGAATTTACATTGCATTTCATGTGTCCATGAATGCTGTATATGATTTGTCGGATATAGCTAGCCAGCTATAAATGAACCTGGAGTGTTTAATATGCAACTACAGAACCATGTGCACACAACCCAGTAAACATGAGACGTCTGCCCGACGTGCAGATCATGTCTATATCGCGTTATAAACGTCATGTGCATGTCGGGCAGATGTCTCCTGTTTGCTGGGAATACGTAAATCCGTGTTAGCACCGTATTTCAGCAGAGAGCATACCCACGTACTCTTAACTGCATATTTTCGTGCATGAGTGAATTTGCATGTGCGTGAAGTACCGCTCCAAAAACAGAATATTTCTTGGACCAGTTTCAGCTGCAACCCCTACTGGATTAATTGCAGTCTCTTCTCGCGCGTATGTCATCATTTTGTGACTCCAGGTATTCTGAACCATTAAGACATATGAAGTTGAAGTTTAAGTTCTGAACAGCTCTATCTAATTACTTTGATTTTGACTGAATATAACGTTACACTTGAAGCCCAAAAGCTTGAACGTGGAGGCTCGCCAGCGAAATACATTCACACATACCGATTGGGAGAAAAAGTGACTCAATCGTAACTAACGTTAGCATTTTTACTACGCCGAGGAAACGCTAGAAATTAGCGTATGCATTTACTGATGATCTTGGGCTAACTCAGGGTTAACTGCTGAAGATTAATATGATGAGCTAAAACAAATAAACTGATAAAGAGCCAAAGTTTTGGTAACGTTTTCGGTCTGTGGTTGGGTGGGTTTAGAATTCGTTCTGAGGTGCGCTTCCTGGAAATTATATACGTCACCTTATTCCAAATAAGGCAGGCTTCGAGGGATGGAGGCGTGGCTGCAGCTCGCAATGCGTGTTCATGCGATGTTACTCAACTTGAATTTGAATTTTGAGAAGTGAATTTGAATTTTATGAACTGAATTTGAATGTGTGAACTGAATGAAATGCTTCAAGTTTTATCTTAAATTCAATACAAATAATTGGATTCAGTTTCAGATAACTTGTTCATTCAATTTCAAAATCGATAAAATTCAATTCTAAGCGGGTTAAATTCAATTCAAAACCAAAATTCTATTCAATTTCTGTTGGAACAAATTTTGTTCCATAGTGAAGCTTTTTATTTAATTAAATCTATGTATACGGACACCAAAAATGCTGTAAAAATTGACAACAGCAGAACAGAATTCTTCACTCAAGGGCGTGGGGTGAGACAGGGCTGTAGCTTGAGTCCAACTCTGTTCAATATCTTCATAAATGAGTTAGCGGTGGTATTGGAGCAATCTACAGCTCCTGGACTCACCCTAAACAATACAGAAGTAAAATTTCTGCTCTTTGCAGATGACCTAGTGCTGCTCTCGCCCACCAAACAGGGGCTACAGCAGCACCTAGATCTGCTGGAGCAATTCTGTCAGAACTGGGCCCTGACAGTTAATTTGGCCAAAACAAAGATTGTTATCTTCCAAAAGAAAGCCAGATCCCAGGCAGGCAGAGACCTTTTCACTCTAGGAAACACCGCTCAAGAGCATTCTTTATCTTATGACTATCTAGGACTGAAACTCAGTGCCTCAGGAACCTTTGACCTTGCAGTGAATGCACTAAAAGATAAAGCTGGTAGAGCTCTCCATGCCATCAAAAGGAATTTCCATAAAATACAAATCCCAATTAAAATGTGGTGCAAAATATTTGACAGTGTCATCATGCCAATTGCATTATATGGATGTGAGGTATGGGGTCCACTCAGTAAGCTAGACTACACTACATGGGACAAGCATCCCACTGAATCCCTGCGTGCCGAATTTATTGGAAGCATTCTCAGAGTCCAAAGAAAAACACGTACAAATGCAGGGTAATCTAATAAAGGGGGCTTCGAGGATTGGGGAATTTCGGGGATATACCCCTTGCTGTGGCCGCCGACAGCGTAGGCCTAGTTTATACACAAGATTTCGCGACTGCATCTGACGTTATCAATGAGAGCCATGTCACATGCCATAACTGTTTTTTAATCCAGCATGATTTATACGCAATGCTGTTTTGTAATAGGCTGGGCTTACACGTGAAAATTCTATTTAACAAAATTTGGGCTGTAGATGGGGTTATTGGCTCATGCATGGAAAGCTAAACTTCTACTAGGGTGAGTTCTGAGGATATGTGTAACACTGAAGGTCCCTGACTATTTTCAAGCTAAAGGGAGAAAAAAACATACTGAAAAAAATAGAGACCTTACGCCATGCATGGATTGCATTTCTTCTACATTGCTAACCACAGGTACCAATACTTTGCCTGTTTCGTGTATGATTGCGAATTTGTTGATGTTAAGAATGCACGACCGGTCCATAGGCTGACAGATACCCGGATGCTAGGCTAACGTTAGGCAGTCACTGGTTAAATCATCAAGGCTAATTTTAACCAGCAGAAATGAAGCGAACATCATCATATCGCCCAAGATTCTGATTTCAATCTAATTTTGTATGGTTACCCGTGGAAATGTACAACTGCTGAAGTGGCACTAAATGATCATTATCGCAAATACCAAACAGTTTCAGCCAGTTACCGCTCACCTCTCTTCTCATGTGACCGACTACTTTATAATGCTAAGCTTAGCTGATGTAACATCATCTTTACTGAACCCATTTGCTTCGCACGACTATCACCCTGATAGTGATATGACTATCACTTATTGTCTGCTATTCAGTGATGGCTTGGAGTGACATAAATAGCAAGGGAATCTTTCTCTGGTTTTTCCTCTTTCTGTGCACCGTCTGGTGCTGTATCTTTTTATCTCGGTTTCTGAGATTTTTTCCCTTTCTTTTCGTTCAGTCGAGCTCGCATTGCTTCCTTATTGTTACTCGGACTAGATCTATCTCCGTTGGAAGCGCGAGTCTCTCTCTCCCATTTTATCTGTTTGTCTCTCTTATAGCCTACTGCTGGACTTCCTTTCGTTCCGGTCGTTGTATTTGGCGTCTCGAAACACCAGCCATCACAGCTGGAGAGTTTTGGGTCTCCTTTGATGGACTTTTCATTTAATTATGCGCCAAATGTTCTCAATCGGTGAAAGATCAGGGCCCGTATTCAAAAAGCATCTTATCTTACCGCTAAAAGTATTTTTAAGTCATGCTAAAACATTTTATGTCAGAGTAAAATCTTAAAAGTTATTCACAAAGCCGCTGAGAGCAACTTTTAGTTAAGAAAACTGGTAACTCCTAGACTAGGAGTAGCTCTGAGGTAGGTGGGAGTAAACTGTTGCTATCGATGACATCAATTCTCATGCACGAGCCTTGGGACAACAAGCATGGTGATTGGTTGTTTGGTGACAGGGCGGCCCATTGAAAAAAAAAACATCCCACATACAACCCATGGAGGAAAAAAATGAGGAAATAGTCCGAGCGGCTGGTCTGTCCCATGAAATAACACATTGAGCACTCCAGAAAATGCACTATGCGCAATACCCACATATCACGCTCTTGGCAAATAAACATACAGAGGAAAGAGATAGTTGTAAAAACGCCAATAGCATAAAACAAGGCATTAATGAAATTTGTCATTTGCCCCAGTAATTGGCAACTTATTACCCAATGGGAACATGTTGTGATCATTTAAATTTCGGGCTATTCAAGTTTGTTTACCCTAAACTGTCATTCCACTTTGTTCAGCAACATTGCAAATATCGTCATTCTCCTCGTCATCATCATCATCATCATCATCACCGCTGTCGGCACCATCGTCATCATCCGGTTGAGATATGTTTCTTTGTTGGCATAAATTGTGAAGGATGGCACATGTTGTAATTACTTTGCTGGCTCTCTCGGGGCTGAGACGCACCTCCCCATGCAGTACATGAACCGGCGCTTCAACTGCCCAATACCACGCTCCACCACACTTCATGTTGTCTTGTGTGCTCTAACATGCACCATGAAAAAGACAACAGTAGATACTGAGCAACAAAAGAAATGCAAGTTAGGTAGTTATTTAATGTACTCTTATGGTTACTCAGACAAAGTGACCACAAAACTAAGAAAAGTTTGATAAAATGAGTGTAAATGTGCATATACTGGTAATAAATTTGAGTTTCTATAATAATTGCGCGTCGACTTATTTTCCGGTCTGTCTGTAATTACCTTGCGTTTCTTTTGTTGTTCAGTATATTTGTAATTTACAGTAGGCCTATTATGCCATCTTCACATGTAATAGGTTGTGCCAATGTGGGCTATAGCAACAATGACCTATTTGTTAAAATTTTGTTGTGGTCCCAGTTGTGGATTCAGGTAAGGGGTCAAGAGCCAACGTTTGCAGGGGTAGCCACTGTTCCCTAGCAAGTGGCATCCCGCAGGCACATAGGCCTAATGCCTGTCAAATAATTGGCATAAGCCACTTTCCATTAAAATGCAAGAGTTGTACGTGGATCCTGGCCATTTCGCAACAATGTCCAAAATATTGTATTCAGCATCAAATACTATCTGGGTGTTGATTGAATGAACTTTTTTTCTGTTTACAAATACCTCTTCATCTTGGGTCGGAGAAATAATTCAAATATGGGTCCCGTCAATAGCACCAATGGTAGGCTCCCGGGCATACCTGAGGTGTGCATGAATTCAAGTTTTTGTGTTGTTTGATTTTGTGTTGTTGGCGAATGTCTATTGGAAACCGGATAAACTGTTGGATGATTTTGGGTTCACAGAGCGCATTGATTGTTTGTTGAGATGAGCGACTGACAGATGATTGTGAAATCCCTAAATTGTCCGCGTTGCAAAGTTGCATTTTTCTGGTGGTCAAGTAACAAAGTGTTGTCAAACATTTCATTTCGGGGCTTATTGGGTTGTTTCTCATGGTTGGAGACGTAATTCTCTCCCTCACCAAGTCAACAACAAATAAAATCCATTCACAGTCAATCCGGTATCTTTTCAACAAATGCGCATCATTCAGAATTTAAGTCATTCCGTCTCTCAACAGCAGCAGTCATTTTCCAATTCTTTGTGAATAGGTTTTAGCGAATAGGTTTCTTGACTACTTTTAAGCTCTCCCAGACTTAGGAGCTACTTTTAAGTCTAAAATGCTTTGTGAATACCACTTAGTAAAAATAATTAGGAGTCCTAAATTTACGACTGACACGTCCATTCTTTTTAGGAGTTTCTCCTAAATCTGGCAGTTAGGACCTACTTTTAGCGCTAAGGTGCTTTGTGAATACGGGCCAAGGTTTGCTTTCAAACACTTGGAGATTATTTGTAACAGACATTTTAACCAGGGGTGCCCAAATTTTTGCACCCCACTGTAGGCATTAGGGGTTTGGGTTTAATGCAGGGTGAAGCAGAAAATATCTGCTGTATCAATCATCAAAATACAGCCCAGCGATATTTGTCTCTCTACCCTCAATGGTAAAATTGACATAGTTATATGTAAACGTTTTATTTAGTGTCAATACTTTTCAAATCCACAATTAGCAATATAGTAGAGAAGGAAAAACATTAAATATCTGGCCTTTCCATTGTTTTGATTTAATCAAAGTCAAGGATGATTTACAGATTACTGTTTTCATTTGTCACACTGAATATTTATCCTTTTAAACCACATGTCGAAAATGGTGAAAAAAACATTACATACTGCGCTAAATTGGAAATGACTTCTCTAACATAAAAAGGTGAAATTTGCAACTGATAACATGAATCTATGAATTGGCTACAGGTCATTTTCCATATCTTCCCAACTTTTTCTGGAAATGGGGCGCTATTTTTCTGTACAGAGGATCCAAACACTCTATAGTGTACCTTTTATGCAGAGAAAAATTAGAGAACATTCTGTTATCATGTTGTGTTGGTGTTCACGTTAACACCATGCTGCAGCAAAAGACCATAAAAATTTAACAATCCCTAAATATCAGTGCCCCATATTCCAGAGGTTGCGTTGAACTGATCCATTAAGTTTGACTGAGAATGTTTAAGCTGTATATTCCATGATTGCAGAAACTGAATGAATTATGAAAATGTGATGTTGTCTTTTGACTTCAAAGAAAATTTATGAAAACTTATGGAAATGCCTTTCATTGCTCTTTGAAAAACTGATGGTCACAAAATTAGAGGCCAGAAATTGGCCGCCATTTCACTACTTTCCATTAATAATGTAATAGCCTCAGGCCAAAGAGGTAACATGTTTGAATCTTCTCCATGTCAAAAGTAATGTGATTGAGTCAAAAAAAATCATATTTCTTCTTAAATTTTAATTTATAATTTTCTTCTTCCTCAGTGTTCTCAATATCATATCATCAGGTACAATTTGGTGTAGGATACAATCAGGCTATCATGAATTGAAATGAATAATTGGTCTTTCATCCTGAAATGGATATGTGTAATTATTTACTCAGTTTATTTGAACTAAACCTTGTTTCCTTTTTTTTTTTTTCAGAAAACATGGCATCTGCGGTGGAGTCATGGATAAAAAAGTTTCCAATTTTCATAGTTATTGGATGTGTCCTGATCATTGCACCACTTCACATTTTTTTCCTTTATGGTAATTGTGAACAATCTCCCTCAGGGTTCAGCAGAAAAGGCCTGGATTTATCACTGTAATAAGCATATGAAGACCCTAGTGCTAAAAGTACTTAAGTCACATTTTCACACATTGTGAGGTAAGCCTGGGAAAACATCTTTTGTCGTCTCCAGAGTTGATTTTCTCAAAATAGACATTTTGTGACTTAAGCACTTTTAGCACTACGGTCTTCATATGCAATTTGGGATTAGAGACCAATTGGGATTACACCAGCCGCGACAGTGATGCTGGTGTTTGTCACTACCCTCGTGTGAATCGTTTGTGTGTTTCTTTGCAATTCAGCAGCTTGCATGTGTGGCAAGCCGAAGGACGGCCCGGGTGAGGGTTTGAACCCTAGATTCCCGGGTAAGAGTCGCACGCGCTGACCACATTGCCAAAGAGCCAGGCTCCATAGCAAGGTAGCCAAGGCAAGTACTTATTAGGAGGCATTTTTCGTGACAGGACCCATGAACTGTCGTGTCTCTCCCCCTCTTTTGCAAGCAGTCCTCACGCTCCATGCTTTACGCATGCTGCCATCCATTGGGATTCCCTGAATCCTGCAGATTACGCCAGAATGTGGCAGGCTGAAGGAGGGCCCGGGTGGTAGTTTGAACCCTAGACTCCTGGGTAAGAGTCACATGCGCTGACCACATCGCCAAAGAGCCAGGCTCCATGGCAAGGTAGCCAAGGCGAGTACTTATTAGGAGGCATTTTTAGTGACAAGACCCATCAACTGTCACGTCTATTTGGTGTGTATGTGTTGTGATTGATTTACGCCTTGTGCATCTTTCCCCGCTCGGCTGAATCTCATTACTCGGCTGTCTCCTAATGACTGCTTGACAAGTATTCAAGCCCTCCAGTTCATGTGCAAGTTGCTGGATTGTAAAGTCCTGTTCATACTGAAATCCCAGTCACATGTTTATAAGAAAAACTTTGTTTTTGTCAAATGCAACAAGTACTTTAGTGATGGCCATTTCTCTTAGTAGTCTTTATTGTCATTTAGTTGATTAGAATGAGAATCCACTCCTAATCAGGGTCCAGGATTGGGGCTGAGTTCAAGTAAACTCTACTCAAGCCTGTGCATTATCTCAAGTTTTCAAGAATAATCTTATAATCCTAATCAGGGTCCAGGACTGGCACCGCGTTCTAGTTAACCCTTCCAAGTCTGCTCTCCAGGATTCAGGACTGCATTCTTCTCAAGTAACTTCCTCATCCTCCAGAGCAGTTCAGAGCTGGCAAAACCTGTAAAACATCTGGGCAGCTTCCAGGAAGCCACTGGCCGGTGACTGCAGCCCAGCTTAGCCAATTACAACTGTGATGAACTGCCGCTCATTATCTGGGGTTTCGTGCCCACCAATTCGCTCCAGGGTTTCATTCCTGTCTTTTACCATATTGCTGTCAATAGACTACCAGTTGGATTGCATATCTGACTTCATACTTTATTCTTTGCCTGGGCCATAACAGGTATTGATTTCAGAATAGCAGTCCTCGGTATAATGTGCTCAATGAGTGCGTACTCAGACCACACCCTGTTCAGTGAGAGCGTACTCAAACCACACCCTGCTTAGTGAGTGCGTACTCAGACCACACCCTTCTTAGTGAGTGCGTACTCAGACCACACCTTGTACAGTGAGTGCGTGCTCAGACCACACCCTGTTCAGTGAGGGAAAACTGAAAACACATTTTAGACAGTGACCCCAAACGGTGAGTTCAGATAGATCACATGTCAAGTTAGGCCAGGAAGAAAGCGAGTTCGCAGAGGATCAATGTCATGGCCCAGCGCACTGTTGGAACAAATAAAAATTTCATCCAAAAAACTTGCTATTATGAAACATGTCCATGACAGAAGAGTGAAATTTCTGTTAAATTAAATGTGAATAATAACCTTTTAGTTAGACGTTTCCACAGGTGTGCACACACACACACACACACACACACACGCACTCACAATAAAAAAAGGACAGAGACAAGTTTTTCAATTAAGTGTAATAATGCCAGTGCCTTCTATTTAAATGTTCCTCCAGAGATTGCGGAGATCCAGGTCCTCATATTTCAGATAAACCCTCACACATCATTCCTTTCTTAGCCTCCAAGCTCAGTGTGTGTTTAGTAATGAACTGCTTCCCATGTCAGCGTATTTGAAATAAAATAACACACCAGAGACACCAGGACCTCTGTGTACGTATGCAGAGTATTTGTTGTTCACAGACCAACAAAAACTCGCAGGACAAACTATCTTGTTCCCTTGATTGCAGTATGAATCATGTGTTTGACACTCAAAGCCATCCTGACTAATGTAATGCTAAGAAGTCTATTCAGCCTCAACCATGAAGCCATAGTGTAACAGCCGGAAAAACTGGAATGAGGTGAATTCACCCACTGAGCACGATAGTTGTTAGCATAGCAACATTTCTCAAACAACACATTACAGTCCACAAGTTGCAAAACTATTTGCCTGCCATTTTGCTTTCTCTTAATATTGGTTAATCTTCAGTTTGTTTGCCAGCACGTGTTACGTGCAGGAAAATCATGCAAGCAGGTTGCTTGGTTGCTAGTTTCTGGGTGGGTCCTTGGTGTTGCTGCCTTCTGTGTAACCTGTGCTGTGGCTTCTGCGTGCCAAAAAATCAACGGAGAAGGCTAAAATTATCCTTAGCATGCAGTAAATTTTGCGTCGCTAAGTTATGCACAAAACATCGAAATTTGCTGACAATATGAGGCAGTGTGTGTGCGCATGTACACGCACGTGCGCGTATGTGTGTGTGTGTGTGTGTGTGTGTGTAAGTTGGAAGCAGACAAATCTGAGGAATGGAAAAGTAAAGCCACACAGTACACAGACAAGACTGGCCGCTGACAGACAGAGGGGCAAACATATACAGTGTTGTGAAAAAGTATTTGCCCCTTTCCCGATTTCTTTTAACTAAAGTAGTAGTTTTGTTACCTGAACCTAACCAAACAGCTCGGTTGCCTAAGGTTCACAAAACTGCGATTGAGAACTGAAAATTATAAATAAAAAAATGAAAACAATGTCAACGATGTCTTGAAGACCCTGATAAGAAAAATCTGAGATTTGTTTCAAAATATACAATAAATGTTGGAAGCAATTGTTAACAACATGCAAAAAGAGTCATTCTGTATGTTGCTCAATTTAAGTAGTTAGAGTTTTATCTCGATTAACGTTTCACTTCGCATTAAATGGTTTGAGGGTTTTTTGGGTAGGGTTAAAGGGGACCGCTATGCACTGCTGCCCCTACTTATAACTCCTCCCACCCACCTTAACATTATAAATACTTCAGGCATGCTGGAATCGGTTGGTTATCCTGCTCGTTTTTCGAGTCAGAATATCGTCGGTATTGTCTTTTTCTTTTAGCTTGCTAGCCATGCCCTCATCTCGGAGTGTATTTTTTTCCCAGTTATGTGAGTTGAAGTTAGCAGTTGCAACATAATGGTTATGGGCTTAAACATTAGCTAGCTAGGTACGTAGCTAGCTAGTCATCTTAATTAAACGAGCTCAATAACGATCTAGCTAGCTAACAACATTCTGTCATTCCCCAGCATACTGTAAACACGCAACTGGCAAATTTGTCAGGCTAACTAGATGTGAAGTTAGCATTAAAGAGTGGAGCAACATAATTTGCCATATTCTCATACTTCACCATTATGACAGAGAGCGAGCACACGCTTCGCCGGCCAGAGTAGCTAGGTAGTGGCAACCCCGGCTAACTTATTAGGTCAATCAACGACATAACGTTGACAATGGAGTTAGTATTAACGTTAGTTTTCTGTATACCGAAGTTCGCGGCATCAGTGCGTCAACAGAGCTGTAACATGTTTGCAGTCAAGCATAGACGATCCAGGCATTAAGTGCCAACTAGTTCCTGATTCGATCAATAACGCTAGCTATCCAAGTTCCATGGTCTTCAACTAGAAAACATCCCTTTAGAGCTTGATGGGAGGTGAGGCTAACTTAAACTTCTCTACGAGGAAGTCAATAGAGAAATGAGGTTCGCTACTCAGAACATATACGTTACATTGTTTGATAACGATAGTTGTAACATTATGAAATCAGATAACTCACGCTAGCCCAGCCGAAATCACGATATGTTCAATTAAATTTTTGATCGTGTCTGTAGGTGTATAAAATAACATTACATTTACCCTCCAGGTAATAAGCCTTGCAACCGTCATCCCGGAGCTTCTGTAACAGGAGCCCAAGGACTGAGTAAATCGCCGTTCTCCTGCCAGTCCGAGGTGGCCTCGTCATACAGAACCACAGTGTTCGTTTTGCACCGTTCGACAAAATTGTCCTTATCCTCATTATTCGGAATAATTGATCGTATTGGCAAATTCCCCTTTTTGAGCCTCCGAAGCATCAGCCCAGGTTTTGCCAAATTGATGGCGGTCTCTATATGCAATGATTATTGCCTTTCATTAATATATTTAGACAAAATGAAAACGTGTTGACGAAGTATGTCCTCATGTTTATAATGATGACGAACGTTTCTATACTAAACCTATGCGTATTCATGTCAGAGATCCTCGCATATTCATCCTGTCAACGTATTATTAGCTATGGAAAGGACCAAGCGGTTTACGCCTGTGCTATGCAAGCACAAACACGGGAGATGAAATGAATGTTGTTTAAAGGGGACCTGTTATGCTGATCCTTCTTTTAATACATATTAGTAATGTTATAATGTTGGTTGTCCATGCTCAACCTCTGAAAAAGTTTCTAAACATAAGATACAGGGGTTTTTGCTGTAATCCAAGAACGTGATTTCCTGGCGTGATTTCTTCTCTGAACAGCTCCTCCCAAGATCTTCACGAGATCTGGGCAAACCTGACGTCAGGTTGTGCCGTCCAATTAGTACAGACCTAGCCAGAGCCAACCACTGCTCTGGACCTGCCCACCTTGAAACTATTCTAGCAGGCACTAACAACGCAGATCATACTATGCCTTAGTAAGCGTCTACACTTTTGTAAATACAAAAAAAGAAAGAACCCGCGGATCATTTGAGGTGCAATTTTGTCAGTATGTCTCCCCAAAGCTGCTTGTCCGTTTACTTTTGGACGCAAAGAAAAACAACTCTTTCTCTTCCAAAAAACGATGCTACCAGAAATCAGTGGGTAGCTTTTTTTTTTTTGCTGGCAACAAACAGCCACGACCAAAGGGAATGTTAGCTGATTGTGCTCAGCATTTCACCAAAACCCGGCTTTGTTAATAAAGGATAATTTGACACAGGATAAGCGTTTCAGCTGCTTCTCAAACTTGAAGCAGTTGCATCGATCAAGCGCTTCAGACCAAGCTGTAAGTAACGATATAACAGCAAATAATGTAAGTGAAGCCTAACGTGTTACGGGTGGCTACTGGCTAGCAGGACCGCTAACGATAGTTAGCACTAACAACTGGCCTCAAGCGCAGGCTTTCTAAAATATCTGAGGATAAAGCCTGGATCTGTATCGCGACTGTCTGTGACTCCAGAACACAGAAGCTACAAGTTGCTTTTACTGCATAAGCCAACCTGGCGTGATAGCCAGTTGATTGTGGCTGTAGCACTTTCTGCTAACGTAGCCAAGTTACTGTTGCAAATTTTTGTGTCCCAAATATGCAAGAGTGATATCAGGGAAATTCTACAGAAGGTGTGTGAACATAAACCTCATTTGAAGCTAACTTTCTATACTTGTTTGTAATTTGGATGCTTGGTACAACTGTCACAATGGAACTTGCTGTCTGTAAAACCTGTATTGCAAGGGCTTGTCTCTGTGGTTGTTATGACCGGCTCGGTTACCAGCTACTGCATGTTGGATTCGCGTGCGTGCTAATTAAAAATTCTCCTGGTTAACTTATATGCAGTAATTCTGATCGGTATGCTTGTGTGACCGGTAAGCATAAATGTGGCAGTTTCATCATAACCTTGCCCAATTGTAGCCACCTGCGGTTGAGGCTAACCGGAGAGGTGCTGTATGTGTCCGCAAAGTTGGGCTGAAAAGCACAGTTAGACCAGACGTTGGTTTTTGCAGAGCTTGGGGATACGTGTTTGGGTTTGTTTACGGCTGCTTGTGATCGCTTCACTTATCCATGACTGGGATCAGCGGATGCTTCACAAATGTCTGGGCAAAGCTCTGGTGCTACCGAGAAAGCAATGCGAGAAAGCGCAAAGCTCTACCGTGTCTGGTATAACAAATGATTTCTCTGCACTACTGTGACATAATTTCATCCCCCCTTTAAGTTGTTTGTGGCTAATAAAAAAAAGCCAAAAAAGGCAGAGATTAAATAGGAAATTCTTTCCTGTAGGGTGATCGGTCGCTAAGCTCCATAAGCAACTTGTCCGCTAACGGAACTTCGGTCTGTAAAACCTGTATTATGTTCATAACATAACCGAGCTCTCTCTGCTGTCGCGTACTATCCATAAAGCTGCTTTCACATCGGACCTTCGAAAAAAGGAATTTTTTCGGGGACAGATTAGCCTACATTCAAAGTCAATGCAAAAGCGAATACCGCAGCGTTATGGGCGTTAAGCAGCTCTCACACCGGACGCGAACTAATTTTTCGCGCAACAGATTACATTCAAAGTCAATGCAAAAACGCGAATCGGGCACGTCAAGCCGCTTTCAAGGGCCAGCAACGAATTTTTCGGACAGATTATTCAAAGTCATGACTGCTTATCAGCTACTGCATGTTAGTTCCGTGCTCTGCTAATTAAAAAAAATCCTGGTTAACTTATATGCAGCGATTCTGATCGGTATGCTTGTGTTACTGCGGTGAAATATCAATGTGGCAGTTTCATCATAACTTTGCCTGATTGTAGCCACTGCAGTTGAAGCTAACGGAGGTGCAGTTAGACCAGGCGTGGGTTTTGCAAAGCTTAGGGTGCGTTTTTGGGTGCTTGTGAAGCGATCGCTTTACTTATCCATGACCGGGGTCAGCCTGATACTTCTCCAATGTCTGGGCAAGCTCTCTGATGCTACGGTGAAAGCAATAGGAAAAGCACAGGCTATAAAAACGGTCTGGTATCACAAACGATTTCTCTGCATTGCTGTCGATTGAATATTAAATCGGCGACTGAATATTAAATTCTTTCCTGTAAAAAGTGATCGATTAAACGCTTGCTCCATATAAGCAACGGTTCACGCAAAGCGGAACTTACAGTCTGTAAAACCTGTATTATGCTCATAACACAACCGGAGCTCTAGCTAGTTCTCGCACACTATCCATAACTTCGCCCATTCTCCGCGAGAACCGCTTTTGTCATTCCGATGCAAAAAGTAAACCATTACCACAGGCAATTTCCGAACAGGCCGTTTAGCCTGGAGCTTTAGCCCCCTCCGTCATATACCAGCGCAGAAGCTGTTCGTTTCTCCTCTAACGACACACCAGTTATGCACACGCGTACCAGCAGGTCCTTATCATACACACCGGCAGTCCATAAGCTGTTGGTCCACTTTTAGCTGCTCCTCACTGTCTATGTTTCCCTCTAAACTCAGACCCACGGTTTTCCTACGGTCTCCGGTCTACACGTGGGTATGTCGGCCCGTTCTACAAATGTGTCTATATGGGGTGGATTCTAGCTTCCCCCGCATCCTAGCTATAAAGTAGAAAAAACCTCTGCACTCACCACTGTCGCCATAGCAAACTGTAGCTGATAGCAAATTTGAGCTTGAGCTGCCAGATTTTACTTTTCGTCCTCCACTTTCGCCCTTCGTTTGTTAGAACAAGTTCATTTCATTAGATCTATATTCAAGTATAAGGTTAGATTGTGGAATTTGCCCGCCACGTGTCTCGCGTTTCACTCTGGGGAGCCAGACCCAGAAAACTGCGTTCTGCAGCCTCGTCCCGCCCAACTCCGCCCTCCACAGAGCTGGCCAGTCAGAAGAAAGTGGGTACACGGGGGAGTGGGGGCCATAGCAGAAGAGCCACCCCAATGAGGCGTTTCAGGCAGAGACTATAATGGACTACAAATGGGGTTTTTTGAGGATGGCAGCTAAATAAGGACCCTGTTTGGGCTTTGAACGATCAGGAGTACTCTAGGGGAGTCCAAGATCAAAATATAACCTTGGAAATATAGCATAATACGTCCCCTTTAACAACATTGAGGCCTAATTTTATATACTTAGCGACGTTTTTAGTTCTTCATATTTGGCAGAGTGATTAATAACATGTTTTTCTGTGGTATTATAAAATCATAAAACATATTTAGTTTTCCTTTTCAGGGACTTTAAAGTAATAAATCAATCCATGAGCACACAAGGATTTGACTAAGTCCTGCACTTAAAGGGACTATGTCAGCCGGGTCGCATGCACGTGACGAAGCGAAACTTCTTGAAAGCATTAGGCTAACTATTTCAAGATCATAGGAGATTTCGTGTAAGCGTTTCAATCTGTTTATATCGCGTTCATCCTTGAGAAGTTTGATGAAATTTTTACCAAAAAACTATCTTTATTGATCGTAGAGCCTGTTCATAGCATCAGTCTGTCATAGTTCGGGTTTTTGTAGCGTTATTATTGCTCTTAAGTTGGCCTACGTTGATTGTTATGTCGTCCCATGGTGGCCGTCGAACTGGAAGCAGTCGCAAAAGGATCTATGACAGCTGCATGTCAGACAAAACGTTGCAACAAACAGGTTCTGCGAACATTAAAGACAGTTGCTTGATAAAATTTCCCCAAACTTCTCAAGGATGCATGAGATACAAACAGATTGAAACTCCACTACGAATTCACCGGTTTACCTTACCTCACACTTTCAATGTGTTTTCACCCAAAGAAATATGGATGGATAGTATAATTTATTCTTCGTGGGTTTCGGCAAAGATAAATGCGGTTACTCTAGCAATTTCGTGTTTGCAGGCCATCTTCTGTATTTAAAACAAGGACGAAGGTACGCGTTACACACGTACTAATAAGCTTGGGGTTTGTATTTCTGCTCCCTTGATATCGCACTGCATGTATGAAAATGTTTATCAACTGGACTCTCCTACGCATGTGCCCCAGCTGACATAGTCCCCTTAACTCACTCCACCGCCGAAACTTGGTTGCCCCGCGGACTTTCTGGCTCGTTATGCCATGACACCTGACTTCCAAGTGTTAAACTACAGTTATTGCCACCAAAGGTGGCACAACTTGTTAATAAGTTTAAGGGGCAATTATTTTTCACATGGGTGATTTAGGTTTTGAATAATTTTTTACCATCAATCAATGAAGTAAGTTATAGTTAAAATTAGGTGGATGATCTTAAATGTTTAAATATGACAAAAAAGCAAAAATAGAAGAAATCGGGAAGGGGCTAATACTTTTTCACAGCATGGTAGAGCTTGCCCAAGCTCCCTTCACAGCCTGATGGCAATTGAGGCCAAAAATCCTTTGCATCTCACTTGCAATAGACAGACTTCAGTGTCCAAATCAAATATTGCTATATCTGACAGAGGATCAAACAGACTGACAAGTTGGTGTACATTTTATTTCACAAAGATCTCAACAATGTCTCCCACAAACAAATCATTCCAGGACTATGCGTACCTATTATACATTTGGAATAAAAAAAAAAAAAAAAGCCCTATGATGCTGTTTGTATTTTTGAAAAAGTTATGATTTCCCTGAAATTAAGTACAAACAAAATTATTCTTACAAATTACAATGTTGGTTACACTCTCATCACTAAATAACATTTTTATACGTACAAAACGATAGAGTGACACTTAGCAAATGTGCAAATTTTGAACATCCACTATATGGGCAAAGGAATAAAGACATGTCACTGAAAAATCGTGGACTGATATTGCTTTTGGTCCTAACTACAGAGCAGCATCGCTATGACATCACAACGCCACCGCTGGTGGCGATAGTTGGTTGATGTGGTGTTTGCCTTCGCACTTCATGGTTGAATATTTGCTTGAAATTTACCATCTGACTAATATATATTTTTATGTTGCATTCAGTGTAAACAAAAGGAAACGCTGAACATCTCCAAGGATCGTGTTGTACTGGGAGAATCAGATCTTCATACAAATCCTAAATTTGTCGCGGGATTTACCCTTATTTTATTTCTCTTTATTTTCTCAATATGATCTGTCTTGCATAAATTTGTCTGTTCTGCTATGCAACTTATTCAGGTTTTTTTTAACCTGTTGCTTTTTCTCATCGGCTATTTGTATCTATTACACTTACCTATTTTTGTAACAACTTGTGTATGGAAGTAAATCCCTGTCTTTATTTGTGAGCATGGTATTTTGATTTAAAAGCAGACACATCGATTTCATGCGTCCATCTTGCAAATTTTTTCCCCAAAATTCTGCTCTCACGCTCAAATATCCCTCGCTTGCACTTGGATCTGCTGCTGCTTGAGCGGATTTTTTTGCATGTGAACTTCAGCCTATTCTCCTCGTGCTCGAAACTGCCTATGTGCACTTGAAACGTTTCTGCTTGCGCCTGGAACATTTCTGCTCATGCTCAGATATTTTTTTCGCAATATATTCCTGTCAAAAATTGCCAACTAATGCAATGTCAGGTTCTGTGTTGACCAGTGAAACCATCACCACCTTGTTGTGAGCCCATTCTTTTGACTTCATACAGCGTACCGTGGGGGCGGTGACTCAAAGGCAGACCTACTCCCGCCCACAAACTCGCGATTCCCAGATAAAATAGCTATGGGAGAACTTTTAATGACTCTGATTGGCTAAAAAACAATGTTCCTCATTTGCATACTAGCCAGTCAGTTCCTGGGGACAGCATCCAGTGGAGATCATTGATGCACGCACTGCAGACTGTGGTGTACTGCTGTGTGTGCCATCGCTTGTTAAATTATGTTACTCTTTAGATTATATAGCCATCTAGCTAGCTAGCTAACATTATCTATGGAAAATCTTTGTAAATAATTGTCATATTAAAGTGATATGATTTGGTTTTGCCCTAACTTTACTAACTTAGCTAAGTAGCTGTGATGGGCATAAACTTCTCTGTAATGTTTTGCAGTGCTTTCGTGCTTTTGAACTTTACTTTCAGATTTTTTGGACATTGACTAGCTTACTAGCAAGCTAGCTCAACAGCAATCACTGTTACAGCTTGCTAGCTAGTGGACTAGAGGGCAAAAAACAAATGACATCGCTTAAATTTGACGATTACTTACAAAGATTTTCCTTAAATAGCCTTAGCTAGGTAGCAAGATGGCCATGTAATCTGAAGAGTAACTAAGAGTAACTACTACACGATCACATACGTAGTGTTGTAACAAAGCTGAAATTAGCTATGCAGTAATACTGTCTCAGCCTGAACTGTCCGCTTGCTCCTCAGTTGATAAAAGCAGTTAATCAAGGTTGAAGGAGGTTGTGTGGGTTTGATGTTATCAGCTTTGGGTGTCATTGCATTGAAAAAGACCAATCAGAGTCGTCAAAACTTCTCCCATAGCTATGTGGTTAGGGAATCTCAAGTTTGTGGGCGTGCCTGGAGTCACTGCCCCCACAGCACACTGTAAGAAGTTAAACAAATGGGCCCACAATGAGGCAGCAATAATTTCATTGGTCAACACGAGCCTGACATTCTATTGGTTAGCAATTTCTGACAGTAATGTATCGCAAAAAAATGTGAGCATGAGCAGAAATGTTCCAAGTGCAAGCTGAAATGTTTCAAGCACACAGAGGCAGTGTTGAGCATGAGAATAGGCTGCAGTTCGTGCGCAAAAAAATCCATCCAAGCAGCAGCAGACCCAAGCACAAGCGGGGGCTATTTGAGTGTGAGAGCAGAATTTTGGGGAAAAATTTTGTAAAATCTATGCATGAAATCGATGTGCCTGCTCTCAAGTCGAAATGCCGTGCTCTGGAATGAAGATAGAGATTTATTTTCACACTTCTGCTGCTCTTCTTATTGGCCACACAAGTTATGCAGCCTTTAGCACCATAGAAAGAGAAACGTTTCTTGACTAAGCAGAAGAGATATTTCATCATACTTGTCAAATACTGTTCTTCTCCATCTTTTGCTGTATCTCCTCTATGATTGCTCACTCTGGTCGCGTTTTGCCCGCAGGAACTTACCCAAGGGACTGGGAATCTCTTCAGGAACTGAATTCTTCGACGTGCATTTCCACAGCGGGGACCAGGGTTTATACTTTTTTAAGAGGCTATTTACCCCACAAAAAACTGCACACTCAGGAGGGTAGCACCTTCCAATAGTACCAGGACTTTGGTGCAGTGATTGCAGCACTAAACATTTCTGATTATTTGAGTAGTCAAAGCATTATCATTCAATCGCCATTTTCAAAAACCTGAAGCAGCAAACTAGTCTATTTTGTTCTTTGTTCCTTGTGAACAAAAATGACATGTGAAACAGCTATCAGTTTTTCATACATCAGTGGACTAATTTGCCTTGATTTCAGTCTTAAGACTGCAGTGGAAACACAGAGATCAATTGGATGAGGGAACCTTTTTGTTCCAAGAACAGTAGTCCCTGGAACAAAAAGTTTTGCGTACTTTGGATGGAAACGTGACTTCTAACTCTTCCCTCTTTCTCTCCTCCTCTGCTCTGATCGTTCTCTCTAGTTCATCTCTCTATATCTCCAATTCTGTCCTTAACGTTCTCTCTAGTTCATCTCTCATTCTCTCTTCCTCTGCTCTGATCATTCTCTCTAGTTCATCTCTCTTTCTCTCTTCCTCTGCTCTGATCATTCTCTCTAGTTCATCTCTCTTTCTCTCCTCCTCTTCTCTGATCTTTCTCTCTAGTTTATCTCTCTTTCTCTCCTCCTCTTCTCTGATCGTTCTCTCAAGTTCATCTCTCTTTATCTCCTCCTCTGCTCTTATCGTTCTCTCTAGTTCCTGTCTCTTTCTTTCCCCTTCTGCTTGTATTTTTTGTATTTTGCACCTTCCAAATCCCACTGCTGCAACTAATATTACTATCAGTGCTGCCTGGATCTGAACAGTCTCCTCCATCTTTTGAACTTGTTGGTTGATTCCGGAGACCTGATGGTATCCAGCCATGTTAAGCAGCACTGCCTCCATCTTCTCCAGCAGTCCTATGACCTGAATGTGGTTACTCCTGTCTTTGTTATTGAGGACATGATATCTGCCACCACAGCTGCTGACCAGTTCCTGAAGGCTGCTACTTTCTCCAAGAAACTGCTCCACTGGTGTATTCAGCTCATCTCCTCCAGTGAAAAGCACCATTGAGAACTGCAAAGCTTCTTCTCCAAAGTTCTCCTGGATCCATTTTAGAGTGTCCCTCTCTTCTGCTGTGAACCTCCCCAGCCTGATCACTAATAGGAACAAGTGATTTCTGGCTTCTATTATTTCACGCTTGACATCCTCATCAGAGGGATCTATGCTAAAGATCCCAGGAGTGTCTATCACAGAAATTTTTCTCCCTGCCACATCTCCACTATGTGTCTCAAATTTGAAGGTTACAGCCGTAGGGGAAAATCTCTCCTTAAAAGCCTCTCTCCCCAGGATGGTGTTTCCTGTTGCACTCTTTCCTGATCCAGTCTTCCCCACTAGCATAATCCTCATATCAATTGGTAGAGGTCCCTTTCCAGAAACTGTGGAAAAATATACCCATTGCAGAGTAAGAGTCAGTTTTTACAGCTAAAAGCAAAGTTAATTGCTTAGCTAGGCTTTCTGACAAAAACTGGAGCAAAAGGGGCAGGGCGATCCACTTTGGACAACTGATGACTGATTGAACTGCATAACTGTGCTCAATTAAGTGTGTTCGTAGGTACATTTCTGAAAAGAATTTAAGAAATTATTTATTAATGAGGGAATCATTTTGGATTCTAGCACCTGCTAATTAACTGAATGCATATAAAATTCACTCCTTTTTGAGTTAATTTGCTTTTTCCATTTATGGACCCACTTTTTCAGAATTGGGATTGTATGTCAACCAACTACAATGCGCAGCTGGAACTATCTTGCAAATGCTCAATAAAACTAAAACTCCTGAACGTCAATGTGGCTGGGAGTTTTTATTTTATGATGCATATAACACAATAACCATGAATTATTGCTTATAATGGTCCAACTACTTTGCATATTTTAATAGATCTATGCATGTTTTTTTATGAATTTGTTATACATTAAACAAACTAAACATTGCATTTAATTAAAAGTTAACTGCCACAACTGCATTAATTTAATTTTAAAATAACTTCATTTTAGAAATCCCTTAACACAGTTGAGAAGGACTGTTCGATAGCCTGTAAAATTTTAGTAAATCGGACATTTCATTCGGAAGCTTGATTAATGCAGCATTCGCTACAGTTAGCCAACAATTTTGTGACATAGTGGGCTAACTTGATATTTGCTACTCAGTTTATGACATTGAGTAATTGAGATGTTACATGATGTGCTGAACTGAATATAGCTACTTTTTGGGATGGGCTGTGGACGCAGTGAACAGAAAGCTTGGTTTAATGCGGGTCAAGTTTGGCTCCAAAATGAGAGAATGCATAGTGATTTGTGAGTTTTTAACCTGATTTTTCATAAGTCCAAAAATGGAAATATTTTGCTTCCAGCATTTGGTCAGAAGGGGGGGGGGGGGATGACTTCCCAACCGTAGCATTGAAGAGGCATTACCCTCAATGCCCCCCCCACCCCATAGCTGACACCTATGTATATAGGGATGCACCGATACCACTTTTTTAAAAACCGATCTGAGTACGAGTATTTTATTTTGTGTACTTGCCGATACCAGTACCGATACGATATTTCTGAAATGTTTTCCAGGAAAATACAATGACAATTTCGGAGTACAGGTTTTATTTTCTTTTTATATCAAGCCTAAAAGAGGCCAATATCAAACGATTCACGCATGGCTATTTCCAAAAAAAAAAAAGTAGGCCTAACTGCTGAAAATCTTACTGTATTTAGGCCCGACAACAAGCCTTTGAACTAGCACTGCCATCAAATGAGGCAAAACATTACTGAAGCTTGACAAATAAAAAGTAAACTCGTTGCATAGGCAAGGTAACACACCCAACTTCATAAAAAGTCAGTAGAACTATTAATTGGCACAGATAGTTTCTACACACATTCATAGGCATTCTCAATCCAACTAAAGTCAGTAATAGCTTTCCAAGCAAACAAGGCATCACTTAAGGGGTGTGGTATCGCCATATTTCAATTACACAAATGACAAATGAAAAAGATTTAACTTAACCACAACTAAAATGTTTAAGATAACCATATGTTACTAATATATTTGTAGTAAAATAAGAAGATTCACAATTCTAAGTCTCTGTGTGTGTGATTGTGGGTGTGTGCTTGTGCGAGCTCGGCTTGCTTGTAAATATGCAATAACTCAGAGCCGTATATAGAGAGAGTCTGGCTAACTCGAATCATGGGCACCATGTTCGCTACCAACGGCAGATGATTCTACGGCTTAACCCTATGGGCGGATACCATGGTCATCAAAATCGCTAGTGTTGAAATACTAGAAGACTTCGACATAACATGACACTTTGCTTGTAGTATTATCAGGGTCCCTACACATGAACTCGAACATCGAGAACATTGTTCGTATACAAAGAGTTTGCTTAAAAAGACGTTTTTTGTTAGCAGGACCTACCTCGCGTTGTCTTCGGGTTGTTGCCTTAGGTGAGTCCAGTGTTAAAAGCGGTATTTAAGTAAACTCCTTGTACACAAACAATGTTCACAATGCTCGAGTTCATGTGTAGAGAGTCTGGTTATACTACGAGCAAAGTTTCATGTTGTGTCGAGTCTTGGTGGTTTAGAAATAGCGATTTTGATGTGATCATAGTAGTGCCCAAGCACTCCCATTCGAAAGCCACTTGACCAAAGGTCGCGTGTATTCGCGTCTTTGCATTGACTTTGAATGTAATCTGTCGTGCGAAAAATTCGTTTCGCGTCCAGTGTGAAAGCGGCTTTATGGTGGCTAATAGTTTTGCAATTTCGGTAATACAGTCGTCACCTTAGCCAATGTTGTACTTGATTTAAAAAACCGCTCTGCGTTTCGTCACGCTATTAATATGTAGCTAAACTGAATACCAAGTGTAATGGAGTTAGTGCAACGCTACAATGCCTGCAAATTAACTAACGTTTCCATCAAGGCGCTGACGGAAATTACATTTGTCTTCTATTAAATAATGCTTCTCTGTTATGTGATAAACAGAACCTTACACTCTTGGTGTACAAGAAATTTATGAAACGAGTTGAGTAAATTTTACGTTTGTTGCGAGCTTTAACTTTCATATGACACGTCCACTCTGGCAAGATCTCAATGCCGCTGGCGTTACAGTAAATGAGCATTTGCAATGTACTCTCTATCGAGTGCGTTTAGTTACATGGACTTTAGTATCCCGGGTATGATCGGGTTTTGGAGAATCCCGTTTTTGCGTTTGTGCATGTAAACATCATATCCTTATTTTAGAAACCAGGATAAATAAATAATTAAATGTATGTACAAATAATTGTATAATTGAATAATTTATTGAATTTAATTACCTCATATTTGACTCTTCCCTATGGGGATAGCTGGATGAATATTGATTAATGGTAGCAAACATGGCGTCCGTAAAACACGTGACCAGCTCAGAACCAATCAGCATAGCGGGATAGCTCAGACGTTCGAACCCCGAGTTGGCCAGACTCTCTCTATATACGGCTCTGCAATAACTGATCCGGGTGTGCCATCTAGTGTTAGAATATTGTAATTGCGTGCATAAATTTGCAGCTCCATGTCCGCTGGCAGAAACATCTGCTCAAAGCGCTTCAGATACCCTGTCGAACACCGTTGTTCTTCTTGAACACGCCGCATCCAGACAATCCTTAAATGATGAATTATATACATATTTTAATTTGTAACGTGTAGTGAAGTGGCTAGTGTCAAAGTAACGAATTAAAGTATACTTTTTATCTTTTAAATGTAGTAGAGTAGAAGTCCCGTTAAAAAAAAAAAAAAAAAACTCAAGTAAAATACAAATCCTCTTAAAAACTACTTAAGTACTGTAATGAAGTTGCCTACATGTACTTCTTTACTATACACCTCTTGTGTGTATGTATCTGCATGCCTGCATGTGATGTGATGACTATAAAGCTCTCTTTCTCGTATTTTTTCTAACTTCGCTGTCTCCCCTAGACATAGAAGTCAGATAGTACAACATACTGTAGCCTATCGACCGTGAGCAGGCAGTTACCTTGCGTCTTACATTAAGTGGTAATGGTGCGTGGTATCGGCAAATGTGGACGAGTAAGAGTACGAGCATATTAACGAGGTATCGGGCAGATACCCGATACTGGTATCGGTATCGGTGCAACACTATATACTTTATGTAAAATGGAATTGGACAAATTATATTTGCTTACATCCATTCATTTTCTATGGGACCCAAAGGACATAAATTCATACAGTAATTACCTTGTGTGACCAGAACAGATAAAAATGTTATTAAACGGCCAACACTTTGGTCCATGTCCCCGTTTGAAAGACAGCAGTTGGTTTACTCTCTGAAAAAAACAACAACAACAACAACCATGAGCTAAACAAAGCCAAATCATCAAGCATAACTGAAAGTTAAATCACAGATCACCCAAGTAAATTCCAATAATAATAAAATCAGTTTGTCCAAGGAGCTAGGCTTCTTTTTCTTTTACGATAATTCTCTGGGAAAAGATAATTATGCATATGCAATTAAAAAAGAGATACACTTGACGAAGACCCTTCAGGCAAATGAAACAGTCTCACAACTTCTGTACTAAGCTGGAACCAAAATATATTGAGGGATTTCCTTTGTAAATACAGTACCATTCAACCTTTTTTTTTTTTGATTTTGAAAGGAATTTCAAAATTTCAAAAAATTTAAACAATGGTAAAACTATTTTATATCTAGGTCCATATTGCCAATCAGTAATACAAGGTTCTTGGCCCCATTTTACAAATTTATGTTGAATGTTTTACCTGTAATCCTGTTTAAAAAGCAGTATTTTCTCTGAACCTAGTCTGAGTCTGATATGTTGTCATTTAGTTGGAAACCCTCGCTATGTTAAGACGGAAAATAATCTCCTCAGACAAGCCTTTTATACTCCTTATTTGGAGCCGATTGTATGTTAATGAATAGAATTTGTGTTGAATAAGAATGGTATGCATGTTGCAACATGCAAGTATCCGCTATGTGCTGGGGTGTTTTAACCTTTTCTTGGTTATCCAATGTCTTTCCCTCTCTGAGATTTGGAACTCCAATTTAACGAGCAGCCTGTCTGCACCCTACAAGAGGACTTGGGGCATGTTCAAACCCAAAGGGTCTCGTGCTACGGAGAGACTCTCGAGTTTTGAATGATTCACGAGTTCTTGCACGTTTTTCAACATGGCAGCCGCCAAGGATTTGCATCAAATTCTGTTGAGCAAGTTTTGCGCAACACTGATCGCCATCTTGAAAAGCAAGGTGAGGCTGCTTGCAGATGTTCTCCCTCATCTAAGCAAGATTATATGTAGTTTAATCATTAAAGAGGCAAGACCTTGCAGGCTCTCGCTCAACTCCGTGATCTTCAGCATGCCCCCACTGCAGTCTGAGGGAAGAGGCATTCTGTAGAAGATTGCATGGCTTGTTTTAGGCAAGGATTAATTTAGTTTGAGACATTCTAGTTTGAGACATTCTTCCCATGTGTTTTAGTTGTGGTGTTTCGACAGTTTGTTTGCTTTTTTGGTGTGCATTTTTTGTTTAGGTTTAGGCCAGAATAGGAAGTCGCTGGAAGATTCACCCTAATGTTGCTTTGGTTGGGAGTAAGACTGACTAGTTGTTATCTAAAGGCTGAAGTCTTTCGGGGCCCTGCTTTGGTCAGTCCAACACCAGATGAGTTTTGTGTGTATTTTTGAATTTATCAGACCCATATACTGGTGCATCAAATGCAGCTGCTGTATTCAAACGTGTGGATGTTCTGGCCCATTTTAAATTGGAGATCTAAAGGTTTCCAGTGATCCCAAGTATACTGACCGGCATTGAAAAAGCACCACCTTAATTTCATGGCCAAGATAGAATTAATGTATGTTTATGATGTGTGTTATAACAAACAAAATCAGATTGATGTTTCTAATGATCAAACTGGTCACAGACGATTTAGCAAGCACCTCTACTCCGGATCTGCGCTGGCTCTGTGCTGACTCCAGTTAATGTGACCAGAATCTGGCCCGGAGTCGCCGGCTATCAGGCAATGATTTAGGTAAAGATTTCTTGCCTCTACTTGAGTAACCCTTCCCTTGCTTTTAAACAGTTCTAAAGTAGTGTCTTTGGTGAAAATGGGCTCAGATGGGGGTTTAACGCGCCAATTTTTACAGCTTTTAGGCAACTTTTGACTGTTGATTCAGACACTCGACCCCTTTGACATCACCTTGGTGGGCCGTTTGAGCCAATTTGAATGATCTCAATTCTTTAATTTACACCTTGGCTGGCAAACTATGGACAGTCAGGCACTAGACAGATGCCCCCAAACTTTTGGTCAATCTTTCCAGTGATAGAATAATGACAGTGCTGCCAAGTAGCAAGAGCACAGACAGGTATGCGCACTCGCAACATTCTAAGCCTGTGTTTCTACTCATTTTCATCAAGTTCTCCCCTCATTAGCCATCTAATGGTGATGTTTCTCAACTGACTTATAGTGGCTTTTGCCTTGCCACCTTTTGAAAGACCAGGTTTCGTGAACAGACCCAGAAAGACGTAACTGCATTTTGCCCTGGTGACAAAAATCTAGATTTTTTTCGGCCTGAAATGGCATTAAAATGCGCCAAAGACCTAATTTTGCATTTTGCCGTTACACTTCACAAACATGCATAATTTGTATTTTGGCCTTGAAATTATGGTGGTATGTTTTCAATGCTGGTCAGTATATGTGCAACTGAATTAACAAGAAGTGCGTTTAAAATGAACAAGATCTAGATATTTTTGTTTTGATGCAATTCTGTGACCATAAAAACATGGTGCCCTGGGTTTGAATATTTGTTTCAATATAATAGCTTCAGTGAAGCACTGCAACCAGCAGACACAGAATATGTATGTGACATTGTCTTACAATATGAAAATAATTCTTTTTCTGACTTTGAACCTACTTAAGGGAAAACCTAAGAGAAAAGCTGGAGTTTATAGGAGAATATTTTTTGGGTCCAAAGGACTTTTTAGTTTTGCGTCTTATTTGTCCGTCCATTTTATTGTAACATGCACATTTTGGGACGTAACAGGATAAAATTCAAATAGAATTAATTTGTGCATTGTAGCTTTACATGACTTGACAACCATAACGTGGCTAACATTCTTCATGGATCTTGCAATGTAGGACCTGCTTTTAACAATGCAGCATCATAATCCTGGTGTTTCTGGCGCTAATAAGTGTAACTAGTTCAGGCAGGAGACTCAAGTAGAAGTACATCAGCTGACAGCAGCCTGGTAAGCTACCAGCACGTCAGCATCAGCAGGCACACAACAATTGGAGGATACACATCACATGAGGTAATACAGCGGTCTATTAAAAAGACGTCAAGCTAACTCACTTCTGCTGTTGTTTGCAATGACTTTTCATGCTATGCAACACGCTCTTTGGTTTTTGCTTGCCTCCTCCACCTCAGCCTCCACCTGTTTGGTTCTGCTCACATCGGGGGGATTTTGATTTCTGTTCATGACTATATTTGTATGTTTGCTGTGCCTAGGTAGGACATTCCTCCAGAGCAGAACCGCCACCAAAATACAATGTAATGCTAATACCCATGAATAAATTGTTCTATTTTATTGAAACATGAGTTTTCCCTGACTGAAATGTATTTCAGTACATTGCTAGCTGTGTGTTCGAACTGATATTTCCCATGAAAGAACAATGACAACATTTTCTCATAGGGAAAATTAAACCATGGATATATACAGACTATGGTTTTGGCGGCTATGTCCCTATTAATATTCGATATAAAAATCAATGGTAGTTTTGTTCTGCTGGCATTTTCTATAAAAGGTAATTTGATACCTTGCAAGCGGAAAATGATGTCTACATTGACATAAACTGAAAATTCTTAAGTTTGTGGAAGGCATTCACCTTTTCAATGATGGGTACCATCTCTGTGGGTTGATGCCAAAAAATCCCCCGTAGAAAAATGGCCAGTTTCAGTTTCTTAACTGGAAATGGTTTGCATTGATTCTTTCTAAGTTGAAGACTTCTGCTTCTTTAGTTTCTTACCTAGCCAGTCTAACAGGTGTGCTGACAAATCAGCTTGCCCATTGTGGCGTCCTACCAAGAGGTTTGGTGCATGCTCACATGGGTTCTCATTTTCATGATGCTTTGTGGCCAGAACCAGCATCACGAGGGTGAAATATAGGGAAACCTGGAGTAATCCACAGCTTGAGAGAGCCCACAACTGGGGAAAACCACAATATTTTATTGTAAAAGGTGGGGTCCAGAGGACTATTTTTTTCGGGGGTCAGAATTTCAAGCAATGACCCCGATAGTGGTGCACCCATACATTTATGCTGTTGTCCATTTTTACTGAAGGGTTTTACTACTGTGCAATTTTCAACATCAATATTTCTTTAAATGAACTTAATTTCAATTTGTGATGTTCATTCCCCCTTTCACCAAGCATATTACATGAAACCAGCTTATTTTCATGAGTTATTGGCTTATAATGGTGACAAGCACAGCAATCAGTTTATTTAACACTATCAAATGAGCATCAAGAGGCCTTTCAAATAAGTTCTTAGTTTTGTGTCATGATACACCTGTTTTAGCTCTACCATTACACAGTGCAATTAGTTAATGATAGCAAACAAAGCATGTCAGTTTCTATGGGCTTTTCATGTAGAACCTGTTTCAAGCATTTTTGGAAAACGTTTTTGTAATTTGTGGAAACGATTCGCTTGAATTAGTATTTCTAATAAAAGTCAAATGGAAGGAATAAGGCGAATGGGGTCATCAATATGTTACTACTTATGGTAAGCAGTTCTATGCGGGTAATATTTTCACACAAGTTAATTTAGACTGTAAAACGTGCAATCACCAATATGTGTGTAACTCATCGTTAAAATACAGTAATAAATTGTTTATTTAAATACTACCCAAATAAATAGTTATAAATAACCATACATATATAAATGTACTTGCTATTTCATGCTAAAAACCCTCCCAACTGTCTATTTCATATCTCTGAAGTAAAGTCTTAAAAGTTGACGTTTCCCTTTCATTTAATGTACTACTGTCTCTTTAAAGCCTGATTCATGCTTCTTGCGGTCGGCGCGGTTTCAGCGGTGCGGACGGCGTGCACGGTCCCCACGAACGTCCAGTCGTTTCATGCTTGATGCGGTCAAAGCGGCTCCAAGAACGGACCTGCTCTGCAGTTGCGCTACTGAATCTTATTTCTGTGATAAATACGTTCATTTTCACTATCATATTGTAACTATTATTATTATTATTACTACCAAACACACGGCTCGATTATTTTGAATTAGATTAGACAGTGCGTCGCTGTCAGAACAAATATTACTGGCCGCGCTTTCTCCACTATTACGATAATTGGGTCACTTGAAACTTCCGAAAACTAAGTTGACATGGTTTGCATTTCGGCAGTTCCTGCACCTATGCCTGGCAATGAGCATCCTTGTAGATCCGACAGGAACTGTAGTAAAGATGTTTGTATTTTCAGCTGTTTGTACGTACAGCTGGCTTTTCTTTTGAAGCTTTTCATTTTAATTTTAATAGGTATACGTGCTTCCGGGTCCTGAAGCTAGCCAATCATTGCAACGCGGTCTCAGCGACCCGGCGCCGTTGTTACAAAATCCTCCAGGTGCGCGGCTCGGCGTTCAGAGCCTCCGCGGACCCTCCGCGCTCTGTCGCCTTGGCCGCAATTGCGTCATTTCGCCGTGTAGGCTGTGCTGACCGCGCCGACCGCAAGAAGCATGAATCAGGCAGACTCCTCAGTAGTCGCGAGCTACTTTGTAAACGGTAAATGCGAACTAGCTTGGCTCAGAACACCAACGGAAAAGACTGAAACGACACGAAATCAATCAGCACAAGATCTAGCATAAATACAAACATCTTTAAGAAAAATTATCCTTTACCAAACCGAGAATCTACTCTACTACACCCTAGTGGCGATTTATGGAAGTGTTGAAGACGGTTTTGGCCAGGTTTGTTAGCCCGATTGGATCTGATGGCGAGCCTACCCAAAGAACTGTAACCTGAACGAAGTGGAACAACACAACTGGACCCTAACCCGCATGGTTTGAACAGAACGCACTGAACTGAACTAAATTGGATCGGATTGAACGACGGAACTGAACTGAGTGATATTATATTAAAGACATTTATATGATTGAAATCTCATTGGTGAAATTGAACTGATTATTAATGTGCACATTCTGAACATTGAACATTTTGAGAATTTTAACATTTTGAATGTATGTACTGCATTTGTATTTTATTTTCTTTTAATGGGTTACCTGTCTAGAAAACCTGTGTAATGAAATAATCACCTGTTAAAAATACTTACCTGTATTCACCGGAAAGAAAGAGTTAACTCAAAGAAAGAAACAGATACAAAATAGAATTAAATAGCTGGAAACTAAATTACATAATTTATTCCAAATAAACTATTAATAAGAACATAAAAGATATATATATATATATATATATATATATAGAATCCTATAATATCTAACATCTAATATACAGTCATGCCCCAAATTATTCATACCCCTACCAATTTTTGTTTTTTTCGAGATATTTTTTGACAAATCAAATTTATTCTTGCACAAATGACTCAGTAAGTTGGCATAAGGCTGTAGAAGTACAGTAAACAATTTTTCAAGAGATATAATACTTTTTGGTATTTTATTTGACAGATTTACAAAAAATGCCCTGTCCAGAATTATTCATACCCTTTTCTCAGTAATTGATGGCAAAGCCTTTATTCACGATTACAGCCTCCAAATGCTTCCTGTGGTCGATCACAAGGTTTATGCACGTTTCTATAGGGATTTTGGCCCACTCCTCTTTGGCAAACTTCTCCAGATCCTTCGGTTTAAGGGTTTCCTTGCCATGACCTTGGTCTTCAGTTCCCTCCACAGATTCTTGACAGGATTGAGGTTGGTGCTCTGGCTTGGCCACTCCAAAACGTTCACTTTGTCATCCACTAACCATTTCTTGACTGATTTGGCCGTGTGTTTAGGATCATTATCCTGTTGGAAGATCCATTCCTGCCCAAGACCAAGCTTTTCGGCAAATTGCTTGATGTTTTCACTGAGGATCTGGATACACTGGTCCTGTTTCATAATGCCATTCACTTTAACAAGGTTTCCGGGCCCATTCGCTAAAAAGCAACCCCAGAGCATTATACTCCCGCCACTGTGTTTGACCGTTGGGACAGTTTTTCTCGGGTTGAACACTTCACCTTTCTTACGCCACTTAGACTTCTTCAACCCAGACACACAAGAACTAGTCTAGCCTTTGCAAAAGCTCACCTGGACGAAGATAAAAGCTTCTGGCCCTTATGTTATGGACGGATGAAACAAAGATGGAGCTGTTTAGGCGCAGAGATGGGGCTTTTGTTTGGCATAAGAAAGGTGAAGCGTTCAACCTGAAAAACACAGTCCCGACGGTCAAACAAGGTGGCAGGAGTATCATTCTCTGGGGTTGCTTTTCAGCGAATGGGCCCGGAAATTGTTAAAGTGAATGTCATTATGAAACAGGACCAGTATATCCAGATCTTCAGTGAAAACATCAGGCAATCCGGCGAATAACTTGGTCTTGGGCAGGAATGGATCTTCCAACAGGATAATGATCCTAAACACACGGCCAAATCCGTCAAGAAATGGTTAGTGGACAACAAAGTGAATGTTTTGGAGTGGCCAAGCCAGAGCACCGACCTGAATCTTATTGAGAATCTGTGGAGGGAACTGGAGACCAAGGTCATGGCAAGGAAATGTTAAACTTTAAGGACCTGGAGAAGTTTGCCAAAAGGTGTGGGCCAAAATCCCAGTGTAAACGTGTAGAAACCTTGTGATCAATCACAGGAAGCGTTTGGAGGCTGTAATCATGAATAAAGGCTTTGCCATCAATTACTGAGAAAAGGGTATGAATAATTCTGGACATGGCATTTTTGGTAAATCTGTCAAATAAAGTACCAAAAAGTATAGTATTTCTCAAAAAATTGTTTACTGTACTTCTTACAGCCTTATGTCAACTTACTGTGTCATTTGTGCAAGAAAGAGAGTCCTATAATATCTAACATCTAATATATATATAGAATCCTATAATATCTAACATCTAATATATTTATAAAACCTGTAATATCTAACATCTTAAAATAATAGAGCAATCAAACCAGAACACATCAATTAGATATTTTAACTTTTTAATATAAGAAAAGATTTAACAGAAAGAGTGTTTAAGAATATTTATTGTTTATATTTATTTCATTTATTTTTTCTACCCATTTATTGATCTATTGAATATTTATTCTTCTTTAGTAAACTACCGGCTTACTTTATACAAAACCCCTGTCTCTAGTCTTGTCATTTCTAGTTTATTTCACCACTCTCCTCGAACCTAGAAACTGGTCCAATAGCTGCAAAATTGTATTGTTGTATTAACAGTGACAAGAGTGCTACATGCCCCCCCCAGAACAGTCAGGGAAACCTGAACAGTTGGGGGATAAAAGATGCCTCCTCCCCACCCCTCTCATCACAACATAAGCTTTGGAAATGCCACTTGTGATGGCTTAACCCTTAAACTTTGGAACAAAATTCAAACAGGCGCCTACCTGGTTCAAATGCTTCACACTATTCCTGGTCTGGACAGACCTGTTGTCTTGTGTTGCTGTTCAGGTTTTATTGTGTTTTCTTCAGGTTAACTGCCTTCCGTTTTTCCTCCAGTTGGTTTACTTTATTCTCTATTTTGCAACTGAGTCAAACCTCACAAGAAGCTCTGTTAGCTATGATTTAGAGATGCGTGAGCACACTGTTGCTTCAAAACAAGAGGGAAAACAGCCAACCACTAACATTTTATGGGTTTTTATTGACAGACATGTTTAAACCATACTTTTTTTGTATTTTTGCCTAGGAAGCAATCTCCTACTTCTGTGCAGTTTCCATAATACACATAAAGCACATCTGGAGAAAATGCTATGCTAAAAACTCCTGTACAGATGCAGGAGCTAAAGTTATAGCCTTAGCACATCTCATGCAAGTCCAAACAGTCTGCACTCTTAATTACAAATACTTCATACTGAACAATATAACAATCAGGTACCACAATGAGAGAAGCCTGACATTTAGCCGTTGCTGGACTTTCCAGCATGGTAATGACCCGCAGCACACCTCAATATTCATGCAAAATTGGTCACAGTACAACAAAATCCAACAAAATCAATGTTCTTCAATGGCCATATCAGTCCATTAACCCCAGTCCAATTTAAAACCTTTGACATAGAGGGCAGTTTATGAGTGCAAACCTGATCTTGAAGGGATCTACATGGAGGAGTGGTCCAACATCTATCCAAATGTGCCTTAACCTCGTCACACAGTACGGGAAAGACTCTCTGCTCTTAATTGTTTTTCCCTTGCAGTCTGTCTGCTCTGCCTCTCTTCTGCTTTAATGATCCTTTTTATTCTATTATCATCTTGGTCAGCCCCACCCCTTCGGTGTATTTCTCACCCTGTTCTTCACCTGAGGCTCAATGTCTGTTTGTTTAAGTTTGGATCTTATGATTCCTTGTTGTGCGATTGTCAGTTTTAAATCCAGTTTCTCAGGTTACACTCTGTGTGCGTGCTATTATTGGTTTATGCTTTTTGTGGCTCTTAGCTGTAACATTACATTACATTACATTGCATTTAGCAGACGCTTTTATCCAAAGCGACTTACAAAAAGGAGTAAATAAAGCATCAGCGGCAAAGTACAATAAGCAAAACATTATCAAGTGCACGAGAAAAAAATAGCTGGGTGAAGTGCAATTGTAGCAAAACAGCAGGACAGAGCAAAATAAGTGCTAATGGGATTTGTTTAAGGAGAGAAAGACAAGACTGAGTTAGTTGGTTAGTTGGTTAAGAGAGAAGGTGGACCCGGAAGAGGTGAGTCTTCAAGAGCTTCTTGAAGCTAGAGAGGGGCGCCCCTGCTCTGGTTGCGGCTGGCAGGTCATTCCACCAGTGTGGAACTGCCTGTGAGAATTGTCCAGCCTGAGAGTGCCTTGTGCGTAGAGATGGCACTGCTAGACGGCGTTCCTGGGAGGAGCGCAGTGATCGGCCAGGTTTGTAAGCCTGTATGATGGGGTTGAGGTAGGAGGGAGCAGACCCAGATATCACTCTGTAGGACAGCAGAAGTGATTTGTATTTGACTCGAGCTGCAACAGGAAGCCAGTGGAGGCTGATGAGTAGTGGTTAATAGTGCTTACAGGTTTTACCTTGAGATCTGCTCTTGGTGTCTTGTGATGTTGTTTCAGGTGGTTACTAGCACTCAGCCAGGGATACCATTAATTGTGAAACCTTGATTGGGAGGAATGTTATTTTAAACCAGACAATCAGAGATTGCAAACCCTCGCCCCTTTGACAGTTGACTGTGACTTTGATTTTTGACCTAACAGTGTGATGTTAGAGGAGGGCTTTGCCACGGGTAGGACCTTTCTACTGGCAAAGTTTTATGTAAATTGAGCCAATAGTTTTTAAGATGCGTCTGGACAGACAGACAGACAGACAGACAGACAGACAGACAGATGGACGGACCCGATTACAATACCCTCGCTCCCCCTTTGGGGCGAGGGTGATTAACCCTTTCGCAGGCACAGCAACATTTTTGTCGTTTTAACCAACGTGTTTTATAAAGTCTTCTCTCATTGGCCGATTATTGGAATTCCTTGTCAGTTACACTCATTACCATTGGCTGTCTCTCAGGTCACCCAGCACTGTATTTTTAGCCGTGAACGAGGCATGGGATTTCCTAAAACGCTAAATACGAGACTACTTCGGGTCAAATTGTGGGACATGTGAACATGGCATCGACGAGTACAAACAGCCGGCATTCTAGCCGTGTTTCTAAACGTAAATACAACGTGGATGAAGTTTTTGCTTTATTGAATGACTCTGACGATGAGTTTGAATATCCAGAGAGCGGGAGTGACTTGGATCCAAACGATTTTAAAGGATTCTGGAGAGGATTAAAACATAAAAACATCAGTTATGGGAAACTTATTATGAGATTTGGTGTTATTTTATTGTTATTTTGAATAACAATCATATTTTGGTAAAAACCCAAAATTAATCCGTCCGTGGGGGTATGCATCTGGGCCAAAATTTGCCTGCGAAAGGGTTAATTGAACAAGTAAGTGTAGGAGCCAAATTGAGGCTTTATGTAGATTTTGATACCTTTCTTTTCTCGCTATTAGTATGTGTGTGTGAGTGAATACTGGCCATAGGCATCTACCCCCACCTAGAGGCCTGAGAGGGTACCCCACCTGAAAACTGAAGGTGGAGCCAAAAGGGGAGTTCTTAAGAAGCAACAGCGACAGCACCAGGGTGTGGCGGAAGAAGACACACAGCTTTTATATTATTATTATTATGTGCCTGCTGCAATGTAGACACATATTATAATCCTGCATACTTCTTTATTATTCCATATTCTTCCATAAATTGCTCAGTTCGCTACTCCTTCCACAGTTTTCACCCGACCCCCATACATTACACATGAAAACATGCGGCTCCCTTCTGAGGAGTGTGCTATGTCTTTTCTAAGTGATCCGACTTACGGATTTCCCACAATTCCTGAAAAAAACATGGATTTTCGTCCCACCCTAGCAACCACCTGGAACACCATAGCAACTGCCTAGTAAGCACCTGGAACACCATAGCAACCGCCTAGCAATGCCCTAGCAGCCACCTGGAACTCCATAGTAACCGGCAAGAAACGCCCTAGCAACTGTTATGGTCCCGCACTAGCCTAGGCTCGCTATTCCCCACCCCTAACAGAAGCTAGCACAGTACCCAAAATTTACCTTAGTTTAAAGTTACCTCTTTCCCTGCGTGTTGCAGTTGACATGAGAGTGAGACCTGGGCTTTCCTAGGTGAATAGATGTATCTTACCTAACAAAAGGGGTTGGTGGATTTTGGTAGATTACTCACCCCAGCCAGGTTACCGACTCTCCGAACTCCGCGTGCCACGGGGCCAGCTCACTCCGCCGGCCCACCCCGCGCTGCTTCCTTTCAGCGTTCAATTTAAAAAGGAAGTAAAACAAAAGTGCACAGTTCATGGTGGTGTGGAAAAAAATGTGCGGTCAGACTCTACAAAAAGCCGCCGTCGCTTCAGTCCTTCAGCGTCTGCTCTGTCTGGCGTCTCTGGTGTGTCCGGTCTCTACCCGCATTCACATTTGACCGTAGCTCATCAACTAATCAAGCCCGGCTGAGGCAATCCACCAACCAAAACCACGCCCCTTAAATGTCATAGTTAGTGAAATCCCTAAGCACCTACTAAAACAGATTCCAGCCCCAAAAGCCTATCCCGACACAACCATCAAGAACACCCTAGCAACCGCCTAGCAACACCCTAGCAACCACCCAGAACTCCATAGCAACCACCTAGCAACGCTCTAACAGCCACCCAAAACACCATAGCAATCGCCTAGCAAGCACCCGGAACACCACAGCAACTGCTTAGCAAGCACTCGGAACACCATAGTAACCGCCTAGCAAGGCCTTAGCAACCACCCGGAACTTCATAGCAACTGCCTAGCAACCCCGTAGCAACCATCAAGAACACCATAGCAACTGCCTAGCAACACCCTAGCAACCATCAAGAACACCATAGCAACTGCCTAGCAATGCCCTAGCAACCATCCACAAAACCACAGCAACCACCTAGCAACGCCTTAGCAACCACCTGGAACTCCATAGCAACCACCTAGCATTGCCCTAGCAGCCATCAAGAACACCAAAGAAACTACCTAACAATGCCCTAGCAACCATCCACCAAACCACAGCAACCGCCTAGCAATGCCTTAGCAACTACCCGGAAGTCCATAGCAACTGCCTTGCAACACCCTAGCAACTGCCCAGATCACAAGAGCAAGCCCCTAGCAACGTCCTAGCAACCACCCAGAACACCATAGCAACTGCCTAACAAGCACCCGGAACACCATAGCAACTGCCTAGCAATGCCCTAGCAAGCACCTGGAACACCATAGCAACCGCTTACCAGAACCCTGGCAAGCACCCCGAACACTGTATGCGTAGAGCAACAGGCACATTCAAAATTTCTACCAGAATTTTCTAGTTATTATTATTATTATTATAATACGCCCGCTCGACTTAAGTCGAGAAGAGTGTATTATGTTATGGCGCACGCCGTCCATCTGTCTGTCCGTCCGTCTGTTAACAATTTTGGTTTCCATCAATTTCAAGGAGAACGACTTGTCTGATGGAATTGATTTTCGTACTGTGGATTGGGGTTGACTAGAGGAAGGTTGCTTTCGAAAATGGGCACGCTTCGATCTTCAGTATGGCCGCCACGGCAGTCATCTTGAATTTCCTTTCCGTCAATTTCAAGGAGAACGACTTGTCTGACGGAATTGATTTTTGCACTGTGGATTGGGGTTGACTAGAGGAAGGTTGCTTTCGAAAATGGGCCCACTCCGATATTCATTATGGCTGCCATGGCAGCCATCTTGAATTTTGTTTCCGTCAATTTTGAGGAGAAGGACTTGTCCGACGGAATTGATTTTTGCATTGTGGATTGGGGTTTACTAGAGGAAGGTCGCTTTCGAAAATGAGCTCGATACGATATTCAATATGGCCGCCATTTCCCTCAATTTCGAGGAGAACGACTTGTCTGACGCAATTGATTTTCGCACTGTGTATTGGGGTTGGCTAGAGGAACGTGCGGGCGTATATGCTCCACCTCAGCAAGCTCTTGTTGACTATGTGGACGTGTTACTGATTGAAAGCCTGTGCCTTATTGAGAGACTCTTTAGTTTAAATATTTTTTATTTTTATTTCAACAAACTGACCTGTATCAAAAATCTGCAATAAATGGTCAGTGGGACCAAATGGATCAGCTTCAACTCTTTGTCTGCATGCGTCAGGAATATACCCACCTAAGCCTCCAGTGGTAGAAACCAGAAACTAAAGGGGTTTACTGAAATTGCTATGACAGTAAGTTTGGTAGGCTCCATTGGAACCTTTATTTGAATTGAAAATAAAAAGATGTATCTTTATAGTATTTCTAATGCATTTCCACTCAGGGATGCCAGTAGTTCTAGAGGCAAGTGAATCTTCCACTTGGCTCTATGAGCACCTGCACTTTGAGACCTTTGCAGTTAGTGGCTTTTTGTCTGCACGCAGGAAGTGTAAAAATATTGACTGGCATCATCATATTCTTCTGGGCAAAAAAGTTTATAATAGAATGACATATGTCTTTGGCCAAGTAATCACTTAAGATTGAACATCTATCTTAACATGTAGGAATTCTTTTTAATTTAAGTTATCCGAGGCATATCCGTGAGCAGGCTTATACATCCCACCAATTCACATTCCTTCCTCGGTGTGGTGGGTGTAGGAAACCAAAAGAAACCCAAATGAAATAAAATGACATATCTGAATTAAAGTAAATTTCTAAGAAGGAATTGGCACAAAACCCAAAAACAAGAATTAGAAGCCACTTAGGTGGTCACAGGATATGAGTATACGTTGTGATAGCTGCCAAAGGAGGGAAACAAATTACTGAATTAAAGGGTTCCAGAACTTTTGCATGGGGCTTTTCCTTTTTTTGCAACTCCAAATATGTTTAGTAAATTGAATAAAAGGAATGAAGGTTAAAATCCAGAAGAACTGTGTCTTGTGTGGCATCATTTAATTAAAATGTCATTTCAATGTCCTTTCACTTACATATTCATTGTAACATGCATTTTGCCTTGGGGTGCCAAAACTTTTGCATATGACAACGAGGTACGATGCAGACTAGGGTAAGAGTTTGGACTGGCCTGGGACAAAAGGGACCACAGGCCACAGTGGCTCAGACTGAATCTGGGGTTAAACAGAACTTGGGCCAAGCTGGTAGAACTGGGTATTGGACCCGGATTGGCTGAGATCATCAGTTGAACAGGCATGGCAAGACCTTTCACTTTATTCATTTTGTTGCCTGAAACATGCTGAGGAAGGGTTACACCCGAAATGTTCATGTGGCAATAAAGTTTATTCAGTGGAGTGCCATCCTGTACATTTTTTGACTTTTTCAAGACCTTTCACTTTCTAACTCCCTGTGAATGTTATGGTATTCAGGAAATACAGTGAAAAAGGAGGACATACATGCACACGCACACACACACACACACACACACACACACACACACACAGAGATATGGCAGGAAAAATCTGGGACACTAAGAGACATGTAGGAAGATGTGAGAATATTCTGCCTTCCTGAAATGCACAGTTTCTTTAAAAAAAAAAAAAAAAAAAAAAAAAAAGTGCCCTATAACACCACAGCCCATTTTTTTATTGAAGGGCTTTATAGACCCTTGAAAGATTCTGGTTTGTGAACCACAGAGTGCCAGTAAAGCAGGGAGGCCTGATCCTGTTCCAGGTTTACTCTCCAACTCTGAGAATGCACACCACTTGAAACAGCTACAGATCCTGCTCAGTTGAAAATACTGGAATCTGGTGGACAAAATTGGGATCGAAGTGAGAAACTTCAGGATGGTAAATTTGTAGGAGCAGAATCGGACAGTGTCTAACTAATTTAGTATAATAATAATAATAATAATAAACAAATAATTTAGTGTCGGGGCAGTGCTGCATTAACTTGCAAAACTGCAGACTGTCCATCAGCTGCGAGATATGTGCACACATGCATGCACACTTGTGTTTGTTTGTAGTAGCGCACACTCAGTCTCTGTACGGTTTTAACTGAGGAGGAAAATCCCATCCATCCAAAAGAGAATTTGAGCGTTGGCTGCCCCTTTGAAGACCAATGCTGCCTTCTGCTGGTAGATTATGAACAGTGTGCTGCATAAATCCCACTGTATTCTTTTAGCTCTTCATACTTTTGTCAAAGATCAGCAGAAACCCCTTAGACTGGGGCTATTTTTCATTCTTGGGGCGAGGCCTCTTCATATGAGTCAAGAAAATCTTGACCCCACGCCTCTAATGAAATTGAGATAATTGGGTTTGTTTCTGAATGACAATTCTCTCATCCACAGGGCAAGATCCAAAAATGGTTTTTAGATTGGCCTTAAAGATCTTTAACAGCGCTGATCTCAACCTCATAACAACTTTATGATCAGCTGCAGAGCAAGCTGGAATTCTTTTCCAGTTGTAATGGAAGGAAATCTTGTCACAATGCTCTGAGATCTTGGGCAAACCATTCCTAAATGGTTGGAGGCTAATTAATGGAGCGTATAGCATTAATACTGACTGTATTATTGCCCCTGTTTATCCCATAAATTATCAAAATTTGGTGAGATAACAACCCATCCCTTTCAAAAATTCTCAATAGTAACTGAATGGTTCTGTATGGTAAATGAATAATATCAAATTGTATTCAATGGCACTGGGAGATGGCCTACGGTAAGGCTGTGGTAAGTCAATGGTATTTCCAATGGTATCCAATGGTATTTTAAAAAAAAACAATCATCAATGAATAGTTATGAACCACTAAGTGCTAAAGTCAGTCATATGCTGTGGTATTGCATGGTAACATGCAGCTTATGTTAAGGACTGAATGGTACCACTAAATGGTAATGGACCAAACCAATGGTATCTGCTATGGTACTGAAGGATTTGAAATGCAGAATGGCAAGTGGTAAATTTAATCATATGTTATAGTACGAAAATACTCACCAGTACCATTCACGGGTAACAGACTGAGCCAAAGGAATGAACTACCATCACTTTGGGGAGTATCGTTGTTGAACGATTTGAACACTCTAGGTTTGCAGGGTCAGAGAGCAGAGCATTTATTTCAAGAGGGCATCAAATCAGGTATTCTCCATCATTTTTATATCAGTCACTCTTTTGCTACATGGTTCAGGAATATATTGAACCGGGCTGCTTCCACGCTCATCAACTCAACATCATGCATCTCTATGTCATTATCCAATTATCCAATATAGCTCTTAAAAGCCTGAGCTTCACATCGGTAGGGTGCAAAGTCTCGTAAGTCATTATTGCAAAGTGTTGCGTGTAATTACCTAATTCTTAGATTTAGCAGACTATTGTTAGTCTAGCTCTCTTTTTGTGCTTGTTTAGGAATTGTTGTTTCCCGTATGGCATTATTATCGCTCGCTTTTGAAGCGTAATAAAACACGAATCTTCTTTGACCTTGAATCCAGTCACTGTCGTTTTTATCTCAGTGCACACGCTCTGTGCACTGAAGAACCATTACACTCAACGTGTGCTTAAAACATCACAGCCAGTAGAAATTTTCTAGGACTTGTAAGTTTGCAAAACCAATAGCCCAAAAAATGCTTAATGTAAAGGCCTGTTCAGCAGTAAAGCTGCTTTCACACCGGATGCGAAACAAATTTTTCGCACGACAGATTACTATTGACTTTGAATGTAATCAGTCTGCAAAAAATTTGTTTCGCGTCCAGTGTGAAAGCGTCTTAAGTCTGTGCACTATGGTGAATAAAATACTGAATCAAAAATGCATTTTCCATCATTATTGCATGAATAAATTCCTGACAAAATATTTTAGATATCTCAATACTCACAAAAATTTCGAATGGGTCATTCCGTGTCAACTCAACCAGAGCCCCCCACATCAAAATTTTGATTTTGATAAAACTTTGCACATTTCAAGAGATATGCATTGGCAGTACTGAGGTCAAATACAGCTCAATTATTGCAAGTTCTTGAAATTTAGCCTATTTTAGGGAAGGGGGGTAAATTTTAAAAAATTGCCTTAATTTTGGAGGGAGTTACAGTGATTGAGATGGGCTGCTATGTTGCAATGTCCTGGGACAGGAAAATGCTCCAACACAGGCAAAAATCCACAAAAAGCTTCACAGGTCTTGAAAAGAGTGACAGGTCTGGTCAAATGTATCCTTCCACAATTTCTCCTTGCAATTTCTCCAACTACTCTTCCACTCTCTCAATTTTTCTCCTTATATACTCTTGTCCAGCCCCCTCTGAGGCATGCCCAGGACATGCCCAACCTAGTTCCAGACTGGGCTTAACAAAAAAAATGTCAATACTGCCATCTAGTGGCGTTTTTTTTTTCCACATTACATCCCCTACTGATTAGCAAGTTCCTTTTGCAATTTTCTGGAAAATACTGGTGTCACATGGAGGAATTGTCCACATGAAAAAGAAAGACACATTTAAAAACAGACAAAAATACATTTTAAAAAATAGGATACAAATTGATGTGTAAATGGCTCAACTGATTACGTCTCCAGTATTACATATATACAGTAAAGCTACAGAAATTAACTGAACAGATATTGATTGAAGCAACTGAACAGATATAAATCAAAGCTATAGAAATCAACTGAACAGATATTGATTGAATAAACTGAAGAGATATTAATCAAAGCTACAGAAATCAGCCGAACAGATATTGATTAAATCAGCTAAACAGATATCAATCAAAGCTGTAAAAATCAACTGCTTATATGTGTGTTAACTGCTTCTGTGTGTGCGTGTGTGTGTGTTACTACTGCTTACATAATTTGGTTACTAATTATGGTAATTAATTTACTGATGAATATGATGAGTTATACTGAAATATGATCCTCAACGCCTCCACTGGGCCACTGCAACAGTGGAAATCCACAGGATCAACTTCTCCTTCTTTAGAAATTCAGGTGAGTGATGACTGATTTCAACTTAGAAATAGTGAGTCCACTGAGGCCACTAGGTGCCAGGCTCAATGTAGTTTCTTACTCCGTCATCTTCAATATAAAGTGTCTGTGTGGCTCTTTTTTCCCTCCTGTTTTACTCATTGGGAACTAATTTGGAATCCACAGTAAAGCTTTGGTGCCTGAGCGACATACAATTTTGCCGCCAATCATGTTTCATTTGCATCTTCCCCAAAAGCTAGTGGGCCTTCCTTCATGTATAGCACTTTTTGTTCACCATCTGTATTTTAGTAAGAAATCTTAACATTAATGTTGTCTTATAAAGTAGATTTCTCTCAGTAATTAGCACATGCTAACAAACCTGTTTGTGGTTAATGAGCTATATTCATACCATTGATACATTTCATCAGGACATTAATGGGGAAATCAAAATAATTCACTATCACTAAATTGTTTTAATGGAGCAGTTTTCAGTGGAACAACAGCATCCAATCTACAAGACATAAAGACAAGGTCTCATTTAACAGCATGAACTTGGTTGTAAGTGGAACTGACTTAGAACTGAGGAGAGGTGACCAATGACAGGTTTCTGCAAATGTGGGAATTGCTGGGCCATGTGGGGAAAAGGGTGCCAAGCAGTCGTAGTCCCTTGGCAGGAACAAAAGTCCTCGGAAACCTCACCTTTAATAACCTAAACCTCTTGCAGTTTATAAATTCCAATTAGCAACAGTTGACGACAGTCTAATTTATTTTCAACAGCATTGTTATACGTTGTACATTGCACCACAAAATTATGAGGTGTTTTCTCCCACACATAAATGACGACGTAAAACATCAATTTGTCTATAATTTCCGTGCTGGTATAGCTCATGAAACAGCACAGATTTGCATTACTTAGTTTGCAAAGCTCATTAAGAAATAAGCCAAGAGAATCCGTTCTATATTCTGAATGTAGTTACGGCTAAAGGGCGTTGTTAGGCACAAAGCACTGCAGAGCGACAATTGAGAGGATGACGAAAATAAACAATGTGAGGTCAGGGCAGGGCCGTCGTATAGGGGGGAGAGGTGATAACAATTATAAGGGCCCACAGTCCATTGGGGCCCACAAAACCCACAGTAACCGCCATGACTAAATTATTATGCATAGACCTAACTGCTATTCATACTAATGCATCAGAGTTAATCAAAGCCACAAAGGCATGCAATATTGATGAAATAAATTTCAACAACCCCCTTCTTAAAAAATGGTTCAGTCCATGCTTCGTGCTCCTCTTGGAAAATTTTCTGTGCGTTTTTGCTCGCGAGGTTCGCGAACTACGGCAGTCAATAGTACGCGCAGCCCACGCACACAAATCTGGACACCAGAAAAGGAGAGAGAGAGAGAGAGAGAGAGAGAGAGAGGCCAGCAGAGCAGGGGCCCAGAAAATGACAAAATTCTTTTCAAAGAAAGGTGAGAGTATTTAACTAGCTTGCTATGTTAGTTGTTCAGGCTGGTTCTTCAGCTGCTAACGTTACGTTATTGTAACATGCGGTCAGCTGAGTAAATAATCGCCTGACAAGAATGACATTACTCCGTTATTAACGGTATCATCTACAGAAAAGATTGGTATGGTCATCTTTCGCCAGCCATTATAATATACCGTCAAAAAATCCGGTAGCAGCAGGACACATTCCTCCATCCTTATTATGAGTGGTTACTGCATACTTGGCTCTCGTGACTGTACAGGCTAGGTTTGGCTAGCGAACTACATGCAGCCAGTGTGGTAACCTTAGGCGTAATTGGAACAATCGCTTGACAAGGCTGACATTTTACCTTCTTACAAAAGTGTTCACTAAAACTAAACTGATACTTTATTCTGTTGCCATAAGTCTTGTTAACGCAGGGAGTAATTTTACAGAGCTTGCCCTCATACAATATCAAAGTGAAGCTGTGTGCTTAGAGCTATGGTACTGAGAGAGAGGCTCATCTAAATTTGGTTTATTCCAAGACCTGGTATGTTAGTTCTTCATTAGTTGGTCCATAAAAATATAACTTTAAATGTTTACAAAAAGCAATATGAAATGGAATAATGAAACCTTTATGCACTGCTACTCCAGAATCAGCTGTGCTCACTTCATCTGAACCGACCCAGCAGTAGACCCTCACCACCAGCAGTCTGAAGATGTTTTTGATGGTGAGTGAGTGAGTGTGGCAGAAACTGGTTGGCTGTTTAGATTTGTTAGTGAACTGCTGTACCAATGGCAATTACTTACGTGATTGGTCAGTCTCACTGCCATTTGAATTATATAATTAAATGGCAAAATTGGCTGGACTTATAAGTCTACTTAAGTCACTGTCCATCCTGTTGACAGAGCCAGGCCCATCTCCCCAAAGCAAGGCTACTTCAGATAGTGAAGGAATAGTGAAGCAGATCATAGCTGTAGGCTACAGCTACAACAACCCAAGAGAGGCGTAATAGCCTTGCCAGACTTTCACTTGTAAGTCAGTTAGGCAGACAGTTGGACTTCAAAGACCTTAAGCTGTGAACAAACAAAATAACTTTTAGCTCAAGTTGACATAAGGGAAGACTTAAAATTATAGTTTTTGATATTTATTTTACAAGAAAGTATTTCATTGTGTTGTCAATATTACTTGCAGGAAATTCAAATAGTTAAGTTACATAGCTACCTTTTTTGGGATTTCACTATAACAGCTCCACCTTGTGTTGTATCTTTAACCAGAATACTTTGAGTTATTGTCTGTTGCACATTAGTGCTCGATGTTTTACAATAGAATACCCAGTACCCATTTGCTGAGTGGTTAATTGAACATTTATTTCTGATCAGACTAGTGTTATGGCCCCAATTTGTTATGGCGTCGATTTGTTATGGCGTCACGGACAGCAAGGGATGACAGACAAAATTGTTAAACTTCAACAGATTTAATTAAACAAACAGAACCAATCTACTCTCTACCCTACTGACCAAGATTGAAATAAAATAAAAAAATAAGATATTTACAGTTCCCTGTAATGGAGATGGGCTGCTCTGTTGTGATGTCCTGGGACAGGAAAATGCTCCAACACAGGCAAAAAATCCACAAAAGCTTAAAAGGTCTTGAAAGGAGTGACAGGTCTGCTCAAATGTATCCTTCTTGCAATTTCTCCTACCACTACTCTCTCAATTTTTCTCCTTATATACTCTTGTCCAGCCCCCCTCCCACTCTGGGACTTTCACCTCTGGGCATGCCCTGGACATGCCCAACCTAGCTTCAGACTGGGCTTCACAAAAAAGGTCAATACTGCCATCTAGTGGCTATTTACCACATTACACACCATTTCCAAAGGGGAAAATTTTGACTCATAAAGGCAAAATTTTTCTTGTCAATACAAAAATGGTTAAGTAGACACTTGTATATATATATATATATATAATACAATATGCTAATAAACACAGGTGATATATATACACATATTCAAACACGGGATAAGCAATCGGCAATTACATTGTCAGCACCCTTTACATGCTTAATTTCAAAGTCAAACTCTTGTAAAATCAAACTCCAATTCAACAATCTCCGATTTTTTGTTTTTCATCTTACTCAAAAAACATTAACGGATTGTGGTCAGTATGTACAATCATTGGCTTTTGCCCCGTACAAAACATAGACCTCAAAGTGCTGTAAGGATAGAACCAGAGCCAACAGCTCCTTCTCAATTGTGGAATAGTTCTTTTGGTGGCGATTGAACTTCCTGGAGAAGTATGCCACGGGATGCTCAATGTCATCAGAGTCACTTCTCTGTAGGAGCACAGATCCACAAGCTTGGTCGCTAGCATCGACCGCTATGGAGAACGGTTTGTTGAAGTCAGGAGATTTGAGCACGGGAAGTGACATAGCAGAGACTTCAGGCGATCGAAGGCCCTTTTGGCGTGCTTCATCCCAAGTGAACTTCACGCCTTTCTTCAGTTGGTTGGTGAGACTGAGAGTTATCTCAGCAAAGTTCTTGCAGAACTTATGTAGTACCCATCATTCCAAGGAAGCAGCGCAAAGCTTTTTTTTGTTGTCAGAACTGGAAAGTCCGTGATGGCTTGGACTTTAGCATTTATGGGTGCCACCTTACCCTGGCCTATGACGTGAGTCAAGATACGCGACAGTAGCACAACCAAAGTCACTCTTGTTCAGGTTAACAGTCAGGTTAGCCTGGGTCAAGCGCTGGAACAACGCCTTCTACATCTTTCAGATGTTCTTCCCAGGAGTCACTCCATGTGATCAGGTCGTCGATGTACGCACCCGTGTGTGGCAATCCGGCGATTGTAGACTGTATCATCCTTTGGAACGTGGCTGGGGCATTTTTTCATGCCAAAGGGTAGGACTTCATACTGGTATAACCCAGATGGTGTGGCAAAAGCAGAGATGCTCTTGGCCCTCTCAGTTAAAGGCACACACCAATAACCCTTCAATAAATCAATCTTGGTCAGAAACTTTGCTTGCCCTACTCTATCGATATAATCATCAATCCTAGGTATTGGAAACACATCAGTTCTAGTTACAGCATTGACTTTGCGATAATCTGTACAGAATCTAGTACTTCCATCAGGTTTTGGAACTAGAACACAGGGTGAACTCCAATCGGAGTCAGAGGGTCTGATAATATCATGTTCTAACATGTACTCAACCTCTTTCTCAGCAATCTTTTCTCTTTTCAGGATTCATCCGCACGGATGCTGTTTTTATTGGTTTGGCATCACCAACATCTACATCATGAGAGGCTATAGAAACTCTCTTTGGAACATCAGGAAACAGATCTTTATATTTCTTGATCAACCTTTCAAACTGATCTTTTCTGTGAGGGTTCTAAGTGCTGGAGTTTTACATCAAGATTTTGCAACACTTCAGAATTTGACAATTTACATGAAAGAACTTCAGCTTTAATTCTAGGTTCATCATCTTGAAACTCCCCCTCATCTTCACAAGTCTCGCCATAGGAGGATCTGAAGTGACAGCTGCAACCCTAGCATTCCTATCATAATAAGGCTTCAGCATGTTAATGTGACACAACTGTTTTGGCTTTCTCCTGTCTGGAGTCTTCACAATGTAATTGAGATCATTGAGTTTTGTCAGAATTTCATAAGGACCATGAAATCTAGCCTGCAATGGATTGGACTGCAAGGGAAACAACACAAGGACCTTGTCTCCTGGTTTAAACTCACGGCTTCTAGCCTTATGATCATACCAAGTTTTCATTTTTCCCTGACTTGATTTCAAGTTATCTTTGGCTAGGTCACAAGCTGCACGCAGTCTTTCCTTGAACTTGCTAACATAGTCTAACAGACTGATATGCGGCTCTCTCTCTTGCCATTGTTCACTCAACAATAGCAAAGGTCCTCTCACTTCATGGCCAAACACTAGCTCAAATGGACTGAATCCAGTAGACTCCTGCACTGCTTCTCTAGCTGCAAACAACAGCAAATGAACCCCTTCATCCCAGTCTTTCTCATGGTCATAACAATAAGTCCTCATCATTGTCTTGAGAGTGGAATGAAACCGCTCTAAGGCACCCTGACTCTCTGGATGATAGGCACTGGAAAGAATCTGCTTCGCACCTAGTTCATACACAACCTGCTGAAACAATCCAGAAGTGAAATTGCTACGTTGATCTGACTGAATTTCCCTGGGATGGCCAAACAACGTGAAGAACTTTATCAAAGCCTTCAAATTGCAGTTGCCTTGATGTTGCGTAGAGGTATGGCTTCAGGAATCTGGTAGATGCACACATGATTGTCAACAAGTACTGATTTCCAGATCTAGTCTTGGGTAATGGACCAACACAATCAACAATGACCTTGGAGAAGGGCTCCCAAATGCTGGGATAGGCTGCAATGGAGCTACAGGTGGGTCTAACTGGTGTTTTCCAACTACCTGACAAGTGTGACAGGTTTTGCAAAAAGTTGGAAACATCTTTCTGAAGTCCAGGCCAGAAGAAGTGTTTCATGATCTTATCAACAGTCTTGTTAACACCAAGATGACCTCCTAAGGGCAAACTATGAGCCATTGTTAAGATCTCATTCCTATAGACCTTCGAACAACAATTTGCTTGACCACTGCCCAATCTGCATTGGCAGGGATATCAGGAGGGCGCCACTTCTGCATCAACACTCCATCCTTGAGATAATACCCAACTGGAACTGTGTCTATTTCTTCATTAGGAAGGGCTCTCTTCTTTAGTACACAAATTTCAGGATCATTGTTTTGCTCCTGAATCAACCGCTTTCTGGACAGAGACAAGTCTCCAGACACATGAGAATCACCAGACCCATCTGGCTGGCTGAATAGAGAACTGATAAAAGTGTCTGATAAGTCCTCAAACGGAGAAACCATAGTAGGCTGAACAGAGTCATGAGGCGAACCACCTGAGTCATGACTATTCAATGTGCTGGACGGCACCACATCATCTTCTTCTTGAGCCTTCTTGGCCATAGCACGAGTCACTGCACAGGAAGGATACAGAGATGGGTCTTCATTGCCATCTTCAGTGCTCGGCTGTGAAGTACGATGAACAGGGGGAACTACATTGCCCCCAGCCAGGTCATTGCCTAGCAACAGAGAAACACCCTTGATAGGTAGACTTGACATAAGTCCCACCTTTTACCTGTCCTGTAACTAAATCTGACTTCAAGAATACAGAGCGCAAGGGTACAGATACAGTCCTCCCTTCAATACCTTTGTACAAGTATGAAATCCCCAGAAGCGGGTCTCATCACGTAACTCCAAGGAGTCCATCAACAAAAGTGACTGAGAAGCTCCGGTATCCCTTAGGATATATATGGGGACAGGAGGAGAATGCTCATTCAGAGCCTCAAATCCCTCTGACACAAATGGAAGAAATTCCTCCCTCACAAAGTCAGCAGTATCAGGCTTCTTAGCCTCACAAGGAGCAGGCAATTTAGCAGATCGGTCATCTACTACAGGGGTTTCTAACCTTGTCTTCACAAAGGCATTGGGTTTGGTATCCTTTTCTTGCTCTTTCTTAGCTTTAAGGAACCAACAGTTAGTTGTAACATGACCAGATTTCTTGCAATAATTGCAAACTAGACCACTTTTTGTCACTGTCAGCTTTCACACTTTGTTCAGACCTTTTACTGGATTTCTGAGCACCATCACCAGATTTGTCTTTGTCTTTGGGTGAGAAATCTTAGGTATCACCGTTACCTTTCTTCCTAAATTGGGACCATCTATTGTTACTGCTAGACTGAAATTTGGGCTTATGTGTAAGAACATATTCGTCTGCAAACTTGGCAGCTGATTGCAAATTCAGTGCTTGCTTCTCATTAAGGTAGGTCTTAATATCATCCTTGACACAGTTCTTGAATTCTTCAACTAACACCATCTCTTTTAGTGAGTTGAAATCATCCTTGACCTCCATAGAAGTACACCAGCGCAAAGCAAACCTTCTTCTCAAGAGCAAGTTCAACATAAGTCTGATTGTCAGATTTCTTCAGACCTCTGAATTTCTGTCGGTAAGCCCCTGAACCAACTCATAAGCTGTCAAAATAACCTTTTTGACAACCTCATAATCAGAGGAATCATCTGCAGACAAAGCCGAATAGGCTTGTTGAGCTTTTACCTTGAGGACAGTTTGCAACATCAGAGGCCAGTGTTCCTTTAGCCACTGACAACTCTTAGCTACCTTCTCGAAGCACTGGAAATACTTATCAACCTCCTTCTCTGAAAATGGAGGCACCAGCTTTACCTCCTGGCTAGCCTGAAATTTGTTTTTCGGCTTCTATTTTAATTTTTAGTTGCTCCATTTGGAGCCTTTCTTCTCTGTAATTTTTCTAAATCGAAATCTCTCTGTCTCTGTCTCTCTTTCTGCTCTTTTCCTCTTCTCTTGCTAATTTTTTCTAACTCAAACTGCCTTTCTTTCTCTCTTTCTGCTCTCTCGAACTCTCTTTGTTTTTTCTTTTCGCAATTTCTAGCATTTTTAATTTTAGTTCCAATTCTACATTTGGATTTTCCACGAAACTGTTCCAGATCTCCTGGTGCAAACACATTTTCATCAATGTAATATTCAACAATCTCTCTCGCCAGTCTTGCTTTTCGATGGCTGGTTTTACATCTGTCAGCTCTAACTGTCTGCATATTTCTAGCAGTTCTGTCTTTTTAAAAGACTTCAAAACCTCTACGGTTGGTGATGCCAAGAAATCATCCATTGCTGTTGATCTGCCAATATATATCTAGGAAAATTCAAAAAACAATTTCACTATTTGAAATTTTCGATTTTCAATAAATGACTCGCACAATGGTCTACCCCCGACCCGAGCCCCCAATTTGTTATGGCCCCAATTTGTTATGGCGTCGATTTGTTATGGCGTCCCACGGACAGCAAGGGATGACAGACAAAATTGTTAAAACTTCAACAGATTTAATTAAACAAACAGAACCAATCTACTCTCTACCCTACTGACCAAGATTGAAATAAAATAAAAAATAAGATATTTACAGTTCCCTGTAATGGAGATGGGCTGCTCTGTTGTGATGTCCTGGGACAGGAAAATGCTCCAACACAGGCAAAAATCCACAAAAAGCTTAAAAGGTCTTGAAAGGAGTGACAGGTCTGCTCAAATGTATCCTTCTTGCAATTTCTCCTACCACTACTCTCTCAATTTTTCTCCTTATATACTCTTGTCCAGCCCCCTCCCACTCTGGGGACTTTTGACCTCTGGGCATGCCCTGGACATGCCCAACCTAGCTTCAGACTGGGCTTCACAAAAAAAGGTCAATACTGCCATCTAGTGGCTATTTACCACATTACACTAGGTGTAATAATGTGGTTTCAGGTAGCCTCTTTTGTGAATACGTGCCACATCTAACACATTCAGAATTTGCATAATAATACTCTTGACTCTGTGTTGAGTGGTTAATCGTTAAAAAAAAAAAAAAAAAAAGGAAAAATTGGGTGTATTGCATCTAACACTGTCAAGAACAACGAGAAACAGAAAATGAATAACAGCCATTGTCGTAAAAAAAAATGGCAATGAAATGTTGGGGGGGGGGCCCACACTGATATTCTTTCAGGGGCCCAGAATGCCTAGCAACTGCCCTGGTCAAGGAAAGCTTTGGATTTTTGCATTGCCATCCTTACAATGCCATATCAATGATATTCAATTGGGCAAAAATGATTTTTTTGCTCACGCTCCATTCTGAAGAAAAAAAAAAGGACCCAAAATCATTATACTTATCTTTTTCATCTCTGGTGTTTATCTTAGCCTTTTCCATCTTTTCTATTCTCCTCTTCTCTGATCTCTATCTCTGCCTTCTTCCTCTTGTAATCTAGATAGACCAAAGTATCCTGGAATTTTATTAATTCTGAGATTTTGATGGTCTATCTGCAAAATTGGGTACCCAAATTCAATGTTGCCAGGCGAATAGGAAATGTAAATTAGCCCAATTTAGATCTCGTCATATTTCTATTATTTTGAGGCAAAATCTTTTAATTTGGAAAAACCTAAGGGGAGTATTTTTTAATACCAGCCTTTATCATAATTTCCTAAAACACAAAATGGCAGATAGACCTAGTTAATCCTCATGATAATAGATCAATGCATTCCAGTAAAGCTTTTAATTTTTTTTTTTTTGTAAATACTGAGGAGCAGTCAATACATGCATTTGATTTATGATGAGTAAAGATGGTGAGGACTTCACCAATCTGTGAAAAACTGCATGGGCAAATTGTTTAATTTATGAATAATGTTTCTCAACATAAAATTGCAAAGAATTTAGGGATTTCATCCTCTATGGTACATAATATCATTTAAAGATTCAAAGAATCCGGACAAATCTCTGTATGCAAGGAGCAAGGCCAAAAACCACTATTGAATGGCTGTGATTGTAATGGTTGTGCTTTATACATAGTTCAGATGCACAGAGGGCAGGAAGTTGAGGATTGAACTCAGGTGCAAGGATGGACTTGGTAGTATTTATTACGCCTTCTACTGCGCAGCAGAAAGGCCTGGTAAACAATAAAGCAAACAAGAATCAGGTTTTTCTTAATTAACACAATTAAGGTGATACAGTTGCTGGGCTTTTAGCTGCATTAACAATGTATTACACACAGAAAACAAACAGGGTTCCTTAATATAAAGTGCTGGAATAAACAATAACAGCACCAATTAGATTTTTGAGGTTTAAATACACCATGTGAGACTAAGTCTACTCTGAGACTGAGAATGCATCACAGGTATGTTGTTGCAGACTTTACCCAATGACTATATTGCAGAAACTTGGTCTTAAATAGCACACTGCTACCACACAGTGAAAGACGATTGCGAGCAATGATGAAGAGAAAGGCCACAGTCAGGTCCTAATGGACCCGGTGGCTAGACTGACAGGGCGTGAATCGACAGTAATCTTCTGGTCCCCAGGCAGTGTTGCATTTACGCCTAGACAAAGATTCAGTGGTAAAAATCACTGCATGGGCTCCAGGTACGCTTCTTTAATTCATTGCCAGTGAACAATTTTGTTGTTGCATCAACGGTACAAGTTAAAATCTGTCATGTGAAAGATTAAACCATATATACATATTAAGCATACCGATTGACTCTGGACTTCTCACGCTTTTCTTTACTCAGGGTTTGGAAGGAATGCATTTGTTTCATGATCGTTTAAATAGTAAGATCATTTGATCTGACCTTTATACATTCCATTGCTTAGCCACTCCATACTGGGACTTCAATTCCGTGCGAGAATCCTCTTATCTGGCGTTGATTGAATAATTGCTGACTTCAACTTCCAGGAACATAAACCTGCCACTAAAACTCCGCCAAATGTGGCCGAGGTGACAGGTGTGTGTTATTTATGAAAAATAGCCCACATCTGATAATATTGAGAATTTTTGGAGTTTCTATAATAGTAATTTAAATGAATGATTGAAAACAGATCGCGTATCGTTATATTCAAGGATATTGAAGCTTGCTTCCCTTATTACCCAGTTCATGTACGCCACTGGGCAGATGTACAATGAACTTCTTCAGCGTAACAAGAACATTGGGGCGGAGGGTTTCATGAGGATCCGAGTAGAAGGAGAGTTTGAGAGTGTGATTCTGCTCCTGAACCCTCATGAAACCCTCCATTTAATGCTCTGTTACGTCAGTACAGTTCACTACACATCTGCCCAGTGGCAGCGACAGCAATAAAGAAGCTCAAACAATCGCAGATATAACGATGGGTCATGACACTATTTTCAATCATTCATTTAAATTACTATTACAGAAACTCCGAAAACTCTCAATATTATCAGATGTGGCCAGTTTTCATAAATAACACACACCTGTCAACTCTCACACATTTGGCGTGAGTTTTAGTGGCATATTTATGTTCCCTTGCTGAAGTCAGCAATTATTCAATCAACGCGTATGTAAGAGATTCTCGCACGGAATTGAAGTCCTTGTGCATGGAGTGGTTGGAAGCAATGGAATTGCATAAGACGTTTCAAATGATCTTATTTCATTTAAACGATCATGAAACACATGCATTGCTTCCAACCCCCCTGAGTAAAGAAAAAAGCATTAGAGAAGTCAGAGTCATAATGGGTATCGTTTAATATGTATATAGCGGTTTATCTTCATGACAGATTTTAACGCACCTGGATGCAACAACAAATTGTTCGCAGCAATGAATAAAAGTGTACCTGAGCCCATACGATGATTTACCACTGAATCTTGTCTGTATGTAATGCAACACTGCCTGGGACCAGAAGATTACTGTCAGACCCGCCCTGCCGTCCCACCCGGTCCCATTAGGACCTGGACTGCATTCTTCTCTCTTCACTCATTGCCTGCATCTGTGTCTCATTTTCACTGTGTGGTAGCAGTGTGCTATTTAAGACCAAGTTTTGCACATAGTCATTGCAAAGTCTCGTAACAACATACCTGTGATGCATTCCCAGTCCTGTATGAGGAGCTTAGTTTGCGTTTTGCATGTATTTAAACTCTAAATCCTAATTAGTGGTGTGTGTTTGTTCAGCACTTTATATTAGAACCTCAACTCCTGTTTGTTTTCTGTGTGTAATACATTGTTAATGCAGCTAAAGCCCAACAACTGTATCTGAATTGTGTTAATTAAGGAACACTGATTCTTGTTTGTTTTGTGTTATACCGTTCGTGCCTTCTGCTGCGCCGGTAGAGGCGTAATGGCTCTTACCAGTCAGCCCTTGCACCTGAGTTCAATCCTCAACTTCTGCCCTCTGTGCATCTGAACTATGTATAAAAAGCACAACCATTACAATCACAACCATTCAATAGTGGTTTTTTAGCCTTGCTCCTTACATACAATTTGTCGGATTCTTTGAATCTTTAAATGATATTATATACGATAGAGAAGAAATCTAAATTATTTTCAATTCAATGCCAGAAACGTATTAGAATTGATGAAGCCTATTTACCCATGCAGCCTTTCTGAATTGGTGAAGTCCTCTATGTTCACTCATCATAAATCAAAATGCATGTATTGACTGCTCCTCCAAGTATTTAAAAAAAAAAAAATTAAAAAAGCTTTACTGGAATGCATTGATCGACATTTCTCACGACGAGGATTAACTTTGAATCTATCTACCATTTTTTGTGTTTTAGAAGTGCGATTAAAGTTTGGTATTAAAATACCCCCTTTAGGTTTTTCCAAATTAAAAGATTTTTTGACCTAAACAATTAGAATACGACGAGACTAAACTGGGCTAATTTACATTCTCCTATTCGTCTGGCAACATTGAATTCTGGGTACCCAATTTTGCAGATAGACCACTGTAACTTTAGAATTAATAAAATTCCAGTGATACTTTGGTCTATCTGTAGATCACAGGTTTTTAAAAATATTGAAATGAATTGAGTCTCTTAAAACCACATTTTAAAGAAACCCCAATGTTTATTAACTAATAATACTTATGAAACAACTTTTAAACACTGTCACAGTAAAAAAGGAATAGAAGGTGAACACTTTTAGGCCTTTTTCAATATGGCCTAGTAATAAAACATTCACGTGTGAATGATCTCACATCAGGAAATATGAACATTATAACTGTGAACAACAAAATATATAAACAATGTGCTGACTTTTGACTTTGATTTCTCTGATTGATCAAAACCCTTTGGGTCATTATTCTTCACTTTATTGATCTGCATGAAAAAGGTACTTGAGCTGGTTATGATTAACTTGACAAAACATAATTTTTCAACCAATCATTTGGGTTTCAGCAAATAACACTGTTCAATCCTGACTTCACCGAAGCACTCGAATGATGAAGCCACAGCAATGGGCGTTGCACTGGATGCGAGAAACCGTAGTGTAAGTCCGCGTGATCCCGAAATAACTCAGGAAGATGGCTTTGATGGGATAGAATCATCGATTAATTACTATTTATACAAAAAATGTATTTCCTTGCTCTGAAATGTCGCATATAACCGGACAATGAACCTCAGGTCCGTCTTTCGCCTTATCAGAACACTTTCAGCAGACTATATATTACTGGTTGATTTAGCGCACATAGCTGTTCTTTGTTTGAACTTGAGCATATGATAAGGCGCAAAAGTTCTCAGTCATAAGCCGGCTTTGAAAACAACAATTGAATGACTGAAATCAGTTAATTATAGCGAAAGTACCAAAAAGCAATCATTTAAGTGATCATGCTGCTGAGGTCTTCCAGTGCATAGCATAATAGCAGAGGACTCAAGATAGACTGTTAAAAAACAATAGCGTGAATTTACCCACAAACAGCTTTATGACAAAATATCAAAGGTAAGAAAATCTTTTATCATCTCTGTAGCATTTAATGTCATATGCCTGCTGTGTTTAGTGTGGTGTCAATTTAAAATGACAAAATTATATCGTTGGAATCTGTGGACTGTCCTTTTTTCATTGGTGTAATTTGTATACTATATCACAAATTCAGTAGAAATGCTTGCGATAGAGCTATTTGGCCCAATCTTATTTTATTTAATGTTTTGCTAGTCTAATTTACTTGTAGTAGCCATGAATTGTATTTCAATTTAGGTAAGCAGTCATCACTAACTTTTACTTGAATTTCTTAAACTAGAAGATTACTTACCACATATTGAGTTGCTATGAAACATCTTATTATGCAAGTCATTGCCCCCGTTAGGCGTTCGGGAAGCTTAAGATTTAATATTTGTAGTGAATATATATTTTCCATTAATTTCTTTAAATCTTCACTTTAAAACCAGTTTTCATTGCAACAAAACCGTTACAGCTTGCATGAAGACTTCTGATACGTGGAAGCAGCTTTTCTCCGTGCTCACAACAAAAGAACTAGATGTTTTGTTGGTTTAAGGCTTTCCACAGTCAGTCTTCTTAATTTAACAGTATCTTTTTTCAAAAGGGCTTCATTATTTTGTGGCAAAATAGATGGAAACTTATTTTACTGCTTTCCAGGCTTGACTGAATAGCATTATTATTAGTGCAAGCAACAACGGCACAATTTCCTCCCATTTTCACTGTACTGCGATCACTTATCTGTGTACATTTGCTTGAGTCATACGCGATCACCCTCGTAACTTGCAACGACCTCATTGACCCGATCCCAAGCCTGGCCACTTTTCGGCTATGCAATGGGAAAGAAGGGGTCTGACCGACCTCGGTTTTCACCTCGAGCAGCCGTCAAACAAGCGCTGGGACTCTGGCGATGGTAAACGTGCCAACTTGTAACAGACACTTGATATGCCGATCGTGTTAAAGGCGTGTTTTATTCAATTCCAAAACCATAATAAGCTTTTTAATGTATTCCTAAACTAATTAATAAAAAGATCTGAAACAGTTGTGAAATTAATTAATACTTTCATTGGTGATAAATCTCTGAATAATTACAATTTCGACACAAGAATATTACAGAAGGCACTTTTATCAAACAAACCTCCGCAGTTGTAATCTTATGCCTTTTGCAGCAATAGTCATTTGAAGGGCTGTAATAAAACGTTTCATGCTAGCTAGCTAATTACTTCGTAGCTTGAATAGACGTGACTGACAACAAAGCGCTGCTTGATTATTACTTGATCACTATAGCGAGGCTATTCAATGCAGGGACTACATTAACTGAGCAGTTAATAAAATTAACAGGTGGCTATGAGCTAGCTGCTTTGTAACTGACATTCATGACAATACTTACCTGCATATTTAAAACAGTGGCAAGTCGCTTTGCTCTGTTTATACAGGTTCAAAAGAAACAAGGAGGGGAGAAAGACTTGGCTGTTAGCTAGAAATCAGGAGAAAAAAAGTTTCTCCTCGATCCATGCTGTGCAGTGATCATTTCTGAGAGCAGTGTCTTAACGGGACAGGGGCAAAGATGAAGCTGAGGACAGGAGTAGCAAGAGTTAACTAGCGCTTCCTTTTAACAACGTTGGCATTAGCCATATGATTCAATATGAACAATTCATTTGAAGGCAAATATGCTCAACCAGGGTACAATGAAGTAGAAGCCAGAGTAATTTGTTAAGCGTGGACATTCATCAGCCGGTCCTATAACGAGAGAAAACTTCAAGCACATATCTTATTAAGAGGGTCATTAAAGCCTTAGTCACGTGAACTTAGCACTATATAGCATAGCGTTGACACTGGTCATTCGATCTTCCCATTAGTAAGTGTGCAGCTTTTCATCCTCAAAAAGCACATATTTAAGGAACCTAAAATGTTGATACCAAAATAACACCGACTCCGCACAACACGTGATGAGCGGAACCCGGCAGCCACTATGCTTGTTGTTTTGAACTCAGGCAAGGTTGAAGTTTTCCTCAGTTAATTGTCGACCTAGCAACAGCCTTTTAATGGGAGGCATGGCTTAGGATAGGTCAATTCTCGCTCTACTTGGCAACCATTTTTATCTCTGAGTCCTGAAGTGCGCATGATGCAATCCCTCTAATATTACTGGTTAATTGCAGATGAACCTAATTAAAACGAGTGAGCGGCAAATTTGAAAATAGACTCTTCTAATATTGACCTTTGACTTTTAAGCTTAGTGCATATCTAAGCAGAAGTGTAACCTAAAATAGACTAGTTAACTTAAAATTTATTATGACAGAATATCTCAAATATTCACAAAAACACGAATGAATAGCAGTTTCATTCCCAGCCGGCGAATTTGTAAGCTATATCAGGATTTATGATTATGCGCTTGCCAGAGTTATGTGTAACAATACAAAATGCTTGATACAGGTGCACTGGTTGGTGGTGATTGGAATTTGTAATCAAACATTCATGCTAAAAAGCAGTTGGTTCACACTCTCTAACCCATTACGAAATAAACCCCCACCTCCTCATGTTCAAACTGGCTATTACTCTCCAGTGCTGGGGGTATTTTGGGCCTGAGAAACTGTGGCTGTGGGGCTGGAAACTCAGATTTGCATCTGCAGGGCTGGACAGGCTGGTTCTGCTGTCCTCAGTGGGACTGACTCAATCTCAGAATAGAGCAGCACTGTGTGGGTGCTGGGCGTCCCCAGGGGGTTAGTGTGAGCTGAGCTCACATCCTGCTGCACTGAACTGATCTGAGCACAGTGCCAACATCACTGCTCCTCTCTTCAGACCCCTCCTTTACTGATCCCAGATCAGTTACTGCACACATCACTGCTCCTCTCTTCAGACCCCTCCTGTACTGATCCCAGATCAGTTACTGTACAAATCACTGGTCCTCTCCTCTGACGCCTCGTTTACTGATCCCAGATCAGTTATTACACACGCACTCTCTTCAATGCTCATCAGCTGATGCTTAGGAGAGGATTTTAATCTCTCACCAGGGTCACATGACTACATAGAGATACTTTAAACGAATATTTATTTACAATTAAAACACTTGGAATTACACTCTATTTGCTAGTGGCTCAACTGTCAGCTGATACATTTTCCTGTCATCAGCTTGACTCACACTAACTTGTATTTACTAGCATGAATATGATATTTGTGACTTAAACTGAATAAGGGCCAAATCTTAAATGAATCAGCACAGACTAACATACAAAGTGGATCATGGGAGATTTTTTTAAAAGGAACCAGACAGGACAGCACACCTCTTCAGAATCTTTATTAAGTGAATGATGTTGATCTACCTTCTTTTCCCTGATCCACAAACTAGATAGAAGGTGTGTGTGCATATGTGTTGAAAAACTGAAGCAAACACATGTAAGATATTAACTGAGGGCTCAGGCTGGAGGAAGGATTCACACACAGGCTCAGCTCAGTGAGACAGCAGTAAGAGCAGAACAGAATTAAAACAGTGTGATCAGAGTGTGTGAGCTACTCAGTAGGTGGTCTCTCCTCAGTAACTCTGAGGGGGCAGACAGGGAAGCCCTTTGTGGCCTCACAGGTCAGTGACCCATGCTTCTTCCAGTAAGCCAGCATCGAGGAGTCAGGAGCTGCTCAGCTGTACAGGCCGTCTTCCCCAGGACCCCCACGCTCAAGCCACGCCCGAGGCCCTACTGGTACCGTCCTTTCCAAGCGCAGGGAACCAGTCTGAGGGGAAGCCCTTGTTTGGCCAGACACACGAGTGTGGCCTTTCCCTGCTCCAGCTCCTCACTGGAGGGCAAGACTGTGAGGCCCGAGGAACTGTGTTCTACCTGGAGACACACCTTGAGAGCGGTCAGACAGGGACACACGCCCCATGTGTCCAATCATTCTGTCCTTACAGTCACACATTTAAGTAATTCAGAGCACCATCCTGTTTCTACTTTACAGTGGCTGGATATAATTTATCATTGATGGCTTTATATTGTACAGTATGGTACTGGCATTTTAAGGATTCTCAGATTAATCTTTAAGGAAAACACTCTTTTTTCCCCATCAGAACCTAACTTTTAGAATATTGAGGCTGAAAACGTACTAAAAATGAAGAGCATATTGATGACATCCTGGGCTGAGGCGTGTGAAGTAATAAGATATGGGACTGGAAAGATTTCTCATTAAACTGCCAGTGTTCATGAGGAATTAACTGTCAACTACTGAAAATTCTTTTGGACAAAAAACACAACCTCTCAAGCCATTATCGATGAAGATCAATATTTTCAAATAGGCCACCGAAACTGAAAAAATAAGAACACTTCAAAGAACTTTTCCAGGCAGTTTTTTAGAGGCTCCAGCCCTAAAATAAGGCGTTCTTTCAAAATAAGAAATACGACAGTAATATTTGCAATGAAAAACACAACAACCAACTATTTTTGATGGCTGCGATCACATATTGCTCTGACTCTGCGCGCCGAACTGTCAGGTATTTCAGGACAACAATGGGAATTTTATATTCATAACTGACACATTTGTTTTATAAAACAAATCAGGATTTATCATATATCATAAAGCTCATTTGGGTTCCCTGACATTAATTAACTGAACACACTAGAACCGCGCAAACAATAGAATAAAATAATTTAAGAATTTTTTTAAAAGTAATGAATTTTAAACCAATGAATAACAACATGCTGAAATATAAAATTCCATACGATGCATAACAGGATTCAGAACATGCTGTCGAGAGAGAAGGAGCAAACAGGCTATGAAAGAGATCAGAGATGAGGAGGAGAGAAAGAGGAAGAAGGCAGAGAGAGAGATCAGAGATGAGGAGGAGAGAAAGAGGAAGAAGGCAGAGAGAGAGATCAGAGATGAGGAGGAGAGAAAGAGGAAGAAGGCAGAGATAGAGATCAGAGAAGAGGAGAATAGAAAGATGGAAAAGGCTAAGATAAACACCAGAGATGAAAAGATAAGTATAATGATTTTGGGTCCTTTTTTTTTCTTCAGAATGGAGCGTGAGCAAAAAAATCATTTTTGCCCAATTGAATATCATTGATATGGCATTGTAAGGATGGCAATGCAAAAATCCAAAGCTTTCCTTGACCAGGGCAGTTGCTAGGCATTCTGGGCCCCCTGAAAGAATATCAGTGTGGGCCCCCGCCCCCAACATTTCATTGCCATTTTTTTACGACAATGGCTGTTATTCATTTTTCTGTTTCTCGTTGTTCTTGACAGTGTTAGATGCAATACACCCAATTTTTCCTTTTTTTTTTTTTTTTTTTTACGATTAACCACTCAACACAGAGTCAAGAGTATTATTATGCAAATTCTGAATGTGTTAGATGTGGCACGTATTCACAAAAGAGGCTACCTGAAACCACATTATTACACCTAGTCTGATCAGAAATAAATGTTCAATTAACCACTCAGCAAATGGGTACTGGGTATTCTATTGTAAAACATCGAGCACTAATGTGCAACAGACGATAACTCAAAGTATTCTGGTTAAAGATACAACACAAGGTGGAGCTGTTATAGTGAAATCCCAAAAGGTAGCTATGTAACTTAACTATTTGAATTTCCTGCAAGTAATATTGACAACACAATGAAATACTTTCTTGTAAAATAAATATCAAAAACTATAATTTTAAGTCTTCCCTTATGTCAACTTGAGCTAAAGTTATTTTGTTTGTTCACAGCTTAAGGTCTTTGAAGTCCAACTGTCTGCCTAACTGACTTACAAGTGAAAGTCTGGCAAGGCTATTACGCCTCTCTTGGGTTGTTGTAGCTGTAGCCTACAGCTATGATCTGCTTCACTATTCCCTTCACTATCTGAAGTAGCCTTGCTTTGGGGAGATGGGCCTGGCTCTGTCAACAGGATGGATAGTGACTTAAGTAGACTTATAAGTCCAGCCAATTTTGCCATTTAATTATATAATTCAAATGGCAGTGAGACTGACCAATACGTAAGTAATTGCCATTGGTACAGCAGTTCACTAACAAATCTAAACAGCCAACCAGTTTCTGCCACACTCACTCACTCACCATCAAAAACATCTTCAGACTGCTGGTGGTGAGGGTCTACTGCTGGGTCCGGTTCAGATGAAGTGAGCACAGCTGATTCTGGAGTAGCAGTGCATAAAGGTTTCATTATTCCATTTCATATTGCTTTTGTAAACATTTAAAGTTATATTTTATGGACCAACTAATGAAGAACTAACATACCAGGTCTTGGAATAAACCAAATTTAGATGAGCCTCTCTCTCAGTACCATAGCTCTAAGCACACAGCTTCACTTTGATATTGTATGAGGGCAAGCTCTGTAAAATTACTCCCTGCGTTAACAAGACTTATGGCAACAGAATAAAGTATCAGTTTAGTTTTAGTGAACACTTTTGTAAGAACGTAAAATGTCAGCCTTGTCGTTTATTGTTCCACTACGCCTAAGGTTACCACACTGGCTGCATGTAGTTCGCTAGCCAAACCTAGCCTGTACAGTCACGAGAGCCAAGTATGCAGTAACCACTATAATAAGGATGGAGGAATGTGTCCTGCTGCTACCGGATTTTTGACGGTATATTATAATGGCTGGCGAAAGATGACCATACCAATCTTTTCTGTAGATAATACCGTTAATAACGGAGTAATGTCATTCTTGTCAGGCGATTATTTACTCAGCTTACCGCATGTTACAATAACGTAACGTTAGCAGCTGAAGAACCAGCCTGAACAACTAACATAGCAAGCTAGTTAAATACTCTCACCTTTCTTTGAAAAAGAATTTTGTCATTTTCTGGGCCCCTGCTCTGCTGGCCTCTCTCTCTCTCTCTCTCTCTCTCTCTCTCTTTCTGGTGTCCAGATTTGTGTGTGGCTGCTCTGCGTCACTATTGACTGCCGAGGTTCGCGAACCTCGCGAGCAAAAACGCACAGAAAATTTTCCAAGAGGAGCACGAAGCATGGACTGAACCATTTTTAAGAAGGGGGTTGTTGAAATTTATTTCATCAATATTGCATGCCTTTGTGGCTTTGATTAACTCTGATGCATTAGTATGAATAGCAGTTAGGTCTATGCATAATAATTTAGTCATGGCGGTTACTGTGGGTTTTGTGGGCCCCAATGGACTGTGGGCCCTTATAATTGTTATCACCTCTCCCCCCTATACGACGGCCCTGCCCTGACCTCACATTGTTTATTTTCGCTATCCTCTCAATTGTCGCTTCTGCAGTGCTTTTGTGCCTAATAACGCCTTTTTAGCCGTAATTACATTCAGAATATAGAACGGATTCTCTTGGCTTATTTCTTAATGAGCTTTTGCAAACTAAGTAATGCAAATCTGTGCTGTTTCATGAGCTATACCAGCACGGAAATTATAGACAAATTGATGTTTTACGTCGTCATTTATGTGTGGGAGAAAACACCTCATAATTTTGTGGTGCAATGTACAACGTATAACAATGCTGTTGAAAATAAATTAGACTGTCGTCAACTGTTGCTAATTGGAATTTATAAACTGCAAGAGGTTTAGGTTATTAAAGGTGAGGTTTCCGAGGACTTTTGTTCCTGCCAAGGGACTACGACTGCTTGGCACCCTTTTCCCCACATGGCCCAGCAATTCCCACATTTGCAGAAACCTGTCATTGGTCACCTCTCCTCAGTTCTAAGTCAGTTCCACTTATAACCAAGTTCATGCTGTTAAATGAGACCTTGTCTTTATGTCTTGTAGATTGGATGCTGTAGTTCCACTGAAAACTGCTCCATTAAAACAATTTAGTGATAGTGAATTATTTTGATTTCCCCATTAATGTCCTGATGAAATGTATCAATGGTATGAATATAGCTCATTAACCACAAACAGGTTTGTTAGCATGTGCTAATTACTGAGAGAAATCTACTTTATAAGACAACATTAATGTAAAGATTTCTTACTAAAATACAGATGGTGAACAAAAAGTGCTATACATGAAGGAAGGCCTACTAGCTTTTGGGGAAGATGCAAATGAAACATGATTGGCGGCAAAATTGTATGTCGCTCAGGCACCAAAGCTTTACTGTGGATTCCAAATTAGTTCCCAATGAGTAAAACAGGAGGGAAAAAAGAGCCACACAGACATTTTATATTGAAGATGACGGAGTAAGAAACTACATTGAGCCTGGCACCTAGTGGCCTCAGTGGACTCACTATTTCTAAGTTGAAATCAGTCATCACTCACCTGAATTTCTAAAGAAGGAGAAGTTGATCCTGTGGATTTCCACTGTTGCAGTGGCCCAGTGGAGGCGTTGAGGATCATATTTCAGTATAACTCATCATATTCATCAGTAATTAATTACCATAATTAGTAAATCAAATTATGTAAGCAGTAGTAACACACACACACGCACACACAGAAGCAGTTAACACACATATAAGCAGTTGATTTTTACAGCTTTGATTGATATCTGTTTAGCTGATTTAATCAATATCTGTTCGGCTGATTTCTGTAGCTTTGATTAATATCTCTTCAGTTTATTCAATTAATATCTGTTCAGTTGATTTCTATAGCTTTGATTTATATCTGTTCAGTTGCTTCAATCAATATCTGTTCAGTTAATTTCTGTAGCTTTACTGTATATATGTAATACTGGAGACGTAATCACTTGAGCCATTTACACATCAATTTGTATCCTATTTTTTAAAATGTATTTTTGTCTGTTTTTAAATGTGTCTTTCTTTTTCATGTGGACAATTCCTCCATGTGACACCAGTATTTTCCAGAAAATTGCAAAAGGAACTTGCTAATCAGTAGGGGATGTAATGTGGAAAAAAAAACGCCACTAGATGGCAGTATTGACATTTTTTTTGTTAAGCCCAGTCTGAACTAGGTTGGGCATGTCCTGGGCATGCCTCAGAGGGGCTGGACAAGAGTATATAAGGAGAAAAATTGAGAGAGTGGAAGAGTAGTTGGAGAAATTGCAAGGAGAAATTGTGGAAGGATACATTTGACCAGACCTGTCACTCTTTTCAAGACCTGTGAAGCTTTTTGTGGATTTTTGCCTGTGTTGGAGCATTTTCCTGTCCCAGGACATTGCAACATAGCAGCCCATCACAATTACTGTAACTCCCTCCAAAATTAAGGCAATTTTTTAAAATTTACCCCCCTTCCCTAAAATAGGCTAAATTTCAAGAACTTGCAATAATTGAGCTGTATTTGACCTCAGTACTGCCAATGCATATCTCTTGAAATGTGCAAAGTTTTATCAAAATCAAAATTTTGATGTGGGGGGCTCTGGTTGAGTTGACACGGAATGACCCATTCGAAATTTTTGTGAGTATTGAGATATCTAAAATATTTTGTCAGGAATTTATTCATGCAATAATGATGGAAAATGCATTTTTGATTCAGTATTTTATTCACCATAGTGCACAGATTTTAAGACGCTTTCACATTGATTTAAACAAATTTTTTGCAGACTGATTACATTCAAAGTCAATAGTAATCTGTCGTGCGAAAAATTTGTTTCGCGTCGGGTGTGAAAGCAGTTTTAGTGCTGAACAGGCCTTTACATTAAGCATTTTTTGGGCTATTGGTTTTGCAAACTTACAAGTCCTAGAAAATTTCTACTGGCTGTGATGTTTAACACACACGTTGAGTGTAATGGTTCTTCAGTGCACAGAGCGTGTGCACTGAGATAAAAACGACAGTGACTGGATTCAAGGTCAAAGAAGATTCGTGTTTTATTACGCTTCAAAAGGGAACGATAATAATGCCATACGGGAAACAACAATTCCTAAACAAGCACAAAAAGAGAGCTAGACTAACAATAGTCTGCTAAATCTAAGAATTAGGTAATTACACGCAACACTTTGCAATAATGACTTACGAGACTTTGCACCCTACCGATGTGAAGCTCAGGCTTTTAAGAGCTATATTGGATAATTGGATAATGACATAGAGATGCATGATGTTGAGTTGATGAGCGTGGAAGCAGCCCGGTTAAATATATTCCTGAACCATGTAGCAAAAGAGTGACTGATATAAAAATGATGGAGAATACCTGATTTGATGCCCTCTTGAAATAAATGCTCTGCTCTCTGACCCTGCAAACCTAGAGTGTTCAAATCGTTCAACAACGATACTCCCCAAAGTGATGGTAGTTCATTCCTTTGGCTCAGTCTGTTACCCGTGAATGGTACTGGTGAGTATTTTCGTACTATAACATATGATTAAATTTACCACTTGCCATTCTGCATTTCAAATCCTTCAGTACCATAGCAGATACCATTGGTTTGGTCCATTACCATTTAGTGGTACCATTCAGTCCTTAACATAAGCTGCATGTTACCATGCAATACCACAGCATATGACTGACTTTAGCACTTAGTGGTTCATAACTATTCATTGATGATTGTTTTTTTTTAAAATACCATTGGATACCATTGGAAATACCATTGACTTACCACAGCCTTACCGTAGGCCATCTCCCAGTGCCATTGAATACAATTTGATATTATTCATTTACCATACAGAACCATTCAGTTACTATTGAGAATTTTTGAAAGGGATGGGTTGTTATCTCACCAAATTTTGATAATTTATGGGATAAACAGGGGCAATAATACAGTCAGTATTAATGCTATACGCTCCATTAATTAGCCTCCAACCATTTAGGAATGGTTTGCCCAAGATCTCAGAGCATTGTGACAAGATTTCCTTCCATTACAGCTGGAAAAGAATTCCAGCTTGCTCTGCAGCTGATCATAAAGTTGTTATGAGGTTCAGATCAGCGCTGTTAAAGATCTTTAAGGCCAATCTAAAAACCATTTTTGGATCTTGCCCTGTGGATGAGAGAATTGTCATTCAGAAACAAACCCAATTATCTCAATTTCATTGTGAGGCGTGGGGTCAAGATTTTCTTGACTCATATGAAGAGGCCTCGCCCCAAGAATGAAAAATAGCCCCAGTCTAAGGGGTTTCTGCTGACCTTTGACAAAAGTATGAAGAGCTAAAAGAGTACAGTGGGATTTATGCAGCACACTGTTCATAATCTACCAGCAGAAGGCAGCATTGGTCTTCAAAGGGGCAGCCAACGCTCAAATTCTCTTTTGGATGGATGGGATTTTCCTCCTCAGTCAAAACCGTACAGAGACTGAGTGTGCGCTACTACAAACAAACACAAGTGTGCATGCATGTGTGCACATATCTCGCAGCTAATGGACAGTCTGCAGTTTTGCAAGTTAATGCAGCACTGCCCCGACACTAAATTATTTGTTTATTATTATTATTATTATTATTATTATTATTATTATACTAAATTAGTTAGACACTGTCCGATTCTGCTCCTACAAATTTACTATCCTGAAGTTTCTCACTTCAATCCCAATTTTGTCCACCAGATTCCAATATTTTCAACTGAGCAGGGTCTGTAGCTGTTTCAAGTGGTGTGCATTCTCAGAGTTGGAGAGTAAACCTGGAACAGGATCAGGCCTCCCTGCTTTACTGGCACTCTGTGGTTCACAAACCAGAATCTTTCAAGGGTCTATAAAGCTCTTCAATAAAAAAATGGGCTGTGGTGTTATAGGGCACTTTTTTTTTTTTTTTTTTTAAACTGTGCATTTCAGGAAGGCAGAATATTCTCACATCTTCCTACATGTCTCTTAGTGTCCCAGATTTTTCCTGCCATATCTGTGTATGTGTGTGTGTGTGCGTGTGCGTGTGCATGTGTGTCCTCCTTTTTCACTGTATTTCCTGAATACCATAACATTCACAGGGAGTTAGAAAGTGAAGGGTCTTAAAAAAGTCAAAAAATGTACAGGACAGCACTCCACTGAATAAACTTTATTGCCACATGAACATTTCGGGTGTAACCCTTCCTCAGCATGTTTCAGGCAACAAAATGAATAAAGTGAAAGGTCTTGCCATGCCTGTTCAACTGATGATCTCAGCCAATCCGGGTCCAATACCCAGTTCTACTAGCTTGGCCCAAGTTCTGTTTAACCCCAGATTCAGTCTGAGCCACTGTGGCCTGTGGTCCCTTTTGTCCCAGGCCAGTCCAAACTCTTACCCTAGTCTGCATCGTACCTCGTTGTCATATGCAAAAGTTTTGGCACCCCAAGGCAAAATGCATTTTACAATGAATATGTAAGTGAAAGGACATCGAAATGACATTTTAATTAAATGATGCCACACAAGACACAGTTCTTCTGGATTTTAACCTACATTCCTTTTATTCAATTTACTAAACATATTTGGAGTTGCAAACAAAGGAAAAGCCCCATGCAAAAGTTCTGGAACCCTTTAATTCAGTAATTTGTTTCCCTCCTTTGGCAGCTATCACAACATATACTCATATCCTGTGACCACCTAAGTGGCTTCTAATTCTTGTTTTTGGGATTTGTGCCAATTCCTTCTTAGAAATTTACTTTAATTCAGATATGTCATTTTATTTCATTTGGGTTTCTTTTGGTTTCCTACACCCACCACACCGAGGAAGGAATGTGAATTGGTGGGATGTATAAGCCTGCTCACGGATATGCCTCAGATAACTTAAAAAGAATTCCTACATGTTAAGATAGATGTTCAATCTTAAGTGATTACTTGGCCAAAGACATATGCCGTCATTCTATTATAAACTGTTTTGCCCAGAAGAATATGATGATGCCAGTCAATATTTGCGCACTTCCTGTATGCAGACAAAAAGCCACAAACTGCAAAGGTCTCAAAGTGCAGGTGCTCATAGAGCCAAGTAGAAGATTCAGTTGCCTCTAGAATTACAGGCACCCCTGAGTGGAAATATATTAGAAATACTATAAAGATACATCTTTTTATTTTCAATTCAAATAAAGGTTGTAATGGAGCCTACCAAACTTACTGTCGTAGCAATTTCAGTAAACCCCTTTAGTTTCTGGTTCCTACCACTGGTGGCTGAGGTGGGTATATTCCTGACGCATGCAGACAGAGTTGAAGCTGCTCCATTTGGTCCCACTGACCATTTATTGCAGATTTTTGATACATGCGAGTTTGTTGAAATAAAAATAAGAAATATTTGAACTAAAGAGTCTCTCAAAAAGGCACAGACTTTCCATCAGTCACGTATCCACACAGTCAAAAAGCTGTGTGTCTTCTTCCGCCACACCCTGGTGCTGTCGTTGGTGCTTCTTAAGATCTCCCCTTTGGGCTCCACCTTCAGCTTTCAGGTGGGGTACCCTCTCAGGCCTCTAGGTAGGGGTAGATGCCTTATGGCCAATATTCACTCACACACACACATACTAATAGCGAGAAAAGAAAGGTATCAAAATCTACATAAAGCCTCAATTTGGCTCCTACACTTACTTGTTCAATTAATCACCCTCGCCCTAAAGGGGGAGTGACGGTATTGTAATCGGGCCTGTCTGTCTGTCTGTCTCTCTCTTAAAAACTATTGGCACGATCTACATTAAACTTTGACAGCAGAAAGGTCCTACCCATGGCTAAGTCCTCCTCTAACGTCACACTGCTAGGTCAAAAATCAAAATCACAAACAACTGTCAAAGGGGCGATGTTTTGCAATCTCTGTCTTGTTTAAAATAACATTCCTCCCAGTCAAGGTCTCACAATTAATAGTATCCCCGGTCGAATGCTAATAACCACCTGAAAGCCCATGACGAGAAACCAAGAGCAGATCATAAGGTAAAACCTGTAAGCACTATTAACAGCTAGGAGCCACAAAAAGCACAAACCAATAACAGCATGCTCTCAGAGTGAAACCTGGGAAACCGGATTTAAAACTGACAATCCCACAACATGGAATCCTGAGATCCAAACTTAAACAATGTGCCACCGGTGAACAACAGGGTGAGAAATACACTGAAGGGGTGGGGCTGAACAAGACAATAGAATAAAAAGGATCATTAAGCAAAAGAGGCAGAGCAGACAGACTGCAAGGGAAATTTAGAGCAGAGAGTCTTTCCCGTACTGTGTGACGAGGTTAAGGCACATTCGGATAGATGTTGGACCACTCCTCCATGTAGATCCCTTCAAGATCAGGTTTGCACTCATAAACTACCCTCTATGTCAAAGGTGTTAAATTGGACTGGGGTTAATGGACTGATTTGGCCGTTGAAGAACATTGATTTTGTTGGATTTTGTTGTACTGTAACCAATTTTGCACGAATATTGAAGTGTGCTGTGGGTCATCATGCTGGAAAGTCCAGCAACAGCTAAGTGTCAGGCTTCTCTCATTGTGGTACCTGATTGTTATATTGTTTATTATGAAGTATGTTATTAAGAGTGCAGACCGTTGGGACTTGCGTGAGATGTGCTAAGGCTATAACTTTAGCTCCTGCATCTGTACAGGAGTTTTTAGCATAGAATTTTCTATAGATGTGCTTTATGTATATTATGGAGACTGCACAGAAGTAGGAGATTGCTTCCTTGGCAAAAGTACAAAAAAAAAAAAAAAAAAAAAGTATAGTTTAAAACATGTCTGTCAATAAAAATCCATAAAATGTTTAGTGGTTGGCTGTTTTCCCTCTTGTTTTGAAGCCACAGCGTGCTCCCGCATCTCTAAATCTTACCTAACAGAGCTTCCTGTGAGGTTTCACTTAGTTGCAAAATAGAGAATGAAGTAAAAGGACTGGAGGAAAAACAGAAGGCAGTGAAGAAAACACAATCAAACCTGAACAGCCACACAAGACGACAGGGCTGTCCAGTCCAGGAATAGTGTGAAGACTTTGAACCAGGTAGGCGCCTGTTTGAATTTTGTTCCAAAACGTATGGGTTAAGCCATCACAAGTGGCATTTCCAAAGCTTATGTTGTGATGAGAGGGCTGGAGAGGAGGCATCTCTTATCCCCAGACTGTTCAGGTTTCCCTCCATTAATCTGAAGTTGGCTTCCTCTCTTGACAGTAACAATCTGATTTTGGGGGCGGGGGGACATACTGGTGATTGCACATTTTACAGTCTAAGTGAACTTGTGTGAAAATATTACCCACATAGAACTGCTTACCATAAGTAGTATGACCCCTGACCCCTGATGATGACGACCCTATTCGCCTTTTGCTTCCATTTGACTTTTATTGGAAATACTAATTCAAACGAATTGCTACCACAAAATTACAAAAACCTTTTCCAAAATTGCTTGAAAAGGGCTCGATGCTCATTTGATAGTGGTAAACAAACTGATCGCAGTGCTCGTCACCATTATAAGCACAAAGTCAATAACTCATGAATATAAGCTGGTTTCATGTAATATGCTCGGTGAAAGGTGGAATGAACATCAAATTGAAATTAAGTTCATTTAAAGACATATTGATGTTGAACATTGCACAGCAGTGAAACCCTTCAGTAAAAATGGACAACTTCATAAATGTATGGATGCACCACTATCGGGGTCATTGCTTGAAATTCTGACCCCCCGAAAAAGTCTTCTGGACCCCATCTTTTACAATAAAATATTGTGGTTTTCTCCATCTGTGGGCTCTCTCAAGCTGTGGATTACTCCAAGTTTCCCTATATTTCACCCTAGTCATGTTGGTTCTGGCCACAAAGCATGATAAAAATGATAACCAATGTGAGCATGCACCAAACCTCTTGGTAGGACGTCACAATGGGCAGGCTGATTTGTCAACGCACCTGTTAGACTGGCTAGGTAAGAAACTAAAGAAACAGAAGTCTTCAACTTAGAGAGAAACAGTGCAAACCATTTCCAGTTAAGAAACCAAAACTGGCCATTTTTCTGCAGGGGATTTTTTGGCATCAACCCATAGAGATGGTATGAATCATTGAAAGTGAATGCCTTCCACAAACTTAAGAATTCAGTTTGTCAATGTAGACATTTTCCACTTGCAATGCATCAAATTACCTTTTATAGAAAATGCCAGCAGAACAAAACTACCATTGATTTTTATATCAAATATTAATAGGGACTCAGCCACCAAAACCATAGGCTGTATATATCCATGGTCTAATTTTCCCTGAGAAAATCTTGTCATTGTTCTTTCATGGGAAATCTCAGTTCGAACACACTGCTAGCAATGTACTGAAATACATTTCAGTCAGGAAAACTCATGTTTCAATAAAATAGAACAATTTATTCATGGGTATAAGCATTACATTGTATTTTGGCGGCGGTTCTGCTCTGGAGGAATGTCCTACCTGGGCACAGCAAACAGTCATGAAACAGAAATCAAAATCCCCCCGATGTGAGCAGAACCAAACAGGTGGAGGCTGAGGTGGAGGAGGCAAGCAAAAACCAAAGAGCGTGTTGCATAGCATGAAAAGTCATTGCAAACAGCAGCAGAAGTGAGTGAGCTTAACGTCTTTAATAGATCGCTGTATAACCTCATGTGATGTGTATCCTCCAATTGTTGTGTGCCTGCTGATGCTGACGTGCTGGTAGCTTACCAGGCTGCTTTCAGCTGATGTACCTCTACTCGAGTTTCCTGCCTGAACTAGTTACACTTATTAATGCCAGAAACACCAGGATTATGATGCTGCATTGTTAAAAGCAGGTCCTACATTGCAAGATACATGAAGAATGTTAGCCATGTTATGGTTGTCAAGTCATGTAAAGCTACAATGCACAAATTAATTCTATTTGAATTCTATCCTGTTACGTCCCAAAATGTGCATGTTCCAATAACAGACGGACAAAAAAAAAAAAAAAAAAAACTGAAAAGTCCCTTCGACCCAAAAAATATTCACCTATGAACTCTAGCTTTTCTCTTAAGTTTTCTCTTAAGTAGGTTCAAACTCAGAAAAAGAATTATTTTCATATTGTAAGACAATGTCACATACATATTCTGTGTCTGATTGCAGTGCTTCACTGAAGCTATTATATTGAAAGAAATATTCAAACCCAGGGCACCATGTTTTTATGGTCACAGAATTACATCAAAAGGAAAATATCTAGATCTTGTTCATTCTAGACACACTTATTAATTCAGTTGCACATATACTGACCAGCATTGAAAACATACCACCGTAATTTCAAGGCCAAAATACAAATTATGCATGTTTGTGAAGTGTACTTGTTATCAAAGTATTATGCCTCCTGACAAGTTGACAAAATGCAAAATTAGGTCTTTGGCGCATTTTAATGCCATTTCAGGCGAAAAAAAAAAAAAATCAAGATTTTTGCCACCAGGGCAAAATGCAGTAACGTCTTTCTGGGTCTGTTCACGAAACCTGGTCTTTCAAAAGGTGGCAAGGCAAAAGCCACTATAAGTCAGTTGATAAACATCACCGTTCGATGGCTAATGAGGGGAGAACTTGATGAAAATGAGTAGAAACACACGCTTAGAATGTTACGAGTGCGCATACCCATCTGCGCTTTTGCTACTTGGCAGCACTGTCATTATTCTATCACTGGGAAGATTGACTAAAAGTTTTGGGGCATCTGTCTAGTGCCTGACTGTCCAGTTTTCCACCCACGGTGTAAATTAAAGAATTGAGATCATTCAAATTGACTCGAACTGCTCACCAAGGTGATGTCAAAGGGGTCGAGTGTCTGAATCAGTCATAAGTTGCCTAACAGCTGTAAAAATTGGTGTGTTAAACCCCCATCTGAGCCCATTTTTACCAAAGACACTACTGTAGAACTGTTTAAAAGCAAGGGAAGGGTTACTCAAGTAGAGGCAGGAAATCTTTACCTAAATCATTGCTTGATAGCAGGTGACTCCAGGCCAGATTCTGGCCACATTAACTGGAGTCGGCACAGAGCCGGCGCAGATCCGGAGTGGAGGTGCTTGCTAAATTGTCTGTGACCAGTTTGATCATTAGAAACATCAATCTGATTTTGTTTGTTATAAACACACATCATAAACATAAATTCTATCTTGGCCATGAAATTAAGGTGTTGCTTTTTCAATGTCGGTCAGTATACTTGGGATCGCTGGAAACCTTTGGATCTCGAATTTAAAAATGGGCCAGAACATCCACAGGTTTGAATACAGCAGCTGCATTTGATGGACCAGTATATGGGTCTGATAAATTCAAAAATACACACAAAACTCATCTGGTGTTGGATTGACCAAAGCAGGGCTCCGAAAGACTTCAGCCTTTAGATCACAACTAGCCAGTCTTACTCCCAACCAAAGCGACATTAGGGTGAATCTTCCAGCGACTTCCTATTCTTGCCTAAACCCAAACTAAAAACGTACACCAAAAAAATAAACAAACTGTCGAAACATCACAACTGAGACGCATGGGAAGAATGTCTCAAACTAGAATGTCTCGAACTAAATTAATCCTTGCCTAAAACAAGCCATGCAATCTTCTACAGAATGCTTCTTCTCTCCAACTGCGGCGAGGGCATGCTCAAGATCACGGGGTTGAGCAAGAGCCTGCAAGGTCTTGCCTCTTTAGTGATTAAACTACATACAATTTTGCTTAGATGAGCGAGAACATCTGCAAGCAGCCTCACCTTGCTTTTCAAGATGGCGATCAGTGTTGTGCAAAACTTGCTCAACAGAATTTGATGCAAATCCTAGGTGGTTGCCATGTGGAAAACTGTGCAAGAACTTGTGAATCATTCAAAACTCGAGAGTCTCTCCGTAGCCCTTTGGGTTTGAACATGCCCCAAGTCCTCTTGTAGGGTGCAGACAGGCGGAGTCAATCTTGCAATCGGCTGCTCGTTAAGTTGGAGCTCCAAATCTCAGAGAGGGAAAGACATTGGATAACCAACAAAAGGTTAAAACACCCCAGCACATAGCAGATACTTGCATGTTGCAACACGCATACCATTCTTATTCAACACAAATTCTATTCATTAACCCTTTCGCAGGCACAGCGACATTTTTGTCGTTTTAACCAACGTGTTTTATAAAGTCTTCTTTAAATTCCCCGATTGCGGGAATTCCCTTGTTAGTTACACTCATTACCATTGGCTGTCTCTCAGGTCACCCAGCACTGTATTTTTAGCCGTGAATGAGGCATGGGATTTCCTAAAAACGCTAAATACGAGACTACTTCCCGGTCAAATTGTGGGACATGTGAACATGGCATCGACGAGTACAAATAGCCGGCATTCTAGCCGTGTTTCTAAACGTAAATACAACGTGGATGAAGTTTTTGCTTTATTGAATGACTCTGACGATGAGTTTGAATATCCAGAGAGCGGGAGTGACTTGGATCCAAACGATTTTAGCGATTCTGGAGAGGATTAAAACATAAAAACATCAGTTATGGGAAACTTATTATGAGATTTGGTGTTATTTTATTGTTATTTTGAATAACAATCATATTTTGGTAAAAACCCAAAATTAATCCGTCCGTGGGGGTATGCATCTGGGCCAAAATTTGCCTGCGAAAGGGTTAACATACAATAGGCTCCACATAAGGAGTATAAAGGCTTGTCTGAGGAGATTATTTTCCAGCTTAACATTAAGAGGGTTTCCAACTAAATGACAACATATCAGACTCAGACTCTCAGGTTCAGAGAAAATACTGCTTTTTAAACAGGATTACAGGTAAAACATTCAACATAAATTTGTGAAATGGGGCCAAGGACCTTGTATTACTGATTGGCAATATGGACCTGGATATAAAATAGTTTTACAATTGTTTGAATGTTTTGAGAATAAAAAGTACCAATTCCTTTCAAAATCAAAAAAATTGAATGGTACTGCATTTACAAAGGAAGTCCCTCAATATACTTTGGTCCCAGCTTATTACAGAAGTAGTGAGCCTGTTTCATTTCCCTGAAGGGTCTTAATCAATTATATCACTTTTTTAATTGCATATGCATAATTTTCTTCCAGGGAATTATCGTAAAAGAAAAAGAAGCCTAGCTCCTTGGACAAGCTTATTTTGTTATTATTGGAATTAATTTGGGTGATCTGTGATTTAACTTCCAGTTGTGCTGGATGAGTTGGCTTTGTTTAGCTCATGGTTGTTTTTTTTTCTTCTTCTTTCAGAGAGTAAACCAACTGCTGTCTTTCAAACGGGGACATGGAAAACACTGTTGGTCATTTCGTAACATTTTTATCTGTTCTGGTCACCCAAGGTAATTACCGTATGGATTTATGTCCTTTGGGTCCCGTAGAAAGTGAATGGATGTAAGCAAATATAATTTGTTCAATTCCATTTTATGTAAAGTATACATAGGTGTCAACTATGGTGGGGTCATTGAGGGTAAAGGTGCGTTTACCGGCGCTCGACTACGAGGCCACGACTATGCGGCTATGACAATTTTTTAATTGCTATATATGTTTTCCTATAGGGGTATTTACTAGCGTGCGACAACGACTACGTGACTACGCAACAAAAAAATCCGATTGCTCAGTGGGGCATTCCAGATCGTTGTCGCGTGACCAAAACAGGGGATTCCCAGCATTTAATGTCACTTTCAGTGAGACAACACGTGCTTTCTGGGCAATTCACCCAAGAAAATGCCCCGAAAAGGAGTTCTCAGCGTTGAGGATGTGGAACGCCTGGTCAACTTAGTACGTAAAAATACCTTCATCTGCGACTACACTCGATCTGATCATACGGATGCCGTAAAATTGCATTGCAAGCAATGCCGCAATTCCAGTCACAATAATGTCCTCAGCCAACCAACGTACTAGGGTTGAATGGACTAGTGCCATGATGGAGATGCTCGAGGACCCCAGGCCCAAACCAGAAATTTTATGTTGTGTGTAGTCGTAGTCGCATCTCAATAAACACACCTAGCGACAAAAATATTTTTTGTCACTGTTGCATAGTCGTTGTCGCATAGTTACAGCCGCGTAGTTGAGCGCCAGTAAACGCAGCTTAATGCCTTTGCTGCTACGGTTGGGGAGTCATTCCCCCCCTCCCCCCCGACAAATGCTGGAAGCAAAATATTTCCACATATGGACTTAAGAAAAATCAGGTTAAATACTCACATATCACTATGCATTCTCTCATTTTGGAGCCAAACTTGACCCGCATTAAACCGAGCTTTCTGTCCACTGCGTCCACAGTCCATCCCGAAAAGTAGCTATATTCAGTTCAGCGCATCATGTAACATCTCACTTACTCAATGTGATAAACTGAGTAGCAAATATCAAGTTAGCCCATTATGTCACAAAATTGGTGGCTAACTGTAGCGAATGCTGCATTAATCAAGCTTCCGACTGAAATGTCCAATTTACTAAATTGTTACAGGCTATCGAACAGTCCCTCTCAACTGTGTTAAGTGATTTCTAAAATGAAGTTATTTTAAAATTAAATTAATGCAGTTGTGACGGTTAACTTTTAAATAAATGCAATATTTATTTCGTTGAATGTACACTGCTCGACCAAAAAAAAAGTCGCACACTCAAATATTGAGTTGGAACCCCTGTTGCTTTGATTACAGTGCATATTTGTCTTGTCATTGTTTTGACAACTATATGCATTGCCAGAACATTTATTTTTGATCAGAAATGCCATAATTTTTGGCCGAGATCTTGTCTTCTCGACATAATGGTTGAACCACTCGGTGGTCTTTCTTGAGCACATCCCAACAACTTTTAATGTGTTTGAGGTCAGGACTTTGTGGTGGCAAATTTGTTTGTGAAAATGATTCCTCATACTTGTTTTTGTCATTCATGGTTTTCTTGGCTAAATACAGGCCAATAACTTGCCCGTTTTGAAATACTGTAACATCTTTTCCACCATCAGGGGATGTGTCTTCCGACATGATTTTTTAAGAAATGAGTAGCGACGCACTTCATCAGTCAGGGTTAAAATGATTATTGCCAGTTGAAACATATTAATAACCGCAATAATGATTCAATTATAGAATTTGTTCATTAATTTCCAAACGGTGACTTTTTTTTTGGCCGGGCAGTGTATAACACATTAATAAAAATAACATACATAGATCTATTAAAATATGCAAATTACAACCCCAATTCCGAAATAGTTGGGACAAAGTGTAAATTTTAATAAAATTAAAATGCAATGACTTTCAAATCACACCACCCAGTATTTTATTCACAATAGAACAGCGATTACATAGCAAATGTTGAAACTGAGAAATTTTACAATTTCATCCACAAAATGAGCTCATTTCCAATTTGATGGCTGCTACAGGTCTCAAAAAGTTTGGACAGAGGCCTGTTTACCATGGTGTAGCATCCCCTTTTCTTTTTAACACAGAGTGGAGACGCCTGGGCATTGAGGAGACAAGTTTCTTGAGTTTAGCCATTGGAATTTGATCCCACTCTTGTTTAAAACAGGCTTCCAGCTGCTGGAGAGTTTTGGGTCTCCTTTGACAGACTTTTCGCTTAATTATCCACCAAATGTTCTCAATCAGTGAAAGATCAGGACCGCAGGCAGGCCAGTTCAGCACACGGACTCTTCTACTACTAAGGCATGCTGTTGTAATAGCTGCAGTATGTGGTTTTACATTGTCTTGCTGAAATACACAAGGCCTTCCCTGGAATAGATGTCGTCTGGAAGGGAGCGTATGTTGCTTTAAAACCTTTAAATACCTTTCAGCATTCATGGTGCTTTTTAAAACATGCACGTGTCCCTCACCATATGCACTAATGCACCCCCATACCATCAGAGATGCTGGCTTTTGAACTGAACGCTGATAACAGGAGGGGCGATCTTTCTCCTCTTTAGCCTGGAGGACACGATGCCCATGATTTCCAACAAGAATGTCAAATTTGGACTCGTCTGACCACAGGACACTTTGCCACTTTGCTACAGTCCAATTTAAATGAGCCTTGGCCCACAGAACACGGCGGCGCTTCTGGATTATGCTCAACAATGGCTTCCTTTTTGCATGATAGAGTTTTAGGTGGCATCTGTGGATGGCACGGCGGACTGTGTTTACAGACAGTGGTTTCTTGAAGTATTCCTGGGCCCATTTAGTAATGTCAATGACAGAATCATGCCGGTGAGTGATGCAGTGGCGTCTGAGGGCCCGAAGATCACGAGCATCTAGTAAAGGTCTTTGGCCTTGTCCCTTACGCAGAGATTTTTCCAGTTTCTCTGAATCTTTTGATGATGTTATGCACTGTCGATGATGAGACCTTCAAAGCCTTTGCAATTTGACTTTGAGGAACATTGTTTTTAAAGTATTCCACAATTTTTTTACATGAGTCTTCACAGGTTGGAAAGCCTCTGGCCATCTTTACTTCTGAGAGACTCAGCCTCCCTAAGACATCCCTTTTATAGCCAATCATGTTAAACACCTGATGCCAGTTAACTTAATTACTTGCTAAATGTTCTTTCAGCTGATTGTCATATATATTAATTGCTTTTGCAGCCCTTTTTTGCCTGTCCCAACTTTTTTTAAATCTGTTGCAGCCAGAAAATTTGAAATAAGCTCATTTTGTGGATAAAAATGTAAAATGTCTCAGTTTCAACATTTGAAATGTTATCTATGTTCTACTGTAAGTAATATATTGGCTCATGTGATCTGAAAGTCATTGCATTTTGATTTTATTCACAATTTACACTTTATCCCAACTATTTCGGAATTGGGGTTGTAGTTGGACCATTATTAAGCAATAATTCATGGTCCGAACTAACTGTGTTATACCCATCATAAAATAATCCACCCACACTGATGTTCAGCAGTTTTAGTTTTATTGAGAGTTTACAAGATAGTTCCAGCTGCGCATTTGTTGACATACAATCCCAATTCTGAAAAAGCAGGTCCATCATGGAAAAAGCAAATAAACTGAAAAAGGAGTGAATTTTATATGCATTCAATAAATTAGCAGGTGCTAGAATCCAAAACGATTTCCTCATTGATAAATAATTTCTTAACCCTAGAACACTATTGCTAAAATTAGTAACACCATCACTAACGCCGGGTGATTTTTACCCGATATAATATACCCAATAAAAAGTACTTGTCATCAAAATATATCAAAATATGACAATACATGACAAATTAGAGTAGTGTTCTTTTATTTTCAACTGTGCCATGTCTAACAAAATGAAAAAAAGCACCATGAGGTGAACAGAACACCCGTGCCTTCAAAGATGTCAAAGACAATGCTGAAGCTACCCAGGGACCCATGACACTCAGACAAACGCAACATATTGAAAATCACGTAAACACGTTTGCTCGGGTGAAAATCACCCGGCGATAGTGTTCTAGGGTTAAATTCATTTCAGAACGGCACCCATGAACATATTAATTGAGCACAGTTGTGCAGTTCAATCAGTCATCAGTTGTCCAAAGTAGATCGCCCTGCCCCTTTTGCTCCGGTTTTTGTCAGAAAGGCTAGCAAAGCAATTAACTTTGCTTTTAGCTGTAAAAACTAATTCTTAGAGAATCTATTAGAGTGTTGTAATGACTGCTACTCAGCAATGGGTGTATTTTTCCACAGATTCTGGAAAGGGACCTCTACCAATTGATCTGAGGATTATGCTAGTGGGTAAGACTGGATCAGGAAAGAGTGCAGCAGGAAACACCATCCTGGGGAGAGAGGCTTTTAAGGAGAGATTTTCCCCTACGGCTGTAACCTTAAAATTTGAGACACATAGTGGAGACGTGGCAGGGAGAAAAATTTCTGTGATAGACACTCCTGGGATCTTTAGCATAGATCCTTCTAGTGAGGAAGTCAAGCGTGAAATGGAAGAAGCCAGAAATCACTTGTTCCTATTGGTGATCAGGCTGGGGAGATTCACAGCAGAAGAGAGGGACACTCTAAAATGGATCCAGGAGAACTTTGGAGAAGAAGCTTTGCAGTTCTCAATGGTGCTTTTCACTGGAGGAGATCAGCTGAATGCACCAGTGGAGCAGTTTCTGACAGAAAGTAGCAGCCTTCAGGAACTGGTCAGCAGCTGTGGTGGCGGATATCATGTCCTCAATAACAAAGACAAGAGTAACCACATTCAGGTCATAGAACTGCTGGAGAAGATGGAAGCAGTGCTGCTTAACATGGCTGGATACCATCAGGTCTCCAGAATCATACAACAAGTTCAAAAGAGGGAAGAGATTAGTCTGATCCAGGCAGCACTGATAGTAATATTAGTTGCTGCAGTAGGATTTGGATGGTGCAAAATCCAAAAAATACAAGCAGAAGGGGAAAGAAAGAGAAAGGAACTAGAAAGAATGATAAGAGCAGAGGAGGAAATAAAGAGAGATGAACTAGAGAGAACGATCAGAGCAGAGGAGGAGATAAAGAGAGATAAACTAGAGAGAACAATCAGAGCAGAGGAGAGAAAGAGAGATGAACTAGAGAGAACGATCAGAGCAGAGGAGGAGAGAAAGAGAGATGAACTAGAGAGAACGATCAGAGCAGAGGAGGTGAGAATGAGAGATGAACTAGAGAGAACGATCAGAGCAGAGATGGAGATATAGAGAGATGAATGAGAGAGAACAATCAGAGCAGAGGAGGAGAGAAAGAGGGAGGAGTTAGAAGTCCTGTTTCCACCCAAAGTACTCAGAACTTTTTCTTCCAGGGACTACTGTTCTTGGAACAAAAAGGTTCCCTTAGCCAATTGATCTCTGTGTTTTCACAACAGTCTTAAGACTGAAATCAAGGCAAATTGAGCCCCTCAGAACAATAGTGGTCTAACTCCATTTTTTATCATTTTGAGAAAACAGCTTTCAAAGTTTCGATGTTGTCAAATTCAGCATGCCAGTAAGTATTTAGACGTGTCTTGAAGTGACATCCTTTGAATCTTCGCTTTCATGGTCAGAAAGTATTTTGTTGTCAACGTTGGCGATTTTTGTTATTTTTGCATGTTTCGCTTAAAAACTAAGAATTTTGGAGTTAGGCCACTCTTGCACTACTATCTATATTTCAGAGGTGGAACTAACAATCTTCTGGCCCATTATTGCATGAATAGATTTACCTTTAGCATGAAAAATATGGGTCTAACTTGAAAAATTCTAAAATCGGAGTTAGACCACTATTGTTCTCAGGGGCTCAATTAGTCCACTGAAGTATGAAAAACTGATAGCTGTTTCACATGTCATTTTTGTTCACAAGGAACAAAGAACAAAATAGACTAGTTTGCTGCTTCAGGTTTTTGAAAATGGCGATTGAATGAAAATGTTGTGACAACTCAATCAGAAATGTTTAGTGCTGCAATCCCTGCACCAAAGTTCTGGTAATATTGGACTTGAAGTGTCACAGGTCATGATAAAAGTATATCACATCTGGTACTGTGGACCCTTAAGTCATAATAATGTAAAATGTGGTATCAAAAGCAAAACTAAGCCACTTTAGTGGCTTCCAGGTGGCGCTACCGGCAGACTAAATGAGATATGGACCTAAAAATGTGGCTTTTTCCGTGAGACTACCATATCTACCTATGTGCCAAGTTTCATTCAATTCCAGTGGGTCAATTCCTCAACTTCTTCAAAAAGTGCCATTTTCTCCTGGAATGGCTCTTAAACATTTAAGATCATCCACCTAATTTTAACTATAACTTACTTCATTGATTTATGGTAAAGAATTATTCAAAATCTAAATCACCCATGTGAAAAATAATTGCCCTTTAAACTTATTAACAAGTTGTGCCACCTTTGGTGGCAATAACTGTAGTTGAACATTTGGAAGTCAGGTGTCATGGCATAACGAGCCTGCAAACACGAAATTGCTAGAGTAACCGCATTTATAGAGTAACCCACGAAGAATAAATTATACTATCCATCCATATTTCTTTGGGTGAAAACACATTGAAAGTGTGAAGTAAGGTAAACCGGTGAATTCGGGGTGGAGTTTCAAACTGTTTGCATCCCGTGCATCCTTGAGAAGTTTGGGGAAATTTTATCAAGCAACTGTCTTTAATGTTTGCAGAACCTGTTTGTTGCAACGTTTTGTCTGACATGCAGCTGTCATAGATCCTTTTGCGACCGCTTCCAGTTCGACGGCTGCCATGGGACGACATAACAATCAACGTAGGCCAACTTAAGAGCAATAATAACGCTACAAAAACCCGAACTATGACAAACTGATGCTATGAACAGGCTCTACGATCAATAAAGATAGTTTTTTGGTAAAAATTTCATCAAACTTCTCAAGGATGAACGCGATATAAACAGATTGAAACGCTTACAGGAAATCTCCTATGATCTTGAAATAGTTAGCCTAACGCTTTCAAGAAGTTTCACGTCGTCACGTGCATGCGCCCCGACTGACATAGTCCCTTTAAGTGCAGGACTTAGTCAAATCCCTGTGTGCTCGTGGATTGATTTATTACTTTAAGACATCGTTGACGTTGTTTTTATTTTTTATTTATAATTTTCAGTTCTCAATCGCAGTTTTGTTAACTTTAGGCAACCAAGCTATTTGGTTAGGTTCAGGCAACAAAACTACTACCTTAGATTTAGGCACCATAACTATTTGGTTTGGTTCAGGAAAAGATCTTGGTTTGGGTCAAAATAGACCCTTTCACAATGTTTACCACAACTTCAAACGGCTTCCTTATAGAAGCCTTCTGGCAGAAAGGATTAAGAGCAAACTTCACCCACATGTATTAAAACCAATGAAGAAGAACAAGAAGAACTCTCTAAAGAACAAGGAACAATTCTTGATAAGAGACATAAACCATGAATAGTTTGGCTGCTAGCTAGCTATGGCAAGGAGCATCCATATTGTCTATTTCTAGGAGGACAGGAGGCAATCAGTTCCTCTATTACTTCTGTCCAGCAAGAAAATGTTGTGGTTTTCATGCTGTATTTTTCCTCTCTTGACTGTAATTTTCCGCTCCTTTTTAGTGATGTGCATGCTTATCTTTTGGTTGTAGTTCTCAAGGGCAGTTGGCAGTGTTTTGGTTTGCCCATCCTGTTGTAGCGTGAGAATGAGAAGGTGGAAAGGCCGCATTTGGAAGATATTTCCTGTAATGAAGGAATAAAAACTGGGTGTGATAGGCAAAATGTCAGTTCTTCTTGCGCAAAAAGAACTCGGCTTTATATTTATCAATATGCCTCAATAAAGCCTAATTGTCTGAAGAATCTGTCTCTCTCTAATTGCTTGAGGATGGGATAACCTCATAATATGAAAATATATCTGAATGAAAACCACAACAAAAACACAGGACCTATCTTGGAAGAAAGGCATCATTGATTATTAGACACAATCCTTTGCTGCTGTAGCAGTTGGATGTGTCAATTTTTGTTTTCTGTTCACATCAAGCACATGACGATGGCCATATATTGGGTGAGGGAGTGTATAGGTCCTGCAGAAAGGACATTCAATTTTCCCTCAAACTTGTCTCAAGGTAACTTTAAAACCCTTGCCACCATTTTTCTCTTGACCCATGGAAGGGCCAAAATTCACCAGCACTCACATGATGGCAGAATGGCAGCATGTTTATTGTTTTATTACAAATAATTCTGAAGTACTACGCCTAGTCAAGAAAAAAAAATATATTTTTCACCAATGTTATGGAGCGCACAGTATGTATATTGTCTTCCCTATTTGTGGATGTCAAAAAAAACTTTGGAATCATGGGCATAGGTAACACAAATAAAGTTTACGGGGGAAAAATTGTGCAAACACTGAAGAACCTTAAGATGAATATTCTTCGGTGCTAATATACATTGCAGTGAAAAAGTATTTGCCCCCTTCCTGATTTCTTTTTTTTTTCACATTTGCCACACTAAATTGTTTCAGATCATCAAACTAATTTTAATATTAGACAAAGATAACCCGAACCAATAACAACTATATTCACAATAACATACTATTCTTTCACAATAACAACTGTGATTGACCACATTTTTTAAGTTCAATTTCACTAGCCACACCCAGGTCTGATTATTGCCAGATCTGTTGAATCAAGAAATCACTTAAATTGAACCTGTCTGACGAAGTGAAGTAGGCTAAAAGATCTCAAAAAGCAACACATCATGCTGCTATCTAAAGTAATTAAAAAACAGAAGAGAAACAAAGTCATAGACATCTATCAGTCTGGAAAATGTTACAAAGCCATTCCTAAGGCTTTGGACTCCAGCAAACCATGGTGAGAGCCATTATCCATAAATGAAAAAAACTTGGAACAGTGGTGAACTTTCCCAGGAGTGGCCGGCCTACCAAAATTACTCCAAGAGCGCATTGACGACTCATCCAGGAGTACACAAAAGAACCCAGAACAATCTAAAGAACTGCTGGCCTCACTTGCCTCAGTTAAAGTCAGGGTTCATGATTCAACAATAAGAAAGAGACTGGGCAAAAATGGCATCCATGGGAGATTTCCAAAGCAAAAACCACTGCTGACCAAAAAGAACACAAATGATCGTCTCACATTCGCCAAAAAAAATCTTGATGATCCCCAATTATTTTTTCCCCAATATTTTGGGTAAATATTCTGTGGACTGACAAGACAAAAGTTGAAATTTTTGCAGGGTGTGCATTCCATTGCATCTGGCGTAAAACTTACACAGAATTTCATAAAAAGAACATCATACCAACAGTCAAACATGGTGGCGGTAGTGTGATGGTCTGGGGCTGCTTTGCTGCTTCAGGACCTGGAGGACTTGCCGTAATTGATGGAACCGTGAATTCTGCTCTCTACCAGAAAATCCTGATGGAGAATGTCCAACCATCATTTTGTGACCTCAAGCTCAAGCGCACTTGGGTTTTGCAGCAGGATAATGATCCAAAGCACACTAGCAAGTCCACCTCTGAATGGCTTAAAAAGAAAATGAAAGTTTTGGAGTGGCCTAGTCAAAGTCCAGACTTAAATCCAATTGAGATGCTGTGGCATGACCTTAAACAGGCCATTCATGCTTGAAAACCCTTAAATGCGGCTGAAATATAACAATTCTGCCAAGAAGAGTGGGCCAAAATTCCTACACAGTGATGTGAAAGACTCATTGCCGAGGGAGGCACAACCAGTTGTTTGGTTCAGGGGGCAATTACTTTTTCACATCGGGCCAGGTAGGTTTGGATAGCTTTTTCCCTCAATAAATGAAATCATCATTTAAAAACTGCATTTTATATTTACTTGGGTTATCTTTGTCTAATATTAAAATTTGTCTGATGATCTGAAGCACTTAAGAGTGACATTCAAAAAAAAGAAAAGAAATCAGGAAAGGGGCGAATACTTTGTCACAACACAGTATATGTTTGCCCCTCTGTCTGTCAGCGGCCAGTCTTGTCTGTGTGCTGTGTGGCTTTACTTTTCCATTCCTCAGATTTGTCTGTTTCCAACTTACACACGCACACACTCACACACACATACGCGCACGTGCGTGTACATGCGCACACACACTGCCTCATATTGTCAGCAAATTTCGATGTTTTGTGCATAACTTAGTGATGCAAAATTTACTGCATACTAAGGATAATTTTGGCCTTCTCCGTTGATTTTTTGGCACACAGAGGGCAGCAAGACCAAGGACCCACCCAGAAACTAGCAACCAAGCAACCTGCTTGCATGATTTTCCTGCATGTAAGACACGCTGGCAAACAAACTGAAGATTAACCAATATTAAGAGAAAGCAAAATGGCAGGCAAATAGTTTTGCAACTGGTGGACTGTAATGTGTTGTTTGAGAAATGTTGCTATGCTAACAATTATCGCGCTCAGTGGGTGAATTCACCCCATTCCAGTTTTTCCGGCTGTTACACTATGGCTTCATGGTCGAGGCTGAATAGACTTCTTAGCATTACATTAGTCAGGATGGCTTTGAGTGTCAAACACATGAATCATTCTGCAATCAAGGGAACAAGATAGTTTGTCCTGCGAGTTTTTGTTGGTCTGTGAATAACAAATACCCTGCATATGTACACAGAGGTCCTGGTGTCTCTGGTGGGTCATTTTATTTCAAATACGCTGACATGGGAAGCAGTTCATTACTAAACACACACTGAGGTTGGAGGCTAACAAAGGAACAATGTGTGAGGGTTTATCTGAAATATGAGGACCTGGATCTCCGCAATCTCTGGAGGAACATTTAAATAGAAGGCACTGGCATTATTACACTTAATTGAAAACTTGTCTCTGTCTCGTTTTTATTGTGAGTGCGTGCGTGTGTGTGTGTGTGCACGCCTGTGGAAACGTTCCAACTAAAAGGTTATTATTCACATGTAATTTAACAGAAATTTCACTCTTCTGTCATGGACATGTTTCATAATAGCAAGTTTTTGGATGAAATTTTTATTTGTTCCAACAGTGCACTGGGCCATGACATTGATCCTCTGCTGAACTTACCTGGGCTTTCTTCTCCATGGCGACATTAACTTGGGAACCAATCAACCAGCAGTGCTAATGTGAGACAATGCAGTTATTATTTTAGTTTTCTCTAAAAATGGAAAGTAAGTAGCAGGGACTGCATATTCATCTCATGCTGAATTCCTATTTCTGCTAATGACCGGTTGGGGAATTCCACCGGGTGTATGGGGGAACGCCGTGTCCTCCCCATTCTCTCACACACACAAGCTCACACATCAACACATGCCAAACACGTACACACAAACACACACACACACACACACACACACACACACACACACACACACAACTCACACACAAACGCGCCTAGAACACGTACACATACACACTAACACACACACACACATACACACAGACATACCCATCTCACATGCAAACACATCCAGAACACGTTCACATACACACTTAAGCGCGCACACACAAACACGTAAGCTCACACATAAACGCATGCAGAACACGTGCACAAACACGCTGACACACACACAAGCTTGCACATGAACATGCAGAATACATACGCACACTCACAAACACACACATCTGCACAGACACACATTCGTACAAACACACCCGCAAGCTCAGACACAAACATGTAGACCACACACATACACACACTCCCACGCACACACTCACTCAAACAGGCAGAACACACGCATATACATGCTCAGATACATATGTATTCACCCACACGTATACATGTACAGTTGTGTTCAAAAGTTTGCATACCCTGGCTGAATTTGTAGAATTGGTAACATTTTTTAAGGTAAACATGAATTGCCAGGCAAAACACATTTCTTTTATTTCTTATTGGATTCATGTCCAACTGTAGGGTCATGTAGAAAGGCATAATCATCAAATAAAACATGGCAATAAGGGGAAAAAATGAAATGAACCCTATTCAAAAGTGTGCATACCCTTAGTTCTTATTACTGTGTTTTGCCCCCTTTAACATCAATAACAGTGTGCACTCTTTTGTGATAGTTGTTAATGAGGCCCCTAATTCTCTCAGGTGGTATAGCTGCCCATTCCTCCTTGCAAAAGCTTGTACAAATTCTTTGGTCATCTTGCATGAACTGCACGTTTGAGATCTCCCCAAAGGGGCTCGATGATATTGAGGACAGGAGACTATGATGGCCACTCCAGAACCTTCACCTTTCTCTTCTGTTACCACTGGAGGGTCAACTTGGCCTTGTGCTTTGGATCATTGTCATGCTGGAAAGTCCAAGTGCGTCCCATGCACAGCTTTCGTGCTGAAGAATGCAAATTGCCAGCCAGTATTTTCTGATAGCATGCTGCATTCATCTGGCCATTAATTTTCACAAGATTCCCTCTGCCTTTAGAGCTCACACACCCCAAATCATCAGAGAGCCACCACCGTGCTTTACAGTGGGAATGGTATATTTTTCACCTTGGGCCTTATTGACCGCTCTCCAAACATAGCGCTTATGGTTGTGACCATAAAGTTCTATTTTGGTCTATTTTGGTCTTGAGGTGTGTCAAGGTGTTGTCTGGCATATTTTAAGCAGGCTTTTTGTGGAATTGGTGCAATAATGGCTTCCTTCTAGCAACTCGACCATGCAGTTCATGGTTTTTTAAGTACCTCTTTATTGTGCTCCTTGAAATGACCACACCATCTTTTTCCAGGGCATCCTGTATTTCTCTTGAGATAGCTTGTGGATTTTTCTGTGTGTCCTGAACAATTCTCCTGGCAGTTTGGGCTGAAATCTTTCTTGGCCTATCTGACCTTGGCTTGGTATCAACATATCCCCTAATTTTCCACCTCTTAATCGCGGACTGAACATTACTGACTGGCATTTTCAAGTCTTGAGATATCTTTTTATACCCTTTCCCATCTTTAAAAATTTGAACTACCTTGTTAAGAAGGTCCTTAGTTCTTTTCCGTTCCCCATGGCACAGTGTCTAGCCAGATCAGTGCATCCACTCAGGAGCTAACAAACTCAATGACTATATCCTCGTGGAGTGCAAGTGGCTTATTAAACCCTCTGCAGCGAGTCTACACCAATACAAGCTTACAAACCACCCTCCTTTCAAGTACAGCACTTGATTGACTATTTCATGCGCACATCACGGTACTAAAGGTCACATTGTATTTTGAAATGAACGTGTAGATGTGCACCCGAGAAAACAGAGTGAGCAGTTTTATTTATTGAATCAATGATTATTGCTCTTTTTCACAATGTGCCATTTCATGCACAAATGCCTTCATCTTTGTCAATGCTGTGTATTAAATATTTTTAACATAAATTTTATTTAATTACATTACCCTCTCTGAAATATTTTGGGTAAGAAATGTATCATTAGGGAACAAGACCGTCGTATACAATGCAACGCACCAATCGGTAGGCATGGTGACAATTACCTCTGCTTCCTGGTGGATAAAAGGCATGGGCATCCCAAAGTTTATACACGTTTTTACACCCTCCCCCTTTATGAAGCTCCCTCCATCGCTGTGAGGGAGACTTCACACGGAGTGACGCTCTGTAGTGAAGGGCTAGTGGTGAGGGAGTGGTTTGGGATTGAGCTAGGGTCGAGCATTTGAGGGTATGTAAACTTATGATCAGGGCCGTTTGGGCGGCTTCAGTTATTTCATTACGATTTAAAAAGGAGCCAAACACCTATGTGATGATAATTGACTTTACATGATCACTATCCTTCAATAAAAGACAAGTTTTTTGCATGACGAGTCATATTTTCAAAATAAGTGACAACATTTCACAAATTCAGCTTGGGTATGCAAGCTTTTGAGCACAACTGAACATATTCACACACAAGTACGCATACACATTCACACACAAACATGCATGCATCCACTCTCATTCACACACACAAGCAGACCTTCACAAACTTGAGATTGTGCACTTGTGTACCTACCTGTGATGTGGTAAGTACTGGTCTATGTATGTACAGCAGGGGTGTCAAACTGACCTGTAAAAGGGCCAAGAGGCTGCAGGTTTTCAATCCTACCAAGCAGAATCACACCTAAAACCACTGATTTTAATCAGCAGTCTAGGCCTGCACAACTGATTAGTTGTATCAGGTGTGCTTCTGCATTGTTGGAATGAAAATCTGCAGCCTCTTGGCTACTCAGGTCAGTTGTCAGAAATCCTGCTTGTTGTAAGGACCTCACATGCAAATACTGAGACTGGATATATGTTGGGAGAGAGAAATGGGAATGATTTGATGCTGTGATAGGTATATGCCATGACCTGATTAAAACTGGAAACCACTGGTGACATCAGGGGCTAAAATGGATTCTATGGTCAACTGACTAGGTCGTTGTGCAGAGATGCCAGCTTCAGTATGATGGTATTCCAAAGAATCGGATCTTTTGGCACAGCTGGTTGCCATATGGTTTGCTAGCGCTGCAATCCGGCTTTATAATTGGCGCTTGTTTTGGCGCTTTTAAATATCTGGAAGTAAAAGCCAATCAAAACAAAAAGAAAAGTTTCAAAAACTCCATCCAATGCAATAGAATTTCTAAAGAAAAAAAAGCAAATTCTCAACTGAAGAAAGATTGGCTCATTTAGATTTTTGTTTATAATTTTATGGCCTTTTACAATCAGAGCAAATACGATTCAAACTAGGGAAAAAAATATCCTGGTGTTTAAGAATTTCAGTGTGTTCCTGCTGATTGTGTGGACCAAGTTAAAAATAGATGCTGCTTGACGATACGCGTTAACGTGTGTGTGTGTGTGTGTGTGTGTGTATTCCTGCGTGTGGATATATGTGCATGTTCTTGTGCATGTGCTGGCTGTGTGTTCTTGTGTGTGTGTGAGTGTGTGTTTGTGTGTGTTCCTTCATGTTAATGGCCTTCCTGGCTCATTAGTACGTCCTGTAATGCATTTTATATACCACCAGAGTACACTTGTACGACCAGAGGGAGATTCGTAATACAGGAGGTTCAAATCTGAGCTCAAATATTCATTTCTCCCTTCACACTTACAATATCAGCTACAAAACTAACAGCCTTTTTATCATAATAGTAATATTATTATTATTATTATTATTGTTAAACAACCTTATTTACACCCTGTTGAAAAAAGCAAGTTTTTGAAAATACAGTAATTCTTTTATTATAAAGCCCGGAAACCCAATGCTGCATTTGAAAAGAAAAATCTTAGGCGTTAGGATGTTTCTTTCTTCATTTTATTAATTCCGATCCTGTCCTACTCAGGCCACTCAAGAAATCCTCCTTTTTTCTGAATTTACACTGCTTACTCCAAATTAGTGCCATTTGTTCTTAGTACTGCTTAATCTATCATCAACAAAAAAAAAAAAAAAGTTAAGGACCACTGTATTTTAACCCAAGAATGTGAAATGTTCAAACTTAACGTAAATCCCAGGTGTTGTTTATGTCATTAGTATTAATCCAAGACACTAATTGCATCAAAACATTTGATCAGACGACTTCATTACCCCAAAACAGGGTATACAGGGGGAGGACGAGAATCACACCAAGTTCTGACCATTAAATCAAGACGCCAAATAATGTCATAAGTCAGTTCAAAATCTTGTGTGAAAACCATGTATTCTCTTCACAGCTTGACAGCATATTGGTAAGCTCAGAACAAGAGAAAATAATAGTGAAAAGATTCAGTGGCCCTTAACTTTTTTGTTGAGCATAAATATTTACTAACTGCTCTGAGTTAGGATGGTTTTGAATGGTTTGATGGAAATTATTGCTGTTCTGAGTTAATACTATTTGTTCTTTTTACTGCTTGTTCTAAATTAGTTCTGTTTGATTTAAGCCAGAAGTGGCTTTCTGAAATAGTACTGGTTGATTTGAGTCAGTACTGTTTGTACAAATTAGTTCTGTCTGCTCTGAATACGTTCTATTTGTCCTGAGCCAGTAACACCATTTGTTTAGAATTAATACTAACTTGTTCTGAGTTAGTAGTGGTTGTTCTGAAATCGAACTAATTGTCCTGAATTAGTACTGTTTGATCTGAGTACTGTTTGTCTGTAATTATTTCTGTATGTTCTGAATTAGTAGTGTTTGTGCTGAGGCTTTGTTCTGAGTTAGTACTGTTTGCTCAGTATTAGTACTGTTTGTTCTGAGTTAGTACTGTTTGCACTGTGTAAGTACTGTCAATCCTATGAATGCATTGTTTGTTCTGTATTAGTAAGCTTTGTTCTGAATTAGTACCATTTATTCTGAGTCTGCAGTTTGCTCTGAATGTGCACTGTTTGCTCTGAATTACTCCTGCTTGTTCTGAGTTTATACTGTTTGTTCTGAGGTAGTCATTTTTGTTCGGAATTAGCCCAGTTTGTTGTGAATCAGTACTGTTCATTTTAAATTTGTACTGTTTGTTTTGAATCATTGCTGTTTATTCTTAGTTGGTCCTGTTTGGCATTAGTACTGTTTTTCTGAATTAGTTCTGTTTGCTTGGCATTACTTCGGTTTTTCCAAATTAGTACTGTTTGTTTAGTATTAATACTGTTTTTTTTTTTAAAAAAGTACTGTTTGTTTGCCATTAATACTGTTTTTCTGACTAAGTATTGTTTGCTCTGAGTAAGTAAGTTTCTTCCTGAGTAAGCACAGTTTGTTCTGATTCTGTACAATTTGTTCTGAGTTGGTTCTTTTTGCATATGAGCACCAAAGACTGGACTCTCTCTCCCCTCGGCATTCTCCTTTTGCCGTTTTCTGTGTGCACAGCTCTCTCTCTCTCCTCCGATCTTTCCCAGGAAAGCCGTGGGAATGTTCCTTCCTCAAAAAAAGGAAAAAAAAACTCAAATCAGTAGGAGTACCTTTCTTCTCTGGATAAGCCATTCACACCAGTTGCTATATGTATCCCGGGATAGCCAGAGGGCTGGCCATAGGGACCCAAAACGTGCCAACTGCTAAGCTCCTGTTTCACATTTCTGGTATTTTAATTCAGGTAATTTTAGAGAGAGAGGTACAGAAACCAAGGGAGAGGGAGAGTTTGAGAACAACAGAGATGGAAATACACCAAGATTTTATCAACCATCAACGTGATTTCAAAAAAAAAAAAAAACTGCACAATAGTTAACAGGCGTTATACCCGTCCAAAAAAAGTTTCACACTAATATTTTGTTGGGCCACTATTAGCTTTGATCATGGTGCACGTTCATTGTGGTATTCTTCTGACAATCTTAAACAATGTTAACACATTTATTTCTGACCAGATTTGCATTCATTTTTGGCCTAGATATTGTACTGGCGATGGGTGAGTCAAACCACTTCCGTTTAGCCTTCTCTACCACATCCCAAAAATTTTCAACTGGGTAAGGTCTAGAGGTAGCCAATTCATGTGTGAAAATGACTCTTTATGCTCAGTGAACCACTCTTTCACAGTTTTAGCCCAATGAATTTTGGCATTGTCATCCTGGAACATGCGAGTGCCATCAGGGATTAAAAAATCCATTGATGGGGCTGGCGGATAGTTCACTCAGTAAAGCATCGCGTTGCAAAGCAGAAGTGACTATCACGTCGCGGGTTCGATCCCCGCTTCGTACCAGCCGGCAGTGGTCGGCAGCTTTTTCAGAGTAGCGCACAATTGGCTATGGCGCAACAGGGTTGCAAATTGGGAAGGGACTGCCGGGAAAGGAAATAATAGTTGCCTTGTTCGTTGCTCAAGCGCCTCCTGTTGGCCAGACGGGCGCTCGTCAGGAAGATTCAAAGTCTGTTCATGTCCGGGTATCTTCCGCCCTCGTTCTGAACTTGCGAAGATTCAACCAATGAGTGTATAAGAAGCGGTGGCTGACAGGCGCGTGCTTCGGAGGAGAGCCGCGAACTGTCTACACTCTCCTGAATTGGCAAGGGGGGTCACTCTGAGCAAGCCTTGTACATAGTTCACCAATTGGGCATTCCAGATTCGGGCGGGATTGGAGATGCATTCCATTGATGGGTAACTGGTCATAGATTATATTCAGGTAGTCGGCTGAATTCATTTTACTGCTGCAGAACAGTGTTGAGCCTAGACCTGACCAGTTGAAACAACAGTCTTCTGCAGTCGACACGATGCATGATGGGTGCATCGCTTCATGAACTTCCTTTCTTGCCTTGACGTGCCCATTACTCTAGTTTAGGGTAAATCTGGACTAATCTGACCACATGACCTTTTCCCATTGCTCTTCAGTCCAATCTTCATGCTCCCTTGCAATTTTATCTTTTTCCCCAATAAGCCTTTCTTGTGACCACACAGCTATTAAGTCCCAATTCTCCAAGTTCTTGTTGTATTGTACGTGTTGACATGCTCTTATACCCGCATAATTAAACATAGCCATGAGTTCTACTGTTGATTTCTTTAAAGATGAGCCTTACTGAGCATTTTAGTGATTTTCAATGAGGATGAGTCATCATTTTTCCCAAGCCCATTTCTTCCACTTAGTTAAGAATTCACAACTATGCTTCCAGGTTTTCATAAATTGTTGGACAGTTCCTGACCCAATTCCAGCGATTTCAGCAATCTCCTTAGCTGTTTTGTTTGCTTGAGGCAGGCCAATAATTTGCCCTTCTTGAAACACAGTAGCATCCTTTCAATGACCATTAGACCACCTGTAATAAAAAATGAGAAAACAAAAATATTTAACAAATTTGTCAGAAACTTTTTATTGTGTTATTTCTTTGGTAAATAACTAACTGAAACCACTAAATAGTCCTTATTCACACATTAAAACAAAAAAAAAAACTATATTTAGCATGGCCTCCTTTGGCCTTGATAACAGCTTGCATTCTTGCATTCAACCACTAAAACAAATTTTTTATTTTCAGGAATGCAAAAAAATAACTGAAGACTACAGGGGAACTTTACCCATTTTGAGAAAATACAATTTGAAAATCTCCAACTTTTTAATGCTTTCTTTCATCATTGTAATTTTGTTACAGCAGATAAAACAATCCCTTTGGAACATATGTGCGTAATATATCATGCATTCAATAATTATTTTCTATGAAATCATGGGGAAATTTTAATGAAAGGTCAGTTCGGACACGTGCCGTTCTTCCCCTGTGGTCTTCAATTGTTATTTGGCATCTTAATCAAAAAATAATAGTGTGCTCAACTATTTTTTTCTGCTTTTTTTGTAAAAACGATCAATTCCAAAATTCATGGATAACAATGATAATTATATTTTAGCATTAAAAATATTATTTCAGTTAAAGAGCTTGCGCTTACTGGTGGATTAACCATTACAAAAACATAAAAAATATTTTTGGTAATCACCAACACTGTTAATTTGGGGCAGCTGTGGCATAAACCTTACATTGGGTGGTCAGCTAATACATTTTTCTAAGCACTGTATGTTTTCCGACATGAGTTTTTAAGAAATGAGAAGTCGTGCCGAATCAGTCTGGATTAAAAAAGTTATTGCCTGCTGTAACATATTCATCACTGCAATAATGAGTCAATCTTAGGCTCTTGAGAATTTGCTTATTTAAATGCAAATGGTGACTTTTATTAATTAATTTATTTATTTTTTGGATGGGCAGTGTATTACTGTAAGGCGATTAATATAATCTAAGCTTTTTATTACTTTTTAAAAATGTATTTATATATATATATATATACATTACATTCTTAGTAAAGTACTATTGTTGTTATTTTTTTGTGGTATACAAGATTTAGTTAACATCCAATTCCAAAAAAGATTTTGAATTTAAAATTTAAGGGGTAAAAAAGAGTAAAATAGAGGAAGAGCAGAAAAGAGAAAAAGAGGGGAAGAGAGTGAAAAGGAGCAAGCAAAGGAGAGAGCAAAAGAGAGAAAAAACAGGAGCCCTCTTAGCCTGAAGTGAACTTGTTAAAATTGTAAGAGGAGTTGGTGTATTCTAAATCTAACATATACATAGTAAAGTGGTGATGTCCTTTATCCAAGTCTCATGGAAAAAAAGCATGCATAAGCTTAGCTATGCATAAAAGCATAGCATGGAAAAAAAAAACCAAAACCCAGGCTATTATTGCAGGTGCGTGCGGCCATGCGAAGGTCATGTGGACAGTTTCCCTGGTTTTATCATTCCAGCATTCCATAATCTCCCCATGTCTCCAGTTCCCAATACAAGTCTCAGCAACAATTTTTCAGGGTTCCTCAATTCCTGATAGAAATCTTACGCAATTTTACCTAGGCTTGATTATATCAATGTCAAATAGAGAGGGAGGCAGGGAGAGAAAGAGATACAAAATTTAAAAGTCCCATTTATGTCACCAATCCAAGGACAGTAGTCACTGGAAAGAATATCAAAACTGACAGTTCTTAAAATGAACTAAAATAGGAACGAAAATCAAGAATTAAACACATATACAACATACAAAATCACAATAAAGCCGCTACATTATTATAAAAACAACGGAAAACATATGTTAACAGTCAAAACAAAAGAAAACCAAGACAGACAAATGTCACTGGTCTCATTCATTATTTTACCTTGTAGCTACCATCACCATCAACAATACTAATTGCTTCTCTAACACTGTGAAGTTTTTGAAATAAATTTACTTTACCTTATGAATTAAAATACACATACTGAAAAAAATATCCATCCATAGCAGTGGATCTGGTGCCAAGCTTGTTACTTTCTCTGTTTCTCTTTGTAATCCAGATTTCAAACCTTGCTTGCCCAAATAAGAAAATATCGAAGGGCTTTTTATACCTGTGCTTAGCACTGTCCCCAGATCCAGGACAAATAACCCTGTTACCCAATCCACCCCAAGCCTCCCACAGAGGTCCCCCAGTGAGGCAAACAGCACTGCCAACTGATTACATTGCAGAAAGAAATGAAAAACAGATTCGGGGGATGGAGGGATAGAAAGAGGGATATAAGAAGGGAGAGAATGAGAGGGATTGAAAGGGAAAGAGGAAGAGCGAGAAGGATAAACAAAGGGGCATGAAAAAGAAAGCAGGAGTGAGAGAGAGGATGAAGAGAGGAATAATCAAACATTTGGAGGCAATATCTGTGGAGTATTTATGTACATACTCCTTGGGGTTTCTTTGAGCCTTATTGTGGAATGAATGTCAAACATCTCTTCTCTGGGACAGTATGGCCTCATGCAGTCCTTCAAACTGTCAGAGGGGGCTCCCAGGGATCTTAGACCATAAACACCCATCCCTTTTCAGGAAATGAGGGAAAAGAAAGAGTAAAAGAAAGAGGAACAAACTACCTGGTTTTTTTTTATTAACAGTCTGTGTAGGAGAAAATAGTCTGATATCATTAGTCATCCCTTTTTTCCTATTCACACTGGATTGCATGTCTCTATCTCTGAAGCTCACTGCATATGATGAGCCCCTCCCCTGCTGCCGCCCTGTGTCACTGTATTCATAAAAAAAGCAGCCAAGAACTAGCTAATATCCTGGGGCTGATGGGTAACGCACGCCCAGGGGCTGATGGGTAATATATGACTTTTAGGTGAACTCCAGCTCCAAAAGTGCACAGCATGCCTCCAGAGTGAGCTGCCTGTTTGGGAAACTATTGAGGAATTTGCTATTCAAATTAAAATATGTTATACATTCCTGTGAAGTCACATTATATCAAATAGTTTTTTGAAGTAACATCAAATCATATAGTCCTGGGAAGTTAGAGTATATCATACAATCTTGTGTAGGTACAGTATATCATATAGTCCTGTGAAGTTACAGTATATCATGCAGTCTTGCGAAGTTACAGCCTATCATATAATCCTGTGAAATTGCAATATTTCATATAGTCCTGTGACATTAAAGTAAACCATACAATCCTGTGAAGTTGCAGTATATCATATACTCCTGTGACGCTGTGAAGTTACAGTCTAACATTTAGTCCAGTGAAGTTACAGTATATCATGCAGTCATACAGTCTCTCACATAATCCTGTGAAATTACAGTATTTCATTCAGTCCTGTGACATTAAAGTAAACCATACAATCCTGTGAAGTTACAGTATATCATACAGTCTTGTGAAGTTACAGAATATCATACAGTCCAGTGAAGCTACAATATACCATATAGCCCTGTAAAGTTACAATATATCATACACCCCTGTGATGTCACAGTATATCATTTAGTCCTGTGAAGTCACTGTATACCATACAATCCTGTGAAGTTACAGTATACCATGCAGTCCTGTGAAGTAACAGTCCATCATATAGTCCTGTGAAGTCACAGTATATCATACACTCATGTGAAGTTATGTATATTGTACAGTTCTGTGAAGTTACAGTATACCATACAGTCCAGAGAAGTTACAGTTTTTCATACAGTCCTGTAAAGTTACAGTATATCATACACAGGTAGTCCTGTAAAAGTCTTCATACACTCACTTCCCAGGTTTTGTTGTTCAGTTTTTCATATCAAGTAAAAAAGAAAGGCTTTCGCACACCTCTTTTTTGGGGCAGGTGCATAGGAGAAAGCCCAAAAAGGGATCAGAAAAGTAGAAAAAACTCCCGCACACTGTTCATTCCGCATGCACCTGGGCTGTTTATTCTAACGTTTGGTCAATAGACCTGGTCTGTTGAATGGACAGTGTGCGGGAGTTTTTTCTACAGTTTTTCATATCAAAAATGTTCCTGATGTAAGAATATTCCTGAATGTTCTCTTGAAAAACTCACAATGTAACAAAAGCAGACATGATTTCATTGTCTCATATACGAGCCAGTATATGTAAGATTGTCATACAAAGACTCCATTCTAACAAGCCAATGCCTTTTCTAGCTTATCTGATTCCTCATGCTAGCACTGGATGCTTTGCAGCGGTAATCATGCTGCTTTTTTTTCATGAACTGTTGACTTTGGGCATTGTGCCTATGTCTTGGACAGTGTGACAGACTAGCTTCTTATGTCAACATGGTCTTTTAATCACTCCATCGCGAGACAGGCCTTGATTTCTCATTAAAAGCCTATTTTCTTTAAAGTCCCACTAGGTAGGAATTTCACCTTGAAATATCAGTTTCAAAGTCTATCTATTGGTGGGCTGGATTATTACAGTGAGAATGGCATCTCTCCCATTACTACAGAGGGACCTGGTGGCCTGCATCTGGGACTACGTAACTTTTGGCCGCGGGTCCCGCACTCTCGCGAGACGTACGTTCTGCTTTACGGCACACACGAGCTTTTGGATAAGGAGCATAAGGAGAAGGCAGCTAGGCTAGAACGCTAGCCCGCATGTCTCAAAAAGATGGCTGAGGCAAAAAGCGAAAAAAGGACGGTGTCGGTGGAAGCCAGGATAAAAAAAAAAAAAGGGAGAGTGACCGTGCACGGCACAAAACCAGAGTTAATATTGGACCGGCTTTTTCACAGTGGAGAGAGCTCATGGCAAAAGAGGGCTGCAAGTCGGATGCCGAGCTGGCAGTGTTGCTGATTGAGAGGTGAGTTATATGCTCGTGTTCATGCTTTGTATTTATCACACATTGTTTTTGTTGGCTGTGTTATCGTGTGTAGTCACAGTCACTATTTGGGTTATCAAAACGTAACTGATTGTAAGCCCATTCAAATAATGTAAACAAGGTTAGCCCAGGTAGCATTAGCATTTCACCGGCAGAGTTAGCCCCTTTTCGGAGTGTTTTTTATAGCGAACTTTATGCTTCACGGTGAGAAAAGTTGTGGACTTACTAGCAACTATTGTTTGAAAGCAAAGACAGGCCATATCAGCTTTGTAGGCTGGCGTTGTACCATCATTATATTGATATTGTCCCGTTTTGAGGTTACAATAGCTACTACGTCTGCTAATGTTACTCTTAGGAGCGGTGCTTGCGCATACTTTGTTGTAGAGCAATAGTTTTAATCCAACGCTGTTGAAGACTTCTATGTAAACACAATCATAACTAATGACTTTATTGATTCCAGCTCCACAAGCCTCAGGGTGTAAAAAGAAATTCATGTTCTCACGGGGGACGTCAGCAGGCAACAGCGCTCTGTGTGTTTTACGACAGCGGTGTTGCCCTTCTACTTGCTCTAGTGGCCTTTAGTGGCCGCTAGAGCGCACGAAACTGGGATTCCTACCTAGTGGGGCTTTAATTGAAGACCTCGGTTCTGAAAGTACCAAAGTCACAAAATATCTATTTTGAGAAAAAAAAAGTCTGAATATGTAATTAATCCATACGAGAAAATTGACTTAAGTAACTATTAAAGATATCTTCCCATCATTACCTCATGGTGTGTGAAAATGTGACTTTAGTTCTTTTAGCATGAGGCTATTCAATTTAACTTCACTTTGTTTTCTTTATCCTGAACAAGCACCAAGTTTGGAGGAGTACTCTGTGCCACCTCTATTACTGTATATTTTTATCTGAACCTGATTTGCTCAAGGGGGGAATGAAGTGATTCTGTTTTACAGTATGGTTAAGGGAGAGGGTTAAGGAGGCAAAAAACTATTGCACAGTATGAAGCACTGTTCCCTCACAGATAGAAGGTTGTGGGTTTGAATCCGGCCTGAGATTTTCCTGTGGGGATTCTAAATCTTCTTCTTGTGCTCTGTAGGCCGTTCTCGGGGTTTCATGAAGTTAACTTTATTTGCTTTTGGGCCCTTCCATGCCAACAACTGGGGTTCGCACCACAGCATGTCTCGCCTTTTTGGCTTCATCATTAATGACTTATTCACATAGGTACAATATATCGATATTTAAACACTTCATTGATTTAATCAAATTATTGCAAAACTGTTTGTAGAATTGAGGAAAGCAAAGGGTCAAAATCAAGTCTTTAATTAATTAATTAATTTATTTATTGTTCATTTATGTTCAAAAAATTGTTCAATGGTTTGTTTAAATTGTCATTTGGGTAGTTTTAATTTTGTTTGTATTAGTAAATTTAATGTTCATTGTAGCAGCTGGGGTAGTGTGTTCATTCTGCTGCTCTTGAGACTATAGGTTCTGCCTGTCAGGAATTTCTGAACTTCAAACCCTAGTCTTTGCACTAGCATTTCCACTGTAAAGCGCTCTAAAACAGAACTATAGCTATGTACCATTAGTCATAGACATGCTCCCAGTGTGGACAGCAACTTCACCTTTTCTTGACCTGTTCCCATGTACTGGGCCAGACTTAACAATCAAACAATTTATTTACCAAATGTTCAACCATTAATCAATAATCACCAATGTGCTGCATGTAATGTTCAAGAAAGGATAATGACATGGAGATAACTAGGCTAAATGTGGTGTTTTAAGAATGTCAGTCATTCTATTGCATAGTCCTAATTATTGAGTGAATCGATTTTTTATTCACTAATCAGACAAAGTTAACAGGGTAGTAGGTTGAGAGTAATCTTGTATTAAAAGTTGAAGATTCTGCCCACTGTATCTCACCTCCGACGGTGCTCTCTTACAGTGCATTGGTTGAAGGTCGTCTCATAAAAATTCAATAAAGGCACATTAATTCAAGTAAAATGAAACCGCTCCTTTACAGTTTTTCCTAAAAATGGGATTTTCCGAGTCATAAGGAACAGACGGCAGTCGAGGTTAGTGGGTGGGCTGGGGCGGAAGCACTGTCTGGATTGGAGACCAGTGGGGATGCGGCTATATCGGTGTTCGAGTAGACTCCTGCTTAATCCTCTTGCATATTCTTACAGATTCAAAACCTTTTAAATACTGAGACCGGTGGAGTTTCGCGTGGGTAGACCTTTGGCACCAAATGTAAATAATACAGATCAGTACATTTTTTCTGTTGCAAACTCTACTCCTTCGCATTTTCTCGCTCATTCTCTGTCTCTCCATCTCTGGCTGTCTCACTCTCTCTGTCTCTCTCCAGATAAATCAAAAACAGACGAAGCAGACGTAATTGGCTTTGTGGTGGGCGTTCTCTGTGTGTGTGGCTTGAGAGATGGTAGTTGTGATTCAGTCAAAAAGGAGTGTGCAGAAATCTTGATTCTTTAGAACTGGGGAGTCATAAACCTCAAATTTCAGGTCCTGAAAGCATCACCGTTTCTCCACATCATCCACCCCAGTTCCAGCAAAGGAACAGCGTGTTCAAAACAATAAAAGTTCTGGATGAGGCTTGGGGAGTGCGGTGTAATTTTTTTTGTTATTTTTTGGGGGCGTATGGGGATGGGTTACAGCTTTCAGTGGAGTGAGTCATCACGCCAGGGGTTAAGAGGTCACTGAGGCTTTGTCATATTCAACAGTATTTCACCACAGAAGTAGGAATGACAAATGAAATAAAATAGCACAGGCATCATGCCAAAATTCAACTCATTTTGCAGAACAACAGACCACCCCCTGCCTTGCCCCCCCCCAGTCCCCTGTCTATTATGTTACCACAGTAACACATTTCACATTTTAACAACTCCAGTTTTGCAGAAAAGTACCACAGACCTTATGTAATTCTCCCACCCAAAGCTTTTCATCACTTAAAATGAAAAAGTTACCTCTACTTATGACAGCAGGAGGGGCGGAAAAGGCAAAAAAAAACTACCCTGATGGCTTCACTTTCATCAAGCAAGTATTTTTGGCTGAGAGTCAATGATTTTGATTTTTCTTGTGTGAGACCATGCTGGTGTGCAAGTGCGTTCGCACGTGTGTATGTGTGTATCAGGGTAAAAAATAATTATTTTTTCACGAGGGCTGTTTTCAAGATCTGGAGAAAAGAAATAACCCTCGTGAAAATTCTCAAGGAGGCGATTTTAGGGCTCACTGTGGCCATTTTTTTCTTTAGTTTTTCTTTGCATTTACGCAAATAGTTTAAAATGGAGTAGTGTTGCATGAATTTGCATACCTTATTGCTTCCTAAATTTGGCTCAAAAAATCCCTATTTATTTCCGTGCTATTATTAGCTAGTTAGCTAGCGAACACACAGTGCACAGAACGTGTTCGAAACGGGTCGACCTTGAGCGTTGAAATTGCCATCACTGCAGACGACATAATGAATAGCTATCTAACATTAACTATTAAACTTCTCAATGAGTCTGGAAAAGTTACGTCTGCTGGCTTAGCAAGGAAGGTTTAGGCTCTGTTCACAGGATTTGGCTCAACTTTTCATTTATTTCAACCTAGTCCTATTTCATGGGACATTGTTTCCAAATATTGCATTCACTGTTTTGCATTGGAATTTGAACTTTGTGCCATAGAAAAACTTAATGACCAGCTCAAAGCGTCATCTGCCACTCACTTTCTTTCCATAGAATTGGTGAAAAAAATTTTAGTTCATGCAAGTTCAGTTCTCGAGTCTGCCATTTTATACAGTTGGTAACCAGAGTCTGCTCAGTACAGCCCAAGTCACAGTCATTTACTGAATGGATCAAATGCAGTGTCTTAAAGGAGCTGTGTCACAATTACCGTGCATGCTGAGAACTTACATCCTTACAAAGTGAATCTGCTTGACTGCAAGTCATAATCTGATTGAATCCCTGCCAATCCATCTTCGTTCCGAACTACGTTTATATATTCTACAAAGTAGTTACTCAGGCATTATGCTTTTTATATGAAAGACTTTTCCATGGAATTCGAGGGTCAGCCGAAGGATGCAAAGAATGTAAGCTGGTTTGCCAACCGCCAATAATCATGGAAGAAGCTCCATGATTATTGGCGGTTGGTGAACCAATTTACATTATTTGCATCCTTCAGCTAAAGCACCAAAATAGCGCCTTAAATCCTGGAATTTCCATAGAGAACTCCTTATTATAAAAAGCATAATGCCTGATTAACTGAAATATATAAATACGATGCAAAATGATAACGGATTTACAAGGATGGAAGCAGATTTTGACTTGCAGTCCTGCATATTTACCTCGTTCAAAGTTGTAAGCACCTACAGTAATCGTGACACAGCTCCTTTAGCCTACTCCTGATTCAACACAAAATGTTTTTCTTGCCCAAATAGCGCAAACACTTAAAAATGAGGTGGTATCTGACAAATGAAAAACTCATATTCGGTGTACAATATCTTGTTGGGAACAAAATATATTTCCCAGGTCCGGCCCTACATCTGCGGGTGTTTGTGGCTGAGTGAGTGATGAAGTTACACCATTAGCCTGCTGAGCGCACTTTCCCCATTGGCAGTTGCTGATTGACCGCAGTTTTGCACATGGACCGTAAATGCTCCAACCTTATACTAGGATTTGACCTAGTAAATGAGCCTTGAAAACGAGCCCAATCTCATCCCAACGCATCATATAGTGATGTTACCTGACCAAGCATGGATATATGACGCAAAAGGAGGCTTTTGGCATCCTTATTTGACGCCAGTTTAAAACGAACCCTAGCCCCTAACCCCTAACCCTCAACCTGAACCCTATCCGTAAGTGTCAAATAAGGATGCTAAAAACCTTATTTTGCGTATATCGTGTATATCAACGAGTCGGAGTGAGAATGTGTGGCGAAAACAGAGCTTGCTTTTAAGGGTCAGTGTTAATGAGCGAGGAGAGAAAAGAGAAGATGAAAGAAAGGCAGCAGATGCTGATAGGCCTTTGAAATTCCATGTGCTGGTGCTCACAAGGGTTTCATCCAGGTAGTTTAGGTTCTTCCCACAGTCAATGGAGAGGCAAGCTCGGCGAATTCGACGGTCAAAATTTTCCATAGGTATGAGTGCGTGAGTGAATAGTGTGTGATCCCTGCAATGGATTAGTGAAATGTCCTGGGTGTGTTCCTGTCTCTTACTCTCAGTACACTGAGACTAATACCAACCTCCATGACCTTGAGCACAAATGAGCAAGTTAGAATTACAGTTAAATAAATATAATGGATATCATTAAATATTGGAGAGAAAAAGCTTTACCTACACTAACTGGGTTGGAGGGAAGAAACCAAAAACAGGGCCCAGGGAAGCAAAAACTAGAGCTTTATTCAGAAACAACCAACAGAGCAGCATCAGGACTGACAGAGAGAGTAATGCAGGGTGAGCAATCTGAAGTCCCTGGGCAGGCAGACAGAAGTCTGGTATCGGCGAACAGAATCCCGAGGTCGAGGGCTAAAGCTGAGGGTCGATAACCTGCACTTCCGTCCACGAGGATCCAGGAAACTGAGACACGCACTACTAGACAATCTGGCCACAAACACAAAAAACAATGGTGCCTAAATAAACCATAATAATGAGGAAAGACAAAAACAGCTCTGGGAAAGGGCGTGAGGGATTTACAGAAGGCAAATGACAAAAAAGACAATTAATCAGTCAACAGAAACCCATTACCCGGAAGGCGAGAAACACCGTGAAACACAAACGGGGAGCCAGAAGGCATGACAAGGACTGCTCAAAATGAAAAATGTGAATTTTTTTTTGGCTGCACTTCCTCCCGATTGATTGGAGTGGCACTTCTTCATGTTTAATGTTATTTATAAGCCCACTGGATGCAAATACTCCTGTATCACCTAGAGGAAAACATGAGGGAACATGCACAGTTTAATATGCAACGCAAATCGGATGTATTTTGGCAGAGATCGTGGTTATTTACATTTTCAGCTGAACGGTCACGCCTTTTTTCTCATAGGGCATATGGAGGGAGAGGGCGTTTCAGTATTTAGACATGTAGAAGTGCATGCTGGCATATAACATTACATCCCTGTTCAGCATTTGTTTTAACAGTCCCCAGAACTAGTAAATCAGAAACGCATGGAGTGAGTGAATAAAGTAACCACAGCTGTATTAATTCAAGTATTGTCTACCTGAGGAAGACAAGCGTGTGTGTGTGTGTGTGTGTGTGTATGTGTGACTGTTTGCATATGTGCGTGTCTGTGTGTGTGCTTGTATGCGTAAGTCCGTGTGTCTTCGTGTGTTTGTGTGTGTGTGTGTGTGTGTGTGTGTGTGTGTGTGTGTTTGTGTTTGTGTAGAGACTGTGTATGTGGCAAAAACTGTGCCAAAGAGGCACAACGTGGTCTTCACTCGCCAGGAACATTTCCGGAGAGGCAGCATTCCGGCGGGAGAATCAAACGATCCCGCCTCGGCGTGCCACCAAACGCTGGCATGGTCATATGCCCCAACCAGTTCTTTTTTTTTTTTTTTGTTTTTTTTAAAGCAGCTCCTGTTCCCTGCGGCTCAACTGATGCGCGTGTCATCAACCTCCAAGGGACATCACTGTCAACACTGAGTGTCCCCAGTCAAATCTGCCTCATTGGCATTCAGGCCTCTGGCTGAAAGCTGTGGGGACAATCAATGGCAAGTCATCATGGGATAGGTCTTGGAGATGGAAGAAAGCTTTTCAGCTTAGCTAGTCTCCTTTTAAGTTCTACAAGCTGAAATATGTTTATTACAGGTGTTGGAAGCTCCCAGAGGCACTGACCAATGTAACCTAATAAAGAATTGCATTTATATAAAAGTTTTGGCAATGTTGAGAATCATCAGGATTAAGTGGGGTTGGGGGTTTGCTTGGTCTGCATGTTGGTGGTCTGGGGTTGTATGGGGCATTGATCATATAAATCTGCTTTTTGAATCACTTTTTTCTACATTTTATGTCACTGCCAATAAGACTCAAGTTACAGTTATCCCACAGTAAATGGATGGTATTTTTGCCAGTATAGTGTGGTATTACTACCGTGATACTATAGTTATTCAAACTTCACCATTACAGTTGTGCGGACTACAGTAATATTATGGTTCTGTTGACTGTGGTAATACTATAGTCATAGTAATGACTATAGTATTACTCTAGTTAAACTATGCAAACTATATGCGGCAGGCCGAAGGAGGGCCTGGATGGGGGTTTGAACCCCAGCCTCCTAGTCAAAATTACCTCAAATCAGGGGCGTTACCGGGGGCAGGGGGTGGGCAGTGCCCACCCTGAGAAAAGCTCTGCCCACCCAATGAAAACTCAAGATAAAAAACTGATTTACTACTATTTGACAGCAAACACGCGTATCCCACGTGATTCACTGCCGGAGGTAGACAGCCATTAAGAGAGAGCTTTACGTATGCTTCATCTATCTATCACTATGTGTGATTGGTGGATTCCTTTGCCAGTCTATTCTGATGTGAAACTAACCAATGGGCACTCTCAAATTACTAGGGACCCTCCCATTCTCTTTCTGCCGTCTTCACTCAGTCTGAGGTCACGTCTACGCTGCTCATACAGGACCCGTGCTTCTCGCAGGGAATTAAAACTTCGCCCATATCTCTTTTGTTGCTACTCCTTCCACCGCTTATTTTGTCAGTCTTGTTGTTTGACATCAAGGTAATTTGTGTACTAGTTTCTCATCTGTGTGTGTGTCGACTCGTATGGTTATAACCTGACTTGGCTACCGAGTGAGCCCAGGCAGCTAGCTAGCAGCTAGTCTGGAGTTGCTAGTCACTCACTGGGGTTGTTGCAACAATAATGAGGTCGTTGCAAGTTACGTAGGTGGTGACGTGATCCCCGAAGCAAAATGTACAGAAAGGTTGATCGCAGCATAGCGAAAATGGGGAAATGTTGTGCTGCTGTTGCTTGCACCAATAATAATGCCATTCAGTCGTCTGGAAAATACGGCAAAATAAGTTTCCATCAATTTCCACAAAATAATGAAACCCTTTTGAAAGAGTGGCTTGTTAAATTAAGAAGAATTGACCGTGGAAAGCCTTACAAGCCAACAAAACATTCAGTTCTTTGCTCAGAGCACTTCGAGAAAAGCTGCTTCACGTACCAAAAGTTCACAAGTAAGTCAGCCGTTTTGTTGCAATGAAACTGGTTTTAAAGTGAAGACTTAAAGAAATTAATGGAAAATATATATTCAATACAAATATTAACCTTAAGCCTGAACGTCCCCGTAATGGGGGCAATGAATTTGCATAATAAATACAGCATGTTTCCTAATAGCAACCTCGTCATGCGGCATATCCTCTTAAAGCGAAGAAACTCAGCGAAAAGTTTGTGATGACCGTTTTTACCTAAACCGAACACAATTCAAGTACCAAGCAAGTAAATAAGCATCTAGCAAAACATTAAATAAAATAAGATCAGTGCTCTATCGCAAGCATTTCTACTGAATTTGTGCTATGCATACAAACGATACCTCAAATGAAAAAAGGACAGTCCACAGATTCCAACGACATAAGCCTTGTCATTTTAAATTGACACCACACTCAAAGAACAGCAGGCATACACTTTAAATGCTACAGAGATGAGCAAAAATTTTTCTTACGTTTGACATTTTGTCATAAAAGCTGTTTGTGGGTAAATCTGCGCTTGCTATTGTTTTAGCCAGTCTATCTGAGAGTCCTCTCGCCATTATGCTATGTACTGGAAGACCTCAGCAGTATAATCACTCAAATGGTTTGTTTTTTGTATTTTCGCTATAATTAACCGCTAAATATTCAACTGTTGTTTTCAAAGCCGGTTTATGACTGAGAATCCTTGCGCCAATATGCTCAAGTTCAAACGCAGCGCAGCTATACAAGTGCTAAATCGACCAGTGAATATATATAGTCTGTTCAGCTAGTGTCGTGGATAAGGCGGAGCATTTGGACCTGAGGTTCAATATCCGGTTATACATGCGACCTTTCAGAGCAAGGAAATGCGTTTTTTTGTATAAATAAATAATAATTAATCGATGCATTCCCATCCCATCAAAGCCATCTTCCTGGGTTACTTCAGGGATCACGTGACTTACAGTACGGTTTCTGCATCCAGTGCAATGCCTCCAACATTTCGAACATCTGTATCATAAGCACTTTGAACATTTGCCAATAGAAATGCATACGTGGCTCATTAAAAAACAAGCAGCTCCCACTCCCGCAAGTGCTGTCTCTACCAGCAGCCCTGCAACCACCGAACAGGGCGTTGCATCCGTGCCGGGGTCCGGGACTGCCTGTGAATCACCAGCAGATGCACCATGCTCCAGCAGCTCTGCACACATGTTGGGGGCTCATAACGTCTGTTCTCCCCATGTTCAGACCCCCGGCTCTGTGTCCATTCCTCCGGACTATGGATATGGATCGCCCATCTCAGCCCATTTTAAGCAGTTATCCTAAGCATATCAAACTCGACCATGGCATGGCTTGAATATTCAGTACTACGCGATGCCAGCTTTTGCTTTGCTTGTTGCAAATTTAGTTCTAATTCGGATCGGGAGGACATATTTTTCTAAACGTGGCTACACAAATGGGAAAAAAGCACTCGATAAAGACTGCACAAACACGCAACAAGCATCTCACTCTCCAGGGCCTTGGTTGCATGGCAGGAGTACCAGCACCGGTCAGAGACAGGTGAAAATATTGTCCATCCGCTGGGTCATACCCAAGTAGAAAAGAACAGATACCACATTAAAAGCATGGGTGAAGTCATTCAGTTTCTCACTGTTAGTGAACTTGCTCTGCGTGGGCACAATCACAGGGATATGGTTGAGGAGGGACTGTTTACTCGGCTCATTGATTACACTCTCAAAAAAGATTCCAAACTCGTGGATATCGCAAAATCCATCCCGGAAAATGCCAAATATACATCATTCTCGCACGGAATTTAAGTCCTTGTGCATGGAGGTTTATCAGTTTCACCTGCGTTATGACTCCCGACTCCTCACGCTTTTCTTTACTCAGGGGTTGGAAGCAATGCATTTCATTATCGTTCAAATAGTTCAAATGAAATAAGATCATTTCAAACGTCTTATGCAATTTCATTGCCTCCAATGATCTTATTTCATTTAAACAGTTAAAGGGGTGATCTGGGGTTAAATGGGCAAAATTTGATTATTTTTCCAAAATTTTTTTTTTTTGAATAAAAATATTCTATAATAACCCACCTTTAAATCACTAATTGCTACAAGGATTAAAAACTGAACTCAACTTTTCAATGCGGTCTAATGCATTTTCCATTGATTTCCTAAGGTATTACTTTTTCCGCGTTTCTCATGTTTGTGGCAGCCATAACTTTTTTATTTATCATTGAAAATCAATGAAATTTGGGCTGCAGGTACTTTACTTCATTAGAAATGCAATGACATAGGGAAATTTTGCATATCTGTTACATACTTTGAATATTTTGAGTATTCGTCAGATTCTCGCATAAAATAATTTCAAAATTTGAGTAAAATGCCCCAAAATCACAAAACTGATAAATTGGGCAAAGAATGGCTATGTCATTGCATTTGGATAAGCAATGGCTTATAAATGATGAAAGAAAAACTGAATTCTATCATAGAGTTAAAGAGGAATTGGTGCCAGAAGTTTTCTGCATATTTAATGAGCTTGCTCGGTTACCATGGCAACCGCATAAACAGAAAAATGCCAACTTGTATCTTTTTTGTTGTCATTACATATACCTCTTTAGATTAATTCTGAGTTGTTTCCTGGTGTCATTTTTCATTTAACCCCAGATCACCCCTTAAACTATCATGAAACACGCACTGCTTCCAACCCCTGAGTAAAGAAAAGCATGAGAAGTCTGGAGTCAAAACGCAGGTGAAACTGACAAACCTCCATGCACAAGGACTTCAATTCCGCAAGAGCCTTGGGTAATTGCAAAGCCTGGGTAATGAAGGGGGGTGCAAGTTATTTACTTCCGAAGGGGGAGCTTGTTCTTCATGACACAGAGACTGGGTTCAGTGAGTGTTCTCTCGATTACTGCCACCTCAGGCCGGTCTTTATAAAGGAGCACTGTTTTGGTCATAATTATCAGCTCTGCTCTGTTTGGTGTCGAACTTTGTCAGCAGCGAAGCGCGTAGCTCCTGGCAATGATCAGCCCCTTTTGTAGGACAGAGGCAGGCACAGCACAACAGAGGGGACTGTTAGAGTCACGACCCTGCAGGCCAGACCCAGCGCTCGGGTCAGGGGTCAGCAGTGATTAAGTCATCATGAGTGGTGCAGTGTAGGAGGCCTCTTGATGGCAGACCAGAATTTCCTGAGAATGAGCAGGGTGCTCCGGTCAAAAGTGTCTTGGTAGACTCAACTCTCACCTCTCCTCTTGTTCTTTTGGTAGTTGTTATTACCGGCGTTGGTCTGTCTGTTTGTGTGCAAGACAACTCAAAAAGTAATGAACGGATATCTCCAAAATTTTGTGAGTAGGTAGCTATTACATCAGGGATGGACCCTACTGATTTTGACCGTGATTGGTTAAATTATATGGCCACCACAGTGACCATCTTGAAATCCTGTGTTACAGATATAGAGGATCTTACACGAGTGGGCGTGTTGTATGAAAGTTATGAAACGGGTTGAGTAAATTTTGCAAACCCAAAATTTACTCAACGAGTTTCATAACTTTCTCATGACACGACCAAGAGTACAAGATTCTGTTTATCACATAACTGAATTGCGTTAATGGAACGCAAATGTAATTTCCATCAGTGCCCATTGTATGTTAGCACTCTGCTAACTATATCGCTCTGTTTAGTCAGTCTCTGTTCAGTCACAGATATTCCCGGCTGAACGAGCGACAATTTGTAAATTCAGTCGTGTGAGTAGCTAGCTAACGTTAGCTTGCCAGCTAACAAACAAATGTCACATAATAGCTTTGAAAAAGTATTGCGTGCACTCTACCTAGCCAACTAATGTGAACTTAGTTATGTGAGTGGCGCTTGACAAGCCTGCTACCGCTCTAAGCCATACTGATTTAGCCAACGTTACACTCGGTATTCAGTTTGGCTAAGTATGAACATTGAGACATAATGTAAAGCAAATTTTTTCCCCCAGGCTTTCAGCTAATGAGATTTTTGCAAAAGTGATATTACCCTAGGATAAGATCAAAAATATATTATGAGCTGGGCTGTAGGAAAAGTACCACAGTTATTTGATAAACCTTAAATTTCTTATGAGCCAACTCAGCAAGATTCTGACTGTGCTGCCTTGAAGTCCTTGTGCATGGAGGTTCACCAGTTTGGGGTTGGAAGCAATGGAATTGCATAAAGACGTTTCAAATGATCTATTTCATTTAAACAATTTAAACGATCATGAAACACATGCATTGCTTCCAACCCTTGAGTAAAGAAAAGCGTGAGAAGTCCGGTGTCATAATCGGTTTCCATACAGTGCGGTATCGAACGTGAAACTGATAAACCTCCATGGACAAGGACTTCAATTCCACGCAAGAATATCTTGCATACGCATTGATTGAATAATTGCTGACTACAGCAGGGGAACGTAAATATGCCACTAAAACTCACGCTGAATGCGTGAGAGTTGACATGTATGTGTTGTTAATGAAAACGGACCGCACCTGATAATGTTGAGAGTTTTTGGAGTTTTTGTAATGGTAATTTATACGAATGATTGAAAACAGGTCATGACCAATCATTATTTTTAAGGGATGGGTTTGAGCCTCCCCTATTACCAGTTCACCAGCCGCCACTGCTTCACAAGCATTATTATTACCTCCGTCAAGGAGGTTATGTTTTGGCCGGTGTTGGTTTGTCCGTCTGTCTGTTTGTATACAAGATGACTCAAAAAGGAATGAACGGATATCTCTGAAATTTTGTGGGTGGGTTGCTATTACATCAGGCATGGATCCTATTGATTTTGACCACGATCGGTCAAACAATATGGACGCCACAGCAGCCATATTGAAATCCTATGGCACGGGTTATGACTTAAAAATCACAACAAAGAAAACCAGCAATGACAACTTAAACAAATTTATTCTTCACTGATTAAAAAAAAAACTTCTACAGATAATCCACTGTTTAATCTTATAATAACACTCTAATGCCACTATGTAACTCTGTTGCCAAAACAAAAACTCTGCCTCTACTGACCAAAATCACAGCATTTATACAGAATAGCAACATTCTGGAAAGATCTACAGGATTCCTGGGTAATCCCGCCCCATCCAGGCAGGAAGATGCCAGAAGCTTCTAGAAAGCACTAGTCTATTTCTTCACAAAGAAGTGATATTGCATCAGACCATGTTTTGCTACAGTCACACCGCCAGAGGGTGCCAAATGACAACCAAAATAAACAAATCGCTGACCAGTCATAATGGGCATTTAAATAGTGTCCAACAAATCTCCATTTTCAAATGATATACAGTGCTGTACACAAAATACTCATACATAACACACGCGATAACTGAACTCCCAGTGCTATCACTCAAATTTTATGGGTTGATTGGTCTCGCATCGGGGGAACAACCAACACGTTCTCATCCCGGACTCGTCATATCTTGACTCTACCTGCCCAAACGTCGATATACGAGGCAGAAGGAAGCTTTTGGCGTCATTATCTGAGGGTTAGGGTTAGGGTTCGGGTTAAGGGTTAGGCGTTGGGGGAAAGGATTAGGGGTTAGGGGGTAGGGTTTGTTTTACACTGGCGTCAATAAAGGACGCTAAAACTGATCTTTTGCCTCGTATATCGACGCTTGGTCAGGTAGCGTCAATATATGACGCGTCGGAATGAGAATGGGCTCGAAGAACCTATCAGTTTGGAACTCGCTGCATCAAACAATATGGCCGCCATGGGAGCCATCTTTAAATCCTATGTTGCACATACCTTAAATTTCTTATGAGCCATGTTCACTCAGCAAGATTTCGACTGTGCTGCCTTGGCGGAGGGTTGCACTCTCAGAGTGCCTCTTCTTATTATTATTATTATTATTACAAACCCCAATTCCAATGAAGTTGGGACGTTGCGTAAAATGTGAATAAAAACAGAATACAATGACTTGCAAATCTCATAAACCCACATTTTATTCACAATAGAATATAGACAACATATTTGATGTTGAAAGTGAGACGTTTTACCATTTCATGAAAAATATTTGTTCATTTTGAATTTGATGGCAGCAACACATCGCAAAAAAGTTGGGACAGGGCCATGTTTACCATTGTATAGCACCCCCTCTTCTTTTAGCAACAGTCTGTAAACATCTGGGAAGTGAGGAGACCAATAGCTGGAGTTTTGGAAGAGGGATGTTGTCCCACTCTTGTCTTATGTTGGATTCTAGCTGCTCAACAGTCCTGGGTCTTCTCAGCCAGATTTTTTGTTTTATGATGCGCAAAATGTTTTCTACTGGTGAAAGGTCTGGACTGCAGGCAGACCATTTCAGCACACGGATTCTTCTACAGTGAAGCCATGCTGTTGTGATGGATGCAGTATGTGGGTTAGCGTTGTCTTGCTGAAAAATGCAAGATCTTCCCTGAAAGAAACGTTATTGTAAAACCTCTATATGGGCCAGGCTCACGAAATGTGCGACACCCCCCAAATGTGTCCACAGGCTAGCAAATCTTATATTTTGCTTAGATCATTCCAGAACCACCATGAATGGATAGATCTCACCAAGAGCAACTTGAACACCCCACTTTTGTCGGGTCTCACGATAAATATTTCCCTGTCTTTTTTGCCTTTAAAGTTGGAAAAGTGGCCAAAAATGGCACTTTTTTGATGTCCATGTAAAAAGTGAAGTAGCTCACTTTTGGTTTTTTTATATTTAAGTGTGCTCTATTTTATTATATTTTTTTCTGTGCATAATAGACATGTGTAGGCTATGTCTGACAGTCGGCATACATCCCTATCGTCGTTTTGTGTATTGCGGTGACATTTAATAAATGGTCCACAAGGTACTGGTTTCTGACTTAGATTTTACATTTAGCACTCTAGAAAAACTAAAAAAAAAAGGTCCCTACACCCTAAAAATCCTTCAGGATGAAGCAAATATATGGTGCATTAGGGCAAAAAAAAAAACTCCAACCCACAGGGATTGAGTGGGATTTTGTGTCCCCAAAAAATGACCTTTTTAAGAAAAGTTTCTGACTTAGATGTATTTTTAAAAAACTGTAAAAGATATAGCCAAATGCAATTCAGGTATTGTTGTTGACCTAAATCAAAGTGGAAATCACTGTTTAGATCAATTGTTTATTGAATAACGACATAGGTACAGCGCGCAAAGCATTTTGGTCGGTTTCTGACTTAGGGTTTCTGCCTTAGATTTCTAAGTCAGAAACCGGGGCATCTCAGGCAGAAACTGGGCGTATTCGGCCAAATGTGGCCCCAGTCGTTACACAGGTGGTCAGGGACATGATATTCCATGTTGGTTTGACATGTTAACGTATTTTAGCCGATTTGATCGAAAATACAACCCCAATTTCAAAATAGTTGGGACAAAGTGTAAACTGTGAATAAAATCAAAACGCAATGACTTTCAATGTCATGGTTATGGTTTTTTGTCATGTTTATGTTCATGTTTATGTTCAGGATCTGTGTTCATGATTTTGTCTTTTATTTATTCTTTTTGGTTATTGTAATCCTCAGGTTTTTAGTTCATTCCATTTCTCAGTTCCATTGCACTTGTCTCCCCTGTCTTGTGATCTAGTTGGTTCAGTCCATCTTCCCGGTCTGTGTGCTCACTTACTTCGGGTGATTTAAATGTATTCTGGTGTTTAACGTATTCCTTCGATTCTCATTTTCTTCCTTCGCCTTACTGTTCTGATTACTAACAAAACTAACATTTGTATTTTGTATCATAGTCTACTAACACAACTAATCCATGCATATAGATTACTAACTCACTAACGAGCACTCTAGTTAAATCTGTAAAGTTGCACCGCTACTAATTAATACTAATTCCCTCTCAGCAATCGCCGTGTTCTAGTCTCCGCCTTTTGCTCAGCTTTACCTGTCTCCCCCTGCGTTTCTCTGAGATCTCTCGCGTGTTAATTACTTTCCTGCACTCGTTATCTGTGCACTTAGAACTCCTTGACCGGAGCTGTTTAAATGTCATAGGCTGTCTGTGTGATTCCCGTCCGTGTCTTGGCTTTCGCCAATTTTCGTGGTTAGGGTTTCCCTCATGTGATTCTCCCGTTGTAATTAGTCTGATCCAGCTCACCTGTTCTCTGCGTAGCATGTGACTTCCCTCCCGTTTGTTTAAGAGTCCTCACTGCAGTTCTGACTTTGTCAGAACATTGATCAGTATTTCTTTGTGCAGAGCGCCGTGTATGCCATTGAGTATTGTTTTTCTTCTACTGGTTTGTCCGACTACGATTCTTGCCATTGCCCTTCTTGTATATTGTTTTGTCTTTTTGGATTTTGACCCATTTTTGTATGATCACGATTTCTGTGTTTGGATGCCCTGTGTATGACCCTTGGCTTTGTTCATCGACTACAACTTTTTGCCTACCGTTTATGTACCTTTGCTCATCTGTCTTCCTGGTTCTGACCCCTGCCTGTCTAGTCGACACTGTTTTTGGATTTCGTATTGTGGCTTGGCAATTCTTGTGTTTTTTGGCTTTGACTCGGACCTCATTAAAGGCATACGTTTTTTGGATTTCCATCTCTTGCGTGTGGTTCCTGAACGCTACGTCACATTCAAATCACACCAGCCAGTATTTTATTTGCAACAGAACAGAGATAACATAGCAAATGTTGAAACTGATAAATTTTACAATTTTATCTACAAAATGAGCTCATTTTGTGCATAAAAATGTAAAATGTCTCAGTTTCAACTTTTGAAATGTTATGTATGTTCTATTGTAAATAACATATTGGCTCATGTGATCTAAAAGTCATTGCATTTTGATTTTATTCACAATTTACACTTCGTCCCAACTATTTCGAAATTGGGGTTGTATAAGGATGGTCTCGGTCGGAGGCCCAACATTGGACCGATCGGCCCACACTCTCAGTCAGAAACCGGGATCTCAGGCAGAAACTGACGCGGGGCGTGGGTGGCCGCTGTGGCCGCAATCGGTGGCCAATCAGTCATAAACTTGGTCAAATAACATGCATGGGTGGTCGAGGACGTGATATATTGTGTTTTCTAAACGTGTCGATTTGTACTTTTGAAGATTTAATCAAAATATCGGTGGCGTCGGCCCACGCTCGCAGTCAGAAACCAGGATCTCAGGCAGAAACTGACGCGGGGCGTGGCGGCCGCTGTGGCCGCAATCGGTGGCCAATCAGTCATAATCTTGTTCAAATAACATGCAAAGGTGGTCAGGGATGCCAGACAACACCTACAACAAAATAACAATAACTAAAAGACAGAAACATGCAATCATCATAAAAAACTCCCGGGGCTCAGGCTAAGGGAACCTAGGACCCAAAATTAAAAAAAAGAACTGCCAAGCAGCCCGTCCACCGGGCTACAAGTGGCATCTTCCATTGGTAAGTGAACACTTACCTACTTGAGACTCTTATTCTATCTATTAAGTATTGTGGCAATAGCAAGTCAGTCGGGTTGACATTGGTACACTTTGACTGGTTTCTGACTTAGTCGCGGTTTCTGACTTAGATTTGGTTTCTGACCGATATACCGATATTTTGAGCTAATAGACACCTGTTCTGGCTTGGTATTGCCTAGGCTACATACTTTTAAGCCATAAGGAGTGTTTCTAGGAGATTTTTGAGTTTTGATATAGGTTTTTATAACATTTTTCAGGTATTTGCAGACCAGAATTTCTTTTTTTCAGCAGCGACAAGATCCCGAGGGAAACAAATCACTGTAGGGTTTCTAATTTCAGGTGATATACCTCTGGACATCACTTATATACAATTATAACACTGATTGGAGGCTTAAATAACTTTATTATCACTAGTTATAGGCCTCTGGATGGATTATAGGCAAACAGTAGGTTTTTGTGTTTCTGACTTAAACAAGCAAGGGTATAGGGAAATGCGTATAACTCACCAAATATTCCACCAATGACCATGATATTTGGTATTCAGAGAGTAGACATATACCTTTATCACATACAATTCCCACTGAGAGCATAGGGTTGCCTGAATTAATTTTACACATTGTGTTAGAGAGCAGTTTGCACTCGCGCAGCAATTTTGCAGCCGCACGCAAAACGTACCCCGACTTCAGGGCCATGGCAGGGTTGACAATCCCAACAGCATATTACCTATACACCATTTTTCCATCAGCTATACTATCCTTCTATACATATCAGGGCATTTTGAGAAGATATAGCTCTATCCATGCATGTATGAGGCTTTAGAAGATATGCATGTCTTGAAAGTAAGGCAGAAACCGGCCCAAAAAAATGAGTTGACGGACCCAACTTTGACCAGGTACCATGAAAAAATGAAAAACGTCGCCATCGCACGGCTTTGGAATATGATCCAACAACACCTATAGATTAAAAAACCACTCACAGCTAAGCTCTATGGGTACTTTCATTATTTTTCAGTACCCGGGTGGGGGGGGCGCACATTTTGTGAGCCTGGCCCATATACTTTTCAGCATTGATAATGCCTATCCAGATGTGTAAGCTGCCCATGCCATAGGCATTAATGCAACCCCATACCATCAGAGTTGCAAGCTTTCGAACTGAGCGCTGATAACAAGCTGGATGGTCCTTCTCCTCTTTAGACTGCACAACACGGTGTCCATGGTTTCCAAAAGGAATTTCAAATTTTGATTCATCTGACCACAGAACAGTTTTCCATTTTGCCTCAGTCCATTTTAAATGAGCTTTGGCCCAGAGAAGACGGCGGCATTTCTGGATCGTGTTCACATATGGCTTCTTCTTTGCATGATACAGCTTTAACTTGCATTTATGGATTGCACAGCAAACTGTGTTCACTGAAAATGATTTCTGGAAGTGTTTCTGAGCCCTTGCAGTGAATTCCAGTGCAGAATTATACCTGTTTTTAATGCAGTGCCACCTGAGGGACCAAAGATCACGGGCATCCAATACTGACCTTCAGCCTTGTCCCTTGCGCTCAGAGATTTCTCCAGGTACTCTGAATCTTTTGATGATATTATGTACTGTAGATGGTGGGATATTTAAAATCTTCGTGATTTTACATTGAGGAACATTTTCCTGAAATTGTTCCACAATTTTTAGACTCAGTTTTTCTCAGATTGGTGAGCCACTGCCCATCTTAACTTCTGGAGACTCCGCCTCTCCAAACTGCTCTTTTTATACCCAGTCATGTTACTGACCTGTTGACAATTAACCTAATTAGTTGTAAAATGCTCCTTCAGCTGTTTTTTATTAATAACTTTTACTTTTCCAGCCTTTTGTTGCCCTGTCCCAACTTTTTTGAGATGTGTTTCTGCCATCAAATTCAAAATGAGCCAATATTTTTTATGAAATTGTAAAATGTCTCACTTTCAACATCAGACATGTTGTCTATGTTCTCTTATGAATAAAATGTGGTTTTATGAGATTTGCAAATCATTGCATTCTGTTTTAATTTACGTTTTGCACAATGTCTCAACTTCATTGGAATTGGGATTTGTATTATTATTATTTAATTATTTAATTATTTAATTTTTTTAATTGACATTATTTTCCACAGTAATTGAACTCCTAAAATGGCCTGTTCATGAAGTGCAGCTGATTGCTGGTATGTTTGACCTGTAATGAACTCTGAGCCATTATGCGGCCAGGTATATGTCTATGAGCTAGTTATGAGCATGTTATAAAGGCCATATGAAAAATACATTGAAACAAAAGCATTCACAATGGCCTGACCAGGGTTTTTCTGTTTGGCTTTGGGCAGCATGGGCGTGCAGGCTTTAAATCACATTTCTAAACAACATATCTGTCTCCAAGACCACAGGATGATTCATAGAGAGGGCAGGTTTTTTGAAACATATTCTGCAGCGCTCTAAAGGGTACTGGCTCAGCCTCCAATGGGAAAACGGACCCAGCAAACAATACTGTTTCACATAATTACAGCATGAGTTCAAATGGCTTTACCCATATTAGAGTAGTTTTCAAGACAAAAAATATTTATATTAATGCTCTATATCTGTATTGCTCTCAATTTCTTGTTGTGATTATTACATCATGGTAAAGTTGTTTTGGTTAAGGATGTGTTTTTATCTTGCATCTTTGAAATCTTAAGCTCACATTTTTGAGGAAAAAAAAAGTTACTTTTCAAGAGCACTCTCTCTTAGACAGTAAGACATTGAAAATTATATAAACTCTTAAACGGTCAGATGAACTCCATGACACTATCTGAGCACACTCTTCCCAGATACAGATTAAATAGACTATGTAAGGATTGGTTTGACACAAATCATTTGACTGTGCGCTGTTTCCCCTTGCTTTCGATGCTCCTCTGCAGAACGTGATATAATATTTCCTGATGACTGAAACGCAGAGAGGCCAGATGGCTGGTTTTTAGGACCTGTTGAGATACAAAGTTATAAAAGCCCTGTCTGTTTTTCCCCTGACATTACTTCACTCTCAAAATCTCCCCCCACCAGACCAGTCTCATCTGCTCTACATTGAACCCTTCTCAACAGTTTTGCATGCTCTATCACGCCGATTGCATTTTCTCATTTTTTTCTGCTTTCCTTGTCTGTATTGCTTGTCTCAGGCTTATGTCTCCTGATCTATGTTTTCTAACCATTTTGCTTATGTTAGTGAGTTCTAATAATGCCTGTCTTATTGACAGGGTAACGAAGCTAACATCTGTTCACTTCAGTGATTGTTTTGAGTGTTAAGGGAATCAGGCTAAGGAGGCATTAGCCTTATCTGCCCATTAACTCGTTACGGGGTGGTAGAGGAAAATCCTGATAGAAAAGGTAAAAGTCCACCTCAGTATTTTGTTCCAATCAGAGTCCAGTGGATTTTCCAATGAGAGTAATTCATAAGGGCGGCACAGTGCTTTCAGTGGTTAAGACTGTCGCCTCACGGCAAGAAAGTTGCGGGTTCGAATCTGGCCTGGGGTCTTCCTGTGTGGAGTCTACAATGAAGAGTTCAGATGCAAAACCCAGTAAGTCCACCTGACCTCTTTTGTTGTAAAATGAAGATTTTTACCTGGTGTTAAATGTGGTGTCAGGTATCAGCTGAAGTTGCTGAAGGATTTTACTATGGAATTTACGGGGTTTGCCAAAACTTGATTTTATTATTGGCATACACACACTGAAAGCTTGTCAAAATCACATTTAACTCAATTTTCATATAAATGGCGTTTACAGGGTTTTGCGTCTGAAGTCTTCACATGTTCTCCCCATGTTCACGTGGGTTTCCTCCCACAGTCCAAAGACATGCACATTAGGCTAATTAGAGACACTAAATTTCCCATAGGCATGAGTGAAGGGTGAGTGTGCCCTGTGAAGGAGTGGCGAACCGTCCAGGGGTGTGTTTCCCAAAAGCGTAGTTGCTAACCAAGTTAGCACTAACATAGTTTGTCCATTCACAGTCAATGGGCCCAACTATGTAAGTTAGCATCTGTGATTTCTGAAAACGCACCCCAGGTTGGGTCCCTGCCCTCCGCCTGTAGTTTGCTGGGATAGGGTCCCACTCCCCTAGCAACTCTAATAAAGGAAGAAAGCAGGTAAAGATAATGTATGTTTGTCATTTGTGAGTAGGACTAACTCAGCTGGCTGAGTTCATGCTTGGGAGAAATGTAAGGCTGCACTTCTACTTTGTGGCGTTTTGTTGTTCTACCTCTGGGAGTGGCTATAACAGAGACAAGGGCTGCTGGGATGCACTAAAAATGCTTTCAAACTTTGTAAAGCACTAAACAGCTTGAAAAACTTCAACTTAAAAATGGTAAGAGCACTTCAGAAAGATGATTGTCTACACTAATGTGAGAGGGTGGTCTCCTTTCAAGTTAAGCAAATATAAAATTTCGAGGCAGCCTGGATAACTTGGTGCTACTAATTTTTTTTCACGTTGACATTTTGCCGTGTTTTTTTTTTTTTTTTTTTTTTTACAGGGAACCTCACGGCCACTTATCCTGTCGCTAAAATGTTTACCCACCTCGTCCCTATTATCCAGCCCCACCCCGCCCCGCCATTAACACAAGACTCTGCGGATAAATAAAACATGTGACTCTCTCCACCCCTCCCCCTCCCAGTCCCACTGATGAAAAACACATTTCACCGTTTTTCCTGGCCGAAAGTCTGGTCACTTGAGATGCTGTTCAAATTGGGGCGCATTGAGAAATAGCTCACTCTATAAACACATGCTAATTCCCTGCACACACACACACACACACACACACACACACACACACACAAAACACATACCTCTATAAGCTTAGATTGAAAATTAGCATGCTCTTGCCGAATGTTCATGCTTCAAAAATCGGTTAAGATATAGATAAGATTTTACTTGATCGATAGATTATGCATTTGCGTACAATTACTACTATTATCATAATAGTAAAATAACCCAACTGAGAGTCAGCTTACCCTGTAATTTTGACAATAGTGACAAATGTAATTTAGCAAATTATGTTTTAATGTTTATTGCATGCACAAGCTGCCTATTTGGGATTATTAGCCAGGAAATTATTTACCAGAAAATTGTATTTGATTAAATCATGAATCTGTAAAGAACAGTATGACTTAGAACTGCTAGGAAGGGGTATTGGCCTCATGTAAGGTCTAAAGGTTGTTAAGTTGAGTGGACTAAACAATCAACCACCTGCGGTACATGTGCACAGGTGTGCAAATATGCACAATCAAAAAAATAAAGTTGGCTAATCTTAAAAAGGCTGGGCAACCAGCTGCAAAGCATTTTTGAGTTTGCTCCTTTTCAAGTTCAAGGTTTTTTCAAAAATCAGTTTGTGCAACTACTGGGACTTGCATTTGAGCAAACTCAAAAATGCTTTGCAGCTGGTTGCCATTTTAAAGTTTGCTCAACTTTTTTATTTTTTACTGCACTGTTTCCCTCCTCTGAGTCTAGTTTTTTTTCCCCAGCCCCCTTCTTCTTTTGTTTTCAACATTTTTTTACTTCTCACCTCAGCGCCTTTTTTTTTTTGGCTGGTTTTTCTCTCCCACCTCAGAAAGTGAGTCGATGGAGATTTCGCGTCTGAATTAATATTAATTAATTAATTATTTCTATGCCTTGCAAAATCATAGTATTTAAGTTGATAATGGACAATAATACATTTAGAGAAAGTAGTGATGTGTAATTGGTCCACAGGGACTGATGATGTTGTTAATATTCGCTCAATGTATGCTTCACAAAATTAACATTTTCATATGAAGTGTCCCTTTAATGCCTGCAAAGTTTGAACAATGGCCCGAACTCGAGCTGCACACAAGAACTGCATTGCTGCCAGGCAAACTGAATATTACAAAAATTTCTTTTTGTCAGATATTCAAATTTGAATAAAAACAGGTCAGGTCCTGTGCAGGCAAATTTCCTTGATTGCATTTTGATAGTGAGCACATGGATATTCATGGTTCTCTCCCTGCACAAGAAACAGAGAGGAAGTCAATCTCAAATTGGCTTTAAGTCTTTACACTGTCACTTTCTTTACTAAATATTCTGAAAAATAACAAGCCAAGTTATTTTGTCTCCACACAAAAATTCATCACTGATGTAAGAAAATTTACTTTGTCAAGCAAACAGTAACTTGTTCCATTTAATACTTCTACATGCATGTGAAACTAATCAGACTTAAAATCTCATTCTGAGACTAAAACTCAGACCTAATTGTAGAGCGGGAAGAAACCAGTAGGGCATGCAGGGTTTAAAAGCTCAAGCAACAACATTGTATTTTTATAGTGTCTGAACACATGGATTAAAAAAATCCAGTTATTCCAGTCTTTGAACAAACAGAATAAACAGCCCAGATATTTTCGATCCGACTGCTGCTAAAAAGACTGCGGTCGTGCTTATTACAATGATTTCAGCACCGCTTGTATTGTAGAGGGCACACGCCTCGCTCCACCCAAAAGGAAAGAGCTCGGTTTGCGTTTGAGCCAAAACCACTAACCCCCGCGATTTCCCCGCTCTCTGACAAATGCGCGGTCGCCCAGGGGGTAAGAGGGAGTCTGTCTCTGCACCAATGTCAGGAAACAGTTTGCATGCAGCCCTGACCCTCCCCAAATTCATTAAATATATCACAGAATTTTTTTTAATTTTTTTTATTTTTTTTCTTTTTAGAATTTTTTTTTTGTGTGCGTCAGCGTCGTCAGTGGTTGCACTGGTTCTACCTTCGACGGAAGCCGCAAAGCCGCCAAGTTGCTCCGGGTGGCTCATACAGGTGCTTGTATTTGAAGGGTATGGGGGCAAAACGAGACAAATCCGGAAAAACTGTTTTTGAGAAAATTAACATTTCAATCTTCCTCAATCACATGATGGCTTACTGTATTAATTTTAAGCGCGGGTTAAAATTTTTAGGGGTTAAAAAAGCCATACCACTATTCGATCTGCTCCAGCTGCGTGATTGAAGCTAAGCAGGTGTGGGCTTGTTTAGTACTTGTTTAGACCACCTGGGAAAACCAAGTTACTGCTGGAAGAGGTGTTGGTGGGCCAGTAGGTTGCAATCTTTCCTCTGGGGGAATAATCCCCAGTGCAGTGATGGGGACACTGTACTGAAGGACACGCCGTCTTTGGGATGAGACGTTAAACCGAGGTCCTGACTCACTGTGGTCATTAAAGATTCTATGACACTCATCAATAAGAGTAAGGGGTTCCCCGGTGTCATGGCTAAAGTCCCAACCTGGCTCTTTCAACCTGCCATCTAATCATCCCCTGATCTGATTGGCTGTGCAAATTGCCCTCTCAACCCCCAGGGCTCCCTCGAAAAAGAGATTTCAATCTCAACAGGACTTCCCTGGTTAAATAAGGGTTAAATGAAATAAAACTCTCAAGAACTTAAATGCTGACTGTCTCACTTGCATTTTATTTAGAGTAATCTAGTACCCTGTTTTTCAGAACGCTACAAATCCATTCTTTTTTATCCACTTAGAATTTAAGAAGTAAGCCATTGAACTTGGACCTGTCTAGATTGCACAAAATGGGGAAAAATACACAAAACCAGTTCACATAGCATAAGAATACATAGATTTCACAGTTCTATCAGTCACCCTGCTGTTACAATCTAAAATCCAAAAATCAGCACAATTACTTGCAATATTTTAAGTGTGCATTATTTATGTCACTAACTAACCTTAATTCAACAAATTGGCCTCACACAGCTGACTGTCTGGAGAGTCTTATCAGCTGATTTGTGGAAGCTTCTCGATTTCGCTGCATCCGCCAACTTTTAATTTTAATTTCAATTTCACGACTTTATCTATTTTCCTCCTTTTTGGTGCATGGAATGGTGCCTCGGGCTCTAATAACGCATAAAGTGCATTCAAATCAGTGCTGTTTGACCATGTTTTCCAACTCGCTTGCCGTAAAAATCAAAGCAAAATTAGCAAATATATGACCGCAAAGCTTGCCACAATTTGTTGAATGGAGTTTTGCCAACAATCCAGGGTGGCTTTTGTCGCAATTTGCAAAAAAGTTGCATCAGTAAATGATTCACAGTTGTGGATATGTCAAGATTTGAAAAAAATCTGATGAAATATTGCACTGCCTTAGCCTTGAATCAGTCATTGGGCTAGGGTCGATTGAGATGTCGAAACTGCCGTTTGTCGTGTTTTGCCCTGAAAGCCCTCACACGCACGTTCTTATATGTAAATTCATGGAAAATAAGTGGCGAAATGATCAAACAGCAGTTTGGGGGTACGCTGGTCACCCCACAGGCAAGGTGTGAAGGCGGAGAGTGGTGGGGGGTGGGGTGGGGTGGGGTGGGATGGGGGTTTGAAAGAGCAGAAGTTCTATAGCACACATTTGGAATGAATTAGCATGACATGATTATTTAAAGTATAGTGGAGGTGTCGTAACTGAATCAGCATGGACCTCTCCTCTGCTTTCTATCCAGAGCAATGCACTGTGGGATACGATGGAGACAGGGCCAAATTCCTCCATACATAAATCTGCTTTCCCTGCAGGATGCTGGGTGTGTTTCTTTATTTAGGAGGTTCACAACCATAGGCAAGAGAGTATATTGGTTGGTGAAAATGTCCCATTTTTACATACATACAAGACATACATCGATGCTTGCATGCACGTGCGCACATACACACACACACACACACATGCACACAAATATGTACACAACGGCAGTTTCTGGAGTATTCCTGGACTTTAATTTGTGAAAATTCAGCCTCAGGGGCCAACAGTGGATCTTTAAAACTCACAAGCTGAGTTCAGGAGCTGTGGCACAGAGCCAGGAAACAGCTTAACTGAATCCAGCAGATCAAAACACTGTTCCATATTAAACCAGGAATATATGGAGAGAGAGAGAGAGAGAGAGAGAGAGAGAGGAGGGGGAGAGAGAGAGAGGGAGGGGGAGGTACGGAGGGTGAGAGAAAGAGAAAGAGAGGGGAGGGGGAGGTAAGGAGGGTGAGAGAGAGAGGGGGGAGAGGGGAGGGAGAGGTACGGAGGGTGAGAGAGAGAAAGAAAGAAAAAGAGAGGGGACGGGGAGGTAAGGAGGGTGACAGAGAGAGGGGGAGAGGGGTGGACAGATAAAGTGATAGAAGGAGGGTAAAGGGGGAAAGGAGAGTGATCCAGAGTGATAGAGGGTGGGAGAAAAGGAAGAAAAGAGAGAGGGGGAGGAAGAGAATAAAAGGGAAGAGAGGGGAAAGGCGCAGAGTGAAAGAGAGGGAGGGAAAAGAGAGAACTCACAGAATGAATAATTTTTTTTCTATGGTTATCAAAGCTAATTACCCTATCATACATAAAGCACCATCTAAAATGACATATTTTTTGTGTAGGTTTTAGCACAATGATACTAGTTAACTACAGTAAATGTTAGCAGAAATTTACCCTCTTTCTATTCATAGCTGCTTACTAACTTGTACCAGCAACTAACAGATTAGCTACTAGTATCCTATGCATTAACACTCCACACTAAAAACTCAATGGAATTGTTTGCTAATTCTAGCATGGCTATCCACACGCACAGTCACAACTGACTATCAGTATTAATCAGAGGTGAACTCAGGGGTCCGAAATGTTGCCAGTTGTTTGTCTTACCCATGAACTCTGACTGATTTTGAGTCTTAGTCGTACAATTTGGCTGGAGAATTGCACAAATTGGCAAATCCTGGTTGCTGGGAAGAAACTTTGTGCCTCTGATATTAATATAGTTTCTAAAATCAGCCAACTTACTTGGACAGGAGAGCTAGCAATCTCAAACAAACAATCTTGCATTATTAACATGCGCATTTCACACACTGATCTAATGTTCTTTAGATGACTGGATTTTGGGATGGATGGAGCAGAGCCAGGGAACGGAAAGTCAAAATGTTAAGCAATTTTATTTATATAGCGTGTCCATACGAAGCTCAAATTTAGTTCCATGGCCATGGACTGTGATGTTGAGAGGTGGGTTAAAGTTGCTCCAAATCCTGCCCATTCCTGGAAGAGCATTCTCAACTGTTTGGCTGACATGTTGAATCTATTGTTTATTCAGTAGATTGCATTGCTCAATAGGATTTCTGTTCCAGGCTGGGCCCTGGGGTTCATTAATGGCCCAGTCCCAGGTCTGTACCAGTTAGGGCCAGTGGACAAGTCCCGACTGCTAAATTTGGGGGTGTCTGCTGGGGGAGACCCTGGTGGATGCACGCGGGCTTGCACACACACACACACACACACACTCATGCACTCACAAGTAAGCACCCACACAGACATATATACTCATGCAAAGCGGCAGTAGCATGCATGTACACACCATACACACACTCACACACATGTAAAGATATAGTATAAATGGCAAGGCACAGAGAAAATGAAGCAGTGAACAGAAAGAAGTAGAGAGTATGAGAAGAAGAAATAAAAAAACAGAAAGAAAAGAGGCGCTGGGTTGAAAGTCAAGGATTTATCATGAGCATCATTCTTTATTTTTTTTGCCATTACACTGCTGCTTAACTTGAGATTCCCTCAAACTCCCCTAGTGAAAACTGAATTAATGTAAAGTGCAAATTCATTGAATTTGCTCAAATAAAAACTAATCTGGTATACCTTTCACCAAACAGTTCATAAACAGTACTACGCTAATTAAATGTCCCAAATTTGCCGCTTTTTCTCTAAAATTAGCCTTTTATTAAGGTCCGAATGGAGATTTCTGAAAATAAATTGAAGATTGACTCACATTTGCAGATTAGCAGATGTGGCATTACGAGAGGTGCTCCAAACACGGATGTCAAGCTTAAAACAACAGGAAAACTAGATGTCAAAGAATTTCCATAAATTGATGAAGACAAATATTTTTCACATCAGAAGGGGAAAAAGAGCAACGTGACAATCAGCATGTAGGCATGGTGCATCAAAACTACTTACTGAGAGTTTTATTAGGTCATGATGAGGAAAGGTGTCCGAAAATAGGGAGCCAACGTACATGATAACAAACGAGACCTTCAGAGTCTATTACCTGTGATTCCACAGTGCACGCTCAGCAAATAACACGGCCCATACGGGTCAAATAAGGCCCTGTTTGCACAGCCGGGGTGTGTTTCCCGAAATTACAGATGCTAACTTACATAGTTGGAACCATTGACTGAATGGACGAACTATGTATGTTGCTAACTTAGCAATTACGCTTTTGGGAAATGCAACCCTGGCTGGCTAGCATGCTTAAGCTTTTCGCTATTAAAGCATTAAGTTACACGTGTAACAGTTGTTGTAGAAACTAGAATTTATTAATTTAATGGCGAAAAGCATGAGCATGCTAGCGAGCAAATTATTCACCACACTGATTTGAACAGACTAGAAAGCTTACACGTTTTTCAGTTGCAGCTCCTGATCTCAGTCCAGCTGCGCTATTTTGGCCGAAGTTTTGATTTTACTCAAGGTCTCGTGGAGGAAGGTGAATATACACTGAACAAAAATATAAACGCAACACTTCTTATTGTGAGAAATAGGACCATGTTCAGAAGCTCATTGTACTTTCATTGAGTGTTGACAGATTGTATGACCATATTACAATATATTTCGATCAATGATTTAAAAAAACAAACAAGAATCTCGCGACGGTGTGATGATAAAGGGGATGGGGTCTATTGTCCAAATTTCACAAATCAATATTGGGTATGTCCATCTTTGTCCTGCTGCATTGCTGCACATCTCTGCTGTGTGGACTGTAACAAATGGTCAATGGTGACTTGCGGGACATGTTCCCACTTCTCCCCAAGAGCAGTGCGGAGCTGGCGGCTATTGGCCGAAAATGGGAACCAATGACGAACTCATTGCTTGTGGACATCCCAAAGATGCTGGAAGGGGGACAAATCCAAGGAATAAGCCAGCCATTCAAGCACACAAATGTTTTCAGGCTCAAGGAATTCTGTGCATACACGGGTGACTTGGGTCTGGCATGATCATGCTGGATGGTTTTTGCTTTGATGGATGAATGGTAGGACGATAGGCAGCAGCATCTCATCGTGAAATCACACTGCATTCAAGTTGCTGTTCATGAACTGCAGTTGGGTGCAATGTCCTTGGAATATTCCCACCCAAACCAGCACTCCACCACTATGTGCCACCATGCGCACCACTATCATGTCAGTATAACGATCCCCCATCCATCCCCTCTGTGAAGTTGGAAACGTGACTTGTCTGTAAAGAAAGCAGTCCTCCATTGTGACATTGGCCATCAAACGTGTCTATTCACTCAGTTGAACCAATTTTTTCATCGAGCTGAGGAGAGGTCCAATCCACAAAGAGCAAAAGACGTAAAGATATGGAATTCCTGGAGATTATTTTTCACGGTTTCAGCAAAAATGGGGTGATGGTGGGGACCAGCTGTCTCATCTGCAGTGGGAGTTACTGGTCTCAAACGATCACAGAGATGGAGAATCCAGATATGGCGGTCTTGGGTGGGGGTTGTCACACATGGTCGTGATGCATGTGGGCAGTGTAATGTCTCTCCTCATTCCTCAAAAAGGTGTTTTATGCGACTTATCGTTGAAACATGGACATTAAGAGCCCTTTCAACATCCCTGAGAAACATTCCTGCATTGAACATGCCAATGGCATGCTCCCTGATGGCTCGAGTCATTTATGGCATTTTGAACAATGGCAGAACTGGGACTTTTGAAGTGGTCTTTTATTGACCAGAGTTCAGGATGTGCCTGGGCTGACTGTACCTGATTTCAGTAGCTCTGGAGCAGGCCCCACCTCTCTGACAGGCCAGTTTTGACAAAGGGCATGAACTTGACAATGATTTGGAGAAGGTGACTGAACTGCACACAGACCAGTGGCACACAAGCTTGGTCACATAAACAAACCCAACTAAGCCAACCTCAGAAATAATTATGCGGAATACTGAAAGGACTAAACTGTTGCGTTTATAGTTTTGTTCAGTATAGTTTCGTTTTGAGTCATTTTTTTTTTTAAATAGTTTCTGCACTCATTTTAGGATGGGCTTATCAAGCGGCACCCTGGACCTATTAACAGGCTTTTCTGAGTACAGAATAGATGGGGAAAATTAGGGACCAGCGCAGTTTGGGCTCAGCTTATTAATCGATGGCTTATTAAGAGGCGATTTCAGTAATTACTAACCCACAGTGATATCCAGACTTTTCCTGTGACTCGGGATCTGGCTGATAAAAGCAGTCATCAGTAAAGTGTTTGGAACAGTTCACTGATCCTGATCCAGGCTTCGTGAAATCCGTTCACACCCTCTTCACCAATTCCCCCATGCTTTTCGAATTGTGGGGTTTTTTCTGAAGTTTATGGACCCTGGGCAGCACGGTGGCACAGTGTTTAGCACTACTGCCTCACAGCAAGAAGGCCGTGGGTTCAAATCTGGCCTGGGGCCTTTCTGTGTGGAGTTTGCATGTTCTCCCCATGATCGCGTGGGTTTCCTCCAGGTGCTCCGGTTTCCCCCACCCACAAAAACATGCATCATAGAAACACTCCAACCAGTACCCCTGACCAAGGAACTGGCTTTAGAACTGGAGTTGGTCCCTGAGTGCTGCTCTGTAGCTGCCCACTGCTCCTAACTATAGGATGGGTCAAATGCACGAGGACAAATTACCCCACGGGGTTCAATAAAGCATATATATCTATCTAAATGATGCGTCTGTGTGCATTGGCCTTATTGCTGCAGCCTTAAACAAGGCAGATATTTGGCATTTTCCCAAGGGAATACTTCAAAATTACAAATCACTGAGTCCAATGACATTGACATTGTGCTCTCTGCCGCTGGCTAGATACCTCCTGTGACGTAATCACTGAAGATAGCCGAAAATAAATTCTTTCTGAGATGATCGCAATTCGCAGTGATCATAATGCGAATAAATTTGTAACGGCTGATTGCAATTTGAAATGACCATTGCACAAAGGATGTATTTATATTAAAGACTGTGGTCAAAATCTTATTTTTGGATGAACAAGCACTTTAAGAGGACCATGGTGAAGACATGTTTTTATGAGTCTGCCAGCTGTGTGGCTTTGACGGTTATAATGGAGCACAGATGTACGCGTAAGTGAATGTGAACTGAGAACAGCCTCGTCTAACCAAAGCGCAGCAGGAAGTTACATCCTTCTTTTCTGGCCGTCCCTCCCTGCATAACGCAGCGGTGCTTAGCAACTGAGATTATTGCTTTGCTTACAGGCTTATTACTCATTCATCATTCTTGCTTGTTGTAGCACTAGTGTTGATAATAAGACCATCCCCTCACAGCGAACCCACCCACTCGCCCCTCAAAAGAAAAAAAGAACTTTTCAGCAAATTATTTTCCACTCACCTTCATTATTTATAATTAAGGGAAAGAGCAGAGTTTTGCCTTTCTTGCAAAAAACCATAATGTCTTGTAAATCTTCCTTCTTCAGGTCTTCTTTGGCCACGTGTTTGGATATGGGTGAGCGGGGTGGGTTTGGGAATGCCACCCTGCTGTTTTGGATGACTCTTGCAGAGCAGCTGGAATTTGAGAAAGGAGACAGCACTTAACCGCATGAGATGCGAGGTCCACAAATACGTTATTTGAATGCTCTTAACTGAATGTACTCATGCTTATGTTAATGGGTATTGAAAAGGGAGTAGTTCCAGTGAACAGACCAAGAATTGCGCTAAAATGCAACTCCTTCAATGGGTAATTCTGAAGCCCTAGTGCAATGTTCCTCTGAAAAAAGGTAAAAAAAAAAAAAAAAGCAATTTAAGACTTGTTTCAGATCAGTCCACAGTAGTGATATCATGAGACACAGTGGGGCTAATCACGTTTCTATTACTTGGAACATTCAGGATGTGTTCCCTCTGAGTTTGGGTTTAGCCCATTTTGGTGGTTTTATTACTTACAGAGACAACGTATCTCATAATGAAGTGAGAATATCTCTTCACCCACAGCCAACAAGATCATCTGCCCAGAAAACAGAGAGAAAGAGACACAACTCTCTTTGAGTCTTTTATTTATTTATTTTTATCATGTTTTTTTTCGCCTGTTGTTTTTCATAAAAAAGCCATCATATTTTTATACAAATAAGCACACTGTGTTGAGAAAAAAAAAAACATACAGCAAACACTGGGTTGGGAAAGAGGGATGAGACAATGACAAGAAGAAAAAATAACATTCCCAAAGTAAACAGGGAAATAATGAAAATCATCGAAAATGTTCCTAACATTTTCAGCTCCTCATATTGAGTAAAGCATGAGATTCCAGTTCAAGCTTTCCATTCTTTTGTTCTTCAATACACATTTATGTACTCTATATTTTTGCAAGCATTTTAGCTAACGCAGGACATATAGCATTGGCAGAGCAAAGGAATCAGTGAGCGAGAAAGGCAATGGGCATAGATCAACGGTTTTGAATCTCGGATACTTCAGCATACCACACAAAAAAATATTTAATATTTTGTCCGTGAACCGGTTAGATTCAATTCCAATTAAGTTTCAAAGACGGGAAAGTCAAAAATTGACCGCAGCCAAAAATCATTCAACCTGCAGGCTACAGTTTCTTAGCTCTAATCAAATGTTTCATGCAAAATTGTAATGCTTACACTGGCCTGTTTGCTACCTGCAAGAGAGAAACTGGCTCAGAGCAGTTGTCAAACTATAGATATATTAAGATCCCATTTTCCTTAACTAAACTAAAAAAATGATTTGTTAACTCCACTTGACTGAGTCATCTTGCTGCTTTGACTGAGTTAAGTTCTGTAAATGTACAGAGTCAAGTTTATTGCTAGAGTCAAAGCAAGAAGATGACTTCAGAGAGCATATAATTTTTATGGAGTTGGCGATGGAATTGATGTATTTTAATGAATCTGCATTCTTGAAGGGTGTGAGAACAAGAGCGCTTTAAGATCCAGAGGACCTCTGGGAAGCAAAAGATGACAAATTATAATCTCAGCCTGGAGGACAAGAGTTATACATCTTCTTAAAGACACTGACCTACAGCTGTCCATTCTCTAACTCCCACCCTCACAATCTGACCTCATACGCTCTTTCCGCAACCTCTCTCAAGCCTCAAGCTTCCAGCTACTCATGACCGACTCCAGAAATAGGATCTGAAGGTTACCAAATGGCTTGGGAGGACCCCTGGACCAGGATTATCAAAACACATTCAGGAGAGATTCATCAGACTATTCAGTATGACTACATCCTATAAGACATCATTCAACCGCATTCTTAATGGCTCTGTGGCCACATTGGCGTCCTTTGTGACATCACTCAAACAGGACTTGATTTGTGCCCCACACATAATATCTGACATCAAAGTGGTGTCCCTATTCTTTCTGATGTCACCCAAGTCATTTCTGACATCACAAGGCCATGCCAAGTGGGTTCTTAGTCCTTCTGTGAGATCACTTGACAAGGCTCCAATCAAGTTGACTCTATTTGAGGCCAAGTGCTGTCTCAAGGGATGTTAACAGCTTTCCAGCTCTGGTTTAGTTCAGTCACAAATAATAAACCTCAACCAGATTTGGAACAGTGTCCATTTAGTTTGAAACAATTGCTCAGAAAATGCACAGTGTAGAGCCACTCAGGTCAATAGAAACATTCCAGAGGCCTTTATATAGAGGCATTTATAGGAAAAAAATTGCAAAAATTTGCGTAGGTTTTGTACTAAGACATTGAATGCCCACTAAAAAGAAAAATGGCATATTGTAAAGAAAAAAATAATCCATAATTATTAAATTGTGAGTGAGCAAAACTGCAGGCAAATTTTAAATAATTCATCAAAATCAAGTTGAAATTTTGCATACTTGCACAATCCAATTAATTTTGCCGTTTTTTTAAATGACATATTAATTTTTATAAATTTGAAATCCACAAGGATAGTGGCGTATGCATCTTTTTTGTGCGTATGCAACATTTATGAAAGAGGCCCCAGGTCATGTGGTTACCGAGCTAACTTCCTTATTAAGGTCCCAGATGAAATCAGGCACCATCTTCCCTCCACTTTAATCTCAGGCCCTCTCATTTACTTGGTGTTCTCATAAACAGCAATGCCAAAAAATTCCAGAAAACATCAGCAGTAGCGAGAATATCTGTGCACATATAGCAGTGATATTGGGTGGAAGTTGGACAAGGAAAAGGACTCAGTTCCCAGATGGTGCGCGCCTTTCATTGCCAGACTTTATCTAGAACACTCTCGCAAGTGGCCAGCTGTGTAAATGCTACATAAATGTGCAACTATGTAAATCACTCCAAGCGTTTCCACTAAATAAATAATGTAAAGGAAAGTCAGATAGGAGAAAGTAATTGCAAATGATTTGTGATACGCATGGAGCGATTGTGCAGATCCAATACTAATTGTAAGTTTGATGTTGCGGCGGAGTGATCTGAAAGCTCTGATAAGTTGTGACCTTTTTGTCACAAGCAAAAGTATGCACCCCTTCGGATTTTTCAAATCCTCACCGCTGTGATTTGTTTTTTGTTGTTCTTGCATACCCTACATATTTCTACTCCACACTTTCCCCCAAGTGTTTTTATCCTATCTACTGCTTTTATTTAACAAAATGTATTTTTAAAAAAAAAAAACAATTCCTTGAATTCCCCTTGATCTCTTGTTTTCCTCAGCAAATATCCAGTCCATGCTTGTTCTTTCTCATCTATTTAGTGTTGATTCTTCACATAGCAAAAGTTGCTAGTATGTAAAAGACCACATAGCATTCTCAGGTTGGCCTACCCAATAAAACAAGCCTTTAATAGTAAGAGATTCATTTTGGGAACACTCTGCAAGCATGCAAGCAGAGAAAAAATGGGGCGTCTAGGGGTTAGTACATTCTGTATACTGAGGCTATGCATTCTGTCCACTTACTGCCTTATTGTATTATTTTAAGAAGCTGCTTTCCAGAACGCTTAAGTACTTTACATAACCATTTCCGTGCAATTTATGTTTAGTCATTATTTTTTTAGCGGATGCTCGTCTATTTTTTTTACACACTGTCCAGACGGGTATTAGGCTGTAGAGCCCTGCTTAAGAGCCCAATAGACTCTTCACACTGTGGTTTTACTGTTGATTGTTTAAAACCACAGACATAAGCCCCTCTCCTTTACCACACAGCTGCCTATGGCGACCGAGTCATCTGTAGCTGTGCTAATTTATACAAAATTCACTGTGGTAAGTGTGTGTGAGTGATTATCTGTGTGAAAGAGTCTGACAAAGAGAATATTATGTGCATGTGTGTATGTGTATTTGAGATATCGAGAGTGCCTGTTTGTAGTGTTCACTATTCATCCATTACTTTTCTCAAAATAAATATTTACTCGTGTTTTTCCCTTGCTTTGAGGAACATTCTTTGTTTTCCCACAATCCTTCATTTCATCTGAATGCCCACTCTGCCCCAGCTGATGTTATTTCCACTGAACTTCAAATTATCAGCTTTTGGCAGAAATTTGGAAAAAATGAGTAAGAAGTGTACGACAATGACTCAAAGACCACAAGAGGCCAGATCAACTTCTGAGTGAAAGGGAAACACAAACAAAAATAATCAAACAACTTGCCGATTTCATAATGAAATAAGGTCATGCCATCTCTCACAGAAAAAGAACTGACCTCATTCCACGTTGGGATACAAAGGGTGAACCCCCTCACCCTATGGAGAAACCTTTCCCACTCTGTCCACTCTCCTCATTTTCATTGGTTTAAACAAATGTGCCTCAGAGGTTTGGTGACATCTTAAAACCACAGAAAAAGAAAGGAAGGCAGGAGAATTCAGTCAACCACCCTCAAAATTTTCTATGAACTGGCTTGTCAGTATGTTTCTTGATTTAGGTGGGATGCAGGCTTTGATTTACTTTTGGACAACCTATCAACCCTCTGCCATAACAAGACAAGATTGACTTTTCATTTTAAATTCAAAAAACGCATACATTTTTTTAAATATTCAGAGACTCATATTCGATGTGTTAATTTTCGACTGGAGAGAAGGGAAACGTAGTTTTGCTACAATTGGGTCACACAATTAGAAAATAAATGACAAGAAAATTAACTATAAAAATATAACAACAATAATCATAATAATAATAACAATAAAACATTGAAAACCAGGCTGAAAACCTTGAAACCATGAACCTTGCTCAAAATCTGACAGAGTTCACTCTCATGCTTTTCAACTTTCAGCCTGTACCTTCATTCAGTTTCTTTGTCTTTCACAAGAAATTAAAAAAAAAATTTCTGAAGGGTTGGGAGGAGGGAGAGGGCCGCCAGTATGTGTTTTCCATCGTTGACCTCCGCAATGGGACTCTCCCCCCCTCTCCGAGCAAGTGTCTCCAGGGGAGCCAATGTGTTCATTGCACGGAATCCAGGGGCAGGGTCCAAGTGCTGCACAGGTGAAGTGCACAAAATCTTCCCCCCTGGGGGGCTCTAACTGCTTCTTTTTTACATTATTCATCCTTCCCTCAAGCCAAACCTTGGAGGGTACTGATGACCATCCTTGTTGAGAGTATTCCAATCAATGACAAAACAAAAGGAATTACGCGGTTTCAAGAGACGCCCTGAACGAGAAAACCCAGAACTGCCCTTTGAGGAAGTTTTTTTTTTTTAAGTGTGACGAATAAAATTATCTTTTGGACCTACCCCTCCCCATCTGCAATATGCCTGTCGCGCCAGTGAGAGACATCACCTCAAGGTGACGTTTGAGGGAGCAAGGACAACCCTGTTCGCTAATGAACATTTCTTCAGTGCCACTGCCTTTACGTGCATTTCTTGTTTCTTTTCCCGGTCTCCCCAACTGGTTGAGCTCGGAACAAGGCAAGTCAATAAGAAAAGGAAGGGGGAAAGTTAAAAATAAGTGACTGTAGTGAGCCCCTGGTACCCTACTTTGCCTCATGCTGTATGTTTCTGAACACCTCCCTGCCAACGTGACCTTTGACCTTTGACCCCTCCTAGAGGGCTGATCCGTACCTGGGAGAACTCACAGAGGTGCTTCCCCGTGTGTCAGCCAATCAAAAGTCACAAAACAAACAGACAATAAAATGTACTGGTGAACAATTAAGGCACTTCAGTTTTATACTAAAAAATATGACCACCACTGGACATTGCACTTGAACAATTTGTTTTTGTTTCTGTTTGTTTTTTGTCCAAATCGAACTGAGTGGTCTGCAATGCCCTATGTCCCTCCTGCCCTCTATGGTCTATTAAAGTCTCCAGGGAATTAGGAGAGCGTAAAAATTTAGATCGCCCTCTTCTAGGAGGTCCAAATGACACTGAGTAGCCCTGAGGTCAAAAGTAGGAGGGCTTGAGAGAGGTTTGGTTATTGTTGGCGGAACAGTGTGTCTGCATGAGGGGAACCTCGTACTCCCCGTTCCAGGGGGAGGCGGCCTTCATTTCAGGCTGCTTTTGGGGCAGTGTTCCATTATCCAGACTGGCTTTGACCCCCTCCAGCTCTATAGGGGAGGCCTCTTGGGAGCAGAGGTCCGAATTACTCTCCTTAGCCTGCCTACGGCGCAAGTAGTAGATCGTTCCTGCTGTGATTGCCAATGCTGCTGCGACCGTAAGCGCAGCCGCTAGTGCGGGTGTTAATGCAGTTGCCAGCCGTCCGTCCTTCACCTGTGGCTCAGGGACCAGATAGGGAGGAGTTGAACCCAAAATCTTGGGCCTGGATGTGGGGTGGGGGTTTCGGTGTGGCTGGGCCGCAGTTCGGGCCTCAGTGCATGACCGGTCTGCCACTGACCCTGTCCCATCGGACGGCGATGGCCCCAGGGGTCCCGCACAGATGGAGTAGGTGGAGTTTGGCCGGAGCCCCCGGAGGGTGTACTCAGGATAGGAGGCAGGAACGCTGAGCTCAACAGGGCGACGGTCAGGGCCAGATAGGTTGCGGAAGGTGAGGCGGATCCCGCGAAGGTACGGTCGCTTCTGAATAAAACGCTGCAGGTCCAACAGGATGGAGGTACTGGTCACATGCCGGGACCCCAAATCTGGCTCTATAGCGAGAGGAGGCTCTTGTGGGAGGATTTGAGGTGGAGGGGGAGAGGGTGGGAGCTCCACGTGGGTTTCACAGTAGGGGCCAGACGTCCCGCGAGAGCAGGAGCACTGTAGCTCACCCTGGGCATCCAGTAGGCACGTGCCCCCGTTTAGGCAGATGTTGGAGGGGCAGATATGGTGGACAGGGTCCGTGTCCTCTTGGCTGCTGCTACCGGGGGATGCTGGAGGAGAAGGAAGTTTGTGGTCATCCTCTGTGAGGTAGGGGCTGTCACTAAGATGGGGCAGGGCTGATGATTGTGGGTGAGATGGGGGCAGGGTGGGCCCAGGAGGGGGATTTAGGATGTTGGGCTGGTGGGGAGGGGGGGTGGTATCCCTTGTTTTGCTAGCAGGGGCCGGGGTTGTAATCGGGCAGCCGAAATTAACCCGCTGCAATCTGGCCAGGACCTTTCCTGCATTGAGTGGAGGGAAGTGGCAGCGGGTCTCCTCAGAACGTCCCAGCTGGACCTGACCATCCCTCAGCCATTCCGGGACCCAGGCTAGTGCGCAGACACAGTTGAAGGGGTTTTCGGCGACTGTCAGCTGCCGGAGCCTGGGGAAGAGGTGGCGGAAGCTCTCGGAGAGGCCCGGCATGTTGACGCTACTCAGGTCCAGATCTTGGAGGCCTCTCAGACTTTGAAGGTCTTCAGGTCTGGGCCCAGGTAAGGGTATGGGGTTTCCTGCCAAACTGAGCCGGATCAGCCCCTGTCCAGCCTCCCCAAAAGCGGCCGGGACCTCCTTCAGCTGGTTTTTTGAGAGGTCCAGCTCGTGAAGGTTTCCTAGTGATCGTAACAAGTTCCCATCCAGCTCGGAAATCCCCAGTCCTGCCATCTTGAGGGCCTCCAAGTTGGGCGTTTGAAGGTCAGCTGGTTCAGGAGGGGAAAGGCCCTCATTGTAGCTCAGGTCCAGCAACAGCAGCCTAGGCAGCCGTAGGGTCGGCAGACCCATAAGCTGGTTCCCCTGGAGCTTCAGCTCCAGCAAGTGGTCCAGACCCTCGAAGGCCTCTGGGTGGATACTACGGATGCGGTTCCCATGGAGATAGAGCCGTTGCAGCAGCCGCAAACCAGTGAAGCTCTCCTGAGAGATGTGGGTGATGAGGTTGGATGAAATATCCAGATTGTGGAGGGAGGAGAGGAGCTCGAAAGACCTGTCGGGAATTTCAGTCAGCTGGTTCTGGCTAAGGTCTAACATCTCCAGTCCGCTCAGCCCAGTAAAATCGTCCTGGGACAGAGCAGAGATGCCATTCTGGAAGAGGTAGAGGTTTTTGGTGGGCGTGGGGACCCCTAAGGGAACATAAGGGGAGCGTCGCTGGAGGCAGAAGATGGAGAGCTCGTCAGGGCAGGTGCAGTCCCGAGGACAGTCGCTCATCAGGGCCTGGGCGGGCAGCAGGAGGAAGAGTAGCAGGAGCAGGAGGAAGGGCTTCATGATGTCAGCATCCGCGCATAACTCCGCCACCCCTCCAGAGATTACAAAACTGAAACAAACAGGGAACGAAATGCAAAAGGTCAAAGATGAACTACAATGCATTAAATGTTTGTCTTGTCTTTTGTAATCTCATAATGAGACCTGATGTCTATTTTTGGCTCTAAAATAGAAAATATTATCTTGACTTACACTATTGTGTGGTTGACAAGAGAAATTTTCTTATTCCACCAGCAAATCTTCAAATTATTAAAATGATCTCACCTCACTGGTGATATTTTATTTTTTTACATGTCTTATCGAGTCTTTGATGTGTACCATTGAGTTCTGAGCAAATTTTCAGTGGGAACATAGAAACGCACCGGCCTTTCAATGGAGGAGAATATCTTGTGTAATTTGAGCAACCTTCCTGCTTTTAATCGCCACAGTTGGCATTTAGGGTTGTAGTCGGAAGCAATAAAATTCACATCGATTGCATACAGGTACTCAGCATATACTCAGCAGACCCTTTGACATTGATAGGCAACTTTTGCTCACCATGTCCCACCGTCTTAGAACTGCATTCAAATGTAACATACAAAGAGAGGTCAATCCGGTTTTAAGTACAAAGGGCACAGATCATCTAAGTACATAGTATTCATGATACAGAATGGTTACCAAATGCAGATGAAAAAAATCATTCATTCAATTGCCCAAGTTTTTTTTTTTTTTTTCCCCAATTGGTGATTGTTTGCTCATTTTTTCTTTTAATGCGAGAATAAATGAATTATGATTATAGAGGAGTCTGAACTCTGTGGTGGAATTAAACGTTCCGTCTGCAGTCAGATCACCCCGTTTGCACTTTGCTTTGTCTTAGGTAATCGATACCGTCACTCGGCTGGAGAATGGGAACAATGTCTGCGGCAGAGGCGCCGTTGTGGCTCTGTGTTTGCCAAGGGCAGAGTGTTGATGGCAAAATCGTGAAAGAAGCGCGAGAGAGAGAAAAAAAGAAGGCAGGTGAGCCACTTCTTCGGAGCCACGCGGAGTACGCTCACAATTCCAATACTTGTTCAGTGAGCAGATTCCTCAGTCTAGCAGCCATTTTTAATGCCGCGTTTCCATCAAGCAGAACAGTTTGGTTCGGTACGGGTCATGTCACATTTCAGAGTCTTTCCATTACAAAAGTTGTGGATGGTACCTTTGGAACCGTTCCTAACCGTTCCCATTTTTCATCATCCTTCCGGTTGGAGTACCAAGGGTTACCATCCAACACTAATGAGGCAGAGCTAAAACACGCCTTCTGTAATGGTCGGGAATCATCATCACTGCCGTCTGTTGATTGGCCAATAGAATCGTCACTCAAGCACGACTTCCATAAGGAAACGGCAGGAAAACACCCGTCTCGCCTACCGTTTTGAGAAAAACATTTTTGAAAATGTCTGTTCGCAACAACGCGCCATGGAGCAATGAGGAGGTGCAGATGTATATTTCATGCATTTAAATTTAGTCAATTTAAAATGCTCATGGCCATTATTATGCAAACTAATTTGGCTGGAGTTGCATCGCGAGCATTTAGCTAGCTAGCTGGCATTAAAATACGCCAAATAAAAAGGTAGCCAGCTAAAGCCGCTTTCACACCGGATGCGAAATGAATTTTTCGCACAACAGATTACATTCAAAGTCAATGGGTTTCGCGTGTATTCGCGTGTTTTACCATCAGGTAAAAAAACCCCGCCTACATTTAAGGGTACTGTCTGCAGTGGAAACGCAAACCAGATCTAGGGGTTTGGTACCAAAAGTACGGTTCCAAGGGTACTATACCGAAAGTACCCCAATGGAAATGCGGCTTAAGGGTACATCCGCACAAATACATTTTCATTTTAAAATTTGTAGCATTCACACAACTCTGGCAATTTTAAACCCATTTTATATTTTGAAAATACTGCTGACCTTTTAGCTTGAAAAAGTCTTGAGATTGTGTTTTTTCGTGAGGACGGAGATTGTTTAAGTTTTAAACAATTTTCTTGAACTTCTGCCTTTGGATTTATAGGAGGAATGTCAGCTTGTTAATTATGACCTCACCATTTCAGAAATCACCAAATTACATTATTCTTTTCTGGCTTTACATTGCTTCTAAGATTCTCACCCGTGACTGTGTGTGTGTGTGTGTGTGTGTGTGTGCACATGCATCTGTGACTACTTATCCTATATGTGTATGTGTGTGTGCTTGCAATATTTGGGTGAGTATGTGTGCTGGTGAGTGGTTATCTGTGTGTTAGTAAGTTTGTGACTAACACCCCACTGCAGAACAGGACATCCAGCAGCTCAAAAAATTTCCCTCTTGTTTCCTGGGTTCTCTCTCTCTCTCTCTCTCTCTCTCTCTCTCTCACACTGACAGAGTACTCCTGGCTGCTGTTCTGGGGCAAAAAACCTCCAACAATCATATGCTCCCACTCACATCCCTGACACAAGTACAAACACATAGAAATCAGTGGCGGGCGGTGGACGGAAAACTGGGGGGGGCAGAAAACATCCCTTGAAACGGATGAGATTAGTGACCCGATTTCAATCATTGTTCTTGGTCAACATGTTAGTTTCCCTTATGATGAAAAGTTTAGGCGAGTGAATAATAAATTCTATAAAATGTTTAATTCACATGCCTTAATAGGCAACTCTTCACGAAAAAACCACTGTGGATTTTCCGCGTTAAATTTTGTCACATCCTAAGCAAGTCGTCAAACCTGTGCGTAATGATTGTTTAATTGAAAAAGATTGAAGTGCGCTCTTTTTTGCGTTCAACTGGTGTGTTTGATTTCTCGTCTTAACGAAGACAATTAGCTACACCTGAGAGGGGAGAGTTCAAGTGTCTTTTACCAGGGAAATTGACTGAAAACAGATCAAGACTAATAAGCCGTTTAAAGACATGTTTATCGTCTTCCTTGTTCTCTGTCCACCGCCCACCACTGATAGAAATAGCCCCCATGGCCCCATGACTGAGTCTCGTCCACCCTTCCCCTCACACTCCCAGCTGATAAAATGTCAAGCCTTCACAGGATCTGTACCGGCATCTGCAAAACCCCCCATCCTCAGTGATGACCCCTGACCTGTCAGCTCAAAGCACCAGGAACTTCATTTATGGCTGGATTCCAAAGCCTAGGATACAGCCGTCAGATACCGTAGCCTCAGTGGCATAGGAGTATACCAAATTTTTAGGTTCAAAAATGATTAATTTTTGATCAAAAACACTCAGAGTGGTTCACCCTGAGGTGCCCAAACCAGAACGGCATTGCTTCTAGATTGATGTGAAAGGGACCTCATGGATATTTTCGTCACCTGTTATTAAGGGACTTACAAATAATTACGAACCCAGTTTGGCATGGAAACCAAAACACAAAGTGTTCATTCCCAGCAGTTTGTTATGGAGGTATGTGCTCCCTTGTGAAAATATCCTATAGTTATTCCTTAGTAAAACTATAGTATTAATGGCATAAATATAGTATCACTAGTATAAAGTATTACTAAAGGAGTACTATAGCCATCACATTATAAATGTACTGTAGTATTAACACAGTCAAGTGTACCATGATTTGACTATAGTCCACACGACTGTATTGCTGTAGTTTGAATATATATAGTATCTCTATCATAATACTATACTATGGTGGTGAAAATACCATCCATTTAACTATAGGATAACTATAGCTTGCAACTATAGTAATTCTTCAGAAGGGCTACCAGGAACCATCTGTAGCCGCTGACAATCTACAGTCGTACTAAAAAGTACTTGGCTCTGCCAACCAAAGATTATAATATTTTTGCTGGGGTCTTTATTGCACTTCAGTGAAGTTCATCTCCCACTGAGTTGCAAAGACTCTCTTGGGGCACAGTGGCCAAGTGCTAAGGTGTTGGTCACTTTGAGGAGCCCAAACCAGAATGGTACCTGTCCCACACTGGTGTGAAAGGGACCGCATGGACATTTCTGTCAGCTGGTTTAATGGGGCATAAAAATAAGAAATGACCCAGTTTGGCACGGTAACCAAAACAGCAAGTGCTCATTCCCAGCAGTTTGTTATAGAGGTAGGTGCTACCTGGAACTTTCTAGAGCCCCTGACAGTCAGTAGGACAAAGTTGTACAAATGTACTTGGCTGCAGTTTCCTAATGGCAAATTCATTTTCCCAGGTAAATTCATTGTATTGGAATTAAGGTCATGCCCCACTTGATTGCAATATGTTTTTCAGGGCACAGTGGCCAAGTGGTAAGGCGTTGGTCTCGTAAACCAAAGATCATGGGTTCAAACCCCATCTGTGCCTCTACAATGCCATTGCTTTACAGACAGTCTGTTATGTGGTTTGTCTGAGTAATTGAATTGCAAAGCATTTGTTGAGAGTACTGCATTATATTCGTTGGTACTTGTACCTGAAATCTTCCGCAGCCCCGACCAGTTTGCTGGACAGCAGTGTACACACTTCCTTAGTTCTGCTGATCAAATCCGTGGTCTTGACTGCTATGGCTTTCAGGATGTACCACAGTTCATTTGAGTTGGAAATCAAGTTTAATCTGTGCTGGGTGCAGTGGCCAAGTGATAAGGTGTTTGTAACCCAACGATTGTGGGTTTAATCCTGAGCTGTGCCTCAAAAGTGCTGTTGGTTGGACTTCCAAAAAATTCAATCCCAGCAACATAGTTGCCAATTAGAGCTATTACAAAGCAAGAAAAAACTGAAAAGAGAATTTGATGTGCTTAATTATGTACTCTGATCTGAAGAAAGCTGGCATCTCAAATTTTGTGGACCACCTACAATGCTGCAGAGAGCCACTTGATCTCTTTATCCTACCAATGAAACACTGCGGCTATTGCTGAAGAGTACCTTTTTTTATTTTTCAATTAAGGCTACGGTCTTCGTAACTGAGGACCATTGTTCAAACTGAAGATGGCCGCCAAATATCTGCAGAAGCAAGGTGCTGTCCAACGAACCAGCACGCATTTCCACCCATCATTAGCAGTTTGAACTGGGACCTTAAACCACTCATGATGTCATCAAGGTTCCCACTTCAGATCCAACTATTTTCAAGTTCAGTCCAAAAACCAGATTTTTAGGCTCCAAGATGATTTATTTTCTGTGAAAAACACAAGATGGTTGACTGAGGTGCTCAAAACCAGAATTGTACCGGTCCCCAACTGGTGCGAAAGGGACCACATGGACATTTCCGTCAGCTGGTTTAATGAGGCATAAAAATTTAAAAAATGACCCAGTTTGGCACAGCATTCAAAACAACAAGTGTTTATTCCCGGCAGTTTGTTACAGATGTAGGTGCTACCAGGAACTTTCTAAAGCCCCTGACAGTCAGCAGGACAAAAACGTACAAATGTACTTGGCTCAGCCAACCACAAGCTGTAATGGTTTTTTCCAGGCTCATCATTGCAGTTTGATCATGGCATTCCCCGATTGCCACACATCTTTCAGGGCACAGTGGCACAGTGGCCAAGTGGAAAGGCGTTGGTCTTGTAAACCAAAGAGCATGGGTTCGAACCCCATCTGTGCCTCAACAATGCAATTGCCCTACAATCAGTTAGTTATGTGGTATTCCAGAGCATCCAAGTGTTTGTTATGACAGTTAGTGCTACCTAGAATCTTCTTGTGCCCCTGACAGTTTTTGGGAGGGCAGCGTGTACACTTTCTTGGCTCTGCCAAACAAATCCTGTGGGCTTGATTGCCAGGGTTCAGAATGCAGTTTTCTCAGAATGTTCATTGGAGTTAGAATGAAAACCATCTCCAACTTAATTGTAAGGTTTTACGCAGGGTGCAGTGGTCAAGTGGTGAGGTGTTGGTCTTGTTAACCAACAGTCATGGATTTAACCCCAATCTGTTCCTCAAAATTGCTATTATATTGCCATCCGATAAATTCAACCCCAGGAAGTCAGTTGCCAATCATGTGGGGCCAATTAGGGCCATGAATAAGCAAGCAAAGCAGAACAGAAAATTCAATGAGCTTAACTCAAGACACTGATATGGGCTACTGAAAGCTGGCATCTAACCTGAAATGCTGCAGGGAGCTACTCGCTATCTTAATCCTACAAATGAAATGCTGCAGTCATTGCAGAGGCGTACCCATTTTCTTAGATTTGCCCATCAAAGGATACAGTCTGGTCGCCACAGTTCAAACTGAAGACGGTCCTCCAATATCAGCAGAATCATGGTTCTCTCCAACAAACTAACCTGCATTGCCACCAATTAGCAATGTGAATACAGGAGTTGCATGTATGCCATATTGGATTTTCACTCGCGCAAGGGATTGTGGAGCCAGTGGTCCTGTCAGTGCCCTATCCATACCTCTGGAGTTTCAGGATGCTGGGTTACACGTGTTCTGTGCCTGGATGCTACAGAAACCATCACAGGGATCGAGAATTGAGCTTTTATAATTTTCCGAAGGACTCCAAGCTTAGAAAGAAGTGGCTGATTTACATAGGACGGGCTGGGAAGAAGGGCAAATACAGCAAGTTCGCTGTATTATTTTGCCATTAACCAGTTTTTTTTTTCCCAGCTTAAAAAGATACAATATTCAGCGGTTTGTCAATTGTCACGTTGATGTACAAGAGACCGACTAAAGAATACAGCCTGCATAGCATAACCATAACGATAACTTTACTGCTTCATAATGATTCATGAAATATAACTCGCTAACCTATCAGAAGCTTCATTATAACCTAGCTGGCTTCCCGTTACGTTTGCTAGCAATAATGAACGACAGTCACAACACTGTAGGTTAGCCAGCTGGGTAACATAACCTTAGATTTGCGATGCAGGCCGTATTCTTCAGTCGCTCCGCGGCAAGGTTCGAGGATGAATTCATGGAGTGCAGTGGCGTGCCGTCAGGCCTTCAGTAACATTACCCTTTCCCGCATAATTGCTCTTAAACTGTTTGCGATCAAGTTTGCCTGATTAACAATCAAACTATTTATTAACTGAACAACCACCACAAATGCATGACACGTAATGATGAAGAAATGATAAAGACAAAGCGATTGCCTATTGGCTATGTTGATATAATTGATGTGACTCCGCAAGGATGACAATCTGCAAAAAATCTGAAACATTCGCGGACTTAGCTGCAATTTTTTTCGCCATCACTCAGCTGTGCATCGTGCTTAACAACGCACTTTAGCGGTCACTACATTCAGACTATAGAACGGATTCTCATGGCTTATTGCTCAATGAGCCTCGCAAACTAATTTACACAAATCTGTGCTACAGGAGCGCATAAATTATAAAGACATATTGATATTTCTCCACCGCTGCAGTTCCGAAACAGATGCTGCCTCAAAGGACAGAATTACAGCTCCTGGCACTTTGTCCGGGGAGAAATCCGGCTCCGAAAAACACCTAAGTTCTGCAGTCTCCACGTTACACTCTTTGTTTGGACCACTGTGAATTCCGATATGCATTGCGCGGGACCTTCTTCCGGCTATGCGCAGTGAGACATTCAACTCCTGTATTGGGAACATTACCTACTCATGATGTCATCATGGTTCCCAATTCAGATCCAGCTATTTTTATGTCCAGTTCAGGAACCAAATTTTTTGGTTCCAAAATAATTGTTTTTGATCAAAGCACTCAAAGCGGTTCACCTTCAGGTGCCCAAACTGCAAAAGGGACCTCATGGACATTTCTGTCAGCTGGTATGACAGGGCTTATAATTAATGACCCAGTGAGGCTCGGGAACCAAAATGCCAAGTGTTCATTCCCAGCAGTTTGCTATGGAGGTAGGTGCTACCTGGAACTTTCTAGATCCCTTGGAAGTCAGAGAAACAACGTAATACAAGCCTTTTAGGCTCTGCTAACCAAAGGCTGTGGTTTTTTTGCTGGGGTCATCATTGCAGTTTCATGATGACATCCCCCGTCGTCACTGTTCTGCTGCACTCTATGTACCGTGAACCAAAGATGGACCTACTTCTTCCTATAAAGTATTGTTTACTGTGTGTATTTGAGTGCAAAGAAAGGAAAGGTCCAAAAACCTAAACCAGAATGAATCCCTGCTGGTGTAAAAGGGACCTCTCAAATTCCTCCACTAAACCCTGTGTGAGCAAAGCTACAACAAGCTCTGGAGACTCTACCATTCTTTTTTGTTCCCTGTGGGTTCATATGTCTTGGATTTTACTAAGTATTTGAAGAGCAGGTATTTTGCAGTGTTTTGCTTTTTATAGAACTCAAAATCTTTCAGTTACCAGCAGAGCCCATCAAATGTAGTTTCCTCAGGAAATTCCAGGGGTCAGTCAATTAATTGAATCATTGAGTTTCCAAAGGGCCCAACTCCACTGAATTAGAGGTCTGCATTTCTTATCACAAAAGGGGAACTTTCTTGTAATTTCAACCAAAAGTATCCCAATGACACTCTCTTGAAAAGACATAAACTAAAAAATGTATGGGTCATTACATATGGGCAAAAAAAGAAATCAATTTTTCCCTTTCTTTGAAAAAGAGCATTCCTTGGGGTTGGGTCCTTTGGAAACTCAAGGATTCAATTATAAATGACTGTAGAAAGGGCCTTGTGCAGTGCAGTACCCAAGTATTATGGCCTTGGTCTAGTAAACCAAAAATTGAGGGCGCAATCCCCTCTGTTCCTTAAACTGCGCTGTGGCCAGTTTACGGCAGATTCAGTGAAAGATTGTCACAAAGAATGTCACCAGGCAGAACTAAAGCCATTAAGTTTGTACTTTGGTGTGAAAACACTAAATGGAAACTTAGTACTTCTGAGGAACTGGTGCAGAGGAAGTTGGTATCAGTAATTTTCTTTGCGGAATTCTCACAGAAAAAAAGCTGCAGGCTCTTCAGAACATTACACGACTGCAGCTGTGCACCCTGGGCCCGAATATTTTCAGTTATTTTCCAAAATGACATACAGTGTGTGACCACTTACAGCACATCTGCGGACAGTTTCAGAGCTACACAGTTTCACAGCATTCCTCCTGGTTTCAGGATTACACCGGTGGTTTGGATTTGTATCTGTAAAACATTCCCTAAGAAGTCAATTGGGACAATACTTCAAAATATAAGAAAAAATCCTTCTATAGGGAAGCAAAAAGCCCAAAACATAAATTGTCCTTTACCGACAGTCATGAAGGAGAAAAACCGCGTGGAGTGTGTGTCCATCACACAAGAAAAAACTTTTTTTATCCTCTGTTCCTATTTACACTTGTTTGCTCATTGAATCCCCAGGAAAACTACCCAACATGCTTTGCTTCATCCTTGCAATGGAATGACAAACTTTCCAGCATGTATTTTTGCCCCTCGCCCACAGTATACCAAGATAAGCTCCAGTCCCCCTTGACCTTGACTAGGAATAAGCGAGTTAGAAGATCGATAGATGGTTGAATTTTCAGTGTCAGATCTTCTAGTTCATACCATAATTTTCTGTTGCAGAATCTCAAACTTATCATAACCGACATCCCTGACGCCACAACCCATCGCTATCCGTTACCACCAGTCAGGACATTTTCTGAGACGACACATCATGTAAACAGAGGATGCCTCCAAATTGGGTCTTATAAATATTGGCATCATTTATGTGTGTTAATACTTCAACTCATTATTATTTGGTATTTGCAACTGGGGGAACTGCAGTTGATATTTTTATGTTGGCCTTGTCATGTTGTCTATCATGAGTAATTGAATGACTTCCATGAGACTTTCAAAGACCTGACTTTGTTGCAGTATGGTGGCCAAGCTGTAAGATCGCAATGCTTTACTTTTTATCAAAAGAACTACAAAAGTGTAAAGTCCTGTTCCTTCACGGGAACATACAGAGGTATACGCACCTTTAGCCTAGCTATTGTCAAGCTGCTATTTGCATGATTCAGATCACTCTGGAAGCAAACTGAGCTATATACAACATTGTGTCGCAATGGTGACCGGGCTGTACCGAGATATTCTTGCAGAATTGAGGCTGCAGCCCTGGAGTATTATGAGAGTAAGCGGGCAATACTGACATCCAGCAGTATAGATACAACAGACACCCAGACTCACAGACACACAGTGACGGCAGACAGAGACTCATGTCAGGACACATTAGTCTTCAGGTCAGGCGTTACAAGCCTTATTCACCTGTGACAGAGGCGTAATTAAGCTGTCAAGTGTGAAATGTGTTTTACACTCTGAGTACAAAAAAGAGTGAACAGTGAATGGGCACAGAAAAACAGTACAGAGAGAAGGGTGAGAATGAGGGAGAGAGAATGAGAAGGAGAGAGACACAATCAGATATACACATAATTCATGCATAATGAGAGACAGAGTGAGAAAGAGCGAGAGAAAAATAACGGTTCACCATGGAATCCCATACTGACCTTACATACTCACAATGCCTATGCATGCACACACACACACACACACACACAACACACACACACACACACACACACACACAACATACACACACAGACACACACACACACACACACAAAACACAGACACTCATGCACACAAATATGCACTTGACGTTATTTTGTCAGCACCTGGGGCACACCCATAAGAGAAAAGCAGAGAAGAAGAATAGCCTCCATTCACCTGTGCTGTGCCGAGGCTGCCAGCTCTGGATTTAAGGGGAACATATTGATGAAGGGTGGGGGGAGGGAGGAGATTACTGCTGGTTTTGTGTTTCTGTTGTCATGTATCCCAATCACAGACAATGAAGTAACATAGCTGTCAATCATAGGCACTGCCCTATCAGGAGGTTCTTACTTTCCAAATCCTTCCCCACCCCCACTCGACTTGAGCTTTGCTCTCTCAGTATGGCTGAAACTGGAGTTGTATGGAGTGTGACAGACCAAATACAGTTTTAACACAAACACACACTCATACACTTACGCATTTATAGACACACAATCACCGATGTGCAAACACAACACACACCGATACAATCGCAAATTTGCACACGCTTTGACATAGACCCACTACACATGATCGCACACACATAATCGCAGAAACACCACAACCGAATGCACGGACACATACACACACACACACACACACATATACACACAATCACAGACAAGCATTAACAAAGAATCACATGCACTCAAACACAGCCAATCGTAGTGCGGAAACACACCGTGATCATAGTACCATACAGGACAGCCAATGACAAAATTAAACAGAAATCACGCAATCGCAGTCTGAAGAGGGGAAGGGAGCTATAATTCACAATTACACAGGAGGTGAATGCTCAACACTGCACACTTTTAGCCAGCATTGCTTTCATCGATCTCATTAATAATGACTCCACCATTGAAGGAATGAAGCCACACATCAAACAAACTGCACCTGTACAATGGGAAAGCTGACAAAAATGACAGCTCTTCTTCCACTGCAGAGCATGCAGTGACCAGGCCCCATTCAGGAAATAATATACAGTTCTTATGAGAGACATCAACTCCCAACAGAGTACTGTCTGATCCCAGAATGCAATGGGCTTGAGAAGTCAGGGGTCCTGATCTAGGACCCCCTTTCAGTCTCCTGTTTACTCGGTCCTACAACACAACTCGTCATATATAAAGCCCCTTGATGTCAATTGTATTTGTGTGGTCCTTTTTACAACGATACAGGTGGAAGCACACTTTATTTCAGAGGGAATACAAGATAGAATTTTGTTAAATAAACCCAGGGCTGTTATCCAAAAATGGATCGAAATACTAAAACCTTGGAGAGAGCAACTGCCTCGTTTGGGCAAAATCGTAGGCGAAACACAGCTATGGCAGCCAAGAGCACCAGTTAATGACAAGAAAAAGAGGAATTTAACAGAAATGGAAGATAAAGTGGGTCGGGCAGGATAGAGTCAGAGACAGTGATAGTAGCAACTAAAATGCACAAAGAGAGATCTTCAGAAGTGGAAAACCTCAGTAAAACAACAAACAACAATACTGAGAAAAACATCAAAGAAAAACATCAGTAAAGAGGGATTGAGGAGTGTGTGTGTGAGTGAGAGTGTGTGTATATTAGTATGCATGGACCCATACAGACACCAAATAACATAAACAGAGCAGGTCGAAGATGGCCGAAGTTCATCTTTCGTACAGTTAGAGACAGCTAAGAGGAGTGCGTCTGTGTCATAGAGATGGGACGCTCTCCTACCTGTTTTACAAGTTCCTTCTCACAAATAACCGTTTCTAATCCGACAGGCCCTGAGGCGAAGTGTAATATTGAAAATTACATGTACACACACGCGCTCGCACACACACATAAGGAAATGCTCGCACAAGCACCCATATAATGATAAACCCAGACAAATGCGTGCTTGCACATGCTACATACAATAACACACGCATATATTCATACATACTCACACATACAAACTATGAACACACTAAAACACACATAGTTGCATACATGCATACCCAAACACACTAACATACAAACATATGGTTATGGGCATACAAAGATGGACAATATAATCAAGTAAAATATGCCCTTAACTTGGTCTTATAAATGATACAAGATTGTTTTCAATATTTTGTCCGCTAACACAGTTTAGAAACTCCACCAAACCGCAGAATTACACACTGAGGGAGCTTCTTGTTACAGAAAAAATTGCAAATGCCTGAACTTCATTTCGTAAATCAAAGAACACTGGGACAAACATCAGTTGAACTCAAGACTAATCCCACATAGCAGTCAGGTCTGGCCCAGATCCAGCTTCAAGCTGGCACTGCTGGGCGACTGCTGGTATGGCAAGTGGTATTTTAACCGGATGTGGGCCAGGTCTGGCAATGATGGCACCATTTATGTGATGGCGTGCCACATGTGGGCCAATTGTGTCCGCAGCTGGCCCTGTGCTGGCCCGTGTGTGGGCCAGATCCGGCAAACCAGATCTGGGCTACTAAAGGGCCATCGTTCTTGCTGTATGTGGGCCAGAACTGGGCCGTGTAAAGTGCATTATGTGGGCCAGACCTGGGCCAGGCCAATATTGCTATATGGGATGGGCCAATACAATAGCAATGCTCCCAAATAGAATCTGCTGTGGGATGAAGCATCCAATGGCAGAATTTCCATACCGCGACACATCAGCCCTATGGAGGATATGAAACAGGCCAGAGCTAGCAGGGATCACGTCATCTACCCTTCAACGTCTAGATTTTTTAAAAAGTCATTCAAGAGCTGTAACCCCATCTTCCTGGCATGGTTGGGTTTTTGGACAAGAACTGGTAACTCAGTGAACAGGTATGATAACTGGAGATGAGGGATGGGCAGTCTGTTTTTCTTCCTTATCCCTCCCTGAATAGAGGGCTTTTTGGAATGTTTTTCCAAAAAAAAAAAAAAAGTTTGGCATCCTTGGCCCAGAACTGCATTGTTTTCAGTGGCCAGTGGGGTTTGTGACATTAGTGTTATAGAATGTTCAGCCAAGGATATTCTTGTTGTGCTGTTGCAAACAAAAGTGAGATCTGTGAGAGAAAATCAAAGAAGAAGAAGAGAAGGGGGCTTGGATCATAACCTCTGTATCTGGGGTGGTGGGGTGGGGTGGGGGGGGGGGACTGTTCACAATAATGATGAGACCCTGTCTGAACCAGCCTCAAAGCCTCATGTCGCACAGCATTTGTAGGATGGAGTGTGTTTGTACGTGAGTGTGTGTGTGTGTGTTTGATTATCCATATGAGTGTGTGCGTGTTTGAGTGACTCTGAGTGTGTGTATGCGCATGTATTTGTATGTGTGCAGGTTTGAGAGATCTTACATGTGTATACACCTTTAAGTAACTGAACAGCTGTGCATTTTTGGGTCACACTTTAGATGAAGTGTTGCTCATAAAGGCTTTATACAACATGTATAATGCCTTCATAAATGAGACATAATGTCTTCATAAATCATACAACCCCAATTCCGAAATGGTTGGGACAAAGTGTAAATTGTGAATAAAATCAAAACGCAACGACTTTCAAATCACACCAGCCAGTATTTTATTCACAATGGAACAGAGATAAAATAGCAAATGTTGAAACTGAGAAATTTTACAGTTTCACCCACAAAATGAGCTCATTTCAAATTTGATGGCTGCTACAGGTCTCAAGAAAGTTGGGACAGGGGCCTGTTTACCATGGTATGGCATCCCCTCTTCTTTTTAACACAGAGTGGAGGCGTCTGGGCATTGAGGAGACAAGTTTCTTGAGTTTAGCCATTGGAATTTGATCCCACTCTTGTTTAATACAGGCTTCCAGCTGTTGGAGAGTTTTGGGTCTCCTTTGATGGACTTTTTCTTTAATTATGCCCCAAATGTTCTCAATCGGTGAAAGATCAGGACTGCAGGCAGGCCAGTTCAGCACACGGACTCTTCTACTATGAAGCCATGCTGTTGTAATAGCTGCAGTATGTGGTTTTGCATTGTCCTGATGAAATACACAAGGCCTTGCCTGGAATAGATGTCGTCTGGAGGGGAGCACATGTTGCTCTAAAACCTTTATATACCTTTCAGCATTCATGGTGCTTTTTAAAACATGCAAGTGTCCCACATCATATATGCACTAATGCATCCCCATACCATCAGAGATGCTGGCTTTTGAACTGAACGCTGATAACAGGAGGGGTAGTCTTTCTCCTCTTTAGCTCGGAGGACACGACGCCCATGATTTCCAACAAGAATGTCAAATTTGGACTCGTCTGACCACAGGACACTTTTCCACTTTGCTACAGTCCATTTTAAATGAGCCTTGGCCCACAGAACACGGCGGCGCTTCTGGATCATTCTCAACAATGGCTTCCTTTTTACATGATAGAGTTTTAGGTGGCATCTGTGGATGGCACGGCGGACTGTGTTTACAGACAGTGGTTTCTTGAAGTATTCCTGGGCCCATTTAGTAATGTCAATGACAGAATCATACCAGTGAATGATGCAGTGGCGTCTGAGAGCCCGAAGATCACGGGCATCCAGTAAAGGTCTTCGGCCTTGTCCTTTACGCACAGAGATTTTTCCAGTTTCTCTGAATCATTTGATGATGTCATGCACTGTCGATGATGAGACCTTCAAAGCCTTAGCAATTTGACGCTGAGGAACATTGTTTTTAAAGTATTCCGCAGATTTTTTACGCAAGCCTTCGCAGGTTGGAGAGCCTCTGGCCATCTTTACTTCTGAGAGACTCAGCCTCTCTAAGACATCCCTTTTATAGCCAATCATGTTACACACCTGGTGCCAGTTAACCTAATTACATGCTAAATGTCCTTTCAGCTGATTGTCTTATATATTAATTGCTTTTTCAGGCCTTTTTTTTACCTGTGTCCCAACTTTTTTGAGACCTGTTGCAGCCAGAAAATTTGAAATAATCTCATTTTGTGGATAAAAATGTAAAATGTCTCAGTTTCAACATTTGAAATGTTATGTTCTATTGTAAATAACATATTGGCTGATGTGATCTGAAAGTCATTGCATTTTGATTTTATTCACAATTTACACTTTGTCCCAACTATTTCGGAATTGGGGTTGTACATAAGCAAATGTCATGCTTTATAAAGAGCGAAATAACACATCCTTATTCAGCATGTGATGCCAGATGTGATATAGCTGATAATGTCACTTAGCTAGTGGCTAAATGCTATAAAGGGTGACATTGTCAGCTAAGTGACATTGTCATTGTCACATCTGGCATCACATGCAGAATAAAGATGTGTTATTTCATCCTTTACAAAGCATGACATTTGCTTATGTATGATTTATGAATACATTATGTCTCATTTATGAAGGTGTTATACATGCTGCATGAAGCCTCTCTGAGCAATACTTCATCTAAAATGTGACCCATTTTTGCGTCAGTCCTTGTACTCGGGAGGGTTCATAAACCTGCGCCTGTATGTGCAGTGCACACACCTGCGCGTGTTCAAGGGAAGGCACGCGAGCAATTGGCAGCGAGATTTACAGGCACTTGTCTGTTTGTTTGATCCACCTGCGTTTACTCTCCCCAACATCTCGAAGGCAAACACACAATGCAGCGGCTGCAGACAATGGGAATGAGCTCGGCAGAGACACAAATCTGCTCAGCTAACAGCGCATCTCTGACGTCAAATTCATTTACCAGGTTATACCAGTCACCTCTAGGCAAACAAAGGACCTCTCTCAAATGTGCATCTGTCCACTCAAACAGGCCTTTAGTGTATGCTGTTGTGATAGAAGAGTTAAAGGTGGGTTCCTGAAGCTAAAAACAATAGAACCCTACCATTAGGCTCTTGATCAAGGCCCTTAGCTGCTTCAGGGGCCCTAATCCCTCATTTTTTTCTATCAGTCTCATTACTTGCAACTGTTCACTTGAGTATTTCTTCCCTGGCTTCTTTGAAAAAGAAAAACATAACTTCAATGGACTTTGTCTGGTTAAAGAAAAGATTTATTAAAAGTATTTCATTGAAATAAACTTTAATTTCTAATACTTGTATTTCACAGCAGTCCTGAATCAATTATTTAATTTGATACCATTTACTTACTTTAACTCAAAAGAAAAATCTATGACTGATTTAAACAAAGACATCCATATTTTTGCCTGTCTTTATATTGCATTATGAATGACATGAAACCAACCAAAATGTGGGGAGAGGAAAAAGGAAAAGGAAGAAGAGAGAGAGCAGGAGGGAAATTAGAAGGCAAATCTGTCTCTTTTCATTCTAAAATAAACTACTTTTCCCAGCTCTAGAGCATTTTATAAATGAATCCGTTTTGTAGGAAACACAGAAAATCTTAAGGCAGCCGCAGACAGCCACCTGCGTCACAGCTCGCACAATGATGGATAAAAAGGGAAGTGAAGCTGTTTGAACAAGATAGAGGGAAGACAAAAGAAGGGAGAGTGGTAGAGCGAGAGGGCAAAACAAAGGAGAGAAAGACAGGGAAAAAGAGAGGGAGTAAGAAAAAGAGGAAAAGAGAGTGGCCAGTCGATCGGGCGAATGCTCTCACATTCCCTCAGCAAAAGCCAAATAATGAACTGATCTTCACTGCTCAACCACTTATTTCTTTACTTTTTATTTTACTTACTTACTTTTCACTTTGCTAATTAAGTCTAACAGTCTGCCAGCACGGTGAGTCAAACAGTTTTACTTGCTTCAAGTTTCGCAAGCAGAGTATGACAATATTTTGTCGAGCAGAAATCATCTTAGTAGCGGCTTATATTTTCCACAATATTTCCACAGATTCCAATGCTCACTGCAAGACAAATGCAGATCTTTTGTGTAGCAGAGACAGCGTGTTCAAAGAAAGTGATAGTAAGTAGTGAGAAAAGCAGTGATAGAGGAAGAATTAAATGAAGAGAAAAGACAAAACAGTTTGTCAAAAAAAACATGAATTGTCTTTCCTTCATGAGATCAATTTTTCCATATTTACTTAAAGACTTAGTTTATTGCAATGTGAACACAAGAGGTATACATCACAAGCATCGCTATGTCTGACACAATGGGACCCAAGAGAGCAAAGAAAATCGCTCTGAGCATTAATAGCGCTTAATGATGAAAAATTATGAGCTATTCAAAGTTCTAAGGTGGCATTTATGGTAGGAATACAGCTACGTCCGCACTGATACATATTCATTTTAAAATAGCGTTATAAAATAAAAACATATCCAGCCGCAATAAAACGCAATCCAGGAGTTTTCAAACTGAAACAGTGTCAGCAGAGTTTTCAAAAGTCTCCGTTTTATGGGTTGAAAAACGCCGGAGTAGTGTGAACGCCCAGCGAAAACGTATCAAAAGTAAGTTGTGTTTTAAAACTAAAAAGTAGTGGTGTGGACATAGCCTAAGATCCAGGATACACAGGGCTGACACTGGGAACCATCGCTAAAGATAAATAAGGTGATTTGGAATGAATTGTCAGTTAAATACCACTTGTGTTATGAGAAAGGAAGCATGGATGATGTTGCAGCTTTTCAGATTTTCACAGCAACTCAAAGGCATTGGATGCCACTGGCGGCAAAGTCAACAAACATCATTAAAATAAATTGAATTCTTATCCAGCAATTAAGAGAACACATACAGCTGCGAGCACTGGGCATGTACGTATGTGCATGTTCGTGAATGTGTGCACCATCCTGTGTGGTTACATGCGTATGTCGCTGATGTTTACAGACCATGTGCACATAGCTAGGCTAACTACTACCATTTTAAAATTTTCCTGAATAATGAGATGATATAAATCAGATGAAAGGTTGTAACTAAAACCTGTGTGCTAAAGATAGTTACAATAAAATCCTGATGAGATTTTTACAAAAATGCAGCGCAAATGTGATGTGACAAAAGCAGCCAGTCATAATAAAACTGTGACATCACAAAAGCAGGTGTAATGGTCCGTGTGACATCACAGGGTCATTACATCTGGCTGAATTCTTATCATATGATTCTACTTTAATCATCTTTGAACTATAGGGGTACATTTAAGAAGAGAGTAGAGCCTTGGTGTACACATTAGCCATGCACTGGCATCTAACGCCTGACCTTAAAACAACAGTCAATCCTGTGAGCTACTAAGAATTTGTGCATATACTCTGTGAGCAGTGAATATGCGTGTGCTGCGAACAAGTGCGCATACGTGTGTGTCTGCGTCTGCGTGCGCACGCACCGGGAGCCTGTGTCCTTTGGCAATAAAACCAATGATTAATGATGTTCTTGGCTAACGACCCACTAAATACAGGTTATGTAAATTATAACATGTATATTATGCATTTTCCATGAAGCCTGAAATGATCCATCATCTGCAATGTTAATGAATTTTTGGGCTGAGCCTGTTTATTACTGATCATAAATACTGACTTCAAGCACTTTAGACACCTTCATCAGTAACAGCAGCCTGTTATACCGGCTGACAGTAAAATTAATAGAGCTAACAGACACACCATTAGAAACACACACACAAGCACGCATCAACATACACATAAACACACACTTACACACACGCACACACACACACACACAGAACGAAAAAAATGTGCTTCGCGGGGGCGAAGGCAGTACCCCTCAGCCCTGGCACATGAAATTATAGTTGAAGTTAAGTGACCTGAATAGAAAGCACCCATATAGCGTGCGGTGGCAATTTTCGAACGGAAGCTTGCTCTAGCCACCTCCAATACACTACCAAGAAATGGCATCAATCGGACAAGGTGTTCTTTAGTTATCGTGCGGAAACCAAAGTGAAGATGGCAGCTGTGGCGGCCATATTGGTTAGCACACGATGCCGGTTTCGAAAGGAACCATCCTCTCGTCAGGAAAAATATGTCTCGTGAAAATGGAATCGTTCCACGCAGGCGTTCTCCGTTAAATCGACGGAAACCAAAATCAAGATGGCAGCTGTGGCGGCCATATTGGTTAGCACACGACGCCAATTTTCGAAAGGAACCTTCCTCTAGCCACCTCCAATACAGCACCAAGAAATGGCATCAATCGGACAAGGCGTTCTTTAGTTATCCTGCGGAAACCAAAATCAAGATGGCAGCTGTGGCGGCCATGTTGGTCAGCATGTGGTGCCAATTTACGAAAGGAACCTTCCTCTAGCCATCTCCAATGCACCGCCAAGAAATGGCATCAATCGGACAAGGCGTTCTTTAGTTATCGTGCAGAAACCAAAATGAAGATGGCAGCTGTGGTGGCCATATTGGTTAGCATACGACGCCGATTTTCGAAAGGAACCATCCTCTTGTCAGGACAAATATGTCTTGTGAAAATGGAATCATTCCATGCAGGCATTCTCCGTTAAATCTACGGAAACCAAAATCAAGATGGCTGCTGTGGCGGCCATGTTGGTTAGCGTGCAGTGCCAATTTTCGAAAGGAACCTTCCTCTAGCCACTTCCAATACAGCATCAAGAAATGGCATCAATCGGACAAGGCGTTCTTTAGTTATCCTGCGGAAACCAAAATCAAGATGGCAGCTGTGGCGGCCATGTTGGTTAGCATGTGGTGCCAATTTATGAAAAAAACCTTCCTCTAGCCATCTCCAATGCACCGCCAAGAAATGGCATCAATCAGACAAAGTGTTCTTTAGTTATCGTGCAGAAACCAAAATGAAGATGGCAGCTGTGGCGGCCATATTGGTTAGCACACGATGCCGATTTTCGAAAGGAACCATCCTCTTGTCAGGACAAATATGTCATGTGAAAATGGAATCGTTCCATGCAGGCGTTCTCCGTTAAATCTATGGAAACCAAAATCAAGATGGCTGCTGTGGCAGCCATGTTGGTTAGCATGCGGTGACAATTTTTGAAAGGAACCTTCCTCTAGCCACCTCCAATACAGCATCAAGAAATGGCATCAATCGGACAAGGCGTTCTTTAGTTATCCTGTAGAAACCAAAATCAAGATGGCAGCTGTGGCGGCCATGTTGGCTAGCATGTGGTGCCAATTTATGAAAGAAACCTTCCTCTAGCCATCTCCAATGCACCGCCAAGAAATGGCATCAATCAGACAAAGTGTTCTTTAGTTATCGTGCAGAAACCAAAATGAAGATGGCAGCTGTGGCGGCCATATTGGTTAGCACACGATGCCGATTTTCGAAAGAAACCATCCTCTTGTCAGGACAAATATGTCATGTGAAAATGGAATCGTTCCATGCAGGCGTTCTCCGTTAAATCTATGGAAACCAAAATCAAGATGGCTGCTGTGGCAGCCATGTTGGTTAGCATGCGGTGACAATTTTTGAAAGGAACCTTCCTCTAGCCACCTCCAATACAGCATCAAGAAATGGCATCAATCGGACAAGGCGTTCTTTAGTTATCCTGTAGAAACCAAAATCAAGATGGCAGCTGTGGCGGCCATGTTGGCTAGCATGTGGTGCCAATTTATGAAAGGAACCTTCCTCTAGCCATCTCCAATGCACCGCCAAGAAATGGCATCAATCAGACAAGGCGTTCTTTAGTTTTCGTGCAGAAACCAAAATGAAGATGGCAGCTGTGGTGGCCATATTGGTTAGCATACGACGCCGATTTTCGAAAGGAACCATCCTCTTGTCAGGACAAATAAGTCTTGTGAAAATGGAATCGTTCCATGAAAGCGTTCTCCGTTAAATCTACGGAAACCAAAATCAAGATGGCTACCGTGGCGGCCATGTTGGTAAGCGTGCGGTGCCAATTTTCGAAAGGAACCTTCCTCTAGCCACCTCCAATATACTACCAAGAAATGGCATCAATCGGACAAGGCATTCTTTAGTTATCGTGCGGAAACCAAAATCAAGATGGCAGCTGTGGCGGCCATATTGGTTAGCACACGACGTCAGTTTTCGAAAGGAGCCATCCTCTCGTCAGGACAAACATGTGGTGTGAAAATGGAATCGTTCCACACAGGCGTTCTCCGTTAAATCGACGGCAACCGATTTATACCGCCGCCCATCCGCCCATCGGCGCACAGGACGACAATACCCCTCAGCCCCGACTCAAAAATGTCAAGAGTTAATTCAGCTTTAACAGAGACGTTCAAATCTATGATCTGACATTTCTCCCAGGCCTTGGACCTTGCCTGGTAAAGTAAAAGGATTTTTTTAAACCCACAATAAATACAAACTGACCCAAATCAGGCAAAAATAATGAAGGAATCCAGAAAAAAAAAATGAACACACCACTCCTTCTCCTCTAGTAAGGTGGTTGAGTGGTGATGCAGTTTACTTCCTTTTTTTGCCCTACCTGGCAGTTTTTTTACACCAAATTTTGTCAGATTTCCATTGTTTTTTTTTTTTTTTTGTTTTTCACTTTTTTTATTTACCAAATGCTAGGTCCGTGACCAACATGAGATTGAAATAGTGTTCCTTGCTTTGTTCTAGACAGTATATTCCGTCATATTCATATCTCATCCGCGAATTTTGAAGCCGCGGCGTGCATTAAAAAGTATGTAGTGAACAAGTCGCAACATTGGAACAACGATAAAATCCACATTCCGTTTGAAGTTTATTCCAGGCCAGCATTTGCCCAACAGCATCTTAGCTGCACTCATACAGCAACCTGTCAGCAGCTCGCTTTGTAAAAGCATGCAGCACTTTCAAAATTCACATTCAACTTGTAAAAACAAAATGCCAAACTCTAATAAGTTTACAATGACCATATGACCTTATGCTCGTCAGAACAAAAAGCAAATGCAAAAAAAAAAATAAAAACACACTGGAAATCCGGGAAGAGAGAAACAATGCATTGTAAAGAAAGATCCTCCCAAACATTTCAATATTTTTGGAGACTTCAAGCATTTATTTCTATGACAAAAATTCTGCCAATGATGTGATATACTTTAGAAACATTTCTAGATTTGTCCTGGGGGTAATAAAATTTCCCTTGTCCCAGGGACTAATCTAAAAATGAGTCAAAATGATCTCACATCAGTGGCAGATTTATTCAGTCTAAAAACAAGATGAAAATTGCTTATAGTAAGATTGTTTTTTTTTTTTTTTTTTTGCAGCTGAAAATGCTCATGTTGGGTTTTTCACTGCATTACTCTATGGCGGCCTCCCCACAGTGCAGAGCTCAGTGTCCTGTGTTTCTCTCAAGACCCTCTAACACAGGAGGAGGGACACAGGGATCCTATACTGTTACACACTTTTCCTCTCTGTACAGGAGTCACCCGCTCCTCACTCCTGCTAAGTTAGACTCATTTTACAATGATACATGTCCAAATTAGAATGGATGGACGGCCAGAAACCACTAAACAGAGAAAGAAAGAGAGAGAGAAGTAAGGGGGGAGAGAGAGCGAGAGAAAGAAGGGGGGAGGGACAGACTGGAGCTTGAGAGGGATTTTATTTTTCTATGACATACAGACGACACACACACTCGTGCGCTCAACTGCAGCTCTTTTTCTTTTGATTTGTTTCAAACAGGGACTGAAATGGAATCGAACAACAAAGAAAAGACTAAGAGAAACAGTGTGTGTGTGTGTGTGTGTGTGTGTGTGTGTGTTTATGTGTGTGTGTGTGTTTGAGTTTGTGAGGGTGTATGTGTCATCCCGACTATGCTCTTAAGTTCATCAGCCTGTCTTCAGTTGCCCAGTGAGACAATGACCCAGTGAATTCAATAACACACACACAGACACACACACACACTATATATATATATATATATATCATATCTATATATATATATCTCAGATATATAGAGCAGACTGTAAAAGATAGGGCAGTGACACTGAATCTAGAGAGCTGGAGTTCCTCCGTACACGGTTCAAACCACCTGAATGTGAGTATCCACAAATTAAAACTGACAGTCTCTGCTGTCACATACAGATACAGACACAAACTCACATGCATGCACTCTCACACATTCGCATACGCGCACTCAAACACACTCGCACTCACATCCATATACACAGTCACACGCGTACACAAACACATCCAGTCACAAACTTGCATACACACACACACACACACACACACAAGCTCACACACTCACATGAAACATATGCATACTCACGCAAACATGCATGCAAACACACACACACACACACACACATACACATAGACAGTCACACACTTTCACTAATTGCCGCACAGTCTAACACACCTCCCCCACTGTCAAGTCTTGTTCATCCTCGTGGAGCTCCACTGCCCTACAGGCTATCTGACAGTGCCCTCTCACACACACACACACACACACGCACACACACACAGCCACACTCCCTGACATGACTTTTAACCCACTAATCCGCCAGTTGCCAGGGGGGAATTAGAAATGTTGCATCTCTTAATTAGTGTAAAGACAGAACGAGAGAAAAGGGCCCCAGCTGCAAGCAACTACAGGCCTTTCCTGAGACCACTTTTGCCTCAGAAAAATACCTCATTTCATTTACCTCCATCCGTGCCTTCTTGTGTGTAATCATGTGACTCCGGAAAGAGGCATTAGAGTGTCCTAAACTCAATAGTCTTCGCCTGATGTAACAATAGCTGCTCTATTTAAAAGCAATGAAGTACCAAAACACTGACTCTTAGAGTATATAGAGTATACTTCATACAGTTTAATGCAGCTCTTATTCATCATTAAAACTTCCTGAATCCAATACTATTTTCTGATGCAGTAGATTAAAACATGCAGTGCACCATTCAAATGGCACCAATAGCTCAATAAAGTTTAGATATTGTATTGCACTGAGTGATGAAATCTAGAGTTGTTTCACTCTCTCTCTCTCTCTCTCTCTCGTGCGCACTCTCTCTCTCATACGCTCTCTCTCTTTCTCTCTCTCTCTCTCTCGCTCTCTCTCCCCTTCACTTTCTTTTACCTCCTCTGTCTCACTCTGATTGGTTTACCCCAGACTGAAAGGTTCTGCCATGTTTTATCCAGCACAAACTGCGGTTTCCTCTCTAACTGCAGATAAACTTCTGACCTTGATGAAGGTCCACTCTGAACATGCAAAGGCATGTAGGGAGATGGTCCCAGGGGCCAAAGTGAGTCAGCAGTCTGTGTGTGTGTGTGTGTGTGTGCGCATGTGTGTGTGTGTGTGTGCGTGTGTGTGTGTGTGTGTGTGTGTGTGTGTGTGTGTGTGTGTGTGTGTTGTGTGCGTGCGTGTGCGTGTGTGTGTGTGTGTGTGTAAAAAATGGAGGCTTCATTCTCAGGTGCAGACACCCTAAGGAGAGTCCGTTCAGCTGAACATCTGCACTGTCCACTCCTGTCTCTCTCACATTTACACAAACACACACACACACACACACACACACACACACACATTTTCACTAACATGCACACATTCCCACACAAACATTCCCAACCCAAACCCTTACCCTAACCCTAACCTACCCCTCATTCTAACCTTCCTCCAAACCTTCACTAATAAGTCACAATTTGCCTTTGTAGTTGAGTGTTCCTAATAATGTCCCAACTCTGAAGAAGAAAAAAACATCTTTTGCTCTCACTTTGTAGCATGTGCAAGAACACACATACACACTCAGACACGCACATGCACGCACAAACACACATGCCCGCACACAAACACACGTATCTCACTTCTCCATTGGATTTCAGCACATCTCAGACCTGCCCAGATCTGCTGCACGCTCTAGAATGCATTTTTTTTCTTGTTTCTTTGTTGTCACGCGGCAGATCTGAAATTTGAGAGCAGGCTTTGGCGCCTGCACAAAAACAGAGAGCCCTGCAGCTCCTGCTCTCTAAAGACAGGATGAAAAACATCAGAAAAAAGAGAGATAGAGAAAGGACGGCGCGTGCCGCGTGTGACACTGTCTCTTCATCCCTTTGGGATCCTGAGAAAATGCCCGTGCGGCTTATACAGATTATCATCAGAATCTCTTTACGGTAACCTTCACAACAGCATCACTGCCGAAGTCTGTATCCCATTCTGTTCCTGTTCACAAACCACTATCTATCAAAGATCTCCAGGGGGTGATTGGACAAAAAATGCAATCACCAGGCTTCAACCCCCAAAGTAACAAGTAAAAGAAAAAAAAACTGCATGTCAGAAACATTTTGTCTCAATATGAGGCTTATCATCATAATTTCCCCTCTAGTAGAAAATAATAACTTGTTTTAATTTACTGCCAACTTGTCATAACCCATTCACAAATCTTGGAATAGGTTCAACTGTCTCACCTCACTGGTAATCTGAAATGACACAGAACAAGAAAGAGGGAATATGTCCAAGACAAAAGCACTCATTAATCTTTTTACTTTTTTTATTTTTCATGACTTAGTGTTGGATAGTCGGGTTCCTCCTGAGATTAAATTCCCCTTGGGGAGTTCTTTTTTTTCATCACAGTAAGAGGTTTTTTTTTTTTTTTTTTCCGCATTTGATATTTTGGGGGATTAGACTGGGCCTTCAGTGGAAAGTATGTTTCTGATAGCCCTGCTGTAAAACGCACGATACAAATATAATCAGCACACAAATGGCCTAGTTCTGCTAAAGATGCCCAGGGTCCCACACAGAAATTTCTACAATTACCCCGTGTACTGCTATGTGAAAGAACATAGAATTTTACTACTTCATGAAAATTAGTAGCAGTGCTGTTATTATCAAGATAGTATATTTTTCCATTTAAAACACACACACACACACACACACACACACACACGCACACACACACACACACACACACACACGCACACAAATTGTCCGGAAAAAAAGAATCCCATTTAACCGACACACTGAACGGTCGTGAGGTTCTGTACTACAGAGATCAGACAGTGAATCTATTATTTCACTCCCAACATTTAATGTCCAGTAAAACAAATCAAATTCAAGAGCTCATAGTCTCTAGTTTCAAAATACAGTTTTGTATTCTATTTCATATTTCCCAGAACCTCAGAAAACGATGAGCTCGAGATGAGCCTTTTTTCGAACTGCAGCAACAGGTATGCACCATATCAGTGAATTATAAAGATATTACAGATGTCCCATACAGGTGTGACTGCACTCTAACACAGTGGTTCTCAAACTCCGTCCTGGGGGACCCCTGTGTTTGCTGGTTTTTGTTCCAACCACAATGGCAATCTCAGTATTTTAACAAGATGTTAATTATCCAAACTAGGAGCATATACTGTGGGATTACTTAAATTCTAAAATCAAATCCTGCCAGAATTGTCTATGTATTCAATGAAAAACTTTTCTATGGGCACGTAGTAATCACTGGACTAAATTTCAAAGAGTTGATTTCAATATGCATGAAGAAAGGTAATCTATAACCAATGCAATTCAAGACTGAGGTCAATCAGCAGGCTCTTAATTGGTATGTACACCTGGCCATCATCCCTAACCATCAAAAAGATAATGAAGAATGTAATAACAACGCTAATGATAATGGGGCCCACCAGTTTTGTGGTGAAGTATCAGGAAAAAAATAACCAATTGTTGCGTATACATCAGTTTACCGAGTTACCTGTTATGTCATTGAGTTGGAAAATTAATCTTATCGGTCTGTTACCTCTTAAATTTTTTGCCTATAGTGCAATGAGCACTTGGTCATCTTTGGGGCATCGCAAAGCTATGTTTGGTATTCTGTAGATTAAAGATCAAAAGCACCTAATTACGAAAAACTAACAGCTTGTTAAAATCCTGGAACTGCAATTGCGGTTGGAATGAAAACCAGCATACACAGGGGCTCCCCAGGACTGAGTTTGAGAACCACAACAGAGCTGTTCCAAAGGGGTGTGGCTGAGAAGGGGGGTGGGGTAGAGATTTGGCCCTGAAAGGAAGCTTTGCCTTCATGCCCTAATTACCTTTAATGAGGGCTTCACTTCTGGCCATGACCCCGAAACAAATGGCAGATCTGGGGGGGAGAAGTTAATCTGTCCATTATGTGTGCGTGTGTGAGTTCAATTTCCCAATATATCTACCCATAAGCCTCTATCTCGGACCCCAGGAACACACAATGGCCCTCTCCAGGACTTTGTTTTCAACCCCTTGAACTCACTAAACACCCACACTCCATCCTCCTTTTACTCCTCAACAATCTTTAAGAGATTATTAGCTTTCTGACAGGTGACCACATATGCGGTCTCCCCTATTCAGTTGCCATGGTGGTATGACCCAAACACTTATTACCCGACCTCTGAGATTATTCCAATGTGGGTCGGTGGGGGGGGCGGGTAAAGCCCGTACCCCAGTGTCCAGCTCACAAATCTGTAATTAAATTGCTGAGGCACCAAGTAAAGAATGTTTGCCCTTCACGTTCTTTCTTCTCTCACTCTGTCAGTCTCTCTCTCTCTTCTCATCGGTCCGAGTCCTGTTCCTTGTTTGGGATCTCTCCCGTTTTCCTACAAAAGAATAGCCTCCTTCCTCCTCTGAAACACAAACATTGATAGAGACTAATTTTGCCCCTTAATTCTGCAAGATGGCCTGTCTGTCTGTCTCCCAGCGTTACCCATTGGTGGGCTTCTCATTGTTCAACCAGCACAGCTGTGTCCAACACTGACCATCCAGCCAGATTACCATAACCCCACAGTAGGGGTCCCCGCTGGCTTTTATGTTAAATGAAATTTTGCGGTCAAATATTTATTTAACCAGGGTAAGTCAAAGTGGGATGGACAAGTGGGCCTCGGAGCCAATATGTACTCAGACTTTGAAAGAAAATCGAAGTGCCAGGGGGAATCTCTCACAGATACAGTCGGGATATGTGAATTTCATATATGGGGGACACCAGAAACCTCCATCTTGTACACTGCAACAGCAGCAAACATCAAACATATTTCCAGGGTGCATGACTGAGATCCAGACGGTTAATGATTCAAACCCAACTGCAGCATCTGTAAAGACTGGAGCAGCCAGGCAGAGGTTGGGCCTTACTTAGTCTAATCAATTTTAAGTGGCTTTAAAAACATCTGCTAAATACTTGCCGTGTAGATGAAGATTTTTCCACATCACAACAGCATCAGTCCTTCTGCAAACTTTTGTCCTTATGCTGTGGTAGTCAATTTTCACCCAATATTCACCATACACTGTCCAGTACAGCTCACAGTGGGGTCACACCCGAAACACCTGGCTTTAAAACTTCAGGGGCCTGCGAAGCAAAATGCCTTGTAAAATATTCAGAATTAACTCAACTCCCAGAAAAATAAAATATTACTCAGCGTAAAAGGCATCTTGATTCTCTTAAGGCAAATTAGTCTGCCTTAAATTCAATTGATCACAGTTAATACGAGTGTAGCCATAAGTGTACCACTGCACAGTGGAGTAGTGCTTATAATTTTTTTGTTTCACAGGCTCCTGGTCAAGGGCCCGTTGTAAAGCTCATTCAATAAATGTGTTATAATGTTATGTTACACGAGTGGGGGAAAAAAAAAAAAAAAAAAAAAAAAAGCTCTGACTCAAAGCATGAGTGCATCCTTTTGGGTTGCCATTTCCTGACAACGGATGACAAACAGACTAAGTTTATGACCAAAAATCGAGCGGCTATTTACATTAACATATGACGGAAGCTTACAGAATGCAATGTAGGCTACAACTTATTTCGGAGTGTCGAGACGCCCTTAAGCCTCGTGCACTGTAATACATTTCAAGCCGGTTAAAGTTAGAAACGGAAGTTTACCGGCTGTGAGTCAACTTAACTTGAAGATAAGGTTCTTTCAACTTACAATTAGTCAAGGCAATGGATAATTTTAACTTTGGAAAACTAATTAACTTGAGTTCATTGTCTAAAACTTGTCACAAGTGGAGTTAAAGAGAAGAAATAAGTTCACATAACTTCATGAGGCTCTCGTGTTTTACAGTGCGCACAAAAAAAAAAAAAAACTACCTCGCTGCTTTAGTTTAAATTCTTGGCTAAAACACGCGGACAGCCTACTTTCCGGACATGCCTCAATTATGGATTTTACCTCATGCGTAATTATGTGTGCTGGGTGGGTGGCAAGCCTGCGGCTTCCTTTGAGCTTTACAGGTTACTGAATCGAGTATTGCTAAAGCTGTCGCAAACCACATGGGTGAAAATATAAAGCCTCGCACTAATTTAGAAGATCATTATAAAGGCACGCAGAACCATAAGTAGGCTACAGGCCTGTGGGCCTACTCTGCTGTGGTAACCGCGTTCTCCTGCAGTTCACTCTCGGCTACTGAAGATAACATTTCAGAACAGTTTGTCAGATCATAACGAGGCTGCCGGCTGTAAAATAGCAATAGCCGCACTTCATCTAATTTTAGCAAGCCTACACCGTGGTCATGGGCCATTAAAACTTTCGAGAAAATATTTCCTTGGGTCTGCATCCCCTTTTCATGTGCAAAAACAACCAATTGTTAAGTAATACCGCAATTTCCCGAAAGGAAGTGGCTATTCGCCCCGCAGCGGGATGAATTGGGGGAAAGGGATCGGCTATCTGCCCCGCAAGGGGGCGGACAAGAGAAGCAGTTCTGCTAATCGCACCGCGGCGGGCCGGATAAAAGAAGCACTTCTGCTATTTGCCCCGCAGTTGGGCCAATAAGAGCTTTCATTTTATAATCCGCCCCGCTGTCTGATCTTTCGCGCTGAACCGCCGCGGGGCGAATAGCCTCTTCCTTTTCGGAATGCATTGCTCAACATGGTGGCTGAGGTCATGGGAGCTCCAAGGTTTTCTGAGGTGCAGAAGGCTTCGTTTACTGCACCTAAAATTAATCGCAGCTTCATGACAGAAAAGTCATGAACAAGAGTCGTAAACACAACGGAATAGTCTGCATAATTTTAGCCATAGAATGCAATGCAATTAATATTACAAAGTGGGGTCGCACTCATAACCATGCAGCAATCTTCTCAAGTGCATTGTTTAAGCAGATATAACCTGCTCCACAACGTTATATCGATTTTTTGTCATACAAATATTTTTGTTTAATAAATGGGAAACATCATTATCCAATCCCGTTTGTCAGTCTCAAAAGCTCAAAAAATTAACATCAGAATAACTAAATCCTCCTAAAGCTGAAAATCATTTCCTTTTACGAAGAAAACTAGTTGTTTTCATTCGACTTTTCACATTCATAAAAATTTATTCAGCGGTAGCTATCTTCCTGCAATCTATAGCGGGCCAAGCAGTTCCCCTTTAAACCATGCGTGACCAACTCAATTTGCCACCCAACTTTCCACATTGTCGCACGGCGCTCGAGAAGTCGCGAGGAGGAAGAAAAAGCGGAAAACGAAGTTTAAATGAGTTCTGTGTCCATCGGGGTACCCAATTTAAACGAGCACTGGTCCGTATCCCAGCAGTCTGAAAAACTAAAACGAATCAGTTGCCAGTGCTGCTGAAATTCAAAGTTTCTATAATTAGCAACGATAAAGCATGCAGTATGATACATTAATGTCATTGAGACAATTTAAATAACTCACACTTAAACTATCCGTAGGTACCAGGTAAAGACGTCCATATTGTTATGGATGGAAATGGAAATGGAAAATTCCCCGCTTTCACAAGCAAAAATGTGATACTTTTCCCCCTTTAAATTGGTTTGAGGCGAGAAATCGTCATGCGCGCAAAAAATATCCAAGAGAAGTGACAGGTATGAACAAAATTATAAAAATATATCGTTTAGAGCTGACTGAAACGTTACGTCCACAATATATGTTGTGCTGACAATGCCGAAATGTAGTTATACGCTCGTGAAGGGGAAGCCGGGCTGTCTCGCTGCAGACCATCACACACGCGCTCATGTTAAACACATTCCTCAGCAGGCGGGCGGAAACTGTTACATGCCTCAATGGTCTACAGCAGAAAAAATATGCAATTGAATATGTGAAAAAATAGTCACTTAAAATGTTTCACGGAGTGAAATGAGTTAACTGAATAATTGTCGAAACACGTTTTTGAAATTGTGATCGGTTCCAGTCCCACAATCTCAAGAATGACTAGTGCTGTATCATCTGACGTGATGCGTAGAATACAGAAATAAAAAATCTCAACGAGAAGATTGGACCAGTCCGGCTCTGACATCTTTTGATTTCTGGTTGAGGTTCGTGTCTACTTTGATTGCGCAATGTATACATATCCCAGCATGAATTTCTGGGTACTTTAAACAGCTTGAACAGTTAAAATATGAGATATCCGCGATACGCCCACATGCGCACAGACCTGATGACACTGCAGTGAAGAATTCATGGGACAGCATTAAAGAGGTTTAAAATTAGTTTTGTTTTTAGAACTCACCAATGAACGTAACGAAGATATCGTGATTCTGCGTTGCGGGAAGTTAGTTCAGCTTAATTTCGAATCCACGGGTGGTTGGAAAGAACTCAACTGAAGGAAATCCGTCCTCAGTCTTGCTGAGTCCAGTTCTCACCACGATTCTGCTGGTTTGTATGTATCGCCGTCTATCATGTCAACTGTTGATCTCTTGCCGTGGAGAAAGCGGCAAGCCTTCATGTAAGGGGATCGGTCTTTCCGACAGCAAGTGAGCGCCTCCAGACTAAGACAATAGCGCATTATTGGCGGAAAACGACGAAGAACTTTTTGACTGAAAAGGAGGGGCTAGCTGAACAGGCGAGCGAACGAAAGCGATCCATTCACCGCCTCTCGTACCCAATGATTGGTTAGATTTCACCTTACCTACCGAAAAGAGGGCGGACACCAGAATACAGGTTACGGGAGTCCTTTTTTTCCTCACGTTATCCTTTTATTTATTTATTTGTTTATTTATTTAATCAATGGTTTACGCTGCCTGATGTTTGCATTTTCGATTCTAATTCAGGTTTTTTTTATTTATTTATTTACTTGGCTAGCACTCCATGCCAATTTCCAGTAGCCTAATTTTTCCGTAATCATTAATTTATGTGACTGAATGTTTCAAAGCTACGGTTCACGGAAGGTGCATCCTTGACAGGGAAAAAAGTTAAATCCTTGCTGCAGATTTATGTACCGTAAAATGCGTCTCAAAATGTGAAATGTTATTAGTTCTTTGCTTTTTTATGTGAAATTGAGCTTCTTAAAATCCAAATAAAATTCCTGAAAAATATACGGTACGGAAAGTACCATTTTATAATTTTCATTATACACCTATCAGTCACAACAAAAACCACCTGCCTGATCGGTCCTCCTCCAGCTGCCAAAACAGTCCTGTCGAACAATCGTCCTTTTGAATACCTGGACCCAGGGTTTCCGAGCAAAACATTTCCCAGAGCATCACACACCCTCCTCCAGCTTATCCTTTTCCTACCTCATCCTGGCACTATCTCTTCCTCAGGTTAATGGTTCACATGTACCCAGCACATGATGCAGAAGTAAATGGGACTGACTGGACCAGATAACCCTCTTCAACTGATCCAAAGTCCAGTTCTGGAGCTCAGGTGCCTATTGGGGGTGCTTTTGCTGGTGGAACAGGGTTAGAATGGTCACTCTGATTGGTCTGCAGGTACAAAGCGCTTATATGCAGCAGTATGTTTTGCGTGTTGTGACACATTCCTCATATGTGAAAAAAGATCTCTGCGATGTGTGCCACAAAGCCAGTCTGTCAGTTGGGACCGGACAGGATTGCCTTTTCCTGCCCTTGTACATTGTTGAGCCTTAAGTGCCCCAACACCCTTTCACTGGTTCTGGTTTGTTCCTCTTTGGGTCATTGTTAGTAAGTAGTCATCACTGCTTACTGGGATCAGCCCAGAAGTCTTGTTGCTTCAAAGATGCTCAGACCCACTCGACTGGCCATAATCATTTGGCTCTTGTCAAAGTCGTTCAGGTCCCTTCTCTCCAATATCCACCAAGTCGACTGCCAGAATTGACTATTTGCGTACCATTAAAGGTATGTCTGTAGACGTGCCATAGTTTCACAATAATCAGCATCATTTGCTTCAATCATGAGTGATTTAATGTTTTGACTCATCAGTGTATTATTCTTTAGAACCCCAACTCGGGAAAAGTTTTACTTTTAAATTACACGGATCTGCAGTTTCGTAAGCATTATAGGTTCGATGTAGCTTACTGAGTGATAACGCCACGGAAACTTAAACTGGCCCATCATCCTGCCGAATAGTCTTACTAAACTAGTTATTCATCTGATTGCTAATCAAGCAAAGGGGAGGATTCTGCCTCACCAAACTAACCTCCGACCGCACGTCACTGACATGCACTCACACTCTCACGCATGCGTACACATACCATCTAAGATAAAAACAGTTGTTCATCTGGCCATAACAGTTTTCCAGCTCTCCCTTCAGCTTCTATTTTCCGTGCTTATGCAAAGATTCGCTTGCGTATGGCTGTGTGCACGGTAGGGTCACCTGACATTTTGCGAAGCGGTCTGCCACACCCAGGCGTGTGCTTTGAGAAGTGCTCATAGATGGTCTTAAAATTCTTCTGAAAACCTGACTCATCACTCCGCAGAAAAAGCTGCTGCCAAAGAAATACTGCCACTAAACCAATGTAAAGCTGCTTTTACACCGAAAGCGAAACAAATTTTTCGCACAATAGATTACATTCAAAGTCAATGCAAAGACGTGAATACACGCATTTTGTGTGTTGACTTTGAATGTAATCTGTCGTCAGAAAAATTTGTTTAGCGTCCGCTGTGAAAGAGGCTTAAGTGTGATGCAGTGATGCAACTCCCCGCCAAACAAATACTGGATGGTTGACCCACTTAAAAACTGCTCAGTAAGTATATCATCACTTAATAAGTATAAACTAAAGCGTATCAATGTTAGAAAAACTGAATAATTCATTCATTACATTCCTTAATAATAATTACTATTATTGCTATTGTTAGACGGAGTGACCAGATGACCAAAACTTTACCATGTTAGGTAAAAGACGGCTTATATAGGGTTTAATTGCAGAAACAGCCAAGTTGCTCCAACTTCCCCGATCTGGATTCTCTTGCTTCCTTAGGGGGAAAACACATTATATTACAATAACTTTGAAAGAATGGACTGAAAAATCAACGTGGCTTTTTTTTAAAAGAAGGAAGAACATTGTTGCGCTGTTTGAAGAATCAATCTTTACTTTAATAAATAGCAATGGTGGGCTATATTAATATATATTAATATAATAGTGGGCTTATTCTGATGGAAAAACCAGGCTGCCCTTGATTCCCAGCCTCTCCATCTTTCCCCAAGCCATGGAAAGGTATGGTATGAATCACTGCAATAACAGTCCTGTAACGACTTATGGGTAATCAGAGCTCAAGGAGACGTGCAATTGCTCCATGAAGATTTGAGGAAATCTGGGTGGCTGTAATTCATCGCAGCATCCCTACTGTGCTTCTGTTCTCCTCATGATGTTTCTGTTAACTCCAATGTTGGACCTTGAGTCTCCAAAGCCACATCCTCGAGTAAAACTTGCAAGAATTTAAGAGCGAAGTGGTTTGAGAGAGAGAATAACTCCTAGAATCACTCTCATCTGATTTGGCCCCTTTTTCAAATCCTGAGATTCTTCAGCTCTCTGTGATTTTCCCAGGGACTCCTATCTTCCACCATTTATCACTGGAGAACTCTTAACCCTTAGACCGCTGAAGTTAATTTTTTTTAAATATTAATTTAATTATCTTGTGCTGTTGAAAACCTATCATGTGGCGACTTGTTTAAAAGAGCTCAACAAGTTGCCACATGATAGGTTAACAGCTTTGATTTTGATACCTTATATCATTGTGTATAGATGTAGTTTACACACATGATTTGACACACACACCGCACATGTACACACAGACACACGCACACGCACACACACGCGCACATATACACACACAGGCACACATAACACACACACACACACACACACACATGCACATAGGGAGAGATAAAATTGATGGATTAGAGATAAACTAAGAGACTAAATCTGTGATCTCACGGCTCCTATTCAAAAGCGCCTCTCAGTGTAGTGATCCTGGATCAGAGTCGAGCGCTCATAATGCATAAGGAATCTGATGCTGGATTAGCACTTGGGCCCATAAACACTGTTCAAATCACAGATGCAAAGCCACTGGAGATCAACAAGCCTGCAGGTTTTGAGTCTCCTTGGCAGATTAAATTGCATTCAACACAACACCGAGAGCCAGGTGACAAGCCCTGTTTGTGAGGATCTACACTCTCACAGAAAAATAGGTGCTGAAAGAATAATCTGTTATACCACAGAAGCTTATTTAGTTCAAGAGCTTGTACAAATTGATTCAATGGAGGAGCTTTCGCGCTAATTTTATCACCTGCAATTCAGGGTTCCATAAAGATCTGTTAAGAGGAACAGTTTATCCTGCAAGGGTACCACACTGTAGGTTTTCACACCAGGCCTTAGCAAAGCACTCCCCATTCAAGGACAAGAAATCTACAATCAGATGTGCTGCAGTGAAATGTACTGGCCAGCTGATCTGGACCAGGGTTGGGCAGCCCTGATTTATCGGTATAGATAACACAATCCCAAAATGCATCGGAACAAACCCAGCACTGCACGTTGCCCTTCCTGCAGTGTTTGTCCTGCCTGGATTTCTCGGGTTACGTTGGACATGATGTTGGGGTTTGGGGGAGGTATTCCGGGGCGCTTCGCTGAGTCCCACGGGCGAGCAGAGCGAGTTTGACCTCTCGGTGACCTCTCGTGCTGCAGAAACAACCTCTACCTCTCTTTCTCCCCCTTGTTCTCTCTTTCTCTCCCTCCCTCTATCGCTCACATCACTCCAGTTCTCACAGCAGGTCAAAGCTATGTAAACATTGTCGGAAAAACTGGGGGAGGGGTGGGCAATGGGGGGGGGGGAAGTAGAAGAAGGGGAGAGATTTAATGCAGTCAGGGGCATATTACTGTCTTAGTGAAAATAATTCCCCCCTCTCTCTTTTTCACACACTCTCTCTTTCTGTGTGTTTGTGTGGACGCATGAGTGCCTTTAACAGCGTCACGCTGCCTTATCATTTGGGTGTAAAGATAAATGGATAAATACAAGCAGAGCACTTGAGTCGGAGAGCAGTGCTCCCTGAGGACATGTTTAAACACAGAGCGACTCCATGCACAACCAAACTGGGACTCGGAGAACAACTTCTCCCTCCCTCACTCTCTCTGTCCCCCCCACCTCTCTGTCTTTCTCTTTTTCTCTCTTTTCCCCTCCCTTCTTCTCTCTGTTTCCACTCTCTCCCTCCCTCTTTGTTCCCCCTCTCCCTTTCTCCCTCCCTCTCTCTGTTCTTCCTCCCTCTCTCTTTCTCTCTCTTTTTCTGTTCTCCCTCTCTGTATCTCTCCCCTTCCTTCTCTGTACTGCAGTCCTCCTCCCTCTTTCAATCTTTGCTTGTAAGTGAGCGAGTAAGACGACGGTATGGTGCCTAAGTTGTATGCTAATTTTGTCAATTTTGTGGTATGTTGCTTTGCTTTTCAATTGTTTTTATCCGCTTTAGTTCATGCAGTTAGCGTCTTTCAAGTGGTTGTTTTTATCGGAGGTAAATGGCTCATTTTACAATAAAGGCTTCTTAAAATTCAACCGACTGCTTTTATTCTTTCTCTCTTTCTCTCACTCCCCCCTTTTCTCCGTTTCTTTCTACAGCTGGGGTGTTTATGTTGGGACAATCTTATCAGATCCAGGGTGGGGGCAGTCGGCCCAGCTCTGCCCCAGTACAAGGGCCTCGTGTTCCCCCAGCGCTCTGTCTTAGCTCCCCCTGTGGCTCCAAGCATACTGTTCTCTCCGTCGTTCCTCACTGTCTCCCGGTTAAATCTCTCCCTAACCCCTCTCCCTTCCTATTTTCCTTCTTCCTCTCTCTTACTCCACTTCCTCCTCACCCCGTCTCTGTCTTATTTATTATAAAAGTAGCGCTGGGGTGGTGATGACATCTCCACCTGGCTCCTTCACAGCTTGTCATGGTCCTGAACATGGACTGCATTTCCAGCCTTTATACACAGTCAATGGCCATGTCGTTTTTGATGTCTCACATGAGCGCATATCAGGGTCATTCCAACTGCTTTTCCCTCCTTTTTCTGACTACCTTCCCTTGTTCTCAGCTCCACCCATAAGAAAAGGAAAAAGACACAGGGAAGACACATATCCCCACAAAAAGAAGGCCTTGAGGTTCCTTGTTCATGTGACCTTGGGGAAAACTCTTGTCCCATTTTCCAAACTCATTTAACAGATTAGACTTTCCTGAATGATGGTGGGCCTCAATTAATTTCCAGGTCAGTCACTGGGTAGGTAAGAAAGCAATTAAAAGTGTGTTAATGGAACCAGCCCAAGGACTCCCTTCCAACTGGACTCTTGAAATCTTTCTGTAGTAGTTTTATGCATTGTGGGACCTGTAGTCCAGCATTGGTTCTGTAGTTAGGAGAATGCAAACATGCCAAGAGAACTATGGCGACCAGTTAATTCTAGTGCCTGGCTTGTCTTGAGGTTTCTCATCTTGATTCTAACCAATCACAGTGCCTGCGAGCACCCGGATAGCCGGGCAATGTCGTTAAATTCTGGTTTAGGTCAAGACTTGCCTTCTGTGGAGTGTTAGGAAGTGATGTCATCTGACAAAAAGTGAAAGGAAGTGACATTAGGGCAAGGAGGCAGAACAGGAAGTACAATCAACCTGACTCTCAGGTCTTGGCTTGTGATTGGGAGAGAGTGACAAAGGACAGATAAAAGGGAAAACAGGGTGGGAAAATAGTCACTTCCACCCCCTGACCCCCCACCCCCACCACCCCCCTGGGACAATGTGAGAACTGAGAGTCGCTATGTGATTTTCCCGCCGTTTTTCACAGTTTGAACAGAGTCTTCCCCTTACCCTCCCAAAACCAAGTTCCTCAATGCAAGAGCATCATTGTACATTGGTCTCAGTGTTTCCTCCTTCTGTCAGCTTTACCTTTACAATTAGCCACAGGTACCTTCAGCTAACCAGCCAAACACTGAAAACCCGTGGATGTCTTCACAAAAACTGATGAGAGTGGCTTCCATGGTAAATGTCAGCCACTGCCCTAGTGTGGGGTAGTTTTGTCATTTGTATGCAAATAATTGAGAGGAAACTTAAGTTTTCTTTGTTCTCAATTTATCTAAGAAGTTTAGAAAAGATAAAGATTAAATTTTTGTTGTTATTGTTTGTGCAAGGGCAAATCACTCTTTTGTCATGCCTGGACAGTTATATAAATCACCTCTTGTGAATTCAGGCTATAATTGCATAAGCCTACCTGACAGTATAGTGCCAAATATTTCACATCAAGAAAAAATATTCCCCATTAACATAATTGACTCAAACTGCTTGTGAACTGAAATGTATAAATATAAAGTTGTAGGTAAATGTATAGGATAAAGTTCAGCAAAATGAACAAATGATTTATCTATAATCCCAGAGGGCTGCCATCTGCTGTATATTTTGTTTGTTTCTGCACAAGTGATAATTCAAGTCACTGATTGGTTGATGAGTTTACACGACTCGTTCTCAAGGCAATAACTAGCCATTGATTGATTGACAGAAGGACACATCAGCCTGTAGACAGAGGGGCCCTGCGGGGCCAGAGTTTCCCATTTCTGTATCAACAAAATAGCTTGGGAACCTGATAGTAATTAGAGCAGTAAATACATTTATGGTCACGCAATAAAACAGTCAAACAATGCGTCTGCATAAACAATATTTGCGAAACATAAACTGCGGCGCGATCAAGATGATTACAATAGGAGATAACCATGGCAACAAAGCCATCATGCAGCACCTATGGCAGAGCTCAAAGAACAGCTGTGCTTGCTTTCACAGCTGAGATGTGTGTGCAAGGCTGTTTGTGTGCGTAAAGAGAGAGAGAGAGAGAGCGAGAGGGGGGACAGGAAGAAAAAATTGATAGAATATTTGCCTGTGTCTGCATTGTTTGTGTGAATGTATTGTGCATGAGTTTTATATATCAGAATGAAAGCATTCAGGTTGTCAGTGTGTGAATGAGAGGGAGAATAACTGCATGTGAGTATGTGTACGCGTGTGTGTTGGAAAGTTTTTTAAGTGTTGTGTGTGTTTTTGTGTGTATGCTTCGGTGTCTGGCCTATGTGCTATTTGCCTCTGTGTGTGTTTGTGTGCATGTGTGTGAGTGTGGCTGTGTATATTTGTAAATGTGTGTGTGTGTGTGTGTGTGTGTGTGTGTGTGTGTGTGTGTGTGGGGAGGTGTGTGCTATGTCTGTGTCTGCATCAGTATGAATTGCTCATGTTGTCCCAGCCAGCATGGGGCCTTCAAACAGCCTCGGCCTAAATTAGTTCCCACAGCCCATAGAGAGTTAACAGCAGTCAAGGCCTTGGGAATTAGAATACCAGCTAGAACAGGAAGGTAAAAGGGGTGGGGGAGGAGAGAGGACAGAAATATATGATGTCTGTATGGAATTTACTGCCATTGACATTAAACAACTGAGGGTCTGGTCAGCTCTGTCATGAGGTGTTAAATCAAATACACCCCACTGCTGAAGTTGTTTTACAGTGTTATTTTAGTGGGAAAAGAAAATCGTTAGTCCACATAACATTTATTTAGCTGAGGGAACTTACAGTCCGTTGCACTAAGCTGGGGCCAATCACCCCTTGGGTAATGTAGGGTAAGGACCTTGCTTAAGGGCCCAGCAGCTGCAATAATTTTATTGTGGCGATACTGGGACGGGAATCACAAATTCTTGACGACTCCCAGAGTCCCAGTCAAGCACCATAGCCAATCAGCTGCATCAACATTCATATAATTGTCACCAGCAGGCAATTTAACTTCATTTAACCTAATTTAATGAATTCCAGACCACACCTAAAATAGTAGTTAAATAATTGAATTGAATAAGCATGGGGATTTGTACTGATGAAGGACAGAATGGAGTTGAGCAAGTGGAGACCAGTGTAGAATAACGGGAAGCCCCAGGCGATGAGACTCAGGGTGGGTTACGCATCTCTTCTTGGGGTCATAAAGTCCCCTGGGGTTCCTAAGTAATAGAGCAACAGTGTGAGAGGTGAATTGCAGGGAATGGGAGGCAGGTATGTCGACCAAGACAGACGAGGATTGTTGAATGAAGGCAGTATAAATGGGCTGGTTGGTAAGGACATGGATGAATGGGGTGACGTTTTTAGGCGTAGTCTAATTCACTAACCTAAGTTTAGAACTTCATGAGGGAACGAAAGAGAGGTTCACCATGAGTGAAGTCCATTCCAGTTCACAACTCTCAATTTCCCTATTGACTTAAATGGCAAAACTCCCCTTTTATTCTATTAAACAACCTGTCCTCAGGCTCCAACCATACGCTCAAATCAATCGTTTGCCCTGACTTACGACCCATAGGAGCGTTTCCTAAAATAGCGCCCCTACTGGCACTAGGAAAGTAGAGTTAAAGTTACAGTTAGAGTTACAGTTTCAGTTAGAATTAGATCTAAAATTAGGGTTAGGGTTAGAGTTAGGGCTAGGATTAGGGTTAGGATAGGGACTTAGTGACCGTGACGCTGGTGATGGAAACCAGATTGTCATTATGACCACTTGCCTAGTCAACATTAGTCAACATAACTTCCCTTGATTAAGTCCTTCTGGAGAAATCCTCCCAATTGAAGAATTTTTCTGTTTCATTAATTCCGTGAAAAAAAATTTGATAGTTTAAGATGTTATAAATTAGCAAAATATTGAGGAAAGAGATATTGCAATTGCATTTCCTTCTAATCCCACATGGTCTATCATCTGACTGTTTCAATATCTGACGGATCATCCATCCTGTGTTTGAATCTCGACCATGACATTGATTCTCTTTTTTTGTGCGAGCTCCGATAAATGCTCAAGTGTCAAGACATTTATGAGGCAGATGAAGCTTCTGTGCACGCTAACAAACTAAACGTAAACATTACATAATAATGCATTCTGCTTCCCTCGCAGGCCACTGACTGAGCTGAATGCGGACCATTGTCGAAGGTCGTTGGGGAAATGGGAATTTTCCCATGCGTGGCTGTGCTGAGCTGCCCTTCTGACCCAGAGGTAAATCCGACATTTTCATCGCATGAACGCAGCTGCTACGCGTCAGACTGCTGCCGGCCTCCTCCTCCTGCTTCATTCTCGTCTTCCTCTCTTGTTTCTGGTCTACTCACCGTCTCAGCTCTCCTATACAATATAATGGTTTGCAACAAAGTCTGCTTGAATTTGCTTTTACTGTGTAGCTATTAATGACTAACAACTGCAAAGGGAGCCTGTTCATCATTTTGTCCATCTTGACACCTACATTAGATAATTTAATTTAATGTATCAATAAAAAAACAGCAATATTTTTGTGAATGGATAATTTTAAGTCCTGCACTTTTCTTATATATGAATAATCATTTAACATATGGGTTATTTTTGAATAAGGGGCCTATTAACTTAGTTCATGCTGTGAATGAGTTAGTTGATATCAGAAAGAAGTTAAATCCTTGGGTTAACACACTATAGATAATGACTTAAATATGAGTTGCCTCTAGAAGGTAATTGTTTGTGCCGAAAGAACATCATTATACTTTTCAGGGTACAGTTGAAAAATGTTTTCCTCAAATAATGAAAATACATCTCCGTTGTAACTTTATTTCTGAGTGTGGTTCAGATTTGAGTCCGGTTGTGCTTTGCTCATTTCGCAAATTGATGACAGCTGCAGGAATTCCTGAGTCCTGGAATTTCTTGGTAAGAAAGTGAAAGGTCACATGACCTCAGAAATGTGTTTCAGACTATTGCTGAGAGTGTGAGGTGCATGATGGTATTTCTCAAGAGCGCGACTGTGCATGTGTGTCTATGTGTGTGTGTGTGTGTGTGTGTGTGTGCATGTTGACCCAGGCTGTGTCATGTTCACAGGGCAGACAGTGTTTCTGACTGAGACCCCAGCACTGCCACACACAGAGCTCGGTCCTCATAAATCTCTCATTCACAATCTACAGTCTGCTGTCTGAAATGAAGAGGGAACTTTACAACATTCATATGCATGCTCTCAGTCAGGACTGATTACACACTATAGCCGTACACAACAATTCTGTGTCAGTATTGTTTTAGTCCTTATGGAGCTAGGATACTAGATGAAAAATATGTACAACCTGCTTCCAAATTTGCACCCCCACCCCCAGAAACACCCTCCTGAACCCCTTTAAATTGTTTAAATGAAATAAGATCATTTGAAACATCTTTTCTTATGGGTGGAGTTGAGAACAAGGGATCTTATTTCATTCAAACAATTTAAACGATCATGAAACGCATGCATTGCTTCCAACCCCTGAGTAAACAAAAGCGTGAGACGTCCAGAATCATAATCTTCCATGCACAAGGACTTCAATTCTGTGCGAGAATCTCTTATGCGTTGATTGAATAATTGCTGACTACAATGGGGAACGTAAATATGCCACTAAAACTCACACGGAATGCGTGAGAGTTGACAGGTATGTGTTATTAATGAAAACTGACCAAACCTGATAATGTTGAGAGTTTTCAGAGTTTCTGTAATGGTAATTTAAACGAATGATTGAAAACTAAGTCATGACCAATCATTATTTTTAAAGGATGGTTTGACCTTCCCCTATTCCAGTTCACCAGCCGCCACTGGTGTGTTGTATGTGCATTATCATACCATGAACACTCACAAACATATCATGTGACCTGAAAAGAGATTTTGAAGTCATTGTCTCATGTGGGATAGTTAAACTTGATTTTAATTTAACATTTGGGCCATAGAGGGATATCTTATTTTGGCTTTCAGGATAAGCAACAGGACTGAGGACTGTCTTAGATGAATCCTGCCATTAAACTCCAATTCTCAGAGGTATTCTGAGGAAACTCAGTTAATCTTTGCCCAGATTGCACTGCCTTGGGGTAGAGTCTGAGATTAAAGAGGTACGGTGCCTCTATCAGACGTCTGATAATCTTTCTAATGAGCAGGAATTTGGGATGGTGATCTCACCTGTCTCTTTCAAAGTTAAAGTGTTTTATGTGTTTATGTATTCCGTTTTTCTAGCATATTCTTGGATACTGCTGTTTGGTCCACTTGCATTGTTGGTCCTTGATTGATATAACAGCCTGGCAGGCCTTAAACTTGAGTTTAATTCAGAGATAACTGCTGGGTAATTCAGAGAAAATGAAATGTAGGCAAGTAAACACACACACACACACACACACACACTATGTAGCTATTCCAATAGCGCATATATTCAATTTATGTCTAAGTAAGGGTCTTCATCCAGTTCTTTGGAAGGAAGCAAAAATCATTCCCCTCATTAAGGATAAAAACAACGTTTTTAATGGTCCTAATAGTAGACCCATAAGTATTTTGCCAGTACTGAGTAAGTTAATTGAAAAAATTGTTTATAAACAGATTCAGGATTTTTTCTCTGGTCATAAGCTTATAACTAGATCTCAGCATACTTATAGAAATGGTCATTCCACTTGCACAGCACTTGTAGAAATGACTGATGACTGGAGGAAATGCATTGATGATGGGAAGTTAGTAGGAGCATTCATGCTGGATTTCAGTGCCGCATTTGGTATTATTGACCATGATTTGTTAATTGGAAAGCTTGAGTGCTATGGATTTTCAAGTACTGCAGTTGCTTGGCTAAAAGATTACCTCACTGGGGTGTTTTTAATGGCAGCTTGTCTGATATTAAGAACATTAATTGTGGGTTCCACAAGGTAGTTGCCTGGGCCCACTACTATTTTCATTCTTTACAATGATCTGCCATTGTGCATTAAAAATGCCAAAGTTATAATGTATGCTGATGATACCACTGTTTACTGTGATGCCATGTCGGACAATGAGCTAACTATTGTTTTGAATGATGCATTGACAGATGTGTACAATTGGGTTGTGAGTAATAAACTTGCTCATTAACTCTGCCAAGACAAAGTCCATTGTGTTTGGACCTAGACATATACTGGCAAAAAACCGCAGTTAAACTTAGTAATGGGGAATGCAATAACTGGACTATAAAACTTTTGGGTATCACATTGGTAGATATCATATAGACATCATAGTATCTAAAATGGGCAGAGGGATTGGAATGGTCAGAAAATGTTTTTCCTATCTCACGCCTCCTTAGGTAAGCAAGTTGTTGAAACACTGGTCTTGTCTTTTACCTTGATTACTGTCAGGTTTTGGTCATCAGCAAACAATAAGGACTTCTTCAGGTTGCTCAGAATAAAGCTTTCGGTTGGTACTGAACTGCTCTATTTTTGTTCAAGCAAACAAATGCACCTGAGGCTGACAATTGCAGAAATGTTCCTCTCAAATAAGCCCACAAATTCCAGCCTGTTTTGCAGATAGCCTAACAGGTATGTCTAACAGGCATAGTTATAATACGAGGGGCATGCAATGGACTCCTAATACTACCTAAACCTAGGACCAACACAAAATGTTATTTATAGATCAATTCATTATGGAATGCTTTACCAATGTTCATTAGGTCGAAAATCAATAGAAAGCACATTTTTAAAAAAAGCCATTTTCATTTAATTTTTTTCTTTTAGTCTTTTTATAGTAACTTATCCTTTCTGAGTAATTTCTTTGTTTTTGTTTTGATATGTCTCATTGGAAACTATCATTCTTTTGATTGTTTTACTTGATTGATTTGATTATTAATTTGTATCACCCCAGGAAGACTAGAAATAAATCAATAAATAGTTCATATGCAAAAACCTACATGTGCACAATTGCACATGTGGAAACAAACATACACACATGGGAAAAAAACTCCCTCATACCCAGGAGGCCACAACACAAAAGTATTTGTGCAAATGCAGGCACAGAAATAGACACACATGTATTCTCACACACACCAAACCTCTGGCCCGTAAACTTGAAGAATATAGACAGATCCAATGAGACGTCTTTTTCCAGAATTCTCTAGGTTATCTTTCTTTCACAATGAAATTCTCTGAGCACACTCTCAAATGCCCACAAACTAATTCACTAGGTGCTGAGAGTAGAAATCTTAACCAGAACTGACAATCTTATCTTTCTCTCCCTCCCTGGCTCTGAACAGCCACACCCCCCTTTCTCTCTCCCACACTCTCTCTCTCTCTCTCCCTCTCTCCCATAATTCATAATGCTTGTTCAGTTCGTACGGACGTTGGGTTTTGTGTAAAAGCCTCTTATTTGGAGGCCAGTCGTTTGACGTAGCTTAAAACAGATTTTAGTCTCCGATCCCAGTTTAAATGGTTTCAGGTTTAGATATCCTAATTGAGAAAGGATGAGTTTTCTTTCGTAAGAGGGCCATTCCATCTCAAATGGACCAGTAGCCTGGGCATTTGTAACCACAATCTCTCAGATTGTCCTGATTTTTCCACCAGCAGTTGCTGTATGTACATGGACAAAAATCCCAAAATTTTGACTGCCAACTCCAACTGGTTACAAAATGGCAGCCATTTTAAAAATTGCCTTTTACGCACGTCGCAACGTGCCCTCCCACATTTTTCAAGCTCTTTTTTTGCAATGAATTTAAAAATATAGCACCTATTGGCACCAAAATTAGCACTCTTGTGTAATTTTTCATGCTGATTTTGAATCTGCAGTAAAATAAATGATAGCTCCTATGGTTCGGAAACTATTGGATGAAAACCCTTTTTGGGGGTACCGAACTTTGGCCCCCCTTATCTCAATGCTGCCACCTGATATCAAAATGGAACTTGTTTTATGCTCATCATCATCACTTCAACTCTATAATATCAGAAAATTAGAGAGGTGCTCTGCTTTGTTTTGATGTAATCCTCCAAAACGTAAAATAGATATTTTGTGAAAACAATATTGCTATGTAGGCCCCTACACTCACATGCACATTACACAAATGTATAGAGACTCATACCAAGAATACTTTTTGTCTAGCTTTTTCATGGAGAACTTGTCCTGTGTACATATCTGCAGTTATGCTCCTCAAAGTCAAATGTGATTACCATTTCACTCTCAACTCATACCTTCTCCATCAAAGTGGATGCAAAATTACTGAAGCATTCTTCTATCTGTTTTATTTTAAGAGTCCTCCAGTTTGTATTGGCGTCCACTGCTCCCTGTTGCTGAGGGAACTGACACTGAAGTCAAAAAAATGAATGAGAGGGACCCAACAGACCTTTTTTCTGGCAAGCCAGAAGAGGTGGCCACTGGGCTCCCTGCGATGCATAAAGTTGACCAGTAAATCCTGCTTTTCATCACATTTTTCTTCAATACACACAATATAATGTACCACTTTGCGTCATATACCCCTGCAGCATATTGCCCTGGGTTCAAATCCCCCATGTTGACAGTTGGCTGTGATTTTGGGATCAATGTGCATGACTGATCCTGTGAAAGACGTGTGCATTTAAACCAAAAAAGTGGTGTTATCTTTGATGTGAACTTTATTTTTGAAATGAATAAATGCTCCATAAGGTGAGGGAAAGAGGGGGAGGGACGGGGGCAAGTCGAGGGGTGTAGCATACAGGATGAAAAGACCAAAAGACAGATGGGACACATGGAAAAGGAAAATAGAGTGATACTACATGATTGTAAAATAAAGGTGATCTAAGATTGTGGAGATTTATGAGAAACAGATAGAGTAGGAGGATATTCAAAGGTGTTCTACGCGGGGCGAGCACTTCATTTTGTAGGCTTGGCCCTTAAAATCTGATCCCATTTGAAAGAAAAATGATTTGCGCACCCATCAGCAGTGCTTATTTCTCAGCTGTGTAGTACTCCCCAGTCAAACATTGAATCTGCACGGCCGAAAACGCCATCTCAAAATTTTATGGGGGATCACGTGACATCACGTTTGACTCAGGAATATTACACAGCGACAAAATATTGAGTTAACTGTTTTCTGAGTCACCACGGAAACAGAGATGGTCAGAAATAAAACCCTTTCCAACCCCGAGCCACTGGAGCGTCTCTGTGACATCTGGTCTGCAGCAGTGAAAACAGAGAACTTGTTTTTTTTATATTTTATGGGATTTTTTTGTTCAAAATATTTCAAATGTGAGCCGTACGCTGGGTCCACTTTGCACTGCAGCACAGCTATGCTGGAAAGCAGAAATAATCAGCTCATTTGGAGAATTTAATACACAAATACAACATAAAGTGGTAATTATTTATTTCGCTCAAAAAGCTACCCATATGACATTCTCATTTGAATTTTTAATTTCAATGATTGATTCTTCAATGATGAAATGAAATTCCTGAAAAAAAAAAAAACTGCACAAAACAATAGAATAGAATAGAATTCGGCCGTCCAGGAATGTGTAACTCGTCGTCTACTTAAGATAGAGACCTGAAAGCTGTAAATTTTTGTATCGTCCGATTCAATGCCGAACCAACAAGTGTCTGCTTGTCTACTGCGCTACTACGTCTAGCTAATATAGCGAATCCGTTTTAGTCAAAACGGGCTCTCATCGCCTTTTGTGATCACGTCGCGTCACATCAGTGACTGCAGAGGCCTGAACATCGAATGAATTAAAAAGCACCGTCTTTTCCAGAACGTTTCTTATGGAGCTCTGGTGTGAAAGCTGACATCTTTCATGACATATATAGGCTGAAATCTGTTGTTTTTGGGTACACAGTGCCATACCGCTGATGGTATTTTGTTTGCCTGAGAGTTTATGTCATCACCCCGGCCAATTGCTGCGACAATCTGGAATGCAGCTGTAAAAAGCCGGATGAGGAAGAATGTAACTTTCTCTTTGGCTCTATCTGGATTTATTTGAAGGTCATCATCCCCTGATCTTGGCATGTCATCACCAGATACCTGTTGTGTTAAGCAAAGATTCTTCTGTCCTTTGGAGACTCGAAGCTGTAAAGCAGTGGGATTATCTGGCATGAGTTTTCGTATGAAGGGAATGCAAGATTTAAAAATTTTGTTTATCTCTGGATTACCCAGAATCCTTCACCAATGCTTTTGCTGCTCTTTGTGTTATGGGCGTCTGGGTGATTTCCTTTACCTTCCTTTGCCTGATTCGACAATAACAGTTACAGGGGAAAAAAAGCTTGTTGAAACACAATATCAATCCACCGTCTTTAATAAAAAGGAACATAATCAATGGCGTTGAAGTGCTTTAGTTTGGAAGTGATTACAATAAGTAAACAATGGGAGTTTGTTTTGTGGTTGCTTAACAAGCATAACACTCATGCATTGCTCACTAAGTAAATTCACCTCAGACCTGCTTGATTCATAGTGCTGTAGTCCATCTACAGACTGATCACGGCAGGATCTGATGTCAATCAGCATTTGCAGACTCATTGTCTTTTTTTTCCACCACGCAATTGCTTTGCGTAACCTTTATTTGACTTCTAACATTTTTTTGGCCAGTTTAATTAATTGCATTGAGTGGCATGTAGTTATCTCAGTTTTGTGGAACCATTTGACACAACATTATTAAGTAAATCTAACATTTAATTTTTTTGAGTGAATGAGCTAGACAGGCTATCCAGCAACATCTGCAATCTGTAATTGAACTGACTCACTCCTATCTACGTCCGGGCAGCTCGGTGAGTTTATCTCTGTACTGGTAACCCTGAGTATTACTGGTTAAGGTCTCATGTTGATGTGCTGCTGACAGGCTGTTAAACGTCTCCTTCATGCAGCTTCTTGGAATTAGTTCTGCTCCACTGAAACAGGGTGGTCTCTATTTCCAGGCGTACAGGGGTCAAGACCTGGCCTCGAGACACACTCATGCGCAGACACGAGCACAAGCACAAACACACACATGCATGAACACAAACACACACGCACACGCAAAAACACACGCATGTACAAACACAAACACAGATCATGCGCATGCGATGTGCTGTTCTGAGATCAGTGCTTCAGCTTTTGAGGGAATTTCTGAATACGGGCCTACATGTCAGAACACACAGAAAAAATCTCAGAAATAAATCAACTCCTAAAGAGTCTATTTGCTTGCACTCTGGCAAGAATGGACTCAAATAGACTCTGCAACACTAAATTTGACTCTCTTAGAGTGGAATTAAGTTTAACTCTGAAGATTTTGCTGTGCATCCTGAAGTAACTTTTCGGGCGTGTGTCTGGACCCCCTCCTGCGAATATTTAGGCCCCAGGGGCCTAACTTTGGGGAGGAGGTGGGGCAGACTTTGGTTTATGAGTTGCTCAGGAGACTGACTTTACGAGCTCCAAACACAGCCCAGTCTGGCTTAATTCCAGGTGTCATTCAGAAAGCCGGTCTCTGTGTGGAAGGGAAGGTGTGTGTGTGTATGTGTGTGCGTGCGCGTGTGTGTGTGTGTGTGTGTGGGATGGTGGGGGTCCCTGGGGGAGGGGAACAATCATAGGAGATGAATGAGACCTGGGCCATGTCCTAATATGCCTCAAAACTGCTGCATCCTCATAAATCATACTGCCTACTAAACACACTACCAATCAACTGACTGCCTACTGGAATACTGAATTTAAAAACAGCTGAAGTATACAAATGTTTTTATTAAAATTTATGGCACTTTAGGGCTGGACAGCGATGAGCTAATGGAGCTGATGCGGGGGCGTCTTTGGGTTGAATTCCTCAGATAATGGCAATCAAGACTCTCCTCTTCTCCTCTTCTGTTATTTTTAATTAATCAAGGCAAGATCAGAAATGAAATTAGACTGTTATGTTGATGTTGCAGTCACTTATGACAATTTTAAGCCTTGGAGTTCTAAGGACATTGACCGAGCAGTTGGCTATTCAAAGGTTTAATGTGCAGGATGCCACCGACATGAATCAACAGACAACCGCAGGACTGAGTTTCAAGTTTTTTTTTTTGTTCTAAAATGGAATAATGAATAACATGACATTGTGTTGTTATTCATCATGCAAGCGCTAAGCTAGGCTATCACCAGTTTTTTTCTTTGTCTCTCATGGTATACTTTTCATGCCGATCTGCTCTGAACCAAACTGTTTATCTTCCTGTATCCCCAAAGTGTAGTAAATATTTTTTGAAGCAGGAATCAATAGAGCAGAACCTAATATTACAACTCCTACATCTGTTCAGACACAAAAATCTCTGTCATTTCCTGTTTGGTAGGATTTGGGCTCGAAGAATCAGAATCTGCAGACAGAGGAATAAGGTTAATGGCTCCAGAATATAAAAATGAAGAGGAGGGGCTGGTGAAACCTGCTGTAACTCAGGTTGACCTGTGAGTCGGCGACACTGAGCAGCCGTCTGGGCCCAGGTTTGAGCCAGGTGGGACCAGAGAAGTGGGATGGAGTTCAGAACCTCTGAGGCTGAATCCTTTTCCCAGAGCTGTGCAGTGGTACGGGTGTAATGGCAGGACATTGTCGGTAAGAGCTGGACAGACCAGGCACCAGCTGTATTTTCAGGTTACACGCCATTAATGCATTCTTCCCTTTGGGAGTTGCAGTGCATCTTGGGTAATTGTTTTTAATAGAAACAGCTGGTCCACATACCTCGTGGCTCTACCTGAAGCACAGGCCCTGCCCTCTGTAGTCTTTCTCAGGTCTGACCCTGGTCCTCAGAGACTGTAAAAAAAAAAATGCCCCTAAAAGCACTGAGGCGTGCTTGGTCAGAGGGCTCTAATGAGATGATGACGGCCTTGTTTTGTTTGGAGGAAGCACAGAGATCTCTTGTGGGAATGCCTGACTCCACCCCTACTGCCCCAGCCAATCAGCTTGGGAGGGTAGATGGAACACAGGCAGTAAATTAGGGGGAAGAAAAGTTCCATAAAATTCCACTAAGGAGTTTTCTTTCCTTGTGCATAATTTATATGAACTTATATTGCGGAATTCTGTAATGTAGACACATGCTCTGGAACTCTGTGACATTATAGTGGGCCATTGCTCATGTGACCACTGAGGCCAATCAGGACTCCCCATGCCGTAAACAGACCTGATGAGCAACTATTAGAATTTATGTGCAACGGAGTCATACCAGTGGCAACATATGCCAAACATAAAATTATCTGAATGTACACAATAAGTTTGGCTTTGTTTTTACTTCTCCACACAATTCAAAGCAGTCCTGGACATATACATTAAAAAATACCATGCTGTGTAATGGATACCATTGTTTCTTTAGTGAGGAGAGCCAAGCATGCTCTTACTCACTGGATCCTGTAGTAAACAGACCCCAGACCACACATTTACTTAAAGCTAGATTACTCAGTTAGCAGACTAACTGTACACTGCAAAATCTCAAAAATCTGGAACTTGGACAAAAAAGGTCAGTTCTGGGTTATAGAGCTAAATTAGCAATCCTGTTTCATGAAATAAATGCCAGGGTTGTGGAGTGTGTTTATGTGTGACTCTGTGGAAGCTGGTTAGTCATTTGAGTGAGTGGAATCAGGCGACACACCTGTGCTGTGCCTCGTCCCTGTGTGTATTTACCGTTTCTAAAATATGCGGCTGTTTCCTTCCCACTCATTTCTATCACATTGGTACCTCACTGCAAAATAAACTAGCATTTAAAAAAAAAAAAAAAAAAAAGTGCTCAGGCTGCCAGAAATTTTTCAATACACTGTACTTGAGAAGAGCTGTTGTTAATACTATTCGTAAAGTTTGACCTTTTTAATTGAGTTCACTTAACTTAGAATTATACCCCAGCCTGCCCTTACACAATCTATTATGAATTGAAAAGTATTGTTTTTTTTTTACGGTGCATCAGATTGGCTGTAACAAAGCTGTAGAGTACTGTTAAGAGTTTGACAACAGAAGTTAATCACGATGTAAAAGCAGTGTTTTATAGACTCTTATCCCGTGGGTGAGGTGTAATCATTAATGGAGCTGGTGCTGGGCTGACAGCAGAAGAACAGGATTTGGGTAGAGAGTAAAGAGGAAGTTGTAGGTGTAGATGAAGTGGAGAGTGGGGGTGATACCGCATCTTAACTCTTGCTCTCCCTTTCCCATATGGTCCCGCTCACCATCCTACTGTCAGGGTGGAGATTAACCCAGCCGTGTGTTCAACTGTTGTGCCCAGCTGATACTGTGTGTGTGTGTGTGTGTGTGTATGTGTGTGTGTATGTGTGTGTTCAGATGTGACTGCGTGTGTGCATTGTGTATGAGTGCATGTGTGTTTGGGTGTTTGTGCATGTGTCTGTGTGTTAAGGAGTGTGTGAGTGCATGCGTGCACGTGTGCGTTTGGGTGTGTAGTGTGTATGTGTGCATATTTGCATATATACAGTATGTGGCTGTGTGTGTATGAAGGTGTAAGCAAGTGTGGGTGGGTGTACATGTGCGTAGGCATGTATGTTCGGGTGTACGTGTGTGTGTGTCCATGTGTGCACACGTGTGCTTGTGTATGAATGTGTTTGTGTGTTAAGGTGTATGTGTGTGGGCGTGTATGTGTGCATGAGGGTATGTGTGTGTGTGTGTGTGTGTGCACATGTGTGCGAACGCATATGATTTATTCATGCTGTGAGACTGAAGGTCAGAAAGCTGGATCTCATCTGCAGTGGAGGCAGATTTCCATATGCTTCGGCAATATTTACATTAGTGCCTTTCCTGCCAATAGAACAGCTCAAATCAGAGAGGGGGAACAATAAACATGGGTAAGAGAGATGGATGGAGGGAAAAGAAGCCAAAAGCAGAAAGAGAAAATGACAAAGAGGGAGAGAGAGAAAGAGAATGAAAAGGAGGAAGAACTGAAGTGTGGGAATGAAAGTGAATGAGGGTTCCCTGGATCTTTATCTGGGAAAACACTAACCCTGTTAATGAAGCATAAGCACTTGGGGTGGGGTCAGTGGGGGTCTGTAATGTTTGTGGTGAGAGGGTTGTGACGGGGGTGCGGTTGTAACAGGGCCCCCTCTCTGCTGCGGAGTTCACATCTCACTGCACGTCAAGTGGTCGACCGCCGCGCGCGAAGGAGACGAAGCGTTTGCTTCCAGTTAAAACACAATCGCTGGCCCTCTGCTGAGTTTCAAATGCTGAAGTGTGTTATGCGTTCCAGTTTTCCCTGTGCCAAAGAACATATTAAAAAAAAAACCTTGTGCGCAAGCGAATTAATGATATAAACTATGGAGTACGATGGAGTGTTCCAATCTCAGATTTACACCCCATGAAATAGACTCTCTCCCTGAAGAATGGGGTGTTCCCATGTTTTACTATTCAGTTTTTTTTTTTTGACAAAAATATGTAAGTAAATACCCTCAACAGTCAGCAGTATATGTAACCACATTATTTGACATGATAATATGTGTAACTACACTGCCATTTGAGATAATATGTAACTGTTTTACATGAGAATGCGTCTCAACACTATTATACATGATAATATGTGTAACTACACTGTTATACATGATAATGTGTAACTACTCTGTTATACACTGTAATCTGCGTAACTGAAATGTTATATCAAGTAAAATGTGTTACTAAATTGTTATATCCAGTAATATGAGCAACTAAATTGTCCCGCACTGCAAAGGTATCGCTAGGGATTTAAGGATAAAGAGGCTTTGACATTATTTGTGGGAATCTGGTTTGGCATGCCCTCCTTCTACTGCCGACAGTTTAAGCTAAAACAGTGCACTACTTGGGGGCTGAAGGACATTTTAGTGGGCTTCACTATAGCCCTCTCTTAAGCCCTAAGCCTAAAACTCAGGTCCCTGCTCGAAAATGACAAACCCAAAATTAATGTAAAAAAATCTCTGCAACTGCATGGCCCTCATGAATAGTCTTAGTATCATATGAAAGGTAACACTAGTGAGATTATGGTGTAGGTGTTAGCATCAGTACAAATGTTACTGAGTCTGAGTAAATGAAAATGGAACACAGGACAAAAGAAAGATTTAATTTCCGCCAAACAAAATTTTACTTTTTTAGAGGGAATATCCCTTTTGAAATTATGTATTTGCACCCAGAAACCTCTAAAAAAAAAAACTGTAGCACAACATCTCACCATAATCTGTGCCGAGGTCTATCCTAATGAGGTAAATCAGAGCAAAATTAGAAAGGTTTTAGCTCAGGAATGTCTTGGTAAAATCTCCAAATTGGCCATTTGGACATATTTTGGGCACCATCTATGCCATTTGAGATTTCCCAGGTACCAAACCATTAAACTCATTTAATTTCACATACAGGCATACTTCCCATCTAATTACAACCACTTTTTAAATGCAACCAGTCCTCTATACATTTTTCCCATTCAAAGAAAATACATTACATATAATGAAGCTTGACTCCACCGGAGCAGATAGTGAGTGAAGCCTTGTCGCCATTCGAAGAGTCAGCCAGAAAAAAGAGAAAAAAGACATTTGCTGCCATAAATAACTTCTTCCTGCCTGCCACAATTATTCCAAAAATGACTGTTGAATATTTATTGGAAAATTATGGTGAAAAAAAATGCAACTGTGGTGCTGCTCTTTCCAGTGCATTTTTATTCTTTGTGCGCGATGGCCCTGGGTCTATCAGTCATACACAGCACTATATCTCAGGCTAGGATTGTTTAACCATCAGAGCCAATCAACTGTGATTGGAAACGACAGTTATTTCTGTTCACTGCCATGTGAAAAAATATTGAGAAAACATAAATGAGAGAAAGTAGTTATGTGCATGACATAATAAGCAATCAGCTCCTGTCAGTTAAATTGTATCAACTGTGCGCATAGCATAAATTTAGCAGAATTGTTAATGCATATATATGGGATCATGTACTGATATTATTTTATTTATGTTTTTCTACATGCTAATTCAGTTCCTTGGAGCTTGAATTGTGTTTTGTTTGGGTAAAAATGGTCATCATGAGCTTTTAGTCGAGTTTTTACTTGTTAAGTGGATACGCGCAACATGACTATGTTGCTGTTAATAATCACCACGAAAAAACATGTTACTCAAGATATGCGCAGCTTGCCCCCGGTACCAGAGGCATTCTGGTTGAAATAGCACAGCCCATTGTCATTTATCTAGCCCTTGTTGTTTTATTCATAAAAGGTTTCATATAATAAAAAAATTATATGAAACAAATATCAAAAGCTAAAATAAGATCTTTGTGGTCTTTAAAGTGTCCTGTGTCCAAACTTTTTTAATGAACCCACAGGAATTTTTCCCATTGGTATATTTTTTTAGGATGAGCTCTCTTCACAAACTGTATTAACCAGGTGCTCCCACGACTACTTTACTAGGATTAAATTAACTGATTGAACGAGCCACTCCATACGAGGGGGTATTAAAAACTTCTAATTATCACTGAGACATATTCAGGGTAGAAACTTTATTTTGCTTTCTTGTCCTTAAGACTTCTCTACATAGTCATCATCCAGAGCTACACATTTCTCCCACCGTTTCTTGACCTTGCTCGGACCGTCTGAATAGAAGTCCCCTGATTTCATGGAAAACCAACCCTCCACCTCTTGAATGACCTCATGGAAATTCCTATTCCATCTCATAACAGTGTCATAAGAGGGGCTATCATCACCATAAACAGATTGCATCTCATTGTAAATCTGTCGGGCAGTGCAACCCTTTAAGTGCAAAAACGTAATTACACTGCGCGCCTCAATCTTCTCCATACTTGGGGTTACTTGTGTTTAGGATCAACTAGCACAAGATTGAATTAAGTGAAGTAGATAGTTCTTGGTCCATTAACTAGATAAGGATCACTGATGTTACAATCAATATTTCATCCTGATTGCTCAATAAATTCTTGGGGATAATTAGAACTTTTTGATACCCCCTCGTATATGTCATTCTGTTTCGAGAAACTCCCTGCAGTTTTGATAAATTTTTTGGTTGTTGTCTTGTTGCAGCACAGTTTCTTCCATCTAATCTATGTGAAAATCTCAAGAGATTCGAAATTTTTGAGCTTTATTATATGTGGAACTACACAGTTTTACCCTATAATATAAGAAACTACACTGTTATACACTATGTGTGTAACTATACTGTTACACACTATAATAGGTGTAACTGCACTGCTATACACTGAAATATGTGTAACTATGTTGTTATACACGATAATATGTGATGTCTGTCACTGTCTGGCCAGCCAGGTATTCACACACACACACACACACACACACACACACACACATATGCATGCACACAAGGAAACGGCAGTTATTTCTGTTCACTGCCATAAGAAAAAATATTGAGAAAACATAAATGAGAGAAAGTAGTTATGTGCATGACATAATAAGCTGTCAGCTCCTGTCAGTCAAATATGCAAAATTAAATGGATATAGCATATTTCCCCAAAATTTTCATCGATGCCTCTGTGAGTTTGATTCATTTTCTCTTGGCAATGGCAATTCTGTAAAAGGAACCATTTTGTTAACAACATTCGCCATCTAGTGGCGGATCTAGCGACAACACTTTACTTCCAATGTTTCTGAACGGTAATTTCCCAAAGACAGCAGGGGTCTGCTCCACAAAGCGGGCTCGCTTCATTAGCCAGAAAATTGCTGAAAGTAAAACCTGCAACAGCGGTTTTTACTCCAGGCAATTTTCAAGTTTTGAGAGGTTTCCAGGTTTTTCTGCGACACTATTATCCAGCTAACTAAGCAATCCTGCTTTGTGAAACAGGCCCCAGTCACCAGCAGCTATTGTGCATTACATGATTTGAAACTGCATTAAGTACTTCACCACCAGTCAGGCGTGAGCTAACCCCTACTGAGCACTTAGCTAGCTAATGTTCTTGCAAGGTTACTCTAATGTAGCACTGCCACTTCATCGCAGAGGTATACTGGGAAGTTTATTGCTAGCTGGGAAGAACTCATTACTTGTGCCACCACATTAAGTCACACAGTTTTGAGACATTGTATGTTTTCAGTAAACTACACTTTAAATGAATCAGGATACTTTGCTTTTTCTTGCTTACGTCAGCCAACAGAAACAGATTTTTACCTTGGAGCATATCATGAGGATTGTGGGAGTTACGTGATTGTGTGTATATCCGTCTGCATTTCAGGGGAGTGACGTGTGTATGTATGTGTGTTTGTATTTATTCAATTTATTGATTTTAAATTCTATTTATGTTATTTACTCATTTATGTAGTCAATTAGTTATTTTGTGAGAGAGTGTGTGTGCGTTTGTGTGTGTATGTGTGTGTGTGTGTGGGGGGGGGGGGGTCAGAATGAAAACACTGGACAGAAAACACAAGCCTAGTCATGTTAATTACAACTTTTTATTACATATTGTCTCTTCTCTCCAATAGTATAATTGTTGTCCTCATCATAAATGTCCTTGAAATCAGGAGCACTCACTTGTTTTGTACCAATAAACAGATTTTTACAACTCTAAAGTTCTGCATGTTCAATGTAAGAGCCGTGGAGCAGAAAAATATACACATTATTTATATATTCATATTGATGTCTCATACGTTGTATCGCCTACCTTTCTCCTATAATAAAAGGCACTTAGAACTGTTGAAAATACTGACATTAAAACATCTCAATGTGCAAATTAAATATAAAAAAATAAATGATCACAGGACTGTGAAGTCCTTAGTCTCGCATTAACCCCATTTGTGTCACTGCAGTACGATGCAAACAGCAGTAGCAGTATACATTCTGAACGACACGCCATATCATTATCTATCCTATTCAATGAAATGTGGGCCATTATATGACCTCAATTTCATTCCAGTCCATCTTTTCTGCTTATAAGTACAGAGAAAAATATGCCATCAACATGATTATCATGTTTCACCACCAAGGAGCAACCATGAGAGCTGGCTTGAAAGATTAAGTCAGAATGACTGGGATTAGCAATTGTTCACTCAAAAACCTAACTGTAAGTTACAACACTTATTGTTAGTTGGGAAAAAAAAGGAAAACAATATACACCAGTCTATTTCTATTAATAAAATATTGAGCCATTTATGTAAAAATGAGCTGGCAAGCTAATTATCGTGTATGCTTCCTGCTAGTTTTACAAATTGCTCGTATATCATTTAATAATTAGGCCTATGTATTCATCATAACCATTAGGATGTGCTAATATTACCACAATACTCCATTTGCCAAAAATTAGCGGGGGCTAATTTATCCAAATTTATCCCTGCTTGCAAGAATGTATTTTTCTCCGTTTTTATTCAGTAGCGATACCTACTGGTAAAATCATGGCACTGCACTGCATTTCCTTCCACTGCAGTAAACGGAGATAGTACTGCTTGCTTAGTCGATTGGCTATCGTTTAGGCAGCTTCACTTTGCAGCAAGAACTTTGTCTGCGTACATTTTACATCTAGAAAGAGAACATAAAAAAAGAAACATTTAAAAGCGAGTATGTTACAGTCAAAATTCCGGTGTAAATGGAAATTTGCTAGGATTTTGGTCCTGTAAGACAGCGAGATGTAATCTGTCAGACTTACTCACAGTGCAGTAAACAATTCATATCCTGTAATGCCAGCGCATAGCCGAGCATTTTCAGCAAAGAAAAGCAATTGTATTTTAGCACTTTACCCCAAATACATGGGCGCCCATTTGTATTTTTTTAAAGGGAGTGCCCAAAGGGTAAACATTTCCAACCATCAATAAAAAATAATTCATTTTAAAAACATTAAAGATGTGGATTCTGTGAGAACCCATGTCATTGGTGGCTTTCTGTTCCAGGTGGGAGGGGGGAGGTAGAGGATGGGGATTAACAAAGACAGTTTGGATGCCCCCATGGTTTCATGCCCCATCCCACCACCCTCACTCTACTGCAACACCTCCACCCCCAGGAGAAAGCCAAACTCAGAGCAGCAATGTGCAAATGTGTACACACATGGAATGAGGCAACTTCAACATCAGGAAATGTCTCGTCCAAAATAAAAAGTAACTGCAATAACAGCATTGAATATTACCACAACAAAAACAAATAGATATTACAATAAATGGAAATTATAGGACTGAAGGCAGTGAAGATAATTTTTTTTTAATCTCTTTAGGAATTGTTCCCTGCAAGGAAAAAAATACTGTCCACTCTGGCCCTCCCCATCTCCATATCGACCCTGTTTTCCTCTCCTCAAACTCCCATAGTGAAACTCTAATATTCTGCCGCATCATCTTTCTGCGTCAGCATTCCATGACATAATGTCTGCGCCACAGGCAGTCAAGGTCCCTTACTGGGCCTGAAGACAAAGGCAAACACTGACCTGCCTGAGCTGAAGTAAAATACCGAAGGACCATAGTCAAAGACAAAGACAAACAAAACAGCACTTTGTTGTGTTGTTGTCACTGACAATGAAAAAGCATGACAGTTTTTTTTTTATAAACTCCTCACACCAATTAAAATAATACATTAACTATATTGACTGCAACCAGAAAGCTTGCGTCCATTTTGAATATTTCAGAGCTCAGCAAGACTGAGCTTCAATGAGAAGGTAAATATCAGTATGGCTGAATTAACCAATCCATTCATTATGCAAATAGCGGAGAGAGAGTTTGAGAAGAATACATCAGTGTAGTGTAGACTAAACTACAAGTAGATATGCAGCTAGTACTGAACCACAAAAATTAATTTACTTCCGTGAACCGTCAGCTACCTCCAGAGTGATATTATTCTTGGGTCACTGAGGATTACGCTTGAAATTTTGGTTACATTTCTTGAATCTTTCGACAAAAGGCTTACATAATAAGTCATATACCTGACTGACCTTACAGCTATCAAGAGATGCCATTACACAGTCAAATAATGTCGAGCATTATAAAACTGTTCGTATTAGTAGTAAATATTGTGATCATAACGTTTGTCTTAACACAGCCAGATACAAGTACGACATCATTATGTCACTAGGAATAAAATGACTTCATCTCTTAGGACAGCTGTGATGTCAAGTATATATCAGTGTTATAGTTCAAGTGTTACAAAATTTGAAAAGCAGAATCACAGGAATTTTGCTTTGGTGACAATAAACTCGACTGAAAGTTCAAGTTTAAACCAGCCAAAGCTGTCGGAGCAGGTCAAGTTGGTATAAACTGTTTCTGATATGTTCAGCTAGTCCACCGCTCTGACCATCAGTTCATTCTACCAACTTTGTCCAGCTAGAGAGCAGCATTGACCAGTTACCAACCATCTGTGACCAGTCCAGGAAAAAACACATATTAAACCATCCAGCTTACAAATAAGGTTGGTCTTAGCTGGAATTGTCAAGATGAAAGGTACAATTTTATCAGCTTCTCAGTAACTCAAACTGCAAAACAAAAGAGAGTAAATGACAAATATTGTCTCACATATTTTTGCATTTTGGAGGGTTTGGGCTGTTTCTGACGCATGGCATAGGACTGACATTAAAATCAACCAAAAAAAATAGAGTAAACGTGTTCTCAAAACTGTCACAACAGTCAGCACATTATGTGAGGTTACTTACAGAATGTAAGCTCTGTCATCTACAGTGTATGTTTTATATTTCTTTTTCATTACTTTAAAACAACCCGTTTGCTTGATTTAGGCAGATATTAAAAAGTGCTTTTCAGACAATGGGAATCAGTCTCGCATTGGCAAAGACCCTCGTTCAGTTGCACCAATGTAGTGTGATAGTCCAAGAGCACCATGCAAAGCTGATGAGTTAAGAAGTCACCATACAGTCTGCTATAAGTAAACTGTCCACTGGGGGGCACCAGGTTGAACAAGCTCCTGAGAAGGAGGAAAGATTAAGTGGAAGGAAAAGACAGAAGAGACGAATACCCCTTCCACTCTGGACAAAAAAACCCACTGACACCCACTAAAATCTAGCATTTGTCTTCAGTGGGATAGGGTTATTCAGCATTCATTCCTAAGTCCAATGGTACGATAGAGGTCGCGGATAGTTATCAGCTCCAGGTCCGATTAGCAGCAATGGAAATGCTAATTTTTTATGATGCGTATAGAAGCTCAGGATGTTAGCACTCAAACATTTTTTTTTCTGGACAAAAACTGGAACTAGCTTAAGTGGGGATCATGGTGATATTTTGGAAGCAATTAATCGGTTGATTATGTTCAAATACTGACCAGCATTACTTTACAATTTCAACGTATGAATAATCTTCTGAAGGTCATGCAGGAGGTCCGCGAAACAGCTTTATATAGAAGCGTCGACTAAATGACAGTAATGTAATGTAGAAAATGAGCCAGTGCATCAGTGTGCACAAGTGGAGTATCCATCACTCAAATTAAAGGCCCTAAGAACCCGAGTGTATTCTGGTATTGTCTCCAGCCAAATTTAGCATCACCTGATTCACTGATGAGCTTTCTTCCTGACCCCAAAATAAGGGTTAAATCAGGAGGTGTAGCAAACAATTAGAGCAAATACCTGCTGACACTGCGGCCCTCGGTACCTGTACTTGATTGGCCATGCAATAATGTCATAGCACCATATATAACTTAAGCTCTCAGAGCAAATGAACATTGGCGAGATTTGTATGTCAGGCAGAAGTGACCACCTTACATGCACTTCTGTTTACAAAGGTCTGTGACTGACTGACAGAGCTGGATTTCGAGTTGCACGCTAATTCACAGCTCTGGGTAAGAGGTAAATTGCGGTGACAGGTAACAAAATAAAATCAGTCTAATTGTGGGGATGTAATCGTTTGCTGTGTGTGTTGTGAGGAGGCATCAGTATTTTGAACTAGAGCCACCAATTATACGGTCCTTTTGACCAAAGAGAGATGAAGATGGGGAAAACAAGCGGAAAGAGAGAGAGAGAGAAAGAAAGCAGAGAGCTGTCGAGGTTCAAACCAGGGCAATGCAATATGACCTTGATTGTTCAACGGAATTTCAGTCATTAACGCTATGAGGTGCATTGGCCTTCCTTATGAATTCTTTTTTCAGAAATAATATCTGTTTAGAAAGTAAACATCCACACTTCAGAGATCGTAAAACGCTTCAGCGGAGCAACCCATGTGTTATCTGCTGAGTATAACACAGGACAGCCAATCAGGAGCAAGGTTGTGCAACTTCCATATGATCAGGTGGTATATTTTTGTCCAGTCACACAAAAGCTACAGAGGCTGTTGCTGTGGTAAATCACCAAGCACTAGCGAGAGGAGGAGAGAAAATGAAAGAGAGGGATAGAAAGAGAGAGAAGAGAGAGAAGGAGAGAGAGAGAAAGGGACAGATGAGAAAAGAAGCACAGGTCTGCTATTTTTTTATGACAATGTCAAAACAGGTTTGTTTTCTCCCTCCATCTCAAATATCCAACCAGACCTCTCCAAACCCACCCCCAGCTCTCCCTGCCCTTCTCCCCAGGCCTCAGTTGACCATGGCGGGGTTTAGCACCAGTGGGGATGGTGGGGAGACCACCCCCCATGACAGAGGCCGCTGTCCCGCCCCTCCAGCTGATAGATTCAGCACAGACCCCTGGACCCCCTCTATCTCCTCCTCCTCTCCTTCCCCCTCCTCACTGCCCTCCCCCTCCCTAACTAAGCTCCGCCCATCACAGGCTCGACCCCACTTCCCCGAGCTCACTGCAGACGAGGCAGTGCCAAATACAGATTTTGAGTCACCTAATGAGGCCTCGCTGAGGGAAAAGAAGTGGGCCCCAGAGCTCAAGTTCAGGGGCCGGGGACCCAGGGCGGAGAACGGGAGGGCCCCCAGTCCGCCGAAAAGTGCGGCCGCCGCCCCCGGGATGATAATGCGAGCGCCGTCGATATACGGGAGCTCCGCCCCCACTTTGGACCCGCTCCAAACCTCAAGCCACGCCCCGGGGCTGCGGATGGGGTTAGAGGCGAGCTCGGGGACCACAGAGTGACCGTGAGCCTTGATGTGCTTGCGCAGGGAGCTGGGGTCTGTGTAGCGCTTCAGGCATCCCGCCATCTTGCAGCGGTACGGTTTGTCCACGTAGTGCGTGCGCGTGTGCTTGAAGCGGTCGCTAGAGTTGGAGTAGCGCTTGCTGCACCCTTCATATGGACAGATGTACGGCTTCTCTCCTGATGGAGAGAGATGGTGGGGAAGAAAGGAATGGAAAGAGAAGTGGAGAGAAAAAGGAAGAGAGGGAGAGAGAGGGAGAGAGAGAGGGAGTCAGAACGTCATGGATAAGGGCATGCACTCTTTATAGCAGCTAGCTCTATCAATGCAGTATATTGCAGCAACAAAGGCTCCCCAAATACAAGCTAATAATAGGGTATAAAATCTAAAAATGGTTTTGTCTAGTCTACTCTATCCTTACTTTTATCTGTGTTCACACTGACCTGTACCTGAGTATGTGTTCACACAAACTTGTGAGCATGCGCGTGAGTGTGTGTCTGTGTGTGTGTAGACACAGACCTGTGTGAAAGCGGGTGAGTGAGTGCATGTGCCTGTGTGTGTGTGTGTGTGTGTGTGTGTGTGCTCAGACTTACCTGTGTGAGAGCAGGTGTTTCAGTGCATGCATGTGAGTGTGTGTGTGTATTTGTGTGAGTGTGTGTGTGTGTGTGTGTGTGTGTGCGTGCAGACTGACCTGTGTGAGAGCGGGTCTTTGAGTGCATGCGCATGGTTGTGAGTGTGTGTGTGTGCATGGGTGCACACATTGACCTGTGTGGGTGGGTGAGTGTGTGTGTGTGTGTGTGTGTGTGTGTACATACTGACCTGTGTGTGAGCGAGTGTGTATCTTCAGGTTCTCCAGACGGGAGAAGCTCTTGCTGCAGATGGGGCAGTGGTGAGGTTTCTCATTGGTGTGAGTGCGGATGTGGATCAGCATTTTATACCTGCACGACATACACAGAGAACAGCTGTGAGTCAGGCACACACACACACACACACACATCTATGCACACTCACATACCAATACACATGCCTGTATATTAATGCGCACACTTACACACCAATACATGCACACACACATATACATTGATGCACGCACTCATACACACACACCCATACACTCTAATACACCTCTACACTCACAAGGACACACCATTCGCATAAACAGACACACAGAAACACACACACACACGCGCAATTGAGGTCCGGAAATACCATGAATTATACAACTCAAAAGGAATGCAGTGAGTTACAGGAGTAGCTGACACTAAGAAAGCGAGAGAGGTTTATAGCCATAGTTACTTTGCATTGCATGCCATGTGTGGCTTGCTTTAGCACTAATTAGCAGGTATCAGTGTCTGAGCTCATTATACATGGCTCGTTGTCAAGCTTAGCTCGTTCAATAGCTAATTAGCCAGCTAATTAATTTGTCTTGGTTTAGCCTTTCAGTAAGACACCCAGCTATGCCAATGGGACTGTATGCCACAGTAACTAGTAAACTGGCATTTGCTGAAGTCCAAATGTACTTGAGAAGTGTTCGTACATACACACACACATACGCACGCACACACACACAAGCACACAGATACTCCCACACCTACATACTGTACATAAACACTGCTAATCTGTTCTCCTCATGAAAATACACACAAGGTTACAGACATGAAACAAAGCACTCCAAATTAGCGTGGATTCATAAACATTCCCCAAAATACATCTCAGCAAAATAAAGACCAGGAGAATCCAGGCCCTGCCTACCTGGCATTGAAGCCCCGCCCATTCCGGCTGCACCCTTCCCATTGGCAGCAGTACCCAGAATTCTTCTCAGGTTTGACGTGGAAATCGTTGACGTGGTCGACCAGGTCCTGCAGAGAGTGGAAAAGTTGGCGACACTGGAGAGGACGAGGGATGAGGAGAAAGAGAAATGAGGAGAATGAGGGAGGAATTAAGAAGTGACCACTTAGGTAACTAAGACCAAAAAATCAAAAATGAGCAAATTTCGTTTTTTCCACATAGCCTGGGCTGATTTGTCATGCTACACTGGGAAAAGACATGAACAAAATGCTGACTGAATGTCTATGCAGGGTTAGACCTTCACTTTTTCAGCTGTCAGCCAGCCGGGCTGACAGACCCCAAAGTCTGTCAGCCCGGCAGAGTTTTTGTCAGCCCTGAATTTTTCAAATGCAAAACCGAAAAAAAGGACACCTTTTTATGAACAAAACATTTATTTCTCAGAATATAGCAACAACAAGATCTTGTGTATCATACACATAAGACAGTATTTTTAAAAGTCAAGTGCTGTGGCAGCTAGCAGGCTGTCTTCTGAACAGACAACATGACAATCAGAGATTGCAAACCCTCGCCCCTTTGACATTTGTTTGTGACTTTGATTTTTGACCTAGCAGTCTGACGTAAGAGGAGGGCCGAGCCACGGGTAGGACCTTTCTGCTGTGAAAGTTTTATGTAAATCGTGCCAATAGTTTTAAGATATGCGTCCAGACAGACGGACGCACGGACGGACGGACCCGATTACAATACCCTCGCTCCCCCTTCGGGCAGCCTTTTTTCTCTTCTCCTTTTCATAAATCAGAGATCCTTCACCATCTTTCTTTTTTGCCGGGGTTTTTCTTTGCCCAGCCACGACATTAAGCCTCCCACTCGCTTCGCCGTGCTAAACTCAACTGTTCTTGGTTAAGACTAAGACGGAGCTGCAAAAACATCTCCGTATTAACTTTCATACACAATAATTCGAACTCGAACCTTCAGTCAACAAAGTTAAGTGTATTTTCACACGCCAATATTTAAACAATTGTATTAAATCCCATTCGTCGCGTACACTGATGCGAAGTTTGAATACTCATTAAATCGTGTGAATAGATGGCTGGCAGCATATTTTGTATTTACAGCACAGCGACGGGTTCACACAGAATTGCAATCTTAAGAACCTCCGCGAAGGGTTCTCTAGCGATTATGGCCATATACATATGTGATGCAAAGAAATCAATGGATAACGGTGAATAATTACTTCGCCATTTAGTTCGCTACCCAGCATTTACATGCACCGAAGCAATGTCGGCAAAAAGCTTTCTAGCTTTCCAGCATTTACTTAATAAACCAACAAACTTGCTTGCAAGGCTAGCAAGCTAGTTCGCCTGCTCAGCTAGCTATTTTCGGTGCATATAAATAAATAAAAAAACTGAATTGCAATTATTCCGCTACTTAATTAGTCTGATTAACGACGAGAATTGAGAATAGGGAGCCAAGTTCAGCCTCGAGTCGTCATGAATTGGCTGTGTTGCTCGGTCTGTTACACATTGAGGGAACTGATCAGCTCGTTCGCTGGCTGCAGTTTTTACGCAAACTAATGTTTGCCAAAGATACTCAGCTATTCATGTAAATTGGTACTTGTCGCAAAACTTGATATCTAGGAGGTAAGCCGGACTAAGTATGTTAGACCTTGCAGTAGATAACAAATTAGCATAGTCTCACCTAGCTAAACTATCAAGTAAATTACAGCAAGGCATAATTTCTAACCTTTAATCTAGGTTTCTTTAGTCAGCGTCCGTCGGCAAAATTTTTTTAATCGGTGCATTTTAATGCCAGCTAGCAAGCTAAATGCTTGCGATTCAACTCTAGCTAAGTTAGTTCGCAAAATAATGGCTATTCACTTTTTTTCCTATTAACTTTCATGCAAGTAGAACTCTTGGCTAGCTAAGCTAGCGAACTTTCTAGCTACGCAAGCGAACTAACGTTTGCTAGAAAGCCTTCTTGCCGACTTATTTGGTGCATTTAATGCTAGCAAGCCGATTATATGGCGAACTTAGAACTACTGATGGCAATCCATTGCTTTCTAATGCCTGCCATGTTAAAGACATAATCGCAAGCTAACCCTTTGCGCATGCTCAGTAGGTTACAATCCTAAGCGAACCCTTCGCTGTGGTTTAAATACAAAATACGCTGCCTGGCTTTACTCGAGGTGGCGTCATTGGCCATAATGACGGACAGAGTGAGCTCGACTCGGAGATTGTTATTCCAGTTCAGTGGAGCCGATTTCGTGGGTAAAAAATTCTATCCGCCCACCGGACCGACTCACCCAGAAAACTGTCGGCCTGAAATGAAAATCGTCGGCCAATGGCCGACGGACCGGCGTTAAGGTCGAACACTGCAATGACTGGTTAAAGTACTGCTGCCTAAGTAGTCACAGGGAGCTTAAAATACAAGGTGTGTGAACTTAGAAGCCAATTAAAAAATTAGATGAATCATTTGTGTGAAAACAAACAAAATACCAGCAGACAATGCACCCCTTCAGGTCTGAGGTTGCGTATCTTAGTGATAAAGGAGGGCAGCGTCATTCAGGGGTCAAGACTAGGTTCAGACTTGAAAAAATATTTTTTTCATTTTGTTAAAAATCTTTCAAAACATTCATTAAAGGTGATTCTAAGACCAAAAAACTATCTTTTAAGTGGATTTTTATCATGTGAATGCCTCCAGTGCATTCGTTTCGCGACAAAAATGCGATTTTCTCGCATCGCAAAATTTCATAGTTTATCAGGCTTGTGGCGGGCATAAAATCCACATTTTTCAAGGTATTGCTCTGAAATTTTCACCATAGCATCAGTTTGTTATGTTCTATACAATGACATAGCCATTTTTGGGTAGGTAGATACATGGTGTATTTATGATCCATGCCACCCATTTCTAAAATTCTATGACCAAATAATTTTTCAAAATATTTTCCCATGAAAATACCCAGAATGAGTATGTCATTGTATAGCTGGTGATATTAGCTTCAAAACAAAAAAAGAATTACAGGAAAATGTGGTATAGTTTCTGAGATATTGTTGCCACAAGATTTCACATTTTTCGCCAATGTACGGTTTTCATGGTAACAAACTTATTAAATTTGATTAAAATCAAATTCCATTCTGAGCTTTTTTCAGTTGACACAATTTTTATGTGTTTTTAGTGTTTAGAAGTACTTAAATAGAGTGAACCCAGGCTTGACCCCTTAAAGGAAACAACTGATTGTCACTAACATGACTGTGTCCCCCGCCGCATGTAAGATCTTTCCACAAAAAATTTTTACCTAACATGTATCAAATTTTGAGTATCACTGTTCATACAACCATGTGGTAGAAAAATAAGAGCGATCCACTTTGCGTTAACAAGGGTTTACAAAGGCGAAATGTATGTAATTGCACTGTGACCTTAAAAATGACCTCAAGGTCACCAAAATCAACTGGTGTCACGAGACCCCCCAAGTACACTTTGGTGGTAAATATGAGCAAAATCAGTCTTCTGTTTCTTGAGATATCACGTTAACAAGGTTTACAAAGGCAAAATCTACGAAATTGCACTTTGACCTTGAAAATGACCTCAAGGTCAGCATAATGGACAGGTGTTGCAGGACCCCCTAAATAGATGTTGGTGCTAATTATAAGCAAAATTGGTCCACTAGTTCCTGAGATATCACGCCAACGCCAACGGGATGGACGTACAGATGGACAAACGTGTGTACGGACGGATAGAGCTCTGCGCTTTGCAGCGGTGGGGGACAAAAAAAGGCCATTTTGGATGCTGTTTCCTGGGTTCTTACCTTCATCCAGCGACAGGCAAGGTGTTTGTCCACTGAAATCTCAGCAGGGACCCTCTGCTCTCTGGGCTGGCCAATGAGCATGGAGGACGGTAGGTGGAATCCGCCCCCTGCTCCAATGGGAACAAAAAACTGTACAGCAGGTGGGGAGACTTTGCCCTCTAGATAACGGGCATGGGAGGAATCCTGGAGAGACAAAAAAAAAATCACAAGACAGATTTGTGGAATTAGCAGAAACGATTAGGGACAGATCCTTCAAGGTAGGGTTCCCCTGGATTTGACCTGTACCACGTGCAAGCAGAGAAAAGCAGAATTTTATTTGGAGGTTTAACATGTGGCTGCGAACCTGGAGTAGGAAATGGGGATAAAGGTTTACGGGGCGCTGGAACTTCTGTTGGAACAGAAGGTGGCCTTTACAAGCATAACGGGTCACCCCTGAAACAGCGGGGTGCCTTTAGCATTGGGCCAGCGTATGTTTGGGGTAGCACAGGCTTATCTAAACTAGGAACTTGGGGGACAGGGAGGTTATAGAGTGATATAAAAAGGGAAATGCAGACTGCCCTGATGGAAGCTGACAGTGCTACATGCATTAGTGATACTATCTTTTTAAACCAAAATATATAGTGAGGGGCTTGGAGCAACAGGAAGCTGTGGAACAGGAGGGGAGGTGTAGAAGTTATAGTCTAAAATGTTTTTATTTAAAAGCTAGAAGCATAAAAAATATATTCTCTGAACTCGAGGTTGTTCTGATCTGTGGGGGTTATTATAACATAGTTGGGATTACAGAGACATGGCTTGGTGAAGAGAATGGAGATGAATATAATATAGAAAGTTACAAGTTCATAAGGAAGGATAGATCCAATAGGAGGGTAGGGGGTGCAGCACTCAATGTGAATGAAAATCTTAATGTGTGGGAAATTCATAAAATCAATCATCTTTTGCCGTCTGAAGATACAGTGTTTGGGTCAGGCTTGTAGGGGAACATGAGACAGGTCTAAACCTAGGAGTGTGCCACTGACCACCAGCTTCAGACAGTATTGTAAATGCAATGCTCTTTGAGAAGGTTAGGCAAGCTAGTAAAGGAGGTGGGACTATTATTATGGGACCCAAATTTCAAATTTCAAGGCTGCGTGAACATAAACGGCATTCACTTAACTCAGCCACTTAGCTTACGGTTTTAATGCACTAGCACTAAAACAATTAAAATTGTGCTAAAATGCCAAACATGCCCAGTGAATGACCCGCAATGTGAAGTTTAATTGCCTATTATGTAATCCCATTCCGCTAATAAACAAGATGAGCAAAAATGATGTTTTATTGGGTTTGTTGGCAGTATATATATATATATTTTTTTCATATGGATTAGGCTAGTCAGGCTGGCTTCGGTAGCAAGAGCATCAGCTATTGTTCTCGCTTTTTTTGGAGACGCCGGCGGTTGAAGTTTGCATTACACCTGCAAGCTAGGCTAACAGGATAATATTAGCTGATTGACAAGCACTTACTGGGCAGAATAGCTCTTCAAATGACGGACAAAGTTTGAAGTTGTTGTCTGGCTGTCCGAGATGTTTATGCCGCATGTCTTGCACTGTGCTGTTCACCTTTTGCCGTCAAAATGGTAATTCCGGGAAAAAAAAAAAAAAACCCGAAGACGATTACTTTCGGTACCGCTCCCGCTGACATGTTGATGCCTATATCTGATATAAGAAGGCGTGTTTCTCCAATAAACACGTAAGGTACGTAGAGAGGGCATGACAGATTGACAGGGTAGTGATCCAATCATGACAACGCCATTCTCAGCCTGCGCTACTACCGGGTAATCGATATTATTTTTTAAATTAATTTATTAATTTTGTATTCAAACTGAAAACATGAACTGAATAACACTCAAGTCATTCAAGTCATCGTGTCTCAAGTCAAGTCCCGAGTCTTTAACTTCCAAGTCCGAGTCGAGTCTCAAGTCTTTTATTTTTTGTCAAGTCAAGTCACAAGTCATCAAAACAGCGACTCGAGTCGACTCGAGTCCAAGTCACAGTGACTCGAGTCCCCATCTCTGTTATGGGTGACTTAAATTACCCTGCTATCGATTAGGAAATGGTAAAGGACAGACTACAGCGGAGGAAGAATTTCTAGGTGTTATAAATGACAAGTTTTTGGTGCAGTATCTTCGGAAATCTACAACAGAGAAAGCAATTTTAGGTTTAGTGTTCTGTGACGACCCTGATACAATTTGCGATTTAGATGCAATGGAGCCACTTGGGACAATGACCATTCCACTCTTCATAGGTCTCTTCATAAACCAAAATTTTCCATTTTAGGCGAGCAAACTTTAACAGCATACACCCCTATCAAAGCAAAATAGATTGCAAACTCCTTGACTGTAAGACCGAGAATGAAACGTGGGGTAGATTGACGAGAGTTGTATTTGATGCACAATCTAAATTCATTCCAAGGGTGTGCCAAATTAAGTTTAAAAAGCAGAATCCTCGATGAATGACTACAGCTATTTGGAACAGTTTGAGGGAAAAGAGTATTCTTTATGAGACATACAGAGCATAAAGGACAGTAATGAGATTATGAAGGCTGAATACTGTAAAATGCGTGACAAAGTCAAAAGAGAACTGAGGAATGCTGGTAGACTTCATCGAAGGCAAATCGCAGAAGCTGTAAAAACTAATCCAAATCATTTTTTGTTTTTGTTTTTCCAGTACTGTAGTAGAAAAAGGAAAGTTAAGGAGGAGGTCAAGCATATCAAAACTAAAGATGGATCATTGCTGTACAAGAATAAAGATATTGCTGATGCCTTAAATAGATACTTTGTTAAGAATTTTATCATGGAGCAGACTTCTATTTGGCCCCGTGGCATTTGCAAAATTGAAATTATCTAGCAGAAATTGAGATTTAGGATAAAAAAGTATCAGAAAGATTGCATACATTAAAGATAAATAAGGAAGCTGGCCCAGAGGTAAGTAGGTGAGATCATCTCTAAACCACAGTCAGTTATTTTTGACGGTCCTTACAGACTGGTGAAATACCAAATGATTGGAAGCAGGGCAATATAATACCAATATATAAGAAAGGGGACTGTACTGAGCCAGGAAACTACAGGCCTGTCAGTTTAACTTCCATTGCATGTAAAATACTGGAATCTATCATTTAAGATAAGCTGGAATTATTTCTTGAATGTAATAACATCCTGAAGGATAGCCAACATGGTTTTGATAAGGGATGCTCATGCCTGACAAACTTTTTGTTATTCTTTGAAGATTTATAATCAGAGCAGGGCCTATGATATTGTATACTCCATTTCAGAAAACATTTGATACCGCACCACATTAGACACTAATTTTTTAAATTTGGACTATAGGAGTTATAGGAAGTATTTTCGAATAGATTCGGAACTGGTTACAGGACGGAACACAGAGAGTTGTGATCAGAGGGATCCCGTCCCAGCAAGGCATTGTGAGAAGTGGAGTGCCTCAGGGTTTGGTGTTCGGACCCCCGCTCTTCCTCATCTACATTTATGACCTTGACGAGAACTTTGAAAACAATTTAGTTAAACCTGCTGATGATACTAAATTGTGAGGTTCAGTAAACATTTTAGAGTCCACAAATGTGATACAGGATGATCTAGATAGAATTCAGAAATGGGCAGAAACGCGGCAAGTGAAATTCAATGTAGCTAAATGTAAAGTTCTACATGTCGGAAATAAAAACATTATATGGGATAACTTAATGGCGAAATTTAAAACTGGAATGTGCTCTGCTTGAAAAAGATCTGGGAGTGATTGTTGACCAAACCCTTACAGGTTCTAGCCTCTGAGCTGTAGCAGTTAAAAAGGCCAACAGTATGCTGGGATATATAGCCATAAGTATTGAGTATAAATCTAAGGCAGTTATACTTCTCTTGTGCAACACATTTATCAGACCACATTTAGAGTATTGTGTGTAGATCTGGGGACCACACTTTAAGAAAGACATAGAGGCTTCAGAAAAAGTTCAAAGAAGAGCCACAAAGTTAATTCCTGGTATGAAAGATACAGGGTATGAAGAGAGGCTGAAAACTCTTAATCTCTTCAGTCCGAGTAAAAGGCAACTTTGGGGTGATCTGATTGAGGTCTTTAAATATGTTAAATCCATTCACAAAGTTAACTATGCAGGATTACTTAAGCCAAGTTCTGTTTGCAGAATTCGGGGTCACAAATGGAAGCATAAATTTAGCGCTAATATTTGGAAATATGTTATGTTATGTAAAAAGAGAGATGCTCCTCACTGTTACAGTTTAAGTGCACATTTTCACTCACCTGTTTGGTCTGTATGTCTGAATATCTCTGTTTATGCATGTATTGCTGTGGAGTGGTCGCTATTCCCTGATTTTTCTCCTATTAAATCCATTCACAAAGTTAACTATGCAGGATTACTTAAGCAAAGTTCTGTTTGCAGAATTCGGGGTCACAAATGGAAGCATAAATTTAGCACTAATATTTGGAAATATGTCATGTAATGTTAAAAGAGAGAGGTTCCTCACCTTTACAGTTTAAGTGCACATTTTTGCTCACCTGTTTGGTCTGTATGTATGAATATTTCTGTTTGTTTATGCTTGTATTGTTGTGGAGTGGTTGCCATTCCCTCTCTCTCTCTCTCTCTCTCTCTCTCTCTCTCTCTCTCTCTCTCGAAACAGTAGGGAACTCTCAAACGAGACACCATGCACAGGTAATCTTATATAAGTTTCTCTCTCATCAGTCTCTGCTAGATCCTCCAGCTTCGTCTTCGCTTCCAGCCCTGATCTTTGCCAGTTCACATGCCAGCTGCCTAGATGTTCGACCTCCTAATCCAGACTTGTCCTAGTTTTTGCCCGAGTCTTGCTTTCCCTATCTCGCCTCGATTTTGTTTTTGAAGCAAGTGGTTGGTTGCCTGCTGAGCCAGATTCTGGGACTTGTTCCATACCTGCCTCCACAAACAATCCTCTCCAGTGTTTTGGTGTCTGGACCACTCTCTATACCGCACCTTTATCCGTTACCTCCGACTCCTTACAAGCTGTCAGGTTGAATTCCTCTCCACTTCCCCCTTGGAATCAATTACCACTGCCCTACCCATGTCCAACTTTTCTCATTGGTTCTTCACTAAAACTTAGCTGCTGTCTCGAAGGGAAGGGGTGAATACGAAGCAAGTTCAACATTATCTGGGCTTTCTTTGCATGTGCAGGCTCAACAAACCCTAAACTCACCATCAGAGATACCAGCAGTTACCATGGTAGATTAATAGAGAGCCACCTTCATTGAAAACCCTGGCTTTAGGCTCAACATAGCTCGCTAACCCACATCTTATGCTTCGAAGTACACCCTTCTTTGGGATCTTTTGCTGGTATTGTGACATTAGGTCAATACTTGAACAATGCGTCCTTTCACAATGGTGCCCAACAGCAATACAGGGAATACACCAATACAGTAAAATACTACAGAACACTGAGAGAAATAAATACAAATGCACAGGGAAACTGACAGAGGGCAACACTGTTTCCTCGCAACAAGAAGGTTGTGGGTTTTGAATCCTGGCAGGGGCCTTTCAGTGTGCAGTTTGCATGTTCTCCCTATATTCATACATTCATGTGGATTTACTCTGGCTTCCTCCCACAGTCCAAAGATATGCCTGTCAGGCTAACTGCAGACTCTAAATTGCTCATGGGTATAAGTCTGCGAGTGAATGGTGTGAGAGCCCTGCTATGGACTGGCTGTCTGTCAAGAGTGTGTTCCTGCCTCTCGACCGCTGCAATACTCGAATAGCCCCTCCCCCTCTCCCGCCACCCTGATATTAGAAGGAATACGCAGATTAAAGAGACAGAGTTCAGCAGGTAGGTGTACAGCATTCAAAGTAGTGGTAAATGTTATGGGTGCGTGGGTAGGGATGAGGGGGGATCTGGGTCACTGTGGGCTTTATGTCCTCAAACCACAGTGTCAAGGGGGCGCATCTCGTGTTTAATAATGGCTGCTTTCTTTAAGACATCCACCCCAACTACACTGTAATCAGCCCCTGTCACTTGCTCTGTTTCTGCCATAGACAGTTCAGCTCAGGACACGTAATGACCGTGACATGGAAAGAACACAAACAGACACACAGATGCGTACGCATATACACATGCCCGAAACACACACACACACAAACACGCGCGCGCGCAAACAGATGCAGGCACACACATACACACACCAGCACACACACAAATCGTTAACATCTCCGAGACTCGTGCACACACATACACACACATACACACAATCATCTGACTGCATCTGAGCAGCAGTTTGTCTAACAGAATATTCAGTTGGAGTGAATTTAATTAGGAGCTCAAGGACGGGGGCTGTACATCTGCCGAGAGAGAGAGAGGAGAGAGTGAATGTGTGGGAGTGAGTCAGAAGGGGAGTGAGAAATAGAGTGAAGGAGAGTATTTGCTTGTGTGTGTGTGTGTGTGTGTGTGTGTGTGTGTGTGTGAGTGACTGCACATGTGTGTATGTGTGTGTGTGTGTGTGTGTGAGAGAGAGAGAGGTTTGGGAGGGAGTCCCCATGAAGACCCTCACAAATTTCTCCTCGGTAAGGGATGGATGGATGAATGGATGGATGGATAAATAGACTTTGCAGGGTTAATACAGGGTGTTGGTTTGCAGTGTTGATCTGAGCTGTTGTTCAGTGCTCTTTCACAGAAACAGTGGTGAATGTTTGAGAGATGTTGGGCGTAATCTGTACACCCCTCGCTGTGCTCACCTGGGACGGGGTAGAAGATGTCCCACTCCCATCGGAGAGCTCGGAGGGGGAGGGAGCGAGGCGGGATGAGGGAGACAGGCTGAGGTCGAGGCCTGGAGGGGTGGGGGAGTCCGCCCGGCCCTGGGGCTGTGGAAGTACACCTGGAGGAAGGTAAAATGGACGCCATCACCATCTGCACTCAGCACAAAACGGCCCCATATTATGAAAATCGCTTTTTCCCTTCCTCTTACACACATCTTCCCTCAAACTAATCTGAGGACTGATGACTTTACGTCCCCCAGTCCTGAAGGCCATAGCCACATGCTGTTTTGGTGGCCCCTGTTGGTTGCCAGTTCTCTTGTTCTCGGTTTTTGCCTATGCTGATTACAGGTGAGCCACGCCTGGACTCTGCATTACCAATCCTATAAAAAGCATTGGGATGTGTACCAAGGGAGGCACACATACTCCGGAAGAGGCTGTCAACGACACTTCGTTCCCGCTGGCCCTCTCCTGTTTAACTCCTATGTCTCAAAAACCCGTTGTTATTATATCTATTATTTTGTCAATTAAACATACACCTATTTTGTTTAAATCGATTCAAGTGTGTGCGTTTCCCTTTATGTTGCAGCTCCAGTCCGACGGGCCCTGACAGATGAAACATGAAACCAGAATGTCTGGCAATCGGTGCTGTAACACCGGTCATAATTTATCAAGCACTTGAATGATCTGTTTTGATTCTTTGCCCCAGTCGATGTCACATGGGGATCCAGCAAAGTGCTGCCCAGTACAGACAGATTTTTGATTTCAACTGCTATTCTTCACTTTAAAATATGGACCAAATCACTCCTAGAAATCTTCAATTATAGATGACTAATACAACCAGAGTACAAATAAGCTAAGTATTTGCAATCCAGTCCATCTTCTGCCACTACGAGAAGGCTAGCTCGCTAATGCCAGATATGCTTTAGCTAGCGACAGCTACTGGTAATCGGGAAAACTAGTGCCATCATAACTTAGGCCTAGTATCTGAATAGCTGAATGCTGCATCTGCCCAGGTAGAAATGTTGCTTGTTATTTAGTTGACAACGATTGAAACAAATTGTTCTTAGTTTCTGACCATCTTCAACTCAAACACAGATGTAGATACTGACAGTTTCTTTGGCTGAACAAATGATTCAGTGATTCAAATAATCGAGTCATCCCTAATTAAAAACAACAAAACGAAATACTTAAACACTATGACAGGTACACACTTTAATAACAAATTAGATGACATTACCTTAAATCTGACCCAAGATTATAATGCAATTTCCCCTCATATAGAGCTGCCAAACCTTGTTCGTAGAGAGCTACCAAATTCAGGTTTTCACTCCAACTGTCACAGTGCACACCTCACTCAAAAGCAAGAGATGAAAACCGAGAGGACGGCAGATCTCCAGGGACAGGTTTGGGCTGCCCCTCCAAACTAGTGAACAGCAACAACACCACCTTTTACATATTAATGCTTTGCAGAGTTCCCATCATGCCTTGTGTGTGACATCCAGGGCAGAGCCATTGATATTCTCAGGGTTGCGACACTCCCATTGACTCTCGTGTACAAAAAATGGCGGCGCACTTCCGGATACTGGAACTTCCAATAGTTCAAAAAGAGAATTCTCGCAGCTTCGTACCGATTCACTTCCATTGAGACAACGACGGTAAGTAATAAAATATTGAAGTCTTATGATTCACGAAATGTATATATCATATCAGTGGTCATGTATCATTTATAATCTCCAATTGTGTATGTTCGGCACAACGATATATATATATATATATATATATATATATGTATGTATATATATATATATATATATATATATATATATATATTATATATTTTAAGTCTGAAGAAGTTGTGATAATTTAAGCTCACGTTCTTTGCGTCTAGTTTAGCTTGGTCAGCTGTGGGAATTCAGTCATGAACTCTATGGAGTTTCTATTTCTATCTCTCACAAAACCGATATAAATCACGACGGTAAATGATGGGATGAAGTGCCTGTGACTAGTTTCGGTGAAGTTTTTTTGTTTAAAAGTTAGCTCTGACCATTTTGACATGCTCTTACCTAGCCTAGCTTGATCAGCTGTTTTAAGTTTAATCACGAACGGTTGCGGAGTTTCTAACTCCGTTTAGCTCTCAATAACCATTTCGGATTAAAACCACTTGTTATTCATAAAATTGGATGAAACCACAAGTTAGGACGTTGACGACCGACGTGTCACCCATCATGTTTTAGCTAGCTCTTTGAAATTGCATCTGTAAATTTGCATTTGCCATGCCAGGTGCTGTTAGCTTTCTAGCGATCTTGCTGTAGTCAGCTAGCTGTATTACATGCAATGTTGTATTTCGCAAAAAGATGGTCTTTTAAATGATTTACTCTTGAAGAGATGTGGTGGCAGTGATTAGTCAATATTACTTTTCTGTGCTCATTTTATTGTTTCGTGTAGGCTTACCGTTCACACATCTGAGTAGTTACACTTATTTAAGTTGTCACCACGTCATTATAAAAGCATGACCTCTATAAAACGTATGTAAATAATGTAATTCATTAAAAAAAAATTGTTTGCGGCAATTGTGTAAGGTTTAATTTCGTATTTACCATTCAGTAACGCAATCGCTGCTGTCTGCTCCATAGGAGAACATGACAGCACGGGCTGTGTTTGGAACTATTGAGGCTTACATGAACCACGTGACCACTCTGGCGGCGACATCAAAAGCTGTCATAACTCTCTCTCTCCATAGCTCAGGACACACCTGTATGAGAGGAAGTCGAGTGGGACGGGGTGCTGGCGGCTCCGTCATGGGTTTTTCGGGGGACTAGTTTGGAGCGGGCGATGTTTAGAGGCGCGCAGATAGAGGTGGCCGTTCTCCATGGCCAATCCCGCCCCCTCGGTAGTTTCAGGTCCAGCGGTTCATCCAGAGACAGCATGGCTGCATACAGATCCCACCCACCTGTAGGCACAGACAGTAAGAAAAGCTGTAAGTTGTGTGACCAAGCCAGGGATTGGTGGAGCATTTGTGACATGAGCACACACACACTGCCCATAAAAACTTTGGGCACAGTAACATAATTTGTGTTGTTTTCCCAGCGTCTGGTGATACCTGTCTGATACAGATTTCAGACAGTTATAAAATATACAAGATATGAAACCAATTAAAAAATGTGTAGATTTTTTAAGTTTATCTTGATATTTTCAATTACTTTTGCTCCTCAGAATGAGAAAATGGTAAATACAAGTCTGTAATTCCCACACAGTTCGTTCAATATGAAAGAAAATCTCCCAATGTAATTGTGACAGTCCTTACATCAGCTTGATTTTTATTGTTTAATTATAAATCCAATCAGCGGGACCGGATCCACTGTCCAGAAACATGGGCAGTTTATATAAATATGCACCAGAGTCGAGTGCTCGTCTGAAATTAGTGGAGGCACAAATCATCGCTTTAAACTAAGGATTTTGACCTAATAAATGACCTAATTTCATTCATTTTCCTTGATTAACATGTTTTCCAATGATTAAAATAATCTATCTGTGGGTGAACGAGCAGCTTCCCTCTTGAATATAACAGTGACAAAACTAGACATTCGGTCACTCACAGGTCCATGTGTATCCCCAGACGCCCTTAAGCAATAACTCCCAAAATTGATAGGCTTTGTGACCTTACCACACACAAGGTCAATCCAAATATGAAATTAATCCATAAAGAACTGTGACCTGTAGAGCGCTCACAAGAAATCTCAATGGACGCGGCATGACAATTGCTGATGCATAGTATTCCCTACTTGTCGCTGGGGGATACAATACTTAAATCCAGAAAGATGTTTTATTCACTAAGTATTCACAAAGCATTTGCTTTTAGCATACTTTGTAATGCAAGCTATCTAACCTGTGCTTTAAGATTGTTTAAATCACAAAAAGAAAACAACATTAGCACCGCGTATCCACTATCTTGAATAATGTTGATTGAAATGCGATTTCACACCCAAACAAAACCTTTCATTTCCTGTCTCACCTTACCGAAGAGAAGAGGCTATACCTGATTGTGTTGGGTGTTTTTGGAGTTTACGTAATGTTAATTCAAAGTAAAGATTGAAAACAGGTTGTGACCAATCAAGAGTTTAATGGGATTTTCAGTGCCTCCTCTGTTTTCACCACAGTAGCTCCCTCTGATATGCACACAGAGACACAACACAAACCAACAGATATGATTTCTGGCCGATGGCTGGTTTTCAATCTAAACAGAACTGGTAGCTGCACTTTTTTTTCGAGAGTTTGACATTTTTCCACCACTTCAGGGAAAGAATTATGCTGGAGAGCATTTACAACAGATCCAGGAGAATGTTTACAATCCAGACCACAGAGTCACCCACTAGTTACCAGCTAAAACACTCTCGCTTTCTCTCTCTCCCTCACATACACACATACACACACACAAATACTTTCTATCACACAAACTCTCACTCTTACACTGGCTTTCAGCCCTCAATGCAATCAAACTGAGCAATATATTCACATAATGTCAAACACATACATCCACAGTGTCTAATGCACCACCCGGGTAAGCAGAACATATTTCCACAGTAAATCTTAGCTGAGCAGACAGAAAAAACTCCTGCATTAGGTCATTTGTTGAAATTTTTAGACCCCCACCCTCCATGCTAAGCATTAAAAAAAAAAAAAAAAAAACCGCGAACTCTGCCCTTTGTCAAGTCATATTGTTTTACATTAATTTCCTGCACATGCTAATAACCACTAAAAATGTAGCATTCCTGCTGTGGTTCTAGATCTTTCTCAGCTAAGGGCCTAGTTCATAAGCAACGACGTCTCTCAAACCCACATCCCTTTTTAAAATGTATCTTCATACTGTACATTCCAATGTAGAATTAAAAAAAAAAAAAAGCAGCTCGGATGTGTGTGATGTAGTGTGTGCAATTGGCGCTGTGCTTCGTTTGGGAAGTACAAACATCAATGTCAGACTGTCATGTTTCTGTCATCTGGTATTTTCAGTCTGTCTCCACCCCTTCAAAGGGCCCGTAAGTTGTTGCCTTCTCAGGATGGCATGGGAATCGCGTGTTACCGAACGCACACGCTGGTCCAGACACTCATTCCCACATGTGCACATATGCATTACACAACATTAAATCAAAGTAATTCAGCCGTAGGTTCTATCCAGAAGACCCACAGTTATTTACACCTTGCAGGCACAATTCTCCCTGTAGTAATGTGGGGTTGAGGGCCTTGCTCAACTGCAATGATCTGACAGCAGCTGAACCGAGGCTTCAATCAGTATACCTTTGAGCACCAGTCAAACATCGTCACTACTGGACTGCAGGCTGATCCATATACACGTCCGGGAAAAAAAAAAATGGACATGGCCAAAAATGGCAAACTATGAAGGATTTAATGGTCTTTAACGAATGATTGCTCAGGAAATTAGCGAGAATTAAACATAAAGTAACTTTGCATGTGATGGCTTTTTTTTTTTTTGAAAATAACTTTTTACTCATGGGCAGCAAGCCTTTCTGCAATATTTTCCTGAACTCCGAAGCATTAATTTACTTTTTCACAGTGAAGCAGCGCAGCTTCTCAGTGAAGCTGTTTCCAGGTTCATTCATTCACACAAGCACACACACACACACTCACACACACAATTCAATTAAATTCAATTCATTGTGCTTTATTGGCATGACATACATGTTGTACATACTGCCAAAGCATACACTGAACATGTAACAAGTTTGATTACGACTATCAACAATTATGCCCAAATTGCCCATATGAGCTAACACGTGCACATGCCTACACACACGCGCACACACTCAGTTTTCAGACACTTATGCACACATGCGCACACGCACACACACACTCTGGTGAGCCCAGCTAAAGGAGGATCAGGCTGATATTTCCCTCACTGCTTGGCACAGCATGTGATTAATTGCTCACTGCTGAGATAAATTGATTCAGCAAACAGGGCTCTGGAGAGTCTGAAGTATATTCTAAACCCCTGAACAGTGATCACAGCCAACTGAGTCCATACAGAGCCAATCCCAGCAAAGGGTACCTGCACAGCCAATCACATCAGACTGACTCTGAATTGCCAATCACAATAGATGGTGCCTGAACAAGGCTAATCAGAGGGCAATGAGTCTGAACACAGCCAACAGAACGGCAGTTACACTTCAAGCGCAAACTCAAGCACAAGCACATACACTCACATACACACACCAAAACATGCACATACATGCACACTGGCATACACAATCATAAACACTTACATTCGCACATAAACAAATCCACACACACACAAACACGCACTAACATTCACACATGTGCACACATACATTCACACAAAGATCCATGCACACACAGAAACACACACACACAAATGCCCGCGCTCACACAAACACGAAAAAACACGCAAGCACACGCAGACACAAATGACTGCACACAAATGCACGAAATCACACACCCACACAAACGCCTGGGTGCGTACGCACACACAGGCACACACACACACATACACACGTATGCATGCACTCACACGCACACACTTGCATGCACTCACAGGTCTTGTCCAAACTGGACATCCCTCCATCCCACTCCCTCTCTCTTTATCTTTTTCTCTCTCCCTTCTCTCTCTCTTCTCACACTCTCGCCCTACTTTTTTCTCAATCTGCCACACCCACAAGCAGCACATAATGAAGCCATGAACCAGCCAATCAGGGTAAGCTAACTTTGGCGCACAAAGAGGCAGCCAATCCCGAAAGAGCTTCATTACCATTGGCTCATTGACCCTGGAAACGGTGCACAGTTAATGTGGAGGGAAATGAGAGTTTTACAGACAACAGTGAACTTTCTTCAATGTGGGCCTTTTAACTGCCATCTCAGTCAAATAACCAAGCCAGTACAAGCTATGGGCCACGTCTTTCCCCTCAATGCAGCTGTGTGCCTGATCCCATAACACACCTCTGCGACTGCACCCATCACACACCTGAGCTACTGCCCCTATAAGGCTTCTGTGTGTCTGCTCCCATAATGCACCTGTGCTATTTCCCTCCTGCAATACCCATGTTACTGTTCCAAAAAAATGCACTAATGTATCCATCTCAGTAATGCACATCATGTGTGACTGTCTCCATTGAAAATCACTTAATGGACCACATCCTCACACAGCCAGGGCCAGCCCAGGGAGTTTTGACATATTAAAACCCTTTGCAGTGAGGGGAAAAAAAAAAAAAAAAAAAAAAAATTAGTGCACAAAAAGCTTCAAATGTGAAAATTTTGTGTGGTCTGAGGGGACATCAGACCAAACTTTCAATATTTTGGAAAATTTTTGTTGTTCTTAAATAATGCCAATTTGCTGAAGTCTCGTTCAGCAAACTCAGTGGCCTTTGAGGCGGGCTTGTTTGCAGAGAGTTCACAGAGAGCAGTGAACCTCAGGACCTCTCCTACTCAACTGGAGTCCATGGATCAGTGTTGTGCCTAAACCCCTCCACCCTCTCCTCCATCAGTAATGATTCTCTCCCCCCACACTCCCACACACACACACACACACATACACACGCATAGAAACACACACACACACACACACACACACACGCACGCACACACACACATACAAACACATATGAAAACATACAAACACACACACATACTCGTACACACACATACAAACACACACTCATACACACATATAAACACACACACAGAGACATGCAAAAAAAATATGAACACATTCAAAAACACTCGCACACACATACAAATACAGACATAAACAGACATATAAACACCTACAAACATACGCACACACAAACTGTCACATACACACACACACACACACACACACTCACAAACTCATTAAATTACCATTACGTGAACTCTGAAAAAACTCAGTGCTATTAGGCGTGGCCAGCCTTCCGTGTAAAGGTAATAGGAGATATAAAGGCCATCATTTTCACGTGAAACTGCATTTCAATCAATGTTATTCAGTTGTGGATACATGTCGCTAATCTTCATTTTCTTTGTTGTAATTTAAACTGTCATGTAGTGAAAGATGGCCAACTTATTAGTTAAGAGATTGTTCTCTCCCTCTTTACTTTCAGCAGAACAGCAGTCACTGACAGGAGCTCTTAACCACAGTCACTACAGACTCACCCCAGCCCAAATGGGAGGGATTTTCTCCAGAACACCGCCCTGTCACACACAGCCAGACACCACTTCAACAGGAAACCTCACTTTCCATTACGCCCTGAGCTGGCCTCTTCCTCTCCCTCCCTCCCTCTCCCTCCGTCTCTCTCTCTCTCTCTCTGTACTGTTCCCTCCCTTTTACAATACCTTGCTTTCTCCCTGTCCATCGCTCATAATTCTAACATGTGGCTCCCCCAGTCCTTTACTCCCTCTATTCTTTAACTCTTCCTCTTCCTGCTTTCATCTCCTTTGTTTTGTCTCTCTCCCTCTCTCTCTTTCTCTCTTTAACCCCATAAAACACACGGTCACCTCAAATGGCACAAAGTAACTCAGTAACTAAAGAACAAACACCAGACAGTCAAAGGCCAAGGAAAGAATAGGTATACATTTATGTTCAGGCATTTAGGACAACAAAAGGGTTTTGAAAGTTGGGGGGGGCAGTTTAGTGGGGCCATTAGTGGGAATTACTTATTTACACATTATCTTGGAAAGAAGTACCGCAGACAGAACTAAATTTTTTTTCCCCCATTTTTTCCAAAGTTGGGGGGCAGTGGTTGTGGCTGTGAAGCCAGGGAAGGAAGGGGGAAAGAGGAGAGGTAAGAAAAAAGAAACAGGGGTAGAGGGAGGACAGAAGAGAGGGAGGGAGGGGAAGAAAGAGCGAGAGGGAGGACAGGACAAGTATTCGCCCGGACATGTCCAGTACAGGTCAGCCCAGGACCGGACAAAACAAATACATTAAACACACCGAGAGAGGAGTGTGTGAGAGAGGGAGAGGGGCAAGATGGAGAGAGAATGAGAGTTCCTCTGTGAATGTGTGTGTCTAATCCAATTCTTATTCAGTGTTATTTCCGTGGCGCTTTTTAGAGACAACTGTAACAAAGGGAAGCAGACATGTAACAGCAGGTCTGAAGCCCAAAATGGCAAATAAGCTAAAATATGGGGAGAAAGACCGTCCGTGTGTGAGTTATATGAGTGTGTGTGTGCATTTAGATGCATGTTTGTGGGTGTTTGTGGATGTGTATGTAAATGTTATTGACTAATTATAATAAAATCAATTGAATCGCATCAATTAACATCTAAAAAAACACCCACTTTATTTTCTTCCCAACCTCTCTCTCTCTCTCTCTCTTTCTCACCTCCCCCCTCGGTTCTTCCCACCCTCCCTCTTTCTCTATCTCTCTGTCTCTCGTTTTTCTTCTTCTTTGTCTCTGATCTGCAGGCCATGACCCCTGTGCACTGGGACTCTTCTACTCTGGTTAGCTGGCCTGGTGATAACCCCCATGTTCCAGGACTCTTCTTCTCTGGTTTGGTGGCCTGGCGGTGACCTTGTATTCCAGGACCCTGGTGACTCATTGACAGCTGCTGGGCCACAGTGGCTGGATCAGAGATAAGGAGGCCCAGGGCTGACCTCTTTCACACAGCTGCCTCTCCTTCTCTCCTCCTCTCTTGCAGCCTTTCCCTCTCTCCCTCCTACCTCCCCCCCCCTCTCAAATTCAGGTGGAAAAAATGTACTTGTCCGCCGCCATTTTCATATTAGAATCTTGTAAATAGGAAATTGACAACCACACAAATTGGTGACAGCTTTTGGCCTTGTGAATACAGCATTGCAGTAGAAAACAGGAGGTTGGTAGCTCCAGTCCTCATGTTATCACAGTCAGTGCAGCTGCTGGGCCCTTAAAAAAGGCCCTTAACCCAAGCAAGCCAAGTTTGAGGCGTCCACATGCAGGTGAGACACAAGTGACCTAACCAGCTATCGATCCGTCCACAAATTATTTCTCTATTGTCTAGAGTCGCACAACAGCCTCACGAATCGGCACAAAGACAAAGAAAAATCATGATTGACTGCACATTTTCTTGCAGGAAAAAAAGTCATTGTAGTAGTTTGTTCACTGCATTGTCTCCATTGACTTGCACACTGAAAATGTGGCGGAAAGATCCACACTTGTGCAGACAGTAGTGGCGCTGGTGAGAATCCTCTCTCAAAAACACCAGGGAGTGAATCTCTGAATCCAGGCCGGGTCTAGGCTCCAAGCACTTCCTCAATAAAATAAAGAGACGAACACTAAACATGAAACAGGGTGATAGCACTCCTTAACCCCACCCCGAACTGCCGAAAATACAATTCAACGACGCGTTAATGAAACTATCCCCTCCACTGACCCACTATTTTATTTCACTGTCTGTTCCCCTCAAATTCTCAAACGCAGCTCCTTTACTGGCAAGAGAGGAAAGTGGACGCTGGACTGACGGCAGTGCGGTGAACAATTTTCCCATAATACACTGGATGGAGAGGAAATTAAGGCCAGAGATCTGTGGCTGAAACTGAGGCAAGCAGCCGTCGAGAGCTTGCATTTCCTTCGCCCCGCCTCTCCGTGTTGGTCTCTCCCTGACACGCAGTCCCTCTCACACTAATACACACTCACACAGAGACAACAGACAGTGATGCAATTCACAGTCTCCCGCCTGCAATCTGTAGGTCTGGAGAGCGTCAACAGAATAGGGGTGTCTCCTAACTAGAGAGAGAGAGAGAGAGAGAGAGAGAGAGAGAGAGAGAGAGAGAGAAAACATGACCTGTATTCACATCTCTTCCGTCATGAACTTCAAGGTAAAACTGATCCTGGATCAGTGATGCAGTACTTCACGGGCCCAGAACATGACTCATGGTGGACTGAGCTGAATACACAAACAGCAGAATGTTTAGCGGACTCGTGGGGACCAGACGAGGGGAGAGAGCTGGTTGGGGTGGCAGATGGCTCTTGGGCAGGACAAGGGAACACTCAGATTAAGGAATGCAGCCAGATCTTCAAGACTCATCCCCCCTGACCATCTGGGACCAAACCGACAAACGAGCGAGCGAGAGGGACGTGGGCTGGGCGCTCGGACGTCTCGGGAAGGCTTTCTCACCTCAAAGATCCCTGCCAACGGCAAAACCGCTCATCTGGATATTTGGAGCTGTGCTGCGGCCATTTGAAGCTGATTATTTTAATCAGCACTGAATCACCACGGAAACACATCATGCAGAAAATAGGCAGCCTAGTGAGACGTGTTCAGGAAAAATCAGAGAAGAAGAAGATGATGCCTCTTCCATAACACCTCAAACATCGAGCTACATATCCATTCATTCATCTAATATCAAGCCTGCTTTTTCCAGGTCAGAGTCATTGTGAGGGAGCAGGATCTGGAGCTGGCAGGAAAACACGCTGGATAGTTTGCTAATCCATTACAGGGCGCACACACACCATTCATACTCACACTCATAGCTGTGTCCAACCTCCATTTAGCCTGACCCACACGTCTATGGACTGTGGGAGGAACCCAGAGTACCCACATTCATACTCCACACAGAAAAGCCCCAAACTGGGTTCAGACCCATGCCCTTTGTGCAGTGTGGAAACAGTGCTGCCCAGTGCTCAGATAACTCTGCAAAACAGCTCCAACAACAATACTAAACGCACCGCCCCAAACTCTGACCACACCCTTCCTCACCCGGCCAATTGCACGAGAGGATACAGCTAAACAAAATGGTTGCTTCTGAGCATGCAATCTGCTTTGCAGGAAGAATATAAGACACTGTTTTAATCCTTTTCAAGGATTCCAACCGCCGAAAAAATACTAATGTGAACCAAATGTTAAGTTTTTCCATTAGCCTTTAAAGACACAACAGCTGCCGTAACTTTGAAATTTGGCTTTCGTAAGTAAGAGTCACTGAAGTTTGATGCATGAAGTGCATTTACATGACTGCTGTGTGAGTGTGGGGTGTATTTGTGTGTCTGTGTGTGTACGGGGCCCTACTTTAACCAAGGGCTCACCTTGAGTTCTCACTACCTCTTGTTCTCTCTCACCCTGTCTATCTTTCTCATAAGTAAGGCGGTGATATAATGGTGCACCAGCATTAGCATCAGTGTTAGCTTTAGCTAAAGCCAGAAGCTAAAAAGGGGCTTTTGGAATTAGCATTTGTCAGGCTTTTTTCAGGGAGAATCACGTTAGCACTAGCAAAAGCCTTAACTTTTGGAGTAATCAGTCTGCTATAAGGGGACATGGGTGTTGGTGTTAGCTGGGCAGCTTTCAGGGGGTATGAGTATAGCTTTAGCAGTAGTCAGGTCACTATGGAGGGCATAGGCATTAGCATTAGCTGGGCTGCTTTTAGGGTGCATCAACATTAGAGGCCTGAGTCTTAGTGTAAGCATTAGCAATATGGTATTAGTGCCAAATGTGGGCACAGGTCCAGCTGGAGGAGCTATAGTGAGCAGTGGGTGGAGGCTCCAGGGCGAGCCGGGGGGGGAGTTGTGCGCACAGGGACTAGAATGAGAGGAGGGGGCTAAAAAAACAGGAAGCCAGAATGACATGAAACAGCAGAGAGTAATTAGCTAACGAAGTGCTGTGGGGTTCTGAGGGGGGTTACTGATGGCGTATCAGGCAGTATAAGCGGACAGGAAGCACAAATGGCACGAGGCCCTTTGATAGAAGAGGTGTGGTTCCCCTTCCGCCAATCCCACTCACTGATCCTCCCTCTCACTTTCTTCCTGCTCATTCCCTCCATCTCTCCCTCTCACTGCTCTCTGTATCCATCTCTCTCTCAATCTCAGTCTCTCCCTTTCCCTCCAACCTCTCTTTTTTCTCATTATTCCATCCCTCTCTCCCTCAGTTTTCTCCTGGTCCACCGCATGCTCTGGGATATCTGAAATCTAAATTAAAATTCAGGGAAAGTTTCCTTTTCTGAGTAATTAATCAAATTACTGCCTTCCATGCGATCTCGAAAGGTAGCCTAGCTCCCTGTTCATAATTTCTTAACCCTTAAAGTGCTAATCACTGCTATAGTTACACAAGGCACAAAATATATGAAGCACAATGCCTTCAAAAGGTCAACAATTTTGCCAAATTTCAGTTGACAAATTAGTTAGCAATGATCTTCAGAAGGGCTCACGGGTACCTGTGAGTCCTTCTGAAAGTAATTTGTCAACTAAATAATGACCGAATAACTTCTGGAGGGAAAGGGCGAGTAAAAATTAAGCACTTCAAGGGTAAATAATTGTAGGTTTTATAATGGTTGATTGCTATCAGGGTTGAGAGTAATCCCGTACTCAAAGGTAAAGTTGCTGCCTACCTTGACGTCTGCGCTACAGAGAGCTCCATTCACTGAAGGGCAGTTACGAACTGTGATCTAATGGACACAGTGTGTACTGTATTGAGTTAATCTTCTTTGAGTACGGATGCACAGAATTGGGACATAGATGTTTGCAATCATTGCCAGCTCCTCCATTTTCATCTCTCTCTCTCTCTCTCTTTGCTACTCACAGCTGCCATTCCAGATCTCCTCTTCTCCCTTGCTGTCAATTCCATCTCTCCCTGCCTCTCTCACTCTCCCGGGTCCTCTCTCCCTCTATCACTCCCTCTATCTCCCTGTTTCCCTACACCTCTCTCTTCCACTCAGCCTCCATATTACACACACAGTCAGAAAATTTATAGGAGTCTGAGGCCCTGCAGCAGGGGGGTCGTGTTTACAGAATTCCGTCTGTTTTTTGCTTCGGAAGTTCCTGACTGAGTACTCACACACACACACACACACACACACACACACACACAGTAGCGCAAAACATACAAACATATTGCTGCACAACAACAGCAATATAGGACATGAAAATAGCAGAGGAGATGGGTGCTGGCGGTTGTGGTGTTTGGCTGTTGCGGGAGGTGGGGGGTTGTGGGTTATGTTGGGCTATCGTCACAGGCTGGTACGGAGAGAAGAAGGGGGGCGAGACATGCCGGGGTGCGGGCAGGGTTCTCAGGGCGAGGGTTTTGGCAGCCCGTAGGGCGGAGAGGACGTGAACAAGACTCCAGTGGAGGAAGCAGCCAGGCCAGCGCCGTCATTAGTGGTCGCAGTTTAACTGCAGAAAAATGCACGGGTTCGAGCCATGCCAAAGGAGGCCAAGCACAACCCCAGACCTAAGAGAATTTGCCACTCATGTAAAGAAACACAAAATAGACTCCACCCATGTGCAGAGATGGGAAATTCAGCTCCAGAAAGCAAAAAATCCTCTCCAGTGTTTGTCTAAATTTGCTAAGTAGCACAATTCTTCAGCGTGGAGGTGGAGATGTTTCAAGAAACCACATGGTTGAGCTCCTGAGTGGAAGAAGCGAAGCTGGGAGCATGCTCACTTTTTGACACCTGGGCCACACCTCAGTGTGCCGAGGTAAACTTGTAGTACAGTGCTTAACAAATTTATTAGACCACCACCCAATGTAAGGTTTATGCCACAGCTGCCCTAAATTAACAGTGTTGGTAATTACCAAAATCATTTTTATGTTTCTGTAATCGTTAATCCACCGGTACGCGCAAGCTCTTTAACTGAAATGACATTTTTAAGGCTAAAATATCATTATTGTCATTATCCATGAATTTTCGAATTTACTGTTTTACAAAAAAAGCAGAAAAAAATAGTTAAGCACATTATTATTTTTTGATTAAGATGCCAAATAACAGTTATTTTCTTGCATTCCTGAACATAAAAATTAGTTTTAATGGTTTAATGCAAGAACGCAAGCTGTTATCAAGGCCAAAGGAGGTCACAAAAATATAGTTTCTTCTTTGTTTTTGTGTAAGGACTATTTGGTGGTTTCAGTTCATTATTTGCCAAAGAAATCACAAAATAATTTTTAGTTTTAAACAAAGTTTTTTGACAAATTTCTTAAATATTTGTTTTTTCTCATTTTTCTATGACAGGCAGCCTAATAAATTTGTTAAGCACTGTATGTCAACCTATAGCTGAAAAATACTGCACACTCTCAGGAATATCAGGTGAAATTTAACCCGGCTAAAAGTAAACTGCTTGTTTTTAACTGTAACCCTGCTGACATCAAAGTACAATTTGATGGTGTGTTAATTACTCCAGTGGATAGCGATATACATCTTGGTAATGTCATTAGTACAAGTAAAGCGTCTATCGCGGTTGAAAGCGGAACGGCGGATTTTATTAAACGTGTTAATGTGGTCTTGTCATTGTTTAAGTTTACGTCACTTGCAACCAGGTACAAGTTATTCAAGTGTTTTTGCATGTCGTTGTACGGCAGTGTCTTGTGGGATTTTTCTCGGTCTTCCATTGATATTTTTTTTTTTTTTTCGTTGCCTGGAGGAAGTCTGTTAGACGCCTGTTTGGTTTGCCATACAGGACACATTGTGACTGTCTATTACCATTAATATGTGATGATTTACCTGCTGAGCTACAACTCCACATGAGGTTTTTGAAATTTATTATGCTTAATATGCGGTCTGACAATAGCTGCATTAGATTGTCAACGCTGCGCTGTATATACGGGAGTCGGTCCAGTGCGTCCAATAGTTTGAATTATATTTGTTGGAAATATGATATATGTAAATATGACACTCAGTTTTATTCGTTTAAACATTTAAGGAACAGAATACTTAGGCAAATGTCACCTCCTACCACGGAAACTCTTATTGCTGTGCGCACCATATCTGATATCCTTTCAATGAAAGAGCATACTGCTTGCACCTTTTTTAACAGATCAGAGTTGAATTGTATGTTGGAGTTTGTCTGCACTGATTGATCATTTTGATGTCTCTTTTTCTATGTATGATATATACCCTGAGTATGAAATAAACTATTATTATTATTATTAAAGTACCAGGATCAAAACATTTTCTTCATTACGAATGGCTTAGCAACATATCAGTATGCTTTTCAGCCCGGCATTTGCATGATTTACAATCTATAGTATATTGTGAAGAATATCTTACCCATACCTGCCCGTAAAAAATAGTATGCCTGATGCAAACTATTTCATAATTCATAATGCTTTATTTAATCTTTTTTAACATATTTGAACCACATCCTTCGTTCTCCCTAAAAATGAAAAAAGATATCAACACAGGGCTAAAAGACCATACGCCATTTTCAGTTAAGAAATATCCAATCACATATTAGCAATGGGTCAGTCAACTACCAGTCTTGACTGTATTATTAGCGGGGCGTTTTAAAATTTAGATGGGTTATGATGGGTGAATCTCAGATTATATGTTACTTAAAATCTCACACCTGTCTAAATTTTAAATTGCCGCGAGCTATGTGATGGGTAGACAGGTGTTTGCATAACTGTGACCTCACACCATGAAGCAGTGATCACCAACCCTGTTCCTGTGGGGCTGTTGTCCTTTAAGTAACCATCCAGCCCTGGCAATGCACACTTCGCACAAAACCAAAAGATCTCGTCTAGCTGCTAATGAATAGAGTCTGGTGTGCCTTATTTAGGTTGCAATGAAAACCAACAAGACGATGGTTCTTCAGGAACAGCCATCTTGACCAGTGCCTGTAAGGGTTAAGACCCCCTCCAGGTGGAGGGTGCCAGAGGAGTTGTGTGTGGTGGCAGTGCAATGCCCACCATACACTAGAAGAGTTGGAAAAGATTTTAAAAGGACTTTAAAACAATTAGTGTCTGACACTGTCATATCTAAAGACACTCACAAACAGACAATAAGATTTTGCAAAGACTGGGGATTTTGCAGAGCACATCTACTGGTTGTTGACAATGTTCACATCCTTGAACCTTATTTGCATGAGCCAAGACTAAATGCTTACAATAATATGAAACACATTTGATTTTATCAGGAGGTCAAGACAAGAAAAAGACTGCGTCGAACTGACTTTTCTGACCACCTAACACTAAACGGGGGATGACGGGAGCGCCCCAAAACTCCCATGATTTGATTCCAATGTTGGAAATTTTTCTGCGACTGAAAAATTCCTTCAAAAGTCTTTTGGTGTAAGGGCAGCTCAAGGCAGCAGAGAGAGAGGTGACATCACAGGCTGCAGAAAATCTCTGGACCAAATTATAGTGACATCAGCCATCGACTTCCTTCCAGCTTGGGGAACAGCATTTTGGAACAAGGAACTTCAGCTTTCGGGAGCTGCCATTTTGTATGATTTGTCTGTGTGGTGCAGTTGCCCAGTTTGATTCATTCTCCAAATGTGTTATATGCAGTGAAGTAACCTGCTCTCCTCATTTGTTCGCATAACATTTCTCGGATGTCCAAGTTAGCACAGTAGCTTAATGAACCAGGACATGAAGAGGCAATTAGACAATGAAAAAACCTGTACAGAGTGTACATTTACTCAAAGGAAAAAAATATCGCCCTTGCATTATTATATAAAAGTTAGAATTGACTTCAATGGAGAATGGAGTATTTCTTACCAATTCTGGGGCCAGCCAGGGTGACACTACAAAGCCACGCCACTGAAGAAGACCCCTAAATGCACCTCAAAAATTAGCTCACATTATGGCCGCTTAGGTGAGATGCAGGCAACAGGCTTCTCTAAAAACAAACCACTTCCTCTCCAATCATCTGACCAGCAGAAAGCCTACCATCAGATCAGCTTCACTGCTCACCCCCCCCCACTGCCGCCAGGAAAACCCACCTCACCACAAAACCACTGCCGCTCCACACCTCCTCTCAGTAATAAAGCTAAAAAAAATTACCAACACTGATGAAAAATTGTTTGCTGTGGTCATGTAAAAAAAAAAATCACTTCGTTGGCATCCACGCCTGCCAAAGAAAAACCCTCCCACCACCCATTTTTTTATTAGTATTTTGTAATAAATCCATTAAAATCGCGCAAAAAAAGAAAGTCGGAAAAATACTCAGAATTCCCATCCACATAGCAAACGATCTGTTTGGCTTTCAATCACTGCACCACTCATAGGTTAGGCAGATTTGATTCATTATGTTGATACATGTGCTTGTGATTTGGATTTGTTGACCTATTTAGAACTTAAACTCTTATTATAATGAAGTAAAAAATAATTTAAAAAAAAAAAAAAAAACCTCCCACCCACCCTTAAAAATTGAAATGTGAAGGATGCTAACCACCCAATTTTTTATATGGCCTTATATCCTGTATGTACATAATCATATGCCCCATAGGCAGCAAACCATAATTCTTTTCATTTCACCTTTTCACTCGAAAAAGGTACTGACGAGTACCCAGAGAGGAAAATATTGTGCTTCCAGGGTCTAAGTGTGAAATGTGTTCCTTAAAAAACAAAAAATATACCTCCAGTGCTGTTCTGATAATGTGACATCAGACACAATTGAAGGCAGAGGGATTTTTTTCCTGTTAGAAATCTTAGAGCTGTCTCAATATCTGAGTTTCAACTGGACTGCGGTCTCTGTGGGTGAACACATAGCACTCAACACAGGATTCAAACCCACAACCCTGTGGGCCACTGCTTTGAATTCCTTCCTTCAAATTCACCCTAGCATTTAAAGAAATCCAAAGATATATTCCACTACCCTCCACTCCTTACTGATGTCTTGGAAACAATGTAATTTTTACCCTTGCAGAGTCACAGTTAGTGACCGCAGTCCAGGTGAGCTGGATTGCACATGCAGTAGTCCTGCAGTTACCGTTCGCCGATTGCACCAACGTTGCATCATGACATCCTGCGACAGACCTTAAGGGAGATCATCTCCCTCTAATAAGCACCTCCCACCTGGCTCCACCCCCTCCACCCCTCTCCACAAGTGCCAAAAATCTATTTCCTAAATATATTATGGTTTCTAACAGAAGGCTGAGGATGACCAATTCCCATTCTTATGCGGTATGACCGATCATCAGATACTATCACTGTTTTCAAAGGCAAAACACCATAGTTGTTTCCAGACAGTGGAGACAGTCGCCTGATTCTTCTCTAGAACCAATGACGTCACCAGACTGCTTTTTTCGCACCTCAGATGATAGTCAAGCTGAGTTGGAGGAAGACCTTCCATCCACGGCTTTAACATGCAGCCTACAGACATCAGTCAGTCACAAGGGGTCACTAAGTAATGGTAGAATTCAAGTAATGAATTGACCGAGCCCTGCCATACCTTTGGTGACAGAATCACCCACTGTGCATTAGCCACAGAATACAGGTGGCCCTGCGTCTGAAAAAATGCACCAGAGTCTGTAGCCTTAGCCAAATGAGCCACATAACAGCCCACGATGTCAGAAACTAATGTACAGCAATGCTAATTTGCATGCAGGGATATACGCTATAAGTCCACGCTCACATGTGTCAATTACAGTTGTTTATGTGCTTGCAGCTCAGTCCATTTATGTAGCAGAATGACAACCGAGTGGATGCACATTGATAACCTTTACCCTTTGACTGAGACATTACATTGTTGATATTTAGTTGACACTTCTAAAGCAACATAAAGTTGATTCAGCTAAGCAGGGGCCAATTCCCCCAGGGGTAATGTGGGGTTTAAAGGTCCAAACAGGTCCACTAATCTTCTGGTAGCTGCAGTTTGATTTCAACCACCGACTCACAGAGGGCCAGGCAGACACACTGATCGCTACAGTAAAAGATGCCACGGTAACAATTCAATAAACCATGTGTTACAAGCTGCAGACAACAATAACAAAGCCTCATAGCTTCAGAGCAGTAGAGCAGTATCTGCTCAGTGAAATGAACAGGAGGAGCATGGGCTCGCTAATTGTGCTCAGACTGCTGGAACTCAGTTGACCTAGGTTATTGTGAATTGGTCTGACCTCCGTTCAACCCAGCAACCTCCCATCCACCTCTCCACCAATCATCTCCCTGGAAATGCTCAATCAGTTTCTGCAACTCAAATCAGTGCCTCAGATGAACCTCAGAAAATCACTCTCACACTCTTCTGATCTTTTGTTCCATTTCCAAAAACCACAAACCCCCCTCACCCCTGACCCAACATTTTGATGCTCCATAATTAAGCATGGATATTGGGTAGGTGCCAGTTTGTTAGTGGGGGTGGGTACTTTATTTTGGATAAATCTTAACCTCAGCTCCAGCATCAAGTGTATAATGGACTGACAGGAATTTAAACACAGTTTCGTCATGACTCGATTTATTTTAACACCCAACAGCCATTCTATGCACGTGCGACTGTACTACTTCAATGCCCTGAGATTGGGAAGGAACTACTATCGCATAAACGGAATATGCCTTTATATCGGAACACAGCCCGTTAGTAAATTTCGGAAAAGCCTATTTATTAAACTCACATTATAAACAGTCCGTTTACATGTGGGTAGAGAAACACCGTGAAATTCATCACTGGAGGAGTGAGCATCGCACTAGTCCAACTCGGCTTTATTATGCTTTCACCTGACCTAACCGTCAACTCATTTCACCCGCACAGCCGACGCCGCCGCCTGCACCACACCGTGTTGTCTGGCAGGCTCGCGCACGTTTGCCATTTGGCAGCGCATAGCCTTTGGTCATCCAGAGCACAATCCTCAACGCGACTGTCAGGAAAAATAAGCCGCGTCTGGGTAAACAAGACTCGTGATTTGGTGCCGACTTAAAAAAAAAAAAAAAGACAGATGATCACTGGGCCAGAATGTGTATATCTGAGCGCGACAAAACGGTTTGCTGACTGTCTCGGAGCCACCGACTGAAGTCCACCGAGTCCGCCGCGCATCGTTCACTCGCACACAAAATACCAGAAACTAGGTCAGTTCATTCCAGGCAGAACTCAGTGTCCAGTCGTACCGAGTTTAACAACCGTGAAACACGCGCAAACACGCGTGTGCACACATCGCAGCGGGCGAACGATGGGAGCATTCAGCTCACGCCACATGTATTGTGATGTCTGCCTGCATTATAACTGCTCGCGCGCGAGATGAGTGTAAGGTGCGAAAGTGGCTTACCTTTGGGGAAATCCCTTCCTCTGCAGATGTTTCGAAAAGAGAAGTCAGTCACCCAGATATCTCGTTACTGATTGAACTTTCCCTGCTCCAGTTTCTGTAATAGGGTACCCCCCTTTGTTATCTAAAACGCAGTCTTAAATATTTTAATCACCGGGGAAGACACGAAGATTCGGGTAATGCGAGTGCCGAGTTCAGAATCTCACTGTCACACCACCGTTGGTAACCTCAGAAGAAATCCGTTCCACAAAATTGATTCTGAATAAGAATAAAAGAAAAATGGTCGGTGTCAGTTTCCAGCGATAAGGTTTATCCTTTTTACGCCTTAGGAGACCCGTCTAGAATGTAAACTTAGTTTTCTACGCCCAAGGGAAAAAAACACAAATTTGATTACAATATAAATGACAAAGAAAATGTACATTAATACCAATGACTATTTAATTTTCGACGTCGGAAAATTTCGTCTAGTCCTCAAGGTGCATCGCTTACTGGCGACGCCGGTCAAGTGGCTTTTCAATGGGTGGTCGTCCTTGGAGAGGTTGGAGGGGGCGCGCTGAGAGAAAGGGAGACGGCGAGGAAGGGAGGGAGCAAGGGAGGGAGAGAAGGTCCACGTTACGTCTTTGCTCAGTTTCCAGCAATCGTCTCCGTTCAGCCCCCGTCGTCGGTACGGTCATCTCTCTCTCTCTCTCTCTCGCGTTCTTTCTCCTTGCATTTATTCATAACATCTCACTATTTAACGCGGTCTGGTTTTTTCCCCACTCGGTCCAAGCCACAACCTTAAACAGGAAATTGTTCGGCTACTTTCGCTCTTCCCTTCTTTCTGGGACTGCGGTGCAAAACCTAACTCATTCATCCACTTACTACTTTGCTTGACAGTGGACGTGACTCCATTTTCTGGAGCAAAGAGTAATGCCCCGCCACTATGGAGCTACCTGTGCAGCTTTCATTTGTTCTCTGTGTCAATGCATTTCTAGGTCTGATACCCAGCCTGGGCCATTCTGTGTAGAGTTTGCATGAACTTGCCGAGTCTTCATAGGTTTCTCCCAATGTACTCTCCCAATGTAGATCCAAAGAAACACATAATCTAAACCGTATTTTCCTCACTAGACTTGCAAGACACACCCTGGACAGCTCATCAATCCATCACAGAGCACACACGCCATTCACTAACTCATTCATACCAAGAATTTTGTGTCTCCCTTTCATCTGAAAAGCATGTCATTAGCCTGTGGGTGGAAGCCCATGCAAACACAAAGAGGACATGTGAACTCCACACACAGAAAAACCCCAGGCTCGATTCAAGCCCTCAACGAACTAACTGTGAGGCAACATACTACTCTCAGTGCCACCCTGCTGGCATACATTTGAATGTTCAACTTCCCTCATAGTATGATTAGATAAGTGATTGATATGTGCCTGCCCAGTGCGTGCTGCGATGGGGTCCAACCATAGACTGTATAAAAAGATGGACGCAGCACCCGGGTCTGAAAAATGAAGCCAATGTGGTAATCTCTTAAAATTCCATTCTATTTACTGGCCAGTAGATGGCGATGTCGGTAGTTGCAGAAAGAAGTTCAAAGGTATAGAAGTCTATGAGAAAATGACTCCACTTTCCCACCTGATTCATTATTTCAATAACGATTTTCCATATTAATTTAAGGCATCAATTGCAAGTTTTAAGCCTCCTTCAATATATCATGATGTTCGTTTTTGTAAATTATGGTCCCAAATGGACTAAAGGATAAAGCCAGATATGCTTTGGGGGCGTGGCTATCCTCTGGTCCTCGTCAGATATGGTCAGATCCACCCATACATCCACCCCTCACTCCTCCCTGGATCTTCAATTCACGCTCCCGTTCAATAGGAATCACATCCAGTTTCAAAATGAGAAAATGGCGCTGTTCAAATTGCCAAATTCGAGGCTTCCTAAATGGTATGCTGAAACCAATGGGTGACGTCACGGTTGCTTCGTCCATCTCTTTATACAGTCTATGGGTCCAACATCTGCCAATGATAATGAGGAGGCATAAGTGGGTTGTACGAATGAAAGCATGGGTGGATGGATGGGTCAACTAGATCAATGGGAGTTCAGAGCCATACCAGCAGCTATACCACTATTCAATCTGCTCCAGCCGCATGGCTGAAGCTAAGCAGTTGTGGGCTTGGTTAGTACTTGGATGGGAGACCACCTGGGAAAACCAAGTTGGGGTTGGTGGGCCAGTAGGTTGCGATCTTCTCTCTGGCGGGATAATCCCCAATGCCCCAGGGCAGTGATGGGGACACTGTATTGAAGGAGACGCTGTCTTTCGGATGAGACATTAAACCGAGGTCCTGACTCTGGTCATTAAAGCTCCTGTGACACTCTTTGACAAGAGTTCCCTGGGGGGTATACTACGAAGCAAGATAAGTGGGTTAGCGAGGTATGTCGAGCCTAAACCTTAGCTTTTCAATGTCACGAAGGTGCCTCTCTTTTAACGTGGCTAGATTACCATGGTAACTTACGCTGCAAACTTAACCTGGTCGGGAGCAGGTTATGTGCCGAGTTTCGGCCTAAATCGGCTATAGATGTGCCGCCTTATCACTAAGCACCTCTTTTGAAGTTGGCATCATCTTTCTTGAATAATCCTGTGGACTTTGGTGCCCGAAATGTACGCGGTTCTCCTCGGAGGGAGACTGGCCTGACCTGTTCGCTTTTTCTGACGATATTCTCTATGAACGCTGCAGATTCTCAGCTGATAGAATTCGTTACTTATGCGATCTGCTAGAGCCATATATTGGCAATGTAGCAAAGAGAAGCACTCGCAGTTGCACGAACAGTATGCATAAAGTTGCGGGTTTTTTTTGCCACGAGAACTGACAACATTCAGATGGTGATGCAGAAAATATGAGCAAGAATATTGTATGCCGCGCTATACATTTTACACAGCATATCATTAAAATAATTTAAATAATTATGAAAGCAAAGCAGGACAGGGCGTACTACTTTGAAAAATGTTGTCATGCTTTGTTTTAACTTGCTGCCATGTCCTCTTGACAGTGCTGGTACTGCAACTATTAAAGCGTATTCAACTATTAAATAGTAATTTATGCCACAGGACTATTGTAAATTTGCAATGGTGCAACTGGTTGGGTTAGTGGTGGAATACGATTTTATTAAAATCATGCTCTATAAAGAAAAGCAGTGGAAAAAATGCTTTAAACCAAAAACGAAGAAATTAGCAAAACGGAGTTTACTATTGGTATTTATCAGTCAGATAATATTCAATCTATAATTTAATTTCACTTTGTTTGATTTGGCCGAGAAACTAAAGTGATTTCCACTAGTCCCTCATCAGAGGACTTACGCATTTACACAGTCAGCAACTTTCCGCCAGAATTCCTCTCTGGCCTTATAACTACCAACAAGAATAGATATACTAACATAAATCTCAATTACAATTTCCCAAGCGTCTATCCGAGTAAGCGCATGCGTAATCGTGCAGTCTTTCAAGTGTCCAACCAATAGTGTAAAACTTCATATGTCTCCCATTAAGCCGCTGGGGCGTCCCCTGGTGCCACGAGAGGAGACATCCTGCAGTCTTCCTGATCCTGGATCAGGAGTAGCTTCCTCGGAGAAACATTCAGCATGCGATCGGTCATTTTATGAAGGGAAATACGGTAAATTGACGCTTGGAACGCCCTTTAATTGAGAGCGCTCACGGTGTTAAAAGCACAAAGCCGAGGTTAACAAAGAAAGATAATAACCACCATTGTGATAGCAATTATCTCTGATTCCGAGGTCTGGGTTTGTTGAACCGGCTCACTCAAATAAAGCCCATCTATGTTGAACTTGCTTCGTAGTATACCCCCCTGGTGTCATGGCTAAATTCCCAACCTGGCTCTTTCAACCTGCCACCTAATCATCCCCTGATCTAATTGGCTCTGCAATTTGTCCTCTCCCTCTCAACCTCAACCCCCAGGGCTCCCTTGAAAAAGAGATTTCAATCTCAACGGGATTTCCCTGGTTAAATAAAGGTTAGATTAATAAATAAATAAATAAAATAAAACAGAGATTGACATTCCCACTGTTTTGCAAAATACTGTCCACTCAGAAAATTAAGTGAGATTTACACGTACTTGTTATGTCAACTGGTCTCCTGCACCTGTTTTAACTCTTCAACTGCCTGGTCAACCTTTTGGCAGAGCAAATTTTGAGTCACTGAATCTTACTGAAAAATGTGTTGAATTTAACTGATTGGATTTTTCAGCATAACAAACCTCAACCGAGTGTCTGAGATGGCTTAATCAGATTAAGTTCAAGACATCTTTCAGTGACACAAAACATGCTCTATCAAAAGGGAGCAGTACAATTGTTAAAGCAGTTGTGTGGGACCGGTTGTCCAAGTCATTTATTACATTTTCGTAAGTATTAGATGGCTAAATTTTGCTGGTATGAATTAATACATTTAAGAATGGTCACTTAATGTTGACTACAAATGTAAATAATTACTTTTATTTTGTGTCATTATGACATTTATTACACAATAACTTTATTGTGAAAAGAATATCTGTCCATTTTGCTTGATCATGAAACCTCGATAATAAAAATGCTGTATTTCTGCCACAGCCCTCACGTGTCCTTAAAGCAATTCTTACCTTTCTGGCATTTTTACACTTTTCTTTTGTAATCTTAAAATGCTCCTAATAAGAGTATGGCACACTAAAATGTAAAAGAAATCCACCAGGTGCTGAAACTCATCAATATTCAATTCTCATATATTTCTGATAAAAGTCTGACCTATCATTTTCTTCGATCCGAATAAAATGATTTGCCGAGCTTCCTGTCTGTCATCCGCCGCCGCGTCCCTTCCAGTTGCCTACCGCTGTCACCGCTTGCGAGTCGCGCGCCTCTCTGGCAGAGCAGCAGAGCGGTAGAGACAAAACAGGTACTCAACAAAGTTAGCCTGCAAAAAAAACAGCTGCAACTGCTCCTAATTTAATGACTAACGTTACCGGGACAATTCTGGTGAGGTAAGACGTTATGACAGCAGTTTTGCAAGAAAGTATGTATGAATTCTGCCGAAAAACGACGCATCTGACTGTAAACAAACAGGCGCTGAAATGCTATAATCACTATAATAACGTTAATGGTAGTTCGTCAGACGTTACGAGGGCATTTTATTTTATACCACATATAGAGTTGAATATTATGTAATTACTGTTGGTTAGTTTTCACTAGCCGGTGCCTCTGAATCTGACTCCATTGCCCTGTTTCAAGATGCTTTCACACCAGACGCGAAACGAATTTTTCGTACGACAGACTACATTCAAAGTCAATGCGAAGACGCGAATACGCGCGAGATTCGCGTCTTTGCGTTGACTTTGAATGTAATCTGTCGTGTGGAAAAATCGTTTCGCGTCCGGTGTGAAAGCAGCTTCATTCGTGCTGCTCACTTTCTCACCGCACGCGTCAGGGGAAGAGGGGAGCCTTAGAGGTCAGGCAGGGGGAAGAGGGTGGGACTTTGGAGGGAGGCGGAGTTGTTCATGTTCAAATTTTTACTAAGTGCTGTGCCGCATGCCAGAAAGGTAAGAATTGCTTTAAGTGGTTCCTCTCGTGTTCCAGCAATCTGTTTTTGCGGTTTTGTCTCCTTTAATTGATTTTCTTGTCTGGTCTCCTCCTTGCTCCCAGGTGCTGTTTTTTGTATGCTTTGCCCCTTTTGTGCATATCCTGTCTAGTTCATTGTGCTGTCAGTGTGGTTTCTGGATTGTTATGGTTCAGACCCTACTGAACCTTCCAATCAGTTTGTGTCTTCTAGTATCGTGCTTAGCTCTTCTTCCAAGTGTTTTCGGTTTACGAATGATAATAGAAAAATGTAATTACTCTTCAGGATCTAATTAAATAGGAACAAGCTCCCAGGCCTTTATATCGGTCCCCAGTATTGGGACTTTGTTATTGTTAAGCCACTGTTCCAGTCTGTTCCTCTGAATCAGTTTATTAGGAACACCTCCCAAGCCCACATCAGTCTCCAGGATTTGGACTGCATTCCTGCTAAACCTTTTGGTTCCACTTTCAAGCAGTTCTGCCTCTGTGAGGGGGATTCACTACCTCGCTTCGGCCCCCTGTCAGCCCCAGGCCTGGGCTCAGATATGGCCCTACCCTCTCTAGTCATCACCAGCTTAGCTGTACTGCTCCTCTACTGTTCTGGGTTTTGACCTTTCCTCTTCTAGTACCATATTCTTGTTAATAAATATGCTCTTGTGGATTGTACTCCGAATCTGCATTTGGCTCCTTGTCTGGATCATAAGAGTTTCAGATTTTGTGCCATTGCTGTAAATTTGCGTGACCAAGCGATGGACTGGGCGAACGGTCCAGGGTGAATTTCTGCGTCTCCCTCTATGGACACTCAGATAGGTTCCAGGCATTAGATGGAAGGAGGGGTGGGCAGCACTGCCCAAAGATCAAGGCTCTGAAATGCTATCAGGCGAGCTACTGAGTTTGTAGTACGAAAAGTAACCACTAGATGGCCACTAATACCAAACAGTTTTGTTTTCCCCTGGCGACTGATTCTCCCAACAGGTTGGAATGAGGGGTAAGGGGACTTCATTCAGACACTGAGCAAATTAGGTATTGTGTATCTGAACGCATCGAGGTTTATTTCTAAGAACATTTTAATAGTTCTAATGATATTCTTAATATCACTCAAATGAAAAACAGAATTGGCAACAAGAATACATCAAAATACTCTCAAACTGCATCAAGAACGATCTCACATATACGCAATTTGGATTCAGGTTTCCATTTCTATTTACGAATTTGTATATATCTGTCGCCAATGTGGTTTTGAACGTCGTTTTTGTTTTCAATGTACATGAAGTCCTCCGCTCTAAATTAAGTCACATACAACCCCACTCTTCCACTCTAAATTACGTCTCATACATCTATGTGTATATGATAAAGAGGCAGCGCAATGGAAATCGCATACATTTCTGTCATTCGGGAAGAAATTTCCCTTGTACACAGTTGGCTTGCTATCGCGCCTACATTTCATCACCTCTGGTTTGGGGGATAACTATATTTTAGTAAGCTCTGCAAAAGTGGCAACAGTGGAATACTTCCAAATGGTCGCACTTCCAAGTGATCGAAGTACTGCGTCCGCCACAAATCTCTACTCACCTCAAACATACGGCATTAAAATCTGCCAACAGCCGTGGTAATAGCTAACCATTTTGCCTTCCACTACTATCAACCAGTCTAAATTTAGCATGTTAGCTTCACTGCCCCTTTTCATGCAACATGAGATTTTAAATCTAGTACTGAATTAACAATACATAATTTCACATATTTTGCTTCAAGTAATGCGTAGTCGGATAAATACTATTGGACCGCTCTGAGCTACAAGACAAGCGACACACCATTTGCTGAGTGGTGAAGTCCCTTTAATGCATAACGTTTCCGGTTTCGCCACCGCCGCTCCCATTTTGTGGAAGTTCATTTCGTAATTCGTTGCGGTCCAGTCGGATACTGCCAGAGTGACGATAAGACATCTCATTGTCCTTCCTCTAAATCCAATTCATCCAAAATGGTGTTCAACGTCTGTCTCCTCCGTTTCAGCTTCACCCAGCCCCCACCGAAAGCGCAGATTGCTGTTGTTTACGCTTTAGAGATAGTCAGCTGTTACAGTTTTGTTCTCTGTTGTGCCGGTTGTGTGCATCGTACTGAAACCCCACGCGGATTTTGCAATTCCGACTATCATATTATTAAGCAAATATTCGATTATTATTATCTTATATTGCTAACTTATACTGACAGAGACGTATAAAGTAAAATGGTGATCAGCATTTGATCTGCCAGCATTTTGTAATTCCAGTGACCGAAAGTCTCACACCGATTTCTCTCTAATCCTTAAGACTGAATAATGCTTTGTGTGTATGCAATAACTGACTCTGCGGAAGGAGGGTTTACGGTTGCCCCCCTGTGTTTCCGACCAGCTGTTTCCCGCCCTGACTGACATCCGATCAGCTGAAAATACACACATACGAGTACATGGGGAGGGTGGATAGAGTGCCGCACACATACTCACATACTGAAGCGAGGGAACCCCATCAGCTGGAAGGAGAATATCATTACTGCTCGGAACTGTTCCACGGCGAAATGCACAACCTGCCGATTTAATGCGAATATCCACTTTTGGGAAAGGAGGGCTGCAGGGAGAGAGGAAAGAAATTAAAAAGGAACGAGTTTGTCAATCTGAGAGAAAAGCATGGAGTATTTCATGATGCCAGCCCAAAAGATTCCCATGCAGCATTTTAGGAAGACGGAGAAAGATGTCATCGGGGGTCTGTGTAGGTTGGTATTTGCTTAATTGATTTTAGCAACAATGTTTCTATAAATAATTCTGCTCGGTGGCATGCAAGCTTGTTTCCGACCCATTCCCGTTTTCATTTTTGACGGCTAGCTATATACCTGTAAATCGAGCTGGGGGCTGTGAGGTAGCATGCTTGATTTGGCTGTTTTTGTGTATTGGAGTGATGCCTCAGGAGGTGGACGGATATAGAAAGTAGTAGTATCCGCATTTTTCGGGCAATTTGGTACAGTTAAAGGTTAATGCAAAGTTTTGGCACGTCGTATCTTTGCTTTTAATGGCCATCTCTCATGTAAATTTGATTCATTTTGGCTCCAGCAAACATTTTAACCACGTGGTTTTATAAGCACCACGCTGCCGCCGTGAATTGGTTCCACAAGACTCCAGCCGAAATCTTGGGGTTATTCTGCATTTTCCTCGCATCTTTTGCATCCATCTCCATATATATTAGAACGAGGCTCCGTCTGCAAGTACGAGTGCACTGTGCGGCGTAATCTTGTACAGTTAGCGTGGTAGTTATGAAGGGCTAGCTTGCTAGCCAACTGGGGCATTGGTTGTGCGGCCATGCTTGTGGCGTGTGCTGAAATGCTCCAGGATCTCGGCTCATGTCTCTCGCACTCGCTGCGACATTACTTATTTCCGAAATTATTTACAAAGCTAGCGGAAATATTTGTCCGTCTTAACTCTGGCATGCCAAAATTCTGTCAAAAAATGCTCAAATATACCTACGAATTGCGTTTGCACTGCGTTTAATGCGACGCCTTTAGTGTCCGACCAGCTCTGCCATGCTGCCTCGCGGTCAAACAAGGAGCTAGCTGACGTTAGTTTCGCATTGTTCTCGTAAGCTGCGGAGAAGGTGGCGCGCCAGCTGTAATTAACATTACTTTTTACTTTACAAAGTGCAGGTCTTTCATTCGCCGTTAGACGTCTGTCGTGCTGTTTGAGCCTTTGATTAATGCTTGGCGTACAAGATTGAGGGTATTTAAATGCAGTCTTATTAATGAAAGGGGGTGTGTGTTCGATCATGATCAGGCCTGTCTGTCCTGTGTCCTCGAGGCGGAGGGATGTGGGAGTGAAAGCATGCCGCCTGGGAAATGTAGTCGTGGCGTTCGAGGAACCTGCGAAATAAATTGCGAGGCATGGAGGCTATCGATCGTTGAGGGGTGTACTACGACGCAAGTACATTAGTCAGACTTACTTTGTGTGAACTGGCTTGACAAACCCAAAACTCGCAATCAGAGATGCCTGAGTGACCACGGCAGGTCAAAAGGATATCACCTTCGTGACACTGAATTCCCCGTCTCGCTCGACATACCTTTCAAACCCACTAATCTTGCTTCGGAGTACTCTCCTCCGGAAATCGGCGAATAAGTGATCTGCGTTGTGATGGGGTTGGTGCTAATAGTTTCCGTAATAATATGGTTTTGCCGGAAGTAAATTGTGTTTTACCTGAAAAATAATCACAAAACATCTGTTTGGTGTGTAAAATCTTTGTATTCCTCCTCATTAATACCAGAAATATTCTGTGCCGTATTCAGAGGTTGATTGTTGCCGGCCACTCCTGTGGGAGAGATGGAAAATTGCCGTGTCCTAATGTGTGGGCCTTTCTTGGGTTGTTTTTGTTCTTATGTTGTCCCTTGATGGCTATCACTGCAGACAATTTCCTGTGTGAATGATTGGCTAGGCCCTGGCAGTAAATGTACAGGAAGCTAGGCTAATGGCTGAAGTTCATCCTGTTATATGCTAGGAAGTTTTCCTTTTTAAAGGTCACTAAGGATGCAAAGTGTTTGCTAAATGTGGTATATTTAAAATCCAGGGATTATGTAGATATTTTCTGTGATTCGGGTTGTGAACTTGAGAGAACATTTCTCAGGTTATAAACACAACTGTTGGCGGACATAGAGAGAGGTCCAGTCGCACTCGGGAAAATTGTAGGAAAAGTGGCAGGTACTTTCTATTTCAAGAGCAGATGCCATACAACATGCCCAGCCTGTGATAGAAAGATAGAGGAAAAAAATTGTTATGGAATTGTGGTGTTCGTAATATCATGAAGGGCAGTCTGTGCATTATGCTTAGACAGCTTAGTGGATGGTACATGTTGAAGATACTGTAGTTTTGGCATGGCTGCAATCCATGAAAGCACGTCCAGGGCATATTGTATTCAGATTATAGCGGACATGGTTAGCAACTCTCTTGCATGCTGCACAGTTTACTTAAGCTACAATGAGCATGTGAGCAGTTTTTGACATGGCCCAGGCACCTCCCACTATGCAGTTAATCTAATTGCAGTTAATCTAATACCTGTTGTATACTCTTCAGGGGCACCTGGGGTCGTGACCCCATGGCCTTATTTAAACTGCTGGGGTCTCTGCTCATTATGAACATAGGAATTGTGCTCTACTGACTGCACCACAAGGTAGCTCAGCCGTTTGTTAACTTATCTGGATTTGCATCAGTAGTTATACAGCTGTTTGTGTGGCAGAGCTGGCTCAGCTCGATCGCTAGCGAAGCGCATCGCACGCAATAAAGCATCGGAGCTAGTAACGCTGTCAATGTTCTGGTGCAGTGTTGGAAGTTGGCACATGTCTGAATAACTCTTGGCTCAGGGCATTCATCTTTAGTCAATTGTTGTGGGTTAGCGAGATGCCAGGGTTCAAACCCAACATTTAACTCAGGCAAGTCTCTTAGCCTGTCACAGGATCATATGGGGAAAAAATCCAGAAGTGATGCAAGATGTTTTCAGTTAGTGTCTGCCAAATGCTTGGTGCACAACCTGTGGAATAGAAGCACGATTGATGCAAAATGGGTTTTTCCCCTGAAATTGTCCTGGTCAGGTGTTGCTAATGGTTTTGTGTTTCACCTGATGGCAGTTTTTGTTAGGGCCTTTTTGTTAAATGTTCTTGGGAGAATTTCTGTGGATGGGCCACTCCTTTTCCCAATCTCCTGCGCACGTGCAGGCACACACACACACACACACACACACACACACACACACACACGATCTGTCCATAGACCTGGCGGGAGCCTCTGAGCATCTACAGGACACAGCCTGGCCCTGTGCAAAGGCCTGTACTCCGGTGGTTATATGTACTTATCTGGACTTCAGAAGGTTAGTGGTTTAAAGCCCAGTTTTACCATATTGTCACCACTGTAGCTGTTGAGCTCTTTGGTGAGGTCCTTAACCTCACATTGTTTCAGAGGGATTGGCCCCAGCTTAGTCTAATCTACTGTTAGTCACTTTGGATTAAAGTGTCTGCTAAATAATGGTCACCTACAGTAATCACAGTTGAGTCATGCTCAGTGCTCTACACTAGACCTTTAACTGGGACAGTGGGTGAATGCAGTGTAAAGTATTTATTTTGTGTGTGTGTGTGTGTGTGTGTGTGTGTGTGTGTGTGTGTGTATGTGGAGTGAGTAGGTGTGTGTTTGAATCGGGGGGCAAGGATGTCTGTGGAAGGTTAAATATACTGTGTTCCCCAACTCACTACAAACAACTATTTTTAAATCACCATTTATCTAAAATGAACTTGGCATTGATATCTTTGGAAAGGTTGAACATTACGTATGAAGCCAAAAATCTTTCAATATTCAGATCACGTTTCCTGGGGATTATGTCATGAAATGGTCATTTGTGCAAATAAGACTGCACCCTCTTACATCCATAAAGATCCCTCATGGTTTTCAAATATTTTCTGTAATGATATGACACTCATATTTTCAAAGAGGAGTACAGCTACCTATCCATAAAGATCTCTCATATATGTCTGTTGAAGACACTAGGCTCCTCTACAGACAAAGCTGGGTTGTTGTAGCTAAGTCTGAATCTGCTCCAGAAGTCTTGGCAAACCATGAAGGTAGATTAAAAATATAATGCAAATGATTTGTGACTGGAGTTATACAGAACATGAATGGACATAAAAAGACTGCAAAGGACTGCCAATAATTTCTTCAAGGAAAGACGTGCTTGATTACAAATGTTTGTTTAAAATCATTTCTCCCCACAAGATGGTAATAATTTTTCAAGGCCTACCCAATGTAATTGCAAATGGCCTGGATAGGCTTGCTGTCTGGGTCAAATTATAAAAGGAAATTATTTGTGTTCCACTATGTTTCTTACAGAAACACTAATTTGGCCATTCTAAGCCTTTCTTTTCACAGTAGTATTTGCATAGAATGTATTTCTGTCAAAATGTATTCTTGGCACCGATTGGTTTCCGAAGGAGCTTGCTGTAAGAGTAGGATCCATTTCAGCAGCTTGGGAGTCCTAATAAAAGCGAAAAGCGAGTCAAATTCCTTTCTTGTTGGGTCAATCTACTGAAAATGCTGAAACGAAAAGAGAAAAATATTTCCCTGGCAATAGGCCGAACATTCATGCTGGAATTTTTATTTGGAGGGGTTATAAAAATTGCTGAGTTTTTGTCAGACATATGAGGAAACGTGGCTTGACTGCCTCTGCCTAATCCTTTCTAGAGTAGCTAGGTATATCTGTGGAACGTTCTAAGTCTGTGTTCTGGAACTCCGCGGTTTTCTTTCGCAAGCGGTTACTGGCCAATTCCTCAGAATACAAGTTCTTAACATTCTAATCACACATTTAACTTCTTGCCCCCATGAAGGATTAAAGGTGTTTTTCATTACTGTTTATTCGGTGATGTGAAATTCTGTTGGTTTAAATTGCCAGTAGCGCTTCTTTAATCAGAATTACTGCTTTTCTAACCAAACTCTGTGAATGTATATTCACGACCTTACCCCTTAAACGGATGTACTTGCGGTGCCTTGGCTGATGTTTACAGCTTGGCGAACATCCCCTTGACGCCAGAGACCGCTCGCGACCATGAGCGACGAATCCGCCGCGAGATCGCCAACAGTAACGAGCGGCGGCGCATGCAGAGCATAAACGCCGGCTTCCAGTCCCTGAAAACGCTCATCCCCCACAGCGACGGCGAGAAACTCAGCAAGGTGAGGCACTCAACCCGGACTCAACCCCCTACTGTTCATAATGTCCTCATTCCTATAACCCATCCCACACTAACCCCGACAGCCCAAAATCACTGAGCCCTGCGCCCAAAAACAGTGCCCTCCCTCTTCTCCTCAGGCGGCTATCCTACAGCAGACGGCCGATTACATCTTCTCTCTGGAGCAGGAAAAGACCAGGCTACTGCAGCAGAACTCCCAACTCAAGCGCTTCATACAGGTGAGATCAGAAGTTACACGACTCAAAACTCAAGCGCTTCATACAGGTTAGATCAGAACACACAGAACTCTCAATTCAAGCGCTTCATACAGGCTCATTTTCTGAAGTGTTCACTCTCTCAAAGTCTCTAAATTTCAGGTAATCAGGTGTTGTTGCACATTCTGTAACATTAAAAGGGAAAAATCACTCGGTCCTCTTATGTATTGCTCACTCAACATTCCCTCTCTCCTTCCTTCTCTTTATCACTCCCTCTATTTCTTCATACCTCTCCTTCGCACTCTCTCTCTCTCTCCCCCTCTCCCTCTCTCAGGAGTTAAGCGGCTCCTCTCCGAAGCGGAGGCGGGCAGAGGATAAGGATGAGGGGATTGGGTCTCCGGACGTGCTGGAGGAGGAGAGGGCGGAGGACCTGAGGAGGGAGATGGTGGACCTCCGTCAGCAGCTGGAGAAGGAGCGATCGGTGCGCATGCTGCTGGAGGAGCAGGTGAGGAGGGGTCGCTATGGTTACACCAGGTACCCGGCAGATGGGAGGGATGTGAAGGTTGCCATGGATACGCTAGCTTCCCCTGCAGTAGGGGGCAGGGTTGGCATGGTTACTCTGGCTATTTTGCAGGGGAATGGCCAGGGGGGTCTTTGTAGTTGAACCCGCATTGCTTCTGCGATTAACTGCGAAACTGTGAAGAATACGTGGGTCACCTTTGGAGCAGGTGAGGAGCAGTTGCCACGGTTACTCCAGGTGGCAATAGATAGAAGGAATGGGGAAGGTCGTTGTGGCTACGCGAGGTTTCCAACTGCAGAATTGGAGGGTTGCCACAGATACACTGATTTCGCTGCCGCGTGAGAGGGAATGTTGTCGTGGTTACACTGTCATTACTGCAGTGATGATGGTGGACCAATCAAGGAAAGGTTGCCACGGTTAGGTGCTTGCAGGTTAGAGAGGTCACTGCGGTTACACTGTACCAGCGCAGTCAGTGAGGTATAATTTCTGTAGTTCCGTTTGCTTGACTGCAGTTGAAGGAGAGTTGCCGTGGTTACAGGAGCAAACCCTTGCATGATGCTGTAATGCCACATGATTGATTATGGCTGTGGTTACTGTGGCTACACCTGCAGAATGTACTCATCACTTGAGTTGAGATGAAAAACTAAAAAATTAACTCCACTAGTATTTTAATATTATGACTAGACTCATAGACTTGTATTTCTATTACTTTTTTTCTAAATTAGAAATGATGCGATTTCAGTATTTCCTAGAATATTTCACTGGTTAAGTAAAGAGCTACTCAGGGTAACCACCCCCTGCAACACTTTTTGGACGCTATGTAATGCAGTCCACTTATGACCCACATCATTCAATTTTATATTTTCAGCATTTGAGCACGCGCTGGTCACATGATCGAGCTCAGACGTGTACCTGTGGGTTGAAATGAGCTGAGTGTGGACACTCGTCCATGTTTACATCATCAGTCTATGTACACGCCGCCTCGAGTAAAAAACCTGCACGTGAAATGGAGAGGTCCTTCATTGTGAACTTTTTTTGAAAATTATTTCAGTTAACAGTCGGTCCGTTGTGCTGTGCAGTTGAATCTTGACCATCTCTGGGGAGAGCTGTTGGTTCACTGTTCCACATTGTTATTGTTCATTCACTAGTTAAAGTTATTCTTTATTGTAATTTTTCAAGGTCATCCTGAGTGGTAGTTCATGTGGATTTTTGGCCAGCCAGAACTAATCCAATGCCTACCTTGCCCGCTTTTTTTGCATTTTCTTAAGTCAACTGGTCGATGACGGGCTGAGTTGTTAAAATGGTGTGAACTCCACTGTTGTCTGAAAACAGTTCGGCCTGTAAGCTCTAGCAGATGCAAATATTGATCAAATTTGATAATAACTTGGCGTGCAACATCCTTGGCACATAAATGACTTTGTTATTGTATTTCAGCCCCTCTCCCGCTAGTGGGTGTGGCAGAAGTTTTCCATTTTAGACCTTTCTGATGTAGATAATGAGCTGAAACTTGGCATGTAAGTAGTGTACAACATCTCTTAATTAATGATGGATTTTAACAATTTCTGTTGGCTGTTTTGTGACCTTTGAAATTGTGGACGCCTGTTTGAATGACCTGTAACTTCCAGCAGGCACAAATATTGAGCAAATTTGATGGAACTTTGTATGCAGCAGGTTGAAGACAAACTACCCAGGTATTTCATTTCAGCCTTGTACACCTCTCCCGAATGGGTGTGTCAGGGTCACAGGTCAGTTTAGTCTTGGGTTCAATTGAACTTTTGGTCTGGAGTAGAACTGTTAGTGGAGCAAGGCTCAAACTCAGTGTAGCATTATTTTTTACAACAGGCTAATATGTTCCACCAGTGCAAAGAAGAGTTTTGCTTTACAACAAGACTAATATACTTAACCAGGCTTCTTGGCACTGCAGTGTTTCAAATGAAAAAGAGAAAAAGCGAACCATTTATAGCATGGCCTCTCGGGTAGCTGTCCCACGTACACGTAGCTAAGTTTGGGTGAATTCCAATTCCTATCTTAACCCTCAATCTTAACCCTCAAGCTCAACCCTTAATCTTAGTAGCCCTCAAAACCAAGTGATAAGGGGAGGAGAAACCCAAAAATCACTTCAATCTGCTCAAGAACAGGACAATCAATCAGAGGGAGCAGGAGGGAGAAGTTTATGGGGCATTATAATGTTCTAAGTTGACTGTTACAATGATTTGTAGGTGAACTTTGACTTTAACCTGGATTTTCTCAAAACCTGATTTTTGCCCCGATTGCTATCATTTAAGGCACTATATCTCACTTATTTGTGGAGCTTTTCTCATGAAATTTTGACAGAAGTCTGTGTACATATCAGGAAGTCTACTGAACTAAACATTTTGGTTTAGCACTTTGGGTCTGTGAGTTATGGTGATTTATATTTCATATCGAGGGGGCGAAAAATGGCAAAATCCTCTTTTACCCCACTAAATCTCTAGTATTATGTGTAAATGCTTTATTCTAGTTCAGAAGAAGGTGTAAACATAACTAAATCTAATAAAAAAAACCTGATTCAAATATCTTGCTTCAGTCCTGAGATATAAGGCAAAGAAATAATGGTGAAATCGGGGTGGCGGCCATCTTGAATCACATGACCTAATCATGCAAATTAGGTCAAATTCATATTTTGTGTATTTCAGGTCATATACTGTCAATACACCAAGTATGAATGATTTCTATCCAAAAATGACAATTTTTTTCCAAAAGGTTTCTCCTCCCCTTAAGGGCTATTTTGTGACTTAGAAATGGGACACCCCTTAAATGCAGATACGTCTTCAGGCTGTGGGGGGCAGCATTACGCCAAAGCTGCAATCAGTCTGAAAATTCAAAAAAGGAAGAAGGGATATACGTCATCTATAGTCGTCCATTACCGTCGACGTATATAGACGCAACGTGTTATAATCAACAGAATCAGCGACAATTTTTTTTTTTTTTTTTGCATATTCAGTTCAGTTTACAAATACTGAAACAAATACAATAAAAGAAAACAAATACAAAAATACATTATTAAAATAATAATAAAACAATCAATTTGGGGTATACAGACAAGAGAAAATAAACATAATATAATCAAAGTAATTCACAAAGATAAATTCAAGGCACAAAACAAATCCATTGTCTTTGTGGCTTTTTTTGTTTTTAAGACCATTCAAAATTCTAAAATAATAATCAATTTCTATTTTAAATTGCTGTATTTTTGTTTTTTCTTAAGCCATTTACATTTGTGGATAAAATATTTTCCATATAAAATAAAAAGATTCAACATGAATATCCTCTCGTTTTCAATGTCCTTCTTTTCATAAAAGAAAACTACATCTTTTTTCCAATTTGTCTTTTTTGCTGTAGAATTTGTTAAATATATTTTCTACTTCCAGCCAAAAAAAATTGAACACACCGTATATGACCAAATAATCACCCGCGTGCAAATACGCGCCTGTGTGCAAAAAGCCGCCGGGGGTCCAGCCTCATTTTGCGTATTAAACGCCGGTTTAATTTAACGCCCGGGGTTCAATTAAACGTCCGGGCGATTATTTGCACTATTGTATATAAATGTGTGTGTTACCCCGTGTTGCGGTAACACAGACGCTAAAACAAGCTTCGGTTTGTCTTTGTATGTATATCTGATGTCAGTAAAGATGTGGGGGAAAAAATAGCAGTCTTTGGCACAGAGATTTAAAAAAAAACTAGAGTGGACAATGTCATTGGCTGGACGAAAGCGCACACGGCAGAATATCTCCCATCTTGTGTATGTATAAATGTCCAATGGGACGTACGTAAACATGGGTGTCGACAATTATTATTTTTTTGGGTGGGGGACTTGTTTTCCGTGTTCTTTTTTATCTTTTTGTACTTAAAAAGGACACGAGTAAGGAATTGTAAAGCAACAATATTTATGCTCTATTATTTGGCAAAGCTAAAGAATAAGCTCTACGATTGCCTTACCCTTTATATAATCGCTCAGTTACCTACGTTTTTGTTTCGTTCAAAGAAAAAACGTTCACATTCATCTGTGCCTGGGAGTCTGACTCTGGTCTATACCTGGAAGAAACTAGTTGTTATATGCATATATGAATTTATATTCATGCTTTGTGTATTAAGATCGGAACAACTTCATTCCGAAGTGTTCATACCTACTTGTTGTCTTTAGTCCGTCTTTGCCCTGACACGATGGATAACAAGATGATATTGCGTGTTGCCCCAACTGGGATCAATGTGGTAGTCTCAAAACTAAAGTACAGGTATGGAAATGAAACCATGCCAGTTTCAGTTTCCGCGAATACACTGTTAATAATAAATGAATAAACTGAAGTCCTTTTTGCCAGGTAATTTAACTGGCACCTTTTTAGCCAGTTATTTTAAGTGTAATTTTACAATAAGTTTACCACGGTGTTCAGTGCATGTTCAGTGTAAACCACGGTTGAATGCGCGCAGGACTCCACTTAGAGTTAAAATGACAAGGAGACAATGCGTTAATTTAACGGTTAAATTCAGTCAGTTTATAACTGTGTAGGAAAGCCGAACTGGCCTGGTGCAGGTCGGTGCAAAAATAATGACCTGTCGCAAATACCCGCCTGGTTCTTATAAATGCCTGGGGTCAGGGTCAACTTTGCAAAATAAACGCCCGGGCTACTTAATGGTCATATACGGTAGGTGCAATCAAAAAAAGATGACAAAGAGATTCGCTATAACATTGACTGAAGACACAGTTATCATCAACATCAATTTTTAATTTTTTTAACAACTGGTTGAGGGGTATATTAAATGAATAATCTTAAAGGAAACTACTCTTACTTTGTTGGTGACACAGTACATGGAGAAATACCAAATGATTGGAAACAGGGCAATATAAGACCAATATATAAGAAAGGGGACCGTACTGAGCCAGGAAATTACAGGCCAGTCAGTTTAAGTTGCATTGCGTGCAAAATATTGGAATCTATCATAAAAGATGAGCTGGACTTATTTCTTGAACGTAACAGTATCTTGAGGGATAGCAAACATGGTTTCCCTAAGGGAAGGTCATGCCTGACAAACCCTCTGGAATTTTTTGAAGAGGCCACCAAGACTTATGACCAGAGCAGGGCTTATGACATCATTTACTTGGATTTTCAGAAAGCATTTGATACAGTACCGCATAAGAGACTAATTTTTAAAATGAGCTCCATTGGAGTTACAGGAGGTATTCTGGAGTGGATTCAAAACTGGTAACAGGACAGAACACAAAGAGTGGTGGTCAATGGTATCTCATCTGAGCTAGGTATGGTGGGGAGTGCCGTCCCCCAGGGATCGGTGTTGGGACCCTTGCTGTTCCTCATCTACATTAATGACCTTGATAGGAATATTGAGAGCAGATTAGTTAAATTTGCAGATGATACTAAATTGGGGGTTTGGCAAATAGTTTAGAGTCCACTAAAGTGATTCAGGATGATTTGGATAGAATCCAGAATTGGGCAGAAATGTGGCAAATGAAATTTAATGTAGCGAAATGTAAAGTTGTACATGTAGGTAATAAAAACATTAGACGGGATTACTTCATGGGAGGTTTAAAATTGGAATCTGCTCCACACGAGAAAGATCTGGGAGTGATTGTTGACCAAACCCTCACAGGCTCTAGCCATTGTGCCGCAGCAGTTAAAAAAGCCAATCGGATGCTGGGATACATTGCCAAAAGTATTGAGTACAAATCTAAGGAGGTGATGCTTCTTTTGTGCAACACATTTGTCAGACCACATCTGGAGTATTGTGTACAGTTCTGGGGACCATACTTTAAGATATAGAGGCTCTAGAGAAAGTGCAGAGGAGAGCCACTAAGCTAATTCCAGGTATAAAACATGAAAGCTATGAGAAAAGGCTGAAGATCCTTAATCTCTTCAGTCTTGGGAAAAGGAGACTAAGGGGTGATTTGATTGAGGTCTTTAAATATGTTAAAGGGATTAACAAAGTGAATTATGAAGGATTCCTTAGACCAAGTGTTGTTAGTAGAACTCGGGGTCACAAATGGAAGTTGACCAAAGGTAAATTTAGCACTGATATACGGAAATATCTCTTCACCCAAAGAGTAATTTCGATGTGGAATAGCTTGCCTGACAATATTGTTGAGGCAGAGACCTTAGGGGGTTTTCAAAAGTAGGCTTGACTTAAAGCTAGATACCATTGAGTATCTGAAGTGATATATTCACAATAGTATAAAGAAACTGGCGAGCGTAGTTGGGCTGAACGGCCTGTTCTTGCCATTCATGTTATGTTGTTGTAATTCCAAACGACTTTCCAGCTGACCCATCCAAATTCAATGAACCATTTATTTTTTGCTTGAGGAGTTGTAACTGCTTTGCACACCTTCCTTAATAATTTGTTTGAACATTTTTTTTATCAAAAATATTTACACCATTTATTGTAAGATTCACACCATAAGGATCATTGAAATCAGTGGGTTTATACCCTTGCATCAGTTTCAAAAGACCTGAAGGAATAGCTTTAAGAATAATTGTCATTTCTTTTTTTGATACAGGAAATCCGCATTTCTTCGCAAATTCTGTATATGTGCACAAGTTTCCATTTTCGTTGAGTAATTGATACAAACAATATTATAAGCTCTTATTTTTGTATCTAATGTCTCTGTTGTGCCAAATCAAACATCTATGTGGAGAAAAATTATGTTTATAGATAATTAATCAGGATAACAAAGCTTGTTTGTGGAAGTTTTAAAGTTTAGCTGCAGAATCAGCGACAATGCCGTCTGCAGCTGCGCTGATGTCTTTTGCGAGGGCTTTAGGCCCGGGCCACACTACCTGCAGTAGCGATGCGGATTCCGCGAGCCGAGCACTGCAACTGCTTACCGCTTGCCGCTCGGTCACACTGCCTGCGTATCTGGGGCGGCAGGTCTGCCGCGGGCTCCTCCTTCCAACTCCGTCTCTGCACAACTTTACCCAAGAAACCACTATAAAATAATATATTATTTCGTCTCACGTCGTTATAGCCTACACGTGATTTTTATTTTGTATTGACAGTAGAGGAAGCATGCTTGAGCGTTATGAATCATACAAACAATTTAATTACACGATCATATTACAATACACAGCAAACCCTTCTGAATGGGTCTTGCTCTTTTTGAAGGTACTTTCGGGGTAGGGGGAGGGTATCGGGATGTGGAATGTGCTTTCAAAAGCGATTTAATTTACATTAGTCGAGGCTGAAACCATTCGTAAAGGCTAGGCACCGAACGACCGTGAAAGGAACAGTTCAGACAATTCAGAGACTGGCTGATGTGCTGTAGCTACGTTCGTCTAGCCACTGTATCCAGCTTATTCCCGCCCCCTTTCCAGTGGAAACGGTCACCTGAAGTGTTGCAGATACAAGTGGGGGGTCGTATGTAGGTTCAGCAATCGCGTGGGTGTCATGGCCAGAGTGTGAGATACGGAAAAGTATTGCCCCGATAATCTTTAATCATCAACATAATAAGCTCTGTTCATTGGCTTGGCACCGCAATTAATGGCATATTCCCGCAAAATACGTTGATGTCACTAAACGATAGCAACGTGGCTTGTCCGCACCGGCCGGCTATTGACTAAAGATCGCAAAATAAAAAATAAATGTTATGCAACAATGAGGTAAATAATCCATAAAATGGGCCTAAACTAAGATAATACAATGGTTTTCGTCATATTTATATTTCTAACAAAGAAAATACTCACATTTGTAGCTCGCTTTGTTTGCAGCTTTCGTCGCCATCTTTGTTTGGTGAAAATACGCAATGCATTCTGGGTAGCCCTTGCTCCCAAGGGTGGTGTCGGAGAATCTCAATATTGAGGGCTATACAGCAGGGTTGCCAACTCTCACGCATTCGCCGTGAGTCTCGCGCCTCTTAGAGGCATTCACGTTCCCATGCCGCAGTCAGCAATTATTCAATTGACGCGTAATTGAGTTCTTGAGCATGGAAGTTAACCAGTTTCACGTGCATTACGGTGGATTTCACCACTAATGACACGGAAATCGATTATGACTCGGGAATTCTCAGGCTTGTCTTTACTGAGGTATTGAAAGCAATAGAATTGCATAAAAACGTTTCAAATGGTCTTTATTTCATTAAAACAATTTAAACGATCATGAAACACGTGCATTGTTTCCAATCCCTGAGTAAAGAGAAGCACGGGAAGTCCGGAGTCATAATCGCTTTCCATGTTACTTGTGTGATGAGGTGCACCTTTACGCAAGTGAAACGGAAACTTCAGTGCGCAAGGATTTTAATTCCGCATGAGAATCTTATTAAGCATTCAATGAATAATTGCTGACTACGGTGAATATGCCTTCAAAATGCGTGAAACTTACACCGTATGCGTGAGATTGCGTAGAAAGTTGGCAGCCCTGATACAGCCCTTAAAGTTGTCCCTCAACTTAACATTCTGAGACTCGGAACAGCACTAGCGCTTTCGCGGGAGTGCGCATTTTTGAGATTGAGGGTTGAGATAAGAATTGGAATTCACCCTTTGTGTACGGTGCAGCAGTCCCTACTCTGACCACTAGAGGGCTGCAGAGTGCTGATCTGTGAGAAAAGTCTGGGATAAACATGGGGTACCTCTCAAATCTTTTACGTGACATTTCCTCAATCCTCGCCTTGAACTGGAAGTTGTTCTGGATCCACCATCTTCCCGGCCGTCCCAAAGCTGTTATCTGCTGCAGGCGAACAGCCTTCCCAGAGGACTGTCAGCTGAAAGGCGTGACGCCCATCAGTAATTCAAGATGCTATAGCAGCAAATCCAGCTGTCCACTGTCATCAGAAACCAACATCACTTCACATGAAACTTTGGAGGAAGGGGAGTCTCATTTCCCCCCCCCCCCAAAAAAAAACTTATTTCCTTGTTTCTTTTTTCCTTGCAGGATTTCCTTGCATCTCTTCCCCAGTGGGAGGGACTAGGACACCAGAAATATTACGTGTGGGAGATGTGAATGTCATTTTTGAGAATCGAGATGTACCCAGGGTTTATTCCAGTGGCTTATTCTGCCCTACAAAGCCTAAGTGCAGTAACTACAAATTGAGTAAAATGTGAGTTACACAGTTTTTGGCCTGAAAGTATACTGAGGTCAGGATTTATTTGGACAGAAATTACACCATGGTGAGTCAGTTAATCATAATCTATCATAGAAGTGCTGACTATTTATTTGTTGGGACAGCAAACAAACTCTGAAGCCATTTTTTACTGTTTAAATTATTGCGTAGTTACTGCACTTAGCCTTTGTAGGGCAGTATTGCTCTCTTCTTTCTTTCCCTCCTCGGTCCAAACCAAGGAACTGATAGAGGGCCGCTATCATTGAGGAAATTTCAATCCACTAAAAGAGTTAGGAAGCAGGAAAAGCGGTCTCCTCTTGGTTACCTCAGTCAAGGAGCGTTGAGACAGTCCTTATCTCCAGAATGTGTGATGCACACGTGGTTGACAAGCAAAAATCTCCCTCTCCCCATCTGGGACACATCGGTCTTGTTCCTGCCTGACATTCCTTCAGAGTGAGGTTTGAATGGGGAGGTGATTACTGGTGTGTGAGAGCCCAGTGTGGGACAGACACTCTCTCTCTCTCCTGCAGATGCGCTCCCTGGACGCCCACGTTTACCCGGAGCAGCTGAAGGTGATCACGCAGCAGGTGCAGGATCAGCATGCGCAGCTGCAGGTGCAGGCGCTGCTCCGACTGCAACAGCTGCAGGAGAAGGAGCAGAAACCAGGCAGCCCGCAGGTGAGGCGCGCACACACACACGCACGCACACACACACACACACGCACACACACACACACACACACACACACACTCTTATACTCCTCAAGCATACACACTCTCTGTCTCTCAAACACGCTCACACTCACTCACGATATATACACACTCGACACGCATACTCACACTTCACACATACTCTCTGTCTCACTCCCACACACGCGCACACACACACACACACACACACACACACACACACACACACACACACTTCAAATGCATTCTCTCTCTCTCTCTCTCTCTCTCTCTCTCTCTCTCACACACTCACGAAATGCACACACTTGACACACACACTCACTCACTCGGGCGCTGTCAAACACACATGCACACTCTCACACTCTATGCACGAACACAAGCATGCAGAAGCACTCGCTCTCGTAAATGTGGGTTCAGATTTAGAGTGAATAGATCTTTACGCTCTCTCTCTCTCTCTCTCTCTCTCTCTCTCTCTCTCTCTCTCTCTCTCTCTCTCTCTCTCTCTCTCTCTCTCTCTCATAGCTTCCAGCTGCAGCCACGCCCCCTGCCTCCACCCACCACACCACTGTGATTGTCCCTGCCCCTGCATTGCCCCTCCCACCCCATCACATCACCGTGGTTACCATGAGCCCATCCTCCGTTATCAACTCGGTGTCCACATCGCGGCAGAATCTGGACACCATCGTGCAGGTGAGACCTGGGTGTGAGACCATGATTGGAAAATGTTACGTAAAAAACAGGACACCTGGACATAGCCAATATTGGCATCTCTTCAAAGTTGACCTTTACAAGTGTGGGGATCAACTCCACCCTCTCATCACTTATATGCATCAATGAGCTACACCAATTTTGTGTCAAAGTTCAGCGTAATTTAACTTTCGGCATCAAAAATAAGCGAGATTTCTTCTCTATCAGAATGTCAGTGGAAAAATGGTGTGTGATGGGTTTTTTTTTTTTCCCCTTGTTGCTTCCACTTTGTGCCTATGTGACCAGACCTTTACTGTGTGTGTGTGTGTGTGTGTGTGTGTGTGTGTGTGTGTGTGTGTGTGTGTGTGTGTGTGTGTGTGTGTGTGTGTGTGCGCGAACAGCCAGTGACAGGGTATGTTTTGTAAATTTGTGCTCTCTCTCGCCCCCTGTAGGCCATCCAGCATATCGAGGGCACGCAGGAGAAGAGCAGCAGCCCTGAGGAGGAGCAGAGAGGAGCCGTCATCATCACCTCCTCTTCGTCCTCCTCCTCCTCCCGCACGCCCCTCGACACCGGCGCGGGGTCCGACACCGCCTCTGACAGCGAGGGGCCTGACGACCACCTGCTGCCCTGATGCCACGCAAACACACTCATTCACACGCGCAGACTAACACAGACTAACACAGAGATACATTTGCACACATCCACAAGCAGACCCACATGCACATATGTACACACACACACACACACACACACACACACACACACACACACACACTCACTCACTCACTCACTCACTCGGTCAAACAGGGATGCAGGGATTTCCCACACAAACTGATTGGCTAGTATGGTTACCAGCGTCTAATTGGTTAGCACCATTGCCACTGTCTGATTGGCTGATTCAGATGCGGCACCACAGCTAACACATTAAGTTCTCACTCTGCTGCTCTAATTGGAGGCAGTGCTCTATACAGCTGACACAGCAACCTGATGGGCTGATTCTACACGTGCAGCAACCAGGCCTGATAAGTAACGTACAGGGAATGTAAAGGCTGGCGTAACCTGATTGGCTAACACTGACACTCTAATCTGAGGTGCTAGCACTGACATCTCACCCCTGAAGGCTGACTGCTACTCCTCACTCCCTACAGGGTAACACAGGTCCCCCTCTCGTTAGCAGTCGAGCAGTAACTGGAAGTTGCGCATACACTCACAGACGCACACACATACACACACGCAAATGTCAATCATCTCTTGACCGTACTTTCTATGACCTGACCATGTCCCATTTGCCGTCTGTCACCCCGCCATACCACACCAGCTGGACTCCTGTTCCCACTGAGAGACTGACAAAACCAGCACGTTTTTGCCCCCCAAAAATTCCCAGCGGACCCCCAGCCCCCTTCACTCCGCATCCCTCTGTCTGTCTTTCTCTTGCCCCCCCTTTAATTTTTTTTCTCCTGGGGTGGCCTCATTTTTACCCTCAGCACTGTGAACTTTTCTCTCGTTTTCTCTTTTTAAGCGGTTGATTCCTGTTTCTTATGGGGTATGTTTCCCTAAAGCTTTGTTGCTATCTGTGTTGGCAACTTGAATGCTTTTCTCCACAGGGTTCTGGTGCAAACTACAGAAGTTGCTTTCATAGTTATCAAATAAGGTTTGGGAAATGTACCCGTGGTTATTTCCAGTTTATACGAGTTGATTCCGGTTTGCACTGGTCAGTACCTGTGTATACAAGTTGACTGCGGATTACGCTGGTGTCTACTAGTTGATTCTGGATTGTTCTTGTTGGTTTTGGTTAGATTTCTCCTGCCTTTTGATTTGTATTGAACAGGAAATAAGAGTGGCTCGTCCTGCTCCCTTCCTGAGTGTGTTTGAGCAGCTGAAGGTTCTAGTCTCATGATAGCCCTCCAATAATGTCCGATTTTGTGTTTTTTTTTTTTTTTCCCTGGTGGCCACACGCTCTGTAGGACTAACATTATCCTGTTGGAGCTATGACTTCTGAACGATTTGCTTGGTTTGGTCCAGTTCTGGAAACGCCCTGACCCTTTGACCCCATAATGGTCGTTTGTGGAAAATCTGGATGAACGCCGAAGCACAACCTCCTGTTGTGCGTTTCTCTCTCCCAGAAACTCAGCCGGATGATCTGAATGATTATTTTTACTTCCTGGCTGAAGGATCATTGCGCTGATGATGAAAATCCAGGTGTTTGAGACCAGTGAACTGAGGAGGTCTTCTACACTCTTGAGTGTGGATTTTACACTTCTGGTGTCAATGGGCTGGATCTTTGGATGTTTGTGGCCCATGTATCGCAATTCTGGGCCACTGCGACCTGTGCCTTGTGTTGTGCCCAGACTGTGTGAGCAGCACACATGCACACACACTGTTATAAAGCACTGAACTGGCTCACTCACAAACAGGCCAGTGGTAGACTGAGGAGGACATTGGATTGTAGTTCAGAACATTCCAGAATTGTATCCACCCCTCATTTTAGCACACATCAGGCAAATGTGCAGCCCCATATTCCCCCCCCCACCTTATTGGGCCACTTAGTAATCGTCCAGTTAAGTACTGAAATGTAGTTAAGTACGTTTTTTTTTTTTTTTTTTAAATGGTTGTTATTCTGATGAGGATAATGCGCATTACACTGCTACATGGCTATCTGTCGGAAGCATCCTCGCATGATCTCTTCTTGCCATGTATCGACTAGAGGTGAAACGATACAGTGGAGTCACAATACGATATGTATCCCGATACAGGGGTCGCGATACGATACGTATCCCAATACACTACAAATTATTTTACTGCTGATTTTCTTTCTTACAAATAAGCAGCAATACTGAAAGATTTCCCCAAGACAAGTCTTTTGAGGTTTATTAAAACAAAGGAATACAGTTAGTTACCTCTAGGTACTACTGTGTGTTTACTGTTCAGGTCAATGTCTTCAACTTAAAAAACTGATAAAAGGCTGAGTAGGTCTCCACTACTATTCACTAGAAGAAACCGTCATATTGCAAACTACTTATCATTAGTAGTTAACTTGAACTCTGGAAACTTGACCTCAAACAAGTTGAAACAACACTTCAACAAATTGAGCTTGGAGCGATGCAACCACACATGGAATATGAGGCAGGTAACTACGCTTTCATTTAAAGCGATAGAAAATGTTGCAATTTCTGGGTTTAAGAAAATATGTGGACTATTTTAAAAAGCCTTGCATATCCTGATGAACGTCCTCCGAATCAATGTATCGGAGGCTTTGTATCACGATACGATACTGTATCGGCACATCGTTACGCCACTAGTATCGACCCCCATTAGCAAAGGTTGGAGGTCACTGCGGTCAGTCCTCCTGGGCTTGGGTTCTTGGGTTCCGTGTGTATGAGCGCAGCCAAACCGACCAGACAAACATGAACTGGTGAAACCAACTTGATCACTCGGACCTGGGGGTTTTTATTTTCTTGACGTTACGCTACACCGTGGAAAAACGTGTTTTCCAGCATACACTGCCAATCTCGTTCTTCACCTCGGCCCCCCATGTCACACCTCTCTTTCCTGCAGGAGGAGGGGTCGTCTGAGGGGTGTTACTTTTGGGAATCTGTGAAGCACTTACTCTTTTGTCATGAGGAATCCCGCTTTCTGGAATCGTGCATCGCTATGATGCCGATTGGTGATGAGGCGCTTATTTTGCTGTGAGCTCATACCGAACAGCTGTGCACTCCTACGGCGGGGCTATGTAAATTCCTTCTCATTCTTAAAAAAAGCCAGCGTGGGTGTGTGTATTTGGTATCAGCCCTGGAGTAATACATTTTCTTCTGTTTGTCAAGGCCTTCACTGAAGTTCTTGATAAGTTCAGTCAGTTGACTGAAATGTGTTGGTGTCGGGCTGAACCGTTAGCCTGCGTCCACACCTGTGCTTCTGAGATGAGACCTGTCATTTCTTTGTCCCCCTCCCCCTTTTTGTTTTTTATTTTTCTTTTTCTTTTTACACATTTGCACACACAGATAGCCGTCCAATCCCTGGGGGTCTCGCAGGATAAATTCTACTCTCAAACCACCCCCCCCATCTCTTTTCTTCATATCAACCTATTGTACACCTCCCTCTCGGTCTCTATTCTTGTTTTGTTCGTCTGTCTGTCAGACTCCTTGTGGTCGTTGAGAAGCTATTATATTTTGAATAAAAAAAACTTAAAAAAACTTTGGGGAAAAAGAGGCCTGTGCCTTTGTAAAGAAAGAGTAAATAAAGTTTGTACTTTGTTTTTTAAGACCTTGTTATTTGTTGTCTGATTTTTGTTTTTGTTTTTTGTTCTGTTTATGAGTCCAGGAGGATAGTCGGAAATTGCACTCTCGCATTTTGATCAGCGGGTGCAAAAAGTGTTGCTTTTAAAAATGTAATATTCCCGACCCTTGAACTTGCCACAAAAGTTTCAGCGATGATACCTGGGCGAAGCAGAAATTTTTGCTGCGGTGTAATTGCCACTATTGTCCTCGAGAGGGCAGTATTTATCATGGCTGTGCCCACAATTCGGGAATTACCTTCCATGGCATGTGCTGCTTGAGAAATTACGGCACTCGAGTTTCAGTAGAGAGGAAAGAAAAGTGTTGAAGAATAGGTTGAGTTTAATGGGAGGGACCAGGTAAGGTAAGATCTAATTTATTAAGCCCTGTGGGGTAGTGTGTCCCCTGCATTTGAACAGTCTCAGTTTCTCAGGAGCAGTGAGCAGCCACAGTGCAGCATCCAGGGACTCCAGGTCTAAAACCAGAGCCTGGGTCAGAGGTACTTGTAGTCTGTTAGTATTAAACAGGGCTGCCCAAATCCTGCCCTCAAATCCAAATCCAGCCCTGGTTTCCGCTTATTCCTGGCAATAACTGAACACTTATTGGCCAGACTGCCATTACACCTGACTCCCATGTAAAAGGAGGCCGAAAAGCCAGCAGTTCTTGGCTCACAAGGAACATGATTTGGGGAGATCTGCCCTAAAGGGTGAATTTCAGTGAGTAACTTCAGCAGTAAAATCAAACGGAAAAATTGGGTTACAGCTCAACAGGTCCGCAGACAACAGTCGGCAGGGAGAATTGAGAGAGGACCGAAGCACATATGTATTAGGAGAGGCCAGCCCAGGTCCTGGAGAGCTGCTGTGTGAGTCTGTGGTTTTGGGGTTACTCTGGGATTAACTGGTCAATTGAAACAGTTGATTACAGTTCTCACACCTCATCTGGTACCAGGGTCTAAAGAGGGTGGTGTGAACAAAAACCAACTCACCCTGGGGCGCTCTAGGACCTGGGTTGGCTACTGCTGATATGCCTCATCAATACGAGGCTGTTGCCTCACTATAACACTGTAAATTGTCATGGTTTTATCCCGCCGGGTGCAAACTGCGGTCCGGCGGGCACATGGACCATGGGCCTATATAAAAACAGTCAAGGCTGAAATGCCACGACTGGTTCAATAACAGAAGATTTAATTGATAAATAATCAAAACAAAACAGCTAAAAATACAGGGAGTAGGGCCCTGTTTCAGAAAGCGGGGTTAGTGGTAACTCTGAGTTTGTTAGCTCAGAGTTGCAGGAAACTCTGAGTTTTCTGGTTCACAATGCGAGTTCAGTCCAACTCTGAGTCAGTTACCGCGGCAACATACTCCGTGAAGCTAACCTGCTCGCTGGCAGGTTTTCTTGAAGTTACTCTGAGTTTCTTCTCCTCAGACTGCAGACTGAGTAGCTGTTAGACATGGCGTGTCCGTTCCTTGAAGAGACAGAGGGCATCGAAGCGCGAAGACTGAGAAGAATTCTCCGTTAGGAGAGAGTTATCCGACCAAGTTTGGAAGTTTTATCGTTTCCGGATGAATATTTGTTTGAGCGTTCCGTGTCTCTGTAGAAACTATATTTTTTTTCAACATAATTTTCAGCCCGCATATTGCTCGTGTGACATACCGAGGACATTCTCTCAGTTCAGAACAAATTGCGTCGCTCCTAGTTTTTTTTTTTTTTTTTTTGCAAACGGCAGTTTTAATGATCATTTTTTATTATTATTACGGAAAGAAACAACCACAACTCCATTCATTAACGAACTGGGCCACTACCAATGCGCCTTCCTATTCGTCCTTACGCCCATACCTCCTACATTCCCACAATCCCAGCTCGTCTCGATTCTAGGTCTTTCACTCGCTAACCAGACAGCCAGCGCACGGCAAGAGTTTTTCCTACCCGAAGCACGAAATCCGAAATCTTCTGAGTCCCTCGGACGCAGAATAATTAATAATCACGCTTCTCCCCAAGACCCATTATTTACGACCGGCACCGCGGCCGTAGCCACTCGCCACGGGTTTCTGTACCATTTCGGTCAGGCAAAAATAAAATCGTAAATACTATTGTAATATATTACGAGTCTGTATGTAACTGATACGCATCAATTCGACACCGTGGGCAGAGTGATTTTGTAGCATTATTAACGAATTCACGCTGCATTGCGAAGGCAATGGATAATGCGGTCTGAATTGATCTCCCGTTGAACCTGTAGTAACTTCGGAAATCCGCTCAATTCCCAACTCGCGGTTCCACTCAGTGCTCTTCTCCAGTTTGGGGGTGGTCCAGAATTCATTATTTAATGCATAACTCACTGGAGAATTTTAAATTCATCACAACACATGTGGAAAGTCTGCTAATTTGCTGTAATGAATGATTAGCAGTTCATATGTTCAATTAATTCTAAGTCAAAAGACCTCAAGACAGAACAACTAATGTTTTAAAATGTGAAAATTAAAGTCTGTGGAATTATCCTGTTATTTGCATCAGCTTGGAATGAGAAAAGAGATTCCACTTGTATCATCTTAAATAAAATAAGGACAACTTAAACTTGCATTTTAACATTTCTTTGCTTCCTGCAAGAACAAATGCAGTAGTTAATATTTTGTATGTTTTTCAAACAAGTAAAATCATCCACCTGTTATCCCCTCATCCCAGGGATGGATTAATGAACGGGCCTACCGGGCCCAGGCCCAAGGGCTCAGGGGGCGCTTGGGGGCCCTGAGCCTCCACGCAAAGTCACCGCTATTCACTTTGTATTTCTTGTTGCATAGTCAAAGGGCCTAATCGTTCCTGTCAATAACTAAATTCCTACTGGCAAACTGAAGGAATAGCCTAAAAATTCACTTTGAAGACATTACAAGAAACAAACCATCATGTTGCATTTTAAATGGGTGTTTATCGCCTTGGTTTATCCACAGGACTTTAGAGGTGCTCCATGTAATATGGGCCCTTCGGCTCTGTGGGGAGAAATCCAAAGACCAAGTTCAAATCAAGTGCGATCAAGTTCTCTCCAAGGGGCCTCTCACATGGTCATAGATATGGACCCTCCGCCACACACACACACACACACACACACACACGCACGCACACACACACAAATGAGCTGTTTATGTGGCATTTCTGGAAAATCATGGTTCATAAGGAACCATAGAGGCCCCTCAATCATATAACATGGGCCTGCATATGTGTGTGTGTGTGTGTGTGTGTGTGTGAGAGAGAGAGAGAGAGAGATTTCCTGATTAATTGATTCATTAATTTTTAGTTTTATTTATTATTTTTGTCACTTGATTATAGGCTCCTTTAACCTTTTAAGCCCAAGAGGCCCTCAATTGGAGTCCATCAAATGCAGCGGCTATATTCAAACTTGTGAAACTTCGGGCCCATTTTAAATTCTAGTGGAGATCCAAAGGTTTCTGACAATCCCAAATATGTCCATGTGAATAACCGGGAAATGTGTATAAAATATGTACTTGATATATATATTTCCATTTGAAGTAATGCTGTGAGCATACAAACATTGCGCCCTGGGTTTGAATATTTTTTCAATATAAGTGCAATGCAGCTTCAGTGAAGCGCTGAGACCCGCAGATACAGAATTTTTGTGCGTCATTGTCCTCCAATAGGAAAAAATTTGTTATCTTATGTTAAATCCTTTTAAGGGAAAACTTAGGGCGAAAGGCAGGGTATAAGGGGTTAAGTATGTTTCAGTGTTAGCCCTTGACTGGGACAAGTGAGATTTCTTGCAAGAATATAAGAAATATTTTGCATAGGCCTATTTTATGGGGGCCCACATTCCCATTAGATTAATGGGTAAAGAAACTGGTCGTTAGAGGACGCTATTAAAGTTTGCACTGGAGAAAGTGGGGTGACGATAAGGTCTATCTGTTAAAATGTGAAATCATTTAACAAGCGCGAAACGTTCATAAATTCAAAATGGAGCACCGGTGGACGTTAAGCAGAGCAGCCAAAAGAAAGCTAAAGAAAGAAAAAGAAACCAAGGAAGCATCTTTTTTTTAGACAAGGCTGTTTATTACTCAGCCCGTCAGTAAGTGCGAAGGTGAGTGGTCATTCTCTCTGCTATCCAGAATTAAAAATGAGCTGAGGACGAAGATGACACAAAAACGGCCGAAATCGCTTTCTCTCACGGCAATTGAGAGCGAACTGACTAATGGCCTGGACCACGATATCGTGGATGATTTCGCATGACGCAAAACCAGGAGAAAATGCCTTGGTTAAGTTGGTTAAAGTAGGCTAAGATGATTTAATGGCTAATTTAAACTCATTGACACAGTCTCGCTGTAAATTGTTTTTAGGCTTTGTTTTTGTTAATAATCGAAATGGCTTAACTTCATCTCATTTGTAGTTGAGAGCGGTTTAATTTTTTCATTTTTACGGCGTGAAAAGTCAACGCGAAAGTGGCAAAATCGATCAATACTGTAAGTGAAATGTTCATTCGCGAATGTTACATGTGACAGTGAAAATGATGAATAAAACTGCAGAATAAAATTAAAGTAAATATTGTGGACAATAAATAAATGCCAGAATTTTAATGTATAAATAGTTTAGAGTTTTCTTGTGTGGCAGTAAATTTGGTGATATTCACATTAGATTGGGAAGACGTTTTGGTGATTTTTAACTTGGTTGCCATTACTTGTACACAACTTTCCCTGCGCGGGCAGCCGGAGCGCGCGGGGGGCTTTCACATGTCCGTGCCCAGGGGCCCGACGTCTCTTAATCCGTCTATGCCTCATCCACCTGTAACTGATGCTCCAGCATTTGGATTTCTAATTTAGTTTTCTGCATTCGTAATTTAACCTTCATTTGGTTGTTGTTGTTTTTTTTTTTAACACTCTCGCATTGACTCGGTCAGCGATTTTCTGCCACACTAACTCACGCTCTATTGCAGTGGCAACTGTACTTTTTTTTTTTTTTTTAATAAGAGTTCGTACTCAGCATACGCCTTCATTAATTTGTCCAACTCTGCAAGAGAAAAGTCAGACGCGCGACTTTTTTTATCCACCGTTGCCATGGTGAATCGTGTTATCTATATTCCATTGATGAGGGCTTTTAATATCCGCGTGCATACGCCTGACTCTGGCGTAAGTTAACTCAGAGTTGATTGAACCAAGTATTATCACCTGTTCTGAACCCGAAAACTCCGCGGTCAGCAACTCAGAGTAAGTCAACTCACAGTTACGGAACAAACTCAGAGTTTGTTTACCCTGCTTTCTGAAACGGGGCCCAGCACCAAACATCACACTAGATTATAACAAAAATGCAGAGGCACTGGGACTGGCAACTGCCAGCCCTTAATACTTCTGCAATCACCTCCACCTTAACAGGCTGCACCTGTTGCCTGTTAAGGTGGAGGTGAAAGAATGCAACAGGGGAGGGGCTGTAAGGCCAAACCCTTACAGTAAACCCTCAGAGTGTGGTGGAGTCAAATGTTTTGTGGAAACAGATTACCTCAAAAAAATTGTGTAGGCAAACTTAATTGCATTGTATGGAAGGAACATATAGAAAATAAGGTAAATTTATTTTTACGTTTTTAAGTGCTGTGAACACAAGATTATTATGTTGGCAGACTCAATTTTTTTGAGGCAATCTGTTTCCTCAAAACATTTGAGTTCACCGCACTTGTCAGGGTTTACAGTGAAGGAGGTTTGAAGTCTGAGCCACGGCCAGCCTGGACCCTCTTTGTGTGGAGTTTGCATGTTCTCCTCGTGTACACATGGTTTTTTCCCCAGTACTTCGCTTTCCCCCAGCTTGAAAGACATAGGCTGCATTCGTATAGTCAAAAAATCCCGTCCCATCATCTTAATTCCTAACCACTTTTCTTTAACCTCGATGGAAAACATCATGAGGTAAAGGAAAGGGGTAAAGAGGAATTTATAACGGCTTAGGAAGACAACCGCGCTGCTAAAGAGAACCCGAATCCACTTTCACTGGGCAACGTGATCATGCGTCTCTCTCCCATCATGTTCATTTGTTTTTGTGATTGACTGGATGGATGGTAGTTGCTTTAAATAATGCTTATGCACAGAATAGTGGTACGGTGTTATCTGCTTTCTTTCTGAACATTTATTGCCACTGATTGGCCAGACTGCCATCACACCTGACTCTAAAGGGAGGGTGGACAACCAGCAGTTCTTGGTCCTTGAAATACGTGATTTGTTGAACCCCAAGGTAGAACTGACCATTGAAGTCAGCTGTTTGAGCTCATGGCTGGAAGTAAAGCATGTTAGGTCTTCGGTTTTTTTGTTCCCGGGATATTCCTCCTCAGTCTGGGAGGGACCAGACAGGCCTGCCCTTCCAGGCCAGTCAGGGACTTTGGTTTCAGCTGCACAGTTTCATTAATTAGGATGCATCTCAATGAAGCACTTTAGGGGCGGAGTTAGAGTGAGTGACACGGCGAGGCCCTGCCCAGGACTGTGGCGTGTACTGGGCGAAATTTGGCAATGACTCTGAAGACCCGTAGCTTAGAGCCTTCCACAAAAAATTCTAGCAGGATTACAAAAAAATGGGGGTCCCAAAGTTATATTTCCCAGAATTCCTGATTGAGGCTATGTAGAGTGCTTGTTAGGAGCGAGGTGTCCGCGCTGAAACTGCTGCCTGACACTATCACATGAGTTCTTTACCTCGTGACGGGAGTGGGCAGCTGCTCAGACACGGAATGGCTACCGTGTGTGCGGTTTCCATGGCCCTCAGCAGGGCCCTTTGACCTTTCCTCTGGCCCCGCCCCCTCAGCCCAGGGCTGGTATAAATAGCCAATGCGAGTGGGAGCCTCCTTCTGTTGAGGAAACATGAAGGGCATCGCTGCTGTCAGCTGCTGCCTCCTCTATCTGCTGGCTCTGACCGCGGCAGGTAAGGGCACCGCTCACTTTCTGTGTGTGTGTGTGTGTGTGTGTGTGTGTGTGCGCGCACACCCATGCCTGTGTGTATGTGTGTTTGAGTGTGTGTGTGTGTGTGTGTGTGTGCGAGTGAGTGCCTGTGTGTGTGTGTTTGTATGTGTGTATGTTTCCATGTGTGTTTACAAGTGTAAGTGTTTGTGAGGGAGAGTGTGTACGTGCATGGAATTTATATGAATATATGCGTTTGTGTATGCATGTGTGTTTGCTGCAGTACTGGGCATTTGAGATGAGCAGAAGGCTGTGTGTGTGTGTGTGTGTCTGTGTGCTAGCATGCGTGTCTGTGCGTGTTTGTGACACTGGATGACTGTAGTGGACATTTGAGATGTGCAGGAGGATGTGTACAGTATGTGCTTGAAGGAGTACACTCAAAAGAGGAGGACTGTAAGGGAAAGTGTGAAAGGTTGGACAGAAGAGGAGGCAGGAGGAAATGTGGTCAGTGTACTGAGTCGCTTAGTTTGCATACTCAACCCTGAAGCGTTTCTCAGCTCTCTCTAAAGCCCTCGAACAGATCAGATGGGTCACCTCTGCTGGGGGGCCGGTGCAGAGATGGATTAATTCAGGGTTCAAGTTCAGCAGAAAAGCCCCTGCTGACACTGACTGGCTTGGTCTTGGGGTGGGCAGTCGGGGGCTGTTAACAAGACTGCGAGTTGATTGGTTTATCTTTTTATCAACCACAAAGTGTCCCACAGCTGACCAGTGTTGAACAACATGAAACCACTGAAGGGACAGAAATGTTTATGAGCTTCATTCTAGTAATACGTAACACACTTTAGAATAGGCTGCATTTAGGAAGCAGTGTTGTATAATAGTGTTATAAATGCGGGGAGTCATATCTGCGCTTTGGCAGCTGCTGGTTCGATTTCCATGTACCTGTGCTCTTGTGTCCATGTGCAGTGAGCTCTCTGTTGACGTTGAATTATGTTAATTTAGTTCCTAGCTGTACACATTACCTGTATATGAGCAACAGGCTGCTCGGTGAATGTACGTCGACTGCATGGTTAAAACACACTGTGATGTGTGAAGTGTTTGCACCCAATGCTTGTGCCTCACTTGCTCTACAAGTTGCTCTTTAGTGTTACCTGGTTTAAAGCCAATAGTCAGCTTTTGGAAAGAGAGAGAGAGAGAGAGAGAGAGAGGCATCGTTATCTGTACATATCCAATGGAGAGACTCCCCAAAGTGATCAGATATACTTGATCAGAACATATATTCATTGAGCCCAATGCTTCCATCCACTGGGGAATACACAACTTGCATTTGTCGGGCTGAGCATTTCTACAGCTTATACACAGCACAGTAGATCTAGTACAAACCTCAGTGCCCTGTCTGAATATGAACTTCGAAGGAATGAGGTCTTAAATATGAGATTTTTAAGTGATTGGAATTGAAAATTTTAGAATTAATGTGAATTAGCAACGGAATGCAGGCCTGGAGTACTTTAGTTCTGAAAACTAAACCAGACTCCTGGTGACTGTTGCCTTGCTCTCTGGTTGCTTTAATGCGGAAGTTAGGTGTTCGGTGGGAGCTACCCTTGCCACTGTCCTTGGGACAGTTTCCCAGCCTTTCCCAGCCTGCCGTGGGGCAGGGAGGAGTGCAAACATTTGTCTGTAACAGACAGCGAGCATGCTGGGAAAAAGCAGCAAAGCTCTGCACCTACCCCTGCCCAAAACAGTAAAAACCCTTCCTCCTCCTTACATGGACCTCCCTCTGTAGGGATTGGACCAATCGCTTGCCCACCCTCTCCCACGGTTACTCCTCTATCAGTGTTCTAATTTGAGGGACCCCCCTCCCTCAACTCCGCCCACACTTTAGCCAAAAGGCTCAGCTGCTATTTCAATAAAGTCTCCAGAGCACGATTTGTTCCTGCTGCCCATACAGGGGGTGAGCAGGGTCCCGTTTCCAAAAACAGGATCCAGTTCCCCGCCCGTCCCTGTTCTTACAGCATGTGTGATGTGATCCATACATGTGCACATACATGCATACGTGTTGCTATATGTTACACATTCTCACTGCTACCACCCCGCTTCCTATTCGCCCAGTGCTGTTATAAGAGTTTCTGTGTCATGGCATGTATTCCCCCCAGAGTATATATGCGATACAGTGTAATACGGGAAATGCATTTCTCCTGAAATGCAATGCGTTAGTACCATAGACCGTATAAAAATATGGACGAAGCAACTGTGATGTCACCCATTGGTTTCAGCATACCATTTAGGAAGCCTCGATTTTGGCAATTTGAACAGTGCCATTTTGACATTTTGAAGCCGGGTGTGATTGCTATTGGACGAGAGCGTGAACTGAAGATCCGCGGAGGACCATGGCTCTGGATCTGACCGTATCGGATGAGGACCAGAGGATAGCCACGCCCCTAAAGCATATTCTAGCTTTATCCTATATTCTAGTCTATATGGGACCATAATTTGCAAAAATGAACATCACGATATATTGAAGGAGACTTGAAACTTGCCATAGGTACCATGATGTGGAAAATCATTATTGGAATAATAAATCAGATGGGAAAGTAGGGTCATTTTCTCTGGGACTTCTATAGCATTTAACTTCTATCTGCAACCACCGACGTCGCCATCTGCTGGCCATCAAATAGAATGCAATTTTTAGAGATTTCGTCATCGACCTCACTTTCCAGACCCGGGTGCTGCGTCCATCTTTTTATACAGTCTATGGTAAGTACATGTATCACCTTTGACCAGTTTGCCTTCCAGCTCATGTTCAGGGTATGTAGATCATAGACTAGGGCTGCCTAAAACATTCCCTAGAGGTCCTGCACGTTTTTCCACCCCTAACAATGCACACCTCATTCAACAGTTAAAGATTGTATTAAGCAGCTATGCAGTAGAAGCAGGTGTGCCAAATTGGGGTTGAAATGAAAACGTTCAGGACGGTGGATCCCCAAGAACATGGTTGGGCAGCCATGCCATGGACTACACCAAAAAAAAAGTGGGCCAAGCCCTTGTTATATCACCTGTTGACTGTTTTTGAGTTTGGCATAAAGAAAAGCACTTTGGCACACATAGGCGTACATTTTTCTTATATGAAAAAAATTACTCACTTCATGGTTTTGAATGAAAGTTACTATTGTTTTGATGAAAATAGGAGCATAAACACTGGAGCCAATTATAGTGGAGCTAGTGATCAACATCTCTCAAAAAGATCAGAAAGCTTTGTAAATTAAATTCTTTTGTGGCCGCTTCGAGCAGACTTATGGTCCTTTACGCTCCCATAGGTCTTCTAGTCAGTGCTTGTACGTAAACAACAGTTTTGATTGGCTGCCCTATAAACAGAAGCTTCACTGACTGGTTAAAATATAAATCTCTGCGCTACTTATTTCAGCTAAACTTTTACTAAGGGACTGACAGCAAATGTCATGGACACTGTTGCTCTCACAATTGAAATAACTGAAAATCTTAACTCTGTGTTCCTTGTGTGTAATTAAACCCGTGGAAATTCTAATGCAAATGGCTGACTAGAAAACATTTTACGATCTCACTGCCAAGTGTATTGCCCTGAAATGTTATTTCAGCTTGTCTGCAGAAATAACCGCTGAGAGCTAGTCTTTCTGATCTTGCTTACTTTAGTTGTAGGAAAATTGCTAGTCTTGTTGAGCTGAATGGTCTGTTACTGCATTATCTCATGTTTTACTATTTAATGTTAGATTATGCTGCTAATGTTGAAACTAAAAGGGCGAGCTTTTGGAAGTCCTAATCAGTGCAGTTGGTCTGCATGTGCGCTGAAGTTCCTGGAGCTATGTGTAGCTGTATGTTACTGATCCCTCCTGTACATTACTGAGGTCAAATTTTATTACTCTACCAACAATTATATCCCTCTTTTCAAAAAGTTTTACCCCTCCTACCCTTCCCATGCCAGAGAATGGCAGGATTAGCCTCCGCATGTTTCCACAGAAAACAGAAGTTAAGTTTGGAATTGCGGATAATTTTTCAGTTTTGCTTGGCTGAATCTGAAATCTGAATTTGTACTTGGGCAAATTCAGGGTATTTACCTTTCGATTTATTTTTGCTTATCTCGGGGGGGGTTACCACCATTGTTTGGAAGAGTGCAGTCAACCCTTATAAAGAGTCGTAGTTGGTTTTATTCATGTACTTTATTTTACTTTCCCATAATTGTAGAGCAGCGTTCAAGAACTCTGATATTTTTCAAATGACCAGCAGCGATTGTTCTATCAGCATTAGTATGTTAAGTACCTTACTATCACATACACATATGTTATCTCACTGCTTACCACTGGGCTTATGTGAATCTGAAGGGTTAATTGACAGGTTAGTTGGAATTTGTGGCTCATTAGTCCGTAAAGCTTTAAAGCAAGCTCTGGAATGTCTTGTGTCAGCTGCAGTGAGAGCGCAGTGCTGGCCGAACAGAAGCAGGTCTTAATGCGGACTGATAGAACAGAGACAGTGGGGTGAATCGTTCAGCTCTCGGGCTCTCTCTGATGAGTAATTACGAATCCTGAGTCGGTATGTGGTCCCTGGAGGCCGGCCAGCCAGCAGCACAGAAGCCCAGCTGAGACAGCGTATCTCTTGGGGGCAGAGGTCTTAACCTGGGGCCCAGGCTTTGACACCTGCTAGGCCTCTTTGCGGTTGGGTGCTGAGCTGTCATTGGCAAAACAACTGAAAAATCTAACCCTAACCCCCCCCCGCAAGCCATCTGTCTTCGTTACTCAAGTATTGTTGAAGGAGGCCGCAGTGCTTGTCTTTTAATTCTTAACAAAACATGAACTAAGGTTCCTAGGTACATTAATAAACATGTCATAACAAGAGAAATCACTCTTTTAGCCATTGATGTTTCATTTTAATGTGCAGCCTGCTAATTACGTTTACATTTTACTGTCTTGTAGCATTAGAACAGGACCATCTTGTCCCTAAACTGGACACTATCCCCCTCTCCCTCCCCAGCCAATCACAAGACTTATTTTAATAGCCACTTTGTGTTTATGTATACAGCTTTTTGGAATATGAGCCAGAGATGATGAGCTAGAATCATTTCAGCTTTGTAGAAAGTAAGCAAGGGTAAAAGTGGCCATTGGATAGAGCCCATAGGAGTGGCGCATGTCAACAACTTTGTCATTGACCACTCTTAATATTCAGGTCATGAATATTCATTTTTGTCCAAACTGAGGTTTGAGACATGCAACTGGATTGCTGGCTTTGTTTATATGGTGTTTGCAATGGCTTGCATTTGGCATTTGCTCTTAATTTTTCTTCATCATGTAACTATAGCACTTTTCCCATTGCCAACTTATGACGTGAAAGTGATCAATACAAACTGTTGCTAGTTCTGATGCGAAAGTGATAGCTTGGCCGCTCAAGAGTTAGCAGAATGATGGCATTACTATTCTGGTGCTTGGTTTGCTTTTAAATTGCGCTATTCAGTTATGTGATGAACAGCATCTCAGTCATGATCTGATTAGGCCACCACTAATGCCTCGATAAATAGAACCACTAGAAATGTGTCTCGCAATCAGAAAATCCCTATGGAGTACTAAAGTGTTGACGTCACGCTGGAGCAGGAAGTAAAATTTCCCATTCATTTTACCCATAGATGTTTTTTTCAGTTCACTTTTGAAGCACTTTCCGTTGTTTACCAGCCTCCATCGATTTCAAGATTTTACGTCATATTTCTGAGTAACAAAAAATGTTGTTTTCCTTGACCAGAGTCAGCTTCAATTTAAATCATTTTAATTTTTCGCCACCATGCTAATCCTATTTGCAGTCTAAAAACTACACGTCCCATGATCCTCCTAATTCCCGGGCAGAATGAGTTTAAAATGCGTTACAAATTACCTGCAGCTTGCCGTAGCTATTTGTTTGCTTAGCTTGGTGAGACTGTGAATTCGTCAGCCACTCTACGCTCTACTTAGTTATATTTACTTGCTAGATATCAAGTTTTACAACTAGCGCCAATTTAATAGCAAAGCATCTTTGGCCATCGTCTCTTTGGTTAAAAACTCGCTAGCTAGCTAGCACATGAGCTAATCAGCTTTGTCAACGCATAACTGACCGAGCTACGTAGCTAATTCAGGTCTGCTTACTCATCTAACGCGAGTTAAGTGTCGAAATAATCGCAATTCGTTGTTTTTAAGCGATTAATATTCACCAGGTGAGGCAAGCCGAGCAAGCAAACTGACTTTTAGGTGGCTAACTTAGCCAGCGAGGTAGTTTACCGACTTCGGTGGGCGGCTGACTAACGTCATATTAGGTGGCAATATGTAAATAACGTACCATTTCGCGAAGTGTTCCCAGCTCGACGCTAGCTAAGTATTAGCCAAATAATGGCTATTCACCATTTATATTGACTTAACTAGCTCACTAGCTAGGCTAGCGAACTAGCGATTTTGCTAGCTTAGCCATTAATAGTCGGTGAATTTTAATGCTAGCTAGCTTGCTAAATGACAGTAAGCGACATTAAACCAACCATTTACCGTTAATATTGATTTAGCAATGTGCACAAGGTGTAATAAGCTTACTAGCTGGCTAGCTAGGTGGTTCGCTAGCGTAGCTAAATGCTAGCTAGCTAAATGGCGAAATAATTCATCATGATCCATTCATTTGTAGGCTTGTAGCTAAGCTACCTGATAGTGGCCCCCTATGTGGTAACGGATGCACGGACATAGGCAACGGCAATTTGAAGCACTGATGGGTTATTGTGCGTTGTGAACGTTTGCTGAAACCGAGGTACCTCATTGATTGGGATCAAATCATGGGGCACTCGTCAGCTTATGCAATTGGTATGTAGTTCGCAGAAGGAGACTACAAACTGGACAACAAGTGCGAAAGCATCTAACAACGGTTTTGATGTGATCATTTGTATCTGTATACCCCATAGGCTAATCTCGGAGCGAGGCAGCTCATAAAATTAATGCGAGTTCGAGTAATGCCAGAAAGTTTCCAAACCCCATTATAAATTCCCATAGGGATTTTACTTCCGACACCAGAAGCAAGTAGCGGTGACGTCATCACTTCTCTCCTTACGAAGATAATCTTTCAGAAAATAATGAAAAATAAAATCAACATGCCATCTAGTATCCCCAGTGCACTGCCAGACACGGCCATTCTTAGTTTTGCTGGTCAAGCCTCGTTTTGGCTTTGGAATGTATGGTTTGCATGGAATTTGAGAGTGGTCAGTGATTGCCCCATTATGGTTTTAGAGCAGGGTTAGGGAACCTTCTCCAGAAAGAGCCACTGTGGGTGCAGGCTTTCATGCCAACCAGGCTGCTACACGCCTGGTTGATTAGTAGAATCAGTAGTCCCTGTTTCAGAGACTATGGGTGGTATTCAGAAACGCCACTCACACTCACCCTCCACTCACCATATAGTGACTGGAGTGTGAGTTAGAGATCGACCTACCACTAACCGAGGGAGCGGTCCCAATCATTGCCAGTTGCTATTCACAAATGCCACTCGAGCATAACTGATAGTAGTGGGTACCAGAGTCGGTGCGTCGGCTGCTGCAAAGGGAAGCTTAATCCTCATTTCAGTGCTGAATGACCTAAACCTGCCGCAGTTTACTTTTCTTGATTAGAAAGTTTCTCAGACTAATTGGTAGAACGACAATCAAATTTGTTTTTGATAGCGTTGTTATGCATTGCTTCACAAAATTATGAGGCGTTTCTTTTGCACTTAAATGACGTCGTAAAATATCAACATGTCTTCATAAATTCTGTGGTCGAGTGGCTCGCGAAAGGCGCAAAACAGCCCGCGAGGCTCACGAAGCAACAAGCTGTGAAACGTGCCAAACATTGCCTTCTACATTTAGCAATTCAGGATGTAGAAAAGAATGGATTCTCGTGACTTACGGCTAAATGAGCCTCGCAGACCAATCCACACGGCGCCCCACGAGCCAGTTGAGCGCAGAATTTTCCAACCCATGGGTAAAGAAAAGCGCGAGAAATCCGAATGCATGAGAGTTGACAGGTATGCGTCCTTAATGACAACTGGCCACACCTGAGAATGTTGAGAGTTTTTGGAGTTTCTGCAATGGTAATTTAAACGAATAATTGAAAACAGGGCAAGAATTATTAGTGCTCATTCTAACTTAACAAGTAGAACTGGTGACACACGATGGTCCTTAGGATTTTTGGAGTTCAAGTAAATTCAATTTTATTAAATGATTGAAAACAGGTCATGTCCAATCATTATTTTTAAGGGATGGTTTTGAGCTTACTGGCGTAAGTTAGTGCGGCTCAAGGGAGGCGTTCCCTGTACTCAACCTTCACTCAGAAAGGGACACTAATTTCAGTGTGAATGAAGTCTCTGAAAGCAAAAGAGTGTTAGGGCAACCTCTGACTCATTAAGTATAACCTAAAACTAACTAAGTTTTAGTACTCGCTCAAACTCAATAAGTGTGAGTGTCGTTTCTGAATACGAGCCTATTTCTTGTGATTAACACCTATTGGGGGCACGGAAGGATGTTCTTTGTTATTGGGGGTCACCTGTGCTTAAAGTTCAACAATGCCAGTTGCACGCATTAGTATTCTTTGAATAGGCATACCTAGGATACAGAAAGCACCAGGCACGGATGGGGGTCGAGCCCATGATCCTCGGTTTACAAGACCGCTGCTTTACCACTTGGCCACCATGTCATTTGGTTAAATTTTATACTTCGTGTGCAGTCACACCAATGGTCAAAGTGAAGACATATCCAATGGGGAAGGTCCTTTTTGTAGTCAATGGCATAGATTAGGGTATGTTTGTTTGGTTATCAGAAAAGGCCGTGGTAGTTTCCACTGAAATCCAATCAGTACGAGATGCATGCAGATCAGCTGCATTTGTATTCTTTAAGAGGGCAGACCCATATAGAAGATGCTGGGCACAAACCGGGATCAAATTCACTACCTTCAGTTTACAAGGCAAACGTTGTTCCACTTGGCCACTATGCCATGAACTCAATGAGTATTGGAACTATCATGTTTGAAAATGCTATTATAGAAACTGAGGGCCATGTCAGAATTCAAACCCACAGTCTTTGGGTTACAAGACCATCTCCTTGTTGCTGGGTCACTGCACCACAACACTTTCTCATGGATATATAATATTGTATCGTGGTTAATTAAATCCAATGGTTCATTTTCTTATTGTATCAATATGTAGTGAATAAGTATGGGGATATTTGCACATTCTTTCCACACTAAAATATACATGTTGAGTTTCTGCAAAAAATGTGACTCGAACTTGTGCTACACAGCTGTATTTAGTAACCTCAGTCATACGTAAATGAAATAAAGAGTTCATACAGCATATTTACCGCCATAGCTAATGTGACATAATGCCTCCATAAACCATAGCTAAATAAATGTTGTGTTTTTAAGCTTGACTTAACATGTTCTTATGATGTCATCCTTAATTTACTATTAGCCATTTTGGCATGGTTTAAATAATAAAGCAAAGCCTTCGGAGCCCTCGGGTTCCCGAAAATGTCAGTTCAAATGTCACGGAAATCTCCAGTGTTCCAAAGTGTTGGTGGAGATATTCTATTCCCTCGCTAATGTTCTCAGTTGAGTTATTACTGACCTGCGTAATAGCGCAGTCAGAACCTCAAATTAGGCAGTTTTCAGGCTGACAAAGGGGGCGGTTTGAGTTCATGAGAGTCTTACATTTGACAACACTAAACTGGGGTGCATTTCCCAGAATCACAGATGCTAACTTGCATAGTTGGAACCATTGACTGTGAATGGACCAACTATGTAAGCAATATAGTTAGCAACTACACTTTTGTGAAATATCAGAGATAGAGAATGAAGCCCATGCTACAAGAGACAGCTTGCCACTGGCTGCAAATTCTAGAGTCCAGGCACGGATGGGGTTCGAACCCGTGATTTTCGGTTTACGAGACCGACGCCTTACCACTTGGCCACCGCGCCATCCTATGATGGCTTGGTGTCCAGAGATGTTTATGAGAAGGCCATACATCCACGTCTCCATTCCTCAGTCGACAGAAGAAATTATGTGGTTTTGCATAACCAGTGTTTCGCACACAAATTTTACCCCACAGATTCTCACATCTGGCCCTCATGGTCACTATGCTACTGGATTTCTCCTCTGTCTCACATTACGTGGTCAGATCTCTCGAATTGCACGGATGAACTTCTACCTCGATTTGTAAGTGAGCTTTTGATTATGGTTTATGTTGGAGTCAATGTCAGGGGTAAAGATGGAGGCTGAACCTCTGCAAAATTAGTTTGTCAAATTTGAAGAAAAAAATGGTTTGTTTTAGACTTCATGATGAAGTCCACTGTAATCCTACCAGTTCCAGATGAAACAATGCTCAACGGCATGACATTGAAAGTAATGTAGACTTCACCAAGGTAACTTCTGGTGAGGAAAGTGAATAATATCCTTTGCAGAAGGATGGGTGATGAGTGGAGCTACAAGTGAGAGGAGGTAGAAAGAAGAGAAGAAAGGAGCATGGAAGACAGATTAGGCATGACTGAGGGTCAAACTCGTGATCTCTCTTTCATGTGATCAACATACTATATGCAGGTGGAGACTGCACGTGTGATGGTCAACCTACTTTTCATGGTGGACTGTTAAAGAAGGCCAATGTGAATGAAAATCCAGTGTAGATCTCTCATTTTCAATTCTCAAGTGAAGAAAAACAACAATCAGCAGGGCAAGCGCACAATCAATGCCAGGATACCTGTTGTCTATGATTACAAACAGCATGCATCATGTGGAAGATTATGGAAACCAAAGGCACTACTCCAATGAAGTTTTACACGGTCATAACTTATGCAGTGTTCCCATATGACGGCCTACGGACTCTAACATATTCCCACAGAACAGAAGGCCAGTTAGAATCTGTGCACCTTCCTAAGTGGAACATGCCATTGGGGTACTTTTTCAGCAATTGAAGGCACAGACAAGATAAGAACCCATGGTCTTTTAGCCACAAAATTAATAACTTTCCTAATGACCTAACCAGATAACCCACCACATACGCATAGAAAATATGGCAAGAAGGACTCAGACATTGTGAACTAAGCGCGTGCTGTAGTAGACAGCTTATCACTCACTGCAAGCACCTTATTGAGGCCAGGCACGGTCAGGGTTCGAACCCGTGATTTTTGGTTCACACGACCAATGCCTTAACACTTGGCCACCATGCCTTCCTAGTGATGTTTATGAGAAGGCCATACATACACGTCTCCACACATCAGTCGACAGAAACAATGATGAGGTTTTGCATAACCAGGGTTTTGCCCACATTTTTTACCCCACAGATTCTCAAATCTGGTCTTCATGGTCAGTATACTGCTGGATTTCTCTTCTGCCTCACATTTTGTGGTCAGATCTCTCGAATTGCTAGGATGAACTTCTGCCTCAATTTGGGAGTGCAATTTTGGTTATGGTGTTGGAGTCAATGTCAGGAGTAAGGATGGAGGCTGAACCTCTAATTTGTTGAGTTTGAAGGAAAAAAATGGTTTGTTTTAGACTTCATGATGACATCCACTGGAATCCTACCAGTGCCAGATGAAAAAGTGCTCAATGGCATGACATAGAAAGTAATGTAGACTTCGCTAAGGTAACTTCAGTTGAGGAAAGTGAATAATATCCTTTGCAGAAGTAACTCACATGATAATCTACGTTTCTCCATCTGGCTTGCATTCATCCTGCCCTTCACTGGCTTTAGATGGCATCAATTCAAAATGACGATTTAAGAAGCAAGGATGTTAGCTTTAGCTAATGCATGTTTCTTTGACTCCATGTCCCTTCTTACTTTTCAAACATTTCTTTCCTGTCTGCCTGTGGGGTGGAGCTACATTTGAGAGACAGTAGAAGTGAGAGAAGAAACGGAGCTAGGAAGACAGGACAGGCATGACTGAGGGTCAAACTCATGATCTCTGGTTTATCTAATCTTTCATGTGATCAACATGCTACATGCAGGTGGAGACTGCACATGTGATGGTCAACCAGCATTTCATGGTGGACTGCAAACAAAGGCCAATGTGAATGAAAATCCAGTGTAAATATCTCACTTTTGATTCTCAAGTGAAGAAAAACAACAATCAGCAGGGCAAGCACACAACCAATGCCAGGATACCTGTTGTCTATGATTACAAACAATGTGCATCATCTGGAAAATTATAGAAACCATAAGCACTACAAACCATATAACCATCTGTCTTCATTCCTCAAGTATTGTTGAAGGAGGCCGTAGAGCTCATCTATGAATTCTTAATAAAGAATGAACTAAGGTTCCTAGGTACAGTAATAAATATATAATAACAAAAGAAATCACTCTTTCAGCTATGCATGTTTCATTTTCATGTGCAGCCTGTTAATTATGTTTACATTTTACTGTCTTGTAGCATTAGAATAGGACCATCTTGTCCCTAAACTGGACACTATCCCCCTCCTCCACCCCAGCCAATCACAAGACTTATTTCAGTAGCCACTTTGTGTTTCAGTATACAGCTGTTTAGAATATCAGCCAGAGATGATGAGCTAGAATCATTTCAGCTTTGTAGAAAGTAAGCAACAGGTAAAAGTGGCCATTGGATAGAGCCCATAGGAGTGGCACATTTCAACAACTTTGTCATTGACCACTCTTAATATTCAGGTCATGAATATTCATTTTTGTCCAAACTGAGGTTTGAGATGTGCAACTGGATCGCTGGCTTTGTTTACATGATGTTTGCAATGGCTTACTCGTGGAAGAGAACCGTGATTTGGTATTTGCTCCAGATTTTTCTTCATCATGTCACTATAGCACTTTTCCCATTGCCCAACTCATGACGTGAAAATGATCAATACAAACTGTTGCTAGTTCTAATGCGAAAGTGATAGCTTGATCGCTTAAAAGTTAGCAGAATGATGGCATTACTATTCTGGTTCTTGGTTTGCTTTTAAATTGTGCTATTCAGTTATGTGATGAACAGCATCTTTGTCATGACCTGATTAGGCCACCACTAATGCCTTGATAAATAGAACCACTGGAAACGTGTATCTCGATCAGAAAACCCCCATAGTTCCGGCCTTTCATCTCTCCTTACGAAGATCATCTTTCAGAAAATGATGAAAAAAAAATTAGCCTGCCATCTAGTATCCCCAGTGCACTGCGGGACGCAGCCATTCTTAGTTTTGCTGATCAAGCCTCGTTTTGGCTTTAGGATGCATGGTTTGCTTAGAATTTCAGAGTGGTCAGTGATTGCCCCATTATGGTTTTAGAAACTATTTCTTGTCATTAACACCTAATGGGGCACTGAAAGATGTTCTTTGTTATTGGGGCCACTTATGATTAAATTTCAACAATGCTAGTTACAAGCATTAGTATTCTTTGAATGGGTTTACCTAGGGTACAGAAAGTGCCAGGCACAAATGGGGGTTGAACCCTGATCTTCAGTTTATAAGACTGACACCTTACCACTTGGCCACCATGCCATTTGGTTAAGTTTTATACTTTGTGTGCAGTCACACTAATGGCCAAAGTGAAGACGTATCCAACTGGGGAGGTCCTTTTTGTAGTCAATGGCATAGATTAGGGAAGGTTTGTTTGGTTATCAGAAAAGGCCATGTTAGTTTCCAGTGAAATCCAATCAGTATCAGATGCTTGCTGATCAGCTGCATTTGTATTCTTTAAGAGGGCAGACCCATATAGAAGATGCTGGACACAAACTGGGATCAAATTCACTACCTTCAGTTTACAAGGCCAATGTCATTCCACTTGGCCACTATGCCATGAACTCACTGAATATTGGAACTATCATGTTTGAAAATGCCATTATAGAAACTGAGGGTAATTTCAGAAGTCAAACCCACGGTCTTTGGGTCGCAAGACCATCTCTTTGTCCCTGGGTCACTGCACCACAACATTTTCTCATGCGATATATAATATTGTATCATGTGTAATTAAATCCAATGGTTCATTTTCTTATTGTATCAATACATAGTGAATAAGTATGGGGATATTTGCACATTTTTTTGCACTAAAATATGCATATTGAGTTTCCGCAAAAAAATGTGACTTGGACTTGTGCTGCACAGCTGTATTTAGTAACCTCAGTCATACATAAATGAAATAAAGAGTTCATACAGCATATTTACCGCCATATCTAATGTGACATAATACCTTCATTAACCATAGCTAAATAAATGTTGTGTTTTTAAGCTTGACTTAACATGTTCTTATGATGTCATCCTTAATGTACTATTAGCCATTGTGGCATGGTTTAAATAATGAAGCAAAGCCTTCGGAGCCCTCGGGTTCCCAAAAATGTCAGTTCAAGTGTTATAGAAATCTCCAGTGTTCCAAAGTGTTGGTGGAGATATTCTATTTCCTCGTTAATGTTCACAGTTGAGTTATTACTGACCTGCGTAATAGCGCAGTCAGAACCTCAGATAAGGCGGTTTTCAGGCTAGAAAGGGGGTGGTTTGGGTTCATGAGAGTCTTCCATTTGACAACACTAAACTGGGGTGCATTCCCAAAATCACACTTACATTGTTAGAACCATTGGCTGTGAATGGACCATCTATGAAAGCAATTACACTTTTGAGATACATCAGAGATTGAGAATTATGTCCATGCTGTAAGAAACAGCTTGCCCCTGGCTGCAAATTCCTTCTAGAGTGCAGGCACGGACGGGGTTCGAACCCGTGATCTTCGGTTTACGAGACCGACGCCTTACCACTTGGCCACCGCGCCATCCTATGATGGCTTGGTGTCCAGCGATGTTTATGAGAAGGCCATACATCCACGTCTCCATTCCTCAGTCGACAGAAGAAATTATGTGGTTTTGCATAACCAGTGTTTCGCACACAAATTTTACCCCACAGATTCTCACATCTGGCCCTCATGGTCACTATGCTACTGGATTTCTTTTCTGTCTCACATTACGTGGTCAGATCTCTCGAATTGCACAGATGAACTTCTACCTCGATTTGTAAGTGCGCTTTTGATTATGGTTTATGTTGGAGTCAATGTTAGGGGTAAAGATGGAGGCTGAACCTCTGCAAAACCAATTTGTCAAATTTGAAAAAAAAATGGTTTGTTTTACACTTCATGATGAAGTCCACTGTAATCCTACCAGTGCCAGATGAAACAATGCTCAACGGCATGACATTGAAAGTAACGTAGACTTCACCAAGGTAACTTCTGGTGAGGAAAGTGAATAATATCCTTTGCAGAAGGATGGGTGATGAGTGAAGCTACAAGTGAGAGAAGGTAGAAAGAAGAGAAGAAAGGAGCATGGAAGACAGATTAGGCATGACTGAGGGTCAAACTCGTGATCTCTGGTTTATCTAATCTTTCATGTGATCAACATGCTACATGCAGGTGGAGACTGCACGAGTGATGATCAACCTACTTTTCATGGTGGACTGCAAGAGAAGGCCAATGTGAATGAAAATCTAGTGTAGATATCTCACTTTTGATTCTTAAGTGAAGAAAAACAACAATCAGCAGGGCAAGCAGACAACCAATGCCAGGATACCTGTTGTCTATGATTACAAACAGCGTGCATCATGTGGAAGATTATGGAAACCAAAGGCACTAGTCCAATGAAGTTTTACACAGAAATAACTTATGCAGTGTTCCCATGTGACGGCCTACGGACTCTAACATATTCCCACAGAACAGAAGGCCAGTTAGAATCTGTGCGCCTTCCTAAGTGGAACATGTCATTGGGGTACTTTTTAAGCAATTAAAAATACAGACAAGATAAGAACCCATGGTCTTTTAGCTACAAAAGTAGTGACCTTTTTAATCACCTGCACACATAGAGAATATAGCAAGAAGGACTCAGACATCGTGTACTAAGTGCATGCTGCTGTAGATAGCTTACCAATCACTGCGAACATCTTATCGAGGTCAGGCACGGAGGGGATTTGAACCCCCGATCGTCAGTTTACGAGGCCCACGCCTTATCACTTGGCTACCATGCCTTCCTATGATGTTTTCGTGTCCAGTGATGTTTATGAGGAGGCCATACATCCACATCTCCACACATCAATCGACAGAAACAATGATGAGGTTTTGCATAACCAGGGTTTTGCCCACATTTTTTACCCCACAGATTCTCAAATCTGGTCCTCATGGTCAGTATACTTCTGGATTTCTCTTCTGCCTCAGATTTTGTGGTCAGATCTCTCGAATTGCAAGGATGAACTTCTGCCTCGATTTGGGAGTGCAATTTTGTTTATGGTTTGTGTTGGAGTCAATGTCAGAAGTAAGAATGGAGGCTGAACCTCTAATTTGTTGAGTTTGAAGGAAAAAATGGTTTGTTTTAGACTTCATGATGACATCCACTGGAATCCTACCAGTGCCAGATGAAAAAGTGCTCAATGGCATGACATAGAAAGTAATGTAGACTTCGCTAAGGTAACTTCAGTTGAGGAAAGTGAATAATATCCTTTGCAGAAGTAACTCATATGATAATCTACGTTTCTCCATCTGGCTTGCATTCATCCTGCCCTTCACTGGCTTTAGGTGGCATCAATTCAAAATGAAGATTTAAGAAGTAAGGATGTTAACTTCTGCTAATGCATGTTTCTTTGACTCCATGTCTCTTCTTACTTTTCAAACATTTCTTTCTTGTCTGCCTGTGAGGTGGAGCTACATTTGAGAGACAGTAGAAGTGAGAGAAGAAAAGGAGCTAGGAAGACAGGACAGGCATGACTGAGGGTCAAACTCATGATCTCTGGTTTATCTAATCTTTCATGTGATCAACATGCTACATGCAGGTGGAGACTGCACGAGTGATGGTCAACCAGCATTTCCTGGTGGACTGCAAACAAAGGCCAATGTGAATGAAAATTCAGTGTAGATATCTCACTTTTGATTCTCAAGTGAAGAAAAACAACAATCAGCAGGGCAAGCACACAACCAATGCCAGGATACCTGTTGTTTATGATTACAAACAACATGCATCATCTGGAAAATTATGGAAACCATAAGCACTACAAACCATATAACCATCTGCCTTCATTCCTCAAGTATTGTTGAAGGAGGCCGCAGTGCTTGTCTATCAATTCTTAACAAAGCATGAACTAAAGTTCCTTGGTACACTAATAAACATATAATAACAAAAGAAATCACTCTTTCAGCTATTCATGTTTCATTTTCATGTGCAGCCAGTTAATTACGTTTGCATTTTACTGTCTTGTAGCATTTGAATAGGACCATCTTGTCCCTAAACTGGACACTATCCCCCACCCCCACCCCAGCCAATCACAAGACTTATTTCAGTAGCCACTTTGTGTTTCAGTATACAGCTGTTTGGAATATCAGCCAGAGATGATGAGCTAGAATCATTTCAGCTTTGTAGAAAGTAAGCAAGAGGTAAAAGTGGTCATTGGATAGAGCCCATAGGAGTGGCACATTTCAACAACTTTGTCATTGACCACTCTTAATATTCAGGCCATGAATATTCATTTTTGTCCAAACTGAGGTTTGAGATGTGCAACTGGATCGCTGGCTTTGTTTATATGGTGTTTGCAATGGCTTGCATTTGGCATTTGCTCTAGATTTTTCTTCATCATGTCACTATAGCACTTTTCCCATTGCCAACTTATGACGTGAAAATGATCAATACAAACTGTTGCTAGTTCTAATGCGAAAGTGATAGCTTGGCCGTTTAAAAGTTAGCAGAATGATGGCATTACTATTCTGGTGCTTGATTTGCTTTTAAATTGCGCTATTCAGTTATGTGATGAACAGCATCTCAGTCATGACCTGATTAGGCCACCACTAATGCCTCGATAAATAGAACCACTGGAAATGTGTATCGCAATCAGAAAACCCCCATAGTTCCAGCCTTTCATCTCTCCTTACGAAGATTGTCTTCCAGAAAATGATGAAAAATAAAATCAGCATGCCATCTAGTATCCCCAGTGCACTGCAGGACACGGCCACTCTTAGTTTTGCTGATCAAGCCTCGTTTTGGCTTTAGGATGCGGTTTGCTTAGAATTTCAGAGTGGTCAGTGATTGCCCCATTATGGTTTTAGAGACTATTTCTTGTGATTAACACTTAATGGGGAACTGAAGGATGTTCTTTGTTATTGGGGGCCACCTGTGCTTAAATTTGAACAATGCCAGTCACAAGCATTAGTATTCTTTAAAAGGCATACCTAGGATACAGACAGCACCAAGCACAGATGGGGGTCCAACCTATGATCTTCAGTTTATAAAAGCAACAGCTTACCACTTGGCCACCATGCCATTTGGTTAAGTTTTATACCCTGTCTGCAGTCACACTAATGGTCAAAGTGAAGACTTATCCAACGGGGAAGGTCCTTTTTGTAGTAAATGGCATAGATTAGGGAAGGTTTGTTTGGTTATCAGAAAAGGCCACGTTAGTTTCCACTGAAATCCAATCCGTACCAGATGCGTGCAGATCAGCTGCATTTGTATTCTTTAAGAGGGCAGACCCATATAGAAGATGCTGGGCACAAACCGGGATCAAATTCACTACCTTCAATTTATGAGGCAAACGTTGTTCCACTTGGCCACTATGCCATGAACACTGAATATTGGAACTATCATGTTTGAAAATACTATTATAGAAACTGAGGGCCATGTCAGAATTCAAACCCACAGTCTTTGGGTTACAAGACCAGCTTCTTGTCCCTGGGTCACTGCACCACAGCACCACAGCATTTTCTCATGCGATATATAATATTGTATCGTGTTTAATTAAATCCAATGGTTCATTTTCTTATTGTATCAATACATAGTGAATAAGTATGGGGATATTTGCACATTTTTTCCACACTAAAATATGCATATTGAGTTTCTGCAAAAAACGTGACTAGAACTTGTGCTGCACAGCTGTATTTAGTAACCTCAGTCATACGTAAATGAAATAAAGAGTTCATACAGCATATTTACCGCCATATCTAATGTGACATAATACCTTCATTAACCATAGCTAAATAAATGTTGTGTTTTTAAGCTTGACTTAACATGTTCTTATGATGTCATCCTTTATGTACTATTAGCCTTTGTGGCATGGTTTAAATAATGAAGCAAGGCCTTCAGAGCCCTCGGGTTCCCAAAAATGTCAGTTCAAATGTTATAGAAATCTCCAGTGTTCCAAAGTGTTGGTGGAGATATTCTATTTCCTCGCTAATGTTCACAGTTGAGTTATTACTGACCTGCGTAATAGCGCAGTCAGAACCTCAAATTAGGCAGTTTTCAGGCTGAAAAGGGGTAGGTTTGAGTTCATTAGAGTCTTCCATTTGACAACATTAAACTGGGGTGCATTCCCAAAAAACCACAGATGCTAACTTACATAGTTGGAACCATTGACTGTGAATGGACAGACTATGAAAGCAACTACACTTTTGAGAAACATCAGTGATTGTGAATTAAGTCCATGGTGTAAGAGACAGCTTGCCACTGGCTGCAAATTCCTTCTAGAGTCCAGGCACGGACGGGGTTCGAACCCGTGATCTTCGGTTTACGAGACCGACGCCTTACCACTTGGCCACCATGCCGTCTGACAGAAGAAATAATGAGGTTTTGCATAACCAGTGTTTCGCACGCAAATTTTACCCCACAGATTCTCACATCATGGTCACTATGCTACTGGATTTCTCTCCTGTCTCACACTACGTGGTCAGATCTCTCGAATTGCACGGATGAACTTCTACCTCGATTTGTAAGTGGGCTTTTGATTATGGTTTATGTTGGAGTCAATGTCAGGGGTAAAGATGGAGGCTGAAACTCTGCAAAACTAATTCGTCAAGTTTGAAGAAAAAAATGGTTTGTTTTACTCTTCATGATGAAGTCCACTGTAATCCTACCAGTGCCAGATGAAACAATGCTCAACGGCATGACATTGAAAGTAATGTAGACTTCACCAAGGTAACTTCTGGTGAGGAAAGTGAATAATATCCTTTGCAGAAGGATGGGTGATGAGTGGAGCTACAAGTGAGAGAAGGTAGAAAGAAGAGAAGAAAGGAGCATGGAAGACAGATTAGGCATGACTGAGGGTCAAAAACAACAATCAGCAGGGCAAGCAAACAACCAATGCCAGGATACCTGTTGTCTATGATTACAAAGAGCATGCATCATCTGGAAGATTATGGAAACCAAAGGCACTACTCCAATAAATTTTTACACAGCTATAACTTACCCAGTGTTCCCCTTCAGATTCTTAATATATTCCCACAGAACAGATGGCAAGTTAGAATCTGCGAGCCTTCCTAAGCAGGAGCATGGCATTGGGGTGCTTTTATTGCAACTAAAGGGTACAGACAGGATTAGAACCCATGGTCTTTGGGCTACAAGAGTAAAAACTTTTTGAATGACCTGCACACCTTACCAGATAACCCACCCCATACACAAACTTATTACACTGGCCACAAGCATCTTCCACATTTTATAAGTAAATCAATGGGTTTTTTTTTAATTAATTAATTTTTTGACTGTATAAATGCATAATTCTAAAGCTATGAAGAAAAAAAAACCCTTGTAGGATGAAATGGCATCATGCTTGGATTTTAAGAGAAAATTTGTGTTTCTCCTTTCCATTTACCCCTGAGGGATAAAAGTTTACTTCCTGCACACTGAAAAGAGTAAATATTGGATTTATTCCAAATGATTATGTCAACAGGTGCTGCAATACCATCTTATGTAATTTCCTACTGACTTCTAAGATTTGAGGCTGCATTGATGCATCAAGCTACGAAGAGGTTACTTGCAAACAAACCGCTAGAACCATGCGACGTTTTGAGGTCAATGCAGCTTTCTCGTTCTTAGGAGATGTTTACCATCTAGTGCCTCCATTTTGTCAGATGCCTATTGAATTGCTTTCACTCTATCACACAGGAATCCAGGGTTAAACCTAAGTGCGCGCTAAGGCCAATCGGTCAGGTCCTGTGACTTTAGCTGTGAGGGTGCTGGGGTTCTGTTAGCGGAGGTCACTGATGCTGGGCTGTCATTTTTTTTCTTTTAGGCCTGCATACCATTGCAGGTTCTTCAGAAACAAATTTCCACCCTTAAAATGTGGCTGATCAAAATAATGATGAAATTTCTCAGCAGAGACTTTACTGGGAATACTAAAGGGATTATCAGGTTAGTAAGCACCGCTACACTATAAAAAGTCAATCTACACATTTACGTTACTGCTGTCAAAATTGCATTTGTATGAGTCTTTTGGTGTGTGTGTGTGTGTGTGTGTGTGTATGCATGGGTATGGGTCTGAGACTGGACAGAGAGAGAGAGAGACTCAGAGAGTGAGAGAGAGAGAGTCTGAGAGACAGATAGAAAGAGACAGACGAAGACTGCATTTTCCAGCTACATTAGGAACCAGGCAGATGCACTTTTGCCTTGTAATCGGAGTGGAATCGCACCCTCACCCCTCTTCTCTCCACCCCTGACCCATTGTGGATCTATTTCTGTTTCAGTGAGTCGCTGTGCCAGCTGTCCTTTTCCATAAACACCCCCCACTCAAAAAAAAAGAGAAAATACCCCATGAGACTTGTGAGCTATGAATCAATAACATGTGTTGACTGCATTTAAAAACAGTAAATGCCATAAAAAATGCTATCATGCTGTATATCACAAGAATTGGCAATTGCAGTCCTAGAGGGTTGGTGCGTATGCAAGTTTTTATCTCCACCTGACTATCCTGACTAAATTAGCTAATGGGCTACACCAGAAAACATGAGTTTGCTCATAGATTAGGATCTTCATGAAATGTTTCAGTTAGAGAAAAAAGAACTGGTTTTTGTGGTCATTCACCAGCTCCCACAGAAATGCAGTTAAAATACAAGATTTTGTGAATGATTTGGCTACTTAAGTAATAATCGGTCAGAAGTTGTCATAAAAGTCAAGAAGAGATATTGCTCTCCTCACCCATCTCTTACATACAGAGAGGTAATGTGGTTTGGACACCTGGGCTCTGCTCTTGAGGCTGGAAGGTTGTTGGGTCAAGGCACGCATGGGTGAAGAATTACAGACAGTAATTCAATGCAGAACAGTGTCTCTGAAATTTTGATGGGAAAAATTCCAGAGGACCTATTTTTAATCATTTAACCGCACAGACACAGGGAGTAAATATTGAAATGTCTCGTCAATGTGGTGGAAGGGATGGATTTCAGTGATGGAACGAAGTGGGTTAATGAGTGGGGCGACCAAACTGTCAGTCACTGAACCGCATCAATCAATCAAAAGACGTGACTCTCCACTATGCATCAAATAATTCTTTTTACTCTGTCCGTTACTCCTGAAACTTTTCAGCGTTCTGAACTTTGCATGAGTTAGCAATGCTGAACTGCGGAGATGTAAATTGTATTTTTTTGTGTGCCAGTCACAAATAACAAATGATGCCCTGCTCTCTTGTTGCAAATGTGTTACAGCGTTCAGTCATTCACCAGAAATAAACATGGAGGACAAGCGAATGACACGGCCATTTTTATGCCACTGGCACAGCAACTGATGTTTGGGACCATAGAGACCACCGACACAAGGCGTCTATGCGCTAGTGTTGTTCTTGGGGCACAAAGAGGGGAATGTTGTCCTGCTCTTTTTCCCCCTGTCATCTTAGCTGATTCACAGCCCACCCCATGTCAGTGGTGTGCATTACTCCCTGTTACTCCTCAGAGTCGGTGATCTTTACTGTGCTGTCAGCTCTGGCCCTTGGAATGTTACATCCTCGTAAGGTTTTCAGAACTTTTGTACCTGCTGATGGACTTCGGGTTGTACAGGATACGAGTATCTGCAAACTGCTAAAAATGTAATATTGTGTAATGTTACCTGTGGTAAAGGCGCTGTTGTATGAGCTTGGAGTCTGATCGCAAATTGAGCCCGAGCCAGACTGAAACTCGTCTAGACACATGCTAACAAGACGTGCTGGAATCTACTGCATCCATGTTTGTTTTTGGTGTACTACACCCACCTCCCTTGCACAGAGCTTTTTTGCCCTCACTTTGCCCATAGTGGTGGCCGCTGTAAACTCACAGAGCAGTGTCTAACCAATGTTACAAATCGTGGTGGAAATTTCTAGAGATCAGTTTCTTTTTGCTTTGCTTCATCAGGTTGGTAGGGTCATGCCCAAAGGGAAAGGAGTGGTTTTTGAAAGTGATGGGGGGAGGAATACAGGATACTTTCCTCATATTTAGCTTTGAAAAGCGCAGGAGACACTATTAAATGTTTTGACCTTTGATGTGGTCATGTCCAGCCCATCCGCCTTTATGCATTGTTTAAAAATCACTATGATCCATTTAAAGGGGGATGACAGATATTTACTTGCTGCTGAAACTTTAATAAAAGTGAAGATGCACTTATCAGTTGCTGTTACTTAACTGACTTGAACAGTCCGCTGCAGTGTCTGAAAGGTTCTTGGCGGATATACACCTGCTGGCTCGCAGTCACACAGTGTCTACAGACCAAGGCCAAAGGGTTTGTTTCAATCAATTAACAGCAACCAAGGAAGCTTTAAAACTGCCGATGATATTTACAAAGAGGGTCAGTGAGGCGGTGGCGGTGTTTTGTGGGGGAGAGTGTCGGCAGATGCGATTGGTGAGGATTGCGTGGGTTGGTTGGTTAATTAGAGGGTCGCGGAATGCCAGGGGAGAGAGAGACACTTTTCAGTGTTTCTCCTCATGTCTGCCCCCTAGTGGCAGTCCTTCAGGATCGCGACCAGCCTGTTATTCCACAGAACCGTACATGAGGGTCTGGTTTTGCAGGTGCAATATTGAGCCTGTCAAATCATTTTGAGTTCACTGGTTACCTAAAGAAATAACTGGCAATGCTTACAAATGCTGGAAGCAGACTTGATATCATTCCCACGCTCGACCGTATGACTGTCTGCCACTGTGACCTTAATTGACCATTAGATCAGCCACACTATTTATTTGTATTTCTGCTCATTATATGTGAGACACACTGCTGCTTCCTGACTAAAACAAACAAAAATTTCTATGCTTTTTCATTCACCTCGTCATTTTGATATCCAAATTTTGAGCAGGATGACCGTCGGTTAAAAAGTCTAGGGGGGCAGGTGTTGTTTGTACCATACAGGTTTGTTTTTTTTTATTTACTTACTTACTTCTTCAGAATTTTGAATCAGTGATCAAGAACACCACTGCATTCAATTTTGGTAGTGATGGTTATTTCAGCATCAGATTGTTCACTGAGGAACATGATCTGTCACCTTGAGTGGTGTAGGTACAAGTGGAATCTAATTCACATCAAGATGAGACTCTGTGGTATTTATGACTTCCTGGGAAGACACATTCCTTGCAAGATAAATGAATGCCAGTGATATTCACATATTTTCAGTGGAATGACAGCGAATATGAGAACCAAATCTGTTTCCAGTCAGGTTTCTTCTGTTTGCGCAGTTCTGAGAATTCTTTGAATATATCTCGAGGTCTTTCTTTATTTGAAGTGACAATATTTTAAAGAGCTATTATCAGTCCTACATGGTTCATTCGATAATGACATCCTGAAATTAGAGCTGATATTCTGAACTTTAATGGGAGTGGACTCACATTGATATCAAATGAAGCATGTTGGTAGTGGTGGTCCCCTTTAAAATTGTGTCTCTGATTTATGTTACAGCAACAGCTATACTGAAACAAGTGAGAATACCTGAGTGCATTATTCAGTATGCAGGTTATGTATTATATTTGTCTCGTTAGACACTTCAGTTTTCTTCCCATTCTGGCAGTTGAAGCAAAACGCAATACTGTGGCTAACCCCAGCGTCGTGCCTGTGAAAAACATACACGGGAGCCCATGCAAAGTTGTCAAGGCTCCAGCCAAAAGGACATCGCAGATTGTATTAGCTCAGAGTATGATGATACATTCCACATGCACCCAGCATCAATATCAGGGGCGTTTCAAAAATTCCACTAGAGGAAATTTAGTATGCCTGGTTCAGAAAGCACAGTACTATAATCTTATACACAAAGGAGTTCAGTATGCCTGGTTCAGTAAGCACAGTGCTATGACTTCATACACATGTCTTAAGAGTTTTGGAGTTCATTCACCACCCCCCCCAAAAAAAAAAAAAAACAACAACAAGATATGGTGATCCTCAGAAGTCTTACTTCTTTGTTGCCTCTTGTACATCTGTTTTGAATATCTACCGAGTGTTATTCTAGGGTTTACGATGCAACCAGCCTGAACTGGTTGACTCTGGGTTCCATTGTCACATGGCTAATGTTTGCTTTTGTACCAGGGGGCTTTGAAGAGTATTTTCATGTTTGCATTTGACAGTGACATAGGGCTGTAGTTTAGGCAGAGGATTACTGTCCCAACTTGGCTTAGAGGAAGTTCTGCTGGCTTCATCAGCGGAAATAGAGTTTGTCTGTCTTTTGGACAGGAAGAGACAGGTTCTGTGAAGCCAACCGCTAAGCAGAGGAGAGACAATACTGTCTAAGCAGTCTATAAACCTTTCCTTCCTGCTCTCTGGTGTTTACTCTTCATTTCCACCTCTATGATCAGTTGCCATGTGAATGAGACTCTTTGTAGAGTCATATGCCATTAGGCATTCTTTGTCCTTTCAAAAGTGTGGCACGGCATTTGCCATTATATACGGTCATACAACTTACAGTAGGTAATGTTCTCTAGTAATTTTAGAATTAACCATTTTTGTCTACTTTGTAAACTGCACTAAATGTATGATTACAGTGCTCTGCCAATTGCCATTAGCTGTACTGTGCAGTTGTATCTGGTTATGATGACTGTGCCATGTTTTCCACAGCATTATCATGGCACTGATGGCATAACTTTTTTGTTAGATTACTGTGAGTCAATGACTTAATTACTGGGTGCATATTAAAGTTACAATCTTCAATTGTTTTTAATGTTTATATTTATTGCATTCTAGAGACCAAGACTAAAAAGTAGTATTGCAATGGAGGGGCCAGATTTTTAAGCTTGATATTCCTCAATTTAGTCTCCATTTTGCTTGTTGTTTGTGTTCGTGTGCATGCGTGAGTGGATTTAGATCAGACTATGCCATTGTCTTTTTGTGCCAGCATATGTTCGTACCTCTGCGTGCACGCATATGCATCAGTATGCTTGAGTATGCAGTTGTCTGTGAGCTTATGTTTGCACGTGCATGTCCATAAGTGTGTGTGTGTGTGTGTGTGTGTGTGTGTATGTCTGTTCATGTGAGCTTGTGTTTCTGCACATGACGGCATTAGTGTTAGCATCTCAGCCCACAGCTAATGTCTAGATCTGGCAAGAGGTTGAGGGTAGTACAGTGGGGAAGACAACATTAAAGTACCTCTTTCCCCCTTTAGGAGGTGCGAATCAGATTCTTTTGGCTGTCCCTTTAATGTATATATAACCTGAAACACGAACTGTACACACTTACAGCATCGCTGCCACTCACACTGAAGTTTGAGCTGTGACATGTAACTCAGACTCTTTTAACAGGCTCCCCGAAGGGGGCCTATATTAAGGCATAGAGGTAGACTGGGAGAGGTGTGTTTGTAGGGGAGTGGCTAGTATTAAGTGGCCCCTGGTATTACTGGCCTCATTGGGATCATCAATTTTGTCCCCTGTACACCAGCTATTCTGTGATGGGGGATTCCCCAGTCAAGCAACTGTGTTGTGAAACCATGGAGGCCATGTAAATAAGACTTCTATGCATGAGTGCATTCATGTGTGTGTGTGTGCAAGTGTGTTTCTGTTAGTGCATGTGTTTGTGTGTGTGTGTGTGTTTGTGCATATATGTATGTGTGTTTCTGCGTGTTTGTGTGTATGCATGTGTGCTTCTGTATGTGTGATAATGATTATTAGGAGCCAGGCTTTTGATCTCTGACATCTTAAACAGCTGATGCTACGCAGTTATTGGCTCAGCTAGTACATGTATGTCTCAAGATAAGCCAGTAGGTGGCAGGCTTCCCTGTGAATCAATTTAGATCCAATGAGCTTTTCAGACCTGTTTTTAAAAGAAAATTTAAGGTACTTTCTGGGATCTATAGAATTGGAGTCAAATTTTACTGCCATCTAAACAGTTGACTTACAATTTATAATGTATATAAGACTGATGAAATGAGAGGTGCAATCTGTTGGTTGAGATGTCAAGCCAAGGTCCCAATTCACCATGGTCGTTAAGCGTCCAATGGCACTGCACCAGTGTATAGAGGTGCTAACAGCTCAGACATCCTGGTTTAAGTCCAGCGCATAGTTACGCAACACCAATCGTCCGTAAAGGACTGGCGGTGCTATGCTTATTTTGGGTAACAGTGGTGACAAGGGGCGGATATCTGTTAATGAAAGTCCCCTTTCTGTAACCTCCACCCCCAGCCTCCCCCCCGCCACACACACACACACATACACACACACACGCCTCTTAAGTAACAAAGCTTAAGTTTCATGTCTGACTCTGCATCTTTCCTGTCGGGGGTTTTAAGTCTCACGGAGGGCGGCCCTACGGTTCACTCAGGAATGCTAATTCAGATTCTGGACAAGTTCTGTGTAATTTCCAATCTGTGCTGCTCTCAGAGACAAGCAGGGGAAGTGCTACTGTCGTTTAGCTCTAATTGTTATAGTAGAACAAATTAGAGAGATTGTGATTGAGAAATTAAAAATCAAGTGGGCATTACAGATCCCGCATCTCAACTTTCTTATTCCACCTGCTGCTGACAAAGAATCAGCCCTCCATTCCAAATATCAGACTGTAAAAACTGCATCTGAGCAAGTGCTTTAGTCTTGTAATGGGACTACAAATGCTTTTTTTTTCTCTCATGTTGTAAGGCCACGCCTCCAGAAGTCCAGCTCACTGGTCTACTAAGACCCGGACTGCACTTCCTCATTATTCAATAATCACTTGCATCTGTTTGTAATTCCCTCTGAGTGGTAGCAGTGGTGTATAAATGTCCAAGCCTCAATCTGTATCATTGTGAGATCTCGTAACGTGACGCTTTGACGGTGCCGATAGTCTTGTGTGTAGACTTATCCCAGTATTCGCGTAATGAATTCTAAACTGTAGTTTAGAACTTCTAGCGCTGTTATTGTTAACGCAGCACATTATATTTTTAAAGGAACATCGTTTCCTATTTGCTTTCTGTTTGTAATTCATAGTGACTGTAGCCATGGCCCAGTCATTGTATAACTTTGCAGGGAAAACTTCCTTGCCTTTAGTTCCTGTTTGCTTGATAAGCATATTTTTTTTACCCAATCGGCAAGTCTTAAACTCAGTGAAAAATCTCACTGGAGATATTCTTTGCTTATTTAAAAATAAGTGATAAAGATAAAAATAAATCTAAATAGAAGGCATGTGTTGCAGTTGACTGATTTTTTTGTTTTTATGCTGCAAACCCTTGGAGTTTATATCAGTGGTCACCAACTCTGTTCTTGCAGATCTACCATTCTGTTGGTTTTCCCTAAAACTATATCAAAGTAGACCTCACGTTAAAGCAAAAGATCCTGTTTAGCAGCCAATTAGTGGAGTCAAGTATGTCAAATTTGGGTTGCAATGAAAGTCTACAGGATGGAAGGTCTTCAGGAACACAATTGGTCACCACTAGTTACCTCCGCCCAACGAAGTTGGAGAAGATTATGTGATCATTACCATTTGTCTGTTGGTTTGATTTGTAAGCAGGATTATGCAAAAAGATATGGATGGATTTTCCTCATATTTGGTGGAATGATTAAGTATTGTTAAAGGAAGAGGTCATTTGATTTTGGGAGGTCAAGGTCAAAGGTCAAGGTCAAGGGCATGCAAAAGCTCAAAAACACATTAAAAACATATTTGTGCAAAGACTACAGGACTGCATAAACACAGGGGTTGCTAGCTAATACTGGCAAAAATAACATTGAGTACATTGGCGGAGGTACTTGCGCTCTCTGAGCGCAGCTCTAGTTTATATGATCTGCAACAGGCACTTAACCAACAGCCACTGTAACTGCGTTTACATGCAGTCAATATTCGGGTTAAGGTCAATATTCCGGTTTCTGAAACATTCGGAATAACCCATTTACATGCGTGAGCAAACAGGGTTATTCCTGTATACATGGTAATTGTAATCAATTGGGATATCCCCATCAAAACAGCGACGCACGGACAACGTCTCGACGCACGGAGAACGTCATGACGTAATGCGCGTCATTTCCGCTTCTTCTTTCTGTATCCAAAAACACAAAAGACCAAGATTCCTTGCGAATAGAACATTCGCAGAACACAAATTAATGTTCCTTTCGATGGGGATATCCCGATAGGCTTATACATGACCAAATATTCGGGTTAGAAAAGGAGAAACCCAGGGGTCATTTTCCAGTTTTTAAAAACCGGAAATATGAGCATATTCCGGTTTTTCAAAAGGGTTATTGGTGTTTATATGGCCGTGCGCAACCAGGTTATTGCTAATATTCCGGTTCTGAAAGGGTTATTGACTGCATGTAAACTTAGTCATTGATTCAGCCACTCAGCTAAATCCCCTGAGCAAACATGAGATCGCAAATATCCGATGAGAATGTTTTTACCTGAGCATTTTAATGCCAATGACCATTCAAGTCAGTGGAGTTCCAGAAACTCTTACTTATAGAATTTAGGGGGTAAAATCCAAAAACACACAATATAAAGAGTATTAAAGGATTGATTGGGAGTCTGAAAGGGACCGCACACTGCAGAGAATGCATTAGTACACCAGCAAAGTGATGCGCTCAGTTCTAATTGACCTGATTAATTAATTTCTGCTGTGGTTAATCATCATGTGAAATTTCCTTTTTAAATAGTTTATTTCTGTGCATAAATTGCAAATTTAATATATCTACCAACCGCGGTTCCAGAAACAATGAGATTCTCACGTTACGTTACATGAGAAATTAGTGTGATTTCTGATTTAAAGCCCATGAAAAGCTGAGATTTACACAGAGAGTACATGGCAACTGAGAACAATTTGGTCTCCATTGAGCCAATTCAGGGAATGAAGTGAATTTCAAAGGAATTTCATTAATGTTGGCCATTGAACGCAATGAGCATTTGTTTCCATTCAGCAAGTTGAGTTTAAATACATTAACAGAACTGAAACACAAATGTCCTTGCGCCCAGAGCCTGCTGTATGTAGCCCAGCTTCTGCTGTTTGTTGTTTGTTTGGCACTCACTTCCTGTTTGTCTGCATATCACTTCCTGTTTCTCCCTCAGAGCCGGCGGCTAGCGATGGGCGCTCATCGGCCACGGATGACGAGGCGCTGCTGCACGTGCGCATGCAGCAGCATGAGGAAGAGCCGCTGTTCGCCTGCAGCTGCGACCGCAGCCAGAGTTCCAACGACACGCCCGCCCCAGCCACCGACAAAAACGTCTGCCAGCCCTGCCACTCACCCTCTGCAGGGGGCGCCACCGAGCAAAAAGCTCATCCTGACTCCAAGGAGGAGTCTGCCGAAGAGGAGCACTCCCTAGAGGAGGAAGAGGAGGAGGTGGTGGTTAGAGGACATGACGACCACGAGGCTGAAGATGAAGATGATGAGCTTTCTTCCGAAGATGAGACAGCCACCGGATCCGAGGAAGAAGAAGAAGAAGAAGAAGAAGAAGAAGTAGAAGAGGAGGACAGCGCTGAGACAGAGGAGGAGGCGATCGACTCCACAGAGCAGGAGGGGAGCGAGGAAGAGGAGGAAGAGGAGGAGGCTGACGATGAAGAATCCCCTCAAGCAATGTCTGCAGAAGACCAGGACGTAAACGAGGAGGTCACCTCTGACGAAGAGGGTCAGGACGAGGAGGAGGAAACAACAGACGAAACAACAGAAGAAGAAACTTCAGAGGAGGTCACAGGAACGGCGGACTCTACAGAAGATTCGGCGGAGGACCAGCCATTAGAGGACATCATGGAAAGCACCGAGGAGGCGGAGCCAGAACCCGAGGAAGCAGAGCTTGTGGTGACGGACGAGGCCCCGGATGAAGTGGCGGAGGAAGTCATCATTCCCGTGGAGACAGCAGACGAGCAGGAAGCAATCGTTGAAGACATTCAGGAGGATGAGAAACTAGAGGAACCAGCCAAAGGTATTAAAAGAATTAGCCAGGAAACATTAATATGTGATACTTGTTATCACTTACTGCACTGTTGAGAGTAACACAGGCAGCCAAGGAAAAGTCAAACAATTATGCAACAGCATTTAGCACTTTAAGGTGTAAGGTCAAAAAAGTTTTAAAAGAAAATTCAAATGCTGATTTAGTAACCTCCAGTAACCGACTGCAATGATGCTCGAGAGAGCTGATTTTCGGGAGAACAAACTAAAGCAAATTTGTTTGTCAAGGAGTTATATTCAAGACTAAAGAGTGGACTCTATCATTTATTGCACACAAAAAGAAAATTCAATCAAACTGCCAGGAGATACCTTTTTGGCATTTAACCATTTAAGGTGTAAGACCACAAATACAGAGAGATCCTTAAGTATTTAGACTGAGATATAATTTTTAGTGGGTTATAATTCTAATGGAGTTAACTGCAAAAATGAAGATTAAAAGCTAAAGAGTAGATTTTGGAGTTTAATTTGAGAGTAGGTCTCTCCATTGTGAGTGAAATGTGCTGAAATTGCAGTCCTTTAAGCGTGCATCGCTGCATGCGATTATAACAGTCCTCAGTGAACATTGTAATGCTCAAATAATAATCACTTCAGGTAAATGAAAGCAATATAATTCTAGAACCCAGACTTAAAATTTTGGGGGGAAAAAATCCAATTAACCCATTATTCAAAGGGCTATAAACACTATTTATAGCTCAGTGAGGGCGTTGTGAAACAGTGACACCAGCACGGGAACACGGCATTGCTACAGTCACATGAGGATGTCGAATACAATTTACCCCTGGCCTTTAGGCCCCTGACACTGATAAACGGGATATATGTGGGACATATGTGCCTTGTATATATGTGTGATCTATGTGTACCTTAGCTCTTTGAGAATGCCCTGGCTCCATAAATATACTGAGATATTACAGGAGGGATGGATTAAATGACAGACTGCTGCAGCACCAAACACTGAAAATCTCCTGTGTTGAGTAAACCTGTGTTCAATCACTTCTGAATCGTTATGCTACATCGTCCGGAAAGACAGCGCACAATATCTACATCAGAAGTGAAAAATATTTCTTGCACTTCAAGTTTATCAATTATGAATTATATTATCAATCAAATCAAATTAATCTGATATTATCAATCAAATTAATTTGAGGAATTAGGAGAGGGGGCTGTAACATTTTGCGTACTGTACTGCGCAGTTATCACGGGCCAGTGGTGTGCCAGCGCAGTCAGTGTCCAGCCCCACAGCAGAACTGGCTCGGGACACTGAGCCACTGTCTCAGGACGCTGGAATTGTACTGCAGTTACTTACCTGCTCCACTAGGGGACTGGCTCGAGACAGGGGTACTATCACAGGTCACTTAAAGGGCATCTTAAGTCGATTCTCAAATGGGACGTTGAACGTCCAATGTTTACAAACAAATCACTTGCTTTTGTTGACATCTTGCATTGTCACATGACCAATTTCATTCATCAACCAATGTTTTGTGTACACGCGTAGATAATCCTTCTATTTCGGTTCGTTTGCACAGGTGCGGCTCGCTGATTGGCCGATAAACAAGAACAACGGGAATCAACTTTAGATGCCCTTTAATTTACCCAGTAAATATAAGACAATAACTGCACTGGCACGCCACTGGCCTACAACAGCAGTACAGTGAAATGCAGTATACAGAATGCTACAGCTCATGCCAACAAATAGATTCATTCCTGGGGAAATACATAATCAATAATAGTAATAGTAATCGTAGCAGCAATAGCAACAATAACTTTCATGCAGTCAAAAAATTATATAAACCAAAAGAGAATATTACAATATGAAAAAATATTGAGGGATACAACTGAAGTAAAAAAAACTCCTGATTTCCTTTTGTTTTACTGAAAAAAAAATTAGAGGAGGAATTCAATCTTATCCTATCTTATTCTGTCTTGTTGAACATCTTGTCTTGTAGAAGCCCTGAGTTCTGATATGGATACTTAGTTAATTTACTTTTTTACACTCTCATTTCTTTTACAGTTGGGTTTTTTTATCTGAGCGACTGACTTTCTGTCTCCACAGAGGAGGAAGATGATGAAGAAGAAGAAGGAGAGGAAGAAGAGGAAGAAGAGCTAATGACATTGCTGAGGGATAGGTCGCACATTGAGGAAAAGCTGCAGTTGGACATGACGGCACCTTCGGCCACATATACAGGTAAGAGCCACCAGGGGGAGCCATATGGACGAGTCCCATAGATTGACAGCATGCGCCCTGGGTTTAATCAATGCTGTCTTCAGAAAGATCACCAGTACGATTCCCTGCTTCTCTCTGCTTTAATCTCCCCCCTTCCCTTTGTTACTTGTTGTCCCCTCACTTCATCTCTCTATACCTCTCTCCCTCTTCTTCGCTATCTTTTTCTGAGTCTTTCACTGTCTCTTTTCCCCATCATCTCTCTCTCCCTCTTGCACTGTCTCCCTCTCCCTCCCTCTCTCTAAATTAGGGTGAATTTACCCACCAGGTAGCAGCTTGTTTTCCTTTGTATTTTTTATTTGTTTTTTTGTGGGCAGTGAAGGGATCTGTATATTGTAATGTGTTGGTGAGGGTGTGACCCAGTAAAGTTGTTGTCAAAGTTAAGTTCTCTCTCTCATCCCCCTCGTCCCCAGCTGCCATGCAGAAGCTGCGAAAGATCTATCAGACCGCCATTAAGCCCATGGAGCAGGCGTATAAATACAACGAGATGCGCCAGCACGAGGTGTCAGGTGCGAGACTCCGCCCTGCTTCCTGAAGCATGGAATAACCTCTCCTTTCAGTGCATGATTACTCCCGGTTTTGTTCGCCGGATTAACAATCATACAATTTAATTGCGCAATAGTCAAAACTATTATTAAATCTGTAATTATTAGGAAATGATCATGACAAAGTGACTGCCTGCTGGCTACATTTTTGATATTGTGATATTGTGAGGATGGCAATAATCCAACTAAATGCAAAAATCCAAAACTTCATCTGACTTCTCTGTATTGTTTCAGCTTTTTTTTTTCAGCAGCGTAATTAATCATAAGATGGCAAATGATTTCATCAGAATGTTATAGGCATACAAAAATACATCTGAAGGGGAAGAAATCTTAGGTACATCAAACCATACTAATTTTAGAGCAAAAGGCTTTAATTACAATAAGGCTCAATATGACAAATTTACTCAAATCTGTGACGTTCCATAAGCTACATGAGATCAGAATCCTCAAAAGAAATGTTGATAATTTTACATTGACTTTTATGTGCTGAAGAAAATACCAAATAACTTAAGGGGTGATCTGGGATTAAATGGGCAAAATTTGATTATTTTTCCAAAAAAATTTTTTTGAATAAAAATATTCTATAATTACCCACCTTTAATAATCATTAATTGCTACAAGGATTAAAAACTGAACTCAACTTTTCAATGTGGTCTAATGCATTTTCCATTGATTTCCTAAGGTATTACTTTTTCCACATTTCTCATGTTTGTGGCAGCCATAACTTTTTTATTTATCATTGAAAATCAATGAAATTTGGGCTGCAGGTACTTTACTTCATTAGAAATGCAATGTCATAGGGAAATTTTGCCTATCTGTTACATACTTTGAATATTTTGAGTATTCGTCAGATTCTCGCAAAAATAATTTAAAAATTTGAGTAAAATGCCCCAAAATCACAAAACTGATAAACTGGGCAAAGAATGGCTATGATATTGCATTTGGATAAGCAATGGCTTTTAAATGATGAAAGAAAAACTGAATTCTATCATAGTTAAAGAGGAATTGAGGATGCTAGTGCTAAAAGGGGGTCAAGTGCCATCAGTGACATTTTGAGAAAATGAGCAAAAACACTTTTTTTCACCAATGTGGGGAAACTGCTCAATGCATGGTCATTTTCATTAGAGTTTTCCATTCTGAGCATGAAGAGCATGAGTTCTGGTGAAAAATCATAAAAATTCATACTTTTTGGGCACTTTTTCTAATTTGATTATTCAAGTCGGGGGTCAAGTCCACTTTGGACTTGACCCCCTTCTTGCTTTCACAAAGTTCTATACATGTACAGGAATAGATTTTCAGGCTTATTTTGCCAAAATCCCTGATTAATTTGAGCGTTTTTCAAAACTTATGGATTTCTTGTTCAGGAGACATTTTCTGGTCCACCCAGTAGCTATGGCTTTGTTAAAGACCTGCCTGCCTATCTACCAAGTAGGCACAGGCTACAGCTTGATAAGGAAATGGGTCGGTGTGTCAGAAATGTAAAATGCACAATATAGGAATATTATGATAGACTCAGAATCCAAACCTTGAAAAAGAAATCTCTTTCATGCACCATCTTTGTGGGTGTTGGAGGTCTGTGTACATACTGTGTACATTTGTGATACATGCAAGAAGGGGGCCAAGTCCAGAGGGTTGAAAAAGAGGGACCCTTTTTAAAATCATGTTTCAACAATGGTTTAGACTATTCATTTTATGACTTTACCATCAGAAAAATCAAAATACTTACTTTTCCTCCTCCTCAAGATGGGCCAAATTTGGACATTTGTTGCACACTTCACATGTTTTTCATGGAGGCCACCATGTTGGATTTAAATGTCTTTCAATGCAACAACGGGGCTAAGTCCAGGCATGGAGTTGACTACCTTCTGGCACAAGTGAAATCCCTCTAAAATAACCAGGTAGACATGCTGCTAGCTCAATGAGACTTACAGGGAAGATGCAGAGAGACATCTAGTGTTAAAAAATGGCACTAACTCAAATTTCATCAAAATGCCACTTGACCCCCTTTTAGCACTAGCATCCTCAATTGGTGCCAGAAGCTTTCTGCATACTTAATGAGCTTGCTCGGTTACTATGGCAACCGCATAAACAGAAAAATGCCAACTTGTATCTTTTTTGGTGGTTATTACATATACCTCTTTAGATTAATTCTGAGTTGTTTCCTGGTGTCATTTTTCATTTAACCCCAGATCACCCCTTAATGAAGCAAAGTACTAAAAAGCTATCAAAAATAAATTAGCCAGTCATTCTACCAATTGGTCCTACCATGCGCTAACCAGGCATAGTAAACTGCAACCATTTTAGCGTAATAAAGCATTGAAAGGTGAGGTTATCACAAGCCAATCATACCGCTAACAGCACGGCACTGAAAAATTCAAATATGTGCATACAGATGACATAAATGGGCAAGTATCATCTTCAAACAAAAAGTAGCACCACATTTTCCAACAAACTTGAGGGAGGGCAAGATGTTTTTATTTGTTGCAAGAATTGTCACGTATTCTTATTTTCCTTAAAAAAAAAAAAATTATAATGCCTTCAGAAGAGCATGTGGGCTAAATTCATGGCAAAACAGGACTCGATTGATTCTCAGTGCATTTCTCAGACTGTTTCCTTACAATGATAGCAGAGGAAGCTCAGTCATCTGTGACTGTGCTGAACAACTGACAACCAGTCAGCCACTTATGGAAATACAGTCAGGAGACACACTCATGTCAGGGTTATTACAGTCACTGAATGCAGCTGTGCACACATGCAGGGCTTATGGCGGACAGTAAAGACACTGAATTTATGTTTAATACAGAAACAGCTAAATTAATTTAGTTGTTAAATTAACGTGATGCGTCCATGCTAGGGATATTATGGTAATTGGCTATACTCAGTTTTGAGTTATTTTAGTACATGGGTACACCACAGATAGGGTAATTACTGTAACTGAGTGCACTACAGTTAGGGTATCATGATGACTGCATGCACACATACTGTATTTGGGTTATTATAGTAACTGGGTTGAAATATTGAAGCATCAGCTCAGCTTGTTCACTTTCTGCCCTTTGACCTCTCTCATTCTACCCCCATTTCCCCTGTCACTCAAACACGCTACAGTCAAATGCCTGTTTTCATGAACCCTGCACCCAGCTGAATTCTTTTTTAGCTTACCGGCCCTATGGGCGGATAAGTTATTGTCGTGGTGTGGCGTCCGTCGTCCGGAACATTTTTTATCTTTTTTTTGGCCTGATGAATTTTTGTGTAAATTTGCAAGAACATACTACTAGACCATATCTCCAGACGTTTTTCTCGGATTTTTGATTGAATCATTTTTGTCCGTTTTATGGGCCCTTGAAATTTTGGCTCCAATGTTAAAGATAGGACTGAGAAATTTAAAAAAATTATTTCTCAAAAACTGCGTGATAATTTTTTTTCTGAATCAGGCAATCAACTTACCTTGGTACCGTCAATGTACATTGCGAGTGCCATTTTGATTGAATTGATGGAAGTGGGTCTATTGGGGGTGCTGTACTTTATGAATATGCATGATGGCCTGTGGAGGCCAAATGGTTGCAGATAGAGATTACGTTTTTATTATCGACATATCGGAAGTCATATATGACCTATATTTTGGCAATATTAAATTTGACCACAGATGACTTTGAAAGGTCAAACTCGAGGTCAGGGAATATATTAACAATGTTAAAAGATATGACTAGAAATGTCAAAAAAAAAATTTCTCAAAAACTGTCTGATAACTTTTGCTAAATCTGGCAATCAACTCACCTTGATACACTTTATGTACAGTGCGAGTGCCATTTTGATTGAATCGACGGAAGTGGGTCTAGTGGGGGCGCTGTACTTTAAAATTGGGTGTTATGGAAAATGGGTCAAATTGCCTGTGGAAGCTAAATGGTTGCAGATAGAGATTAAGTTTGTATTACTGACACATAGGAAGTAATATATTACCTATATTTTGGCTGTGTTAAAGTTGACCTCAGATGACCTTGAAAGGTCAAACTTGAGGTCAAGCAAAATGTTACAATTTTCAAAGGTTTCTAGGCTTGAAAATATTGAAAATTGGGAACATATATGCATTGAACACTAATAGGAAGTCATGTATGAACTTTCATTTGGTGGCCTTGAACCTTCGGCGACCTTTGAAGGTCAAACTTCACATTGTGAAATTCAATGACTTCTATCACCAGAACTATTACAGATAGAGCTTAGGTTTGCATTGTGGCCATATAGGAAGTCATGTATGAAGTTTCATTGGGTGACCTTGAACTTGACCTTCAGCGACCTTCAACGGCCAAACTATTCAGTGAAATTTCAATGACTTGTATCAGCAAAATCGTTACAGATTGAGTGTAGGTTTGTATTGGAGACCTATCGGAAGTCATGTATGAACTTTCATTTGGTGACCTTCATATTGACCTTCGAAGGTTTAACTTGACCTAGTGAAAATTCAATGACCTCTGTCACTGAAAAGGTCACAGATGGAGCCTAGGTTTGTGTTACTGACATAGGAAGTCACATATGAACTTAAATTTAGTGACATTCAGCTTGACTGTTGGTGACATTTGAAGGTCAAACTTGACATAATACAATTACAATGACTTGTATTGCCAAAATGGTCACAGATGGAGTTTAGGTTTGTATTACAGACATATAGGAAGTCATATATGAACTTTCATTTGGTGACCTTCGTATTGACCTTCAAAGGTCAAATGTGACCTAGTGAAAATTCAATTACTTGTATCACTGAAACGGTCACAGATGGAGCCTAGGTTTGTGTTACTGACATCTAGGAAGTCACATATGAACTTTCATTTGGTGACATTCAACTTGACTGTCAGTGACCTTTGAGGGTCAGACTCGACAGTGAAATTACAATGACTTGTATCACCAAAATGGTCACAGATTGAGTCAAGGTTTGTATAGAGATATTTAGAAAGTTGTATATGAAATCCATTTGCTGACCACAACTTGACATTCTGTGACCTTTAAAGTTCACAATTAACGTATTGAATACATATTGACATATTATAATGACTTGTATCACCAAAACTGCTTCAGAGCTTAGGACTGTATTACAGTAGGTCTTATAAACGTATGTGAACTTTTATTTAGTGACCTTGACATTGTTTTTCATTGATTCAAATGTCATAGCCTGGAATCCATACATATCAAGTGCTGGTCACTCCCAACGGTCACTGATTGATATCAGTCTGGCCTCAGTCGTATAGCCAGTGTTTAGCCCTTACGTCACTAATGAAGTGAATATATGAATATTCATGTTTTCTGCTCTTGGCTGATTGGGTGACCTTTTGGCGAGAACCACCAATCAAATATGAGTTAGCTGGCCAGCAACGGCATTCGTGAATGTTATTTGACATGAGCTTAAAAATTAGATTGTGGCTTGCTTGCGTTTACTCTTGGAGTGGTTGTTAGGTTTTGAAAAGGATAATGTTTGGCCATATCTGCATTTTGTTTATTTCAGAGGGATTCCCCGGTTTAATAAAGGCTAAATTAAATCATACTCAAATTACATAATGTATTTCACTGTAATTGGCATTAGCTATAGCTCGAAGGGCATGATTGCATCAGATAGATTAAAGTGATACTCCTCCCAAAAACTATAATTTGGATATCAATTACTCACCATTAGAAGTCTTGAACGGACGAAGTTGTTCTTCACCTGGCGAAACTTTATGGCCACTGGAGAGTTTAGAAAAATTATCCAAATTCCTTTTTTGCTGGAAGCAGATGGGGTCACGTAGTAGCAATGGGAAAACTCCACAAAACGTCCGCTGACAAACTTCCAAAGCATCGTCCAGCGCATCGTCCAGTATAATCCAAGTCAGCTTTGTACACTCGTATCCTCAGAACTCTAGAAATGCGGTTATTTTTCGCTAAAAATAATAAAATACCACAGTTATGCTTCAGGTAAGCTCGCGCATTCAACGGAAGTCCCGCCTCCTGGCTCGTTCATTGCCCAGAGACTCTGCTGCCACTCAGATGAATACTCGTATAAACACGAACCGGGAGGCGGGAACTGCGGTATTTTATTTATTTTTAAGTCTGTCTAAATGGGCGGGGCACCCTTGCCACTGTGAGCCAATCACAGACCTCGCATGGATTTTTTGCGAATATTTGAAAGTCAAACGCTGGTCAACCGACTGAGGCCAGACATATAAGCAAGTGACCGTTGGGAGTGACCAAAGCTTGATATGGATGGATTCCAGGCTACAAATGTCAAACTTCACATGAAATTTTCATAACTTGTACCATCGCTGTAAGACTGCTTGCCAGTAAGCTACAGGACCCTTGGTCCTATTTTTTCTAGATATTTCCATTTGTCTGGCTGTTCGCCTCAAACCCTCTCACTGTACTGATAGTCTGTCCATCTGTCCATACTGGGCACCACAGAGGCCGAGATTTCTTCCAAACCCATGGTCCTGTTCATTGGCCCCTGGAGCGTCGGCAAGACGACCATGATCAATTACCTTCTGGGCCTGCATAACACCCCTTACGAGCTCTACACAGGTAAATACACCTGCTAACCTTGCACTACACAGGTAAATACACCTGCCAACCCTGCACTACACAAGTAAATACACCTGCCAACCTAACACTATACAGGTAAATACACCTGCCAGCCCTGCACTACACAGGTAAATACACCTGCTAACCCGGCACTACACAGGTAAATACACCTGCCAACCTTGCACTACACAGGTATATACAACCCCAATTCTGAAATAGTTGGGATGAAGAGTAAATTGCGAAGAAAATCAAAATCCAATGACTTTCAGATCACATGAGCCAATATTTTATTTATAATAGAAGATAGATAACATTATAAATGTTGAAATTGAGAAATTTTACATTTTTATCCACAAAATGAGCTTATTTCAAATTTTCTGGCTGCAACAGGTCTTAAAAAAGTTGGGACACAGGCAGAAAAGGGCTGAAAAAGCAATTAATATATAAGAGAATCAGCTGAAAGAACATTTGGCAAGTAATTAAGTTAACTGGCATTGGGTGTATAACATGATTGGCTATGAAAGGGATGTCTTAGAGAGGCTGAGTCTCTCAGAAGTAAAGATGGCCAGAGGCTCTCCAACCTGTGAAGGCTTGCGTAAAAAAATTGTGGAATACTTTAAAAACAATGTTCCTCATCCGAAAAATGCAAAGGCTTTGAAGGTCTCATCATCGACAGAGCATAACCTCCTTAAAAGACTCAGAGAAACTGGAAAAATCTCTGTGCGTAAGGGACAAGGCCGAAGACCTTTACTGGATGCCCGTGATCTTCGAGCCATCAGATGCCACTGCATCGCTCACTGGCATGATTCTGTCGTTGACATTACTAAATGGGCCGAGGAATACTTCAAGAAACCACGGTCTGTAAACACAGTCCGCCGTGCCATCTACAGATGCCACCTAAAACTCTATCATGCAAAAAGGAAGCCATTGTTGAGCATGATCCAGAAGCGCCGCCGTGTTCTGTGGGCCAAGGCTCATTTATAATGGACTGTAGCAAAGTGGCAAAGTGTCCTGTGGTCAGATGAGTCCAAATTTGACATTCTTGTTGGAAATCATAGGCGTCATGTCCTTCGGGCTAAAGAGGAGAAAGACCACCCCTCCTGTTATCAGCGTTCAGTTCAAAAGCCAGCATCTTTGATGGTATGGGGGTGCATTAGTGCATATGGTGTGGGACACTTGCATGTTTTAAAAAGCACCATGAATACTGAAAGGTATATAAAGGTTTTAGAGCAACATATGCTCCCCTCCAGACAACATCTATTCCGGGGAAGGCCTTGTGTATTTCAGCAGGACAATGCAAGACCACATACTGCAGCTATTAGAACAGCATGGCTTCATAGTAGAAGAGTCCATGTGCTGAACTGGCCTGCCTGCAGTCCTGATCTTTCACCGATTGAGAACATTTGGCATATAATTAAGCGAAAAGTCTGTCAAAGGAGACCCAAAACTCTCCAGCAGCTGGAAGCCTGTGTTAAACAAAAGCGGGATCAAATTCCAATGGCTGAACTCAAGAAACTGTTTCCTCAATGCCCAGACGCCTCCACTCTGTGTTAAAAAGAAGAGGGGATGCTTCATCATGGTAAACAGGCCCCTGTCCCTACTTTTTTGAGACCTGTAGCAGCCATCAAATTTGAAATGAGCTCATTTTGTGGATGAAATTGTAAAATTTCTCAGTTTCAACATTTGCTATTTTATCTCTGTTCCATTGTGAATAAAATACTGGCCGGTGTGATATGAAAGTCATTGCGTTTTTATTTTATTCACAATTTACACTTTGTCCCAACTATTTCAGAATTGGGGTTGTACACCGGCCCACCCAACACTGCAAATGTAAATTCACCTTCTCTTCACTTACTCACGCAGCACTGCACAGGTAAATGTACTATACCTGCCCACCCAGAACTGCACAGGTAATCGAATCTTCTCTCTGACTCTACACAGGTAAGACACCAAATCAATCAAATATGAAAACACTTTTGTCAGTAATCTTTCAAGAGCAAGAGTTCGGAATGTATTTTCTTCCAAAATTGCAATGCTTTACTGTTTTACTGTTTTGCTGTTTTCTAAGTCTTCATTGGTTGGCTTCAATCACTGGTTGTGGTTGTTGCATCAGCATCCAAATCCTCAGTCAAGAACATTTTGATCATGTAATTACGACCTCATTCCATAAATGACTTGTGATGTGATGAATACAGGGAGAGTAGATGAGGAGTCCACTTGCAAGCCTTCTAGGTCAAGTGGGTCCATTTTTTAGAAAAATCAGATTTTTTGATAGGCATAGAAATTATCTTCCATAGATACCAATTTTCACTATACTGAAACTATTAGCCTTGCAGACATAATCCATGAGGCAATTCATAATTTTTTTTAAGAAATTACTTTGATTTTGCAACACAAAGTTTTGACTCAGCAGGTTTTGAAAGTGGAGTGGAAATTTAGCAGGTTTTGACAGCGTTTAAACCAGCCCCGTTGCTCAATAGGTGAAGGTATTTGACTCAGTACGCACTCTAAATGCAACTCAATGCTACAGACAGCACAGTGGTTGAATAGCTGCTATTACAATGGGTTGGTGACCCCTGACTTAAGGCTGGCACACATTACAGGATTCTTCAAACCTTCACAGATTTAGAGACCACACACTTGATGATAACAAAAGACAGATCGCACCAGATCTCTCTCTTCTGATCTTATAGTGTGTGGTGTGCACTACGGAGCACACTACACACTAACCAATTCTTCAGCAGAATATCAGGTTCTTCAGGCTCAATATTCCAAATCTCGCGAAGTCAAACGTGTTTTTTGTTTGTTTTTACTTCCTCCTCTGTCAGTCAGCTGACTCAGCTCGCGTCTTGATTGGCTTTTGTCCCGGTACTTGTGACATTACACACTGTGCGTGCTCGACTCCTCTCAGAACACCCTACACACTACAGGATTTCTAGTCGCAAATATTAAACATGTTCATTATTTACGATCTCTCCTTCCGAGCGGATCGGACCGGACAAAATCACTCATAACACACCCCACACCACAGGAAAATCAGACACGATGTCGTTTGCAAACATCAGACAATTGGGCCTTTGCTGGCGTTGATCGGAAGGGGAGATCGGGACAAAAATCGGCCCGATTATCCTGTAGTGTGTACCAGGCATTAGCAGAATTTGACAGTTTTCCTCCTTTACTTGGCGGGTTTTGACAGAGTTTCGCTTTTTCCATTACAATTTAAAACATGATTTAGTAGGTTTCGAAAGTGGAGCTATCAGTGGGACATGCGCAGGTGCCTGAAAGAGAGGCTAGGGGAGATGACTCATTTATTTTCAAAACTTGACTTAGCAGGTTATGCTAGTCGACTCCTAAGATATTGCTCTAATGTGTGCTAAGCTCAAAGGATGTCCATTACTATCACCCCCAGGTGCCGAGCCCACCACCGGCGAGTTTACCGTAATCATGCAGGGTCAGAAGCACCGCACTTTGGAGGGCATTGTCATGGCAGCTGACAGCTCCCGCAACTTCGCCCCCCTGGAGAAATTTGGCCAAGGTTTCCTGGAGAAGCTGGTGGGAATCGAAATGCCCAGCAAGCTGCTGGAAAGGGTCAACATCGTCGATACGCCTGGCATCATCGAGAACCGCAAACAGCAAGAGAGAGGTCAGGAATTGAGCAAACCCACGCTCCGGCACTCACATTACATACATACACGTACACACAAGCACACACATTTTACCCAAATACTCACATAGAGAGTTCTGCACTCACACACATACCCATGCACATACACCAGCAACGTAACATACACTCCAGAAGCTCATTTACACACTCACATACATACTCACACATATGCAGAAGCACACACTCATTTACATAAATATTCACACATAGGGCTCTAAATTCGTAGACCAGGCGCAGGCGCGGCGAATAGGGGGAGCGCAGCGCCAACGGGGTGTGTCCAGGCGTATTTTGCAATTTCGTGCCCGGTGCAGCCCGGCGCAAGTACTCCTCTGTCCCGCCTCGGTCCCTCCTGCCGGCGCAAGTGGCAAAGAGGGAGGAGAGAAGGCGTGTTTGGGTATAACACGGCCGAGTCAAATCTTCTCCAATCAAATGAGCACCTCTCCTCACCTTTAATGTGTTGGAATACAGAAGCCTCTGTCCTATATCTGCATGATGCGTTAATGTTGCATTTTACTTTGCTGCTTCAGGCATGTTTTCTGCACCGCTTACCTCTATATTAAGTATTTCGAATATGAGTTAGCTGGCTAGCTAGGGCATTCGCGAATTATTACCATTAGCGAACTTGAATGGAATTTCAAAACGAAACTACGTCAGATCATTCAAACTTATGAAGTTGGAATGAAATACGACGGTTGCTCATTTATACCTTCTGCCTGCATCATTGGGAAGAGAAACGATGGATAGCGTGTTCCTATTATTACACCCTGTTGCTGCTTAAAATTTTGGGATTAACATGCATGGACAACAATGCAAGATACGTTACACATTTATTTTCAATATGTGATCTTAACTCAGTACGAGACCATAGCAATCAGGCTGTATTCCTTTCCCCACTAAAACGATAAAACCTAAGTGACAATAATAGTATTAAGCCGCTTGCACACTGGATGCGGAACGAATTTTTCGCACGACAGATTACATTCAAAGTCAATGCAAAGACGCGAATACACGCGTGTATTCGCGTCTTTGCATTGACTTTGGCCGCGTGTCCCAGTTAAGAGCGTTCTTAAGGAGTTAAGAAGGCTCCAAAGAAGAGTTCAGCTAAGAGGGAGCCTTAAGATAAGAGTGTTTCCCAGATGCGTTCTTAGTGCCCTTCTTAACAAGTGTCTTTGTGCCCTTCTTAACTGCCCTCTTAACTGGAGCTCAATTGATCAATCAATGTCAGAGTAACCGATTGTTCCACATACTTACTTGCACACAAATGAAGTTTTGATGTAGCAAGTGGTGTATAATGTTAAAAATGAACATGCGTAATGCCACTGTGCACGCAGCAGAATGTCTGAAAACAAATGGACGCAAATAAAGACCAATAACACAGATAAGAAATGAGAAAAATAAGAATGAAAATATAAAATAAAATCATCACATTACATGAGTGAAATCATGCGGTTAAACCTTATTCAACTTGATTTGAGACATGCAGCTCAAGTTGCTTTATATATAGAGCATACAACAAGTGGTCAAGTAGAAGACCGGAAATATTTGGGAAAAATTAGGGAAATACGGTAAAATATTTCAACACATGGAACCATAGAGGAGAGATGTAAGTTTTCCCTCATTTTAAATGCTTAATGGGTAGTAGGGGTGCATGAAAGAAAGGGGGGGGGGATAAAATAAGGACGAACCGTACGCACTGCATTAATATCCCCTTGCTTAGTGTCACATTGATTTGCCTGACGCGGCTGTACTTGCAGTGTTTCGTCGCTAAGAACGGTGTTAAGAGCGCTCCAGACCCTTCTTTCAAATTCTTCTTAACAAAAGATCATCTTAGGCTAAGAAGGAATCTGGGAAACGCGTTTGCTTCTTACTGGAGCCTTAAGAAGGATCTAAAGAAGCTCTTAGCGCTAAGATCTTCTTAAATGAATCTGGGAAACGTGGCCTTTGAATGTAATCAGACGTGCGAAAAATTCATTTCGCGTCCAGTGTGCAAGCGGCTTTACTGAGCAGAGAACGCAAGCATTATATATATATATATATATATATATATATACACACTGCCTGATGCCGAGACAGTTTGTGGTTGGCTGAGAAAGATGTGAAGTCGTTAGTTTGCGTCACAGATTCAGCTGCGTTGGTTAAGCCAGGTCGAGTTTCCATTACGCGTGCCAACCGCCTTTGATCTGACATCAGGACAATCGATATAGATACTATAATTTATGTCCTGATTCAGATAGTTACATTAAATAGTGGTTGCTGTAATTATTTATTGCATTGAAATGTGCCTGACATTCTGGAAACCTGCCTGTGAGGTTTTTTGGCGTGTCTTTTACTGTCGCCGGTCAGCCAAATTACCACTGCACAGAAAGTAAACCAGGTTGGAGCTGGCGAGCTCTCTGCGTACTTTCGGCGGGGCCTTTATCCACGAAATTGTCACTGCATCTTGATGAATATGTGACACCTCCCCCTACTACGCCGCCACACCCATCTCGGCGCACGTCCGTCTACCAAATTGCCAAAGTGGCTGCACACGGTGTTGCACCGCACGAAATTATCACTGCGCGGGCTGCACCGGACGAAATTACCACTGCGTGGGCTGCGCCACGCTACGCCACGCTGCGCCACCCTGCGCTGCGCCAAGAAATTAGAGCCCATTGTGTGCGCTCACACGTGCACTCTTGTGCACGCAAAAACTAACGCAGAAACACATGCTACATAAGCTCATTTACATGTGTATGTAAATACGCACATATACACATTGAAACACACACAAGCAGAAACAGACACACAAGGAGATACAATACCAACAGACTGTATGGAATGCATGTACAGTACATCCAGTTTACACAAACACGCAGACACACACACACACACACACTTACACTCAAAATACCTACTCGGAGACATGCACAAGCACATTTTTTAACATGAGCACTACTATCCTCGCAGGTTACCCCTTCAGTGATGTGTGCCAGTGGTTTATCGACCGAGCCGATATGATCTTCCTGGTGTTCGACCCGACCAAGCTGGATGTAGGTCTGGAGCTTGAGATGCTCTTCCGCCAACTGAAGGGCCGCGAGTCGCAGATCCGCATCATCCTCAACAAGGCCGACAACCTGGCAACCCAGGAGCTCATGCGCGTATACGGCGCCCTCTTCTGGAACATGGCGCCCCTTATCAATGTGACCGAGCCTCCTCGCATTTACGTCAGCTCCTTCTGGCCTTACGAGTACGCCCCCGACACCATCCGCGACCTCTTCATCAAGGAGGAGGTGTCCCTGCTGGAGGACCTCAACCAGGTGATTGAGAATCGGCTGGAGAACAAGATCGCCTTCATCCGTCAGCACGGGATCCGCGTTCGCATTCACGCCCTGCTCGTTGATCGCTACATCCAGACCTTCAGGGACAAGATGGGTTTCTTCAGCGACCCCGACCTGGTCTTCAAGGAGATCGTCGACGACCCTGACCGCTTCTACATCTTCAAGTCCATCCTGGCCAAGACTAACGTCAGCAAGTTTGACCTGCCCAGCCGCGATGCCTACCGCGACTTCTTCGGCATCAACCCGGTCAGCGGCTTCAAGCAACTGTCTTCCCAGTGCGGCTGGATGGGCGGTTGCCTTTTGGACAAGATCGAGTCGGCCATCACCAATGAGCTACCTGCCCTCCTGAGCAGTATCTCACCCGCTAACCCTGCCGGACTCACCTGCGAGCCCGCCACCTGCGGGGAGAAGCCCGTCAACCGCTACCGTAGGCAATGAGAGTGTGGAGGGAATGGAGGGATGGAGGGAGGGAGGACTGCAAAACAGTCTATCCAAGCAAGTGTTCTAGTCTTACAATGAGACATAAACTCTCACTCTCTTCCTCTCGAGAAGGAAATGTCACCTCGTTGTAATGCACGGTTTGCTTGACAAGTTAAATTTTGACCCGTAATGGTCAAAATATCTCACCTCAAAGACAAATAAATGAAGAAGAAGTTAGATTTTATGTCTGTATCGAAGACTAAAATTCTGGTCGAGATTGACTCGTTTTTTGGGTTTGGCTGGAGGGGATGAGATACAGGAAAGGAAAGGTCATAGAAAAAAAGACTTGACCCCCAAACCAATAATTTTTTCTTCTTCTATGGGGATGCACTGCGGTGAGGAAGACTTTTTTTTGGGGGAGGCATTTAGGAGGGAGGTGGTCCAGGTCCAGAGGGTGCAGATAGTGATTGATTTCAATTGGTATGAAGCATGCAGTGTTCCTCAGATCCCAATTCTAAGGGGACAGAAATTCTCAGAGGAGCCAATGAGCTCTCCCCTCATCTACTCGCCTCTCGGCAGGTCCTGACTAGAAACTGTCTACAGATCACCAATGAAAACAAGGTTCACAAAGTTGTAAAGTAAGAAAAAATTATTTAGAATTAAATTTTAAAAAATTCACTAATTTTGCAGACTAATTAGTCATACCAACTTCCTCACTTGTGAATAAAGTTGGGAAAGTCAGAGACAAGCCTTTTGCTAGTTTCTCACTTGCGATTTTTTCTTGTTTATTTTTGGTTTTCACTGGTTCCTGATTTTCAGAATTCTTGACTTGCCTTTGTTTACTTTGGAGTTTTTGGAATTTTTTTGTGATTTGTGTTCCTTGCATGGGGATTCGACCCATCAGACTCGCTGGCCATGTCCAAAACACCTTACTTGCCCGCTATTGGGTGTATGCGTTTCCTAAGAGATACATGATAGTAAGTATGCTTGTATACTCAGTAGTAGGCAAGTAAGCTTTTCCAGACACTGCCCAAGCTTTCTTAATTCTCCTTGTGGTGATTACTGTTTTGCACTCATCACACAGTTGATTGAAATCAAAGATCAAGGAATGCATTTAGGTCTGCATATCAGTTGACATGAGATATTAAAAGGCAGCAGTGTCCAAACTTGTCCACACCGGCTTATTTTGTTGTTCCTCAGTACTGTAGTGATCCTACTTTTGGTTGGGTAAGCGCTGTCACTCATTTCTCAAACAGATCAAAGATTCATGATTATATGTGTGGGAGGTGTGGTCGGATTACTGAGAGCTGTGGTCCTAATTATGGGGGTGTGGCTAATGCTTGTGGAGGTGTGGTCAAGCACATGGAAGGTGTGGTCAGATCACAAAGAGGCATAGTTACTGGTGTGGGGGTTGTGGCCAGGGGTTGAGCAAATGAGTATTACTGAATAAATATTATGGAGTATTTTATGAACAGCACCTACAATGTCACAACTCAACAACTTATGAATTATAGACAAATACAGAATTTTCCAACTTTGTTGGGCTGTTCATGTGCACTTAATTTGTAAGGACAATGTTTTCAACAGCTTGTGAAAGCATCAAAAACGCTAAGAGGCGTGGTCGGAGATGCTGGAGGAGTGTCCAAAACTCAGTAGAGTCAGTTTCTGGTGGCTCTTGCAGTTATGTCATGAATACAATCATTACAAGGGCATCATCCATCCGTTATCAAACCTGCTTAATTCCCAGTCAGGGTCACAGGAGGGCTGGAGCATATCCCAGGATGCAATAAGTGAGAGGCAAGAATACTCTCTGCACAGTTCCTATGTTTACCCATATGAAGGACCATAGACTCACACCAGCACAGGCACACCTATGACTAATTAAAAAATGTAATCGGCCCAAAAAACATGTCTTTAGACCATGGCAGTAAATTCACACAAACATCAGGTGCAAACATGAAAACTCCATACAGAAAGGCCCAGGCCAAATTCAAAACCCACAACCTTCTTGTTGTGTTACAATAGTATTAAGCAACTGGCTGCCCATACCTGGTACCTCCACATTTATCAACCCCATCGTACTCAATTCACTTTTTTAACTCCATATAATTACCTTGAAAACTTTAGTTTTGTTTTTCAACATTTAAATTACAATAAATTTAATTAAGTTTAGGTCAAAACCTAGTACATGGCTGGACTGTGAGGATCTATTTGAGGGCTGTCTGCGCTATGGCTGCCAATTTTAGCTCAAAATTATAGCTGTTGTTCATACTCATTAAATATTTCTAAGCTAATCAAACTAATAATTGCATGTTTGAATTAAAAATGCACAGTCCTCATGACACTTTCACAATGACGTGCATTTGCCCTCATCAAACAGGAAAGGAAGTTTAGGGGTATAACTAATTTTAACCCGAATGTTGGTAATGTTAGGTATAACACATAATGTCAGGGCAGGTGCATGCAATCATGAACATGTAAATTTTATAGCTGCTGTAAACATTCATGCTAAATAATGGTGTGCTACAGGTTTTTTTTTTTTTTTTTTTTGTCACAATGGAATTATTTGGCTTCCAGAGTCTTGGATTATGCTGCACGAGCTTTACTGAGTAATTTATTGGTCATTTTTGCTGGTTTTTTTTTTTTTTGACTCTAAACAACGCTATTGACCGAGTCTTCAGTGACTTCAGTTGTTTTTAAGAAGGCTGCTATGGCGAACTGGCTGGTATCTTCAAAATTTGTTTTATGGATAAACATACTTCACTCATGCTTCAACTAGCATGGAGGTGAGTACAAAACGACAGAATTTTCATTTTTGGGCGAACTGTTCCTTTACGCAAAGGGCTATAAACGTGTGGATTATGATTGCAGTTACCTTTATTTTACACTAGAGGATGCCTTGGTAATCTCTCTGAAGCTAATCCAGAAAACTACGTACTTCAAAATCCTTGGCCGAGGTCCCAATCATGCACCATCGTAGGGCGAGAGACGGCATCCCTTCATTCGAAGTGGTTGATGCTATGGATGCGCCCTCGAAAATCACAAATCAAAACTCATTTACACTGACAGTCGCGCTCTACTGGCTGATTTAATGTTTTATTTCACTGTTGCACAAATGCATCAAGCTGCATGCGTTCAGTCTTCAAAACTGTTGCTGACTGAAGTCGGTAAGTACGTTTTTGAAAAGAGTATACCTATATCCGTTAGCTTGTCTCGAGGCCATGAAGACGTGCAACTCTTGCAAAATTTATATTCGTTGCTCTCAAGAAGCCATTTACCCCATGTAAAAGTAATTAATTATTCGGTTGAGATCAGTATTATATTGTGCATTTATGGCAACAGCACTATAGGTAAAGTTTTAAATACCATAATATGTGTGCAGGACTAGGAAAAGGGGTCACTTGGGATTTTTTCCATTCTGAGATTAACGGGATCAAAGTTCAACCTGTTCTATTTAACCGAAAATGCATGTGAAAAGCTAGAATTTCAAACTACTGTACTGTCAATTTACAACACTTTGCTGTGAAAAACTTGGATCACTCTTTGATTTTGTTGGAAAATCTCAATTTTCATAAAATGACCCAAGTGACCCCTTTTCCTGGTCCTGCACACATATGGAATGAAACCGAAATTACACGAACAGGCAGGTGAAACCCTTCAACAGACTGATTTAAGCATACATCCTAACACCCTATCATCGTACTAACACAGTTACGACAAATACAATTACCCTCATTACTGCTCTTTTGCCGCTACCATTGCTGGTACGGCTGTGTACAAAGGACCAAAGAAAGCCCATAATTTGGGTAATCGGTTTTTTGTGATCCTAGGGGCTATATAATTACTGCAAGACCTTGTTTATGATTGGGCTACTCGAATGGGTTCACCTGAACATGTGTTTGTGTATCCTGTGCTTTTGTTGGATTACAGTTAATGCATGTTTGCTGGTAGTTTTCTCTGGAGCTCCAGATACAACGTGCACCTGGAGGCGTTTGCGTGCTAGAATTTGTCTCCAGACGGTAGGCGGGGACCTCTCTGCATCAGCTGTCCGTCAAAGTCCTACACTTACATTCCAATGGATTCCACGAGTTACGCTGAACACTGAACTAAATCACCTAGTCCAATCCTGAACCTGCTTTGAGCTCTGGGTGTAAACACACACACAGACACACATGCACACACACACACACACAGCAACACTTGCTAAAATACTCATTCTCACAAAATCACATGCGCATACTTGTTCACATGAAACCAGGCAACAACACATGGACACATAAACACTTACACTCAAGCATTCACTCAAAATAAATAAATAAAAAAAATCACACATGCATGCACAAGCAGTGAAACCACAGAAATACACATGCCCAATCACACACAGACACATAAACCTTGATTTACACAGATACTAATTGATCTCTTGGCCACAAACACAACATAGAAGAAACCACAGGGTCACATCCTGTTCATTATACTCCCGGAGGGAACTCACAGAATTGAAAATGAAATTTGGCGCAAAAACATCAAAGTACAGCCAATTGGAGCCACGCAGATAACGGGTCATTTCCTTAATCAGGACATATGCCTTTATCAAGATCATCCAGGGTAACAACCCAGCTGAAAATCCCCACTAAGACTGATTTAAGATGGTCAAACTGGTCTCGGCTGGTCTCTTGCTGGATAAAAGTGTTCAGCAGTTTGACCCACGCAAGCTGTTCGTGTAACTGACTGTATAAACCAGCCGGGTAATTTTATGTGGGTGGAAGATGGAATTTTTGGCAGGGAAGTACCCAATCATGGAGCATTCCTGTGCTAAATATGAGCTGCTGTCTAATTAAGAGTTCAGTCCCTGTGCCACTGAGTTCTCAACCTTGAAGGTGTCTGATCATAATGTGCGATTAAATACCAAGGGTGATGTCATAATCACTTCTGGTAATAGGAGGCAATAGAATTCTAGAACACTGACTCAGCATTTTGGGGAAAAAAAAACATTCTAAAATAATGACTCATCTTAAGATCAAAAGTTTGAATGCTCCACCACACTGTGCTGACTATGAATGGCTTCAGGGACATCACAAACGAATGTGCTAATGCATTGTGAGCATGTAGGAGTTTGCCTGAATGCACAGAACGGACGTCAGTCAATTTGTTCTTTTGAAGAGAATGGTGGTGAGGTGGCTTTAATTCTCCATCTGCTCTACATTTCTCTCCAGCTGAACTAATCTCCTGCTGAAATGCTTTTCATTACGTTGTTCGTCGCTTTGTCGTCATTTGTTGGTGAAAATGATATTCCAGGAGGATGCTGACGAGTTCCAGAAGGTGATCTTTTTCATCAAATGCATTCACTTTGTAAAAACTGCGTCAACTAGATCTGACTAGACGCTAAAGATATTGAGAATACTATGCCCGGCATAAATACAAAAACATGCATAAAGTCTGTGTCTCTCTTTCTCCCTCTCTCTCACACACACACACACGCAAGCAAATTCGTATACATTACAGAACATGCACATTCATGTACACACACAGAATTATTCTTGCTTACATACTGACACACACATGCACACACACATAATGACACACGAACACACACACACAAGCAAATTCATGTACATTACACAACATGCACATTTATGTGCTCACACAGAATATACATGCTTACATACTGTCACACACAGACACACAAACACACACATTCCGGAAACACTAAGGTATGTAAGATGAAACCACATGGCAACAATGTGAAGTGTTCAGAGTTCCTCACCGTGTTTATGAGAATTAACAAAGACAGCCCAGGCCAGGGACCCTGAGATCAGGTCCGGTCCAAAAGTCCAAGCCCTTCCTGCGTTCTGCAATCAGCTCACTCATAAATGCCATTAATTCCACAGAGACACAAATGCCGACCCCATGCATTTACTTTGTTCAAATTATTGCTTTTTACTGGACATTAGTTTATTACTGGGCTGGCTTGGCAAAACAGTGGGTTGGGTTGTCACATCTCTGCCAGAAGGTTGTGGGCTCCAATCTCAGTCTGGGCCCAGTCTGTGTGAGATTTGCATTTTTGCTTAGCGCCAGTGTTGATTTTTCCCAGCAAGTCAGCTATCCTCCACTAGCAAAAAGCCATGCAGTTAAGGCAAATCTGTGACTCTGAAATCCCTGTAGGCATGAGTGTGCACCTTGCGATGGATAGGCAAACTTAGTAAGGAGTATTCCTGCCTCTGGAGCAGGGTATTCTGGGATAGGTTCCTCTGCCCTTGTGACACTGTGCAGGAATAAGAAGGTAAGCGAATGAGTCGATGTTTGAGTTCCTCTTACTGTCGATATTTAAACTGAGGCCTTGAAGACTAGCTGGACTGATTATCAGTATGTGTAAAGAGATGAGCCAAGGAAATCCATATATGGTGATATGTCGCTTGTGGGTGGGGCCAGCACACAGATGTAACACCCTCAAGCCTCCCCAGGCCAATGAAGCCTCCTGTGAACACTGATACATAGACAGGTGACAAATTAATGGAAAAATAAATCTAAACAGTAGTAGTCAGGTGTTTGGACTCCACAAGCTGCCAGATCTGCTTCAACACACCTTGGCATTGAGTGCACAAATTTAAAACATTAATGGAGGAATGAGTACTTTTCAAGAGATTTTCTCATTTGGTGTTTTGATGATGGTGACGTAGAGCACTGACACCTTGTTCTAATATTTCCCATGAGTTCTGCTGGTTTGAGATCTGGTGACTGTGAATGCGGTGATCATTTTCATACTTAGAACTTTTATTATCCCGTAGGAAATTAAGGCATCCTGTAGCATCCATTTCATGACAAACCCCCCCCCCCCACACACCAGAAAACTAATATGGTGCAGCTGTCAGTGTGAGAGCATTGCAAAAATGAGGATGCAGTTGTGTTATGGAAAGTGCATCCTGCCTTAGTGCAAGAGATATTGCTAGTGCAGTGTCTGTATCAATACCACTGCAGTACATTATAAGTAAGCAGAATATGCTGTGTAGAGCTTTCAAAATTGAAACAGGAATATCAATAAAATTAAGATGGCAAATAGTTGAAAAAAAAAAAGTCAATAGTTCTGAGGGGGGAAGGGGATGGATGAAAGGTTCAGCATGGAGCTAAAAGATGTCCAGACAATAAGGGGGGGGCAAAAAGTCCAATCATTAAATGGGGACAGAAGGAGCAGGCCTGATGGGAAATATGCCCACTCAGGCACACAAGTCCAACTCACCCCTCCCCTTCTGTGTGGCATTGTACAGCTGGATGGCCTGCGGGACAAAAGGACTTTTGCAGCCTGTCTGTTGAGCTTGTCAAAGACAGCCTGCTGCTGAACATGCTTCTGTTTGGACAATATTGTGACGGTGCGTTCAGGAACCACACGCGAGAGGGGAAAAAAAAAAAAAAAAAAAAAAATGTATGCCTTTAATGAGGTCTGAGTCAAAGCCAAAAAAATACAAGAATTGCCAAGCCACAATACAAAATCCAAAAACAGTGTCGACTAGACAGGCAGGGGTCAGAACCAGTAAGAGATGAGCAAAGGTACATAGGCGGTAGGCAAAAAGTCGTAGTCGATGAACAAAGCCAAGGGTCATACACAGGGCATCCAAACACAGAAATCGTGGTCATACAAACATAGGTCAAAATCCAAAAAGACAAACCAATACAAGAAGGGCTATGGCAAGAATCGTAGTCGGACAAACCAGTCGAAGAAAAATACTCAATAGCCTACAAGGCGCTCTGCACAAAGAAATATTGATCAACTTTCTGACAAGGAGCTGGCTGTGAAAAGACTGCTTAAATAGACGGGAGGAAAGTCACATGCTATGCAGGGAGCAGGTGTACTGGATCAGACTAATTACAACGGGAGAATCACATGAGGGAAACCCTAACCACGAAAATTGGCGAACGCCAAGACTCGGACGGGGATCACGCAGACAGCCGATGACATTTAAACAGTTCCGGTCAAGGAGTTCTAAGTGCACAGATAACGAGTGCAGGAAAGTAACTAAGCACGTGCGAGAGATCTCGCAGAAACGCAGGGGGAGACAGGTAAAGCTGAGCAAGAGGCGGAGACTAGAACAGGGCGATTGCTGAGAGGGAATTAGTATTAATTAGTAGCGGTGCAACTTTACCAACTTTACAGATTTAACTAGAGTGCTCGTTAGTAAGTTAGTAATCTATATACATGGATTAGTTGTGTTAGTAGACTATGAAACAAAATACAAACGTTAGTTTTGTTAGTAATCAGAACAGTAAGGCGAAGGAAGTAAACGAGAATCGAAGGAATGCGTTAAAACACCAGAATATATTTAAATCACCCGAAGTAAGTGAGCACACAGACCGGGAAGACGGACTGAACCAACTAGATCACAAGACAGGGGAGACAAGTGCAATGGAACTGAGAAATGGAATGAACTAAAACCCAAAGTATTACAATAACCAAAAAGAATAAATAAAAGACAAAATTATGAACACTGAACATGAACATAAACATGACCAAAAACCATAACCATGACAAATATGCTGTGGAGGGGGTGTTGGTCATTGTCCATTATTGACAGGAGCTTGTTCAGGGTCCTTCTCTCACGTACTGAAGTTAGTGATTCCAACTCTGTGCCAACCACAGAGCCAGCCTTTCTCACCAGCCTATCCAATCGTCCAGCATCCCTCTCTCTTAGTGTTGCTGCCCCAGCACACTATAGCGAAGAATAGGACACTAGCCATGACAGACTGGTACAACATCAGTAAGAGTCTACTGCAAATGTTAAAGGACCTCAGTCTCCTCAGGAAATAGAGCCTTCCCTGCCCCTTCTTGTACAGTGCATCAGTATTAGCAGACCAGTCCAGTTTATTGTCGACATGCAGGCCCAGGTATTTATATGCATTGACAGTCTCCACGTTCACCCCCTCAATGAAGACAGGTAGCACCAGGGGGGCAGTCCTCCTGAAGTCCACCACCATTTCTTTTGTTTTAGTGGTGTTCAGCTGCAGATGGTTCGTCCTGCACCATCTCACAAAGTCCTCCACCAGGCTCCTGTACTCCTCCTCCTGTCCATTCCTGATACACCCCACGATGGCAGTGTCGTCAGAAAACTTCTGCATGTGGCATGATGCAGAGTTGGATCTGAGGTCAGCAGTGTACAGGGTGAACAGCACAGGTGAGAGAACAAGCCCCTGTGGCGCACCAGTACTGCAGACCACAGTCTCAGAGGTGAGGTCCCCCAGTCTCACAAACTGGGGTCTATTCGTGAGATAGTCTGTAATCCAGGTCACCAGGTGTGAATCTACCCTCATCTGCTGCAGTTTGTCTCTCAGCAGGAGGGGCTGGATGCTGTTAAAAGCAATGGAGAAATCAAAAAACATAATTCTCACAGCACTGCCTCCTCTGTCCAGGTGAGAGTACGCCCTGTGCAGCATGTAGAGAATGGCATCCTCCACGCCCACTTTCTCGTGATAGGCAACTGCAGTGGGTCTACTGCATGGCGAACCTGAGGCTTTAGGAGATGGAGCAACAGCCTTTCAAGGGTCTTCATTAGATGTGAAGTGAGGGCCACAGGTCTAAAGTCATTCAGTTCCTTAGGGCGTGGCCTCTTAGGAACTGCAATTAGGCATGATGTTTTCCACAATGTCGGTACCCTGCCCAGTCTCAGACTCATGTTGAAGACATGTTGGAGTGACTCACCCAGTTCCGCAGCACACGCCTTCAACATTCTGGAACACACTCCATCAGGCCCTGCAGCTTTGATCTTGATTCTCCTCAATACACCTCATAAACCAGGGGTGTCCAATCTTATCCGTAAAGGGCCGGTGTGGGTGCAGGTTTTAGTCTTAGCCAGCAGTGCTACTGTACCTGATTCCACTAATTAACTAAGCAGGGGTTTCAATCAGGACCTTGGTGGGTAGAATCAGGTGTGTTAGTGTTGGGCTCTAACAAAAACCAGCGCCCACACCGGCCCTTTCTGGATAAGATTGGACACCCCTGTCATAAACCATTCAGTGACCCCTTGTGCCCTGTGGGGTTTGGGCCATTGTCATTCTGAAACAGATGGTAGGAGTGCTTCATGATATAAAAGTGATCGTACAGAATAACTCAGCATTGATTTGGAGTGACGGTTCCATCTTAAAACAGACAAGCGAACCAAAACCATGCCAGGAAAATGAAAAAAAAAAATTGTCTGCATATATTGTGTTTCACATATTTATTCATGTTTTTCCTTTGGTTTGTCACCCATTTGTGTGTGTGTGTGTGTGTGTGTATATATATATATGTGCACACACACACACACACACACACACGCACACACGTACATATTTCTGCAGAGCTGTGAAATATATTTCAGCTGCTACCAATACAGAAGCTCATAAAAATGCGCAGTAAAATATAAGTGTTCTCTTCCCAGGGAGCAAAGCTTATGTAAGAGAAACTTGAACAAAGAAATGTCCCCCTCAAAGGCCAGTGAGATTATTACTCCTGTCATAAACGCCTAACCTTGGACTCCGCAGACTGATAAAAACCCCTCTCCTGCCATATACTGTACTGCACTGTGGACAGGCTGTGCCTTCATGCAGGATCGTCACCTGCACGTACACTCAAATGCACATGCACACACATACTATACATGTACATGTACGTACTGTGGCACACATACACTTTGACTCATACACGCACGTAGGGATATAGACATACATACTCGCACACATATAGACACACATACAACATGCTCACACATGCTTATGTATGCACACACATACACACATGCATGCACAGGTGCCCACAGTGACACACATGCACATTAACTTAGAAAAATAAACAAACAAACACACACTATATATATATATATATATATATATATATATGTATATACATACACTCATACATGCAAACTCAAATGTATGCACACAGACACACATATACACATGCAGATGCATACAACATACTCACACATGCATATGCACATACGCATACATACATGCATGTGCAGATGCTCCCAGTGGTACACATGCACATTAACTCAGACATTCACGCAGACATATGGACATATGTGCACACACACACACACACACACACACACACACGTGTGTAATAACACGTATAATTTATACTCATGTGTAAAATCACATGTATGCACATATACAGGCATATGCATACACATTCACATATACATATACACATGCATACACACATATTCACACACGCATACATGCGCTCATGTATACAAAAACATGTACACACAAACGAATGAATACTTTCACATATCTACAGCATACACATACGTAAATAAAAACAGTTTGAGAATGCAAACCTTCATTAAGGCCAAACTATCCTCCATTTGTCAACACCCCAACAAAAGATTGTCTGTATTTTTTGTTCTTTTTATATAGCAGGAACCATAATCCATTTACACTCTACTGAATTTACATAATCTCAGCAATAACTTAGTGGTGGCTAGAGGTCTCTAATAGTTACTCTAGAATAGGGACATATGTGTACTCACACCTATTTTCCACCAAGTTGAGTCTGTGGATCCAGAGAGATATGTACATCCGGGTCAGTTTGTGATGTTTTTCTTGACATCGTTGAGATGACGCCAACCAGTTCTTCTCATTTCATATCCTAATTTATTTGTGAAGATGTGAATCAAAATGTCAAATTTTGCTCTATCGCACAATTGTAAAGAATCCTTAAAATAAATTCAGGATCTAGGTCCGGATCATTTCCAAAATCGAATTTCCTCCAAGTTGGGCCAAGATCCACCTCGGGTAAAATTTTTGTACAAGTTCGTTCATTAGTTTATCTGTACCTAACCAACAAACAAACAAATTAAATTGTTCATAGAGTGACACTCGCAAAAATAAACAGGGTGGCAGGCTTAGCTTAGCGGTACTTGCTTGACTGGAAACCAAACAGTCCCTGTTTTACACCCCCTGTGGGGCTGGTGATTCTGACTTGATCTGGAAAGGAAGTTGGGAAGAACTTTGCGGTTGGGCCGTTTCATAAGACCCTGGGCAATTGCTTCTGTGGATTTACCCCATGTGTCTCCATCCCTCCTCACTTGCAGCTGTTCGATCTGGCACTTCTCCCAGGGCATCCTTGAAAAAGAGAAACATGTTCTCAATGGAACTTTCCCTGGGTGAATAAAGGTGAAAAAAAAATTTGCCTAAACACGAGATGAGAAAAAATTTTGGCATTGGTGTCATCTGTCTATCATTTATCAGCAGCAACCTATTAGCCAAAATGTGGTTTTAACCTTTCTGACGACCTTGACCGTCCAAATTTGACTTCCTTCTTTATTGGACATATGGCTTCTTGTGGTGAAAATTTCAAGTCAATACCTCAAGAATTGTGGGCAATGGAGTGAACATAAACAATGAGACAGACAAATATTACGATCAAGACCAACAAACCCAACAAATCATATAACCTCCTTGGCGAAAGTAACGACAGTGCAAATGCACACCCATATACAGTGCTGTGAAAAAGTATTTGCCCCTTTTATTAACTGTGATTAACTACATTTTTTTAGTTCAATTTCACGAGCCACACAGTGTAGTGTAATAGTTTGGCAGCTAGACTGGTGGGGAGCAGCAGTGTGGGAGACTGTTGTCCTGCAGGAAGATGGTTGTGGGTTTGAGTCCCTCCTGGGTCTATCTAAGTGGAGTTTGTCTGTTCTGCCTGCTGTCCAAAGACAAGTATTTTAGGGTTATTAGAGGCTCTGAATTGCCCGTGTGTGTGTGTGTGTGTGTGTGTGTGTGTGTGTCCTGCACTGGACTAGTGAGCTGTCCAGATTGTATACCTTGGCCATTGTAGGATTCTGAAATAGGCCTCAGGAAGATAATGATTGGGTTTAGATAAGGGTTGGATGGATGGCTGGACTACGAAAGGGCCTGGCCAGTGGGGTGTGTGACTAATTAGAAAGTCATTATCAATAAGATGTTCAGAATTTCTGGGTAATATTGTGATCCTGAAAACCACCACATCATTTGACTTCACAGCTTATTTATTTAGTAAGTAAATGTAAAGAGTGAAAGTTGAGCTAATATGACAGTGTAAATGATGCTCTTAATTTATTAATTTAAAAAAAATGTTTCATTACTGAACTCTCGAAATGCAATTCTCTCTGTGTAGCTACTCTTGTTTTTTGGCTTTAATTTGGTTGAAAATAAAAATAAGAGCACATCAGTATGCTTGCCAGATCTGAAAAGGGCACTGAGGGCCTACAGCGCACATGCATTTCATAAGGTTCCTTGTAAAAAAAAAAAAAAAAAAGAAAGAAAAAAGAAAAAAGTAGCCTATTCCTCATGCATCTTAACAGCTTTCTGTCTCAGATAATATGGATAACATCATACAACACAAAAATTAAAATTTTGTACATGCAGAACAAACGGGTTGGCTCACGTAAATGTCAAAAATGAACAGGAACAATTGAGAGAGCATAACTTAAATTTTTGGTGGAGAATTTGGAATCGATTAGAAATATGAACATACTATCCTTCATCAGTCTCACACTAAAACTCCAGCGAACTCAATCTCCTAACACAGCCAAAAGAACCGAGCGATTGCTGGTTGAAACAAGTCCAGAAACCAGGCAGTGAAGGACGGCGCTGAAATTCCGACAGTACTGGGTTTATGCTTTGCGTGATAATCGCCGACCCTTCGTACGCATGTGCTCATCAACACCCACTCAGTCGTATGCCTCTAGTACAGCCCAGTCTGCTCCTCTGCACGCGCCGACTGCCAGTGGTGGATTAGAAAGTTCGTTGAGAATATGGTGGAGGTGAGGGCGGCGGTGCCTGTTTCTTTACGGATTAAAACTGTCGAAGACCGTAGCAACGAAGTGAGGCGGTTCTGCGGGGCGTAATTAATTCAGACGCTGGCGGGCTGCGGAGACGGAACCCCCTAGTCTCGAAACGAGGACGCAACGCAGTTGGACTCTGTTGTAATGCTGTTGCCGGGCACTTCTGGGATGTAAACGCAGACAACCCTGGACGCAGCCAATATTGTGGAATCTGCTAAAATGGAAGAATCGCGCTCTTGAGCGGATATTATAATTTAATTAATGCTGCAAGACCAGGGAGACCCGTTTTCTAGGGACATTTGACTCCCGTGGGAGCGGAGGGGAGGAGAAGACGAGTAAACTATCCCTCAGCTGGGGCTCCTGGAGTTGTCTGAAGAAGGGAATTGTGGACTGGCGAACTTCAGATACGAGTGCGGAACCACACGGGATTTACCTCCATTCTGTTTGCACTTGTTTTCCCGAGTTTCTTCTGTCACTGGTGGTTGCTCTTTAAGATTTCCGTGTCGTTTAAGGCTTTCTCGTGAGGATTAATGCTGGTCTAAAGGTTTTAAAGCCGTATGGATAGTTGCTTGCTGCCTGGTTTACTTAGACCGACCGGTGTTCTAATCTTTAAAGCAAAGGCAATATTGATTTTACCAGCTGGGTGGCTTTTCAGCCGTAAGTAAATATTGAAAAGTGTGATCGTTGCTAGTAACATTTGTTTGCAATCTGGAGACGGGACTGTAGTGTTTTAAGTTTTTTTCTATATGTGGTTCCAGGGACATAATTGTATTTATGTTATGTTTCCTCAAGTTATGGGCTCGTTATGCCGCTAGGAACCCCAGGATATTACCCATCTAGATCGGGACTTTGAGCTCAGGAAAGGACGGGGCTCACTAAGGGGAACAGGCCCTCTTGTAGAATTCGGCAGTGGGTGGGTGGCGGGCTTCTAGCTGTGAATTGGTGCGTTAAAACTCGTAGCCTGCTGCGTTATTTTTGACCCTTTAAGAGAGTATTCTGCACACTGCTTTTGAAGTAAGGGCATCGGTTAAAATAAGACTCCTTTTACCAAGTTGGATCCCGACTAATGCTCAGAAAGAATAAACATTTTTTCAAGGCTGTGGGACGTGGGAAAGAATTGTTTTTCCGTCGGTGTTTTGATGTTTTGACACAATGTAGACAACTGGTGTATTAACAGTTGGCTGGCTACAGTGCAGTTTATTGCGTTGCAGAAGTCGCCTAATCATGAAATGATAGAACTGTCTTAAGCCGTTTGAAGTGCTTTCCGTCACTAACTCAACGCACACAGGCGATTTGTTAAGCTAAAGGCTGATCAGAAAGTTTGGGATTCGGGGAAATATGAGACGTCGATGCAATTTGTCTTCAGATTTTGGCGTCAAAGTTTGTAAGGGGAACTTCTGTCGGCATTGTGAAGTTTGGGGGTCGAGACCGAAGAAGGGGACCTGCCGAGCTGCCATCGGTGGCGGCGTCAAAACGGGTCTCCTGTCAGAGCGATGGGCCGCGGCGGCAAGGGAGTTATTAACGCAAGATTGTGTTTTTGAATCATTTGTCAAAATGTTGTTTAAATATTTTAAAATAAAAAATGCCCTTCTCACTCGGATAAGGTTTCGTTTACGGGAAGGAATGTTCGCGGATTAGAGTTTTGGAACTGCTCCAAGGATCAAGTGCCCCAGAACAGTGGAATATAAAGGGATGTTTTGACGTAATTGTGAGGTCGGGTAACCGAATTTTTGGAGCTGTATGCAATAATGACTGTACCTTTTTCGTAGATATTTTTGTGATCCTTATGTTTTTCCAGGTTTTTTTTCTACTCATTCTCTCAGGTTTTCAAAATTTTAAATTAATATACTGAGTCCAACTCACTGTTAGTGATCACCAGCTGGTTTATAGACTTATTAGTATTCTAGGCATTATTACGTGATCAAGGCGATTTTGGTGCCTCGCGTTAATATGGCCTCGGAGTCCCCCCGACACCCGCAGTTTCCGCAGCAGGAGACGGAGGTGAGCTACAACGTTAGCGGAGACGGCGCAGTCTCTGTGCGGATTAACAACAGTTACAAACCGCTTAAACACGTGCAGCCGCATGGATCTTCAGCGGGAGCCCAGAGTAGTGGCAACCGCGCAAAGCCCTGCAAGTACAGCATCTCCTCCAGCTGCAGCTCGGGGGAGTCGGGCTATCCGAGGGCTGCGAGGACCGGCTCGGGCTGCCTGCGAAGGGTCCCGCAGCTGTTCGAGCAGTCCGCAGGGCTGTGGTGGAACCCGCGTTTCGACTCTCCCATCTTGGAGAAAGAGTGCCGCACACGCTACTTCCCCCAGACTAGACGTCGCTTTCGCTATGTCCTGTTCTACCTGGCCATCGCCGCCATCTTCTGGGCTGTGTACTTCAGCGTCAACACGGCCCGGTGCGACCCCATCTCCTATCTGGTTCCCACTGCCGCCTTCCTCCTCTTCTGCTTGCTCCTCTTCCTTGTCACCTTCACCCCCCTTTATGGCCGACACCACACCCAGGCCTCACTGCTGCTCATTGTGACGACCTTTGCCTTCACTTTAGCGCCTCAGGCACAGCAGCCTCGACTCCCTGAGCTTAACGTCGACGTCAACCTCTCAGTGGGGGACCCCACAGATTGGAGGACGCACCCTTGGACTCCCTGTATTTCCCCAGTGGGGACTTTTTCCCTGTGTATGGAGGTGCTAGTCCTGCTTTATAGTGTGCTCCACGTACGGCTTTACGTGGCTGTGCTACTGGGTTTACTCTACTCGGTGGTCTTTGAAGTCCTGGGCTGGCTGTACCTGCCCTACAGGGGGAGCAGTAGCATCAGTGGAGGTGGACTGGAGGACCTGGCCTGGCTGGTGCCTGCCAAAGCGCTGCTCCACTTGTGTGCGCACGCCATGGGGATCCATTTGTTTATCATGTCGGAGGTTTGGTCACGCAGCACCTTCCTGAAGGTAGGCCAAGCCATCTTGCACGGGAAGGAGTTGGAGGTAGAGAAAGCCCTCAAGGAGAGGATGATCCACTCAGTCATGCCCCGGCGAGTCGCTGATGAGCTTATGAAACAGGGCGACGAGGAGGTGGCGGCAGAAGCTTCCGGAAATCGCTACTCCACCACCTCGAACTGCCTCGCCTCGTCCGCCTCAGGGGGCGGCTCTGGAGCTGGGGCTTCCTCCTCCTCCAGCCCAAAAGATCACAAGCGGAAGAAAATGTCTATACCGAAGGGACAGATCATCTTCCGACCCTTCAACATGAAGCGCATGGAGCATGTCAGCATCCTGTTTGCGGACATCGTCGGATTCACTAAGATGAGCGCCAACAAGTCCGCTCACGCCCTCGTCGGCCTTCTCAACGACCTCTTCGGCCGCTTCGACCGGCTGTGTGAGCTGACGCACTGCGAGAAGATCAGCACACTGGGCGACTGCTACTACTGCGTGGCGGGCTGCCCGGAGCCTCGTCCGGACCACGCCTACTGCTGTGTGGAGATGGGGCTGGGCATGATCCAGGCAATCGAACAGTTCTGCCTGGAGACGCAGGAGATGGTGGACATGCGTGTGGGTGTGCACACGGGCACCGTGCTCTGCGGCATCCTGGGAATGAAACGCTTCAAGTTTGACGTCTGGTCCAACGACGTCAACTTGGCCAACCTGATGGAGCAGCTGGGCGTGGCTGGCAAGGTGCACCTGTCGGAGGCTACCGCCGCCTTTCTCGACGACCGTTACCAGCGGGAAGATGGGCGGGTGAACGAGAGGGTCGGGAGCAGTGTGGTTGCCGAGCAACTCAAAGGTAAGGGATGGGGAACAGTGAGGTTGGGTAGTTTGGGCTGCTTGATTGGGACTGGCAGGTTGGCAGTTGGCTGTACATTTGTGTAACCAATATAAAGCAAGTACAGCTGCTGAGCCCTTCGGTAAGGCCTTAAACCACACATTTCTCCAAAAGAGAGTCTAGTAAATGATGGCAATTTCAAACATGTTATGAATGGGGATCCTGGGGCAGAGAGAGGTTGCAGGTAGGAAAGGATGGCCAGTTGAAAGGTGGAGGTCCATTGGTGGGGTTCTGATATGGCCTGATCTCATCCCTTCTTCCTGTACCAGGGGTCTCAAACCCCTGTCCTGGAGATCCACAGTCCATTCCTTTTCTTTTTCTGTAATATCGTTTCAAATTGCTACCAATTTAGGCCATAGGAGCAAGATTCTGCAGAATCTCTAGTTAATTAATATTGTAAATTTGGCAACTTGAGCGCAGGAACGTTGCAAAGAAAAACCCAGCTGATGTGTGGATTTGAGTTTGCGATCCTTACCCCAAACGCTGTTGTGTAAGTTGAGGTTTTATGGTGTGTGTGTGTGTGGGGTTTTATGGCTCACTTTATAGGAAGTGTTATGGATGTAATCTGTGCGCTCTCAGGGTTTACGCTTTGATTCATGGCCTGCTCAGTTCATTTGCATGAGTGCTGCGGTGGTGTTGAATTTCCACCTGCTTGAATGGCTTCGGCAAACATCCCATGCTAAATTGATTGCATTGTTAGCAATGCAAATCGGTATGGATAAGAGTATTGGCTGGGCAAATAAAAAGCGTCAGTGATGTTATGAGGGGGTTGTGCGTTGGGCGGCTGGCCGAGGTGAAAGGTTAAGGAGTAGCGTGAGAGAGAGAGCGGAATTGTGGAAAGTCCTATGGCACGCTCTTGTTTGCTTGCTTTGAACTCTTGTGGTTAGGCTCTGTGTTTGCATTAAATGGAGGACTTAGAAATCTCATTTAATATCTCTCTCTTCCTCCCTTTCTCTCTTTCTCTTTCTCATAATTTCTCTCACTACTCTCTCCCTGAGGCCTGGCACACGCTTCCTGCCTTTGATGTTGGTTGTGTTCCCCCCTCCCTCCCGTCACAGGAAGTTGTGGTGGGGTCAACATGTGGTGGAGTGGCAAACACACATACAGATATGCCCCGAGTGGCTATGTATGCTTATGAAAATGAGGATTTGTTTGCAGAAGGCTGGTCTAGTGGAGTGTGGAGCGTAGTTTACCAGCTCGGAATGCTTGTGCTGGTTGGAGTGTGTTTTGAATGGAGGCGTTCCTGCGTGTATATGTGTGGAATGTAGGAATGTGCCAAATTGTGTTGATGTTGTGCTGCTATGCGTTGTCATATTTCCCATTCTTGCCTCTATTTGTCCATTACTAGCGAGCTTTACTGAATAGTGTTGTATGACCAGGGCTGTGTTGCTGTTTGTAGAACTGTTGCTTCTGGTTAGAATTGAGAGGCATGACCAGAAGGAAGTAAAACTGCATAGCTGGTGTGATGAAGGGCGGGGATATGAATGGGTGTGCTTTGTAATGTTTGAAGATGAGAATTAAATTTGCAACTGGTGCTCTGTTGGTAACAGACATTCCTCTGCTCTGCACCCCCCCTTACCTTGCTCTCTCTCTCTCTTTCTGTCACGCTCCATCTCTCTCTTTTAGACAACATTGGTATGTTTAGGATGGCAAGTGAGTGAGTGATCTCTTGATGGTCGGTCGCATTCCATGTACTTTGACAATCAATTGGCATTATTAAAGTTTTTTTTTTTTTTTTTTTTTTTTGTTCGCAATAATAATAGTAGTAGTAATGGCTGACATTGGAAACTGTTGTAAAGAACAATTCATTGGTTCTGGCTTTTTTCAGACCTCAGCTTATCAGCTGCCAATTGTGTGTCATTTAATCCTAAGTGAACATTTGATTTGGTGTATTTTTTTTTTTTTTTTTTTATTCTGTGGGCTGGTTGTGCTTATCAATGGGGGTGGTAGGTAAGCGTGTAAGGATGAAAGTAAAATGCGGCCCAGTTGTGGAGCATTTTTGTGTTTTATCAAATAGGCATGGGCAACGCTCTGCATAAACTAATGGAATGCGTAACAGCTGAACTGGGGCGGTAAACAAGCCTCAGAAAACTTATAAAAAAAAAATGATGTAAATACCATTTTCATACAAAAAGAACACCATGGTTTGATTAAAAGCAACCTTTTCAGTAGGATACCCGCATTTCATACATGAACTCTGCGTATTACGGCCAATAACGCGATTTGAACAGAGCTATTATTCGCCCGTTGGATGAATGCGTGACCTCAATTTGCGCCGTGTTTACAAACTTTCACGTGCACGGCGTGGCAAAAATATCCATTTTGGAGGTAGATTTCAAATAGCCCGCGCTGACGTGATATCCCAGCTACGGCCCTGATTGACTTACAGCCATCTAATTTGAGAAATTACGAGTCTATTCATCCAAGATAGACCTCCAGGGGATATGAAATAAGTTTGACAGAAGTTGTTGAAGTTCGTCGCGAGTTCGCCGTGACTTCTTCTCAACAATAGCAAGAAAGGTGAGTGTATTTTTACTGTATCCTACATAGTTAGTTGACAGAATATCCTGTGACCCTATTTGTGAAGTTTCAGTAAAATATACCAAGGAATAAACCAGCGCTAGGCGTTCAAAGCCTACCAGTGTTCTGACAAATTTTGCTACCTATCAAAATATGCCACCTCGCGAACACCGGTCACAAGATTCATTCACTTATACCCTTCAATTCGAGACTGTGAGGATGGAAATCTGAATAATCAATTAGGAAAAATTCTCGGCTCTCGGTAATTCTGTATATCGTTTAAACATTTTGTTAATCGGATTATGAAAGAAGACTGAAAATAAGCGCCCACTTTTTGTTTGGGTGTAAAAGCGCATATTTAAAGGAGAATACATTGTATATTGATTAAGCATTGAACTCTGCATAAGTCGAACTGTTTTAATATTTGTTGATGACATTGCTTCGGCTTCCTGGAAGCAAGTACGTGCAAATCTGCTGTCTAGTGAGCATTTCAGGTTCGATGTACTGAGTAATAACGCTGCGGAAACTTAAACTGGCCCGTCATTCTGCCGAATAGTCTGACTAAACTAGTTAATCGTCTGATTTCTAATCAAGCAAAGGGGAGGTTTCTGCCTCACCAAACTAACCTCCGACTGCACGTCACTGTGTTTTACTATGAATTACTCACAGTAGCTCATTGAAACTATTATGGGAGGAGGGTATATGGACATTGTAAAAAACAATGCAAAGGTTTTTTTTTTTAATCACCACAGGTTATTGAAGGGGGAACGTTTGATTCATTTCGTAGCAGTGGGAGGGCAAACAACTGCCGGCATCAGCGACTTCACTGCATTTTATATATACTGGACAAAGAAAGTTAGGGATCACTCTGATTTTTAATATTGAAATATGATATGGAACATAATTTGAACTATCAAATATTTCAAATTCGAAAATTGGGGTGATCCATAATTTTCTTTGTCCAGTATAGTAATGGGCGAGTAGCGTTAATGTTTGCCCTCCCACCGATAATTTTGACATTTTTGCAGGCCATTGATCCAAAAAAAACTTCACAGGCAACCCATTCATGCCATTTTTTAATATCAATGCAAAACCTAATGTTTGTTGAACATAATTGGGTGAAATTCAATGCATTTTCCATTAAAAAGGGCCTAGGGGGCGCTGCTGTACTTCAGAAAAGGGGTTGATGACTTTAGCGTCAATTATTTCTGTTAGGGTACCCTAATGGATAATTTGGCCAGGTTTATTTCTGAGCATTTTCGAAAATGCCCCCAGGCTTCACCCCCCAATTTTCTCAATGGGTTTTGTTGATAAATGCCGAAATCAGCCATTTTGGGACCCTGTGGCTCTGAGACCCTTTCCTGTAAAGGCGTTGGACTTGTGGCAAACTCTTCGTCTGTGTCTTCTGTACTTACCTGCAAAAAATCATTAGAAAATAATAAAAACTTTTTTCTCAGCAACTCAAGAGATGTTGTCATTTTATTAATTTGTATTGCCCATGCCTATATCAAAGGAAAATGTGAAGTTCTTTCTTCCTCTCTGAGTGGTGGCGGCTTGGTTGTGGCCTCTAGGTGGCGCACTTTCAGACTCCCGTGTGTTGAAACGAGCAGTTGGTCTTCCCTGGCTGGACTCTGAGTTCTTGAGGAATCGCAGATGGATCTTATTAAGCTCTGAGTATTGTATTAGATTAGATAAGATGATATGAGCCCCCTTTGATCTCCTGCGGTGCTGACAAGTACAGAGGGTTTTCTGTCCTGCCGAGTCTTTGATCTCTTTCTGTAGCGTTGACTTTTCCAGCAGACCTGGTGGTTGTGCACTTTGACAGTAAGGAGTCAGCTCTTAATTTGTCCATGTGAGCGTGTGTGTCTTCATGGGTGGGTGTGTGTGTGTGTGTGTGTGTGTGGGGGGGGTTTTTTAAAAAGTGTTTTATATTAGAAATATATAGGTTTTCATATAGATGACTCTTTAACAAATCAGACACCGAAAACCATTTTGAAATATCTTTGACAGTCTTCTCAAAATTTAGATTTGAATTTTGTAATTTTTTTTAGCTCCAGGAGAAGGATCAAAGGTTTTTTTTACAAAGCTGACAACTCCTAAAAGAAATGTAGCTATTTCCTGGTATTTACTGTATTTCCATACATTGGTAGCCAAAGTATTTGAGACTGTAATATCAACATCGATATCATGCATTACCTTCCTTTTGCCCAGACTTGTTGATCAAAATTTTGGTTCAACAGGAGGTCAGCAACACAAACATCATTTATGATACCAATTTTCAATTGCTTTGTTGTTTTGAGTATAATAAATTTAGTAGATTATCAGAAAATGTAATTTTGTTACCGTTTTGTAATTCCGTTACCACTGTCTCTTTCTCATAAATGGCATCCTACAAAATATCTGTGAACATGCCAGTCAATATAAACTTACCATGGCCTGGTCAGCATCCTAGGCCACCAACTTAAGCTTAAACCTACTACCTATCCTTGCCAGATTTCAGAGAAAGGCCTGTCAAAGAAAGGCAAAAATAATGGCATTTTTCTGCCGTAATTTCGTTACCAACACTTTGACCTTCGTATAGCCTTCTGCAAAATAGATTACCCCAAACTTTGTGTTATACTGCTCAGTAGGTGTGCCAATGGAACTGATAAAAGCACAGGCAAGTAGCTACTGCATTAGAGTAATAGGTGGCAGGTAAAAATTACCTGAAAATTATTCTTGATCGTAATTCCGTTACCGTGGAATTGCCCATGTGTTTATGAAGGAGTGCCTGGGCTCTTTTTCACATCTGATTACAAGTTATCCCAATATGTTACTCCTCCCTTCCCAAACAATAAACTCGTAGTACACCAAGGCGACTCGGTTGGATTATTTGAGGAACTTTACCACAATGCACTTGGTGGAGTGTTGTTGTGATATACAGCAGTGTGCAGTGATGATAATACGCTTAATAAAATGAAGATAAATCGGACAAGTACTATTCAAGTACTTATTTCAAGTAATATTGGGGTATATAGATTAAAATAAGTAAACAGATAATAATATAGTAAAACCAAAAAAAAAGTGGTGCCAGGCACAACAAACCCCGCCCCTCGCACATACTTTGACCTACTTTTCCTAAATTCAATAGGCATCTATTCTGGGTCAGTGGCAATCCCTAAATCAAATTTGGGGTGAATGTGCCTATTAGTTTTGCTGCAAAAGTGTTAAAAAACAAACAAACAAAGAAACAAACGCACACACAAACAAACCGAACCAAAAACAATACCCCTTACCCTCTCCCTTCAGACGGGGTGGAGTAATAATGTCTTTTTGAGAGAAAAAGTCAATATCTAGTGTGGCCACCCTTTGCTTTGATTACAGCTTACCCCAATTCCGAAAAAGTTGGGATGCTGTGTAATATGTGAATAAAAACCGAATGCAATGATTTCCAAATCTCATAAACCCACATTTGATTCAAAATAGAACATAGACAACATATCAGATGTTGAAAGTGAGACATTTTGCCATTTCATGAAAAATATTTTAATCATACTCATACAAAGAAAAATCCGGCAAAGAAAAACCAGGACTGTTGAGCAGCTGGAATCCTACGTCTGACAAGAGAGGGACAACATTCCTCTCCCAAAATTTCAGTAATTGGTCTCCTCACTTCCCAGACGTTTGTTAAAAGACTTAGCTAGGAGCCCTGTTTATTTTCACGGAAGAACTTGACCGAGCTAGGGTGGCCGACGAGGGTAAATGTTCAGGCAGTGAATACTAACATTCAAAACTGCTGCTCGTTTGTGCAATTGGAGTAGATTTGGGCCATTGCAGCATTATTTGCCCTCTTTTGGCCATCGACAGTAAATCATGATTTTTAAACTTCGTCCCTGAAGATGAACAAGGCTGCTAGTGAAGTGGCTAGATTGGACATTAAGGCTAAAAACATGGTGAAAAGACGTCTTTTCTTGTCAAATTTGAATGTCGGGGCTTATGGACACTTGGATTACGCCACCCGAGCGGGATGGAGGCATTTTGAGTTTTTTAATGTTGTTTATTATGCTTGAAAGCGTGGTCACCAATGACTTCAGTTGATTTGGATTGGCCTTCAATGCTGTTTCTCTGTAACTCCAAAAGTGTTTTGAGGACAAAAAAAATTCACTGACCCTTCGATTAGACTTTGGGTGAGTAGATGAGTGAATTTTCTTTTTTGAGTGAACTATCCCATTAAGGTGTGCGTTGTGCAACAGTACAGGTGTCTTCATTGTTGCATTTTGTGTTACAAGATGCACCACACACTACAGTCTTCATATGGAACAAGTTGGACCGGCAGGCAGGCCAGTCCAGCACCTACGCCCTTTTCTTACACAGCCATACCTCAGTAATGCCTGCAGAATGTGTTTTATATTGTCTTGTTCAAACAAGCCTTGGCGTCCCTATAAAAGACGTAATTTTGTTTTGCTCCAAAATCTCAGTACTTCTCAGTATTATTGGTGCCTTTTCAGTAGTGCAGGTTACTCTTGTTAAGGGCACTGACTTAACCCCATTACTTGACCGAGCATGACTTTTGGACCTGTTGCTCATAACAGTATGGATGATCCTGTCTCCCTTGGTCCTAGGCACATGGCATCTATTCCAGAAAACCCTGAAATACTGATTTGACTGACTGCAATACGTGTTTCTACTGTGTGATGGTTCATCGCAGATGCTTCTGAGTCCTGAGAAGTCGATGGCGCTTCAGGACACTCTTAACATTAATCCTGATTTATTTTCTGGTGCTTGACGCTTTCAATGAGTGTTGTTGTGTGAGTTCTCAGACTAGAAAGATCTATTGTGTTTCTATCCAGGGGTATTGAGGGCCAAACCTGGCCGTATGCAAGCTGTGGTACGGATTTTTGGTAATCTGAAACATATTATACCAAAGAACCAACCCTGCAAGTGCACGCATCTATCATTGATGGCTCAGAAGTTGACTTCTTGAAGTTGGCGAACTGTATAGAAAGGTTAATTTTTACACAAATTTGGGAGCCACACAGCCCTTTTTGAAGTCTCAATATCTCAAAAACTTATGAAGATATGGATCTAAAATTTTGCTCATAATATATTGGATACAAGAGTATTCTGTAAATTTGAAGCAAATCTGAGGTTGTCAGTCAGGAGGCCTCCGGTGATATCAGATGGAATTACCTTTTGGAACCTGCAGTGGCCTTCTCATGTTACACACTTGGCTGTACTTGGACATGAAGGCACTTAGCTTAAGTATGCAAGTATGTCCTTAATCATAACTTCAGTGTGCTTGATGTTCTCTGTAGTGTGCGCCATGTGTGTGCTTGGCCTCACGCGAGCTAATGCATTGACTGGAGGGAAATGCCTCTGGTAAAGGGGCAAAGGAACAAATCATGGTGGTATTATTGATGTAAATATTAGATTTGCGAGCTCAGTCACTTAGTCTGTTGGAAGTACAAGGAAAAAAAACTCTGTTCCCTTGGGCACATAATAAAAAACTTGGACGCAATGTTCAAATTTACATTCCACATGACAATTCATCACAGAAGTGCGCTAGTACCCATGCGTTCCTGGCGAGGTACGGCGAGACGGGACAGCGCTTGTTGTCCTCTTCCTGCTTCTGTCAACAACTTCATCTCTTCTCTACGTCTTCATGCTGATCGGAGTTACTGTAAGCCTGTGCTCCGTAATTTCCCCGCCAAGCGCTGCCTATCGCCTCATTTTGTGCCAGAACAATCTGGCAGACCCTGGTATGTTTTCTTTTTTGCTGTCCTGTTTTTTTCCCTCCTTTTCTTTTTGTGCGTCATGGTGAGGAGCTTGTCTCTTAGTGGAGCGTATCATGCCCTGCATCGTGCTAAATGCTAAGGTAGCCCCCCGGCCAGGCCAGTTTTGTTTGGTGGGCTTGTGTGCAGTCAGGGAAAAACTTGTCGGACTCTGAAAAGGAGGGGGTTTATAAACCTTTTACATGCTGTGGATAGAGGCACCATCAGCCTGTTATGTTCTGCTCAGTGCTTTTCTTTATTGTTCATGGGGCTGTTGGTCTGGATGAGACCATGTCGTCCTTTCAGATACTGAGGAGTAAATTCAAGTTCAGTGGGTGAAAATCCTCCCCTGTGTTTTTATGAGGTAACCAGAGTTTGCTAATGGGCGCAATTCTACAGCTAAAAAGTAGAACTTATTAGATGAATCTGCTGAATGAATTTATGGACTGAGGAAGTGCTTAGTGGGAATTTTATTTATTTTTTTCCCTGTCGCATTGGTTATGCGCCCCTAGACATAAAATAACTGGTTTATTGGCATAAAACACACACAATCATGCATCATAATTGTTGGCTGGCTGATCCATAGTAACCTCCTCAAGGAAGGTTTTGTTTAGCTTTGAATTGAGGCCAGAAACATGATCCATGACCTGAAAGAACAGGCCTGTCTGCTTGTTCTTTCCCTTCCTTCTTAACCCATGCAGTTATAAAATTATAAAATCTTGCACCGGCTTACCCTTCTTACTAGGTAACTGTGTGGCTTGGGATCGTATGTTAGAATGTGTGCGTGTTTGTGCGTGTCTACTTTCTGTGAGTGTGCGTGTTTCACGTGTGCTTTTGTGTATGTGAATGTGAGCACATTTTTGCACATGTGTACTTGTATGTGGGTGTGAGAGCTTGCATGAGTGTATGCTGGTGTACATGTCTGTGTATGCTTGTATGTACATGTGGCTATGAACCAATTCAGCATAATCAATTCTCACACAGTAAGTTGAAGCACCAGCTGGGTAGTAATGGTCACTAGTTTTTCCTCGAGCATGACCTTTGCCCTGTAACCTGTCCCCCAGTGCAAGTGCCCTTCCAGTAACATTAGACTTTAGACCTCCCTGCCCCCAATTGGCCGGTCTCGTTCTTCAGGTAAAAGAGGCGGGGCCTGGTTATTGCTCTCCTGTTGCTAGGTGGAGGTTTTACTTGGTTAATTCAGGAGATTAGATGTCCACCCAAGAATGGACCGATGTCCCGCCCAGTATTGAGACAGAAGAGTTTTGCACTTGTTGTGGAGTGGTGGCGATTACTTACCTCTTTCATTTTTGTTTCTTATGTGCAGGCATTACAGGTATTCATTACATTAATTATTTACTCCATTATCCAAAGGAATGTACAGTGAGTACGCTGAATAAGGTCATTGAAACAAATCAGACATGGTGCACATCATATGCACCAACCACAGGTGTGATTATGTGCGTAGTCTTCACAGGAGACATTATTGCCAGTGGTTTAGGACAGACTATAGGTTTTTTTTTTTTTTTTTTTTTTTTTTTTTGAGTTGGAGGGAGTTCAGAACTAAGTGGGCTGAACCCAAGTTTGAGTGCCTTATGAAGAGCTGGGACCACGATGGAGGCTCAGCTGAGACCTCGAAGTTTGTGTTCAGACAAGTAGTAGAATTCTCCAGTCAAAGGAATCGGAAGAATGGGTTTGTTTGGGGGATTTCTTTGACAGCTCTTGGTCCAGAACTTGAGTCATTTTTAGGTTGGCTGTGGAGGTCGGTAAAAAAAAAATCTGTGTTGCGGGCCTCTGTCGCTGTTCTTCCTGTGAGGGATGCGTTCTTATCCTTAGGTAACTGCACAGATCAAAGGTGCAGTGTAATTGCCTGAGCAGTGTCTGCTGCTACGAGCTGAAGTGCTTTTGCTGCCCTATGTGTGTGTGTTTGTGTCTGTATGTGTGTGTCTGTCTGTGGGTGTTCGTGTGTACGCGTGTCTGTGTATCTGTTCGTGTGACTGGATGCGGGTCCATGTGTATATGTGTTTGTATTCATGCGGCTGGATGCATGCGTGTGTGTGTGTGTGTGTGTGTCTGTGTCCATGTAAGTGGGTGTGTGTACATCATGGTTTTCTTTCTTGGGGGAGGTGGGGGAGGAGGTTGAGGGGACAGACGAATGTCACCGAGGTAACAGCTGGCTGTTTAGGCCCAATGGGCTCATGGGCAGAGTTGGTAATAAACAGAAGTAAGCAGTGGTCCCATGCAGCCAATCACTGCTACAGTACTACCCAGGAGACCTAGCCACCATTTATGAACCAATCAGAAGAAGACATGGAGTGACAGCTGACAAAAAGGGCAAATAATTTGTCGTTTGTGTTCTACATTAGTCCTATAGCCTCTGCTGTGGGGTACAGTTTTACCGCGAACGATCCACTTCCAGTGTTCGAAAGCTCAGACTCAAAGGACGTTTGCCTTGGTTGTTGGGCAATATAGTCCTGCGTGGCTGTTTGTTTGGTTAATTGAGTTTGGAGTAACTGTTGGGTAATGGAGTTCAGAGTGACTGTTCCTTGTAGTTCCATATGGCTTGGGTAATGGAGTTTATAATCACAAACCAATGGATAGTCCCAGCAAGCAAAAATTGGCTCATTATTGAATTAGTCAGCATTCATGGGCATGACAGGGGTAAGGTCACTGTATTTGTTTTCTTGTAGATGTGCAGAAGACAATGAGTTTTGTTTTTGTCCCATGTCCCTACTATAGTTCTGTGAAATGTTTTGCATTTATTTGGAAGACATTACTATGAACTACAATTGTGCTGAAGCAAAATGATATCACTTTTGTGTAAATGACTCTTTTGTCTTAAGGAAGCTTTATTGTAGATGGGACAGCTTGTGACATTGTTTTTAGACCCTTAGTGGAAAATCAAAATCCCTGATCTGTTAAATATTTTCAAGGAACTAGTTCAATTGATCTATGAAGTAAAGTAACTGCCCAACAACATGGAGAAAAAAAAAATTGTTAAATCATCAATATTAAGATAATGAGACCAAATAATGAGATTTGTAGATGGGACACCCCGAAAGTTTGTAGATGGGACAGATATGGGACACAGGCAATTCTACGAGTTAATGGGAGTTGATAGGAGTATAAAGCACTCAGGTTAGTGCAAACAAGATGATGGCAAGAACAACATCAACTTAAGAGTCCAAAAAGCAATTTATTGTGGAACAATCGACAAATACAACAACTAATTAGGCTTAATAAGAAAATAAAAAATACATGTCATTTTCTTCTTGATGACACATAACTTGCTCACAATATAATAGAAACTAATAAATGTGTACTGATGGACTTTAAAAACTTATAAGTCTGACTTGACCGAAATAGTATAGTTAGGTTTGGGGAACTTTAATTAGATGATTACATAATTGATATGCAGTTGTCTTTGAGTAAGGAGACACAGCAGGGCGTGAGGTCATGACCTTGTTTGTGTTTGTGGAGCGGGATTTGAGGAATTAGTGATGTAACCTCGTCCAGCTTCACTGATTACAATTGCAATGCTGTCAAATGCCTTAAAACAATCCTTAAGGTCATTAAGGCCAGAACCCGAGAGCATTATTTCAAAGACACTACGTGCGCCATGCCTCGCCTTTCCAGACCCCAACGTGATCAAGCCATTAGGCTATGGATGGCTGGAACATCCCAAAATCGCATCGCCCAGCCTTTTGGGGTAAGCCAACCCACAATCTCTAACCTTATGACTCGTTACCAGGAGACTGGAAGCACCAATGATCAACCCCGACCTGGTAAGCCTAGGGTCACGACCCCAGCCCAGGAAAATCAGATCCGCCTCGTCCACCTGAGAGATTGGTTTCAAACCTGCACCAGGACGGCTCAGGAGACCCTAGGAATCCACAGACCAAGGATCAGCAGAAGAACAGTGAGTCGCTGACTTGCAGAGCGAGGGATCAGAGCCCACAGGGCATGTGTTGGAATGCAGCTTGATGCATGGCGCAGGGCTACCAGGTTTCGCTGGGATGAGGAATATACTCAGAGATGAGTCCCCAACCAATTCTGGAGGAATGTTGTCTTCAGTGATGAGTTCGGATTTTGTCTGTACCGACATGATGAAAGACAGTGGGTCTACAGACGACGTGGTGAGAGATACGCAGCCCCCTGCGTTGGTGAGACAGATCGCTTTGGAGGAGGCTCGGTGATGGCCCGGGGTGCCATTCTGTGCGGCTGGAGGTCCGACCTGGTCATAATCAATGAAAATCTTAATGCACCCCGCTACTGTGTCCTTGTCATCAGACCACCCGTCGTGCCTTACATCACAGACCACCCAGAGGTCACGTTCATGCAAGACAACGCACGACCTCACTCAGCACATGTGACCCAGCAGCTCCTGGCCCAGAATGGTGTGCGAGTCATGTAATGGCCACCTTTCAGCCCTGACATGAAGTGCATCGTGCATGTGTGGGACCTGTTGGATCGGTGGGTTCGGCAACGCACTCCAGCGTCCAGGACGAGGGCGGAGCTCCAATAAGCCCTTCTCCAGGAGTGGCAGGCCATTCCCTAGCAACAGCTCAAAATAATGGTGCTGTCCATGCCAAGACAAGTAATGGCTTTGTTGCAGGCACGTGGCGGTCACACTTGGTACTGAGATTGGAGTTGATCTTTGTTGTTGATTTTGTTGTTAAACTTGTCGTTGTTGATTCTTTTGTTGTTCTTTTTTTGTTGATGTTGTCTGACATTTTGTCGAAGTTGTTATGGGTGACGTCAGTAAATGGTTACAAATTTGAATCAGAGTTTGGCTGCAATACTAGTTATAAGTTTTTAAAGTCCATCAGTGTACTTGTATACCATGATTCTATATGTCATGTTTTGCAAGTTACTAAACTCTGTGGCCCGAATTACTTGTTTGCACCGCATAAGTATGTTTGCCACATCTCCATTTATAAGATATGATTTGATCCAGAGCACATACTTTCCTGTTCAGTGAGTTTCTTTTATATAGAGGTGAAAGTTGATGAAAATGACCCTTTTGATCTGATCTTGAGTTGGCATCAATAGTACACAAATCAATAGATCAATCAGTGGTCAACATTTCGTCTGATAATCTACTCAAAGTGAAATCAAAGCTTATTAAAAAACTGACTACGTTGATAACAAAAACGAATATCGGTGAAAAAATTATTAGTGATTGTATTTAGCCTAATTAGCATTCACTAATTATACTAAATAGCAGTGTTCTAGTAGTATTGCATGTGATCAGGTCATCCATAAGCTGAAAGAAGGGGAAAAAAAATAAAAAATTGAGGAAAAACTCATTAATGATTACTAATTAGCCTAATTAGCATTTACTAATTCGACTAATTAACATTGTTTTAGTAGCACATATCATCAGATCAACTAAAAGCTGAAATATAACGATATGAATATCTTAACACTCCTAGAAACTAGCATTTTAAAATTGTCCCATCTACAAGCTTGTCCCATCTACACATTGTAGATGGGACACATTTTCTCTATTGTTTTACTGAAACACAATTATTTTCTGAAAATGTCAACTATGTCAATTCTATCCGTTATGTACTCAAGTAAGAGGAAAAAAAGATTATTTGATTTGAAACCGAATTGTGGCTCTGAGAGAAACTTTTGTATCTCAAAATTTAAATTAGCATTAATTAACCGCTTACGTCTTTTGTTTAAACACCTTCCAGTGAATTGTAAACATCAAATTTTGTATAGAGAATGTCTCATGTGATGCCCAATCAATATGCAAATTTGAAAGCCATAGGTACTATGCCTTGGCTATAAAACAATAAAATCATGTGTCCCATCTACATACAGTGCCGTGAAAAAGTATTTGCCCCCTTCCTGATTCCTTACTTTTTAAACATTTTAAGTGCGACAAATATGCAAAAAAGTAAGAAATCAGGAAGGGGGCAAATACTTTTTCACGGCACTGTATCTCATTAACCAGTATTTCTTAATTAATGCTCTTATATCTTGAGAACAAAACAAGATATGAACAAACAGTTTTCAGATTCAAGAGGTTCAACCATTTTACGTCCCATCTACATTAAAAAATTTATACTATCTGACAAAAAAAATTTTGACACTCATGTCGCAAATACCGTGACTGCACCCATAGGTAAACTTTGAGGTCTTCAGAGAGGAAGTCTCCTGGGTTTTCAGTGTACCTGATTGGGGTGTTAATTGGAAGTGACCTTGGTGCATTTTTTGCGATGTTGGCGCACTGCCTTTGCCCCAACCAGCCCCCCCCCAAAATTTCAACCTTCGGCCAAAACCTGTTCAACCGGCAAACAATGCAAACCGCAATTATGCAACGAGAACAATGGCAGCTATACAACCCTCCTAATCACCATCAAATCCTCAAATCTGATCCAAACACTGAATATTCAGCCGTAACCAAAACATTTCTTAGGAATTTGACCATTTTAAATCTGTAGAGGCGTTTGTACACTACCTGTTGAAAATTTAAACAACACAAAATTCATGTTATTGTTCCATCTAGGTTTTGGAATTTTTGATCAAGGTTTCGGAATTAATAACATTTTTGTTTGCTACATTTCCATTTACCAACAAGGGAAGTAAAAGCAACCAAAAAAGGTGCAAATTTCACAGAAGATTCGAGATGCAACCCCCAAGCACAGAGCATCCTTGTGTGCTTCCACACTAGCATTTGGTGCAGGCCTTCAGAACCATATGTCAGGCCTTGCAGAGAAAATTTCCGGTAAATCTGCTTTGTAGTTATTATGGCAGGTAGCCACTTTGATCAGCGTAAGATTTTGATTCAGTTTCTGTTTTATGAAAACTTTATATTTTGTTTTTCCATCTCTGACTGCTTAGTGGTGTTCTATAACTTTTGGCGGGTAGTGTACAGTACCAATCAAAAGTTTGGACATACCCACCACATTTTTCTTAAAATACATTCCATCGGCCTACTGATAAAACCTTGTATCTTCAAAATGATAACCTTTACAGGAGAGCATAAAAAATGTTTAATTTTGCATGTAAGAATGCAGTTGAGCTGCATTTGGGTAGGATACCTATTTTTCTTCCAAGAATGTATTTTATATTTTTCAATGTTCATGTTATTATCGTGGACATACGAGTTTTTGTTTATCAAATTTGGAGATACGAGGTTTTATCAGCAGGCCGACAATATTTTTAATAAATAAGCTCCTTGTATTTTGCAAAAAAAGTTCTAAAACTTAAATCAACCAAACTAACCAGCATTTGTCATATTTGCTCAGCGTACTCATATAAGGGCAGGCATATGGCTGCAATGAGTTTGCTGCTGCACAGTTCCCAAAAAGTTCCCAAAGATGTACTGCACTTGGGGTGTGCCTTTCATAGACCTTTTTGCCCAACAAGTCCCAAAACGACTTGACTTCAATGCGACCTTTGAAAAATGGAAGGAACTACTTGTTTGTTTGTTTACTCTGCAAAATATGGCTTTTTTTAGTATTCCAAAATTTTGGACACTAATCAAACAAGTAAATTATTCTCTTAACTTCTGACAGTTTACCTCTTACCAGATTCCATTTGAGATTATATAGAGAAGTGAAGTCGTTTAAATTTCTTTCAAACAGAGTCCTGTGTCAGTAGCAATGCGTGTCCAAACTTTTGACTGGTAATGTATATATAGAATTTATATTTCTATGCGTAGGTACAGCACACACCCACTCGCTGGCTGCTGGATTCCTAACCTTTGTATCCTGTGGAATCCTTTCTGCACCTGCTGTTCGACTGCTGTCAATGTGCGGTTAATGCAGAGGCCCCGGGGCTGAATGGCAATAAAATGAGCCATTTCTGTGGAAAATTGGTAGATATTGATCCTGGATGCTCAGGTTATATCCCACAGTAGAGGAAAACGATACTGAACACTGATAATAAACAATCATAAAATATTCAGATCCCCACTATGGGATGGCTGATGTCAGGCCTGGAAACAAAATGTGGCGGAGGGGAGGACAGACGGACAGGAAGATGGACGGAAGTTTGAAAAAAAATTTATAGGTGCTTCAAATCAAGGCCCTGGCCTTAATCCTCAGAATCTGGGAGCACTCTAAGATCTGGTCATGATCAGTCGGGTTCTCAAATAGATTTCTTCTATCTTTCATCCACTGCCCATTTTGAGGATCTTGCATCAGAATCATTAATTTGCAATCATTGAGGTTGGTGAGCTGCTGGTTTTCCACCCTCCCATTATCTGGATGTCAGGTGCGTAGACAGTCTGGCCAATCAGAAGCTCTAATTTTTCAGTTAGTTGGGTTATTACGTGGAGAAAACGTGAACCAGTGCTGAATTTGGATTTTGGGGCCAGATTTGGTTATCTCTGATCTAGAGTAATGGTGCGTCTGCCTCTGCTTAAAGCTCGTGCCACATCGCTGTTTGTTGAATTACTGCGGCCTCAGTTTCTTCCTGTGGCTTCATTTATGTCAAACGCCTGCACAAATGTGGCACGTGGCTTTTGAGTGTGTTTGTGCAAGCAGTATTTGCCAGCGTTTGAAGAGAAGTGATCCCTGGTGTTTGGGTGAGCAGTGCTCGTGTCCCCTTCAGGTTTGAATCATTGACAGTTGACTGCACACTAGCTCTATAATTCAGCCTTTTCTTGCACCTCCTCAGCTGTATTCATAGAAATCCAAAACAGTAGTATGGATATGACTACACGTGAATGGGCATCAAACAGCCAGCCATATTGGGTAAGACCTCTGCTGGGTGTCACTATTGGTCTGCCTGTGTAGAGTTCTAAGGTCTTCATAATAATGGTTCTGTCTTCTCCAAGATGGCATTCATTGTTGGCACATTCGTCCATTCTACTGTTTAATTCTATGGATACATCACTTTCTTTTAGGGAGGAAGTGATGTCACAAAGGCCCTTTCTCACTGGATTCTGAGGATGCAGTCTGCATAACTCTGTGACATCACTCTTGCTGCATTGAGGCTTCAGTCTTTGCAGTCCATGGATCACAATGTAAACCTGTGTCCCCGAAAGTGCTGAGCACTTGCTGCCTCATTAACATGCTCACACATGCTTTAAAAAGTGCACACACACTACTCGTGCGCGTGCGTAAACACACGCATGCACCCACACACACACACACACACACACACATACGCATGCTTACTCGCCTACATCTCAGACATGTACGCGAGCACACACACTCACAGACGCTTTGTAGTAGATATGCCCTGTTGCTCTGCTCTGGGCTTATCTTAGTAAGACAGTGCAGCCCATGGTCTTCGTAGTGGCAGAGGAACAGAAGGGGGAGGGGTGCTGATCCATGTATTTGGGTGCTTAGGGTATATACTTGCACACAACATGAAAGTTTATGTTGTCGGTCACAGCACATCACCAAAATGTTCAAGCACCCTGTGGAGAAATTGCCCGTGTCTCTCCCTCTCCCTCCTTCTCTCCCTTTTGCGACTGCATTCCTTGTTCATCCAAGCCCATGCTATTGGCTTTTAATCCTTTTGGTCCTTCTCTTTGGGGCAATCAGGGAAAAGGGGCTTGTCATGCTCAGTGTAAACTGTTTGAGAATTCAGAAGTCGCTGTCCACTCTTTTGTGGTGGCATGGTGTTGACAGGATGTGGGCCTTGTGTGGGAAAGATCTGGAGTGATGTCAGTCAGCATAACCATAAATGGGCGCGTGGTCAAAGAGGTGCTGAGCTTCAACACCGAAGCGCACGTGCCGGTAGAGCTGGAAGATGAATGGCGGCTTCGGAATGTCTTCTTTCACTCGTCATAATACCACAGCAGGGCGTTGGCGCCTTTTGACCCAAATCACTTGATAGTTGCTTGACTAGTTTTAATCTTTTTTTTATTGCCTGGCAGACATGGGGCCCTGTTTCTCTGAAATTTTACTGAGGAGGCGATAGGAAGCGAGTCACGAGCCGTCTGTGGAAGCTCGGGGAGGGCATTGACAATGCTGTGGTTTAGTGGTTTTGGAACGAGGCCTGTCGCAATAGGTTTTATTCCTGGCTAGGCCAAGCCCAATTTACCCTTGGGCAAAATCCAACCAGAAAAACATGAAGTAAAATAACCAGCCGCGCATTTTTTTGGAAGGTAGGTGGAATTTTAGGCCTTATCTTGGTTAGTCTGGTTCTAAGATTAGATTTGCTGTTGTGTAAATGTGACACTCCTTTAAGATTAGGTTTCTTTTTGTTTTTTCAAATGACTACGTAAGTCGTTGTTGTGGAACTCTGTTGCTGTTTGCTACATCGACAGATTGTTTCATCAGTATTAATGCTTTCTCTCTCTCTTCCATCCATCTCTTTCTGCTGGTTCCCTTCCCTCAGGTGTGTCGACGAGGTGAGGGCATTTATAAACTCGCAGGGCATCATGAACGCCCAGTGCTATCGGCAAAATGCAAACGCCACTATAGCCAAGAGTCACCGTTGCTTTCAAAGTTTGTGTGCCTGTCTGTGTGTTTGTATGTCTTTGTGTGCCTTTGTGTCTGTCTGTGTTTATATGTCTGTACTTCTGTGTCGGTGTGAGTTAGTGGTATGAGTTTGTGTGAGAGCATGATCCTGAATACAGGTGCACAAGTTGGCATCTCTTCAAAATGGCTGTCAAGTGGTGATCATCAACCCATGCACACCATTTAATTAATATTATTTGGCTAACAAAACTAACGGTTTGCAGAGAGTGAGCCACAAAAAGTGGATGTCGGGGGTGCTTTTTATGGACCGGTGCCCAAATTATGAAATACTTTCCGGTGAAAAGTTCTGAAAACCTGTGAGTTAAAATGTGAGCTGTTCTGCTGATGTTGGTCTGCTCTGCAGTTGGGTTTACAGCTTCTTGTCACCGTGTCTGTGAGCACATCCATGTCCTGGTGGCTTTGGGTGGCCATTTTGCTCGTTGTTTGATGGCCCACTCTTGCAAATTCCGGGGATTAATTTAACATTCCCGTCCTGGATGGAGCAGTGCGGGGTGCAGCGCTGGTGCCCTGGTTTCTCTTCTGTTTCTTCTCCAAAGCTGTGGATCAGCAGTGCCTTCAGTATCAGTGGTGCTCAACCTCAGTCCTGGAGACCCCTTGTGTTTGTATATTTGTGTTGTTCCAACCGCAAGTGCAATCACAGTGCTGAATTTGCTGAAAAGCAGAATTCAGTCCTATTCGTGTTTTGAGGATCAATTACCCTCTTTAGCCACATCATCCAAAGTGGCTGTTGCTGCATAGAATATCATATTGGAAATTTGTCATTCATGGCCAAATGGCTATTTTTTCGAGATCATGTGTCCACACTTTCACCGGTTGAAAGCCAATTGATTCTTAAATTTCCTCAGCTACAGTTTTCCCGTTTTTATGCAATAAAAACATTTGCAACATGGTACAACGTGAATCTGAACTCTCGAAGTCATGTATTTTGGTATTTCTTGCACAATGTGGCTTAAAATGGTCATCCGTGTAAAGGTGAATAGTACAATTTAAAAAACTTAAACGCATTGTTATAATTCTGGGATTTCAGTTATGGTTACTACAAAAACTAGCACATTCAGGGGGTCCCCAGGACCACTGTCTTGTATCACTGTTTCGTTTGTAAATTGTGTTGTTTTTTTTTTTTGCTTCCTGAATTTTTCTCAGCAAAACTCCTGGAATATTCCCCCTCTTCTTTCTTCTGCCAACCCTTCTTCACTCTGTCTCCCCTCTCTGCCTCCTTCCATCTCTCCCTTCCAGTCTATTCTTCTGTATCTGCCTGAATGATTGACTCATGTGAAGGTGCCCCATTAATGCCAGCCATGACTATCTGCTTGTTTTAATGGCTGAGTATTTCCCTGCAGCGACGTCTGCGGCTCCTGATTAGTGGCAGTGCTTTAATTCAAAAAACCTACGGACCCCTATTTGGATCTTAAAATTCTGCCACTGCATTCACACCTGTGGAAGTTCAGGCTTATTTAAAATTCTAGTGGAGATCCCAAGGTTTCCAACGATCTTGTATATGTCCTGCTGAATTTTAGAGAAATGTGAATAAAATGATGTAAAAGGTCTAGATATTTTCCATTTATGTGATTCTTTGGTCATAAATACATGGCATCCTGGCTTTGAATATTTCTCTCAATATGTGCGATGTAGCTTCAGTGAAGCACTGCAGCCAGCAGATACAGAATTTGTATGTGACATTGTCCCACAGTATGGAAAATTCTTTTTCTGTCTTTGAACCTACTTAAGGGAAAACTTCAGTAAGAAGTTAGAGTTTAGAGTTAGGGGACAATAGCTGAATATTTCTCTGATGTGACGTCTGTAGCTGCTGATTAGTAGCGATGCCTGCGGATCGGGGACTCAAATCGAGTTGCGAATACATGAGGTGGGTCCCAGTATCCCCTCTTGATGGGTCCCAGATTGCTTGCTACTGTTATATATTTACAAATTAAATCTTACTATCAAAAGTATTTTTATGTCTTATCCCCCCTCGGAGGGAGAGGGGAGACATATTGTTTGCGGCTCGGTTCACGTTCACGTTCCCGTCGGCGTTCCCACTTCATTTCTGGAGCATAACTGCAAAACCATTTGCATGATCTAAACGAAACTTTGCATACTTACTACTCAGGTCCTGAAGTGGTGCCTTTCGGTATGTGCCTGTCTGTCTGTCTGTCCGTGCCTCCGGTGGGTTCGGCAGGGAAGGGGTTCGGGGGAGAGACGTCTGTTTTTACGAGTAAAAACGCATTCTAGTTAATTTTGTCCCTGTAATTAAACATTTAACAACAAGCACATAGATTTTATTCGGTTTTTGCCCACAGCCTGTTGGCTTGTCTCTCATGAGGTTAAACGGGAGTGGACAAATTGTAATTCGCAGGCGTCATTCGCTAAATTCCAGTCTGGTTGTAAGCCAGTGATGGTCACTGCCATAATGAATGAGAGCAGACAGGGTCACGATCCCAGGGTTGTTTCTGTATCCATCCGGCAAAGTGGCCCTGCTGTCACCCAGTTGAAACGAGCCTAAGGTCTGTGACTCCTGACCCTGCCCATTTCACACGAAAGGAAGTTTGGATGGATTGAGGGGGTGAATGCACTTGTTCATTGAGTCCTCCATCAACATTTGCCCTCAGCTCAGAATCAGGCCTCAGCCCTGAGGGTCAGCCAGTGTCACCAGGGGCTCCGCTTTCTGCTCTGGTGCTGTGGATGGTATTGTAGACGTCCCATTTGTCCTTGTAGGTCATGTGTGTTGATGGAGTGGGGGGAAGGGGTAGAGATTTTGATGGATTCTGGGAAGAGGCAGCCTGGGTGAAGATTTGCTCATGCGAAGTGGCAATTTATGTCCTCCCTCCACAGCAAAAATCCTGCTGAATTTGGGGAGTGACGGTAATCCCCCCCGTTAACCCCTGACCCATGTCCCAGTGCCCTCTCTCTGTGCCGTCCCGCCCCCCGCGACCTGTGCCGAGCAGCCAAAACCAGGCTGTTTTTTGTGCTGTGGTTGAGACTTTGCTCTGTTAAGCCCCCTTGTGGTTGGCTCTGGTATTGGCTCGTCAGCTGCATTTTCCATGCAGGTCAACAATCATGGCACTTGAACGTCATTTTGTCCCAGCCAAATAATGTGCATTAATGTTTTTATCCAACTAATAGCTGCTAGGGTTTCATTGGAAGTGATTGTGTATTATTAGGACAGTGGCGAAGGATCTTGCCAAGAACCAGGGGCAGGTACAGTTGCTGTGATACACACATTTTAGCGGATGAATTTGTGCCACAACTAATTTGGTTCCAGTTTGTTCAAGACGGGGGCGGCTGAAAAGTGCAGTTCTGAAACGCTTCACGGTGCTCATTGCCAAGTCTGAGGGAAAGTCAGTTGCTCATTTTACAGTCACTTGTGTGGGAATCGGGGCTTTTGCTCAGTTTAAATTGTGACAAGTTGTTCTAGGAAACAGCATCTGCTAAATCTCTAGATTGTACTGTAAATGTATATGACTCTAATGCAAATGTTTAAGTTTGAGCTAAAGCATTTCAATTCTTATACACGCCAGACCTGCGGACACACACTCCCCCATCCTCTGATTAGCACTCTCTTTCTTTCTCTCTCATACACACACATGCACACAATCACTCTCTCTCACTCACTCACTCGCACACTTTTGCACTACAGATGTAGTTATACATGCGTAGACTGTAATACCCTGACACTCACACTCCGGTGTGTTTATTCACACACCTACACCAGCTGCTTGCATTGATTCTTGCCCAGACGCGGACACGCGTACAAGCTCACACATACACACTCGCAGACACGCGCACACACATGCTTACACACGCCTACACTGGCTGATGTACATGCACAAGCATGTGCGGACATACACAAGCATACCAATAAGGCCTCTGGCACGCCCAAATGCATGTGCTGATACAGACACAAACACTCGCCTTCAAACACGCAGCACTTGGAGTAGGAAGAACTTCGCAATAAACTGTTTCTCAATAACAGAATGACCTTGAGAATGCCTTTTATTTAGCTCCATCTCGCACACAGTCCAGCTTTATCTGTGTGTGTTTCTGCACATGTGTGTGTGTGTGTTGTGTCATCCTTCTGGCCCTGGTAGGACTGTGCCATTGCAGGCTTGAGCAAAGAACTTGACCCGAATTGTTTCTGTGTACCGTTAGCTGTAAAAATGTGCTATTATACAATAAAGCAAGGCGTGTGTATGTGTGTGTCTCCATCTGTCTGACAATGACTGTAAAATTTATAATGACATTGAAGTGCGGAGTACCAGCTTTAATTTGGGGTTGTCTTCATCCATATCATATTAATTATTAAGAAATGACCGCACCTTTCGTACGCAAACCCCAATTTTTGGAGAAATCAAAAAATATTGTGTGGTTTTAGAGAGTGTTTGAGAAGGTAATCATTTTTAACATTTGCTTTCATATCCTTTGTATGCTATGACTCCATAAAGTCTGCGATGCATAGACCTCACCACATGCTGAGCATCTTCCCTGGTGATGCTGTGCCAGGCCTGTACTGCAGCCATCTTCAGTTCCTGCTCATTTTGGGGACTTTTTGCCTTCAGTCCCCTCTTGAGCATCTAAAGCGCATGTTGAATTAGATTCAGATCCAGTGATTAACTCGGCCAACAGAACTGTGGTTAAAATGTATCTCTGTCCAATGAATTATGCTACTTTTCATGAGTCTCGGTAACTTTAAAGTACAGTGCAGCACATATTGAATCCCACTAATGTTGTAATTAATGTTGCAGTATCTCATTGATGATTACTTGTGCATTCCTCAGTGAAGAAGACATACTTATTGTGTGTGTGTGTGTGTGTGTGTGTGTGTGTTTGTCTCGCAATCAGGAATGAAGACCTACTTGATCTCTGGCCAGAGGTTGGATAAGTCTCAGTGCAGCTGCTCTCAGATGGGCGTGGCTTCGCTAGGTCCCGCCTCTCACTCTCACACTCCTGATGTCACAGGGCGAGACTCCGCCTTAAATCTTTCTGCTGCTGAAGACGGCCATTACACACTCCCTGACCCAGCCAAGGTGAGCGACAGATACATGCACGCGTGTATGGACGTGCACGCATGCATTCACACGTGTATTATTATACTTGTGAGGACATCACTGTAGCCATACGCGCTGCTTCAGCTGTTCGTCTCGCCTGTCCCACCACTCTATCACCATCTCCGACAGGTTACCCGTTTCTGGGCATTAAAGCTAAATTCCTTACCTCCTGCATCTTTGTCTTTGGTCTGCTCTGCCCTCATGTGCCCCCAGGTCCTCGGCCACAGCCCCAAGACCCCAAACGGTCTCCTGAGCCCCCCTCAGGAGGACCGCATGACCAGCAGCCAGACCTCCCTTTGCGAAATGCTGCAGGACAATCAGAAGAAGTGGGCGGGGACAGGAGCCATGGATAACTCCGCCCTCATTCCGCTGCGCTCCAAGAACTTCCGTGAGCGGAGCAACACACACTTTGTGGCGGTCATCAAGGAGGACAGGTGAGGGCTGCGAGCGACAGAGTAATCCAAGGTACCATACTGTCGCGATACCTTGCCCACGATATGGAGCTACTGCGATGCTTTTTTCGATGATGGGTCTCTGTCGCGATACTTTGCCCAAGATATAGTGCAATATTGACGTTTTTCCAATGATTGGACACTGTCACAATACTGCGCCCACGAAATGGCGCAGTTGCGATGCTTTTCTGATGATAAGATACTGTCACATTAGTTTGTCCGTGATATCATGCAATTGCGATGTTTTTTGATGATGGAACACTGTCGCGATACTTTGCCCATGATATAGTGCAGTTGTGATGCTTTTCCCATGATGGGGTACTATCGCGATAATTTGCCCGCGATAGGATTCTTTTGTGACATTTTGCTCAAGATATGAGACTGTTGTGATATTTTGCCGGAGGTATGATAGTATTGCCATATGTTGTGTATGATATTGTCTCAGAACTTTTTTAATGTGCAGTGTAGAGTCAGTGTTCTGGGAGTGATTATGTTCACTTTCACTTTCTGATTGTTACTTTAGCATTAGAATTCCCAAATTCCCAAATATCCAAGCTTTATGCCTTAGCTAAAGTCTTGGAGAAACCTGTTGGCACTCAGCTTAAAGATTTTCTGAAGAAAAAAAAAAGAAATTTTATCAAAATAACCAGTCAGGTTTCAGAAGAAATCACAGTAAAACAACTGCGGCAATCAAAGTAGTAAATTACATAATTGAGGCACTGGATTATAAAAAAATATTGTGCTGTTTTCTTCATAGATTTGTCCAAAGCATTTTATACAGTACACCTTGCATTATTAATGAACAGACTATTTGAAATTGGCTTATCTGAGCACGCTGTAAGGTGATTCTCAAATTATCGGTCTGAAAGAACTCAATATGTTCAATTTGCTGGGTCTTCCTCCTCTTTTCCTACCATTTCTGAAGGGGTGCCCCGAGGCTCTATTTAAGTGCCTCTACTGTTCTCCATTTATATAAATGATCTTCTTGATAACCCTATCAAATGCTGCATCCCAATGACACTGTCATTTACTACTCTGCTCCATTGGTGGTACACACCTTTCAACTGTTGAAGTCTGCCTTTGATGTTCAGTACTGCTTATCTCAGCTGAAGTTGGTGTTAAATGCAGACAAATCCAAATTCATGATCTTCACAAATGGTAAAAAGTTACCCTCTGATCCTTAGATTTTAACTACTCAAGGGGCTGAAATTGAAATGGTAACTGCTTTCAAGTATCTTGGAATCATTATTAACCAAAAGTTGTCATTCCAGCCACACATTGAAAATCTTGTGTCAAAGTTGAAACTCAATTAGGTTTCTTCTTTAGGAATAAATCTTGTTTCTTCCTTCAGGCATGGAAACACATTTGATCTTTGCCATGTTTTTACCTTTATTGGATTATGGGAACCTGCTTTTTATGAATGCTCAAGTTCAGTACCTAAAGAAGCTTGATATTGTATATCATTGTGCTTTACGCTTTCTCACAGGCTATGGAAGTCTTATACATCATTGTACTCTGTATGCTGCTGCTAAACTGCCTGCTCTATATACCCACAGAGCTTCCCATTGGCTGGTTTTCATATATAAATCTATGCTTGGGCTACTTCTTTCTTATTTACGTTTATATGCAGTATGTACAGGAACAATAATCAATGCAGTCTGCAGTCACGAAGTATTTTACAAATGTCGGGCCCCAAGGTTCGAATAGAGCTAGGAAAAAAACTTCTTAACTAAGCTGCTCCCTCCACGTGGAGTAACATACAAAAGGAACTGAAATAGTCAGAGTTGGTTATTTAGGCAAGATTCAAATCAATTTAAAGCAACACTGTGTTATTCGCTGGATTCGCTTGCAGTGTCCCCCTACAGCTGATAAATGCTATTGTCTGTAGCTACTGTCGTAAAATCTGTCTACATGTGCATTTGTTGACAAGCCAACGACACCAGCGAACTTTCTGAAGCAGGACATGTAATGTGTGATCTGATCAACCATGTCTTCAGACCAGGTAAGGGAGACTTAAGAATCTGTCTAACTCACGTAGATGGCGAAGTCCACACTACAACTATAACGAAAATGATAATGGCAAACAACATCATTGCGGTCACTTTCAGAGCGATTTTATGCAGGGTAGAAAAACTGACCGCCAATCAAAATCCGTCAGAATTTACAGGGCGTCGCATTCATTCAGCATGGCAGGTGACATCACAGAGAAAAAAGGGCTCTGACACAGCTGGAACGCACAACATCAATGTTTACACAACAATATCATTCATTAGTGTTGATGCTCAAATCGTTATGGTTATGGTTATCATAACAGTTATCTTTCTCAGTGTGGATGGCCCTTTACAGCATTTTTATGCATGCACTTTGAATGTCAGGAACGAAACCTAACACGAAAAAAAAAACTATTGGAGAGCATATGTTGGCTAACATAGGTTAGTGTTTTAGTTTTTGCTAGTCCTGCTGTGATAGAATGCTATGAGTTTAGCAATGTTTGCCAGCTAGCGATAGCATGACAACTAGCTAGCATGTCAGATACCAGCTAGCTAAATAAATTGCTGTAGATGATTATTTGTTTTAGCATAAACGGGGTTCTAGATGATTTCAATGACACAGCCTGACACAAAGCAAGTTCAAACGCACTAGAACTAGATCTAGAATGAAGGATGAAAGTAACAATTTGTACTCACTTGTGCAAAAGTAACAATGCCAAGTCGCCGTCGGTCGGACATCCCTCCTCCTCTTTCAGCTCTCGCCAGCGAGTGAAAGCCGGTCCAATATTGACCCTAGTCCTGGCTCTTATTTTATCGCTTTCTCGTTTTATTTTAAATGTCTCCTCGGACAACACCTTTGCCTTCTTCAGTTTCCTCGCCGCTTCAGCCATTAAGAAAGCCTGGATTTTGGCAATTTGAATTGCGCCATGTTGTCATTTTGAAACCGGATGAGATTTCTATTGGACGAGCGCGTGAATTGAAGATCCGGGGAGGACCGTGGCTCTGGATCTGACAGTATCGGACCAGGACCAGAGGATAGCCACGCCCCTAAAGCATATTCTGGCTTTATCCTTTATTCTAGTCTACTTGGAACCATAATTTACAAAAATGAACATCACGATATATCTGAGGAGACTTGAAACTTGCGATGGGTGCCATAAAATGATGTGGGAAATCATTATTGAAATAATAAATCAGGTGGCAAACTAGGGTCATTTTCTCAGACTTCTATAGCATTGAACTTCTTTCTGCAACCACCGACATCGCCATCTGCTGGCCATTTTTTTTAGAATGCCATTTTACGGTACTTCCGCATGGGCTTCACTTTTCAGACCAGGGTGCTGCGTCCATCTTTTTACACTGTCTGTGGGTCTAATCCTAGTTTCTTATGATGCCAGAAGTCTTGATTTTAATACATATCTCTTTATTATTTATTCCTGATTCATATTTTACACTGCACATTGTTGTTGGCTCATTTATACTGTGTGTATAGTCGTACTTGTTTGGCTGTAATTTTGGTTTTCTTGTTGTAACTGTTTCATGGTGGCTTCTCGGCCAGGTCACTCTTGGAAAAGAGATTTTTAATCCCAAAAAGTATTTTACCTGGTTAAATAAAGGATAAATAAATAAAATAAATAAAATCTTTTGTTTGGAAAGATGCACTTTGCTTTTCTCCGATGATTCCCAGTCTGAGGGTGGAATGGACGACTCGCCTTAAAATGTCAAGCAGCTGCATGTTCTTGCAGGAGGACGCTCAGTTACGACCTGTACTCTCCTCTGAATTACGTGATGTTATGATGTCCATAAAACTAGTACCCATCAATGGGCCATTCCCTTAGACTAAACATTGTATTTATTTTTGAATATTTTGATTAGCTGTATGACAGTGTTTAAGTGCTTGTGTTTTTTTCCCCACCTTCTACTAGTGATGGCGAAACGGGGTGTATCTTGGCACAACTTGTGTGATTGTGCCAAGTACTGGAGTGCAATCTGTTTCTGGTATACCGGTAATTTCAGCACTCATGTCATTCTGACCACGCCCCTTTCTCCTCCCTTCCAGTCTGATGAGGGATTACTTCTTCAGGCCTCCAATCAACAAGCTGAGTCTCAACTTCCTCCTGCAGAGTCTGGAGTCAGCTTACAGGAGCAGCTACCAGGAGGAGGTGTGTGTATATGTGTGTGTACGTGTGTGTGTGTGTGTGTGTGTGTGTGTGTGTGTGTGTGTGTGTGTGTGTGTGTGTGTGTGTGTGTACTTCTGCATGTGCGCATCAGTGTCTGGATATCCGTTTGTCTTTGAAGCCCTCGTATATGTACCCTGCAGGGGTTGAATTTTGTTGTGCGCATACTGTTACCTGCAGAGCCCCCTGATCTCCGTAGATGGCAAATTCTTTGATCTCGGCTGGACCGCAGCCGTCGGATCATTGCAGCTGCTAATTCCTGTGAATATATAGTGCCCTCTGCTGGCCGCTTATGGGTACTGCATTTCAGTCACGTCATCCAGTAGACGAGCTTTAAGTTGGTATACAGGGCATTGCACTGTGGAATGGCACCAACTGTCACATAAATTATATTTTTGTCCTTTTTGCACTGCATTTGCATTATGACTCATCTGCCCTCTTGCTGTCCTCTGTCACACTTTCTCTCTGGTCCCTCTCTCCTGTCTCTTTTCCCCCTCTCCCCTCCTCTTTCTCTTACCCCTCGCTCTCTTTCTATCTATCTTCCTTCCTCCCTCTCTCTTTCTCTCTGCCTCCTCTCTTTGCCTCCCTCCCTCTCCCTCTGTCTCTTGCTCTCTCTCCCCTTCTCCCCCTCATTCTCTCTCTCTCTCTCTCTCTCTCTCCCTCTCCCTCCCTCTCTCTCAGATGGAGAGTAATGCTCCAGTTCGGACCTTTGCCAGTCCCAGGTTCAGCAGGTTCCTGGACATGGTTCTGTCCTGCGCTGTGTTTTTGGCGCTAACACTCGCCTGCTTCCTGCGACCTTGGGTTCACGGAGATATGCCTCCCATTGCTGCCATCACCTTTGCCACTGGCGCCGCCCTGCTGGAGGGAATCGCGCTCGTCCTGTCCATACGGTGAATGGGAGGGGGGTTGGTTAGGGTTTGTATGTTTGCTGTGGTTTCAAAAGCGTTTCTGATCTTAGCTAGTCTTGCCCTGTGTTTTGGGAGAAATTAAATGGTCTAAAAATTGCTAACCTTTCCCATTCGTTCCTCTGAGGCAGCTCTAATGAAATATTGGCGAGACGAAACGAGCTCAGAAAAGTATCCAAATCCAAAAGGGCTGATATTTGAATCCAAGTCTGGTCTGTTTCAAAAACAAACACAGGACCCAACTCGGTTCAGTTTGCCTTTATGAAATTGGAATAACGGTTTGGCATTACAAAACATGACATTTTCTGCTGCCAAAGTATACAGAGATAGAACAAAAAACACTTAGTACTGAACTATTCTTCTATAGCATGATTTTAGCATGAGCTCCTATGTTGTGAAATTTTTTAAGCACATAACGTGATCCCAATGAGCAGGTTTGTTCTTAAATTATTTCTCACACTCTTTTGGTCTCTCTTTCTCTCTCTTTCATGTCCTTGATCACTGTATGTCCCAGTCTCTCCAAATTCAAGTTCCCTTATTGACAGGGAATACATGCAGTATGCTTTGCCATAGCATAGAGAATTCAATAGCAGCACCTCTGTTGTGCAGTTTAACAAAATGAGTGACCATGCTCAGAATAAAGCCTCGTTAGCGATGCTAATATTGACTCCGCAGGAGTTTTACTTTTGCAGTCAGTGGTACATAGCAAACAGCGTTAAAAAACCCCTCTTCTGCTGCAGTATGGCCTTTTACCTGGATGCTGTGATGAGCTGCACTCGAAGACTGCTCTGGGTCGTCTCAGGCTGGCTCCCCCGTCATGTGATGGGGGCCGTGCTGGTGTCCTTGCCTGCTGTGTCCGTGTTCACTCACTTCCCCTGCGGCCCAAACTTGTCCGCACAGGTGAGCTAGCCGATCACTGCGAGTGGTGGACGGGGATAAAGATGAATGCGTGGTGTGTGTGTGTGTGAGTGTGAGAAGTATAAATCTGAATGAGTTGTGATAGTATCAAGAGCAATGCAATATCGAATTGCAATACTTTTTAAACACAATATAACCAACTGCTGCCTTGGGATGTTAAGGCAGCCCTCTTTGTTTTTGAAGGGTTCCCTCTTTCATTGGAAAGTCTTAAACAAGCTGCAACCAAATGTCAGAGTCCATGTGAAATGCTTCCGAGAACAAAATGTGCTGAGAAGTGAGCTGAACTTCATCTTTGTTGTTCAGCCTCTTTTTTTAAACACATGCTTTCCATTAGTCTGTTCTCATGTACTTTGCCTGAATAAAATCTATGCGGTTCATCTGAATATCACAAGCTTACTTACTGTTTCTATTCTTTAGTATAATATTACTGTAGCATAAAGCCAGCTATTGCAAACCATTCTCTCTTTGTTGTTGCCACATACATTGTTATATCATTGACATAATTACCCAGTTACGCTGTATTGATGTTTTTTCTGTTGGCTGGATATGATTTTAGTCAGTGCTCTGATCTCTGTCCCTCAGTGTGAGGACTATTTACTCTCCCTCTCTCCTCTGCCAATACTTTCAGTGCAAGTTGCTCAGTCATTAAAATTAATGAGTCCTATAATGATTAATATGTGATCATGAGTGGCAGATGGGCCTAATTTAGTTATGTGAGATTGTTTGAGTGGCAAAACAAAGAATCTGGCAACAATCTTCCATCAAAACATTTTTTTTATGCGGAGATTACAAAATAATGATTGAAAATGGGGATTTAAGATGGTCCTTGATTTACATTTTATGTGGTTACATATATATATTTTGATGGGAACATTTTGAATGTAATGTGCCACAGTAAACTTGAGGGATAGATTTTTGTATTAGCCAAACCTACACTAAGCCAAACAAACACATTTACTCAAATTTGCTGTTTCAATCAAATTTTTAATTTATTTATTTATTTTTTATTTTGCATCTCTGATCCCACCAGAATCTGGAATATCCAGTTGGCGAACTATGTACAAGCAGGCTCGTACTCAGTATGCTGCCATCAAGGGAGAGTTAGACTGTTCTCGGTTCCATTCAGAAGCCTGTAGGGTTCTACTCTACACCTGTCAGCCACTGGTTCTTCACTCTCGCTGCTTAGAATTTCGCAAGTTCAGAATGAGGGCAGAGGAAACTGGATTATGTGCCTGCACAGAATTTTAGCGACGAGTCCCCGAATGGCCTGCAGGAGGCACTTGGGCAACAAACAATGCTTGCCAAAACTGGCTGCATCCTTCCCATATCCAATAAAGCCAATTAAAAGTTTGTCTGGCCTGTTTGTGTGTGTGCGTGCGTGTGCGTGTGTGCGCGCTCGTGCGTGCGTGCCTGTATGAGACACACTCTGAGACACGCGTGTTCCTCTCTCTCCCTCAGTTCACCATGTTCATCTGCTGTGCAGTCATCATCGCGCTGATCCAGTACTCCTGCTTCTGCCAGCTGAGCTCTTGGATGCGCTCTGTCCTGGCCACCGTGGCCGGCGTCGCCCTGGTTGTTTTGCTCTACAGCCCCCTCTGCTGGTCCAAGTGAGTTACTGCACCTACTCTACGCTTTCTTACCCCTGATGGCTTGCAGCACGCACTGTATATATTTCATTTCCATTCTGTCGTGAAATGTATTCTTTGGGCATATATTTTTACTGAGATGTGTAGTTTAAAATATTTTCCAGAAGGGTGCTAGCATTAACTGTAATGCTCATTGAAACGACTGGTAGCATCAGTTAGAAAATATTCTATTCAATGTGAATGGTGTCTGCTCAGATTATTGATACTACATAGGATTGCTCACCCTGATATTGGCTTGGAATAATGAATGGTTATCAAATGGCAACTTGATTACCATGGAACTTGAACCTCGATAAGGTGCTGTCTGGTGTTAGAAAGATGATTGACGGACTTCATTTCAGTTTTTAGCGTGTTTTTAACAGGGTTTTTTTTTTTTTTTTTGAATTGTTCCCAGTCTGCGATTTCTTTTGTATTTCATTTACCAAAAGGCTAGCATCCAGCTCACACTTAGATACCTACAGTTCCCACAGTCCTTTGTTATTGTGCGTTTCCATGGAAATCAGGACTGGCATAATGTCAATTGCTAGCATTGGCTGTAATGCTCATAAAATGAATCCTTGCAACTGTTGGCAAACACGCAGTTTATTATGAATGGCCGCGTCATGGATGAACGGTTACAATGACAGAACTGCAGTACAATGGTGGTAATGCTGCAAAATATTGTGACACAATTGAATGGAGATCAGTTGGGAACATCATGAAAGCCACAACTTAATTTGTGATAGCAAATTATGAATCTTTTACTCTCATTTTCCTCTTGATCCATACATTATTACTTTTTCTGTTCTAATTTGGTGGATATTATGCATAACAAAAAAAATTGTAACCAGCCAAAAAGAACCATTTTGACATGACCTTCTTCTGGTGCCAAAACCTTTAACAACAGAAGAAATTGAGAGACATTCCCGCTGTGCTCAGTCTGTGCTGTGCCAGTGCTACTGAATCCTATTTTACTGTTATGCGTTATATACACGCCTGTGGATGTATCTCTGCCCTATGGATTCTGTTTGTTTTTTTTTCGTAGCACAGTTATCTAGCTAACTTTGTAGCTGTGCTGTCTGAAGGAGTGTGCAATGCTGTTCCAAGAGCGCTGTGCAGCTCTTGGTTGTGTGCAGAACCTGACCAAATCTCTTCCTTTCTGCTCTGTTTCCAGCTACCAATATTCAGTGCCAATCACTGGGGAAATATTCCATGCAAATTTTTCACACTTTAGCGGATGGGACGCGGGCTGAGATTATTAATATATTTATAATAACACTTTTCCTGCTGTAAGCATCTCGAGTGTGAGAAGGGTTGAGTGACTGTGAACAGCACTGAATGATAGCTGTAACTACAGTTGAACACTGCAGTTATAGATTGATTAGTTATCAATTGCATTGTGTCCCTTGCAGTGTGGATTAAGTGATTAGATCGCATGATTGAGTGAGTGCATTGGCTTTGTTTGCTTGATTGACTGAATGAGTGATCACCTCATGAACTGATCTGTGGTCAGTCTGCTGATTGGATACAGAGTGGTCAAGTTCAGTGTTCACATCCCAGAGCACTGAGTAAAACTAATCCACCTGTCCGGCCCTCTCTCCAGGTCCAGTAATGTAACCAGCGGTAACAGTAGTGAGGCCGGGCCAACAGGAAAACCGGAGTCGGGTTTTGGGGAGGAGCTTCGTGCTCAGTTGGGTCCGGAGGCTGTCCTGGCCTTCTTCCTCGTCCTCCTCCTCCTCTGGTTCCTGAACCGCGAGTTTGAGGTGAGCTACCGGCTGCATTACCACGGCAACGTAGAGGCAGACCGGCACCGCATCAAGATCCAGAGCTTGCGGAACCAGGCGGACTGGCTGCTGGGGAACATCATCCCCATGCACGTGGCCGAGCAGCTGAAGGTAACGCAGAGCTACTCCAAGAATCACGACGACGCAGGGGTCATCTTCGCCAGCATCGTCAACTTCAGCGAGTTCTACGAGGAGAGCTACGAGGGAGGCAAGGAGTGTTACCGCGTCCTCAACGAGCTCATCGGCGACTTCGACGAGCTCCTGAGCTGCAAGGCCTTCCACCACGTGGAGAAGATCAAGACTATTGGCGCCACCTACATGGCGGCATCGGGGCTGAAGACGCAGCAGTGCTGCAGCGAAGACGAGGAGCCGAGTCCTCCGCGTCAACACCTCCGAGCGCTCTTCGACTTCGCCTTGGAGATGATGCGCGTGATGGACGACTTCAACAAGGACATGCTAGGCTTCCAGTTCAAGCTGCGCATCGGCTTCAACCACGGCCCAGTGACGGCCGGGGTCATCGGCACCACCAAGCTGCTGTACGACATCTGGGGCGACACGGTGAACATCGCCAGCCGCATGGACAGCACCGGTGTGGAGTGCCGGATGCAGGTCAGCGAGGAGAGCTACTGCGTGCTCAGCGAGATGGGATACCGCTTCGACTACCGCGGCACCGTCAACGTCAAAGGCAAGGGCCAGATGAGGACCTATCTATACCCGAAGAGCGACGGTGGTGGCCCCACCCTCGCTGACCCCGCCCCTACTGGCCCCGCACCCACCAATCCTGTCCCTTCCTCGCCCTGTGTTTTGACTCCGCCCTCTGACCCCACCCCCTACTCAATCAGGGCAGCACAGCCCACCTCCTCTACAAGTGCCTACCCCCTGCCCGCTGGCCCTGCCCACCCCATGCCTCCTGGGGCTACTAGTAGGGAGGATGAGGAGGTGGAGGAGGGCGAAGATGAAGCCAATGAGTTCACCCGACTCAGGGAGGGGGGACAACTATGACAGGCCCCTGAGTGCATCACTTCCTGTCTCACTCTCACACTCCTAAAGGGATTGGGGCGCATGGAGATCTTTGAGGCCAGTGTACCTCAAAACCCACCCCACGCCCTCCCCCATCCTGCCTCCAGGCCACAGCCCTTTGCTGAAAAGAGCCCCTGGATGCTGTCAGAACCAGACAGTCACCTGAATTTGTGGGTGGGGCTCAACCATTATCACAGTTCTGCTTTATTCCCCAAGGGGAGGAGCCAAATGGCAGTGTTTGATTCATTGTGAGTGCTCATTGGTGTAGATGCACAATAGGGTGGGGCGTTGAAGCACAGCAACTCTTTGTTATATTTTTTTTCTTTTTTTTTTTGGTTTTATTTTGATCAAGTGCCTTCAGGAAAGACATGAATAATACCAGAGCAATTATCTTCCTTTAAGGCGCTGTGGTTAGGGAAGAAAACTGAAGTTCATCAAAATGAAAAAGGCGGAAATGAAAATGATAGCATGGTTGTTTGCAAAGGCGACTGCGGTCCTTGGAGATGCTGTGGTTTATATTATAAGGGATTTGTTTCTTTTGGCTGCTGCAGTTTCTACAAGCATTGATCTTTTGCTGTAAATCAGGATCAGTTCTAAGATTAGCACAATCATTTCGTAATATACTTTCAACTGGGTAAATAGCATACATCAGGGTAAAAATTTAGAAAAAAAAAAGTACCCGCACTGCATCATGGGAAAATGAGGGAACTGTGGGAAAATGAGTTCATCTGGTCTGGAACTGTTAGTTTGGCCCGAGATCGTATGAGTGTGTGCACATATGGTCGTGAGTGTGTTCATGCGCGTGTGCTTGTGTGCGCGTCAGCATTTCTGAAGCCTGCATTGGGTAGGTCATGGCCGTGGGAGAGGAAATGAGGCAATTTTACTCAAAATTTTTTTGAAGAGAAAGAGTTTTGCAGCTACACTTCTATGTAATAATCCATCTTTAGCGAAAATAAGAGCAAATTTTGCCAGGAAGAAGGCAGGTACTGACTCTAGCTGTATGTGCACACACAGTTGTAGATGTATACTGGGAATGCTGAGAGTTAAGTGTTCTATTGTTGCTTACACTCGTAGAGGGAAACTCCACAGTCACAAAGCTATGAACTGCGAGCAAAGCCGTACATGGAGCAAAAGTATCTGAATAAGTAAGTTTTGTTGAAGTCATGGTAATGGTTGTTGTTTTTGACAAAACACAGTGAAAATTTTTGGCAGGTGCAAATTTCTGCCCATCAAGTCTCACTTTTGAAACAAAGAGTGGGGATCTGGGCTACATCGGTGCCTGGTGTTAGCCTTCTGGGGGTTTTCTCTGTGGGTCTCAAATGTTCACTCATATCTCGCCCAAGTCTCATTCATATCTCACTCAGGTCTCATTCATATCTCACCCATGTCTCACTCATATCCCACTCAGGTCTCACGCAATCCTCACTCATATCGCACTCAGGTCATGCTAAGCTGTTGAGCAGTTCTTGGATCTTGCAGAGGTACACGTCCTCTGTAATTAGATCTCGTATTGTCCTGATTCCCAAACCTCACCTCTAGTAAGTGTGGAGTACAGCACCAAGTCTTAGAAAAAGTCCTTGTCTCAAGCATTATGGAGCTCACTGTGTGTCATACTGGTGGGTCTCTTCCAGGTCTGACCTAAGCATAGCCCCAGCATTACCTGTAGGGTATTGTATTCATGTACTTAAACCATGTGCCACTTTCATTAAGCTAATATTTGGGTGCAGTGCTACCCGTTATCATAGTCATTACGATTGTTTATATAATATCTATAGAGTGTATGATAAAATCTGTTTAGCGTGTGTGTTCAATGGTGGTGATGTGTCTAAGGACTGCATGGTTGAGGGTGTCATGTTGATGCAGTCAACTTCTGAATACACTCCTGTTGTGGAGTGCGGTGTGCGTGCTGTAGGGCCATGTTATGCTAAGATGTTTTAGGAGTTGTGTGACTACGAGAGAGGGGTGTGACCAGTGCACCAATGCCCTATCCCATCCTCTACCAGTCCTCCCAAATTTCCTGTGCAAATCGTTCACTTGACATCTTTTCCCCTCTTTGGATCTTGATATGTTGATTTCACGGGATTTATTTTTTTGAAGGGGGCGGGGCTGCCTGAATATTTCACCATTGTGTCTTATTTATTTGATGTAAGCATTGATTAATTATTTGATTAGTCGCAAAATAAGGGATGAACTTGTCAACCCTAGTCACTATAAGTAATCTCCTGTGGAGTTTAAACACGAAGCATACTTCAGAAAACGGGGAGCTGCTGTTCAATCGCTCCAAATTCATTTCGGGATTCCCAGTGTTTGATTAGAAGCCTCACATAGGTTGCTGTCTGTTTTTTTTTTTTTTTTTTTGCTCAGTTCTAATGGCTCCACCCCTATTTTTGGCGCTATCCAATAAGCTGCATTTGGGACCCTGTTATTCTGCAGATCTGCCAATCACTGTGTCAGGCTGCGGCACTTATATTCTGAGACAGTCTGTAGACAGGTTTTCCTTTATCTGCATTTGTTGTATTTCTAGAAGCAGAGTGTTTTCAATTTTTACCTTTTGTATTGTCACCCTTGTTGACCCCCAGTTATAATTAGTGCCTTCTGCCAGATCATTATTATTGCCAGTATAGTCATTTTCATGGGTTTTATATTTTGAATGTAATTTCTCTTGATTGTGCGCATACACACACATTATTTAATGTGCTATCTTTTTGCGCATACCATTCATGTCGCTAGTAAATTCACCATCGTGATCTGGAGTTCTGGAGCTCATAGAAAAAGGAATATTTTATTTCTTTACATGGTCGTGCCTGTTTGCTTAAACATTGGTAGCCATGGCTACAGCTATGTGCAAGTGGCTGCCAGCGTTGATTTGTTTTTTTAAATTTCTTCAGGTGGAATAATTACACTTTTTGCCCCTTGTTAAAGGTTTTAAAGCTGCGCGATCCCGTGGTTGGATAGTGAAAGTGTGTTTCTCCTATCATAAACTAAGCCGGCTGATTGCTCGATTGGCTCTACCCACTTGTTGAGGTGTTGTGCTTGTAGGCACATTCGTGTGGTTGGAGGAACATACTGGCGAGGGCTGTTTCTCTCTGAACCAGGATTGTACTCTTATGTTTGCAAGTGTGTGGTCTGGACACAATCCATTTCGCTGGACAGCCGAGGCATGTCGCTGAAGGGAGTTTTTCTGCGTCATTCAGTTAAGGCCCCGTTCAATCACTTAAGTTTCTTAAATTTCAAAAACGATCGCCTCAAGCTGATTAGGTCTGATTACTTCTAGCAAATTATAGCGGGGAAATAAAACGTAAAACGTGTGGCCGCATTCAAAGTCACTTCTGATTGGCAGCTGCCTAATCGGTGACATGACCGATTGGTTGAATTGTGCCCTTCATTAAACCAGGATTAAGTCCTCATTGTGACTGGTGATGTGATAATGTAATGATATAAAACCAATGATTCTGATTTTGGAAGGGAATTTCAGTGGAGGAGAATTGTGGGATTGTGGCTTTCTGCTGAAGTCCTCCAGTGGTCTGGAACTAATAAGAGACTGGTTTTCTCCCTCGAGTAGCTTTAGTCCAACAGGCTGTCAGGCTTACATGAGTCCAGTCATTTGAAAGGACCACACATCTGACTTAACACTCCATTGTACTTTAGTTTTAGGTTATTCACATCTGTATGGAGTGAACTGTGTAGGAATTATCAATGTCCAGCCATGCAGTGCGCCGCATATGTGCTTCATAGAATGAATCAACCTGCTTAGCTCCTGTTTCTACGTCCTGCTCGTACCTTGGCTTTCCCCCCCATCTCTTCCTATGATCCTGGGGCTCCAGAATTGATTGGACGCTTTTAAAAGTGCAGCCTGGCATGGTCACGAGGAGAATGACCTTCATCTATGTTGTTCATGTTAACCCACAGCTGACGGATGATGACATGCATGCACAGTATTCGATGATTGGCTGGGACCGTGCTTTGATTGATTTTGTGCTCCTCTACAATTAGCGCAAGGAAACAAACTCACCGGTCAGTTTCCGAAGGAAACCGTTTTTTCAGTCTGTGTTGGAGAGCCTTGGTGCTCTATGGCGAAGCATAGTCCTGCGGGAGTTAGCCTGAGAATGACTCGGCAATCTTTTCCCCTTCTCAATAGCTGTTATTTTGCACCTAATGCAATAATCATGATTTGGAGGGATGTTGAACTTGGTACTCGGAATGGGGTGAGACAGGCAACTAGTTATAAATTGTGTGTTCATTCAGATTAAACGGTGTCTAAGATCTGCATGTAATGAATTTACTTCTGAAGTGCGTTCAGACAGGCTATGTATTTGTAAAAAAAAAAAAAAAAAGTCTGAACCCGGGAAGTAATATGTGAATGCAAAATTCTGTTGATGCTCACACACACGTTCATGATTTAAATTCAGCATCCACTTGCTCATTTGTTTTGAAAGCAATCGAGTCTGTAACCAAACCGTTGGTCTTCACTTATGTGCATTGTCCTGTTAGGGGATGAGTTTTATCCAATGAAAATTAAGGGAGTGATTAACCAATGACCTGTCTGCTGTTTGGACGCTGCCTCCACTACAGTAAAGAGGATCTCTGCAATCATGTGACCTGATTCCAGATTTCTGTGTGGCAAGAGGAGACTGTAATGAACCTGTGCTTTTACCAGCACCATGAGACTTCAGTGCCAAATGCCAAAGAATTTAGTTGTACTCTTATAGTTTTGATCAATGTTTGATTGGTAAATGCCATGTTATCATTTTTTTTTTATTGTCGTGCACATTTGACAATCATCTATCATTTATGCGCACGCAGATATTATCTGTATACATTTGCACAAAGCACTCGCTATATGTACATATGCACATATATTGTATATCATATATATGAGTTTATTTTTGTTTGTTCTGTTTATTTATTAATGTGCATGTGCCAGATTCCCAGTATCAGAATGGGGGAATCAGGGGTTGGGGTTGGGGTTGGGGTTGGGGGGGAGGGATTTTTTGAGATCTGTTGGGGAGGGAAATGGCACAATTGGATGGATGCCCTCAGGAGCCCTCACTCCAGAGTCTAGAAATTTCTATGGGGGAAAAAATCCATTGTTTAAAAATGACTCTATAACTTTGTAACTTGGATATTGAAAAGCACAGAGCTGTTAGCACAATTTGTATTTTTTTGTAAGGGGTTTCCACGAGATTTTACGTCTTATGAAATCATTTGCTTAAGAATGATATGTATTAAGCAGGTGAGATGACTGTGGGCAGTTTGCCTGGTTTCCCAGCTGAATAAAGGAACAGACACGGGCACTGCTGTCCTTTGTCGTTGTGATGTGTAACAGCTCAAAGCTAAAGCTGTTGGTGATTTAGCTCTACAATGAGGAGTAGAGCTGCTGTTAAGGTTTTTCCCCCCTCAAAATTCTTGGTCAGTATATCATTACACAGCATGTACGACCTCTACTAATTCTCCTTTATTTGGCACATTGCATGCTGTACAATCCCAGCTAACACCTTTACTGAGGCACAACTGCACTGTGCACAATCCTGGCTTAGGCACTAATATAACGCTCATTTAAGCACTGTTCACATCCATTGTGTATATGGCTTCGCTGAACACCAATGCACTGTGTACACTCTGTGCTGATGACCTTTTTGACTGACACAGCCAAGAGCACCTCAAACTACACACACACACGTACACACACACAACACTCCAGTTATGCCAACTGAGTATCACCCTCTGCCTTCTATCCATCCTTCATTTTTTCCTCTATTCGTTTCTGCATCTTGCTTTTGCTGGCCTAACTGTTGATGCTGTGTTGAAGAAGGATTTGCTGCAGATCAGGCAGGTTGAATTTTGTTATGACAAAGATAAAACTTTTTTACTGACCTGTAGAGCACTCCAGCATTGTAGAACCCCCACCCCCCACCTCCCAATTTTCGGTCCGACATGTCCGAACCACCGATGGCAGAAATGGCCATTATGCCTTTCAGATTCATACTTGTATTTACGTACATTTTCTGTGAATATCTGGCTTGCTTTTGTTTGGTTTCTGGGTCCTACTTGAAACCAAAAGCAAAAGCAGTTTAGTGCCTTTTGCCGTTTTCTTGCCTGGTGCATGCGTGGAGTTCACAACAGCCATAAGCTTGCGAAAGGGAAAAGCTGAGACTGGGAGCAGGCGAGCTCGGGCAAGAGAATTTGTTCTGGGGAGCGTTCGCTGGGGTGTGGTAGGGTCATATGCGGTCTGCAAGAGTCTGTCTGCCTGTCTATCTGGATCATGTGACCTCAGTTGCAGTTTGCCTCAATAGAGGTCTAATGAATGTAATTGTTGATTCGTCAGACTACTTCTGACCTTACAATAGACCCCACAATATGGAACCAATAGCGCTGTATTGTTCTTGCATACCTGTACCATTCAGGATATTCCATTTAGAGTGTTTGGGTCAGGTTTGGAGGACTTTGAAAAACTATTGACGCCTCATTTTGAGCAATGGAGCAACAAAAGAGTAATGCAAGTTGAAAATGTTTATATCCTGTCGTCATTTTTTTCTCTCAAAAGACAAAACACACCAGGTACAGAAATAAAGATTGGAAAAAAAAAAAAAACCTGCTCCTTTGCATTATTTTCATTGGGTAAATGACGTTGTACTCTTTCTGGTGTGATGTCTCCAGGAAACAGATGTGTGTTGTTACATGTGATGCTGTTTATTTCTTCTTATTTTATTGGATGTCAAAAAGCGATGTTTTTAAACTTTTTTGCAAGAATAACCCTAAAAATATCCATGATATCCAGGCCATTCTCTGCTCTCTGAAGAACAGGTTGTTTTGAGTGGGCATCCCATCTATGATAATAAGCTCTGCTCTGATTGGCCAGTGAATGCAGCTAAACATGAAAATGTGACTTTACTGCTACAAGGCAGAAAGAGGTGGGGAGGTTGAGTAGGACTGTGGGAGGGAGCAGGACACACAAATAGAGCTGGTAGTCGCGAACTATGCAGAGCAGGGATGTTTGCGATATAAAAAAACAGCAGGAATTTCAAACCAAATGTTTCACATGCTGAAATGGAGAGGGGTCTGGCATCTATACTGAGGCATCTTCAAATTCCATTGACGCTGGGCTGTAAGATTAAATATAGACCACTCTGCAGGTGTGCTGATCCAGTGAAATGTGTCACATATTTTCAGAACAAGAGCCAGATACAGATCACAGGTAAAGCCGAATAGGCTTCTTTATTTACTGAAGAGGAGTTAAACTCAAAGGCGCTAAGCTTGGTCAAGATACTGTCTGAAGTCAGGCAGGGGTAAACTAGATTTCAGGATTCAGGCAAGGCATAGTCAAAGGGACTGTTCTGAGGTCAGTAACCGGGATGGCAGGCCAAATGAACCAGGGCACATTGGCAAGTATGTACTTTGAACTGGGGGTGTAGGTGAGACTGGATGGAAAGAAACAAGACTCAGGATGTAACATTAATGTATTTGCTATAATATTGGTCCTTTTTAAGGAAATGCGATATGAGATGTGTCAAAAGTGGTCTATTGTCAAAAATTGGAATGCTGTTGGTTCAATTTGTTGTGCTCTTTTAGCAGTTTGGTAGAAATCCATCTTGGCTTGCTTGAGTGCATGTCCTGCTGTGTAAATCTTGCTATGCCAAATGTGAGAATTGCGACTTTTAAATCAGTGAATTAGTCTGCCAAGGAAAAATACCCATTGAGAAGAATCTATTTGTATGGTTTTTGCACTGAGAAATACGAAAGTATAAAGGTCATCATCAGAATTTGTCTTAATGCAACAAGCGTAATGGCAAACCCTTTTCAGCGTCATCCGACGTCCCGTCATTTCTGGGTCCTCTTGAGGCTTTTTTTAGAAATGAAAATGCAATCAGTGGAGTGCCACCTTTGCCAAAGATGCCGATGAGATATTCACTGTAATTACCTCCGTCAACGGAGTTGGACATAGGTTTTGTTTTTTCCCCCATTTCTATCTGTCAATTTGTAAGCAGGATTTTGGAAAAAAGTTATGGACAGATTTTGATTAAACTTTGTTGGGAGGTTGAATATGACTGTAGACAGGGGGGATGTGATCTACACAGGTCAAGGTCAAAGGTAAAGGTCAACATGGCAGAATTGATTAAAAAAGGATGGTGTGGGCGGAGGTATGCTCTGTACAGAGTGCCTTTGAAGTTATATCTTTCAGCCGATTGGTCAGAAAATTTGATCAATTCTGCCTTGTCTCTGGACCATCATGTCTACAAAGTTTTGTGTAAATCCATATGGATCTTGATGAGTTACTTTGATGACAGACAAACCCAGCAAGAACATAACACCCACTACCTCCGTGGCGCCTGGGGGAGGTAATTATGAATTACATTATTATTTTTCTGTCTGGCCTTCGCCATTGCAGTATTGCTATGGTGACCATAAAAAAAAATCAATTTTCAGTAAAAGCAGGCTTATTTTGTGAGAAAGGATCAGAAGTTATTGCTGATAATGTAGACTCAATGTGAGAGCAACTGCTGATTTCATGGGCTGTGGACAATGGATGTGCCTTCATAAGTGAAGGCCATGATCAGGTGAAATCAAAGTTAGCAAACGGGACATCTCGACGCCTGATATCACAAGCGTTGTCTCAAAAAGCATGGAGTTTGTTGGTGGGTTCTGTTCTCACTCAGTAATTTGTATCGTCTTAAACATACTAATGATGCACAACCTTTCATTTTAAAATAAATATAAATTTCATTAAATATATCATTATTACTTCTTAGACTATATAATATGCTACATTTTAAGGAATGCGTAAAATTGCAACAATACATTCTAAGTGTATAAATATTGACTAGGTAATTGGCTAGGAGTTTACAAATCAGCGTAAAAAACGAACTGGATCAAATTTTCATTAGTTTTGCTCTGTAAAAAAATGTTTTACAAGGAATCAAACAAAAATGTAAGGGGGTTAAAGAGAACTTCAAATTGTCAAAAAAGAGTAAGATATTTCTGTGGAATAAAACTTAGTTTTGCATTTTTGATTAAGAAGGAAAAGCATGGCATAGTTGTGCACTCCTCTAATGAGTAATTGAAAGAAAATGGCTGGATCTAGATATTTGTGCAAATACGTAACAGTTCAAAAGGGAGCATTTAGTACGTTTCTGACAAAACAAAATCAATGATGTTACCACCTGGGCTTCTAGCTGTAAGATGGAAAGTAATGTTGCACTATTGTTGTGGATAGATTTTGCCATTAGATTCACTGAGACTGTAAAAACATCTGCAATTTTTATGCAATACTGCAGTAATAGTGTGTATTTGTAATTTACATTCTGCTCCAAAATCAAACACACTGACTGATGAAAATGATGGGAAAAATATTTCAAACCTACACATAAAATAATTACTACAAATTAGTTAAAATATTACCGCTCAAATATGGGATGGCATATATAGTATTAATATTCATGTTGCTTTTTAATTTTTTAAGACCCCATATAATTTAATTGTACGTTTTCTCTAAAACATAGTGGTAAAAATTTATCTTAGGATCTCACACTGTTTTAAATAAAAATCATGCAATGAAATTCTACTCACCTTGGTCATGATATTAACCTAATCTGGAACTGTATTATGGCCTTACATCAGTTCCTTGTTCACTAGCACGTTCAAATTAAGAAACGTTAATGTAAAGTCTTCGTCATCCATCAACCTTGGTAAACGCTGATGCAGACAGATGCAGATGTTTGCTATACACAGAAGGTAATGTATGTGTTATGATGAATGGACGGTGCTCATTAGGACAATAAGCAATTTTAGTTTCAAATATCTGAAACAGTTGGAGACTTCCTATGAAGCGGCCACTGCCTGGTAAATGGTTTTCTGGCCCACGGTGAGAAAGATGATGGGGACAAAGAACAATAAAGGATTCTGTTTTAAGGACTACAGAGTTTACCTGGATCATCCACTAAGTCTTAAAATCAATCTTTGAAAAATGTATGCATTGTTTGGGTCTATGACTGGACTAGAGTAATATTTCTGGATGAGGCTAAAATTCACAATTAAATCATCTGATGAAAACAGAGGGATGCATACAAGAAAAATGATCTTGTGTTTGTTGTCAAATAATCAGTGTGGGAGGGGGGATTCTGAAGTTCTTGTCGACAGCCTAAAATCTGAGGTCTGATTGGGCAGTCCTCACGCGCAAAACTGAGGACATAATAGATTGTAAATGGTTTTGCATGTTTCACTGGATCAGCATGCCAAATGTTTTTTTTTTCTTCTTCTTTTTTTCCAGCCTTATCAACTGCAATGAGAAACTGCTCATGCATGCCAGAGGTGTCTTTGTACAATACTTGCGAGTTAAGAGAGATCTCTGTATTTGGAAATCTTTGTTAAATATTTTTCATTTGTAAAATTAACTTGGGTCAGTACCACACCTGGAAAGTTTCAACATGTCCACGCACAGAAAATTACTGTATGCCTTCGTTTCCGTCTCGCGGTCTTGCCGAAGTTTTCTCTTGTAACTAATAGACTATCACTCTCATTGAAATTTTAGAAGTCGGTGCGCGTAAATCCGAGATATGATTTTCATTTTTTGAAATTGAACAGAAAATCGTCAAATTTTTTTTCATTTCGTTAAGTACCGTGTGACGCACGCCGGAGACTATTAGCATAGGTTTGCGTAGGGCGTGATTGCGTGGCCCCTCCCTCCACAGTCTATCTGGAAAAAAGAAAAAAACTTTTGTATCGAAGGAATCAACAGCCGCCATCTTGTCGCGGCTCGGAATCTAAAGATCATTATTTTATTTAGTGACGGCGCATCCGAACCGCAATCAAACGACTCTTCATTTGTGCGATTTAAGAGAAAATTATCGCGAAAAACGGGGTATTGGGCCGGTTTTCGTCGGTCAAAAACCTCCCAGTAATATCTGACTTCATGGCTCCCTCTGTATCTCCGTTCCTGTCCGTAATGTTTACCGGGAGATACCGGCTCATAGACAGCATCAAAGGAATTATACCGGGTAGTTATTTTTTCTCCGTGGTGCATTTTATTTGGGCAGAAATGGATTTTGCAGCAATTAATTTGACGTCAGGAAAAATGGTTATTTAAAGATGTAGATGTAACAATTCGTGGGCGAAAGGACACGGACCTTTTTGGATTATTTTTAATGAATATTTTAATTTTTTTCGAACTGAAATAATTTTCGTCGGTGCAGTTATTGATGATTAATTCATTATCACATTGACTAAAAGAAAAATTTTCCTCCTTTACTGTTTAAACCAGCTTCAGGAATTAGCTATTTGATTGATAGGTTAGCTTTGCTTAAAATTTTTCCTAAATAAGTTAATTAAAATTATCTCGGTCATGGAAAACATTACGTTCCCAACCCAAAGAAGCTGAATGCCCTGTCCGCTTCACCAGGTAAGGGTGTCGGTGCGTCACTTTTTTTAGTTGAGGTTGTGCACCTTGATTTTTCGCACGACAGATTCCACCCTAAGTCAATGCAAAGATGCGCGTCTTTGCATTGACTTTGAATGTATTACAAAAATTTTTTCGTCCAGTAAATAATTTGTAAATAATTCAATTGCAAAAATACATTTCAGATGGCTTTTCTTTTTTACTTGCAAGCTTTATGTGTTAGAAGTGGGGTGGCCCCAGTTATTCCATTGTATAACGTTTTTTTTGAATTTTTCGTTTGTCAATAATGTTGAAAAATTTAGAATTTTTTGAAAACTATCGGGGCTGAAATAATTCATTTCCGACATGAACATAATTTAGGTAACTTTTAGTTAACTTGGCTTGATATTAAATTATTTTCTTTAAAAAACATTTTTTAGTAGAAAAATGACAAATAATAACAGAAATTTCCATGACAAATAAATTTCCTCAAAATTACATATGTCTGCTGCTGATCCTTTCAACTCTGCAGTTTAACATTAACATATGCATAACATTTAACATACTTGTTATGTTATTTGGGTAAAAATGTGACTACCAGGGTGGAAAAAGGACCTTAACAGGGTGGAATGACCAGCAATAACTTAGTGAGTTTCAACAATAATTTTATTATTAACTCATAGAACATTTAACTTTAATTGAAAATACAAAACATTCAACACTTTTTTAAACATAAAAACATAAAAAATTACATTACAGTACTAAACGTAAGTGCATCTACCGACAAACAAAAGTGGCCCTCACAAACTTTCTTTATGGGCCAGAATTTAATTTGATTTCATTTAATCTTATTTTTAACTTTATTTCATTTTATTTCATCTCTTTGTGTGCATGTGTGTTGTGGATGTGTGTGTGTGTGTGTGTGTGTGCGTGCATGCCTGAGAAGGTGTTTTTGGGTATGTGTGTGTGCTCTTCCCTTTGAAACTGCATCTCGCTTCGCTCGGCTGCGGTGCTGCATTTCAGCTGCAGTAAGTGGGGGAGCCATTTCCTAACAAATATATACAATTTAACCATTACATTATCATGCAAATTGTATCAAAAACATTTTATAATAATGATCAATTACTGTTTAAATATACTTAAGAGGGTGTGATCTGTTGATATTGGATCATAGCTGTTATCTTTTGTAGGACAGCGGTAAAACCAAGTAAATGCCTTGTACCTTAATATAATAATTAAGTTTTTACCTTATACACATATTGATAAATTAGATGAACTGTATAAGTAACAACTAAATATTTATATAGGAGTATTTATAAGCATTTCCTACATTTTGTGATAGATTTTCCACCCTGTTAGGTGCATGTTCCACCCTGTAAGGTTTACATACCCTAACAGGGTGGAACCTAACAGGGTGGAAAATTTCAAACCAAATTAGCCATTGCTCAGTGACAGAAAACTTTTGTTAGCTAGTTCTCCACAAATAAACAGTACTTTTAGTATAAATATCAAATATGTTTTTTAATTTTTAAAAATGTGGTTTACTTTCTTCATAAATTAGGCTAACAGGGTGGAAATTTAAGGGTAGGACATACAGGTTAACATCATAAAACATGCAAAAAAAGGCAAACAGAAAGTTGTCACTCACCTCACTTTGCTCCTTTTAAATTTTCCTCTAAAGGTGTGATTTCAGAGCCAAAGTGTGGGAATGGGAATGGTAGTTGTTTTTGTTCAAACAGCGAAAACCCACAATCTAACAGGGTGGAACGTGATTTTGGGGACGTATAGTAAATTATTTTTAAAAATAATAATAATGACCATTTCCATTGCAAGAGATTAATATTTAGAGATATTTTAACATGATCTATACAAAAATAAAAACAAATTTCCATTAATTTATAAATATTTTACAATTTATGTCACTGAAACTGAGAATTTGCTTTGGGGACATCATGAAAAGAAGTGTATGTGTCAAAACAAAAGGCAATAAGGGTAAAAAAATAAATATTTACAAACATAATTTTGTGTTAATTATATAAAGGAGACCTCAATGTAAAACAAAACCCTTTTGTATTAAACATGTTGTTTATTTTAATTAAAATATTAAGAGTTTTTTCTTGGGGACGGAAAAGTCACCATTAGCCAGGAATGACCCAGATATGATTTTCATTTTTTGAAATTGAACAGAAAATCGTCGGGATTTTCCGCCCCTAGAGGCAGTTTCGTTAAGTACCGTGTGACGCACGCCGGAGACTATTAGCATAGGTTTGCGTAGGGCGTGATTGCGTGGCCCCTCCCCCTCCACAGTCTATCTGGAAAAAGAAAAAAAACTTTTTGTATCGAAGGAATCAACAGCCGCCATCTTGTCGCGGCTCGGAATCTGGATTTCGGTAGATCATTATTTTTATTTAGTGACGGCGCATCCGAACCGCAATCAAACGACTCTACTCCGCCTGAAATCAAACATTTGTGCGATTTAAGAGAAAATTATCGCGAAAAACGGGGTATTGGGCCGGTTTTCGTCGGTCAGAAAACCTCCCAGTAATATCTGATTTCCCCTTCAGAAAGCGCTGGCTCCCTCTGTATCTCCGTTCCTGTCCGTATTGTTTACCGGGAGATACCGGCTCATAGACGGCATCAAAGGAGCGTATTATACCGGGTAGTTATTTTTTTCTCCGTGGTGCATTTTATTTGGGCAGAAATGGATTTTGCAGCAATTAATTTGACGTCAGGAAAAATGGTTATTTAAAGATGTAGATGTAACAATTCGTGGGCGAAAGGACACGGACCTTTTTTGGATTATTTTTAATGAATATTTTAGCTTTATTTTTTCGAACTGAAATAATTTTCGTCGGTGCAGTTATTGATGATAATAATGTGGGTGTTGGGTGTTGGATTATCATGGGTTGAATGGCGGTGGCGAAGCGGGGCGCTATTGCTACTTTTTTGAGAAGAAAAATTGTTCCTCGCTTTACTGGTGGGCTAAACCAGCTAGCTAGCTGGCTAATTAGCTATTTGATCCAAAAACCGTGAGGAAAGGGAAAGCTTGCTGGTTAGCTACTTGCTTAAAATTTTTCCTAGAAAACGCATTTTGAAGTTATTTGATTAGAAATAACCAATATCTCGGTCACGATGGCTGAAAACATTCTGGACGTCGGACCTCCCAACCCAAAGCGCCCGAAGCTGAATTCACCTGCCCTGTCCGCTTCAGATGGTCCAGGTAAGGGTGTCGGTGCGTCACTTTTGGTTGCTGAGGTTGTGCACCGCACTAAACCTGCTTTCACACCGGACGCGAAACGAATTTTTCGCACGACAGATTACACTCTAAGTCAATGCAAAGATGCGCGTCTTTGCATTGACTTTGAATGTAATCTGTCGTGCGAAAAATTCTTTTCGCGTCCAGTGTGAAAGCGGCTTAACTGACGATAGCTAACGTTTGTATGAGCAGCTGAATTCCATTGCTGGTAAAAATACATTTCAGATGGCTATAGCTTCTTTTACTTGCTTGGTAAGCCAGTTTACAACGTTAGAAGTGGGGTGGCAAGCAGTGGCCGAATCAGTTCTGTTTCTGAAATGGTTATCCGCGCAAGCTTGTATGTTGACGTTTCATTTTTGAATTTTTCGTGATCCAGCTGTCAATTTTTTTATTTTGCTTGACTGAAGCTTTCAATTTAGCTGTGATGATTTACCTTTAAATGCTGACTGAGTGTACTGTTTAGCTCACTATCGGGGCTGAAATAATTCATTTCCGACATGAACATAATTTAGGCGTAACTTAGCCATTAGTTAACTTGGCTTGATATTACATGTACGTTAGAGCACTTTTATGCTCATTTGGTACTATTGAACCATGTCACTATTTTTATTTATTTATTTATTTTTTGCTGTGGAATCCAATGGTACAACTAGTTCGTAATTTCATTCAATTGAGCGGTGAACATTAGCTAGCTGGCTACTTGGCGTACATGACAGCTCAAAATGACCGGACCTGGGCAATTTCATTTTAGGTATGCGCAGCACTGCACGTTTACCTGTCTACACGTGAAATTATGACACCAAACTGGCGATGAGCGGGTAGGGCTAATCTGCTGAAAACATTCTGCTGAAAAACTACAACCATCTATACTTCATAATTTCTTTATTTCTTGATATATTGTGATGAAATTTTTACCAGTTATTCTTGAGATGTATATCTATCAATAAGAAATTATGAAGGAAAGTATATATGGTTGTAGTTTTTCAGCAGAATGTTTTCAGCAGATTAGCCGTACCCTTGATGGGCTATATTTGTGGCTCGCTTGCTGGTTTTACATTAGCAATGTGAGAACCAATTTCAGTGGTTCGCTTACGTTAGCTTGTGCGTGGTTGGAATGTTCTCCTATTTCGTTTCACAATTTATTAAATCGTGGACAATAAATATTAATTATCGAAACAATTAGAATCCGTCAAAATCTACCCATTGTATCCGAAGAATGTATAACATTTCACTAGGCAGTGAAATTGGATGTTTCTCGCTGCTGGAGTCAGTTTTTTTAAACGGTCGGTAATTGGTTAGTCAAGCGCGACCTATCCGTCCCAGTATTGGTTTGCAGTGATAGGGTTTTTCTCGTGTGTATCATGCGATACATATACATACGATATCATGCGATATGGTAAGTACGAGGTTAACTAAGCGAGAAAGTAACGTTTGATTAAGCTCCTTTACATTTAACTTCATCCCAAGTTCATGGTGCTCACGTCACGATTTCACCGACGCAATGTTGGTGTTGCTCATTGAGTCGCAGTCTCGCAGCTGTCAGGAGCGTGGTGCATTTGGTTCTTGCACCCCGTCTGCGCAGAGAAGAGTGCGATGCCTTCTGACTCTGTTATGACACTGTTATGAGCAGTTCTTGACTGTGTTATCTATAAGACAAGACCCTCTTCTTACAATGCAAACGGATGTAACTGCGATCTAATATGCGATCTCCTGTCATGCTGCTGGTGAGTATGCCCTGAGATAAGTTGTCCTGGAATGGTGTAGACTGTTGTGCAAATGCTAACGAATGGATGAAGAGAGCTGTGGTTTCCTCCGTCAACGATATGCGATTACAGCCCATTTGATGAAAATTAAACGTCCAATCTTTTTATTTTTTTAATTGAAATCAGACCAATGTTCGTAGAAAACCGGAAATCATCTCTCACGTGTTTGTACACCATCACTTTCTGTATTGCGTTTTTTTATTGCCGAACCGTGAATGGATCATGTTTCTAGTGCGGTGCCCGTGCAAAACGCATGAGGATATCCGCACGACTGTCAGGTGAATTAGCAGAGCTGCCCACAAGACGGTAGTGTTAATAAACCCGACTATTCACACGACAGTAATGCAAATAAATCCACGACAGTGTTTAGTCGATTTAGCAGTTCAAATATCATCATTATGTGAGTGCTTCAAAGTTGGTAGATTTGACAGGATCTGCTGATGAGAGTTCTGCGTGTGGGTCATACTAAAATATGGTATGCACAATATGGTTTTAGATCATAGCACATGTCACTGACTCAAATCAAATATTGCATTCAGGGCGTCGTTGGTGTATCAAGTAAAAATAAGCCACAATGGGTACTTAGATTTAAAAAATACATGTATAAACTTGTAAGACCATAGCCGAAGCGCGGGCAGTTTTTCTTCTAGGACTGACCAAATGGAAAAAAAAATGTGCTTCGCGGGAGCGTAGGCAGTACCTCTCAGCTCCGACATATTGAATGATTGGTGACGGTGGACAAAGTTTATTTAACCTTTATTTAACCGGGGAAGTCCCATTGAGATTGAAATCTCTTTTTCAAGGGAGCCCTGGGGGGTTGAGCTGGAGAGGGACGGGACAAATTGCATAGCCAATTAGATCAGGGGATGATTAGGTGACAGGTTGAAAGAGCCAGGTTGGGAATTTAGCCACGACACCGGAGAACTCCCTACTCTGGTCGAAGAGTGTTATAGGATCTTAAATGACCACAGAAACTCAGGACCTTGGTTTAACGTCTCATCCGAAAGACAGCGTCTCCTTCAGTACAGTGTCCCCATCACTGCACTGGGGCATTGGGGATTATTCCACCAGAGGGAAGATCGCAACCTACTGGCCCACCAACACCTCTTCCAGCAGTAACTTGGTTTTCCCAGGTGGTCTCCCATCCAAGTACTAACCAAGCCCACACCTGCTTAGCTTCAGCCACGCGGCTGGACCAGATTGAATAGTGGTATAGTTGCTGACCTGTTTCAAAGGTCAAGGTCACTGAGCAAAGGTCAAAGGTCATTCGGGCACGAAACCTCGACGAGGCACGGCTACCCACCAAGGCGAGTCCACATACACAAAGTGAAGTTCCTAACCCAAGCGGTTACAGAGAAATGGCCTGGACAACGGCTGGAGGCCTGGACGCCCGTCAGCCCGTCTGCGAGGGGGACGACAATACCCCTCTGCCCCTTTGTCGGGGCTGAGGGGTAAAAAAGGATACAGGCCACGCAAGTGACTTTCAACTCAGATTTATTTGCGAAATGGACGAGGGTATCCGTACGACTGTCATGCCGATAAATGGATAGCCACTCTGGATAAAAAGACAAGTCTAGCTTCCGGACTGTCGTGCCGATAAATGGACAAATATGCCCGACTGTTGTGCCGATAAATGGATTAGTCTGCCTTACTGTCGTGCCAATAGTCGCTCTTGTGCAAAACGTGCCTATTCCAGATGGGCCGATTGCTTAGCCTTTGGAATTGGGCTCGTAGCTTTCACAGAACCTTGCACTCGTCGCGGCACTTACACCGGGGTTCGATATTGTTGGGACGCCTATCTTATCTCATGTCAACAAACAGTTTTTAGTTCAGTAAATTATTGCGCAAATGTGGGAGATGAAATTCTAATAGTCTGTGTTCAGGAAGAAAAATGTAAGAAATGTGATATCTGGTGCTTTGTTTGATCACTTTCTCTTTGTTTATTATCCCCCGTCACAAATTGGTGCGGGTGATATACTTGGAGTTTTGTTCGTCCTTCTGTCTGTCCGTCAGTCACACTTTCAGTAGAGACAAGTTACCTCGAAAGGTGATGGTTACATGGGTCAAATTTGTGTACGTAATAAGTTAGTCAAGATCTACGTTGAGTTTGAGAATAAATGTCGAAGCATATTTATTCACGGAGTTATGGCCCTCGATCGTGGCGGGGGATAGTGATGACACTGTTGTCTTGTGTGCAATGTGTTAGGTGGATCAAGAGTTTTGCCATGCACTCAACATCATGACATTGACACAAGCACCTTAAATGGGATTTTTTTCAAATTTCCAGGGAACGTTTCAGTTTCATGAGCAGCAGACGTGCAATTTCTCTGAAACATGGTGCCCTAGTCAGCATGATTTTGCAGTCTGAGTCAGAAATTTCTCTGCTTTAAAATGGTTTGTTAACATGGGATAAGATGGTGGTGTCCCAATGATATTGAACCCCAGTGTACTTGGATCTTCAGCCATACACCCGCCAAGGGTGAAGTGGACTTTGTGAACTGTTGTCTTTGGGAAAATCGAAGGACAGACATACAGACAGAGACTCCTATTTATAGTGTAATGCAGTCTTAGTAAAATGTCGGCTAGGAAGGCTTCCTAGTTGACTGGTCCACCTGTTGAATTAAAGACATCTCACCCAAGACTGAAGTGAGGGGATAGATCTATCGATGACCCATCTCAAGGTGCCTTTTTATTATCCCCCTGACATATAATGCGGGGGGATATAGTCATGGGTGTGGTTGTCTGCCTGTCTGTCCGTCAATCTGTCTGTGAACATTTCGTTTCCAGAGCACAACTTGAAAACCGTTCAATGCTTTTCCACAAAATTTGGTGTGCACATTAATCATGGCCTGACGTGGTGCCTTTTGGTAATCCAGAGTTGATGACTTGGGGCTGGGGGGATATGCCATCTCCTGATCGCTCTTGTTTATTTCTTGCTTTAAGTCAGCACGCTTACCATTGTGGTTTTTCAGTCGGGTACAGAACATGGTGTGTATGCTGCGTGGAGTGTTCTCAATCCAGTCAGCATCCCTGAGGTGGGCTGGTGTTGGCCCGGAGTGATGCTAACTGCCCACATTCATGCTGCTCTCCTTCCTTCCTGTGTAATTTTACATTGACTGATGCTCATCCTCGTTCAAGCTGCAGCTCTCCCTGGTTCAGACTGGGGGGATCGGAATGGAACCCCACCCTGTTATCACTTTTTTGTGACACCCCTCCCGTCAAACGGGGCGTTTCATCTCGTGGCACAGTGGCCCCCTCACACCTTTTTTGCTCTCTGGTTTAGAAGACTCGGAAACAGGCCATTTTGATGCATTAGAAATCTGTATTGGGCTAGAGGGCACTCTCCAGTGGGGTGAAAAGTGTCGAGGAAGCCCACAACAATTGAGTTTGGCTGATTAAAAAATAGGATGTCAGTAATTGGTATTTGATTAAACACACCTTATTCCACACTATGCCCCTGTACTGCTTACTTAAAGCTGGTTCCTCCTTGTGACTACAGTAAAGGAGAACCATACATTTTTTGGAGGTACGCTCTGTTTACTCATACACAGGGCAAGTATGCGTGGCTGTTTTAGTGAATGGCATTTGTAGTACTGTGGGCTCAGGTGCGTTGGTTTAAAGAGATGGCTCGACACACTTCCTGGAGGAAATGACGGCTAAAGCACTATTTTAGTGCTTTGCATGTGTGTCACCGGTCACAGTCTGAGCCCTTACAGACTGTAATCCTATGGTATATATTGCAGAGCAAGTTTACGGAGTCAGCAAGATAAAATTCCCCTTGTGAATCCTGGTGTAACTGCTTGTAACTTTACCTGGTCGGAGAACTTGGCCTGCTAGCTTGAGCTTACTTTGTGATTCCCCCCACCCCGCCCCCAGTCCTGGACAGCCTCAATCTACTTTTTTTATCCTTAAATTCTGAATTCTGGGCAGAATTCAGACCCAAACATGCGATACCAGGCACAACATGCCTCACCTCGGCAAGTATTTCAGTGCTTTTCTGTTGATACAATTTCAACAAAAAAAAACCCTATTAAAATTTGAACATAAGCTGATGAAAATGGACGATTTTATGGATGTTTGAAATTTTTTACCTGGCCTCCCTGACATTTACACCTGACCTGTAAGGGAGGGCTCTCTCGTGAAATAGTTGCATAAGAGGATGCAGAATTGAAAACTGCATCTATTGGGCTTGGATTGAGCTCAATTCAACCATCACAAGCAAAGCTATGGTGGAGAAAAAAAAAATTTCTGAACTTTCTGAATTTTTGTTGAACTTCGACCTTAGTCCAAAATGAAATGGCCTGTATTCTGGATTATGGCTGACCTGTGTACTATATTTGGGAATGATTGCTGCATTATTATAGGAGCTAAATTGTTAACAAACAAAGAAATGAGCTATGAAGCGCACAAAACTAAAAACGGTTCGTCCCCCGGATTCTCCAGGGTGAGGTAATAACCATGATATGAAGTGAATTATCTGTCTTAATCTACTGCACTATTCGAGTAAGTTAGCACAGGCTGTTACTTAAACTGTTCCCATATTATGTTATTTTTACAAGTTATTAATATATTCTCAATCGTGCAAAAGAAAAATTTTCTTTCTTGCAAAAAACTGGGGAGAAATCCATAATTTCTTGCTGCCTGTCATTCTCTCCCTTCTGAAGAACAGGCTGTTTTGAGTGGGTTTCCTCATTTGTTATTAACTCTGCTCTGATTGGCTAGCTTACTGAACAAAATGTAAAAAAAAAAGCAGCATTAATGCGAGGGAGAATGGCGAGAAGATCTATAAAGGCTGTGGGAGGGAGCAGGACACACTGACGGAGCTGGTATGTGTCGACAACAGTGGCGGCTCGTGAACTGGCAACTGGGGAGGCTCAAAACAATCCCTTAAAATTAATGATTGGTCACGACCTGTTTTCAATCATTCATTTAAATTACCATTACAGAAACTCTGAAAACTCAACATTATCAGGTGTGGCCAGTTTTCATTTATAACGCATACTTGTCAACTCTCACGCATTCTGTTTGAGTTTAAGATGCATATTTATGTTCCTCTGCTGTGGTCAGCAATTATTCAATCAGTGCGTATGTAAGAGATTCTTGCGCGCAATTGAAGTCCTTGTGCATGGAGGGATTGGAATCAATGTAATTGCATAAAGACGTTTCAAATGATCTAATTTCATTTAAACGATCGCGAAACGCATGCATTGCTTCCAACCGCTGAGTAAAGAAAAGCGCGAGAAGTCCGGAGTCGTAATCGGTGTGCGTTATAAATGAAAACTGGCCACACCTGATAATGTTGAGTTTTCGGAGTTTCTGTAATGGTAATTTAAATGAATGATTGAAAACAGGTTGTGACCAATCATTAATTTTAAGGGATTGTTTTGAGCCTCCCCAGTTGCCAGTTCATGAGCCGCCACTGGTTGACAATGCTGAGCAGGTCCGTTTGTGATGTATGAAACGGCAGGAATTTCAAACTGCATATTTTGAATACGTAAGTGGAAAAAGAGGGTCTTGCGGCTGAATTGCGGGGTCATGGAAACAGACCTCTTTGTGCTGTTTGCTAGAGTGGAGACCACTGTACCGGTGTACTGAACTTGACAGGCTAGCCCTCTCAGAGAAATGTCTTCATTACATGCAGACTGAAGTGCAATAAAACTCAGGATTCTGTTGCCCATTTTCTCCCGCTGGGCTGGGAAAACTGGTTCAGCACTTAATTTCTGAGCCTTGATATTCATTGGCTATTTGCTGATGATGCGAGTCTGTCTCACTGGTCTGAATGTGTTCCAGAAGGCAGTGGCATAGAGTGGGGTTTAGTATCTTGAGATTAAACTGTAGTCACTGTGCTGATTCGGTGGTCTATTGCTCTCTGTACCGTCTGACCACTTCAATTACTCAATTGCTTTATATTTTACCGTCAATGACAGCCGTTTTTGTTGCTTCAGTTCTGGCCTTTCATGTGATGAAGTTGTGTGGTTGGCTCCTATAAATGTGTGATATGGAGAGCATTCTGAAACAGTGGTGGAAGATGCGTGTGGCTTATGTAAGAGAGACATGGTAAAACATGATTTAGGATCTGTTGAATCATGTATAGTAGTGTGCTCCTAAATCTTTTAGCTTAGGAGCACACGTCCTCCATGGAAATGGTCTTAAATGTGGAGTCTTGCGTTTCATGGGTGCAGAGCTGCCAGGGTTCCTCCGTCGCCCCAGGGGGAACGGCACTGAGGATGCTTGAGCCGTTTAGCGGTCCCTGTTCGACGGCCCTTTCCTGCGCGGAATCTACACTTTTCGCGCACTTAGAATCAGTGGGTGAAGCATTCCCGTAATGTTTGTCTGTAGACTCCTCTCCCCTGCTATTAAAAGCATGATTTGTGTGGGAATCATTGTTAGCGAGCCCAACAGCTTTAAAAAGTCTGTCAGCACATCTCCGAGGTGAAATATTCAGAAACATTCTGCGTTCCCAGTAGAATTTAGTTTTTTGTTTGTTTTTTTTTTTAATTCACCGCCGTGTCGATTTGTGATATTTTTGAGAAGGAGCGAGCCGTCTGCTCTTTGCGTTTGCATTGAACATGCCGACAAATGAGACGGCGGAATTCCGCGCCCTCTGACACAGAAGACGAACCTCCGCCAACAGCCGAATTCCTCAGTAATGCAATCATCGCGATTACCGCCTAATTACACGTGCCACTCTTTCAGCGGCTGCCTTTTGCCGGAAGTAGTCGCTACGTTGCGTTTCACGTAGTGTCAGGGTGCGAGAATGCAATCCTCCTTACTAAGGAGTCCTTAGTTGTCAGGTTTGTTATTGTGGTGAAATAGCTGCAGGATGTGTCATTCTTGAATGAAATTGCATCAGAAGGAACCTAAACATTTAAGTGAAGATAAACCTCTCCAATCCCTAATGTGAAACCACGCTGCCTTCAAAGTATTTTTTTTTTGGTTAATTTATAATTATATAATTATATTATAAAATAATAATTATTATAATTTAATAATTGTCCCGTTGTTTGAAATATGAATGAAAAAATGTTGTCAGTTGAATGTGATGGACAGCCACACAGAAATGGGGTGGGGTGGATTGGTACCAGGGTAGTGAAAGATTGTGGATGTGCGAAATGTACAAAATGCAAAGTTCATTTAAATATGGGGATGGGGATACCACTAGCACTCTGTTGTGGTATTATTTATTTTAACTTAATATTTGTGGGTACAGTGCAAAATTAACATTAAATTTGCCAGTATTTGGCTGGTTGCTAGTCTGTGTTCTGGTAGGTTTGTGTGCTCTGCCAGCCTCTGTAGTTGGCTACTACTCATCACTTGCATGTCATGTTCTATCCTGGATATCTAGTAACCTGGTGACACATTGAACTGTGGGGATCTCCAGCCATTGTAGTGTCTGAATGTAAACTGATTACCCCTCTGTGCAGGAAGAATTAACTTAATTTCCCCAGCTGGGCGAAATTAATTCCTATTGAACTGAATGGCATAAATTACAGTGAACATTCCATAAAAGGGGTTGTGTCCAGATTTCAGAACCATTGCTTCTCCTAATTTGCTGGTATTTCCCCCAAGTCTTACACTCTGTCTCCTACCCTGCTCAGTGTAGTAAGAGCTGGTTAATCCATCTGAGAACAAATACCTGGGCACTGTTAAGATTTGTGGCAAGATCTTCTGGTTTCTTCCAAATTATGTCCATGAAGTGTATGGCCAGAGCTACTCGTTACGTCCTCTAAATTTGAGAGGACCCTGCTCTTCCCCTTAATGGGGGAGTTCTGTCGGCCTTGATCTGGCAGAAGGTGTGAGCTCTCATTGTAAAACTACTCTGAGGAAAAAGGTGTTATAGCTCCTCAGCTGTTACCTTTATAAATTGCGGTGCGCGAGTCGCACAAGACTGTTGTACAGCTGCGGTGTGGTGTATTATCTGTCTCATCCTTTGGCTGCTGACTGTACTCAGAATTACCCCTCAGGGACTGTAGAGATTTACTCTCCCCTGCTCCAACATCAGTTATGAATCTCTCGCTGGTCTTGAGTTGTTCCAGTTTGATACACGAGCAGCTGGAGTGTATTGACTCATTTAGTCGCCTCTTCTCTGTCCATATTAGTTGAAAGCGTTCTCGCCGCTGCCTCCAATCATCCATCCCCAGCCGTCCTATTGGCTGTGCTTTAGGGTGGGTGTGGCTCAGAAGGGAGGCTGGTGATGGGAGTTTGCCCAATTGACAGACTTAAACCGAGCCACCTGACTGTTTGTAGTCCATGAGGCATCTTTCAATTCCCTCTATAGTGTGGCTGTTAGTGGTGGGTTTACGTAAAAGGGCGATTAGGAATATCGCTGAATGGGTAGAAATGCCCTAAAATGGCATTCTAAAATGGGGGGGGATGCATGATTTAATATGTTTATTTATTAATTTGTCATTTATACCTGAGGCTGAGGGTGACTTGAACTCATGGGGGAGTTACAGCAAACTTGTTGAAAGGCATTTCCTGCCTCTGTGAGATACTGTGAGCTCTTATGCAGTGCTTATGTTTATACTACTCCTTATTGTGAAGCCTACATTCCCTCCCTTATTCTGTCTGTCCATTGATCAGTCCCTGCTTAGCCTAATCCACTATAAGTCGGTTTGCGTAAGAGCGTCAGTTTAATAACTGATGCGTCATATATGGGAGCCTTCGTCACGGCTGTTGGTGCAGCTGAGGTCTGCAGTGCACTTGCTCGTTCGGGGCAGAGTTTCAATGGCACTAGGGACGGCGGCTCGCGGGGTTAACGGCAATACATGGAGGTGTGGGTACTGCTGGAGTCCCATTCGTCCCCGTCATAATACTCCCATCACTCTGAGAGGGCGGGTGTTGGGCGTTTGCATTCCCACCGGTGGGGTTCGCTGGCATGTGCGCCAAGTATCCCTGGCGTAAGGTGCGTGTAGTTTTTCTCGACTTAGGCCAGGTAAGGTGAGGTCAGTCTCTTGTGTGAGGACAGGTGAGGGGAGAACTGTAAAATACAGGCCACTGACTCTGTCATGAGTGCAGCTTAAGCTGCGTTTTTCTGCATACAAACATTTTTTCTAAAGAGCGCGCGTGCATCTTGGTTGAAAAATTTTGGGGATTTCTGCTGATACTTTCCAATGAATCCATCTGAACAAAATTTTGGGCTCATTTTTGTGAAGTAAATTATTTTTTAAACGTGTATTTCCTCCTTGCCTTGTGCAATAGGAGTTTATTTACAGAAATGTAACCACTTAAATTCTCTTTAAACTGAGTACAGTAACGCAAGGACAACGCGTCCCAACTTTTGACTTGTACTGCATATTCAACTAATGCTGCATGGCAAAATTCTGGAAGGGTTGAGATCAGTTTGATTGGCGTTAATTACCCACACAATTGTGCACTGGCATTCCAAACTGCGATGGATTGGGACAGGCATTAAAATGATGATCGGAGGGTTAATGGCTATTTGACTGAAGTAATCAATCAAGACCACCCTCACTGATAAACTACTAAGTTTTAAGAAATGTGAAAGTACACATTTCACTATATTATTCTCAGTATATCGAATATATATTTTAAGATGATCTAAAAAAAAAAAAATTCAGTAGCATGCCAACATTGGCCTGACTTGACACTTGAATGCACGTAGATGGTGCATTTTTGCATATTTGCCTGGTGCTTTTTAGAGATTTCACGCTACCAAAAATGCAGTAGTCGGTGCCAATACCAGTAAAATTACACGATTCTCGATGCCAATTCGATACCACGGTAAAAAAAAAAAGAAGGATTTTCAAAGATCCCATGGCAACGCGACCGTTTTTGCCCAGAAAGTCGGGCGACAAAGTCCCACGATCTGACAAGAAGTTATCATAAAGAACGTCGTTCTTTTGTTCACGTTCACTCCGTTCAGAATAAACTCTTTTAGTTCAAAGTTCATTCAGCCAAAGAGGGGTGCGCTCAGTCCCCGTTCTTCAAAAAAAGGAACATGTTCAGACACAGTACTGGATAAGGCATTGCAACACGTACCCGCGAGCCATCCCAAACATCATGTAACGTGTGTTTCAGTATGACATATTAAAAAAAGAAAATGATAATTCGTTAAAAGGTTTGGATGTTGTTAATCAGTGACGTGCGGTCGGACGTGCGGAGGTTAGTTTGGTGAGGCAGAATCCTCCCCTTTGCTTGATTAGCAATCAGACGATTAACTAGTTTAGTAAGACTATTCGGCAGAATTCCGGGCCAGTTTAAGTTTCCGCGACATTATTACTCAGTAGGCTACATCGAACCTGAAATGCTCACGAAACTGCAGATTTGCGAGTACTTGCTTACAGGAAGCCAGAGACGTGCGGTGAGGTGAGGCAGTGACCCAAACTTTTATCACAGGATTTTGTGAACCTATTCCCACATACTATTACTGATTGACAATCAAAACAATTAAGACCAAGCCTATAGGAAGCCTGTATACTGATAGAGGAGATAATGACAAAAAGATTCATTCACGTATACGCTTCAATTCAAGACTGCAAGGATGGAAATCTGAATAATCAATTAGGAAAAATTCTCGGCTCTTGGTAATTCTGTATACCGTTTAAACATTTTGTTAATCGGATTATGAAAGAAGACTGAAATTAAATGCCCGCTTTTTTTTTGGGGTGCAAAAGCGCGTATTTAAAGGAGAATACATTGTATATTGATTAAGCATTGAACTCTGCATAAGTCGAACTGTTTTAATATTTGTTGATGACATTGCTTCGGCTTCCTGGAAGCAAGTACGCGCAAATCTGCAGTCTAGTGAGCATTTCAGGTTCGATGTACTGAGTAGTAACGCCGTGCAAACTTAAACTGGCCCTTTGATTCTGCCGAATAGTCTTAATAAACTAGTTAATCGTCTGATTGCTAATCGAGCAAAGGGAAGGATTCTGCCTCACCAAACTAACCTCCGACCGCACGTCACTGCTTGGTGCCTTTTTTGTCAACGAGTCGGGATGCTGCAGCCGCAGTTTCCATCTTTCACATGGGGTTTGTTGTGACGTGAAGTCTACTTCTTCGTGATCTCCTTCTGAATGCAAGTATCAACTGGAACACTCTGAAGCGTACACTGCCCCCATTAGTTCCGGAATAGTCACAGCACCGAAACTTACCGTGCCTCGGTGCTTTTGGTGCCTCAAAATAATAGGCATCGTCGGTGTTTTTTCATTTAAGAATCGAAAGGTATTGCAAGTATCGGTTCTTGTGACATCCCTAATGCTTTTATGCACGCGTGGATGGTGTGTGTTTGTGCACTTGGCTGGTGTGTTTGTGCATGCTTGTATGGTGTGTTTTTGCTGACCTTGATAGTGCATTTCTACACTCTTGGATGGTGCGTTTTTTTGCATGTGTTGGTGCTTTTGTGCACACTTGCATTTGATTTGGCTAACATCCTCTCTTAGATGTAGAGGTAGGTGGCAGAGTGTGTGAAGTCTGAACAGCTGTGTCAGGGTGGGCACATTAGGACTGGGCCAGTGCCTGTTTGGTCCGTTGGTCTTTCCACTTGAGAGGTATATTTCTTGAAATTGATATGAGAAGAACATTTTTTAAAATCACAGGCAAGTAGCCCCCCTCAGCAAATTGTCACCCTACTCATGAAATGTCTGCGTTGATTCTCAAAATCTATCATGGTTTTTGTGCTTGGAAAACCAATCCAAATCCATGCAAGTTGTTTTTTCATAGTGGTGTCACTTTTCAGTTCTGGAGAAATGGTCCAGGGTCTCTGTCTCCTGTTCAGAGAAGTGACCTTATGGCCTGTTTTCTTTTGGGTCAGATTTCAGGGTGAGATGAACATGTTTTGGACTCAAATCATGTAAAATGGAGGGTATTTCTTTTTTGACTGGAATGGATGTCTGGCCAATCAGAATGGAAATAAATATTAAAGCCTGTTTGGCCAACCAGAATGGACTTCAGCTGTGAAGTCTTCTGCCCAATTAGAATGGACTTCAGCTGTGTAGCCTTCTGCCCAATCAGAATGGACTTCAGCTGTGAAGCCTTCTGCCCAATCAGTCGACTTCAACTTTGAAGTCTTCTGGCCAATCAGAGTGGACTTCAGCTATGAAGCCTTCTGCCCAATCAGAATCGACTTCAACTGTGAAGCCTTCTGCCCAATCAGAATGGGCTACAGCTGTGAAGCCTTCTGCCCAATCAGAATAGACTTCAGCTGTGTAGCCTTCTGCCCAATCAGAATAGACTTCAGCTGTGTAGCCTTCTGCCAAATCAGAATGGACTTCAGCTGTGTAGCCTTCTGCCAAATCAGAATGGACTTCAGCTGTGAAGCCTTCTGCCCAATCAGAATGGGCTACAGCTGTGAAGCCTTGAGCCCAATCAGAATGGGCTTCAGCTGTGAAGCCTTCTGCCCAATCAGAATGGACTTCAGCTGTGTAGCCTTCTGCCCAATCAGAATAGACTTCTGCTGTGTAGCCTTCTGCCAAATCAGAATGGACTTCAGCTGTGAAGCCTTCTGCCCAATCAGAATGGGCTACAGCTGTGTAGCCTTCTGCCCAATCAGAATGGGCTTCAGCTGTGAAGCCTTTTGCCCAATCAGAATGGACTTCAGCTGTGTAGCCTTCTGCCCAATCAGAATAGACTTCCGCTGTGTAGCCTTCTGCCCAATCAGAATGGACTTCAGCTGTGAAGCCTTGTGCCCAATCAGAATGGACTTCAGCTGTGAAGTCTTCTGGCCAATCAGAATGGGCTACAGCTGTGAAGCCTTGTGCCCAATCAGAATGGGCTTCAGCTGTGTAGTCTTCTGCCCAATCAGAATGGACTTCAGCTGTGAAGCCTTCTGCCCAATCAGAATGGGCTACAGCTGTGTCGCCTTCTGCCCAATCAGAATGGGCTACAGCTGTGAAGCCTTGTGCCCAATCAGAATGGACTTCAGCTGTGAAGCCTTGTGCCCAATCAGAATGGACTTCAGCTGTGAAGCCTTCTGCCCAATCAGAATCGACTTCAACTGTGAAGCCTTCTGCTCAATCAGAATGGTCTTTCGCTGTCAAGCCAGTGGTTCAAAGAAGACCGTATGCTCACCCACACACTGCCAAATTTGCTGATTTAGGGCCACAGCAGTTGCTAAAACACCCCCAATGGGCATGAAATCATTTAATAAAGGAGGCAGGTTTATATCCTGAGAGCAGCAGAGGGGAAATCTGAAGCGGGTCTCCCTCTGTGTCGCTGGTGTGTTAGCGCTCAGCCCTGCCAGGTATGTAAAGATGCTCTCCCCACCCCATCCCCCCTCCCCGCCGTAAGCGCTGATGAATAATGCATTGAGCCAGCTCATGCACAATGTATCTGCCACTTGTCGAGTAAACGTATTTGCGCCTATCTGTACTTGGAGGTGTGTATTTCAGTCATAGGGAATGTCTGTTGTGCGCCATAATGAAGGAGTGGGGCGTAACCTGTGTGACCCTTGGGGGGGTTGTGTGGATGAGTGAGAGGGACGTAAAGAGGATGGGACGGGTGTTGTTGATTCGGGTGAATTACAGCTGTGTGAGCAGTCAAATTTAAGACCACCATCTTCATTTTAGTTATCGTATCGTGGCAAACGTACACATTTCACAAAACTGAGGACTAGCATTCACTTAAAAAAATGAATACATTTTGACCAGGAGGCAAAATGGCTAATTCAAAAAGGACATCAACACATCCGAGGACTCCTGCGGTGAATTTCCCAAAAATGAATTTTAGACCACAGCTCTGTTTTTGTGGTTTTCTGCGATGACGTTGCTAGCTTTCTGTGGAGTTGGCTTTTTCGTAACTTTCTGCTGCTCTGCCCAATTGAATCTTCTGAAATAAATTTGATTTTGGTACACTTTTCTGTTGTTGGTCACTTCTTTGTACCTGTTAATATAATTACCCTATTTATACTTTAAAGAAGCAATTTTTGGAGTATCAATGTTGCGGTATTTTTGGTTTGGTTTGTGGTTACGAGGTCTGGCTATAGAGTGAATTCGCTGGTCTATGTTCCTCCATTACGCGGGTGTTTGTGCCGGGCCGTGGCTCAGTCTGGCGGATACTCCACGAGATTTCAGCCGCCATCAGCAGCAGATAAACTTTGCTGTCAGCGTTTGAGTGAGGCGAAACTCTGCAACCTCCCCTGCACCCTCCCCTCTCTGAGTCCTTCGAAGGTGTGAATATCTGTGATCCTAATCTTAAAAAAAAAAAAAAAAAAAAACCTGTGGGAGCGCCGTTAAAACTGAGGAGCTGCTCCTGACCAAATGACTGTCTGGGTGGGGGGTAAAAATTTCACACCAGGAAATAAGTCTGGTCGTAAACCCCTAAAAAAAAAAGGGGGTATCTACCCTTTTCACTCAGCTACTTGGCTACTTTACCAACAACTTTTATGAGCACCCTTCCTGCTAGTTGCAGTTCTCCTCCTCTCCTCTAAAATGGCTGACGGGACTGGCGTTTGAGCGAGTGTTTGATTCACTGTTGTCTCGCTGTAGCTCTGGGCTCCCAGCATGCTTTGGGGTATTAACGGCATCTATGATGGCGTGCTCAGCTGTCGGGCTGAGTGGGCGTGAAGGCTGGGTGTGAATTTCTGCGTGAGCCGTACAGCTCGTCCCAGGGGGGCAGGCCCGCGTGCGCGACTGAGCGATTGTCTGCCGATTACGCTGCATTTGTCTTTGAAGTGGCGGTCGCCGATGATGCTCAACAGATGAGCTCGGCGACTGCCGTGTCTTCATACTGTATCATTAAGCATCACCTGTTGCTGGGCTTTTCTCGCGCAGAGAAATCTTCGGGCATTTGGCCGAGAGAAATTTGTGAGCGGAGAAAGGGGAAAATGGGAAATTAAAATGCCAGGACGAGAGACCGCGAGCGCTAGCCCCGATGATGGAGAGTGCAAAGTCTGGTGTTACATACCAGGAAACGCCTTTAAGCTAAAAGGCTATATCTCCTGTATGAAGGCATAAATTCAAGGGCTATTTTTAGGATGACGTCACATAGAAATTAATTATAAGGCTGCAGTTAATATCTGGTGGATATGTGCTGTGTATTAAAATTTATGCAGATTTGGGTAAATATTCTGCCACTGTCTGATAGACTTTTGCGTTTGGCTGCGCCTGCTTGTCTTATGGTCTGGGGAAGCAGGGATTGTGTTATAATGGGCATTTATGGGCTATAATCACCATCTCATGTTTGCTGATAAACTACAGTCGAGGACACACAGGTGTTAATTGTATTTGGCCCTGATTCTGGCTCTGTTATATTTTCCTAAAGAGCTTTTAGACCTCCAATGGCCTGGCAGAGCATCGAAGTTATAAATTGTACTTCATTTGGGCTTTTCCAGTATTGCGATCGAGAGTTTAATTTTTTTCAGCTAAAATTAATTGAAATGCATTCATATTTAATGAAGGCCCAAGTCACAAAAAAATTACGGTAAATTCCGTTATAATGACGCAATTCAAAGTGGTGTAGAAAAAGAGCATTGGTTTTGTACTTTCTAATGCATCATGGTTTTGAACAGCTTTCCTGCAGCAGAATTCGATCCTCTTAATCTCCGTTAGTAGTGGTGAATGCTTGGAAATCTTGCTGGTGGTGTTTGCGTGAGTGGGACCGGTCATATTGAACAGGTTTTTTTTAAAAGTTGGGTTTCAGTTATCGAGATTATTGGAGGTGTGGTCATCCTGGATATCCTCACCATGCACCCCCATTGTTGCCCAACCAGGTGCTTTTTTCCAGCCCCAAATTTATTTTTCTTTGCATATCAATTCCGAATAAAGAGACTCGCACAGGCGATACACAGAGTACCAGGAGGGCAAACTCCAGACCAAACCCCCCCCCAAAGTTTTATTTTCACTGAGGAGCCCTGACTCGTGCAGCATGACCTGAGTTCTGCTCTCCGTCTCATTCACACCCCCCCTCGTAATTCCGTCATCGGTGTAACTGCTGAGTTCCCTCGTCTGCCGGGACCAGACTTGGCGCTGCTCCAGTACACGCCGTACCGTGTACACTCTGCTCACCGGGTTCACTGAGGTCGCTTCGCCGAGCTTGGAGGGGACCGCTCTGGCCTCGTTGCAGAGGTGCTTGACTTGGGTGTGGACGAATGGTGTCACCACAACGCAATCGCCACTGTTCTGCCCTTAAGGGAACCATAGTATGGCTAATACCCGTTTCCTCGGTTCAGTACACCTGCTCTGTGGCCTCCACTGTATCTAACAGGCTGGAGATAATTTACTATTAATAATTTACCCCCCCCTTCAATTCAGTGTTTGTGATGTCCCGTTTCAAATTCATGCCGTTTTCTACATCACAAACTGAACTGCTGTGCATAGTTCACTCCTACCAGCTCTGTCTGTGTGTCCTGCTCCCTCCCAGAGCCTTGCTCGACCTCACCACCTCTCTCTCCCTTATGGCACTAACATTTTCACTCTGCTAGCTGACCAGTCAGAACAGAGCTCATTAATAAATGGGAAGGTCAACACTAAACGGTCTGTTCTTCAGAGGGGAGACAGTGACTGGCAACAAATAGACGAGAAATAATGGATTTTTTGTGAAAGAGGTATGTTGTTTGAAAGTTTTTCAACCTCCCTTTTGGACATGTAAGAAAATAATCACTTGGGGAGGCAGGTTGCTATGGGACCTTTAACCCCTAGCTACTGGGAGAGATGGTCATCTGCTCAGTCTAATGAACTGTGAGTTTAGTTTCCTGAGGTTATAAAGCTAGCAACCTGGGTCTCCAGTTCGAGTGTGCTGATCTGATCTGATTCTGGCACAATGCTTTCGGGCCAGGCGGGACGTTCTTGTGTCTTCACGGGCTGCGTCTCCAAATGGGCCAGAACATTTCGCGTGGTCATCGAACAGCTGAATACTCGTAGTAGGCTATTTAACCAGCGCCTCCCAGGTGACAGGCAGTTCAGTACAAACCCTGCTGGTTGAGGAGACGTTTGTCACCCCCATCTTCGATTTGGCTGCATCTCGCTGGTTTTTGTGCACGCCACTTCAGTGCGTGGTGGTGTTGCTCCACAGCAAGGGGGTTGTGGGTTCGAATCTCGCCTGGGTCCTTTCTGAGCAGAGTTAGGAGCCGATCACACCGAATACGGTTTATCAGCGTGGAAACGCAAGGCGCCTCTGACCTGTTATTTTGAAGCAAACATTGTTAAAAAGGCGCTGGACGCATCAAGTTGCTAAGTAACGTTCCTGTCACTCATCCTTGCGAACATTCTGAACTTAACCATTTCAATGAACTAGTCAAAAGCGAACGGATTTGAGGTTTTTTCACACGATTGGATAGCAGGGTAAAGACTGACAATGACGTGAAGTGCCTTTTTATCGAAGCACCTCAAAATAGGACTGTGTTTGATACGAAGCGCATCAAAAAACAGCGAGGCGCCTGGGGCGCTTAAACGCGAGGCGCCCGGTGCACAAAAGCAGTGTCCAGAATGCGTCTAATCATTGAGAATATTAACAAAAAGGGCGCCCCACGCTGATAAAGCGCGTTCGGTGTGATCGACCCTATAATGTTTTTCTCGTCTTTTGGTGGGTTTCCTCTGGTTAACTTTGGTTTCCTCCCGCAGTCAAAAACCATGCATGTCGTTAATTGGAGACTCTAAACTGCCTGTAGGTATGAGTGTGTGAGTGAATGGTGTATGATCACTGCATTGGTGATTGATGAACTGTCTATGGTGTGTTCCTGCCTCTCAAGCCTTGAATTCTGGGATAGGATCTAGCCCATCTGTGACCCTGGGCAGGAAAAACAGGGTTTGAGAATAGATGAATGGATGATGGGTGGATGGATGGATAGTTGGGAGGGTAGATGGGTGGATGGATGAATAAATAATGGATTAATTAAACCATACATTCCAATTTAAATGATCAGAAATATGCTATTTTATTGCATATATGGTTTAATAGTGATCAAAACTATCCCACTGTCAGAGAATTCCTCTAACAATGGGCATACTGATGATGAATGGGTGGATAGATGGATAGATATGGATTGAAGTGTGAATGATGGTGGATGGATGGATAATAGGTGGATGGACGGATGGATGGATGGAAGTATGAATGATGGATTGACTAATGGATAGATGGATGGATGGAAGTGTGAATGATAGATGGATGGATGGAGGTATGAATGATGGATTGACAAATGGATAGATGGATGCATGGAAGTATGAATGATAGATGGATGGATGATGGATGGACGGATGGATAGATGAAGTATGGATGATGGATGGATTGATGTATGGATGGAAGTATGAATGATTGATGCATGGACGGATAGTGTGGATGGAAGTGTGAATGATGGATGGATGGATGGGTAGATGGATGGAGGGATGAACCACCCTGCTGTTGTACCTGGGTTTTCTCCCATTCTGGCAGTTTGATATGCGAGTGACTTCATCACATTTGTCCCGTCACTACAGATGCTGTTTGCTTCAGTGTCCAGCTCTCACTACCCTGTTCATCATCGTAACTTATGTTAGCGTTCTCCAGAAATCACCTCCTGTGTACGTACAGCCTTGTGTGCTTCGGATATGGGATTAAATAAGACTGAGTTTGTGAAACAGGCTTGGATTTAAATCTAAGCTTGCCGATGCCTTCTGTTTGCTGGCCAGGCCTTGCAACCGTCAAATCGCAAGTGTGCCCACCGTATTCAAACTTTTCTACTCTCTTGTTTTTGGGTTTTTTGTGTTTTCTTTTTTCTTTACAGTGTTTTTTTTTTGTTGTGAAAAACAGCTGAAGGTTCCACTCCCTTATGTGTACCCTTTCTTGTGACTTGCACACCCCACTCTCTGTATGAGAGTTTTAATGTCTAGATCCTCAAATCTAAATCCAGCCCTGGTTTTCTGTCTTCCTAAGCAGGGGCCAAAATTAGCACCAGCCAAATGCTGGTAAAATATGCTGGTGGCTGGTGGATTTGCTTCACTCACCGGCCAAAAAAAAACTGGAGATCTATTAAGTGGCTGGTAAAATTTGAACATTCACGGATCATTTGGCCGATGGACAAAAAAGTAAATGATCAGCTGCTGGGCCCTTGAGTAAGGCCCTTAAACCCTCATTGTTCTAAGGGGTATTGGCCCCTGCTGGGTTTAAACAACTGTGGGGAGATTTGGATAGAAGCCTCTGCTAAATATTGGTAAGGATTGAATGTGCGTGTGAAAGGGATGGCGTAGGACCTCCTAGACCCCGAGCGGAGAGCTGAATCGGGGGCACTGGACGGCCGCTTTGGCTCATGCTGCCGTAAAGATACCGGCCCGTGGCGAGCAGCCAGGCTGGTGCCGGGTCCTTGTTCAGATTTTGCGGGGCTTTATCGGGGCTGTGCGTTTCCTGTTGCGCATGGGGGTTAGGACACGCTGTTCTGTGGTCTGCACTCCGTCTCTGTGCAGTTTCATGAAATGAACAGCGACTGCATTACACACCCCCAACCAATGGCTGGGTCCATCTCCTTGTTTTTTGTGTTTCTTAACACTCAGATGTCTTGGTTTATTTGATCCAACCTTTTAATGATGCCTCCAGTGTATTCTCTGCTGTGATCGCACACCACAAAACTTTGTGATATCAAGCACATTGAGCACAGCCTCAAAATTGATGGTGATTGAACTGATCAACTGTGTGCAGCATTTATATTGATAATTTTCTTCTTTTGCTAATAAAATGGAGGGGCGCACTATTGTTTGTTTAGTCTTTCCCTTCTCCGGGTACATGCGATTGTTGTTATTACCTCTGCCAACGAAGTTGGGGCGGAAGTTATGTTTTCGCCCGTTTGTTTGTTTGTTTGTCTGTATGTGAACAACATAACTCAAAAAGTAATGCACGGATTTGTATGAAATTTTGTTGGTGGATTGCTATTATATCAAGGATGGACCCTATTGATTTTCACCGCGATCACTGAAACAATATGGCCGCCACGGCAGCCATGTTGAAATCCTATCACACGCGATAACTCAAAAAATAATGCACGGATTTGTCTGAAATTTTGTGGGTGGATTGCGATTACATCAAGGATGGACCCTATTGATTTTGACCACAATCAGTGAAACAATATGGCCGCTATGGCAGCCATCTTGAAATCCTATCACACGCGATAACTTAACTTCGTTTCCACTCATGCACATTTGGATTGTCCTGCCTTGGCGGAGGTTTGCACTCTACGAGTGCCTCTAGTTTGTGCATGTCTTTGTATGCGTTTGCGTGTGTTAGTGTCAGTGCGCTTGCTTGTGTGTGTGTGTTAAGCTGTGTGTGTTTGTTTTTTGTGTTTGTGGTAGTGTGTGTGTTGTCTGATTATTTCTGCTTTGTGTCTCTGTTTGTGGGTGGGTGTACGTTAGCGTTTGTTTTTGGTTGTGTGTGTGTGTTCCTTTACATGCTACAAAGAGAGAACCAAAAAATGTGTTTTTCCTACTGAGTGGGGATATCATTGGGAAGTGAGGACGTTTTCAGATGTCCTCACAACTACAAAGGCAAATTGTGACTTAAGGTTAAGGTTAGGGGAAGGTTAAAATAAGGGATGGGTTAAGGTTAGGGTAAGGGTTTGGGTTAGACATACATTGCTTATTGTTAAGATTACGGAAAGGCTGTAGAGAAGTCAAGAGTGAATGGAAGTCAATGTAATGTCCTCACAAAGATATAAGTACAAGGATGTGTGTGTGTGCGCGCGCGTGCGTGTGTGCCCGCCTGCGTGCCTGTGAGTGAGCAGTGGAGTGCCTGTTTGCTCGTTACTCAAACTGTGCTCTAAATTGGGCGTTCTGCAGGGCTTGTTGGCTATATTGTCTGATCTGTTGCTCAGTGAGAGAAATTGCGGAGGAGAGAGGAGGAGTATGTGAGAGAGAGAGGGGGAGGGAGGGGAGTGGGGGAGGGGGTGGAAGGAGTGCGTGTGAAACTCGACACTGAGGTGGGCATCTGTTGAGTGCGTAGAGGATCATTAGTGGTGTGTTCCTTGGCGTGTGTGTGTGTGTGCATGTTTATGCCACGTGTATTATTGCAGGAGTATCCATGCATCTGTGAGTGCGTACACGTGCATGTGTGTGTAGTGTGAGTATGAAACAGCAGGTAAAAAAAAAACACACAAAGCTACCTGACCTGGAGTTGTGTCTCAAGCCTCCTCTGCGCGTGCTGTAGAAATTGTTGGGTAAAACATCTTTGTGGTTTAATAGTAGCCCCAGGACAAAGTCGGGCGGCTACTATAGATTCACGTGTGTCGTCTCCACCGCCTCCGTGTCTGTAGACACTTACTTGTGGACGCCCGACAGGCTGTAATTTTTGACCGATTCCTTTCATATTTGGTATGGACATGTGTTGTACTTCACGTACGACAACTATCGATTTTGGTTGCCATGGCGACAGTATTGGCCGAATAATATGCAAATTAGTGGCAAAACATAAAGATTTCCTTGTGGACGCAGTACAGGCTGCAGTTTTTGATCGATTACTTTCATGGTTGGTACGTACATGTGTTACACTTCACTTATGACACCTATCGATTTTGGTTGCCATGGCCACAGTATTGGCCACGTAGTACGCACATTAGTGGCAAAACATAGAGATTTGCTTGTGGACGCAGTACAGGCTGCGATTTTGGACCAGTCACTTTTATATTTGGTATGGACATGCGATATACTTCACTTATAATGCCTATTGATTTTGGTTGCCTTGACAACAGTATTGGCCAAATAATGCGCAAAAAAAATGGGGAGAAGTGGGCTTTCGGGGGCTACGCCCATGCGGTCACAGCCGACCGGACTGTCTAGTTTCATTTCAACTTGTGCAGATTGTTTTTGTAAAGTTGATTTTTAGCTTTACGGCCATTTGGGTTATAGGGACAGCGTCCGGCACCATCTTTGTCGTTGTCATCTGCTAGCAATTTCTTCAAACATATTCTTGTCCATAACTACTGGCTGGATTCATTTCAAATTATGTCTGAAGCTTCCAAGGGAAGATGTCTTCCAAGGTTGTTCACTGTTGATTTTTGTATTTTTTTTATTTTTTTTTAGGAATTTTCTTACTTCTGTCCATCTGAAAACCAAAAAAAAAATTATCTTCTCTAAAACTATTGGCTGGATTCACGTCTTTGCCCGTGAGCTCCAGGGCCCTCGATACTAATTTTACTTTGTTGGCTGTTGCTGTCAGGTTTTTGCAGAAGTGTATGTGGTGCTGATAAAAGGGAGACAGCCAAGCATGAAACATGAGCTTCACTGTCTGTGCCCTGTAGGAATTGCTGGTGTTCTCTTAGCAGATTGCCAGTGGAAGTTTTTTGCACGGGGTATTCATTTTTCTGTCCAATACAATGTCTGTGCTTAACATAAGATCGCCTTAATGTCATGTGTTGCCTTACATGTTAAATCACAGTTGTTCATAGGTAAACAATGAATTTCAATTCTGCTTTGTGCTTTAAATGACTGTAATGGTCTGTAAGATGCTACATTGGAACTACAGTAATGGTTCCCTTCTGCCAACCACTATCATACTTGCCCACCTGCAAGCAACATTACCTGTGTAGTTCTAATACGGCAGCTTATCAACATACTTTTTGTAACTGATTTGAAATTCATGGTTGAACTATGGAGCAATCGTAAGTTTTTTTTTTTTTTTGAGGAAAATGTGGATTAATTGCTCGCTTACGTGAGCTATTCGCTATTCAGCAGAAAAATTAAATCGCCAAATATTCAGCAGAAAAACTAAATCACGCATAAAAGATTCAAAATCTGGTGAAGTTTCAGAACTGTGAACTGACATATGGGTTTCTACTTCGCAGTTGAATCAGGCTGTCTGTCTTAATCAAGAACGAGTCTGTGGCTAAATCAGACTGATGCTGTTCTGGCTATAGCAGTAATAAACTGTGGTTGAATCGGGTCGTTGCTTAATCAGGCCGTAGCTAAATCAGGCCATAGCTTGATCAGACTGTGGCTGAATCGGGTCATTGCTTAATTAGGCAGTTGCTGAATTGGGCCGTAGCCTCATCAGGCTTTGGCTAGATTTGGCTATTGCTGGGTGAGGCTGTTGGGGAGTCGGGCTGAGACTGAATTGGACCGTTGGTGTGTCCAGGCATGGCTGAATCAGGTTCTAAACCAAAATGGCTGTGACTGATCAGTCTGTTGCTGAAACTGCTAGTGGCTGAATTGTGCTGTGACTGAATTTAGCTGTGGCTGAATCTAGCTTTATCTGAATCAGGCTGTGACTGAATCGGGGTTTACCTGAATCCGTTTGTTATTGAATGTGGTTGCAACCGAATTGAGCTGTGGCTGAATCAGGCTGTTGCTAATTTATGCCATTGAAAAATGAGGCAGTAGCTGAATTGGGTTGTAACAGAATGGGGCTGTAGCTGAATCAGGCCGTGGCTGAATAGGGCTGTTGCTGAAACAGGCTGTAGCTGGATCAAGCCATTGCTGAATCAGGCCGCAGCTGAATTGGGTTTCGGGCTGTAGCTGAGACAGGCTACAGCTGAATCAGACCTCGGCTGAATTGGGCTGTCGCTTATTCGGGCTGTAGCTGAAATGGGCTGTAGCCGAATCTGGCTGTAGCTGGATCAGGCTATTGCTGAATCAGCCTGTAGCTGAATTGGCCTGTAGCTGAAAGCTGAATCAGACTGTAGCGTATTCGGGCTGTAGCTGAATCGGGCTGTGGCTGAATCAGTCCTTGGCTGAATTGGGCTGTAGCTGAATCAGTCCTTGGCTGAATCGGGCTGTGGCTGAATCAGTCCTTAGCTGAATTGGGCTGTGGCTGAATCAGTCCTTGGCTGAATTGGGCTGTAGCTGAATCAGTCCTTGGCTGAATTGGGCTGTAGCTGAAACGGGCTGTAGTTTATTCAGACCTTGGCTGTGATGCGCTGTTGCTAAATATTGCTGTAGCTGAATCAGACCTTGGCTGAATTGGGCTGTGGCTGAATCTGGCTGTTGCTGAATCAGACCTCGGCTGATCCTAGCTGGTGTGCTGAAGCCCAGCCTCTTTTCCATTCCAGTTGGATCTTAAGCACTTGTCATCACACTGCGCTCTGGCGCTTGTCCAGTCCTGGACGACTGCCTGGATCGTATTGAGCCCAAGGCCTGGAGACAAATAAGATCTATTCTGTTACACGTTCGCTCTCTTGCTGTGATCGGTGAAATCGGCGCATTCCTTCTCCCTTCTGCGCTGGTCTCTTCAGCTTTCACGTGCAGCTCATCTTTTCCTCTCGAACTTCATTAATTCTCTCCATCTTTAAATGAACAGCGATGGTCAGATTTATTTACAGTGGGGGACGCGCGCCCATCATGTCTGGCACTGGCCGTGGCTCTGTTTGGAGAGAAAACACAGCATCTCTCGAGTCTCATCTGCTGCCGTCCGAGGCTCCCGCTGCCAGCCGCTAATCACTTCCACGGGCTCCCCCCCCCATCGTCGTGGGGGACACTGTACCGGAGGGGCCTCGCTTCTGATACCCAGCCAAGCTAAATATCCCGACTGTAGATGTGCTCATCAAACGGTTTGATATTCAGCAGTTTTTTTTTTTTTTTTTTAATCCTGCGTGAATCACGCAGAACATGCTGATGTGCATAAAATATTCTTGCAGAAAATGTGTGCTTTTTTTTCCCCCCGTTTCGCACGGAAAGCATCGAGTGTTGAGAGCCCTGTCGACGGTTCAAGCAGCGGTCAGGCGGTTTGTTTAGCCTTGTCCTGCGGCAGCGCCTGTCTAGTGCGATGGCTCCCCTCGAGCGATGGCTCAGGTCGACAGATCCTGCTTTATAACACGGTAATATCCAGGAGTCAGGAAGTGAACTTATTGCCATACATTTCTTGGACATGTGATCTCTGTCAGCTGATCTCACCAATTAGTTCTACATTCTGCCTAATGGACCATGGTTATCTGCAAAATCCCAGTGGTTGGATCACATCTGAGGTGGAGTTTTACCCTCTGAAACTGGATTTTACACCTCTGATTGAAACCCAGCTCTTAAAAAAAGCATGTTTTAACGCGTGCGCCTTTCAGCTTTAATCTGCGTCTGTCATTTTCCAACTGCGGGGAGAAAGTTTATCAGCTGCTTTAAATTAATAGTTACATTTGTCCTCCCATCTGCGAAGAGAACGCTACAGTCTTCAAGTTTGAACTTTTGAAATGTGCCTTTGTGACTGGCACCTTGAAAATTATGATGAAATGTGTTATTTTACAAAACAGGGAGGAAAATTAATTTGACATTTAATAAATGGAATTTATGTTGTAAAATGGAAGGCAGTCGCACGTTCCCACTGAGCACACTGGGTGAAAGTTGGACTGATGAAATCAAGAGCTCATTCTGGGCTTGGATCAAACACTGAAGTCCTATGCAGCTTCTATTGTTCATTTCAGTATATTTTTTTGCATGATATTGCAAGCTCTGCTATGAATGTCATTGTGATTAATTTGTTATTATTATTATTATTATCATCATTATCATTATCTCCGCGCTTCCGAAAAAGCGTGATCTTGTAATACAGTTCGGTGTCTGTCCGTCCGAAACAGTAACTCCTCCTAGGCCGTTAGACCACTCAACCTGAAACTTTGGTGTGTGTAAGGTAGTGACCCAGAGGGGTGCACAACGTGTTTAGAATTTAAATTCATTTCCTCTTCTGGCCACTAGGGGCCTTTTTGTGAAAATTGAAAAATGGCCATAAGTTCCTTATGCATTGAGCTAGGATGCTCAAATTTTTATGGGAGGTGCATGGGATGACCCTACATCACATATCAGATAGGTTTTTGATTTGACCTCATTTTGACCGTTTTCTAGGTCAAATAGCGTCAGGTGTGCCAATCGTGGAAAAGGATGGCACGTTTTGTTATTACTCAACGAAGAAGGCTGCAAATTGGTATGGATATGTATCTTGGTGATGGCAACCTGCATGCCAAAAATTGCCGTCCTATGATTCATATTTTGGCCACTAGGGGGCTTTTTGTGAAAAAAGAAAAATGGCCATATCTACCTTATGCATTGAGCTAGGACGCTCAAATTTTTATGGGAGGTGCATGGGACGACCCTTCATCACATATCGGGCGGGTTTTTGATTTGATATAATTTTGACTGTTTTCTTGGTCAAATGGCGTCAGGTATGCCAATCGCTGTACCGTACGTCCTTTCCTTTCATAATACTCTCAGTTCAAAATGAAGAGTAATTTATGCCCTCAACAGACACTCAGAAAGTACTCTATCCAACTAACCAGCTATATCACATTGCTATAACTCTGATCAGTTTCAGTGCTTTGTCACTGCAACAAGCAGATTATCAATTGTACAGCAGAATACCAGTTCAGTGAATTGCCCTCTGACACATTACTACTACTCCCATAACATTGGTTGCGTATCGCGGAGATTTGCGATGGCACGCCATCGACATACGTCTAGTTGAATTTGTTGTATTATTACGAATAATTTATGCTCTGTTTTGATAATCCTTTTCTGTACAGTTTATAATCCAGTTCATGGTTCAGTCCAGGACAAAACTTGGCTGAGGGGAAAAATGGTATCCTGTTTGTGGGGGGCCGGTGAGTTCCTCCTGTGGAAAATTTTTAAATCTTCAGGTCCATTTTCAGCTACTTCTAGCATGCCTTTTTTAACTAATGTTTCCAGCATTGTGAACTTTTCTCGGAAGGGAATTTTCATGTGTCTTCCTGCATTATTTCACTCGATGATGATGCGGTTCGCTACTTGTTTAATCTGCTCCGTATCACTTTTGATAGGCTACTCCGTATTCCTGCTGAACTCTGATGTCTATGCGCCTGTCGCGGGGCGCTGCTTTGCTGCATTTTAGTAAGTTTCCAGTCCTTTGGCATTATGGAAATGCCATGACTAGTTGGGAATTCTGTTAATTTTTGGTTAAATTAGGAGAAATTGTTTATTAGGAGAGTCTGAGACCGGGTTGAGACCCTTGCTGTGTGAGAAATGTGTTGGAGGTATTGCTGTTGTTAGTGTTCCTCCTGTTGTTGGTGGTCAGACCAGTTACTAACATGCTCTGCTGGGACTCACTTGCTCATTATCTGAACATCAGTATGTCTGACCGAAGATCGTTTATACCTGGTATTTGCTGGGGCTAACATATTCCTTTGTACTTTTATGTCGCTTAGGTTTTGGGTTAGCTCTGCGCAGTGCTGACATTTCAGGTGTGGAACTATTTTGATAGCTCTAAGCTTAGCCTTGGCTTGAAGCTACCAGAAACCCAGGGTTACCGTATTTATGGGTGAAAGTGGGCAGCACTGTAGTGGTACAGTGGTACCACTCTCGCCTTGCAGTGAGGAGGCTGCAGGTTTGAGTCCTGGCTGGCCAGGACCTCTGTGCGTGTAGTTAGCTTGTTCTTGCCGTGTTAGCATGGGTTTCCTCGAGGTAGTTTGGTTTCCTCTCACCTCAGGTATGTAGGACTACTCCCACCAGTGCCCCTGACCGAGACTCTGGCTGTAGCACTGGAGTTGGTCCCTGGATGCTATACTGCAGCTGCCCACTGCTCCCGAGTTACAAGGATGGGTCACATGCAAAGAACAGATTGCCCCTATAAAGTGTGTCTTATCTGTCTTAAGACTGGGTGGTTGTTTGACTGTCTGACTGTTGGTCTTTGTGATTGATTACTCTCTTGGCGAATGTGTGGCGAATGAGACTGTTTGGCGGTCTGAGTGACTGATGGACTGTCTGTCTGATTCTCTTAATACCTGTGGGACTTAGTGACTGGATGACTTGCTCTCTGAGTGACTGTTTGACTGACTGGGTTACTGTCTCCCTGATTGACTGCCTGGCTGTCAGTGTGTGTGTTTTACTGACTGTCTTTGTGACTGACTGACAAATTATCTGATCGTCTTGCTGTTTGTGGGACTGTCTTTCTGCTGGAGTGACTGACTGACACGGTCTGACTGCTCCGCGTGACTGTCTCTCACTAACTGCAAGACTGACAAGACTGTCAGTGCGTTTGACTTGCTGCCTTTGTGACTGTATGACTGATGGACTGACTGTCTGGCCTTGCTACCTGAGTGACTGACTGACTTTGACTGACTGACTTGAGGTCGAGTGTCTGGTGAACTTAAAGCCTGAATTCCTGGCTGGCTGAGTGACTGGCTGACTTAAGAGCAGGAGTCTGAAGGAGGAGGTGGGGAATCCCTGCTGGTATTTTTAGCCCAGTGTTGGGTCTGCTGGGTGCCCTCGAGGAAGAGAGGGACAGAGAGAGAGAGAGAAGGAGAGAGAGTTAGGAATAGAGGGAATGGACTCCTGCCAAGACTCCTGTTCCACAGCACTGCTGAACCAAAACAGTGCATTGTGTCCTGGCAGCTGCCCAGAGAATGGCAATGAGGGCATTGCTGTTGGCAGCTGTGCTTCGTTGCTCGTGTTTCTGTCTCCGTGTGTGTCTGTGTGTCTGTTTGTGCGTGCGTACTTGTGTGTGTGTGTGTGTGTGTGTGTGTGTGTGTGTGTGTGTGTGTGAGAGAGAGAGATGTACTGCATTGGGGTATACTTTTGTGCTTCATCTGCATGGATGTTAATGTGCCTCATGCTGGTCCCATTGGTCATATTCCAAAGGCAAAATAGTTTTCTTTTTTGAAATTTTTTTTTTTTTAGAGAGGAAGATGAAATGTGGTTGTGACCTGGTCCATTTTGGCCATGTTTTTGAAATTTCTTGTGTAAACATGTTCTTACTGCATGTTCATTCTGTAATATAATTTGTTCTGTGTGGGAAATTATCACTTCGATGCAGTCAATTATCTGAGTTCAAGGCTGGAATTAGGATTGTTTGACTGGGTGCACATGGTGCGCCCAGATGTTGAAAATGGGTGCACTCGTGCGTGTTTAGGTGCACAGTCTAAAACTTGCTTAATTCAATAAAAAAGCCACTTTGCAGCAGTACAAAATGAATAAACAAATATTCTTCAACTCAGATTATTTGATATGCCATAGGACTACTGTAAATGGCTTACAATTTGCTAATGTGTTAAATGTATAGTGCCATGTTATGTACTGAAATAAAATATACCTGAATTATTAAATACCCATCATTCTTGCTTTTCTGTGTTCATTTTAACTCTGAAAAACTGTAGAATCAAAACAAAGCCAACAAGCCCTTGGTTTTCAGATTTTCAACCCTTTGACTTCAGGAACTGTCTACTTTTAATGAAGGGAAAATGTGACAATTTCAGCATGATTTGTTCAAGCGCAGGTTTCACCTTTTTCTCCTTCCTCTATCAAGCACAAATGGAATCCATTGATAAGAAATTGTACTGAAATACTCACTTACCGATCCCCATCTCCCTATCGTTGCTAAATATTTTTCTACAGCAATTTAAGTTCCGGGTTAACGTACGTTGACCATTCCGTCAATAGTGGAGAGGTAAGTCACGACCTACATTTGGAGTACTGAACGGAGCTGAGACTTCGTTAGTTTTGCTCAGCACAATATACCCATGAAATAACATTATCATGCCTTTTTTTTTTTTTTGCTAATCCATGTGCGAGCCGAGAGGTATGTGCTTCCGAAAAATACCTGCTCCTTGCCTGTCGAGATTCAACGTACCTTGCTCACGCCATTAATTTCCAAGCAGTGCAAATTCCAGGAAATCTCGACTAATCAATATCTGCATCCATGCGCACAGAAACCCCCGACGTCAAACATTTCCAGTAAATCGATGCCAATGTCGAGTTTGAGCGTCTGCAGAGGGATCTGTCAAGGTTTGTAACGTGCGTTTTTTTTCAACGTACATTGAATAGGCATGGGCAACGCTCTGCATAAACTCTAATGGAATGCGTAACAGCTGAACTGGGGCGGTAAACAAGCCTCAGAAAACTTATAAAAAAATGATGTAAATACCATTTTCATACAAAAAGAACACCATGGTTTGATTAAAAGCAACCTTTTCAATAGGATACCGCATTTCATACATGAACTCTGCGTATTACGCCAATAACGCGATTTGAACAGAGCTATTATTCGCCCGTTGGATGAATGCGTGACCTCAATTTGCGCCGTGTTTACAAACTTTCAAGTGCACGGCGTGGCAAAAATATCCATTTTGGAGGTAGATTTCAGACAGCCCGCGCTGACGTGATATCCCAGCTACGGCCCTTATTGCCTTACAGCCATCTAATTTGAGAAATTACGAGTCTGTTCGTCCAGTCTAGACCTCCAGGGGATGTGAAATTAGTTCGACAGAAGTTGTTGAAGTTAAATCGAGAGTTCGCCGTGACTTCTTCTCAACAATAGCAAGAAAGGTGAGTGTATTTTTTACTGCAAACATACATAGTTAGTTGACAGAATATCCTGTGACCCTATTTGTGAAGTTTCAGTAAAATATACCAAGGAATAAACCAGCGCCAGGCGTTCAAAACCTACCAGTGTTCTGACGAATTTTGCTACCTATGCCACCTCGCGAACACCGGTCACAAGATTCATTCACTTATACCCTTCAATTCGAGACTGCGAGGATGGAAATCTGAATAATCAATTAGGAAAAATTCTCTGCTCTCGGTAATTCTGTATATCGTTTAAACATTTTGTTAATCGGATTATGAAAGAAGACTGAAAATAAGCGCCGCTTTTTGTTTGGGTGTAAAAGCGGCGTATTTAAAGGAGAATAATATTGTATATTGATTAAGCATTGCACTCTGCATAAGTCGAACTGTTTTAATATTTGTTGATGACATTGCTTCGGCTTCCTGGAAGCAAATGCGCACAAATCTGCTGTCCTGTGAGCATTTCAGGTTCGATATACTGAGTAATTACGCCGCGAAACCTAAACTGGCCCGTCATTCTGCCGAATAGTCTTACTAAACGAAGTTAATCGTCTGATTGCTAATCAAGCAAGGGGAGGTTTCTGCCTCGCCAAACTAACCTCCGACTGCACGTCACTGTGTTTTACTATGAATTATTCACAGTAGCTCATTGAAACTATCATGGGAGGAGGGTATATGGACATTATAAAAACAGTGTAAAGTTTTTTTTTTTTTTTTTAAATCACCACGGGTTATTGAAGGGGGAACGTTTCGTAGCAGTGGGAGGGCAAACAACTGCCGGCATCAGCGACTTCACTGCATTTTATACAGTAATGGGCGAGTAGCGTTAATGTTTGCCCTCCCACTGATAATTTTGACATTTTGCAGGCCATTGATCCAAAAAAACTTCACAGGCAACCCATTCATACCATTTTTTAATATCAATGCAAAACCTAATGTTTGTTGAACATAATTGGGTGAAATTCAATGCATTTTCCATTAAAAAGGGCCTAGGGGGCTCTGCTGTACTTCAGAAAAGGGGTTGATGACTTTAGCATCAATTATTTCTGTTAGGGTACCCTAATGGATAATTTGGCCAGGTTTATTTCTGAGTAGACTGCATTTTCGAAAATTCCCTCAGGCTTCACCCCCCAATTTTCACAATGGGTTTTGTTGATAAATGCCGAAATCAGCCATTTTTGGGACCCTGTGGCTCTGAGACCCTTTCCTGTAAAGGCGTTGGACTTGTGGCAAACTCTTCGTCTGTGTCTTCTGTACTTACCTGCAAAAAATCATAAGAAAATAATAATAACTTTTTTCTCAGCAACTCAAGAAATGTTGTCATTTTATTCATTTGTATTGCCCATGCCTACATTGAATACAAAGCCTGATAATTATTTACTCAAATAAGCGTGTTGCCCTTCCGTGGATACTTAATGCCTTGATCTGTGAACCCTGAATCTGAAGTGCGAGCGATCATTGTGATCGTTTTGGGTCGGCGTGTTTGCCAGCATGGCAATGCACGTCGGAATCGGACGCAATATGGCCAGTGCACGTTAGAATGTGACAGAAGTTTTTTGACATACGTTGAACTCGGACAGATTTTTTCATCGCAAATTGTCTAATAATGTGAATGGAAAGTGCTTTGATTTTTTCAGCTGTCGTTATTGGTTATTGTGTGCAAAGTGAATGACTTGGTCGGTGATCTTCATTGGTCTACGGGTCGCAGCTGGGTGTAGACAAAGTTGGTCTGCAGTCGTCAATACTGATCTTTGTGGCAATTTACGTCGATTTGACGGCTATATCGCAATGCACATAGAAATTTGATGGGTTTTTTCAACGTGCATTTAATAATGAAACCTTACAACTTGGTTGATGTAATTGGCTTGGAATCTGTAGTGACAAAGTACCTGTCAGTTCGTTACTCATGCCAGATCTTCCCATACGTAACTTCCTTTGTCATGCTTTAAATATTTCTACGGAATTTCTGGCTGATTTCATGAATGTACGTTGATCTCATATGTAAGCCTTTGCAAAGTGCTGTGAATACTCAGGGTTTTGCTTGTTGTGCTATAGATTAATTAAAAAAGGGTGAGTAAGCATACATAGGCAGATTTACAGGTCGTATTGGTGTTCAGAACAAAATTAAGCAAACTGCATAACTGCGCAAGTGGGACCTGTTTCTCGATTTTGGTATGTTTAATGCCATTTGATGTTCTCAGATGAGTTTTTTGGGGTTACATTTTGTGTAACTATGTTTAACTTTCTAATTCTTCATTTGTTGAACCTGATACACCATAAAATAAGGATTTTTTGGGGACATTTTGGTATTATTTTCCGTCAAAGTCAATGTGCGTTGACTCCCACCCTCATGAAGTTTATTTGACATATCAAGCTTGTGACACTTGGTATTGATTTGTACCATTTAATTTGTGAAACCTGATGCTCTTGGTAATCAGAAAACCTAAAAACAAATCAAAAATGTAAGAATTCCAGGCACTCAGAGAATAATTGGATCAAAAAGAAGCAAAAAAAAGGGATAAAAAGCCTTTATTATTTCATGGCTAAACAGTTAAAAAAGCCAACGTGTTTCGACCTATGCGGTCTTCGTCAGGGTATGCCCTAACGAAGACCACATAGGTCGAAACATGTCTCAGACCAAATATGTTCCACAGTCTTATAGTCCCATCGATTTTGGCATTAATTCTTGTCCCTTACCGATAAAATTTATCATTCCAGGTAAGGATGAGCGCATTTGTAGAAAGAGGATTTATTTCGGGGGCAGATTTTTACTAGGTGCACGCGGTGCATCTGACTTTAAATTTTGGGTGCACCTGCCGAAAACCGGGTGCATATGTGCACCTATGCACCCGCTATTTCGAGCCCTGGAGTTATACTGCTCATGCCATTGCAGCTTGTAACGGCTTTATTTCAGATCTGATTAATTTAAACCATAATCTGAGTTTAATCTTAAAGGGATAGTCCACCCAAAAACTCTAATTTGTATATCAATTACTCACCATTAGATATCTTGAGCAGGACGAAGTTGTTTTTCACCTGGCGCAACTTTATGGCCACTGGAGAGTTTTGAAAAAAGACGTTTCCAAATTCCTTTTTTGCTGGGAAGCAAATTGGATCACCAGTAACTGAATGATAAAAAGTCCACAAAAAAAGCATACCTGTTGACAAACTTTCAAACCATTTTTAAGCGCAAAAATAATCCAAGTCTGCTTTGTAGAGTTCCTCAGGAACTCTACAAAGCAGACTTGGTTATTTTTGCAAAAAATAATAAAATACCACAGTTATTTGCTTCAAGTTTGTTCAACAGAAGTCCGCCTCGGCTCGTTCCCAGACACTAATTTTTTGACCGAAGGGTTTTTCAAAAACTGGTGACCCCTTTGTTGAGCAAAAAGGAATTTGGATAATTTTTCAAAACTATCCAGTGGCCATAAAGTTGCGCCAGGTGAAGAACAACTTAGTCCGCTCAAGACATCTAATGGTGAGTAATTGATATACAAATTATAGTTTTTAGGTGGACTATCCCTTTAAAGGTTGTATCGGCGATTCTGAGCCAAAACATAATTTGTCGCGTACAGGAGATTTTTCCTCACGAGCTGTTAGCAGCTCTTCTCATGAGTGGGCGGTGAAAAGCTCCAGTCTCTGTAGGCCACCTACAGCCAGGTGGACACTGAGAAAGATACAGAAAATCGTGGGGACCTACCCGCATCCCCAAACATCAACAAAAGTGTTCCAACGAATTGGAGGGCAGGGGTGGGTCTTCTGCGCCAGTTTCGTGCTCATGCACGACAAGTGGGTGGGACTGAGCAACGAAACGAACTGGCTGTGGCACTGTCTATGGTGGCACCTATGCGGCAGAGTGAAGCATGGTGGAAGCTAAACCGAAAAAGAGACGCTCGAACGAGTGCATGTCGAGGAAAAAGGAACGCGATTGCAGCTATACGAAGTCCCGAATAAACATAGGGAAAGCATGCCAACGTTGGAGAGAATTCCGGGAGTTGAATGGCTTTAATTCTGACGCCCAGGTCGCCTTGTTTCTACTTGAGGTGAGTAGAGCTGGTGCTAACTCGGCTGGATGTGAATTGTAAATTGTCATCCCAAGCAAAACTGAGGGAAGCTCATGTATTGTTTTTGTAAGGCTATCTTGCATAGATCATGCTGGTCAGAATGAATCAAACAGTAGAGAGATCGATATTTCCTCTTTGGAGCGAGTTCGCAACCTTTGCTAACTCTCGGTTGGCAAGCTAGTGAGTTTGCTAATTCTGTCTGATCAACCAGAGTTTGTGTTCATGGAATAACATTTTTTCTCTGGTTAGTACTCAGAGTTGAAATTTGTCGATGAATGTATAACCGCGTGATAAGTTTAGCTAAAAGTGGTGATCTATGTGATGTTGTTAATACTCATTTTGTAATGCCGAGCAAAGATACTTGTCAGATACTTTGTTGTAGCTAGCAGTAATGGTGTAAATTTATTGTCTGGCAACGGTTGTCATTGTTGCTACCAGGCGGTTATCACAACAAGCTGTACATGGACATTTACCCAGCTGAGAGAGCCATTCTTAAGCTGCTTTCACACCAGACGCGAAAAAGAATTTTTTCTCGCGACAGATTACTTTCAAAGTCAATGCAAAGACACGAATACACGCGTTTCCCAACTATTCCCAACTATTTTGGAATTGGGGTTTTATAATCTGGTTGTCAGGGTGATGGCCAACAGACCCAAGGGGTCTGGACCTCATGTGGAATGGAGAAACAGACATCCTGATTACAAATTGTTATAAATTGCTAAATACACACCTACTGATGGCAAATTTGATATGGCTGTTTTACTTGCCTTCTTATCTGTCAGAAAATGTTAAGAGAATTAGTATCTGACACTATCTGGCCATGATAGGGAGGAGAATGTGTGGAAAGTTTGAGCCTCTTGTTACAGCGGAGATTGCTAAAATAACAGTTTTGGAAAAAAAAATGCCTTAAAATATAAAAAATTATTCTAAAAAGCAGAAATACTTACACATATACATTTAGTTTATATTCTGTACATTAAATACATAATTGATTGATTACTGTGTGATAACTTTAGGAGTAATTCAGTTTTAAAAGTTGAGAGGTCCAACTTGTAGTGCTTGATACCCATAAACTGAAAAACAGAGTATGCTAAGCTCAAGTTGCATCAGAAAATGTTGGATATCTGTGTTTGAAAACCTGTCTCTGAATCCAGACAAAACATCTCAGCCTCTTCCATATTTTTCCAAAAAGAAAAGAAGGACTTTTATTGCTCATTTCCTTCACAAATAATGGGAAACTGGAAAGTGCCAGCTCTGGAGAATTTTTGGCTTGAATGACTGGAGTTTTTCTTGAATGTAAATTATTTTGGACGTGTTTGAACATCGATTCCCTTGTGCCGGATTATTACAATGATAAAAATTTTTGGCAGATATTTCACTTTGATAATGAATGCCAGATACTGTAAATAAAAGTATTTAAAAATGACATTTTTTTTATTTTGCACAGCTGTAGTTATAAAACTGTATTTGCTGAAGAAAATCAGGAGGTATTGCTTTGTGGTCACCAGTCCATTTTATATGGGTCTTTGTAGGCGTATCCCTCAATGTGCTTTATTATGGACAAACTGCAACGTTAAGCAGAATGCATATTCTGCATTCCTGTTGATGTACAGTAATATTTTGGATTTTTCGCATGCTCCCTTATACATCTCCAGCATATGGAATTCAGTTTTCCAAAGGGGACTTTATTTGCCCCTACAGGCTGAATCCAGGGGTTTTTTTAAAGAAATGAGGCAAATAACCAGCATTTATGAAACAAAGCTGAAGTGATCGTAATTAGGGCTGTAGCTAATGATTATTTTCATTGACTATTTCATGACTAGTCGATTAATCTGTTCTATGAAATGTCAAAAACTTGTAAAAACGGCTAATCACAAAGTGATGTCTTTCAAATTGCTTCTATTATCTGACATCAGTTTAAAACCTGAATACTCTTCATTTATGATCATAAATAACAAGGAAAGGCAGAAAATCCATGCATTTAGGAAGCTGTGACCAGAAACTATTTGACATTTTTGCTGAATGACCGAAACGATTTGTCGATTATCAAAATAGTTGGCCACTGATTTTGTTTGATTGAATAATTGATTAATGAATGGATTGGTCTTTACTGCTTTAATTGTGCTGAGCTCTTATTAACTATCTGACATGCGCTATTGTTCAACGAATTACCCTCGAAAATATTTTCTGCTACAATTACCCAGCCTTTGCAGTGATCGACAATATCATTATTTTTTTCAGTGAGTAATTTGTGTCAACTGCCTTGTGAATTCAGGGAAAGTTTAAATTCTGAACATTCTGTGGGCATTTTGTCCCTTATGCCTTCTTTAATTTCCTCCTTTTTTGAGGGATTAGAGAATGCATCCTGCACTCCTTTATAAAGTTTCCTGTCGAGTAAGGCCTCTTGGATTTCTGCATGTTTCTGACTCACTGCTAGCTCCTCCTGTTTCTGTATAATGACCTGCATTTGTCAAAATGGGTTCATAAGGATGTCATTGCGCAGGGTTATTGCGCTGCGTGGCGAAAACAAAGGCGTCTTATCAACTTTAAGGGCATAAACACAAGTCCAATTCCAGCATTCTCAGTAGCGACATGCTCAACTGCTGACTCATGTGAATACCGAAGACGCAAAACGAATGGGCGACCCTCGAAATATCGAATATAAGGTGCTGAATCCAAAAGGAAAAATGCAAAAAATTGAAGATGTTGGACAGCACTTGCTTAATAAATCTTTGATCTTACAAGAGACAAAAACGGATGCGTTTCCGCTCACAAGCCTTCCTCAGCGAACTCGACTCATTGTGACCACCTGCGTACAATATAGACTAATAATTAATTACAAATTACAAATCACAAACATGTTTCTTTTTACTTCATGGTACCACTTACACTTATCCAATAGAATAAACCACTCATTGATGATACAAGTTCTAAGGCAATGATTCTTATGAAATGGAGTATAAACAATCACAGTATAAACCATAAAAACAAAAAATACCATAAACAATTTATCTCCAAATTCAAAAACCAAATCTTATAAGAAACAAGTCAAAGACAAATTTTCATTCATACCATGTGGCGCAACAGAAATCAAAGTAAATGCATACCTAGCCTCTCTTTGGAGGAGGCAGTTATCACGACTACCCCCCCGGTGTCTGATTGACAATTTCCAAACCCATGAATCTCAACGAATTGACATCATGACCCATTTTATTAAAATGACCGATCATCCTTGTTTCTAATGGCACATTTATGTTCACAAATTCTTGTTTTGAGTTGACGCTTAGTTTTGCCTACATAAATAAGACTACATGGACAAAGTAGGAGATAAACAACAAAAGTAGATAAACATGAGATCCTGCCTCTCAGTGTAAATATTTTATTGGTTACGGGATGTATAAGACTATTTTCTGTAATCATGTTACTACAAACAACACAATTAGAACACTTAAAATTACCTTCTGGTATTTTAAAAAGAAACCAAGCTTGCCGTTTTCTATCACAATGGACTCTAACAAGATAATCCCTTAAATTCAAGGCCCTTTTGTAACAAAAACGAGGAGGATCATGAAAAGACTCGCCAATCTGAGGATCAGTGCTCAATATATGCCAATGACGATTTATTGCATGTTTCAAAGTTTTGGATATAGGACTGCAAGTGGAAACTAAAGTAATTGACCCCGCAGGTATTAGAATGGGAAGTGGACCGGAAAAGATCCTCACGTTTCACACGCCGTACTTTATCAAGACAACCGCATAGTAAGATGTCATCGTACCCCCTACTACGAAATCGTTGACACAACTCTCCTACCTGCCTCTCAAAAGATTCGTCATCATCTCCATTTCATTGAGAATCATTGCCTTAGAACTTGTGTCTTCAATGGGCAGTTTATTCTGTTGGATAATTGTAAGTGGTACCATGTAGTAAAAAGAAACACGTTTGTGATTTGTCTATATTGGGCCTGACCTTGAGGTCATTTTCAAGGTCACTGCACAATTATGTAGATTTTGCCTTTGTAAACCTTGTTAACGCGATATCTCAAGAAACAGGGGACCGATTTTTCTCATATTTTCTACCAACATGTAATTGGCGGGGTCCCGCAACACCAGTCTATTTTGGTGACCTTGAGGTCATTTTCAAGGTTACAGCCCAATTAAATAGATTTTTGCCTATGTAAACCTTGTTTACACAATATCTTAAGAACCAGTCAACCAATTTTGCTCATATTTAGCACCAACATGTACATGCAGCTGGAGACAGTCACGCCATTGAAAATTGATTCCGTTTGAATTAATATTGCCGTGATTGCAGTAGGTAAAAATGATGATACAGAACTTGCAATTTTTGTCAAACAGGTTTGATTGTATTAAATTGGTTTTACTCCAATATCAAGAATTGTTCGCTATGTTGTCTGGTTTCTTTTGGGGCATTTTCTGAAAAATCTCGCACCGTTTAGATCCAAACTAAATGTCTCGTTCAGATACCGGAGTGAAGCCCACAGAAATATGCTGGGCCATGCAGTCGTATCTTACAGGGGGTTGTCTGCTACAAAAGCAAGATTACAGTTCTACTCGCTGTGTTTTTGTGCGCTTGCATACATGCTATACAATATTTATTGGTGGAATGTAAACCCTGCGCTCCCATTGGTTGAGGAAGAAATGGGTAGTGGAGTGGAACAGCCAGCATTAAAAGGGGCCGGGCCGCAGACGCTGAACTCTGGGAAATGAAAGTGTGTACCGATTTTTGCAGCTTTCCTTTAAGGTGACTCCTTTACGAAAGATGAACTCAGTCAAGGATGACTGGTACTCTCTTATTGTGGGGATTTTATGCAGATATGTTTATGATTTGTAGAGAATGGTGACTGTTGGCTAATGCAATGCTGGTACACTTCTACTGGAAGTTTTTTTTTTTTTTTTTTTTTTTTTTTTTTTAATATATATAGCATTGTGCTTGGCCTGCCCAGGTGCTGGCTCAGTAAAATACTGAGATTTCTGTCTGCCATTTTTCTTGCTAAGGACTGAAATCAGTTGAATTACAGTTTCGTTATTCATTTATGTGATATCTGGGTTGGCCAGTCAAGTATAATGATCATTGAAAATAAGGAATTAAGTCTTGCTGTTGCCTCTCAGAAACTCTGTGCAGTTTTCTCTGAAGATGTCAGAGTTCCTGGTGGGAGAGGGAGGCCTGACATTTTGTTAATTGTTCAAATTTGTGTGGTTATCTGCCAGTGTTCAAGAATTCTTGCATTTATTCTGAAGGGTCAATTGATGCTGCTAATTTGGTAAATAGTGTTAATTGTGCAATTGAAGCGGTTGCTTTTTGCTTGTCATTAGTTGGCAGTAACTGTACTGCTTAATTATTAACTTTATTCCTCTCTCTCTTCCTTTTGTCCCACCCTCAGTGGATCTGGTTTCCCTGTTTGACCTAGAGAATGATCTCCCGGACGAGCTGATCCCTAATGGCGGCGACCTGGGCCTGATGTCCATGCCGTCCAATGGTGGGGGCGGAGCCCCAGTTGGGGGTGGGGCCTCAATGGTCCAGCAGGACGCCGCCTCAAAGCACAAGCAGCTGTCTGAGCTCCTGAGGGCGGGGAGTGGACCGCAGGCTCCGACGCCCCAGGGCATGCTGGGAAAAGGCTCGCCTTCGCCATCGCACCCGTCGCAGAAACAGGGCGTGCCTGCGGGCTTCCCCCCACAGGCCCTGATGAACCGACAGAGCCCCCAGCCTCCGCCCCTGCCGCAGGTCATGAACGGGTCGCTGGGTCCCGCCGGGCGTGGCCGGGGTGGAGGGGCGGGGCTGCAGTACCAGGGCGGGGCTGCAGCGGGCGGAGCCGGAGCGGTGGGAGGATCTGGCGGAGCGGGGAGCGCGCTGGCGGAGACGCTGGTACAGCAGGGGGCGCCACAACAAGCCATGAACACGCAGCAGCCTGGGAACATGAATAAGGTGAGTATTGAGAATGTCCTCTTCGGCCTCACCGAGGGATTAATTAGGATCAGGACGGTGCAGTCGATTACCGTAAACCTTACTGCTAATAATATTGCAGCTGACTGGTTCACTTGTAGACTTTGTCGTACCACTTAAACATTTTGTGGACCGTTTACCAAATGCTCCGCACCGCTCCAACTTTTTCTGACTCGGAGTTGTAAATGCTGACTGTAAGAATAATAAATGTGTTATTGAGATTTTTTTATTTTGATCTGTAAAAAAAAAAAAACAAAACAACTTTTTAGCTCCTATGCATGGTGTGTCATAAGACATGAAGAGCATTCACCCAGCTGAAAAAAGCACCATTGTCTCTCATGCATCCGCTTTGTTGATTTATTTCTGAACGAAATCCCCCATGTTTCTCAGGTTGGTGCAGTGAGCCAATGATAAATGCTCAGAGCCCAGTTGTAGTGGAGTATTTCAGGAAGGGATGAAGTTAGTTGATTGGGGGGGTGGGGTGGGGTGGTGCACTTTTCTGATGCACTTTTCAACGCCTTTTGCAGCTCCATCTTAATTCCAGCAAGATCGAAACAAAGAAAAGAGTAAGGGAGAGCTGAATGTGTGTCTGTGTCCTAATTAACACATTTTTCTGGGTGTTGGCAGTACTGTCAACCTATTAAGAAAAAGCAGCCTCTAATGGTGTAGGAGGAAAAATGAAAAGGTTAAAACAGGCAGTATTCAGATGTGGCTGAAAATTGGACTCCGCTTTGAGCTTTTGAGACTCTTTGGGTGGAAGAAACTTCACTGCCAATTCACTGCAGAGTAGAGCGGTGTTCCGCAAGGGTCAAGTTTGTGCCTTGAAGCATTTGTGTGTCTTTGTGTCTGGAATTGTTTTTGGTCCATCAACATTTCCATGGGTTTGCCTTAAAATAGGCTTATTGCATTTAATGATCAAGAAGTTAAAAAATTTTAGATTTTATTTGCTTTGCGTGGCAGAGGGAGATTGTTGCCAAGTTTGATTATGAAAAGTAAATTGGAGGAAAGCTGGAGTTTCGTTGAAGGTTTTTTTTTTCATGGCTGACACCTTGTAGCTGAGTGGCCAGCAAATTTGACTGCCACTCAGAAGGTTGTTCAGATCCCAGTGCAGCTGTAGAGCTTGTGAGCAAGGCTTACAACTTCACATTGCTCTAAGGGGTATTTGTCCCTACTTTTTCTAATCAATTGTGAGTTGCTTTATGTAGAGGTGTCTGCTAAATAACTGTAATTTAATGTTTGGTTAGAATTTGACGAGCGCCTTCTGCTTATACTTACACCACTGTTGGAGTTTATCTACCGAAGCGATTCAGGTTAAGCACCTTGCTTAAGTGTGCATTTGTAATTCCCCCATCAGGGGATAGAACCGACAGCTTCACAGTAGTGTTGCTGAGCTGGTGTGGGTGTAGGGTCCATAATGAGGGCTGTGGGATCTTCCGTAGCTTGTGGTGGATGGACAGCTGTACATAAACCTATTCATCTGGCTGGCTGGCCCACTCCGGCAGTACTGCATTGGCTGACTGTGTTTGCTTGCGACAGACTCTGTTTGCTCAGGCTTAATTGGGCGATTAATAGGCATAATAATGAGGCCTGTCTGCGGAGGACAAACTTCACACTGCTCACCGCTGCGACTGGATGCTGCTACTGCAACAGAGAGCATTACAGTACTATTATATAGCTGATGCCTTTTTTATCTGAAGCAACTGACAGTTGTTTAGACCAAGGAGTTGCCAGCCCTCCCATTAGCAATGTGGGGCTAAGAGTCTTTCTCAGGGGCCCGACAGCTGCTCTGATCTTACTGTGCCCACACTCTGGCTTTAACCATTACTAACCGTCCAACTGTGGGGTCCAGGGGCTCTGGCCAAGGAGCTGTAGGGGTAGGGCACCCCTTGCGCGTGGAGTACACTCCGGAGAGAGAGATGCTCCGCTGAGCTGGGCTGGGCTGTACGCACATGGCCCGGCTTCCTCCTGAACCCAGCCTCTGCTTCCTGTCTGTCCCTTGGCCTGCTGGGAAGGTTTTCTGTGTGTTGGTGTTCACCCCTGCCCTATCCCGCAGATCAAGTGTGTCTCATACCATCCATCTCTTTCTGGTTCTGCTACCAATTCCCTCTCTTCCCTCTCAAATGCTCTTTTTTTGTCAGTCGTAAGCCATGATTCATGCACTTGGGCAATAGTTATGAGCTGCATGTATCTAATTAAATGGGTGGCCTCTAGCCTAGTGCTCAGCTCATTTCCCTGGGACTCAGAAGGCTGGTGAGTTCAAACCCCAGTATTGCTACAGTATCATTGTCATTGCTTTTTGGCCCTTGAGCATGGCCCTTGGTCTCATATCACTACAGATGGCATACTCCTGCTTAGTCTAATCCACTGGTGATCACTTTTGGATTTGGATTTTTGGATTTCAGCTGGTAACTGTGATCTCCTTAATATTACGGCAGGGCTTTTTTTCTACTTGCATTAATTTTTCTCTACCTTTTTTGGGGCTTTGAATTATTTAAATGTTTCAAAATTTTTTAAATCTGTTTTGATGTATATTTCTGCACCATGTTTATTATGAAGTGAATCGACTTGTCAGATTGGTGCTGGGCTGCAGGTGAGGTTGCCCTGGAACTTGGCGCCAGCGCTGTGCTTGTTTGATGTGGGAGTGCAATAAATTTTGGCGACCCATTAAGGGAACATGCGGGGCAAGCATGTGGCCGAACGGATGTCTGAGACCTGTCAGGGATCTGAAACTGCGACGTCAGCTTCGGCAGCAGTGGTGACTCTGCGGCATTGTTCATCTCGTGCATCTGTGTTTTGAGACCAAAGCATGTTTGTCGCTTCTGTCACCTGCGGGTTTCACAGGAAGTCGATCGGAAACCAGCGCGCGGTATTGATAGGCGGGGGACCGCTGGCTGTGTCAGCCATATGAGGAAACCCCAGCCTCTATGAGGGGGAGCAGTGTATATTTAAATATTGAAATGACTGGAGTGCTCTCACACGCTTACTCGTGTAGGTTTAAAGGAGTACTGTGTAAGATTGCGCCACCTGCTCCAAATATATGGGGGACAGCAGTTCACCAGAAATCAGTTCATTTTCTTCATGTTTTAAACCAAATTCTGGCCGAATCTAACATATTGCACGGCATTGTACTGTACTGAGACTGCTCTGTACTGTGGTGCTGCAAAGTTTGTAGGTGACAATGCAAAGGGTCTACCAGCCATTCATCCAGTATTGTTTGGTAGCTGCAGTTTCAGTGATATTTGCGGTTGCAGCAGTGGTATGAGTGATATTTGCAGTTGTAATTGCAGCAGTATCAGTTGCAGTGATATTTGTAATTGTTTTAGCGACAATATCAGTAGCAGCAATATTTGCACTTGTGGTGGCAGCTGTATCTGTTGCAGTGATATTTACAGTAACTGTGGAAACTAATGTGATAATATGCTGTCAGTAGTAGTAACTACAGTATCAGCAGTTGTAGCAGCAGCTGTAATAATGATAGCGGATGCAGTAGTGATGGCGGTTGTAGCATCAGTTATGAATTTAGAAGTGGATTTACATTTAGAGGGTGAACAGCTGGATAATATGGGTTGGTAATGATTATGGTACAGCCAGTAGTAATTTTATGAGACTGAGGACTTAACTTCACCGTTTCCTGCTATACCAAATTGGTATTTTGTGGGTGGATTATTGAGACAAACATGTCTCAGTAATTTATCTGGCCACTTAATTTATTATAGAGGCATTTTCCCCACAAGCTGTATGATTAATACCTGAATATACCCGTATCTTCGAAATTGGGGGTTAATTTTGCAGTTGACAATCAAGCAAAAAATAGTTTTCATAGCTGCAAGAGAATTGATTATATGTCGCAAATTTTTGTATCTTTACACAGCCCTCTTGGTGAACGATTATAGCCGCTTTCACACTGGATGCGAAACAAATTTTTCCGACAGATGACATTCAAAGTCAATGCAAAGACGCGAATACATGCGAAATCCGTGTATTCGCGTCTTTGCATTGACTTTGAATGTAATTTGTCGTGCGAAAAATTTGTTTCACGTCCAGTGTGAAAGCAGCTTATCACACGAAAATGGTTTAATGCATCACTGGGATCTGATGGAACAGGCTCTCAAAATTTGGTGGCAGGAGCGTTTTCACTTTTGCCTTCCATAGCCAGACCCCTAATATGTTCACACGCAGTTTTACGACACTGTCAGAAAGTATTATGCATAATGGGGAAAATCTTGAGAAAACGAGCTATTCCTTTCCCTCTCACCGCATCTGATGAAGGAACGAACACAAAACGTAAAAAAAATTTGTTCGGTCATGTCCCTTTGAAATTCCCATAAAATCTGCATGGATTGAGATACTGAGCTGAAATACATTGTTTTGTTCATATGTTTTTGGTATAATTGTAGAGAAACGGAATATACCAGTATGTGTGAAATACTTTACTTGATTAATGTTCAATCAATCATTCAATCATTGAATACAGAATAAATGTCAACAAAATCAAGGTTTCATAATAGACACCCTCCATCTAGTACTTGGTGCAACCACCTCTGGCAAGAACAACAGCATGGAGTCTTTTCCTGTAATTTTTGACAAGGTTAAGGTGCACAATTGGGGGGATTTTGGTCATTCCTCAAAGCAGAACCTTTCAAGATCCTTCACATTCTTGGCTTTTCGTTTATCAACTGCCCTCTTCAATTAAGCCCACAGGGTTTCAATTGGATTGAGGTCGGACAACTGAGATGGCCATGGCAGAACATTGATTTTGTCGTCACAGAGCCATTTTTGTGCGGCTCTTGAAGTATGCTTTGGGTCATTGTCTTGTTGGAAAGTCCACCTACGGCCAAGTCCCGGCCATCTGGCAGAGGCAGCCAGATTGTCAGCCAAAATATCCTGATACATGATGGAATTCACTACGCCATTAATCTTAACCAGTGCCCCTGGACCTCTCGAATTAAAACAGCCCCAAAACATGACTGACCCACCATCATATTTCACTGCGGGTATGAGGTGCTTCTCCTTGTATGCATCTCTGTTTCGATGCCAAACATGCCGATGCTGTATCTGACCGAAATGTGCAATTTTGGTCTCATCTGACCAAAGCACCTTGTTCCAGTCATAATTTAAATTGTGTATAAGCAAACTCCAAGCCCTTGCTGGTGTGTCTTCTGGTCAGAAAAGGCTTTCTTCTGGCAACACTTCCAAAGAGCCTGTTGTTGTGGAGGTGATGCCTGATGGTGCTTTTTGAAACCTGGTGACCCCAAGATGCCGCCAAGGCCTGCAATTCCTTCACAGTGATTCTTGGGGATTTTGTTGCTTCTCTTACCATCCTCCTCAGTATCCTGGGGGCCAAATTGCAGTTGTGTCCTCCACCCTTTAGGTTTTCAACAGTTCCACATCTTTGGAATTTTTAAATAATTGCCCTGACAGTGCTCAGTGGCATATTCAATCGTTTGTGAATCTTCTTGCAGCCATTACCACATTTATTAAGGTCTATGACCGTCTGCTGCTTTTGAGCTGACAGTTGTTTTGTTTTCTTCATGGTGTTGGATGTTGCATGTGTGTTACCGCATTTTTATACCGTAGTTAAACGGGATGTAATGGCTCGATATCGTTCTTTACCACTTTGATAAAACTTAAATAAGTGGAATTTAATAACTGGTTTAATTTTGGTAGGTGTTATTTGCACTAATCGTTAAGGGTGCCATTAGTTATTAAACCTTGATTTGGAGGAAATTGATTTTTAATTAAATATGTGAATGATTTTGGTTGGTTCCATTGGAACATCAATATTGTACAGTATTTCTCACATTTTGTTATTTAAAGGTTCTCCATAAACATGTTTTATAGTGTTTTTTAAAGTATTGCTTGTAGATTGCCAGTCAGGGGTGCCAGTAATTTTGGAGCCCACTGTAGATGCACTGATCTGCCAAGCAGAGCTGGGCTGTTGGTGTATGTTGGAGGGCGTTCTCTTCTGTTAGTGCTACACTGGTAACAGTCCGACTGAGGGCTATTGGTACTTAGGGCTGGGCGATACAGACAAAATGTAATATCTCAATTTTTTTTGACCAAATGCCTTGATATTGATGTTTTGCCGATATTATCGAGACAAATGTTTGTGCTTTCACAAAATATTTACACAATGATATTTTTGATAACCATTTATTAGTGATGTTGATATAACGTCCAAGCAGGTGCAGGCAACAGCTACAGCAGTCTAGTAAGAGCAGAAAAATGTGACCCTTCACTGTAATACAGCTTTTAAAACCAGAAAACACTTATCTCATATCACGATATTACAATATCCAAAATTTGTGACAACATTTTACTTTGCATCACGATATCAACATTATTTCGATATATTGCCCAGCTCTGTCGGGACCATTACCACGTTGTTAAACATGGACGTTCTCTTCACTGTCCAAGAGGCTGACGAGACCATTTTCCTAGAACCATTTGGGTAGCGTAGCTTGGACCTGAGCAATCGGTCTCTACCTGTAAATCAAGCTCCTTTCTTCTCTTTTAAAATGAATTGTGACACATTAACCTGAACAAACAAAAGTACCTGGTTCGTTTAGTGCATCTCAAACTAAGTTTGTTTTACTGATCTGTTATCCATTATCTCAGGTAGTATTTGTTTTTCTCACTGATGGTGGATATACAGATTTGCCAGTTTGAAATGAGCATTCTCCTGCTGCAGCTGGAAATCTGTGAGTTTTCTGTCCCGATCGCCCTTCTCGCGCATTTGCAACACAGTTTGCCTGTGAAGAGCAGAGATTGCAACTCTCTTCAGACTCAATGATTGTTAATGTGTAAAAATCTCCTCCATTGTTGAGAGCTGGTGTAAATGAGGCAGCTGTAGTATCAGGGATGTGCAGTGGGAAAGCTGAAGTACTGAAATAACTGGTGTCCTTTAAAAGAGGCCGGAGCAGAGGGGAAGAGGGAGGTGTGCAGGGCGGGAATAAAATCTCTCCGGCTTTTCTGTTTCTTTGGGAAAGCCGTGCAATAAATTAAATGGAGGAGTCCACCAGAAATAACAAGACATAATTGAGATCTTATGGACCAGTAGTCAGGACTGGTGTTTGGTGCACTTATGATGCAATGAATGAAAATGAAGTCTGTGATGATAACATGAATGACAGCTTGGGAGTGTGAGTGTGTATTGATGGTGTTGTATTGTAGACCCCAGGAGTGTGCACCAATGGTGTTGAATTGTGGACTTCAAGAATGTGCTTTTGTATGGGGGCTTTTGCAGCTGTTTGTCTGTTAGACCCCAACTCTCGCCTTACTGATCCTCAGTTTTACTGAGGCAGCCTGAACGGGTGCTGATTCTTCTTCCCTCTCTCTCTCCCTCTCTCTGTCCCCCCTCCCTCTCTCTCTGTAGATGGGGTTAGGGGTGGGCGGTAGCTCCTTCACCCAGGCCTTTGTGCAGGGCTCGGGGCAGCAGCTGGGGGCAGGAGGGGTGGGCGCCCAGCTGCAAAACAAAACAGCCCTGCCCAGCGGCCTCCCGGGCTTCCCCTCTGAGCTGAAGAGCAACGCAGTCAGCGGTGTGCCCAACCTGGTGAGTATCTCACTCATACACACACACGCACGCACGCATGCGCGCACACACACACACACACAGAGTATCTTGATCTAGTAATGCTCGCTATGCCAGGGAAAGCCGTAACTGATTACTCATTTAATTTCTTAATTCTTCTTTCTGTCTCTCTTCTTTCCTGTCCCCTAGCCTGCCATCTCTCTCCAATGCTCTCTCTCTCTCAGCTGTGAAGTGGTTTGTGTGGATTAGTATGCAAGTGATTCTTAAAAAGTGTTCAAATTCTCCCCTTTCTCTCCCTTTCTCTTTTCCCCCCTCCCCTCCCCTCCCCTCCCCTCGGTCTCTATCCATCGCTCCTGTGGGGGGCGCTGCAGTCTCAGATACAGCAGCAGCAGCAGCAGGTCCAAGCCCAGGTCCAGGCTCAGAACCAGAACCCGCAGCAGCAGCAGCAGCAGCAGGTGTCCTCAGTGGGGATGGTCCCGGGACAGGGCGTCTCGGCGGGCCCCACAGCCGACCCGGAGAAGCGCAAGCTGATCCAGCAGCAGCTGGTCCTGCTGCTCCACGCCCACAAGTGCCAGCGGCGGGAGCAGGCTAACGGGCAGGTGCAGGCCTGCGCCCTGCCCCACTGCCGCACCATGAAGAACGTCCTCAACCACATGACCCACTGCCAGGCCGGCAAGTCCTGCCAGGGTGAGACGGTCATTGCTATTGGTATTGCCTCGCTATGACTAGTAATTATACTGACCAAAAAAAGAAACGCAATTACGTAATCCGGTGCCAAATTTCGACAAACCCATTTAGAAAGATGCTTTTGCTCTAAGTTTTTTTTGGAGGTGAGTACTTCTACCATACAAAATTTTGCGGTCACAGTGCGTATTCTGGAGCCGCCATTCGTCCGGAACCAAACATCGGCAGCGCTTGGGTTCGAGTACTGCCATTGTCCTTACACTTCCATTTTTGTTTTGAGTTCCTCGTAGACACCGGGGCCTGTAGAAGTCCAACCGAAAATGAGTAAAAATCAGACGGGTTCTAATGCCACGACTAATGGAAGTTCAACAAGAACACGTGATTGGGATGCTACAGGCCAGAAGTCCGGTAGATAGAGTTGCCCGTCAATTCGGCGTGCATTCTGCGACAATTAGTTGCCTCAGAACCAGATTTAATGCCGCTGGACATACGGCCGATCGCCCCAGATCCGGTAGGCCACGTGTTACGACTCCAGCGTCTGACCGTTGTATCCGCTTATTGCATCTGCGGGATCGCTTCCGGTCGGCAACTCAAACTGCCGCTGAGATGCGTTTCTCAATGCCGTCTGTTACCATGATTAAATTCTCCGTCCAGTCGTCCTTCCGTTTGTCCGACGTCACCGACTGACTTTCCAACAGGACAACGCGTGTCCGCCATGGCACGTATCTGTATAGAGTTCCCTCAAGCCGAAAATGTGCAAATCCTTCCCTGGCCAGCGTTTTCTGCAGATTTTTCACCTATAGAACACTTGTGGGACATTCTGGATAGAGCGATCCGGAGACGTCAACCACTGCCAGCTACAGTACGTCAGCTAAGACAAGCACTGACCGAAGAGTGGAACAGCGTTCCACAAGCAACAGTCAGACGTCTGGTGATGTCTATGAGATGCAGGTGTACCATTGTGCGCAACGCTAACGGGGGACGTACAAGATACTGATAGTGTCATTTGTGTTTCGTAATGTCGAGCTTCATCTTGTTAAGTAAAAGCCAACATGGCGATTTTCCAACCTGATTTTCTGTTATATCTATTGTCTGAGATTCCCTCTTTCATTTGATGCCAATGAAGTGTTGATTAATAACAGTTACACGCGATAAAATCAAGAAATGGAAAATTGCATTTCTTTTTTTGGTCAGTATATGCCCCGAGGGAGAGGGGAGACATTGTTTTGGGCTTGGTTCCCGTTCCCGTTCGCGTCAGTGTACCCACTTCGTTTCCAGAGCGTAACTCCAAAACCGTTTGCATGATCTTAGCTGAACTTTGCATACTTACTACTCAGGTCCTGAAGCGGAGCGTTTTGGTATGTGTCTGTCCGTCCGTCTGTCTGTCCATCCGGATGTAATCAATTTTGTCTGGAGCACAACTCCAAAACTGTTTGCATGATCTTAGGTAAACTTTGCATACTTATTACTCAGGTCCTGCAGTGGTGCCTTTTGGTATGTGCCTGTCGGTCCGTCCGTCCATCCGTCCGTCCGGTGGGTTAGGCAGGGAAGGGGGCCGGGGGGGAGACGTATGTTTTTACAAGTAAAAACACATTCCAGTATTACTATCGCTGTTGCTATCATTATCAGTAGTACTGCTGCTATCACTATTGCGCCACCATTTCTTTAGCCATCGCTATGAATATTGCTATCAGCTGTTAATAATTTTGTTTCTCTTGCCCTTGCTGTCACTCATTAATGATTTTCTGGCGGTTTGCTGTTGTGATTTATATTACCATTACTTTTACTATTCGAAGAAGTCATTGTAGCCTCATTACTTTATTCACATGCTGGTTTCCCCGGTTACTGTCCAGTGTTTTCCTGTTTGCAGAGTGCCTGGGAACTCTTGAATGATTAACAGATACGCTGATCTTTCAGGCCTCTTTTTAGGGGTTCAAGCCCGTAGGGCAGAAACCCTATTGTTTTTGTGCTGGTTTATTTTTTTTATTATTATTATTATTATTATTATTATTTCTTCTTCAGAAATGTTTTTGCAAATTCCCGTGAGATGGTAAATGGTAGAGACCTGAAATTTTGCACATTGGTTGGAAGTTGTGTGTAAAAGCTGCCCAACGCATTTTTAACTCAATCAGCCTGATGAGGGCGCTATAATTCAAGAAAAACAGTTTTTCACTTTAAAGGTCATAACTCCTACGCTGTAAGCCTGATTTGCACGAAACTTGGTACAGACATTCCTTGGTCCAAACTCTACAACTTTCCCATAAGGACCTCTAAGGTCCACCTTATTAGATTTTCCGGAATTTTTGAATTTTTTTAAAAACAGATTTTTGAGATCTCCTCTCAGGCCGTAGGTCCGATTCCTTCGAAATTCGCTGTGGATCATCATTGGACCAAGCTTATCAAAGATGCATAAGGCTTGTTGAAATCTCATTTTGTTTCCAAGATATTGACCAATGAACTTCAGCAGGGGCGTGGCTTAGCACGTAAATGGACAAAAGTCAACAACCATTGGGCCAATGATCACTGAACTCACAGGATATGCCCATATAAGTACCAGGAACATACCTTCAGTTTCATGCAAATCGGCCCATAGGGGGCGCTATAAATGCAAAAAATGGGCATGGCATGACACAGATCAGACAATTGTTTGTCCTATAGCCATAAAACTCACAGAATATATTCATATAAGTACCTGAAACATACCCTGAAAATTTCATTCAAATTGACTGATAGGAGGCGCTATAAATGCAAAACAAAGCAGCGTGGTGTAACACAAATCAGACTATAAATCAGCAATTGTTTGTCCTATAGCCATAAAACTCAGAGGATATATTCATATAAGTACCTGAAACATACCCAGAAAATGTCATTCAAATTGACCGATAGGGGGCATTATAAATGCAAAACAAAGCAGCGTGGCATAACACAAATCAGACTATAAATCATAAATAGTTCTCCCAATCATTACAAAACTCACAGGATATGTCCACATAAGAACCTGAAACATAGCCTGAAAGTTTCAATCAAATCAATCACTAGGGAGCGCCACAAATGCAAAAAAGGGGCGTGGTATCACACAAATAAGATTATAAATCAGAAATTGTTCGTCCTATCGCCACAAAACTTGCAGCATATGTCCACATAAATACCTGAAACATACCTGAACAGTTTCATAGCAATCAACCACACGGGGGAGCTACAAATGCACAAAATAGCCTAACACAACACAAATCAGACTATTCATCATAAGTTGTTGGTCCAATCATTACACTGGCAAAATAGGTCCACTTAAATACCTGCAACATACTCTTAAAGTGGTTTTTAATTAAGCTGTTCAAGCTTCCAACTACTAATGGTCTTTCTTGGCTTGAACCCCAGAATTGCCGCGTGCGGCTATATCTTTTTTTTTCTGTGGTTGCCTTTTTTTTTTTTTTTTTTTTTTTTTTTTTTGCTTTATTGCCTAACTTTCTGTCTTATACACTACTGGTCAAAAGTTTTAGGACACCCCAATTTTTCCAGTTTTTTATTGAAAATTATTCAGTTCCAGTCCAATGAATAGCTTGAAATGGTACAGAGGTAAGTGGTGAACTGTCAGAAGTTTTAAACAAAAGGTAAGGTTAGCCAGGTTTTCTGTACACCGTCGAGTAGGTGAAAGGATGGTTCCTCGGTGTGTGACATCAACTGTCTAACATGGAGGAGGAAGCGTGATGGTCTGGGGCTGTTTTGCTGGATCCAGGGTCAGTGACTTAAAGAGTGAAAGGCGCCCTGAACCAAAACGGCGACCACAGCATTCTGCAGCGCCATGCAGTACCCTCAGGTATGCGCCTAGTTGATCAGGGGTTCATCCTACAGCAAGATAATGACCCAAAACATAAGTCCAAGCTCTGCCAGAACTAATAAAGGAAAAAGGAACAAGATGGTGAGCTTGAAAACATGGAGTGGCCAGCACAGTCTTTAGACTTAAACCCCATCGAAACGGTTTGGGATGAACTGGACAGAAGAGTGAAAGCAAAGCAACCTAGAAGTGCCACAAATTTATGGGAACTTCTGCAGCAGAGTTGGGAAGAACTCTCTGAAGAATATTTGGTTTCCATTGTAGAAAGAATGCCACGAGCTTGTTCAGCTGTTGTCTGCCAAAGGTGGCTACTTTGAGTCAAAAGCTCAGAATACTTTTTGATTCATAAATTGATTCCATGATTTCTTTTTTGACTTCAATTGTTTATTTGTTCTATCATGCCTATGCTTTTATTCCAGAGTACAATGAGACATTAAACTGCATAATTTTCAATAAAAAATTGGAAAAATTGGGGTGTCCTAAAACTTTTGACCGGTAGTGTAAATGGTTATAACCAGGCCTTCAGATAGTGTCAGAAGCTCTTCAACATGTTTGTCAAACTCCACCCCTGGAGGGTCGCATTGTCAGCTGGTTTTTACCATGTGTATGTGCTAGTAATTAATTCAAGTCACTGATTGGATAATGAGTCCACATACCTTGTTCTCATGGCCTAAATAGCAGCTTATTGGACAGAGACCAAGAAAGCCTGTGGACACAGTGGCCCTCCAGGACTGGAGCTGGACACCCCTCCTCGACAACATCGTCATAACCCGGCCTTCAGATATACGTATACTGCATGTATCGTGTATCTCAAGTAATACAACAGTGGCATTTATGGGATAAATAGCATCCCAAAGTCATGAACCCGAGATATCAAATTTATGAAATTCGAGTAGTAATTTTCATTTATTCTTCGCTGAAGGCTTGCAACAGATGAAAATTGCTACTCTCGGTGCATAAATTTGATATCTTGGGCTCACTCATTGGAGATCCTCTATATATTATATATTGTGTTTTATAAGTGAAAGTTTTCCCACCCTGCCCTGGACATTTTCTGTCTTTCCCTGATTTGACACACCCAGTTCTGCTCATCGAGCCCTCCACTGGTGAGAGATATATATAATGAGCAGGGCAGGGGTACCGCAGGGGCAGGTTGGGCAAACAGTGGTACAAATGCAGTGTGTGTTAAACTTTTCTGACATGAGTACCATCATGCATTGGCTGTCAGCGTCTGCTCAGTATTTTAAGGTGGGGCAGTTGAATGCGTCTCGGCCCCAGTGTGTCAGAACACAGCCAGTGGGATCGAAGTGAAGCAGAATCTCACGGCTGACTCTGGCGATTGTTTAACGAGCTCTTTCTCTGTTACTCTGATTGGTCCCCAGTGGCTCACTGCGCGTCCTCGAGGCAGATCATCTCTCACTGGAAAAACTGCACTCGGCAAGACTGTCCCGTCTGCCTGCCACTCAAGAATGCCAGTGACAAGAGGAACCAGCAGCGTGAGTACCCAGCCGATCGGCTCCCGCTACTGCCCACCTCCCACCAATCCGCTCCTACCTCTGCCCACTTCCCACCAGTCGGCTCTCAACTCTACCTGCATCCTACCAATCAGCTCCTGCCACTGGCTACTCCCCACCAATCAGCTCCTGCCCCTGCCCACTCCCCACCAATCCGCTCCCTCCACTGCCCACTCCCCACCAGTCGGCTCTCACTTCTACCTGCATCCTACCAGTCAGCTCCCGCTACTGCCCACTTCCCACAAATCAGGTCTCACCACTGCCCATTTCTTACCAATCAGGTTCCACCAGTGCCCACTTCCCACCAGTCCCGTAGCGCATTGGCTTTTTGGTGGTTACAAATAATCCGTCATCACTGCGACACTTGACTCAGGTGCTCTGGTGTTGTGGTCGACTGAGTGCTGCTGCTTAGGTTGTTTAATCCTGATTCAGAGTAAAAGCCCATCTCTGTGTTTTGCTCTGATCACCAGAATTTGCTCACGAGCATAATTTTCCAGCCTGGAGGTGCAACTAGTTCAGCTGGCAGAGTTCATTGTCAGAAGAAACGCACAAAACATAGGAACTCTCCTCGTCAATCATTGTGTCTCTCTCTTCAATGGCCTGAACAAAGCTGAGCAGAATGACTGGCCTCAGACACAGTGATGATATACTGTGTGCACTCTCTGTAGAATTGTTAATAAATTGACTCATTGGCAATATCCAGCTGCTCAATGTGTTTTGGGGAAACTGCACCCCCTGCAGGTAGGTCGTCTTCATTGCAGCTCTGGATGTAAAAGCATGTGGAGCTGCTGGATTCCTGCAGGGCCGGTAATCTGAGACCCAGGGAGAGGGGCGGGGCCAGCGGGCTGCCCTGCTGCAATTGGCCGGCTGGCTGATGACTCATTTAAATCCCCCCGCTGTCAGGGAGTGCAGCAGCAGTAGAGACAGCCTGGCAGCCTCTCACTCTCTCTCCGTTATTCTTTCTCTTTTACTTTCCATCTCTCTCACATCATCTCTTTCCCTCCCTCCCTCTCTTCCTCTCTCTCCCTCATTCTCACTCTCTCTCAGAATCACTGCTAAAAGGGTTTTTATTGGCCTCTTTTGTTGCCTTTGGGAGTTGCACTCTGAAAGGAAAGTAACATATTTTTTTTGTCCTTGTGTTCCTTGGGTGGTGGAATTTATGGTGTTTAAAGGTAATTTCCAGGTTTTTTCCTGGATCAGTCCCCTCCGGCCACAGTAGTCCACTGTTTTACTGGGGCTCCTCTCTGGCCCTTAAAGCATAATATTCGATGAACTGTGGCTCAGTTCTCTGTTCAGGCTGCCCCGGCCCATCATCAGCTCAAACTGGGCAGCCATTCTGGCTAACTGTTCCGTGTGGAAGCCGTGTGTGTGTGTGTGTGTGTGTGTGTGTGTGTGTGTGTGTGTGTGTGTGTGCGTGTGTGCGTGTGTGCGTATGTACTCGTTCGCTTGCGAGAGATGGTGTTTGCAAATGTGTTGCTGTGCCGGTATACGTCAGTAAAGTCCTCAGCCATACTGTGTCTAACGGTTCTCTCCCCCCTTTTTCTCTCCCTCCCTATCTCTCGCTGTCTTTCTCGATCCCTCCGTACCTCTCTGCAGCCTTATTGAGCTCGCCTAACCCCGGGATGCAGAATTCCATCGGTGCTGTGGGCGGCACCGGCCCCCAGGCCGCGCCCACCATAAACACGGCCACACCCATCGACCCCAGCTCCATGCAGAGGGCGTACGCTGCGCTGGGTCTTCCCTACGGCAACCAGCCGACCACGCAGACGCAAGTCCCTGGGCAGCAGAACGTGCAAACGCCACAGCTCCGCACCGTCAACACGCTTGGTAACAGCCCCTCCCTAACTACCTGTTGCCCCGCCCTCGTCCTCTCTTGCCCCGCCCCAGTCCCATTGGGGCTTTGCTCCCATCTTCTTTGGCCCCACCTTCTTCCACTCAGTCTGGAAAACCATCTGTCTTGGGGCTATAGCCGTGAATGGTAGCTGACGCAAGTCAGCTCTTTTTAATTCTTCTTCATGTCTGTGTGTTTGAAATTATAGTCGATTATAAGCTTTGTGCGCAGTTACAAGCTCGATGAAAATTTTCTGTTCATGTCCTCAAATGGCTCGATCTTTTATGCAGACCTTGTGACTGCTTGTCTCTTCACCCCGGTTCAGTTTATCTTATTTGAGTCTCTACCTGGGTTTGGTTACCATCTTGTTTTATTGCGGGGATGTTGTTCCCTTGCTTTTGCTAGATGGTGTATGTAGTGTGGGACCCTTTTGCGGTTTTTCCACAGTAGACCCTTGTGGTTTGACTCTGCCTCTTCCTTTTGTAGGCGCTGGCCAGATGAACATTGGGGGCGCGGCAATGGGCGTGGCCTCATCAGACCAGACCAATCTGCAGGCGGATTCCTCCCTTCCGTCCACACTGAACTCCAAGTAAGTCTGAGCTGTTGAAACACATCTCTAATACAATTAGTTTTTTCCAAATTCATATTCAGAATTAGCGTGGGGCTGTTTCTGTAATGCACGAGAATAAATGCAGCCTTACAGCTATTAAATGAACCAGATTTAATTATCTCCGCCAACAAAGTTGGCCTGAGGTACTGTGCTTACCCATGTCTCATGTCTCTTTGTCCAGACAATATCTTTCACATTTCTCAATCTATTTCATCAATATTTTTTGGGGGTGTCAGCCATTAGCCGAGGAACAATTGATTAAATTTTGGGATGGATTGGACTTCAAATAAGGCAGCCACAGCTGTATTTGTTCAGTTCCCGGTGACAAATGCTCTGGTGGAGATAAGCACTATCTGAGGGCTGTCTAGTTATCTATTTTAATGGCAGTGTGACTGAGCTGTCTGTCACTCTGTCCCGCAGCCAGCTGATGTCAGATGGGGCAGGCGTGGCCAACATGGGCAGCCTACCCACAGCCGCACCCCTATCCACCAGCGGGGTACGGAAAGCGTGGCATGAGCACGTCACACAAGATCTGCGTACACACCTGGTGCACAAGCTGTGAGTCCTGCCCCCTACTACTCTGTAATGCACAACATGCCTGCTGATCGCCCTGCATTGCACAACACAACTACTCATGCTATACACGCTCATGACGCCCCTGCTCGCAACGTATACTCCTGTAGTTCCCCGAGAGCAGTGGATTTAGTGTGCATGCGTGTGTGTGTGTGTGTTCATGCAGTCTTTTTGTTAGTGTGTTGGCTAGTGGGTTGGATTGTGTCCACTTGTTTGTTTTTGTGTTTGTTTTTTTATCTAGTGTGTGCGTGCATGCTTTTTGTGTGGGTGTATGCTTGTGCGTTATGTATGTGCAGTGAGCACCACAGTTTACTGGACGATGATAAATTTTTTTTTTTAACTCAGCTGGCCGTTGACTGGCAGATTTTTTTAAGGTATAAACTCTGTCATCATCTGTCATCATTTGCCGTCTGCCATCCGTAAACAATTCGACCGGTAGCCTCTTGTGGTCACAAATATTGATCATATTTGGCAGAACTTAGTATACAACGTCTTAAGCACGTAAAATACTTCAGGATTGCATTTTGGCCCTGCACACTCAAAAGTGGGCATGGCAGGGTGGTCTGATTGACTAAATTAAGTTTCCTATTTTAGACCTTTCTAATGTAAATAAAGGACTCAAACCTAGTGTGTTAGCAGTATACAACACATCTCAATGTACCAATGACTAGTCATGTGGATTTCTTCAAAATGGCCATTTTGTGACGTTTGACATTCCTTTCCCCATAGACGCCTATTTGAACGGCCCATAAACATGGACCAAATTTTATGGAACTTTGCATACAAAATCTTCTGGACATGAACTAGTTTGGCAGCCTTGTACCCCACTCCCAAATGGGCGTGTCAGGGTGGGCAACCAGTTCAGTTTCAGGTTCACTTGAACCTCGTTATTTTTGTTTTGCACTTCAGTATTTTGAGTTTGAAAGGATACAGTGAGGTTTAAGTGCAGGCTAACAGCTTTAATTACCTCCGCCAACGAAGTTGGGGCGGAGGTTATGTTTTCGCCCCTGTTTGTTTTTTGTTTGTTTTTGAACAACATAACTCAACAAGTAATGCACGGATTATGAAATTTTGTGGGTGCATTGCTATTACATCAAGGATGGACCCTATTGATTTTGACTGCGATCAGTGAAACAATATGGCTGCCATCTTGAAATCCTATCACACGCGATAACTCAACTTTGCTCCCACTCATGCACATTTGGATTGTGCTGCCTTGACGGAGGATTGCACTCCACGAGTGCCTCTAGTTTCAGGGTGTTTTCATGTGCGTCAGATAAATGGTTTAGAAATGACAGCATCTTTTGTCCTAACCCCCCCCCCTCCAAAAACCTCCTGAGTTCTGTGGCCCACAGACCTCTCCAGACACAGTGCATCTTCCCTGGTAATGACCTGCCAGTCTCGCTCTGCAGCCACCCTCAGTTCCTGTTCATTTCTTGGACATTTTGCCTCCAGTCTCCTCTTCAGTGTGTGAAATGCTTGTTCACTTGGATTCAGATCCTGTGATCGGCTTGGCCAAGTGAATCAAAGAAACCAAAACTGTGTCAGTCACTGTCCAATGAATTACGGTGCTCACCGTATGTAGGATGTACATGCGTTTGTCACCATGTTATTCAGTGCGCCCGCAAATTTTCTCATTCCGCGTTGTTTTGCCTGTGCCGCATGTTTCTGTGTAGAGCAGTCCTCTGACGCATCTCCTCTCTTCCTCCTCCAGGGTGCAGGCAATCTTCCCCACCCCCGACCCGGCCGCCCTTAAAGACCGGCGCATGGAGAACCTTGTGGCCTACGCCCGCAAGGTGGAGGGGGACATGTACGAGTCCGCCAACAGCAGGGTACGGCTCGGTTTGGCTCCGCTTGAATCGGCTCGGTTTGGCTCCACTCGAATCGGCTCGGTTTGGCCCCGCTCCAATCGGCTCGGTTTGGCTCCGCTCTTCAGTTTCCTGGGCTTGTTCAGTTTGCTGTCTCACACACCCAGCTTTGAAACTGGAAATTCCATTATTGTGAATACATGTACCCACTGGACCTGAGACCTGTGTGCATTTATTATTTAATTACAAAAATTTGTTTTGAATGAAATGGTAGCACTTGCCAAAAGCCTCAAAAGACAGGAAATCATAATAATGATACTAGAGCTGACATCACCCTTCATATTACAGTGTATAAGCGCCTGTCTTCATCAGGCCTGTATCCAGTGACCGTGTGCACCCTGTGACCCTGTCCAATGGGTTGGGAGATGGATGCATGGAAAGTCTGATCAGTGATGGGCTGCAGATTACCCAGCATGCCCTCAGAAGCGGCTCAAGGTTGTTCGTCTCTCTCTCTCTCCCAGGATGAGTATTACCACTTCCTGGCGGAGAAGATCTACAAGATCCAGAAGGAGCTGGAGGAGAAGCGGAGGTCTCGGCTGCAGAAGCAGATCATTAACCAGGCCCCCGGCCTCGCCGCCCAGGGCACCCAGCCGCCCAACGCCCTGGGGCCTCCCCAGCCCAGCCGGGCCCCCAGTGAGTCTCCCAGGGGTCTCTGCTGGGGTTTCAGTCCAGTCCTGAAGTGGCATTATACTGGGCGGTGTAGAAGTGCTTTTGTTTGGTGTGTTCTAGTGAGACTGCCAGACTCCGCTCACTGCTCAGCTTTACTCAGTCGCTCAGTCATTGGCTCTCTCTCTGTCACGGACGGACTCTCGCTGATTCAGATGCTCACACACCTGCACCACTGACTCACTGATGCTCCCTCTCTCGCTATCTTGCTATCTGGCCGATTCACTCGCTGACTCGCTCACTAGCCGACTCACTCATCAGCTTGCCAGTTCGTTGACTCATCCGGTGAATTGCTAGTTAGCCGCTGCACTCACTGGCTTGCTTGCTAGCCAAGTCACTCGTTGACGTGCAAACTAGCCGGCTCACTCCCTGACTCATTAGCTAGCTGACTCTCCCATTGATGTGTCAGGTAGCCAACTCACTCGCTGACTTTCTGGCTGGCCAACTCGCTCGCTGATTCTCAACTTTGCTGATTTGTTGACTGACTCTCTAGCTGACTCACTCACTCACTCACTCACTCACTCACTCGCCGACTGTTTGTTCATTCACTACCTTGTCAATTAATTTGCTGACTCCCTCACTAGCCGACTCACTGGCCCACTCCTAAGCCGACTCACTGACTCTCACTAGCTGGCTCACATACTGGCTTAGACACTCACTCACTGACTGGCTCACTCACCGACTCACAGATTATTGTTGAATCGCTTTCTGGCAGACTCGCTCACTAGCGGACTCACTCTGACTCACTCACTCAATGAGACACTGACTCGCTGACTCTCTGTCTCCCTCCTTTAATCCTATTGTGCTTTTCGTGATGGCTGTTTCTGTGAATGCTGCTGTAGAAGCATGTTTTCATTCTCTTACTGATGTAGCTCTGCCTGTTCTGGCTCTTTCTCCTCTCTCTCTCTCCCTCTCTCTCTCTCTCTCTCTCTCTCTCTCTCTCTCTCTCTCTCTCTCAGATGGACCTGTGCCTATGCCCAATATGCCAAATCAGATGATGAATCGCATGCAGGTTTCTCCAGGTACATGTTCCCTGTTAGCAGTGTGTGAGCTGCTGGCCTCAGCCTTATACATTAATGCCTCCTCAGATCTCCACACATGAATACCTCCTCATATCTTCCTGCAGTGCCAGCGCTGCAAACTGCATGTTACAGAATGAGAACGCCATTGAACTAGCTTTTGAGAAGTGTGTTTTAATAGCTGCTGTTGACTTGGGTTTTATTGTAATCCCTTTCCATGTGTATTTTTTTTTTAAATCCTTACTTTGTCCACCCCAACCTGGAAGCCAATGGCAGTTCACTGTCATTAACCCTTCCCCTCCTGGATTTTCCTCCAAAGCTCGATCTCCTTGTTGCAAAAAAAAAAAAAAAAAAAAAAAAAGTGCACAGATCACTTCTGGGTTCAGTTTGATGTGGTTATATGTACATAAATTTGAGATTCTGGATAGTTCAGGTTTAGAAATATAGGTCACTTGGCCAATCTTTCTTTGACCATGGTAACGTATTGTCCCATCAATCAAAAAAAAAAAAAAAGTTTAATCCTTTGGAACGTCTGAAGGGGGGTCTTCAAAGAAAGTGTTAAGGAGATTCCAGTTGTTGAATGAGTCAAGTCTCTCAAAGGAAACTGCAGTTGGAAATTTCCCAAAGCAAAGAAAGACAGAACCATTGTTTGTTGAAGTACCCAGGTGTTGGTCAGTGGGAAATGTAGTCCTGTGTCATTGAACAGTCACAGCCTGGCTAATGTTGTCTGCCTTACAGTTACTATTTGCTTTGCGCAATAATTTATTTTTATACCTTGTGCTTTTATATTAGTAATCTCTATTAAATTTGATGGATTTTTGCTCTGGAAGGGGGCAAAGAAATAGTCCTTTACAAAATATGTACATGGCCTATCCTGCACCCCCTAGTGGTCAGACAGAGCCATTGGGGCAGGAGAGCAGGCTTACCTGGGCACTTTTCTGTAGATCTTGGGCTTTACCTGTGACTTTACCTGACTGTAGCTCTCAGAATTGAGCGACTGAATGCATACACAACCAATTATAAATATACCTCCACTAAGACTAGTCCTGTGGGTACTACTGCTGTCTATAGTCTGTGCATTTCTGATTGTGACTGGGCCAACTGGTGCTTTGTGTAGATCATTTTGTGCCTGAATGACTCCTCCTTAAACACTTATTTTATGCAGCTTTGTGTAAAAGCCGCTGCCAAATGAATATAATTTAAAACGCACTATGGTGAATATTATTATTATTATTATTATTATTATCATTAATAATTTTTTAATTAATTCAGTGCCTGTATGCATTTTTTCTTGCAGGAATGAGCCAGTTCAGCTCCATGCCCATGCAGAATGTGCAGATGGCCCAGACTCCTCTGGGTCCCCGTGCCGCCTCCCCCATCAACCACCCCGTGCAGATGAACATGGCATCTGTCCCAGCGGTGAGTGGCAACCGCCCCTCCCGGAACCTTATCTGCCGGGAATTCCAATGATGATGTCACAGTGGCTGCTGGAAACTGCTGGGAAAGTTCTGGAACTCTGGAACCGTGGCTCCAAATTTTGGGGAAGGAAATGTTTCAAAATACTGCTGTTCACCTGGTTAAACATTGAGCCCAACTGTCGGCTTGGTCTCACCACTGTCTTGATAATGTGGTGATCAATGGATGCTAATGGACGTGGGCTTTGTTGATAAAATGAGGTTTTTGATTTATTTATTACTGCAGCTGATTGTTGAAGAGCCGAGTTATTACTATGTAAACTCCGTCGTCCTTCGTCTTCATCTGTCGTCTGTCCTCCGTAAACAATACAACCCGTAATCTTCAGCAGTCAGAAATATCAATCAAATTTCACAAAACTTTGTATGCAGCATCTTCCGCACATAAACTAGCCTGGGATTATGTTTCAGCCCCGCATCCCCAAAAGCAAGGATGGCTGGATGGTCATATTAAAAAACTGAAGTTGTCCATTTTAGACCTTTCTAATATAGATGGAGAGCTGAAACTTGGTTTGGAAGTAGTGTACAACATGTCAACACACAAATGATCCGTTTTGACGATTTCCGGAAAATGGCCGTTTTGTGACCTTTGACATTCCCTCCCCCGTAGATGCCTATTTGAACGACCTGCAACATCTAGCGGTCATAAATATTAATCATATTTGATGAAACTTTGCATACAACATCTTTCGGACAAAAGATACCATGGTATTTCATTTCAGCGTTGTATCCCACTCCCAAATGGGGCATGGTAGGGTGGCGGTCTGGCTGACTTTCGGGTTCAGGATAATTTTCTGTTGTACTTTGGTCTGATATTGGTGGGAGTCAGCACTGCTATACACATGTAGAGATGAGACACCAAACTGAAAATATTACTTTGCATTATAGCCATTTAGCAGACACTCCTACTCAATGCAAAGTACAATATATTGGTGGGCAATTTTACGGTAACGAATTATAATCAGCAAAATTTAGCCGTATTTTAGACCACCATTACAAAATAATGGACTTGCTTGGATTGAAAACCCTTCATTTCTCTGCTCTAGTGCTCCAGCTGTTATATTAAACATACAAAAATGGTGTACGATTTACCATTGGTGAAACTTGAGGCAAAACACTTTGGTGACAGAATTACGTCAGAAAATTTACCAGAGAATTCCTGATTTTGCTTGTCAGATTGCTCTGAATTGATAATAGATGAGAAGAAATGGCACTCAATTTCTCAGAGCCTATCATGTAGCCTTTGGACTAAGGGCTTTGCTTCGGTTAAATATAATACTGTTAATGATTTTAGTCTGTTCAAAGAAGGCAAGTCAGTGGTAGCGGAATTACAAACTGGTGACAGAATGACCGTAGGCTCACAAAATGAAGGGAATCTTAAAGGACTTTCTTCTAAATTACGGAGGAAGTTGACACAGAGATTCACATTACAATTTATGGTAACCAAATTACCACAAACAGGGATAAAATTCCAAACGTTCTTGTGAATTCTGTGAGCAGTGTAGTCAAAACAAATGGCAGAATAAGAAATCATGAGCCTTGAATCCATTATACAGCCATTTTAAACAAGCAATTCCAGTATTTTTACAATACATGGTGTTAAGGGGGAAAAAAAAATGCATAAAGGACTTCATGGAAACAGACAAAAGTGAGCATGTTTTCATTGGAGCAGAAAAACAAAGTGGATCAAGATATCCAAGAATGGGTTTTTGCTCTGTATTTCTCAGAATTCCTAGTTTTTAGCCAGTATCATTGTATTTGAGTAGGGCTAAGTTTGAATTTTCATGTATTTAGCTTTTCTGCTGTAGAATTGCCCAGGTGCAAAATTTGTCACAACCCCTTTAAAGAAGGAGCATTGCAAGTGCTAGCAGTGACCTCACTGGTGGGGCTTTGACAATGGAAGGACATTAAAGCATCGCTAAAGAAATTCTGAATGAGAATCAGCTGATGAGTTGAGTGAGTGCCCCTAGGACATCAGCCCTGGGGCTTGCAGTTGTTTGCGTGGGTCTCTCTCGTTTTTCTGTTCTGATGCATCTCTCTCCCCCATCCCAGATGGGCATGTCACCATCTCGCATGCCGCAGACACAGGGCATGATGGGAGCTCACACCAACAGCCTGGTGGGACAGACTCCTGGGCAGACGCCCTTCATGTCCCAGAGCGGAGTTACACAAGTGAGTTGGTCTCTGTGAGTTGGGCTCTCTGAGTGGGGCCCTGTGATTTAAAAAAAATTTTTTTATTTTTTTTGTGCGGCTTGTTTTCCTGGCTCTGGCCATAGTGGCGGTGTGCGTTTGTGAAGAGGAGGCTGTGATTAACTGAGCGGCTCTGTCTTCTCCCACAGCAGCAGCAGAACTCCACCCACCCCATCAGCGGCCTCGCCTCCATGGGCCCCCAGCTGCCCTGTGCCCCGCCCCGAGCCACGCCCCCTCCTGCCTCCACCGCCAGCGCCGCTACTGCTAACGCTAACCTGCAGCAGCTGCAGCAATCTGGCAGCAGATCCTCCACCCCCACCCCCGCCCCAGCCCCCACCCCCGGCGCCCTGCCCGGCTCCTCCACCCCTACACAGGGCACCCCGCCCGCCTCCGGCCCCGCCCAGCCCCGCACCCCGCTGCTGGACCCGCCCAATCAGACGCAGCCACCGCCACCCCCAGCGCCTACCACTCCAGTGAGGCTCCGACCCCCTGTTTACCTGCCGTTCCGTGTGACCCTCTCTGCCCTCCCGCATTCTCTTGTGTTGGGTTGTGTTACATGAACTGTTACTTTGTATGCAACGCCATATGGTTTTGAGTCAACATGAATATAAATTGCAGACACTGTTTAGAAAGAAAAAAAATTGATAACGTAAAATTTCTTCCTGGTTTGTGGGGATGTGCCCACAAAGCAAAGCTGACAGTCTCTAGCTGAATGGACTGTTCACTCAGCTAGGTAAGAGTTACAGAGCTGGAAAAGCAACAGTCATTTTACCTTTTAAATGAGTGTGGACTACCTTGCATGCGTCGGCATTGGCATAATTATGTAATATAGTTTATAAGTTGAATATGGTGCTGGGCTTGTCATTTTTTATTCATTGGTGTGTTCCTTTATGTGCGTGCATTCGTGTGAAGGTAATTGCGTTTCATCCCATAATTGCGGCGAGCAATTTGAAATTACGCCATTAGGCTGTTTATCAATGGCTGGCTGGCCACAATAAATTAACCCCCAAGCCTTTTTACATCAAATCAACTTAATTGTCACATTAATGACAGCTCAGCCTGTAATTCTTACAGTGTTTGTAAGCCAAGACGGGCCAGTCAGTTCTCCAGTGACACTGAGGTCTGACTGATTTGGCTCGAGTGGTTAATTGAATAGCGGGTCAGTGTTTGGACAGGTTGGTCGTGAATATTGATGCTGTAATAGAACATGCATTTACACCAGTGAATGGCGTCGTCAGGTCCTCCGTCAGCTGAGACGGTGAGTTGGTTGGTTTAGCTGCTAAAGCCCCATCTCTCTGCTCTGTCCCAGCTCTCCCAAACAGCCGCCAGCACGGACGCCCGTGTCCCCACACCGGCCTCAGTCGCCAGCACCGATGCCCAGTCCCAGCATGCTTTGCACGACCTGCCCGCCTCCGAGCCCAAAGCTGAGCCTCGAGACGCGGAGCAGGACTACGAGTCCGGCGGAGCCAAGATGGAGGTCAAGAGAGAGGTCCGTCTGCAGTTATCGTTAAATTACCCACATTAAACAGAAGCTCATATCCAGCGTGACATACCACACCAAGCACTTGTATTCAAGAGGAAATGCTGAGATTGTTAGAGGGGAGTAACAATCCGGTCATCAGTCACCTTCTGACTTGGAAAAATTGTTTGAGTTCACATCCCGAGTTGTAATCTGAGTTTTAATTAAGTCCTTTATCTAACGGCTCCAGTATCTCCTCCTTGTAGGCAAAACTGCTGCAGTGGTGTGAATACTGCTATAAAAACAGCTCTGAAAAAAAGTATTGATAGATGCTAACATGCGGCTTCAAAAACAATGAAGTAAATTAATGTGCCTTGTGATGAGTGAATGGAAGTCCGTGGACGAGGCTCTGACTAGCTTTTTCAGCCTTGGCTCATTGACTTGTATTCATTTTCGTCACAAAATTAGCATAAAGTCGTGTTTGAAAGCGTCAGATGGGTAACCGCCATGACGTGACCTCCATGCGCTGATCCTCCCGTCCCAGGCGGAGGAGGACGGAGGCCTGCTGTCGGGGAATCTGAAGGAGGAGTCTCAGCCACAGGAGGGAATGGAGGTGGAAGAAAAGAGGCCCGAGGAGAAGAACGAGCCCAAGGAGGAAGAGGAGGGCGCGGCCAACGGGACGGCAGCATCCACCTCACCCAATCAGCTGCGCAGGAAGAGTAAGAGACGCCCTAAAAAAAACCTGGCCTGTCCATGTGTTCTCTTTGCGTTGTGCCATGCCGCAGCCTCCTTTATGACCTTAAGGCATGACGTAACTGCTGCATTTCCACTTACTGTGCAGTGCTTTCTATCTGTCCCGATAGTTCTGTAGGTGTGGACTGGAGCTCAACCCTATACTATGGGCCTCAACAAGTGTCAAGTCTCAATAAGACTCAACATCAGTCTCTTTGTGTGCATTTGCATGAAAACATCCACAAACCTTATTCTCCTCTGTGTCTATAAAAACCATTCTCTGAGTATGACTACTGTGTATATTCATTTAAATTTTATTTTATGTTTTAAGTGCTTTTTTATGGAAGGACTGTCACAAAGATAATTTATAGTGTGAGAAAAGGACAGTGCCCTGCTGTAAATACTCAAAATAGCATATAATAAGATAACCAGTGGGATGAAAAACCCTCAAACAGTGGCAAAAAAAAAAAAAAAAAAACCCCGGTGGGAAGAAATCTCAGGAAGAGCCTGGCTATAGTGGGGCAGCCCATCCTCTGCTGGGCAGTTTATTGTAATGAAAGTTTGATTAAAGTCAGGTAAGAAAATTGATTCGAAGTAGAAGCATCTATAGCTTCAGGATGTGGCGAGGTGTGGGTATGAACCAGGAGTAGAGCCAGATCAGAACAGCAGCAGAGGTCTTTACCGAAGAAGGCCAGGCTTTGGGTTGATATTTGAAAGGGGGGGTTCGTCTTAGTTGTGGACACGCACTCTGAACCCCGATGAGTTTGAATGCGCGTGCAAGAATGTTGGTAGGAGCAGAACAAATAATTGAGCTTTGTTCCCATTCTGATTCTTGCCCACTGGTGTGCAATGAAAAGATGTGGATGGAAACAAACTTTTGTGCGAAAATATGCGAGTCTTACCACTTTATTACTTTTATAAAATGTAAGTTGTATTTTAAGATGTTGTGTGGTTTTGCAGAATTGACTTAAGGGAAATATGAACCGTAATCTCAGCACCTTTAATCTCATGCTGCTGATGAGCAAGCCATATAGCCGTTGAATGACTGTGATTTGATACATTTTGGGATGTGTGACCCTGTACTCTGTATCTCTTCAGTCTTTAAGCCGGAGGAGCTGCGGCAGGCCCTGATGCCCACGCTGGAGTCGCTGTACCGCCAAGACCCCGAATCTCTGCCCTTTCGCCAGCCTGTGGACCCAACCCTGCTGGGCATCCCGGTGAGAATAATGCAGCAGCGTCAAGCAAAGCCTTCTCAGCTGTAGCCCAGATCTCAGCAATGCCCTGTACCCCTATTTCAGCAATACCCCATGCCCCATCTCAGCAACGCCCCGTACCCCTATTTCAGCGTTACTCTGTATTCCTATTCCAGCAATACCCTGTATCCCCATCTCGGCAATACACTGCGCCCCATCTCAGCAATGCCCTGTACCTCCATCCTAGCAATAGACCGTACCTCCATCCTAGCAATACACTGCACGCACCTCTCAGCAATACCACGTACCCCTTTTCCAGCAATACCCTGTTCCCCCATCTCAGCAATCCCCTGTCACCCCATTCTTTGCAATTCCCCGTAAAACCCATCCCAGCAATGCCTCGTACCCGCATCTCAGCAATGCCTCATACTCGCATCTCGGCAATACTTCATACCCACATCTCTGCAGCGTCTCATACCCGAATATAAACAATATTTCATATCCGCATTTTGGCAATACCTCATACCCACATTTCAGCAATACCTCATACCCACATTTCTGCAATACCTTGTACCCATATCTCGACAATACCTCATACCCATATTTCAGCAATACCTCATACCCACATCTCGACAATACCTCATACCCACATTTCCGCAATACCTCATACCCACATTTCGGCAATGCCTCATACCCACATCTCGGCAATACCTCATACCCATATTTCAGCAATACCTCATACCCATATTTCAGCAATACCTCATACCCATTTCTCGGCAATAATACCCCATATTTCACACATTTCATTTCCTCGCATACCTCATACCCACATCATAATACCTCATACCCATATTTCAGCAATACCTCATACCCACATTTCAGCAATACCTCATACCCACATTTCAGCAATACCTCATACCCACATTTCAGCAATACATCATATCCACAATTCAGCAATACCTCTTATCCACATTTCAGCAATACCTCACACTCATATTTCAGCAATACATCATGTCCACAATTCAGCAATACCTCTTATCCACATTTCAGCAATACCTCATACCCACATTTCAGCAATACCTCATACCCATATTTCGACAATACCTCATACCCACATTTCAGCAATACCTCATACCCACATTTCAGCAATACCTCATATCCATATTTCAGCAATACCTCATACCCACATTTCTGCAATGCCTCATACCCACATTTCAGCAATACCTCATATCCACATTTCAGCAATACCTCATACCCACATTTCAGCAATACCTCATACCCATATCTCGACAATACCTTATACCCATATTTCAGCAATACCTCATACCCACATCTCGGCAATGCCTCATATCCACATTTCAGCAATACCTCTTATCCACATTTCAGCAATACCTCTTATCCACATTTCAGCAATACCTCATACTCACATTTCAGCAATACCTTTTATCCACATCTCAGCAATACCTCATACTCACATTTCAGCAATACATCATACTCACATTTCAGCAATACCTCATATCCACATTTCAGCAATACCTCATATCCACATTTCAGCAATACCTCTTATCCACATTTCAGCAATACCTCATACTCACATTTCAGCAATACCTTTTATCCACATCTCAGCAATACCTCATACTCACATTTCAGCAATACATCATATCCACATTTCAGCAATACCTCTTATCCACATTTCAGCAATACCTCATACTCACATTTCAGCAATACCTCATATCCCATTTCAGCAATACCTCATATCCACATTTCAGCAATACCTCTTATCCACATTTCAGCAATACCTCTTATCCACATTTCAGCAATACCTCATATCCACATTTCAGCAATACCTCTTATCCACATTTCAGCAATACCTCTTATCCACATTTCAGCAATACCTCATATCCACATTTCAGCAATACCTTTTATCCACATCTCAGCAATACCTCATACTCACATTTCAGCAATACATCATATCCACAATTCAGCAATACCTCTTATCCACATTTCAGCAATACCTCATACTCACATTTCAGCAATACATCATATCCACAATTCAGCAATACCTCTTATCCACATTTCAGCAATACCTCATACTCACATTTCAGCAATACCTCATACCCACATCTCGGCAATGCCTCATATCCACATTTCAGCAATACCTCTTATCCACATTTCAGCAATACCTCTTATCCACATTTCAGCAATACCTTTTATCCACATCTCAGCAATACCTCATACCCATATTTCAGCAATACCTCATACCCACATCTCGGCAATGCCTCATACCCACATTTCGCAATACCTCATATCCACATTTCAGCAATACCTCGTACCCATATCTCGACAATACCTCATACCCATATTTCAGCAATACCTCATACGCACATCTCGGCAATGCCTCATACCCACATTTCGGCAATACCTCATATCCACATTTCAGCAATACCTCGTACCCATATCTCGACAATACCTCATACCCATATTTCAGCAATACCTCATACCCACATCTCGGCAATGCCTCATACCCTTATTTCAGCAATACCTCATACCCACATTTCAGCAATACCTCATACCCACATCTCGGCAATACCTCATACCCACATTTCAGCAATACCTCATATCCACATTTCAGCAATATCTCTTATCCACATTTCAGCAATACATCATATCCAGAATTCAGCAATACCTCTTATCCACATTTCAGCAATACCTCATACTCACATTTCAGCAATACCTCACACTCATATTTCAGCAATACATCATGTCCACAATTCAGCAATACCTCTTATCCACATTTCAGCAATACCTCATACCCGCATTTCAGCAATACCTCAGATCTACATTTCAGCAATACCTCATATCTACATCTCGAGAGGAGCCCACCTTGGTTTAGATAAGCTATTGTCTGGTAATAAGTCATATCCTGTTATCCATCTGTCCTCCAGGACTACTTTGACTTGTGTATTCAGCTTCAAAACTCAGTGTTTATCTTCCGTTGTCCCTCTTTCCTCAGGACTACTTTGACATAGTGAAGAACCCCATGGACCTGTCCACCATCAAGCGTAAGCTGGACACGGGTCAGTACCAGGAGCCCTGGCAGTATGTGGACGACGTCTGGCTCATGTTCAACAACGCCTGGCTTTACAACCGCAAGACATCGCGTGTCTACAAGTACTGCTCCAAGCTGGCGGAGGTGTTCGAGCAGGAGATCGACCCCGTCATGCAGGGCCTGGGATACTGCTGTGGCAGGAAGGTGAGCCACGAGAGCTGTATTCGTTTGTTCTGCCTCGAAAATGCGTATGTCAGGAGGGGCGGTGCAATCATGTCATGGCCTGGGTTTGAACTGGACGCCACCAGTAATGTGCCAGCAACAATAAATAAATAAACGACTGATTACTGACACCTGTCTCTCGGTCTTTGCTTCCTCTTGCGCTCCTCAGTACGAGTTCTCTCCACAAACTCTGTGTTGCTACGGGAAGCAGCTGTGCACTATTTCGAGAGACGGGATCTACTACAGCTACCAGAACAGGTGAGCCACCTCCTCGGTTACGGGCTGATGTTTGAATAGCCCAAATGTTTGAAAAACAGAACAGCTGACCAGCTGTTGTAAAATGATTATTTTTGGTTCAAGTTTTGGGCTATGACGTATATGTACATGGCTCATTGGACTGACCTGCAGTGAGTGTGTGTTTGTGTGCACATGTTGGTTTGCTTGTGTTTGTATTTGTGTGTGTGTCTGTTTATAAGTGCAGGCATGCGATCTTGTGTGTACACGGTTGTGTTCATGTGAATGTTTGTGTATGTGTATGTGCACGTTACGGCTTTACTGATTGGTAGCCTTTAGAAGGCAGGGATCAGAAGTATGAAAGTGAGTCGGAACCACCTGCTTACTGGCTGTGTTGCTCGGGGGACCATACAGAGTGCTGCACTACACATTTTACTGCAGAATGTGCTCCTCTGCTCCTCCTGCTGTTGAGATCTTGCTACTGCATTTGACTTTACATTCCATCAGAAGGAAAAAAAAACATTTATGGTCATCTGATATGTAATGGAGTGCAGTTCTTATAACTTGAGAGCTCAGAATAGTAGGGGTTATACTGTTTCTATTATATGCACATGCTTACCATACATCTGTTTTTCAGATGGCGCCTGAAACTTGAATCATTTTATTTGTTCACAAACCTTGTGTTCGTACATTTATGTATCTGTGTTAGTATTTGTAATAGTGCATACGTTTAATGTTGGGTGTCTGCATTTTGACAAGTGTCAGAGAATGCATGTACGTTTGTGCATGCATAGCTTTTATTAGACATTACCTGTGAATTAAAGTTGACGATTCTGAGATGTCTTTGCCTTGTAAAATGACTGCTGAGGTAACCCATGGGGCTTTTGAGCTGTGAATATGCTCAGGCCCGATATGCCTTATTTTTTTGTGAGTGTCGCTGGTTTTTCTGGGGCAGTGTGTTAATCTCCTTTATTCTGCTGTCGTGCAGGTATCATTTCTGCGAGAAGTGCTTCAATGAGATCCAGGGTGACAGCGTAACCCTGGGAGACGACCCCGCCCAGCCACAGACGTGAGTGGCTCCATCCCCCTTTGACTTCTCTAGCAGTTTCACGCTCCCAGCACCATAATTCACTCCGAAGGGTTTCTGGCTGCCTACATACGAAAACATTGTTATACATTCACTTGTCCATATGGGAACAATTATAGGTTGGCTGACGCTATTTATTTTCATGCAAAAGTACGTAGCGCTCTGCAAAAAAGTGACACTTCAGGGCTTTGTACATTTTCCTGTTGTCTTAAAATGTAAATGTACTGACTCTGCCTGCTTAACCATATAAATCATAAACTGGGCCAAATCCCTTTATCATACTGTGGTTTTGGGTCATGTCCTAAAAATTATGCCTGTCGTAGGTGTACTGTCAGGGTAGGTGGTGAATTTTTTATATTTTTGCGCAACAGCTTTTCATACGGTTAGCCTAGCAAACAGATTTATGCAAATCTCTGCTGTTTCAACACCGTTTGAAGTGCGGATTCAATGACCAACACTGCTGTCTTAATATAAACTGGCTGTTCTTGGCGATTGAGTGAATTTATTGCATATGAAGAGAAGCTAACGGGTGCAGGTCGAGAGCAATCCTGCTCTAAAAGGTGGGGATTCTGCCTACTCAAACTTGCCGCCGATGGCACATCACTGAGCAGTACGGATATCTGGGGTGGGGCTGCAGTGTGGATACGGATTGAGGAAATGGGTCGAGGTCCTCTGAGGTTGCAGGGTTGCAGGTTGGATTATCTACGTACCTTATGCAAGATGCTAAACCATGACTTCACCTCTTCATTTCTCTCTCGCCCACTTTCTGTCCCTCCATACGCAGTATGATCTCAAAGGACCAGTTTGAGCGGAAGAAGAATGACACATTGGACCCTGAGCCGTAAGTTTGCACGCCAGTCCTTGTATTACACTACAGTGCATTATACCGATTTAGTTAGTGCTTTTATCCAATGTGACTTCCAGTGAATCGTGGATGGTCTCTGAAGTGTCCTACTCTGTAATATGGGGCACTTTTCATGCTTAGCACTCTATCATAGTCTCGGGTTCAGACTTCTGCTCACCAGTATCGCGCTGTCCGTCTCACATGGGACGACCAGTTTTATGGTAACAATGTTCAGATGCTACCAGAGCCAATCTGATTGGCTGAATTTCTACACATTACCTGTCGCCGTGTTTGGGTTTTAAGAGCTGCATAGGGAAACAGAAACTAAGCGACGGGTAGCAGGGTTAGTGAACAATTTCGCCCATGAAAATTAATAAGTCTGAACTCTCTCAGCGATTTAAAAGCGTGCGTGTTGTATGTGAAATTCAGTCACTATAGGGTGTGCAAGGATTTTGTTTGACTCCTTGCTTGCTCGTCAGTGGGGTGCGGTAGAAGTGAGCCGTCGTACATGATGGTAGGTGGACCAGTAGGGTTTATTCTGGAAGCAGCACAGTGTCTTAACTGCCCACCCTTAAGCGTCATGGTATAAACTTCGGCCATTATTGGACCATTTACACGCTCATCATTTCAACTCTCCTGGATACAGTGGGCGGTCTTTTACCACTTTCCTGTGGCATACGTTCCAGTCTCTGTGACAGTAGTATAGAGTCTGGCTCTAACTCACTCATGAAGAGTAATGATAAAATTGATGGTAGGCATAAATTTAGCAATCGCAGTGATTCATTAAACAGCGATGCAAACTAATTAGGGTTAATTACAGTTAAAAAAGCTAGAAGAAGCCAGCAAAGGGCAAGTCTCGGGTTTCACCCCCATCTCCCCTCATGTCCTCCATGTCATCATATCAGAGCAGTTTAGTATCGCACCACATCCTACTCCTCACTGCATGTAGACTCTGAACTGCCCTGACATACTGTCCGTCCGTCTGTCTATCTGTCTGACCTCTGCAGGTTCGTTGAATGTAAAGACTGCGGGCGCAAAATGCACCAGATATGCGTCCTCCACTATGAGGTCATCTGGCCATCAGGGTAAGCGCTACACTGCTATTGGCTAGTAGATAAAGCCCCACCTACCTGTTGTGTTCTGCATCTTAGGTGTACACTTTTCAACGAAAGGTATATTTAAGTAATCAAGACCTAGGTAATTAAAAAGCCTGGTAATAAATGGGTTCGCATTTAAAACAAAGGTAGCAGAATAGACTGAAGACCTGGGTTGGAAATTTCTGTGCACAAAGCTGTAATTGCTGGGCTCTGTCACCAGGTAATTTGTGAAATATGATGAGTTGCATTTGAACAATTCTGTTTTACAGCGAGGGCATGACCTGCCAGTACATTTCGACTAAAAGAACGAAAAACTATTGTACTTAATTCTTGACAGGTTCATTTGCGATAACTGCTTGAAGAAAAGTGGGAAGACGAGAAAGGACAATAAATTTTCTGCGAAAAGTAAGTGAGGACGGGCCGAGCAGCTGTAAGGTTTTTGGGCGATTCAGCATGGTGAAGGGTTGCCATCTTAGTTTTGTTGGGAGATTCTGTGTCCTGCATCCCACAGATTCTTCACTGACAAATTTAAAATTCAGGAAGTGGGTGATATGACTCTGATTTGCCTGAAATTTTTTGTTGGTGGAAGACCTATGGGTAGATTGAAAAATCTTGTGTTTCTTTGCCCTAAACCAAATAGGTTATTTTTCCTAGAAAGATCGAATTCTTGAGGGCCAGCATTGGACGTCTTCAAAGAAAACTTAGTCATTGAAGTGTAAATATCTCAATGTACCTATGACTGCCCAGCTTCCTTTTGATTGATGGAAGGAGTTCAGGAAAATTGCAAAATTTTGGGGGTCGGTGAGGGCTTAGCCTGTTGTAATCAGTTTTGTTGACCGTTATATGAACGGTAAAGGTCACATTCTTTGTTACCCCTATTCTTGACCCATTCCAATCTACCTTTGTCTGGAGACATACTGATTCACGGAGCAAAACGAACTGAGGCGTGTACACTTCTACCAGACTGCTCATGAAGATATTCTAACTGCTTTAATGGGTTTATGTGCGTGTTGTGTATGTTGTTTCTGTGTGCGTGTTGTGTATATTGCGCGTGTGTGTGTGTGTGTGTGATGCGTGTATGTTCTGTGTGTGTGTCTGTCTGTGTGTGCATGTGTGTGTATGTGCGCGCATGTCACAGGGCTCCAGACGACCAGGCTAGGCATGTTCATAGAGGACCGGGTGAATAAGTACTTGAAGCGGCAGAATCATCCAGAAGCAGGGGAGGTGTTTGTGCGAGTGGTAGCCAGCTCTGACAAGACTGTGGAGGTCAAACCTGGCATGAAGTCCAGGTAACGACTCGCTGACACGTGACGTTTCTATTATTGTGAGCTACTGTACGTGACATGGTATCATGATAATGCAGCTAACATAAGATGGAAGAACGATTGAAATCAGTTTATGTGAAATGATTTAGACATTTTCTAGAGAATGTGATGACTGTATTCTGACACGTGACATGAAATGATACGTTAATCTGTTATGCTGTCATGTGACAGCTGTTATGTAAAGGTGTTATATCCATGGCTTTACATATATGATGCATTTCTGAGCCGCAAAAGAACCGCAGGTTGGCTAGTTAGTTAATGTACTTGCATGATCACCCAGTCGAAGTGACCGCAAAAAAAGAAGTGTCTGAAGAAATGTGTGTAAATGTGCATGTGCTTACAATACATAAGACTATTTTAACAATTGCACACGTACATAGTTTCTGGTCTGCCTTGGTTTAACATGCGTTTTTGTTGCTCAGAATGTTTATATTTCACTCATTAGTATATTTTAGTTTCTCAGTAGTTTCTGTACACGCTTGCCTTATTTCGAGGGGTTCTAGCGAGAAGTTATCCAGGACCATACTCCCTCTCAGCCAATGAAACCCCTCTCTCTCTCTCTCTCTCTCTCTCTCTCTCTCTCTCTCCTCTCCTCTCTCCTCTCTCCCTCTCTCTCCCTCTCTCCTGTGTGGTGGCAGGTTTGTTGACACGGGGGAGATGCCCGAAAGCTTCCCTTACAGAACAAAAGCACTTTTTGCGTTTGAGGAGATTGACGGCGTGGATGTCTGCTTCTTCGGCATGCACGTGCAGGAGTACGGCTCCGAATGCCCCTTCCCCAACACCAGGTAGTGAATCCCGCGAACCCTTTGGGGTACTGTGTGCGACTCGAATACAGACAATCAGTGACCCTAAAAAACATGTTGCTTTGGAGGAGGGTAATCTAATGAGCTGTGTCACTCAGGATAGAGGCATCAGCTAAATAACTCATTATAATGTAAACTAGGCCTTTCTCTTTTGTACTTGGCTTCATTGTTGGCCATGTTCTCCCACTGTTTGATGTCAGAGGATTAGAGAGGTCTGTATATGCATATTTGATATTCCCTGGGCGGCACGACAGTGCAGTGGGCTGCACTGTTGCCTCACGGCAAGGAGGTTGTGGGTTTGAATCTGTCCTGGACGCTTTAAGTGCAGTTTTCATGTTCTCCCCTTGTTCAGCAGGGATTCCAGTGGGTACTCCAATATCCTCCCTCAGTCTTAAGACACGCATGTCAGGTTAATTGAAAACTCTAAATTTCCCGTAGGTATGAGTGAAGGGTTTCCCACACATAGACCATTGTGTGGCGGGCTGCCACAGAATCAACTCGACCCCCACAAATTGATTCCACCCCAACACGATTTTCTCTATCGTGTTCTCATCCGCGTGCGCGCTAAGGGGGGAAAAAAAGTAAAATGAAAAGTATTGGAAGACGCGTAATGTGCACAATATTAGTGCCACGCTCCCCCGGTCAACAAAAGGAAAGGCAAAAGCGCGTACCCTCCCCCGGTCTGCCACCACACATTGCTTCCTGCTCTGTGGGAAACACTGGAGTGTGTGTGTGGATTGTGTGCAATCCCCATGTCACTTCATAAAAGGAGGAAAATGACCACGATACGACCCTGAGAATGTGATGGAAGCACGCGTTAAATGCGATCAATCAATCTGACATTCCCAAATCCTGCAGATATTTGGCATCTGCGAGTGGTATTTCCTGACAAATCCGTGGGGAAAACGCACATCACTGCTCTGTTTGTAACTGCTCTGTCGCTCTCTCTCTTCTTCTGTGGTTGCGTACATCTGCAATGAATCATGCAGCACTTACTAATACTTGCAACTACTTAGCAGACACTTTTATCCAAAGCGATGTTGTGTTGATGAGGTGCAGCAGGGGCCCGAGCAGTGTGGGGTTAGGGGCCTCTGACAGGGGCCAAACACCCGCTCTGATCTTAATACTGTTACCTTTCTGGCCACAGTGAGGCTTAAACCAACAACCTTACGTTTTTCAGTGGGACATCCTCGCCTTATTGCCTCCTCGGCCACGCTTTCGCAAAATGCCTCCCGACAAAATCAGTCGGTGTATTTTACAGCCGAGTCTGGGATTTCAGTTTATTTTGATAGATTGAATTCATGAAACTGGCCCAGTGCGCTCTGTGTTGTATTTAGATAGTACTGTAATATTACCAGGTGTCATCCTGTCGTCGTGAGACTGGTCAACAGGTGATTGTGATGTCAGCAAGTGCATCTTGGCTTAGTTTCTCTCTCTCTCTCTCTCTCTCTCTCTCCCCCCTCCCCCTCCCTCTCTCTCTCCATTTCTTCCTCTTTCCTACACAGGCGTGTATACATATCATACCTTGACAGTATTCACTTCTTCAGACCTCGTATCTTGCGGACGGCAGTCTATCACGAAATCCTCATCGGCTACCTGGAGTATGTCAAGACGCTCGGGTAGGTTTGGCTTGGATACTCAGGGCCTTTTCACACTAGGTACTTAGGCAAGGATCAGAGTATACTTGACCCTAAGTCTAGTTCCTTTGGTAAGTGTGATCTCAAGCGCACAGTGAGGCATGGAAGAGGTGGTCATCCGCACTCGTACCAAATGTGAAAGCAACCGTACTCGAACACAGAAGTAGACTGTTACGTGACGTCTTAACTATTTGACTCTTTTGTTCCAACAAACAAAGAAATTAAATGCTTGCTCAAAATTTGGGAAGACAAAAACATACAACCACTACTGGACACTAGACACAAAAATGCAAGATTTATGAAAATTTGTGAGTATTTACATTCGTGTAGTAATCACAGAACAATAGAATAGTGCCACGACAAACTAAAGAAAATGTGGCTGCAGTATCTCAGAGTGCGGGACACGAGGCGAAAGTCTGGCAGCTCGAGTGATGAGAAAGATAAATTTCCGTGGTATGAGGCGGTAGACAGCATAATCGGCCAAAAACCACCGAGTGAGCCCAACGTTATTGAATAGCAACCCCTCACACTACCGACAGCAACGGTTTGCTTCTTCTTCTTTGTGTATATTTCTCCATTTAAAACCACCCAGGTGCATACTGCCACCTACTGTATCGGAATTTTGACATGTGCAAGTGTACTCTGGTACAGAACAACATTACTAATGTGAAAGCTGACCAGCGGGGTGAGAGGGGAGGGGGGGCAATCGTACTGTGGCACCTGGTGTGAAACCGCCCTCAGCCTCTTCCTCTACTTTACACTGTCAGTGTGACTCTCTCTCTCTCTCTCTCTCTCTCTCTCTCTCTCTCTCTCTCTCTCTCTCACATGCTCGGTCTCTGCCCCCCCCCGCGGTTCAGGTACCTAACGGGTCACATCTGGGCCTGCCCCCCCAGTGAAGGGGACGACTACATCTTCCACTGTCACCCTGCGGACCAGAAGATCCCCAAACCAAAGCGCCTGCAGGAGTGGTACAGGAAGATGCTGGACAAAGCCTTCGCCGAGAGGATCCTGCATGACTACAAGGTTTGTGTGCGTGCTTGTGTGTGTGTGTGCGTGAAAGAGAGAGACGGTGAGAGAGGTAGGGGAAGAGTGTTTGTCTGTGTGTGTGCGTGTAAGTGAGAGGGGAAGGGGGATACTGTGTGTGAGTGAGTGCGGGAGTTCTCTCATCCTTTAACTTCTGTCCTTGTGAGGACATTTCATTGACTTCAATTGTTCTTTGTGTTTCTCTGCAGCCTTTCCCTAATCTTAACAATATGCAACACATGCTGAACTTTAACCTATCCCTAATTCTAGCCTTATCCCTAACATTAACCCAACCCTAAATCTTACCTTAACCTTAATTAATAAGTCAGGTTGCAGTTATAGTTGTGAGAACAGTCTAATGTCCTCACTTCCCAATAATGTCTCCACTCTGTAGGAAAAAAAGTGTTTTCTAGTCCTCACTGAATAACAAGTACAAGAACGCACCTGAGTGTGTGCGTGATGGGGGGCGCTTGTCATCTAACATTTCTTTGCATGCATGTTTGTGAGTGTGGTTGAGGGTGTTTGTGTATGTATGTGTGTGTGTGAGTTAATTAACTGACCTCTCTGCGTTGTGTGTACAAGCAGGTGATTGACGGTAAACTGACATCTCTCTGCGTGTCTTTGTGTGAGTTATTATGTCTCTTGGCGAACTAACACCTCTCGGCGTGCGTGTTTGTTACGGCAGGACATCTTCAAGCAGGCGACAGAGGACAGGCTAACGAGCGCTAACGAGCTGCCGTACTTCGAGGGGGACTTCTGGCCCAACGTCCTGGAGGAGAGTATCAAAGAGCTGGAACAGGAGGAGGAGGAGAGAAAAAGGGAGGAGAACACTGCATCCTGCGACACCCCCGAGGTAACAGCGGAGACAGGAAGTGAATGGGCGGGGCTTCATTACGCTAGTCATGGTTGACCAGAGGGAGAAGCCAGTGCTAACATTAGTCACCATGCATTGAAATGAGTGATTGGAACTGTGCTGGCAGCGAAACATTTCATTCTCTGTGAAAGGCAGCACTATGGATTTTGCTCGACGATGCGATGGAGGTGCGCCCTGCTTGTTACTCGCGTAAAAAAAACATTACATAAACTAAGAACTTGAATTGAGCGGCAGGTCAATGAAAATGCGCTACTGAATGCCACAATGCCATCTCTTGTTGTACCTGGTCCTATTGGTGTATCTCTAACCGACAGAATCTGTTTTTACCAATAAAACTTGTGGGGACATACAGGAAGCAAAGGGGTGGGAGTCTGTTCAGTGAATAAAACTGCTGCAGCTGGCAGGAAGTGAAGGGGCGAGACTTGGCCGCACTGAAAAAACTGCTTGGGCAGGGGTGAAATGAGGAAGTGCTGCGTGCCGAAGCGTTAATTTTTGAACTGACTGTACTCACAGTGTGTTTTCTCTTTTTTTTTAATCCAATCCCAGGGGACGCCGGGAGACAGCAAGAACGCCAAGAAGAAGAACAACAAGAAAACCAACAAAAACAAGAGCAGCTTGAGCCGCGCCAACAAGAAGAAGCCGGGGATGCCGAGCGTGGCGAACGACCTGTCCCAGAAACTCTACGCCACCATGGAGAAGCACAAGGAGGTGTGTCTCTGAAATACGGATTGGTGGTCTTGCTAACATTTTTATACTAAACGGCTCACAGCTGATCAGGCTAAGCTAGGGCCGGTCCCCCCCTGGAGTAGTGTGAGTCTCAAGATCCCAACAGCTGCTGTGATTGTGTTATGGCTGCACTGAGGCTTTAGCCAGAAATTGGAGTCTTTCTAAGACTTCTGCAAGCCAAATACCATCTCATGTCTGTAGCCACTGGCTTCCCTGCTGTAGTTTCCTCCTTTGTTTGTCCTGTCACTTGTTCCTCAGAGGTTTCAACTGTGTATTCCTTCCCATGGCCTTCTCTTGTACAAGGATTCATGTTGGCTTCTGAGTATAAGATGCCAGAAGCTCATTTCAGATGTAGAGCTTGAATTGGGATGCACGGTGGTGCAGAGGGTAGCTGTGTTGTCTCACTGCAAGAACATCATGGGATCAAGTCCAGCCTGGGGCCTTTCTGTGTGGAGTTTGCATGTTCTCCCCATGTTCGCGTGGGTTTCCTTCTGGTACTCCAGTTTCCTCCCACAGTCCAAAGACATGAAGATTGTGCTGGATGGAGACTCTAAATTGAGAGAATAGAGTTTGCAATTTGCAGAGCAATGGACTGGTCAACTGTTCAAGGTGTATTCTTGCCTCTGGCTCATCAGATGGTGGGATTAGAGTCCAGCCACTCTCCACCCCGCACCTCCCCTGACGGAAAGTAATGGGGTTAGAGAATGGATGGGTGGATGGGTGACATTTGACCTGGGTCCCTACCTGCGAAGGCTTTGCCCCCTCATAACTGACTGACTCTCTCCGTCCCTCCAGGTGTTCTTCGTGATCCACCTGCTATCCGGACCCATGGTGAACACGCTGCCACCCATCATGGACCCCGACCCGCTGCTGGCATGTGACTTGATGGACGGGCGGGACGCCTTTCTCACGCTGGCACGGGACAAGCACTGGGAGTTCTCCTCCCTGCGGAGGTGCAAGTGGAGCACCATGTGCATGCTGGTCGAGCTGCACAACCAGGGGCAGGACCGCTTTGTCTACACCTGCAATGAGTGCAAGCACCACGTGGAGACGCGCTGGCACTGCACCGTCTGTGAGGTGAGTGCTCCGGTGACATCACTGCCCCAATTTTTCAGATTTATTGACCCTTCATTTAACCAGGACATCTCTTGTGGTATTCTATAGGAACCATCCGTAAATTGTTATTTGTAAGAATGGAAATTAAATCGGTCCTAAGATGGAGCCCTGCGGAACACTTGTTGTGATCTCTAAAAATGCAGACTTGTGGGGCTTGATGTTAACTTATTGTGTCCAGTCTGGTGGATAGATTTTTAAACCATTGTAGTGCATCCTTACAAAGGCCCCTAAACCTTGCATGACTCCATTGTCCTGCCCATGTGACGTTACTGGAATGGAGGATTAGATTGCTGTGTGGATTAACTGGCATTTTCTTTCTTCCTCTCTGGCGTTGTGCTACAGGACTTTGACCTCTGCATCAACTGCTACAACAGCAAGGGCCACATTCACCAGATGGTTAAATGGGGCCTGGGGCTGGATGATGACAGCAACAGCAGCGGTGCCGAGGCCTCCAAGAGCCCTCAGGAGAGCCGCCGGCTGAGCATCCAGCGCTGCATCCAGTCCCTGGTGCACGCCTGTCAGTGCCGCAACGCCAACTGCTCGCTGGCCTCCTGCCAGAAGATGAAGCGTGTGGTGCAGCACACCAAGGGCTGCAAGCGCAAGACCAATGGCGGCTGCCCCGTGTGCAAGCAGCTGATCGCCCTCTGCTGCTACCACGCCAAGCACTGCCAGGAGAACAAATGCCCCGTGCCCTTCTGCCTCAACATCAAGCACAAGTTGCGACAGCAGCAGCTGCAGCACCGGCTGCAGCAGGCGCAGATGATGCGCCGCCGCATGGCCACCATGCAAGGGCGTGGCATGCCCCAGAACCTTCCGTCCCCACCTACCACCCCGGCCTCGGCATCCACCGCTGCCACCACTCCCGGCACGCCCACCTCCCACCAGCAGCCCAACACCCCCCAGACCCCCCAGTCCACCCCCTCCCAGCCGCAGACCCCCAACACAGGCGGTGTGGTTCCTCCAGGTTTCCCCAACGCTGTCGCGGCCCGCAGCAACCAGCCTGCCCCTACCACTGCTGTGGCAACTGCATCCCCGCTCTCGCAGCCGCCGTCCCAGGGCAAGCCGGGGCCGCAGGCCTCGCCCCTGCACCAGCAGTCACAGTCGCCCCTGCCCCCTCCCCAGCATCCCCCTCCCGCGCAGCAGCAGCAGCAGCCGCCACTGGCCGCGGTAAAGATGGCGCAACACATCGAGCGAGTGGCTCAGGCGCAGCAGCAGCACCAGGTCTACCGCGTCAATGTCAACGGCCTCCCCATGGGCCACCCCCAGCAGCAGGCACTGCAGCCGCAGCGCATGGTGGGGCCCATGCAGCCTGGCATGCACGTGGGGCCCCGGGGTCCTCCGGTAATGCAAGCCATGCAGGCTGGACAGTGGCCCCCAGCCGGTCCCCAGGGCCCCATGCAGACGGGGCCCACCCAGCAGCAACCACAGCCCCCTATGCAGGCTTCCATGACCCCCCCGCAACCGCAACAGCAGCAGCAGCAACAGGCGCTTACCATGCAGCGGCCTATGATGTCGGTGCAGCAGCAGCAGGCGACGCCGCAGCAGCCGAGGGGCCCATCGGGCGCCATCGCTCCCACCGCTCTCCAGGACCTTCTGCGCACGCTCAAATCGCCCAGCTCGCCCCAGCAGCAGCAGCAGGTGCTGCACATCCTCAAAGCCAACCCGCAGCTCATGGCCGCCTTCATCAAGCAGCGGACCAAGGCCAAGTACCAGGCCAGTCAGGGCCAGCAAGGGCCTGGTCCCCAGCAGCAGCAGCTGCAGCCCGGCGTGCAGGGCATGGCCCCCATGCAGGCGGTGGCGGCCGCAGGACAGAGGCCCGGTCTGGCTCCGCCCACGCAGCAGCAGCAGCAGGGTATGGGCTCCGTGCCCGCTCAGGGCCAGCTGATGACCCCCGGGCACAACGCCAGCCCCCAGTTGCAGGAGCTGTACCGCCGACAGCTCCTGCACCGACAGCAGCAGCAGCAAGCCGCGACCATGCAGCAAGCGCACGGCCAGTTTCCCCCGCAGCAGCAGACACAGCCCACGCAGCAGCAGCAGCAGGCAGCCACCTACTCGCAGCTGCGCATGCAACAGCAGCTAGCCATGCAGCAGCAGCAGCAACAGCAGCAGCAGCAACAGAGCAGCGCCGGTGGCGCCATGGGGCAGCTCCCTCCCATAGCGCAAATGGGCCTGGAGTCGTCGCAGAACCTGCTGCACCAACGCATGCTGCAACAGCAGCAGCAGCAGCAGCAAGCGGTGGCCGCTATGAAGCCCCAGATGGGCTCCCCCGCGCAGCCGGGGCCGATGAGCCCGCAGCCCCACCTCCCTCCCCCTACTGCGGCTGGGCTTAGTGGGCAGGTGCGGTCCCCGGCCCCCGTCCAATCCCCCTGCCCCCAGCCTCCACATTCCAGCCCGTCGCCGCGAATGCAGCCCCAGCCCTCGCCCCACTCGGGCTCGCCCCACCCTCACGCAGGTCTGGCTCCGCCTCCGCCCATGCCCGGACCCCTGGAGCAGAGCGCCATGCTGCCACAGCTGGCCACGCCCACAGGGCGGGGCGGCCTGCCCGCTGACTTGGGCATGGTGGGCGGGGACACTACGGGGGACACACTGGAGAAGTTTGTTGAAGGGTTGTAGCATCTGGGGACAAAACACTTGACATGCGCATGGACATATGATGCACGCGCGCACACATGCACTCTCACACACACTCAGACTCAAACACACAAACACCCTTCCTCCATTTTGGGCCTCTTCATGTTTTCATTGAGGACTTTTTGTACTGGCAATGTAAAAAGTTTAAACGAAATTTAAAAATGAGAAAAATATGAACAACAAAAAAAAGTGAATCAATGCGCGGGGAATGCTAATGTTTTCCTGAACTGAGGGATGGCTACTTCTTCCTACAAGTCGAGGGATTTAAATAATAAATAAATTGCTGTTTAAAGAGAAGAAAGAAATCACAAAGAATATATTTTTTGGTTCAGACTGCGTTGTAGTCTGTTTTTCTTATTTTATTTGCTTCTTTGGTTGGTATCCGATAAGGACTCATACCTTTTTTTTTTTTTTTTTTTTTAGACAATTTACAAAAAAATTACATTATATTATTCATACTTTTTATTTTGTACTTTTGGAAAACTTTACAGCATTTTGTTTTGTGTTGAGGGACTGTAAAATAATTTGTCTGGGAATTACATCTGTTCTCATTCATGGCCATAGCGTTTGTTCTGTACCAGTTTCCACAAAGGACAAGCATCGCGGAACAATGTCCTGGTCCGAGCCTCTGACGGCAGAAATGTATAGATGGGACCTACACTATTTCTCTCTCTCATGTCCACACACTATCTGTAAAAAATAGAGCAGAACCTGCAAGCTGGCACGCATTCATCCGCCGAAGACATCTCACTTGGGCCCAGGAACCAGAATTCACGTATTGCTGGTGTAAAAAAAAAATAAATAAAAATGTTGCTTTGTTCCTCATTTGTATTCTCTGAAATGAGTCCTGTATGTAAAAAAGAAGAATGGAGCCCCAAACTGAATAGTGAACAGTGATTGGCTGATTGCTGAATTGAGTTCTAGGCGTTCAGCTCCCAGTCCTCATTCCTCTTACACAAAACTTGAATTGAGGGTGAACTTTTTCTCTAATGTAAATCATGCAAGTTATTGAAATACTATAAATATAAGAAAAAGAGTTAAATCATTGTATAAACTGGTTAAAAACTCATTTCTTACTTATATACCATATTGTTAAATAAACTGTGTGGAACAGACTAATGTGTCGTTTGAGTTTTCTGCGTGTTTGAGAGGGATGTTTTCAAATGATGAAAATGCTGGGGAGAAGATGAAATTTGTCATTCCCTGGGTCCACACTGCTTCATCCACGCTTAATTCATGGGTAGGTGCTTACTGTTTTTGCGGACCATTACATTTTAGGACCTGATGACTGCAAAGATTACAGAAAAAAGATAATCTTAATATTTGGATCTCAATAGTGCCTTTGTGTGGTTGGATTTGACAAATGTAAGGAATCATGATGGAACTAATCTAACTGTGAATGCACTCGCTGTGTTTCATGACTTCATCTGACGGTTGTGGAACCATTAACATTTTTTATGATAAGCCACACCAATTTAACCACAGATTCATTTAATTGTTTTGCAGCTGTAAATGAAGGTATATGAGAAGGGAAAAATACTTGACAAGCGGGAACTTGTGATTGCCAAAATTGTTGAACACGACAGCGCCACCAGGTGTCCAATCTCCATTTCATGTTGGGATTCTAGAATTAAGCCTTTCTAACAATGTTACAATCATTCAGTGTTGGGTGACTGTAGTTTTACCCCCCTCAGTTAATAGGGAAGCATGAAAATGAAAAGGAATTCTACCAAGAACAACATGGTTGCTTCAGGTTTGTGGCCCCCAATATGTTCTGAGATTTATTTATTTTTTAATGATGTGGATGTTTAATCCTAGCAATTATAAGACCGTACTCAGTTATTCGTTTGTGGTCTTTCGCGGACCAGTTTAGGTGCCAGGAACTAAATTTGCTGCCAATTTGAAGTAAATCCCAACGCCGCCTACACTGGGGTCCGCGGCTGGGCTGGGATGGACTGAAAGCGCACACCAATGGCTCTCCAAAGGTTGAATTTGCTATGGCATTTTGGCATTCGTGTCAAGTGCTGTTTTCTGCGGCAGTGCATCGGCGCTTCCAGGAGTGGAAATCGGTCACATTTCTGATTTAATTTTAAGCGATGATCAACTTCGTTTACTCAAGATTTTTAGGATTGAAAGCCACAAGCAGTATTTTTAAAGGTGGGAAATTTTTTGAACAAGACTTTAAACGCAAATACTCCGTTCTTATTGCGTAACTGTCCCTTCACAGTGGATCAATTGCTAGCATTGGTGAGGTGTATAGCATATAGGGAGGACGAGAGTTGGGATCTAGACACGTTTACTGTTAAGAGGTTTGTTATATTTAGGCAAGGAGAGACTTTGATATCAGGTGCTTTGCTTCCACCGGAGGGGTTAAATTCAGCCACTGCGAAGGTCGAAACCCATACATGGGAACATATTCACAGTGACGTAATCACGTTTTGCGTCAACGCGTAACAGGAAATGAGAGGAAAAGCGGTTCAGAGTGGGTATTTGAATTTGTTTATACTTCTGTTGTCAATTGGCGTTTTTTCTGAGGGTCGACAACCTTTTCTGTATAATTTATAAAATACTTGTGCACAAACACGCTTCTTATTACGCATGTAAATTTTCAGAAATTTGCAGCTTGTTAACGCTTCAATTTTTCTTCATACATGCCAATTGCTAATTGAGCTAGCCTAGCGGGACTGCAGGATGGCTTCACTAGCTAGCCAGCATAACAACGTAGCTATCGTTCGCCAGCTAGATGAAATCACAGCCATAGCTGCCATCCATCTGTAAATGTTTTGGGGGAAAAAAAAAATCACCTATTTCAGGAAAACTAACATTGAAGTCACCACTCTCCTGAACAAAGCTAATGATGTATTTTTTCGGCACGATCTTGAATATCGTCGGTGGCTGTTATATTTTGCGCCTTCTGTAGCAACTTGACAGATTTTTGTCCGACCAGGCAGGGTGCGTGAATGAGCGTGGACATGGGCGGACGGTGGCGGTGATATACAAGAGATGTTTGCATGAGGCTGCGAGGGTATCAGTAGTGACGAATGGATGACTCTGACCTGGACTTCGCTGACCTCTGCTCCAAGCTCCTGAAGCGAGTACGTAAGAAGGAACGGGGGGATTCAGGAGACGAGCAGAGGAGGGAGGCAAGCCAAAACGTGACACAGAATGGTGCCCCAGAGCCCAGCCGAAGCATTAAACAAAAGCAAGATACCGAGTCGAGCTCTCGGGGACAGCTGTACTGCGGGCCAGTCAGCATGACCCAACTTGACCGCCCAGCTCGTGAGGAGAGCGCAAGCCAGGCACTCGCTGTCCCCATGACTGCGCCTTCAGCGCCCAGCATTCTTGTACCCGCAATATTTAGGACAACGGGGCTGAGTCCAGGAGTTCCTCAGAATGGGGACGTTAATATGAGGGCAAAAGACAAAGTGGTGAGCAGAATGCAGCAGTTTAGATGGGCCAGTCCTAAGAAAATGATGCGCGTGCAGGATGACCTCGACGCGCGCGAAGGGCTGGACATACAGATCACCAACTCGCAATCAGCGGCGCCCCAAGGTGATGCTTAATTTATCTGCTGTCTTATACTTACATGCTAAAAATTTTGTTTATGAATAAGATTCTACTTTATCAATTAAATAACCAACAGGCGTGACCTGTCTGGATGCATATGTGATTGTGTCTAGATGAATTTATATCTATATATATAAATGAAAACTGGCCACACCTGACAATGTTGAGAGTTTTCGGAATTTCTGTAATGATAATTTAAATGAATGGTCACGACCTGTTTTCAATCATTAATTTTAAGGGATTGTGCTCTTACTCTGTATGCTGCAGTGGACTCGGCGCAGGGGCCCCAAGGAGAAGAGGCCCTGGCTCTGGAGGATGAAGCCCTGGCTCTCCGCTTGCAGAAGGAGCTGGACCAGGAGACACGGGGCCCAGAGACATTGGTGGACTTGGAGCTGGGCGGCCTGTTCTTCTGTCAGATCTGCCAGAAGGACCTGTCTGCCATGAGCCCCTTACGTCGGACCCAGCACATCAACAGGTCTAAACCCTCTTATCCCACACCCAGCATATCAACAGGTCTAAATCCGCTTATCATCAACAGGTCTTAAACCCGCTTATCCCAAACTCAGCACATCAACAGGTCTAAACCCACTTATCCCACACCCAGCACATCAACAGGTCTAAATCCGCTTATCCCAAACCCAGCACATCAACAGGTCTAAACCCGCTTATCCCACACCCAGCACATCAACAGGTCTAAACTTGCTTATCCCACACCCAGCACATTAACAGGTCTAAACCCGCTTATCCCACACCCAGCGCATCAACATGTCTAAACCTGCTTATCCCACACCCAGCACATCAACAGGTCTAAACCCGCTTATCCCACACCCAGCGCATCAACAGGTCTAAACCCGCTTAGTTAACACCCAGCACATCAACAGGTCTAAACCCGACTTATCCCACACCCAGCGCATCAACAGGTCTAAATCCGCTTATCCCACACCCAGCGCATCAACAGGTCTAAACCCGCTTATCCCACACCCAGCGCATCAACATGTCTAAACCTGCTTATCCCACACCCAGTGCATCAACAGGTCTAAACCCGCTTATCCCACACCCAGCGCATCAACAGGTCTAAACCTGCTTATCCCACACCCAGCACATCAACAGGTCTAAACCCACTTATCCCACACCCAGCGCATCAACAGGTCTAAATCCGCTTATCCCACACCCAGCGCATCAACAGGTCTAAATCCGCTTATCCCACACCCAGCGCATCAACATGTCTAAACCTGCTTATCCCACACCCAGTTAACAGGTCTAAACCCATCCCACACCAAAGCGCATCAACAGGTCTAAACCTGCTTATCCCACACCCAACAGGTCTAAACCCGACATCCCACATGGCGCACAGGTCGAAACCCCAGCGATAGTTAAACCCGCTTACCAAGCACATCAACAGGTCTGAACTTGCTTATCTAACAGGTCGAAACCCGCGTAGTTAACACCAAGCACATCAACAGGTCTGAACTTGCTTATCTAACACCCAGTGCATCAACAGGTCCAAACCTGCTTATCCAACACCCAGCCCATCAACAGGTCCAAACCTGCTTATCCAACACCCAGCGCATCAACAGGTCTAAACCTGCTTATCCAACACCCAGCACATCAACAGGTCTGAGCCCGCTTATCTCACTTTCAGCGCTTCAACAGGTCTAAACCCACTTAGTTAAAGCTATAGTGCGTAACTTCTGTCGCCCCCTAGAGGTATTTTGCGTTATTAGAACAACACAGCCGGAACTTCCATATGACGTGTGCCCAGTTTCTTTAGTTTGTCATGGCACTGTTCTACTGTTCTGTGGTAACTACGCAAATGCAAGTACTCACAAATTATTCCATAAATCTCCGAGTCCGTAAAATTTAGTTTTTCGACATACAGTCCAACGTCGTTCGAATTAAAGTGAGTTGTGAACTCAGAAGGCTTGAAATCTGCAGCGCTGGCCATTTTACTGCCATAATGGCGGTCCAAACAATAAGTCACGTGGGGTCCGGAGCTCTCTTGCTAGGAGACTCTCCGGTTCTTCCTCCCCCTCCCTTCTTGTTTTGAAATAAAACAAGTCATTTCCTGTGTGCCAGCGTGGGAATGTCGCCGGTCGACACGGAATACAAAACAACAAATACTGAAAAATACAGCGAGATGTTAGAGGAGTCGATCGGCTTAATCAGCATTGTGTCATCTCCTCTAGTAGTGGCTTGGATGAAACGGAAATTTACAGACATGTAAAGTTACATACTATAGCTTTAACACCCAGCGCATCAACAGGTCTGCTTATCCATCACCGAGCACATCAACAGGTCTAAACCCTCTTATCCACACCCAGCGCATCAACAGGTCTAAACCTGCTTATACAACACCCAGCACATCAACAGGTCTAAACCTGCTTATCTACCACCCAGCGCATCATCAGGTCTAAATCCCTCTGTCCAACGCCATGCACCTCATCAGGTCTAAACCCTCTTATCCAACACCTAGCACAGTAGCAGGTTTAAACCCCTCTGTCTAACAACCAGCACATCAACAGGTCTGAACCCACTTATCCAACACCCAGGGGCCTATTGCACAAAAGTCAGATCCTGAGATCCTGGATCAACGTCAAAGCAGGGATTGCCATATCCCAAACAGCACGTGGCTGGCTTAATTGATTGCAGAAAGCCATCAGCGGGTGGAGGGTGATCGGCTAAGTCAAGCTCGCTGCTGCTGAGTGCACGCACACGGCTACCTCAAATAGACCCTGAGATTGATCATAGAATCGCTGATCATCACCATGGATACTCATGGGATGCAGCAGACGCATGCGCCAGCCTTCGATTAAAGACCGCGTTCAGACAGAGGGACGACGCAGGCTCAGAAACGCCTGTGCTACTCCTTCAGTTTTTGTCTGAATGGTGAAAGGCGTTTGAGAGAAGTATTAAAGTGAGCAAAGCTCCAGTTAAAGTGAACTCGAGAAGTGTTTCAGCGCCATCGAAAAGGAGTAGCTGATACACTTCGGCGTCTGTGAATGGGATTAGCCGTCATTGCTAGACATACCCTATTTAAGATATAACATCGAGACAAGAAAACAGGCAGATGTGATTGTGCATAAAATGCACACGTGAACTGCCAAGCAAACCCAAGAGCTTAGAAATTTTTACAAGCATATTTTTTCCAATATACCACAATTTTGCTTCAAGCCACTTTTTTGTCATGCACAAACTCTGAAATGATAGTCTGATCTAGAAGACGTTTTCAGACTAGTTGACTTTATTTTCTGCTTTTAATCACTTCTGATGAAGGCATATTCAAATTACAGTATTGCGAAGCGAGTGACATTGCACACGTATCCGGCGCTAAGGCAACGACTCTATCTTACCCGTCGCAGTCTGAATAAAGACGGAGAAAAGTAGCAGCAGTGCTGTATGAAGTGGGTTACTGCAGCGATTTAAGACCGCGTTGAAACACAGTAACCCCCTTCATACAGCACTGCTCATCTACTCGGATGGAAGTCTCAACTTGGGAAATAAGGACAAATCTGATGATGGCAGATTCTAAATATGGTTAAAATGTGACGTGGAAGGGGGATTGACTGAATTTTGATGGTGACTGTCACATGGATACTTGAATATAATGATTGAATATTGGCTGTTTTACTGACATCAATAGTCACAAGTTTTTAAGATAATTACTCAGGGCCCACTATAATTGAGATAGGAATGTGTAGTGGACAATTTAGAATGATTGTTTTGGACATTGATTTTCAATTTGGGTGAGGTGAGGGGAAATTGGCTGGAGGAAGGAGCTTAGCCAGTAGGTAAGCCTGCTAGCTCCACAGACCTTATTTCCATAGTAACTAGTGCCATGGCGTAGCCCACATGCTCTGTGCAACCGAAATGGGGCTTGAGATCAGGCTAATCCCATGCTGATCCTGGGCTAATCCCTTATCCCGCCTTTGTGCAATAGGCCTCAGCACATTAGCAGGTTTAAGCCCACTTATTCGACACCCAACAGATCATCAAATTTAAACCTCTTTATCCAGCTCCCAGCACATAAACATGTCTAAACTAGCTAAACCTGGCACATTAACGCATGTAGAACAAACAAACCCGGCACATCTGTTGGTTTACTCTTAAGCCTACCTATGCACTTAAACAGGAGGTGTAAACCTACGATCTTTGCAGCTGTCAGTCATGCTCCCCCTGCTTTCTGACAGGTGTCTAGATGAGAGTGAGGGGAGTGGCCCTCCTGCCATGGCCCCACCCCCTGTCCCAGAATGCCCCATCTGTGGGAAGGCGTTCAAGTCTCAGAAGAGCAGAGCGAGCCACCTGAAGCGCTGCTCAGCAGAAATGGGCGTGTCTCCCGCCCTCCTGCTTCAGGCCCTACAGAGACAGGCCGCTGAGGTTGCAAGAGACGTCCCAGCCAATCAACCGTGAGTTACTGAAATGACTAGCTCCATCCTTAGACTGCCCAGCCAAATCTGTCCTCATTAACTGCTCTAATTAGCCCAGCCAGGCGACTGCCCAGCCAATAATCCCTGTCTTACTATTAGGCTTGCAGTTCCCGACGACTGTGTTGCTAACCTTTCTTGTAATTGCCAATTGAACTTGAGGAATCCTTATTCCTCTTGGCGACCAGGAACTAATGAGCTGTGAGTCCCTACAATCATTGACCTCTTCGAGGATTGTGCTGCTGATCAGATGTGAGTCCCCACTATCAGTGATCAGTCACAGCAAATCTCTGGAAGTATTTCTTTACTTGTTGAAAATATTGTGAAGGCATCAGTGTCTCAATGTCCCTGAAAAGTAGAGGAAAAGAGACCAGGTAAATTTGTATCACTTTCCAGAAATTATCAGTCACTTACTGATATGTATTTTTAAAAAACTATAGTTAGATCATGCAGTTTAAATTCACTGCTGTTTCTGCAGTCATCTGCTTGCTTGTCCACAGTCCTTTTTCAGTGAGTGTATGATTTGCACTGCCTGGCCAAAAAAAAAGTCACCACCTCGATTTAACCAAACACGTAGGTAAGAGCCTTCCATTGGATAATCACTGCAGTGATCAACATCTCTCAGCTGGCAACAAGTAACTCTGACTGATGCCGTCAGTAGCTTCTCATGTGGAACACTTATCCTGTGGTCGTTGAAAAGTGGTTACTCCGTGTCCGAAGGGTCAAATTATTGGCCTGCATCGAAAACGACCAAGGAGATTGCTGAAACTACTAAAATTGGGTTAAAAACTGTCCAATGCATTATTAAGACCTGGAAGGGTAATGGTGAACTGTCAACCTAGGAGTAGAAATTGGTAGGAAAACAATCAAGAATGATCATGATCGGAGACTACCAAGACGCTGGGTGAAGTTTCATCCTTAAAAAATCGACAGGAGAACTCATGGCTGTGTTTAATTGTGAAAGTAAGAGCATGTCCACACAATGCAACAAGAACTTGGAGGATTGGGACTAAACAGCTGCGTGGCCACAAGAAAGCCACTTGTTAATGAGGCTCAAGGGGAAAAACAACTTTAGTTTGATAGGAACCATAAAGATTGTGCTGTGGAGCAGTGGAAAAAGGTCATGTGGTCTGATGAGTCCAGATTCACCCCATTCCAGACCGATGGCTGTGTCAGGGTAGGAAAGGAAGCCCATGAAACGATGCACCCGTCATGCATAGTGTCCACTGTACAAGCTTCTGGAGGCAATGTTATGATCTGGGGTCGCCTCAATTTGTCAGGTCTTGGCTCAGCAACATTATGAAGCAATAAAATGGAAGATAACAGATAGCAGGCTACTAGAACGTACAGAATGATCAAGTTATCCTCTCAATGGATTTTTTTAATCCCTTACAGCATAGGCATAGTCCAGGATGACAATGTCAAGATTCATCGAGCTTGAGGAATCATTTTCGCACATCAATTGGCCACCGCAGAGTCCAGACCTTGACCGATTGAAGGTCTTTGGGATGTGCTGGAGATGGCTTTGTGGAGTGGTTTGACTGTCTTCCATCATCAATATAAGACCTCGGCCAAAAGTTGATGCAACTCTGGTCAAAAATACACCGTGTCCCAAAAGTTCATGCACTACAGAAAAAGTCAACTCAGATTGTGAATATTCAACAGAATGCATTTTTTCAAAAGCCAGTGTATCCCCCCTGCATCTTAATTACTGCCCTCAGCCTGTGGGGCATAGAATGCACTAAGTTGTTTAGAACAGAAGGCTCAAAGTTGCCCCACTCCCGCACAGCCCTCGCATTGAGCTGCTTCATGGTGGTAGGGGGTGGGCTGTGGAAGACCTGACTCTTCAGGATACCCCAGGAGTTCTCAATCGGGTTGAGGTCCGGGGAGTTGGGTGGCCGTTCCTCTTTGTGCAGAAAGCCAGGAAGCTGCTCAGGACACCACTGCTGAGTTGAACGAGCAGTATGTGCTGGGGCACCATCTTGCACAAAGGCCATTTCCGCACGCCTTTTGAACATCTTCCTAGCAGTGACAGGGCCCAATTTATTTTTTCTGGTGAGTATGGGAAGTAGCATGCAACTCCAACAGCCCTGAAGATGACATCGCCCCCAGACCATGCAGTGGGCGCTGAACTTGACTTGTTCAGAAGGTGGCTCTTTCTTTCAATCGTCGCTGTAGATACGGTCATTTTGGCTGTTGGGAGTTGGAAATAAGTAGAGTGGGCACTCATCGGAGAAAACCCAGTTTTCCCAGTGTCTTAGGGTCATTGTGGCATACTTCTTTGTAAAAGCCAGCCGCTTCTCCTTTTGCAGTTTGGTAAGGCGAGGAATCCACTGTCTTCTATATGCTCTCAGACCCAGTTTCTCAGTTAGAAAACGATGGATGGTACTCTTAGAGACTGCTTCCCCAAGATTCTTCAGTCTTCGACTGAGTCTGTGGGAGGATTGGTGTCTCTTTCCCTTGGCCTTTCGGATGAGGTCCTTGGCCCTGGAACTCAGGACTGAGGGGCGACCTGCATGGGGCTCGTCTTCAAGGGAGTCACAACTCTGGTCTCTGCCACCACTTCTTCACCCATCGTATGCTTCTGCCAAGGTCCTGAGCTCCTCCCTTCAAGTTTTCCCTGCCCTGCGCAAGGCAATGGCTTGAGCATGGACCTGAGGCTCTGAAAGAGCAGCCTTTCCAGGTTTTTGTTTGGCCATCATGGCAGCCCTACCAAAAAGGTTCTCTCAGTGACAGTTCTCTCTTGGTTCCTTGGTCAACCAAGAAATTTATAGGCCTCTCGCAAACAGATGAACTAATTAAACAACCTCACAACACCTGGCTGACCAGGTGCAACCCATTTTGGAGACAGACCTGTTGCCCATTGGGGTCCATGAACTTTTGGGACACGGTGTAAATGTTTGAACATTGCTTAAGATTGTTGAAACAATGCCAGGACGAATGCGCGCGTGATCAAAGCTAAAGGTGGTCTAACGAAATATCAGACTGTGTGACTTCTTTTTTTGGCTGGGCAGTGTATATGCACTGTATTTTTATTTTGTTAGCGAGGGGAGATGGGTGCTTCTTTCCTCCGTCTCATCCCCCACTCCTTCCATCTCTCCCTCCAGCCCCCCCGCCACCTCCACCAAGCGAAAGGCCCCCTCCTCAGACCCCACCAGGCCCCCCAAGAAGAGGCAGAAGAAGAAGGCCCTGCCCCTGGATGAGGACACCATGGTGGCCCTGGCGCTGTCTCGCTCCATGGTGGAGGAGGAGAGAGAGAGAGCGAAGGAGTGGGAGAGAGAGATGGAGAGAGAGCGGGAGGTCCTGGGCACTGCTGTTCCTGAGGCTGCTGATGCAAAATTGCCTGGGTTGCAGTGGAGAGCTGAGGCTGGTAATGCTGAAGTGTTTCTGTGTTTATTTGTGTGTGTGTGTGTGTGTGTGTGTGTGTGTGTGGGTGTGGGTGTGGGTGTGTGTGTATGCGTGTGCAAGTGCGAATGTGCATGCATGCGTGTCTGTGTGTGTGAAGCCGTGTGTGGTGCTGGGTGGGAGTGTGAGCGTGAGTGTGTGTGTGTGTGTGTGTGTGTGTGTGTGTGGGCTTTGGTGGGGGGAATGTGGGTGGGAGTGTAGTGTATGTGTGTGCAAGTGTGTGCGTGTGTGTGAAGCCATGTGTGGTTCTGGGTGCAAGCGTGAGTGTATGTGTGTGCGCGTGTGTGTGTGGGCGTGTGTGTGTGTGTGTGTGTGGGCATTGTCAGTGAGATACAGTTCTAAACAGATTCTAAAAATGTCTACAGTGATAACATTGTTAGCATCATCTTGATGGAGGAAAACATTCTTTAAATATGCTTCTGTCTTTATCATTGGCCATTTTGAACTTGAAAATTCAGATGGATTTTTTAAATTGGTTGTCTGTATTACCGGCCGTGTGTAAAGTTGGCTTTTTGTGTGGTGTTGTGTGTTTCCGTCTCCATGTTGACCTTAGGCGGCGTGTTTCTGTCCTGTATTTGCTCCCCCATGCACTCCACAGGTAAGAGGCGGGGCAAGAAGAAGGACTGGCCCCCGGCCCCGCCCCCTCTCCTGCTGGTTCAGGACCCTGAGACGGCCCTGAGGCGCCTTCAGAACCGAGTCTCCGCCCTCCTGCTGCGCTCCCGCCCCCCCTGTCCCCCAACCCCTCCCCGCCCAGCCAGCTGCCTCCCGGGCTGGAGTGGCGCTGCCCCCCTGTGGCAGAAGAGCGCACTGCATGATGGAGGGGGCTGTTCTGTGGAGCAGTTCTACACCCCTGCCCTCTGCCCACCCGTCCAGCCCTGGGACGCCGCCATCGTCAAGGTGAGGGGCTGCATCTATGTAAAGCTCTCTTCCGAGCTCTGCTCTGCTGCTGTCTCCCACCACACACCTGCTTCTAATTTCAGAAATGTGGAATCACTCAATCCATCCAACCATCATTTAGCCCAGGAGTAGCCAACCATAGTCCTTGAGAGCTACACTATGTACTGGTTTTTGTTTTTACCGTCTTAACCATTTAACCAGGCAAGATGAGTTAATTATCTAATAATCTGCTATCGTTTATTAATTAAGTCCTGAATAACAGCAAAAACCAGCAAACACTGTAGTCCTCCAGGCCCACAGTTGGCCTCCTCTGATCTACTCTAACTGCTCAACTGCAGCTTAGGATTCCCGTGGCAGCTGGGAAGGCAGAGTGACCCAGATGTGCTCGACCCAGCAACTTCTGCCGGGTCATTGCAGGGGCATCACATGGGCGATTCTAGGCCAGACATGTTCCGATGTGTCCTGGGAATATGCACTTGGAATACTCTACAGATCACCCTAAAGTATATCATTTACTGTCATGCTCTCTCTCTCTTACCGTGCATTTCCACCTAACGCGAAGTAAGATATTTCCACGCTTTACTCGAGCGAGTTTCACAGCAGTATTGTTTTTATTTCTTGCTTTGAAGATTCTTGGCTCTGTTCACAGGGAAATTACATTCAGTTCTGTTGGAGGTCTAATTAACTTTGATCTGCAACTTCGTACTGCCGTCCAATAACAGTGCGAGCTGAGCAATGTTTATCCCTCAAGGGGCAGTTCTTATGAGGAATCTTTGGAAAATCAGCAACAAGATCTGGCAGCGCTAATCTTCCTGTGCTAACATCACAAACATTTCACTCAATGAACATTGTGCCCGCTTGAGAATAAAAATAAAACTGATGATGATGTTATATCTGATGTTGAACTAGACCACTATTTTTGTGAAATTGTGTTACATTGGTTATTTGATACAGCTTGCTAGCTTTCCTGTTCTCTCGAGCAACATAATTGCAGTTTGAAGAGTGTCGCTAGCGTAGCTAGCCAATGTAGCTGCCAGTTGCAATGATGCTATTCCAGCCATTACTAGCACAATTTTTTCGCTCAAGTTGAATATTTTCAACTCGGGTGAGGCATTCTCATTTGTTAGCTCAAATATTATTTAATTCGATCTAGTATTTGTTAAATATGCTGGAAAAGTTGTATTTTATTGTTCCCACATGGTTTTTAGCCCTTTCACCCCCACCAGTACCCAGTTCTCGCTGCTATTTCTCCCCATGGCCTTTGTTGACATTCAAACTAAATTCCTGGCTGTCTGTTCTCATTCCTGATAGTTAAAAGAAACATAACAAAAAGAGTGTCATATGGCACTATTGGGGGAAAAATGCCAGTCACGCAAGAGTGCCATATGGCACTACTGGGGGTGAAAGGGTTAATGTTTCCTCTCCCCTGTCTCTGGTTAAATGTATCCGCCCCCCTCTCCCTGTAGGAAGTGCAGACTCCAACCCCTCCCACCCACACTGAGATGATGCCCCCTGCTCATCAGCCCCCCTGCCCCGCCCCCTCCACTCCCGGATTGGGCAGCCAGGTGCTGGGTGACCTCATCGAGCTGGCAGAGGAAGGAATGACCCTAACACAGTGGGGCTATGCCCCCAATGTTGACGCCGCCTCTGACTCCACCCCTGATCCTGAGCCCATGAGGAGTGAGTTTAACACAAGCGCGTGCACATACACCTCTTTGTACTTCTATCCTTGTGAGGACATTACATTGACTTCCATTCATCCTTCGTGTATCTCTACAGCCTTTCCCTAATCTTGACAATAAGCAACACGTGCCTAACCCAAACCTTTACCCAAACCTTAACCTGTCGCTAATGTAACCTCAACCTCAGCCTTAACTAATAAGTCACTATTTGCCTTTGTAGTTGTGAGGACTAGTACTCACTGTGTAGGAAGTGCAGGAACCCACTTGCGCACACACACACACACACACTCATCGACACACACGCTGATATTGATGCTCTCCTCTCTCTCTCTCAGGCAGGGACTGCGATGAGGCTGAGCTGAGGCTCAGTGGCTTTATCCCAGAGAGACTGCACAGAGCTGGAGCCACAAACAGCACCGTGAGAACCGGGACTTCTCCTGTCCTCCTCCACTTCTCCTGTCCTCCTCCACTTCTCCTGTCTCCTTCTCCTGTCTTTCCATCCCTCCTGTCCTCCTCCACTTCTCCTGTCCTCCTCCGCTTCTCCTGTCTTCCTCCACTTCTCCTGTCCTCCTCCACTTCTCCTGTCCTCCTCCGCTTCTCCTGTCTTCCTCCACTTCTCCTGTCCTCCTCCACTTCTCCTGTCCTCCTCCGCTTCTCCTGTCTTCCTCCACTTCTCCTGTCTTCCTCCACTTCTCCTGTCTCCTTCTACTGCTTTATCCCTCTTCTTCTCTCTCTCTCTGTCTCCCTACTGCTTTATCCCTTGACTTCTTCTCTCTCTCTCTCCTACTGCTTTATCCCTCGACTTCTCTCTCTCTCTCCCCCCCTGCTTTATCCCTCGACTTCTCCTCTCTTTCTCTCTCCCTCTACTGCTTTTATCCCCTCTTTCTTTCCGTCTCCCTCCTGCTTTATCTGCCTTCTCTCTCTCTCCCTCTACTGCTTTATCCCTCGACTTCTCTCTCTCTCTCTGTCTCCCTCTACTGCTTTATCCCTCTTCTTCTCTCTCTTCTTCCCCTCCTCCTCTCTTTCTCTGTCACCTTATACCGCTTTTATTGCCTCTTTCTTTTCCTCTCCTGCTGTCTGCCTTCTCTCATCTCGATCTCACATTATTTGTCACGTTATACCCCTCTCTCTCCCTCTCTCTCCCATGCCCCTGTCTGTGCTGCTCCCTGCTAAGGCTGTGTTGTATTTTCACCCCTGGTCCTGTAGGGGGCGCTGTCTAAGCTGGCTGCAGATCTGAGCAGCATGGTGAATAACCCCCAGCTGAGTGATGTGCAGCTGCAGGTGGACAGCGGGGAGGTGTTCTTCGCCCACTCGTTCATGTTGTATGCACGCTGCCCCCTGCTGGTGCAGATGGTAAGTTCACCCAGTACCTGGTGTACATTATTCTTCTTATGCTCTTTGGTGATGTACATGTCCAGTAAGGGTCTTAATAAGGTCCCCTATTGCTTCATGTAATGTCAGAGTCAGAGTAAATATCTCAGTGTAAACCTCTCAGAAAGCAGTGATAAAGTGATATTGTAACCACTGCTTTCAGGTGTATGACTTTGGACTCGGCACTAAGGAGGAGGTCTCTTTGTTTCTGTGTGTTTGTGTTTAAATATGCCTGTGACACGGACTCCTCAGGTTAAGATTAGGGAAAGGCTGTAGAGACACCCAAAGAACCGATGGAAGTCAATGTAATGTCCTCACAAGGATTGAAGTACTAGGGTCTGTGTGCATGCCTAAGTATACACGAGTGTGTATATATACAGTATGAGTGAGGTGTACTTGTGAACACTCTCAGGTGCATGACTGCGGATTCTGTGAGTGTGTGTTATAAACGTATGTGATTCTCTCTCAGATGCATGACTCTAGGTTTGGTTGTGTGTGTGTGTGTGTGTGTGTGTGTGCGTGCACGCGTTTATGTTCTGAATGTCTGCGACTCTCTTGGGTGCAAGACTCTGGGTTTGGTAGTGTCTTTGTGTGTGAGACTGTGTGTGTGTGTGAGTGCAGTTGAGCGTGTGTTGTGATATGTCTATGACCCTCTCTCCGGCAGGTGACTCAGTGTTCAGTGTGTGTGTGTCTGAGAAAGAGTGTGTGTTGTGAATAGACTGCAACTCTCAGGTGCATGACTCAGGTTCTGTGAGAGAGCGTGTGTCTGAGTGTATGTGTGAGAGAGAGAGCGAGTGTGGGTTGTGAATATGTTTGTGATTGTCTCTCAGGTGCATGACTCAGGGTTCGGTGAGAGAGTGTGTGTGAGAGTGAGAGAGAGAAAGAGAGAGTGGGTTGTGAATATGTCTGTGACTCTCTCTCAGGTACATGACTCAGGATTCGGCGTGGAGGAGGAGGGCATGCCCAGTGCTCGCCGAGTGTTGCTAGGCGACGTGCCTGGGGAGGCTGTGCACGCACTGCTGCAGTACCTGTACTGTGCCCAGTGCCCGTTCACGCCCATGCTGCTGCCACACCTGCAGGGGCTGGCACACAGGTGCGCTGTTGATTTATTTAGAGTTCATTTGATTCGGTCAAAAACATTTCAACATGGATTTGTATAAACTCCAATTCAACACAACATGACATATAATGGCTTTGATATCATATGCTAGAAATGGCACCCTTAAAGATGTTATTATTGTAAATAAAATCTACCAAAATTAAACCAGGAATTAAATTCCACTTAAGTTTTTATCTCGGTGTTAAGGAACTATATTGAGCCATTACTTCCTGTTTCATTAGGTTATAAAACGAGACAACACATATGCAATATCCCTTTGTCATTTAGCACCATGAAGAAAACAAAACAACTGTCAGTTCAAAAGAGCCCGATGGTCATAGACCTTTATAAATCAGGTCATGGCTACAAGAAGATTCACAAACGATTGAATATGCCACTGAGCACTGTCAGGGCAATTATTAAAAAATTCCAAAGATATATAACTGTTGAAAGCCTTAAGGGTAGAGAACACAATGGCATTTTGCCCCCCAGGATACTGAGGAGGATGGTGAGAGAAGCAACAAAATCCCCAAGAATCACTGAGAAGGAATTACAGGCCTTGGTGGCATTTTGGGGGTCGCCAGGTTTCAAAAGCACCGTCGGGCGCCACCTCCACAACCACAGGCTATTTGGAAGGGTTGCCAGAAGAACGCCTTTTCTGACCAGAAGACATAGAAGCAAGGGCTTGGAGTTTGTCTAACGTCATTTAAGTTATGACTAGAACAAGGTGCTTTGGTCAGATGAGACCAAAATTGCATGTTTAGGTCAGATACCAGTTCTGTGACAAGGAAATCAGTGTTCTGCAATGGCCACCTCAGTCACCAGACCTCAATCAAATCGAAAACCTGTGGGCTGAGTTGAAGAGGGCAGTTGATAAACGCAAACCCAATAATGTAAATGATCTTGGAAGGATCTGCTTAGAGGAATGGTCCAAAATCCCGCCAAATTTGTGCCTTAAAGGCTGCATCAGCGATATGACGTCACTATTGTTGACAGTTGAAACGTTCTCAAAACACAACAGAGCCGCTCGCCCCTCCCCTTCAGAAGCTTGGAACATGAACCCGCTTTTCTTAAAGTGAAACTTCTGAGTAAAGCTGCTTTCACACGGAGAAAAAACGAATTTTTTGCCGCGACAGATTACATTCGAAGTCAATGCAAAGATGCAAATACACGCGAAATGCGTGTATTCACGCGTCTTTGCATTGACCTTTAAAGTCATCTGTCGCGCGAAAAATTTGTTTGGCGTCTGGTGTGAAAGCAGCTTAAGAATGGCTCACTCAGCTGGGAAAATGGCCGTGTACAGCTCGTTGTGATAAACGCCCAGTAGCAACAATGACGCCCACTGCCAGACGATAAATTTACACCATTAGTGCTAGCTACAACAAGGTATCTGACAAGCATCTTTGCTCGGCATTACAAAATGACTATTAACAACGTCACATAGATCACCACTTTTAGCTAAACTTATCACGCGGTTATACATTCATCGGCAATTTCAACTCTGAGTACTAACCAGAGAAAAAATGTTATCACACAAAACACAAACTCTGGTTTGATCAGACAGAATTAGCAAACTCACTAGCTTGCCAACTGAGAGTTAGCAAAGGTTGCTAACTCGCTCCAAAGAGGAAATATTGATCTCTCTACTGTTTGATTCATTCTGACCTGCATGATGTATGCAAGATAGCCTTACAAAAACAATACAAGAGCTTCCCTCAATTTTGCTTGGGACGGCAATTTACAATTCACATCCAGCCGAGTTAGCACCAGCTGTACTCACCTCAAGTAGAAACAAGGCGACCTGGGCGTCAGAATTAAAAGCATTCAACTCCCGGAATTCTCTCCAACGTTGGTATGATTTCCCTATGTTTATTCGGGACTTCTTATAGGTGAGATCGCGTTCCTTTTTCCTCGACATGCACTACTTTGAGCGTCTCTTTTTCAGTTTAGCTTCCACCATGCTTCACTCTGCAGCATCTCTAGTGCCACTGCCAGTTCCTTTCGTTGCTCAGTCCCACCCTCTTGTCGTGCATGAGCACGGAACTGGCGCAGAAGACCCACCCCTGCCCTCCGATTCGTTGGAACACTTTTGTTGATGTTTGGGGACGCGGGTAGGTCCCCACGATTTTCTGTATCTTTCTCAGTGTCCACCTGGCTGTAGGGGGCCTACAGAGACCAAAGTTTTTCACCGCCCACTCATGAGAGGAGCTGCTAACAGTTCGTGAGGAAAAATCTCCTGTATGTGACAAATTATGTTTTGGCTCAGAATCGCTGATACAACCTTTAACCTTGTCAAAAATTGCAGGAAAAGACTCCATGCTGATGCATAGAAATCTACTGTGTATCAAATGATTTGGTTGTTTCCATCAAAACATTAATAAAGTATTTCACACGTCCGTATATTCCGTTTCTCTACAATTATATTGTTTATATTTGTTTTGGATTGTTTGCGCCTTGCCAGTCAGGGGTGCCAGTAATTTTGGAGCCCCAGTATATACAGTGTACGTATGCATATTTGTGTGTATGTCTGTATATGTGTTCACTTTTATGTATATTATATGTAGCTATACATGTATGTGTGTGTATAAATGTATGTATATATTCACGTGTGTGTGTGTGTGTATGTTACAGGTGGGATCTCGGGGAGCTCTCTCGGCTGTGTCAGGGTTACACAGGAGGGTCAGTGTTGCCCCCAGAGCAGCAGTGCAGAGAGGAAGAGGAGGATGAAGAGGAGTGTGGGGAGCAGAGGTTCCTGGAGCTGCTGCGCTCCATGTGGGAGGGAGAGGAGGAGCAGCAGGGGGAAGGAGAGGGAGAGAGAGAGGGAGAGGAGACGCAGGATGGAGGGGCCGAGGGAAGAGTGGACGAGGAGGAGCTCCTGGAGATTTATGAATTCGCCGCAACGCAGAGGAGGACTCGGCGGGAGGGAGAGGGGGATTGTGGGAAGGCCGCCCGAAAACTGAGGAGGGAGAGGAAGAGAGGGAGCACAGAGAGAGGAGGGATGACCTTTCACCCCTCCGCCAGACCGACATCCCCGCTGATCCCCGCGCTGCTTCAGAGGCCAGCACTCCTGATTGGCTCAAATCCGGTCACATGAGCCAGGCTCCTCCAATCACAGGGATACGGGGCGCGGGACACGAGGGGGCGTCCCAGCCCAGCCCGGGGCGCAGGTCCTGCGGCAGCCTGAATAGGAGTTATGAGCGGCTGTTCTCAGAAACGTGGGGCGAGCATGCCGAGACGTCGCAACAGGAAATGCAGTCCTCCCGCAGCCAGGCGCTCATAGACCTGTCCACGTCAGCGCGACTTGTTATGGGCTGTGCTTCCATCCGCAGGCGTGTTCAGGTCGGTGTTGATGGGCGAGCGTCCAATAGGCGCACTGGCGGGAGGGCAGCCAATCACAACGCGAGCCGGAACTGATCGAGCTGTCTGATTCGGGAGAGGAGCTCGACCCTGGAGCCCCCTGCAGCCACCTCGTCCTCTCACTTTCCCTCGTTTCTCCGGCCCCACGGACAGATGTAGAGGCGTGGGGTGATGCCAGCCAGAGGTGGACAACAGCGCCCGAGGTCTCTGGCTGATCCCCGGGACCCCGCCCCCTCCTGCCCAGCCGACACAAGCCTCCATCTCCACCCAGACTCGCAGCAGCATGCGCCGCACGAGACTCTTCTCCCTGCCCAGACCTTCCTCATCATCCTCTTCCTCCCCCAGAGCCCGCCCCTCTCTCCCGCTCGAGCTCCGCCCCAGAATCTGACCCCGCTCATGACCTCAGCGGCCCCGCCCCCTCGTTCATAGCTCAGCCTACCCCTCTCAGACTGCCGGACCCCCTCTCAGCCTCAACTCTCCCCAGAAACGTTCTGAGCAGGGGGGTGCTATCCTCTCCCCCTGTCGACAGCAGCACCCCTCTCGCCCCGGACCTCCCGAAGCGGCATTGGAGTGCCACCTACAGTCCAGCTCTGGCAGTGTAGCAGGAAGCACGCCTCTGCGGCTTCGCCTCTCAGACTCTCCCAGCTGGTCGAGGAGGAAGAAGGGATGGAGGCGAAGCAGAGGCGGGGTCGTCTCCACCGCTGATGGACGACCCGCCAATGGCCTTCGACGATTCGTGGGGCCTGGGGGGGGGGGAGGTGGCCGGGATCCGTGCTTCAGCTTGAGGTTAGACTCTAGTGCAGGGGCCAGCCAAGCAGAGCAGGGCTCTGGAGAGGCCATTCCCCTGGCCCCTCCCCCTCAGCAGCCCTTGGATCCCACCAGCTCTTACACCAGCCTGCTGGACTCGAAGGTCTGGGACGACTGGGGGGAGGAGCCAGAGGAGGGAGCCGGCCTTCCTCTCTCTCAGAGGGTGCAGAACATGGCCGCCACACAGGGAGTCGAACAGCTGAAAACTCCAGGTACCACCTGCTACCCTCCCACCAGTCTGCGGGGTTCACCTGAGCATTTTAATTGAGTTTGGCCATGCAGCCATAACTTCGCAGTCCCAGAATCTGATTTAGCCTCCAGTGTGTTGTTGATATCATACTACATTAAGTATTTAAAAACATTGAAGACCAGTTTCCCCACCAGACAGCTTTTAATGCTCTGAAATGATAAATATCCTTGAAAAAATTTGTTGAACCCTGTGATAGCCTTGTGAAAAGGCTTGAACAATAGCAATAACCATCACTGCGTGCTAACAGTTAAACTCTGAGCATGTTAAGAGGACTTCTCTCGGTAAAATTGTGGTGGAAATAGTCTTTAACAGTGGCTCACATTTTTCCATGGGGTCCATTTGCTTAGCTTCATTTGCTCAAACTGTCAGGGTTCCCTGCAAAGTCCTGGAATCAAGCCAGATTGTTTACGTACTGCATTGTGCACTGTCCTGCAATTCTTTGAGAAGCTCTGTTACATGATTTTTTTTGGTTTTTTTTTGGGTGTGCGTGCGTATCTTCGTTTGTAACCTTCAGTGACATCACGCCCAGTAAAAGCCCCGCGCCCCCTGGTGCCCATCACCCCCCATGCCTGGCTACTCAGACATGGACACACCTGAACTGAAAGGCCCAGCTCAACAGGTGGGCTCAGGCACTCCCAGCGGAAGGGTGTTTGGTTAAATCCCTTCCGGTGTCAGATGACAGGCATCAGGATATTCTCAATCTGATGTCACTGTTCATCCTTATAATGAAGCGATGTTGTTCTAGAGCACTAGTCTAGGAAGTTAGACTTTAGAAAAACATTTCAGAGGATTCAAATTTGTTCCAAAAAGAGGTGAGGACATTCTAATGTCATATCCTGTGATGTCACAAGGGCACCTGGCTGTGTTGTTTGTGCTCTCAGGTTCGAGGGTCGACCGTTGCCCCGGCGACAGATGGTATTAAAAGCTGAAAGGGAGATCACCAGTTCACCCACCAGCTGCTTAGCTCTGAAGAGTCTGATGAGGACCACCCAGGCCCCGCCCCCCTCGCTAAACCCCTGCCTGGCTCCACCTCTGTGGCATTCAAACGGCCTGAGGGACCTGCTCATGTGGGGGTGTGGCCTGTGGACTCCTCCCAGAAAGGGGCAGGGGCAGAGGAGGAAGCGGGGTTATCTGCCTCTCGGGGATCTACTGCCTCTTCTTTGCAAACAGTAGGAATCGGAGGAGGTGAGGACTCTACCTCGTGCTATCTCCTGTGTGGGTATGTGGTTAAGCGGGTCTCTGATGTGTGCCTGATGTGCATTTTGGAGCGTGTGTGGTTTATATAGGACTGTGTGATGTGTGTGTCTGTTTTGCATAGGAATGAGTAGTGTGCTCTAGTATGATTTTTTTATAGGGCTGTCTCGTGTCGTTAGTGTGCGGTTTTAATCATAACCCTGATGACTCTTCTCCGCCCACAGGTCAAACCGGAGCTGTGTCTCGTCGGGACTTCGAGTTCGGACTGCGAGGCGCCCGGCATCCCAGAAGCGTCGCGGGAAGCGGGCGCTGAAGCGTGCGGAGTTTGATCGGCGGCCGGGCTTTGCGGCCGTGTGCTCATCTACGAGCCCCTGGTGCTCCGGGAACTGCAGGCCCCAGCTCAGAGCAAGCGGCGTCGCCTCGGTGCCAGCAAGCTGCTCGACTTCCTCGACTCCCCGGGCCTCCACCTTCACCACCGCTAGCCCTCCAAACCAGCTCCGCCTGCGCCAGAGAGGGGTAAGGGGAGGGCCGCAGGAGGGGCGGGTCAGCCAAAACCTCAGATTGAACCAATCAGGGGAAGAGAGATCATATATTTTATATACAGTGTATTAAGTATTTAATTAGACACTTAGTTTTGAAAGGGCTGCAATTCTTCACGATTCGCGTTGGCCGATTTAATTGTACCCAGATTTAAGAAGAAAGGGTTTCTTCTGAGACAATGAAACATTACGCTTCGGCGTTGGGTTAACCGTGAAGGAAATAGGACACTTTAAAACTGTTCTCCACTTTCTAACGGAGCTCGCTATAAACATTGTTATCATGTTGAAATGGAAAGTAGAGATGGTTGATGAACCTCAGGTATTGGATACTGCAATCATCCAATCAGGAGGTGACATGATGACCATGGTTTGTCTTCAGCCTATCGGTTAGCCCTCTGTACTGCTTTGCATATACATGATTGGTCTTACTCCCATCAGCCCGACAGCAGGGTAAATTCTGGTGGACCTTCACGGGACATCTTTGTGCGTCGAATGAAATAATATGCAACCATTGTTTGTGGCTTCGTGCATAAATTTTGGTATTCACTGTCTAGCGACTGACATTTTCTCTGACTTCTATCGCTAGTTACAGGTTCTGGAAGTTTCCCAATTCAGTGACATTCCCTCATTTCATGTTTACTGGCTTTTGCGCGTCAGTGCTTGTTTGCAATGCTGTGTCTGATTTAATGAAGAGACTTTTGAAAATTATGAAATTAAAATGAGCTCACGCTTTGATTTTGAGGATGGTAACATTTTTAACTCACTGGAACAAAAGATAAGCTGCCATTTGTGTAGCAAGAGAACTAGAACATCGCGTTAATTAATCGCGATTAATTTAAGCGCAATGAAAGTAACTGCCACTATGAGGCAGACAGACGTGCTTGCTTATTACCTTTTCTATGACACATGCCTAATGCGGTCATTTGAAATGCTTCCGGGAAGAAAACTGTGATTTGAAGTCTGCTAATTACCAGCGAGGTTGGACAGCCTCCATCGCCTTGGCATAATTAGCTTACCTTAAATCAATTCCCGTGTACTTTGCCTAACTTGCAATCAAGCCATTTATTAAGCCAACTGACTAATCAAAACCAAAATGTGGCCAATAATGATTAAGAAGAGATAATGAGAAGCAGACAGACCTAACCAGGCTGCTGTGTTAGACTGAAACAATTTCAATAATCTGGACAAATAGCAGACCTCTGATTCCACCTCATAGGAATTTTGTATGCATTATTAAAGATATTTCTAAAAAAAAAATGAAAGTATTCAAAGATGGCCCTGGTTGTAAGAGCTTAAAAATATAGGCTACGTGAAGTGGAAAACATTTTGTGAAGCATATCGACGTGAATCGAGAGAGAAATGTTTGCATTGCAGGCAATAGTCAAATGCACCGAAGATTTGGCAATGCACGCTTCAGGCGAATCTTTTGCCGCAAATTTATAGCTTTTTATTAGATAATTGAACGAGAGTAATTTAAAATAATGTAACTCATAGCACTTGATTTTATTTACTTTTGAGCGTCTAAATAACCAACAGTGAAGGTGGAAAACATTCTGTTTAAGCGTATAGAACGTGACATGTAAATTGTTAACGCATTTGAAATTCTTCAGCCTGGTTAGGTCTGTCTGCTTCTCATTATCTCCTCTTAATCATTATAGGCCACATTTTGGTTTTGATTAGTTAGTTGGCTGAATAAATGGCTTGATTGCAAGTTAGGCAAAGTACACGGGAATTGATTTAAGGTGAGCTAATTATGCCAAGGCGATGGAGGCTGTCCAACCTCGCTGGTAATTAGCGGACTTCAAATCACAGTTTTCTTCCCGGAAGCATTTCAAATGACCGCATTAGGTATGTGTCATAGAAAAGGTAATAAGCAAGCCCGTCTGTCTGCCTCATGGTGGAAGTTACTTTTATTGCGCTTAAATTAATTGCGATTAATTAAGGCGACAGCCCTAATTAGAACCAGGGACGACGCCAGGATTTTGTCGCTCCTGGTGCTAATGGGGGGCTTGACCAAAACTTGGGGTGCAAAGAAAACAGTCGATTTTCGCGACTTCAGTTATTTTTAATAGTTAATTAGGCAGTTCTTGTTTTTTCAATAAAAGCAGATCATGGTGCATACAGCACATTCAATATAAATGTAGTTTTTGATTACAGTTGCCCTTGGAAAATTCAGAACAATAGCTATAAGCCTAATACAAGCGACTACAAGGCACAAACGTCTTTCACGCGCAAAGGTGAAAGACTTCAGCACGGAAAGCACCATCTGAGCCACAGTTAATGACACCGCAATAGCTACATCCAAAATGTGAAACAAGTGCATATTTCATATGCACCATCAGAAAACATCACAACTTCAGGAATGAAATTAATAATACCCAAAGTGTAGCCACAAGGCGTAGCGCAGTGCGTTCTGCCCATGTCTGTTAACGGTGCGCGTACTTTTAAAACAAACTGCAAGGCTATCACAACCTTAGCGATTATTTTTACTCCAAAATTAGGCTGGCCGTCAGAATACACGTGTCTTCTTAGTCCATCCAGATCAGCGACTGAATCATGTTCCTACGAGCCCTCCTCCCCCTAAAAACGAGACAGTAAAAGTCGTTTGTACAAGCAGCTTAATACAACCCATGGTTATGGTACAAGGTTAAAGCGACCTCAGATGCAGACTTTCCTGCTAATTAGTTTGTGTTAATGCATAGCACCCAAGCATTCTACATCTGAAATCAATATATGCTAAAAAAAATTGAGGGCGGTTAACAAGTTAACAAGACTGGGACATTATAAGACCGCTAAGGAAGAGCCTGTCCTCCCCCTAAAAATCACACAGCCTGGAGGCTTAAAAACAACGGGGAGTGCTTCAAAAATGATTGTTTTTTGCGATTATTGTCATGACCCGAAAACGAAACTCTATCTAGCAAATCTGAGAATACAAAACGTAGAAAACACGGTAATGGAAACACAGTCTGATATCACATTTGCTCTCCGATCTGCAGTATTAGTCATCGAAGCCAAGGGCTAATAAATAGACTATTGGACTTCTGCAGCAGACCAGCTAGTTTACTCGTAATTTCACGTATTGTGCACTTACATCGTTATTGTCAGACGAGTATTTACAGATTTGCCGCATGCGAATGCATTGCCATTCTCATCAAGCTGTGATTGGCTGATGGCACGTACAATGGTACCACAGCCAACTGACTTCCAGAAAAAGATTTCGCAGCCTGGCATGCCGTACAAGCGCAGACAAATAGCCCTCTCCCCCCCACCCAGACGCACACAAAACCCGCGCGACACGAGCACGCAGCCAGCAATCGGACTGGGACAGAATGGCGAGTAATTACCTTTCACATATTCCTTTATTCAAATAAATAAATTAACTAATTCATTAATTTTAAAAAATGCTTGAGGGGGCTAAACTGGGGCTACGTAGAATTGTGACGGGGCTATAGCACCCCCTAGCCCCGGTGTAGCGCCGTCCCTGATTAGAACATATGGCACCTGGTTTAATGATTAGCATATATTTTCCCCAAAACTCCCTGTAACTTCCATTTACCAGTAGTAATAACATGGAACAGTTGGGATAAAGGTCATTCTGAACAAGCTCACCTTTTATAGCACCTAAGTGTACTAAGTGTTAAGTTAAAGCTGCAGTTGGTAAGTCTTATAAAAGAAACTTTTTTGTCATTTTTGCTAAAACTGTCACTGTGTACAGACAGTATTACATAAAACTAGTACTCTGTAATTAAAAAAAGGCTCCTTTAAACCCACCTTATGGAAGCCCATAGTGGACAATATTCAAATGAAAATGTCATCCCACTATTGCATTATAATTTTCCACTTATGAATGAGTTATTTGAGACAACATTAAATTTAAAATGCATTAATCCAATTATCACTTTCATTTTCACATACACATATGGGAAATCTATGACTATATTCAAATGATAATGAAATGCTGATTGACATTTAATTTTCAAAGTCATGCTCTGCAATACAGTGGACAATATTCAAATGCAATAAGCAAAACAGCACCCCCAGCCTATTACATTTACATTTACATGTCATCACGCTCTTTTAGGGTCAACATGATAATGAAAATGCTGTTTTCTAATCACTTGGAAATAATAATGATATAATAATGATGACGACATTTGACATTTCATTTTCAAAGACTTATCCTGCAATACATGGGACAATATTCAAACGCAGTAAGGGAAACAGCGCCTCCCAGTCCATTGCATTTTCAAATACATGTCACCACGCTCTTTTTGGGCCACAATGAAAATTAAAATGCAATCTGTCAGCGTCTCATCAAGGCGGGTTTTCCGCTAGGACATCACTCATTAGGGGCGCGAGCGGAAACCATGTTCCTCATTTGCATACCAACCAATCAGCTTCTGGGTAGCGCTTGTACGCACGGAGGCTTACTGATAATAACATGACGGCTAGACTGCTATGTATTGTGTGCCATCGCGCATTAAGCTATGCTGCGCCTTGGATGTAGCCATCTTGGCAGCTAGTATGCTAGCTACCGTTAACTAAGGAAAATATTTGTAAATGATCATCACATTAAAGCGATGTGATTTGATTTTTGCCCCAACTCTATTAACTGAGCTAGCTGTAATATGCATGAACTTATCCGAGGCTTCGCGGCAGTGTTGTGCAACTGCAACCCAAGTGTGATTGCAGATTTCAGAGACGTTAGCTAGCTTGCTAGTGAGTCTAAAAGCAATCGCTTAGGTACGGCTATCTAGCTATGATGCCTATTGGAGAAGCTCTTACAGCCCTGATTTGTCACTTTAAACGCCATCTCGCACACACGACCTCTTTCACCATTGATTAGCAGCTTCTTCTACCTAAAGAACAAACTGACAGTTCAGCCTGAGACATGTTATTTCATAGCTAGTTAAAGCAACATTATCCTTCCATGCGTGCTATAGCGTATTACATTACTCCAGATAAAACGCTATTCGTCTTCCCACCCTGCTGACGCTAGTTAGGGGAAATGTTTGTCATCATTTTTATACTTAATCGCTGTGATTCGGTTTTAGCCCTAGCTTCACAAGCTAGCTAGCCGACAGCGATTGCCCTTGTGCTTGCAGATTGTTCTTGAGCTAGCCAGGTAATGAGCTATCCATTTAAATCTCCCAGAAATCTGATAGTACTCTTGGGACGAACAAAAGTGCTGCCAAACATATCAAAGAAGTTCATATTTCAGCAGGTTAAGTTAGCAAGTGAGGAACATTGTTTTCAGCCAGTCATTAAAACTTCTCCCATTGCTACGTGGCTTGGGAATCGCGATTAAACTAGGAACAGCGGCAGCCTGACTGCTGGCCGTTTATCGGACCGTTCTGCATGATGCATACATTGTGGATGTTTCAGGAGTGGCGAACTTGCAACTCGGCAAGCACAAGAGCAATCGTCAGCTAGCAAAAACCAAATCACAGCGATTAAGTATAAAAATGATGACAAACATTTCCCCTAACTAGCGTCAGCAGGGTCGGAAGACAGCGTTTTGTCAGGAGTAATGTAATACGCTATAGCACGCATGAAAGGATAATGCTGCTTTAACTAGCTATGAAATAACATGTCTCAGGCTGAACTGTCAGTTTGTTCTTTACGTAAAACAAGCTGCTAATCAATGGTGAAAGAGGTCGTGTGTGCGAGATGGCGTTTAAAGTGACAAATCAGGGCTGTAAGAGCTTCTCCAGTAGGCATAATAGCTAGCTAGCTGTACCTAAGCGATTGCTTTTAGACTCACTAGCAAGCTAGCTAACGTCTCTGAAATCTGCAAGCACACTTGGGTTGCAGTTGCACAACACTGCTGCGAAGCCTCGGATAAGTTCATGCATATTACAGCTAGCTCAGTTAATAGAGTTGGGGCAAAAATCAAATCATATCGCTTTAATGTGATGATCATTTACAAATATTTTCCTTAGTTAACGTTAGCTAGCATACTAGCTGCCAAGATGGCTATGGCACACAGTACATTGCAGCCTAGCCATCATGATATTATCAGTAAGCCTCCGTGCGTACAAGCGCTACCCAGAAGCTGATTGGTTGGTATGCAAATGAGGAACATGGTTTCCGCTCGCGCCCCTAATGAGTGACGTCCTAGCGGAAGACCCGCCTTGATGAGACGCTGACAGATTGCATTTTAATTTTCGTTGTGTCCCAAAAAGAGCGTGGTGACATGTATTGAAAATGCAATGGACTGGGAGGCGCTGTTTCCCTTACTGCGTTTGAATATTGTCCCATGTATTGCAGGATAAGTCTTTGAAAATGAAATGTCAAATGTCGCCATCATTATTATATCATTATTATTTCCAAGTGATTAGAAAACAGCATTTTCATTATCATGTTGACCCTAAAAGAGCATGATGACATGTAAATGTAAATGCAATAGGCTGGGGTGCTGTTTTGCTTATTGCATTTGAATATTGTCCACTGTATTGCGGAGCATGACTTTGAAAAATTAAATGTCAATCAGCTTTTCATTATCATTTGAATATAGTCATAGATTTCCCCATATGTGTATGTGAAAATGAAAGTGATAATTGGATTAATGCATTTTTCAATTTAATATTGTCTCAAATAACTCATTCATAAGTGGAAAATTATAATGCAATAGTGGGATTACATTTTCATTTGAATATTGTCCACTATGGGCTTCCATACAACCTACTGCTCCTACTGCAATTTAAAAAGAATCGTTAGGACCGACCAAAAAGAACCAATTAGAGCCAGGATGGTGTCTGACAGCCGTCAAACAGTGCACATGCACGCCCCCTCCTCCCCCCTTCCTCCTCAGTTCACGCCAGAGCTCAGTCAAGCTCAAATCTCCGAGAGGGGTTCAGGAGCTTAGAGAAACTAATGGTAGCGACAACAGCCATCAGCGAGGAAAAAAAATACACCCCCCGTTATCGAAAAACAGCACACACGGCTAAGACAAGTAAAAAAGAGGACGCCAGAAGAAAAAAAAAGCACAAAAGAAAGAATTTGACAAAGCCCAGGATAAAACCAGAGTGAACATCGGAGTGGCTTTTTAGAGGTGGAAGGAACTCTGTGATCTGGAAGGATTAAAAACCGACGCAGAGTTGGCGACTTTTCTGCTTGACAGGTAAACCCCTGCTTTATTCGTTGGTTCATTTTTGCTCTGCAATGCTCTTGAAATAAGCGAGTTGGCGTCGCTCACATGCACAGCTGCTACTTAGCCCAGCCCTAACCCGCATCAATTCATTTTTGCTCTGCAAGTAAGCCAGTGAACGTCACTTACAAGCACAGTCGCTGTTCGAATAGCCAGCATCTTGTAATTGTTACAATACTCCGTAGTGCCTGTGATGTTACTGTTGAGCTAACGTTAACTATATGTTATATTTTTGTCCTGAATTCGGTGCTCGGCGCATGTGCAAACGGAAGGACGTAAGAATAGCCAAACGGAGTATCATTACGGCTGCCGTAAGAGTAGCCACTGCCGTAAATGTTGCGTTACTGGAAACCGAATATAGCTGAACGTGGCCAGCTAGTGACACCGTTTTCCGTTGCCATTTGGCTTATTTATTAGGTTAATGTAGCTAGCGAGCTTGTGGATGATGGACTTTATGAAGAAACATATTTAGCGACCGCTAGCTAGCTTGGTAGATAACAAGGGATAGGTTTAATCTTAACTATAAAGCTAGCTAGCCTCTCCATAGAATGATACCGTATCGGTAATCGCACTGAAAATGGAACGAATCCATTTGCGGCGAAGCAGCAGTAATTGTAGCTCTTGCAGCAAGTTAACATGAAAGGAGATGAGACTCAGAGCCAGAACATGACTACATCCCTACAAGGGAGGAACAATAAGAGGCAGAAACTTTGCACGAAAGTGTGGCAGCAACCTCAGTCACAGCCACAGAGACTGGTGAAGACTCAGCGAGATTTAGGCCAGCCCCTACCAACCTGTCCCTGGACCAACAGGTGAATTTATCAGTGTGTCCTTGATAATGACATGGATGGCTAAGGGGTAAAATCATTTGGATGAATCTGTGGTAATGGTGTGTCTACAGTGAGTGAGGAATTTTCATCATATACAGTGCCGTGAAAAAGTATTTGCCCCCTTCCTGATTTCTTCTTTTTTTTTTCGCATATTTGTCCTGCTTAAATGTTTCAGATCATAAAACAAATTTTAATATTAGACAAAGACAACCCGAGTAAATACAAAATGCAGTTTTTAAATGATGAGTTCATTTATTGCAGGAAAAAAGCTATCCAAACCTACCTGGCTCTATGTGAAAAAGTAATTGCCCCCTAAATCCTAATAACTGGTTGTGCCACCCTCGGCGACAACAACTGCAATCAAACGTTTGCAATAACTGGCAATGAGTCTTTCACATCACTGTGGAAAAATTTTAGCCCACTCTTCTTTGCGGAATTATTTTAATTCAGCCACATTGGAGGGGTTTTGAGCATGAACGGCCTGTTTAAGGTCATGCCACTGCATCTCAATAGGATTTAAGCCCGGACTTTGACAAAGCTACTCCAAAATCTTCATTTTGTTTTTTTTAAGCCATTCAGAGGTGGACTTGGTGGTGTGTTTCAGATCATTGTCCAGCTGCATAACCCAAGTGCGCTTGAGCTCGAGATCACTATCTGAGGGTTGGACATTCTCCTTCAGGATTTTCCGGTCGAGAGCAGAATTCATTGTTCCATCAATTATGACAAGTCGTCCAGGTCCTGAAGCAGCAAAGCAGCCCCTAACCATCACACTACCACCAAATGTGAGAAATTTTTGGCAAATGTGAGACGAGCCTTCATGTTCTTTTTGGTCAGCAGTGGTTTTTGCCTTGGAACTCTCCCATGGATGCCATTTTTTGCCCAGTCTCTTTATTATTGTTAAATCATGAACACTGACTTTAACTGAGGCAAGTGAGGCCTGCAGTTCTTCAGATGTTGTTATGGGTTTTTTATGACCTCCTGGAGGAGTATTTGATGCGATCTTGGAGTAATTTTGGTGGGCCAGCCACTCCTGGGAAGGTTCACCACTGTTCCAAGTTTTCTCCATTTGTGGATAATGGCTCTCATTGTGATTCGCCAGAGTCCCAAAGCCTTAGAAATGGCTTTGCAACCCTTTCCAGACTGATAGATGTCAATTTCTTTGTTTCTCATCTGTTCTTGAATTTCTTTAGTTCGCGGCATGACATGTTGCTTTTTGAGATCTTTTAGCCTACTTCACTTTGTCAGACAGGTTCTATTGAAGTGATTTCTTGATTCAACAGGTCTGGCAGTAATCCGGCCTGGGTGTGGCTAGTGAAACTGGACACAAAAAATGTGGTTAATCACAGTTAATTCATGATTTAACAAGGGGGGGCAATTACTTTTTCACATAGGGCCAGGTAGGTTTGGATAGCTTTTTCCCCTTAATAAATGAAATCATCATTAAAATACTGCATTTTGTATTTACTCGGGTTATCTTTTTTTTATATTAAAATTTGTTTGACGATCTGAAACAACATTTAAGTGTGAAAAATATGCAAAAAGGTAAGAAATCAGGAAGGGGGCAAATACTTTTTCACGGCACTGTAAAACCTTTGATTTACCTTTGTCAGTAGTTGAGACTAAGAGTAGTCTGAATAAACATTTTCATTGGCCAATATTACAAATGTAATTACAATGGAAAATACTTACTACTCATACTATTTGAATTATTATTATTATTATTATTATAGTTGTTGTTGCTACAAAAAAAAGCTGTATTGAAAACTACTGGAAATGTTTGTGTGTTTTTTGAAACTTGAGGCAAATGCGTAGGATGCATATTGTCTTTTTAATGAAAGGGAGTCAAGGGCATTGCCTTGGAAACATATGTCATCATATGTTATTTTTTGTGAGTGTTTATTAGATTCGGCTGTAGGTAGACGGGAAAGATATGAGAGTAGTGGGGGGGTGGGGGGTATCAGTGGCGGTTCTAGAACCGGGAACTGGGGGGGCACAGACACGTCCCTTTATGACAATTAATGTAGTCCTGGCTAGTTCTCAATCATTTTCCTTTACTGACGCGTTTTCCCATTATCGTAATTGGCAACTGAAGACACGGTTTCTCTCCATATGCGATCTAACAGCGATTAAATCATGGGTAAATTCAGTAGAACAGAGAATTGGGTTGCACAAAACATCCGTTTTAAACAATTACTAGTCCTGACCTGTTCTCAGTCATTTTCATGATTAACAAAAGGTTCACTCCGAGAGCACTCCACACTTAACAGGTGTTGCTTGTTCTCCCCGATTAGGTAAGACGACAATCATTCATCTGGACATGTATTTGCTTAATTTAAATCAATGTTATTCAAAATTACTCTTGGTATTGAGTGAAAAAAGTGGCACTCGGCAGTGAAATAGGCTATAAAAAGCATGCGGCTCAAGCTATTTGCGCAGGTATGCAATTTTGAATAAAGTTGATTTAAATTCAGCAAATACGCGTCCAGATGAATGATTGTCGTCTTACCTAATCGGGGAGAAGTGTGGAGTGCTCTCGGAGTGAACCTTCTGTTAATTATGAAAATGACTGAGAACAGGTCAGGACTAATAATTGTTTTAAACGGAAGTTTTGTGCAACCCAATTCTCTGTTCTTGTTCCGTAACTGTACTTAATTTAGCCCATGATTTAATCGCTGTTAGATCGCATATGGAGAGAAACCGTGTCTTCAGTTGCCAATTACGATAATTGGAAAACGCGTCAATAAAGGAAAATGATTGAGAACTAGCCAGGACTATCCTAATTGCCATAAAGGGACGTGTCTGTGTCCCCCCCAACTCCCGGTTCTAGAACCGCCACTGGGGGCATGCAGTACATGACCACGGGCTGGAATTGAATCTGGGTTATCACAAGAAGGACCGATTTGGTGTGCCACCCTAAGATTTTCACTGGCCCCATCTGGCCACCCCTATGAAAATTTTCTGGGGGTGCCACTGCTTGGGAAGTACCATCAAGTGTCTTACTGTTGGGCTGTCACAAAAACCAGCAATGACACTGGCCCTTTATGGATAACATTGGACACCCCTGGCCGAGTGTGCCACTCCAATCCATGGACAAAAAAAAAAAACTTCCTATATTCAGTATGAAATTCTCTGTTTGCTGACCTCTACTTAGGTTTTACAGCAGCACTTAATCACATTTGTGACATCAAAACTCAGGCCTTAGAATATTTCTGGGTTCTTTAGGGATGCCCTGTCCAGTTCAGATTGATGTAGTGGTGCCCTAATCAGACAGAGGGTCAACCAGGGCAGGCGGTACGTTTCCCGAAATCACAGATGCTTACATAGTTTGAACCATTGACTGTGAATGGACAAATTATGCAAGTTGCCAACTTAGCAACTACGCTTCTAGGAGACGCATCCCAGTTCCGTTCCATTCCACTTCCAGCATTGTGAAAAAGCGGCCCCTTGTGCTCATTTCGGTGACTGCAGCCTACCTCAGCTGTCAACTACTCGAAGTGGCTGGAGGCTGATCCCCGAGTGAAATCATGAATTTGGGGGAGAAAAGTGATGTTAAGAGTTGAAAGGCTTGATATTGTGTTTCTCCCACCCCTATGCATGTCAGTGATGTGCATGCAAGATACATTTGATAGTACAGGGCAAGGATGGGAAACTTTAGTCCTGGATGGCCTCGGTGTCTGTGGGCTCGTGTGGTCCCCCTTCACTCAGCAGCCAATTAATGCCGGAAAGCAAGGCCAGTGGACACACAAGCCAACAGTCAGTGACCTCAAATTAATGGAGTGGAATTGCACCAAAAGCCATCATACACTGCGGCTCTTCAGGTTCAGAGTTGCCCATTCCTGTTCTGGGTAGTTTAGGTATAAAATGAGTGTTTCCTGATTATGGGTTATCACACTAAGAGTTTGTCATTTCACTGAATGTGTTTCAATAGGACTTTGAATTCAAGCCATTCTGCAGCAGAGGAAATTCACCTAATTTTGAGAATGAATATGCTTGCAAGAAAACTGGTGCTATGCCATCTAGCGGAGATATATAGTACAGCATGCTGAAGAGTTGTGTGCACAAAATTCCTCACGAGTCATTGCCGAGTTGGAGGGAAAAATTTCACCTTATGCAGTATGTTGCGGTCAGCATCTACTGACTCAGATATAAAGGAGACGTACACAGTAGATTGGATGTAACAAAACAGGAGTATGTTTGTTAACAAAGGCACAAGAGGTCAGGTAAACAGGCCCTCAACGTAAGGCAGGACGACATGACAAGGCTGAGTGGACAGGAACCTCTCAAAGGCCTAGAATGCCGGAAAGTTTTTTTGCAGTTCTTATATCTTTAGAGCAGGGCTCCTGAAATCACGGTCCTCGAGGGCCAAGAACTGCTGGTTTTCCACCCTCCCTTTACCTGGGAGTCAGGTGAGATGACAATCTGGCCAATCAGCAGCATTAAATTAAGCTGAATAAGAATCCAAGTGATGACACCTTGTCACCTTTGGGCAAATTGCGTAATATGCAAATTAAGGCAGCCATCACCGAAATTTCATTTTTTGGCCGTAACTCTTTTATTATACAAGATAAAAGGATAAAACAAGTGTCTATACCCAGGTTTTCATTGTCTGTGATTCAGATTAAGCCATTGAAAAAATGATCCCATTATTTGCATATGCATAATTATGCAAATTGATTGTCATGTCCTCTGGAATGAATCTTTTTTTAGAGATAACGTCTCTACCAGGCATGAAAATTCAAAGAAATATTTTCCTATACTGCATTTTCAGTTCTCAGTTTTCAGCAGGCTTGAAAGTAAGCCAAAAACTAAAGGTGCTTTTTATTCATGGTCCCTGTGACCGTCATAATATTCCATAAGATGGCATTAGAAGATTGAGAGGACTCATTTGTGACAAACAAAAGGACAACGGTAAAGGCACCCATTTAACACAGGTTAAGTCTCATAATTGTTTTTCCTCTTAACATTTTAATGATACAAATTAGATTAAAAAGAGTATATAAAGGTAATGAAATTGAAATTAAAACAGCATAATTTTTTTGTCAATAGGGGGCACTGCATGTCAATGAAGCCATGATAGAAACAAAAGAAGTGTAATTGATTCATCACTGGCAGTGAAAATCCAATTTGAAAGTTTTTGAAAATGATCTGAAAGTTAATAAAGTTCAGACATAGTAGCAAAGACATTCTCTTCACCAATTTAGTTGCACAGGTAAGGAGATGCATGTATAACATGATCGGTCATATTTATTACAAATGCCCACCCTTCGACATGAGCAGCATGTGTACCTATGGCCCAACAGATAAAACAAGGTTCAGTGAGGTCATTATACTATATTTAGGGATGCAGTGAGCCAGAGCCAGCTGCAATGTACAACCCCAATTCTGAAATAGTTGGGACGAAGTGTAAATTGTGAATAAAATCAAAAAGCAATGACTTTCAGATCACATGAGCCAATATGTTATTTACAATAGAACATAGATAACATTTCAAATGTTGAAACTGAGACATTTTACATTTTTATCCAAATAATGAGCTTATGTCAAATTTTATGGCTGCAACAGGTCTCAAAAAAGTTGGGACACAGGCAAAAAAGGGCTGAAAAAGCAACTAATATATAAGAGAATCCGCTGAAAGAACATTTATCAAGTAATTAAGTTAACTGGCATCAGGTGTGTAACATGATTGGCTAGAAAAGGGATGTCTTAGAGAGGCTGAGTCTCTCAGAAGTAAAGATGGCCAGAGGCTCTCAAACCTGTGAAGGCTTGTGTAAAAAAATTCTGGAATACTTTAAAAACCATGTCCCTCAACGTCAAATTGCAAAGGCTTTGAAGGTCTCATCATCAACAGTGCAAAACATCATCAAAAGATTCAGAGAAAACTGGAAAAATCTCTGTGCATAAGGGACAAGGCCAAAGACCTTTACTGGATGCCCATGATCTTCGGGCCCTCAGACGCCACTGCATCACACACCAGCATGATTCTGTCATTGACATTACTAAATGGGCCCAGGAATACTTCAAGAAACCACTGTCTGTAAACACCGTCTGCTGTGCCATCCACAGATGTCACCTAAAACTCTTATCATCCAAAAAGGAAGCCACTGTTGAGCATGATCCAGAGGCGCCGCCATGTTCTGTGGGCCAAGGCTCATTTAAAATGGACTGTAGCAAAGTGTCCTGTGGTCAGGAGAAAGACCACCCCTCCTGTTATCAGCATTCAGTTCAAAAGCCAGCATCTCTGATGGTATGGGGATGCATTAGTGCATATGGTGTGGGACACTTGCATGTTTTAAAAAGCACCATGAATGCTGAAAGGTATATAAAGGTTTTAGAGCAACATATGCTCCCCTCCAGCGACATCTATTCCAGGGAAGGCCTTGTGTATTTCAGCAGGACAATGCAAAACCACATACTGCAGCTATTAGAACAGCATGGCTTCATAGCAGAAGAGTCCATGTGCTGAACTGGCCTGCCTGCAGTCCTGATCTTTCACCGATTGAGAACATTTGGCGCATAATTAAACAAAAAGTCCGTCAAAGGAGATCCAAAACTCTCCAGCAGCTGAAAGCCTGTATTGAACAAGAGTGGGATCAAATTCCAATGGCTAAACTCAAGAAACTTGTCTCCTTAATGCCCAGATGCCTCCACTCTGTTTTAGAAAGAGGAGGGGATGCTACACCATGGTAAACAGGCCCCTGTCCCAACTTTTTTGAGACCTGTAGCAGCCATCAAATTTGAAATGAGCTCATTTTGTGGGTAAAATTGTAAAATTTCTCACTTTCAACATTTGCTATGTTATCTCTGTTCTATTGTGAATAAAATACCGGCTGGTGTGATCTGAAAGTCATTGCTTTTTGATTTTATTCACAATGTACACTTTGTCCCAACTATTTCAGAATTGGGGTTGTAGTAATGGAGGGTACAAGTTGTGAAAGGACCTCTGTGGACATGCCAACTTCAGTTATCAAAAGCGAAGACATTTTGCCGCATCTTCTAGCAGCACATGGTCTCTCTGGATGCGATCCGATGGCAAAGATGCATGGCATTGGGAAAGGGACAGTTCTGAATAAACTGAAAGCAGGCTACACTGAATGCCTTAGGCAACCTCAGTTCATCTTTGGGTGATGTGATAACTGAAGCAACACAATTTGTTGCCGCTTGCTACGGAAGTAAACCAAAGGAGGATTTGTCTGAGGTCCGAGTTAAGATGTGGTCTCGAAAAATGGGGAACAAAAAGATTTCTGCAGTACCAGAACTCAAATCAATTCCACCGACAAATGAGTCTTTCAGGGAAAGTGTTCTTCGGGCACATATTTATTCAAGTAGCTATTTGTAAGTCTGCCACTGAATCAGATCCTCCATCCCTGGATGCTACAAAGTATGGGTGGGTACGTGATGAGGCCACAAAGACATTGACTCCAAAAACAATGCCATCAGATGTTCCGCTTGCACCACCAGAAATTCTTGAGATGGTACGCTGTGGCTGTGCCACCAACAAACCACGTGGTACTTCACGATGTGGATCTGCTGAAGCACGCTTACCGTGTACATTTTTCTGTGGCTGCCAAGGAGGATCCAAATGTCAAAATTAATACAACAAACAGGCTGAAGCCATTGACTTAGATAGTGATGAAGATGATTATGATGACAATAATGGCAATGCAACTTCATTCGATTTTTAACTGGTTATTCAAAAATCTGATGTATGAACATGTCGACAATAGAATGAAGAAAGGTTTGTATGATATTTCAGTGAACACAAGACCCCTATGATAAGACACTTGAAAAGGGCAATCATATGCCTCAGTTGCATTTGTAAGTACATGCAGAAGAAAAAAGAAGTCTCTCCTGACAAATTGAAGGATGTGGGCTATTTTAACATACAAGTTTAAACCTATCTGGTGAGCAGATTTCAAGTATGCTATGACTGATTTTAGTGACTACATATCCTGCATAATGGAACCTAATTTTCATGTATATTGTTTTATCAATGCAAGATATAAACCCCTATTCTTCAGTATACTGCTCTGATTCACATTGAGAATAAGCACTTAGTTATGTATTTACTGTGCGCAACCATTACAAAAATATTAGCAGATATGCATTTTCCTCAAAAGATAATTCATAATTTGCATAATTATGCATATGCAAATCATGGAATGATTTTTTTTTTAATTGTTTCATTAGAATCCTAGGCCCTGAAAACCTGGGTATAGACACTTGTTTTGTGGATGGTGACAAGGTGTCATGACTTGGATTCTTATTCAGCACCTCTTAAGATATGAGAACTGCAAAAAAACTTTGTGGGAACCTTAGTGCAAGGTTACTTGTCCTACTGCTGGACTACTGTGTGTGCCCCCACAGGAGCATACCCAGAGTCCCTTTATCGGAATGGGGGGCAGGCCTAGCACACCAGGTTTTAACTTGAAGTTGAGAAAAATTGCCCAGAGGAACTAATGCTTAGTTGTTCTATATGGCCCACAAGTATCAACCATGAAAACCGTTTAAAATTTCCAAAGCAAATTTTTAAGAAATCTGCATTTTTAGAAAATCATGAATTCTGAGATATACTTCTTTTATTTTTGAAATGTAACTAAATTTTCCCCAAGCATTGCCTATTTTTCAATTCAAAACCCCCCTCCATTTTGTTTACATGATCAAATAATTATGTAAGAACCCAATAGTTGACACCTATAACAGTTCATTGCAGGACAGTGACCTGTTTGGGATAAATGGTTTCAAGGAAAGTTCGAACTGCATTCCACAAATTCCACCCACACTTATTTCATCTGAAAAGGCCTGTTTTGAATTGCATAATAAGCATTAGGTAATGGTAAGGACATGGAATCAATAGATTGCACCAGGATGTAATGATGTTATATAATAAAGGTGTACAAAATTTAGTGTCAACCACTTCAAGTGCCCAGTTACTTGAAAGATGTTGCACGTTGAATGCCAAGAGAAAGTTTGCCTGGTTTGTTTCCGAAAAGCAAATTTCAAGATCACCGAAAATTTGCTTGATAAAATTCATGAACACATTTTGACTGATTACAATATCGATGATATTCATTTGCCATGTGGATTATGTTCAACGTGCAAAAGGACTCTGAATGCCTTGTCCGAGCTCAGATTTCTCAAAAATTTGCTTTTGAAATTTTAAACGGTTTTCATGGTTGATACTTGTGGGCCTTATAGAACAACTTCCAAGCATTAGTTTCTCTGGGCAATTTTTCTCAACTTTCTTCAAGTTAAAACCTGGTGTGCTAGGACAGTTGTAGCTTACCTTTAAATCAAGAACAAAGAAAACAGAACGCCAGACAACCAGCAGAGGTAGCCGAAAGCACAAGTTCAATTGTAGGAACAAGTGGGGACGTAACACAGTCGCAGTCCAAGACATACAAGCTGGAGTTATTTTTTTTATTAGATTTTTTTTTGTAAACACCAGCAGAGTTAAACAGACCGCATTCCCTCAGCACACAGCATGGAGGCCTCTCAAGGAAATATAAAATGAGAAAGTAAAATCATATCCTCCTTCTCCCAATTGGCCAGCCGGACAGCAATCACTAAGAAAAGTAGTGTCAGAGTTGCTTCGCACGAGGGCGTCCGCAATCACGTGGGCCTGTCCAAATCTCTGCCCTGTCTCCTCCGTGCCCCAGGTCAGACACGGACCGCCCTCCCATCAGCTTGGGTCTCCAAAGATCCTGCTTTGACCGTTTTCTCAAGACAGGTTGGCAATATTAGCCAGGAAGCGCTGGGCCCACCACTCGTCAAGGTCAATGGGCACGAAGTCTGTATGGCAAGAGACAAGGAGCGAGAGACTGATAATCCAGGACAGGAAGGGCGTGTAGGTAGCAATGCTGGGCCATTTAAAACAAAACTGCCCTGATCCCCCCCCTAAGAAGAGGGCCTTAATGATCTACGTCCCACTAGCACTGATCCTAGACAGGGTCTACAGGTTAAAAATATACTCAACAAATAAAAAGTTAAGGAACACTGTATTTTAACCCCAGCATGTGAAATGTACAAACTAAATGTAAATCCCAGGTCTTGTATATGTCATTGGTGTTCATCCAAGACACACATTACATCAAAACATTTAATCAGACGACTAAATTACCCTAAAACAGGGTATACACGGGGAGGACGAGAATCACAACAAGTTCTGACCATTAAATCAACATGTCAAAGAATGTCATAAGTCATTTCAAAATCTTGTGTGAAAACCACGTGTTCTCTCCATAGCTTGACAGCATCTTGATAGGCTCAGAACACGAGAAAATGGTGAAATGATTCAGTGGCCCTTAACTTTTTTGTTGAGTATATAATAAATGCATTGTATTTACCAGGCACCGTCCTAGACGCTCAGGGTCACCTTGCTAGATATTTCATGTGTGAATAGCCACCCAATACAAACAGAGAACACAAGGTAACAGTACATAACTGTAATCACAAGACAGAGTAAATGAATGATAAGACTGAGGATAAAACAAATTTGTTACACTTCAGGACAAACTGGGACGCAAACTACAGTGACTGGGTCAGGTGACCAGTGACTGACCTTCCCCCTGAGTTAGCAAGCTCTAGTGTTTACCAGAGGTACTGCTCTTATTAAACCTCCGGTGCCAATGAGCATGTTTTTCCCCTTCAGCGGTATTCTCACGACTGTGAATACTGGGCTTAATATGCAGTCATCAATGTGTACAATACATTTTGTGATTGATTCACCAAGATGCTATACCTCAGTGACAAAGAGATTTTTGACATTTACCTCCACATTCACTTGCATTGCACCTATGAATATCACAATACACGATATGCACACTTCAAAGAACCTACCCAATAATAGGGGTGTGTCATAGGATTTTTTTTCCTCAAAATAGTTTGTTACATTTTTACTGAAGTGTTTTATTAATTTGATCCCATTTTTATTTCACTGGGCTGCTCAAAGCTGTGCTAAAAAACTAACTACATAATCTAAGCTTGGAACTGCTGAGATTATTTACTCTGGAACAGACCCGCCCCTGCTAAGTGGCCAGACCAATGGGAGAACGTCTAGCGGCACACTTATTCAAAGGACTTCCTGTCCAAAAGATCAGATGTGCTTGCATTATAAACATTTTAAAAATTATAATTACACAAAAACTAAACAGAGATGACAAACAGAAACAGACCCTTTTACTACTGAGTGCATAAATAAAAAGCGATTTTTCAAAACGCTGAATTTTTAAAATCTGTTTTATGGTTCATACTAGTGGGCCATATAGAACAACTTCCAAGCGTTAGTTTCTCTGGGCAATTTTTCTCAACTTTCTTCAAGTTAAAACCTGGTGTGCTGGAGCAGCAGGGGTGGAAGTAACGAATTACAAATACTCACGTTACTGTAATTAAGCAGGATTTTTTAAAATTTGTACTTTTATGAGTATTTTTTTCAAGTGTAATTTTACTCATACCGAAGTACAATTTACACCATGTAATCTACTTCACTCACATTTAAAATCATTAAGTCGCCATTGTGTACGTACCAATTTGAATTAATATTCAAACCTTCATCTGCATCTTTGTAGCTAATAAGGCTGTCCGAATGTAGACCGCGCCAATTAACCTATGACGAAGGGAAGGAAACTCCGCTACAGTACAGGCACAGGCGCCTGGAGGTAACATATTTTCATTGAGGCTGGCGAGAGATGACTAATTTATGGAGACAAAGAAGCCAAAAATGGAGACAGGACATCACTATTAACAGTGAAAATGACGGAGAAAGGACGGAGGACGAGTGCCTGTGGCCGTACCTGGAGGATTTTTTCATGTACAGAGGGAGAAAATGAGACAGTGGGTGCATCTCAAGGCATAGGCTGCAGCCTTTTGAAGGCCGTGGCTTTTAGGGGTCGTCACTTCCATCCACCAAACTAACATTTAGGGTTAGGAGTAAGATTAAATTTAGGGTTAGGAGTTAGGTATGGTGTTAGAGTTAAGGTTAGGGTTACAGAAACAGAGACGACTCGCTTTAACCAAAGCTGTTTAACGGAGATGAAATGACTTGTCAGTTTGGCGGATGGAACTAGGTGACGACCCCTAAAAATGCAGTCTTCGAAGGATGCAGCCTATGCTTTGAGATGCTCCCAGTGTCAAGATGTATCATGCAATGCAAACTTTGTTTGACCTCAATGGTGATATCAGTTTACAGACTTCAGCATCTAATCTCAAAAAACACATTGCGGTAAGAGGTTTTACAACTATACTTGTATGATATTGCTTTTTATTTTTCATATGTGTTAAGGTTATTAGTTTGGCTAAGATAAAGCCTGCAAAGATACTGTCACTGTCAGCGGTTAGCCTGGTATTAAAAAAAAGACGGAGATAGCTAACGTGCACGCGTGAGTGCATGCATAATTGAGCTACAATTCTTAGAAATGTTTAAGCGTAATATTTGGACAACCACGATCATTACAATAAATCAAATCTGTCGTCATTTATTACTCACAGACTTACATTCAGCAGGCCTATTTTTTGTGCTAGAGGAACGCTCTGTTATATGAAACTAGAACACAAATCGCATCTATTGAAAATTAACCACGTCATGTAAGCTTGCCGGTAAGGAGGGTAAATCGTGCTCCAAATTTAGGCTAACTTTTAGCATGGAAATCTGCACGCTAAGGGTCCCTTGGCCTCTACTTCAAAATACCCAAATGAAAATGTTTTCTAATGATAAACGGTACCCCTTTACAAACACATCCACTTCACTTTAATCCCTTGCAGTTTTGTGCAAAACCCACACATTTATTTTGTGTGCGGTATTTATGTATTATTTGCACCTATTCTTTTTAATTATTCCTGCATATTGGGGTCCTTAAACAGTATTACAGTTGCATAAATTGGGCCTGACGGGAAAGCAGTGACTCTTGTGGAGTCAGTGAGACCAATGTATTCATATGTGTGCCATGTCTTTACACTCTTGCCTCATAATAGTCATTTCATTGCAGTAATTTCACTGTATAAGGTGAGCTATTTTTGATTAAAAACTCCAGCAGCAGGTGCTGAGCTGCATCTCAAATTAATCCTCAGGTTCCCATCTCTAGTCACCTAGCAGCAGTCGCTCAAATCCGGCCTGAGAGACCCCTGTGTATACTCGGTTTTTACTCCAACCACAATTGCAATTCCAGGATTTTAAATAAGCCGTTAGTTTTTCTTTTAACCCTCCGTTTGCCGTACTTTTTCCGTGAACAATTATTATTATGTGCTTTTGATCTTCAGAGAGGTAATTTACCATCTTAATACACAGAATGCCAAACATAGCTTTGCAATGCCCCAAAGATGACCAATTTTACATTGTGCTCATTGCACTATAGGCAAAAAATTAAAGAGGTAACAGACCAATAAGATTAATTTGCAAACTTAATGACATAACAGGTAACTCAGTTAATTGCTGTATACGCAATAATTGGCTATTTTTTCCCTGATACTTCACCACAAAACTGGTGGGCCTCATTATCATTGGCGTTGTTGTTACATTCTTCATTATCTTCTTGATGGTTAGGAATGATGGCCAGGTGTACAAACCAATTAGGAGCCTGCTGATTGACCTCAGTCTTTAATTTCACGATTATAGATCACTTTCTTCTCATTCAATAATTCGCATATTGAAATTAACTGTTTGAAATTTAATCCAGTAAGTACTACATAGCCGCAGAAGATGCATTTTCATCGCATGCATAGACAGTGCTGGTAGGATTTAAGAGCTTAATTAATCCCACACTATTAGCTCCTAGTTTAGAAAAATTAACAGTTTGCCAATGTTCTGAGATTGCTATTGCATTTGGAAGGAGAACCAGTATACACAGGGGTCCCCAGGATCGAGCTTGAAAACGACTGACCTATAGCACTAGAGCCCCACTGATGCATCAGTTGATCAATATCATTGGCCTGATATTGGCCTATCACAGCGACATGGATCTTAATCAGTATTGGCTTCTTTGTTGTCCGATATTAATTTTTTTAACAGAATATAATGTTGATTGTTTTTACTTGTTAGCTCCATGGGCAGCATTTTTTGTGTATTTGATCCCTTTTCTTAATTTACATTTGATATATACATATATTTTGCTCTATTTGTTTTTTTTTAGGACCTGACTAATACTGGATTTTTTAGACCGATACTTGTTAAAAGGGAGTGAAAATACTCCCTGATACATTGGTCGATACCCTTGTTCGTCTGAGAAATGTGCTTTGAACATAGATATTTTATACAGGTAAATCGAATCAAATGCCTGCTATTGACGACGCAATAAAACATCCATCGGTTAAAAAGTAATTAATACCCGGAGTAGTTTTTGAGAAGAGTACTTTGTACTTTTACTTAAGTATTTTTTTAACACCAGTACTCTTACTTGTAATTGAGTACAATTTAAGCAATGTAACAGTACTTGTACTTGAGTACAGATTTTCACTACTCTTTCCACCTCTGTGGAGCAGTTATGAATTAATTCGAGCGTCTAACTCTGCAAAGAAAGCGTGTTTCTAATATCTGTGATTTGTTTGCAGCTGTTCTGCACTTTCATTCTAATCAGATGGCATAATCTTCACTAACTGCATGAATTCTGCTCTGATGTCACTTCACCCGCTATTCTCTCTTATATTAGGCAGTGAAATGGTGGAGGCAGAGAAGAGGGGGATCCTGGTAGTGACATCACCCTATGCCATCCACTTCACAAAGACCCCCGCATACTTTAAACCGGGAATGCCTTTTCAAATTTTGGTATGTGATGTAATCTTAATCAATTAGTCAGGCGTTGTGTCCTTCAGAGACCAATTAAACCTAATGGTTTCCCCGTTTGTGAAAATAATCCAAGTAATAGTTCATACACAGATTTTATTTTTCTTTCTAAGGCTGTTGAGGAAATTGGAGCTGTGTGACATACACATCGTCGTATGTGGTCCTCTCTGGTTATATAAAAATACAAAAGATCTGCACACCAAAAAAGCTGAAGCTATAAAATCTAAATGGGAGCTTTTTGGTGAGCAGATCTTCTGTACTTTTTCATGTTCTCTCTTTGATCCAGCACCCAATTTGATGGACTTTTGAATGTGCATGTTTTATCTTTTTTCTCCTCTCTGGTTATGTGCCAGGCAGTAATGAATTATTTTCCCTTGAATTTTGGTTTGAATAGGTCTATGTCACAAACCCTGATGACACACCGGCTGAAGACATTGACTACTGGAGGTATTCAGGGCCAGCGTTGGGGAAAGACACAGAAGAATGGGATGGCCAAACTTACCATCAACACAAAGGATCAGATTCTAGTCTACCCATCACTGTAAGCTCTACTGTAAAATATTACAACTTGGGCAGACTGCAAAACTGAATGAGATGCAGAGAAAGCAACTGTTGACTCCTGAGTTTTTGTTGAAGATTTTTGTACTTGTGATTTTTACAGCATTAGTTACTTGCTGAATTTACTAATTAATTGATAATAGCAAAATTAATGCAATGCCAGCTGCCATTCCATTATAATACAAATGCTGGAGACTGTAATGTTTACAATCACATTCCCAAAAAACACTGGAATTGACGAAATCTGGATAAAAATAGATGCTCCTTCATTCTGTGTGAAAACAACGTTGCCCCAAGGAATGCTCTGATGCGGCTGCGATGTTCTAAATGAAGGTTTGGCTCTTTGTCTCCAGGTGAGAACCAATTCTCCTGCTCTAACGCCAGAACGGCAGGCTTCGGCACGTATGACCGCAAAACCTTATAAGACATTGAGGGCTCAAAATTACCTGCACATTAGCATTCAGGTCGCTGGAACTGAAGATTGGAGAGACAACATGCAAATCAACGCCAACCCTAGTAACTGCCGCAGGTCTTCTGTGGTCAGGACATGACTTCACTACCTGGTATGAACCGTCTGTAATCGCTTATGCTTCACGCTGGCTGTGTGCCTTATGCTACACGTGTACAATTCACATATACCAACACTGTTCCAATCTGTAGCATGCAGTATATGGTGGCGTTGTTAGCACACCTTACCTGCCAGCAACTAATTTGATGCTTGTACTATATCCTCAACTTCTGCAGAATTGCTCAGGGTAACCTCACTTTAAGCACAGACTTTTGCTTCTAAACAAGATTGGAAACATTGAATGGAAACATATTTTGAAAATTCACTCCCTCTGAAAGCAGTCTTCACTGTATCTGACCACCAGAAGGTTAACTTAAAAGAGTTTAGCCGTTAGATCCAACTCAGCTTGTGTGTAGACGCACGCTATGCATTGTTGGCGATGAGTAGAATGAGTCTCCCAGTTCTACTGTTCAATCCTGTATCATACCAGTCTGCACTCTTACTTCACGAGGGGCATACATCTACCCATTCTGTCATCTTCACATTAATGAATAGCTTCTGATTTTTCTCAATTTGTTCCTAAACAGGTACTGAACAAAGGGGCAGATAGTCAGGCTGGCAGATATAAAAGATCAAAGGAACAGTCACTGGTAACCTTATCACTGCCAGTGACCAAAGACATGATCCTCTTTTTCCGTTTGTGGCGACTACCATCTGGGCACTGAGGTGGTGTCAGATTCTGTCTGGGTGGACGTAAAGGATGCCTGCATGGGAACGGTATGCAAAAATGAAAAATACTAGAGTCCATCTTGCGACATGATCTCACCGGCCACTCTTCCTACCCCCTTCTTTCCGGTGTTCTTACTTGGACCACGCGCACTTTTGATGGTGGCCTTCATTTTGAGCTTAACTCTGCCCCGGTAAAGTTTACTGACTGCATCTTTTGCATGTTTTTGCATGTGATGCTATTTCAGCAACAAAATCTGACCATAGACTGACTGACATATCAACACCGGGGAAAGTATTCAACACTGCTTCTGTGGAGTTCTCGCTGCAACAGATGTGTCTAGACTCACGTATTCCCGTGGTCACACAAACACACACACATTTGTTTTCATGTTTTGTGGGGATATTTCAAAGACTTCAGTTCATTCCCCAACTCCTTTCCCTGACCTTAACCCTCAACACTACATACCTAACCCTAACCCTAACCCTAACCCTAACCCTAACCTTATCCTAATCCCAATCCTAACCTTAACCCCTAAACCTTAAATAGCTCAATTTTGGTGGGGGACCTGAAAATGTCCCAACAAGTATAAATGAATCTGGAATTCCATGTCTTGTGCGGGGGCACTTGGTCCCCATACGGATAGCTAAACATGGTATACACACACACACACACACACACACACACACTTACAAAGTGAAAACAACAACAATAATAATTGATTTTATTTATAGAGCGCTTTTCACCTGAAAATCAGTTGCAAGTAGCAAGAATCAATTATATTAAAAGTGGGATTGTTCACATCTTGTCCTCGTGTGAATACGCCAAGCTGAGTAAAAGGTGGGTTGTAGATATGCAGAGTCAGAGGTGTATTCTGTCTGTGCCTACAGCTTAAAGTCACTGCCACTAAAGCGAAGGACGTTTATGAGCCTCGCAAGCCCTTCGGCTTGACCATCACTGGTGACCCTGGGGCAAGGGTGGGCCTTGTGGCTGTGGACAAAGGTGTCTATGCTCTCAACAGTAAGAACAGGCTAACACAAACTAAGGTAAGGGAGAAATTTAAGAATTAGCCAAGTTCTTGGGTCTGTGAGTTGCTCACGGCTAAGATGATTGTCTGGGAGCCCAGTGGTTGGATGTTCGAATTTCAGCCACATCATTCCCGACTATGGCCGGACACCTGCAAGTGTAAGTCTTCGATTCACTTAGCCTCTCCAATTGGTAATAGGGATTAAGTCAATGAAAAATGTATTACTCTCATCGCTCTCTTGTGGCCACTTCTGGTTGCTTAGGTGCATGTGGCTATACGAGTAAATTATACGCTGACTCTGTTACCTTCCGACGACACAGGCAGTGTGTGATTGATATTGTGATTGCATAGCTTAGAAGGCTAGAGCAAGGGCCAGCCATGTAATGAGTCAGAGGAATCAGGTCTCGCAGAGACGGTAATCGGCACAAGAACGAATTCACCATAGTCGCGGTTCTAAACATCGGCTCGTGGACGCTACCTAATGCAGCATAACGACGATACCCACTCGTAAGGTTTACGAAAGTGTTGCCTTAACATTTCACAAGCTGGCATTTAACTAAATGCTACCAAATATGTTAGGCAACTACCGAAGATCCGTAAACCTAGCTCGCTGGCTAAGTTAGCCTGCTGACAGCTAGTTCGCTGTCAGTTATGCTTTGACAAGGCTGATAAGCTCGTTCGCTGACTACCGAGTTTTTAAGCAAACAAACGTTGGCCAAAGATGCCTGCTGGCTATTAGTGCTAAATTACGCTTAATTGTAAACTTCATATATAGCAAGGGAAGCATAACTAAGCAGAACGTAGAGTGGCTAACTAATTATACAAACAAACGGCTATAGCGAGGTGCTGGAAAATACAAGACGGGAGACTTCTAACGCGTCCTGAACTCCTTCAGCCCGGGAATCAGGAGGATCACGGGACGTGTAGTTTTTAGACTACAAAGACGATTAGCATGGTGGCGAAAAATTAAAATGATTTGAAGTATAGCTGATTCCGTAAAGAAAAAAATTACATTTACTTTTAGTCGAAATATAATGCCAAATCTCGAAAAAGATGGAGGCTTGAAAACAATGGGAAGTGATTCAAAAGTAAACGAAAACAGTCTATGGGTAAAAATGAATGGGAAATTTTACCTCCGACACCAGCGTGACGTCATCGCTTTAGTACTCTATGTCTATGGCATTCCCCCCTGAGCCATGGGAGCAGGATAGTGTGATGGACTGAACAGTCTAGTTATGCTCAGGTGGGGACAAAAAGGGAACAGCCCACCCATCCTAAAAAAGAAGTTCTGAGCACTAAATGATAGTAACTTTTGGGTATGGCCTATGTTTGCTGCTCTTGATTAACTGCTGCCTTTTCCCATCCAGATCTGGGACATTATTGAAAAGCATGATATTGGCTGTACATTTGGGAGTGGTGCTGATAGTATGGGAGTTTTCTATGATGCTGGCCTGGCATTTGCATCCAGCGCTGTTGGGACTTCAGTAAGATCAAGTATGTTTTCAACCTATTACCAACAAGAAATAGTCATTGTTTCATGTGCATAAAGCTATCTCTGTTATCCGGCAATTGCCATTTTTTTTTCTGGGAATATGTATTCAGGCCTGATATATTTCAATCTGTCGAGTCAAAATGTCCAGTGAAATCCCACTGAGCGCAATTTGAATTGTATTAAAATAGGCTAAACTTTATTTTCCACACTTTCTCCTATTTCAAAAAAGAACTACAATTACCTGGACTTGAGAAGGGCCCAAGTCCATAACTTGGCCAATTTGAGTTAAACATAAAAAATTGTAATTTACACACAGGACTACCTTGTGTATGAATGATGGGCACAAGTCCACTCTCTAAGTACTACGACAGCCAGCTAGAAAACTGGCATTTATAAAAGATAGGCCCAACTCCAAGACTTGGGTCTTTGTTATCCACATACAGATAGCGCCCTCTGTTGACGAATGTCTAAGCCACACATGTTCAATATGGAAGATTTTCAGAATGATCTCAATGATGATGAAATTCATGGGAAAAACATAAAAATAAGACAGAATGGAAGGCAAATAAGAGGAAAAGAGAGCAGAGGGTAAGGAGTATGTTAGCACAAGTGGGAAAGTTGTAGCAGCCAGAACAACAGAAACAAAATGCTGTTAAGTGAATTTAAATACTTTTGTAAATAAAGTTATTCAGCATGAAGTGCCAATATGTTGTATGTGTGTATTTTCAAAAAGAAAGTCTCTACATGCTGTTTATTTTAACTTAAACAAGGAAAATATGATAAAAACTCAATAAGCCAATGTTTTCCTACAATATGACTATAAATAAGGCCCAAATCCATCGATAATACGGGTGCAAATCAAGTGTGTATAATCATGTACTTTGCCATTTTACATTTAGATATGAATACATGAGTTGTCATATAAACAGCAATACCATCAATTAAAAATTCAACAAAATATGATTTTTTTAAAATTTTCTCAAAACACTATGCTGTGGACTTGGGCCCCTCTCATATTCAGGTATTCAATTTTTCATCAGTGCCTAGGCTATATAGTCTATATAGTTTTGTGAAACTAACAAATTTATATCCAGGAGACATTTTTCTAGTGAACGTCGGTGCATTGTGGCTCTGACAGTTGGATTTAAACGCCGCTGCATTTATTTTAAATGTCAAATAAATAAGGCAGTTTGCGGCCTTTGAGGACCGTAACTTGTAGCACAGGGCCCAAGATAATCTAGTTATTACTAGCAAGGCTGCATGTCATGCTCTTTGCGGGAAACAGACAATGGATGTTTCATACACTTCATTGGGTGAGTGGTGAACAACACTTGCTACCAGAAATTTGTGTCTCTTATGCGCCCCATTTATTTCGGTCATATGAACAAACCTTGAAATCTGATAAATTAATAATATAATATTACTCCGGGTAACACACCGAGAAATAGAGCTCCACCTCTGCAGCATTCAAACGGCCTGAGGGACCTGCTCCTGTGGGGATGTGGCCTGTGGACTCCTCCCAGAAAGGGGCAGGGGCAGAGGAGGAAGGGAGGGCTTATCTGCCTCTCAGGGATCTACTGCCTCTTCAACTGCAAACAGTGAGGAATCGGAGAGGTGAGGACTCTACCTCGTGTTATTTCCTGTGTGGGTATGTGGTTAAAACCATAGAGATATTTAATAGAACCAGAGAGAACGAGGAAGTACGTTAGCTTCCTGCTTCCGCGTTTCCCAAGGACGCAATTTTAGGCCAAAAGACGCTGAAGCTCCATAGACACCAATTCAAAAGTGCGATTTTTTTTTCTTGCAAATAAACAAAAACAAAAGAAAATGTATTCGGTAATCCTTGATTATTTTGCTCTTTGTCTGACGCAACTGTTCGATGTTTTCAAGAGGGCCTGTAAAATGAGAACTGCTACTTAGAGCTTGATGACCGCTCGTGTACAAGTTTGGTTGTCCAGCTGTTGCTCTGACTGCAGCAGGTCAGCCAATGAGTGTATACTGCGTGTGCGTTCCGGATTAACAGCGTTGCTCGTCATTTCCCCTCGAACACATTCGCCAATCCGCACAGATGACACATTTTCTTGGCCATTTGTGCTGTGTAATCAGATAGGCAATCTTATGAAATGGTACCGGAAATAAGCACCCATGGAACGCCATTTTTATAGATGGCGTCGGTCAATTCCATACTTCCTGGGCTGAAGTAGCTAGCCTAGCATCTCCCATTGAAAGTAATAGGGGTGGTACTTCCTCTCTCTCTCCAGTTCTATTATATTACCTCCATGATTAAAACAGGTCTCTGATGTGTGCCTGATGGGTATTTTGGAACGTGTGTGGTTTATATAGGACTGTGTGATGTGTGTGTCTGTTTTGCATAGGAATGTGTAGTGTGCTTTTGTATGATTTTTATAGGGCTGTCTCATGTCGTTATTGTGCGGTTTTAATCATAACCCTGATGGCTCTTCTCCGCCCTCAGGTCAAACCCGGAGCTGTGTGTCTCGTCGGACTCGGACGGCTCAGACAACGAGGGGGCGCCGGCATCCCAGGCGGCGTCGCGGGAGGCGGAGAAGCTGAAGGCGGTGCAGAGTTTGATCCGGTCCGACGCGGAGCTTTACGGCCGTGTGCTCCGCTACGAGCCCCTGGTGCTCCAGGAACTGCAGGCCCAGCTCAGAGCAAACGGCGTCCGCCTCGGGGCCAGCAAGCTGCTCGACTTCCTCGACTCCCAGTGCATCACCTTCACCACCGCCAACCCTTCCAAACCAGCTCCGCACGCCAGGGGGAGGGGCAAGGGGAGGGGCCGCAGGAGGGGCCAGTCAGCTAAAACCTAAGATTGAACCAATCAGGGAAGAGATCACTATATTTTATATACAGTGTAGAATTAAGTATTTAATTAGACATAGTTTTGAAAGGGCTGTAATTCTTAAGATTCGCACCTTGTCGATTTAATTGCACCCAAATTTAAGAGGAAAGGGTTTCTCCCTGAGACAACGAAACGTTACGCCGCGTTGGGTTAACCGTGAAGGAAATAGGACCCTTTAAAACTGTTCTCCACTTTCTAACAGTGCTCGCTGTGAACAAGCTAAAAACATTGTCATCATGTTGAAATGGAAAGTAGAGATGGTTGATGAACCTCAGGTATTGGATACTGCAATCATCCACTCAGGAGGTGACATGATGACCATGGTTTGTCTTCAGCCTATCGGTTAGCCCTCTGTACTGCTTTGCATATACATGATTGGTCTTACTCCCATCAGCCCGACAGCAGGGTAAGAATTCTGTTGGACCTTCACAGGACATCTTTGTGCTTCCAAATGAAATAATATACATTTCATTGTTTGTGTCAAACACCCGCCTATAAAAATTTTGAGTATTCACTGTCTAGCGACTGACATTTTCTCTGACTTCTATCACTGGTTACAGGTTCTGGAAGTTTCCCAATTCAGTGACATTCCCTCATTTCATGTTCTCTGGCTTTTGCGCGTCAGTGCTTGTTTGCAATGCTGTGTCTGATTTAATGAAAAGACTTGAAAATTATGAAATTAAAATGAGCTCACGCTTTGATTTTGAAGATGGTAACATTTTTAACTCACTGGAACAAAAGATAAGCTGCCATTTGTGTATTAGAACATATGGCACCTGTTTAATGATTAGCATGTATTTTCCCCAAAACTCACAGTAACCTCCATTTACCAGTAGCCATAACTTGTAACAGTTGGGATAAAGGGTCATTCTAAACAAGCTCACCTTTTATTCCACTTAAGCGTACTAAGTGTTAAGTTAATGTAGAGCTGTTATGCTTGTAATGAGTAATCAATGTGTCAGATACAATGCAGTTCTGATGTCTGGTTTTGAAAACCTTGACTTTTGACCTGCCAAAACATGGCCTAGTCCAGGGGTGTCCAGTCTTATCCATGAAGTGCCATTGTGGTTGCAGGTTTTTGTTACAGCCCAGAGCTACAGCACCTGTTTCCAGGAATTAACTGATCAGGGGGTTCAATCAGGACCTTGGGAAGTACCATCAGGTGTCTTAGTGTTGGGCTGTCACAAAAACCAGCATCGACACCCTGCCCTTTATGGATAACACTGGGCACCCCTGGCCGAGTGTGCCACTCCAATCTGTGAAAAAAAAATTAAAAACTTCCAATATTCAGGATAAATTCTCTGTTTGCTGACCTCTACTTTCATTTTACATCAGCATTTAATCACATTTGTGACATCGCAACTCAGGCCTTAGAATATTTCTGGGTTCTTTAGGGATGCCCTATCCAGTTCAGATTGATGCAGTGGTGCCCTAATCAGACAGAGGGTCAACCAGGGCAGGCAGTACGTTACTTTGTTTCAACCATTGAATATGAATGGACAAATTATGCAAGTTGCCAACTTAGCAACTATGCTTCTAGGAAACTCACCCCAGTTCCATTCCATTCCACTCCCAGCATTGTGAAAGAGCGGCCTCTTGTGGTCACTTTGGTGACTGCAGCCTACCTCTGCTGTCAACTACTCTTAAGATCAAGTGGCTGGAGGCTGATCCCCGAGTAAAGAAGTCATGAATTTGGGAGAGGAAAGTGATGTTAAGAGGTAAATAAATCTTGATATTGTGTTCCTCCCACCCCTAGGCATGTCAGTGATGTGCATGCAAGATACATTTGATTCTCTGGATAGTACAGGGCAAGGATGGGAAACTCCAGTCCTGGAGGGCCTCGGTGTCTGTGGGCTTGTGTGGTCCCCCTTCACTCAGCAGCCAGTTAATGCCAGGAAAGCAAGGCCAGTTGACACACTAGCCAACAGTCAGTGACCTCAAATTAATCGAGTGGAATTGCACTAAAAGCCATCATACCCTGCGGCTCTTCAGGTTCAGAGTTGCCCATTCCTGTTCTGGGTTGTTTAGGTATAAAATGAGTGTTTCCTGATTATGGGTTATCACACTAAGAGTTTGTCATTTCACTGAATGTGTTTCAATAGGACTTTGAATTCAGGCCACTCTGCAGCAGAGGAAATTCACCTAATTTTGAGAATGGATGAGCTTGCAAGAAAGCTGGTGCTATGCCATCTAGCGGAGATATATAGTACTGCATGCTGAAGAGTTGTGTGCACAAAATTCCTCACGAGTCATTGCCGAGTGTGAGGGAAAAATTTCACTTTATGCAGTATGTTGCGGTCAGCATCTACTGACTCAGATAAAACGGAGACGCACACAGTAGATTGGATATAACAAAACAGGAGTATGTTTCTTAACAAAGGCACAAGAGGTCAGGTAAACAGGCCCTCAACGTAAGGCAGGACGACATGACAAGGCTGACTGGACAGGAACCTCTCAAAGGCCTAGAATGCCGGATGCTCACTTGTTGCTGTAGTCCAGCCGTGAGGTGCTGTTTTTGGGGTGATCGTTGCAGTTGCGTTCCCATAAAGTTTTTTTGCAGTTCTTATATCTTTAGAGCAGGGCTCCTGAATTCTCGGTCCTCGAGGGCCGAGAACTGCTAGTTTTCCACCCTCCCTTTACCTGGGAGTCATGACAATCTGGCCAATCAGCAGCATTAATTATTCACTTAATTGCCTGGAAGGAAGGAAAACCAGGACTGTATTTGGATTCGAGGGCCAGATTTGGAGAGCCCTGCTTTCGAGGGTGCTGAATAAGAATCCAAGTGATGACACCTTGTCACCTTTGAGCAAATTGCGTAATATGCAAATTAAGGCGGCCATTACCGAAATGTCATTTTTTGGCCATAACTCTTATTTTACAAGATAAAAGGATAAAACAAGTGTCTATACCCAGGTTTTCATCGTCTGTGATTCAGATTAAGCCATTGAAAAAACGATCCCATTATTTGCATATCCAAATTGATTGTCATGTCCTCTGGAATGAATCTTTTTTTGGAGATAACGTCTCCACCAGGCATGAAAATTCAAAGAATTATTTTCCTATACTGCATTTACAGTTCTCAGTGTTCAGCAGGCTTGTAGGTAAGCCAAAAACTAAAGGTGCTTTTTATTCATGGTCCCTGTGACCATCATAATATTCCATAAGATGGCATTAGAAGATTGAGAGGACTTATCGGTGACAAACAAAAGGACATCGGTAAAGGCACCCATTTAACACAGGTTAAGTATCATAATTGTTATTCCTTTTAACATTTTAATTATACAAATTAGATTAAAAAGAGTATGTAAAAGTAATGAAATTGAAATTAAAACAAAGAATTTTTTTTTTGTCAATAGGGGGCACTGCATGTCAATGACTCCATGATAGAAACAAAAGAAGTGTAGTTGATTCATCACTGGCAGTGAAAATCCATTTTGAAAGTTTTTGAAAATGACCTGAAAGTTCAGACATAGTCAATAGCAAAGACATTCTCTTCACAAATTAAGCTGCACAGGTAAGGAGATGCATGTATATCATGATCATAGTCCTGTTTGTTAGAAATTCCCACCCATCCACATGAGCAGCATGTGTGTACCTATGGCCCAATACATAAAAGACAAGGTTCAGTGAGGTCATTATACTATATTTAGGGATGCCGTGAGCCAGAGCCAGCTGCAATGTAGTAATGGAGGGTACAAAGTTGTGAAAGGACCTCTGTGGACATACCAACTTCAGTTATCAAAAGCGAAGACATTTTGCTGCATTTTCTAGCAGCACATGGTCTCTCTGGATGTGATACGGTGGCAAAGATGCATGGCATTGGGAAAGGGACAGTTCTGAATAAACTGAAAGCAGGCTACACTGAATGCCTTAGGCAACCTCAGTTCATCTTTGGGTGATGTGATAACTGAAGCAACACAATTTGTTGCCGCTTGCTATGGAAGTAAATCAAAGGAGGATTTGTCTGAGGTCCGAGTTAAGATGTGGTTTCGAAAAATGGGGAACAAAAAGATTTCTGCAGTACCAAAACTCAATTCCACCGACAAATGAGTCTTTCAGGGAAAATGTTCTTCGGGCACATATTTATTCAAGTAGCTATTTGTAAGTCTGCCACTGAATCAGATCCTCCCTCCCTGGATGCTACAAAGTATGGGTGGGTACGTGATGAGGCCACAAAGACATTGACTCCAAAAACAATGCCATCAGATGTTCCGCTTGCACCACCAGAAATTCTTGAGACGGTACGCTGTGGCTGTGCCGCCGACAAACCACGTGGTACTTCACGATGTGGATGTGCTGAAGTGCACTTACCATGTACATTTTTCTGTGGCTGCCAAGGAGGATCCAAATGTCAAAACAAATACAACAAACAGGCTGAAGCCATTGACTTAGTGATGAAGATGTTTATGATGACAATAATGGCAATGCAACTTCATTCGAATTTTAACTGGTTATTCAAAAATCTGATGTATGAACATGTCGACAATAGAATGAAAAGTTTGATATTTCGGTGAACACAAGACCCCTATGATAAGACACTTGAAAAGGGCAATCATGTGCCTCAGTTGCATTTGTAAGTACATACAGGAGAAAAAAAAAAGTCTCTCCTGACAAATTGAAGGATGTGGGCTATTTTAACATACAAGTTGAAACCTATCTGGTTTGCAGATTTCAAGTATGCAATGACTGATTTTGGCGACTACATATCCTGCATAATGGAACCTAATTTTCATGTATACTGTTTTACTAATGCATGATATAAACTCCTATTCAGTATACTGCTCTGATTCACATAGAGAATAAGCACTTCGTTATGCATTTACTGTGCGCAATCGTTGTAAAAATATTAGCAGATATGCATTTTCCTCAAAAAATAATTCATAATTTGCATAATTATGCATATGCAAATCATGGAATGATTTCTTTTCAATGGTTTCATTAGAATCCTAGGCCCTGAAAACCTGGGTATAGACACTTGTTTCATCCTTTTATCTTGTATAACAAAAGAGTTACGGCAAAAAAAAAAAAAGAAATTTTGGTAATGGCAGTCTTAATTTGCATATTACGCAATTTGCCCAAAGGTGACATCACTTGGATTCTTATTCAGCTCCCTCTAAAGATGTAAGAAGTGCAAAAAAACTTTGTGGGAACCTTAGTGCAAGGTTACTTGTCGTCCTACTGCTGGACTACTGTGTGCGCCTGCACAGGAGCATACCCAGGCTGCTTAGGAAAGTTCCTAACTCCTAGAAAACGATCCGGAAGCATTTACGTGGCAACCATGATAAGTGTGTTCGGATTCTTTAAATGTAAAGGAAAGGCGCTACAATGCTTCCTAATTTATCACCTTCAGCATAGGGTACACTGAACTATCCTTTCCAAAAAGAAAGGAGGAAATGCAATTCCGCGATGACCGTCCATCTGGCCAGTCACAAAAACAAACAAACATGACGGGCAGGAGGTGGGTGATCACTGTGCCTAGTGTAAGTGCATTTGAATTCTCTTATTAGCGCGGTTCTCTTCCGAAGCTGTAGAAGAGCCCCCTTTACACCTTTCCTTTACCTCATGACGCTTTACACAGAGGTTAAAGAAAAGTGGTAAGGAATTAGACGATAAGCCACAATTTTTTAACTATTTGGATGCAGCCCCAGAGTCCCTTTATAGGAACGGGGGGCAGGCCTAGGACAGTTGTGGCTTACATTTAAATTAAGAACAAAGAAAACAACGTCGGACAACCAGCAGAGGTAGCCGAAAGCGCAAGTTCAATTGTAGGAACAAATGGGGATGTAACATTGTAACAGTCCAGGACATGCAAGCTGGAGTTATTTTTTTATTAGATTTTTTTTTTGTAAACACCAGCAGAGTTAAACAGACCGCATTCCCTCAGCACACAGCATGGAGGCCTCTCAAGGAAATATAAAATGAGAAAGTAAAATCATATCCTCCTTCTCCTGATTGGCCTGCCGGACAGCAATCACTAAGAAAAGTAGTGTCAGAGTTGCTTCGCACGAGGGCGTCCGCAATCACGTGGGCCTGTCCAAATCTCTGCCCTGTCTCCTCCGTGCCCCAGGTCAGACACGGACCGCCCTCCCATCAGCTTGGGTCTCCAAAGATCCTGCTTTGACCGTTTTCTCAAGACAGGTTGGCAATATTAGCCAGGAAGCGCTGGGCCCACCACTCGTCAAGGTCAATGGGCACGAAGTCTGTATGGCAAGAGACAAAGAGCGAGAGACTGATAATCCAGGACAGGAAGGGCATGCAGGTAGCAATGCTGGGCCATCTAAAACAAAACTGCCCTGATCCCCCCTCCTAAGAAGAGGGCCTTAATGATCTACGTCCCACTAGCACTGATCCTAGACAGGGTCTGCAGGTTAAAAATATACTCAACAAATAAAAGTTAAGGACCACTGTATTTTAACCCCAGCATGTGAAATGTACAAACTAAACGTAAATCTCAGGTGTTGTTTATGTCATTGGTGTTTATCCAAGACACAAATTACATCAAAACATTTAATCGGACGACTAAATTACCCTAAAACAGAGTATACAAGGGGAGGACAAGAATCACACCAAGTTCTGACCATTAAATCAACATGTCAAATAATGTCATCAGTCATTTCAAAATCTTGTGTGAAAACCACGTGTTCTCACCATAGCTTAACAGCATCTTGGTAAACTCAGAACAAGAGAAAATGGTGAAATGATTCAGTGGCCCGTAACTTTTTTTGTTGAGTATATAATAAATGCATTGTATTCACCAGGCACCTTCCTAGACGCTCAGGGTCACCTCGCTAGATATTTCAGGTGTGAATAGTCACCCAATACAAACAGAGAACACAAGGTAACGGTACATAACTGTAATCACAAGACAGAGTAAATGAATGATAAGACTGAGGATAAGACAAATTTGTTGCACTTCAGGGCAAACTAGGACCCAAGCTACAGTGACTGGGTCAGGTGACCTTGACTGACCTTCCCCCAGAGTTAGCGAGCTCTAGTGTTTACCAGAGGTACTGCAACTTATTAAACCTCCGGTGCCAATAAGCATGTTTTTCCCAATAGAGATATAAAATAGAACCAGAGAGAACGAGGAAGTACCTTTGCTTCAGCCAGTTAGCATGTAAGCTTCCTGCTTCCGCGTTTCCCAAGGATGCAATTTTGTGGCCAAACACGCGGCAGCTCCATAGACACCAATTGAAAAGTGCACATTTTTTTCTTGCCAAATAAAGCGAAAACAAAAGAAAATGTATTTGGTAATCCTCCGTTATTTTGCTCTTTGTCTGTCGCAACTGTTCAATGTTTTCAAGAGGGCCAGTAAAATAAGAACTGATACTTAGAGCTTGATGACCGCTCGTACACGAGTTTGGTTGTCCAGCTGTTGCTCTGACTGCAGCAATTCAGCCAATGAGTGTATAGTGCATGCGCGTTCCGGATTAACAGCGTTGCTCGTCATTTCCCCTCGAACACATTCGCCAATCCGCACAGACGACACATTTTCTTGGCCATTTGGCAATCTTATGAAATGGTGCCGGAAATAAGCACCCATGGAACGCCATTTGTATAGATGGCGTCGGTCAATTCCGTACTTCCTGGGCTGAAGTAGCTAGCCTAGCATCTCCCATTGAAAGTAATCGGGGTGGTACTTCCTGGCTCTCTCCAATTCTATTATATTACCTCCATGGTTTTTCCCCTTAAGCGGTATTCTCACGACTGTGAATACTGGGCTTAATACGCGGTCATCAATGTGTACAATACATTCTCTGATTGATTCACCAAGATGCTATTCCTCAGTGACGAAGAGATGTTTGAAATTTACCTCCACATTCACTTGCATTGCGCCTATGAATATCACAATACACGATATGCACACTTCAAAGAACCTATCCAATAATAGGGGTTTGTTATAGGATTTTTTTTTTTTTCCTCGAAATAGTTTAAATTTTTACTGAAGTGTTTTATTAATTTGGTCCCATTTTTATTTCACTGAGCTTCTCAAAGTTGTGCTAAAAAACTAACTACATAATCTAAGCTTGGAACTGCTGAGATTATTTACTCTGGAACAGACCCGCCCCTGCTAAGTGGCCAGGCCAATGGGAGAATGTCTAATGGCACTCTGATTCAAAGGACTTCCTGTCCAAAAGATTAGATATACTTGCATTATAAACATTTATAAACATAAAAAAAATAAAAACAATAATTACACAAAAACAAAACACAGAAATGACAAACAGAAACAGACCCTTTTACTACTGAGTGCATAAATATCACAGTGTGCTGGAAACTTCTGATTTGAAATGCATCATTCATATTCAAGTTTGCAGCTTTTTCAATGCAAGTGAATGGGAGGTACATTTCAAACACCACCTGTTCGTCATAGAGGCATGGCATCTTGACGAGTCAATTGCAAAATGTTTTGTTCACATGGGTGTCTGCATATTGAGCCCTATATTCGAAGTTGTGAAAATATGGCTTTAAAACTACAAGAGTAAGCGTGAAACTTAGAACAGAGGCAAGTTAAAGGGTACATTCAAATTATTGGCACATTACATGATTCCTATCAAACATTCATTTTTGTAAGTCCGTTCCCATTTATGAACTCAATACACATGCACTGGTGCTGAACAGCCCCATATTCAAATATGGCAGTACCCACACATTGGTGCCCAGCATTACTAAAGCACCAACAAGGAACTAGCAAGCAGAATCTGGCTCCCGTTCTTAATATATTTTATCAGGCCAGGTGACCATTGGTGGGTCCTGTTCCTCTGCTGTGTTAAATTTGGTATTGCAGGAAGTGGGCCTCTTTGCATTCCCAGGCAGACACATCTGAGCCCCCAAATCGGTCATCTGACCTGGACAGAATTAGCGTGACTGAACACAACCCCACACGCCAGAACAGTAATGATCCAACCACAGAGTGGAGAGAACAGGATTGAGAACTGGAGCAAGTCAGCAGATGTCAGTCCAAGTACTCATCCCTCACTTCTTTTCCTTTCTCCGCCCATCAGAGAGATAAGGAAAGGAAGCAAGAGAAGGAAGTAAAGGTGGAGAATTGAAGAATGGTGGATTTAAATTTTTTTTTTGAAATGTCCTCGCGCATTCAAGCATCAAATCGCCTCAACGTCAGTTACAGGTGTGGCAAATGTGGAAAGGTAAATCCACAGGTCAATAATTTACACGTCGTTCCTGGCAAAAATACTCCCTCAAAGGATGGTCTTGTTTTCCCCCCAGATAAACTTGATGTTTTTTTTCCAGGTTAAACACAAGGAGGGACCGAACGCTCTGAAAGAATTAATGAGAATGAGCCTCTGGATTCAAATCGTATTCACTTCAGATTTTAATGACTTTTCTGCAGGCTCCTCTCCTCTGAAGCATTTGAGACTGCAGGAGGAGCAGAAATGGGTGGGGTTGAATGGCATCGTTTAGTTCAGGGATACTCACTCTTTTCCAGAATGAGCCGGTGTGGGTACGGGCTTTCATTCTAATCATGCAGTTTCACACCTAATTCTACTAATCAAGGGTCTATGGAAAAAGCTTAAAGGGTTGATTAGTAGAATCAGGCGTGTGACTGGTTGGTTAGAATGAAAGCCTGCACCCACACTGGCTCATTCTAGAAAAGAGTATCCCTGGTTTAGTTCCAAAAATCAGGCCAGTATGGTCAAACACAGGAAAGAATCTGAATCCATAACAAACCCTGTGAGAGTACAGGTCTGTCAGGCATTTGTAGCTCAAGCAGACTTTAAATTTGTTTCATGTTTGTATTTTACCTTTAACCAGACAAAACCTCATTAAGATAGGAATCACCTATGCTAGGGATGCCTGACAAAGCTTCCCAACCCGACAGTTGACAATCAAGAATCAAAAAACACATGGGGAAGTAAATTGTGTTATATGAGCAATCAAAGGCTCAGAACAGGAATAGACTTTAGTCCCTGTGTCACATCTTCACTGTGTCAGAAGAAAATGTTTCAATAGCAGGCACAGCTATTGCTATTATAGTCACTATCTCGGAGTCACATGGCTTTTCTGTGTGTGTGTATAAAAAACTAAATCATAAATCTTTTCACCTGTCTGACAGAGGACAAGCTATTAATAAGCAATGGAACAACTATGTGTCCACCTCCGAACTCTTCATAGTGCTCACACCAGACCTGGGATGGATTACGCATAATCAGTGCAATTACGATGATTACGAGACATTTTCTAAAGATTACGATTACAATGACAATTACAGTCCTCCAAAAATTTATGATTACGATTACATGGGTTATTATTACGATTACAATCTAGATTACAATCATGATTATGACTGGTTAGACTTAGGTTTCTTTGTGGAGACAGCTTTATAATGGTGCATTTATATATTTATAAAATAGCATGTGAAATGATTAAACATTGTTTTTGTATTGTAGAATTACTTGTGAAATAATAACAACTTGTACAACAACAAATAATAACAACAGTCCCTGCAAAATTAGAGATTATGATTACGGGCCCATCGGAATCAGTGATTACGATTACAATCGTAATCATGATCGTAATCATGATCCGGATTACAATCCGACCCCGGGTCTGGCTCTCACACACACACACACACACATATAGGACATTTCTCTTCCCCACCGCTCCCCCCCCCAAAGCAGAGTGTGGCACAAAGAATAGCTTGCCTGACCATATTGTACAAACAGAAACAACTCTTGAGTATTCAAATCCTGACGGCACGCTCACTTCAAGAGAGCGCAACTGGCTGCGAATTTCCAAAACGCAGGGAGGCGGGGAAAGGCTTATTAATATTCATGAAAGAACCACTACCTGATTGGCTTACTTGAAGTACTTCGGAATGCCTAACAAATTTCAGGAACAGGGTGTCAGGCATGGCACGATTTATCGGCCAATCAGGTTGCAGTTCTTTCAGTAATATTATTGAGTCTTTCCCAGCCACCTCGCATTTTGGAAATTTGCCAGCTGGGCACGTGCATTGTTGCACTTCTCTCGCAAAACTTCAGGGGGCAGCACCAGTAAGCTGTGATGAAGCTACTGGAAAAAATCCTCCAGGAGGTTTGCAAACAGGTGACTTGACATCGCAAGAGGTGACGCCCCAGCAACTGCGTCGAGTATAGCCCAGTCTTGCGAGGGAGAGAGGCAGGGGGCGGGTGAGAAAGGGACAGATGGTAGGAGGGAGATGACTCACTCGTCATGACTGGACTGGAGCTCTTCTCTCTCTCCGTGTACTGTACGGGTCTGTGCTGGTCCAGCTCGTCACAGCCATTCTCAGTGCCCTCACTCTGATCCGTAGAGTCCAAATGCTGCTCCACCTCCTGCCAGGCTGTCAGAGCAGAGGGAGGGCAAACACATGAGCGAGAATGTGCGCACGCGCGCACACACACACACACACACACACACACCTAGCCATCCCTCCCTCAAACTAACACACATATACACAAAAATGCCAACACACAAAGCCATTTTAACTCTCTCACTCTTTCTCACACACACACACACACACGCAGAAACACATATACACACACATTCCAGTGCACTTAACTCATTCACCCACCCACTCACCCACAACACTTCACACCTGCCCAGCTCTCTGAGGCAGAAACAAGCATATAACCCACACATGGACCACAGTTACTTGCACACTACCTTTTCCCTATTATATCTACTATATGGGTTATTCCATGTAAAATCAACAAGTGCCTCCCACCTGACCCCTCGGAATCTGCTGATTTTTCTAGTACAAAAACTTCAGTATATTTAATTAAATCCTTGTGAAATTTTACTTTGATCTGGTGAATATTTTTTGAGTTGCAGGCTCTAAAAACACACGGGGCAGGTTGAAATTTTGTGCTTTCTAACCCCCGTCATTTTTTCTAGCATTTTTGAGCCCTCACAACTGTGTATAAGAGATGGCTAAATGAAATTTTCAGAGCTGAAAAACATACTGAAGTACTGTTGAAAACTGCAATTAAATCAACTGTATGCCCATTCCAGGTGTCACAATCTGGATTTTCTTCGAGATCTGTTCTGTAAACAACTCTAAGCTTCAATATCATGAGAACTACGGAAGTTTCAATAGCAACACTGCACCAATTTAATAACTCTGATATAGTGTAGTAAAAACAAGTATTGGAACCAAGGATGTGTCATGTTTTTTTCGAGGAATTCACCACAGGAAACTTGGAAAAACTGGATGTTAGGAAAACTTTGGGGGGGTCATATCACCATGCGGGATAGGCTGATGATCAAATCAAGTTATGGCATATGAAAGATCTCATTTTGATCTACATTTTGATACCATCTTCCTCCAGCCATGATTTCTTCGGTGTCAAATTATTTTCACACTTGCCAATGTAGCTCTCCAATGTTGATGTTATTTTGCAACAGTGCAATAGCATTTGCAGTGTCCACATACTTCACTAATAGACCAAAACATAGCTATATATGTCATTCACCATAGGCACATATTAGAAAGACTGGCATTAGTAACCAGATTTGAAGCCATTCTTCCAGCACATATAAGTAAGTACAAACCCTGGGGTTGTATTTGTATATGTCATTACAGTGACTGAGTGGGGAATTGTGGGAAGTGAGGTTCTACAGAAGCAGTGCAGCTTTTCAGCATGATCAGTGCCAAGTTATCTCATGCAGCTTTAAAGAGTGACTCATCTGATTCCACCAATCAGCCATTAGGGAAGTTTTTTCTGAAGACCTTCATTGGTACAATCAGGTGTCACTGCTTGTTTGGTATGACAGCCTGCACCCATATCGGTCCTTTCTGGATGACATTACCCAACCCTGGTCCACAGCGAAATCGCATGCTGTGTCAAAATCGGTACACTAGCCTACAACTGGGTGCGCTATTAATGTTGGATACTAGTCGTATACAATGTATGCAGTCAATAGCTGGCAAGCAGACGGATTCAGACGCAACCACAATCAGTCTGTGGGTGAGGATGTAGCTGCAAAAAATGTCTCCTGTCTCCTTTTCTGATGGTAAATTTAATAACGGCACATCTACAGGAGAGCCTCTGGACTACTATACTTTACCATGCCATCTGAAAGCTCACCTTCATATACAAACTTGACATTCTCTTCGTGAGCCGCGGTAAAGCACTCCGTTTGTTTGTCGATCAGGGGGGCGGTTGGAGTGTGGTATCTCTTCCCGTTCAAACGATTGAATACCAGCTTGGGCGCAGGAAAACTATGGGGAAAGAAATCGGGATTATAGCAAATAAAAATAACAGACATTGTACCAAGTCACATTGTCAGGGAAAATGCATTTCAAATATTCATATATAAATGCTAAAATCATTAGAACTAATAATGATTTCGAGGTTTGAACTCCATGGGAATAAAATTAAAGTTACCCATCAGGATAACGGTGATTGGTCTGAAATGAATTTAAAATTTTAAACGTAACCCGACTTCAAATTCTACATGAAACTTTAGTGTAGTTGAAGAGGTAGGTATTGCCCTTCCAGACATATTTGCAACAGCTTAAACCACTAAATGATGGAGCATATATTTATTCCACTACGAGGACCTCAGTCGACAGAGTTTGGGTCAGGGCAAGGGTTAGGGGATCATAATCAGGGAACAATTTTCATAATCTGTTTTAGGTGAGACGATTCGCCAAATTTCTGATAATCTCATGTTGCGAGTTATAATTTATTCAGAAATCTACCTCAAGCTTGTCTTCTTTGGTGGATGGAATCTACAACCCCAATTCCGAAATAGTTGGGACGAAGTGTAAATTGTGAATAAAATCAAAAAATGACTTTCAGATCACGAGCCAATATGTTATTTACAATAGAACATAGATAACATTTTAAATGTTGAAACAGACATTTTACATTTTTATCAACAAAATGAGCATATTTCAAATTTTCTGGCCGCAACAAGTCTCAAAAAAGTTGGGACACAGGCAAAAAAAGGGCTGAAAAAGCAATTAATACAGAAAAGAATCAGCTAAAAGAACATTTAGCAAGTAATTAACTGACATCAGGTGTGTAACATGATTGGCTAGAAAAGGGATGTCTTAGAGAGGCTGAGTCTCTCAGAAGTAAATATGGCCAGAGGCTCTCCAACCTGTGAAGGCTTGCGTAAAAAAATTGTGGAATACTTTAAAAACAATGTTCCTCAGCGTCAAATTGCATAAGCTTTGAAGGTCTCATCATCGACAATGCATAACATCATGAAAAGATTCAGAGAAACTGGAAGAATGTCTGTGCATAAGGGACAAGGCCGAAGACCTTTACTGGATGCCCCTGATCTTCGGGCCCTCAGACGCCACTGCATCACTCACCGGCATGATTCTGTCATTGACATTACTAAATGGGCCCAGGAATCCTTCAGGAAACCACTGTCTGTAAACACAGTCTGCTGTGCCATCCACAGATGCCACCTAAAACTCTATCATGCAAAAAGGAAGCCATTTTTGAGCATGATCCAGAAGCGCCGCCGTGTTCTGTGGGCCAAGGCTCATTTAAAATGGACTGTGGCAAAGTGTCCTGTGGTCAGACGGGTCCAAATTTGACATTCTTGTTGGAAATCATGGGCGCTGTGTCCTCCAGGCTGAAGAGGAGAAAGACCACCCCTCCTGTTATCAGCATTCAGTTCAAAAGCCAGCATCTCTGATGGTATGGGAATGCATTAGTGCATACGGTGTGGGACACTTGCATGTTTTAAAAAGCACCATTAATGCTGAAAGGTATATAAAAGGTTTTAGAGCAACATATACTTTCCTACAGATGACATATATTCCAGAGAAAGCCTTGTGTATTTCAGCAGGACAATGCATAACCACATACTGCAGCTATTACAATAGCATGGCTTCGTAGTAGAAGAGTCTGTGTGCTGAACTGGCCTGCCTGCAGTCCTGATCTTTCACCGATTGAGAACATTTGGCGCATAATTAAACGAAAAGTCCATCAAAGGGGACCCAAAACTCTCCAGCAGCTGGAAGCCTGTATTAAACAAGAGTGGGATCAAATTACAATGGCTAAACTCAAGAAACTTGTCTCCTCAATGCCCAGATGCCTCCACTCTGTGTAAAAAAAGAAGAGGGGATGCTACACCATGGTAAACACGCCCCTGTCCCAACTTTTTTGAGACCTGTAGCAGCCATCAAATTTGAAATGAGCTCATTTTGTGGATAAAATTGTAAAATTTCTCACTTTCAACATTTGCTATGTTATCTCTGCTCTGTTGTGAATAAAATACTGGCTGGTGTGATTTTAAAGTCATTGCGTTTTGATTTTATTCACAATTTACACTTTGTCCCAACTATTTCAGAATTGGGGCTGTAATTCCAACCCCACTAAACTGTCCTTACTCAAGCCGCTTTCACACCGGACGCGAAACGAATTTTTCACACGACAAATTACATTCAAAGTCAATGCAAAGACGCGAATACAAACGCGTGTATTTGCGTCTTTGCGTTGACTTTGAATGCAATCTGTAATGCGAAAAATTCGTTTCGCGTCCGGTGTGAAAGCGGCTTCACTCCCTAACTACTTCCGTGAACATTTCTGTTGCTGTAGCGACGGAAGCACGATATTGAAGGACAGACCGGTTCAAAGCAAACGCGGTTTTCTCTATATGCGTGTCCAGCTACTTCGGCTAAATTTCGCCAATTTAAGCCTCACTCAACCGAAAGCAAGTTTCATCGAGAAAATTATCGTGGAACTTCAAAGACCAGGTACTACTGGGAGGAGAATATTCGTCAGTATCCTTTTAGCGAAGGATGCAGTTTGTATTAATGTTAGGCCATTGCACAGCTATGAACTTGACCAACTCAATGGTGGTCTTCAAAGCTAATAAATACGGAAGGTTAACCGATTCCAGTCGAGAGTGATTATCGGCAAACGAAAGTTACATTGCGGGGACTACATTGGTAACCTTGCCCATCGCAAGGTCAAAATGTGCCAGTTCAATGAGTAACATCACCTGACAGGCATTCACTCATATCTTTTCATTTTTCCAACGACAAAAGTAGGTCAGTAAGAGTTAAACTAGATTTGCTTAATTGCATGCAAGATGAACCATAGATAACAAGATCTGAAACTTAAAGTACTCGGGGTATTTCACACAACCAACTAATGCTGCAGCACACTTTACAGCAGCCGTGAAACCACGTGTTGCATTTGAATCTTCCCAACTTCAGCTTGTTTCTGTGTTACAAAATCAGTTGGCCGAATTAATGTTACCTCATGTTATGTAGAGCGGCGAACTTACTTTGTCGTTGACCAGCCGGTCTGTTTGTGCTTCAGGTCGTTGATTTTGTTTTCAATCTGCTGCGTGGGACCTCCAAAACGAAAATAAAGAACAGCTTGCCTTTTATTGGTCTGGCTAGTTAGAAAGTTATCCAGAGCATAAATGGCTAGCTGACGATGTCATTACACGGTAAAATGAATTTAATGATACCAAGATTGCGAAATTTTAGGCTACTGTATTTCTGTACAAATTCATAAATCAGTAAATGAGATTGCAAGTTTTGATAGTGGATACAACTCGTGTCGGCTACAGGAAGCCATAGTCGTCAGTTAAATGGCCTGGCTATGAGTTTGGCATTTAGTCCAAAGCTAGTAACTTTACTATCTGTACATACTATCAAACAACTTTGGCCCATGACTTAGTGGGATTACAGTGATAGTTGAAATGACTATACGTAACAACTAGCTGCGTAGAAGCAAATGTCGCCTGAAGCCTCGTTGCGCATGAGTGGCTGCCCGGTGCTCTCACCTGTTCTCCGTTGTGTAACAAGTTTGCTTGGACCTCTTGTTATTGTGTACATCATGTGATAATAATTCACTTGTTAATTTCAGTGTGGCACGATCGGAAACGTTCAGCTGCCCGCTAGTGTTGAAAGTCCGGTAACAAAAGAAAACACGCAGTTATTTACGTAAAATTCCGAGCAATGCCCCTTTCAGTCGGGCTTTCTTGGCGCACCACAGTGGAAAAATATCGCTCGCAGCTTGTGTTTCCAAGTCAGCTGGTCTGCGGCGGTCCACTCTTTAGCTCCCCGTCCAAGCCACGAAGCGACCCTGGTATTTCAACGCGTTTCAGTCGCTGAGTGTGCTGCTGCCTTGCTAGCGTGGAGCACAAGCTGCCTGTCCTGTTGTAGGTCAAACATGCGTTCTCTCTCTCAATTCTTGGGAATACCCTTAGTTATGTATTCAAGGTAGTTTGAACGGGTTTGTCGTCCTCATACAGCTCACTGTCCCTAAGCCTATTTGACCGAACCGGTAATGAAAAACGGTAAACTTCGCTCCTCAGAGGGGCAAGTAAGTGAGCCCAGCGATGTGTCGGTATACCTGATCAAACCAAAGTCATTCAGGCTCTCCGCGCACGCCGATTAGAACCAGCCCACCAGTGACGCACAAGCAACACACGCCTCCCCACGCGACTTCATGCATACACTACCCGACCAAAAAATAAATTAAAAATAAGTTTGACCGCCTTTAACTTTGATTACGGCACGCACGTATTTGTCATGGCTTTGTTTCGATAAGCTAATAATAATGTGTCAGAACATTTTTCGCGAATATTTATTGTATTGATGATGGGGGAGTCGGATCGCTGCCTAAAGTCTTCTCCAGCACATCTCAAAGGTCTGGACTCTGTGATGGCCAATCCATGCGTGAAAATGATATCTCATGAACGCTGAACCACTCTATGACAATTTGAGTCCGATGAACCCTATCTTTGTCATGTTGGAATATTCCAGTGCTATCAGGGAATTTAAAAAAAATAGGACCGAGGGTCCTGTAGCTTACCAGAGAGCAATATTATAGTAATGATACAAGTTATAAAAAATTTCATGTTAAGTTCACATACATATATAAGACCTATATGTCTGTAATATAATCCTAAACTCTGAAGCAGTTTTGGTGATACAAGTCATTGAAAATTCAATGTCAATTGTGAACTTTAAAGGTTACGGAGGTTCTAGTTGAGGACACCAAATAGACTTCACATATGACTTTGAATATGTCTCTAATGCAAACCTAGGCTCCATCTGTCACCATTTGGGGACATAAGACTTTGTAATTGTACTGTGTCAAGTTTGACATTCAAAGGTCACCAAGAGTAAAGGTGAATGTCACCAAATGGAAGTACATGTGTGACTTCCTCTAAGTCTTTAATACAAACTTGAGCTCTGTGACCTTTTTAGTGATACAAATTGAATTTTTGCTAGTTCACATTTGACCTACGAAGGTCAATATGAAAGTCACCAAATGAAAGTTCATATCGATGACCAAAGTGCAAAACCTCCTATATGCAGAATTTGTCTGATTGGCGGATTTCACTTTGGATGATGAGAACAAGGAAGGCTGCTCATCCAAAGTGAAATCCGCTAATCAGAAAAATTCTGTAGATAGGAGGTTTTGTGCTTTGGTCATCGATATGTGATGTCCTATATGTCTCTAATACAAACCTAAGCTCTATCTGTAATAGTTTTGATGATGGAAGTCATTGAAATTTCACTATGTAGTTTGACCTTCAAAGGTCAAGTTCAAGGTCACCACATGAAAAGTTCGTATATGGCTTCCTATATGTGTTCAATACACATATATTCTATATCTTCAATATTTTCAAGCCTAGAAGCCAATAAAAATTGTAAAATTTTTCTTGACCTCAAGTTTGACCCTTCAAGGTCATCTGAGGTCAACTTTAACATTGCCAGAATATAGTTCATATATGACTTCCCATATGTTGATAGTACAAACTTAAGCTCTATCTGCAACCATTTGGCCTCCACAGGCCATTTGGCATATTCTCCATAAGACCCAATGTTAAAGTACAGTGCCCCCACTAGACCCATTTCTGTCGATTCAACCAAAATGGTGCTCTCACTGTACATTTTGGGTACCAAGATGAGTTGATTGCCAAATTTAGAAAAAAATATTTCCTGCCGTTTTTGAGAAATAATTTTTTTAAATTTCCATTTCTATGTCCAGTCTTTTTACATTGGGGCCAAAATTTCAAAGGCCCATAAAACGGACAAATATGATTCAATCAAAAATCCAAAAAAACATCTGGAGATATTGTCTAGTAGTATGTTATGGCAAATTTACAGGAAAATTCATTGGGGGGGAAAAAAGGATAAAAAATGTTCCGGACAACGGACGCCAAACCACGGCAAAAGCTTATTGGCCCATAGGGCCAGTAAACTAAATATGCATCGTTGGAAAAACCTGGTCATTTAGTATATTTGGGTACTCAGTTGACCTCAGTTTTTGGAAACATATAGTTGCTGGACCTAACCCACTGAAGCATCCTCAGATCATAACGCTGCGCCCACAAACTTATATGGTAGGCGCATTAGGCTTGATGGGTGCATCACTTCATCGTCCTCTCTTCTTAGCCTGATACGCCCATCACTCTGGAACAGGGTACATTTGAACTCATCAGACCACATGACCTTTTTCCATCACTCCAGAGTCCAGTCTTTATGCTCCCCAGCAAATGGAGGCCATTCTGTTTTCGATTAGCCTCAAGTGGTTTTCTTAAGGCTACACAGCTGTTAAGTCTCAATCCCTTGAGTTCTCTTCACATTGTGTGTGTGTGTGTGTGACTTGATTTTTTAGGATTTGATTTCTCCAAACATTTAAATGATCTACGATCACGATAATCCCCGACCACATTTCTTCCTCGAAGATGATGGTTCACCACAATCCTGTCAGGTTTTCATAATATATTGGACAGATCTTAACCCAAGTTTAGTAGCTTCAGCAATCTCCTTAGTTTTTTTTTTTTTTTTTGCTTGATGCACACCAATAATTTGACCCCTCTGAAGCAGACAAATATCTTTCCCACAACAACATGATATGTCTTCCAACATGGTTATTTAAGACATGAGAAGCTACTCACTGCATCAACTTAGGGTTAAATAACTTGCTGCTGGCTGAAACACATTAATCACTGCACTAAATATCCAATGGAAGGCTCTTACCTGTTTGCCTAGTTAAATCCAGGTGGTGACTTTTTTTTTTTTTTTTTTTTGGCCTGGCAGTGTAAGTCATAGGCTTGGATTTGGGAAGGGATAATCAGTATATGTCCCAACAAACTTTCAGACGTAGCAAAAAATATCCCGACCAACTTTGGATCAGTGGGGAAAATTAAAGAAATGCAGAATCGTGTATCTAACATGATCCAGTCCAATGTAATGCTTGGTTTGCGGCACTGTCCAATTCACAGATAAGTGCATATCTAAGCCACAGTGGCATTACTAACCTTGTTTCAAGAAAACGACACCGCTCATAAAGACGTTTAATGGACAGGATAGCGAACTGGCTAGCTAATGTAGCTATATATCCACTCACTTGGTTTTCATTGTCCAGTCTACCAGATGAGTGGGTTTCGGCAGTTCACTGAGATGATTTGTAGTGGCTATCAAAGGTTGTGGAATGTGAACAAAATTCAAACATTAGTTGATATTCACGGTATTCATGACCAGTGACTAAAACAACAAAGGTACAATTGCACCCGAGCCCACATGTGATGGGGATCCATTCATACTTAAACTCATGGCAGTGGCGGTATGATCACTGCGGCAGTCTGAAAGAAAATTGATCATCATGGAGGATAGGCTGCAATATTTTCTGTTTATATTATGGAAAATATCCTTCCACTTGCTTTTTTTGAGGAGTTTTTGTGGGAAATAGGATGATCAATCAAAATGACTTTCCTGAGAATGATACGGTCATCAAAGAACAAACAGAAAATGGGAGAAATGAGAACATAGAGAGGAAGATGAGGTGAGAGTAATGCTGCCTAGAGTAAATTCCTATTTTTAAGTCAGATGGTGTTACCTTAGCTAGCCATGATGCTATCTGGCTCACTAGATAATTAACCTACCATTACTCTTGTCCTTTGACAAGGGACTTTATTTGACACGCAGCTAGTTTTGGTTTCAGCTTGACCGTTTTGCCCATGCAAGACAGTCAGCAAAAGGATGCGTGTACCAAGCAAGCACCCATTTTTGTCTGATTTTGATATGGAGGCTGAATTGGAGATTTAAGATCTAGGCTATAAGAATGCATTTAATAGTGAAAAATTTACTTTAAGAAATTAAATTGGGATGGTCCAAAAACGAACGCCAAATGACGATTCATCTTCAAAAAAAAAAAGAAAATCCTAGTGTTAAAATTTATCCAACTTATGTGCAACAATGTGGGATGTTTGGGCTCCATGGAAACTGAGCTAGGCATTTACAAGCCTGATTTTTATAGCCGTAAATTATGTGCCTGGCATCAGAACATAACTAACATTAGATCACTAGCTAGCAAGCTTGCGAGCTTTAGCTAGCTAATAAATTACTGTATAATGATCATTACGCTGTGTAATAAAACAAAATACCATCATGTAATTAAGTAACTTAGAAATTGGGAAGTGTATTTCAATTATTTGATATTGTTAAGGTTCATAACATAAATAACAGTTGTGAACTTGTATTCAAAAATCAAATTGTTATGGTTCTGTGTTTTTGCTGCCATGATTCTGGGTTTTTGCCATGTCTTTTCGTTATTCATTTTGCTTATTACACATCCCAGTTTTTCTGTTCATGCCATTTCTGTATTAATTGCACTTGTCACCCCTGTCTTGAGATCAGTTTGGTTCAGTCCGTTCTCCCAGTCTGCATGCTTACATGCTTCAGGTGATTTCAGTGGTTTCTGGTGTTTCATATTATTACTTCAATTCTCGTTTACTTCCTTCACCTTACTTTCCTTGATTACTAATAGTACTAACATTTATATTTTGTATCATAGTTTACTAAACTAACTAATCCATGTACATATTACTAACTAACTAACGAGCACTTGGGTTAATTTGTAAAGTTGCACTGCTACTAATTACTACTAATGCAATCTCAGCTCTCGCCCTTTTCTAGTCTCCGCCCCTTGCTTTACTTTCCCTGCATCTTCCTGTGTTTCCGCGAGATCTCTCCCACGTGCTTAATTGCTATCCTGCACTCCTTGTCTGTGCATGAAGAACTCCTTGACCGGAGCTGTTTATCTGTCATAGGTTGTCTTCGTGGATCCTGTCCATGTCTTGGCGATTGCCAATCGTTGTGGTTTAGGACCTCCCCATGTGTGCTTACCTCTGTAATTAGTTCTTATCCAATTCACCTGTCCCTGCATAGCATGCGACTTCCCTCTTGTCTATTTAAGGTCTTCACTGCAGTTTGTTCCCTGTCAGAACGTTGATCAATTTTCACTTGTGGAGAGCTCCTTGTATACCTTTTGATTATTGCTTCTCCTATGACATTTTTTGTATGACCTTGAGATTGCCTTGCCCTCGCTGTTCTTGTTTGTTCCTGTTTGGATTTAGACCCATTTTCTGTACGACCACGATTCCTGTTATTGATGCCATGTGTATGACCTACCCTTTTGGATTCTGACTACGATCTTGGATTACGGTTTCATGTACCGTTGCACATCTGCTTCTCTGGTTCTGACCCCTGCCTGTTATTTTGACTTCGCTTTTTGGATTCTGATTTTGGCTTGGCAATTCCTGTGTCTTCTGGTCTCGACCCATTTTTGCAATAAAGGCTTACGATTTTTGGAATTTTGATTCTTGCGTGTGGTTCCTGAACGCACCGTCACACAAATCAAAAGTATGTGGATACAAAATAGAAAAACAAGTTAATGAATATGGCATGCATCTGTGAAAATTATGGAGGCATCTTGCTTACCATCATAAAAAAACAAACTCTGATTAGGATAATCTCTGTATACTGAAAAGGCAATTTTTGCACTCATTGCATAAAAATTTTCCAGCTCACGCGCTATGCTCACTCACATTACATGTGTGTCCCTACCAACTGTCACTTTGAACCTATGCCCTTCGTGTAAGTGCAGCTGCACCGAGCACTGGTCTACCTGCGGCAGAGGGAGTAATAAGGAAAAGGACAAAAGAAGCTGAAAATGAAAAAGAAGGGGTATTTGCTGTTTTAACAGGTGGTTGGTATTGGAGCGCATGGTCTTTATAGTGATGCATACACGACAGGGAAAATGGTGGTGGATGCAGCAAGAAAGTTTTTTTTATTGGGGGGGGGTCAGATGTGAAAGGGGAGGCGATGCAGGGAATTCTGGGGAGAAGATTAAGTGGGGCTCAGGTGTCAGGGAGGGCAGATATAGAAAATGAGGGTTTAGGAATGCAGGTGAGCCAGTTAGTCGGTGCCAGGTTGTTTTCCTTATTTTATTTATGTATCTATTTATTTATTTTTGTACATTAAAGCACCGGATAATGACTTCAAAGTATACACAGTAGGTGGCGGTAATACGCTATATGGTTTGTCAGCGGCCATAAAACCTTAAAGAAGTGTTACACTTGACTTGCGTTCGGGGAAATTCTACTTAACTACTGGCTGGAAATGTGATGGGACAAGCAACATCAGGCGTTTAATTTTCGGCGAAAATAAATTATTCCATTTACAAAAGCATTGCAAAAACGTGGCGACAGAGCATGACAAATTATCTTTCGGTTCTAGCAAGAGTTTATGGAATTATTCGCCATTCTTCATCACGTCAGAAACATATCGCGGCACGACAAAAATGTCGTCGCATATTTTAAATAATTTAGAGTTTACAGCTGCGATTGCTATTTTTTTTTTCCTAGTTGAGAGCTAAATAATCACCAGAGTAAATAATCTACATGCATTTGTTTTAAAAGCAGGAATTCGCCTAACAGCGCAAGGCAATTCAGACAGGCTGTAATAGGACGATACTGCATTGACCAGCTCGTGTATGAACTGTAAAAACTAGGACAAATAGACCTAGTTTATTCGCCTATCTGGCTTGTCCGATGTAAACAGACTTCATGAGATCATGCCGCTTTACACATTTTGAATGAGCTTTATGCACAGCTCCACTACTTCCTGAACTTAAGCCAGCTCCTTTATTTTCTGTCTTTCATTATTGGACAAACTGATTAATCCAGGTGTGCCTGACCCCACAGCAACAATGGTCAGGCACACCTGGATTAATCAGTTTGTCGAATAATGAAAGACAGGAAATAAAAGAGCTGGTTTAAGTTCAGGAAGTAGTGGAGTTGTGCATAAAGCCTATTGGAAGTGGCTATTTGCCCCGCAGCGGGGTGAACTGGGGGAAAGGGATCGACTATCTGTCCCGCAGCGGGGCGGACAAGAGAAACAGTTCTCCTATTTGCCCCGCAGCTGAGCAAATAAGAGATTTCATCTTATAATCCGCCCACTCTTTTAACTTTCGCGCCGAAGCACTGCGGAGCGAATACCCTCTTCCTAAATAATTCGGTACGCTAAGACAGTGTACTCAAAATAAGTATTCCAAAAGGAAGTGGCTATTCGCTCCGCAGCGGGGTGAATTGGGGGAAAGAGATCGGCTATCTGCCCCGCAACGGGGCAGACAAGAGAAGCAGTTCTGCTATTCGCACCGCGGTGGGACGGATAAGAGAAGCACTTCTGCCATTTTCCCCGCAGCTGGGCCAATAAGAGGTTTCATTTTATAATCCGCCCCGGTCTTTGATCTTTCGCGCTGAACCGTCGCGAGGCGAATAGCCTATTCCTAACGAAATAATATGTCCTCAGAAGTTGAATAAAGACAATAAGGTGCTCAATTATTTCAATTTTGACGTAATCATGCTTCAAAATAAGCAAGATTAAATCGTTGTTTAAAAATAACGTTCTGAATTCTACTGCGGGCAAACAAGCGATATGCGAGACCCGGTTGAGGACATTATTCTAGCCAACCATCCAACTTGGAGCTATTTTAATAGGCTATGTCATGTTTTTCCCAGTTCAAAGCGGCTACTTGATTTCGTGTGCTGTGGCACAGCCATCAAACTTAGTCAAAAATTAATGAAAGACTCAATGACAGGTCAATCGTGCGAGTCATCGACGTCGCTACTGAGCCAGTGGATACGTAGAGCTTGCGGTTTGCTCAGCGTCAACAAGAAAAGCGACGGAGGCCAAAAGTCAGTGGCACAATTTGTCCTTGATTCTACTTCATAAAGTTAACGTGGCATAAAGTTAAACGGTACTTCCCTCTGAGATTATAGTTAACTTTCAGTGACCATAGAATTTTACTTTTCGATGAAAGATATATATTGCAACTTGAAGCAGTTCTGCCCTTGCTTGCTCACCACTATAATGAGATTCAGGCATTTAACAGCATGATCATTTAGCAATCACATATTAATCCTAATGGGGGGACGGAGGTTTGAAATGTGGCTCCACCCAAAGACAGTGTATGCTTGTGTCAATGCCTTCACAGTCGGGCTGTTTTAAATGGGTATCTGATTAAGTGGGTTGAACCTGAATCACTTGATCTACCTACTGCGTATACAGTACACTTCAGGTTAAGTCTACAGCCTAAACAAGTAACAAAAGGAACACAATGGCAGAGGAAGATGGTGAGGTGATGAGACCACTCACACTGTAATCACAATAAACACACCCCCAATGGAACAGACCTTCACCAGAAACATGGTAAATTTTGGTTCAGATTTCAGGACAACCCTCTCCCCTGCAGTAGTTTTCCATGACATGTCCAGCCTAGTTCTTTGAAGCAATCATTTCAGATCCACAAGTTGTACAAGCATTGATTTCATCCAAGGACAATAATGTTTCTTTTTAATTCTTTATTTGCTACAAAATCAAAACATACCATATAAATCAACATTCATAATGACATCAGAAATGAAAGACTTGGATTTTAAAAAAATTTCAGCATGTCCTACTGGCAAGCATTGACCACTTAATTTACTAAGACGGAACATTATATTAACACAATTTAAAAGTAAGACTACCGCAATCTTGGTAATCAATGTAAATTTGATGGAAATATTAATGAGATTACAGGGATAAGCTCAAAAACCCCTCCTAAGATGGTTATCAAAGCACCCTAAAATTAAATGTATCTGCATATTAAAGCACAACTGATCTATATCAAAAAGATTTTCATTCTTCTTCTATGCTTTACTTTAGAAGCACATTCCCCGCACATTTACCATCGGCCCGTCACAAGCGAATGACCCCAAATGTTCAATTCAATATAAAACAACAAACAGAAGAGCAGGACATCAGGCGGGATCCAATAAGAACACCTGTTCCAAGTTAAACCCGAGTTGTTTAAACTCTAGTAAATCTGATAGGGTCCCACAGCACCAGGTCGCTTGCTCCTGGTTGGACATCCAATTAGGATGCAATTTTGCATAGTGCACCAGTGAAGGTCCATCGAGAACATTTACCAGTAAGAAAAGTGGCAAGTAGAAAGCGAGTTTCAGGTAGACGATTGCCCAGTGGTTCCACTTTTGATTATACCAGGCTATAGAAACAGTTGTGAGGTAACATCGGTATTGTAGTGGCTGTTCCATGCCCCCTTTAAAGAAGGGAGGACAAACGGATCGTAAAGTGCAGTTTTACTTTGGAACCTGGTTAAAAGTCACCCATCTGTGCAAGAACATGCAGTTAGAATGGCAGCGGCCCTTAACACATTTGAGTGTGGGCAAAAGGCCCTTAATCTCCTGCAATGTTCATAAAGGAAGACTGACCTATTCAAGACATAGTAAAAATAAAAGGGGCACTTTGCTTTGGAGTGTTAATTCAGTGTGCTGGACTAAGAAGGGGAAATTTTGTGCGTGTGTATATGGCGCATGTGTGTGTGTGTGGCGGGGGGGAGGATAGGTTCCTACTGATGTCAGCTTAGTAATGCGGCCCACAGTCCTCTCTCAGGCTGTCGGTGATGTAGCTGATGTTCAGCAGCTGCTGGTAGTACTGCTTCTCCACCTCTGTGTTTATGGTCCAGCTCACCACCTCCACCCCTCTGTCTGTCCAGAATTGCACATAGTCCCTACAGAATGATGGCAAAAGGGAGAGAGAGGTTTCATAAGTCCATCATCCCAGTTGAAAGTGCCCTGGAACGCACCTAATAATTACACGTTCTAATCTGTGTGCAGGAGTGCCACTGGTCTCCAATTGTTTAGAAGTGCTTGGGCTTTGTTGAGAGATAATGCGAGAGAAGGTGCAGGAGGGATATTGAGAGACAATGTCTCTACACCACTGCTTTGTAGTTCATTAGTTACAGAATTCATGTACTTAATTTTAATTATTAAGTCATGTACTTATTCAACTTAAGTGACTGAATGGCATAGTTATATAGACGGCCAGGCTTACTGCATAACTTGTTAATGTGAAGCTCAAATGGAACACTGGAAAGGGTCTGCTGACTTCAGCAATGACAAACAAAGGCTTACAGCACACACAAAAAATGCTGCATTAAATACCAGCTTTATGACGCTCATGACATATTGTTTTTGTCTACACAGGTTCGTGGATACGAACTGATTCAATTTTGGTGATTTTTATAGCTGTAGTTCTGTGTTTATTAGCAAACATCCAATTCAGGGTCCAGTTCTTCCCTGTCAAAAGTCTTTGACTTTTGGCCACAGTCCTTTATTACTGCTGCTCTTTTAACAGTGTCTGGCACGTTGTCATACATTATTGACATCATTGCATTTTCATTAAAAAATAATTTTGCAGTTTTTATGATTGATGAACCTGCACCTACTAAACAGCCGCTTGGGAATGCTGTAAGTATCCTCATCCTACTTTGGAGATTACTTAGCAAGGTGCTCTTATTTAATTCCCTTATAAGCAGACAATTGGTGCTAATTAACATGTAAATTAATGGGACGCTTTTTTGCAAATGTGGTTTATATAGCTCAAAGTTCACATTTCTAACATTTTGTCCACCTCCTGCAGATGTGATAACCACATGTACTAAAGCAGTTATGACTCCTCTTAATAAGGAAATATTTTTTAACTATTGGAGAGCAGGGCACCCACTGAGAAATGTAGTTCTTTTGCACCAGGAAGGCCGACACGCCTAACAGGTGCCAGAACAGGTGGTGATGGGCCCAGTCCAGCAGCACATCCATAACCTGCATCCAGTGGTGTTTCCATGGCGATGAGAAGCGGGGCGTGCCGTCACCCAGGCGACTCAGACTCCAGGGCCTGTGGGTCAGCGCTGTCACCACCTGAGGGTCTGCCTGGCGCATCTGGAGTGGACCAGGCCGGGAGAAATGGGCATGGGGGAGCAGATTCATTTTGGGATTATTAATTCAACGGTTTACAGCCAAACCAGTTTGGCCAGCTCAACAAGGTCATGGGCAATGAGAAAATAATGACCTAAGCAGAGGCAAAAAACACACCCAGGGGGGTTTATGAGGTGGCAGTACGTTACTTCAGTGATTTATTTTATTTATTTATTTTTTTACCAACAGGCTAAGGGTGGAGTACTGTCTTTTTGAACACAGATGTCCAAACCCAGAGTGAGCAAATTTGAAAAAGAACTAATTTTGTCTGTGGGATAATCAAAATACTACAGTATCAAAATACTACTTCCCTGCTGCTCATAGCAGTGGACTTTTAATCTAAATTATCAGACCGCAGAATACTTTTAAGTGACCAATCCAGCGGGAGCATTCATTCATCAAAGCAGTATGATAAAATGAGCCAATTTCACCACCATTCACCCCTCTCCTGTATTTATCCATCCATATTCAATACATAATTACTCATCATTTGTTTATATATATATATGTATACAGCGCCCTCCGTAATTATTGGCACCCCTGGTTAAGATGTGTTAAAAGCCTTAAAATAAATTCAATGTTTATTGCAGAAGCATACTCTCACACTGAAAATTATAGAAAAATGTAACCTTCAACTCAAGTGAATTTTAAGGGGAGAAAAAAAATCCCTGACTAAGAAATAATTATTTTTCATAAAATCACCTGTTCCACAATTATTGGCACCCCTAACAATTCCTAGGAAATAAATGTAGTTAAAGTATTTCTGTCATTTCTACAGTAGTTTACAAAGTTGATCAGAGTATCTGGAACATTTAATTAGTAATTCATCACTTCCTGTTCCCCTGGGGTATAAATATGAGGTGACACAGAGGCCATTTCTCTTATCCACTCTTCAACATGGGAAAGACAAAGGAACACACCATTCAAGTAAGGCAGATGTGTGTCGGCCTTCACAAGTCAGGCAATGGCTACAAGAAAATAGCCACTCGCCTGCACCTGCCCATATCTACTGTCAGAGGAATCATTAAGAAGTTTAAAACAACTGGAACAGTGGTAAACAAGCCTGGATGAGGACGCAAGGTTATTTTGCCACCACGCACAGTGAGGAGGATGGAAAGAGAAATAAAAAGTTCTCCAAAGCTCACTGTTAAAGAATTGCAACAAATGGTAGCATCTTGGGGTCACAAAGTCTCCAAAACAACCATCAGGCGCTATCTACATGCCAACAAGCTCTTTGGGAGGCATGCACGGGACAAACCTTTTCTCACTCACAATCATAAACGCAAACGTCTGGAGTTCGCTGAGCGGTACTGGGACTTCAACTGGGACTGTGTGCTTTGGTCAGATGAGACCAAGATAGAGCTTTTGGCAACAACAAACACTCTAAGTGGGTCTGGCGGAACACAAAAGATGAGTATGCAGAAAAGCACCTCATGCCCACTGTGAAGTATGGGGGAGGATCGGTGATGCTGTGGGCCTGTTTCTCTTCCAGAGGCCCTGGGAACCTTGTTAGGGTGCATGGCATCATGAACGCTTTGAAATACCAGGACATTCTAAATCAAAATCTGGTGGCCTCTGCCCGAAAGCTGAAGATGGGTCGTCACTGGGTCTTTCAGCAAGATAATGACCCTAAACATGTGGCCAAATCTACACAGAAATGGTTCACCAAACACAGAGTCAAGCTCCTCCCATGGCCATCTTAGTCCCCAGACCTCAACCCCATTGAAAACCTGTGGAGTGAGCTGAAGAGGAGAGTGCAGAGGAGAGGACCCAGGTCGTTGGATGATTTAGAGAGAGATTGTGCAAAGAGGAATGGTTGAAGATCCCTCTTTCTGTATTCTCCCATCTTGTGAAACATTATAGGAGAAGATTAGGTGCTGTTTTGTTGGCAAAAGGGGGTTGTACAAAGTATTAACATCAGGGGTGCTAATAATTGTGGCACACATGATTTGATGTAAAAAATTATTTCTTAATGTGGGATTTTTTTCCCACTGAATAAATGCACTTGAATTAAAGGTTGGATTTTCGTCTTTTTTTCATAGTGGTCCTATATTATTGAGAAAAAAAACTGAATTTATTAGAAGCTAAAGAACACATCTTAACCAGGGGTGCCAATAATTATGGAGGGCGCTGTATATATATAATTTCTTTTTTTTTTTTTTTTACAAATTCAGACCATTTATCAAACCACTGTATTTACTTTCACAGTCTGTCTCTCAACGGCAAGTTGCTCTGGCACCCTGATTGGCTGCCATGCACCGGCTGCTAAGTGGATCAGTGACACCTCGCCCAATGAAATGAGAGCAGGTGTACAGGGCCCCACCCTGAGCGTACCCTGTAGATGACTTTGGCATCAAAGGAACAGACGATGCTGGTGTTGTAGAGCACAGGGTGCTTCTTGTACAGCTCCTTCAGAGCTGCTGCAGCCTGCAGAGATGAGTACAGGCGTGAGAAATGCACACACACACAAGCACGCATACTCTCACACACTCACATACACAAGTGCACACATTTATGAAGACCACAATGGAAAAATGATCAGAGTCACATTTTCACGTTGTGGAGAAATGATGAATTAAAAATTCAAAACGAACTTAGAAACAAAGCACTTTAAAAATATGCAGAAAATATAAAATATATACCTTGTAAAATATTCTAATAATATATCATATTATTATATATTATTATAAATATTCTAATAATGTATAATATATAAAATATACAAAAATGCAAAAATTTGGACTCTGATCGTTTTTCCTTTGTGGTCTTCATATTCAAGCACAAACCAACACACAATGCACGTACATAAACACCCACATGCACACGTATACACACTTAAGTGCAAGCACCCACGCACATATCTTTGTGAGGTAGTTAAATTTCACTCAGGCCAGCGGGGAGAACAGTCGAATGCTTTAGACTGCTGCCCAATGCCAGGAATCTGCTGAAGAAACCTGGCTAAGAGCAGCTATTCATGTCTTCCTACAGTCCACTGAAAAGAGCCACAAAATCTGATTCCTGATAGCTGTAATATCTCAGGGGGTTTCCATAAATGGTGCCGTGATCAGAAATATGGAAATATTTGCAGTTAAAACAATTCAGAAAGTTTTCATCTTCATTCAAGTTTAAATTCATTAATGTTCACTCTGCTCTATGTTCAGCTGAGTTTGCGCAATTTCACAGTAATACCAAACAGGGCATGAAAAAGAAAAGTTACTCCCAGAATGAATGTTCTACATGCACACTTAGGTTGTTTACTTTAAAGTGCAAACTTCATTGGACCACTGAATCAACAAAATGGCATGTTATAACCATTACAATGGTGGATGTGAAGTAAAAAAAAAAGTTGATATGATACAATGGTATTACAGCCATAATGCTGCCATTTCCTGAAAAAATTGAAAATACAAATATTTTCAAAATTGCCAATTTTATGTCATTTTGCTAGCATAAAACTGTCTGCATTAGAATATGAAGTTCACCAGAGTTCTTAGAAAGCTTATTGTCCCCTAAAAATGCCCATGTTCATATGTCAAATCCATAGCACATGGCATTGTCCCCCCCCCCCCCACGTACCAATATTTCTGTAATTATTTTCTTTGCCTTTCTACTCATCCAAGTGGGTTGCAGAGAATGTACAGATGTAGTTTTTTTTTTTTAAACGTTTTCTTTTTTATTAATCGTTGACCACCTTAAGTTATTAAGATGGCGTAAACTCCATTGTTCGTCATCGTCTGTTGTCCTTGAACAATTCGACCTGAAACCTCTAGCAGTCACAAATATCGATCAATTTTGATCAAACTTTGTATGCAACATCCTTAGCACATAAACTACTTTGAGATTGAATTTCAGTCCCCCACCCCCAAAAATTAGTGCGGCAGGGCAGTTATACTAAAAAACTGAAGTTGTCCATTTTAGACCTTTCTAATACGGATGGAGCACTGAAACTTGGTATGCAAGTAGTACACAAAATCTCAGCATAAAATGATTGGGTTTTCAAAATTTCAGAAAAATGGTCATCTTGTGACCTTTCACAGTCCTTCAGCCATAGATACCCATTTGAATGACCCATAACTCTTGCGGTCACAAATATTGTTCAAATTTAATTAAACTTTGCATAGAACATCTTAAGGACACTCACTACCTTGGCATTTCATTACAGCCTTGTACTCACTCCCAAATGAGCGTAGCATGGTGGCAGACCAGTTGAGTTTCATGCTTACTTGAACTTCTAGTTCTCATATAAAGATTAATTTTTCGAGGCAATTTGTTTTTCCATTTTGTTTCCAAATGTCACATCCATAGTGCTAGAATTGCCATTTTACATTCACATTCATGACGATTCATATCCGTTCTACAAGTGGTTTACATTCTCTTGCTTTTACATACACTTGGGTTGATATTCACACAGCTTTACATTCACTCGGGTACACATTCACTGGTTTTACAACACCGACTCTGGTTTACATTCGGTCCGTTTTGAATTCACTCGGGATTACATGCACTCACCTTTAGAGTTTTCACTCACTTTAATGCACAGATACATATTCAATCAGATTTACAGCATCCACTCTGATTCAAATTCACCAGGGATCACATTCACTCACTCCTACATTCACACGGGATCACATTCAGTTATGTTTACATTCATTTCAGTTTAGTCACTGACTTTTGCATTCGCACAGATTAACGCTCTGTCAGGCTTACATTCACTCTAGGTTACACAAGTTCTCTGTGATGGGCTCTCACCTCTTCCGCATGACCTTTAACATCAAAGTATATGGTCAGCTGCAGTCTCAGGCACTCTTCCACCGCCTCCTGCAGTGTGGGCACCTTCTCCCCGTGAAATTTCTCCCTGTAAGTGCACAAAACAAATAGGGCCACCTCCAACTTTAGCGGGGGGGGAGGAAGAGTCTTATTGTGACCTAAAATGGGAAGCCTCCCCCCCTCTCCTGTTAATACTGGTATGTGCATCACCAACTCCTCTGGTAGCATTTTTATTTTATTTTAATTTTTTTTTTTTCAATTTTTCAATGTCTTTCAATTTGAAAATCTAAGTACACACACAGGTCGCAAAGTGCTTCATAAACTAGAGCACTCAGAGCGCAAACCTCCGCCAAGGCCAAAAGGCCCACCACGTCTGGGACACATACGAGTAGAATTATTATGTACCACCAAACAAGTAAATAAAATATTCATGGATCCAAAATTTTATTCAAATCACTCCCAAAATGAAATTACTTCTAAATCGGTTAAAGACACATCTGGTAAAAATTTTGAAATAATCTGTCAATAACTTTTTCTGTAATGTTCCTGACTAACAAACAAACATACTTACCAACGGAAGGTAAAACATTATCTCCTTGGCGGAGGTTACAAATGTTCTTATCTTTTACACATTACATAACTGAGTGCTACCTTTTTCCCTTGAATGACCCGTTTTTGTCAGCCTCCCTTATCCTCATTATTACCAGCACTATATGCATGGCTTAAGTTGTATACAGTCAGGTCCTTAAGCGACACAATTTTCAGCATTTTTGCTCATTTGAAGTGAAACAAACAAAATTAGCTTGAAGTGTAGACTTCCATCTTTAAGGGTTTGTCAATAATGAACAATTTAGAAATTACAGTCATTTTTATACTCGACTCATTAATTAGAAAAGTTAACAATCATACATTTAATTGTCATTTTTAGTATGCAGTTACAAATCCTTTACAGTCATTGACTGCCTGAGATTCAGAGACATCACCAGATGCTGGGCATCTTCACAGGAGATGTTCTGCCAGGCCTTTACTACAGCGTTCTGCAGTTCCAGCTTGTTCTTGGAGCCTTGCCTTCAGAAAGTAAAATGCATGCACATTTGGATCACGGCAGTTCATTCACTGAGCCATTCTTGAATATTCCACGTCTTTGTCTTAAAATATAGTTCATTTGCACAATGAATTTCTGCCAGATGAATTTTGAAATATTTGCCCTAATCTGAACAGATAAAATAGATCTGTATATTTCAGACTTCACTCTGCTGATTTGTCAGCACTCACATTGATGAATACAAAGGAACCATTACTATTGGCAGTCATGCATGCCCACACTGTAACACTATCTCCACGATGCTTCAAAGGTAGAGCAGTACACACCGGATCATGAGCAGTTTCTTCCCTTCTCCACACTCTTCTCTTTCCATCAATCATTTTGGTATACATTAATCTCTGTCTCATCGTAACTGTCCATGTCCAAATATTCATGAACCTGACTGTATATTGCTTGTTCAGTACCACTGCCAAGGAAGTTATGCAATCAGTTGTTTTGTTAGCTATTTAGAAGGATAACAAGAAAACTACTGACTCAGTTTTCATGAAAGGTGGTGGAAGGGTGTAGTATGGGCCAAGAAAAAAGAACCAATTAAATTTTGGAGTGGACCCAAATCAGGGGGTGGGCTGCATGACTGATTTTTCATTTTGATTAACACTACAATATATGACATTTGGCCACTGCAAATGCCATGCATCTTAAAATTCAGTCGATGGTAGTGAAGTTCAACAATGACAAAACATAACCAGCATAGACATACAATGACTGTATTTGCAGATTTACACATCATAGAAGAGTGAATTTCTGGCCTTGGCAGAGGTCTGTGCTCGCCGAGTGCCACTCAAGTTGCTAGTCTGTCTTTGGTGATCTTGGATGTTTTCTGTCAAGACTTGCCATTTTTTACCTTTAAACTGTACAGTGGCTGGTGTTATAGTTCCTCCACAGCAAACTGATGACCTGAAACGATGACCCTTCTTGGATAAGACTGTATAGACTGTATAGACCTGAGCCAGTGCACCCCCGCACACCAAACAGATGGTTCCCACCTCAATCTGTGCTTGGCCGAGGCATCCAGCTTGCTGAGCTCTGAGAAGCGGATTTCGCTCAGCGCTCCAGATCCGTCGGTGGTCCGGTCCACAGTTTCGTCGTGCATCAGCACTGGAACCCCGTCAGACGTGAACTCCAGGTCCAGCTCCACTCCCGTCGCCCCGTTCCGACTGGCCTGAGGAGGATGTGAAAGAGATTTTTAAAAATGATGAAAACAGGTGTTTGAATCCCAGCCACACCATAACTGGCTACGGTCCGAGGTCTGCATGGAGGAGGCGACAATTGACTCAGCCTAGCCAAAGATAGACAGAGGTTAAGCCGGTCAAAACCGTTAGTCTTTTTGCTCTCTGGCGGCCCCTCCTGCACAACCATGTGCATGTAGCTGTACTAGCAAACTATCCTCCTGCCCTGGTCCTCAAATCATGGTCCTCGAAGTGCGAGAACTGCCGGTTTTCCACCCTGCCTTTACCTGGGAGTCAGGTGTAAAGACAGTCTGGCCAATCAGGGGTGCCAAGTGTTCATTTAGTTACCTGGCATAATAGAAAACCTGGACTGAATTTGGATTTGAGGTCCAGATTTGAAGATCCCCGTGACCTACAGCATAGCCTGTGTGTGATTGTTGGGGCAACTGCATAGTATAATAGAAGCTAGGGCTTGTCGTCACGTGAATCAGAGGAATTGCGTGCGAAAGAATTTTCTTCCCGGGTCAATGGGAGCAAGTCACTGCAGTAGAGCCTGAAGGGGGGGGAAAAAATGATGAAAGCATGCACTTGGACAGAGGTGAGCAATGCTGGCTGTACCTGTCCTTGGTTTTCACACCAATCTTAGGCTTTTAATTAGGAACCATCTTAATTAGCCAAACCATTAATAAAATGCCATGTTTCCAATGCATTTCTTCATATTCCCATGAATGACCACCAAAGACTGTTCTAGTCTCCATAAAGCAAACATTTTTCTTTGATCTAACGTTGGTGTATGCACCCAATTTGCTTAATTAGTCAGGGTAATTAGAGGAAGCAAAAACCTGCAATTAGTGGAAGAAAAACGCTGCATACACACTGGCCCTCCAAGACCAGAACTGCCCGTCCCAGTACTAGGAAGGAAACGAGAGACATAAAATGCCAACAGAATGGAAAAGCTTGGTACAGAGATCACCAAACCTGCACCTCAAATCCAAACCCGGCCCTGTTTTTCCTTTTCTTCTTGGTGATTAACCAAACAATGATTCCTTCTTAGTGGCCAGAGTATCTTTACACCTTACTCCCAGGTAAAACGAGGGTGGAAAACCAGCAGTTCTTGCACCTTGAGGAGTGCGATTTGAAGATCCCAGGAGGTTGCCAGCCTTAGATCTGGAAAGCCAGGAATTGCAAACCATTCAATACAAAGTTGACCAGTTAAACTCTAGTTTTATTGCACAGTAAACACACTTCACCTGGTTTCAAAGGTATAAATTATTCCAAATATGCAACCCTCTATGACAACATTTGCCACCACCAAAACCATCTTTACCACCACCAAAGTTCAGTATGGAAATTAACCAGACCTCTTCCAGCAATCGCACTACAGGCACTTAACATTGCTAGTTGAATTAACTAATGCAGAACATGCACACAAACATAATGCTTACCTGACACTTTGCACAAATTTTGGTCCCACAATGCCCTGCAATATGTCATGCCAAGGCTCGCCATTTTAGTGGCATGAAGCATGTCAAGATGGCAAGGTAATGCATAGTTTGCGCCATGTCGTGCCACCCATCACGCATAACATAAGAACTGTTCACGAAATGCGTGACACCCCTGTGGGCACGCCATGAAGCACATTGTCATGCCATGTTTGCCCCAAAGTTAAGCACTGTTCATGCATAATTTACCACTCATTGAAATGACATGTTTGCGCATGCATGAAGTCGTCCACCAACTTTTTAGTCATGACTTGGCCCGCACAGGCATGAACATGGCATGGAGATGTGCAAACTAATCGTAACCATCAACTAAAATGTGGACCACTAGGCCTAATGGCACGCCCTCTCACGCAATTGTTGCGCCTAGTTTGCTCATATTTTACGGACTGTTCACGCAAGTGGCACGAAAATTAGGTCGTGCCACCCAGGTAAAAAGTTCTGAACTTTCTGAAATTTCCAACAAAGCCTGGCACGCACTTTTTCACCTACCCCGCACCCCCGACGCACAGTCACGAGTACTTCCCTCATTGGCATGCCAAATCGCGTGCCATGGCGTAAAATCATTCGTAGTGCATGTGTCATGCCACCCTGACACTTGTAGGACAATTTGGCGTACCACAGAGGGAAGGAGTCATGACTGTGCGTAGGGGGTGCTTGCTGGGAATTTAAAAATGTTAAAAAAATTTTTCTGGGTTTCACAACCTAATTTTCGTGCCACTTGCGTGAACAGTTCATAAACTACAAGCAAACTAGGTGGAACTATTGTGTGAGAAGGTGTGCCAATGCATGCCCTTGGTGTGCCATTAGGCTAAGTGATCCGCAATTTAGCTGATGGTCGCGACAAGTTAGCGCACAGTTTGCGCATCGTCACGCCAAGTCATGACTTATAAGGTTGGTACGACGACCTCACGCATGCACAACCTTGTAGTTTCAGTGAGTGACAAGGCGTGAAAATAGTGCAAACTAATGCCCCAGATCCACTTATGATTTTAAGGCCTCCGATTGTCCCGATTCGCCCCTTCCGACCAGTTACGAGCGATTACGTGTGGAAATTTCTGTTACGCGTGAGACGTAGGTGGATCATGACTTCCGACCTGTTCCGACCCTTCCGCGTGCATAAGACAGGTTCCGACTGGACCGGATCACGCGGATCCCTCTTCCGACAAAATCAAACCAGTTTGATTTTGTCGGAAGGTGAGTTGTCGAAACGAGACAGGAGTATCGGTTTGTCATGTGCAAACTAGGTGGCGAATATTTCCACTGCAATTAGCCAATTAGAAACCGTTTACAAAAACAACCGCCATCTTTATTGTTGACGTTAGCAAAAATCAATCGGAAGTGCTTGCGTCAGTGGATCATGGGATAACATTTTTTCCCCGATCACTCTGACTTTCTACGATTGTTTGCGCGAGTTTCGGATGGTACCCGGGGCTTCCGACTGGCCACAATCGCCTGCGCGCGGAAGCCTTAAAAGCGTAAGTGAAATGCGAGACAATGGGTGACAATGCGTGCTACTGTGGTAAATTATGCGTGAACAGTGCTTAACTTTGGCGCAAACATGGCCTGAACACAGTACTCTCCGGTGACCAGGGGCCTATTGCACAAAAGTCGGATCCTGAGATCCTGGATCAACGCCAAAGCGAGGATTGCCATATCCCAAACAGCGCGTCGCTGGCTTAATTGATTGCACAAAGCCAACAGCGGGTGGAGGAGAATTGGCTTAGTGAAGCCCGTTGCCGCTGATCCTGCTGAGTGCGCGCACTCGGCTACCTCACATAGACCCCAAGATCGATCACAGAATTGCTGATCATCACCATGGACACTAAGTAGCTGCAGCAAACGCATGCGCCAGCAACACTCAAAGACCACGTTCAAACAGAGGGACGATGGGATCGCTGAAATGCTGCTGCTTGCTATTCCTTTAGTTTCTGTCTGAATGGTGCCAGACGTTTGAGAGGAGTATTAAAGTGAGCTAAACTCAAGTGAGAGTAAACTCGGGAGTTGTTTCAGCGCCCTCTAAAATGAGTTGCTGCTGCATTTCAGCGTTACCGTAAACGAGATAAGCCGTCGCTGTCATACAGACTTAAACTCTCGCGTATTTTCTTAGTGTACGAGTGTAACAAGTGTATGTAAAGAAAAATGATCTAATTATATTATTTAAATACATATAAGCATATATCTGGTTCGAGTGAGTGTGAGGAGTGCGTTGTAGGCCTTCTTTTCCCCTGTACAAACTAAATAAAGTCCGATCTAAAAGACGTTGTCAGATTAGTTGAATTTACTTGCTGCTATTAATCACCTCTGATGAAGACATACTCAAATTTAAAAGTAGAATGTTAGCGTCAGAAAATTACGTCAAGAAGCCTCCTGAAAATGTTTGATTCCAGTATCATGAAAGCGGCGACATTGCACTCATGGCCAGCACTAAGGCAACGACTCTACCTTACCCGTCGCAGTCTGAATGAAGACGGAGAAAAGTACCAGCAGTGCTGTAGGTGTGGGGTTACATGAAGCGATTTAAGACCGCGCTGAAACACGGTAACCTACTTCATTCAGCACTGCTCATTTTCTACTCTGATGGAAGTCTCAACTTGGGGAATAAGGACAAATCTGATAATGACGGATTCTAAATATGGTTAAAATGTGACATGGAAGGGGGACTGATTGAACTGTGATGGTCACTGTCACATGGATAGGCCTACTTGAATATAATGATCAAATATTGGCTATTTTACTGACATCAATGGTCACAAGTTTCTAAAACAATTACTCTGGACCTATTATAATTGAGATAGCAACGTGTAGTGGACAATTCAGAACGACTGTTAAGGACGTTGATTTTCAATTTGGGCGACTGCTGAATGAGGTGAGGTGAAATTGGCTGTAGACAGGAGCTTAGCTAGTTTGTAAGCTTGCTCCGGAGCTGGCTAGCTCCACAGACTTTGTTTCCATAGTAACTAGTGCCGTGGCTTAGCTCACACGCTCTGTGCAACCGAAATGGGGCTTGAGATCAGGCTAATCCCGTGCTGATCCTGGGCTAATCCCTTATCCTGCCTTTGTGCAATAGGCCCCAGTTTTGCAGAGCGCAGCGAGTAGCTGACACGAACGGAAACATGTTTATATCCGCTCACAGCCAAGGCATATCGGCTTCAGCTGAATCTGATCCAACGGGGAAGTCTGCGAAACTGGACAAGAGGAAATAACTTGCACATAAACTTTGCAACGGAGCGGAAACCATTAACCACGCATTTTTAAGGATAATCGCGTCTGCAAAGAAACGCTCATACAAAGACATGCTTTGCCGACTAGTGACAATGAATCGAATTCGTTTAAAATTCGAAGTTTCAGTCCTCAGAGGTCAGACGAGTTCAACCCAGGCAAACTTTCAGCAGCTCTTAAAGGGCATCTAAAGTCGATTCTCAGCCGGGACGTTGAACGCCCAATGTTTACAAACAAATCACTTGCTTTTGTTGACATCTTGCATTGTCACATGACCAATTTAATTTATAAACCAATGTTTTGTGTACATGCCAAGATAATCCTTCAATTTCGGTTCGTTTGCGCAGGTGCGGCTCGCTGATTGGCCGATAAACAAGAACTATGGGAATCGACATTAGATGCCCTTTAAATAACGCTCACACATTTGTTATTCCATACAACAGAATTATGGAAGGCTGTGAACTCCATTTTAAATTCAAAGTGAAGATCCATCGCTCCGTGTTTAAATAAAATTTAAAAACACATAGCCTATTAATTCTAACAAGCTCATGACAACTGTTTAACAGTAGGGTGCTCATTACTTCGCTCGCAAGTTGTAATTTAAAATAAACCAGTTATCCAAATGATGTAATCGTTAGGTTGTATCCATGGAAATTTTACCAACCTCCCGGATCGCCGCAAGTGTGTTCTCCGGAGCATCGTGTCCTCCACCCCGATGGGCCACCACAGAAATGCCGCCAGTTTTGCTCGTCGTACTGGGTCTTATCACCTGTCTCGTTCGGCTTGTAGGGACTTGGGGAAAACGGCATACTAATAACAAGGTGTAGAGAGATGCTGTCAGAACGGCGGAATACATTGCACTTCTAGTGAGGAGAAGAGCCACGAGGAATGCAGCAGAGAAACAAGTAATCCCATCTCCGAGCTGCAACATTGTGGTGTCAAGTTAAATTTCTATCCCCACATTCAGTTTAAATAACCACCCGGTAATGTTTTTTTTTTTTTTTTTTAAACACATTAACCAGTTCAGTAGTTGAAGATTGGCGACGCAGAGCAGTTCGTAAAAATCCAAGAAAGGTCCACGACTAAATCTATGAAGACAGTGTATCAACGGTAGACTGGTGTGTTTACTCGGAGTCGATTATAATCTTCTGTTACTATTCAGAAAATTAGTCTTCACTCCCATTGGATCTTTGCTCGGCGGTCATCTTGCATGAATGATCACCTCCCTAAACATGCACACTACCACACTGGGTGAACAGCGTAAGTAATATCGCCGCATACATGCAAGTAAAGCAAGTCGCAGAACGAGTAATGTGAGTTCTGGAATCATTTATACAGCACTTAAAAAAAAAGAGATGTAACTTCACGTGACCGGTAGTGACACTTCTGCTTTCCATGTTTCCTAGTTGTTCCACTTCGAGACACTGGAGGGCGTTAAAGATGCCCTTCCTGCAAATGAAAACAATACGTGACTTCAGCAGATTACCAACACATTCGTTCCATACTTTGAACTTTGAGATCGCTCAGTCAAATGTTTCGCCAGTCTGCAACGACGAGATTAGAATCACACTAGAAAATCGGCCACATGTATATATGTGACATGCAGACATGTTTATTTTGCATGTATATCTCATGAAATCTATTTTAAGTTTTTATATGAAGTTATTCATGGAACGTAACCGCGTAGGCCTATGCAACCACTCGAAAGTGAAACAAGGTTCAAAGCATGTACTGTTAAACGGGCGAGGAGCAGAAAGTGATTATATCTTCACTTGTTCATCCTAACATGAAAAATTAAGAAGGAACTCAGTCGTTTCAGAACCGTGTCATCTAATGTATTTTGTGTGATGACATTGTGCCATTCCAGAAAACACAGTCAATGAAAATTGAATATTTTTTATTAATCAAATTCATCAATTGCATTTCTAGTCATATGATTTATAAAATCAGGATAGGATTACATTTTAAAGTCTGTCAAGGATTGGGGCCTTTACCTCTGAAGAGGCTGCTGTGCATATTTTTCAATGGTGGGAACTCCCCTGAACATTGGGAACAGATGGACCTGGGGTGGGGAATGTAACATGTGTGACAACGCCTTATCATCCACACTATCAACACTGATGAAATGCTCGATTCATACCTGGGGCCTGTATCACAAAGCCACATTTCTGAGTCAGCTGGATAACTGCTCTGTGTAAGACCCAGAACCTTCCCAAATCTGGAACATGGACTGAAGTAGAAAGAGCTGACCTGTGTTTTACTTGGTGTTGTTTTCTAGCTGACTCGCTAATCTTATCATGGGAATCTGGCTCCTGGCCTAAATCACTCACTGGTGCAGTTGACATTTTGGCTGTGACAAAACATGTAAGACCATCATACCATATCTATAGATCTTGTTCAAGCCAGTGCTGGTGATTACTTGTATTGAACTGCATATTTTAAATAAAATACAACTCATTCAGGGGTAATTTACCAAATGTAATGACTGTAAGTTGCAAGGAAGCTGAAGTGCTCAGCTGCAAACTAAGATCAAAACTCCAGAGGGTGCTGTTATACTATACTCCCGTGTGGAGTGGTCATTTTTCAGTCCATCATGCAGAATGCCTGATATTACAGTTAAAGCCCTACATGATGCTTTTATACAACCCCAATTCCGCAATAGTTGGGACAAAGTGTAAATTGTGAATAAAATCAAGACGCAATGACTTTCAAATCACACCAGCCAGTATTTTATTCGCAATAGAACAGAGATAATATAGCAAATGTTGACGCTGAGAAATTTTACAATTTTATCCACAAAGTGAGCTCATTTCAAATTTGATGGCTGCTACAGGTCTCAAAAAAGTTGGGACAGGGGCCTGTGTACCATGGTGTAGCTTCCCCTCTTCTTTTTAACACAGAGTAGAGGCGTCTGGGTCATTGAGGAGACAAGTTTCTTGAGTTTAGCCATTGGAATTTGATCCCACTCTTGTTTAATACAGGCTTCCAGCTGCTGGAGAGTTTTAAGTCTCCTTTGACGGACTTTTCGTTTAACAATGCGCCAAATGTTCTCAATCGGTGAAAGATCAGGACTGCAGGCAGGCCAGTTCAGCACACGGACTCTTTTACCGCGAAACCATGTTGTTGTAATAGCTGCAGTATGTGGTTTTGCATTGTCCTGCTGAAATACACAAGGCCTTCCCTGGAATAGATGTCATCTGGAGGGGAGCATATGTTGTTCTAAAACTTTTATATACCTTTCAGCATTCATGGTGCTTTTTAAAATATGCAAGTGTCCCACACCATATGCACTAGTGCATCCCCATACCATCAGAGATGCTGGCTTTTGAACTGAACGCTAATAACAGGAGGAGTGGTCTTTCTCCTCTTTAGCCCGGAGGACACAACGCCCATGATTTCCAACAAGAATGTCAAATTTGGACTTGTCTGACCACAGAACACTTTGCCACTTTGCTACAGTCCATTTTAAATTGGCCTTGGCCCACAGAACACGGCGGCACTTCTGGATCATGCTCAGCAATGGCTTCCTTTTTGCATGATAGAGTTTTAGGTAGCATCTGTGGATGGCACGGCGGACTGTGTTTACAGACAGAGGTTTCTTGAAGTATTCCTGGGCTCATTTAGTAATGTCAATGACAGAATCATGCCGGTGAGTGATGCAGTGGCGTCTGAGGGCCCGAAGATCATGGGCATCCAGTAAAGGTCTTCGGCCTTGTCCCTTATGCACAGAGATTTTTCCAGTTTCTCTGAATCTTTTGATGATGTTATGCACTGTCAATGATGAGACCTTCAAAGCCTTTGCAAATTTGACATTGAGGAACATTGTTTTTAAAGTATTCCACAATTTTTTTATGCAAGCCTTCACAGGTTGGAGAGCCTCTGGCCATCTTTACTTCTGAGAGACTCAGCCTCTCTAAGACATCCCTTTTATAGCCAATCATGTTACACACCTGATGCCAGTTAACTTAATTACTTGCTAAATGTTCTTTCAGCTGATTCTCTTATATATTAATTGCTTTTTCAGCCCTTTTTTGCCTGTGTCCCAACTTTTTTTGAGAGCTGTTGCTGCCAGAAAATGTGAAATAAGCCAATTTTGTGGATAATAATGTAAAATGTCTCAGTTTCAACATTTGAAATGTTATCTATGTTCTATTGTAAATAACATATTGGCTCATGTGATCTGAAAGTCATTGCATTTGGATTTTTTTCACAATTTACACTTTGTCCCAACTATTTCGGAATTGGGGTTGTACTATACATTAAAACATTTCCTGTAGGTTTTGAAATAGTCATTTTTGAGTCCATGAAACAGAATTCCTGATATTGCTATCTCATTCATCTCGTTGCCAGTTTTGTGATTTATAATCCAGCTGGACCAGCTTTAACCGGTTCAATGGGCTGAAAGTTAGGTTGGAACCAGCTGGCATTTCCAGTTAGGAAACTATCTCTCTGAGTGCTGACACAAATTTTTAAAACTCTTAATCTTTGCATTTTGATGATCAGTGCAGTACATCACAAAATTTCTCTCTCTGCCAAAAATATAATATGTAATGGGGTGGCGCAGTGAATTGTACTGTTGTCTCACAGCAAGTGGGTCATGAATTGGAATTTGGCCACTGTGGAGTTTGCATTTTTCTCCCCATGTTCATGTAGGTTTCCTCCAGTTACTCTGGTTTTCCCCAAAGTCCAAAGACAAGCTTGTTAGGCTAATTTGAGATTTTAAAGTGCCCATCGGTATGAGAGTGTGAGCTCATATATCTCACTGTTGGAAAATTACGTTACTAATAGTCTTGAACTTGTGTTTTTCTTTTACTGTATTTTCTTTTGTTAAATGAAATGATAATATTCATCATGCACCAAAACTTTCTTTTTTGTATACTACATTTCAAACTATACTACAGATGGTTACATGATGTGTGGTCAAGATGGTCATTGCTTTGAATTGATTCATTTTACAAAAATGGCTAGAAAACAAGAACAACAGCAGAAAGGGTGAGGGAAAAACTTTAGGAATATAATGAGCTCTGTCTATAAAGATGGCGTTTTCATAAATTTTGTCAGTATTGAGTATGTATTTATTAAAGTAATTTATGTGCTTTGTTTTAAACTGAGTGCTGATTTGAATGTCATGCCTATAAAATTTTAATGAAGTGAATTACTCACACGGCATCTGGTGAAGGTGGAAGAAAGATCAGAATCGCCTGATAATCGAGGGGATGTGCCCCAATAATCAAAAAGTACCCTCCTCTCTTCCTCCCGTGACCTCCTCCCATACTTCTAGATAACAAAAGTGTTAATTGTATTGTTATTTTTATACTGTGTTATATTTCTGTGATGGTTTGGCAACACATATCGAAATATTATGATTAACAAGTGTTGCCAGGCAAAACAATCCTCGCCCGCCAGCACTTATTTTACTGCATTTCATACCGACTCAGTTTTGCAAGTGTGACCTCAACCATTTTCAACTTATAGTCCTTTGTAAATCCGTGACCCTCAGTTTGACCTTTCAAGGTCACTCAAGGTCAAAGGTCATGGTGTGAAATTAAAGGGCATCTAAAGTCGATTCTCAGACGGGACGTTAAACGTCCAATGTTTACAAACAAATCCTTTGCTTTAGTTGACATCTTGCATTGTCACATGACCAATTTCATTCATCAACCAATGTTTTGTGTACACGCGTAGATACAGTTACATCAAAATTATTCAAACCCCATGGCAAATTGGGTTTAAAAACAAAATTTACAAACTTTCAGCTGTTTGTGATGAAGAAAATCTCTGTTGTTTAGTTTCTCCTTTTACCGCTGATTCGACGATTCCAAAACAGGCTGTTAAATTCACTGTTAATCCCGGATGGAAATAACTTGCATACGGAGCCAATGGTAATGATGAGACACATGAAGCACTTTATTACAAGTTCAGTTGCGATGGAGACACAGACGTGCCCACGGGAGAGGTCAGCATCACACACAGAACAAAGACACACAAGCAGTATATATGATGTGAGGTAGCACCTAGCTAGACAGTCACCCCCACCTGGGCCATCCCTAGGAGGTGGCTCTCTATTCATAGTATTCATAGGTAAGCCTAGTCTAGAAGCTTCCCTGACAGGATGTCCAGACCCCTCACCCTCACTTAGCAATACAATGGTGACTGTCCTCAGGTGCCAAACTGGTCTACATGTTTATGGGGAAAGCAGATAGATGGTAATTAACATGTTGACTGCAACAAATGGTCTTCACAAAGAAATTTAAAGAAAACCCTGAAATCTTACAGTGATAAACAGATTTAACAAGAACATTTTAAATAGCTCAACACAACTAATATTACAAGTGGTTTCTCCAAATTTAACACAAAATGCCATTTTTAATGACTACTACAGTCTTAAAATTATTCAACCCCCCGAATAGAATCCCTCATAAGAGCATATTTGCAAATCAAGTGTTGTCTCAAGCACGCCTCATGGAGCTAATCAAGAGCTTAATTAGTTGCATCAGGTTTGCTTGAGATAGAACACATCAAATACTTGCACTCGCTAGGGGTTTGTTGACGGTGACATTTGATTGCATATTAGAAATATGGCTGTCAAAAGAATTGTCCAAAAAGCTAATGGAGGAGATCATTGCCTGGCACAAACAAGGAAAAGGATACAAAAAGGTAGCACAGGCACTGTATTTTCGTAGAGATACAGTTGGAAGCATAGTTCGCAAGTTAAGGTTTAAAGGAAGAGTGGCGACAGTACCAGGATGTGGCAGAAAGAGGAAGCAATCAATGGCTGTAACTAGATTCCTGAGGAGATGGGTGGTCAAAAACCCTTGAGTGACTGCAGGAGACCCGCAGCAAGACTGGGAGGCAGGAGGCACTGAGGTTTCAGTTTGCACAGTAGGGTGCATACTAAATGTTGAAGGTCTACAAGACACACACCACAACTGATCCAAAAGCACTAGCTCCAATATGCCCAAAACCATATGAATAAGCCACAGAAGTTTGGGAGTATTGTTCTATGGAGTGATGAAATAAAACTGGAATTTTTCGGGCGTATGAATCGGTGGTATGTCTGCAGGAGGAATAAAGAGGCATATGCTGAAAAGTACACCCTGCCTACAATGAAGCATTGTGGGGGCTTTTTAATGCTCTGCGGCTGTCTTGCTTCCTCTGGCACAAGAAATCTGCAAAGTGTGGAGAGCAAGATGGATTCAGTCAAGTACGAGGATATCCAAGAAGAAAATGTCATGCCGTCTGTAGGGAAGCTGACGCTTTGGCATCATTTGACCTTCCAAAAGGACAATGATCCTAAGCATACCTCAACAATCACCAAGGCTTGGTTTCAGAACAAGTCTGGGAAGATTCTAGAGTGAAAAACTGGAAAAGAGATGTCCGCAAACTGTTAAATGAGCTTCCAAGCAAACTTTAATGTACAACAATTTCGGCCAATATGGCCTTCGTCAGGTACAAACCTCCTGAAGAAAAATGAAGAATTTGATATTAAACCCTTTTTATAGGTTTTACAGATCCTACATATTTCTGTTCCCCAGGATTTACCTTTGTTTTCTAGCATGCTTATTTCATTTGCCTGTGCAGTCCTGAGCATTTTCTATATATTTTGATTTATTTTTTGTCTTTTCTTTATCCACCATTTTTTGGGCATACTAATTTATTTTTGGAATGTATACACTGCTTATGCTTTTATATCTGCTCATACATTGTGTGTGATTTAACATTGTATTTATACAGGTTGAGATTTCCTACATAGGAGGCATATGGCTCCGTGTTGTTCAATGCATATGCGTTTTCTCTGTTCCTGCCATCCATTTTTACTTGTTATAGTGGGATTGGCTGGCTGATGTGCCCACCTCCCTTTAATGGCATTATTTTTATATTATAGTCCAGACCACAGTTTATTATACGTTTCATGTATGGATAATGCAGATATAATTCTTCGTATATTTACTGTATATATTTTTTATTTTATTTGGTGCAATTCACAGGTCTTTATGTGTTGTTGGATAGGTTGCCCTTTAATAGGCTGATTGATGTACCTGCCCACTTCCACATCACTAGTTTTTATATATACCTCCACGTATTCACTTGCCCTTGTTTGTACCTGACGAAGGCCGTATCAGCCGAAACTGTTGTACATTAAAGTTTTCCTGGGAGCTCATTTTACAGTGTGCGGACATCTCTTTTCCAGTTTTTGACATTATTGTTTGTCCTGCACCTGTTTTAATACTTGGATGTGTGCGTAATCTCTTGGTTTTTTAAGATACTAGAGTGCCCATCACAGTCGCCTCACTTGAACCCCATAAAAAGTCTCTGGTAGGAAGCAGCACCTGTTAAGTGTGGAGTGCTCTCGGGGTGAACCTTCTGTTAATTATGAAAATGACTGAGAACCGGTCAGGACTAATCATTGTTTTAAACGGAAGTTTTATGCAACCCAACTCTGTTCTTGTTCCGCAACTGTACTGAATTTAGCCCATGATTTAATCGCTGTTAGATCGCATATGGAGAGAAACCGTGTCTTCGGTTGCCAATTACGATAACTGGAAAACGCGTCAATAAAGGAAAATGATTGAGAACTACTAATTCTCAATCATTGGCTGGCTACGCCACTGGGGGATAGACTCCAGCACCTTTTCACAATGAGCAGGAATACCTGGCAAGATAATGGATGATCACACTTAATTCACCTTTACTCTTCAATATTATAATGTGGATATCACCGCATTCTGTCATTCATCTGCACTTCTCTCTCTCTCTCTCAGTTCACATGCACAGTAGCATGAACACTTCCTTATCTCTCCTCCTGTGCACTTTTACAATACTTTGACTCCAGTTTTTCACTCGTACTGTGCAAATCTCCCTCAATCTTCAAACGTGGATATCCTCAGCATATTTTGGCTTTGTAGTGGAGATTACACACTGCTATTCCTTGTTCTTCACTGTTGCGTATCGCTTGACTCTCCATCTGCGTTTTGGTGTATCCCTTCATTTGCTCTCATTCATACAGAATAATGCTGCATGTTGGCTGTAGAAGATTGGTGTTGGATCGCGTGGCATGCTTTGCATTCGTGTGCTTTCCCGGCCCTGACTCTGTCTTGTGCTCTGTCATGTCTGATGTGTGCTTCTGTTCTTCATCAGATGTTCTCACAGTTTGTCTGTGTTGGAGGTGCAGAGTATCTGGGGGCCAAATCTGGTGCCTCTAGTTCCTCTGTACTGTATATATTGAAGTGACAGTGTTTTTTGCTGCTTGGCATGAAGTTCAAAGTTTATTAAGAAGCCCCTTAAACTCTAAGTTTACTCTTAAGTTTTCCCGAAAGTTGGTTCAAAGTCAGAAAAGGCCTTTTTTTATATATCGTAGGAGAATGTCACTCATATATTCTCTATCTGCTGTTTGCAGTGCTTCACTGAAGCTACGTCACACTTATTTATATTGAGAGAAATATTTGAACCCAGGATGCCATGTTTTTATGGCCACAGCATTACATCAAATGGAAGTTATTCAGATCTCGTAGATCATTTTATTCACATTTCCTCATAATTCAGCAGGACATGTTAAGGATCTGTGGAAACCTTGGGAACGCCACTAGAATTTAAAATGTGCTTAAAGTTCCACAGGTTTGAAAAGGGAAGCTGCATTTGATTGAGCCATATATGGGTCTCTAGGTTTTATGGTGTTAATTACCTGGTTCTTCTAATTGTGTATGGTTCTCGTATGTAATTTCTACCTTTCGCCTGACCCACAGATCAATACAGGTCCATCATCATAAAGGAGATAGAGGTTTCCCTCAAGGTAACCTCACATAAAGAATGTCAAGACCATCCTCTGCGGTACTTTTCCCAGAATGCTTTACATGTAAATTATTGGCCAAAGAAAATGGCTCTCCCAATGTGCCACACCTGTAACTGACGCGACTTCGGAATGACGTTTGAAGAAGCGCGGTCCTTTCTGTTTCTTCAAACCCCCCCCATCTGTCCTACCTTTCCTTACTTGATTCTTTTGTCTCGCCAATGCGGTCGCACTGAGAGCAGGAATGGTTGCGAAGTACATGTAGGAAAGCTGTAGGGGAAGCCGGGGCACAGTGAATCAAGGAGCACAGTGAATCAGGGAAAATTGACAAAAGAAATCACCGGTATGACATCATCATTTTTTGTGTTTGGAGAATACCCATTCATGAAAGTTTAGTTAATTCATTTGGATCATCTACTGACATAAAAACGAGGTAAAGTATGTTTTTCCTGCATGTAAAGTAAATTTCCATGGCTTCTAATGGTGTGCCATATCTTATAGATCATCTGGGAGTAATAAATCCATTATGATGCAGCATTTAGAGCACATATTTGTCACAATACTGAATGGGTATTTTCTTGAAACCAAAGCAACAAGTGACCTTGGGAGACAGTTTTAGGTAATGAAAGCACATGGGGCACAGTGAATCGGGACACAGTGAATCATTGGAAAGATGATTCACTGTACCCCAGTAGGATTCTTTAACACATGGGCCCAGATTCTGTTTGAATAAAGAATAACATGGGAACTGGCAGATATTGTGATGTTCAGTACAATTATAGTCAGTTCTGGGACAATGCAGAATGTGCTCAAGGAAGTCATGAGGTCCAGTGGATATCGTAGGCCTGACTCCCCCTTAAAGGACTGAACAATCGGCAGAACAAACATGACTTGCAAATTAGGGATTGGCATTAACTTTGGAAATTAAGTGCTTTGGACTCTATGTCCTGTTGTAACTAGTTCATAAATGTCTTAATTGATGATTGAGTGATTAGAAAGTATCTTTCAGCCTAAGTGAGCATTCATGAAGTTCACTGGAAAAATTAGATGTTGTTGGTCAGACACCCATCTTCAAGCATTGAACAATCAGCAGTACAAACATGACTTGTGAATTTGAGTATTGGCATTTGACTTTTGAGTTTAAGGGTTTTGGACTCAGTGTCCTGTTGTGAATCACTGAATGATTAGAAAGGATCTGTCATTTGGCCTAAATGGCATTTGTTTTCTTTAAAGGTTAAATAAAAGTTGATTAAAGTAAATTTAGTGGCGTTCCCTTCACGTTAATGGAGTGATTCGCTGTGCCCTGAAAGCCGATTCACTCCACCCCAGTACTGGGGCACAGTGAATCACTCAAAATCTGTTTTTCAAAACCCTCTCATCAGAGTCAAGCAAGAGTTAGCAAAGATCCGCTGCCTTGTATTAATGCACAACACCGCCCTCCTTCAGATGAAGGATGTTATGGAATTATTATCACTCGCAGGGCAGAAAAGAATCAACAAAACAACTTTTCTGATTCACTGTGCCCCGGCTTCCCCTACGTTCAAAGTCAATGCAAAGATTTGCCTCTTTGCATTGACTTTGAATGTAATCTATCGTGCAAAAAATTTGTTTCGCGTCCAGTGTGAAAGCGGCTTAAGATGGGGCTGTGCGGCTTTCGCACGATAGTCTGGTGCCGTAAATAAGCATGTGTCAGGGCCTGTGTGACAGAGTGAGAGGGTTTGGGTGACTAGGGGGCTGTGATTAGTTTTGGGTGTGACAGCTCCTGACAGGGTCAGAGACAAAGAGCAGCTCTGCATGGAGGGGTGTTTTTACTGCCCACACACACAGGCGCAAAAGCGCCGCACACACACACACACACACACACACACACACACACACACGCACACACACACACCCACACTCAAAAAAATGAAATGTTAGATTTACTTATTACTGTTATCTCAACTGATTACACTAAACTGAGACAAGTTCATTCCACTCAATGTAATGAATTATACCGCCCAAAAATTAGAATTCAATTAAAAGCTACGTAAAGCAATTGTGTGGAACCATTTGACATAACATTTTTAAGTAAATCTAACACTTATTTTTTTGAGTGCACACACCCAAGCACACATACAGGCACAGACACTCACACACACTGTCACAAACGCTCACACATGCTCACCCACGCACACACCCAAGCACATACGTACACATACACACAGGCTCAAACACTCAGGAATCCAAGCACACATGCACATGCAGGTACGCAGGCACATGCACACACGCTATCCAGTTCCTTCTCTGCTCTTCTGTCCAATCTTCAGAGTCAAGGAAATGAAAGGTAGTGTGTGTGTACTGTTAAAGCACACATAAATCTGCTGTGTGTGTGTATGTGTGTGTGTGCGCGTGCATGCTTGTGTGTGTGTGTGTGTGTGTGTGTGTGTGTGTGCTCATATTTGTGTGTGTTGACCCCAGTTAAAGCGGCTGTCCTGGCCTCAGTGTTTGTACAGTGGAGGTAAAGGGCAGATTCTTCTTCTCCTCTTTTATATATCAGGAGGTTTACGCTGAAGACAGGTGTGCCCTGCACTGTGCCGAACATGCTCTCAAACCCTCTCCCTTCCTTGCTCTGTACCCCTCTCCGATTCCCACTCCGCATTCTCACGGAAGCTAGCCTAGAGGAACCCTTCCATTCCACTGAGGAACCCAACCTAGTTCAGTTTGAGGAACCCTGTTTCATCCACTCGTCCATCAATTAATCCATCCATCCGTCTGTCCGTCTGTCTGTCAGACTGTTTGCCTTCTCTCCACTACTCTGCTCCAGACGTGAGGTTCTGCTGTCACCACGGTGACCAGTTACACACCCTTGCGCTGCAGTCAGTATTCAGCGGTATGTGCTTTTAGCTACAGATTAGGAATAAAAACACAAAGTGAGTTTATAACTCGAGAGTGTGAGGACGTACGTGTCTATGAATCAAGTCTTTGAGCCCTTGGTTTCAATCAGTAAAGCTGCTGCATGTGTGACTACTGTCCGTGAGACTGTCTCGTTTGAGATGTTTATGTAGCTGAGTCTGTGATATTTCTAAGAGGGGTAAAGGATATTAAGATTGCTATCGCTTTCCAGATCTATTGGCTGTCTGCTGCTCCCAGCAGAGCCCTATGTTTTCGGTTCAGTTCGTGGAGGGTATTTATGCTTCTGCACTCAGCAACTTCTCTCTTTCTTGCATGTCAACATTTCCTTCATGTTCAGAGGATCAAAGATGTTGTTTATGCTCCAGGCTCAGTGTTTACTTTGAAAACAAAACTCCTCGGTTCCACGGTCATTGTTTTGGTTTTTCTTCTGTATTTCAGCGACATTCTTCTTCTTCTTCTTCTTCTTCTCATCCATCTTTCTTACTCCTCCTTCCCAACCCTCTTTATTTACTATCTGTCCTGCTCCCTGTTGTGTCCATTCCAGCCTTAAATATTAACAAAAAAATCCCAAAAACAATGAAAACCAAACAGTATAACCAGCCATGACCCACATCATACAGGAGGTTTACAATCTTCTCTCGGTTTCCACCACCCCTAATCCACTTCCCACACACTGCTAATTATTATTATTTTTATTATTATTATTATTATCATTGGCATTGGGATTCCAAACAGAAACAGTCACTTGGCCCCTCTGGATTTTGGAGGGTACGGGTGACTCAAAGTTCTGGCGGGAACATCCCATAATTTAATCCCCGTATCAAAGGGGAGCGGTTTTGGGGCGAGGGGAAAATTCAGGAAATGGAAGGTCCCGGATCATCACAGATCATCATTTTCCAGACGGCTCCAAGAGGGCTGCTGGGCTGTGTCGTTCCCGCTGGGATAGAGATGGACTGAAAGAGGAGCAGTGTACTGTCACACTCTCACATTCACACACACAAACACACACATACAAACACGCACAGCACAAACGCTAACACGCACATATATCTCTAAATGGAGGCGTGCGCAAACACACACACAATATACAAACGCAGTGTATTCACTTGTATACAGTGTATACATAATATTGCACATGCATATTTTCGCATGGTATGCACATACAATGCTCAAGGCACATAGAAACACAAGTGAAATATACGAGTGGGTGAGCTTCTGTTGTGCTTTGTGAATCAGCAACTTTGTTTTACTGTTAATCAGGATTAGGATAATGCAAATCCCTCCCTGTAGAAACCTGTACAATGCAAATATTCCACCTGTAGTCCTGATATTTAGAGTCTGCAGGAGTAGGTCATGCATTTTGGGTGGCACAGTGCGCTCCTGTCAGAGTTGGGATGTGTGTTTTAAGTAACAGTTCCAAAAGGTCCGGGAGACCCCAGTCTTGATTGAACAGCCATCCTGAGTAACCTACTTCCTGCGAACTTCCTGTCATCTCAATAAGAGTGATGGAGAGAAAACGGGATGAGAATAAGATCTGACTGCAGAGCCCTGTGTGGAGAATATTCAGGTTAAGCCAAGTGAGGGGAGAGTTATGTTTTAAATAATAATGTTTCATTCAGTGGGATCTGTGTTGAGCTGCTAGTTGAGTTTAGCACCAACAAACACCCACACACACGCGCGCACACACAGAGTGTTAGTTTTCTCTGTCAAAACAAGCCTGAGTCCATACGCACACACACACACACACACACGCACACGCACACGGCCATAACAATCAGTACCCACCGCCTTCAGGTGAGGCCGAGCAGCTGCAGAACTCTAGCAACCCTATCAAACACCACAGCTTTAAAAACCATGGTACCAGCCTAGCTGCCTCTAGACAGGACGGGACGTTTTGGGGAGGTCACCATGGTTATCCCTAAGCAGAAGGATGGGGCGCTGGCGCTGAAGGGGCTGGATGCGGATTGGGATCGGGTAGTGCAAAACTCATCGATTTTCCACGGGGCCGTTCGGCAATAAGCATAACATGAAATAAGGTTCCCCCACACTCCCCACACAAATCCCCTCATTATACACCCATTACACTCTCTTTCCTCACTCCACCCTTTCCATCTATTCCCCCTCTACCTCCCTTCTTCCAGCCTCTCGCCACCACTCTCCTCACCTCCATTAGGGGTGTCAGGTCCAGGTGTCTGAAAGTAGAAAATCCCCCTGCGTGTTTCCCCTCACCATTGGCTGATTTTTCCCACTGTCTCCTCCCTCAGGTCAGAGGCTTGTGCTGATGAGTAGATCCTGATGATTGAGGCAAAATCCAGGGGTGGATTTCACTTTACATCCCGCGTCCAGCTGCTCTTACCTTTCTACAGCCATCCAGACCCCAACATTTTCTTCATCCCCCCCTTTTGTACACATTTACACTGTGCCTGCCCCCTCCCGGCAGCCTCCGGACACAGAACTCGTGGTGGTAGTGTACAGCGCCAAGCTGGAATTTGGTTTCACCACCGTGGAGAATTCATTTGCGTCGCCTGACAGCATCTCTGAGGGAAAACACGAGTCACTAGGCATGAAAAAAATGACCCCTCACCACCATCCCCCCATCCGTCTGACCGACACCATCATACACGTCCTAACACGAGGGGTCCGCCGCAAGCCAGGGCAGCACTTACTTTTCACAAATCTGACAATATTTTAATTTAATTTTTATCTGTCTGTGCTTATTTTTTGCTTTTAAGCTCTGCCCTCGGTGCCCGGGGCTCCCTATGTTTATGTTTGAAGTGCCGAATATTATGAATAACTTTCAGTAAAGGCATCGGGTGGCAACGAGAGCGAAAGTAACACGTGTGAATGTGGGCGTGTGTACAAATGGGTGACCCAAAGTGAACTCTGTTGGTTGTAGCATTGACATCCACACCAGAGCTATAGGCCACAGCTAACTCGTTCAGCCAGTCAATGGGCTTTACAGTTACATTAGATGACAGAGGGGGCCCAGCCGCTTGGCTCAATCGACCCAGTTTCATTATGACGGGTCGATTTTTACAAACATAAAACGACAATTGCTTGCTGTCTTGGTTATCAAATCTGGTAGAAGATGAAGGCTTTGACTGGCTGCTGAGAGCTGATGAGGCTTTGCGCTCAGTGACTTTGCTACTGTTTTTCTTGATTGCTTATTGGTCACTTTTGCTGCATGTCATATATGATGCTGGGCCTCAGAATGGCTGTTGGCTCTAAATTATGAGATATACATTTTTTTCTGGGTTCCTGATTGGCTACTAGACATGAAGTGTAATGCGCACTGGTGCTTTTTTCAGGGTGTCTGATTGGCAGCAGTGCCAGTTTGAGTCACAGTCCTCGGCTCAGGCATTGACCTTGTTGTGAGAGAGGCGTCAAAGTCATGATGTCATCACTAATTCAACAGTTACGCCTGCTGAAAGACCACACATTAGTTCTTCCCATCATCACCTTATCATATATCATCCTTTATCATTAGTGCCCAGTCTGTCCCTCTGAAGTGGCTTTCAACACAGAGAGTAAGAGGATTAAGAACAAATCCCCAAAAGAACAGAGAGAGAGAGAGAGAACACTAACACTGATCTTGAAGCGACAGAGAGAGACCATTAACACAAAGGAACTGAAATACTACAAGTATTGATCATTATCACTAATCCAAAGAGGAACAAAGAAAACAAAATAGTAAATCCCAAAATAGCTGAATGAGGGCATTGATTGAAACTGTTCTCAGTGAGAACAGAAAGAGAACATTAACATCATGAAAGAAAGACTTCAGAGAATGAATCTTATCACTGCCTCACTCCTGTGCCTCTTGAGCTCTTGGCATGGTTTTTTCCTTCAGTATTTAAGTAGGGCACATGCACACCAGTGTTGGGAGAGATTTAAAAAGACATTCAATCCATTTATCGTTCAACTGCGAGTTCTGAGGAATTGTGTATTTTGTGTGTGTGTGTGTGTGTGTGTGTGTGTGTGTGAGTGACGGCATGAGGGCATATTGACCTTTGTCTTTTTACATGAGCATATTTGTACCTGCGGGTTTTGTGGTTGTTTTGAGTTTTGTGTTCATATAGATTACAGATGTATATTTTCATGAGCATGTGTACAAGGCTGTATACATTCATGCCTCCATGTGTTTGTGTGACTGTGTGCGTATTTATGCGTGAGTTTGGGTAACTCATAACTTGAACACCTTGACAAAAGACTGTCATAACACTGTTACAACTGTCATATAATGTCATAACAGATTAAGTCTGAGTATGTGAAAAATAATATGACTGTAACACCTGTCGTCCAGAACGCTGCAGCTTGCCTAGTCCACAACCTCCCTAGATACTCCCATGTCATCCCCCTGCTCGTTAGTCTTCACTGGCTGCCTATTGCGGCTCGCATGAAATTTAAGACATTGATGCTAGCCTATCAGGCAGTCAAAGGCATGGCTCCAGCACACATCCAGAAACTGTTCAGACCACACAAGCCTGCTAGACCACTTTGCTCTGCCACTTCTGGTCACTTGGCTCTACCTCCTCTCTGCTCCTACTCATCCCGCTCAAGGCTGCTGTCTTTCCTGGCTCCCCGTTGGTGGAATGACCTACCAATCGAGGTCGGATCGTCAGAGTCCTTGAACACCTTCAAGCACAGCCTGAAAACCCACCTCTTCAGGCTCCACCTTTCCCCTACTTCACTGCCTTCAGTGTAATTCTCCTGACGTCACGGCCCACGATGCTTGATTGTTGTTGTTTAGTTCTTTTGTTAACTTTACTGGTTTGTTTCTGTTGGCTACTGTGATCTGTGGCTTCATTTTTTTACTAATTGCACTTAGTGTTACTCATATCACTGATCTATTAGCACTTTGACTTGCCTCCTTAGAGCTTAGCACTTTTGTTCCAAACTTTTTCACTTTCGTACTTCGATCTAGATAAGACCGTCAGCTAAACACCTGTAATGTAAAGTATGACAGTTCTATGTTAGTTTACATTAAATGACTTCATCTGTTTGTGACGTCTTTGCTAGCTATTATGCAATGTATGTAAAAACATTATATCAACCTTGTGACACGGGACTCAAGATAAGCATTACCTCTGTAAGTGTCTGCGTGGGTGAGGGTATGCCTGCGTGTGCTGTGTGTGTGTGTGTGTGTGTGTGTGTGTGTGTGTGCGTGTGAGTACAATACCAAGGTGTGAGACTGGAGCGATCAGGTAAAGGTGTGAAACATCTTGATTTGAAGCCTCACCTGGCGTGTGGAGGTCAGGTTGGCGATATCTAATCTGCAGACACCATTTGTGATTGAGCGCGCTGCTTGATTTCAAGTTCCTGTGAAACGCATTTTGCTTCAGTTAGTTCCGTCAAACAGAGCTCAGATAAACCATGATCGCCACATCTGGGCTGTCAACAAAGACTACAGTGCCATATCTGCCGTTTCCTGTGTATTGTACAGCTTATCACTCCCCAGGTTGTGCCCACAGTACAAACAAACACTTTGCCCAACATCTGCAGAATGTAATTAATCTCTGTATTTACATTATAAACTGCTCCTGTGGGCCTTAGACTTCCTGCAGTGTCGATTAGGGGAATGGATAATGTTTGCTTCCATACTTCTGCGCTTGCACAAGGCACTGCTGAGAGCTGCATCTGAATAGCACCCCTTTCGCTAAAGAAGACCACTCTGCCAGGAGGAGGATTGCACAGACCTGTGGTCGATTGTCTCAGGCGTCTAACTGGAGAGAGACAGAAGTTTTATTATTCAGGCCACACTTTAGCAAAAGGAAGTTCAGTGTGGCTGTTGTGCCCTAGAGGAACCCTAATAAAGAATTACAATCGCTCCAAGCTACAATTTTCCTATTTTCACCACCACAGTGTAGTATTACTATAGTGATACTATAATTATTCAAACTATAGCAATACAGTTGTGTGTACTTATATCATGGTACTGTTGACTGTGGTAATGCTATAGTTATTAGGTGATGGCTATAGTACTACTGTAGTTATACTATGCAAACTATAGTAGAACTACAGTTATGCCATTATATCACAGTATCATTAAGAAATAACTAGGATATTTTTCATAAGGGAAGGTCTATAACTGTACCTTTCCTCTGGGGATTGACTGCTGTGCAGTCATAGTAGCAGTACGACACTTTGTTATATGTCACTCTGATCTGTCAGGTAAAATCATGGAATGTAATATCATTTGAACATGAAATGGCAGTCTGCTGGCAGGCTGGAGTCAAGTAAAACAGATCCAACATGGAGCTCTAAGCACACTGTCTGTGCTGAGCACAGCAGTGGGAACAATAAATATTGGCTACTAATGCACTTCCTCTCTCTGCCACAAAAATCTATTATGTATTTATCTGGTTGATAAAAAGGTACCAAATAGTAAAGTTAAGGGGATCATGACGCACCAAGCTTAAGTTAAGAAAACACGCAGATCAGAGCATAGCACAGAGAGTTTAGCGTAGGGAACAGAGCATAGCGCAGTGATCAGAGAGCCTAACACAGAGATCAGAGAGTATTGCGCAGGGAACAGAGAGCATAGCACAGAGATCAGAGAGTATTGCCCAGGGAACAGAGAGCATAGTGCAGAGATTGGAGAGTATAGCGCAGGGAACAGAAAGCATAGCGCAGTGATCAGAGTGCATAGAGCAGAGATCAGACAGCATAGCGCAGGGAACAGAGCATAGCGCAGTGATCAGAGTGCATAGCACAGAGATCAAAAAGTATAGCGCTGGGAACAGAGCATAGTGCACAGATCAGAGTGCATAGAGCAGAGATCAGAGGTTATAGCGCGGGGAACAGAGAGCATAGCGCAGAGATTGGAGAATATAGCGCAGGGAGGAGAGAGCATAGCACAGAGATCGGAGAGCATAACACTGAAATCAGAGAGTATTGCCCAGGGAACAGAACATAGTGCACAGATCAGAGTACATACCACAGAGATCAGAGAGTATAGCGCAAGGAACAGAGAGCATAGTGTAGAGATCAGAGAGTATAGCGCAGGGAACAGAGAGCATAACACAGATAAGGTAGTATAATGCAGGGAACCGAGCATAGCACGGAGATCAGAGAGCATAGCACAGAGATCAGAGACCATAGCACACAGATCAGAAAGCTTAGCCCACCAAAAAGAGAGCATAGCACAGAGATCAGAGCATATAGCGCAGGGAACAGAGAGCAGAGCGCAGAGATCAGAGAGCATAGCACAGAGATCAGAGACCACAGCACCCAGATCAGAAAGCTTAGCACAACAATAAGAGACCTTAGCACAGAGATCAGAGATTATAGCATAAGGAACAGAGCATAGCGCAGAACAATCAGAGTGCATAGCACAGAGATCAAAGAGTATAGTGTTGGGAACAGAGCATAGAGCAGAAATCAGAGAGCCCAACACAGAGATCAGAGAGTATTGCCCAGGGAATAGAGCATAGTGCACAGATCAGAGTGCATACCACAGAGATCAGAGGGTATTGTGCGGGGAACTGAGAGCATAGCGCAGAGATCAGAGAGTATAGCGCAGGGAACAGAGAGCATAGCATAGTAATCAGAGACCATAGCACACAGATCAGAAAGCTTAGCACACCAAAAAGAGAGCACAGCACAGAGATCAGAGAGTATAGCGCAGGGAACAGAGAGCATAGCACAGAGATCAGAGAGTATAAAGCAGGGAACAGAGAGCATAGCACAGAGATCAGAGAGTATAGTGCAGGGAACCGAGCATAGCGCAGAGATCAGAGAGCATAGCACAGAGATCAGAGACCACAGCACCCAGATCAGAAAGCTTAGCACAACAATAAGAGACCTTAGCACAGAGATCAGAGATTATAGCGTAAGGAACAGAGCATAGTGCAACAATCAGAGTGCATAGCACAGAGATCAAAGAGTATAGTGTTGGGAACAGAGCATAGAGCAGAAATCAGAGAGCCCAACACAGAGATCAGAGAGTATTGCCCAGGGAATAGAGCATAGTGCACAGATCAGAGTGCATACCACAGAGATCAGAGGGTATTGCGCGGGGAACTGAGGGCATAGCGCAGAGATCAGAGAGTATAGCGCAGGGAACAGAGAGCATAGCATAGTAATCAGAGACCATAGCACACAGATCAGAAAGCATAGCACACCAAAAAGAGAGCACAGCACAGAGATCAGAGAGTATAGCGCAGGGAACAGAGAGCATAGCAGAGAGATCAGAGAGTATAGTGCAGGAAACTGAGCATAGCGCAGAGATCAGAGAGCAAAGCACAGAGATCTGAGAACACAGCACCCAGATCAGAAAGCTTAGTACACCAAAAAGAGAGCATAGCACAGAGAACAGAGAGGATAGTGCAGGGAACAGAGAGCATAGCACAGAGATCATATAGTATAGCGCAGGGAACAGAGCATAGCGCAGAGATCAGAGAGCATAGCACAGAGATCAAAGAGTATAGCGCAAGAAACAGAGACCATAGTGCAGAGATCAGAAAGCCTAACACAGATTATAGCTCAGATATCAGAGAGCATAGCCAGAGATCAGAGACCATAGCACGCAGATTAGAGAGCTTAGCACACCAATAAGAGAGCATAGCACAGAGACGATAGAGCATAGCACTCAGATAAGACAGCATAGCGCAGAGACCAAAGCACACAGATCAGAGAGCTTGGCAGACACATCATAGCGGACAGATTAGAGAACATAGCACCCTGATCAGGGAACATAGCACAGAGAGCACACAGATCAGAGAGCATAGCACAGAGATCAAATAGCACAGCACAGGGCAAAAGACAGAGAACAGAGAGCATAGCACAGAGATCTGAGAGCATAACACAGGGACAGAGAGCTCATGGAAGAGAAAACAAGTCAGAATGAATCCAAAATGCAGAACAGGATGTGGGCTGGACCCCAGGAACAATATGATACAGAAAATAGGACACAGAACGCAGCACCAGGAACAGGATACAGGAAATAAATTTCTTGGAAAACATGATAAATGGAACAGGACACGTTGGAGAAAGGTACATGTTAGAGGGAACGGGTGACAAAACGTGATATTACTGTAGTAACTAACCGTAGGGAGCATACAGGGAACAAGGTAGTGAGAGCAGGGTGTTGTTCAAAGGAGGCAGGTTTCAAAAAACATATTATAGGGTACAAGGTGCCGGAAAGGGGATACAGAGAATATGGAATATGTCATAGGGACCAGGAAGCTTGGAAAGGGGCATGAGAAATGAACATTAGGAACAGGATACAAGGAACAAGAGTTAGGATTTTGCACTGCAGGCTTTGTACTCACTTCTGCTTACCTTTATTGGGTGAGTGACTGCTGTCACAAATTTGTCTCAACCTACTTTAATTTCTTTGTTCAAACTACAAATCTATAAGCCAAGTCTGGACATAAAGAAAAACTTACTCATCTTTCAGGGGAAGTTTAAAGGATGAAGCATTCCAGGGTGATGTTGTTGACTATTGAAAACGTCATTACACCCCCTTGATCTGGATGGACTCCAAGCAGATGCAGACCTGTCAATCAAATGTACACAAAACATAATTATTAGGAAAATATTGATGCTCAGTGATGAAGTGCAGCTCCGTGTTTAGATGTTTCAGCATTGTGAAATTACACTGTAATGTACAGCGGTGCTGGCTGTTACTGCCGCTGTTGCTGGAAGACTGTTCTGTTTTACTTTACAGTACATGAGTACATTTATCTCATAGCAAATTACAGTGAGAGGACTGAACAGGGGCCGCTCCCTTCCTGGAGAAATGTTTGGTCAAGGGCCTTGCTCGAGCACCTGCTCTGTTTTATTGTGGCTACACTGGCGTTGAGCCATGGGAGATCGAGCATGTTGAGGTAACTGTGTTGGATATCACTGCACGAGACTGTGGCCTTGGGATCGCCCGTCTTTCCCCCAAGATTATTTTAACCCTGATGCTCTATTCAGGAACAGTCTTAGAACTTAGCCTAATTATTAATTAATCCATGTAGTCACACTGTGAATTTATGTATATATCACATTATAATGTAGTTTTTCCAATGCTTTTAACTATGGTGAATCACAGTTGATTACTGTAGTCTTAGCAGGGTCCAATAGTTCCCTCCATGCCCTCTCTCTCTCGTACCATTCATGCAAGTCACCAGCCGAATATTGGCCCCTTCCGGCTGAGCACTTGCCCTAAATAGCTAATGCACTTACATTTCATTACATCATTGTCATTCAGCTGATACTTTTACGCAATGCGATGTACAGTTGATTGGACTAAGCGGGGGCCAATCTCATTTTAAGCAACATGGGGTTAAGGGCTTTGTCCAGGAGCCCAAGAGCTCCTGTGATTCTGCAGCACGTACACAGGGACTTGAACCAAAAACCTTACAAATCTTTAGCCCACTCAAACCACAAATCCTCTGCATCTGTAGCCTACGAGCCTATGGGCCGCCTCAATATTAACTGGACTGAAATACTAAGAAGGAGTTTTTCCTAGACTTAGACTGTACGCCTCCGGTTCTTTCTGCCTGGTGGAGCAGGCATTTTCCCCCAGTTAGAGGCCAAGGCGTTGTTTTCTAAGGCTTTTCTCAGCTGTGATGCCTTCTACCGTGGAATTTTTTCAGTTATCCAGGAGCGAGAGCATATGAAAAACGCTCTTGTGAGGGAGTGTGGCGTGTCTCGTGTTGTGGGGATAAAATGTCAGCTTTCTGCCGGTCATGAGAATATTGTTCAAATATTAGGACGCTGTTCCCAAAACGTCTCTGATGTTGATGTGACGTAACCATGATCTGTTTGCACCTGGCGCTGAAGGTCACACAGAACAGTTGCAAGCCCACGGCCGTGTTCGCCGGCGCTGATAAAAGCCGTGATGTTTAAACATGCCAAAGACCTACGCAGACATTGTTCTACCCGTGACTGTTTTAAATCTATTTCATTCAAAGCTGGCCCTGATGCTTTTATGTGTGAGTAATGATGATGATCATGCCTGATGTTTCCAGTGATCGCTGCCACCTTTTTGACCTGTGTGTGTTTGCGTGTGTGAGTGAGTGTGTGTACTTTTATTGTGTTTTTTTTTTTTTTTTTTGTACCCGCTCACAATAGATCTATGTGCATTTAGGTGTACATGCTAGTGGATTGCATCTTCTGTGTGCGTGTCCATTCTGTTCTGTGTAAGTATGGTGTTTTATTCTAAATAGAACTCTGTCTAGCTGTATGCTCAATCTACTGTGTGTGAACGGGGCAACTGATCCTCTGTTCATTCTCTATGTGACAAGTTACCCATCGTCTCCGGAGCACTGCTCCTGGGTTGGTACTTAAACAGTAAAAACATCTTAAATGACTGTAAATTCGACTTGGCTCTCTCTTGACTGTCAGCTTATTTAATTTTTTTTAAACAATATTCACACCTAAATCTAAATGAATTGTGTAGAAATTAATGTCCTTTATTGTTTCACCACTGGCCAAATACTAATGGATAATAAGAATGTGTATTTGAAAATAGTGCACATGATGCTCTGTGGTCTACCTTCACGCAACTTTTTTGTTGTAATAGCGCATTTTATCCTGTAGGTGGCAGTGTGCAAATCGCTTAACCATGTCAAATCTATGAAATGGCTCTGATGCTCAGCCCTCTATTCCATACAAAGGAATCAAACCTCCCCTCAATCTGGGTGATAACCTGCCCCAGGTGAAGTGACCAAGGACTGCAGAAGTGTATTTGCATGTCTGGGGCAGCAGGCCATTGCTTTTTTCCTTGACAAATGTGACTCACTTGAAATACTCTGTGTCAGACATGCACCCTACAGGCTTATTTTCTTACTGTCACATTAAAACTGAGACCTGTCTTGTGAGGGGGCCCAATCACCCATAGTGGTTATCTCACTTTGACGTACAGAGTGACAACTTGTTCTTCACCTATAGCAAAAGCGGATATTTATAGGAACTCTGTAAATATTTATGCAGGTGAAGTTAAAGGTGAACTGACGTTTTGTCTAAATTGCTCCAATTGGCAATAAAGCACGACCCATTAAGATAAACAGCAATTTCACCGACATCATTCTCATTGGGTATTTTGTACTCGAAACGGCTGAATCACAGGACCCAGAAGTGTGACATATTATCGAGAGTAAACAAAAAGATCCAACGTGAATGTGAAGTGTATGCCTGCTGCAATTCGATTTTCGTTTCAGTGTGGCATCTGCCTGAAGTGACAAGCCTTATATCGTTGGAATCTGTGGACTCTCTTCTTTCATTTGATGCTTCCTTTGTCTCCATAGCACAAATTTAGCAGAATCGCTAGCACTGTGTTTGCAATGAGGTCGTTGCAAGTTATGTAGGTGGTCACATGATCCCCGAAGCAAAATGTACACAAAGGGTGATCGCAGCATAGTGAATATGGGGAAATCTTGTGCCGCTGTTGCTTGCACCAATAATAATGCCATTCAGTCGTCTGGAAAATACGGCAAAATAAGTTTCCATCAATTTCCACAAAAGAGTGAAGCCCTTTTGAAAGGGTGGCTTGTTAAATTAAGAAGAATTGACTGTGGACAGCCTTACAAACCAACAATACATTCAGTTCTTTGCTCAGAGCACTTCGAGAAAAGCTGCTTCACGTACCAGAAGTTCACAAGTAAGTCAACGGGTTTGTTGCAATAAAAACTGGTTTTAAAGTGAAGATTTAAAGAGATTAGTGTTAAATATACAGTGCCTGACAAAAGTCTTGTCGCTTATCCAAGTTGTAGGAACAACAAATAATAACCTGACTTGTAGTTGATCAATTAGAATCAAAAATGGCTTATATGAAAGGCAAAGCCCTCTAGATTATGCGAAATATACCAAAATAGAGTTTTGTGTCATTGATTGAGTTTTATAATTTAATTTGTACAGAAAGGTCAGATTTTGCTTGGAAAAAAGTCTTGCCGCATTGAAAAAAAATGTGGAAATTATACATACACGTTATTTTGAATACACAAATATGCCACTATAATATCAGAACATAAAGCCATGGTGCCTTGGAAAAAAGAATTAATATTGCGTATGACTCCCATGAGCTTGGAGGACTGCATCCATACGTCTTGGCAATGACTGAGATAACTTGATGAAGAAATCATCTGGAATGGCAAAGACAGCAGTCTTGCAGGACTCCCAGAGTTCATCAAGATTCTATGGTTTCATCTTCCAAGCCTCCTCCTTCATCTTACCCCTGAAATGCTCAATAATGTTCATGTCAGGTGACTGGGTTGTCCAATCCTGGAGTACCTTCAACTTCTTCGCTTTCAGGAACTGTGACATGGAGGCAGAAGAATGAGAAGGAGCAGCAGTATAAGTAGGGCAGCAAGAACTTCTTGATATTTCAGGCTGTTGATGTTGCCATCCACTCTGCAGATCTTTCTCATACCCTCATGCTGGATGTAACAACAAGCCATGATTTTTCCTCCACCAAACATGATTGTTTTCTGGGAGAATCTTGGGTCCATGAGGGTTCCAACAGGTCTTGTACGGGAATTGGCATGCAGTTCAATGGATGATTCACCAGAAAAATAAACTTTCAGCCACTTTTCCAGTATCAATCCTTTTCTGCGAGCTGTGGGCCTTGGCAAATGCAATGCAGGTTTTTGTTTTCTGTTTAATGCAGACTTCTGTGTACTAATTTGGCTATGAAAACCACTTTGAGAGAGAATTTGACAAACTCTTCTTGTAGATATGGGATTTTTGGTGACATTTCCTCATGTAGCTTCGCTGTAGTTGAAGAAGGGCTAGCCTTGTTCAGTTGAAGCAACAAACGGTCCTTTCAAACAGTTGTCATACCGGGTCTGTCTGACCTGCGCTTGCCATGAACGTCACCAGTTTCTTCAAATCTTTTTTTCTCATCCCTCCACTTGACATTTGGATACATTAAAGATGTCTGCTACCTCAGCAGCAGACTCAGTCTTCAGGCTCTTGATGATCAGCACTTTGGTCTGTGGTTGAATCTTTGGTATGTTGTCAGAGGTCTAGTCGCACCTCATATGAAAGTCTGGTGTGCTGGGGTTATTTCTATACACATCTGGGAATGTGTTAATTACAGTATTTGTCATAGGTTAAACTCTAATCTGCGATTTGTTGCATCATCTGAAGAGACGACAAGACTTTTGTCCTAGCAAAAACAGATGTTATGGGCTTAGCCAAGCTGTGAACATCAGAACACTTTTTGACGGTTTCATTTTGCACCAAATTATTAATGTGAAAGCCCTTGACATTAAAATGGACCATTTATTGTAACAATTGATTGGTTAGAAATAAAGTTATATGCTATGTTTAGTTACTTTGTCCTTATGCGACAAGACTTTTGTCAGGCATTGTATATTCTATACAAATATTAACCTTAAGCCTGAACGCCCCCGTAACGGGGGCAATGAATTTGCATAATAAATACAGCATGTTTCCTAATAGCAACCTCGTCATTCGGCATATCCTCTTAAAGCAAAGAAACTCGGCGAAAAGATCGTGATGACCGTTTTTACCTAAACCGAACACAATTCAAGTACCAAGCAAGTAAATAAGTATCTAGCAAAACATTAAATAAAATAAGATGAGGGCTCTATCGCAAGTATTTCTGCTGAATTTGTGCTATGCATACAAAAGATACCTCAAATGAAAAAGGACAGTCCACAAATTCCAACGATATAAGCCTTGTCATTTTAAATTGTGACCATACTCAAAGAACAGCAGGCATACACACTCTGTAGCGGAGCATTTGGACCTGAGGTTCAATATCCGGTTATACATGCAACCTTTCAGAGCAAGGAAATAAATTTTTTTGTATAAATAAATAAATAATAATTATTCGATGCATCCCCATTCAATCAAAGCTATCTTCCTGGGTTACTTCGGGGATCACGTGACTTACACTACGGTTTCTGCATCCAGTGCAACGCCTCCATTGCGCTCTGCTATTGTTTTATTTCGCATTTTGCTACTTGCTCATTTAGTTGCTTGGTGCTCGAATGGTATAGCCTATTGATGAGGTAAAATGGTCATCATGAGCATATAGCCAAGTTTCTTCCCGTTAAGTGGATGTGATGCACGAGTAGGATATGGGCAAGGCTCACGAAAATGACTCCACCCCAGACCTCATTTGAAAAAAATATTGCTTTGCTAGTATCAAATAATTAGTTTCTATGTGTTAATTAGAGATGTTTACAGTTTATGTGCAAAAAAAAATTATCATCAAATCACCAATACTTATCCTGCAGTGCATCATGAAAGAACGGCATGTCTGAATCCATTTTCAGCGCGGTTGTGTACGTTATCCACTGACACCCTCTCTTCAGAGTAGTCTGGTACATACTAAATCTCTTTTTAATCAATTCTAGCTCCTTTTTTAGACTTTATGATGTTTTGAGAAAGGAATTCATACCCCAAAAAAGATTTCCACCTATTTTATGACCTTTGGCAGGCTTGTGAAAACAGTCTTGAAAATGAGCATCAGGATTTTAAGTGAAACATGGATTAAATGTATACTTTCATGTGGCAGTTCCCCACTCAGTTTAAATGAATTTTCTAATACTTTACCACAATCATCATTATTTTCTGCACATTTTGGTGTATAATGATCCATGTAATAATAAAAAATGGTGGGAGCAGGAGTCCAATTTGCAAAGGCTGTCAGCGGATAACGTACACAACACAAAATGCTGTCTTAATGAATCTGCATAAACAAAGCTTTTTCTGATAATTCCAAGTGTCCAGAGGCCCAAGCCAGTGGTGTCGCCAAGGGGGGGGGGGCGTACGCCCCCCCCACGGACATCTCGTGCCTCCCCATGTGCCCCCCCATTTAGGATACGTAAATAAATAAATAACGTGTCTAAGTGTCTAAGTGTCCGAAAGTCGGACGGGGTTTTAATATAACTCTGTGTCCGACAGTCGGATGGTTTCAATTTAACTCCGCGTCCGACAGTCTATTATTGTTTTTAATTTCTTCGAATCTACTGAATCTTTTAGATATTAAACGTGAAGGTTTTGATAAGAGGGCTCAGTTCTTCAAGATGAGTACCAAGAATTTCAATCAATGTTTCTGTTTAAGCTCTGCTCAATAAAGTGAAGCGACATTGGCGCGGGACTGTGCGCATTTATGAAGAATTAGCGACTGTCGGACAGAGATCCTAAAATAAAAAAACCTACTCCGCATCCGAAAGTCATAAAAGTTCTAATTTTTCGAGTATTCCAGCAATTATTAGACGTACAAACTTGGCCATGTTTTTGTTCGACCTTCACAAAATGCAAATTGATAGCTATCGACTTTTCTTGGTCTTTTATTCGTCTGTTTTCTTCCGTTGAAGATAGACAACAGTCTTTATTCGGTCTCTCTTGAAAATTAGTCAGATGGATCGAACAGATTCACGCTTTATTTCCACACCAGAGATAAATAGTGCTTGTAGTCAGTCAGCAAATCAATTCCATGACCATTGACTTTGTGAATTAAACATCGCATGGACGATCAAGACTGTCGAACGCGAAAAGCAAAATACTCCATGCCCGGCAGCCAGCAGAAAGTAAAGGCATTGATATGAGAGCAGATTTATAACGAAATAAAGAATAAAATATATCACCAACAATCAGAACATCCAGTGGGCACTGCAATCAATTTATTTGGGCCATTTTTATAAATACAACGAAGTCCGTACAATGCCGGTCGGACATTAAATGCTCCGTGTCCGACAGCCAAAAAAAAAAAAAAAAGAGGATGATTAGAACAGATTTATAATGAAATAAAGAATAAAAAAAACATTTTAACAACAAACAGAACATCCAATGAACACAGTGATTTATTTATTTGCGGGCCATCTTTTTTGGATGTTCTGTTTGTGCCCCCCTTGTGCACCCCCAGAATAAAAAGTCTGGTGACGCCACTGGCCCAAGCTATAAGTTTTTCTCCTCCACACAAATTACTTCATTGACAGGTGCCCCTACCTTTATCTTCCCAGCCTCCATATATTATTTTCCAACCTTAAATCTAAGAAATCAAAGAAAAAACAGCTTGGATTTCATGATAACCAACACCTAATTTATTTATAAGCAGTAAATCGCCCCAGAATTATCACAAATACCTGAAAAGAAGAGATATCAGTGAATATAAATCTTTAGTTTAAGTTAAATAATGGAAAAAACAGAGCGGATAACGTACACAACATCAATAACGTACACAACGCATGCCGCATAAAACAACACAAAATGGAGATTTCACGTAATAATTTCAAAAAGGGTTCATATAATTATGTCTTTCACACTTTTTTCAAACTAGTTTGGATGTATTTTTAAGGATTTTACAAACTAGAAGTGCGTGATTCATTGAGTCTCGCCATGACACCGATAACGGACACAACAAGCTTAAACCATATGGCAGGGAAGTTGATGTTTGTGTGAGTGTGAAGGTCAGGAAGCCAACAATACATGAAAAATAGTTTCATTTTGTCAAAATATGAATATTTTCGGGTGGTGTGGACCCTTAATAGTTCCCTAGATGCTAATTAATTATTTATTTATGACTGGTCATAATCGGATCACGCGTACAACAACGTTTTTTTGGGACAAGTTGTTGATGCCTGTATGACATGGATCAAGTGAGATGCACACAATGACTTGGCTCCCAAATAATAGTTCAGTGTGTTTTATACATTTAAAATTAGTTTAGACTTTTAGATTTTAATTTATTCTATGAAACATAATTCAAAATTCATATATCTGTTTTGGACATACCAAAATGTGGGAAATTTTAAGGTTTGCAAGATTTTAGGTGCCCATAATGTGGTCAAAAAATGGTAAGGGACCCATAAAAGTATACATTCCTGTGTAGCTCTCATCATGCTCTTTATGATGAGACTGTAATAATAAAAAAACTCCCAATATTAAAAATATTATGGGCATTGGACAAACAAAAAGGGGGGTGGAGTCATTTTCGTGAGCCTTGCCCATATGTTGTGATTTGGTAACGCGGTATAAAATACCTCTGCTGCATTAACTTGTGACCATCGCTGGCTTTACTGTTCTCGGTATGACGTCATCAACATCTTGGTTGCTAAGGAAAAAGCCATGGCCCGAAAACAACGAAAGTGATACATTTTTGTTCCAAGACTAAACCCATTGCACGTTTATTGAGTAATTAGGCTGTAGATATGATTGAACTAATATTCAGTGGAAATTGTCTTTTCATCTGTAATGGATAGTGCTTTACAGGCAGCTTCATCAAGACACCAGCTGCACCTCTATGTTTTAGAGGGTTTGAGTGAGACAGGTTTTTGTTATCATTATTTTCTTTGCGAGGTGGTGGTGCACTTGTGTACGAGCCAGGGGTACACTTCATATCAATGGATTAGAGTCAAATCAATATACAGTATATTTCAGTCGGGATTTCATTAAGACTTGATTCATGAATTGAGAAATCTCACCTTGAGCAAAATGACAATTTTCAAATACAAGAGTTGAATTTCTTTCATTTCCTTCACTTCGTCAGTTCGGGCCTACCAAAGAAAATGGCCGAGCTGTAACAAAGGTTTGTCAGATGTCTACATTTTCCAAATAACCAGCAACGCAAGATTGAAAAGATGCCACATTCCCGCAAAACTCTGCACCACAACACTTTCAAGTCGATACATTTTCGCCAGAACCAAACTCATATAAATCACACGGCCTGTAACAAACCCAGAACTGACTGCGCATGTGCACTCACGAGAACCAACTCAGGAGTTGTGGTGTTGTGTTGTGGTGCAAAGTTTTGCGGGAATGTGGCATGTTTTAGATTTCATATTGCCAGTTATTTGAAAAAGGTAGACATCTGACAAACTTTTGTTGCAGCTTGGCCGTTTTCTTTGGGAGGCCTGTCAGGTGAAGTGGCATTGACGCCTGCCCTGTAGGTCTACATCGACCTGCTGTGAGACGGAGAGTGTCGATGTATGAAGTCTGGTGGATTAGACGCTTGACTGCGTCACTGTCTCTAACCCTGGTAAATATTAAGCGAAATGGGTAAGAGATTGTGGGTTCAGACAGGGTGTGAAATGTAAATGACCCCTGATGGTGGGAACTGCTTTGATGAGAGCATCCACAGCACAAGTTTACACTCAGATGAGACAAACATTAATCTGACACTGAAGCCTGACCCACTTGACAAAACAGACTCAGGCAGGAAACCGGAGTACCTGGTAGAAACCCACGCAAACACGAGGAGAACAATCAAACTTCATACAAAATGGTCCTGGGCCAGATGTTTCTCACTTTCTCAATTCAGCTCAATATGCTTTCTTGACATAACATATGTACAGTAGGTAGTGTCAAGTATCACAGTAAATGTTGGCTTGGCCAGGAGCACTCAGACAGATTGCCGAGGTGAAGGTGTGTAACATGTCCTGTAGAGAATGGGGCGAGGGGATAATCACAATAATAATGATAAATAATAATAGGTTTTATTTATATAGCGCCTGTCTTAGACTCACGGTCGCTTTACATGGCACACAGATGTTGCCCGTTTCACAAGCTGCAGACTGTGTGTATACCTAGTCAAAGTTCTATTTTGAACTGACAGTCTTGGTACAAACCTCAATTTAGCCCATGGCTAAGCTCACGCTTTGGCTGTTAAACCGGCAATAAATATGTGTTAAATGAATGCGATAACTTTTGTTAAATGAGAGAATATGTTTTAAAAGGAAGATCATGTTAGTTAATTTAAATAGATATTGCGCATTAAATTGATAAGTTTGTTAAATAAGTTTGTGTGTTGAATGAGCAAGTTAAGTTCGTGAGATACTGTTTGCTAAAAGAATGAGATGATTTTTCATAAATACGACAGAAAATGTGTTTTAAATGAGTGTGTGTTTACACAGTGGCCCATGTCACTCTCTCCCTTGTTTTTACACACCGGCTGTGGCGGGTCTGTCTGAATCACTGGCTCCGCTATCGAATGTGCGGAATGCGCAAAAGTGCTTCCAGAAAATATGAGAGGCAGTGGAGTTAGAAGGAGGTGACCTGCGCTATGCTAAACCGCTAGCAGCTGCCGTGCACCCGCGACCGTCTCGGCTCACAGTCTGACCCCGTGTGTCACCGAGGTAACGAGAGCAGCAAGGTCATGCAGAGACCGGGATAACGCGGGCTGCTGGCGACTCAGAGCTAAGGCTGCAGGAGTGAATCCCCGAGTACGTCCAGCAGAATTCAAATCGTAATTCCTTTTTGAAGGGCATGCTTGTTTTGGAATGTAAAATTTTGAATCCCCACATAAATAATAAATAAATAAATAAACAAATAGACAATAAAAATAAAAAAAATGAAGAACCTTGTGTTAAAAGTCTCATTTTCATAAATCGTGAGGTATGGTTGGAAGAACATCTTTACCAAAATTGATGATCTCAATTTCCTCAAAATATATATTTTGTTCCTCAAGTAACTACTTAGCACAGGTCCTTCAATTTTCACACGCCATGAGGTAAGGTTAGGAAAACATCTTCCATAGATACCCAAGTTGATTTTCTCAACTTTCTCGCAATATCTTATGACTTAGTAGTTTTAGCACTGTGGTCTTCAGTGAGTAGATTTTATTGATCTATTACATATTTAGACTGTTTTTTTTCTCACAAAATAGACATTTTGTGACTTAAGTACTTTCAGCACCAGGTTCTTCAATCGTTAGAGGTGTAACTCCATTGCTTGCAATCAGCGATAGCGATGTTCTATTTAAGAACTTTACCTTTTAATCACGTTTTTGTGATCTCACACCTTAGCAGGCAAGACAAAGTCACAACCCGCCCAACACACAGACCCCAAGATCTGCCTTCGAGTTTCCCTTGCTCTCCCAGGTTAAAACCAAACCAGTTTTTCTGGGGCAGATATCAGTGGAATCACAGTATTGAAAAAGAACAAGCCCTTTGATCCCATAGTCAACCATTCAGATCAGAGATTCATTGAGAGCGTGCAGGTGATTTACTGTGATATATGGGCTGGGTCTCAATACACAGCCAAAGGCCTGCGTGATGCAACTGTCATTTCTAAAATGCAATCAGCTCTCTGTCCATTTTGGGCAGGTGACCCTGGGAGAGGGTGGGTGGGTGGGTGTGGGGGGGCTAATATGAGTCAGTTTTGTTTCTGTGGTCTGGGGGGGGGGAAGCGAGTTACAAATGGAAAAAATGCCATTACTTGAAGGTCACATGACCTAGTTATTTAAATATGGGAAAACTGCAGTGAGCTTGTAAAAGCAATTATCCACTGTGGCATTACCTTATATGGCCGTGGAGAAGCTGAAATGATTTACTTCACATTACTTGCAAAAAGGAATTTTGTAAAAAAAAATTCCCAAATGTGTTCAGTCGGTGATGATTACCAGTGGGAGATAGTTTGCAGGAGACTCCAGGAAAAAACTGACAAACTAAGGATCTACCAAAGCCATGCTTTGTGTGTGTGTGTGTGTGTGTGTGTGTGTGTGTGTGTGTATTTTTGGGAGGCAGCTGCAAATGAATAATATTAGGCTGAGACATACAGGTCCAGTTCAGGCTGATTTATGGAAATTTTCCCATCATGCACCACACCAGCTTTGTTCAGCTTTTATTGGAGATGCAGTGAGAAGAAGGGCAATATAGTGATAAGTTTATTTAAAAAAAAAAAAAACATCAAACATTAAAAACATGTAACACTAATAAAATTATGCGCCATGAAAAACTCCAAATTAATCCTTATTAATGAAATAAAACTTGCATATGGTTTAACAAATTCTGATTCACCCACAGTTTTATACATTTGGATGTTTTGTTTTGTTTTTTTTTAACAATATTCTGTATTTCTTTTGTGTGTTTGCGATATTAAGGTTTGAAATCCACACATACTTTTATAAAGAAGACCTCTGGACATGTGTGTGATATTTAAGCCATCACTTAATTAGTGAACAATTGAGTAACAGGCCCATAAGACTCAGTTATCCGGTGCAGGCCAAAAGTGCTTGGACAGGACACAATATTTGCCTCTCTGCTCCGGCAAATTAATGAATAAGAGGCAAAAGGGAAGACTATCATCTTTAAATGTCCCCGATTATTCACCAGGTGCACAGCCAATTAGCTATTACACGCCATTTCAAAATCTTTCCACTCTTGACATCACATGGGGAAGTAACCAACCAGAGGCAAGAAGATCTGATCAACCTCAGCCAAGGAGTCAATCAGATTTCATTATTCTGGGTGGTCACTCCCCCTAGTGATGTTCGTAAGGGGAGATTTTGAACTGGCTCATAATGGCTAATTAGCTGTGCACCGGGTGACATAATAGGGGACCTTTAAATTGTGGGTGTCAACATTCAGATTATGTGAACCCTGCATGAACTGCCATTCACAATTACTGACTAATAACATATGACCTGCACACAGAGGTGTAAAATCCAGAGGTCAGAAAGTAGAAGTCCTGCCGAGTTTTTCTCCCTCCCACAGAATGAGCTGATCTCTCATATTGGCTCTATCTCCTGTCCAAAGTAAATCCAGGTGGTTGGAATAAAGTTCTGGGGGGGATTTTTACTTTCTGGACCCGGACTTACACCTCTGCTGCTGCACGGTGTTTCAGGATGGAGAGAAGGTGTGGAGGAATGAGAGGTGACTCGGAAGAGTGGGATGAAAGTGTAGAAACGGCAAAGGTTGCCGTGCGCTCAGCCATATCCCAGCTGAACTCCGTCAGTCGGAAGAGCCAGGTTGGCAGGGACGCAGATCATGCTGGTACTTTATCAGGGGTCAAGAAGTTTCCGGAAGAAATCATTTCCAGCGCTTTTGTTTTTATCTGCAAAACCCTGAAAGATGGGAACAGAATGAGCTTTGTTCTTCTTCTTTGAGGGGCTGTGATAGCGGCTCGAGAGTGCGGAAGATCAAAACAAATGATTGTCGAGGACTTTATTTCATTTTTTTGTGAGGCAGATTATGGGGGCTTGATAGGAAATGCTGACAGTGCGATGTGGGATGAAAATTTGTTGTGAGGTCTTTGGAAAAGGTGGAGGATTTTGATTGGGTGCCCTTGCCTCTAACCACCCCCCCAGGTTGAGATGGGGTCAGGGCTGTAATGTGATTGAGGGTAGAATAAAAGGAGGTGGGTACTTTGAGATCACGGCTTCTGTCCCTTCCCCTGATCTCCTTAGTAAGATGATGAAACAGATGGAACAGTGGAGCGATAAAGTTTTCAAAGGAATTTGTATCAATCAGCACTTTATCTGCATATGGGAGATAAGCGGCAACGCGCTTGCAAGCAACAGGGCACTGTAACGAATGGCATGTCATTTAAACATCTGTGTTTATCTTACATGTATGGCACATACGGAAAAATAGACACACGCGTAGGCATATACACGCATCCATGCACGCATGTGGAAACACACACTCAAATACGTAAAAGCTTACGCACGCACAAGTAGACATGCCCATCCACATATAAGAATGTGCGAGTGTGTGTGTGTACATGTGTATAAGTACATGCTTGTGTACTTGTGTGTGTGTGTGTGTATGCCCGTGTATAAGTGGTGTACCAGTCTGTGTCTGCATATTATATGCATGTTTGGCTGTGTGTGTGTGTGTGTGTGTGTGTGTGTGTGTGTGCATGTGCATGCGCATGTGTGTCTGTGTAAAAGTGCATTTTTTTGTATATGCATGCGCATATATCTGTCTAAGTGCATGTTTGTATACAAGTGTGTGTGTGCGCGTGTGTGTGTGGGCGTATGTGTGTACATGTGTGTGCCCGTGTTTGTGTGCCGCTGAAGATGGGAGGGCTAATCACCTCACAGAGAAATTGTTGACTCCCCCAACCCCCAACCCTCACCCAGCCAGGTAAAAATGGCGGACAACAGAACAGAGTTCAGACAGAACGCCTCCTTGCACCTTCATCTGTCCCTGTCCTGTAAGGCTCAGCAGTGCACGGAGGGCCTGGGCCTCATTTGTCTTTTTTTCATTTGGGCGTTTGACCTCTCTGGGATGGCCACAGAAGCCAAAGGCCCGACGACTGAGCAAGGTCCACTAAGCCTGTCCTGAGCAAGGACCACTCAGCCATGGGATTGATGAATGTCCTTAGCAAGGACCACTCAGCCATGGGATTGATGAATGTCCTTAGCAAGGACCACTCAGCCATGGGATTGATGAATGTCTTGAGTAAGGACCACTCAGCCATGGGATTGATGAATGTCCTTAGCAAGGACCACTCAGCCATGGGATTGATGAATGTCCTTAGCAAGGACCACTCAGCCATGGGATTGATGAATGTCTTGAGTAAGGACCACGCAGCCATGGGATTGATGAATGTCCTAAGTAAGGACCACTCAGCCTTGGGATTGATGAATGTCCTTAGCAAGGACCACTCAGCCATGGGATTGATGAATGTCCTTAGCAAGGACCACTCAGCCATGGGATTGATGAATGTCTTGAGTAAGGACCACTCAGCCATAGGATTGATGAATGTCTTGAGTAAGGACCACTCAGCCATGGGATTGATGAATGTCTTGAGTAAGGACCACTCAGCCATGGGATTGATGAATGTCTTGAGTAAGGACCACTCAGCCATGGGATTGATGAATGTCTTGAGTAAGGACCACTCAGCCATGGGATTGATGAATGTCCTTAGCAAGGACCACTCAGCCATGGGATTGATGAATGTCCTTAGCAAGGACCACTCAGCCATGGGATTGATGAATGTCTTGAGTAAGGACCACTCAGCCATGGGATTGATGAATGTCCTAAGTAAGGACCACTCAGCCATGGAATTGATGAATGTCGTGAGTAAGGACCACTCAGCCATGGGATTGTTGAATGGTCTACACGCTTGTGCAAATTAATTGAAACAACCAGGGAAACAAAAGACCACAAATAACTAAGAAACACATGGTGCAATATCCACTAATGTATCTACTGCACATGCACAATTACTGTATTATGTCACCCACCCCACAAATACTCTGCCCTGTTGAAAAAATGCAAAAATATAAAGACTAAAATGCAGGTTTTTGCTTGTTAAAATGAATTGGAATAAAAGATCTTAAAAATTGCTGGGAAAATGGGGTGAGTGAATGGGAGAGTTAGTAAATGGGAGTGAATGAATGCGAATGAGAGAGTTGGCAAATATGTTAGGGGTTGAATGAGAGAATTAGTAAGAAAATGAGTGACTAAATTGAAGGAGTGAGTGAGAGTGAGTAAGCCAATGACTGATTGAATGAGAGCACGAAAATGGGTGAACTTATGAATGAGTGAGTGAATTGGATAATGCCATGAATAAAAGTGGCTGGGCCAGTTAGCGGTAAATTGAGTGATTAATAAACTGGCAAATAAGAGAGTGGCCAAATGAAAGTAAACAAATGAGTTTGTTGACGAGAAAAAGTCTAAAGAAGGTAAGTTCGCCTCCGCAGCAACTATTGGTCAGAGAAATTTTAACAAACGTCGGCCAGGAGAAGACAGGAGAGGCATGGAGGGGAGGATGAAGGAAAGAAGAGAAGAGAGGATTGGGTAGTGACGGCCCTGGTGGGGCTGTGATTTCTGCTTATCTCAGTGCTGGTCACCAGCACTCTGAGAGGGTCCATATTTGAGGTTTGAATGAATTCTCAGTCCTTATATCCCGACAAGGGAAGAGAGGGAAATTTCCCCAGAGGCCTCCAGAGACAGGAGCTGTTTTAGCTGACTCACGGTCACCTCTGACTCCCCCTCTCTTTCTCTCCCTCTGTCTTCTTTTTGTACCCGAACAATCCCCCCATACACACACATACACATGCACACACACCCGTTTGGTGTCAGTGCAGAGCCCCGACTTTCCCAGAGTGGGAATGTCCCGTTGTGGAATGTTTGTCAGTTTCACATAGGGTCAGAGAACAGACCCTTGGGGAACACCAAGGAGGGCTACAGGGGAGAGACAGGACTTCCTGCCAAAGTGGGGACTTCTGCTACTGTAGTACAGGACAAATATACTCACAATGCTTGGATACACACATACTCTCTTATACACACGCACACACATTGTTTTTTTGTATAGGACAGATAAAAAACACTGCACTCATGCACACACACTCGAATACAAATTAATACATTCATTCTTGCCCATATATTGCCAACGTGGGGACTCCAGCTATTATATTACAGGACAAATTCACCCTCATGGCACTCATACACAAACTTACATTCACTGACACACAGACAGCAGTGCATGCATACACACTCATGTACGCATACACACACACATGCGCTCAATCGCATACTGAAATGCACACATGCAGCCGTAGACGAGCATACGTGTTTGTGCAGAGGTACACTGGCACACGTGTGTCAGCTGTGTGTTCGTATGGGTGCCTATGTCTGTGTGGACTGGAGTGTGAGCAAGTCCGGATGAAAATGGCTGTGTACATGCCTTTGTGTGTGTGCGCATGTTTGTACACGCATACCTGTTTGTGTACGTACATGCCTGTGTGCACGCAAGTGTATGTATGTTTTTGCGCATGTATGTGTGAATGCATACATGCAAGCTGACGTGTGCAATTACGTTTGCATGTATGTGCACATGCCTGTGTCTGTTCACATGTGTGCATACATGTGGGCCTGTGCCATGCATGTGCGTGTGCGAGATTGTGTGCCAGTCTGTGTGTGACGGTCACTCCTTCCCCCTCAGGCAGACACTCGAGCTGTGGGCTCGTGTGAAAGGCCTGTTTTATTTGGTGTTATTTTTGCTCAGTCGCAGTCGGCATGTATGGGGTCAGAGAGCCCCCCCCTCCCAACCCCTCCAACCCAGCCTGTCCCCCCTTTTCCCTCCCCTGTTTTTTTATTTCTATCTCTTTCTCTCCACTGATTTTTCCCATGGAAGTAATTTCTTCCTCGTGCACAGATTTAATCTCCCTTCATATGTCTAAATTTAAAACAGATTTATGGAGTTTTTATTATGTCTCATTGTACTCTTTGGGATTCAAACATATTTATTATGCTTTCTTAATGATGGGTGGTAGATCAAGATTTTTGCCAATAATGGCTGATTTATCAACCTGCCGCTGATAGAATGAAGCTAGCATTTGGTTGACAGGTCTTAAATTCCATGTCTTTTCACAGAGAGATCAATTTCATGGAACAGCTCTATGCTAATGCATCCAAACACGCATACGCGCATGCATTGGCTGGCATATACAATACACACCAATGAGCCAGAACATTAAACCCACTCACGGATGAAGCAAATAATGTTGATTACCTTGTAACAACTGCACATGTCAAGGACACAGATGGATCTTAGACGATGGGCAAACAGTTTGGTCTTGTAGTCTATATGTTGGATGTGAAAGAAATAGGACGTGAGCACCTTTGACCAGGGCAAAATCATTGCATTATTTACTTGGGGAGACATCACACTAAGATGCACTGTATGAAGATGACAAGCTGGTGGAGGGAGTGTGATGTCCTGGGAAATGTTCTGCTAGGAAACCCAGAAACCAAGAATTCAGGTGGATGTCAGTTTGGAGAGGCTTTTTGTCAGCGCAGGGGGGACACACACAATTTTAAGAAGGGAGTTTTAATGCTGGAGTTGATTGGTGTGTGTACGGCGTACTTGTACTCGATAGAGTAAGATACTGGTTCCAGAAATAAAAGTTCCTTGGTGTATAGATGCTGCCACTTGGAAATGCCCACGCACAATTCTTCAGCTGGAAGGCAGAACTATAGCGGTATGCCCTGGACGGAATTAATGATTTGACGAACCATTTGGCAGCAATTTTTCCTCTGATCTCTGGGCTTTACATTTATGCTTAAATCAAAACATTGTCCATTTTTTTTTTTTAATGCCGCAACCAGAAAACTCCTTCACTTGATTTATGTAGTTTCCGCTCCACCATTTACGCGCATCAGACCGCGCAGGTCGTAATTCAGTGGACTGATAAGAGATTATGGAGTGCGGGGGAGGCGCATAGAAAACGCAGCTCGCTCGAAAGTGTTTTGTATCGCAAGCACGCTTCGACTGCACTTGGAGTTTCAGGACCTCGCTGGATTTATCGGTCAGTTGCTGCGCTTGGAGAAAAAAAAAAATCTTAAATACCCTCTCCTCGCCAGGAAACAAAATTGGAGTATATTATCACATCATGATCATATCCAGTGGAGGTTTTTCGCTTTAATCAAAACGACATCTTAATAATTTGTCCTGGTTTCGGTTCAAAGTCTCCGAAGAATGTTTTCTTGGCAAATTATATATTTTTACGACGATACAGTCACTCATGCTTAAAATGTCAGTGTGTTTATCATATTTAAAGATTAAAATAGCCTAGTTTCAAAATAATTGGCTTTTTCGCTTGGATTTTTTTTTTCACGCAACTCTGCAGTTTCGAGGGGAAAAAAATGGTTATTTCAAAGAACTGAATCGATGGAAGGTGGATTTTTCAAAGCCAAATGTGAATTTATTTTGAGCTCATCACCAACTGAAGCAACGTACAGCTAGCAAGTGCAATCCACGACGTACATGACGTCCTCAAAGCCTGGAGCACAGTATATTCTTCATGAGGGATGATACTGGAATCCCGGCGGCAAGGGGCAGGCTCTTCGCCCCTTCAGGATAACTTTCTGGTTCGTTGGAACTCGGAATTAAAAGGAGATGACAATTTCATTTTTCTACTTCCTTCTCTGCACATCGTGTCTGCCCTACGCCACCGCTGAGGTAAAACAGTAAAAAGAAATTCCGCGAGGCTGATAGCACAGTGGACTCGGTCTCCGCGCGCGGTGGGCGCGTGTACTGCGAGTGTGCATGTGTGCTTGATACGAGCGTGCAGTTGTTGGATGACACAATGCTTAGTGCGAAGGCAGTTCCGTGCACTCATAGCACAGTTATTGTTAAAAGGCATAACCTACATCAACTTCAAAAGTCACCGTACAAATCACCGTGACGGACAACAAATACCTCACCTGTCAGGTCGTGGCGTAATTGTGAAGTTCTAAATTGGGCAGCCCGCCTGTATTTTGGGGTAGGCCTAAATACTTGACATTGGCTATTTGTAATCTTGTAGGGAAAACCTCTCGGGAGTCAAGAGTGAATGGGAGATTTTAGAAGCAAGGTGGGATTGGAAACTCTAGGGGTCAGAAAGTTTAAGTCCTGACGTGTTTCTTTATGAAATAAACCAACTAATCTCAGCAATTAGTTCTGCCTCCGGGCTGAAATGCGTGCTCTTTGGAAAATCCAAATATTGGGACGCTAAATGGTCGGGAGGACGGTTACTTTCCGAACCTGGATTTTCCACCTGAAAGTGGGTTATCTGTAGGGCAGTCATTTGGTGATGAGGGATTTAGTGAAATGTTTTGGAGGATTATATCCCAGACTGCAGAGACTGTGGCTGTCTGCCAAGCGTATACTGTTTTGCCGTGATTGTCACACTGCATCATTATCGCCATTCGCACAATGGCCCTGTGATCGTCAAGCTATCCTGTTACTTGGGCTGAATAATCATAGAAACACAAAACTGCTTATCAGTATGGCACGTGCGTCGGCGCTTGCATTTCCTGAGTGATCACAATACCCTGCCTCCACGTTTATTTGTGCGCAGGTATTTGAGATTTTCCCGGTTTCTCTTTTGAGATTTTCCCGGTTTCTCTTTTTTACTAAAAATTCAGTGTTTTAAAAATATATTACTTTTTCATATGGAGGGATTGTAAGGATTCTGCTTATTGCTCATAAACCTAGAATCTGGACACGGCGTAATTGCGCAAGGCCATTTCCGACTTGCAGGGTGGCAGAAGGCAGGATCATAAATATTCATAACAGTACCGCTACCTGATTGGCCGATAAAAGTCCCCGACGTTGCGTAATAGCCAACGTCAACATGTTACCTTTGTAGTCTTGACTTGGGGCACTGAGCTCTGCTTGTCAGATTATTTTTCATCTGCTATTTGGGGGAGGGGGGGCAGAAATCCAGTTATGGTTTACAATTCCAGTTAGGTACAATCTGATTGGCTGAAGTGTGGCCCAGAGCGGAAGCCGTACCGCAATTTTGTTGGGGAAAGAAGCACGCACCCTGCTTGCCTTTTAGAAACGTCACGATTAACCCTGGATATATTAACGTTTCAAGAGGTCGGGGAAAGAAGTAGTAAAACTGTCATGAATAAGTCCTCCCCAGCCACTGTACAGTTTGGAAATTTGCTTGCCTCCAGTCCAGCATTCCTCCCTTTCCTAACCATCAATACATCAATAATCACTGCAATCAGTAGCTTACATTGCAGTGCTGTACATGCGTGTGCATGTGTGTGTGTGTGTGTGTGTGTGTGTGTTCTTGTACATGTCACACCGTGAGGACTTAAAAGTTTTTTTTCCTTGCAGAGTGGGGACATTATTGAGAAGTGAGGACATTTTTGCCTGTCCTCACAACTGCAAAGGCAAATTGTGACTTATTATTTAAGGTTAGGGGTAAGGTTAGAATTAGAGATAGGTTAAGGTTTGGGTAAGGGCTTGGGTTAGGCATGGTTTGCTTATTGTAAAGATTTGGGGAAGGCCATTGAGAAACACAAAGAATGAATGGTGGTCAACGTAATGTCCTCACTAGGACAGGATAGGAGTACAAGGATGTGTGTATGTGCGTGTTACTTTGAATAATAAACCAATTCAATTTTGTCTCTAAGGAAGTGTCTGTACCTCAGGAACTGATCAAGAGGCTGTCAAACCATGAAATCTTCAGCATCAGCGACCTCCAGCAACGTCTGGAGATAGATTCCGTAGGTAAATTATATTTATAAATTGTTTTTCCTCACCTGGACTTTGTTCAAAGACAATATCTTGAAGTCGGTGCCATTAAGGGCTGTCCCTCTGTGTTCATGATTAACCGAGAGCTGTACGCTAATGTGACCAAGTTAGAGACAGCAGAAATGTATGAAGGTCACATGTAGACTAAATGACACACAAACAAACTGAGCGAAGATTTGATTGCATGAATCATACCTGAGAAAGAAGTAGGGAGAATCCTTTTTTAAATTTCAACTGGTGTGAAAGGGCACAATTAACCCCTAATACAGTGGTTCTCAAATTCAGTCCTGGTGATCCCTGTGTATGCAAGTTTTTGTTCCAAGCACAATTGCAATTCCAGAATTTGTTTAACAAATTAAACATTTTAATTAATTAGGTGTGGTTGATGATTAGAGGGATTATTTACTGTCCTAGTCAACATTCTGCCAACATAGTCTTTCAGTGCCACAAAAATGAACAATTTTGTATTGTGTTCATTGTACTATTGGGAAACAATTACATAAAAAGAGATAACAAATGAATGAAGTTAATCGGCTAACTTAATGGCTTAAGTTACCTTAATTACTGAATAAAAGATAATTTGCTACTTTTACTTATACTTCAACACAATTGAATTCTTCATTGTCTTCCAAATGGTATGGATTGGTGGCCTGCTGTTAAAACCAATTAGGAGCTTTCTGATGAACCTCAGTCTTTAATTTCATCATTTACAGATAATTTACCTTTTTTTATGCAGTAATATGCATATTGAAACTTACTGTTTGAAATAAAGAGACACTTAAGCCATTTACTTGAAAAAGTTATGTTTCTGTGTTGTTCTCAGTCGATTACCACAAAATAAACGAGTCTAGAAACCAAGAAAAAAAAATGTCTCAAATGCATAAGCAAACTCTTCATAAAAATATGTACGCACTAAAAAAAAAGAAAAAAAAAAAAAAATCACATTTTTCAGATTAAAAGGATGATAAACTATTATATTTCTATGGGGCCGTAGTAGCCTACCTCATGCCCACCAAAGACGTATTTTTCATTGTAGACATACCTAGCTATTTCTGACAAAATGTGATTTAAGTAATCTGAAAGGATAAGATCATAGTTAGAGAACTTAACAGCTTGTTAAAATTCTTTGATTGCCATTGCGATTGGCATAAACCCCCCAAATATACCGGGGTTTGAGAACCAAATTTGAGAACCACTGTTCCAATGAGTATGACTATTATTAACATGAATGGAAAAATGCAAACACACTAACACACTCATCCTTATTCGCTTCTTTATGCTGTTACTAAAACAACGGATTTCGGATTTCCTCATCCCTGGATTTACAGCATTTACAGCAGGTGACGCGCGTTTCTGTCAGTGCCAAGTGTCAGAATTTAGCTGCATTCATTTCATGAAATGGAGCCGCCTGTATTAATGCCATGACTAATTCAGTACACGAATGAATGAATTGAACCTCTGAGGTTCTTTGCGGGTATTCTTGAAGGTTGTGGAAACTGACGCGCGGCATTGTTTTTGTGTTGATGAGCAGCAGCCAAACTACGCGCCCTAGTTCAAATCGATAGGACACCACCAGACTCACGGAGACTTTCGCTGGTTATATTTACTTCCTGAATTCCTTCAGTATTTGTCATGGTCATAATCTCACCTGTCTGCTGTGTTTATGCGAAATATTAACTGCTGGAAAATGGATAATGAGTGACTTAGGACCATTAACTTCCGTGTGCCCCCCCCCCCTCCTCTCTCTCTCTCTCTCTCTCATGCATACTCATGTTCCCGTTCAGAGTCACCCAGGAAATTTATCACAAAAAACAAACTCTCCCTTACACATTCCCTTCTCCTTCACTCAGACAATCTATGGTGCAAGTATAGTTAAGTTCTTAAAACGTTGTCAACATTTAGACTTATTTTTTTATTAGTTGCGTTCCGGCAGTTAACCCTCTGTTAACCAAGTACCTTTCCAACTGTGTAAAAATCATTTCCCTAGGCAAATATGTTGATTATGGGCCAATATTTGGAAAAATAGTTAAAAAAAAAATTCGACCCTTTGGCCCACCTTTCCAAAATGTAGCAGATCTGCTACATTGGGTAGTAATGCGAATGGAAAAATTTAAGTGACGGACCATTCAAGTTATTCTCAAATGTTTATTTGGCAATAAGAAACAAAACCAGCAGGGTGTCCAAGCTGTTAACCCTTTCACTTTATGTAGCAGATATGCTACGGTGGTTAATAGAGGGTTAACATTTCGTGCTGGCTCTGACTCCTCTCGTGGCACGAGACCCGGTGTTTCTCATGTTCACTTTTTCTCCTACCCTCGTCTCTTCCTAAATTGCAAAAACCGATTATGTCTCAGAGTACCAGAGTTAAGATAATTTTTTAATGATAAGTGTACAACCTATATCAGCTACTTTCCAAGGTAGTCAGAGGATATTAAATTGCTCTTTAAAAGGGAAATAACTTCAGCATTGCTGTTGCTAGCGGACAGAAGTACTACTATTATTACTATACTATTGCTACTGCTGCTAACAACAACTACATAATGGTCATCATCATTGTCATCCTCTCGATGATCATCGTAATGATCAGAAACATATTTCAAAAGTACAAAAAGCCACTGAATAGCTATGACTTGAGGAATGTCAGTCCATTTAACTGGTGGCATTGAAATGCAAATGTTTCTGACTAATAGCTGGTGCACGAGAGGTCAAGTTGCCGACTTCATTATGTTGTTGTCAGGTTTTGCCATTATTTGTGAAGCTAGTCTGAATGGGCTGCATGTTGATATGTGACGCTCAGGCTTGGATTCCTGCGTGTCAGATGAAGGCAGCAGTTCTTTGTGCCTGTGATGCACTGCTAACGAGCCCTCAAACGAGACCCTGGCCCTCTCTCTTTTTCCTGTTTTTTGTGCTCAAGTAGCAAGCCAGACAAGATTGGAAAGCGTTTGTAACTGAATTAGAGTGGTGATCTTTTGACAGCAGAATGTATTCCTGGAGGCTAATAGCACAGCCATGGCTGTTGCAGGTTTTGCAAAGTAAGTCTGTCTGATGGCCTAACTTGACAGTGTTGACCGCTGATGCCTTGTAGACAGCAGTGCTGTGTTTTTAGGACAGAAAAGGTTGAACCCTGCGAGTTGCTTTGTGTTAGCAGCTGCTCCCTGGCTAAGCTGAGCTGCTCTTACTTAAAGTCCCAGCATCACTTGAGTTCATGACCTGCATTCTCTCCTCAGGACACAAAAAAGGGGACCTTGGGTTTCACAAAACCATAGACCGTCCGTGTTTACCTATGAGTTTACGTGTGTGTGTGTGTGTGTGTGTTTTGTGTATGTGTTTCTGTTCGCGTTGGTGCATTTGTGTTTATGTGTGTACCTGCATTCATGCATGCTCGTGTGTGTGCATTCGTGTGAGTGTGTGTGTGTGTGTGTGTGTGTGTTTGTGCAGGTGTGTGGTAACGTCATAAGAACTGTCCATATTACACTCTCTCAGAAATGGCAGCAGGTGAGTTCAAATCCATATGATAGGTCATAGTTGAGGTATCCTCTGACAGATTGACAGAATGTTTTTTACCCCCCTGCTGGAGCAGGGTCTGGAGGGAGGTAGGGTCAGCAAACCAGCTATACTAGCTTACACTCTCAGATCAAAGATTTGAACAAGCGTTCTAAAGCTACAAATGCCAGTTAGTTGGGTGGATTTTTAATTATTGTTTAACACCGCTTTCAGCACATGATTTTGTGGCCATCTTCTATCACCAGGCATGCTCTTCCAAACATATGTAAGAATTGAATCATATGATTTTTATTCAGGTACTCATATATTTGGGCAATTTAGGCTCAAATTAGCATGACAATATGTCTCTTTGGGAGAGAAGCGGAGCAATCTTCTCACCAGTAGAACAGTATTTTACCTTCTGGTATACATTGTGGAAATATCTTCCTTAATAAACAAAAACTGTACCTTAACTGTACCGTTATTTATGAGGGTGCTATCCTTAGCTTGTTGTGGTCAAGGTTCTTTTCAGGTCGTGCTATTTTGGAGTAGGCCTTGGCTGTGGGTTCTCACATAACTCTATGGTCGCTGTGGTGATAATGGAGCATTCTGTGGGGTTGAAGCAGGAAGTAGTAAGATAATGACGTTTATCACAGCAGTATGTTTTGGAAACTTTGGCTTGCTATATCGCATTTGTCAGGTGAACTTTTGCAAAGAATTAGCTCTGTATTTATTTTATCCTCTCATGGAACCTTTGGACATGCTCTGTGTGTGTGTGCGTGTGCGTGTGCATGCGTGTGCGCGCGCGTGTGTGTCTCTGTGTGTGTGCATAAGTGTGATTGTGTATCTCTGTGAGTGTCCACGTGTATGCGGGTGTGAGTTTGTTTGCCATTGTGCTTGTGAGTGGATTTGTGTGCGCCTTGGTGTGTGAAAGTGTGTGTACGTATGTGTGTTTTGCATAGTGTTGGCGGGTATCATTAGTGAATGTCTTTGTGTTTTGGCTCTTGCAGAGAATGAGGTCATGGAAGAGACTAAACAGCGGTACCGTACGGAGCACTCCCAAAGCCCCGCCCATGGCTCTGCCCACCCCAAGAGCTCCCAGATTCACAGCAGAAGCAAGAGAAGCATTGGTGAGCTGCCCTTCATGTCAATGAAATGCCTATCACTCCGCCCCTCAGTAGGGACCCTTGTGGAGATGCAGTGTACAGCAGTATTCTGTTAATATAAAAGCAACATCTGTCAGTGTGCCCGAAAATACAGCGGGGCTTGTAAACAGACTCTTTCGGTTTAAGGGCGTGAAAAAGAGAGTTTGGAGACCGCATGAGCACTAAGCATTGTGCATGGCAGAAGAAAAACTGCAGACCGTTAACAAGCCTGCAGTCAGCGAGAGGAGAGCAATCTCTCAACTCAAGGTTCGTGAATTGAGACAGATATGCAAAGATTTGGATGTACCGCACTCAAAGCTCAAAAAGGGAGAATTAGTTGAGGCAATTGAAAAACGTCCGCTGTCAAAACAAACATTTGCACACGATAGCTGGAATACAGTGCCAGAACTTAAACGTTGCATCACTGTTCAACCACATACAGACCCCACAGTTCACCAACTATTCATCATTTTTATGAGGATTACTTACCTTTCTTGGCCACAAAATTTCAGAAATAACTATGCATGCACTGAAGAGTTCAATATTCATATTGTACTACATCAGAAATTGCATAAAAATGGAAAAAAATAATTGATGAAATTAAAGAATCATTTGGCTTCTAACAGGTTTAACTGTGGGCACATGTTCTCCAGAACAAAAGCAATTTTTTCCTTTTAGTTATTTAACTCATTCCTTACGGAATACTTTTATATAAAATTGTTGCGTTTGTACTGAACACTTTTCCCGAAAATTACACAATATAAAGTAATGAAGTTCAGATGGCCCATGACCACGATCATCAACTAATTTTGTGTTTTCATTGGACTGCGAATGGTCATCCACGCTGCTGGCACAGGCTTACCGTAGGGAATGGTAGAATTCGCCGCGCTGTTGGCAGAGGCTTGCCATAAGGAATGAGTTAAGATTCCCCTAGTATTTATAGCTTAGTTTCTCCTGACACGGGCAGGTAGCCTTGATCAGTCTCCCTGTTTGTTTTATGCACTCCCTTTTTCTTTGTCCTGAAGTTTTGTATTGTTTTCGTTACATTTTCATTACTTTCATTATTTAACAAAATCCATGTCCCTGCACTTGGGTCCTCAGCTCCACTCCTGGCTCTGGTGCCCTTTTTATCATCTCTGGGTGTCAGGGTGTGACATTATTATTCCACAGTGCTGTTAGAAGTATTTTGCCCCTTCGCAGTGTCCTCTGTTTTTGCTTATTTGTCATTTTTAAATGTTTCAGATCATGTAACTAATTTTAATGTAGGATAGAGACAAGGGATGAATACAAAATGCAGGTTTTAATTGAAGATTTTATTGATTGACAGTAAAGAGTTGTTCAAACCTTGCACACCTGTGTGAAAAATAACTGAGCCCCCCAAACTGCAATCAAGCCTTTGCAATAACTAACTCTCAGTCTTTTATATTGCTGTACCCAACTTTTGGCCCACATTCTTTGCAGAATTGTTTTAATTCAACCACCATGGAAAGTTTTCAAGCATGAATTGCCTGTTTAAGGTCATGTCATAGCATCTTAATCGGTAAAAAGTCAGAATTTCAACAAAGCCTCTTCAAAACCCTTCATTTTGTTTCTGTTGAACCTTTCAGAGATGGCCTTGCTAGTGTACTTTGGATCATTGGCCTGTCGCGTGACCCAACTACACTTGAGGTCTAGGTCACAAACTAAGGGTGGAATATTCTTCTTTAGGATTTTCTGAAAGAGAGCTGTATTCATGGTTTCATAATTTTTGGCAAGTTCCCCAGGTCCTGAAGCATCAAAGCAGCCCCAGACCATAACACTACCACTTCTGTGTTTGATTGTTGGCATGATATTGTCATTGTAGAATATTGTGTTTGCTTTTCACCAGATGTTATGGGACCGATGTCTTCCATGAAGTTCTCAGCTTTGACTCCTCAGTCCATCAAATATTATCCCAAAAGTTTTGGGACTCATCAAGATGTTTTGGCAAATGTGAGACAAGCCTTTGTGTTCTTTTTGGTCAGCAGTGGTTTTCGCCTTGCAGCTCTCCCACGGATGCCATCTTTGCTCAGTCTCTTTCTAATTGTGGAGTCGAGAAAACTGGCCTTAACTGAGGCAAGTGAGGCCTTCTGTTTTTTAGATGTTAGTCTGGGCTCTTTTGAGACCTCCTGGATGAGTCATTGATGCGGTCTTGAAGGAATTTTGGTAAACCGGCCACTCCTGGGAAGGTTTGCCACTCTTTCATGTTTTTTTCATTTGTACATAATGGCCTCAGTGTGGTTCACTGCAGCCACAAAGCCTTAGAAATGGTTTTGTGACCATTTCCAAACTATTAGATGTCAATGACTTTGTTTCTCATCTGCAGTTGAATTTTTTTGATCGCGGTGTCATGTGCTGATTTTTCCTAGTTCACGCAGCTAAACAGGTTCTACTTGAGATTCAACAGGACTGGTTGCCAGGTTTTGTCTTGTAAAATTGAGACCACGTATTAGTTACATTTTTTTTATTGGTTTATTGAGTAACTAATGGGGCAATTGGTTATTCACGTTGCCAGCTGGTCAGGCACCTAGACCGCTGTAACGGTGATGATGTAGGAGTGTGACTGTGACCTCTGACCCCCAGAGGAGGCTGTCCTGGCGAGCTGTAAGGTGCGGACAGTGATCTATGAGATCCCGCGCAGTCAGGTGGACCCCACTGCTGCAAACTTCCTAATATGGCCGCCGTGTGTGGAGGTGAAGCGCTGCACCGGGTGCTGTAACACAGGAAACATGCACTGCTACCCTACGCGCGCACACCACCGTACTGTGAAGGTAAGAGCTAACACACAGTCAAACACACACACACACACACACACACACACCACATAATGTGAAGGTAAGGGCTCTCTCAAACACACACACACACACATACAAACACATATTCACTCTTAGACAGGCACATGCTGCAGTCTCGAAGACACTATAAAGGTCTGAGCAAAACACACAGAGTGCTTTAGGAAGCAGGGACAGTGAGTATGAGACAGACGGAGATACAGACATGAGGTCATGAACAGGAGAGACAAACAGAGATGAGACACACAGCCCCTCCCTTCCCCCATTCCCAGGATCCCTGGCCCGCCATTTCAGGGTCACCCAGCATTCTGTGCTTCATGCATTTCAGCTCGAGATACCAACGGAGCATGGAGCGTCTGTGGCTCACGCAGGAGTTATTCTCATCACAGTCTGCACTGAGGGCATCATTAGATGCTTTATTTCACTAAATTTTTTAGAAAGAAAAATTGAGGGAACTATAATCATCTGGAAGCTTCATATTTATTAATTCAGCCCGTGGGTGTATCTTGAAATACACTCTAACCTTGCGCTCATCTAAGACTGGCTTACATGCTAGACTCGCCCTCTTCTGACCTGCATTAATTGGTTCAGTCTAGAAAAGTGGGTGGGTTGCGTTTGTGACAGAGATATGGAGTGTATGTGTGTGTGCGTGTGTGTGTGTGTGTGCATGTGTGAAACCGAAAGGAATATATGCCTGTGTCTGTCTGAGAGTTTGAGAATGTTGTATGTGTGTGTGTTTATGTTTGTGTGTGTATGTGTGTGTAGGTCTGCATCAGGTGATGGGAGACCTTGGCTTGCCGTGCCTTATCCAGGAACCACTGTAAAGCCGCTTTCACACTGGACGTGAAACAAATTTTTCGGAAGTCAGATTACATTCAAAGTCAATGCAAAAGACGCAAATTGACTTTGAATGTAATCTGTCGTGTGAAAAATTTGTTTTGCATCCGTTGTGAAAGCAGCTTTAAGGGGGAAAACCCAAAAATCACTTCAATCTGCTCAAGAACAGGACAATCAATCAGAGGGAACAGGAGGGAGAAGTTTATGCTTCAGGGGCATTTTAATGTTCTAAGTTGACTGTTACAATGATTTGTAGGTGTACTTTGACTTTATCCTGGATTTTCTCAAAACCTGATTTTTGCCCCGATTGCTATCATTTAAGGCACTATATCTCATTTATTTGTGGAGCTTTTCTCATGAAATTTTGACAGAAGTCTGTGTACATATCAGGAAGTCTACTGAACTAAAAGTTTTGGTTTAGCACTTTGGGTCTGTGAGTTATGGTGATTTATATTTCATATCGAGGGGGCGAAAAATGGCAAAATCCACTTTTAACCCACTAAATCTCTAGTATTATGTGAAGTATTAGTATTAATATAAATGGTTTATTCTAGTTCAGAAGAAGGTGTAAACATAACTAAATCTAATAAAAAAAAACCTGATTCAAATATCTTGCTTCAGTCCTAAGATATAAGGCAAAGAAATAATGGTGAAATCGGGGTGGCGGCCATCTTGAATCACATGACCTAATTATGCAAATTAGGTTAAATTCATATTTTGTGTATTTCAGGTCATATACTGTCAATACACCAAGTATGAATGATTTCTATCCAAAAATGACAATTTTTTTTCCAGAAGGTTTCTCCTCCCCTTAATCCTTTTATACTGTACTCACATCTGGCATCACATCGAACTGTGATCACATGACTGCGAATGACATCACTCTCGTGCCAGATTTATGAGTGAGGAGGCAGTTGAGTTGTTCAACCCCGCCCCCTCAAGCCACGCCCCTGCTTCCTCCTGTTTCCACCCCAATTATTTTTTGATTAGCTCACAGTGTTGTTACAAGTGTCTCCGTATAGACTTAATCAGGCCTGAATTGAGTAGAGTTTGAATTGTTTTACCTTGCTCTCGGCTCTCAATGCTTAATATATGAGTCTTCAGATGCTAGTAAAAAAAAAAAATAAATGAACTTCATAACAACTCTTACAGAATATCTGTTCAAGTAATTGATTACTGAAACAATATTATCAGACATTATAATGAATTAAATAACCTACCTACACATTGTAGTTCATTAGAATAATTTATCTAGCTAAGTGGGTATATGACTAGCCGTCTTGGTGAAAGGATTTGATTTTTTTTAAAAATTTCCGCATGCAGATCGCTGCAATTTTTCAGAGAGACTCATTATGTGATAGAAATAAAGGTCTCCATCAAGAATTGGAAAGTACCAGGATGCATCTGGGTATCGCGTCAGGAAAACGAGGCTACGCGCGAGGTGAAATTGTGATTGAGTTGACCGACTGAGTTTTGAAATCTGCACATCACTCTTTCATGACTGAGCTGAGTGACACTCAATGCATATGAATTGCACTTTGAACTGTCGCATTGCTGTTTCAAAGCACTTAATGTTCAAAGTTTTGGATAAAAGTGCCTGCTGTGTAATACAATGAATCCACACACAGATCCTGTTTTACTAAGACCTATCGCACATTTCAAAGCTTTTCTGAACATATAAAACCAATAACGTATTTGTTTTGCTCTTATCATTGGTTGTGAAATTAGTTAGTTTTGTAACAATAAGTTATTGTTGTTACTGCTGCTGTTTCCCCTTTAAATTACGTTAGAGGAGATTACAGTATCACCTGAGGCTTTTTTATTTCATTAGCCGTTGCAGTCCTAACAACCTCGCCCCCTGCAGGTAGCAAAGGTGGAGTACATCAGGAGGAGGGCTCGCTTGAAGGAGGTGCAGGTGGAGCTTGAGGAACACCTGGAGTGTGCGTGCACCTCCCACCATCACCTGGTGGGACACAAAGAGCCTGACGCAGGCAAGTGTGTGTGTGTGTGTGTGTGTGTGTGTGTGTGCATGTGTTTGTGTATTGTGTGTGAGCATTGTGTGTGTGTTTGTGCACAGTGTGAATGTGCACGTAGTGTGCGCGCGTGCATGTGTGTGTGTGCACTGCGTACATTTGTGCGTGCATCTGTTTGTATATTGTGGGTGAGCATTGTGTGTGGGGTGTTTGTATAGTGTGTATGCGTTTCTATGCACGTAGTGTGCGTGTCTGTGTGTGTGTGTGAGGGTAAGTATTTGGAAGAGTGTGTTATGTATGTGCCTGTTTGTGTGTGTATCTGAGAGATAGAGTGTGTGTGTGTGTGTGTGTTTTGTATGTGTGTGTGCGCATGTGAGCGTGCATACTGGGTGTGAATGTGTATGTCTGTGTGTGTATATGCGCACATATTTGGGGGTGTGTGTGTGTGTGTGTGTGTGTGTGTGAATGTGCATTCCTGTATGTGTGCGCGTATGTCATTTTGCGCATGTCTGGACATGTGTTTCTATATGAACATTGTCCAAACGCTCCAGAACACACACACAGTTATGAGACACACACGCAGGGTCTAAATCAGTGTCATTAATAATGTTGCACAGAGTCACTATAGCTTGTATGCAGCCTTTTCAGCCCTGAGTTGAGGAGGCATTGACATCTAATATCTCTATATTCAAACTCTTCTACGCATCCCCCTCCCATGCACAGGCTCCCCGCGTGTCAGATCCCCAGGAAAGAAGAGGAAGCGCAAGAGGCTCAAGCTCTATAAAGACTTATTCGCCGTGTAGCACAACGTTTTGATGATAATGTCCACAAGGGCTGTGAGCCTATCAGGTAATGCGTTGTTGTGATAGCCAATAAATCGTGTGCTTACATGCTCCCCATTCAGGGCAACCACCAATCAGACTGCTTATCTCAGTACGGGGTGATACAAACAGCATGAGCTCACGTTGCCAGTGCTGTTTGCACATGTGGTTTTTGCATGTGTCAATAAATTGTGGACACCACTGTGTTTGGGCTTTTAGCTGATCTGAGTAAAAGGATAATGCCTGTGTGAGCATCGGTGAGTATATGTTTGTGTGTGCTTGTGCATCTGTGATTGTGTGAGCAGTTGTTAGAATGCTCATTCATCTAATAATCAGCATCAGGGTGTTTTGTTAAGAGCATTACAATGTTATATTTGTGATCTCACACCTTAAGGGTTAGTAATGTGGGTATTTTGCTGTACACAGGAAGTGCCCTCTTGTATCTGTCTGTGTGAATGCCCAAAAAATTTAAGGCTGGATTTAGTTGAGAGCTCAGATCCCATGCTGATGTTTTAAGTAACTTGTTTTTAAATACTTGGACTCAATTAAGCCAAATAAATACAGTTGAATGTCAACCTACTTAGAAGTTGCTTAACACTGTTACGTTGACCCCATTGGCTCGTTTAAGTTACTCCCATGTTTCAGTGTAGAGTGAACGAGTGTTTGATCCCTCTCTCTTACTCAGCAGCTGTTTGGTGAGTCCAAAAGGGCACGGCCCCTAATCGCCGTCCCCTTGACCCCCTGGGACATTTGCCACCATCATTCCGACGTCTCATTTTTTTTTCGGACGCGTCCTACCTTTGAGACTGATGACTCATTGCGACTAAAATGCCAAAGGTGCTTCGCAAAAATGAGCCACAATGAGGTCACTCCCTCTCAAAGAAGAACCAAGGGAAGGAATGAGAACATTTTATTTATCAATTTTAAACTTCAAATGGAAACAGAACTGAGACCTGGAAAACGCCATTGGTTTTGAGGGTTTCGAAGGGATGGGAAAAAGCCAGCGTTGCCTTTGCACCGGATGGAACCTAAAAATACAGGATGCTTCACTGAAAATAAACTACAAAGTGACTGATGCATTGTGGGAGAAGTAAGGAATGCTGGGTAAACATGGACACTGTAAATGCCCAAAATTCCTCACCCTCTTGCCTGATTGTGAGTGTATTGGACATGAAAGAATTTTGTCGCTGGATACATATCTGCATGCAGATATAAAGTACCCAGAATGCATTTCTCTCCCACTTTGTTATTTTGATGAATCTGTATTCTCATTAGTGAGGTTGTACAACACAATATGTATTTTCCCTCTATAAATATTACATTATATCCTTATTTTTGTAACCTTCATTTGCTACGCATTGGATTCTTTCCTGCTACATGCAGACCGCAATGCAGGGGTCTTTAGCTCTGCCTTTTCTGTTAATAAAATATTTATGTACATTTATCTGAACCATGCTTAATGCGAACTCATGTGATTCTCATTGACAGTGAGCGAGAATACTGTGCAGTTACAAATATTAAATATATAACTGATATTTATCTGCAGTTCATAACATCCAATGGATCATTTGTGATTGGCCTGCCTTTATGTCTGGTAATTAAAATGAAACAGGAATGTATATTACAATGGAATAGCAATTATTACATTACAGGACCTCACAATCTAGATACCTTCATTTTGGTGGAGAGTTTGTTTATTTTAATAATTCATTAATATTCATTCAGTATTTGTGAACTTTTTAAAGGATTGTCCCTGCCCTTGATTTGGATCTGATTTGAATGATTGAGTGTTCATATTGGTTTTGTTATACTGGACATAAATGGATTCAGTGGCTGGTTGGTAGAAGAAGGCCCTTGGATGTCAGTTCTGAACACGTGCCTTTCATGTGCCTAAGGGTGTTTTCTTGTCCACAAAATTCCATAAACAGTTTCTGCAATTATGCAGATGTGTAACTGGGGTTAATCTGCCTTATCAATCACCCAGACAATCCCTGCCGACCTGTAAATCATGTCTGCAAACTACTTGCATTTTTAAATGCATAATACCAATCCACTAATCCAAGGAACCTCAGATCTGGACCTCAAATGCAAATCCTGCTCTGGTTTCCTTAATTGCCAGACTGGCTTCACACCTGACTCCCAGGTGAGAGGAGAGGGAAACCAGCAGTTCTTTTTCCCTGCAGACCGTGATTTGAGGAACATGGCAAATCCTTTATAAGTGTAATTTTCTCACTCACAAATGGGAATAACCTTCATGGTCACCTCTATGCGTCTGACAACCCTGCCAAGTGTAGTCTATGTATGACAGCGATCAGTGAGTCCTCAAGCCAGTAATCACTGTTGTACTTCAGTGCACTCAGTACTGCAGGAGTGAGTTGACGCACTATCGATGAGTATTTTTAATAACTGATCAACTGAGAGGATGAAATGAAGCTGAGATGCAAAGGCTTTGCTGGGATCCAATTTTCTGTTTTTATTTTTCAGGTTCTAACCCCACCCTACACACACGCACACACACACACACACACACACACACATCCTTGCCTCTCCTCTGCTTTTCATCTGTCCTTTTTTGCATCATCTCTCTCTCTCTCTCTCATTTATCCTCTGTTTTCTCAACCTTGTTCTGTTTTGTCTCACTACAGGGACAGATCTCCACGGGAACTAGAGCGCTATTGTTTTTGTTTAGATTCTTTCTGTCTGTCTGTTCACCTGAAACAACTCCGAACTGCCAAACATGGAAGGTGTGTCTGGACAGCTGAACTCTTGGGTCCTGTGAATGTGGTGTAGACTGGACACCCAGTGGTGCTTTGTCAGGAAAAAAAAGGTTTTTGTTACTGGTTTGTCTCTGTTGAAGTAGCCATTTTAGTACTTCTAGTAGTAAATCTCTGCCAGGTGTGAATTGTGGAAAGGCTCTCAAATTGAATTGTTTTGGTTGACAAAGAAAATAGGGTTTCTCTACAAAATTAGAGGATTTGTTTTGGAACCATTTGATAAAGTGTGCTATTGTGGTGCACATTTTAAAACCCCAAACTTTGGTTCACACCAGGTCCCATTGATCTTAAGTTACCCATTAATTGGTCTTAGAAGTTAGAACCCATGGAACCCTGTGATTCAGGTTCTAGCACTGCCCAGCTGTGCTGTGGATATCTTTTATCTCACATTACTGGGATTTAGACGATTAAAAGAGGGATTAACATAACTTTGGTTTTTTCTCATTCTTATACATTGTGCCCATTTATCTAGTTTAAAGGCCCCTATTATGCTGGTTTTTCCCAAAGCATCATATTCTCCAATATCGTAAAGGGAGTTTTATAAACTGTCAAGCAAAAAAAATAAACAAAACACCCTAAAAAGTTCTGAATTTCTTGGCCATTCGCTTTTGGAACCTGACATTCTCCTCTCTGAAAAACAGGCAGGTTTCAGTGGGTGTTTCCACTATGATAATGAGCTCTGCTCTGATTGGTTGGCAAACAAAGCTAAATGTGAAAAAAGTAACACTAACACAATGAGAGAGAGAGAGGTGGAGAAGTTATGCAATGCTGTGGAAGGGAGCAGGGCACATCCTGTAGGGAAAGCTGAATCTTTGGCTCTTCAAAGTCAACCTTCTCTGCATTGTTGGATACAGTGAATATTACTGCGCCGGTGGACTGACCTGGGATAAAGTTTATTCCGTAATATGGGTCCTAATATTTACTGAAGGCCTGCAGGTTCAGTAAGAAACTTAATGACACAACAAATGTTTCATACCTGGGAATCAAACAATCTTCAGGTCACTGCTGTCCAGATCCATACCCATCATGCAACACGATATATGTGGGAGCACCGACCAAAGCAGAATACTGCATCACATCAACTCTCATAGAGTAGATTTTTGTTCCCATGTGAGTTTGACAAAACACAGCTCGAACCGATCTAATGCTGAAGATTTTATAGTGTGTGTAGAAATGAAATACAATATTGATGTTTTATCCCAGAGGAAAATTTTACTGCTCAAAGCTTGCTTTTCCACAGCTCCGGAGACAAATTTGTGGATTCTCATTTCTTCCTCATCTTAGTTTCATTCAAGATTCTACTTATTCTTATATGTTTCTCCTAAAATTCACTAGGAAGAAATAGGTGAGAGAGGACATTGAGCAACAGGAGTCATGTTTGAGACTTGTAGGAGATACCTTGCTAAAGCTCAATTTAGTTTCATTTTTGATTTTTTTTTGTCTCATATGTTTCTCCTGAAATTCACAAGGAGAACTAGGTTGAACCAGAACAAAATGGTAAATGGACTGCATTTATATAGCGCTTTCTAGTCACATGACATGATCCCAAAGCACTTTACAACTATGCCTCGCATTCACCCTGATGGCGGGGGCTGCCATGCAAGGTGCCAACCTACACATCAGGAGCAATGAGGGGTTCAGTGTCTTGTTCAAGGACACTTCGACACATTCTCTGGGGGAGTCGGGGATCGACCCGGGAACCTTCTGATTTCTAGGCCGCCCCGTCTACCTCCTGAGCCATGCCGCCCCTATAATAATATAGTGTATATTACTAATATATACACACACATATGTATATTTTATACAAAATGTTTTATGTATACATTATATATACACAAAAAATATATAAACACACACACAGTAATAACCAAAACAATAATCAAGGACAATTTTAACAATGCTGTAAGAAAAATAGGCTCCTTTCTAGATGTTTACCTGCCAACCACATATAGGGCTGAACATGAAAATTAATCATTTGAATGCAAAGTTATGATTTACAATTTTTTTTTAGAAGGAATAATATCGCAATTGCAACATCTCATTTCATATGAGAACATTTCCATGTGGATGTATTATTGAAGTCACCCACAAAATGTTGATGAGATATCCAGTCAAAAATACTGTGATATTTGCTTGTCAGTGTTATGTAACCCTTCTGTTTCAGATGTCCTGGGTGTTTGTTTTTTGTTGTAGACAAGCATGTAATATCAATTAAAATGAGAAGTCTCTGCATATGTGTTCACATTTTACTAGCAATGGTTTGAGGGAATATCTTCATGCAGCTCCCTCTATAGTTTATTTACCACCAGATATTCATGAGTGCAGTAAAAAAAAAAAAAAAAAAAAAAATATTAATGTCTGGATGAGAATTCACTGAGTGCTTGCAGAGAGCTCTTTATTTGCTCTGTCTGAGATCACCATGAGATGCATGAACTGAGAAATTAACAAAGACTTATAAAAGCTGGGATGATAATACAGTGAGGTCAGTCGCAGAGCTCTCTGATCTCTCTGCCTGAGATCAAAATGAGGTGCTAAAGTGGAGAAAATCTGAGACTGATTTTAGAGCTAGATGAGATCTCTTTTGAAACATAAAAGGAGGCTAATTTGAGCTCTAAAATCTAAGATAGATTTTTGAGCTTGATGAGATCTCTCTTGAAACGTTAAAGGAGGCTAATTTGAGCTCTAAAATCTGAGACAGATTTTAGAGCTTGATGAGATCTCTTTTGAAATGTAAAAGGGGGCTAATTTGAGCTTTTGTCTGTCTTTTTGCCCTAGAGAAAAAAATGAGAGACAGGAGAAATAAGCTATAGTCTCACTCGGGTTTCACACAGATCTCATAGTTGTCTAGGAGAAATAAACGAAACATTTCTGAGAGCTCTTTTCTGATTTTTGTTTCCTCAGGGATAAGACACATCCACCCGAACACCAACCCCAACCCCCTCCACTGAATCTTCAGGGGATTAAGAGAAATGAAAGCCTGCTTGTGCATCACTTCATACCATTTTATCCCCGTGTATTAGACTCTCAAAATCCTCTTTCCTCTCAAAACATGGAAATACAAAGGCTTTTATCCTTTTACTTTCGCTGACATCACGATAGCGTGTTTGTTTGGAGAATGAGAGAACACAGAGCTTGTGGACTTCTGCTTCTGCTCTTATTTTTCCCCGTAATTGTGTTCTGCTTTGTATGTTAGCCACAATGAGGGAATGGTTCTACCCCCAACCCCTGCTGTCCCTCAAAAATTCTGTATCATTTGCCACTTCCTTAAACAACCTAACCCTTACCAAATCCAATCTCAACCTCCATGTCCAATCCCAGCCTGAAGATCATCCTCATTTTTGTTATTTTTGAAAATGTTCTATTTACATTCATGGAAAATGTTTCAATAAAAGAACTACATAAGCCATTTGTTTTTCTAAATGATTACCCTAAAAGGTCAACTTGAAGTCATCGCAGCACTGATTTTTAGAAGAATGTTTAGTTATTTTTAAAAATGCTATTGATAAACTGAATTCCAGCTCCCAATAAACCCAAATCTTACCCCAGCCTGTCGCTAACTCTCTGCAGAGCTCCCATTGTGTATACATTATGCACTACTTATCATAATAATGTTGCTACAAACCACCATATGCTTTACATTGCAAGTCAAAGCAAGGGAAAATGTACACGCATTCCAACATGTTCCTCTATCACCTGTGTTCCCCCTATCTAGATAGACAACTTTGACCTTTCACCCCTGACCCGTGAAAAGACGCGGGCCAGTGTTTGAGTGACAGCAGCTACTGTTGGAAGACTGTCTATATGCGCGCATTCCCTCTCACTCTCTGTTAGTCTCTCTCTCTCTCTCTCTCTCTCTCTTTCAGACTATGGTAAAATAGGTCTACTGAACTATGAATGAGATGCTTGAATCGCTTTTAAGCAGTTAATGGGTGATGGGTGCTAAAGTCTTTTTTTTTTTTTATCAGTACCCAGTAAAATGTTGAGCTCTCACAGACTCAATCTCGATCGGACATGCATGTACTCTGCTTCAGCTGGATGAGCGCTTGACATTTTACTGTGTAGTGATCTACAGAACAAAAACGTCCGTGGGGGCGAACAGCAAACTTCTCTGTATATTGCCCCATTTCTGCAGGCGTGGGGCTCCACTACCCACAGTAGGCATGTGACCACAATGGAATACAGAATTAAATGATTCACTTAAAAGACAGATTCTCTGCTTTTTCTCAAAACTGGCAACACACTGGTGTTTGTGTATGTGTGTCTGTTTCTGTGTGCATGTGTATGTGTGCCTGTGTTTGTTTGCATCGCAAGAGTGGTATCAGTGTCTCCCTAACCAAATTAATAATTCCCTGAAATATCATACAAATATACTGTACTGGAGGGTGGGAGCGAGGCGGCCATTTTGTTCCCGAGGGCTTTTCTGCTTTTCGTCATGAGCTCAAAGAAAGCCCTGTGCTCCCAAAGACATGGGAGGATTCCCAGAAACAAAATTTACTGTGTGCTCCCGTTTGTCTGCACGCAAACCAGGCCAGAATGAAACGAGGGTCAATTTGTCTCTTCTTTCAGCACCCCGATGTTTTCTTCTGAAGGGGTCTCGTGGTGGAGCTTTTTTTTTTTTCTCTGTGGGGAAGGGGGTGGGCAGAGGGGGATGACAAGGCCAGAAAAATAGATTCAGGAGCTCAAGATCTTTCTTTGCTTCTAATTCAGCGTGATCGCAAAAAGCAGAGCAACGAAAGAATCTTCAGTCGAATAGAGCTTCACATCACCAAGTTTTCCCTTCTCATCTGGAAATCAGGAACCAATTCTGAGCAAATTAATTAGGACAAAAGTGCTAACAGGGAAAGCAACTGGTTTAACCCAGCTCACTCTGTTTGGGTCAAAATGACCTGTTTGAAACTTCATGTAACAGAGGAATAAATGCTATAGCAGTTGAGCACTACAAGGTTTGCGATTATCCAAGTATATTTCAGTGAAAACACTGTTTGGTATGATCAATGATGCAAGATCACTTATATTTCAGTAGAATGCTCTTAACTCAGTGCTGCTCAAACCTCTCCTGATCATTTGAATCACCTGTGCTGGAGCAGGGAAAGATCTGGAAAAGGCAGGACAGGTGGTCCTCCAGGAGAGGTTTAGCATTGTCTTAACTGATATTCTAATGCTCATATACTAGTGACAAGTACAGTCTTTGAATTTCGAAACCAGGCACATTCCAAAAAGTCTAGTTTTCAAAATTGAGGCTTTGATGCTGGATTTGATTCCCTCCAGGGAGGGCTCTACTGGAGTAATGTATGGAGGCAGAAACCGTGGCCTTTTCAGCCTCAGAGTGCTAATTCACAGTAGTGTGGCAGGATGACATAGTCTGGGGTCTGGTGTGGTGACATGGAATGCGCGCATAAAGGCGTGTTTATGGACCTCCACACAAATTATCTTGATGGGGGTCATTGTTTGACTTGTGCATCTCTACCAGTTGCTGAACTCTATTTCTGCAAACTGTACCTGTGAGAAAGAGAATCTATGCAAGGCACAGTTGAAAACAAATATAAATGTTTTTTTTTGGTGCACTGATGTCTCACAAATGTTATGTGGAAATACTCTGTAAAGGAACAAAATTGCTGGTTGAATGCTTTGCAGCAGATGGTGCGGGGATGTCGGCGACAGCTCTAGGGCTCTTCATCCCCGTACATTTTGTCCCCAGACTTTTCGTCCAGGAATTTTTCGACCCCAGACTTTTTGTCCCCAAGGAATTTTCGTCCCTGTGGACTTTTCATCCCTGGACTTTTCGTCCTTGGATTGTCTGTCCCCAATAACGCTTTGCCCTCTTTCTGCATTATAACTCTGTCCCTATCCCTAGCCATAATCCTAACCCTAACCCTTATAACATGGTGATCTGTCTGTCCTCTGTCCGTCCATCCATCTATCAACAATGGTGGCACTTTTTTTATCATTAGGGGACAAAAAATCTAGGGACAAGAAGTCCTCGGGGACGAAAAGTCAGTGGAGATGAAAAGTCCAGGGACGAAAAGTCTGGGGACAAAAAATTTGGGGACAAAGAGTCCTGTAACCATCGGCGACATCAGGCAGCCGTGCAGAGTCACAGAGCGAGGCAAGAGTGTGGCGAAGAGAAAATTCAGCTCCTTCCCGACCTCGCATTCCTCAGCGCCCTGGTTTTATTTCTCATGTTCTCAGAAATCTGTTTGATATGCAGAGCCGTGGTTCAGGAGCAGTCCTGCTCGTAATTCACTATCCCTCCCACTCTCCCCCACCCCAGAGCCTCTTAAAAACAAAGCCATCAAGACCTGCTGCGAATCTCTCATTCAGCACATCAGCTCGATGTCCGTAGTGCTTTTACAATGTTGTACCGGTCAATACTCAGGTCATCGTCGACCCAACAGGGAACAAACCAATAGAATGGATTCCTTCTCTTCATTCTGAGGTGAATAATTGTGATGTTTAATGTTCCTGGAGTGGCAGAGACAGTGATGTCATATCTTAAGAAGCAAGCCCTTCCCAGAATTCCATGATGTCCTCTTATCTCAAGTACATGCACAGTGATAGAGTGTGTAATAATGATCCATGGCAACGCGGGTGCGCAGTGGTTGTAGATGAACACTACAGGCCAAAAGTTTGGGGCCAACCTCAGATTTAAAAAAAAAAAAATCACACATCAACTGTTCTTTCCTTATTTTTTGCACATGAAATGACTTCAGTGCATAAAATATAGGAAGCCAATAGGTTTTGGGTGAATTCCAGACCTCAGACCACATTTTAAAGCTGTCTTGACTGATTGATCACTGACCAACAATGTTTTATAATTGAGTTCCAATGCCTTTGTATTACATGATTTTATTTCACTAGGACATGAACAATTTTATGTAACAAGAAGGCATACTGTATAAATGCCTTCCCCAAAACCAAGGGGTCACATTGCACCTGGTGCACCATTAAAAATATGAGGGTGTCCCCAAACATTTGGCCTGTAGTGTATTATAAAACAAGACAAAAAACAAATACAAACAGTAAAAACCGCAAAGCCAGACAGGATTGCAAAACAGGAATAAGCATGCATTGGTACAGATATTGGGGTCACAGTGTTTTATAATGCATGAAATTATCCGGGAAATAAAACAAGAGTGAAGGACAATTGTCCCAGAACTCACAACAAGCGAAAACCCTGATTGAAAAGCCATTGATCGGTAAACTGGCAACATTAAGTCTGCAACTCTTGGGGTTAGCGTCAATTTACAGAGCCCCAATTTTTTTATTCAATATTTATTTGATAGGAACAAAACAAAATAAGTTTATTTGTAAAATACACTATAAAAAAATAGTATACAGTAATAAAAGTATAAAACAGTAATATCTTTAGAAAAAATTTTTTTTTTATTCTGTTTTCTTTAGGCGTGAAAACTTCATCAAAATATTTACTGGTGAAACCTGACTGATAACCAGGGATGAGAGGTTCTGGTAACATTTTTTCAAGCAAAAACAAATCCAAAGAGGGTGAAATTGGTGTGAAAAAAGAAAGCAAAATAAAGAAAAATGCATTGCTGTCATATATCGTTTGCAATTCCCCCACAATAGTGGCTGTGTTTTAATCCCTTCATAAAACTCCCTCAGCTGTGATTCCATTCCAATTGGTTGTTCTCACTGTTTTTAACATATCTGAATAAAGCAAGAAAAAGAAAATAAAAGAAGGGTGGACTGTCTTGTACTTCTTAGGAGAAAAACACAGCACACACTCTTACACAAGCACAAGCTGGTTTAAACCGGTACGGTCATGAGACAGCGGCGGCCATGTTTCCCAGCGTGAGACTGAGCGCACTCCGTTCTGCTGACCGCTGCTGCTGTTGCCAAGAGTTTAGGGTTGGTTTTGCCGTACCCTCCTCTGTGGAAGCAACAAAGGCCTTGCGTGTCTATGACCAGGAAAACAGAACAGGATCTGTCTTCAGAGGAATGGGTGACGGCATCTCGGTGAGAGAGTGGATTGCTTTCATTTTTCGTCTTGTTTGTTTCATCTTCTTCAATCAATCTTATCCCTTGCAGATGACCTTCCACTGGGCGGATATTTCACATGCTGTACATTTGTCCAGCAGACTGTTTGAAGAAATTACGTTACTACATGGCTTCACTGACTTAAGATCTGCCATGATCTGGAAATCTAATTAGTAAGCCTAGCATAATTATGCCGGATTCTCTGGATGATATAAACCCAGAATTCTTTGATGCAAAATAGGTTTTATTGAACTTGGTTCAAGTCAGAAAAAGCTTTTATTCATATTGTGGGACAATGTCACAAACATATTCTGTATCTGCTGGTTACAACGCTTCACTGAAGCTACATCCCACTAATACTGAGAGAGATATTCAAACCCAGGATGTCGTATTTTCATGGCCATAGCATCACATCAAATGAGAAATAACAAGATCTTGTAAATCATTTTATACACATCTGCCCTGTAATTCAGCAGTTCATATTTGGGATCATGGGATGCCTTGGGGTCTCCACTAGAATTTAAAATCGGCCTGAAGTTTCACAGGTTTGAATACAGCAGATGGATTTGAAGGACCCCAATATGGGCCTGCAGGGGAGCTCTTTTAAACAAGTTGCCACATGATAGATTTTCAACAGCTCAGGAGAAATTATATTTTTAATTCCTTGAAAATTTACTCAGCGCTCTAAGTTTAGACTTCTTAACCTAGCATCTTTTCCCCTACTACATTAACCAGCAAGATATTCCACACATTGGTAACTCTGCATGTAAAAGAATGTTCAAAGATCTTAAAGATTCAAAAGGCACCAACTTGCCTGTTTTAAATAATTATATTTTTTAGGAGTCTGTAAGGTGTTTCATTTGTCCTACTTCAAGGTCTTGACATAAGATTTCATTCACATTGAGCCTTACCACCTCAGAGCATGTTTAAATCACTTTTTTTTTTTTTTTTTAGAGGAATCGTCCTGATCTTCTGGCTTCCCATTGGGGAGCTGCTTATACTGTATGGAATTGCGCCAACACAAGCACACCTCTGTGCAAGTATGTTTATCACGTGAATAAGATTCTTTTGATTCATTAACTCAAGACATTATGGCATTTACACTTGAGCTCTCTCTCTACCCTCACTCACTTCTTTATCTCTCTTCCGCTACCATTCCATCTATCCTCCTGTCACCAGCACAGACGGTGTTATCAAAGTGGCCTTTTCGAGTGCACACACTCAAACACACACACACACACACATAAACTCTCAGGTATGCTGTATGCTTTCAGTGTGGCTGATAAGGCCTCTGCTCTTACCACTCCCTCTGGAATGTATGGCGCAGAATGTGGGCAGGGTGTGCGTGCGTGCGTGTGTACGTGCACGTGTCAGTGACCTCATTAGTAGCACGATTAAGTTCAGCTAGTTCATAAAAGCACCGGGAAAGCATAGAGTGAAGATCATAGCAGGATACTGTCTACACAAAATTGGACGTTACTGGGTGATTTTGCCCTCAGAAGACAGGTGTCAGGCAAACTTATGGCAAGTGTGAGGTATTCATGCGCTGACTTTTAAGCAGGTGTGCAGTAAGAGCCAAACGTTTGGACTGAGTTCTGATGTCGAAGAAGTGACCCTTCAGAAACAGTTTGACTCTTTCATGAAGACTGCATTTTTTAAATTTCTTTCCATTAAATAGCTCTCTCTTTCCTGTGAGTGGAGGGTTTCCTCTCCTCTACAGTACAACCTTTTATTTCCACAAATGCTGGGTATTTAGGGGTATAGGTCAGTTGTTTCCACTTTGCCCCCTTTTGTAACTTCACAAACACTGTTTGCAGCAGCCATCCCTAAATTGAAATTGATTTAATAATTTAGTAACAATGAATGTTTCCTCAGGGTTGAATCCTTTTGACACACCAACAGCATGCGTCTACACCTCAATGTCCATTTTCACCAACACTGTACTCCACAGCAGAAGCGGCAGTAATAACAAAAAGCTCATCAACTCACCCATGTACGTTGTGTGTGGGTTTAGATGTGGACACGGATCAGATCACTGGGTTATGTATGGCTTCAGTCATGTTTATCCCTTTATTTCTCTCATTCCCCCCCCTCCCCCCATTCTTTTATTTGTCTCATTCAGCCCCCCCGCATCAGCATCCCGCAACAGAAACCTGAGTCGGGACTTCCTGGCGCAACAGAGCCAGTACAGCCAGTACTGTCTGGGCTGCCTGGAGCCGTGGGGTGGGGGTGGGATGAGTCTGTCAGAGTTAATGTCAATCTCAGGTGCCCTCATTGGTCAATGTACTGCCACACCTGCCAGAACCCCCAAATCTCAGCAGTCAACCACCATCTGACGCCCCCTGACCCGCCTGATAGTCTGGGCTGGGTCGCAAAGTACCCTGCCTGAAAATACCCCCCGGGACCCACAAATCCACCCCCCGAGAGGTTTTCTCCATAACCAAGGAAAAAATACCAGTATTCAAAAAGCCAGAAGTACTAAATCACTGCAATCCACAGCTGTGAAGACAGGTTTGCTACTTTAGGTACAATACCCTGTAGTGTTAAGCGCTTCCCTCCCAAAATCCACAAACAAGAGAAGAAAAGATTGAATGACGGCATGAAAAATCAATTTTGGTTTCTTGTGGCAGCAGTTGGCACGAGTCGTCGCGACAAAAGCCACGGGGAGGGCTAGGCGTCATAAATAATGCTGGTTTTATAGTTGAAATCTGCCGTGACTCAGGTAATTTAGCGGCTAACTGCTATGGCAACTGTATTTTATGTCATTTTCCCGCAAGTATGAATGAGGGGGCATTACTCTCAACCACCTCTTCCAAATGGCCCCCACTATAGTGTGACATCATCACCAGTGATCTCTCTCACTTAATTTTGATGAAACTGTTCCATACGTCATCAGCAGCACATAGGAAATATGCAAAGCAATTAAGATCACAATGATACAGGGTGCATCTCAAAGCATAGGCCGCATCCTTCAAAGGCTGCATTTTTAGGGGTCGTCACTTAATGCCATCCGCCGAACTGACGTAAAGTCATTTTATCTCCATTAAAAAGCTCTGGTTCAAGTGAGTCGTCGCTGGTTTCCCTGACCTAAACTTTAACTCTAACCCCTAACCCTAAACAGCCCAAAACCTGAACCTGAATTTAACCTTGTCCCTTACCCTACATGTCAGCTTGGCGAATGGAATTAAGTGACGACCCCTAAAAATGCAGCCTTAGAAGGATGCAGCCTATGCTTTAAGATGCACCTATAGTCAGCTTCAGACGTAACACATGCACACTTTCCTGAATCAACCATACGTGCATATTCATGTCACACCCTCCAATCACATACACACAGATATCACTGATGTAAACCAACATTAAAAACTTCCCTTTGCGCTCTATAATGCTGCTGTTCCAGCACTGTGGTAACCCTCCACCACACAAGCTGCCACCAGTTGTTTGAATGTGTTTCTCAGCACTGCACCCTTGCGCAAATTAATCGAAACAAGCTGCAATTTTTTCAGCCTTTAATCCCAATTCATGTTCACTGTGATACCTCCCTCCAGTTCTCCCCTGCTCCCTCCTGCCACCTGCCTGTTCCTATTATCCCATTATCCTCCCGCTCATTGTTAATTGTGTTCAACGGACTATTGTTTCATTAATTAACATTCCCCTTCTCTATTTAAACCTCTGTTTCACCCTTCACAGGCAGGAAGCCTTGGATTGTAACACGTTTTACAACGTAGTTTATAGCACTTAATTTTGGGTTCTTTGTCTTCATTTACCTCGTATATTTTATATATTCTATTGCTTTGTCATTTGTACTTCATTTATTTCATAAATACACGCCCCCTGCATTTGGGTCATCCCCCTCTTCATTCACTCATTGCCCCCAATCATTCCTTTGGGGCACTGACCTTTTGTTACATTCTCAAGCAAAAACCTGTTCTTTTGTCTTTATTTTTTAATTTCTTTCAGCAGAACAAAATGAAATCATACAGCATAAGTAATCTCATAATATTTGTGGGATATTTGTGGTGTGCGTGATGTAAAAATTGCGCATGTGCAGTTATTACATCGATCAATATTGCACCATGTGTTTCTTGGTTATTTGAGGCCTTTTGTTTGCCAGGATAGTTAAACGTGAATCAGACAATGTATGTGATAGATGTGCCACCGAGAGAGCACAGAAGATTGCGACTTTGCATGACCGCATAGCAAGTACAGTTGATGTCAGCCTTTAAGTCTAAAAAACTGAGGTCATATTGTTTTAGTTTTGAGATGAAACTACAAATTCTACATTTTTTCCCCTCGCAAGCAGAAAGTATTAGCTCTTTGCATGGCAAGCAAAATTGTTTCCCTCAGGTAATTCCTCAAGAAAGTCTGACTGTCTCACATCCTCTCTGCTCACCTCATCCTTCAGCTGTATTTTACTGTACAAAAAAGTACTATTATTAATATTTCAGGTCTAAATAAAAGTCCAAAATAATTAAGATAGACTTTTTTGCACAGAGTGCGCTCTGGGAAGAGAATATATAGCCAGCAAGATGCCCGAGTATCAGGTTGGAGTTATGGGTGGTCCCAGGGAGGGGAGTTTTGTCGGGGTCAACAGTGTCAAATTCGCAGGAGTAACAGTCTCATCTCCAGAGGCTCCGACACAGCCCACCAATGGAAGACCTCCAGGACCCGAGTGCTAACCGCCAATTGCTGCAGCCCGCGGCTCAGTGAGGCTGACAGTGGGTGGTTGGGTTTGCTGTTAGCGGAGGCTAACACTGTCCAGAGCCTTAGGCCTCAAGCGTACAAAACCCGCTATCCCTTCAGCGAGGTCACGGTGGGTCAATTAGGCAGAGTGCATGGCTGAACTTGCCGTGAGCTGAGGCTAACACTGCCGCAAACCTCACGCCTCAAGTCCTCTAAATCTTTCCCAATCATTAGCGAGGTGACAGCATGTGATTAATGAAGAGTGTGGACGATTTTTAAGGTTATAAAAGATACCACAGGCTTGGCTGGTCTTTATAGGCGTACCGCTCAGTTTTAAAATGTCCCAGCCCGTAGAAAGGCTCCATGATGGCTTAGTGATTCTCGCACTTAGTATAAATGAGTCTGCTGGGGTTTAATCAAAGCTAAGCGGATGTCCTGCTCTTAGACTTTGGGGACTTGCGTGTGAATAATATCCATGTCACCCCCTCAGCCTCAGCTCCCCTTCTCCTGCCTGTTCTGGGCCTCTAACTGCAGGGCAGTCGAGAGTTGAGCACCATGGACACACATTTTGGCGGTAGGGGGGTTGATTTCTGACGCAGAAGATTAGATTTCACCCAGCCCCCAAGCACGGTCGTGTCGTGACTAAAAGTGGGAGCCTGCCATTGTACATCCATCCCCCCTTGTCAACTCCCTGTTACTTTTTCCCCCCCTCACACATCGCTGAACTTTGACCTCTGACCCCATATGCATCATCTGACCCTGCCACTCAATTTTAGGGTGCGACGGGACCCCCTTGAATACTTGCCCCATTGAATGCTGGGAATGTTCCCAGTGCCAATTACCAAACTCCCCACCATGTCCCACTCCACTCTGTCTCTCAAATCAATAAAGAACTTTTAAAGAAACTTTTTCAGCCGTACATTTTCTTATCTGTGTTGCTTTAATTGGATTGACTGTCACTATTGTATCATGTACAGCAAATTTTATCCCTCGTCCTGCATGATCAAGTTTTTATTTTTAGTATTGGAATAGTCTATAATGTTATTATGACTACATACATCATTGATTACAGTACAGCATTTGTGCGTTTGATGGTCTTGTTTTTGTCGTACAAAAAAACATGTATTTCTGACAAATTGATAAACACTGATGTTCTTCAATTTTTTAACTTTTGCATCACATTAAATTTGTGAATGTAATTTCATGCAACAATCACCACTCCCCAAAATGTAATTGATTCCCATAATCTCTTAATCAATATTTCGTAGGTATGTAAGTAAAGAAAGCCCTATAAGACATCTATGTATTTTAATAATCACACTCCTCACAAGGCATGAACTGTTGAGCCAGCCTGGGAAAGACTAGAAATTCTTCAAAAATATCATAAAAGAAGATTGGGCGTGGTCATAGAACTGCACCACCCCCCCACCCTCCACCCCGAGTTGAGACTGGATCATCTCACTGGATGAAGGGGCCTCTTGTTTTCAGCAGAGTCCAGAGTTCTCCTGTGGCCCCGGGGGGACAAACACCACAGAGCTATTTTTAGTGTCCTCATTTTGTTAAGCTTTTGTAAGAAACATTTTCTCCCAAAGGGATAAAGTTGGAAATTCTTAAGAATTCTGTCGGGGGTGAGAGGTGGAACTGTAAGACACTCCCCAGTGGAATCCCCCCCACCTCCATGGTTACCAATATATAGCCAGCCAGATGGACAGACAGACAGATAGACCAGACAGAGAGACATAGACAGACAGAGAAGCCCTTGTTTTGGAATGTCAATGAAGGGACGTGAAGACATCTCGTTCTCTCTTCTGAAATCTTACTTGCCTATTGCCTCCATCTCTTCTCTTCCTCCCCCTATCCATCCATTCTTCTCTTTAATGCTAGTATCAGGCTGACCAGTTCTGGGCTCAGTGCAGAGTGAATTCACTCGCTCACTAGCATCAAAACATCAGTTTAAAGGGAAAGATTACGGGCATGAGTTATCTGAAGTAAACTAAAAGCATTGATGACTGCCATGACTGAACCATTTCGCCTATCAAATAACCCATAGCCTAGATTACGTTTCTCTTAAGAGACAGAGACGGGCCTTGTGGAACTCCTTCCTCTTGGACTGGAGGGCAAAGCAGAGCTCTACCTAAAACCAAACAGTCCTGTTCCTCGCGTCCTTGAATCGAGTTCTAAGATCACATAAATAAGCGGTCTAAAACACCAGTCCAAGTGTGTTGTGGTTCATCTCAGCCAGTTTTAGTGATTTCTTTTCAATGAGCAGTTAATAAAGGCCTTAAAAGGAAGATGTGCTCAGATTCTTTACTCACTCGATGGCTAACCTCAAATCAAGCACGTTGGATCAGGAAGCAATGAAAAATCAGCCGACACAGTGGCCCTCTGGGATTTGAGTTTGAGATCCCAGGTGTAGAGGCATTATCTGGAAGGTACCTGGAGCTGAAGAGTACTGGTCATTCCCGGAGGCTGAACTCTGTGACCCTCCGAGCTCTCCCACGGCCTACTCCACTTCCCTGATAACCCCTCTGCTTTGTGCTTTGTGGACTGAGTGTAAGAGCACACACCTAAGCGAGCTAGGTCTCACCTCAGGTAAACACTGCATTCCTGAGACTATCGTGGGCCCCGGCGATACGTCAGCCAACGTTATCCTACCCAAAACGTGTATGATATGCGATATGATAACATGACAAGAAATCAGTTTTACTCAACACCTTCCTGACCTTCCCACCTCTACCACTCACTCCTTCTGTGAATCAGGTGTTTTGACAGATATCATAATTCACCCCTCCTAACCTGATTCCTGTGCTGTGGAAATTGTTACCCTATCAAGACTTGCATTCTAAGAATTTTTTCATCCTCCTCTCGCTAATCCTCAGCTCCCGTTAATAAGGACATTCTAATTTGTTAATGCTCCTTGAAATAGCTAGAACTCTTGAATTCACAAGTGCATCCATTGCTAAAGGAAGATTTTCTCAGAATTTATGATGCACAAATGATTACCTCTCCCTGTCTGCTACATGCTCAGTTTACGTTGCTCAAAACTGATGCCTGAAAGAACATGAACTTCTTTCCAACTTCACCTCACCCCATCCTTGCATCCTCTTTTTTTTGGTTCCTTTCCATAGGTGGATCAGGGAATGAGAAAAGGAAGAAAGTAAAGGTGGCAAGGCGACAACACAAGGTAATTGGACAGCCTGCATGCATACATGGGGGAGGATGGATGCTGTTATTTAGTACACATATTCATCAAAGGGCGGTTTAATGACCCTCAGCAGTACTCTTCTGTGCAGTTGGTACTGCCACCTATCCTGTACCTCAATGGTTCCTAGACTTGGTCTGGGGCCCTCCTGAGCATGCTGGTTTTTCTCCCAACCTCAGCTGTTATAGTAGGATTACAATCTAAAATTGATATTTCAGAAATCTGTGTTGCAAATAAGATGCAAATGCTGTTACAGGGTGTAACGGTCCAAATACTTTTGTACCTCACTCCGCAATTGTGATATCACTGGAATATTCTCTATGCATGTTTTTGTGTACAAAAAGCAATGTTGCCATTGGAAACCTCTAGAGCTGGTAGAATCCTCTGGTGGTTGGAAGAATGGCCAGCCCATCGCATGCCAGCTGCAGCCTGATGGGTGTGGTCTATGCCTCCACAGTTTGGGCCGATAGAATATGACAGTGCTGCTCTCTCTGCTCAAAGAAAAGCAAACTTTATCACTACCAAAGCAGCAACAACCATGCAAAGCCAGGTATTGGCAAAGAACTCAAGTGCTCAAAATGTGACATTCGTTTCATTTTTTCAGAGTCTTCCTCAACAATTTCCCAGTATAATCATGTTATTCCTCCTCCCCTTGAATACTAAAGCATCTTGGCACCCTGGCATTAAACTCAATATCGAAGACCCATTTTTTCCCCGCACAAGTCAATGTTTTTTTTCTGAAAACATGTTACTTATCACCCAATTCCTCTCGTCTCATTTCACACACAAGGCACTCACTCAAGCTGAAGAAAATGCCAGATGAACATCATTTCAAATGAAAAAGATCGCTTATATGGAAATATAAGAGGATTACAATGAAATTCTGTTTTAAACCTTAATTCATTTTCCAGAATCCATATTGGTCTCAATCTAGTTTCCAATACAATAAAATTTTATTTGTCCAATGTACTTTTTTCTGTTCCAAGCTATCCTTTACTGTTTTTCACATCACCCTCCCAAGACACACACACACACACACACACGTGCAGTTAAAAGTGAGGTCTTGTTCTCGCTGCGTACCTCTTTATGTGTCTGACTTGAGTGTCCGGACAGACTGCCAGAAAGCTATTATTGAGGGTCCTTTCACAAGAGAGATATGGTTGAGCAGCTCACCCTCACCTGTGAAGCCATGTAAGGGTGAAACTGATCAAACCAGAATTTTAGGGTCACTAACCTTCCCCCCCTCCCATCCTTCTGTCAATCAGGCTGAGAGAGAGAGAGAGAGAGAGAGATCTCACAGGGTTGTTAGAGCGGCACCTGGGTTTCTCAAAGTGGCTGGCTCAAATTCTGGATTATGCAGTCTGCAAGTTTGAATCCTGGTTGTGGATTAAGCCACTTTGTCCTTGGGAACACTTTGATGACACAGGAAAGAGAACAAACTAGGCTTTTTGCTGGAGTACAGAGCGTTACTTTGTAACTGTTTCCAGACTGATGTATGTTAACAACTTTGTTCCTCATTTGTTTTTTAATTTCTTTAGATTTTGGCATCATGTAATGCCTTTTGCCCATGCCACATGCCTGACAAGTTCTATTTAAGTGAATTTTAGATTCAACTGGGCCGGCAATAATCATGCTTGGGTGTTAATTTGTTGATTTAGTGACAAGGGGGGGAGGGGCAGGTCAATTTTTTTTTTGGACCAGGTAGAATTTGATGGGGGTTTTTTCCTTCAATAAATGAATTTTGTTCTACTCAGGTTATCTTTGTCAAATATTAAAATTAGTTCGGCAATCTGAAACATTTAAGAGTCACAGTTTTGCAAAAATAGAAGAAATCAGGTAAGGGGCAAACACGTTTTCATAGCACTATATGTTTGTTTGTTTGCATGCATTGCTTGTGCATGCATACGCACTCTGTTTATAGCTGGGGAGATATTTCATTCCAATGCTTATTCAAACGCTTGCTTCTCTTTTCAGGAGTAATGCTGCCCTCTGCTGGTTGCGTGGGCATAGAGAAACGCAGGACTGAAAGACCGGCCTGAAGTCTAGTGCTGCCCAATCCGAGCGATCGCCTATACCAAAAATACCAGAATGTGGCTTTTTTTCACCGAAAGTTCTTACACTTCCGGGACTGTCACACTTCCGGTCCGCAGCTTGCATAGCGGCATGATAACAATTCACCTGTACTCGAGAAACTGCAAAAGATATAAATGCAAAAATCCACTCAAGAAAAAGTACTGGATGCAAGAAGAACTAACACGACTTCTACGCTCAGTATCGTGTGGCCAAATATCCGTTACCACGCTTGCTAACGCAACTTTTCCCCCGCAGCAGCGCGAGACTGGAAGCGACTTGGCCACCAAACTATCCCCTAAAGCAGTGGTTCTAAAACTCGGTCCTGGGGGACCCCTGTGTAGGCTGGTTTTTGTTCTAACTGCACTGGCAATCCCAGAATTTTAACAAGCTATCCACCTTATTCCCACGTCCCATGATCCCCAGTGCAAATTCTGGGAGCAACTTCCGCTGCATCCTGTCAATGAACTGTTTACCATGGTAGCGGCTCACACGAATCCTCCTTTTTTAAGCGATTGGAAAATAATATATGAGGGAACATCACCTTTTAGCCCTCAGACGGGATAAAGTTACGGTACCACTGCCTTCTGCTATCGAAGAATGTGAGAACGACCTGAAGCAGTAGCCACACTAGCGCATTTGGCTACATTAGCGACTCCGTTGTCACAGACTGCGAAGCTATGAACAATCTACAAAGCTCCGAAGCGCATGCAGTACTTCCACAGCAACAAGGTCAGTCGCGTTTTGTTAAAGGAGCAATATGTAAGTTTGCGGCCAAAACTGGTAGTGCAATCACATTCAAAATAGTGCAGAGCGCAGTATCCCCTCCTCTTCTCCCCCACACGAGAGATTGCCAGCTAGGTTGCCGGATCCAGCAAGACCGTCTACTACATGGAGCTACCATGGCTACGTTTCAACATCACCAATTATTTGCTCTCACAGGGTTGTGTTCAGTTCAGTTCAGTTCAGTTCAGAAAAGATCGAGACTAATGACTAATTAACTTTAGCAATGGTCATATTGGTCAACTTGCTTGTCACTCTTCTGTGTGGATAGCCCACTAAAGTCCATACTGTAATATACGTAAAGAATGAATGAGGACTCATTTGACCGATGTACTGTCTCAATTACATTTCATATGGCTGTGCTAATGTTGGAACGGTTTCCACAGCGTCTCAGCATAAAGCCAGAGAAACAGACTAATAATGCATTGCTAATGTTAGCAATGAAGAGCCACGGTTTTTATTTCTCAAACAATTTGTTACCTAGTCAATTCGATGACCCACCTGCATACGCACTAACGTACCATGAACGAATATACATAACGTTATTCGACTGTAGAGAATATTTGAAATGTCTGTGCCTACATTAAATAGAATTAAGTTAGCCAAACTTAGCAGAATCTTACCTGCCCAGGAGAAAATTAGCAACTTCGGCGTCGGTCTTCAAATTATTCTCCGCTTTCAGCCGTCTCCATCTTTCAAAGGCATGTCCTATACAGATCCTTGTTTTGTTTCTGACTTTGTCACGATGTATTTCGGAATCATAACGAGGCCTTTTAGGTCTGGTAACGTCAGACATTTGTGCGCCGAAACGCTGGTAGCTGCAGCTCAGTGGTAACTGGCAACCTGGATGCCGAAATGCTACTGACTTCGTGATTGGGAGATAGGTGGAGGGCGGTGCAACAGGCCAAAACACAAAATGACAACATCAACATTAGTTGTGGGCTGCAACTTCGCTTTTGTAATGAGAATATTCTGGCTGGACTACTGTTGTCAGTGATATAAATATTTGAAATTAACATCATTCCTTAATGTCTGGTGATATATCAGGGCCATTTCATGATTAATCAACATACATTTCTTACATATTGCTCCTTTAAAGGAGGTAGAATACGACCTTATGTACCTTAAAACAGATATTCAAGTACTTTCTCAGAATATTTATGAAGGAAACACTATATTTCAGTGGTAAATATTGCTCTACATATGAAACGTAATGGATTGTTATACAGAGTAAATTAAGCCATCCGACAGTACGAGTCAAATTAGCTCTACTCCAGCCAACTACATTATACAGTATTAAGTTGCTAGCTAGTCCAATACTATAACATGTAAAACAAGTGAATCCATTTTTCCCATACTTTTAATTTTAGTGAAATGAAGTTTGGAGTGCAAGACTACTGTTTGGAACAGAGTAGGCTATTTTCAAATTGAGGTAAACTATTGCTACTTCTACAGCCTCATCTTAAACTGTACAGGATGAAACGTTAGTTACACTGACTGGCATTACCGGATGAATACAATTTTCTGTCCTCCCTACACGTGAAATCATACCTTGTGCTCTCCTGGCACTGCTGTCAAAATGCTTCTGAGGACCCAGCATCTCCTCTGCGGCCGTCTGTCTGAGCCTAGCCATAAAGTAGAAATCGTTGTTTGTCGACACAATGAAATGAGCACCTAATGTTTTCGGCGGTCTTTTCAAATTCACGTTTTTCAGCCAAATTCTGGCTTCCTCTTCTGTAGGTAGGCGATGGAAACCGTTTCGCTGAACACAAGGACAATCCCCGATGGTCTGGGTGCGTGTTCAAAACGCTGTTGATCAAACCATAAATTTAGCTTCCTCTGGTTGTTAGTTCAACCTCGAACAGCACAGTAGGTGCCGGAGCTCTGAAGGGACATTTTAAAAAAAGCAAGTTAATTTTTTAAAAACACAAGCTGTAATCGCTAAGTTAACTGAAAGAAACACCGCTGTTCTTGACTAGCCAATCACCAAAAACTACTTCCGCTGGAAGTTGCACCCAAAATCATATCTACAGTAGCGCCCTCAGGAATAAGGTGGATTAATTTTCCAAACTAGGAGCTTATACTGTGGGAGTACTTAAACTCTTCAATCACATTCTTTCAGAAATGGCTATACAAGTATCTTCTGTGGGCACGGAGTGTGTATTGAATTAATTTGCAAACAGTTAATTTCATCATGCATGTAGAAAGGTAAACTGTCGATAACCAATGAAATTAAAGACTGATGTCAATCAGCAATCTCTTAATTGGTATGTACACCTGACCACCAATTGCAGTCATCAGGATGATAATGAAGAATTCAATAACAACACAAATGATAATGAGGCCCACCTGTTTTCCATTGAAGTATATGGGGGAAAAAATAGCTCATTATTGCATATATACCATTTAGTAACCTATTAAGTCGTTAATTTGGCCAATTAATCTCATTGATTTGTTACCTCTTTTTTGCCTAGTGTACAATAAGCACTCTATGAAATTGGTAATCGTCGGGGCACAGCAAAGTTATTTTTGACATTCTGTGTATTAAGGCAGTAAATAACCTCTCTGAACATCAAGAGCACCAAATTAAGAAAAATTAATAGCTTGTTAAAATTCTGAAATTGCAGTTGTGGTTGGAATGAAAACCAGCATACATAGGGGTCCCCCAGGACCGAGTTTGAGAACCACTGCCCTAAAGCATCAGAGATAGGGCTTGATTGAAACGTCTGGGTATTTATTTATTTATTTATTTATTTATTTATTTATTTTGTATTGGCGATCGCACAGATTCAGTCGGTGCTATCTTTGCTAATGACAAAGACAGAGGTGTCAAACTATTATATGCCAGCTGGTGGCACTTTTCCATTTCTTTGCAAGTGATAGACCATCATAGAAGGTTTTTACCACTCAATCAGCTGATTCATACTTTCCCATTTCTATATTCATGCAGAGGGTCTGATTTCATTTAAATTACTCATCAGAAGAAATTATTTCATGATGAACATCACATTATCTGAAGAAAGAAGATAATATACATAGAGACTGTAAGATGATCGGCAAGGAGATTAAGCCCTCATGACAGAACAGGTGTGGGAGTTCATTTTTAGTTTTATGTCGTTGCCGGGGGGTGGATGGAGTTGTGGGCCTGTGCTTGTGTGTATGCATGTGTATGTAGAACATGCAATGTTCTGTGTCCCGCAGAGGAATATTACTTTTCTGTTTGTAAAAGGGTAATAAAACTTCAACAAGGTTTTCCTCATATTGCAACACAATATTACTCATGTTCTGCGTGGTATAGTGGCCTTAGCAAGGGGTCCAAGTCAAAACTTCAAGTTTCTCAAAATAAAGTTATAAGGTTCATGTTAAATTTACCACCAAGGTCTCATATTGGCCATGAAGAGTTTCTTCATGCTGGTATGCTACCAGTTGAGTATAGGGTCCAACAAATCAAACTTACTCATATGTATAGTGTTTTTAACAGCTCCTCTCCGGAGTATCTGAGAAGTCAATGTGAATTGTCCAACAATAACCGCACCACCAGAAATAATCAGTCCACTTATGTTATTCCTCATGTAAAAACATTTAGATGCAATTCCTTCTATTATACAGGGGCCAAAATGTGGAACAGTTTACCACTTTCAATTAAAATGTCTTCAACGAGAAGTGTGTTTAAAAAAAACAAGTTAAATTGTACCTACAAACACAACTTGCTACGGTTAGTCAGAGTGAATTTTTGTATTTTTAATCTCATATCTATTTGTAACCCTGCATAATTGTGGTCGTCATCAGTATGCCTTATATGTTTGTCATTTTTACTCGCACTAGCTATACACCTTTGGGCTATGTTATATTCTATTTTTGTCTGTGAATGTAATATATTGGCTATTGTATGGTTTCTCGTCAGATATTATGTGCTCCATTTGTGTAATTTCATTATGTAGTCTTTCATGTATATTTCATTAAAATTATAGTGGTTTGTTTTTATATGTTTATATTTATAGTTATATCCGCTTTCCTTGCCGTCCACTTTCTTGTTCCATCCATCCAGAGGACCACAATGGAAACAAGTGCTTAGGTGCTTTATTGTGCTATCCTCGGTATTTTTTGTAAATTTACTTTCATGTATTGGTTTTATATTTATTACTATATATGTTCTGTACCTTTTTTTACAAGATACCAAAATAATTACTACAACTACTACTACTACTACAATCCCAACTCCAGAGCAGTGTATGATATTCCGAGCACTCCGAGTAGTTGATGAAAGTGACAATATATTCACAGTTGCTGGCATATAATTTCATCCAGATCTCTATAATATTCCCAATTATCATTGGCATAACGTTTGGTACCAGCAACATATGTATGGACAAAACTATACAACATCAACATGTGAAGGTCATTTGTTTACACAAGATGTAATTTCTGATCAGAGACAGTATTCTTTATTGACACTCAATGAAAACACAGATACATATGAAATCAGAGAGTACCCCTGTCTCTCTTGCTTTGGCCTTTAGAGGGGACCTATGATGCAAATTTTTTCCAAGTTATATGATTCTTGGATTTCCAAAAGGGAAGTTTAGAAACTTTTCAGCAAAAATAAAAAAATAAAAAAATAAATAGAAATTCCATGACACCTGAGCAATTTGATTCCTGTCGCTCCTACCCCCCTGAAAAATTCTGGGTGGTTCTGGGTGGGTGTCCCTTCTACAGAATGAGCTTTGTTCTAATTGGCCAGCGAAAAGAGCCACCTTGTCAACGAAGAGTGACGATGTCTCTAAATACAGATGCCTGAATAAGTGGGTAGCTAGCTATCCACTGAACTAAGCAATGAGTATGGAATGGTAATGTCCGCAGGCCAAGTAAGCATGGATGTTACATTCACAGAGGTCACCATAATAGGTTACACTTCTAATTCACTCGTTCACATTTAGAGTAATCCGCAGCTAGTGCCTGTATAGCTGCAACCGTTAGCTAAAATTCCACTTACTGCACTAGCTACTCTATTAAAAATGGACTGAATTTGATTAAAACGGTCATTCATTCTATCTGATCCTTGTGGTGTGTCTCATACATTGCTTCTGGATGAACTAGCAACAGTTTCTAAATTCTCAGTCAGTTTAGTAAGTTAGCCAGCTTGCTAGCTGATGAACCACACAAAGATTATAAAAAGGTAATGTATGCACACCAGCTAAATAAGTTAAGTAGTTCTGAGAGTAATGTTTGCACTAGGCTAGCAAGCTAGTCACATCAACAACCAAACCATACACATTAACAAAGGTAACACCTGGAATTCAGTTTGGATATGAACAGATCTTGTAATCAATTATCTCCCTTGCTAGCAGCAGATTCTCCTTGAAAATAAATCAAAACCACAGCTGGTTTGAATCTTCCAAAAAGCATGATAGATCCCTTTTATTATAAATTTCTTTGCAATGTACTGATCCTGGTAAGTAATATAAAGTGGTCAGACAAAAAGTGAATAGCACGTATCTACCTGTAGCCAGTCACAGGCTTTTGTGATTGAAGCTGGGATGTTGCCATCAAAAATTAGGCAACAAATCATCATATTCAGATGAGGGGTGGAACAATTCTCCCGAGCCTGCCTGTGATGTAGGAAGGGTTGCCAAATCTGAATACCACGCCAAATGCCATGTTATGAAAAAGGCAGCCCACGAAGAAATGACTAGGTTATTCAACTGCACAGATAGTGGGTAGGTAAGCACTCCAGATAATGAAATGCAAGTGCACAAGAACTGAAAAAGAGAGTTTTATTTCCCCTTAACTTCTGCAAAGGTAACAAAGCTATTGTAACACAGTGTCAATTCTGACCTCTTCAGCCATCATCACCCCTCTTACAACTGTCAACACCCCAACATTCACCCCCATCAACACCTCAGCAATCACCCCTCTTTTAACATACAGCATCCTGACGATAACCCCTCTTTCAACCAACAATATTCCAACAATAATCCCTATTTCAACAAGCAACAACCCAACAATCACCCCTCTTTCAAACATCAACAGCCTGACAATCACCCTTTTTTTAACTATCGACATTCCCCATTCAGTGTCTCATTCAACCACTATGTGGCATATTGTAAATGCAGGGAGAAAATTAAACAAACCTTTAGCTTTTGTTTTGTATTTTCGGCTATTTTGGTTTACTTGTCGACTACATGTGTCACAAGAAGAGAAACTATAAACTCCTGTACACTGTCTAACTTGCCTAATATATTTAATTGCTATTCAATAGCAATGTTTCGGTCCTAGACCTTCATCAGGCAAACAGTTCGTTGGAAAGGGCAGGACATCTTAAAAAAGGTGAGGCTGCAAATGGAACATTGCCATTGAATGCCATCAAATATTCTTTGCTTATTAGACAGTGTGCTGGACTTTACATTTTTTTGATCATTTCACTCCTCTTCAAAGCACTTGTTCAATGACATAGATGTGCGGAGCTTTTTTCTACCTTTACAAGAAGTGAAACTAAAATATTGAAAGTCACTGTCACAGTTAGTTTGTCATGACAGAACACAACCTCTTCTTCTCCTCTCCCACTCCCTCAGTCTCTCCTCATACTCGCTCACACTCTTCTCCCAGTCTTCCACTCTCTCCTCCCACTGTCCCATTTTCCTCTCCTCCGCTCCCATAAGCTCCACGTACTCTCCCAGTTCCTCCTGCCGTCCTCTAAGTCTCACCTCCTGCTCTCTCAGTATCTCCTCCTGCTCTCTCAGTGACTCCTCCTGCTCTCTCAGTATCAGCTCCTGCTCTCTCAGTATCTCCTCCTGCTCTCTTTGTGTCTCCTTCCAGTCTCCCAATGTCTCGTCTGTCACACATCCAATTACTTCAAACCCCAGAGCTCTCTGTAACCTAATCCGGGCCTCCTGGATCCTCAAATTATCCTCCCAATCATTCTGTCTCACCCCTGTTAGACCTCTGTCTATCCTGTAATAAAGTTGTATCTCCAATACTCGTATCAGAGCAACCAGCTTCCTCAGACACTCCCCCAACCCTGTCATTGTCTCCTCCCACTCTCTCAGAATCTCCTCCCACTCTTTCAGTCTCTCCGCCCACTCTTTGACGCTCTCTTCCTGCTTTCTCACACTCTCCTCCTGCTCTCTTATTCTGCCCACTCGCTCTCGCATTCTCTCCACTCGATCTCTCAGTCTCTCCTCCCGTTCATTCAGGCTCACCACTCGCCCTTTCATTATCTCCTCCCCCTCAAACTGTGTCACCTGCTGCTCTTTTACTTTCTCCTTTTCCTCCATCAGTCTCCTCTCTTTCTCTCTCAGTCTTTCCTCTCTCTCTCTCAGGGCCTCCTCCTGTTTTTTCAGAGCCTCCTTCCTCTCCTGCTCATCCTTCAACATCATATCAGCCTTCCCCCTCTCTCTCTGTTCTGCTACCCGTATCTCTCTCTGAGGCCGAGAGGGGTCTGAGATGGAAAGGTCTTCCACTGAGAGACGCGAAGGAGAGATGGGAAGGGATCCACAGTATGAGTCCTCAGTGATGTCCCGCAATTCATGCCTCTGTAGTTCTTCAGCAGTGTAATGGTATCCAATGTGAGCTTCACAGTAGGAGGCTGAGCAGGTCAGACAGAACTTCACAGCTCTGACCCTCTCCCATGCGCAGGCATCACAATTAGCATTTCTTGAAGTGTGTTGAGCTCTGACACTAGAGAGAGAAAATTTCTCTCTCACAATTTGAAATTATAAATACATTGATTTCTAGGAAAATTTTATACTAAAAAGTATATACTTCGATTAGGCAATTCAAAGATTCAAAACATCAATGAGTGCCAGTAGTCATTCAACACACACACACACACACACACACACACACACAGTCATTCGAGTTTTGGATGACTACTTAACAATGTAAATAAGATTACACGCAGTACATGATAGGAATCTTTCAATGGCTCGTTCATAAATCATGGGACAGAACTTAATAAGTGCGACGTATCTATTAATTTCTGTTTTATTGTTGCATAGACCAGATGCAGTGACCTTACCTTGATTCTACGGAATCAGGCTCATTTCTGAACAACGGTGGTCTATCCACGGAATGGTCACTTGAAACAGGTGAGCCAGATCTTTCCATCCTGGAAGGAGCACATCAATGTAAATGAAGTACTGAAATGTAATTGTTTCAAATGCTCACCACATAATTGTTTTTGATTACCTGAAATACCTGAAAATAATTTATGAAACGCAAAAGAAACTGCTGTAGAAGCCATGTGTCACAACACCTTGTGTTAATTCCTACTGTGACTCTTTCCATCCAGCAGCTTGCATATCTATTAGATGTATTTTTTTTTACTATTTAACCCTTATTTAATCAGGAAAATCCCTTGAGATTCAAAATCTAAAGGCAGGACATCCTGCAGTGTCTACCTACACTGCTTTCACTGAGGAGAAGAGGAAGGTGAGCGGGCTCTTGCTCCAGCCACATTTCTGCCTTAAAGTTACTTCAGCTGTGCCATGCAGCTTGTCGGTGTCAAAGTACTCCCTCGACTTCCGAACTTTGGCTATCTCTATGCGCTGGGATGACAAGGCGCTTTAGAGAACCTATTTATTTGGCTTGGCAGAGCGGGTCCAAAATGAATTAACCACCTGGGTCCTTCTCCCAGATCCTGACAGCCTCATTGACTTGGTGCTCTCTAAAAAAAAAAGAAAAATAATCATAATAATTGTTGGATTTTAATGAAGACTTCTTGTTTTTGCAGCCTCATTCTATTAAAAAAATCATGAAAATAGACTGTAATAAGATTGTACTCTAAATGCTACAGGTGTCTTTTTTTAAGTTATTTCTCCACTCTCTGTATTGCTCAAATCTTGAATTATGAAGCTTTAAATAGGGAATACATAAATTGCCAGATTTGGCTTCAGTGCAAAGGGGTTAGAATAAGGTTGAAGCTAAAGTTAGTTTTTTTTTTTTATTTCCTCCCTCACAAAGAAAATATTCACATGCATAAAAATACCCCATTCACCCTCCTTTTCCCATTTAGTCCCACCACCATTTTGTTGGCATTATTCGTAGGGTACATAAGGAAAATGGAATATAAAAAGGTAGGAAAAAACGGTAGGAACAATATGCGTTAATTTGTGAACAGGTCTGCTTGCAGGGATTCAGTCCCATGAAACTACCATAGAGTAACAGTGTTTGCAGTAAAAGGTGATCTGGGTAAGTAAGAAATGCAAACAGGGCCATTCTGTGGTGTGATAACTATATGGATTGAACATGCACATTATACTATAGGCAGTATAAATTCCACATAAGCAGAGCTGATGGTAAGAAGGCTATCAGTATGTCTGAAAATTTCTGTCTGTCAGAATCTGTGCACTCTCTCCGATAAAAGTAAACAGGAAATGAGTGTGTAATTTCTTTTCCTCTTTACATTGCCCTGATGTCAGTGTTTTATTGTTTTATTGTGATGGGAAATACTGCTAAGGAATAAAATTGTGCTCAAATAGAAAGACAACTGCAATTTTGTCCTTAGGAAACACAGGCACCTGTTCGTACCTTAGACTTGGGATCAAAACCCAACAAAATACAACTGAAATAAACTGAAAATCCAAGTTTGAGTCAGATCTACATGATGCCAGATGTTGTATAACTGACAATGTCACTTAGTTAGTGGCTAAATGCTAAAGGGTGACATTGTCAGCTAAGTGACATTGTCACTGTCACATCTGGCATCACATGCTGAATAAGGATGTGTTATTTCACCCTTCACAAAGCATGAAATTTGCTTATGTATGATTTATGAACACATTATTTCTCACTTATGAACGCATTATACATGCTATATAAGGCCTTTATGAGCAACACTTCATCTAAAGTGTGACCAAAAAAACTAATTTCCGAATAACAATTGCTTTAACTGCACTGTCTCTTCTTGGAGACAAAAACCTGCGAATACTGGGTTACATGCAATCATTACTTCATTAAGTTGCCTGAAACCTGTGAAAATATCAAAAATATCCTTTTTCACACAAAAACTTCATGGTTGAATTGAAAATGTCCATTGAATCTGCATTAATTCCAGAAATAGACATTAAGGTGCAATAAATTCACTTTACTGTTACAACCCAGCAACTCTTCTCCTCACAACCCCCCTTCCTCCCTGACAAAGAAACAGTAATACAAAAACCCTAATGCCCTGCCCAGCGTCCTACACCAATGCCATTACATAATGTAATAAAAGTAACGTAAAGATGAAACTGACCGAAGCAAGCTTTAAAGCCCCTGTTGGGAGTACCAAGAGAAATGTGTTTCTCACCTTCATTAGAAGTGATATCGCTGCTTCTGGAGTCGTCTGCTGTTGTGTGCCTCTGATACACAGGTACGGGAGCGGAGATGTGTTTTATCGTTTTTATGGAACCAATCAGGTGAATGATATATCGGCCTTCCTAACCTCAGGACAAGGTAATCATTCTTTCATTTGTACTCTGGACAATATGGGCTTGTACTGTCATGTGAAGGCTATGATTACCTTTTATAACCATATAAAAAAATAATGTGGAGCAGATGATGCAAGCATTTGATATTTTTGGTACCTTTGGCAAACTCTAGCCGCGCACTCACGGCACCAAATTTGATGATCAATACTTCAAATGAAATGGTTCTTTCTCCTCGAGAATATGATATATAGAAATTTCCTGAGGTTCAGTTCCCTTTGACATGTCTTTTCAACATGTAAGCCTTGCTAAAAGAATAGAAAGGACTAGACTGTAATACCATACCAGGACTCATTTATTATATAAGTATTTGTTTATGACTGACCATTTCACTTCACTTTACACACTATCATATTATTTTGTAACATAAGAACTATGAGAGAAAATTTGGTTTTGCGAACAATCCTTTTTATACAAAGATATCGCAGGTTGCTAAATGTTAGCCAGTCTGCAGCTGCCATGGTGGTCCCAATGGTGCCACTTTGTCAATTAAAGCATGATCGTGGCATTCTAAGTAACCAAATAACATAACAAACCATATTTAAATCCACAAAGTCAGAAATTTGAACGGCAGGTGCTTATTATGCCCTTTAGAGCACGTTTCAAAATTACCAGATACAGCCCTGATTTTACGTGCATACACTTCCAGAAAGTAATCTGATTCCTCTTCAATTTATTTCTTTACCTCATGAAATCTGAAAGCCAGAGAGGAAGGATTGTATGTGGTGAATATGTGGGTGAGTTAAAACACATCTTAGAACCAAAATTGCCAAAGTCTCAAGTCTTTATGGAAGACATGTTTGAAATAAGCCTCACTGTCCAAATATGTTCTTGGGTATTGTTGTTCCAGTCTGAATCAATGTTTTGGATACTTGATATTACTCTTAATGCGGAGTTTCAGTCTCACAGAGGTCCCTTAAGAATACATTCAAACATAGAGGGAGCATGACCTGGAAATGATTCCAGAGAGTTTGACTGGTTATAGATGATTGGTGATTGGTTAAATGATTATAATTGATTGGTTATTTTCCAATAGGCTGGTGTGGTTATCATTGTAAACTACCCAACCTCCAGGGCTCCTGCAGCTCTTCGGAGTTTCTGAGCCCCCAGCAGTGGTGAACCTTTGGACGATTTTGACATGATGGGAGCGTTTCCAGCAGGATTTAAAAAAATAAGCGTGAGTGACTCAGTCTTTCCTCAAACTCATTTGCTCTTACTCTATCTCTCTCCCGCCCCCCACACCCTCCTCCTCAAGCATACCATACCGTCCTTCCCACACAGGCACACAGTAGTTGGAACATTCCCATCTGAGGAGGAAATTCAAGGGTCAGAACTTCCACCCATGTGCTCATTAAACCCTCTGCCTAAAGAATTGCACTAACGAGCTAATCCATGTGGTTCAAACGAAATACTGGAGAGGAATTTTAGATTTTGCACCTAGTTTTTACACCACTAATTCCTGCTTGAGGATGAGGGGTTCTGTTCCTGGACTGGGCCAGATTCCAGCAGACTGCAGCACAGGCTAATCCAGGCTTATCCTGGACCCCAGTTCCAAAAAGCCAGATTTTACAAGTTAGCCAGATAACTCCTCTGAGTAAAAACCAGAACCCTCCTAAATAAGAAACATGGACTGAAGTAAAAGGGCTGTGCAAGGATTTATTCATTGCTCTCATCTAGGAAACGAAATAATCTTTCACTGTGCAACTGGCCCCGGGAGACAAATCTGTGCGTGGAACAGGGTATTTGCCTGGGAATACTGTTGCAAGTGATATTATAAAAAGTAATTGCAATAAAACGAACAGGGTATATCAACTAGTTTTAGGATTCTGTGCCAACTTCTGTGTTTAATTATTTCTTCTTTCTGTTCATGTTTTATGAAATATTCGTGATATTCATTTCACTTGGGTGAAAACATTCACATTCGCTCAGCCGTTTGATAGCAGCAAAGTCCAGCAGTAGACCGTGAAGAATATGCAAGCTTTTTATTTCACCATACTTCTAACATCTGTTTTCATTATCATTTGGAAAATACATAAGGAATATAATATTAAGAAAAACCAAATCCATAATTATTGTGATTGTGCTCATATGCTCATATGTTGTGCGGTGAGTAAATCAGGCTAAGGTAATGTTGCTAGCTAACAGAAGACTCTTGATTCTGCCAAGGGAGGGTGTTCGGTCGCAATCAGTCATAAAGCAATACATCAGCGGAATGCTAGCATTCAATGGGCAAATTTGCTGACCCAATAAGAAAAATGAAAAGACATCTGTATTTTTTTTTTTTTTTCCAAATGTCACTTCTGATGTATAGTCTATACTATATTTGCTAAAACCAAAATAAAATTTTGGCTTTTTTATCTATAAACAGGTGAAAATAATTATTTTAGCCATTTGGCACCATTCACTCCCATTCTTTGAGGACTATCTCCCAAGCGCCCTCCAGGTGAACTGCAACCAATTTCTGTACAATGGGATTAATGGGGAGCAGACAGAAGAAGGGCTCAACAGTAAACTCTCACGGTCCAGTTACCGTGAACCAAGAACACGCAAATAGACTCCGGTCATCATGAGAAAGATGATGTAATCATGTCATCTTCATGACAAAGATGTAACATGCGTCATGCCGTTTGAGAGATACGTAGCTGCCAGTTAGACAGCATGGAGTCAAACTGCAGCATAAAAAAATAAGGATTGTGTTCAGTTTTACTTCGGGGCTGCTGCAACAGACGGACTGATCTTTCACTGTTTCTCTTTGACACTATTTGCTGAATGAAGGACGCATCGTGGGGTGCCCAGCAGTAGTGTAGTGGAGGGGGTGCACAGGTGCACAGAGTATACCCATCTTTCTTTCTTTTTCTTTTCTTTCTTTCTTTTTTTTGTCAATTTACAGTGTACCCATCGATCAGCCAAAAAGCCATTGTTAAACATAGGAGAATATACCCACTTCTCCCTTACTGATCTACCCATTTACCTAATAGAGTATAGTCACTTTAACAACAACTAAACCACCGGTGCCCACTGACTTCTAAAAACCAGTGGGGGCACTTCGGCTGCCAAAGCGCAATTCTCCATAATGTGATAGATCTATCTCTGTTAGTCAGTAACACTGAACATTGGACTGCAGCTTTTTGATTGGATCATACTAGTAGCAGTAAATGGCTCATTACTCTAACTCCACCCATTTTACGCATTACTGACTCCCTCCATCCTGATCATGAATATCTGCTTGCCTTCTTTACTTTTGAAAAAGTTGCCTTATATCCAGTACAAACACTTCTGTAGGGTGATTAACAGCTTTTTAAAACATTTCTTGCTTTGCTTTTCAAATGCTCATCTTGAGAATACACAGGGAGTACAAACTAATCACAATAACACATTGCTGGTAAATCAAATCACAACAAAGCAGGCAAAAGGCAAGAAACAGAGCGATCCTTTGTTTGAAACCCAAACGACCCATCAAATCAGATAAATGCGTAAAGGTAGGACGGGCAGGAGGCAGATGTAGATCTATGCATTTGATGCTCCTGAAAAGAGAGAAACAGAAGAATTACCTGTGGGACTTGCCCTGATGTCAATGTTAACCAAAGTGTAATTGCAATTCTCATTTCAAACCAAAATGTCAGAATCACCGCCTCCATAAAATTTGGTAGTTGGCATAAACAAAATTAAATTAAGATTTAATGGTAGAACGGACATGTTGCAACATTTTTTTTTCCCAATAGAGAGGTAATTTAGCACTGTTACGTCACCCACGAACTGACAGCAAAACTGGTCACATCATTTCATTACGTACCAGATGTTGGGATCTACACTCTAAGAAAAAAAGGTTCGTGAAGGGTGCTCGTTGGCACCGAAAAGGTTCGCACTTAGGAATGGTTCCCTTCAGAACCTGTGGATGGAGCTGAAACTATAGGGTGCCCGTCGCAACTGCACTAACGATCATTAGCCTAATTAACACTTCGCACCTATTTTGTGTTGAACTTCTTGTAGGCCTATAGCATATTTTTTTATTGTACAAAATTAGTAGAATGCCACGCTGTCGCATTTTTAAACTTACTTATTCTTATAAAATAAACTGGAACACAAAAAATAAAACTGATACAAATAACGACTTTTCAGTTAGACTACTCCTCGAAAAATACAACAAATGGCAGCGCGACACTTGTACGAGCGAGGACAATCGACGTGGACAATAACTGGCGTTCGTCACGTTCAAGCTAGCTTTGTTCACCAAGCTATATATGCTAGCTCACTTTGTGACGTGGCTGCCAACATCCCGCAACGAGAAGATCGTTTAAGGACTAAAATGGATTTGTTTTGCCATTTCTTCTCATCATATCATTTATGCAGCTGCTTTGATATCTGGTTTATAAACAAGTGCATTTACTTTACATGAAATTAAAATGTCTTATTTTCAATTTGTTCCCAGTGTCAGTATGGAGATGCCAACAAAGGTTGAATGCACATGACAAAAAAAAAAGTCTTCATACATGCAAAACTGGGCAGCAATGGGATTGTCCTTGACATGCACTTGTTTGCCCCTCAAGGCCGTGATATACTTGCTGCAAACAACGCGAATGCGAGCGCATCATGGCTGCCATGCCTTAACCTGCGTCCGTTTGAGGCGTCGGACGCGGCAGGTCGCACATCTCGACGTGAGGTACCGCAACGCGTGCGCGAATTGCAATATTGACATGACCGCTAGAGGCGCTTGTGCGAATAAACACTGTGACCAGACCGGAACAGACAGATGAAGTCCGATGATGGAGAGTTTTGAGGACAAATTGTTGTCTGCCCCAAGTGGAGACCGCCAGTATTGTGCGTTTTGGCTGTGTAGTGCTGCAACAAGTATATGCACACACCGGCACAGACACGACCTGACGCGTACGCGTAGGTTCAATCAAGCAGCAAGTACAAAACCCAAAACCAGTGAAGTTGGCACGTTGTGTAAATCGTAAATAAAAACAGAATACAATGATTTGCAAATCCTTTTCAACCTATATTCAATTGAATACACTGCAAAGACAAGTTACTTAATGTTCGAACAGGTAAACTTTGTAATTTTTTGCAAATATTAGCTCATTTGGAATTTGATGCCTGCAACATGTTTCAAAAAAGCTGGCACAAGTGGAAAAAAAGACTGAGAGAGTTGAGGAATGCTCATCAAACACTTATTTGGAACATCCCACAGGTGAACGGGCTAATTGGGAACAGGTGGGTGCCATGATTGGGTATAAAAGCAGCTTCCCTGAAATGCTCAGTCATTCACAAACAAGGATGGGGCGAGGGTCACCACTTAGTGAACAAATCGTGAGCTGATTGTCGAACAGTTTAAAAACAACATTCCTCAACGAGCTATTGCAAGAAATTTAGGGATTTCATCATCTACGGTCCATAATATCGTCAAAAGGTTCAGAGAATCTGGAGAAATCACTGCACGTGGCGACAAGGCTTAAAACCAACATTGAATGCCCGTGACCTTCGATCCCTCAGGCGGTACTGCATCAAAACCGACATCAGTGTGTAAAGGACATCACCACATGGGCTCAGGAACACTTCAGAAAACCACTGTCAGTAACTACAGTTCGTCGCTACATCTGCAAGTGCAAGTTAAAACTCTACAATGCAAAGCGAAAGCCATTTATCAACAGCACCCAGAAACGCCGCCCGGCCGCTGGGCCCAAGCTCATCTAAGATGGACTGATGCAAAGTGGAAAAAGTGTTCTGTGGTCTGACGAGTCCACTTTTCAAATTGTTTTTGGAAACTGTGGACGTCGTGTCCTCCGGACCAAAGAGGAAAAGAACCATCCGGACTGTTATAGGTGCAAAGTTCAAAAGCCAGCATCTGTGATGGTATGGGGGTGTATTAGTGCCCAAGGCATGGGCAACTTACACATATGTGAAGGCACCATTAATGCTGAAAGGTACATACAGGTTTTGGAGCAACAAATGTTGCCATCCAAGCAACGTCTTTTTCATGGACGCCCCTGCTTATTTCAGCAAGACAATGCCAAGCCACATTCTGCACGTGTTACAACAGCATGGCTCCGTAGTAAAAGAGTGCGGTACTAGACTGGCCTGCCTGTAGTCCAGACCTGTCTCCCATTGAAAATGTGTGGCGCATTATGAAGCGTAAAATACGACAACGGAGACCCCGGACTGTTGAACAACTTAAGCTGTACATCAAGCAAGAATGGGAAAGAGTTCCACCTGAAAAGCTTCAAAAATTGGTCTCCTCAGTTCCCAAACGTTTACTGAGTGTCGTTAAAGGGAAAGGTGATGTAACACAGTGGTAAAAAGGCCCTGTGCCAACTTTTTTGCAATGTGTTGCTGCCTTTAAATTCTAAGTTAATGATTATTTGCAAAAAAAAAAAAAAAGTTTCTCAGTTTGAACATTAAACATCTTGTCTTTGCAGTGTATTCAATTGAATATAAGTTGAAAAGGATTTGCAAATCATTGTATTCTGTTTTTATCTACGATTTACATAACGTGCCAACTTCACTGGTTTTGGGTTTTGTATATCACGGCCCTTACAAGTGTAAATACAATGAGTAAAGACACGTCTCCTGCCAGTCAGCTCATCGCTCCATGAGACCCCGAGCGCACTTTTAATGATTATTCAATTATCATCTGTCATCAGTCAATCAGCCTGCACACCTGTTTGTTGTTCCCTCAGAGGGATATACATGAGTCCTGTGCAAAGGCTCTTTGTGATGTCTCTTAAATGCCACGCAGTAAAGCCCACACCAGACAGTGCAACTTTGACTGAGGCAAGTGACACGCATGTATACTGCATCAGGCTAAGTTCCTCTGTGTGGGGATAGTTTTTGCTGCGTTAACTTCCTCGTGTAACAATGCAGCAGCATATCTAGCATGCTAGATATTTTTTGCGTCATGCGAGGAAGTTACTCACCGTGTGGGGGCTAACTGCTGCAATGTTACACGTGCTCGACCAATCACAACGTGCAGACCTATCATATGATGTGCAGACGAGTCACATGATATAGAAAGCGGCGGCGCTCTTAGGCTGCTAGCGCCTTTTGGGTGCTTTCAAAAAGGTATAAGTGAGAACCCTTTAAAGGTGCAGACAAGCACCTATTAGACGAGGTACATATGTGCACCCTGTGAAATGGTAATGAGAACCTTAAGGAGGGGCTTGCAGTCACCCTATACAAAGGCGCGCAGTGTCACCCCTAATAAGGGTCCTCATCTGCACCTTTTAGGGTTCTTGCGTTCACCCCATGCAAGGGTGCTCATTAACGCCATTTTGGGGTGCTTATGTTCACCCCTTTTTAGGCTGTTCATGAGCACCGTTTAGGGTGAATGTGTCCACCCCTTATTAGGGTGCTCGTGAGCTCCTTTCAAAAAAGGTGCTCATAAGCACCTTAAAAGGTGCTGCTATTGCAGCAAATCTGTGCACCCGTAAAAGGTGCTGAAACCAACCTTTTTTTCTTAGAGTGTAGGACACATTGACACAGTGGACGATTCTGCACATCTTGACCGCAGAGCACTATCACCAGTAGAGTGCATGAAACATTGCGCCCAGTAGAAAAGAACATAACTTCACCTGGGATGGCAGCCTGATAGTTTAAGTTGTAAATTCAGGCCACTTCATAGTGAATACAGATTCAAGCCACATACCCATATTTTTACTTTTTTGGCACTCAGTAAAGTGATCTATAGATTACAGCTTCTTTATACTTATGATCCTCAATACTTACAGAAACAGTTCAGGAATAGTACACTGCTCCGCAGTAATATAACTAACATTATATTGTTCAGTGTGCAGTGGTGTAGATTTACTGAGTGTTTGTGCTTTTACCTGCAGATGAAAAGGCATCGTCTCAGGCCACCTTCTCCCCTAAAAAAAAAAAAAATAAACTTGATTGTTACCATGATGATGGTGATTGGCCATGAAAGTATGCTTAGAGCGAGCTTTAGCAACACGCAGAAGCAGTGCAGTCAACTGATATCCAAACATAAGCCATGTCAGTTTTTTCTTTGAAAAGTAAGTAAATCAAGCAAATGTCATCCTGAATGTTTCTGCAATCAGGAGGGAGACTACAAAATAGTTTGCCTAAAAACTTCTGAAGCCAAGAGTCAGAGAAAGTAAATAGCAGCCAGAACAAAATAAGCATCCTCTGTTAACACTCACCCACAAACTAAAAGCATGTGATATAAGTACTCAAACTTTGACCATGAACAGACAAATAAACCAGCCAAAAACACCTGTCCAGAGAAACATCCTTTCAGCACAGATTGCGAGAATGTGAATTCTATTGCATTTATTTTTCTCATACATGGTTTCACTTTCAAAGCCCAAAATAACTCAGTCCATAATGGGCAACAGAGAAAAAAAATGTGAGGTGTAGCCATATCTGTGAAACTCGTTTGCATGTTTGTCTCCCGATAAAATGACAGCAGGAATTCTGAGTCAGACTTACAGATGATGGGTCCAATGGTCATGGGATTCTTAAGAGGGACAGACCGAGAAACCCTGGATCTGCAGGTCTGCAAGAGGTGAATAAATTAGTGAAAGGCCATTTAGCTGCTGAACGTAAGCATTAGCCAATGAGGTAAGGAGCAACTTTACCCGATGACCCTGCACTCTCCCTCGCACTCCTTCTCTCTTTCTCTTCCACCCTTATTACTGAGCCAAAACATATGGTGGAACAACAAAATAAGACACAACAAAGTACTTGCTATAATGACAATGTAATACATCACAGTTAATTAGCTGACACTATTAAACAAAATGACATTTGGTTGGTAAGACTTGTCTTGCAGAAATGTTATTCCATCCCCCTTACTTTTTCCTGAGGTAGTCATTGATCAAATGAAACTAACACCATTTAAAAAGTACTATAGCAAATGAGTTCCCCATACATGAAACCCTGGTGGTTAATTGAGATTGATTGAGTTGCCATTCAGCCAATCACAGCCATTTGGTCAATCCACAAGACCAGGGGAAGGTAAACGGTCAAAATACGCCTTTATATGCGCGCATTCACATTTCTGGTTTTGTCACTTGCTGGCTGTGATAAAAGATCAGGGAATAATGGCTATTTTTCGTCTTGGAGGTGTAATGTAGCAAGAATTTCTTTATTTAAATTAGTCTTGTTGAGTCATGTGTCAGCTAACATTTGTCATTGAACATGAAATGACATTTGTTGCAATCATCCAAAATACAAGCCGAGTGGCAGGCAAACTTGATGTTAGCTAATGACAGCTTGTGTAGTGACTCTCTTGAGGGCATAATTCACCATGGGCTCTTTAAGGGGATTTGGGGCGGGTCTTTTGGTTAGACGAAACAAGGAAGTGAGTAGGGCTGTGTTGTGTTGTTAGTTGTGAGTGCAGAGTGTGCAATAAATGGGACACATCGCTCTGCGTGCCCAAATTGAGAAGTTGCAATACCGTCGTTCTAGCAATACCTACATTGGTGACCCCGACATTTGTCTGCTGGAGGTTTCCGGTGACAGCGCGTCATAATGGCAACGAACACTAATATCAAGTTACCCGAGTTTTGGGAAGCTTCTCCCGCGACCTGGTTTGCACAGACGGAAGCCCAGTTCGCGTTGCGGGACATTACAGACGACGCTACTAAATATTATTATGTGGTGTCAGCCTTAAGTAGTTCAACAGCACTCAGAGTGGAGAGTTTGATCGTCGCCTCCCCTCGGGTTTTCAAATACGATCCGCTCAAAACTCACTTGCTGAAGACGTTCCAGCCTTCTGATGCCGGACTGACCGTTTCTTTTCCTTGTAAAGTCTCGGCGATAATAAACCGTCTGAGTTGATGGATAAGATGCTGAACCTGATGGGATCACACAAGCCAGATTTCCCCTTCATCCAGCTGTTCCTGCGACAGCTGCCTTCTTTGGTACGGGCTGCTCTGGCCAACACTAAAATCACAGACTGCCGTGCCCTCGCCGCAGAGGCTGACAAATTTTTTCTGGCTGGTCAACAACAATATGCAGCTACTCTGTTACCTGCCCGGCCCTTTTCACCACTGCCCCTCAACACAACCGCCGCTGCTGCAGCAACAGCCCCACGCCAGGGTCGTGACACTGGCCTTTGTTATTACAACACCAGGTTTGGACTCAATGCCAAGTATTGCCGACCCCCATGTTCTTTTGCCTCCTCGGGAAACGCCAGTGCCGGCACACAGTAGTGGCCCTGTGTGCCGGTCGTACTGGCAGGCTGCTTTTCATTCAGGATGCAATCTCCAGATGCCAGTTTCTCTGTGACTCGGTTGTGCAGTGCAGCATCTTACCCGCATCAGCGGCAGAAATCCGGGCCAACGGCACCCCGATCCGCACCTACGGCACCAGGCATGTGTCTCTGAGTTTCAGCGGGCAGCAGTTCAGCTGGGACTTTGTGTTGGCGAACGTGTCCTTTCCCCTCATTGGTGCAGATTTCCTGTGCGCATATGGACTACTGGTGGACGTGAAAAACCGCCGTTTGGTTGACGCAGCCACCTATTGTTCTTATGCATGCACGCTCGGGAGGGGCGAATTCTGTCAGGCTGTTCAGCATGCTATCCACCACAGATGAGTTTCTCCGGCTCCTCGCAGAGTTCCCTGCCCTCACGCAACCCACCTTCTCATCGTCCTCCACCAAGAATGGTGTGGAGCACCACATAGCCACTACGGGTCCTCCAGTCCATGCCCGGGCTTGACGTCTCGACCCGGCCAAGCTTATTATCGCCAAAGCAGAGTTCGAGTCCATGGAGCGCCTCGGCATCATTCACCGCTCCAACAGCCCGTGGGCATCCCCTCTCCATATGGTTTCGAAGCCTGGCGGTGGGTGGCGCCCGTGTGGCGATTACCGTCATCTTAATGACGCAACAACACCGGACCGTTATCCAGTCCCGCACATCCAGGATTTTTCCGGCCACCTGGCCGGGAAGGTCATTTTTTCCAAAGTGGATCTCGTGCATGGGTACCACTAGATGCCTGTCCACCCGCTGGACATCCCCAAAATGGCTGTGATCACTCCTTTTGGGTTATGTGAGTTTCTACGCATGCCATTTGGCCTTAAGAACGCCGCACAGACATTCCAGCGCCTCATGGACTCTGTTATGGGACCTCTCTTTTCTTTTTGCGTGCCTGAATGACATCCTCATCGCCAGCACCTCCAGGGCCGAACACCTGTTCCACCTCCAGACTCTGTTTGAGCGGCTCAGCATGCATGGCCTGATTATCAATCCCGCTAAGTGCCAGTTCGGGCTGGGGACCATTGATTTCCTCGGGCATCGAGTCACTAGAGAGGGGGCGGTTCCCCTCCCGTCGAAGGTAGATGCTGTTGCAGCCTTCCCTAGGCCGCTCACAGTCAAAGCCCTGCAAGAGTACATTGGCATGGTAACATTTTACCACCGTTTTCTTCCCCGAGCTGCCCACCTCATGTGGCCCCTGTATGAAGCCCTTAAAGGCAAAGCTCCTAAGCACACTGTGGATTGGTCTCCGGAGAGGGACAGCGCATTCAGGGCTGCCAAAACTGCTCTGACGGACGCGACGATGCTGGCGCACCCGTTGCCCAGGGATCCAATTGCTATCACCACTGATGCTTCGGACTATGCCGTCGGTGCGGTGCACGAGTAGTGGGTGGGCGGCACCTGGCAGCCACTTGCGTTCTTTAGCTGACAGCTGCATCCTAGCGAGCGCAAGTATAGCACCTTCGATCGGGAGCTCCTAGGCCTCTACTTGGCCGTCTGTCACTTCTGTTTCCTGCTGGAGGCTCGCCCATTCACGGCATTTGTAGACCACAGGCCGCTGACTTTTGCAATGACTAAGGTGGCCGAACCGTGGTCTGCCCGCCAACAGCGTCACCTCTCTTGCATTTCGGAGTTCACCGCCAACATATGTCATGTGGCTGGCAAGACTAACCTCATTGCTGACTGCCTGTCCCGAGCCATCACTGGGGCCGTTCATCTGGGCCTCGACTATGCCTACATGGCTGCAGACCAGGCCTCCAACCCAGATGTGCAGGCTTACGGGACAGCAATCACAGGGCTTCAGTTGCAGGATGTGGCATTCACTGATGGCGGCGCCACACTCCTATGCAATGTCTCCATGGGTCAGCCCAGGCCTGTCGTTCCCAGTGGGTGGCGACGGCGTTTTTTCGACGCTATCCATGGCCTCTCCCACCCGGGCAGGAAGCCGTCTCAGAAGCTGGTGGCGGCCAAGTTTGTCTGGCATGGGCTCAAAAAGGATGTGAGATACTGGGTGAACACCTGCGTGGCGTGCTAACGCTCCAAGGTGCACCGCCACACCAAGGCCCCCCTGGCTCCATTCCTGGTACCGGAGCGGAGGTTCGACCACGTCAATGTGGACCTGGTGGGTCCTCTGCCTCCTTCCCATGGCTTCACCCACATCCTCACCATGGTGGACAGGACAACCTGCTGGCCGGAGGCCGTTCCTTTGTCTACGACGACGACCGCCGAGGTTGCCTAAGCGTTCATCGAGACCTGGGTCGCTCATTTTGGCGCCTCGTTTGACCTTTCCTCTGACCGTGGTCCACAGTTTACGTCTGAGCTGTGGAACGCTGTTGCTGAGGGCCTGGGCACGAAGCTACACCGCACCACCGCATACCACCCACAGGGCAATGGGATGTGCGAACGTTTTCATCGTGCTATGAAAGCTGCTCTGCGGGCCAGCCTCACGGACAGTGCTTAAGTCAACAAGCTCCCGTGGGTCATGCTAGGCATCAGGACCGCTCCAAAGGAAGATCTCCAGTCTTCGTCTGCCGAGCTGGTTTATGGCCAGCCACTGCGGGTCCCGGGGGATTTCGTCCCCACCACCACGACTCCCTGGTTGCCTTCCTGTCAGCGATCCTTGCTCCTAGATCAGGCCGTGACCTTTGCACCTGTCCCCACTGCACACCACGGCCTACCTCAATCTCAGGTCCCTGCATCCCTATGGTCAGCGGAGTATGTTGTCATCCACCATGACGCTCACCGCGGACCCCTGAGGCCTCCTTACGATGGCACTTTCCGAGTCCTGGAGGTTGGGGACAAGGCCTTTGTCGTGGATGTCAGCGGCAAGTCGGAGCACATTTCTGTTGATCGCCTTAAGCCGGCCCACCTGGATTTGGACCGGCCTGTTGGACTGGCACAGCCCCGGTGGCGAGGACGCCCCCGCCCAACCCCCACCCCACGACAAGCCAGCCACAGCCTGCCAGTCCCCTTCCCAGACCCCATGCCTCCACACTCCCCCTTCGGCTCTTCTAGCACCTGTCTGGCGGAGCCGTGGAGGTCAAACCATCCGCCCTCCCCTTCGTCTACAATGATTTTATTTTTCTGTCATGGTGAATTCTGGGGGGGCATGTGTAGTGACTCTCTTGAGGGCATAATTCACCATGGGCTCTTTAAGGGGATTTGGGGCGGGTCTTTTGGTTAGACGAAACAAGGAAGTGAGTGGGGAAACAAGGAAGACGAAACAAGGAAGTTGCAATACCGTCGTTCTTGCAATACCTACACTGGCAGGAATTCAAGGCATTCATTTTAATTTGGCATGTTGTGGAGACTGGAGTGGGGGGCTGAAAGTGGGGTTGTAGTGCTCACATCCATTCCTTCGAACACTCGCACTTTTAAATTAGCTGCTCCACCCCTGTAGCTGCACTCAGGCTTCAGCCGCTAACCTTCCTGATCCAGGGCTCAACCAATCACCCAGAGACTGTGCAAAGTTCATGAAGTAAAATTTTTGCTCCAGAAAAAAGGAGAGGACAAATGTCCCGAAGGGGTTGAATAAGGTATACCCTTTAAACCTGGACCAAAGACCTACTGTCGATCAGAGAAAGATGACCTTAATCTTGATAGCAATAAAGAACCCACCTGAGTGCAACTTAACCTTTTGGGGTCACACAAGCTCACACTGCAGTGCAGGAAGATGTGATCATAGTCTCCAGAGAATAAGTTCTCCAAGACGGTGAATCGACCGGGGAGAGAGGGCCCACTTGTTTCCACCTTCACCAGGCGACGGTAGCTAGGACACCTGGAGGGGGGCAAACAGGCAGGGACAACATTTAAGCACATACCCCCACACACATACAGGCACCCACACCCACACTCAATCGGTTTTTTTAAATGTTTGAGTCAAACTTCACATAGGGATGCACACTATCCAGTATGTACACCCCACTAATTGCCAGCCAATATTTCACCCACCAGACTGACAGACCCAAAATCTTAGTGCAAAAGAAAATGTGTTGCATTTAAACCCAAAACCCCAGAATTTCAAAGTCCAAAAAGCAAAAAATAAATAAATAATTCAACTCGAAAGTCCATCAGAGGTTTTCATTCACGCTTTTGTTTGCCCCAAGAATGAACGAAAATCAGTCCACAGTTATACAATACCACTATCCTCAAAAAAAAAAAAACCTTCAAGGAAAAATATTTCCCCATAACTCACAAAATCAGTAAGTCAAATTCTCATCTGATTTGTTTAGAAATGCAGACCAGGGGCGCGTCCGAATGTCTATACCACATATGTACGTATGTGCAGAATTTGCTTTGATACTTACTACTCAACCATCAATTTAGCAGGTACAGTGTGCATTTATCAGCCCTGTATGCTCAAAATCGGACGTACTATACAGCTGCCATCTCACCGATCTCCTCACCCGGGTTGCATAGTACAACCTTCTGCCCGCAAAAATTTAAAGACACAGATTTATCTCAGAATTGGTGGAATATATATATATATATATATGTCTTTTAATAGTACATGCAAACACAGTGTTTCAGTGATGTAATTGTCCATGTCATGTATTCTTTTCTACAGAGAGTTATCGCTTCTTCTGTTATCACGAATGCGGCTCGCCTATTGCCTTTTCAGTGCAAGTGGCCTTATTTGCTAGCACAGTGCCCACTGGTGGCATACAGCAAAATTCAGTCATATGCAGAATGCCATCCCGGTATCGTTCGCATCCAGTTTGATCCATACAGAGTTTTGTACATACTATCCATTTCACATAAATATTTTCGCCCACTATATTGTAAAGGTGTATGGGTATGGAAGCACCTCAGGTCAGCCGGGGCTACGTCTGACCTAGAGAGTAGATGTATGCTATTGCAACTAGCACAACACTCGTAATAAACAATGGCGTTTTGAATGACAGGACTGAGGAGCATCTTGTCTCACGCCACTCTCCCCAGGTTGGAGTATTTCCGAATGTAAGAGTCAAGGGAGCGTTTCACATAATTCTGAAACGCATTTCTCTCCGTCGGCCCCCATGGCAGGTTCACTGAAGGATGAGCCAGGAGAGGCAGCGGCATCATTGCTAATGTTAGCCTCTCAACCCTTTCTAGTGATGCATATCCTTGTGGGAGGAGAGGGGTGAGACAGGTGGGTCTGTACTAGCTGTCTCCACCGATCTGATTGTTTTACCTCTCACAGACCATTATCTTTTTCAGACATGAATTGGCTATGCACCCCTCTTCCAGCTTGGCTAGACAGGACCTTGCGGAGGGGGCACACCTTACAGTTTTGTCGCCAAGCCCTCTCATTCAGGGGTGTTGTTCAAATTTTCTTCCCAATCCCACCGAAATGAAGGCATTGAAAAAAGAAATAAACACAGTCCTTCAGAAGGGAGCCACAGTTCCCCATTTGAAAGCGCAGACAGGATTTTACTCCCCATATTTCCTGATCTCCAAAATATCGCAGGGGATGGTGACAGTCGTCCTAGATCTCGGCATCCTGAATCGCTACATTATACAAAGGCCGGGCAGTTGGATGTCCTTCATAGAGTTGACAGGTGTCTATTTCATGTTTCCATTCTCCCACATCACCAGAAATTTTTGCGCTTTGTGGTGGGAAGGTTCAGTCTCCAATTTCGCTGCCCACCATTTGGATATTCCCTGGTGCCACACCACTCAGGCAGAAGGGCTTGAGAATCTTGATCTACTTAAATGACTGGCTGATTCTTGCCTCCTCCTTCCAGGTAGCGGAAGCCCATACTGTGTTAGTAATTCAGCACGTCACACAGTTGGGCTCTGCTATAAACCCAAACAAGAGTGCCCAGTAGCCCAACCAACAAATGCCATATCTTAGCCTGCTGTTGGACTCCCAAGCCATGACAACACAACAGTCAGACAAGTATGTGGATGCGATTCTGCTGCTGACCCGAGAGGTGATGACCACAGTACCGGTGTCGGTGAGGATGGTCACGTCACTCCTTGGGATGATGGTTGTGGTTCTCTGGGTCTGCAATACATCAGGAATCTTCAGCACTGGATCCTTCCCCTTCAACTGGATCCAAAGTGGGACAAACAGCGCAAACTTCACATCCCCATTCGGGTATATCGGGAAGTAACATTCAACCAGCCGTCTCCATGAGGGGGTACAGCAGGTATGTGTTCCTCAGTATGCCCAAAGGATTCCTGAACATGAGGATGAACGGCATGTCCAGGGGAGCCCTGCTTGAGGAGGAATGGGACCCTTTCTCAGAGGTAGCTGAGCAGATCTGGTGTTTGTTCATCCAACTTGTGGCAGACATTTTTGGAAGCAGGAAGAGCACTCTATGCCCTCTCAGGCTCTCCCTGAGGCCGACTGACTATCCCCCACTGAGGTGGATGCACTTGCCCATTCAGTCTGGTCCATTGGCCTGCTTTATACGTTCTCTCCCCAACGTCTATTAATGCAGTTGCCTCACAGGGTTCAAATGTAGCGCCTGTCAATGCTAATCGTGGCATCAGCAAGTCTGGGGGCCAGGTGGTTTCTGGAAATAGTCCAATGGGCAGTGGCAGGCCCATGGCCAATACTGGGGCTGCCCACAGCCTTGCATCAAGCAGGGGCGCCATCCTTCCCAATCCTGGCGCAACCTCTCATGGTTGGGAAATTGAGAAAGTGAGATTGAGTGGTTTAGGCCTCCCTAATAGAGTGGTCTCTGTGATTCAAGGTGCACATGCAGCTTTCACCGTCAAAGCCTATACAGCTTGCTGGCGGATTTTGCAGACTGGTGTCAGACTTGAAACATTGACCTGTGCTTATGCCCCCAGCAAAATATTTTGGGCGGTCTGCAGGGCTTGTTTGAGAACGGTCATACAGCATCCACCCTTGGGGTGTTTGCGACCACAATAACAGTGGACCAAGACAGTTGCGACCCCTTCACAGCCAGGAGCCAACCCTTGGTGAAGCGTTTTCTGTGCGGAGCCTGCAGGCTGAGACCCTCAACTCAATGCGTGACTCCTCATTGGGATCTTCAGACGGTACTCTATGGCCTTGTAGGCCTGCCATTCAAGCTACTGAATCAGACAAAAGTTGTCAATAAAGATGGCCTTCCTTTTGGCTCTGGCTTTGGCTAAGAGGGCAGGTCACTTATGTGCCCTTTATAAACATTTGGCGTGTATGGCCTTTGTTGATGGTAAGGTCTTGGTGGAACCTTTTCGTCCTTTAGTCCGAAGGTCACCACCTCCTTGTTCCAGTCCAGAGTCATGCACCTTAAAACCCGCCCTCCTCCTCATAGCACCATGGAGGAGGAACACCTTCACACTTTGTGCCCAGAGCACGCTCTCTGCCTTTTTTTGGAGCATATGGCTAATCTAAAAAAAATCTGAACATTTGTTTGTCTGTTACGGCGGTCGGGCTCAGGAGGCCCCTCTGTCAGTGCCGTGCCTTGCCCACCAGGTTTGCAAGGCGATCTGCAGAGGTTACTCAGCCGTGGGTCACGCCGCCCCAACAGGTTTGAGGGTGCACTCTACCCAGGCTTTCAGGGGTGTCTCAGCGGAAGATATCTACATTGGCTGCTTCCCGGTCTTCTGCCTCAACTTTTCCGCAGTCATATCTCAGGGATATAACTGTTGGATCAGTATCTCATTCAGTTTTGGGGGCTCTGTCGGCTGACCCCCCCCATTGGAAGCCAACTGATGTTCTTTTTGTTTTGGCCACAGAGAGGAGCTAGACCTTCCAGAAAGCATTGCTTGACCATTAGGCCCGTAGTTGAGCTTTCTCGTGGTTTGATTGGATTGGAACTCCTGTGGTTTGGGACCAACTTGGAATGCACTCATTCTTAATGGCGTTCACCTTAGGTGTAAACCAATAGTGAAACCTGTTAGAGGGCGAAACACTCATGATGTAGAAATAATAGTTACCTGGATGTAACTCCAGTTCTGTGAGTACCAGCGCTGCCCTCTCACAATGAGTCCATCTGGCCCCAGATGTGTGCTGCTAAATTTCAGAGAGGAGGAGCAGAGCGCTTTGCAACTATGCCTCAGAGGCTGCCATGCAAGGCGCCAACCTGCACATCAGGAGCAGTGTGGGGTTCAGTGTCTTGCTCAAGGACACTTTGACACGTTCTCTGGAGGAGCCAGGCATCGAACTGGGAACCTTCTGATTCTTAGGCCGCCCGCCCTACCTCCTGAGCCATGCCGCCCCAACATTTAAGTGTTACTCTAATCGACGCTGTGTTCAGCTGCTCTGCTCCGAGTAAATATAACGGTATCTGGGAGCACAGAGCTTTTTTGTGCAAATAACAAAAAGGTATATGGCATAAAGGAGTGGTGGCGAACAAATCAATGAATGTACTGGTCAGAATTTGCGTTACTAGGTGGTACCAAAGATGTATACATGCAGTGAAATCTTGCAATGAAATCCAGGTTGTCAGAATACGCACTCACATGAACTTAAACACACAAACACAGGAACACTTTCGCACGCTGAAACATCATGAAAATAAATTTGAGCACTGGCCACTCACTCACCCAAAGACCTCCTTAAACAAAACCATTACTAGCCAAGTACAGTAAAATCGCCCCTAACCATGCATGGTAACACTATCTAAAATGTTAAGGGCCATGTCATCCAGGAGAATTTTCAGGGCAACCTGCTGAGAGGCTCCACCTTTCCTTTTCTTCACCGGGCTTCACCCGCAAACTAGCAAAGCCTCTCCTGTTCAGCTAAGCTACACACCTGTAGATGCCAAGCAGCAGGAACAGACCTGTTTTGAATCAGGGAGAAGCGCGTTGGGTCATTCCGGTCAGCAGAAGGCGTAGCATAGCAGTTCTCCAGGATGACAGAAAATCTGTCTGAATCTGCCTCCACTGCTGACACCCCCACATACATGGGGCAACCAAGGGGCAGGACAACTGCCTCTTCATAATAGGGGTCTGTGTAGTTATCGTAGTGGAAGAGGTTCATGACAGCCTTAGGTCTGGCACCAACTCCAACGACTGCATTCTCCTGTGACCTGACAAGTGCCATAGAATGAGAAAACAAATCTAGCTACTGTACATTATTCAAGCAGTATGATTCAAGCAAACAGACCATTTAAATGTGGGTCAATTGAATCAATTTTTTAAAGCATTTCAAAGAAAACATTTTAAGGTGAATGTTTGTCACTGGAATTGGGCTTTATCATTTAAATATTTTCATAAAAGTACACTTATTTAGTCGGAACCCAAACCCAGAACTTCTTTATTGCAAGTCAACAGTGCTAACCACTGCACCACCATGCCGTTCATAATTGGGTGACAGGTTAAACAAGTGAGAAGCTGCTTGACTGGCATTGATGGAAGGGTGGCACTTGTGATTCTAACTTGCAACTCAAGAGGTGAAAATAAAGAGAACTTGTCAGTGCTTGACTGTTCAGCCCAAAATTGCTCCTGAGGTTTAGTCCCATTTCTCTTTCATTTATCCAATTAGCTAGTGTTTTATCTACCATTTCCTCCAGGGCATACTTGAGAAAAGAGACAAATGCTCTCATTGGATCTCTCCTGGTAAAATAAATGTAAAAGATTAAGCTATATCAAAAAAGAACTTCCGTCGAATGTCATGTGATACCCCTCGTAAGGCAGAGGAGCTGCACAGGGAGACTTGATAATTCCAGTATTCACCAGATTTATTGGGAGATTTCTGTACATAGCAGGACTGGGATTGAAAAAACAACCAACAAATCAAGGCAAACACAAAAGTAACTTTGCCATCCTTCCTCACAGGGTCAAGGCAAACGTAAACCAAAATGATAAACAGAAAACGATCACATTAGGCAGCTTTTCCCCATGAATTCCCTTCAGTGAAACAGTGTTTTCCTTTCATGTTCCCAATCTCAAACACCTACTGTACAGTGAAGCAGATTTAGAAGGACTGAGGTGCTGTTCGAGGAGTCACACACATTGCTTAACACATAGAGTGAGCTCCAGAATTATTGGTAGCCCTGATTGCCAATGCAGAACAAAATCTATAAGAAACTATAGCATTCTCCCCATAGGCAAAATGCAGTTTGGCCAGGTTGTGGCTCTACAGGAAATTAACTGGGGAAATACTCTAGGCTCCAGGAATGTTCACAGCTAATTTACCTAAGTCCTGAAAGAACAATTTGACTTTTTGCGTTTGGAAATGTAGTTTTGCCTAATGGTGACATTAAAAATTAATGAGTTTCCTCCTTTATGCAGCAGTAATGATGATGGCACATTTGACAGGATTCCCAATTAAGTGTTTGAGTTATTGCATTCTTAAAAATGAAAAGTTTGGCCTAGTGGAGGTACCGCAGTTAAGGTCATAGGATGACTAACATGAATAATGTACCAGAAACGACCACAAGAAGTGTCACATTATTCCACTCAGAACTGTTTGAGTTATGGAATTTGGAAATGTTAAATTTGCCTGGGTGGTGGAGCAACATGAAATATTATAGAGCTGCCATAATCAATAACTTACCCCTGTATATACCAGAACTGCTAAAAGCAGATTTGACATGATTCCAATAAAAGCTGTTACAGTTATGGCAATTTTTACAAAATTAAAGTTTTCCCCGGAGGTGGCATTGGAGCAAAGCCAAAAGGTGGCCCAAATCAATAACAGCCCCTCTTCATGCACATTTATGCACCAGAAATGATCACAAGAATTATGGCATGATTTCCATCAAAACACTTCGAGTTATTGCATTTAGAAATGAAAAGTCTGACCTGTTGGTTGTGCTACAAGAAAGGTTGTAGAGTCACAGAAAACAATGCGGTTCATGATTCTCTGTGCACCATCATCTGTGATTCCCATAAAACCTGCTATCATACTAACACAAAGGATCTGAGTGGCCAAGCAGTATCCATAATATGCCGTAGAACAAACAACAACATTATAGACAAACTCAAATTGCCAAGATTTTATTGTACTGGAACCATTTCTGTGTGGATTTTGAGGTATGCTTTGGATCACTGCCTTGCTGGAAAGTCGACTTGCAGTCAAGACTTAGACTTCTAACAGAAGCAACCAGAGTGTCCAGCAAAATTGCCTTATTATAAGTGGAATGCATTACGCCATTAATCTTGACCAGAGCCCCCAGACCCCTGGAACTAAAACAGCCCCAAAACATCACTGAACCTCCACAATATTGGACTGAGGATATGTCCTTCTTTCCTTTTCATTTTGACAGCAAACATTCAGTATACAAATATAGTATCTGACCCAAACATTCAATTTTGGCCATATTGGACTATGACATTTTTGTCCAGTCATCTGCTAAATGACCAGTGGCAAATTGCATGTGCTCGCTTCTGTGTCTTGGGGAGCCAGCTTATTGCCATCTCTCCAAAGAGCATGTGGTTATAGAGGCGGCATCTAATGGTACTTTTTGAAACCTGACGACCCCGAGATATTCATAAGGTCTGCAATTCTTTTCCAGTGATTCCAAGAGATTTTTTTGCTTCCGTCATCAACGCATTCCTATCCTGGGGAGTAAAATGCACTTGTATCTGCGATCTTTCAGGTTCTCAATGGTAGCATAGTTTAAAAAAAAAAAAAAAAAACTGAATAAATGCCAAAGCAATGCTCAGTGGCATATTTATTCTGGTCGAGGGTCTTCTTGCAGCCATGGCCAGTGATGTTTTGGGCCTGTTTTAATGCCAGAGGTCCGGGGGCACTGGTGAAGATCGATGGCTTAATGAATTCAATTTTGTGAAAGTCTGTGACCATCCGTTCCTTTTGAACCTCCGGCTCTTTTATTTTCATGGAGCTGGATGACAAAGGGATTCTGCATTTGTGTTACCTCATATTTATACCTTAGTGAAAAAGGAAGTGATGTAATGACACATTATAGTTCCTTGAATCTTTGAACTATAGCTGAATTTGATTCCTAGTAAGAATTCAGTAGATGTTATTCACAATAAATTTTTAGGGTGCCATAATTGTGAAATTGTGATTTGGAGGAAACCAATTTTTGTTAAAATGAAAATATAATTTTGGTTGGTTCCATTGAAACATTAACAAAGTACAGTGTTTTTCACATTGGCAATTTGAGTTCTGCTTTAATGTAATTATTTCCTTTTATCGTAAGTGTAGAGCATTTCCAGTAAGTGGCGCCCATAATTCTGGAGTACACTGTAGGAATGGCCCTCTGACCTTGTCATAAATACATGAAATCCACTTTTTTAACTACACTGGGGTAAAATAATATTGGAATACCCCCATCTTATCCCATGTTCACGAACACTTTTAAAGGAATTAAATTTCTCACTGAGACTGCAAAATCGTGTTCACTGGAGCATCATGTTTCAGAGAGATTGCATGTATCGTGACGTCTGCTGCTCTTGAAATTGAAATATTTGCTGGAAACTTGAAAAAAAAAAAAATCCCATTCAAGGTGCTTGAGTTTGTGCTATAATGTTGAGGGCATGGCAAAATTCTTCATCCACCTAACTTAACACACAGCGCATACTGTAAACGGAGAGAAACTGATCAAACAAAACACAATATATTACATGTCTCACATTTTTATTTCTATACAAATACTATTAGTGTTTAATTTCCCACATTTGCAGAATAAAATCCTCAACAAAAAGTGTTTGTTTATATCAATAATAAGATATCAATAATAAAATGCATAATGTCCCAATAATATTGAATCCTGGTGTAGCCAAATGGGTTTTTTGGCTGCTCTTATTTTCACCTTTCTCTTCTCCTCTGTATGATTATCATTTTGTTTATTATTAGTATAATTAGTATTATTCTTAGTAGTAGGAGCACTTACAGTTCGCGTATGACAGCCACATCCAGACTGGTGTTAGAGTCCAGAGGGTACACGCAGGACACTGCAATTCTCTCCGGAAAGGAAAAGGTCACATTTCCATCGGTAACAGGGTAAACAAATATGGAGTTGGAATATATGGCGTGGGTGTCATTTGTCTGTTAAAGTGTCAGAGACAAATAAGGATTTAAAAATTGAAAATAATTATAATTGGCTAAAAATGGCCATTCAAGCACTATCATTATTAGAGTGTTCTATATACAACTTGACAACAGGGATTCATTCTTAGGATGCAATTAAAATCCTTTGGTGAATTGTATGAATTCTCCCACAAAAAAATGCTCTTCCTGGGCAATGGGAATGAATTTAAAATGATTCAAATGTCTACCATAGTTAGCAAATAAGTTTATAGACATCTACAGTTAGACCTCAAAAAACAATAACTGCTCAGAAAACTGAATTTTCATCACAATTACTGTAATATATTTGGGTATTTATACTGAAATGGGTTCATTGGTTTCTGTTGATTACACAACATTCCATGCAAAAAATTGGAAAAAAAAAAAAAAAAAGCTCAAAAATGTTTTAAAATGCTTTTTAGTATGGGTAAAAAGTGGTTATTGTATTCTAAACCAAAAAAAGCCAATATCACTCAAAAATCTGGGTTAAATTACTTGACCATGTCATTGTTACCCAGAATGACATGCCATTATCCGGGAATGACATACTGCAAGATTTGATTTCAAAGCATTATCATTAAAGGCTTGTTTCGAAAAAAATTTTTTTTTCTACAATCATATATGATACAATGCATGATGAACTGACAACTGTTAAAGAGTTAAAAAATTATTTTTTAAATTTTTAATTTCATGCAACAATGCAACTGTCAAGAATGACACCAACTTGGGGAATCACGGGTTTTCCCATCAAAAAACCACAGGTTAACTCTTAAATTCAATTGCATTTCAATTCTTTTTTGTAAAACAAATAATTGATTGTATAACCAATGTATTCATCACAAGTGAATGTGAAATGAATATTTAAATAACTGTGTAACCAACTTATTTACCACAAGTCTGTTAATGAATGAAGGGGGCATTGAAACAAAGGGTGTGAGTAACTGTGTGAGCGTTTATGTGTGTGTGTGCGAGCGCATATGTGTGTGAGTGACTTCATGTAAGTGTGTGTGCGCATGTGTGTGTGTGTGTGTCAAGGCCTTTTGCAAATAAGTGCAAACCTATTTTGATGAATCTTCTAATTTTTCATTTTTAGTTATATGCCTTTTCACATCACTACTAAATCACAATAATTTGCTCTGTGTTGCTCAAGATGTTCAGCGCTTGCTTTTGAATCTGCATTTTTTTTTCTGGCCCTGAACAGTCTCTCTGCCTCTCTAAAAAAGACAGTAGAATCCAGAAGGACAGAACTGACCTTGGAACATGAAAAGCTATACTGTAAATTTATTAAAACCATAAAGGAAAACCACAGGCTAAAAGACTTTTTACATCATCATAAAACACCTAACATTGATGTACAATTCATTCTAGATATGCATAATATTGTACTTTATTGTTATTTTCAAATGAAGACCCATGTGTAAGATGTATTTAAGTCATATTTGCAAAAAAAAAGGGGTATTTATTTTTTGTTTTATTTAAAAAAAGGGTAGCCCCCTCAGATGCCAAAGGCCTGCTTTCCAGGGGGGGCTCTGTGTTATGGAAAAATTACCTATGAACAAAATATACATAAAATTGACATTTAAAAAAACAAACAAACATAAAAACAAAGAAATTAATTATTACCAAAAAAACAGCAAACAAACAAACAAAATAAAAAATAAGGCAGGCCTACAGTAGTGACTACAGTACAATATCAGATCAACTTAAAATTCAAGATTTTGAAAGAAGGGAAAACTATATTGCAGAAAATTTAAATGAGAGCAAAAGGTATTATGACTCAGAACAATTACATAGGTTTAAAAATATGACATTTAAGATAATACTTTAATGTCCGTTTGCACAGAAATTTGTCTTGCATTACAAGCTCCATCATTAAAAAGACTTTTAAATCATGCTAGACAAAGACAATGTTAAAATGACATACACTACATAAAGTTGTTAAAATCATTCATGCACATGTTGAGGGATGTAGCTTGCAGACATCACTGAGTCCAACAACAGATCAATAAATTACAGGGGGTCTATCTTGCCCCAGGCTGTTGGTTTAGTAAGGACACAGAGTGAGGAAGAAACGAGTACTTATATTTGTTTCTCCTGTAGCTAGGTACTCTAAGTTTCTTTCCAGATGGTTGAAGCTGGTATTCCTCATGTAGCACATGAGAGGGGTCAACTGCAATCTTGTTGGCCAACCTGAGAGTGTGTTTGTTCCAGCTCAGGAAGAACTCTTCCTCCACTGTTTGACCCACCAACTTTGAGCAGATGCTCAGGAGTGTGCATATTCTGGCCTTTAGCTGGACTGAGAGGCTGCAGAGCCATACCGCCCCTCCGTACTATATTATGCTAAGAATTGTTGCTGAGAAAAACTGATGAAGAATGTCCTTGCTGGCACCAAATGACCTAAGTCCCCTCTGAAGATAAATTCGCTGTTGGACTTTATTACAGATGTAATCCACGTGCTGTGACCAACAGAAGGCATTGTCCACATACACCCTCAGATATTTAAAGATGAAGACTGTGTTATAGGTTTACTATTAACGATGACTGGTGCAGGTACATGTTGTAAAAGATGACCTCCTCTGTCTTAACTGGGTTCAGTATGAGAGTGTTGTTATCGCACCACTGGACCACTTTATTGACACTCTCATGATAGAGGTCAGGCTGCATGTCCTTTGTCATCAAAGCCACCGGTGCCGTGTCATCTGAGAATTTGATGAGGTATTGGTCCGGTGTAGTAATGATGCAGTCATTGGTATAAATTGTGAAAAGCAGTGGTGTGCTCACACGTCCCTGTGGAACTCCGCAGCTCGTTGTGATCAGGGGGGAGTGTGTGTTGTTGACCTTGACCAACTGCTGTCTGCCAATAAGAAATGAATAATACCAGTGAATCAGACAAGAATTTATCTCCAACTGATGCATTTTGGCCAAAAGTAGATCAGGTTTTATAGTATTGAAGGCGGAAGAAAAATCTATGAACAATACTCTTGCATACGGCTTGTTGTCATTTGGTAGATCCAGGTGTTTCAGGATAAGATGTGAGAGGGTTGCAACAGCATCCTCAGTGTTCCGTCTGCACTTATCGGCGAACTGATATCGGTCCAGTTTATTCTGTATCGACCCAGAGACCAAGGGGCAAATAATCCTTTCCAGTGACTTCATCAATATAGAGGACAGAGCCACAGGTCTGTAATCATTACTCTCCTTTGGACAGACCTTCTTTGGGAGTGGGATCACATGTGAGGTTTTCCAGGCTGTGGGGACAGTGTAGGTATCCAGTGACTGTTGGAATATGGGCTGCCAAACAGGAGCAAGCTCATTGCTGTATGTCTTTAGGACAGAAGCCGTGATATTATCAGGGCCACTGGACTTCTACATATTGAGGTGTCGGGACGTCCTGGCCACCTGCTCCACTGACACCTGTACTCTGTCCTCAGGGCGTACGGAAACAGCCCTCAGAATGTTCATACAACTCTCTTCAGTCCCAGAGGCCTCAAACCTAGTAAAGAATGTATTCAGCTCTACAGCAAATGCCATTTCATTAGCAGTTACAAAGGCCTTCTGTCTTTTTTTGGCATCCCAGCCATGTTTTTCCTGACACTCCACATTCTCCTAGAGTCATTGGCCTTGAACAATTCCTCCAGTCGGCTGTTGTGCGTGTCTTTTGCCTTCCTTATCTTCCCTCCAAGGGCCCTATCTTATGCCAGAGTCCCTAAACCCGTTATTTGGGGATTTAGCATTGAGTAAGAGGCGTTCCCCCGCAAAAGTTGCTATCTTGCACACCTGCCTATATCCCTAAAAACCTCGCTACCCGTTATATTATGCATAGGCGTGGTTTGGGCGTTACGCCAGTTAAACCAATCAGTGTGCCAAGTGCCATTGCCTTTAGGAGCAGGCTGCGCTATCCCAAATCCTCAAACCGAAACCCGTGATGGAGAGAGGAAGGTCGCCACGTTTCTCCGAGCATGAAGTTTAATTGCTCGTGCATGAGGTCAAATCCAGACAGGGGAGGATCTGTTTTTGTTAAGTTAATCATGAATTGCATTATTATTATTTGACATTGACATATTGCTTAATGTTTGGAATGTAATAAAAAAAAAAACATCAAGCCTACCCCCTCTGTGATGGAAACTTCAAAAAAAAAAAAAAAAAAAAAATGCGTTTCACCATGATTGGGTCATGCCTCCAAGCTCAGCTGAGTGGGTGTTGGAATGACCCACTGGCATAGAAAAATAGCGCCACAGTAGCCCTAATAGCAACGGGTAAGGCATACGGACAGCTGGCAGCGGTGTATACTACATAATTTGCAACCAGGTAACATAATTCCGTCACTGCCTGATGGGAGAGGCGCAGTTTTGTCACGCGTTCTCGTTCTGTGGAAAATACTACTCAGGGCCGGCGCTAGACCTGAAAATTTGGGAGAAAATATCCTTCCCTTTATTGACTACAATTAGTACTGGCTAATTCTAGATGGTTTTTCCCTTATTAACACGTTTTCCAATTCAAGAATAATCAAGTGGCAATTGAAGACGCGGCTTCTCTCCCCCATGCGATCTAACAGCGACAAAATAATGGGCTACATTCAGTACAGAAAAATAATTTAATTATGAATAGGTCTATGCACTGGCACTCAGCAACGGTAATTTTTTTTCCAGCGAGCGCGGCATTTCAGAACTCCTTTGCGAATGAAGCTAATTTCAGCGACAAGTAGGCACACCTGTTTTTGCAGCACGGTCACGCAACTTGCTGTAAAAAAAAAAAAAAAATAGACAGTTGTCCGACTGGAAAATGTAAACGGACGAAACCACGTACTTGTCACCAGAATGACCTTCATTTGCTGAAGAGTTCTGAAATGCCGCTCCCGCTGGAAAAAAAAGTTACCTCGCTGAGTGCCAGTGTATAGACCTAATTATAATTAATTATTTTTCTGAACTGAATGTAGCCCATTTGCTGCTGTTAGATCGCATAGGGGGAGAGAAGCCGTGTCTTCAATTGTCAAATAGGTAGCGGGTAATTTGAAGACCCGCTATACGCTTTCCCTAACTTGCATGGTCAAGATAGCAATTGTCGGGAAAGCGCTTAAACACGCTCACGGGCACACCTCCAGGCACAAATAAAGGATCCGGCAAAAGCGGATAGTGTGGTTGCAAGATAACGTTCAGGGATAGTGGAAGTTGCTAAATCGTAATTCACGGGTTGCGGGTAGTGGCCTCGGGTAAGGCAGTGTGAAAGATAAGGGCTCTATCTTTCACACTGCCCTACCCGCTGCCACTACCCGCCACCCGTGAATTACGATTTAGCAGCCCACTATCCCTACACGGTATCTTGTGCCACACTACCCGCTATACATTATGCAATCCTTTATTTTGCGACTGGAGGTGTGCCCGCGCGCTTTTCCTAAAATTGCTGTCTTGACCACACAGGTTAGGGGAAAGTTATAGCGGGTAATTAAACCACCAAGAACCAATTTGGCAATTGAAGACACGGCTTTCTCCCCTATGCGATCTAACAGCGACAAATGGGCTACATTCAATTCAGAAAAATAATTAATTATAATTAGGTCTATGCACTGGCACTCAGCGACACTTTTTTTTCCAGCGAGAGCGGCATTTCAGAACTCTTCAGCGAATGAAGGTAATTCTGGTGACAAGTACATGGTTTCGTCCGTTTATATTTTCCAGTCGGACAGCTGTCTATTTTTTTTACAGCAAGTTGCGTGACCGTGCTGCAAAAACAGGGGTGCGTACTTGTTGCCGAAATTACCTTCATTCGCAAAAGAGTTCTGAAATGCCGCTCTTGCTGGAAAAAAAATTACCGTTGCTGAGTGCCAGTGCATAGACCTATTTACATTAAATGATTTTTCTGTACTGAAAGTAGCCCATTATTTTGTCGCTGTTAGATCGCATGGGGGAGAGAAGCCGTGTCTTCAATTGCCACTTGATTATTCTTGAATTGGAAATCGTGTTAATAAGGGTAAACCATCTAGAATTAGCTCGGACTAATTGTAGTCAATAAAGGGAAGGATATTTTCTCCCAAATTTTCAGGTCTAGCGCCGGCCCTCAGTATTATTTCCCACAGAACGAGAACGCGTGGCAAAACTGCACCTTTCCCATCAGGCAGTGACGGAATTATGTTACCTGGTTGCAGATAATGTAGTATACACCGCTGCCAGCTGTCCGTATGCCTTACCCGTTGCTGTTAGGGTTACTGTGGCACTATTTTTCTATGCTAGTGGGTCATTCCAACACCCACTCAGCTCAATTGGAGGCATGACCCAATCATGGTGAAACGCATTTTTTTCTTTTTTTTGAAGTGTCCATCACAAAAGGGGTAGGCTTGATGTTTTTTTTTTTTTTTTTAATAACATACCAATCATTAAACAATATATCAATGTCAAATTATAATAATAAACTACAATTCATGATTAACAACAAAAATAGAACCTCACTTGTCTGGATTTGACCTCATGCACGAGCTATGTAACTGCGTCCTCGGAGAAACGTGGCGACCTTCCTCTCTCCATCACGGGTTTCGGTTTGAGGATTTGGGATAGCGCAGCCTGCTCCTAAAAGGCAGTGGCACCTGGCACACTGATTGGTTTAACTGGCGTAACGCCCAAACCACGCCTATGCATAATATAACGGGTAGCGCAGGTGTTTTAGGGATATAGGCAGGTGTGCAAGATAGCAACTTTTCTCACAACAAAAATGAACCATTTGATGCAGGACAAGGCCAAATATTTAAATGCCCTAATATTTGACAGTAGTAGCCCACTGCAGAGAAAGCCACCTGTGGAGCTTTAAGTAATTCTTCCATTTGAATTTGTCAAATATTTGTAGAACTCCAAGGAGCGAGAAAATCTAAGCAGTTTTCTGTAAATAATTAGACTGTGTGAGATTGGTGTGCCATCAAACAATGTCACAAAACACTTGCTGGGAATTTGCAAGGAATTTGGTCTTGAGCACAGTGTTAAATTTAACTCACTTAAAAGTCATGTAATAGTATTTCCAAACACATCAAGGGGATATGCTGATATATAAGTTTATGCTTGAATGGAGAGGTGATCAAGCATGAGAATTCTATCCAGCATTTAGGTCATTCTGTTATGCAAATTAATTCAACAAAGCGGTTATTAAAAAGCGGTTGATGAGCTCTATTATAGAACTAACTGTGTTTTAACTAAATTTAGAGGCTGTAGCAGCAATGTTATGAATTGTTTATTTCGCTCATTTTGCACTTTTTTTTTGGTTGTCCTTTGTGGAACTTGAGTGATAAAAATATTGACCGTTTTCATGTGGCTTGGCGTAAATGCAATACACACAGTATCTTCTTAAAATATTTGTATGGTGGGCCAAATATTGATTGTCAATTATATTTGCAGTTCTTGAGCTTCTATATGAGTATAAAAAAAAGTGGTCTAAGCAATGTGATTACACATTAAATTTTCTTCATACATTTAACAAGCTCTCCCCTGCAAAGGGGTAACAGGAAGTCCAAGTTTTATTCCAAATGAGGTCAACAACTGTAACTGAAAGCTTTCCTGACCAAAGAAATGTAATTAATGATTAATGAAAGATCTTTTCTCCATTCTGAACAGGAACTAAGTGTCTACATGGCAAAGAAACTGAGTGGCTAATAACCTTCCTCTGTTTATTTAACTTTTACAGGAAAGGACCCAAGCGGGTGGAAAAGCAACAAAATTATGTTGATGGAGTTTTTTTTTTTTTTTTTTGTTCATTGTTGTATGCATATAACTCATTCAATTGAAACTTTTCCACTGAGTGCTCACTGCAGAGGATAAGAAATGAAAAAACACCTTGAAGGTGATTTGCTGGCCAGCTAAGATTCAGCTGCGGAGTTCTAAAATAAATTTGGGGAAATCCAATTCGGAGTTTTAACACGAGACAAAAATTCAAAAGGTGGACCACCATATAATTGAAAAAGTCGACTAATAACGTGATCACATTCTAAATTTATTTTTGATTAGGCTGACAAAATCTTTTCCTCTGACTAGTAGTGAGAAGGACGGGGACTTTCAAATAAAAGGTACTGACTGACTGACTGACTTACTGATTGAGCTGACCAGATTTGGGACGATTGTTTACCTTTATGTGCTGGGAGCCCAACAGAAAAACTAGTACAGTTGAATGTTCAATACGTACCCATTCCTGTGAATAATTAGTTAAAAAAAAAAAGTGCATATTGTAACACGGTCTAAAGCAACTCCACCCGGATCTGCTGATGACATGGGGAGTTGTCGTGGCTGGGGCTAATAAGCCCTGACTGTGCATCTCCTCCATGCTTTTAGCGGAACCCTAGACAGAGGTGGATTGCTCAAACATAATTAATTGAAGAAAGAAAAAAAACACTTTGAAAAGATATTATTGTTACTGCCCCATTCATTTTTGACCCAGTATACAGAGGGATACCAAATCATGAATATACTGCAAAAAAAAAAAAAAAAAATATATATATATATTAATGCAAAATTGACAGGAGCTCAGTAGCAAGGATGAGCAAATTTAGTAATTATGAATTTTTAATAAAATTAATTTATCAAGGTGGCACATGCACTGTGATCAACAAGGCAGTGTATTCCAAACAATTCCAATGAAATTGATGATTTTGTAAAACACATTAAGACCGAGGGGACAAAATACCCAAGACAAAGTTCTTGAATTAGGATTTATTCGGCAGGTAAAGAAAGGATCTAAGTGAATTCCATCAACTCTTTTTGCTTGATTTCTTTTTACAAATTTATTGATTTTTATAGATGTTTTAGTTTCCCCATTTTATTATCTGCCAGTTATCCTTGTACACTACTTTGATTCAACTTTGTTGTTTTAAATGTTCTCTGTAAATAGACTTGACTTGACTAACAGTGCTGAAGGATTTGGAAGGTAAATTGTCGGACGAAGAGTCCAAGTTGAGAAAGAAAAAGAAAGTGAAAGATCTTGAGGTCATAAAATTGAATAGAAGGTTATTGTGTATGTGAAAGAAAGAGGCTGATGTACGTAGCAGAAAACAAGACAGTGAAACATTACCAAAGACGGACTAATTAAGTAATATTACACACAAAGCAGAAATGCTGCCTGCATATGCGAAGGCGGTACCTGTCTCTGTCTCTTCTCCGTCTGTTCCACCACAGAGTAGCGGACTATACCCGGTCCTGACAGCCCTGAAGTGGGACCCAGACACCGACTCCTGCCCCGCCAACTCGCCTCGTCAGCCAGTGAACAACGTTCCACCTCCGGACCAACAGCCACCACCCGCCGCCAGAAGAGAACAGTCACCGGATTCAACCGATCGGACAGCCGATCCCAGGCACGACTAACGAACACCGGTGCCTGCTCCACCGCCCTCACCATCCCCACCGGAACAAGGGCTGTCACCAGAACCGTCCGGTACATCGCCTGTCTCTCATTCTGACTCTGCCTCTGAGGCACCCAAGCCTGTGTTTCATTGTTGTGGGTCGTAAATTCAATACTTGCAGTGCACGGCTGGCTCACATAGATGTCACGCACTTAGATTGGGACAATGAGGCTAATGCTGCTTACAGAGGTGTCATTACAGAAATAACAGCTAAAATAGAGACAAGTTTTCCACGTCGCGTGGACATGGACAAGATCCATGCCTGCATGCAGAAACTGGACGAGGGCGCGGAGGACTTCCTGACCTGCCTGACCGAGACGTTCAACACCTACGGAGGCATTCCGCACCAAGGGGACCTTGGGACCACCGCGGGGGCCTGGGAAAGTCAAATGGTAACTGCCTTTTTGCGAGGATTACAACCTGCTATTGTTTCTGCAGTCCGCAAGTCCTGCATCCTGCCGGAAGAAGCGTGTCTGGATGAGATCAAACGAGACGCCATCCATGCGCAACGCATGCTGCGCCATGCCAAGGCCAAGTAAGCAGAGGCAAGGGAAAGCAATCTCCACAAGGCGACGCTGACACTTCTGAAAACTGTGGCCAGCAGAGAAGGAGGGTGCGGCAGAGGAGGAGGCCGTGGCCAGGGACGAGGAACATGGCAAGGGAGGCCACGGGACAGAACAAAGGACACGTGTTACAACTGCAGCAGAACCGGGCACTGGTCCCATGACTGCCCCCATCCATCCCGCCCAAAGAGGGGGACGACTAGGCAGCTCTGCCTACCCCCGACACAATGACTACGAGGCACCTGAGGACCACCAGGAGGTGGACTGACGGGCGGAGCACGGGTCTGTGGTTACACTGATGGACTCGATGGAACCGTTTTCTACTGACACAGGTTGTATGTCTTCCTTATCTTTAGTTCCAATTGACACATGCACCAGCAACAAAGAACTGCTTTGCCAGGACACACAGACATCCGTAGCAGATATAGCGTACACCACACAACTGTTTATGGGCTTACCCCAACTTCAGCTCTTGATTAATGGAACAAACATTACTTTCCTAGTAGACTCATGTGCAACTCATTCATGCCGCACCAGCAGTACCTTACCTACAAAGCCGGCATTGAACGCTAAATGGTTAATGTCTGCTAGTATGTCAGGGCATTGTGCAAAAGAATTTTTCACTGTACCATTGCTGTGCAAAAATGACCAAGGCAGGGAGTTCACTCTTTGGTGCTCTCCGCTGCATGTCAGTTGAATCTTTTGGGACGAGACTTAATGTATAAATTAAGCATAGCTCTGGTATCCACATCTGAAAATGTAGAAGTTCACCAGCAAAATTCAGAACCTCAATATTTCTCTATGTACAAAGACAATTGCAGTCTTTTCCAACTGTCTGAGTCGCACATACAGAATCGGTTGCCACCTGCAGAACAGGTGCTGAAGAAAGCTGAAGCTGCCCCAAGTGTCCACACAGGTCAGCAGCCCTACCGAAACCAGCCCAGGAGACACTCCACCGGCTTCAACATGGTGACTGGGTGCTGATCAGGAAGGTGAAGAGAAAGAACTGGCGAGACAAGCCTTCGTGGGTACATGCAACACATTGTAAAAGGATCATTCCCTTGCCAACCAGAGCAAGCCACTGCCCAGACATCCCGGAAACAAGGACCAATTAGTGGCAAGCAAGATCTTGCACTACCATCCAAGTAGTGGCAAGCGAGATCTTGCACTACCACCCAAGTGGCAGCAAACGAGATTTGTGCCACCAGCTGATGTAGCGGCAAGCGAGCTCTTGTGCTACCAACCAGATGTGACGGCAGACTAGGTTCTGTATCACCAACAAACTAAAAAAATGACTGTCATGTGACTTCGACACAAGGGAAGAGGGTCTCCTCTGGAAAGAGGAACAGTGAGAGACTTTTTGTGTGAAATGAGGCTCTATGTGGCAGCACTTGTTATCATTGTGCCTGTGATACTAGCGATGTTAAATACACCATGTTACACAGACACAGCCACAAACACCACACACACATCAGAATGGCAACCAAAAAAAATATCACACATACTAGACATCGCAGAGCAAAGGGAAAATTGTTAAAATCTTCTGTAAACAAATGTTGTGAAGTCATTAGATTGAACAAAATTGTCCTTGTACGGAAGATAAATATGTATTTTGGTTGATTAAGTTTAATCAAAAGGGGGGAGTGTGAAGGAATTTTTGTTGTTACTGTAATAGTTTTAAAATTCATTGTTGTAGTGTTTAGTGCACTTTGATTTTATTACACTATAGTTTTGCTGCTTAAAAAAAAAATAATAATATATACTTGTTAGAAATGTAAATGCTTACTTTGTACTCAGCTTTAGGCTCCAAGAAAACTGTCTGTGGGAAAGTACGGATAGGAGGGGTGCATGCACCTGCATGGGAGTTAGCCACTCATGTCTGGGAAATGTCCCAACTTAGCAAGATAACAGAATTGTTTCTATCTGTACCAGGCCTTGAAACTCTGAGCCCCTAAGCAGAAAATGTGACTCCTCCAAGCGCATCCCTAGAGCAGAAATCTTCAAAGAATGAAATGTTTGTGTAATTTTGTGATTGATTGCTTGAAGGATGCTTGGCGAGAAGGGTATAATAATTGCTTGTGAAAATTATTCAGCAGAGACCAACCTCTGACTGCTGTGGACACAGAGTCCCCGTTTGCTCTCTCATTCTGCAGAATTATATTGCAATAAACTGTTGATCATGTTTCTTTTAACCTGCTCTAAGACTCTCTTATTACAACTCAAACTAAAAAAAATCCTCCACACCCTCCCTTAGCACCCTCCAGTTAGTACAGTCAAAACAGGCACCCAGTGCTTCTTTGCTCTCCTTCATCCATAATGGTATGATCTTATTCTGAGGTTTACTACAACCCCAATTCCGAAATAGTTGGGACGAAGTGTAAATTGTGAATAAAATCAAAATGCAATGACTCTCAGATCACATAAGCCAGTATGTTATTTACAACAGAACATAGATAACATTTCAAATATTGAAACTGAGACATTTTACATTTTTATCCACAAAATGAGCTCATTTCAAATTTTCTGGCTGCAACATGTCTCAAAAAAGTTGAAACACAGGAAAAAAATGGCTGAAAAAGCAATTAATATATAAGAGAATCAGCTGAAAGAACATTTAGCAAGTAATTACATTAACTGGCATCAGGTATGTAACATGATTGACTATAAAAGGGATGTCTTAGAGAGGCTGAGTCTCTCAGAAGTAAAGATGGCCAGAGGCTCTCCAACCTGTGAAGGCTTGCGTAAAAAAAATTGTGGAAGACTTTAAAAACAATGTTCCTCAACATCAAATTGCAAAGGCCTTGAAGGTCTCGTCATCGACAGTGCATAACATCATCAAAATATTCAGAGAAACTGGAAAAATCCTTGTACGTAAGGGACAATGCCGATGACCTTTACTGGATGCCCGTGATCTTTGGGCCCTCAGACGCCACTGCATCACTCACCGGCATGATTCTGTCATTAACATTACTAAATGGGCCGAGGAATACTCCAAGAAACTGTAAACACAGTCTGCCGTGCCATCCACAGATGCCACCTAAAACTCTATCATCTAAAAAGGAAGCCAATGTTGAGCATGATCCAGAAGCACCACCGTGTTCTGTGGGCCAAGGCTCATTTAAAATGGACTGTAGCAAAGTGGCAAAGTGTCCTGTGGTCAGACGAGTCCAAATTTAACATTCTTGTTGGAAATGATGGGCGTTGTGTCCTACTGGCTAAAGAGGAGAAAGACCACCCCTCCTGCTATCAGCGTTCAGTTCAAAAGCCAGCATCTCTGATGGTATGGGGATGCATTAGCGCATATGGTGTGGGACACTTGCATGTTTTAAAAAGCACCATGAATGCTGAAAGGTGTATAAAAGTTTTAGAGCAACATATGCTCCCCTCTAGATGACATCTATTCCGGGGAAGGCCTTGTGTATTTCAGCAGGACAATGCAAAACCACATACTGCAGCTATTGCAACAGCATGGCTTTGTAGTAGAAGAGTCCGTGTGTTGAACTGGCCTGCCTGCAGTCCTGATCTTTCACTGATTGAGAACATTTGTCGCATAATTAAATGAAAAGTCCATCAAAGGAGACCCAAAACTCTCCAGCAGCTGGAAGTCTGTATTAAATAAGAGTGGGATCAACTTCCAATGGCTAAACTCAAGAAACTTGTCTCCTCAATGCCCAGACGCCTCCACTCTGCGTTAAAAAGAAGAGGAGATGCTACACCATGGTAAACAGGCCCTTGTCCCAACTTTTTTGAGACCTGTAGCAGCCATCAAATTTGAAATGAGCTCATTTTGTGGATAAAATTGTAAAATTTCTCAGTTTCAACATTTGCTGTGTTATCTCTGTTCTATTGTGAATAAAATAGTGGCTGGAGTGATTTGAAAGTCATTGCATTTTGATTTTATTCACAATTTACACTTTGTCCCAACTATTTCAGAATTGGGGTTGTACTTTTCAATTTAGTCCGATATGTTAAGAGAGGGTGAATGATATCATGGTCTGAGCTTGCTATTGGAGGTTTGCTTCTGGATGTGTATGCATCATTAATATTTATGTAACATTTGTCCAGTGTCTTCTCTTTTCTTGTTTTGCATTTTACAACCTGGTGAAAACCTGGCAAAGCCTTCTCCAGGTTGCAGGTGTTCAGGGCCCCGTTTCAGACAGCGGGGTTAGTGGTAACTCTGAGTTTGTTAGCTCAGAGTTGCAGCAAACTCTGAGTTTTCTGGTTCACAATGCGAGTTCAGCCCAACTCTGAATCAGTTACCGCGGCAACATACTCGGTGAAGCTAACCTGCTCGCCGGCAGGTTTTCTTCAAGTTACTCAGAGTTTCTTCTCTTCCTGACACTGCAGACTGAGGAGATGTTAGACATGGCGTGTCCGTTCCTTGAAGAGGCAGTGGACATTGAAGCGCAAATACTGAGAAGAATTCTCCGTTAGGAGAGTTATCCGACCACGTTTGGATGTTTTATCGTTTCCGGACGAATATTTGTTTGAACGTTCCGTGTCTCAGTGGAATCTATAATTTATTTCAACAAAATTTTCAGCCCGCATATTGCTCGTGTGACGCACCGAGGACATTCTCTCAGTTCAGAAAAAAATTGCGTAGTTCTTCGTTTTTCAATTTTTATTTATTTGTTTTTTTTTATTTATTTTATTTTATTTTTGCAAACGGCAGTTTTCATGATAGTTCTGTTTTATAACGGAAAGAAACAACCCCGACTTAATTCATTAAAGGCACAGTCAGTTTCTACCACGAGTAAGCTCTTCGAAGTACGAAAGGAAGTTCCCGATGACGTAGGTTCATGAACAGGGCCACTCCCAATGCGCCTTCCTATTCGTCCTTACGCCTATATATACCTCCTATATTCCCACAATCCCCGCTCGTCTCGATTCTACGTCGTTCACTCGCTAACCAGATAGCCAACGCACAGCAAGAGCTCGCTTACCCGAAGCACGAAAACCGAAACTCTACTGAGTCCCTTGGACGCAGAATAATTCATAACCACGCTTCTCCCTCAAGATCCATTATTCACAACCGACACCGGAGCCGTAGCTACTCGCCACTGGTTACCCTATCATGTCCATCTAGTATAAATTTAACCAGCCTCCGTATTTCAGAACTTATTAATTAAAAAATTTTATCGATAGAGTCAGTAATAATGGTGAGGTAATATCTCATTGTTTCTCGGGCAAATAAATCATATCAAATAATTCGGCCTCCAAACGCCAAATTAATACGCAAGGGACACTTAGTAAATGAAATTGTGATGAAAGAAAAAGACTTTCCAAGCATCCCAACTCAAATGCACGCAACGTCATGTCGCCAATGCGAATCACATCTCGACACGGAGCTTCGCTGGGGGGGAGGACCCGACGTACTCGACACACGCCTCCCCCAACGTACTCGACACACGCCTCGATGCCTCGACGCAATCCATAACATCACTAGCTGTCACCACAGCATCCAAATGAGGAGTGCTGTACCAAATAATTAAAATCCTCAGCCGCTGGACATAGAACTCGTATACAAACTACGCTGAACAAAAATATAAACGCCCCATGTCAAATTTTTGAGTTTTTATTAACATTAGGGTCATGCAGTATATGAAGCGAATCAAAATTAATTTTTGTCAATGACTAATCTTCAGATCACTGTCCATTACATCTTGATATTGGAATCTGCAAAGGAGTGACAATCCTTTGAACACGTTGTGGGTCAGGTTGAAGAAATTGAATGCTCAATATCTTGTGTGTCCACCATTTGCGTCTCTCAGAGCAACGCATCTCCTTTGCATGATCAGGTTGTCTATCGTGGCCTGTGGAATGTTATTCCATTCTTCCCGGAGGGCTACACGGAGCTGGCGCACATTATCCGGAACTGGAACACGGTCGCGGACACTGACACGTCGATCCAGAACATCCCAAAGATGCTCTATGGGCGACATGTCCAGCGAATACGCAGGCCAGTCCAGAACTGGAATGTGCTCTGCTTCAAGGAACTGCATGCAGACCGCTCTGGTGGACATCCCTGCATCCAGCATGCCAATGGCACGTTCCCGCATAACCTGAGACATCTGAGGCATGATGACTTTTGTCAAAATTTGACATTTTGGGGTGGCCTTTTATTGTCCCCAGTGTAAGGAGTGTCTGGGTACTGCTCATTCTGTCTGATCACCGTCTGGAAATGCCACACCCGTGTACTGAGTGAAATCACTGCATCACTGAGCAAATACTCACTGACAGAGAAATGGATTACACAATGGTGCACAAATCAAGAGAAATATCCCTATTGTACAAGTAAAAGTCAGCATATGCTCACTTAGAGTTGTTAACTCCATGAGGCATCAACATTTGACATGGGGCGTTTATATTTTTGTTCAGTGTATATTCACATTAATTTTGCTGACTTACGTGGACTTACGTAGAGACCATCTCTCGTTGATCCATTAACACTTTTTTGGGCTTAGGAGCCACACGAACTCCGACAAGAGACGCGAGCCCCAACCGCTTATTTGCGTCCTGCAAGAACAAATGTAGTAGTTAATATTTTGTATGTTGCTCGAACAAGTAAAATCATCCACCTGTTATCCCCTCATCCACCTGTAACTGATGCTTCAGCATTTGGATTTCTAATTTAGTTTTCTGCATTCTTAATTTCACCTTCATTTGGTTGTTTTTTAATACTCTCGCATTGACTCGGTCAGCGATTTTCTGCCACACAAACTCACGCTCTATTGCAGCGGCAACTGTACTTTTTTTTTAAAATAAGTGTTCGTACTCAGCTTATGCCTTTATTAATTTGTCCAACTCTGCAGGAGAAAATTGAGACGCGCGACTTTTTTTTCTCCACCGTTGCCATGGTGAATCGTGTTATCTATAGGCCTATTCCATTGATGAGGGCTTCTCATATCCTCGTGCACACGCCTGACAGTGGCGTGAGTTAACTCAGAGTTGATTCAACCAAGTATTATCACCGGATCTGAACCCGAAAACCCCGCGGTCAGCAACTCAGAGTAAGTCAACTCACAGTCACAGAACAAACTCAGAGTTTGTTTACCCTGCATTCTGAAACGGGGCCCAGATCTTCAAGGAGAATGGCCGGGGCTTCAAGGAATTGTTGCTGCAGGTTACACACATAATCTGCAATTTCAGTTGCAGCCCGGTGTATATTGCTACTTGGTGGGACGTACACAACAAATAAATGAATGTAACCAAATTCCCGTGGAAGATAGAATGGTCGAAGCCCAACTGCCAGCAATTCAAAGTCCTTGTGATATTTTACATGCTTGATTGAGTATTGACGGCACCATCGGTCATTAATATATGCACAGACCCCGCCCCCTCGGCTCTTACCAGAGTTTTCATTTCTGTCTGCGCGAATTAAAGAAAAGCCAGAAATGTCAAAAAGAGAGTCTGATAGGGCGGCATGCTGCCAGGTTTCAGAAAAGCATAGTAGAGCCGCCTCACGGAATTCAAAGGAATACCTAGCATGTGTTCTGATCTCCTCGATTTTGTCCTGAATGGAGCGTAAATTAGCCAGGATAATTGCAGGTGACGCTGGTTTGAATTTTCATTGCCGCAGTCTCATTCTACGTCGACCCGTCTCCCCCACCTCCTCCTCAAGGTTGGTCAACCTGCGTTGCTGGAGGCCGAAGGGAACAGTTGGACTCTTTACCATTGCGGGTGCGTTGATCTTTTCGACTCTTTCGGCACTTCGTCCAGCAATTCCCGAGCAATATGATCCGAATCTCTCAAGGTAGTATTCCGGAGAGATAAAAGTATATTACGAGCGTAGACAACAGGTTGTTTGTTGCGTTGGTCCCCGAATCATGGTCTCCCCCACCAACTGCATTGACACACACAGTCCAACGAGGAGTATAAAGTTATCTACAGACCCCGTTTCTCCAAGACTCCGTTGTTTTCAGTACAGCCTCAGTCATTTGCATGGTGATTCCCCAGTTTTGGGTTTCGGATCGAAAAGTGGACTACTGATAGAGCAACGCGTACAATAAAAATAAAATCGACTACTAATAATGTAAGACTCTCCACAATATCTAAATTTAATTCTTGGTTCCACACTTTGTCAACCAATTCTGTTCAAAAGCTCATCGTATGGTGTATAAAAATCAGCATTTAAAACTTATCGAGCCAATCTATTCTGACTTTCTTGCAATTTTTGTAAAAGGTATGTGTTTGTGACACTACTCCAAACAGTAATGCAATAATCAGTACGAGATAATATAAAAAAAATACAGATGATGTAAATGTGAACGAGAAAGGAAAGGGCGAATTCTGCAAATACATGCTCTATCTCCAGATATTTTGTATACAGTGTTCAAAATATGCAGACCAACCAAAATACTGTTCAAATACCACACCTAGAGACAACATATCAGGGACATTTTCAATAACACTGTCTCTATAAAAAATAACAAACTGGTCATTTCCAAAAAACATATCTTACAACAGTATTAAAAGCCAGGATGGCCAGAGCATCATCTGATACCAAAAATTTCTCAGCCCAAGCATTCAGGTCCTGTGTATTGGTGTGTTACCATCATCTAAATTCACTGAATTTTAGTGCAAGAAATACCAAAGTTCATAATGTTCGAGCAAGAAGTACCCCAGCTCATGACTGCTCAATCAAAATGCTAGTATGTGTCATGTGACTAGCTTTGAAAATGGCAGCCATGGAGGCTGGACAGCATGGTACGAATGCTTCATCTGTTAAAAGTACTCAAGTCTGCAAAATGATTGAAAAGTTTGACCCCCAAAATCTCAGAAGTGTTATTTTGTGACTTAATTACTTCTTACTCACATGTCTTAAATTTGTCACTCGCTTTCCTGTCAGGCTTCTATCTGATCTGCTTCAGTGTGCGGTTTTCCTACGTTACCCAGAATGACTTTCACCTTGCCCCTCTCCCTCTCTTTCAATCGCCCGCGAAGCCCGAATGATGCATTCTGGGTATAACGAGCCGGATAGCACGGCAAAATTGCCGCTTGGTTTCGCCAAATTGCTGATTTCTCTCAGTAGGAATACTGCAAAAAATTTGATTTGCAGTGATTCTAAGACAGAATCCCTGATTTGCTGTTTCTAAGGGGATGAAACTAATATATGATACTTTTGGTTGATGCTACAGAAGACGTCTCTCCTGTTAATCTCTACAGTGATTGCGACAGCGATGTCAACAAAAATCGACTTCAGCTTCGATACTACTCGAAAAAGTAAAGATGGACCTGGGATGCATTGTACACTACCAGTCAAAAGTTTTAGGACACCCCAATTTTTCCAGTTTTTTAATAGAAAATTCTGCAATTTAATGTCTCATTGTACTCTGGAATGAAAGCATAGACATGATAGAACAAATTAACATTTGAAGTTAAAAAAGAAATCATGGAATCAATTAATAAACCAAAATGTATTTTAAACTTTTGACTCAAAGTAGCCACCTTTGGCAGATATAAAGGCTGAATACACTCGTGGCATTCTTTCTACAATGGAAATCAAATATTCTTCAGAAAGTTCTTCCCAACTCTGTTACAGAAGTTCCCATAAATGTGTGGCACTTGTAGGTTGCTTTGCTTTCACTCTTCTGTCCGGTTCATCCAAAACCATCTAAATGGGGTACAAGACTGGAGACTGTCCTGGCCACTCAATGTTTTCAAGCTTACCATCTTGTTCTTCTTTCCTATGATAGTTCTGGCAGAGCTTGGACTTATGTCTTGGGTCATTATCTTGCTGTAGGATAAACTCCTGATTGACTAGGCACATACTAGAGGGCACTGCCTGGCGCTGCAGAATGCTGTGGTAGCCGTTTTGGTTCAGGGTGCCTTTCACTCGATAAGTCACTGACCCTGGATCCAGCAAACCAGCCCCAGATCATCATGCTTCCTCCTCCATGTTTGACAGTTGGTGTCACACACTAAGGAACCATCCTTTCATCTACTCGACGGCGTAAAAAAAACCTGGGTAACCTTACCTTTTGTTTAAAACTTCCGACAGTTCACCACTTACCTTTATGCCATTTCAGCAAATCGTTAGACTGGAACTGCATAATTTTCAATAAAAAACTGGAAAAATTGGAGTGTCCAAAAACTTTTGACTGTAAGTGTAAATCACAATTAGGAAAATTTCCAGGAGTTTTAGCCTGTAGTTTTCCTAAACCCCTTTGTGCAGATGCAGACGTCAACGTCTATGGAACTGCAAATTTAAGCACGCAGTTACAGTACTCGATTACTAGATGGCACCCCCGGATCAGTTATTGAATATTCACAAGCAAGTAGAGTTCAAACACGGTTTAGAACATGGAGAAGTTCACTCCAATCCATGTTTTTCAACAGTTGCATGAATTTAACTCCTCAGCTAAGCCTGATGTGCAAACTGGTCAATATCCTTGCCCATAGTATCGACCCAGCAGTTTAAAAAAATTATCTCTTGTGACAGAAAAAATCGTTGTCCTCTATAGCAACCACTTTACCTACAGTGAGCAAACGGTATTCCAATTAGTAGTTCAGAAAAATCAGTTTTCTGAAGCAAAAAATTCAACATGGTATTGATTCTCTCATATTCTACTGTCAATTACAGTCATCACATACAAAAAATGCGTAGTTCCCTACCGTGGATTTACGTGTAGATTCCTTCATCGACAAATTCAACGCTTCCTTAATATCCACCCAAGTACTGGTGTTGATAGCCAATCACTCAATTATATAATCAGGCTCTCCTGCGCAACTGCACAGTTATAGTTCACACCCTCGTGAAACTTCCCCGGTAACGATGTATTGATTGGCTCGTTTCTTATCCAATTCCCGAGTGTTTAAACGTTCCACACAAGGACTGTATAAAACATGGACAGCCGAACGTCTCCTGAAAAGTAAAGCCAAAACGTCTCGATCGCCAACTACTGGCAGGCTGCAGTACAAATTATAAGCCCGCCCCCTCTATGTTAGTGGAGAGGAGAAGTGCGACGCAGAAAAAATTGCATACATGAAAAATAGTTTTTTTCTGAAGATGGTTTCTTCCTTTTTAAGAAGTTCTTACCATGCTGATCTATATTCTAGCGTCAATTTTTTAGATAAGTTTGCTGTAAACTTTTTATTTGATATTATGCAAAAGGGGCTTCGAGTCCACATAAGAGAAAGTGTAGGGCTGTTGCATTGCTAAGTTAACTATCATAGAGAATGAATTGCCGGTCCCCCAAACTAGGATGATTATCTTCAATTGCGATTATGTTTCCTTCTTAAGAAATACAACATTAGCTAACGGTAAGATATGCGACTTATTAACCACAGCAAGCTAACTTTGGTGAGAAGGACAGTTTATTTTAATTCAAAATTCGATCTACCGTTCTAACGTGTTGAAAAATTAAAAGTTCGACCCATTACTCAACGAGAACATGTACATAGGAAATGACACTTTCCCGGCGGAACGTGATTTAGAAAATACAACGAAAGTCGGCGTTCTATACTCGCCACTCGCAACATTGGGTAAGTGACAGTTGAGAACATTGACTGGAGCTAGCTATGTGGCCGAAGTGGCAAAAATCTGCGTTACTTAATGTAATTAGCTACATACCTAGCTTGTTAAGCAAGATTCAGTGACAAGATATCATAGATAGCCAGTTAGGTACTTAAACTAATTTCGAACCAGATGACTGGGGTGGGGTCTGTTTAGCCATAGAGTCTATTTACCTTATTAACGACCGAATAGTTACGCTGCCGGCAGTTAGGTTCTTTCACTTTACTATGGTAAACTGTACCGTCTCCGTGTGAGAGCTGGCTATTACGGGCACTTACGTTAATAGCATAGCTGCCAGCCTAGGTTAGAAGTTCAGGGGGCTGTTCCGGTGGGTGTGTGGGCGGGATTTGATAGCGGGGCTCTACTCCCCGATCACTACTGCGCCGACTCAGGCTCCAAATGTGCAACATGGCAGCAACCGTATCGCGGATATTTTGGCTCCATTTTTGTTGAATGGGAGTGAATGGAGACGCGTTGTCCATGTTTTATACAGTCCTTGGTTCCAAAGTAACAGAAACACATTTATTGGACAAACATAAGAGCATGCAAGCCTATGCGTATCAGCAAGGTAGGTTGTATCCAGTATCCGTTCAACGTTGAGCAGGATTGCGCAGCTGAAAATGACGCGATTTATAGAAAACAAGAGGCTCCTCAGAGCCTGTACTCGGGCCGGGTCTAGGCCTGGGCCAATCCATATATATGTATATATATATATATATATTTAGAACACTAGATTGTTGATGATGTAATATTTACATTATCCAAAGTGAAGTACCCAGCCGCCATATTGATACACCCAACTTCTTCATAAAAATGAATGGTTTCCTATGAGGCCAATTTCAAATAAGTCAATATAAGAATTAAAATGCCGAGATGTGCGGCTGCCTTTTGCAGCAATAGTCATTTAAAGGGCTGTAATAAAACGTTTCATGTGTAAGTTAACGTAGAAACGCAAATTTGTCACTTTTTAATAGAAAAAATCGCGTTCGCTTGCTAGCTAGCTAATTAGCCATCCCTTTGACTTAAAGGGGACCTATTATGCTGATCCTTCTTTTAATACATATTAGTAATGTTATAATGTTGGTTGTCCATGCTCAACCTCTTAAAAGTTTCTAAACATAAGATACAGGGGTTTTGCCGTAATCCATGAACGTGATTTCGTGAGCGTGATTTCCTCTCTGAACAGCTCCTCCCGAGATCTTCACAAGATCTGGGCAAAACCTGACGTCAGGTTGTGCCATCCAATTAGTACAGACCTAGCCAGAGCCAACCACTGCGCTGGACCTGCCCACACCGGAAACTATTCTAGCAGGCACGAACAACAGCAGATCATACTATGCCTTTGTAGCGTCGACACTTTTGGAAATACAAAAGAAGAACCGCAGATCATTTGAGGTGCAATTTTGTTAGTATCTCTCCCAAAGCTACTTGTCCCTTTACTTTTGGACTCAAAGAAAAACAAATATTTCTCTTCGAAAAGACGATGCCACCAGAAATCAGTGGGTAGCTTTTTTTGTTTGCTGGCAGCAAACAGCCACGGCCAAAGGGAACGTTAGCTGCTTGTGCTCAGCATTTCACCAAAGACAGCTTTGTCAATAAAGGATAATTCGACAGAGGATAAGCGTTTCAGCTGCTTCTCAATCCTGAAGCAGCTGCATCGATCAAGCGCTCGGAGCCACAAGCTGTAAGTAACCATATAACAGCAAATAATGTAAGTGAAGCTAACGTGTTACGGGTGGCTAACAGGACCGCTAGCGATAGTTAGCACTAACAACTGGCCTCAAACGCAGGCTTTGTAAAATATCTGAAGATAAAGCCAGTATCGGTCGCGACTGTCTGTGACTCACAGACACAGAAGCTGTAAGTTGCTTTTACTGCATAAGCCAACCTGATGTGATAACCAGTTGATTGTGGCTGTAGCACAGCGGCTAACGTAGCCAAGTTACTGTTGCTAATGTTTGTGTCCTAAATATGCAAGAGTGATATCAGGGGAAATTCTACAGAAGATGTGTGAACATAAACCTCATTTGAAGCTAACTTTTAATACTTGTTTGTAATTTGGATGCTTGGTACAATTGTTCACAGTAACAGAACTTGCTGTCTGTAAAACCCGTATTGCAAGGGTTTGTCTCTGTGGTTATGACCGCTCGGTTACCAGCTACTGCATGTTAGTTTGCGTGCCGTGCTAATTAAAAATGCTCCTGGTTAACTTATATGCAGTAATTCTGATCGGCATGCTTGTGTTACTTCGGTAAGCATCAATGTGGCAGTTTCATCATAACGTTGCCCGATTGTAGCCACTACAGTTAGTGATCGCTTCACTTATCCATGACCAGGATCAGCCGGATACTTCACAAATGTCTGAGCAAACTCTCTGGTGCTACCATGAAAGCAATGCGAAACGCAGAAGCTCTACCGGTTTACAAATGATTTCTCTGCACTACCTTGACATAATTTCATCCCCCTTTAGAAATTGTTGTGGCTAATAAAAAGCCGAAAAAGGCGGAGATTAAATAGGTAATTCTTTCCTGTAGAAGTGATCAATTCGCTAGCTCCACATAAGCAACTTGTCCGCGTTAACGGAACTTACGGTCTGCAAAACCTGTAGTATGTTCATAACATAACCAAGCTCTCTCTAGCTGTCGCGTACTATCCATAAAGCTGCTTCACATCAGACACCAAACGAATTTTTCGCGCGACAGATTACATTCAAAGTCATGACCGCTTATCAGCTACTGCATGTTAGTTCGCGTGCTCTGCAAATTAAGAATGCTTCTGGTTAACTTATATGCAGCAATTATGATCGGTATGCTTGTGTTACTTCGGTAAGCATCAATGTGACAGTTTCATCATAACGTTGCCTGATTGTAGCCACTCCAGTTGAAGCTAAACGGAGAGGTGTTGTTTGTGTCTGCCGAGTTGGGCTGCAGTTAGACCAGACGAAGATTTTGCAGAGCTTGGGGTGCGTTTTTGGGTGCTTATGAAACGATTGCTTTACTTATCCATGACCGGGGTCAGCCTGATACATCTCCAATGTCTGGGCAAGCTCTCTGATGCTACTGGTGAAAGCAGTGGGGAAGCGCACAGGCTATAACGTGTCCGGTATAACAAACGATTTCTTTGCATTCCCATCGATTGAATATTAAATTCTTTCCTGTAAAAGTGATCGATTTGCTAGCTCCACATAAGCAACGGTTCACGCAGACGGAACTTACGGTCTGTAAAACCTGTATTATGTTCATGACATAACCGGAGCTCTATCTAGCTCTCTTGACGCTATCCATAATGCGCCCATTTTCCGCGAGGAAAAGCTGGTCATTCTGAAGCAATAAGTTAACCATTACCACAGGCAATTTCCGAAAAGGTCGTTTAACTTGGAGCTTTCGCCCCTCCGTCATATACCAGCGCGGAAGCTGTTCGTTGCTCCATGCTAACAACACACCACAGCTATGCACACGACACAGCAGGTCCTAATACACACCGAAGCAGTCCATAAGCTGTTGGTCCACTTTTAGCTGCTCCTCACTGTCCATGTTTCCCTCTAAACTCAGACCCACCGGATTTCTACGGTCTCCGGTCTACACTTGGGCATGTCGACCCGTTCTACAAATGTGTCTATATGGGGTGGATTCTAGCTTTCCCTGCATCCTAGCTATAAAGTAAAAAAAAAACCGCTGTAGCAAACTGTAGCCGATAGCAAATTTGAGCTTGAGCTGCCAGATTTTCGCACTGCGTCCTCCACTTTCGCCGCTGCGTTTGTTAGAACAAGTTCATTTCATTAGATCTATATTCAAGTATCAGGTTAGATTGCGGAATTTTCCCGCTGCTTCCTTATCAGATTGCAGACGTGTCTCGCGTTTCACTCTGGCGAGCCAGACCCGGAAAACTGCGTTCTGCAGCCTCGTCTTGCCCAACTCCGCCCTCCACAGAGCTGGCCAGTCAGAAGAAAGTAGGCACATGGGGAGTAGGGGCCATAGCGGAAGAGCCACCCCAATGAGGCGTTTCAGGCAGAGACTACAATGGACTACAAATGGGGTTTTCTGAGGATGGCAGTATGAGCTAAATAAAGGACCCTGTTTGGGCTTTGAACGATCAGGAGTACTCTAGGGGAGTCCAAGATCAAAATATAACCTTGGAAATATAGCATCCGAGGTCCCCTTTAAATAGACCGCTGACTAAAGCAAACGCTAGCCATCGATAACGGTCTCCAGCGAGCTACCTTGGTACCCTTACCGTCGCGGGGACTGCATTGACTAAGCAGTTAATAAAATGAACAAGGTGGCTAAATAGCTAGCTACTTGTAATTGACATTCAAGGACAATATTTCTTACCTGCATAGTATTTAAAACAGTGGACAAGTCGCTTTGTCTGTTTATACAGAGTTCCAAAAGACAAGGAGGGGAGAAAGGCTTGGCTGTTAGAAATCGGGAGAAAAAAACCTTTCTCTATCCCCTCAATTCGTGCTGTGCAGTGATTATTTTTTGAGAGCAGTGTTACAATCGGACAGGGGCAAAGATAATGCTTAGTAAAGGAGTAGCCAGAGTTAACAAGCGGTTCCTTTTAACAACGTTGGCATTAGCCATATGATTCAGTATGAACAATTCGGTCAATGGCAGATATGCTCAATCAGGGTACAATGAAGTGAGGAAACCAGAGAGTAACTTGATAACGTATACGGACATTCATCGAAGTTGCTTATAACGGCGAAAACTTCGAAGCAATTATCTTATCAGAGGGTAATTAAAAGCCTCGGTCACCTTAACTGAACTTTTGTGCTCGCACTTGAACGTTGACACCGAGTAACATTTCGATCTTCCCTTTAGTAAGTGTGCCGCTTTCCATCCTCCAAAAAAGCACATATTTAGGGAGAGAAAATTTTGCTCTGCACAGCGATACCAAAATCACCCCGACTCGCACGCAAGTGTTTTTGAAAATATAATTTTACAGTAGGCGAAAATGAATGGGAGTGTACGTGCGAATTTAACTTCCCGGTGTATGCGCGCCTGGAACAAAAGGCGCATCTCAAAGCCTAGGCTGCATCCTTCAAAGGCTGCATTTTTTTTTAAAAGATTATTTTTTGGGAATTTTGCCTTTATTTGAAGTTATACAGTGTAGAGAGACAGGAAAGTTGGGGAGAAGAATGGGGGAAGACATGCAGCAAATGACCTGCGCTGGAATCGAACCCAGGTCTCTGCGGGAAGGACACAGCCTTTATGGTACGCGCGCTTAGACCGATGAGCCACCGGGGCGCCCCCCAAAGGCTGCATTTTTAGGGGTCGTCACTTAATTCCATCCGCCAAACTGACATGACGTCATTTCATCTCCATTAAACAGCTTTAATTTAAGCAAGTCGTCTCTGGTTTCCCTAACCCTAACCTTAACTCTAACCCCTAACCCTAAACTCAGCCCCAAACCCAACCCTTACATTAAATTTAACCTTGTCCCTAACTCTTAATGTTAGTTTGGCAATTGGAAGTAAGTAATGACCCCTTAAAATGCAGCCTTCGAAGGATGCAGCCTACACTTTGAGATGCACCCAGATTCTTCACTTGAGCGTACCCTATCAGCAATGTAGTGTTCTATCGGGCCAATCGCGAAACCGCGCGCACGCATGAGCAGGACAATCGCGACCCCAAAAAAAAAAAAAAGAAGATCCGGAGCCGAAACTTAGTGGCCTACCGGCCCGAGTAATAAAAAGAGTCCCTAAACCGGCCTGAAATATTCAGTTACATTTACAGGATTTAAATGAGGTAAGGACATGGTCAATGGGAATTATTTCGAATGAAACTGGACCGGAGGGTTCCTTCTACTGGATACAACTGATGTTCAACAGCACTGATATTGATAGATTCATGCTAAACTCAACCAGAAAATCATTAGTTCATATTAAATTCCATGCCTCAAAATTTTATTTGTGTTAAATATATGATTATTTTATGATCTGACAGTGCACCATTTTGAGGGATCTCACACTTTGGGGAACCACCTGGATAGCTGTCTAATTTGGCTCATAGCAAGTAGGTAATCTAGAATGCAATGTTCAAAATATATTACACTTGTGGACAAGGAGTTTATGATCCCAGAAATGTATAGATTTAAGCCCCAGCTGTTTTTCAATTCTCAGTATTATTTTTTTTGCAATCTCAATGTTGAATTTTCATGAAGATGTTTTGTGTTTGCAGCCCCTTTTCTCTACCAAAATCATGAAAATAAACTGAAATACGATGGGAGTCTAAATGCTTCAAGTGTCTAGACTCAGTCCAGCCACTCCTTTCCTGTCTGTGAAGCTGCAATCTTGAATTATAAAGCCTTAAATAAGGTAACCCCCCACATAGCCATATTTGGCTTCTGCGCGAAGGGGTTAAATATTAGATTATAGAATTATTATTTATTAATTATGTGGAAAATTACCTCAGAAAAATCAATGATGATGACCTGTGTTGCCATCATTGAATTATATGAATTGAAGATAAATAATTACAAAAAATGCCATAAAAGATCAAAAAATGCATAATTATGTTATTAATATAACATAACAATGTCAACTCAAAGCCTAAAAAGCTAAAAATACTGACAAAACTATTTTTATTTGCATATGAAGAGTTTGTTTCTAAAACTCAATATATCCATTTTACTAATTTTGAGTAAATCAGCTTTTTCTATGTTGGTGCCTACTGCATTTTTATAGAAAAACACAAACTTTGACCAGGAAAAATTACACCTTTTAGTATGAATTTATAATAACGGATTTTTGCACCATGTGTAAGAAGCACAGGGCTATCGCTCCATGGAATTATCTAATTTTTTTTGTCATTTTGGCACTTATTGCGTTTTGGAAACAAACTCTTCATATCCATTCTGGATAACAGAGGACATGTCCTGGGTAACATAAGGTCTTTGTTCTCCAGGAAGGACAAACAACCTATTTTTCATAATCAGGCACCAACATGGCCTACTGTGGAGAAAGATAACTTAACCTTCACTGTATCAGTATCATATTTCATAACAAATAGTTTGTATAAATGAAAACATCGTAAATGTTTTTATGAAAGACATAATTTTGCAACATAATGCACCAGTGACCAAAGAGTTCAAAATATAAACATTTTAAGAGAGACTTACTGACCTTTCCATACGTTTTGGGGATCCTTCTGTATCTTCTGTTTGATGCAATAACTTATCACAAGACCATTCAAATGCATTATGGTAATAAACAGCAACTACACATCTTGTCCTGGAAGGACATTAGGGAAATCTAAATTTGGGGACAAAAGTCTTTCGTGCATAAAAATGTAAATAAGTTCAGTATTGTTAGTATATTTGTAGGTATCATTGCAAACATGAGCAAAAGTATGTCCAAGTAAATAATGAATGCTTTTACAAATTTTTTGACATTTTTGGAATATTTTACACTAACATTGAAAGCCCAGATCTTACCCAGGAAGGACACTTTGATACTTTTGAGCTAAATAGCTCCTTGAATTTTCAGGTCTGACAATGGTTACTCATATGAGTCAGTTGAGTAATATAATGTAGTTTTTTTAATGTTTTTATATCTTTAACATTATAAAAATGCCTCAGATGCCAGAACTGACATGCCACATCTTTGGCCCTTACATTTGGCCCATGCCACATCTTTGGCCAAAATAATTATAAGCACGAGGACTGCATGAGGGTCGGACAAGTGTGAGTTACTGCCAGAAGATTGTCCAGGGGTCAGTAAGTGAAAAGAAAATAAACAAAAAGTACCGAGGAGGGCCTTTACTCTCTGCACATACTGTAGATTTCCTACCCGTGGCAACTGACCTTCACAAAAATGGCTCTATCTACGTGCCTTTGCAAATGGAAACGTGACATTAATGTAATTCACAACTTTTGTCCATCGCTAATAGGCATATTCATTGCCTTTGCCCAGTATATAGCTGCTATTTATACAACTGTAAAAGAATTGCTACAAAATGTTCTGAACAGCACATTAGGGGGTGTGTCAATGAATAAAGCTGGCACTGTGCCATTTGTTAAAGACCTTGCTTGCATTTTGATCAGCTCAGATCACCTTTTAACACAAATGCTTTCAATCGATGGTGGAGTCATGCAACTGAATCGTAGCCAGCAGAGCTGTTCACTAATAAACGTTTATTGTTTCTTTCTCCTTAAAAGTTTTGTTCTGTACCTTATAAATAATGCCAACAAAATAGCAGTGGGGTCTAATGGAAAAAGGAGGTTGAAGGAATATTTTTCAGAATTTTATTCCTGGGGGAAATACAAAAAAATAACTTCAGTCTTTCCTTTGTTTCCATACCCTGAGTGTCATTTTGAATATAGCTAAATCGCCTGTATCTTTTCATACAAAATGCATTATCTGGTGAATCAAACTTCATCCCCCTAAATGCCTCCATGCATTACTACATTGGAGCATGGTTCTCAGAGGACTAAAGGAGGCAGCGGTAATGTAAGTTAGGTGTTTGTTCCTAACATGACAAAATTGCAAATTTACTATGGCATTATATCACTGGTTTAAAAGGGAATGACAGTGGATGATCTGATTGGCCTAAAACGAACCAAGCCCTCACACTCCCACAGGTTATTAATTTGTCTTAATCCAACTCTTTTGACAACAGCTGCACTATTGTCTCTGGTCATTAAATTTCTGGAATCGAGTGAGACATGCCCAGTTTTGATCTGCAATACCATCACCGCTTGCCTTTGCTACTACATTTAGGATGTGAAAAAATAGGGCCCAAAATGTGTTATGTCAAATAACATAATCAGTTTTATGAAGCATCATTTGGTGGGTAATTGCTATTCAGCCGCAAGTACTCTGTCTTCTCTGTTTAATACATTTAGTGGGAGGACAAAAGAGCCTTCAAGATGCCCCTTGCGTGTCTTTTGATTGCATAGTAATAATAGGGAAAAAAGAAAAAATGAATATGGTTTTGAAATTCAGATCCATGAGGACTGCCCTACAAGAGCAGGCCCTCACCTTCAACATGGTCCCGCAGTTTCCCGACTTGCGTTCCATCTGAAACAACACCATGCCGTCACTCTCATTAAGAGCTGTGCACCGGAAGTCTGCCAGGTGTGCAGATGATACATCCAGACCTCTGGCAGCCAGATGAGCTTTGTCTAACTCCACCTGCATGAAACTCCAACCACACACCAGCCGTGGAGCTTGGAATGCTGAACAACAGAAAGAGATGCGAATTCTTAACCTCATCAAGCTATTCATTCTATTGGATCTTGATGAAACAACATAATCAATTGGAGTTCTTTGGGCTTATTAGACTTGTGGCAGCCTTTGCACCATTGCAAAAATAAAAAAAATATAATTTAGACTACAGGAGCCAAATTCACAGTATACAGTTGCATAGTATCGACACTTTTATATTTATGTTTTATAATTACTTTCTCTCATGTATAGTGCACATTTTTATGTGCAGGTAAAATAAATAGTTGTTTACATTATGAATTTATATGCATGTGTGTTATTAGTTGTAAAGTCATTGAAAAGAATATGTCCATGTCATTTCAAGGTGGGATGGCAATTAGGACGTAGATAGACAGGAGTATAGTTTGTAGCTTGCACGACGAGAGTGGAGTCGCACAGTATTCCGACTGTGTTGCTAAATACATGGATACAAGGCTTCATTCATCTACAACCCCAATTCCGAAATAGTTGGGACAAAGTGTACATTGTGAATAAAATCAAAACGCAATGACTTTCAAATCACACCAGCCAGTATTCTATTCACAATCGAACAGAGAGAGATAACATAGTAAACTGAGAAATTTTACAATTTTATCCACAAAATGAGCTCATTTCAAATTTGATGGCTGCTACAGGGCTAAAAAAGTTGGGACAGGGGCCTATTTACCATGGCGTAGCATCCCCTCTTCTTTTTAACACAGAGAGGAGGCGTCTGGGCATTGAGGAGACAAGTTTCTTGAGTTTAGCCATTGGAATTTGATCCCACTCTTGTTTAATACAGGCTTCTAGCTGCTGGAGAGTTTTGGGTCTCCTTTGACGGACTTTTCATTTAATTATGCGCCAAATGTTCTCAATCGGTGAAAGATCAGGACTGCAGGCAGGCCAGTTCAGCAAGCGGACTCTTCTACTATGAAGCCATGCTGTTGTAATAGCTGCAGTATGTGGTTTTGCATTGTCCTGCTGAAATACACAAGGCCTTCCCTGGAATAGATGTCGTCTGGAGGGGAGCATATCTTGCTCTAAAACCTTTATATACCTTTCAGCATTCATGGTGCTTTTTAAAACATGCAAGTGTCCCACACCGTATGCACTAATGCATCCCCATACCATCAAAGATGCTGGCTTTCGAACTGAACGCTGATTACAGGAGGGGTGGTCTTTCTCCTCTTTAGCCCGGAGGACACGACGCCCATGATTTCCAACAAGAATGTCAAATTTGGACTCGTCTGACCACAGGACACTTTACCACTTTGCTACAGTCCATTTTAAATGAGACTTGGCCCACAGAACATGGCGTCGCTTCTGGATCATGCTCAACAATGGCTTCCTTTTTCCTTTTTAGGTCTATGCACTGGCACTCAGCAACGGTATTTTTTTTTTTTTCCAGCGAGAGCGGCATTTCAGAACTCTTTGCGAATGAAGGTAATTTCGGCGACAAGTACTAATGCTGCGTTCCATTTGTACTCGAAAGTCGGAATTTCCGAGTTCCGAGTCGGAAGTTTCAACTGGAACGCCCCCTGAGGTCGGATTTCCGACTCGGAAAGTCGGAGAATTATCATTACCCCCGAGTTAACATTCAAAGATGGCTGCCCCAGGTGTAAACAGTAATGAGAAGCTCCTGTAATATTCCGTTTATTATTTCTGACTCGAGTTTGTCACACTAAATCAGCCGTATACATTGTTCGACGTATATACATGGAAATCCACCGTGTTTGAAGGTTGCGGAAGGACCGCGTATTTGTCCAGAAGTTGCTTATATTCGGACAAGGCAAACGCGAGAATAGCTTTCGTAGACGTGACCATCTTGTTTTACTACTCTTCTTCCCGGTTTATGGCAGTTGGCAACTTTTTCCGATTTTGTGACTGGAACGCTGATAACTCGGCTGTGACGTCATTCCCAGCTCCGACCTCCGACTTCCGAGGTAAATGGAACGCAGCATTACACCTGTTTTTGCAGCACGGTCACGCAACTTGCTGTAAAAAATACAGCTGTCCGACTGGAAAATATAAACGGACGAAACCACATACTAGTCACCAAAATTACCATCATTCGCTGAAGAGTTCTGAAATGAGTGCCAGTACATAGACCTAATAATAATTAAATTATTTTTCTGTACTGAATGTAGCCCATTATTTTGTAGCTTTTAGGTCGCATGGGGGAGAGAAGCCGTGTCTTCAATTGCCACTTGATTATTCTTGCCCTGTGAGTGGTCAACTGCCTAATACAACGCCATACAACTTCTGATATTTGAATAATATGCATGACGTCATGTTCGCGCCGATCTCTGATTGGACAAGAATCTACCATACTGCCTGAAAGGTTCAGGAAAAAAAAATTCGCAACCGGGACGTATCCATCCTAGTTGCCCCGAGCTTAAAGGGAGACGGGAAGCCCCTCTCGCGGTAGTGGGGGCGCTAGGGGGACAGACCCAATCTCCCGTCCGAACTCTTATTTCAGTAAAGTTGACTATGGGGAAAAAGAAAATATGAGTTAAAGCCTTTTTGGATTCGGGGGCTGTTGATTGTTTTATGGATGCGGAGTGGGCTAGAAAACATTCCATTCCCATTCGCTCTCTCTCACATTCGTACTCGATCAAAGCTTTGGATGGTTGACCGTTGGGAGATGGGCTTATAACCAAGGTCTCTAATTTTTTGACTATGTTTATCCCTTTTGGTGGTCATTCAGAGAAAATTCGTTTTTTTTCTTAATCGATTCCCCAGTTTGTCCTTTGGTTTTGGGTCATTCCTGGTTGCTCAAGCATTGGCCACAGATCTTTTGGGGCAGTCGAAGTGACCCAATCATCCAGTGGGGCTCAGAATGTAGGTCTCACTGTAGTGAGATTCTGGCAAGTCGCCCCGAAATTCAACCCATGGGGGAGGCGTCGGGTTCTGAACAAGATTGGTGTGTAGAAGCTGCGCTGAACCTTGGTTTACCTCCCAACGTGTCAGATGATTATGTTGATCTCGCGGAGGATTTTGGCAAACAACGGGCTTTGTCTTTGCCTCCACATAGTGTTTACGATAGTGAGATCAAACTATTCCCTGCTCCTCAGAATGTTAAGGAGATTAAACGATTTTTGGACTTTGCTAATTTTTATAGGATGTTTATTCGCAATTTTAGCGCTGTGGCTGCCCCCATCATTGTGCTTTCTAAGAGGAATTCCTCCTCGTCGTTTGCTTGGTCTCCAGCAGCGGAGGCTGCTTTTCAGGAGTTGAAGAAACGACTTAGTTCTGGACCTATTGTCGTTTTGCCTGACCCCTCCCTCCCATTAGTGGTGGAGGTTGACGCTTCGGAGTTCGGGGTGGGTGCTATTTTGTCCCAGCGCCCCCTTCGGGACAATAAGTTGCACCCATGCGCCTACTTCTCCCGGTCGTTGTCACCGGTTGAACGGAATTACAGTATTGGTGACCGGGAGTTGTTAGCTGTTAAATTGGCGTTAGAAGAGTGGCGCCATTGGTTGGAGGGGGCTGAACATCCGTTTGTGGTTTGGATGAATTACAGGAATCCCCAGTGTGTCCAGCAGACTAGGCGACGTAATTCCCGGCAGGCGCGGTGGGCATTGTTTTTCAATCGCTTTGACTTTGCGTTGGCTTATCACCCCGGCTCTAAGAGCATCAAGCCTGGCGCCTTGCCACGGATTTATGATCGCTCAGGCCGAGATCCTGTCTCTGGGCTGGTGGTTCCGGCGACTCGGATTGTGGCTCCCATACAGGGGGATACTGAGTCTGTTGTGTGGGAGGCCTTGCGGCCCGACCCTGGCTCTGGTGGGGAGCCCTCTGGCTGTTTGTTTGTCCCCATGGCGGTGCAGAAACGGAAGGCTGCCACTGATAGGAGGCACCGTTTTGCACCGGCTTATCAGGGTGGCCAGAGGGTTTGGTGTCCTGAGGAGCGGTGCTGGGTTCCTGCTCAAGGTGTTTTGGGAACGTCTGGGGCCGTCCCTTAGGGGGGGCGGGGGGTCCTGTCATGGTTCTGGATGTTTGGGTGTGTGTTTTGGACTTTTCTTTGTGGCTCTCGTCCCGGGACGATATCGTTTCCTGGGCTATCGGATTCTTTGCCCAGCCGGCTGATTGAGCTGGGGCGGCCCTTCCCCAGAATCTACAAAAGCAGGAAGTCCATCACACTTCCTTCGCTCGAGTGTCTGTTTGTAGCTAAGCACTATAGCCAAAGATATTTGCAGTCAGGTTTTGTTTGACTTTCTATCTTCTCATTATTGGAGTTTCGTCTCCCTCTTTCTATCTCTCTCTGCTTCCGATGTTAGGACTATTATACGTCCATTGGAAGCGCGAGTACTTTCGTTTGGTCTGTATTATTCTGTGTTTGTTCTGTGTCCGTGCTACTCTCTCTGGTCGTTGCACCTGGCCTCCGTATTCCTCCGGCCATTACAGAACACAAAAAAAAAAATTCTACATAGTTGATTGCAAGAGTAAAATTTTTATTTGGAATCTGTTGCTGTTGACTCTTAATATGAAATCCAAAGAGCTGTAAGTGGCAGTAAAGCAAGTCATTATTAAGCAGAAAAAATCAAAACAAACCCATCACAGAAAAAGCAAAACCATTCCGTGGGGCAAAGTGAACTTTTTTTCAGAATATTCTTAAAAAGGAAGAAAGCACTGGTGAAGTTAGGAACACAAAAAGGCCAGAAAGACCACAAATAACAACTGTGGCAGATGACAGAAGATTTCTCCCCCCAGTTCAGAAAGACAAGAAACTAAGGATATGGAGAAGGGAAGTAATTGCTCATGATCTGATGCATACTACCACATCTATGAAGAGTGACATATGGGCACGTATGGCTGCTAATTGAGCTGATTCCCTTGTTTCTATTGGTGAAGGATCATTGACAAAAGCTGAAGGATGAATTCTGATTTGTATAGGGCTATATTTTACGCTTAGATTTCACTAAGTGCATCAGAACTCATTGAAAAATGCTTTACAGTGTAGATAGCTAGTGACTTGGGAGCATACTGCAAAAACAAACCAAGATTTTTTAAGGCAAAGAAGTGGAATGTTCTACCTTTGATAAGTCAGTCATATGACCTGAGTTAGTTGAGCATGCAATTCACTTGCTGAAGGTAAAACAATCCAATAACAAGGCAGGAACTGAAACAGCTGCAGAGAAGGCCAAGCAGAGCATCACCAGTGAAGAAACCCAGTCTCTGGTGATGCGTATGTGCTCCGGACTGCAGACAATCATGATTCAAATTAAAGTTGAAATTCTAAACTTCAAGCACATCTTGATTGCATCGTTTCAAATCCTTTGTGGTGATTTACAAAACTAAAACAATGAAAACTGTCATTGTCCAAATATTTATGGCCATAACTGTCGGTAAGCAATAGTGAGAGACTTGTTTTTTCGGCCCTATATATGAGGAAGATTGTGAATGAGTGAATGCATGAGTGAGTGGCTGATTAAGTCACTCCATTAGTTGGCTGACCAGAAGCACTTTCCCCATTGGCTGTTGCTCATTGCCCGCAATTTTGCACATAGAACTCACGTAAACCGTCCTCGTTTAAAAGCTCAAGTCCCGATTTTTCTGTTACGTTTTTCCATTAAATAGACATCGAATATACTGGACTTTATATAATGGATTTTCGCTTACATCGGACAAAATGTCCAGTCCCGTCACATGCATTTCCATAAAAAAGTGTATACCGCACAAGCTGGTTTGCACCATGCACATTTTCGGCTGGAACAGAGCAACGAAATGAGGTTCAGCTTCCTCTTTGCGAAAAACTGAAACTGGCGCGGTTGTTTCCATCCGAGTTGGAGTAGTACGCAATATTATCCTGTTATTCCTTCCCAGATAGCATACGGATATGGGCCACATCAGGCAACGATCCGGCACTTTTGGCATTCTTTTGGCCCGGACAAAATAGATGTGAGCCTAAAGTGGCCCATGTGGTAAATGCTGAATTTGGCCCGCATATCACAAAACAAATATGGTCCACAATTGGCAAATATTTGGCAGAGTGACAATAGTCAGTCTGTAAGTGAACCAAAACTGGCCCACATTTGCTGCATCATATGCTCTTGGCTGACATCTGGCATTCTGATGGCTTGGTTGTGGCCAAGTTCTAGCAAACGGGAGCGGAGCGCCCAAGTGCCATCATTCGATGCGGTATGTGGGCCGGATATGTGGGCCGAACGTGTCAGGTGTGGGCCGGATATGGACCAGAAGAATTTTGCTATCTGGGTTGTGTCAAGGCAAAGACAGACTAAATGAAGACAACAAGAAGGTATGGGCACTTCAGAATGATGTTGTTCCGATCTTAATACACAAAGCATACATATAAATTCATACAAGTATATAACGGATATAATCTGTTATACGCATAAAGCGGATAATCTGCTTAATGCATATGACGGATTTTGTCCGTTTTATGCATATAGCGGATTTCGCGTATTAATGGACAAAATGAGCTGGTCCAATTAAATCCGTTACATGCCAGTGGTGCTTAGCCAGTGATGCTTCTTCACACAACTCTGCAACTCTAACATCAACAAAATTTCCTGATATAATAATTATTATTGTCAATATTGCTGGCATATGTTTTTTTTTTTTTCTTCCCATGTGCCTGTTCTTATCTTTATACCAATATAGAGACGACCGGTTGAATGTCATCAAGAGCTCAGTGCAAAGGCCGTGCCCCTTTTTGAGGGAAAACTAATGGTCTTATTCATTGAAGTCAATTAGAAATAAGCGCGATAATTGAGCGGTAAAATGCCCAAACGTTGTTGTGTGCCGGGTTGCATCTCCAATAAAATGACCAGTCCGGCCCTCAGGTTCCCCATCCTACCTGGAAAAGGGAAGAATCCAAAAAGAAGAGTTAAGAGAAGATGAAGAGTAAAAGCTATGTATCCAGTGTCTTCCCATGTTTATATGTGTGGGAAACGCTTCATAACAGGCCATGCCACTCTTTTTTTAAACTTAGAAAGTAACGTGAGTACCCTTTAATATGTAAAACTTGGTACAAAACTTTAATAGGTTTATTCGCTACGATTTTTGTCTCGTGTCATTATTTATTTTTTAATTGCTTAACTAGCTTACGTAAAGTAGCGTCAGCCAACCGAATCTGGTTTGCAGTCTAACGTTATCTGCATTTGTTAGTTATTCTTAACCCCAAACTGGCACAGACTTCGAAATTCGTGGTAGTGAAAGGGCAAGAGGGTCGACCGATCAACCTTAATTTATTAAGATAACGCGAAAGCTCAGGTTCGGGCAAGGTAGCAAAATAATCGCTAGACATATCAATTAATGAATATAAACAGGAAATTTAGTTAAATAAATCGGATAAATTTTACACCTGAAAACACATCAAATTACATTAGGGTCAATGAGATCTGAGGTTTTCCATCCCCCAAAAAGGGGCGCGGCCTTGACGTTTGGCGAAGTCCCCGGATGTGCCGGTCGTCTCGATACTGTGCTATTGGTTTAAACATTGATGTGGTTTAAAGAAAGAAGTATTGGAGGGTGGGATTATAGGGAGGTAGGGGAAGAGACTTGAACGTGGAGCTACCCTTTAATATATGTTATTGATGAATGTAATTGTAAACAGTGTGCAGTCATATACCTGAAACTTAAGTATTTGGATTTAATTTCAATGTTAGGAGTGATCTATATGCCCTTTGGTGGTGGTGGTGGTGGGGGATCATTAATGTCTTGTTCATGCCTCTTAGTTATGTCCGAATATGTTTGTCTGTGCTAGTGTTTTTGTTTTTGATATACCCTTCCTCTGAGGAGAGGTTTCATCATTATTTCTGATATAATTATTTCTAAACAAATACATAGATGGAAACAACAGCAACAACAACAACAATAATAATAAAGCTGACCTCCAAAGAGGGGTTGGTGGCGGGAAAAAAAAAAAAACACCTGACAGGAAAGTCAATAAAAAAGACTAATTATGTGACCAAGCTCTGAACACTTTCTGAATCAAAAAATATTCTTCAGAAGTCATATGTACTCTAATGCCCTGAACTCACTCACCCACCTTGCCCCTCACACCGCCAGTTCATTTTGTCTTCGCTCACACAGGTTTCATATTGTCGACAGGTCCCGCACACTGCAGTGTTGGCATCTGGAAAAGGTCAGCTTACATTTTAAGTGGCCAGAAAATGTTAATACAGAGTAAGTCTGTATCCATGTGGTTAATCTTTTGTTCTTTTCATTGCGCTGGATGACAGGGGGATTTTACATGCGTGTTACCTCATTTTTATACATTTGTGAAACAGGAAGTGATGTAAAAACACAATATAGTTCCTTAAAACAAAAATGAACATGAGTAAAATTTCATTCTTGGTTTAAATTTGCTAGATTTCATTTTCAATGTTTAGGGATACCATTAATTGTTAAACCGTCTTTTTGAAAGTAATAGATTTTTTCATTAAAGCAATTCTTACCTTTCTGGCATGTGGCACAGCACTTAGTAAAAATTTGAACATGAACAACTCCGCCTCCCTCCAAAGTCCCACCCTCTTCCCCCCGATTGCCAGACTTCTCCTACGAAAAAAAATATAACTAATGTAGTTTGTCAGACTACAAAGGTAACGTTAAACGTTACGAGGGCATTTTATTTTATACCACATATAGAATTGAATATTATGCAATTACTGTTGGCTAGTTTTCATTTACCGGTGCCCCTGAATTTGACTCTATTGACCCGTTTCACTCGCGCTGTTCACTTCCTCGCGCCGCACGCTATAATTTTTTTCGTAGGAGAGTGAAACGGGTCAATGGAGTCAGATTCAGAGGCACCGGTAAGTGAAGACTAACCAACAGTAATGACATAATATTCAATTCTATATGTGGTATAAAATAAAATGCCCTCGTAACGTTTAGTTACCTTTGTAGTCTGACAAACTACCATTAACGTTATTATCGTAATTATAGCATTTCAGCACCCATTTGTTTACAGTCGAATCGTGTTTTTTTTTTTTTTTTCTGCAATAGAGGGGCGTGACTCGCAAGCAGTGACAGCGGTAGGCAACTGGAAGGGGCGCTGCGACGGATGACAGACAGGAAGCTCGGCAAATCATTTTATTCGGACCGAAGAAAATGATTAGTCAGACTTTTATCAGAAATATATGAGAATTGAATATTGAAGAGTTTCAACACCTGGTGGATTTCTTTTACATTTTAGTGTGTCATACCCTTATTAGGAGCATTTTAAGATTACAAAAGAAAAGTGTAAAAATGCCAGAAAGGTAAGAATTGCTTTAAGTGAATAGACAATTTTGGTTGGTTCCATTGAAGCATTGATGAATTGCAGTATTTCTCGCATTGGCATTTTGAGTTTTTCTCTAACTAGATTGTTATTTTTTAATGTATTTTTCTTGCATTTACAGTCAAGGGTGCCAATGAGTTTGCAGCCCATTGTATGTTTAGAAATTAAAGTGCCTGTCCATAATTATTGGTATATTTAGTAACTTCCGCTTGTCATTGCTGGTCATGTTAATTTTTAAACGCTAACGACCTGATTTCCATATGAAAAGTAGTATATTTAATAGAAGCGCTTCTAGTGCTTTATATTTCTCAGAAGATAATCCAGAGGTTACTCCTTTGGAGAGAATAGATTGCCAACACACAACCAACAGTGTGGCATCATAATACGGAGAAACGTATCAGACACAATTTTAAAGACAGTTTTTGAATTTTAGATGCTCACTCTTCTGCATTTGTAATTGAGCCCCTAAGAACCAGAGTGGCCCATCCCACTTTTTTTTAATTATGAGAAATTTAAGTTAAAAGTTTAAGTTTTGTTGCATCTCTGGAAAACAGAATTTAACAAAAACTATAACAGAAACACATCACAAGGTAAAATTTTTATAAATTACACTAATATGCCCTAATATGCATATTACCTGAATCTGTGGATACCAGGCCCTCCTCTGATTCGTTTGGACAGAAATCACTGTCCTGACTGTCATCTGCTGCACCATCTTCATCAATTAGAGCATGCAGCTGCTCATCTGTCAAGTACTTGGCTGCCACATTTCACTGAGATATCGGGGAAATTGGGGATGGACCATTCTGGCTCTCAAAGTCATTTTACTATTACCTAAAGCCAGAGATGGACCCTCTCCATATCTTCAGCATATGGTGGGTTAGGGTTGGCCCATTGTGTCACTAGAAACTTTAGGAGTGTACCAACCTCATAGAACCTCTAACCAATTTTTTTCAAAAATGTGGAAAGGGCCACTCTGGTTCTTAGGGGCTCAATTATGAACGCACAATGTGCTCAATGGACCAAAGGAAATTCTTTGCTCTCTAGCTCAACTTGTCTTAGACCATCAAATTTCCATACATGATGGGAATTTTTCACCCAAAATTATATATTAAAAAAAAAAACTTCTAAAGACCAAGTTTACAAACACACTGAAGTAATACTGTAACAAATATCCTATACCGAGACAGTATCAAATATGTTATTTTTTTAATTTGCAGATTGGTGCTAATTTATTCTGAATTACTCTGCTCCATTGGGGACAAAAACTAGTATTTCCACATGCACTGATTTCCATCCCAGTTTACTGACAGCATCACAGAGCACTGGTTAGCATTTAAAACCAAAATCCATTCATATGCAGCATCATAAGCGTGTATTAAGGACAGGACGTACCTGAACAATAGGCTAAATTGCAGCCGGATGGCTGGACAAACTTGTAGACAAAGTAATTTCCGGGACAGGCCTTGACGTGGATTGGATTAGATGTAAAGTAACAACAGTCCGCACCCCAGTGCCCACATACGCGGCTCAAGACGATTCCATCTGCAAGCTCTGGGTGGCCATCTGGGAGCCAGAGCGGAGCGTGAGTACCGCACTTAAATTTCGGGATGCACCACTCCGGCATTTGAACACTGCTCTTCCCCAGAAAAAGGCGGTACCACTGATTTTGAAAATCAATATTCATGTCACATTTGACTTTGGATGGAGAAAAGTCAGTAGAACGCCACGCGTCAGTGATAGCAGTGTTGTGGATGCACGGGTCTGTGCACTGTTGGCTCGCGTCAACTATCAGACAGTCCTGACCAGCAAGGCACATTACATCCCCGCACTTAAACAATACTGAATTTGGATTTTGGTTAGCGCTGCGTCCCGATCGTTGGTGGCCGCTTGGAGCATCGTTGGGTCCAGGGAGCGTCGCCTCCCCGCGTGGTATCCGGCAGTTGAATGACCCCAGCGTGTTCTCGCAAATCAGCAGTGGGGGGCAGGCCTCTTCAGAGGAAGCGCACTCGTCGATGTCCACGCAGCCAAGCTCTGATGACCAGTGAAAGCCGACGTAACAGCAGTCACCATTGTCGCAGGCCGTGCGGTTGTAGCAGGAAATGCCATCTCCCGCGAATGCAGTCGCGCAGCTACACGTAGGATTAATGTCTTTGGCACCCTCCAGAAAGTTCTGACATGTAGCGTCTTTGCTGCATGCCTCACAGTCAGTGACGGCTTCTCCTGGAAAGGAGAAAAATACACTGAACAAAAACATAAACGCCCCATGTCAAATATTGATGTCGCATGGAGTTAACAACTCTAAGTGAGCATATGCTGATTTTTACTTGTACAATAGGGATATTTCTCTTGATTTGTGTACCATTTTTTAATCCATCTCTCTGTCAGTGAGCATTTGCTCAGTGATGCAGTGATTTCACTCTGTACAAGGATTTCCAGACGGTGATCAGACAGAATGAGCAGTACCCAGACACTCCTTATACTGGGGACAATAAAAGGCCACCCCAAAATGTCAAATTTTGTCAAAAGTCATCATGCCTCAGATGTCTCAGGCCATGCGGGAACGTGCCATTGGCATGCTGGATGCAGGGATGTCCACCAGAGCGGTCTGCATGCAGTTCCTTGAAGCAGAGCACATACCAATTCTGGACTGGCCTGCGTATTCGCCGGACATGTCGCCCATAGAGCATCTTTGGGATGTTCTGGATCGACATGTCCGCGACCGTGTTCCAGTTCCGGATAATGTGCGCCAGCTCCGTGTGGCCCTCCGGGAAGAATGGAATAACATTCCACAGGCCACGATAGACAACCTGATCAACTCCATGTGAAGGAGATGTGTTGCTCTGAGAGACGCAAATGGTGGACACACAAGATGTTGAACATTCAGTTTCTTCAACCTGACCCCCAATGTGTTCAAAGGATTGTCAAAGGATTGTCTTTGCAGATGCCAATATCAAGATGTAATGGACGGTGATCTGCAGATTAGTCATTAACAAAAATGAATATTGATTCGCTTCATATATTGCATAACCCTAATGTTAATAAAAACTCAAAAATTTGACATGGGGCGTTTATATTTTTGTTCAGTGTAGTTCCTCGGCACTGTATCTCACCTGGACACCTGGATTAGTTAATGCACATGATATCAATGAGATTAAATCAAGGCCAGTTAATAAGAATATAGTGGATTGTGTAATATTTGTGTAATCTTTACACGTAAAGATTTTTAACTTATCTGTCAACTTATCCAATTTGAAGCAACAATAGGTTACATGCAGTGCACAGCAAACATGAGTACATTTCCTTGGAAAATAAAGACTTTTCTCCATTTCTAAGTGAATCTGAGAACACCTTGCTGTATGTTGACAAGACTGAATTCAATTAAACTTTTTTTTTTTTTTTTACATTAATGTGTGGTCACCTAATGCATGCAAAAATTATTACACCCTTCAACAAATTCTACAAAATCTAATATTTTGTTTGGCCTCCTCAATTTTTAAGAACAGCACCAACTTTTCCAGACACATTCAAAACATGGATATTTTTCAGGCAAATCTCATAGAGTGCACTAATTTATGCTGAGCATTATATAAGCTAAAGTCACTTTTGCAATATAGGCACATAGACTGTATAAAAAGATGGACGAAGCAACCATGACGTCACCCATCGGTTTCAGCATACCATTCAGGAAGCCTCAATTTGTTGATTTTGGCAATTTGAACAGCGCCATTTTGTCATTTTGAAACTGGATGTGATTCCTATTGGACAAGAGCGAGAATTGAAGATCCAGGGAGGAGCGAGGGGTGGATCTACGTGTGGATCTGACCGTATCTGATGAGGACCAGAGGATAGCCACGTCCCATAAAGCATATCTGGCTTTATCCTTTATTCTGGTCTATTTTGGACCATAATTTACAAAGATTAACATCATGATTTATCGAAGGAGACTTGTAACTTGCGACAGATACCATAAAATAATGTGGAAAATCATTATTGAAACAATAAATCAGGTGGGAAAGTAGGGTCCTTGTCTCATAGACTTCTATAGCATTTAACTTCTTTCTGCAACCACTGACGTCGCCATCTGCAGGCGATTAAATAGAATGCCATTTTGAGAGATTTCCACATGAGCCTGACTTTTCAAACCCGGGTGCTGCCTCCATCTCTTTATACAGTCTATTTATGGGCACCATGGTGGCCAGGTTCCAAATTAGGTTGCCATAACAACGGCATCTGAAGTCACATCTTAATTTTTCTCATGTATTTTAAGCATGTATGGAATCTGATTGGAATGGTGCAAACAAACTTTGGCAACCATAAAGGAATTTTAGTTTAGATCTTCTGAACGAATTCAGGACTCCTGATTGGCAAGAAGGTGTCTGTAAATTCATTGATCAAGACGTTTTAGAGAAGAGGATTTTTAAATGTTCAAGAAATTTAGCGGCATATCCTTATGGCGACGGCGAAATTAAGGTCAAAATGCATTGCACAGCAAAACTCAGAATATTTGTCTTGAGTTTTTCTGTATAGTACCTAAATACGGAACTTCAGCTGGATCACTGCAGAAATACAGTAGTCGACATATGGGTCAAGAAGGAATTTTAATATGGCCGCCATGACATCCAAATTTTAAATCTGATAATAATGCCTTGAACAAACTGTGTTCTTGGGAAGGCATGTCAAGTTTCAGCCTCCTTGGTGAAGTAGTTTTGAAGAGGAAGATTCTTAAAGATATTCATGAAATTCAGAGGTGTGGCCATATGGCAGTGATCAAATGAGGGTCAAAATGGAATGTTCACCAAAACCTTGAATATCTGCATTGAGTCTTGGTGCTTAGTACGTACAGTGCATATCACATTTCAGTTGAATTACCGCAGACTTGATTGAGAAATAAGTGAAACTGGCATTTTCAAGATGTCTGCTGAGGCAGCCATATTTGTTGATTGATCAGAATGCCACAAGCAAACTTTGGCGTCCTCATGGTTGATAACTTCATCAGCCTACGGGTTTTGGAGGAAAAGATGTATACACGTGGACGATGAACAACGTCTGACGACCGACAACTGACAACGAACGATGACAGACAAGCAGGCCACAACATGACCCCTCAGGACCTTCAGTAGTGGTTCTTTCATGAATATTATCACATTTTCCCCTGAAACCCCACATTTCAGAAATTTGCTCAGGATCTGGCTCTAAAAATGGCAGCCATCCCAATCTCTTGAGGTTATTGTTGCACACAAGCGCTTGACATCAGAGCAAGTTGGGATGAAGTTGGACACAAATGTAACCAGCATGTATTGTAGTAGTGACCAATTTTCAGCAGACCTGGCTCATTTCGAACAAGCCCATTGTCTTGCTGAAGTTCTTTTAGCAGGAATGTGTATGGACATTTGAAAGACCTGGGGCTGAACCCAAAAGAGAGGAAGTAATCAGCAGATTCTGTACTCATTTAATTAATTGCTCACGCTATGTACGTATGCAGTCATGTACTTGTAAATGAGGGGATGGATTTCTAGCTTACGAGGGTCCAGAATTCATACAGTGGATAGAAAATGAATACATCACCCTTCCATATTTTTTATGTCTTGTTGTGTCACGGAATGTAAATTTAATGGATTAAAATGGGACTTGTTTTTCCCTGACCCAAAGAACACAACATACCATATGAATGCAGTGAAATTATTTTAATTTGAAAAAAAGAGTGCATTTAATGAACAAAACTGAAATGTCCTCAATTTTTTAAGTATACACCCACCTGAGTCAATACTTGGTGGAAGTGCCTTTGGCAGCGATTACAGCTCCCAGTCTTTTTGGGTAGCTCTGCACAAGGTTGGCGCACCTGGACTAGGAGATCTTCCCCCCACTCCTCTTTGCAGAACTGTTCAAGCTGGGAGAGGTTTGTTGGTTTGCGCTGATCGATAGCAACCTTCAAGTCATTCCACAAGTTTTCAGTTGGATTTAGGTCAATTTGGCTTGGCCACTCCAGCCATTCCAGCACATCCACCTTGTTCTTTACAAGCCACTCAGTGGTAGCCTTGGCCTTGTGCTTTGGGTCATTGTCGTGCTGGAATATGAATTTTGGACCCATTCTCAGTCCCCTTGCAGACTTCTTTAGGTTCTTCTCCAGAATATCCCTGTATTTGGCCCCATCCATCCTCCCTTCAATCTTGACAAGTTCCCCAGTTCCTTTAGATGAGAAACATCCCCATAACATTATGCTGCCACCACCATGCTTCACAGTCGGGATGGTGTTTTTTTGGCGATGAGTGGCGTTGGGTTTTCGCCAAGCATAGCGTTTGGCATTCATGCCAAAAAGTTCTATTTAGGTTTCATCAGACCAAAAAACGTTCTGCCAGTTTGATGCAGGTTCCCCAAGGTGTTCTTTTGCAAATTTCAAGCGGGCCTCCTGGTGGACCTTTTTTAGAAATGGCTTTTTTCTTGCCACCCTTCCACAGGCCAGATATGTGCAATATCTTTGATATAGTTGTATCATGCACAAGTTTCCCTCTGTTGGCCATAAAATCCTGGAGCTCTTTCAATGTTACCATTGGATTCTTGGTAGCCTCTCTGACCAGTTGTCTTCTCTCCCGGTCATCCAGTTTAGACGGACGCCCTGATTTTGGCAGACTGTGAGTGGTGCCATGCACCTTCCATTTCTTAATTATGGTCTTACTGTGCTCCAAGGTATCTTCAAAGCCTTAGAAATCTTCTTATATCCTTCACCTGATGTGTACCTTTCCACAACTTTGTCACGGACTTCTTTTGCGAGATCTTTCGAGCTCATGCTTCTGCCTTTCAGTGAGACTGCTCTTGCACACTAAGGGACCATGGTAAATAGCTGTTATTATTCATGTCATCAAGTTAATTGCTGTGATTCCACACCGGTGTCAGTAAAGGGGTGGATACTTATCAAACCAATTTATTGCAATTGTTCATTTTTAATTCATGTTAAAACAATTTTTTTTATTGGTTTATCACTTTGAAAAGGTTAAGTACTGTATGTAGATTTGTAGGAAAAACACATAGATTAATTGCACTTTAATTACAGGCTATATGTCAAGTAAATCTGGAAAAAATGTTCAGGGGGTGTATTCATTTTCTATCCACTGAACATATCTTTCCGCATTAATGGTGCAGTCGCAAATGTGCAAGTCCCCCCTGCCATATGCACTGAAACACCACCATAACATGACGCTGGCTTTTGGACCTGTCACTAATAACAGCTTGAGATGTCCTTGTCCTCTTTCGTTTGGCAAACATGCCGGCTGTTTTTTCTTTCTTCAAAAAGCACTTGAAATGTTGACTTGTTGGACCACAAAACATGCTTCCACAGTGCCAATGTCAGTCTCACATAACACTGAGCCCAGAGAAGTCGGCAGCGCTTTTGGAAAGTTTTGATCTATGGTCTCGGCTTTGAACGGTAAACCTTAAACTTGCATTTGTGAATTCAGAGGCAAATGGTGTTGAGTCACCAAGGGTTACCAAAATATTTCCGAGCCCCTGTCATGATATTCATTACAGCCGCACAACAGTTCTCAACTAATCTTTGCTCTTGGGGGACTAGGTTTTTTCTGAAGGTTCCTATTACACTCCATGTTTAGCTCACCTGTTTAACATTTCCTGTTTTACAACACCATATTATTGCTACTTATTCCATTATTATTTGTCCTAAATAGTCCCTGAACTAACTTTTTTGGTTTGTATGTCATTTACCAGATGTGAAATGAAAAAAAAAAAAATTGCTCTTTATTCAATGCAGTATTTATTTAATACAGTATTAAATGCACTTTATTCAATACAGTATTTAATACTGTCGTCATAAGCGGAGCAACCGCGGGGGCCAAGGAGGCGGCCGCCCCAGGGCCCACAGCCAGTGGGGGCCCCCCCGCGGAGCCCCTGCAGCCTCACTGAGCTACATTCCCATTACCGTCAAATAGAAAAAAGACTATATCATATTGTTTGAAAGTTCCCCGCCCTCTCTCCTCGAACACCTTCTATGAGCTGTGATGTTCTTTAAATAAACCTCCATTTCGTTAATCTAATCACTATCATGGGTTTCTTTTGGAACAATCATTCATAACTATTATATTAAGTTATCGTGCTTAATATACCCACGTTTTAAAGACTATTACTGAAATCAACTATTTTCTTATAATATTTGATATTTTTCTTTCATACTGATTTGCAAATTGTCAAGATGATTGCTGGGTAATGTGTTGCCCAATGTCATGTCTGTATTTGATTTGATCATGTGACCACGTTAATGTCTGTAACGTCTGATAGTTCAAGCACAAAATCTGAACATCATCAAATTTGCTAACTCAGGAGCAGTCATTCCATTCAAACATAAAAGCAGTAGGCTAGTCTAAAAAAGAAAAGAAAAGAAAAGAAAGAACTGGAAGAGAGGGTAGCAAAGCTACCAACACTAAGTTCATTTGGCTTCAAGCAGTTGCCGCGCCACGGACGACCCTTCCTCAAGCAGCAATGCAGCCAACAGGTAACAAGCTAAGCTAACGTTTGACCTGAACAGTGATAACGTCCACCGCTATTGTATAAATTTCAAGACAAGACGATGATGTTGCTCAGCGCAAAGTTTGACGAATGCCATTCAAATACGTGAGTAGGCCTACAAGTGAATTTTCTTTTAGTCCAGAGTCGATTGTTATATATTTAAGATCTATGGCAGAAATAAGGCAGTTAGTGTGCAGTAAATTGGTAATTTTATGGGATTTTTATGCAGACGCGGTTTTGCTGGGTAATTTAGGGGACATGGTGGCATTGTTTTAAATATGTTTAAATATCGTTAAATATTGCAACTTTCGTCCGTCTCGTCGCGTGCTTTTTCAAGTCACGAATGTCCTGCCTGTATGTCAGATATAGCTCTCGTGAGGTAATAGCACAGAAATGCAAGTTTTCGGACGTTTTAACTGACCAAATTATCGCTGTATAGGAATTCTTTCCGAGCTAATTGCCAATTTCGTTTTATTCCCATAAATTTTACGTTCGCTTGTGCCTCTAGGAAATATTACTGGCGGTATTAACTGCTAACTGGTATTCGTACAATGTTTTTCTCAGTAACCCTGTTACTGACCGCGCTGCTACACACTAGTATTTATGCATGTGCATGTGTCATGTTTTTATTGTAGTGCGCACCGAGAAATGGGGCTCCCCGAAAGCCTATCCATGGATTCACGGCCGATATGTCAGAGTGCCCATACCTAAAGATCAACTTCATTATCTCACTCTTTGCAGTAATGTAACGTTTCTCTTTTTTTTGCTCATGTATACGCTAGTGGTCCTTGTCTTGGCAGGGTAGCAAGCTTTGATATTTATATATCTTAACCAAATCTAAATTTACAGCTCTTAACCGCAGTTCTTGAACAAATTTCAGCAGTTTCAGAAATCTCCTCAGTTGTTTTCTTTACCTCATGCAGGCCAATGATTTGACCCTTCTGAAACAGTACAACAACACCATTTCCACGGCCACAGGATGTGATCTGACATCGTTGCTTAAAAATGAGGAGCTACTAACTGCATCAGTTATGGTTAAATAACTTGTTACCGGCTGAAACATATTAATCACTGCCGTAATTATCCAATGGAAGGCTCTTACCTTTTTGTTAGTTAAATCAAGAGGTGGCTTTTTTGGCCGGGCAGTGTACGAACTCAAGATATGAAATAATCTGCTTCATTTAAACTGTTAGTATTTGTTTTTTAATTTAAATTTCTTTTTGATTTGTATAAAGTGTTTTAATCAAGTTTGTACCAGTGCAATTAAATTTCACGTGATATTCCAGTCTTTTTCAGTCGGGCTTGTTAAATCTTCTGAGGGCTAGTGACTTTTTTCTCTCAAATGCCCGATCGGCTTGTGGCAAAAAATGGGAAGATCCAGCTTTGCTGACAAATAAAATTAATGAAACTTGTGTAGTAATTCTCACTTTTACCTCGTCGAAGGCTCAGAATAAATGAAAATGACTACTTTTGTCCTCGCCAAAGGCTTGGAATAAATTAAAATGACTATTCTCGTTTAACAGACGTCTGGCTGCCATACCCTTTGTGCTTTTGCTGCCAAATCACTGGCAACTTTTTTTTTTCTCCCCCTTCCCTTGGAACAATTTGACTGACAAAGAGGCTTCACTGTATTTTTTCTGAAACATAAGTTTGTTTGGCTCAATAAGTGACGATTTGTGTTAGTTAGGATAGAATGTGATACAGACCTATCCATTATTTTACAGGTGACTGCAATGACTATCTGAGGGGCCCCTTGATAATGCTTCGCCCCCTCTGGGATGAGAGCCTAGCTCCGCCCCTGACTGTCATTGTTGTGTTTTAATAAAGTTGTGTGTGAGTGTGAAATTAATCTTTTTTGATTTTACTTGCATTTTCCATAAAGTGCTATTTTTACAGAATAGGGATTGTACAAAAATAATTTCTACCAATAATAATAATAAGGAGGAATCACATAAATTATTTGGATTCAGCAGAGAATGTGAGGCTGAGATTGGCCTGCCTACAGTCCTGATCTGTCTCCGATTGAGAAAAAATGGCTCATTATAAAATCGGAGTATACAGCAATGTTGGTCCCATTCAATTACGCAGCTGAGGACATGCATAATCATGGAAATAATTTCTTGAATTGATCGACTGGTGTCTTCAATGCCCAAAGCATAAAAAGCATTAATACTTCAAAATATTTCTTATCTGACCGGTGTGCGGCATTTTCTTCTTATTTACAGGAACTGCTGAACTTATGAATGCTCTCTATGCAGCACAAACCTGCTTCCCTTTACTCTTTGCTTGTAAATTTCTAATGAGGTTGTTGCAATCTACGTAGGTGGTCACGTGATCCCCGAAGCAAAATGTACACGAAGGTTGATCGCAGCATAGGGAAAATGGGGAAATCTTGTGCTGCTGTTGGTTGCACCAATAATGATGCCATTCAATTGTCCGGAAAATACAGCAAAATAAGTTTCCGTCAATTTCCACAAAATAATGAAGCCCTTTTGAGCGAATGGCTTGTTAAATTAAGAAGAATTGACCGTGGAAAGCCTTACAAATCAACAAAACATTCTCTAATGGCCGGTAGTATACGGAGGCCAAGCGCAACGACAGAGAGAAAGAGAGTAGCACGAACACAGTACAAACACAGAGAATAATATAGACCAAACTCAAGTACTCACGCTTCCAAAGGACGTATAATAGTCTGAACCATGGAAGCAAAGCGAGATAGAAAAAGGGAGAAGAAACTCCAGCAATAAGAAGATAAAAAGTCATACCAAACCTAACTAAAGATATCTTCGGCTATAGTGCGAATCTAAACACAGACACCCTAAGCGAAGGAGGCATGCCGGACATCCTGCTTATATAGATTCTGGGGAAGCGCCGCCCCAGCTCAATCAACCAGCTGGGTAAAGAATTCGATGGCCCAGGAATTTGATATTGTCCCCGGACGAAAGCCGCAAAGAAAGGTCCAAACAACACGCAAACCTCACAAACCATGACAGGACCCCCCCTTCTAAGGAACAGCCCCAGAAGTTCCCAGAGAGCCCCAGGCACGGAATTCAGAAATAAGGGTAGGATCCAGGATATCCCGAGAAGGGACCCAGCACCGCTCCTCAGGACCATAAACCTCCCAAACTACTAAAAACTGAGCTCCACGACCCACATGACTCTTGGCTAAAATACGACGTGCAGTGTAAACCGACCCTCCTTCAATCATCCGTGGCAGCGGCGGGGGTTTGTCGACCGGAGCCAGGATGCAAGTGCTAACCGGTTTGAGCCTGGAGACATGAAAAGAGGGGTGGATCCGTAAGGATCTAGGGAGCTTCAACCGGACTGTGACCGGATTGATCCTTCGCACAATCTTAAAAGGACCAATAAAGCGGGGAGCCAATTTCCGTGACTCCACTCTCAAGGGCAGGCCCCGCGTGGAAAGCCAGACCCTTTGGCCAACCCAATAAGATGGGGCTGAACGGCGCCTTCTATCTGTAGCGGTCTTTTGTTTCCATCCAGAGCGCAACAAGGAGGAACGGACCTTGGCCCAAACTGACCGACAACGCCGAACAAAGTATTTAACCGAAGGAACCTCTGAATCCCTGTCAGTCTCAGGAAACAGTGGAGGCCGATAACCCAAATGAGCCTCAAACGGGGAAAGACCTGTGGAGCAGTTACCCAGTGAATTGTGGGAGTATTCGGCCCGTGCTAAAAATCGACTCCACGAAGATGGGTTGTCAGGCGCCAAACATCGAAGAGTATTCTCCAAAGACTGGTTAGTTCGCTCAGTCTGCCCGTTAGTCTCTGGGTGGAAACCCAAGGAAAGGCTCACGGTGGCCCCCAACAGGTTGCAAAACACACGCCAGAATTTGGCCGTAAATTGAGGGCCCCGGTCAGAAACCACATCTTGAGGGATGCCATGCAGCCTGAAAACATGGTCCACAACAAGAAGGGCAGTCTCCCGCGCCAAAGGCAGCTTGGGCAGCGCGATAAAGTAGGCGGCCTAAGAAAAACGGTCAACCATGACCAGGATGACCGTGTTGCCTTCTGAAACAGGCAGCCCCGTAACAAAGTCAAGAGCAATATGGCTCCACGGGCGCTTAGGGACGGGCAACGGCTGTAGCAGACCAGAGGGGGGGAGGTGGGAAGTGTTGTTCCTAGCGCAAATACAGCACGCTACTACAAACTCCCAGATGTACTCCATCATGCTGGGCCACCAAAAACGTTGGGCCAAGAACTGCTTGGTCCGATGAACCCCCAGGTGACCAGCCAGACGGGAAGAGTGCCCCCACTGGAGAACTTGAGACCGCGCTGCTGAAGGAACAAATAAACAGCCAGGCGGCTCCCCACCAGGACCGGGATCATTTTTCAACACCTCCCACACAACAGACTCGACGTCCCACTGAATGGGAGCCACAATCTGAGCTGCTGGGATAACCGGCTCAGGAATAGGGTTGCAACGGGAGCGGTCATGAATCGGCGACAAAGCGTCGGGCTTGATGTTTTTAGACCCCGGGCGATAGGTTAACGTAAAGTTAAAGTGGTTGAAAAACAACGACCACTGCGCCTGCCGAGAATTACGTCGTTTAGTCGGTTGGATGTATTGGAGATTTTTATGATCCGTCCAAACCACAAACGGCTGTTAAGCCCCCTCCAACCAATGGCGCCACTCTTCTAACGCCAACTTGACGGCCAACAACTCCCGGTCACCAATGCTGTAATTCTGCACGGCCGCCGACAACGACCGGGAGAAGTAGGCACATGGGTGCAACTTATTGTCCCGAAGGGGGCGCTGGGACAAAATGGCACCCACCCCAACTTCCAACACATCCACCTCCACAACAAATGGGAGGGAGGGGTCGGGCAAAACAAGAATGGGTTCTGAGCTAAATCGTTTCTTTAACTCCTGAAAAGCAGCCTCAGGTGCCGGAGACCAAGCAAACAATGAGGAGGTATTCTTCTTAGTGAGCACGATAATGGGGGCAGCTACCACGCTAAAATTATGGATAAACCTCCTATAAAAATTATCCAACCCCAAAAACCGTTGCACCTCCTTAACGTTTTGAGGGGCAGGTCAATCCCTGACCGCTGACACTTTGTCAGGATCCATGCGGACCTACCCTTCCGAAATAATGAAGCCAAGAAACGAAACTCTCTTGGCATGAAAAACGCATTTCTCAGCCTTGACAAAAAGCTTGGCTTTGAGGAGGGCCTCAAGCACTTGTTTGACGTGTTGTTTATGCTCCAAGAGAGTTGAAGAGAAAATCAGAATATCGTCAAGGTAGACAAAGATGAATCTCTCCAACTTCTCTCGGAGGACATCATTAACGAGTGCCTGGAACACAGAGGGGGTGTTAACCAATCCAAATGGCATGACCAAATATTCGTAGCGCCCGTCATGCGTATTAAATGCTGTTTTCCACTCGTCCCCCTCACGGATCCGAACCAAGTTATAAGCATTCCGGAGGTCTAGCTTGGTAAAAAACGACACCTCCTGCAGCTGTTCAAACGCAGAGTTCATCAGAGGAAGTGGGTATCGGTTTTTAATAGTGATATTATTCAAGCCCCTGTAATCAATACAGGGTCTCAGACCGCCATCTTTTTTGCCCACAAAAAAGAACCCGCTCCGGCAGGAGACGTGGAGGGTCGAATTAATCCATTAGCCAGAGCCTCCTGAATATATTCTTGCATAGCCTTCCGTTCAGGCCCTGACAGCGAGTATAATGAACCCCTGGGGGGAGTGGTACCCTGGTGGAGATTGATCTCGCAATTGAACGTGCGATGAGGAGGTAAAGTCGAGGCCCGTTGCTGGCTAAAAACCTCTGCGAGATCAGCATAATCGTCAGGAACTTTAGGAGGCAGACAAAAGATCAGAGCAGCCCCCAAATTCTCACCCTATTCGGCACCTGCCCCCTCTAAGTCAGATTCCAAGTCAGAGAAATCCTCCAAATAGCAATCCTCCTCTGGCTGCCGCCAGTCAAATTGAGGATCCCACTCCAACCCCTCCTCCACCCCTTTCTGTAGATTAGGAGGGTTGTGTCGGGCAAACTCCTCAGAATCACTCCAGGCGTCAGCCTCCCCCATAGATCGATGCCCGGGATGACACGCCAAACTATCCCTACAGTGGGACTTACAGTCAGTCCCCCACTGGACGATCGGGTTATCCTGACTTCCCCAAATGATATGAGGCTTATATTCCCGTAGCCACGAGTGTCCGAAGACGACAGGGAAAACAGGAGGACTGATAATAAAAACCGGACCTCCTAAGAATGGCCACCAAAAGAGATGAACATAGTCAATGATTCAGAAACTTCGGTTATAAATCCAGCTCCCAGCGGGCGATCGTCCAAAGATCTAACAGAGCGTGAATGTAAAAGAGGGCGGATAGGAATGGAATGTCTCCTAGCCCACTCTGCATCCATAAAACAATCCACGGCGCCAGAGTCCACAAAAGCATTGATAAATATTCTCTGTCTCCCCACAGTCAATTCTACAAGGATTAAAGTTTGGAAGGGAAATTGGGTCTGTCCCTCTAGTGCCCCCCATATCGCTAGGGACTTCCCATTTCCCTGAAGCTCAGGGCAGCGTGGACGGATATGTCCCGGTGTTACAATTATAACAGATTATACGTTTCCGAACGGGCTTACTAGCCCGGCTCTCATATGAACCATCAACCTGCATAGGCTCACCAGGAGTAGAATTTTCAGTGGACGGAATGGGAACTTTAAGCATGCTGCTAGTAGCATTAGCCCTGTTGCCAGCAAGAGCCAATGCAGTACATTTCTCCCTGTTACATTCATGGATGTGATTATCAATTCGCACCGCAGTGTGAACCAACGAATCTAGAGACAAACTAGGCTCCAATGTAGCCAGAGCGTCCTTTACCTCCTCTGCCAATGCGTGAACGAACACTGTCATAAGAGGCGCTTCTGGCCAGCCTGTCTCTGTAGCCGAGGAGCGAAATGTGATTGAAAATGCAGCGACACTCTCAGAGCCCTGCCTTAGCTGCATTAAACGCGTAGCCACGTCCTGGCCACAAACATCCTGATCAAACAGCGATACCATTTCTCTAACGAGAGTCTCCACAGTATTCAATACCTGTGAATTAGATTGAATAATTGGGCCGACCCAAGTGAGTGCTGTGTCGGTTAACAAGGATAAAGTAAATGAAACCCGAGAGTCCTCATTAGCGAACCGTGAAGGCTGCGCTTTAAAAATATCTCACATTGCGCAATGAAATCTTTACATCTTCCTGCCTCGCCTCCGTATCTTAGGGGTAATTGAAGCTTTGGCTTTCGGGGAGAATGTACGGACTGTGCTTGTGCAACATTTTGTGTGATTTGCGTGGACAGGGCTCTAATACTCTCAGTGAGAATTAACAGAACGTTCTCCTGTCTCTCCATGGCATTTGCCTGAAGGTGGACTCTTTCCGCCAACTCTGCTTGTTGTTTGTTCAGGCTTGCAAGACCCTTCCCATAACTGGAGAGAGCAGCTTGTTGGTTAGCCACAACTTTCTCTAACGCAGCTGTTGCTGACGACTCCATGCTGGCTAGAGTGTTCTGTAATGGCCGGTAGTATACGGAGGCCAAGCGTAACGACAGAGAGGAAGAGAATAGCACAAACACAGTACAAACACAGAGAATAATATAGACCAAACACAAGTACTCGTGCTTCCAAAGGACGTATAATAGTCCGAACCATGGAAGCAAAGCGAGATAGAAAAAGGGAGAAGAAACTCCAGCAGTAAGAAGATAGAAAGTCATACCAAACCTGACTAAAGATATCTTCGGCTATAGTTCGAATCTAAACACAGACACGACGGAGGCGTGCCGGACATCCTGCTTATATAGATTCTGGGGTAGCGCCGCCCCAGCTCAATCAACCAGCTGGGTAAAGAATTCGATGGCCCAGGAATTCGATATCGTCCCCGGATGAGAGCTGTAAAGAAAGGTCCAAACAACACGCAAACCTCACAAACCATGACACATTCAGTTCTTTGCTCAGAGCACTTTGAGAAAAGCTGCTTCACGTACCAGGAGTTCACAAGTAAGTCAACGGTTTTGTTGCAATGAAAACTGGTTTTAAAGTGAAGATTTAAAGAAATTAGTGGAAAAGATATATTCAATACAAAAATTAACCTTAAGCCCGATTGCAACGATATAAGCCATGTTATTTTAAACCGACACCACACTCAAAGAACAGCAGGCATACACTTTACAGTCTGCAGAGATGAGCAAAAAATTTTCTTACATTTGATATTTTGTCATGAAAAGCTGTTCGAGGGTAAATCTGTGCTTGCTATTGTTTTAGCCAGTCTATCTGAGAGTCCTCTCGCCATTATGCTATGCACTCAAAGACCTCAGCAGTATAATCGCTAAAATGGTTTGTTTTTAGTTCTTTCGCTATAATTAGCCGCTAAATATTCAACTGTTGTTCAGGCACGCAGGAAGATGTTTGAATTAGGGGGGGCCGCCAACCGAAAGTAGCTAGGACAGTGACGTCATTATTATTATTATTATTATTATTATTTTTATAGCGTTGCTGTAAAAAATGCCGAAACGGGAGATGGAATTCAGAGAAAGGGAAATAATTCTGTACCCAACCTCAACTTTTTTAAGCTTTTTATTTTCCAGAACAATTTTAAAAGGGGGCTCGCCATTATATTTTGGACAGTTTTATTTGTGAGAAGGGGGGTCATCCCTATACTTATGTGCGTGTTTTCAATGTAGTCTGTCGGTGGTTTCTTGGTCATTTCCTCGTTAATAATTTCTAAATCATTATACGATTATGTATTGGTCTTGTTAATTCAAATAATAAATTGTTTGATTGTGAATCAGGCAATATCAAACTGGAGGGGTTGTGAGCCATCATGTGTGAGAAAGGCAAATCCCGGCAGCATTACCAGGAGTTGGGGTTGAAACAAATAAGGCAACAAAGCATGTTAGCTTTTTAAATGACATTTAAATCAGAAACATCTTCCTGTCACGCTCTACAAACATTGGCGCAGAAGGACTTCACTTTGTCTTTGTAAGCCTAGCTACTATGCGCCGTTTTATGAGTTACACAGGAGGTCGTCAGCCCCAAAAATAAACAAATAATCCTTGGTCAAAATCCTCCATTTGAATAAAGCGATTTAATGACGTAATTTTTAATTCAATCAACTATCCTTAATGAACCCTTAGCAAAAAGTAGTATACTTGAAGTTCATTTTTTTAAGTATACTTGAGTATAAGTATAGCAAGTATACTACGGACCATGTACTTGTAGTGTACTAGAAAGTATACTAATTTAATACTTCTTCAGACTAAATTGGAACATTTTAAGTTTATAAAAGTATACTTTGAAGTATATTTCAAGTTTAAGCAAAGTAAACTGAAAGTACCCATCTAGTTTACATCTAAGTTTTATTCTATACTGCAAGTGAACTTTTTAGTATACTGTGAGTGAACTAGTTGTATATTTCCAGTATACTTTTCAATTTATGAAAGTATACATTTAAGTATACTGCAAGTAAACTTACAGATATACTGCTAGTTTCAACCTACTGGCCCACCAACACCTGCTCCAGCAGCAATTTATTTTCCCAGGTGGTCACCCATCCAAGCACTAACCAAGGCCACACCTGCTTAGCTTCAGCTACACAGCTGGTGTAGGTCAAGCTGCGGTAGGGTTGCTTGTTTTAAAACTGGTAGAGACATTTCATTGTCACTATGTCAGATAGCACTGAAGTTCCGGTCTTCTTAATCTCATGTTTGAAAATACTGTGTACATTTATCTGTGAATCTGCACATAATGGCCAGCTAGATTGAACTGATATCTCAACTTAAATACAGCAATGTTTGGTACAGGTACAATATGCAGGGCTTTGATGTCTACACTCTTGTTTAAAAATGATTAAATCATTTATTAAACAGAATGTACCATCTTTCAAGTATTACAGCACTGCTGCATCTTTTCTTTAGTCAGTCATATTTTTTACTGTGATACAGAACTCCATTAACCAAAAAACAGCTCATCGGTGTACTCATTTGGGATACTTCATCAGCCTTTGCTTGAGTCCTTCAGCCTACTGGTCAGGCTGAAGGCATGGCTAATTAATATTTTATGCATATTTCCGGTTCCTTATGAGAGAAAGAGGTATTTTTTTGTTTTGAATTGGGATTTCAATAAGAGTTGCCATTGCTGTGTTCTTATACTTTGGCATCCAATACAATATTGTGTTTGAAAATTTAATTTATAAAGGAATCAATTTTGTTCTCAATCCTGAGTATGTGTTTCATTGTAAATTCTTATAAGTACCTTCACTGTAAATTAAAGTGGAATGCACTTAAGCATTGTCTACTAGTAGAGTACATGAGGTAACCTCTCGTCTACTTATGTAAAATAATATCTGAATAGCAACAGTAATATATTTTAGATTGCAATAATCATAAGCTGTGAGTATGATAAGTTAGCTTAAAGATGACTTTGAAGTATACTTGCAGTTAAAAAAAAAAAAAAAACTTTTTGCTCCCTGAAAGTTTAAAACTAAATTTAAACTATAGAGGGCTTGAAGTATAGAATTAGTGGACTTGTAGTCTACCTATAAGTTTACTTACAGTATACTTCAAAGTGTACTTTCATGAACTAAAAAGTTGGCTTGAAGTATATAACAAGTAAAGTTGTAGTACATCTGAATTTACTTTCAGCATACTTCAGAGTATACTTTTATAAATTAGACATTGTGCTAGAAGTATATAACTAGTGAACTAATAGTTCATCTTTAAGTTTACTAGTAGTATACTTCACAGTATACTTTCATGAACGGAAAAGTTTACCAGAAGTATACAACTAATAAACTAGCAGTATATCTGTAAGTTTACTTGCAGTATACTTAAATGTATACTTTCATAAATTGAAAAGTATGCTAGAGGTATACAACTAGTTAACTCACAGTATACTTAAAGGTTCACTTGTAGTGTACTTGCAGTACAAAATAAAACTTAGATGTAAACTAGATGGGTGCTTTAAGTTTATGTTGCTTAAACTTGAAGTATACTTTTTTTGTAAGAATATGTATCAAGTCTGTCAATACTAGAATAATTGTCAAATTTATTCTCAAATAAAATCAGACAAATTTTTATCTGTTCCTGTGTGGGTTAATAACACTGCATAAAAATCAAGTTCAGCTCCACCCATGGGCTATTTACTCTGCTATGCTGCCCCAAAGCTGACTTGTTACTGCAAACGTACATGTGGAATATGTAAGTCCATGAGATAGTAAAAACTGAGTAAAAATATAGTGCAGTATACTTCAAAGAAGCCAATATGTATGGTAAAAATATTTTAATGTGCTTATTCTTTTGATAGTAGCCTAACTGCAAGCCAGTATACTTGAACATTTGGCATGAATATTTTAATACTTTGAGATATACTCAAGAAAAGTATAATAATCAAAAGTTTAGGAGATTTTTCTGTGTACTTTTCAGTATAAGCTAAGTATACTTAAGTATTACTTTGCTAAGTATATCTCTGATGAGTACATCAAAAGTAAACTGAAAGTATACTCTCTTATTTTTTAGTTTAGAAGAAGTATACTAATAGCACACTTGAATAAACTTCTTTTTCGAAAGGGAATGTAGCTTGTCAGTTTCGCCAACCTCCAGGCAGCAGACTAATCCCATAAAAGGCGAAAATAATCGTTCCCTTTGGGATCATAATCAGCATTCTTAAAATTCTCCCAAACCGGCGATTTTTTTATTTAATTTTTTTTAACATCTTTTAACAGCGGGTACGTGAAATCCACTCTCGAGCTTTCGGTAATGAGGGCATTCTGTCACACAAGCTGCTGCGGTACGTGTCGCGATGACTGTGCCCTCTGAGCGATATTCCTTCATGGCCCAGGAACTTAGCCAATCTGAATAAATGTTACAACACTGTCCTTGCAGAATGTTGATTCCTAGCTGCAAACTCCGACAGCATAGCGCTGGATTAGATTTACTTAAAGCATCGCTAACACACGTAATGAATCAGAGTGCAGGTCTGACAAGTTATGCCGACCAAGTTCTTTCTTTTGCCTTTTCCCAGTCGCTAAATCCCCTTTTAGCAAACGAATTGTCTCTGAGGTTGTGCAGATAAAGCAAAGAATGAGGTCGGTTTCTTTAACACAATGCAATCATCGCCATTATCAAACAAGCCTCATTGAAACGATCTGTCAAATCACACCGTGATTTTCCTCTGCCACATTGTTTAGCTCCCCCGGCAAACCGCCAAAATCTCCCTACGTGTTGTCTGCACTCGACCATTTGCACATTGACCTAACGTGATGACGATTGTTGCCAGGTTGGAGAAATTAATTTATTTATATCGAATAAAATAATATTTAGGCTACGTTTCAATACCTTCTTACAGGAAATGTATTACAAATTGTTGTATGGAGGCTGCATATTTTGAAGTTGTTAATGTTTACACATTGTCTTTGTGCTCATACTCCCTGCCAACAGGGGGTGCTGCAGCACCCTCAGCACCCACCTCTTCGCGCCCATGCTGTTGTTTTCAAAGCCGGTTTATGACTGAGAATCCTTGCGCCAGGATGCTCAAGTTCAAACACAGCACGGCTATACAAGTGCTAAATCAACTAGTGAATCAACTAGTCTGTTGAGCTAGTGTTGTGGATAAGGCGGAGTATTTGGACCTGAGCAACTGGGGTTCAATATCCTGTTATACATACAACCTTTCAGAGCAAGGAAATCATTTTTCTTTGTCTAAATAAATAATAATTAATTGATGCATTCCCATCCCATCAAAGCCATCTTCCTGGGTTACTTCGGGGATCACATGACTTACACTACGGTTGCTGCATCCAATGCAACGCCTCCATTGTCTGATTGCTCAATACCCTCATTCTGGGTGTCAGTCAAAAGGGGAGGGCCTGAGCTTTCCAAAAAATATAATTGTATCATCATCAAGCAGTACTTCCAGGAGTAAGTAAACCTATTGTAGTTGTACTTCTTCCATGCACTTATCAAACAGAACAGACCGTGAATCATGATAACAAGGTCTTAAAGACACAAATAAGAGCTTATTTTTTTCAACAATTCCGCAGCATTTTCAGTTGCTAATTTTGAACGAGAGGAATGGGAGTTTGGACTTAGGGGTGGATTTGTAGAGATTTGACAAGTTACAAGTGCTTACTTTAGCCATCATCCTGCAAGTTCATGTTTTCCTTTCAGTTATAAGATAACAATTATTGCCTGCATCATCATCTGCAGTTGTATTCATCTTCTACTTAAACTTCAGCACTACTTTAGTCCCGTGCATCATCATAGTCTCAGAGCTCAATTCCACTAGGTTTGTGAGTTCACCAAGCCATGCTTTCTGTTGTTCAGCAGAGTTTTAATCTTTAACTAATATTAAATATTTTAAACTACTCCCTTTTGGCTTTCAGCCTGCTCGCACAGTTTCATTATGATCCCACCTTTTAAGGTTGGAGGTTTTTTTTTTTACCAAGGTAGTACAGTTTTTTCTAAATTGCTAACACACTATGGAAACCTACAAACTGGATCCAGAGATGCAATTCAGCAGGAATTCTTTACCTGAGAGGGTAGCACACAAATGGTTTTTTAATATCAAATTATTTAGTTTTTCCGGCACTCAAGAAATAAATGCCAATGAGTGCAATCTGTTATTCTTCAATTGCCATGCCTCAACTACAGAAAATTTTTGAAGATGTAGTAATCCTTCTCTTTAATTGAAGCTACTGTAATTCAAAAATTAACAGTGTGGTAAAATTCAAGGATTGCGATTTTGTTGCCATAAGAAAGATAAGCTTACACTGGTCAATAGTTGAGAACCACTGGTCTATAACATTGCTTCATCTATGAAAACATGCCAAAATCACCATTTATCATGTCAAAATTCTCTCTTTTCATATGGTGGCTCAAGCACTTGCCAAACATTCCTGATGTGATGTCAGAGCAATTTTCTTTTGTATAATTTTTCATTATTGTTTTTGACCTTAGTTCTTTTTTCTTAACCATAAAATTTTATTTGTTTTTGCCACCAAGGGACATGAAAATTTATATCACTGTTGCCGTAAGACTGGCTCAAAGACAATTCATTTCACTGCTATTTAATTATAGATGATGGGCACATGAAACCATGGTGAGTTTTACACTATGAAAGCAAATGGAGATGATGCTTTACCTGCATAATGAACACAGACAGCTGAAGTCAGTAGGAGCAACAGAGAGACGCCGGAAATCATCATTCTTCTGATTTCTTGAGTTTCCAATGACCAAGTGGAATTTACTGGAAAAAAAACACAAGAATCAATAAAGGGGTTATATATTTAATATAATACTTTAGTTTATTTAGTTTAGTTTAGTTTATTTACTGAAAAGAGTAGCCCCTCTTATTTACTTACCAATCAATCACCAAGGTGTAATGTCAGTCCCCTTTGAGCGAAGGGATTTATATCTCTGCAGCAGTGGGCTGTGATGTTGTTCTGTTGGCATTTGAAGTAAGACTCCGCCTCTGAAGTTTCTGGATGACGATTTCATTTTAAAAGGTAAAAAAGAAGCGATCACCATAAGAGACTAAGATATTATTATCATTATGTTTATTATTATTATTACGCACATAATTTTTCTTAGCAACTCCTACAGCTTTGAATCCACAAGCCCAGAAATTGGAAGGCAGCTTCAGGATATGCCAAGGTAGGTTGCTTGTGCTTTTAGAGTAGATAGCTCACTTCTGTTTTTTCTTTCACTTGTTCTTTTCATCCCTATTTTCCCCTTTAAGTTTTAGTGGGCCATTCTTTAAATTATTTATACTCATGCAAGTCCATAGCTAGAAACCTCAAACTTGCTGTTGTCATGCTACGCCCCCAGCACTCCGCATCACCAGAGTTCTGAGGAACCAGGCTGCTCTCCCATTCATCAATCAGCTACATGCAGCTGTGCATTGTTGCTCAATTATCCAATATAACCTTTATAAACCTGAGCTTCGCACCACTCGGGTACGAAGTCTCGTAAGCTTTACTGTGTAGTGTTTTGTGTATAACTTCGTAAATGCTGATATTTAGCTGACTGTTGTTAGTCTAGCTGTTTATTTGTACTTATTTTTGGGAATTTCCATTTTCCCATATTGTCCTATCATTATTTGCTTCTGAAGCTTTGCTTCTAAAGTAATAAATAATTTTCGTCATCTTTGCATTTGAGTCCAGTCAACGTCATTTTTATTTCAGTGCATGCCACACCGTGCACCGAAAATGGATTACAGCCGTGTAGCTTCAGTCTGGGTCAGATATGTCACTATCAAGTTTTCATGATGAACCCCTTCTTCCATCCCTTCTTGTTCATCTCTTCTTTTTCAACTCTTGACTTCCATTCATTTTCAGAAGCCCTCATACTCCCACAATTTGATGGCTTGAGTCTTCTAATTTTTTATACAGCTTCAGATGAATGTTGGATGTCGAAGTTTCTGTAGCCCTGCCCCTCTTTTTTCCACCTCTCCATCCTTCATTCATTGACAAGTCTTGCAACTTTCCAGCAATTTTAAAAAGCTGTTCAGTTTACTTTGGTGCTTTTGATGTTTGGAGATATTATTTACCATCTTAATACACAGAATGTCAGAAATAGCTTTGCAATGCCCCAAAAATGACCAATTTCATATTGTGTTTGGTGAACTATGGACAAAAAAGAGGTAACAAATGATTGAGATAAATTGGCCTATTGAACAACTTAACAGGTCACTAAGATAAATGTTATATATGCAAAAAAGTTGCTGTTTTTTTCCTTGTACTTCTGTGCAAAACAGGTGAGCCTCATTATCATTTGCGTTATTATTGAATTCTGCATTATTTTCCAGATGATTATGATTGGTGGCCAGGTGTACTTACCAATGAAGAGCTTACTGATTAATCTCAGTCTTTAATTTCATCGGTTATGGATAATTTGCCTCTCTTCGTGCATGTTGAAATGAACTGTTTGCAATATAATCCAATACGTACTACATGACCACAGAAGATACATTTTTCATCACATGCATCTCGGCCATTTCTTGCAGAATGTGATATAAGACTTTAAGTAATCCCACAGTATAAGCCCCTGGTTTGGAAAATTAATAGCTTGTTCAAATTCTGGGATTGCCACGGCAGTTGGAACAAAAACCAGCATACACAGGGGTCCCCCAGGACCGAGTTTGAGAACCACTGTCTAAGACAGCTGTGGCTTGTGTTTCTGTTGCATTCAGGAGGGAAGGATCAATTGTAGAATGGTTCAGCCCCACACCTTTTCCTGATTAGTTAATATTTGATCCTTCCAAACTACGGAACCATTTGACATAGAGAGTTGAGGATTCGGCTGTTGATCTCAGGAAAGGATCACAAGTGAATTAATAAAGTCCCACCCTTTTTCCTGATTGGCCTTATACTGTATTTAATCTGTCATAAATATTGAAGATTTGCCATGGAAAGTTGGGGATTGGGTTTTTTTGACTCAGGAAAGGGTCACATATAAAATGGCAAAGTTGCGCCCTAGCTTGTCATTGGCCGATATTTCGAGGGTTTGGAGCACAATGGTTATATGTCCAAATTTGGTGGTTTTGAGATTATTACCCCGTCACAGCTTTCTATCAGCTAATCCTCGGAGCACGATTTCTAAATGTCCATCTGCATTCATTTTTAATCAGAATTCACATTTTCATTTTGTGATATGTCCAACAAAATCTGCTTAAATGAATTAAACATTGACATTTTGATGAATAAACATGAATTTTAATACAGAATAGTCTGTCTTCCACTGCGAACAAACTTACCTTCAACCAATCACCATTGTGTTATGTCACATCATGTGCTAGAATTGTTGGAGCACTGACGTGACCTGTCTGTTTTTGGCAATTTTGACCATGATGTTGCGGTTACACTCCTATGCAATGGCGCCCCCAAGGGGGAGCCAGTGGGGGCCACGGCCACCCCTGGAAAACTGCTGGCCACCCCACTGGCCCCCCCAGAGCACTGAATGTATAAAACATGGGCGTAGCCTCCGTGACGTTACTCATAGGTTTCTGACTATCCACTGCGAAGCTCATTTGGTCGCCAATTGGGCATTTACCTTACTCCGCCTACCTCCGGCTAATCCAAAAATGGTCAAAAAGGTGGACCGTTGCTGGAGCTGAGGCGAGCCGAATGGAGCCTGGTTGCTGAAACACGCCCCCCGAGCTCGAAGTTACCAACCTAGCTACTGCTTACGAACTAGGCTAGAAACCAACTCAGTTCGATGCTACATTGTTCGCTATGGCCGAGATGCTTGGTCATATCTGTCCTCGTAAAGGAAAGGAGCCGTCAAGTTGCATTGCGCTCCAAACCCTCAATTTGATCCTTTTTAACTATTGAACAATTTTCCATTGAGAGTTGAGGAATGGGTTGTTGGACTCAGGAAGGGATCACGAATGAATGGATGACGTCCCACCCTTGTGCATAATTGTGCAACATATCATCCTTCTTATTGATTTAACTCATTGACATGGTGAGTTTGGGGTTGGGTTTTTCGAAGTTTAGAAGGGGTCGTGTAAATCTATGAAGCCGAGCCCCGTTTTCTGATTGTCTTCATTCCTCTCTTTCATGGCTATTGCTCCACATATCATAAAGACTAGGAGGTTTTTGGACTCAAGAAAAAGTCGGATTTTAATGATAAAACCCTGCCACTTGTGCTGTTTGGCATAACTTTCCCCCTTCTGTCGCACTGTTTGTTGCAGAGAAGTAGGGATTGGGTTGTTTGAAATGATAGCATTCTAATGACAACAATTTGGCTTTGTCAGACCAACTTTAATTTTGTTCACAAATTTTGCATTGAAGTTATTATTCTATGTCCCCGACGACAACAGTGGGGAGATAACTATGGTTTAGTTCCAGGGCCGCCGCTGCCGCCGTGCCCACAGAGATTTTCAGTTCCGAGCTCTGAAAGTGACAATTATTATAGAAATTTTTTCTAATTTTGCACAGTCGAAGATATTTATTTGACAATGCTCAAGACTGATTTTCAGCAATTTCGAATGTCCAATATGGCTGCCGGAGGCCATTTTGTCCAAAAGGTGGCGTCCCATTATCAGGAAGAAATCATCAAGAATTTTTTTTTTCAAATTTCAATCAAACCATGGCTTTGAATCTATTATTTAGGTGTTTATATGTCTAGAAATGACAAAATTTTCATTTACGTGTAATCTATTTGTTGCTTTCTACACATTCAAAGTTAGGCATACCAGCCATTTTCACCAATTTTAGTGGATTTTCTGGCATTTAAGGCCAGAAAAACATAACAGCACACTATAAGGCCATTTTTTTTTATTTGCTTATTTGAATATACATATAGTTAGCTTCATTTTAGAGAAATAAAATTTTTGGCCTGATGTTGTGCTCTATGTTAAAAAAAGACTTTCATGAAAAATGGCAATGGCAGACCTGAAATGTTTCAGATAACAATTTTGGCCAGACAGAAAATAAGAACCCCACTCATTCATAAAATACATTGATGTAATCATGCATAACAATCATATGGGCAATATGTTACTGATTTTGAGCCGTGAATGTGAAATTTTAGGTAATTATTTCAAAATTTTTCTTGCATCTTTGAATACATGTACTTGTCATTGGCAGAGAATGTCAGTTTTATGAACTCCTATATATTACTATTGCAGTAGAATCCCTTGATATGTGATTATCTTTTACTATGGCCATTATTATATAAAAATTATCAAGAAACTCATGCATGACAGCTGTGTATGAGACCTATATTCCAGAAGCAACTCGTAACATTTTCCTTTCTTAATCCTCTGAGTTGTTTATTCATGAGATGAGAGTTTCTCTCATTCATGATGAGCAATAAATGTCTAGAAAATATATCCAATAAGAATTGACATGATAATTATCAGACCAATCACATTGTGGGACATATTCCACCAATATTAAAAAGATTAACTAACATAACCCAAACCAATCAGATTCAAGTTTCAGAATTCATAAACCAATCATCTCTGGGATATTTTTGACCAATGAACACACGAGAGGTGGTATTTATAGCTGAGATTTGGAATGGGCTTTGTCAGTACAATGTTCCAACATGGTGAAGTACCACTGCTGTATTTTATGCGAGAAGAGGACCACCGCTGCCAAACAAAACAACCTATAATATGCGTAGATATCAAGTACGAACTGTTACAGTGTCCAGTTTGCTGCGTAGATACCCCAAACTTTAGTATGCCTGTTTAGTATTCCATTCTGGTAGGGCCAATTTCAAATGTCAAAATTTCTAAGAAATCTGCTTGCAAACGCTTATCAAATAGTTTCTGATATATTAGAGGGTATATACTAGTATCCTGAAAAGAAATAATTTGGAAAATCAGGAGGGCTGATTTTGATGCTTAATGGGACGCCTCCTTTAGCAATTTTTTCAAATGAACATTGAAAATGTATTTAGCAAGAATTTGCAAGTATATGTTTACAATACCATTTACAGTCAAACATTTAGATGCTCCGTAGGCTCAATTTTTGATAAATCAAAAATCTGTGTGGATCGTTTGTGTAGGACAGTCTGAAGATGGTGTCAATTGAGCAAAAATTGTGGGAGGAGATAGGTTTAATAAGTTTTGCAGTTTTTGTAAAAAACAGTGTTGGACTTCATAATTTGCAATAGGTTTAAATATACAAAAGTTTCTTCAGTATTGAGGCTACAATTGGGCGAAAGTTGCAAATCTGTAGCACATATGGTTGATTTGTTGTGAATTTTCAAAATTTTGAACTTTAGAGGCTTGCTGTAGCGCCACCATCAGGACTATTGGCCTATTCTTGCAGCTGAGGCAATCTGGCATGGGACTGGACCTTTACGCAAAATTTGGTCATTTTTCGCCCTTGGGAAATTGGAGTAGGAAGAAGAAGAAGAAAAAGAACATGCAGGAAAACAAGAGGGTCCTGGCAGCTTAGGCTGCCCGGCCCCTAATGAGGTGCGAACGTCAGTGTCAGTGATGTTGAGAGGTGTATGGCTGCAATGACTGGCATGAGGTGTGTGTTATTTGAGTAAAACAGAAAATAAAAGTTACGCCAAATAAGGCAAACAAGCTGGGCCTGCGGGAAGAAGGCAAAAGGTGTGGTCACGTGGTAGGCAGCCTTAATTAGGCTCCTGGGACACTGGCCAGGTGTTTCTAGTTACCACTTGTTGGCATCTCAGCTCCACCCCTCCCAGGACCAGCAACAAAACACACCCGCACAGGACCACAAGCAGTTTGTTAGGCGGAAGTGACGTAGCACCGTCTGCACCATGGAGGTAATATTATAGAACTGGAGAGAGCGAGGAAGTACCACCCCTATTACTTTCAATGGGAGATGCTAGGCTAGCTACCTCAGCCCAGGAAGTACGGAATTGACCGACGCCATCTATAAAAATGGCGTTCCATGGGTGCCTATTTCCGGCACCATAAGATTGCCAATCTCATTGCACAGCACAAATGGCCAAGAAAGTGTGTCGTCTGTGAGGATTGGCGAATGTTTTCGAGGGGAAATGACGAGCAACGCTGTTAATCCGGAACGCGCACGCACTTTTCACTCTTTTCGTTGAACTGCTGCAGTCAGAGCAATAGCTGGACATCCAAACTTGTGCACGAGCTGTCATCAAGCTCTAAGTATCAGTTCTTATTTTGTAGGCCCTCTTGAAGACATGGAACAGTTGCGTCAGACAAAGATCAAAATAATGAAGGATTACCGAAGACATTTTCTTTTGTTTTCGCTTTATTTGGCAAGAAAAAATTCACACTTTTCAGTTGGTGTCTACAAAGCTGCCGCGTCGTTGGCCACAAAATTGCCTCCAGCGGGAAACGCGGAAGCAGGAAGCTAACATGCTAACTGGCTGAAGCAAAGGTACTTCCTCGCTCTCTCCAGTTCTATTATATTTTCTCCATGGTCTGCACCTATTGGAAGAGATATGATGGCAATTTGGCAATTTATATTCCAGAGAACTAGAAATTTTGTGTTTGAACAAGGTTACAAGGGATGGGATCATGTGGAAAGCATGAAGAATTTACTGGATTTCTAAAGAATGTTTGTGATATTTTTGTAAATCTGAAGCAGATTTCAATGTTGTAAAGCTCTCTCTCACTCTCTCTGTGTCTCCCTGAAATGTTGTAATCCCGCAATCAGAAACCATATAACAATAGCCCCATTCGAGATGAGCCAGGTCTTCGCAGATTCGACCACCGGCGATCGGCGCACAATGCATGCCGGTTAGTTTTTTGTCCGACTTCATCCCGCCTTGCTCTGATGTATTACAAAAGTGGACGGCGATAAAATCGCGAGAGCGAGGCGGCAACAGTTTTTAGAGCTAGGCGCTGCAGTTGCTGTCCACCGATTGCACCGCCTGACTCTAAGCTGATCTAACAGCTGATTGGTTTAGAGGTTGGCTCAACAATATGATGTTTTATATACACTCTCTACTTTTGTTGAATGGGAGAGAGTTTGATTTTATTTGTCAGATTTGAAGATTTAGTCTGGTTACAGAAAACGTGGCTAATGGTGACGTTTAATTGGGATTCATGTCACAGATCATGAACTGAGTATTGTCTATTGTATATGAACACTGCACTGTTTTAAGTATTGAAGTATTTAGCAGCGCAAATATTTCTGGTAAGTGGGATGTGAGGATTTTTAGGGGGGACACCCAGGGTGAATAGGATGTACGTAGTTCTGTGACTTCCTGTATATTCTCCCAAGGCTGCTGGAAACTGTCCAACTTGATTGCAGCTTGTTGTCACTGCCCCCCGCTGCAGCCGCCAGCTCTCGTCTATGAGGCGCCGAATTGGACAAGAGCAGGGCGAAAAATGCGAGAGGAAATGAATGTATGCACGAGCAAGGTTGAAGCTGCGCGAGAGAGATTGAAAGTGCGCGAAGGAGACTGAAAGTACGCGTGAGAGGTTAAAGTGCACGCGAGAGAGGTAGAAACAGCGTGAGGGGAAATGAATGTATGTGCGAGAGAGATTGAAAGTGTGCAAGGTAGATTGAAAGTACGCGCCAGTGGTTAAAGTGCGCATGAGAGAGGTTGAAACAGCGCGAGAGAGATTGAAAGTACGCGCAAGAGATTGAGCGTGCTCGCTAGAGGTTAAAGTGTGTGCGAGAGAGATCGAGTGAGTGACTGCGTGAGAGACCGAGTTCTGTGTGTAAATGCAGCCGTTTTTTGGATTTATTTTGAAATACGTGCTTTTATTTTGAAAATGAGGAAAACGGGAAGTAGCGCCAGTTAGCTCCGTAAGCTTCACACAGAGACCGAGAAGCACCTGTAGCGGTGATGTTACTGGCTAATTTGTTTTTCTTTTTTTATTACCCCATACTTCGTGGTGTTTGCTACAAGTGTGTGAATGTGGTTTTATGAGAAGTGTAAGTTGAAGAATCGTATTTTTTGACCGAAGACTGCGGTTGAGAAGCAGGCTAAAGTGGTCAGTATTACTCATACAGTCATTACCTTATGTATTCTTTATCGGTATTAGCTACAATGCTAAGCAATGCTATCTCTGTAATGATTTTAATAACTAATGTTGTCTTTTATTTTGTCTACCTGAACTTTAGTTCTACGGTGTTAAGGTGTTAATAAACATCTGTGAAAGGAACAGGAGTCTCGCATCCAATCAATGGGCGGCATACTGTGTGTATTGGAACTTAGTAGAACATAGTTTTAGACTTCTATAGTTTATTTGATCTTGTCTTCTTTCATTTACTTGGCAGCCAAAGCCAATAGCAAGCAACAGGAAGTGATGTAAGAGGAAGTTGGTTTGTTTACCAATGCCACAATAAGAGTTTGATATTGTCATGGCAACGAAACGGATGACAACTGAAAATGCTCCATCTTTATATTTAGTTAGTTACATTTGACAGTTAATGACTTGACAGTTAATGTAATACACACCGTGTCCCAAAAGTTCATGCACCCCATTGGGCAACATGTCTGTCTCCAAAATGGGTTGCACCTGGTGTCTTTCAGAGCCTCAGGTCCGTGCTCAAGCTATTGCCTTGCGGAAGGGTAAACTTGCAGGGAGGTAGCTCAGGACCTTGGCAGAAGCATACGATGGGTGAAGAAGTGGTGGCAGAGACCAGAGTTGTGACTCCCTTGAAGACGAGCGTCGTGCAGGTCGCCCCTCAGACCTGAGTTCCAGGGCCAAGGACCTCATTCGAAAGGCCAAGGGAAAGAGACACTAATCCTGCCGTAGACTCAGTCGAAGACTAAAGAATCTTGGGGAAGCAGTCTCTAAGAGTATCATCCATCATTTTCTAACTGAGAAACTGGGTCTGAGAGCATACGGAAGACAGTGGATTCCTCGCCTTACCAAACTGCAAAAGGAGAAGCGGCTGGCTTTTACAAGTATGCCACAATGACCCTAAGACACTGGGAAAACTGGGTTTTCTCTCATGAGTGCCCACTCTACTTATTTCCAACTCCCAACAGCCAAAACAACTGCATCTACACTGACAATTGAAAGAAAGTTCCACCTTCTGAACAAGTCAAGTTCAGCACTCATTGCATGGTCTGGGGGGCGATGTCATCTTTAGGGCTGTTGGAGTTGCATGTTGTACCCCGGGGCACCACCATCAATGCTGAGTATTATGTCAAGAACATTCTCCAGCCAGTGCTACTTCCCATACTCACCAGAAAAAATAAATTGGGCCCTGTCACTGCTAGGAAGATGTTCAACAGGCGTGCGGAAATGGTCTTTGTGCAAGATGGTGCCCCCGCACATACTGCTCGTGCAACTCAGCAGTGGTGTTCTGAGCAGCTTCCTGGCTTTCTGCGCAAAGAGGAATGGCCACCCAACTCCCTGGACCTCAACCCGATTGCAAACTCCTGGGGTATCCTGAACAGTCGGGTCTTCCACAGCCCACCCCCTACCACCATGAAGCAGCTCAATGCGAGGGCTGTGCGGGAGTGGGGCAACTTTGAGCCTTCTGTTCTAAACAACTTAGTGCATTCTATGCCCCACAGGCTGAGGGCAGTAATTAAGATGCAGGGGGGATACACTGGCTTTTGAATAAACACATTCTGTTGAATATTCACAATCTGAGTTGACTTTTTCTGTGGTGCATGAACTTTTGGGACACAGTGTACTGTATTATTTAGTTTGAGTTCTATGTCTAATGTGTAACTTCACTACTTGCCTGATTACTTCTGTCAAATTCAGCATTTAGATAATTTGAATCATATATAGGTGTACAAATATTAGACTGGTCCTCCTAGCTATGACAAGCTATTCTGTTTATTTTTTTTAGTTATTATTATTAATGAATGAGCCATAAGCTAATTGTATATATGACAGCTATTCTTTATTGTTTATTAATTAATGTTTTTCTGTATTTTTATGTCAATTTCAGTTTCACACTTTCTTGCAATAAATCCTGACCTACTACAACACCTGCCTGATCCTTTGAGGATATGTTGCTGGGGAGAGTTTAACTGTCTGTGAATCTCACGACACAAGAGTCATGTTGGGTGCAACAGTACACTGCGTGAGAGGCTGAACAGCACCTCAGGGTTTATGCTGTATGAGATATTTGATATATTCAGCAGAAATATGATTTTGTAACTATTTTACAACCCTACTCTTTAGAATGTGTCCTTGATAAATCATTGTTATATTATCATTATTTTTATTATTATAAAAATAGTATGTTCCCAACATCCCAGTATATCAAATGACATATCACTGTAACACTTCTGAGATTTTTTGTGTATTTAATACACATTTTTTGCAACATAAATTCAAGACAAGACAACAAGACAAGTTGGATGAAGTAGAAGAGGGCAACAAGCATTCGAGTCCAATTTTGGAAGTAAAGACCTTTATATGTTACTTCATTTTAAAACTTAAGTGGATATTATTCAGGACACTGTATTTAGACTTGCTTGACCCTCTGTTACAACTTTGGCTCTAATACAGTATTTAGTACAACTGTACTCAGGGCTCGAAATTAACTTTTTAACTTGGTAGCGCTGCGCTCCCAAGTTCACAAAGTTAGGAGCGCAAGCCAAAATTTAGGAGCGTACGCACTAAAATCTAAGAAGCACCAATATGTATTTGTTTAATGTTTACAAAACTACAATATAACACTCCACATTAACAATACAACTGTCTCCAACAAATGAAAGTTATTAATTAATATGACAGTCTTGAGTTCATTGATTAACAAAAGTTTTCACTACTTTGGCTTTATGCCATATCCTGAGCCCAGGATTTAAAATTGGGTCTCCTGGCTCTCTGCCCTTTCATCCATCTCTTCACTGCCTGTGAGGCATCAAAAATGTCCAGAGGAGAACCCTCCACACTGATCCGAATCAGATCTTCAACTGTGTTAGGGTTAAATGCAGATCTGACGATAAATCATTGTTTTTGCCTTAATATTGCAATATGAATCAGTCTACAGAGGTAACTTTGTTATTTGTTAGCTTATTATAACATAAGCAGATGTAATGAGTTGGATACGTTTGTTCTAAGATATATGCTGCACACCATTTTCATCTAATTTCTGCATTTTCAGGAAAACCCAGCGTGTACATGCAGATACATAAACGCTTATAGGTCGAAAGACGCGCAGAAAAAAAAATTGTTTTTATTATTTTTGCAGATAGGCTACTTAGGATATGAGCGAACAAACCGAGACGAAGATTTTAGGTCTGCGCAAGCGCAGAACCATGAAGCAGCATATTTTGATAGGTAGTAAAAATTGACAGAACACCGGACCTACTTGTTGACGCACATTTGTAACAGCATTTTCTGTGTTTTGCGCCTTCTCTGTGCATGGAGAAACTTTCACGTTTAAAGTGTTCGGACCCAGTAGCTAACGCGCCGTTATCTGCGAGATCCGGGCCATATTATCTTTACAATGAACACAGTGCATTTCACCTTCTTAATTTAGAAGCCACTCTTTGCGACAATCATAAACTCTTTCCCCCGCCGCTTCGTCCGAATCTCCGTTGCAGTCATTTGGCCCATTTCCACTGCAGGAACTTTGGGGTAATTTTACGGGGCCAGGGCCGTTGTTGTGTGACTCCACCGCCGGAACCACCCCCGAAGGGCAGAGTTCCTGAACTTTTACAGGGGCTAAAAAAGTCCCTGCCTCGGAGTAGGTACTCTGAACGGCCCCGAAAAACTCCTGGGTGTTGCTTGGGGTTTACTTGGCGCTGATTGGATTTACTCAGGGCGGGATGTGACGTCAACAGAAAGCGACCAAATAGCCGGCATTTTTAAAATTCAGCAGACGACGAGGGGTCGCATTTTTAAAAGGAGTTTCAGGAACCTTCCTCCTGCTTCTCCCTCTCGGTGGAGACACGGCAGCTGAGAGGGCCGAGTGAGAGGACGTTCCTGTAGTAGTTCCTGACCCCCAAATACTACCAGGAACTTCTTCGGTGGAAACGGGCCTATTGTCATCATTCTCAGTTTCAGTAACTTTTGTTACCCACTCGTTTTTTTTTTTAACATTAATGGTACCAAAAAAAAGTGTTCTATTGTTCCTCGTTTCCTTATCCGTCTAAATCTTGTGTATAGTTAACTCTCAGTACCGCAAAATGTGGTGATTAACGGCTAATATTAACCATTCTAGAATTAGTACTGAGGTTTAGGACATCAAGCTCTCCTTTGATTGGTCAGAATGGTCACTGTCAGCTCAAGGGAATACACTGCACTCCATTCTTATAACAGTACGCCCGGCTGCGGTATGTCCAGTAGATGCATGCACATACGCACATCTCAAGCTGCAGCAGCGGTTTGCATGCCTACTGACTATCGAATGTACAGGAAAAGAGGCGTTAAATTTGGGTGGGGGGGGGAAGCGGTCGACTATTTTAATTCAAAGGTCACACAGCGTTAATTTTGGTCGCATATGCCAAATGGTCGCAATTTCGAGCCCTGGTACTCAAACCTCGACTCTTCACATTTAACCACGGAAAAACATTAAAATATTTATCCCTGTTTATCTTACTGTGTATTCAACAGAGGTTTCCCCTAGAAACTTTAATTTCCTGAAACACCTTTCTCAGGTAAACAAAACAAAAACCAAAAAAGTCCAGACAGAATTTGCTTAGACAAACTCATAAAATGAAGTACAATGACAAACAGTCATTGTTGCCATAACCTCCGAAGGTCCCAATCAATCATTACCTTGGAAGAAGTCATTCCTCAACAGATGTGAGGCACGGAGTATGGGTAAATATTAATTTGGTCTAGTGAACAACCTGACAATTCTTTTAACTGTGTCGAAATGATGTGTGAAAGTCTGACAAAAGCAGCTCCTAATAAACTTCATGAAAATTCCATGAATTTTCCAAGACATTCCAGGAATTTGTCAAAGTATTTCTAAGATTAGCTTCTTTACTGGATTATTAACAATGTTTTACAGTTTTAAAAAAACAATAACACTAAATTAATAAACATTTTTACCAGCTATTAGGCTTTAGGGAGCTTGTCAATATTCTGAACAGTGAAGCCATTCATTTTTGAACGGATGCCTCTTCATTTTTGGATGCGTTCGAGGCTGCAATCCTGGTCACAGCATTCGATGATGAACACCCCTCTGTTCATTTTCTGATGCGTTAATTTCCTGATGTGTTCATTCTCCGATGCCTGCCCAGGGCCTGATGCATTCATCTATGTGTGAAGTGAGCTTGTAGATTATGGGCGCAGATATTCTTTTGTGAACGACGACTGAATATGGATGACGGATTATACAAACGCTTGTACAGGCCTATTTTACATTCTAAGTTCCTTAAAGTGAAATAGTTCTCATTGTCATTGTTAGTTTTTTTTTTTTTATATGAAGTGAAATTGTTCTCATTGTCATTGTTAGTTTTTACCCCTCGGCCGACTTCGTCCCGGAGGGGCGTTGTTGTCACCTGCGTGTCTGTCTGTCATCCGTCCATGATTTTGTCTGGGCCAGTACTCAGCAACTAATGATCGCAGCCTCACCATATTTGGTATGGTAACTCATTATGACCCATAGATGTGCAAACTCAGGTTTTTTGCTGGATTTGACCTTAGCTCTGTGACCTTCACCCTGGAAATCTTGTCCGGGTCAGTACTCCATAACTAATTCTCGCAGCTTCACCAAAGTTGGCATGGTAACTCACTATGACCCATAGATGTGCAACATCACATTTTTTGCTGGATTTAACCTTTGACCTGAGCGCTGTGACCTTGACCCTGGAAGTCTTGCTCGGGTCAGTACTCTGTAACTAATTCTCGCAGCTTCACCAAATTTGGTACGGTAACTCACTATGACCCATAGATGTGCAAAATCAGGTTTTTTGCTGGATTTGACCTTTGACCTTAGCTCTGTGACCTTCACCCTGGAAATCTTGTCCGGGTCAGTACTTGGCAAATAATTCTCGCAGCTTCACCAGATTTTGTATGGTAACTCACTATGACCCATAGATGTGCAACGCCAGGTTTTTTGCTGGGTTTGACCTTTGACCTTAGCTCTGTGACCTTGACCCTGGAAATCTTGTCCGGGCCAGTACTCGGCAACTAATTCTCGCAGCCTCACCAAATTTGGTATGGTAACTCACTATGACCCATAGATGTGCAACGTAAGGTTTTTTGATGGATTTGACCTTCGATCATAGCTCTGTGACCATGACCCTGGAAATCTTGTCTGGGTCAGTACTCAGCAACTAATTATCACAGCTTCACCAAATTTGGTATGGTAACTCACTGTCACATATATATGTGCAACACCACGTTTTTTGCTGGATTTCACCTTTGACCTTTGCGCTGTGACCTTGAGGCAGGCAATCTTGTATGGGTCAGTACTCAGCAACTACTGATCGCAGCTTCACCAAATTTGGTATGGTAACTCACTGTGACACATAGATGTGCAACGTCAGCTTTTTTGCTGGATTTGACCTTTGACCTTAGCGCTGTGACCTTGAGGCCGGAAATCTTGTCCGGGCCGAGGGGTATTCAGCAACGCGTTATGTTTTTTCATATACTGGCTATAATCCGCCTGCTAAAGATCATTTGCCAATTTAGGTGACGCTTCAGGAATGGGATTATATGCGACCTACTCCTGTTCTCTGAACAAATACATATTCCGGTTATCTAAACAAAAACATATTAAACTTAGTCGACTGAACGAATTAAGTATTAATCGTGCACATCATCCACAAGTCTTGTCGCCGGTATTCCAGCGTGTCGCATGAATTCAGGTCTCACTCCGTGACCTCGTATCCCTGAACCAGCTAATCCCCATGGCATCACAAGACTACTTAGTCGTTTACCTTGCAATCAAGTTTATTCATTAATTGAACTGATATATTCATAGAGGGAAGGGGGGGGGGGAGATAAATATTTATTAACATACAGACATGCTGATTTTATAATAGCCTACTGTGCGCATGCAGAGGTTTTACTTTGCTCATCTGCTTATCTAGATCTGGATTTGTAGTCGGCAGCTCCCACAGAGCCGCGGTTTCTTGTGTTGTGATTTAAAATCTGAAAAAAAAAAAAAAATACTGTAAGATAAATGAGAAACGCAGTGTTTACGTGTCCGAAAGTTTGACAGGATTTTAATATATCTCCGTGTCCGACAGTTGGATGGTTTCAATATAACTCTGTGTCCGACAGTCGATTATTGTTTTTAATTTCTTCAAATCTACTTAGATTCTTTCTACTTAGAATCTTTTAGATATTAAACGTGAATGTTTTGATAAGAGGGCTCAGTTCTTCAAGATGAGTACCGAGAATTTCAATCAATGTTTCTGTTTAAGCTCTGCTCAATAAAGTGAGTCGACATTGGCGCGGGACTTTGTGCATTTATGACGAATTTAGCGACTGTCGGACTGAGATCCTAAAATACTCCGTGTCCGAAAGTCATAAAAGTTCTAATTTTTCGAGTATTCCAGCAATTATTAGACGTACAAACTTGGCCATGTTTGTGTTCGACCTTCACAAAATGCAAATTGACAGCTATCGACTTTTCTTTGTCTTTTTATTTGTGTTTTTCTTCCGTTGGAGATAGACAACAGTCTTTATTCGGTCTCTCTTTTGAAAATTAGTCAGGTGGATCGAACAGATTCAAGCTTTATTTCCACACCAGAGATAAAACAGTGCTTGCAGTCAGTGAGCAGATCAATTCCATGACCATTGACATTGTGAATCAAATATCGCATGCACGATCAAGACTGTCCGACGCGAAATGCAAAATACTCCATTTCCGGCAGCCAGCAAAAAGTAAAAGTACTGATATGAGAAGAGATTTATAACGAAATAAAGAATAAAAATATATCACCAACAAACAGAACATCCAAAAAAGATGGCCCGCAAATAAATAAATCGCAGTGTTCATTGGATGCTCTGTTTGTTTTAAAAATGTTTCTTTTTATTCATTTCGTTGTCAATCTGTCCTAATCGTCCTTTTTTTTTTTTTTTTTTTTTTTGCTATCAGACACGGAGTATTTTGCATTTAATAAAATGAAAACGCAATGACTTTCAAACCACACCAGCCAGTATTTTACTCACAATAGAATAGAGATAACATAGCAGTTGTTGAAACTGAGAAATTTTACAATTTTATCCACAAAATGAGCTCATTTCAAATTTGATGGCTGCTACAGGTCTCAAAAAAGCCTTGATGTTGTAATAGCTGCAGTATGTGGTTTTGCATTGTCCTGCTGAAATACACAAAGCCTTCCCTGGAGTAGATGTCGTCTGGAGGGGAGCATATGTTGCTCTAAAACCTTTATACACCTTTCAGCATTCATGGTGCTTTTTAAAATATGCAAGTGTCCCACACCATATACACTAATTGTTAGAAAGGCTCTAAATATACTTCACGTTTTTTATTTCCATATTGGTTTCTGTGTTCTGTGACCACTTGGGGGCGATGTCGTACTGCTGTTCATGGTGACTGACGCCTCGCTCTTCCTCTTGCCTTTAAAGAAGTGGACATTGCTCACGTTGCTTTCAGAAGTTGTGGTTCTTTATGATGCAGTATTGTTGGGTTCATGTGCGTCTTTGACGAGGAAACCACACGCCCATAACAATACTTTATGCCTACCCTGTACTGGGTCTGTCCTGAGTCAGCAGTAAAGTTCCCCTCACTGCAACAAACTCTGATCATTGTGTCTTGACCGACGCGCTGGAGTGAATGAAATTTAACACTGGTGAACCATCCCCTGAATACACTTCATTTGATAACCTCCCAAATATTAATGCATCCCTATACCATCAGAGATGCTGGCTTTGAACTGAATGCTGATAACAGGAGGAGTGTTCTTTAACTCTTTAGCCCAGAGGACACAACGCCCATGATTTCCAACAAGAATGCAAAATTTAGACTTGTCTGACCACAGGACACTTTGCCACTTTGCTACAGTCCATTTTAAATGAGCCTTGGCCCACAGAACACAGCGGCACTTCTTTTTTTTTTTAGTATTATTATTACAAAAAAAACACAAGCAGAAAACATACAAAACAGCCAGCCTTAAAAAATAAACAGAAAAAAATACAAACAACCAATTACACACTAAGTGGACAGAATAGATACATAATTAAGCACAAACTCTGGACACAAAAGGAATGCGGCATAAGGGCTACTAATAAACATGACAGTGAAAAGAAATAGAAAAAAAGAGGAAGAAAAAAAGAGAGAAAAAAGAATATGTCTGTACGTGTGTGTCCGTGTGTGTGTGTGCCATGCATATATGTATATATGTGAAGGAAGTGATGAGAAAAAAAAAAACCAAGAAACATTTTAATAGCATTAAGTCAAGAACAACAGAAACATGCATTGATATATCAAAGGTGAAGATAATTGCAGTTAATAATGGAATGATACTATGAGAAATGAAGATGATCATGAAAGACAAAGGGGGAAAAAGCGAGAAAGAAACAAGAATTCCCTTCTGCTCTCTTTCCCCCTTTTTTATTCTTAGAGTAGCAATTTAAAATTCTTTTGGTAAATTGGTAAATAAGGTGGTGGATGACTGGGGGTGGGCGGGAAGAAAAAAAGAGAAAATAAATAAATAAACAAATAAATAAATAAATAAAGAAAAGTGATAATGATAGAAAGAAAAAACTGAATAATAAGTTTTTTTGAAGAGAGAGAAGAAAAAAAGACAGTCGTATTATAGATGAGTATGTGCGTACGTACGAGTGTGAGTGTGTGTGTGTGTGTGTGTGTGTGTGCGCGAAAAAGTGAGTGTATCAGAGGGAGGGGGAGGCTGAAGGTGGGGAGGGGAGGGGTGGGGTATTGCACTGAGAGTGTGGTTCTCTCTACCACCACAACGCAGCCAGAATCTCGTCCTCCCTGGGTGTTTCTTCATTTCCCCTTTTCAGGGTTTAGGTTTACCACTCGGGCTCAACCATTATGCCAGACTGTAATGGGCAATGATACCACCCTCAGGAGGGGCCTTATTCCTGTATTTGGCAATATTTCAGATTTTCTGTTGTGTGGTTAGCAGGATTGATATACAGCTATTGATGCCACCAGCTGACTCCAGAGAATAGGCTGATATACTGTAGCCCAGCACTGCTGCCTGACACTGCTTTGGGGGACCAGGGGTTAGGCAGAGGGTGGGGGTTGGGGGAGGGGTTAAAGCATGATGTGTGTGTGTGTGTGTGTGTGTGTGTGTGTGTGTGTGTGGTAAATGTACTGTTGTGTACTTCGAAAGATAAATAAATAAATCGATGGCTAATACAAGAAATAACTTAAGGTAAAAAGAAAGAGAAATGAAAATAAAAAACATGTAATGAAGAAGAATTGTGATCATAATGGTGATGAATGGTGAGACAGAGGCGGAGGGGAAAAGAGAGCAGAAAATAACTGGGGAGGTGAGCTAGAGGGAAATCATACTCCCTACATGGGAGGTCAGCTTTACTAATTTATATATTTATTTACCCACAGTATTTATAATTATTAATCCTTTTTTCCCTTCCCTCCCCCCTCTTTTAAATCATCTCTCTTCCTGTTTAATGCTGCAATAGCGGAGCCTGAAAATAGAGGGAAGAAGGAAAAAAAACAATAATAACCCAAGAGGGGGGGGGTCATATATATATAAAAAAGCAGGACAAATAACATAATACATGAGAGAAATACCACAAATAAAGAAAAGGGAAACAAAGGAAAATGTATGAAATAAGGCCAGAAGAAATGGGGATAGTACAAGCGGTATGGTGGGAAAAATATCAATACAATAAAATAACAGCAATAACAATAATAAGAAGAATAATAATCATCATCATCATCATTATAATTCAAACTGCCACATGAAAAATATTCCAAGAAATTGCAGATTAAACAAAAGAACAGAAGGGAAAAACGAAGGAGAACTTGATATGGCGTGTTTATTTGTTGTGCTGTATGTAAAAAATGTGTGTGTGAGTAATGGTTTATGTGTGTGGGTATCTTGATTGATACACAGGCAGAAAGAGTCAATGGGCGTGATTGTTCAAGGCATCAAGAATTAATATTATGTAAAATCAAATTCCAGATGTCAGGTTCAGTAGGTTGTTTTTTAAGGGCGGCAGATAATTTTTCCATTGATATGTATTCTGTCAGCAGGTTATTCCAAAGTGTGATGTTGATTTTTTTTCTTGATTTCCAGTTCATGAGGATAGTTTTCTTGGCGATGGTTAGGGCAACGGAGAGTATTCTGCTGGATGTAGTGTTCAGGTTGATGTCCGACAAGTCTCCAAGTAGGCAGAGCAAGGGTGATAGTGGGATATGGCAGCTCAAGAGAAGTGAGAGGTGATCTGTGATATCTTTCCAGAATGTTTTATTGGTGTGCAGTCCCATGTGGCATGAAAATAGTTGTCTACTGTGTTCTGTGTGCAAACATATTTCAGTGTCAGTGAACCCCATTCTGAACATCCTCTCACCCGTGTAGTGCACTCTATGAATTAACTTGTATTGTATGAGCTGTATGTTTGTGTTGGTGGACATAGAGAAGATGTTATTGCATTCTTTGGTCCAGAAGTCGGCACTGGGGGTGATCTGGAGGTCTTGTTCCCATTTTGTAAATGGGATTGAAACGGTTTGGTCGGATTCGGTAATTATTTTATACATTTTTAATAGCAATTTCTTCCTAGTGGTGATATTGATCAAGTCTTGAGGTCAATGGAGCAAGTTCCAAGTTGGAGGATTTAATGTTGATTTTGGTCTTTATTGCAGATTGGATCTGATGAAACTCTAAAAACTGGTTGTTCTCAATGCCGAACTTCTGGACCAAATGAGAATATGTGGCCCAAGTATTGTTATGGAGAATGTGCTCGAGGTGCGCGATACCTCTGGAATTTCATGAGGAGAAATTGAGTGGTTTTCTGTTCATTAAGAAGTCAGGATTGTTCCATATGGGGGTGCGTTTGATGGGAGAAGTTGTGATGTTAGTCATTTGGTGAAATTTCCACCAAGCAGTCAGAGTTGTAGCTATGGTAGGATTTTTAAAACAGGGATGGCGTTTGATGGTGGGGTTCAGCAATGGAAGATCTGAGACGCTGATTTCTTTGCATAATGTTTGTTCGATGTCTGTCCAAGAGGTGTCTGATTCTTTCGGGTTAATCCATTTATAAATATACTGAAGTTGGTGGGCAGTGAAATAATGTAAAAAGTTTGGAGCCTGTAGCCCTCCTAAGTTTTTGGGTTTCTGTAGAGTACACAATTTAATTCTAGGTGGCTTATTTTTCCAGTAAAATTTTGAAATGAGGGAGTCAAGAGATTTGAACCAAGAGGGTGGAGGTTTGATTGGAATCATTGAGAAGAGGTAGTTTATTTTAGGAAGGATAGTCATTTTGATTACTGCAATTCTACCAATAAGTGATAATGGTAAATTCATCCAGCGTTTAAGGTCGTCCTCTATTGTTTTAAGGACAGGGTTGAAGTTAAGATTTACCAACCCTGACAGCCTGGGGGAAATGTTGATTCCTAAGTATGTGATGTTAGCAGTGCGCAGGAAGAAAGGTGGAGTTTGGGCTGTCACATCCCAACTGTTAGGAGTGAGAGGGAGAATCGTGGATTTGGACCAATTAATGGAATAGTCTGAAAGTGTTGAAAAAGTGTTAATGAGTTGAATTGTTGAGGATTATATTTCAATATTTCTCATCAGATACATCAGTAGATTAATTGCCATGTTGAATAACCATAATCAATAATCATAATCAATAACCATATTATGTAAGCAGCAGTAACACACACACACACACACACACACACACACACACACACATAACACACACACATACAAGTAGTTCACAAACACATGAGCAGTGCACACAGACACATACACATAACACACACACATACAAGCAGTTCACACACACATGAGCAGTGCACACAGATACATACACATAACACACACACATACAAGCAGTTCACACACACATGAGCAGTGCACACAGATACATACACATAACACACACACATACAAACAGTTCACACACACATGAGTAGTGCACACAGATACATGCACAGGCATAAGCAGCACACGAACACATACACATACACACACACATGCACACACACACACAGACACACACAACAGTTCACACACAGACAGACACACACATACAAGCAATTCAATTCCCACATGCATGAGCAGCTCACACACACAAGCAGCAGGCTTCTGTAGCTTTGAGTAGTAAGCAGGCTTCTGTTTAGTTGATTCAAAAACATGATCAGGTGATGTATTTGATTTCTGTAGCTTTGATCAATATTTGTTCAGTAAAATCATTAGTTGTTACTGAAAAAAAAACAATTGAATCATTTATGTATCCACTTGTATCCTATTCCTTTGTCTGTACTTTTCATCTCTTGACTGTAATTTTCCGCTCCTTTTTAGTGATGTGCAGCTCATCTTTGCTTTGAATCCCTGAAGGATTAGCTAGCAGTGTTTTGGTTTGCCTGTCCAATTGTAGCGTGAGAATGAGAAGGCGGAAAGACCATATTTGGAAGATATTTCCTGTGATAAAGGTATAAAAACTGGGTTTGAAAAGTAAGAAATCAGTTTGTCTTGCGCAAAAAGAACTCGGCTTTACATTTATCAATATGCCTCAATAAAGCCTAATCGTCTGAAGAATCTGTCTCTCTCCAATTGCTTGAGGATGGGGGAACCTCATGATATGAAAATATGTTTGAATGGAAACCACAACAGAATGGTTTCAGACAGGGATGATAATGGGTTCCTTCAATAGAGGAGTATGTCGTCGGCATAAAGGCTAATCTTATGGTGAATATTTTGTGTTTCGATACCTGTGATGTTTGATTTCTGACGTACAGCTGCTGCTAGTGGTTCGATAAAGATGGCAAATAATGATGCAGAGAGCGGGCAACCTTGCCGAGTGCCCCTGTGCAAAGTGAAATGCTGTGAAATGGTTCCATTCGTAGTGATTGTGGTCATTGGCGTTGTGTGAAGAATCCTCACCCAGTGAATAAAAGATTCCCCGAAACCAAATTTTTTAAGTACTGCAAATAAAAATTCCCAGTTTACCCTGTCAAATGCTTTTTCAGCATCCGGTGAAAGTATGATTGTTGGTGCATCTGTATGAGAAGTATTCTAGATTAATTTGAATAGTCGGCGTAGATTGTTACATGAATGTCTTCCTTTGATAAAAACGGTCTGGTCCGAGTGAATGATAGATGGAATAACTGTTTCTATTCGTGATGCCAATGCTTTGCTTATAATTTTTGTGTCAGTGTTGATGAGAGAGGACGATGGCTTGCAGGAGAGGTGGGGTCTTTATTAGGTTTCAGTAGGAGTGAAATAGAGGCAGAGTTCATGTCGGTGGGAAGTTTGGATTGCTTTTTGATTTCTGCTGTTAACCTGTTGAAAATTGGTGCAAGGATGTTCCAGAAGTGTTTATAGAACTCAACAGGGAAGCCGTCAGGACCAGGGGCTTTATTGTTGGGCATGAGTTTTAGAGCATTTTAGAATTTTGTTATTGTGAATGGTTTATCCAGAGCATTTGCTTGGTCTTTATTGAGCTGAGGCAAGTTAATATTGCTTAAAAAAGTGTCAATGTCTCTTAGGCTAGGTTGATGTGAGGATGAGTAGAGGTTCATGTCAAAATCTTGAAATGTTATTTCTTCAGGTGTATGTACCAGCTTCCCCGCTGAGTTCATGAGTGATGGGATTGTTGATTTTTCTTTGTTTCGGTTGATTTGGTTAGCCAGATATTTACCGGATTTATTACTGAATTCAAAGTGTTCATGTCTGGTAGTGCTGCACGATTAATCTAATCGCAATTGCAATCGCGATGTCAAGCAGTGCGATTGCATAACCGCAAAAAAAAGGCGGCGATTTGCCATTCAATCTAAATATGCGTGTGCTGCCAGTGAACATAACTACGTTTCCTTTAATTGTATGGAGTCTGTTGACGTTATGCCCACAAGCGCTATCCTGGGCTGTGTCCGAGTAGTCAAAATTTACGTCCTATAGAATAATTCCACACCACTTGTCTTTAATCTATGTGGAAAACGTCTGAAGATTAAGGAAGGGTGTAACATGGAATTCCTACCGCTTAGGAATACAACCGCGCTAGTAAGAAAATCTGAATGCACTTAAAGCAGGCAACGCGAACATGACGGGGTCCCATACGTTTCTTTACGCGACTGGTCAGATGAATAGGTGCCCCTTTAAATAATGCTGCTGCGCAGAAATGTGGAATGGCGTTATCTCCTTTCTTTTCGAAAAGGATGCGTCTGTGTACCCTATGCTAAAGGAGGTAAATTAGGAAGCACTGAGACACCGTTCCTTAACATTTAAAGAATTCGACGGCTCTTATCATAGTTGTCACGGCACGTAATCATTTCCGGATCAGCTTTCAAGAGTTAGGAACTTTCCCCAGCGAAATAAAAATATTGAGACGCAGTCGTCGTCTGTGCAGCAGGTATGGTCACGTGAGTACTCGCTACAGTTCTCAGAGACCAACATTGACGCCGAATAAAATCATGAGCAGGAGCGTGAGCAAGCCCAGGCTGAGAGTGAGTTCGTGGCGGAAAAAACCCCCGCAACATCTACTATCATATTCAGAGATTAGGAGTGAGTGTCTCGCCTCTTCGTGGCATTCACGTTCCTGTGTCTTAGTCAGCAATTATTCTATCAACGCGCACTGAAGAAATTCACTCGCGGAATTTAAGTCATTGTGCATTATGTTAATCAGTTTCACGTGCATTACGGTGGATTTCCCCACTAGTGACACGGAAATCGATTGACTCTCATGCTTGTCTTTACTGAGGGATTGAAAGCAATGGAATTGCATAAAGACGTTTCAAATGTTCTTATTTCATTTAAACAATTCAAACGATCATGTCCACCTTTATGCAAGTGAAACTGAAACTTCAATGCACAAGGATTTTAATTCCGCGTTCAGCGTTCATTGAACAATTGCGGACTACGGTGAATAAGCAAAAAAAAAAAAAAAAAAAAAATGCGCGAGACTTAGGCCGAGTGCGTGAGACTTGGCATCTCGGCATATGGCGATACTTTGATTTCAGGTACGGCGACGTTGAACAGAATAAGACGTGTTGTGTAAAACTTGCAAAATTAAAATCTCCACATCCCGCGGCAACACTACCAATCTGTATCAACACTTGGGACAGCACAGAGAGAAACATAAGGAATGCATGTGATGAAAGCCAAGCAAAGTAAAGCCAAAGAGACAACTGAAAGCCGCTAATGCCCAATGGAGCTACTGCTTTTGTACTTTGCAGAAATGCCTTTATTTTTTTAAGGGTACTGTACAAACTTTTTGCTTTTTGTATAAAGTAGTACTTAATAGGTTTAAAAAAATGCCTGCAGAAAGGCATCTAAGTTTACAATAGTGCCACTGCATTTGCACTTTGCAGAAAATATCCTGATTTTCAAAAAAGGAAAAATCTTTTTTATTTGAAAACAGTGCTATAAACTGTTATTTTGAAAACAGTGCTATAAACTTGTTTTGTATTTGTATGCACCTTAATGTTTGCATTTTTTGAGTTGAGAAAAATACCCTACAAAATCATCATTATTCTCTGCACTCTCCTTGATAACAAAGCAAGTAGGCTCAAGGTATCATTTTTTAAAAAAATCATTTCGTAATCGCAATCGCAAATTGCAATATGGTCCACTATAATCGCAATCGCACATTTTTGCCAAATCGTGCAGCACTAATGTCTGAGTCTTTGTAAGAGGAATAGAGCTGTTCTATTGGTGTGTTCATTTAACTGTAATTTTTATTTATGCAAGTCAGTTTGGGTTTGTGTTGTGGGACGTAAGGCGTTGATGTTCTCTAGCTCCTTTATTTTTTTTTTCTAAAAACTTTTCCTCTTCATTGTCTTTTTTCTTTTTGTGTGTGGAGTATGAAATGATTTTTCCTCTCAAAATTGCTTTCCCCATTTCCCAAAGAAGTGACGGTGCCGTTTCTGGTGAATCATTTAATTCAAGAAGGGATGCCCACTCTCTTTCAATACACTTATCAAAGTCGGAATCTTTTAGAAGTGATAAGTTAAAGCGCCACCTGCTGGACGGTTTGCGAGAGTGGCTATTGCACATGGCGAATGAGACCGAAGCATGGTCACTGATGCTAATGGAATGTATTTGTGCTTCTGATATTTTGGACATGAGTGAGTTACTAGTTAGAAAGAAGTCAATACGAGAATAGGAGTTGTGTACCGGTGAGAAAAATGAAAATTCTTTGTCGTTTGGATATCTTAGCCGCCAAACATCGCCAAGACCAAAATCCCCCATGAACTGCTTTATTGTTTCTGTGGACTGGGAGGTACGTGTACTGTTTGGGTTGTTAGATCTGTCTAATGATGGGTTCATGACTGTGTTGCAGTCTCCACCGATTATTATAGGAGAGTCGGAAATATTGTAGAGGGAGGCAAAAAATGAGTTGAAGAATGAGGAGTCGTCATTGTTTGGGCCATAGACAGATGCAGTAGTGATTGGGGAGTTGTGTATCGAAATGTTGATGATGAAATGTTGATGTGATTTTTTTGTGTATTAAAATGGCTACTCCTCTTTGTCTTAAGTTAAAATGGGAAGAAAAGATTTGACTAAACTGTGGGGTTAATAGTTTGTTATTGTCAGATTCAGAAGTATGAGTTTCTTGTAGGAGGCATATATCTGGTTGTAGATTATTTAAGTGGTTGAATACCTTGACTCTCTTTGCCTGTGCACCAATTCCATGGATATTCCATGATACAAACTTAAGTGTGTTCATTGTGATAATATAGAGGAGTTTATAACTTCTGTGTATGGTGAGTGAGTTGTTTGTAAATTTATGTACATGTTTAGTGTTATACATGTACGTATTTTAATTTGATTGTGTTTGAATGTAGATATAATGGCTAGATAGCATATGTGGAATATTTGTGTTTGTGGATGAGTGTGTTTGCACATGTTCGTGTGTATCAGAAAAAAGTAGTTATAGGTCCTCACAGCGAAACGCTGCAAGGAATTCAGTTGGACGAGAGAGTTATGACCTAACCCAAACGGAATCTGCGGACTTTTTTCTGGTTTTCTGCGGTGATTTAGGAGGAAAATCTGCGGGATTCTGCGGAGTAGTTTTTTTTCCTTTTCAGGTTTTAAACCGTTATCTAGTACAATAATCCATGTGTTTGGAGCAAAAATAGCAACTTTTAACATGCAAAATCCTAAATTAAAATTGCCTGATGGGTGGGTGGGGGGTGGAAGGCTGGACACTATCCCAAATATGGACGGTGGGCAGACCATGGACCTTGGGGGCCCCAACAGGGCCCCGTCACTATGGCTCAGACATAACCATATAGCGTTTGCACTGTAGCTACCCCCATATATGGCTGTGGAACCAGCTTCCACTTTCAGTCCGGGAGGCAGACACGCTCGCTGTATTTAAGAGTAGGCTTAAAACCTTCCTCTTGATTTGGCGGTATATAAATAAAAGGTGATTTGATTTGATTTGTGACAGCATGACATCAGACCCAAACAAATCATATCCGGTTCCATATAAGGAGCTCTTCCAATGATTAAAAAGGTTAAAGGTTAAAGTTAAAGTCCCATTGATTGTCACACACCTGAGTGTGTGAAATTTATCCTCTGCATTTAACCCATCCCCTAGGGGAGCGGTGAGCAGCAGGGGTGCCGCGCTCGGGAATCATTAGGTGATCTAACCCCCTAAGTCCAACCCTTAGATGCTGAGTGCCAAGCAGGGAAGCAATAGGTCCACCGATTTATTTGTGCAAAAAAAAGGTCACAACGTTGGTACAAATCGGAGCATAAAAACTGCTTGTGCAGACTTCCCTCTTTTTAATCATTGGAAAAGTTTTTTGTCCTGCTCCAGCACTTAAACGGATGTGCATAGTGCTACTTTAAATAAAATCCATATAAGGAGCTGCCACGCTGACATCATGGAACCCATATTTGGGATTCCAAATATGGATATAGTGTAGCTGACTCACTTTGACCTCACTGGAATGACACAAGCATTTTAGCTGACAACATAAAGGTAACCGCAGTCTCAGAGAGCTCAGATTCAATCACTGCTCAAAACTCGATAGAATGCAAGCTTTAAGGGCCAGAAAAGCTGCTGAGAACAGGAGAGACCGAGCCAGTGTCACTGAGGAAATGTGCATGTGTCCCCTGGGTACCTCTGATATGCCTATATACAGGTATAAGGGTCGGATTGCCGGGGCAACATAGGTGTGAGTGCCGCGTAGCAGCCTAAACTCTAGATGTGAGACTCTAGTGAACCTAAAAGTATCACAAAGTAAAAAATATAGTCACCATATTGACACCATATAGTCAAAAATTAGATTTTGACATTTTTATTCAATAGCGAATAATTTACTCTCTTAAGAACATTTTATAGAACTTATTCAAATTAACGGATAGATTAAATATTAATCTTTGAAAAAAAGAACCTGCCAATAACTATGTTCACCATGAGCATATGTACAAATTAGGATATTTCAATAAATAATGTAATAAATACATAAATAAATAGGTAAATATAGTGCAAATTCTTATTCAATAGATATCTGAAACAAAAATAATTTAAAAAAATTTTAAATAACTTAAATATTTAATTAAATTGAACCACAAAACCACAGGTTTGTTTTCTGTTCATTGGAAAAGAACAGCTTACTTTAAGATTTTATAAAAAAAGACATAAGGCAATATTTGAGAACATAAACATACATTAATTAATTTGTCCAATAAATAAATCAGGAACAACTGCATAAATAAATATTGTGCAAATTCTTGTTTGAGAGAACCATACATAGTTTTAAATAATCAATGAACCATGGGTATGTTTTTCCCCCCTGCGATTCTATTAGTTTAAAAAGAACTTACTTTAAAATTCAATAAAAGAGAAAGTAACAATTGGCATACTCATTCAAGCATGAGTATATGAGTTAACGAGCAAGTAAGCTAGTCAGTCAGTCAGTCAGACTGTCAATCAGTCGGTCATTCAAACTGTCAGTCCGTCAGACAGAGACAGTCAGTCAGTCAAATGCTTAATGCTGCTGCCAACTGTTGAATTTCGCAATAAGCATCATTTTAAAGTTGTTTTCCGTAAGGCTCCGTCTGTACTGTGTAAGCAGCATTGTATAGTGAGAGAAAAGTCTCTCAACATCCACTGAGGTAGTGGGGAGATGGAGGTACAATGCCGCAAGTGGGGCAAGAGCGGGCATTCTGTCCTCTCTGGCTGCCCACCCCTCCACAAGACCGACCTCCTCAGCGTCACTCTTGTTCATGTGGATGTAGCGGTGCCATTCCTCAGCTGACACACGGGTAAGGGCAGGGGCCACCTGGACGTAGTCCTGGATGTTTTTTCTCACACCAGCTACCTTTGCTGGGTCAAACACTGGGAGGGCTTTGAAGAGCTCCATGCTGGGGTGTGTCTTCATCACATTCTGCAACTTTGCAGAGCAGTCAGCCATGGTCTTCTGGAAGACCTGAGTGCAGGCAGCTAGATCATTCTCATCCAGCTCCCTCAGCCGTTCTGTGGTCCCAGGACGCCAATCCTCAGCCCCTACAGTGCGGCCATATTCAAACAGCATGAGGAGGTTCTCCAGTTGACCGTGGATTGTGGCAGCAGAGGGGTTGGAAGTCTCCTGCAGTTTGATGATTGTGATCATGATCTCAGTGCTGTGCTCAACAATGAAGATCGCATGGGCCTTTAGAGCAGTTTCTTTCTCTTCTTGCAGCACTCTCAGGTCCCAAACAGCCTTAGAGGACAGTGGCAAAGAGGGTATGAAATTGCATAAAATGTCCAGGTTTCTGCAAGGTACTGGACAGCTTCAATCCAGGAACCCCATCTGGTCACAACAGCAAACACTGGCATAACAGGAGCCAAGCCCAATGCCTGCATATAGGCCCGCAGCTCTTGGCGACGTTGAGGTGCCTTGCAGAACACACTCTTCACAAGTGCACACACCCTGTTGAGGTCCTCAAAGGAATCTGGGAAGACCTCCTGCACCAAGTTGAGGAGATGTGCCAGACATGTGACATGTATGGAGTTGGGGAACAGGCCATGAAGCATGGTGTTAAAGGCTTTCTTCATGTAGCTTGCCGAGTCTGTGACCAAAGCCCACACATCACTAAAATTGATGTTGTAGCTGTTGAGGCAAGAGATGACTGCCTGGGACACAGTGTTGAAGTTAACTCTGTCGATGAACACTATATCTGCTGCCAGAGGTGGCCTGCCAACAGGTTGCAGAAGAATTGCAAGGACACAGCGGCCACAGGCATCTGTCGTCTCATCTAATAAAACGTAGACGGCCTTTCCTTCCACCGCACACTTGATGTCCTCCACATGCTGAGGGAACAGCTCTGGTAGGTAGTCGGAGTGGAGGTGGGAAGGAGCTGGAAGGGATCCGCCCTGCTTGCAGTATTTCTGCAGAAAAGCAGCCAGCTTGGGGGCCTTCTCAATTGGAATATTGGCTTCAACAAGAGCCTTGGTAAAATCTAGCGCAAACTCCTTCCTCTCAGCAGTTGATGGGGTCTTGGAGAGGCAGGCAGCCAGGGTTTGAGTCCTAGATCATACTGGAAAACAAAGAAAAGAAATAGAATAATTGAAACATAGTATTATTACACAGAATGTCAGATAACGTAAACATAAGCTTGTACTTTTACTTTGTTTATTTAGATGGGACCGTGCATATTAATGAGCAATACATATTTGATGGAATATAAATATACTGAATTTAGCAAAGATGCCAATTTTAGTCCATAGTAAAAAAACAAATAAAATAAAAAAATGCTACATACCTAGAACCACAGTAATATACAAAAGGGGGAAATCTCACGCATAGAAGGGCTTCCATGTGTGGGCTTGAATTAATTAAATGCCTTTTTTAAGACTTCAAGATTTCTGGCTGGGGTGTGGTAGATGCTGGTCACAATGGCCTTTTCCTTACTTCTAGCATATAAAGTCTTATTTTCTTTACAACTACTGTATGAATACTAAAACGCCATTATTGTTAATGGTATTAAGTGCAAAATAAACTTCTCTGCCAATTTGTCAACATGATCTCCCCTTTAAAAATTAACATTTCTGATTTATTGAGGAAATTGCCAAAAGTGTTTCAACTGTCCCTGGTCTCCCCTAATCCTCACTACAACACTTGATTGGACTGTAAATTGTGTGGATCAAAAAAAGATTGCATCTCTCTCTCTCTCTCTCTCTCACACACACACACCTCTCTCTCTCTCGCTCTCTCCGTGTTCTTATTATATGGTCTCTGGCTCTCTCTCTCCTCCCTCACACACAAATTAGGGCTGCCAACACTCACGCATTGAGCAACTGACACGGATCTCACGCTCTCACACCACACATAGCTTTTCTCACGCAAAGTTTTCCTCTTTGTGAATTTCCGAGCTCAGATAAGCGCTAAGAGCAGAAGATCGTACTTTTCACGGATTGCCCGTGAACGCACCGATCGTCATATTTGCAGTGCAACAGCCAATCTTATTCACAGTCGAGTATAGCGCTCGAGTAAGAGACTTATTTTTTTAATACGCGAGCTGTTCATCAAATGGGCAACCCGACCGAGTAAAGTTGTGAGCTTCTCAGTCAATCAGCGACTTCTATCCCACGCGTATTGGCTCTTATTGGCTGCATTGTCACCAGCTTATCCAATGAAATTAATGAGTTAATATCAAGCGGCAACCTGCGGGGCTGAAAAGTGAAGCAAATACGGAAGTGCCAAAAGCTGCAGTTCCTCGAATGGCCACTTGAGGCTGACTGCAGAAACGAGTCAATCCCCATTGACCCCCATGTTAAAAAGCCCAGTTTTACAGCAAGAATAAACATGTTTACAGCCTGGTTCAAAATGCGGTTTTGGTTTCCATGGCTAATTTTCCCCTCCGTGAAAACTGTGGGGGGAGTGAATTTTTTTGTAACTCTACTATTTACATTATATAAAGGCTTAAAATGTCTGCATAATTAAGGGCGTGGCCACTTTGAGTGACAGAACCTTGAATTCCACAGTCTCTGGGCAGGAGTCGTCTCATCCGGTTATGTTGTGGCTAGGCTAGAGCACAGACCTACACGGACTCTTGCTTTAGAGTAGGAAGGCCAAGCCCTGCCGCTAACCATGGGCCTAGCCTGGCTGTCTGAGGGAGGGGGGTTACTACAGCTCAGCTTGCCTAGTCGCCAATCCTTGGCCTTTTCTAGTCCCCTCTGAGCCGTTATCCTACCTAGGCTCACTCGAGTTACAGAACTTGATCCATTGGCCGCGTTTCTGACTGGAGATTTTTATCGAAATATCAGGATGATAATGTCTTGCTGTGTGGTTAGGAGTCTGTGGTCTATTTTCTAAGATGATGAAATTCTAATATTATTTCATATAACATTATACGTCAACACGAAGTAACGTTAGTTCGTTCTCTAGCCAACTAGCCAGGGAATGAATACAGTAACCCCCCGGTAAGTTTTTGCCCAAGATGTCCAGCTGTGCCAGCTGGAGTGTACGCCTGCCACTGTTATTATACAGGCATGCAGCGAAGTAATAGCAAAACAGAAAAGTGTTTGAATTTAGGGTTAACATACTTTTGAACAAAAGCTGCCAGTTAGGGGTTGGAAAACCGTCACGGCTTCCCTAACAGGTTGCCAACGTAACTGGCTGGTCACCTACAACATTAGAACCACCATAGCACGCTACCAAATGACGGGGCTCCTTAGCTGATTCCCCAGAGTATTTGGAGGGCTTGACCGGAGATTTCCGTGGTTATACACTCAGTAGATTCACACAGCAGTATCTTCTAGAACTGCATTTGCCACCAATGGATTCGTTCAATTCTCAGTGCGATTACTAAACGGTATCATTGTAAATAGAAAGGCTAGCTAGCTAGCTATGTAGCTAATTTAACATATCCCACGTTATCTAGCAAGTTAGCTAGCTGTCGCTAAAAGTGTTTCTACATGAAGTCCATCATCCACAACCTAGCTAACCACATTAACGTAACTAAGCCAGACAGCAACAAAAAAGTGCTACTAACCAGCCACGTTCGGCTATTTTAGCTGTCTCTAGGAGTAAAGGCTTTCCCGAAAGTAACATCAATTTTACGACGCAATAAAAAAAATTTGCGCATCGCAGTGGTATCGTTAGCTAATATAAAGGACAGAGATAAGCCGGGCAGCTGATGAAACAACCATGGAGCCTTTGAGCCAGACGCCCAGCTGTGTTAGTATTGATGAGCCCACGTATGTTGGCTACAGTAACCAATTAATTCAGCATTCACCGAAGTCAAAATGTAGGGTGGTAGTACTTCATATCAAAATGTGCGAGTGTGGGGTAGGAAAATAAAGGTTTGTCAGTAAGGTTACGTAGGGCAATGTTATCATTTGGCTGGCCATACTACCGTTAATGGGACCGGGCTAAGGTGCATACAAGAGCTAAGACGAGCAACCGCTCGCACTCTGGGGGGATACTGAAACTCAGTGAGCCAACCGCCGCATCTTCCCAGCGGTGTACAGCGTTCATCGCGCTACTGCCTCACGGATATGAACAACTTTCGTCCCGCAAACCTTCACAAATATAAACAGTGTTCGACCCGCCACCGCAAGCTACTTGGCAGGGTCCATTGCTTTACTGGGACAGATATGACCCCGCATCACGGCCTTAGCAAACCAGGTAGCATCGGGCTGAGTTTGTTTTTCAGTCGAGTATGGAAGCCGAAGCTAGCCTGGTAGCTGCAAGCTTAGAGGGCGTGTTTCAGCAAACGAGCTCCATTCGGCCCGCCCACTGGGCTTGCGTCACCTCCAGCAACGGCCCGCCTTTTTGCCCATTTTTGGATTATCCTGGAGGTAGGCGGAGTCAAGTAAGTGCCAAGATGGCGAGCAAATTTACTTCAAAATGGATATTCAGAAACCTATGGGTGACGTCACGGAGGCTACGTCCATGTTTTATACAGTCAATGGTTAATATGCGCTCTCCCTCTCGCTACCTCTCTCTCGCTCTCTTTAGCCCATTTCACACTGGCGGCCTTTCCCAACAATATGCCGGCATTGCCTTTGCATGTGTGAAAAGGCTTAAGACGAAAATTATTTCCCTAAATGTAGCTACATGTGTGAATAGTGAAAATCACTAGCGGTGCCACAAAGACCCCCGCCCCGAATACATATCTCACTCCAATCTGAGATCAAAAGTTGGCAGCCCTGTGGCTCAGCTGTCGCATCTGACAGAAACGGAGATCACTGGTGACAACCCGAGGTCGTCTAAACACGGTGACAACACATTTAAATTAATTTAGCATTATAACCAGCTAGTAAGTATTAGATGTTAGTTACCCAATCCACTCTTCTTCCTGTTGTTGTGCCTTTGGGACTTCAGATGCTCCAGAATGGTCTGTTTCCTCAGGTAATCCACCGAGTGCTGACATACTTTACAGAATGACACGCCCCCCTCCGCATAAAAATCATTGGCAAATTCATATGCCCTATCTGCCGCAGTGATCCGTGTCGCTAAATGACGACGCCTCAGCTCTTCTGCTGTAAATCCTGTTTTCGAAATCTTTTAGATAGTTGATAAAACTATTTTTCTCCTGTGTTGTTCCACCTGACGACACTATATTGACAGAGGCGGGAGGGGCGCGAGACGTAAGTTCACAGACACAGGGGGGAGGGGCGAGAGGCGTTCAAGTAAATTTAAGTTTAATTCAAGTAAACTGCTACACTACTGTGTTGAAAATTCCTCGGAATAACCGCGGAGTTTTCGTCGGAGCACTGCGGGCGCAGATTCTGTGCGGGCCTGGTTATGACTAATAAGGAAAGGAAGAAGGAAGAGCACAGAGAGCAGACAAAAAAAAAAAAAAAGCAAGACAAACAAAATAAGGACATAGGCTGTAAAACTTTACCAGGAAAACAAAGAAAAAGCTTTGGGGTGAAGTGCATAGTGAGACTGGGGAGAGACGAGGTGCATGTACATATTCATCAATATGCGCCAGCAAACGTTATGGTGAAAAAAAAGAAAAAAAATTGAGTGGGAAAAAAAAGGGGCAGGTGCTGGATTGGAAGTCGATTGAGGATTAGAATAGCGGCGCTTCTGGATCATGCTCAGCAATGGCTTCCTTTTTGCATGATAGAGTTTTAGGAGGCATCAGATAGATGGCACGGCGGGCTGTGTTTACAGACAGTGGTTTCTTGAAGTATTCCTGGGCATGGGCGTCAGTTTGTTTTGAACAGTGGTGGGGACGATAACCATCAGAATGAGTGCGTTTTGAGAAGTGGTGGGGAAAATGACATTAATTAATGTTTTCACTTTTGGTGAAACGCTACCATCACATGCATGAGCGCATTTCATGTTTTAAGTCAATAGTCGAGTTTCCATTTCATATCAAGCGATTTTTTGGCGAATTCTAGACAATTCGCTTCAAAGGAAATGCGAATGACCTGCGTTTCCATCAACCGGCTTGGAGCAAATAAACTCCAATGTATTAAGGCAGGTTTTCCACAGGTTAGCAATAAATCACTTGTAACCTGTGTACCATATATAGGCCCTACAGTACAACAGTAGAAGAGGAGGTCGCAATTTGATAAAAAAAAAAATGCACATAAAAACAGTGCGATGGAAACCCGACGACTATCATGTACTGAATTAGAAGATAAACCTAGTCTTTTTTTTTTTTCAACCGCGGGGAATTCGATCGCAGGATTGATACCTGGAAATTACATTACTGTACTGTGCAGAAATTGGCGTTTATCAATGAACGTAGCGGAAATGGGAAATCGCAAGGCGCCAACCGAACACCGAAACGCCGGAGTAATGAGTAGTAATGGGAACACATCTCGGAGTTAACGAGCTCCGGGGTAGGAAAAGCTGAACGCGGGGCGGCATATCCCTGGGTTACGCAGTTTGTAGTAGGAAAGGGTACTATCAGGGTTCGAATTACACATTGGCTTTCGAAGGAGCCCCATTTTCCGGTGGGCACCACAATTAAACCAGGTCACATGCACGTGCATAAATACAAGTGTGTAGCAGCCCGGTCGTTAACAGGGTTACTGCGAAAAATATTGTACGAATACCATTGTTAGCAGTTAATACCGCAGGTGATATTTCATTGCGGCACAAGCGAACATCAAATTTCTGGGAAGAAAACAAGAACGACATTGGTCATCAGCTGGGAAGGAATTCCATATTCACCCAATTTCAAATGAAATCAGTACTTTTTCGGCTCACCTTGATGTTTGCGTACCCAGAGAAGCATTCGGGTGTGTTGACTAGCCTACATCCAGTCAAGAAAATTTTGAGTTTAATTTCTAGTGCTGCTCTACGCGGTAATAGCATTTAATAGCAACAGCCATGTTATAGATGACATAAAAGGGTTGCTAGGGCATGCGCAACTTTCTCCTCTACCGCGATAATTGGGTCACTTAAAACATCCGAAAACTTGCATTTTTGTGCAGCTACCTCACTAGAGCATTATTTGACATAAAGGCAGGGTATGATAGTGACTTGAAAAAACACACGACGAGATGGACGAAAGCTGCAATATTAGACAATATTTAAATATATTTGAAACAATGCCACCATGTCCCCCAAATGGCCCAGCTGAACACCGTTGGCATAAACCCCATAAAATGATCAATTTACTGCACAGACGGCCTTATTTCTGTCATATACCCTATATATGAAATCGACTCTGGACTAAAACAAAAGTCACTTATAGGCCTACTTACCTACTTAAGTGGCATTTGGCAAGCTTTGCGTTAAACAAATTCCTCGACTTGTCTTGAAATTTATACAATAGCCATGAAAGTTTTCATTATTTAAATCAACCGCTGTCTTAGCTTTGTCTGTTACGAGCTGGCTGCATCGTTGCTTGACGGAGGGTCGTCCGTGGTGCGGCAACTGTTTGTAAGAAAGCCGAATAAACTTGGTTTTGGCAGCTTTGCTACCCTCTCATCCTGTTCCTTATTTTCTTTTCTTTATTGACGACTGCTTTATGTTTGAATGGAAGTTAGAAAATTTGCTAGTAAGTCTGGTCTTCACATTTTGCGCTCGAACTATCAGCTGTCACCCTGGTCACATGATCAAATCAAATACAGACTTGACATTGGACAACACATTACCCAGCAATCACCTTGGTACATTTGCAAATCAGTGTGAAAGAAAAATAAAATCAAATAAAATAAGAAATTGGTCATTTAATTAATATTTTTTAAAACGTGTGTAGATTAAGCATGTAACTTTGTTATAAAATGCAATGAACTATTGTTAGTAAGAAACCCATGATAGAGATAGGCTTGGCTTCATGAGGGTTTATATGTCACTGTTGTGCTCAGATAAATTGATGAGAGCCTGCCAGAATAGCATGCAGTACATTCCATGACATAGGAGTGGTTTGCCATCCAAAAGTATGATGGAATAGTGCACCTAGAAGTAGAATGCGGGCTAGATAATAGCAATGGAAAAGAAATATTCCCATTCTCTTGAAGACGGAACCCAAATAGATTACCTGGCTGATTGGCGAGTTCCTGAATTCGCACGCTATTTCGGGAACTAGATCAAGTTTTTGGGGGAAATTTTCCAGATCAAAAAACGCACTATTCGTGTCTTCAAACAGCAAGAATAGCTGGCTAATTTGACATCGGGCTAATTTCAAAACCGCAAAATAGCGCGCTAGCTTAAAACTTCGGTCTGATGAGAACATGTCTGTTGGCGACTCAGCTCTTTCTTGTCCTCATCCTGGCAGTTACTTTGTTGCTGAAATTCTAGTCTGAACTCTTTACTCAAGTCTGTCCGGGTCTATGCAACTGTGTTATTCTGGCTGAAGTTGTTATGATGTTGCGATATGCGCGCAGCCAGTCCTGTTTCTATGCAGGTACATTTAGTGGCCGTTTGCCGTCTCTCCTATAAAATGATATGTATGACGATTTTTTTTTTCATTAAAAAAAAAAAAAAAAACTGCGAGATAAAGTGTGTGTGTGTGGGGGGTGGGGGCGTGGGGACAAAATGACTTCTGACAAAAAGTGGTGGGGACACGTCCCCCCCCCCCCCTAAACTGACGCCTATGTTCCTGGGCCCATTTAGTAATGTCAATGACAGAATCATGCCGGTGAGTGATGCAGTGGCGTCTGAGGGCCCGAAAATCACGGGCATCCAGTAAAGGTCTTCGGCCTTGTCCCTTACAGAGATTTTTCCAGTTTCTTTGAATCTTTTGATGATGTTATGCACTGTCGATGACTTGACCTTCAAAGCCTTTGCAATTTGACGTTGAGGAACATTGTTTTTGAAGTATTCCACAATTTTTTTTTATGCAAGCCTTCACGGGTTGGAGAGCCTCTAGCCATCTTTACTTCTGAGAGACTCAGCCTCTCTAAGACATCCCTTTTATAGCCAGTCATGTTACACACCTGATGCCAGTCAATATAATTATTTGCTAAATGTTCTTTCAGCTAATTCTCTTATATATTAATTGCTTTTTCAGCCCTTTTCTGCCTGTGTCCCAACTTTTTTGAGACCTGTTGCACCCAGAAAATTTGAAATGAGATCATTTTTTGGATAAAAATGTAAAATGTCTCAGTTTCAACATTCGAAATGTTATCTATGTTCCTTTGTAATTAACATATTGGCTCATGTGATCTGAAAGTCATTGCATTTTGATTTTATTCACAATTTACACTTTGACCCATCTATTTCAGAATTAGGGTTGTATTTTGCGCCGAGGACACCCAAGAAAAAACATGGAGACCAATATGAGATACCATTTTTTAAATTTTCATTAAAAAAAAGAACGAGACAGAAACATTTGCAAAATACTTTAAATTTCACAACAAAAGTACACATACTTCTCATGTAACATTTCAATGTCCACATTTGGGCATTTTTTTCGAGATAAAGCTGAGTTAGAGCCAAATAAAAACAGGAACAGCCTTAAGTTATGGTTTGTTAAGCTTCTTCACACTATATCAGTCAAAGAAAAAGCGATAATACAAATTGGTGAGACATTTTCCAACGCCACTCAAAGAAAGTTGAGGATGGTATAGGGTACCCTTGATCTGAGCCGTGCACGAATCCATTTGTGTCCTATTTTATATGTATTTTTCTCAATTTTTGTATTTTCTTTCTTTTTTTATGGGGAAAATACCTCTGTGTGCCACCAGTATTTTCCAGAAAATCCCATAGAGAACATGCCAACCAATAAGGGAAGGGAAAGAGATAAGAGATAAGCAGTGTAATGCGATTGGAAGGAGGCTCTAATAAAAAAGACAGTTTGGCATGTTTGTATTTAACATTCTTTGCATGCAGAGACCACTCCAGGCTTTAGGTCATGAGCTGAATAAAGTCTGATAATTTTCTGAAGAGTCTGTTTCAGTCCAATTATTTGAAGATAAGCAAACCTCGAAAATACAAAAACATGTCTGAATAGGAACCACAACACAAGAAAGTAGCGAAAACTGTTTCTGTCCTAGTTTTTGCGTGCGCATTTAATCCTGCCAGCCTGTGTTTTATGGAGGGTGTATCAGTGACACATCTACAAATTATATGAAAAACAACATCGTTGCCCTGCCACTTTTCCCATGATTAACCAGATAAACACTTGCAGCAACATGGGCCTGAATGCTCTCGTTGGAACAAACAATGACAGTGAATCTGAATATTTGAAGCTCTGCGCCATTTAAAACTTGTAAATGGGTAAAACAACTGAAAAAATAATAATAAGGATAAAAGAAGCAAAATCAATCGAAGGTACATTGTTGTAATATGCTTTCTCATCTTGGTTTTTTAAGTCTTGTTATACATTTTAATCTGTTTCTTATAGCAGACCGCTTGAAGGAGCCAATGTTAAATAAAACAAGAATTAACATTTCCACATCTCATTGAATTCAAAATGGTCAGTCTTTGGTGATATTTTCGATAAAAACATGTTCCAATTGCCTTCGTAATAGGTTTACAACATTCAATAATAATTCAATAATAATCAGAGGGAGACACGACAAAATAAACGATAAAAAACAAATTTATTAACCTAAGAATCAAAAATATAAACGCAATGAGGTGTGAACATCAGTGTCAGTGATGTTGGGAGGTGTATGGCTGCAATGACTGGCATGAGGTGCGTGTTATTTGAGTAAAACAGAAAATAAAAGGTTTACGCCAAATAAGACAAACAAGCTGGGTCTGCGGGAAGAAGGCAAAAGGTGTGGTCACATGGCTGGCAGCCTTAATTAGGCTCCTGGGACACCGACCAGGTGTTTCCGGTTACTACTTTTTGGCACCTCGGCTCCACCCCTCCCAGGACCAGCTACAAAACACACCCGCACAGGACCACAAGCAGGATGCTAGGCAGAAGTGACGTAGCCCCGTCTGCACCTGTTGGAAGAAATATGATAGCAATTTGGCTGTTTATATTCCAGAGAACAAGAAATTTTGTGTTTGAACAAGGTAACAAGGGATGGGATCATGTGGAAAGCATGAAGAATTTACTGGATTTCTAAAGAATGTTTGTGATATTTTTGTAAATCTGAAGCAGATTTCAATGTTGTAAAGTTCTCTCTTTCTCTCTCTGTCTCTCCCTGAAATGTTGTAATTCCGCAATCAGAAACCTTATATAACATTATCTTTATGTAGGAGGGTTACAGCCTGCTGGTTAGCCAGAGATGCTTAGGGTATTTCAGATGAGAACTGGGATTATCAGGCAACTAATAGTATTAATGAGACCTATAGAAGAGAGCACTTGAGTGAAATTTAAAACTGAAACCCTAAGTTCATACCAGGCCTCTGCTGTTGCTCTGTGTGAGTAAGGGGAAGAGGTTTTTGTAGCTACTGCTCTCTCCTCAACCTCACTCTCTCTCTCACTGTGACTGTCAGGCACAGTAATACACAGCTGTGTCTTCAGCTGTCTAACTGTTCATATGCAAATACAGCTTGCTTCTGGAGTTGTCTCTGGATATGGTGAATCATCTCTTCACAGACTCAGAATAGTGGATAGGTGAACTGAGTGTGCTAATACAGACAACCCACTCCGGACCCTTCCCAGGAGGCAGTGTGATCTACTGCAGACAGTAGCTGCTGAATGTGAACCCAGAGGCTGTACAAGTCAGTGTGTGGGATTCCCCAGGCTTATTAACTGCTGGTTCAGACTCAGTCAGTTTCACATTCAACACCTGTGAAATCAAGAAACGCTTAGAATATACACAACAGAAGAAGACAAACACAATGCACATTTTAAAATATAATGGATAATCAATTAAACATACAGTACATGCGAAGAATAATGCAGCCAGCAGCAGGATGGTTATAGCAGGCATAATGAAAGTCTTTAACTGCAGTCTGTGATGATAGTCCAACAGTTAGTCTCCAACAACAGTCCCTCCTCCCTCAGTGCAGAGCGGTAGATGTAAAATGAATAGCTCAGAGTTTGCATGAACTTGTCTTCACTGGGCGGGCAGATCACACACTGTTTGAATAGGGCAGTCAGTGCTGTAGTCGCAGTTCAGATGATATTGCAGTCATGTGTATTATCCATCATTAAAGCCATCTGTCCCTCTTCCATGGCTGATTACGGCAATATTATTCATAGTAAATCCTTGGAGTTTCTTGTTTTGTGAGGGTGTGAGAGTGGAGCCAGGAGTTAGAGCCAAATATGAGGAAGCTGATTCTCCTGGTCTGCGCATTAGAATGGGACCAGGGAACACTGTAACACTGAGAATTAGTCAATAGTGATAAGATTTGTTCACACCTCCACCCCTGAAGAACATTTAATTGGCACGATTTAATTGAAACAGCTTGATGCTGAACATATTTGCCATCAAATTCTGTCTCAACTCTCGGACCTGGGATACAGTGCTGACATTTTAGTGTCTCAGTGCTATGATGGCGCTTCAGTGATGTCTGGGGTTAGGGGTGGTGTACAAACTTAGCTGCAACAAAAAGTGGGCACGGATACTTCTCATGTTCACTGCTACAACCACCAACTCCACCTGGCAGTCATTCATGCAATGCAGTCTGAACCTCTTGCAAAGAAATTCTTTGAATGGTCCATTTCATTGAATACATTCTGTTGCAGACATTATACTGCACACAGGTACAGTACTCCCACACTCAAAAGATTACTGAAGATTCGCTGGAACAGTCATTATGATGTCACCAATCCATTGTAGACAACGAGGAAACCATCATTAGTCTTCTATCTGAGGTAGCAGAGGATGACTGTGCTTCTTATGATGTTTGCACATAGACACGTGGTCTTTTGACACAGGTGAATAGACAGAAATTCTTTGACATTGGAAAATTTCTCCTCCTTGTCCTTGGTGCACTGAAGCCAGCCAATTCAATTCTGCAGTCTCAATCAGTGGATTTGTGCACTGCTGGGGAGGAGGTGACAGCCTCACTGGTAACACTGAGAGAGATGAGATGTGACTCATTTTAGGAGGAGCATTTCTCTCAGTGTGGAAATGCAAATGCCCCGAAGAGGAGGAGAACAGTGAGCTCACAGCTTGACAATAGTGTTTTCTTGTCAACTATTGGGCATGGTGACTTGCTTTTCTCACTTTGGAAGGACGATAGTCCGCGCAGAATTGACGATCCCTCCCCAGAGTATGCGGTCTATCATTAATGACTTGATCTCAGTTGCCGTCTGTGCACCTGTGTCTTTCCACAGGCAGTCCATGTAATTGAGAGGCCGTCTTCCTCTGTTAGTTTTCCCACTGGTAGGCTCCCATAAGACCAGATTGGAAGCCTCCTCTTCCTGATGTCTGACAAGGTGACCAGCCAGCTGTAGACCCCTCCCACAAACGTTTGTTGATACTTTAGGCAAGCTTCCATACAGCTCATTGATTGTCATGTGATCTCTCCAGGAAATGTTCAGGGCTATTTGCAACATTTGCGGGTACGTGCCATCGAGTGATTTTTCCTCAGCATCTGCCAGTGTCCACGCATTGCATCCATACAATAGAACTGATTCTACTGTTGCAATGAAGAGATGGATTTTGATATCTCGATCGATGTTCATTTTCCAGATGCTTTTTAACTTGTGGCATGCTTACCATGCTAATGCTTTTCTGACCTTGATGTCTCGCTTTGAAGAGCTTATCTACGATCCCATGTACTTGAAGTCATCAGCCCACAATATCAGTTTTCCATTTCTGGTGATTAGTTGTTCGTCTGTATTAACATTAAATGACAAAGCCTCTGTCTTTTTTTGCATTCATATGCAAACCAATATTTGCACAAGATGTTTTGACCCTATTGAGCAATTCCTGAGCCCGTGTAATTTCCTCCGAAATCAGAGCTATGTCATCTGCAAAATCGAGATCTGTGATGACAACTGGTGCAACACGCCTACTTCTCCTTCGCTGGACCTTGAAACCAAGTTCTTCACTTTAACCTTCCAGAGCCTGCCTCATGGCATATTCGAGCACTATTGCAAAGATAAATGGGGCAGGGCTATCTCCTAGCAACACTCCAGCAACCATATCAAAAAGTTCTAGAAATCCATCTGAAGATTTCATTCTGGCTTTTGTGCCCTCGATGGAAATCAGCGGTCAAGAAGTTGGTTTATCGGCGTAAGGAAATTCAGTTCTTGTGTGGAGTAGCAGTACATTTTAGCAGCGCCACTTAGTTCAGACCTGCCTACCGTGGTAACAGTCATTAGCACAGTGGACACGTCGGGCAACAATCGTAGCCCGATAATTTCAGTCTGATATTTTCCTGTGTTCTGACCAGAAAAGCTTTGCAACAAAGTGGAATTTAGTCATTGGACTGTGAGTAAATAACTTACGGGCAAATGCACGATACTTCCTCATTTTAATTTCAAACATCCTTTTTGATAAAAAAAAAGTTATTTTTGATGTCACATTTTGGTGTCCTTATTTGAGTAAAAAAATCATTTTGACTCATTTAATTAAAAAAAAAAAAAAACCTACCGGGCTTCAATACCTCTCATGTGTGATCAACAAAATGAACGTGAATTAAATGCATCAATCATTATCTGCTGATAAAAATACAATGAACAACAACTATCCCTGAAATCTCTCCAGTATTGTGAAAAGACACATACAAACCACACACACACACACACACACACACGCACACACACACACACACACACGCGCGCGCGCACACATATATATTGTGGGGGAAAATTATTATTCCTCATTTGTTTTCTGAGTGAACTGTTCAAGCTCACAGTGGGTTGTGTTCTGCTTGAGACATTGTATTGTTTACTGGAGAAGCATTAAGGTACAGAATGTGTCTTCTGATCAGAGGAAGATGCTGAGAGGTAGAGATCAACCATCACAATAAAGGTATGTGCGTGTGTGCATCAGCTTTTAAACAGATAATGAGGAACTGGACAATGTGTACGTAACAAACGATATGCCAAACCCCCGGGTATTTAAGCACGCCGGGAAAGTGCTTTGGGGAGGGTGTCTCTGATTTCTTAGTGAGTCGGGTGACGCCCTACATTCGTTATTACATTGTTGCAATATTTAATAAAGTCTTAAAGGATATCCATTATGTTTTCATGCTCAGTTAAAGTGTCCTGATTTTTCCCCAACAGTAAACTTAGCACTGCAAACAGATCTCTACCCCGGGATTTCTCATCTGACTGAGCGACCCCACGGACCCGTCTCAAAATAGGTGCTGTAATGGAGGACAGCAGGAGAACACTGCCCAATCAATCCTGGTGGGCGCTCATCTGCGAGCTCCCGGGGAGAGGCTCACAAATTATAAGGTCTATAGGGGTCAGACACCACAGGACTGAAAACATGGGGATAAGGGTGGTCGACCACAGTACAAAGGGCTTAGGGTCAATCTGAAATAAGGGCAAGTAAGATTGAACCATAGTATGAAGCTTCTCATTTTCAGGTACCAAATAGGACAAACAGGAGGAACAGCAGAGGAAGACTTCTTCTGTCAATAATACAGGTTAATAATACTACACAAGTTTCCGGTATTTCATAAAGTTTAACAATACTGTACAAAGTTCTGGGTATCTCGTACAATTTAACAATACAGAACACATAGGTCTGGGTATTGCATACAGTTCAACAATACCACACACAGTTCTGGGTATTTCATACAGTTAAACAATACTGCACAAAGTTCTGAGTATTTCATACAGGTTAATAATACTGCGTAAGGTAACAGGTATTTCATGCAAATGAAAAGTAGTGGGAGTTGTTAAAAATAAAAGAAAAGTAGTGAGGGTTATTTACTGTGGGCATACGAGACTTGCGCATCTGACTGATACCAGAAGGGGAATATGGCGGGACAAAGATGGCGTTATAGCAACAACAACGGTAGGTAAATTGATAAGTCGCAAGTAACAGGATAATGGGGCAGACGTGTTCAAAAGGCGATGTGGGTCCGGGACCCATAAAACACCACGGCCCGAAAAAAAGTAATGTATATTAAATATGGTGAAATGGCGGTGTGGTCACGCTCAGATTGGGAGAAAAAGGGTTTCACTGAGAGAGGGAGTTTCAGCCTTTCACAGCTGCTGAGACTTAGGGATGTAATGTCACAAGAGGAAAGGAAAAAGAACAAATAGAGGGCCGACTGGGAAAGTTTTAGGTTATGGGAAAAGGAGGCAGGATGTGGGGATAATAAAAAAATAAAGGACAGGGAGAAAAGGCAGCCACCTCCAGCACACAACCTACATGGCCAAATCCACCGGCTGCAGCACCAAATCCAGTAATGTTTACTGAACATGCTAAATCGTACCCAGACTTAAGATTGTCCTGCAGGCCGCCCACTGCCACCACTCTGGGGAAATCCACCTGGAAACAACAGCGTCCAGGTTGTCGCACAGAGGCGGCCGCCTACTTACGCACAAGACCAGCACCGAACTCTTCCCCCGCCACCACCCATCGCCATAGCAGACGGAGTGTTAAGACCAAGAGAACCAATGAATAATGATCTCCTACAGAGCAGGTCAGGGAGGCCAAGGGTGCCACCCTGTGGTGAACCCAGATGTAAAAAAGCAGCCCTTGGCTCAGACCTGTAGGATAAACCCAAGTGTGCAGAGCATCTTGCAGAACACTGGGAGAAGGAACATGGAACGAGAGATGTCGCACCTGAGGACTACAATACAGCCAACCCTAGCAACGACACCCCCTTTCGGGACCCAGAGTTCTCCCATGGTCTAGGCGGGCTCACAGCTCCAATGATCCAGGGCCCTAAACGGGATGGACCGGGTGTGTTAAGAGTTTATCGTCCATTCTCTAAAAGGAACTTAGAAGAAATGTGCGCAGACTTACCAAAACCAGCTGATGTTGGAGGTGCAGCATTCATGGACAAATGAAAGGACGTATTTGCAGCTTTTGACATTTGCGCGAAAGATTTGCAAACTATATTGAGTAAAACACTTGGACCAAGTTGGGCCAGAATCGCACCTAAGGCTGGTCCACCTGATGGTGATGACAGACCCACCCCATTTGACCCTGAGATTGTGTGGGATCCAGAGCCAAATAGCCCTCATAATAATCAGGTGGCAGCCTTGTGCACTGCAGTAACTGAGGAATGGCCAATACATTATGACTGGGCTCAGTTACAAGCCACAAGACAAAGAGAGGACAAAACAGTTATGGACTTTGCACATAGGCTGGCAAAGGCTTTTACAGATTATTGGGGGGGGATCACAGGCCAAAGTACTTCCCAGGGCCTAGCATGACTCAAAATGAATTGCAATTAACTTCTCTCCTTCTAAAAGGAGTCAAACCCTCCTTAGCAGCAGTGGCAAAGAGTTCCGGTGTAGGATGGCGTCTGGCCAGGCACGAGGAGATTCTGCGCGACCTTGCCCACGCTGAAGAGTGGGAGAAACCGCAGCAGCAGAAAAGGCAAAGAGAAGGAGAGGGGAGGACTGACCATTTGCAGATGGCGCAGCTACAGGCTCATCAAAGCCCGAGCCCCGGGGTTCTGACTGAGACTGTGGGGAGAAGCAGAGGACAAGGTGAAGGGGGACAAGCTCAGCGGTTTATGCCCTCGGGCTCGAATACACGTTTTCAGTGTGGGAGAAAAGGACATTGGTCAGAGGAATGTCCCAAACCCAGACAAGACAGATGCGATTGAAATTACGCCCCATGAGGACAAGAGAGCGTGCAGATCCACCAGATCGCTAATCCTGTAGGCTAATCTCATGTGTTGATGTAACAGGAACCAGGCTAGTCATAAATTTGGCCATTATCTTCTTCTGGGAGGAAAGTTATCCAGATTACAAAATGCAAAAAAGAAATGGGACTGGGAAAAAATTTCATCATTTTTGCAAGCATATTTTCCTTAAGAAATTTTAATATTAGACAAAGATAACCCAAGTAAATGCAAAATGCAGTTTTTCACATAGAGCCAGGTAGGTTTAGATTGCTTTTTCCCCTCAATAAATGAAATCATCATTTAAAAACTGCATGTTGTATTTACTCGGATTATCTCTATCTAATATTCAAATTTGTTTGATCTGAAACATTTACGTGTGACAAATATGCAAAAAAAAAAAAAGAAAGAAATCTGGAAAGGGGCAAATACTTTTTCACAGCACTGTATACATACATGCACACTGTACTGTGCAATAGTCTTAGGTAGTGATGGGAAGATGAAGCTTCATGAACCATTTTCTTTTTTTTGTGCCCACAAGATGGCGCCCAAAGTAAAAAAAATAAGGCTTATAGAGTGAACTTACGAGCCTTTGTTGAACCATCGTGTGGGCACAGAAAATAAAGAAAATGGTTCATGAAGCTTCATCTTCCCATCACTAGTCTTAGGCACATTTAAAGCAATTTCTCAGGGCAAATATGCTTGCAAAAATGATGAAATTAGAAGTTTCTAATAACTGAAAAATGTATTAAACAGAGCTGTAAACTGTTAAAAACTAAAACCAATATTTGGCTTAACTGCCTTTTGCCAAAAAAATCTGAGACACTGTCCTGTAGTGCTATAGTTTATAAGATGATCGGCTTCTTGCTTGTTTCAAGCAGAGTGGAAAACTTGCCATCGTTCTTCTGCAGACTGACTGACTTACTTGCGTCTGTCCCTCCAACTAACTGCAGACAGCCATAATGATGTTGACATCAGGGCTCAATCAAGGCTGTATTATCTTTATTGGCTGTTTTTTAATGAAATAAAAGCTTTTATTTTTTAAACTTTTCTATAAATTAGCATTTGGAATTTCAAATTTACTTCTCATCTTCAGCAACTCTGATGTGAAAAACAAACAGTAAACATCTAAAGCAGATTTAAATTTTAAAAAGTGCAGGCTGCCTAAGACTTTCGCACAGCACTGTACACACACACACACACACACACACACACACACACACACTCTTCTAAAAAGTAGGGGATATTGGAATTTCAAAGTCAATAACAAAATAATAGTGTTTTGAACACAATAACAGACCACAATGAAGATAACATGATCTGCTCTAAAACAGAGCACAAAAACGCAGCCAATGGTGCACACATGCAGCATGTAGAAATCCCAAACACGTGGCCGGGGTGCATGTTCAAATTTGACGCTTTAGAGAAAGGTCATCTGCTCCCGTGTAATCAAGACTTTTTTTCATTCTGATAGCTTCTGACTGCAATCCTTTTTTGATTTTGTTCATCTGAGACATCCTTTGATTGTTTTTTCACAATGCGACATCTCTAACCTGCTGAACTAAGAGCAATTGGTATGCTTGAAACTGGCAGCCGTCAGTCTGAGGTTGCCAATTTCTTTTGCAGATTATGGATCATGTATCAGCAAACCCATAATGTTGATGATCGATGCCGTTCAGGGTGTCCACAGTAAACAACAAGAGTCCAGGATAGGTGGTTTCATACCCAGGCTCTGAAAAATCGCACTCAAACAGCAAATCAGATTGCTGCAAACCCAAACCAGGCTACTGGTGTCTGAGTGACACGTCAGATGATTAGAAATCGTCTACATGATGCCCATCTTCATGCTAGAAGGCCTCATATAGTGCCGCCATTGACCAACCGCCACATTGCCAATAGACTCGAACCTGGGGAAATTGTCAGTGGTCATGTGTAATGTTCTCAAATGAGTACCGGTACACTTTAGACTTCCATGATAGGCATGGTCGCATCTGGCGATGTCGTTACAAACGCCATGCCAATTTTAACCTGAGGCAGCATGACAGATTTGGTGGTGGGTCTGTTATGGTGTTGGGTGGGATCACTATGACTAACCAAACTCCACTCCATATCATGCAAGGAAGAGTCACTGGCCAGTACTATCGGAACAACATTCTGACATCCTATGTTGTCCCGTTTGCACGATGTGAGGGGCGGCGTTTTGTCTTTCAGGACGACAATGCCCGTGCTCAGCACCGAGCAAGAACAGTCAATAACCACCTTCAACGGCACAATATGCATAGGATGCCCTGGCCAACAATGAGCCCTGACCCCGTTGAAAATGTCTGGGACATCTTGGGCTGACATGTGCGTCAACGTGAAAGGCCACCACCACGCTAGATGAACTTGGCCAGGTGTTGGTGGAAGAATGGGACAGACTGCATCAAATCACAGTTGGTGGACGTATACGCACGATGCCCCGTCGAATCAGTGAGTGTTTGGCCAATAATGGGGGCATTACGCACTACTGACGCAAAAATGTCAACTATTAATTTCCGTTTCTTACCCATTTGTTCTTTCACAGACCATGACAGCACGAGAAACTGTTTAGATAATGAAATGTCAGGTGAATTGTTTACTCAGTTCCTTCCTTGTTAAGACAATTAGTTTGGGTCCAATTATTGTATATCATTATTTTGTTATTGTTCTTGACTTTGCAATTTAAATATCCCCTACTTTTTTTGAAAAGTATTATTATAAGTGAGATATATATATATATATATATATACACATTGTGTGTGTCTGTGTGTGTGTGTATATATATATATACACACACACACACACACACACACACACACAGTCGTGCCCAAAATTATTCATACCCCTACCAATTTTTGTTTTTTTTCATGATATTTTTTGACAAATCAAATTTATTCTTGCACAAATGACACAGTAAGTTGACATAAGGCTGTAAGAAGTACAGTAAATAATTTTTTGAGAAATACGTTACTTTCTGGTATTTTATTTGACAGATTTACAAAAAATGCCATGTCCAGAATTATTCATACCCTTTTCTCAGTAATTGATGGCAAAGCCTTTATTCACGATTACAGCCTCCAAACGCTTCCTGAGGTTGATCACAAGGTTTCTGCACGTCTGCACGGGGATTTTGGCTCACTCGTCTTTGGCGAACTTCTCCAGGTCCTTAAGGTTTGAGGATTTCCTTGCCATGACCTTGGTCTTCAGTTCCCTCCACAGATTCTCGATAGGATTGAGGTGGGAGCTCTGGCTTGGCCACTCCAAAACGTTCACTTTGTTGTCCACTAACCATTTCTTGACGTATTTGGCCGTGTGTTTAGGATCATTATCCTGTTCGAAGATCCATTCCTATTCGCCGGATTGCTTAATGTTTTCACTGAGGATCTGGATATACTGGTCCTGTTTCATGATGCCATTAACTTTAACAAGGTTTCTGGGCCCATTTGCTGAAAAGCAACCCCAGAGAATGATACTCCTGCCACCTTGTTTGACCGTTGGGACAGTGTTTTTCAGGTTGAATGCTTCACCTCTTACGCCAAACCAAAAGCCCCATCTCTGTGCCTAAACAGCTTGATCTTTGTTTCATCCGTCCATAACATTGACAGCCAGGAGCTTATATCTTCATCCAGGTGAGCTTTTGCGAAGGCTAGACTAGTTCTTGTGTGTCTGGGTTGGGGAAGTCTAAGAGGCGTAAGAAAGGTGAAGTGTTCAACCTGAAAAACAAGGTCTCAACGGTCAAACACGGTGGCGGGAGTATCATGCTCTGAGGTTGCTTTTTTCAGCTTAATGGGCCCGAAACCTTGTTAAAGTGAATGGCATCATGAAACAGGACCAGTATATCCAGATCTTCAGTGAAAACATCAGGCAATCCGATGAATAACTTGGCCTTGGGCAGGAATGGATCTTCCAACAGGATAATGATCCTAAACACACGCCAAATACGTCCAAGAAATGGTTAGTGGACAACAAAGTGAACGTTTTGGAGTGGCCAAAGAGCACCGACCTCAATCCTATCGAGAATCTGTGGAGGGAACTGAAGACCAAGGTCATGGCAAGGAAACCTTTAGACCATAAGGATCTGGAAAAGTTTTGGGCCAAAATCCCGTGGAAACGTGTAGAAACCTTGTGATCAACCACAGGAAGCGTTTGGAGGCTGTAATCATGAATAAAGGCTTTGCCATCAATTACTGAGAAAAGGGTATGAATAATTCTAGACATGGCATTTTTGTAAATCTGTCAAATAAAGTACCAAAAAGTATTGTATTTCTTGAAAAATTGTTTACTGTACTTCTTACAGCCTTATGTCAACTTAGCAATGCGACTGTATATCTCAATCAGTGGCAGCTGGTGAACAATAGGGGAGGCTCTAAACGATCCCTTAAAATTAATGATTGGTCACCACCTGTTTTCAATCATTCATTAAAATTACCATTACAGAAACTCCGATAACTCTCAACATTATCAGATGTGGCCAGTTTTCATTTATAATGCATACCGATAACGACTCCGGACTTCTCACGCTTTTCTTTATTCAGGGATTGGAAGCAATGCATGTGTTTCATGATCGTTTAAGTCATTTGAAACGTCTTTATGCAATTCCATTGCTTCCAACCCCTCCAGTGCACAAGGACTTCAATTCCGCGTGAGAATCTCTTACATACGCGTTGATTGAATTATTGCTGACTACAGCAGAGGAACTTAAATATGCCAGGTACTTAAAAGAAAAAAAAAAGAGAAAACAAAGAGAAAACAAATTTTCCAAATGACAAAACATCTCACAGAACAGCCCAAAATACAGCACACGGAAAAAATCATATGAACAGTATTACATAGAAGATAGACACATTCATAACATTACAACTAACAAATTCATACATAATAAACTAATTAGAATGTAAAAAGAATGTAAAAAGAGCCTGGAGCCCCCGGGAACAGGCATAGGTCAGAACAGATTTTATGCGTGCGTACATGACTGGTTTGTTTCTAGCAAATGTTTGAGTCTTTTTATAAAGGTTACGTAATTGTCACAGTCCCTCATATGCACTGGTAAGTTGTTCCAGGAATGAGTGCCTCTTACAGACACCACCATTTGACCAAATGTAGTTCTGCGCCGAGGTACATTACAGTATCTCCTAGTTTGTGCTCTGGTAGTTTTTCTGTTTTTTTTCTGGATAAAATCATTTAATGCTGGTGGGGCAAGTCCATTTAAAATAAAAAAAAAGACAAATATCCTCAAAAGTTTGGTAACTATCAAGGTTAAAATATTATATTTACTGTACATATAACATTGCAATAATCTAATGGAAATGGGGAGGTTTCTTTTCCAATATTTTTGCAGCATTCTGAAGAGAGAGTTGATGGGTTTGAACATGCTTTCAGTATGTGACCAGGTTGTAAAACAATATGTTGTGTGAGAAAATACCATTGCGTGCGTATAAGCTTTTATAAGCATTAAGGTTAGGGGTAACCCAAAATGAAAATTTCCTTAATTTTGAATAAAGACTGGATTTAAGGTTTCAATGTTGATGGCTATGATGAAAGAATGCATTTTTTATAGAATTTACAAAATTATGCTAATTAGGTCACATGATCCAAGATGGCCGACACCCGATATGTAGAAATACATAATTCTATTTTTCTCAATAATCATTCCATGTATTGATTTGAATTTTTGTACACACTTTATGGACATCATATTGAAGGTTTTGAGAGAAAGGTTTGGGAAATTTGACAAAAATAAAAAATTTTAGGGGGTCTAGAAGGGGACCTCAAAATACGGTCAGGCCTGAGGGCCTGTGCTGAGGTGTCTAAGACACCCCAACATGGATATTGCTGTTTTCTTTGGCTCAAAAGGTAGATCAGAGTGAGATCTACTCACTCACAAAATTTCATGCAAATATCTTTGTTCATTCTCGAGATATCTGGATTTATGTGGCGGAAATTCCCTTACAGAGAAAATCCGTCTCAAAGTTGGATGAATGTTTTTTTGACCAAGTATCATCAATATACCCACAAGATATTGTCAATGTTCAGCTATTATGCCTTCAAAAGCCACCAGGCATGTACAACGTATTCTGAGAAGTGATGTTGAGAAAAAAAATGAAAAATGATATTTTTTTTCAAATTTTGGTGAATTTTAGGGTTACACCTAGCCTTAATCCCTTAAGCCCTGGGCCTCTGGCTCGAAAATGACATGCCCAAAATGAAATGACTATATCTCTGCAACAAAGTGGTCGATTTGAATAATCTTGGTATCATAATAAAGGTAACACCTTGGGGATTTTTGTCATGGTGCAAAAATCAGTGTATATGTCACTGAGTCAGAGTAAATGAAGATGGAACACTGCATAAATGAAACATCTTTTTTGCACCAAAAAAAGTTTTACTTTAATCGGTCTTAAAATTATTCACTTGCAGTCTGAAACGCCGAAAAAATTACAGCACAGAATCTCACCATTATCAGTGCCAAAGTTTATTCTAACCAAGTAAATCAGAGCAAAATTAGAGAGGTTCTAGTTTGGGAATGCCCAGGTGGCCTCTCCAAGCTGACACTGTGCCATTTCATATTTTCAGGTACCAAACTGTAAAACTCACGTAATTTCACTTATATGTCACTACAGGCATACATTCCATCCAAATACAACCACTTTTTCATTTTTAGAATTTAAAATTTTTTTATTATTATTATCTCTGCCAGTCCTGTAGCCTGCACAATATCCCATTCAAAGACAATGCATACAAAGAAAATGAAGTTTGACTCCACTGGAGCAGATTTATTAAAAAAAAAAAAAAAAAAAAAAGCAAATAAATAAAATTATAAATACAAAGGTAATGTAAGAAAAATGGTTAAAAAAGGAAAAAGAACAAAAATTAGCAATTATTTATACACATAAAATGCTAGCAATGCCTAAGAAAGTACATGTCACTTTCCAGGATTGAACCCTGTTTATCCGGGTTGCAGCGCTACAACTTAACCACAAGGCTACATCAGCTCAGTAGGTCTCAGTGGTCAAATTGCCAATATAAAGAAGGAGTCAATGAAACACGTCATACCATGGGGCCGAACCGGGGGCGTTCGGGTTTAAGGGGTTAAATTAATGTTGAATTTCTGCACCACTAGGAACCATATGTTGAGCCAAGTTTAAGCTTAAGAATTGCAGTCCATCTAGCTGTTCCTGACAGCGGACAGTACCTTGTTATCCTGAACTGTCAAGGAAACCACATTCAAGGAAAGAAGCTTCTCTGTAATATAGCCTTTTGCTGCAGAATCGCAGTTTACCAACGACCTCAGAACATCATCACTTATTTTAAATTTCTTAAAAGAAGTACCACATTTCATTTGAATGTATCCTTCAAGAAGATTGATAATTTTTGTTTGTTTGTAGTACAGGTCACATTTTCTGCATTTCATTTTGAGTGGATCTTTGTTTACACGTCCAATCAGATGTCCCAAAGGACAGGCACAGACTGTATTTACCTGTGCCCCCATCACCTCCCCCACAACTTTTTCCACTTCATCTTCCATGATGTGTTTTTGCACTTTTTTGCTACTCTTGGTTATTTCACAATCTTCTTCGATTCTCCTGGCCTCACACACCTGAAGATACAAAAATAGAAAAAATTAACCAACTAAATTACAAGAAAGCTCATCCACATGGCTCATCATAGGACTAAAAGTTGTTCAGCTGTCATTGCATTTCAAATGTGCAAAAGACCAAAATGCTAACATTAACTAGAAATGTGACGGGGTGCCCTGATTGGTCATTCTTTTTTGCTGCAGTGCAAGTCAAACCTGGGTGTTAGAAATGTGTTTTGCTGTGAATGTTGAGCATTTTGGGAAAAAAAAAAAAAAAAAATGCTACAGAGCTTGGGTTCTAAAATAACCTGTTCACAAAAACTTTAATTCAAAAACTGGACAAGCTTCATGATCCATTTATTCAGCTTCCTATTATGTTTACAATTATGAAATCAACAGTATATCCATCAAGTCTCAATCAAGCAATTTACAAAATGGTCTATAAGACAGTCCAATGTTTTAACATGGACCATAGCCTTATTTCCCTGACTTTTTGCACCCATTATAAAAATGCCGACAAAAAATTCTATTAGATGTTGAAGGCAAGCTGGACTGAAATGATATGCTAGTGCAATTGGACCAGTTTACCACAGCATTACAGAAAACAATAAAATAAATAAACCTGTCAAGAATGGACCCTCTGTATATAAGGGTTCAATGGAAAACAAATTAAAAAAAACCTGAAGGTTTTTCACCTCTACAGGAAATCTATATTTCATGTTTTTAAATAATTGGAAAGCATCACAGCGTAAGAGACATAATACAGAGTATGCATCCTCTCTCAAACTGGCTGCAAAGGCATCGTAATGGTCTCTCCACCCTCACTGCAGGGCAATATGCTGCAGTTTGCTGACCATTATGGTGTAGCTGAAACTTCATCATGTGGTTCTTAGAGCTGCTGTTATGGATTATCCTGTCTTCCACTATCATCTGTGCTGTACCACAATATTACCTGGCAACAGATTTCTACTGACTCAGTTCCAACTCTGAGCCTCCTTTAGATCAACTCAGCCATCGTAACATCCACAAATGTCCCACAGGGGTCAGTGTTGGGACCGCTACTGTTAATCATGTAGCTTCATCCCCTTAGACACATCCTTGGGCACCAGTGGACACACTGGGGCTGCGTTCCAATCCGAAATAAGATACTCCCTTCACTTCTTCCCTCCACTCGAGTGAGCCCTCCGAATGACGTAGCAGACGAGTACGCCCTTCCCGGGCGAGGGAGGGCAATGGAGGGAACTTAGGGGGAGGGTTGTGGGAAATCGGATTGGAACGATCCTTGCCGCGTTTCTTCCGCACTTTGACATTTGTCAACAAGCCAACGGGAAGTTTGTATTGCCATGGAGCCGACTGAGTTAGTTGCCTGTACGTTTTACCTTTTACAGTTCTCGCGGACTCTGTACCGCATGTTAATGGCAAGGAGAAGACGGCGTACTCGTTTGATTGCTGCGGCACTTGCGACTTTTTTAGGGGAAAATAAAGCTGCTTTCACACCCGTGTATTGGCATCTTTGCATTGACTTTGAATATAATCTGTCGTGCGAAAAAATCGTTTCGCGTCCAGTGTGAAAGCTGCTTTAAGCTCCGCAACAGTCCTCGCGGATGCTATAGGCTAGCTGCACCAAAAATGAACGTAAAGTTACATGCTTCAAAATAATGCGAAACCGATGCCCCTCACCCCCAAACTTCGTTATTTGCATATAACTCGGTCATAAATTACACACTACTCGAACACAATTCTTACATTTGTATGGTAATTTCCCTGCCAAAATTCCTCCTTTTGCCAGCAAAAAAATGGTGGACGTGAAATTTTTACCGAGGGAGAATGAGCAAAGCATTCTGGGCAATATCAAAGCTTGGAGGGATGTTCGTTGTTGGCTTCGTTTGAGGGAGGATAATCAAGGGCTTGAGCAAATGAAAATGCGCCCTTCCCTCCGCAAAACTGGATTGGAATGAACCTACAAGTGGCAGCCATCTTAGCTCCGGGATTTTTTGGGGATTCCCCACTCGATTGGAGGGCCAGTGAACACGATAAAGCAAGCATTTTTTCGGATTGGAACGCAGCCTGGATGCATCTCAAAGTGTAGGCAGCATCCTTCGAAGGCTGCATTTTTAGGGGTTGTCACTTATTTCCATCTGTCAAACTGACTTTTAGGGATAAGGTTAAATTTTGGGTTAGGGTAAGGTTTGGGGCTAGGTTTAGGGTTAGAATTATGGTCATGGTTAGGGAAACCAGAGACGACTTGCTTAAACCAAAGCTGTTTGACAGAAATGATGTGAAATGATATCATGTAAGTTTGGCGGATGGAAGTAAGTGACGACCCCTAAAAATGCAGCCTTGGAAGGATGCAGCTCATGCTTTGAGATGCACCCACTTTCTCTGCTAAGCCACTGATCCAGCTTTACATCTCAACCAAACGTAACAACACTCTCCCTCCCCCTGCAATCACTGCCAAAATGACATCAGGATTTGAATTTTCTTAAATTGCTATAAAAGCGAGGTTCTCCGCATTGGTTCGAAGGCATTATCCAAAACTTCAATGTTTGCCATCTGCCCAGTACCCATCTCCACCAAAATAAAAGGTTTTGGAGTAACATTTGATAGCACGCCCTCTTTTGGCTCCACATCACTAATATTTCAAAGACCTCTTTCTTTCATCTGCATAACACTGCCAGTCTTTGCCCTGCCTTCTCTCAACAGAACACCAAGACCCTCAATCACACCCTTTTAACATTTTGCATTGACAACTTAATTAAATTAACAAATTCAGCTCCATCATCTTGTCCCACATAATACAATTAATTTGCATGCAGTCCACTTAAATATTCAAACTTTTGGGTTCAGAGACTCAATGAAGGGTGTAAGGTTGTTGCTTTTGATACCTTATTCCTTAATCAGTAATAAAGCCAAAGTTAGTCCAAATTAATCATAATTTTAAGCTCAGTGAAACTAAAAAAACATCTGCAGTCAAAACAGCTGACTTAAAATGTGAATTAACTATACTGACCAGCATTAAAAATGCATCACCTTGATATCAAGGGCAAGGTAAAATTATGTATATTTATGATGTGTAAGTGTTATAAAAGTGTCTGATGCCTTCTGACAAGAGGGCTTAACGCAAAATTAGGTCCTTGACAAGCATTTTTGCCATTGCAGGCCGAAAAATCTAAAATCCAGATTTTTGTCACCAGGGCAAAATCCCAATTACAACCCCAATTCCGAAATTGTTGGGACAAAGTGTAAATTGTGAATAAAATCAAAACGCAATGACTTTCAAATCACACCAGCCAGTATTTTATTCACAATAGAACAGAGATAACATAGCAAATGTTGAAACTGAGAAATTTTACAATTTTATCCACAAAATGAGCTCATTTCAAATTTGATGGCTGCTACAGGTCTCAAAAAAGTTGGGACAGGGGCCTGTTTACCATGGTGTAGCATCCCCTCTTCTTTTAACACAGAGTGGAGGCGTCTGGGCATTGAGGAGACAAGTTTCTTGAGTTTAGCCATTGGAATTTGATCACACTCTTGTTTAATACAGGCTTCCAGCTGCAGGAGAGTTTTGGGTCTCCTTTCACGGACTTTTCGTTTAATTATGCGCCAAATGTTCTCAATCGGTGAAAGATCAGGACTGCAGGCAGGCTAGTTTGGCACACAGACTCTTCTACTATGAAGCCATGCTCTTGTAATAGCTGCAGTATGTGGTTTTGCATTGTCCTGCTGAAATACAAAAGACTTTCCCTGGAATAGATGTCGTCTGGAGGGGAGCATATGTTGCTCTAAAACCTTTATATACCTTTCAGCATTCATGGTGTTTTTTTAAAACATGCAAGTGTCCCAGACCGTATGCACTAATGCATCCCCATACCATCAGAGATGCTGGCTTTTGAACTGAGCGCTGAGAACAGGAGGGGTGGTTTTTCTCCTCTTTCGCCCAGAGGACACGATGCCCAAGATTTCCAATAAGAATGTCAAATTTGGACTCGTCTGACCACAGCACACTTTGCCACTTTGCATTTTAAATGAGCCTTGGCCCACAGAACACGGCGGCGCTTCTGGATCATGCTCAAAAATGGCTTCCTTTTTGCATGATGAAGTTCTAGGTGGCATCTGTGGATGGCACGGCGGACTGTGTTCACAGACAGTGGTTTCTTGATGTATTCCTGGGCCCATTTAGTAATGTCAATGACAGAATCATGCCGGTGAGTGATGCGGTGGCGTCTGAGGGCCCGAAAATCACGGGCATCCAGTAAAGGTCTTTGGCCTTGTCCCTTACGCACAGAGATTTTTCCACTTTCTCTGAATCTTTTGATGATATTATGCACTGTTGATGATGAGACCTTCAAAGCCTTTGCAATTTGACGTTGAGGAACATTGTTTTTAAAGTATTCTGCAATTTTTTTTTACACAGGCCTTCACAGGTTGGAGAGCCTCTGGCCATCTTTACTTCTGAGAGACTCAGCCTCTCTAAGACATCCCTTTTATAGCCAATCATGTTACACACCTGATGCCAGTTAGCTTCATTACTTGCTGTTACGGCCCCTACTCTGCTTGCATTTGAGGCCAATTTGCAGGTGCCTGGTGGGCGGAGCCAGGGCTCATTGGTACAATAGAGATCACCTGTGGCTCGTTTGCTGAGCAAATAAAAAAAAAAGCCCATTTCCCACGTTGGGGGCTCCCTTGTGACATTTGCTTTTTGGTTGGATTGCATACAACACTGCTTCACTACTCTTTGCACACATCCACTCACTTACATTACTGCTGATACTGACTTTCACACCCCATATTTGCATAGTCTTTTTGTTATGTTCAAGTTTGTGAAATAAATTGAATCTTGCTTTTTTAAATGCATCAGTTTGCATCTCCCTCCTTGTAACGGCTTTTGAGCCGAGTCGTAACAAGTAGGGAGATTTGGTTACTAATTTGGATCTTGTGGTTAATGGCCTTGGTTTAAAGCTGTCATTTTGGATTTTGTAACAATGTAACAGCATTGCCCTGATTCTTTCATATTTTCTCCTAATTTTTGATCAAATTTTTAGCTGGACATGTGGTGTGTTTGTTCTGCTGTCCTCATTTAAACAAGAAATGAGACTTTGAGTCCTCTAGGTCTTGACTTCGTTCACTAGCCACGTGGGCTAGCTTTGTGTCGTCCGGAATTCATTTGCTAGCCCACGTGGGCTAGCTTTGTGTCGTCCGGAATTCCTTCGCTAGCCACGTGGGCTAGCTTTGTGTCGTCCGGAATTCGTTCGCTAGCCACGTGGGCTAGCTTTGTGTCGTCCGGAATTCGTTCGCTAGCCACGTGGGCAAGCTTTGTGTCGTCCGGAATTCGTTCGCTAGCCACGTGGGCAAGCTTTGTAGCCACGTTGAGCCGTGGGCTAGCTTTGTGTCGTCGAATTCGTTCGTTAGCCACGTGAGCTAGCTTTGTGTCGTCGAATTAAGTTAAGCTAGCCACGTGGGCTAGCTTTGTGTTGTCCAGAATTCGCCGCTAGCCACGTGGGCTAGCTTTGTGTCGTCCGGAATTCGTTCGCTAGCCACGTGGGCAAGCTTTGTGTCGTCCGGAATTCCTTCGCTAGCCACGTGGGCAAGCTTTGTGTCGACCGGAATTCGTTCGCTAGCCACGTGGGCTAGCTTTGTGTCGTCCGGAATTCGTTCGTTAGCCACGTGAGCTAGCTTTGTGTCGTCCGGAATTCGTTCGCTAGCCACGTGGGCTAGCTTTGTGTTGTCCAGAATTCCTTCGCTAGTCACGTGGGCTAGCTTTGTGTCGTCCGGAATTCATTCGCTAGTCACGTGGGCTAGCTTTGTGTCGTCCGGAATTCGTTCGCTAGCCATGCGGGCTAGCTTTGTGACGTCAGATCTGGAGTTTAACTTCATACTCCTTTGTCCTGAATGTTTCACATTTTTGGTTGTTGACCTTCTAGACTTACTTTGTTCTGTCCATGATCTGGGCTTTGTTGCTCACCTGATGGATTGCTTTTGTTTGTCCAGGAACTGGACTTTGTGTGCTTCCCATAGGGTTAGCTTTGGACTATTCCAGATCTGGATTTTGTTGCTTGCCATATATAGATGGCTTTTGCTGAAAGCTTTGCATGGAGTGCTGTATTTTGTTCAAGTCTTGGACACTCAGCTTTCCATGGATGGCCCATTTTTCCCCAGTCCATGCAATGGACTTTGTCTTCGTCTGTCTAGCTAAATAATTCCCTTTTTTTTTGCAGATCCAGATTTGTTCTTTTGTAACTTTTGCTATAGTGGCGATAATTGTGCTTGCATTTAACCTATTGCTTGGCTTCCTCGATTTGGATTGTTACGACTCGGCTCAAAAGCCAAAACAAGGAGGGAGATGCAAACTGATGCATTTAAAAAAGCAAGATTCAATTTATTTCACAAACCTGAACTTAACAAAAAGACTATGCAAATATGAGGTGTGAAAGTCAATATCAGCAGTAATGTAAGTGAGTGGATGTGTGCAAAGAGTAGCGAAGCAGTGTTGTATGCAATCCAACCAAAAAGCAAAAGTCACAAGGGAGAGCGAGAGCCCCCAACACGGGAAATGGGCTTTTTTTTATTTGCTCAGCAAACGAGCCACAGGTGCTCTCGATTGTACCGATGAGCCCTGGCTCCGCCCACCAGGCACCTGCAAATTGGCCTCAAATGCAAGCAAAGTAGGGGCTGTAACACTTACTAAATGTTCTTTCAGTTGATTCTGTTATATATCAATTACTTTTTCAGCCCCCCTTTTTTTCTGTGTCCCAACTTTTTTGAGACCTTTTGCAGCCAGAAAATTTGAAATAAGCTCAATTTGTGGATAAGAATGTACAATGTCTCGGTTTCACCATTTGAAATGTTATCTATATTCTATTGTAAATAACATATTGGCTCATGTGATCTCAAAGTCAATGCATTTTGATATTATTCACAATTTACACTTTGTCCCAACTATTTCGGAATTGGGGATTTACATCATTTTGGTTCTCTTCACACGAACCGGTCTTTCAAAATGTGGGAAGTGAAAAACCACTCAAGTTAGTTGTTAAACATCATTAGATGCTAATAAGGTGCTAATTTGATGAAAAAGAGTAGGAACATACCCTTAGAAAGTAGTGTTCATATATGCGCGGCCCTGCTATCACTAGGTGGCAGCATTGTCATTATTCCGTCACTGAGAAGATTGCCCAAAAGTGTTGGGGGTATCTGTGAGGTGTGTGATTGTCCAGTTTATAAGCTATGAGGTAGATCAAAAAATCAAGGTCAGTCTAAATGAGTCCAACCGAGGGACACAAGTATATAATCACAAGAGACCAATGACTCAAACAGCTTGTCAAGGTGATGTTAAAGAGAACCAAGTGTCCGAATCCACAGTCAAAAGTCAACTGAAAGCCGCAGAGATGGGATCTAACAACCCCGTTGAGTACATTTTCACCCTACATGACTGTCAACATCCACAGCAGCGAGGACAACAAAATTAGATTGATGTTTCTAATGATCAAACTGGACACAGACCATATGATTTAGGTTTAGATTTCTTGCCTCTAGTTTGGAGTAACCCTTGCTTTTAAACAGTACTACAATTGTGTCTTTGGTGAAAATGGTCTCCAGTGGGGGTTTAACACGTGACTTTTGCAGCTGTTAGGCAAGTTATGATTATGGATTCGAACACTAAACCCCTTTGACATCACCTTGGTGAGTTGTTTGAGTCGCTGATCGGCTGTGATCATGCACGTGTTACCCCGATGGACTCAATTTGATTGATCTTTAATTTACACCGTGGCCTTAAAAACTGTGTACAGTCAGGCACTAGACAAATACCCCCAAACTTTTGATTAATCTTCCCAGTGATGGAATGATGACAATGCTGCCAAGTAGCAGGAGCACAGTCCCGCATGACGTGCGCTAGCAACATTCTAAGGGTATGTTTCTTCTAATTTTCATCAACTTCTTGCCTCATTAGCCATCCAATGGTGATGTTTATCAACTGACTTAGGGTGGCTTCTGCCTTGCTACCGTTTCAAATTCCAGATTTTGTAAACAGACCCAGAAAGATAATAGTGCATTTTTAATATTGCAAAAATGCTTCAAAAACATGTTTTTGGGACGTTTTTTTTTTAAATATTTGGGTGTACGTAATTACCACAGTGACACTTTTACTACACCTCAAACTTATTTCTCATGTGCCCTGGGGTGTTGGCTCCATGATTCATTAGGTTGAACCGTTGGTTGAGTCTTCCTTCTGGTGTGCCATGGCTTGAATCAGAAATAAGTACGCGTTGTAACGTCAGACACTTTTATTTTAACCCACCATGTACTGTGCAACCAATGCAGACAGATTATAACTATTACCCCCACTTTGAACAGTGCCTAGGGCTAGTATGTTGGGGTAAAGATTTAGGGTCTGCTGTCATTCACCTACATGCTACACATCAAAACACAATTTTAAACTGGAAAAAAGTGTGACGTTACATCAACGTTTGGCCTCCTTCTGTGTATTCTTTACAGTTTTTTTGCACCCTGGCTCGTATTTATGATTATTTTCAACAATCCTGACCAGTTGTTGTATCGATACTTGCTTCTGTTAGGTCCCTGTGCATGCACTTCGCTCGATGTAAGGTCAGACATTTTTATTCACTCTATCGAGGAGCGAAACTTTGAGACGCCGTAGATTAACCGGCGGAAGTGGTCTCGATCCCTTCGCATCTTGAGTCGTCAGAGGCACCTTGTTTATGTTTTTAGCAGTTATATACCCCCTGTAGTCGATCATTGAGGCATAGGTTATAAAAATCGTATCTATTTTATTTGGATTTCTGCTCATATAACTGTACATATCCAATATATGTCACTGCTGTTGTGTTTTTTGGGTAAAGATACACATTATAAAACATCCTGAGCTATATAGGCATGACATCCTATCCGCCGGGGCTGTATTTTGGTTAAAATTATAAAAGTGTCAGACGTTACATAATCAGTTTTTCTATTTGAAATACCACTTAGGGCGCCCCGGTGGCTCATCGGTCTGAGTGCGCGTACCATAAAGGCTGAATCCTTCCCGCAGCGACCTGGGTTCGAATCTGGCTCGGGTCATTTGCTGCATGTCTTCCCCCATTCTTCTCCCAAACCTTCCTGTCTCTCTACAAAGTATAACTATCAAATAAAGGAAAAATTCCCAAAAAAATAATCTTTAAAAAAAAAAAAAAATACCACTTAGCTTTGGAGTAGCCTCTCCATATTTTAACCATTGACTGTATAAAACATGGACGTAGCCTCCGTGACGTCACCCATAGGTTTCTGAATATCCATTTTGAAGCAAATTTGGTCGCCATCTTGGCACTTATTTGACTCCGCCTACCTCCCGGATAATCCAAAAATGGGCAAAAAGGCGGGACGTTGCAGGAGCTGACGCAAGCCCAGTGGGCAGGCCGAATGGAGCTCGTTTGCTGAAACACGCCCTCTAAGCGCCAGCAACCACGCTCGCTTCGGCTTCCACACTCGACTGAAAACTTAAATCAGCTCGATGCCTCCTGGTTCGCTATGGCCGAGATGCGAGGTCATATCTGTCCCAGTAAAGCAATGGATACTGCCAAGTCGCTTGCGGTGGCGGGTCGAACGCTGTTTATATTCGTGAAGCGGTTGCGGGACGAACGTTGTTCGTATCTGTGAGGCAATAGCGCGACGAACGCTGTGCACCGCTGGGAAGTCGCGGCGGTCGGCTTACTGAGTTTCAGTATCCCCCCAGAGTGCGAGCGGGTGCTCGTGTTCGCTCTTGTACGCACCTTAGCCCGGTCCCATTAACGATAACATTGCACTACGTAACCTTACTGACAAACCTGACGGATCTTTATTTTTCTACCACAGTCGCACATTCTGGTCACAAGTATTATCACCCTACATTTTGACTTCGGTGAATTCTGAATTTATCGGTTACTGTAGCCAGCATATGTGGGCTCATCAATACTAACACAGCCGGGCGTCTGGCTCAAAGGCTCCATGGTTATTTCATCAGCTGCCCAGCTTATCTCTGTCCTTTATATTAGCTAACGACACCACAGCGACGCGCAACTTTTTTTTTTTTTTTTTTTTAAATCGCGTCATAAAATTAATGTTAATTTCGGGGAAAAAGCCTTTACTCCTAGCGACACTGAATATGGCAGAACGTGGCTGGTTAGTAGCACTTTTTCGTTGCCGTCTGGCTTAATTGTTGCGTTAATGTGGTTAGCTAGTTTGTGGATGATGGACTTCATGTAGAAACACTTTTAGCGACAGCTAGCTAGCTTGCTAGATAACGTAGGATATGTTAAATTATAGCAAGCTAGCCTTTCTGTTTACAATGATACCGGTCAGTAATCGCACTGAAAATTGAACGAATCCATTGGTGGAGAATGCAGTTCTATAAGGTACTGCTGTGTGAATCTACTGTGTGTATAACCACGGCAATCTCCGGTCAAGCCTTCCAAATAATCCGGGGAATAAACGAAGGAGCCCCGTCATTTGGAAGCGTGCTATCGTGAGTCTAATGTACGGAAGCCCAAAACTGCCAAAATTAAAAATAAATAAATGAATAAATAAATAAGTAAATATATAAATAAATGTATATATAAATAAATAAAAATATAAATAAATACATTTAAATGCAATAAAATTGCGAAATAAAAAAACATTCATAAATAAAGAAAATTTATGTATAAATTGGGTTCAACTCATTTATTTATTTCTATATTTATTTCCATATTCATTTATTTATTGATTTATTTCCATTTATATTAATTTCCTAATTTATTTATTTCTGTATATATTTATTTATTTCTCTATTTATTTCTATATATATATTTATTTCCGTGGCAGTCCCGGACCAAGAAATCAGGAAATTTAATGGTAATGAGGGGGTGTGGCTTTCATCCCTGTCATCGCGTCGCCTTATTCCCATTGGTAGTTCCATAACAGAGTGCTTTGATTACACAGGCCTACCTCCTGTATAAGCTTGCGGTTTACAATGGTCAATTCGCTAAATTTGGGAATGGCTTCAAGAAGACGAGCAGTAGCGAGAGATTTGAGACTTTCAGCTGACATTGCAGGAAATGAAAACGCCAATTTTGATTATTTGCTATTTCGCGTGGAAGCCTCGAGGGTCCATGTACCTTTGGGCCATTCATTTTTCGTTTTGATTAAGGCAATGAAAAAACGGAGAACGAACTGATTTCCGTTTATTGTGTGATGTGGCAAACAAAAAACGAAAAACGAGCCGTCTCCTGATTTGCGTTTGGAAATTGGAAATCGAAAAACGGAAAACGAGTCGTCATCTGATTTTCTATTAAATGATTACTAAACAAAAGTCGGGAAACTAAATACAGCCAATATTTTAATAGAGCTTGCTCTGACCTGAGCCGGAAGCGAAATTTTTCCCCTAGTCTGCTTGTAATGGAAGAATCACTATTGAGCAATCAGAGATTCCTGAGGTTAATAAAAACAAGTACACGTGGAAGCGCGGTGTTGTCAACAAGCATTATGTTGCTAGCTAGCATCGTGCTGCTACATAAAATAATGTTCCGTTTTTATTGTACGGTATTGTCACTTGTAATCATATGTTCTCGCCAGCAATTGCCAGATGTCTAAACAGTGATATGTGATATGGCAGTGGATGCGTGTGCTTCTGACGAACACGGGTCGATTGTTTGACTCACGTTATTTTAATTTTTAGCTGGTTAGCTAAGTAGCTACTCTCCTGCGCGCTGGCGAACATTACGAACAACAGCTGTATAAAACTTGCTTCCAGTTTATTAAACTTCACTAGATTGCCATCGGTAACCAGAATCTACCAGTCAAGTATTTACATGGTTTGTAACGGTTTTATTGACTTTGTGTTATATCGGAGTCGATCGTAATAACAGACCGTTTTATCGAACTGAAGTTTCGAGCATTCAGTTTGCCCTTACCGGCTTGATCGCGATAGCTACCCGCCTCTTGAACAGCCGAATTGTTCGTTGCACTTTTTGTGCAGAAAACTGAAAAACAGTCTGTTATTACGATCGATTCCGATATAACACAAAGTCGCTAAAACCGTTACGAACCATGTAAAAATACTTGACTGGTAGCTTCTGGTTACCGATGGCAATCTAGTCAAGTTACTGGAAGCAAGTTACTGGAATGGCCGAAAGGTACACGGAACCTCGAGGCTTCCACGCGAAATAGCAAATAATCAAAATTGGCGTTTTCATTTCCTGCAATGTCAGCTAAAAGTCTCAAATCTCTCGTCACTGCTCGTCTTTGTGAAGCCATTCCCAAATTTAGTGAATTGACCATTCTAAACAGCAAGCTTATACAGGAGGTAGGCCTGTGTAATCAATCTAAGCACTCTGTTATGGAACAACCAATGGGAATAAAGGCGGCCGATGACAGGGATGAAAGCCACACCCCCTCATTACCATTAAATTTCCTGATTTCTTGGTCCGGGACTGCCACGGAAATAAATATATATAGAAATAAATAAATACATAAATAAATATATACAGAAATAAATAAATTAGGAAATAAATATAAATGGAAATAAATGAAGAAATAAATGAATATGGAATATAGAAATAAATGAGTTGAGACCAATTTATACATAAATTTTATTTATTTATGTATGTTTTTTTATTTCGCAATTTTATTGCATTTAAATGTATTTATTTATTTATATATACATTTATTTATTTATTCATTTATTTATTTTTAATTTTGGCAGTTTTGGGCTTCCATACTAATGTGGTAGCTGACCAGCCAGTTACGTTGGCAACCTCTTAGGGACACCGTGACGGTTTTCCAACCCCTGACTGACAGGTTTTGTTCAAAAATATGAAGAGTTTGTTTCCAAAATGCAATAAGTGCCAAAATTACAAAAATTGAGATAATACCATACAGCGATTGCCCTGTGCTTCTTACACATGATGCAAAACCCCGTCATTAGAAATGCATACTATATGGTGTATTTTTTCATGGTCAAAGTTTGTGTTTTGCTATAAAATGCAATAGGCGCCAACACAGAAAAAGCTGATTTACTCAAAATGAGTAAAATGGATATATTGCATTTTGGAACCAAACTCTTCATATGTTAACCCTAAATTCAAACACTTTTCTGTTTCGCTATTACTTCGGCGCATGCCTGTAGGCTTATAATAACTGTGGCAGGCGTACGGGGCGCGGTTACTGTATTCATTCTCTGGCTAGTTGGCTTAGAGAACGAACTAACGCCACTTCGTGTTGACATAGAATTTTATGAGAAATAATATTAGAATTTTATCATCTTGCAAAATAGATCACAGACTCCTAACCACACAGCAAGACATTATCACCCTGACATTCGATAAAAATCTCCAGTCAGAAACGCGGCCGATGGATCAAGTTCCGTGACTCGTATGAGCCTACGTAGGATAACGGCTCACAGACGACTAGAAAAGGCCAAGGATTAGCGGCTTGGCTAGCCGAGCTGTAGTAACCCCCCCTCCCTCAGACAGCCTGGCTAGGCCCGTGGTTAGCGGTAGGGCTTGGTGTTCCTACTCTAAAGCCTGAGGCCGTGTAGGCCTGTGCTCTAGTCAAGCCACAACATAACCGGATGAGACGCCTCCCGCCCAGAGACTGTAATTCAAGGTTCTGTCACTAAACGTGGCCACGCCCTTAATTATGCAGAAATTTAAGCCTGTAAATAGTAGAGTTACAAAAAATTACAAAAAAATTCACTCCCCCCACAGTTTTCACGGAGGGGAAAATTAGCTATAGAGACCAAAACCATATTTTGAACCAGGCTGTAAGCATGTTTATTTTTGCTGTAAAATTTGGCTTTTTAACATGGGGGTCAATGGGGATTGACTCGTTTCTGCAGTCAGCCTCAAGTGGCCATTCGAGGAACTGCAGCTTTTGACACTTCCGTATTTGCTTCACTTTTCAGCCTCGCAAGTTGCCGCTTGATTTTAACATAAGATGCCCCTACGGTACTATTATCAAATGCAACAGCCATTTACTCAATACCACATGCTTTTTTTTCAAAGAAATTTTAAGTGGTATAATTTGTGACTTTAAAAGAGACGTGCAACCTGTTTTGTACATGTGTATTGAGTTTGGAGACATTCTGGACATGTTTGGTGATGAAATGAGTGGTATTCCTAGGTCCTATGGAATGTGTAATGTCCGACAATTTTATACGATTTTTAGCACCAAAGTTGAGGGTGCACCACTCCATTCAGGTGTTGGAAGTATGCAAAATGATGGTTGTTTGAGTCACTACACATCCTGAATTACATCCACAGGGATAATAATGAGTGTATGATGCAGATCTAGTGTGCTACACCAAATTAGTGTTCGCAAAAAAACTTCAAATATCGTCAATCTCCAAATTTTCATTTTGCCATATTTTCAAAACTTTTTAACTTAGGAACTTGCTTTTTGGTATGCACATTCTTATCAGTTGTCCCTGTTTGGAAACGAAATTTGGAGCTGATACGAGCATTTTAACTTAAGATTTGTAACATGATAGTAATAAAGGTGTCTGATGTTACACGAAAATGGATGGTTATTGTTGCAGGGCTACCAAAACTGACCTGTTAGGAGCACGGGTGGTGAATCAGGTTTTTCATGGAGCCAATATGTTGGTCTTCCACTGTAATAAAGTTTTTTTAATCAATATTCACTTTCATGATTTGTCTGTCCCTAGGGGTAATTGTGCGATAATTGGAAATTTCACCCAAATATGCAACAGAATCAAGAGGACAAGAGAACGTTCAGCAGCTGTGCCACAGAGAAATTAGGCACAGAATAACTGCAAAAAAAAAAAAAAAAAAAAAGATGCATACAGAAATTCATGGGGTGGGCAGTCGCTGCTGGACATGTGTGATGAAATTCTAGAGGAAAATTGGAATAGCAGGCAGGCTTGACCAGCCTAACAGCTGTGCAGGTACTGTCAGACCCAAACTTTTATTCAAATAATCAATTTGGTGCAATTCTTTTTTGTATTCAAATTATGAATTCACGTGCTGTACATTGGATTAATTTACTCAATAGTTAAAAGGCAAAGTGGATTGAGCAAAGGCCTTGTTTAGTAATGCTTCACTGCCCTCTTGAGGTTGACCTGTAGAACTGCTCATCTGTTCAAAGCAGAGTACAACAACGGTCATAAGGGGAGGAGGATAATAACGTCCTGATTCCAGACATGAATAGTTACACACTTCTCTATAGCCCTATAGGTGCATAGCTATCCGAGTGAGCCCCCATCCCCATACATGAGGGTTCACTGGCATACTGGAAAGGCAACATGTCCAGTTTCTCTGCCCTGACACAAGCAGCATGCAAGTACTGAACCTCTCCGCTCTAAGTGTCAGCAGTGAACATCTCCTCTCCGCTTTATCGCATGTTATCAAAGAAAAAAGAAAGAATCCTCCCCGAAGAAGCTCAAATGCCTCTCTTTTTCAAAATGAACCTGCCTATGCTAAAGAAGTGAGCCTGGACTTAACCCTGCAGTCTATCCATCCATTATCTTTACTGCTTCTTCCTGCAGTCTATCCCGGCAGACTACCGGCAAAAGACCGGAACACACCCCAATCCAGTTCACCAATCCAGCGCAGGTGCATACACCATTCATTCACAGCCCAACATGCATATCTTTGGACTGTGGGAAGAAATTGGAGTACCCACAGAAAACCCACGTGAACACAAGAAGAACATGTAAATCCATACCCAAAAGCTCCAGGCCAGATTCAAACCCTTAACCCTAGCTGCTGAGGCTGTAATGTTATGCTGCGCACCACCGTGCTGCCTTTAACCCAACAGTGTCAGGTGGTAGCAGTATTTCAGTGCTTGGGATGTTTACTTTGAGAGCAATGAGTTGGGAAATGCTCGAAGACTACAGTGTCTGTTATAAGTATTGTCAAGTTATAGTCAAGACATATCTCTGACATTTTTGATGTTACTATTTCATAGTTGAAGGGTTCAATGCAATAACATTTTATGTCCAAGTTTACAGAAATCAACATTTGGATGGTTTTGAATTTTGCTTTACTTTATTTATGCAACAACAATACACATGCTTTATGTCATCCTGACCAGTACACAACATTGGTACATGGTAAAAGTATATTATGTGTAGCACTATAAAACATGAGATTGGCATTTATCAAGTTGTTGTGAGTTGAAATGGACTTGAATTGTTTTGCATTTAGCAGTTTAATATACAGCGCCCTCCATAATTATTGGCACCCCTGGTTAAGATGTGTTAAAAGCCTTAAAATAAATTAAATTTTTATTGCAGAAGCATACTCTCACACTGAAAATTGTAGAAAAATGTAACCTTCAACTCAAGTGAATTTTAAGGGAAAAAAAAAATCCCTGACTAAGAAAATTATTTTTCGTAAAATCACCTGTTCCACTATTATTGGCACCCCTAACAATTCCTAGGAAATAAATGTAATTGAAGTATTTCTGTCTTATCTACAGTAGTTTACAAAGTTGATCAGAGTATCTAGGAACATTTAATTAATAATTCATCACTTCCTGTTTCCCTGGGGTATAAATATGGCGTGACACAGAGGCCATTTCTCTTATCCACTCTTCAACATGGGAAAGACAAAGGAACACACCATTCAAGTAAGGCAGATGTGTGTCGAGCCTTCACAAGTCAGGCAATGGCTACAAGAAAATAGCCACTTCGCCTGCACCTGCCCATATCTACTGTCAGGGAATCATTAAGAAGTTTAAAACAACTGGAACAGTGGTAAACAAGCCTGGACGAGGGCGCAAGGTTATTTTGCCACCACGCAGCGCAGTGAGGAGGATGGTAAGAGAAATAAAAAGTTCTCCAAAGCTCACTGTTAAAGAATTGCAACAAATGGTAGCATCTTGGGGTCACAAAGTCTCCAAAACAACCATCAGGCGCTATCTACATGCCAACAAGCTGTTTGGGAGACATGCACGGAAAAACCTTTTCTCACTCACAATCATAAGCATAAACGTCTGGAGTTAAGCTAAGCGGTACTGGGACTTCAACTGGGACCGTGTGCTTTGGTCAGATTAGACCAAGATAGAGCTTTTTTGGCAACAAACACTCAAAGTGGGTCTGGCGGAACACAAAAGATGAGTATGCAGAAAAGCACCTCATGCCCACTGTGAAGTATGGGGGAGGATCGGTGATGCTGTGGGCCTGTTTCTCTTCCAGAGGCCCTGGGAACCTTGTTAGGGTGCATGGCATCATGAACGCTTTGAAATACCAGGACATTTTAAATCAAAATCTGGTGGCCTCTGCCCGAAAGCTGAAGATGGGTCGTCACTGGGTCTTTCAGCAAGATAATGACCCTAAACATGTGGCCAAATCTACACAGAAATGGTTCACCAGACACAGAATCAAGCTCCTCCCATGGCCATCTCAGTCCCCAGACCTCAACCCCATTGAAAACCTGTGGAGTGAGCTGAAGGGGAGAGTGCAGAGGAGAGGACCCAGGTCGCTGGATGATTTAGAGAGATTGTTCAAAGAGGATTGGTCGAAGATCCCGCTTTCTGTATTCTCCCATCTTGTGAAACATTATAGGAGAAGATTAGGTGCTGTTTTGTTGGCAAAAGGGGGTTGTACAAAGTATTAACATCAGGGATGCTAGTAATTGTGGCACACATGATTTGATGTAAAAGAATTATTGCTTAATGTGGGATTTTTTTCCCACTGAATAAATGCACTTGAATTAAAGGTTGGATTTTCCTCTTTTTTTTTCATTGTGGTCCTATATTATTTAGAAAAAACTGAATTTATTAGAAGTTAAGGAACACATCTTAACCAGGGGTGCCAATAATTATGGAGGGCGCTGTACCAGTGTTGTTTCTGATAACCAGCTTAAAATCATTGTTTCAGTGTTGGGTACATTTACTTTTGAGAGCACTGCAACACAAGTGAGGAAATGCGCACACAATACAGAGTCTGTTATAAATATTCTCAAGTTTGATTGGAGAGCATATAGTCATGAAATGTTTGGTAACTGTGATTTAGCCTATTTCAAAGATGCAAGTTGAAATGGTAACTAACTTATAACACATTTTGCAATTAAACAGACACTGGTGTCTGGTTGTCATTACTATACTAGCAAGTTTGATAAGTCAAAAAAAAAAACAAACCTTGTCAGAATATTATGATCCTTGTGTTAATTTATGATCCAACCTTTTTTCACAGAGGCGATTTACACCGTACGTTCATGCAGTTATACACTTGCTACAAGATGTAAAAGTGGCCTAAAACTAGCACAGTTTGTTACTTGCGCGTTTTATGGTGGCTCTCTAACTTGCTGAGAGGAAATAATGCAGTAAATATGTGATTTATGGGATTTATGTTTTGGAAAGATTGAAAATCTTTACCTTATTAAATTCAATGTTTACACATGTTGATCAGTATGTACAAAATTGGATTATCATGTAATGTAATGTCATGTAAGCATTATTATGTGACTGAGGTCCATACCGGTCTCCAGCCCCAGTCCGGTTCTGTGGACTCCACATCGTGATTTCTGTCCTCCTCCGCAGCTGCTTTGGTATGATGGTCGAACTCCACTCTGGCTTTTTTATTCACGTTGCCGTCACCATCTGCAGGGTTGGTGCGTGGCCTGAAGTCACCATGCAGACCAGTGAATGATAACACAAAGCTGATTAGACTGATGAGAAGTACACTGATGAGGAGAGTATCAAGAATTGCTTTTCTGACGAGTGAGAATTCCAAATCAGCATATCCATTATGTCATTTTGACGAGTGGAAATTCTAATTAGAAATACCAACAACTCAGTTTTTACCAGTCAAAATTTTAATTCTTGATGTCAACAATTATTTTCAAACTAGCGGAAATGTTCATTGTAGATATCTAACTCAATTACAACTAATCAAATTGCTCCATTGACTTCCATTCAAATTTTATTTCAGATATCTCTAATTCAGTTTCGAAATGTTACAACTCCATGTCACAACTCGGAACAATTCAATTAAATTGAATACAGCAACTCTTCTGCGATTATCCGTGCTTTTTTCCGTTAAAGACATAAGCGTAGCAATAAACGTTTCTGCCTGTATACTGTGCACTGCTAGTAGACACATTGTTTCAAAACATTTCGAAACGATGTTTCTAAAGTTAAAAGCTGTTTCAAAGGTTTGAAATTGTTGTCTCCAGAAATCGGCATACAAATGTAAGAATTGTGTCCGAGCAGTGTGTTAATGTGTACAAGGGCCAATGCAAATAGGAACGTTTGGAGGTGCGAGACATCCATTCTGCGTTACTTTTATGTACGTAACTTCGTATTTCATTTTTGCTGTTGCTCCTACCCATGAGGGCTGTTGCAGTACTTAATTTTTAAAGGAAACGTTACTAGTAGCTGATAGCAAACACAGCTAATAGAAGTTTGGCCGCTGGCTATTACACCGGTGTGACAGCGCAGTAACAAATAAACGAGTATGCGGACCTTTTCCTGCCATGAAAGTGCAATAGATCATCCACGTATGGGGTGCCGAATGGGACATTTACTGCTATTATTTTTCACTGCACTTTTTCCCGCATTTAACAAAAAATATCCTTTTTTTCTCACATTTAGCAAAAGAAATGTTCATTTTCCCCACATTTATAAACCTTGAAGTGGCAAGCGTAAATTTTAAATGTGCCATTCCAAAATCATATATACAAGTTAAAAGTTTTATTTAGTGGTTTCTATTATTTAGCTAAATGTATAAACATTTAACTAAATGTAGGAAACATTCAGCTAAACATATAACTAAAAGTATAAAACATTTAGCAAAATGTATACAGCATTTAGCTAAATATTTAGCTAAATGTAAGAAACATTTAGCTCAATATTCTATACTTTTAGTTATATATTTATCTAAATGCACAAAACATTTAGCTAAATGTATGAAACATTAAGCTATATACCTAAATGTATGAAACATTTAGCTAAATATATAACTAAATGTATGAAGCATTTAGTGAAATATTTAAATGTGTAACACATTTTGCTAAATATTTAAATAAATGTGTAAAACATTTTGCTAAATATTTAACTAAATGTATAAAACATTTATTAAAATATTTAGCTAAATGTTTAAAACATTAAGCTAAATCCATGAAACATTTAGTTAAATATTTAACTAAATGTTTTATACATTTATAAATGTTTGAAACTCAGGTTAATGAGCTCCACCTCCAGGCAGAGTTTTCCTGTGGCTCAGTAGATAATTCTGCACTGTTTGTGAACGCGTCTCTCCTGGTTCGAATCCAATCTGCGTTAGTTCTCCTGCTAGCTGCACATAACTGGCATTGCGCTGCTCGGCGATTTCTAGGTTAATGGGACAGGTGCTCTTGTATATAATTTGTGAAACTGTACATTGTTGGTTTGGGCGGGATTATATTAGGCTACACGTAAACTGAGCTGGAGAAAACGAGCGCTCAGCTCATTAATAACATTGGCATTTCTTGGTACAAGCAGTTTGGTACTTGTGCAGTTACTGTGCAGATATGGAGGATTGCTAGCCTTCCAGTCAACAGTGGAAAACAGTTTTAACACGTTGACTGCCAGCTAATGGCGGGTCAGGACCAGCGCCAGAAAAATTCGGGGGAAATTATCCATCCCTTTATTGACAACAATTGGTCCTGGCTAATTCTAGATGGTTCTCCTTTATAAGCACGTTTTCTAATTCAAGAATAATCAAGTGGCAATTGAAGACACGGCTTCTCTCCCCCATGCGATCTAACAGCAAATAATGGGCTACATTCAGTGCAGAAAAATAATTTAATTATAATTAGGTCTATGCACAGGCACTCAGCAACGTTAATTTTTTTTTCCAGCAAGAGCGGCATTTCAGAACTCATTTGCGAATGAAGGTAATTACAAAAATACGCACACCTGTTTTCTTTTATGCAGTCACATAACTTGCTGTAAAAAATAGCCAGCAGTTAGACTGGAAAATGAAAACGGAGGAAACCACCTATACTTGTCACCAGAATTACCTTCATTCGCGAAGAGTTCTGAAATTCGCTCTCGCTGGAAAAAAAAAATTACCATTGCTGAGTGCCAGTGCATTGACCTAATTATAATTAAATTATTTTTCTGCACTGAATGTAGCCCATTATTTGCTGTTAGATCGCATGGGGGAGAAAGCCGTGTCTTCAATTGCCACTTGATTATTCTTGAATTAAGCGTGCTTATAAAGGAAAACCATCTAGAATTAGCCAGGACTAATTGTTGTCAATAAAGGGATGGATAATTTCCCCCGAATTTTTCTGGCGCTGGCCCTGACCCGCCATTACGAGTTATCTCGTAGTTGGCAGTCAACGTGTTAAATGGCAAAATACCGTAGAATCGTCAAAATATTTCAGCATGCAGATATGGCAAACAGTCGTTGAAACTAGTCTATGTTAGTTGTAAAACGCAAATTGAATTAACAAACTCCGATGCTGATACTGAATTCTGCACCCTTGGTTAATATTGAAATTTTCAAATCAGAACAAAAGAACAATGGGACTTCAATCGTATTTCAACCTATAATATACAATAGCAAATTATGATCAATACTTCCATGTTGAAATGTCCTGCTTTATCTACAGCAAGGACAAATGATACGAAATAACTCCTCATTTCTGGTGCTACGATGAAGTACTGAGTAGAGCGGCAAAGTTTTTTTATTTATGATTATGAAAGAGCAAGTCATAAGCCACCATTTCCACCATGATTCATAGTTTCTACCCCTGTGGCAGATGACTTATAAGCTGTTGAATAGGCCTATACACAATTCCAAATTTTGGGGTAGGGGAAATATCTCGACACATAACTGGCATATTTGGAAATATTTTTTGATCATTCTCGGCAGTTTGGTAGGCCATATGGGCAACATTCACACAAAGGGGCAATGTTGAAAGTTTAGCTGTTTTCTGTCGAGGATAACCCGAATTAACCCCTTGAAAATCCTTCAAATATGGTCCAGAATACATAAAAATCAGTATTTTTTTGTGATTACTCCTACAAAACCAAATGGATGATGCTCATATTGTAGGTTCATTGATAACTTGGTAAGGTGCATGTGTATACCAACTATGGGCTAAATCGGCCGACCCCAGGTTATCACCCTTTGCATGGTCTATCTGTGCAAAGACACTTAAGATTTTTAATTTGGGCATTCAGGCCATCTGTACCATCATCAGAAAAACAGTAACTTCCCCCTATATAAAATCCATTTAGGGGAAACTGGGGCAAAATGGGGTACTTAAGAAAGATCTTTCCCCACATCCATATAATTCATTCAAGAGACTCAAACTTGTATAAACATTAAAGGTTTGCAAATAAAGAACAATGTGACAAAGAAAGTAATGCATAAATTTCAAGTTCAGGTTTTTATTCAAGATTGAAAAAAAAAAATGGCTCACAACCCCGTTTTGCCCCTTGCATGGGGCAAAACGGGGTGGCTCCTGGGGCTAATTGGGGAACCAGAAAACTATTGTGGCAAGTCCAAAAAATTATCACAAAACAACGTCTAATTCCATTTCCAGTCTTCACACAGTTCACACATGAGTACTGGGTTTCTGTTGCTTTCATCCAGTCCAGCACATAAGTAGTGCACCATCTGCTGCAGGCAACCCAACTTTCATGACTGACCAAATAAAAATCTTCACAATACAGACATTCATTATCCTTCTGTGCATCTGAACTCTTCTTTCCTTTTTTTCTTTTTTGCAACCTTTTACTTTTGGAGCACTTTTCTTTCATTTCCAGCAGTTCCTTTTTGTAAGGTGAAAATGTGAGTACAGCTGTTTTCCCTCTCTGTCTTGACACCCGTTTGACACAAAAGTATCTGTGACATTACAAAATAATACACTTAGAGCATAACGGGGAAGTACCCCATTATGCCCCACAACGCCTACTCCATTTCACCCCACATCACACACAGTACACACTACAGTCCTCCAAGAAAAGCAAGGCGAACTTAGGTCAAGATCAACAAGGCGTTCCCGTAGCCTGTAGCATACTATTCCAACATAGCCTCACCTTTATATCAGTGTCTCTTCTACAAAAAAAAACTGTCCCACAAAAAGTACAAGTGAAAAATAGTATGAAAATGGACGTATTTTGATATTTACCTCTCCCAGGCGAGTTCAACAGTCAACATGTGCGCTGGGAAGAAATGCAGAGCTCTCATCAAGTGATCTCTCAAAGCCAATGAAGGCTGAGGTCACTCGAAGACTAAAGGAAGCATTCTGACAAAACCCATTTTTCCCCGATACCCCATTTTGCCCCAGGTTACCCTACTTTCAAAAAAAAAAGGATGGAGATGTCTACATTGTTAGTTCGTGAATTATTTTTTAATTTTCACACGCAAAACGAACACTCCTGAGAAAGCGAAAGTACGAGTTACCGGGCTTCCACACCATACGTGCGATCGCGACATCACGCGGAGCAAGACCACTGTTTTCAATGAAGAACGCGACACTGCTCGGCTGCACACTGGTGCATCCATGGTGCAACCTAAGCGGCGCGAAGCAGCTTGATTTTCCGCAAAGTTTTACATCCAAAGGTCAGCTGCATTGAACCTTGACCTCAAATTGCGCTGACCTCTCCAAAGCGCGTCCAATGACGTTGCAGAATTTGCGGGATTACATTTGCGGAAATGTCCTAGCAACAATCAATGAAGGAAAAATTAATTCTATGCATGTCCGAGCATCCGGAGTTATACAACTCCACAATTAAAACGTACGGGAACTTGGGCAAGAAAACACTGGCATGGCCGATATCAGGTTTCAAAAAAAAAATTATTTACACATTCACTTTCTGAGTCCAAAGAAGCCAGACAGCAGCATTGCCGAATAATTTAAAGCGACACAACAGCCATCGGCGAAAATGTTAAGTTTGCTACATTAAAACCATGGAACGTTGAATATATTTACCCAATAAACAGAGGAGATGGCGATTCGGTGAGAAAAAAACTCCAATCATAATTGATCAGCTTAAGCTACATTTCGCTAAAGTTATCCGTTCATGCCAACTTGCTTCCTCGTAACGTAACGCGCTTGAGCTTGCTCTCAACCTCGCGCAAACTATGAGCTTTGTTGCTTCTGGTGTGAAAACCCCGTTACACTTCGGCGCCCAGATCGTTCACTGGTCTCAAGTGCTTTAATTTGAGGAGTGAAATAAACACGTGCCAATGTAGGGAACATCACCTGCCGAGAACAATGAGTCTTTGAGGCAAGTGAAGGCTTATTGCTTGTGCCGTAACTGAATTTAATTCCTAGTGGTGAATTTGGAACTTGAATTCTGCAGGAAATGAAGTAAAATGAGATAAAATGTCATTTATGCGACTGGAATTCCCTTATAAGTTATTCATATCCAATTGCATATACTCATTTAATTATTTTATCATGGGTTGTGTTGTCGAATCAATATCGTCGATCAACTGCCACGAATTATGAAGTTGTGATTTTAATTATGAAGTACGTCTCTGACCAGAACCATTTTCTCTAGGCAGTTGCTACGGGTAGGGCAGTTTTCCAATTCATTTCAATGTAGACAGGTACGGCAGTCCCCATTTCAAACCCTGCCCTAACCTAACCCTGACCCTAACCCTAACCCTTTCTCAGCGTATAAGAGAGGCAAAAACCTTAAGGACCATCTGGTAAACAGCAAATTACCAGAAATTAACATGGTACATCCACAAGACCCAGTATTTTACAAACAAGCCACAATAATCAGGAACAACACAACATACTTAATCAGACAAACACTCACACTCAACACAAAAAACTGCATATATGTCATTAAGTGTAACCACTGTGACATAAAATAAGTAGGAGAGACAGGTAACAAGATCAGGACTAGATTAGCACAACATATATATAACATTAGAAATCATAGAGACCCAGAAACACACCTAGTTGCTCACTTCCTTCACCATGGACTTGAGGCACTAGAAATATCCGGGCTTCAGTCAAACAACAACTGGACCCCAGAGGACAGACGTAGGACAGAAAAAAAACTGGATCACAAAACTAAACACTTTATTCCCAAGAGGGCTCAACAAACGCACATAAAACTTCACCGCAAGAGGGACCAAATTCTTCCTATATAAAGGCTACACTGAATGGCCTGTGGTAAAAAAAAAAAAAACAAACAAAAAACTGAATGGCCTGTGCAAACTTTTCTTTCCCAAGGGGCCCTTACAAGGGGAAATTTGGGAGAGGAAGATTGTTTTCCTAAACCTAACCCTAACCCTATCCCTGACCCCTAACCTAACCCTTCCCCTAATCATAATCCCTAACCTTATCCTAATCCCTTCAAATCGACTGCCGTACCAATGAAAACTGCCATATCTGTAGACACTGCGTTTTCTCTATATGGCGACGGTTGCTTACAACAAGCGCATTAAGGAAAAAATGGTTCGAGTGGCATGGTCCTTCATGTATGGATTTACATTTGAATGGGCGTATTTTGCCACATTTTGCACAAAATCGCTTTTGTTCATCACTTCAAGCACAAGTCATGGCAAAACTAAGGTAACTATCGTGCAAAAACTTATGGAAGTGTTTGACGGGATGGGGAGCTTGTACAGGAATTTGGGGATTTATACTTCTTCATTTTTCCAATCCTGAAAGTAATCCCTATGGGCCAAAATTGCGGATTAACTAAACCCTTCCTTTGAAAAATGATGCGTATCCCTCTGCAGACATTAAGCACATTGACTGTGCATTTTCCACATGCCGCATTCTTGCTCTTCAAGCACCCGTCGGAGGTTATATTTTTTTCCATTCTGATCTGTTAAACTGCGTCAAATTATTCGTAACATCTTACAATGGATAAGAAACAGAGATTTGTGGATGTCGACGAAAACAGGGTAACCTGGGGCAAAATGGGGTATCGGGGAAAAATGGGTTTTGTCAGAATGCCTCCTGTGAAGTCTTCAAGTGACCTCAGCCTTCATTGGCTTTGAGAGATCACTTGATGAGAGCTCTGCATTTCTTCCCAGTACACATGTTTACTGTTGAACTCGCCTGGGAGAGGAAAATATCAAAAAACGTCCATTTTCATACTATTTTTCACTTGTACTTTTTGTGGGACAGTTTTTTTGTAGAATAGAGACTGATATAAAGGTGAGGTTTTGTTGGAGTAGTATGCTACAGGCTACAGGAACGCCTTGTTGATCTTGACCTAAGTTCGCCTTGCTTTTCTTGGAGGACTGTATTGTGTACTGTGTGTGATGTGGGGTAAAATGGGCTAGGCGTTGTGGGGCATAATGGGGTACTTCCCCGTTATGCTCTAAGTGTATTATTTTGTAATGTCACAGATACTTTTGTGTCAAACGGGTGTCAAGACAGAGAGGGAAAAGAGCTGTACTCACATTTTCACCTTACAAAAAGGAACTGCTGGAAATGAAAGAAAAGTGCTCCAAAAGGTTACAAAAAAGAAAAAGGAAAGAAGAGTTCAGATGCACAGAAGGATACTGAATGTCTCTATTGTGAAGATTTTTATTCGGTCAGTCATGAAAGTTGGGTTGCCTGCAGCAAATGCAGCAGATGGGCGCTGTTGGTGGAATTCAGTCATAAATTCCTTATTATTGCTTATTGTGTTATTAATTGCTTATCCTTTGAGCAGCCTAGGTCAGGCATGATTGCTAAACTTATATAATCTAGCTTTTATAAGCAAGTAGAAAAGCCATTAACTGTGTTTATTGTGTATTCATTCTATCTGAAACCTTGAGGTCCAGCTGGACCAAGGAGTGTATTTTGAGTTATGTGTGTTCCCAGGAGACAGTTCCTGCAAAACCTGCAGAACCACCAAATAAGCAACAGATAATTGGGGAGAGAAAGACTCCTCTGTACTGCAGATATGCCTGTCAGGGTCAGCCATACGTGGGATGCCTACACCTGGCAGAGGAACGGCTGGAACCAACATGATGATGTTTTTCAGCCCCAAGGGGAGGAGATTCTGACTTTGGGCTTTTACATATATCCAAAGCAAAGGAGAAATTCCTTTGTCTTTGTTCTTGCCTGTGACGAAGACCCTATTTGCAAATGGAAGTAAAGGATCCTATTTACTCTCATCTTGTCTCAGTCTGATTTCTTTCAGGATTACAATTTAAAATTCCCACAACAGGCGCACTACTTATTTGCTGGACTGGATGAAAGCAACAGAAACCCAGTATTCATGTGTGAACTGTGTGAGGACTGAAAATGGAATTAGACATTTTGTGATCATTTTTTGGACTTGCCACAATAGTTTGCTGGTTCCCAAATTAGCCCCAGGAGCCACCCCGTTTTGCCCCTTGCATGGGGTGAAACAGAGTTGCGAGCCATTTTTTTTTTTTTTTTCAATCTTGAATAAAAACCTGAACTTGAAATTTATGCATTTCTTGCTTTGTCATATTGTTCTTTATGTGCAAACCTTTAATGTTTATACAAGTTTGAGTCCCTTGAATGAATTATACGGATGTGATCTTTCTTTAGTACCCCAGTTTCCCCATGAGGTCAGATCTGCTTTGCTTTCTTTTCTTAATTTCTTTTTTTTTTGCTGTAGATACAGGGGTCATTCCATGCCAAGTGGGCCAATTTTCAGAAAATTTTCCAGGTGACCAACTCGGATTTTGCCGGAAAAATTCTTAAAAATTGCTCATCATGTATAATGAACACCTGCAAAATTTTAGGGCCTAATTCTTACCGGTTTTAGTTTTACATAGGTTCAAAGTGTGGGACCCACAAACCCACAAATGGCAATTTGCAATTTCTGTGGTTTTTCAAGGTCAATATCTCCTAGAAGGAAAGTCCCAGGAAGCTGAAAACTTGTAGTCTGGGTAATTCTGGACCAGAGATTCAGAATTTGGCATCGAATGAGTCCTATCTTTATCCACTTGGGTGTTGTGGATGTCACAAAATGGTCATTTTTATGGTGCTGTCATGAGGGCTTCTGGTATCGGGCAAGCCCCCAGACCTCAGCAGACAAGCCATAACTGGAATTTGCCATTCATTCAAATGTCTGGCACTAGTAGTATGCCTACAAGTAATTGCAGACCTCTGAGTGTTTATATGAGTGAATGGTGGGGGTCTCAAAAGTGTTCCGAGGACCAAAACCCCCAAAATGGCCCTTATTGAGGGGGGTAAAAAGTCATGTGGGACTATAGCCAGGGTTACCAAACTTTTTCCCCTTGTACGTACACATGTTATCTTCATTCTTTTCAAGTTTCATCTTTGGCATCAGTCTCTTTCTATTTGCATTCGTATTGCATTCAGCATTCGTATCCAGAATGGCTTCCAATTCTGAATTGGCTCCTTGTAGTATTGGAATAGCGTTAGAAGGGGACTGTGTGGCCTCGCAGTACAAGAATTATAAAAACTTTGCCAACCTTTGCCATCACAAGGGTGACTATGGACTTCAGGCTGAATGGCACTTTTTTGCCACCAGTCATGGGAAAAGCCCTTGTGATGGCATAGGTGGCACTGTTAAACGTCTTGCTGCTAGGGCCAGCCTCCAGGCCACTGTAGATAATCATATCTTAAATGCCAAACAACTGTTTGACTGGGCTGAGGAACATGTTTAAGGCATAACCTTCTTTTTTGTGAGTGCTAATGATGTAATTGATAATTCACAGTCATTTGGTTTGGATGATCGCTATGCCAATGTTAAAACAGTGACAGGCACTCGTTCCCATCATAGTTTTGTGCCAGTGTCTGAGGTTGAACTTGAGATGAGATGGGTCTCTGAAGATGAGCAATTTAGCACAGTTTTTGTTGGAGTCTCAGAAAGGTCTAGGCCAGAAAATGAAATAGATGTAGCTGTTTATAAGCCAGGAATGTATATAGCATGCATGTATGATGGCAAGTGGTACATTGGCAATATTGTTGAATGCTCAAAGGAAAACAAGGATGTGTATGTAAGGTTCATGAGGCGGTCAAACCTGACTTTGTCCTGGCCACCTGATAGTAGAAAAGAAGAATGTTGGGTGCCATATGTGCATCTTATTTGCAGACTTGTGACAAATTCCTTTTCATCAATTCCAATTCCAATTCCTTTTTAAAAATATTCTTCAATTCCAATTCCTTTTGGTCAATTCCAATTCCTTTTTAAAAATATTCTTCAATTCCAATTCCTTTTGGTCAATTCCAATTCCAATTCCCCAATTCCTTTATCAATTCCTTTTACCTCGAAAAGTTCAATTCCAATTCCAATTCCTTTTAGAAATATTCTTCAATTCCAATTCCTTTTGGTCAATTCCTTCAATTGGAATTGAAGAATATTTTTTAAAAGGAACTGGAATTGGAATTGAACTTTTCGAGGAAAAAGAAATTGGAAAAGGAATTGGGGAATTGGAATTGACCAAAAGGAATTGGAATTAAAGAATATTTTTAAAAAGGAATTGGAATTGACGAAAAGGAATTTGTCACAAGTCTGCTTATTTGTCCTGTACAGGTTCCTGATGTTATGGGTAGGGGCGCCCGTCAGTACAAATTGGCCAAGGATGATCTTAAAAAAATTCAAACCCTTCTTCCTAGATTTCAGTGAAGTGTTATTTTGAGCATCAGACTCACCTGTACGTACAGTCGGTTAACTCAACCTGGACAGAGTAAAAGGGTTTAAAAAGTTTGCATTGAATGTATTGTTTTAAGACTATGAGATTACATTGTTGTGAGACACAAATCATTCTCATGTTTATTCTTTAAAAAAAAAAAAAAACAAGGGTTCTCTATACTTTGTGTACATTTCGTGTACATTGCATATACCTGCAATTTCCAAAAATTGCAGACTTGTAAGAGTCTGAAAAAAATAGAAAGAGACTGATGCCAAAGATGAAACTTGGAGAGAATGAAGATAACGTGTTCGTACAAGGGGAAAAAGTTTGGTAACCCTTGCTTTAGTCCCACATGACTTTTTACCCCCCTCAATAGGGGCCATTTTGGGGTTTTGTTCCTCGGAACACTTTTCAGACCCCCACCATTCACTCATATTAACACTCAGAGGTCTGCAATTACTTGTAGGCATACTACTAGTGCCAGACATTTGAATGAATGGCAAATTCCAGTTATGGCTTGTCTGCTGAGGTCTGGGGGCTTGCCCGATACCAGAAGCCCTCATGACAGCACCATAAAAATGACCATTTTGTGACGTCCATAACACCCAAGTGGTTAAAGATAGGACTCATTCGATGCCAAATTCTGAATCTCTGGTCCAGAATTACCTAGACTACAAGTTTTCAGCTTCCTGGGACTTCCCTTCTAGGAGATATTGACCTCCAAAAACCACAGAAATTGCAAGTTGCCATTTGCGGGTTTGTGGGTCCCGCACTTTGAACCCCTGTAAAACCAAAACCGGTAGGAATTAGGCCTTAAAATTTTGCAGGTGTTCATTATACATGATAAGCAATTTTTCAGATTTTTTTTGAGAAAATCCGAGTCGGTCACCTGGGAGCCATTGACTCACTTGGCATGGAATGACCCACAGGCTATTCTTCTTAGCACTCTGTTTAAAGGAAGGCAGTATCATGCTGCATAATGTACTTTATTTTAACAATTGAACATTGAATATGTCTACATTAAGATTTCACAGAAACATTGAACATCTTTAATGTTGTTTTCAGCAAATATCGTATGCAAAAGTTCCTTACCCAATGTTTTGATTGATTAGATGGAGAGAAAAGATATAATTGCCTACCCCTCTTATATTTATTTCATTGAATAAAAAAATTATTTGTTCCCTGACTAAAATGTGATCCGATCCGTGAGTTTTCTGATCCTCTGCACATTTTTATTGCTAGCTGATGTCGATACCGATTAAAGTCATGGCTTTCCGCTGAAAGTGTTCCAGGAAGGCTGGACTCATGCATTCTCACTCAGGGCAGTGATCAGATTAATGAAAAAAAAAATTGATTAGCAGTTTTTGCTAATGATTATATCAATTGATTAGCAATTGTTTAGCACATTTGAATTAGCAAAAATTAAAAAAAAAAGTAAATCAGATTTTAAATGACGAAAGGGCTTTTTTTAATTCTTTCCTGATGACAGGTTACAAGAGAAATACAACTCCACTCTGAAAGCAAAACAAATTATTTCTAAAAGGCATCAATTTTACCCTGAACTACCCTGTCTTCATTTAATACAGCACACTTCCGTTTCCCTGTGAAATTTCTGTAAACTACTTGTAACCTGCAGTACAGCTGTCTTTTCTATACCTACTGTAGTATATGATGTTGTTTAGCACCTAATCAGAGATGTGAAATGATTCATACCCATCATACAAGGCACTCTCCAACTCAGTCACGTTTTGACATCACAACATCATGTATTTGAGTGATTAGAGATCATTGTGCATGTTTCGTGAGAGGCCGGCGAACTTGCGATTCCCTTAACCCACATGGCAATGAGAAAAGTTTTGATGACTTTGATCGGCTTACCGTGATGTTTGGGTGGCTGGAGGAACAATCGGGTGTGTAAAAATGTAAAGCGAACATCCAGTCAAGACGATTCAGAGTTAATGCCGAAAAAACTGGAGGTCAGACACGCATTTTTTTCCAGAAGGGCAAAAACAAAATCACACCGCTTTAGTATAGCAATGATGACAAAGATTCCCCTTAACTAGCATCAGCTACGTAGGAAGATGGCTTGCTTTATAATCTGAAGAGCAACGTTATACGCGATTGCATGCATAACAAGATAATGCAACTAAAAGTAGCCATGAAATAACACGTCTCAGGCCCGAACTGTCTGTTTGCTCTTTAGGTAAAATAAACGGGTCATCAATGTTGAAAGAGATCCTCTGCGTGCGATGGCGTTGAAAGTGACACATCAGTGCTATAAAAACGTCTGCAATAGGCATCATAGCTACCATAGGTTCACTAGCCAGCAAGCTGTACCTAAGCGATTGCTTTTGAACTAACTTAGCTACCAAATTAGCTAACGTCCCAAAAATGTAAAAGTTCAGTTCGGTCGGACGAAACTGCCGCGAAACCTCAGACAAGTACATGCCTATGACAGCAGGTAAAGTTAGTCAAGTTGGGGCAAGAAACAAATCATATCCCCTTAATATGAAATCATTTACAAAGATTTTCTTTAGTTAACGTTAGTTGGCTTACTAGCGAACTAGGTGGCTATATCCAAAGAGCAACTTAATTTAATACGCTATGGCTCACACTGCAGTCAAGACATTATGATCATACCAGACAGCCTACCTAACGCATACAAGCGCTCCCCAGAAGCTGATTGGTTGGTATGCAAATAAACATCATCTTTCCAGCCATGCAAAGTCGCGAAAATTACTCCTGTTGCTATGTGGCTCGGGAACTCGGAAGTTCACAAGCCAGTGAATCGGGATCAATGAAATATAATTAGGATTTTTTGAATCGCATTTTTTGCGAAGGGATCGTTATGTTGATTAGCATTTTGTCAAAACTGCTGAAATTTGATTCGCATTGTGCGAAGCGAATCCGTTTAATCTCATGACTGCAGAGGCTTGTTAGAGCCCCATCTTCCCTCTCCCAGCACAAATACGGGCTGTGAGATGAGCAGCGAGGAGGGAGACACCAAACAACTTCTGGTTCAGTAGAGGATAGGCTGCAGGGTGAAGTTGCCTTCAGCCGTCGACTTCCAGGCTGCTCAGCCTGTCAGGCTGCGTAAACGCCGCCCCAAGTACAGCCAAGAATGATTGTTTTAAGACTATGAGATTACATTGTTGTGAGACACAAATCATTCTCATGTTTATTCTTTAAAAAAAAAAAACAAGGGTTCTCCTTTGTGTACATTTCGCGGATATTGATGCAATTTCAAAAAATTGCAGACTTGTAAGAGTCTCCTCTGATGCCAAAGATGAAACTTGGAGAATGAAGATAAGGTACAAGGGAAAAAGTTTGGTAACCCTTGCTTTAGTCCCACATGAGGGGCCATTTGGGGTTTTGTTCCTCGGAACACTTTTCAGACCCCCACCATTTCATATTAAACTCAGAGGTCTGCAATTAATAGGCATACTACTAGTCTTGGCAAATTCAGTTATGGCTTGTCTGTTGAGGTCTGGGGGCTTGCCCGATACCAGAAAGACAACCATAAAAATGACCATTTTGTGATCCAAACACCCAAGTGGTTAAAGATAGGACTCATTCGATGCCAAATTCTGAATCTCTGGTCCAAATTACCTAGAAGTTTTCAGCTTCCTGGGACTTCCTTCGGAGATATTGACCTTTTTTTGAACCCTTAAAACCAAAAACGGTAGGAATTAGGCCTTAAAATTTTGCAGGTGTTCATTATACATGATAAGCAATTTTTCAGATTTTTTTACAGTTCACCTGGGAGCCATTGACTACTTGGCATGGAATGACCCACATAGCACTCTGTTTAAAGGAAGGCAGTATCATGCTGCATAATGTTTTTATTTTAACAATTGAACATTGAATATGTCTACATTAAATTTCACAGAAACATTGAACATCTTTAATGTTGTTTTCAGCAAATATCGATGCAAAAGTTCTTACCCAATGTTTTGATTGATTAGATGGAGAGAAAAGATATAATTGCCTACCCCTCTTATATTTATTTCATTGAATAAAAAAAATTATTTGTTCCCTGACTAAAAAAATGTGAATCAAGTGAGTTTTCTGATCCTCTGCACATTTTTATTGCTAGCTGATGTCGATGCGATTAAAGTCATTTTGAAAGTGTTCCAGGAATGGACTCATGCAATCAGGGCAGTGATCAGATTAATGAAAAAAAAAAATTGATTAGCAGTTTTTTAATGATTATATCAATTGATTAGCAATTGTTTAGCACATTTGAATTGCAAAAATTAAAAAAAAAAAAGTAAATCAGATTTTAAATGACGAAAAGGGCTTTTTTTAATTTTTTCCTGATGACAGGTTACAAGAGAAAATGACTCTGAAAGCAAAACAAATTATTTCACCCTGAACTACCCTGTCTTCATTTAATACAGCACACTTCCGTTTCCCTGTGAAATTTCTGTAAACTACTTGTAACCTGCAGTACAGCTGTCTTTTCTATACCTACTGTAGTATATGATGTTGTTTAGCACCTAATCAGAGAGAAATGCCTTCAAGGCACTCTCCAACTCAGTCACGTTTGACATCACAACATCATGTATTTGAGATTGATCATTGTGCATGTTTAGCGAACTTGCGATTCCCTTTAACCCACATCAATGAGAAAAGTTTTGATGACTTTGATCGGCTTACCGTGATGTTTTGCTGGAGGAACAATCGGGTGTGTAAAATGTAAAGCGAACATCCAGTCAAGACGATTGAGTTTGCCGAAAAAACTGGAGGTCAGACACGCATTTTTTTCCAGAAGGGCAAAAACAAAATCACACCGCTTTTATGTGATGACAAAGATTCCCTTAACTAGCATCAGCACGTAGGAAGATGCCTTTATAAATCTGAAGAGCAACGTTATACCGATTGCATGCATAACAAGATAATGCAACTAAAAGTAGCCAGAAATAACACGTCTCAGGCCCGAACTGTCTGTTTGCTTTAGGTAAAATAAACGGGTCATCAATGTTGAAAGAGATGCGTGCGATGAAAGTGACACATCAGTGCTATAAAAAACTTACCATTTCAAGATTGCTTTTGCTTATTACCAAATTAGCTAACGTCCCAAAAATGTAAAAAGTTCAGTTCGGTCGGACGAAATGCGAAACCTCAGACAAGTACATGCCTATGACAGCAGGTAAAGAAAGTTAGCAAGAAACAAATCATATCCCCTTAATATGAAATCATTTTTTTTTAGTTAACGTTAGTTGGCTTACTAGCGAACTAGGTGGCTATATCCAAAGAGCAACTTAATTTAATACGCTATGGCTCACACTGCAGTCAAGACATTATGATCATACCAAACAGCCTACCTAACGCATACAAGCGCCCCAGAAGCTGATTGGTTGGTATGCAAATAAACATCATCTTTCCAGCCATGCAAAGTCGCGAAAATTACGTAGTATATGTGGTTCGGGAACTCGGAAGAGCAGTGAATCGGGGATCAATGAAATATAATTAGGATTTTTTGAATCGCTGAAATCGTTATGTTGATTAATTTTGTCAAAACTGCTGAAATTTGATCTGCATTTAGCGAAGTTTAATCTCCATGACTGCAGAGGCTTGTTAGAATCTTCCCATCCCAGCACAAATACGGGCTGTGAGATGAGCCGAGGAGGAACCAAACACTGGTTCAGTAGAGGATAGGCTGCAGGGTGAAGTTGCTTTCAGCCGTCAAATTGAGGATTCAATTTCGGTTTGAGGCTGCCTAGAAAAAAAAATACTTTTTACTTGCAATCATGATCGCGAGTAATCTGTACTAGCCAATGGCCATTGCCAATATGCTCAAAAGTTCAAAAAAAAAAAAAAATTATGAACTTAATTTGTTTTATCGTTAAAGAAACTTAAAAAGGTGACTTTAATGGAATGGTTGCCTCATCTGCAAAGCCATTTACATTGTGTTAACCAATGCAAAGAAGCCTACAGAGTACAGTTAAAAAGTGTTAGCAACACCTGAACAGGTCCACAATGTATTTTGAAGGTATAACTTTAACCCTGAAACTGCTTTAAAATTGGCCTACTTTATGCAAAACTGTATTTGTTTTTAAATTTTAGCGGAGATGTAAAAATTTCATCCCAACTAGTCCAGCTATAACTGGAAAATGCCTATAAATGGCATAAGACCTAGATAGCTAGCAATGCCCTATGGCATCCTGGTTAGAATGCTAATGTTGATTTCATCATTTTTAATAGTATTCAGTCAATGGCAGTCCTACAAATTGAAGGCATCTGAGGCTGAATATTGCAAAATCTGGTGAGAAACTAATTGATAATAAAATATGAAATCAATGATATAAATTCAAGGCACAGGCCCTTCTAAAGTAGACCTGCAAGGCGAAAGACAGGCCCTAAAATTGTGGATTGGACTGGATTGGTGTCTGTTTTTTTACTTATACATTGTTTAAGGAGGAATCTGGTTTGATGGCAAACCATCTGTCACCCAAGAGGAAAAATTATTTAATTGCTGGACAATCAGCCTTAAAAGGCATCTGTGCCAACAAAATATTAAAGACAAAATACAAAGGCAAACAGACTGTATCATTTTCTGAGGTAATGGTTGGTCTAACGTCAGCAATTCTGCAAGTGGGCTGAGAGATCTTCTACTGATATTCAGCCTGTAATGATCAATTTTAAAATCAGCTATTTCTGGAAGAAGGCACATGCAATAAAATATATATCTGGGATTTGATATTGAAAGAATCAGCCTACCAACCAAACATAATGCAGTTTCAACAATCAGCCTTGAAGGCATCTGACTGAATATTATCAAAGATTGTAAATAGCCTGAAACAGCCCCAAAGGATTGAGCTATATTGTTCTTGAAATCAATAGGCCTTGAATAAAAATTAGTGAATCTTTGAAGGCACTCCTGCAATCAGCCTTGAAGATTAACAATATTCTTGAAGATTATACAAATATACAAAGAATTTTAGTTCTAACCAGCCTGCATGGAAGGCATCTAATCAGAAAGGCATTGACTGAATATTATCAAAGATTATTGCAAAATTTTTTAAATTGAAGTGTTTTTACAAACTTGAAGGCAAAGGTGCATTACAATCAGCCTTTGAAGGCATCTTATAATTATTGGAAGATTATACAATATCAAATCAATATTAGCCTTTCTAACCAGCCTGCAAGGCACTATGCCAATCAGCCTTTGAAGGCAGTTAACGTTACAGCAACTTGCAGTTGAAGTTTTTAAGAAGCTCAACTAGACAGCTTATTGAAAAAACTCACAAATAGGCCAATTTTATGTTTCAAAACAGAGGTATACTTAAAGTTATATTGTAGAGGTGTTTTGTTAACAAGTATGACCTGTTTAGCTAAGATTAGGTCTATAAGTTCACTTTTAAGACAAAAAAAATAGCACTTGTTTGCATTGGTTAATATAATCAAAATAGCCGAAATATCTAACGTTACCTCCCGAATCAGTTTTATAATGAGAAAACTCACGATTAAATGCATTCGTTTTAACAATATTAATGCTCTTAAGCCCACTTTCCGAGTAAAAAGCTTCCGAATTGAATTGGCTGCCTCATGAGCGGATTGGTTGTACTCTAGCTCACGATCTGATTGGTTGACTTTGGGGGCGGAGTTTACGCAGCCTGACAGGCTGAGCAGCCTGGAAGTCGACGTCTGAAGGCAACTTCACCCTGCAGCAGAGGATAGAGGATAGAGGAAGCAATAAATAAGCAAATTGAGATGCACCCTCAATTTCGGTTTGGAGCGCATCCTAGAAAAATCAAAGCTTTTACTTGCAATGGATGTTTCCCAGCAATCTGTTCTTCTCCAGTCCGCCCTGCCTCTGGACCTGTAGAGGGAGAAGCGGGTTCAGTTACACCTGCAAACCCATTCTGAGCCATTAGGTCAAGGCCATTTGATATGCAGTTCCAAAAAAAAAAAAAAAAAAATTATGAACTTAATTTGTTTTATGTAAGGATGTTCTCTTGTAAAAGTAAGATGACTTTTAATGATAAATGGTTGCCTCATCTGCAACTCAGGCCATCGATACACTTGTGTTTTCCAATTCGAGAGCCTACAGAGTATATACATCCTGACATGATCAGATGGCAAAACTCACATTTAAAAGACAAGTGTTAGCAACACCATTTAGTGAGGTCCAAAAGTATTTGGTGAGTGGCATAATTTTAACCCCTTCGACTCTGCTTTCCCACATGAGGGTTTATCACATGCACCTGCTTTATGCAAAACTGTATACCCTCAAGCCTATTTTAAATTCTAGCGGAGATGTCAAGATTTCCAAACATCCCAAGTATGTCCAGCTGAATTACTGGAAAATGTATATAAAATGATGCATAAGACCTAGATACTTCCTATTCGATGCAATGCCTGTTATAAAAATATGGCATCCTGCGTTTAAATATTTCTCGCAATATAAGTGTGATATTGCTTCAGTGAAGCGCTGCAACCAGCAGACACAGGGTAAGTATGTGGCATTGTCCTACAATATGTTAAAAAAAAAAAAAAAAAAAAAAACTGTGCTGTCTAACTCTGGAGCTACTTAAGGCGAAATTCAAGCAAAAATCTGGGTTTTAAGGCAGTAAAGGGGTGATAATCCTAAATGTATCAAATGAATGTTCATGGATGTACAGTAAATGATAGTAAATTCAAGCACAGACTCTTACTTGCATCATTCTAAAGTGTACCAAACAGGGAAGAACGAAAGACAGCCCTCTAAAATTGTGGATTGGACTGGATTGGTGTCAATGTCCAAATACTTGCGGACCTCATTGTATATAAGGAGGAATCTGGTTTGATGGCAAACCATCTGTCACCCAAGAGGAAAATTATTTAATTGCTGGATATTATTGTCCTTAGCACTGCCTAAATACAGCATGGGGTTCTGTCAGCCAACAACTCCTCAACACAATATTAAAGGAACAAATGACAAATGTATGCACAAACAAAGACTGTACCATTGCTATTGAAGAAGATGTGTATGGTGGTGGTAACGTCACGTCCAATTCTGCAGTTATTAGTGGTGGGTGAGATGGTGATCCCTTTCCTATTCTCGATATTCAACGAAAGACTATCACCGCCCCCAGGAGGTTTTTCTGTAATGATCAATTGAAAAATTAGCTATTTTACGGATGCATTCAAGAAAGAAAGAAACGGAATCATTTTCACATCCCCCCGCAATAAAATACTAATATTTTCCTGCTGGGTTGATATTGAAGAGAATTTTGCTAGTAACCAAATATAATGCAGTTTCAACTTTTGATGTCATAAACATAATTCTTAAGTAGAATAGCTGTAATAATTATAATCTATCTGCAAACAGACCCAAAGGAAGTGTTGTTTGAGCTATATTGTGTCTTGAAACAGTCTAAATTTGGGCTGCGTTCGAATAGTCAAATAAGTGCTTCCTATCGTCTAACTCCAAAGGACTTCTTTGACCTCGATGGGAAATGTCATGAGGTTAAGGAAAGGTGAAAAGGTGGAATTCATAAAGTCTTAAAGGACACGACAGATAACTACAAATATACACATTTTGCGGGAATTTTGAGTTCAGAAATTTAAATTTGGGTAAAACAATGCATGGTGATGGAACAATGACTCATCCGCGTTCCAATAAAATGTCGCCTTTCACTCCTGGTACAGCGTGGGTTGATTAAAAAGTTGGACTCAGCAATTGAAAGTAATATTGTTAGCTGAATTAAAATTTTTCAATCTTCACTTTTGTTATCAAGTGTAAGATTGCAGACTACAGCGTGAGAACGTGATATGCCACAAAAAAGCATTAGACTCATGCCATATGCGTGAGAGTTGACGGGTATGCAATTTTGAATAATGCTGAGTTAAATGCACCAAATTATGCATCCAAATGAATGATTGTCGACGTAATACCTAAAGGGGGAGAATTAGCAGCACCTGATAGAGTGGAGTGCTCTTGGGGTGAATCTAATCTTAATTATGAAAATGACTGAGACCTAGCCAGGACTAATTGTAGTTATGAAGGAATGTTCTGTAGCTCCCAAATTTCTAGTTCTGGCGCCGCCACTGTATGCATGTCCACTTCTGATCATTTGAAATTTTTTTTTTTTTTTTTCATTTCGATGATGACAGATATGAGTTCCTTCAGTGCTCATAGGTCGTCTTCCTCCATAGCGCAGTGATAAACCTAAGACGACAAATGAAAACTTTCTGAACTACGGTTGATCTTGTTCAAACAGTTGCATATCCTGCTTTGTTTTCGCTGGTAGGATGCCACACAGTCACATGATCGCATAGGTCATTAAGTTTCAGAACTGGCACCGGCGCGTTTGTAAGGCTTATTTTAAACGCCCATTAAATATTTTATTTTGCAAATTTAAAGAGCAAACATTGTTTTTATGTCATCAGTGTTATACATGCGATACTTCATAAGCACCAAGAGCATTTATTTACATTTTTTTGAGGAATCCTTAAAGCGGTGTTTCCACCGAGTGCGAAATGAAATTTCTGCTTGCTTTATTCGAGGGAGTTTGACCACGAGATCATTTTTACTTTTTCGCTTTGAAGATTTTCCGCCATATTTGTACAAAGATCCCATTCATTTCTATGGGAAAACAACCAGGCAGAGGATTGACATGTGAATTCACACTGCCAACCAATAGCAATAGCAGCTGAGCCTTGTTTACACACAAGGGGTGGTACTTCCTGCAATCCCCAAAAATCATCAAGAAGATGGCGATGCTAATTTTGCTAAGCTAGCATCACAAACATTTTACTTTAAGAACATTGTGCTGGCTTGAGAATAAAAATATTCACAAAACTGATAATGCTGTCATATTCAATGTTGAGCAAGACCACTATGTATTTATTTTTTTGTGAAACTGTGATCCACAGGTTATTTGACACAGCTAGCTCACTTGCTGCCAAGCTAGCGAGCTAGGTAGCCAGCGTTCCCATTATCTCAAGCAATGAAGCTAACGGCATATGAAGCTACGAAGCCTAGCTGACCAATATTGCTGCTAGTAGAATGGATGCTAGTAAGAAAACTACTCTACTCGCACAAATTTCTCAAAAACAAGAATAATTCGAAGTAGAGCGAAATGCGAATTTCGTGCCTTTGTGCGTACTATCCACGTCGTGTCTCGCCTCCCATGTGAAATGCGTTGCCTAGAATACATCACCTTGTTGCACGTACCCGCTTCATTAGATAGCCTGTGATGTACCTATAATCGCGTACAGATATCGTTCATTGATTGCTGTCCTCATCGGGAAAGTGCAGGCGGACTCACTTTACAGCGCAGTTGTCTTTCTAAGCCGCAAGGGACTCCCTTATACATCTTTCCTTTACTTTATGACATTTCCACGAAGGTGAAAGAAAAGTGGTTAGGAAATGGGCTGTGTCCGAATAGTTTTTTTTGCTCAAGAAAGTTCCTAAAATATGATCCAGAAATGATTACGTGGCTGCCATGATAAGTGTATTCAAATTCTTTAAATGTTAATGTGAAGGTGGAATGGGATGGAGGCCCAGATGCGACAGAGGATAGGGTTTCTAAAAGCCACCCACGAAACATGAGTGACCACTAAAGGAGAAACGGTAACAGAGAAAAGGAAAGTAACTCCCCAGCAATTCCGCCAACGAAAAGCAACCCAGAAAAAGTGGGTGAAAATCCTCCAAGAAAATAAGAGCTCTCTCGTAAAAGAGACAGACAGAGTAACCACTCCCTTCTGTGAGAACAGGAGCGAACCGACAGAGCTCTGTGAGCAAAGACAATGCTCCAACAAATAAGACCTTCTGCGGGACAGAACATATACTCTGATGAACAGAACGATAAATTGGACGGACAATAATAAACAGGACGGACAAACACTAAATTCTAAACTCTTTCAAGGAGATTCCTCCGACTAAATGCTAAGGGCTTAGTAGTCCTCGCAAGAGTGACACAAAAGCACAAAACAGCGGTGGACGAGCTTATTAAGTAGCCTCTCCACAGCTGCAAACAATAAGCAATCAACCACCTGATCAGAGAGCAGGAGAGCCCTCAGGTGGCGAAGAAAATGCACAGCGGGCAGCAACCCCCAAAACCATAACAGTTAAGGAAAGGTGGCTCAGTGCTTTCTAATTTATCTCCTTTAGCATAGGGTACACAGAACCATCCTTTTCCAAAAGAAAGGAGATAATGCTATCCCACAATTCTGCGCAGCAGCAATATTTAAAGCGGGGACCACTCGTCCGGCCAATCGCATAATGAAATGTAAATGATGGGCAGGGGACTCATGATCACGTTGCCTAGTGTAAGTGCATTCGGATTCTCTAATTAGCGCAGTTGTCTCCCTAAGCCGTTAGCATAATTTGCATTCTTGCATTGTGGTTGGCCTATCAGATGCTCCTCTAGTTACCCATTTTCAGTGCATATAAATCAATAAAACGGTGAATACCAATTATTTCACTACTTAACTGGTGATAGCCGGTAGTCATGAATTAGCGGAGTAGCTAGGTCAGTTCATGCTTTGACGAGGCTGATTAGCTTGCTCGCTAGGCTAGCGAACTAGCTAGCTAAGCAAGCGAACTAGCGTTGGCTAGCTTGCAAGCAAGAAAGAATTTTTGCCTACTTTATATCTGGTGCAATTAAATGCTAGCTAATTAAATGGCGAAGTTATAACTATTCACTCTTATCCATTGATTTCTATGCATCACAATTAAGGCCGTAATCACGAGCGAACTCTTTGCGCATGCTCACAAGGCTGCAGTCCTGAGGAACCCTGCTAGAGTGTAAAACCAAGCTTAAGCCTGCCACAATGTAAGTATGTGAGACCGACGAGTATATCGCGCTCGCGCGACAAGTGTCAGGTCGAGACACGTCGATTTATGTTAATTAGTCCTGTACTCCCCTGGGGAAAAAAATTACGCAAGCCGCTAGGAATTCCCTTATGCACCTTCTTTTTACCTTATGACGTTTTCCACAGAGGTTAAAGAAAAGTGGTTGGGAGTTAGTGGATAGGCCGTCATTTTGACTATTCGGACGCAGCCTTGGTGTATAGGACGTAATTCTTTTCGGACTCAGCCAATGCGCCGGTCGCACTTCATGATCATTGATTTTCGTGATTGGCTAGATCAGGGATACTCACCCTTTTCCAGAATGAGCCTAAGTGAGTGCAGGCTTTCATTCTAACCAGCCAGCCACACACCTGATTCCACAAATCATCCCTTAAAACTTTTGCCATAGATCCTTGATTAGTAGAATCAGGTGTGAAACTGCATGGTTAGAATGTAAGCCTGCCCCCACTGCGGCTCATTCTGGAAAAGAGTGAGTACCCCTAGGCTAGATGGACAGTCGTCATTTTAAAATTGTTACCGCATGGGACTGTGGAATGACTTTATAGCCTTTCTTTTAGAAAAGGATGATCCCGTGTACCATGAAGTAAAGAAAGATAAATTTAGAAGCACTGAAACATGTTATTGCAGGGCTGCATCCGAATAGTTAAAAAATTACGTTCTATCGTCTAATTCCTGGCCACTTTTCTTTAACCTCTGTGTAAAACGTCATGAGGTAATGGAAAGGTGTAAAGGGGACTCTTTTCCTGCTTCGGAAGAGAACCGCGCTAATAAGAGAATCGGAACGCTCTTAGACTAGGCACAGTGCTCATCCGCCTCCTGCCTGTCATGTTCGTTTGTTTTCGTGATTGGCCGGATGGACAGTCATCACGGAATTGCGGGATTGCATTTCCTCCTCTCTTTTCGAAAAGGATGGTTCTGTGTACCCTATACTAAATGTGATAAATTAGGAAGCATTGTAGCACCTTTCCTTTACATTTAAAGAATCCGAACACACTTAGCATGGCTGCCACGTAAATACTTCCGGATCGTTTTCTAGGAGTTAGGAACTTTCCTAAGCAAAAAAGACCATTCGGACGCAGCCTAACTGTCAGAGAATTTGAAAATGCTTTTCATGGCTGTCAGATAAATACCACCGGCTCATTTTCTAGGAATAAACATTTCCGAAGCCAATAAGACTATATGAATGTAGCCCCAATTCACAGCAATATCTTCATCGGAATTACCCTTGGCTATATCTCGCCAAAGCGAAGTGTATCCGCTCAAGTACGTCGACACCAGACAACCCCTTATTTAGGACATTTCTCATATAGTAAAGCCATCGTTCAGACACAGCGAAATAACTATATAAAAGCTTTCATAATTACTGTAATTACAGCGAAATAACTATATACAAGCTTTCATAATTACTGTAATTTACCTGGGCAAATGTATTTTTAATTACAGTCACATCTCAAAGCCATGCACAATTACTTCCTCGACAAAAAGTCGGTGCCAGTCTGGGACGACTTAAGAAATATACTTTTAGGTCAGGTGGATCTGAGGATAAATAGTTCAACTCACCAGAATCGCTGACTCTATCAGTGAAGGAGTCACCTCTGTCCATTGGTATAGAAATAAACATCAACAAAAATCAGGAATACTGGAAAAGAGCCAAGAGGGTAATTAAAAAAAAAAACAAAAAAACTGGAGTTATAATATCCAAGAACAGCTTTGTTGGATTTTTCCCACGGCAGAGCGTAGTGCACAGTCTGCTGTCGGATGTCTATTGCACTCACGTTGGCCTACTGTAGCCCTACTATACACAAATCCCCAACTCTTGGTTCATGCATACCTCAATGAGCAAAATCCAAGCATTTACCTCGTTTATTTGCAACTCCATTCCAGGGGAAAAAACAAAAAACCTGAGTACACGAGGGAGAGCGACTGAAAACCGACTGAACAAATTGGCACGTACAAAGTGAATCTCACGGTACTCATACTCAATGAGAAGATATTATATTTTTCTACGTTGCAGGCTGGCAGACCAACGGATTGTTTCGAATTGGCTATACTCTCCAGTCGCCAGAAGAACCGAATTACTCATAGTTCCTGAAAAAGAGTATTTGCGCAGTTCAAGCACGAAAATGTGATTCCGTCGGTAACCCCCACCTGAAAGTTCTAAATGAACTTCAAAATGATTTTAGATGATGTCGTTAATACCACAAAAGAGTAATTAAACGCATAACCACCCCCCAAAAAAATTACCGTATCGTAATCCGTACCAATTTTTTTCCATAAAAACCAATAGGGCTATTTATTTATTTATTTATTTATTTATTTTGTGGAAACCAAAATTTTCAGGCAGGGGTTTCGGACGGAAATCTTCCTATTATTATAACTATTGTAGCCAAAGTGTCTGAAAATTTAAGAGCCAATTTCTCTAAGAATGAGACAGGGTGTGATACATCACCCCCTCCGATTCCTATATATTTTTTTGTGGGGGTAGATTGCCAGAACTGACAGAAATCACGTTTTTATCTCTGGAACCCTTGGGGAAAAAAAATTGAAGACCTGAGTGCAAGAAGTACTTAAGTCACATTTTACAAAAAATGAGCTGACACTACTACCATAAAGTAGAGTGTCATGTGCATCATTTAAAGCCAAAAAATTCCAAATATAAGTACCCAAGTCCTCAATATTGATATACGGCCTTCCCTGAATCTACTGAATTTTTATGCAAAAAAAATACTCAAGTCTTTGCAGAAGTACTCAAGTCCTTGACGTCATCAGGAACAAGTGCCTAAGTCCATGACTGTCCAATCAGCTGCTAGTATGTGTCATGTGACAAGCGTAGCAAAAATGACTGTTTGGCAATCGGAAAATGATTGAAACGGCATTTGTGTGGTAAAAGTACCGAAGTCCATGCATTTTATGGCAATAAGTGCCGAAGTCCAGGCATTTTATGGTAAGAAGTACTTAAGTCCGAAACTGATTTTCTTGTTTTTTTTTTTCGTAATAAAGCATTATTTTTCCACGAAAACGTGTCTGTCTACTTTGTATAACCCCTGGGACTAGCAGCAGGCGCCACTGAATGTTATCTTTTGAAAAAAGTATCTGCAGCATGTTTTCAAAACTTTGACCCTTAATATCTCAAAAGTGTTATTTTGTGACTAAAGTACTTCTTGCACCCAGGTCTTCAATTATGGCCCTTCTTAGCGTAAGGGTCCAGAAGGCCAAAACTGCAGAAAACTAAAAAATGGTTTATGACTTTGATTATCTCCGTGCGCCCTCATTCAGCCTCTGTGATTTCATGGTATATGAATGTACCGGGTAGTGTCTTTCAAAAAACATCGGTATTTTAGAGGCTGAATGAGGGCGACACCTATCGGTGGCGCTTCAAATCACTACTTTTCACTTTTTGGGCTGTATTCGGGGATCTCCCTAGCCTGACTCCGCCTCATTTCGCTTCATTACTCAGTCTGGTCACTCGGTGCTCTGCCTCGTTTACCTCGGCAGACAGTACACCGGACCAACCAACGAACAGAAGGCGTGGTCGAAAGCCATACTGTGGCAGCTACGCTGAGTTTAAAATTGTAGTCTCCGAAATCATCAATGGCCACGGACATAGATACACGGGAGGTCTAATGGTGCGTTCCAGGCAACCCGTAACTCGTATTTTTCCAACCTGTAACCCGTGAAAATATAGCCTGGTAAAACCAGACTCTGCTACTTCGCTTTGTTTCGTACACAGAGTCTGGGTAGTCGTCATTGACAAGTGTTTACTTCCTGGTGGGTGGGTGCTTGTCAGAAGTTTGAAATCATTGGTGTGCCCGTAAACTAATCACTAACGTTCAGCTATGACGTATGCTACGCGCCGGCTCAGCCGCCAGTACTTCCGCTTACGGTAGGGGGGCAGTAAGGGCTCATTTACGGACTCACTGGCGAAATCCAAATATCCACCCTCTGGACTTGCAGACTGAGCCCTCATGGACTTCAGGCGTACTTCATGTGACGTTTTCACTGTCATCACGTAAAGGCTGCAAGAGCGGGAGTCTGCAGAATCATTAAAAAAGCTGATAGACAGCCTTCGAGTCTGTTTCACTCATTTCCGTGCAAATGCATATTGATTACCTCTATAGCCTATATTTCTGTATTATGATGTTGAATTTTATATCTGGCCTACGATATTCAAGTGACGTTTTGATATTATAAATTTATAATAAGTTTATGTGGTTTTGTGTGTGTGTGAATGTGCTTTTTTCTGTCAGCAATTTGGAAAAATTAAAACGTCACGTCCGTATTGCAATGAATTGTGGGTAATTACATTAGTGAAGTCTGCACCCCCAGCAGACTCTCTAGAAGTCCGCAGAAAGTCCGCTTGAGGTCCCTTGTGGACTGGATCAATTGTGGATTTGGACAGCCCTCAGCACTCCCGGACTTCCCGTGAACGCGCCCGCAAAGTCCGCGAGTGCGGTGAAGTGCGGACACACGGATCCAGTCATTATCATTATGACAACCCTCACACGTCTAACGGACTTCCCGTGAGCGTGCCATTAAGTCTAAGAGTCCGGAAGGTGTCGGGTTGAGACTAGGCCAATATATACAAAGTCTAGTGGTATAGCACGGTATGGTATTATCAGGCTAGGACTTTCCGTAGTCTACACCCTGTTAAAATCTGGTTCACTCAAACATGTTCGAACACCTGGGAACTTTTTCCTTCTAATAATGCATAAATAGCGAAGTCTTAGGTCGGACACTTTTGTATAGGGGACGCTTTTATGTGGCGAAAATGCCGTTCTGGCACATTTTCATCAGGCCTTAACTGAGTGCGCCCAGTATGGAATGGAATAAAACCACTTCTATTATGTTCCTCTACATCTCTACTTCCTATGATAATAAGCTGAATAAGGCTTTTCGTCCCATTAACCATTTCTGAGCTAAAACGTTCATGGCAGATTACAGCCACTCGGTACTGTATTGCGAGGTCGGTTCTTCAACTGGCCACTAGATGGCTCAGCTGACCCAGGGGGTAGCACTGCATGACAAAAAGCCTTCATGGTTTTATTATCATAGAAAGTAGAGATACAGAGGAACATAAAAAAAGTAGTTTCATTTCATTCCATAGTGGGCGCACTATGTTATGGCCTGATGAAAATGTGCCAAAATGGCATTTTCGCCCCAAAAAGCGCCCAAACTAAGCCACCACCATTCATGCATATTTTGAAAGGAAAGGTCCCCAGGTGTCCAAATATGCATGAATGAGCCAGGCTTCATCAGGGCGCAAGCCGTGGGAGGTGACCGAATGCAGCCCAAATAGCGAAAAGTAGTGATTTGAACCTCACTCAGCCTCTAAAATACAGATGTTTTTTGAAAGACACTACCCGATACATTCATATACCATGAAATCACAAAGGCTGAATGAGGGCGCACAGAGATAATCAAAGTCAAAAACCCATTTTTTAGTTTTTTGCAATTTTGGCCCTCGGGAACCCTTCCCTTCATAGGGCCGTAAATTTTTTTCCGAAGGGTTCAGAGATAAAACGTGATTTCTGTCAGTTTTTCCAATATATCTACCCCCACAGAAAATTTTGTTGGAATCTGAACTGTCTCATCCTTAGAAAAATTGGCTCTTAAGCCCAAAAGAAATTGCATGTATATCATGATAGCATAGGTAGCATAAAGTTTTCCGTATCCGCGAGTGAAAAAAATATATAGACGTTAACTTGGGCAAAATCAGTCATGGTTAGGCCTTTTATTTGCCTCAAAGAGGTAATAGGCTAGAGGCGCTATCACGAGACACCTAGTGGCCCGAAAACATCGCCATATTGCATGGGGCAAGTGGAAAAAAATCGGAACAATGCCTGCATATTGTGCAGCTTTCAACTGCACTTACAGACGTGGACTGGTGTCTGTATTTTAGCAGCACTGGGTGTGACATACAATCGTGTGCCACGTATTTAAGCACCACAAGATGTCTTGTGTTGAGTTTACGTTTCTGTGGTCCCGGCTATCACCTAATAGCAGGGTGATAGTCGTAGAAAGCAAATGGATTTGGTAAAGATGTTTTGTCATCTTTGCTTAGAATAATATAATAGTCATTCACATGATGAGCAGTGCTTATGGAGAGGTAGCTAGCAAAAACTGTTTGGTATTTATATAGATAGAAATTATTCAGTCACTTCAGCAGGAATATATCCCCATTCATTTGCTTAAAAATCCAAGGATTTCTTTTTTTGAATTTGTGGTGTACAAAACATTTTTCTTCAATGTAGACTGTGCTTTTGTAACTAAAACTGCTCTCATTTCTTAATAGCCGAAAAAATTAACGACCTTTTACGATGGTGAGGTTGGAAACGGTGAGGCCTTATCATGCTTTTTGTTGCGCTAGAAGAATTTCAGTAATCTTTCTATGGATACCAGCAATATTGCTTTGATGTTGAATAAAATTAGTACATGAAAGAACAGAGTAGATTTCTAAGTTTGACCGTTTAATATGTGTTTAAAATGCAAAAGAGCTTACATCCTAAGAGAATTTTAATCGTCCAAAATGAGAATTCTAAAGTTGTTTATTGTACTCTATCAACTATTGTTTACATTTGTTTTCAAGGCGGCATGCCCCCGTGGCTCTGTTGAGCTCCATTGCCTGGACAAAAGATTTTCCTCACTAACAAGACTGAGCAAAACAGCCTACTTCCTGGTCGAAGAATTAACGACCTCTAGTGGCCACAAAAAACATTTAAGCGTACAAGCAGCTGCTTAAATGTATTGAGGTCAATGGTAGACTGAGTAGACAGAGCAAAATATCTCTTGCATATTTTCCCCACGCATCATATGGCACTTAATCGATACAATTTTCAGTTAGCCAAAGGTCTGCGGATTATTTTTATACCACACTTGAAGTGACTGTGATTAATGTTTTTTTTTAATTAATATAACCTTCATTGAGGTCCCTGCAGGTTGTCCCTCTGGTGTTGCTAGGTAACAACAGGTAGACAAGCAGGACTGCTCTCTTTCTGTTCTAAATGAGCCATCATTAGCATGCTGGCTAGCTCAACGAGAAAATTTGGGATACTATAAATAAAAATAAAACAAGTGTTTACTAATTTAACCAATTTTCACAGTTATTTAACAATAATGCACACAGACAGTGACGTGCCATCGGAGGTAAGTTAGGTGAGGCAGAATCCTCGCCGTTAAACAAACGATACCTCCCTATTACTTTGCTTGATTAGCAATCAGAGGATTGATTAACTCATTTACTAAGACTAAGTGGCAGAATGTCGAGCCAATTCCAGTTTCCACTACATTATTGCTCAGTACATCGAACTTAAAATGCTCAAGAGGCAGCAAATTTGTTCATATTTGCTTACAAGAAGCTAACACAATGCCATCTACAACTGCAAATATTAAGACCTCTCTTATGCTGCGTTCAATGCTTGGTTGATATGTTTGCGATTACCTTTTTACCCTTTAAATGCATACTTTGTAATGCTGCTTTCAGTCTTCTTTCATCATCCGATACACAAAAAGTCAAAACGATACACGGAATTACCGAAAGAGTTGAGATTTTTTTCTAATTCATTTTAAGATTTCCATTCTTGCAGTCTCGAGTCAAAGCATAAACATAAATGAATTTTTTTGTCATAATCACCTCTTAATGATTACAGGCTTCATATAGGTTAGGTCTTCATTGTTCGGTAAAAAAAAGTAAAAATTGATTGTCACTCAGGGGTCATTCCATGTCAAAACAGCCACCCATGTACATAACACCTGTCAGATTTTTCTGAAACTTTGTGCAAAGACACCTTTTGGTCCCGAACGAAGAAATCCAAGGTTTCAGGTCAATATCTCAAATGGTTTTTGCAGGGCAGCCTCTTGAAATTTGGGTGTCACACCCCTTTTTGCCCGACTCAAATTGTGCGCTTCATTTTTCAGCATTTTTGGAGGCCCATAACTTCTTTTCTAATATAGATAGAAGGATGACATGTGGCTTGCTGATTCTATGTGGCCCATACTTCAGGATTCTGGTCCAAAAATGAATGTGGCTCATCATATTGGGGAGGGATGGGCTCCCAAAATCTTATTTTTGACTGACAAGCCAAGTGATTTTTTATTTTTTAGGCGTCACAGGAAATCAGATTGTAGGGATTTCGTCCATTGAATTAGGTTACTTATCAAATATGGGAACTTCTCTGCAGCCAGAATGAATTTTAGGGGAACAAGAGGAAAATTGACGGAATTATGGGGGTCTCAAAACCCTTTCGGTCAGAATGACCCTTTTTGATCCCATGTTCGGACCCCAAAATGACCATGTGGGCACATAATGAGTAAGAGGAGATTTTTTTCAGAGAAACATACACATTTATTCTTACATTTAATGAAAAAAAACTTTGATCATCTATCTTCCTCAGGTTAGAATATCATAATGTAATTGACTGGTTTTCAAGGCTTTTTTCAGTCATTATCGGAGTCCACAAAGTGGGTCACATCAGGATAAGATGGAAAAATGAGCAGACTGGTATAAAATGGCTTATTCTCTCAGACATTAGGCACGAGATAAGAAATACCTCAGTTAAATACTGAGAAATGTTCAAATCATGTCTTTTAACCCCTTCTCAGCCATAAAGTAGCACGCCGTGATCCGGTTTTCAGACTCTGAGGATGAAAGTGTTAATCTCCTAGTCCAGCATCCTTATCAGCCTTAGATCCTGGAAAATGAGGTCATGGCCTTGTATGTATAATCCAGGACAGTCAGATCGGTCTGTACCTTTGTTTTATGTGCTTGTAGCCAACAGACTGGACATTACCTTAAGTCTTACACTGAGTGAAGATGGAAGACAATACATGTGTTGTTGGTGTATTTCTTGATGAGGAGTGTCACAAAAGCACTTATTCCAGAAAAAGGGGTGTAATATTGGTTAACACTTTACCAGCTGATGATAGAAGGCTCCTTGAATGGAGATGTGGCTTCTCACTTCAAAATGAAGAATGTTACTCTCAGAAATGATAACAGTGTGACAATATCACTGATTACACTGTTGATTTAAGAAAAAAGGGTCAGAAATGACCTTTTTTTCATTAATCATGTATGCATTTAAGGAGATAGATAATCAAAGTTTTTTTTCCATTAAATGTAAGAATAAATGTGTATGTTTCTCTGAAAAAAAAATCTCATCTTACTCATCATGATCCCAGATGGTCATTTTGGGGTCCGAACATGGGGGGTCAAAAAGGGTCATTCTGACCCGAAAGGGTTTTGAGACCCCCATAATTCCGTCAATTTTCCTCTTGTTCCCCTAAAATTCATTCTGGCTGCAGAGAAGTTCCCATATTTGATAATTAATCTAATTCAATGGAGGAAATCCCTACAATCTGATTTCCAGTGACGCCTAAAAAATTAAAAATTACTTGGCTCGTCAATCAAAAATAGGATTTTGGGAGCCCGTCTTCCCCAATATGATGAGCCACATTCATTTTTGGACCAGAATACTGAAGTATGGGCCACATAAAATCTGCAAGCCAAATTGCATCATCCTATCTGTATTAGAAAATAAGTTATGGGCCTCCAAAAATGCTGAAAAATGAAGCGTGCAATTTGAGTCTGGCAAAAAGGGGTGTGGCACCCAAATTTCAAGAGGCCCCCCTGCGAAAACTGTTTTGAGATATTGACCTGAAACTTTGGATTTCTTCGTTTGGGACCAAAAGGTGTCTTTGCACAAAGCTTCAGAAAAATTTGAGAGGTGTCATGTACAAGGTGTCTCAATATTGTCTGTTTTGACATGGAATGACCCTCAGGCAAAGTATATGGAAGCCCATTTCCGCCACATAGAGGGGAAAAAAGTTGGCAAACTATCTCATAATTATGAGGTTTCAAGTCATAATCCTGAGATTTAAAGTCATAATTTCGAGATGAAAAGTCATAATTATGACATTTAAAGTCATAATTTCGGGATTTAATGCCATAATTTCAAGACGCAAAGTCATAATTATGAGACTTAAAGTCATAATTATGAGAAATAAAGTCAAAATTTCGAGATGTAAAGTCAATTTTGAAATTTAAAGTCATAATTATAAGAAATAAAGTCAAAATTTCGAGATTTAAAGTCAATTTCGAGATTTAAAGTCAATTATGAGATAAAAAGTCATAATTTGGTGATATACAGTCATAATTACGAGATTAAAAGTCATAAATATCAGAATTAAAGTCATCGTTACGAGATTTAAAGTCATATTTATACGGGGGGCATTAGTCTTAATTTCGAGATTAAAAGTCAAAATTTCGACATGAGAGCTTCCTCCTTCTACTTCGGTACAAGTGCTTCATACGTTAGGCTACTAAACGGGCTTCCATAAAAGTTCGTGGAAACAGGTTGAGAAAATCCAGCGGTAATTAGGCGAAGCCACTGCTTTCTCTGACCGCACGTCTCTGAACTCAGACAAATATCCTGCTCAAACTATCTAAACTATGGCAATATTTTGCATCATAATGCTATGCAGTTCAAGCAAAGGTAACCTCATGAGAACTGTTATAAATATCTTACTATCTCGGATATATGTATGTAAGCGAGAGTACCCTACCTGGTCCTTGCCTCCCAGTCGCCACCGCTGCTCTTAGAAATAAGGACGCGTCTTTAATGTATAGTGCGTATCACATACTCAGATTCTCGTTCTTCTTTCTGATGTCAATAACTCTTATTTTTTTTCTCCTACTTCGTTTGGTTTGCGTTTAGCGCCCGTCGCGTTCTAAATCATTTATACTATTTTCGCAAGATCGAGCATGATCTTACGCTCGCTTATGTTTCGTCAGATCCGTTTCGGAACCGAAAGCATGTTCCCCCATTTATTTCTTGCTGGTGGTTGAAAGTCTTACATCCGCAAGTTAACTAAGCTCAAAAAAAAAGCCAATCACTGGATGGGTATGCAATTTTTTTAAAATTTCAGTATGATAAATAAATAGTTTTGTTTATTTCCTGTTCATCACAAAAAAAATCTCAGGTTTTGGTTTCGGAAGAACATAATTCAACTATGAACATACAAAATTGCTTCTGAGATGATTTTGTTTGCGAAGCTATATTTTTGGTTTCACTACATTGCTTCGAGATGATTTTATACAGATATTTTTATCATCTCTAACTCTATGATGCTGTGTTCTGTTGCCAAATGCAACCGCTGATCCGAGTACGATATAATTACGATATTCTGCTCATTGAAGCAGCGCTCTTTCTTGCCTGTTCGAAAGAAGCCGATTGATTAGGCCTTTAGCATTCTCGAGAACAGCTCTTCTGAACTATCTTTTAAACAACGAGACAGTACTTTCTTCAGAGTGAAGGCAATCGGATGACCGGTTATCGAGAAAACTGAAGGACTTATATAGACTAAATGTGAACTTTCATTGAAGTGACATACTGCACCATTGCAGCTGGTATCTTCTCTACCTAATGGCAGGTGTGCCGTAGAATGCCCCCCTGCCGTAGATTGCACCCCCTTCGCGGGAGCGCGCGCACGTCATTCCAGTACAGAAGTGATCCAGGTCACTTTTATTTCGCATTCGCAACCGATCACAGAGAAAAACACTGTTTTATATCCGCTTAATTTTCGCAACCAATCAAAGTGCAAAACAGTACGAACGCCTGTCTCATATTTTTGATTTTTGCGAAGGAGGTAGGGGAGACCGGGGCTGGTTGGAACATGGTGAAAATCCTCGTGAGATCTCAGGCATTTGTTACAATTTGTTTTTCAATGAGTACATACTATAGTGCCAACATAGGGCTGTGTGCAGCAACTAACTAATTACTGAGAAAACCAAAGCCAAACTTTGCGAAAGCAAAATAAAACGGGTGGTTTTCTGTTCCAACCAACCCCGGGTATGGGGTTGCTTGGAACACCCCCTTGGGTTGGTTGAAACAGACCTGTTATATAAAAAATGGAAAATATGAAGTCATTTTGGAGGCTTTTTTTAATTTAAACTTGCCAAAGAATGGCACCAAAGAATTCAACATTTCAAAACACAATCTCAGTATTATTAGTTATTATTTGGGGTTACACTTCCTTAGGATATCAGCAATTCTACTGCTGACATTTTGTCATCTCTCGTGGAATCGAACCAGCAACCCCAGAGTCAGGAACCAACCGCCAGCACGCTAAGCAAGCTGCACTATCTGCTCGGCCAACACACTCCCACAAAAATAGTAGATAGCTGACCGGTATACTTCACAACGAACTTTGAGAACCCCTCTTGTAGTTTGGTTTGAGACAGCAGACATTTTCAGAACAGATGAGAATTTACATGTCATTTATTTCAGCAGTAGAAGCGCTGCTATCCCAAGTAAGTTTAACCCCAAATAATGACTAATAATATCTGTTATTGCCTCACTTCCTAAATGAAGTTTAGGGTATGTCAAGGATATGCCAAAATCTTTGGCAATTGCTCTGCAAGTTTTATTGTTTACTAGAATGTCATTTGCAGCACGCATCATAACGTGCTGGAGTTTCCCCCTGTTTGTCTTTCGTTTGTAATTTCCCATATCTAAAATTGTACAGAATGCTATAAAGATGTAAATGCATCACTACATATAATCATTTCATATTCAGGACGTGAACAAATATTTTTTCGGGGAAAGTTAGGACCAACTGGGGTTGGTTGAAACATGTTCCAACCTGCCCCGACCATAGTGTCCCAATCAACCCCGTAGGCATAACCAATAGTTGTACCACAAAAATGGATACTAAAGATATTTATCAAACAACAAAAAGCTGTGTATTGCAAGGTAAATTTGTATTAATATATAAACAAAATAGTGTTCCAAAATATCTTTCCACACTGCAGTAATAGAAGGAAAAGTTTTGGCTCCATGAAAATTACTCGAGACATAATTTTAGCAAAATCTTACCTCTTTTAACCACTACTACCAGATCTTTCTGAAAACAATATGGCTACAACTGGTGTCTTGCCTGGGTTTTCCCTTAAAATGTGTGACATCATCAATTAACAATGTCATTGAATATTTACAATGTTTCAACCTACCCCATGTTCCGAACAGCCCCGGTCTCCCTTACAGAAAGCAATTAACAAACGTTATTGTGTTGCAATAAACTATCCTAAAGCCACGTAATATGAGTGAAAACGAATGCAAAATAATCTTATATTTAGCCTTCTTATTCCACAACATTGGTTTTTGTGGAAATATATAGCTATATAGCCAGGCTAATTACAAAATGAAGTTCAGATGATATAAGCAAGTAGGCCCGTGTTTCACTTGAGTTTCACGGCTAAGTTGCATGACTATTATGCAGGTTGAAAAGTATTAGCTGGATACGTGTACATGTCCACGGCATCAGATGTTCTTCTTTTCGGGAAGTCAAATGAGTGTATCGGGTCTTAAGAAAATTGAATGAATGAATGAATGAATGAATGAATGAATGAAATTAAAAAGCATAAATCCAAGCTTCTTTCATGGACTATTTTTTACTCAAAACAGACAAACTCATAGAGATAGACCTATATGTATTGCAAGACAATATTTACAGTAAAATGCAGCCAATTTTGGTAAGAACAGTAATAAAACTATGAAGCGTGGGCTGCTAGTATTCTGGTGGTCCCACTCCAGACCCGAATCAAACTAGAAAAGAACCAAATGGATGAAATTTACCTTGGTTACATGTACTGGGCCCCCATGTACAGTGCTAAAAGTACATGAAGCAGAGGTCAACAAGAAAAAAACACCCTGGGGTACATTCTACGGCTGCCCATGTCTTTGTCTTGCCGTGAAATGCATCCCCTGTCTAACTCAGACTAGGAATGTCCAACATGCATGAAATTCACTTGGGTTACATATATTAGGCCCCCAAGGCATAGTCTTAAAAGGATTGATGCTGGGGCTAACATAAAAAGAAAATCCAGGCGGTGCTTTCTACGGCAGCCCGTGTTTTTGGCTTGCCGTGAATTGCACCCCCTTTCTAACTCAGACTAGGAAAGTACTACATGCATGAAATTCACTCAGGTTACATGTATTAGGGCCCTACGCATATTACTAAAAAGGAAATGATGCTGGGGCTAACAGAAAAAAAAATCCAGGGGCGTGCATTTTACGGCAGCCCGCGTCTTTGGCTTGCCTTGAATTTCATCCCTTGTCTATCTCAGACCGGGAAAGAGCTAAATGCATGAAATTCACTCAAATTACATGAATCAGGCCCTTATGAATACTGTTAAAAGGACTTGATGCTGGGGCCAACAGAAAAAAACATTCCAGGGGGTGCATTCGATGGCAGCCTGTGTTTTTGGCTTGCTGTAAAATGCATCCCCTGTCTAACTCAGACTAGGAAATTGCTACATGCATGAAATTCATTGTAATTCCATGTATTAGGCTCCTATGCACACTGTTAAAAGAACTTGGGTCTGTGTTCCAGAAATTACACTGTGGTATTATTCCATAAACATCAACTACTTAACATCTGTTAATTTAATGACTTTCAATTGGCCCAGTTTGTGGGCCCATAAAAAACACTGCCACTGTTCTGTCATCATATGTTTGTTCCCAGTAAATTTTCTTAGCAATATGCCACTTGAAAGGCTTCAAACACTTCAAGTGTTTTTGCAGTGCATCTGCACATGTATTCATTTCAAGATCCTAGTATGTATTTAAATGTGTACACGTAATTAAATGAAATAAAACAAGACGAATAAAACAAGCCTGAGCCTTCAATGATGTGGACAGATCTTGAGTGTTATGGAAAAACCTAGCAGGTACCAAAAAGCAGATTTTGAGAAAAAGACAGAAAACTGTTTCCCTCTGGGTTTAAGCTCTTGTCTAACAACGAAAGTGATTAAGCCGTTATTTGTTCATGACATAATAAGAAATTGGGAAGATTTTTTTTCTCTTTTTTCAGCATCCATGGCAATATGATGACAAGGTTTTTCCATCAAAAAATGTAAAATATCAGTTATCAAAATGACGGACAAAAACATTGCAATGTATGTAGTTGCAGTGATGTTCAACAGTTTTTCAGTGTTTACTCCACCATCTGCTTCCCTCTTGAATCAATTTTTCAGTCATTATTACCATGCGAATTATGTGAATTATGAATTCAGACTATGAATGTCCTGCACATGCAATGCCCTGCATGGGGACTAACCTGACAAATCATGTAATAGGAATGCTGCTTCATATTTGGCTAATTCAACGTGCTAAGTTTTGCCATAACAAAAAATAGAAAATTTATTGTGAAAAAATCCAGGAGGATAAACTTACCAGATTTTTTGCTTCAGAAACGATAAAAAAAAAAGATTTGTTTGGTTTTGCTATAGCAAAACATAGGAAATCAGGGATTATTTTTTATATATCTTATTTGTACTATAAGCGATGAGGCAAAACCTATGAAGTAAAAACCCCAATTCCAACTAGATAGTGACTTTTTCTCACAAAAAAACATTAGCGTAGCCCCGGACGAAGTGTCCGGGGGTACTGTGGATTTACGGTCGTCGCGCGTCTGCGTCCTGGCCCAGAAGTACCTGTGCATGATGGAAACGATAGAAGATAGATGATAGTGATAGAAGAAGAACAGTATCAAAATTATGTCAAATTTTTCCTTCAGAAAACCGATCTTTCTGAACTAGTAATTTGAATACCTTTGGCTCTGTATAGATGAAGTGGTTGCTACAGAGGACAACAAATTTTTCAGTCACAAGAGGGCATTTTTGGAATTGCAGAATAGTTAGTATGGGCAAGTATAATGAGCAGTTTGCACATGAGGCTTAGCTGAAGAGTTTAATTGATGCAACTATTGAAAACAGGGTTGGGACTGAACTCGCCAATATTCTGAACTGTGTTCGGGGTCGGCTTATCCGGGTGTGCCATCTAGTGAGAAACTAGTGTAACTGCGTGCATAAATAGAGCAGCTCCATGTCCGCTGGTATGAACATGTGCACAGACCGGTTATGGGTTGGACCGGAACGTAAAATTGGGAATTCGTATCATCGGGAGAATTTTAATAAGCGCAAAATCGCTGGCTAATTTAACTTCGTTTAGATGATGACACACGGATGTTGAAGATTATATTTCAATATTTCTCATCATATTCATCAGTTGATTAATTGCCATGTTTAATAACCATGATCAATAATCATAATCAATAACCATATTATGTAAGCAGCAGTAACACACACACACATAACATAACATAACATAACACACACACACACACACACACACACACACACATACAAGTAGTTCACATACGCATAGGGAGGGGATGAGCAGTGCAAACACACAGAAACATACACATACACAGAAAACACACACACACACACATACAAGCAGGTTTGCACACACATGAGCAGTGCAAACACACATGTACACATGTACATACACACACACACACACACACACACACATACAAGCAGTTCACACACAGACACACACACATACAAGCAATTCAATTCACACATGAGCAGCTCACACACATAAGCAGCGGGCTTCTGTAGCTTTGATTAGTAAGCAGGCTTCTGTTTAGTTGATTCAAAAACATAATCAAGTGATGCATTTGATTTCTATAGTTTTGATCAATATTTGTTCAGTAAAATCATTAGTTGTTACTGAAAAAAACAATTGAATCATTTATGTATCCACTTGTATCCTATTCCTTTGTCTGTACTTTTTCATCTCTTGAGTGGAACTTTCCACTCCTTTTTTTTAGTGATGTGCAGCTCATCTTTCTTTGAATTCCTGAAGGATTAGGTAGCGGCGTTTTTGGTTTGGCTGGCCAATTGTAGCCGAGAATGAGAATCTTGGAAAGACCATATTTGGAAGAGATTTCCTGTGATAAAGGTATAAAAGCTGGGTGTGAAAAGTAAGAAATCAGTTCTTCTTGCGCAAAAAGAACTCGGCTTTACATTTATCAATATGCCTCAATAAAGCCTAATCGTCTGAAGAATCTGTCTCTCTCCAATTGCTTGGGGATGGGGGAACCTCATAATCTGAAAATATGTCTGGATGAAAACCACAACATATTTGGTGAGCCAGCCAGGAGTCGGCAAAGGTGGTCTTCCGGTGCTGAGAGATGGTGCGAGGAACACACACACACACCCTAAGTTGCCAGCAAACTAAGGATAAGGTGAGCAATTTAATTAATTTGCTTTAATTATCTTGCTCAGATAGATAAGTGGGGGTGTTGTTTTGTGTTGTCCTGGCCCTGATCTGGAGCACTGGAGACAAGTGACCTTTCGGCTCAAAGAATCTAGACACAAAATTGGGGGAGATTAAAAGGAGAGGGACAGAATCTGCAGAATTGATATGTAACTACTAACCACTAACAATGAATTCGCAACAAGCTACTGTGAGTAATTGTTTGGAACTCAGAGCGCGTTCTGTAACTGGTTTGGTGTACGACTGTTGTTATATGTGAGGCCTGTGCTGGGACCCTAAAGGGAGGGAATAAACCTGCAGACATCCCCGCTTGAGATTGGGATACGGCCTGGATGACCTAGAGAGGTACTGGGATACGGCCTGGATGACCTAAGAGAGGTACTGGGATCCGGCCTGGATGACCTAGAGAGGTACCGGGATCCGTTTTTGCAGTGTTGTCTGTCTTGTTGTTTATTATTTTTACAAAAGGGTGCGCAGCACATTTGGCGTATGGAGCTAGCCGATTAATGGGTTTGTGAGGACAATTGACTGGAAGTAAGGTTTGCTGGGTCCTAAGGGTGGACTGACTGGTAGTAAGGATTGCGAGGTCCCGTACAGACGCTTTTTGACGGGAAGTTTGTTGGGTGGGTGTGGCTCCCTTTTTGCATGAGTGTAGAGTAAATGTGGATATGAACAGTGGTCTTTGCGTGTATTGCATTAGTTGGGAGTGTTAAGAGTGCACTAAATATAAATAAATAACCCCTAGTTTACATGCAATAAGTTAAATTTATTATTAATGGTCATTACTATTTGGCAGATTAAAAGAAGTAGTAAATTGTATGTATTAAAAGATTATTTAGCATTATTTTGATCGGTGTACTATCATCATTGAATAGGTGAGAAAAAAAAACCAATTTGGCCGAGAAATGAAATGTGGATTAAAAAATAAACGATGATTACAGCAAAGCTGGTAGATAGAGGAAAAAAGGAAAAAAAAGAAGGAAAAAAACAAAAGCAACTTCCTATGTTGGGAAAAAAAACACAAAAAAAGGCAAATGGAACTAAACAAGAAATATCATTGATTAGACAACTAGATGGTTATACACTAAACATAACACTGGTTTAGGAACGCGTAACAAAATACGATCTGTCTAAAAGGAAGAGGAGAAATCGCATAAGCGGATTTATAATATAAACTGTTTACTAAGCATAGTGAGCAGTGTAACTAGTAAAATAGACATATTGCAATTTAATACGTGGGGAAACATAATTCGGCTAAGTAATAAAATTTTAATTAATACATAGATAACAATGGCAGCGCCTGTGGAGGAATTAAGAGAGCAATTTCCTACCTTTGAGAATGATTTAAAAAAAAAAAAATTTGTCAAATAACTGGGAAAAAAAGAACTAAAAAAAAAAAACAGACTAACAAAGTGGCCAGAAGAGGGGAAATTTGATCTTGCAATATGTGAAAAAATAATGGGTATAATGACAAATTATGCATCGGCGGCAAAAAAGGGTTAAAAAAAGAATAAAATGAGCTGGCAGTTCTGGAATTGTTTGGAGAAAGGGGAATTTTAAACATTCAGGATCAGGATAAATATTTTGTAAAGCAAAGTGAAGCTGCGTCTCAGTCAAAGCCATCTGAAAAGTTTACTGACAATGAATTGTTTAACCCAGCGCCATATGCCCCCCCATATTCAGGAACAGAGGGAGAGACAGCAGCTGGAAAAACCTGAAGTGAGTAATATACAGTAATATCAGATTTGGAAAACCCAATTGTATGGCTATAAGGGTAGGGATTGAGGAAACAAAATTGCCATTGGCAGTGTGTAAAAGAACACCTAGAAGGCTTTAGGTTTAAATTTAAATAGCGCAGAAGAAGAAATTGATTTAATGGGGATGTATAGCATACAAATTAAATTTAAAAAAAAGTGAATTAGCAAATATTTATCGGTTGGGGGATATAGTAGACCAAATTAAAGAGCGAGTTTGGAGTACCTGGGGAAAATACTGTATATTGAGGCCCAAATACCCCAGGCTACATGGCATTGTACAATGATATTCGACCCGACTCAGCACCCAGAATTAGAGAAAAAAAAAAGAGCCCTTAATGTTGATTTGGAACAGGAAAACAAACAACGACTAAGATTATGATTAACTGTCAATTGACAGGGAAAATAAAGCAAGTGAAAATTCCTATTGAAGAATCAGAAATGAACTTAGAGAACAAATTAAGACAGAATTAGACAAATTGCCAGAACAACTATGGTCTCAACATGATACATATGTGGCAGAATGCTATCAGCAAATCCAGTAATATCCACTATGAATGTGAGGTAATGACACCATTTGAATTAGTTAAATATTTGTAAAATTCTAAAGAACTAGAAAATCTAAGCAGCTTTCTTTAAATAATTAGACTGTGTGAGATTGGTGTGCTAGAAGCATATCTCTGAAAAGAAAATGAAGGAAAAGTAACACTGAGAAACAAAAAGAATAACACAGAGCATTCAAAATTTGCCAAAAGTACTGTTAAACACGATATAAAGGGCAGTAAATTCAGTAAATTTAATTGATTCAGAGGTTTCTCTATCAAGAATTGGAAACTTTTAGTTGCTATTTGAAGGTTAAAAAAAAAATAGGGTTGAATGATCAGAAAAGAAGCAGTTGTGAAATTTAATAGTACATATTAGATTTATGAAAGAATTAAAAAAAATCAAGGGAACTATTGTGGGATTGGAGACTGGATGACTGGATGGGCTTTTAAACAAAGATGCGCAGAGAAAACAATACCGCAAATGGAGCCTTAGTTACCAAAAGCAGATAAGGGAAAAAGAAATAGGTGAAAGGCCGACATACAGAGGCCAGAGAACAGAAGGGGAGAAAGGGGGGTCTAAGCAATACGATTTCATGTGGAATTTTCTTAATTTGTTTAACAAGAATAAGTTCTGCCCAGCAAAGGAGTCATGTAAAGGTTCAATGCTATAACAAATGAGGTGAATAAATGTGACTGAAAGCTTTCCTGACCGAAGAAATGCAATTAATAAATTCATGATCTTTCATCTGTTTTTGAACAGGGGTGGACCAACAATTCAAGGAGACGAATTGACTAATAAACTTTCCCTGATTTTTACTTTTACAGGAAACGATCCAGGCGAGAGGAAAAGCAGCAAAATTATGATGATTGAGTTCATTGTTTGCATCTAACTCATTCTATTGAAACTTTTCCACAGAGTACGCACTCCAGAAGGGAAGAGATTAAAATGACCTTGAGGGAAAATAAGCTGGCCAGCCAAGGATTCAACTGCAGGGTTGCAACTTCAAAGTTTACCTTCTAAAATAAATTTGAGGAAATCCAATTCGGAGTATTAACACAAGACTAAGACTAAATTCAAAAGGTCGACCACCATATAATTGAAAAAGTCGACTAATAATGTGATCACATTCTAAATTTATTTTGATTAGGCTGACAAAATCTTTTCCTCTGACTATTTGTGAGAAGGACGGGGACTTTCAAATAAAAGGTACTGACTGACTGAGCTGACCAGATTTGGGACAATTGTTTACCTTTAAAAACTATATTACAGTTGAATATTCAATATGTGCACATTTTTGAGAATAAAAACAAAAAAATTGCATATTGTAACACGGTCTAAAGCAACTCCACCCGGTTCTGCTGATGACATGGGGAGTTGTCATGGCTGGGGCTAATAAGCCCTGACTGTGCATCTCCTCCATGTGCTTAGCGGAACCCTAGATTGTGGTGGGTTGCTAAATCAAAATTCATTGAAAAAAATACTGTGAAAAGATATCTTTTGACCCAGAATACACTGAAACACAAAATTATGAGTACACTGCCGAGAAATATTGATTTAAAATTGACAGGAGCTCAGTAGTGAGGGTGAGCAATTTGGATAATTATGAATTTTTACTATAATTTATCAGGATGGCACATGCACTGTGGTTGACAACTCATTGTATTCCAAATAATTCAGGTGACATTAATGATTTTGTAAAGCACATTCAGACCGAGGGGACAAAAATACACAAGACAAATTTCTTGAATTGTGATTTATTTGGCTGGTTAAAGAAGAATCTAAGTGTCAGAACTATAATTGCAGCATCTGTTTCAAATTGTTATTGATGAGTTGTAACTTTAATTGATTCATCCATTATGCCCAGAAAGTGGCAGCAATAGCCCCAATTCAACTGGAATGATCTCATAACTGTCCCATTATGAGGGGTGAGGAAACTTACCCCCTCATGAGTACAGAGCTCAACGCTGAGCACCTGAGTGTGTGTTGTGACTTAGTCCAGAGACGGGTAAGATCTCCTATCGAGGAGACGACCTAAGGCAGGGGTGAGTCGACCCCCAGGTCATTGTTGAAATCAAAGTCTTTTGGGAGATTATTATTATCGGCTATTGCATGAAGATGCTATGGTATTCCAAATGTAGGTCCTTGGAAAGGCCTGGATGAAACTGTTTTTAAAATGTTCTGACACAAAAGTGTCTGCGTAGTCTTTACAGCAAAAGTAAATATTATAAAATTTGATACATGTAAGACTTAAAGTTAAATTATGCAGGTGCAGATGACCCTCGTTCTGTATGTGCCGAGTACAGAGTGAATCTGCATGTACCTGTGTCTGTGTCTGTGCCTGTGTTTGTATTTTATTTTCTCACTCCAGTGACGGGTGGGTGGCAGTTTAGCGTACCAACCGGTCAAGGCCCGCTCCTTCCTGGAGCCTCCCTGAAGTTACGAATAAATATACTGAGACAGTGATTCCAGTCACGAAGGCTCGTTCACCAAAACAATCAAATGGAAAAATCGCAAATCAATGTTGAATATGGACTTGGACAATGGACTAACTTTGGACTGATTACCTGCAATAAGCAACATTACTGGATTCAAGTGGGACATTAGACTGGGACTTTATTTACCACAGCAACGAAAGAAACCTTGACACAAAAACAACTGGAGTTCACATGCTGACATACATGACAGACTGTTTTTGCTCAAAGTGTTACAGTCGGAAAGGACCAACAAAGGACCAACAAATGATTTTATGTTCGGGCTCATAAGAAATTCACTTGTGTGTAGTATGGGGGTCATAGACCAGGGGTAGACAATGCAGTGCCATTTTTCAGCCATGATTAATGTGAGGCCATGATTGGGATGGCCTCAGCGGGAGGAATGTTGAAGATTATATTTCAATATTTCTCATCATATTCATCAGTAGATTAATTGCCATGTTTAATAACTATAATCAATAATCATAATCAATAACCATATTATGTAAGCAGCAGTAACACACACACACACACACACACACACACACACATACAAGTAGTTCACATATGCATAGGGAGGGGATGAGCAGAGCAAACACACAGAAACATACACATACACATAAAAAACACACACACACACACACACACACACACACATACAAGCAGTTTGCACACACATGAGCAGTGCAAACACACATGTACACATGTACATACACACAAACACACACACACACACATACAAGCAGTTCACACACAGACACACACACATACAAGCAATTCAATTCACACATGAGCAGCTCACACACACAAGCAGCGGGCTTCTGTAGCTTTGATTAGTAAGCAGGCTTCTGTTTAGTTGATTCAAAAACATAATCAGGTGATGCATTTGATTTCTATAGTTTTGATCAATATTTGTTCAGTAAAATCATTAGTTGTTACTGAAAAAAACAATTGAATCATTTATGTATCTACTTGTATCCTATTCCTTTGTCTGTATTTTTCATCTCTTGACTGGAATTTTCCGCTCCTTTTTAGTGATGTGTAGCTCATTTTGCTTTGAATTCCTAAAAGATTAGCTGGCAGTGTTTTGGTTTGCCTGGCCTATTGTAGCGCGAGAATGAGAATGCGGAAAGACCATATTTGGAAGATATTTCCTGTGATGAAGGTATAAAAGCTGGGTGTGAAAAGTAAGAAATCAGTTCTTCTTGCGCAAAAAGAACTCGGCTTTACATTTATCAATATGCCTCAATAAAGCCTAATCGTCTGAAGAATCTGTCTCTCTCCAATTGCTTGGGGATGGGGGAACCTCATAATCTGAAAATATGTCTGGATGAAAACCACAACACGGAATGCACACTTATCCACTCGCTCACTCACTGTCTTTATATTGTTTTCAATGTAAAACATTCACAACATAGGCCTAATGCTGTACAACCCCTAAATGTAACATCGCCGCAAAACGTAAAACTCCCCCTAAACGTAATAAAAATTATCGCTAGACGGAAAACTCACCTTAAATGTAATAATTTTTAACGTTAAACGTAATAATCGACCTTCCCCCTAAATTCTCCCACGCCCTGCATCACACCCTTCCACATCTGCTCAAACTATTACACCTCATCACCCCCCCATTTCTAGTAAAGGTAAAAACGACCAGCCTGCTCCAGTCCAGACTACTGGTAGGAAAAAACAAACCCTACAAGCTCCCTCTCAAGCACCTCCAGGGACTGGGGGGAAGCCTGGGGCCAAGACATCTAGGCCCACCTCTCCAGGCAGGAACCAGTCGGGCAGCCTGGAGGGGAAAAACATGAGCCATGGTCAAGGGGTGAGTGAACACCCAAATAACCTGGACTCAGTATTTCATCGCATAAACAAAATCTGTCAGGATATAGGTAATCATAAACCCAGCACACATGACAAACCCAAACAATAATTCTAATATGGCTCATTCTTTAACCATTTCTACAATCAATACAAGAAAATGTCTCACAGAAAGGTCTCCAGACGCGGACGACGCGCGGACACAAAACCATAGTATCGGGGATACAATTATTACGGATGTAACGTCAACCTTGGTAGGTGGATATGGCTGGTAGTCTCGTTAAGGTAACGTGTCTCTTAAATGAGACAAATTCATGGCTCAAGGGTTCTTAGCAAGTACTCTCGGTAAGGCAACGCTTGGTAAATAGTGTCCTGTGAAGTCGTTCACCTCCAATAACAGATTTCTGAAAATTACGTTTAGCGGCAGTTCTATTCCATACAGGGTAGGGGAGACCGGGGAATGTTGTAACACTGGGTAAAATGTAACACTGTCTTTTTGACCAATTAGAAATAGATGCAGTGATGTCATCAATATAGAACACTCCCTACTTCCTTTTTGAGCTCACAGGAGAAATGGCATATCTCTGTGTGCAACTTTGTGGATTTTATAACCAAAAAATAGATTTTCAGGTAAGAAAGTAAAATTTTTAATGAAGACTATTTTTTGTTTTGTGTTCATTACATTGTACATACAATTATTTGATTTATTATACCTAAAACAGCAGTTTCTATGGTTTTATCAGGTACTTTGCATTCATGCTAACTTTAAACCTACATGCTTAAAAAGCTACCTATGTAATGGCTGCCTGGGATGGGGATACTTGTAACACTGTCTGTTCTGAGCCCACAAAGCCTGCATCCCAGGGGCAGCCACCTACATTTGCCACAACACCAACAGTGAGTGAAAGAATAGTCCTGGACACACACTCACACACACACACACACACACACACTTATACCTATACACACACACACACACAAACACACACACAGACCTCTACTTACACACATGAATGCAAATAGGCACTCATGCAAACATACATGCAGCAGTTGTTTTGCTCTGAATTAAGTTTTTGAGGAACTTTGCTTTTCATTTACTTAAAATGGTTCAGCTTGTAGATAATGTTAAATCTTTATTCTTCAATAAAGTCCTTGCAGAATTGAATGTAGAATATTTTATTTCAGCAGATTACCTCTCGGTGTTACATCTGTCCCCACCTGGTGTTACAACTCATCCCAGCAGTGGGGTGGGTTGTATCAAGTGCACTCTTCGTATTTGATGCTAATTCACGTGTTCTGTGATTGTGTTATTGATGTCTAAGTGAGTGCTATTTGTAGTCAACAAACATGTATACTATGCTGCAAAGTTTGAGAGATCTGGCATAAAGAATCCCTGAGTTACAGATGCTCGAACAAAAAATGTTAGTATCATCCCTGGTCTCCCTATAGGAGTTACAGCACGAATAAAATATGATTCGCTCAAAGTTTGGCCTGCAACAGGTATAGCGAGAGTGGGTTAAAATTATGGAAAGTGGGATGTTTCAGGTAGTCACTGTAAGGCAGCACTTGCTAGCGTCAAAAAGTGCTTGAGGAATTATCGTCGATCTTTATCTATGATAAGATCTGACGTATATTTTGGTAGGCGGATTTGGCTGCTAGTGAGGCAGCACCTGTTGAATGATTCAGATTCGCCGCATTCTCAAAATTTTGTTTAACCCTCTATTAACCAAACCCATTTCCAATTGTGTAAAAATCATTTCCCTAGGCAAATATGTTTATTATGGGCCAATATTTGGAAAAATAGTAAAAAAAAAAAAAAAATTAAAATTTTTTTTTAAATTTAAATTTAAATTTAAATTTTTTTTTTAATTTTAAAATTTTAACTTGACGGACCATTCAAGTTATTCTCAAATGTTTATTTGGCAATAAGAAACAAAACCAGCAGGCTTTCCAGGCTGTTAACCCTTTCACTTTATGTAGCAGATATGTTACGGTGGTTAATAGAGGGTTAATGCATTGTCAAACACTTGAAGCTCACTTCATGAACAACAAAAGATTGAATATTGTCGGCTTGCTGGTAAAACCTTGTATCTCCAAATTGATAAGAAACAAAAACTTTTATGTCCACAATTCTTACATGCAAATTTAAACATTTTTTTTATTTTATTTATATTTTAAATAAATATATATATATATATATATATATATATATATATATATATATAATACTATTTTTTTATTTTCCTGTAAAGTTTATCATTTTGAAGATACGAGGTTTTATCAGCAGGCCGATGATACTACGTTTAGTGGCAGTTTTCATTACATCTAAGGGGAGGCCAAGTATTTACATTTTACATTAGAAATTTCACACTTAAGGGGAAGGTCGATTATTACGTTTAGCGTTAGATATTATTACATTTAGGGTGAGTTTTATGTTTAGCGTTAATTTTTATTACGTTTAGGGGGAGTTTTACGTTTTGCAGCAATTTTACATTTAGGGGTTGTGCAAATGCCCTACATAGTGGGTGAGTGTACATTTTGCGGCCTATTGTAACCAAATCATCTCCATGGGAACTCAGCTGAGCTGGTAGATATCAAGTCAGCCAATCACAGGACTGGTTCCCCACACCCAGAGAATCGCTGAGTCACTTAGTCAGAGAAATCCTTGCTCGCGCACACCTCAAACTCCTGCTGCTCACGCAAAAAACGTTCATCCTGCCACCAATATAACCACATTATTGAAGGCACGAGACTTTGCTGAGTGCGTGGATGCCTTTTTTATTCCTCTGAGTGATATAATGTTGGAATTACAGCGATGTAAAAACTCTGTCTGTTTGCTGTTCTCCCAAGAATGTGTGGGTGATTTTTGAATAGAAAATATAGAGAAATTCGACGTGCTTCATGTCCTTTGACTGTTCCCTGAGGCAAAACTATCTACTTCAGTGCGACAAAAACTATAGTACTGTGACAACAACAGTACGTTCCTACGTTTTTGTGAAATTTCACGAAGGGGGATTCAAATTTATGGAAGTTAGAGTGATTTAAAAAGTAGTTTTTCATTCTGTCTGCTCTCGGCTCCCACTCTAGCTGTGACATCACCCCACTCTAGCCTTTCACATTCATTCCAATAGGGAAATTTTTGTCCCTTTTTTGGAAATTATCCGGACACCGCACAACGAAACTCAACCAAAATTGATAGGCTTCATCCTCTGAGCGCTGTCAACGTGCATGTGAAATATCAAAAGGATCGGATAAGAATTGCAGTCTGTAGAGCGTTCACAAGAAAATCTCTACGGACGCGGATGCGGACACGCGACGACCGCAAATCTATAGTACCCCCGTGGACACATGACGACCGCAAATCCATAGTACCCCTGGACACTCCGTAAGGGGTTACAATTAAGTTGGGACGTTGTGTAAAACGTGAATGAAAACAGAATACAATGATTTGCAAATCCTTTTTGACCTATATTCAATTGAGTGCACTACAAAGACAAGATATTTGATGTTCAAACTGATGAACTTTATTGTTTTTTTGGAAATATTCGCTCATTTTGAATTTGATGCCTGCAAAATGTTCCAAAAAAGCTGGGACAGGGGCAACAAAAGACTGGGAAAGTTGAGCAATGCTCAAGAAACACCTGTTTCGAACATTCCACAGGTGAACAGGTTAATTGGAAACAGGTGAGTGTCATGATTAGTTACTGAAGGAGCATCCCCTAAAGGCTCAGTCTTCTACAAGCAAGAATGGGACGAGGTTCACCACTTTGTGAACAACAAATAGTCCAACAGTTTAAGTGTCACTCCATGAGAGAACCATGCAGGAGGTGCTAAGGTGGGGGTCAACAAATCGGATTCATATTGGTAGGTATAACTCGGCCCAGTCAGACTACTTCACAGCCAAAATCGATGAACTGAAAAATTTACCCCACCCGAGATATCGCCTCGGGCTGATTTTCGACCTTTTTGCCCCTTTTTTTCCGCCATTTTTTGGCCAAATTCAACGGGGTTTTTTCCCACTTAAATGGACGCGCATCGGAATGGGGGTGATTCCTGCTTGCTGGCGGGGTCTTAGTTTACTGACATGTCATGTCAAATCTTGGCTAGCCAAGATCAGCACTTAGATATACCTCTTTTGATACAGCTTACTTCGGACCACTACGATTATCTGCTCTCTTAAAATTGATATATCTCCACTGCTGCAGGGGGAGGCGGAAACTGTGGTACAGTGTTATGTAGACACTGACCCACTCTACCATCTGCTAAAATAAAATTTTACTCCGCTGGCCTGTAACAGTATGAAAATCATAGTCAAATTTTGGCATTTTCAGGATTTTCACCGGCATCATAATGAGTTATTTTGACACAATTCATTGTCCTAATAACTTAGGCCTGGTGAATACCATACTGAAGAGAGGTAGTCGCTCACTTTTGGATTCAACAACATGTTTTTGAGGGCCTTCCAGTTACAAAATTGGCCGCTAGGTGCCGCCACCTGCCTGAATCAATTTTTCCTATAAGAAATTTGCGTTTATTTCGTTGATATTTAGCGAGTCTCTAGGATTAGAATAGCAAACTGAGCTGAGTTCCACCCACAGACTGTATAAAAAGATGGACGCAGCACCCGGGCCTAAAAAGTGAAGCCAATGCGGAAATCTCTTAAAATTGCATTCTATTTAATGGCCAGCAGATGGCAACGTCGGTTGTTGCAGAATGAAGTTCAATGCAATTGAAGCATTTCCCACCTGATTTATTATTTCAAGTATGATTTTCAACATTATTTTATGGTATCTACCACAAGTTTCAAGTCTCCTTCGATATTTCATGATGTTGATTATTGTAAATTATGGTCCCAAATAGACTAGAATCAGGCATGTGACTTTCCTGTCTGTAGTTGGAATTCCAACTTTTTTGCCCTCATTGTGGAAAAACAAATGCAATAGAATTATTTCCCACCTGATTTATTATTTCAATTATGATTTTCCACATTATTTTATGGTATCTACCACAAGTTTCAAGCCTCCTTCAATATTTCATGATGTTGATTATTGTAAATTATGGTCCCAAATAGACTAGAATCAGGCATGTGACTTTCCCGTCTGTAGTCAGAATTCCAACTTTTTCGCCCTCATTGTGAAAAAAAAACATTTCAGATTTTTACTGAGTTCCCTGGCTTTAAGAGCCTCTTTTATTAATGAATCATTCCCAGTCTTGGAACGGAAGAGCAGTTCATTAAGCGCGGTCACTGATTGGTCTGTCTTTGCATGTTCAGAAGCGTAGAGGCATGGACTGTCAACTTGTATTCTCGCAATCTCCTCTTCCTTTGCGTTGAGTGTCTACTGCAGTTGTGGTATGTATTTTGGAGTTACAGGGGAGCGTGAGGGGGTATAAATTTGTCTAAGGTTATTACATTAGGTTTTTCTTTGAATTTGTTTTTGATTGCATTTCAGCTAACTTAAAAATGTTAGCTAATATACAACTTTATGACTCAATAAATTCCTAATTCTGTGTAAAACTCGCTCTGTTTGTATGTTTTTTACTTTACCTAGTTATGTCTTCTCTCAGACATTACAGGGAAAGTGGTTGTGAGGGTCAGATGCTACAACATTAGGTATGCGAGGAAGCGTGAGGAGCTAGGTAATTGCATTAGGATTATAGCGACGATGAAGCGAGATTAGGAGATTAGCTAGCTAGGTGAGTTACGTTGGGCCTAAAGCCATTTTTTTTTTTTTTTTTAATTTTGTCATGAACGTGGCTCCATTTTAACCAGGCTAGATTGCCTGGCTGTGGTATCTGATTGCGAGCCGGTGGTTTGTCCCACCAGGTCACACAAAGAAGGCCTGGCTAAGTTTTATTTGCTTCGTAGTTGCTACACACCTCGGCTTGGGGTAAATATGGTTGATGGCTGGCTTGTAAATTCAGATATGGCAAATGCATGCTAGCTAATGACCATATGTGATGTTACTTTTTAATTCCTGCAGTTGCTGCGATTTGAGTTTTCTGTGGCATTCCTTCTGGTGTAGCCAGCGAAAGCCCTTCAGTAACCTGAGCCAATTCAACACTTATGGGACACAGTGCTCCCAAAAAAAGTGAAAAAGCAGTTTTCTATCAAGGCACTGCTTATCAACAAAATTAATCTATAGTACCTGTGCAGAGTTGGTGCAGGTCTGGCCTTTAACCTAAAATATCAATGATTTTTATTCCTTCCTTTGTTGTTATGTAATTGATTTAAAAAAGGCGACAAAGACACTGCACAAATGAAAAGCAAAAATAAGTTTTATAACCATTAATGTATTGAAAATGTCAATCAAAAACATATCTTTTTCATTTGTGATGTGTTTGTTTACAGTCAATTAACATATGTGGGAAATACTGAAATGAAAGGCCTATCAATGAATACTAACACTGATGGGTTTTTCACATGAATGTATCATCAGACTGACTCGGTTTGTGTAAATGTTGATGCTCATGGACGTATGATTATGAGCGACATATTTTGACTGTTAAAGTCATAATGGTGACAAAAGTCAGTGGTACAGTCTTGACAGGATTCTGCTATGTTGTCAGGTGGGTGAAAATGTTCAGAATTGGCCATGTTTATCACTAAAATGATGTTCATGAAAGTATTAATCTTTTGTACTTTTTAAATGGAAAAAATGATGAAAAACCCAGGAGCTTCGGGGGGTTCGCTCCCCTTGTCCCTCCACCAGGGTTCCATCCTGGACCTAGCCGGGGACCTATGGCCCCCAGACCCCAGCTATTTTTCAGACTTTTGGTAAATTGCCCAATCACATGCCTGTAAAATAACGGATAAAGCCAGATATGCCTTTGGGGGTGTGGCTACCCTCTGGTCCTCGTCAGATGCGGTCAGATTCACCTATAGATCCAACCCTCGCTCCTCCCTAGATCTTTAATTCACGCTCTCGTCCAATAGGAATCACATCTGGTTTCAAAATGGCACTGTTCAAATTGCCAAAATCAAGGCTTCCTAAATGGTTTTCTGAAACCAAATCAATAGTGCTAGTACTACATATAAAAAATTCATGTCTATCAGTTTTAATGGCCTCTCATGGCTCTGGTGTGTACTTATTATCACGAGAATTAAGAAAATTCTTCACTCCATTGTAATAAAAGACTTATGTTTTTCACACGCTAATGTTGACTGAGAAGCTTGATATTGATAGGGATGCAGTGGAGGCAGCTAATCATATCATCGTTTAAAATTAGGCAAGATCATAATCAATGAAAATTAGGGGCACCGCATGCAATAGAGACCCTATGTGATGCATATCACAAGAAATTTCTCCAGATCTAGTATTGATGATCAGAAACTGCACAAGGATCCGTTAGGAAATTAAAATACTAACCTGTCCCAACTGGGTGTAATATATTCCAATGCAGATGGATTTCATGACTCATGGTCTTTGACAGATCCCAAAATGGTTTCTGTTTTAAGTTTCCATGAAGTGTGTGATTGCAGCCTCTTGGAGCAGTCCATCTCAAGCCCAGTTTATAACGATGTACTCCACAGATGAGTCTGGCGTCCAACAGAACGGACCCCAAGTCAAAAATTCTACTTTGCAAGGCAATGAGTTGCCACTCATGCTGTACATTGTGAGTCGCGACTCTAATGATCCCAAGGTGTGATTTGATATCTTTGGTTCAAGATTTAAATCTAACGAGGTCCTTTTCATAGGGATATCCACTGCGGATGCCACAATCCAGGCCCAAAACACTTGCAAATCTGCATATTTCACCATTGGGCACCGCCATCTCAGATTCCTGCCCAAAGGTCGGATACGAAGCTCACATCCCTAGGTCGGTCACTGGCAAGCAGTCAGTGGGCTTCCTCGAATGTTTTAAGATTTTAAAAGCTTAAAAGCCATGATGCGCAGTAGTATGAACTGAAATCTGAGAGAATTTCAGTGGAATGTGGGATGTACAAAGAGTACAGAAGACGTAAAAATTTACAAAGTTTGACTACGATTTTTATACTGTTACAGGCCAGCGGAGTAAAATTTTATTTTTCCAGATGGTAGAGTGGGTCAATGTCTACATAAAACTGTACCACAGTTTCTGCCTCCCCGTGCAGCAGTGGAGATATACCACTTTTTAAAGAGCAAGTGATTGTCGTGGTCCAAAGTAGGCTGTATAGAAAGAGATATATCTCAGTGCTGATTGAGGATAGACAAGATTTGACCTGACATATCAGTAGAGTAGGAACCCGCCTACAAGCAAAAATCACCCCCGTTCAGATGCACATCCATGTAGGTGGAAAAAAAACCCTGTTGAATTTGACCAAAAAATGGCGGAAAAAAGGGGCAAAAAGGTCGAAAATCAGCCCGAGGCGCTATCTCAGGTGGGGTTAATTTTTCAGATCGACGGTTTTGGCTGTGAAGTAGTCTGACTGGGCCGACTTATACCTACCGATATGAATCCGATCTGCTGACCCCCCACCTTAGCACTTCTGGCTGATTTTGCATGGTTTTCTCATGGAACGACTCTTAAGAACGTTTCTCAATGTGCAATTGCAAGGAATTTAGGGATTTCATCATCTACAGTCCATAATATCACCAAAAGATTTAAAGAATCCGCAGAAATCTTTACACGTAAGCAGCAAGGCCAAAAACCACCAATGAATGCCCGTGACCGTTGGTCCCGGCGGCACTGCATTAAAAACCAACATTCTGTAAAGGATATTACCATGTGGACTCAGGAACACTTCAGAAAACCATTGTCAGTTAATACAGTTCGTTGCTACATCTACAAGTGCAAGTTATAACTCTACCATGCAAAGCGAAAGCCGTATATCAACAACACCCAGAAACGCCGCCGGCTTCTCTAGGCCCGAGCTCATCTGAGATGGACTGATGCAAAGTGGAAAAGTGTGCAGTGGTCTGACGAGTCCACATTTCAAATTGTTTTTGGAAATCATGGACGCCGTGTCCTCTGGGCTAAAGAGGAAAAGGACCATCTAGATTGTTATCAGCGCAAAGTTCAAAGCCAGCATCTGTGATGGTATGGGGATGTGTTAGTGCCCATGGCATGGGTAACTTGCACATCAGTGATGGCACCATTAATGCTGAAAGGTACATACAGGTTTTGGAGCAGCATATGCTGCCATCCAAGCGACTTCTTTTTCAGGGACGTCCCTGCTAATTTCAGCAAGACGATGCCAAGCCACATTCTGCACATGTTACAACAGCGTGGCTTTGTAGTAAAAGAGTGCAGGTAATAGACTGGGCTGCCTGCAGTCCAGATCTGTCTCCCATTGAAAATGTGTGGCGCATTATGAAGCGCAAAATACAATGATGGAGACCCCAGACTGTTGAGCAACTGAAGTCGTACATTAAGCAAGAATGGGAAAGAATTCCACCTACAAAGCCTCTTCAATTAGTGTCCTCAGTTCGCAAATGCTTATTAAGTGTTGTTAAAAGGAAAAATGATGTAACACAGTGGTAAACATGCCCCTGCCCCAGCTTTTATGGAACGTGTTTCAGGCATCAAATTCAAAATGAGTGAATATTTCCAAAAAAACAATAACGTTTATCAGTTTGAACATTGAATAACTTGTCTTTGTAGTGTACTCAATTGAATATAGGTCAAAAAGGATTTGCAGATCATTGTATTCTGTTTTTATTCACGTTTTACACTATGTCCCAACCTCATTGGAATTGGGGTTTGTACAAAAATGGATCTAACTCAGTTTTGACTGAAATTGGACTTACTAGGTTTTTCCGTAACACTCAAGAGATAGGATAGATTCCTTGGTCTGACAACAATAAATCACTATGAACCATAAAACCTTTATTTGTCTACAAATAAATTAAGCAACAAACAGTACAAAAAAAAAAAACTTTCTTCTACTAGGAATACTTATAAACAAAATGGAGTGGAAAAAAATAACCAAATGGAACTTTATAGTAAATTTATTCAAGGTAAGACCTAAAAATGAATACATTAATTTAAATGTAGAAAATGTCACGAAATAAATAAGATATAGAACCCCAATTCCAAAAAAGTTAGGATACGTGTACAGTTTAAATAAAAACAATGCAGTGATTTTAAAATCTAATAAACTGACATTTTATTCACAATAGAACATAAACAACATATCAGATGTTGAAAGTGAGACATTTTACCATTTCATGAAAATATTAGCTCATTTTGAATTTGATGGCAGCACCATATCTCAAAAAAGATGGGATCGGGCCATGTTTACCATTGTTTAGTATCCTCTCTTCTTTTAACAACAGTCTGTAAATGTCTGGGAGGTGAGGAGACCAATTGCTGAAGTTTTGGGAGAGGAATGTTGTCCCACTCTTGTCAGATGTAGGATTCTAGCTGCTCAACAGTCCTGAGTCTTCTTTGCCGGATTTTTCGTTTTATGATGCCCCAACTGTTTTCCATTAGAGAATGGTTTGGACTGCAGGTAGGCCAGTTCAGCACTCAAACTCTTCTACTATGAAGCCATGCTGTTGTGATGTATGCAGTATGAGGTTTGGCATTGTTTTGCTGAAATATGCAAGGCCTTCCCTGAAAGTGACATTGTCTGGATGGGAGCATATGTTGTTGTAAAACCCATATATACTTTTCTGTATTGATAATGTCTTTCCAGATTTGTAAGCTCCCCATGCCATATGCACTAATGCAACCCAATACCATCAGAGATGTAGGCTTTTGAACTGTGCACTGATAACAAGCTGGATGGTCCCTCTCCTCTTTAGACCGCACGGCACTGCATCTGTGGTTTCCAAAAAGAATTAGAAGAATTTTGATTAATCTGACCACAGAACAGTTTTTAATTTTGCCCCAGTCCATTTTAAATGAACTTTGGCACAAAGAAGACAGCAGAGTTTCTGGATCGTGTTCACATATGACTTCTTCTTTGCATGATACAGCTTCAGCTTGCATTTGTAGATTGCACGGCAAACTGCGTTCACAGAAAATGATTTCTGGAAGTGTTCCTGAGCCCATGTAATGTAATCTAGTGCAGAGTCATGCCCGTTTTTAATGCAGTGCCACCTGAGGGCCCGAAGATCACGAGCATCCAATATTGACCTGCGGACTTGTCCCTTGCGCACAGAGATTTCTCCAGATTCTCTGAATCTTTTGATGATATTGTGTACTATAGATTCAAAGTCTTCACAATTTTACATTGAGAAACATTTTTCTGAAATTGTTCCACAATTTTTAGATGCAGTTTTTGGCAGACTGGTGAGCCTCTGCCCATTGTTACTTCTGAGAGACTCTGCCTCTCTAAAATGCTCTTTTAATACCCAGTCATGTTACTGACCTGTTGCCAATTAACCTAATTAGTTGTAAAATGCTACTCCAGCTGTTTTTTTATTAGAACCTTTTACTTTTCCAGCCTTTTGTTACCCCTGTCCCAACTTCTTTGAGATGTGTTGCTGCCATCAAATTGAAAATGAGCAAATATTTTTCATGAAATGGTAAAATGTCTCACTTTCAACATCAGATATGTTGTCTATGTTCTATTGTGAATAAAATGTAGGTTTATGAGATTTGCAAATCATTGCACTCTGTTTTTATTCACGTTTTACACAGTGTCCCAACTTCATTCGAATTGGGGTTTGTACATTTTACACAGCGACTCAACTTTTTTTGGAAATTGGGTTGTACATTTAAAAGTATGAATAGGGGCGTAATACTTGTAACCTGAGTTAATTTCATGCATGTAGCACTTTGCTAGTCTGATGAGACTGGGGATGCAGTTCACGGCGAGCCAAAAACACTGGCTGCCGTGGAATGCACCCCCCTGAAATTTTTTTTTCAGTCAGCCCTAGCATCAAGTCCTTTTAAGAGTATGCCTAGGGGCCTAATACATGTAACGTGAGTGAATTTCATGCCTGTAGGACATTCCTAGTCTGAGTTGGACAGGGAGTGCATTTCACGGCAACCAAAAACAAGGGCTGCAGTAAAATGAACCACCCTGGATATTTTCTTTTTGTTAGCCCCAGCATCAATTCCTTTAAACAGTATGCATAGGGCCCTAATACATGTAACATGAATGAAATTCTTGCATGTGAAACTTGCCTAGTCTGAGTTAGACAGGGGGTGCAATTCAAGGCTAGCCAAAAACACAGGCTGCCGTAGAATGCACCCCCCTGGATTTTTTTTTCCTGTTATCCCCAGCATCAATTCTTTTACAGAGTATGCATAGGGGCCTAAATAATGTTACCTGATTGAATTTCATGCATGTAGCACTTTTCTAGTCTGAGATAGACAGGGGGTGCAATTCAAGGCTAGCCAAAAACGCAGGCTGCCGTAGAATGTGCCCCCCTGGATTTTTGTTTTTCTGTTGGCCACAGCGTCAAATACTTTTCACAGTATGCATAGGGGCCTAATTTATGTAATCTGAGTGAATTTCATGCATGTAGCTCTTTCCCATTCTGAGAAAGACAGGGGGTGCATTTCACAGCAACCAAAAACAAGGACTGCCGTAGAATGCACCCCCCTGGAATTTTTTTTCTCTTAGCCCCAGCATCAAGTCATTTCAACAATATGCATAGGGGCCTAATTCATGTAATCTGAGTGAATGTCATGCATGTAGCTCTTTCCTAGTCTGAGTTAGACAGGGGGTGCAATTCACCGCAAGCCAAAAACACAGGCTGCCGTAGAATGCACCCCGTGGATTTTCTTTTTCTGTTAGCCCCAGCATCATTTCCTTTAAGCAGAATGCATGGGGGCCTTATTCATGTAATCTGACTGAATTTCATGCATGCGATACTTACCTAGTCTGAGTTAGACAGGGGATGCATTTCATGGCAAGACAAAAACATGGACAGCCCTAGAATGTACCCCTGGATTTTATTTTTTTTTTTCCTTCTTGACATCAGCTTTAGGTGCTTTTAGCACGGTGCACGAGGGCCCAGTACATGTAACCAAAGTAAATTTCATCCATTTGGTGCTTTTCTAGTTTGATTCAGGTCTGGGGTGGGACCACCGGAAGACTAGATGCCCACCCTCCATAGTTTTATTCCCGTTTAGCCCAGAATTGACTACATTTTACAGTAAATATTGTCTTGCGATACATGTAGGTCTATTTCTATGAGTTTGTCTGTTTTGAGTAAAAAAAAATAGTCCAAGTAAGAAGTTTTAATTAATGTTTTTTTTTATTATTTGATCATTCATTCATTCACTTCATTTTATTTTCTTTGGACCTGAGACACACATTAGACTTCTCGAAAAGAAGAACATCTGATGGCGTGGACATGTACGCGTATCCAGTTAATACCTTTCAATCTGCATAATAATAATGCAATTTAGCCGTGAAACTCAAGTGAAACACACGCCTACTTGCTCATATCATCTGTACTTAATTTTGTAATTAGTCTGGCTATATAGCTATATATTTTGACAAAAACCAATATTGTGGAATAAAAAGGCTTGATTTAAGACTATTTTGCCTTCGTTATCACTCATATCACATGGCGTTAGGACAGTATGTCGCGAAGCAATAGCATTTGTTATTTACTTTCTGTACTTTAAGACCCTAACCCTAACCCTTACCCTAACTCGGATCATTCCCAAAATCTAATCAATCGTTATTTGTGTCATTTCTGACCTTTTCTGAGAATTTCAACAAAATCTATAACTTCTCGCATAAAGTTGCTAACAGATAGGGAGACAGAAAGACAAGCAGACAAATAAACAAACCATCCAACGCCGGCAAAAACATACACGTCCTTGGCGGAGGTGAATAAGGAGAACAAAACAGGTCAAGAAGAATTCACGTGTGTATCAGACAATAAGCACTGCTGATAGCACCATCTGATGGAGGAAAAAATGTATTGCAGTACTTTATTTATAGATGCACGTTTGTCCTCAAACCTGTTAAAAAAAAACCAACGCAGCAGAAGATGATTTTGATGAAGGGATTTTTGCTGTTTCACTAATATTTCAATTTCATTATGTAATTGAAGGAGATATTATATGAGAACACTTCAGATGCTGTTAATCTGAGTTTCATGGTGAGCAAATTTTGTATTGCCAACACATAACTGGAAATGTTGCATTCCCACATTTTTTTTCAATGAGATTGACAGTTGTTATACGTAACTGAAAAATATCATTGAAATACTGAAAATATTAGGGGTGCAACGGTTCGGATCGTATCACGGATTTGAGTCACAGATCGGATCACTTTTCGGATCAACAACAGCAAAAAAAAAAAAAAAAAAACAAGACAAATATAACTTTGTCCTCCATTTATTTTGTAAAACACTTCTGCCCATTAAATAAAAAATAAAACTTTAAATTATATAAAAACAAATTAAAGTGCAATTTAAGGCATGATACCTTCTTTTAAACATGAAGCATGAATGAAAAACAACTTAAAGTGCACGAAGCCATGATACTTCATGATACCTTCTCTTTAAACATGGACAGTGATTTAAAAACTAGCCCATGTCCACATCAAAAAAGGAGAAAAGAAAGAAAGCAAAGCATACCTCTGCTCATAATTTTAATTTATTTTTCAAAAAGAAAAGGATGTCTACATTGTCTGGGGAGAGTGTAGACCTCTTTGCAGTCACTATGTCCCCTGCAGTAGAGAATACCCTCTCGCTAGGCCCTGAAGTGCCAGGCACAGCGAGATAGCATCTTGCCATCTTGGCAATGTGAGGGTATTTACACTCGTTGCTTTTCCATCATGTCAGTGGATCACCATCCACTGGAATGCCGCATTTATCAACTTAAATAGCCATTGAACAGCACATATTTGCATGAATTCGATTCAACCTTTTTTTCCCAGCAGTGCAACCTAATTTATTTTAAGATTGCGCTTCATCAAAATGTTTCCAAAAGAATAGGCTACTTTTCGGGGAAGCGCAGCTGCACACTATGGCGCAAAGGGATAATAATGTAGGCTTTTAAAGTACTAACGCTCTTGCGTCAAAGCGTTGGTATTTGAATAACGTAGTAAATTGGTTATTAGTGCATTGTGAAAGTTCACATCTCGGCATGCATTTAAAATCAATTCAAATGCAAGCTATGCATCAAACTTTCGCAGGGCTGCCAACTTTCTATGCAATCTTACGCATACGGTGTAAGTTCCACGCATTATGAAGGTGTATTCACCGTGGTCAGCAATTATTCAACCAACGAATATTACTGAGGTTCTTACGCGTAATTAAAGACCTTGTGAGTGGCAGTTTCAAACTCACTTGCGTCACGGTGGATTACTCTACGTGTAACGTAGAAGCGATTGTGACTCCAAACGTTGTGCGCTTTTCCTCACTCAGGGGTTGGAAGCAATGTGTGTGTTTCATGATCGTTTAAATTGTTTAGCCTAAACGAAATAAGACCATTAACGCCTTTATGCAATTCCACTGCTTCCAACCCCTATGTAAAGACAAACGTGAGAATTCCAGAATCATAATTGATTTCCACGTCTCTAGTGGTGAAGTCCACCGTAATGCACGTGAGACTGGTTAACTTCCATGCTCAAGGACTCAATTCCGCGTGAGAATCTTGAAATACGCTTCAATTGAATAATTGCTGACTGCGACATGGGTACGTGAATGCCTCTAAGAGGCGTGAGACTCATGGCGAATGCGTGAGAGTTGGCAGCCCTGCTTTCATGTTGTCAAAATCATTTATGGGGTCTTTATAGTCCGGCTTCTGGGGAAGTTGTACGGAGGCACAATATGAGATAGTATGAACAGCAATTATCCAGTTAATCATAAACAAAATCTAAACCTTATCTAAATAACATCTTCAGCGGCATTTGCTACTTAATATTCTACTAGATTGTAGAATTTCAGGATAATTCTGTTAATTGCCGTTTATGCGATCTCATTGTAGCCCTCCACTGACGCAAAGCTTTATGTCTTAATCATAAATGGTAATTGGTAAAGGCTATCTTATCAGTAGCCTACGTGCTCAGTTATTTTATTCAACTAACTGTCCCATTCTAAATTAGAAACAGGTTGAGGGGTAACCTGCATTATGGTAATGTCACTAGCTGTAGACAGTTTTATTTTTACGAAAGCAAACTTAACACTCGGACTTCAGTCGGCAACAGAGCCGTCGCAAGGGCTGTGCGAAGTGTGCGACCGCACGGGGTCTCGCGCCTTTACGGGGCATCGCGGCTGGTGTGTGATTTTTTTTTTTTTTTTTAATAAATTAATACATTTTTTTGCATCACTGCACTTGACTCATCATGCTCCTTAAATGACAATTCTCTGTGTCAGTTTCATTATTTACCATTTCATGTCGATGAAAGCTTACCCAGATTTTTTATTTTTATTTTTATTTTAAGTCGTCATACGTAACATGCTCTGTCTCGCTGCTCACTCGCCTTTCCTAACTGTGAGATTGCTCTCAGGGTCTTTTTGACGATATCAATAATTGGCATCGGGGTAGCGAAGCTTTTCAAAGTTATTTAAAACTATTTTCGGACCTCCATGTCTCAGGAGAGACTATGCGGGCTCGCCCTTCTGTTTATCGAAAAGACGTTGCATCCAGGCTGGATTATAAGGATTTAATTGCTGAGTTTGCGGCCCAAAAGGCAAGGAAAGTGACCATCACCTAATCAATGAATGGTGAGCGGGAATCTGATGTTTTAAAGTTAAACTGCAGCAGGGCGTTTGTGATTGACTAGTATGAGAAAATATACTGCATCGTAATCAAATATTTAACTGTCGCGGGTGTCAGCGGATACTACGCCTTTGTAAATCTGAGATTTTTACATAGAAATGAGTCAAAATAAGCGATTGTCACCAGTGAGTGTGAGCCATTAGGTATTAGTGTTTGTTGAATTGTAATTCGTGACGCACTGTCATTCTTCAACATGCCAATATAAAGTGAAAGCTGTGCTGATTTGATGATAAAAGCCAATCGTTGTGCAGTTGATCTTTTTACCTTTGAAAGATTACGATATCCAAAAAATCATATTTGAAATTATTGCCACAATAATGCTGTTTTAGTCTAAAAAATGCATGCCATTTCACCGGGTATAACTAGAACAGCTATGTGCTCGCAACCTGACATGATTAATGCGCGTGCACGTGAGCAGGGCCTCGCGCATCAAGTCGACTCCGGGCCTCGCACCCCCCCTGCGACGGCCCTGGTCGGCAAAACCGCGTTTAAAAGAAAATTTTCTTAGGCGTATCAAGCAGAACACAGACAGAAAAAAAATTATGCCATTTTGTCAGCTACGTGAACAGAGGCGGTGTTAGACCCGAAAATTCCGGGGCTAATATCCCTCCCTTTATTGACAACAATTTGTCCTGGCTAATTCTGGATGGTTTTCCTTCATTAACACGTTTTCCATTTCAAGAATCATAAAGTGGCAATTGAAGACACGGCTTCTCTCCCCCATGCGATCTAAAAGCGACAAAATAATGGGCTACATTCAGTACAGAAAAATAATTTAATTATAATTAGGTCTATGCACCGGTACTCGGCGACGGCATTTCATTTTGATTATTCTTGAAATGGAAAACGTGTTAATAAAGGAAAACCATATAGAATTAGCCAGGACTAATTGTTAATAAAGGGAGGGATATTAGCCCAGGTCTAACGCCGCCGCAGTACGTGAATTCAGAAGCTTCTAAAGACGTTTCCGTTTTATGTCACAATTAACGTGAATGGGGAAATTCTTGATAATTGCAATGAGCAATGCAAGATGAGGGGAGCGGGACAGTAATTCTACCGACTGATTCTCGCATCTAAACGAATTAAAACCAAGTTGCTAATTGGGAAACGTAAATGGGAACAGGTTTGGAGAAGGTGTGGTGAAAGCAGGGCTAGGTAATCCTCCGATGGCAAATCCAGGGTGCAAGAGTTTAAAAATCAGCTAAAACGCTACGATGAGAGATAGAGTTTGGACAAGACATTTTTGTAATTGTTTAGATTATTAGCATTCTTTCAATTTAACGTTGTAGCGCAGTTACGTCTGTCAGCTCTTCTCTATCACTTCATGATCATTATTGGCAACAGGCTAAATTGCTTGATTGTTCTTAGGAGCATATAATACAGGAGCAGATTTAGGGTTGGCCAGTTGAGCCTTAAAAAGTGATGGAAGCTGCCCAACCTCGCCGACAATAGGTCTTTTGCGAGTACAGAACCGGAGCGCCCTCTAGTTGTGGTTGCTGTCCAGGCTTGTTGCTAGGTCTGCCAAGCCAGGGCTTCCGCCAGCTAGATTTTAGAGGGAACGAATGAGAGCATCCCGTTTTCTGGCTGTTTATTTCGTCAAAATATGGCCACCTTTAACACTTGGACTGTTCCAAAGTTGAAGAAGTATCTACAGGACCGTGGAGTGACCGTTTCTGGTCACAAGAAGGATGTTTTAATGACACTGCGCAGGTCAGTTTCAGATCAAGGACTGCTAGTAGACCCTGACTATTGTACAATTAGTGCTGAGGAAGAGTTAAAGAAAGGGTTGGAAAAACTGAACATCCATTGTGATATTTTTTCTCTTGGAGGACAAGTTGCTTTGGAACATGCATAATGTCAAATGTTTTGACATAATGCGCCCCTTTGACATTATGCATTGTCTTTACATTATCGGTTGTAACACGGCCTGTCTTGACTGAAGAAAGAGTAGACTACAATTTTAAACTAGGGAAGCAATTTCTAAAGAAATTGTGAGTGTGAATGCTGAAAGCTGAAGGCACACTGCGATGCTGTCTTGAATACAATAAAGTTTGAATGATTTGAATGTTTTAATGTTTGCTGACGCCACACTGAATAGCTGCCATGAAAATATGATAATGTTTGAATTATGTAGAATGCTTGAATGTTTATTAAAAAACTGAAAGAAAGAAAGCTGAACAAAGAAAGAATGAAAGAACAATGCTAACCATGCTAACCATGTCACTCACCTAACTAAGCTAATAATGCTAACATGTTACTCAGCTAACTTAGCTAATGGTGTTAGCACTTATGCTAACAATACTAACCATGCTAACCACATTACTTGGCTAACTTAATTAATGTTGTTAGCAGTTATGCTAACTGTCCTAACAATGCTAACTATGTTAACCATGCTAACCAAGTTACTTAGCTAACTTACTGAGTGTTGTTAGCGGTTATGCTAACTGTGCTAACAATGCTAACGATGCTAACCACGTTACACAGCTAACTTAGCTAATTTTGTTAGCAGTTACGCTAACCATGCTAACCACGTTACTCAGCAAACTTAGCTAATGTTTGCAGTTATGCTAACGATGCTAACCACATTACTCAGCTAACTTAGCTAATGTTGTTAGCAGTTATGCTAACTATCCTAACAATGCTAACCACATTACTTAGCTAACTTAATTAATGTTGTTAGCGGTTATGCTAACTATGCTAACAATGCTAACCACGTTACCAAGCTAACCTAGCTAATGTTGTTAGTATTTATTCTAACTATGCTAACCACGTTACTTGGCTAACTTAATGAATGTTGTTAGCGGTTATGCTAACTGTGCTAACAATGGTAACCATGCTAACCACGTTACTCAGCTAACTTATCTAATATTGTTAGCAGTTATGCTAACTATGCTAACAATGCTAACCACGTTAATCAGCTAACTTAGCTAATGTTGTTTGCAGTTATGCTGACTATGCTAACAATGCTAACCATACTGACCACATTACCTAGCTAACTTAATTAATGCTGCATTCGGTAACACGCCCCACGAGCCGTGTTTTCGAGACACGAATGGTGAATTCCGTTCTTTTGACCTCATGACCTCACTGTCCGAATGACCCTTCCTCGTACCTTCGACTTTAATTCACGACACGACTCGTGTTTACGAGTGTTATCGAATGCAGCATAATGTTGTTAGCGGTTATGCTAACTATGCTAACCATGCTAACCACGTTACTCAGCTAACTTAGCTAATGTTAGAAGTCGAATGAAGTCTCTAGGAGAAAGTATGCTGAAGTTATAGAGGTTCAAAGTAACACAAGAGTTTGAAGAGTTTGAAGATTGTTTCAATGCATTTCTATGGGACAAAAAATGTAGAAAAAAATTCATATTTAAAAAAGTATAAATAGTATGAAAGAGAAAAATAATAGCAATAACGTCCTGAAAAATCTAAACGTTTTGATATATGAATTGTTAATATAGCACAAAGTATGTAGGAGTAGTTTAACGGCGCGCGAAGAAGCTATTATAATAATAATAATAAATAATAATAATAAGTATAAAGAAAATGGCCGACATGAAAAACAATAGTCACACCAATAATAATAATGAATGCTTTCAGCATTCACACTAAATATAAAGAAAATGGCCGACATGAAAAACAATAATAAGTATAAAAACAATGGCCGACATGAAAAACAATAGAAGAATAAGAACGATTCGATTTAGGCCTATAAGACACATGACAAATGATATTTTATTACACAACTTTGGTACTTTTCCCCTAGCCCAGCTCATGACATATTTTTGATATTCTAGGGTAATATCATTTTTGCGAAAATTTCATTGCCTGAGATTGTGGGAGTAAAATTGCTCTGCTTTACGTTCCGCTCCTAATACTTTGCCAAATTGAATACCGAGCGTAACATTGGTTAATTCTGTACAGAGTAGTGCTGTAGCGAGCCAGATAAGTACCACTCTAACATCTAAGTTATCCTTACTGAACTAGCTGGCCAGTAGGCCTACCCATTATGTAACATGGGTTTATTAGCTAGCTCCTCAGTTGACTGTGGATTTAAAACCAAGGCTAGTTCAACCTCGAGAGTCTTTGACTCAGTGACTTAGGGAATATGAGTAATGGCGTTAGCTCAGTGCTATCGTAACGGGAGTTACCACGGTGCTAGTAGAAAATAAGTTTGTTTTCAATGAAATTACGCGTATCTGTTATGCGATAAATAGAATCTTATACTCTTGGTTGCGAATTTCATTTTCAGCTTAGGGCGCAGCCCGCGATTTTTAAATTAAAATTGAAAAAAAAAAATACCAGGAGGACCAAGTTGGAAAAAAATGATGGGAACGATAACTATTTGGCATGGCAAATGATATTATGATCTATAACCAGTGTTTGAGCTATACCTTTAACTCCAAAAACGTGATGTTTTCCATGCGTTCTCCTGTTTCCTGCTATATTTGTGGACCTATGCTATTGAATGTTTGGCAGAGGTACTGTGGTTGCCAGGGGCAACGCGGTTCTCGCAAATAATCTATTAGAGGAGTTCTAATCTGAATTATCTTCCCGGAAGCACTTCAAATGATTGTCGTTTATTTCAGACCGCTTGTATGTTTCAAGAAGAAATGGGATGCAACTGTATGTAAATGATGTTTGTGTCTCCTAATGAAAGTGTTGTGAAAGGGCAGAGCTGTCTTTCAAAGTTGTGGTCTCATGTTTGCCCTCTTGCACCCTGCCTTCAAATATTCACGTGTTGAATAATCATTCAGGGCTTTCATTAGCTACCCATTATAATTGTCAAGTCTCTTCAAGAAGTAATACACTCTTTTTGATGATTCATCATGCTCCTTTTATGTTGATACCAAAGATGCCAGTCTTGTATTTCTGTAATCTACATAATGCACTTGCTATGTTAGGCCATTTTTTTGGTATGAACGCCTTTTTTATGAAGAGATGGACACTTATGTGACATCACTGGTCATTGTGATATTCATCTACCATCATAACAATGTCTTGTCACTTGACTGAGAGAGCCCATAGTGCCGGGTAGAAAGGACACAAAAGTAGAAATGAACAAATAATTGACATTAAATAGCAAATTCTGCATTCATATCACTTGTCAATAATTCCTGCACTCATAATATGTTCTTCTTCCTTCAAAAACACAAAAATATGAAGATTAAGAGGCATTCAGCAGTGAGTTATGGCTGCTGTAGTGACTACATCCAAGCCAAACACAGTCATGTCCTCTTTCCACCTGTAATTTGTAATATTTCAAAATCATTCGGCCTCTGTATAGAAATGCAGTGAAATTCAAGTGTTGTGATTTTGAGGCAAGGTACAGATTGTCTTTCCTGGGTAGACAGTCAACTGAAGATTGCTTCTTGCCAAATAGTTTCTCACCAATGAGTTCTATGAAGATAGCTCATGCGTTTGGGATGCATTGAGTTGTACTCTTCATCATCTCCATTATTTAAGTTGTAACTTAAGAATCTGATGAGGGCCCTGGTAATGAAAAACTCCCCTCTTGGCCATGAAAGAGGCTAGAAAGGAGACAAAACTGGAGTGAGGAATCCAATGCATTTAGTAGTAAAGGTACAACATATGCACGTCAATCCCTTGCAAGGAGAGAAACAACACCAAAGGCTTTAAAAGATACGGAGCAACAAAGAGCCTATTGAAACCGAGGGCCACTGAACTGTTTGGTTTAGTATTAACCTTACCTTAGCATTTTCAAAGTTATGTGTCAAAGTGGTGGAAAGCACACTAACAAGCTCATGTTAACTATTAGGCAAGTGAACCATGCCTTAATGAAGATCAAATAGAATTTGATTAGCCAGGTCTCAGTTGATGACAATGTAAAAATATGGGCACATATGTTTCACAATCAGGGACCAAAGTTCATCTCACAGACCCCAAAAAATCAAATGTGGAATATAGAATCAAATCGATGCCTATTTGTTTACATATCTATTTGAAAATTTTGAAGCATTGAGTTCACAGGTTCTCCTAAAATTCATACAAATGACAATTTGCCTATTTCCACCTTTTTAACCAGTTCCGGAGAAGACATGTTTTTGACGGACAAAGAACATATACTCATAACATGGTACACAGTGTAATGTCCAGTGCATATACTGACACAGTATTCCTCAAGCGCAATCATATGAATATGTGGAGTCAAAATCATACATTACATCCAAACTTACCCCCCTCCTCTGTTGAAATATTAATAATGTAAAAAACATTCCTGGAGAAGACATTTTTTGACGGACAGAATGTCTTAGCAGAAAAAGTCAAGTTTTCATGAATCGATGCGTTTCTGACCCCCCCAAATATTATTGGTAGCTTAAAAAACCTTCCCATTTTTTAAATAATGATTGCACAAACCACTGGGTGCAGTGGTATTTTATTGGTGAGGAATACAAATGTATTTAAAAGAAAATGAGACACCAAAATGTCAAAAAAATAGATATCGTACTGTCAAATTTTCGACATTTGACATTTTTTCATCAAATAAACGGCTTCTGTAGATTGGTCAATGATAGCAGAACTAAAATGAATGATATAAGGTAACGTGGGGTAACTTTGACATACGGGGTAACTTTGACACCCTTTTGTTATGTGCATCTGAGTGTAATGTTTCATTCTACTATTCATTCCAGCGAATTCTGCATTTTGATTGGTTAACACCAGGTATCTATTCACCGGTAAACTACCTCGCACAGGGTCAAGACCTCGTCATGATTACACCTACAAAATAAGGCTACAGTTTGCATACAGTCTTACTCGCTAGCGAGCTAGTTGGCTACCTGGCTAACGATAGTATAGCCTGCGCGCCAATGTATTTAGCTACATAGCCAACTGGCTAGCGAGCTATAAAGGCTGCAGTTCGCTTTCAATGCGTACACTGTCATACTCATTAGCGAGCTAGTTGACTTCCTAGCTAGCAAGCCAAAGTGATTTTGAACTGTGTGTCATAGCTAGCTCGCCAATATTTTCGTAGGGGTGTTGTCAAGAGTCATGGTAGAATGGAGATAAACCTGCCATTTTTTTCGAGCACTCAGTATTTATTGTAGGCTAGATACCTGGAAATTTAAAATACCTCGTGTTCGAAAAAAAACTGTAGGTTTATCTCCTAAGTAGCATATTGAATGATCTTTCCTGAAGATATACAGGTGCTGTCATCTGGTCAGAATACCAGGTATCATATGACTGGTCATGTGACTTTCCTTTCCAAAATGGCGGTCTAACCCATGCGGTGCTGGATCATGTCCGGTAAGTTTGTTAAAAAGAACTTTTATTTCTAAACTGTACTGAAGTTTCACTTCCTTCTCAAAATATCAAACTTTAGGAGCATAAAATGTTCATGCAGTATCTTTCTTTTGGTGTTTAATATTTACTATAATTTTCTAAAATTTGCGGTTTTGGGGTAACATTGACAGCCTGTCAAAGTTACCCCATGGCCATGTCAATGTTACCCAAACTCACTTCGTCTCCATGTACTGGATCACAATGTATCAGTTACATGTTTGAAGGTACATGTTTGCATGCACCATGTCCTTGACCCTAAAGTACTCCATGAGTTACATGTACAAAACAGAATTGCTTCCAAAACCTCAGTGGATATATTTGGGGATCTGATAAGACTACTGTATATGGGTCAATCCAAGAAATTATGTTTGGGCCTATTTTAGGGTTGTTTTGACTTCAGAGAGCTATGGAAAAAAATAATGCACCATTCTTCCTGTTTCTAGTCTCATTTGAAAGAAAACATCCAGGGCTTCAAAAGAAGGGCAAATTTGCATATGTCGGCCCATAATTTCGTGAGTTATTAAACCCCAAAGTTAAAAAATTGCCCAAAATTGCCATTTTTGGGCCATTTTCACCTCATTCCAAGCCATGTATTGTCAAGCCAAATAGTGCTAGACCACCATAAACTTATTTTTTCCTTAGTGGGGAGTCATATCTAACATTTCCATGTGGTTTAGCCATTTCATGACCTACATTTTTTTCTCCTATATCTTTTAATTGGAATTTCAACTTGTTGAAATGCAAATTAATGATACTTATAGACCATCAACTAGCATTCTTAGAAGGTAGTCCCACTGTTCATATTACATCCAGCCAAGAGGGTCCCTATAAGGGTTACGTTCATAGAAATATTTTTTACATACATTGACCTGAGCCTGTGCCAGCTTGAAAAAATTATTTTTCAACACCGGCCTCGTCACTCAGGTTTCACTGACATTTACCCATACATAGAGCAAACTACTGCTAATTTCTTTACTTCCTACCATCCAAACAAAGTTATAAGGTATATGTAGCAACCCTAAACGTAAAATAATAAAGAAAATTAATTCAAGTTGGATCTATGGGGCATTGCTCGGTGAGTGAAACGCGAGTGATCATCCGACGCCAAAAATGTCGCGAGAAGAGGAAAGCGACTTCCTGTCAACCGGCGAAAGTAAACTACATCCGGGGTCCTTTGTAAACAACTCAGAGGATCTCAAGTTTCGATTGAGGCAAGTTTACGGCAGATTTTACGGCAAAATACAAGAGAAATTATTCAGAAAGGTAAGGAATTTGGATGAAATTCTAACAAAATATTGTTGAGGGGGTGTCTGGGTGTATGCAGATGTCTCAATTTGTACGGAAACGATGTATTTTGGGTTCTATGGGTTAAAACAGATCGGCGAGTGAAATTTCCAAGCCGGTACGGCCATTGGGTTGCGTGTTTGGAGCCATTTGCCGTGCCCAGCGTGGGTTTGGGGAAAAGTGATACGTGAGTGACCGGCCAGCCACCTTGCTGAAAATGGCCTCTGTGGCTTGAATTCCTGTATCCTTGGCTGTAAATCAATGTTAATTCTGTAGAATGAGGTGCCCCACGTGTGTTACTACCTTTTTAGGCCACGTTTAGGCATTTTGAGTCGACCTACCACCCCAAAGAAGGGCGGAATGGTGAAATTTTGTCAGAATTTTCACTTGTTGACCCCCCAAACGGCCTAATTTCGCTAGATTACATGCTTTTTCCATGTTATATATTCCTTACCACACCTACTCTTAATTGTTTTAGTGTGTTCAACCTATCCTGGGTAGTACAATATTGCCACTGTGCAGGCCTAAAGGTATTTGGCTACGCCGCGTCACTCACATTTCACGTACTACAATTATGGCCGCCACACACCTCTATATGCACAGCCCGGGAATTTTCACTTGTTAGTATTTTAGATAGGCCTCTTCTCTAATATCCTGACCAGAAGTAATGAACATTGTGCAATACCTTCACTGCTTTTAGGTACATTTTCCCATCGTCACTCGCGTTTTAATTTCTGTTTTTTTCATCAGAAAGGGCACCTCCACCCCATCCAGCCTATTCATATTTCACCAGAAGATGCCCCTATGGTACCCCTAACTTACACAACAGCCAATATGTAGATACTGCATACTTTTTTTTTATCAAAAATTTCTGGGGACTGTATTTTGGGTTTTGACTGGATATTTGCCCATATGGAAAAGTTTTTCTAAAAACGCATATGACTCTTATATGTTTCAACAGAATATCATAAGGAACCTATAAGGTGCAGAACCTACATACACAAATTTCATAATATTTCTGTCTTTTCAATCATATATGTCATATACATCCTACATACAACTAAGGCCTTATAGATTTTCATGAAGTTATAACATAGGGAAATTGTACTACTTTAATATGAATGCCCATCATATCTCATAGCTTACCAGTTTAAGGCCGTACTTCATTCATTTGCCCTTATCTTGTTCTAAGTATAATCCGAAGCCTAAAATCATTTAAACCTCAGATGAAACACAACATTAAAATTACACACACAAGCACACATTTTAATTACAAAATTATTTATTAGAGTGTATTCAACAAAACAAAGTTGCATTTTCACATATCACTGTATTTCACCTTCCAAATCCCTTAAATGATCACTAAATTTCATTTGTGACCATTTCTCCATACTTTGTCACATAAGAGTTTTATATTTCTGAAGTAACAAGCATAAAACTTTCCAGAATGAATTATTCATCTGCACAGTGTTGGCGTTAAGGGTCAAAATCTGGGGGGAAATCCCCCCCCCCCTCCGAAAAATTGGGGGATTTCGGCCAAAGGAGGGGGGGTGTGGGAATCTCACAAATTACTATGCAATTTATAGCCAATGATCAGTACACAACTGCACAAGACAGTGTGCCCTGGCTTCCCCTAGTGGTGGAATTAAGCTCCTACAGCTTTATTCCAGGCAAGTGAATAGGTGGAAACATGACATGACCCGATCTGCCAATACCACATGTAAAAAACCGATGCGGGAATTTCCCGCGGAGAAATTTTTTGTTTGCGGGATTTTGACATCAAGTGCGGGAATCTCGCAATCGCGCAGCTTAGCGCAAACACTGCATCTGCATTTCAGCTTAAACACAGTTCATGTTAATCTGTGTTCATTAACAAAAATGTGTTATGATCTGTTTACAAACAACAGGACCAGACTGTTCACAATTCATGTAAACACATGGTATAACAATGTCATTGCTGTCAACTGCTCTTTTAAATCCAGTTGGAAAATTCACAGTCCTCATAAAGGTCAGTGATATTTTGACTGTGCATCCTCGAACCAGCTTTTGTACAGTACAATTTCCAAACTGTCCAATTGTATATAGGTGATGCTGGTCATCACTGATACAGATAAAGTATGACACCTTGAAAATACTGCCATCTCTCAGTATCACAACAGAGTTGTTCCTTTTTTTTGTCTTGGTGTACGTCTGGCTGTGAATGACCTCTCCATTGACAACTATTCGGTTATAGTACCTACCAGTAGAGGTGCTGGGTACATCTAGCACTCCATACAATGCATTCAAATCATTTTCTGACACTGGCCTAATCTTTGGCACTCCAAGTGCAGTCACCCTTTCATATCTAGCACAGTTCCTTACATGACGTTTACAAGAAGTCATTTCTGCGTAGAATGCTTTTTTTTCAGGTGAGACATCATTGGATAAGCAGGCCTTAGCTATACGTGGCAATGCACGAGACCATGCTACCCTTTTGCAAATCTGCTGAGGCACCGCGTTACTGCTTTTGACTTGTTTGAGCAAGTAGCCATTATAGTTCTCAAACATGAAAGCAGACTGAGCCCAGAGAGGACCCAAATTCTCAACACTCTTGGTCAAATGCAGGAGTGAATGGACATTGAAGGTCATCTGATCTTCGCCATACAAAAACTCAACTGATTTCACAAAAAGCTCAAGAGCTTCATGAGCATGGTCAATATCCTCTTGGCTAATGTCTGAACCAAGCAAAATGCTTACAGCCTCCACAAGTAAAGCCCAGTGGTAAAGATACATGTTTGGAAGTATCCCCCTCAGGACTGGCAAACTGTAATATAAAAGCCAGTTCTGCCATTCATGAGCTTTCCAAAACCTTCGCTCAACAATAGACCTTGGGATTCGGGAAAAACTGCTTGGAGGCCTGATTGCTAGAAGATTTCCGTCCACTCTTGCTGTGTTCAAACCAATATACCATGGTTGACTGCAGTTTTTGGAATCAAACCATAAAGTGGCTATTTGCCGACGAACCCCCAGCAACACACAATGCATGTAATCAGGGACCATGCCATTGATCAGGTCAAAATTGGGTAAGACCACAACTGGAGATGGCCCTTTTATGCCCAAAATGATCTGTCCTGTATTTTTGGCAATCTGACCTATTTCAACAGATGTGTTGTGATCTCTGAGATCTGGCATCTCCTCCAAACAAGGATACACACGCACAGTCCCATTGCCTTTTCTCAGTCGAACACCTGGATGAAGACAGTGGCCACACCCATACTCTCCATTAAACTGCTTGAAATTTTGCAGCCACGGTCGTGCAACAGCATCACATATAGCACATAATGCATAGACCTTTGTCGTTTTGAATGAGTGATCCACTGGATCTTTCCATTGGAGACCTGTCAGTCCAAGACTTTTGCATTCCTCCACAAAAGGTTTGAGGAAGCTAGACATCAATGGTTTAGATGACCCAAACCACAAGCCACATAGTATGATGTTTTTATCGCTTTCCTCTGGGGGTACTTCATTAACAGAGCATAGTAAGGGCCAGATGCTAAATTTAGACGACTGAAACACAGGCACTCCGTCGCAACTGAATGACAAGGAAACGAAAGAATCACTAACTGATCTCAGATTTTTGTACAACTTCCCATCAGAAATATCTACAATTCCATGTCTGTTTTGGTCACTGTTAATTTTTGTTATGGATTCATTCTCCAAAAGACCTTTAAGTTGATCCCTGAAAGGTATACAAATAAAAAACTGACTCAGCTCTAAACTTTGTGTCACAGTTTGGGTTGATGAGCAAATCTGGCATTCTAAATCACTGTCTTTTGACCTTGCAAGGCCAATGTATGAGCTGCAAACACCACAATAATGATGATATTCTGATGTGTCAACAAAATCTTTAAATGCCTTCTCTAGCATGCACTTGCTACATGGAATGCTCAAAGGATCCCAACAACGTAACCTTAAGAGTTTCAGCAGGTCCTCCATTAAAGCCCCTGTTCCCCTGTTCAGGGAAAATGCAAGAATGTTCAGCCAACTGGTATCCCTGACATGGTCATTTGAGGGACCTGGAGAGGCATTGTTTGATTGGTTCGTATTCTGTAACAAATGGGAAAGAACCAAAGTATGAGTGATAATAAGCGAAGTCCAACTGTACCAAAACAAATGTGTAATAGTTTAAAAATTGGTATTCTTATTTTTCACCTTTTGAATTTTTAGAAACAATGCATTATGTGATGATTTAAGCACCAGATCTCAAGTCCACTGTTATTGTGACATGTTACACACAAGTATGTGACAAAATGCCAACAAAAATTGCATACAATATTCCTCATTTACACATAGTCTGAGATAAATTTATCATGCACCTGTACTTCTGATGAGGTCCACTCCGCTGCAGTTTCTGGTAATTGTGACATAGGGCTGCCATCCTAAAAAGAACAACAGTCTTTAATATCGTTACCCTAATAAACTAATGGCATAAGTCATTTTTTCTAGTTTTTGGGAAAACACAAAAAACTTCACTTGTAAAATAGCCTAAGTCAAAATACAATGGCCTTAGTGACACTCTTGACATAGGCCATTGTTTTAAATGGAGAAAAAAGAGCATGATCCCTTCAAGTAAGGTTTCAGACAACTTTACCAGAGGTGGCCAGCATCACAAAGAGCTGATTTAGGACAAAAAGTCATTTTGCTAAAAAAGTGACTTATACCATTAGTTTATTAGGGTGACGATATATATAATTTAAACTGTCAATATGTGAAATAGAATGCAATAAAACAATAAAAGAACATGTTTACCTGTATTTCGGCAATATGCTGCTCTGTCCTCAGTGGTTGACTGACCTAGATGAAGGGACAACATGAACTAATAACTGTGAATGTGAAAGACAATGTTACTTAAAGGTCCCCTATTATGCCACCAGGTGCACAGCTAATTAGCCATGATGAGCCAGTTCAAAATCTCCCCTTCATGACATCACAAGGGGGAGTGACCACCCATAATAATGAAATCTGATTGACTGCTTGGCTGAATTTGATTAGTTCTTCTTGCCTCTGGTTGGTTAATTCCCCATATTATGTCAAGAGGGGAAAGAGTTTGAAATGGCTTGTAATAACTAATCGACTGTGCACCTGGTGACATAATAGGGGACCTGTAAGGCATACAGATTCAAGTATTAGAGTTGGTTATTTTCAAAGTAAGAAATCTCACCTCATTGTCTGGTGACTGGGACTGTTCTTTCCTTTCGGGTAGCTGTGTCATATCCTAAAGAAGGCAATACATCAGTTCATGTCCAAAATTAGAGTTTGGTAATCCACTGTATCCAAATTTCTTATTAAAAACTGGCGGACATTCAAACTAATTTTTTTTACCTGGTTTTCACTTAATGGTGTTTCTCTTGTGGTTTCTGGAAGCAATAGTACATCACCCTAAAAGATGGGATATAAGTATTCAATTATACAAAAGGAAAAAAATAGGCATATATCCATAGATTAATATCATTACTCCAAAATGTCTACCTGTAGGCCTGAATCTGTGCATGTGGATCCCTCAGTCCCCTTGGGTGAGTGCAAAATGTCATCATAAGACTAGGGAAACATACAAAAGAGGGAGAGACAACAAAAAAAGTCAAATATAAAGGTGGATAATGTAGCCTAGTTTATTTCCAATAGGTAAGGAAAGCTTCATTTTAATTGTAGCTGATAAACCTTTGCCATGTGAATGTACTACACATTTCACAATTTTTTAAATGTAGCCTCACTTTCCTTTCTTAGGACTTACATCATTAATGGCACTCTGGAAAGTTTTTCCTTCCAAGTCATGTAGATCATTTCCGATTTTCCTGAATGATTTCAGACAAAACATTATGAGAGAGAGAGAGAGAGAGAGAGAGAGAGAGAGAGAGAGCGAGAGAGAGAGCTCTCCAGACTGCTTTACCATTAGTCAAGGTAATAGGCATAGGCATGAGTTCCATATACATATCATAAGTTCTAAACCTTTTTTGAGTTGCAAACTCTAGGCTTTTCTTCAGGAACCCTCGCACTTTTTGCATACAGACAGTATAATAGATTCAATTTTATCATGCATGACCATGAACAATGCAAAGCTAATTGAACAACACAATGACACAGGACTATTTTATTTGAAATAAAACTATTAGCCAACAAACGCTGCCTATAATTTTACTCTCTCTACGTTGGCCTATGTAAACAATAAACTGTCTAAGGTGAAGAAAAAACGTGATTGTATGCATGTGTTGCAAATGGTTATGGATACTAAACAAAATGGATGAGGAACTATGGTTCAGTATTAAAATGTTATTTTTTCACACTAATCTGGCGAACCCCAGAAAATATTCCGACTACCAGGACGATACCACTGGTCTGGATTACAAACCAAAAACAATTTTCCCCCATGACTCAGTCTACCTTTTTTTTCCACCTGGTCCGAGTTCGACTAGGAATCTGTCTTTCTTCCTCTTGACAACTGTGAAAACAGTACAATTTACGTTTCGGCATTTTTTAATGCATTCTGTAACCCAGTAGTCTATTTTCTTAGTAAATGGTCCGTGAGATGATTGTGTTTGAACCAGTTGGCGGGATCCGATGAAAAGCCAGATTGCCTCTGGGTTTGCTGGGAAGATAACAGCAGTTGAAGAAAGAGCTGCGCATTACTTTGAACGAATCTTCAGAAACATCGCCAGAAGCTTAAGGTAGGAAGAATTTGACTTACTCAGGTAGCAGTGTTAGTCGCCTACAGATTTATGTACTGTATTTAGCCTTTTTATGCACTGTAGTCGGTTTGTTGAAATTTCTTAATGCTAGCCTATCAGAGTTACGAGAGTTAGCATGCTGGCAGCTAACGTTATAGTCCAGTACTTGACTTTAGACCCGTTTGCAAAATGGTGTTGGGGGAATTTCTCACTGTATCTTAGTAAATGGATCCCTGTAGATGACAAAATACCGAGGTGCTTGTATGCCACATTGCCACGAATGACGTTACGGCCAAATCAAATATGGCCACCGTCGGCCATGATGAAAATCTAACTTTTTTTGTTTTTGAGAGTATTTGCGTGTGTAATAGCTCTAATTATACTAATTTTGAGGTGCAGAATTCATTTCTGTTATTGTTTTTACATTTTGGGGATAATCTGAACCTTAAATTGCCAAAGTCAAGTACATTTATGTACATTGTTGACATTGGTAATTTCAAGAAAATAGTATTTTTATCAAATAAAAGGCAAAAAAAAATATGCAGTATAGGTATAATATAATATAGGTATATGGGGGTTTGGTGAAGCTTTTCAGTGTGATTTTTGATTTTCTTTTCTTTCTGCTATTTCTTTCTGCTATACCATAACTTCTATGCCTGAAGTTCCCAAGGAAACATGGAGTGATGATGAATTTCTTGTCTTCCATGCTCCGTGATGAGGTACAAACACATCTATAATACACTGAATGTCTCAGAATGTCACAGGACAAAAGGAAGGGGAACGCATGTGGCGTACTGATGCAGCATCAGGCATAGATATCATTGGCATGATCCGCGACACACCCATCCCTCAACAAATTGACAAGTTCTGGGCATCTCAAGAAAACGAGGAGGAACCTACAGTCTGTTGTCTCTGATGATGAGGTGCTTCCAGCTAAAAGAGCAGGCAGTGAAGAGATTCCTGACCTGTTAAGCTCGATTGAAGAGGCAGACAGCAGACTGGTGGTGCATGTGGAGTGGGCTGTTTCATGTGTGAAAGGGCGGCAGAGTTGTCATTGTCTCAAATGATACGGACACCTTTGCACTACTTCTACACTACACCCCATACTTCCAAGCACAAGGGCTGAAGGAAAAATGGAAAAAGAGTATGGCACTGGTGAAAAGCGGCACATGCTTTCACTACATTAAGCTGTTTCTCATCTTGGAGCACCACTGGCCAAGACAGAGGTCAAAGCCCACATATTAACAGGCGGCGACTGCATGAGCAAGGTGGGAACCAAACATGTAGCCATGACCTGTGACCCTGTTCAGTATCTGACAAATTTTGGAGAGACTGATACATTGTCAGAGCAAAATATTGCGCTAGCAGAAAAATACTTAATGCGTGTCTGAGCAGGAGCCAGGTCACATACAACTGCTGAGACATTTGACCGACTGAGGTTAGAAAATTATACCAGTTCCGACACTGGAATTGATGCTCTCCCTCCTACAAGCAGTGTGATCAGAGGCCACATCCACCGAGGATCCTTTTTGGTGCACAGAGCATGTAGACTTCTCACTACAGATGGTGAGCATGAGGCAAGACAAGATCCAGCAGAACATGGATGGCAGGAGCACTTTGGTACACTGCCACCTCCAAAACGTCTGAAACCTTTGCCAAGGGGCCTGCTCACAGTATGCAAGTGTGCGGGCCAGTGTGACATGCGGCGCTGTGTGTGTCGTTCTGCTGGTGTTCCATGTGTCATTTTCTGTCATGGAAAGATAAGTAATTCATCATGTAAAAACATGCCACTGAAAGACTAACTAGAACTTTAAAGGGAATTTGTTTATTGACTATGATTTTATGATTTCATTTTCATGATCTTGTGTCCTATTTTCTATGTACTTTAATAAAAAAGTGAAAAGTATAAGTAACTCTTCAATTATTTATTGAATCATGGCACTGATCTTTGCATGTATCATGTGTATGGGTTATAACAGTACATAAACCTTATGCATAAGCGAAGTCACATTGATGATAAAAGATGTCATTTTGTGTACCAGCCAAGGTTGGTGTACCAAAATTGCAATTTAAGGTCCAGATATTCCCAAAATGTAAAATCAATGACAGAAATGAATTTTACACCTCAAAATCAGTATAATTAGAGCTATTGCACATGTAGATACTTTTAAAAACAAAAAAGTTTGTTTTTTTTTTTTTAACGTCATTCGTTGCAGTGTGGCAGACAAGCACCTTGGTATTTTTTCATCTACAGGGACCCATTAACTCAGTTAAAGTGAGAAATTCCCCCAACACCATTTTGCAAACGGGTCTACAGTCAGGTACAGGACTAAACAGACTGTAGGTTCCTCTTGTTTTCTTGAGATGCCCAGAACTTGTCAATTTGTTGAGGGATGGGTGTGTCGCGGATCATGCCAATGATATCTATGCCTGATGCTGCATCAGTACGCCACATGCGTTCCCCTTCCTTTTGTCCTGTGACATTCTGAGACATTCAGTGTATTATAGATGTGTTTGTACCTCATCACGGAGCATGGAAGACAAGAAATTCATCATCACTCCATGTTTCCTTGGGAACTTCAGGCATAGAAGTTATGGTATAGCAGAAAGAAATAGCAGAAAGAAAAGAAAATCATAAATCACACTGAAAAGCTTCACCAAACCCTGAATATACCTATATTATATTATACCTATACTGCATATTTTTTGCCTTTTATTTGATAAAATACTCATTTTCTTGAAATTACCAATGTCAACAATGTACATAAATGTCCTTGACTTTGGCAATTTAAGGTTCAGATTATCCCCAAAATGTAAAAACAATAACAGAAATGAATTCTGCACCTCAAAATTAGTATAATTAGAGCTATTACACACGCAAATACTCTCAAAAACAAAAAAAGTTAGATTTTCATCATGGCCGGTGGCCATATTTGATTTGGCCGTAACGTCATTCGTGGCAGTGTGGCATACAAGCACCTCGGTATTTTTCCATCTACAGGGATCCATTTACTAAGATACAGTGAGAAATTCCCCCAACACCATTTTGCAAACGGGTCTACAGTCAAGTACTGGACTATTAGTAACTTGAGTCATAATCTTTGACATAACCCTTGGTTAGTGTATTTAGCTTACGTTTGATTAATTAATTATTTTTCTATGTTCCATTGGTTTTATACAGTTAACGTTACTTTCATTTTTAAAATATCGATTGTGCTTATCTGTCACAAGCTTTGCAACTAACTTCGATGGCAATATGCGTCAACGACATTGTACAATGCGGTCTTCCTATGCTGTCCTTTATGGAGCCTAATTGATGCTCGCGGAACTAGACACCTAGCTAACAACTGTTCTGTATAAAGTTTAATGTCAAATAAGTCTCCAAAGCGTGTCTTTCTTGATTTTACTTAAGTTTCAGGTATTCATACAGAGCATTTTCTTTTTCCGTTGTAAAACTAACTGGTAAAAACATAAAACTCACAGAATTTATAATGTTAGCTGATCTACTGAGATCCGTATGCGTGCATTCTATTTACATACATCGGACCGAGAGCAAGCATTACTACCCATTGACAACTCTGTGCACTGTACAGACAAAAAATTTAAATTAACCACAATTCAAAGTTTTCGAGAATATATCCTGACACAAAGTATATAATCATAGACAAATAATGACCACAGCTCAAACGTAATAGAGGAAGGTTTTTGTCCGCCAACGAATACATAGTGATTTATGCGAGAACGATTCAAGTACAAACAGGCAGCTTGATTTTCGCTTGCCTAACATAACATGTAGCCTATAAAATAAAAGGCCACAAGGTGGCAGTATATACCCAGTTAAGGCAAACTAAATGTGAATTTAAACTAAGACAATGCATTCCTTAGGGAAGGCAGCACACTTCCTGAGTGAAATCTAATGGAACAACCTTAAATGCCGCAATCTAAATTCACTAGGATGCCTCTTTTTATTCCCTAGAGATAATAATGAGAAGGCTTGCAGTGGTGCAGTGGGTCAATGGGGAGGATGCTGGAATGTACAGTGAGGTGAAAACCGATGCCATGCGCAAATATGATGACACTAAAATGGATGAAGATGGATACCCGCACACTGACTATTTAGCTGTGGTGGAATGGCAGAAAGGCAAAACACCAAAACATGGCTGGCCAGTATACAGTGCCTCCATCAGATTGTGAGCAGTAAGTAGACCTTATTCTTTTTTTTTTTTTTTTCTCTTAACCGAGTTGGTGCCGAAGCTGTTGCAATGTGTGATGAGTACAATTATGGCAGTTTTCTAATCACCATTCCACAACAATATATGCCTAATAATACGCATGCACAAAATTAATAAAATTTAAAATGTTTTCTTTATTGTAGAGTGCCTTAATCTGATCTCTGCATACCATTTTGAACTATTTCAGACAATCGATTTCATACTAATGGTAAGATTAAAGAATTCCTTCAGTTGGAGTGTGAGAGTGACATGCCACTCCCAAGGAAAAGGACCTCTGTACCACCATCAAGATACACTGACTCAGATGAAACTGATATTGAGGATGCACCAGTAAGACTGTCTTCCACTGCCATTGAATGAATTTCAAGCATATAATCACACACCATGTACTTAAACATAAATACTACCTTTGAAACATTTGCACTTCAAAAAAATCATTGGTATTTTTGAATAGTTGCACCGATACCGATACCAGTATCGGGTATCTGCCCGATACCGCGTTAATATGCTCGTACTCGTACTCGTCCACATTTGCCGATACCACGCACCGATACCACTTAATGTAAGACGCAAGGTAACTGCCTGCTCACGGTCGCATAGGCTGCAGTATTTTGTACTATCTGACTTCTATGTCTAGGGGGAGACAGCGAGTTAGAAAAAATACGAGAAAGAGAGCTTTATAGTCATCACATCACATGCAGGCATACGCGCATACACACAAGAGGTGTATAGCAAAGAAGTACATGTAGGCAACAACCGTTACAGTACTTAAGTAGTTTTTTTGAGGATTTGCACTTTTTACTTTTTTTTTTTTTTTTTTTTTACCGGTACTTCTACTCTACTACATTTAAAAGAAAAAAAAAGTATACTTTCTCTTCGTTACTTTGACACTGGCCACTTCACTACACGTAACAGAATAAAATATGTATATAATTCATCATTTAAGGATTATCTGGATGCGGCGTGTTCAAGAAGAACAACGGTGTTCGGCAGGGTATCTTAAGCGTTTTGTGCAGATGTTTCTGCCAGCGGACATGGAGCTTCAAATTTATGCACGCAATTACAATATTTTATCACTAGATGGCACACCCGGATCAGTTATTGAATATTTACAAGCAAGCCGAGCTCGCACAAGCACACACCCACAATCACACACAGAGACTTAGAATTGTGAATCTTCTTATTTTACTACAAATATATTAGTAACATATGGTTACCTTAAACATTTTAGTTGTGGTTAAGTTAAATATTTTTCATTTGTCATTTGTGTAATTGAAATATGGCGATACCAGACACTTTAATTGATGCCTTGTTTGCTTGGAAAGCTATTATTGACTTTAGTTGGATTGAGAATGCCTATGAATGTGTGTAGAAACTATCTGTGCCAATCAATAGTTCTACTGACTTTTTATGAAGTTGGGTGTGTTACCTTGCCTATGCAGAGAGTTTACTTTTCATTTGTCAAGCTTCAGTAATATTTTGCCTCATTTGATGGCAGCGCTAGTTCAAAGGCTTTTTGTCGGGCCTAAATACAGAAAGATTTTTAGTAGTTAGGCCTACTCTTTTTTTTTTTTGTTGGAAATAGCCATGCGTGAATTGTTTGATATTGGCCTCTTTTAGGCTTGTTATAAAAAGAAAATAAAACCTGTACTCTGAAATTGTCATTGTCTTTTCCTGGAAAACATTTCAGAAATATCGATATCGGTACTCGGTATCGGCAAGTACACAAAATAAAATACTCGTACTCGTATCGGTTTTTAAAAAAGTGGTATCGGTGCATCCCTATTTTTGAACCTCGGTTATATTATTAGATAAAACAGTAAGACTGACCATGAGAAAAAGGCTTGACCGTCACACTTCCGTTGCCTTTTCTTGGTAACTGTAGTAGCTTGGTATCTCAGTAAAGATCCCTTTAACCACGTAAGCAGGAACTCTAGACCCTTGTGAAAAAAATTATATTAACTTGCACTGGATTCATGTTCACTTGACTTGTTTCTTTTTCCTTCACAGACCCAAAGTAAAAGGGCAGTGATTCCCAAACAACAAAAAAAATGTTGCCAGAAGGTTTCTTCATGAGTATCAAGCCACAACTTCGACAGACACTCAGAAGAAGCTGAAAGAAATGGAGGAGGAAAATGAAAAATTGAGAAATGACAATGAAAAATTAAAAAGGATGCTTATTACAGGCACGTATTACAGTTGTTTTATTATTGTGGCAAATCATGCTATCAGTCTGTATTCTGTATTGTTATTTAACTTAGTTTTTTTTTTTTAGTTAAGATGCCTCTGAGACAAAGAAATTCATTTATGGTGATGATCTTGCATTAATATCAAGTATGAGAAGAAACTTGAAACTTATCCAACATCTGTAACACTCATCACTGAAATTGCTTTATAACACTCTTCGCTGACATGGAATTCATGAGCTTGCATAACCATATGTAGACCTGGGAGGTAGCTGAGTTGGTAAGTAGGTATAAGAGGCTACTTTATCATGTCTTATTGTTTTTTTTATCTTTGTATTGTTTTTTTTTTTTTTTTTGCATTAGAGCTACCAGAGCTGATAAATGAAGTCAAGATGGCCCTGAAGTCTCAGTCTCCATCTTCATCGTCAGTTGGCTCTGACTTGGAAGGTGGACATATTAAACAGCCCTCCCCACCAAAAGCAGTGTCCAGAGGACAGGTAGTTTACTGTTTTATCCTGTCAATTATGACTGCACTTTCCAATGCACCATTAAGTAATCAATTGCTATATAAAACTATTGTTGCCCTTGGCAACAATGCTAATATTTTTTGTACTTTTTTGAAAACAGATGGAAATTTTTCCTGGATCTAAGGTATTCGTTGACAGTCTGGCTTGGGCTGTGGCCCAGAATGCAAACTCCGCCTCCTGTTTTGTGAGAACACTCCTGACAGCAGTGTTTCCAATGGACGTGCTCCTTGTGAGCAATCTTCGTGGAACATCCAGGGATTCTGGGATGCACCGCCAGGCTCTTGACAAAACAAAGGTGGATGCTATCTACAGTAAGTATAAAATCAGTTCAGAGTATTGTAATAACGTAGATTGAGTATCTTTGATACATATCATATTCATTTGTAGTACGTTGTAGTATAAGTATAGTATCAGTCACTTAGTTGACCCTCTTATCCACAACCATTTTACAGTGAACAGGAGCAGTACCCCTGGAGTAACTTGGGTTAAGTGACTTACTCTGACACAATAGTGCCTGGCCACCACCGCTATGCTGCAGTTGATTGCTCTAACTTGATGTTAATTGTGGGCCTCCTTGCTTACCAACAAGATAAATGTTTTGCTTTTTGTTCATTTATTGTTTCACAGGAGCAACGTTGCAAAAGTGGCCTCACGTCGTGCCCTCCAGCATTGGTGCAGCCATCAATGCCAAGCTTACTGAAATAAGGGGGAAGCAGAAAGCACAAAAAAATCTAGAAACCTTAATGCTCTTTGATGATTGAATGCCATGACCATTTGTTCAAGTTCTATACATACTTTGTTTTTTTTTTTTTTCTGAATTTTTTATTTTCGGTTAGAAGACAATCAGTAAAGCAAATCGTGTGACTTCAGGTTTGCTGTTCATGTGGAGTAATATGATTTTGTGTTGAAATACTATTAGAGTTTGCTGAAATAAAAGTGTTTTTCATCACAATTTTGTCAGTGACTAAATCATGTACAGTAAGTTTATGTAAGTCAGTGACTAAAATCATATACAGTAAGTTTATGTAATATTGACTGAAATCATATAAGTGTATGTAGGGATGTAGCTATATTATTGCTGTAATATGAGGAATTAGTAGGAAACACATAAAGCTTGAAGAACAGACGCACAATTTTCCTATTAAAAATATATAAAAACTGTATGAAATGTATGAAAGGCACACAAATCACTTTAAATCATATATGACTTAAATAGGACTCCCATATGATTCACTATAAGGACTTAAAATGATTTGTATAGGAATATCAGTTATGTCCTGTATTTTTTTTTTACTAATATCAGATATCATTGCGTACTTTTGACATGTAAAACTCATATAAGACTTCTTACTGCAATCATATATGATCGAAAACTTCCCTATAAGTTTGAAGTGTGTTTTTTAGTAAGAAAGTGGCCATAATTGGTCTGATTTTGTCTATGACATGTATTGGACATATAAGAAACACAAAAGGTAATTCTGCCCGATTTAAGTAAGGAAGATGTATGGTTGCTATATATGAACCATGCAGTTTTTTTCCATATGGGAATCATCCCAATATATATTGACTTCGGCATAGTTTGACGTCCAACGGAAGTTGCGCATTGCTACTTTCGACCCCTCCAGTCGGGATGAAAGTAGCACACGGGCCGGACAAAAGTAACGTGATGAAATTAATTGGAATCTTTTAAATTACTGTCGTTTTTCATTAAAAAAAATCAAACAATGTCTTTGCTAACATGCAATTGTAAACATACAATGCACTTTATCTAAAAAAAATCTTATTTCATTTTAAATGAATGAATTTATTTAATTCAATCATAAAAATGACATTAAAACAGAAACAAAAACAATCAGACGTTTGTTTTAAACATTTTCATTTGCTTCAAATGTTTCAAAAGTAAACGTGAACATGTATAACGTGCAATTGGTCGATTTATAAAAATTATGAAATTACTTTTCTCATTATCACAGTTGTGACAGATATAATGAGCTGCACCCTCAGTGCATGCCTCATGTGACCACAGCAGACAAAAGATGCACTGCGCCCACACTTCTCCAGGCAAAGATGAGGCAAATGTCTCCCCACAAACAAGACATTCCTCATCATTGCCCTGAGAAATTGTGGTTGCAGTGTGTCCACCAAACAACGTTTTCTTTGGGCGTTTTGAAGAGGACTGTTTTTTCTGGCCCCTCTGCCGACTCTCCTCCTCCAAAGCAGCTTTTACTGGGGTGTCGGTCAGTATTGCTGTTGACCTGCAACATTCAATGAGATGATAGTCAGAATCAGCTTGTTTTTATACAAGCAAGAAAATCAAGACAAGTTAAAAACGACACTCTGCTCACCTCTTTCTGCCTCTTTTATTTTCTTTCCTCAAGCCAGCCTTTGGATATGGGCGAACCTCTTCTGGACTGAACCTCTGTATTGGCGTGCCGCTAGATGTTCCTGGAACCACAAGCATACCTGGATAGATAATATTTCCAAAAAAAATGCTTGGCAAGGCTCAACATGCACATTTAAAGACACACAGACACAAACTCTCACCATCTACAGGAATGGCAGACTCATGGGGATGCAGCTCAAATGGGCTCTGGCTAGGTTGGTGGTGTCTTCTGGTGATGGAGGCGGACATTGGTGATGAAAGAGGCGCTGGTGATGGAGCAGGCGCTGGTGATGGAGCTGGCGCTGGTAATGAAGAGGGCGCTGGTGATGGAGCTGGCGCTGGTGATGGAGCTGGTGCTGGTGCAGGACAGTCGGTCACAAAAGCTGGTGCTTCAGAGGACCAAAACCTCTCTAGCGGCTGAAGGCGGTGGGAGCAGTGGGGTGGAAAAGACAGGTACAATGCCATGTGACTTGCAAAGTCAATAGCTACCACAGAGAGGTGTGATGGATGATTGTCAAAGAGTAACACGACTCAGTCACGGATGTGTCTTGCAAAATGCTGTAAAATGCCAAGAAATCTGTCTCCTGCATCACGATCCATTGTAGAGACCAGTGCAGCCCACAGGGGCCATCGGATGAAGTGGTCCTGGAACTTCTTCCTTGGGAAGATAAAGTAAGGAGGAACAAATTTGCCTTGTGCGTTGGCAGCAAAGGCAACAGTCGCAATGTCCCTCTTTCCCCAGAGGTCACAGCACCGACCTGGCGCTGCCCTTGGTGGAAATGATTTGTCTGGCACTTGAACCGTTGTGGTACCTGAAATAATAAATGGGAAATTAGTATTGCTGTTGCTGTTACAAATCACTGTTGCTTTTAATTTAATATAAATGTTTACCTGTTTCATCCATGTTCCAGATGTCCTTTGCTTCAAAAATTATAGCGGGTGAGGACAGTTAGGTTTTTAAAAAATAACATCACGCGTTGGTCTTGTTGAAGCTGGTGGGCAGGACATGCTGGTGGCTTGGTCGACGGATGGACAGGGTTTTGTTGCGCTTCGAGGAAGGAGGGTGAGCCAGGCCTTCCCTGCCATCTGGTTTTCTCCCATGAACAGGTTTTGAGGCCAATATTTTTCAGCCAGCTCATATGACTTTCGCACCTAAAGCAGCAGGAAAAAGGTTAATTGAGTATGTTCCTACAATTAAACTGATTTTTTAAAATGTGGATTTATTAAAAAATTTGCTTGTAGTATGACTCTAGCTATACATTGAACTCACACTTCTAATACATAAATAAATATTGTCAATGACATAAATAATGTCAAGTTAATTTAAAAATGAACAGGCTGACTTTGATGTAGGCAAATGGCGGTAGTGGTGTAGCTCTGTCTGCAGTGTTACTCCAACCTCTTTAGGACTCAGGCCAAAATATATATCAGCTGCTCTCTTTATATATGCCTGCTGTCTCTTCTCCTGTTCTTCTGTGAAGACTTTATTGTGAGCCCTGTACCCTGGGGCTCTGGTCTGCTGCCCTCCTGCCTCTGCCCTCCTCTTGCAGTACCTGAACAGGGTGACATGACAAACGCCATGCACCTCTGCTGCCCTCCTTACACTCTCGCCTCTTTGGACATCAAAAAAGGCCCTTCCGTAAACCTGCTGGTCAACCTTTCCTCTCTGGGTAGTTCTGACCCTAACTCTTGGCATTTTCTGTCGGTAAAATATAACACACACACATTTTTAATGAGCTTTAAAACACAAAATGCGGTCATTGTAGCAGAGAGGGACGAACGTAACCGTTGTTACTTCCGTCCCGCACCTCTGCTGCCCTCCTTATACTCTCGCCTCTTTGGACATCAAAAAAGGCCCTTTTGTAAACCTGCTTGCCAACCTTTCCTCTCTGGGTAATTCTGACCCTAACTCTTGGCATTTTCTGTTGGTAAAATATAACACACACATTTTTTAATGAGCTTTAAAACACAAAAATGCGGCCATTAGCAGAGAGGGACGAAACGAACCGTTATACTTCCGCCCCAACAGAGACTCCTGACATTTGAACCAGGATTGCTTCTAAAGTGGAAAAAGTCTGACATTTCAAACTTCAAAATATGTTACAAAACTAAATGACCTATCATTTCATCATAAATATGACACATGGAGTGATAAAGACAATCTTTAAATCAAAAAAGTTTACCATTTGTCTGAATTTACTCACCACTGTGGAAAGCAGTCTTCCCGGTCTCGTTTCGCGGGGAAGTGACAAAACCTCAAGATTTTTCCCGGGCTTGGAGAGTGTCGCGAGCTGCACGTGCTGACCTAATTTGACGCATGGAAGTGCGTATGGCTGTGAGTAAATCGCCGTATTACTTTCGTCCCACGTTACTTTCGCACTGTCTCTCCCCTACCTCGTGGTCGGAAAAAAATAAAACAAAAAACTGAAGGTTCATCTCCGAATTAGCCACAGCAGCATAAACCTGGCGATTTATCTTACCTTGCCAAAGCAGTTCTGATTGTTGCGTCATCGTCCAATGTCGCCAGTCTTGAACTCTCTGTAAATGTGCGGTAGAACATTTCGAAGGGCCAAGTTTAGTCTCCTCACCAAACTTTACCGTCCCCGCTGGAAGTGTAAAGTTGGTTTCTCCTAAACCACTCCTCTGGCGTGCGTTTCATATATGCCCTTTTCTTTAAGATGTACGTAGGTGTCAATAACAAGTTTGCAAACTACTACGTCAGTAATGTATGCACATCGTCGGTAATTTATGCATGACATGCTCCCTGCGTTGTTAGTAGTCATCATGATGCAACCTATCTCATAAATATGCATAACTGCCTTTACTCCCAGTACCTCATTGGCCACATCCTGAAAAGGCACGTTAACGTGTCATTCTTCGTTGCGTCATCGCGTAATATTATTACGTGTTAGCACGCATTTAAATTACGCATTAACAGGAAAATTCCGTGTGGATATTTGCTCAAATGGCGTTTCATACCACCCTACGCATGTGGAAGCGTAAAGTCATAAAGTGCATGTCCTAACTCTGGTAATAACAGGGCTCTCAAGTTTTAAACGCAGGCAAGAGTGAGATTTCCTCTGGGGGGGATGGGGGGGTGCATGATACTCCCTTTTTCCACCGCGGGTGAATGAATAATGCAGCTTTCAGAACGTTGTTGTAGCAGGATCACAAATAATTCCAGGATAACTGTGTTTTTTTTTTTTTTGGTTGTTGCCCTAAATCTTACCCAGATACGATAGTGCTATTATCTTATTGGCAATTGTGTAGCCCCTTTCCTTTTTTTGATTGGCTGGCAGGTGGCAAGCAGCCACCGAGAACCCAAGGGGAGACGTGTTTGATTCCTGCTGGTTTCCATAGTTATAGCGGTGCTGCTGTGCATATAGGGCCTGATTTACTAAGGGTTTGCATGTGTAAAAATGTGCACAAACTTGACAGCACGCGCAAACACATGTTGAAACCGATCTATTAACTGGGCGCACTGAGGATTGCGCCTGTCAAACGGGCAAAATAACACGCGCAATCCATTTAGCGCATTTGCCTTCATGAATATGCAATATATGTAGGCATGTCTGCCAGAACGCGCAAAATATTGGGAGGAGTAGATGCTAATAGATTATTTTAGCACACGCAATGTGATTTACCAAACCAAAAACTGATTGCGGTGGCTGTTTTTGCGTCTATATTTAGCACGTTTGAAAGCCAGGTCTTAACTGTGAGCACAAATGGCTGTGGTTATTGTTACTTGGAGGAGGCGAAGGCACAATGAAAGGCAACGGAGAGAACAAATCTTTTCTGCTTGCGTCAACATTTAACATATCAGACCAAATTCCAGGTGACAGCTCAAAACTACAAGAACACTGGGTTCATACTTTATGCAAAATGCTTCAGACAGAGATGCAGCTGGCTTTGGTAAAATTGGGCTCTCACTGAATAAAGAAAAATCTCCTGAAGAATCCATCTGAAACCTCACATCCAGTGAGTGGATGTGTGTTATAGCTTTACCTTTTAACTTTCAATGATCACTGACTTTATCAAGCCGACAGTCTGACACCACAGCACACACCCTCCTGCAGATGCTGTGGTGGGGAAAATATCCCAAAATGTTCCTAAATCAGAGTATTACTATAATCACAGTTCAACAGAGAGAACTCAGCCAGGTTCTTGTGCCCCCTTAAAACTGCTGTAAGAATGTGGCGCTGAGAAGAAACAAAAACTCATAAATCTGTCAAAAACCCAAGATAAGATAGCCCCTAGCAGGCTGACCAAGGCTGGCTAGATGAGCTAATCTTCCAGAATGACCATATTGGTAGTCAACCAATGAGCAGCTTCATTATATGAGCCGGCCCACTCCAGTTTATTCTGGAAATATCCAGGAATCCAGCCAACTTGGGCATCCACACTGACTTTCAAGCGAACCTTAGGTTTGGGAGGATCAGATATGGTCTTCGAGCATCCCTGGCAACCAAAAATGAATTTACACCATGATGTAATGGCAAGCTTGAAACTAAGGGTGGAGTGTTGCTATATGACAATGAACCAATCAGAAAGTAATAATGTTGGATAAGGTGGGAAGAATCACATTTAATCCCACCTAGAGGGACGTGCCAAAAGGGTAATAAATATGAGGGTTTGGACAAGTGGTGGTCAGTCTGTGTCGGGTGATTGAAGAAGAATGAATGCTGTGTGGTTTGTGCAGACCAGCCTGGGTTTTGTATTTCACTTTGAGCGACTTGCAATAAACCCTATCGCATCAGACTCTGGAGAATGTGTCCATTCCTTGAGGGTAGATTTACAAGGGTTAGGAGAACACTTGGTCCACAAGTGTTTTCACCCACAACGCATCTGCAGCGTCTGAATGCGAGCAGATTATGGAATCTATCTGAGCTCAAAACCATGCCTTTGAAAGCAGCAAATTACTTGCCTTAACGAATTTCGTTAGTTTATAATATGAAGAATTGTAAAATATCATTTCCATGAGGCTGTTCAGACAGACAGTGACAGATCACAAGCATTTTCACCCTTTCATCTGCAGCGAACGTCAAGCTGCATGCACCTTGCACGGTTTATATTGTTATAATATTGATGAATGTTGAAATTACGTTTTTGTGCCTCAATAATCATATATGCCACCAGCTAATACATTAAAACAGTCATGTTTGAGACCCACATGTCTCTTTGTTAAGTATGGTGTTTCCTGAACTATGACCAATGTTATGTAACGGTAGCCAAAATTATACCTCAGAAACAAGTTGTGCTTCTTTTCCCGTGATAGAAAATGTCTCATTTTCGGGAAAAATATGAATCCCTATTCTGCACCCCTGCTGGAAAATACAATCCTCTGGGAAATGCATAAGCAAAAATGCTTTTTGTAGATCATGACATTACGCTATTTCAATGCACGTTCAACTAAACGTTCACACATGACGCACATTCATTTTTTATTTGTTACATATCTGAATAAATTAAATATAGGTTATCAAATAAGAGAAATGCGTGTTTGCACTAGTATGGGCCTACCTTGGTCTGCAGTTTGCGGTTCTCCTCCGCCGGTCCCCCCCTGTTTTATTTGCCAAGGTTATATTATAAGCGATTTTTACTTCACCCCACGAAGTGGGCCTGAAGTACTGTTTTTAGCTGCTCTGTGTGTTTGTTTGTTTGTTTGTTTGTCTGTCTGTTTGTGTTTCCACACTTGCCAATGGGTGAAGTCTGCCATCTAGTGGCTCTGCGTGCTTTCCGCACTTGCCAATGAGTGAAGTCTGCCATCTAGTGGCTCTGCGTGTTTGTTTGTGTTTCCGCACTTGCCAATATTTGTGTGAATGGGGTGAAGTCTGCCATCTCTGATTGCCTTGTTTCCTTTGTTCTTCTTCTTATGTCTTGCCATCTTTTCTTAATTTCATCCGGTGTTCTTGTTTTCCCCACAGCATTGACATTGCCACAGATAGCCTCCTCAATTGCGTTTCTCTTTGCTGTAACTCCAAAATATGTTTATTCGCCTCTTGCACTAACACCTCCAATTCTATGGCTTCAAATTTAATTTTGCGCTTGCATTCAGTCTGCTCTTTCACATTCTCCATGCGGTCAGTCTCCTCTCTCACACTCTCCATGGCTAAAATCATTGACTCATGCAAAATCCTCATTTAAATAGGACGGTCTCGACCACTTTTGTGCTTGTTGTCATTTGCGCAGGCAAGTAGATCACCCGCAACAGGCAAACCAACAACACGCGCAATCTATAAGCGTGCACACGCAATTTAGCGCTCTTTATTTGGGATCTTAGTAAATCAGGCCCATAGAGTACTAAAGTGATGACGTCACGCTGGTGTTGGAAGTAAAATTTACCATTCATTTTACCCATAGACTGTTTTTTCAGTTCACTTTTGAATCACTTCCCATTGTTTTTAAGCCTCCATCTTTTTCGAGATTTTGCATTATATTTCTGACTAAAAACAAATATAATTTTTCTTGACCGGAATCAGCTATATTTCAAATCATTTGAAGTTTTCGCCACCATGCCAATCCTCTCTGTAGTCTAAAAACTTCACGTCCCATGATCCTCCTGATTCCCGGGCTGAAGGAGTTTAGAACGCATTAGACATTTGCCATCTCGAATTTTCCAGCACCTTGCCATAGCCATTTGTTTGCTTAATTAGTTAACCACTCTACGTTCTACTTGGTTATGCTTTGCTTGCTAGATATCAAGTTTTACAATGAGCGCCAATTTACTTTAATAGCCAGGCATCTTTGGCCAACGTTTGTTTGCTTAAAAACTCGGTAGTCAGCAAACGAGTTAATCAGCCTTGTCAACGCATAACTGACAGCTAACTAGTTGTCAGCAGGCTAACTTAGCCAGCAAGCTAGTTTACCAACTTCGCTAGTTGGCTAACTTCATATTTGATGCATTTAGTTAAATGCCAGCTTCTGAAATGCTCGCAGCTCAATGCTAGATAAGTAGCCAAATAATGGCTCTTCACTGTATTTATTCACTTAGCTAGCTCGCTAGGTAGGCCAGTGAACTAGCTAGCTAGCTATTTCTCTAGCTTAGGTAGTGATATTTATTGAATTATCATGCTAGCTAGCTTGCTAAGTAACAGCAAGTGACGGTAAACTAACCATTTACTGTTTCTATCGGTTTGGCTATGTGCACACGATGTAATAAGCTCACTAGCTGGCTAGCAAGGTGGTTCACTAGCTAAATGGCAAAATAACTATTCATTGTGATCCATTCATTTCTAGGTATGTAGCTAGTTAATAGTAGCCCGCTATGTAGGAACGGGTGAACGGACGTACGGCAATTTAGGGCACTGATCGGCTACCATCGTGGTACGTTATGAATGTTTGCTGGAACTGAGGTACCTCTTTGGCTTGAAACAAATCACAGGGTACTCGCCCACTTGTGTAGTGAATATGTAGTTTGGAGAAGTGGACTACAAACTGGACTGCAAGTGCAAAAGCATATAATTTTTGGCAATCAACTAAGAATTTGATGTGATCATTTGTATCTGTACAGATACAGGCTAGTCTCGGAGCGAGGCGGCTCTTAAAATTAATATGAGTTTGAGCAATGCTGGAAAGTGTCCAAACCCCATTATAAATTCCCATAGGGATTTTACTTCCAACACCAGAAGCTAAGTAGCGGTGACGTCATCACTTTAGTATTCTATAGACCTACTGTTGGAAATCGTTTTCATTTTAATCATTTTTTTGCGTGAGAAATACTATGTGTGGCGTAAGTGCGTGACATCCGACTGAAATGAGTGACAATCACGCTCATTGCATGAGACTTGAGAGCCCTGTAATAAGGCCTCATGTTGGCGTACTGCGCCATTCAGCAATTTACATTGAAGTAAATGGGCGGCCATTTTCTATTCAGTATCCAGTTCTTATAATACATCCATGGAATTACCACGGCACTTTTTGACTGACCTGCTCCCTTCCTCCCTTCCTCGCTAAAATGTCAGAAATTTTTGAAGACTTAGCAGCTTCTGTGGTCTTTGCTTTAGGTTTTTGCTCCTGGATAAGAGAACCATAGGAAGGAGTATTACGATGAGACTCAAGCGTCACTCATTACTCAATTTGCCGTTTACATGAGCATGAGGAGTAGGACATATAAGATCTCCTCATGCATTATCGGTCCCATGGACGCAGTCAGCTTACCCAGGGCCTGACGTCAGCGTCGCATTCATCATCATATTCCACTTCTGTGTAGTTTGCTGTCTCTTGATTAATGCTTCAGGAAACAGAGCCTAAGCATTCTACTGTCGTTATGGTTTTATCAAGTGTGTTGTACGTATTCTAATGACCATTACGAAACCCTAAAAGAAATTCAGGAAAGAGAGTTAGGCTTAGAATTAGGGGCTCATAATCAGGGGATTATTTTCATAATCTGTTAGGCGAGGTGATCTGTCAAATTTATGATTATGTCATGTCACCAGTTATGATTTATTCAGAAATCTGAGGCTCGTCCTCTTGGTGGAGGGAATCTAATGCCGACGTCTGAGAGATCCGTCAATTCATTCCTACTTGGGATATTAGCCTATAGCAGGTAAAGCTGACTGTACAGCTTCCGTCTGGCCAGGCCACGGGAAAATGTCCCAGTGCTCCCAATGGGCAGTCCACGCCTGAGTGGCTGTATTAAACAGAACAGTAAATAACCACACACACGCACACACACACACACACACACACACCTCTCCAGGCTTCGTTAGAGATATTAGAACAATGGTACCGCAAGCCACAAATCAATAAACCAATAGCAGCCTCATTACAGAGACTGAGGCAAATATACTTTCTTTCTCAGCATTGAGTATGCAAGTTTTTCAAACTCATTCCAGGGGGACCATTTGTAATGATATGCTCAGAGGAACGAGTCGCAACTCAGGGATAATCCAAAAATCGTAAGCCTTTATTGCTAAATGGGTCAGGACCAGAAGACATAAGGATTGCCAAGCCAAAAACAATGTCCAAAAAACAAAGTCGACTAGACAGGCAGGAGTCAAAACCAGTAAGGCAGATGTGCAACGGTACATAGACAGTAAACCAAACTCGTAGTCGAAATCCAGAAAGGTAGGTCATACACAGGGCATCCAAAAAAGAAATCGTGGTCGTACAAAAACAGGTCAAAATCCAAAAAGGCAAAACAGGAACAGAAGGGCAATGGCAAACTCGAGGTCGGGCAAAACAGTCGTGAAGAAGCAATTAGTGATGTTACCGCTGATACCGAGGCTCCGAAGCACGCTTCAAACTCGACAGGATATTTTTCTGAAGCACTGTGCCGGAGCTTGCTTCATATCGGGAAAAATCACGTGACTGATGACGTTCGAACCACTTTACTGCTTCATTCAGACAGAATCAGCTGACTGGTTTGGTTCGATAGGCGGAGCTTTGAAACACTGGCGCAATTCAAATGTATTTAAGATGGATGAAACAGCGCTCTGTTAGGCATTTTTATTCAAAAATAATAATGCCAAAGTCGCTCAAGCACACCCAGTATACACCAAGCACAGTCAAAAAACATAATAAAATAGAACATGTTTTTTGGACAGAGTAAATATTTCCAGGGTTCAATGAGGCTGTGGATGTAATTAATGTTATTATAGTGTAATATACACTGCCCGGCCAAAAAAAAGTCACCGTTTGGAAATTAACAAATTCTACAATTGGATCATTATTGCGGTTATTAATGCGTTTCAGCTGGCAATAATCATTTTAACCCTGACTGATGAAGCGCGTTGCTACTCATTTCTTTAAAAATCATGTCTGAAGACACATCCCCTGATGGTGGAAAAGATGTTACAGTATTTCAGAACGGGCAAGTTATTGGCCTGTATTTAGCAAAGAAAACCATGAATGACAAAAACAAGTATGAGGAATCATTTTCACAAACAAATTTGCCACCACCACAAAGTCCTGACCTTTAACACATTAAAAGTTATTGGGATGTGCTCAAGAAAGACCACCGAGTGGTTCAACCATTATGTCGAGAAGACAAGATCTCGGCCAAAAATTATGGCATTTCTGATCGAAAATAAATGTTCTGGCATTGCATATAGTTGTCAAAACAATGACAAGACGAATATGCGCTGTAATCAAAGCTACAGGGGTTCCAACTAAATATATTTGAGTGTGCGACTTTTTTTTTGGCCGGGCAGCGTAAATTATTAAGGTAAGGAAGAAAAACAACACACATGTAAAACGAAGTTAGATTTCAGCTTTATTGAAGTATTTTTCACAATACAACATACTCGAAGTGCGTCAGCGTCTCCTTTGCAAGGCTGCACAACAATCTCTGTGCCAGCAGATGTCACCCACGTGCTCAATGAATGAAGCATCGAGTAGTGAACCAATTTTCAATACAATGGTCCAAAAGGGTCCGAAGCTTCCTAAAGCCTCGTTTGGCCATCACTGGAAGCAATAAACAAAAGGCATACGAGGAGCTCTGCACAGATGTAAATTGATCAGCGTTCTGACAAGGAATTAACTGCAGTGAAGACTTTAAATAGACAAGAGGGAAGTCACATGCTATGCAGGGAACAGGTGAATTGGATAAGACAAATTACAGAGGTAAGCACACATGGGGAAGTCCTAAACCACAAACAATTGGCAAAAACCAAAACGCGGACAGGATCCACGCAGACAACCTATGACAGATAAACAGCTCCGGTCAAGGAGCTCTAAGTGCGCAGTTAAGATTCCAGGACAGAGAGAGAAGCGCACCTGAGGTGCGTAAGCTGTAATCAAAGCAGAGTACAGGGAAAGCAAAAGGGGCGGAGTTACAGAACAGAGTAGAGCAGGGCATAATTAGTTATATTAGTAAACAGTGATATCAACACACCGAATCAAAATACGTGAATGTTAGTTGGTTAGTTTATGTACAGACAAATGGATTAGTCTACAGTAAAATTACCAGTCCTAACTAAGCAGCCTAGCAGTTAATTAATATGGTAATTTCAGAAAAGCGGGAAGGAAGGTAAAACGAGACATGAAGGAAATTCGTGAAATACCGGAAAACTTCCGAAATCACCCGAAGCGTGTCTGCACGCAGACAGGGGAGTGCACTGGCATGATAACACAAATCACATCAGACATTACAGGGGAGATAATGTGCAATGCAATAATGGAATGGATGAAAAAACATGAAGAATAATAAATACAAAACCAGACAGATACAGAATCATAACACCATTGTGCATGCTGGTTTACAGTGCAATAATAATTACACTCCTAGAATTTTGAGAAGGATTTAAATTTTTTTCATTGCTTTTCAAGTTTAGAGGGATTTTTTACACTCTTATTGTTATGATAGAAATTGTTATGCAAACCCTGACTAACGAATAACCCAGTTTTCATACTGCGTTAACTTAGGTGCAGGCCAGGTTAAATGCATTCAATATGACACAATATTTCCATTCAAGACTCCTCTGAATTAATAAGATGCAAATTACTCTGAAGTTTAAGCATTCCTTCAAAATCTTATTCGAAGAATTTAACACAAAATGACATGAAGAAGGTTCAACTCATAATTTTCCTCTGTATTTAAATTCCAAAATATTTAGTACATTTGCCCAATTTCACAACAACAAACCAAGTGGTTGAGCGATTTCTTAAGTTTCAGTTTTTCCTCTTATTGCGATAAAAGATCATTTTCAGTAAGGCACTATGAATAAGTATTGATTATTCATGGCATGCAAAGATGGTTTTGACATAATGTGGCTTCAAATGGACAATAATCCTCATAAACATGAGTGAAACAGTGATGAAAAATGAACAACTTCCAAAATAAAGGGATTGCAATGATGATTGGAACAAAAAATAGCATACTCAGTCATCCCCAACGGAGGAGTTGAAGAACCGCTGTTTTATGCAACCAGCTTTCACCTCGTATTGCCAAGTGCCGGTAAGCTGCAATGTGCTACGGCCCGCACAATAAAAACGAAGACTGTACCATGGCTGGGAAAGTAGTGGCCTCTGGTGGTCAGAAGTAGGAACTGTGACAAAGTGACAATAGTCCGGCTGCTCGGCTGCTCGCACCTACAGTGCTGTGAAAAAAGTACTTGCCCCCTTCCTGATTTCTTTTTCTTTTCTTTTCCTTTTTTTTTTTGCATATTTGTCACACTTGAATGTTTCATATCATCCAACAAATTTTAATATTAGACAAAGATAACCCGAGTAAATACAAAATGCAGTTTTTAAATGATGATTTCATTTATTAAGGAAAAAAAACTAATTTCAGAAAAATAAGATTATGTACAAGTTTAACAAATTTATCGAAAATATTTACAGATCTTAACAAGGTCTCGATTAAGGGTGCAATCAAGTACTTGAATAAACATTAATGTGTCAAATAAGACATGTCACAAAAAAATTATAATTGCATTTTGTCATCTGAAGAACATCACCCGAGTGCAGCTGGTTTCATCACAAGCCAATACAGAGACACTAATACATGCTTTTGTTGCCCACAGGATTGAGTATTGTAAAGCTCTGCTTTCTAGTCTTCCAAAGAAGAAGTTATCTCAACTACAGTTGCTTCAAAACTCAGCTGCACGTGTGATGACTAAGACCAGAAAAACGCATTACACCAATTTTAAAGTCTGTGCACTGGCCAGCTGTATGCTTCAGAACTGATTTTAAAATCCTTTCACTTGTTTATAAAGCTCTTAATGCTCTTGGTCCTATCTATCTATCAGATTTCCTTTTGTGTTATGAGCCCCTCAGACCCCTCAGGTCTTCTGCTAGTGGCCTTTTAATAACACCAACAGTTAGAATAAGACTGCTGAAAAACGAAAGCCTGGTTTCAAAAAACATCCATCCTTACCTTTGGCTCATGTGAGAAGCTTTCAGCATTACATACCTGCATGTGACTCACCAAACACTTTGTGAAAAACTAATGAATAAACCCTGGCATTAAAGCTAAAACAGACGACAAACATCGACAGGATTCGCTCTCAATTCAATATTTCCTTTTTAACACTCATAGAAAAGAATATTAAAAGCTTAAATTAACAAATTCATCAAGTAAACTCATAATTAAACTACAATTATATAAAGCTGAATATCAGGCCATTGAGCTCCACAATTTGGTCAAATGTTTGTGTTCAGTGGTGACTCTCAGAAAGATGTGTTTTTGTACAGTTCAAGCATTGCCCTGCTGCACTGTGGGCATTGGGCATAGCAATGCACAGCTACGTCTGAGGGCTGCTTCCATGTAAAAACACTGTGTTTCTGGAGGTGGCTCTGGCGATGCTGAATTTACTCTTTAGTGAATCTTTATAAACAGCGCCCCCACTTGCCCATATAGTTCCAATCCACTCCAGCACTTTCCCTGCAGGCTGTCGGATCCTAGCTGGAGCATAGCTGCCATCAGTCAGGGAATACCCAAAGACTCGAAAGGAGATGGTTTGAGACAGTTCTTGTTCTATAACCACGGTGCCTAGCTGTGCGAGTTCAACACTGTCACTATCTGCGTAGGCAGAAACAAAAAGAAATTTGTGAATGTATCAAAAGACATAAAAAGAATCAAAGAGAAAATCACTCATAAACCATTTATTAAGATATGTGAGCAACGTTTTCCCAAAAAAAAAAAAAAACACATATTCCAGAATGTTAATGTGGAATATAAATAGTAATATGGCATGTTCACTTGCAAGAAGTTCCCTGCAGCACTGCTAATGATACAATGACCCCCAATATCACACACACAGATCCCCCTCAATGTCTTTCAAGTACAAAACCCAAAACCAGTGAAGTTGGCACGTTATGTAAATCGTAGATAAAAACAGAATACAATGATTTGCAAATCCTTTTCAACTTATATTCAATTGAATACACTGCAAAGACAAGATGTTTAATGTTCAAACTGAGAAACTTTTTTTTTTTTTTTTTTTTTTTTGCAAATAATCATTAACTTAGAATTTAAAGGCAGCAACACATTGCAAAAAAGTTGGCACAGGGGCCTTTTTACCACTGTGTTACATCACCTTTCCTTTTAACGACACTCAGTAAACGTTTGGGAACTGAGGAGACCAATTTTTGAAGCTTTTCAGGTGGAACTCTTTCCCATTCTTGCTTGATGTACAGCTTAAGTTGTTCAACAGTCCGGGGTCTCCGTTGTCGTATTTTACGCTTCATAATGCGCCACACATTTTCAATGGGAGACAGGTCTGGACTACAGGCAGGCCAGTCTAGTACCCGCACTCTTTTACTACGGAGCCATGCTGTTGTAACACGTGCAGAATGTGGCTTGGCATTGTCTTGCTGAAATAAGCAGGGGCGTCCATGAAAAAGACGTTGCTTGGATGGCAACATATGTTGCTCCAAAACCTGTATGTACCTTTCAGCATTAATGGTGCCTTCACATATGTGTAAGTTGCCCATGCCTTGGGCACTAATACACCCCCATACCATCACAGATGCTGGCTTTTGAACTTTGCGCCTATAACAGTCCGGATGGTTCTTTTCCTCTTTGGTCCGGAGGACACGACGTCCACAGTTTCCAAAAACAATTTGAAATGTGGACTCGTCAGACCACAGAACACTTTTCCACTTTGCATCAGTCCATCTTAGATGAGCTTGGGCCCAGCGAAGCCGGGCGGCGTTTCTGGGTGCTGTTGATAAATGGCTTTCGCTTTGCATTGTAGAGTTTTAACTTGCACTTGCAGATGTAGCGACGAACTGTAGTTACTGACAGTGGTTTTCTGAAGTGTTCCTGAGCCCATGTGGTGATGTCCTTTACACACTGATGTCGGTTTTTGATGCAGTACCGCCTGAGGGATCGAAGGTCACGGGCATTCAATGTTGGTTTTTTCGCCTTGTAAACTACGTGCAGTGATTTCTCCAGATTCTCCTAACCTTTTGACGATATTACGGACCGTAGATGATGAAATCCCTAAATTTCTTGCAATAGCTCGTTGAGGAATGTTGTTTTTAAACTGTTCGACAATCAGCTCACGCATTTGTTCACTAAGTGGTGACCCTCGCCCCATCCTTGTTTGTGAATGACTGAGCATTTCAGGGAAGCTGCTTTTATACCCAATCATGGCACCCACCTGTTCCCAATTAGCCCGTTCACCTGTGGGATGTTCCAAATAAGTGTTTGATGAGCATTCCTCAACTCTCTCAGTCTTTTTTGCCACTTGTGCCAGCTTTTTTGAAACATGTTGCAGGCATCAAATTCCAAATGAGCTAATATTTGCAAAAAATTACAAAGTTTACCTGTTCGAACATTAAGTAACTTGTCTTTGCAGTGTATTCAATTGAATATAGGTTGAAAAGGATTTGCAAATCATTGTATTCTGTTTTTATTTACGATTTACACAACGTGCCAACTTCACTGGTTTTGGGTTTTGTAATACTCCTGTGTTGGGAAGAAAATCTCAGAGGCTTTTGATAGGAAATACTGCTCACTGAATTTGTTTAAATCTCTCCGGGGTGGAGGAAGGAAAAAATCAAGATTAATTCAGTCAGAATCATAGACTGTATAAAAAGATGGACGAAGCAACCGTGACGTCACCCATTGGTTTCAGCATACCATTTGGGAAGCCTCGATTTTGGCAATTTGAATTGCGCCATTTTTTCATTTTGAAACCGGATGTGATTCCTATTGGACGAGAGCGTGAATTGAATATCCAGGGAGGAGTGAGGGGTGGATCTACGTGTGGATCTGACCGTATCAGACAAGGACCACAGGATAGCCACGCCCTAACGCTTATTCTGGCTTTATCCTTTATTCTAGTCTATTTGGGACCATAATTTACAAAAATGAGCATCATGATATATCCAAGGAGACTTGAAACTTGCGATAGATACAATAAAGTAATGTGGAAAATCATTATTTAAATAATAAATCAGGTGAGAAAAAAAGGGTCATTTTCTCATAGACTTCTATAGGATTGAACTTCTTTCTGCGACCACCGACGTCGCCATCTGCTGGCCATTAAATAGAATGCAAATTTTGGAGATTTCCGCATTGGCCTCAGTTTTCAGACCCGAGGGCCACATCCATCTTTTTATACAGTCTATGGTCAGAAGATCAATTGTGAGGAACACTGCAGCACCCACTTGGAATAGCATTAAAAACAGCAGACTTTTTCCGACCTCAATGTCCAAGGGCCTTTTCTCGAAGCAGCATCGTCCGTAGGCTGCATTATTAGGCTGGCTGCTATGTCATCGTCGGCTACTCCATTGCGAAGGCGCTTTAGAACACAGCTAACAATGCAGCCTTCATCTTGCCTGATATCAGATGAAATTGTCAGCTGGTTTACATTTTGTTTCCATGTTGGCAACTCCAACAAATATCAGGCAAGATTTTTTTAATTTTTTCTCCCAGCCTGAATACAACTGAACTGTTTAGCCCACTGCAAAGCGACCTGCTCCCATTGGATGCATCTCAAAGCGTTTGAGCGTTGAGCCTTTGAAGGCTGCATTTTTAGGGGTTGTCACTTAATTCCATCTGCCAAACTGACATAGTGGGTGCATCTCAAAGCGTAGGCTGCATCCTTTGAAGGCTGCATTTTTAGGGGTCGTCACTTAATTCCATCTGTCGAACTGACATAACATCATTTCATCTCTGTTAAACAGCTTTGGTTTAAGTGAGTTGTCACTGGTTTCCCTAACCTTAACCTCAACTCTAACCATTAACCCAAAACCTAACTCTAAATTTCACCTTTTCCCTTAGCCTAAATGTCAGTTTGGCAGATGGAAGTAAGTGACGACCCCTAAAAATGCAGCCTTCAAAGGATGCAGCCTAGGCTTTGAGAAACGGCCAATGTCTTTTCATCTCCAATAAACAGCTTTGTTTCAAGCAAGTCGTCACTGGTTTCCCGAATGTAACCTTAACTCTAACCCCTAAGCCTAAACCTAGCCCCAAACCTAATCCTAACCCTAAATTTAACCTTATACATAACCCTAAATGTTAGTTTGACGGATGGAACTAAGTGAGAACTCCTTAAAATGCAGCCTTCGAAGGCTGCAGCCTATGCTTTGAGATGCACCAATTGACTGTAGAGGAAGATGTCATGCCGCGTCATGCCGCTGACTCGCGTAACTACCAGCCCTCGCTTCTTTACACAATGCAGTCACACCACCAATTACACACAGCCTATGCCATAAGAGTATCAAATAGTCAGCATGCAATTTAGTTTGTATATCTATATGCCCCTGGTTGACCAGAGGTGGACATTACAGAGCAATAAACTGACAAATTTTAACTGGCTTATCCCCATTATCCCCGACGAGGCTGCGCCAATTGCTGCCTTGCTCAAACGGACCTCCAGCCATAGCCGGTAATGGCTTGGTTGAAATTCAAACACCCAACCACAGGGCTCACAGACGAACCTCTTAGCTGTGAGGCACCCCAAGGCCCATAAAAGCTGCATTTATCGGCTGTATTTGAAAGCACCTTCACAACTGAACAGCCTGCAATGACACAGAAGCCCAAAAATACAGCCTACAAAGGCTGCATTCTCCGCTTTGAGGAGTGGCCTCGAACAGATGTAGGGAACCCTGTTCCTGTAGAGCCATAGCCCTACATGACTGAGATGTCTTTCTGCATTAACACAACTGATTCAAATTGTCGCAGCTAGTCAAGGGCTTAATGACAAGGCAATCATCTGAATCAGGTGTGTGAAAGCAGGGAGACTTTCCTGAGCAGGAAGACATGTAGGGCTGTGGCTTTCCAGGAACAGAGATCCCTGCCTCTGATCTAGAGTTTAGATCAGTAACAATGCTTATATATTAGAGCCAAAATGTATGTTCATTATATCCCCAAAACTGAGTTTTTGGGGATGTTATGGATTCACCATAGGGGGCACTGCTGCCACAGACCTTTTGCGTTACTAAAAACTAGAACAGTTGGTGCAAAATACCTGAAATCTCTTGTGGTCATTCCAGGTGCATAAAGAACAACGCCTATTGTTTCCTGTGACCCCAGAACCTTTCATGTAGCGCCACCATCAGGTCAGACTTTACATTTCCAAATGTAGTAACTTGAACAGTTTTGATGGAAATCATGTATCACTTCTTGTGATTGATTCTGGTGCATAGAGTAGGGCTATTATTGATGTTTGTCACCTTTGCTGCAGGGCCACCACCAGGTCAAACTTTTACTTTTTCAAAATTGCAATAACTCAAACAATTTAATGGGAATCATACCAAATCTGGTGTCAACATTCCTGATGCTGTGATGGGCGGTGATAGGACGCCAGGTGCCGCGACCAGTGAGAGAAAACAAAGAGCAGCTCCGCCAAAAGACAAACACAAAAGAGGTACACACCTCCGGTAAAAGCTCGCGCTTCCAAGGACGAATAAATGTCCTCAACACGGAAGCAGTGCGAGAGAAAAAACAGCAAGAGAGAGGAGAGAAAATTTCTAGAAGAAGCAATTCCTAACAATAAATAGAATATAACAAATCAGTAGGAAATCAGACTAGAGATTTTCTCTGGCCGAAGTGCTAGAAACAATCAGACACTCTAGCGATAGGCGTGGCAAACCCCCGGCCATATATATGGAGTCTGGAAAACTCCGCCCCAGCTCAATCAGCCAGCTGGGCCAAGAATTCGACGGAAAAAAAATTCTATATCGTCCCGAACGACAGAACAAAGAAAGGTCCAACAAACGCACGCCTAAACCATGACAGATGCATAGAGGATCTGTCCTGATTTTGACTCCTCTATTACTTTACTGAAGCATCACCATTAAGAAAAACTGCATTTACTAATGCAATGAGTCAAACTGTTTTAAAAGGAATCAGATTGACATTGCCATGAACGTCTTGGTGCATAAAAGAACAATCCTATTATAATAAAGCACGAAATTCACTCCGAAGAAAGACAAGGCTTTCATTTTGGTATTTCTATATTTCGATAAAACATTAATCCCTATTATTCTGGTGACATTACCCATTCCTGGGGCACCACCTTTAGGCCAAACTTAACTTTTTTCAGACATGCAATAACTCAGACAGTATTTTGGGGCATCAGGTAAAATTTGCTATGAACAGCAAATAGTGCAGTCTATAGTAGTTCCCCTCTTGGACCCTAGATCCTATCCTGTTGTACCAGCAGAAGGCCAAACTATGAATTTTGCCTACAGGGAGGATGCTGTAGATTTTGGGATATTCCTTGCTATTGTCCACAGACAATATCTGACCAGTTAAAACAGAAATTCCAAGTATTACTTCATGCAGGATTCATTCCAGGCTCTCTGCTCAGGCTCAGTGTAATAAAGGGAAAGAGATTTTTGAGTTTTCACCTAAATTTATGCAAGGATGTTCTCTATAATAATTTTTGTTAATCTGTATTTGCAGCTGGTTCTTGCTTTTGAGTGTGGAGAGGGTGGATCTTCCAATAATAGGAATAAGATTTCATGCTTATATAAAGAAGAAACTGGAGCACTCAAATCACCAGCACAAATTTATTAAGGTGCTAAGACTGACGTTTCGACGCACTGCGTCTTCCTCAGAGTCAAACATGTATGGTGAAGCTGGGAGAGCTAAATACCCTCCTACACACAGAGAAAACTTCCCATTGGAAAATAAGGGAACAGGGAGGTAACCATAACATGCCAATACTGTGACCCCATACAAAAAGGAGGTGTTACCTTGAGAATCACCATAAATCCAAAAAACAATCACAGTAAAAACAAGATGTAACACATAGACAATGAACAAGGAACTTACAATCCTAAATTTTACAAGAAACATGAAAGGTTTAACTCTTCATTTAATCCATGTGGTTCCACTGTATTTAATGTGTATATCCAGTAAGCCTCTTTTTTGAGTAATTTATTAATAATATCTCCGCCTCTCGGGGAAGGAACAATTTTTTCGATGCCGCAAAATTTTAATGATGCAGCCGAACCATGATTCATTTGGGCATAATGTCTTGCTATCGCATAGTCCATATTTTGATTACGAATAGCCGCCTTATGTTCGGCGATGCGGAGTTTCAGGGAGCGTTTGGTTTGGCCCACATAAAGCAATCCACACGGACACTTGAGAATATAAACGGCGTGAGTGGCGCTGCAGTTTATAAATGAGTTGATCTTATATTTTTTACCTGTGTGTGGGTGACAAAAGTATTTGGAATTGGACGAATTGGAGCAATGGGTACAGTGCCCACATTGATAAAAACCTGTTGGTGGAGGGGGCAACCATGTAGATTTGGAGGACGGGGGGGGCATCACAGAGTGCACCAATCGATCTCTGAGAGAACGGGATCTCCGAAAAGAGATCGGGGGGGTTCCGCACACATATGTTTGAGGGCAGGGTCGCATTGTAAAACATGCCAGTGTTTTTTTATAATGTTTTTGATTTCCCCTGCAATGGGAGAATATACCGTAGAAAAACATAGTCGTGGTGTTGATGAGCGCTTATTTTTATCTAGGAGGCGGGGCCGAGGGGTGCGCATCGCATTCTGGTAGGCTGACATGATGTCCTTCTCTGCATAGCCTCTTTCACTGAAGCGCTCAATCATATCTACTGCTTTGCTTTCAAACTCCTCCTGTCTGCTGCAGTTCCGTTTTAAACGCAAGCATTGTCCAATTGGAATATTCTTAATAAGCTGTTTCGGGTGATGACTGTCTGCTCGTAAAAGAGTGTTTCTGCTCAATGGTTTCCGATAGATCGTGCATTCTAATCCCCCTTGATCATTTTTATAGATTGTCAAATTAATTTTCTCTGGAGATTCTTCAACTGTGAATCGTAAATATGTTGTGGTAGAATTTAGATAATCCACAAAGTCCCTCAATTCTTCAGAGGTCCCAGACCAGACACATAAAATATCATCAAAGTATCTTTTCCAGATTACAATTTTGGACAAAAAGTGGTTATTAACAGAGTTATGAATGTACTTCTCCTCCCACAGACCCATAACCAAACATGCAAAAGATGGTGCAAAGGAACTACCCATGCTAACACCTTGCCTTTGTAGATAGAAAGACCCAGCATACTGGAAATAATTATGGGATAAAATTAATTCAGCAAGGGTCAGTAAAAATTCATTAGGAGGTAAAATTGCAGTACCTCTTCTATCAAAGAAGTGTGACAGCGCTTCAATGCCTGCAGGATGAGGGATACAGGTATATAGACTTTGTACATCACATGTAAGCAAAATAAAGTCCTCATTACATTTGAAGGAGTCCAGCACTTTCAACACATCTGTTGTATCTCCAAGGTAGGAAGGAAGGTTGGAAACATATTTTTTTTTAAGAAATCCACATACTGGGATAAGGGCTCAGTTAGACAGCCTATGCTAGAAACAATAGGTCGAAGGGGTGGATTAGTCAATGATTTATGAATTTTGGGGAGCCCATAGAACACCGGACAAATGGGATGTTGAACAGTCAAAAAATCTTTTTCTTTTTGAGTAATCCACCCTCTTGTCAACCCTACCTCCAAAACCTGATCAATTTCTGCTTTGAATTGATCAATGGGATTACCATGAAGGGGGGTGTAGCAGTCATTGTCCATAAGCTGAGACTTAATATTGTCATCATATTGTTTAACATTCATAACAACAATTGAACCACCTTTGTCTGCAGAACGAATAACAATGTCTTTTCTCTTTTCTAGTTCATTTAGGCATTTTAATTCAAGGTCAGACAGATTCTTTTTCTTTCGTTGAAACTTCTTACAGATGGCTGCCAAATCATTCTCAACTAGGTGGCCGTATGTAATAATGGATGAGTTGAGATTAAAGCGTGACTTCTTTTTGAAAGGTGTAGCTCCTCTAATTGGCAAGGTTGTTACCTCAACATCTGAATTTCTTGAGATCACCTCAGCATTAGACAGTACACTCTGACTAGAGCAGAAAAAATGTTTAAGTTGGAGAGAGCGAAAGAATCTAAACGTGTCCACTTTTAATTTGAATAGATCAACCCTGTTAGTGGGGCTGAAGGACATACCTTTGCTTAAGACCCCAGTCTCTCCATCACTTAAATTTAGTCCAGAGATGTTTATCACAGTCTCTTGCGATTGCGCTGGGAGGGTCTCGGGAGCTCGGGATAGAGCTCTCCTCCGCCCCCTCGTCCCTCTCCTCGTCTTGCTTGCCGTGGAGGCCTGGTATTGGGCAAAAAAGGTCTGGTGCTCCTTCATTTTAAGATTTCATGCTTCTCTAACATCAAATCTCTGAGTCACGCCAGTCCCTTCCCGGGGGCCTGTCTGATCCAGTGCATCCAGTAGCTGCTAAATTTGAACCCAGAGGCTGAACAGGTCAGTGTGTGAGAGTCTTCAGGCTTTTTAACTGCTGGTCCAGATAAAGCAACTGATACTGAACACCCGTAAAAACACAAGTACGCAAGAAATTCTGGATTCAAAACCCTCAAAAAAAAAAAAAAAAAAAAAAATCAGTAAAAATGAAAAGGCAGTTAAAAACAAAAATTCTTTAGTAATACTGAAATCAGAAGGACGGTCTAGTTATAAGAGCCATAATGGAAGTCTTTGGCTGCCGTCTGTGATGATAGTCTTACAGTCAGTCTTAAACAACAGTCCCTCCTCCCTCATGCAGAGAGGCGGGTGTAGAAGAAAGAGCTCAGAGTTTGCATGAACTCCTCCTCACTGTTAGAGCTGTGTATTAAATAAGAGGACATGTTATTTCCTGTGTGTATATGCATCACCCATGACATTCATGATCTGTTAGTGTTAGTGCCTCCAGAGCTTTGATCGGCAGGCTTAATGCAGGCGATTTTGCCCTTTTTCCATCCATTAGTCAGTTTTTGCATCAGTCATGCTGAGAGTCTTCAGAAAATAAGCCATCCCAACAATCCCAGTGAGGTGCCCGACTACCCATACTTTCACCTGAAATGATAACTGTAAAGTAGGAGAGACCAACCCCAGCCCCAGTGAGCCATACACTCAACTCAAGCTATCTGCTCTTATTTAAGCCATCATGTTTTACTCAGTTTATTGCTGAGTGGTTAACTAACTTCATCTGGTTGCTTGGGACTGAATTGGTCACTGATTCTGATTTTATAAAATACTGCACCGGCTGAACCTGTGGCTCCCAAGGCCAGATCAGACCAGTGTCATCTGACAGTGTCTAAGCCACTGTGCGTCTCCGTTACACCGGGGAACACCAAAAAGTGTGTGCTTTAACCATGACGCTATTGGTTCTTTACCCATATACTGCTGTGCTTACCAGCTCAATGAATCAGTGGGGTCTCAATTTTAATTCAAAACAGTCAAGTATTTAAGATTAGCAAGACTGATGGAACTAATCAATGTCCTGATAACATGATGTCAAAATAATTAGCTGCAGGTGATAATGAAAGGTCATCACTCTGAACTTTCAAAGGGAATGAAGCAGGTAAATTAATTTAAAAAAAAAAAAAAACAATGAAGCTGCCACTGCATTTTTATGTACTCCATTTCAAGGTAGCCTTGCAGGGCCAGAATTTTGAGCTGAACCAACATACATAGCTGACAAACCACAATGCCCCATCTGGGGTGGACTATGGCGTAGACGATGAACTGCACTTCACCAATAACGTGTAGGTTTCCACATTGTGGTTTTGTAGCTGTTGGATGAATCAGGCATATAAAAGGCTGTGGGAGGTATGAGAGGGAGCAGGCAGACAGAAGCACAGATAATTTGGGGGTCTTTGAGCTGTTAAAAGGAAACAGTTAAACGGGTGCAGATCCTTCTTGGGCAAGCGCAATCCACCAATGGATGAGTATGAAACCGACTTTGCTGTGGACGTCGCAATCGACGACACTGATGTGGAATGCGAAGAAGTGGAAGTCAATGACGCTGAGCCGAATTTTGGGGAAAATTTTGAAGTTGAGGACGAGGTTGAGCAACGGAAGAAACAGAGGGTCAAAATCAGACCCCAGAAGAGGGCAAGGGTGAAAGATTATATGTGCTGCTCATTGTTCAGCGTCAATTGCTTTAACATTCTCGGTCTGGGGCTTATGGCAGTGCTGTGCTCATTGCAGGTAAGTGCTGTCATAGGAAATACCTCTGCAAAAATGAACCTGCAAAACTCAGTGTATATACTGTACATCAAGAAATATGATGGGGCATTCCAGACAAATATCAGACCACAAAAACTAAATCAGCATATTTCCGACTGGTGCATGAAAGCGCTTAAAAGGGGAAAAGAGAGATGGCTGGCACAATGTGAATATCCTTGGGGAAGCAGTCGGAAAAATCTAAAATTAAAACGTTATTTGGACCTTCATTCATATTGTTTTGAAAATGGAAAGTCGCAGTCTCTCCAGTTGAGGATAAATATAAACATTCTCTGGAGAAAAAAGAAATAAATTATATATAATTTAAATATGTATATACATATATAGTCCAGTTGCTAAAATACACTGCACTAAAATACACTTTCAGCATTCTCCTTCACTGTTGCTGGCCAATAATTTGCCCCTCTTGAAACACAGTGACATCTTTTCAACAACCTTGAGATACGTCTTCCAACATGGTTCTGTAAAAAATGAGAGGCTACACAGAGAATCAATCAAGATTAAAGAATTATTGCCAGCTTAAACATTTCATCACTGCATGGTTGAATAATTGAATCATAGGCCCTGAAGTATTTACTTATTTAAATCCAAACGACAACTTTTTTTTGGTCAGATAGTGTAAATATTAAATCTTAAATATTTTAGAAAGAGATTTTTAACATGCATTTATTTTTGTCAATGGAGATGTCTCATGAAATAGTAATAAACCTGTAATATTTTTACTGACATGTTTCTCAAATGATGAAGACACATTTGATAAATTATCATTGCTTTAATCATTATTAGGCTTACAATCTAATGCATATGCAATCACATTATTGTTTGCATACACAGTATTATCATAGCCATTATTATAACCTGTTATAATAGCATATTGTCAGAATGAAAATATAAGTTTTAGGGACATTTGTTAGAAAGATAGAGCCAAGATTCCTGCAGATGTAATGCTTCAGGCAGTGATGCAAGTTAAAATATTACTCAGGGCCACATCCCAGAAAACTATGGTTGTCGTCAATTAGATATTACAATCAATACATTTAGAATATGCTGGAGCCTCCTGCTTTTTTAAAGCGGCACTTTTAACCCTCTGTTAACCAAGTACCTTTCCAACTGTGTAAAAATCATTTCCCTAGGCAAATATGTTGATTATGGGCCAATATTTGGAAAAATGGAAGAAAAAAAAATTCGACCCTTTGGCCCACCTTTCCAAAATGTAGCAGATCTGCTACATTGGGTAATAATGCGAATGGAAAAATTAAAGTGACGGACCATTCAAGTTATTCTCAAATGTTTATTTGGCAATAAGAAACAAAACCAGCAGGATGTCCAGGGTGTTAACCCTTTCACTTTATGTAGCAGATATGCTACGGTGGTTAATAGAGGGTTAAAAACATAATTTTTTACTTTAAAAATATTTAGTGCTAACTAAATCCATGTCGTTTTATAATTATTTTCTTTTTTAGAGTACAGCTTCTCACTTGTAAAGCATCTGCATGACACTGGTCCTCGATCAGCAGTATACGCACACACACAAAAAAATGGTTTGACATGAATTGTCACGTTGAATGCATTGTCAGTAGTCCAATGGTTGCGGGCCGACTGACGAAAGTAATAACTTTGTGCTGGAACTGTGCCTTATTTAGGCGAGGAAGCGGATGAGAAAAGGAGACGTTAAGGGAGCGAAGAGCTGCGCGGGACATGCATGCCGGACTAATGTGGCCGCGGTGCTGCTCACTGTCTGCGTCATCATCGTGATCAGCATTTTCGGTCTCCCTACCGAACTTATTTGCAATAATAGGAAAGAGAAGTTTCGTGGATAATGATGTGAATACCACATGTTGGTTCTTTATCGTCATTTATCCAATTCAGCAATTGTTTGGTTTTCCACTGTGACGGAGGTATAATTGTAATTGTTCATCAGTAGATTTACGTCAGTTTTATTTTCTTGACAAATGCTCTCCTGCAGTGGTCGTCAATCTCAGACTGGGGTACCATTGTGTATGCTGGGTTTTTTTTTTTTAAATTATTTATTTATGACATTAGCAAGCTTATAACTTTTTTTAAGAATGAGTGCCCTATGATGTTTATAAAGATAATGTACCCTCTTAAACCACATTATGACAGAAATGGTTTCGAATACAAAGAGCGATAAAATCTCAAGGTTTATATTGTTTATTTTGATACATTACCCCTCCTGACTGCATCAGAGGTGAAAACATTTTCCATGTAATCACATTCTAGACTGTGGAGAATCGATGGTTTCTGAAAACGGGTGAGCTTTGACTCATAATTTTCTTTTTCTTCGAATTCTTCATTTACTTATAAATAGTTTTGGTGATCTTATCTCCACTATTTCACCCATTAAAAGCTGGTTGATTCGTTTATTTTATCATGTGCCAATTTCCCCTGTTTTTATGCAATAAAAAGTCATTTCCAGTTTAGCACAGTATGAATATGCACTTCCATTCATGGCATGCATAACCATGTTGATGTAACGTGGCTTAAAGGAGAAAGTAATCCCCGTAACCATGAATGGTGCAATTTAGAAAAAAAAAAAAAAAACAAATTAAAATTATGGGATTGCAGTGGTGGTTGGAACAAAAACCAGCACTGTGGTCCCCCGGGACGGAGTTTGAGAACCACTGCTAAGGTACACTGCAAATCTACATGCTTTATGTCCAAATTATATAGCCATAGCCTGGCAGAATCAGTATCTTGCTCGAGCCGAGTTTCTCGCATGTACGCTGGATCGCTACCTGCTATAATGCAAAATGCCTGCTCCAATTCAATTGCCTAAATACTAAACTTTTTTGAATACATTTCACATTTTGAAAATTTCTTTTTTATTCATGAGGATGAAGGTACAGATAATATAATAGATTGATAAATGACTCCCTTTCTCATCTTTGGCAAGTGTTATATTCATACATGTAAATGGGGGGAAAAGTTATTTTTTTGAGCAATTTAAAACAGAAATTAGACTTAACCTCTCATCTCTTCAGGATGTCAAGAATCATTAACCGTAGCAATGTACCTTTTCCTTCTCTATTTGCAGAATTTACCACCATGATTATTTTATTGTTTTACATCTGTTGCGTATGTTTTTCATTTCTCCAGCAATGTTCGTTGTTTGCACAGAATGGCCATCATTAGTATTCATGTGTATATATGACTTTGCTTTTTCAATCAAATTCTTTTTTTTTTAAATTTGAAAAGTAAATATTTTGGCTTTATAATCCAGTGTTTTCAGCAATGAAAATGTGCAAAATAATGAAAACTCGAATGCTTTGCATTTATTAATTACTGTAAGGCTCAATCAGATGGATTTTGTGAGAGCATAGCAAAAATAAGTTTAATGATTGTTTTCCTCTCATGACTTCAACAAAGTGGCCATGTTCTTCCATCATGTATGCCCAATATTTTTTGTTTGTAGCAGTGCATGAATCTTTTATTTTGTAATAATAAGTACACTGGTGACATGAAGTCACAAATTGAATGAAAATCTCTCACAGTCTGAGTATGTGCATTTATTCATATTGTAATATTAATTATTTTATTATGAAAAGAAATTGACTCATTAAGATTACTGGTGGGCTAACTGAAATATTTCTTTTTTTTTATTCTCCACATTTTGGGGCCCCTAACTACCTCCACATGTCACAGTGTCTTGATGGCCCAGCCTGTAAGAGCACTGTCCGCATATCTACGGCAGTGTCAGTGGTTAGAATGCGCCCTCTCCGGTAACCCAGGCAGTTTCCACTTTAATCAGTTCTCATGGCTGTTCTATTTTGACTGGGATTGTTTTTAAGATCCAGGCAATGTAAGATTCTTGCTTTCAATATTTTCACATTTTTATATTTTCCAGTAAAGAGATTTGAGAATACAATGGAGTCTCTGGTAAAAACAGGAGATCAGGAACAACTCTAGTGCTACAACATTGGCAATTATGCAAAGAAAAATGCTGAAATACATGGTATTCATAAAGAGGCAGTCAAATAAAATGTGAAGATTAGCATACATATGTGATATAAAAGATACAAGTCAGAGTTGATGGACCACAAAAGTGTGAGTTGAACAATTTGTGTAGATGATAATTTGAAAATTAATCCTCAAACATTGCAGTGGCTTTAACATGCAAGTTTTGAACTCATTTTTGTTACATCCACCTTCCATCTCAAGAAGTATTGGACAGAACTGCAATAGCACACACATATGACTTCCATTTATGGTTTTATGACACTGATTAGCTGAACCTAGAATAAGTGAAACTAGAGTATGAGCTGTCAGTGATATGCAGGTGTTTCCTGCTCTGAAAATGGGACTTAATGGTTGCCCACAACAAAACCACAGGATTATTTGGTAAGGTACACCCATGTTTGTATCTTTATACCTTCTAGCTTATTTCCTCTTCTCTTGTTGCTTCTAAAGTACAGGACAAGCTTACATTCAAACTTTGTCTAACATAAGACATAATTATGAGTGCAGTCAGAGGTTTACGAACACTTAGGCTGAAGTCACTAAAACTCTTTTTTTGACCACTCCACAAATTTTATTTCAGCAAACTACAATTTTGGCAAGTCTGTTGGGATTTTATCAGGTGCGTGCCATGACAACAATTTTTCGCAGACAGGTTACGTCGCTTATAATTCACAATTTCATAATTCCAGTGGGTCTGAAATTTACTCACATCAAGATGACTATGCCTTTACACAGTTCAGAAAATTCCAAAAAATTATGTTATGCCTTTACAAACTCCTCATCAGCTAATTGAAACCATGTTAGTCAGTGAGAAGTGTACCTGTTGATGTATTTTAGAGTCTACCTTCAAACTCAGTGCCTCTTTACTTGAAGTCAAGGGGAAATCAAAAGAAATTAGCCAAGCCCCCAGAATAAACAAATGTGGACCTCCACAAGTCTAGTTCATCTTCAGGAGAAATTTCTAAACGCCAGAAGGTACCTAGTTCATCTAGCAATAGTATACAAGTACAAACCGTCGGCTGAGAATTAACTTGGTCTATCTGCATTTTTGTGAATATTTGAGATATTCTGTCATTATGATTTTTAAATTAACAAGGTCTATTTTAGGTTATGACCCTGCTTAGATATGCACTCAGTTTATGTCAAAGGTCTATATTAGAAAGGTCTATTTTCAAATTTGCCGCTTCACCAAGTTTTAAATAGGTCGATCTGCAATGACCAGTAATATTAGAGGGGTCGCATCATGTGACCTCAGGCCTCAGAGACAAAATGGCTGCCAAGAAGAAATTTACTGCAGCAGAGTTGAGAGAAATTGCTGCATTTCCTCATTTAGGTGAGTGCTTTGAGAAGTCAGATTGAACAGAGTGTTATTTGCTGAAACTTAAATGATTTGCTGAAAAAAAATTATGTTTTGTCAAGTTAGTCACGTAAATTGAGTTCAAGGTTTCCTTTTCTATGCAGATCAAAGTGAAGAATAATGACCCAAAGGCTTCGATCAATCAGAGAAATTGGCAGAGTCAAAAAATTACATTGTTTATATACTTTAAGTTGTTCACAGTTATAATGTTCATAATTCCTTGATGTGAGATCATTCACACGTGAATGTTTCTCTCTCATTACTAGGTCATGTTGAAAAAGGCCTAAAAAGTGTTAATCTTGTACTCCTTTTTTACTGTGACAGTGTTTAAAAGTTGTTTCATGAGTATTATTAGTTAATAAACATTGGGGTTTCTTTAAAATGCGGTTTTAAGAGACTGTTAATTCATTTCCATATTTTTTAAAACCTGTAATCTGCAGATAGACCAAAGTAACACTGGAATTTTATGAATTCTCAAGTTACAATGGTCTATCTGCAAAATTGGGTACCCAGAATTCAGTGTTGCCAGACAAATAGGGGTATGTAAATTAGCCCAGTTTAGTTTTGTCGTATTCTAATTGTTTACGGCAAAAAATCTTTTAATTCGGAAAAACCCAAAGGGGATATTTTTAATACGAAATCCTTAATCGCAATTTCCTCGGAAACACAAAAATGGCAGATAGACCTAGTTAATCCTCGGCCGGCGAAACACCATAAGACCACGCAGCCATCACACTGCTCAGAAAGAAGACATGTTCCGTCTCATTGAGTTGAACGTACATTTGTGCAAAAAGTGCAAATCAATCACAGAGTTACAGCAAAGGACCTTGTGAAGATGCTGGAGCAAACGGGTACAAATTTATTTATGACGAGCCCAAAATAGACATAATGTACAATTTAATGCACCCATTTTAGTTATCAGTAGGCATTTAGTCAAGACCAATGCTGGACAATACAGTGTACTTACAATAAACAAAAATCATAAGAAATAAGACTATAAAAGTGATCTAACAAATGAATAACTCAGAAAATTCAAGCAGCTCACAAAATCCTGGGGGAAGTGACAAATAAGTCCTGACTACCCTTAAGCTTCAGCTGTGATCACGACTGAAAATAAACGCTGTTTAGATGATCTGAGGGACCTTGGAGCAGAATATGGTTTGAGGAGGTCCTAAACGTACTGAGGTGCAAGGCTGTGAAGTGCCTTAAAACAAAAAAGTAAAACTTTAAAATCAATTGAGAATTTAACCGCCAGCCAGCAGAGTGCGGCCAGAAGAGGAGTAATGTGCTCCTCTCTCTTGGTACCAGCTGCCGCATTTTGCAGAACATGGAGTCGAAACAGGGTGGTTTGTGCCACCCCTAGGAAAGTATAGTAATGAAGCAAGATGTAATTAGGGCATGGATTACTGTTTCCAAGTCCTTAGGTAATAAGAGCAGTTTAAGCTTAGCTAATGAACAAAGCTGAAAGAAACTACCATTCACAACGGTACTAATTTATTTGTCAAATTTCAGTAAGGACTCAAATATTATGCCAAGATTTTAACGTGGTCAAAGAAGTTTGCAGACAGAGGGCCTAACTGATTACCAACCATAGAGATAATGGCAGGAGGTCCAAAAATGATCACATCAGTCTTGTTTTGTTAGGTTGAAGGAAGTTATATGCTAACCAACACTTACTGTCATCAATGCAATCAAAGAGTGACATCAATGAACCACTACTGTTGGGTCTAAATGGAAGATAAAGCTGTGTGTCATCAGCATAGCAACAAAAGGAGATGCTGTGCTTTTGAAAAATCAAGCCAAGAGGGAGAATGCACAGAGGAAATAATGAGGGGCCTTATATAGAACCTTGGGGAACGCCACATGAGATGTCAGCCCACAACAAGGAAGATTACCTGTTTTGATAGACAATGTTCCGTCCTCAAAGTAAGAGGCAACCACTTTAAGGCAACATTCTGAATGTCTACTTCACTGCTAAGGCCATTTAAATCTAGTGGTTAACTGCAGGTATATTTATTGCAGCACTGAGATCAAGCAAAACCAGAACTGCACAAGACCTAGAGTTGACAGCTGACATGAGGTCATTCATAACTTCAAGATCAGATTTCGTACTGTGTAGTGCACTGAAACCTGAGTTGAATTTCTCCCTGACATTGTAGCTGTTCAAATAGGATGAGAGTTGAGAGGAAATAAGCTTTACCAGGATCTTAGACAAAAATTATAGATTGGAAATAGGTCTATAAATTTTAAGGATAGTTGGGTCATGGATGGGCTTCTTCAACAAAGGCTGCACCAGGGCATGTGTAAAACAGGAAGGTACACAACCATTGCTGAGACAGCTATTTATTTAGCCTAAGACCATTGGGCTGAGAGTGGGAAAAAAAAAAAACTTCATTGAAAATATGTGAAGGTGGAATTTCCAAAGGACAGGCAGTCAGCTTCATATGAGAGCCAATCTCAGGTAAGTGGGGAGAGACACAGGCTGAAAATGTTTAAGGCAGGAAATAATTGGGCGACAGGAGACAACGTTCTTTTGGAATTTTACAACTTGTTAGCTTACAGCATTATTGCCACCACGTTGGTAGAAGAATTACACATCCAATAGTGTTGCAGTGTTTACACCGTACTGGGCGTATAATTTGCAAGAGACCCAACACCAGTAGTTTCCAAAAAACAGTGCAGAAGAGAATATCTGCTTTCTAAAAAAAAATTCAGGACACTGAAGTACCTTTACATCAAAGAAGATTTATTCTGACTACGACACTGGTTATGATTACATTGTCAAGTGGATGCACAACAGGAAAGGATGTAGGGTCCAGGAATCTTGAAGGCAGATTTGAGTTGATTCCCATAAAAGCTGAGTTATTGCAATTTTTCAAAATTAAAAGGTTGGCCTGGTGGTGGCGATACAGCAAAAGTTATAGGGTGTCCAACACTAAAAAACCAGTAGCGTGCGAAACTGTTAAATAACCTAAAAGACAAATGCGTTTCTATTAAGTCGACGCTCAAGAAATAGAGCAATGGCAAAAAATGAAAACCTGAAGCAGGTCATATGCTGCATGGCTTCATTGATACGAATGGCTGTCCATGGGCCAATCACTCAAGCTTATTTGAATGTCAATGTCAAGGCCAGCACAAGAAACTCCGCTAGCTCTAGGGCATGCTGTCAATAACACATCAAAATTTGATTGGCTGATGACACGGTCACTCAACGTTGTAACCCCAATAGCAGCGTCCAGATTCAATTAAAGGCTAGCAATGCAAGTGCTGGCCCCAGCAGAGGAAAGGAGCGGTGATGTGTTTACAGGACATAGGAAATTTATGCTCAGCTCCACAAAATATAACCAATTGTTTTCTGGATAAAGTTGCATACTCATCGAGTAATTTACTCCAGATACATTTCATAACACTTGAATTTTGGAAAAAAAAAAAAAAAAATATATATATATATATATATATATATATATATATATATACTCAGAGGCAATGAAAACGCAACACCAGTTTGGATTCAAATAATTTTGTGACTCAAATTTATTTTCTTATTTTAACAATTCAAATATGTTGGGTGGGTTGACTTTGATGAATTAAATGTGTTAATGGGCCGATTTGGACAATAATAAACAGATGCATTAAACATAATGAGCACAAGTTGAAAATGAAAAATCACAACAAGACTGAACGGAGCACACATTTAAAAATGAACTCAAAAGAGCAGTCAGTATCGGGTGTGACCCCCACAAACATCCACACAGGCAGTACGTCTCCTCATGGACCTGACTGAGCGTCTTAGGTTGTCTTGGGGAAGTTGTCGCCACTCTGCCTGTAGTGCATTCTGGAGTTGCTGCCTGGTTTGAGGTCTGGGTACTCTTGATGAAAGAGCTCGTCCCAGTTGGACGTACTACACTCAAAATGTACTGATGCTGGACGTACTACACCCAAAACGGTGAACCACTTGCCAGGCACTAACTCCCGCCTCTAGCATACCCAGGGCCCTGTTCTGTTGTTCAGTCGGCAGACGTGGCATTATGACACTTAAAAATGTTTTTTGTGTGGCTTTTATCATGCCTTTATATAGGGAAGACAACCCCTCCATCATTTCAACCACTGTACTTGCACAACTCCTAATCCCAGGTGTTGTACTCAATATGGATTGATGAGAGTCCAACTCACACTGTTGAGTGACATGATGATCATTCATGTGTAACGAGGTACACATTGTGACCCCAATGGTCACTTAAGAACTCAAATTGGACTACTCAGGTCCTGAGCAAAAATAAACCAAAATTTAGAGTGTTGCGTTTTCATTGCCTCTGAGTACATATATATATATATATATATATATATAAATATTTATATATAAATTTTTGACAGGGCTAGCAGTGCTAGCCTTGCTGCCACTGACTGCACACCTCTGCTAATAACACCCCTTCTCTATGCAGCATGAATGATGACAGGTGTGGACTTACTCCCATCAAAACTGTTTGAGATAATACATTTGGAAGTATAAAGTTTGACCTGGTGGTGGCGCGACAGGAAAGGTCGTATGGCTACACAAAACAATAGGATTTATCCCCTGAGCATAAGGGATGAACACAAAATGTTTCATGTGAATACTGCGTTTCAGGATATAATTCATGAAATATAGGGACATAACCACATTCGTTTATTTCACTGTGGGGCTCCATCCCGAATGCTGGATCAGCGATGCAGCATTTGGGTGCGGGGACGGGGGCGGTGTGTGTGTGCCTGGGCGCTCTCCTCTAAATTGAAGATGGCGGTGTCCGTGTTTCCCGGCGTGCGGCTCATCTCAATTGGAGACGCAAACGGGGAGATACAGCGACATTCTGAGCAGCAGCCGCTACGTTTGGAGGTGAAAACGACGCCGGATGCAGCCCTGATTAATTTCTCCAACAGTGAGTATTCCTCGATTTGGTGATTCTGCTTCTTGCTTTGCTTGAGCGCACAATTCTGGTCTAAGAACACATCCGCTCTTATGAGTGGCAAGCAAGCTAAATATCGCCAGCTATAGTAATCGGAAAGTGCGTTTATCATGATTGACAGCTCTGAGGTTGGATGCTGTGGCTTTCAGCACTCTAGTGGATAATTAGTTGACCATACCAGCGCCGTGCAATGACCTGTAAAGACTGTAATCCTAAGGATTGCTAGCGGGTTGGATGACACAGGTCTAACTTACGTTAGCTGTACTGTGAAACCTTGAGCTGTCTGAAAATGCTGTCTTGCTTTTACGTTCGGTAAATGTCAACATTCTAACTAGCTAACTGCGGCCACATTTCCCCAGCTAAATAATCACAAGGTGGTTAGCTTACATGCGTTTTACGTTTCCTTCTGAAGCTTGTGGACATTGAAACTGCTGGGCTCGCTGAGCAAAACAAAAGCTCCTGCAGCCGCGCAAATCTCGTGCACTTAAAAGAAAAATAACATCTTTGGTCTTTTAGCTTAGTGAAGTATCTCGAGCCATCTGCACACATGACTTTTTGATCAGTTACTTTGACAATGTGTTTGATCCCTATGGTTTGATCCTGGTATCGTTCGCTCACTGTTTGCTTGGATGAACCGAAGGTAACTTCAGTCAAGCCGACAATACTTATCCTGTGGCTTAGCTGGCTGGCTAACGGTAACATTTGCGAACGTAGCTCACATGTGGAGTGAAAAATTAAGTTTTTCTTTTCAAGTTTTTTTCGGGCTTCATAAAGTTAGTTGTTATGGCCCCAATTTGTTATGGCGTCAATTTGTTATGGCATAGCGGACAGCAAGGGATGACAGACAAAATTTTAAAACTTTAACAGATTTAATTAAACACACACTTTGAACTAATCTACAATCTACTCTACTAACCAAGATTGAAATAAAAAAAAGAGATATTTACAGTTCCTTGGTAATTGAGATGGGGCTGCTATGTTGCGATGTCCTGGGACAGGAAAATGCTCCAACACAGGCAAAAATCCACAAAAAGCTTCACAGGTCTTGAAAAGAGTGACAGGTCTGGTCAAATGTATCCTTCCACAATTTCTCCTTGCAATTTCTCCTACTACCTTTCACTCTCTCAATTTTTCTCCTTATATACTCTTTTCCAGCCCCCTCCCACCTTCCAGACTTTTCGCCAATTCCCTGGGACATTCCCCTCTGAGGCATGCCCAGGACATGCCCCAAAACCTAGCTCCAGACTGGGCTTAACAAAAAATTGTCAATACTGCCATCTAGTGGCTTTTTTTTTTCCACATTACACCTCCATTCCAAAAGGGAAAAATTTTGACTCATAAAGGCAAAATTTTTCTTTTCAATACAAAAATGGGTAAGTAGACACTTGTGTATATATAAATATAATACAATATGCTAATAAACACGTGATATATATACACATACTCAAATACAGGATAAGCAATCAGCAATTACATTGTCAGTACCCTTTACATGCTTAATTTCCAAGTCAAACTCCTGTAAAATCAAACTCCAATTCAACAATCTCCGATTCTTGTTTTTCATCTTACTCAAAAACATTAACGGATTGTGGTCAGTATATACAATCATTGGCTTTTGCCCTGTACAAACATTAACCTCAAAGTGTTGTAAGGATAGAACCAGAGCCAACAGCTCCTTCTCAATTGTGGAATAGTTCTTTTGGTGGCGATTGAACTTCCTGGAGAAGTATGCCACGGGATGCTCAATGTCATCAGAGTCACTTCTCTGTAGGAGCACAGATCCACAAGCTTGGTCGCTAGCATCGACCGCCATGGAGAACGGTTTGTTGAAGTCAGGAGATTTGAGCACGGGGAAGTGACACAGCAGAGACTTCAGGCGATTGAAGGCTCTTTGGCATGCTTCATCCCAAGTGAACTTTACGCCTTTCTTCAGTTGGTTGGTGAGACTGAGAGCAATCTCAGCAAAGTTCTTGCAGAACTTGCGGTAGTACTCGATCATTCCAAGGAAGCGGCGCAAAGCTTTTTTGTTGTCTGGAACTGGAAAGTTCATGATGGCTTGGACTTTGGCATTTATGGGTGCCACCTTACCCTGGCCTATGACGTAGCCAAGACACGTGACAGTAGCACAACCAAAGTCACTCTTGTTCAGGTAAACAGTCAGGTTAGCCTGGGTCAAGCGCTGGAACAACGTCTCTACATCTTTCAGATGTTCTTCCCAGGAGTCACTCCATGTGATCAGGTCGTCGATGTGCGCACCCGTGTGGCAATCCGGCGTTGTAGACTGTATCATCCTTTTGAACGTGGCTGGGGCATTTTTCATGCCAAAGGGTAGGACTTTATACTGGTATAACCCAGATGGTGTGGCAAAAGCAGAGATGCTCTTGGCCCTCTCAGTTAAAGGCACACACCAATAACCCTTCAATAAATCAATCTTGGTCAGAAACTTTGCTTGCCCTACTCTATCGATACAATCATCAATCCTAGGTATTGGAAACACATCAGTTCTAGTTACAGCATTGACTTTGCGATAATCTGTACAGAATCTAGTACTTCCATCAGGTTTTGGAACTAGAACACTGGATGAACTCCAATCTGAGTTAGAGGGTCTGATAATATCATGTTCTAACATGTACTCAACCTCATTCTCAGCAATCTTTCTCTTTTCAGGATTCATCCAGTACGGATGCTGTTTTATTGGTTCGGCATCACCAACATCTACTTCATGAGAGGCTATAGAAACTCTCTTTGGAACATCAGGAAATAGATCTTTATATTTCTTGATCAACCTCTCAAACTGATCTTTCTGTGAGGGTTCTAAGTGCTGGAGTTTTACATCAAGATTTTGCAACACTTCAGAATTTGACAATTTACATGAAAAAACTTCAGCTTTAATTCCAGGTTCATCATCTTGAAACTCCCCCTCATCTTCACAAGTCTCGGCCATAGGAGGATCTGAAGTGACAGCTGCAACCCTAGCATTCCTATCATGATAAGGCCTCAGCATGTTAATGTGACACAACTGTTTTGGCTTTCTCCTATCTGGAGTCTTCACAATGTAATTGAGATCATTGAGTTTTGTCAGAATTTCATAAGGACCATGAAATCTAGCCTGCAATGGATTGGACTGCAAGGGAAAAAACACAAGGACCTTGTCTCCTGGTTTAAACTCACAGCTTCTGGCCTTATGATCATACCAAGTTTTCATTTTTCCCTGACTTGATTTCAAGTTCTCTTTGGCTAGGTCACAAGCTGCACGCAGTCTTTCCTTGAACTTGCTAACATAGTCTAACAGACTGATATGCAGCTCTTTCTCTTGCCATTGTTCACTCAACAATAGCAAAGGTCCTCTCACTTCATGGCCAAACACTAGCTCAAACAGACTGAATCCAGTAGACTCCTGCACTGCTTCTCTAGCTGCAAACAACAGCAAATGAACACCTTCATCCCAGTCTTTCTCACGGTCATAACAATAAGTCCTCATCATTGTCTTGAGAGTGGAATGAAACCGCTCTAAGGCACCCTGACTCTCTGGATGATAGGCATTGGAAAGAATCTGCTTCGCACCGAGTTCATACACAACCTGCTGAAACAATCCGGAAGTGAAATTGCTACCTTGCTCTGACTGAATTTCCCTGGGAAGGCCAAACAACGTGAAGAACTTTATCAAAGCCTTCGAGATTGCAGTTGCCTTGATGTTGCGTAGAGGTATGGCCTCAGGGAATCTGGTAGATGCACACATGATTGTCAACAAGTACTGATTTCCAGATCTAGTCTTGGGTAATGGACCAACACAATCAACGATGACCTTGGAGAAGGGCTCCCCAAATGCTGGGATAGGCTGCAATGGAGCTACAGGTGGGTCTAACTGGTGTTTTCCAACTACCTGACAAGTGTGACAGGTTTTGCAAAAGTTGGAAACATCTTTCCGAAGTCCAGGCCAGAAGAAGTGTTTCATGATCTTGTCAACAGTCTTGTTCACACCAAGATGACCTCCTAAAGGCAAACTATGAGCCATTGTTAAGATCTCATTCCTGTGGACCTTCGGAACAACAATTTGCTTGACCACTGCCCAATCTGCATTGGCAGGGATATCAGGAGGGCGCCACTTCCGCATCAACACTCCATCCTTGAGATAATACCCAACTGGAACTCGTCTATTTCTTCATCAGGAAGGGCTCTCTTCTTTAGTACACAAATTTCAGGATCATTGGTTTGCTCCTGAATCAACCGCTTTCTGGACAGAGACAAGTCTCCAGACACATCAGAATCACCAGACCCATCTGGCTGGCTGAACAGAGAACTGATAAAAGTGTCTGATAAGTCCTCAAACGGAGAAACCATAGTAGGCTGAACAGAGTCATGAGGCTAACCACCTGAGTCATGACTATTCAATGTGCTGGACGGCACCACATCATCCTCTTCTTGAGCCTTCTTGGCCATAGCACGGGTCACTGCACAGGAAGGATACAGAGATGGGTCTTCATCGCCATCTTCAGTGCTCGGCTGTGAAGTAAGATGAACAGGGGAACTACATTGCCCCCAGCCAGGTCATTGCCTAGCAACAGAGAAACACCCTTGATAGGTAGACTTGACATAAGTCCCACCTTTACCTGTCCTGTAACTAAATCTGACTTCAAGAATACAGAGCGCAGGGGTACAGATACAGTCCTCCCTTCAATACCTTGTACAAGTATGAAATCCCCAGAAGCGGTCTCATCACGTAACTCCAAGGAGTCCATCAACAAAAGTGACTGAGAAGCTCCAGTATCCCTTAGGATATATATGGGTACAGGAGGAGAATGCTCATTCAGAGCCACAAATCCCTCTGACACAAATGGAAGAAATTCCTCCCTCACAAAGTCAGCAGTATCAGGCTGCTTAGCCTCACAAGGAGCCGGCAATTTAGCAGATCGGTCATCTACTACAGGGGTTTCTAACCTTGTCTTCACAAAGGCATTGGGTTTGGTATCCTTTTCTTTTTCTTTCTTAGCTTTAAGGAACCAACAGTTAGTTGTAACATGACCAGATTTCTTGCAATAATTGCAAACTAGACCACTTTTGTCCCTGTCAGCTTTCACACTTTGATCAGACCTTTGACTGGATTCTGAGCACCATCACCAGATTTGTCTTTGTCTTTGGGTGAGGAATCTTGGGTATCACCATTACCTTTCTTCTGAAATTGGGACCATCTATTTTTACTGCTAGACTGAAATTTGGACTTATGTGTGAGAACATATTCGTCTGCAAACTTGGCAGCTGATTGCAAATTCAGTGCTTGCTTCTCATTAAGGTAGGTCTTAATATCATCCTTGACACAGTTCTTGAATTCTTCAACTAACACCATCTCTTTTAGTGAGTTGAAATCATCTTTGACCCCCATAGAAGTACACCAACGCTCAAAGCAAACCTTCTTCTCGTGAGCAAATTCCACATAAGTCTGATTGTCAGATTTCTTCAGACCTCTGAATTTCTGTTGGTAAGCCTCTGGAACCAACTCATAAGCTGTCAAAATAACCTTTTTGACAACCTCATAATCAGAGGAATCATCTGCAGACAAAGCCGAATAGGCTTGTTGAGCTTTACCCTTGAGGACAGTTTGCAACATCAGAGGCCAGTGTTCCTTTGGCCACTGACAACCCTTAGCTACCTTCTCGAAGCACTGGAAATACTTATCAACCTCCTTCTCCGAGAATGGAGGCACCAGCTTTACCTCCTGGCTAGCATGAAATTTGTTTTCAGCTTCCATTTTGATTTTTTTTTTTCCATTTGGAGCCTTTCTTCCCTGTCTAACTTCTGTCACTCGAAATCTCTCTGTCTCTGTCTCTCTCTTTCTGCTCTTTCCTCTTTCTCTCTCTCAAATTCTCTTTGTTTTTCTTTTTCCTCCCTTTCTTTTCTCTCTTTCTCTCTCTCAAACTCTCATTGTTTTTCTTTTTCCTCCCTTTCAATCTCTAGCATTTTTAATTTAAGTTCCATTTCTACATTTGGATTTTCCACTGGAAACTGTTCCAGATCTCCTGGTGCAAACACATTTTCATCAATGTAATATTCAACAATCTCTCTAGCCAGTCTTGCTTTTCGCATGGCTGGTTTTACCTCTGTCAACTCTGTCTGCATATTTCTAGCAGTTCTGTCTTTTTAAAAGACTTCAAAACCTCTTCGGTTGGTGATGCCAAGAAATTATCCATTGCTGTTGATCTGTCAATATATATCTAGGAAAATTCAAAAAACAATTTCACAATTTGAAATTTTAGATTTTCAATAAATGACTCACACAATGGTCTATCCCGGATGAGCCCCCAATTTGTTATGGCCCCAATTTGTTATGGCGTCAATTTGTTATGGCCCCAATTTGTTATGGCGTAGCGGACAGCAAGGGATGACAGACAAAATTTTTAAACTTTAACAGATTTAATTAAACGCACACTTTGAACTAATCTACAATCTACTGACCAAGATTGAAATAAAAAAAAAGAGATATTTACAGTCCCTTGGTAATTGAGATGGGGCTGCTATGTTGCGATGTCCTGGGACAGGAAAATGCTCCAACACAGGCAAAAATCCACAAAAAGCTTCACAGGTCTTGAAAAGAGTGACAGGTCTGGTCAAATGTATCCTTCCACAATTTCTCCTTGCAATTTCTCCTACTACCTTTCACTCTCTCAATTTTTCTCCTTATATACTCTTTTCCAGCCCCCTCCCACCTTCCAGACTTTTCTCCAATTCTCTGGGACATTCCCCTCTGAGGCATGCCCAGAACATGCCCCAAAACCTAGCTCCAGACTGGGCTTAACAAAAAATTGTCAATACTGCCATCTAGTGGCTTTTTTTTTCCACATTACATAGTCCTGACAATTGATGTTGCTTCGTTTATACTGGGTACAGCTTGGCGATTTTTTTTCCTCTATAATTCATAAACTGTCCACTAGTTTGCTTGGCTGTCTCTTTAATCCACTTGCAGTGAATTTGGCTGAATCGCCAGAACACATCAGCTGCCAGAATTTTATTCATACGTAATTCTATTCGCTCTTGGTTCTATTCTTGGTGTGCAACCACGCGATTAAATAGCACGCGCCGCCATGTTAGATGATATACAAATCAAAAATGGCATCTCGTGCGACCAATAACAGTGATACATCTCAATTTTTCGAAATATTATGACTTGCTGGAGTCCTCTGCCAAGTCAAGATACCGAGAAAAGGTTTAAATTTGTGGTTTTGACCCATATTATGTTAAAGCCGTCTGTTTATATGGAGGATTTGGCAACATTACCAATGATTGAATACCCCGATATCGTAAACCATCTCATTATTCAAACCTTGCGGGCAACTAACGCACAAATGCAGGCTTATAAGAGTCTTGATGCGTATTATCTTTTTTGTGTCTGGCTCGGTTGGTACTCTTCTCACGAAAGAAGTGAAAGAGAACAGGGTGCTGGTTTATGCTCGGGTAAACCATTCTCAAAGAATTCGAGAAACACCGCTCAAGCCGTGGTTTGTGAGCAATAAGAATGGCGATGTGATCCTCGCACATTGTGATTGCATGGCTGGATTAAGCGAGGCTTGTTCCCACAGTGGAGCTTTGCTCTTTGCCACTGAAACTGGATATTAAGTGGCGTATTTTCAAAATTAACAGAAGGTTCACTCCGAGAGTACTCCACACTTAACAGGTGCTGCTTGTTCTCCCGGTTTAGGTAAGACGACAATCATTCATCTGGACGTGCGTCCAGATGAATGATTGTCGTCTTACCTAATCAGTAAAATTATGAAAATGACTGAGAACAGGTCAGGACTAAAAATTGTTTTAAACGGAAGTTTTGTGCAACCCAATTCTCTGTTCTTGTTCCGCAACCATACTGAATTTAGCCCATGATTTAATCGCTGTTACATCGCATATGGAGAGAAACCGTATCTTCGGTTGCCAATTGCGATAATTGGAAAATGCGTCAATAAAGGAAAATGATTGAGAACTACTAATTGCAGTCAAAAAGCACCCCCGCTGGCTACGCCACTGATATAGAATCGGGAACTCGAGAACATGTACTGAAGTAAAAAGCAAGTGGATGCCAGCGCACGTAAACAAAGTGCCGTATTTGCTAGTAAGCGACATTGATTTCAATGAGATGGGATTCTGAAGAAACTCTTGTCTTTATCACAAGTTGCATTATTGCCGCAATTAAAAACCGCACGCAAAGTAGGCATTGTTTTCTTTTAAAAGGAAGCGCAAATCCGAAGAAAATCGCGGAGTGTTGCAGGAGCTCAATGGCGAGGCGCAGCTATCTTGGTTGTTGTTATCATCCATCATGGCGGACTTCCTGTTTGGAAATTATGCGTGACGTCACGTGCACACCAAGAATTTCGTACGTGCTCCGCCCTCTAACGGGCTTCGCTATTGGTTTACCCCCCGAGGCCCCACCTCGGTGCCTGACAAAGAAAATTGAACTCACCTTTTCCGTAGGAGGGGGTAGCGCACTCACCTCCTATAAAGCCTCAGTGCTGTCAATGCTCGTCTCCCTTTTTCACTCAGCCTGATGAAAGTTTGGACTCTCGCGAATTTCAGTCACTAGTGTCGCAAAAGATATGGATAAGGTTTGTCTCCAATGTGCCTCCTCCATGGCGCCCTCGAACCAGCATGATGACTGTTCATCTGTCTGGGCTGGAGGCACCAGGCGGAGGCTGCTTCCTGTGCTGCCTGTGCAGCGCTTCCCCTGGGGGGAGCGTGAGCAGCGGCTACAGTATGTGCGGGCCGGACGCACCCTCCAGGCTGGCTCGGGCCAGCCCGGAAGCCGGCGGCGGCAGTTTGTTCAAAGCCCTAGGAAGCGGCCCTCTTCCGGGACAACGAGCCTTCCCCGGAACACCGCTACCTCCTACCCGGGTAATTCCAGTCGGCGGCAGCGCAGATAGAGATGCCCCTGCCTCCGCAGCCTCCACCCCATGCTCAAGTGGTCGACTTTACCATCGGCCTGCTGGCCCAGCCGAAGTCAAGACCGCGGCCCCAGGTAGTGTGTCCGAAGAAATCGCCCATCTATGGTTACGCCCAGTGGGATTGGACGAACCGATGGCAGCCAAATCCCCCGGCAATCTCCTATACACCCTACTCTATTGTGGAGGGTTGGGAATGGGATAAAGGGGCGCCAGCGATAGAAGATGTGGTGAGAGTGTGTCTACTCCCCACCGCCTCCATGTGGCCAGGCGGTTAGCCGCTGGTCCCGTTTGAAATGGGTCAGGATGACAGTGAGCATATTCGACAACGACTATGCTAGTGCAGCTCAGGTGGTCGCGCTAGCTTGCAACATGGCCTTCCTCGCCGGCTCCATGGACCGACTGACGCACTGGAAGGCGGATCTATCCCCGGACGAGATCCTGGAGATACAGACGACAGCGCTGCGATGCTTCGGGTGTCGCAGGCGTTCGCCATCGATGGGGGGGCGGAGTATGTGGCGGGATCCGAAGTCACGCCGTCCACCGCCACTGCAGCCTCGCCAGAGCCGCACCAGGGGTGCGGCTTCTGGTCGCTCTGCTTCTGGAAAGTTTACAAATAAAAGGCATTATTTGTTTATGGCCTCAGGGTCGTTGTGTTCTCGTACTACACACACTGTCACACGGGCTGTTTCAGGTGTTAGCATTCATGGTCATTTGAGACACCCTACCGGGGGAAGCAGAGTGGCTCTCCCTGCCGTTGACGGGGTTAATTAGAGGGACACGGTGCGTGAGGCTCGTGTATTCTTGGAATTTCCATTCAACACAGATCCGCAAATCGGCGCTTCAACAGCTAATAGCCCGTTTATGAAACACTGGCTTGCTAACCGCCGGCGAGGTTTGCGTTGTTCTATCCGTGGGGGTAGTACATGGTCAAACAATGTGGCTAATCTGATTTCTGACGGCGATACCCTCCTGTTATACAGTGGTGGGTTGGTTCACTCTAAATCCTTTGATTCGGTTCACTTGTTTCTTCCTGGTGCAGCACCAGTGAGGAAATGTTCACAAACTGATGCAGATTGCCAGCAACTTCCTAACACTGCTAGATGGACTGGCTCCAGCGGCGTGGTTAGTACACGTCAGCATGCTCCATCTTCTTCCGGATTGCGCGGAAGTGGGGCTGTCTGCCATTTTGGCTCCATGGCTCCTGAGGTGTCACACAACGTTCACTGTACACCCTGGAGGCAAGCGGGGTGTTTACACACGTGTAATACTAGTGCCTGTACTTACGAACCTGTGGAGAAGATCTTCACTCGTTTTGCTCCACAGGCCGCTGTGTTTCCGGACATTAATATTTCTGAAGTTGGGAGGCTGGAAGGGGTCTCGCTTAACTCAGAAATAACTGTGCCCCCGCCATCCATGGTGAGTGAGTCACCAGGTGACGCGCTTGGGGATGCAGCGGAAACGTTGCTGCTATTGTCTTCTCAGCCCTTTTGGGCGAAGTCCCCCCGGTCAACTCCTCCGTCAGGGGGAGGTGCGTCGCAGGAGGGCCCAGGTTACCGGAAACCAAAAAACCAACTGTTTCGTCACTCACAAACCATTATCAGTTTTGGATGAGTTGTGCGCCCCCCTCCCAGTCTGGCTGGACGGAACACTGCGGAAGGGATACACATTGCAGTTTCGTTGCCTTCCTCCTCCATACACAGGCATTGTTCGACGGTGCTCCACAATCCCACGGAGAGGGCGGTTTTGAGGGAAGAGGTGGACTCGGTTCTTCGAAAGGGGGCCATAGCGCTGGTTCCCCAATCAGAAGCTCAAGCGGGGTTTTATTCCCCTTATTTTCTGATCCCCAAAAAATCAGGAGGTCTGAGACCCATTCTGGATCTCCGCGAGCTGAATATGCATATTGCGCGCAGACCGTTTCGGATGCTGACAGTGAGGTCTCTGCTGGAATGTGTCAGGCCGGGTGACTGGATGATGTCAATAGGTCTGACGGATGCCTATTTCCATGTCCCGATTCTTCCGTGCCATCAGAAATTCCTTCGTTTTGCATTGGAAGACCGGAGTTTCCAGTTTTGCCACCACTCATTTGGATATTCTCTGGCACCTCGGACATTCTCCAAATGTGTGGAGACCTTCTGTCGCAGGTACATGGCAGCGGCCCTGATGTCATATCAACCTACTGGAACTCATGGCAGTTCTGAAAGTGTTGCACCGTTTTGCCCCACAGCTGGAAGGGAGGCAAATCCTCGTGAGATAGGACACCACTGTTGTGTTGTCCTATCTCAACAGGCGGGGGGGGTCAGGTCAGTGGCCCTACACAGGATGGCTGCTTCCATCCTAACCTGGGCGGATCGCCATCTCTGCTCCTTAAGAGCCTGGCACGTTCCTGGCATCCTCAACACTCGGGCGGACGGGCTGTCCAGGGGAGCCCTGCCTGAGGAGTATTGGAGCCTCTCCCCGGTGACGGCCGAACAGATTTGGAGGCTTTTCAGTCGACCAGTGGTGGATCTGTTTGCGAGCAGGGAGAACGCTTTGTGCCCTCTTTGGTTCTCCCTGAGGCCAACCGACAATCCTCCCCTGGGGGTGGATGCGTTGGCCCATCCAGTCTGGCCAGCCGGCCTACTGTATTCCTTCCCACCCCAGCGGCTACTGATGCTACTGTTCCTCAGGTTGCAGAAACAGCACCTGTCCATGGTTGTTGTGGCACCAATGAATCCAGGTGCCAGGTGATTTCCATATCTCATCCAGCTGGCAGTAGCAGGCCCATGGAGGATCCCGGACCATCCCTCAACCTTGATTCTGGCGCCGGGTGCCGCTCTCTCCCGCCCCCTCATGGCCTGGAAATTGAAAGGGTGAGGTTGAGCGAGTTGGGCCTGCCTGATGCGGTGGGTCTACAATTCAGTGTGCATGTGCCCCAGCTGTATCCAAGGCTTATGCGGCCCGTTGGCGGATTTTTGCTGACTGGTGTCAGACAAGAAGCTTGGATCCGGGCTCTTGTCCCCTACAGGGGGTGCTGGATTTCCTTCAGGGACTGTTTGAGGGGGGTAGTGCAACATCCACTCTGGGGGTGTTTGCTGCAGCTATCGCAACTAGACATGACGGTTTTGACCGCTTCACGGCCAGAAGCCACAAACTGGTGAAGCGCTTTTTGAGGGGAGTTCACAGGCTAAGACCCCCTACACAGCGCTTAATCCCGCAGTGGGATCTGCAGACACTGTCAGATGATCTGGCAGGGCCACCGTTTGAACCCCTGGACCAGGCGGACCTGCACATAATATCTATGAAAACTGGCCTCCTTTTGGCCTGGCGTCAGCTAGGAGGGTGAGCGAGCTGGGCGCTTTCTCCGTGCACCCGTCGTGTTTGACCCTCAGCGAGGACCAGGGCTCAGTGGAACTCCGTCCTAACCCCTCCTTTCGGCCAAAGGTCATCACCGCAGCCTTTAAATCATGTCATTCGACTGCAGGTCTTCTGTCCACCTCCTCATGCCACCAGCATGCAGAAAACGGATGCACAAGCTGTGCCCAGTGCACGCACTCAGTCTCTACTTGGAGCGCACTGCAAATTTCAGGAGGGTGGAACATTTGTTTGTTTTTTTATAGCGGGCGGGCTCAGAGGGCCCCTCTGTCAACACAATGCGGTGGGTCTCATTGCCCCAGCAGGATTGACCGCGCATTCTGCCCGGGGCATTGCATCCTCTACAGCGCTTTTTAAGGGCGTATCCGTAGAGGAGACTTGCAGGGACGGTCGCACATTCAGTTTTGGGATTGCTCTGATTATTACCACGACCTGAGGCGATGTGCGAGCCTGTGACGGCGCCCGCCTGGAGGTGTGGGGGCTTGCGAAGCGAAGCCCGTTAGAGGGCGGAGCACATACGAAATAGAACTACTGGTTACCTGGATGTAACTCCAGTTCTATGAGTACGTGCGTAGCCCTCTAACAGCCTGCCCAGCTGGCCCCAAGTGTGTGATGCTGAGTTTCCGAGGGAGACGAGCATTGAAAGCACCGAGGCTTTATAGGAGGTGAGTGCGCTACCCCCTCCTACAGAGCAGGTGATTTCAATTTTCTTTCTCAGGCACCGAGGTAGCGAAGCCGATTAGAGGGCTCTACACGTACTTATAGAACTGGAGTTACATCCAGGTAACCAGTAGTTCCTTAGTCTTCGCTAAACAATAGCATGCCCCAGCCCAGTCTCCCCATCTCTTCCCGGGCTTCCTCGCATGCAATTCTTTTTTGTGCTCTGAATAGTGCAGTAATGTTTTATTACTCTTTGTGTGAAGAAAGGGGTTATCAATGAATAAACTGGCAGTGAAGCAGAAGGCTTGCAAGATAAATGCCTGCAAACACTAAGTTTATTCACCCCGATTAGACATATCTTTAACCCTGGCTGCCTTTATGGTCTGGTTATCGTAGTCATATTTAAAATCCAATGTTTTTTTTTTGTCAAAGTGGGTGAGAATGATTAAAAAGCAAGAGAATTGTTGTTCGAACGTTCTGCAAGCTGGATAATTAATAATGAATACAAATTATATTTTTTTCAGAAATTATTATTAATATTCAAAATTTTGTCACTGTCCTTCTACAACATGGACTCATTCGTGTGTGGTTTTATTTTAGTGTCCAACTCCTGTAGCCTCGTCTCTGGGCAGAGGGCAGCTGCTCACTTTGTTTCCCACCCTTTGTTTTCCTTGGCTCTCAATGGAAGAGGGGCGTTCACTTTGGTGAATATTAGCTTTAAGAAGGTCCGTGCTCAAGATGTTAATGTACAGCTCAGAAGCAGCTGTTCGTGGCGCACTGCCACCTTGACCAACTGGACTTTTGCCTAGAAAGGAGCTGTGTTACGATTATTGCGCATGCTCAGAACTTTGAAAACTATTTGGCCTAACAAGGAATCAAACGAAGTGAATCCGTTCAGCTGCAAATGAAAATCTGATTCCTTCGTGTCTAATTCGCCATCATTTTGCATTGCATTTATATTTTTTAGTTACTCCGGCATTATGCTTTTTATTATTAGGGAGTTTTCTGCGGAAATTCGAGGATTCAGTGCACTATTTTACAGCTTTAGCCGAAGGATATGAAGAATGTAAGCTAGTTTACCAGCCGCCAATAAACATCATAGAAGAAAAAGAAGAAGATCGTCAGATTTTGACTTGCCGTCGTGGGGATTCACTTTCTTTGATTTCTAGTTAGGCTGAACAGTTTTTAATGTTCTGAGCATGCCCAGTGATCATGACACAGCTGCTTTAACTTGTTAGCCTTCAGTTGCGGTGTTGTATCTTTCCCCATCACAGTAAAATCTGATATTTTAATGCGAGGTGTGCGCTTCTTGCAGGTGATGTCCTTTTGTCAGAGTGCTTGCGATTTGGTTTCCAAACTGGCCTCAGGAACTCTGATTTGGCAGCTTGGGTCTGCAGCCTTGTGCCAGGGTGAAAAACCACTGGTCTGTCAACACAAACATAGCATTTTTTACAGTACATTGATTTAACTTACATTTTCCATCCAAAGTAACTTCAAATTGATTACACCCCTCTTCCCAAAACCATAGCCCTTGAGGGCCGAGAGCTGCAGGTTTTCTACCCTCCCCTTTCCTGGGACTCTGGTGCAATAACACACTGGCCAGTCAGAATCAACGATTGTTCAATTAATTGCCTGGAATGAAAGAAAATTAGGGCTGTATTTGGGTTTGAGGGCCAGATTTGTGGATCCCTGGATAAGACCAAGGAGGGTCCAATGCCTCCTTCAGTAATGTTGGCTTAAGGGGCTTAAGGGTCATTCGAGTGGCCAACTGCTGCACTATTCTTATTGTGACTGCTCAGGTCATGAACCAGCAACCCTCTGAGTTATAGTCAAACCTGCTGATGGCTGGCCTTAAGCCCGCCCCAGTGACGTTGAGAAAAAACTAGACCGCACACTCTATTCTTGGTGCATTCCGCCATGGTCAAACAGGTGCCAGCTCCGGTCATGGCAAAACGTATAGTAAACATAGTAAACACCCGAGTTCAGGAATAAATTACCTAAAAAAAAAAAAAAGAACATTGTTACCGGGCACTTTCTCAATTAAGGACATTCTTATAAGTGAAAGCTTTCTGGATATAACCAATATGATCAAATTCAGGTTAACTGATAGTTAAAAAACTCAAATATTTATTTATAAATATCAGTAATACTACGGTTTGGAGAGAATAAATAAAACATATTTCTGCACGGTCTGTACTGTTTTCACAGCCAACAGGAACTAACCATTTTGACACACAAATCATATGCATCCAAACTGGTTAAAGCATTACATGCTTTCTTTTGCCATGACCAGATGTTAAAGCCAACTCACCGCGAGAAAGGGGGCTTTGCACGGTCTAATTTTTTTCTCTACATCATTGGGCCGCCCCCTCTTAGGCCAATTAAATTTCAGGAAGGGTCAGGATAGCCTGCCTGGCAAGATGTGATTGGCTGAGCCACCAGTCCGTGGGGTTGCGCATTCTGCATGGTCAGTTCCTTCTCACAGGAGTGTCGTGTTGTCAGCTCTGCTCATCTCTGAACTGTCATCTCGATGTAAATGACTGGGCTCATTAAGAAGAGTTTAATCAATCAGTCAGTCCAACTTTGTATTGCATCTTTCATCCTATTTCATGAAGTTCAGCGTATTATGAATGATTGACAAGGACAGTGAAATACGAAGATCAAGAAGACATTGGCTGTGTCCAAAATCACTTACTACTCACTATATAGTGCACTATATAGTGGGTTCCCAATTTTGTAGTGCTGTCCAAATTGTTCGTAAGAATTATTATCTCCTATATAGTGAATTCATTACGTCCCATAATCCACAGCAAAATGTAGTGAGCAACTGATGGTCACTAACCCAGCAATACATCCCATCATGCATTGCACATAAATCAAAGAATAATTAATTGTGCAGCAGCAAAGATACCATTAACAGCGCCAACTAAACAAACCGGGTAGTGTCCGAAAGCGTTTCTTCCTTCTGCCCCTGAGCTCATTATATAGTCACCTACATATGAGTCCCATTTATAGTGAGTAGGGAATAGTGAATGAGTGAGTGATTTCAGACACAGCCATTTTCATCAATATCCCCGTCATAGGAAATTTCCTTTGTCGAACCCAATCGAGGTCATGACTAACGTACGGGTTATTCCATGCCAAGTGGACCAGTTTTCGGAATGTTTGCACCACATCTTCTCAGAAAAATTCGAAAAAAATCATGGGTGTTTGCCATTATTTCAAATGGTCAAAGCCCAAATCTTAAGCTTGAACTCCAATTTTTTATGGAGTAAGTGCGAATTTAAGAAGGGGGTGTCTAGTCACTCGCAAATGTGGCAATGACTAAGAATTTTTACAATTTAAGGGATACAAATGCACTTTCCAGTGCTCTTAAATTAATGTCAGTGGGTGCACGTGGGTAAAATTACCTGAAAGTTATGAATCTGCTATCACATTTGGCATATCTCATTTGATTTTCCTGTAATAGGCTGTTGAAAGTGACCATTTCTACAGAACCAAAATTTTTATTTGATTTTTAGTTGGTCCCCTTGACTGAATTATGCATAATTGGGGGTTCATATTGCAGCCTCAGCACATTGGCCCCTTACACCCAATCCAATCTTCAGTCTCTAGTTTAGGAGTTACTTGCATCTGAAAATGCTTATGATAAAAAAATTGCCTAAATTCAATGCATGATTTGGTCATGTGGACACGCCAGGAGAAATCAGTACAGCTGTTCACATAGATGTGTGCCTCGTGTGTTTTGCTCCTCCCTGTCCTTTTCCTCCAGTAAGTCCAACACCAGCTTGATTTTGATTCACTTGTTGGAAAAAGGACCAAACAAAAATGTTTGGGAACATCAAAAATATTGGAAATTTTGATATATGTATATTACAATGAAATAATTTTTTTATATTTGGTTGCATGTCCTCTACATGCAGTGACTGCTTGCAGTCTGTGACACATAGACATCACCAGGTGCCGAGTATCTTCCATGGTGATGCTCTGCCAGGCTTGTACTGCAGCCATGTCCAGTTCCTGCTTGTTTTGAGGATTTTTGGCCATCTGTCTCCTTCAGCGTGTAAAATGCATCTGCAGTTGTATTCGGTATCAGTTATCGACTCGACCAAAAGGACCAAAATAACAAAAAATGTGTCACTGTCCAGTGAATTACGGTGTTCACTTTCTAGACATTCACACTCGTCCATGTGTACGTTAAGGTGTACATGCACAAATGCATATACACGCGTATACATACTCACTTGTGTACACACACACACGCACACACACACTCGTGCGCGCGCGCTCACACTGTCTTTCTCTCATCCTCTGGTCAGACAGATGAGGTAAAGCACTAGCTTTGGGGAATGTTCTGGAACATTTATGGCTGCACACTGATGAGAGATGGAGTATACAGTTACCTCCTGATACTGACACCTGTTCATTTTACTGATGCTGTAACCCATTAAACTAAGGCTGTCCTTCAGTTACCCTGTGTCTTCCTCCACCTCTCTCTCTCTCTCTCTCTCTCTTTACAGTTTTATGGCTACTTCTCTCAACAGCAAAACATGATGCAGGACTATGTGAGGACCGGAACATACCAGCGAGCTATCCTTCAGAACCACATAGACTTTAAGGACAAGGTCTGTTGTGTGTGTGTGTGAGCCTGTGTGTGTGTGTTTATGTGTGTGGATGCGGGTCTGTTTTTGGATGTGGGTGTGTTGGTGTGTGTGTGTGAATGTACAGTTGTGTATGTGTATGCGTGTGTGTGTGTGCGCGCGCACACGCGGATGCGTTTTTGTGTGCTGTGAGAAGATGTTGGCGTGTGCGTGTTTGTTTGTGTGTGTGTGTGCAGATGTGATCTAATCCATGTGTGACCTCACACCTCCAACGTCGAATCAGCCTTCCTGTCTTGTGCCCCTCCCCCGCCTCTCAGGTGCTGTTGGACGTGAGCTGCCGTTCGGGGCTCTTGTCGTTTTTCGCGGCCCAGGTGGGGGTGAGAATGGTGTACGCGGTGGAGGCCAGCACCATGGCCCAGCACACCAAGGTCCTGGTGAACCGGAACGGACTGAAGGAGAGGGTGGTGGTCATTCCTGGCAAGGTGGAGGAGGTTTCTCTGCCCGAGCAGGTGGATGTCATCATCTCTGAGCCCATGGGCTACATGCTGTTCAACGAACGCATGCTGGAGAGCTACCTGCATGCCAAAAAGTTCCTCAAAGCCAACGGTGAGGACAGGGGAGGAGGGTGCTGTGTGTGCATGCACATTTGTGCGTGTGTGTGTGTGTGTGTGTGTGTGCGTGCATGTGTGTGCGCGTGTGTAAGCTGCTCACACACACACACCCTCACTCAGGCACATGCACGCACGTATGGGGCATTCCGTGATATATTGTGACTTGGTTCCAGAATTTTTTTTTTTTCAGAATTTTCATGAAATACCTGGTGGATGTTAGTTGACATCCAAAAGTTTCTGAAAAATGTATTTTGGCTTCATGGTTCATTGCACTCATGGAAATTATGTACCATTGTCGATTTCATGACTGTGACCGTGATCATTATATGGAATTTTATTTAAATTTTCATTTTTCAAGTTAGTCATCCCAGGCATTGGACTTAGATGCGTGCATTCACGTTTGTAACAATTTTGTACATGCTTATAGATTATGAGGCTGTAAGTCTTGATATTTGAAATTAAAATGACATATTTCTTATTAAAGGTCCCCTATTATGCCACCAGGTGCACAGCTAATTAGCCATTATGAGCCAGTTCAAAGTTTCTCCCACCTGACATCACAAGGGGGAGTGACCACCCAGAATAATGAAATCTGATTGACTGCTTGGTTGAAGGTGATCAGCTCTTCTTGCCTCTGGTTGGTTATTTCCCCATGTGACGTCAAGAGGGAAAAGATTTTGAAATGGCTTGTAATAACTAATTAGCTGTGCACCTGGTGACATAATAGGGGACCTTGAAAAGATATGTAGCTGTCTCTCTCACAAGGCAAATGTATCCAAAATATTGATCAATACAAGTTTTAGTGGTAATTAATTGATATTTATATAGAGTGACAAGAGTGTCCTGTCCGTAACGCACATTGACACTTCTGTCGAATTCATCTATTCAGATATTTTTTGAAAATTCCTGAATGGTATTCCTTTGATATAAGGATACATCACTGGATGGCAGAATTTGAAGAATAGAACCTAAATGAAGAGAACTTTTGATTTAACCACATTCCAAAAAAACCCATGTCGCAATCTGTCCTGTCCGTAACAGTTTTTCTTTTATGTAATTAAGTGCATTAATTACCGTCGATGACGTTCATTTTTATATCACCTGAAGTTCTCCCAGAGTACTTCAAATTCAGCCATTCATACAATTCAAAGGACCAATACATTAGTAGCTACAATGGAATTACTTCTCTAAATGTCCTGTCCGTAACAAAATGAATACCATGGAATGCCCTGTATGCAGAAGACTCATGCAAAGCACATTGCAAACGTGCATGTGTCACAGGCCAGCCACTTACTGTGTATTTCCATGTATTCCAGGCAATAAACTAAGAGCTGCATTACCCATGTTCAGCAAGCTTCCACATTATTTACGGTCTGACAACCAGTGTTCATTCGAGGGGAAACGATTTGAACTTGTGCATATTTGAACAACCTCGCGTGGAGCCTGTTGCTGAATTCAAAAAATGTTGAGGAGTCCCAAAAGGCTGCAGAAAGTGACGTTTTTCCAAGCGTGGATAGTCCTGTTACTCGGGCAGAGACTGGATAAAAATCAGACGCAAAATGTGACTGTTGAGCTGATTAACTGATTCAGATGGCACGTTTGATAACGTGACTGGTGTCTGCTTCACGACAGATATTAAACTGATGCCTTTAACTGCAGTGGCTGCTCTCATCTTCCATCTGTCCCCATGGATTCCTCTGACGCCTGCTAATGCAGTGAGTGCTAATATTCCCACATCTCTGTAATGATCGAACTGAACTCAATTACCCACAGCCCAATACACTTTTCTTATTGCTTTTATGGGCTGAATGGGACTGTGTTTGACTGTAGTTTCTGAATGGAAACGGGCCTCGTTACTCCTCAGGATTTTATGAGCAATTTTTAGACCCTTCTATTTTAGCTGTGCATTTGCAGCTTTGTGCTGTGACGCGTTTACCAGACGCGTCGTATTTTATGAACCGTAACCTGTGGCGGGTGTTTGTCGGGGCTGAAATGTGCGTGTTGGTATTTTTAATGATGTGAAGGATTTGTTCTTTTGCAAAAAATGTTGGAAAAATGGGGAACGTGTACACAGTATTCATGCAAGTTGTCTGGAAAGGAAGAGTAGTGTTTCTTTTTTCCTTGATATAACCAGGAACGTTCCATCGATCACCTGTTTTTCTTTTTCGTAGATGGCCTTCGAGAAATGCCTGAGATAACTGCTGGAAATGGGGAGCAATTTAGAGAAATAGGATCGAAACCCGTTGAGTGTTTTTGGGAGATAAGTCATTGCTCATAGTCAGGAGCTCATCAGAGTCCTGAGCCCCACCGAGGCCTGGAACCAGCAACTCTACAGTTTCTAGGTTAAGCAGCAGAGTGCTAGGCTACGCTTAACAGCTGCTGCTTTGCACAGTCATTGTTTACTGGGAGACATTTCTGCAGCCTGGTCTGGATAATATTACAGTACATATGAAACTTCATGTGTTCGTGGCTTGTATACTAATTCTGTATGCGTGTAGTTCAGAATCAGATTTGCACATTTGGTTTCAGTTACATGGAAGCAATATTGGGAATTAAATGTTTTAGCATGCAGCTGTTTCAATTTCATTGCACCGTTGCAATTTGACTGCAAGTTGTTCAGAGTCAAATTTTTGTTTTGCAGGGTGCAGGATAAAATTTGTGCACGTGAACTTCAGCATCGAATATTTGACGCTAAAGTACCGGGTAGTTCAAAATGATTGTATTCACAGTTCCAGTTGAAACTTGCACGTGCACGATTTGGTACCGCACTGGCCAGCAGATACAGCCTAATTCCCACGAGACGTCTCGTGTATTTCTCCCGATAATTTCGCGTAGAAATGGCACTGTCTGCTGGCCTGTACAGTATGAAGCTTGGTTGCATGGTTCTCAATTACATTTTATGTATGTAGTTCAGAATTGCAATTGAAGACCTGCGTGCAAGAAGTACTTAAGTCACTAAATAACACTTTTGTGATTTTGGGGGTCAAAGTTTACAAAACATGTTGCAGATATATATATATGTGAAAACTTTGACCCCCAAAATCACAAAAGTGTTATTTAGTGACTGAAGTACTTCTTGCACACAGGTCTTCAATTAGTGCTGGTATAACCTGATCAAACTTTGTGCGGATGTGGTTTGGAATGAATTTTATAAATGCGATGCTTTCAGTGAAGTTTACATATATGTGACTTGGGGAGATTCAGATTTTGGTGGAACTAGAGGAGCTAAATCTAGAATATGAGAGTAAATGTACGAAAGCTATAAAATAACAGGGTGGCCGTTGTAGGGCTTGTGAGAAATGGGGTCATGGTCATTCGATATTAGTCATGCGGAGCGTTATGAGACCGCAGCCTCACATTTTGAGTGTACGAGAGGGAGCGGTGTGTGCTGAGTTAATAATGCTCTCCTCAGAGCCAGCATTTATACACGGTGCCCTGCCTCACTCTGTCGTTCTCTTACTCCCTCTCTCTCTAGTCTTCTCTTTTCTCCCTCTTTCACTCCCTTTTTTCTTCCTTCTGTATCTTTATCCCTCTCCCCATCTCTCCCAGTTTTGCTCTGTCCTTCCCCTTCCACTTCTCTCTCCTTGCTGACTTTCAAAACCCCTCTCCCTCTGTTGACTTTTCTTCATCTTACTTCCCAATTATCTCTCCCTTTCTTACTCTACCTCTTTCACTCCTTCACTCATCAGTTCCTCTTCCTGGACTAGGGATGCACCGATCCAACTTTTTCAGTCCCGATAACGATACCAATACCGAGACCGATACCTGGGTTGTGGGTATTGGCTGATACAGAGCGCAGATCCGATTCCAGTGTTTAATTAATCAGCTGTGTGCCTCACTCTGTGAGAGAGACTGAGATCATTCTATTACGTGTAAGGCAAAAATAGGTTTGGCTTTAACATTGCTTTCCAAACTTCACAAAACAAAATTTGACGAAGAAATAAATGAACATTAATGGACTGAATTGACATAATGGTATTCGTTACCAGATCAACTCATTGTCACTGATACCCTCCCCAGCTATTTGGGTCCGTATCAGACCTGATATCTGATGTCAGTATCAATATCGGTGCATCTCTGTTTTGAAAACAATCCTCTCACCTCCTCCCTCTTTCATTCCTTTCTCTCTCTCCCTCCCTTTCTCCCTCTTCCCTCTCTCTTTTTTGCTCTCTCCCTCTCTCAGTTGAGCTGATCTGGCTGTATCTGCTGATGGCTGTTTGATAAATGAGAACTACATTATAAAGGCTATGATAAAAATACTCCCTCCTTCTCTCCTGTTCACTCCTTCTCTCTCTCCTCCCTCTCTCTCCATCCTGCTCCACAGATAACCTCTTCCCCACCATTGGAGATGTGCATTTGGCTCCCTTCACAGATGAGCAACTCTACATGGAGCAGTTCACCAAGGCTAACTTCTGGTGAGGAGTAGTGTTTTCCTGCTCTCCTCCCTCTTTTGCAGCTTTTTGTGGAGATGGCGTACACCGTGTTTTAATGGTTCTGTGGCCTGGGGTGCCTTTGTCTGATGAAATAAAATTGCTGGACAGAGTGAGTTTTCATCCAATTCTGTTCTCTGTCTGAATTGAGATTGTGTCTCCTTGCTAGATCTTGTTCCTTAGGCACTGTAATGAGAGCAGCAGTAAAGGTTGAGTGCTGTGATTTGATGGCTCTGACTCCACTCCACAACATAACTCTCTACGTCTATCCCTATCTGCCGCCCCCTTTCTCTTCTCCCTCCCTCCCTCCCTCCCTCCTTCTCTCTCTCAGGTATCAGCCGTCATTCCATGGAGTAGACCTCTCAGCCCTACGCGGAGCTGCTGTGGACGAGTATTTCCGCCAGCCCATTGTGGTAAGGAGTCTGTGCGTGTTTATGTGTATGTCAGTGTTTACTGTACAGTGCCTTGAAAAAGTATTTGCCCCCTTCCTGATTTCTTTTTCTTTTTGCATATTTGTCTCACTTAAATGTTTCGGATCATCAAACAAATCTTAATATTAGACAAATACAACCCGAGGAAATACAAAATGCAGTTTTTAACTGAAGATTTCATTTATGAAGGGGAAAAAGCTATCCAAACCTACCTGGCCCTATGTGGAAAAAAGTAATTGCCCCCTAAATCCTAATCACTGGTTGTGCCACCCTCGGCGACAACAACTGCAATCAAATGTTTGCGATGACTGGCAATGAGTCTTTCACATCACTGTGGAGGAATTTTGGCCCACTTTCTTTGCAGAATTGTTTTAATTCAGCCACATTGGAGGGTTTTTGAGCATCAACAGCCTGTTTAAAGGAAAAGACCGCCCTTGGTGAACCTGAACTGATTTTGAAAGGGTTAATATTACTGTACCCAAAACATAATCTTTTGTGCGTTTTAAACTTGTTTCAACCAAGTAACGCTCACTTAAATATCGCGGTTATCGAGTGAAATCCAGGCCGCCATTTGACTGCCGGTGGTGACGTCAGCGCGGGTCAGAGCTCAAGTGCACCACACTTCTCAATTTCCCATAGACTATCATGGAGAAATTCCTGCTATTTTCCGCCGAATTAAGGGGTCTTCCGAAAAGATTTCAACATATTTGTGATCGAAAAACATATAAGCATAAAAATTAATGCGCAATTTTACATGACACTGTTCGAGACATCGAAAATATAGAAACATGTCTTAATGGGAAGCACTACACTAACTAGCCACTTGTCTAGCTGGCGTGTTAGGTAATCGAGTCACTGTAGACGGCTGTGATGGCAAACTTTATCTGTAATTTAGCTAGCTAGATAAACTTAGTTTAGCACAATAAACTCACGTTGCTTACAAAAGGTGATGGCCAGCTAGCTCTCATGCCCATGTAATGTTATTCAAGTTGCATATCTACATATAGCATTAGCCACAGCAAATGACCTGGCAGAAACGTTCGTGTAACGTTAGTGGTGTTCATTCCGGATGAATTGTACAAATAAAAACATCCTTATCAGGCATCTGCCTATCCAGGGACTATTTAGTGAGCAAGCTGTTGAGTTTTTTATTTTTTTTTTTTGATTACAATAACGAAATCCTAGCTGAGGCAGTCGACCCGGCTGGCTTTCAGTGATTGCCAGTGAAGACAGCGTTTCTGCATACTGCTCGGCTGTCTGTTCCGTGAGATAAAAATATAGCTCAGGGGGCAGCCGGATAGCTCACTCAGTAAAGCATCACGTTGTGAAGCAGAAGTGACTATCACGTCGCGGGTTCGAGCCCCGCTTCGTACCAGCCGGCAGTGGTTGGCAGCTTTTTCAGAGTAGCGCACAATTGGCTATTACGCTACAGGGTTGCAAATTGGGAAGGGACTGCCAGGAAGGGATTATAATAGTTGCCTTGTTCTTTGCTCAAGCGCCTCCTGTTGGCCAGACGGGTGCTCGTCAGGAAGATTCTAAGCCTGGTCATGTCCGGGTATCCTCCGCCCTCGTTCTGAACTTACGAAGATTCAACCAATGAGTGCATAAGAAGCGGTGGTTGACAGGCGCGTGCTTCGGAGGAGAGCCGCGAACTGTCTACACTCTCCTGAATTTGCAGCAAGGGGTCGCATACGAGCAAGCCTTGTACATAGTTCACCAATTGGGTATTCCAGATTCGGGTGGGACTGGACATGCCAAATTTAAAAAAAAAAAAAAAAAAAAAAATGTATAGCTCAGTAACCATGGGAGTTCAAACTACTTGACGGCAATGTTCTTGTAAGCTATTCACCAATACTATGCGAGTGACCAATGAGAGTCAGATGTGAGTCATACTGACTTACCAATGGATTAACCGTTGACTAAAACAGCCTCTTTTAACTTCGTTCTCGAAAAGCGTCAAGCAAAATTGCGCCTCGATTCATTTTTTATTATGTAATCCAGTCCTACGCTGCAAGGATTTATGATTGTATACCTTTTAATAAAAAAATAATGGCAGGAGTTTTTCCCTTATAGTCAATGGGAAATTCAGTGCACTGGACGCCATATTGGTTTCTTCAAATTTTCGCTCCGACAGCCTCTCCAATTCTATACACATTCAATGCCTGAAACTCTTGCCCTGTGCTTATCTCACGCCTATAACAAGAAAATTTTATTCTTGGCATTTCATTGGCTGAAAATGCTTCCAAGCCGTGAGCCTTGGTAAACATGGCGCACACCAGGCTGACAGTGAAAACGGCAGGATTCCCGTGTTTCGAGCGCGATTACTTGCACGGTAAAAAATTCAAAAGATATGAAAAAAATAGGTTGGGCGGCCTTCGGTATGTTCTTTCAGAAAATGCAAGCTTTTTACAGGGGCGGTCTTTTCCTTTAAGGTCATGCCACTGCATCTCATTCAGATTTAAGTCTGGACTTTGACTAGGCCACTCCAAAATCTTAATTTTGTTTTTTTTTTAGCCATTCAGAGGTGGACCTGCTGGTGTTTCGGATCATTGTCCTGCTGTATTACCCAAGTGCGCTTGAGCTTGAGGTCACAAACTGATGGTTGGACATTCTCCTTCAGGATTTTCCGGTAGAGAGTAGAATACATAGTTTCATCAATTACGACAAGTCGTCCAGGTCCCGAAGCAGCAAAGCAGCTCCAAACCATCACACTACCACCACCATATTTGACTTTGGGTATGATGTTCTTTTCATGAAATGCTGTGTTAGTTTTCTGCCTGATGTAACAGGACGGTAGACCAGCCACTCCTGGGAAGGTTCACCACTGTTCCAAGTTTTCTCCATTTGTGGATAATGGCTCTCACCGTGAATCGCCGGAGTCCCAAAGCCTTAGAAATGGCTTTGCAACCCTTTCCAGACTGATGGATGTCAATTTCTTTGTTCCATATCTGTTCTTGAATTTCTTTAGTTTGCGGCATAGCGTGTTACTTTTTGAGATGTTTTAGCCTACTTTACTTTGTCAAACAGGTTCTATTGAAGTGATTTCTTGATTCAACAGGTCTGGCAGTAATCAGGCCTGGGTGTGGCTCGTGAAATTGGACTCAAAAAATGTGGTTAATCACAGTTAATTCATGATTTAATTGGCGGGGGGGGCAATTACTTTTTTCGCATAGGGCCAGGTAGGTTTGGATAGCTTTTTCCCCTTAATAAATGAAATCATTATTTAAAAACTGCATTTTGTATTTACTCGGGTTATCTTTGCCTTATATTAAAATTTGTTTGATGATCTGAAACATTTAAGTGTGAAAAATATGCAAAAAACTAAGAAATCAGGAAGGGGACAAATACTTTTTCATGGCACTGTATGTGTGTGGTGCTTCAGGAACCGATTGTAGAAGCACCAGGTTCACTCCATCCTTGCCACTTAAATGAAAAGGCTATTTCCGGACTGGGCAAGAGAAGAAGTCCCTGCTCCTGACCGCTCCCTCAAATGGCTGGCTGAGAGGGCAGTGTTTCTGTAGGCTTTGCATTAGTGTGTTTGTTTTGTTGATACTATAGCGTTGACTCTGCCCCTCACATACACAGATATACACACATGCAATGTGTATTCAGTATTCCTCAAGTTCAACCCTACTTCCTTTGTTCATCTGTTTAACTTCATCTCTCTCAGGACACCTTCGATATGCGAATCCTGATGGCTGAGTCGGTGAAGTACGCTGTCAACTTCCTCGAAGCCAAAGAAGCAGATCTGCACAGGTGGGTTTTGTGTTAGGGAATGCTTGCAGAATGTTCCAGTTCATTGGGTCTTCACCGCGCTTTCTGGAGCTAATTCTTTCTGAACGTGTGGCAAAGAACAACAAATTAACTGTGCAGGAAACATTTGCAGAACATTCAGGCATCCTCATTTGTTTTTGCAAAGACTTTGTTCAGGAGCTGTGCTTAACCTTACTGGTTCATGCTTTCTGAAATCTCATTCATGGATCTGCATGGCTAACTCGCCAATGCCACCTATTTAACAAATTTTTTTTGAAAATGCTGAGACAATTGCGCATTACCCTTGGGTTACCTCTATGTTGCTAAGAATTGTGGGAAACTGTAGGTCACATAATTTCCGTTGAGGGTGCTTCCTCATATCCTCTCGCTTTAGAAGGCGAATGAGGACAGCTCCTGTTTTGAACCCTTGTGCGTAATGAAATCATCCGCTATCATCTTGAGCAACCGTTATGGCAGCTAAAAGACAAAAGGAAAGGAGTGCTACCTGGACTCAAAAGAGAGTATGTTTGAGGTGCTCTTTGGAATGGGATTTGCAAAGTCATTGAAGCAAAAAGAAAAGACTCCAAGGCACTCTCTGATTACCATTAAAATGCCTTTATTTTAATGGCATGGTCGTGTGGACGTTAAAAACAAACTTCGATGCGTTTCGGCATCAGGCCTTCATCAGGAAGTCATGCAAACAGATGCAAGGCTGCAGTAGGCCCTTTTAAAGGGGTGTTTCACCAATAGGAAATTGCCACTTGGACTTAGAGGCTTAGCCTACAAATGGTGACAACCAAACAAACCCACCAGCAGTGGAACAGTGGGCAGATGAGTGGGGTTTTAAGTTTTCTGTTGCGAAGACACAAGTGATATGTTTTTCCAGACGTCACAAAGAGATTTCCCTGAAACTGTATGGCCAAGTAATTGAGCAGGTCAGTGTGGTTAGATTCCTTGGAATGTGGTTTGATGAAAAGCTGACTTGGGGGCAGCACATTGATAAAGTAAGGGATAAGTGTAAAAGGATTAACAATCTTTTAAGATGCCTGTCAGGAAGAGACTGGGGAGCAACCAGAGCGTCATTGTTAAATATATATCAGGCCATGATGAGAGCGACGCTTGACTATGGATGTATGGGGTATTTAGCGGCAGCAGCGAGTCATCGTAAAAAGCTGGATGTACAGCAGGCACAGGGACTGAGGATATGCAGTGGAGCATTTAAATCTTCTCCAGTAGCTGCCATACAAGTCGATATGGGGGAACTGCCATTATCGATCAGAAGATTGAAACTTCTGCTTGCTTATTGGTTCAACCTTCAGGGACATTATGATACACACCCTGCTAAAGCCATCCTGGAAGACTGTTGGGAACATAATGAGGGCCATTCTATGAGTTTTGGATGGATAGGGAATATAAAAGCAGCACAAGCGGGTTTAGATAATATCCGATTCAGTCCAACAGTCCCATATTCACATACTCCCCCCTGGTTATTTGTAAAGCCTTCAGTAAACTTTGATATACAGCAACAATTGAAGAAAAGGAGTTAGCAGGTATTGGCTGAGTGGGTAGCTCAGAGGTACCTAGAACAACACTTCCCGGACAAAATACTAGCTTTTACTGATGGGTCAAAAGACCCTGATACTGGACGTACAGGAGCTGCAGTTTTCATTCCACACTACATAGTACACATCAAGAAAAGAACCACAGACCATTTATCAGTGTATACAGTTGAGCTTTCAGCTATTATATTGGCATTGGAGTGGGTCGAAGAAAACAACCATGGTAATATACTAATCGCATCAGACAGCTGGGCAGCACTCACTAGTATCAAAACATTGGAATCGTGTAGACTAGATCTCACGTTAGAAATACATAATCTACTCTACAGAATGTACAGGAGGGGTCTGATGGTCTGCTTTATATGGGTACCTGCCCATGTTGGACTAGAGGGAAATGAAGATGTGGACATTCTAGCCAAGCAGGCATTAAAATCTTGCACTGTAGATATTGAAATTCCTTTAAGTAGGGCAGAGGGGAAATAAATAATTAAGAAGCGAATTGGAAAAAGTATGGCAAGAATACTGGGACATCCAAGACACGGGAAGACACCTCTATAACATACAGAAACAGGTTGGGTTGGGAAGAAGGATGGGCAGAAGCCGGAGGGAAGAGGCAGTCATCACACGTCTTAGGATAGGGCACACTGGGTTGAACGACACACTTCATAGAATAGGTAAACACCCCGATGGGAAATGTGGTCACTGTGGGATGACAGAATCTGTCCAACATGTACTGTTGGAATGTAGGGCATATGAGGAGGAAAGGAGGGCACTGAGAACAGCAGCAGAGAAAGCAAACTTTAATTTGAACATAGGGAACCTACTTGGGGCAGGGTCAATGGTGATCAGTCCTCTTATAGCATTTCTGAAGGATACAAGGCTAATGGAGAGGATTTAGGTTTTTTTTTATTTTTTTTTCACCTGCTTATCTACTGTCTCACACTCCAGTCCAGTCGGTGGCGGTAATGCACCTTTAAGTCGGTTTTCAACCACCAGAAAACCCCATTGAAGAAGAAGAAGAACCCACCAGCGGATGGTGTGATTTAGGCCACTATAAGCTTCAAAGTTTTCATCACAAAAAACAATGCATGGCATAACATAAAACAGTTAATAAGTGAAAGGCATACCAGATTTATGGTTTGAAAACATTTTTACAAAATAAACCTGTGAGTTTTAAAACTGTAACTCAGTGCTTAAACAACATCCTTCCTTTACAAGAAAGCAGTATAATCCTGTTCTTCATTTAGTCCAGGGTATTTTGTGGCTTGTAGTTTGTCAATCCAGAATGCCTCCTTTTGGTTCAGTTTCTTTTGTCTGTCACCTTTTCTGATGGTCAGCGGGATGTGGTCAATGCCCATGATTTGTAATGAAGTTGGGTTGCTGTTATGGAATTCCAGGTAATGTTTTGCCATGGGGTAGTTGATATTTCCAGTTCTTACTGCGTATTTGTGTTCTGCGAGTCTGTCCTGTAGGCGTCTTTTTACTCTACCGGTGTAAAACACTTTGCAAATGGGACATTCTAGCCTGTAAATCACAAAAGTGGTCTTGCAGTTAATAAAGTGCTTGATTTTGTACTCTTTTTGTGATGTTGAGTCCAGAAATGTCTTTGTCTGTTTGACATTTGCACAGTGGTTACAGTGACTGCTTTGAAAAGACCCTTTGGTTTTTGTCCCAGCCATGAAGTTTGATTATTGGGTTTGAGGTGACTGTGAACCAGTTTATCTTGTACGGTTAGGCATCTTCTGAAACTAACAAGTGTAGGCTGTGGAAAAATGTTATTAAATTGTGCATCGCTCTGAATTATGCCCCAGTTTTTGTTTGTTATCTTTTTGATGTTTTCTGCTTCAGTACTAAAAGTGGTGACAAAAACTGGTCTGTCCTTTGTTTGTTTGGGAGGACTTCTCCCCAACAGAGTTTCTGTCCAGGTTTTTTGCTTTGTTGTATGCTTTTAGTAGTGTGGCATGCTTGTATCCTCTTTCCTGGAAGCGGCACATCATCTCCTCAGATTTGGTTTTAAAATCCTCTTCCTGGTCACAGATTCTCCTCACTCGCTGAAACTGTCCATAAGGAACATTTTCCTTCAGCCATTTTGGATGGAAGCTGTTAGCATGTAAAATTGAATTTCTGTCTGTTGGTTTCCTAAAAAGAGATGTGTGTAATGTTCCCTGAGTGTCTTTATAGATAGTGAGGTCCAGAAAATGGATACTGTCTTTACTGTAATCCAGAGACAACTTGATATTAGGGTTAGTGTTGTTTAAAAAAATATGAAATTCCAGTAAATATGCCTCTGAACCAGACCAAAACAAACACACATCATCAATGTATCGACCCCACCAGATTATGTGGTTCAGAAATCTGTTTTTTTCATGGTTAAAAACAAAGTCCTCTTCCCATTTATCAAGGTACAGACCTGCATAGGAAGGACTATAGCAAGCCCCCATGGCACAACCTTTTATCTGTTTAAAAGTCTTGTCTTGAAAGATAAATATGTTGTTATTTAAGGTCCATTCTGTCAATGCAAGTAAAAATTCACTGGCTGGAGTTTCAGATTCTGATCGGGTGCTCAAATAATGTTTCAATGCTGCCAGGCCTTGTGAATGTTCTATTGTAGTGTAGAGTGATTCTACATCCAGAGTAACCAAAAAAGCCTCAGTACCAATGTCATGTAGTTGTTTAATTTTGCTCAGTACATCTGTGGTATCCTGGATGTAAGCAGGAAGTGAGGGCAAAAAAGGTTTGATAAAGTAATATACATATTTGGACAGTGGCTCAGTGAGGCTATCATTGCCTGATATTACAGGTCTGCCAGGAGGATTGACAAGGCATTTGTGGATTTTAGGCAGCATATAAAACAAGGCCATTCTTTGATTTTCATTGTACAGAAACTTCATTTCCGAATCAGAAATCCAGTCATTTTCTTTAGCATCTGTAAGAATAGTGTGTAGTTCAGCTTTCAGAGCTTCTGTGGGGTTATGGGTCAAAGGTTTGTAGAATTCATTATTGTCCAGTTGTCTATGGGCCTCTTTGACATATAAATCCCGTCCCCGAATTTTTACTTGCATTGACTGAATGGACCTTAAATAACAACATATTTATCTTTCAAGACAAGACTTTTAAACAGATAATAGGTTGTGCCATGGGGGCTTGCTATAGTCCTTCCTATGCAGGTCTATACCTTGGTAAATGGGAAGAGGACTTTGTTTTTAACCATTAAAAAAACAGATTTCTGAACCACATAATCTGGTGGGGTCGATACATTGATGATGTGCGTTTGTTTTGGTCTGGTTCAGAGGCAGATTTACTGGAATTTCATATTTTTTTAAACAGCACTAACCCTAATATCAAGCTGTCTCTGGATCACAGTAAAGACAGTATCCATTTTCTGGACCTCACTATCTATAAAGACACTCAGGGAACATTTCACTCATCTCTTTTTAGGAAACCAACAGACAGAAATTCAATTTTACATGCTAACAGCTTCCATCCAAAATGGCTGAAGGAAAATGTTCCTTATGGACAGTTTCAGCGAGTGAGGAGAATCTGTGACCAGGAAGAGGATTTTAAAACCTAATCTGAGGAGATGATGTGCCGCTTCCAGGAAAGAGGATACAAGCATGCCACACTACTAAAAGCATACAACAAAGCAAAAAACCCGGACAGAAACTCTGTTGGGGAGAAATCCTCCCAGACAAAGGACAGACCAGTTTTTGTCACCACTTTTAGTACTGAAGCAGAAAACATCAAAAAGATAATAAACAAAAACTGGGGCATAACTCAGAGCGATGCACAATTTAATAACATTTTTCCACAGCCTCCACTTGTTAGTTTCAGAAGATGCCCAACCCTACAAGATAAACTGGTTCACAGTCACCTCAAACCCAATAATCAAACTTCATGGCTGGGACAAAAACCAAAGGGTCTTTTCAATGCAGTCACTGTAACCACTGTGCAAATGTCAAACAGACAAAGACATTTTGGACTCGACATCACAAAAAGAGTACAAAATCAAGCACTTACTTAACTGCAAGACCACTTTTGTGATTTACAGGCTAGAATGTCCCATTTGCAAAGTGTTAAAAGACGCCTACAGGACAGACTCGCAGAACACAAATATGCAATAAGAACTGGAAATATCAACTACCCCATGGCAAAACATTACCTGGAATTCCATAACAGCAACCCAACTTCATTACAAATCATGGGCATTGACCACATCCCGCTGACCATCAGAAAAGGTGACAGACAAAAGAAACTGAACCAAAAGGAGGCATTCTGGATTGACAAACTACAAGCCACAAAATACCCTGGACTAAATGAAGAACAGGATTATACTGCTTTCTTATAAAGGAAGGATGTTGTTCAAGCACTGAGTTACAGTTTTAAAACTTACAGGTTTATTTTGTAAAAATGTTTTCAAACCATAAATCTGGTATGCTTTTCACTTATTTTAACTGTTTTATGTTATGCCATGCATTGTTTTTTGTGATGAAAACTTTGAAGCTTATAGTGGCCTGAATCACACCATCTGCTGGTGGGTTTGTTTGGTTGTCACCATTTGTAGGCTAAGCCTCTAAGTCCAAGTGGCAATTTCCTATTGGTGAAACACCCCTTTAAAAGGGCCTACTGCAGCCTTGCATCTGTTTGCATGACTTCCTGATGAAGGCTTGATGCCGAAACGCGTCAAAGTTTGTTTTTAAGGTCCACATGACCATGCCGTTTAAAATAAAGGCATTTTAATATTAATCAGAGAGTGCCTTGGAGTCTTTTCTTTTTGCTTCAATGACATTATGGCAGCTAGTTGGGTCCTCCTAGGTCACTAGAAGACGAAAGAGGCAACCTAATAACCTCTGGAATTTTTTTTTTTTTTTTTTTTTTTCGAGTTTTGGGATGCTACCAGAGACTGAAGGTGCTAACCAAGCGCTGTGATTGCCAGCTTTTTCATTTTCCAGAATCACCTGTAACCTGCGTGTTATAGCCGCTCTTGATATTCGGAATGGTGCAGCCACCCCAAATCCGTTGGCTGATGTGAAGTCAATGGATCCTATTCATTTTCTATGGAAAACAGAGATCCTGCCCATCAGTGCTTGATGGATACCTCACTACGAGTTAACTGAGCATTTGCCGTACTTGAATTTGCATAATAACGATTCAACCTCAACTTTATGCAAATGAGGTCCATCCAGCCAGCACATCATTGCAGGCTACTGAAACTCTGGTCAAACAATCAAACTACGCAGCATTGATCAAATTCGATTCTGTCACTGCACTACCTATATCAGATGTTTCAGAAACATATTTTAGTGCACTGTTTTGCTGTAATATGAGAGAGTTTGACCAATCCACAGTTTTTTTTTTTTTTTTTGCTTGAAAATGGACCAGGCAAAACCAAGGACAGTCAAACTCGCAGTTACCTCACTTGTTGCGTTCCTGATGCACCCTTGGCAGATGTGGTGCGTCTGCACCAGAAGTTTGCCGTGTTTTAATGGCCTTTGGGCAGTGTGGCCTGTGGGTCTTCCATATTTAACCACTGCAAGCATGCCCTCTCCTGAACCGGAGCTATGGCCTGAATTGAATTGGATGGGGTGGATAGGGGGGGTATTTACAGAGTTATGAGGAGAGATGTTGGTTTTGCTGGGGAGGAAATAAGGTTTTTTTTTTTTTTTTTTTTTTATTCTGACTTTTTTGAGGATGTCTGTTTTCTGTGGTGTCGGTAAGCCTGTGTGCGTACCTGTAATACATGAACTAAATGACCTTGAATTGTTGAAAGTAAGACATGAGTAGTGGGAAAGCAAAAAGAATCTTCATTTCACTGGAGAGTTGCCTAGGTTTTGGAGTTAAAGGAGTCATATTTGGGGAAAAATGAACAGCTGAACAATTCTTCGTTTTCCCATAAGGGAGGTGAAATCGTTCAAGTTTTGGAAATTAAAATATTGAGTAAAAAATAACCAGTGCTACCCTTCTGCGGAAATTACTGTAAGGTTAGTTGTGAACAGTTGACCCCTTTGTGCAGATATAGACGCCGGCATCCATAAATTCCAAAATTTAATCCCTAAAACAATTCTGAAATTGAATTTCCAAATGTCTTGCTTCACTGGAATAATTTTCCAAAGTCTCTGTGACACAAATACTGAGTTATAAAGCCTTAAATAGGCTCATGCATAACAGGAAAAAATTGGCAATATTTGTATTCTGCGCAAACGGGTTTATATAGGTTTATATGACTGCACAAAATTCCATTGGATACTTTTAGCAGTTACCCTTGTCAATTTTAGGTGACAATTTTTTTTGATGAATCACTGATCACTTTTTATACCGAAAAAAGGGATGTTCATCTCTTTCCAATTGCGACTGACATGAAATTGTGGGTGTACTTGAACTTCTGACTGGCTGTGTATTTTAAAATGTGTCTATTGCCGAAATCAAGTGATGACATGAGCAATCACCTTAAAAGAAAACTTTTGCATCGGTATAATTTATCAACTGTGCTTTTCTCTCCCTCTCCTTCCCTCTCTCTCAGGATAGAGATCCCGTTTAAGTTTCACATGCTACACTCAGGCCTGGTGCATGGGCTCGCGTTCGGGCTTTCGCGATATGGCTTTCGTGGGCTCAGTGTACGTTTAACAGTATGTGTGTGTCTTTTTGGGCACTTCTGTGGGTGTGTATATGCATGTTTTTGCCCATGAGTGTGTTCATTTGGCTGCTTATTTAGGTTAAATGTGTTTTAGTGAATGTGTACCCATTTATGTGTGTGTGTGTGTGTGTGTTTGCTCAATGAGTATGTTTGTTTGGCTGCATGTTTATTTTATGAGTTTGTGTGTTTGTTCGTGTGTGCCCATTTGTGAGTGTTTTTTGGTATGTGTTCATGTATTTGGGTGCAAGCACATATTTTTCCCGGTGTGTCTGTGTGTTTGTGTTTATGTAGATGTGTTAAGGTGCTTTTGTGCTTATTTTGTTCACATGGTTTGTCTTTGTGTGTGTGTTTATTTGTTTATGTATTTGGTGTGTGCCCATTTGTGTACATGTGTTTGTGTAAATTTTGATGTATTGAGGTGCTTTCTGTGCTAATTTGTGTGTGGGTGTTAGTGCTTACCTATTTATGTGTTTGTACTTTAATGCATTTAGTTTGTTTTAGTGTGTGATTATTTAAGTATGTGCTTATTTGTGTACGTGTTGGTGTTTATGTGTGGTGTATTCATGCGATATGGTAATATATGTGTATTGTGTATTTGTGTACATTACTCATTCCCTCCCCCACCCTGGCAGGATGACGGTGTGGGTCTCCACGGCTCCTACTGAACCCCTGACCCACTGGTACCAGGTCCGCTGCCTGCTGCAGTCCCCCCTCTTTGCCAAGGCCGAAGACACACTGTCCGGCACCGTCCTGCTTATTGCCAACAAGAAGGTGCGTCCCGGACCCCGACCTCGCATAGAACGGACCTTACCACCCTCCCTCGCCATCCTTATCTGCCCTCCTTCTGTCCCCTACAGACAGAGCTACGACATCAATATCGCTACCCAAATGGACCAGACAGGCTCCAAGTCTAGCAATCTGCTGGATCTGAAGAACCCCTTTTTCAGGTGTGTTAGTCCAGCTGTGCTGCTCTGTTAGATGGAGGTGGACTGTACCATGTTGTACACAGGGGGGTGGTGCTGGCGGGTGGCTCTACTCCCTCCCTATCTGACTGTGATTGTGTTCACAGGTATACAGGCACGACCCCCACCCCTCCAGCAGGCTCACACTACACCTCCCCCTCTGAAAATATGTGGAGCTCCGGTGTGGCCTACAGTATGAACCAGGGAATGGCTGTGTCAGGTACACCATGCACAGGGAGTGGGCATGCGAGCTGTATCACACTGTATCGCACGCTGGCATACACGCACAGACGGATGCACGCATGGGCGCACACAGTGCTATCCACTAATTCTGGTACCCTTGGTAAATATAAACCAAATTGTTATAGTATTAAAAGGCTATTGGGTATTTATTTACATTATAGCTATTTTCTATTAGCCAGTCCCTGCATTTGTGAAGCTCAGAAACTTTCTGTCTCCTCTCATTGCTGTATTTTTTTTTTTTTGTCTTAACCCTGATGATAGATGACTATGGGAAAATTAGCTTTGTCGTCACTTCCTATTTAGACCCCTGGGGAACAGGAGGTCATTTTTTCCTAATCATCTTCACGAACTTCAAAAACCAATATAAGAGTGGGAATATATTTCAATCAGATTTTTGTCATAAGCTTTTTCAGGGGTTCCAACGATTGTGGTTCTTGTGTTTTCAGGAAAAAAAATATTAATTTTAAAATTAGAACGTTTTTCCTTCAATCAGTTTCATTCTGTTCAAAATTGTATTTTTGTTTTTTTCATGAAAGATTGGGAGGATTGAGTCTCTTTAGCTAATATTTAATATTGATGGAGATCACTGTGCACACACCGACATGCTCGGGCACACAGACACACAAAATGAGATATGACATCAGACAGGCTGTCTGCATTATCCTTTTGAGGCAGTTTATCACCGTGATGAATGACCTGAGGTACTGCTACACCCCCAGCCTGTGATTGATGCAGATGTGTAGTGATGCCTGACCCTTGGAATAGTGACTATCCTCCCATGATAATTATATGTCTGTGATTCTCTCTCTCTCTCTCTCTCTCTCTCTCTCTCTCTCTCTCTCTCTCTCTCTCGGATTCGGGGGAGCGGGCCAACGGACCCTCTGTCAGTTTTCAGGGGGTTTGTGGAAGCACATCTCAGAGTGGAGTATGCCCTCGCTGAGCTTAAAAATGCTATAACGGGGTTTCAGGCAGTTTGGTGTGTGGGGGGAGCTATTTGTTCATGTGGATTGGATGGCCTCGTGGTACAGTTGTCATGAGACGTATATAGGGGGCGGGGTTGATGTTCATGAACTGTAAAGATTGCTATTTTTGATTCTGTTTGGTTTGTTTATTTTGTTATTTATTTATTTTTTTTATTACTATCATTTTAATTTCGGTTTTTTTTTTGGTAGCCTCATGTAGGTTTTTTTTCCCTTCCCTTATTGGTTTTTTGGTATTGTAAAGTTATTGATTTGCTGCCTTTTAACGTCTCAATTAAACGGGTATCAAAGGCTTCTCTCTCTCTCTCTCTCTCTCTCTCTCTCTCTCTCTCTCTCTCTCTGTCTGGGATGCCAACAGCCTATGATCTTAGCACTGCAATTGACAGCGGGTCTACAGTTTCTCACAACAACCTCATTCCCCTTGGAACAGATATGGAATATTTCTCTCTCTCTTTCACTCACTCACTCACTTACAGACAGACCAAAGTCACAACAAAGCACATTAGAGATACTGTACAGAGTAACTGCATGATCTCTTGCAGTCTCAATTAGAGTAGCATCTCTGCCTCCAATTATGGCACTTTCCTAATGTTGATGTATAGTGAAACTGAACACACATGCATACGCATACACTCAACACGCGTATATGTACTTCCTGACTACAAGCTGTGCATGTTTGTGTGCTGACTTTGTGTGTGCAAGGAGTCTTTCGCATGTTTCAACTCTGGGAGTGTTGTTGGAGGATGACTGTGTGTATGTGTGTGTGCGTGTGTGTGCACATGCCCATGTGGCAAACTGCTTCTAACTCCTTCCTGTTTCCTGTGTCTGTGTGCAGTGAATGCTGGGATAGTGAATCATACCCACTCCAGAATGGGCTCCATCATGAGCACAGGGATCATGCAGGGTGAGTCGCGATTGGACCCTGTTACATATCCAGAATCTTCACAGTAAGAAATGAAATGGAGGTTGGATGGTACTTCCTTTGTCCTGCTCAGTAGTAAGATAAGGGGGCCCACCAATCAGAGTAGACTGATAATAATTCACAGAAATACGCTGACTGTGATTGTCCATATTTTCCATGCGATTCATTAAAGTATGGCTAGAAATGATCCCCCTGTTACTGCACTGTGAAGTTTGTTTCCGTTCTTACCCGTGATTGTTGTGGAGCTGTTGTCTATTTGTTACAAGGGCAGTGAGGTTGAAAAAAAAGGTGCATTTTAACTCCTTGAATAACTGTAATTAAAAGTAAGAGGTAATTGTGTCACTCCATCACTTTCAGCTATCAGTCATGATTGCTATGTCAGCATTGGAAAGTTAATGGACGCAGTTTGATTTTACATCATATACCTGGATCCCTCTACGACCCATTTGCTTACATGCCAGGTATTTCGTGGTAATATTTCTGGAATATGGATATGGTTTAGACCAGGGCTATTCAACCGTGTCCAGAAAGGGCCAATGTGGGTGCAGGCTTTCATTCAACCAAGCACTTACACATCTGACACCACTAATCACAAGATTCTTTGCTAATGAGCTTGATTAGTAGTATCAGGTGTGTAGGTACTTGGTTGGAATGAAAGCCTGCACCACATTGGCCCTTGCAGGATGTTGAATAGCCCTGGTTTAGACCGTCTAGCAGTTTAGAGACTACGCAGACAGCCTGTTTTTTGTTTTTAAGCGGAGTTTGGCCAGAGTGACCTGAAGTCTGTCCTGGTTCTTTTTTGCAGGTGCCTCGACAGGCCAGTCCGGCCTCAGCAGCAGCAGCCCCCATTATCCTATCAACAGTCAGTTCACCATGGTCAGACCCCCCCATCTCCATGGCCTCCCCAATGGCTGTCCATAGCAACACAGTGCATTATGGGAGCTAGGACTTCGGAACTCTCACCCCTATCCTCCTCAGCCAGCTACAGCCGGATGGAAACCGAAACAAGACTGTGTCCCTCTTTGACGTCTTGTTTTTGTCTTTGAATAGCTCGCACCATTTTGTCCCCTTCAGGTTCGTCTCAGTCCTGCAAAAAAATGCCGCCTCCTTCCCTCCACTCGCTTCCTTTGCTGGTCTGAAAGTATGGGAGGAGATGAGTATGAGAAAAGGAGAGTCTGTGTTTTGAGTTTTGAGATGTACTCTTAGTCTCTCACTCCCGTCATCCACTTGCCTTTTACTCCTACATTTTCAGCCTAGCCACAAGGTGGCAGCACCAACACAGACCAAAGAAAATGGACACTATGGCTATTAAATCTGTTACACAGTCACCGTACATGTGCACGCACCAGTCGTGAAACACTATGCCGGACTTGTGGAGACTGAGCTTTCAGGTGTTCTTGAAGAGCTTTTGAATGCCCCGCTCTTGCTGTTCCTCGGTCACCCAGCACTGCCTGGTTATCAACTTTCCTGCTCCATCATTTTCTGTTACAAACTTCGACCCTGTGACGTGGAGGAAAGAGCTACTGCTGCAACTGTAATTCAGCCCCTATCCTTCCCTGGACAACTCACTTGAGAAAGACTGAGTGACTCTTGTATGGTACCTCTTCTCTACCTAGTGTTGATATTTGCCATGCCCAGTTTACCGCTAGCTTAGCAAAGACTTCAAGGACTGAGCACTCCAGTGGAGCAGCTGCAATGAATTGTTGACAGTTTTGTAGTTTGCCCCCACCCCACTTAGACTGAGATAGGTGTGGAGCCACAACCCCTACTCCACCCTGAAAGAAACCGCTCAAATTCCACCTCACATCTCCTGACTCTCCACCCCTCACAGACGATGCTGTTTCTCGAGTTTATTGACAAACGGACAAACAAGCAAAACTGCACTGTTGCTTCCGGTCATCGGTATGAAGGACCTCGGGATTAGGGTTAAGCAGCTTTTAAAGAGAAAATTAAATGTCTGCTAGTTTGTAGACTTGACTAATTTTTCTTTTTATTTTTTTTTTACAAGAAAGATATGCAGAAAGCAAGCAAAAAAAGTAGAACATTAAATGTTGGTGGAGAATTCCATCTGGAGCACAGGCTTTTACTTCCCAACTTTACTCTAGGCTGCGGCTCTGATTTGCTGGTTTGCTGGTGGTTGGGTGTTTAAGTCCCAGCCATGCCATTGCCAGCTATGACTGGAGGTCCTCATGGGCGAGGCGACAGTTGGCTCAGCCATGCTGGGGATAATGGGGGTTATGAAAGTCAAAATTCGTTCATCTCCTCACTCTCAAGCGGCCTTTCCTAGTCGACCAGGTGCATGAAGCAACACAAGCAACTTGTAGGCTGATTAACTTATCCTGCGGCATAAGGAGTCTGTAATTGGTGGTACGGCTGCGCGAGGGTTAGTCGTCATGTGAGTCCAAGGAGAAGTGCCACAGCATCTTCATCTGGTGTCGATGGGAGCAGGTCACTGCGTAGGACTAAACTGTTCAGCTGTGTTCAGGGTGGGGGCAGAACAACTCGGCCAGAATTAGTCTTGTCTCCCAGTTTTAGCTATTTTGGCGCCACATTCATAAACATCAGAGAAGCTCGGTTAATGCCAGTGAATTCTCCCACAGGGCGGCAGTGTTGCTGTCTTGCTCTTGGACCAACTTAATTAACAAAAATTTCAAGGTCAGAAGCCCTTTTATGGTATAGTTCTGCACTCAGTGTCAGGATTTTTTTTTTTTGGAGCATGTTTAAAACAGTAGGAGCTGACTTAAGAGCTTTATAAATGTAGGTGCAGGAAATTAAGGTCAACAGAGCAGACAAAAAAAATGCATGTACCCACACGAATCTGGAATCAACTTGTAATGTTGAAACTAATGAAACACTTCTTACAAAACCCCATTTAGTATCAATAATTTAAGTCCGTTCAAAAGCCGAAGAAAAGAGGTGGGCCTTCAGCTGTGCTGGTAGCGGGGACAGATCTGATGTGGTGGGGCAGTTTGTTCCACAGATGACCCCACAACTAAGAAAGCGCAGTAACCCCTAAGCTTTCATCGAGCCTCAGGGGCGACTGGTCAGAAGACCTGAAGGATCTTTATGAGGTTAGAGGGAGCCAATCTATGAAGTACATTCAAAACAAGTTCTACACTTGAACTGACTGGAAGTTAGTGGAGGGAGACAAGAATGAGTGAAATATGCTCTTGTAGGAGTCCATTTAAAACCTAGCAGCATCATTCTGCACATACTATAGGCGTTAGAGTGAAGACTGACTGACTCTTATGTACAAGGAGTGAAAGTAGTTGCAGTTAAGGCAATAGAAGCATGGATTATTTTCAGAATCTTGGAATGACGAGGGATTTTACTTTCGCTGAGGCTCACAGTTGGAAAAAGCTGCCTCTTACCACTGACTCCATCTGTTCATCAAATTTAAATGCTGGATCAAATATCATCCTGAGGTTCTTTGCATAGGATTTCACAAAAGGTAATGGTTGATCTTCCCACACAGAATGCTGGTGGATTCAGGAGAGCCAGAGAGAGCCACCTCATTTTTTGGTGTTCAGCATCAAGAAGTCTTGGGACTTGCAATCTTAATTGTCCTAGAAAAAAATGGAGGCTGCAACAACTCAGAGCTGTGGCATTTTAACAGAAGATACAGCTGTGTATTATTAACAGAAATAATGGAAGGCGATGCAATGCTTTGTAATGAGGGGATTCAGCATGAGGATTTTCAGTGAGAGCTCAAGAGGCACAAGGACAGAGCCCTGAGGAACCCTGCAGGTATTTTCCTGGTATGACTTAAACTAATTTAGGGCTGTACTCTTAATCCCAATCCACTGTTCTAGTCTGGCAATAAGCATCTTATGATTAACCATATTAAATTTCCCACAGTCTGAAACTATTAAAATGGCACAGTACCCATTGTCTGCCACTATTAACAAATGATTTTATACTTAAGAGCTGATTCAGTGCTATGGTGCTCCCTAAAACCAGATTGAAACCTGATATTTTATTCTTGTTGAAAAAGGGCTGAAGTTGTTGGAAAACAAATTTTCCCAGATAAAAATGGCAGCATTGAAGTGATCCTAAAATGAAATAAAACGTGGAATCAAGTTGTGATTTTTAAAGAGCGGCTAAACCACTGGGTGTTTAAAACAAGAAAACAACTGGTAGAAAGACAACAATTTACAACAGTCTGCTGCATTGGGATTAAGTATCAGCTGCAGGTAAGGACTTACCAGGTACACTGTATTGTATAAGTAGTTGGACAGTGACATTAATGTAGATGTTCAGTTTAATGCTCTGGCACATTTGATTTCAAAACTATAAGGAGGAGGATTGACAGTTAGATTTTATCTGCAATTACTCCCCCATTTCTAATGTTAGGAAGATACGGAAAATGCAAATAAAGAAAATAAGCGGTGATTTGTGAATCATTCATGACTAGTACTAAAAAAAAAAAATGCTAATTCAAGATATGTTTTTTCTTCTCTTTGTTATTTTGAAATAAACACTCGTTCCACATTTTTTAGAAATGGGGCTGCACATTCAGATCATATGGACCATATGGGAATTGTAGTGCCGCTGTTCAGCTCCGTCTACACTGTTCCGTATAGATCTGAGCGTAATACAGTTTGCTACAGTTGAAGATAAGTAGTCTTTTTTTACAGACCCTAGCTATTTTAAGAATCACTCGACATAATGGGAAGCCCTGCTGGCTTTGAGGGGAAAAAAAAAATCCTGAGAATAGATGAATGTTGCAGAACCCCGGGCTTCTTTTGGGATGGAGGCCTGGCCAAGTTCCACCAGTCTGCTCGCATTCTGGCCCCCGCTAATCACCTGCTAAACACTTTCCTGCAAGAATGGGAGCCAACCGTTAGCCGGTGGCTGTTCCAGGCCTCACAACCTCCCCCGTACCCTATTTAGGCTGAGACTTCGTCCCAATCCCAGACCAGTTGACCTCGATTAACCCAGAGAGCTAATGTGTGCTTCTCGGCGCTACATAAATCCACTTGAAGAGCGACTCTGCTTCAGTGAGAGGCCATTCAGGCTGAAGTGGCCTCTTGAGTGTTCATTTGAGTGATCGCTGGCTGAATGGCTCCTTCTCTCTATATCCTGGAATTAAGCCAGTATTTCTCTGCAAGCCATATCGCGGGCAAAATCGGCGTAAACCCACGCGGATGTCAACAAAACGACTGAACGCAACCTTCCACTCTGGCTGAAATATCAGTGCAAGTAATCGACAGTTGGAAGCGTCCAAAAAAACCCTGAAAAAAATTAAGTGAACAGGCTGGTCGGCCAAACAATGCCCCCCATTTTTCTCGCTGCAGAGCGGGTAAGAAAGAGTCAGACGGTTGGCTGAGGTTTCCAGACAGCTGACATAAAGCATATATTCTTGGCCTGGAATCAAACAGCTCTCCTGGTATGTACTGAAGAAAGAAACCACATCCTGAAATGACTCTGCTGCTCAAGAGAAACCATTTTTTCAATAGTCATAAAACCTTCCAAAAAAGTTTGCAGATGGAAGTTGTCCTTGAAAAACATTTTCCGACCTAATACTGGGAGCCTTTTGGGACTCATGGAAACGTATTTATGTTCCTCCTATTCTCACTAGACTTTAGCTGATATTTGGAAAGTCCAGAATGTATGAATTCAATGCCGTTTTGCGCTCATCCTCAAAATTCAAGGCAGAAATAGCAGTTGGCGAAAACCAAACCCCCAAGCCCATGTCACATTAAAGTGGTAAAAACAGCTACAGTTGTTCCATCAACCTGATTCTGTATATTTTGTACATATCACATGGCGATGATATAAAAGCAAAACACCATTTTCAAAAACATACCACCAAGCTCTAATCCTGGAGCTGGTTTGGACGATCTTGCAAGACCACGGCAGCCATAGGCCGAGCCTTCATCTGACCTATATTCAGGAGGGATTGTTTTTCTTTTGAAATATTGGTGTTGACCAGAATAAGAGGTCCATTTGCAGAGGCATTTTTAGTCAGGCCAGTAGAAATGTTATTTCTGATGAACCCTCCATTCTCCTGAGGGATTTCCCCGCAAGATCTCCCTCCGCTGATCTCGATCAGGGTCTGTTAGGTGATGGGCTGCTGAGCTGTGTTGTTGGTGGAAGGGGGAGCCAGAGTTGGAGCCACTGTATGCGCAGCCATCTGAAAGAAGTAGAGCTGAGAGAGAGAGAGAATGATGAGAAAATGCTCTATTGACCCCATAACGTAAAGCTGACATAGCGCCGTCATACACATGATGAGATTTGTTGCAACACAGCATTGCAGACAAAGTCAGTTCATGTAAAATTACATTGCAGTATCAAACGTGAAAAATGCATTGAGTTTTACCACACTTAACATGACGTGACCGAATCTTGGAGATCTTGAAACGGCACTCGTTATGCGTGTGCAACTGTTACATCAGCCTTATGACATGATCACAGAAACACCATTGCAGCACTGTCATTAGACAAACCCACTTTTCCCGCAATGCAACCTTATGACAGCTCTTATGTCATGTACGGTATAGTATGTATATATAGTATAGAAGGCATAGTTGGAAGTTCAGGCCTGTGCCTTGACTGTGTGCTTGCAGATGGTTACTTTGGACAAGCCTCACACTACCACTCTGGTCCTTCTGAGCACGAGCAGACAGCTGATGGCCACAGATGCAGGGAGCCCCAATGGCAAAATGACTGTCCACTTAGAAACTGGCAAGGGGTGCGTTTCCCAAAAACATAGTTGCTAACCAAGTTAGCAACTTACACACACAGCAGGCCAAAAGTTTGGAAGCAAGATCAAATTTGTACAAAAAAAATCATAGTTTCATTGGGATACTCTGCAACAAAATAAACATGATTATTATATGAAGAGTCACTTATCAGAATACATTTTTACTCAAATTATCAGGCCCATATTACTAGGCCCATGGTCCTAGTGCCCGCAGGATTGCCGTTGGCATCCGGGGGGCTGTAAACCAAGACATAAAGTGAATAATGCAAACTGTGATTTGTTTTTACTTTTTCACTGAAGTTGTGACTCTTGCAAATCTTCTCAACCCAAAAACTAAGCCCCTCCTTTCTTTTGTTAAAATTTATTCAGCAATGGTCTGGTAACATCAATGTATACAGTACGTAAAGATAAATAGAGGAAAATGGTGCATATCAATGAACGAAAAGTCTAATCATGCGGTAAATACATCCCAAAATCCATAGATTTCATACTGGTTTTTAAGAAAGGCATTGTGAACAGAAACTTGAAGTTGCATTCAAATTTTTGACCTGTATTGGCCTTGCTTCTAAACTTCTGGCTTGTAGTGTGATTCGTCCATTCACAGTCAGTCAATGGTCCCAACTATGTAAGTTAGCATGTGCTTTCGGGAAACGCCCCCCAGAATGAGTCCAGGACCAAGACTCCCAACAAAACATTTTCCAAGGTCTTGCATGAAGTCCACGGTTGGTTCATTGGTAACACTTTACAATAAGGGTACAATAACATTAGCTAATGCAGTAAGAAGCACTATCTATCAGTTAATTCACAGCAAACCAGTGGGTCACTAATAATTTATTAATGGTGTTCATGTTAACGAAGGTATTAATTTATACATCATCGAATAGTTTGAGGTGTTACTTAAGGGATACTTGTTTTCTACTTCATAATAAGGATGTCCAAGAGCATTAACCCCTTTGCACAGAACACAGATAATGCCCATTTTTTTCCTGAAATGCAAGAGCCTATTTAGGCTTTATAACTCAGTATAGAGACTCTGGAAAATTATTCCAGTGAAGCAAGGCATTTGGAAATTCAATTACAGAATTATTTAGGAATTAAATTTCAGAATTTACGGACGCTGGCGGCTATATCTGGGCAAAGGGGTTAATAAATGGTACGTTAAGGTTAACTAATGCTTATTTAGCTCTCTGATGCATTAGTTAACTGCTAATTGGAAATTAATGCTTATTACTGCATTAACTAATGTACATTTATTGTAAAGTGTTGCCAGTTCATTAGTCATCAGGTGTTGTGGGGCGGCACTGTGACAAAAAGCTGCCCCAATACCAGCCATTTTCTGGAAAGATCGGATCCCCAGGCCAAAAGGACTACATCTGATGGATTATAGTGTCTTTTCTAACCAAGGACATTGCTATTAAGCTGCAATTGAGCTTCTCCCCTCGTTGTAATACTGCACCCAGTTCCAGAGGCAGCTGTTGGACAGAAAGCAGGAAGGGCGTAAAACATGCCTTTGAACTTGATTGATTAGTCTTGATTGGTTTTGAATCTTGATTAAAGATACTTTAACTCTCCTCTCTCAGGAGTCGCCAATGATCTCTTAACCCCTTTGTGCAGATGTGTCCACCCGCAGACATACAGCTGCAAATTTATGCAAGCAGTGACAATATGCTATCACTAGATGGCACACCCAGATCAGTTACTGAATATTCACAAGCAAGCAGTGCTCGAACACGGTTTAGAATATGGACGAGTTCACTCCCATCCCTGTTTTTCAGGAGTTACATGAATTAAACTCCTCAGCCAAGCCTGATGCGCAAACTAATCAATATGTTAGCCCATAGTATCTATCCAGCAGTTCAAAAAAACTAATCGCTTGCTACAGAAAAAAATTGTTGTCCACTGAAGAAACCACTTCAGCTATAGTGAGCCAATGGTATCCCAATAAGTAGTTAAGAAAAATCAGTTTTCTGAAGCAAAAATTTGAAATGGGGTTGATACTGTATCATTCTACAATCAATTATAGTCATCACACATCAAAAACGCGTAGTTCCCTACAGTGGATTTACGCATAAATTCCTCCATCGGTGAATTCAGCGCTCCCCCACATCCTCCTATGTACTCATGTTGATAGCCAATCACTCAATTATCTAATAAGGCTCATGTGCGTGGCTGCACACTTATAGTTCACACCCACGTAAATCTTCCCTGGTGATGATTTATTGATTGACTCGTTTCTTATCCAATACCAGAGAGCTTAATCTTTCCACAGTAACTGAAAGACATTGATTGGACAAAAAGAACACTATACAAACCTCTGCGCAACAGCAAGGTAGGTTGTATTGTATTTACGTGGCGCACGATTGCGCAGCTGAAAATGACGCGATTTCAGAGAAAAAAAGACTCCCAAAACCGGCCTGAAGTGTTCAGTTACATTTACGGGATTTAAATGAGGCACGGATATGGTCAATGGCAATTATTCCAAATGAAACGGGGCTGGAGGGTTCCTTCTACCTGATACAGTGGTGTCTCTGGAGGAGGGATTCAATGAATAAAGGTTTTTGTTCACTTTGGGTAAGTGCAATTTTATATATTTTTTAAACTATGGCTAGTTGGCTAGCTGTTTTTTATTCTCAGTTTGCCATAGCCATGATGATCACAGAGCTCATTTGTCTTTTTGGTTAGTAAGAGTAACCGTTAGTCTTTGCTCATCTAAGCTACTGTATGTTGGGGCATTTTTGTTTTTTTTCTGGTAGTGGAATGTCTGTTTTGTTAAAATATAAAGTATTTCAGATATTACTGAGTTGGTGAGTTATAATTGTTCCTGATAAGGTGTGGAAAGTGTTTATATAAGGCTGCGAGCTCGGAAGTGAGAACTGCCAGCTTTTCATTGCAGGTTGAATGTTCTGACCGTTAAATCAGCAGTTCCTTTAATGAGTATGTGTGCTGGCTTGTGGGACTCTGAAGAAAAATGGACAAAATTCTACACTTTATCATGGAGAAAAGGCATGTTTTGTGCTTGGAGAGGTTACTGGTGACCACTGATGTCCAACTGCACCTATATTGATAAACTCACACTAAATTCAACCAGAAAATCATTAATTCATATTGAATTTCATGCGTCATAAGTTAATTAGTGTTAAATATATAATTATTTTATGATTTGACCGTGCGGCATTTTGAGGGATCTTGGAGTTCGGGGAGCCACCTGGAGAGCTGTCTTATTTAATGCCTTGAGAGTAGGGTAATTTAGAATGCAATGCTCAGATGACTTGTACTTGTGGTCAAGGAGTTTATGATCCCAGAAATGTATAGTTTTAACCCCCAGCCATTTTCCAGTTCTCAGTATTATTATTATTTTTAACAACTTCACTGCTGAATTTTCATGAAGATTTTTTATCTTTGCAGCCTTTTTTCTCCACCAAAAAATCATGAAAATAAACTAAAACATGATGTAACTCTAAACGCTCAAGTGTCCTGACTCAGTGGAGCCATTCCCTTCCTCTCCGTGAAGGTGTAATCTTGAATTATAAAGCTTTAAATAAGGTAACACATAATAGGCAGATTTGGCTTCTGCAGAAAGGGGTTAAGACAAAAAAATAAAATGCATCATCTGGATGCAAAAATGTGCATTTTAATCTGCGATGCCTTTATTTTCATTTTAACAGTCACGAGGCGTAGGTTTGATGGCCTGCTTTGCAGGATATGACAGAAGTTAATGTGAAAATCCAGAGTTGTTTCTTTTTTCGTGAAGGGTAGCCTATTAAGGCTAATGAGTGAAACATTTTTATTAACCCTTTAAGGCCGAGCGTGTCGTCGCCGACACAGATTTGTGCGTAATTTTGAAAGTACCGTAATTACTTTTGCGCAATGGAAAAAAATTCCAACTGTTCCTGAAAGCTGAGAAGCTGTGCTTCAGCCCAAATACAGGTTACTATGGTAAACACGGCAGCATGATTCTCTGCTGGGATTTTTGCATTAGGCCTTAAAGGGTTAAATTTACTCTTTACTCGCCTTAATATTTCATTAAAAAGGAAGCTTTGTGTTTAACTACCAATGGATTTTTCATATTGTTGTAAAACGTATCAAGAACAATGATTGAGAACGAGTCAATTATCATCCGTTTCAAGGGATGTTTTCTGCCCTCCTATTTTCTGTTCAGCAACCACCACTGCCCGGTCCAGCATCCCTAGCAGTGGAATGGGCCATTTTGTGCTAGACCCTGAAGACTCCAGAAGCCATCTGGTCTTCACATTTCAAATTTGCTACCATTCAGAGTTTTATTGGGGTTTTTTTCAAGATGTTTCTGCTGAATTTGAATGTAGGCCCCAAACCTCGCAGCCAATTGCCAGAAGAGCATGCAGAATGAGGATCACCGCCACGGTGACGGCAGCGACTGCCTTGCTGTCGTCACGGATGAGGGGCCAGAAGGAGATGGCCAGCAGCAAACCAGATATTGCCATAGCAACCAGGACAGACACCCAGCGGAGCCACTCAATTGGGAGGATCCAAAGTACCTTAGGAAAAGGGGGAGAACATTACTCCAGCAGTACTCTCAACCAGAGGTGCCTTTACCGCAGCAGTGCTCTCTGCAACCTCAGCATCTCAAATTAATAAACTCCAACTTTGTGCAGCGCACTTCCTGACATTATCACAACAAGTTTATTAGAGAGCCCCCCATAAAAACAAAAGAAGTTCTCCCTGGAGCTTTCTCCACTAGAATACCCGTGTGTGTGTGTGTGTGTGTGTGTGTGTGTGTGTGTGTGTTTTGTGTGTGTGTGTGTGTGTGTGTGTGTGTGTGTGTGTGTGTGAGAGTGAGAGTGTGTGAGTGAAAAACAGACTCACTGTGGTTGGGATGTAGATGAAGAGCGAGTAGCCATACAAACACAAGGTCTCTGGGTACGAGTAGCTTCGGAGGTGTCTTTCTGCCCGTTGCCGCCATTTCAGGAACCCCCAGACGCACAGGGGCACAAGCAGCACATACAGGAACACTGACATGGCCGCTACAGACACTGACAGCAGAGCAAATATCAATCAAAGGGATGCATTACATTTAAATATATGCATCAGATAAAAACAAAATGACTTGCAGTTGACAGTTGACGAAATGAAGCAGGCGCTAGTGGGGTTAAATGCCATGCCCAAAGGTCCACAAACTGCATCAATTGGCTCCAGAACTTAAACCACCAACCCTCTGAATACCAGTCCAATACCTTGCCCAATAGTCTGTAGTCTGCCCCATTGTTTAGTTGCCATTTAATTTGATACCTTCTCAACAGTATATAATTTTCTGTATTTACGAACACCAACTCAGGGGTACTCAGGGAGGTTGTGGTCTAATGCTTGAACATTCAATTTAATTTCAATGCATAAGCAACAGATGACTGCTGCTTTTTACAGGGCGCATTCAGACATCCTTGCAACCATCTATGCATTATGTGGCCTAGTCATTCTTGCTCAGGAAGGGGCAGGAGACTATTCCCAGACCAAATGGGCAACCAATGGAAACACACTCTGGACTATTCACTGACCTATCCGGTGCAGGGGTCATGCATCATTTACTCACCCAGTCACACTTACGGGCAATTTAGAGTCTCCAATGAGCCTGAAACATTCATCTTTAGACTGTGCGTGGAAACCCATGCAAACACGGTGATAATATGCAAGCGCCACACAGAAAGACTGTAGGCCTTGTAACCCACAACCTTCTAGCTCCATGTTGCCCCTACATTTGAACATGGGCATACATATTATACAAAGTAACAGTTTAAAGGGATACTGTCACAGCCCAGGATACATAGTTAACGCTCATGGGTCATCTTAGAAATTGTTCAGATGTTCGCGATCTTGGTGTTGGACAGTGACTTTGATCTCTTGCAATAAAACTGTGATTATAATACCCTGGATTACCAGTGATGTTTTTTTATGTCTCAACTTCCCTTTGGTTCATTACGCATGTTCGGTGGTGACAGAGTCCCTTTAAAAGGAACCACACAGCCTGATTTCCCCACCCCCCCCACCCATATTCCACCAAGACCCACCCTATTTTGCCTCTGATTGGACAGTGTTTGTTGCTTGTGCTGGTTTGGTTCGGTAAAGGCAAGAGGAGCGAGAAAGTCAAGGTTGCAGTTAATGCTAGGGTCAGAGCCGATCAGTGAAAGAGTTGGGGTAAGTCTTGGCAGAAGAGGGACAGTAAAAATATATTGCAGCCACACAAGCTCCCAATAGTCGTCACTTGGATTCACTGTGATTGAAAATGAAGGAGCAGCGCCCTCTGCCTCACCAGTGTTGAACTGCGGCTTGTAGTGGTACTTGGGGTCACCTCTCTGAGTCAGGAAGGTGGAGAGGTTTCCACCAATCGCGAGAAAGAATGCCAGAGTCACACAGATCCACAGTGGTCCTGAGTGGGCACATTCAGGGTGGGGTACATGTGATATGTGGGGAGGTCAGAGATGGGTTAAGAATAAATCAACATTATTTGCCAAGACGATGGTTTGTGCTAATCTTCCATCAATTTACTATAATATACAAAGCAATCCATGAGTATTTGGATAGCGTTACAAAGGTTACTTTTTAGCTTGGTCTTCTAGCACAATAGATTTGAAAATAGTTAATGAGTGGATAAAGTGGAGTCTGTCAATTTCAATTCCGAAATGATAGCATCCAAAAATTACAGCCCGTCTTATACAGAGTCACAGCATAAAAACTCAGGAACTGCACTGTACTATCTGGCCAACATAGTACGTTGAAAATGTTTTAACAAAATATTTTCCTTACCGTACAAATCAGGGTTGCCATGGATATGATGCCTCACAAAGTTCCGTCCGAGCAAAGGTATCAGAGACCCTTTGACGCGGTCGAGGACCTGATGATATAATATTAAATCATTTTTCAGGCTGGAAAATGTCCTTGTCTCGGTGTGTGTGCGTGTGTTTGTGTGTTCGTACCTGTTCAGTGTCGACGTTAAAGAAAGTCTGATAGTACTCAAAGCTCCACAAGCCATCAGGCTCATTCTCATCTCTGAGGAGCTGTTAAGGACACACACATCACACATAAACACACATTAGACCACATATCAACCAGGACAAAAAAATCTCCCCAGAATATCTTTAGATTTTACACAACCATAACCTTCACTGTCTAAGAAAGTTCCTCAACCAAAGTTTTCAGATAAATTGCGAGGGCTATTTTCACTGTTGAGCCCTTCACGTATTGATGGAAAAGAAATTTGATTTCTCTTAAACATGTCTAAAAGTACCTTTAAATTCTTCCTATAACTTTCCCTTGACCCATGTGATGTTTTCTAGCGAGGTCAAGAAAAAGAGGAAAGGAAAGGAAAAAGCCCGCCTATTTAAGAGAATCCGGATGCAGCCTGAATTAATTCTCCTTTATACCTTTCCTTAACCTCATGACATTTTCCATCGAGGTTAAGGGAAACTGGTTTGGAATCAGATATAAGGACATAGCCATTCTAATGCAGCCCAAAAGATCATACAAAAGAAACTTTAAGACCAGAGTGTGACCTTTGACTCCTCCTGGCCAACCTCGTCCTCTGATAGGTCCTCTATTAAAGCCACGCCCCCATCCCCCTCAGTGTGATCAGGAGCATCAAGTGGAATGGTCAGCAGGTCGGATCCCTCCTGAAAATCTGTTAAAGTGAGGAGGGTATCTAAGGAGGGGGGAAATAAAGGGGTAGAGCAATGACGTAGAAAAAAAAAATTAGACTATGTGCTCTCTATTCTTGGTGCATTCTGCCATGGTCGATCTGCGCCAGCTTCCGGTAATGGAAAAACGCATGGTAAACATAGTAAACACCCCTGTTCGGAAGTCAATTATAAAAAAAATAAAATACGGTTGGTATAGGGCACTTTTTCAAATAAGAACACACTTATAAGTGAAGCTTTTAAGATATAACCAAAATGATCAAAATCATGTAAACTGATCATTTTAAAAAGTCAAATATTTATTCATAAATATCAGTAAAACTACGGTTTCAGTGAGAATAAAAAATATTTCTACTCGGTTTTCACAGCCAACAGCACAACAGTAACTAACCATTTTGACGCGTAAATCATACGCATCCAAACTGATGAAAGAAATAGATGCTTTGTTTTGCCATGACCGGATGTTACACCAACTTACCACGAGAGCGGGGGCTTTGCACAGTCTAGGTTTTTTTCTCTGCGTCATTGGGGTGGAGAATATTTGCAGAAATAGCTCAAAATGCGGAGTGGCAGGGACAGGAGGTAAACATTAAAACGACTCAAAAAAGATTTAATTATGCTTGCCAAACAATTTGTTGGTTTTTGTGATCATGTGCAGCTTCACTAATTAGGCAACTATTACGTGGCTTGTATTATTTTCTGATTTTTATGTTGTCGTTTGTCATATCACAATGTGAGTATGGATTTTTTGAGTTCATGACATGTATAGATATGTCAAAATGTGGCTTCAGACAGTAAAAAACAGCTCCAAACATTAATACACCTAATTAAGACAAGATAAAAAAAAAGTTTGTTATTAGCCTACAGTTGCAGTTGTGGTTGGAACAAAAACCAGCATATGGGAAGCCCTATGTCCAGTTTTGGGAACCACTGAGCACAGCACGAACCTGGGCAACAATCGAAAAGTTTGGACGGGGGTAGTCGCACTTATAACAGAATGAGCATCGTAGATGCAGGTGCACGCTTTCATTCCAACTAATCAGTTACACATCTGATTCCACCAATGAACCCGTAGAGTTTTTGCGAAAGACCTTCACTAGTAGAATCAGGTGTGTAACTGCATGGTTGGAATGGAAGCATGCACCCAATGCTGAGTTCCAAGCAGCCAGAAATACACTTAAGGTACGCGCAAATAACGCAGCAAGCTGGATTTGTAGACCTGCTGAAATGCTGATACAGTCTTGGAAAGTTCTTAAACATATTTGAAACAAACTGTTAATCCATCGGTTATACACAGTGTGAACTCAATCGAGCACAGAAGCATTTCATGTTTTAATGCATTAAACTCGAGTTAAACGCACCTGCAAACTCGAGGTCTTCTTTAGCCGCCATAATTCACGAGACAGCACTTTAAAAACAAAAATTGCAGCCATAAGCACATAATAGACAACTGGTAGCTATTGGCTCAAAATACTGTGGATACATGACCAGCTGACACTTGTCTTTGCTGCCCCTCCATGATTGCACGTAACCATTTTACAACTTTGGCTTCAAGGTGCGTAAAATTGCGTTGCCTACTCACTAGCCTGATCTCGTGGTGGTCAGAGTGTTTGCAACCTGCCCGCGTGGTTGCAAGGCAAACTGACTCCGCTCCTAGTTTTAGGCCAACAAATTTTCCATTTTCGCACATCGCCTGCTTTTGAAACGAAGACCACGGGCCACTGGGAAATATTCCTTGCGAATAGCTGTAGGTTATAGGTGCATATCTGTGCAGTAACTGTCTCACCTCTCCCGTGTTATTACCGGTGATCGTGCTCCTTCGTTCTCCGTCAGACTCACGTATGAAACACCTTTCTCAGATTGCGCCGTTTCGCCACAGTTTAAACCGAACATTCAAATTTCCCAGACACGAACAACGGGATCTGCAACTTACTAGCTACCAGGTACAGCAACACTTCACTTCAGGCACAGGAAAATGAAATGGCATTTTCATGTCGCTTCCTGAGCCACCTGTATGGAAATCGCCAACTTTTACATTATGAGGTTGACGGGGGAAAACAATGTCCAATGGGGCTTTGCTAGAAATATGTAGGAAAACGAATGATAAAATGGTTCTGATAAAAACTAACATTTCGATTATAATTGTTGCTGTTATTACACCGAATTTGGTGACATGCCAGATTATGTGACCTGCAGTGTTGGAAGTAGCCAACTCGGATCGTTTATCGGGCTTTATCTGAGAAATTAACTAAAATGCTGCTTTATTAAATCAACCGTTTTAATCACGTACTTTGTCAAATTTATTCATTATCCGCCAGCCCGTAATTTTCTCCGAAACTGGTACTTTTACTTGCATAGAATGGGTTAATTTACGTGGTAATAGTTCCGCGCTTTTCCTTGAATTTTAAACGGGATTACCTGCAATTACATATTTTTGCACTGAGTTACTTATGATTTTACCTTACTTAACGAGCTGAGTACCACCTCTGACATCGGTGACCCATCTGATTATGTGACCTCCAAAGTCAGTGCGAACAGTGCCATCCTGTTCGCTTGAGGTGTAAACAGAAATTGAGCTTTCAAAATTAATTGTTTTGCTCGCGGAGCACATGGCAGGCGTCTCATAAATATTCTAGAGACGAAGAGACTTCCTAAATTTGCGCCTGATTGGCTTAGTAAGCGAGACGTAAATTGCTAACAGTCAGTTTCTTAGACTCAACAAATTTCTGTTTACCCCAGCGTGTCAATTCAATTCTGCCTGTGCTTCTGTCTTTACAAAGATATGGCAATTGCACCAATCCTCTGAATTACTTTGTCAAAAGCCACTGGACATCTGCATTTAATTGGAAATCAAAGTGGAGACAAAATGTTCATTGAATATGGGCCATTGTTCTTCAGAAAGGTTAGTGTTGAGGATGTCAGTGCTGGGCCAAAACGATAGACCACCTTTTCTCTTGTCCGATAACCCTTGTCTTTTGACCAATCGCGCAACGCAGATTTAGGTCAGTGCTTCCTTGGAGCATATTCATTTCCGCTTATTCACCAGTAATGTTGATTATTTTATTTTCCTCCACAGGTATTTAACTAAGAAATGTCCTTTCTATGGATTGTCACTTCTGGTGTTTTGTAAATCCTACTTCCCTGTTGGGTGCTCTGCTCTCAAAGCACTTTGTTGTACGTCGCTCTGGATAAAGGCGTCTGCCAAATTACAATAATGTAATATAATGCTATCATAAAGCCTTTAGCATGAAGGCTTTTAAGAAATGGCCTTACCTTGGGAATTAAAATGTTGATCTCCTTATGCCAAAGCCAGCAGTTGCTTGTAATCTCCCTATTGCTAATGAAGCATTTAATTGACGTTTTTACACCTGGGATTACTGCAACAACTTTTATCTCCTGCAGGAATCCTCTGATCTGTGTTGGATTGTGCCAAGCACTCATTTCAGAAACTAGTAAGAGAGATACTCAGGTAATATCCTGTCTCTTTATCACTACATTGATCTTTTTTTTTTTCATTTTCCTTTAGAGGTGCTTTATCTTTTAAGACTACCTATTTTATATTTTTGCCAGTGGATAATTTCTCTTTTCATTTCGCTTTGGCTGCCTTATTTTTCTCCAGTTGATTTTATTGAAAATTAGTCATTGCCCAGATGTTTGTGCTGAGATGAAGCAAACTTGCATTTGCATGTTGAAATATGAATGCGTGAGGAATTTTCGAAAATGCACGTTGGGCAGCCCTAGTCTCTGTTGCAGACATCTTCTGTGGTTCGCTAAACTCACTCACCAACGTCTGCGCACCCGAGCCAGGTTTTGAGTTCTGTGACGTTATGTCATTGTTCAAAATAAGCAATTCAGCATGCTTGTTCAATGATAGTCCTGTTGGGTTTCCCCAGTCAAATATTAATGAACCAAGACGGCGGTTACAGAAACTCCTGAAAAAAAATCTTGTTGATAATGACTCGTTTTGTATTAATAATAAGAATCTGATCAACGGAAGTGAAAATACACGTATATGGAAAAAGCCAACTCAATATTCCTTCAATAATAAATCATGTTCTTTGTGTAAAGCCTGCTGTATATTCCTCAAGTGAACTGTTTGTGTGCCATATGGGATGCTACCGTTTATTCGAAAAGTTCTCAAGAAAAAACCTGACTGGATGAGAACATGAAGGAAATCAAGTGATTTTATCATGATAGCGACCGGCCCCGCGTCAAATCTTATAAATCTTATAACAAGAGAATTCAATTGGCCAATGCGTTAGAATTCAATTACTGTACATATATCTCCTAAATTGTGGCTTTAGTAAACAATAATAGAAATGGGGAAATTTCCCATTCTTTATAATGTCAAATTTTTGTCTTGCAAACTGGAAGTGCTGTAATTTATGGATGTTAACATATCCCTGATAAAATGTCACATGAAATTTGAAGACAATGATGAATATTGATCATTTTTCAGACATTTGAAACTTTTCTCCAAGTGACTTTGCCCCCTACCGCTGAATAGTGGGCGACCCTCCTGGGATATTAAGTTACACATCATATGATGCAGTGTTGAAAGGACAATTGAATGAGTTTTGATTGAAGTCAGTTTGTCCATGCTGAGCAAAAGAAATAATTTCTGAACTTTGGCCTCTATCCTTGTTGTACTTTCTCAAAACGCAAAAGGTTCTATTGTGGACTGTGGCCTACTTGTGAATGATGTTTAATGAGGACTGGTTTTAAACCGAAAACTATAGAGCTGATGCAAGCAAGTGAGCAAACAAATTCACTTGACAAATATGCATGTTGAAAGGCTAGAAACAAAATCAAACATAACCAAAAACAGTATTTACTTCATATCCTCCGGGGCAGGGTAACTGAGGAACGGTTCCATAGATGCAGGTGAAGCTTGTCCAGAATTTAATAGTTTGGTACGAAAATGTCCAGTTTAGTCTGGGACGAAGCTTCATCTGTCTGTGAAACTTGTAGTTTCCACCCATTGGGACAGAGATCACCAAATCTAGACCTCATTTCAAATCCAGTCCTGGTTTTCTTTTCTTCCGAGTAATTAACAAAATACCTGAACAATTGGTTCTGATTGGCCAGACTGCCTTTACACTTGACTCCCATGTAAAGGGAGGGAGGGAAATCAGCAGTTCTTGCACCTCGATTTGATGATCCCTGTACAAGATGATCTCAACAAGAAGCCGTCTGAAAATACTGTCCTTTTCCTCCAGTCTGAGCAGGAATGTCCCACCCACAAAGGCCCAGACCACAGCAGAGGCAGCCCTTGAGCAGGGGGAAGTTTCAAGCCTGTCCAGGTAATGACAGTTGCATCCATACTACAACAGCAGTGTGTGCTTTTGTCGATATTGTGAGGATCCCTGTCACCTGTCTTGGCAAACAAGGGTTGAGGAAGCCTGGACTCTTAGATAAACGAGGGCTTTTGTGTCAGCTGCTAACCATACCTCAACAGAAAGGAAATGTATGGGTAAACCGCATAGCTCATCTATTCTTAGTCATTTTATTAGTATTATGGCCTGTCTATTTCAATTGGGGGAAACAAATCAACCATTTCTTTTTTATGCACATAGCAGGTGCTCTTTAGATCTCTTGTCTTGTGAAAAATGCTGGGTTATGCTTTGGCTGGCCCAAATTGTGCACTTATGTACAAAGCTTGTCTGGGTGAATGAAACAACCTGCATGCATACCTGAACGTACATCTATGTTGCTGGTGTGGAAGAGAAAGACTAACCAGAAACAGATAAGGAACACATACAATGTAAAAAAAAAAAAACTTGAGTAACATTCTTGTCACCCATTTTCGTCATTTAAGTGACAAAGACCTAAAACACTATTTACATAAATCCCATTTTTCTGACTTTCTTACCTCTCTCTTAGATGGAAACTAGTTGAGTTGAATAACAGTGTTTTTTTTTTTTATGGGGGGCAGACATGAGAATTGGCACTGTGACAAATTACTTTTGCCTGGCAAATCCAGTGGCTCATTACAATTACTTACTTTACACAAATGTCCTTCTTTGCATTTGAAAATAGAGGAGACAGTCTTCACCTACAGTCACTTATTAAAAGTTTGCCAATCAGTCAGTTTCATCGGGTCAGAAGAACTTGCAGTGATGATGCATCTCAGTGGTTCCCAACCCAGTCCTCAAGGACCCCCTGTCCTGCAGGTTTTTGTTGCAGCTTTACTTTTGCACACCTTATCCATTTAAGGCCCAATGCACCTTCATGCACACCCTGTTCCGGTAGATCTTTTTCAACCAATCAGCATGAAGCCCTTAAATGGATCAGGTGTGAAAGAGTAGAAAGAGAGCAAAAACCTGCTGGGCAGGGGGTCCTTGAGGACTGGATGGGAACCACTGATGTATCTTACTCCACACGGGCCACAGACCGGTTTAATAGATTCCTCGTTTGAGGGTATAAAAGTGAGTGGGAGCATGCAGCAAAGGAACGATTTAATTGGATGACACAAGATGAATGACTTCTATCAAATAAGAACAAAACGATTCATAGAAATTTTCCTATTTGCTGTACAAAATATTCTCCGCTTGTTTCAGAATTTAGGAAGGTTATCCAGAAATACTGGTATAATATTGAGTCAGATTCTAAACTGAAGTGTCTTTACAGAAGCACCTTAGCTCGTTTTCAGATGTTCCACTAACTTAGGAGACTCTTTGGTTAAGTCGGATATTCACTCTCGGAGCATGAGGACTTTCCCGGTTGTACCAGATGGCAATTACAGGCGTGGCAACTGCACGGGATGTACTTGTACACAAGCATAAGCGATTCAGCCCTCCACACACTGGTCGAAATACATCCATAAAGGATGCCATTACATGCAACTCCACATGTTGTATATCTTATCCGTTGTCCTTATGGCCTGACTTACGTGGGAAAAACATCTTGTGTGCTACATACCAGGATTAGTGAACATAGGAGTAATATTAGAACTGGAGATGAACGCAATCCTGTGGCTGCTTACTTTAAACAAGCCGGTCATAATATCAGTGCATTGAGAATGTTGTTATTGAAAAATTTGAGAAACATCCCAGGGGGAGTGATCTTGGAAAAAAGGCTCCATCTACGTGAAACTTATTGGATCTATTTCCTCAATACCATGTCCCCTCAAGGTTAAAATGACGAATTTGACTTGAAACCCTTTTTGCGATTGTCCTTTGCCTTTCTGTTCAGAACTTCAGCATACACACGTAATTTTAAAACAAAAATACAGTTTTTTTTTTTTTTTTTTTTTTTTTAAATACAAAAAAACAAACGTCTCCTGTTGTATGCCATTTCATGTCAGTTAGTCTTGTGTCAATTTTTCTACTATGTATCTTGGCTATATGTTATTGAGTGATTAACATGTTTCAGCCTTCATTGGCTGTCAGTGATGTCATTATGATGTCACTGGCCTAACAGCCTAAAAGTACCTGTCTACTGGTCATGCAAGTAATTTGCTTGATGAAGACCCTGTTAGGTTGAAATGTTGCCTAATTAAGTAAGTCAATAAAGTATTGGGAGCTACAACCCAGTGTTCAGACATTTATTGTTTTTTCTTTCATAAGTATTTTTGTCTGGCACCTGACCTAAATACAGACTAGATGTGCATACAACTACTTCTTTGAGCTTCTTTGCATCTGACTCCACAATTGATTTATGTCTTTAGTCATTAAGAGGATTACAGTCTCTTAAAGGAGTTGGGGGGGATGGAGAGAGGTTACGAACTGATATCTTCAGCAAGGGAAGATGTTACGATGTGACTATTTTACTGAAGTGTTTGCTTTTATTGATATTATTGATTGATGCGTGATGTCTAAAAGATCAACTTCTAAAACTACCTTTACCTTGTCTCTCACCCCTGAAACTGAATTTAGCAGCACTTGGAAATGACGTTCCGCGGAACATAGTAGCTCCTTTTAGCAGATTACCATCTTCGTTTTTCATTTGACACCCTTTGCCCGACCCTGACACCTGGCTTGTCGTTCTTACATTTCCTGTTAGCTTGTCTCCCCAGTGAGTGCTGCTAAGTGTTAAAATGGTAGGGAGAAAAGAAATCCAGATTGTCAAAAAATATACAATTTGAATGACCCCAGGGTTGTATCCATAATCTCAAAACAAATGTATCCTCATATATCCTTTGCTAGTCGTCTTCTCTTATCTTGGGCTACGTTTCCTAAAAGCTTAGTTGCTAACTATGTTAGCAACTTGCATACTGCTCTGTATATAGCTCTGGTTTAAATTATGTAAGTAGCTAATATGCGCTGCCTGATCGAAAAAAGTTGCATGCTGTAATATTTTGTTGGGCCACCTTTAGCTTTGATTTGTGGTGTACATTCATTGTGGTATTGTTTTACAATCTTATCTAATATTACAACATTTATTTCCGACCACATCTGCATTCATTTTGGTCCAGATATTGCATTGACAATGGGTGAGTCATACCACTCCATTAAACCTTCTCCAGCACATCCCAAGGACTTTATTTGTTTAAGGTCCAGACTATAACGTGATCAGTTCATGTGTGAAAACGATTCTTGATGAAAGGCACTTTCGCAATTTGAGCCCAGTGGATCTTGGCATTGTCATCCTGGAATATGCCTGTGCCGTCATGGATGGGCTCCTGGTCATTCAGTGCATTCAGGTAGTCTGCTGAATTCATTTCATTGCTGCAGAACAGTGCTCAGCCTAGACCTGACCAGTTGACGCAACCCCAACATTACACTGCCTCAAGAGGCTTGTAAAGGGGGCTCTATGCATGACAGGTGCATCGCTTCATGGGCTTTCTTACCCTGATGTGTCCAGCACTCTGGAATAGGGTAAATCTGGACTCATTAGACCACATTGCTGCTGTGTCCAATCTTTATACTGCCCTACAAAGGCTAAGTGCAGTAACTACAAAATAATTTAAGCAGTAAAAAATGGCTTCAGAATTTGTTTGCTGTCCCAACAAACAAACAGTTGGCGCATCTATGATAGATTATGGTTAACGGACTTGCTATGGTATAATTTCTGTCCAAATAAATCCTGACCTCCATTTATTATCAGGCCCAGAACTGCACAACTCGCATTTTTTGCAATGTGTAGTTACTGCACTTAGGCTTTGTAGGGCAGAATAGTTCCTTGCAAATTGATGTCGTTTTTTTCCCAATAAGCCTCACTAACAAATGGAGCTTTGACGGAAATTCTGATAGGCCACGGAGCCAACCTTGCTTAACGTAGGAGGTGCTACCTCCTAGAGAGGCACCTGAATACATTTGATTGTCATCTGACTTTGCTGTCACATGATTGCTCGGCCGGTAATATGTTGGGCTTATTTAAGTATGCCTTCCCGAGTAGCTGTTCCTTGGCGCGCTAGCTCCACCATAGCTCCACCTGTCTTTTATAGCATGCATTGATTATGTTCTCTTGTGAGTAAATTACCGTTCAAAAACAATCAATGTCTCTTCCTTTTAAGGTCATTGTTGCTGTAGTCTCTGTTCTGTGGAGTGGGGGTTATTAGCAGCTCCCTGCCTTCGGTTCCATGCTTGGACGGGCAGGGATCTCTCAGAACAGAGCCATGTCGCCAAACCCAATGTATGCTTGTATGCTGATATGCCTGTATGATTTCAATAAATGTTCTCTTTTTTGACAAAGTGGTCCTATCAGAAGTGGCTTTCTTGTGGCCTTGCAGCTGTTTAGTCCCAATCCTCCAAGTTCTTTTTGCATCGTGCATGTGGAAATGCTGTTACTTTCATAGTTAAACATAGCCATTAGTTCTACTTTTGGTTTATTCATTTATTTTTTAAGATGAGACCTCACGGAGCAATTTAGCGATTTCCAGTCAGAATTAGTCATAATTTTTCTCCTACTCATTTCTTCTGCTAAATTGACAATTCACCACTATCCGTCCAGGTTTTAATAAATTGTCAGACACTTCCTGACCCAATTCTAGTGATTTCAGCAAACTCCTTGGCCATTTTTTTTGCTTGATGCTGGCCAATAATTTGTCCCTTGAAACACAGTAACATCTTTTCAACAGCCACGAGCTACATCTTGCTACAGGGTTTTTTAAGAAATGTGAAGTTACGCACTGAATTAGTCACGATTAAAAGAATTATAACCAGCTGAAACACATTCATCACTACAATACAGATGCAATCATAGGCTCTTGAGTATTTGCTTATTAAAATCCAAACGGTGGCTTTGTTTTTTGACGGGCAGTGCTTTTAGCAACTAAGCTTTTTGAGAAATGTGCCCTTGCAAGTATGGGGGGTGGGGAAATGAGGGGAAAAACAGGATCTGTTTTTCCAGCATTTAGTTGCACCCTAGGTCTAAGCCTGCCCCTCTCCCACAGAGCCGCAGCGCACCTTCACCTTGTCTCCTCAGTCCAGCCGCGGTGACATCTCCTGCAGCGCCCCCAGCTGGACGGACAGGAAGGAACCACGATGGAGGGAGCGGGGGAGGAGCGTTCCTCTCAGGGTACTGTGTGCCGATTGGACAGCTCGCCCCCAGCTTTGACTTGCGGGCGCATACAAGCAATTTGTTTTATTTCAAAAGTGCACTTCAGCAGGATGATTTTACTGCTTTGCGAGCTCACTGATTGTTGAGAATCACATTCCACCTCAAAATAATAAGGCAGAGGTGTTTTATCCAAGAGTTTTTGCCTTGTAAATGTCATAAATTACGTGCTTGGTCATGTCAGTGATTTATTAGTAATCTCTGTCTGGTCACATTTGCTTCAAGTCCAAACTCCTCTGTATTACTGTGTTTATTCGTTAGTTTCTTGGGGAGACCCTTTTCTGTGAAGTTATGCTTGGGTGTGGCCACTGTTCTTGTTGAGTGGTGGCAGGTTTCATTGGAGCATTTGTTGCAAGTTCATGGGGGTCTTGATGGCTGCCTCTTTATTATGAACAGAGGGCAACAGCAAGGCTAATAAATGTGTATGGTACACCTTTAAGGATGAATAATGATTCAAATTTACGCCTGAGTCTCTAGTGTTTGTTGCTAGTTTGGAATTTCCTTTTCCTGTTGGAAATTGCTGTGAAAAGAATCCCAAGGCCATGAGAAGGAGGCGACTATTTCCTTTGAGAGTTTAATTCTTTGTATATGTTTTACAGGAAACAATATAGTTGAATTTGGCGGCATTCCAAAGCTTCTCCTTGGAAGCAAATCAATTGTAATGAAGCTAAGTTTGCAAAACATTCCTCCGAATGCACTTGATGGCTGAACCATATGCATACACCCCACTCACAATCAAACTAAGTTTGGCAGCGTTTAGGCAAAACTCCCTGGGTGAGCAGAAGCTGAAATTAGTCTTTATTTGGACTTGAATCTCTTTCCTTTCCCCTTTGTGCGGAGGTCTTGTGGCCTTAATGGTTGGGGAGATGGGCTTATCTGTGCAGTTGGATACTCGCAGAGGTTGCCACTGTTGTACCCTTGAGCAAAGGTGCTCGACCTAAATGAACCCATCCACAAATACAATGCACTTCATGATTTTTATGGATTTTCCTCCCTTGGCAAACGTCACACCTGTTGACTCTCAAATAAATGTATCTCCAGAGATCGCAATATAAACTAGAGTTGTGGATGATGTGGATGCGATAGCGGTTGAGGCTTTGAAAGCCTGTGATTTAAGAAAGGTATTGAAACGGAGAGGAGCACGATGGCTAGTGCTGATGGGAAGAATCACTTTATCCCCACCAAACTGGTGAAAATTCAGATATCAAAAACATGGCATATTGATTTGTGCTAGCTATCAAGGTGTGCTACTTTGCAATTCCAGCACGTGCAGACTCACAATCTTGGGACTGTTTCCACGTTCATATCTGATATAACTTCAAATATCTTAAAAATACATTTTTTAAATTGTGCATTTTGACATAAGCATATACTGTCAATATTTATATGTGCATGCTGGCTTTGCTGGAAAATGTAAATGATAGACATGGGATGATAACAGCATCAGGGTTGGGATCAAGTCCATTTTATCCATTCCAATTCCACTTCAATTCCAAATAATATATTCCATTTCTAATTCTACCCCTGATTAATCAGTTCTATTTCCAATTTCAATTCAGGATTTGCCCTCAACCCTGAGTGGCATGCAGCATGTTACCTTTAGATGAACATACACCCATAAAATGAGCTAGCTATGTCATAGCAAGCTGACAAATATTGAAGTTGCTCATGCAGGCTGATTCATATTTTGATATTAAGGCGAAAACAAAGACTTTGGTTGTTTCACATAGTGGTAGCATTTATGGACAAGGCAGCATAATTTTTCGGAGTACCGGCCAGCATGGGGTGTCAAATCTATCCCTGCATGCATGGGGAAAACAACCCTGATACCGCCTGGCGTTAACAACCGTAGTATTTGTAGATGGGTCAGTTGGAATGTCACAGTTCTAAAAGTTGTTACTCTGGATGGTGGTCTAATGGTAGCTGCTGAACAGCTTTACTGAAATGGATTTACTGCATCTTTGGGGTCGTCAGTGATCAAGTGATAAGAGGCTGTTTATCTTGCATGCATATGACATGAGGTGTGGTTAGTTTTCATGGTCTCATGTTTTAGATTACATTAGTTATTTTGCTGAGGACATTTACTGTCGATTTGCCTAAAGAAGGGGCCACTACCCCCTGGAGGAATGCTGTAGCTACACTGAAGCTGTGAATTGTGAATGCAGGACCTGGTCTGCGTAGCGGAGTACTTGAGTGTGATGTACCTGCATGTTACACCTGAGATGCATGTGCCTGACATCTTGTCCCTCAGGAGCAGCTTGCTGACAGCGAGCGGCATGTTGTCAGACTGCAGGACACCCTGAGACACGAGAGAAAAAGTAGTGTGTGTGTGTGTGTGTGTGTGTGTGTGTGTGAGAGAGAGAGAGAGATTTTGTTGAGGGTGGTAATTATAAGATAAATACACTTGATGACAAATGAGGGTCATAATAAAATAAGTGGAGATGGGAAGAAAAGGATTTGGACAGATTTAGATTGTATTCATGATTTTTCTGTGGGATGGGAAGTGAGTGGCTGTAAATGACGGACAATGAGGAGTGAGGCAGTGTGGGGGGGGCGGTGGTTGTAAAGATGTGGGCAGTTTCACAAAGAGTGCACGCAGTACAGAAAATGGGGAGTGGGTAGGAATTGAGTGAGTGTACAGTACACGAGTGATGAGTGATGACGGGTTTGGGGGGGCTTGGACTCTATGTGCACGGAGGAGAACCCACCCACCCCCAATCCCTTGTTTCATAAATATCCATCTCCCTCCCCAGTACACGCGGCTGCAGTCTCGCTGTACACAGCTGGCGGTGGACCTACGGCGCCTGGAGCAGCAGAGTGGAAGGTTGAAGGAACGGCTCGGGCAGCTGGCGGATGGGCACCGGGGCAGGAGACCCTGTGAGACACCACTCTCACCAGCAGGGGGAGACAATGAGCCAAAGGCACTCAATCACACGGGAAAGGGGAAATATAGAAGCAGCTCTGGGAGATTTTAGTAGTGGAGCAGATTAGGCAAACCATCGTGCACTTTGTGATATAAGCATGAAATTTGGCATGGATGTTCCTTGTAGGTCACTTTTTCAGAAACAAGTGCTAGCCACGAAAAAAAATTCAATATGGTGGACAACTCCAGACAACTTTCCATTTGTTACCGTCTTTTGACCATCCCCACTTGGAAGGACACGGAAGTTCTGGCTGACAAACTATGGACTGCCCCCAGATATGTCCTGCTTGGAAGGCAGCACGTTCGGCATGTTACTTTAGTGCACTTTGTGTTGGCGGGATTAACTCATATGATCTCTGTTTCCGAGCGAAGAGATCTAACCTTGCTTCATCTACTGCAGTAGTGGCACTTGACCGGTCATACATCAGAACAACGAATCTCTCCAGAACTTGACTACCAGAGGCTATGTGGTTCGCAAGCCATTGGGGTATTTTGTAGGCAATGAGAGCTCATCCTCTATGCCACCCTGGCACTAGCAGTCCATTTTAGGGGCAGAACCTTTTAATTTCGACTAAAGCATAACAGCTGCAGATTGTCTTTAAATCTATTTTTTTGCGTCATAGTGCCTTCTACACACAAAAGAATATTTGTTGGGACATCAAATCATTTTATTTGTTAAATATGATGAACATATCAAACATCTGGACCAAAAGTGAAAAACAACTGTCCAAATTGAGGGATTTTAGTTCCTGCACGGAGTGCTGGCGGCCATCTTGAAAAAATGGCCGCCATATTGGATTTTTTCTTGGCTACCACTTTTTCTGAAAAAAAAAAAAAAAAAGTGACCTACAAAGAATATTAATGCCAAATTTCATGCTTATATCACAATTTGCACTATGGTTTCTGAGCAAAACCACATAATAGAGACTCCTCTGGCGGCCATCTTGAAAATTTTTCATGGCTTGCACTTTTTTCTGAAAAAGTGACCTACAAGTAACATTCATGCCAAATTTCATGCTTATATCACAAAGTGCACGATTCGACCCAAATCCACATTTATCTGCACTACTATAGAGAAGGGATCACCAGATCTGGACCTCAAACCCAAATCTAGCCCTGGTTTTCTTTTGTTTTCTTAGTAGTTAACAAATTACCTGAACAATTGGTGCGCCTGATTGGTTAGACTGTCCTTACGCTCCACTCCCAGGCTAAGGGTGGATGGAAAATAGCAGTTTTTGGACCTTGAGGCCTGTGATATGATGATCCTTGTCGTAGAGGGCAGAGGGACAGGGTTGTTTCATTTTTTAGCTCACCGGGACGAATGTCCTCGGAGAGCTATTGCCATACCCTCTGCGTTGGCGTCCGCAGACAGCAAGGCTAAAGTTTTCCGGCGAGCTGTGTTGTCTTCTGACAACTCTTGTCATTTATTTTTTGTAATAGTCATTCGGAGAGAAATCTCTTTTGAGGGATTTCTGGTGGTAGTAGCTGGATAATTCTGTTGATTCTAACCCTGAGCAGCTGTTTTGCTTTAAGTCCCCGCTCAGAAGCTGTTGCATACTTCAGTCCCTGTTCGTTTTATCGGGGTTCCAGGTTTTACTAACTGCAATTGTCCAACTAAATCCATAATCCTGCCTTGAGAGGTGAGGCTCTGCTCAAAAGCTCTCAACACTCAGCCTAAGAAAATGCTGTCAGGTTGTCAGCCATCTTAAACTACAGTTGCTTGCCTTTTTTAATACTGTTGTCAATCAGAATTAATTTGTTTCTGGCAGACACCAGCTCTGTGCTCACATCAGGGACCTGTAGTTCAATTAAGTGCTTGTCTCTGTTGAACATTCGGTGCCTGTCCTAAACCTGTTTTGCAGGTTAATTTATTTATTTTGGGTTTATTTATTTATTTATTTTTGCATTGACTTTAAAATCAGCAATCAATGCGCGCCCAGGAAACCAGGTGAAGTGAGTTCACTGTAATCAATTGCTTCACCGAAGCAATTGAGTTTGCCATTAGAAGAATCAGCAGTAGCGCATACAAGGAGCAGAAACAGCACTGATTTATTAGCTGGCCTGTCAATCTTCAGGAGTCAGTCATTCTACGATAACTATCACATTCTCAATCCTTGACAGCCATGGCGTCTCTTTCTTGTGCATTTAAGAATTTTTCTTTTTTATCCCCAGCCTGGTTGGTCATTGTGTGCATGTTAACCCTCTAAGGTGTGAGAAAAAAAATGTTATTTAGAAGATTCATAATCAAACACAAAATGCTAATTAAATTATCACAACTGGTAACTGTTTCGGTGAAATGTTTACTTGGGGTTTTGAGAGAGAGGAAAAAAAAGCTACTCATTGGCGGGGTGAGGTAAATTCAAAGTTTACTTAGTTTCAAGAGCTAAATCCTAAATCTGTTCAAAGGAAACAGAAGAAAAATGGAGAGACTGAACTCTTCCTGCATTGGATTTCGGGACCTTTGTTCTGGATGGAATATTCATTATCTCGCAGTTTATATGCAGCAGACATGCACAGCTCTGATGGTTAGAGGGCTGCTGTTCTGCTTAACTAGTCTCGAACCCATTCCCTTATCTTTTTTTACAGCTGTATAAAATACGCTTGTTAGCCCCTGGGCACTGGGTGAGCTCGAAATATCCATTCACAGTCTGCAGCCGCAAATATAAGTACCATATCAAGATAAGACTACGCTAATTAAAAAAAGAGCTGAAGTCTGCATAAATTCCTTAAATGGATCAGTCTTTTGTGGTACCCCTGATTTTCATAAATTTGTTGCCTACTTATCCCGTGGCACTTGTTGACCAGGGAATATCTGGTTTCATAAGAAAAGCCATTGTAGTCACAGATCTGCTCAACTCCTTGTCATTTGCAGCAATCGAGATTTTGAACACCCTGCTGAGGGCCCCTGGGAAGGAAACCCCATCCAGGATGAGAGCACAAGGAAGGTATTAAGGCATCATTGGGGGGGTTCAGGCCTATAGCAACTGAGCTGCAGGTACACACTCTTCAAACTAATAGTTCTGTGCTTTCAGCTGGATGGATTATTGAATTGGCGCAGTTTGCATTTGGACCTGAGGATAAATGAGTCATGTCAGGTCTAACGTATCACTGTTTTGGAGCGTGTGTATGTAGCATACAGTGAGATTGTGTGTGGTTGGTTGGGGGGCTTCAAACTGTTTAAGGCCATTTGTTTTGCACTGCATCTGCGGCAGTCAATTTTTCTCTGTGGTATGTGGGTGCATCGGCCTCTCGGTAAATTTCACCTGTCAGTCAGCACAGATGAGCTAAAGATGGGAAGCTACTCTTGGCAGCTGGGATTGGGAACTGATTCCTGCAGTTAGTGAGTGAGTCAGTTTTCCTCCAGCATGTTGGAGGTAATGTGCTCTCGGTCTCCCCCCGCAGGAGAGAGGAGGAGTTGCTGAGGGTGATGCTGGAAAGGCGAGAGGCTGATTTGATGGAGGCCATGCAGGTCAAACAGCGCCTCACTTCCCTGCTGTGTTCACTGAGGGCCGACATGGAGCAGGTAAGAACATTAGAGCGAGCATAAGGCCAAGACTTGCTCCTCCAAGGGGCCCTGTTTCACAAAGCAGGGTTATTCGGTGAGCTGGATAACTGTTGGTCTGAGTTCCACAGTTCAGTTGATTTGAGGTGGGGAAATGGGGACAACCTTGGGACAATAAAAGTATAACTGAAAACTGAGCTGACCTGAGAATTTTTTTTCTTTGCCTTTTTACTATTGATGGTTAAAGTTAGCATATGGACGGGGAGGACTGGGCCCAGCTGTATCAAAAAGCAGGATTAGGGTTGGCTGTGTAACTGCACTAGGCATGGAGCAGGGGTTCTCAGCCTTATCCAGAAAGGACTAGTGTGGATGTAGACGCTCATTCGAACCAATGAATTGCACTCCTTATTCTACTAATCAAGGTCTTTAGCAAAGACTCTAGGGGTTGATTAGTAGAATCAGGTTTGTCATTACTTGGCAGGAACTAAAGCTTTGTCCACACTGGCCCTTTCTGGATGAGGTTGAGGACCTCTGACCTTGAGGAACACTTACAACCCACAGGACTCTCCCTATAACCTTATAAATCCTAGTCCTGGAGATCTGCTGTCCTACAGGCTTTCATTTCAGCTATTTGGTGCTCCCAGTTCTACAAATCATCAGCTCCATCCACTGTAAGCGTTGAGTGAGATGTTTTGTTGGGGTTTGAATGAAAACTTGCTTCAGTATGGCTGATCTCTAAGAGCGATGGCAGGTAGCCTGGCATTGAAGGATGTATAGTCATCTAGTCAAGTCAGTCACCTGAGGCTTAAACCAAATGAAGGATTTTCTAGCTTGAAAGTCCAGTTGGCCATTGCCTACAGAATTCCATTGAACTTTTGGGGGTAAGTCTATAATAAGTACAAAACCCAAAACCAGTGAAGTTGGCACGTTATGTAAATCGTAGATAAAAACAATACAATGATTTGCAAATCCTTTTCAACTTATATTCAATTGAATACACTGCAAAGACAAGATGTTTAATGTTCAAACTGAGAAACTTTATTTTTTTTTTGCAAATAATCATTAACTTAGAATTTAAAGGCAGCAACACATTGCAAAAAAAGTTGGCACAGGGCCTTTTTACCACTGTGTTACATCACCTTTCCTTTTAACGACACTCAGTAAACGTTTGGGAACTGAGGAGACCAATTTTGAAGCTTTTCAGGTGGAACTCTTTCCCATTCTTGCTTGATGTACAGCTTAAGTTGTTCAACAGTCCTGGGTCTCCGTTGTCGTATTTTTACGCTTCATAATGCGCCGCACATTTTCAATGGGAGACAGGTCTGGACTACAGGCAGGCCAGTCTAGTACCCGCACTCTTTTACTACGGAGCCATGCTGTTGTAACACGTGCAGAATGTGGCTTGGCATTGTCTTGCTGAAATAAGCAGGGGCGTCCATGAAAAGACGTTGTTTGGATGGCAACATATGTTGCTCCAAAACCTGTATGTACCTTTCAGCATTAATGGTGCCTTCACATATGTGTAAGTTGCCCATGCCTTGGGCACTAATACACCCCCCATACCATCACAGATGCTGGCTTTTGAACTTTGCGCCTATAACAGTCCGGATGGTTCTTTTCCTCTTTGGTCCGGAGGACACGACGTCCACAGTTTCCAAAAACAATTTGAAATGTGGACTCGTCAGACCACAGAACACTTTTCCACTTTGCATCAGTCCATCTTAGATGAGCTTGGGCCCAGCGGCCGGGCGGCGTTCTGGGTGCTGTTGATAAATGGCTTTCGCTTTGCATTGTAGAGTTTTAACTTGCACTTGCAGATGTAGCGACGAACTGTAGTTACTGACAGTGGTTTTCTGAAGTGTTCCTGAGCCCATGTGGTGATGTCCTTTACACACTGATGTCGGTTTTGATGCAGTACCGCCTGAGGATCGAAGGTCACGGGCATTCAATGTTGGTTTTCGCCTTGTCGCTTCGTGCAGTGATTTCTCCAGATTCTCTGAACCTTTTGACGATATTACGGACCGTAGATGATGAAATCCCTAAATTTCTTGCAATAGCTCGTTGAGGAATGTTGTTTTTAAACTGTTCGACAATCAGCTCACGCATTTGTTCACTAAGTGGTGACCCTCGCCCCATCCTTGTTTGTGAATGACTGAGCATTTCAGGAAGCTGCTTTTATACCCAATCATGGCACCCACCTGTTCCCAATTAGCCCGTTCACCTGTGGGATGTTCCAAATAAGTGTTTGATGAGCATTCCTCAACTCTCTCAGTCTTTTTTGCCACTTGTGCCAGCTTTTTTGAAACATGTTGCAGGCATCAAATTCCAAATGAGCTAATATTTGCAAAAATTACAAAGTTTACCTGTTCGAACATTAAGTAACTTGTCTTTGCAGTGTATTCAATTGAATATAGGTTGAAAAGGATTTGCAAATCATTGTATTCTGTTTTTATTTACGATTTACACAACGTGCCAACTTCACTGGTTTTGGGTTTTGTACATAACAGCTGTGATCCACCTATTTCTTCAGAGTCTACAAGACTGTTTGGTGAATGGCGGTCAAGGGCCAGACTCTAAGAAGCTCATCCAAGTGGAGGCAGCCTTGGGGGATCATGTGACTGGGGGCATTGTGGAAGGATGGAACAAGGTGCAAAAGAAACTAGCACAGGTCATCGCTGACGGTAAGTGTACGCCTACTGCTCTTTATTAATTGGTTATATATGTTATTGCCCGCATGCAGTAAAAACGGCCAGCCAATATATCTTGTTTTGGCCGGCCTGTATTGGCCGAGTTCAGCACGTGCACAAGTAACCATTGGCAACTGTGGCATTTGCTCTCTTCAGAGAAGCAGACGACAGTCGCAGACCTAGCATGTAGCTCTTTAATGAGTCTTGAAGTTGCGCATTTCAGAAGTCATAGTCATAATAGTGTCATGATAGCACAACATACTTAACCAATTAATAAAAATATTATAAATTGCTTATTTTCGCATTACCTTGGTATCAGCCTTTGGGTCGCGGTAACTGTGGCATTCACTCTCTTCAAAGAGCCAGACGACAGTCGCGGACCTAGCATTTAGCTCTTTAATGAGTCTTGAAGTCACGTACTTCAGAAGTCGTAGTCATAATATTGTCATGATAGCACAACATACGTAACCAATTAATAAAAATATAATAAATTGCTTATTTTTGCATTTCCTTGGTATTGGCCTTTGGGTCACGGTATTAGCCCTCCACCTGCGGCCTCAGGCCAATACTGCGACCCTTAGGCCAATACCCAAGGCTATACGGAAATAAGCAATTAATAACGTATAGTACATCTTGGGACAGTGAACCAATGGCTGTATACATATTAAAGCCTCACTTAACTCTGTGTTTATTGCTGAAGGCTTTTCCTCAGTTACCATGGGAACTGACCAGGAGAAGTTGCTGGCTCAGATGGAGGCGGACCTGGAGCAGAGCAAGCACTTGGTCAGGCTGCAACAACAGCTCCTGCAGGTGGAGTTGCTATTCGCAATGTTGATATCGTCCTAGCACTGAAATCGGTCGTGCTGCCTCTGGTGGAAGAAAGGATTTAGTTCCTGAGTAAAGTTACTGAGGTGGAATGGTTCCTCCAATGGATAACTAGTTTCATTTTCTGAGTTTCACTGAGAATTTTGTGGAACAGTTACTGCAGTGCTGGAGGTTACAGCCTACAACCACCAGTGAGTTTGTGATACCCTGCCCTTATCTCCCTATTCGGCAGTTGTCCTTGTATTTTGCTATGTGTGTACCTCACTCTTGTTCTCCTCATTACCTTCCTAGGACAACATCAGTGGTCCTCTTCCTTCAGCCCTTGCTGATTCCTACTATCTGGAAGAGTGGGAGAGGCTTCAGGCAAAGTGGGCGGAGTTTGAGAGTCAGAGGCGGAGCTTCCAGAGGGAGAGGCAGGCTTTCACTGATGCTGCTATCAGGCTAGGCCATGAGGTGTGTGTGTGTGTGTGTGTGTGTGTGTGTGTGTGTGTGTGTGTGTGAGAGATATAAGTGTGCATGTGCGTCCAGAATGATAGTGGTGCATTTTTGCCTGTTTTATTGTTCATATAATTTAATATATTTACATTTGTAATAGGCGTTTAAATCTTCTTGAATGAATCCAGTGCATTAAGTGAAACTCAAAGAAAACTGAGCATGTGCATATAAGCATGTTGGGAAGGGAAACAACTGTGACCTTAGGGCATTTTCCCTGTTCATATCCCAATACACACATGTGGACACAGGTCCATTTCTATACCCAATAGACTTGTATGCTTGGCTGCCAGTGCATATTGGGTATGGAGATGGTGGCTACAATATGCCCATTGTGACCAAGGTGAATTTTTTAATGTTGATCTCTCCTTATTTATTTACTCAAAAAAGCAAGTGTTTGGATCTTGTGGAATGGATCCATTTATTGGCGTAATACCTGTGTGTGCATGCATGTGTGCACATGTGTATGCTTGAGTGTGTGTGTGTGTGTGTGTGTGTGTGTGTGTTTAAGTGTGTGTGTTTTATCCACAGCGGCATCAGTTCGAGCAGCAGAAGGCTTCGCTCCTGAGACAGCACTTCCTGTGTCATACCCCCGTTTTGCCGTCATCACGTGGCAGGAGAAACAGCGGCTCTCGCAGTGAGTCCCCATGATACACACGCATGAACTTAAACGTATAAACACCTGTGGGTCACTAATGCCAGTATATCCCACATATACATTCTGGTGAGAGTGATGTAAAGAAAAATTAAGTGGACCTTCAAGAGGTTATAAAGTTCTAATATTTATCGAGACAAAATGTTGTTATGGAGTAAAGGACACAAAACAGAGCAAAATGATATTAAACCACTTTCTAAGATACAGACTAATGCATTTCAGAGGTTTTTTACGTCTGAGGCTAATGTACAAATTGGGGTAGAGGGAGTTAACCTGAACTGAAATTTATTTAGACATCACAGCTCATGTGGGATTGTACTGGTTACATACGTATGTACTTATTAGGGATGACATAAACCAAATTTGTTGAATATTTTTCGTCGCATTGCCTTTGAAGTGTTGTCATCTGCTGTTTTGCAGTACAGTGCTTTTTTTTTGAAGAGCGATTGCACTACACATCATTTACTACACAGTCATCCATTTTTTTTTTATTTTTAATGGTGCCTCCAAACATCTTAACATTTCACTAATCTGTGTTCATCAGTCAACAGGCCATCACTCCAGACTAGGTTGACAAGTTCACTGGTATCAGATTATTTATAAAACCATCAGTGGCAAAACTCCCCTGTACCTACATTCACTACTCAGTCTCCACCTTGGTCACCCTCAAAACCTCCACTTTGCTTGGCCAACACTCTTCCAGTTTACTGCCCCTTGAGACTGGCATGAATTGCAAAAAAATACTAAATTGTGACACCTTCAAACCCATTATCCTCCTTTAAAAACTCAAAAAATGTTATCGTCTTAAGACTGTTGCACCTGCTTCTGATTTGTATAGACTGACCCTTGGTGTGTAGTATCTAGAATTTTCTATGTTCCTCATAAGTGCACTCAGTAGAGAGCTAACCTCTGCCAAGGATGTAGATGATGTATTCAGCGTAATTGTATCTTTTGGCTGATTGACATGAACATTTTTTCAACTCTTCCTTGGTTCAAGATGAACCTCTCTCAAAAGTTTAATGTAAATCTGTTCAGAGGATTTTTGAGATGTTGATGCAAGTCAGGCAGTCATGGCACCTTGGCTGGGGGTAGCTGCATATGTAATTAAATGTTGTTCCCGTGTTGTAGGTATTCTGGGTTCAGATCACATGACCTTCTTGAACAGTCGGCTAGACTCACCCTCATCCATGGAGTCGGGCATCGCGCCTTGGGCTGAAAAAAGTGGAGTCCAGACCCCCAGCACCCCCGAGCTGTACTCTGCTCTGAGAATTCCCTTTTACCCAAGGTCTGTTCATTTAGTCCACCACCCTCTCAATCTATGAGCCTATTATAACAGGCCTGTTCAGTTAGTCCCCAACCTTCTCCATCCGTGAGTTTTTCACCAAAGGTCTGTTCATTTAGTCCCCAATGTTCTCCATCTATGAGCCTTTCACCAAAGGTCTGTTCATTTAGTCCCCAATGTTCTCCATCTATGAGCCTTTCACCAAAGGTCTGTTCATTTAGTCCCCAATGTTCTCCATCTATGAGCCTTTCACCAAAGGTCTGTTCATTTAGTCCTTTTCCATCTATGAGCTTTCCCCAGCTTCTCCTTTAATAAAAGGTCTGTTCATTTAGCCCTTTCGGTATCAGCAAAACTGGGCCCTGGTCAAAAACTGGGTGGTCAAATGGCGAAAATACACCGCCTGTGGCACAGGTTCTCAGCCATGTGCAGTTTGGGCTGGTGTGGGTGCTGGCTTTTATGTACAGCCATTCAGTTACATGCTTAATTCTGCAAATCAACCTATGTAGTCCTTGATTGAAGACCTTGATTAGTAGAATCATGCATGGAACTGATTGGTTGAAATGAAAGTTTGCAGCCAGGCCAGCCCTTTCTGGATTAGGTTGAGAACACCTGGCTTTGGGGTTTTCCAGGATTTCATCTATGCAGTCATCACAAAGTAGACTGGGTAGTTCAAGGGGGTTAACATATCCACAAAGCTTAAAAAATTTAATGAAGAAAAGAGATGATTTCTTCTTTGTGGAGAACATCGTGTTCTTCAACATTGTATCAAAAATGGTGGTGGTGGGTATGACTCCTGCGAACAATCCAGGTTCAGAAAGCCAAAGTTCTATCCAGTATTTTGATTGAAAAACCAGGATTTGGTAATTGGCTCAGTTTATCTTCAGCTGGAAGGCAGAGTTGATTGGTGAAATCCGATCAATGAGATCAAAAGAGATTGAGACTCATGGCGGGACTTTTACTTTGGGACTCCTTGACACCTCTCGTAGGAGTGAGCTACACTGATTCTAAAGCAGGGCTCCTCAAATCACGGTCCTCGAGGGCTGAGAACTGTTGGTTTTCCTCCCTTTTTTTACCTGGGAGTCAGGTGAGATGACAATCTGGCCAGTCAGCAGCATTAATTGTTCACTTACATTGGGGTGCAAAAATTTGGGCACCCCTGGTTTAAATGTCTGTTACAATTAATTTCCCAGTGATTGAAAGCAAACCTGAACACTAAATGCTACAAAGTTAAACATGACACATTTCATCACATTTTAAAGCAAGAATAATTTTTATTTTTTACTTTTTACAGTTTCAAAATAATAAAACAAGGAAAAAGGCCTTGTGCAAAAGTTTGGGAATCCTGTCAGCTAGTACTTTGTAACTCCTCCTCGGGCAGCTAAAACAGTTTGCAAACGCTTCCTGTAGCCAGCTAAGAGTCTTTCAATTCTTGTCTTTGTAATTTTCCCCCATTCTTCCTGACAGAACACCTCTAGCTCAGATATATTCTTCGGCCTTCTTGCATGCACGGCATGTTTGAGGTCTCTCCACAGATTTTCAATAATATTCAAGTCTGGGGACTGTGATGGCCATTCCAAAACCTTCATCCATCTTTCCTGGAGGTACTTCATGGTGGATTTTGAAGTATGCTTCGGGTCATTGTCTTGCTGGAATACTGAAAGTCTCTTCAACTTCAATTTCTGAACTGAGCTTTTCTGAACATTAGCCTCTCGAGTATCTTGATATTTGGAGGAATCCATTCTACCCTCCACCCACACAATATTGCCTGTGCCCCCAGCTGCTACACAACCCCAAAGCATAATGGAACCACCTCCATGCTTAACAGTTGGCAACATGTTCTTCTCTACAAATGCTTCACCCTTTTTTCTCCAAACATACCTTCTTTGGTTGTAGCCAAAAAGTTCAATTTTGGTTTCGTCTGTCCAAAGCACATTGTTCAATAGGCTTGAGGTTTCTCAAGGTTTTCTTTTGCATACTTCAGACGCTTAATTTTTTGTTGAGGTCATAGGAAAGGCTTCTTTCTTGCAACTCAGCCATGTAGGTCTTTGTTGTTTAAGGTACGCTGTATTGTTGTCCTGTGAACAACTAGACCTGTGTCTGCAACTCTTTTTTGCAGCTCTTTTGCAGTGATGTGTGGGTTCTTCTGAGCATTTCTCACCAGATCTCGGGCCATTCTATCTGAAATTTTTCTTGGTCTTCCAGATCTTGCCTTGACTTCAATTGTTCCATTTATTTTCCATTTACAACCCCAATTCCGAAATAGTTGGGACGAAGTGTAAATTGTGAATAAAATCAAAATGCAATGACTTCCAGATCACGAGCCAATATGTTATCTACAGTAGAACATAGATAACATTTCAAATGTTGAAACTGAGACATTTTACATTTTTATCCATAAAATGAGCTTATTTCAAATTTTATAGCTGCAACTGGTCTCAAAAAAGTTGGGACACAGGCAGAAAAGGGCTGAAAAAGTAATAAATATATAAGAGAATCAGCTGAAAGAACATTTAGCAAGAGGCTGAGTCTCTCAGAAGTAAAGATGGCCAGAGGTTCTCCAACCTTTGAAGGCTTACGTAAAAAAATTGTGGAATACTTTAAAAACATTGTTCCTCAAAGTCAAATTGCAAAGGCTTTGAAGGTCTCATCATTGATCGTGCATAACATCAAAAGATTCAGAGAAACTGGAAAAATCTCTGTGCATAAGGGACAAGGCCGAAGACCTTTACTGGATGCCCGTGATCTTCAGGCCCTCAGATGCCACAGCATCACTCACCGGCATGATTCTGTCATTGACATTACTAAATGGGCCCAGGAATACTTCAAGAAACCACTGTCTGTAAACACAGTCCGCCGTGTCATCCACAGATGCCACCTAAAACTCTATCATGCAAAAAGGAAGCCATTGTTGAGCATGATCCAGAAGCGCCGCCATGCTCTGTGGGCCAATGCTCATTTAAAATGGACTGTAGCAAAGTGTCCTGTGGTTAGACAAGTCCAAATTTGACATTCTTGTTGGAAATCATGGGTGTCGTGTCCTCCAGGCTAAAGAGGAGAAAGACCACCCCTCCTGTTATCAGCGTTCAGTTCAAAAGCCAGCACCTCTGATGGTATGGGGATGCATTAATGCATATGGTGTTTGACACTTGCATGTTTTAAAAAGCACCATGAATGCTGAAAGGTATATAAACGTTTTTGAGCAACATATGCTCCCTCCAGACGACACCTATTCCAGAGAAGGCCGTTTTGATTTTATTCACAATTTACACTTTGTCTCAACTATTTCAGAATTGGGGTTGTATTTTCCATATTTTCTGACAGTAGAAATGGGTAGTTTGAAATGTTGCGAGAGTTTTTTTCAGCCCTCTCCTTGTTGGTGGAAGTGAATTAACTTGATTTTGACATCCTTGGACAACTGTTTAGAGGAACACATGGTTTTTACCACCAGGTACAACAGCCACCACAGTCGGATACTTTAGAAGGCATGGAGTTACTTCAGAATATACAGTACAACCCTGGAATTATATTCACCTGACTCATTGAAGCCCTAATGAGTAAATCACCTAGGTCAGGGCCTTAATAATCATCTTAACAAAGAATAATCCAAAAGGGTTCCCAAACTTTTACTCAGGGCCCTTTTTCCTTTCTTATCATTTAAAAACTCAGAGAAATTAAAATAAAAAGATACCTTGCTTGTAAATTTGCAGAAAGGTGTCATGTTTAACTTTGTAGCATTTAGAGTTCAGGTTTGCTTTCAATCACTTGGAGATTAATTGTAACAGACATTTAAGCCAGGAGTGCCCAAATTCTTGCACCCCACTGCAATTGCATGGAAGGAAGGAAAACCAGGACTGAATTTGGATTTGAGGGCTGGATTTGGAGAGCCCTGCTCTAAAGTATATGAGGCAGGGGACTCAAACTCAAATCCTGGAGAGCCAATGTGTCCACTGGTTTTTTTTAATGTGTTCTTGCACTTAAAGGTGGGGCGAACATTCTGGGGAGAAAATGGATTGTTTTCAAATGTTTTAAATCACCACACCCAATAAAACACCCTCGGCTCAGAGCTCCATCTCCATCTGAGGCCCCACCGCCCAAATTCTCTCATGCGTCTCATCATATCATTGGAAAATGGCAGAGCAGGCAGCAGAGTAACCCAGGTAGCAAAGTTATTGGCTTTGTAAAAATTGGAAAAGGAGCCTACCGCTGCCATTAATGTGAACAAATAAGCACGGTAAAACAGTTGTGAAGGGTGTAGCATTCGCTGGACTACCGCTCGATCGTATTGTTTTTATAGGACCAAATGTTCTTCAGCTAAAGTTGAGGCTAGCTTCATAACATAAGCTAATGTTAGTTTGCAAGTCATTTCTAGCTAACATTACTGTGTAGTTTGTCACGTACAGTTATGATCCTGAATGCGGTCCGTGACTCTGTTGCGTTTTTGAAAACTCAGCATAAGTTATCTACTGCCTATGTCAGGGAGTGCTGGAACTGGCAGTTCAGCTCCCCTAGCAACATTCCGCCATATTGCCACTGGTGTAGCCCACTGCCATTAATTTAAGTCAGACTGAGCAATTCCTTGAAAGGCCCTCCTTTGTTTATGATTAGCTTTGAGAGCTTCAAGTCCTGATTGCCTCAATTCGTCCTGATCAACACACATCGTTTATTTTTGCTATTACTGAACCTGGGGCTGGCTGAAAGACTAGGGTTTCTCTTCGGATTTTATGTAGCAGATGTATCAGATTGTGAGGTGAATGCAGTAAAAATGTGTTGGATTTTATCTCCAAACTCACCTTCAAGTGCTTAATTTAAGTTACTGATTGGCTTGAGTCCAGACGCCTTGCTTATGAGGCCTGACTTATTGGCTGAACAAATGAAGTGCCAAAAAAACTCCTCCACACTGCGCCCCTCAAGGACTGGAGCTCAAGTCCTCTGATATAAGGGCATCTGATGCCATTTCTTTTCTCTCTCCATCCTGCAACCTTCTTTTCTTCTTCTCCCCTTCTGTCCTTCTTCTTTAGGAGTTCCACGGGAAGCCCGAAGGGCGGGGACTGGGAGGGAAGAGCTGACCGCATCCTTGACCCCCCTTCAGGCTTAGACTGGTCATTTTAGCTCAATGTATATCAGTCATGAATTGATATGTTTTAAAGATTTTATATATTTTTTTTTGTAATGGAGAAATAAAGAGTCGACCTCACCTCTTTTTCTTACCTTGGAAATGGTGTTATTACATCACTTCACTCAGTGATTATGGACAGTTGTCTTTTTTTTGGATAACCACTGTGTCTTCCTTTCAGACATGTCCTCAGTTCAATATTTTACATAACACAAGCCTTACGGAATAAATGACTCAAGGTACTGAAAATAATTTAAAGGGATACTATCAGAGAAATGGCCGTAAATGTGGTGAGAAGTGAAAAGTTTTAATCGTAGCATATTGAGATGTAGTGAGTTGCGCTATTGCCTGACATCGAGAAAGTTGTGGGTTCGATTCTGGCCAGGGAGCTTCACGTGGAGTGCGCCTGTTTTCCGTGTATTTCTGTGCCTTTCCTTCAGGTACACTGGTTTTCTTCCCCATCTCAAAGCCATCCACGTTTGGCTAATTGGAGACTCTAAATTGCCGATAGATATGAGTGAGTGTGTGGGGAGTGTAGGATCCCTACATTGCTTTGATAAGCGCACAAAGACTGGCACGATTTGACATTCAGAGTTTTGAAAGCACAGTCAAAGAGTCATTCAACATTGTTTTCCGATCACAAGTTAATCTGTAAGAGGCTCTTTTTAGGGCGTACGAAGAACTACTACTGCATGTTTGTGCCTTGCACTGAGTGGGTCTGTTTCTTAAGTCTGGCGCAGCCATCGAGTGTCATCTTCACGGATAATCATGGCAGGAAATGGAGATTCAACTGTGGCGTCTGGGTACTCTAAAACCGCTCATCAGCAAGTGCACTTAAAAGGTGTCAAATGTTACTGGGTCATTTTCTATCTTTTTTTCCTTTTTACTTGAGGCCAAGTTTGTTCTGAGTTATAAGTGTGTGGTTATCATAGAGTGCGTTGAGGCTTCCATCTACCAGGGCAGGTCTGTCCGTGTGGTTAGAGACGAGCAACTTCTGTGTCTGTGCGTGTGTATTTGTGCGCCTCACCCCTTCCTATACTTAGTTGGGCAGAGGGGTGGAAAATGTGGTCGATGTACCAATGACGAGTTTCCAATTCTAGCTCTTCTGGTCGCGCACTCCCTTCCTTCCTACAGATCCCCAACTGCCACCCCCAAACCAACACTGGTGACAGCTTTCACTCTGAGAAGTGTGAATGTGCCAGTCTACCAGGCAGCTCTGACGACTGCTGCTTTCCTGTTTCTGCGCGTGTGTGAAACACTAGAACACTCCAAATAAAGGGGTGCACTGCTCTGTTTAAGATGGGTTAGTGTTTATTGCTGGGTTCTGCTTACCTCAACCAAGCACTGAGGGACTTAATTTTGTAAAGTGCTGCGTACACCAGTCCTGGGTGACTCCTGTATTAGACAAAATGGAGGGGGGGGGTTTTCCAGAAGCCTTTGTGGGAATGTTTGAGCAGTCAGTGACAGTATCTCACAACTACACAACTACAGTATTGAATTTCAGACCAAATGGTTGGGCTTATTGAATCATTCAGAGCTTAGTGTGAAAAACCGTCGGATTTGCTTGTGAAACTAAATGTGAATATATGAGCAATGAATATACATGGGTGAGAAATTGAAGGAAAATCAAGCAAAATTTTAATGAGCGAAGAAACAACGTCACGCTGCGAATGGAATTTTCTTTGCATGATTCATGCAGAAAGAGTCACTGAAAATCAGTATAAAGTTATGCTGAGTGATTGCCTTTATGTTGAGATGGAATATTTTTATCCTGATGGGAGTGGGCTCAAGGATGCCAATGCCACGATTCACAGGGTGTGAGAAGTCACTCAATGGCCCAGTGAGAATTAAAATGTGATTTGCATGCTGTGGCTTAGTAAGTCATCAAATCTCAACCCGGTGCAACTCTTGTGCGGGATTTTGGACCGACGTTGAACAGCGCTTTCCATCACCATTATCAAAACTCCAATTGAGGAAGCATCATTTGGAAGAATTGTTTTCTCTCCATTCTACTGAGTTGCAAACGTGCAGTATCTTTGCCGAGGCCTGGAGAAGTTCTTCTATCAGCTAAGTGTGGTCCTGCACCTTACTCAGACACCATGTTGGTTTTCTCTTTTAAATAGGTTCATTCACAGAGGGGTGACTAACCTGAGCCATTCCAGAAAATGTATAAACTGCGCGTGCAATTTATACAGAGAATGCACAGTTTCTAAAATCCCACCAGTGAAGATTGTCTGCTGTGGAAATGGACATAATGGAATGACCCAGAATTGGGCCTCTCACTGCCTGTCTCTCAATCAGACCGAAAACTTTACCTCATCAATTTAATGTCACCAGGGACTTGACCCAATCATACTTCTCCAAGCCTTCGTTCCTTTTCTTCCTTCCTGATCTTGCACTTCGCTCTATCCATCAGAGTGACACGAATCCTCTTAAGCCGTGGCATAACACATTATGTGATAATACTGTTTCCGGGTCCAAATGTGCTTGACACTGTACTGGCAGTATGCCACAGCGTTGTATTCCGATGTGTGTTAATCAGTCAGATGCGCAGAGTTGTCATTTTATTGCTTGCCGGTTGATGAAAAGGTGAGGGGTAGATGGATACAGCTCATAAGGAAAGTTAAACAGAATTCAGTGAAACATTGGCCCGATGTGATTAGTCCAGTATTCCCCTCACTCAGGTCAACGTTTGCGAGTGGCCCTTTTAGCAAGCCCCATTTACATCGATGTTCGCCGAGCAAATACTTTCACTTTCCGGGCGCCGGATCCATTTGGCTTGGGCTCAGCCCCACTTTACTGACCACCACATTTCCCCAGTTCTCACGAGCACAGATCCCACTGAGCTGGAATTATAGGATTTTAATCCCTTTTTGACCTGTTCGGGGACTTCAGAAATTTGCCTGCATGAACGTGGTAACTGACTCGGTCATGTCTACAGTGTACTGCACTTGGTTTTGTTATATTTGGACCCAGAAACAGCATTGTCACATGATGCGTTACGTTACACTTATCAAGAGGATAGGAGTAAGAAAGGATAGTGTAGTCAGGGGATCTCAGAAACATTGTGTGTACCTGAACTCTCTAAAGAGCTAATAACGCTCCTTGACAGTGAACATGAACCGGAAATAGTTTGTCTGGTAGCCCTGAGGAAGAGCGTTTGAATTTTATATTTCATGAAGGCAAGGAGGCATTTAGCTCCTTCATTGCTTCCTTCCAGCAAGGAGAAACAGGACCAACCATGAGAAAGGAAAGCTCGAATATGGACCGCAATCCTCTGAAGCAGTAGTAATATTAATACATTTGTGTCCCAAAGTCTTCCAATAAATTGCGATGGCTATTTTCTTTGTCTAGCTAATGACGTTTTGAAGAAAAGGACAACTGATTTTAATAAAACATGTCTCGATGTACTTCTACAATCCCCTGCAACTTTCCCTTCACATAAATGACACTCGAGTGTGGTTAAGGAAGCATGGAGAGGAAAAAGGTTGCATATTTAAGAAAATTTAGATGCAGCCATGAATTCACTACATTTTCAGTAATTGTCAAATAGTGACGTCCATTACAGGCGTGGCAGATGGGCGGAGATAGATTTACAGGGCAATTATTCTAGACTTGCTCGAGTTGCATTCAGGAAACCTCTAATTATTTCCTAACTCAGAACACAGAATTAGGGTGCATCTGAAGTGCAAGGAACTTTGCTTGATAACAGATTGGAAATGTTTTGGATGGCAAACATGATAGTAAATCTCTGCATTGTCCACATCGCAAAGGAAAGGAGGCAGTTTCCACCTTCATTGCTGGTTTCCAGCGAGGTAACTCACAATTTACCTTGGAAGAAAGGAATCATAGATTATGGACCACAATCCTTCGCAGCTATACGGATTGAATTCGTCATTATTCAGTTTTCCTGCTGCATCAGTCACTTCACTGTCAGTCGCCGTCAAGCTTTTGACACGTTGAAGCAAAGGATATCCGCTTTTTTGCAAACATGTCCCGAGGCACCTTCGCAATCTTCCGGCAACTTTCCACTGACTGGACATTTTCTAGCAAAGTCTAGGAAAAGTGGAGAGGAAAGGAAAAAGGCTGTCTGTTTAATTCAGCTACATCCTTAGTTCTCAATTCCTGGGCATGAATCGACCCAACCCACAATGAATTTTCATGCACCGTTGTGCAGTTGTAACCAACCACTAGAGCAAATGGACCCATAAAAATGCCCTCGGTAGCATAACTTGGCACTCCTCCACCAAGTGATTCATGTTTCTCCCCTCTCATCCATCTAAATATTTCTCACACATTCACATTTAGATGCACAAAGATGGCTCATCCTAATTATATTAAGCCCTGTTCCTTGGGAGTTGTCATCCTGAAAGTTTTGATTTCAACCCTAGTTCAACATAGCGGACTCCATTATTTAGCTGCTCGGCTAGATATTTTGGCTGTGATGTGATTTGTCAGGTCAGGAATGAAAACCAACAGAATGGTAGATCTCTACGAATCGGGATGGTCGCCACTGCTGTAGTGCAAGCATCCTTGAAAGCGGCCCTCACTCAATCCCACAAATTGAGGACTGCGATTTGAGGATTGGGCAGTTGTCATTTTGGGACTAGCTTATCATGGTTCAGCCGATAATTCAATAAAATACCAGTTTGTTCTTTTTTTAATCAAAAAATCATAATGATTAAATGGTGCTGATCTTCATACACTGCCCGGCCAAAAAAGAAGTTGCACTCTCAAATATTTAGTTGGAACCCCTGTAGCTTTGATTACAGTGCATATTCGTCTTGTCATTGTTTTGACAACTATATGCAATGCCAGAACATTTATTTTCGATAAGAAATGCCATAATTTTTGGCCGAGATCTTGTCTTCTCGACATAATGGTTGAACCACTTGGTGGTCTTTCTTGAGCACATCCCAATAACTTTTAATGTGTTTAAGGTCAGGACTTTGTGGTGGCAAATTTGTTTGTGGATATGATTCCTCATACTTGTTTTTGTCATTCATGGTTTTCTTTGCTAAATACACGCCAATAACTTGCCCGTTCTGAAATACTGTAACATCTTTTCCACCATCAAGGGATGTGTCTTCCGACATGATTTTTTAAGAAATGAGTAGCAACGCGCTTCATCAGTCAGGGTTAAAATGATTATTGCCAGCTGAAATATATTAATAACCGCAATAATGGTCCAATTATAGAATTTGTTCATTAATTTCCAAACGGTGACTTTTTTTTTTTTTGGCTGGGCAGTGTATTTTGGCATTTAAAATGATCTGAGAAGTTTCATCTAATATAATTATCTCTATGTATGTAGGTCATTACCAGCCACGAGAGAGTGGGCTGGTATTATTTAAGCCGTGTGTGTGTGGGTGTCATCATGGCAAAATGTGGTACTGGAGACACCGATTGTAGCTGGACCTACCACAGAAGTGGTCATTGGTCTTGAGTACTTTACCAGGTGTTTACATGTCTGTCTGTGGACGGATTTTGTCAAAATGATAGCATCACTACCGTTCAAGATGTAGTCACAAAACTTTACAGGTGTGTTGAGTAGTTGAGATCACAATGAAGGTCCATTTCAAACGTGGGTGACAGAAGGCGGGGTCACAGCTTGTGCAGACAATAGATCAGTTCAAGGGTTGTATTGGAGATGTTGGTCAGACTTTCCAGGTCGGTAACACAAAGGCAGAATGCAGCAAATCCAAATCGTAATCCTAATACTGTCCATTGATTAGTAGCTAGGCATGAGATATGCCAAGATCAAGGAAAAACCAAAATCTTAGGACAGTGAAGCCAGCGAAGATCAAATAAAAGGAATCGACCTTACACAGGAGACAAGGCTTGAATCATAATTCATGACACTTCCTTGTGGACACTCTACAGGCTGCAATTTTTGACCGATTACTTTCATATTTGGTATGGACATGTGTTATACTTCACTTATGACACCTATTGATTTTGGTTGCCATGGCGACAATATTGGCCGAATAATATGCAAATTAGTGGCAAAACAAACAGATTTCCTTGTGGACGCAGTACAGGCTGCAATTTTGGACTGTTTATTTTCATATTTGGTATGGACGTGTTATACAACCCCAATTCTGAAATAGTTGGGACAAAGCGTAAATTGTGAATAAAATCAAAACGCAAAGACTTTCAAATCATACCAGCCAGTATTTTATTCACAGTAGAACAGAGATAACATAGCAAATGTTTAAACTGAGAAATTTTACAATTTTATCCACAAAATGAGCTCATTTCAAATTTGATGGCTGCTACATCTCTCAAAAACGTTGGGACAGGGGCCTGTTTACCATGGTGTAGCATCCCCTCTTCTTTTTGACACAGAGTGGGGACGTCTGGGCATTTAGGAGACAAGTTTCTTGAATTTAGCCATTGGAACTTGATCCCACTCTTGTTTAATACAGGCTTCCAGCTGCTGGAGAGTTTGGGTCTCCTTTGACGGACTTTTCGTTTAATAATGCGCCAAATGTTCTCAATCAGTGAAAGATCAGGACTGCTGGCAGGCCAGTTCAGCACACGGACTCTTCTACTACGAAGCTATGCTGTTGTAATAGCTGCAGTATGTGGTTTTGCATTGTCCTGCTGAAATACAAAAGACCTTCCCTGGAATAGATGTCATCTGGAGGGGAACATGTTGCTCTAAAACCTTTATATACCTTTCAGCATTCATGGTGCTTTTTAAAACATGCAAGTGTCCCACACCATATGCACTAATGCATCCCCGTACCATCAGAGATGCTGGCTTTTGAACTGAATGCTGATAACAGGAGGGGTGGTCTTTCTCCTCTTTAGCCCGGAGGACAAGACGCCCATGATTTCCAACAAGAATGTCAAATTTGGACTCATTTGACCACAGGACACTTTGCCACTTTGCTACAGTCCATTTTAAATGAGCCTTGGCCCACAGAACATGGCGATGCTTCTGGATCATGCTCAACAATGGCGTCCTTTTTGCATGATAGAGTTTTAGGTGGCATCTGTGGATGGCACGGCAGGCTGTGTTTACTGACATTGGTTTCTTGAAGTGTTCCTGGGCCCATTTAGTAATGTCAATGACAGAATCATGCTGGTGAGTGATGCAGTGGCATCTGAGGGCCCAAAGATCATGGGCATCCAGTAAAGGTCTTCAGCCTTGTCCCTTACGCACAGAGATTTTTCCAATTTCTCTGAATGTTTTGATGATGTTATGCACCGTCGATGATGAGACCTTCAAAGCCTTTGCAATTTGACATTGAGGAACATTGTTTTTAAAGTATTCCACAATTTTTTTGCGCAAGCCTTCACAGATTGGAGAGCCTCTGACCATCTATACTTCTGAGAGACTCAGCCTCTTTAAGACATCCCTTTTATAGCCAATCATGTTACACACCTGATGCCAGTTAACTTAATTACTTGCTAAATGTTCTTTCAGCTGATTCTCTTATATATTAATTGCTTTTTTCAGCCCTTTTTTTTTTTTTTTTTTGCCTGCGTCCCAACTTTTTTGAGACCTGTTGCAGCCAGAAAATTTGAAATAAGCTCATTTTGTGGATAAAAATGTAAAATGTTGCAGTTTCAACATTTGAAATGTTATTTATGTTCTATGTAAATAACATATTGGCTCATGTGATCTGAAAGTCATTGCATTTTGATTTAATTCACAATTTACACTTCGTCCCAACTATTTGGAATTGGGGTTGTACTTCACTTATGACATCTATCAATTTCAGTTGCTATGGCGACAGTATTAGCCGAATAAGGCGCAAAAAAGGGGAGAAGCGGGCTTTGGGGGCTACACCCATGCGGTCACAGCCGACCAGACTGTCTAGTTTAATATTGTGGTCAATTAGAGAGCTGGTAATGACAGTGTTTCAGTTAACAATTATCCCCAGGAAGCATTTATGCTCTTAAATATTTGTATATCATAATAATTTGCAAATTGTATATTATGATTTTTTTTGTATCGCTATGTTGATAATGGTATATGTTTGTCTGATACTGGATACTGTATATTTTGTTCACACTCTTTAGGTAAAAGTCCCTTTAGGGACAAGAGTTGAAAATGAGCAAAAGCTATAAACGTTGTGTACAATACATCAGTTTCATGTCTAGTGCTGGAACTATGTTAAGTTGTAGTGTCCCTATCAAATAAAATCAAATCAAATAAAATAAATATTAATAAATTAGAGCAAAAATCTATATTTGCTCTCTCCCCCTACCCTTCTGGCCTCCTCTTTGCTCCCCCATCACTCAGCATGGTCAATACAGCAGAAGCAGTGCTGACAGTTGGAACAGTTCTTGTGCTGGTCACCCCTTGCTTATGACTGCGAACCCTGACCTCTGACCTATCACACAAAGTACTACAGACTAATCAATAGCAACAGACTGAATAGAAGGATTAAGAGGAAGAAAGAGAGGTAGACCAGAGAAATGTAAAACAGTAATTTCAGCAACAAAAACCAAAGAACCTTCTAAACTAAAATATCAACGGCTGTTTTTTCATGCTTGGAATGTACAATCATTGCATTGTGCTGCATTCACCCTTCAATCATTCAAAAGACATTTCTGTACCCATTGGCTAACCGGTAGAATGACATTATTCATACGCTTGCTGAAGTCTTCATTGTAACCTCAGATATGGCTAATGAACAGTTAATACAAAAAAAATTGTGCTATTTGATTTTAAGAGGAATTGTTATTTTACTATAGTTGTATTAGTTTATTCATAATAAAAATCACCAAATGGTACTGCAAAGCCGTAGGAAAATCAACCAGTAAAAGGATTAATGCATTGAGAACAAACTGGATTCAATGAAAATAACTTTATTTGCAAGCTTAAAAACTCAACTTTTTTGGCTGTATGCTGTCCTGTTGCATCAAGGAATAGTTTTTGGTACAACCCCAATTCCGAAATAGTTGGGACAAAGTGTAAATTGTGAATAAAATCAAAACGCAATGACTTTCAAATCACACCAGCCAGTTTTTTATTCACAATAGAACAGAGATAACATAGCAAATGTTGAAACTGAGAAATTTTCCAATTTTATCCACAAAATGAGCTCATTTCAAATTTTATGGCTGCTACAGGTCTCAAAAAAGTTGAGACAGGGGCCTGTTTACCATGGTGTAGCATCCCCTCTTCTTTTTAACATAGGGTGGAGACGTTTGGGCATTGAGGAGACAAGTGTCTTGAGTTTAGCCATTAAAATTTGATCCCACTCTTGTTTCATACAGGCTTCCAGCTGCTGGAGAGTTTTGGGTCTCCTTTGACGGACTTTTTGTTTAATTATGCGCCAAATGTTCTCAATCGGTGAAAGATCAGGACTGCAGGCAGGCCAGTTCAGCACACGGACTCTTCTACTACGAAGCCATGCTGTTGTAATAGCTGCAGTATGTGGTTTTGCATTGTCTTGCTGAAATACACAAGGCCTTCCCTGGAATAGATGTCATCTGGAGGGGAGCATATGCTGCTCTAAAACCTTTATACACCTTTCAGTATTCATGGTGCTTTTTAAAACATGCAAGTGTCCCACACCATATACACTAATGCATTCCCATACCATCAGAGATGCTGGCTTTTGAACTGAACGCTGATAACAGGAGGGGAGGTCTTTTTCCTCTTTAGCCCGGATGACACGACACCCATGATTTCCAACAAGAATGTCAAATTTGGACTTGTCTGACCACAGGACACTTTGCCACTTTGCTACAGTCCATTTTAAATGAGCCTTGGCCCACAGAACACGGCAGCGCTTCTGGATCATGCTCAACAATGGCTTCCTTTTTGCATGATAGAGTTTTTAGGGGCATCTGTGGATGGCATTTGCGGACTGTGTTTACAGACAGTGGTTTTTTGAAGTATTCCTGGGCCCATTTAGTAATGTCAATGACAGAATCATGCCGGTGAGTGATGCAGTGGTGTCTGAGGGCCCCAAGATCACGGGGCATCCAGTAAAGGTCTTCAGCCTTGTCCCTTACGCACAGAGATTTTTCCAGTTTCTCTGAATCTTTTGATGATGTTATGCACTGTCGATGATGAGACCTTCAAAGCCTTTGCAATTTGACGTTGAGGAACATTGTTTTTAAAGTATTCCACAATTTTTTTTTACGCAAGCCTTCGCAGGGTTGGAGAGCCTCTGGCCATCTTTTTACTTCTGAGAGACTCAGCCTCTCTAAGACATCCCTTTTATAGCCAATCGTGTTACACACCTGATGCCAGTTAACTAATTACTTGCAAATGTTCTTTCAGCTGATTCTCTTACAAACCCAAAACCAGTGAAGTTGGCACGTTGTGTAAATCGTAAATAAAAACAGAATACAATGATTTGCAAAATCCTTTTCAACCTATATTCAATTGAATACACTGCAAAGACAAGTTACTTAATGTTAGAACAGGTAAACTTTTGTAATTTTTTGCAAATATTAGCTCATTTGGAATTTGATGCCTGCAACATGTTTCAAAAAAAGCTGGCACAAGTGGCAAAAAAGACTGAGAGAGTTGAGGAATGCTCATCAAACACTTATTTGGAACATCCCACAGGTGAACGGGCTAATTGGGGAACAGGTGGGTGCCATGATTGGGTATAAAAAGCAGCTTCCCTGAAATGCTCAGTCATTCACAAACAAGGATGGGGCGAGGGTGTGAACAAATCGTGAGCTGATTGTCGAACAGTTGAAAAACAACATTCCTCAACGAGCTATTGCAAGAAATTTAGGGATTTCATCATCTACGGTCCGTAATATCGCCAAAAGGTTCAGAGAATCTGGAGAAATCACTGCACGTGGCGACAAGGCGAAAACCAACATTGAATGCCCGCTTCGATCCCTCAGGCGGTACTGCATCAAAAACCGACATCAGTGTGTAAAGGACATCACCACATGGGCTTAGGAACACTTCAGAAAACCACTGTCAGTAACTCCCAGTTCGTCGCTACATCTGCAAGTGCAAGTTAAAACTCTACAATGCAAAGCAAAGCCATTTATCAACAGCACCCAGAACGCCCGGTCCCAAGCTTTCATCTAAGATGGACTGATGCAAAGTGGAAAAGTGTTTGTGGGGTCTGACGAGTCCACATTTCAAATTGTTTTTGAAACTGTGGACGTTTTGTCCTCCGGACCAAAGAGGAAAAGAACCATCCGGACTGTTATAGGCGCAAAGTTCAAAAAGCCAGCATCTGTGATGGTATGGGGGTGTATTAGTGCCCAAGGCATGGGCAACTTACACATATGTGAAGGCACCATTAATGCTGAAAGGTACATACAGGTTTTGGAGCAACATATGTTGCCATCCAAAACGTCTTTTTCATGGACGCCCCCTGCTTATTTCAGCAAGACAGTGCCAAGCTACATTCTACACGTGTTACAACAGCATGGCTCCGTAGTAAAAGTGCCTAGACTGGCCTGCCTGTATCCAGACCTGTCTCCCATTGAAAATGTGTGGCGATTATGAAGCGTAAAATACAAAACGGAGACCCCGGACTGTTGAACAACTTAAGCTGTACATCAAGCAAGAATGGGAAAGAGTTCCACCTGAAAAGCTTCAAAATTGGTCTCCTCAGTTCCCAAACGTTTACTGAGTGTCGTTAAAAGGAAAGGTGATGTAACACAGTGGTAAAAGGCCCTGTGCCAACTTTTTTTTTGCAATGTGTTGCTGCCTTTAAAATTCTAAGTTAATGATTATTTGCAAAAAAAAAGTTTCTCAGTTTGAACATTAAACATCTTGTCTTTTGCAGTGTATTCAATTGAATATAAGTTGAAAAGGATTTGCAAATCATTGTATTCTGTTTTTATCTACGATTTACATAACGTGCCAACTTCACTGGTTTTGGGTTTGTATATATTAATTGCTTTTTCAGCCCTTTTTTGCCTGTGTCCCAACTTTTTTGAGAACTGTTGCAGCCAGAAAATTTGAAATAAGCTCATTTTGTGGATAAAAATGTAAAATGACTCAGTTTCAACATTTGAAATGTTATCTATGTTCTATTATAAATAACATATTGGCTCATGTGATCTGAAAGTCATTGGGTTTTGATTTTATTCACAATTTACACTTTGTCCCAACTATTTCGGAATTGGGGTTACACAAAAACAACCAATGCAGGGTGGTACAAATAAAGTACAGTGAATCTCAGCTGTGCCTAGTATTACTAACACATAAATTATGACACCGTACACAAGCACAATAAATATACTGAGAGGCATTAAAAACGCATAATAAAATATACTGTTTTAAGTAGTGGTAAATGGTTTCTTTCGTAGTTGCAAAACACGGTCTCGGGAAACTGTGCTTTTGGTAGTGAGACTTGCCCTCATTGTTATCATTACATTGGCAGTCAATTCAGCAGTTCTTATGCATTATCTGACATGGCAGAAGACGTTTTATGGAATGTGTTTTTGTGGCGTCACAGATGACGCACTTTGTCGGGGACGACAGCTGACCCATCTGGTCATTCTGTGTCATCCCTGCAGTCTGGATACAGTCATTTACTGGACATTAATGCATCCAGAATCTTGTCTTTGAGACTGGCCATCATTCAACATTCAAAATGTTTGATTCTTCTGAGATTCATTTGTTTGTGGCATTTGAAGTGGGAATGATGTGACTTTGCTTATGTGTGTTTTTATTGGCCCTGATCTTAAACTTTTCATGTGCAAAATGATTTCTCCCAATGTGATTCACGACCATGATCTAGGGCAGTGGTTCCCAACCCAGTCCTCAAGGACCCCCTGTTCTGTTGGTTTTTGTTGCAGCTTTACTTTAGCTCACCTTACCCATTTTAGGCCCAATGCACCTTCATGCACACCCTGTTCAGGCAGATGTTTTTCAACCAATCAGCATGAAGCCCTAAAATGGATCAGGTGTGAAAGAGTTGAGCTGGAGCAAAAACCTGCAGGGCAGGGGGTCCTTGAGGATTGGGTTGGGAACCACTGATCCAAGGAACTGTGCTGCATTTAGATAATCATAATGAGATGTTAAATCAAGAAAGGATTCGAACCCAGACACTTGATATTTTGCAATGCTTACCATACCTGATGGTCATCATGTCAATCAGCAAAAGGAAAACTATCAGATTTCAAATTAGACGATAAAAACCATTTAGCGTTTTTAATGCCTCTCAGTATATAAATTTAATGTTGCTCAGTTAAGGTATACTTTAGGTCATTCTTTTCTGTATTTCATTTTAAAAAAATTTAATGGTTCTCAGACACAAAATTGAATTATTTATTTGATGAATTGATTACCTGGATTTCTTGAATAGCTCGATAGTGTAAAACCCAGATCATTGTTTTTACTTCATTGCATGTTCCAATATTATGATGGCTCCAAGTTTTACCAAGTGTACTTAAAGATAAGTATAGTATTTCACTCAGTAGATCTATTTTGTGAAGTAGGGCTTGCTCTATAACTGCTGAAAAATAAAACAAGAGGCCCATGGGCCTTAACGGTCACCTGAGTTGTATGAAAACTGATGTTATTGATGTCAATGAACCAAATATACCCAAAAGTATCATTTTCCTTTATAAAGTATAGTAAACTTCACCCCCTCCCCAGGGGCAAACATGGAGCCTGGGGGCCATGAAATTAACAATTTTGAGAAAGCACCTCAAGACCCTTCCATCTATGAAGAGTATTGGTTTCCAGCTGGACTGGAGAAGAGGATTGTTGAAATTTTTGGCAATATGACCTCATTTGGGCCCCACCCCTCATCCCCTGGGGAAGAGACAGGGTCAGATAACCTTAACATCATTTTGAGAAAGTTTTAGATGTTCTGATCTTAACATATTGGCTTACAAATGAGTATCTTTCATTAACACAGAAGATTTTTTTGAAATTTAAGTAATAGTGAACCATTATTTTAATTGGTTGCCCTGTTTTTTTTTATCCTGTGTCCCAACCCAGAGAACTTTTTTGGAGCCCCCCTCATTTTGTGGATAAAATGTAAAATGACTCAGTTTCAACATGAAATGTTATCTATGTTCTATTATAAAATAACATATTGGCTCATGTGATCTGAAAGTCATTGGGTTTTGATTTTTATTCACAATTTACACTTTGTCCCAACTATTTGGAATTTTAAAGTACAGTGAATCTCAGCTGTGCCTAGTATTTAACACATAAATTATGACACTCACAAGCACAAATAAATATACTGAGAGGCATTAAAAACGCATAATAAAATATACTGTTTTAAGTAGTGGTAAATGGTTTTCTTTCGTAGTTGCAAAACACGGTCTCAAACTGTGCTTTTGGTAGTGAGACTTGATTGTTATCATTACATTGGCAGTCAATTCAGCAGTTCTTATGCATTATCTGACATGGCAGAAGACGTTTTATGGAATGTGTTTTTTTGTGGCGTCACAGATGACGCACTTTTTGTCGGGGGCGACAGCTGACCCATCTGGTCATTCTGTGTCATCCCTGCAGTCTGGATACAGTCATTTACTGGACATTAATGCATCCAGAATCTTGTCTTTTGAGACTGGCCATCATTCAACATTCAAAATGTTTGATTCTTCTGAGATTCATTTGTTTTGTGGCATTTGAAATTAGGGGTGTGACTTTGCTTATGTGTGTTTTTTATTGGCCCTGATCTTAAACTTTTCATGTGCAAAATGATTTCTCCCAATATGATTCCGAATGATCTAGGGCAGTGGTTCCCAACCCAGTCCTCAAGGACCCCCCTGTTCTGTTGGTTTTTGTTGCAGCTTTTTTTAGCTCACCTTACCCATTTTAGGCCAATGCACCTTCATGCACACCCTGTTCAGGCAGATGTTTTCAACCAGTCAGCATGAAGCCCTAAAATGGATCAGGTGTGAAAGAGTTGAGCTGGAGCAAAACCTTTCAGGGCAGGGGGTCCTGAGGATTGGGTTGGGAACCACTGATCCAAGGAACTGTGCTGCATTTAGATAATCATAATGAGATGTTAAATCAAGAAAGGATTCGAACCCAGACACTTGATATTTTGCAATGCTTACCATACCTGATGGTCATCATGTCAATCAGCAAAGGAAAACTATCAGATTTCAAATTAGGCGATAAAAACCATTTAGCGTTTTTAATGCCTCTCAGTATATAAATTTAATGTTGCTCAGTTAAGGTATACTTTTAGGTCATTCTTTTCTGTATTTCATTTTAAAAAATTTAATGGTTCTCAGACACAAAAATTGAATTATTTATTTGATGAATTGATTACCTGGATTTCTTGAATAGCTCGATAGTGTAAAACCCAGATCATTGTTTTTACTTCATTGCATGTTCCAATATTATGATGGCTCCAAGTTTTACCAAGTGTACTTAAAGATAAGTATAGTATTTCACTCAGTAGATCTATTTTGTGAAGTAGGGCTTGCTCTATGACTGCTGAAAAATAAAACAAGAGGCCCATGGGCCTTAACGGTCACCTGAGTTGTATAAAAACTGATGTTATTGATGTCAATGAACCAAATATACCCAAAAGTATCATTTTCCTTTATAAAGTATAGTAAACTTCACCCCCTCCCCAGGGGCAAACATGGAGCCTGGGGGCCATGAAATTAACCATTTTGAGAAAGCACCTCAAGACCCTTCCATCTATGAAGAGTATTGGTTTCCAGCTGGACTGGAGAAGAAGATTGTTGAAATTTTTGGCAATATGACCTCATTTGGGCCCCACCCCTCATCCCCTGGGGAAGAGACAGGGTCAAAAATGTCATAGTATCAAACTGTCATCTCATGGTTGTAATGCCAATGAAATTTGAATGATTTCCAGCAGAAAATGAACAAAATATACCCAAAAGTATCATTTTTCTGTATAAACTATAGCAAATTTCACCCCCTCCCCAGGGGCAAACATGGAGCTCGATGGTCATGAAGTTCAGAATTTTGATAAAGCACCTCAAGAGCCTTCCATCTATGAAGAGTATTGTTTTCCAGCATATCTGGGTCTGAAGAAGAAGATTTTTAAAATTTCAGCCAATTTGACCACTTTTAGCCCCGCTCCTCAGAGCCCCTGGGGGTGGGCACCATATAATTCGCAATTTTGGTGCTTTTTGAACAAGGAAGGTTCCAGCAAAATTTTATTGAAATCGGATCAGCGGTTTCTGAGAAGAAGTGGAAAATGTACTGACCAGTTTTAGCCCTACCCCTCAGAGCCCCTGGGGGTGGGCACCATATAATTCACAAATTTGGTGCATATTTGACCAAGGAAGGTTCCTGCAAAATTTTATTGAAATCGGATCAGTGGTTTCTGAGAAGAGGTCGAAAATGTAAATTGTTTAGGGACGCACGATGGACGACACACGACGGACAACGACAGACAAAAGGCGATGAGAATAGGTCACTTTGAGACTTCGTCTCAGGTGACCTAAAAACAATTAAATTTTAGCAGAATTCATTATTTGGCTAGTTAAGTGTATTTTATTGGCTGCACAAAGTATCTGTTGAATTGAAATATTTTATTATGTTGTACTCTGCTGCCTGTTTTGACACTTGATTTTTTATTTTTATTTAACTTTTTTTTTTTTTTTTTTTTTTTTCGCTTTGGAACTTCCCCGGTAGTAAAATACTTAATAAAATGCTAAAAAAGTACACTCATACATTACTGTGCAAAGTCTTAGGCAGAGTGCAAACATGCTTGCAGAGGTAATGGAATTTAAACTGTTTAATAAGAGAGAAATGTACTATACAGAGCTATACATTAAAAAACTATTTTTTTTAACAAGCATTCGGAATTTCAAATATACTTTTTATCTTCAGAAAAACCAACGAGGAAAACAAAAAGTAAGTATTTTAAGCCAGATTTTAATTTAAAAACTAGTACTGTACAAGCACTCATAAATGCATCAACATTGGCACATTTCAATGCAATTAATATTCATGCTTGTGTTTAAGATGAAACACTTTGGTGGTGTTGTTCCTCTTAGTTCTCCCAGACTCCAGACTGTACAACAATTTAATTTGAAATGGCATATTTAGCAACATTAATCAACATAAAATTAATCCATTTTTATATAAAAATGTAAATTGAATGCACTAAACCTGACTCTGGGCAAATGCATCACCATGTTGTCACTGTCCCAGATACTAGGCAGATGACAACTAAGTTAGATTTTTTGTACCACAACATATTATTTCATTTTCAATACTACAGAGAAAGTACACAATGCAGTGTTAGAGCTTTTCTGCTCTACCTTTACAAATCAAGATGGTTGGTGTATATCACAAGAGACAGAGGTCTGCATGACCCAGGATGTAGCAAATAAGGGGTTAATGTCTGGCAGCTACTACGAGAGACGTCAGCGCATGGGAGAGCTGGGTGGGGGCGGAGGATGGAGCGGTGTGTGTGTGTGTGTGTGTGTGTGTGTATAAATGTGTCAGAGGTGTGAGAGATTTTTGAGGCTGTGGAGACATCACAGGCAGAGGGAGACAGAGAGTAGATCTGAGCGACTGGGGGGGGGGGGGGGGGGCAAGCTCGGTATTCACAAATTTCATTCAAACTGACGGACTGTGTCCTGGATCGCACTCCCCCCACGCCCTCCTCCCTCTCCCTTTCCTTCCCTCCCCCCTCTCTCTCTCTCTCTCTCCGGCACACTCGCACGCAGCAGCAGCAGCAGTAGACAGCCTGCAGTGAAGTTTACACCGGTCCAGCAGGCACCAGCCGAGCCACGAGGAAGACTCCGGACAGACGCCCGCCGAACGCGGAGACGTGTTGGGGGGGGGGAGGGAGGGGGAGAAGAGAAAAGGGGCAGAGGAGGCAGAGTTTGAAAGGTAAGGAGGACGAAAAGACGGATGAGAGAAGAGAGAGGGGATAAAAAGAGGTGGAATGGAGTGAACGGGTAAAGGAGAAGCACAAGGGTGTATTAAGGAATGTAGAGCGAGACAGCGAGGCGAGGCAAGACGTATAGAAAAGAGAGAGGGTTGGGGGTAGACAGGGAGTGTACTTCTCGCTTGGGGTCGTTTCGGGACAGCAGAGGGTAAGTACGTTCATAACAACACTAATCCCTGCTAACTGCTGATGAGCTGAGAAACAGGTCTCTCAGGAAATTGTGTGTGTTGATGTACGTGAACTTTGATCCTGTTTTTGCACTCTTTCAGAGAGAATTCTGACATTAAAGTGAGTTATTATGCCGAAGAGAAGGGCAGTCTGCTGGCTGCGTTTTCTCTGTGTGGGAGTTGAAGTGGTTCTGCGGCAGTGTTGATGTTTGGGTGTTGTTTTGTTGCATGTTAACCCGGGACTCTGTTCAGAATGTTGGGAACATCCTGTGTATGTTCATGTTTCTGTTTGAGAGCGCGTGTTTTGTGTGGCAGTGACAAAAATGTGTGTATATGTGTGTCAGTGAGTACAAGGATACACGTGACTATTTTGAAGTTTATTCGGAGTTTGAATCTATTTTGGTTTGTAATAATTTTGTGTCTAGTTTGCATACTCTACACAGATTATAATTATAGAGTAAGAAATATTTTCTTCAGTTTCACCCATTGACATATATTACCATTTGTGTATTTTCCTGGTGTTAACAGTGTGGGTCTAGTCCATTGTGTGTGTGTGTGTACGTGTACCTGTATGTGTCTGTACAAACTCATACTACATGTGACTGCACATATGTGTGCGTTTGTGTGTGTGTGCATGTGTGTGTGTGAGTCCCCATAGATTTGAATGGCAATTGGATTTCAGTATTGATCTAGTCTGGGGCTAGTAGACATAGACCCTGTCACCCAGACAGGAGGGAAGGAATCAACATTCACATTAGTGTTGCCATCTCCATCAATAATGCAGACTGTCTTACACAGACACACACACACATACACACACAAACATGTACAAAAACACCCGGGTAGATAACATACAAACTGACTCCCACATGTACATGCACAAACACGCAGACACACACACAGGTACAACTACAGGTACATGCACACACTCACACATGCGCATGTACAAAAATACAAACACATTCAGACTCAAACGCAAATACATGGAGACATACACACATGTTTCAATCCCAGGTGACGCTCCACCACTGTACCCTTGAGCAGAGCTCTTGAAAGGTTCCAGTAAACATTCAGCACAATAAATGGACTGAATGTAAAGAGTGTAATCTGAATTAGTTACGCTGAATAATAAAGTCTGCTAAATTTAATGTACCAAACCAAGCAGAGGACCAAATAAATGTATGCTTGGTACATTACTAATTTCTTCCATATTTCTGCACTGGTCCACAGTAATTTAAGCCTCGTAAATCATATTTTTATACAGATCGCAAACATGTTGATAAAGTAATATATATTTCTGTTTAGTTTCCTGGATTCTTACCAAACCAGCTCAGGTTATTAATCTTGCTCAAGGTCTACATTGACAGTGGCACACCTGAGACCTGAGCTGTATACACACACGCACACACACACACACACACACACACACACACACACACACCGAGATGCAAACATTTATCAGAGGATGATATATATTGACTTGCAATTTGAGAAGCAGAATAGTACTGTGCTGAAAGCTCCATTGCAGTCGCTGGATGATTGTAGGGCTGGGTAACCTTAGGTAACCTCTGATACCCCTCAATCTGCTTGTCTAACTGCCATTTTAAATCAGTTAATGACCATAGTTTGACCCAGAAGAGAATTAAAATCTATGAAAGATAATAGTGTGACTGAGTTTGAAAGTAGTGGTATAAAACGTATAAATATACGTATATGAATATAAACATACATATACAGTATGTCATCAACATTTACCCTGACAATCTACAGTATTATTATCATTATATCACCTTAATGACATGGAACAGTGGAATAGTTGTAACTACTGACACAGAGTATGTTATTTGTGCTGTCTTTCAACAGGCTCTGCAGTCCTGTCTGTTTTCAGAGTCCACGTTCTACAGGAAACGAAACACTCTTGGCGTGGGTGAGATGCCATGACTTCGCGTTTTTATTTTTCCTCATGGATTATTTTATTTGTTTTGCATGCAAGGGAAACATTCTGCCGGCCAAACATGCGCACAGGCATGTACGCACTTAAACGCAGTCTCGTGCACGTGCACATGCACGCACACATACACACTGCAGAAACACACTCTCATGCACGTGCATGCACGCACGCACAAACACGCACAACCACACATGTATGTTACAGTCAGATTGTGACACTACTCATTTCATGAAATGACTAAAAGTTTTAGTCATTTGTGAAATGACTGAAGTTTAGCGCTAGCCATTTCATAAATTACTGGTTTCTCAATCTGACTGCAACATTTACATACTTTGGCAGCAGGGCCGCAGTGCTATGGTGTCCAATCAGCATGCTTCTCTATTTACATCTCTCAGAAGTATCGTGTAGCGCTGCTGCATTTTATGGTACAGCTCTTCTTCTGCAGCTAGGTTAAAAAGTGTGTCTCACAAATGGGGTGTAAGACTCTGCATACATGGGTGCATGAACTCAACCACCTCACTTGGGTGGGAGGGCGGGGGGCGGCGGGCGAAGACAGACAGGTCACGCTACCAGACGGCCACTCTTTCGCAGGAAATGAGACCTCTGACCTCTGTCTTTCAGTCTGTCTGGAAACGCCAGGGCCTGGGATCGATCAACGGCCCCCTCTCAACTGGCCCCCGCCCAGAAACGCATATGCCCCCGCAAAACCAACCTCCAACCCCCATCCGAAGCCTGCATATATCTCTCTCTCTCTCTCTCTCTCCCAATGCAACAAATCCCCTAATTCCCCTCCCCCCACTGTCAAATAATAGACCTCCACAGCTGTTAGGCAATAGGACTAATGTCTCACCCAACGGCCTGTCCATTCGCATTGTGTTATCGCTCTGTTCCATCTCTTGTCCAGCAGAATTAGGGCCATGACGTCAAAAAAGCGGCGGACAACAACACTATTGGAGGCTGACTACTGTTTACTTTGTGTTTTTCTCAGGAGTGATAGAGTCGTATTTCGTTTTGAGAGGGCTTTGTTAATTCCATTCAACTGCAACGTGCATTATGAGCTCCACTCGAAAGGTCCATTATTTCAGTAGCTGTGTAATAATGATAAATATGTAACCAACAGTACAGGCCATAAATGCGAGTATGTGGTTATGTTGATGCATTTGTCAGGGTGTAATGGACTGGAGAGCCCTGGTATCTATATGCATTTTGCATTTCAGTGAATGATGAGTGAATAAGGGAGTCATTCAGTTGGTGTTCCTCTATAGAGTCCACATTGAGTCTCAGTGAACATTCAACGCTGTCGGTGAGTTTCTGACGATTTAAAAAAACCATCGAGCGTTGAGTGTACCCTGCCTCTTGATCATTCACCATCCAGGGGACCATCCCAATACACGGCACTGTACTGACACTGAGGGAAAGTGAACACGTGAAGACACAAATTGAATAAAATTCAGTCTTGATGTCTGAGAACTCAGCCATGGATGTGGTTAAGTCTGTCTTTACAATGAGCATAAGGGCCTACATTCAGTTGTCTGAATCTGTATGTGCGTACTTAAGCACACACTTCTTGTCCACATTAATGTGCCTGAAGCCATAATATCAGCAATAACCAAAATTGAATGAGTCACTGGCTGTCTGTATGTCTAGCTATCCCTCGATTTTCTTGACAGCCATTCACCTAATTGACTTCACACTTGGCAAGTGTATTGCTGAGGACCCAAGGAAGTGAAATATTGAGTTTGAAGTTGTAAGGCTGAGAGGTTCTTAAGAAAGCTGCGAGCAGCAATAACAGAGCTCAAGCAATCGCCCCCCTCCGAACAGGCCAGTTTTGAACGCGCAGAACACTTGTTCACAATCAAATCCAAGACTATTCACAAAAATGGCCGTCAGGGGCTTGACATGTTGCACCGGTGTATGTGCTGTCGCCATCCTCAACATGACACTTATGCGATGCGGCGCCCTCCAGTGGCCAAACAAAGCACATTAACGGGTCCCGATTGACATTCATTGCTGTCGGTGGGTTTAGAAAAATTTTGACTCGCCCAACAATGAATGAAAACTGTGATCACTTCAGTGCTTATTTTCCCCTTCATGAATCCACTGAAAAGTTATGTTGTTTAGATAAGTGTCCTTACTGTGGCCTATTCATTTTTTGTCAGGTCAAATTAATCCATCAGAATAGATTAGAGGCTGTAACAATGATAATTAGAGTGATCTTTAAGAGCACAAGGTGGTAGTTTGTCATTTATAAACATTATTTGATTTAAAATATTTATTTCCAGAATCCTGAAAACTGGTTAAAAGCAGTTAATCACCCCTTTAGCTACAGCCCTACGAATAACTGCTACCGTCTGACGATATGGCCACTCGTTCTCCATTTTCCCCTTTTTTGGCTGTTGACATCTGAGCAGGCTTTAAATGTGGCGCTTTAACTAAATATTTGCATTTAGCACGAATATCAACTGAATGTGCTTGTCCAAACAAGACCAAAATGTTAACTAAACAACGAACTCGGCAAAGTTACTGAGCCCCTGACTTGTCTTAATGGATTAAGCAGCTGTCTACTGGCGTCATTAATTAAGGGGGGCAGTCGGGGGCTGAGGGGTTACCAAAAAGTGATACATCTTAACAAACTCGTAGTTGCAACTTTCGAGGAAGTTACTCTTGTTGTTATCAAACAATTCCAGTCTTAACGTGTCATCGAGTCGCCATATCATATCAACACCGATATAATGTTCAGATTTAAAGTTTATTCTGAGTTAAAAGGCCGAATATCTCGAGGTGCACCCTGAACGACACTTGGTAGCGCCTGACGCCAAAGAGAAGACTTGCACGCGCGCTAAGCGTGTTTGTGATCGCTTTCAAACATTCGGTGCGATTATGGTGCGTTTTTCCTCTTTCAACGCCCCACTGCTATTCGGAGTGATGGCGCAGGGCAACGACGAATTCCAGCCGTGGCGAGATTACATGGGTTTGGCCGACACTGTTAAGGAATTACGGTCTGGAAAGACGAGGGGCGAGTTTAGGACAAACCCAGAAGACGCCCCAAGAAGACCTGAACCTGAATATGACGAACAGGTGTGTGTTACAGTAGACTGCCGCAAGCACGAGAGCAATACCGGGATGGGAATAAAATTTTCGAGACGAGACTTTGCTCAGCCTGATTTGGAACCGTCAGTCAGGCCCGGAGAGGCGGGAGCATTTGGGCACCGGCTGCGAAAGAAGCAACCCCATTCATCAGATCCAGAGAAGCCCCCCCCGGCTGCGCGCCCGCTCTGCAGCTTCTGCAAACACAACGGAGAGTCAGAGACGGTGTTCAGCTCTCATAGATTACGGGACCAGAAGGGCGATGTAGTGTGTCCGTATTTACGGCAGTATGTGTGCCCTCTTTGCGGAGCGACTGGAGCCCGCGCTCACACTAAGAGATTTTGCCCTCAAGTGGACAGTGCGTACAGCTCTGTTTATGCAAAGCCCAAGCATTGAAAAACCTAGATTGACCACAGGTTGGCTACGCCTGAGGGTGAACTACAAGCGGGGTTTGCAAATGCGGTCTGAAACAGAATCTATTCCGCTCGTCTGAAGCCTCATTTGCTATAGGGTCCATAGGAGAGACCAAATATGTCACTTTTAAAACTTGTTTTTAGTGTTCTCCTCAGTTTGCATTTGCTTTTTTAGTCTTTTAATTATGAACGGATTTTAAAGCAGTTGGTGATCGCTACAGGGAGTGTTTGAACGTGGATTACTCTGACAAACCAATACCTGTTGCCTTTAAGTGCGATATCGTTTTACCATTGGTAGTCATTTGTTTGTAGAATGTGTTAACGTTTATTTTGGATAATTTTGCATGTTAGAGCACTGTGGAAATGATTTGTTGCATACGTTTTTCACTTTGGGGATATCGATGGATATTTTTCAAACACGTTTGACTGTAGGCCTAAGATGATTGCCAACTTCTTAACGTTATTTATTATGTATGTTAGGTAAACTTAAACCATCATTCGCGCTCTGTATAGCTATGGCCGCAGGTTTTCAATTACTTTAGCGACACCTTTTTTATCTTGTAATGTATTATTGACAGTCTACATTTGTGGCACGCCCTCAGATCAAAGCGAAAGATTTGAAATATTTAACTGCAGTCCACGAGACAATGTTGTAATGTCTTCATCGTGCTATATAATCATCAAACTTATTTGAGGAAACACTGGTATTATAAAAGACGTTTCAGAGGCCGTTCAAGCTAATTTAGATTTTGCCTCAATACTACTGTATGTAGAGGTCGCAAGTTAGTTGCTTCAATTAATGACTAATTTTTATCGTAACTTTTTAATGACTATCAGGTCGCCTCCATACGTGATTTGAGATCAGGGGTGGGCAATACAACGACTGACTCATCGGAAAAAACGGTGAAAGATGGCCCACTCAATATTTATATTCCTTATACCTACCGTTACCATTTTCTGGGCCAATAAGAATTCCCCTTTGTGTGTTGCATAATTTGGCACTTTTCCTTTGAAAAAATATTTGCTATTAAGTTTTGTTTGCATGTGACGTTTGACCATAAGTTGGCGCCTTGTTAGCTTAAATTTTGCGTATATCGAAGATGCGTATGAAACTAGAAATGCTGATGATACCGTGCACCTGAGACGCTCAGCCCTGGTCCCGGAGACCGTCCCGCAGGTCGTGTTATAATTTGGCACAGCTGACTCTACTCATTAGCGAGTTAAGACCTCAAGCTGTTGAAAGCCGGTTCCGTTACTACAGACTTTTGGACAGAAGTCAATGCCTCTTGCCTAAGACCGTCATGTTAATTAACTTGCCAGGCAGTGTTCTGTCAAAGATATTTCACTCAATGCCATTTCTTTGAAACGTCGAAAACTGTATGAAAATACGTGCAAGAATATGGAGGAAAAAAAAAACTTAAATTGAGGCATCAGTAGAACTTAGTTGACTGTTTGGTGAAATTTCTTTTCAATTTAAGTGCGTGTTGTTCTGTATTTCTGGAATAATCAAACGTCTGTTTGGTCCCCTCCTTTGAACTGCAGATATTAATGTTGTTTCTGTTGTGTGCATGGTATATCAATAATAACACTTGATTCTTTTCTTTGGTGTCAAGTGTTTTTTTTTCTCAGAGCTTCCTCAGTGTTTTATTGCTTTGAGGACAAAGGACAGTATGACAGGTGTTTCCTCTATGCTTTATTGTAGCAATGAAAAGCTACCTACTAAACAAATCAAGTTAACTGTAACTTTGTAACTGTAACAAATGTAGTTAATTATAACATTTAATAAGAACAGAAGTGAGTGTCATAGCACAGATACAATCGCATTTACCCCTGTTCCTCAAAGGTAGTTCTTGAGGTGTGAGAACTGCTGGTTTTCCACCCTCCCTTTACTTGGAAGTTAGGTGTCATGACTGGCTGGCCAATCAGTTTTGCTATATTACAAACCAGGGAAGAAGGAAACCCAGGGATGGATTTGGATTCAAGGGCCAGATTTGAGGATCCCTGTTATATACTATCCATCAGTACAAGACGTGAGTGTGAATGTGTTTGAGGGGAAGGGAGTATGTGTGCTCCGCTACATTTATCAGGTTAACTGATATTAAGGGGTAATACTAAAAGGTGAGGTATGTGACATATCAAACAACTCCAGTGTACCTCCAAAAAAATCAGACTCCGCCCCCCAGCCCATGAGTGATGTTTATGCACTGGTGGAGCATTTCCTGTCTGGTTGTGCAGAGGAACCTAAGCATTCACATTACTCCATTGCTTATGATTGGAAGTGTGCGAGTGTGTTTGTGTGTGTGGTTGTGTGTGTTCATGCCCAGCACAGAGTTCCTACATCTCACTGCGGCGGGACCTGTACGAACGCCACTGAGGTCCTTTCGGGGCCTTGTTGCCACGGCGAATGTTGTCCAGTTCCCGGTGTGCAGCCATTACTGTGCGACTAGGAGGCGGAGAAAAAAAGAAGGGGGTGGTTGGTTGGGGTAAAAGAGGTCCAGAGCAATTTAGGTGGGCAGAGTTGATTGATGCAGTTGCTACACATCTTGCATAATTTCAGGAAGTCTTGTCAAATTAGCTGCAGGTCAAAATCTGACACTTTGCAGCTGCTTTGTCTGACTGGATGGTCCTGGGGCAGCCCTCAATTCATTAAGGGTCAATTCCAGTAATTAACTCAAATTTTATTAGAGAAATACTGCTGCTTCAGAACAGGCAGCCACGATCGAGCTTAAGTTTCAAGGCAAATTTTCTGGTCTTGCTGAGAGGCACTGGTCACTAGGGGCACTGCAGTTGGCTTCAATACAGATCTAAAAAAAGACACTTCTCCATACAAGTCAATGGTAATATTAATGTACATCAACATCCCCCCCCAAATCAGAAAATGTACCCTCTGTGTGTGGGGTTTTTATTTGTTTGTCTCTTTGTGTGCTTTTAAGTCAAGCTAGTCTTCCAGTTGGACAATAGAGAAAATTTTTCAGCAGAATCAGAAGTGTACATCACCATCTAACATTGCAATTGGACGACGTATTTGGTGGCTGCCCTGCGTGGACCCTAGCTCCAAACTGAACAACATGGCGGCACCTGAGAACCGAACTTTGCGAGAGAGAGCTGAAATGCTTTTTATGAAGCCCGAGGGTCGGTTGCTGGGTGAGGTCACTGTGATTTGGTCCATAGATTTTCAACAATCTGCATGTGGAAAAAGGGGCAGCTCACTTGAGGAAGGACAGCTCCCTTATTAGGCCGCACACTAGCTCTGAGGCATCTTCCGATTGGTCAGAGCAGTCCAGGGCACAGCCGTCCTCCATCTCGCTGTATGCAGGACAGAGAGACGATCAAACACTGGGAGGCTGCCTCTGTGATGCAAAAGAAACAGGGCGAAAGTATGGACGACATTTTAAACCCCCTCTGCCCAGAGCGAGTCCCTCACCAAAGTTCGATATTGTTCAGCTGGGAGTCGGACAGGGAGCAGGGCAAGGTGGGGGGGTCGGGGTCAGTATCCAGGTCATTGTTGGGCTTGAGGATGTGGCCTGAGGTCGGCTGTGAGGCACACAAGATTAAGATATACTTTATTGAACCCTGTGGGGTAATATGTCCTCTGCATTTAACCCATCCTATAGTATAGTATAGAGCAGTAGGCAGCTACAGCAGCACCCGGGGACCAACTCTAAAGTTCTAAAGTCAGTTCCTTTGTCAGGGGCACTGGTAGGAGTGTTCCTATGATGCATGTTTTTCTGGGTGGGGGAAACCGAAGTACCCGGAGGAAACCCACACTAACACTGGGAGAACATGTGAACTCCACACACAGGCCCCAGGCTGGATCTGAACCCACGACCATCTTGTGAGGCAACAGTGCTAATCACTGCACCACTGTGCTGCAGGTATATAAGGGAGTACAAACCAAGAACTACCTTGACATATCATAACATCAGTACAGCATCACCCCCCCCCCACACACACACACACACACACACAAATTTTCTCACAATTTCACATTAAATACTTAATCAGCACAAGCCTAATTCCTCCTTATAACCTTCAGGGGAAAATTCTGGATGACAATGTTGGATTGAGGGCCTACAGCTAAATTGAAGACCGTAGTGCTAAAAGTGCTTACGTCACAAAATGTCTAGTTTGAGAAAATTGAGAAAATCAACTTAGGAGACTACAAAAAATGTTTTCCCATCCTAACCTCACAGTGTGTCAAAATGTGACTCAAGTACTTATAGCACTAGGCTCTTCAATTACGCACATCTCACCTGTCATTGTGTGAACAAGAATTCTGTACTGCCAGCATGACTTTTCAGTCAGGAACCAATAATAATGTCTGAAACACCCAGAAGGCCATATTCATAGCCAGTGTGCTGGGAATGTGGTCAAAAAAAATGAAAGGGCTGCCAGCTTTTACCATACCTCTTGCTGAGCACGATCATTGACACTTGTGCAATTAATATAAATTTACACGAAAAGTCCATTTGTGCACTGTTTTAGGAGGAAATGTTTAAAAAAACGACTAAGCTGAATATTTACAAACAAGTGTTTTTGTTCATAATGCATTTCATGGAAGCGCATTGAATTTTTATTCTTGTTGTCATGCTCTGGAGGCATTACATTGGTTCAAACCTGGGTCAAAATCAATACTGTTTTATTTATAGATGCTGTTTTTAGCCATATATGTGTCCACACATTAAAGCAATTTAAATGGTGTATTTTGATACCAAGCCTCCGTTTTGTCTTCGTGTGTTAGGTCTAAGGGTTGTACCGGTATGCCTGAACTTAGTACCGATTGCGTTTCTTGGTGCAATGACTCATCCTCACATACAGGTGGCAGCTCAGAGACACACTCAGGTCCTGCGAGCCCATATCCACCTTCATGGGAGGGTACCTCTGAAATTAGTTAGAATTGGGGGAGGGACATGGAGGGAAGACGGGGACAGACAGGTTCACTTGATTACTATTCATTCCCTGAATATGTAGCTAATTGCATTGTATTTGGACGGCATTAAATGTTTTCTTTTGTACTAATCAAATTTCTTTCTAATTAAACCATGTCTATGAGGAAAAATCTAGTATGTCAGCAATTATATCATTCAATGAGCCATGCGCCCCCACTTGATACTATATGCGGGGCAACTAGTGTAAAGGTTCTAGTAATGGTGGACCACTCTATGCTAATTTTTGCTGTTTCATGAAGAGTTGGAAAAACACTATGAAATGGCAGGACACGCTGAGAAAATTTCTATGAAATGATGCATGTCTGAGTGAAACTAATCTTTAGGTGGTATTTTCAATGAGACTGGAATTGATTTGATTGGACTTATATGTGAACACATTTGAATTGCCATTGTTTTGAGCACACTTGAAAGGATGCTGATTGGAGGGGAACAAAATTGACCCCACACCCACTAGTACCCAATGACACCATATTAAGTCAAATTATTCTCCAGAGTGGAATGAAATAATATTTGGAATTAAAATGCAGATTTTATAATTAAATCATTTTAGAACAATGTATACTTATAAGAATCTTGTCTTTAGCTGGGCTCAGAGGCATGTACACAAACACTCCTATGCCTAACCTGGCTGCTCAATCGCTTTCAAAACAGCTTCAATAGTCTTTTAAATATCAATGCAAGAAGTGGGTCAGCTATACATATCAGCCATGTTTGCCTTTGTGCTACATTCAATAATTTTTTTTTAAAAAACTGCAGGATCCCAAGGAGACAATCAATACATGCTAAATATTTACAACAAGCCAATCAGCTCCTGTATTTGTCATGGACAGTGGGCTCCAAAATTACTGGAACCCCTGACTGGCAAAGCAGAAGCAATACAAAAAATATATAAACAATATAACAGCAGAGAAACGGAATATACCAACATGTGTGAAATACTTCATTAATGTTTTGATTGAAACAACCAAAATTATAAGAATCATATAATACAAAAAAATTTTCAACAAAATCAAGGTTTCATAATTATTGGCACCCTTCAATTTGTACTTAGTGCAACCACCTCTGGCAAGGATAACAGCCTGGAGCCTTTTCCTGTAATTTTTGACTAGGTTAAGGAACACATTTGGGGGGACTATTCCTTTTAGCGGATCCTTTCAAGATCCTTCACATTCTTGGGTTTGGGTTTATCAACTAGCCCTCTTCAACTCAGCCCACAGGTTTTCAGCTGTATTGAAGTCTGGCAACTGAGATGACCATTGCAGAACGTTGATTTTGTTGTCACAGAACCATTTCTGCGTGGATCTTGAGGTATGCTTAAGTTTGGGTAATTGTCTTGTTGGAAAGTCCACCTATGGCCAAGTCTTTGCCCTCTGGTGGAGGCAACCAGACTGTCAGCCAAAATATTCTACTACTTAGAGGAATTCATCATGGCGTTCATCTTAACCAGTGCCCCTGGACCTCTTGAATTTAAATGGCCCCAAAACATGAATGACCCACCATCATATTTCACCATGGACATGAGGTGCTTCTCTTCTTATGCATCTCCGTTTCAACGCCAAACATGGCGATGCTGTCTGACCGAAACGTGCAATTTTGGTCTCCACTGATCAAAGCACTTTGTTCTAGTCATAATTTAAGTGATATCAAAGGAAGAAGTCCTGGAGCACACAGTTATATAGAGTCAAACCTATTAAAACCTGTTTGACTCTGAAGAAGACGTTGTGTCAAAACGTCTTCTTCACCTGCACCTTAATAAATCTCTTTATATAACTGTGTGCTCCAGGACTTCTTCCTTTGATATTTGCATTTCTATCCCCCTCTTTCTGAGAGGCACCAGTTTTTGGCTATAGTCCGCCAGCTGATGCACGTCTTTCCATCGTATATAATTTAAGTGATGTTTGGCAAACTCAAAGTGCTTGCTTCTGCATCTTCTGGTCAGAAAAGGCTTTCTTCTGGCAACCCTTCCATAGAGCCTGTGGTTGTAGAGGCGGCGCCTGATGGTGCTTTTTGAAACCTGGTGACCACAAGATGCCACCAAAGCCTGCAATTCCTTCACAGTGATTCTTGGGGATTTTGTTGCTTCTCTCACCATCCTGCTCAGTATCCTAGGGGGGCAAAATGCAGTTGGGTCCTCTACCCTTGAGGTTTTCAACAGTTCCATGTCGGCATTTTTTAATAATTGCCCTGACAGTGCTCAGTGGCATATTCAGTAGTTTGTGAGTCTTCTTGTAGCCATGACCAGATTTATGAAGGTCTATGACCCTCTGCCTCTTTAGAACTGGCAGTTGCTTTGTTTTCTTCATGGTGCTGGATGACAAGGGGATATTGCATATGTGTTACCTCATTTTTATACCCTAATGAAACAGGAAGTGATGTAAAGGCTCAATATAGGTCCTTAACACTTAAATAAAAGCTTATCTAAGAGGAATTTAACACCTGACTTAATGTGAGTAGATGTAATTTACAATAAGGGTGCCATTAATTGTGAAACCTTGATTTGAAGGAAACTGATATTTAATTAAATCAGTCAATGATTTTGGTTGGTTCCATTGGAACATTACTATCATACAGTATTTCTCACATCTTGTTATTTAGAGTTTCTCTGTAAATATATTTTGTAAAATTTTTTTATTTATTGTTCGAGCATTGCCAATCAGGGATGCCCACGGAACCATTTTGGAGCCGCGTGTACCTTGATGTTTCTGCTCCAGTCCTATTTAATGCATTCCCTGGGAAAACTGGCAAACATCACAACCAGTCAAAATATCTGGAGTTGTCAGGATAGGATCAAACATAAATGAAGGTTAAGAAAAAAAGAAAGCCTAATGAATGAATACTAACTGTGCTGTAGGACCCCATTGCCTCTGTCCTGGTGCAGGTTGGGGTTCATGTTGGGTAACCCAAGTGGAGGTTGATCATATGGTCTTTGCGGCTCAGTGTTGTTAGCCAGGTTAGGGTGCACAACCGCACTCCCAACACTCCCTGTCACACATTGTTTAGGGGGATGCTGGCACTCTTCAGGTGAAGATTTCACGCCTGCGAACCCAGGAGCTGGCCATTCCTTGGTCTCTGTCACTTGGGCAGGTTCATGGGAGCGTGCCTCTATGGCATCCTCTTTGTCCCTTTGCAGCTCCTCTTGCAGGTCTTCAAGCACTCGCATACCTTGTGAAAGTGATACACAACCTTGAGAGGAGTCCCGGCCTACATACTCTGTCCCAAAACGCTGCTCAGGTCTGCATTCTTCTCCAGGACCCAGGGAATTGCGTGAGGCCAGTCCTGCCCCTTTTACTTCATCTAAGGCCTGCGATACACTAAGCCCATTTTGGTCAGACAGACTGATGTTGTCTAAGGGTATGCACATGACCCCATCGCAAGCAACAGCCACTGTCTCTGACTCCACAAGCTTTGGATCCAAAGAAACCTCCAGTTCAAAGGAGGAGCACCCACATACTTTCGATGATTCACTTTGTTGAGCCCGGCCTATCTTGTACCCGCCTTGACCTTGCGGCACCTCCTCAAGTAAAGCATTGTCATTGAGGTTGCAGTTGCCCTCCTGCACCACACAAGGTTTCCCAGTACATCTCCTTGCGTCTCTCTGCGCCCAACAGGTGGCACCTTCCCACTCCGAGCAGGGCTCCCCACTCCCTCCCTTAGAGACCCCCGATGCTCTCTCCTCTGAGGATTCCCCTGGCCCATAAGGACTTGTGCCCTCTCCACCAGGTATCTTCTCAGTTTGTATCATGGATTGGCTGGACATCGTTTCAGGAGCAAGTGTCTTCTCAGCTGAAATTGATTGTTCTGGAATTTTGTCAGAAGCTTCCATTATAGGTTGAGAAGGCTCCTCATCTTCAAGAATGCTGTCCAGTGGTATTGGGATACATAAATCAGAGGGGGGCACTCCTGACTGGCTTGTCAGACCCTGTACCATGTCTGGAATTAGCTCAATAGTTCCGAGGTCTACGCCATTTGCTCCCTGGTTGAGGATGACCATTTCCGATCTCTGGACGGCATATTCTTTGTGACAGTCAGAGTGAAGCTGTTTGTGTTCTCTGCCCTCTCTTTCCCTCCCTCTCTCACTCTCTCCATTTCTCTCATTCCTACTCGGGAACTGTCCCTCGAAGTGAGTCCTCCTCTCCCGCTCTCCAAAGCCCCACATGCCCATCCTCTTGCGGACTTTTTTCTTGGGGGCACCATCCTCACACGGAAACCCCACTGCTGACTGTAATGGCTCTACATCAGGTGTAGCCCATTCTTCCCCAAGACAAGGTTGGTCAATTGTATGGTCACTGTTTCCACCCGTTGGCTTGTTCTTCTCTCGATCTAAGCACGCAACACTTTCTGTGTTACCAGATCCCCTGCCCACCTCCCTCCCTTCACTCCCTGGCAGCAGAGAAACAGTGGGACAAGAGACAGTGTGGGAGGACATGGTGGAGCAGTGCTCCTCAGTTTCAGGCCCATCGACCCTTCGGCCTGTCTCGCCACAGCCCTCCCCAGAAAGGACATCCACATGGCCGTTTCCAAGCTGCCGTTGGTCTCTGCTTTCACTATCCTTAAAAGCCTTTACACTCTCACTCTCCAGGACAGGACGGGTGTCGGAGAGGACCAAAGAATTACCCCCTGGTGCCAAGGCCAGGTCAGGCACAGAGGAACCTCCCTCAGCCTGAAATGAAGGAGATGCCCCCCTCTCCTTCCGTGCACTGGTACAGTCTGCTGCAATCTCCCCATGTCCAGTGGTACAGTCTAACTGCTGCGACTTTCCCTCACTGGAGGGGAAAGCACTAGTTTTCAGTTCCTGCGGAAAAATGGAGGACCACCCTTTATAAGCGCTCACAGTAGCCGTAATTACAGCCCAGAAAATGCACAGCAATGAAGAAATAACATGAACCTATTGTACTGCTAAGTGTGGGTATGCCCCCTTACTAATGGTTTCGAGCCAATCAGCAGAGAGGTGCAGTTTCATGATCACAGTCCTAAATAGAATACATGCACATTAAAGATAGATCATAAGCATGGTACTGGATCCCCACCTTTACAGAAATGGCACGGTTACAGGATATACTATCAAATGAGAAACACTAACAAGGTGAGAGTCGGCACAGTGAAATTACCAACTACTGGTCTAGATACACAAGGAACAAAGGCAAAAACACATTAAACAAACAAAAAAAAAAAACTAGACAGTCCGGTCACCGCAACCGCATGGGTGTAGCCCCCGAGAGCCTGCTTCTCCCCTTTTTTTGCGCATTATCTGGCCAATACTGTCACCATGGCAACCAAAATCAATAGGTATCATGACTTAAATATAACACATGTCGATACCAAACATGAAAGTGAGGCCAGACTTTTTTTATTACTTGTTTCTCGGCTCCGCTGACGACCCAATTCTGAAAACCAAAAAACAAAAAAAAATTTTTTTTTGCCATTTCGTGGAGCCGCCGATCATTGATTGCCCCGGTATTGAAAGAAAAAATTTGTATTTTAATATCCTCCGTCCACTGAATGATGGAATAATGCTGGTACACAGGAAGGGTTGGGATGTTGAATGTCAGACAAGTTTGATTAACCTCATAAAAATAATCCTTTGATGTTCCTCAACTTGACAAAAAAAAAAAAAAAAAGATTTATTTTTGTTTCTTCCTCCGTTGCAAATACAAGCAGAATATTTCTTGAGAGACCCAAAAGTGCTGAAAAAATATATATATATATATATATATATATATATATTTTTTTTTTTCCTCCCTCCTCAATTAAATCTTCAGGATAAGTCTGAGAAACAAATACTTCAAAAAAGTCTGGCCTAATCGGTCAAAAATTACAGCCTGTACAGGGCCCACAAGGAAGTGTCTACGGACGTGGACACGGTGGCGACGGAGACGACAAGCATGAATCACAGTAGCCGCCCGACTTTGTCTGGGGGTTACAATGATGGGGTGGAGCCTATCCAAAAATCCAATGGGCAAGATTAAGAAATACCTCTAAAACAAATCCACCTCACGACAAATGCACTGTTCTCTAACATTCACACCTATGGGTAATTTAATGTATCCGATAAGACAGAAAATATCTTTGGACGGGGAGGAAATGAAAGAATCCAGAGGAACTGCACACAAACACGGGACATAGAAACTCCTGACCAATAGGCACAGCTCAAATTCAAATCCACTACCTTCCCGCTGCACCATTGTGCCACGAACAATGCATTACAAATGTATTCAGTGGGAAAAAAAATTTTAAAAAACCGAACGGCTACCCTTGGACAGTACAGAAATGAAAGGGCTGGGAAAGATCACCTCACATAACCGCAGTGTGCAGCCTGCCACTCCACTGTCTATCAGCATACAACAGGAGGACCTGCATCATGGAACAGTATGACATCATAAGAACATTTTACAATGCGCAGACTTTATTATAATTAGCCCCTTTGTGCAGATGTAGATGCCGGCATCCAAAATTCCGAAATTTAATTCCTAAATAATTCTGTAATTGAATTTCCAAATGTCTTATTTCACTGGAATAATTTTTCAGAGTCTCTGTGACACAAATACTGAGTTATAAAGCCTAAATAGACTCATTCATAACAGGAAAAAATTGGCATTATTTGTATTCTGCACAAAAGGGGTTAGGCACAGAAGTCAAGGAAATTACCACTCTCTCATGTAGGGAAGTACTACCATAAGAACAAAAATAAGGGAGCTCAATTAGTCACTCAATAAGTTACCAATTTGATTCCTGTGTGAGGTACTTCACGTTGTACTCTAAAGCAAGGTGCTTGGCAGGGACTGCTCAAGTAAGCACACAGCTGGATGAACGGACTGTTCGTAAAGAAATGTGAGCAGTGTAAGTCACCCAGGGTAAGAGTTTCTGACAAATACTGAAATGTCACCATTCAAAAGACCAGCTAAAATGCACTGTTTAACCCCAGAACTGAGGGGTCACAGTGTCTATGGGCTCCTGCTCCAGCTCTGAACTTATTTAACACTAAATTGTGCCGATTAAACTTTGGTCCCGCAGAGGGCATTAGTATTTTCACACACCAGATAACTTACTGGCTCGAGACTCTCAAATGACTGCTGTCAGTGTGTTTTATGACCTGCTCAAAGACATGGCCTTCAGCTCAAGGCTGTCCACATGTAATACCCTTTGTGTTCTTCAGGCTGCAATGTCTCATTGTCTCCAGCAGGAGCAGTCTCCTCACTGCCTTGAAACTTCCTTTTCCTGGATCGAAGTGTCATGGGTTGGGCTGGCTTTCCTGCTGTTAGCACAAACATGTACCACAGCAAAAGTAATTCATTAAAACTGACATTATGCACCAGAATAGAACACATTGCATATACTGTTCAATGCATCAGACACGGTATAAACAACAACGCTGTCTTATTATAATAGTTTATGATTGTGGCCATTGATTCAGACTCGGCACCGGTTTTTTCTGGAACATAAATATTTCAATTAATTACAATATTTTACCATGTTTTAGAGGCAATGATGTTCAGTAAATTGTCTTGCAGGGCAGGGGGTCTCAAAATGAAATCCCGGAGGACCGCAGCAGTATCCTCTGGATTTTAGAGTGCTCCAGCTCAATTAAAACATATACTTTCCGAGGTGTCAGTATTCTTCGGTTCCATGATGAAAAGGGTATCACAAAAACAAGCATACTGTTGGCCACTGTAGCCCTCAAAATGAAGTTTGAGCCCCTGATGATTGCCTTAATAAATCTGTATTTGCTTTTAACTCCTGAAATTGGAGGGTGTATCAGCTGTTGCTTAAAGGCAAAGAAAACATTTGTGTCAGCTCTGACTCAATAAAAGTACATGTTCTTCTCATTCCATAAATAATTTTTGTGAATTTTTGCTATTTCTATGTACTGAGTAATCAAACATCCGACCATTGAAATTAGCACTAGTTCATGAATAAAACCATTCCGTATATTTTAGCCATTCAAAAAATACTTCATGTGCAGTGTCCTGGATGTTTTGACGCGCTTAGACACCAGGAAATCAGCTGATCTAAATAAAGTGTATACAAATTTGTCTTGATTATCACTCGTGCTGCAGCTTAATTTTACATTCAAGGATCAAGGTTCGATATTACCAATCATAATTGGAACCTGAGCGACAAAATCAGTCATAATGCCGCTGTGTGCGGCTGTTGGTTGCTCAAACAAAATGGGAAACCCGGACCTACTCATGGGCATAACCTTGCACAGATTTCCCTTGACGAAGCCTGACATGTTACGACAGTGGCTGAACGACATCGAACAACAAGACTTTGTCCCAGCAAAACATCACCGGTTAAGTTCTGCACGCTTTTTACCCAGTTGTTTCAAGGAACACTTTAATGCAAAATACAGAATTGAATCATCCAGTAAATTTTGGAAGATTTTGAAAGATGATGCCGTGCCAACGGAATTCAGCCACCGGTAGGCCCCCAAACCCAAGCGCCTGTATACTTTAGCAAGGCTGGAGAAACGACAGCATCAGTTACAGATGGCGCAGGTAGGCTTTCCACATCTTGTATCGGCTTCTAAAATGTCATTGTAGTCATGCCATTTCTGATTCACAAATGATTCATTGGATGAACTCTCACTTACAGTAGCCATGTTTTATTTCATTTATAACCTCCGCTCGCACAAGAGTTCCGGTGTCCAGGTGACGTGGCAAGCTACCCCGTTTCCAACAAACATGGCGCACCACCAACAATGCATATACCTGAACCTCTCGAGGTGATTTAGTCCTTCAAAAATTACCCAAAAAATACTGTGTATTTGAATAGTAGGGGCAGCGCTTTTATTAGGCATCCGTTGTACCAAGTGTTTTCTTTGCCTTTAATGAATAAATATAAACTACTCAAATCAAGTTAAGGATCATAGGAAATTTTTCAATCATTTCTGTAAGTATGTCTTTTTAAGCCGAAAAGGGTTAGAATAACCCCCATTGGGTTGTTATTTGGACTATAGACATTGCATTATTATGGGACATGTATTCATTGCATTTATCTTCAGAAACTTTGTAAGTTAACCCGGATTTCCTTTCCATGTATCTGAAGCATGAACTTAATCAGACAAAAGCAACGAACTGCCTCAAAACACCACTGTGACACCTCATGCACAATTTGCACGCGTTTCATATGAATGTCATTCCATACATGCCAATTTTAGCAATAAAAGGGCTGAGCATTTTCAGTTCATCATCACTGGAAATTTGAAGATGGTTCGACAACAACTCAGCATCCAAAATAGGGGAAGGGCCATTGGCTGGCTATAAGATGGACAAACTAAGAGAACTGTGGCTCAGTGTCTATATGTATGCCAAAGTGCTATCGACAGACTCTGGCAGTGGTTCATGACAATTAATGCTGTTCAGAATCGCCCCCGTCCTGGAAGACCCCGAACAACAACAGCATCAGAAGACTGCTTCATGATGATGACAACATTGCAACAGCAATTTTGTGACCAAATAGCACCTTTGGAATCAACTCAAAGCTGCCAGAAGCCGCAATATGTCCAACCAGACCATTAGAAATCGTCTGCGAGACTGAGGTTAGTGATGCTAACGTCAAACCACAACTACATGACCGTCACAGAAACGCTCGCCAAGATTGGTGCAGACGTCATATCTGGTAGAACCATGGTCAGTGGACAGAGACAATGTTCACAGATGAAAATCATGCTTCTCGTCAAGTTCAATGAACGCCAGGCTCGTGTTTGTCATTGCAAGGATAGAGATTTGCTGATGTCAACATTGCAGCAAAGGCTATCATTTGGAGGAGAAAGTGTGAAGGTGTGGGCAGGGATATCCATGACTACCAAATCCCTCTGTAAGTCATCAACAAAATTTTGACTGATCAGCGTTATCTCAACGTGATTTTTCAACCTCTGGTGATGCCAGGGATTGGACCAGGAACTTGGTTCCAGGAGGACAACGCAAGACCTCATAGCGCAAGGGTGGAGATCAACTTCCTGCAGCAGCAGAACGTTCAGCACGTGGATTAGCCAGCATATTCACCCGACTAATCACTCATTGAGGATGCGTGGGATGAACCAGGGTGGCGACTTCGATAAATTCACGTCCCTGTCGTCAACCTGCGGCAACTGGCTCAGTAATTAGTCACAGAATGGCTAACGATTCCTCAGCGTTATTTCCAACGCCTGGAGAACAGCATGCGGCAACGTTGTCCAGAGTGTATGAATGCTAACGGCAGCAACAGTGACCGAAGCCTCCGCGTCTTGTGTGAACATCATTTTGAGGGTGGATGACTTTTTTCCATCAGGGTTATTAACTAGTGTCGAATAAAAGTTTTTGGTTTTGTGTTTTCTATTCTTGAGCCATCAAATAATTATTTTGTCATTAGCCGTCACAGCTTATATCTATATGCACAAATATTTCTGACCCTTAACTTCTTTCGAGTTGTATACATTCTCCAAAACTTACCTGCAGTTCGTTGCACCCCTCTCTTCATCATACTTTAGAGACCTACAATCAACGGAGGGAAAGGATTTAGTCACACAGTATACGGCAAAGGAAAGTAAACCATCCCTAATTGGCTCGCCACTGACGAGGCTAGCTAACATAAGCTAAATGATAACATGTTGCTCAGATCCACGCGTAGGTGACCGAGAATACTGCAAACATAACTATGTCTTCCACATAATTGGCAAAAAGGGTTAAAGCATTCCGCTCATTCGACTGAAGCTAATAGGTAATCTTACTGATGTAATCCCGACCTAATGTACATTAACGTGAACTTGGTCCATCTGGTTGTCTCAACTTAAATCGCAGTTTAATCTTAATGTAAAATAAATTGCTTGAAACTGTTGCACATGTGTACATACACCAGAACAAGCACTGATAAATGAGAGAGAAATGTTCTGATCTGACAGCTTCTCTCAATGGTCTCCAGTGCCACAAGTGTGAACGCGCGGCACGAGCACCAATCATTGCATTAGCTCAGGCCGAGGCGGCAACTTTTTAGCATTTAGCAGAAGCGGTAACTCATACTCATATGTACACTGCCTGATCTTTCTAAAGGACACAGTTAAGCCGCTTTCACACTGGAGGCGAAACGAATTTTTCGCACGACAGATTACATTCAAAGTCAATGCAAAGACGCGAATACACGCGTTGTTTCGCGTGTATTCGCTTCTTTGCATTGACTTTGAATGTAGGGGAGACCGGGTCTAGTTGTTACACGTCCATGTTGTTACATTCTAAATAGTTCCGATAATAAAACACAGACGGCGCTCTAATTTTTCCTGTCGCTCCGCGAAGGTGACCCGCGTCTTTATGTGACAGAAGGACGTACGTCGAAAGTGGCAGGTTAGTGTTCCAGAAAAATGCTCGAAAAAGTAACTTTCTTGGTGTTTGGGAGATTTCGATTAACATCAAGTGTAATTGATACATACCCGAGATTTTCTGGATTATGAGAGAGGAAGACATTAGCCACTGTGTCATGACACACCCATGTAAAGATTGCACTGGAACATTTCAAAAAGTCGGGACAATGGCGAAGGGTTGCTGATGGACTAGTTGATACACCCAAGTTGTTACAGTAAGAACTTGCCCCAAAACCTGTAACAACTTGGACAAGATCAAATTACCTCACTGAATGACTTTCTACCTTTTTTTATTTCAGAAAGATGCCTCGAAATTACAAACGAATAACGAAACGTGGTAATGCCATTAGAGAATGACTCAAGAGGTTCCTTACAGTAGCTTTGTGGGAAACATGTCTCACTTAAGCAAATTCTTAGTGTAACAAAATGCCCCACAACCTTTAGCAAACTACCCCTCCTGTAACAAACTACTCCTGTAACAAACTACCCCATATATGGGGTAGTTTGTTACAGGTGACGGGGGTCTATTTTTTCCTCACCAGCATCACGCATGCGCAGAATATAGGAGTTGCTGCAGATCAGTCATGTAGTCTAAGAAACTTTCTATCTGTACAGTGCATATTGGTAACAAAAACCTATAATATAATGTCAATTCTACAGCCGTTAAAAGAAAAAGTGTAACAACTAGACCCGGTCTCCCCTAATTTGTCGTGCGAAAAATTAGTTTCGCGTCCGGTGTGAAAGCAGCTTTAGTCCTTTGCTCACGGGAGTTACAGATACTGTGCAAGTAAGCAACAATGTCTGTAGAATTTCTAAATTACAAACATAAATTTTCTTTTTCGAGCGGGTAACCCTAATTGGAAGTGGCTATTCGCCCAGCAGCGGGGTGAATTGAGGGAAAGACATTCTGCTCCGCAACAGGGCCGATAAGAGAAGCACTTCTGCTATTCGCTCCGCGGCGGAGCGGATAAGAGAAGCAATTCTGCTGTTTGCCTCGCAGTTGGGCAAATAAGAGATTTCATTTTATAATTCGTCCCATTCTTTGATCTTTTGCGCCGAACCGCCGCGGAGCGAATAGCCTCTTCCAACTGAATTATGGCGGTAACGATGATCAGTGATTTATTTGCGAAAACTTAAATATGTGTACTCGCCTCATCGCAAGTTTGTCCGTGCATTGTATGGCCTCATTAATTTAATAAGTGATCCAGCTATCAGTATGGTTTCAGACACTTATAAATCACTACCAATCATAAATTAACATTTGAGCCATTTTACCCGCTCATCATTCAAAATGTCAACTTGGCTTTGCGCCTGTATTGGCAGTAGGGCAAATGTAAATACTTCGGCCAGAGCGCGCTGCCTATTACAAACGTAAAGCACGAAATTCCTGTTGTCAGGGGAGACGAGAGTAGGAAGCAGGAAGTAAATGGCACAATATTTTGTCGTGAAGCTGATATGCTAACGAGTGTATGGTGGGCATAATAAATTTTAGACTTTGGTGATTTTGTGGCTATAGTTCAACTCTGGGTTGTTGAATTGCTGGCAATACTGGAAACTTATGATTCGGGTGAGCAGTTAACTTGCATCTGACAGACTAAGAGGTGAGCTAGCCATTGCTTGCTTGAAATAGTAACACTCACCTGTACAACTTAGCTCACTAGCTAGCTAGCATTAGCAGTGTGTCATCTTGTGTGTTCGTAGTGCAGTGCTGTCACAGGTGGCAAAATGACTAGCTTGCTAGCAGTAATTGACCACTGGTCTGCCAGCTAACGTTAGCTCGGGCTGGACAATGTTAGTCACCAAAAGTGATATATTTGCTGCGTGATGGCTCAGTTAGGTTATATTATTGACCTGCAAACTAACGTAAACTTTAAGAGTTTTTTTTTTTTTTTTTAAGTAATGTTAGCTATTAGCTTGACAGCTATAAATCAAGCGAGCGTGAATTTGTCCCTGAAGGTGTGTGCTAATGTTGGTGAAACCTATTCTGTACGTTTACTGAGGTGTGAAACAAATGTTGCGAAATGTCGTGGGTAGCGTATCTGTGTTGTTAATATATGTAAAGTGTTTCGATGTTGAGTTGCTAGCTACTTTAGCTGAGGTGGTATATTTTGTTCTCAGACCAATGTAGGGTTTGTTATGCAGTTTATAAACTTGACAGCAAGCGTTAAATGCACGCCTCGCAAGTTGTAACCTAGATAGCTCGTTGACAGTGGTGCGCCGTCCTTATGAACGCTGCGTGAGCAGATCGTCAAGTTGTCTTCTACACAGCAATCTATTACGTCAAGACGAAAGTAACTAGGCTGTAGTTGGTGCTTGTCAAAAATTTAGTGGCAGCTGTTCCACCTTTCGTTGTTTTGTATTGCACATACTTCTCTCGAGCCGTCATAATGGCAAACTAACGTCATGTAGTATTTCTGAATAAAATCATTTATGTTGAGGCAACCTGAAACTTGAGAATTGTGGCATTTGCAAATTTTAAATCCAAGGCACTGCGCAATCACTGTTGAACTTTGACCTCATCATCTTTTCAGTAGTCTTGAACAGTCCAATCCTGTAGGGCCTCAGTCTCTGGTGGTCTTTGAGATTTCTATTCAATCACCAATAATTAAAAGCCTTAGAAATAGGGACTGCAACCAGGGACTTGCATTAAGGACCTAAGTGCAATAGCACATCAAAAGCCTGTAGTCACAGCAGCCCTCCTGGATTTGATTCCCTGACCGTGGCTTGTGTTTTCAGTTCTGACCCAGTTCTCTTTGCTGGTGCCACCATGAGCCGCAGTCGTAATGCCCAGGCCCGGGGACAGGGGGCTGCCAAGGCCAAGCAGGTAATACACCCGAGCTCTTTACTTTCTCCATCACCCTCTCCATCCACTTCTATCACTGCTTTTGCATTGACCTTTCTTACTCCGCTTGAAAGTTTTAATAGAAGAAGTCTGCAAGGTTGTGCACGAGAATGGGATATTGTTTCTGCAACTTCTCATGAAACCAGTTTTTCCATAGTTGCACGTCCTTGAACACACAAATTTGAACTGGTCTTACTAATTGCCATCAGTGGTCTGTTTTTTTTTTTTTTTTTTCCCTCCACATAGCAAACTCTCTGAGTGACAGGGCTGCATTTTCAACCTACAAATGCCTGTCTGATGTTTCTGAGCATTTGCAGCCAAACTTGTTACAATGTCCTTGAATTTAGTATTTTTACATACACTGCAGGAACTCATTCGTCTCCCCTCTGTCGATATCCATTTCTAGTCCTTTCTCCATCTCACCCTCTGCCTCTCTGTTTACTCCCATAAAATCTACTCAGACTTTTTAACCATTTCCTACTTTTACAGCCAATTTGCAATGTGTGGTTTCAGTTCGACCACTTTAGGGTAAAGTATACTCTGAAGATTATAGCTGCGCAGACTCCATAACTGATACTGGTGGAAGACTTCAGGCCAGTCTGTAGTTCAGCAGCGGAACTGTAGAACATTCTAGTGTTGCCTGACGCTGACAGTGGTCGCTGTGGTCATGAAAAGCTGTAAACTCGCCTGCAATGTTCTAATGACTCGGTGCTGTGAACAGTGGAGGAAAAAATAATTTTCCTAAATTTAATTTTGTTCCATGGCTACTTCTCACCAGGAGAAAGCAGTCATCACTTTTTGGCCGGAAAGGTTGCAGTGTCCCTATTTTATTACAGCGCTATTTGTTGTAATTGGTATTGTGTAATTATATGTTTTGACTCATTACATCCTGTTATTGAATGGTTGCTTCAGTAATGCTGACCCTGAAACTATATTGAAAGCAACATTTTTCTGTTTTATGAAGACTTTTCTTTGTTTCTTTCCCTGATGAATCCTTTTCTTGTTTTTACGAAGGTGGTATTGAATTTTTGAATGCACTATTTTTGGGGCCGGAGGCTTGTCATACGGGTGATTGACGTGTGTCAATCGTTTCCCCCTGACCCTCTCAGATGGGCCTGTTGCTGGACCTGGATGGAGGGGCGGACCTTGGAGGCGATGATGGCGACCTGGAGGCGGAGCTTCTCTCCCTGGTGGGCGAAGGTGGTCCTGCTGGGGATAAAAAGAAGGCGGGCCGAGGTAAAACTTCAACCAATCACATTTATCAGCTTACACTGGCAACTTGAAACAATCTACAGATACTGCCATTGAAGCCTATTTCTGTATTTGTAATTTAGCACATTTCTCAACCTTCACTGTTATTGTAACACACATTATTTAACCTACATTGTTATGTAAACACACATCTAACTATACAGTTGTTTTAACACTGATGTATTTTACTGAATATTTATGAACATGTACTGTGTTCCTGCCATATTTGTCTAACACTGCTTATTTTAGCATAGTAATGTACTTGCACCGTTCATTTTAACACATTTAATTAATTACCCTTGAACAGTCTCTAAATTTATTTCAACACTTTCATTTGTTATGTTTCAAATATAAAGGGGAAATAAAATGGTGACTGTCCAGGTTTAGGCACTGCCACTCAAGCGCGCAAAAACAAATGCATGCCCACATACGGGGGTGCATTCACAAAAGCAAACGCGCATTATATTAATGACGTGTTTATACCTTTCAAAGAAATGTAACATTTTGCTGTTTCTTTGCCAATGGAGCTGGATTTTATTTACATGTACAGTAAGTTTAAAAAAAGAAAAAAACAGACCAATAGGTCAATATTTTGGCCTTTGCAGATATCAAAGATGTGTGCATACATTAAAAAAAAAATGCTGTGTATTAATTTGTCTTGTTATTAATGGGGCCCTGTGTTGGGTAACTGGAATGCTTGTCTATTTCATCGGGCCATGTGGGGATTGGCCTGCGTGTGGTACATGGCTGTCTATAGCGCATGTGTTCTGGCTCATGGTCAGCTCCAGTGCCAATGGAGGACATCGAGCGCATGGCTGCCCTCTGCATGAAGGACCTGGACGAGGATGAAGATGAGGACGGGGATTTGGAGAACGATGCTGATCTGTTGGTAATCCTAAAACCATTCACGGCGTTGTTGCGGGTCATTATTAATGACCAAGCCCGACGTTCTCCGGCTGAGCTCTTGTGTAACGTGTGGACGTGTTTCGTAGGCGGAGCTGAACGATGTCTTGGATGATGAGGAAGACGAGAAGCCCGTCACACCTCCTCAAGTGAAGGCGGCTCCACCATCTGTGGCTCCGCCTCCCAGCGGTGCAGGAGGAATGGAGTCCCGCCTCCTGGAGCGTGTTGGCATGTACCAGGTCGCCATTAGCAACGCTAAAGCCGCAGGGGAATCGAGCAAAGCACGCCGTTACGAGCGGGGCCTTAAGGTAAGGGTGAGAGTGAGATGGGAGCCCTGTAAATACTCTCTTCGAGTCAGGTTACTAGCACATCCTGTAACTGTGCAACGCTTCCTTTAAATGTGCGTTGTTTCCTCTGAACACACAGTGCTTGCTGTGTAACACTTCCTGTAAATATATGGTGCCTCCTATAAATGTGCAAGGCTTCCTTTAAATGTGTTATGTTTCCCATAAACATGCAGTGCTTGCTGTGCGGTGCTTCCTATTAATGTGTGACGCATCCTGTAACTGTGCGATGTTTCCTGTAAACATGCAGTGCTTGCTATGCAATACTTCCTGTAAATATATGGTTCTTCCTATGAATGTGCGATGCATCCTGTAAACATGCAGTACTTCCTGTGCAGCACTTCCTGTAAATATACAGTGCTTCCTATAAATCTGCGACACTTCCTGTAAACGTGCAATGATTCTTGTAAATGTATAACACTACCGATAAATCTGTAAAGCTTCCTCTAATTGTACAGTACTTCAAGTTAATGTGTGACACTTCCTGTTAACATGCAATGCATCCTGGAAATGGGCGAGGCTTCCTAAGAATGCGAAACGCGTCCTGTAATCGTGAGCATTACCTGTAAACTCACTATTTCTTGCAAGCGCACTTTTTTCTGCGAGTCACTGTCACTGCACGCTTGTAGTTGACTGAACCAAACCTTTCATTCAGTGATGTTCAAAGTGGAAAAAAGATACCTCCTAGGAGCCCATACCAGGACAAAACAAAAAAAAAGTTCTTCCCTCTTTTTTTTTCTTTTTTCCTCCTATAGCTGTTACTTTGTCAGAATTAAACGGTTGACCCAGGGCACCCCTTGGAACTGTCTTTGGACGACTGGGAAAAAAAAAGATTCTGGTAGTGATACAAAGTGGATTTTTATTGGCTTGCTCTCAGAGGGAAAATAATTAATTTAAAACGTGCCAGCATTTCAGCCTTCATTTTTTTGGGAATGGTGCTTGCCTTCAGGAGGAAAGTGCGATTCCATGCACAGTTTGGGGTTGAATACACTGCTTCATTTGAGCTAGTCTGTGCATGGCTCTTTATTCGTGCACCCTTTGAAACAGTTGTGAATTGAATAATTGAATGAAGGGCCTAGGTATCTGAAATGCAGCTGCCCTGCTAGCTGTCGCTGCCGCCCTGCTTTTGAACCCGCTTTGCACTGCTGTTAGCGTTAGCGACTTGCACGCTAAGTGGAGCATGCGGCTATGCTAAGTGATTCGTCCCTCTATGGTCCCCCATTGGCCTTTCCTAGACCCTGCAGTCCCTGCTGTCATCTGTCAAGAAAGGGAAGCCAATCAACGAGGAGGATATCCCGCCTCCGGTCGCCACGGGTGGCAAACCCGCCCCCACATCTCAGCCTGAGCCAATGAGGAAGCCAGAACGGCCGTCTCCAGCACCCAAGCCTGCCCCAGCCGTCAATGCGAAACCTGCCCCTCCAGTCAGAGAGGAACCCGCAGAAGATTCGCCGGCTGTGCCTTCCCGACCCGGCCTCCTAACGCCTCCGCAAAACGCTTTAGCTGCAACCCCGGACACACCCCTCATCTCCCCCCTTACCCCTGGCCAGCCAGACGCCTCGCATTCAGGTACACTTACGCACTGTGAGGGCAGCTACTTGGGCTTATGGGCTTTTTTTTCATTTTACTCGCTCTCTAAAGACTGGGGTTTTTGCCATTTTCAAAAGTCCAAGTCACTGTTTTATACAGGTCTATAACTTCACCCATTAAAAGAAGCAAGGGTAACTGTTAGGGTTACCTTGCTTCTGGTTACTAAATATTGGGGGTCGTTGAGGAGATGACCATAACTAGGACTTGCATTGATAGTAATAAGATTATTGGGGGGTGTTTATTGGCCAGGTTTTATTATTCGGGGAGTTTTTGAACTATGCCTATGACCGTACAGATTGTGACCTCAGCATTTGATTCATCTGTAAAGAACATTGTAATCATCGATTTGTGATCTCACACTGTTCATGATTCTGACTTTGCTATCCGCCAGCCCTCATGTGACGCATCTGGTCAACTAGCTAGCCTAGCTCTCGGTACTGCGAATGTGCTGCCCTGCAATTGAATCTTCGTCAAATCTTTGCAAGTATTTATTGAGGAAATTGTTTAGCGATAATTGTTAAGATGGGGCATAATTAGCCATATCTTCACACAGGGCAGGGGTTTTAATATTAGCCTGGAATCCATCCATATCAAGTGCTGGTCGCTCCCAATGGTCACTCACTGATATGTCTGGCCTCAGTTGGTAGGCTAGCGTTTGACTTTCAAATATTTGCACGAAATCCATGCGAGATCTGTGATTGGCTCATAGTCACAAGGGTGCCCCGCCCCTTTAGATAGACTTGCGGCGGGTCCTAAATGAATTGATTCCAATGGGGAGCAGTGAACGTGAGCACAGATTATCACTGATTATTTTGCCCCATTGTCACACAATTAAATATTGGACTTATTTTTCACAGGCCACATATTTTCCAAACATTCTGTGGCATTTTTAAGACCAACAGATCAGGAGAAAATGTACTTTGTTCAAGACCTGTGTCTCTCTCAGCAGCGGTCACGTAACATCTGGCAATACAGAAATACAGTATGGACTGCAGCAAACTACGAGTTAAACTTTCAAACTGAACTAATACTTGTGTTTATATGTTCAGTGATACTGTTATTGCAATCGATGTTTAATCGTTTTTAAAGGGAAAAGGAATGCATTTGATCGCTATGATCTTGTACTGGATTGATATCAGACATTAAACAAGCGGAGAAAAGCGGCAAAATAAGCGTTGGCCATCCACATTAAAAAAGCCGAAACGTTGTGGAGCAATAGGTTGCAATAATAGGAATAAGCTATCCATCTTCTCTTTTCTGAAGAAAGTAGACAGGCAAGGAATAAATTAGCATCTGTCGTATTACATATCAGCTTCATAGGCTTAACTTAGCCAGGCCCGGCGCTAGAACAGGGAATTGGGGGGCACAGACACGTCCCTTTATGACAAGAATTAGTCCTGGCAAGTTCTCAATCATTTTCCTTTATTGACGCGTTTTCCAATAATCGTAATTGGCATCTGAAGACACGGTTTCTCTCCATATGCGATCTAACAGCGATGAAATCATGGGATAAATTCAGTACAGTGGCGGAACCAGAACTGATAATTGGGGTGCACAAAACGCGTTGGAAAACGCGTCAATAAAGGAAAATGATTGAGAACTTGCCAGGACTAATTCTTGTCATAAAGGGACGTGTCTGTGCCCCCCCAATTCCCTGTTCTAGCGCCGGGCCTAAACCCAACTGATGCAATCAAGCCCTTCAAGCTATAGCTAATGCCAATTACAGTGAAATACGTTTCGTAATTTGAGTATTATTTAATTTAGCCTTTATTATACTGGGGAATCCCACTGAAATAAACAAAATGCAGGTATGGCCAAACATTATCCCGTTCAAAACATAACAACCACTCCAAGAGTAAACGCAAGCAAGCCACAATCTAATTTTTAAGCTCATGTCAAATAACATTCACGAATGCCGTAGCTGGCCAGCTAACTCATATTTGTAATGCTGAGTACAGCCGTTAGTCGTGTTGTAAAATGCCTGATGTAGCAAAGTAAAAGGAAATATACACGCAACATGCAGATATAAGATAGATACTTGCATATCCCAACGTTTAATTGCTCGCCTACTTAGCTACCACTTCTTACAACAAGATGCGACGGATAACCCGGTCAGCATTCATTCTGCAAATGGCGCCGCGCAATTGGTGGTTCTTGCCAAGAGGTCACCCAATCAGCAAAGAGCAGAAAACATGAATATTTATATATCCAGTTCATTAGTGACATTAGGGCTAAACGCTGGCCTACCGACTGAGGCCAGACTATATCAGTGAGTGACCGTTGGGAGTGACCAGCCCTTGATATGGATGAATTCCAGGCTAGCTTAAAATGGCAGTGAACTGGTGGAGTTGCTCTTTCTCTGCCCATTCAGATGACTTCAGAGTGTACAGCCCTCAGTGCCAAAGCAGCTTATTGCAGTGATGGACTGAACCATTCTAAATCTGGAGGGGGGGGTCATTATTTTCTGGCAGCATTTACCCCCCAATTTAAACCACATTCCCACGTACTTACAAATCAACATTTGAGTATCCCGCGACTCAACACAAGGTACTTGAATGTAAAAGTTGGGTCCCTGCTTGTCTTTATTTGTTTGCGGATCTGTGTGGCTGTCGTAGAGGCGAAGAGCCTGGTTCTGGCCCGACAGAGGGAGTACAAGGTGGCCGCCGTTCATGCCAAGCAGGCTGGAAACACGGACCTGGCCAAAAGCCTCTACCTGACCGCCAAGGTATAGCCGTCGTGTAACGCTAACTCACAACAAGGTCTAACTGCCTCAGAGCTGCAGAGGGGATTGGCGTTTGTGTTGCACGGTAACAGCTGAGCCACTGCTGTGCGATCTGTGACTTCAGCTATCCAATGTCCATTTGGCGCTAGCTGGGCTACTGGAATATAGTATGACGCACTTGGCGATGACAGAGTGCAGCTGAGCATGCTGGGAGCTGGGGATGAGAGACTCTGTTGTGTGTCTCAGGGATTGGACCCGGTGGTGGAGGCCTTGGATAGAGGTGAGCCCGTGGACGTCAGCTCCCTTCCGCCCCCTCCTGGTGAGTACGTGTTATTACTTTAGTCTAGGGTTGGGTTGCGGTGCAGGGATGCTTAAAGATGGCCCTGAAGCCCAATGACTTGGCTGGTATTAATTCTTCCTCTACAATCAGGATTGATTTAAACCGACAGCTTCAGGTTTATGTGGCCAGTCAGTGAAGATAATCAATCAATCAATCAATCAATGATCTTTCAGGTGTTATCAGTAAACAAACCAAGCATATTCCTGGCTTTGAGGGCGAAATTATAACATCTCTGTAGGGTCTTTGGTTATGTCGTCTTGTTCGCGAGCAAAATCACTGCTGTTTGATTTCAATGTGGCATCATTTGCAAAAAATTGTCTGCAGGTTATGTAAATTCAAATTTGAATTTTGCCGCTCGGTGATCATTTCAGAAGGCACGCTGTTAAACAAGCATCAGATTTAATTATTAAAAAAAAAAAAAAACTCTTATTATTGCTCCACTTTCTCTAGGCTGAAGTAGTGAATTTCTTAAACCTGATGTATAAAATGTGATTAGAATTTGATGAGCGGAATGCGAACAAAGACTGTTATAGACCTGCGGCTTCCTATTGTGTTTCGCCCTCTTCTGTTAATTCCACCGGCCTCCATTTCTTTTGTGTAAAACACTGCCGCATCTTCCACGCCGCTTCTAGAGACCACTCGTTTGTTCTGCTCTTTGTGTGTGTGTGGTTTTTTTTTTGTTTCGGGGAGTAACTATGCAGAAATTTCACATGATTGCATCATAATTGTGGATCAGAAAACCCCATAACCTTGCAAATCAAGCAAACTCTAATGGTAAATACTTCATCTGCGAAACCCCCAATTTTTACTGAATATATCTAAGACATTTAAATTTCATTGTGTGCCATAAGAATTGCAGTTTCCAGTAGCAGTTACCTCACCAAGGAGATCGGTATGTCACCCTATCATCAGAGTGATGAATATCTGAACCAAGTTAACCCTTTCTTTTTAGTTTTGTCTGTTCGATGTTCCCAAATAAAAAGCTTATAATGGATAAGCTGCATGGCCAGAATGCATGTGTTAGGCCTCGTTTGAAAGGCAACACCCTCTAGTTTCTGGAAATGTGCTCTTGTAGCATGTGGGTAAAACACAAGATGCACTGCATCAGCTGAAACATGAAGGGCTTCTTTCTGTGGGTGTGCCTGAGACTCAGGGGGTTCTATGAGATTAATTAAACAGTCATTTCTATTGATGAGGCTTTTTTCACTCACACTATCAGTAGGTTGGGCAGGCAAGTGTTCAGTATGTTGCCTCTGTGTTTAGCGTTTGCTTAGCAGGCAAGGGCTGCATTTTGTGCGGAGCCTCCAATCTGTGCCGCGCGGTGAAGGTTTTGCTTTGTCTCAGCGTAGCTCGGTTTGCGTCTGCTGTCTGGGCACCAGAGGCGGGTTGCGAAGGCCTTGGCGATAAGACGCAGGGGATTCCACCAACAGATCTGGCATGGGGGAGGGGGTGTCTGTCCCTTTGATATGGCTGAGAGTTGGGTCCTCTGGGGCTTGGGGGCTGACTGATGTGTGGAAGGGAACAGTACTGTGTAGTGCTTTAATGAGGAGATTATTGAGCGCTATGGGCACCACAGATGTTGGCCTTCTCCTCGTCCCCTCTCTGTAGTTTCTGTTTGATCCTGACTCTAGTTCTGTGGTTTTGCAGGAGATGCGGTTGAGCAGAGCCCGGCTCCTCCCCCGCAGCACTCCGCCCAGCCCCCTGCTGCCGCTCCTGCTGCTGCTGCTGCTGCAGCACCCCCTGTGGCCGATGCTGGTAAGGCACCCTGTAATTCATAATTACTCTCATTTATGCCTACATGTGCGTGCAGATATTTAACTCTACATGCAGTGCGTGCCTGCGCATGCCCATTTCAGTGTTTGTGTCTGTGCCTGTGTTTGTGCACTTGTGTGCACGTATGATGTATGCCTGTGCTTGCAAGTGAGTAAATATGTATGCGCATGCAAGTGTGTGTGTGTATGTGCGTGTGAACGCGTATATGCACGTGTTTGTGCATTGGAGTGTGTGTTTGGGAGTCCATACTTCCATGTTTGTGTGTCTGAGTACCTGTGTTCCCGTGTGTGTGTGTGTGTGTGTGTGTGTGTGAGTGAATGCGTATGGGTTTGTCTATGCAAGTGTGTGTAAGTGTGTGTCTCCGAGTCCATATGCCCATGTGTATGTGTGTATGTATACATACAGTGTGTGTGTGTGTGTGTGTGTGTGTGTGTGTGCGTCCCGTGCGTGTGTATAACAATACTAGTGTGTCTCCGTCCTCAGCTCTCCAGGCCCCCCGCAGCGTGGCCGAGGCCCTGCAACAGCGCATGGATAAGTACAAGGCGGCTGCAGACACTGCCAAGAGCAAAGGGGACGATCGCAAGGCCCGTATGCACCAGCGCATTGTCAAGGTAACCCCAGCGCATGCCAAGCCCAGTAACCTGCTGTATTGGCTTTACACCTCTGTGCCCATATTATGCCTTTATTTCCCCCACTGGTGAGCCGTTTTTATTTTAATTTATTGCTCTTGAGCTCTTCCAGATTTTTTTCTGTAGTAATTGTCTGTGACATTTGCATTGTAATGTTCTGTTTAAACCATTCTGAACGTGTATTTGATTTCACGCCTCAAAGGGTTAAATGTCATGGAAAACCAGGGGAAAATATTTTCAGGTGGTGTTATATATATATATATATATATATATATTATTTTATTTTTTTATTTATTTTTTTTTTCTCAATGAATGAACGGGCTGTGCGTGCTGCTTATCGGCTAGCTGCTCGAGGAGACGCTGACGTTGATGGATGTTTGTAGCGATAACATACTGACACTGAGGCATCAGCTCCCTGGGTACACTAATAAATTCCCCCTCGCCTCCTCGCTTTGAGTCGGCACCTGAGCCGTCAGCCGCGAAGAGCTCCACCGTGTGTAATAATTACATGGAGGACCAGGCTAACTGTCTGTTAACTGTGTGGCATATTAGGCTAACTGTGTGTACATAGTGAGGATCACAAGACTATCTTTGTATTTGTAGTAAACATGGCGGGGCTAACGGTGTATTTCTAGTGAGGATCGCTAGGCTAAATGTATAAGTCAAGAAAATGGTGTGGCTAACTGAGTGAGGATGGCTTGGCTAACTATTGAAGGTGTGGATCATTTAGCTTACTGCGTATTCAGAGTGAGGATTGCTGGGCTAACTGTGTTATTGAGTATAACCAAGCTAACTGCTTATTAATGAGGATGGCTTGGTAACTATTTATAGTGAGGATTGCTCGACAAACTCCATAATATTGTTGAGGATTACAAGGCTGACTGTACCAACCGCGAGGACGGCTAGGCTAAATATGTATGCATCGATGGGAGGGTTCAGGCAAACTGTATGTTAATATTGACAATCACTAAGCTAACCGTGCTAATACTGAGGATTGCTTAGCTAACTGTGCATAAATAGTGAGCATAGCTTGGCTGAATGTGTTAATAGAGAGAAGGGCCAGGCTAACAGTGTATTACTATGGAGTATCACTAAGCTAACTGTAGTAACATTGTGGATTGCGAGGCTAGGCTAAATGTGCATTGACAGTGATGAGCGCTAGGCTAATTCTGTGTGAATAGTGAGAATGGCTCGGCTAAGTGTATAAATTCCCCTGTGCTGCCCTGCCCTGCCCTGAACTGGCTAATGACACTCCTGCCTGAATTCTCCTGTCTCTTTGACAGCAATACCAGGATGCCATAAGAGCTCAGAAAGCAGGACGGCCCGTCAACCTGTCTGACCTCCCTGTTCCCCCCGGTAACCACCCATCTGTCTGACTGTCTCCGGCTGTCTCTGTGTTTATTGTGGTTATGGCTCTTTGTGTCCCATTTTCTTCACATGTAACCCTGGCAAACACTGTAGTCCTTGAAAGTCCTTGAAAAGCCCCCCCTAAATTGATACCCCTTGATCTTTTTAGAAGTTTCTGAAAACAAATGTATGTGTGTGAAGATAAAGTACATTTTATTGTACAGTAATGTAAATGCTTACAGATTTCCTGGCAATACGCTGTATGTAGTTCTTTATAAAGCATGATGTAATCTAGTATTTTCACATGAGATGCTGTAGGAGGAAGGAGTTTATTGACATCGGTCTCTGAGCCTGAATTCCTGCAGGCGTTCCTATGAATGATTCATGACCAAGCTATGCTATCGAGACAAAGACATTCTACTGACATCGCGAAGGCTCCAGGAGCACAGGCGATGCACAGTAGATAAAATGTGATGGGTTTATCCTTAAATCTTTATAAAAGGTGTGAATGTGATGCATCTTCTAGAGTTTGGGGGGGCTCTGTTTTGACTGAGCGCCTGCTACAAAGCCAAAAGTATATGGACAATCTCAATGGTCTAGGGCTGGATTTTATTGTTTGGTCTGGACCTCTTGGTGCCACTGAGGCATTACATGTATGCGGTGGCATTCCAGAAGATTCCGTGCTTCCCATTGTTTACGGAGTGTTTGTCCCACTTTCAACATGACAGTGCCCCCTTACACAATGAGGTCTGTTCACTGCTAGTCCAGATCAGTGTAGCAGAACTTGACTGCCCTAGTATGTTTGGCCTTGTTATGTATGTTTTGTGCTGTGAACAATCATTTATCCCCCCCCATCTCTCCACCCTCAGGCTGTCCCCCACTGCAGGGCACAGAAAGCGGGGGGCAGAACTTCATGGGCGTCCTGGAGAACGCCATGAAGCTGGCCAATCAGGACGCAGATGCTGAGGAAGAGGAGGGGCCGGAGGAAGGAGGAGGGGCAAAGGTAAAAAATCAGTATGTTAATGAATATAATCTGATGAAGTTTCTCAGTGCAGCAGGCTTTGGAAATGCGGGTATGCTGCATATTGTCTAGCGAACACAAGGAAATTTTTTTCTTCCTTTGTTTTAGGGGTGTTTATATTAATGACTCAGCCATGGGGGGGGCGTGACCATCCATCTGTTGGACGGGGGGTAATTTTGGTCCCAGGCAAAATCTTTGAGACACTATCATTAGAGGACCTCTTCAGTGCCCAGCGAGACATTAAGAGCATTGTCTCTTTAGACTTTAGCACGCTGACTCAAACATCGCGAAACTCCATGTTACAGGTTCACCGTAATGGCCTCAGCCTCTCCCGGGATTAAAGACCTTATGAATTGAGATTGAGGTATGAGATTGATACATGATCTGTGCTTGTTTTTCCCATTTTTTTTTTTTTTTTGCTTAAATTTGGCATCTCCAATCCCACCCGAATCTGGAATGCCCAATTCGAGAAGTATATTCAAGGCTTGCTCGTATGTGACCCCATGTTACCAATTCAGGAGAGACAGTTTGCGGCTCTCCTCCGAAGCACGCGCCTATCAGCTACTGCTTCTTTACACTCATTGGTCGAAACTTTGGAAGTTCAGAACGAGGGTGGAGGATACCCGAACATGAGTAAGCTTAGAATCTCACTGATGAGCGCCCAGCTGACCAACAGGAGGCGCTTGAACAACAAACAAAGCAACCATTTTTTTTTGTATCCCTTCCCAGCAGTCCCTTCCCAATTTGCATCTCTGCAGCGCTTTAGCTAATGTTGCGCTGCTCTGAAAAAGCTGTCGACCACTGCCGGCTGGTACGACCGGGGATCGAACCCGCGCCGTGGTAGTCACTACTGCTCTGCAAATGCGGCGCCTTAACCGAGTGAGCTAACCTGGCAGCTCATCTGTGCTTGTTAATGGTTTGTTTGCAAAAAGAATGACCTTATTGTAGTGCTGTCTAGAACCAGGTGGCAGTTTTTTGTAAATCAGACTCATTGACCATTAACTTGGCTCACAGCCTCTTAAAGTAGCTTTTGAAGGGCTTCGCATCGGTGCTATTGTAGCTCAGCCTTTTCTCTTGTTCTGTTTTCTGGCCCCTCCCACTGCAGCTGGCTGCAAAACCGGTAACCCAGCGAGCCAGGTCTCCGGCCCCGCCTCCACATGGCTCCAGCTCGTCAGACTCTGCCCCCAGTCAAGGTGCTAAAATGGGGCCAAAAGGTGAGTGTGTGAGGCCAGGCTTGTCCTGTGGGAGCTTGTTTGTGCATATGTGTGCGCCTTTGTGTTTATGCATGTGCACACTCGCATTTCTCAGATTTTGAACTTTAAAACAGTCACACAAAATGAGTCTTTAAATGAAAGTGGTGCATTCCTGCACATTGTTTTCAGATCGTGAGTAGGGCTATTTTTGTGTCGCCTGCGTAGCAGAGTGGACACGTAGGGATCACTTTGAGTCGTCTCGCGTCTGTCGTCGTCATCCGTCATCACACGTTTTCTGTCCGCAACTCCTCCTAGACTATTCACGGTAATTGGACCAAACTTGGTCAGTGCATTTATTATGACCTGTACATGTGCACCACAGGTTTAGATTGTGCCGCAGGCAACGCATGTATTCCATGGAAGGCCCTTATTTTTGGATTGTTTGGTTTACTTGGTGATTTGATTATCTTGTCCGTTCAGTGTGTCTAGTGGCCGGTTGTTTCTTCTCACAAATTGCCTCAGTGGCACGTTGTTTTTTTTTTTTTTTTTTTCCTCCCTTTATGATGTCACTTCCTGTCCTCCAGCCCAGCAGCAGCTGGACTTCCTGCTGTTGCGGCGGCAGCAGTTCATGCGCGCGGCGCTTCGCTCCAAGCAGATGAAGGACATGCAAGGGGCCGCGCTCCACCTCCGGCACGCCAAGGGTCTCGACCCCATGATCACCGCGGCCAAGGGGGGCCTTCCCGTCGACATCACCAAGGTACAGCCGAGCCTAGGACCTCAAGTCTCCATTACTTCACTCCCCCGCCTCGTATCGTGTCTCATTGGGACCACAGGAGGCCTTGCTGTACCAGATGGAGACAAATATCGAGCATTTAATTAAAGCCAAGGGGTGATTTCTTACTCTGTGGTGTCACTTCACACCACTTCCTAGTGTTTCAGTTTCCTATAGATTTTGTTTTTCTGCATGACTCCATACCTCCTCTCCTGCTCCCCTGCCTCCTCGTCACTCTGTTTTGTCCCGTTCTTGTGCACCTACCGATATGTGTCCCCTCCCCATCTCATCCTCCTCCCATTGAAATGTGTGAGAGCTGGAGCCAGTTATTTCCAACCAGCTCCATGGATCCCTATGGGGTCGGGCAATGTCGTGAAAAGCCTATGCATGGAGGCGGCCATTATTGATGACGGGGCTTTGTGGCACCACAGTGCAACTACTGCCTACATGAATGCGATGGAACGGATAAGAATGAAGCTCGCCAATATGTGCAACACATTAAAAAAATTGCCAAAATACTGGAAGGAATTTTTTTCTGTCAGAGGAAATTTGTCACTCTATAAGTGTTGTCAAAAAATGGTTTGAATTCAGCTGGGTGAAGTTTCTTTTTTGAATGGACTTTGATGGAGAACTTAGATTTTTTTTTTTTTTTTTGGCATATGTTTAAAAGATGGAGTTCTTTTGGCTGCACAAGTTTTGATACATCTGGAGGGTTGTCGGTCTCTAGTCCCCCCTGGCCTTACACGTCCCCTCTCATTGTCTGTATGTCCTCCAGATACCCAGTGCTCCTGTCTCAGAGGAGGACTACTCTCTAGCACAGTCGCGAAGCTCTCCGCTCTCGCCACGCACATCTGAGCAGTACGCCCAGCTCATGGACCACCTGCGGCAGCAGCACGAGGTCAATTCAGAGTCGGACCTCATCATTATTTATACAATTTAGAGTCACGGCACAACCTATTTACACAAACCTGAGTCACACCGTACCTCTCAACGCAATCCAGAGTCACACCGCAACCTATTTACTCAATCCAGAGTCACACCACGTCCTGTTCGCGTCGCACCGCAAACTATTTATACAGTCAATCCGGAGTTACACCGCAACCTATTTGCATGAAATGGAGTCACACTGCATCCTGTTCACGCAATCCAGAGTCACACTGCAATGTATTTACACAATCTGGAGTCACATAGCATCCCGTTCACACAATCCAGTGTCACACCGCAATCTATTCACACAATCCAGAGTCACACCGCAAGCTATTTACACAATCCAGAGTCACACTGCGACCTATTTACACAATCCAGAGTCACACCGCCACCTTTTTACACAATCCAGAGCCACACCGCAACCTATTTACACAATCCAGAGTCACACTGCGACCTATTTACGCAATCCAGAGTCACACCGCAACCTATTTACACAATCCAGAGTCACACCGCAACCTATTTACACAATCCAGAGTCACACTGCGACCTATTTACACAATCCAGAGTCACACCGCCACCTTTTTACACAATCCAGAGCCACACCGCAACCTATTTACACAATCCAGAGTCACACCGCAACCTATTTACACAATCCAGAGTCACACCGCAACCTATTTACACAATCCAGAGTCACACCGCAACCTATTTACACAATCCAGAGTCACACTGCGACCTATTTTCACAATCCAGAGTCACACTGCGACCTATTTACACAATCCAGAGTCACACCGCAACCTATTTACGCAATCCAGAGTCACACCGCAACCTTTTTACTTAATCCAGAGTCACACCGCAACCTATTTCCACAATCCAGAGTCATACCACAACCTATTTACATAATCCAGAGTCACACCGCAGCCTATTTCCACAATCCAGAGTCACACCACAAACTATTTACACAGTCTGTCCAGAGCCATGACCTGCAATGTGCGTCTCCCTTCACAGAAATGCCTGGGATATTCAGAACAGTTCACCCACATGGGCAACATCGCTGAGACCACCAGGTGAGCAGTGGCCAAGTTCATCTTTCTGGATTATACCAGATTTCAGGCCACCCCGAAATCTGTGAACTGCAGCTAGGCTCAGTGAGCGATCCTTTTCAGGGCCCAGTATGTGGTTAGGGTCAACACTGGTGAAGCTGTGAGTAAGGCTTACGATGATGAAATATATGTGTGTGTGAGAGTGTGTGTGGTGTGGTGTGGTGTGATGTAATGTGGTGTGTGTGTGTGTGTGTTTGTAGGGTTGCAAGGCTATACTTGTGAGAACCAACTTTTGAGAAACCACAGATGTTGTTTGGGTAGCCTCCACTGGGGATTACTGATGATTATGGCTAATTGATTAAAGTTGGGGTTACGGTTATGGTATAGGTTAACAAATGGGGCTCAGCATAATTTGGTTACGTTTAGGGTGTTCGGGAAAGGCCGTACAGAATGAATGTAAAACAATACACTGTCCTTACTTTCTCTAACTATACAAAAGCACGTGTGTGTGTGTGTGTGTGTGTGTGTGTGTGGTAGGTTGCCAGCTGCATTAGTAGAGATGCACATGACGGAGTTCCCCCGGTTTCCCGCAGGTTCGAGAAGCTGGCAGCGGAGTGCATGAAGAGCATCGAGATCCTGAAGAAGGCTCACGCTAAGGGCTACGCCGTCCCCCGCTTCCACACAGAGGAGAGGACCTTCAACGCAATCAAGTCAGTCACCCACTGCTCACGCCCTCCATCTCACATCTCACTGACTGCAACTCCACTCCAGTACTAACGTATGAAGCGAACAGAGAGCGCTGCAAGGAGGCTTAAGTAGGAGTCCTTAGATCTGAGGAACATGCTGTTTGAAGACCGTCTTCTCATTTAATTGACAAGAAGAAGGGAAAAAAAAACAGTCAAGGCTGTCTGTATTAGTATAAATATCAAGAATCCCTTGATGACTGCGGTTTATCTGCATGGGATATCATTAAAAGAACTGTTATTAGTATGGTTGGATTTGTTTGTATATTGGAGTGACCTCGGTTATGTAAGATGCTTCCTGAATGGTAAGATCATCCAACCTGGGACTCTGGACCTTGGCCTTATGCTCACAGGTAGTGCTGTCCTAACCTCTGTACACCTCTGCTGACTGCACATGCTCAGTTCTCTGCACAGTGCTTTCCGTATTTCCCAAGGACGATCCGAGACTTCTTTGCTTAGAGATTCATCAGCAGGAGGACATGCTTTGGATGAGAGTGTTACGGCACGTCAAAGCGCTAGCATAGCATAGATGGAACGCCAAGATGACGTGTATTGTGGTCTTCTGTGGTATAATTTTCTGGCACCAAAAATTGATTCTATCAGTGCAGTTTTTAGCTAGAAAAATATTTTTCGTCATGCCACATTTATTTATTAGTGCAAATATTTATTTATATATTTATTATTAATTTTTTACGGATCGTTGCAGGCCAGGTTTTAATTGCACCCTAAATGGAGTTCCCAATGGACTTGCCTTTATTTTTGTCCCACCAGATACAGGCTGGGGGCATTATCACATGCGCGACACAGACCATTCACAATGAATGTGAATTTTTTTTCTGATGGGTTCATCTGTTCAGTTCTATTAGCATTTTGGCCAATGCAGCTGACTGATGTCGCTAATGACCATCTCTGGTACAATGCGCACTACTTCCTGCACTTGTTCTGTCCAATACATACTACTTCTCGCACATGCTTATTTGCTTAATATAGATCACCGTTCTCTCCACAGGCGCTCAGTCCAGTATTTACTGCTCTTGTGCAGTAAAGCGAACACTCCTTCCCACACATGCTCAGTCTGTTACACACTGCTTTCTCCACATCGTCAGCACAGCTCACACTGATATGCTCAGAACAGCACACACTGCTCCTGGCACATTTCAGTACAGCACACACTGCTTCCCACGCATGCTCAGTATGGCACACACTGCTTTCTGCACTTGCTTAGCACAGTACAGACTGCTTCCTGCACATGCTCTGAACAGCACACGCTGCTCTCTGCACATGCTCAGTACTGCACTCACCACTTCCTGCATCTGCTCAGTGTGGCTCCCGCTGCTTCCTGCACTTGCTTTGCACAGTGCACACTGCTACCCGCACATGCTCAGTCGGCACGCACTGCTTACTGCACATGCTCAGTACGGCACACAGTATGAGCCTGAGCCAAGTTGTGACCTCATAATACCCCACTGTTACACTACAGTAAAGTTCTGGGACCGGCTTTGCAGATGGGGCTGTCCTATGTCTGCCTGACTAATGGAGTCCTCTAAATGGATATGGTGTAATGTAATGTTGTGTTCCTCATTAGCTCTGTGTGTGTGTGTGTGTGTGTGTGTTTGACTGAAAGAATTTAATCAGTATGCTCTCCATTCCCTCTCATCCTGAGGGACTTGCTTGCCCATTCCCCTGTACAATGTGACTCACTATTACCGCAGTCTCTGGCCCCATCTCTACCCTAGTCTACATCGATCCCCTAATTTACAGATCCATACTTCCGGGTGGATAAATTACTCAAGATGCGCACGGCCTCTGTGCCGCACACACACAAACACACACACACGCACACACGTACGTTCTGGCAGATGGATTTGGAAGGGAGTGTAACCTATTCACAAGCTGACAAGGTAGCAGGAATATTGGTTCGGTGACAGGTGGTGTCATAATCGGTAATGAAAACACTCTCTACCCCCCCATTCCTCGCCATCTCTGTCCCCACCCCCCACACCCCTCTCTCCCCGGCCTCACGCCTCACCCTCTCTCACTGTTCACAGGATCTTCCCAAACCTGACTGCCAGCGACCTGGTGCTGACCATTATGAAGGGCATAAACCTCCCTGCACCATCAGGTGTGTGTGTATGCATGTGTGTGGGGGCGTGCGTGCGTGTCACTGTGCATGTGCGTGAGTGTGCATACACGTGTGTGTGTGTGTGTGTGTGGGAGCTTGTGTGTTTTGTGTGTGCGTGTTTGTGCCTATTTGTCAGTATGGACGAGCATTTGTCCCGGCACCTCTGTCTGTGTGCTTGCGTGTGTCTTTCTGTTTGCGTTTGTGTGTGCGTGTGCTTTCGTGTGTCCGTCTGTCCGCAGTGCGTCTGTATTTCTCTCTTTGTGGATTTATTTTCCCATCTGGTCTGTACTTGTATCTCTGTCTTTAGTGCCTGTATGTGTGTGTGTGTGTGTGTGTGTTCATGGTCTATGAATGTATAGGTCTGTATCTCTGTACTTCTTATCTCTGTGTGGGTGTAAGCTTACGTCTGCTTCTGTTTGTTGCCTATCCCCGTATGTGGGTGAGTGTGTCGGCGTTTGTGTGCCTTTGAGTGTTTTTGTGTTGGTTTCTGTGTGCGCTTGGGTCTGTGTGCGTCATGTGGGGGTGTCCCTATGACGCTGTGCAATTTAAGCCCTCTGCACATCTTTGGAAAGCTCTCGGAAATGCTTACGCCAAAAAAAAAGGAAAACAGTCGCATTAATTCAGTCCCTCTGTTTCTGTGTCGCCTGCTTACCTTCCGGATCTGCCGGGTTTAAACACATGGGCTCATCACGCGGTCTCATGTTGTAATGCGGTCGGTCTCAGACTTACTTAATATAGTTCCTTTAATTGCAGTATCGTCAGAGGGCTTCTCACGGTGGATTAATGAGAAGTGAGGTAAATGAGATGCCATTGGTATAAAATGTATGGGAAGTGAGCTGCGGTACAGTACATTGACGGAACTCTCCTCTCATACATACCTGTCCTCTAAACACAAGCGCCCCCCGCTTATGCCCACTTTCAGTTAACCCTTAGAGTGCTAAAATCCATTTTTTTTAAATATAAATTTAATTATCTTGTGCTTTTGACAACCTATCATGTGGCAAATTGTTTAAAAGAGCTCCCCTGCAGAAGCTCTTTTAAACAAGTCGCCACATGCTAGGTTTTCAACAGCTTTGATTTTGATGTCTTACATCATCGAGCAACACTTTTCTGCATTTAGCGCTCAAAGGGTTAATGAGCCGCAGACCTTTGGCTGTTTGGCCTGGCACTTGTAGATGGACCAATCACCACATTTTTATACTGATTTCTTTTTTTAAAAAAGACATGATTAAGGTACACAGTGGAGGGAGAGGAGAGACGAGATGTTCTTGGTGACATTTGATGAAAAGCGAAGTGAATATGCTAGAGCACTACATGCTGCCCTCTCCTGCTCTACAGGCACTGTCAGTACATGACTCTCCCTGCTTCTGTGTTTATCTTCCTGTCCAGGGGTCTCTCCCAACGATTTGGATGCCAGCGTGCGCTTCGAGTTTCCCTTCCCCAGCTCGGTAAGAGCGCGCGCATCGTAACATACGTGTGCACAGACAAACTTGCAAACAAGCGCCAGCGTTCTGCAGTTATGTTTGAAATTCGTTCTGAAGGCGTAAATATCCCCGTCTCCAGGAAGAAGCCCAGAAGGACAAGACGAGCACCATGAAAAACACCAACAGTCCAGGTACGTGCTGGCGCGACGCCGGGTACCATCTCACCGGAGCATCATACCGATGCGCTGACTTGTTAGCGTGTGGCGCTAACATGGTACCAGGCTGCTAACGATGAGCCCGAATGCCTTTTCTTCCTTTTCTCTCTCTCTCTCTCTGTCTCTCCCTTTCTTTCTCTAGAGTTTAAGGAGAAGTTCAGGCTTCACATCAACCGGAACCACAGGGGCTTCAAGCGGGTGGTCCAGTCCAAGGGCATCAAGTTTGAGGTCATCCATAAAGGGTGAGACGGGGGCTGCCTGTGTGTGGCTCTCCCCTCAGCAGCGATTGCAGTGGCTGCACTGTACCGTCAGTCCCGTCTGGCCTTCATTTGGCCTTTGTTTTGTTTGTGCAATTGCATGCATGCGTGATTGGTGAACTGGATGTGTGCTTTGCACTGTTGTCCGAAGGTGACTGACTGACAGACTGACTGACTGACTCAGTGACTCAATTACTGAGTGAGTGATAATTGCACTTGACTGAGTGACTGACTGACTCAGTGATTCTGTTACTGAGTGAGTGATAATTGCTACTGAGTGACTGACAGACTGACTGACGGACTCAGTGACTCATTCACTGAGTGAGTGATAATTGCACTTGACTGACTGAGTGACTTACAGACTGACTCAGTGTCTCATTTACTGAGTGAGTGATAATTGCACTTGACTGAGTGACTGACTGACTCAGTGATTCTGTTACTGAGTGAGTGATAATTGCTACTGACTGACTGAGTGACTGACAGACTGACTGACGGACTCAGTGACTCATTCACTGAGTGAGTGATAATTGCACTTGACTGACTGAGTGAGTGACTTACAGACTGACTGACTCAGTGTCTCATTTACTGAGTAAGTGATAATTGCACTTGACTGAGTGAGTGACTGACTGACTGACTCAGTGACTCATTTTCTGTGTGAGGGATAATTGCACTTGACTAACTGAGTGACTGACAGACTGACTCACTCAGTGACTCATTTACCGAGTGAGTGATAATTACACTTGGTACATGTTTTGCATTTGCTTTAGCAGTATGTTCAATATCCATGTCATGCCAATAAAGCACAATGAATTGAATTTAATTGAATTGGCTCAGTGACCGAGTGACTCAGTGACTGACGGAGGAAAGGAGGGAGGGACTGAACATGTAATTTCCGGATGGGCTCACTTGCTGCACTTGCTGCTTCAGCTAGTGTGTGTGTGTATCTTGGTTTGTGTTTGTTAGAGATGTGTATGTAACATGTTTGTGCTGTGACAGTGCGCGTGTGTATGTAGTTGTAGTAGCTGTTTGCAGCTGGTTTTGCAGTGACGTCTGCGTGCGTGTCTCTCTGCAGTGGGTTGTTCAGGACGGATAAGGTGGTGGGCACTGCGCAGCTGAAACTGGACTCTCTGGAGAACCAGTGTGAGATCAGACAGCTGATAGATGTGAGAAACGCAGCGTCACACACTCACACACCATCGCTGATGCCGGAGAGATTAACACATGTGCATGCCCAAGCACACGCACTCATGCATCCATGTAGGCGCACACATACACACATACACACATACACAGTCTCTTTCCATCGGTTCAGGAGGATACACACATACTCACTCACACAGCCAGTGCCAAAGTATGTGTAGCCATACTTCTGAGGACACTGTATTGACTTGCATTCATTCTGTACAGCCTTTCCAAAACCCTAACAGTACCCAAATTATGCCTAATCGTAACCCAACCCTGACTGTATCTGTAACCCTAATTTCAACCAATTCGCCTTAGTAGTGCGTAATCCTGTGTGTGGACTAACCAAAATGTCTTCACAACTCCAGATGTCCTCACAACATGTGGTTTTACAAGATTTGGTTCTCACAAGTATAGCTATTCAAGCTCACAAACACATCATTTTTAACAGGCCTGCACGTGTGCGTGCGTGTGTCTGCGCGCATGAGTGCTCACACTCATATACCCTGCTGTAGGTTCTGGACGGGCGGAAGCCCACAGGGGGGCGCCTGGACGTGCGGGTGAAGATTCGGGAGCCGCTGGGGGGTCCACAGCTGCAGTCGGTCACGGAGAAGTGGCTGGTGCTGGACCCCCCCTCTGAGCCCCCGCCCAGAGAGAGCACCGGGAGGAGGAGCGAGCCCGGCCCCGCCCACAAAAAAGAGGTGCGCTGGGACAGTTCGGTGTGTTTCCATCGCCCCCGGCAACGACCTCTCTTTATCTGCAGAGACCTTTGAATGGCCTGCGTCTTAACAAAATGGTTTTATCTTTCTAAAAGTGCCTCAATCTTTCTTAAATGGCCTTTCTCTTTCTGAAATGGTCTTTATCTTACCAAAACGGCCTTCATTGCTCCGAAATGGCCTCATTTATTCGTTAAAATGACCCACCTCGTATGATAAATGCCTTCATTTTATTAAAATGGTCTTCGTCTTGCTAAAATGGTCTATTTTTTTCTAACAAGGCCTTCAACTTAGTAAAATGGCTCTCATGTGACTAAAGTGACCTCCATCTTACAAAAAAGGCTTATATCTTGTCAAAATGATCTTAATCTTGCGAAACTGGCTTTGATCTTGCAAACATGGCCTGTATTTTACTAAAACTGACTTCACCTATGGCCTTCATCATACTAAAATGCCCTCATGGTACTAAAATGAAGTTCATCCTGCAAAAATGACCATCATCTCGCTAAACTTCACTGTATCTTCCTAAAATTGAAATAAGCCAATGACAAATTAGAAATGATTTTGTTTTTTGCAATGTATGATTTCCAATTCACCATTAGAAGGAGGTCAGACAGCACTTGCTGAAACAATTTGACAAACAGTTGAATTTCAATTCGGCCTCAGTGAAAGTAATTGAGTGAAAAGCACGGCGAAAAGTACCAGATGCTTGTGATGCCTCATGGATGGAGCAAAAAATGAACTACATTTGCACGGATGAGCAGAAAAAAAATAAAAACTGGTTGCTCTTTACTATCAATCGTACATCAGAAATGTATCTGGTGCTCTTGGACAGGCAATGGCAATCCAGATCCTCCAAATCTGTAATCCTGGCGAAGTTCTTCAGTGGTTGAAACGTTGTCTTTTTAGGATTTTTTTTTTTATCTATCCATTACAATACAGTCCTTTTAACCCTTAGAGTGCTGAAATAAATTTTCAAAAAACTATAAATAAATGATCTAGTGCTCCCTGCAGGAGCTCTTTTAAACAGGTTGCCACGTGGTAGGTTTTCAACAGCTTTGATTTTGATATCTTACACCAGGGGTGTCAAACTGGTGCTATGGAGGGCCAAGAGGCGGCAGGTTTCCATTCTGACCAGAAACTCCACCAGGTGATTTCACTAATTAAGTCCCGTCTCTCTGCTTGAAGGTGAGGTAATCAGTGAAATCACCTGGTGGAGGTTTTGGTTGGAATGAAAACCTGCAGCCTCTTGGCCCTCCATGGTACCAGTCTGACACATGTGTCTTACATCATTGAACAACAATAGCTGCATTTAGCTCTTTAAGGGTTTATAATTCCCTCCTCCTTGGTATATATTTTTATATTTGGAATGCCTGGATTGGCTTTGTGTTTGGCGTGATTGGACAGATCGTTGGATCTCGATGATTTAAAACATTAAAATATTACTTGTGAGAAGGAAGGAAGTGTGAGCGAGAAAAGTGTTATTCTGTTTAAACTTACTTGGTTTGCTCTTTTACAGACAGTTAAAATTTTAGACCGTTTCACTTTCTGTGTGATGCTTCAAACTTGCCATCCAAAATGGTGCTAGTAATAAACCATCTCACAGCATACTGCGTTTCCGGATTTCTCTGCCATCTTTTTTCTGTTTATGAACACTGGCCTTTATTTTGATAAAATAGAAATGAAAATCCTCAATAGGAATTGGCTTTTTTTTTTTTGTATTGACTGTTATAAACATGAGATCAATATCAAAATCTTCAACAATGTTATGTCGTAAATGACTGCAAGTGTTATTTGTGCACAGTATCTGAAGAAAACTAGGATTGAGTTAATTATGCTCTCTGGGAAATGCTACATCTATTTTTACCCACGGTTACCAGTCTCATGGTGGTGTCTTTTTAGGCTTCTGGACCTAAATCCTCTCCTCCAAACGACCATGGGAAGCACTCCAGGTACGTCTCTCTCTGTCTGTGGTGTGCCTGTGTTTACTGAGCTCCCAGTACACCCTTCATCACAGTCCTCAGAATGATCAGAACCGAAGCTGTTTGCACACTTTATTATACGAGAGCAAACAGGGCTCTAATTTGGAATCCCTCAGTATTACCGCTGCTGACGGGACGGACCGTGTTTGACTCTGCTCGGTTTGGGCTGTTGGCTGAGGTCTTCCTCGCCTTCTCATGAGTTCAGTGAACAGAGAGATGTGCGGGGTCAGAGCTGGGTGAGATTGTGGGATAGAACAACGGAGATATAAAGGAAGAGAGTGTGTGATTTTCCCCCCTACATTTTTTATTAGTATCCCCCTGGCATATAATGTGGGGGATATAGTTATGGGTACGGTTGTCCATCCGTCCGTTCGTCTGTCTGTCTGTGAACATTTGGTTTCTGGAGCGTAACTTGAAAACCGTTCAATATTTTTTAACAAAACTGGGTGTGCACATTAATCATGACCTGAAGTGGTGCCTTTTGCTAATCCGAAGTTGATGAATTTTGTATTTTTTTTCTGGTTGCCACAGAAACATTTTGAACTTAGAATTTTAGGGGATATGGTTTGTCTCTGGAGCAGGTGGCATTTTCATTCTTTCAGTATGTGGGGCCGGAGGGATATGCCATCTCCTGACGGCTCTTGTTGTAGTTTCTCTCTCTCTCACACATATGCAGACATTGTCACACTCCCTGACTCTGTCACACACAAGCAAACACGCCATTTTTATCTCTCAAAGCTATGTACTCAGCCTGGTTGTGACGAATAGAAGGTTAAGATGCCGAAACGCCAAAAGCCATTTCTGGATATGAGGTGGAAAGATGTGGTGTGATGGACGGATGAAAAAGATGATGAGTGAGAAGAAAGGACAAAGAGAAAGGGATAAAAAAATGAATAACTGCACCAATTGCCTCCTCCTGGCAGCTTTTTGAGTCAGTGTTGTGAAGATTGTCCCTGCACACTGAGCAACGTAATCTTGAGCTTTACCAAACCTGGACCTCACCTCAGTCCTCCAGCTGTCACTAGGAAGGAGGGGGAGAGAGAGAGAGAGGTGGGAGGGAGAAGATAAGAGAAGAGGAGAGAGAGGGAGAAAGAAGGAAGGGGAGGGGGTGAAGAGAGGAAGAGAGAGAGAACGCATGAAAAGGAGGCTCATGACACTACAAAAGCTTGTGATTGCCCTTGCCAGTTAATGTGTGATTGTCACTATTTTACGCCATCACTGCATTGCAATTCACTTGCAAAAGCTGGAGTCACTACATCACTTCAGATGCAATAGCCACAACCATCGTGTTCTTCTTCTTGTACGATAGGCCCCAATGGTGACGTCTTGCTTCGTGTTTGATGGCCGCTATTACTACTTGGACGATATCCACAACCGCTACATTTTGTGTCGTGTTTATAGTGGCCTCAATCTATATACCATGCTTTGAGTGCAATATTATGTTCTTTGCGTTAGATATTCTTGATTGCGACGTCATGCTTCGTTTGTGATTGCCACAATAGCTACATCACACTTCATGTGAGACAGCCTTGATTGCTATGCGTCATGTGGCATGGCCATCATTACTACAGTACCAGTCAAAAGTTTGGAAACACCTGCATATTTCTTACAATATATGTTAAAGCTGTAGTATACGATTTGAAAGTTTGATCATTATTAATAACCTCATTTAGATGGTGGATATGGTCCTATAGTACAATCTACACAATGTGACGAGAAAAAAAAACGAAAAAAATCCATTCACTCTAGTGGCTGCAGGGCTGCAGAGACGTTGACCAATGTAAGCCATCCGGCCGGATGGCTTACATTGGTTAACGCCTCTCTCTACTCTCATCAATCCCTCGCTCTATTTGACACTCCCCAAGAGCTTGCTCTGATTCCCGTGCTCCGTGTTCCGCCTCGTCCCGCCCCTTCAGCGTTATAAACTGCCGGCCGCTTGTTGCTCTGGTAGAGGGGTGTGTCTGGGAGTCTCCACGCTGACGGCCACACGTGCTCGGTGGGGGAAGGATCAGGGAGCACAGAGGGGAGGGGGTGTGTGTGTGGGGGCAGGATGCTTTTTCAAATTTTTCTCAACGTCTCAATCTTTCGCAACTGATTCCCAGATCGTATACTATAGCTTTAAATAAAGAAATGAGCAGCCTTTATTTTGCAAAAAAAAAAAAATTCTTAAATCCATCAAACTAAGCACCATTTATTGTCATATTTGCAGAGCATTCTCACATTTTTTTTTTTTTTTTTTTTAACAAGGACAGTCATATGACTATAATGAATTTGCAGCTGCGCAACTGTCCAACTTCCCAAAGACGTGCTGCGCTTGGGGTGTCCTCTTCATCAACCTTTTCGCCCAATAAGTCCCAAAACTGCTCGACTTTAATTCAGCTGTTGGAAAATAGAAGGAGTTTATTTGTCTGTTTACTTTGCAAAATATGGCTTCTTTGAGAATTCCAAAATTTCGGACGCTATTCAAACATGTAAATTATTCTCTTTTGACTTCTGACTGTTTACCTTTTGCAAGATTCCATTTGAGATTAAATAGAGAAGTTAAGCCGCTTAAATTTCTCTAAAAATAGAGTGCTGTGACATCAGCAAAGCGTGTCCAAACTTTTGACGGGTACTGTACGTGCTTCTCGTGGGTTATAGCCACACACTTGTTGTGCTTCCACACCAACAAAAAACATCAGTTTGTGTGGGAGGTAATTGAAAAATTTGTAGCGATGGGAAAGAGAGAAATGGGTTTAGAGAGAAATACGAGAGTTCTCATGAAGTTTGAAAAAATTGCAGACTATTACCTTCTTGTTTTAAATAATTGGAGGCATTACTTCTAAACAGTCATCTGTTTGTGGGTGCTCTGAAACTTCTCTGCAATTTGGAAAGAGGGAGGGGGAGGGCGAAACATTTTTAAATCTTATTCTGTCATGCATTCATCTTGCAATGTGATGAAGTGGCATTGGAGGGCTGCATGATCTCTAAATCGGTAAGAGTGCCAGACTGCGGCGAGCACTTATTATTCATTCATTCCGCAAATTATGCCGGGATTTTTTTTAGAATCTACTGGAGATAAATTACTGCAATGCAGCTCAAATAGTTTTCATAATATTGTTATTCAGCTGCATAATTTAAGTCACTCAGCAATGAGGAATTCTTCACAGATGGTAAACTAGCTGGCAGTAATAGGATCTATTTGTAATAAACAGAATGGTTCTGCTCTGCGGCTTATTCTGTTAAAGCCGTGTTCTAGAATGAGTAAGGGCACCATGGTCTGGTACTGTATCTACACTACCGGTCAAAAGTTTTAGGACACCCCAATTTTTCCAGTTTTTTATTAAAAATTATGCAGTTCCAGCCCAACAAATAGCTTGAAATGGTACAAAGGTAAGTGGTGAACTATCAGAAGTTTTAAACAAAAGGTAAGGTTACCCAGGTTTTTTGTACGCCGTCGAGTAGGTGAAAGGATGGTTCCTCAGTGTGTGACATCAACTGTCAAACATGGAGGAGGAAGCGTGATGGTCTGGGGCTGTTTTGCTGGATCCAGGGTCAGTGACTTATAGAGTTAAAGGCACCCTGAACCAAAACAGCTACCACAGCATTCTGCAGTGCCATGCAGTACCCTCAGGTATGCGCCTAGTTGGTCAGGTGTTCATCCTACAGCAAGATAATTACCCAAAACATAAGTCCAAGCTCTGCCGGAACTGCCTTAGGAAAAAAGAACAAGATGGTCAGCTTGAAAACATGGAGTGGCCAGCACAGTCTTTAGACTTAAACCCCATCGAGACGGTTTGGGATGAACTGGACAGAAGAGTGAAAGCAAAGCAACCTACAAGTGCCACACATCTATGGAAACTTCTGTAACAGAGTTGGGAAGAACTTTCTTAAGAATATTTGATTTCCATTGTAGAAAGAATGCCATGAGTGTATTCAGCTGTTATATCTGCCAAAGGTGGCTACTTTGAGTCAAAAGTTTAAAATACATTTTGGTTTATAAATAGATTCCATAATTTCTTTTTTAACTTTGATTGTTAATTTGTTCCATCATGTCTATGCTTTCATTCCAGAGTACAATGAGACATTAAACTGCATAATTTTCTATTAAAAAACTGGAAAAATTGGGGTGTCCTAAAACTTTTGAGCGGTAGTGTACTTTGCGTCAGTGCGGATGGATGGTTCCCTGTCCCTCTTACGCCCTGTCATGTGGGCGCGTCAATTTCGGCAGCTGTGTTCAATCCTTTGGAATTCCAGGACTATTTTAAATTTTAGTTGAGATCTCAACGTTTCCAAAGATCCCAAATATGTCCCACTGAATTAGGGGGAAATTTGTACAAAGTAATGCTCAAGGTTGAGATATATTTAGTATTTGAAGTAATGCTGTGGCCATAAAAATATGGCTTCCTGGGTTTAGTTGCATGACTCAACATAAGTGTGATGTAGCTTCAGTGAAATGCCGCGACCTGCAGATGCAGAATATGTTAGTGACATTGTCCTACAACGTGGAAAAAATGCTTTCTCTGACTTTGAGCCTGCTCTAAGAGAAATTCAAGTGAAAAGCAGAGTTTAAGGGGTTGAGAGGTCTCTGGTCAAGACTGCGTGAGAGGTTCTGGTGCTATTATTCATTCAGTTGGCTGGGTTTCGGTGTGATTTAAATGGAGTCCGTACACTAGAGAGAGGGCTCTGAATGAAAATTCAATTTATTGCCTCCAAATGTGCAATAAATGGGTCTCAGCATCACCCTGTATTTAACCATTTGAAGGGGAAATTTGGGGGATTTTTTTGTTTTGTTTTGTTTTTTTGTTTTTTTAAAGTTCTAAGTCCATGTTCTTGAACTCCATTACCTTCAGTCACCAGAGAGGTTGTTGCTCCAACATTTGAGTGTTTGAGTAAAACTTTTCTTATCCAGGCAGGCCCAGCCCTACTGCTAGTGTTCTGTGTACGCACCAATGAGTTCAAACTCGATTTGGCCGACCTATACTAATTCCTCTTATTAGCAGCTGTGTGAGATCTCTTACTGCTGAATGACATGTACTTTGTTAGGACTGGGCTGAAGACCCACTGGACGGTAGACCTGTTGGTTTAGACAGCTCTGCTTTGATCACATGTCAGAGGTATTTTTGCCTTGAATGGTTGTTGGATAACTGAAAGCAGTATCTCATTTTGGGCTGGTTGCTTGATAACTGAAAGCAGCAGCTCATTTTGGGCTGGTTGCTTGATAACTGAGAGCAGTAGCACATTTTTAGCTTTTTGCTTTGGGAGTGCTGCTGAGCGATGACTGATCTCTGGGTCTGTGTGTTCCTCTTGCAGTCGGTCGCCTACCCGATACAAGCTGCACAGTTTCAAATTGCTGAACTACGATAAGGAGAGACTGGAAAGGAAGGTCTGTACCTCTTTGTGTGTGTGTGTGTGTGTGTGTGTACATGCACTTATACATGTATCTGCGTGCATGTGTTTGTGTGTAGACATGTTTGTATCTGTGCTTGTGTGTTCATGTGAGTGTATCTGCCTGTGTGTGTGTGTGTGTGTGTGTGTGTTTCTGCATGCGTGCGCATGTGTTTGTACATGCTAGTATCTGCATGCGCATGTATGCGTGCGCGCGCATCTGCGTGTGTGCGCATGAGTTTGTACGTGCTGGTATCTGCATGCACGTGTGTGTGTGTGTGTGTGTGTGTGTGTGTGTGTGAGAGAAGGTAACACCGCATCAAAGACAGTGAAAAGTTCATAATCTCTGCTACACGGATGTTTGTTTGTGTGTGCGTCTCTGCATCATTGTATGTCTTTGTCACTTGAACGCATTACTGTGGTGTGTGTGTGTGTGTGTGTGTGTGTGTGTGTCTGTACTTGTTTGACTAAAAGACACCTTGTGTGGACTGAAAGACCCCAGGAATATCACAAGACCAAAGCTGTGTTTCTTTATTAATGAGTGGATGCCTTTGTGTGTGTGTGTGTGTGTTTAGGCTGTTGGTATAAACTGTACATGTGTGTGTGTTGTCATTTTTTTCATGTTTTTCTTTATGTCTTAAATTGTTTTAATTATGCTATTAACTCGACTTTTAAAACTCTGATACTGCTATTATAATTTTGTTGTATTATTGTTGAAGTTGAACACATCAGTATAATGACAATAAACCTACTTGTACTTGCGCAGTATGATGTATTGAATGGTATTTTTCAGGCTAATAACAATAAATGTCAACACGGGCAGTTTGGGCGATCATTCATCTTTTTTTATCTTCACTCATTCCTGATGTGATATTTTACCGCCACATCTCAGTGGTCATTAAATGCTTCTGGGAAAAAGGTTATATTTAATATTGATTGGGTTTTACGCTTTAAGAACGTTGATCAGCTTCTACATGATTATGTGATTTTTTTTTTTTTTTGGTTTCATTGCTAGGCTTTTAAAAAGCTGCAGTTTGTAAAGCTGTAAAGCCCTTGTGTGTGTGTGTGTGTGTGTGTGTGTGTGTGTGTGTGTGTGTGTGTGTGTGTGTGTGTGTGTGTGCATGTGTGTGAGTGTGTGTATGTTCCTGTATATGTGTGTGTGTGTGTGTGTGTGTGCTTATTGTGAGAGTGCGCTTGTGCATGTGTAGACGCGTGTTTGTACGTTTGAGCTGTGGGTACATGCATTATATGTGTCTGTCTGAGTATATGTGTACATATTTATGTGTATAAGTTATGGCTTTGCACAGTGCATGGGTGTGTGTGTGTGTCTGTGTGAGCGCGTGAGAGTTTATGTGTACATATATGTGTATGTTGTTTTCTCCTCAGATCGCAGACTACAGGAAGAACAGGAGAGAAGTTCCCTCAGACCTGCTGCAGCAGCACAGAGAGATCAGAGATCGCCTTCACTGGCAGAGCGCGCAGTTTGAGAGGGCCTCTCCCAGCCTGCTCTCTGGTACAGCACACACGCACACACACACACACACCCCTCCCCAGGGCTCCGTCCAAGACCCAACCCTGACCCCTCTAAAATCCTAAATTACTTCACCAGTATCTGAAGAACTGCTTTTGCACAGCTTAAGGGGCCTTCCCAGCTTCATTTGATTTACCTCGTTCCAGCACAGATATGGGTATAATAAGACTACAGTTTATTAGTCCAACACAAAAATGGACCATTCCATTGGTCTTTTTTACCCCTCAGCCCCGACTAAGGGGCAGAGGGGTATTGTCGTCCCCCTCGCAGACGGGCTGACGGTCATCCAGGCCTCCAGCCGTTGTCCAGGCCATTTCTCTGTAACCGCTTAGGTTAGGAACTTCATTTTGCGTATGTGGACTCGCCTTGGTGGGTAGCCGTGCCTCGTCAAGGTTTCATACCCGAATGACCTTTGCCCTTTGCCTCACTGACCTTCACCTTTAAGACTTTGTCTGGGCTATTTCTCTCAAACCGCATGAACTTGATTTTGCACACGTGGACTTGCCTTGGTGGGTAGGCGTGCCTCATCCAGGTTTTGTACCACAATGACCTTTCACTCTGGCTCAAACACCTTCACCTTTGATTCAGTGTGTCGGGGCTGAGGGGTATTGCCTTTGCTCCCGTGAAGCACATTTTTTACCTTGTTACCATGGAATTAACGTTAAAAAGCAAAATCACGGTCCGTACTGTGGCAAGCCTTTCTCCCTAACCACCCACCCAAATCACCTAATTCTTTTTTTCCCTGTTAGATATATGTCAGATCTATGCAATCACATGAAGATTTTTCTATATATTGTGTATTTATTTTTTTCTAGTGGTTTTTCAAAAAAAAAATTCCTCAAATGGGTCAGTTGGATGACCCATAAACTCCCATGAAATTGATACCTTTGCCTCTATCAGAAAACGCCATTGTGATTGCATGCTGAAATAAGTCTGCAAGTCAACTAGTCTACAGTCAAAATTTGAGGAAATTTGGTTGAAAAATTAAAAATTTTATCAGCGCCACAAGTGTTGAAAGTCACCAGATTTTAGCTGACTTGTAAAATTATTTAAGGTGAGAGAGCTTCAAAAAAAAAGGCATTTTTTAACAAAATTGATGAAATAAATGATGAAATGTTTTGATTTTCTTAAAGTACACATCTTAGTGAACCTTGAAGGGGAACAAAAAGAAAAATTGAAAAAAATTCATTTTGAGCCTGGGAAAGCCCCTTAACTGGTTGCTTGTGTGTCAAGGCTGAGGTGTTGGAAATGATTGTCTATCTCACAGAGCTTGTTTGTGTTTTCTCTTTTTTGTCTCTCCCTCTCTTCTGCTTCCCCTCTCTCATTCTCTCTCTCTCTCTCTCTCTCTCTCTCTCTCTCTCTCTCTCTCAGAGTATGAGCGGGTGCTGCACAGGCTCGCTCAGGGCCTGGGTGAGGGAGTGAAGAAGTACTCCAGCCAGGGGAACAGAGTGAGTGTGAAAGGAGAGGAGTGTGGCCTGTTTGCATCACTCTCCATGCTCCACCGTTTTAGTAACTTTGGACTCAATCCTCCAATCCAACAATAACTTGCTGTCTGACACTGGCCAGGTCCTGCACTCAGCGATTACATGGTCTAATTGATTGAAAATGCTGTATTTGCATGACAGTGAGTGCAGGGTAAGTGTTACATTAGCTGCAGCCACAGAGCTGTCACAGCATTGAGTGCTTGGAAAGTCGTGCCTTTTTTCAATATATGCTGCAGTTATGCAGCCTGCAGTTGGCAATGGCTTCTAAAAGAAAATATTTTATTTAGATAATTTAATGCATTATTGACTACTAGCTCTTAAAATGTTTCTCTACTTCTTTTTATACCTCCTTCATAACTTCTTTATGGCAGTTTTGTGAGCAGAGATTTGCAGTAACCTCTTGATGATGTTTTCTCCTTTAACGTCTGGTTAAGTTTAGGATGGGGGAGTTGTGCTTGTATACCTGGGCGATGGTGAGTGGAAATTGGCACCCCCCCCCACCATAACCTCAAGTGGTTCACTCTGTAGTCCAACAGCTGAGCAGTGCAGCCATAAATCCTAGTGGACTGTACCATGCACAGAACAGCCAGGGGGGGGGACTTATCAACCAAGCTGTTCAGTCAGTTTGAAGGAGTGGCTTTTGTACTGGGGGCCCGTGGAATAGCCTGTGGCTCGGGGCTGTCGGTGCTGTGGCCTGTTTCGGTGGGCTCGATAGGGCCGTGGCGACCCCTCCCAGATCAGGAGGAGGCTAAAATGTCTAATTCTGGTTTTGTGTTTTGTGCAGGAAGCAGCTAAGGACGCCCTGGGGAGGATGAGGCTGGTGGAGAGTGAGGTATGATGGAGACACAGATATGACAGAGATGAGGTCCTGTGAGCTCATGCCAGGTTAGACGGGCAGAGCTGTGATAGAGCCGCTGAAGATCATTGTGTGTTCTCACCTTATGTGGCTCCCTGTCTCTGATGGCTTAGTTTTTTAGCGCTCTCTGCGCTAAATCTGCTCTCTGCCCTAACTGCTCTCTTTGCTATATCTGCTCTCTGCCCTAACTGCTCTCTCTGCTAAATCTGCTCTCTGCCCTGACTGCTCTCTCTGCTAAATCTGCTCTCTGCCCTAACTGGTCTCTCAGCTATATCTGCTCTCTGCCCTAACTGCTCTCTCTGCTATTTCTGCTCTCTGCCCTAACTGCTCTCTCTGCTATTTCTGCTCTCTGCCCTAACTGCTCTCTCTGCTAAATCTGCTCTCTGCCCAAACTGCTCTCTCAGCTATATCTGCTCTCTGCCCTAACTGCTCTCTCAGCTATATCTGCTCTCTGCCTTTACTGCTCTCTCAGCTATATCTGCTCTCTGCCCTAACTGCTCTCTCTGCTATATCTGCTCTCAGCCCTAAATGCTCTCTGCTAATTCTGCTCTCTGCTCTCACTGCTCTCTGCTATTTTTGCTGTCTCTTTGTTCTCCTTCTGCTCCTCTGCTCTCTGCTCTGCTATATAATCTTTCTCTCTCTGCTCTCTCTCTGCAGATGGAGAGCCTGAACAGAAGACGCACTCTCTGAGCAGGAGGAGCCGAGAGAGGTGGAGGAGGAGAGAGGAGATGCGACTGATGTGGTGTTCAACGAATACACGCTCTCAAGCAGACTCTTGCGCTGATGCATGCACGCATGGGTGTGCTTGCACATGCAAACACATGCACATATTCGTGCTAACACCCACTCTCTCACACACACACACACACACACACACACACATGCACACACGCAAGTGCACGCACTCCGACACACACACACACACACACACACACACATACACTAACCAGGCACACACTTGAGTATACACAAGTTTTTCCAGCTTATACACTCACACACACAGCCAGAGAGAGCCTTTTAGCCTACTGTTAGGGACAGCTCTGTCACACACATACTCAAACACACCTGTCAAGATTCTCTAATGTACACACATGCAAACACTCCATAAAAGTGCAACCAGGCACCTTCTAACACACTGTAGACACATCATACTCGGCCTAGACTGTCACTCTCCCAAGAAATCAGAAAAACACTACTTACTGACACCACTGACATCAGTCATCACTAAATACTGCCACCGCTTTTCCACTTCGTTTGCACTGCCATAATAATGACAAAACAACTGGGGGTTTGAATGGACGAAAAACCTGTCTGCTTTATTATATGATTTATGAAGGGCAGGTAGAACTGAAGGCTGGAATTTGAATGGTAAACTATCTTGGCACGAGCCAATGACAAATATTAATGGAGAAAAAAAATGGGTATTTACATTCCCGTTATATGGAGGACACTATAGTGAGAGCCCATTAAAGAAGAAACTCCACTGAGGAGAGAAAAAATTGCATTTGATGTTTTTTTTTTCTAAATCTGATTGATGGAGTGGGTCATCAACACTGAAGCCGATAAACTGAAACCACCTGCTCTCGGGTTTGTTCTGAGTTTAATAATAGCTGGTGTCTGGTGCACTGACTGTAAAATCTACAATTATTCAGGTGGCACTGGAAAGAAGACGTCTTTCGGCATAATGAGGGATTTACTGAAATGTGATTGTGGTTATTCAGAGTGCCGGCTGCTGGGGAATGTTCTCGGAATATGGGTCTCATCAATGGTGGCCAATGCAAAATCGAGATTCCTCTCTTCTTTGCTGGCAGAGTTTGATAAGTGAACATCCTCATGCGGTTTGTACACGTTTCCAAAGCACGCAGATCTGGTTTTCCTACTTATCCCCAGTTCCAAGGTACACTTTGCGTCTGTTGGGTTCCAATTCTTTATTGAGCGTCAGGAGAAATGGATTCAGAAGTGGAAACTGTTGAGTGTCAGTTACACATTTCGGGTCAAATCTCTGCTCAGTCCAGCTCCTGTTATGAATTAATTTTTCTTTTCTTTGATGAATCCTAATTTTTGAACTGAATTTAAGGGATTAGGTCCGAGTAATCTGTTTTGCTGTATTTGGCTGTGCCTGGTAGTCGTCTCTTCAAATGAGCTGTTCTTCTCTCTTGAGTGTCCAGCATCGGCTCTTTCTACTGACTATGCACCAAGAGGCGCTCGTCGTCTTCATGTTTACATTGAGAGCACCAGGTTTGCTGGAACGCAGATATTTTATATTGGAGCATGAGTTCATTCACGGTCTGCCTGCATGCATGGCGATATGTGTCGTCTTCTCCATGTCTCAATGTTCGCTACTGTTCCCAGTCCAGCCCGTGACGCTCTTTTCATCTTGGATAGCGGTTTTAAAATCTTTTTCCATTTGTACAAACTATTACCAGTATGTCTCTTCAATGTCTTGCAAGAAAATAAATAAATTTAAAAAAACACGCATCCATTGCCAGCTTTAAGCTAACAGGTGCAAGTGCATGTTGTGCAAGTTAGGTCCTGAGCCGGTTTTCAGTAACAAAGACTTCAACCATCCTTAATTATTTGGTGGAGGACAGCGGTCATCTGAGCAGTTGAGAAAATTCTGGAAAAGCTGTGTTTTGGGTCACTACCATGAGTTGTGATGGGGGAGAATGGAGAGGGGTGGCTCCCTGCTTTTTTTTGTTCTAATGGTGGGGTTTTGTTCGGGGGCTACTGATCTCCACAGCTCTTGGATCAGAGGCTGGTGCTATTCTTTTAGGGGTGAGCTGTTTTGTTTTTTGATTGGACACAGCGGGGTGCGGGGGCAGTGTTTTTAACCCTGTCGTGGCAATGGCACTCAAAAGGATGATCAGTATTCCTTTACTCCTAATCACGTTTTTTTTTTTTAAAAGGAATTTTACTCCCCCCCGTTTATCTTTGTGCTGCATGCACCAGGCTACCAGAAGGAGGAGTTTCCCGGCATTTTTTTACTGAAAAAAGTATTGGCTCAGTGTAAATACTGCGTTGGTGTGGTGTAATGCATTAAACATATGATTACTCCTTTTGGGACTAGAGAGGAAAGAGCTGTGAGGATTCTTGACACTCTGGTTTATGGCGCTTCTTGCAGTGATGGCAATCAATACACAATTGTTAATATACACTTGTTTGACTATGGCTTTATTTTTTTTAAATATGTGGATTATTTCCAGGTGATGGAACAACTGTATATGACTAACTCCCTGCTGAGTTGTATTTAAAAATATATGAAATAAAAACTCATTTAAAATAAAGACAAATTTGTTTTTTGTGGAAACATCTCTTTGTTTTTGGTACACGATTTGCCTGTGTTTGTCATTTAACTGGCTTCAAAATGCTTCTAAGGAAAGTTGAGATGCGACTGTTGGTGCGCTTTGTGTTCTACTGATTTCTGCTTTTAAAAGGCTGGGAGAGAGGACAGCTGCCGTTGCCTCTTCAGCGACTCAAGATGAATGAAGTGTTTCTCGCTCTCATTGTTGAACCAGAATGCAGACACTCCTGTTATGCTAATGAGACTAGTCAGGGTGTTAAATTTTTGAACAAAGAGGAGTTGGCTTCGCACCGGTGAAGAGCGCACGCAGCAGGAGATTGTGAGCGCGCGAAGTGGGCGTGGACAAGGAGGCAGTGTTTCCTGCTAGAGAGGACACGTGGTTCCGTGTCTGTATGTCAATGTGAGGTTCTGGGTTTCTGCATTAATTTCTCAGCCATTTGTTTCAACGCTTAGGATCCAATTTTATTCCTGGACTTTAGACCTAATTACGACATAAAGAAAGTCGGGTGTGTCCTGTTTCCCAAGTGACAAGAACGAGATTCATCTCGAGCGCCATGACGCTGGAAGCGATCCGGTACCGACCCGGGTCCCTGCAAATTCTTAATCAGCTGCTTCTCCCGCATGAGAGTGTGTTCGACGAAATCCGCTCGGTACAGGATGGATATGAGGCGATCAAGTCAATGAAGGCAAGACGGCACAGTCTTCCACATCGTGTCCCTGTGATGTTGTGCTCTGACTTATCTGTAAAACTATGCATTAATAATGTTTTCAGTTGCATCATTGTGCGAGTGCTGTTGCCTTTGTGCCAGTGGGAGTGCAGGGTCGGGCTTTGTGTTAGCGTATGTGTCTGGTGTGTGCATGTAGTTGCGCTTGTCTGTAGTGCATGTGAATCGACGCATGTGTGCAACATGCAAACGGCGGCTCATTTTTTTTCGCGGTGTACTTTGGTGTGCAATTATCAATGTGTCATGCCTTTGTATTTTCATGTAGCTAAGGAGGCGTGAAATGGTAACCATTAAGTGCTCCCTGACCGCCTCTCGCTTGTGCTTTGGACACGGACTCATACAGTGGTATTGCCAGCTCACGCCTGCCAGACTGCTTGCTAATCAACAGTAGTCTGACAGTTTTGTTACGTCACGCAGACTGTAATATAATCTAAATTATATTGAGATGCGGCGCCGACGATTCGGCACGAGAATTTACCGCGCTTAGTTGCGCCAGCAATCCTGAAATTATATGGAAGCCAATCTCCTCGTAACCTGCCCATTGGACGTTTATGAAATAATTTAACTTCTTGCCCGCACAATTTCGTTTTTCGGCAAAATAATTTCGGCAGCAATCGCGTAAATTGAGTCACGATCATCTTCACTGCCCTATATATATTTTTTTCTGTCTTTAAAATCATTTTCTAGTCTACATTCCAGGAATCTGCGTTCTTCAGGTATAAAATGTAGCCTGTTTTGCACATTTTTTATCTGGGAAGACACGCTCTGCTTCTTTCCCGTTCCACCTTTCTCTCTCTTTCTCTCTCTCTTCTTGTATCATAACTTTCTATCACGCTTTGATCTTTAACTTTCTTATTGTCCTTGGGTCTGTGCAGCACTGTCTGAATAAGCTATTGAGTGCGTCCGTGCGGCAGGCCTTGATCAGTCGTAATTGTGACACAAGGGTTGACTATGCAACTGTGGCGACGTTGAAGGCAGTTGTCTAAGTGCCTTTCTGGTACTGCAACTGGCTCAAGTCCTTTACTCCTTTGCGGCTAATTTGGGTCAGGATAATTACCAGTACCATAGATGTTTGGTATATTTGGGCAGAGTATGATGTATGATGGGATTCCTGTAAGATGATCACTAATCTGTTCCCATGGGCGATATTCATAGCCAGGGGCTCTGGCTCTTAGAGTTGTGGGGATAATTGTGTGTCTGTGAAGTGGGGGTATATGGCTTGTCATTGGGCTATGTAAGTGGCTGGTTTAACCAGGTTTTAATGCCCCTGGCTGGAGCAACTGAAGCCTGTTGCTGTATGGCTCCATGTACAAGGCATCAATGAACCATGATGGTGGAGCCTTGTCCTGGTTGGCTGCTATGAGCGATATAGCAGCCCAGGTTCCCTGTATGATAAAAACGGTTGTGTGTCAAAAAATGTCCTCAAAGTTAGACCAATCAGTCCTACCTTCCAATATATCCTTCCTCTTTTGTCAGCAGAGATAGTTTTCTGCTGATTGGCTGTATTTTAGAATTAAAATTCCGATTAATAGAAGGTAAAAAAATATGTTTTTGTTGACTGTTTGAATTTAGCTCCTTTTTTTCATCTTCTAATGTCTGGTAACTGCAGCGGCGCATGTGCATAAATAATAAACTTTATCACCGCTCTGAGGGGTTTTCAATGCCTCAGAATCTTAGGTTCTTGTTGTTCGCGCATGCCTAATTGTCAAAGTGAGGATTTTTCAAAATGGCTGAGTTGAACATTTTCTCGCATGCTGGCTGAAAATGTCAATAAATGGCGTATGCTAACGGCTAATCAGCTTTATTTGTTCGCTAAATGCTAGAACAATACTAACTCCAACATGGGATTATGCATTTGTTGCAAACTGAGCCATTGCTCTCCGAAGGAGTTCAAAGGAAAATGTACATGTATGGACTATAATCTGTCTATTTACACAGACAGTTCCATGAGCAAGGTTCAGCCATGACCCAAGACTGAATGCGCAATAGCTCCTACCTGGCCTGCAAACACCGCCTCTTTTACCGCTGCCCAAAGTGGCTTGGCACACTGAGTGGTAGAGTAAGAGTTGATTTTTAGGGGCTACCTAAAGAACAATTTGCGCAAATCTGGGCCATGCTTCTTACAATAAAGCAAACAAAATAATGACATGCACGCTGCTATTGAAGAGGGCAGTGCGACTGGGCCCTGGTTCGAAACATTTGCCTAAAATGTTAAGAAACCCCAGTGATCTCTCTGTTCTAGTGTTTCCATTCTCGTATTTTGTTTTAATGTTTTGGTGATTTTACGAGATAACCTTTGCTCTTGTGACCCTGTAGAATGTGCTTTAGGGAGCATAATAATGTCTGAGGCAAAGATACTCTCAGATGTTCTTCATCTGGCTCGTTTGCCGTGATTTTCGATTCACCAACAAACAGTTCTCACATTCGCAGCTTTTGTTCTTGGGTGTTTTTTGTACGCTTTAATTTCATCATGGTGAAATTGCTGTAGATGGTCCCCAACTCTTGGACAGAGGTGGAAAATCCAGGGGTCAGAAAGTAAAAATTCTGCCAAGTTTTTCTCCCTCGCACAGAATGAGCTGATCACTCATATTAGCTTTATCTCCTGGCAGAAGTAAATCAGGTGGTTGGAATAAAGTTCTGGGGAGGATTTTACTTTTTGAACCTGGACTTTCCACCTCTGCTCTTGGGCACCATGATGTTTGGGACAGTTGATGCATGCTGCTGGCAGTGGTGTTGGTTTTCCCTCTGGTGAATGAATCCCCTCTGCTCCAGTGCAATGATGGATACACTGTGCTGTAAGAGACAGCGTCTTTTGGTTAAGACTTTAAAGCGAGGTCCTGACTCTCTGTGGTTATTAAAGATCCCTTGACACTGTTCGGCAAGAGGGAGTTCCCCAATGTCTTTCAACCTGCTACCTAATGATTGCTTGACTTAATTGGCTATGCAAATTGTTTGTTCTCTATTTTCCACCTCAGCTGTTGTGTGGTTAGCGTTTTGGCGCAAAATGGCTGCTGTCGCGTCACTTAGGTGGGTGTTTCACATTGATGGTGGTGAGATGATATTCCTCTGTATGATTGTTAATCACTTTGAGGTTCTACAAGAAGATACCATATAAATGCAAGATTCATTCATTAATTCTAGGCTTTTTGATAGACTTTGGAGTCTGTTGGGGTTTATCGACATGAGAAACGGATTTGTGCCAGTTAAAGATGAGGAAGCTATTATGAGCTGAGAAATGAAAGTAGTCAGAAACTTTGACCAAACTATAGGTTTGCCTAAATCAACTATTTGGAACATAAGTGGAGATAAAAGCAGTGATATGTGTGCGATTTATAAAGGGCCTGATAGACTAAGTAAGACTTCTACAGCTGGTGGCAACAATTGCCAGATTTGAAAATGAATGGGATGCAGACTTAAATGAATGGGACTTGAGAATTTTTAAACGTGGAATGGGGAGAGAACTTTGGAAGTTTGAAGTATAGTGAATCATCACGGTGCAAATAAATCAAGACAACAATAAATTCCTCTGAATCTGGCAACACTGTTGGTTGCCAACTTGTGCTCACCATAATGAAGGTCCTCCGACTACCTGTCTGGTGAATTTGAAATGCTCTTTGTGAGGCTGGTGTGGAAGTGTGAGAAAATAGTAGAAAACTTCACAGAATGGTACTATAGAGACGGGTCATTCTGTGTCAGATCTGACAGAATGAGGGAAAGGTATTGTTCAACGGCTCAGACTTTGTTAAAACTTGTTGAATATTTTATTTGGGACCAAAAACTATTCTGTAAAAAACATTTTGTCTAAATATTGAAAATTTCATATTTTTTTTCACCCCTGGGAAATTTGGAATTTTCATACTGCAAAAAGTGCCTCAGCTGAGAAGCCATTTTTTGGTTCAATATCTTCAGAAATGTAATCCTTAGAGTCCTGATATTTGATGTGCACACAGATAAAATTGATTTCTCCAGGAATAAACATTTGAAAGACACAAATTAAGGCCAGGTTTTTATTTTTGTCAAAATACCCCCCTGAATTCATATATGTATATATGTAAGTATGTATGTAATTTTGATATTTTTCCGTAAAATACAATCTTTCATTGATTTTATAAAGACTTTTCTGAGTTCTAACATCAGCAGTATCAGAGATATAGCAAGTGTGGCAAGCTAAGGGTCAAAATTTTCACTATTTTGACAGGCCAAAATAATGATGTGGACTCTTTTGTAGGATCATAATGTTTTATGTAGAAAGAGGCGTATATGTGGTCATTTTTTGTACACAGTGACAAGTTGCAACCATGTTGTCTGCATATTTAAATTTAACAAGATACGAGATAGGCCTTCAGCTTACCATACTTTCCCTAATTTTTATTAACATGCCGGAATGGAGATGCAACAGATTCCTCCATTGGACCATGTAAGCTGGGGTGAAAGTGGTCTGTTCTGATGTTTATTCCAACTGCAAAGGTACAAGGTATCTTTGTTTTAATGTTTAAATTTAAGAAATTTAATGTATTTCAGTTGTAGCCATATGTTTTACAGCTGCACATATATATAGAGATAATTTTGATATCTTTTTCCATCAGCCCAGGTAATCATTGTATAAAAAAGTCAACAAAAATTAATCAAGTGATACTTCTGAAACTCTTGGTCAAAACATGCTTCATCTGATCTGACAATATCTGATGTCACATAGTGTGATGATATCAACTTTCCTGATACATGGCAAGTCTTTGGTAGTTAAAAACCAAAGAATTTAAAACAGGCTACAGGTTGTAATCTGTCATTGGGTACTGATAGGGCTAGGCAATAAATTTATCAATATAATTTTATGCACAAGTTCTGCCGGCATGGGGCGGACTGATGAACTTATGCCTTTTGTTTTCCGTGAATCATAACTGATGCAGTCTCGAACAAACGGCTGCCAGAAATCAGAGGCCATATGACATGCTTCTGTAAAATAACTTCACTGACTTCAGTGTTTATCAGCAACGTGCTGAACAGCGCGACTTTAAGGTCTACAGAATCATCACATTTTAACCAACAATTGCTCTCACCCTGCTCCCATTTACTTTGCTCAATTTGCAATCAAACAGTCGTCAGTGACAAAGCTGAAGGGATGCAGGATGTCAGGGTGAACTTCATGCACCCGAGTGGGCCAGCTGTCTCCTTCACGTGGCCTCTATCAGATGATATCGTTTGGGTAAGAAATGTGCATGTTCTGTGCACCATCCCGGCACCAGCTACCAGAAGTAGGGGAAGACGGTATACACTGGACAGGAAAACAACATGATCAACAGTGAAACAGCTTTTGAGCACTTTTAGTTCAGCATCCATCACCTGCCAAAGTTGCCGCGCTGTACAATGATGTGTTTAAATAAAGAATCGGGTTTCTTGTGATTGTACTAGCTGATCAGTTCAGTTTGTCTTCAGTGATCCATGCAAGAACATGCAAACAAAGAAATTCAGCTGGCCATACTTTCCCCATCTCATATCTTGTTAAATTTGAATGGGTCATTCCATATGAAATCAACCGGGGCTCCCAGTGTCATGGTTTTGGATTTCCCTTAAATTCTGGTAGAATGTTGTACTTGGGGCCAAATGAAGAAATGCCAAGTTTTAGCTCAATACCCCCAGCGCTTTTCATTTTCTGGGGGGTCAAAAAAGTGGGCGTGGCACCCTCAGATGCAGCAAAATGAATTATAGCCATTTTCATGGGGCCATAACTCTAAAACTAATACAGATATGGACTTCATTTTTTCAGGAATTGTAAATTGTTTACTTACGGAAGATTAATAAGTAAAAGGAACCACATTAACCAATTCATGTCTATGCTGTTGTCGTTCAAAAACAGGCAGAACCCAAAATTTGGCACATTTCAGGTGGCCCTTTCACCTGAACGGAATGAGAAATCTCAAAATATAATGTCTCCTAGTCTTAGTGCACATACTCAGGTCTCCATTGGAACATTGATATCTTGTATGTATTTTGCAGTTGTTCTGTGGTGGGGGCAATTATGACCCCCTGTCTTGGGGGGGTAACCCATTTTCAGGCCATTTTTTTTTTTTTTCAATGGGAGTATCCTCCGATTTTTATGGGATCTATATCATTAGAAAGCTCTTTGTCTTTACTTTCACCACAAACAAGTTTTAAAGTGGTCTCTCAATGGCTTCATGATTAAAATTGTGTCCAAAAGTTGCACGTTTTATGGTTTTTGTGCACAATGTGTTTGTACCTTTTTCATACATATTCATGTGCAAAATCAGCACATTTCAGAGGACATTGCAATCTCTACCAAAAATTTTAGGTATTTACTGTGTCACTCATTAGATGGCACCACGACCCGGTGCTCTAATTTGGGGGCAGCACATGGCCTCAAGAGATATTATGGCTTCAACTTCCAATCCTCCGCTTGATCCACTCCCCTGTACTGTTGGAAAAGTCAGCTGGTCTACAGATGACTGTCATCGAAAGACATAAAATGCAAGGTATGTTTCTTAAAAATGAGGTACCCTGGTCTTAAATGCTTTTTTATGCACTCTTCATGGATCAAGATGACTCATTTTATTGAAAGTCAAGGAATAGTTGTGCAAGAAAACCTGCTCGTGATGATGGCAAACCGATGCGGTCTCTGTCTCAAGTTCATTTTGCAGAAGATGTTCATCAATACCAGTGTCTTTTTGAACCTCGATAAAGTGACTCCAATGACTCTTGTAATTAGGAGTTCTTTTTTGCCCAGGATCGAAGGCAGAAAGCATTTTCAGTCAAAGTTTTCTGAAAATCAAAATGAAAGCAGTTGAGGAAAGACCACTTTCTGATCATCAGCTCAGTTGTTCAGGTCTGCAGTCCATAGTGGTAGGTATCAACATAGTATGTGAACTGTATAGAGCCTAAATGTGTCTATACATGTACTTTCACTTTCACCGGGTTCCTCATTTGTAAGAAAATTGCCTTGCATTTTATGTCTTTCGATGACCGTCATCTGTAGACCTGCTGACTTTTCCAACAGTACAGGGGAGTGGATCAAGCGGAGGATTGGAAGTTGAAGCCATAATATTTCTTGAGGCCATGTGCTGCCCCCAAATTAGAGCACCGGGTCGTGGTGCCATCTAATGAGTGACACAGTAAATACCTAAAATTGTCAATGGAGATTGCAATGTCTTCTGAAATGTGCTGATTTTGTACATAAATATTTATGAAAAAGGTACAAACACACTGTGCACGAAAACCATAAAAAGTGCAACTTTTGGATACAATTTTAATAATGAAGCAATTGAGAGACCACTTTAAAACTTGTTTGTGGTGAAAGTACAGACAAAGAGCTTTATAATGATATAGGTCCCATAAAAATCAGAGGATACTCCCATTGAGAAAAAACGGCCCGAAAATGGGTTACCCCCCAAGACAGGGGGTCATAATTGCCCCCACCACAGAACAACCGCAAAATATATACAAGATATCAATGTTCCAATGGAGACCTGAGTATGTGCACTTACAATAAGAGACATAACATTTTGAGATTTCTCATTCTGTTCAGGTGAAAGGGCCACCTGAAATGTGCCAAATTTTGGGTTCTGCCTGTTTTTGAATGACAACAGCATAGACATGAATTGGTTAATTTTGTTCCTTTTACTTGTAGATTGTTTACTTATGGAGGGTTAATAATTCCTGAAAAAATGAAGTCCATATCTTTTTTAGTTTTTGAGGTATGGCCCCATGAAAATGGCTATAATTCATTTTGCCGCATCTGAGGGTGCCACGCCCACTTTTTTGACATCCTCCCCCCCCCAGAAAATGAAAAGCGCTGGGGGTATTGAGCTAAAACTTAGCATTTCTTCATTTGGCCCCAAGTACAACATTCTATTAAAATTTAAAAGAAATCCATGACCATGACACTAGGAAGTTCCTGGAATTTGGTTGATTTCATATGGAATGACCCGAATATGAAGACAACATGATTGCAACTTGTAACTTTGTACATAAAATGACCACATATAGGCGCCTGTTGACACAAAATTTCATGGTCCTATTACAGAGTCCATATTGCTATTTTGGCATGTCAAAACAGTGAAAATTTTGATCCTTTGCTTGCCATACTTGTCCTATCTCTGATTCTGCTGATGTTAGAGCTCTAAAAAGCTGCTGTAAAATCAAGAGACTGTATTTTCAGGGTGAAAAAAATCACAATTTCCTTTTATAAACGCTGGGGGGTATTTTGGGCCCCCAATACCATCCTTGTTTGAAATTTTGCATTTTGTGCCATTTTCAGGGACAAATAATGGAAAAACCTGATGTTTATGTGAACCTTTCAAATGATCCGTGTGGAAACAATTTTATCTGTGTGCACATAAAATTTCAGGACTCCAGGGATTATATTTCTGGAGATATTGAACCTTTAAATATGGCTTCTCAGCTAAGGTGCTTTTTCCAATGTGAAAATTCCAAATTTCACGGGATTGAAGCAGTTTGCTTAGAAGTAACAATAAGAGCCTGCAGAGTTCTAGAAGAAGATCTTACACGTGGATGACGTTTACCTGTGCCACAGTGATGCCAAGAATGGAATTTGGAGAGGTGGCCAAAAGGAACTCGTCAAGATCCAAAGCACCTGAGAAATACGTTGGTGGCAGTGTAAGGGTTTGGGCTTAAGGGCTGGCCTTGGTACTATTGCACTTGTCTTTACTGATTATTTAATGGCTGATAGTGATGGAATGAGTTGTGAGGTGTTCCGAAACATTTTAAGTGCTCTTGTTCAATCGGCTGTTTCAACATGTTGGCTAGTTCTGCATCCTGGAGCAGGACAATGATATCGAGTGCACGCCACTGAAAGCATTTTGCAAAGTCAAAGACTGAAAGGTTTTTTTGACTGACCAAGTCATTCGCCAAATCTGAATCCAACTGAATTTGAGTTCGGTATGCTGAGAAGGAAGATAAAGAATACTTGTCCGTGAAAGAAGCAGGAACTCAAGATGGCCGCAGCACAGGCCTGGCAGAGAATCAACAGGGAAGACCTTTGGCACCTGGTCATGTCTGTGGTTCACAGACTTCAAGAATTCATCGTGCCGAAGCACATTTATATCTGTCAAACATTATGGTGCCCTGAAATGGTGAGCAAGGTTTAAGAAACACTGTCATTTCTACATGCTGAAAACCAACATGTTGAAATCATTCCCTTTAATAAAAGTTGAGAATGTGTAGCGTAGCCAGTTTAACTAATTGCCTTATTACATGCCTATTTTTTCTTATTTGAGGAGCCTAATGTGAAGTGATGTATCTTTTGTACTAAATATTATGGAGTTATATGTATGATCTTTCACATCGTGTTTAGCCATTTGTTAGGGTGTCAGCTAAAATGAAGTTCCAGTGTCACTAACCGAAACTAAGCAGGATTCGGCAGCTTCTTTAAATGTTATTATGAGTCAATAGCGGATTACAGAGGATATTTCAGACTTAGGTTTTAGAAGTCGGGATCCAGAGGATTGTACGAAAGCTGGTTTTGGCCCGTACGCTCTCCCTGTACTGATTGTCATTGCATGCGGACTGTGATCTGGTTAAAATGATTAATTAGCTCTTCATGCCAGTGTCCAATTCACTTAATGTTTCAGAATACAGAAAAAATGCAGTATTTGTTCTCCCGGGATGTGATGTAGTCATCAGCTGTAATACATGGGGTGATCAAGAAATGTATCCTAAAATATCAGATCACGTATATGATTTGGCTCATTAATAATTTTGTGTTAAAGCTCTGGAATACACTCCAGAAATTGATACAGCTCTTTTTGCCAACCACAGCCTTTGACAAGGAGTGGCCTTTTCCTGGCATAAGTCGGTGTCTGGTCCTTATGCGTTATACAACGACTTTCCAAATCAATGGGAAGTAATCACAGGGGTATATTGATTACCTCCTCAAAAAAGTTCCATTAGATTCGGGTGGTTTTTTTTTTTCTACTTAAGTTTCTATAATTACTTTCTGGCCTCTTTATCTCCTGGTTGTTCCCTTCTGCTCCTTTCACACATGACCATTCGTACTCAAATGCTTATCCAGCGGCCACCGTATCCTCTGACATTTCGGGGAAGAAACGCAAAAGCCGGCTTCCGTATCCCTCCGTTTCTGAATCTGCCAGCAGAACCACGCCGCCCTGAATTCAGAACTCTATTACCTCCCCGCTGTTGGAGAACAGTTCTTCCCTCGAGTGCAACTGTGTGCACCTTGCACTGTTTCCGGCATGGAAATGCCGAGTGACAGTGACGCCAATTTTAGCTTCAGTGCTGCAAGCTCAACTGTGGGAACGTTGCATGCTCGACAGGTTTTGTGCCTCTGTGTGTAACGAGCACGTGCGACACATACGGATCGTTCATGTTCGCACAAGTTGCTCTCACTGTAGGGCAGAGTGGAGACTCAATCAAGACCCCTCGCTAATGTGTTTCCCTGGACTGCATGTCCTCCTTAAGTTGCAGAATTTAGGAATGGACTAATGCACCCAGGTTCTTATTTTAAATCCTAATCATCCCTTGTATTTTTCCTAATATCAATTTTCAGGTGCAAACACTGAAAATGGAATTATTATATCCCTGTTCCAATAAGTGTAATGGAAATGCAATTTCTGTCCTCCCTCTCAACAGTGCCTGTAGTTTAACAGGTTGTGTTTGGTGCACATATGAGCCCTCAGACACTTGACATTCCTGTAGCTCACTGATGTCACATCTCCGGACGACCCCGGAATCTGACGTGTGTGTGTGTGTGTGTGTGTTCGCGTGTGTGTGTGTGTCCCCTCCCCACAGGTAAGGGGTGCCCCCGCCATCGCCATCGTTGGGTGCCTGAGCCTGGCAGTGGAGCTACAGGCCGGGGGTGGTGGAGAGGACCTGGTCTCCTTCATCCAGGACTCCCTCAGTCACCTGACCTCCGCCCGCCCCACCGCCGTCAACATGGGCCGAGCCGCCCGGGAGCTGATGGAGTTCACCGAGAACGAGAGCATGGACAAGGGCACTGAGCAACTGAGAGAGAGGTATGGAGGGAGAAAGAGAGAGAGAGAGATTACTGTATGGACAAGGGCGGAGCAGCTGAGAATGGTATGACAAGAGAGAGAGGGAGGGAGGGAGGGAGACAGTGAGAGAGAGGAGGATTGATGTATAGACCAGGGCCCTGAACCGCTGAGAGAGGTATGGAGAGAGAGAGAGACGGGGAGGGATGGAGAGAGGGATGAGTGTATGGACCAGGGCCCTGAGCAGCTGAGAGAGGTATGGAGATGGAGAGAGGGACAAACCCAGAGAGAAGAGGAGAGAACTCAACTGTTGAGAAATGGATGCAGTGTGAAGAGATGGAGTCATTCTTTACTGATGGTCCCTACATTGTTACTGCAGTCATGTTTCCACCCACCCATTTTAATGCGCATTTTGAATTTGCGCTTCAAAAAACCTGAATGGAGACACCCAAAATGCGCATCAACTCGAAATGGCGCATCATTTTTTTATGCGCAAAAAGGAGGTGGAGAATTAGCTGTGTCGATAAAGATAAATGCGATTTAGTGCAGTGGAAACCGGTAAGCGAACAAGTTATGCAAATAAATTACGTCTGCTAACTACGTCATTTTTGCTTGCTCACGTTCCCCTGTGTGGGGTGGGCGACGAGGCGCTGGTGTCTGAAATCTGGTCCCCCCACGGCTGCGTGCATGTGGTGTACTGTTACCTTATTAGCAAACTAGCTAGTTAGTTTGCTACCTCGCTACCTTGGTGTGCTAGCAATTACGTTAAAGAGTTCGTTATCACTTTAGCTAGCTAGCTAGTGGTTAATACAGTAGAACCGAACTGTAACCTTTTTAACAAGCTAGCTGCTAGCTCGTTTGTTTTCCTTTTTGTTCGTTGCGCTCATTGACGTCATCGCTTGCGCAGTCTTCTTCTGCAGAGACTATGGCAACTGACTCGAGAATTGGCGCCACCAATGGCACCTACGTCTTATATTGTGAAACAGAAGCGCATAACTAGTGGATGGAAACGCTCAGAAATGTGCATTTTCTTTTGCAGCATTTACGAAAATGCGCTTAAGATTTGCAGTGCAGTTGGATGGAAACACAGCTTGTGACTGTTGTTGTTCCCCTACACTTTGGCAGTGTGCATTTGGAAATGCGTTTGGCCAACTAGTCATCTAAATTTGAATTTCAGAGATTGGAAAGTAATGTGAACTTAAGCAGATCAGAGAGTTCCAGGGAGATGGGAAGAGTTGTCAGAGAGAGAGAGAGAGCGAGTAGGACGAGAAATGGAGAGATTACAGAGTGCTAGAGCCTTTGCACGTAGAAACGCGCTGATCGATAGGGTCGCTGTTAGCTCTGAGAATCTGATCGCTGGGGCTCATATGAAAACCGAGCGTGTCGGATCCCCGGGTCTCACCGAGGAGGTGGATTTGGAGACAAGGCCTTGGCAGGAACTGGCCAGCTTGTATTTCCAGGAAAAGGACCCGAATGGTGCCTCTGCAGAAAAATCAATGAGTGATTAAAGAAAAGAATACCGAGTCCAATTACACCAAGCTGCCGTTTGAAAATACGATACGCCATGTTGAGATTTTTTTTTTTTTTTTTTGAGTAAATATAAAGGCCAACCACAGTTTGTTGTTATTACTCATAACACGCACAGGTAATGTGTCAGTTGGGGTTTGCAGTGTCATGGAGAGCAGTTCAAAAATGATCGGGCCGTGTAATGCGCTCAGTCAGTGAATTAGAGCAGGGTTGCCATGGAAATTCAGCAGCGTACTCTCAAGATTTTCTGTCAAACGGAAGCGCTAACGAGTAAGCCACAGGGCCCGACACCTTTTCTCACTCGTCTGATGGGTTATTTTCGACTTTGCCGCTTATTTGCTTCCGTTAGCTTGTGACAGCTTTTAATGATCAACCTGGGATTTGTTGAAGTGTTTTTTTTTTTTTTTCCTCCGCCCTGTGATACAGGAGTGAGCCGCACTGGAACATTTTTGCACACTTGCGGCAGTTAAACATGTCGGCTGGGTGCGTGGTGAGGAGAAGGCCGTGCTGGTGCTGGTTTTAGAAGGCACAGGTGCGGAGAGCGGTCTGCTCTCGGTCAGAGCTGTAGTGCCTTCTTTCACACCTGTGACACGTCAGGACGGCGAGAGAGAGAGTGAAGGGGGGGGGTGGAGGGATTAGAAATGAGCAGCTTGATAAGAAGAGGGATGGAGAGAGTGTGAAGGAATGAGTGAAAGGAGATGATGGTAGCTTCACAGAGGTGAAATGGTTTTATGTAACCCAAATATAATGTATACAATGGGCTCCAAAATTACTGGCACCCTGACTGGCAATGCGCAAACAATACTTAAATTCTAAAAAAATATATTAATAGACAAACTCTAAATGTCATCATGTGAGAATACTGTACTATATTAATTTTCCAATGGAATGAACCAAAATCATTTACTGATTTAATTAAAAATTAATTTCCTCCAAATTGAGGTTTCACAATTAATGGCCCCCCCCCTAAAGATTATTGTAAATAAAATCTACTAAAATAAATCCAGGTATTAAATTCCACTTAAAGTTTTATCGTAAGTGTTAAAGAACTATATTGAGCCATTGCATCACTTCCTGTTTCACTTGGGTATAAAGATGAAGTAGCATGCATGCGATATCCCCTTGTCATCCAACACCATGAAGAAAACAAAACAAATATCAGTTCAAAAGAGGCAGATGGTCATTGACCTTTATAAATCGGGGAAGGCTACAAGAAGATTCACAAACAATTGAATATGCCACTGAGCACTTTCAGGGCATTTATTTGAAAATTCCAAGGGTATGGAACTGTTGAATACCTCAAGGGCAGAGGTTACAACTGCATTTTGCCCCCCAGGATACTGAGGAGGATGCTGAGAGAAGCAACAAAATCCCCAAGAATCACTGAGAAGGAATTGCTGGTCTTGGTGGCATCTTGTGGTCACCAGGCTTTGAAAAGGACCATCAGGTGCCACCTCCACAACCACTGGCTCTTTGCAAGGGTTGCCAGAAGTAAGGCTTTTCTGACCAGAAGACACAGACGCAAGGGCTTGAGTTCGCCAAATGTCATTTACATTATGACTGGAGCAAAGTGCTTTGATCAGATGAGACCAAAATTGCACGTTTCCGTCAGATACAGCATTGGCATGTTTGGCGTTGAAACGGATGCATACAAGGAGAAGCGCCTCATACAGTCATGTTTTGGGGCTTTTTTAATTCAGGAGGTTCAGGGGCACTGGTTAAGATTAATGGCATGATGAATTCCACCAAGTGTCAGGATATTTTGGCTGACAATCTGGTTGCCTCCTGCCAGAAGGCTGGGACTTGGCCGTAGGTGGACTTTCCAACAAGACAATGACCCAGAGCATACCTCAAGATCCACACAGAAATGTTTCCGTGACGACAAAATCAACATTCTGCAAGGGCCATCTCAGTCGCCAGACCTCAATCCAATTAAAGACCTGTGGGCTGATTTGAAGAGGGCAGTTGATAAACGCAAACCCAAGAATGTAATGGAACTTGAAAGGATCTGTTTAGAGGAATGGTCTAAATTCCCCCCAAATATGGGCCTTAACCTTGTCAAAAATTACGGGAAAAGACTTTAAGCTGTTATCCTTGCCATAGGTGGTTGCAGTAAGTACTAAATTAAGGTTGCCAATAATTATGAAACCTTGATTTTTGTTGAAATGTATTTTAGTATTAAATAATATGATTTTGGTTGTTTCCATCGACACATTAATAAAGAATTTTACACATGTTGGTATGGTCCGTTTCTTTGTAATCATATTGTTTATATTTTTTGTATTGTTGGTGCATTGCCAGTCAGGGGTGCCAGTAATTTTGGGGCCCACTGAATACAAACGCACACACACAGTAACTCAAAACAAGCCAATAGTTTCCACGTAAAAAATCTAACTGAACTTAAAAAAACGTATGTATTAAAGTATTATCATATTTTGGGACTGAAACACTGATTAGGAAAGACTCTTTTTGCAGTTTGTTCGAAATGCACGCGATATACCCCATGGTAATGGTCTTATCTCACAGTGATGATTATAAACACACTGATTCCTACTCCAATGGGTAACGCATACATGACTTACCCACAATGCAGGTGGTCTTATGTCCCCTTCTTTCTCTCCTTCCGGTGTCCCGTAGCGTGATTGGCTGGATCGAGGAAATGCTGGAGAAGGACGTCAACGACAACAGGAAGATCGGGAACTTCGGGGCGCAGCACATCCTGTCTGGGGTCCCGCGGGACTCCGTCACCATCCTTACACACTGCAACACGGGCTCGCTGGCTACGGCGGGATACGGCACCGCCCTCGGTGAGGACTGTTGATTGGGCAATAGCTGAGGGCAAAGTGCGTGAGGGCGTGGCTTTAGATTTTCCGCTGAGAGGAGATGGAAATCAGTGTTCCCTCTGCATTGGAAAAAGTGTACCGGCCAGCCCAGATCATTGCACCATTGTAAGCCAGTCATTTTAGACCCTTAATTTAATGCTCCCAGCGTTCCCTTGTGGAGGGTTTTTGGAGGGAAATTTCTCCCTGTTTCATTTGATGTATTCCAACACTATTATTTGTCTTCAGTACAGTATAGGCCAAGGCTTGACAAAAGTCTGTTGCTTTAGTTCTGTCTCTCCGCATGACATTTCACCATTCGGATATATTTGGAAGGCAGCAGGCTGGTAATACATACACTGCTTCACTTTTTTCTGAGTAGCAGTGTTATATAGACCTGAATGAACAAATTAGTGTCAAAAGCAATCAGGTTGTTACCGAAATACAGGAGATGGAGCATGAAATTTTAATGTTCCCACGTGGAAACACTGGGATAGTGGAAACCAAAATATACCTAAAATATGTGACCATGCTATTGCTAAAAGAAACTGATGTTTGATTTATCTCTATGAAATTTGGCTGAATTTGGTCAATGGTTAGTATATGTGGGAGAATGAAGGTTAATATTATTGAAATTTCTCCACGTTTTTCAGCAGTTATTGCTGTCATTTGTTTGCTGTGCTATTGGTCCTGCAGGTGTGCTTACAGTTTGTACTCTAACCAGCTACATACCTAGATGACCAGTGTGTATTGTGGTCTTCTTTTATTTCAGCTCATTACATAGACTTCATTTACAGCAGCAGAGCTTCACTTGTATAACCACAGTATTAGCTTTTCATCAATGATAGGTGCACTGTCCGCAGCTCATGAATTTATCAGCAAAGCCAGGTCTTATAAATGATCAGGCTAATGAATTATTGAAGAGCTGGAGCTTACGTAGAATCCTGAAACTAACTGTGCGGCTGTGCTTGAGGGCTACTCTTAAATCTCCATCAGATGTGGTCTCTACACCTGCTACAGTATTACAGACAAGCATTGCATCCATTCAGTGGAGGGCCAGTAGCCCTGTAGAAAGTTTTATCCAAGTTTTACAAACGCTCTTTAACCATCAATGCCCTTTTCATTGAAGCAGAATTGCTCGGTTTGTTTATACCTGCACTGCACTGTGCAACGCCCAGCACCGTCCTAAATCTGTAACACGGACAGTTAAAAAGAGCTCTAGTACTCAGTGTTTCATTCAATGCATTTTTCCTGCCAACCCAGAAATCCTGTCCGATATATCCCCCCCCTCCCAAAGTGCCTTATTTAAAGGAGCAGTATTACGATCACTGTGCATGTTCACAACATTGAGCAAAGTAAATCTGCTCGACTGCAAGTCAAAATCTACTTCTATCCTTGCAAATTTGTCTTGTTTTGCATTCTATTTATATATTTTAGTTGCTCAGGCATTATGCTTTTTATTTTAAGGAGTTTTCACTGCCAATTTTAGGATTCAAAGTGCTATTTTAGCACTTTTGCCAAAGGATATAAATAATGTAAACTGGTTTGCCAATTGCCAGTAATCATTGAAGAAGAAGGTATTCTTCATATCTTTCAGCGAAAGCACTATTTGAATCCTGTTTCAATTGCAGTTTGAATCCTCAAATTCCCATAGAAAACTCCTGAATATAAAAAGCATAATGTTTGAGTACCGGTAACTAAAATATGAAAATAGAATGCAAAACGAAAACGGAATGGCAAGGATGGAATCATATTTTGTCTTCCAGTCAAGCAGATTCACTTTGTTAGGAGGTAAGTTGTGAGCATGAGCAGTAATCGTGACACGGCTCCTTCAAAACTGAATGAGAGTGCTTCATTCAAGGCCGTCGCTTGATTCCTGAAGACTTTGGATCTTTTAAGTGAAATCCATCCTCTCCGTTGTTTGCTGCCTGTTTTTCTCTCTAAATGGTGTAGGAAACACTGCTACGTTTGGCTTTGTGAGGTGCTTTCCACACACCACTGCTCCCACGGCAAAGAAAAAAGTGTATCTCTCGGAGCCCTTTAGATTTGTGCTCTCAGATTAATGAATGGGACGGCAGGCAGTACTTTTATACACTCATGTTGATTGAGGACCGCGAAATAAGTTTGTGTATTTATTACGTGAGAGAGGGCTGAGAAGACAAAATGCATTCAGGGCTGGTGGTGTGTGTGTGTGTGTGTGTGTGTGTGTGTGTGTGTGTGTGAGAGACTGTGCCCGTGTGTCATAGTGGATCGGAGCTGTAGGTTCGGAGATCCTGCCTGTGTTGTATGACCCCGTGCGTTTCGCAAAAAAATTTTGTCCTGGCTTCCCGTGTGTTACGGAGGTATGCGTGTGTGTGTGTGTGTGTGTGTGTGTGTATGTGTGAGTGAGTGAGATTGAGTGCGTTTTGTGTATGGATGAGTGTTTTGTTTTGTACAGTTATGTATGGGTTGTTGTATGTTGTGCATAGTTGTGTGTAAGAGGGTGTTGGTTGTGTATAGCAGTGTATGTCAATGGCTTGTTGTGTATAGGTGTGTGCAAGTGGGTGTTTTATGTTTAGTTAAGTGTAAGGGTTATTGTGTTGCGTTGTGTACCCATTTGTCGATTCTTGTTCTACTCCCTCGTCTATTCTTGCTGAAGGAGGATTGTCATCTGTTTGTCTGTCGTGTGTGGTTGCGTAAGTGCCCTGCTTTTGTAACTCCGTATGTATTGTGTGTATGGGTGTGTGTATTTCTGTTTGTGTCTGTGTATGTGTGTGTGTTATTGTAGTTAATGGCTGTGTGCATGCCCTGCATTGTCCTAACCCCACCGTTATACGCTGTCTCCTGCAGGTGTGGTGCGTTCCCTGCATGCACTGGGACGTCTGAAGCGGGTTTACTGCACTGAGACTCGGCCCTATAACCAAGGAGCTCGGCTGACGGCATATGAGGCAGTGGCAGAGGGCTTCCCAGCGACCCTCATCACCGACAGCATGGCCGCCCTCGCCATGAGGGAGCGGGGCATCACGGGTCAGCAGTGCACAAGGGCTCTGTGTTCATGATAAGGGCTGTCTGTGTTTGTGCGCTCCTGTGTGGTTACTGTGTGTGCCTGCACGTGAGTTTGTATGTTTTTGTGTTTGTGCATGTGTGTGAGCACCTGCATGTCTGTTTCCATGTGCGCCCTTGTGTGTGTGTGTGTGTGTGTGTGTGTGTGTGTTTTCATTGGCATTTATGTGTGTGTGTGTGTGTTTTTTTATGCATTTCCATGTCAGTGTGTGTGATGTCATGATGTTTGCTTGTGTGTGTCAAAGGGACAATTATATAATTTATTTATTTATTTAATTAATTCTTTATGCTAAGCAAATTGGATTTGAAAACAATGATTATGATGCTAAGTCGACACTCGACAGTATTTGTGGGATTTTTACACCCATATCATCGTGTGAAAGGCATTCCCGCATTCTTTTTATACAGTGTCACTGTCCGAATACTTTTGGACTGTAGTCGTTGCTCTGCGGCTCTGGCTTTTCCATAGTATTTGGCTTGATACATCACTAGCACACGCAAAACCAACTAGATGACCAATAACTCGTCAAGATGTAACTTTTCCTCCAATCACTGGCCGTGTTATTGGCTATGCGTTTGCTGAAAGGTTTTGTTATCAGTAGCTGTGTTTCCATCCAACTTGTATCGCAAATCTGAAGCGAATTTTCGTTAATGCGGCAAAAGGAAAAGCGCATTTGTGCACGTTTCCATCCACTTCAGTTATGCGCTTTTGTTTTACGGGATAAGCCGTACGTGCCGTTAGGTGGCGCTAATTCTCGATCCAATTGCCAATGCTTCTGCAGAAGAAGAAAGCGCACGCTATGACGTCAATAAGCGCGACGAACGAATGGGAAAGCTGGTGGCGAAAACGAATGAAAGTAATCACTTAAGCTAATGGTTACGAAGTCTTTAATGTTGCAGCCAGCACAGTAGTGTAAGGTCACAGTTCGCTTCTACTGTATTAACCAATAGCTAGCTAAAGTGATCACGAACTCTAACGTTATAGCTAGCACAAGGTAGCAAACTAGCTAGCTAGCTTGCCAACGTAGGCAAGCAAAATTGACGTAGATACTAAACGTCATCATTTATTTGCATAACTTGTTCGCTAACCCGTTTCCACTGCACTAAAACGCATTTATTTTTATGGATACGGAAAATTTTCCACCCCCTCCTTGCGCAAAAAAAATTGATGCGATATTTCGAGTTGATGCGCATTTTGGCCGTTTCCACTCAGGTTTTTTTAAGTGCAAAATCAAAATGCGCATTAAAATAGGTGGATGGAAACACAGCTAGTGTTTGTGAATTAGACACAAAGTGCATTGCATGGCCCTCCTCCCTCACATGCCTAATCTGTTTTAATTCATTCGGCGGCTAGCGGTCGTGGTGGGTGCGGACCGGGTCGTCGCCAATGGAGACACAGCCAACAAAGTGGGCACCTACCAGCTGGCCATTGCCGCAAAGCACCATGGGATACCCTTCTACGTGGCGGCCCCCAGCACGTCGTGCGACCTCAGCCTGGAGAGCGGAAGGGATATCGTGATTGAGGAGCGTCCCGCGGAGGAACTAACCAGCATCAACGGCGTTCCCGTCGCAGCCTCAGGTACGAGAGAAGTCCTTGAATTCTCCGATTCACAGCGGGGTTGAGAAAAGCATACGTGGATTGTGGAATCGCTGCTTTCGCACACAATATTTTAGTTCTGCGCAGTAGGAAAATGTGAAGCCCTTTCTATGGATGTTGGCCCAGTGAGGCTTATCCACCAATTGCGTGAGGTACCGCGATTTGCCACTGATGCAGAACGTCACTGATTGGACCTCAACTTATTGCAGTATTAACCAAATTACACCATACCTAAACAAATTGTGACGGGGGGAGACATTGCAGAAAAAAAAACATGAATCGCAGCTACATTCTCTTGTGGGATTAATTGATTGTTTACCTATCGTATTTTTCCAGCCCTCCAGGGTCAGGCCCTACATTGGGGGATGTCCCTGACTGAGTGAGTGGAGTGACTGAGTGAGTGACTGAGTGGACTGACTGAGTCTTTAACTGACTGACTCAGTGACTGACGGACTGATTGACTGGCTAATTGACTGATTCGCCGAGTTACACCATCGGTTGGCTAGTTGAGTGTACTTTCCCGATTTGGACGTCGCTTATTGCCTACAATTTCACACATAGACCATCAATGGTCCAGCTGTGTACAGGGTTTTGACCTAGCCGTGTTACCATGGACTTACACTGACTATGATGGCTGATAAGCTTACTCAGTCTGGAGCTGTAGCAGCACTTCTGAGCATCAATAAAACAATGATGTATGAACCCCTTTGCGCAGATGTAGATGCTAGCATCCGTAAATTCTGAAATTTAATTCCTAAACAATTCCGTAATTGAATTTCCAAATGTTTAGCATCATTGAAATAATTTTCCGAAGTCTCTGTGACACACGTACTGAGTTATAAAGCTTAAATTGGCTCATGCACACAGGAAAAATTGGCTAAATTTTGTATTCTGCGCAAGCGGGTCAAGAAGCTGAGGGGGTCGAGGTAAAGCAGCTGGTTTAGTTTGCGTGTCCTGGGTTACAGGAGACTGACCACGCTTCAGCAGGGAGATGGATAGTGGTGAAGTTATGCCCTTATTGGCACATTTAGACAGTGCATGCCCCCTCCATCCGGATTCTTGATTGATCAGGGCAGTAGAAAGCTGTTGTGTCAGTGCTTAATTAATCCTGACAAGGCTCGTATACCTGCGCCCAGCGTCGAGAGGATTGCTTCAAATTAATTAAAACGCCCCATTTAACGGCTTCATCGATCCTGGGAATCTAGAGCCAATTTAAACAGGGACAGATGTCGCCGGCCTCCTTGGTGGGGGAATCCATGGGTGGAATTGTGGGTAAAAATGGGGAGGGAAAGGCTCGACCGTGTAACGTATCCTCCGGCATGGCTTCCTGTGTGTTTTTAAATCATTATGTACCAAACTGTGACTTATACCTTTAGTTTAAATTGTATAACCTCTGCTGTGCTTCCTAATCTATCTTTATCACGCACCCTCGCTCTCTACTGTCTAAATCATCCCCCCTCTCGCTCCTTCCCTCCCTCCCCCCCTCTCTCTCTCTCCCTTCCTCCCTCTCTCTCTCTTTCTCTCTCTCCCTCTCTCCCTCCCTCCCTCTCTCACTCTCCCTCTCCCTCTCTCTCACTCCCTTTCTCTCTCTCCATCTCTCCCTTTTTCTCTCTCTCCCTCCCTCCCTTTTTCTGTCTCTCTCTCCTTCTCCCTCCCCTTCCCTCTCCCTCTCACTCCCTCCCTCCCCCCCTCTTGCTCTCTCTCCCCATCCCTCCCTCCCTCTCTTTCTCCCTCTCTCTCTCTCTCTCTCTCTCTCTCTCTCTCTCTCTCTCTCCCTCCCTGTTTGCAGGTATAGATGTATGGAACCCAGCGTTTGATGTCACCCCTCACCAGCTTATCACAGGGGGGATCATCACTGAGCTGGGCGTTTTCCTGCCCTCCGAGCTGCAGGCGGCACTGACAGGGCGCCTCACTGCCCTTTAGAGACCCCTGCTGGCAGCCGATCGCAACTGCGCCTGGATCCTCCTCTCACACCTCTTGCTGCATTCACTGGCACAGTGGAACCCATGTGCACGCACGCACACACACACACACACACACACTTTATCACCGCGTACACTTGTGTGCGAAATTATGCGCCATGATACTGACACACACACACAATCACACACACCCTATCCCTCCCTCCTCTTTCCTTCACTCCTCTCTTGTCTGTCTTCTCCTTTCTCTTCCTCCACAGACGTCTTGAATTCATGTCCATGCTCAGATCGATTCCCTCGCTCTCTCCATCCAGCTATCCTTCAGTCCACAGAAATCTCTCCAGTACAGCTGTGTAGATAATGAAGTAGCATTAGTTCTATCCTCAACAGAAGAGCCATACAAGGAAGAGTGACTGACCCTAAACTTCTCCGCTCCAAACTCATCTTAAAGTTGTGTCACTGGCAGCTTCATCCTAAAGTGTTCAGAAGTCAGGTGTCGGGTGCAGAAATCCTTTCAAGGATTCTAAGTGCTTCAGGCTAGATTTCATGTTTTCAGAGTGGAATAATTTTTCTTAGAGGCCTTCTGTAAGGTTCCTGGCAAATGCTAAGGATATCGTTGATGAAGGAACAATTCACATTTGTAGGCAAAATCTGGCTTTGTGGCTTCCAAGTGCATTATAAAGTTGGTGAAATGCCGACTAGCGGAAACTAGGCCTCATTTTTGTTGAGAATTTGAAGTTCTCTTTCCCCCGTAGTTTCAGACAAGCTGTATTCAGATAAAACCTGAGTCAAATTGTGGGCAACATTGGCCTTTGATGTAAAAATGTCTCCCCTCAATTTGCATCCCTTTTGACACATGGATTTTATTAGGTTTTATTCCACTTTGTCATTTCTGTGGAAACAAGCAAGCCGTTTTCAACACTGGCGTTGTATATCTTGCTGCTAGGACAGGCAGACAGCTGCTTCTGTGACGAATGCCTGTTGGCTTGTCTGCCGAACTTGTCCGCAGGATTCAAGATGCATGTATTTCCTTTGTTAATCAGCACATCTTGTAATGGAAAAAACAGTGTTCATATTGACATCTTAGAGGTTTATATAAATTGTATGAAAACATATTCGAACATAAATTTTTAATTCATAGCTGTTGGAATTTCGAATGTCAAAAGCAAGGAATATGGAGTGTGTCATATATTTATTATTCATGTGCTGGCTTTTCATTTGTTATGTTGGTTTTTACCAAGGGTTAAAATGCATTTTTCTATTTTTGTTTAGTATGAAGTATGCCAGATGTGCTGCGGCACCATTCAAGTTCATTTGTAAATATATATATGTTCAATAGTAGTGTAAAGAATGTGCAATTGTCTTAAAACTAACATAATGCCAAATTAAGTATTAATCAATGTAGTGAAATGGGTCATGGAAGAAATTATGAAATTATACCAAACCAAAATGTTACATTAACATTTGATTTTTCTTTTTGCCTTCATAGAAACTTTTTATAGAACTGTTTTTGATGAGACGGTAAGCATTTTTAAAAACCACAGCCCAAAAACTGTTACTGAATTCTAAGGCAGCCTAGAGCATTTGGAATGAAATGAGACAAAAGCAGCTCTTACTGAGAACTTTCCCGATCCCAGGCCAGCTGTAACTGAAGAGAGGAGCATTTTGGGAATTGTAGTCTTTCCCTCTCTGCGATGTGCATCCTCTGTATGCAGTAGAAGGACCCGCACAGTGTACTGAATGTCTTGGGCTTTGCCCCAGGTGTCTGTGCAACTCACTGCCAACCGCAACATGGACAGACAGAGGGACGGTGTCATCGCTGCCTTATGCCAGACAGTCATAGATGGGAGGGCAGGACAAACGGAGAGAGAGACCAATCAGACATGCCAACAGACTGGCAAAGCGTGAATTAGAGGTTGGGACCCAGGCTTACTGACGGACACTGATGTACTCACACATGCAAACCCTCTCATGCGAGTGCGTTCCTATGTACACGTACTCATAAGTACTCATAACTCACGCACTTATTGATGCCCTTTCAATTCATAAGTTCTTACCCACACACACTTATTTGCACGTGCACATACATACAAGTGTGCTCACTAAGACTTAATTATTCAGTCAAGTCAGTGTTGTCACTTTCATGCATTTACTCAAACACAGCTGCTTATTCACACTATTGCACACTGTCATACACGGGGGGGTTACGGGAACTCAGGCTGGACGGACTAGGGCTGGCTGGTAAATAGTTATGCCCACTGGCTGCGTGAATATCAGCAGAGAGATCAGGTGGAGTTTCAGCTGTGGAGTTCGTCAAGAAGAACTCTTCCTTCTGTTAACCCCTGCCTGGGCGCTGAGTATTAACAGAAAACTCCAATAGCCCAGCTCATCACATATCTCACATACAACACCCACAGCGCACTGAAGGTGCTAGAACCACTCAGCGTTCCAGAACCTTCCTAGAAGCAGGCAGTCATCAAAAAAAAAAAAAAAAAAAAGTAAAAATTATTGTGTCAGAGCATGGGGAGGGAGGGTTCTAATCAAGACTTCTGTGTCTTTTTGTTTTAGTTTGAGAAGCGATGAACGGGGACAGAATCATACGAGGAGAATAATGTAGCAACTTTGTCGCCAGTCCGTGTTGAATAGTTTGTTTCATTTTACGGTACAGGAAATTGTTTATTATCATGATGGCTATTCTTTGGCTGTGGTCATATTTGTGTGATTATTGGTGGTGAGCTGTTGTCGAAGAGCATGACTGAGAGGCCCCTGTCACAATACTGAGCAGTTCCATTTTGCTAATGCGCTTGCATTTACCCTAGAAATTTCCCTCTTGGACTTTTCTTTTGCCTGTCTGTTACAGCTTCTAATTTCAGTAAAATTAGAGGTCACGCAATGTTAGTCTGTAGGACTTCCTGCTTATCTGACCATCCACCTTGATTTTGCGATGCTCGGTAAGTTACTCCACTGGGGCTACAGTCCATCATGTCTCATGTGGAAACTTGTATACCTACCCCAAATTTTCTCGCTTTGGTTCTGTCATTGAATTGGCCAGATTTGGCTTAACCCCTTTTCGCAGATACAGACGCCGGCGTCCGTAAATTTCCGAAATTTAATTCTTAAATAATTCTGTAATTGAATTTCCAAATGTCTTGCTTTACTAGAATAATTTTCCACAGTCTCTGTGACAAAAGTACTGAATTATAAAGCCTAAATAGGCTCATGCAAAACAGGAAAAAATGGCATTATTTGTATTTTGCGCAAAGGGGTTAATGTGTAGATCTTTTTTGCAAATTGCATCTGCCTACTCCCAGGAGATGGATATATGATACGATGCTCTTCTGCTCTTTGTATGGCCCTTAAATATCGTCACACAATGCCAGTTTCAGACTGCAAAGCCATTGCAGTTTGCTATTTTTCCTCAGAGAGTTATTCAGTGTGAGAGTCTTCAATCCTGGGTTAAACCGGGACCTTTAAAACTGTGGGAGATGTGGCTGAATGTCTTGTGACAAAGGCTTCTCCATTTATAGTTATTAACCACAACAGGGTTCAGTTTTGTATTCTGTGGAAATGGTTAAAGCTGGATGTTTTTTTTAAAAAAAGTATATCGATATATGCTGTATTCTGCATACATAAAGAAAGAAATGCCTTTCATGTCAAATCAAATAAAGAACTGGAAACAAAATGCCCTCATGCTGAACTTGCCGGTGTTGTTTGTGCAGTTCTTAAGAATTATTTATTTCCTTAGCTGCATATTTACTTACTTATTCAAATATTCATGCGAGGAATTTTTAAAATAACTGCTTTGGTCACATATGCACAGTATAAACAGTATTTTGGGGCATCTTCCAATATGCCCACTTAAATCAAAACTTTGTTCTGTGTACCTACAGTTGAGGGAAATATGTGGAAATAATTTATGTCATCTGCCTTGGTCGAGTATTTGTGAAAATGCCGTCATGAGTAGGATATATACCGATCAACCGTAATGTTAAAACCACTGGCCTAATATCCTCAAACTATTTCTGAACAATACTTGTGGTGAGGTGAAGTGCATTATCCTGTTGAAAAAGGCTATGACCATCAGTAACTACTGTTGCCCTGAAGGGCTGTATTTGGCCTGGAACAATATTCAGATTGGTGGTACGCGTGAAAGTAACCGCTACATGAATGCCAGGACCTGCCTCCACTGACTTGCCTTCTTTCCATAGTGCATCCTGGTGCTTTCTCTTCCTCAGGTAAACAAAGCGCACACACCTGGCCATCCACATGATGTAAATGAGGACATGATTTTTCAGACCTGGGGCATATTCAAGATTGTGGGGTTGAGCGATAGCCTGCGATTTCTTGCCTCTTGAAAAATTAAATTACGTTTGGTCTGACGAAGACAAACGCGAACATCTGCGAACAGTCTCGCCTTGCTTTTCAAGATGGCGTCCGGTATTGTCACAGCTTGTTCAATGGAATTGGATGCAAACCTTAGTTGGCATCCATGTTGGAAAACGCACAAGAACTCGCAAGCCCTTCAAAACTTCGGAGTCTTCCCTCGAGAGACGTTAGCGTTAGACCCTTTGATCTTGAACGTGCCCCAGGCCACCTTCCTCCGTTGCTCCATGGTCGAATTCAGATTCTCAAGTGTCCATTGTAGACGCTTTTGGTGGTGGACAGGGATCTGCTTGGCCACTGTGATCGGCCATGTAACAGCAAGCTGCATGCTATTGTGTTATCAGACACCTTTCTTTTATAGCCAGTATTAACATTTTCAGCAGGTTGTACTACTGTGGCCCTCCTGTGGGATTGGACCAGATGGGTTGGCCCTCGCTCCCTGCTTGCATCAATGAGCCTTGGACCTTCATACCCTGACGCCAGCTCAACAGTTTGCCGGTGGTCCGTCTTTGGGCCACTGTCGATGGGGACTAATCACTGCATACCGTGATCACCCCCACAAGACCTGCTCTTTAGGAGATGCTCCAAACTGATCATCTTCTCATCACTATCTGGCCCTTGTCAAATTTGCTCTGATCCCAATTTTCCTGCTTCCAAGACATCATCCTCAAGAACTGACTCTGCACTTGCATCCTCGTATATTCCACCCCTTGACAGGTGCCATAATAGACCTGTCTGTGATATGTATGTTGTGTTTGATCTGTTTTGTCAGGAGCATAAATAAGCAGTTAATTTTAATATGCAATGTTTCGTGGAAAAAAAAATGCAGCTTAATTATTCCTGTTCCTTCAGGCTGTAACTGCCCATGGAATCTTGGGTAAACGCTTCTGTCAGTCCATCTGTATCCCACAATGCACTACCCCAACGACATATTTTTAGGTTGAGGGTTTCAGGAGGAAATATCATGGCGCAAGGAAAACCGAAATTTAAAGCCCAGCGACCGGGAGGAGCGAAAAAACAACAGCAAAATAAGCAGAAGGGACCCAAGAAAGGAGGTAAATTAGATCTGTTGGCAGAGGGAATTTCTACAAACCAAAACCTGGCTGTCTTTCGATATAGTAAAATAACGACACGGGTAGCCGCCATTTTGGCTCAAAATTTTACTTAATATAAGTAAACTGAAGCGTTCGGTTCCACGAATTTGCAATCAATTGCGAGCCAAAATGGAGACAGGCGTGCTAACATGCAAGCATGAAGTTAACTAGCGAGATGGCTAGCTTGCAGTTCATTTGTTGACTAGTTTTAATCCATGGTTGAGACTGGCCTAAATATTGTCACAAAACTGCTTATCTTGCTATTTGTGCGTAGTAATACGTGACGATATCATTGAGGGTATTCTTTTCCTGTAGCTGAGCAGAAAATGCTAAGTTAACGAACTAAGTCTGCAATGTCTGGATATAACTTTAATGTGTGCTGGAATGGGTCGACGCTGTTTCCTCAGGGAGAATAATCGCCCCCAAAAAAACACAAGTGGTACAACAACAGAAGCTGAAAAAGGTGAGATCCCTGCTTTGCTCTCTTTTCCCGTCCAGGTTGCTCTTTACGCGCGTGTATGTTCTCAATCACATGGGTGTTAGCTGATCAGATTTACGTAGCTCAGTATTCATCCTGTCTCAAGCCTCGTGCTTTAATATGCTACCCCTCCCCATGCTGTCGTCAGCGCCGTCTGAACCGTCACATTAAACCCAATGAAATGTTAACTAAAGCCTTAGCTGCCAGTTAATGTTAATCATGATTAGTCTTACATCCAGTAAACCTTGACGTTACATTGCTTTACTTTATCATGTAGGTCCAGTTTCTCAGGCATTAATTAAACGTAGTCCTGACCTGAACGGAGTTTTGTATGGCAATTCTCGATTCAAAATTGAATTTAGACCAGAATTAAGTTTGAGATGAGTCTGTAAAACTGGCCCATAGTGTTTTGCCCTTTTTTTAACTTTTAGCCAAGTTGTACTGTAACAGTTTTGAATCCTTTATGAAGAGTACAGTATTTATGTCAGCTAGCTTAATGGAATCAACCTGAAACTTCTTTTACCTTGGCCTGCTTATGTTTTTGTTGTCCTGGGATGAGGGTTTATCGCCAAAGACCCTTATTTACCTGGATAAAGTTTCTGAGTAGAGCAGGGCCATAAAATCACGATCCTTGAGGTCCAAGAACTGCTGAGTTTCCTCCCTCCCTTTACCTAAGAGTCTGGTGTGAAGACAGTTTGGCCAACGGAAGCAATAATCTACCACTTAATTAGTTAGTTACCTGGGGAAAAGGAAAACCATGGTTGGATTTGGATTTGAGGTACAGATGAGTTGAATCCTGGAGTCGAGCTCGGAACCGGTGATTTTACTCCAGTCCACATTTTAGTTTTTGAAGGGTGCCATGTTTTCTTTATTCATTAATTGGGTTTTGTGATCTACTGCAACTGCCCCTGGGGCCTGTGTCGCAAAGGAGTATCTCTAGATTAGGCTTCTCATGCTTTGAGAAACACTCAGAACCCTCGCAGTCTGGAACATGGACTGATATGTCCCAGGTTTGTTTGCGCTGTTGAGTGCTCTTGCTTTGTCATACAGGATGTCTTTCCAAATACTTAAAAAAAAAAGCCCCCCCAAAAAAAAAAAAAAACAAATCTAAATGGCTAGGGAGGAGTGGACAGTTGGAAGATGCATTTTGAGTACAGAGTGCACCCTGGCCGTGGTTTGCGTCCTGTTACCCGATCTCTAATTTAATGCTGTTATTACCTACTGTTACCCTGCAGGGCCTGGAGGTGGCGATCAGGAATAAGATTGAGCAGGAGGTGACGCAAAGAGCTAGCTCTTCTCTACATAAGAAGCTGAGCATTGTCAAAAGCAAAGAGGGGCAGAGCTCGGGCCCCCCGCGTCCTGCAGCCTCATCTACAAAGTAGTTGTCCGCTGCTATGGCCCACTGCAGCCCCACTAAGCAGACTGGACTGGAGCACTGATGGTGCACTACTTGCTTTGACCACCAGGGGACAGCAATTAAGAATTAATTTGTTGAACTAAGCAAACTGGAGAGCATGGGAAAAATTGGAAATTATTTTCTTGGAAGGTCTGGTATATGGTTGAAAAATGTAAAATTGTTACCCAATGCACAGAAAGTATGATTCATGAATATATTTGTAACAACGCAAGGTTTCAGTTTCTGGCAAAAAAAAATATCTTTTTCGCGTAGGGCCCTGGTTGACAGCTTTATCAATAAAATGACTTGTTCGCTGTGCTCATAATATTCTTGACCAATAAAATCACTCATTGATTGTGGATTCAAGTGCATTTTAATGATGGGAAAATTCATAATTATTTAGAAACAAATTCACTGTGCTCAATCCACTGAAGTGTTTTTTTTTTATAATGAAGCCTCCCCCCAAATATGGATAGAAGTGTTTTAATTACGTGTATTTTGGATTAATTACTGCTTGTGTTGAATCCTTTCAACAAATGTATTAAAGTATATGTTATATCTTTTCAAAACATGGGATCTGAAATAATGATATTTTTCAAATACACTTTTTCTGTAGAGTAAAAGTAAAATTCTGAATGGCGTATGTGTATATAGTGCCCTTTTCTTACTGGGTTTGAAGAAATTTGGTTCATGTTTATATGGTCACATGTAGTGCTTCCAGTGTCTGCAGTAGTGCACACTGCACACAGTGACTGCACTGCACATTGGGTATTTATTTATTCATTCACTTAGTCCAGTGCCTGGCAAACAAAAAAAAAAAAAGTAGCACTCTAATATTTTGTTGGACTGCCTTTAGTTTTAAGGTGGGCATTCATGATGGCATTATTTCAAGAATGTTATGCTGTGTCACAACATTCATTTCAGTGCAGAGTTGCATTAGTTTTTTGGCCGAGATCTTGTATTGACAACGAGAGTTGAACTACTTTGTGAAGGCTTCTCCAGCAAATTCCAAGGACTTTCATTGGGTTAATACTGTGCTGGACAGTTATTAACCCATTTCCTGTGATTTCAACAATCTTGTATGTTGTTTTCTGTCTTTGACGTTGGCCAGTATTTTGCCCCCTCAAACAAAGTAAAAAATTTTCCACTGCCACAGGATACATATTCCCTCATGGGAGCTGAACACCACATCCATTTGGATGAAAATAATTGTTGCCAGCTTAAGCATATCAATCACTGCAATAATGATCTAATCATGGGCTGTTAAGTATATTTGTATTTAAATCCAAAGAGCAACTTTTTTTGGCCAGGCAGTGCAGTGGCCTGGAGAGGTCTAGCACTGGCGTGTAGAGTCTGTTGATCTTCTGAAGTTAAGCCAGGCCTGTCCCCTTAGTAGCCTGGTATGCTCGTAGCAATGATTTTTAAATTGGTCAAAGCCATATCAGTCCTCCAGCGGAGAGCAGAGAGAGGAGGCTGCCATGGGAGTGTCTGGTAAGGTTGTAGATCAGACGAGCTGCAGCATTACTGGATCGACTGCAGGGGTCTAATGACAAAAGCCAGAAGGCCTATTAAGAGTTAGTTGCAGCTGTCCAGGTGGGACAGCACCATGCTTAGAGGAGAAGTCCCATAGGTGTTCAAGAAAGGGACAGATTCTCCTGATGCCATACAGGAAGAATGTGCATGCTCAGCTTCTCTGGAGGGGGGGGCAGTCTATTAAAAATCACTAGTCTAACGTACCTTGCATTAGATATCAAAGATGCCGAAAGGTGGTCTGCCGAGACTGGATTCCAGGACGAGAGAGGGGGGATAATGGATAAATATCACCTCTGGTTTACCTGGTTTAAGCTCAAGATGGTGGCCATCCATCCTGCTTTGGATGTCCCTCCAGGATGCAGAGACCTCCACATCAGGTAGTGAAAGGGGGAGAAAAAGTTGAGTGTCGTCAGTATAGCTGTTCAGTCGAACCATGAAAGGGAATCGCAGGACTGAGAGAATCTGTGTTAAGCGAGAAGACAAGAAGACCCAGGATTGAGCCTTGGGGTACTCCTGTAGCAAGGAGAGGAGTTGCTGATACTGCACCACTCCAGGAAAGCTGAAGCGGTCAATTTGAGAGATAAGACTGGATGCAGTGAAGGGCTGTACCACAGATACCTGTTGCTGCCAAAGAGGGCAGGAAGATGGGGAAGTCAACATTATCAAAAGCTGCAGACAGGTCAGAGAGGATCAAGATGGAGGAAAAAGAGGCTGATCTCCAATGGAGAGAAGTGTATATAAATCTTTAACTTGGATTTGTGGATTCAGTGATGTTGGCTGACAGGTTTTCTGACTTCCATTACAGTTGCAAAACTGTTCTTCAGACCGTGACGTCTGAAGGATCGGAGTTCGTACACATTCAGAAGTGGTTTTGTACCCTGCTCTTTATTTAGTCTGTGCTTGTGCATTTGTGTCATATTTAGATTTTATGATTTGACACTCTGTGGTTCAGTGTTGAACTCCCTCCTTGTCATAATAATATTGAAGGGAGTCTCCCTGAAGGAGACGACAGCACATTATCCCGTTTGGTATTTGAATATGAACCACTATTTAGTTCTTGGGTTTAGTGCATGTGTGTCAGTGTTCATAGCAGCCAACAGATGGTTTATGTGGGCTGTTGTCATTCCCAGTGGCACTTTTGCAGGCTCTAGGACTTTTAGACTGTCTGACTTTCTGCATAAAGATCCCAGTTAAACTGGAAGAACTGCCATTTTCCTCTGTCATGTATCCTTTAAGCCCAGGCCTTTTTGTGCTTATGGCCGTTGCAGTCTTTATCAAACCTCTACATCTGAAGGCTAGATTGTCACTAATTACTGTGTGACTTTGGAGACCCGCTGGGATATTGGTGAGTAACGTAGACTCACTACATTTGGTGTGACATTATCATTGAGCGATGAGGTGTTCTTTTTTAATAACCCATTAAATTTGTTACTACTTAAAACATGTCTTAAAAAAAACAGTACAAAAAGGTCACACTAAAATATCACATTTAAAGTGTGATGTTATTGAATTCTAAACTACAGAGAATTTTTAATGGCTCATGTTTGAACTTTTATCCCAGGGTACTATAGTTTTAAATTCTATCATCAACAGTGTGACACTGTTCTCTAGGGCTCTAGGGCCTCTATTTGATACTGTACTGCTGTCTGCCTTCAGAGAAGCTGGTGAAGAGCAGTTTAGAATGCCGCCCTACCCGTCAAGTGCGAACGGAACCTGTCCAATGTTGTTAATTGTTTAATGGAGCAGAATGAGGTTCGTTAAGGGCTCAGCACTGAGTCAAGGTCAGCTTTGAGAGTTCGTGCCTCGCGTCCCAAATTGGTCACACACTCAACATGATATTTTCATTCCATTAAGTTCCACTTGCTCTGAGAGTTAATATTTGTGTCAATGACAATAACAACCATGCACAATAGTGACCATGAAATAATGGAACTGTGCATGTGTGCACTTGTGTCTGTATGAGTTTGTGTGTGTTTTTGAGTCATTCCTGATTCTGCTGTCCCATTTGCTGCTCAGAAGTAGAGCAAGAAATTGTACCCTGTGATCAAGGGTTGTCATGTGTATGTGTGCGTGAGTGTGCGTAAGGCTGTGCAGGTGCTTACACTGAGTTCTCTAGCTCAAGCCTGTATGTTGACACTTCTGGCTGGTCTTCTCTTGATGTGAAATGCCAACAATATTTATTTCAAACTCTGACAAGGACAAGCGGGGCACAGCCGCGACAGAGCATGACCCTTCTCTTGCCAAGTGGGAGTCAGAACTGTACAGCCCACAAAATGTTGCCCTTCTGCCATATCTACACATCTGCTGTTTGCAAAGTCAGAGCAGGAGGTGAGTCCACAGATAAGTAAGACTTTCTGCATAACCTTTCAACTGAAGGCTGTTTTGTGCTGTAACATTAGACCATTCAGCCAGTGTGGGCACAGTGAAATGGATTACAAATTTCTAACTGCTCTGAAAGTGTGCAGAAATAAAGACAGATAATGTATTGTATTGGCAGCTAAAACATAATTACTAACATCCCTGAAGATTTAACTTAGAGCCTCTTACAGGTACATGATTTAAAAAAAAAAAAAATTCCATGTATTTGCCCGAAACAGATACAACAGTAGAACATGGTTTAAAAAATACACTAGACTTATCTGCCAGATGCATTCTGCCAAAATATACAGAGCAAACTGAGTGATCAGAAGAGCTGGCACATTAAATGAGGTATTTACTGTAAAGGTATCAAAAGGTTGCATCCATTTATTTGTACATGCTGCCATTGAAATGTAAATTCTGTGTCCCCGCTAGTCAATAGCCATACATTGCACTAAAGCAGAAATTGTAGACTAAAATATTAACACCATAAATTCAAACTCAATTCCATATCAAGAAAAAGATTACATGGCATTTCTCTACCAGCCTTAGAAAACAGTTCTAAAGCCAGATTCACAAAATAAAAACAATCTGAAGTTCGGTGTTCTTTGCACTGTAACAAAGAGCAACACAGCTAAGATTATGACCATCACCTTGAATATATTGCTTTCTGACCTTAATATGAAATATCCTTAGCCTAATGTGACACACATAGTGACCTTGTGATGAGATATTACATACATTATTACGCCAGCCACAAGCAACTGTAGAAAGTATCGCGAGTTAGCAGGCTGCCATTTGTACTCCAGCACTGCAGAGGGTGAGGTTTCAATGAACTCTCAGTGTCCCTGAGCAGTAGGATGAACGCAGGAATCGTGGGAAGGAATCTTTGGCCATCAGTGAGAATATGCTCTGCTGGGCCTTGTCGAAGGTGTCAGACTTTGGCTCCTTGATCATGCTGGTAAGGGCCTCTCTGGTTTCTGCATCCAAATTCACCTGCTCACACAAAAACCACAGAATAAGTATTAGCAAACATGCAGAGCTTGAATGTGGGAACGTCTCTCTGGGTCCAGAAATATATTCTCCATTTATTTTGGCTGTTCAATTTTCTTTTAAATTAACGTTTTGATTATCGTTGGTCTTTAATGGTTTACCATCTATTCCTGGATTGGACGCTGCCAACCCAACTTTCGAAGTGTAAGGTTTCCAAGCCATGTTGGTCAATATTTTATTTTGATGTATTTTTTTTATTTTTTCTTTTTTTAGCAATTTTTCAGAAAAGCTTTGATACATTTTACATTTCTTTCGATAGTCTTTTTCCACAAAGGCTAATCCAGGAGCATTTCAGCATCCAAAGTTCATGCTAATGTCTCCTTCCTTTTTGCTTATACATACTCACTCTTGAGCTCACGGTGCTTTGTTTTCCTACCCCTAAACATCTATCCTCTTCATCCTCACTGCTCATTTTTACTCCTCCTTTCATTGATACGGGGGGGTTAGTTTACTGTAGTTCACTCGGCCACTGGTGCCACAAAGCACATTTCCCATCATACTCCTTAAAAACCATGAATCGCTCTATGGTAGAATGATGAAATTTCTTCATACTAAATGAATTATTCTCCTCCTGATAAAAATTTTTTGTGTATCCAGCAAAAAGTTGTGAGACTTTTAAAAATGCCTATTTATCCATTCTCATCAGAGTAAACACTGCACATGCTCAGCAGTGCATTTTCTCCATTGAACTTATGAAACGTTGTCCTGTGGGGGCTAGCTACCGGGTGTAACTTAAAATTAGCTTGACCTAACATTATGCTTAGTGCACACTAGAGGATTTTCAAACATAAATCGCTGATTCTAAAAATGCGGGAGACCACACACAACAACAGATTTAACTGATTTTTAAAAGGTCTATTTTCAAAGTACAAACCAGACTGTTCAGTCACTCAAAACTTCTATACTAAATGAGAGAGGTGATTCCTGGGACTTTATGGATCTCACAAAAACTGGCGTGTTCAAACACCTCGCCATGTCTCATGCAACCGGACAGTAATTCAGGCCAACTGTCAGTTTTTTGTGTGTGCTATTTGTTTTGTCAAAAAATGATGCCGTAAGTGAACATTTCCTTGATTTCAATGATTGCCAAGACCATAATACAGTTATTAGTGGATACATTAAAAATAAATGGCATGATAACCGTATTTTTAATTTGATTCTTGTGTAGCACTGTATCCAACATTACATATGTTTTTGCCATAAGCAAGTTTCTTATGACATGCCATGTTTTACACCTATGAACTGGGCTTGATTAACCTCGTTGCACAGAATACAAATAATGGCAATTTTTCCTGTTATGCATGAACCTATTAGGCTTTATAACTCAGTCTTTGTGTCACAGAGACTGTGGAAAATTATTCCAGTGAAGCAAGACATTTGGAAATTCTATTACAGAGTTATTAAGGAATTAAATTTCGGAATTTACGTATGCCAGTATCTATAGTATATCTGCGCAGAGGAGTTAAAAATTTGATTGCAGAATCAATTGCTTGGGCTGTTTCAAAGGTCTATACACTCCCCTGATGGCAGCCTCCATGAATCAGCCTCTTACACCACTGTCTGCCTGTCATAGGAGCCAACAGGAAAAGCTGACTCTGACCAGGATCCCTCCCACCCCATCTTACCTCCTGAGGTGCCTCAGCATTGATGAACTGGCTGTAGATTCTCAGGGCTTTGCTGCTCAGCTGAGTACCGGGGCCGATCCGGTAATCCTCGCAGGCCAGCCAGAACTCGAGGTTCTCTTCACTGAACTCGGAGCGCAGGAACCAGCGAAAAACCTGCTGACCAACTGCATCAGGGGGGGCGGAGTCAGGGGAACGGAGCAGCAGGAAGTGGTGGGGTAGCAAAGGCAAGAGAGTCAGTGAGAGCTTTTCATTTTGCGGACTTTTACTTTCTCACGTCCTCTCTCCTCCCTTGACTTGGAAATTGTTCCCCCTCTGCCATCGTGGAGGAACTTCCAATCCCTTTAATGCACCTCGAGGCTTAGGAGCGAGGAGAGAGGAGGCCTCCGAAGGAGATGAGGGTGAGGAAAACAGGGTTTATTCCACGCGAAAATCTTTTATCAAGCGGCGCGATGTGTAAAAGTCGTTGGGATTTCTCATTCGGCATTTTTGGCTCCTCTGTCCTTGCAACTCTTCCTTGCATCTCCCCCTTTCTCACATCCTCGCTGGGAGGAGTTAGGAAGTAAGGAATAGGCATACACTACCAGTCAAAAGTTTTTGCACACCCTAAGATCATTTCAAGTCTTTATCTTATATGTATGTTTACAACAAAGAAATCACTAGAACCCAATACTTGTTTATTACAAATAATACATTTACAAGAAAAATTCACAAGGAATTCAGCACAGGTTATTAAAATGATCAGCTTGCTATCAATCCCCTGAAGTTGCTTGATAATGAGTAGATCATTTGAATCACTGGTGCTGGAGCAGGGAGAGATCTAAAACATGCAGGACGGGTGGTCCTCCAGGAGAGGTTTGAGAAGCACTGGATCAGACCATCTTTACTGATCTACTTAAATATAGACAAAATGACTGATCCTGGTTTTTCTTAATTTGTTTTGATATATATATAGTTTACTTGTTGGGCTTCAGTTTTCCCCCTTTCTGTTATACCACCAATATGAGATTACACAAGAACAAAATATAAAAAATTGTAACAATTACAGAAAATGTTGGGGTGTGCAAAAACCTTTGACTGGTAGCGCAAGTGAGGGAAGTGAGGAGACACTTTTGCGTGAAGAAAATCTGGGAGAGGCGTTAAAATACATGTCATAGCAGAAAAATAACTGCATTCACTGCAAAAGTCTATCTTAACAAGTGTTTTAGCATCATGAAAAGACTTTCTGCATCATTTCTCACCATGTAGAAAACAGTGGCTCATTTTACGTTACACTTCACTTGACACGTGAAATTTCCAACATATTGCTAAATCTTGAAGTAAACAAACTCACACCTTGTTGGAGGTCTTTGTGGCTTATTTTTAAAGCACTTGCTAAGATTGACATTTTTTTTGTGTGTTATACCTCCGGTACCCAGTCTCAGTTTCAATATAGTAATTTGCTATTCAGCCCACACATTCATGAACTTTGGGTAAATCAAGTTGTTTTTATGTTGCATTAGAGTCACATTTTTTGCAAATGCCGAATAATGACCCTTTTTACTCAGAACTGCCAAAGAAAGTACAGCCATAAAATCATAACATGAAAATGTTGGGTTATTAAGGAAAGCGATTGTTATCGGCATCAGGGCCTGTGGATTTAACTGACAGGGATGGACGGGTGAGTGAGTGGCATTCCTTACTCTTGCTGTTGAGCAGAGATTCCAGATCCTGAAAGTCCTCCTCCTGAGACCTGCAGAACAGGACATGGGTCAATATCACCAGCCCCGCCATACAGTGGCAAAACAACAAAGGTGTAATTATACTGAAGTTCCACCGGGGAAAAACAAAATTACTATTCATACGAAGACAGAACAATCTCATGATCAATACACTGACATAGTGTACTCTGTTAATTCTGACCAGAATTAGGCATTGCCCTGAAGTTATTTTCTGCAAAATCAAAATCAATCTAATTTTATTTCTACAGAGCATTTTACAAATAGTTGTCGCAATATACAGCCCTGGAATCTCAAAGATGCAACCACGGAAAATAGTGGCAAAAATACATTCCCAGGTTGACGTGTTGGTAGAAATTTTGGGAAGAAGGAAGACTCAATCAGGGAGCCCATTGTCCTCTCGCTATCTTGGTGTGCAAGTTAATAGCCTCAAGATAAATTATCAGACCCTCTATCTAGTAAATTCCTTCATATCCTTGCAGCTATGCTTGCTTTTAACCCCTTAATCTCTGATTTATGCTAAAATTTCCCCTTAAGTAGGTTTAAAGTTATGAAAATTTTTTTTTTTTACCTTTTATTGGACTTAGTCACATAGATATTCTGTATCTGCTGGTTAAATATTCAAATCTCGGATGCTGTTTTTATGGCCGCAGCATTACATCAAATAGAAAACATCGTGACCTTGCGCATCATTTTTTACACATTTCTCTGTAATTCAACAGGACATATTTGGGATCTTTGGAAACCTGGGGATCTCCACTAGAATTGAAAATAGACCTTAAGTTCCACAGGTTTGGATAAAGCGCCTGCATTTGAGAAACCCATATGAGGGAAAGCAGAATTAAGGAGTGGAAAGAAAAAAAATCCCAGTTTTTTCTCAGAGTTAGCGGAAGAATATCTTTATATTTAGACAGTGGCACACTGAAGATAGCCATGGTCGAGTGGTAAAAAGGCATTACCTGTGTTTGTGTGTCCGCTCCTGTTTCTCGCCCAGGTGACTGAGCTTCATCCTCATACCCTTCGCCCTGAAACATACCGAGGAGCTGACTCAATTCATACGAGCCAGATGGATAAAAACTGATTGTAGCAGACAAAAAAGGAAAGATAAACATATTCAACCATGCACCCTGGCACAGCCTCGCCTGTCATTTGTCAACATTTATACAAAGTAAAAATTTCAGTTTGACAAACATTACACCAGTTCCACAGATTACGCCATTAGCCCTGGACTATATTCAAGTTTGCCTGGTGATTCTCTGAGCAAAACTTCACATTAAGTGAGGACTAAATTTAATCTGTGCCAGGGTAAGTCACTCATTGATTACAAACAACACAAGATAGAAGTTTACGAGCATGGACATAACATACTAGCGCAAATGAACAAAAATATTAACCCAAATAACAGAAAAAGCATACTTCTCTAAGCATGATGACGGCAGAGAGGATAGTCCCTTGCACATTTGAAATTTGAAGAAAAAAAATGTAACACAAGAAGTCAAAAAGAGAATTTGCAAAGAGGTGTTGGAATCTTCTCTTGATCTGTCTGTGCATGTGGTGTGCTTTTTATATAGACCCTTGTATAACAAGAAATTACTGGAAAAGTGTGGGGGGTGGGGGGGGGCAGGGATGGAAAATCATAATGTGATTAGTGACTGAATGTCCATTAACATATAACAAAGGTAAGGGGTGAACACAATGCACTAACGAATGAGGAGAACTCAGCGTTCGGCGGCTGTTTTGATCCATCTATCATTAACTATGCTGCTATCGATGCAGGTAATAACTGTGGACAATGACAACAGACTTATTCAGCCAGCCGCTGTATTCCATGAATCAGCCTCTGTATTCGCTGAATCAGCCTCTGTGTCATAATGGGAAGATAATGACAGAAAAGCAGGTGTCCCGCCACTACAATAATGGGCAGCCTAATTGCTTGCGCCTTTTGAGCTTGCGCTGGCCACACACCTGCCACATGTCCACATTCTAGTGGCCCACTTTTAGGTCTACATTTTTATAACCAGACCAGTAAATTTGGTATTGCATCATTTAGAGTCAATGCATGCCATGCACTTTGGCAATGTTCCTTTTTTGAAAGAAATTCAGGTAAGAGCTGGAAATGGTCCAGTAGCCAACAGTTAAATAGGTATACTAATCAGCCACAACATTAAAACCGCAGACAGGTGTAGTGATTAATATTATCTTGTTACAATGGCACCCTTGAAAGGATGAAAGGTATTAGACAGCAGGTGAAAAGTCAGTTCTTGATGTATTGGAAACAAGAAAAATGGGCAAGTGTCAGGATTTGAGGGACTTTGACAAGGGCCAAATTGAGATGGTTGGACACATGAGTCAGAGCATTTCCAAAAGCGCAGGTCTCGTGGAGTGTCCCCGCCCCTGTATGCACTGGTTACTACCAACAAAAAAAGAGGTCCAAGGGAAGACAATCGGTGGACCAGCGACAATTTAATTGGCACCCAAGGCTTATTTAAACAAATAGGGTGTGAAGTTAGCCCATGTTGTCCAATTTCACAGAGAAACTATGGTAACACAAATAACTGAGAAAGTTGATGCAAGCTATGAAAGAAAGGTATTTGAACACACAGTTAATCACATATCGCCACACTTGGCTGGTCACAGTCTTCACGCTGACCCCTGTCAACTGCCAGAAGTGTCCTTCAATTTGCATGTGAGCACCTGAACTAGACCACGTATCAATGGAAGGAGGTAGCCTGGTCTGATGAATCATGTTTTCTTTTACATCATCTGGATGGCTGGGTGCGTGTGTATGTGTGCGCGTTGTTAACCAGGAGTAAAGATGGCACCAGGATGCACTATGGGAAGAAGGCAAGCCAGCAGAGGCAGGATAACGATATGGGCAGTGTTCAACAAGGAAACCTTGGGTCCTTGCAGAACAAGTGCACATCCCTTAATGGCACCCCTTGGTGCCAGGCACCACAGGACACCTTCAAAGTTCATGAGGAGTCTGTGCCTCCATGGCTCAGAGCTGTTTTTGAAACAGGAGGATTAGGCTGGTAGTTTTAATGTTGTGGCTAATTGTTGTACCTATTAAGCCATAATGTCACTTGACATCTTGCCACACAGGCCAGTAGAAAACTGCTGTTGCACAGCTAAATCATTTAGTCTCGACACTTTGGAACACATTTAATGAACAGTGAGAACATGCTAGTCTCTCATATCAACTGTTATTGTTCCTCGTGGCTATCAATTGATGAATGAAAAATTCATGAAATCATGAAGTTACAGAGAAGGCCTGCATTCTAAAATGTCTTAAACCGACAATAACGTCATTAGGCTTCACAGTTGCCTCTACCCTTCATGGCATTTCAATTTTTCGTCATGATCATTTGTTTTAAAGAGAAAATAATTTCACTTTCTGGAAAATAAAACGGACAAATTTACATGCGAATTTTGCGCCAGTGTGTGTTGGACTACGCGTGTGATGTATCACTTGTTCAATAAATAAATACATTTTGAAAAATTAAGCTTTGTTGAGATGGTCCACCAGGCAATAGTGATTATCCTAAAATGCTAATAAGCGAGTTTTAACGTATGCCGTATATGCGGACTCGCTGGAATGAAATCCGTACTTATCGGGCCCCAGATTTATTTATGCTTCGGCATTATTTTTGGGACAAATAGTCGACAATAGGAAGTTAGTGGCTGTCTACCAAGCGAGTAGCTTGTTCTCTCGTTTGGGTTTAGGGTGCTCATTGGTCGAGCGCTGTAACTGTATCCTTTCCGTTAGCAAAAGCTAGCTAAATTCTAACATTTTTCTTTTTTTTTAGCAAATCACCCAGACTAGTTCACTATTACGTTTTTCAATAAAACCTTTGCTACACTACTCCCTAAGTTGTTCACTGGAGTCGAAACGATGTAGCACTGCAATTCAGCGACGTTCACTGAATACATACATTTCTGTTCACTGGATTGCTAGCGCTTTGACAGCTAACTTGCGCGCAGCGCACAGAGAGCCTGTTTCTCGTGAGGCAGAGGCACGCAGCTGCGCACAGAGTACGGAGAGGTACGTTGTGCTTTCTTCAATAGAAAATGGTTATGCCCATGGATTTTCTCAGACGATTAAGCAAAACCTAAAATTTTGCCTACCATAGATGACATGTGACGGGCTACATGGCATTAACTGTATTCATGCTTGACAGTTAACTAGCTACAGAAACAAAATATGCACAACCTCTATATTATGTCATAGTACAACTGATGCACGCGATGTAAGTCGACTCCCAGTAGTTTTCGTCTCATGCGTTCTGTCAAATGCTTAAGCTGCTTGCTGAAATGCGATGGCTGAACGGACGTTATGGATTGAGATTATGCTTGATTTCTATTTGACACGTTATTAAAACAGTAAGAATTTAAATCGACCCATGCATGTTCCTGCTTTCGGTCTTTCTAGTTTCCCTGATTTGAATATGTCATTTCCTCACGATGATATAAACTGAAAGAAGCTGCTGGCAACTGGACTTGCATCCTGTGGCGTAAAGGTATCGCTTATGTTCAGAATTTGCCGTAATGTGTCATTGTCTGTATTAATTGCGAAGTCTACTGGGGGAAATATAATAAGAATGAAGAACGAGCCGTCGGCTCTGACACACTGGTCGTATTTACAGGTTATGTATATGCATTGGTGAGGCAAGCTGGTTACAACACGTTTACATGGCTGATCCCCGGGATCGACACCGGGATGGCTGGATCCTGGCACGGTGTCAGGAGAAAGCAGCCGAATCGGATCGACAGAAACGGTATGCTGAACTTTTTGAACAACTGGACCTGAACAAGGACGGGAGGATAGACGTGCATGAACTGCGAGTGTGGTTGACCGCGCGAGGACAAGCCAAGAGCGCAGTAGAGGAGGTAAGGCGCTCATGAAGCTGTCGTCGGAAGGGGCGTTTGTATAGTTGGAACCGTATTTTTATTACTGTATAAATCCATTGAGATCGCCTGGCTGGCACATATACTTATTCTACCTCGATCTGTTGCGTTGCCTTCCTTTTTTTTTTCTGGGTCCATGTTGACACTTCGCGCAAGGGAAGAGAAGGGGTGTGGTTTTGTTTTGGCCGCAATTCGTGGCTCCTGATTTGTCAATTAGTATGACGAATTTGAATGTTGTTATGGTCAGCCTACAAACCACATTCCACACATAACTGCTGTCAGGTTTGTAGGTCGGAGAATCGTTTGAACGAGAAAAATACTATATATGCTAATGTTTCATCCAGCTTACCGATGCCTCAACACTGCACACATTTGAAAGTTCTGACTATCATTTTGGTAAAATAGACCGGAGCAGTCATTTTACCTCACAGAAAGAGAGCATTGAATGTCCTTGGATTACTGGAGTGTGTTTTGAGACTTGTAATGGGGAAATCCATCAGTGACGCATTGAACCTTTTGTTCAAGGTTGCAGAAGGGAAATACTTGTGGATATTGATTTAATAAAAGTAGGATTTTTGTTTATAATATAAGCCCGTATGTTTATGAGACACTTGGAGAGCTTGTATGGATGTTCACTGGCTGTTTGAGCCCAGTGCACTAATATCACAGAACACCTTTTCATACAGATGATTAGCCTTATCCATCTATCCATTCAGTATCTAACCTGCTTATTCTTAGTCAGGGTTACAGGGGAAAGGTACTGGAGCCTGTCCCAACATACAGTGGGCAAAAGGCAGCAACACCACTGGACAGTCCCACACTATTCACCAACACACTCAAAACTGTGGCCAATTGAGAGTCTCCACATTGTTTTAAAAGCATGTCTTTTGGGCTGGAATACCTGGTGGAAGCCCACGCAAGCACAGAGAGAACCTTCAAATGCCACACAGAAAAGCGATGCACTTTATATTTTGCTTTCTTGTGGCTTTATAACTCAATGTAATTTGTCACGTGAACATGATGCTCATAACAAGGACGTTGATTGAGGCTACTCTCCTCTAGTGTTCACGCATGATGTTTCTTGCCTGAGCTAAGCATTTTCCTTGCGCTCATTAAGTATTGCGGGGGCTACTGGATATGTTTCGCAATGTTATCTCTAAGCATCATAACAGGAAATGAGGTTGGAGCTGTTTCCTGGCCCAAGCCAGTCCTCTGGAGAGAAATTTTCTGGGTTGATGGTTGTTATTGGCTCATTAAAGGGTTAAAGGAACTGTGGAGTGCTTCCTGTGATGTATTTTTCCACATTTGTCCACTGTTCTAGATCAGACAGAATCTTTCTGGTGTTGTGCTTGAGGGTGTGATGCTGTGCAAAATTAAGATACAGATTTACTGATCATCATCAGTTGTTGATTGGCTGTTGCAGGGAATAATCTGTGTGCAAAGTGCCGTCTGAGTGATATAAACGTCTGGAATGAGGTATGAGATCCACTGACAGTGCCTGATTTCCCAGGTCAGGTTCTAAAGACTGAATATGCAGTTGGCTCCTCTCTAAGTGAGAGGAAAATTTTTGCCTGTAAAAACATGGAGGGTATTTTTTTGGTATTTTTGAACGAGCCAGTGAAACATGCAAAGACATGCATATACTCTGAGCTGCCCATTTTTGAAAGACACGTTTATCAAGCTAGAAAATTCATCCTCGGTGTAATCCTTATTGGACTCTTGTCAGAGGATGCAACCAAAAGATGAAAAAACTCCATTTTAAGCAGCTGGCAAAATTTTTGTTTCCATAGTGGATATCCTGAAACCCAGGACCTGGGTTCAAAAATACCAAACCTATTGTTTGATGACCTTGTGATTGATTTTTGGCCTTTTCAAGGTGTATTTCGTGCATCTTTCCCAATGTATGCTGGGATAAACTCTTGCCCCCTGCGACCCTCACCTAAAATGAAGGGATTTGATAATGGATAGATTGATTGACCCCCTTTTTGCTGTTTTCCCCAGCACAGATTCTCAAGGCCGACTGCAGTCCATATCTCTGTGCTGCCAAGTCATTCACTTGCTGCCCATTCTCATACTGAAGGCCTTTTGTATGCCTTTGAAATGAGACACACAAGAACAGAGATATGATGATTTCAGGTTAAAACTTGTGTCATGGGTACACAATGTGTCCTGATATACTGTGTATGGTGTCCACATTTTACATGTTTGTGCTTTGGGTATTACTCCTTCTTCAGATGAATAGCAGCTGAATTCCCTGTGGTCATGTGACTTGGGCTTTGGATATCCTGATTATGCTGGTTTTCAGATTGTGTTTTGTCTGATGTATTGGGTTGTGAGTGCTAGCAGTGAGAGGTGCTGATATTGCGTGAAAGTATGTCACCTGTCGTGTTGGGTGGACTGAAGAGCATGTTTGTTCAGACGGATTTATACTGGTGATTTGTGATGTTTTTTGTGCTCTGATATTATCACTCTGGCTGGCTCTCTCTTTCTCTCTCTCTATTTTTCTCACTGTGCGCTGTGTGCTTTCTTTAGAACCCTGTCAATCTGATGACATTTAAACTTCAGCTCCCATTACACACCCCCCACCACCTTCTATGTGACTTACTCTGTTTGTAGGGTAAGGTGTCCCTTTCACCAGAGCCAGGGAAGATGTGTGGCATTCCTCTGGTCCTCTCCAGTTCTCACTAGACCTACTAGAGGAATATATTCATCCTCTATTGGAGTGGGCTGTCAGCCAGGATTGTGGGAGGCTGTGGAGTTTATTATTTGCTTGATTGGAATGTTTTGACTTCATTGGAAAGGATTGTTTCCAGAATCAACTTGAAAGAATTGTATCATTTCTTGCTTACAGTCTGAAAGGTCTTTGAAGACTCTGTGACATCCTAAGTCAGGGCTGTGAGGGTTGCAGTAACTGCAGGCTTTTGTGGGTCTTTTTCCAATTAACTGCTAATTAGCGCTTTGGGAATAAGTTAATTGGACTTTTTACGCCAATCGGTGTCTTAAATTAATTATCATTGCAATAATACTGCAAAAGTTTGCAGAAACTGCAGCCCTCAATGACTGGAGATTCACACCCCTGACCTAAGTTGTCAGTTATTTACAAAACAGTTGGCATGGTCAAAAAAGCACCAGAGACTGACGAGGACAGGAGTTTGTGTTTATTTTGGGGTCATGTGACTCCTCCGGTGCCTCCTGACCTGTGCGTTCACCTCGATTCAGTCAAAGTGGAAGCCTCTCTTGGAAGCAGCACATGCACAGTATGAAGTGGAACATTCCAATGGGAACTGCCATTAATTACCTGGCCCAATAGAAATGCTGGTATTGATTTAAGTTGAACTGTGTGTCATCAGGGCAAACCTCAGCAATACTTGTCTGAAACCACCATACAATTGCTATAAAATATTTTTTTTTCAGTATTTTTTCAGGTGTTTATGGGTCTATATGTCTGTCTCTCTGTCTTTGTTTCTGTTCGCGGACAATTCTCGTGGACATAATCGCATAGCAAGCTTTAAGATGCAGTCAAGAAACATTACAGGTGATAAGTTGGGATAAAAAGAAATGCTGAGTTTGAAGATGGGTGTGGTGTGTGTAGATGCTCACTGAACAGGGTGTGGTCTGAGTAAACACTCACTGAACAGGGTGTGGTCTGAGTGCACACTCACTGAACAGGGTGTGGTCTGAGTGCACACTCACTGAACAGGGTGAGGTCTGAGTGCACACTCACTGAACAGGGTATAGTCTGAGTATACACTCAACAATCAGGGTCTGGTCTGAGTATGCACTCACTGCACTGGGTGTGATCTGAGTATGCACTCACTGAACACATTATAATGAGGACTGCTGTACTGAAAACAATACCAGCATTGCTGTCAAAAGTGGTACACTCCCAGATGGTCTTTAGTTTCAGGTTGTGATCATGCTGAGATGTTCTCTGCCTGTCAGCTGATCTCAGAACCCTTTCTCACATTTTCAGGGTTTTTTATACTTGTAACACATGAGTCTGTCGATAGTGTCTGACGACCAAAATTATGTCAGAGACAGAAAAAACTGTCATCCAACAGTGCATTGTGCTTGCTGAATATTTGTAACATCGCAGACTCTGTCATTGGTTGTCTTATAGTTTCATTAGCTGGATGGACCGAGAGTTTGGTGGTTTTCACGGATAGAGGTAATAAATATAATTGTGTTCACAAAAAGATTGGTTGGCTGAAAACAATACATATTGCACCACTTGCATTGCATTTGTTGTATGATACTTCTTTTATGCGTAAAAGCATCTGCATTGCCCAACACTTTTCTTAAGATGACTGTAGTGTTTGACAAGTATAAAACAACCTTTAACCAGCCCAGGCCATTCTCTTATGGATTTTTGCTATGAAGAGACTTATTTTCAGATGATTCATATTCCGAATACTGGCTTTTTCTCGCCACTGTCCCATTCAGGCCAGTTGATGGCATGGACTTTGCTCCACTTTGTCCCTGAAATGGCTTGATTACTTGTCTCTTGCTTGCTTGCAGGATGTGTTGGGTTATTGTCCATGTGGCTGCCTTTGATTCCATGTCAATGGTTCACAGACTTTTTGAATAATGCTGTTCTCTCCTGTCTCTTCATGCTTTTTGTCCCCATTCCAAATCTTCTGCTCCTATCTTCCTCATCTTTTGCCCCCCCGCCTCTCCATTTCTGTTTTGTGTGTCTCCCTACAGATTGTTCGAGAGGGGGACACCAACAAGGATGGGCAGCTTGACTTTGACGAGTTCACCAGATACCTGCGCGCTCACGAGAGGCAGCTACGGCTAATGTTCCGAAGCTTGGACCGAAACAATGACGGTCCGCTGCCACCAAGATACCCTCCCCACCCTCACTCCAACTGCCAGTGCTGCCGTAATGGCAACACTCAGCTAGTGCTAATTTGGTCTGCCCACACACAACACACACACACACACACACATCCTGATAAGCGTACTCACATACACTGCTGAGACCAAATGCAATACTTTGAACTGAGAACCTTGATTACTGGGACCTTAAAAATGTTCAAAATGTATTGGTTGAGAGTTATCCTGCATTATGATAATGTCACTGGCTGTAGGCAGAGTTTTATTTTTACTCAAGCAAACTTAACACAGGGACCTGAGTTGGTAAAAACCACATTTTTAAAAACATTTTCTTAGGTGTATAAAGCTGATTGGACACTCAAGCAGAAAAAAAAAAACATTTTATGAGCTACAGGAGTTCAGAAGCTTCAAAAGACATTGACATTTTATGTCACCATTAATGAAGATTGGAAAATGGTAGATAACTATTGCAACAAACAATAATGCAAGCTGAGGGAAAATCCACAGTAATTCTGCAGATTGATCCTGGCAACTGAACAAATTAACACTTAGTTTCTAATTAGGAAACGTAAATGGGAACGGGTTTGAAGAAGTAATGCGCTTTTAGGTGAGGTGAGAGCAGGTCTATAATCCCTCTGATAGCAAGTTTAGGGTGGAAGAGGTTAATGAGGTCTTGAGTGTAAGAATAATAATACCTGGTGAGAGACAGACACTGTCTAACTTCTGGTTGGCGCAGCTGTTTCTTTGAGGTTTTGTGTGATTGCATTGGTCAATATTGCTTTTCCACTTGCATATGGGTTTACAAGCTGAGAGCAAGACCTTTGATTACTGGAATTATAGCAGCTACATGTTTGAAATGGCGGAAGCACAAGGACTGTGGTTTGAGAGCTTGAAGAGAGCTGAATATCATTACAATCTAAACTAATGATTGAATGATTCATTAATGAAACAGTTAGCCCAGAAAATAATAAACATCTGAATATATGTGTATTTCCTGGGCGGTTGGTGAGCTGAAAATTTGGGAAGGGCAAGAACATAACTTTAAACTAGTGATTGGTCGTGATCTGTTTTCAGTCATTTATTTAAATTAACATTACCCAAACTCGGCAAACACTCAACGCTTCCAGATGTGGCCTTATAACATTGAGGTGAGAGACAAAAGGCATCATTTCAGCTCGAAATAGCATTTTAGCAAAAGTTAATGTTACTTATTAGTGAATACTTTTATGACTCTTCATTTTCATGGTAATTTAAACAATCATGAAGCGCAGGTTGGAGAGCTTGCATTCTGGATGTCCTAATAGCAAATGTGGAAGTTAACAGTCGTTTATATTTTTCATTAGGTGAATAAAACATTTTTCTGAATTTACAATTTATTCACTGCAGCATTACATCAAGAAGGAAGCTGTGTGTTTAACTGCTGATGAATTATTCTCATAATTGAAGCTGTGTGTTTTTTAACTGCTGATGATTTTTTTATAGTTTCTGAATTATTTTCTCAATTTTCTTAAAATGGGTATTTTGTGACTGAAGCACTTAGCATTGGTGTCTTCATTTAGCAGATTTCATGGCTATATTAGATATTCAAACCTTTTATTCTCAAAATAGACATTTTGTGACTTAAATACTTTTTCCACCAGGGTTTTCAATTGGAAAACTTGTTCATCAAGGAAAATGATCGAAAAACAGTCTAGACTTCTTATTAGTTAAAAGAGATTTTTCTGTCCTCCTCTAATTTCAGCAGAACAGCCGTCATTTGTGTACTCAAATATCATGAACTCAGTTTCTAGTGTCTCCCACTGCCCATTCACCTATCCATATTGTATTGGTGTGACATACCAGTTATATATGCCCTGGAGTTATTATAAGCATTAGCAGCTAAGTGTGAATTTGTATGCTCTCTAATCTGAACAGCATTCAGACTGCCTGGGTTTGCTTCAGCTGTTGATTGGCTGCTTTTACAGGTGAAATTGACATGGGGGAGATCCAACAGTCTCTACGGAACCTGGGAGTGGAGATATCGAAGGCTCAGGCTGCAAAGATAATGCAGAGGTTAGTGTGTGTGTGTGTGTGTGTGTGTGTGTGTGTAAGGGGGGGGGTGTGCAGGTGCCTTTGGGTGTTGTCAGTGGCACGCTGAATTCAATTACAAATGTGTCTCTACAAGTGATTGCCATTGACGAGCATGTAAAAACTGAGACAGACATAATATTGCTTATTTTGGAACGGCAGTAACCTACATTGACACATGCATTTGTGGTATTTCAGTTGAGGATTGATTCTGTCCTCTCGAGCAGAGGCAGCACCCTGAAGGTGTAATTGGCTCAACTGATCGTGCTCACGCCTCATCTGTCTTTCCCCTCCTTCATTTCCTTTTCCCTCCTCCCTTCATTTCATTTGGCTCCCTGAGCAGCATCGATAAGGATGGAACCATGACCATCGACTGGAACGAGTGGAGGGACCACTTCCTGTTCAACCCCATCCACAATATGGAGGACATCGCCCGCTACTGGAAACACTCTTTTGTGAGTGTGTTACTCTTTTCACAGGATGATATATTGTTGTGTGCCTCTGTTGTGCAGAAATATATTTCCCGCAGACTAAATGTCGACTCTTAATAAAATGCATTAAGAGCGCATGGTTTCGAGTATAAGTAAACTGAGGAATGTCCAGGGATAGGCTTCTTTGAGAGTGATACTCAGAAATTGAGCCACAACAAAATTAAAATGCTGCTTGCTACTTATATACTTTTGCTAGTGGGTTAACAATGGCAATACTACTCTGTTTTTGGAATTTGTTGGCTGGATGTAAACATTGTTGTTGTGTTTGCACTTTATGCTAGCACAGTAGCATGCTGTCCTAAATTAAGACTTAACATGGGTAACATTATTCAGATACTGTTATTCTCTTTGGTTTCGACTTATTCCATCTTTCTCTCTCCTTGTTACATTTTCTCTCTCAATCTCTCTTCTCCTCTTTTTTCTATCTAAATTTTGTACCATTTAACCACACACTCTCTCTCTCTCTCTCTCTCTCTCTCTCTCCCCTCTGTCTCTCTCACTCTCTCCCTCTCAGATGTTGGACATTGGGGAAAACCTGATAGTCCCAGACGACTTCACCGAGGAGGAGAAGAAGTCGGGGGCGGCATGGAGGCACCTGATGGCGGGGGCAATGGCAGGGTCCGTGTCACGAACGGGCACAGCCCCTCTGGATCGCGTTAAGGTGTTCCTGCAGGTGGGTGTAGTGGGTGGGTGTGGTGGCAGGGTCGTGGCCGGGAGGGGGAGGGGGTTCCCCTGCGCGGTGATTGGCTGTGTTTGGACAGTGCAGTGTGGGCGTGCTGCAGGTGTACGGGTCCGGCTCGGGCAGGATGAGGCTGTGGAGCGGCCTGCGGGGGATGGTAGGCGAGGGCGGCATGGGCTCCCTCTGGAGGGGAAACGGCATCAACGTGCTGAAGATCGCGCCGGAGACCGCCATTAAGTTCATGGCCTACGAGCAGGTGGGAGCCTCTCTCCATCCCTCTCTCCCTCACTTTTATCCTCCAGTTTCCTCCATCTCCCTTACATGCCACTTTGATCTTGACATCTGTCTCTACCACTTCTTTTCCCCTCTCTGTTTTTAATTTCCCTTTCTCTTCCCTCTTGTTCTTCTCTCTCTCATCCACCTCTCTATTCCTCTCTCTCCCTCTTCTTATCCCTCTCTCTATTCCTCCCTCTTGTTCCCTCTCTTTATGTTCCTCATTCTCGTGGAAGAAGGAAGCATTCCTCCCCTCCCCTTCCCCATCGTTCTGTGTCTGTTCCTGGCTATTCCACCCATCCCCTCCCATTGTTCTCTTTTGAATGCCCCCTGTTGGTCATTCATTGGTTTTTCTCTCCATTTGCATGTTGTGTCTAATCAGTGTGAACTTTACTGTAAAGAACAGACCACTTTTTTCCAGTATAAACTTCTAGGAGCCCATTCTGGGGGTCTCTTTTCCCCTGGTGCCAGGCACAAGGCCACAGACTTCAGCAGTTGGTTTTTGTTTGCACAATTACTGGTTGATAATTTCACCAGCACAATAAATTTGATCAAGAGCCTATCGGATTTAATTACTCAGTTCCACGACACTCTCCTTCTCTTATTTCCCATCCTCTCTTGTCTTTCTCCCTCTTATTAAATCCTCTGATTTTGGAGTAACCCTGTACACCTCCTCACTCGCACCTCCTCCTCTGTCTGCCCTCCCCTCTCTCTCCCCCTCTCCAGATTAAGAGCATCATGAGAGGCAGAAAAGAGGGGGCGACTCTGCGGGTGCAGGAGAGGTTTGTGGCAGGATCCCTTGCCGGAGCCACAGCCCAGACTGCCATCTACCCCCTGGAGGTGAGGAGTGTCCCCGCGGTTCTGGGCTGAAGCCTCGTGACAACACTCGCGCGCTTTCAGTTAGAGTCGTGCTGCAAATCGCACCTATTTTCAAGACGTTTTTCGTGGGCGGTGCAGTGTTGCGGTGGGTAGCGCTTTAGTCCCACAGCAAGAAGAGTGGGGTCTTTCTGTGTTGCATTAGCATTTTCTCTCTGCGTTCATGTGAGTCTTTACCAGTTACTCTGGTTTCCTTCCATAGTCCAAAGACAGGCGCGCTAGGCTAATTGGCACGCATAGGTGTGAGTGGCATGTGACTCCCTGCAATGGATTGGTGAACCAGCCTCCTTAACGTAATGACCAGTGATCTGAGTGGCGGGGTCACAGATATTGGGATGAATGAAACACGCAGCAAAATAATCTGTCTTCTGGGAGAGATGGTACTCATTTCGGCCTTGGGAAATCGCCGCTGGTTGTACTGCCGTGCCACCCCCACCCCCATGTCACTCTCATAGAGTTTCAGTATCAGGATGCCAGGCCTTGCCTGCTCATCATACAGCACTGACAACTCCTGCACTCGTTCTCATGGAGGCCACACTCTGAGAATCACAGGGCCTGTGAAACCCCCTGTGCATTCTGGGAAAGGTCAGTTTATTCAGGGTCAAGTCTCCACACTGTGTTGGTTTCGCCTTGGAAGTCTAGAGCAGTAGCCTTTAGCCCTTAAAGGTATTCCCAAATGTGTTTTTTTCCTATCAGATACAATTAGTCAGAAGAGTTATTTATACCTTATAATATATGCTAGGTACAAAAATTTTAGTCTGAAGCTGTGAGAATTGATGAGAAATTAATGTGGATTGTCACGATTGAAGTACTGTAGATTTACCCAGACTGCTGTAAGGTCTATCAATTGTCAAATCTATAATTGTGGACGTGAGACTGTACACTTTAATTGTAGGCTGTCCAAGTGCTTCTCTACTGCCCAAACGATTTAGATTTTTACAGCTGGGTTACCAGAAATGGATCCAATCAGTTACAGGATAATCAAGAAACTTGTGTCACTTGTAGCTTGAAACTTCAAAGAAAGATCCTGACTCTTGATCAGATTCTTCAGTGTGCTTCACTACGGTTTCTTCAGCCATTTTTTGATTTAGGAGCCGCATTTGCCTGCAAATTTGGTTTGTAACCACAATCAATTGCCACACTGCTCAGCTGTTCAAATGCGCTTTTAGAAAAATGTGATGAACAGACCACAGAGTGTTCCCTGGGACCTTTCCACTCTAGTTTTCGGGGGTACATTTCCCAAAAACACAGATGCTAACTTACATAGTTCAAACCATTGACTGTGTATGGTCAAACTATGTCAGTAGCTAATGTATTTAGCAACTATGCTTTTGGGAAATGTATGGCTGGACAAAATGAGTCAATATTCTTGCGAATTTCCGATCCTTTGGTCATCTATAAATTCTCACACCATCACCGTTTGAGTTGGAGCAAGGCGCCTGCCACTTAATGCCGACATTTTTAAATTTTACTGCTGCATTTCCATGCAATAATAACTGGTTCACATTGAATTTATACTGCAAGCTGTCTGCCTCTGATGAGGTCACAGGCAAAACTGACTGATGTACTCTAACCTAGTTCAAAATGCGATTTTCTGAAAAAAATGGTTCTTACGTACAGGTGTAGCCTATATTATTCTGACCTCAAAGTAATTCACTTTTGAGATATTATTTGTCACCTGGCCATTTTGGTATACCTTTCAATGTGTTGGTGTTTTGCACCAAACATTTCAACATAACAGGGCTCTTTAGAGACTGTTATTTGCATGACATTGATAAAGCTACACATCCAAATAGAATTCCTTATAAATTTTTCAGAACATGCATTGCATTAACAGTATAACCCCACAAAACCTATTGACTTTTTTTTCAGAATAATATATAACAAGAGATTTACAATACCTAACTTAACCATTTAGGAATTTCAACATCAGAATTCTGATAAAATAGTTTTTGGAGTTGCTGGCTTAAAAATAAAAGAATAGAGAGTTGGTGTACATTATAAGGTTAAAATTACATTTTAAAAAACTTTATACTGGATTTAAATGAGCAAAAGATGAGAATAAATTCAGAGAATTACTAAAACATATAAAAAAACATTAGAGTAGCGCTGCTGCCTGGTTATTATGGCCCTTTCAGTACATTCTCAGGGACTGACCTGGTTGAACATTTTTTTTTCACTGAGAAATGTGGATGGAAGAATATGAGCAATATGGCTGCTTTTTGAGACGGGCGGTCTCCTAGATCTACTTTGCCTGACAGTCACTTAACTGGAAATGGTGCTTGAGAAGGTTAAAGAGTCGGTGTTATTACTTAGTTCTGAATCACATGCGGAAGTGCACTTGATTAAATATGCACTTGTCTGTCATCCACTCACCTCAAGGATCACAGCATTTTGTACTGCATATTGCTCTTTACTTGATTGTAGTTTCCTTTTATTGAAGTTTCATTAGCTGGCACTTGGTGGACAATCAGTCTTATCTGCAATCAGTGGGCTTTTGTGTCTCTTTTATGCTTATTCCCCAATGAAGGGAAGAAACATCCGTAACATTCTGCTGGAACCTGATGCAATCTGAAGAAATGGAGCATTCCTCAAGAATGATGTAATCAAATCAAATTCCAAGTTCCTCCACCTTCTCCGTTACATTAATGACTTATGACAAGACTGTGTTCGTCTCCCTCCCGCATATCTGCCCCCCCTCCAGAGTCTATCCCTCATCCTTAAGAGCTCTTGTGCATGAAACCATCTACCCATTCTTGTCATTGGTGAGAATGGGTCTTTGACCATTATCCAAACCTGGGTCCGTGACCCCGGTCACAATTTTGTGCAGGTTCAACGTGACTCGGGTGGTGTAAAAGAGGGGGACACGGGTTCCAACAGGGAACCTCATGGATTATAATCAGACCCGCTGTCAGTTTGTGGTTCAGTCAGTCCCCACTATCATATCCACTGAGGATAACCAACTACCTCATATCTGTAGATATTGGGAAAAACTTCTCCCGCAATGCCAGACGTAAATTTTGCTCTTCTTTTTTGCAAAGATTGAGTAACATGACTGCAAACATTAGTTAGCTGCATTACATTTAGATTAAATAACTGAATAAAGCAATCTGACATGTCTGCGTTTTGCATGTATGTAAATTTATAGACCCAAGTCTTATATGAACAGTAGGGATACAGAACTTTCCAGAAGTCATTGCATCATGCGAATGAATCAAATGCAGGTTGAACCCGTGGCAAATATCTTGGGTCAACCCCTTGGGCTTTGTGTGTGTATGTACTCTCTGAATCTTCTTCTACAGGTGCTGAAGACCCGCTTGACGCTTCGTAAGACGGGGCAGTATTCAGGGATAACAGACTGCGCCCGACAGATTCTGCAGAAGGAAGGTTTAGGCGCGTTCTATAAAGGCTATTTACCCAACGTTCTGGGTATCATTCCATACGCAGGCATTGACCTTGCTGTCTACGAGGTAATTAGGCCAGCAGTGTCTTTTCAAGAGCTCATGATAGCTATCGATGAGTGTCCTCACTTAACCCTTTTGCACAGAATACAAAATAATGCCAATTTTTCGTGTTATGCATGAGCTTATTTAAGCTTTATAACTCAGCATTTGTGTCACAGAGACTCAGGAAAATTATCCCAGTGAAAGCAAGACATTTGCAAATTCAATTACAGAATTGTTAAGGAATTAAATTTTGGAATTTACGGATGCCGGCGTCTGTATCTGCGCAAAAGGGGTTGAGTGTTGCTCAGTCGGCTCGTGTTTTGATTTCTTCGTGTAGGAACTTTAAAGTTAGTAAATTACAAAACTGATGTTCTCAAATGTATATGCGTAAGCGTGTGCGTGCGTGTGTGTGTGTGTGTGTGGGGCGTGTGAGATTCAGTAATTTTCTGTTCTGTTCTCAGACACTGAAGAACGCCTGGTTGATGCGGTATGGCGAAAGCTCTGCTGACCCTGGGGTTCTGGTGCTGGTGGGTTGCGGCACTTTGTCCAGTACCTGTGGCCAGGTGGCCAGCTACCCACTGGCTGTGATCCGAACCCGAATGCAGGCTCAAGGTACAGAAGGGGAGGACTTGAAGTTCTAAGTCCTGGGGTGACCGAGCCTGGTCCAAGAGAGCCATAGGTTGTGCTGACTTTGGTGTTCTCCACCCAATTTAAACCTAAGACACCAGGTGAGATAAGTTAAGCTTGTAATCAACTGCTTTGATTAATCAATCAAGTGCTTAGCGACACCAGAAACCAGCAGACACTGCGGCTCTCCAGGACCAGGGTTGGCCACCCCTGTTCTGATCAGTGGTGAGGGAGGGAGAGAAGAGAGGAGGGGGTGAAAGATAAACGGGTCACCTTTTAAATCTCTTATTACAACCTGCTTGTCTCCATGTTGAAGGCCAGTTCTCTCATTTTCTTCATCTGTCCTTGTTCTGCTTGCCTTCTCCTCTTCCCACCCTAATCCCTCTCTAGCGTCTTTGGTGAGCAGTCCACAGCTGTCTATGCTGGGCCAGTTAAGGCATATAGTGTCCGAGGAAGGGCCTCAGGGACTGTACCGTGGGATTGTCCCAAACTTTCTGAAGGTCATTCCTGCAGTCAGTCTGTCCTACGTGGTGTACGAGAACACGAGGAGAGCCCTGGGAGTGAATCCGTGATGACAAGTGGGAAAACAGCACCACCTAGAGGACAGTTTCAGGACCAGAAAGGAGAGAATTGAGCGGGGAAATGGTAAGAAGCTGAGAGGACAGGACGGGTGACCGCTGTCGCAAAGGAAGGAGGTGCAGAGGCGTATGAAGAGACTGGAAGCCCAAAATGTGGGAGCCAGCAATCCAAAAAATGCACTATATCCTTCAAATGTCCTGAATATACAATGCATTGCACAATCAAAAAGCAAGCAATAGATAACCCCCAGTTCAAGTCAAATTGTGGGTAATGGTGCCAGAAATGTGTTACTTATCCATTTTTTTACTAATCCGTTTTTGGATTTTTATTGTATCATAGTTTTTAGTCCAACAATATTTGACCATTCAGTTTTATTTTATATCCTCTTTCAATTGATGGGCCGTAAAAATGCATCTACAGAATTCAGGCCCGTTCTGGCAGTGAATTAAGTAGGAAGAGAGGCAGACTTGGCTGATACCAACAACTTTGACAGCTGTACCTGAGGAAGAAATGTGTACCATATCCTGTGAACAATCCTATACAATTTTCATTCATGTAGTTCTTATACAGAAGTATGTCAGCGAAAATGTGTAAGGACACCAGCAGGTTGGCTTTCCCGAGCGGTACCGTACTAGACCAGATGAAATTCATTTCTTTCTGTGCAAGAACAATGGAGGAATTAATCAAAGCAACACAAAAGCACTAAGTGCTGGGAATTTTCAGATTCCTCTGCTAAGTGATCGATCATAAGCAGTGATTGGATTACAAAAATAAGTGACTAAAATCCTGGGCTCAGTGGAACAGGGGTGTGCCTAAAAGAAAGCAAATGTCAGCATTTGTGACGCAAAGCAGCAGCAGCAGTGCGTATGCCTTTCAAGCGAGTGAAAACGTATTTTTTACCAAGTGCGGCAAAGCCGACTTAAGCTTCTGGGCTCCTTGTTGAATAGAATAGAGCAGCCAGCCAAGACATTGCAAGGTAAATGGTGACCATAATGTGGCTCCCAGTTCCAGGTAATGGTCTGAAGGCCAGGTGACTAATTCAGCTCATCCTAGGCTACTGGACATCCCTACCCCTCTCTCCCCATCTACACGGAGAACATTTCAGTTTTAACTAACAGTTAAATTTAAAAATGAACCTTTTTTATATTGTGGAACTTACCTGATCGTGCACACTCATTTACAGCAGTTCCATCTTATTGGACCCAAACAATTGAAGAGTTTGTTTCCAAAACGCAATATATCCATTTTACTCATTTTGAGTAAATCAGCTTTTTCAATGTTGGTGCATTTTGCATTTTATGGAAAAACACCAACTTTGACCATGAAAAAATACACCATATAGTATGAATTTCTAAAAATGGATTTTTGCACCACGTGTAAGAACCACAGGGCTATCGCTTATGGTATTATCTCAATTTTTTGATGATTCGTACCATGAATAACAAAAGGTCGCAAGTGACATTCCTGATGAAACCTGTTTTTCTGCACCTGTTGCAGTGACCACAGGTGCAGAAAAACAGGTTTCATCAGGAATGTCACTTGCGACCTCTTGTTATTCATGGGATGAATTTTGGCACTTATTGAGTTTTGGAAACAAACTCTGCTATTATTCTATCATTCACTGATGTTCCACGTCATGCATTTCTTATTTTAAAATTTGATCAGTCAGTTGTGTCAGTGTTCCTTGCATTGCTTGCCTGCTGCTGCTGCCTTGTCATAATTGCCAGGTTGGGGAATGGTTTTGCTTCTTCACAACTTTACATCAAGTTGTTGGCATTGAAGCGCTCACAGTGCTCACAGAAGGATGTTGCACCTCAGTTTTCTCCACCAGAGAGTTTCCATGTGTTTTACAAGTGAATTGACACAACAAAACATCCTTGCCTCTATAATAAAAACCCAGCATATCAGCGTTATTCTAAACCACTCAAAAAAAGTTAGGGGTCAATGAAATTTTTTTCACCATTTTTGAACGTTAGTCTTTTGAAGGCAGATATGGTGAGAATATCCACCTTTGGGTTGTCATTTGGACTATGGACAACTCATTATTATGGGACATGCTACAATTGCACTTACATTAACCCAGATTTCCTTTTAATGGATTTGAAGTATGAACTTAATCAGACTAAGCTAATAAACTGCCTCAAAACTCCCACTTACACACCATGCACCATTTGCACGTGTTTTGCATGAGTGTCTTTCCATGCATGCCAATTTTAGCAATCAAAGGGCTGAGCATTTTCCATTCATCATCACTTGAAATTTGAAGATGGTTCGGCAACAACTCGGCATCCAAGACAGGGGAAGGACCATCGGCTGGCTGCAAGATGGACGAACTCCAAGAACTGTGGCTTAGCATGTAAATGTAAGCCAAAGCGTTATCGGCAGACTCTGGCAGAATTAATGCAAACATTCATTTTGATGATGTGTTCTGACAAGGATGTCAATCCAAACTCCATCAAGATCCCAACTTTTCTGTGAATTATCCAGCCAGGGAGCATGCAATAACAGCTTGACTAGAGTATTAAACACCAGTCCTGGAGGGTTGCAGTGTTTGCTGGTTATCGGTCTGTTCAACTAATTTGATTCATAAGTGTCATTGATTGGCTTCAGAGTCCGCACGCTCAGTTCTTAAGGATTTCCTTAGCTGCTGATTGACAAGAGATCGCAAAAGCCTGAAGACGCTGTGGCATGACTCCCATTTCACATTGGAAAGGCAGACTTCGTTAGGGATGCCAAAAGACTTGAGGGACAATTACTTCATTATTTGGATCAGATGTCTTGGGCATAATGAAACAAAAACCTGCACCCACACCATCCCTTTTTGGATAAGACAGCACCTACGGGTCTAGTCTAAGTGCAGAGTTTCACTACAATCTGGATTAATATCACATTTTTTAATTAAATTTATTGTGGTTTTGAAATAACTACTTGTGGATATCTGTGCTGACTGAACATATTATGCGTTGAGAGTCACTTTTTGTGTCATTTAGATGCCAATGGCCTGCTGAAAAGATCACTAGTTTCATGGTTATTGACAAAGTGTTAAAAGATGTCTACAAAGTATTTCATCTAACATTTAATGATATTCGTATAAAATACCATATATGTTTGTTTGAATAATTACCCTGTTTGTATTTTCTGATCTACATGTCCGGTATTTCTCTACAAAACTTTTAATAACGTGCTCTCTGTGGTATGTCAATTGTGACCACTGCGTCAGCAGAAAAGCAACATTGCCATCATCCATAGTGTATTGTAATACTTCCCAAACTACTTCAGTTTGACTCAACAAGACTTGACTTGAAAGCTCGTAGAGAGCGCATACCCCTGCCAACACATTTTTTCACTAAGAACTAAACAAGCAGGTTGCAGATTCCCTGATTGTGAATCCATCCCAAAATTTGATCAGTTGTTCCTTGGCCCATGGCCCACACTTCAACAAAATATCATTGAAATTCATCATGAAATTTCAGAGATATTTTCTGGCCAAACAAACAGACTTAAGCGAATACATAACCTCTGCCTATCATCATTGGCAGGGGTAATTAGGACATTCAGGATGATTAATCACATTGTTAGTCATTATGGGCTGACCTGCTATAATACTGGAGGAGATGGAGAGAGGAAATATATCTCAGGGGTTGAATTAAGAGACATATGGATTTATTTATAAATGTGTGACTGTAATTAGGTTCATGGTTAGCCAAGACTGGTATTAAATAGTTGCACATCCCAGAGGCTTTTTTAATGGGACAGTTATGACAATACCCAGTGTATTTTTATATTGTTATTGGTTGAGATGGTTGAATTTTTATATTTTTTGTCTGAATAATATGATTTTGACTACTAACTGTTTTGGGATCATTTTGTCATTTCTGTGCTGTGTGAAAAAGGAAAAGTACAGCCTCTTATTTTAACCCTTCGTGTGGCACATTTAATTTTAACTGACAGATGCACTCTAAAATTCTAATTTGAATGATGCCGTGTGTGAAGTCATCAAACTATAGAGTTCTTGTTCCTCAATGTTCTTAAGCAGCTGTTTTCAACTTTTCAACTATTGTCATTTGCCGTTTTGAGCCAGTGTTAACTCTGATTGTAATTTCCTGTGACAATGGATCATTTATTGCTTGTTGTACAGAATGCCAAATCATACTTCAGGGCTTGCCAGCTAAGTTTTTTTGTTGATGATAAATAAATATTTATTTTACAACATGTGATTATTAGTCTTCTTAATGCATCTTCCGCAGCTGGTTGCCATTGGTCAATAAACATCACAGAAGAAGAGACATTCTTCTTCTATGATGTTATGATGTTGGCAATCGGCTTACATTCCTCATATCCTTCGGGTAAAGTGCTAAAATAGCACTTTGGATCCTCAAATGTCCATAGAAAATGGCAAATGCCTTAATATAAAAAGCATAATGCTTGAGTATCTAAACTATATAAATTCAATGCAAAACAATTACGGATTCGCACCAATGGAATCAGATTTTGACTAACATTTGAGCGGATTCACTGTTTTTTTTTGGGTTTTTTTTGTTAGGCTGAACAGTTTTCAAAGTTCTGAGCGTGCGCAGTGGTCGTGACACAGCTCCTTTAAGAGACACCATTCCATGGAATGACCCAAATATAATTTACACTCATTCAATCTTGCACTCATCTACTGAACTTGGCCAGGAATAACTTAAAATTTTAACCACTGAAGCCAAAAAACACCTGAGTACCTTCAGGCACGAAATCTCCCAAGAAAGACGCCATTTTAGAAAATCAGTCAATAACCTCACAACAAAAGTCTATTGGTAAATAACATGCCAATCAATGTTAAAAGCCGTCTTGTCGTTGCATTACATTGGCCAGACGTCGGGTCCGTTATAGTCGTCACTAAAATATGATTTGGACCTCTAAAAGCGCCAACGATGTGGCTACCAATTGTTTGGTCGATCTTTCCGTAAATTTATCTTTGCCGCTCGTTATAGGCTAGCAGGCCTGTCATTAATCTTGCGTCAGAAAAAAAGACGGGGTTACCGCAGCTATCCGGTCGTTTATTGGTCACTACGAGTAAGAACTCCGTGAACAAGGTGTTCTTGACTTGGTACCCGCCCCCTCCGTAGTACTTGTCTCTTGCTAGTCCCTCCCCGATTCTTGCCTTACTGGGCTTCCCGCTTCTGCGCACCTCGAACCGGCCTAACCACCTGTCTCGACCCCCTTCACACTTGGTAACGCAAACAGCATGTCGGACTACAACTCAGTGCCGCCAGCCGGGGCTGGAGCAGCACTTGGAGCTGGTGGAATCAAGAAGGATGCCTTTGCCGATGCGGTGCAGCGAGCTCGGCAGGTGAGAGAAAGCAGCGGCTGTCTGTGAGTGGGAGGGAAGGAATGGAGGAGCCTTGAAGGCTAACGCTAACTTTGAGGGAAATGTGTCGAGGCCATGATGCGAATCAATGGAGCCGGCGTGGTTTGCTTCGCTCTCCAGCTCTATCGCTTAGTTAGCCTGTTCCTCGTCGCCGCTTTGCCGCATGTTTATGGTTCGACGTGTAATCAAGAACGATCGTTGAGTTTGTTGTCTTCATATTTTAACGAAAACTTAATTCAGGTGCTTCATTGGACCTTATCACGGTGATCCGTGTACGTGAGGCCTTCTTATGATCGCTAAAATGTTAACCAAGTTCCAGCTAGCTTGCTAAACGAGGTGAAGTCAACCAGGCAATGCTCTGCTTACCGGATTCATATTCTGATTCCGCCTCCAGTTTCGCCCGGATTTAAGCCGCTTTCGCACTGGTCAAAGTCTACGACTTTGAATGTAATCTGTCGTGCGAAAAAATCGTTTCGCGTCCGGTGTGAAAGCAGCTTTATACCTTGCGTCCGTGATGGGCAGGTAATCGTATGTTTGTCTGTATATTCTTGCTAACTCGCTGTGTTATTAGTCTGTAGCTATAGCCTCAATAGCCCCCTAACTGCCGTGCGTTTCCCAAAAGCGTAGTCGCTAACTAAGTTAGCAACTTAGTAGTTCGTCCATTTACAGTCAATGGGCCCAACTATGTAAGTTAGCATCTGATTTTGGGAAACGCACCCCTGGGCTAGCGGTAACGAAAGCTAATGCTGCATGCTTAGCTGTGTGGCTAAACTCGTTTGCGAGCACGTTAGCGTCGTGTTAACACTCAAGCCGACTCGGTCACATTCAGTTCAGTTAAAGGGGTTAGTCTGTCTGGGCTGGTTTATTATTTGCTATTTGAACTGTAGTTTTCGCAGTGTACACGTTTAGCTAGATTGACGTTGTGTTTATCATAGCAGAGCCTGAAGACCTGCCTTGTGTACTTAACGTTAGCCAGGCAGGTTAGTTAGCTACCCTGTTAAATACTGTCGCTCCAAAGGCCCAGGAAACAATTTTTATGGCATGGTGATTGGACTAGCTAATTTGCTAGCTACGCAAGTTGAGCTAATTAAATTGCTTAGCTGTTTTATAAATATTTGGAGTTTATACGTCTGTTTGTTATTGGTGTACTGATGAGTTGGTTCGCTTTGTGGTGCTCGTTACTCGGTCAGGACTTCGTTGGGGAATGATATATAGCCGGACTTCCTACTAGCCGAGCCAGACTAGTTGGCGGATGGTTAGCTAACAATTGTTTGGATTTCTAATCTTAGACGAGTTGACTTGCTTTACGGCACGTTGAACTAACTAGTTGACTGGCTAGCTATTTAACTAATCTCGTTCGGCACGGCTTTGTTTTAGGTTGCTTTGCTAGCTAGTCCATCTAGACTGGGCAATGGACATTTTTTCCGAAATTCTGAGTTAAAATTTTGTACCTATTGGCTTATTCATCTTGATCTGCAGATAGCCGTACGATTCACTGCATCCAGTTAGTGAGTTATCCGCTAATCGCTTTTACTCTAACAAATTTGCTGGCAACTTTAAACTTTTTGACTCGGCTGTAATGAGGTCCTGTCACGTTGGCTGATCTTAAATTGCTAAGATTGAGTTGGTGTTCTCTTTCTACAGTGATATGCGCAAAGTTGGGCAAAATAAAGTAATAACAGCCGAGTTGGTTTGGTTGAAACGTTGGAATACTGGCGATCTAGCTCGCTAAATGTTTGGGTCATAGCTAGCTTTAACGTCTCACTAAAGTTACCGCAATTTATATGTAAATATGCCTCAGATACCCGGTATAGATGCATAATCTTTACCGACCATGATTAAACTTTTAAGTTAATATCGGTTTCCGAGACGTAATTTCGGATTTCCTTTCGCCGTATAGTCTATGATTTGAAGTTGGATTCGCTAGGAAAGCAAGTTGAATTTGTGCCCAGCTGAACTGTGGGGACCTTTACACCGTATTACCATTGTACGTCATTTCCTGTGATCTTCGGGTGTTGGGTGTATTGGGCATCGTGTATTAGATGGGTTTGTGATTTTAAAAGTTGAGATCAATTTGTTGCACAGAAAGCGTCGACTTGGACCACAGTACACATTAGAAAGGGTGCTGATGGGTTGAATCAAATGTTTCCCACCCCCTCCCCCAACCGGGTCCTTCACTAATTCACCTGAAATTGCTTCTTTAGGCTTGCCTATCTGCATTTAATTTCATACTGGTGTCATTGTTGGTGTAAGTGCATGTAGGGTCTCCTTATCCATCAGTGTACGGAAGCCAGAGGTGACAATGGAAATAATGTCGTAATGTTAAAAATTTAGGCCAGGAGCATAGATGGTGGGATATTTTGGTAATATCTTCACATGAGGGTAGTTTTGAGCTTTCTGCCATTAATCTGTGAGGTGGTTGATCTGTGTGTGATGTGACTGGTCGTTGTTCTGCCTCCCTCAGATTGCCGCGAAGATCGGCGGTGATGTGGGAGCAGCAGTGCCGATGAACAACACCGGTGTCCCAGAGAGTTTCCCATTCACGGCACAGAAACGTCAACTGGAAGATGCAGGTGAGAGGGCCCTGCTTCTCGAAACCGCGTGTTCAGCTACTCGGAAAACATTTGACATCTGCACTTTTCCTACCCACAATCCACTTGTACACCATGGTTCTTGGAGATTTTATTGCATTTTGGTTTGCAGGTTTGAGGCAGTCTGCGCCGGTGCCTGCTGTCCATTTTGCAAATTAATTGATGGAATCGCAATTCTGACCCACACAATCGTTACGGCCCTCTTCGTGTGCTCTGCTTTTATCCTGTAATTGCTAGTGAAAAACTGTTCTGAGTCAATTTTCTGCATGGACATTGATTTGATACATGGGCAACTTGTATCATGCGTAACGTTTTAGGAGGTATCTTAATGTCACAATATAGGCTTGACAAGTGACGATACGACAGTATTGCTGGGCACCAGATTCTTCTGGACATCAAGCTGCTATCTGCGTAGTTGTATGAGTGCGCATTTGTGTCACTGAGGTTGGTACCAGCTTGTAATGCTGCCGTTGTATTCAGTTTGCTAGTCGCCTCATGTCTTTCGAGGGAGAAGCCATTAAGAGTGACATCCACTGTCTAAAAGCTGCTGCCTTTCAAACTGCATCCGCATAAATGCACAAGCATGCCAGCTGTTCTAGATTAGCAGCAGGTGTTAAGCTGGATGCCTGTGGAAAAAGTATTCTGAACAGAATCCATCTCTGAATGTCTTCTTATAGTCTTGTGTTTTGTTTGTGTTGCGGGGTTCCATAGATGGTGACCATTTATATTCTGCTCAACATAGTCTGGGGATCCTTAACAAAGTCATGTAGGAAAGCCTGATTGCAGACAGATGATGGCAAAGCACCTCCTGCCTTCCATTAGTTCCAGCATTTGTTATCTTGTGGCTCTTCTGTATTAACTGGGGGAACTGTTTGGGGCATATTTGCTCTCCAATGTGGTTGTATTCCAGGGCTGCACAAATCTGGCCTTTGAATCCAAATCCAGCCCTGGTTTTCTTTTTCTGGGCAGCGCTATGAACAATTATTGCCACTGATTGGCCAGATTGTAATTACACCTGACTTTCAGGGAAAGGGTGGGCACAAAACAGTTGTTTTTGGCCCTTGAGGACTGATTTAGGGAGCCCTGTGTATTCCATCTTAGAGTTGGTAATCCTTCGATCAAAAAAGTGAATGCATTTAAATTTGTGACGGCTGTGCTCTCCCAGCAGATCAACCCGAAAGCAAGAAAATGGCCCCTCAGCCGAGCATGGACGCAGGCCCACCCATGTGTGAGTATCCTCATCTCTCAGCTCTCCTCCCATTGGTCCCTGCCTGACTCCGGATCTTCGGAGCCAATCGCACTGTTTGTTGTTGTGTGATGTCAGTAATGTGGTCTGTCCTCCCTCTCCAGCCAACATCGGAGCGACGCTCGCCGCCATGGCCCAGAGGTAAACCCAAAACCATCTGGGGCAAGGAGAAGGGGTGTCCTGTCCTGTGGGGGCGGGTGGTGTTTGGCCCATATAGATGGGAAGTGGAAAAATCTAGGTTTCGAAAATTGATGTCCACCCGAGAATTTTATTCTAGTTGCCTGTGTTTGTGTCTTAAAACGATTGTACCACCAGGATGTGGAGTGGAAGTAGTCGGTGAAATAAGACAGATGAGTTCATTGGCGGAACAAAAACATGGCAAAAATTTTACTTCCTGACTCCTGGATTTCCACTCCTGCATGTGGAGGCGTAAAATCCAGGTTAACATGAAATCCTTCCTGATGTGCTGTTCTAACCACTTTGATACTCGGCATTGGAATAATTCATCAGCTCGAAGGTAGAACTAATTGGAGACAATAGCTTGCAGAGTTATAGGTCCCATGTTATGTCATCAGGTGTACAGCCAACTAGCTGTTGCAATTCATTTATAAAAATCTGTCCTTCCTGACATCACAAGGGGGAGTGACCACCCAGAATAATGAAGGAACTGATTAACTCGTTGGTTAAGGATGGTTCATACTTCTTGCCTCTTAAATGGGTCTGAGGAGAGCATAACATAATTTTTTTTTTTCTCTGAACCCTTGACTTTCTACATCTGGGTTTATGTAATTCTGTTTGCAGCTCAGTGTTTTGTCTGGCCTAGTTTTGCCAAGGTTGTGTGGATGTGCTGACCACAAAGTGTAAGCAGAGGACAGCAGTACATATTCACAGCCTTTCAGCTCATTTAAAATTCGATGTGGGCTGTCTTGAGAATGTGGCTCTCAAACTGCTGCATCTTGAGAGGTTCATGGCAGCGTAAGTTCTGGTTGGTTTTTCATCGGATGAACTGGCTAATCTCTGGTGATTCTGGTAGGTTTGTCTTCTGCAAGCTGTAGGAATGAGCATTTATTGTTCTGTTCCCTTTTGTTCTGTAGGCCTGCCAGCATGACTGAGGACTACAGAGTGCCTGACGGCATGGTGGGCCTGAGTGAGTTACCTTCTTCTGTTTCTGTGACTCCTGTACTAAGTAATGCTGACTCTGAAGAGTCATTGACCAAATTAAGATGCACAAAATATCCCAGTTTTGGCCTTGCTCCAAAAAAGAGAATACTCGCCTGTTTACATGAAAATTTATAATCCACAAATGTTCCTGTTTAAATGCATTTGTGCATATTCAGATTAAAATAGATTTTTTTTTTTTTTTTTTTTTTTTTTTTTTTTTGGAGGTTTTTTCACTAGTGGTGGACTTGTTTAATCGTGCAAACACAACCTCCCTCTTTCATTTACTCAGCCACCTTCTTAAAGGGTTGGCATCACGATATTTGCACATATCTAAAAACGTATTCGTCTCTCCTTGAGGTAAAGGCACTTATTCATAAAGCACCTCAAAAGCACTGGTCTCAGACCAGGAAAGGTCAAAACTGGTCCCAGATCAGTGCTCTTATGAGTAGGGGGCCTTTATTGACTTTGGCCTGAAGGGACCTTTCGCTGCTTTGAACTCCATTGTCAGTGGGTTTGCTGCCATCTTGTTAGGATTTTTATTACGCGTTCTCTGCTCTGATTGGACGCTTTTCCTGCCTCTTTAAGTCATTGGCCGCGGAGGAGAACAGATTAATAAGATTCAGAACGACTCGGGCTGCAAAGTTCAGATCGCGCCAGGTGAGTCTCTCGATCTGATTGGCTTGCGAGGAGCGTCTCGGCCCTTGTGATTGGCTCCGTGCCTGTGTGTGTGTGTGTGTGTGTGACTGTACTGTGTCGGACTCAAGCACGTTCTCTTTGTTTACAGACAGCGGTGGGCAGCCAGAGAGGAGCGTCTCGCTCACTGGGAGTCCAGAAGCCATTCAGTAAGTGTCCAGTTTGATTTCAAGGGGGTAGGGTGGGAGATGTCACAAGATGACTGCCCTTGGGCGCACAGAAGTTACACACAAGTCCTACCACCATTTATGGACTCTTGATTTGTGAAATTTTGGACAAAAGAGCTGTAAAATTGGACTAAGGACCAATTAAGATTGCCTCCCCTCCCTGACTCTGAGAGGTCTGATGTGTCTCAATCAGTGGCAGCTCGTGAACTGGCAAAAGGGGAGGCTCAAACAATCCCTTAAAATTAATGATTGGTCACGACCTGTTTTTAATCATTAAATTACCATTACAGAAACTCCGAAAAGTCAACATTATCAGGTGAGGCCAGTTTTGATTTATAACGCATACCTGTCAACTCTCGCGCATTCGGTGTGAGTTCAAGTGGCATATTTACGGTCCTCTGCTGTGGTCAGCAATTATTCAATCTATGCGTATGTAAGAGATTCTTGCGCGGAATTGAAGTCCTTGTGCATGGAGGGGTTGGAAGCAATGGAACTGCATAAAGACGTTTCAAATGATCTTATTTCATTTGAATGATCATGAAACACATGCATTGCTTCCAACCCCTGAGTAAAGAAAAGCGTGAGAAGTCCGGTGTCGTAATCGATGTGTGTTATAAAAGTAAACTGGCCACATCTGATAATGTTGAGTGTTTTCGGAGTTTCTGTAATGGTAATTTAAATGAATGATTGATAACAGGTCATGACCAATCATTAATTTTAAGGGATTGTTTGAGCCTCCCCTGTTGCCAGTTTACCAGCCGCCACTGGTCTCAATGCTTTGTGGGACTTGTGTTTATGGGACCAAAATTAACACCAGCCACCAGCCAAATGCTGGTAAAACATACAAGTGGCTGATAGATTTGCTTCACACGCCAGCCAAAAAAGAAAAAAGCTCATCTATTGAGTGGCTGGTAAAATTTGAACAATCAATGGCCATTTGGCTGGCAGACTAAAGAGTTAATTTTGCTCCCTGGGTTATAGTATAGTTTACAAGTAACAACACATTTTGGGCTCTGGGGTAGCCTTTGGGTTGTGACACAATTTGACCCCCCCCATCCCCCGTTTCGCCCTCTCTGCAGAAAGGCGAAAATGCTCCTGGACGATATTGTGTCGCGGGGCCGCGGAACGCCTCCGTCCTCTTTCCACGAGTCCACCAACGGTCAGAGTGGCTCCATGCAGGAGATGATGATCCCCGCGGGAAAAGCCGGCCTCATCATTGGCAAGGGCGGGGAGACCATCAAACAGTTGCAGGTACGCCACACGTACTCGCCAAACACCTGCATGCTACGGGTCTTCCGTTTAAACTTGTAAACGTTCATGAGAGGCCGAATGTTTTGGAAAATCAATATTCGTGTAAACAAAATGCGTGCTTTTAAAAATTTCCCAGCACAAGCTCTTTTCTGTCAGTGTTCCGGACAGCAGATCGATGAATCTTTTTTTAATGGCCCTGACCCATAAGTTATATAGTATATACCAAAGAATTCCCTCCGTCCATCCGTCCGCACCAGTTTGTCCGACCAATTTCTCTAAAACCGCTCATCAGATTGTTTTCAAATTGCAGTCAAGCATTCTACACTTCATGGAGAGGTGCAGTGCCAAGTTTCATGAAAATGTGATGATTTTTTCAGGAATTACTTTTGTTTTCCACATTTTGGACTTAGGTCGGGCAACATTTGCTGTGGTAAATTTTCTATTTCTCAAGCTGCTTATCAGATTGTTGTCACATTTTAGTCATGCATCCCATACTTCATGTAGAGATGCAGTGCCAATTTATATGAAAATATGCCATGAACTCTTCAGTGTGCAAGGGCCGGGATTTTAGTGAGCTGTGCTCACTTTTTCTCTTGTCTTACTATTCTTTTCGAAGTAGGGGAGCACTGTCTCCTTGTGCTTCCCTGCCACTACACCCGCCTGATTACCTCCACGTCAGACACTGGATTAAACACATAGCATATTGCTTTGGATTGACCGGTTTCAGATCGCATAAGTACCAGACGAACGAAGTTTCAGGTCACCGCGCCAAATTGGCTCATCATTTTTACGTCACGCGATAGGCTCAGGCAAGTGGCCCTTGCGTGAGCTATGTTCTTGGTCACCAATCCCCTATTTAGAGCTTATATCGGTTTATAATGACCGGTGCATCCCTAGTTTGGAGGCATGCGCTGGCAATCGGGTCTACATAAGCACCTAGCGTGTAGATGCACGTGTGCAAACAGACACTTGTCCGAACTTCGACCCCTAAAAGTTAAACCTACTCCGATGTATCCTGCAGGAACGAGCTGGGGTGAAGATGATCCTCATCCAGGATGGTAATCACTCGGCGAACGTGGACAAACCGCTGCGCATCATCGGGGAGCCCTATAAAGTTCAGGTATGAGCCGTGAGCTGGTCGTCTGTGCGGCTTAAAACCCCTTTGCGCTGATGTAGACGCCGGCATCTGTAAATTCCGAATTTAATTCCTGAATAATTCTGTAACTGAATTTCCAACTATGTTGCTTCACTGGAATAATTTTCCAGAGTCTCTGTGACACTAATTCTGAGTTATAAAGCCTAAATAGGCTCATGCAGAACAGGAAAAAATTGGCATTATTTGTATTCTGCACAACGGGGTTAATGAAAGCAGCTGAATGCATGGAGGGCTGACTGGTGCCCAAAGGAATGTACACTGAAAACCCCATTCCCTTTCACTCTTCCAGCAAGCACGGGAGCTGGTGAACGAGATCCTGCGGGAGCGGGATCACCCCGGATTTGGGGATCGGAATGAGTATGGATCTCGGATGGGAGGAGGCATGGACGTAAGTGTTTGAGTGCACTACAGTGCACTGCGGGTGAGCATTTGTGGGTGAATTTCAGCGTTTCCACTGCTGCTGGAAGTCCTGAAAAACTCTTGAAATTTAATATGACTTCAAGGTTTGAAAAGTGCTTGGGTTTTGAATTAAGTGCTTGAAACTGCTTGAAATGAAGACTGATTGCATTAATTTCATTGGTTACAATAAAGTGTGATCTGACTGAGCAGTTTGATGAGCGTAGTTGACCGCAGCTGGAAAGTGCCAGAAAACCTTAAATGCACCGTGAAAGTGCTTATATTTGACTTTGGGGGAGGAAAAGTGCAGGAACCATGAAATTTGGTTGGCTTTTCATATGTAGAATAGAACATTTACCTGCAGACAGATGCGCTGGATACCTGTCTACCTCCACATTGAAAAGCGTTTGTTTATGGCTTGTGGTTTACAGACTAAATTTGTGCTGTCTTTTGTGCCTGGTTGCCTTGTCCTTGTATATAATTAGCCCAACTCTCACTGGTGAAAGCTGGCATTGCCATTTTTCTGCAGCATCAGTTTGATAGCTCTGTGAATTGCGCAAAAAATGTTTGTGGTGCTCATTAGAGAGGTGGATACAGGAATGCATTGGTTACATTTTTATCCCCCGCCGCGCGTTTAGCGCGAAGCGGGGAATATAGCATTGGGCTCCGTCCGTCCGTCCGTCACGTCCGTCCGTACGAACACATATCGTACGGACGGCGGGGGATATTGCCATGTTAGTGGCAAACACTTGTTATTGGTTTTAATGGAGGTGAAATTTGGGTATGCCCAAGTTTCTGCACTTGGCAAGATATTGAGTCCTCCTGCTCTTTACGGCCATGAAGCTAATCCTGCCACTGCTTACCCATCCAGATGCCTGTCCCACGGCACTCCGTTGGAGTCGTCATAGGCCGCAACGGCGAGATGATCAAGAAGATTCAGAACGATGCCGGAGTCAGGATACAGTTCAAGCCAGGTGAGTGTGTTCCTGGGTGTCTCCCTGATCTTCAGTTGTTTGGTTTGCTGGTGAAAATGGTCTCCAGCACAAATGGGAAGGGCCTTTTAGCCTAGCGTAGCTTTAATCCGTGCTTTGTGATTTTTCTAATTGTTGCCGTCTGGTTTATGGATAGGTTGTCTGCTTGTTGGGTCACTGAACTGGATGATCTCTCAACCATTATCAGAGATCGTTGCTGGTCCTCACTTGGTCTCCCAGAATAGTCTGCCCTGTAGCGTTGATGCTCTGTCACAGCGAGTTAGCATCAGTCTTTATGCTTTTGTGGGCTTGAGTGATCACTATCTGAATCCTGATTGTGGAGAAATGATTACATTTGCTGCATATTATGTGCTATTGTCTTTCGACATCTCACTTGAGTGGGGTTGTGTATGTTTACTTTTTTTTTTTTTTTTTTTGTTCCCCACGTTGCATTTCTTGGTTCCTTCTCAGTGAAACCTTAATATACCCCACTAAGCACTGTTACCCAGAGTCCCCCAGATGGAGAGTTGCAACATGACTGTTCCGAAAATCTGGTCATGAGGCCATTTGTTCCCATTCTGTTATCAGGCAAAGTCTCTAAAGGAGTCGCCCCCCCGTTTACCTTTGCTCATGTCCAAACATTTCCCCGCTTTAGCTTCTCGAAGCCATTGCTAACAGGTTTTGACAGGTTTTCTTTTTCCTCTCAAAAATGAATAAGTTTCTCTTCTGAGAAGAGAACAAAAAAATCCAACGACTTCTATTGTGCAAAATGGCTCGGTTTTGCGCAATGGAGACTTAATGGCTCCTATTCTTCAGTTGTCGTGTCTCTGTCTATCTTAGGGCTGTATTGTAATCCTGATTCAGCTCATTATGATCACACGTCCGTTAAAGCGTTCCTTATGTGGCTGTGGCTGTATTGTGTATGGGCACACCTTTTTGCTCTGACTGTTCCCTGTTACTCTGACTCCCGCAGATGATGGTGCGGGTCCTGACAAAGTGGCGCACATTATGGGCCCCCCCGACCGCTGTGAACACGCCGCCAGCATCATCAACGACCTGCTGCAGAGCATCCGCGCGCGAGAGGAGGGCCAAGGGGTGCGTACCGCTAACCTGTACCCCCAACCTTTACCCCTACGTAACCTTAGAGTTCTGAAACCGTCAAATGGACATGACTATCGTGTGAATGTGTCACTGTCAGCCGCATTGGGAAAGACATCACATGCAGCCTGCTATCGTTGCCCTACCTTTGTAGAATTTGATGGTCTTAGCTTTCTGATAGCACAGCTGTTCACAGTAGGCTTTCTGTCTTACCCAAGATGGCACCCAGTATTGACACAGTGCATATAACATTGTCCGATCTATTGAGTTTAATTTTATGCGTGCTACATACTGGAGATCTGTTCTCTCATTGTCTTTGATGTATCGGAAATGAATTTCCCAGTAATGTTTAAGCTTAAGGGTGACCTCTTGGCAGTGTTTAGTATTTTAAATGGTTGTTTTGGGTGGGGATTACTATGTTCATTTGGGGTCCGATGTACATTCGGGCAGCTGAAATGTGTAGTTATCTGTTATGCATCCATTACGCATGGGGCGGGAGCCATTTTTGTTTTCAGTTTGTCTGTTTGTGTGGTCTTCCGTCACGCTGTCCATCACTAATATCTTGCCCGTGCCAGATCTGCTGAAGGAGTGGAGGGGTTTTCACCAAATTAGACATGTTGGCTCCCCATAGAGGGTAGCTAAACTGATTTGGTTTTGGAAATCATGGGGCCAAAGGGCAAGGTTGTATAAGGTCATTCGCTTTTTGAGGCTAAAGACTGAGTTCAAAAATGTATGAAGCTATGGCAGCCAGGTGTAGCAGTCAATGCCCTGAATTTAGTTGTACCTTGTTGCAGACTGCACTTAATAAACAGAACAGCCTGTAACGAAGTGTGTATCATGAATGTTTCAGTTGTGACAGCAGTCTGGTCTCATCCCTTCGCTTCCTCTTCAGGGTCCACCAGGCCCACCAGGCGCAGGGATGCCTCCAGGAGGGCGGGGCCGAGGGCGGGGCCCTGGCAACTGGGGCCCCCCCGGAGGGGAGGTGACCTTCTCCATCCCCGCCCACAAGTGCGGCCTGGTGATCGGCCGGGGCGGCGAGAACGTGAAGGCCATCAACCAGCAGACGGGCGCCTTCGTGGAGATCTCCCGCCAGCCGCCGCCCAACGGCGACCCCAACTTCAAGCTCTTCGTTATTCGTGGCTCCCCGCAACAGATCGACCACGCCAAGCAGCTCATCGAGGACAAAATCGAGGTGAAGCCTTCATCTTTCCTCCAAACCCCTCAAACTTTCAGTGAGTTTTCTCCCTGGAGCAACCTTGATCTCCATCCTTGTTTCTGGAGACACTTTCCTGCTGGTCGACTGCAGCAAGAATTGTGTGTATGTTGGAGAGGAACTTGAATTTTTATTGACGTTCTTTATTTTGAACGGTGCCATGTCATTCTGAACTGGCTCAAAATTAGCAAGTCTTCTGAAGAGAATTCAGATGTTTAGCAAATATTCCATTTTAAATTAACTAAATTTGAGCAAGTTTACTTACAGCTGGTCCTAAGTTATTTACAACATCTCGTTGGGGTTGAAGTCCTTTCAATTGCATGTTATTGGTTCGGTGCATTTAATTTTCTGGATTTACTCATACTGAGTGCGCAAATCATGAAATTGTGGAGCCCCAAACGAGGAGTGTGCAGTGTACAGACATTGATCTGGTTGTTTGTGCTTGGACTCTGACCTTGGTTCTGGTTGTTTCAGGGTCCACTTTGTCCTGTTGGACCAGGTCCTGGTGGGCCAGGCCCCGGTGGTCCCATGGGCCCCTACAACCCCAACCCCTACAACCACGGCCCCCCTGGGCCTCCACAGTAAGTGCAACTGTCGCCAAATCTATGGCTTAAGAAGCTTGTCGAAGTGTACGCATTTGCCATTTTGCGATACTTGCCATTTCTCATTAGAACGGGAAATGAGTGTAAGGTCTGATTTGTGTAATTGATGGATTAGTGAAGGAACCTGCCCCCCCAATTTGTCCACGAGGCTTTATCTGGGTCTTGTGCATTAGCGGTGTGTGATGGCTTAAAGTGAGATGCATAAAGGTATTAATCTCCTTCCTGCTCCTTGTCTCATAGCGGAGGCCCCCCCGGAGGTCACCCGTGCCCCCCGCAGGGCTGGGGCGGTGGCTACCAGCAGTGGCAGCCGCCTGGTCCCCACGACCCCAGTGAGTTCCTCTCCCGAAATGTCTGCGGTTTCATCCTTTCCGGGTGCGGTCGTCTTGTATGACATTGCTGTTAGCCTTGGTGACATTCCTGGCATGTGGGTTTTTTATTTCCTCTCTTGTACTCGCACCAGGACACTTGCCTGGTTAACCTGCTTGGCCTCTGGGCCAGTCGGGCTTATGCTGTGGTTGGATGCCTTCGTGGTGGTCTGTTGTGCGTCAGTAAACTTTTTTTTTGCCTTGTCAGCGCTCTAGCGCCTTCAGTTTCTCACCAATCCTTTTCATATTTCATATGTGTGTGTATATATTATGGGATGAAAATCTAGGCCAAGTTTGATTTTGGCCATGTTTAGCCAAGCGGGTGTAGTGGCTTTGCCATGGTGTAGCTTTTGTGACCCAGTAAAGCATCTGCTGATTCATAAAGGGAGACATGCTACCGACAGCCTAATTAAGGCTCGAAACCCAGGCAGCGAGTTAGTTGCTGTGATTTGAGGCCTCCGAGCACGGAAGAAAATTTGAAATCTGTGGTGGCTCGTGCCCTCAGGTGCGATAGTTACTCAGAAAACCAGTCACTGCCCTTCCCTTGACTTTGGTTCTCTTTGTTAAATGCAGACAAAGCCCCTGCACCAGACCCAAATGCGGCCTGGGCTGCCTACTACGCTCAGTATTATCAGCAGCCACCGGCCCCTATGCCCACACCAGCCCCCACGGCCCCGACAGGAGCCCCGGCCCCCACTGACCAGTCTCAAGCCGGCCAGGCCCCCGGGGGCCAGCCAGACTACACCAAGGCATGGGAGGAGTACTACAAGAAAATGGGTGAGTGAGGCTACGCAAAGATGCTATACACTGCGACTCCCAATGCCCCCCCCCACCACCACCACCAACTAGAGCAAAAAGCATTCTATTTTGCTGCAAGGTGCCGAAGGTGTTCAAACTTCAATGTAACATTGCAGAAACATTCTGAGAATGCTGAGAGGGGCTTTCTGTAGATTTAAAAAAATAAATAAATAAAAAAGAATTATATAGTTTGCCTTCTCCAATCGAAGTAATCCTTGCCCCAAAGCTCATTTTGCTGCAGTGTTCAGCATTCATCAGTAATTCTTATCCCCTGCCAAGACACGAAGTGGAGTGGGTTATATTGCAATGGAGCTCGTTCCTCCCTCATAAGTGGGGACAAGCTTTCTCCTTCACTTGGATGAATGAAATTTTGGATTGTGCATGCTACTTGGGCATGACCTTGATTGGGTTTGAAAATGGATTTCCATGGTGAAGGGGGATATTTATGCAATGTCTTCTTGGTTTTTGTCTAAACTGCTCACGGATACTTCCGGCTGCATCTTTATACAGAAAGAGTGGCTGCAATTGTTGACAGGAAGCTCAATCCTCTAACTTCCTGTTTGTTGTATGCTTTACCTGATTGGCTCTGCTCCGCCCTCAGCTCAAGCCGGAGGAACGCCAGCGGCGGCCGCAGCACCGGCGGCAGCAGCACCGGCCACCACAGGGGCCCAGCCTGACTACAGTGCAGCCTGGGCTGAGTATTACAGACAGCAGGCCGCCTACTACGGCCAGTCGGCACAGACTCCAGGGCAACCTGCTGCTCCACAGCAAGGCCAGCAGGTATGACTCGACTTCTGTACACTGGCCCGAGACCTGGAGGCGCACATCAGGATTCGATTCGGTGTGGAAATATACTTGTGATGGTGACAGCGTCCACTGTCAGTGTCAGGCAAGAGTAGAATGTCCATGAACGTTCTGCGATTTCAGTCTGGGTGCACTGCATCTCTGGACTATAAACTGGCATTTATAGGCCCTGCAGGGAAAACAATGATATTTTTTTTTTTTTTTTTTTTTTTTTTTAATTGCATCCACTATTTGGTGAATTCCACGATATTCCATGTTTTACAGTCAATTCCATTTTTATCAAATTCTGTGATTCTGTCCCAAGTTTTCCTCATTGCTGAAATACGTCTTAGGGTCCCATCTGTGTGTGGCTAATTTCATTTAAAATTTTTTTTGATGTTGCAGACGCAGTGAAACTTGGACTGGACTTGGAATAAGACCCTACCATTCTGCAAACCCAGCCAGCTATCTGGACTTTTTAACCACAAAAAGATGTTTTAGTTTTTATTTTATTTTTATTATTATTATTTTTTTTCTTTTTTTAAGTTCAAAAGTTTTGAGTCATGTGAGATTTTTGTGGTGGGAAAGTGCCCTGTGCATCTATCCTTCTGTGTTCCGTTCATTTTTAAGGGAAAGTGAGGGAAAATATGTTTATCCTCAGATTTGATTAGTAGCAAGTGAGCCTACGCAGGCTGATCAATTTTCTTTCTTTTCCTGCAAATCTGCCCTCCCAGTCCCTTAGATGTGTGAATTGGGAACACAAGGAGCCTGAAATGTAAAATAAACTTGTGTAATACCCTGATTCTCCAGCTGATTTCCCCTCGCCCATTTGGTTGAATGTGGACTCACACTTCTCTCTTGTAATTTAAGAGAGAAACTGTCTACTAAAAAAAGTACTATACTGAAGTCCTGCAGCATCTCCATTAAATGTCCTTTTTTTTTTTTGGGAGAAGGGGGGGGGGGGCATTGTTTGTGTAGAATCTTAGACTGTTTATTTTCAAAGTTGTATTTTTTTTACCCCCTCACCCTCCCTCCCAATGGTTATGAGTTTGAACATTCCCAGTACTGAAGTAGCAGGTTTTCCATCCATTTTGATTTTTTTTTTTTTTTTTATTTCTTTTTTTTTTTTTTTTTTTTTAGCCCCTCTTCCCTGTAGTTGGTATGGGTTTTCCTGTATGGGTTTCCCCCATGTGTGAATGAAAGCCCACACGCGTCTGTACAGTGTAAGAATGAGCGTCGATCGAAGTCTGGATGACGATGCACGTACGCCTACCTGCCTCCCAGGCGTGTGTACAGTGATACATGGTATATTTGTGGTTGAGGGTGAAGCCGACGCTGCTCACATGGGATGCCCTTGTGCTCTGATTCTTTGCTTTGACTACAGTTGTGTAGAGAAGAGATGATTTCCATATTGTCCATTATTTTCCATTTTGTCCCCTCCCAAATTCTGTTCCAAGAAGTCATGTTATATATTGTATGCTCGGTTTTTACTTTTTACAGCTTGTTTTTAAAAACTTCACAATAAAAAATATCAGGACCCTGTCTCCCCTTTTTCTCGCATTCAAATTCACAAATATTTTCCGTATTGTTTGGAGGCAAGCCAGTGCATTTGTGTTCGGTATGACCTTTTCGAGAGTTTACGTATACAAACTTTGAAATTAAAATGTACCTCTTTTAATCTGTATATTGTGTTCATTCTGGTCTGTCTCATTGTGAAACGGTGGCTACAGATAAAGGTTTTTCATGACTTCATCTCTGCTCTGGTCTTACGATTCTGTTGCATTTAAGCACCAATAAAATAGCGGCGTTTTAAAAAAGGCTATATCTAATAATGGCCATTTTGCAATGCAATGCATGCACGGGTAATTTACAGGAAAGTATATAGGAAATGCGTGCTTCATCAAAATTAGAATGCCCCTTTCCATTGGTTTGCAATTTAGTCGAGTAAATGGGAGAGTGAAGTTGAAAATACTCAAGATTATCCATTTGGTGGTCCCCACAGCTCAGCAGTGCACCATTGCAAAGTTTGTGAATTTCAAATGTTTTAAAGTCTATACTGAAGTATATGTTTGCGTCAATACATAAACTTAATTCATGAACGATACTCTTGATAAAATTAACCGAATCCAAATTGACTTTCTCCTGTTCAAACGAGTGACCTGTGCATCCGAGAGTCGATCATGAACCATTATGAACTCCATATATTACACTGCAATTGGAGAGAACGGATCTGGAACTGACCAAGATCCGTGCCCGTGAATCTGAGCAGACTGCAACGACAACGAATAGCACACTACAAAGGGTGACTTTGATTTTGATTGATGGGAACTGCAGCAAATTGTAGAGGTCTAGAAAGCAGAGTTAACCAATGAGAAGTCGGTGTAGGATAGTAGGTAGGTCCGCCAAAGAAGCACTCAGAGGCCGAAAATGGCGCCCAGCTCGAAATCAGAAAAGGATGAAAACAAACAGAAAACACAGAAGAAACACAAAGAGCACATCGTCAAGCTCCTTATTCGCGGAAGGGTAAGCAGCGTCGCATCTAAGTTCAGTAACCGAACAAATGGCGAGGTTCAATATGCCCTCCGTTACGAACTAGCTCGCGCGATTAACGTTTCAGCACAAGCGGCGACCACACTGTTTGAAAGCTAGCTAGCCAGCCAACGGTAATTTGCTAGTTAGCCACATCTAGTGTGCCGACCATTGTTGCGGCTGACGTTAGTTTGCTTATTGTGGCTGGCTGGTGTCCATCTAAACCCGGTGACCATGCATAATTCATTCTCTCACAATTTCCCATAATGATTATTTAACTTAAACTTGGTTATTAAACCAGCTTCCACCACCAGACGTAGCTAAATGTCGATCACTTTAAGACATTGTAGCTATGCCTAGTTTAACATAGGCCAAGTCAACTGGAGCACGCTAATTAGGATAGCTGGCTACATTAGATTACAGTGCTCTTATCATGTGCCATATCTGAGTCAACATCGATCTGATAGGCAGTTGCTCTGACGTCACAGGATTTGGTTCGCCACGTTCGCTTGCGAGTTGTCAGACTCTTCTTCAGCTATTTGAACTGGGGCAGAGGTGGGCAACGAGGGCCGTAGCTGTCCCTGGTTTTCATACCAACTTCTGGCCTTTAATTAGTTGATCATTTAAATTATCCAAACTATTTCTGAAATCAGACATTTGAGACGCATTTCTTTAAATTATCATGAATGACCAAAGACTGTTCTCATCTCCCCACATAAAATTTTTTTCTTTGATCTAATCTTTGCACAAATCTATATTTGCGTATGCAATCAAATTACTCAATTAGTCAGGGAAATTGATAGAAATAAAAAACTTGCATACACACCAGCCCTCCAGGACCGGAATTGCCCACCCCTGAACTAGGGGGAACCGTTAACGTTAAACTAGCTAGCTATGTGTCAAACTGCGGGTGTTGTTGATAAATGTCTGGTCAGCAGACCCTAGCTTTGGTCGTGTTTTGCCATACCTCAGCTGGGTTGGCTGTGTAACTGACACCAAGTCACTAAATTTCCGTTAATGCCCAGCTTGTACTAGTTGACCACCTAATTACCTAGCCCAGCATTTTTGAGCGAGCTGGCTTGGTTTAGTAAACTGACCTCTGTCCAAACTCCTCTGACCTGTGCAAATGCTTGGACGATGTAGAGTGGTTGCCATCTTACGAATGCATCAGAGTTCACCTGCGCTTTGAGACATGTCATCGTTATCTGGGTCTTACACTCACTACGTTTTGCCATTTTGTTTAGGTGAAGCTGAACATGATTTCAATGTGCTGTTTGTACCTTTTGTAAAGCGTGTGCTTCCTGTTCACTTCCAGTTATCAGGTCAGCTGTCTCAGCGGTTATTCCGGAAGCTTCCTCCTCGAGTGTGTGTGCCACTCAAGACCATTGTCAGCGAGGAGTTCCTGAGAGCAGGGTATGTATTTGTGTGCTCTCATATGGGCCTCATTGCGGATTCTGCGGGTCCCACGAAGCCTCATTGATGCTATCCTCTGTTGGCGCCTTAAAGTCCCATATGTACTTTACAGGCACATTTTCTTGGGTTTCACAAAGTGCGGCCGCTACGTGCTTTCATACACCAGCGACTGCGGCGAAGACGACGACTTCTCATTCTACATCTACCACCTGTACTGGTGGGAGTTCAACCTGCACAGCCGCCTCAAACAGGTGAAGCCTGCCCTCTCACTGTGAATAGTTTTCAATTAAGAGCAGCTTGCTTCGTTGCATTTAGCCACTCAGCCCGGGTTGGGTAGAGCCTTCCACTGGCTTGAATTTGACAATTCTGCCACAGTGGCTTGCTACACCTGTCCACTGGCTTGAATTTAGCCCGTCTGCTTGGTCTAGCATGGGCTGTGTGGCAGGTTACATTCAGCCATTCAGCATTGGCTGGCAGTAGCTGTCAGCTCGAATTCCTTGGAGCCTACAACTGCATAATGGCAAATTTAATTTTGTTAGCTTTGGTTGATTTGATGCTGTTCCTCAAACGTATCCAATGTTTTTCTTTGAATTGCTGTAGGTCACAGGAAATGGACAAATATAAACAAACTGAGATTAGAGGTTGAATTTTTGAATGGTCTCATACTGTGATTTCGCCGACAACGGATCATTTCAAATGTGTTCCAAAGCAAAATACACAAAATGTACTAAATGTGTTCTTTGTAAACAAATTGGTACTTCATTAATCGTGGTGTGTATTACGCTGATGGGGTTGCATGGCGAATTCAAGCTGATTCCCTCAGAGCACTGGTGCCTAATCACCGTTTGACTGAATTCTATGGAGCAGGGCTTGACATTAACTTTTTGAGGCACTTGTCCTGGCACAAAAGTCACTTGTCCGGGTATAATTGACAAAAATTGACTTTTTATGCCCTCGGAATCGAAGATTTGGGGGCATATTGTTTTTGGCCTGTCTGTCTGTTTATTTGGCTGTTTACTATTAAATTACATTTTGAATGCAGGACTTCTACTTCAATAAAGTTATTTCTCAACATGACGCTATTAACATTACAAAATTAATTAAACACTTTTTTTTTTTTCTAACCAATCATTAGTGCACAGGTGACTTGGCCTAACTACAAAATAAATACTGGCATGTTTGGGTTGCTGCCTCTGCATTAGTCATTTAAAATTTAAATTACTTGACCCAACAATTCAACTACCAATTTGTAGACCGATAGACCTGGGCAGTGACATTCCGGAGGTGAAATCCCAATGATATTCAGTGACTAGGATTGCGATTATCAACTCTAATGTCGTAAACATCAAGGGCAGACTGACCACGGGCTAGGAGACTGTAGAACATTGATATCTGCTCCTGTAGAAACTACAATTCCGCATGAAATCAACTTTGTTTTGAGGAAAAAAAAAAAAAGGTTTTAAATATTTCACGGAGAAGTACTACATTACCCACAATCCTTTGTTGTTACCTTGGAAACGTATAATAAACCCGCGAATGTCTCCATCAACTAGTGAGTTAGGTCAGTAACGAAGGAAGCACTGACGATGTCACTAAATACAAACAATATGAAACGCTAAATATACTCACGACACTAAAATGTATCACAACGATAAATTAAACAAGCAGCTAAACTATCGATGCTGCAGTGAGATAGCATTAATGTACGTCTCACTCACTCTCTGTCTGTCATCGCACCGGTGCTATTACAGGCCATTTTTCATTCATCGCATAGACCAAGTTTCATGTCATGCTGTGAGTGTGTTCGAGTTTTTTTTTTTTTTTTTTTAAGTCAAATATCAGCTGAAATTAAATGGGCAGTCTCTGTGCCGTGATTCGTAAATACAGTGTCGCTAATGCTGGCAGTTGGCATCACTGACTTATCAGCCAAGTTGGGATGCGTTCTGCACCCAGTCGAATTCCTCCCTCCAGCTCTGTTCAAATTTTCTCTCCCTTTTCGATTCATACGGCTCAGGTGCAGTTGCTGTTTTTCTTCTTGGGGCTTTTGCTGGAGCTTGCCCGGGTTGCGAAGCCTTGAGAAACATGGCTTATCCTCCGATGGAAGCGGTTCCTCCTGCGTATGAGTGCGCGCGCGCGTGTCCGTGTCTGTGTATCTGATCGGTCAATCAAGGCATTCGAGTTTTTACGCTGGTTAGATGTGTCGTGGGGGGGAAAAAAAAAAAACGTTTTTGTTTCAAATCGGTATTCTAAATATATTTATTCAGTGAATGTAATTCAGGGGCACATAACCTGAAGACACGGTATCTTTTCAGCGATTTTTAACTTGTCCGGTGGGGCAAGCAAATTCATCTTCCACTTGTCCAACAATAAAATCTACTTGTCCCGGACAAGCGTTAATGTCGAGCCCTGCTGGAGAATGGGGCATTGCTATGGTATAGGTCTTTATCACTTCATCAGCTTCTTTCTAGTTTAAAAATGGATGCAATCCACACCTCAGTGTAGGATACATTCACATTACTGGCTCAGTCTTCATCTTTTTGCAGGTACACCATGTGCGCTTGTTTGCTGGAGAGGATATCTACAGTGACCTCTACCTGACAGTGTGCGAATGGCCCAATGATCATTCCAAAATAGTCATCTTTGGCTTCAAGTATGATCACTGCCTTTTCTTTGGCATATTGACCCTCCTGTATCAGTATAACCAGGCATTTTATTATGCGTAATAACTGGGGTTTTTATCCACTGAATGCGTGACATTATGATGCTCTTATTCACTTGTTTTCTCTTTTGTGTGTGTGTGTGTGTGTGTGTGTGTTGCAGCACCAGAAGCTCCAGCTCTGTTCTGATGAACCTGATGATGAGCGATGAGAATAACAGGGATATTTACATCACCATCGCCTCCATGCCCCCCTCCAGACCCTGTGCTCAGTGCTGCCCCGCTCCCTCCTCCTCTGTACGCACAGGTACATTCACACTAACCCCCCTCCTCCTCTATACGCAGAGGTACAACCCCAATTCTGAAATAGTTGCGACAAAGTGTAAATTGTGAATAAAATCAAAATGCAATGACTTTGAAATCACACCAGCCAGTATTTTATTCACAAGAGAACAGAGATAACATAACAAATGTTGAAACTGAGAAATTTTACAATTTCATCCACAAAATGAGCTCATTTCAAATTTGATGGCTGCTGCAGGTCTCAAAAAACTTGGGACAGGGGCCTGTTTGCCATGGTGTAGCATCCCCTCTTCTTTTTAACGCAGAATGGAGGTGTCTGGGCATTGAGGAGACAAGTTTCTTGAGTTTAGCCATTGGAATTTTATCCCACTCTAGTTTAATACAGGCTTCCAGCTGCTGGGGAGTTTTGGGTCTCCTTTGACAGATTTTCCGTTTAATTTTGTGCCAAATGTTCTCAATCGGTGAAAGATCAGGACTGCTGGCTGGCCAGTTCAGCACACGGACTCTTCTACTACGAAGCCATGCTGTTTTAATAGCTGCAGTATGTGGTTTTGCATTGTCCTGCTGAAATACACAAGGCCTTCCCTGGAATAGATGTTGTCTGGAGGGGAGCATATGTTGCTCTAAAACCTTTATATACCTTTCAGCATTCATGGTGCTTTTTAAAACATGCAAGTGTCCCACACCATATGCACTAATGCATCCCCATACCATCAGAGATGCTGGCTTTTGTACTGAACGCTGATAACAGGAGGGGTGGTCTTTCAACTCTTTAGCCCAGAGGACACGACTACCATGATTTCCAACAAGAATGTCAAATTTGGACTCGTCTGACCACAGGACACTTTGCCACTTTGCTACAGTCCATTTTAAATGAGCCTTGGCCCACAGAACACGGCGGCGCTTCTGGATCATGCTCAACAATGGCTTCCTTTTTCCATGATAAAGTTTTAGGTGGCATCTGTGGATGGCACGGCGGACTGTGTTTACAGACAGCGGTTTCATGAAGTATTCCTGGGCCCATTTAGTAATGTCAATGACAGAATCATGCCGATGAGTGATGCAGTGGCGTCTGAGGGCCCAAGATCTAGGGCATCCAGTAAAGGTCTTCAGCCTTATCCCTTACACACAGAGATTTTTCCAGTTCCTCTGAATCTTTTGATGATGTTATGCACTGTCGATAATGAGACCGTCAAAGCCTTTGCAATTTGACGTTGAGGAACATTGTTTTTAAAGTATTCCACAATTTTTTTTACGCAACCCTTCACAGGTTGGAGAGCCTCTGGCCATCTTTACTTCTGAGAGACTCAGCCTCTCTAAGACATCCCTTTTATAGCCAATCATGTTAAACACCTGATGCCAGTTAACTTAATTACTAGCTAAATGTTCTTTCAGCTGATTCTCTTATATATTAAGAGCCATTCCATGAGAGATTGACATTTGGTGCACAGTTGACCCCCCTGGAATTGAATGAAACTTAGCACATAGGTAGATATGAGTGTCTCACAGGAAAAGCCTAATTTTTCGGTCCGTATTTCACTGTGCCTGCCGATAGCGCCATCTGGAATCCACTTAAGTGGCTCAGTTTTGCTGTTGACACCACATTTTACATCAACTATCATAACTTAAGGGTACACAGTACCAAATATGTTATACTTTTATCATGACCTGTGACATTTCAAGTCTGGTTAGACTTTAGCTCCACATCAGTGCCAAGCTGGGTTACTACGCTATCGAGCCAGCTTTATTTGAGAAATAACAATAAAAATTGAAAATGGGAATGGGAATAAAATAATGCCCCAGACATATACCAAACTAGAATGCTTTATAATGTGTTTACTCACTACAAAACTATCATTTTCAGTTAATATTCCCTTGGTATCTTGCTGGGTTTGTGCAATAGACGGCCAGAAAGATGGTTGAAATTAATTTTTGGTTCATGTTTGCGGTATATGTTCTTTGTAATCCAGATTTGCACTGTGAGGGTAAATGCTGTTTGTTGTGCTTTTGGAGCTCTATTTTCAGGAATACCAAGTATTTCTTTGGTAGTATCTACGCTTTCAAGCTAGACGGAGCCAAAGTTGGTGGAAAACTCAAAATGGACCATTTCATGGCAAATTGTGCCTATGTTTAGGTGGCATTATTTTGTTTACCCAGCAAGGCGGAGATCTGAAATTCTCTGGATACATAGTCCCTTTGGGGTACATTACAGCATTAGTAATAGAAGGCCATGGATGGCTGCTCAAGGCCAAGGCGAAGGAGCACCTCTGGTGCGCACCACCAGGTGCCACCAACTCACTATCCAATTCCAAAAACAGACAGATGGATAGAGCTAGTGACACGCTGTGTTCACATAAATTTGCTTTGGATAACATGAAAAGTAAAAAACAGTTTTAACTTTTGTACTATACATTCTGTCTTCATGTCTTGTGTGACGAAGATTTTTTTTCAGAGTTCAAATTATGGACTGTTATTTTATGTAAGTGCACGTATACTGTTGACGCGTCTGCATACGTATTTACGGTGGTATGCCTTTTACATTAGTTCTTTTTTGGCATTTAAAAATTTTGGACTGGTCATGTTTTATAACGTGCTGTAGGTTTCTGACTGCGCTGGACCCGTACTTCGTAATAACCCATGTATTGTGTGTTTGTAATGCTCACAGTCACCACCAGTTTACAACCAGCCAAGCTTTATACCAAAGGAATTACAAATTTTATGAATAACTGTGTATGTGCTTCATATATTTCAAAAGACAGAACTTTGGTATATGTCTGGGAATATGGAATGTTAGGTGGGTAGAACATTAGCTCTTTAGAGCGCCACCTTTAGTCAAAAAGCTATGTACCCAGCATAGTACCAAACCAAGCTCTTCACTTTCTGAGAAAACTAGCTGTGTGTATCACAATTCAAAAAAATTTCTTTGGTACATTGCTGGGGATGGCCAGTACTTGCATCCAGTCAACAGTGCCCCCTGGAGGCGAATTTTTCAGAGGTTTGATGTTTAAAATCATCTTCACTGAAAATACTACCATTGAGATTTTACTAATGCTGTAATGTACCCCAGAGGACTATGTATCCAGAGAATTTCAGATCTCCGTCTTGCTGGGTAAACAAAATAATGCCACCTAAACATAGACACAATCTGCTATGAAATGGTCCATTTTGAGTTTTCCTCCAACTTTGGCTCTGTCTAGCTTGAAAGTGTAGATACTACCAAAGAAATGCTTAATATTCCCGAAAACAGAGCTCCAAAAGCACAACAAACAGCATTTATCACCATGGAACATATCAGGGTTACTGAGAAAATATACCACAAACATGCACCAAAATCAATTTCGACCATCTCTCCAGCCATCCATTGCACGAACCCAGCAAGATACCAAGGGAATATTAACTGAAAATGATAGATTTGTAGCGAGTAAACACATTATAAAGCATTCTAGTTTGGCATATGTCTGGGATATTATTTTTTTACTATTCCCATTTTCAGTTTCTACCGTGATTTCTCGAATAATTCTGGCCTAATAACATAGTTACCCAGCTTGGCGCTGATGTGGTGCTAATGTCTATCCAGACTTCAAGTGTCACAGGTCATGATAAAAGTATGATACATCTGGTACTGTGTACCCTTAAGTCATAATAATTGATGTAAAATATGGTGTCAAAAGCAAAACTGAGCCACTTTAGTCGCTTTCCGGTGGCGCCACCGGCAGACTTCTTGAGATACGAACCTAAAAATTTGGCTTTTTCTGTGAGACTACCATATCTACCTATCTGCCAAGTTTCATTCAATTCCAGGGGGGTCAACTCCTCAACTTCTCCAAAAAGTGCCATTTTCTCACGGAATGGCTCTTAATTGCTTCTTCAGCCCTTTTTTGCCTGCGTCCCAACTTTTTTGAGACCTGTTGCAGCCAGAAAATTTGAAATAAGCTCATTTTGTGGATAAAAATGTAAAATGTCTCAGTTTCAACATTTGAAATGTTATCCATGTTCTAATGTAAATAACATATTGGCTCGTGATCTGAAAGTCATTGCATTTTGGCTTTATCCACAAATTACACTTCGTGCCAACTATTTCGGAATGGGGGTTGTACATTCACACTAACCCTGACCACCTCTCCTCTATACACACAGGCACATTCACCCTAACCCTGACCCCCACCCTCCTCTACGCAGTGAGCCATCTGGTATCATTCGCCTGCAGTTTGGTCCATTCCGGCCATTTGGAAATACTATGTATTTCACATAAGGGGTCTCATCTACCACAGAGCACTCATTTACGGAGTGCACAGACAGACCTGAGAACAGGACCTATTCTGTAACTTCCTGTTTGTAGTTTTGTTGGAGTTGTATGATGAGTCTCTTCTCCCATCCACCAGGGGGCAACGAGTGCCTGGAGCATGGCTTCATTCTGAATGCGCGTTATCAGGTGGTTTACCCCTTCCCCACCTTCCAGCCTGCCTTTCAGCTGAAGAAGGACCAGGTGATCCTGCTGAACACCAGTTACTCACTGGTGGCCTGTGCAGTGTCCCTCTGCCCAGGTACGTGCCCCGCACCCTTCCCCTCCATATCTGGGGCCGTCTTTTGGGCAAAGCGTATTCCACTCCTTAAAATTACATCAGTTTAGTGGATCCATTTTTTCCAAAAACCACATTCATATGTTTATTAGAACTGCCTTTACATGAAAGGATAATTTGTTGAGTTACACCAATAGCGATTATCAGATATCGGTCCGATGCTGACTCAGCTGGATCGTGTATTGGTGACAATAGTTCTATCTGGTATTGTATACCATTATTTTAGTAAATAACAATGTAGCACTTTTGTATCGGTATGTATTTTTGACAGTGTGTTTCACGAAGTTTGGAAAACAATGTTTGACTCGAGACTGATGTTGCCTTACTTATTAAAGAATCATCCCAGTCTCTTGTACACCGAGAGGCACACAGCTTATTAATTAAACTCTGGTATTGGATTGGTACTCTGTACTGGCCGATACCCTGAGCTCAGGTATCAGTATTGGGACTGTAGAAGTCAGATCAGTGCATCCCTAATAATTAACTCCAGTAACAATGTTGTTAGAATTAGCTGAGGTGTAGGCATAATCGGTTATCCTGAAACGTGTATGAGCTGTGCTTTCTGCACGTTCCATATTAGATTAAAGTGCTGAGGTTTTGAACAGTGTACGTCAATGGCTGTGAGCCGTTCGTTTTTCTCAAAACATGGTCGGCGACTGCCGGCCTCAACGTAAGCAATAAGAGAAATGGAGAGTGCGGAAGTTTAAGAACAAAATCTGAACCCTGTTTCACATTGCAGAATAACTGAGTTAGCCATGTGATTGCTCTGAACCCTATGAAAACCTTCATGGACTGTAGCCAAAACACCTAATCCTGCTTTTCTGAAATCCCCCCCCACACTGTTGTCATTGGCCATGTTTGTAATATCTTTCTCTTTTCTGCAACAGTATGTGTCGTATTGTTCGTTCTTCTGTCTATAGAAGTATACAGTGAGTTAGTCAGTGATAATGGTGATGTCCTGCTCTACATAGTCACATGTCCACCAGGCTGTGAAGATCACCTGGGTGTCAGTAAAACATTACCGTTGCCTGCACTGCATTTTTGGGATACTGTACAATATATTTGTCAGTTCTTCTTTTTGCTTTTGGCCATAATCAGTAAGTTCAGTATTGTTCAGTATGTCTTAGTATTATTGTAAAGAAGTAGAAGTCTGTTGTGAGCCTAGTGATTCGTCAGGCAGGTGCTTAACCCCAGTTCCGGTAGCATGAAGTGGCCGGGAGTATTGCTGCTTCCCCTGGATGGAATGCTAGTCCATCGTAAGTTACCCCCCAGCTCTTTGTCAGGTTTTGCTGACAATTTGCCAGTACCCAATTGTATACCTGGATGGAGTGGGGCGCTATGGGGTTAAGGTTTTTTGTCCAAGTACATGCCGTGAAAGCCGTGGCCAGGACTCAAACTTGGTACCGACACATAACCACTTAACCTGTAGTGCTGTTGACACATTAACTCAGTTGGAATTTAATGGTCCGTTTGTGCTTTTGTCCTCTGTCTCTCAGCCGGGGCTCAGGGCGATTCTGGGCAGATTCTGTACAGGAAGCGGACGTCCCGCCCTGCACCGCCTCCCACAGGACCCGCCCCTTCCTCTCAAAGTTCTCCCGACTCCTCCCCAGACTCCACCCAGCTTTGTCTCACCCCGCCCTCTCCCAGCCAATCACAGGCTGCCACCAGGGCCCGAGAGTTTGCTGCCGACCTCTTCCGAAGAGCGCAGGGGCGAGGGGTGGGGTCTGAGAGGGGCTTGGGGGAAGAGGGGAGGAGGGGCGCGAGAGTGGAATTGGGGGAGGGGCCAGTGAATGGGGCTGAGACCAATGCAAGAGGGCTGGTGGAGGCGGGATTGGGAGGAAGGAGTCCCAGACCCTCCCTTCAGGCGCAGGAATCGCTGGGTCTCGAAGACTCCGCCCCCTCTGTTTCCACAGTGATGATGTCACTGCCTTCTTCCTCCTGCCTTTCCCCTCGCTCGTCTCAGGAGCCGGTTTCTGTGGAGCCCGTTTCCACGGAGCCAGGATATGTGAACTACACACGTTTGAAGTACTGCCTGCAGCGGCCTGGAGCTGTGGAGCAGGAGACTGGTAAGGACGGCACCACCTACTGGACCGGGGCTGACTAACCAGCCTTGTGTGGGTACCTCCCCAGCTCAGGAACTACGGGGTATTTCATTATGAAAGATTATTGAGCTTGCTGGATTAGCTGCTCTGTCAAACGTGGAGGAGCCATTTGTAACTTATGCCATTGTTGCATTTGCTATTGTAATGACGGTCACTGTAATAATTATTACAATAGCGGGCGCAAATGACGGCAAACTCGACCACTATTGTAATAACTATTGTAATAACTTGCTACAATAGCGGGAGTGAATGCACATCAAACTCAAACACTATTATAATAACTTATCACAATAGCGAGCGAAAATGACGGCAAATTCAACTACTATTGTTACGTATTACAATAGTGGGTGCAAATGATGGCAATTTCAACCACTATTGTAATAACTTACTACAATAGCGGATGCGAATGATGGCAAATTTGACAACTACTGTGATTTGACACCTTGTGGCAATGCAACAATGGATCCATTCCTGTCCCCTAGGGAATGACATCAAGTGATTATCAATGACGCCATGTGATTATTGATGATGTAATTTTACCCATCCGCCATTAAGAAAGTAGGTGTCAAGAGGATTACGATGTTGAATTCACCTTCAAACATAACTCCGACCCTAGCCTGCATTACTTCATGCAAAGCCTTAAAGGTCCCCTATTATGCCATCAGGTGTACAGCTAATTAGCCATTATGAGCCAGTTCAAAATCTCCCCTTCCTGACATCACAAGGGGGAGTGACCACCCAGAATAATTAAATCTGATTGACTGCTTGGCTGGAGTTGATTAGTTCTTCCTGCCTCTGGTTGGTTACGTCCCCATGTGATGTCAAGAGGGGAAAGAGTTTGACATGGCTTGTAATAACTAATTGGCTGCGCACCTGGTGGCATAATAGGGTACCTTTAACAGAGTATTGGTGCGTCATAAGTCTAAGTATCAGATGAGAGAAGTTATTACTATAGTGGTTGAGTTTGCTGTGCATTCGCATCCGGTACTATATCAATTACCTTGATTGAGTATCGGAGACAATGGGCTGATCTAGTATTGGATTCCATTATTTTAATAAATAAATAGTTCAGTACGTTTATATCTATGTATTCGTTACATTTCGTTTTGCAAAGTTAGTTAAAGTCAAGCCCATTCACAGGAAGGAATGATCCCTGTCTCTTCCACACAGTGAGGCAGACAGCTTATTAATTAATTAAACATTAGTATTGGATCGATACTCTGTGTTGGCTGATGCCCAAATCCCAGGTGTCAGTATCGGGACCGAAGAAGTTGAATCAGCGCATCCCTAGATATTCTAGAGTCTGCCTCTGAATCTAGAAGTCCTGTCCTTTCTGGGGAATCTCTCAGTCCCCGATTGGACAGGTCGTTGTGGCCCTGTGCAGTGGCCAGTAAGGAGTGCTGTGTTTGCCTGTGGGAGGGGCCTGTTCTCACGGCTCTGTGCTTCTCTCAGAGGACGAGGATGATAAGGTTCAGCTGCCCTTCACCGTGACCGACCTGAGGGGCCACAGTCTGCAGCTGACGCGGGGAGACAGCCACAGCCAGGTGTGTGTGTAAGATGAGTCAGTGTGTGTGTGTGTGTGTGTGTGTATACCTATACTACTATACTTTGAAAGACTAAAAGACCCCATGAGGATAATAAAGTCTGAAAACATTGCACAGTGGAGACATTCCTGGGGCCTGATTTACTAAGACCTTTAGCACATGCAAAATCTTTTTGCTTGTGCAAAACCAATAACATTGCTCGTGACTGGCCTACTTGCCTTGCACCAATCAGTGGCAATGTTATTGGTTTTGCATGGGCAAAAAGATTTTGCATGTGCTAAAGGTCTTAGTAAATCAGGCCCTTAGTGTCTTAAAGGTCCCCCATTATGCCACCAGGTGCACTGCTAATTAGCCATTATGAGCCAGCTCAAAATCTCCCCTTCCTGACATCACTAGGGGGAGTGACCACCCAGAATGATTAAATCTGATTGACTGCTTGGCTGAAGGTGATCAGTTCTTCTTGCCTCTGGTCGGTTACTTCCCCATGTGATGTCGAGAGGGGAAAGATTTAGAAATGGCATGTAATAACTAATTGGCTGTGTACCTGGTGACATAATAGGGGACCTTTAATGGAAAAAAGGCTCTACACTGGAGCTAGGGCTGGAGTTTGGTTTTGTGTTACTTATGGGTCTGTGGTCTGGTTTGGGTCTAGTTTTAAGAGAAGGTGTCAGACTTTGGCTCGAGGTTAAGGTCAGGGGTTAAGGTTTAAATTTTTGTTACTTTGGACGATTTGCTGAATGATGTTACAGTTGAGGATAGTATTACGGAAGGGTTTAAGATCTGTGGTTTTTTGGTCGTAGGGTGTTAGTTTGTTTCCTCACTGTAAGAGTGACTGTGCTGTAGGGCTTGGCTCTGGAGTGAATACACTCATAGCTGCTCCTCTCTCTGTTTCTCTGCTCCCCCAGTGTTTGTGTGTGGAGCAGCTCACTCTGGACTTCGAGTACGTGATAAACGAGGTGATCCGAAACGACGCGGGCTGGGCCCCCGAATTCTGTTCCTTCAGCGACTACGATGTGGTCATCCTTGAGGTGAGTCCACTCTGCTCCCTCCTCCCTTACCCCCTTGGGCTGTCTAATGGGCTGGGGCGGTGCCAGGTCTCTGATTGGTCAGTTTGCTTTGACTGACTGTCTCTGGTAGGTGTGTCCAGAGACAAACACAGTGGTGATCAACATTGGGCTTCTGCTGCTGGCCTTCAAGAATGCTGAAGAGGAGCACTGCAGGTGCGTGTGGTGGTTGAGCTGAGCTGAGTTGTGCTGGGCTGAGTTGGGCTTGATACGTAGTGAGGACCAGAACACATTACGCAAAGTTAAGAATTTGAGACGGGTTAAGGATAGGTTAAGGGTAGGGGTTAGGCATGTGTTGGCTATGGTTAAAATTAGGGAAAGGCTGTAGAGACACTCAGAGAATGAGTGGAAGTCAATGTAATGTCCTCAAAAATGGATGGAAGTACAAGGCTGTGTGTGTCTGTGAGTGGGTATGTTTTTTCCTGTTCATGCGTGCTTATGGGCTTGTGTTTACGGTATGCTGAGATTAGTATGCATTAGAATTAGTATGCGTTAGTTTGTGAGTTTCAGTGGCGTTATCATGAAACATATTTGTGGTACAGTGGCGCAGCAGTGCTCCCTCTGCTGGTCATGAGTGTAACTGCAGGTATCTCTGTGTCCAGGCCCAACACTTACCATTCCAGTGTGCAGGTGAGCTGGGACCTGAGCACGGGGGTGTGTCGCACCGTGGGCATTGGTGACCTCATCGAGCTGAAGGGCCAAACCAGGTCAGGACGCCCATCCTAAAACGCATCTTATTTATTGGTATTAATCCAAGACACAAATGCATCAAAACATTTAATCAGATGATTTTGTCACCCCAAAATGGGGTATCCTCAGGGAAGACCAGAGTCACCCCTAGTCCTCTAAAACAAAATGTCAAACAATGTCCAAAGTCATTTCAATATCTTGTGTGACCAGCAAATGCTCTCACCACTGCCTGACTGCCATCTTTGGAAGCTCAGAACAAGAGAAAATGTTAGAGAAAAAAATTCAGTGATCCTTAACTTTTTTTTGTGGAGTATAATAAAGTGTTTTTCAGACATGGTTCTGTGTGTTCTGACTGTAATGTGTTTGCACATACGGAGATTAGAGCTGGAAATATTACTGCACTTCCTGCGGGAGCTACTCTCTGCTAGTTCATGTGAACTTAGTGGTATGAAACAGTTTGTGATGGGGACAGAATTCTGCATTGACTTGGGCCATTAAGGTGAAGTCATCCCGGCTGGATGAACCAGCCAAGATGCTCCCTCACTGCCCTCCTTCTCTGGTCTCAACGTCTTCTGTCTCCCCTCTCTCTGCCCTCCGTTCCTCAGTGGTAGTGTGTGGAGTTCGTACAGGAAGTCCTGTGTGAACACAGTGATGAAGTGGCTTGTTCCAGAAAGCAGCTCTCGCTACATAAATCGCATGACCAATGAGGCCCTGCACAAAGGTGGGCCTTCCCAGCATGCCTTGCAACATGTGAATGAAGACTTGAATCACCTGGGGTCTTACTTACAAAAATTTGCATAGATTTCATACTTTAATATTGTGAACATAAAAAGTGGTGAGTAGTTAAAAATGTGTAATTTATAGAATTGTGGGCAAGTTGAATTGCATGCAATTTTTACTTGATTGATCAGGATCAACTTGGAATTTTGCATATGCGCACAATCCAATTCTGTTTTTTTTTTTTTTTTTAAGTCACTTTTGTTTTTGTATATCTGAAGTTTGCAAAAGAAGTGGCGTGCGCATCTTTTCTGTGCGTGCTCTTCCTTTGTAAGTGAGACCCTTGGTGTGAACATAAGTGATGAAGATGTATCTATCGGACTCAGTCATGATAGTGTTTTAAGTGAAGATGCTTGAACTAAATGCTTCTATGGAATGTGCTGCCAAAGTCGTGACATCACTCCGAAGTCAACCAGCCGCAGCCATGGCAACTGGCTCATGCCGAACGAACCAAACAACTCGCACTGTGTTTATCGCCATGGCCCTCACATCTATGCATGGAATTATGCTTTATTTTCAGCGATCTTAAACCCAAACTATGCTCATTATAAAAGAACAGAAAGCATTTCTCCGTATATTTTGATCGTCAAATAGGTATTTTGTGCCGTGTGTTAAGTGTACGGGTGAATGTGTTGCTATGCTGCGAGCGTGAACCACTGTCAGGGTGTTGACTACAGCAGAAGTGACGTCGCACTTTTTCAGTGAATAGCATAGGGTTGAGGAGTGAAAAATGTTAGCTCCTGAGAAATTTAGTTGGACTTTATTTGGCTAGCGCTTATTGCAGGAGTACTGCCACAAATGAGCTTTCACGGCTAACTGAAGGGCACATGTCTGACCTCAGTCTCTGAAAGATCGAGTGAGGTTAAAAGAACTCCTTAGAGGTAGAAACGTTCAGGACAAACCTGACTGTGTGGCGGGAGCCCATCCTTTGCTTGCAGTTGAAGTGAATGTTAATTTATAAGAAGTGTATTTGTTCAGATGGATTGAAGTCTAAATGGGAGAAATTAGAGGTACAGTATTGTGTCACATATAAGGTACTATATTGTTTTTGAAATGTTAAAATATGTCACTGTTGTTTTTAGGGTCGTCCCTGCAGGTGTTGGCGGACAGTGACCGCAGCGCCTGGATCGTACTGTGAAGGAGACTGCGTCCGAGTGACTTGTGCACATTTGAAAACACACACACACACACACCCACATGCATACAAACGCACGCTGACACCCACGTACAGACCTTTTTGTCCCCCAAAGTGGGCCTAGCCGTGGTTTTGGTGCCCTCTGCTGGTAACTGTTGATTATAACAGCCAGTTAATGGGGACCCTTGAACTGAATTTTGTTGTGAACTCTTAGGAGATTGTCATACTGAAGGAGAGTTATTTTCCCATTGCCTCTGTAAAGCAGAACCTTGATTACAGAGCATCTTATGTGTTAGCAGAGCGCCAGTTGGTTTGTGCCCGTCACAAAGCAGTGCGAGTTCAGGCATCGTCCTAAACTGTTTGTGTGTGTATGAGAGAGAGATTAAGCGAGCCTATGTTCCGTCTTGCATGCAGTGTGTATACATGTGTGCGAGTTTGAGTATGTTTGTGTGTGTGTGTGTGTGTTTGTGCCTTTGCCATCATGCTTCTGTCTCTCCGACTCTGCTGCTGACCGCCATCTTGGGCCAGACCTCGCCCAGCTGGGCTCTCCAAGCTGCTTGTTTCCTCTGTGTCCAGTTAAGTTCTGTCTGCTCGCATTCCTCTCAAATCGGTCTGACTTTTTTTTTTTTTTTTTTTTTTAATGTACATGTATGATGAGCTCACCCCCAGCCCTGCTGCAGTAGACCCTGTGTCATAAAGCCAGTCTACCCATTAATTTCCTGCAGCAGCAAAGATGACTGGCATACTTGAGTTGTTATGATTTTTGTTAGTTTTTTTTTTATTAAAAACAAAATTTGCATTGGTGATGTGTCTTATGTTTTTGTGTCTAGAGCTCTGGTCTTCCTTACAACATGAAGCCTCATGTAAAACGCGAGAGTAAAAACTTGGTCTAAAACGGTTGATAATATGGTTTTTTTAATCAATGACCTTGACTTCTTCCGGGATGATAGTGATTTTTTTTGCATCATTGAACAGGCACAGTAGAGCGAAGGGAAGGATGGGGTTGAGAGGGGTTGACGCAGCGAAGGGCTGAGCTGGAACTGAACCCAAGCTGCTGCAGTCAGGACTTTACCTTTAGTGGTGCGCACTTTACACGGATGATCCACCAGTGTGCGCCCAGAGTGATTTTAATATACACCAAGAGTAGAATGTCTTGTTCTTCTGAAAATATTTTGAAAAAAATTAGAATTAAGAGTGCCTCGTAAATTATTGGAGAAGATGTTTTATCAGAGTACTGAGCGAACAGTCTTGGAAGTACGTACACTACTTGTCAGAAGTTAAAAATCACTTGCGATTTTTCCACCTTGACTGGAAAGAAACTTAATATAACAGGGCAGTGGCCCAAAACATCAACCCATTCTCTGTGTTATGCACCTGGAAAGGAAATTACAACAGTAGCCTGTCGAATCACCTGATTTTAACTCCAAAGAGCTGGTATTGGGGTACCTACATTGTACGGCTCACTGAGTGTGCTCATCTTCAAAGACACGTTCAAGGTGCGCCTTCAATGAACATTCATAATGCCGAAAACTGCGGAACCGATCTGCAATCTTAGGATAAATGAATGAGAGAGCACAAGATGAGATAGCTCTTATCATTTAGGAGCATTTTACCCGCAAGTACTAGTAATACTAAATTAAAACCTTTAAATTGAATATTGGTTTGTGTAATTTACTATTGCACGAACACTTGTTGAATTAAACCGCTGCTACTGGCACGATTCCAAACTTGCGAGCAGTAGCGCATCCGGGTGTGCTGCGCTTCGTGTCCTTAAATGGATTTTGTGACCATGAGCAGCACAAGAGCTACATTTGCGGAAGACGTAGCCTATCTGTGAGGTTTATCATAGTTTTGCTTAACTAAAATGGCAAGATAAAGATTCAGAAGTGGGAAGAATTCCAACAAGGAGCCTACAGACCTGATCATGGGTTTGTCAGACACTGGTCTGTAGTGTGGCACGTGAGCCAGCATGGTGGGCAAAATGGGTTTGTAACGGAGGAGCACCTCGCTACCTGTGGCTCTTGTTAATAAGATGATTGAACAATGCGGGTATTTGTATTTTTTACAGCTACCTATGTGTTTAACCCACCATCCTGAGAGTGAGTTTCTTTGGAAACAAAACTGGAAGGGTAACGAAGTGCAAAGCTGGTGTTAGTTAAAAAAAAAATAGTTCAGTGTAGGCTACTTCACGTTTAGCGCATTCAAAGTGACCACGGCTTTAAATCGCGGTAATGTTCTAATATCGGAATACCCCACTAAATGGAATATCAGACTTTGCTACGCTGACAGTTCCAATCGGGTCATAACGATTCAGAGAGTACAAAAAACTGCCATAACCAAGTAACACAATACTTGAATTTTTTTTATCCATAATAGTTGTTTTTTTTTTTTTTTTTAAGTTGTGTATTATGTGCAACCGTACGTTTACAAACAATAACATTCCTGTTTTTCCGACTTCAGCTGTAGAGCAGTCTCACTACACCACAGCCCTGTTACACAGTGAGGCTGTAAATACGAGATATCTGCTCCTGTTGGTGAGCATTTCTCTCGCATCTGTTTTTCCTGTAAAATAGATTTTCTGAGGTAACGGGCTCAGAAGTGAGTAATGGCTGTGTGCCCCAGGTGGAGATAGGAGCTCAGCGGAAAGAGAGAGGACATGTTGTCCACAAACGCCTTAACTGAACATGAGGGATAGGAGGCCTCGGGATGAGTGATGAGTACACGTCCCAGGACCACCTTTTAATGGTAGGGCCATATACTCACGATGACTGTGGGTATGAATTAGAATTAGTGCTGGTCCCTGTTCCTCAGATCAGTCAGGTGAAGCCAGTTTGGCAAACTGTTTAGTCAATTACCCAGAAGGAAAGAAAAATTGGAATGGATTTGAATTTTGAGGATCCCTTGTCAAATGGACTGCATTTATGTAGCACTTTTGTCATACGACACAAAGCGCTTTACAATTTTGCCTCACATTCACCCTGACGGCAGAGGCTGCATGCAAGGCAGTGAAGGCGATAAAGCCACGTGAACAAGAAAATGTTAACAGATAGAAAGCTTCGCAGTCCAGTGTCAGAAGACATTTTCATTACTTTATCAGCAGTTGCATCATTCCTCCTGGGGTACTGAGGGCCAATGACAGAGCCGACAGCTGTTTCCCTCCTTTCCTTGGGCAAGATGGAGGACCTGCTCATTGTTGCTTTAGAGCAGGAGCTACAATACTTTGACCCCTCGCTATACGGGCAGAAATTTTACCACCTTATTAACAAGCAGAGGAGAATTGAAAATGGTTCTGTGATTTTTCAGCAGAGGTCACATTACTGGCTACCTTATTCCTTCTAAGATTTAAAAAAATTCTGTTGAATTTTGGAAAATAAGCTCAGACTCCAGTCTTGAAATTTAACCAGGATCACGTCAGTTAAATGAGCAATAAAGGCTCCACTGCCTGCCTCACATCTGCACTAACGAATGCTGCCCCAGTCAAAGCTGAACAGCCCCGCTTTTCATCATATGCCAACTAGAGGGGGCTCAAAGGCGTCTTTTGGGCACTTCTGAATTATACCTCACCGCGGCTGTATTGCACAGAACTGTTTTTCTTATCAATATAACCATTCCTCTACACATGAGCTCAGTCAAGAATCTTATCTTTTCACGTGGACATATTACATGCTGCATGTGCAACACACAATCAAACCGAACTTTTAGCTTTTTGACACTGCAAGCTTCAGCAAAATTCTGAATTTATTCAGCTGCAAAAAGTAAAGGACTGGCACTATATTCTCCTAACTTTCAAATACATAGTCATCTCTGGTTTAACAAAACACCATCTACTAACCCCAGCAAAAAAATAAATGTTAGCTGCATTAGAAGCTCTGATCTTTGATTTGTTTGGAGAGCACTGGTGGGCGAAGAATAGTGCTGAGACAACCTTGAGGGTGGAAAGAAATGTTTTTCAGATCGGATTGTCGATGTTTAACAGAAAGCAAAGGAGACGAGATGTAGCTACAAACGATGTTTTTTAAGGGCAAAGGGGAATTCTGTTTTGTAAATAACGAGAGCTGCTGGAAGAGTGGGGAGACCCGAGTATCTCATTCTTCTCGACTTTAAGATAGTCGGAGTTTGTCAGTAACATCCATCCACAGGCAAGAGACAATAGCAAGCTGCAAAGCCACTGTCAGGACTGTGCGGACGACCCACACGCACACACAAGGAAGTCTTCTTAGTGGAGGATTGTGGCAAATCATGCATTGCGCTGGCATGGTATCGAGGCCTGCTCTGTGTCCAGATCCGTGTGTGTGTGTGAGGCTAATGAGCAAGCATGTATGCGCATGTGTGGGGTGGAGCCTGAGAATGTGTGTGTGTGTGTGTGTGTGTGTGTGTGTGTGTGGGGGGGGGTAAATGGTTGTGTGGTGGAGGAAGTGAGTACAGATGCTCGTTAGGGTGAGCGTTTAGAGAGATACACCATGGTTGGTCTCCTGGATGTTGGAGCCTGTCCAATCAGTGCACTCCTAGGATCTCCAGTCCAGGTGCTGAGAAATAAATCACAGCCACTCTAAAGCTGCTCAGCATCTGGGCAGCAGCCACAGCTCACATATAATACAAAAAACCCCAAAACTAACAGCTGAAGCTGTAATTCATTTCTCACACTAATTAAACAATAATTAAATCTCCCAAAATATACCTCTCCACATTTATTCACACCCTAAATGACAATGAGCAAAGGAGAATGCAAATAAAATATGGCCATATTAAAAAAAAAAATGAGTTAGCATCTGTAACATTTCAATTTTCAGGGGCAGGTTTGTTTTTTTATTCATTATAATACGAGTCTCAGATCCAAATAGTGCAACAAATCCAAATCACAAGAACAAACGATAACAAAAAGTCAAACCTGTTGAAACCATAAGTGCTGCGGTGACTGAAAGCCGAACATATCACTGGCTCCATGAATAAGGATTTTGAGCATTTTTTTCCCACTTTCTGGCAGAATTTTAACAGATGTTTTTCACCAAAAAAAAAAAAAAAAAAAAAATGGCGGGAGGGTTTTTCTTGGGTAGGCGGGGGATGCTAACCAAAGTATTTTTTTTTTTTTTTTAATAAGGCCTAATGTAGGCAGAGAGCAGTGATGAGCGCTTAAAAATTATCTAAATTATTTCTAAACCTATTCACACACCTATTTTCAGCGCTTTTTCACCCTCCCCTTCCTAAAATAACACACCAGATATATCCTAAGTATTTTTTTGTCTTGTGTGTGCATATGTTCGTGTGTGCACTGCATGCAAAATTCAATTATAGACTCATAATGATGATGAGGCACCCAATACATTCATTTTACTAAGAGCAGAGACATAAACCATCATTTCAGATACATAACAAATATTCTTTGTGAAATTCTCATTTTTTGTGCAGCTTTTGTCGTTTCATATAGAAATCTAATACACTTAAAAGTAAGACAATATTCTGTAACAAAAGCCTGAAAAAGTTTACAGAGAGAATTTGCTAACAGTGAGCAGCAGACATGAAGAATCTGCTAGCTCATAAGGCTTTCATTACGTCCGTTACTGCTGGCAACACAGGCGAGCTCCGCCCATGCCTGAGACCAATCAGAATGCAGCAGGCTGGAGACCTTTCCTGCACTCTGTGGTGCCTGTAAGAAAAACAATATGTTTCTCTAAGTGATGTACGCCCAACGGACTCAAAATGACCTGACTTTCATCAGGAAAGTGTCTGGAAATAAATCCAATATATTCCCCAGTCACTCACTCACTCTCTCTCTCTCTCACACACACACACACACACACACACACACAAAAGGCAGCCACAAAACCGTGTGTGAGAGATACACACGTGATTACACACGACAAAGGCAGGAAGGCACTCAAACAAGCAAAGAGAAAACTTCTATCACATGGCCATTACAGATAAAACGGTGCATTACAGCTACTGTCACTTGCGTTCAAACGCCACTCATATTGCCACACCATACAAGCCACATCCATCAAATAGGCCGTCTCCAAAGAAGGCTTTGACTGACTGAAGAGGTCCGACTAAGACTGGACAGCTGCAATATCTGCAGCGGCATTCCATACGAGGCCATGGCAATGAACTGACTGACATGGCAATGAATCTTTTGCTTCTTGTGCAAGCATTGTACAGGCCAGCTGAGAGGGACTTCCGGGATAGGCTACAAAGGGTCCAATCACAGCTAAGCAAACACAGAGACAGCATCGTTGCCAGAGGACGGATGGGAGCATACAGATGGCTCCCTCTCACCATACTGTGAGTAGATAAGGGCGAATTGCAACGGGTGTGTGTGTGTGTGTGTGTGTGTGTGTGTGCGTGCGTGTATGTGTGCGCGTGCACGCATGTGCGTGTGTGTGTTTGTTTACATTGGTGTGTGTTTGTCTTGTGTGAGTGTGTGCTTCATGGCGAGTGTGTGCCTGAGCAGTATCAGTTGTCCCTTTGCTCTGTGCTGAAAAGCTCGCTTGTATCAGTCCTCGCCAGCTTGGCTGCTGGTTCCAGTGACTCCTCCCCCAATGCGGTCATGTCCGACACGTCCTGGCTCTCATCTTCACTCTCCTCCTCCTCCTCTTCCTCTTCTGACACACACACACACACACACACACACACACACACACACACACAGGGAATAATGCATCAAACAAGCACGCGCAGTGGGAACCAAAGACATCATCACTGTGGTAACACAAACAGGCCATTTGTCCCAACAAGTCTAGCCATTTTCCAAACGCTAAAGCGTACCTAACATTTAGGACACTTCAGGAATAGATAGTATCTAGCACCGCAACAAGTCTGGTCTTGAAAACCCTAGAAGCTTCTGCCTCAGCTACATGACTCCTGCAAGCTATTCCACACACAGGGCAAAAAAATTCCTCCAAATACCAGAGCAAATTTGCCCATTAGATCGTATTCATTTATCAGCCCCTGTAAAAAGAAACAAACAATACCAGAGACCCCAATACCTTTATCAGGATCCGCACTGTTCAGATTCCTCCCCAGACTGGCAAACTGAGGAGGAAGGAGAGAATGAACAGCTGTGAGCCGAGAGGAGAACGCTGCTTCTCCAGATAGAGTGAGCACCATAATTCACTGGACAGCGACACATTACGCCGTTCAGGTTGTGTCGGCGGAGTCAATCACCACTCTGAATCCAAATGAACAAACTTTTCACGTGCTGAAGAGGAAACTGAAGGCAAAAAGTCCCCTTGCCAATCAGGAAGTGAAGATGGCTGCAGTACAGGCCCGGCAGCACATCACCGGGGAAGATACTCGGCACCTAGTGATGTCTATGTGTCACAGACTTGAAGCAGTCACTGCATGCTAGGGATATGCTACCAAATATTAAAAATTATTACTTGATTCTACATTATGTTAAACGGGCCAATTTTTTTTGCACGTGAAAATGGAAGGGAGGACGTATGTAGGAAAGGTACTGTCATTTCTGAACAATTCATCAGAGTATGGATGAAAACATCTTAAAATTCGACCATACTGTCATTCTTATCCTGCCAAAGCAATAGAGTACAGAACCAAAATAAAAACTGTGCCACTGTTCAATTAATTATGGTGCTCACAGAATGTACATTTTTTATAGTATTTTCCACTCTGAAGATTACTCTGTTATGCTCTCATTTGCGGACAAAAACAGACGTGTGAATCGTAAGTAATTTTGGGTGAACAGATTCACAAAATAGCCACACATCTCTCACATCTGTTCAGGAACAAATTCTGTCACATCGGCCGTCGTGTTGAATGAGTCAGGTATTAGAAAATGTTCTCAAGACAGCCGAGTCACCATCGAGAATGTACGGCGTTCAGACGAGCAATCATTCCGCTACATTAAAGACAAGCTGAAACCAAAATAATAATATTGCAGAACTTCTCTAATCTTTTTCTTTCCATGTGTATCATGCACATACATCATGCAGATACATACATCACGAGCACCATGTATGAATTTCATCCCATTTTATACACACTACGAGCCCAAACGCTTACATGATTGCAGTGTATTCCAAGGCTACATCCAAGCCAATAAGTTCTCCATTCTAAAACTGCTAAAACGCAATCCCGGAGTTTTGAAAATAAAGGGGCGCAACAGCGTTTTCAGAAGTCTACGTTTTAGGGGTTTGAAAATATTGTGAGTGGTGCTGATGCAAGGTGAAAACATAGCAAAAGTTATGCATTTTAAAGCTAGAAGGCATGCGTGGATCAAGATTATGAGTCGGATCGTCACCAAAATTTAACCACTTCCTTCTTAGCACAGTACCTATCCACACACAAGATTTCATTGACAAACATTCATTACTTTTAGAGATACCCTGTTAACTGACGAAGGAACAAACAAATGCTGGTGAAAACACATTACGTCCTGGCGGAGGTGACTATAATAATGGAAATGTACACGTGCGGATGTAGCCTCAGAGTTAGTACCTCTCCCATGACCCCGATGGCGGTCTCTCCCTTGGCCTGAGCCACGCGGTGCTCGATCAGGTAGTACATGTACTCGTCGTAGAGCAGCCGGATCAGGTGGAAGGAACCGAAGCTGGCAGCACTGCGTAGGGTCAGGTCTCGGATCACCATGGAGCTGCAGCGTGGATCATCGGGAGAGAGAGAGCGAGGGAGGGACGAGAGGGGAGTGAGAGAGGGCAGGGGGGAGGAGAGACAGAGGCCAGAGAGTGATGTAAGTGAGGCCACTGGTCTGCTTTAGATGTGTAAACCCTGGGGCTCAAAGGGTTAAATCTCCTGCCACGCATCTGGCTCCACCCACAAATTTTGCCAATTGATTTCTCGTCAATTCTACTTCCTGATTGAAGATTTGTGCTAGCTAGCGATTGGAAAAAAAACTGCATTGCAAAAAAAAAAAAAATCCTAGCAAGTATTTTAATCTTGTATTTAGACTTAAAATGCATTTATATTCACTTTTTTTTTCAGGTAAAACAAAAATTGCACCTCTAATGTGTTATTTAACTCATTTTTTGATTTGTCCATGGCATATAAAAATTTCACTTTACCCATGGACAAAATTAGAAATGAGTTAAAATTATCTGACATCAGTGGCACACTTTTTGTTGAATTGAAAAAGCTAACGGAAGAAGTGTTTTAAGTCTAAATTAAAGACTTTGAACGCTTGGTAAGATTTTTTTTTGCAGTATGGGGAATCGGTCATAGGAATAGTCATGAAAGTGTGGGAGACTGATCATCGCCAGGGTGGTTTGTAGTTGAATATTTGCATTTCTGAAATGCATACCTAACATTCACCTTTAAAAAAAGAGCAGAGGATACAATTCATATGCCCCAGCTGGAGATGACATTTAGCTTTCTAAAGCTGGACTGTACACCTCTGGTCGTCATGACAACAGTAACTCCTCCTCTCTCCTGCTAACCTGTAGAAGGACCACTTGAGCAGGAAAAGCTTGGCTGCTTTGGGGAAGGAGGAGCTTGACTGATAGGGCTTTAGGACCTGGGAGACCACGCCATCCAGCCAGGCGGCCCACTGCTCCAGAGAGTTCTGCTGCTGCAGCGTCAGTTTGAAGTCCTGCTCCAATCGCTGCACTACCCGGTCCTCACAGCGACACACCCACGAGGCCTGCTCCTGAGAGGGATAGAGGGTGTCAGCCAATCAGCACCACTAAAGCCTTCAACACGACCAATCACACACCCAATCCTAACAGGACAGGAGAGTCAGCCAATCAGAGAGCTTCTAAAGCCTTCAGCTGGAACTAACAAACACCACGCTCCTTGTAGGACAAGCGAGTCAGCCAATCAGAGCTTCAAAAGCCTTCAGCAGGACCAACCACATAACCAGCTCTTCATAGGACAAGCAATCCAGCCAATCACAGAGCTTCTAAAGCCTTAGGCAAGAGCTGTCACACGTGTGGCCCCTCAAGGTACGAAGAGTTTGACAAATCACAGAGTTTCAAGAGCATGTGTAAGGATACAATGCGCACACAAACACACAGACAGAAAGACACACAGACACACACACACACACACGTACAAACACACAGATAGAAAGACACATAGAGACATGCACACATACAATCACAGACAGACAGACACACAGATACACACGCGTTCAAACACACAGCAGTTCACCTGAACGTTGGCAAAGTCGACGCGGTTGAGGTCGCTCAGCATCTGGCTGATCTGAGCGGTGTTCTGCAGGACGGCGCGAGCCGCCTGGGCTAGGTGGTTGAGGGAGGTGTACCTGCGCAGCGTCTGAGCAAAGGCGTTCGCCGAGGTCACCTGCCGGAGACAGTGGGGCCGGGGGCAGAGTTTGAGACAAGCTGGGCAACAAATCTCCTTTTTGTCAGAAATGAAGTTTGTCAGAAATGAAGTGCCTCCACAGACCAGCCAGGTGAACGCCTGAACACTCGTATATTATTTATATGAGATGCAGTCATGAGTGTCAATCATGCTGTGTGTGTCTGCACTAATGAAACAGATCCCAGTGTTTGCATTAAGCTGAAGGATGGGTGTGCAGTCAGGTGTGTGTGATTTATTCAGCTGTGGGACAGGTGTGCGGTCAGGTGTGTGAGGAGTTCGGCACAGGATGCGTGCGTGGTCAGATGTGGTCACGCATGCAGTCTCAGAGGTTGAATGGTTGTTCGCTGTTGAATGCAAGTGGGGGTATATGACATCAGTGTTAACAGGGCTGTCATATCACTTCTTCAGAATCCTAAATCAACCACCAATGTTAGGGGTTGTACCACAGCCACTGTAAAAATAACAAATCTGCCAGCTGCTTTCAACCAAAAAGACAGGCGTTTCGTTCACAGAGGCTGTTAAGAGTGCAAACCAGGAGCCAACCACTGGGTAAAAGCCACAGGGGGGGCTCATCTATAGCTCTGGTCCAACTACGCGAAATTACGCAAAGTTTCCTTCACGATCACTTCCCGAAGTTTCAAGTGCGTGATCACACTACCGACAAACTTCTCAAAGTGAGAGCCATGCCAAACTACTCGTAGTTGGGGCCACTACCGCACATGCTTAGCAATGGCAGAAACTGTGCCAATTCTCGGCTGTCACGGAGGTAGTACTGCAAATCCGATATGCAGGATATGCAAGATTAATCTGTATTTGGGGATATCAAAAGTTTACATTCTTGCTAACTCCTGTCTGATGGCGATACTGCCACTAAACTCAGGCGGGCATGGGTTGATGCCGGTAGAGTTTGGATCATGGACCCAATTATCGGTAGGCCTATGCTTGAGAAACTCGTTGAGTTCATCATAAAACGGGCACGTATTCTGCCCCTGCTACTCCGTCTGTTGTAGTCCAAGTGCTTTATTTTGAGCTGCTTTCAACAGTTTAATTTTATTTTGAATTTGTTTTGGGGTCCTCAAAAATCCCACCTTCTCCATCCGCTTCGTAATAGTGCTGTACATAGTTTTGTTTCTTGTTGTGATGGTAGAAGTTTCTTAAAAGGGTTAATGCCACCATTAGTAGTTATTTTAAATTATATGTAAATTGCCCCTGTAATTACACTGCCTAAAGCGCTTTTTGGTTAGTTTTACCACCCATGGGGAATTTCGGCCGTCCAAGTCGGCAGCCTCAATCTGAAACAAAAGTTAATGAGCTGCTGGTCATGTGACCCAAGTGACGTCAAAGTAAGGCTAGCCGAAGTAACTCTAAGCAGGATGTTGAAGCAAATCGATTTACATTATGTCCGACTACGAATCTGACCCGCTGGGAATCCCACTTACATCTCTGTCTTCACAGCCATACTGTACGATCCAATAAGGACAGTTATTTCAGAACCAGGAACCAAAAGATCAAACGCTGCATCTTCACGAGTGTTGGACATTCACAAGGATTGGAGTGACAGTGACAGTGATCAGTCTTCACCAGAACATGAGGATACAATGACGGACAGTTTAACGTTTACCCACCATATTTGAAAGTCTGCAAAATATAAATTGCTGGACTAACGAAAGTAAGCGGGAAAACAGGACAATGAGCATTACCCAAATGCAGTTGCAAAAAGACTGGGGCTGTGCCAGACATCCCACTTCAAACTGAAACTCACACCGTCCTGTCTCCGCTACCACGACAATTACAACATGTTTTATCAACACGCTTCCCAACCCTAATTATATTTTCCTATAATAAAGCTCCTCTTGGATTTGAAAATAGCGGAATATTGTCAGTGATGGTTTCAAAGCTACAAAGACTTTAGGGCAAATATGAAGTGCATTTTATGCCCCTGAACACAATTTGGATTGCAAGCCAGCTAAGGTATGGTCATGTCCATACAAAGTGCAGTTTGTTTATGCTAATTCGGCTGCTAATTCAGTGAGTTTTGGTTGCAGAGCAATAAACCATATGTGGTTAGAATCCGTAGGGTCCCTGCTTTTATAGGGTATATTTGTTTGTGTGGTAGAGTGAAGTTACAGATACGTTAGCACCGCATATGCAACTCATGCAGCGTTCCGTGTTTTTGCTTCGAGCGCATTTAGTAGCTTGGTGTTGGAATCGTGTTTTATTTTGCAAAAAATGGTTTTCATGGGCTGCTAGACGAGTTTCATTCCATTAAGTGGCTTTATAAAATGACAAGGTCACTGCACGGTTAACATGCCCTCGGATGATGTTGGTTATGAGATGCCCTGCTGCCCCTGGTACCAGGGGCGATCGGGTTCGAGAGGATAACCCAGTAGAGCAAGCAGGTCGCGGTCAAACATCGCCTTTGATGTTACTGCAAAGCCTACAGTGATGTTTCAGCTCAAACAGCAAAAGCGCTTTGTGTAATGGATCCACTGTTTCCGTGTTGCTGGATTCTTCGGAAAGGAAAAGATAGAAATACCACATCCCCTCTTCAGTGAGCTATTGCTGTGGTATGTTGCACACTGAAGAGACATCCAGCAAGTTTTGGTGTAAAAACTCGTCAAAAAAAAGCTTGAATAATAGTTGAAAAAGCTAGCAGTTGAATGGAGCAGTGCAAACGCTGACTTTATTGTTGACCTTACTGTGACGTCGCCCACCAGACAGCTTCGCTCTCGAATCTGAAATATGCTAATCACCTCAGGCGTGTCAGAAAAACACAGATTGTGGAAAGACCGAGTGGAGTGGTTGTGCCTGCCTTACATTAAAAATATAATTTCTACTGAAGTATTATAGGCCGTTAATTAGAAAAATGGTTGGCATGAATCGTCTAAATACAGTATCTTGACGCCACAAACTGATTAACAATTTAGTCTCCGTTGTCTCCCGGTGGCCACTGTTTTCCATGGTTGGCAAACAAACACAACTTAAATCTTGATGAACTTAAATCAGGAGCTCTCTATCTCTCGCCAGACCGCTGTTCAACGCTAGACCGGTAAAATCACAATGCTACCTAAAGCATGCAGACTAACTTGATGAGTAGAGCGTACACTACACACGAATACACGTGTGAAAAAAAATGTAAACAAACGGACAGAATGGCAGGAGATGGTAATCACGTGACAAACTACGCGTAGTTTCAAGGTGGTCTGGCCAGACCACCGAAAACTTGTGTGGGAAATGAGAAACTTTTCAAGTTGGAGTGGGAAGTTTTGCAAACGTTTCGGTGTAACGCTTTCTCTAGAAGTTTGCTGTCAGACCATCCAAACTACGATAAGTAAAATACCAGGAAGTGAAACTACACATAGTTTCTTGTAGTCTGACCAAGGGCTTATGTCAGTTTATCATCTTATACAACTGTGGTTCCAAAACTCTGTCCTGGGTGCCCCAGTGTATGCTGGCTGTAGTTCCAACCAAAATTACAATTTTAGATTGAACAAATAGTAATTTTGTCTTAATTATGAGCATTTATGTTTACAACAGTTAGTTATCCTCCTAAATCACATTTTGACAGGCATCTCTCAATGCCACAGAGAATAAAAATCTCATATTCACAATGTGCTATTAAAACAACTGCATATAAGAGAGGGAAAAAACTTTACCAAAGTAAACAATCAATAGGTTCCTAATTGGTGAAACCGCAGATACATAGTTGCGAAAACTAAATGTATTAGTCCAGCAAATAATCGAGTGAAGACTGTTGAGTCATATTTATGCTATAAGGTTCAAGCCAATTGTTTTGAAAGAAATCTAACCACCTGCGTTCTGCCACCTAATCTGAAGCCTAGAAATTTTCTCATAGTCTGATTTGATCTGTTCAGAAATATTTTTACCTGAAATTGCTTGAAATGTAGAAAAATAAACAAAAAAAAAAGCCATCAAAAAATTGCTCAAAGGTATGGTCACACGTCGTGCTTTTTTTTCCCTCAGTTGCATGCACACATTTTACATGAGCAGACTCACAGCAGGCGAAAGGCTTTCAAAGCACCGGAGGTAGCACCTTCTCTGCACTGAAAAAAGACTCCTAAATGTTGAGACCAGTCAGAGTTTTTTTTTTAATAGCACTGTGACCTAAAAAGCCTTTTTCTTCACCAACCAATCACAACGAACAGGAAACTGAGCAGCAGATTTATTACAACACCAACAACGATGGAACCAAAAGGACAGGTGTAGAAAAGAGTCTATAGCTAAACTCAATGAGCAATGAGCCATTTCTTCGACATATGTATGCTGATACACAACAGAAGTACTCAAAAAACAAAGCTCATTGGACAGGGACAAAATAATAAAAAAAAAAAAAATCAGCTGAGGTGAAGTGTTGTCCGTTTCTATGACAACACTGCACATCATTTATGCACTTCCTACAGAGCTTTTTCCGTGAAACACAAAATGCTCACAAAGCACTGCGTTTTCACTCAAAAAAGCACAGTGTGCGAACTTGCCCTCCAACAGCAAAAACCAGAGGACACAGAGGGGCTCCACCACTGTTTTAAGGAACCACCGTTATCTGGGCAGTTTCTTCTCCTGAGAAGGTCATTAGCAGGGCCTGAAGGAGGTATAATGTGAAATGAGCAGTGTAATACTACAGCAGACCAGCGCCCCCTACTAAATGCAGTGGGATTTATAAAATGCAGATCGTCCGCGTGCAGTCAAATCTGTGGAAAAGTGTGCAGATAAGTGCCGACACTGGTGTGTGGTTAAGTGAGGCCCATTACAGGACCAGAGAGGCAGTCAGACCTTGATGCGGACCATCTCCTCGGGGACATTCATCATGGCGTTGGTGAGCCAGCTCTCCAGGCTCTTGGCAAAGTTGCGGATGGCTTGAGTTAAGGCACCTGCGTGGCAGGAAGTGAAGAAGATTTCGATTTTTTCACCAAACCGTGAGTCTGTTTCCCATTTACAAACAAACCCCCAACTCAGAGCATGCAGCTATAAAGTTGTAACAAGCTGTGCACTTACTAAGACTGAGCTACACATGCAGGCTCAACTATGTGATTGTAGTTTGTGCTCGCTGGGTATGAGTGATTTAGGTAGGGTGCATTTCAAGTGTACACTCACTGGGGATGAGTGATTAATATAGCGTGTGTAGGTGGACAACTGATAGTGCACACTCTCTGGAAACGAGTGACAGATGTAAGTTGTGTGTAGTGCACACTCACTGGGGATGAGTGACAGATGCATGATATAAGTATAGTGCACACTCACTGGGGATGAGTGACAGATGCATGGTATAAGTATAGTGCACACTCGCTGGGGATGAGTGACAGATGTGTGGCGTAAGTATAGTGCACACTCACTGGGGATGAGTCAGAGATGAATGGCATAAGTATAGTGCACACTCACTGGGGATGAGTCACTGATGTGTGGCGTAAGTATAGTGCACACTCACTGGGGATGAGTGACAGATGTGTGGCGTAAGTATAGTGCACACTCACTGGGGATGAGTCAGAGATGAATGGCATAAGTATAGTGCACACTCACTGGGGATGAGTCACTGATGTGTGGCGTAAGTATAGTGCACACTCGCTGGGGATGAGTGACAGATGTGTGGCGTAAGTATAGTGCACATTCACTGGGGATGAGTGACAGATGTAAGGCATAAGTGCAGTGCACACTCACTGGGGATGAGTCACTGATGTGTGGCGTAAGTATAGTGCACACTCACTGGGGATGAGTGACAGATGTATGGCATAAGTAAAGTGTACACTCACAGGGGATGAGTGACAGATGTATGGCATTAGTGCACACTCACTTGGGATGAGTGACAGATGTAGGGCATAAGTGCAGTGCACACTCACTGGGGATGAGTGGCAGATGTAGGGCATAAGTGCAGTGCACACTCACTGGGGATGAGTGACAGATGTAAGGCATAAGTGCAGTGCACACTCACTGGGGATGAGTGGCAGATGTAAGGCATAAGTGCAGTGCACGCTCACTGGAAATGCGTGACAGTGACAGGACGGGTGAAAAGTTCAGTGCACAATTATTGGATTTTGCGATTATTGGCGGAGTGGCCGACGTAGGGTGTGAATGTAGTGCACGCTCACTAGGGATGGGGCGCAGCACGTCGGGGATGAGGATCTCCACCAGGCCCTGGTACAGCGTGTTGTCGCAGTCTCGGCTCCAGCGCAGGACCGGCTCATACTTACACAGCAGCACCAGGCACGACTTGGGCAGCCTTTTCTCCGACTCCTCATGGCTGCGAGGAGAGAGTCAACTGTGTCAATCTGAGCGTGGCACAGAACTGTGTCAGAGTCCACTGTGCCAAACCAGCTCAGACTGCATTCACAGCATCAAACTGCTGTACGTTCACAACGTCAAACTGAATAAAGCCATGTCTACTCTGCCAAACCAAATCAAACTAGATATACTGTATATAAAATTAAGTTTTCAGTAACTGCCTAATGTTTGTACCAGATGATAAAGTGCGTCTAGTGCAGCGCACAGCATGAATTACAGTCAGGGGTGGACGCTACTGGTGTGGCTGAGCTGCAGAGGAGGGGCCAACTTAGAATGTTTTGCTTAGAGAAGGCAAAGGACAAATCCTGATCTGTATACCTTAGACCTTCCTGGCAATCAATTCCAGATTACTCTAGAACAGCAGGGTACGTGATGGAATGAACATGGTGGCAGGTGAACAAGAACACACACACACACTCACCATTAGTATAAATCTCAAAGTAAAGCCACAGACCTTGGCAAGAGACTTTTTTGCCAGTAGTCGACTGGTGAAGCATTTGGGCTAACAAATGACCAGGAGACCAGGGTTAAAATCACACGTCAGTCTTGGCGAATCTCCAACTGGAGGCACTTACACGCCGAGCGCATCAGACTCGTTGACCTGGCCCTCTGTGAACCTCCAGAAGGACTTCCACAGCGTCTCTACCAGCGTGAACTGCAGGTTTATCATCACGTCCAGCATGGCCTGGCACAAACAGCGCACAACGTCACACTCGCTTTTTCACCAGAACAAACGTCAGCCTGCGTATCTCAAACAGAAGTCCAATTATCAATGACGGAAAAGATGCTAAAAAATTAAACTCTCAATAAACTTACCGCCATTGCTCAAATATATGGCCATGTATACTTGATGAGGGAAATGGTGTTATCAAGTGATATCCATATGTATTCAGACAGTGAAACAGTTTAAAAGGGCTGTTACTGTGACACAGCTCATGCATATGGATGCAAAAATCCAGGGACAGCCTTCAGTGACTTCCAAAGGGAGCAAACAATGAACGAATAACACTCTTTAAAGTTCTGTCACTATTAAATTACTTGCGGACCCAAATGAACAAGCATTACCCATGCTGACCTTACAGAGCAAAGAGGCTTTGATTGGCTAATGTCCATCCTCCAATCAGCACGCAGCGGGGTGGTTACCTCACAGTGCTCCCGGTAGAGTGACTGGAAGCTCTTGATGTGCTCCATCAGTATCCCAGCAGGCAGTGCTCTGCCCTGGAGGTCGATATCGGGGAACTCCGGGAGGACACGAGAGGCATCTGGACATTGGGAGGAGGGAGGGGTCAGTTAAAGGGGGACACCTGAACTACACACCACGCCCACACCAATCGTAACTACAAGCCATCACTCCGACAAACTCTGCGGCGACTCACACCCCTAAGGGAGGCCACCATTTGAAAAAAAAAAAAAAAAAACTGGGTTTTGTCAGGCCGCGAACACACACGTGACGACTTTCAGTTACAGTTGATTTGGAATCAAGACTTAGGTATCCTAAATCCTAACTCGTTTAAACATTTTGAAAATAATATATTTCTTTCAGTATTAGCTCTCAGATAATTTTGTATTTATACGTTTTGCTAGCACATGTCCAAACATGCATAATTTACACGGTACTATTGGAAATAAAACTGTACAGAAATTGGACTGTTTCATTCTCCGTTTGAATCGTTCGGCTAGCTAGTACGTCTGTTACATACGACTTGATTGGTAGGGGAATATTCCTCTCATGGTGTTCTAGATCATTGATGTTGATGGTCACAGAATGTAACGGAAACGCGCAAGGATGTTCCAATTGTCCCCACACCTGCTGCACAGGATATAAGAGGCATGTCCCGTTACACTTGGAAGCAAGGCTGCACTGAATGGGGCAGTGTGAAACACATATTCAGCTACCTGTATAATATGGACGTGTCCTGTTTAACAGGTGATGCATTAAGAGATAAGGTACATAATGTTTGACGTATCATACTATCCTGAAGTGTTGTGCAATCCCAGGAAAATGTCTCTCTTTTCAAATGTTCAATCTTAAAATGAGACCTCTTTTTTTCACTGATGTGGAAAGTATCTTGTTTTAAACTAGAACACTGGCCGCCCAACACTGCAGATATATTCCGTATATGCAACTTCATGGTACTTCTGTCAGTAAACAATAACCGTGATAATACCCAAGATACAAAGTTACTGGACAAAGAGTGTACAACGTGAAGCCCATTCCATTTTTAACGACAGCCTTACGCCTTGTCGATACAGCATAATAGGCCTGGGACCTAAAATTTTCTTATTGGCCCAGTTTTCTTTCTGTCGCAGAAAAAAATAAAGACTAACTAACTAATCATTCATGACGATGCCACAGAGACGCAAAAACTGAGACTGTCTTATAAACGGGTCCTTCTGACAAATTATTTTTTCTATTTAAATAAATGTAAATAAAATGAATGTGCATAATTTATTACCGGTTAACCTCTAGGTTTGATTCTCTCTTGATGGTCAATGCTCACACCAGGGTTGCAAGAAAAAAAACCCAACATTTGTGATCTGTAGGGTGACTCCAAGAATGGGGCCTTATGGGTCAAATACAAATTAATATTATTAATAAATTAGAAATTTTTCAATAATCACTACATTTAGTCCGCTCACCATATAGGATACTTTCATCTGGGGGAATTACTGGCTGTTATGTTTTCCTGCCCCATCGGAAAATCTTGCCATTAGTGCAAATGTCACCTGATTGGTAATATGCTTCCCTTATTTAGCAAATTGGAAATATAAGCAAGCTTATATAAGAAACTATAATACTTCTTGATGCTCATATTCAGAAAATTTTGTGTGCCTCTCCTTCCTTACCCAAAAACTGCTGATACTGCTGCACCTGAGTGCTGATGTCAGCAAGGCTTCCTGTTTGCTGCCCCGCCCCCAGGCTCACCCCATTGGTCATTCCCTCCACCTTCTGCACTGGCTTTAACCTGCAAGGGGGCGGAGTCAGGTAGTGTCATTCAGAACATAGGGAGGGATATAGCAGAGCAGAAGCAGTCCATTGGCGGTAACAAAGGCCTTTGGTAACCTTTCAGTGCTAAATTACCAAATCCTGCTGCAGTTTAATTTGCCTGATTAGCAACAGTTTCAGAGACTGATCGGCAGAATGACAGTCAGATTTATCTTTGAGAGCGTTAGGCAATTGCATATTGAATCACGAGGTTGTGAGGCGTTTTCTTCCGCCTATTGATGACGACGTAAAACGGACATTACACACAACACCTTCTCACGCAACATGGATACATTTATGAATTTGCAAGACACATGATGTTTGTGCGACTAAACCGTAACACTAGATACTTCAAATGCAATCAAAACTACGCGCAGCAGCCAATGAGATGAGCAAGACCTACTAAAAGTTAAAAAGAACATCAGTTGAAATGCCGTTAAATACCCATCTTACTTTCAAGTTTCTCATTAGATTTCATTACAATTCACACTTTTCAGAACAGTTGGCAAATTTCTCAGGAACAGAGGACTAATTACATTCAATTCACTCGCCTTCAAAATATTCTATCCAACAAGTTTCCTTGTGTAAAGTTGATCTGATAAGATGCCTTTCCATTTAACATCAAATTTTAAAAATGGAAAATGGAATGGTTCTAAACTGCAAAATGACACAATATCAAACGACAGGTATACCGTGATTGGTTTTTGTATGAACCTAGTTGCATTGAGTTCAAACAGTTTCAACTTGATACAACTAGGTTTTCCCAATGTTTCAGTTAGTTGCAAGTAGTGATACAAAATGCAGCTCAGCTGCACACAAATAAGTTGCGATAAAAAGTAACATCGGCCTAAGATGTCAATATGGCCAAGGCTTTCGCCGACTTTCATGCTGCTGAAAAAATGCTAAAACAATCACTGGAAGTCTGAAAAATTTACAATTTTTTGCATTTATTAGGATTATTGCCATCCTTGCAATGTCATATCAAATATACAAATGAAGCCAATATGGAATCACCTTGTCATTATCGTTTCTTAAACGTAACAGGCCATGTACCGGTCTTGATTATTCAGAAAATAAACTGTTAATGAGGCGAATTCAAACGGGAACAGCTCATGCAGTAAAAGGTGAGGACACAGAAGACTCTCTAAACATTTGACATCACACCACTGCAGCAGGAAGACACTCAGAGAGACAAACTGACCTACAGACAGACAGATGGAGGAAGAGACTGATTCACAGACACTAACTCTTGCAGAGACAATTAACATGAATGAAATGACAGGAAGAGCGACAAATGCATAAAGAGCTGGACAGAAAGGCAAACAAACACAAAGAAATATATAAAGGAAGAGACAGAGGGACAGAGAGACCGGGGGACAGATGGACATAGACTAAGGTAGACAGGCAGATGAGAGCAGGCATGGGGATACACAGACAGAGATGTATGGTGGACAGACAAATGTTAACAGAAATACAGATGTATAGGCAGAGGGAGGGACAGAGACAGACAGGGACAGGCAGAGACAGACAGACAGACAGACAGACAGGCAGGCAAACTGACAGACAGTGCGCACCTCTGTTTTTGAGAGAAGCGCTGCTGTCTCATGGCCAGGTACGGCTGCTCCTCCATCAGTCTAAGCAGGGAGGAGCCGGCTTTGATCCTCAGGCCATAGTAATGGTACTTTGAGTTCCCCCTGCAAGGTCAAAAAAACATGCAGACATAGGCAGGAGGACCGCTGCACACACACACACACACACGCCCACACACTCGCAAAAACACACACGCAGACACACAAACACTCGCACAAAAACAAGACGACAGCGATGTCCAAAAAGCTAAATTTATACTCCATCAATTTGAGTCACAACAGAGTTAGCCCCGTGCGAGGCATTGACTTATATTCTCGTCAGTTCACTATATAATACAGGGATGCGGTGAAATATTTTGCGTGCAGCCATTTTGGATAGAGAGGACCAACCAGGGCAAAGGTAGGGAGCCCTGCACGTTTAACAAACTGGATTCATATGATTTCATCCTTTGCAATCCCTTGACAAGCTACAATCATTTTAATCAGGTTTGCTAGAGCAGAGAGATGCCAAAAACATGAAGGGCTATGAGTCTCCTGGAGCGAGTTCACTGACCCTGAACTAGGGTATCAACTCTTCGCTTGAAATTAGCCGAAGCCCGACTTAATTTGCCATCAGGGGATCTAGAGAGCCATTTCCGATGCAGCAGAACTCCCTGCTCTCACTCTGTGTCGCTAAGCGTTGAGGTGGTGGCGTGACATTTAAATGTGTGTGGTACTCGCCACGTACCGCGTGCCCAGCCGCCGAGTCTTCAGGCCCATGAAGACGGAGCGGATAAGCTTGCCGAAGGAAGCGGCGTTGACGGACTCCAGCTTCTGTTCCTGGCAGTGCAGCAGGTAGTGACAGTACAGCATGGAGCGAGGCAGGCTAACACCCTCCGCTGTCTCGTAGTTATCCAGCAGCCACTGCACCTGCAAACACACACACACACACACACACACAAAACACAAGCACACACGCAGTTAAGAGTACTTACAAAGACATGTCAACACACAAACCACACGCATCACCAAGATATCAGCTTTAACAGAAACAAACTCAAATGTGAACACACACACCAACATACAGACACACACATGCATGCAAACACACATGGGTTATTCTCTGAAACTGGGTCAATATTACATGCTTCACTTTACAAGTTCATTTTCCAGTAAATGTTATTGAATTTAAACCAATATCCTTGCCCAAAATACCCCACATGGACACGTTCGACTGTACAGAAAAAAATAGTACGATACATTCAACAAAGAAAAAAATATTGGATTTTTTATTCGAAAACTGGTTGAAAATGGTGGACGAAAATTGGGACGTTTTATTACTAAACTTCCACCCGATGCTGTGATTGAAAACATCTCCCAACACATGTAATTGAGCTTAAAAATAAAGATCTGATACTGAAATTTATATCCAATGTTGATTTTGTTCTCTCTTCATTACTTGCAGCTTGAAAATCTGGCCTCAATTTACCATTCCGTGCGTAACCAGTCTAACCACTGCAGTTACGTACGGATCACAGTACATTTTTACCGTCAACAGGTTTCACATTTGCAGCATGCTTTCTATCAATGAAACACTACACGATGTACATTTATACGACACGTAGTCAAAGTTACTTTGACACTGGCCACTTCGTTACTCGTTACAAATTAAAATATGAATGTAATTCATCATTTAAGGATTATCTGGATGTGGCGTGTTTGAGAAGAACAACAGTGCTCGGCAGGGTATCTTAACTCTTTCAACCCCAGATATTCTAGCATCACTATACCCTTCAACCCCACAGCCCTCTGTAGAGGGCTGGTCATTATCTGGACATTGTATCTTACTGTTATCTCTGGAATCCCATTAAATGTAACCTGATATGTTCCAATCAATTAGTCAGATTGTTTGAATTTTCCCAACAGGAATTTGGGGTTGAAGGGAATATGTTGGTCAGCCCTCTGTAGAGGGCTGTGGGGTTGAAGGAGTTAAGCACTTTGCGCAGATCATGTCCGCCAGTGGACATAGAGCTGCAAATTTATGCACGCAGAGCAATATTCTCTCACTAGATGGCACACTAGATGGATCAGTTATTATCCCCCGCCACGAAGTGGGAGGGGGATATAGGTTTGAGCTCCGTCCGTCCGAGATAAAGGGGACAGCTTTTCTCAGAAACTATTAGAGATAGGACAACCAAATTCGGTGTGTAGCTTGAGACCATAAAGGCCTTGATGGAGTTCGAAAATGAGATGCGCGCGATTATTTTTTCCACAGTTATTGCCCTTGATCCGTATTTTTGGACTCAGTCCATGGTATCTCTAAAGGGGACAGCTTTTCTCAGAAACTGTTACAGAAAGGATAACTAAATTTGGTGTGTAGCTTAAGACCATAAAGACCCTGATGGAGTTCGAAAATAAGAAGCACACGATTATTTTTTACACAGTTATTGCCCTTGTGGCATTTTTGGGAGCCTCTGTTCATAGTATCTTTAAAGAAGACATTTTGGCGGGGGATGTTGTTGACCATGTCTACTTGTTGAATATTCACAAGCAAGCCGAGCTCGAACACGGTTTAGAATATGGACAGTTCACTCCAATCCCAGTTCAGGAGTTGCCTGAATTTAACTCCTCAGCTAAGCCTGATGTGCAAACTGCTCAATATACTTGCCCATAGTATCTATTCAGCAGTTTAAAAAAAATTCTCTCTTGCTGCAGAAATAATCGTTGTCCTCTGTAGCAACCACTTCAGCTACAGTGAGCCAATGGTATCCCAATTAGTAGTTAAGAAAAATCAGTTTTCTGAAGCAAAAATTTGAAATGGTATTGATACTATGTAATTCTACTAACAATTATAGTCAATTATAGTGGTTTTTTAAACTGCCAGTAAACTCAAAGAAGAAGAAGTAGAAGAATAAGAAGAAGAAATATATAAAGGAGAGACTGCCTGTTCATTTTGTGAATACTGTATCTTTCATTCACCTGAAAATTGATTTAAGAGCACGAGGAGAGAACAATGCATAGTTGCTTTGCTTCTTCCTATGCGTACTATGAAAAATACGTTGTGCACTTTTGATACTTACATATATTTTTTCACAAGATACTTTTGGTACTAAAGTACATTTAGTGTGAGCATCTTTTAGACTTTTACTCAAGTCATTTTCTTATGGGCGACTTCAACTTTTACCAAAGTAACTTTCAGTTATGGTACTTCTACTTTTACTATGTTATTTTTTTCCAGTACTTTATACACCTCTGTTATTATCTGTGTAAAAGTGGAACATTTAGCGAATTATGCCAATGTTTTCCTCGCATGTCTGGCCAATGAGAATGCACTTCTCAGTGTAGTGGACATCGCTGTGTATTGAGTCTGTGTTACGTACGGATCGAACTTTGTCACACACCACTGGTTGTTCACATTCTTATTTGGTTACATCTCATTTTTTTTCATTGTTTTTTATAGTTCACTTCTTTTGCAGAATGAAATTAATTTGTCATTTGAAATATCAAAACAGATTCCTCAATGTTGTTCCGTACATAACAGAACTACAGAGAGACACAAAGCTACCTAGTGTCCATGTTACACACGAAACATCTGCAAATACTGGCAGGCTGTGTGAAGATGAACCATTTTTTACCGCTGAACAAGATAAGACCACTTGAGGGTGACAAATGGGACACAGTAAAGTGGCATTAAACAGATTTTACATTGATGTGTTCTTGTGAAAGAGTTAAAAATTTCAGATGGTCAAAATCTGCCCAATTAACTGACTTGCCATGTTGAAATTCTTATTTTTATTGAAAACTTTTCCATCCTTTTTTCTGAATTTTCAGTAGTAGTGATGTTTCTTAACAAAGTGCTGTGATGTGTATGTGTTGAATCCATTGTGTTGAATCAAAGTTTTCCTTCAAGTCCTTCTGCTGTTAGTTTGGTGTCTAGGTTACATACGGATTTTTCTCTGTTCATTACTAATAAATGTGCTGTTATGTGCATGAAATAGTTCTCATACTGTCTTTATAGCAATTGCTCATGAATCTATGGTAAATCTAGATGGAAATGCACTGAAATACACCTGAATTGTGGCATTTTGAATTTTTCACCCCAGTGTCCCACTTTTGGGTACCAGTTTCAGAGAATGACCTACATACAAGCACACATGTCCGTGAGTAATCAGCTTTTCATTGGAACGTGCTCGCACAAACGGCGCAAACCGCACACATACCAGAAACAGAAACATACTCAAAGGACACACAGATATACACGCAAGCTGCAAAAACATATGCCTGCATACACAGGTCAACACACACAAACACAAATCACTGAGAGATCAACTTTAGCAGAAACACACTTTCGCATAAACATATTGCCAAGTTCAATAAAAATCGAACATATACACAAGTAAACAAACGTGCAATCACATAATTCGACTAAATCACCAACTCACAGACTCACTCAAACACACACATACATTCACATACACATTTGCATACACACTGACTGGATCAGTGACTCATCGACTCACCGACTCATCAACTCATAAACAGTACCGTACATGAACATACACATTCCGGCTAAATCACTGAGTTTTAACTTGCTCAAACACAAGCATATACGTCTGCATACCCACTGACTGAATCAGTGACTCATTTACTCATTCTTGCACATAAACAGTCCCATACATGAACATACACATTGCGACCGAATCACTGAGTCATTAACTCACTTACACAAAGATCTGGCTTCCACCCACCCTCCCCACTCCATATGCCCCCTGTTGGTACTCACCGTCGCCGGTGCGGCGCGGGTGTGGTGCGGGTAGCCCTGGTTGGTGTTGCTCACCTCCAGCATATAACCTCCTGGGATCACGTAACTGCCGCCACCCCCGCTGCCCCCTCCCCCCGCTGGGGCCACTGAAGGGGTGGTACCTGCCACCACCGTGACCGCCCCTCCGCCACCAGTGCCTGAGCCGCTATTGGCTGCAATCTGCCCCGCCCCTGACAAGAACATAGGGACCGCTGTCCCTCCTGCCGTCACCGACACGGTTTGAGAGGTGGCCGGGGCCGTGACCTGTGACCCCGAGGCGGGTGTCGTCTCGTAGTAAGCTCTGGAGGCCGTCTGGGTGTAGAGGGGCGTGTCAGAGTAAGAGTAGTTCCCAGACCGTCTACAGACCAGAGATGAGGGGTGGGGAGAGAGCACAGACCAGTTGGGAGTGTTTTAAGGCTCAAATAATCAATATGAGCGATGACAGGGCAGCGCATCACCTTTCTACATGACAATAATGAACATAACCTAAAATTTTGGGATTGCATTTATGGTCAAAGCAAAAACTAGCACAAGCAGTGGTACCCCATGGCCCAGTTTTTGGACCACTGAAATAGTTCGTACTAATGACATAACATACTGCCATCACTTCCTTGCATAAGTAGATCATGTACACATGTAAAGATAAGTCCACAAGTATTTGAACCGAGACGCTATATTTTTTAGTCGCGACTCCAAGCTCCAGAAAACTGAAGTGAAACAACAGGTACAAGATAACACTGTGGACTGTCACTTTGATTTAACTGTATTTACATGTGTATCAGGTGAACTTCTCTGTAATTTCTATACATGCCTAAAGATTAACAGAGTGCACTACGTATATGCTGCCTGTGTGACCGCATGGGGAGGCCTGTGTCGCTGACGTTGTAGCTGTGACAGGGAGTAGTGCAGCAGGGTGTGTGTGTGTGTGTGTGTGTGTGTTGGGGGGGGGGGGGCTCACTCACATGGTGCTGGTGGTGTAGTTGGTGTCTCCACCTTCCACATACTGCACCTGACTGGAGTATACATGCTGTACTGGCACCTGCTGCAGTTGCGGCTGCACCTGGCAAACACACACACACACACACACACACACACACCGGTGTTAGAGTTGTGCATTCAAATGCATATGTATACAGAGACACACACTCACACCTCAGCGATAGAGCTATATGCTCTTACACATGAGCTAATACAGATGCACAGGACTAGAATAAAATATGCAAGTGCAAACTGATTCAAACAGGTGCAGACACACTTCACATTTCTGCAGCTCTTTTAACAGAGAGAGCAGCACAGAGACAGACATCAAGAACACAGGAAAATTCCAGAAGAAAGAATTGTCAAGAGACCTCGGTTTAGAGGATGGTTCTCCATAAGACAGATTCAGACTTCCGCAAACACAAACAAACACACACACACACACACACAGACACACACACATATATATGTATGCACATGCATATACATGCACACATCCTTGTCCTTACATCTTTGTGAGGATATTACATTGACTTCCGTTCATTTTATCTGTGTCTCCACAGCCTTTCCCTAATCTTAACAATAAGCAATATATGCCTAACCCAAACCTTTACCCTAACCTTAACCTGTCCATAGTGTAACCTTATCCCTAACCTTAATAAGGCACAATTTGCCTTTGTCATAATGTCCCCCCTCTGTACAAAAAAAAACATTTTTTGGTTCTCACTTCGTAGCATTTGCAAGAGCACACACACAAACTCACAATGAATTCATGTAGCTCACTTGCCAGATGTGGCAAAACCACCCACCCACGCACGCACGCACGCACGCACACAAAATGAATTAATGTAGTTCAATCACAGGAACCACACGCACGCTCGCACGCATGGTTGATGGAGTTAAGGAACAGGAAATCATGAACACACACACAGGCAGTCAATGAAAGAGCTCAGTCAGAGGAAATCATAAATCACTGACACACAGCCAGTCAAACACTTTGCTAGGAGAGGCATATTGGCCAGAATACGGCACTATTAAGCTATATGATGGTTATCTAACTTCAAAGCCACAATAAAACATACATTTCATCTGTCTTGCTGCAACATAGACTATGTAAGCTGAACATAGTAACTCATCTACCTCTATTGTTTAAAAAGTAGATTATTTTAGCAAATATCCGCGCGTATCTTCTTCATGGCCACATGTCACTGAATGACCTGATGTCATTTCCACATTTTATCAGACGTTGGATCTCCATGCGAGTAAATGTTAGCTTAGCAATCTAAACTACATTAATTTTCCAAGTTACCTGATGTTTGTGACTTAATGTTACCCTTGGAGCGCTGAAATGAATTTTTTAAAAATATAAATGTATTCATCTTGTGCTGTTGAAAACCTATGATTTGGCGTCCTATGATCTTGCCACATCATAGGTTTTCAACAGCTTTGATTTTGATATCCTACATCATTGAGCAACAATAGCTGCATTAAGCACTCTAAGAGTTAACAAATATTTCTACCTTGATGCCATCTGATATTAGCGCAACATTTTGAACGACAACGTTTTCAATGTTACATGATGTACGCTCACTATTTGAATGGACAGTTGTACCTCCATGTTAGCTGACGACATTAGCTCACGATTTTTCATTGACATTAGTTTCCCATTTTAGCTGATGTTACTTCATCACTTAAACTGGCATTGTTTTTTTTAGCTCATCATAATTTACAAGGGTAAATAAATACGAGTAAAAGAAAAGCAGACAATATACCGCGTTGAGCAATACTAGTCCTGATGATCAGCACAAATCTGCTGGCAGGATTGCATTACATGTGAACATTTCACAGTAAATGTCCAGAGAGCAGGATGCTGTAAAATAGTCTGCTGAACTCAATCCTCAATCGCATCCACAGGAGGAAACTCCATTTTATAGAGCATCTAAAAATAGGTTTTAGGAACTCTTTATGGTACCAAACAGAGTTAGTCTATTGATTGAGACCAGAAAAGAGCCTTGTCAGCTAACTGTGACCCTTGCCAATGCCAGTAGTGACTCTTATTCCATCAATCAGAAGCTCCCACTGAGAACACTGGGTCAGATGGGCCAAATCTCAGTGATGAATGTGGTAGTTTTCAGGGCAGTTGGGTAGAGCTTCTCTTTATAGCGACAGACACAAAGCAGAGACAAAACCTGAGAGAGACTGAGTGCAGGTCCAATGATGACGACCTGCAGGAAGAGACACACACAGGCTCAAGAAAGCATGAAAACACTCACACGTCAAGCGCGCACACACACACACACACACACACACAACAATTGTGAATAGATGCACCACACAAATGCACAAAACCGCACTCACACATTGAATATATGCGCCACACACAGGTGCACACAAGCACACACACACAGAAACATATGTATTACAGTACGCATACAGGCACCACACACACGCGTGCAAACAGGCACAAACACACACACCCACACACACACACACGCGCGCATTATGAGTACACGCAACACACAGTGCGGAGAAAAAATTTGGGCACCCCTGTTTAAATGTCTGTTACAGTTAATCTCCAAGTGATTGAAAGCAGACCTGAACACTAAATACTACAAAGTTAAACATGAAATCTTTCTGCAAATTTAAAAGCAATGTTTCATTTTATTTTAATTTTTCTGAGTTTTTCAATGATAAGAAAGGAAAAAGGGCCCTGTGCAAAAGTTTGGGAACCCTTTAGGATTATTCTTTGTTACCTTTTAAGAAGATGATTACTAAGGCCCAGACCCAGGTGATTTACTCGTTAGGCTTCAATGAGTCAGGTGAATATAATTCCAGGGTTGAACTATATATTCTGAAGTAACTCCATGCCTTCTAAAGTATCCAACTGTGGTGGCTGTTGTGTCTGGTGTTAAAAACCATGTGTTCCTCTAAACAGTTGTCCAAGGATGTCAAAATCAAGATAATTCACTTCTACCAACAAGGAGAGGGCTACAAAAAAACTCTCGCAATGTTTCATACTACCCATTTCTACTGTCAGAAACATCGTAAGAAAATGGAAAATAAATGGAACAATTGAAGTCAAGGCAAGATCTGGAAGACCAAGAAAAATTTCTGATAGAATGGCCAGAGATCTGGTGAGAAATGCTCAGAAGAACCCACACATCACTGCAAAAGAGCTGCAAAAAAGAGCAGCAGACACAGGTCTTGTAGAGAAGAATACGTTGCCAACTGTTAAACATGGAGGTGGTTCCATTATGCTTTGGGGTTGTGTAGCAGCTGGGGGCACAGGCAATAGTGTGTGGGTGGAAGGAAGAATGGATTCCACCAAATATCAAGACATTCTAGAGGCTAATGTTCAAAGCTCAGTCCAGAAATTGAAGCTGAAGAGACGTTGGGTATTCCAGCAAGACAATGACCCAAAGCATACCTCAAAATCCACCATGAAGTACCTCCAGGAAAGACGGATGAAGGTTTTGGAAAGGTCATCACAGTCCCCAGACTTGAATATTATTGAAAATCCGTGGACAGACCTCAAACATGCCATGCATGCAAGAAGGCCGAAGAATATTTCTGAGCTATAGGTGTTCTGTCAGGAAGAATGGGGAAAAATTCCAAAAAACAAGAATTGAAAGACTTCTAGCTGGCTACAGGAAGCGTTTGCAAGCTGTTTTAGCTGCCCGAGGAGGAGTTACAAAGTACTGGCTGACAGGGTTCCCAAACTTTTGCACAAGGCCTTTTACCTTGTTTTATTATTTTGAAACTGTAAAAAGTTAAAAATAAAAATTATTCTCGCTTTAAAATGTGATGAAATGTGTCATGTTTAACCTTGTAGCATTTAGTGGTCAGGTTTTCTTTCAATCACTTGGAGATTAATTGTAACAGACATTTAAACCAGGGGTGCCCAAATTTTTGCACCCCACTGTACACATGCACGCAGGTGCACACACACACACACACACACACACACTCATGAACTGACAAACATACAAAAGAAGTCATAAATACACAAACACCCACACACTACACACACAAACACACACCTTAACTCACACAAACACACACACACACACACACACACACACACACACACACACACACAATGTGAAACAGGAGTGATACAGACACAAGCACAGCTCCGTCTACACAGACACTTAAATTGAAAGCAATTTCATAATCACAACAGAAAATAAACCACTGGAAGAGCTGTTTCGGGAGGAGCCTCAATCTTATCTCAGCCAATCACAGCCTTAGAGAAACAGAAAAACCAATAACCATCAACCAAATCAAAGAATGTTAATCATTACATCAGCAAATGCAAACATCAGCCCTGTAAATATTCAGCTATTGCCATGTTGCTTCTACTTTATGACTGCTATTAATTACAATAACGCATGTGTATGCATGTGTGCATGTGCGTGTGCATGCACATGCATGTGTTTGGGCGTGTGTGTGTGTGTGTGTGTGTGTGTGTGTGTGTGTGTGTGTGTGTGTGTGTGTGTGTGTGTGTGTGTTCTTGGACTTGCTACACAGTGAGGATTAGAAAATGTTTTTTCCCCAACAGAATGGGGACATTATTAAGAAGTGAGGACATTTTTACCTGTCCTTACAACTTCAAAGGCACATTGTGAAATTAGTTAAGGTTAGGGGTAAGGTTAGAATTAGGGACAGGTTAAGGTTAGGGTAAGGGTTTGGGTTAGGGACAGGTTAAGGTTAGGGTAAGGGTTTGGGTTAGAGACAGGTTAAGGTTAGGGTAAGGGTTTGGGTTAGGGACAGGTTAAGGTTAGGGTAAGGGTTTGGGTTAGGGACAGGTTAAGGTTAGGCTAAGGGTTTGGTTTAGGGACAGGTTAAGGTTAGGGTAAGGGTTCGGGCTAGGGACAGGTTAAGGTTAGGGAAAGGCCCGTATTCAGAAACGACACTCACACTAATTGAGTGTGAGAGTACTGAAACTTAGTGTCAGGTTATACTAAATGAGTCAGAGGTTGCCCTAACACTCATTTGCTTTCAGAGACCTCTCAACCTGAAATTAGTGTCCCTTTCTGAGTGAAGGTTGAGTACAGGGAACGCCTCTCTTGAGCCGCACTAACTTACGCCGGTATTTCGTTGTCACGGCTTTCAGGTGGTAACAAACATTAGAAACTCTGGATCATTTACAGCCACGTGCTCGACGCAATCGCAACTACGCAAATTTTAACTATAATGATGATAACGATGCCGGTAACTTGCGGACTGACCACCTGGTTTCAGTGGTTATGAACTGCACTGTGGTGAACTCAAGGTTAGAATTTGTGTACCCACCAGTGACTACTGGTGAACTGGCAATAGGGGAAGCTCAAAACCATCCCTTAAAAATAATGATTGGACATGACCTCTTTTCAATAATTTAATAAAATTGAATTTACTTGAACTCCAAAAATCCTGAGGACCATCGTGTGTCGTCAGTTCTACTTGTTAAGCTAGAATGAGCACTAATAATTCTTGCCCTGTTTTCAATTATTCATTTAAATTACCATTGCAGAAACTCCGAAAACTCTCAACATTCTCAGGTGTGGCCAGTTTTCATTAAGGACGCATACCTGTCAACTCTCACGCATTCGGATTTCTCACGCTTTTCTTTACTCATGGGTTAAATAATTCGCAGTGTCTAGAGATACGGCAGTTTTATGGGTACGCCAGTCGATTTGAAGGGATTAGGATAAGGATTAGGGATTATGGTTAGGGTTAGGGTCAGGGTTAGGTTAGGGCAGGGTTTGAAATTGGGACTACCGTACCTCTCTACATTGAAATGCACTGGAAAACTGCCGTACCCGTAGCAACTGCCTAAATAATTCTCCGCTCAATTGGCTCGTGGGGTGCCGTGTGGATTGGTCTGCGCTGCTCATTTAGCTGTATCCATTCTTTTCTACATTCTTAACTGCTGAATGTAGAAGGAAATGTCTGACGTGTTTCACAGCTTGTTGCTTAGTGAGCCTCGCGAGCTGTCCTGCGCCTTTCGCGAGCCACTCGACCACAGAATTTATGAAGACATGCTGATCTTTACGTCGTCATTTATGAGCGAAAGAAACGCCTCAATTTTGTGAAGCAATGTATAACAACGCTATTAAAAATAAATTTGATTGTCGTTTTACCAATTAGTCTGAGAAACTTTCTTTCAAGAAAAGTAAATTGCGACAGGTTTAGGTCATTCAGCACTGAAGGGTGAGGATTGAGTGTCCCTTTGCAGCAGCCGACGCACCGCCTGTGGTACCCAGTGCCCACTACTGTCATTTATGCTCGAGTGGCGTCTGTGAATAGCAACTGGGAAGGAGTGGGACCGCTCTCCCGGTTAGTGGTAGGTCGATCTCTCTCTCACACTCCAGTAACATTTCAATCGTACTCACTATATGGTGAGTGGAGGGTGAGTGTGAGTGTCGTTTCTGAATACGGGCCTAAGGGTTTGGTTTAGGGACAGGTTAAGGTTAGGGTAAGGGTTTGGTTTAGGGACAGGTTAAGGTTAGGGTAAGGGTTTGGGTTAGGGACAGGTTAAGGTTAGGGTAAGGGTTTGGGTTAGGGACAGGTTAAGGTTAGGGTAAGGGTTTGGGTTAGGGACAGGTTAAGGTTAGGGTAAGGGTTTGGGTTAGGGACAGGTTAAGGTTAGGGTAAGGGTTTGGGTTAGGGACAGGTTAAGGTTAGGGTTTGGGTTAGGGTTTGGGTTAGGGACAGGTTAACAGGTTAGGTTAGGGTAGGGTTTAGGTTAGGGACAGGTTAAGGTTAGGGTAAGGGTTTGGGTTAGGGACAGGTTAAGGTTAGGGTAAGGGTTTGGGTAAGGGACAGGTTAAGGTTAGGGCAAGGGTTTGGGTTAGGGACAGGTTAAGGTTAGGGTAAGGGTTTGGGTAAGGGACAGGTTAAGGTTAGGGCAAGGGTTTGGGTAAGGGACAGGTTAAGGTTAGGGCAAGGGTTTGGGTTAGGCATGAGTTTCTCATTGCTAAGATTAGGGAGGGAGGCAGTAGAGACACACAAAGAATGAAAGGAGGTCAATGCAATGTCCTCACAAGGACAGAAGTACAAGGGTGTGTGTGTGTGTGTGTGCGTGCGCGCGCGCGCACGCGTGCGTGTGTGTGTGAATGAGTGTGAATGCGTGTGTGTGTGTGCGCGCGCGCATTCACACGCGGGCGTCTCACCCCCTGACTCAGATGAACAGGCTGCAGGTGGGTCACTGTAAGCTGGCTGCCCTGTCCGCTCTTGCCCCCCTGGGGTACGGCCTGCACCACCGACCTCTGCCAGAGACAGACAGAGACCAGAGTTACCCTCAGCGCTAATCTGCGCCAACAGGGTCCAATTAATCATGCAGCAAACATCACGGCCAATGACCCTGAACACGAAGGGCCGCTCCTGCTCCGCACAGCCAGCTGCTAAACATTAACCCAATTAAACACAACCACAGGGACTCTCGCTGCTTATTGTGTTCACAACAGTACAACCCCACTGAGTCTGTTTGCTAGCTGCTAATCTGTTCTGCTTGAAGGACACGCGCTACATTCATCCCCATTTAAACAAGACACAGGGCTTAGCGTTTTTGTGCCTTCATCTCCAGACATGCTCACTCTCCAGGAGCAGATTATCCTCCTATAAAATGAGGAGAAAGCTTTCCACCCGTTTGTCTGTCTGAATCCATTTTTCTCCCCAGTGGGTTGGCCAATCAATCTGAAACTGCACGTGGGCACTGAGCAGTGCCATTGGCACGAACTGATAATCCAATTCAGTTATTTTTTCAAAATCGACACTGTTTCCAAGCAAATTTCACATGTTTACAAGCAAATCTGCATCTCCTTATCGCATGCGCAACCCCCAAAATCTGCACGTCCTAGTGGTACGCACAGTCCCGGATGCAGAGTAGTGGGCAAATTCATTTCGGATGCCCTGTCCCAGCCAGTGTTAAGCAGTTCTTTGCAGTTAAACCAGTGCTCCAGATAAAGGCCTTCGCCCACATCTTGGTCAGTGCTCACCGGTCCTTTGAACTCTCAAATGGGAGATATAAAACTATCAGACACCAGCCTAAATAACTGTGCAGTCAAACACCATTGGTACAACTACCTGAAGTATCACGTTCATGTGTACAAACTGGGTAACTGATGGTCGTCAGAGAAACAGCCAATAACATAGGAGCGAAAATTTGCTTTCATACCTTCTGCCTTTGACCATCATCATCATCGTCATCATAATAATCCATGATTCACACATAAAATGCAGATTTGTTTACTATTAAGTATGGGGTGTCGTATACAAAGCCAATACAAGCAACAGGCGAGTCGAGTTTGGCGAACGCAATGGTATCTACTGGGTGAATATGAAATTAGCACGGTCGTCCTTCCGACAAAGGATCGTAGATATTCATCGCTCAGCCAACGAGAAGGGCTTTGTTCCTCCTGTTCCGCCTTACAGGGAGTACGACTTCAACAGTGGCGGTTTGATGCGGACTGAAAATGGAGCATTCAGTCTTCAGAGCGGAAGGACCACGAGGGGACTCTTTCAAGCTCTCGCCCCTAGCTTAACCCTTTGAGCGCTATAGGCAACCATACTTGCCCAATGATGTAAGACATCAAAATCAGATGCTGTTGAAAATCTATCATGTGGCAACTTGTTTAAAAGAGCTCCCGCAGGGGAGCTCTTTTAAACAAGTTGCCACATGATAGGTTTTCAACAGCTCAGGATTATTGCATTTTTAATTCCTTAAAAATTTATTCAGCGCTCTAAGGGTTAACATGTGACACATATGAAGTGTTGGATTATGATGGTACTGAAGCTTAGAAAGCCCCCCGGCGAATTGGACTTGGAAAAGAGCCACGCTCCGCACACATTTGTCATTTGCGTCCCGCAAGAGCTCGGGGCAACCCATCAATTCCAAACCAGCCAGCTAAAAATGTAATATAACATACCTGTATTTAGCGCAGCTATTTGATAGAAACTGACTGCTTCTTCTCTGGTACAAGAAGACTAATTGGTGAAAATATCTGGCCTCTTGTTACACAAGAAATTTTTTCATTCCAGAGGTGAACCAGTAGACTAGCCGTGCAGTAAAAATGTTGTAAGAGCAATTTTATAGCATACATGAAATGGTGCAGAAATTCAGCACTGACTGGGGGTAAGTATGTTGTGAAATTAGCCAAGAATAGGCTATGGCATTTCCCAGCTTGCTAACAACACTAAGATACGTGTAAGAACAGAAGTTTATACAACCCCAATTCCGAAATAGTTGGGATGGAGTGTAAATTGTGAATAAAATCAAAATGCAATGACTTTCAGATCAGATGAGCCAATATGTTATTTACAATAGAACGTAGATAACATTTCAAATGTTGAAACTGAGACATGTTACATTTTTATTCACAAAATGAGTTCATTTCAAATTTTCTGGCAGCAACAGGTGTCAAAAAAGTTGGGACACAGGCAAAAAAAAGGGCTGAAAAAGCAATTTAAGGGGACCTATTTTGCTATATTTCCAAGGTTATATTTTGATCTTGGACTCCCCTAGAGTACTCCTGATCGTTCAAAGTCCTGAACAGGGTCCTTATTTAGCTCATGCTGCCATCCTCAAAAAACCCCATTTGTAGTCCATTGTACTCTCTGCCTGAAACGCCTCATTGGGGTGGCTCTTCCACTATGGCCCCCACTCCCCGTGTGCCCACTTTCTTCTGACTGGCCAGCTCTGTGGAGGGCGGATCTAGGCAAGACGAGGCAGCAGAATGCAGTTTTCCGAGTCCGGCTCCTGAAACGTGAAACTGAGACGCGTCTCCCGAAGGAATTGACGGGCATATTCTGCAATCAAACGCAGTACAAGTGTATAGATCTAATGAAATAAACTTGTTCCAATAAACGCAACGGCGAAAGTGGAGGACGCAGTGTGAATATCTGGTGGCTCAAGCTCGAATTTGCTGTCTACCTACGGCTACTATGGTGAGTACACCGGTGTTTCTACTCTATAGCTAGGATTGAGGGAAAGCTAGAATCCACCCTATATAGACACATTTGTAGAACGGGTCGACAACCCAAGTGTAGACCGGAGACCGTAGAAATCCGGTGGGTCTGAGTTTAGAGGGAAACATGGACAGTGAGGAGCAGCTAAAAGTGGACCAACAACTTATGGACTGCTTCGGTGTGTATTATAAGGACCTGCTGGTTTGTGTGCATAGCTGTGGTGTGTCGTTAGCGTGGAGTAATGAACAGCTTCTGCGCTGGTGTATGACGAAGGGGCGAAAGCTCCAGGCTAAACGGCCTTTTCAGAAATTGCCCGTGGTAATGGTTACATATTGCGCCGGAATGACCAGCGTTTGCTCAAGAAATGGGCGCGATAAGTCGCTTCACACGGACGCGAAATGAATTTTTTCAGCGACAGATTACATTCAAAGTCAATGCATTGTCCTTGCATTTACTTTGAATGTAATCTCTTGCGCGAAAAATTCATTTCGCGACCGGTGTGAAAGCTGCTTAACGCGCCCATAAAGCGTGTATTCGCGTCTTTGCATTGACTTTGAATGTAGCTAATCTGTCACGCGAAAAATTAGTTTCGCGTCCAGTGTGAAAGCTGCTTAACGCGCCCATAATGCGTGTATTCGCGTCTTTGCACTGACTTTGAATGTAGCTAATCAGTCGCGCGAAAAATTCGTTTCGCGTCCGGTGCGAAAGCGGCTTGACATGCCCATAACTCGTGTATTCGAGTCTTTGCATTGACTTTGAATGTAATCGGTCGCGCAAAAAATTTGTTTCGCGTCCTGTGTGAAAGCTGCTTAACGCGCCCATAACGCATGTATGCAAGTCTTTGCATTGACTTTGAATGTAATCTGTCCCGTGAAAAATTCGTTTCGCGTCCGATGTGAAAGCCGCTTTATGGATAGTACGCGACAGCTAGAGAGCTCGGTTATGTTATGAACATAATACAGGTTTTGCAGACCGTAAGTTCTGTTAGCGCGGACAAGTTGCTTATGTGGAGCTAGCAAATCGATCACTTCTACAGGAAAGAATTTCCTATTTAATCTCAATCAGGCAACGTTATGATGAAACTGCCACATTGATGCTTACCGAAGTAACACAAGCATACCGATCAGAATTACTGCATGTAAGTTAACCAGAAGCATTTTTAATTAGCACGGCGGCACACAAACTAACATGCAGTAGCTGGTAACCGAGCGGTCATAACCACAGAGACAAACCCTTGCAATACAGGTTTTACAGAAAGCAAGTTCCGTTACCATGGACAGTTGTACCAAGCATCCAAATTACAAACAAGTATTAAAAGTTAGCTTCAAATGAGGCTTATGTTCACACACCTTCTGTAGAATTTCCCCTGATATTACTCTTGCATATTCAGGACACAAACATTAGCAACAGTAACTTGGCCACGATAGCCGCTGTGCTACAGCCACAATCAACTGGCTATCACGTCAGGTTGGCTTATGCAGTAAAAGCAACTTACAGCTTCTGTGTCTGTGAGTCACGAACAGTCGCGACCGATACAGGCTTTATCTTCAGATATTTTACAAAGCCTGCGTTTGAGGCCAGTTGTTAGTGCCAACTATCGCTAGTGGTCCTGCTAGCCACCCGTAACATGTTAGCTTCACTTACATTATTTGCTGTTATATCGTTACTTACAGCTTGTGGCTCCGAGCGCTTGATCGATGCAACTGCTTCAGGTTTGAGAAGCAGCTGAAACGCTTATCCTGTGTCGAATTATCCTTTATTGACAAAGCTGTCTTTGGTGAAATGCTGAGCACAAACAGCTAACGTTCCCTTTGCGTGGGATGTTTGCTGCCAGCAAACAAAAAAAAGCTACCCACTGATTTCTGGTGGCATCCTCTTTTGAAGAGAAAATAGGTGTTTTTTCTTCGCGTCCAAAAGTAAACGGACAAGCAGCTTTGGGAGAGACACTGACAAAACTGCACCTCAAATGATCTGCAGTTCTTCTTTTGTATTTCCAAAAGTGTACACGCTACTAAGGCATAGTATGATCTGCCGTTGTTAGTGCCTGCTAGAATAGTTTCCGGTGTGGGCAGGTCCAGCGCCGTGATTGGCTCTGGCTAGGTCTGTACTAATTGGACGGTACAACCTGACGTCAGGTTTTGCCCAGATCTCGCGAAGATCTCGGGAGGAGCTGTTCAGAGAGGAAATCACGTTCTTGGATTAAAGCAAAACCTCTGTATCTTATGTGTAGAAACTTTTCAGAGGTTGAGTACGGACAACCAACATTATAACATTACTAATATGTATTAAAAGAAGGATCAGCATAATAGGTCCCCTTTAATATATAAGAAAATCAGCTGAAAGAACATTTAGCACGTAATTAAGTTAACTGGCATCAGGTGTGTATTATGATTGGCTATAAAAGGGATGTCTTAGAGTCTCTCAGAAGTAAAGATGGCCAGAGGCTCTCCAACCTGTGAAGGCTTGTGCAAAAAAAAATTGTGGAATACTTTAAAAACAATGTTCCTCAACATGAAATTACAAAGGCTTTGAAGGTCTCATCATCGACGATGCATAACCTCATCAAAAGATTCAGAGAAACTGGAAAATTCTCTGTGCGTAAGGGACAAGGCCAAAGACCTTTACTGGATGCCCGTGATCTTCGGGCCCTCAGACGCCACTGCATCACTCACCGGCATGATTCTGTCATTGACATTACTATATGGGCCCAGGAATACGTAAAGAAACCACTGTCTGTCAACACAGTCTGCCGTGCCATCCACAGATGCCACCTAAAACTCTATCATGCAAAAAGGAAGCCATTGTTGAGCATGATCCAGAAGCGCTGCCATTATCTGTGGGCCAAAGCTCATTTAAAATAGACAGTAGCAAAGTGGTAAAGTGTCCTGTGGTCAGACGAGTCCAAATTTTACATTCTTGTTGGAAATCATGGGTGTCGTGTCCTCTAGGCTAAAGAGGAGAAAGACCACCCCTCCTGTTATCAGCGTTCAGTTCAAAAGCCAGCATCTCTGATGGTATGGGGATGCATTAGTGCATATGGTGCGGGACACTTGCATGTTTTAAAAAGCACCATGAATGCTGAAAGGTACTGTACAGGCCAGCAGATACTGCCTAATTCCCACGAGACGTCTCGTGTATCTCTCGTGGATTTCTTGCGATAATCTCCTCTTTATGTAACGTGCTATTATCAACCTCATACTCTGTCGAGACAAGCATCGCAGTAGGCGGGCCGACGAACCTACACACGTATGCCTAGAGTCTGCCAAATGCGCGACGTAATGCAGTCCGAATTAGGCCTATGCACAGTTGTTACAGAAAATTACTTTTTATATGCGGATTTAATAAATATAATACATTGTTGCGTTGCTGCGTTGTTGTTGGTAATCGCTAATCACTAATCCGTGAAAATCGAGGGTGGGCTGCAGAAGAGTATACGATATCCAGCAGCGGTTGAAGAATCACTCTGAAAATCTCAGTATACATGTACCGCTGGTCTGAATGAAATATAATGTGCTACATACATGTAGATTGTAATTTTGCATTTATTTCAGCCTGTTTACTGTTTCATCATTTCATCAGGTCATGTTGTAGAGGGAGTTAACTCATATTATGTTCGCTGTTTAATAGCCTTCTGTTTGACGATGTTGGTTTATTCTTAAAAATTTATACAGTAGCAAAATGCACCGTAGAATGTTTTCTGTGCACGTCTCATTGTGTCATAAATAAAGCAACAAATCTATTGATTCACATGTCAAATTATATTTAAAGCTACGCTTTGTTGCAGTATCCTGTAAACGACAGAGCTCACATTCCATGTCTTTTTTCCTTCAGTTGGAATTGGTTAAGTGTACAGTAACTATTAGTTTGATATCTGTTTGGCGTATAGATTTTGCCGATGTAATGTACTGAAATGCAAATTATTACTTATCCCAAATTAATAGAATATTCACTGTTGTGTCGGGGTCATCGAGACGACATTCAGAAGGAATGGCGTTTAAAATTAACCAAATATCAGGTAGGTCTTGGAGTCATCAAATTGTTCAGAAGCTGGCCATCCATCTAAAGTTGTCACGTTGTTGAGTGATGGTTGTCCATGTGCATATGTTTTAGGTAATTCTCAGAACAAACAATTCACCAGAGGTACACGTATTGTATTTATATAGTGTTTAGTTAATAAAAAAATGTATACCTAATCGTTTTAGCCCTATACAGCTATAAAGTTATTTCATGTGCCATGTATTGAATGAACACTTACATGTATTTCTGTGGACTCATCATTTACAGAGACATTATACGCGGTCCTAAATAAGGGGAAATACGACGTATCTTCCCTACTGACATCTTGCTTATTGATAAAATGATAATTTTGCTCATTATGTATGAATTTAAAGGACTGATGAACGGGCCCCAAACTGTGGATTAAAAAAACGACTCCTTTTCCATTTTGACATCCGGAACTCGCGGCCTTTGTACTATCTAAATGGTGAGCACGATTGCACAGGATTAAAGGGATTATGCATGAGATTGGCTAAACCATGGCTTCTTTCACAGGTGGCATGAAACACTTGAGTGCAAAGGGACATCTACTCATTGATCAAGTATAGGATTATAAAAATAATGTCATGCAGGGTTGCATTGTTAACAGAAGAATTTGGTTTTTCCTTTCTGTATTTGTGATAATATAGCTATCCTTAAACACACCCCACGTCCCAATCGATCGGTCCAAAACTCTAAACTTAACAGAGCCGGTAAACCTTTCAATCAGATAAATACAACAATCACAGACTAGTGAATCTTTTTTTGACCAGTTTAATAATAATAAGATGACCGTTACACTCAAAATATTGATTTGTTACTTTTAACAAAATGTTTAAGAAATTAATATGTTCCATGAGAGATGAGAAATTATTTTGTTAAATTCAATCCAACAAAATGAATTTGTTCAGGAAGTAACAAATTTGTTTGTTTATTAACAAAGTAAAATTGTTGCTGTATTAACAAAATATTGTGTTAGACTAACAATTAAGTAACAAATGTGTTTTGCTAACACGATTGGACCATAAATTATTTTGTTAGGATTTTTGTTAAAATAAATCTGCACAAACCGATTATGCGGCCGATGTACATGTAGATGAAATAATTTAAGCGCGTACTTTTATTGCTTCACAGTGAAGTGGTAATGCAAGAAGTGAACAGTAAGGCGAGTTTTTAACCAATGCCAATAAGTTGTTGACAAATCAATCAGCTGTTAAAGGAACAAAAACAGGCATCAGAGGCAGTCTTTTGAAACTCTCTGCCCACTTATTGCCAAACCTCTGACTCATATATTTAATATGTCTATTATGACAAGCAACATACCAAAAGTATGGAAAACTGCTAATGTTCTCCCTTTATTAAAAGGGGGAGATGCAAGTAATTTAAATAATTACCGTCCAATATCCAGGCTGCCTTGCCTGGCTAAGATTCTGGAGTCCCTAGTTAATTCTCAATTACAATCTTTTTTAACTGAAAATTGTATTTTGAATACTCACCAATCTGGTTTCAGGTCTGGGCATAGCACTGTTACTGCTACTTGTTTAGTTATAAATGACATAGTAAGAGCACTAGATAACAGACAGCATTGTGCAGCCCTTTTCACTGACCTGTCTAAGGCATTTGATACAGTTGACCATGCCCTTCTTTTGAAAAGATTATCAAACATTGGCCTTGACAAATCTGCTTGTAATTGGTTTAAAAACTATCTTGAGGATAGGACTCAATATATTTCATTTGAAAACATTCAGTCTCGAAGTGCTCAAATCAGCAGAGGAGTTCCACAAGGTTCAATTCTTGGCCCTTTGTTATTCACTATCTATATTAATAATATTGGCTTATCTTTGGATCATTGTAAACTGCATTTATATGCTGACGATACCATAATTTACTCGACTGCTTCTTCAGTTCAGCAGGCCATATCTAATCTGCAGCATGATTTTAACTCTATTCAAAGATCTCAAATTGATTTGAAGCTTGTCTTAAATGAGGACAAAACCAAGTTCATGGTATTCACCAAAGCCAGAAAAAAGGACCTCATATGATTTTCATATTTGTACCCTGCAGGGTAGCCAAATTGAGCATGTCCCCCATTATAAATACTTGGGCATTTGGGTGGATGACAAGCTGACTTTTTATATACATATTGAAAATTTAACAAAAAAGATAAGGAGTAAAATAGGCTTCTTATACAGAAATAGGGTTTGTTTCAATTTCGAAAATAAAAAGAAGATTGTGCACTCAGTAATACTCCCCATTCTTGATTATGGTGATGTGATTTATAGAAATGCATCTACTTCTGTTTTAAAACCTTTAGATTGTATTTATCATTCTGCTATTAGATTTATCACTGGTCTTGATTTCCGCACCCATCACTGTGTCTTATACAAGTCAGTAGGGTGGGGGTCACTGAAAGCTAGACAAGACTACCACTGGTTTTTATTTGTTTATAAATGTGTATTAATGAAAATCCCTCTTTATCTAGCTAGTCTACTTACGCGGCAAGTGGGATGCCATGGGACATGGTCACAGGACTCATTGTGTCTGAATGTTCCTTGTGTAAGAACGGAGCTCGGTAAGACAGCTTTTTATTATAATGTCCCACACACCTGGAACCAGTTGCAAGCTGAACTGAAATTGAAAGAACTGGTTCCTTTTGGACATTTTAAAACTCTGATCAAATCATTTTATCAAGAGAATTGTTGTTGTTTTAGTTAATGTTTTCCCTTTAATAATGGCATTGTTTTTTTTTTTTGTTCTACAAATGTGCTTGAAAACTGTGTTATTTTAACTGTTTGTAATGCAGGGCCCTGCCAAAAGGAGACATGATCTCAGTCAGGCCCCCTGTTTAAATAAATAAAATAAGTCTCTTCATGTTTAATGACCTGGTTTGCGGAAGATAAAATATGGTGGGATAGGAATATCATCTGCACACACAAATATCTAGATTGCGACAAAAAAATAAAGATAGACTGACGATGTCGGTGTATGTTGCTAAATATTAAAACTTAAAGTACGACGACATATAGTATACAGAGAAAAGATGGCATAGGTTAAAACTCACCTTCCCGTTGCGTTCCTGCTCATTTCAAGATCCTTCGCAGTCAGACGACACTGAAATTGGTGCACATAATCGATTCTCGTCAATGAAAAGTGACAACAGAAAATTCGCTGGGGCCGTGTGGAAAAGTAAAAAATCTATTTTGTTAAGACGACTGGACAAAATTTATTTTGTGAAGTTTTTTGTTAGAATAACAAATCGGATTCTGTTGCATCAACAAATTAATTTGTTACAAAGGCGTAAAATTTAAATTTAAATTCTAACAAAATAATATTTTGAGTGTATACATACATAAGAAAATCAAAAACATAAATGACACTGTCCAGGAGCCATATTTTAAACGCGCGTGAGACAGTAAACCTCAAAATTGGATGATAGACATTCGGAATCTCGTTCACTAACAATGCTGTTTGCCAACACCAGTTTCATGCGAGACTTATCGCGATACACATGTATACTTGTCACCGGCACTAGGCCTATTACTTTTTCCTATGCACGATATATGTGACTCGTACATTTACGCTGCATCCCGATATTCTTGTGTATGTCTCGTGTATTTCTCCCGATAATCTCCCGTAGAAATGGCACTGTCTGCTGGCCTGTTCAGTATATAAAGGTTTTAGAGCAACATATGCTCCCCTCCAGATGACATCTATTCCAAGGAAGACCTTGTGTATTTCAGCAGGACAATGCAAAACCACATACTGCAGCTATTGCAACAGCATGGCTTTGTAGTAGAAGAGTCCGTGTGCTGAACTGGCCGGCCAGCAGTCCCGATATTGCGCTGATTGAGAACATTTGGCGCATAATTAAATGAAAAGTCCGTCAAAGGAGACCCAAAACTCTCCAGCAGCTGGAAGCCTGTATTAAACAAGAGTGGGATCAAATTCCAATGGCTAAACTCAAAAAACCTGTCTGCTCAATGCCCAGATGCCTCCACTCTGTGTTAAAAAGAAGAAGAGATGCTACACCATGGTGAAGAGGCCCCTGTCCCAACTTTTTTGAGATCTGTATCAGCCATCAAATTTGAAATGAGCTCATTTTGTGGATGAAATTGTTAAATTTCTCAGTTTCAGCATTTGCTATATCATCTCTGTTCTATTGTGAATAAAATACTGGCTGGTGTGATTTGAAAGTCATGGCGTTTTGATTTTATTCACAACTTACACTTTGTCCTAACTATTTCGGAATTGGGATTGTACATTTATGAGCAACAGTATTTCCGAGTAGAATCTCACTGAAATGTATGTATGAACCAACCTAGACTGCCGTAACTACAGAGACTGATGTTTGACTTCTTATGGTTGACTCAGTGACACATTACTTAAACTCCTCAACATACGACTCACGTTACATTGCTATATTCATGACATAAGAGCTGTCACAAGATGTCATAGCGGATGGATGTCAAAAGTCATACAACTGTCATCACATTTTTAAAAAAAGAAAAGACACTGCTGTACTAAAATGTTCGACAAAAACTGACTCATCTAGTATCCCCTATAACCCCTCATATGTCATGTGTATGACACTTATGACAGCCTTCCGCCAGCGGGCCCACGTTACATTTGCTTTTACTCCGTATAACAGTAACGCAGACGCACATTCACCTGATTGCTCCTCCTCCTTGCACAGGATTCAGACATTTGATAGCCAGAGTGGTGCCTGAGTGCTGAGACTTGACCAGGCCTTGTATAGGGTATAAAAGTACACCTTCCTGGGCCAGTGGATTGGGGATGTGTGGGGATGGGGTTGATAGTGTCAGGTTCTAACCTGATTTTACAGTTAAGAGAGTGCTGACGGCAGATACAGATCAGGGAGCTCGTAAAAAATGTGTGTGTGTGTGTGTGTGTGTGTGTGTGTGTGTGTGTGTGAGGGATGGGGGGGGGATCTTACCTGCTGTGCTGTCTGCACCTGCTGTACCACCTGAGTGGGGACCCCCATTTGGACCCCCGCAGGAGGGGGGCTCGAGTCCGACACAGAGTCATTAGAGTGCAGAGAGCCCTCTGTGTGTGAGAGAGAGAGAGCGAGAGAGAGAGAGAAAGAGAGAAAGAGCGTTAAATGATTTTCTCGAAAAAAAAAAAAAAGAAATGGACACAGAGTGAGAAGATGTAAATGTAGAACTGCCTGGGGAAAAGGTCGTTGTGCCCTGCCAAAAAACAAGTTTCCCCTATGAACTGGAGAGGCTGTCCCACAAAAACACATAACTACATTCATTGAGAGAGAAGAGAGAGGGATATGTGTGGCAGCGAGAGACACAAAAATCAAATTAAAAGCTTTTGCCCAAAATGAATGGCAGATTGATGAAGATGTCTTCTGTTGTAAGGTGTAATTTTCCTTATTCACACATTGCACTGGTCACGTATGGAGCACTTTCAGCAAATGCTTTGACACCACAAATATACTTTCAACTAAGGGAAATCCAGTTTCAACATTTGATCTTAACTGAAACTACACTCAGCAGAAAGTCAGAGCCCCACAGAATGAGTCCCTTTTAGCTTAGAAAAATATAAACTAATCTCAACAAGCACGTGTCTTTCCCGTAAAGTGATTATCATAACGTGAGAAGGCCTCGAATCAAAACTATACAAACTCTCTATCAACTCTTCGTAAAAACTCTCCCTTCTCTTTTCACAAACTGTTTCACAACCAAGTGGCGTTTACACGGATCTCACAGCCATGCAAATCCACCTGACGGCAAACGGAGCAAGAGAGAAATGTGGACAGACATCGTAAAGTCAACCTAAGATTCGTACGCTTATGAAGGCTACAGAAACCAGCGCGATCTGTACTCACTATATTCACCTTCCGGCCGGTAAAACCAGTTACTGAAGAACATTACGGTCACGCCAGCCAGTACACGGTGATTGATGGAGAGAGAGAGAGAGCGGGATGGAACTGTGACGCTCCATCTATACACTATCTCTCTCTCTCGCCCCGTTCCTAGTCTTATATTCTCCAGGCCATTGGTAGCCTTGGACAGCTAAGCTCGGTGGACGGAGGAAAAAATCCCCCCGGCCGATAAACACGCGTATCATCAGACCAAAACATGACGCTTTCGCACCGCGGAGAAAAAAAAATGGGAATTTCACGACTGCGCAACCCAATTAGGAGCAGGACGGGGGGCGAGAACGCGGTAATTAATTTAACATTATTCTGCAGTGATTTACGCTACATCTGGAGGTGCTTGGCTTTTTTGACATTTTAATTTGCGTCCCGAGTTGAAGTTCTGCCTCCCACTTCTCTTACCCCCGATATGCGACACCTGTGGTGACTGATACCCAAGGCTCACTCCTCTACCACCATTTAATTTACAACCTCGTTTTTTACGACGACAAACCCTCGCATCGTCGTAAAACAGTGCGGACCCGTACAGGTCTCAGATGTGCTCTTCCCCTGATAAGCTCCGTTCACTCCGATGATCTCGTAGTGGAGCAGACAAAAGCCATCGTACTTGACGTGGGTTGGAAAAAAGCAAGTCGAGCCAAGAGCAGTTTGATGTTCAGCATCGTGTCCTTTAGAAAGATTCAAACAAGCGATACCCTTGTCCTTTGATAAGAACAAAGGCAGACAATCATGCAATCGAACGAAGGACACAGAAAGAGCCAGCAGTGTTAATTAAATTGCAAGGGAAGAGATACATGCTGATATCTTTCAAGCTTCTCTGCAACCACCCGTGGAAAAAAATGATCAACACAGTGGATTGCACTGCCAGTATTTGTGCGTATTAAATTATGTTCATTATTATAAATAAAATCCTAGTGTACATATAAAACAACATCCGGGGCAACGTTGATCCTAGAAATCTTCTGTTGTAAATTTTCAATGCAGTCCTGGTAAAGCACAACTGATTCAATAGCAGGAGATTTTGTCTGGGACAAGATGTGAAGCGAGGTCAAGAACTCGACCTGTTGAATGAGGTGTAGTGTGTCAGGGTTGGAATGAAAACTGACCGTACGGTAGATTTTCAGTAACAGCCCTGGTTAACGCAGATCCATAGCAGTGTTTCCAAACCAAGCTCCAGGAAATCCCCAGCCATGCACAGTTTATGTGTTTCCCTGATCTGACTGACCCAGTACAGCCACCCGTGAAGTACCTCAGCAATGAGCTGACCAGCTGAATCGAGGGTGTTAAATCAAGAGGACCTCACAAATGTGTTGGGCAGGGGTATTCCACGAGCAGGATTAGGGGACACTTCTCAACAGGGTCCAAGTTCTCCTATGCAGGCTCTTCACACGCTTGTGGCAATACTGTCCTACATGATTTCCGGTTCACTTGCATCTCTCTAATGCACCTAGAGCTGCACGCCCCTACGAATTAGTGTGTGTGCTCAATGCCAGTACTGTAGTGTACTTTAATGTAACAGTGACCTGCATCGTCCTCCAGATGGGCCCCAGGGTCTCCTCAGTTGCACTTCTTACTTGCCAAAATTGATTTAGGCAAGGGTATCAGTCGGTGGCGTCAGACGTCTGTTTATCTGTCAGTTTGTTAGTTAAGCACCCTTTGGCCATTTATCCAACACCAATATTTGCAAAACTGGGAGACATGTTAGCATAGGTTACTCGCCACATACCTATACTTTAAGTTTCTATATCAAAGGTCAAGGTCAAGGTCACACGAAAGGTGAACGCAATACGATTCTAGCGGCTAGGGGTCGCGACAACGGCACTCTGACGATTTTTGCCAAAATGAATTTTTTTTGCTTCTGTTCATTTGACAATATATCTTTTCACCTTTTCAAAATTCGATTTCCGAAAGTCTTTGCTCGAAGATTGACCCTTCATTTAATCAATTAAAACAGCTGCTTACAGGGTTCCTCCCAAGAAACAAAAATTGTCCATAGCTAAGCAGGAACAGGAATGCAGTTCCTTCCTAAACATGAAGCAGCGTGTTAAAAGAAGAGCAAACCATTTGCCCCGACAAAAAAAAAAAAATCAGTGGTCGCATTTATTTAGCCAAAATGTTTACTGCAGAGGCATGAAGCAGAGTATGTGACACCCATTATAGGACTTGACTGAACAAGGCTGTGTTTGGAATCGTGCGCTGGTTTACTACATAAGTTTCTGCCCCAGCATAGTATGGATATACCAAGTGCTACTCTTCAGAGTAGTGTACAGTATGCATCAATGACTGCGATGCGCACTGCACGGTCACATGACCACCAAGCTATTAAGATCACCTGAATCTCAGTAGGAAGTAAACGGTGGCTGCGTTGCATTGTGGGATACAGTATACCACAAAGACAGCTGTGGCTGTGCATGTTTAAATTTGGGTATATCTTCTGGTTATCTCTTGCAACTCAGACATTTTATTTTGGTTGCAAACGGTATACTACTGACAACTTTTGGCGATTATCAGTACGGGAGAGGTAAGTGGTGGGCGATTCTGAACAGTTTGACCTCGCAACTGAAGAGTTGTGCAAATAAGAAAATCCTGTGGGTTGGAATGAAAAACTGGAGCGGGTTTTTCATATTACTGAACCTGGTTTAGAAGCCTTTGAGTAACTGGACCCAGCCCAATGGCATCGACTCCAGTGCTTTTCATCCTCTCACCTGCGACCGTTACCACGATGTACTGCGGCGCGCTCTGGCCGTTGCTGGACTGTGCGGAACCACTCTGGATCTCCGCGGAGACGTAATGGGTGGGAGGAGCCTGTGCTGACGTGGACAAGACCCCCGCGCTCTTCTGTGCTGGCTGAGGGGGCAGGGCTGAGGCAGGGGGAGTGGTCTGCCCGGCCGGGGCGGGTGTGGTGGGAGGCGGGGCAGCTGTGGCAGAGGGGGCGGCTGCGTTGGACTGTAGGTCGGACATGAACTGCTGCGGAGGAGGAGGGGGAGGGGCAGAGGGAGGCGCCGGGGTGGAGACAGGTACTGCGGTCTGCCCTGGCGTCAAAGTCACGCTGCCCCCCTGTGGCAGGGAGGGCTGCTGCAGGTCCTCCGCGTAGACTGACGTCGCCATGGCCACAGCCGGAACACCGGACTGCCTAGGACAGGACAGGGGTGTTACACACTCGCAGACACACACACACACACACACACACACACACACACAAATCTCACCAGCTTAAGTGCCATACTGCATCCATACATTCATTATCTGGCCGCTTATTCCTGGTCAAACTTACGGGTGGGCTGCTGAAGTCCATCCCAGCATGCAATGGATGATTGGCAGGAACTCACCCAGGACTGATCGCCAGTCCATCACAGAAACCACACACAATTCATAAATGCACTCATATCAGTTTTACCCTGACACGCTTGTCTTCGGACTGTGGGAGGAAACCGGAGTACTGGCAGGAAACCCACACGAACACGGGGAGAACATGCAAACTCCACACAGAAAGACCCTGAGCCCGATCCAAACCCAGGACCCCACACAACCATAACCCTCTCATGTTCTCTCCAGCTCCACTTGCATTCAGTCACCAGTGATGATTGATTCATCAGCACTGTAACACTGAGACGAGGGCAGAGGTGGGCAACGAGGGCCGTGTCTGTCCCTGGTTTTCACGCCAACTTCTGGCCTTTAACTGGTTGATAATCTAAATTAGCCAAACCATTTATGAAATATGACATTTCAGGCGCATTTCTTTAAATTATCATGAATGACCAAAGACTATTCTCGTCTCCCCACAAAAAAAATTTTTCTTTGATCTAATCTTTACACAAATCTGCAACCCCAATTCTGAAAAAGTTGGGACAAAGTGTAAATTGTGGATAAAATCAAAATGCAATGACTTTCAAATCACACCAGCCAGTATTTTATTCACAACAGAACAGAGATAACAAAGCAAATGTTGAAACTGAGAAATTTTACAATTTTATCCACAAAATGAGCTCATTTCAAATTTGATGGCTGCTACCGGTCTCAAAAAAGTTGGGACAGGGGCCTGTTTACCATGGTGTAGCATCCCCTCTTCTTTTTTAAGCAGAGTGGAGGCATCTGGGCATTGAGGAGACAAGTTTCTTGAGTTTAGCCATTGGAATTTGATCCCACTCTTGTTTAATACAGGCTTCCAACTGCTGGAGAGTTTTGGGTCTCCTTTGACGGACTTTTAGTTTAATTATGCGCCAAATGTTCTCAATCAGTGAAAGATCAGGACTGCAGGCAGGCCAGTTCAGCACACGGACTCTTCTACTATGAAGCCATGCTGTTGTAATTGCTGCAGTATGTGGTTTTGCATTGTCCTGCTGAAATACACAAGGCCTTCCCTGGAATAGATGTCGTCCGGAGGGGAGCATATGTTGCTTTAAAATCTTTATATACCTTTCAGCATTCATGGTTCTTTTTAAAACATGCAAGTGTCCCACACCATATGCACTAATGCATCCCCATACCATCAGAGATGCTGGCTTTTGAACTGAATGCTGATAACAGGAGGGGTGGTCTTTCTCCTCTTTAGCCCGGAGGACACGACGCCCATCATTTCCAACAAGAATGTCAAATTTGGACTCGTCTGACCACAGGACACTTTGCCACTTTGCTACAGTCCATTTTAAATGAGCCTTGGCCCACAGAACACGGCAGCGCTTCTGGATCATGCTCAATAATGGCTTCCTTTTTGCATGATGGAGTTTTAGGTGGCATCCGCGGATGGCATGGTGGACTGTGTTTACAGACAGTGGTTTCTTTACGTATTCCTGGGCCCATTTAGTAATGTCAATGAAAGAATCATGCCGTTGAGTGATGCAGTGGCGTCTGAGGGCCCGAAGACACGAGCATCCAGTAAAGGTCTTCAGCCTTGTCCCATACGCACAGAGATTTTTCCAGTTTCTCTGAATCTTTTGATGATGTTATGCACTGTCGATGATGAGAACTTCAAAGCCTTTGCAATTTGACGATGAGGAACATTGTTTTCAAAGTATTCCACAATTTTTTTACGCAAGCCTTCACAGGTTGGAGCGCCTCGGGCCATCTTTACTTCTGAGAGACTCAGCCTCTCTAAGACATCCCTTTTATAGCCAATCATGTTACACACCTGATGCCAGTTAACTTAATTACTTGTTAAATGTTCTTTCAGCTGATTCTTTTATATATTAATTGCTTTTTCAGCCCTTTTTTTGTCTGTGTCCCAACTTTTTTGAGACCTGTTGCAGCCAGAAAATTTGAAACAAGCTCATTTTGTGGATAAAAATGTAAAATATCTCAGTTTCAACATTTGAAATGTTATCTATGTTCTTTTGTAAATAACATATTGGCTCATGTGATCTGAAAGTCATTGCATTTTGATTTCATTCACAATTTACACTTCTTCTCAACTATTTCGGAATTGGGGATGTATATTTGTGTATGCAATCAATGAACTCAATTAGTCAGGTTAATTTATAGAAATAAAAACCTGCATACATACCAGCCCTCCAGGACCAGAATTGCCCACCCCTGGACTAGAGCAATCAAATTTACACCTTAAACAGTTTAATCCCAGAAGATCACCACTGCCTGGGCTAAATAACAGGTATCTGGGAACTCATGCTGATCTCGACAGAATTACTTTTCTGTTTTTCTGGGGAGACAAGTTCTGATGAACCTTTTTTTTTTATTCTTTCACCTAGTTTTTAAATGTATACACAACCAGTCAAAAGTTTTTGCACACCCCAATATTTTCTTTAATTGTCACAATTTTTTTTTAATATTTTGTTCATGTAGTCTCATATTGGTGGTAGAACAGAAAGGTAGGAAAACTGAGGCCCTATGTTTATAACAAAACAAATGAAGAAAAACCAGGATCAGCCATTAATTAATTAATTAATGTTAATGTTAATTAATGTGTACTGTCCTTTTACAAATAAAATAAACCAAACCAAACCAAACCATTTTGTCAATATTTAAGCAGATCAGTAACAATGGTCTAATCCAGTGCTTCCCAAACCTCTCCTGGAGGACCACCTGTCCTGCATGTGTTAGATCTCTCCCTGCTCCAGCACCAGTGATTCAAATGATCTACTCATTATCAAGCAGCTTCAGGGGGTTGATAGCGAGCTGTTCATTTCAATCACCTGTACTGGATTCCTTGTGAATTTTTCTTGAAAATGTATTATTTGTAAAAACAAGTATTGGGTTCTGGTGATTTTTTTTTTTTGCTGTAAACATACATGCAAGATTAAGACTTGACAAGATCTTAAGGTGTGCAAAAACATTTGGTCTGCTAATGTATGTGCGTATATTCACACATGACCAAAGAGGCACGCCACCAAGCAAAACAAACTTCACACTTACAGCACTGTTTGTTCAGACTACCTCAATGACATTTGCAGTCAACACGACAAAAAAGAACACGCAGAGGGAAAGGGCTTTTTAAGTGGCAGTTCAGGTCATGGTGTGGTCTATGAGAGCTTTGTTGCATTGGCAGGAGAAGACAAAGTGTGAAGAACAGCTAGAGACTAGGTGACAGTATCTCAAACAAACTCTGCACAATAAAAAGACACTTACGCCACTTTCACCATAAGATTTGGAGTTTTATAAAGGCAAACTTGGTTTAACCCTTAGGGCACTAAATGCAACTATTGTTACTCAATTATGTAAGATTTCAAAATCAAAGCTGTTGAAAACCTATCATGTGGTGACTTCTTTTAAACAAGTCGCCGCATGATAGGTTTTCAACAGCACAAGGTGATTAAATTTTTTTTTTTTCAATTTATTTCAGTGCTCTAAGGGTTAAAAAAAATTGTTCAGTTAATAGGCTTGCACTCATCTGCAGGACTTCAAGATAGTTTTCACTGATAGAAAATTGCAGGCAGGTTAATGCACCCACAGTTTCATAAATTAGGATTTTTTGACAATACATCGCCTCTTCAAACGTATACAACGATTCATATGAAAACAATGCAAACTTTTATAAATGACACTCCAGGAGAGAGAGGGCAGAGGAACCCAGGCACGAGGCTCACCCCTCAAATGCTTTGGCTTTTCATACTTTTGGATATAGGAGCCAGTGAACACTTCTATCTCCATTTAACCCCAACTGCCCCATCATAAAACTACTGATTTTCTCTTTTTCATTTTCAAAGACCACAATCAATTTTCAGCATTTTTTTTTTTTTATATAGAAAATTGATTCAAGAGGAACCTTAACCCTTTGACACCCAAATCCAAACATGACTGCTCTACCAAAGTTAATTAAAGGAGCTGTGTCGTGATTACTGCACATGCTCACAACTTTGAACGAAGTGAATCCGCTTAACTGCAAGTCAAAATCTAGTAAGGTATTTTTCTTTTTCTATGATTATTGGGGAAAGCAACCAGCTCACATTCTTTATATCCTTCAGCTAAAGCTTAAAATAGTGCTTTGAATCCTAGAATTTCCATAGAAAGCTCCTTGATATAAAAATCATGATGCCGGAGTAATAAAAATATAAATACAATGCAAAATAAACATGGTTTGGCAAGGATGGAATCAGATTTGACTTGCAGTCAAGCAGATTCACTTTCTTGGGATGCAAGTCCCGAGCACGTGCAGAAATTGTGATACAGCTCCTTTACGACTAGATATCAGATATGCTCACAGTTTTTATTCAATTCTGAGTTAACCACAACATTTTATGGTATGAAATTGTAAAATTAAATGTTGCTTATACAATTCAGCACCAGTTGGATGCATGTATTTACAGTAAAATGTAGCAGATTTTGCATATCGAGAGCAAATATTCAGAACATGATCAGCTTGAATTTGAATCTTTGCTGAGGACCTTGATTAGTAGAATCCTGCTTAACTGGAATAAAAGCCTGAACCCACACCGGCCTCTTCTGGCTAAGACTGAGGACCCCGAGGCAATTGAAAAACACTGAAAAATCTGTATTCAGGCAGAGGAGTATAATACGGAAATGTCCCTATGCAAGAGTAAAAGGGTTAACTACACTGGCAAGGTTAATTTGTCCTAGTTAAATAAATCAATAATAATAATAATAATAATAATAATAAATAAATCAGGGTCGCTCTCCCTCTCTTCAGTGTTGAGTCAGTCAGGTCAATGCTCACGTTGATTTCTCAGTTTAAAACATTGAGATACAGGTCATTTTATAACCTCAGAAATGCCCATTTCTGAGTACTAAGATTGTGCAATACATTATGTCTCCAAACTATTCAGGCCACTATTCTGCATGACCGACAGCTAACTGGTCACTATGTGAATGACCTCAGCCATTACAGAGAGGCTACTATTGAGTATTTCCTTTGTTAGATGTGGCACTGCAGACGTGGTGAAACACGCTCTCCGTCTTGTCAGGTCTAGTTTTGTTTTACTAGCTTTTCTCCAGGCTCCCTGCACCCCCCCACCCACACACACACTCCCACACACTTCTCTGGGCCTTACTACTACTCCTGCAGCTGCGGATGAAAAGCCACCGCTGTAACATGACCAGAGGCTTCTGCTGCAACTCCACACTCACGATCACGGTCACTGAGAGAAGGTGAAAAAACTAAAACAGTGCGGGGCTAAGGATCATGGGTCTCTCTGAGGGCTGCCTCTCACATCAGTTCTTACATCGTCTAACAGCACGCGCACAAGAACCTCACCTGCGTGCGGCAGACAGACTTTGCTTTACTGTTGGCAATGATCACATAATTGGCCCTTGCTCACTTGAACCACATGCCCTGGATCTGAGCATGGCCGTGTTGGGTCATTATGTATTGCATATATTATTAACCACTTTGAGGCCAAGTCTTATAGAGATCCAAAGTGCATCAATATCATATGAGGTATCAGGTACCTAAAGGCCAAAATAGGTTAAACCATCGATGCATCGGCCATACTGTCCACACGATTTTTGCACGATTTTTGTTCCCGCAATGCCACACAATGCGTCGTGGCAATGATTAAAGTCTTCGGGAAGGAGCGTGAGGAGTGTGTGAAGGGTGTGGGGGTGTGTGCCATGTCGTAGAGAGAATTTTGAAATGTTCAAAAATTCGGCACGCATTCGGCGCGCAATGTTCGTGCCATGTGCGTGCCACTTACGTGAACCATGTGTGAACACTACGCGAACTCGGCGCGAACACTGCCGACGGTGCGTGTCAATGCGTGCCGTGTTAGGGTGTTGTCACGAGTTGTTCACGTGATCATGGCACGCCCAGCACACGCATAGTTCGCGCATGTCACGAACCATTACCGTATGGCAGGAACTTCTCACTAAGTGTTCATGCATTTTTGGCCGCGCATTGCATAGACAGTGCGTAGCTTATGCGTGTATACAGTGCGCGAACAGGGCAGAAACAAAGCTCCGCTGTGTACCACCGAAATAGCACGCCTTCCCACGACGCATTGCGCGGCATTGCGGGGACAAAAATCGTGCAAGCGTCAGGTTAGCATTAGCAACTCACACAAGTCAGGTTTCTTACATGCAATAATGCACTTATTAACAGCTGTAATATTTTACTGAGGCTACGTTACCCGCACAAGGACGCAACAGTAGAGGGACTCCAGCCTACGGCCCTGCTAAGCCCCGTTCCAGAATCAAGGACAAACTCCCAACGATCGCTTTTCCTCACTGTAAAGCTGCTCTCATTCGTTTCGTCACTGAAGCTGGGGGTGGCTGCGTCTGATCGCAGTCTCTGCCCACCGGCTATTCTTTCCATCACCCTGACATTCATCCTTAACATTACTGTACCTCTTCTCCACTAAACTTAAAGGTCCCTTATTATGTCACCAGGTGCACAGCCAATTAGTTATTACAAGCCATTTCAATATCTTTCCCCTCCTGACATCACATGGGGAAGTAACCAACCAGAGGCAAGAAGAACTGATCAACTCCAGCCAAGCAGTCAATCAGATTTCATTATTCTGGGTGATCACTCCCCCTTGTGATGTCAGGAAGGGGAGATTTTAAACTGGCTCATAATGTCTAATTAGCTGTGCACCTGGTGGCATAATAGGGGACCTTTTATGTTCTCCAACTTTCAATTCTAGGTATTTATTATTATTATTGTTATTACTATTATTACCAATGCTGCATGTAGAGCAGTATATTATACATAGGCTATACATCCCACTTAAATTAAGGACAGAAGAAATTACTGGAATAACAGTGCAATGTGTTATAACCTCTCCACCAGCCAAAATAAAATAAAATAAAATAAACAAGAGGAAGACATTGCAATCAATACCCCCTGCCACCACGGACTCTCAAAACCAAACAAGGTCAAGAATATTAACTTACACACACCAAATTTCATTCATCCAGGTTGCTAAAGTAGTTTCTGAGAAAACTTGTCCCTACTCATCTGGTACAGACAGACAGACAGACGGATGAGCTCCATTGCAATATCCCGCCCTCCACTTTGTGGAAGAGAATTAATAATAATGACATAATCACACAGTATGTCAAAGTCAACATAATCCGCAGCAACTGTCTGAAACACATACACTCATTTCGGCATGCACAGTAGGAATGAAAGATGATATTAAAGAAGCTTAATTTTGCTCAGCGTTTCAGCCTTCTTAATAAGCTTTCCACACATTGCGTCCTGTGGGAAGCCAGGATTCTTCACAGTAATGTATTTGCCGTGGTTAAAGCATGACCACAGGGACATTAGCCAATCCAGTTAATAACGGGCTCACTGGAATTTCTTACATCATTACCAAGATGACATCCCCCACCCCAACTCGCAATGCCAAAGACCCCAAACCTCAAATCGCAACTGTGTTCCTCTGCTACACAATAATGTGATATCTATAAATAGCATAAGCGAGCAGAGCTTCATGCAAATTTTTACAACATTATAGGTTTTCCCTCCCTTACATTATTTCCATCATACACACTGGCACAACACACGCTGCATTCCTAACCCCATATAACATCAGGACCCATATGTGGTTTTGTCAAATGCAGCTGCTTTATTCAAACCTCCAGAACTTATATGCCATTTTAAATTCTAGGGTAGATCCCAAGCATCCAATGATCCCAAATATGTCCGGCTGGATTACAGAGAAATGTGTATAAAATGACGCACAAGGTTTGGATATTTTCTATTTGATGCAATGCTGCGGCTATAAAAACATGCCATCCTGGTTTTGAATATTACACCCAATTTAAGTGTGATGTAGCTTCAGAGAAGTGCTGTAACCAGCAGATACAGAATATGCACGTGACATTGTCCTGTAATATGGAAAAAATGATTTTTCTACCTTTGAATTGATTTACGACTAAATTCGAGTAAAAATTAGAGCTTCAGGGATAACGAGACACAATAACAGCAGACTGGCAGTTCAAGAGATTTCGAAAAATAATGTAAAAGAAAAAAAAAGTAGGGGTCCGGAGAATGTAAAAAACTGCCATTACAAGCAGGAGAGAGGTAATAAAAGTAGTGGCAGAAGGGGCCAATACCCTTGTGCCTTGCACAGTTCACAGAGACTTAGTGGGTTGAAGTTCGTAGCTCCAATGTAGCCACAGTATGACCAGTGAAGCTGTTGGCCCTTAAGTAAGGCTCTTTATACCTTATTTGCTCCAAGAGGACTGGCCCTATTTAATATAATGAACTGCAAGTAAGTAGCTTTGGATGAAAGCATCAGCTAATTGACTGTAATAGAATATAATAATGCAATCCCCAGTCCAACACATCAAACACGGTACTTTAACACACACACACACACACACATACACACACAGGCCAACATTGTGTTTCAGTGTTGAACATATACCCTTACTCTGAGGGCAATCTCAAGCTTCTCACCATTTTCAGGGAAAGACACTTTAGTGACAAGTTCAAGTCAGTTACCTTCCTCAAGAGTAGAACGATTACAGGAGTACACACAACCCCCTACACACCCCACTTTCAAAAAAAATGTAATTCTGTCCCCATCATACTCTCCAAGCTTAAAATTAGAAAGGCATCCTGGAAATGTACCTAAGACCACCACAGCATTGAACTACCCTCCACCCCCAAGAAAACTACCCCAGCACCCTTAAACAGCTATGTCAAAGCTGGATTGAACCCAAAACATTGAGTTTTGTTCTGCTCAGTTCCCTAACCTATATGCCATCATGCTGCACCAAGTGCAGAATTCACATTTGTGAAAACCAACCAGGATACAATGCCTGTAAATGCTGAAAGTAGCGTTGCCCTAGTTGAGCAGGTGGCCGACCTTTGATACCTGACAACCACAAGACTCATGCCCTGATATGTCTTTGGATTTCATTCACATTATTGAGTACTCGCAAGCCCAATAAATGATCTTTTGTTTTGTGAGGCACAACTTGTAAATCCATTTATTTTTCCTGAGGGTGCATCACAGGAAGAGATGTCAAAGACAGAGGAAGGAGAAGACCTTTGCTCCACACTGAAAGGCTTTTAAAATGCATCCTGTTTGCCAGGTTGCAATAAAAAAAATTAAAAAAATCACTATTGAATATCTATGTGAATATCTAACATTACTGGAGACATGGCAAAGCAAAAGAGCTGGCTGTGTGCCCTTTGTATAGTTTTCAATGTGGGAATTCTTTATGAATGTGAAAGCCAAATGAAAAGACACGATTATTTTACTCTTAAAATGGCCAGCAAACGTGGGCCTGGAAGGTAAAATTTTCTAAATCGACAATACAGACGCTGTGACATGACTCTGTACCTGAATTTAAAAAAAAAAAAAGATCATGGTCAAGGTAAGACAAGGTTCAGATTTCTCAAACTGACAAAATCTGTTACATTTCTACGCAATGCAGAGGTACGTACATTCCACAGTACTCGAAGCATTTAAGGGACGGTTACCCCCAAATAAAAAAAATAAATAAATAGAAATAAAAAAAAAACAAAAACTTTCTTTTCTCTTAGCTGTAGTGCTATTTGCCCATCTAGATAGTCTTAGTGTGAGGTCCCTAATGTTGGAGATATTGGCCAGATAGATATATGCCTTCTCAAAAAAAAAAAAAAAAAAAAAAAAAAAAAAATGGTTCGCGGTAGTAGTTCGGTAGACAGAAAAAAAGTTTAGAAGAAAGTTCGGCAGAAAGAAAATAGTTCCGATATTAAACTGCACAAAACATGGTCTATGGATAATCTTGAGTAACCCTGCCTTTATTTCAGGAAAAAGACATCACTTTAAAATTTTTCAAATGTGTTCTTTGGCACTTTAAGCATCACAGGATTAATGCAATTTAGTTCCTTCATCATAGATGGCTCAACGGCCAATATTTCTAAACTCGTAAACTCGCACTAAAACTTGTATAATATAAATAGCACCGAAGGTGAGAGGAAAAAATTAGTATTTTGAATTTTCGGGTGAGTGTCCCTTTAAATAAAACGATGGTTTCATAATACTATGGTTTATTTGTCAACAGAGATTTGCTCTTGTGCATAATGCTGTTGTGTCAGCATAAACAGAGGTAGTGGGGTAATTGCCAAATGCAGATATAAATATCTCTACAGGGATGAATAGCTCTGAATTGGTTGGACAAAGACGTAATATTCTGACTCTACATTCATTCCCTTTTGTCACTTACTACCTGCCTCAGGACAGAAATAAGGGAATTTTTTTTTTTCGCCAGTAAAAAAAAAAAAAAAAAAAAAAAAAAAAAAACTGCTTCTGCTTTCCTTCCAGCAAAAGACTCAATGGAGATATTGGCCTGTGCTTGAACCAAGCAACATTCTTGATTAATTTTCATTCACCAAGCAATGCAAACCTTTTGGGGGTGGATCGTCAAATCACCACGCATTTTGAGAGAGGGCACCGACGACGCTCTTCACCAAATCAACTCTGACTTAACTTTCAAAACAATGACAAAACTCGAAACTTCACAATATTTGTTAACTGCGCCGAAAATCATTCATACATGCTCTTCGCAGAAACAACATTTCCTGTCTACTCTCCTCCTATGCCTATTATTATGTATCTCTGCCTGAGTTTCATGAAATTGTTTGCAAGGATAAATTCGATCATGTCGACATCTGATTTCAAACACATTGCATACAATCAATAACCAAGAAAGAAGACCTCCCAAGGCCCATATAAATTTTCACAAATGTCACATCAGCAGAGATTGAAATTCATCCCCATGCAGGCGAATATTGCAGTCACTTCTGAGCAGCTCATGTCAATGTCATGAACGATGATAAGCAAAACTACGGGGAAATAATCGTAGGCCCACAAGTTAATTGTGGTGTTTAAGCATTTATTTATTATTTCCGAAGATTTGGTGCGCGTTTAAAGAAACATTATTAAATACCACTGTTGATTACAGTGATATGAGCACTTTGCCCTGGTTTCAACAACGTTGTACGGCAAAAATCAAGTATTTCTATTCAACTTCATACTCAAGCTGCTTTCACATCGGACGCGAAACGAATTTTTGGCACGACAGATTACATTCAAAGTCAATGCAAAGACGCTTGTATTCGCGTCATTGCACTGACTTCAGAACGTAATCTGTCGTGCGAAAAATTCATTTCGCGTCCGGTGTGAAAGCGGCTTCAGCGGGACTTTTCTCTCTCTCGCTGGTAGTCATTGGTATTCTCCTTTCAGGATAGTTTTCCGATTGGTTGTACGCAACGTCCATCACGCCCCTCCCACACCGGACCCTAACAGCCTTTCTCGCAGCGCAATACTCCTTTACGTGCAGCGACAAACAGCCGCGGCAGATGATCTGGCAAACAAATGGTTACTCGACTTTGACTGCTTCCGACCAAAAAGCAAAACAAAAAAAAAAAAAAAAAACTTTCCGAAGACGCCCTTCAACTTTAAATGAACAAGTCAATGCCATAGCATATGCATACCAGCGAAGTTAGTCAGGCGTTGACGCTTTTAATGTGGATAGTCTAACATTTAACTTAGCTAAATGACCAAGAATTGAAAGCGCTTTTTGTCAAAATGCGCTCCGACATGTGCGTAACAGATGGCATTGCCATAATTTCCTTGTCTGCAATGGAGACTGTTCGCTCAAGCATGCCGTATGTCAGCAGGCAATCGGTAAGTCCAAAACTTGAACTTCAGATCAAAGTAGTCAGCGATACATTCACAAACAATACCCGCCATTTTGTACCCCAATCACAGATGCCACATCGTCATAACAACCACTAGCAACAGAAAACAGCGAGGCACGCCGCACTTGCTCCTCCGCCTCGATCTAACTAGACTACTGTAGCTAGTAAGCGAGCTGGGCAGTGATATGAGGCTGCAGAGACAACATGCGAAAAACCACCACAACCTTCAAAGCATGCTTTCAAATAACAAATATTACACGCTGCATAAGTAAAGTTATTATTTCACCTCCAATTCCTTTCAATTTCTCTTGGTAATCTGAGTCGTTATTTTTTAAGATTCAGGTTGTTGTTATTGTTGATTCTCGTTGCTGGGTTCTTGTCGCCAGGACTACCGTGGCTATGGCGCTCCGTCCTCACCGGGGCAACTGTTGCTACCCTCCCGTTTTCTTCCCTCCCTCTCTATTGCTCTGATTGGCTGTGATAGGTGAACAACGATCAACTTGTCTTTTTTCCATTGGAGAATGTGACTGTCAATAGGCAGTAATTCATCCCATTTGCGCTTCACTTCAGTCGATCATCAAAAATAATTATGCGATTACAACAGACCCCTTTTCTCCATAATAATTGGTTTATCAAACGTCAGTCAACAATGTTTTCAATCTTTTGCACAGAGAAAAATGTATTTTTCCAATAATATCGCGGTAATATTTTGGTTTTTATGTCCACACGCGCCCATAGTATAAATGATCTGGAACTGACATCTGCTGCAATATACATTTGCCGATGATACACAACTTAAGAGTTCAGCCAACAGTTTGGAATCCACTCCGAGGCAATTCAAGACCATTGTAAACATAATCCAAAAGAGAATGTTAACATACCGAATTCATTTGAGATTTAGTGCCACCAGAGGTTAAAAAAATAATAACTTACTTGAAATTTTCAAATTAATTAACCGTGGTATTTTTGAGATATGACTCTCATGACATCAATTCTGATAAAGTGAATTATCATGGATGCAATAAAAGGATTTTTTTTCCCCTGTTTCTCATACTTTGGTGAGTCCATGCCTCAGACAGCTGTCTTTGTATATAGTGCACCTTTAGCAGACTGTTTTTACACTGAGAGTATTGATAAATAATTATTTAAAAAAAACCAGAAACATACACTAATGCTTAATATAGAGGTTTATGCACAGCAAAAACAAAGAAAAGATTTACTAAAAATGTCAATCTCCAAGGATCCCCAATCTCTTGTATCTTCATTCAGTAAGACAAAACATCTGCAAATGGAGTGATACATAGTGGGCTCAAAAATTACTGGCACGCCTGACTGGACTGCTAAAACAATACCAAAAAGAAAAGAAAAGAGATAATATATATAATCTTAAAGAAACAGAATATACCAGCACGTGTGAAATACTTTTTTTATGTTTCAATGGAAATAACCAAAATTATAACAATGATTTAATACAAAATAAATTTCAACAAAATTCAAGGTTTCATAATAATTGGCACCCTTCATTTAGAACTTAGTGCAACTACCTCTGGCAAGAATAACAGCATGGAGTCTTTTCCTGTAATGTTTGACAAGTTTAAGGCACACATTTGGGGGGATTTTGGGCCATTCCTCTAAGCAGATCCTTTCAAGATCCTTCACATTCTTTGATTCACGTTTATCAACTGCCCTCTTCCACTCAGGTCAGCCCACAGGTTTTTAATTGGATTGAGGTCTGGCGACTGAGATGGCCATTGCAGAGCATTAATTTAGTTGTCACAGAACCATTTCTGTGCGGCTCTAGAGCTATACTTTTGGTCATTGTGTTAGTGGAAAGTCCACCTTCGGCCAAATCCCAGCCTTCTGGCAGAGGCAACCAGATCGTCTGCCAAAATATCCTGATACTTGGTGGAATTCATCATGCCACCAATCTTAACCAGTGCCCCTGGACCTCTTGAGTTAAAACAGCCCCAAAACATAACTGACTCACCATCATATTTCACCGTGGGTATGGGGTGCTTCCCCGTGTATGCATCTCAGTTTTGATACCAAACGTGTCGATGTTGTATCTGACCAAAACGTGCAATTTTGGTGTCATCTGACCAAAGCAACTTGTTCCCGTCATAATTTAAATGACATTAGGCAAACTCCAAGTGCTTGCTTCTGTGTCTTCTGGTCAGAAAAGGCTTTCTTCTGGCAACCTTTCCAAAGAGCCTGTGGTTGTGGAGGTGGCGCCTGATGGTTCTTTGCAAAACCTGGAGACCCCAATATGCCACCAAGGCCTGGAATATCTTCACAATGATTCTTGGGGATTTTGTTGCTGCTCTCACCATCCTCCTCAGTATCCTGGGGGCAAAATGCTGTTGTGTCCTCTACCCTTGAGGTTTTCAGCAGTTCCATATCTTTGGAATTTTTTTATAATTGCCTTGACAGTGCTTGGTGGTATATTCAATCGTTTCCAAATCTTCTTGTGGCCATTACCATATTTATGAAGGTCTATGACAATCAGCCTCTTTTGAACTGACAGTTATTTTGTTTTCTTGATTGTGTTGGATGACAAAGGGATATTGCATGTGTCTTACCTCATTTTTATATCCTTGTGAAACAGGAAGTGATGCAATGGTTCAACATAGTTCCTTAACACTTAAATAAAACTTAAATTAGTGGAATTTAATACCTGGTTTAATTTTGGTAGATGTTATTGACAACAATCTTTCAGGGTGCCATTAATTGTGAAGCCTTGATTTGGAGGGAATTGATTTTTAATTAAATCAGTAAATGATTTTGATTGGTTTCATTGGAACATTAACATTGTACAGTATTTCTCGTATGTTGTTATTTTGAGTTTCTCTATAAATATGTTTTCTAGAATTTTTTAAAGTATTGTTTATGCATTGACCAACAGGGGTGCCAGTAATTTAGGAGCCCACTGCAATTTGACATTTCCAGTTTTGCCAATGTTGTAAGAAAATTTTACTTGTCCAGCACACAGTATATGTCAGACAAGCTATCATTCTTTTCTCTGTCGTATACCTGATAGAGAAAGAATTAGACCCCATGAAAGATGAAAAGACAAGCTGAGACTGACATTTTTGCTGTACCTTGGTATTATTGTAGAATTAATTTTTTTTTTCAACTGTAAAACATATTAATTAACTGAGTATGAATTAACTAATGATTGACAATAACTTCAATCAATCAGACACTAAGTGAAGTGTAACAGGGAAGGACACCAGGGGCTTAATAGGCTGGAGTAACAGACATCTCACGTAAACTTTCCAGCCTGATTCCCTGAACGGCACTCACTTATTGCAGTTATAAACAGGATATAGTACATTATCTGACTCTCTGAAAATCCATGATATATCCACTTTACTTCTGCAATAACGTGAAGTGTAGATGAAGGTTGAGTGATTTTACCTGTTTGTCTTTCTGATCACCTGACAGTAAGCTGGTATTTTTAGGGACAGGATGCAATAATTATTTTTGAATACAGCAATGGTTTAAAAACTTAGTCTTGGGGGGCACTTGTGTTAGTTAGTTTTTTTTTTTTGAAGCCCAACCATCATCTCATAAGCAGAAAGAGCAGTTAAATGTTCTTGAGCAATGTGCATTGTGAAAGTGGGGTTTAATTTTTCCTTTATTCTTTTATTCTGATTCTGTGAGACAAGGTTTAAATACACGTGAACATGCATTCTCAGTGGTATTAAAGAATTGTTTTACGTGTACTAATGAAAAAAGTCTCAAAAGAGGTACTACAAAAAAGCCATGTTTTTCAGTGGTTTACTGGCTAAAACATGGGAGAAGTATAACGTGATGCCACCTTACCCATACTGAGCAAGCACTTTTGTACAATTTAGATTTTTTTTTTCACCTCAAAACAGTATGTAATCAACAAAAAAGTGAAAAAAAGAAAAAAACACTCAATTTTGACCTGAGTATGTGAACTGTAAAAACTGAACACGAATCCCTTTTGTTATTTATGTCATTGGTGTTAATCCAAGGCACAAAATGCATCAAAACATTTGATCAGGTGACTTTATTACCCAAAAACAGGGTAACCACAGGGAAGAGCGGAAACACACCGAGTCCAGACCATTAAATCAAAATGTCAAACAATGTCTAAAGTCATTTCAGTATTTTGTGTGACCACTACGTGCTCTCATTACAGTTTAACAGCGTTGTGGAGAGCTCAGAACAAGAGAAAATAATAGTGCAAAAACTCAGTGGTCCTTAACTTTTTTTGTTGGGTATAAATACAATCAATCAGTTATACAATATCTGGTATGCAATAGATGCAAAATATTCCAATTGCAATTTAAGCCATAATTGATGTGCAATGCAAATGATCATTATGCAGAATTCCAGCTCTTAAAATCCCTGAGTGACTGAATCTTGTTCTGACATTCAAAATATGTTTATTAATTTCAGGAGAAGCAAGTAAGGACCCTCTAGTGGAATATAACACCCTTAACCCTGACCGATAACTCCAATCCTGAAAGAATCAGCTTTTTAAAATTTTGCCGAAATGCCAGGCTTTTATCTCAGCTGAGATTGGTTAGTCATGTTGGAGACCTTTGATGATGAGGTCAGAGATAGGAGCTGAGAAGGATGTTTTTTTTTTTTAATCCCTTTTAGACTTCAGTTTTGGTTGTTATCAGACAATTGAAATATCATCCTCAATCCATTCATAGCTTATGGAGTGGTATCAGCTGTCTTCAGTGTGCTTACGTTTGGCTGGTTCAGAGATGTGGAGGGGTCAGCGAGATATGAGGTATGTGTGTGCGTATTTGTGCATCCGGAAGGGTGTGTCGCAGGGAAATGGGTCCCTAGAGGTTGAGGATGGTGGGTGAATGTGAAGATGTGGCATTATATATAATCAGCGCACTGGACAGTAAGGTGCACAAAGCTTTACATTGCTGTTTTAAAGACATGTCGTTTACAGGATCTAATGTAATATTACATAAGAGAGTGATGAGATCAGGCCATTGGCTCAACCAGGCTTGACATTTTCCTATTGCTGAAGTGTATATGACATTTAGGATACTTCAGGACTAGATTGTCACCTCAGTGCTGTCCTATTCTGTCTCCATTTTTTTATATTTTCAATGACATCTCTACATTTAGAAAGGTGAGTAATCAGTCTTTATTCTGAAATCATGTCTGCCAGGATTACAACCCCTGTTTCGACGAATTTCAGGTGCATCTCGTTCTACCTCCAGATATTTTTAATTAAAAAAAGCGAGTCCTATCCCAGTGTAACTCCCATTCTATCCAATCAAGTTGTTGCAAATGAAGTTCTCGTTAAAAGCTTTCGTGCCGTGTGCTTTTTGGGTTCTACCCAGTTTTCCTCCCACGTTAATTTCTGGAAGCTGTCCTGTAAGTGAAAAATTCTTGAGTACAGCTTAAAAACCATGCAGATAAATAAATATTGTGTTACTGAGGGACCAAGTTCATTCCTGGGATTGCTGAAATATTGCTGATTGTGATGGAAAACATCAATCAATCGATCATTAAACCAAGCAGTCAATCATTCATTTCTTGGTCTTGTCCAGCCAAATATCTAAACAGTAATTATGGACGTTACTGACTTCCTTGCTTGACTGACATATCTCCTCTTTCCATGAATGAGGTACCAAGCTCAACTTTCCTGCTGCTGCATGGATTTGTTCTTAGGCTTTAAATGAGAAGTCTGGCAAGCCTGCTGAGAAAGGTAATAATGGGTTTTACCTGACTGCCCAGGTCTTGCTCACACTATAAATGTGATTTGCAGTCAAATTAGAAATGTTTTTGTGTGAGCACCATGCTGAATCCAAGGCCAGTAAAAAAAAAAGAAGACTATTAAAGCAAATCTACAATATCTAACCCCCTAAAAGAACCAGGATTTTAGGTTTAACTGGATATAATACAAAATAGAATTCAGTGCAAAAACCCCTCTATCAATGCGTTTTTCTCCAATTAAATAGTCCACGAATATCAAAGTAAAGTCAAATTTACATTAAGTCATTCATTTAATGTCCCTAAAAATCCAGCCTTTTATAGACATGCATTTTTCAAGTCAAGAATCAAAAAGAAAGGCTTAGAAGTTGTACATTCCTAGGACATAGAATGAAATAGCATTAATTCAAAGTTCTTGAAAGTTTGGTCACAATTTCTCATTTCCTTAAAAATTCTCAATCACTTTCAACTAAGTTGAACTTTCATAATGAATTATTAACACATTTACAGTCAACTACCAAATATTAGATGTAGTCGATGAAGGAGAGAAAAAAATTTATCATGTTGAATATCGGAAGCTTTATTTTTCATGCCGGAAATACGGAGATATAGCATTGAATTCGCAAGATGGTACCCAGCACTGTATCAACCCTGATCTTGGAAAACCCCTTGAGTTCCTGCCTCCACGACCTGACCCGACCCGACAAGCGATTCTGCAGCGTTACCACTTTCTGTATGAAAATAACTTCAAATATCTGTGATAAATTTACCCTTGGATAACTTCCATGTATGACCCCTAGTTCTGCAAACAGAACTGAACATTAATTATTCTGCGCGGTTAACTTTGCTGATCCCTTTTGCATATTTAAAGGTCTTAATTGGGCCCTGTGATTTCTCTTTTTACTAAGGTTGAGGAGATTATGACTTTTCAGTCTTTGCTGGATGAATTTGTTTTTAATACCAGGAATTAACTTTGTGGTTCTTCTTTGAACCTTTACTGGAGGCTTTATAACTTTTTTGAGGTATGGTCCTCAGAAATTCAAATAATACTCGAAGTGTTGTTTGACAAAGGTAACATACAAGATAAGTTTACCTTGCTTCCTTTGATTTACATTTTTAGCTATATCCCAGCATCCTGTTGGCCTTTTTCACTGCTACAGCACAGTGGGTAGAACCCACTACTACACTGGGTAATTTTAGACCAAAAATTAGTCCCAAGTCTTAAACAAGTTGACCACATTCCAATTTTGTAATTCCCATAAAGTTATCCTGATACCCAACTTGTAGAACTTACATTTTGCTACATTGAATTGTATTTGCCAATTTTAGTCCCACTTCCAAATTCCATCTTAATCATCCTTAGTCGCACGAACTGTTAGCTAAACCTCCCAATTAAATATTATCAGCTTTTAGTGTTGCTGTCAGGGTCAATAATGGAAAACGGTCCATGCACTGGTCCCTGTGGGACTCCACTTGCTACAGTACCTTGCTCAGATGAGATCTCTCTGATCAATTTTTGCTGTTTTCTATCCGGTAACCAGTTCTTTTTTTAGACTAACTAAGGTTTCTTTGTCTAGTGAAGCCTTTGAAGGATCATGATTCATATTTCCAGGGCTGGCAGAAATCTTGAAGTAGTTTGAACTTAAGCTTAAAGGGCATCTAAAGTCAATTCTCAGACGGGACATTGAACGTCCAATGTTTACAAACAAATCACTTGCGTTTGTTGACATCTTGCATTGTCACATGACCAGTTTCATTCATATAAACCAATGTTTTGTGTACATGCGTAGATAATCCTTCTATTTCAGTTCGTTTGCACAGGTGCGGCTCGCTGATTGGCCGATTAACAAAAACAATGGGAATCGACTTTAGATGCCCTTTAAATGAGCTGTGTCACAATTACTGCACTCGCTCAGAACTTTCATCCCAAGAAAGTGAATCTGCTTGACTGCAAGTCTTTATCTTGTTCCATCCTTGCCAATCCGTCTTCATTTTTCATTGTATTTATATATTTTAATTACTCCGACATTATGCTTTCTATATTAAGGAGCTTTTTGTGGAAATTTGAGGATTCAAAGCTCTATTTTAAGCTTTAGCCAAGGGATATGAAGAATGCAAGCTGGTTGCCATCACCAGTAAACATAGAAGAAAACTACCTTCTAGATTTTGACTTGCAGTTGAGCAGATTTACTACGTTCAAAGTTGTGAGCATGCACAGTAATCGTGAGACAGCTCCTTAAATGACAAATAAACTGATGCAACCATACGTTTTTGCCATTTAAATACCTATCCCTATGGTGATCATATGATCAATGATAATTCACTGAGGTATGTTCTTTAAGGGGAGGAGAAACCTTTTTTGAAAAAAATTGTCATTTTTGGATAGGAATCATTCATACTTGGAGTATTGGCAGTATATGACCTGAAATACGCAAAATATGAATTTGACCCAATTTGCATAATTAGGTCATGTGATTCAAGATGGCCGCCACCCCGATTTCACCATTATTTCTTTGCCTTATATCTCAGGACTGAAGCAAGATATTTGAATCAGGTTTTTTTTTTTTATTAGATTTAGTTATTTTTACACCTTCTTCTGAAGTAGAATAAAGCATTTATACATAATACTAGAGATTTCGTGGGATAAAAGAGGATTTTGCCATTTTTCGCCCCCTCGATATGAAATATAAATCACCATAACTCACAGACTCAATGTGCTAAACCAAAACTTTTAGTTCAGTAGACTTCCTGATATGTACACAGACTTCTGTCAAAATTTCATGAGAAAAGCTCCACAAATAAGTGAGATATAGTGCCTTAAATGATAGCAATCGGGGCAAAAATCAGGTTTTGTGAAAATCCAGGTTAAAGTCAAAGTACACCTACAAATCATTGTAACAGTCAACTTAGAACATTAAAATGCCCCTGAAGCATAAACTTCTCCCTCCTGCTCCCTCTGATTGATCATCCTGTTCTTGAGCAGATTGAAGTGATTTTTGGGTTTCTCCTCCCCTTAACAAAAGTTTATATAAGTTGTATTTATAGTACTTCCAAAGACACCGACCATAAGTTAGGCTTACAAATATAATTGTACATAACATAAATTCTCCAATGATGGATCAGCGTAGGAAAATGGAACTGAATCACTACACTATATAAAGCCATTTGCAAACATAATCCGACATACAGTATTGCCAAATAGCAGAAAAGCATGAATGGATTCTGGGGACAGAAAAGGTCAGTCTTGATTCCGATTAGCTCAACCGTGACCTCACAGATGCAAACGCATTGTTGAACTAATTGTAACAGTCCGACGACAGATTTGACATTGTCTCCTCAAAGGTCCATGCTGTTATCACTCTCCGAAATCATTGACTCTTCCCACGAGTGCAGGTTTGAAGAGGTCACAGCCTATCAAGGCAATAAATTCCTATATAAGCCAAGCATAGCCCCAGTGATAGCTACAACAGCCTTGAGAAATCTGCGAATCTGCCTGGTGTTATTCCCATCCCTGGGGCTCTTCTTTCGATTTCTCTGCGGTCCCCTCCTCTCCTGGTCCGCAATGTGGAAAGCCTTAGTGGTGGCCATGTCTGTGTTGGTGGCAGGAATGTTTGCCACTGAGGGGCAGCCAGAATTTAGAGTCAAGCTGTGTGGTCGAGAGTTCATCCGCGCCGTTATCTTTACCTGTGGGGGGTCCCGCTGGAGACGAGCCTTAATGAGCACAGGTGAGGAGTACGGTCTCTTATTCTGATCTTTCTTTATTTCAGGTGGGGCTCTGCATTGCTACATGAGCTTGGTTTCCTATGTTTTTTAACTCAATGAAACTGACATGGGTAAAATTCAGCTGCCATATTCAAACCTGTGGAACTTTGGGCCTGTTTTAAATTCTAGTGGGGATCCCAAGGTTTCTGATGATCCCAAATATGTCGTGCTAAATTGTAGACAAATGTATATAAAATGATGAACAAGATCTAGATATATTCAGTTGGGTGTAATGCTGTGGCTGTAAAAAACATGGTGTCCGGGGTTTGAATATTTCTCTCAATATGTGTAATGTAGCTTCAAAAAAGTGTTGCTACTAGCAGATACAGAATATGTATGTTTCATTGTCCTACAGTATGAAAAAAAAAACTTTTTCTGACTTTCCTGCTTTAAGCGAAAAGTTAGAGAAAAATTTGAGTTTAAGGCGTCAAACTGGAATAGGGACCATATGCACACTGTAGTTAACACTGCAGTTGGTCTGCCTCAGCTAGTGTAGTACTTTCCTTGCACATACTGGGCCTGGATTCCTTCCTCAAAGATTAAGATATCAAGAGAAAAGTCTCAACCTGAATTAAATAGGGCTAATGATAGTTTTACACGATTTCAGTATCGGTCCAAATATTTGCATTTACTGTTCATATGGATTTATTCAATGGCTGCAATTGCAATCTTAACAAATTCTGCTGCAAACTATTTACCCTTTCAGGAACCGTAACATTTTGCATTTTTATACTCACAGAAAAAATTACACAAAAATTGTATAAAAAAAGCGCAAAGGGTTGTCACTGAGGTGGCACCCTGTATGTACATAGAATTGTACCCTTGTGCATTTTATACTAATTAAAGGTGTTTATTTGTACTCAGAGTTCACTATTGTATCTTTCAGGTAAATGTAATCACTAAAAGAATAAAAATGTTCCCACACTATATCTTCATTACAGTCAAGAGCACCACTGCTCACCGTAACCCTTTACTGTGTAATCTGTCTTTCCCCTGACAGACGACATCTCCTATAGCCCGTTCTCCACCCATCGCGACAAGTCCTGGGACAGAAGGAGCCTTAAATTCATCCCTGAGGTTCCCAGCCAGCAGCTCCAGGACATGGCTGCCTCAGACTGGTCCTCGGAAGGAGAGGGAGGGCTATCATTCAGCCGGGCCAGCCGCTCGGCCACCTTAGAGGAGGTCCTGGAGGCTTTTCGCTCCTCGGAGAGGAAAGGGCGTGATGCGGTGGTCGGGCTATCGAATGCCTGCTGCAAATGGGGTTGTAGCAAAAATGACATCAGCTCTCTCTGCTGAGTGAGCTACAAGGTTTCTGTCTTTACTTCTACTCTCTAGCTCACTATCTTAGTCATCCTGCCACATGTCCCTGACCCTGCTGAAAATTCCAGGTAAAACCAGCTGCCATTCTACTCTACGTTGGTTTAAACTGAATTTTTGATACTTCTAGGCCCAGTTTAAGTTTTTTGACACTTTAGGGTCTATATTCACGGATAAAAATTCAGTGCAGTTCCACAGTAAATTCAGCTCTCCATATAAAATTTAAGTTAGTGTAAGGCCAATGTTTGGCTCTGTTTGTGAAACTGGTCCCTCACTGTTCTCGGTTGCTATCTGGCTGGACAAAGCCGTTCAAAGTTGTCTAAGATGGTGCAGTAATCTGATGTTCAAAATGGTGGACTAGCTGAACGTGCAGGTCTCTCAGCTGGTGAACAGTGTCAAAAAAGACATCTTCAACCACCAGTTAGGCTGGTTTAAACTGGAATTTTCACCAATAATATTTGTTCTGTCAAAACGGATGATTCTGCGGCAATTCTGGTGGCCAATAAGCTATGCGCCAAATGAATGTTTTCTTTTCTCCCTCCTGATGCATTCGAATGTATTCTCTCAATAATAATGTTCGAATTTTAATTGAAGATCTGATTTCAGTGTTGAAGAATTTTGCCAAACGAGTGAGAGTGCTGTATTTTAATAAAATCTTTTTGCATTAATGTTTTTGTCTGTGCTTCATTGCAAATAACATAGAAATTAGGTTCCTGATTATTAGCCCCTTTGCGCAGATATAGATGCTGGCATCCGTAAATTCCTAAATTTAATTCATAATTAATTGCTTAATTGAATTTCCAAATGTTTTGCTTCACTAGAATAATTTTCCACAGTCTCTGTGACTGAGTTACAAAGCTTAAATAGGCTCATGCACAACAGGAAAAATTGGCATTATTTGTATTCTGCCCAATGGGGTTAGAAGGTGAAGAAAATGAGGCAGATACTCCTTAAGCGTACCAGGCATTAAGCCATGCTAAACTGCGGCTGAACTTTCAAAGATAGTCAAGTTCAAGGTTTCTATGATTTTTCAATTCAGGAAATCAAGAAGCTTTGTTTTAGGCTGAGCTGTCAGTCAGAATTTTCAGGCATTGCTTCAGGAATTGTGAGTATAAAATGGACTGAATCAAAATAAACTAACAGTGAAGTGATCTCACTACATTCTGTTTAAGGAGTCCTGTCTGTTTGACAACTGGTAATATTAATTCTACAAAATGTGGCCCTTCAACTAAACTTAGTTTAACTTTGGATCAGTGGTTCTCATCGTCAGTCCGGAGCCCCCCTGTGCGAGTTGGGTTTCAGCCCAGCCGCAACTGCAATCAATTTTTAACAACTGAATATTTTTCTCAATCAGGTTCTTTTTATTTTTAAAGACATTATTTAGCCTCTTTAGCCACATTTTCACAAATAGCCATAGGTGTCTGCCATGCACTGTAGGATAAAATCTGTGCTTCACAGCTAACATTTGAAAAAGGGTACACATTCGTAACTGGCGAAATTAATAATGATGGTGAATCCATAGGGTCCTATTAAAATTTCTAACATCAGACTTCTTCTCTTTTACACAAAGCGTGTCTTTTTGGTTGACCATATGTCCACACAATCACTAATTAGCGGCAAACTGATTTTTTTCTTAACTCAATCACTAATAATTTCCCCCTCTTTTTATACAAAAAGAAATGCATATTAATGGATTCCATTACGTATTTAGAACTCTTCAGAGCATGCATTGCGAGTTCTGTCATAATTTCGTTGAAAAGGGAAAATAATCAGTGTTTTTTTTTTCTAAATAATAGGCTACACAATAACAACAAAACATGTTCACACACACACACACACACACACACACACACACACACATTAAAAAATACAAGTCACATATATATCCATTGTTGTGTAGAATCCCCTTTACATATATACATGAAGAATTATTTCATATTTGTATTATTTACATACAGCGCACATTGGAAAGAAAAAATAAAATTAAATGTACATTAGCCCATATATCACATGCTTCAATACACAATGAGACACACCCCAAGAAACCCACAAATTAAATTCAAAATTCATTATTTTTGTATTTGAAGTTGTCTAATAAAAAGATCCCACCTATTGATTATATCTTTGTTTTTATTCCGTCTTTTTGCTAACATTATTTCATATGATGAGGTCTTTATTAATGAGTCAAGCCACTCCTGAAAAGAGGGCCTCCTGGGGCTCTTCCAGCATTTTCGGACTGGTCTAAGCATTGAAATGATTCCCATCCATACAATTTTAAATTCTACTTTGTTCAGTCCTCCTATCAGAGTCCTGTCACATAATAGACCTCATCTTGGAACTTTTGGTGTTGGTTCCCTAAGTGTATCCTCCATACATTGTAAAGCCTGACTCCACAGTAGCTGTACAACAGGACAATCCCACAATGCATGAAGCAGAGAGCCCTGAGCCCCTCCGCACCTCCAGCACTTCTTGTCCTGACTTAATCCCATACGATGTAATTTGGTGGGTGTGTAGTAAATTTTATTCAAGACCTTAAACAGTATACCTCTTCCCTTTGCTTCTGTTATATTTCTCCCAGTATCAGAAACAATATGTAACCATGTCTCCTTCTCTATTTCAGATTTCAAATCATTTTGCCATATAATTCTCAGACTGTCACTAATTACGCAATTTATATTACACAACATTTTATAACATATTGATGCTGATAGCCTTATGTTGCTGTGAGAAAAAAGCTCCTCAACCGCATTTTTTCCTTTGTGCATCTCGGTGCTGTACGCTTTAGTCACGCAACTTTTATCTGCATGTATCTCCAAACATCTTTACAGTCCAAATTGTAGTCTGCACACATATTGTCAAAGGAAAGATATAATTCATCCTTGTGAAGATCTCCCAAGGTATGCACTCCCTCTTTTGTCCATTTTTCCCAGTAAATCGACTTCTTTCCCACACAAATCTCAGGATTATTCCATACAGATGCATATCTCTGTAAATAGGGGAAATAATCCGTGTTAACATAAATAGTGCAATTAAGAATTATTAACTCCTAGTTAAAGTTCTGGGATTTTGTAGTTGGGACAAGAACCAGCATACAGAAGGAAGCCTCAAGACCAACGTCGAGAGCCACTGGTTTAGCTCATGCATGACATCATACAAGGACAGGGAGCACCAGTTCCTGTTTAACTCAAGTGCACAGATTTCAAGCTGAAGACTTTTTAGTATGGGCTACAGAACAAGACAAGTCAGCTTTCCCAGCGATGTTTCAATATGACGAAGGTAAGCCGCCAACTGAGCCAATTCATGTTGTTTCTGATTAGGCTTCTTACAATTCATAGAGAATGCCAGCGCCTGTTAAGCGCTCACTCGCATCCGCCAAAACCTGGGTTAACGGAATTGTCCAGCGTAGCTACCATTTAATTACTTTGGAGTGTACATACCCCAAGAAAATGAATTTCACCCGGGATACAGTTTACGCTAGACCAAAAGTATACACTCTCGATGCGAATAACTGATGCAAATTTAGAGCACTTCGCCCTCACGCATTATCCAAATCGGGTGTTATACAAGTTTCGGAGTCTGACGAAAATAAATTTGGTCTGGACGGCATTGAACCCCGTTCAGAAATACGGCATTGATTTTTATTGCTGTCACTTCCTCGTAAACTAGATTTAATTAATTGTTGCAAATGGAAGTGTATGATACCCTACTTGCCACTGATGCAGCCTACATTAAAATTTCCGTTCGCATATGCCCAGTACAATACAAGTGAAAGCTTTTAAAAGAAAAGCAGAAGTTAAACTGGATCTAGTGGTTAATGTATAATTACCGCTCCTTCTCTGTTATAAATTGGCACCTTTTTGCCAGTTATTTCAACTGTAATTTTACAACCAGTTTATAACAGGGGTTCCGCGTATGTTAACTGTAAACCACGGTTTAAGGTTTACGAGAAACCAAAGAAAAATGTGAAACGGCATGCTGTGACGGGGATTTCGCATGGTTGTATAATGACATGTTTGTTTTTTAATTATGATGAAGCAATGTTATTTCTCGTTTGGCAGTGGCGGGTTGATCTGAAAACCCATGAATCGCGAGTAACGAAAGTGTAATACCACCTGACGTGTCTTTTTTTTCCCTGATAATTGATGATACTTGAACTTCCGGCTCCAAATACATGTGGCGCAATCAAGATTAATCAGGCACTGTTTTGTGCTTTATAAGATGGAGCTTTTTGACACACGACATCTGCAAGCATAAACAGTGCGCAATGTAGGAGTACTACTAGTGCAGAGCAGGGCACGTTGTGACGGCTCTAACTTTTCATGTAATGCATATTGCATAAATTGGGTCCAACGCGGACTCTTAACCATGTCTTCGAAGCCGTTTCATCACATATGAATGATGCCATAGGGCCAGTTCAGCAACATACGCTAACAATTTCAGCGCAAAAAGTGTCAAATAATGAGACTTGTGAAATAAACAGTTGGATTTGCCTTCCTCTGACCTGTATCAAAGTAAAGCTATGATCAGTATTTTTTTTATTGACATCTTAGATGCTGTTAAAATGTGCCCCAGAGCGGTTCCAATATGCCTCGTGGCCAGATCATGAAACCAATCTTAATATTTGGCAAAGATAGCCTGGGCAGTACGGTGGTGCAGTAGGTGGCACTGCTACCTCCCAGCAGGAAGGTTGTGGGTTTGAATCCAGCCTGGGGTCTTTCTGTGAGGTGTTTTCATACTCTCTGTGTTTGTGTGGGTTGCCTCTGGGTACTCAAGTTTCATCCCATAAAGACATGTATGTCAGGCTAATTGGAAACCCATTGGTGTGTGTGTGCCCTGTAATGGATTATTGAGGTGTCCAGGGTGTGTCCCTGCCTTTTGCTCGTAGTCACCTGGGATGGGTTCCAGCACCTCCGTGACTTTTGGAAGGAAGAAATTGTATAGATACTGGATGAACTAACAAAGATAATCCAAGTAAGTGCAAAATTCAGTTTTTAAATGAAGGTTTTGTTTATTGAGGGAAAAAAAGCTATCCACCCCTACCTGGCCTGATGTAAAAAGGTAAATGCTACCTTAGTTACTAAATCCACCAGTTAAACAAATTTGGTTTACCCCATAGAAGTTACAGACCCACATGTGGGTCAGTCAAATGCCGCTACTGTATTCAAACCTGTGGAACTTCAGGCCTATTTTATATTTGTTTGGAGATCCCAAGGTTTCCAGCAATCCCAAATATGTCAGAATTGCAGGGAAATGTGTATGAATTGACGTGGAAGATCTAAATTTTCAATTTTATGTAATGCTGTAAAAACATGGCATCCTGAGTTTGAATATTTCTTTCAATATGTGTGATGTTGCTTCGGAAAAGCACTGCAGCCTGCAGATACGGAATATGACACTATCCTACAATATGAAAAAAAGCTTTCGAAGATACTTAAGGGAAAACTGAAGCAAAAAGTTTGTTTCAGTTCTTAATCAATTAGGTTCAATTTTACTTGACACACTCAGGTATGAGCACTGCCAGCCCTGTTGAATCTAAGCATCACTTACGTAAAACCTGTCTAGCAGTGTGAAGCAGGCAAAAAGCAGCACGCGATGCCGTAATCTAATGAAATTCAAGAACAGCTGAGGGACAAAGTCATTGACATTATCAGTTTGGAAAGGGTTAAAATCCATTTCTAAGGTTCTGGGACACAACTTCAGTTCTTATGGACTTCACAGTAAAATGTGCTGCATAAATCCAAATGAACTCTGTTGGAGTGAATTAATTTGTTGCTAAAGCAATCCTGCTGTGTAATTTTTCAGTCCCCTGGACGTAATAACGATATCGTCCCTGGGAGTAACCAATAAGGTCAATGTGGATGGGCGTGAAAATATGTGGTATTGGTAAGTGTAGGCAGAGCCTTATATGGACGACTCTAGTGATGGGCATCGTGACTGAGCATCTTGCCTGAAGCGGGTGAACTGGTCTGCAGAGTAACAGTTTGGATTTGTGTGTGCGGGAGTAAGATATCAACAACCTTCACCTTCAACCCATAATGCAGTATCTTGCCTTGTAACAGCAGCCAATTAAGGGACGGCAATCCTGCTGTGATCTACAGTCTAGGAGGCACTGTAACCTTCCAAAATCTGAAATGCTGACTCATTAAGGATGTGTACCATTTCATATCTGCAAATGAATCAGGAGTTCCTATATGTGAAAAGGATATGCTCGTAAAGTTATGTAGCAGTGAGACAGGAACATAGGCTGGGTATACAGAGAAGCATTGAACTGATTCTTTAGAGTATTTAAGGCATTAACTATGGGAGGGTCTTGTTTTGTTAGCTATACAATTTATCTCTAAGATAACTATAAATATATGATAAATGTCAGATAACTTGAAATTGCAGTAGCTTTTGCTATTAGCAGTGCTTATAGGGCCTTGTTGCGGAAGAGGTTGGTCAGTTTAATGCTGTTAATCTCTCAAGACTACTGAGTGTTGAAATGCAGACAAGTGAACTCCACACTCTCTTGCTGTAATGGCAATGTGGTTGCCCCCAAAATCTTTGCTTCCTAAATTCAAGACAGTGATCTGTGTTGTGGTTAAATGTTTTGGATTGTGGGCTGGGATTATGATTACACTGTAGTCTTGGGTGGAGAGAGGTGAGGTTGTTTGGTATTTGCAATATCTTTCCTCAAATATTAGTCAATGCAGCTTAATTGGCAGCTGAATAATTGATGCAAAAAAAAAAAAAAAAAAAACACATGAAAGCTTTGTTGAGGATTCTTTGCGCATTTTTTTAAAACACGTATTGCTTTCTATTGCCGATGTGCGAACGGACTGTATCTTAACAAATGCGATCCCTCCCGACTTTCTCGTAGCAGCCTGTCCCCGCAAAAAATGTGCTATGGGAATTCCTATAAATGTGCTATAGGAATCCAATAGAATTCTATTGAACTTTAGTACCTCAAGTCCTATAGAAAAAAAGTTCTATGGAAAACAGTTCCATAGAAAATCTCTGGAGGACTTTTTTTTCAGTTTGGCATCTTATATCCCACCCAAATTTGGAAGGCAACCACAAACAAAGCAACCATTTTGTATGACATTTCCCAGCAATCGATTCCCAAGTTGCATCTCTGTAGCACAATGACCTCTCATGTGCTACTCTGACTGGTGCTCGGACCCAGACACTTCTGCTCTGCAATGCGGTGCTTTAACCAAGTGAGCCATTCAGAAGCTTGTATATTTGTGGTTAGAAATAACCTTTAGATGTATAAAGATGGTGGGAATAAGTCTCAGCATTAAATTAATTCTAAATCTGTATATAATCTGGAATCACATGGATGTGAATGGAAAGGCATAAATAGATTGAATTTTTAAAATTAAGGGAAAAGTTCAAAAGGTCAAATTTTTGACGTAATTCTGTCTTTGTAAGCTATAGAGGAACACGAGTTTTCCATTATAGCATGATAAAGTTGTAATGCCTTGCATTTTTTAATTGCTGCCGAGGAAATGGAAAGAGGTCTTCATATACCATAACTGAAATACTGCTAAGTTGTGTGGTCAGTCAGTCAATCAATCGTCTGATCAGAGAATCAATGAGTAGGTATGTGCCTGATACCCCATGTGCTTAAGCACACCTTAAAGTTAAAAGGGCCACAATTTCCTTGCTATACTTCAGTATTGTGGATATCACTGCATATTGCACATTTTCATACCATTAGTCCGGTTTCTTACTTCTAGAGCCCAGGTACACATAAGGTAAATTGACCCTTCGACAGAGCATTGCAAGGATTCATAAGATTTATTATTATTTTTATTTAACCCTTATTTAAGATGTCTTTCCCATTAAGCTTTTTTTTCTATTAGAAAGTCCTAAAGACCATCAAAGTCCTATAGAACATGTTTTTCAACTAGGGTGTTCTATAGGAAGGTCTTATAGAACAGCAATAATCTTATAGGACTTTCTTTTCCATAGAGGTGCTCTATAGGTTACTTGCAAATTCCTATTGAACACACGGAAAATCCTATAGAACATGCTGTTCTACTAAAATGTTCTATAGAGTTCCATTGATGTTCTAGAGAGTTCTAGAGAGTTCTATAGAATTCCATAGAAGTCCTATAGAACATTTTTTGCAGGGGTGGAACGATTTATATGTGGAGGAATTAGATCGGATTTTCGGCGAAAATCTAAAAACAGTGATGTGTATGCGCGCTCCAGCGTGCCGTGCCACTCTTCCGGAAAACGACAAAGCTTGGGACTTTTTTTTTAATTTCTCCGACTAACGTGTGCATGGAAAGGGAGTCCGCGAGGATTTCACGCTTGCCGACTGTGGGTACGCAAGCACAAGCCACAGTATGCTGACTGCAATTCTCTTAACGGCCTCTAGTGTTGCAGAATTTCGAGGAATGACCAGAAATTCCGGAAAGTTGCACATAGAACCTTTTACAATTCATGAAACGCTGCATTTGTGGCCCGTTTCTTACAAATCCGCTTTTTATCCTGAAAGGTACTGGACTGTTGCTAATCTTTTTAAATTAACTACTGCAAGGTCCTGTGCATGCCCATGTGAAAATAGTACGTCAAAATCTACCAAAAGTATACTATTTTAAGTTTAATCTTGCTAGTTTATGATTATGATAAATAGATTGCGGTAAGTTTGCTCAGAATACCATTTTTGTTTCAAGTGGGTATTCCACATTGCCAGAGGTTTACTGATGAGATGAGGAAAAGGCTGTATTAAGATGCTGTGGGTGAGAGTTTCAGAGAACCTGACTCACAGTTTCGGACTCACTGCTTCCTGTGTTTGTTCTTGAGTAGCAGCATTAGCGTGAAAGTATGAAAAAGTTGAAATGCCCGGTTGTTTGCCTCTAGTACATGGGTGCAAGAGCAAAGTGTCTGTCAGGTTTGATGCTACATCCTGTCATGAATGCTGATGGGGAAATTATTTTCTGCTCTGTATATCGGAGTCAGAGTCAGTGTTTTTAACATTTGTAGTAGAACCCTTTTAAGAATTGGGGAGCTCGAGATTTAAAACAAATCGCTAATCACACAGACAGCAGTACATATATAAAACAGTACATATAGTAGGACTGTAAGTTAAAAACATGGGGAGAACTGTGCAGTGGGATAGTCTGGCAATCATCAAACTCGATTTAAAGTATATATGCATTGTAAGGAATGTACAAAAAGAAAGCTTATATAGTTAATAAGCAAATGAGGAACATGAAAGAAGATTGACTGACATCCACCTGTCTGACTTCAGTGAATATGAGAACGTTGTGGGGAGATGACCCTGGCTGCATGAACGAGCATTAAAGATGAAGTTAAATTAAGATAAAGTTAAAATTAGAAGAGATTCACAGAATGCTTGGAAGCACACTACATGAGGTTTCAACTGTGGAAATCTTGCTGTGTTCTATTTGATGTCTCAGGTAAGACTTTTGTACTGCACACCCAGTGCTAATCTGGTCTGCGGAACAATAGGGTGGTGACACTTCCTTTTTGTTACACAGTCTCATAGAGCTCAGATCGTTCATTGGTTAATCTGATTTTGTGTGCTTTTAGACTCCTGTGGTTTGAAATCTTGTGCAGTTAGTCCTCCAGTTTGGGTGCCTTAAGAGTGGTTGCCTTTTTTTTATATATATATAAATCAAAGTTGTCACTAAATTTGACACTGAGCATGCCCAAATCACTCCCTAGTTTTGAATCTTGAATGGCTAGGTCTTTGCCACAGTTGCCTGCGATTTCTGCTGCATTCTTAGGTTAACTTTTCTGCTGATTGGGGCACAGTGTAGATATTCACATTTCTCAGAATAAAAAAATATTTTTTCATCATTCTCTTTGCATAACTTCTCTCTCTCTCTCTCTCCCTCTCATATGTATATGTATATACAACCCCAATTTTGAAATAGTTGGGACAAAGTGTAAATTGTGGATAAAATCAAAATCCAATATACAGTGCCTGACAAAAGTCTTGTCACTTATCCAAGTTGTAGGAACAAAAAATAATAACCTGACTTGTAGTTGATCAATTGGAATCAAAAATGGATATGATATATATGAAATATATATATATGAAAGGCAAAGCCCTCTAGATTATGTGAAATATACCAAAATAGAGCTTTGTGTCATTGATTGAGTTTTATAATTTAATTTGTACAGAAAGGTCAGATTTTGCATGGACAAAAGTCTTGTCGCATTGAAAAAAAATGTGGAAATTATACATACACTTTATTTTGAATACACAAATATGCCACTATAATATCAGAACATAAAGCCATGGTGCCTTAGAAAAAAGAATTAATATTGCGTATGACTCCCATGAGCTTGGAGGACTGCATCCATACGTCTTGGCAATGACTGAGATAACTTGATGATGAAATCATCTGGAATGGCATAGAAAGCAGTCTTGCAGGACTCCCAGACTTCATTAAGATTCTATGGTTTCATCTTCTAAGCCTCCTCCTTCATCTTACCCCTGAAATGCTCAATAATGTTCATGTCAGGTGACTGGGTTGGCCAATCCTGGAGTACCTTCACCTTCTTCGCTTTCAGGAACTGTGACATGGAGGCAGAAGAATGAAAAGGAGCAGCAGTATAAGTCGGGCAGCAAGAACTTCTTGATATTTCAGGCTGTTGATGTTGCCATCCACTCTGCAGATCTTTCTCACACCCCCATACTGGATGTAACAACAAACCATGATTTTTCCTCCACCAAACATGATTGTTTTCTGGGAGAATCTTGGGTCCAGGAGGGTTCCAACAGGTCTTGTACGGCGACTGGCATGCAGTTCAGTGGATGATTCACCAGAAAAATAAACTTTCAGCCACTTTTCCAGTATCAATCCTTTCTGCGAGCTGTGGGCCTTGGCAAATGCAATGCAGGTTTTTTGTTTTCTGTTTAATGCAGACTTCTGTGTACTAATTTGGCTATGAAAACCACTTTGAGAGAGAATTTGACAAACTCTTCTTGTAGATACCGGGATTTTTGGTGACATTTCCTCATGTAGCTTCGCTGTAGTTGAAGAAGGGCTAGCCTTGTACAGTTGAAGCAACAAACGGTCCTTTCAAACAGTTGTCATACCGGGGTCTGTCTGACCTGCGCTTGCCATGAACGTCACCAGTTTCTTCAAATCTTTTTCTCATCCCCTCCCCTTGACATTGGATACATTAAAGATGTCTGCCACCTCAGCAGCAGACTCAGTCTTCAGGCTCTTGATGATCAGCACTTTGATCTGTGGTTGAATTTTGGTATGTTGTCAGAGGTCTAGTCGCACCTCATATGAAAGTCTGGTGTGCTGGGGTTATTTCTATACACATCTGGGAATGTGTTAATTATAGTATTTGTAATAGGTTAAACTCTAATCTGCGATTTGTTGCATCATCTGAAGAGACGACAAGACTTTTTGTCCTAGCAAAAACAGATGTTATGGGCTTAGCCAAGCTGTGAACATCAGAACACTTTTTGACGGTTTCATTTTGCACCAAATTATTAATGTGAAAGCCCTTGACATTAAAATGGACCATTTATTGTAACAATTGATTGGTTAGAAATAAAGTTATATGCTATTTTTAGTTACTATGTCCTTATGCGACAAGACTTTAGTCAGGCACTGTATATATATATATATATATATATATATATATATATATATATATATATATCAGTGGCAGCTGGTGCACTGGTGATAGAGGAGGCTCAAAACAATGATTGGTCATGACCTGCTTTCAATCATTCATTTAAATTACCATTACAGAAACTCCGAAAACTGAACATTATCAGGTATATAATATACATATATACACAGTGCTGTGAAAAAGTATTTGCCCCCTTCCTGATTTCTTTTTTTTTATTTTGCATATTTGTCACACTTAAATGTTTCAGATCATCAAACAAATTTTAATATTAGAAAAACAAAACCCGAGTCGATACAAAATGCAGTTTTTAAATGATGATTTCATTTATTAAGGGAAAAAAGCTATGCAAACCTAGAAACGCATCTCTTATTCCACTCTGTAGCAGCTGCATATAAGAAGAAAACCTTACCCATCATAGTTTTACATTTATAGAGTTTTAGGTTCGTAGGCCTTGCTATGATGTTGTAAATTAGCATAGTCAACGTGACTCTGGACAAGGCAGGACGCCACCATTTTCAAGGATTCTCTATCCAGTAATCTCGAAAATTTACCCACAATCTTCAGAGCCATGGAAGCCCTCCCCAGGTGCCTTAGCCTGATTTAGGTCGTCCGTGTTTAATAGCAGCTTGGATCTGCTTGGCTTTGCTTCCATTTGATTTAGCAACCCAAGCAGATCCATCTTTGATTACAGACAACATTCGCAAGCTGGCTAAGGCATCTGAATTTTACCCCCTCCTTTCCTCGTTGCATGGCATAGATGGCAGTGGTACAGGGGCCGCAGAGAGCTGTAGGGAGGCGTCTGTCATCAATTTCATACTCAGATATCAGATCATGGATGGCAGAGATAAGGTGGGGCTTATTTACGATGGAATAGCTTCCTTTTCGGAAACAGAGAATGCAAACTTTTGTGCGGGCTGTGCAGTGGTCCATATATGCTGTCAGCCCCTTGTATGTCTCAGGGAAAAGGACAGAATTCAAGGACAATGCACAATATAAGGAGGGCCTAGCTTTGTGAATGTAGGCAAGTCTGATGTAATCAATGATGATATAATAAATGTTACCCATCCCCAGTCATAATAAGGCTTATTGTGCAATTGTGCAATGACCTATGCCCCATGAACTGTGACATAACCATTGTGGAATCAATATCGAAGAGACTACGCCCACGAATGACCCTTCGATGTCTCATTTTTGGGGATTTTAACACTTTTTTGAATTTCTCAAAGTTCAAAAATTGCAATTTCTGAAAAACACGTTTTTTCTCAAAAATTTCCCAACGGATTTTTTCCCCGTTTTCATATATGTATTCTACGCCATGTTCTGGAGTACATATCATTGGTTTCATGCCATTAGAATTTTTTCTGACTTTTTTATGGTTAAAACCCACTGTGGATGTTTGCATAGCCCAAGTCAGGTAGACCACTGACACAGAAACAGATGACCTCAATATGCTTTTTGGCTTGCTGTGTGTTGCATAACATAGCCAAACACCATAGAGGTGTCTGATTACAGACCCTTGGTGACAGAGTTGGTCGTGAGGTACTGTATATATGCTGGCTTTGTCCTTTCAATGTGGTTGCAATGATGACATTTTGACAAGCCATTTGTTTTTGCTCTCTTTATGTTTTCAGGGAGTAATGTCTTTACCTTCCTAAAGGAGCTGTGTCACGATTACAGCGCATGCTCACAACTTTGAACAAAGTATCTGGTCAACTGCAAGTCAAAATCTAGAAGTTATTTTTCCTTCTTCTGTGATTATTGGCATTGACAACCAGACATTCTTACATTCTTTCTATCCCTTGGCTAAAGCTTAAAATTGCACTTTGAATCCTCTAATTTCCATAGAAAGCTCCTTGATATAAAAAGCATAATGCCAGAGTAACTAAAATACTGTATATAAATACAATGTAAAATGAAGACAGATTGGTAAGGTAGGAATCATATTATGACTTGCAGTCAAGCAGTTTCACTTTCTTAGGATGTAAGTTGTAAGCATGCTTAGTAATCATGACACAGCTCTTTTAAGCCCTGTTAAGTCAGAAATATCAACACGTGCTGACCGCTGGGGGCCCATTCCACTGTATTTCCCTGAGCTGTATAGGTCTTTCATTGTGTGAGTGTACCCCACTGCGTGACATCATCTGTCATTCTCCCAACAGGTAGGCGGAGCCATGTGGCAGCCATGGGTTGCAATACTCCTCCTCCTCTTCGTCTCTTGCTGTCACACAGGTGAGAAACGCAGCCAGTTTCACATTAATGGAGGAAAATGGTACAGGGTATCAGGTCTCAAATCATCCCCTGAAAGATTTTCCAGAATAGTTGTTAATGCATTTTTTTTTTTTTTTTTGCATCAAAATGTGCATCTCTGTAAATGTTGATTATTGTACACTGACCCTTGACAAACAATAAATTGACTACATATTAAATGAAATTCATCACATTTGTCTTGGTGGTCGGGCTGAGTTTTTGAGTGTAGATTGGCAGTCCGGCTTTGTGAGACTTTGAGCGTTTAGGTTCTAGATGGCAACATCTGCAAATTCGCATGAAATACGGAGTTCAGTGTCCCAGCAGTTGATTAAGTTCAACCTTCTGGTGAAAAGTTTCTCAAGTTATAGGTTTTGGTTTGTGGAAAGTGATACCATATAAGAAAGGGAAGCAAATCCTTACATGGTTCACACAATATAGATGTAATAACCTACATATTACAGTGGACACTCTCTGCATTAACCTGAGGTTTTGTGTTTGAATCGAATGAGCCCAAGTACATAGCCGAAAACATCTTTTCACTGTCCAAATACTGCACTACCTAAATTTTTCTTTTTCTTTATCGCGATCTCTCTCCACTTCCTTGGTACAACCTGGTTTTCCTTCAGCTCGGGAGTTCCACTAAAGCTGCCTTTGGGAGGGCTTTTCCCACATCGGGCAGAATTTGTCAGGGGCCTGTCAAATACTTCAGCCCGCCCCACCGGGGTGTCAGAGCCAGTCCCTTCATCTCGCCATAGACGGACAGCTCCTCCTGCCCAATAGTTACACTCATGACACTGGCTACCTCACGTCTCTGAGCTAACAAAGACCCACCTTCTCTTGCGCTGTCAGCATGACTGCCCCAAAGGGAACCTTGTGACATCACAGTTCACGAAGGCTATAAGCGTGACGTCATCCAGCTTTGAAGGAAAAGTTGTGTTCTTATTTGAGCTGGGTGAAAAGATGTGAGCATTTTTAAATCGGTAATTACTGCATGACTGTCATCATGAGCACAAAACTAATCATTTTGTTTCCACTGCAGTTTAAGTGCACAGTAAAACAGACAGTGTTAAATTGACTCCTACTGAGGGCGGTATGGTGTGACTTTGACTCACTTTCATCTAGGTGAGTTAACACTGGACATTTTAATCTTTGTTAGTTCGGCAGTACCGACAAACCGCCTTGGCAGACAGTTTTTTTTTTTAAATTTACGGTATGATACAAGAATGCTACTGCAATTAATGTGAACATTGGAGTATGAAGCGTGAAACAGTTATGCTTCACTCACTTATGATGGTAGGTGATGATGATGGCAGTTGGGGTCATAATTCTGATGTTTAGGTGGGGCTTGTGGATGGGGCTTTTGTTCGTGTCAAAATGAAACTGACAACTGAAGGGTGAGGGGAACCGCCATTGCAGTTTTCAGAAATTGTCACCACTATGCAAGAGCTTCCTGTCTCTTTGTTTGTTTTACTGGTTATCTGCCCGTGATAAGTTTCAAGAATATGAAAAAAATTGTGGTGTGACTGAAAAGCTCAAAAGAGGAAGAAAAAAACAAGTGAAGTTCAACCGCTTTTTGGGTGGTTAATGTAAAGCGAGGGGGTGGGGTGGGGGGGGGGGGGCTCTTTTCATAGCACCTCACTTGAGTTCTCATTTGAGTTACAGTAAGGTGCAAAATTATTAGCACCTTTGATGAAAATGAGACATGTCTGCATATGACAAACAGCACGGACAATAATTTAATATTTTGTTAACATACTGTGTATGGGTTTTATCTATACTTTAGACCCGTATGGGAAATCTATACTATTATTTACTTTTATTTCCTCTGCCAAAAGATATTGTGACCACTTGCATAAGTGTGTGTGTTTATGTTTGTTTGTGTGTGTGTGTGTGCGTGCATTTGTCGGCCGGATTACTCAAAAACTAAACAAATTCCCACTAAATTTTATGGGAAATTGGACTGTATGAATGAGGAAAAGTAATTAAACTCCTCGATCAATCAGGATATAGATCCAGTTTTTGCACCTGGTGGATCAAAACTTGCTGGTGAAGGTTTGTGCTCTCTAAGTGCCCTCCTCTAGTTTTTTGATGAATTCATTGTCATGAATAATATTTTTATCAGTCATTTTCTGACTGTATTTTTGGTATCAGTGTCACGTTCAGAGGTCAGGAGTCAAACTGCGGTCCTGGAGGTTTGAAATGCTTTCCCACAGATGATTAATTGATTGGAAGTCACTGATTGGCTGCAGAGTCAGCGTAATTGTACCGCTGGTACAGAGACTGTAAAGTACGGGTTCCCTTTATCCCTAGTGTGATTCTATTTTATGTGAAACGACCTCATTTCTGTGCATTTGCATCCTCTCTCTTCATACCTAGACATCCCCTCTTCGCCATCATCACCAAGGTGCCAAATCCCCAGCGACGGATACGACCTGCATTGCACCTGGGTTCCCAGAGGGAGCCCCCTGATCCCGACCACCTACACCCTCCACTGGGAGCCCGTAAAATCAGGGTGAGGTACCGTGAGGGAGAATGCCACACGCTGGCAGCGGGAGAGAGTGTGGGGGTCTGGAAATTGAAAAGTCCTATTCATAGACCGTATAAAAAGGTGGACGAAGCAACCGTGACGCCACCCATTGGTTTCAGCATACCATTTAGGAAGCCTCGATTTGGGCAATATGAACAGCGCCACTTTGTCATTTTAAAACCGGATGTGATTCCTTTTGGACGAGAGTGTGAATTGAAGATCCAGGGTGGATCAACGGGTGGATCTGACCGTATTTGATGAGGACCAGAGGATAGCCACGCCCCTAAAGCATATCTAGCTTTATCCTTTATTCTAGTCTATTCGGGCCTCATAATTTACAAAAATGAAGATCATGATATATCGATGGAGACTTGAAACTTGCAAATAGATACCATAAAATAATGTGGAAAATCATTATTGAAATAATAAATCAGGGGGAAAGTAGGGTCATTTTTTTATAGACATCTATAGCATTGAAATTCTTTCTGCAACCACCAACGTCGCCATCTGCTGGCCATTAAATAGAATACAGTTTTAAGAGATCTCCGCATTGGCTTCAGTTTTCAGACCCGGGTGCTGCGTCCATCTTTTTATATAGTCTATGGTCCTGCTGTGTTCTTTGTTCCACCCGTCCAATCAGACTGCGAAATTCAAGCATTTGTTCTACAACCCCAATTCCGAAATAGTTGGGACGAAGTGTAAATTGTGAATAAAATCAAAATGCAATGACTTTCAGATCACATGAGCCAATATGTTATTTACAATATAACATAGATAATATTTCAAATGTTGAAACTGAGAGATTTGACATTTTTATCCACAAAATGAGCTTATTTAAAATTTCCTGGCTGCAACAGGTCTCAAAAAAGTTGGGACACAGGCAAAAAGGGCTGAAAAAGCAAGAGAATCAGCTGAATGAACATTTAGCAAGTAATTAAGTTAACTGGCATCAGGTGTATAACATGATTGGCTATAAAAGGGATGTCTTGCTGAGTCTCTCAGAAGAAAAGATGGCCAGAGGCTCTCCAACCTGTGAAGGCTTGCGTAAAAAATTGAGGAATACTTTAAAAACAATGTTCCTCAATGTCAAATTGCAAAGGCTTTGAAGGTCTCATCATCGACAGTGCATAACATCATCAAAACATTCAGAGAAACTGGAAAAATCTCTGTGTGTAAGGGACAAGGCCGAAGACCTTTACTGGATGCCCGTGATCTTCGGGCCCTCAGACACCACTGCATCAGTCACAGTCATGATTCTGTCATTGACATTGCTAAATGGGCCCAGGAATACTTCAAGAAACAACTGTCTGTAAACACAGTCCGCCATGCCATCCACAGATGCCACCTAAAACTCTATCATGCAGAAAGGAAGCCATTGTTGAGCATGATCCAGAAGCGCCGAAGTGTTCTGTGGGCCAAGGCTCATTTAAAATGGACTGTAGCAAAGTGGCAAAGTGTCCTGTGGTCAGATGAGTCCAAATTTGACATTCTTGTTGGAAATCATGGGTGTTGTGTCCTCTGAGCTAAAGAGGAGAAAGACCACCCCTCCTGTTATCAGCATTCAGTTCCAAAGCCAGCATCTCTGATGGTTTGGGGATGCATTAGTGCATATGGTGTGGGACACTTGCATGTTTTAAAAAGCACTATGAATGCTGAAAGGTATATAAAGGTTTTAGAGCAACATATGCTCCCCTCCAGACAACATCTATTCCAGGGAAGGCCTTGTGCATTTCAGCAGGACAATGCAAAACCACATACTGCAGCTATTACAACAGCATGGCTTCATAGTAGAAGAGTCCTTGTGCTGAACTGGCCTGCTTGCAGTCCTGATCTTTCACCGATTGAGAACATTTGACGCATAATTAAATGAAATGTCCGTCAAAGGAGACCCAAAACTCTCCAGCAGCTGGAAGCCTGTATCAAACAATAGTGGGATCAAATTCCAATGGCTAAACTCAAGAAACTTGTCTCCTCAATGCCGAGATGCCTCTACTCTGTGTTAAAAAGAAGAGGGGATGCTACACCATGGTAAACAGGCCCCTGTCCCAACTTTTTTGAGACCTGTTGTAGCCATCAAATTTGAAATGAGCTCATTTTGTGGATAAAATTGTAAAATCTCTCAGTTTCAACATTTGCTATGTTATCTCTGTTCTATTGTGAATAAAATTCTGGCTGGTGTGATTTGAAAGTCATGCCGTTTTGATTTTATTCATAATTTACACTTTGTCCCAACTATTTTGGAATTGGGGTTGTATCTCGTGACTGAAGAATTGTGCGAGGTGGTGTTGCACTGGCAGTTGGAGCAAAATACTGGAGTTGGACTTAGTTCCTTTCTGGATTTGTAATTTCCACTTCTGTATGCTGGCGGGTATGGTAGCGCAGCATATATAGCTCTTAGCATTGGCATGGCAATACTAGAGTTCTCCTGCTTTAGCTGTTTGCCGTTTTGAACTGGGTGGCAGCTGCCTCATCTTTCTGTGTAGGTCAGGGGTGTCGATGTCCAGTCCTGAAAGACTAAGGTTTCTGCTGGTTTTTGATGTGTTTTGACTGAAGTGATCTGTTTCAATCACTGATTGGCTGAAGCAGGGCTATTCAACCGGGTCCAGAAAGGGCCGGTGTGGGTGCAGGCTTTCATTCCAACCAAGCACTTACACACCTGACTCCACTAATCAAACCCAAGAGTCTTTACTCATGAGCTTGATTTGTAGTATCAGGTGTGTAAGTGCTTGGTTGGAATGAAAGCCTGCACCCACACTGGCCCTTGCAGGATAATGTTGAATCGCTCTGGGCTAAAGGATCCACACACCTTGTACATGTAACAGTCAGATTGTGAAAGCAGTCATTTCATGAAATGACCAAAAAATTCTATTCGTTTTGTGAAATGACTAAAGTTTAGCGCTAGCCGTTTCATGAAATGACTGCTTTCACAATCTGACTGTAACATATACAAGTCATTAATTGGCTACTGATTGAAAGGAGACCATACACATCTGCTGACACTGTAGCCCTCAAGGATCTAAGGTCTCTTACACACTGTTTTCCTTCCAGTTTACTGTCTTACCTTCTCGGTGCATTATAAACTGCCCAGTGTTGATTCAACTCAGGCTGAGCAGACATGAATCCGGTGGAGGCAGTGTGTGTTCTGTGAGAGTTGATTTAACACAGCACTGTAAACCCAGATAACTCAGTTGCTTTGTCGAGACCAATTACCTCAAAAAAAGTGTAAGCCAACTTAATAATTTCATTCACAGCACTTAAAAACATGGCAAAAATAACTTTTAAAATTTTTGCCGTATTTTCTTGAAGTACCATCCACACAATGCTAATAAGTTGTGGTGCAATTTTTTTGTCGTGATGGATTTCCTCAAAACATTTTAGTTCGCCACACTATCTCGGTTTGCTGTGAGGGAATTTGACTGTGTGTGTATGTGTGTGTGTGTGTGTTTGTGTTTGTGTGTTTTCCCCTCCATCTCACACCCTACAGTGTGTTTTCAGGTCACAGTTTTCCATGGGCATGACGGTCAACACAGCGAGCGCCGTCATTCCACGCAGAGAGATCCGAATGGAACACCCCATGTCTGTGTGGGTCGTCACCAGAAACGGCCTGGACTCAGAGCGTTCCGAAAAATACACCTTCCACACCGGAGACATCAGTGGGTTCCCACACCCCAACACTGTGTTTTGAATCCTGCATTCAAACTCCTGGTTCTTTTCTAACTCTGTTTTTCAGGCACTGTCACTTTAAATGAATGTCAGGTATAATAAATCACGTGAAAGTAAATCTATTATTGTGATGTTACATGGTACAGCCAGGAATGTTCAAAGCAAATGGCCGCAGAGTAGTATGAGATGGAGGCAAGTTTTTGTCTCAATAGGGTTTTGTTTTTCATATTCAAGCAGTTGAAAGTTAGAGATGGTTCAAGGGCGAGTAGTAGGACTTGAACAATCGACACGGCTGCTAGCTACTCAGGCACTTCTCACAGAGGGTGTGCCAGCATAGGAGAGCAGGTTTTCTTATTGACAGCTAGGTAACCTGCATTCGCAAATCAGGACGAAACAAAACGGACGTACAACCAGCATAGCTACCAACAGAAGCTGCCGAATCTCCTTTTACTGGTCAGCAGGGCCATTGGAACGAAACGCTCTATCTCCAAGGTGGGCTTGGGGCGACCAACTCGCATTACCCGAGCAGCTGATCTTCCACGCAATGACCCCTGCGCACGCACGTTGTTGTGCCCTGGCGCCTAAATGTGAAGATCAACGACACCAGTAATTCTCAATCGAGTTTGTGGTCTGCAAAAATCGAGGATGGCTGCAAATATGACGCAGGCCGCGGATTAAATTTACTTGTAGGTAACAGCATTTTCGTTCACGCGAAAATAAATTTGACGACCTGCGTACGAAAATATGAAAGGAGCGACTCGCCTCCACTCTCGTTTAGCCATTTTGCCTTGTGACGTCAGAACTGTAGGAACCCAGGGTGAGGTGGGGATTCTGATTGTGAACTCTGACCCTACCTTTCTAGATCAAATCTGGCCACGTGACTCCATGATCTCGGAAATTCAGGCGAAACACGTGTAACTCGCGTTTCTCGCCCGAAGTTGACCCAAAATTACGACACTAATCGCGTCAATGGAGAAGTAAATAATTAGCTATGCAACGTGGAGTATAATTCATCATACCTTACAGAGAGAAGTATGAGATGACGTTAGCTGGCTGACTGGAATATGAATGGTGGCTGAGTGCAGGAGATTGGCCGCACATGTTTACGGTGCTGTCCAAAAGTATTTAGACAGTGATTCAAGTTTTGTTTTTTGGGTCCATATTCCTTCATGTTGGATTTGAAAGCATTGATCGCTGGGTTTAATGTGGAGACTGTCAAGCTGTAACCTGTAGGCGTTTTGAATCCGTGTCGTGTGAGCTATGTCGAAATTGCAGTGTTTTTATAGCGTCACTGCCTATCTCCAGAACTTTTGAAGTGCTTGGCATGTGTGTGTGGCTCCACATCTGGCCATTAGCATGTCAGACCCCAGGTGGTAGAATACATGTGTGCAGGCTTCGACTCTTCATACATGCCAGCAAAGCTTGTGTCACCCCTTGGTTTCTGCAGAAAGGCCCCCGGCGCCGGTGATCACTGACCACATCGCCCACTCCACTGACCTGGAGATCCTGTGGGACTTCAAGTGTCCTCCTGCTAGATCACCGATCACAATGTTTGACATAACATGTAAGGCCCAGTACTGCCGAGAGGACCAGGACTCATGGACAGAGGCGAGGCTTCCCTCAGCACCTTACTGTTGTTTGATTACTTCCACCAGGAGGTTATGTTTTTGCTTCCGTTTATCTATTTATTTGCTTGTCTGTCTGTTAGCAGAATATCTCAAAAAATGGCTGCATAGATTTTAACCAAACTTTGCAGGATATTAGTGTAGCACAAGAGGAACAAGTGATTCAATTTTGTTATATCTAGGCCAAAGTACAGCTGAGATATAGGCCAAAGTTCAAATCCAGCTATGCTGGTGGAGGTATGGGCTCTCGCGAGTCCCGCTCTAGTTTTATTTAAAATAACTCATTAAACCTCACATACTCTACAATACAAATTGCTCCATCAACACGCCAAATCCTCCTCTGCTCACGTATATTATTTACTGCATTACTTAATTTACGCACAGGCTGCGTAAATTTCAATACTCAAAAAATGCATTGCCCTGTCCCCCATTTTTTTCTTTGACTGATCTTAGAATTGGATAAGTCACAGACCTCTCCTGAGTCTTATTCCTGTAACACATCTAGACTGCTTGCCAGCTTGTGTGGGAGAGGGGGGAATATATAGAGATAGTTGTAATCTAATGCCGAGAACAGGCCATCCTGGCCACGCAATAAGAGGGATCGCTTGTAGTTGAGTTCTGATTGAAGGGATCCCTGAATTTTGTGTGAAACGACTCCATTCTCATAAGAGACCGGCCGAAAGGAAGCCACTGAAGAGAAGGAGATAGGACGAGTGAGTTTGCCAAACTTGAGAAACTTTGGTGGGGAAGAAAGTCTCAGAAGAATATGCGGGAGGAAAAGAGAATGGTTTCGCTTTGATGTTGTACCAACGTCGACTTCCTTTTTGTACCACAGGGAGAGGAAGTGGCCCAGGACAGGCACCTGTTGGAGGGGATACAGGCTTTTTCTAAGTATGTGTTCAGGGTGCGCTGTGCCTGTCCCAGAAATCATCAACTCTTCAGCGAATGGAGCGGCAATTACACTGCACAAACCACTGAAGCTGGTAGGCATTACTCTTTATGGTGCTCATGGGTAATGTAGTTTGGCGGCACAGGTAACCTGTCAAGCAGGGATGCACATAGAGGACACAAAAGGAAATGCGATTGCATTAAGAAATGGAAGAAGGCTGAATTATTTGAAGGGAACAAATTCATTCAAATTTTGTTCTCTGCTATGTACCTCAAACTTTGTGAGGAATCGGCGATTTTCACATTTTCTTTTGTTTTTGTGGTGTCAAATTACTCTGGGCAAAAAGCAATAGAAAATCAAGGAAATTCAAAAGTTTGTTTGTGTTGTGCAACACGTTTTCAAAAAGGTTATGCAAGATCTCTTATTATGCTTTTTTTTTCCCAATTTATCATATTCTTTGATGTCCAAAATGGAGGTATATAATGTTTTTAGCCAAATAAAAAACCCCATAAAAATCCAAAATTTATAGGTCATTTGCTGCCTGTCGTTCCCACCGCTCTGAAGAACAGACTGTTCTGGTTGGGTGTCCCTTCTATGATAATGAGCTCAGCTCTGATTGGTCGGCGAACATAGCTAAATGCGAAAAGAGTAACATTACTGTTACACGGTGAGAGAGAGAGAGAGGGTGCAGAGGTCGAGCAAGGGTGTGGGAGGAAGCAGGGCACACAGACAGAGCTGGCAGAAATGACCGATGCAAAGCTGGTCTGTTTGTGATGTAGACAACAACTGGAAATTTCAAACCTTGTGTCTTAAACCCTGGTGTGGAAAAGGGGGGTCTAACAGCTCAACTAAAGGCTTCAAGGTCAACCTTCTCAGGGTTGTTCTTTCAGGTAGAGACCACTGTACAGGCCAACATAAATAAGAAAAAATATTTTCCATATTATTGGGCCTTTAATTGGAAACAAAATAAGAGAACATTTATTTTAACATTTTGACTGTAGTAAATAGGATGGTATGTCAGTTGGTTTTGCCCGCATATTGTGGAAAATTAAAGGATTTTCCCTGGTCCAATATGGAGCCAACAGTCCTACCCATGTAGCATGCCTGGGAAATGTGTCCTGCAGTGTCCTGCTGAAAGAAAGGCTTTGAATTCAATGAACAAAACACTTGAAATTGGAACAGAGCTTTCTCCCCTTTCATCCCTACCCCTAGTTTTGTTTTTAAAGTGTGTACATATTTTCATCTTTTTGTGTGTGTGTGTGTTTGGCACTTGAGCCACTCGGCTTTGTTAGGCGTTTCAAACAAGCATTTATTAACATGAAAAGCTAACAGTAAACAGGACCGTTACCTAACTTGATAACTGCCACTATCTCTCGCTAATTGACTCACTCTGTCTCTCCCTTTCTCTTTCCCTCTCTCACTCACTCTCTCTCTCACACACAGACTCTAATTCACTCTATCACTCTCCATCCCTCTCTTCTCTTTTTGGGCATTTCATATTGGCTGAGCTGACTCATGCTCTTTAAGTTGTTGTTGGCGATCAGTAAGTACTGCCCAAGGTCAGGTGACTGGTATGTATTTTTGCTGTCAACCCCCCCCCACCAGCTCCTATAGGATTTCTGGATGTGTGGATCGACTCTCGCAAAATGGACCAGGCTGTAGTTTGGAAGGTAGCCAAGACCGATTACTTTCTGACATTTACCAGTAAATGTATTCAATTTGTCCAAATGAAAACAATATCAACCTGTCATTTCTTTTATTTTTGCTCCTAACAATCAGAGGATTGAGTGGGGCGTGGTTAAATGTTATCCTTTAAAATATGTTTAATTTGTGTGCAATTTTTGTGAGTTTACATGCTGTTAGCTTTTGAATGTCTCTCACTTGCTACATTTTTTGTGTGTCTCTGTTTGTTGCTCACAAACCTCCAACCATCGCCCCCCCACGCACCCGACACGTGCTCACATACAGGAGCTGCCCGCCCCCATGGCCGGGGGCAGAGTGCTGGGGTATCTGGTGGCAGTAGAACGTGCTGGGGGCAGTAGAACAGTACTCAATGTATCTGCACAAGAGTTAGGGGTCCGAGAGAGTGGCAGTACTGGCCTCAAACCCTGCTGTCGGCACCCCCTCTCTCTCCAAGGGGTAACTGCAGTGGCTGTGTCTGCTTACAACTCTCAGGGAAAAACAAACTTCACTCGCTTGGTCCTCCCCATGACAGGTACAAACTTGTTATTACAAAAACTGAAAAACAAGTCAATGTGACAGGTATTTTAGTTTCATAGTTGTAATTGAAACAAGAGTTTCAGTTTGTCATGCTTCATACATTGCCAATAAAGTTATACTCATTTCAAAATTTGCCAGTGGGGCAAGACAGTTTCGCTTGCCTAGTCAAAAGTGAATGAACGGTTTAAAATGCGTTTTTACTGGCGGGCCCATCTCCTTTTAGCTTTTATGATTGAGAGGATCGGTGAGGAGCTTTGCTTGAGTGACCCGGCAAGATCGGGGCCCCAATTTTGTTGCCTTTTTTATTTTATTCCAAAATAGATGGGCTTGTTTGAGTAGTAACACCGTTCTTAAGGTATTGCCTGCATGATTCACTCAATGGACATGAATACTCTCACATTAAAACTGACAGTATGCATTAAAGTTTATTGAGTAGAGCTGCGATGACATTTAGATGTCAACTATTAAATTGATTACTGGTGATATTAAAGCGCAGTTTGCATAATTTTTTTCAAAAAAGTCAAAATGCTCTGATTTCATCTTCTTATATGTGAATATTTTCTGCTTCTTTACGTTTCTTTTACAGTAAAATGAGTATTTGTGGGTTTGAAAAAAAACAAGACATTTGAGGATGTCATATTGGGATTTGGGAAACATTGATTGTCTTTTTTTTTTAATTTTTTATTGTTACCATATTTGAACATTTTATAGACCAGACAATTATAGTGGGTTCCAAAATTACTGGCACCGCTGACTGGTAATGCACAAACAATACAAAAAAATATCTAAACAATATAATTATCGAGAAACGAATAAACCAACATGTGTGACATACTTTATTACTATTTCGATTGAACAACAAAAATCATATCAATCATTTAATAAAAAATAAATTTCAACAAAATCAAGGTTTCATAATAATTTGCACCCTTTGGTAATGCACAAACAATACAAAAAAATATACACTGAGAGGCATTAAAAACGCAAAGTGGTTTTTATTGTCTAATTTGAAAACTGATAGTTTTTCCTTTTGCAGATTGACATGATGACCATCAGGTATGGTAAGCATTGCAAAATGTCAAGTGTCTGGGTTCGAATCCTTTCTTGGTTTAACACCTCATTATGATTGTCTAAATGCAGCACAGTTCCCTGGATCATGGTCGTGAATCACATTGGGAGAAATCATTTTGCACATGAAAAGTTGAAGATCAGGGTCAATAAAAACACACATAAACAAAGTCACATCATTCCCACTTCAAATGCCACAAGCAAATGAATCTCTGAAGAATCAAACATTTTGAATGTTGAATGATGGCCGGTCTCAAAGAAAAGATTCTGGACGCATTAATGTCCATTAAATGACTGTATCCAGACTGCAGGGATGACACAGAATGACCAGATGTGTCAGCTGTCGTCCCCGACAAAGTGCGTCATCTGTGACGCCACAAAAACACATTCCATAAAGCGTCTTCTGCCATGTCAGATAATGCATAAGAACTGCTGAATTGACTGCCAATGTAACGATAACAATGAGGGCAAGTCTCACTACCAAAAGCACAGTTTCCCGAGACCATGTTTTGCAACTACAAAAGAAACCATTTACCACTACTTAAAACAGTATATTTTATAATGCGTTTTTAATGCCTCTCAGTATATAAACAATATAATTATAGAGAAACGAATATACCAACATGTGTGAAATACTTTATTACTGTTTTGATGGAATAACAAGAATCATATTAATCATTTAATAAAAAATAAATTTCAACAAAATCAAGGTTTCATAATAATGTGCACCCCTCATTTAGTACTTACTGCAACCACCTCTGGCAAGGATAACAGCATGTATTCTTTTCCTGTAATTTTTGATAAGGTTAAGGCACACATTTGGGGGGATTTTGGACCAATCCTTCACACAGATCATTTCAAGATCCTTCACATTCTTGGGTTTGTGTTTATCAACTGCCCTCTTCAACTCAGCCCACAGGTTTTCAAACTGGATTGAGGTCTGACGACTGAGATGGCCCTTGCAGAACGTTGATTTTGTCGTCACTGAACCATTTCTCTGTGGATCTTGAGTTATGCTTTGGGTTATTGTCTTGTTGGAAAGTCCACCTTGGGCCAAGTCCCGGCCATCTGGCAGAAGCAACCAAATTGTCATCCAAAATATCCTGATACATGATGGAATTCATTACGCCATTAATCTTAACCAGTTCCCCTGGACGTCTTGAATTAAAACAGCCCCAATACATGACTGACCCACCATCATATTTCACTGTGGGTATGAAGTGCTTCTTGTTGTATGCATCTCAGTTTTGATGCCAAATATGCTGATGCTGTATCTGGACAAAATGTGCAATTTTGGTCTCATCTGACCAAAGCAATTTGTTCTAGTCATAAATTAAATGACTTCTGGCAAATTCCAAGTGCTTGCTTCTGTGTCTTCTGGTCAGAAAAGGCTTTCTTCTGGCAACTCTTCCAAAGAGCCTGTTGTTGTGGAGGTGGTGCCTGATGGTGCTTTTTGAAACCTGGCGACCCCCAAGATGCCACCAAGGCCTACAATTCCTTCTCAGTGATTCTTGGGGATTTTGTTGCTTCTTTCACCATCCTCCTCAGTATCCTAGGGGGCAAAATGCAGTTGCTTCTTCTTCCCTTGACGTTTTCAACAGTTCCATATCTCTGGAATTTTTAAATAATTGCTCTGACAGTGCTCAGTCGCATGTTCAATTGTTTGTGATTGTGAACAACGTTTCTCAACGTGCAGTTGCAAGGAATTTAGGGATTTCATCATCTGCGGTCCATAATATCAAAAGTTTCAGAGAATCCAGAGAAATCTCTACATGTAAGCGGCAAGGCCAAAAACCAACATTGAATGCCTGTGACCGTTGGTCCCTCAGGCGGCACTGCATTAAAAACCGACATCATTCTGTAAAGGATATTACCATGTGGACTCAGGAACACTTCGGAAAACCATTGTCAGTACACAGTTTGCCGCTACATCTTCAAGTGCTAGTTAAAACTCTACCATGCAAAGGGAAAGCAATATATAAACAACACCCAGAAACACTGCTGGCTTCTCTGGGCCCAAACTCATCTGAGATGGACTATGGCAAAGTGGAAAAGTGTGCTGTGGTCTGACGATTCCACATTTCAAATTGTTTTTGGAAATCATGGATGGCGTGTCCTCCAGGCTAAAGAGGAAAAGGACCATCCAGATTGATATCAGCGCAAAGTTCAAAAGCCAGCATCTGTGATGGTATGGGGATGTGTTAGTGCTCATGGCATGGGTAACTTGCACATCTGTGAAGGCACCATTAATGCTGAAAGATACATACAGGTTTTGGAGCAACATATGCTGCCATCCAAGCAACGTCTGTTTCAGGGACATCTCTGCTTATTTCAGTAAGACAATGCCAAGCCACATTCTGCACGTGTTACAACAGCGTGGCTTTGTAGTAAAAGAGTGCGGGTAATAGACTGGCCTGCCTGTAGTCCAGACCTGTCTCCCGTTGAAAATGTGTGGCGCATTATGAAGCGCAAAATACAACAACGGAGACCCCAGACTGTTGAGCAACTGAAGTCACACATCAAGCGAAAATGGCAAAGAATTCCACCTACAAAGCCTGTACAGTTAGTGTCCTTAGTTAGCACACGCTTATTGAGTGTTGTTAAAAAGAAAGGTGATGTAACACAGTGGTGAACATGCCCCTGTACCAGCTTTTTTGGAACGTGTTGCAGGCATCAAATTCAAAATGAGTGAATATTTCCAAAAAAAAATAAATTTCATCAAATTGAACATTGAATATCTTGTCTTTGTAGTGTACTCAATTGAATATAGGTCAAAAAGGATTTGCAAATCATTATATTTTGTTTTTATTCACGTTTTACACAACGTCCCAACTGCACTGGAATTGGGGTTTGTAGATTTTTCATTAAATCAGTAAATGATTTTGGTTGGTTCCACTGGAACATTAATATAGTACAGCATTTCTCACAGAGTTTCTCTGTGAATATATATTTTTTAATTTTGTGAAGTATTGTTTGTGCATTGCCAGTCAGGGGTGCCAGTCATTTTGGAGCTCACAGCGATCGAATAACCAAGAAAATAATTGACTGATTAATGAACAATATAAATAACTCACAGCAATGGAATAACCAAGAAAATAATTGACTGATTAATCAACAATATAAATAATCATTAGTTTCAACTCTAACATGGAGTTAACTGCATAGAAAATTACATCCCTTAAAAATCATGTTATAGTTAAAATTCTTAAGGACCTCTCTGCATGTGCTCTGAAATGATGACGGACAGTGATGTTTTTGACAGAAAACCCAGCGCCTGGGCTTCTCTCTGTCTCCTCGGTGATCGGCAAGGGTGAATTCAATGTTTCCTGGGACCCGCCCTCCCATCTCACACAGACCATACGGGAGTACATTGTACAGCAGGAAGAGGTGGGGCTCAATTTTGCTCGGGATTTGGATTGGATATGGACTAACAAGACTCAGCGAAACATCATTTTGAAGGGTGAGTGTGCGTTTAGATGTGACTGTGTATGTGTGTCTGAGTTTTGCTTTGTATGTGCAAGTTGAAAATTAGTTATTTGCTTCCAGGATAGTCTCTTATGTGAAATTACATAGCTGATGGGTAGGAGTCAAACCAACAAAATGTCCTCTTTGACAGCTGTGCAGAGGTGGAGATTTGTCTGCCAGAGTCAAGCATCATTTGCATTTCATTTAGTTTGCTTACTCTTTTATGCAAAGCAGCTTACAGTTGATTGGACTTTGCAGAGGCCCTCTGGGGGTTAAAGGCCTTGCTCATGGGCCCAACAGCTTTACTGATCTTAATGTAGCTTCACTGAGGTTTGATCCACCATCTATCTGCGTTTCAGTCAAACACCTGAGCCACTAGACCACTGACAGTCCATTTTCACGTTTTCTATTCTCAAAATTGCTTGTCGCTGAGCTGTTGCAGTAGGCTAATAGTCTGTTCTGTTCAAAGACCAATTCTCTCACTGCCCTAGCCTTGTGTCTATACTTCCCCCCTCAGGAGATTTCAGGAACTACACCGCATACAATTTGTCACTGTTCGGCGTCATTAACGGTCGCGGCTGTCTTCTTGACTCCGTCATTGCATATATGCTCCAGGGAGGTAAGTCGGCGGTAATCAAAGCATGCCATATTGCGTTCTCAATATAAAATTGCACAGACTGACTTTGACTGTCTGTATTTTGTTCTAATATCCATGTTTCTAATGAATGAAATACCAGGAGGTAGCACTAATTAGTGAAATCGGCTGTGTTGAGTTTGTGGGTGGAAGCAAAAGATGGCAGCACTCATAGACTGTTGTTGGAATATTTGTTTACTGCATACTGCAGCAGTATATACTGGACACTAAATCCAACTCCCCACAATGATATAGTGCAATGGAGTATCCAGTATGTGACAATATCCATACTACACAGGCTCATGAACACCCCATTATGCAGATTACCTGGGTCTCAGTGGGTAGTTATTACAAACCATATTGCATTGTGAGATGCTGTACATGACAAATACAGCTCTGGATGTGTACTGCTAAATTTGGATAGTGTAGTATGTCATCTGGGTATCTGTGACACGCTGGTGAATTTCATGTTGGTGACATACATCATACCACTAGCTACTTTTTTGCCGTGATCAGAAATAAAGTAGTTAGCAGTAGGCAATTCCAAACACAGCCTTACTGTCTGACCCTTGCAATCCATGTAATCATCCGCCTGTGCTGTTACGAGTATGCCAGCGGTATTGTTGTGTCAAGTTGTTACTTTATTTCTTTACCTAAAATATTGAATTATATGTTTTGAAGTGTGACCTAGTCTTTAGAATGTTCGGTGGCCTGGTGTTTAATCCTCTTGTGTCTTATTGTCTTCAGAGCCTTCAGACGTCTAGAGAGTCATTTTGACTTGATTTAACTCTGCATTCTGCATTCTGAGATGTGAGCAGTTGAACTGATCATTTAAGGAAGTAAATGCAATATGCATTGCCAGCAAGTCAGTGTATTTGTCTGTATACTTGGTCACCCTTCGGTTTTAACTTACATCTTATTTTTAAGTTTCCTTCATTTAATTATCTTTACTTTGTCTTGTGTACTGTTTTCCTGTATTGTAAATGCGATTTTTGTCTTTTGACTCATATTTAATGTGTTGTATTTCACTTGATGTTATGTGAAGCATTTTGAGTTGCATTGTTTGCGTGAGCTGTACTGCATAAGAAAGGATTGATTGATTGATTAGTTGATCGATTGATTGACTGATTGGCTGGTCGACTGATTGATTGATTGATTGGTTGGTTGATTGATTGGTTGATTGGTTGATTTATTGATTGGTTAATTGGTTTATTGATTGATCGGTTGATTGATTGATTGATTGATTTTGCTCCTGTCAGTGCCCCCGGCAGTCCCAAAAATCCAGGTATCCCAGATTTCCTCCTCGGGTGTCACTCTATCCTGGGAGCACATCCCCCTGAGTCAGAGGAGGGGTGTTATCCAAAGATACCGCCTGGGACAAGGCAACCACACAGGTACTGAGCCGAACACTCCTAAACACCCAACATCGGTACCCGGAACCTGCACCAGCCTACAGATTTTTGGACTGCAACCAAGCCAGACGTACCAGTTCTGGATCGCCGCCGTGAGTGAGGCGGGAGTGGGACCGAAGCAGTTTGTCATATTCTCCACCCTCAACCACACAGGTACGGTGAAGTCAGTATGCTTATGGGGACAGCCCCCAAAATCTGCTCCGCCAGTCCTGGGGTACCCCTCTGCCAATGTACACATAGTTTTGATCACATCCACACTTCTGATGGGATAGCTACAGACCATGGGGCGAAGATGATTTCAAATATAGAATGAAGCTGTGTCTATGCTTCTCTTTGGAATTTAAATGGTAAAAATATACAAAACAGGTCTCTTAGGGACCTTTTTAGTGATAGAACTTCACTCTAAAATGTTTCTGCTTTCATTTTTCTTTTCTACGTTTTCAAAGAAGGGAGCTGGTCTTAGAGCCTCTCACATTATTCGAAGTGCATTTGTTCCACTTAAAGTCTCTCCGATTACTGAGCCTTTCGAGGAAGATCCGTTTCTTCGCTAAATTTGAGAACTTTAGTCCCATTGTGTGGGTGCGCGTGTTTCTTTTGCGTTTTTCTGCAAGTTATCTGTGCCGACCGTATTGACTACTTAGGTTAGTTACTTCACCCCACGGAGTGAACGTGAAGTACTGTTTTTAGCGGCTCTGTGTGTTTGTTTGTTTGTTTGTTTGTGTTTCCGCACTTGCCAATTTTTGCGTGAATGGGGTGAAGTCTGCCATCTCTGATTGCCTTGTTGAGCTTTGAGCATTTGAAGTATCCAGCGAGCAATATCTGATCTTACTGCAGGTGCCTGTAGAGGGCAGCAGAGGTACTACATTACCTAGCAACCAGAACACTGCTTTGTAAACTAGAAGCTTGTGGGTATAATTGGTATAATTTCCTTGAGTAGTGTTAACTCACGCCTCCAAACATTTAGCTGTATGAATTAATATCTCTGTATGCACAACAAATATAACCATTGTGTGTCATCATGGATAACAATGTCAAAGCAAATTAACTAACATACCCACGTTGTTAATGGTCCTCAAGTGGGTCGTGGTTGGGTGCCATGTAAGTAACTGTTTCAATATCAGCCTGAAGCTGTAAAGTAAACTCTATTCTTCTGCCATAAACAGTTTATGCAATGGATTAGAAAAGATAGTCTTATTGGGTTTTTTTTTTCTTTTACGTATGTGACTGCCCCCAGTGAATCAGGGTTCAGCCATACACAAAAGAGCATTGGGGTGATGTGTTCATAAGAAAGAGCACTTTGAATTGTCATGTTGCCAGGCATGGTTAAGGTACCTTTGATAATTAAATCCTGGACAAATGTGACCTTGTTTACAATGGTTCTCAATTGTACTCAGTACAGTTTCAAATAATAGTGGAATACATGATTTCACAGCTGTAGTTAGCCTAATGGAATTCTCCGGAGAAAGGAATGCATGAAGGCTAGTGTACAGCTCTCGTGGCAAATCCTTATTCACATGCTACAAAAGTGGCACTCAGAGCAGTATATTGCTAAATATAATCAATGCTTTTTACAAACCCAATCCGAAATAGTTGGGACAAATAGTAAATTGTGAAAAAAAAATCAAAACGCAATGACTTTCAAATCACACCAGCCAGTATTTTATTCACAATAGAACAGAGATAACATAGCAAATGTTGAAACTGAAGAATTTTACAATTTTATCCACAAAATGAGCTCATTTCAAATTTGATGGCTGCTACAGGTCTCAAAAAAGTTGGGACAGGGGCCTGTTTACCATGGTGTAGCATCCCCTCTTCTTTTTAACACAGAGTGGAGGCATCTGAGCATTGATGAGACAGGTTTTTTGAGTTTAGCCATTGGAATTTGATCCCACTCTTGTTTAATACAGACTTCCAGCTGCTGGAGAGTTTTGGGTCTCCTTTGACGGACTTTTCGTTTAATTATGCGCCAGATGTTCTCAATCAGTAAAAGATCAGGACTGCAGGTAGGCCAGTTCAGCACACAGACTTTTCTACTACAAAGCCATGCTATTGTAATTGCTGCAGTATGCGGTTTTGCATTGTCCTGCTGAAATACACAAGGCCTTCCCTGGAATAGATGTCGTCTGGAGGGGAGCATATGTTGCTCTAAAACCTTTATATACCTTTCAGCATTCGTGGTGCTTTTTAAAACATGCAAGTGTCCCACATCATATGCACTAATGCATCCCCATACCATCAGAGATGCTGGCTTTTGAACTGAATGCTGATAACAGGAGGGGTGGTATTTCTCCTCTTTAGCCCGGAGGACACGACGCCCATCATTTCCAACAAGAATGTCAAATTTGGACTCGTCTGACCACAGGACACTTTGCCACTCTACTACAGTCCATTTTAAATGAGCCTTGGCCCACAGAACACGGCAGCGCTTGTGGATCATGCTCAACAATGGCTTCCTTTTTGCATGATAGAGTTTTAGGTGGCATCTGTGGATGGCATGGCAGACTGTATTTACAGACAGTGGTTTCTTGAAGTATTCTTGGGCCCATTTAGTAATGTCAATGACAGAATCATGTCGGTGAGTGATACAGTGGCGTCTTAGGGCCCAAAGATCATGGGCATCCAGTAAAGGTCTTCTGCCTCGTCCCTTACGCACAGAGATTTTTCCAGTTTCTCTGAGTCTTTTGATGATGTTATGCATTGTCGATGATGAGACCTTCAAAGCCTTTGCAATTTGACGTTGAGGAACATTGTTTTCAAAGTATTCCACAATTTTTTTTACGCAAGCCTTCACAGGTTGGAGAGCCTCTGGCCATCTTCTGAGAGACTCAGCCTCTCAAAGACATCCCTTTTATAGCCAATCATGTTACACACCTGATTTCAGTTCACTTTAATACTTGCTAAATGTTCTTTCAGCTGATTCTCTTCTATATTAATTGCTTTTTCAGCCCTTTTTTGCCTGTGTCCCAACTTTTTTGAGACCAGTTGCAGCCAAAAATCTGAAATAAACTCATTTTGTGGATAAAAATGTAAAATGTCTCAGTTTCAACATTTGAAATGTTATCTATATTCTATTGTAAATAACATTTGTTCATGTGATCTGAAAGTCATTGCATTTTGATTTTATTCACAATTTACACTTCGTCTCAACTATTTCGGAATTGGGGTGGTACAAATCAACAGCAAACTGTTACAGGAAATTTTCAAATGGCTTCCAGATCTTACAATGTATGTTCAATAAAATTGCGGCGTCTGAAAATATGATTCAGACTTTATTTTCCAAAATGCCCGCGTTAACTGTGGACAGCCTGAGCTGTTTTTCTCCTGAGCTCTTTGTTTGTATTTCTCACCTTGCTTCCTATTGTGCTTGTTTCCCCCAACTCTTAGGTGACCACTTCTTCACATTACTGGTCCTACCGGCACTTTTTGGGCTGTTTTTCATTTTTCTGCTGTACAGGTGTGAGTAGTGGGTTGATTTTCAGTGTCAGATTCGCACGACATTTCTTTCCAGTGGTTCTTTTCAAGGGAGCCCGCATTGACATGCAATTACTTTTGTAGCCACTGGAAGGCACTCTACTCCGTGTTTCCATTATGGTGCCATGAGAAAGTTCCCGATGTGACCAACAGCAAACTGCTCTTGCAAATACAGGTGAGAGCGGTGCGGGTTGCGCTTGACTTTTGTGAGCTCTGATGTTAAATGTAAATGAAACTAGATCGTACTTTTGTTTGTTTGTATATCTTTACAGACTCCCATTTCGACATGGCCCAGCTGCAAAATGGAGTCCGATCCTGAACTCTGTCTACTGGAGTTGGTCGAAGCCCTTCCCCTTGAGAGAGAGCCCGGTGACGGGGAGAGGGAGCGGACCGAAGAGCTGGAGGAAGAAGGAGAGGGAGGGGGCAGTATGAAGGAGTTAGTGGGGAGAAAATCAGAGGAGTGTTACAAACAGGAACGCTCAAATGCCATCGAGGAGGGGTCTCAGTTCTACTCGGACTACGAGAAGCACTTCATGCCCTCTCCCGTGGAGGTGCTGTGCGGAGCCAGCTGATTTGAACTGCAGTGGGAAGGAAGGGGTGTTGATGCATGAGGAGGTGAAGGGTGGGGTAGAGTGATGAACTGGAGTCTATGGAATGTAGCTATACATCTTCCAAGCGACATTTGCCAGAGATTTTCTTACAGGAAATCATTGTGAGTGGGTCCGCAGATCATCTGCTTGGTCAGTGAGGGTGTGTTCAAGTTTCATCAGTGTCTAACTGGTGTGTCATTTGTGTTCATGTGTGGATGCATTTGTAGAGAGAGAGAGGGAAAGTCAGAGAGAGAAACTCAACCAAGAGCATTATCCATCCATCCATCCATCCATCCATCCATCCATCCATCCATCATCTATACCGCTGCTTCCTCAATAGGGTTGCAGGGGAGCTGGAGCCCACCCCAACTGACTATGGGCGAAGGGCAGGAACGTGCGCTGGACAGCTCACCAATCCACTGCAGGGCTCACAAACCATTCACCCCCACATTAATATCTGTGGGTAATATGGAGTCTCCAATCAGCATGACATGTATGTTTTTGGACTGTGGGAGGAAACCAGAAGACCTGATGGAATCCCACACGAACACAGGGAGAACACGCAAACTCTACAGAAAGGCCCAAGGCCAGATTCGAACCCACAACCTTCTTGTTTTGAGGTGGCAGTGCTACCCACTGTGGTAGCACTGTGCATTCTCAAAACAAGACATATCTGGCGTTGATGTACAAGTAGATTCAGGCACAATGATATCCAGCGCATGAATTCAATGGGACTTATTGATTTTACACGCTCAGAACATTGTATGTGATGTGATGAGATGTTGCCGCCTCAAAGTGTGGGTGGGAAAACTGCCAGCTCATCCAGTGTCTAATAAGCTAAGATTTGCTTTCAGTGCTTCTGTATGGAGAGATTACACATGCCATACCTAACTTGTGTAATGTGCACTGAATGCTACCAGCATTTCTACCTCTAATATTTTATGGATTGTAATTGTTGTTAGATTTTATTTAGTTGGAAATATGAACTGTGGAGCATATAGTTTAAATACACGTTTTTGTGCATAAAGCTCCATAAAGACTTTGGGAGCTGGATTTAACTTGTAGTGAGGTGAAAATTTTGAATAATTACATGACTTGAAACAGCCGGCGATTGTAATCATGATTTGGTACGAAAGCATCATCCAGGAAAGGCCTAGTCCTTCAGGAGCAATGTTGGGCTGAAGATCACCTATTTGCTCACAAATGCATGAGAAGATCATTGAAGTTTAAAAGCATTTCTCCTCAAGGACAGATTTGAAGGGATTAGGATATTACAGCATTTGAGGTGCATAAAATTATTAAATAATTCAAGTATTCTGGAGGAATTTCTGTGTGTAAAGGGCAAGGGTGGAAGCTTAAGATGAATATCTGTGATCTCAGATCACTTAGACAGAACTGCTCCAAGAACTGTCATTTATCTGTAAGTGACACAACCACATAGTCTTAAGATTACATTTGCAAACCTTTGTCAAGTACCACAATATGTAGTTAGGTCCACAAATGGCAGTTTAAACTTTACTGCGCAGAAAAGAAACCTCATGTTAATGTTGTAAAGAAGCGCCGTTGACTTCTCTGGGCTCGAAGTCATCTGCAACGGACCAACACACAGCGGAAATGTGTATTGTGGTCAGATGAATGGATATTTCTGGTCTTTTTTTGGAGGAAATGGACACTATGCTTCAAACCAAAAAAGAAAACAGTCTGGATGGTCCTTACCAGCAATACTTTCAAAGGTCACGCTGACATGATACAGAGTAGTGGCGCAGATGCTGGACAGGCTCGCCTGCTTTGTCAGCTTGTCCCCAATAGAGCATGTGTGGTGCCTTTTGAAGTGCAAAATGTGACAATGAAAGCCCCGCACTATTGCACACCTCAGGACTTGTTTGCTGGAGGAACGGGACAAAATTAAACCTGAAGCCTTTGGTTTCCTCAGTCCACATAAGTTTATTAAGTGTTGTGAAAAGAAATGGCAACTTTACAAAGAGGGAAATAATTTATCTTCTCAACTTTTTTTTGAAATATGTTGTAAGAATCAAAATTTGAATGAGTGCTTATTTTGAAAAATCAATAAAATTTGTGTGGTAAATCATCAAATAATATGTTGTTTTCAAAGAATTTACAAGTCACTACTTTCAGTTTTAAAATGAAAATACACATGATACCCATGAATGAACCCTGTTGTGTGTTGACAGTTTTGAGGAATGTAGAGAAAATGAGGCAACAAATAATTCACCTGTGCTAATGTGTATTGTGTACACTGCATGTGTTGTGGTGATTATAGCGTGGGGCTAGCTGGAACATGATGTGGGGGGCTAGTTGGAACATGTTCCGACAAACCCCGCTGTTCATCACAAGTAGACTGGTACATGTTACTGCACTTATGCTCAAAACTGATCATATGAAATAGCTTTCTGTTCTTAAATAGGCCTGACCAAAAAGCACAGCCACTATAAGAAACCCTGATTTTTTCTTTATTTCTTAGCAAAATTGTCTTCAATTTTGATGAAGTTCTATATTTTTTAGAATGAATTTAGGAATAAATAAGTTCTTATATTTTATGTTGTCAGTATGTTTAATTAAATAGATAACTAAACTGCTGAGATCTAATGATTTTTTAGTGTCCAACTGCAGATCAACCCTTATAAAAATGTACTATAGTTAACTAAAGTTTACTACAGTAAAATTGATGTAAACTATAGTAAACTACACTTTACTACCGTAAACTATAGTTTGTTGCAAATATACTATAGTAATTGAATATCATTGCTATAGTTTACTATAGTAGAGTTTGACTTTTGTGATTTACTTTAGCATCACTATAGTAAACTACAGTTACTATAGTATATCTATGGTAATTCCGCAAAAATACCATAGTTACTATAGAAAACTATAGTATTTTTATTGTCGTATTTTGTGGTAATTTTTCATAAGGGAAGACTTGCCTAGGGCATGTAGGAACACTCAAGAATTATGTGGGTGAGGCACATTCAAATTTTGGTAGTTTAAGGTCCTTGATTATTCCTCAACACATACATTTTCATCAGGACCACTCCCAATGAGGAAAAAGTGTCAAAATTAGACCATATGTCAAGATAATTCACGATTTTCCCTTCACTAACTTAGGTGTTCCAACTTGCCCCATGGCATGTTCCGAGTCGGAACACCTCGACTCATATCACAAAGACTTATTTTTTTTATGAACCTCATTGAACATTGCTGAACTTTATTGCTAGGATTGTTGTACACATAGATATGTATAAAAAATAACATGCAATAGAATTTTCAATATAACCATATTCTGAAAATAAGCATTTTTGTGAAATCTGTTCCAACTAACCCCCCTCTCCCCTATAGTCCGTTTTGTTTGGATATATGAATGTTCCGGTAGATAAGTCACTAGTCACAGCAGCAGAAGCTTTTTTTGTCGTGGAGCCGAGATGGAGTCACAGACGAACAACGAGTTTCATTCCCTCTCAGTATCGTACAGGATCTGGGGAAACTATGGGGAAACTACTCAGTACGTCGCTGTTCAGTCGCATACAATACACTTCTCTTTGATTGGCCAAATTGGAAAGCTGAACGGAAGCCGAAAAGGGTCAGGTAGGTAATAGTCAATACAGCATGCACCGCCCGCCTGGCCATCCCACTCCCAGCTTGTGAGATATGTAGACAAGGACCCGGGAGCGAAAAAAGCAGCGGCATTTTCAGCTTGAACGAGACCAGAATTAAAATAGCCCAGCATTTTTTGCATGAATCATTTACAGTGCGTCAACCTCTTCGGAAGAACCACAACGGAACGGATTATACGTGTTTAATATTCGGCGTGATCAGGTAATTATTGTCGCGGCATGATCAACATTGAAGTAAAGGTTGGTTGCTAGCATTAGGTAACTGTGAACAGCTAACCTCACAGGATGGCACAAGCAGTGGATCTCATTTGCAGGATTTAAAAACATTAGTCCTCGTTTATCGTTTGGATTCATGCCTGCTGATGTTCTTCATTGGTTGATTTCATTCGCAGTCATATGTATGTTTAGCGTGACCGATGGCTTTGCATTGCTACTTATCAAGCTTTCAATTTCAGCTGTTTTGCAGCTGATAGTCAGCAACGTTAGCCAAGAGGCTAAGTTGCTACCTGTTTTAACAAGGGAAACGCGGCTGCTTCGGCCTTGGCCAACGCCAAAGCCGGGGACTGTTAGTGCTTCCCTCACCAATCATGCTGTATAACGTGGATCAACTTGCTCCGATCTTACAGTCGCTGACTGATGAACATCGGCAGTCATTCTCGCCAGTTCAGAATAGTACAAATCCTGCACGTTTTGTACTATATTGTAAGAATAGGCAAGTCGCGGTTGCCTTCGGATATCCGATGGTTTCCCAGAGAATCTGCGCCGTGAACAGTGGAATATAGCTGGACGATGAAGGGGGGTTGGGCTAATCTGCTGAAAACATTCTGCTGAAAAACTGCAAACATCAATACTTTCCTTCATAATTTCATTATTTATTAATATTCTTTTTTCTTTACGATCATGTTGATCTGAGAATATAGAGATCAAAGAGAAGTAACTCGCACTCACGCACATCACAGGGATCCAAGGGATAGTGACTAGCACTCACACAGACTACAAAGATAACTTTGCTCACAAGCATGCTAATTGGCCAATTTTTTAAAAAATGAGGAATTATGTCATGAAGTATTAGGATATTCGATACTATGAAGCAGATAAATGTTAGAATTCGTCATGTTGAAGTATTTTTGCGGCCATTCAAGACAATTCAGCAGAATCCGAATTCTGCTGAAAACTAATTACCAAAGTTCATCATCAAAATTTGCTAACTAATTCCTATTTTTTTTTTCAACAACTCAAATACATCTCAAGAATAAATGGTGACAATTTCATCACAATATATGAAGAAGTAAAGAAGTTATGAAGGAAAGTATTGATGGTTGTGGTTTTTCAGCAGAATGTTTTCAGCTGATTAGCCCTACCCAGTCTTGCGTCCTTGCTCGTGTTCTAACAGTGCTCGCTGAGTAGCTGGCCGCATGGCTTTGTGTACAGCTGGATACATCTGTATTTGTAACGCTGAAATCTGGGTTTTGGCAGTTTTCACACAAGAGGGGTTTGGGTACTACTTACACTCATTGTACTTGCATGTTCCGCAGTCGTGAGTCGATAGCGCCAGTGAGTACAGGAAACATTTGTCTGATCATCCTTAGAATTGAGTGTCTTAAAGGTCCCCTATTATGTCACCAGGTGCACAGCTAATTAGTCATTACAAGCCATTTCAAAAATCTTTTCCCTTTTGACATCACATGGGGAAGTAACCAACCAGAGGCAAGAAGAACTGATCACCTTCAGCCAAGCAGTCAATCAGATTTCATTATTCTGGTTGGTCACTCCCCCTTGTGATGTCAGGTAGGGGAGACTTTGAACTGGCTTATAATGGCTAATTAGCTGTGCACTTGGTGGCATAATAGGGGACCTTTAAGCCGCTCTCGCACTGGATGCAAAACGCGTGTATTCATGTCTTTGCATTGACTTTGAATGTAATCTGTCGTGTGAAAAATTCATTTCGCGTCTGGTGTGAAAGCAGCTTTAGGGTTACGAGTCGCTCTGAGACCCTGTCACTCCGTGGTGTGTGTGCACTGGCTGTAAGCCTGCTCGCGGTCACCTCGCACTGACGGACTATTGACACCGGTGTAAGTCTAAAGACACACTTCACGTGCTTGGCGCGATGCTTTGGTCAAGATCGGAATTGTAAGCTAATTTTAAGCCCACTGGCCGCAGTGCTTGGTGCATCCCAAAATTCACCAGCCAGTTAAAACAGAGTATGACCTCAATGTTATGCATGGCCTGGAGTTTTCTTTCCAAAAGATCCCAAATTGGTATTTCGATTGCAATGTTTTAAGCCAAATTTAATCAATATTACAAACGGGAAGCTTTGGCTTGCTGTAACGTGGCCACGTGCGCTCATGGAGAGCCCTCTCTCTTTCACCCCATCCTGAGATCAACTTATACTTAAATTTCAAGAAGAGATAATGGCTGCGTAAACTCAGGAAGAAGTTATTTGCAATTCAGCAGGTGAGAGAGGGGCTATCTTCCTCGAGAGCACAAGGTGTGACGGCACCAATTTCCCTGGACCCAAGTGGTTAGAATAGAGGTGGGGTGACAGCATGTGTACATAGGACTGTTGCGGATGGATAGTACCGGAATGGAATGCCTGTCACACTCAATGTGGCATCCACACAAAGCAAGTGAGCCATAGCACTGAGACCGAAAAGTTGGAGTTATTCCAAACCGGCCCCAGGTAAAACTTGCCTCTAGATGGCGGCTGGTGTTAATTTTGTCCGATTTTGGAACAGAGGATTTCTGCGCTTTGGTTTGCGTAATTTACCAAGATGTCTTCAACAAAGACTGACAAGAAAGCGAGATGTGCATTTTCACCATCGGAGCAAGGTTGTCGGCTTGCGGAATTTGTTGGCAATGAATGTTCTGTTGTTTAGCTCTGTCCCTTACTCTCTGGTTAGATCACTAAAGCCCTGTTCCACTCCTGGCCTGTACCCCCTCTTCCTGCAGTCTCAGATGGAATGCCTTACATCTCTAAATCTGTCACTATCCTTTCCCTCAGGTGTACACTCTACGTTTCTACTTAGTTAAGCATCTTGGATGTAACCTGCTCAACCCATTTGAATTGCTGTGATGGATTTAGGCTGTGGGGTATTGTCATCACGCATGGTGTCCATCTGTCTCTCCGTCTGTCTGTCCATGTACAGTTGATTCCGTGCGATAACTGAAAAACGCCATCACCGGTCTTCACGATTTTTGGTGAGGACATCGGGATAGAACTACTACACAAGCCAATCGATTTTGGTCGTGATCCAAAATCAAATGTGGCTGCCAGAGCCGCCATCTTGAATTTCCATTTTGTGCAATAACTGAAAAACGCCATCACCGATCATCACAATTTTTTGCGAGGACATCGGGGTGCAGTTACTACATAAGCTTATCGATTTCAGTCGCGATCCAAAATCAAATATGGCTGCCACTGATGTGATTACTCCTTGAGAGATGAAATTCAGCAAGCACCATTCCTCAGCTGTACAATTGCCTCTTTGTTCAATCTCTCTTTCAGCAAACAAATCTTCACTGTTGCTGGTGTGGAGACTTTAATACGATAGGTACACGTGCTTCAACTATGCACGGGGCTGAGGGGTCCCGCCCGCGTTAGCACGGCTATTTTTTTTTATTACAATACCATTATGTTTCTTTTACCTTTTGCACATCACTGGCCTTCAGAAAATGGCCCTTCTCTCTATAGCTGGGCTTTCCAATTGTACTGCATTTTTTGCTACAATACAAGTGTTTTTCGCTCCTGAGTTGAGTTCGTTTTTTTTTTTTTGTTGTTGCCTTTAACTTATGATTTGGAGGATTTTGCCAATTGTTGTCTTATATGCAGTACTGTTACTTTGTGAAGCGTCTGTTTGGCAGTTATTCCTAAAAGTCATCATCTAAATGAAATGTTGTTGAATGAATTTACAGTGTTTGTTTGTTTTTTTGTTTTTTTTTTTTTTTTTTTTGATAAGCTTCCAGCATGGAGTGGCAGCCGGATGAACAGGGCCTACAGCAGGTTCTCCAACTCCTAAAGGACTCACAGTCACCGAACACCGCGACCCAGAGGGCCGTGCAAGAAGTATCCTTACAGCTCCAGTGGCTGGGGGATGTCTATCTGTGTTTGTGTGGGATTAGTGAAGATCCTGAATGAAGACATTTGGTTTTAGGGCTAGATTTTATGAGCAGTTGGATATGGGTGGGAGGGTATTGATGAGTTGCTGTGTTACGGATCCTGACTCCCCCATCTTGATTTACCAATGACACTTTCTTGTTAACTCACCTGTAATGTTTCTGTTGCGCTGTTGTTACAGTGGGGGTGACTGATTGTATTGCTGCATCTCATGCCAACATGGTTTGAGTGCTATGATTCTGTTTGCATTTGAATAGCACCACTACAAAACTGGAGCTCAGTAATGGGGTACTTCAGTGTATCTTCCTGTCTGTGCCCCTGGAGGCGGGACTATCCTGCCTAAACATTGCCAAAATTGACTTTTTAATGATTCTTCTGTTTGGTGGGTATAATGGCTCAGTTCTTTGTTTTACATTAAGAGTATATGCATTGGTTCTGTAGATTTTTTTCATTGGAAAGGATAACTAAATTTTTGGATGTAATTTGTATAAATTTGATCTCCTCGGTGAAGGAGCCATTTGCAAACTGACAGGGATACACTGAAGGTTTTGTTCATGCTCATGGCAAGCTGATATTGTTAAATAGTCTATATATGAGCGCCCCTCTTGTACATGCTTAATTCAAGGTTAGGACATTCCTTATTGATTCGGAGTTATTCAACGGAGGATCTGTTATAGTTTATGGCCTGTTGTGTGTGATGACGGGGTTTGTGCTCGATCGTGTTTTGTCGGCATTGCTGTTTTTGTGATGTCCTTCTCCTGAACGCTGTTCCTAGAAACTGGAACAGCTTAATCAGTATCCTGATTTCAACAACTATCTCATCTTTGTCCTCACAAGCCTGAAATCGGAAGGTAAGGCGGTGTATTTGCTGCTCGTTTCAGTGCATGCTCATGTATAGTTCTGCCACTGCTGCAAAAAATGTGTTTTCTGTTCAGATTTATCCGCAAATTATGCAATTTGTTGCATGGATCATCAACAAAAAGCCATTGTAAGTTGTTTGTATCCTGACTACGTGACTCCTGGTCATTGATGGATAGGTTTTTGCACTCAAAATACTTTTATTTCCTGTGTGGAGTTGTGGAGGTGTTGTTAAGATGGCAGAAAAACCTCTGAAATCGAGACTGGGGCAGCTTGTGGCCCTTTGTAGCCACAACTAGATCAGCGCTGTCGTTGGGCCCTTGAGAGAGGCTCTTAACCTCTCTTGGCTCCTGGGAGGTTGGCCCTTGCTTTGTCTGATCAACTGTGAGCCAGTATGGATAAAGGCGTCCGCTAAAGAAGATGCATAACGTGAAGAAGCTCTTGATTAGAGCCTTGAAAATCTCAACTACTGGCTCTTGCTGGATGTCATCTGTTTCTGACGTCCTACCTCCAGCTCCGTTCTTTGGTGTTGTCTTTTATGTGGCCGTTTTCGTCAGATCGCCAGATGTGTAATTTTGGTCCCAGCATTAAAAGGTTTTTCTAACTTTGGACCTGATATTTTTTATTTAGTTTTAGAATGGTGAAGGGGCGAAGGGTGGGGGAGTGGAGGATTTTGAGTGGACATTTTAAAAAGTTGAAGCGTTTGGTAATGTGGCAGGTCAGTCTGGTAATGGCGGATGCCGGTGGTTTTGGTTGCTGGCGGTTTCAGTTGGGCTTTTAGTCCAACTATTTGCTGTCTCGCGTTTCCTCAACACTGAGCGTGTAATCAATCTTACTGATGGAAACAATCTCCCAGTGCCGACTGGGACCCACCCGGGGTGGTTGGGAATGCTTGGGGGGGGGGTGTTTATTGGCATTTTCTGAAATACCAGGATGAAGAAAGCTGAAAGAAGGTGGCTCATGGGCTTAAACTAAGACTTTTTCATATTTTATCATATTTCCTCTTTTTTGTTGTCTAATGTACTCTTTATTAAGTGTTTTACTCTTTATTAAGTCACCACTGCGCCATTCTTCACTTACCACTTCCTAACCACATACTTCCCTCCTTATCCATCTTTCCATCTCTCTCCTCTCATCCCTCTGTTCTACTCTCTGTTTTCTCTTCCCTTTATTGCTCTGATGTCTGCTCCTCACTGTCTCAAACTCCTTTTTTCTCCTCCCTCTCATTTCTGTCCTCCTATTTTGCCCTCCCTGTTTTCTCGCTTCCCTCTACCTCACTCCCTCACTCCGTCTGTCTTCCCTCTCTCCTCCCTCTGCTTGCTTTTGCCTTCTTCCTCTCCCTGTCCCTCTCTCTCTTCTCTCTCTCTCTCTCTCTCTCTCTCTCTCTCTCTCTCTCGATTCAATTCAGTTCAAAAGAGCTTTATTTGCATGAAAGTAAACTTGTAAGCAGTGGTAAACATAAATGACAAACAAAACTCACAATAACATGTACTAATTGACAAATGCACACACATGAACATTTGAATCTATCATAATAAAAACAGTGATAATAATTGTTTTGTATAAAATTGAACAAATATGGAACAAAGTGAACACAGTGAGTGCAGCATAGCATTCTGTGATTTAGCCCACACCTTCTCTTGTTGTGTGGCAGGCAGAGACGAATTGTGCTGCTTCCTCTATTGTGTTACGGTCTTCACCTGGAAGGATTTTTAATTTATTTGGATCTGGTTGATTTTGAAATTTGTTTATGTTGACACTGAATTTGGGAAAATATTGATTTCGGATCAGTTCATATTTGGAGCAGGAAAGTAAAAAGTGGGTCTCTGTTTCGACCTCTGCCCGGGCGCAGTGAGCACATGGCGTCTCTCTCGCTCTCGCTCTCTCTCTCGCTCTCTCTCTCAGTTCAATTCACAAGGCTCTGTTGACATGACTGCATGCAATACAACGTTGTCAAAGTGTGTTAACACAAACTGTACATTAATAAATTATAACTATGCAAAAGGGCATGGAGAACAAGAAGGGCTATGTAACATTGCATATAAACATACAACAAATGAGTTATCAATGAATAAACATTAATTATTCTCTTTCTACCTCTCTCTCACGTACACACACACTCACACACACAGATGAGCCCACACGCTCCCTTAGTGGTCTCATACTGAAGAATAACGTAAAGGCTCACTACCAGAACTTTCCGCCGCCGGTTGCCGACTTCATCAAGCGCGAGTGTCTGAACAACATCGGCGACCCGTCACCGCTCATCCGCGCAACCATCGGTAAGACCTGTCTGTCTGTCAGTCTCTCAGTCCGTCTGTCTGGGCTCCTGTTTCTTTGCTCTGTGTGTGTCCCGCTACTGTGGAAATTCTTTATCGAAGTTGCTCTGTTCTTCAAGTAGGTTCACTGCTTTCTTTTTTCCTCCCTTATCTCTCCTCTCTTCCTCCCTCTCTCTCTTCCTCCCTCCCTCCCTCTCCCCCTCTCCGCTCTCTCCTGTCGCTTCTCAGGTATTCTCATCACGACGATCGCCTCTAAAGGGGAACTGCAGGCCTGGCCTGATCTACTGCCTCAGCTCTGCAACCTGCTCAACTCTGAGGATTACAATACGTGTGAGGTGTGTGAACACGCCCCAACACACTGCCCCTCTCAACTCGTCTGCCTGAACTCACACAAAACGCAATAATATAAGGAACCAACCTGATGGAGCCGTCGCCAAACGCATCCATCGCCTCCAAATTTACTGTAAAACCTGGATGTGAAGGGACGCTCCATCATGCTACGTGCTAACCTTGCGATTACAATGAATACAAGACTATGGACAACGTGCTAATAATGGCTTTATTTTAAGCCTGGTCCATTGACTTCTATTAATTTTCATCTCAGCATCTCAGGATTAGTATGTAAAGCACTTTTAAAGTGAGTCTAGTTCTTTTTCTGGTTCAGAACACCAGTTCTTGGCGGTCTGCACATCGTTTGTTTTGTATCTGATTATTGACCAGCAGCCTTACATAGAGCACAAGGCTCTCCTTTTCAGCAGTAAAGCTTTGTCTCCACGAAGTGCCTTATTGGTTGGAAGCAGCCTCCAATATTAATGTCAGGCATGATAAATCATCTGAAGGAATGCATCACTTCAGGGATCTATTGGTTGTCTTGGCCTTGATTGATCTCTCTGTGTGTGACTGTTTCTGTTTCATCCATTCAGTTGGGTTACTGGCGACTACCAATATGATTTACTCTCTCCGCGAATCAACTGAAACTATAACTTGAAGATAATTATGAAGCACAATACACACGGATGGCTGGAGAGTGCTGGTTCTGTCTCATCCATTCCTCTGTGTGCAACTATTCATGTCTGTCCCTGTTTAAATATAGATACTGGCAGCATCCAACATGAATTTCTCATGCAGTAAATTCACTGATTACGGATTACAGTACGCATTGCTTGTAACTAGTAACATATGTTGGGTTTTTTAGTAGATATTCTGATCCATCTCTCTGAGTTCAACTGCTTCTTACTTTTACAACCCCCCCCCATTTTTTTGTGGTACAGGGCTCGTTCGGCGCCCTGCAGAAGATCTGTGAGGATTCCTCGGAGCTCCTGGACAGCGATGCCCTGAATCGGCCGCTCAACATCATGATCCCCAAATTCCTGCAGTTCTTCAAGCACTGCAGCCCCAAGATCAGGTGACGGAGGGGCTGTCCATTCTGTAGCTCTGTCGCTCTGTCTCTCGCTCCTGCTGTTAGTCAGGTCAACTTAAAATTTATTAGTTATTGCACATTTACAGCTATTGACATCAGTTTACATGAATCCAGTGATTTGTCCTCCTTGGACAAGTGATATTCACTGAGGTTAAGCCTATTCTATGATCTACTTGAAAATATAAAATAATAGAAGGGCGACAACTCTAATGCAAAGCTCCTCACGGGGACGAAGCGACACGAAATACAGACACTGTCAGGAGCTCCTGCGGGGAAGCCTAATCTATTTTTAGCTGGAGGTCGTTTGATTGTTGTACTCACCTCTCGCGCACTTGCCCTCGGTGAATATCACTGTTTACCATGATCGGTGGAGCTCGCTTTGACCAGTCAAGAGAACAAATACATCATATAATAATCACTGTTGACCAAAGTGCTGAACAGGCTTAAAATATTGTAATAAATGAATATGAACGTAAATGACAAAGAAGAACCAAAGATAAACAATAAATATAATGTTTAATAAAAGAATTGCAGCACAACAGACTCAGGGTGTCAAACACAGCTTGAATTGAATGTTAAGGAAAAGAGGTGAGTCTTCAGCTATGACTTAAATGTTGCCGTGTGACGTCCTGTGGAGGCGTTGGGTCAGAAGTCGGGAAGTTAAATTCTTGACGTGTTTCTCCCACAAATGAACCCATGATATGACTTGTTGGATCTACCTCTTGGTTGAAGAACTGTGGAGCTGAAGTCCAGGCGACTGGAACAGGATACTGTGGAGGATTTGTCTTTCCCAGCCTGTGTATTATCCTGCTGGTGCTCACCGCTCTGTCTCAGAGCCTCGTCTTCCTCTCTCCGCAGGTCGCACGCCATCGCCTGCGTCAACCAGTTCATCATCAGCCGAGCCCAGGCCCTGATGGACAACATCGACACCTTCATTGAGGTGAGGGCCGGCCCTGCTACTGCCCGGGGGGCGGGATGGAGCGGGGCTGAATTACAGAAGGGAGGGTTGGGGGCGGAGCAGATGGGTGGAGCTCGGGTTAGATTGTGGGTTTATGGATGGGACTTTAATGTATGTGTGTGTGTGTGTGTGTGTGTGTCCTCTGCAGAGCCTGTTTGCGCTGGCGGCAGATGAGGACTCGGAGGTGAGGAAGAATGTGTGTCGTGCTCTGGTCATGCTGCTGGAGGTGCGGATAGACCGGCTCATACCGCACATGCACAGCATCATACAGGTGAGCCTCTCGCCGCACACTTTCCCCACCTTTCTCTCTCTCTCTCTCTCTCTCTCCCCCCCCCCATAGAGGTGAGCTGCGTTCTGCATCCTCTGTTACATTAAATCGCTCTCTCTCTCCTTTGCATTCTCAATTTTGTCTACTTTTTGACAAGGTGTTTTCTATGTAGATTTTATATGAACTTGTACGAATGATAAATGTTCTAGCACACTTATTGTAAATGTTTCCCTTAAAATGGAAAGTGAATTTACCCTTCTCTTCTGAATCTATTACTTCTGTGATTTTAATTTCTTTCTTTCTCTCTCCCTCTCTCCCTCTCTCTCTCTCTCTCTCTCTCAGTACATGCTCCAGCGCACTCAGGACCCTGATGAGAATGTGGCGCTGGAGGCCTGTGAGTTCTGGCTCACTCTGGCAGAGCAGCCCATCTGTAAGGAGGGCCTGTCCGGGCACCTGGTGCAGTGAGTGTCTGCCGCAATCCCTCCATCTCTACCTTTATCTCTCCCTCTATCCCCCCTCCATCTCTTCCTCTGTCTCCCCTCTATCTCTCCCTCCATCTCCCCTCCATCTCCTCCTCTGTATTCCCTCTCCTGCAAAATCTCACCCTGGCACTAAGCTCCACCATCCAGAGCTCCTCCCACAAACCCCGCCGTCGACGCAACCAACCGCTAAGCTCCTCACCTGAGTGACACATTCCCCAGGGCCCCTCCCCTTCCCACTGCTCACCCCCCAGAGTATCGCTCTGCTGTGACTGTCTCCGTATCGTGCTTGGAGAGGAACGGGGCAGACAGTGGGTTGACCTGAAAACACACATCCCCAACACCACCCACCCCACCCCTCCCCTCCCCTCCCCTCCCCTCCAATCGTCTGACTTGGCCGCCTTCCTAAACTCCACTCTTCTTCCTCAATGCCTTGTCAGCTACAATCAAATTAACACCCTCTTAAATACCGCAGCTGACTTCATCTACAGTAAATCACTTTTAATGGGCTGTTGAACTATTAGAGCTACCGAAATGCCCTTTCGATATTCGCCCATTGGAAAGAGCAGCTTGCTGGGAGAAATTTTCTTCCTGAACTTTAAGGTCTTTTAGAATGCAGAGGTGTTTATTATCCCCCGCCACACAAAGTGGCCGGGGATATTGATTTGACCTCCGTGCGTCCGTCCGTGCGTCCGTCTGGGATAAAGGGGAACAACTTTTCACAAGAAATATTCGCGATAGGATAACCAAATTTGGTGTGTAGCTTAAGACCATAAAGACCTTGATCGAGTTCGAAAATGAGACACGCGTGATTATTTTTCCCGGAGTTATTGCCCTTGATTCACTTTTTTTAACTCTGTTCACGGTATATGTAAAGGGGAACAACTTTTCATGGGAAATATTCCTGATAGGATAACCAAATTTGGTGTGTAGCTTAAGACCATAAAGACCCTGATGGAGTTTGAAAATAAGAAGCACACTATTATTTTTCCCACAGTTATTGCCCTTGTGGCACTTCTGGGAGCCTCTGTTCATAGTATCTTTAAAGAAGACATTTTGGCGGGGGATGTTGTTGACCATGTCTACTTGTTTTTCTTTGTTGTTCCTTCTGTTTAGTACAAATAACTGAAATGGGCACAGGACAATGGGGGCTTTATTGGCTGTATTATGCTGCGTTTCCACCAAACGCAAAGCGAATCATTCGCGTGGCCAGATTATACGCAAAGTCAATACAAAGACGCGAATACACGCAAGAAGGTGCAAACTCTCTTCTATTTGCATCTTTGCATTGACTTTGAATGTAATCTGGCCGCGGGAATAAATCGTTTCGCGTTTGGAGGAAATGCGGCTTTAGGGGGCAGCCTTCAGCCAAGTAGCTGAGACTTTCGTCTGGGGTTCAGAAGTCTGGTTGCTCATGCCCCAGTGTGGCCAGAATAAAAGTTGTTCAGAATTGGGGCCGTTGAGCATGGCCCTTAACCCCTTATTGCACTAGGGGGGGTTGGTCCCTGCCTAATCTAATGAAATGGAACTTGTTTTTGATGGGAGAGCTGGCCGTGATGTATTTATATGGGTTTGGGTTTCTGATATCGCTGAAGACTCTGTGCGTTGAGGGTTAACACTGGTGGTTAAAGAAGCGGTGCTAACGTGCTAACGGTCCGTTTCTCTCCCCAGACTCATTCCAATTCTGGTCAATGGAATGAAGTACTCGGAGATCGACATCATCTTGCTAAAGGTTAGCGCCCCCCCTCCCTCTCAAAGCTATTTTTTTCTTCCCTTTTAAATCTTCCTCTCTTTTCTCACCCTCTTTATATCCTCTCACACTCCCCACACGTTCGTCTTCTCGGCTGTGATGACACACTCTGCTTTCACACTCCAGTCTGCTCTGTGATGCCTTATGAGGTATTCGTACCACCTGACCCACCGGATTCAACCGTCTCTCCGTTTCACATAAATAATTATGCTGAACGCGGCCATAGAAACGTGCCTTTTTCAGCTCTGCGCTAGGACGATAGCGGCAGCAGCTAGGGCTGATCTTCTGACCATTTGAGACCCAGGGGTTTAGTTGCTAACTAAGTTAGCTACTCACATAGTCCATTCTCAGTCCGTGGTTCCAACTATTAGTTATCATCTGTGCTTTTGGGAGACACACCCCTGAACATTCAGATTTAGTGTTCACTGGCTGAACTGCGCAAAACACCCAGTGGTGGTCTGCAGTCCTCGTTGAGGTGGAGGCAACGGTTCCAAATGGTGATTCTAAGATGGTGACCTGCTCCCTCCAGGAAGAATGTTCTCATGTTCTGGTGCGTTACGACCAGGGGTGTCCAGTCCACGGGGAGCCATAGTGTGCTTTCTGGTTCTTGATGCGTTTCAGTGCAAGTATTGCACATCAACCATTGGCTTGGCGAAAGGTCTTCACCTCGCACTGGAGACCTTAATGCCTGGTGATTATGACTGGTTTCTAGTAATAGCTGCATAAACTGGCCATCCTGGACCGGAATTCGACATCCCAGGTTTAGGCAGTGGCATTAGACTGTGTATCGTTAAACCTGGCCCTCACATCCAGCCTGGGTAATTAACATAAGCACTGATTGGCCAGACTGTCTTCACAGCTGATTTGTTGCTGAAGCAAGGTTGGACCCAGCTATGATTTGACTATCCATGGTTTAGGGCTGGAATTTGAGGAGAATATGGTGATTTGCATGGCTTAGATTCTGTCTCGGCGTTGTGGAGGCGTCCCATGATCCGATGTCTAATTTGGGTGGGGTCTTCTTGACTGCAGTTCTGAGGTTTTGGAGAGCTCTCGCTCACCAGCACCCTGTATTGGTTAGTTCTTTGATGACCACTGTTGTTGCCAAACCTGCAGGTGATGAACGTGTGTGATCTCCCAGCAGCCAAAACTAGGCTTCATCCATTGCAGCTGGCTTCAGTATATGTCATTCAGGCAATGTTTTCAATGCGAGACTGTTGTACAGTGGCCCAAAGGTGAAGACAGTAAGTTTGTCCCAGTAGACATTCATTCACTAGTTTTCGTTGTCTAATGTGTCACCACGTCCCACGTTTAAGCTATTTGCACGGTTCAGAATTGAGAAAGTGGGCGAGTTGAAAGCAGGCCATACGCACACTGGATGACTCGGACTCTGGCTGCAACTGTGCAAAATGGCGTTGCCCAAAAAACTGCACTTTCATACCAGGAAACTGCTTTCACCGAGTCCAGAGTCAATGGGTACAATGAGTGTTTCCTATATTTTTTTTTTTCCTACGGTCAGTGGTTAGCTCAGCTAGTAGATTTAGTTGTGGAGATGAGCATTGGCTTGACCCTGTATGTTTCGACTGAGGGTGTGTTTGACTGAGATCTTTAATTGGGGAGATTACAGCGAGGAGATTGTAGTTGAGGAAATTGAGTTGATGGGGGGGAGGGGGGGGGTGTAAGGTGGGCGGGACAGGGGACTGCTACCGTTAGGTGTGAAGTCTATCCCTCCTTGTTGGGTTGTTGGCTAAAAGTGGGGGCTTTTTCAATTTGCTGACTAATGCGTCCTCACGTCCGCTCTCTTCCTGTGACTCGAAAATTATTCCCTCTCCACCGTCATGGTGGATTTTACAGTCCTTTAAATGCACCTCAAGGAGACAAGGAGCAAGGAGAGAGGAGACTTCTGGAGGAGCTAAGAGTGTGGAAACGCAGGTTTATTGCTCGTGGAAGTCTTATCGAGTAGCGTGACATATAACAGCCGTAAGGATTTCTCATTTGGCATTTTTGGCTCCTCCATCCTTTGACTCCTCGCTGGGAGGAGTTTTAGATGCGTGGAAGAGACGTGCGTGAGAGTAGTAAGGAAATGCGTTAGCATCATGAAAAGCTCCCAGTGTGTTCAAAGCAGAGACCTGATGCACTCCTGCTTTTTACTTGCCAAAATCGTATTTCAGCAAGTACATCAGTTGGTTGCGTTAGACCTCTGTTTGTCTTTCAATTTTAGTTATGCACCCTTTCGCCATTTATCCTACAGCAGTCTTAACAAAACTTGGAGACATGTTAGCATGGGTTACTCGCCACAGACCTATACTTTAAGTTCCTATGTCAAAGGTCAAGGTCACACAAAAGGTTAAACACATTTTGATCCACAACTTCATTTTCAATTAAGCCAGAGACTCGAAACTAAGGCCATTCTTTTTGTCAACGCAATGATCTATCTTGTCACCTTTTTAAATTTCGATTTCGGCAAGTCGTCGTTCTAAGAACGACCTTTCATTTGTTTTTCGTTTAACCATTCCTGAATGCACCTTAAACTAGTGCGCTGTGTGTGTCTCATGACTGCTCATCGTCTGCCCATCCGTCTGCCAGGGGGACGTTGAGGAGGACGAGACTGTGCCTGACAGCGAACAGGACATCAAGCCGCGATTCCACAAGTCGCGCACCGTCACCCTGCAGCACGAGGGCGGGGACGGCGAGGAGGGGGAGGACATCGACGAAGACGAGGACGATGATGACGACACGCTGTCCGACTGGAACCTTCGTGAGTCCGAGAGAACACCCCATGTTTAACCCTTTCAGCCCCAGTAGTGCCATATGGCACTCTTGCGTGGCTGGCATTTTTTCCCAATAGTGCCATATGGCACTCTTTTTGTTATGTTTCTTTTAACAATCAGGAATAAGAAGAGACAGCCAGAAATTTAATTAGAATGTCATCAAAGGCCATGGGGACAAATAGCAGTGAGAACTGGACACTGGTGGGGGTGAAAGGGTTAATGTGTTTAGACTGGAAGGCTGCAGCCTCCACTGTAAACCTGATATGGTGGCTCGTAGAAGAGTACTGCATGAATCTGTTACTCAAAGTTGCTCGTATCCAAACGCCCACGTACAGTCGCAGTGTGAGATGCTAACGCTAAACAGCTCTTTAGATCAAATGGCGCTCTCACACCAGCACGCCGTCTGATCGTCACGTCAAACGATGCTGTAGATCTTCGTGGCTCATTCAGAAATGCCCACACGCACACAGTGTGAGATGCAACTGCTGGATGGCACTTAAGATGAACGTGTGCACACACGCTGTCGCACCATCTGATAGTCATGTTAAATAATACGGTAGATCTCTGTGCCTCACTGAAGACACCCTCATACACCCACAGTGTGAGATATTAGTGTTAAATGGTACTCTAAATCAAAAGCTCACTCACTTGATAAGTGGCTGTAGGTCTGTAGCTCAGTCTGTGACTTGTGTGCGTGATAATACCCTCACCTCTACCAAATCCCCACTCATTTCGCATTCATACGCTGGAGGTAGTGGTGAGCAGCTGAATAATAATAATAATAATATTATTAAGAAGAAGAAGACAGTTGGTCGCCCGTAGGTTGATATGTATCCCCGAACACCTTAAACAATCGCTCCCGAAATCTGACTTTACCTCACACCAGGTCCATGACAAATATGAAATGGATCCATAAAGAACTATGACCTGCAGAGTGCTCGTAAGAAATCTCTGTGGATGCGGCAGCAGACACAGCGTAACTATCACTGACCCACAGTATCCCCGACTCATCGTCCAGGGATGCAATAATGATGATAATAGTAGTAATGTGATGAGGTCCCTGATTTGCACCTTTCATACAAGATGGCTGAAAGTGCTATATGCCAGTAAAGAAATTATGAATAATTAAAAACTCAAAAAAAAGTTGGCAGCAAAATGCACGCTTTACAATAAAACAAAAGCCGACAATTAACCCTAGTTCTACCGGTTGCCGATATATAGAGGACCCACACTCGTTTCCCTGTGTGCTGGGCGTCGATATATTCCTCAGTTCAATTCAAATCGCTTTATTTGTCCCTGAGGGGCAATTTAAAAGGGCAAGACAGTAGCTTAAAAACAAGAAATAAAAACCACAAATAACCAACACAAGACAGCACACATTGCAACAGACAGCATAGATAAAAACACTCATGATAATAATAATTTATAAAGTGCCCAAGTTAGAGTGCATTGAGTTCATGTAGCTGCAGCAGTGACTGTAAGTGGGTGTTTGTGTGTGCAGGCGTGTGTGCGCCTATGTGTGGGCGCGTGTATGTGAGTGGTGGTGGTGGGCGGAGGGGGGGTTAGCGTTGAGCATTCAGGTGGACTTCCTCCTCTGTGTCCTGCAGCCTGGACAGCGTAGTCTGCGCCTGAGGGGAACCACTGGAACTCAGAAAAAAGAATGTGAGAAGGGTCCTGCAATATTTTGCGAGCTTGTTTTACAGGTTGCTGGTCACTGAGAATGGTGAGAGTCCGCACACGCTGCTCAATGATTTTTGAGCCAACCTTAACCACGTTCAGCAGGCGGTTTCTCTTCTGCAAGGTGATAGAGTGGAACCAGCATGTGAAGGAAAAGGTTATTTCATTTTCAATGAAGGCATAATAGAATATGGTGAGAATTTCCTTGTTAATCCCGAAAGATTTCAACTTCCTGAGTAGGTACTGTCTCTGATGGCACTTCTTTAGGATTTCCTCTGTGTTCGAGGAAAACCTCAGCAGGTTGTCAAAGATAGTTCCCAGATATTTGTACTCCTCCACAGTCTCTACTGGCTCACCCTGAATGATAGTGGTGACTGCCTCGGCCAACTCTCTCTGTTTTGGAGAAAAGGTCACAATCATCTCCTGGGTTTTATTTATGTTGCGCTCAAGGCAGGAGCTTCCACACCACTCCACAAAGTCCTGCAGGGCTGAGCTGTGATGTAGTGTGTGGCCAGAGAGCAGAGACAGGAGGACTGTGTCATCAGCAAATTTCACGAGGTGACTATGGCTGGGTGGATCTGCAGTCATCTGTGTAGAGGATGAACAGACATGGAGAGAGGACATAGCCTTGTGGAGAGCCAGTAGAGGTGAAGAGGGTGTCGGCCAAGATGTTGTTCATCAACACCCTCTGACCTGTGAGTGAGGAAGTTGATAATCCACAGAATGAGTTGGTGGTTGAGATGGAAGCATGTTATGAGTTTCTCAGCTAAAATGTGTGGCTGCATTGTGGTAAATGCTGAGGAGAAGTCTGCAAACAAGAGTCTGGCTGTGGTGTTGGGGATTTCCAGTTGCTTATGGATGGTATTGAGAATAAATGTGTTTGCATCATCAACACCTCTGCCAGCCCGGTAAGCAAACTGCAGCGGGTCCATCATCGAGTCAGTTATCTTAGTGATATGGTCTTTGATGATCCTCTCCATGGCCTTCATGACCAGGGAGGTGAGAGCCACAGGTTTAAGGTCGTTCAGGACCTTAGTGGTGCCCTTCTTGGGGATCGGAATCACTGTTGAGTGTTTCCATATCGCGGGGACTGTGCTGCTGATCAAAGAGCTCTGGAACAGATGCTGGAACACACCTCCCAGTTGCTCAGCACAGTGCCGCAGGGTCTGCCCACAGATGTTATCCGGTCCTGGAGCTGTTCTCATTTTGGTCCTTATGAGGGCTCTCACCACCTCAGCTGTGTTGATGGTGAAGGCGGAATCATCAGGTCTGAGTCAGGAGATGATGGATTCTAGCTGGGTGCTGCTGTCCTTTTCAAACCTGGTGAAGAAGGAGTTGAGGTCATTCGGGAGTGAAATGAGGCTGCTGCCTGCCACCTGGATGGGCTCCCGGCTGGTGGAGACAGAGTTCACTGCGGCCATGTTCTTGAGGCCCTTCCAAGCTGCGCGGAGGTTCCCTGCTTTAAAAGTCTGCTCCACTTTGTTTTTATATTTCAGCTTGGCAGATTTTATGGCTTGCTTGACCTCTCTGTTGACCTCCTTCTTCTCAGCTTCAGAACCAGTGAAAAATATTCTCTTTTTTTTATTCAGGATTTTTGCATATATCGTTCCCTGGTTGCTATTTCCCTGTTTGCCGGTCCTCGATGAGCATTAGCCTTGAGGCAGCACTCAGGTTAAAAAAGGTTAAAAACTAAAAGGGATTGCCAAAGTCCTGGAGAGCACACAAGATAAAGATGACATTATATGAATTAGACGCTGGCGCTCAAGAGTTCGGACTGTGGCCGTTTCCGATTCAGGTCGATCCGGTCCCTCAGTCCATCTGTCGCAGGTCTTTATGTCCTTTGTATGTGGCCTGCTGCTAGCCACTCTGGGTTAGCGTATGTTCGCTAATGCTGAAAGCGGAAAGGACAGCGATGCGGAGCCGAGCAGGTGTGTTTAGTGTAGGATGGAGAGGGGGAGCGAGTGCGTGACGAGGGGAGAGTGAGGCGTAGTGTAGGAGGCTGGATGTCAGCGGGGTGCTGTGATTAGAACCGCGGTGTCGTGATTCTGTTAAGCGTTTTTTTTTTTTCTTCTTCTCCGTAGTTCTCTGACTAATGCCCACGCGTTTGCGAAACTGTGGGAACGGTTTCATTTCAGTCACCCCAACCCATCCACCTCCCTCAATGAACTTATGGACTGGAGTGTGATTTATATGACGCAATGTAATTTGATATCATTAACGTTCCAGTTAGACCCCATTAATTTCATAAGCTTAGCAACATCTTTCAATTCATTTTGACCCCCCATTCATTTTGATGTTCAAACTAAAGTGAACCTCATAGTCAAATGCAGTTGCTGTATTCGAACCAGTGGAACTTCAGGTCTACTTTAAATTCTAGTGGAGATCCCACGGTTTCCAATGATCCCAAATATGTCCTGCTGAATTACAAGGAAATGTGTATAAAATGATGAAGATGATGAACATTTTACATTTGATGTAATGTTGTGGCCGTAGAAACATGGCATCCTGGGCTTGAATATTTCTCTCAATATATGTGTGATGTAGCTTCAGTGAAGTGCTGTAACCCGCAGATGGAATATATGTACGTGAAATGGTCTTACAATATCGAACTAGAGGCACTCCTAGAGTGCAAACCTCCGCCAAGGCAGCACAGTCCAAATCTTGGTGAGTGGGAGCGAAGTTCAGTTATCACATGTCATAGGATTTCAAGATGGCTGCCGTGGCGGCTATATTGTTTCACTGATTGCGGTCAAAATCAATAGGGTCCATCCCTGATGTAATAGAGACCCACCAAAAATTTCAGAAATATCCGTTCATGACTTTTTGAGTTATATTGTTCACAAACAAACAGATAAACAAACAACACCGATCACATAAACTCCTGCCAACTTCGTTTGGCGGAGGTAAAAATGCATTTTCTGACATTTAACCTCCTTAAGGGAAAATGTGAGTGAGAAGTCAGTTTGTGGGGTGATGCTCTTGTCTGTGGGACAGACTCGGAGGTGTAGTGGGGTGTCACTTAATAATTGCCCGCCCCTCCCCCTCTCTCCCTGCCGTAGGTAAGTGCTCGGCGGCGGCGCTGGATGTCCTGGCGAACGTGTTTCGGGACGAGCTCCTGCCCCACCTGCTGCCCCTGCTGAAGAGTCTGCTGTTCCACCCAGACTGGGTCATCAAGGAGTCCGGTATACTGGTGCTGGGAGCCATCGCTGAGGGTAAGGCCTGGATCTGCCGCTCTCTCTGTATCTCTTATTCTCTCTCGTATGCACCCTCTCAACTCTCAACTCTCTCTCACTTCCTGACCCCCTCACTTTCTTTTTTTGGCTCCCTCTTTCTCTCTCATATTCACTTTCACCCAATTTCTAACCTTCTCTTGTTTTCTCCCTCTCTCTCTCTATCTCTCACTCTGACTCTCTCTCACCCCCTTTCATTCCCTCTGTCTCCCACCTTCTTTCTCATTCTCTTTTACTATCCATCTCTCTTGATCACTGTCTCACTTTTTTTGCTCTCCATCTTGGTCTCACTCATTCCCTCCCTCTTTTTCCATTTGTCAGTTTCTTTAACTCTCTTTCTCTGTCACACTGTCTCTTAGACTCACATTCTTTTGCTCTCTCTCTCTTTCTCTCTCTCTCTCTCTCTCGATTTGTCTGTAATTTCCTGATGCTAAGCTGGCCCTGCTCATGACCAGGCTAACACCACCGTATCACACCACAGGTGTTAAACTGTATCACTCTGCACTGGGGCTAGCGGCGAGGTAATGAGTGTTTGTAATACGCTTGTCCAGCGTGATGGTCTGGGTCCAAGATGATTCAGGTGTGACCTGACGCTGGAGAAATAAATTTGGTTTCACATTTGCTGCCATCTCTTAGCCTGGATGCCCTGGAGTCATCATTAGGGCTCATCTCCTGGCTAGGAGATGGCACGAAGTGTGAAACCAAATTTATTTATTTATGTGGCGCCAAGTCTTAGCTGGGTTTTCGTAAGTCTGGAGCCATCTGAACCAGGTTTGAAAAGGGTCGTGATCGAGAGGACTAGTGTGCTGCTAACGCGAAACACAGCGAAGTTAGCATTGTCCTCCACTCTCAGCCCCATCCCATCTGTTCTCCATTAAGAAAGAGCTGGAAGGTGACTGCGTTTGAGTGGATCCATATGTGAAAGCTTCCCTAACGCTTACGGGAATTGTAGCCACATTGACTCAACGGTGTCTCGTAATCCTGTTGTTGGGATTCGGGGGAATTCCTGGTGGTCCTTCCAGACATGTAGGCCTCAGTTCATGAAACTTGAATTGAGTAAACGTGCTGATGTAGGATCAGTCAAGCCTTTGTTACTCATAGGGGTTGTAATGAGGAGGTGGGCAGGGAAAACTGGCCTGAGGTCAGTGGTCCTGCTTTTGTGGGCAGTCTACGGTGCCTCACTTGGGTAGCTAAAGGTGTCTTCTCTTGGTTGGGGTATGGGACAAAAACCTCACACTTGTTTAAATACCCGGAATTTCATCACATTTTGAAAATAAAGTACAGGACATGTTATGAACGATTTTTAAAAAAACAACATCTTGAAAGTAGCAAAGGTTTTGTAATTTCAGGTGCTTTAATTCACTTGGTTGCTTTGGAGTTCTTGGTATTCATCATGATTGAAGTCTTATTCCAGTTTTGTATTAAGCGGATGGTCATACGTCCTGGTTTATATGAACCTTGACCTCAGAAACTGATCCAGGATTAAAATCCTGATTCTGCCCTTCTGGTTGGCCCATCTTTTCTTTCACTCCCCCCGCCCCCATAATGACTACATTTGAGACCTATATGTATATCAGTGGACCTCTCCATTTAGTGAAAACCGGGGTATCCCCAAGAGGTGAAATGTCATCTTTATTGATATAGCCAGGGTCATCATTTGTTGTCATTGTGGGGAAAGGGAGGGGGGGGGGGGGAGTCTATGGGGAAAAGAGTTAAAGGGAAGCCTCAATTTTTAAGCGTGTGAATGAATCTCATTTTGCGGTATTTATGTAGCGCTATGAGGCTAACGCTGCAGGATGCTGCACATTTCCTCGGCTTCACTGTGGTGTTAATGTCCCGTAATACTCATGTTCTGCTGAGTGCTTTTTATGGGTCCTCCAGTGTGTCTTATGGGACCTTGAGTGGACTTGGAATATGATTTATTTTTGTGGTGAAGTCCAAACTCCTGTGTTTTGATGTTTGCGTGTGTGTGTGTTTGCTGGCATGTGGCTGTGTGTTTTCATGCAGAGTGGACACAGTTGAGCTGAGGGATATATTCTCCAAAAATTATTTTCCCTTCTGCAGCCCTACCAAAGAAAACTGCCAAGCTGTAACAAAAGTTTGTCAGATGTCTACCTTTTTCAAATAACCAGCAACACAAAATTGAAAACATGCCACATTCCTGCTAAACTTCGCATCACAACACTTTGAAGTTGATACATTTTCACCGGAACCAAACTCAAAAAATCCTACTGCCTGTAACAAACCTAGAGACGAACCAAATGAGTTTTTAGTTGTGTGTTGCTGGTTCTTTGAAAAAGGTTGACATCTGACAATCTTTTGTTACAGCTTGGCCATTTTTATTTGGTAGGCCTGTTCCGGCCCCCAAGTCGATTGCATTTGTTTTCTTCCTGATTGGATATGTAGGAGCCAATGGTCATTTTGAGTTTTTTTGCATTTCTTTGGTGTGGTGCCACCTGCAGGCAAGTACTGTTCATAGGCATCACCTTTTGAGGTGTATAAGGGGTTAAGTTGTGCACCTGTGTCAGTTTGACTCGCCTGCGTGTGAAAATCGCAGGAAATTTGGAGACATCAGCTGGCAAAAAGTTTTCAGTCGACCGATTTCGGCAAACTCTGATTTTGATTTTAGTTTGGACAAACCGTTTATTTGCAACTTAACCATATCACAATGGAACTTTGCGTTGTTGTTACTCTGGGAATAAAACATGGTAACACAACCATTTTTTTTGCCTATCTGGAATCTGTTGAAACCTCTGTGGCATCATTGGAAGTGGTTCTGAAGTCCCTACAGGTGGCGAGCTGTGGTAGTCCTGTTTAAGTGGTGTGATGGTCTGGGGTGTGGTGGTGCTATGGTAATGCAGGCAGTGACTTGAGGACAGTACTGTTTTCTCCAGCCTTTGATACATAGACTGTATAAAAATATAGATGAAGCAACCAAGATGTCACCCACTGGTTTCGGCATACCATTTAGGAAGCCTCAATTTTGGCAATTTGTACTGCGCCATTTTGTCATTTTGAAACTGGATGTGATTCCTATCGGACGAGAGCGTGAATTGAAGATCCAGGGAGGAGCGAGGGGTGGATCTATGGGTGGATCTGACCATATCTGATGAGGAGCAGAGGATAGCCACGCCCCTAAAGCAAATCTGGCTTTATCCTTTATTCTAGTCTATTTGGGACCATAATTTACAAAAATGAACATCATGATATATTGAAGGACACTTGAAACTTGCTAAAGATACCGTAAAATAATGCAATTGATCAGGTGGGAAAGTAGGGTCATTTTCTCATAGACTTCAATAGCATTGACCTGTCTGGAACCACCGACGTCGCCGTCAGCTGGCCATTAAGTAGAGTGCAATTTGAAGAGATTACCGCATTGGCGTCACTTTCAGACCCGGGTGCTGCGTCCATAGTTTTGTCCAGTCTATGCTTTGACATTGTGAATTGTTAATCCCCCCGGCATCTCATGGGTGCGGTTATCTGTCCGTCTGTGAACATTTCGTTTCCGGAGCATAACTTGAAAACCGTTCAATATTTTTCAACAAAACTTGGTGTGCACATTAATCATGACCTGAAGTGGTGCCTTTTGCTAGTCTGAAGTTGATGATTTTTTTTGTTTTTCTGGTTTCCATGGGAACATTTTGAACTTAGAATTTTAGGGGGTGTGGTTTGTTTCTGGAGCAGGTGGCATTTTCATTCTTTCAATATATGGGGCCGGGGGGATATGCCATCTCCTGATGGCTTTCATACTAATTGTGGAATCCTGGTGGCTGGAATGAAATCCTGCAGTGGAGCACTGTGTTCAGGATCTGGACTCTGCTGCTTTGCTCCCTCAGGCTGTATGCAGGGCATGGTGCCGTACCTGCCGGAGCTGATCCCGCACCTGATCCAGTGCCTGTGCGACAAGAAGGCTCTGGTGCGCTCCATCGCCTGCTGGACTCTCAGCCGCTACGCCCACTGGGTGGTGAGCCAGCCGCCCGACTCGCACCTCAAACCGCTGATGACCGAGCTTCTCAAGCGCATCCTGGACGGGAACAAGAGGGTGCAGGAGGCCGCGTGCAGGTGTGTGTGTGTGTGTATGTAACTGAGAATATATCGTTGGGCACCATCAGGGTCTCCCCTCGTGGTCAGAGGCCCATTAATTTGATGCTGAAACATTGCTAAGCCTGCTCATGGCACTAACGGTGGATGAACCTTGGGGTGACGTGTGATCTTGTGAGGTCACCCCTCTCTCTTGCGTTCTCTGCTCATGCTCAGTGCATTCGCGACGCTGGAGGAAGAGGCGTGCACGGAGCTTGTCCCCTACCTCAGCTTCATCCTCGACACGCTGGTGTTCGCCTTCGGGAAATACCAGCACAAGAACCTGCTCATCCTCTACGACGCCATCGGGACCCTCGCCGACTCGGTCGGGCACCACCTCAACCAGCCGGTGAGGACCCGAGCCTGGAGGATTCTGGGAAATGCTGTTCATAGTCTCCTGGTCTAGCGGTTCTCAACCTTGTTCCTGGAGATCTGCTGCCATGCAAGTTCTCATTCCAACCCTGACGAAGTTCAGCTCGTTTAACAACTAGAGCAGTGCTGCCAAACCCTGTTCCTGGTGATCTACCAACCTTCATCTTTTCACTCCAACCCTAGCAAAGCACACTTGATTCAACACCTAGAGCAGGGCTGTACGAACCTGGTGCTGATGCTAATATGGGTCAGTACAACATATTTGAGAGGTCAAGTCTCCCCTGCATAGTGATAAAAAGAAAGGAACATTATCTATCTTTCAGAAAGAAAGCCTCTCTTGTGGATATTTTAAGTCCCCTGTCATGTCAGCAGGTGCAAAGCCAATTACAAGCAATTTAAAAAAAACTGCCCTTTGTGACATCACAAGGAGAGAGCCATCACTTGGATTAATGAAGTATCTGATTGACTTGTTGGCTGAAGTTGATCAGTCCTTGTCTCTGGGTGGTCATTTCTCCATATGATGTCACAAAGAAACAGATTTTGAAATGACTTGTAATTACTTATTGACTGTGCCCTTGGTTACATGATGGGGGACCGTTAATGGTGATGGTCTGTGGTGAAGTTTGTCATTCGACCTTCCCAGGGTTAAAAGATCTGAGAAATGATTACCTTTATGCCTGTGATCCATGTTTTTATTTCTCTCTGAAGATCTTGCCTTGGTAACAGGACTCAAATTTGAATTTTGAATTTTCCGCATGAATTCCTTCATTTGATTTGGCTGTGCAAATGCAGACGGATGCCTTTCAGCATCTGGGATTGCCTCCATAATATTCACTCATCTGCTCCTTGCCTGTCTGTGACATTTGAAATGTCTCTGCTGATGTTTTGTCTGCTGAAAGCCGGTCACATCGCAAACAGCATTTAAAACTGTGGCAGTCAGGGCTGCAACAGCTTTACCAGGCGAGTGTCTCTCTGCTGAGAGCGTACCATCACAGCTCCCTCAGCGGGGGGGAATTACAGGAGAGTAACAGCTCTTCTCCATGCGACAGGAGTACATTGAGAAGCTGATGCCCCCCCTCATTCAGAAATGGAACGAGCTGAAGGACGAGGATAAGGATCTGTTCCCCCTGCTGGAGGTGAGCTGCCTGGGAGGGGGAGGCGGGGGTCTGTCTGGCCCAATTCTGCCTTTCTGTACCCTGTCCAAATGGGGAGGGCTTTTGTTTTTTATGAAATTTATTTGTTCTGTGACTTTTTCTACTGTTTATGCAAAAACCATTCGATCAAATTGAACAAAGTTTTCAGGAAAGGTGTCCAATGGTCTTAGGATCACCTGGTTAAATTTTTGACCCAAATGGATCAAGGTCACTGAAAAACCAAAAGTATTTTTTTGTTGTTGTACTCCAACTTCCTTAAATCTGCTTCAGTCAATTCCTAACTGGATTCCAAACATGCATTTTTCAACTCTGCTTTGGAATCATATGCTGTGCTTATAGTATGATGTTATTCAGCTTTTTTTTTTTTTTTGTAGAGGTAGAATGTCTAGGGGGCCCAGTTTACTCGAAACCCAAAGCTCTAAGTGGTCTCCCTCGGGCAGGATATGATGGCCCCACTTGTCATAGTTTAGCATTGGTCATTTACCTGACATGTTCATCAAAGGTGAATTATTTTTATCTGGCTTAGCAGGGGCCAGTTCCCCTTGGGGTTGAGAAATGTGGGGTTAAGGGCCTTGTGCAAGGGCCCAACAGCTGCTGCATATCTTACTGTTGGCTATAGTGGCACTTGAACCACCCACTATCAGATTGCCAGTAGCCTGTAGATCACCCTGAGGAATTGTTACTGTTTGTAATGAATGAGTAACAGCTGCTGTTGGCTGGCAGTCGCAGTCTAACTCACTGGAAATAATTTCGCTCGCTGTGCTCTTGGACCAACGCCACAGCTCTCTTCTGTCATAAAATTGTAGCTGTGGAACATTAAGCCATTCCGTACTGTTTACCGGCGGAATTTTGCTGTTTGTTGAATAGTCTGTATTTTTTTCTTTAGATCATTTCTTGTGTGTTCTTTGTTTGAGAATTGCGTTGCTCAGTTTAATTTTGGTATTGATTAAATAAGTCTCTCAATTATCTGTTTTCCCTTTTTGTCAATGTACTTTTATGCCTGTTTTATTTAATCACAGTGTAGAATACGCATCCGCATTTAATGTCAATTAAATTTGCTCCTCTCTCTTTGGGAAAGGTTTCTGGAACAGTTCTTTTGTTGTTGTTGGTTTTTTAAGTCCTGTAAACATCAGACCAGAAGTTTGTTCTCTTCTGCCTTCCTTTTCATGGTGAAAGGCTTCAGGCAGCAATACGCAACCTTAACCAGAAAGGGCAGGTGTGCATGCAGTTACATTTTACTCATAAACCTCCAGAGGTTTTGCTAAAGACTTTGATTAGTAGTATCAGGTGTGTAACTGCTTGTTTGGAATGAAAGCCTGATGCATCCACACTGGCCCTTTCTGAATCCCCGTGAGTTGAGCGATGCGATTTTACTGTGTGCCGAGTGCTTATTGTTTCTCTCTGTCGCCACCTAGTGTCTGTCGTCGGTGGCCACTGCCCTGCAGAGTGGATTCCTTCCGTACTGTGAGCCGGTGTACCAGCGCTGTGTAACCCTGGTGCAGAAGACTCTCGCCCAGGCCATGGTGCGACCCTCCGTTACCCTGGCGACCGTTTACTAAACACGGCATGGCACTCTTTATAAATGAGTTTTTTAAATTAGGGGAAACTCTTAATTACCTGCTGATATCAGCGTATGACTGAATGGATTGGCGAGCTGTACAGGGCGAGTTCCTGCGTTTCCCCAGAGTCAGCTGGGATAGACTCCAGCCATGACCAGGAATACGGGGCATAGATTAAGGAGGGATGGATAATAGGGGAAATTGATTATGCACGAGATCAAATAAAACTTAGTTGTGTTGAGAAGATTTAGTAATCAAATGTGAGAGATTAGTTTAATTAAGGGGCTTGGAGCTGTTAGAATGATGATTTGGATATGAGGTGTGGTACTGCTGTTGAACCTGTCAGAATGGCTTCTGTCAAAAATATGCAGTGCCTATAGGTTTTATAAAGGGAGAATACGCAGTGCCTATAGGTTTTATAAAGGGAGAATATGCAGTGCCCATAGGTTTTATAAAGGGAGAATACGCAGTGCCTATAAGTTTAATAAAGGGAGAGTGCTGCACCTGCAAAATTTCTGTTGGTCAAAACACATCAACAATTTTTGGAGTGGTCTTTCTACTATAATAGAGGAATCAGTAAAAAAAAAAAAAAAAGAAAAATCCAAGGTGTGCGCCCGGAGATACGGGGGTTTGAACAAGTGGCAATGTCGTGAGCATTTTAGCTTTTTTTTTTTTTTTTTTTTTTTTTTTTCATTTAGCGAGGTACTGACTGCAGTTGGGGATGAATTCATGGTGAATTCAGCCTGATTTATATTCAGCAGACACAAATTAATGGAAAAAATGCCAGAGAGCCTATGCTAGGGTTTATGTTGGGGGTGCTTTGGGGACCTAAACATGGAACTGCCTGAACAAAAGGCACTTTTGGTGTCCTCATAGCTCCACAATCAAGAAGGAGAAAGTAAAATGGACTGCATTTTCTGATCTAGCAGTACAACATTAGCTTAGATGCAAAGTTTCAAAGCTATAGGTGTAATAATAAAAAGGTTATGCCATGTTAAAAAAAAGAAAAATGAAAATTAACATGAATTTGTTAAAAAAATTGACACAAAACTGACACAGTACCCTCAGAAGATAATTCACCAAAAATTCATTTTTGGTCCGAATGAGCTGAAATTTCAGATTTGTTCATCACTAATAGACATTTATCTAATGTGAAAATATGGAAGCAATCTATTGCTACATGGTGACAGATGTTTTGTACATCTGATGATTTGACATGGAATGACCCAATAATGTAGAAACTGGGATCTTCACTGCTGAGCTCTAGAGGTTCTAGTGGTTTTTTTTTTTTGTTCAGGAAATGGTGATGAACTTCCTGCCGCACTCTGACTCAGTTCTGTCCTGACTCTTGCCCCCTCCGCTCAGATGTATAACCAGCAGCCGGACCAGTACGAGGCCCCGGATAAAGACTTCATGATCGTGGCCCTGGACCTGCTGAGCGGTCTGGCTGAGGGTCTGGGGGGGCATGTGGAGCAGCTGGTGGCTCGGAGCAACATCATGACCCTGCTGTTCCAGTGTATGCAGGTTTGTGTCTGTGTGTGTGTGTGTGTGTGTGTGTGTGTGTGTGTGTGTGTGTGTGTGTACACGAATGTGTGAATGTGCGTGTTAGTGTGTGAGTGTGAGAGTGTGTGCGTCTCTGTGTATGGATGAGTGTGTGTGTCTGCGTGCTTGCGTGCGTGTGTGTGTGTGTGTGTGTACACGAATGTGTGAATGAGTGTGTGTGTGTGTTAGTGTGTGAGTATGAGAGTGTGTGTGTGTGTGTGTATGTGTATGTCTGTGTGTATTTGGGTGGGTGGGTGTGTGTGTGTGTGTGTGTATGTATTTGGGTGTGTGTGTGTGTGTGTGTGTGTGTGTGTGTATGATGAGTGTCTGTGTGTGTGCGCACACACAGGAGGGAGTGTAATTTGACTGCCCTTCTGCCTCCTGCAGGACACAATGCCGGAGGTGAGACAGAGCTCATTTGCGCTCCTGGGAGATCTGACCAAGGCCTGCTTCCCGCATGTGAAGCCCTGTATCTGTGAGTATCTCTGTCCTGCCCTCCCCTGCTCTAACCTGGGGGAGCCTGTGGCCTTGTGGCTGCTGTTCAGCTGGGACTCAGACAGCTAGCGGTTCAGGCCTCAGTGTAGATACAGCAAAAAAATAGCAGCCTCTCTGTGGGCTAATTATATCCCCGAAATTCGAGTTTCGGGGATATCATGGTTTTGCCCCACCTGCCGCCGCCACGTCCGCTGCCGCCGCGTCCACAGATTTTAGCCGTTAGCGTGATAACTCACAAAATACTTGACATTGGCTTCTCATTTTTAGCATATGGGTAGATATGGTAGAGAGGATGAACTGATTTGATTTTGGGCAAGTATGCACTCCTAGGTTTGCCACCAGGTGGCGCTATATATTGAATTTATCAGTTTTATAACCATATCTCTGGAACAACTACTTACACAGACCTCAAATTTGCCTCATATTGTAGGTCTAGTAAAGGGGAATCTAATAAAGGGGGCTTCAAGGATTGGGGAATTTCGGGGATATACCCCTTGCTGTCGGCCGCCGACAGCGTAGGCCTAGTTAAATGTAAGTTGTTTGGGTGAAAAGCACCGTCTAAATAAGTGTAATATCCTTTGCGTCCTGCTGGAACTCTTTGTGGACCTTTGACCAGCTTAGCAGCGCAGAGTGAAGTCAGTGTAAAATATGACTGAAGGAGACATAAACCGTTTTTTTGTTCTATGTTCAACAGTGTTGTTATAACAGTCCTTATAAACCTCTCATCTTGCCATTTTTCAGCGGAGTTCATGCCCATCTTGGGCACCAACCTGAACCCCGAGTTTATCTCTGTGTGCAACAACGCCACCTGGGCCATCGGGGAGATCTGCATGCAGATGGGTGAGCAGCTCAGTGCTGTTATATTTTCATTCATTAATTTTGACCTTTTCTTGTTCATTTTGCCGATTCCGTAGGTCTAAATAATTGAGATGGCTGCTGGTTTGCTTTTGATGGCTTTACTGATTAGGGAGTGAATTAAATGATGTGGTATCTATGCACTTTCCCTATGTGCCTACACACACACATAAACACACACGCACACAGAGACAGAATAGTAGTACCATTGAACTCTGACCTTGCATACTCTTTTATCTGTGTGTCTGTGGTGTGAGGCTATGATGTCAGTGGTGCGGTAAGATTAATGGCTCATTAATTGTTTCTTTATTCTTCTCATTCCACACCATCTTACCTACCCCCTTTCTCTCCTGTCTTTTATATCTGCCTCTCTCTCTCCCCCCCCCTTCCCTTCCTTCCCTCGTTCAGGGGCGGAGATGCAGCCGTATGTGGGCATGGTCCTGAATAACCTGGTGGAGATCATCAACCGGCCAAACACGCCCAAAACCCTCCTGGAGAACACCGGTGAGGGTCATGTGACTGCCAACAGTCAGACCGCACTCGCGATTGTACCTCAGAGTGAAACGTTTGCGCAAATATACTGCTGGGCCAGGTCAGGCGGTAACGAAGTTACAAAATTGGTGTGTTTTGTATCATAGCTCCAGAACTAATTAAGATAGAGTTACAATTTAAATGGCCTTGTGTAGGTCTTCCCTACATTTATGTAACAGAGTTACAAATTTGTAACTCCGTTACCGACCAGTTTTTTTGCCGATTTCACCCAAAATAAATCAAATGAACAAAATTGGCTATTTTGTTTTTTGAAGTCCTAGGGAAGACCTACACAAAGCCATTTAAATTGTAACTCTATCTTACTTAGTTTTGGAGCTCTGATACAACATACACCAATTTTGTAACTTCGTTACCGCGTGACCTGGCCCTGCTGCTAATCTGTATTCTTCATTCATCTAAGCTCAAAGGGTTTGACAGAACTTTGAAAGCAAAATGGCTGAAATTTCCTCTATAGTCGTTGTGAATTTTGGAAATATGATTTTAATGTTTGCCTCGCCGCACCTGTGATGATCTCTCAAGCAGACATTCGAAATCCGAACTCATGCTTGTGGAGTTTTTCCATTCTGAGAGCGTGTGTTGGAGAATGCATATTGATGTAGAATGTGTTACAATACCGTTGCTGTGTGTTGAAAGGACTTTGACAGTCTTGGCTCCCCTGTTTTTGTTTAAAACAGCCATCACGATTGGACGCTTGGGTTACGTATGTCCGCAGGAGGTGGCGCCAATGCTTCAGCAGTTTATTCGACCCTGGTGAGAAGATCGTCGCAGACAGTCCTCCTGTCCTTTAGAGGGCAGCAGATGCCTGTTTCAATAATTTACCCCGTCACAATACTGTACAGCCCTGGTCCTCAAATCACGGTTCTCGAGGTTCGAGAACTGCTGGTTTTCCACCCTCCCTTTACCTGGGAGTCAGGTGTAAAGACAGTCTGGCCAATCAGGGGCACTAAATGTTTATTTACTTACCTGGTATAAAAGAAAACCAGGACTGAATTTGGATTTGAGGTCCACATTTGAGGATCCCTGCCATAAGTGTTTCTCTGTCTTTTGTGCTTTTATCTTGATCATGAGAGCAAAGGCAGTGAATTTTATGATTAACTTATGATACTTGTCTTAACAATCCAAAAAAAAACCCCAGATATTTTCAATAAGGGCATGTAGATGCTTTCTTATCCACTTTAGTCCGTGTGAATAATTTCTGTCTTTAAGTTTATTTCCCGATTGACCTCTCATCCTCAGGTGCACCTCTTTGCGGAACATCAGAGACAATGAAGAGAAAGACTCCGCCTTCAGAGGAATCTGTGTGATGATTGGAGTTAACCCTGGGGGCGTGGTGCAGGTGACAGGCGGAGCTGTGCGCTGTTTATTTTGGTGTGGTGTCATGGCGACCATGTCTTGTTTGCAATTCAGACATCGATTAATACCTCCGTCGTTCATCTTGGGAAACAATTCCCCTCTGATCCTCTTACCAAATATTTTGCAGAATTTGAACAATTTTATGACGTTTTTAAAATTTTTTTTTTTTTTTTTCCAACTGATTGTTACATTTGATAAAAATGAATTTATGAAATGCAGTGTTTTAATTTGGCGGTATTTTATTCAATAAATTGGTTGCAACACTTTTCCTTTTTGGAACAGAAATTCTGGATTCCGTGAGATCACTTTATTCAGTGTAAGCGTTCCCGCGTCGGTGTTCTTGAGTTGCCTTTCGCGAGTAATGTGCGGGCAGGAAGGACTCTTGTACTGACAGGAAATGACATCATGCTAGCCCCTCCTGTAATCAACCTGCCTCTCTCGGCCTGCAGGACTTCATCTTCTTCTGTGATGCTGTAGCCTCCTGGGTCAGTCCTAAGGACGATCTGAGAGACATGTTCTACAAGGTAAGACTGTCACTTCAGGCGACCGATGTCCAATCCTTTAGACCCTTTCAAGCTGAAGGGCTCTCAGTGTTCTGATGTGGAAGGACCGTCCTGTGCTCAGTTAAACTCTGCCTGATGTTACCAAACTGTATGTGAATCTGACCTGTGGAGCAATGGGCTCTGATGTCTAATGCAGGCGATGGAGCTTGGAGCCAGCAATCGTTTGGATATAAATTTATGTCACTGGTAGCCAGTTATGTCTCTGGAGGTCTTTTATCCATTAGGTTCTCATTTCAACCCTAATTTGGCTTTTATTATTCAAATAAATCTCCTTTCTACACTTGTGGTTGAATAAGGTCTGTTATGTTAGGATGAGTGGCGAAAGACGTCAGCGCACTTACCCTTACTCAGAAAGGGCTGGTGTGGGTGCAGGCTTTCATCAAACCAAGCCATTACACCCTTGATTCTACTTTCCAAGGTTGTTAAGTACTCCAAGAGTTGATTGGTTGAATCAGTTGTGTAACTACATGGCTGAAATGATAGCCTGCACCCACACTAGCCCTTTGAGGATAAGGCCTGAGGGTTCTCGTGAGGGACAGGTCTCCAGGTGCTGGATTCTCGCAGGTGGCGTGATGTCACAATCACATGAAAAAACATCCGCCATGACACTTGGGGGATAGCAAGAGAAGCGCTGATCAACATGCATTCACTGGGAACTCTCTTTATACAATCATTTTACGTCATTAAGTTAATAATTTGAAACGATGTCCTATGAATATCAGGAACAATGACCTCCCGAAGCTCAGTCGCGATATTTAGAGAAAATTAATTTAATTGGAATCAGCGAGTGCCCCTATAAGGAACCAGCCGATGAATGGGTCAACAACCCTCAGCGATGGCCAGGAATTGAATATAAAGATGTCTACCATTATCTCATCAAATCGCCACGCAAGTCATCAGGGTCGACATAACAGCAGAAGCCTCCATGCCCTCAATGTTTGCCATTGCGCTCCTAAAAAACACACCCGTTCAATGGCAAAAGTTGCTATCATGCCCCTTTAGCTTAGCCGTCGGTGTCTCTCCTAGCAGTGTTGTGCACTTAAGCGCAAAAACCGTTTGAGCTTGACAGTCGGTTGATCTGGCCAGACAGACCCAGCAGTAGCAACAGCGGCTCCCATATTTCTCAGCTTCATGATAGCTAGCTAGCTAGCAGGGCAATACAGGTAAGGAGCAATCCAGAAAAGACGAAACCGTAACCTTTGCATTTGAATTTAGCTGGCCGCAAAAATGCAAAAGCAACATGTGTTACGTTAGAATCACGGTAGGATAACGAGGAAATCCTCGCATGTGAAATGCCACTCCACTCACGAGTGTTTATTCTTTCCTGTTCTGCTTGTGCAAACTTTAGAGTGCATCCTTATTGAAATGGTATGCTGCAGACAAATCTGACATCTCAGTTAGTCATATCATCCTGACACTGAGCTACTGCCAAGCAGCTGATAAGGAGGCACGATGTTGTTCGTTTATCCCCCAACTGTCATGGCCGCCGCTGTTATCATGGAAGTCACGTGGTATGTCCGACTGCGAGAATTGGTCACCATTAAGCTGTGTTTCCACCGAACGCAAAACAAATTTTTCGCGCGACCAGATTACATTCAAAGTCAATGCAAAGATGCGAATACACGCAAAAATACACCAGTTCAGGCCGGGCAACGCATCGTGGATGGTGTGCGAGAACAGCGAAAATGCACAGAATTCACATTTCGCTCCACGTTAAAATATTCTCTTGCGAAAAATTTGCACGAGTAGGGAAGTGTTCTGAATAGCATCAATGCTGCTAGCAACAATGATGGCTGGCTGGTATACTTGGTTTCGATTTCAAACTGCCGTTAGCTGCATTGCTTGAGATAATGGGAACGCTAGCTGTGTCAAATAACCTATGGATCACAGTTTCACACAAAATAGTGGTCTAGCTCAACATTGGATATGACAACATCTTCAGTTTTGTGAATATTTTTATTCTCAAGCGGGCACAATGTTCATAAAGTAAAATGTTTGTGACGTTAGCATAGGAACATTAGCATAGCCATCATGTTGATTATTAAGTATCACCCCTTGAGTGTAAACGAGGCTCAGCTGGCATCGCTATTGGTGGATGGTGTGAATTCGCCTGTCAATTCTCTACCAAGTTATTCACCCGTAGAAGTGAATGTGATCTCGGCGCAAACACGGCGGCAAATCTTCAAAGCGAAAAAATTAAAATTAAAAATCCCATGGTCAAACTCCCGTGAATAGGAGATATGGCGTTTCGTGTTTGGTGGAAATGCAGCTTTAGTCAGCAGTTGAATCTGTCAGTGTGGGGCGCGCTCTGCCTCCCCAGTACTGTGTCTACGCTGCATTCATGTGGTCCACCTGGGCTCTCAGCTAATTGCGGACATCATAACTGACATTTCCAGCCTTCTAGTGCTCCTGGTCAGTCATTAAGAAGAAATATAGATGCCCTCGGGAAGAAGTTTTTTTTTCTTGCTAGCAAATTCTAACTTGCTGAAAATAAATGTGATATACTAAAATACTAAATGTTTACAATGACTGCTCCTATTTATACTGAACTACTGCTACTGCTACTACTAGCAGTGCTCCCATATAATGTAGAATATTGATATGAGATTACTACTGCCAACTATTGCGCTTTCTTCTTTTGTGCTTTTGGCAACTCGTCCCCAAAACTTCATTTTGGAACTCAAGAATCAGTGGAAATCTGTGATAATCACTGCTAATTGCGATTTTGTCGGGCCTTTAGCGCAAGCGCAACTCTTGAACACGATATTCCTGGCAGCGCTCGAAGGCAGCGCGCGTTGGATGCGTGAGGCTGGTTCTCACTCGTGCTGAGGCCGTTTTACACGGTGTTGTGTCCCATCGCAGATCCTCCACGGCTTCAAGGACCAGGTGGGCGAGGAGAACTGGCAGCAGTTTTCGGAGCAGTTCCCGCCATTACTGAAAGAGAGGCTGTCCGCCTGCTACGGAGTGTAGCCCATTCCCCCCCTGCCACGAGACTCTAGTGTCAGGTACCCACTGTGCGTTATTATTACCATTGTTTTCATCATCGTTATCGCTGTCATTGCTATTGTAGTGCTCGACTATAATCAGCTCGCTTAAAATAAGGGTATGAATTCTAACTGAACTAAAGATTTTGACCCTGTATTCTTCAGTAATGACTCCTGGTATCTCCTCCTCTACTCTTCCCCCCTCTGTTTTAGGAATATGGACGGGAGGGTTACCGGGGAAACTCATCCAGCTCTGTGTATTTGCACTGCCCTGGTCGGGAGGGGGGGCGAAGAGACCATTTTTCGACCTGCATCTACAGACTGACCCCAATGCCCTGTGTGTCTCTTCAGTGGGGAGGGGGTGGGTTTGGGTGGGAAGGGGTGGGGGTTCCAGGTCACTGTTGAAAAAATCCAGCGCAGAGAACTAATCTGTGGGGAGATGGAGTGTGATGGAGAGGGGATGAAGAGGAGGCAGGTTTGCTGAAAATTTTATTAATTTTTGTATTTTTTTGGGGGGGGGGAGGGTGACAGCGACTGCAACATTAGTGGTGTTCGAGCGCAAAGCTCGCAGGTTCAACTGAAACGGTATACATGAGGGAGTATATGTGGCTTGTGTCAATGTCCATAAAATCAAAACAAATCTAGCTGTGAAGGGCTGGGGGGGGTCTGCTTCAGCATCAGTCCATTCGAATCACGCCGACATTCGCAGCAAGGGAAAAGCTATAGGCATGCCCGTTTTTCAGAATGTGTGGTTCATATGTGGCAATCCTGGAGGGTTAGGTTAAAAAACGAGAAAAAAAGATAAACCCTTCCCTCCTAGACGAGCTTATTCAGGAATAACCATCAACGTCCAGTCTGCTCCTCATTCTGTGTCGATTTATTTTTATTTTATGCTTTTGGTCTTTCTCTAAACGTGGTTGCCGTTGTTCAGTTTTATCCCTGAACATCGGTTTGATAAAAAAAAAAAGATGTGTTGTTTTCCCTGGCTTGGCAGGTTGGGCCTTCCAAGAGCTATATGGTGGATGAGGTTGATTCGGCAGCAGAAGGGAACATGCATTGACAGGTTGAGTTGTTTTATGTTTCATCGTGAGTTATGCCTGCTTGTGTCCATGATGAGGAAATCTCGCCCGTTTATTTCCACGATGAGGAAGTCTCGCCCTGTTCTCGATTCAGCCCGTCTCTCTGCGAGGCTGATTTCGCAGCCAGCGCGAAAGGATAGTGGAGGTTTTTTTTAAGTATAAAAAATCCAATGATGCCATCGTGAAACCTGAGTTAATTTTTGACCCAGTGAGTGAACTCTTAATTGAACGAGGTTTAATACTGTCGTCTAGAATACTCTGCTGCTACTGCTGTTTTTTTTTTTTTTTTTTTCAAGCAGATTTAAAATCGCACATTTGCGAGAGTTGGGTAAAAAAAATTGCTTTTGGAGGTTAATTTTTATGCACTTTCTCTTTTCCATGGAAAAAATTTTAAAGTTCATCGTGAAGAACTGTGCGCAAGTCGAGCATCCTATTAAAAAGGCTGTTTTTCGTAAAATGTTTATATTTTCATGGAAATAATATTAATAATGCTAAAAATGCTAACAATGATGGTATGAAGATGTATTTACATTCGTGTTGGGCTAGCCATTATGAAAATATGAAATGAATCAAGAACTAATTGAATTCTATAAGCCTCCGTTTACTGAATTGTTTAACGTTTAATCTGGCGTAGTCTGCTGTTGGTGTTAGAGTTGTGGACGCGCAAAGGTATTGGACTATCAGAAGTGTGTGCCAAGTACTGCCCCCTAGTGCTCTGCAGTGGTATTTAGCTTTGATCTGAACAGATCTGAAAGTACAGAGTATGATTTGTCAAGATACCACCAGGGGGCACCATCTGTGGCGTGTCGGCCCACGCGATAATACAGTATATGTTATAAATTGCTTATTTCCGTATTGCCTTGGTATTGACGTGAGGGTCGCCGCGGCCTTGGGCTAATACTGCGACCCAAAGGCCAATACCAAGGCAATTCGAAAATAATCAATTTATTATATTTTTATTAATTGGTTAAGTATGTTGTGCTATCATGACAATATTATGACTATGACTTCTGAAGTACGCAACTTCAAGACTTGGCCAATACAGCTTAAGGTCGCCCAATACAGGATATATTGGCAGGCCGTTTTTACTGCAATAACATACTTAACCAATTAATAAATGGAGCATACTTGTGATGGTATAGCTGTAGGAAGAGCACGTGTGTACATGTGTGGAGTTCATACTGCTGTTGTGCTTAACAATCGGGGGACTCTGATTTCGATATCGTTGATTGTTGGTCTATTTCACTGCCAAAGACTCCGAAAAGGCAAAAAAAAAAAAAAAAAGTTTAAAAAATTTGAGAAGGGCAAACTGAGAACCTAATTCGACCTGGGGACCTCATCTAATCGATGTCGCCTGTGGTCTTTTGTCACAGCGCTCAGTGTGTCGATTTTAATCTGGGACACAGGAACTGCACTTGTGTGTTTTAATCATTTTTGTGCCCTCCTGTAATTGGGATATGATGTTAGCTTAGTGTTTTTTGTTTTGTTTTTTTCTGGTCAGTGCCCGTCTCTTGTCTGTCAGTATCTGAACAGCGTCAAACTCTGTGGGCTTTCTTGCACGTGCGCGTGCCTTTGTGTGTGTCTGTGCTCTTTAGGCGCATGTGTGCCCGATAATGCCGAGAAACTCGCCCCCGGCGCTAGCCTGACAGGATGATGTCATGGTCATGTGACTGAGGTGGCTGCCATGGCAACGCCAGCAGTGCTGACTCTTGCACGTCAGTTTTTACCACGTTTCTATTCCTCGTCTAGATTTTGAAGCAACTTCTTTTTCGAAAAGCACGTATTTAAATCCGTAAATTCAAAAACTTAATGAGTCTGTTTTGAACTACGCTTGTTACTGTTAAATGACGTCTAACTGTAGCCATCTTGACAATGCTGTTATTGTGGAGAACATGTCTTGGCTTGGTTGTACTTAATATCGAAGAAGCAAGTCCATTTTGTCGTATCGCTCAATAGTTTTCTATTTGAAATTGAGCTCCCATGATTGCCTGCAATTGCCTTTTAAAATAAAATAAAATGAAATAAATGACCTCTGTGTCGCAGTCGGACAATCTGGACCTTTCCTTTCGAAGGGTGTAAATTTTGATAATGACCAGCCGGTGAAGGCTAACTTTAAATGTTTAAAGATTTTTTTTTTTTTTTTTTTTTGACCCTAGGCCACTGGTAATATGATTTACTTCTAGCAAAGGTACTTCCTTTAACACGCATCCACCAGAATGCGCTCCGTAAAATACTGTGATCATTGTCGTGATAAAACCTTGCAATATGGGCAATCTCGATTCTCCAGTGTTACTTCCATGATTTTTTTTTTTTTTTTCATGTTTTTTTTTTTTTTTTTTTTAAATCAGATTACAAGAGGTTTATTTTGTTTATTTTTTTATTTTGTATTTATTTTGCTTTTTTTGTTTGGTTGAATTTCTATTTTGTTTTGTGCAGAAATGTGCAAATTTTTTTTTAGACTTTAAAAGTTTTTTTTCTGTAACGTTCTTTTTGTTTAAAGAATCTTTGTTTTCGTTGTTTTACAGCGGACCATTTAAGTCAGACAATGTTATGTTTAAAATGGGGTGGGGGTAATGGGGGTGAGCCTGCTGCATTCTGGGAAAGGGGCAGATGGCCACCCTGTACATTGTAACAGTAAAGAGAAAAATGTGGTTTTGTTTTCCCATCTCAAGTCTTCGCAAAGTTAATATTTGATGTATAAATCTCAGCTGTGGCTCAGGTGAGATGTTAACTTGTGCATCACACATAATCACTTTCTATTTTCCTTTTGTTAGCTGGAAATAAATGGTTTTCTACCAAAAGCTGGGAGCCAATTGAAAGCCTCTGTTTTCCCTCTGTTCAATTTGTGACCACTCATAATGCAACATCCTCCCCACAGCAACATAATGTGGATCTCAGAGGTAGTGAAGATCTGGCATCACTCTTAAATGGTAAAAATGTCAATGGACATCAATATTTTATGCAAAATGGTTGACTTTTTTTGTGTGTGAACGTAATTGTGTGCTTATCAGTCCCTTTACAGATGTGTCTATTTTGGCTGTCGAAGTGGACTCGGATGTCTGGTCATTCATATTCCCTGGCGGCCACAGTACTTGGCCCTTGAGCAAGGCCCTTAAACCCGTTGTTGTGGGAATTTTTAATTTGCATTCCTGAAAGAATTCACACTGAGACAAAGTGAGTAAGAAGGATCCAGTTTTTTATGCTATTTGCAAATAGGGTCCTCATTACATGCAAGAACAAGGACAAAGGAATTTCTCCTTTGCTTTGGATATATGTAAGAGCACAGTGTCACAATCTCCTCCCCTTGGGGCTGATTTATACATCGTTATATTGGTTCCAGCCGTTCTTCGGCCAGGAGTAGGCATCCCACAAATGGCTGACCCTGACGGCCATATCTGCAGTACAGAGGAGTCTTTCTCTCCCCCAATTATCTGTTGCTTATCTCGTGGTCCAGCAGGCTCCGCAAGCACTTACTCCTCAGAACACGCATAACTCAAAATACATTCCTGGTCTGGCTGGACCTCTAGGTTTTCAGATAGAATGAATACACATTCTCCTGGGAACACAGCTTATGGTGTTTCTACTTAACGTAAAAGCTAGATTATATAAGTTTAGTAATCATGCATGACCTAGATTACTCAAAGAATAAGCAATTAATAACACAATAAGCAATTTGACTAAATTCCACCAACACCTGTGCTGAGCCAGAGGGGTCCTGATCTATCAGGAGAAAAGTCTTTCTTAAAAAAACTTTCATGCAGATATTGGTGGCTGAGGGCTCTGCACTGTATGGGGGCACATTATTTCTGACAGCATAGTAGTTCACTTACCAGAGCCTGCAGTGTTCATTCAGCTTTGGACAGGGTGCATATGCCATTTACACAAAGTTTTATATATATATATATATATATATATATATATATATAAAATGCAGACCATGGTCACTCTGAGTTATTTGAACTCAACATATTACAGTGTGTCTGACTAGCTTCCATCACCACAGTCTATAATTCTAATGAGAAAAGGCAGTGAAGGTCTTCAGGAGACATTAGTATGACCACATTTTATTATTTTCTACCAGTCTTTGAAATGGCTTCTTCCTCTACTACTATTCTCCAGTAAATAATCTTCATTTAAGGAGACTGAAGACTGTCCTTTGGCTTCCTAACGGGAGTGAACTCGGAAGTTGGCAATCATCAAAGAGTTCTCTCTTTTTTGACCCCCCCCAGGCAGGAGGGAAGACCGTTTTCAGCAGAATGTGGCGGCGTATGGTGACTGATAATGCTGTCCTACGCAGCTGGGCATTCCACATTGAACAATTGCAAACTCACTTGTTTGGTTGAAGTTGAGTTAGTGCATTCTCTTAAGTACCGTTCTAACCCCAAGGTTAGCCATTTAAATTGTACCCGAGCAATATCGACGCTTCTAGTTGGCTGGGATGGTTCACTAGTGATCCCCGCTGGTCACTCAGGTGTGCACGGGCAGGTTTGAGGTTGAATCATAGACTGTATAAAAAGATGGACGCAGCGCCCTGGTCTGAGGAATGAAGTCCGTGCAGAAGTATCGTAAAATGGCATTCTATTTAATGGCCAGCAGATGGCAACGTCGTGGTTGCAGAAAGAAGTTCAATGCTATAGAAGTCTATGAGAAATGACCCTATTTTCCCACCTGATTTTTCATTTAAATAATGATTTTTCACATTATTTTATGGTAGCTATTGCAAGTTTCAAGTCTCCTTCGATATATCATGATCTTCATTTTTGTAAATTATGGTCCCATATAGACTAGAATAAAGGATAAAGCCAGAATATGCTTCAGGGGCGTGGCTATCCTCTGGTCCTCGTCCGATACGGTCAGATCCAGAGCCACGGTCCTCCCTGGATCTTCAATACACGCTCTCGTCCAATAGAAATCACATCCGGTTTCAAAATGACGACATGGCGCAATTCAAATTGCCAAAATCGAGGCTTCCTTTATGGTATGCTGAAACCAATGGGTGACGTCGCGGTAGCTTCGTCCATCTTTTTATACAGTCTATGGGTTGAATACATGCATACTAGAACCGCCACTCTTCTGACCTGCACCCTGTAAAAAGTTCCTGTGCAGCCCTGGACTGGATCAGGCCCACCGAGCCCATTAGAACAGAGAACTGGTTCTGTTATCAAACCGAAGCTCCTAATGCGCTGGACTTAAGGGCCTGACCACTTTTCCCTTATCCCCATTTCAACTCCATTAGCTTACATCTCGTAACTTTCAATCCTGCTCGACTGAGATTAATGCCGTCTGAGAACTCCACTGTGCTCAATTTCCACAGCATCATTTGTTAGAATATTCTGATCTCACGTTTATTACATTCGCTCAGACTGTATGAAGCTCACTGAGAGTTTGAGTGGACAACTTTCCCTTCCAGTCCTTAAACCTCTCTTCATACCATTTTGATAAGCCATGAGGTCACAGCACAACATTTTTTATATGAATTTTATTCCGGGCAAAGAAAAATTGTTGCACGCCGAAAAACTTTTTTTTTTTCTGGCTGATGATAGAATGGAGTTTGTTAAAGAGCAGTGATGGGGAGTAAGTCACACGGGCAGCAGGCCTGTGTTATACAACCCCAATTCTGAAATAGTTGGGACGAAGTATAATTGTGAATAAAATCAAAATGCAATGACTTTCTTATCACATGAACCAATATGTTATTTACAATAGAACATAGATAATATTTCAAATGTTGAAACTGAGACATTTTACATTTTTATCCGCAAAATGAGCTTATTTCAAATTTTCTGGCAGCAACAGGTCTCAAAAAGTTGGGACACAGGCAAAAAAGGGCTGAAAAAGCAATTCATATATAAGAGATTCTGCTGAAAGAACATTTAGCAAGTAATTACATTAACTGGCATCAGGTGTGTAACATGATTGTCTATAAAAGGGATGTCTTAGAGAGCCTGAGTCTCTCAGAAGTAAAGATGGCCAGAGGCTCTCCAACCTGTGAAGGCTTGCGTTAAAAAATTGTGGAACACTTTAAAAACAATATTCCTCAACGTCAAATTGCAAAGGCTTTGAAGTTCTCATCATCGACAATGCATAACATCATCAAAAGATTCAAAGAAACTGGAAAAATCTCTGTTCGTAAAGGACGAGGCCGAAGACCTTTACTGGATGCCCGTGATCTTCGGGCCCTCAGAAGCCACTGCATCACTCACCGGCATGATTCTGTCATTGACATTACTAAATGGGCTCAGGAATACTTCAAGAAACCACTGTCCGTAAACACAGTCCGCCGTGCCATCCACAGATGCCACCTAAAACTATCATGCAAAAAGGAAGCCATTGTTGAGCATGATCCAGAAGCACCGCCGTGTTCTGTGGACCAAGGCTCATTTAAAATGGACTGTAGCAAAGTGGCAAAGTGTCCTGTGGTCAGACGAGTCCAAATTTGACATTCTTGTTGGAAATGATGGGCGTCGTGTCCTCCAAGCTAAAAAGGAGAAAGACCACCCCTCCTGTTATAAGCATTCAGTTCAAAAGCCAGCATCTCTGATGGTATGGTGATGCATTAGTGCATATGGTGTGGGACACTTGCATGTTTTAAAAAGCACCACGAATACGGAAAGGTATATAAAGGTTTTAGAGCAACATATGATCCCCTCCAGACGGCATCTATTCCAGGGAAGGCCTTGTGTATTTCAGCAGGACAATGCAAAACCACATACAGCAGCTATTACAACAGCATGGCTTCGTAGCAGAAGAGTCCATGTGCTGAACTGGCCTGCCTGCAGTCCTGATCTTTCACTGATTGAGAACATTTGGTGCTTAATTAAACAAAAGTCTGTCAAAGGAGACCCAAAACTCTCCAGCAGCTGGAAGCCTGCATTAAACAAGAGTGGGATCTAATTCCAATGGCTAAACTCAAGAAACTTGTCTCCTCAATGCCCAGAGGACACCACTCTGTGTTGAAAAGAAGAGGGGGTGCTACACCATGGTAAATAGGCTCATCCCAACTTTTTTGAGTCCTGTAGCAGCCATCAAATTTGAAATGAGCTCATTTTGTGGATAAAATTGTAAAATTCCTCAGTTTCAACATTTGCTATGTTATCTCTGTTCTATTGTGAATAAAATACTGGCTGGTGTGATTAGAAAGTCATTGCATTTTGATTTTATTCACAATTTACACTTTGTCCCAACTATTTCGGAATTGGGGTTGTAGGTCCAGTCACAGCCCTGTAACGTTGCATATTATTGAGAACTATTGGAGATCCATCATCGGGCACAGACCTCTTTAAAAAAAAAATTAGAACTAATTTTGCATGTAAAGTGGAACCTTTGACCATGCTCTTTGAAGGGGTGAGTTTTGGTTCTTAATTAGTTAGCTTAATTTCAAAGCATATTATTCGTTCCTCGCTTGTTTAGTAATATAAGTCAGCTGTAAGGGACGAAGCAGTTGTGTTTAATGTCAATTTTTTTTTTCCCCATAATATCAATTGTTTACACAGTGTATTTATATTTTCATGATGCTGGATTTTTTAAAAATTGATTTTACTTGTCAAACTCCTTTTCTGACCTTCTGACTTTTTCTGATACTCTTGGAGTATCCACACGCACAGATGGATATTATCGAAGAGGTTGCTACAGCTTGGCTGTGGAATGCGTGATAGTGCGGGGCTGTTGGTCGGAAGGAGGGCTAATGGTATTTTTATTTAATAAATTCATGGTTGGCACTGATGAAAGCAACACATTAAATCTTTTGCTCTCCTCAGTCCTGCTTTTAATTTACTTCAATTTAGCACACGTTTGTACTTTTCATAGACTTCCAGGTCTGTTTCTTGTCGGTGTGCGGGTCATCTCCCGTTTCACTAAATTCAGCCGATGTGTACATGTTTAGCCATGTTTATCTAAACACGTCTTAAAATGAGCCGCTAAAGAGAAATGTGCACTTGCTTTGACTAAATAGCCTAATCCATCAAGGGCGCTGTTGTGCCAGTTATGTCACACAGACGAACGCGCAGGACTCCCGGAGACTCCAGACCATCTTATTTTGTCCTCGCTGTTTATTTCGTACGAAGCTTTGTGAAACCACGCAGGAATTTTCCAGTTATGTCTTATGCGCAATGAGGAACAGAAAAATGGAATCGGAAACTCCGAAGCGTGGTGGTGAGTTAATGGACTCTGAGATCCAGAAAAACGCTGTATTATTGAAATTCAATTTATTTATACTCATTCAAGGCAGAAAAAGTGTATTTCCCACAGCACATATCTTAGCCAGGGCTAAAACTTTTAATGGCGATGCTGAAAGAGTTAAAGGAGTTGTCACGATTACTGCGCATGCTCAAAATTTACATCCTAACACAGTGAATCCTCTTGACTGCAAATCTTAATCTGATTTCATTCTTGCCAATCCGTCTTTCTTTCGCATTGCATTTATATAGTTTAGTTACTCAGGCATTATGCTTTTTTATATTAAGGATGTTTCTTCGGAAATTTGAGGAGTCAGAGCGCTATTTTTGCGTTTTAGATGAAGGATATGAAGAATGTAAGCTGGTTTGCCGTCGCCAAACACAATTGAAGAAGAATACCTTCTATGATTATTGGGGGTCGGGAAACCAGTTTACTTTCTTCATAGCCATCGCGAAAGTATTAAAACAGTGCTCTGAATTCTCACATTTCCAAAGAAACCTCCTAAATATATAAAAAAAAGCAGTAATGCCTGAGTAATTATATAAATGCAATGCAAAATGAAGATGGATTGGCAAGAATGAAATCAGATTAAAACTTGTCAAGCAGATTCAGTGTCAGAATGTAAATTCTGAGCATGTGCAGCAAGCGTGACACAGCACCTTTAATGGTGAGATGGGATAACCGTGTTTCGCTGCAGCTCAGAGGAGACTGGTGTGAACAGATGAAATGCACTGTGCAGATAGCTAGGTGCACAACACCCACAGTGTTTGGCTCAGCATTGCTAGCTTGCTAGCCCTGGCTGTCCCAGAACTGCTCACTGGCTTTTCCAGGACCCCATTAGTTATGTTTTCCCTCCTAGCAAATTAAATCAGAAATAGTGTCTGCTCAAGTTCAGTTCTGGAACTTCGCAATGTGATTTATTTAGAACAGCAGGGATGGTTTGGTGGGGTTTGCCCAGGCCACACCAGAGCCTTTTGATGGTGGTTTTGAGTCATGCTTGCTGGGAATTCTGCAGGTCTCTCCTGGTTTGGCCCTTCCTTTGCTGCTTATTCTGGGCACTTTGGACAGAAAAACTGACGCAGGAATAGAGGCGCATGAATCACGCCACGAGCACAGTGACCACAAGCACACTTCCAGCCATGACCTACTGTCAAGGAACATTCCGGCATTTTCCACGGCTTAACCCAGGCCATGCCGTACTTGACTATGAACTTTCTGCCTCTTTTCTACCCTGAAGAGTCAACCTAACCAAGTATTTTAGTTTCATTTTAGACTTAAAGTTGTCCTATCATGTTATCATGTGTACAGCCCATTCGGCATTACCAGCTGTTTCAAAATCTGTACTTTGTGACATAGCAAGGGGGAAAGGGACCACCCAGAATAATGAAGGGGCTGATCAGTCCTCCTTGCCACTGGGCAGCCAGTCACTTCCCTGTGTGATGACAGGAAGGCACAGATTTTGAAATGGCTTGTAATGGCTAACCGGCTGTGTACTTAGTGACATTGTGCAATTTATTTTCCCAGGAAGACAAAAATAATCTGGCAGTGTAGATGTGAATTTGACTCATTTCAAGATTTGCCAATCGGGTAAAAAAAAAAAAAAAAGACTCGGTGAGGGAACGCTTACTTAAAACAGGCAAGTATTTTGAGATGGAAAAAAATGTGTGAAGCCACAATCAGACTGAATCACGTGTTAAGACACTTATTTCTTTTTTTTGCAGTCTGGAGCGTATCCCAGATCTCGGTGACTCATTCATTCGGAGGTGAAAAGTTGGCGGCTCTGGGCGTGCCATTTCTGAGCCGGTATCCCTCAGCACGGCGGGGTTCAGAAAGGATGCCAGGTCAGGTGTTCTTGTCCCTTTGGTTACACCCCTTCCTGTTCCTCCAGGTCTTTTCCATGAGGCTCGTAGCCCAGCCTACTGACGCACCAACTCCACTCAAGTTTTCCCCCTCCAGCCTCATACCCCCCCCCCCCATTCTCAAAGTGCTGGAGGCTGTGAAAAGAATCAACTGTTAAAACCTGTAATATCCTGCACAGAACAAAAATTGTGATAGTAAAAAGCCAGTGATGATGCGCAAGGTGATTGGAGATTAAATATAATGGAAAATCCCACTGTCAGTCTAAAGGCAAACATGAGAAAACGGTTAACGGCTAAATAAAGACACATCTTCACCAAACAACCAAGGATTGTAGAGTGAGAATTAAAATTCAGAAATGGCACATCCAAAACAGTGATTGTAATTGAAGGATTCCGGAGCCTTGTTATGAAAGATCAAATGCATCTTATTTCTAATTGTAAGTCATCTTGAGAGAGAGAGAGAAAAAGAGGGAGAGAGAGGGTTGCAAGTTTACCAACAAATGACGGGAGGAAGTGATTATGAAGTGATTTTATCAAGTATGAGTTTCTACTGCGTGTTGTACACACATCATCAGAAACAGAAATACAAGATTTGTGTGGCTCACAATAACACCATTGTTTTGTTGAGGCCGGTTCAGATGTGAATTTATTTCAATTGAATCCTAGAGTTTCCAAAGGGCCCAACTCCAAGGAACACTCTTTTTCAAGAAAGGGAAAATTAGATTTTTTTTTTTTTTTTTTTGCCCTTATGTTATGACCCATATATTTTTAGTTTATTTCTTTACAAGAGAGTGTCATTGGGATGTTTTTGGCAGAAATGACAAGAAAGTTCCCCTTTTTGTTATAAGACATGCAGACCTCTAATGAATTCATTGGAGTTGGGTCCTTTGGAAACTCGATTCAATTCTGTGGTGATTTTTTTGTAACTGTAGGTTTGCGGTTATTAGCAACAGTCCTACCAAATTTCTGTTTCTTGACACAATTCTTTTTGTCACCTCAAATAATTTAGCCATTTTTGTGACCACCTGGCTGCTTTTGAAATTCTGTTGATTTTGTCATTGCTTTGAAGACTTAGCAAAGTACTGCTGATTAAGTCAGTCTCTTCAACAAGTTCACTTGGTGACGTCCTACCGGCCCTTATTTATGTCAGCATTCGCTTACGTTTCCATGACAACTCCCGCCTTGGACGACAGCCAGGTGAGCCTCGGGAGGCAGCAGTAGGTGAGCGAGTGAAAGGGCGAGAGAGCGGGGAAGGGCGAGACAGAAAGCGAGACTGCGACGTGGATGGTTGAATGCTTTTTCTATGAAACAGGAAGCTAGTCTGACGCTCGACTTCCCGCAATGACGCAGCCGGGCCACCGACGGACTGGCCTGGCTCAACCCATTTATTGCTGACCATCACTTACACTGGTGCGCTATTTATTTCATAGATAACCTACTTATTCACAACTTGCATCCCTCATCTGGCGTCCCTACATCATCAGGGGCTGTGTATATTCATTTATGTACATTGTTACAGATGTTTCACTGTACAAATATTTACTGATGTATGAACATTTATTTTCTTATCGATGTTCATATGGCCGGGGTCAAAAAAATGAAGCCTTTTTGTGACATTACACAACATTTGATTTTTGGCAGTATTTCTTGTTTTATATGATAAAAACATGCCAAGTAGGCCTATATCCAGTAAAGACATATCAATAGAAGTATAGACAAATGGTACTCTGTCCAAATAATGCTCTTTGAATTTAACATCTAATTTTAACAAAAAATGCATTACACTCCTGATAGAGTACTGTTTGTCTGTAGTTATATTGATATGTCTTTACTGTATATACATGGCATGTTTGTGATCATATAAAACAAAAATAATGCCAAAAATCGAATGTTGATTTCTTGTGCGCAATATCCCAAAAAGGCTTCATTTTTTTTTCTTTTTTTTTTGATCCCGGCCATATGTACAGTGTGCTTATGTGTATATTCACAGATTTTCCGTGTGTTTATGTTCAGAATACCTTCTTACTAATCGCAAGGCTGATTACCTTATGCATGGAAATGTATAAATCGAATTAAGTTCAAAATTGAATTGAGTTCAAACTTCTGTCCATTGGTCAGGTAAACACCAGGGCAGTTGTACCCCTGTGGTGCCCCCGTCTCCTGCCTGACCAGGGGAACTAGACCCTCCCCTCCTCTCCTCCTGCCTGGTGGTTTTATAACTCCGAACAATAGAGCTCCGCTTTGATTTCTTTGAAGGAAATCGCAGAAAAATAAAGCGGTCAAAAGCACCAATGGCTCCTCAGTGCCACACAATACAGGCACAGGTCTCGTGCGTGTGAAGCCACTTGGCCCAACCCACTTCTGGATTGGGGCCAAACATGCCTCCGAATTTCACGGCAGCGGGTCACGCAAGGAGAGACGGGCGCACTGACATCGGAGTCATCAGCCCTGCTGAACCAGGATCAGTCATGAGTGCACAGGGCTTTGAAATGTAGCAAAAGATGCATTGTTAGCACTGATTCAGGATCAGCCATCAGCCACTTCTGAGGAACAAGGTTCTCCAAGTCAACTTTCTTACACCTGATGTCCTTTTGCTAATACCCTACATTCGGCACAAAACACTCAAGCAAAAGGGTGTTTATATCCTTTCAATTACATAAAAGCATTCAAATCAACACAGCTTTATAGATCAAGATTAAAAATACATTTCAGTATTGGAGTGTATATAAATATGCCCATTGTGCTTGTTAGCCAAAGGTAGCATGCAGTATCTCTGGTTGTAAATGTATAAAGTGTCTTAAATCGAATTAACATTTACTTTACTCAGGTTACTTGAGTACATATACAGCCATGCTTGTGGGTTACACGCCAAAAATGAAAAATTGTAAACAAAAAAAAAAAAAACCTGTCGTCGATGCAATAGCATCTGCAAAAGGCCTTCAGAGATCAATGTAAAACAGTGAATTTGAATTCCTCCTAACACAATAACAAGACGATTCAGACACAAACAAGTTTCAGCCGTACAGTTTTTTTAATTCAAAGATGAAACCCTTCCATAAAGACCAATCTCTGGCAAGACCATTCAAGTGGGACACAACTTAATTAGAGATTAATAAACTAAAAATCCATCTGTTTTTTTCAGTCTTCTAGATCCCGGACTTTCCTGCATTTCCTATACAACAGTGTTCACAGTTGCTCATCCCTCTATATATCCATATGAATTATTGTACACGTTGGCACAGGTTGGCGCTGTTATAGTCACAGCATTACTTCTTAAGCTAAATGAGCCCCTAAGAACCATACCGGGCCATCCCGCACTTTTGGCGAAATAGAGTTGAGGTAGTCAGCATGTGCAGAAAACTAAGATCTACATTTCCTAAATGAGCCAACACAATCTACCCACATGGATTGTTCATACAAGCAAACATCCTCTCTGCCACTGTACATATGCACTGCACTGCCTTAGCCATAGTGGACCATCCCACAACTTTTCCATAATTCAATGTAAACATGGCGGCTAGGTATCTCACTGATGAGGAATTGCTTGCTATGATTGATGATGATGGTGAAGTGGAAGATAATGGAGACCCAGAGTTTGTCCCAAATTAATCAGAAGATGATGGTTCCGCTTCAGAAGGAGGTACTTTTCACTTTAAATGAAACAGAAGGGCATCCAAAACCTGCAAAAGAAGTGCATTACGTAATTGTACATATATGAGTTTTTAACATAAGCAGTGTTTCTAGTTCCCAGTTACTCTAGATGACACAGGAGGCTGGCAACTTTAAGTCCCATTTTCTCAAAAGTTGCCCAACATGGGTTGGCCCAGTATGGTTCTTAAGGGCTCAAATAATAGTAATTATAAAGCCCTTCAAGCTAATTACCCCACCCTGTTTACAAGTGAGGTAGTGTGCCAAGCAAACAGGCAGGGTCTTCTTGAGAAGTGCGGTGTATGTGAAGTGGAGTAGATTGATTAACAGCTGCTCTCCCTATAATGTTAGCTACAATTCATCATTGCTTTCCCAAGCTAGTAATTAAATTCTGGGTAAATCATACAGAATCCTGGTACCCAGTGTAACTCCACAAGGAAGAAGAGAGAAACAATTTATTTATTATTGAAGCATATTTCTTAATGATCTTACGTTTGTGCGTGTGATTACGTCTTGACATGTGAGAGAGCATTAGTCTGAATGTGCATATTGCTGCTTGTGTGTTTCTATGTGCGCATACTAATTACTGTGTGTCGTGCGCGGGGCTGTCTGGGTTTTCTAGTGTCCATATTACTGTGAGCCGATACTCATGTGTGAGAGCATGTGAGTATGTTTTTGTATGTGAGAGTGTTACTTTGCATGTGTGTATTACTACCTCTTGTGTGTTAAAATGAGTATTTACCATGTGGGTTAGTGTGTGTCTGAATATATCTGTATGTGTGCGTCTGCGTGTGTGAGTGTGTTCCAATGTGTGTGAGAGTGTTATTTTTACCTTCACCAAGGAGGTTATGTTTTCAGCCTGTTTGTTTGTTTGTCTGTCTGTCTATTATCAGGATAACTCAAAAAGTTATGAACGGTTTAGCAGGATGATGGGAGATTGATTCAGTTTTGGAAGTGATCCAGAACATATTCTGGATTCGAAAGAATATTCTTATGCGGGTCTGTGTGATATTTCTGACCCGATAGGTCAAAAATTTATGAACAGTTTGGCATTAAATCTGGCAGGATGATAGGTGGTAGTCCAAGGGAGAGTTGATTTAATTTTGAAAGTGATCTGGAACGTACTCTGTTACCAAAAGAACAGATATATGGCGTGGCGCAGGCATGCGGGCTACCGAGTGCCCCCTAGTGTATGTGTGTATTACCTCTTTTGTGTTACTGTGTAGTACCAGTGTGTCTTAATGTATCTGCATATGTGTGTCCGTGTATGTGACTGCATGTGAGTTTGTTCTAATGTGTGAGAGAGTGTTACTGTGTATGTTTGTATTACTGCTTATGTGTTACTATGTGTATTTACTGAGTGGGCTTTAGTGTGCGCACATTAACGTATTTGCGTGTGTGCGCGTGTATACATTGCTGCTCTTGCCCAACGCGCTCGTTGTGAAAGGGTGAAACTGAAGACTGTGGTGAGGTGGAGAGAGAAAAAGAGAAGGGTGTGACCCCGCAGGAAGAGAAGGGGGTGCGTGAAAGCACAGAGAAGAAGAATTAAACAGTCAGAGGAGGTGAGGATTAGCCTGTGGGATTGCGGGCTGACGCACACTATGAGAAACAGGAGCTATGGAGGCTCCTCTGGAGGAGAGACGATTTGTGGTGAAGACCCCTTTACTGAGACACCCACACACACCCATGTTAACTGCAGTGCAAGCGATTTGCTTCGGGACGAACGGACAGATGGAGAGGAAGACAGAGACACCGACTCCCCACCTCTCCTGGTATTTGTGACCAGCTCCCCAAAACCAGGACTTAGTCCCTGTAAGTCAGCAGCCATGTTGGAGAATTGTGTCATCCTGAGTCCGAATTGTTTTCAGAATAACAGTGGCAAATTAATGAAAGATGGACAGCAAAGACATTTTACTAAAACCCCCCTTAAGTGTTTTCTAAATTGTGTCAGTCTCCCAAAGTTTTTTTTTTTTTTTTATATGGTGTGATATCCAGTGCAGTCTGAACACTTGGTTCAAAGTAATTCTGACCTGTAAATACACAGATCTGCACTGAGAGATGGACAGACAGGCAGAAATACAGCTGTGTTTATAGTCACAAAGACAGCTGCATTGGCACATGTTGGGGAACTACACCTCAGCTGATGCACAGACAGACACACGCACAAAAACTACCAATACAAAGGCAGCTAGACAGCGAGTGACAGGCAGACATGTTTACTAAAATACAGTAAGCTCCCCACAGACAGACAGAGGGGTTCACAAAAATACAGTCAGGTCTCCATGGACGGCTTCAGAGACAAAAAGGTTTGCTAAAATACAATTAAATCCCTGCAGACAGACTCAAACAAACCTGTGTGTTTACTAAAATACAGTAAGCTCCCCTTGGACAGACAGAAGGTGTGCTAAAATATAGCAAGATCCTCAGAGATGGCTGGACAGACAGAAGAGTTTTAAGAATACCGTGAACTTCCCGCAAACAGGCTGACAGAAAGGTATCTCTAATACTGTAAACTCCTGGCAGACAGGCGGACATACAGAAAAGTTTGCTAAAATACAGTAAGCCCCCCACAGGCAGCCAGACAGTCCGATGTGTGTGCTAAAATACAGTAAGTCCCCACAGATGTCAAGACACTCTGATGTATTTGCTAAAATACCGTAAGATTCCCCACAGATGGTCAGACAGACTGATGTGTTTTAAAATACAGTAAGATTACTACAAATGGCCATGCAGTCTAATGTGTTCACTAAAATACAGTAAAATCCCCACAGATGGCCAGACAGTGCAATGTGCTTGCTAAAATACAGTAAGATCCCAACAGTCGGCTAGACAAATCGATGTGTTTTCTAAAATACAGTAAGCTCCCCACAGACAGACAGACAGACAGACAGCCCTATGGAAACAGAGGAAGCTCCACATTCAGAGTTCGATAAAGACAGAGACAGCGAAACACAGCTCAGTAGAGGTATAGACAGAATCAGTGACTCAGCTAGGGAGCGTCACGCAGCCCAAATGCGGATGTGGAAAGTGATGCGTCACCAGCTATGAGCTGGGCGTTGTCCGCTATAAACGCGGTCCCTGATTGGACCCGGGAGATCTGCGGATAGGTCGGCAGGCTTGCCGATCGCTTGCACGCGGTGGCGGTGACTCACCATGGGCATCCACAGGTGAAGAATTTAGGACAGGGTCTTGGAGGGCGGCAGAACTTAACCACTGTGAACATGAGGGGAATGTACAGTGTTCACGTGGGCTAAGTCCTGCCGCTAAGGCTGTGCCGTCTGGGGGGGGATATGAGAGGACCCCACCCAATGTTCTGAGGCATCACCCCGAGGCCTGCGTGAAGCACTTACTCAAAATACCTCAGCCAGACACCAGCGGGGCTAATTCACAGGGGGGTGGATTCCTGGGTAAGCTGGATGGCTGCCCTGTGTACACTGCAAAAACCATAGAATAAGACTGTCTCAACAAATATTTCTAGTCTTTGACTTTATTAAAAACAATATTCAATTTGCATTATATACATATTTAGAGAATTAAAGAATATGATTTTTTGCTCATACAGATTTTTTCTTGCGGACTAAAAACCAGAATGACTCTTTTAACTTAATTCCATGTTCTAGATTTGGTTTAAGGTTTAGCTCCATTATCTAGCTAATTCAGTAATGGCAATCCGTCTTTGCGAAACAGCCCCTCTGGAACCTAGTCCAGGATACAGATCATTGTCAAAAAACTAGCTATTCTCAATAATATTTTAAAGGCAGTTCTTCCTTCACAGCATTGAATACTTTGGCTTGTATAGAAACATACAGTAATATTTACAATGGAAAATTTTCAGGGATCTGCCTGCCTTTTCCCTCTTCCTACTACTGCTTGCCAAAGAAAGTGCAATGGTTTAACAATGTTTTTTTTTTTTTTTTTTATATTTATGTTTTGTTTGAAACTCCAAAATCTCAACAGCTTTAACAGCTCAAAAAACATAACTTTCTCCAAAGGGGGAGGGGAATTGTTTTTGGTGGCATTTGATGGTCTGTTTGTGTGTCTGTTTGTCAACGCACAGAAACGATTTGCTCAAATTGCACAGAATTTTCTGGAAAGGTGTGTAAAGATCCAAGGATCACCCAGTTAAATTTTTTGGGTCAAGTTCAAGGTCAAAGTCACTGAAAAACTGAAGAGCCAGCATGAAAAACAGAAAAACATCAGCATGATATTTAATAAGTGATCCTAACTTGACGAGAACCACTAATAACCATGAGTTTTAATTTGATAACATGATTCAGAAGTTCCGTACAAATAATCATGCACAGTTTTTGTTTGTTGACCCCATTTACAGCGATTACAACACAACATGAAGGTTGGGAGGTCTGGGAAGGCTGTAATCAAATGCTGGTCCTCCAGCCCTTGTTTTTTTTTTTTTTTTTTTTTTTTGTGGTGCTTGTAACTGTTTATCGGTCAGCGGGCGGGTTGCCAGATTCCACAGACGTTCAACTCATGCCAGCCATTGGAAATCCCTGGCAATGTGATTCAGCCTGTAACCACAAAAATCACTTTGCCAGGAATCCCCCTGGCCGACAGCAGGGGGTGGCGGTGGGAGGTGGAACATCTCAGACTATTCCACGATACTGGGCCGCTCCAGCGGAGGTCGTATCAGGCTACGCCCGGCTTCAGTGACACGCGGTCTGGTGGTGTGTATTTCCTCCACACACGTGAGGAAAAGCGGCGAGATTATTTCCATATGACAGCGCGGAATCAGAACGCCATAGGATCGGGGATCCTTCACCCATTGTGCACCTCTCGCTGTCTTTACCCACGATTCACCAGCTCATTCTTACTGGGTTTAAAGGGGATTGAAACAATCTTATGTCTTCGTCGCATTTTTGGATTGGAAACCTTTAACTTCATGTCTGCTTTCCATAGACAAAAGGATTGCCATCGAGGTGAAAGTCTGACTTATTTTGAGGTTTTTTAAAGGGGTAAGAACATGTTAGTTGTGATATCACTTTTAGCAATAAATTAGACCACTTATATTTTCTGAGAGAAAAAAGTGTGAGTAAAGAGATTTTTGTTTTGCAGTGTACCATAGTTACATAGGCAAAATCACTTGGTCTGGCAAACAACACTCCCAGAACAGTTTGTGCACCTGCAGTACGACTGGATAAATTAATCACGTCAACCTGGAACCACAACACAAATCAACAAGCGTGGAAAAATCAACATGACAAATGAGGTTAGAGAGAACAACAGGAGAAAAAATTTTACTCTGCGTTTGGTTACAGGCCATGGCGTAGCCTGTAGCCCATTGGCTAAGGTGCTTGACTGGGATTCACAGTTGTCCAATCAGGCCCCAGTGTGGTCACAATAAGATTAGAGGCTGCTGTTGGGCTATGGGCCTTAACCCTAAATTGCTCTGGGCGGATTGGTCCCTGTTTAGTCTAGTCAACTGTAATTGTCTTTGGATATAAGTGCCACATATGCAACAATAATATAAAAATAAAAGCCGTGTCACGAGTTCCTGGCTGATGGGACATTTCGGTCTCACTTGTCTGTCTGCTTGTATTTAAAAAAACATTGGAACCTTATGCTTTGAATAGCCATGGCATTACTGTTTAACAACCATATTTAAAAAGATGCAGTGGTCTCAAGAATCATTGGCACTCCTGATTTAAAAAGCACTATAACATGTTATTTAAAAAATTATAACAGTAAAGAGTTGAACATAAAAGAATGCCAACAAGTGAGAAATACCGTACTTTATTAACGTCCCAATGGAACCAAACAATATTATTTATTAATTTAATTAAAAATCAATTTCCCCCACATCAATGTTTCAGAATTAATGGCACCCTGGTTTTGCGCTTGGTGCAGCCACCACTGGCGCTGATAACAGCAATTGTGTCTTTTATTGTACTCTCTGACAAGAATAATACACACATTCAGAGCGATTTTGGACCATTCCTCTACACAGATCTTTTCATGATCAGTCACATTCTTGGGTTTGCATTTATCAACCCCCCCTTCAGTTCAGCCCACTGGTGTTTTATCCGGTTTTATTGTATTGAAGGCTGAAGACTGATATAGCCATTGCAGAACATTCATTTCATTGTCCTGGAACTAATTCTGTGATGACTTTGAGGTGTGCTTTGTCTCATTGTCTCCTTGGATAGTCCATCAACGGCCAAGTCTAAGCCTCCTGGCAGAGGCAAACTGATTATCTGCTTGGTGCAATCAATTAAGCCATTGATCTTTACCAGCGCTCCCAGACATCTGGAATTAAAACAGCCCCAAACATCACTGATCCACCACCATATTTCACAGTGGGTAAGAGGGTGCTTTCCTTGCATGTGCCTTGACTGCCTTCATTGTTATGCCAAACATGACTGTGCTGTATCGACCAAAAATGTTCAATTTTGATCAAATCCGAACGCAGTACCTTGTTCTCAGATGATTGTGTCAGTTGTGGTCAAATGAGACCAAAATTGAACATTTTGGTCAGATACAGCATGGGTGTATTAGGTGCTGAAAATAGACATACAGTTGTATCTCCTCAAGGCAGTTTGTTCCAGTTTTTCTTTTTTTGTGGAATATACTAATTGTACTGAGCCCCTTTCGTTTACCGCAGAACGAGTCAAAACCTGTGTAAGCAGAACCACAGCCGAAATGCGGAGAACGGAACCCTCCTTATTTCACTCACTGGAATCAGTTATTCAAGTCCAACTGCCTTCATCCAAATTATTTTGAAAGAAAGAGCAGCATGCAGTATGAGCAGAATCTTGTTTTGCTATTTTGCCTGGATGAAGCCCACTATTTTTTAGCCAATATCTGATCTACAGCTTTTAAACTTGATTCTTATTACTTTTGCCAAGGAGGTCATGTTTTACCGTCAGTTTGTGGGTAAGTCTGTTTGTTCATTAGCAACATTACGGAAAACTTAGGGACAGATTTTTATGAAATTCTTACCAGACTTAGGCCCAACGTTGAGGTGATATCATTTCGGGAGTGATCCGGATCCAGTTCTGGATCCAGGAAAATTTTAAAGAATTCCTCACCATTGAGCTATAGGGCTATTTTCAACATTTTTGCCTCTAACTTAAGAAACGCACATGGTTCTAGGATACTTATATTCAGAGAACCCTCCTTGATGAGGGCTATCAGATATTAGAACTAGTTTACTCGTGTGATGGTACATAATAACGCTATGTGTGTGTCCCAGACTTGTGGGAGACTGTTGGGCATTGCCAGAGGTATGCGCTCTCTGAGTGCCATTTTTCCTGACTGTAATGATTTCCCATCATCGTAATGAGTCTGGAGGCCAACATAAGGGCTTAAATTAACACTTACCGACATGTAATACAGCAGAAACATATTGAAACGGAAATAACGTGCCTCATAAAAAACTTCCAACTATTTTAGTAAATAGTAAGGAAATTATAGCTGCTTTCAGATATTTCAATATTTTCTCTTTTCTCTTAAAAACAATAGACTGCTGTGTAATAACAGGGAAAGGGATGGATTTATTTCCTGACTGAACATTCTGTGCAGCCCCGGCCAGCGAAGAAGAGAGAGGTCGTGTGATTGGCTCCCTGGTGTGTCCATGAATCCAATCAGGCAAAAGACTCCACGAGCCCAGTCACATGGTCCATGTGTTCTTACATAAATTCAGACCAGAGTTCATTTTTCTGTTTTGGCCAAAATTGAATGCTTATTTCATTTACAGTATCTGACAACTGCATGTAAATCTAATACAATGAATAAAAAAACACAACTTTTTTTTTTTTAGCAGGAAGCACAGATTAAATGGAATGCTTTCAAACACGCAGCATTTCTGACCAGAGACATCACGAGCACTGAGTGAAAGAAGCAATAGATTCATGGCTCACACGCTCACACTCAGACACAATGGACTACTTGTATTCACAATAATTTATAAATTGTAGTCCAAAAAGAGGCAATGCAATGAAACAGATATTTCAGCGGAGATGGTCTCCAGGGAGCAGTGGTAGTCATAATATACATTATAAGATGCTGTGCTCACACCCACACCCTGGTTTCGTCACTCGCCACAAATCTCTACTAAATCCCCATATCCCTCGCTCTCCCAAGCGAATAGTGAATGTCTTGAAAATAACTGCGTGTAAGTGTAAAAGTGCATGACTGGTTTAAATATGGGTCAGGACAAGAAGACAAGAGCTGTGCATTTTGAAATTGAAATGAACCTGCCAGTCAACATGAGATACATATGATGTGCACCTTTTAATGAAATTTTTTTTTTTTTGCTAAATAAGTTATGTTTCCCAACGAGGCGAGGCCATTTCACTTATCGAGCGAAAAGTAATTTAAAATGAGCAGAATATGTTTGTTTGAGAGAGAAAAATGAGATTTGAAATCCTGTTACAAGACTAAAACAGAGGTGCTTTGGCAGTGAGATGAAGATGATGCGGCAGTATAATGCTGTATGTCATCATGCATATCTCTGGATTCATTGAAGATATTTCACCTGTAGGAAAACCTGTAAAGAGGAAGCCTTCCTGAAAAAAAGTTTGTTTTAATAAGTCAAGAGAAGGTAGAAAATTGTTAAATTGTCGTAAATTACTTTTTTTTTTTTCCAGAGTTCAATTTTTACCCAAGAGGCAAATATTTAAAGGAGCAGATCTATTTGACCTCAATAGAAATCTTCTCGCTTAAATAAAAATGTAATATAAATTTAAATATACAGTGAGACTTAAATACTTGCCATTTTTTGTCACTTTTACCTTTATGTTTAAAATATGAATTGTGTAATGAAACTGAAGAAGAGCGTCTTACTTTCAAATCCAACACAAGGGCATCATGTCTCTCTGATGCCAGAGGGTTGATATGTAAAAAGTTGAAAACTCATTAAAACGTCAACTATACAAAAAAAAAAAAATCAAGTACAGACAGCTCAGAAGTAGCTGGAGGTCCTTCCATGTATGGACACATACACACACACGTGTGCACCCACATATGCTCTCTCTCACATACACACACACAAGTGCGCGCACATACAATGTATTACAAATTGATATTACATGTATATATATGTTTAAATAAAAAGTGTATGCATACAGTATGCTAGTATCCTCTCAAGAGAAGCAGTTATATAGCACAGTATTTATTTATTAATGTACAAGTATTTAATGGTCACTGGTTATTCCTATTTTTAATTAAAAAAATGGAAAGTAATATTAATCGACAATTCAGTAAAATAATTTATGCCATTTGTACAAATGTATATGACTATACGTTGCTTGGCAATATGGCATTTGTATTTTTATATCATCTTGTTTATATACGCTACTGAGCCAATGAGAATTTCCCAACGACGAACTTTTCTTGACTCAAGCCTGAACTAATGTAATGGAACGAAACGGAATTATTCACGCATATTGGAGAACAGCGGCTGGAGAACATTACAGATCCTTATGAAATGCAGGCACAAGTCCCATTATGTTCTCAGCCCTTTATTATTCAATTTATTTTTCCATTGTGCCTGCAGACTCTTCACACAGGTATTTTTTCAGGGGGGCCTTGTGCCAGGCAACAATTATTACCTCAGTTTCTGTGGCCTGTCTATATGAAACGATCGGCGCTGTTTGTTTACAACCCTTTCAAAACCCTTAACAAAAGTAGGCCTTCTGGAATCAGCATAAATAAAGCCTGTCGCCAAACTCTATGAGATTTAGCAGCCAGTAGTAATAGTTACATCATGAGCAGTAGAATGTCGGCAACAGTTAAGGAGGCTCTAAATCATAAAATCATATATCCCTTTCGCACAGCTTTCTCCAAAAAAATTTATTTAAATCATGGCAGCAGGTGAAGGGGGGTGAGGGGGTTGGGAGTGGGGGTAACTCTGCCTGTGGGTTGACATTTATCTTTTCTGTTCTGGGCCCATTTTCTTGTCATTTTCTCTTTGTCTCATGTTTGTACATGTGACATTTTGTTCCTCATGCAATCTAACTGCAGACATGATGCCCTTTCACCTTAAACCTTTACCCTTTCCATTGGAGTGATTTCCTCACTTCAACAACTAGTGCTGGTGCTCATACACACTGAGGCAAATTTGCAAGGACAAATGCACACATTCATACTTTCAGCAGCATAAATTGAAGGGAACAGTACTGCATAATCTAACTCCAGCATTCTTACAGCAACTCCATTTCCTCCAATCTACTCAAAAAAGTGTCTGACTTAACATGATTTAAAATCAGGCTGCTGATTCACTACTTTCAACTTAGTGATGGTGGATTTTCAATACAGATGTGGCATGGATATCCACAGGCCCAAGATAGCCTATCTTTGAGGAACAAACTGGTTTATACGCATAACCTGGCCAACCTAATCCAGTACTGCAGGTCGAATGTGCACATATAACATCTGGTCCTTTGAGGACTATTGACATTACTTTCTCCATTTGTTTTTATTACCTATAAATTACTTTGTGTGATCAGCTTATGTTTACATAGCGACTGAAAAAACTTGCGGAGCGAATCTAATTAAATCGAGTCTGTGACAATCTCTCCTTCTTTCCAAAATCTGGCTCCGCTCGAATATCACCGTCACACAAATGTTACGGATATCTGGGCACCGAGGATCGCTTCGTGGATTTTACGCAAAAGAGTACTACTCCATGCGGCCGAACACAGAGACTGCTGCATTCTTGTGCCTGTTGCTCGTATTCTCTCGTTACTAATGGCGTCAATCATGCGGCGGTTTTGTTTCTCCGGCGCCACACCTGGAGACGCGGTGTCCCTGCTCCAGGCTACACCGTTTCAGATCAACGCCAGTTCTTCTCACAGGCTACTGGGAGTTTAATTCATTCCCATATACCCCCCCCAATCAAAAAGAGTGACGGAGCACGCAAACCAATGTGGAGCGTGAGTGTGTTTGCATCTGATGTAATACCGTTTTTTTAAACTGCAACGTAATTTCAGTGAATTTGTCACATTTAAATTCAATTATTGATAAATTGGAACAGTGAGGACCATAAAACCTGCCAACTTTTGAAAAGGCAGTAAATTCTATATGGTGGAAACAGTCTGCGCTTTAATTTCACGCCATCTTCACCCATAGGCCTATTGTGTGATCCATTCATCCCTTTAAAACTGTGTTGCTGAATAGACAGCGATGTTCTTAACACATTTATACTCATATACACACCTAAATTATAACTGCCAAAATTGATCAATTATTTGATAGCTGTCAATTGGGCTATCTGACCAATTTTAGGGAAGTATTTTAATGACCCACGGGCAAATGGAAATTTTTTCAGTCTAAATCTTCTAAACCAACATAAACTATGACTTCCTCAAATTCAGTACAAATGCCTCCAGCTTTAAACTGCCATTTGTAACAGTCACCTAAAACACTACAGACGCTGACTGTATCAAGTGTACACAAAATCAACACAGCTTTTCCTGTAGGCCTGACTAGTAAGGCCCAACATCAGAGCAGGGATGGAAACCACTACTCAGGCATTAAGATTGCTATCCTAGCGGAAAAAATATCGAATCTGACTGGATAAGGAGCAATTTCAGAGGTGAGCAACCATTGCTAAGTTTACAGCGTCTACAAAGGTAGACCTGTTACAACAGCACCACAGTGTGTTTATGACACACGTTCATAAGGTTTATGGTTCGGCAACTTTACGACAGTATGAGATGAATAAAGTTCAATTCACAAAACACAGCAAGAGCCCTCGACGCATTATGTATCGCAGATGTCAAGCCAAACATCCACAAACATATGTATCATATCAAGTCCCATATGGAAATGTCACATCTATCATTTATCTAACCAGGAAAAATAATACACAGTGCATCGTCAAGCGAATTGTATTATAATAGTACATATAAATATGACTTGGTCAAAAATATCTGAAATAATGTTTCAATAAAACAAAACTAAACAACAAAAACTGTGTAAAATAAATGCTGTATATTTACCTCGAAAGTAGGGAGATCCAAAGTGGTGAGCCAATGAACTTTGACAAACTTTGTAAGATTACTGTAACTTTGGAAGGAAAGATTTCATGGCAATATTACAGAGAATTGTGCACACATATAGTTTCATAATTACCATTTCAGAAATTACAAACATATTCCTTTACACACAGAATTCTATTGACATTGCTGATTCATAACAGTAAATCATTAGTTCAAATATTCACCTGACAGGATAACTTAATATGGTTCAGACATAAGGCTGAGGCTGTAGACTCATGGGCTTTTCTGTATATTGTATTCACAGGTGAATGTATATTTATTAATAAAATAAAACAAATATTGGGCTTAATTACTATGGTGGAGGCAAAGAAGTTGAGTCCAGTGATAATAATGTTCTTGAGATATATGCAAATAAAAGAAAATAAATTATATTTGAAATATTATCGGATAAACTATCAGTTCCTTTTGTTATTCATGGGGGTGGGGGGGGATCAAGTAGCCATTTCATACCAATACCTGGTATAGTGACAGACCATTTGTTATCATGAATGTCCACATTGAATTTGTCAAAAAAAAAGCGGACAAAATCTTCTTTTGTAATGCAATATGTTGCATGTGTTTGTACACTACTTTAATGTTAAAACTGCTTGACCAAATAAAATTAAAAAAAAAAACAATTACTTAAAGACTGGAGACCAAGCCCTTCAGAAACTTAATTAATCAGCCAACCATAACAACATATTAAGGCTGGCCAACAACATTGTCTCTGGCCCAGGTCATGTCCTGAACAGCTGATACAAATTGTTACCATCAAATCGGACAAATCGGGTTCCATGATTTAATAAGGTTATACTAAAGCACTCTTTTGACCACTAGTCAATCCTAAAACTAAATTTAGAGATGCATTCCTGATCTAATATATTTTGAAGGTCTCTGAATATTGTGTCCTATTATAGCATTATAATGTTAAATGTATGTATTTATGTATTTTTTTGTCTTTTTTCCCTTTTCAGTGATGTTGTACTTGAAGCAGCTATAGCAAGGCTATGAAAAAAAACAGATTTGGTGTTAAAATGAAGCATTATTGTATTGTATTGTGAAATAAATAATTATTTCCTCATAAAAAAGAGGAGGAGGACAGTTCCATAGTAACATTAAACTGCGATTAAAATACAGCGGTAGAGGTTGCGAAATAAAAATGATGAGGAAAAAAATATGAACAATGTTTAACCCCTTTGCGCAGAATACAAATAATGCCAATTTTTCCCTCTTATGCATGAGCCTATTTAAGGCTTTGTAACTCAGTATTTGTGGCACAGAGACCTCGGAAAATTATGCCAGTGAAGCAAGACATTTGGAAATTCAATTACAGAATTATTCAGGAATTAAATTTCGGAATTTACAGACGCCGACCTCTATATCTGCGCAAAGGGGTTAAGGGAAGATTGCATTACATATGCATTAAAGATTTCCATCAATTTTAGAAATGGGTAGCTTACAATTCACCATTCCACATCATGACTGAAAAATAGGTGAATTAGTGTAGGTGCGCATTTTCAGGGCACAACCAGTGTAATGTTTTCATTAAATCATGGTGATCGTGGTGGGTTCATTTTAGCTACAGAGAGCTCTGTGGTCGTTTGCAAAAGTCTGACGCACACAAATAAATGTCCCGGACTTCACAAAAGGCAGGATGATTAATCAGACCCAATTACACAGATCTCCATCACATTCTGTCCTACTTCTGCCCGAGCTGAGAATACACAACTGCTCAAATTTTGATATCACTCGTCATTTAAGTAGTTCTTGTAATTTTATTTGATAAAAAGTGTTTGTATAATAGCTAATTAAATGAAACAAACACCAACATTTGTTTTATTACCTGAAAGAAAGGTTTTAAAATGATAAATAGCACAGTTACCCACGCTACACGGTCAAAAGTGTGTGAATAGTTCACTGAACTCTCATTGACATACATTGAAAACAGACATTTAGCATTTTTAAATGCTAAATTTCTGACATTTTTATTGAATTTAGAATTAATTGGCCAGTATGAGCAGCCAGCACACACTTTCAGCTTTCATTTTGGAGTATTTTGTTGCAATACTGACAAATCAATTGGAAATTTAATTAAAATGTCAGATAACTGGAATTTAAATGTAGGTCAATGGGTTTCTGTGAAGTGTCCACACACTTTTGGCAATTTAGAGTGTTTTGATGATTTGTCACCTAAATCTCAACTAGGGATTTATTCACTGCGCATAATTGTTCTCACTAGATTTCTATGTGAACTGTAGTATTTCTCATTGGTGTGTCCTTGAAGATGAGTACAATCATAGACTTCACAATCCAGGTGATCCCGCAAGAGCTCCACTGGGGTTTCAATCAGGTGATAATTCATAATTGCCTTTCATGTTCTTTCCGCTCCAAAAGTCCCAACACATTTTTGGATTCATGCGTTAGATCATTGTCTTGCTGTAACACCGAGCTTCTTTCATTTAATGCGCCCAAGAATCACAAATGATTCTGAACTTTTAAGCAGAGGAGTTTTTATAACAAACCCACTTGCTGTGATGTTGTGAACAGCATTTGCTCAAAAGTGAACAATGGGTGTATCAAAAACACCACTTCATTTATAGCACCCATATTTGCAGATTAATTCCAAAAATGAAACGACAAATATTAATTTTTTTTATCAACTCAAAAAGCCTCATCAGGAACATGCGACAAAGGAGCACCTGCACATATCTGCGTTTTCACACTGTGGAAAATAAATGATGTCTTTTGTTATTTCAGAATGTATTGTTGTCCCGACAAAATATAGGATTTACTGTTGACTTTACGTGACTTATATTGACTTGACACCAAAAAATAACAAAAAAAAAAACAAATGGCACCACCATTGTTTCATCTTTTAAAGAATGTGTTTGCTCTGACCAGGTACGAGAAAAGCTGAAATACTTTTATACATAAAAAGGATGATTATGCCTATATCCACGAGAACATGCGAGTGTATATTCCCAAGTGAGAATATGTGTGTGAGTGTGTCTCCAGCTATTCACGTTGGATCCCTTTGACTCTATGTGACTTCAGCAAATGAACGTGATACAGCACAATGAAAGCTCTGTAAGTCCATACCCAGAACATCACACAGCCATTCTACAACCTGAGCATATACTGCAGATTTTTTAATCTGTCCGAGGATGTCACTCATTTTTGTCGCCTGTAGGACAGTAGGAATAATGTTCCTTTGGTCAGGATCTGAGGAGTCATTTATATGAAGCTGAGCCCCATACAGCAATGGACATCGACTAATAATAAAAATATAGGCCTATTTGTGAAAAGGCTTTTCACACCCATGGCTTGTATTACGCCATATATATATATCGAGGGCTGACTGCAAAAAACAGTTATGTCCAGATGTTATGTATTGGACATAACTGTTTATTGCGGTCAGCCCTTGATATATACACACACACACACACACACACATACAGTACCAGTAAGAAGTTTGGACACACTTTGCCAGTGTCACAGCACTCTGTTTTAAGAGAAATTTAAACTGCTTAACTTCTCTGTATAATCTCAAATGGAATCTTGTAGTCAAAAGTTAAGAGAGAATAATTTACTTGTTTGAATAAAGTCCAAAATTTTGGAATTTTCAAAGAATCAATACTTTGCAATGTAAACAGACAAATGAGCTCCTTATATTTTCCAACAGCCAAATTAAAGTCAAGCTGTTTTGGGACTTACTGGGCAAAAAGGTCGATGAGAAGCAAACCGCAAGTGCAGCACACCTTTGGGAACTTACATGGCCGCTCAGCTGCAAACCTATAGCCATATAACTGCCTTGTATAAAAAAAAAAACCGTGAGTATGCTCAGAAAATATGACAAAAAATGCTTGTCAGATTGATGGATTCTATAGTTAGATCTTTTTTTGCGAAGTAAAGGGTGCTTATTTCTTTATTTAACATGTACTGTAAGAAAAATGTGAGTATGTCCAAACTTTTGACTGGTACTGTAAACAATTAACTCAGGAGGATATAATCATGAAGACTGGGCCTTGCAGAAACTTCAACACCGAGTCCAGCATTTGTGAAAGTGCTCTCGATTGGAATCAAGGGTTCGCCTGCTCCTCTCTTCGAACAATTCGCCGGGACTTCTCGAGAACCAGACTGTAGACCCCGCTGATCCTTAATAAGTATGCGTTTTTTGTACAGCGTACGATTCCACCACACGCTTTGCGCAATTCTGCTTTTGATCAGTAGGTGCGCGCGCAAGTACAGTAAACCAAATTCTATAGACTGCGAGAGTTTATGGAGCTCCCGACGCTGCCCCGCGCCACGGGATAGCGAGAATGCACCTCTGGAGACATACCTGAGAAACTGGGGTCTCACTGTGGGCCTGCACAGGACTTCAGAATTATTTTCTATCATACATAAGACGTGAAATCAGGCGGAAATGATCTAAGACGCTATGTTCTTGAGTTTTGTGTTCTCAATATTACAAAAGTATTTAGACTCAATAACTACCACCGCGTCAAAATCATTCAACGCTTACAACCACCAGGCGCTGACATATTTTCCTCTAAAAAAAAAAAAACCCACAAGCAGGGGCTTGGTATTACTCCTGCAGCTTTCACTGTAGCGAAGGCGCACACCCGCTTCAAACGCGTAAAAATGTACCGGCTATAATGCGCAATGTACTATTGAAAATAGTTCTCAAACCCTGCAAAATGTAATACCGTATCGAAAGCAATAATGCATTAAAGTGGAAATCGCGAAATTACAATAATGTTAAATCAGTATTACCTTTCCGAGGATATCTCGCGTTCTTCAGTCCCCAAAGGTTTTTCCCTCATTTAATTTGCCAGTGGAACTTCATAAAGCGAATTTCCCAGTTTTCTCCTTTCGCCCCTACCCGCCGCCTTTGAGTCCGAGAGCTTGTCTAAAGGCGAGATATGCGACAGACAGCACGAGGCTGCACTTCGTGAGCAAGTGCGCGCGATTGTGCCGAAAGACTGAGCTCGCAGACGAGAAAGGGAATTCCTTTTTGTAAACGTCAGAGGCGGGGTCCTCCCTCTCCGGTAATTCGTTTCAAGGGCGGAGGGAGAGGTAATATGGGCGGACCGAGCGATGACCATGACCAACCATAGTTCTGAGAGAAAATGAGAAGTAGCAACTGTTTTCCCTGGAGATATAACCGTACTTTTTTGTGCGGTAGGCCTATTAACCGTATACTGAGCCATATCATATTTACCGTATCAGTGGCGTATTTGCATAGGGGTTAAACACTGTGTTGGTTGTTAAAAATGTATTCTGTCTACCCTGGGAACTAACTGCTGCAATCAGTGGAGAGTCGTGGCTTTGTGTTTGGCTGAATTTACAGGAACATTTAGCATATTCATCAAAAGCAGAGATGATGATTTTATATGTTGTCTGAATGTTTGCCATTCAGATAATGCGATTCACATTCGAAAGTAAGTTTGCAACCGTAATCAGAATAGGCTAATTAATACTTTTGAAAACGTTTGAGTAGCTTACCTAAGTGGACTTTAAAAATGAGAAATATGGTCATTGGGTTAGCCGTTAATTGAGCAAGTTGTCGCGTTTGATCTTTTTCTTTTTGATACATTGTTAAAGTGTGCATAAAACACTGTTTTATTGCTGTGATAAATTAAAAACTTAAGTAACCTTGAACCCACGCTGGGCTCCTTGCTTCCGTTTTGGCACGCGATGAATGACGATCCTTCTAGGCTCTTCTCCTAGGTATTTTACGGTCTTCGCCTCCTCTGTGATTCCGCACGCCATGCCTCCACCACCACCGCCCATCCTTCCGCCCGCAAACCGCTCACAGCATTAGCGAAATAAGATCTGAGTCACGGCCACACCCCTTTAAACACAGGGCGCGCGTCACACATTCCTCACACGCACAATGATGAGGCGCATCGTGCTGTACTGTCTCCTAGCAACTCGCACTCACACACAGACACACGTAACCTACTGTTAGACACGTGATCCCACTGCCATACACAGTTACCGAACATAAACAACAGAACAGATAGATAAAAAAAATATGAAGCTTTGGTGATGGAAACAAACATATTTGTACCCGCGAATTGCGGGAAACATAAACTAACTTTTAAACTCTCAAGTTGCCTTGCAGCGTGACAGATGAATGACAAACTCAGGTGCTCCTTTTAGGGTCAAAAAGGCTTAAAAAATGACGGAGGATGTTCGTATTCACTTGCTGTACATAAACGAACAGCTATGAAACAATAACGCTTGACAAATCTCGTGTAATGTGTTTAAAACTCTGGTTTACATTTAATTAGCATACATGTCCCAAACATTGATCAACAAAATGACACAAAAATCATTCATATTTCTGTCACAATCATTAGCTATGGCTAAAACCGGCCCTCCACACCAATCTGATTCTGTGCTCCATATGCCGCCATACCAGTGTCATCATGCTACTTTAAAACCATAAGGATAAGCAACTTCATATACAACATACACCTATTAGTCGCAACATTTGAACCACCTGCCTGGTATGCTATTGGTCCTCTGTGTGCCACCAAAACAGATCAGTCAAACTGAAATCCTGTTGAACACCAAACCCAGGGTTTCCCAGCAGAACGTTTTGCCTGAAAGTTCAATTGTCTTTTCCCAGTACTCGGCTGATGTTCTTTATGTCGAAGAAAACCGGACTCATTGGACCAGTCAGCCTTTTTCAGGAGCTCCAAGGTGCAGTTTCAATGCTCATGTGCCCATTGTAGGCACTTTCGGTGATTGACTGGGATTAGCATGGGTACTCTGGCTTGTCTGCATCTACAAAGTACAATATTTAGCAGGGTTTGACACGTTGTGTGTTCTCACACATTCTTCCTGCAACCATCAATAAAGTTTGGATTAGATGGGATAGCTTTCATTGCACTAGCACATCAATGAGCTTTGGGCACCCAACACCCTTTCACTGGTTCATGACCGGTTTGACCTTTGTTGCTGTGTACTCCCCACTGCTGACTGCGGGCACCCCAGAAGCCATGCCGATTTTTGACAGACTGATATGACCATGAGTATTTGGCCCTTGGGTCACTTAAGTCCCATTTTCTCACATCCAGCACATTTACTATGAGAACCGACTGTTTTCTTGCAGTCTTTGACATCTGCCATTGTTACATGATAATCAACATTATTTGCTTAATATTTTGAGTGGTTTAATCATTTGGCTCATTGTGTGTTGTGAGGGATACATCTTTTCAAGTATATGCATTGTGAAATGTAGGCATTTAAAAGTGTAGCACAAGACAACACCAAAAGTCAGATTATAGCTATAATTAAATAGATTTGTCTACGCATTATTTATTGTATATTGTGCATTTTAATATTTTGCGCAGTTAACATTTGCTCATTTGCATTTAATTACCATAATAAAAACTCAAAGGAGTGTATTGTGATTCATGTTTGGGCAGTGCCTTCGAATGTATTTGAGATAATAGATCCTACGTGAAATGTCGGTCATTTCCTGGGTTGTTCCACATTGTAATTTATTCATGAACAGCCCCAATTTTTAAATCAGTCCTTTTTTATTTTATATGTATTTTCCAAATTGTGCCAACTTTTTCGGGATTGGGGTTGTAGTCAGCACTTTCATAGAAGTACAGTATGAAGATGCGTTTGTGTCTGTGTAGTGTGTACGTGTTCGCGTGCGCGTATGCGCGCCCGAGTGTGCGCAATAAGGCGAATTCATTCCAGTGTCAATTCACCTTTAAGAAATAATCAAAATCCCAAACAATGTGTAACAGAAGTATAATAAAGTCGGATTTTGGCAACTAACAAGGAAAAAATAAGTCTGTTGTCATGGCAGCAGGATCTAATTATAAAAGCATTCCAAACAGGAAATGGGTCTTCCTTTAAGCTGCTAGAATAGTGCGGTACAGCTGCTTTTCCAGTCTCAAGCTTCACTGCGGACTCTCTCTCTCTCTCTCTCTCTCTCTCTCCCCGTATGTGTGGAAACATTTCTCAGTCATAACTACCCTCTCATGCTCGCTCTACGCGGACTAATTGGCGCTCCTCGCTTTCGAGTAGCCGATTCTCTTCTGGATGTTGAGGTGCCGTCCACCGCGTAAATCAAAATACTATGTCCCCAGACAGCCCCGCATTTATCGAGCCATTCGCTCGACTCATACCCTAAATACAAATAAATGCTTGAAACAATCCATTGTATTCCGTACCTACGAACTCATTCAGGAAAACGTGCCCTGACACAGGAGTGTTTGGCTCCATTCTTTTTTTTTTTTTTTGACGGGGGCAGTATCTTTGTCCTTGACTCTCCTTTACTCCACTTCTTTTCTCTCGTATTTCAGATACGGGCCGTCGGCTGTCGCCTTGGAGACAATACACACAAACACTGCGGCAGCATGCACTTTATACAGGAAGTGCAATTGGACCAAACCACAGTGGCGTCTCTCTCTCTCTCTCTCTCTCTCTCTCTCTGTGCACTTTGAGCGGTCTGTCTCGCTGCATTAAGATCACTGCTGACTGGCGGAGTCCAATGAAGTCGAACGGTCCACGGTCAATGTATGAGTATGTGTGCGTGGGTGCGTTTCCTACGGGGGACCTCTTCTGGTGTCAACACTGACTATGGCCTGACCAGTTGTCCTCATGGACCAAAGCCCAGTTTGTCACAATGTCATATCTATGGTCCAGATTAAGGTCGAAGGTTAGGTGCGAATTAAGGTAAGGCGCAGGTTAGAGTTTGGCATGATTTGGTTATGATTAGTGTTAGGGTTAGGGTTAGTCTGTGTACAATGAATGGGAATGCATTGTCTTAGTGAAGATGGCTGTGTGTGTGTGTGTGTGTGTGTGTGTGTGTGTGTGCGTTTGTTTATTTCAATTATATCCCAGATTCTTTCCCAGCGCATAATATAAACCATTCAGATTCGTATTTTTTATAGAGTCTAAAAATACCGTTCTGGAAAATCCTTTCTTGAGCATATTTGAAACCCACCCTTCCTTTTTATTATTTCAACTTTTTCTTTTTTCTCCTCCTCTCGCATGGTCTCAGTTCTTGAACAGTTCATTTGTTTGAACGTCTTTAAATACTTCAGTTACAAGAGCTCTTGTTATTAGAAACACCACAAAAAAATATATCTCTTTAGTTGCCTTGTTTGTGAGAAGCAAGGACCATTTATCTGTGCTAAGTGAAAAGTGGTTTTTCTTTTTTTTCCCCAAAACTGAAATAGTTAATGATTTAATTCCGAAAATGGGAAATTTGCACGTCATTCTTATGGGCTTTGATGCCTTTACTTGTGGTCAGTGACTAAGGAAGGGAAGAAAAAAAAATAGTGGAAAAAGAGAACTGTTACTATCAACGAAAATCATTTGACTCAGATCAAAGGAGCCTAATAACCCCTCCCAACCTCCCTCCACAGTAGTCAGAGTTAGGCTCTGTTGTGATACTGCGCTTTTCTAAGAACTGCTATTCCAGTGTTATTTCAGACAATTCTTCCACCCTTTCAACAGAAGGATTTTTTTTAGAAATCCCTCAAAGGCCTAAGTATTTGCTTTAAAAATCCACTGTTTTCAATAGCCAGCAATGACAGTTGTGACAGTCATATTGGCACTGGAATATCCAGTTAATACTATTGTAATCGCTGAGTTTCAACCTCATGCCTTAAATGGGAAAATTATTACAATAACCTACATTCATAAAGCTCAGTCTCTTCTCCTACCATACTGTTTGGGACTTATAGCAGTCCCTATTTCTTATCTTGTAGAGGAAATACAGCCGCTAATATGATGGGTACTATTTTAGTGCGCTGCAGCAGCCAGACCGGACAAACTCTCTGTGCTATTAGATTTTAGACGCTGCCAGAGTCTGGCTTTGCTCTGGCTGGAAGTGACCCTGGCAGCTGGAGGTCGGTGGGCCAGCTGGCCTGGACCAGTATGCAGACAGTGTTCTCCACCCCATCCTGTGGGATCTCTCCGGTGTGTCAACAAGGCTGGCAGCTCCTTGCTCCCTACATCCCCTCCAGCTTCCTGGCCCCTGCCCACCTGCACTTACCCAAACTGCCAGTAGAGGGAGCCTAGAGTTAGGGGGTGTTGCGGTCAGTGCAGAGAGCCAAGGCTTCTAATGCAGATCTGTGAGGGTGGAGGGCCGAACAGCCAGTAAGATGCTACACGCGCCACCCTAACCCTCTCACAAGTCCCCGAGGGCCCCTGATGAATTTATATCTGCCCTATGAGCCATGTTATGAGTCTCAGGCATAACCTTCTCAAATGTAATGACTGTCCAGAGTATGGCTTCATAGCTTCATGCAGCAGTGTAACCATCAGTGGATCAAAAGAAAACAGTGAGGTTACACGGTGCAGTGCCTCTGCTTCTTGACTCATTTGCTATATTAAGTGAAGAATGTGATGTGAGTCACTTGTTTTGGAGCAATGAGATGGTTGAAGAGGTTGAGTTTATGATGGCATGATGAATTTGGGGGCAGGGAGGGGGCATTAAAACAAACCCATGCCCCAAATTTTCATCTGTGTGTCCGTATGGCATGTGCTGGTCAGTTTGTTGGATATTCCCTACTGTCCTCTAAAAGATTATTATTTCAGCACATTCTGGGATTCAGCTCATGCTCTTATCCAGAGCAGCTAGTGTACATTTGCATAGTTGGATACCTACAATATACTCATATGCAGTTCAGGTTTGCTTAAGAATGCTCAAAACCTGCTAAAACTGTCCCTAATCTACCAGTGAATTTAACCAGCAACCTATGAGCTGAAACAAAGTTCTACCTGTACTACTACTCTACAGAGTTTGACAATCCAGATTCACAAAAATCCTCCCCAGTATTTTGCTAAAATCCTCTGGTCTTGTCAATTACAGCAACTCTCCAGTCAGAAAGTTGAACTAACTTGTGAAACCAGCAGGCTGAGTTCATGAGCTGGTGTCAAAATTGCGGGACTGTAACTTTCTAACAACTTGGATGTCTACCTCATCTATTCTGTCTCCTCTTAAAGCTGATAAGGAATGTATTCATTTCATTTCTTTGCTTGAATGTGTGCACGTGCACGCAAATGGAAATCCATTGACTGCAGTGGCGGACCAGGTGTGCAAAAGCTGTTCTTTTGTTCCTTTGTGACTTCTAGCCAACATGGTTGGCACTAGTAGCTATCCTCTGAGATCAGAGGAATTCTGACAAGGCCACATAGACCCTGGTTACAATTTTGACTTCCCAGTGCTCGCTGCATCTCGGGTAAGCTGTTTCGAACATGGGCCGTATCCGAAACTACTTGCTGATTCTTCCTTTATTTATTCTTCCATTGAGGGCGCTGGATGAGACTATTTCATTTAATACCCGATTGATCCACGTATTTCCATAATTTCGCTGAGTGTGAGTTGGGCTGGAAATATACTGGCGTTTAAATATGCGTGCGTGTATGCAAGGTGCAATATGCATCTAAATGGTAGGAAGTGTTGTATCATTACTAAACTCATAAACTCCACAAGTGTCGCCATGCTTGTTCGCTTCACCCTAAACTGCACTCAAAAAAATGAAACCCTATGAAATGTTAGATTTACTTAATAATGTTACATCAACTGGTTCCACGCAAATAGCTTTGCGTAACCTTTATTTGACTTCTAACATTTTTGGCCAGTTTAATTAATTGCATTGAGTGGAATTTACTTAACTCAGTTTTGTGGAAAAAGTTGACATAACATTATTAAGTAAATCTAACATTTCATAGGGTTACATTTTTTTGAGTGTGTCTGATTGAATTCTCCAGGGTGCCCTGTACAGGAATCCTTTGGTAACACCCGTAGTGTGCAGGAAAGAATGTGAACGAATATGCTCATGCAGTTTGCCGGTTGACTACTACCTGAACGCATGGTTGAACAGCAAGTGCACTTTCAGCCTAAAACGGGCAAGTCGGAAGGCGTTCCACCATGAAGCAAAAAGTACCCACCTCCTCCTCAAATTTTCAGACTCTGATTGTACGCAGAGGCAGCTGTTTGCTTTAATTCTTGAAAAGTGATGCACTCAATAAACCATAGAAACATTTGCATAATTCGATTTTTTTAAAGTGAACAATAACAATTCATACGCTTAAAAACTTTTTCATCCAGTGTGCTTCACTTGCTATTGGCATGCACTCAGGTGCATCAGTAGGAAAGCGCCAGAATGTCTAGTTGACACAGTACACATTTAAAGGACACAGCTGATAGAAAGCAGTTTGGGAAATGACCTGAGTAAAACTGTGAAGGGCACATTATCCCTTCACCCCGACTACCCCCCATCCCTCCAACACTCCTGAAACTCAAATGTTCACATTCTGGCACTAAACGAATATCTCTGAGGAAAATTGCATGATCAGCCACTGATCTCTCCCCCCCAGACTACCAGACTTTACGTGGGTTCATTCAAATGTTGAGGGCTTGAATAGAAATCTCTTAAACCCCTCCATCCCTCCGAATTCAACTACATTGTAATTCAGTTCAGTAGAATATTTCATTGGCTTGAAATTCATACTACAAATACCACCACGGCATCGCATGTATTATACATAGCAGCAAGTTAAATCCAAATGCAAAAGTATTAAAATCTGAGTAAAAACACCGTCTCTTTTATAAATTTAAAAGTCCCCCCCCCCCATTATTACGCTGACGTTGTGTGGTCGGGTGAGTCCTGGTGTATAATGCTGGTGTGATTTTCCTCCGATCCATGATTCAGTCCTCGTCTGACTCATACGCTCACACCAACAACAAAACACCCGCTGGTCTCCGTGGAAACGGAGGTTCCCGCCACTTTCCTCCTACGTCACCTGTCATTTATTCTCTGAGCTCCTCCTCTAGCTGTCTTAAGCGGACTGTACACACGTAAAGGGGGCTGGCGTGGGGGTGTGACATTTACTGGAATGTATGAATGGCTTTTGCGTGCACTGAGAGGTGCTGCATTGTCCAAGAGTACTTAGATTTCCTTAAGCGATTACACTAAAAAATGCAAACCCGCGCAACTGCACACGCACACACAAATATGCATACACTAGCGCAAACACATACACATGCACGGCACACGGTAACGCGCGCGCGCGCGAGTGCAGCCACATACGTGCACACATACTCAGTCGTGTATATGTACTCAAATACGCAACTTGCTTGCAAACATATTCACCCAGATACACAAACGTGGTGCAACACTCACACATAGGCAAACACACACTCAAAGCTATGCAATCACACACGCTCACATATACGCACACACAAAATTACATAACTTCTCAGAAATGATGAGAAATAAGCTTTCTTCCTGTGCGCATTACTTCGGAAAAATAATCTTTAAGTGATCACGTAAATTACCAGTTTTACTCACACAACCACAGAGTATATAAGGAAACTGTGGGCTATATCGCCATCTAGTGTCCAAGCGTATACAGTGCCAATTGTGATTGAATCACTTTTTGGTCCAAGAATTGGGTTGAGGGCGTGGGTGTGTTGTAAATTGCAGCTTCTAGTAAATGTTAAGAATGTTGACATTGAACACTGCAATGCCCTCAGTTCGACTGTAATAATCCCTTGGTGCGCCACAATTTTAAAAGAAGGAGCTGCTTGCGGCCCCTGAAAGAACTCCAATTGTTTTCCGCCCTCCAGAAACCTTTCACCACATGCAGGTTCATTTTTCAAGCCTCACGTGTACAGTAATATATATATAATTTTTTTTGCTTGTTTTTTTACTTTTTTTTACTTGTTTTTTTACATCGAACAAGCTCCATGTTCACACAGTTCTAAGATGGGGGAAGGAAAGTTTAGCAGCATTTTATAAACGGTAGACAGGGATGTATTTTTATTGCCCAGATTATAAATATAAATGTTTGTGCGCTATCAACATGCTAGCCTGCTCATCTGGAATGTACAACAGCCTGTCATGATAACGAACTGGATGCAATGGCTTGTGGATCTTATTTTCCATTTTCAGAATTTCTTTCTCCAGAACGAGCACTGGACTATTTTAGGGATGTATAACACTCTTTTAGTGTCTGTGTTTTAAGCATTAAAAGTAGTGATTTAATTTCCACCACTCTAAATATTATCCACAAGGAGCTCTCTCAGGGACAAATCATTTTTGGTCAAACCATTTCTCCTGAAAGGTCCAAGGATTTGACCTTCTCATGCATACTTGGAAGTGGTGCCAAATCTCCTGCAAATCCACAATCAGTACAAGAAATTGATAGATCATTTTTCGTCACCGATTGAAAAACAGTTGCAATCTTACAAAGCTTTCATACCAAGTCTTGACTGAACATCTCAGATGATAGTACATGTATCCCAGTTATTTAGATGCTTATTCAAAGCAACGTGCACCCGATTACACGCAGCAGGGGCTGGAGCCATCCCTATTGGCGCTATTTGGGGCCCAATAACTACACCGAGCTCACGGACGCTACACTGGGGCTTGACCCACCAACCATCCAAGTTCAAGCCCTGCGTCACTGGTTTACAGGCTGCCCTCAACACCAAAAACATTCAGCAATATCAATATTTATTTCCTCCGATGGCCCACCAAATCCTGTCCTTTAACCTTCTGGCGTTGGTGGACACGTAAACGCGTCTTGGATGCTTCTATACAGTTTAAATGCACTCAGAATTAGTGGAGTCTCCTCTTTCATATCCGGAGATCATCCATGACTCACAGGAGGCTGAAACAAAAGCTCGACACACTCTTGCTATACGCGATTGGTGGATTCGGGTGCCCGTCTTCTGAAACTAAACTGTATGGAAACCAAAACCGAATCTAAAGTCACAGAGGACGTACCCATCACTTTAGAAATAGATTTACAGTCAAAGATGCCAGTGAAAAACAAGAAACAACTAAACGTTTAAGCAAGTGGACAATGTGATGTAGAAAAGTTTATGCTCTGGGGTCACAGAGAAAAGAAGTGATCCAGAAAAAAAAAAATGGAGTAGATCCAGGCGCTTGTGACTCAAAAGGTGCAGGAATACAAAGCCTTCATTATGGCATAGCTACAAGGTAAAAGGTGCTTATGAAAAATGGAAATTTATAGGTGCTGACATTCTTGCCGCCATTTGGGAAAGCAGTGACGAGGACGACAGAGCTTCAAAGCTTCAGGAATTTGATTCACTTGATGAAAATTACGTTGTAGTATGAAAGTAAGACCGATCCATTCAAAGATAGGTGAGTGTAGTTTTTGTGAAAATGTGACCAGCTTGGCTAAATGCTATTTTTGTGTGCTATGCGTGCAACTGATTTGGAGTATCAGCAGTCATGAACTTTGAAATAATTTACTTGCCATTAGTGAGATTACGCTGTGCGGAAGTCATTTCCTTGTGTAAGTGAGCTTTATTCACAAACAGTATAGATGAATTGATAGCTTCTGTTTTATCACTGTTCCGTCCAGATGGCTTCAAATTTCAAATTATTTTTATTTATATCTTATTTCTCAGTCATATTATGAAGATATTAATAAAAAAATGTCAAGTATGATGCCCTGTGGCAGGCTGCCGATTCCAGTGGGTTTAAATGACAATCAACACCTGAGAATGAGTATCTTTACGGTGTCCCCCAAGCTTCCATTTCTGGTCTTCTCTTCCAGTAAAATTCAAAACTTTGGCACATTTGTCACAAGTAACACAAAGTCGCTTGTGACATTACTGGTGAAACCCATTTTTGCCATCATGAAGTACTACAGTGGTGCCCCCTTAATTCATAAGACGAAGAAACAGGTTTCACCAGGAATGTCACTTGCAACCTTGTGTTATGTGACATGGCATCATACTCAAGATGTATTAGACACCAAAATGGACCGCTCCACTAGACATTAAAATGATAATCAGACCCTACAGAACATACACCTCCACTCTGCTACCACTATTCATCTGGTTCCTCTACATCTTGTAATCTATCTAAACACCCATTATCCAACCCATATGTTTCAGGGCAGCATCATGAGGAGGGACTGGATGGGGCCAATGGGGAGGATCGGGGCTCTGGCCTAGCCCGTCTCAGCAGCTAATGGGCAAGATACAGGAACGCATTCTGAGCAGTATGCCCAAGCCTTGCAGGGATCCCAATTCACGCTTCAACTCACCACGAATACCTATGGGGAATTTAGAGTCTCCAATTAATCATTTGAATGTCTGCGGACTGTAGGAGGAACCCGAAGAACCCACTGAAAACCTTTACCAACACGAGGGGAACATGCAAGCTCCACATAGAAAGGCCACAGGTCAGATTTGAACCTGCAACTTTCTTCATGCGAGGAAAAAATGCTATTCAGTGCACTGCTGTTGATTAGCCAGGGAATTACATATCTGTGACCTGAGTACAAGAGCGACTCCCATGGTAAAGTCTATTGTTGGATATGGCAATACCGCCGTCCCACTGGCCAATCTGTTTAAACGCATTATCTGCCCTAAGTAAGCCATTTTAGTCCACTAACAAGGAATCATTGCAGCTTTTATGACCAAATAAGCCTTTAAGTCAGAACAAAGATAGCTAAGTGAACTCAAAGTATGAGAAAACTCACATTTCTGAGTTGCAATAGTACATTCAGAGATAATGTCACACTTTATTGAAAATATGAACATTACTTGACAGTTCATCTCATATGCGTGTCAATCCATGGCATGTGACATATGACAAAATAATGGACATAAAGACAAAGCATTGACAGAAAAACAGAGCATTCTCCCTGCTTTAGAAATTGACACAAAAATATCAATGCTTGGTAGAAATGATTGGGGAGCAAGCAAAATGGACAATATCAAGAGTCTAATAATAATAGTAGCAATAGTATGACTCCTCTGTAACTACAATAATAGTGCAGTAAGTGAAGAACGAGACATCTCTCAATTGCATTTTATTTCCTCCGGCGCAAAAGGCCTGAATCATACGCTGGTTTGTGGTCTTTGCAGTCAGAACACAACATGGCTGCCGGCAACATCAGCACCAGTAGGAGTTTAGCAAGTCAGCCAAGAGCTGTCAAAACTGTCAATCAGTGTGATAAGGAAAATACAAAAGCCCACAAAAACTTTGCATTGAAATTCCATTGATAACACATGACTGCTTAACCATGCTAGACTAACAGACTTTGCCAAGAATCTTATAATCCAGGCCTTCCCAAATTGGGGCTCTACTGGAGGTGAGATATAGGTTAGAATGATGGTATCAGTCCAAGTAAGAATGCATAAAACAGGTTTGGTTTTTTGGTCATACCACTACAGTGTAAACTTGACGGGATAGGTTGGGATCATTCCAGGTTGAATAGAGAGGGTAAATTTTTCTGTAGTTTATGATAATCACAACTATTGAAGTGCTATTGTATAGTGCTTGAGTGAATCTCTCAATCCAGTGGATTTTTACTTCCCATTGTCTTGGTCAGTCCTAGAGGTGATTTAATCTGAGAGTGATCAGGAACAAAATTTTTAAAGGAATCTTCACCATTGTGGGATTCGACGATGGGAATAATAAATGCCATACATCTTAAAATCCACTAGATGGTAGTAAAGTTACAAATGGCTTGGCAGAGGAATGCACTCTCTTTTTTCCTCGACCGTGCCTCTTTCTCAATGAGGGGGGGCCATTCAGTCATTGAATAAATGTGTGGCAATGATACTCACGTCTAAGAACTTGGTGTGCTGGCTGCACATTTGATTACTGAAGGGCTGTCCCTGACTTGCCCCCACAAAAATAAAGGAAAAAAAAAAACCTGCTTTTTTCCCCCCACGATACACACCCAAACTCTTTGCTTCAAACAAATATCTCAAACATCAAAACAAGACGTTTCATTACAGCTGGTTCCATATACATTTGGCATTGTTTCAAACCTTCCAACATATCAGCAGTTCGCCTGAAAGTTTTCCTTGTTCATTACATTTTTATAAGCAAGTGTAAACATATTGGGAGCATAATTGTTGACGGAGGTAAAGTTGCAGTTGTATCGCCGATCAGTGATTCCTAGCAGTAGAATTTGTACATGTTTGTGTTAGCGAAGAGTGTGAAGATTATTCAGTATATTGCTGGATACCCTCTCCATCACTCGTTCTCCCTTTCTCTCTCCCTCTCTCTCTCTACATCCCAGTAATTCCTTTTCAGAGGAAGTCAATGCATCCCTCCCATCCTCTCAGCTCACACTGTAATGGAGTGCCATTGTGTCCGGTTGGTTGCCTTAGCAGTATCAGGCATTTCTGAAGCCAATCCGATACAGTAAGCACCCTCCTCCATGCCTACTCTCATTCTTTCATTCATACTTCATGTTTTCCTGCTTGTCTCCATTTCATCCCCCTTTCTTTTTCTCAAACCTGCTCTTGCCTCGCTTTCCGATTCTCTTCCACCACCCATTCGGAAATTCAAAACGACACAGGGACGAGGAAACGCATTCCGTGCTGCCGAAACACAGAAAGGGACACACAGCAGACTGCATGAACACAGATATAGACACATGTATTCAGAAACTGCCCCAAAATATAATAACACTCTGTTTATGGTAAGCAGTAATGTAACTTGCAGTCAATGAAATGCATACTCTGAATTCCTTTAGGGGGGAGCTCTTGGTGGCCATTTAGAGTTTAGTGTTCATAGCATATTATTGTACATTTAGGGAAGAAATCCTCCCTTATGTTCTGATAACTTCCACATGCTCTGCAGAAGTGTAATTTACGAGTAATAAGAATATAAGTATAGTTAGAGAGTGGCTGTTAGTCTACAGGCATGTCTTTGTGGAGGAGTACAAATGACTGTCGTGTGCTGTAGTATGTTAATACTGATAGAGTATCATGTAATAGGGTTAACTTAAGTGGCAGGAATTGCAGTTAACTGCAGTTGAGTAGATATAGTACTGATCAATATCTAGTACTTGGTAATATAACATTGGGCTAACACTAGTGCCCTTAATCTCCCATAATGCTTTGCACTGTCTGACTCCTTGGCCTGGTCCCCATTTGCAACATTCTTTTAAAGATGGTGACAATTTATTACAAATAATTAATTATTTGAAAATAGCGATTGTGTTCTCTGGGGTAGACCAGAAGCAAGTCATACACCTACAGCTTCTTTTTTAGTGTATTTCCTGAATCCCTTCACCCCCACTCATGAGTGACTCAATAATGAAGTATCACTTGAAACTGAGGAGTGATTAGATGCTGAACTAGAGTCAGCGATTGAACTCCACAGGGGCAGGAGTCATAATGCAGGGCTAGGCCACACAATGGGAAACTTGGAAACTACAAACAGACAGTAGTAAGAGGACGAGAGCACAGACTCCAAATTCTCATCAGCGTCCTCAGAAGAGACCAACACTGCATCCCTTACCAGCTGTTATTTTTCAGTGCGCTATCACCCTCACACTTGTGCTCTTTTGCAATTAGCAATTCCATCAATTAAACTTAAAATAATTAAGCTCTTATAATTAACTCGCAGAGTGAGCGATTACAAGGTGATCTGGGATCAGGGGATTAGAGAGAACTACAATCAAAGGAACGATAATGCTGAACTGAGCCATCTAGTAGTCAGTTTCAGAATGGCCACTAGAGGGAGCCACACTTCACGGACTTGTAAACGCTCTATAACGCATCCTGGTCCACTGAACTTCTTAAACAGAGGATGCCGATGTGTACAAAACAAGAGAATGAGAAGGGCAGCCCCGTCAGATTTAAAGATTAACGGGGGGGGTGAACTAAGCGATCTAACAGGATGTTTATAGATACCAGACATAGCAGAAGTGGACAGGGGGCAGCTGAAAAGCTTTTTATAATCACTGCTGATGAGGCGATTCAATGGCTGTCTGTGCCCTGCTGTGTGTGGGCACTAAATGCTGCTGTTGAAATGCATTGGTCAGGAGTCCGAGTGGAGGGGCTTTTCTTTTTTTAAACATCCCCAGGGTCAAAAAGGTTCTGCTTCCGTTCTCTTCTGCAATCCACCGTCTCAAAACCACATTCATCAATTTTTCCTCTTTCTTCTGAAAAATAACTGAAGTATAATGGTCTCTTGTTTACAATGGTCTCTTGAGGAGGGTGGAGAGAGAGTAGGAGCAGGGGTTGGGGTTGGAGCAGAGGGTGATGACGATGAGAAGTTTTCAGAAGTTGCTGAAAAGCTCGTACTTCTTGCTCCAGTCCATAGGGGGCGCCCTCTTCTTGGTGCGCTTGGACAGGGCCTTCTCTTTGGCCTCTGCAGCTGTGCTGCTCAGCTTCAGGCTGGCCTCCTCTGCAGTCTCTCTCCACTGTTTCCCATCAACCACTGGGACCTGGAGAAACAGGAAGTGTAGTCAGGACACAGAGGCGCTACGTGCAATACACTGTATACAGTGTACTGTAGTGTGCACTGTACACAACACACCCTTGCATAACCTGCCTCAGTGGGACCACAGGGGAGCAGAAAACAAGAATAAATTACTAGTGTAACTGACAGATTTACAAAATAAGTAGGATATGTCCCAGTTTGAATGAAACAAAGAATTTTACAACCCTCCAGCATGGCACCTACTAAAAACTGAAGAAAATAATATTGCAGCCATCTGCAAAGTGCTACATTCGGCAACATGAGACAGAAAAATAAGACGTCTTTGAGTGTGTGACTGCATGTGCGTATTTTTTCACTCCAGAAATAGAACATGTATCAACAGTATCTTCACCCGTTTGGTTAAAATCTCATTTTACACACACACACACACACACACACAGAAATACACACACACACACACACACACACACACACACACACAGAAAAATACACACACACACGCACACACAGAAATACACACACACACACACACACACACACACACACACACACACGCGCGCAGGCACACACACACACACGCGCGCAGGCACACAGCTTTTTCACCTGTTTGTTGGTATCCATGGTCCCCGAGCTCTGCCCAGAGGACGATGAGGTCCGGTGCAGCATCTCTTCCACAGGTGAAATCTGAGGCGGGGAAAAAACAATACTCAGCACCCTTCTGAGCAGGCGCATGCACGCACGCACACTCGCACGCACACCTGCACATTGACATACATGCTTGTACACACATTGCTCCGTCACCTTTGAGCTTGTATCGGGGATCCTGGTCACTGGCCCAGAGATCTGTGGGGAATGCAGTCCTGGCTTTCCATTGGTCTGAGACTTAGGAGAGCCGTTTGTCATTGGCTGAGAAATGAAGTCTGTCAGAAGGAATTAGAATAACATTAAGCCATAGGCAAGAATTTTCCATGCTTACAGTACTGGTGTGTAAGAAGTGCATTTCTCAACATACACTACCAGTGATAACTTTGCGCACTGGAGTCATGTTTTCATTCACATTCTTCATGAAATGCAAGCAGTTTTAACAAGTACACAACCTCAAATCACACGAGGATGCTGACAGTGAGACGTCAAAACGGATTGTTAAGAAATAAGAGAAATATTCTTGACTGTCAATCAGTTGACATTTGCATTTTGAGTGCAAAATCAGATTTGTATTTGTCCAAAACCCATTAATTTGGCCAAGCGTAAAATAAATGCGGAAAAATCATCTACAGAGGTTATCCACATAGATGACATATCAAACTAGAAAAGTGTTTGTGGGACACTGCAAAAACAGAGCAGCCCCTCCATTCTACCTGCCTTTTTAAGGTAGAAATTGTATGAAAAAGCTGTCTTACCATTTTGGCTTGATCATTCATAAAATAGCTTCAACATTTAAAAAATACTATTGTATTTAGATATTCAACTTCTGAATACATAATAGAATGATTATGCCAAAACAATTTCCCAGTGGTATAATAACTGTGACTTAAGTACTAAATGGGTTCAATACAGCAAGAAAGTTATAGATGCCTCAACAGTAATGAAGTTTTACTGTGACCTTGACCTTGAGTGAAATGACACCCAAAGCTGATAGGGGATTTACTCTGCTATACATTTGCAACCAAGTTACAGGTTTCTATCATAAATATTTTTGAAATTATAGTGTTAACAAGCCTTTAGAGGGGTGTGGTCAGATGTCATGACCTCGTTGTGACCTTGACCTTGCACGGCATTTGCCCAAAAGTTAATAGAAGCTGAGCCTTGTTCTATAGTTGCTAGATACCAAGTTACAGCTTCCTATCATAAACACTTTTGAAGCTATCATGTTCACAATCATTTTGAGGGGCGGGGCCAGTTGTCATGACCTTGACCTTTGAGGTGACCTGTGATTGTGCCAAAATAATTTCCCAGGACTATAAGAACTGGGACTAAAGTGTTAGAAATAAGTTGAAGATGGCAAGAAAGTTATAGGCAAAACAAAGTGCAGAGGCAGCAGGCAAACTCGCGCAAGTACTGAAAGCAGCCCCACCGTTTCGGTGGATGAATGAGAAGTTAAAATGGGTCTCTAAGAACAAGAAATGGCTTCACTACTCATCTCCGCACTGAGGTCATCTCGGGGGGGATTGTTCTACCTTTAGCGTGGCGCTCCGTGGGGGTGACACCCAGCCTCTTGAAATGCTCGTCGGTTTCCGGATCCACCACCAGCAGACGCGTTTCCTTCCCACTGCCCCGGATGAACGCCACCACCTCGGAGTGCCGCAGGTTCTCGATGTTGACCCCGTTCACCTGCGGAGCAGAATCAGGAAAATGATCTTAAAGGATGACAGCAGTGGTTGAAATTGTATTCTCTCCCCTATGAATAATAATACACACACTCCAAGCATGAGAAGCCTCATTATTAGGAAAGAACTCAAAAACGTTACTCATTACTTGTGACGACATCATCGGAGTAACTTGAGGGTTCGTACAATGAAGTAGGACAACGGAGTGAGTAGGATAACTGCACAGAGCAAATTTCCTGTGAACCCTCCCAAACTGGGCCCACGGACTTAAAAGCAGTTTTGACTGGCGCTTAATGGAGTTATCCCGTTAACTCGGATGTCCAACTTCATGATACAGGCTCCCACGTCAGGCTGAAAATATAATCATACTAGCTTTCCGACACTTTGCTTGCCATTATTTCTGGCAGTTGTACCATCCACAAGTGCAGCATTTGTCCGCCTAATATAAATGTTCACACTGTAGGCCGGGGTAACGTACAGCATGTAGTGCCTGGCATTACTTGTTGAGTTTATTGCAGAAAGTTATTACAGCGTATGAATTACGCGCTGGTTTTAACCTAGTGAAACCAAAGACCCATGTATGGGTCCGTCAAAAGCAGCCGCTGTATTCAAAACTGAGGAACTTCAGGCCTATTTTTAATTCTAGAAGAGATCCCAAACTACAGTTTCCAACAATCTCAAATATGTCCCACTGAATTGCAGGGAAATGTGTTTAAAATGATGCACAAGGTCCAGATATTTTCCATTTGATGTCATGCTGCGGCCATAAAAACATGGCATCCAGGGATTGAACATTTCTTCCACATAAGTGTGATGCAGCTTCAGTGAAGCACTGCCACCAGCTGGTATAGAATATGTAAGTGACACTGTCCCACAGTATGAAAAAAAGAGCTTTTCATGACTTTGAACCAACGTAAGGCATAACCTTAATGAAAAGTTTGAGTTTAAGGAGTTAAGGTGAAAACAGCAAGAGTTTATGGCTCTCTAGGACCAGCTGCTATATCCCAATGAGTTTAACATGCAAATAAATTCCACACTATAACAAGCACATAGTCTGACAAACATATGTCTAATCTCCTGTAAATTAATTTCCCAAAAATGACTATATTCTGCATTTAAAAGACAAAAGGCTTAAACATTTATTGCAGAATTTTATCTTCAAGGAAAACATTCACCATTCGCAGGCCCAGCGGGAGTGCAAAGCATGTTACATCCCTTCACCAGCAGATGGCGTTCTGGACCCAACTATGCTGACTACGTTCGGAGTTCCCAATTGTAGCATGCAAGAAATGCGCACAGTGAACTTGACACGTTGAAGTACACAGACCATCAGGACAGCTAGTGGAGTTTTCACTTCGTGTGTAGCCTTCTGGCATCCTCACTAACAAATTTTTCATTACAAAACGTCTCCGACAATCATCGGGGAAACAAGGTCCACTAAAAAAGGGTCCATGAGGGCAGGACAGAGGGTTCATCTCGACAAGCCACTCGAAAAGACCCTTGAGCTGGCCTGCGAGTTCTCCCACCCATGTTTGAAGTGATTCTTCTCTGTTCCCTAGCAACATTCTCGTGGGAGATAATGAGGAATCACGGGGAGATGAGGAGGAGGTTGAAAGCGAACTAGAAAGACAAGGAGAGAGACGGAGGGAGAGAAAAAGTTTGTTACGCCTCTTCAAAGAATGGATGCTCATTTGCGACATTGTGTTAGCCTTGTTGCAGACACACTAGCCTGCTAACCTCAGCTCAGACCAGCTAGCCTGTTAGCATTATCCCAGAGGGCCTGAAGAATCCCTTTGCATGGGCAGGTCTGGGACAGCACCATAAGTTATTGATAAGGGGCACTAGCCGCATCGATGATTGAGGTTTCAGGTATCGGTTGTCTAAAAGGGTTTATTTTTTTGTTCAGTGTTCTGCTTTTGTCACAAGATAAGTCTTATAAGACCAGGGTGAGAGAGGAGTGGGGGAGGGAGGGAGACAAGGACAGTAAATTCAGATTCACAGCTTGGACCAAGTTTGAAAAAAAGAAGAAAAAAGAAAATGTAATCTTATGTAATCTTTGTACACAGAACACAGGGAGACAGCTGTGAAGCGCAGACGCGCATTTGGATAATCAGACCGTGTCCTTGGACAGAACAATAGGAGGTGGGCTGACTCCAGCACAGTCTGGATTCAAAGTCTCTGAACCTTGGGAGAGACCGGCTTTGTCCCGGAGCTGCGGCGTGTCCAATGGGAGTCACGTGACCGTGCCGCTGCTGGACTCGAACCCGTGTCTCTGTCACCAGAACAAAGGCAGCGCTGGGATGCTGGACTCAGATCCACTGACGCTTCCCAATGCCAAGGTGAGACACACCACAGTATTAAGAGCTTCAAGTGAGCCCAAAATGCTACAAGTCTGGTTCAAGCCACAGCTGACAAGGGTGGTCGCAGGGTGGGTCGGTGGGTGGGGGTTGGCAAATAATGAGAGGTGATTTGTCCCCACGATTAGACAGTCACACCCCCCTTATTGGTCCGAACCCCTCACCTTTCACAGAAAGAATACGATGTGTTTATGGCTTTAAACAGCCATCTTCTCCCAGTTTTCACTCGATATCTGCTAATCCACAGCTGTACCCCCATCCTTCAGCTAACTGCAGTCCCCCCTAATCCCCCTTCCACAGTCCCTGAGAGGCTTCAGCAGCGACAACTGTGCTCCCAGAGGGCTGGGGTAGCAGTGTCTTTACGGGATCTCCAAACAGGTAACTACTGTCTGTTGGAGGTGGAGGAAAGGGTCAATTAACGGTCGACTCGAGCTACGACGATGAACAACAACAACAACAACAACAACAACAACAAAAATAAATTATGAGGACAGGAACTAAAATGAACCCTGCGGAGCCTGTTAGCCACTCTGTCTATCTCCAGCATACACAGCACTAGAGGAGCTGGGGCATGACCCTCTTCCTGTCATCTGGTAAAAGCCAAATTTTATTGGTTAAATTCCTTTCCATGTTACCCCAAATAACAGCAGACATGTTCTGTTCTGGCACTTTCCGTCTCCGTCTTGCAGACTCCCTGCTGTGATACCAATGCTAGCAAGCCTTGCAGTGAAATAGACCTCTAAAAACTCGACAGAGGTTAAAAAACAACAACAACAACAAAAAAACCCCTCAGTTTAGAGCCATTAGTCAAGAGCGTGTGGCGTTACGGACTAAATGGTGAGCAGGATTTGAAACAGACTAATTCTTTAATGAACTGATGGGAACTTAATCACATTTTTCCTGTGTAGCAGCCCCCTCCCAGTAGACCACATTCTACAGAGCAAAGGACATTGTCTGTTATGCTAAGGAACAATAGACTACCAGGAAGAGAAAGATTGAGAGGGGGAGATAGAAAAATGGAGAGAAATTCCCACAGTTTGAAAGACTTGTCTTGTGGGCATAACCACCCACAGTAAGTCATGTTAAAGAGCACTTCTAACAGAAAAGAGATTAGATTTGCCGATCAGTAAAATCAAATCTGTTAAAGCAAGAAACTTGAGGCAAAACAAAAGGCTGAACATCAGAATATGTATGACTTAACCATGCAACCCACTATCACTGCTTATAAAATATAGAGGAAACCAAATAAAATTAATACAGACAGTAACCCCTCAACATGATAAAAAGCATTAATCCCACCTAAGGCAACTCCAGCATTGAAGTCGTTGTGGATAAAGGCAATTCAACTCTCTAAGGACATTCCCCACCAGCGCTACAATTCACAACACGATCTCTACAATTGTAAGGGCATTAGGCTTTACAAATGACCCCCATTTACAATGCAAATAATACCATTATGGAATAAAGCTCTGCTTAAATCCGTCATAAATCTAATCCCACCAATATGAAAGGAATCACTGGCATCGAATACAGTAATCATTCCAAACCAGCAGGTGGAATATTTGGCGACTGCAGCCGACAGTTACTATGCACAAGAGAATAGATCCATATTTTTCATTCTTCATTCAGTATTATGGAGCACTGTCAAATAATAATGTGATTTGATCCTGCTAAACCCATTGAAATCTCCCTGAAGGAGGTAGAAACCTCTCTGCTAAGGTAGAGCTGGGTTTGTTTACAATTATCCCACAAACTATGTAAAAAACATACAGATTAAAAGCAGGTACACAGCAAAGGAACCAATAAGTTCATGTATTAGCAATGGCCACTACATAAGCTATGCAGACATCCAATCATAATCAGCCGTTTCAGTGATGATGTCGACATCCACCTCATTGACAAGACTGAGATTACATCAATACAAAAGCAAACTCCTACATATTTTTCCATATATGAATTATGACTCCACTAATCATTTTTTATTTGAAGATTATTACGCCAACAATTAAAAGAAGTTATTTAACATTTGTTCCAAAACAATAACGGAAAAGGTACCCTCACAGTAAAGCAGGCAAATCAGTATCTTTGTGAGACCTAAAAAAAGATTTTGTCAGTCCACCACAATCGGCTGTGTCAGCGACATCATCGCAGTTGTTGCAGAGACATTTTTTACCCCTCTCTACACGATGGCTCCGCCCGCCTTAACTGAATTAGCGGTGCGACGCTCAGCGATTTCCTGCCCGGGGAGAGATCAATAAGACTGGCAGCTGTCACAATCAAATTGCCGCAGGTGAGAAACCGGTCTGCCAAAGTCTCTCATGCTGAGTTTCAGTCAATTCTGTTTCAGCAAAGGAAATCAACTCCATTTTTAAAAATTATTAAATTAACCCTTTCAGTCCCCCGAGTGCTATATGGCATTGGTGCCTAATTTGGGTGGGGTGACATCAAATTAGGCTGTGAGCTTAATCCCATTGCGTAAATACAGATGCCGGTGTTCGTAAATTCTGAAATTTAATGGCTACATAATTTTGTAATTGAATTTCCAAATGTCTTGCTTATCTGCAATAATTTTTCTGAGTCTCTGTGACATAAACCTTAAAATGGCTCATGCACAAAAGGCAAAAATTGCCATTATTTTTATTATACATAAAGGATTAATTAAATCTCATAAATTGGTATATTTACAGTGAATTGCCAATTAAATCAATTTTTTTTCCTGGACTGACTGAATTAAAATGCAATATTACCCAATCCTGGAGAGATACTTGCCCAGAAATGTATCTGAAGCAAAGCCATTATTAGAGTGGATTCAGCCACATGGGAATGGATGTACGTTGTATAAAGGGTTAATTTTCAATTCAGACCTTGGAAAACCAACCTTGCAAGCGAAAATGGCGAGCTGATTTTTAGTTGTACCCCCAAAACAATAGTAAAACAGGAAACAATCAAAGAGCATTAAGCAAACAACACAACTCAGCCCAATAAATCACTCACACACAATAATACACAATAAATGGTGACTAAATATGGCCCCTCCCTGAGTTCAAAAGCACTGACAGAAACATCCAGTGTAGAATTTCATTAAAAAGTAGGTATCAAATCCAAGACCAATGAAAAGGTTTTTGATATTTAGAATGTACTTCAGACAGTTAAACCTGAATGATCTTGCAGCAAAAGGTATGTTCAGCGGCATCAGGAACCAGACCACTGCAAAAAGCTGTAATCTGAAGAAGGACCTCAGAGAAACTGCATTTTCTGCTTTTGTCAGTTTAAATATTTTCATTCATTACAGTCATTAAATTAGACCTTTTCCTCAAGTAGAAAATAGTAGCATGAGGGAAGTGGATGTTGACTTCACCAAATTTACTTAATCTGTTTACAAAATTAGAAATGAGTCAAACAACTTTGCGTCACTGGCATCATTCTGGTCCAACTGAAGCGGAAAATGTAATGGAAATGGGATTTCGGGTCTAAATACAAAAGAAAAATACTGGTTTAGATGGACTTATTTCATTCTTCATTGCGAGAAAGGAATCAGTTGGCCTGGTGGACTCCACTTCATATACACCACACACACACACACACACACACACACACACACACACACACACACACACACACACACACACACACACACACACACCGTGTGATTTGCCACTCAGCTGAGTCCCGTTATTCACTACTAATGTGGGTTTCTGACAACATCCTTTGAATTACCGTTTCTGTTAACTGTTCAGGGCCCCCCCCCCCACCACACACACACACACACACACACACACACACAGTGACACAATACAGCCAATGGAAGAGACACAGAATTCCCGGGAAAAACTCCAACAAAACATAAAAAAATACAGTAAAAAGGTCAAATAGAGAGTAGCCAAGGACTGTACGAGAACTTTGTGACATGTTACACAAACAACTAACAAAATATTTATGAGCGGTGTCAAAGAGGAGGAATTTCCTAATGAGGGGAAACAAAGCGGTGCCACTATATGAGCAAGGGATTCCACTATATTCACTTCAAACAGGAAGTAAAAAGCTATTACAAGTACAACCATTCACTCTAAGGTAACTCAGAGTCTAACATTACAGCTTTCATCACATGCCTTTTCTACAATTGTTCTGTTTTAATGACTGACCCCTCTCAGCCTTCCAGCACATCAGGAGGAATGGTCTCCATCACCCTCAGCAGATGGACCCCATAGAGAGAGACCTGTTAAACTGCAGGATCAATACTGTCAGACTCTTGTCCTTATATTACATCCACAGAAAACCACAGTCCCTGGAACTCATAATATAAACATTTATCTGGCCCAGCTAATCTCTGCATGAGGGAGATGCAGGGCAGTGCATGCGCTGGGGTATTGGAGGGACAGTCAGAAATAGGAAGCCACACAGAAGGCATTTATATACAGATAGATTTAAGCCTCCCATCAATATCACTCAGACTAATCCAGCATGTATTCTTTCATAGCAATAAACAGGCAGTTTGGTGCATTAATTTACCATTTTGTTGAGAAGAAACACCATTTGCACAGAAACACCCAACATAGTTGAAAAGAGGAGGCCAACTAGACAAAGTGGACCCATATTTGCAGCTCTCCAGTGTATCAGTGAATCCACGCACACGCACACGCACGGATTGATCAATGTACAGAAAGATAAACGGACGTCAGACTGATGGACAGACAGACAGTCAGAGAGAACCCAATATATATGGAGCTACTGGTAGGGCAATAGAGCCGAAGGGCAATTTAAACAGGCACAACATTTAAAACAACAGGCTGAACCCACAGACATCTTGTACAAAAGCAGTCCCAGGCAGAATGACTGAAAAGTGGGGAAACAAAATTGGACATGAGAAGAGAAAACAAGTTTTCAATAATGTCTAGCAAGGACAAGAGACTAACACTCTACAGACTCATTACCACAGCCTCACCATAGAAACAGAGGCTAGTATTTAAAAAAAAGAAAAAAAAAACCACACAGCTGGCAGGGAACACTGTGATCCAGCCAATGTAGAGACAGAACCATGTCCCCCTGTCCTGCACCAATTACCTCCATGTTAGACGCCTGCACTTTCCGGAAATCTCCGCAGAGATGATTCAGTTTCAGTGCCTGCTTTGACACTGGCAATGGGTTCTTTCTTTGTAAAGATGACTCTGGGCCCCAGGTATTGCGGCTCAGTGATATATCCGGACATGTCGCGATAGCGGCTTGATTTATAAATATGTGTCAGAATGACGAGTGTCGATATATGGCTTGTATTCTGTGAATAACAAAGGAAATAATTTTCAGAGGTGTGAAGTCCAGGGTTCACGAAGTTCTTCACATTTTCTGCCATGTGTTTGTCCCGCCCGTTAACTCTGCCAGCTGATCTCGACAATTAGTTCTACTTCTCGTCTGAAAGATGGAAAATCACGGCACTGGTAACATAATACTTCGGGGATTTAACTTTCTGGACCAAGACGTTACACTCATGAAAATTTTCCGCTGGTTTTACTGGTCATTCCACACCGCAGGCGTAAAAACAAATTTTGGAAACAGAACAGTCCCCTTACTCTCGATTATGTATGTTTGGGGAGGTTTCTCACTGATTTATGGACTGCAAAACCCCACAACCTGTTCAACACCTGTGTACATCGCTGGAGCACCTGCAGGGGGTGGATAGTCACATGTGACCGCGTGACCCCAGGGTCAACGCCTCGAGGTCCCATATCCAGCTATGCAAGTGTTCGCACAGCACATAGCTCACTCTGCTTGGATCACCTCGTCCCAAGACAAGAAACATCTGGAACAACCGGGGAGGCTGTGTGTGTGTAAGAATGAGTGTGTGAACATGTGTGTGCGCGAGAGTGCACATGTCATTGAGTACAGAATGTTTACGCCCATGTGTGTATTTGTGGGTTTGTGTGTACATATTTATACAAGTGTCAGTCAAAGGCCAAATATATGTTTGAAATATTTAAATTTAAACAGTGCCAGAAAGTTTGAAAACTTAGAAAAATTCCCCAGAGAATTTTTGAGAGAAAGCATTATTAACCAGAGCCAAGTATAATCATGTCAATGAGGCATTTGTGTGGAATGTGGAATTTTGCAGAGCATCTTTGGCTAAAAAAGATGTTTTGCTAAATTTTGCATGTGTTTACGAAAATAAAGTAACTGGCCCAGATTTGGCTTGAGTCTGTGGATACGTGACTGAATTTTCTCTCCATGGAGGCCATCTGCTAAGGATGGAGATATTTTTCTCTCATGCTCTGGGATGCTATGAGCTGCAGTTTGTTTACCTGAATCCAAAACATTTCTGACCTGCTAATATTCAGTCAGAAAGTATTGGACGCAATTTTAAAGGTGCATCGTATCAGGTGAAAAAGCTGAGGGTATTAAAATTCAGTTTGAATGAACTGTGTGGGAAAATTCAACCCTTTAAACAGTATCACTGCCCAAATATTTGAGTACTTTTACTTAAGTTGGACTTCATGGGTAAACGGCTCATTTACTTTCTCTTATTAAAATGCTAAATTAATTCTCTCCAATTTAGCCACATTTTGTACTTCGGATTACTTATGAAAATTATAACTCATTGTGAAAGTTTAATAGTTGTTCTTTTGTGTCCATAGCAGATCTTTACAAACCATGGATGAGAAATCAGCAAAATTAGAACGCACGGCAAGCCATTCAGGTTTCTATTTTCAAACCCAACCAGAAAAATTCTCTGTATGAAACCCAAATAAAATGAGGCCAGACCCAAACTACCAACCAAAACCAACACAAACGTGTGCTTAGGTGCTATCCCTTACAAAAAAAAAAAAAAAAAAAAAAACTAGGAATACCATAAAAAATACCAAAAACTATCAGTATTACTGTAGTAATTGTATGGTTTTTTGGAACGCACTACAGAGAGTTTAGTATTACTACTGAAATATTGTTGGGCTACCATCTATATATTAATTCTCAGTTTGCTTGGCCTTTGCAACGTTATCTCCTCCCAAACCGCCCAACGGATCCCCGTGACCTCTGGATTATGCGTTCCAGAAGAGCCTGCCTCGGTCTTCCGCCATGTGGGATCGAACCAACTCTCCCAGTTACTGAAATTTGGGCCATTTTTGGGCCAGTTTTTGCCTTTCATTACCATGACAACTGGTGATGTCACTATTCGTTAGGATTATTGGTCACAATCAACCCCCTGCGGAGCACGGGTACGGCTAGTAGCTAATAAAATAACACTACAGAAAAAACTATGGTAATACCATAGCTGGTGAAATGTACTATAGACCACTAAAACCACCACTATAGAACATTATTCAGTTCGTATAGCATACTACAGTAACCCTTTAGTTCATTTTTGTAAGGAATGTGCGTGTGCAAACATGGGTGAGCTTAAGTACGTGAGTGTGTGTATGCGCGTGTACACGTGTGTGTGGGTGCGCCTGTGTCGGTGTACGTGTGAATGTATTGTATGGGAGGGCGTGAGAAAGCATAGCTCAACTTTATATGCTTATGGGTTAGTCTAAATATGCATTTATGTGAAGCTGATAGTGATCTCATCTCTGGGTGGCTCCAGGATGCTTCCTCAAACCCTCCTCTTCCTCTTCCTCCTATAGCTCTCTGTTTTCCTAAAGCCAGCTGACTCAATCAGTTCCACCCATTCTGTAGAATTTCCCCAAACACCCCTGCCCTCCCCTCCCCTCCAACCAGGTCAGCTGGAGTTTAGCTGCATCAAAGGAGAGGGAACATGGGCGGTCTTTCTGTCGTCACGGAGATGCAGAAATTCCGCGACTGGGATTAACATTGACAGATTTATCACTGGAAAAAAGTCCAGTACAACGCACTGTGAAACATTCTGATTGAAAAAGGCACAGCACTTTTCTAATTGATTGACTAATTGGTTGGGATTGCAGTATTTGTTTACTGATAGCGTGCACAATGCAAGCTTTTGCTTCAATCGATAACCTTGGTTAGATCAATGAATCAAACTGAATCTGACCAACATTGTTTCACTCCAATAAAAGACAGCAAAACAACTGCTAGCGTAGGAAGATTCAGCCCCGAGCAACTGTCTTTTCGAGTGCGTCAAAATGAGGTCAAACGTATTTTCGGCTACTAAGCACAAAATAAACATTACCATTAACTAACAACTTGATTCTGGATTGGTATTCATGGGCTTAACCTCATAAAACCCATCAACCAATCAAATGCAGCTGTTATATCCAAACATCGGGCCTATTTTAAATTAAATTAGCGATCCAAAAGTTTCCAATGACCAAAAATATGTCCTGATGAATTACAGGGAAGTGTGTACAAAATGCTTTAAAAGATCTACATATTTTCCATTTGAAGTAATGCCGTGACCATAAAAAAATGAAGGCCTGGGTTTGAGTGTTTCTCTCAATAAATTGTGATGTAGCTTCTGTGAAGCACTGCAACCAGAAGATACAGAATATGCATGTTTCATTGCCTACAATATTTAAAAAATGCTTTTTGTAACTTTGAACCTAATTAAGGGAAAACTCAAGTAAAAAGTTGGAGTTTAAGTGATTAACTTCCAGTTCAAGTTAAAAGCTGCTTTAAATCTAAGTTTTAAAAACATACTGTCAAAATCTAACAGAGGGTCCCCCACCTCGATGACTCGGTCTTTGGATTTTAGCCCAGCGCCCTCTGCAGGGGAGTCAGGGTCGATAGAGCGGATATACTGGCCCGGTCGGGACTTCTCGCTGTGCAGGTTGAACCCGAAGCCCATCTCGGCTTTCAGGAGGTGACACAACCGGGGACGGAGCTCCATCCCAGGGGCAGGGCTCTCCTGTGACAGGCAGACAGGAAACTGATTAGTGTCCAATCAAAATACATCTTTGCGTTCATCCATTTACTCCAGTGGCTGCACAGTTAAACAGTATTAGTGGATTAATAAATCAATCAAATCACGTGTGAACACATCAAGTAAAAATTGAGATTTCATGACACTTGGACTTTTTTCATGTTTTGCCATAGTTTGCTATATGAACCTATACAGTATTTGATGTAAAAAAAAAAAAAAAAAAAGTGCGATTCACCAATTAGTTTCAAAGGAATCGTACAAAATAAACCGCTATCGCAGATCAAGTAAAAAGTGCTCAACTTCAGCTGCCTTTATCACAAAATCATTAAGTATCATGAAAAGTCAATTTTTACTCAATGCACTCACATGTACCACTGCAAATAAATGCATATATTTTACAAACAATACAGTTTAAAAGCATAGACACCCAATGGGGCAAACCAAGGGGGTTTGTAACGGATAGAAATTATTTGGAAAGGGGCCCATTGCCTTCTATATGCCTCTGCTGAAAGTAAAAAAGGAACATAGTCTAGTATGGCTCTTCAAAGCATATTTATTGCTCATTTTTTACAGGCTACTTTAGCAAACATTTCTCTTCTTTCCTTCACATTATGTAATTCAAGCTCCCACAGCAATTACTCATTTTTACTATCCCTGATCCACGAAAGAACACAAAGTGTCATGGAGAGAGCTGACGTGGGCGTACAGCTGCCCGTAGTGACATTGCACAGTGTAAACATTAAGACCAGGGGATGGTGAGCAGCTACTAAACACTTAAAATACAACGCAGGTCACGTTTCTCGTGAACGAGTGGGGTTGAAACAACCCTCTCCAGTCAGATGAGCAGGAAAAACAAATAATCGCCATTGTATTGTCGGTAATCTGCTTAAAACATCTTGCTGGGGCACAGAGGGGGTTGGACGATCGACCTCCACCCAGGACCGCTACCTTCCCGCCAGCTTGGCCACACATCCCCAGTCAGCCACTCCCAGAACCAAACAGGAAAATGGTCTTACTCTAGTAGGTTGGGGGTCCTGTGTGTTCCCTGAGAACGGGTGGGGGTGGGGGTAGGGGGGCTTCGGACGAAGGAAGGGAATGTTTTATGCACATGATTTGGCATCCTTGTGCAAACAATAACCGCTCGGTGGCATTTATTACCGGCCGCGTGAGAGAGCACCACACCTCAAGATTTGCGGCTAAAAATATCCAGATTCTGTGAATGTGGGGATAGTAGCACGAGTGGGTCCTCCTGTTTAATATGCTAACTTGCAGCCCGGGCCTGGCTCTAATGCTACTGATGCGCCATCGTCCCCAATCACAGAACACTGCCCAAGTCCTCCAACTAGAACCACACCAATCCTGGTTTGGATGAACAATTTTTCTAAGCAGATACTGTACACAACATGTACAACGCTTTGGCTGCAGATGGTGACTGTTCATCTATCCGTCGGTAAAAATGCAGTGTGCTAATTATATTACATTTTAGACTGGTCAACCTAATTTGTCTGAGTCCACCTGAAATAAGCAAACAAATAAGTAACTAGATAAATCAATGGATGGTTGCATAGTGTTTATTTATTTATTTTTGCTTATTTGCTTGCTTATGCAATCTTTAGGTGGACACCAACAAATTAAGTTGACCGGAATTAGTCTGCAGCAGCTGACCGCATTTTTACTCCAAGTTTAAAGCCACTTTCACACCGGACGCGTGTATTCGCCTCTTTGCATTGCCTTTGAATGTAATCTGTTGAGCAAAAAATTTGTTTCGCGTCCGGTGTGAAAGCAGCTTAACGTTAGAGCATATCCTTGTGCATCTACCTACAATACATTAACAAACCTTTGCAGTCAAAGATTGACATTCTTATTAAGCTGGATTCCTGGGGGAAATATGGAGTCTGGACAGTGAGAAAGATGCAGAGAGAAGAGAGGTAAAAAAAAGTAAATAAATACAAGAAGTACGAGGCAGCCCAACAAAGAGTGAGAGAGGGAAGGCCAGCAAGGGTGGAGAGGAGAAAAAATGGCTCCACCAATCACTGCAGGGGGACAGAGGATGGGTAATTCAATTTCGCACTTCAGAATGAGGTCAGCAAATGTGCTGTACAGTGGAATCACAAAATACACATTCATCATCCGCCAACTCTCGACAAGAGCAAAAGGGAGATGTGCGGTAGGGTAACAAAGAATGCAAAAGTGGATTTCTTATAAAGCAACATTACAATAGGCTGCTCACTGCATCTGGGGCATCATTGGGCCTGTCTGTAGGCTGTATTCCACTGGCTCACAAGAGCCTCACTCCACTGCCTATCAGATTTCCCTTAGGGGCAGCTGTGCTCCTAAGAGCCTATGGCCACAGCCCCTGTCCCCTAGCACGCCAAATCCAGACCCCTGCTCCACAACACAAATAGCTCCAAGTCGCCCATTGAGGGATGCTTGGCAGATAGAGAAAGTTAGCAGATGGAGGGACCATCATGCACGTACGGCTGAGTCCAACTAAGTAGATGAGGAGTACAGCTATGTAAAGCCTAGTTTGGCCTGGTTCAGTCCAGTTTAGCCCAAATGATTCAGATTTAGGACTCTATTTTTGTGCTTTTGCAAACAGAAATGCATGCCGTGGTAACATTGTGCTCAATTTCATCCATCGCAAACAGCATATTTATTGCTTTCACCCAGTTTGGTAGTTTCCTGCTTTAAAATATAAGCATTTGCGTCGCAAGGAGTTAGATGGCACATCAGGAGATGAGACAATGTAAAAAGCTGGCGCTGTGCAATTTCTGTGTCTCAGACCTCTCTGCATTTTGACACACCAAAACCACCTTTTAATGCAAACTCTGTCATTTCAGGTAGTTCCATAGGACTGAATCACAGCCAGCAGAGATATTCAAAAAAAAAAAAAAAAAAAAACATGTCATTTCCTCCCCATTTTCATTATGTACCAAATGAATAATGCTTATAAAATAGTCGTGGGGTCTTGCCATTTTGTATACAAACTAAATTCCCCACATCTTGTCACACAATATAATTATCTCATGAATTGACTGCTTACCATCCAAACGCCTCCAGGCACCACTATATTGGCACTTGGTTCTTAGAGTACCGGAGCATATGGTGATAATGCAAGTTAGGTGCTTGTTATTAACAATACGAAATTGCCAGCGCGCAATGGCATTAACGCACAGGTTTTAAAGGGAATGATTGCGGCCAATCTGATAGGCCTTAATGGAACCAAACCCCCATCAAACCCAAAAGGAAATTAATTCCTTTAAGCTCATCCCTTTTGACGACAGTGCCACAGCTGTGCCATCACCTCCTGACACAAAATTATAGGAATTGAGTTTGACACGCCCAGTTTTGATCTGCGATATCGTTAGCACGGTTGTTGACTGCGTTTAGGTCATCTAAATAGGGCTAATAGAGGTGATGTAAGGACACTGGGACTCCCCAGGCCATCATTGTGCGTAAATGAGAGTTACAGGTGCTTCCTCTTCAACCAGAAAGTATGAGATAAACATCATTGGGAAAAAGGCACAGACCCCACCACCCGCTCCGCCTCCATGTTTTCCATGTCCCCAATCCTGACCTCATTTTACACACTCCACTCACTCACTAGTTACAACCGTCTGAACCCAACTTTGGTCTATGCCTATTTTACTCCACACTGACCCCTGCTGGCTGCTCAGAGTTATACTCCCACTCGCTGGACTGCACCCAACGTCCTATCAGTCACCCAGAGACCACATGAATACAGTCTGCCATTTCAATTACACACACAGCTCAGCCTAGCTGGTACCTTTGCTTGGTGCACATATGTATGCATGTGTGTGCATGAGAGTGTGTGTATGTGTGTGTGCGCACGCAGGAATGCATGTGTGTGTTAAGAGTTGGTACGGAGCATGTGTATACGCGAATAAGTGCGCGTATGTCTGAGCATATTTTTACAAGAATATGTCTTTGTGTGAACATGTGCATCTGTATGCAAGTGTGTGCGTGCGTGCGTGCGTGCGTGCGTGCATGTTCCTATGTCTCTGTGACTGTATGTACGATACTGGCCATAGCCCCAAGGCTAACTGACTGACTGTTGGGACAGCTGAACTATGACCGATCTCTAACTGCTTTACAGCCAAGATTCCCTCATCATGAGACTACAGGGAGTTCTTTTGTAGTTTCCAATGCCGTCACTCTTTTAAGAGCATTCCACTATATTGCCTAACACATTTCTGTTACCCATCAACAACCCCAATTCCAAGAAAGTTGGCTCATGATGACAAAAACAAATAAAATCAAAAAGTTTTGATTTGAATAGTTCACTCACCCTCCATTACGTTGAAAACAGTATAACATCATTTGACATTCCACTATGAGAATTTAATTGCCAATTGAAACTATGAGATGTGATTTATGGCAACAGAGTTCAAAAAAGTTGGTACAGTGGACTGTTTACTACTCCAACATCACCATTTCTTTTAAACACACTTTTTGAAGGCACTCGCTTGCTGGTCAAGTATGCATTTCCTTTCAAAATAATGCATTCTCAATCTGAGACAAATCAGGCCTACAAACACACTGGCACTCTCCGCTTATGCAGGCATACACTTGTAATCCATGCAGAATGTGTTTTGACGTCATCTTCCTAGAAAATGCAGGAACGTCCCTGGAACAGACAATGTCTGGATGGTAGCACATGTTGCACCAAATTATGTAAATCCTCCCGCACTGTGAGTGCCCATGCAAATTTACAGTGTGCCAACACACCTCCATACAGTGACAGAATTTGGCTTATGGAAAGGAGAACACGGCAGCTGTTTTTTTCCAGAAACAACATGAAATTTTGACTCGTCATACCACAAAACATGCTTCCACTGTCTAACTGTCCATCTCAGATGACACTGAGCCCAGAGAAGTCAGTGGTGCTTTTAGACAGTTTTGATGTATGGCTTCAGCTTTGTATAGTAATGCTTTATCTTGCATCTGTGGACGCAATGACGAATGTTGTTGACCAACAAAGGTTAACCAATTTGTTTCCGAGCCCATTATATGATATTCATTATAGTTGCATGACGGTTCTTAAGACATTGAAGTCTACAGGGTTGGAGATCACGCACATTCAGAACTGGTTTCCACCCTTGCCCAGAGATTTGATTGGATTCCTTTCATCTTATAATATATTACGCGCTGCAGTATGCCCAAAATCGTATCAATTTGTCTTTGGGGAATATTGTTCTCAAGCTGATGCATTATAAATATGCGCACTTGTTGGCAATTTGGTGAGCCTTGCCCCATCTTTACTCTCCAAGGACAAAGCTTTATTTGGAGGCTCCTTTTACTCTATAATATGATTAGCTCACCGGCTTCACATCACCTCACTACTGCAATTTCATTGCCACTTGTGCCATTTTTTGGGGGTCTGTAGCAGTCATCAAATTTAAAATACTGTAAGTGTATACTTCCAATAAACAATAAAATTCATAATTTAAAGCATCAAATAATATGTTGTTGTAGTGCTTTCAATATACAGTAGAGGGAATGAACTCTTCAAATCAGTCCTTTTTGATTTTATTCATATTTTCAATAATGTACCAACCTTTCCAGAATTGAGGTTGTACCTTTCATTCAATTGATCGATTTATCTACAGTAACCCACAAACTCACTCACAAGACAATCAATTATATTCCAGAATATTCAAAAATGTTCATCTCTCATGGAACAATGGAGGCTACAGTTAATCTTTGGTACTTTCACTAGTGTCCTACTTGTTAGTGTTCTGTGCCATCTTAAGCCACTTCAATCCCATTTCCCAAAAAGATGGGATGCTGTGTAAATGTAATGAAAACAGAATGCTATGATTTGCAAATCATTTAAACCCTATATTTAATTGAAAATGGTACAAAGAAAACCTATCAAAAGTTTAAAGTGAAAAATTTTGTCGTTGAAAGATGTCATTTTAAATTTGATGCCAGCAACACATTTCAAATGAGTCGGAACAGGGGCAACAACACAAGAAAAGTTGCAAAATCCTATATCTCACAGCCAATTACATTCCTTGGCAGCATGTCAGTGAGACTATCGGGTATAAAAAGAGCATCCCAGAGAGGCCGAGTCTTTCAGAAGTAAATATGGCGAGGGCCTCGACACTCTGAAAGACTGCATAAGACTGCATGGGCAAATAGTTCAACAAATTAAGACTAACGTTTCTCAATGTAAAATCACAAAGAATTTGGGGATCTCATCATTTACAAACTGTTGCTAAGAGAAGCGGTGATGCAACACAGTTGTAAACATGCCCCTGTCCCAACTTTTTTGAAAAGTTGGGACAGTTGCTGGCATCAAATTCAAAACAAGCCCATATTTTTCAAAAAACTAAGATTTCTCAGTTTCAACATCTGATATGATGTCCAAGTACTATTTTCCATTAAATTAACATTGCATTCCATTTTTACTTACATTTTACAGTGTGTCCCAACTTTTTTGAAAACAGGATTGTTTTTAAACCAGCCATCAACAGCTTGTACTGTCACCTGCTACGCTAACCCCTGACTGCATCTTGTTAGTCACCGGTAACAATCAAATTTGTTGCACAAACTTCTCATATTCACCTGTAAATGTAACCTCTGACAGTCACCTGCCATCTTCAGTCTATATACAACCCCCATACTTTTCACCTGCATTTGTGGCAAAGGTTGAAAAGTAACCCCTGTCAAAGTGTTCAAAATCGGGAGTGGACGAAATGGAAGTGATCAATGAGTACAATCCATAGGTATATTCCAGCTGAACACCTTAATTAGACAAGAAACAAATGCTTCTTTCAGTTAAAAAAAATACAACACATGCCAGCTAAATAAAGCAGGATTGCTTAACCCTTGGCATTTGAATGAGAGTAAAATGCGTCGGTTTCTTTGGAATGTCGTCCTTCCAGCCGAGAACAAAGTCGGCTGACAGGCTGGAGATGTGCGAACACAAACCGTAAAAGCTGACGGAATATCCAGAGATGATTATCTCCAATTGTCTGGCTTCTTGAACGCACAGAAAATAGGTTACTGGGAATTAACGAATTGCACCACCAGGCTAACTGGCTGCACGGCTGCTGGAAGCATGGACGTCTGTCGCACGTGCTGCTCCACCATGTAAGGATACAGGCGAGTAACCCACGCCCTGCTCCTTAATTTTCCATCAGTCATTTTCCAAAAGTGTTAAACAGGAATTCAGAATGAATTAGTCCTTTCAGAATCTAACAACCTGAAAAGCCTCCATACCTCCTGCTGGTTAGCTATGAGTGCAGAGCGATTCAGCCAAAGCCCAAAATCCATTCTGCAAAATCAAACGCAAAACAAGCCACTTATGGAAGGAGAGGGAGAGAGAGAGAAAGAGAGAGAGAGCACAACTGAGGGAAAATAACTAAGAGAAAAGTGGTTCACATCACAAAAGGACCCATTATCATACAAGGAAGAAAACCTAGAAGCGTCAGGGAGATCATATACTGTCCTACATACGCTCACATTGTGTGAATGAAAATGGCTTCAAACAAAAGCAATACAGCTAGAGGATGAACAGAGAATGAGCAGAATCAGAAGCAGAGGTGGATAATTATTAATAAATGAAAAATTTTGAACCACTTTTTGCGTATGCTTTTTTCAGACGTACAGTGTGTAGGCTAAATGGACAAAGTATAATGGTTAAAACATCACAGTGGTGGATTTTCTGAAACGGCATTGTTTGAAAGCAGCAATAGCTCTCTCATATCTGGCTGTATACCATGAAATGCTGCACTTGTGTACAATATATTGTAATTCAATATATTCAAAACAACTGAATACCGGTATATTTCAGAACGTATTCAGAGGAAGGGCGATGAAGATAAATAAATGAAAGGAGTGAAGTAAATTGAAAGTTGTAGACACAATGAAAAGTGGATGGATGGATGGATGGATGAATATGGGAAAGAGGGAGGGAGGGAGGGGGAACTGGAGGGGAAAGCAGATGTTCGTGACTCAATAAATAAACACACCTAGGCCTTTTCAGAACACCCCCCCAACCCCCCAAGCACAGACTCCATCCTACGCAGTCGGCCATTGCAGCCCTTGACTGGGGGCTACAGTAGCTCTACACTGGGGAGCCTTCATGTAATTACAGCAGCCATTACGGCTCAAACTGCGCTCCAGAGACGCACTCAGAAGTGATGGAAGGTGACAGGGCCACTGTTTGAAACACAATAGACCCCCACTCCATCCATGTGAGATGCCCTCTCTGACCTCATATTACAGGCCTCACCCACAGAAGCCATATTTATTCCCAACCCCACTGTGCCAGCACAGCACGACCTGGACACACTGTAAAAGATGGCTGTCTGAATGGGTGGTTTAGTCTTGATACTGATCCTGGTAATTTTATTTTTTCTTCCCCCTCAAAATGAGCTAATAATTCATACTTAAGTTGCGGCTTCCTTGACAAGAGAAATTTTCCAACCTCGCTGGCAAGTCTTGAACGCTTGTCATACTTCATTGGCAGGATGTTGGTTTTATTTTGGAAAAAAAAAAATTAAGCGAGAAGAAATTGTATGCCCACATATAATCTACTCTTGGCTTAGTGCAGCGTTAGCTGTCAGGAGAATGTAAGCTGTCAAAAAACATTGTCCATTTGTGACAATGATCTGGTATCGGATACTGTTATTTTAATTATTAGCAATGCAGCACATTCATATCTACGCATTTGTGACGTTTTGTTTTGCAGAGTTAGGAATGCAATGTTTCAGTCGATGAAACATTGAGAGACTGGTATCGGATCGGTACTGCGTATCGACTAATACCCGAAGCCCAGGTATCACTTTCGAAACCAGAAGTCAGATTGGTACATCCCTATAAATAACAAAATGTTTGTGCTTTGACAAAGATCAGAGACATACAGTAAAATGGAGCCCTTTTCTTTGTTGGTCCAGGGAACCAGTTTTATTCAATAGAACTGTATCACTAAAACTGGATTTAGTTCTTGGCCCCACATATGAAATGCTTTCTTCGAAAACAAATGTTACATATTTTTCCCAATTATTTGGTACCTGACGTGTGTGTGTGTGTGTGTGTGTGTGTGTGTGTGTGTGCAGTCAGCCTAAGTCTGAGTGGGCAGTGATGGAGGAGTTCCAAACAAGCAAAAGCAAAGCAGTTGAGAATGACACTTATTATTTCGCCACTTTGTATTTTCATCACTCTTATTTTTAAATTAAAAAAAAGCACAGTATCACTAGCTTATAGCCTTTAAAAGGCTTGAAATATTCAGCTGCCAAACCCTGTGTAGATTGTGAATGATAATGTTACCAATTATAAAAAAATAAATGAATGAATAAATAAATAAATAAGCATACATATTACGATACTAACTAAAATGCTTCAACGCAACCTGAATCCAAGACGTTTGAATCCTTGAGTCACTCTGACAACATAAAATGCAAATAATGGCGATTTGTTCTGGAATTCTCCTCCAGAAAGACAAGCAGTAATGGTAGTGGCAGAGTCACACCATCAAAATGTGAATAAATGACATTATAAGCATTCAGCAGACACTTGTATCCTGTGACATATTGTGTTGCTTTTTACACAGTAAGGTATTCATTTACACAGCTACCTGCATGAGCAATGTAGGTCAAGAATCTTGCTCGGGGGCACAACACCAGTGTCCCATCAGGGAACTGTATCTGTATGCTTTAGATCACTAGACCAGTTCTTTCATTTTACTAACCACACGACCTCCAAGTACTGACAAAGGACCGGGTGTCAGTATACACAGGCGAGTTAGAGAAACACTGGATGTTTGACACTTAGCACTCTCAGGGGGTGTGATGGTACAAAACTACACTGCCGCTCCTTATAAAGGACATGGTGTCAAAACACACATTAGGACGACTTGAAGGGAAGCCCTGGATGTTAGTGACTCTCAGAGGGTGTGATCATACAGGCACAGCCCCTGGAGAGAGACGTAAACGAGCCCCTAGAGCCAGGCCCATTTGAGTCAGCGGCGTTCTTATTTCCAAAGCCACAGCCCCACCAGCTCCGGACTTTATTCCGCCCTGCGCTCTTCCAAAAACTGAGCAAAACTTTCCAAATTTGCCTTTTTTTCCAGCACCGTGCCTTGACTGCTGAAATGTATGGGAGCCAATGTGAGACTCGCCTGCTGCGCGCTGCAGGCCGAGTTTGGCCACCCCTGACAGGCAGAAAGACTATCAAGTCATTTCAGCGATTGTCAAAACGCCAACTGCGGATTCCAACGCTGTGCTGTAGAGTGATAGGTGTAACATATGTACACACATGAACACTGCAGTCAGTAAGTATTCGAGCAGAGACAGAGTTTTGATCATTTTGGCTTGGGACTCGAACACATGAATTAAAACTGGAATTTCTAAGCCATTCACTCAACAAGAATGCAAGTACTCTCAATTACAGGCTGCACATTAATATCATATCATAGTTGTTAAACTTCAAATCTAGTGTACTCAAATGCACTACCAAACAATGAAAATTGCGGAACTGTACAAATTACTATGGAATGCATTGTTCATGCACAAATGAATATATATACATATATATATACACACACACACACACACACACACACACACACACACACACACATATATAAAAACACAGGTTCAGAAGTAAAGACAAAGACACAGAAGTCCTCCTGCTAAGCACACCTGTTAACCACAATAACTATTACTGAAACAAAACATCCGGAATCACAGCTTAAGACAACAGCAGCTTCCTGACAAAACCACAAAACTAAACAAAGACCTCGTTCATCCCAGTAAAACTCTTGAATTGCCAATTCATTGGTACTCCCTGGAGCAGACGTGAGTCCAGGGTCTGAGAAATCACATTGTACAATGTTGAAGCCTACCTGCGCTGGACATATATTATATATATATATATATATATATATATACACACATACACATATATACATATATATACATATTATATATATATATATATATATATATATATATATATATATATATATATATATATATATATATATATAAAAACATTTGGAGAAAGTAGCTCTATCAAAATTGTTTTTATCAGCCAGGATACTTGAAATATTTAACAAAAAAATAATACTTCAAGCGTCTTTGTAACAAAACTTGAGAGGATGAGGGGATATATCAAAGACTGGCGTAAAGCTGTTCATTTCAGGGACCAGAGGGAGACGCTCCGCATCCAGTAGCCAACAGGAAATCCAGTAAAGCCGAACATAAGGACAGCAAGGACAAGAGCGATAAAGCAAATTCATCCATTTCTGCTTTGTGGATTTTGGTGGCACCGTCTCAAAGCCGGATTAAAAATCCCAGACTTCGCCAAGGCACACAAAAACACAGAGCCCTGAACAGCCCAGAGCCCAGTCATCTCACACAGCCCAAACAAGCCCCGAAAACCTCCAGGGTCATTTGTCATACAACAATGCTGATCCTCTGACTTGAGTTGTGGTAACTTTCAGTGCCAAAATAGCTCTGAACCACCGAAATCACGAATGAGGAGGTTATTCCCTCAGCATCAGTATACAGTCAGGAGTCTAATTAACCCGCCAAGGCATTCATTGCTAGAATGTAGTTCGGAATAAATGGGACAGTGTAAAAATTTGCATTTTTTTTGGCTCTGCCCTCCAGTCAATGAAAATGAGACAACAGCTTTCATTTATGGCTATTTAAACATAAATCAGGTGATGGTCTTAAGAATTACAGCCGTTTCTACATACAGCGACTTCCCCAAAACTTACAGCCAGAACAGTAAATCCACCCTGATCCAGTAGATTTTTATCTGAGCGCATCTGATCCAGCTCTGAACCACATGACCTCAGTAAATCAACATTGTCGGTTTTGCCGTGTACTTAATGAATAACACAGAGCCTACAAGCATACAGTGAAGTATTTGTATTTAACAGTGGCAATTTTAAAGGCAATTCATTCCAACACAATTCATACCATATAAGATCTTTGCATCTCAATCAGATGAACCAAGTAAAAATGCACCGCAGCCACTCGGTGTGCCCCCCACCCCCTTCCACCAACCCACACATACACACCCAAACCAATGAAACCCCTTACCTGAAGCACGAGGTCAGTGCGCATAGTGTTACCACAGGTGCAGAGGTTCCCGGGAGAATCGGCTGAAGATAAGTGTCCTGTGTGTGAGTAAGTGTGCGCTTGCTAACAGAGGGGACAGACTGGTTTGTCGGCAAAGAGGGGGCTTTCTGTATATGCTGCCACAGGAACACAGGAAAGCGGGTCACTCCCTGTACTTGAAGTGCTGTTCAGGAAAAGGCACTCCTGCTTACAGCAGAGCCATGGCGCCAGGAGGCCTGGAGGACCTGGTCTAGTGCACTGTGATTCAGGCCTTACTCACAAATGGTTATGGTGACCACCATAGAGTTTTAACCTACTGGAGTCACAGGGTACCATAGAGTTCTGACCCACTCACTTGTGGCTCTCACCAACCATGATCATGGAATTCTGAGAAACACACTAGAAGTTCTGCCTATTTGGCTTACCATAGAGTTCTGATCAACCAGGGACACTGATTAGCAGAGTTCTCACCAACAACAGTACCAGTCATTAGCAGAAATACTGAACCAGCAAGAGGTCCCATCCATTAGTATTACAAAAGATACTCAAGGCATGAGAGGTTAACTTCCTGCTTAACAGACAGTTATTCAGCTTTCAATTTCATATAGAATTCCATTGGGTTCTAACACAATCATTCGAGGCTAGGGGTTTTGCAAAGCAGTTCTCAGAGAAAAGCAGAGAAAGCTGATTTGCTGTAGGTATAGCAACTGTCACAAAAACAGTGAGCAGCAACACAATTATTTGACTCCTCTCCAATACCATGTAAGTATGCGGTTTAAAAATGTCGGTGATGAATGCCACATGAAAATTCATGGAATTTTTAAATGAGTCAAGATGAAAACTGCACCTGATTGCAGACTCAGCAGAATGCAGATGGGAATGTCTAAATTTCGCTCAACCCTGCTCCCCCGTCTACTCCCCAACTGCCACCCCTGTTTCACCACCAGAAGACAGTGGAAATTCCCAACGGAAATCAGAAACACCAGCAAACTGCGGAATGTCAGGAGGAAGCAGGGTCCCGGGAAAAAGCTCCCAGTTTCTGCATGACCACTGCAAAATCTGTGCCCATCGAGTAATTTGAGATACATGCTTTGGCCTTCTTATTCCCAGGAAAAGAAGCCCCTTTTCATTGCTTTTCATTGTGTTGTGTTGAGCAATTACCACAAACCATTTCAGTCTTGATTTTCCCACAGTGCTCTCAGCAAGTCAGAGCAGAGACATTTAAACCTCAGGCCAGATTGCTGAGAGACAATAAGACTAATTAAAATTAGAATCTGTTTTTACTCTTAAACACAGACGTCTCCCGCCCCCCCGGCCCCCTTCCCAACTCATCGGATGGATGGACGGATGGACAGACAGACAGACACATACCAAAAGGCACCACAGCAGGACCTGAGTAGTAAGTATGCAAAGTTTTATTACGATCATGAAAACGGCTTCGGAGTTACGCTCTGGAAACAAAGTGGGAATGCGAACACGAACACCAACGGGGACGGGAACTGAGCCTAAAATAATATGTCTCCCCTCTCTCTCTGGGGGGGAGAGAGACAAAATAATTATAGATGAAGGACTAGATGGAGTGATAATCCCCCTCAAGGCGTCTGGGATGAATAAATGATTGTATTTTAAAAAAAAGACTATATTTTGTACACTTCAATCACCCTGTCCCAGTCCCAATAGTTTGTTGGTGCTTTAGTGCCTGTGGGTTCACCCAATCCAGCAGCACTTTCACTGGCAGCCGGAGTGAGCGTACGATGATATGCGACAATATTTTCAGAATCAGTAAACAGAACTCAGATACAAGTTACAACAAGTTGCTTGCCATACAGTATACTGTGCTGGAAATATCTATTCATTATCGTCATGGTGACAGAAAGAGAGAGAGAGAACTGGTACAAAAACATGATGTAAGCAAACGCAAAAAGAAAAAAACGCAAGCGTGTAAATATGCAAGCACTCCTATTCCTAAATGTTTTTGAATTTGAGCCAGACATTAAGAAACATTAAAGCCAGCCATTCCTATAGCTGTTACTTTAAATTCCCCACCCTGCTTTCTGTCGCCCTGGGGCCCTCCTAGGTGAGACTGACATCACAGGCAACCACGCCCACCTTATCAGCGGGACGCAGGCCTTCCCCTGTTCCGTGTCGAGGAGGCCCTGTGAGGGCGACGTGAAGGTAACCCCCCTGGGAAGTCTGCAACCACAGCGACTATAACAGAAACGCTAAAGGAGCATCATGCATGAGCTGAACGCAGCCAGGATGTGGCAATACACAGTAATGGAAAGGAATGAAGGAGCAGGAAAGCATGACCCTGAATCAGAGGATGGCAATATAAGCCCATATTCATACAACACCGCTGATCTCAACCAGCATTTCCCATCGACCCCCCCACCAAATACAATAGGAGTGGGAAAGACGTCACTAATCCTAAATCAGCACTTTTATTTGGAGAAGTATGATGACGCAAATGATGAATGGCGACCATGTGCCGTTCTTGTAAATACTTCCATGCATTTTGTGCATAAAGTCTGCTGCAATCCAAGTTTGTAGAGAGATGGAGAGAGAACTTGATGAGAGGTCCATCACTCTAAAGTGCTCCATCAGCGAGACTGACACTTAACACTTTCCCTCGTCAAACCTTGAGTTCTACTTGTGTCCGCTGCCTTTGAATTAATGCCAATGCGGAATTAAACAACTTCCTGATCTGGAAACAGTTCAAAAGAGCACAAAACCAGACATTCAATCGGTTTGGATTTCCATGAGTCAGTGTGTGGGTCCATCGCAACTGACCATTTTCATGCCAGAACAATGCTGGAATCCCACTGGATATTTCTATCCTCCACGCAGGTAGTAACCATTGGTGGGGGACTTGACTTAATCGGTAATTGTAAACTTACTAGCCGATTGCTGCCAATGGTGAACCAGGGAGCCAGGCACAGCAACAACAGAACCAAAAGAGCTATTCCCATCCAATGAGCACAAACAAGTACAAATATACAGGAAATATACAGCTCTCAGACCACGTCTTACTGTATTGGTCAGCCTGCACTTATATCTTGGCCACTGTTAGACTTGTAAACACAAACTCGCTTACACACACACACACACACACACACACACACACACACACACACACACACACACACACACACTTTTTATCGCGGATTTCTTCCCAGCAGAATTCCCTGCAAGCTGAAATCCCCACTGAGGGACGCACATTCCTCAGCTGTCTCGATCCCCTGGTGTGTGTATGTGCGTGTGTGTGTGAGGGGGGGGACCTCACATCTGGATCCTCACAGCTGGTACAGAGAGACACAGCAGGACAGATTTAAGAGAACCAGGGGCTTGGCCCCCTTCATGTTTGAGAGACCGACCCAAAAAATCCACACGGCACCATAGAGTATGTACCCAAAAAAATCCCTGTGACAGCATGGGGCACCAACCCTACCGCATAAACCCAAAGTCAAGCAAAGCATAGGCACAGTATCTTGTCCCACTCCTCTTATTTAAAGAACTACAAATAACAGTGTCCCCCTGAATGAAGAACCGCATGACAAAAAATATGAGAAGCAGCAACCTCAGTTTAGAGCCACAGAAATTGCTCACAGCACAGCAAAGCAGTCAGAACTCACTCTGAAAGAAACATGGTGGCTGTGTCTTTTAAGGTGTTTATGCAATACTGGCTGGTAGTGCTTACATTAGTCCAGGTCGGTTCTGTCCCCTCCATCCCTCAAGACCTGAGGTCTTCAACGTCATTCCTGGGGACCCACTGTGCATGCTGGTTTTTGTTCCAACCACAATTGTAATCGCAGGATTTTAACAAGCTGTTAATTTGTCTTAAGTGCATTTAATGTTTAGAGCAGTTATTTGCCCTCTTCACTCACAAGTTAACAGAAACATCTATGTTTGCCATCAAGAATAAAAGACAAGAATAAAAAAATACCATACCCACATTGCGATGTATCAGAAAAAAACAGCATAAAATGAGAGAAAACCATGCAACCAATCAAATTAAAGATGTAGTTGGCTCCTAATTGGTGAGAACTAATTTGCACATCATGACAAATTTATTCAACAAGCAAATGGAAAAGAGTCAAACCACCTTTGTGTTATGTTAATCTAATTAAGTTCACCTGAAGTTTTTTGAAAGAACTTGAAACAGTTGTGTCCAGCAGCACAATTTGGGGTTTACTGATTTCCTCAGTGTCTAATTTAATCTGGTTTAAACGTTATATTACTTGAAACTTCTTGCAGTATAGAAATAAACACACCATCTTCTAGGGCATTTTATTCTTCATGGCACAAATGTTTCTATGTAATATTTGACTAAAGAGAGTAATAACTCTGAACATGAAAAAACCTAATTAAAACATTACCAGCACGTTAATATCCTGCAATTACAATTGTGATTGGTACAAAAACCAGCATGCACAGTGGGTCCCCAGGAACGACGTTGAAGACCACTGCTCTAGACCCCGGGTATTCCGGCTTCCAGAAAGGAGCAAGGCTTATAAACACAAACATGACCCTGACTCCCTACCCCCGACCCCGTCTACTACTTCCTGTTTCTCACTGTGGGAGTCTTACCCATCCTTCAGTTGCCAAACCAAGACAGATGTATGTGGTAATGTAAATCACAGGCACGATCGTGTGATGTGTACACAAGATAATGTTAATGCCATTCGGGCTAAAGAGTTCACCCAGCAAAGACCGGAATCCCCAGAACAGTAAACCCTCTTCACGTCCTCTTTCCTGTTCTATCCCCTGGAGCAGTGGTTCCCAACCCAGTCCTCAAGGACCCCCTGGCCTGCAGGTTTTTGCTCCAGCTCTGCTCTTTCACACCTGATCCATTTAAGGGCGTCATGCTGATTGGTTGAAAAAGGTCTACCTGAACAGGGTGTGCATGAAGATGCGTTGGGACTTAAATGGATAAGGTGTGCAAAAGTAAAGCTGCAACAAAAACCTGCAGGACAGGGGGTCCTTGAAGACTGGGTTGGGAACCACTGCCCTGGAGGGAAGTTATGTAGAGATGTGGCTTTCACACTGGTGCAGCTTTGACTTCCCAAAATCCCTAACCCCCCTCTTCCCAATACCTCACCACTTCACACTCTAGCCCATTTTTGTGTTTAACTTAAAACATGAATCAGAAAAAAGTTGATACAGGCAATATCTGCCCTCCTGGCTCTCTTCTGGCTATAGTGTGGGGGGCTGGCAAGCAAGGTATTCTGGTGAACTGACCGCCAGCTCCCCCAACCCCACCCCACTCCACCCAACCCAAACACCTCGCATCCTATTGCATAGAGCACTGACCAATCAGGAGGCAGAGTTAGGCATCTTGCCTACAGGTAGGACCTGATGGATGTAGGATTAAATCTCCCACCCCAACCCCCATTGTGGGCTCTCGGGTATAATGCCCCCCAAACTACCGTCCCATCTCCCTCCCTAACACTCACTACTACTCATTGACTGTGACAGAGACTGTAGGAATACCACAGACTAACTCATTGTGAGGTCAGCCATTTACTTTCCTTGGGCTCGGGTCTAAAGCATTTCGGTATGTGGAACAGCGGAAGAGCAGGGTAGATGAAGTGATGCAACCTGCTCTGGATTCATCCAAAAATACTTCCCGATCGACAAATATAGCACCGAAGCTTGAAGCTGGCATGCGGGGAGAGAGAAATATGAAAAAAACCTAGTGTGAACATTTTCTAGTTGGGGGAAAAACTGATTGGCTTGCTATTTTAGGCTAAAGACAAGAAAATATGCTTAGAAAATGAAGCTTTAATATCTGATTGGTTTCAGTAAAAAAAAAAAAAAAAAAAAAAAAAAATCCATCCATCCATCCATTATCAAAACTATATCTTCCGCAACAGTGTTGCTGGGAGCTGGAGTCCATCCCAGCTGACAATGGGACAAAGGTAGGAATGCATTCAATATAGCTTGCTAATTAAGCATAGGGCTCCCACACCATGCACTCACACAGGTGTACCCATGGGCAATTTAGAGTCTCTAGGTAATGTAGCGTAATGTTATCCAGGTAACATAGTTTTTGGGCTGTTGGAAGTAACCAGAGGACCCGGAGGAAACCCACACAAACATGGGGAGAACAGAAAGGCCCCAGGGCAGATTTAAAGCCACAATCTTTTTGCTGTGAGGCAACAGCACTAAGCATCAAACCAACATACCACCCTCAATAAAGAGCACTTAAGGAAAAAGATAAAGACCCATAATACACCAGTCCTCCATCATGGCAATGCATAGCTGTGGCTGTGAAGCACAATAGGCGTGGGCGTGCGCCCATAATGCTTCAGGAGAGCAGGAGAATCGCGGGTGTGGGCAGCTAGGATCAGGATTGACAAGGCCACACAAACCATTTTCAAAAACACCGAGCAAGGAGAACGAAACTGACCGAACAAAATATAAATTAAACCCCATAAACCCCGTTTCAGTTAATTCGAAAACTGAGGGCACTCACATGAGTGATTAGCTGAAATTTGTCTTGTCACGCAGAACAAACAATTAAAAAAAAAAAAAAAAAAAAAAAAAAAACCCAGAAGTAAACACAAGATGGATGCTGGTTAGAACATCAACACCAAAACCCACAGCCCATATCCTGGGGCCAGGGAATGCAACCCCTGACAAGTCATGTGACCTGACCAGTATTTACACTGACGGCTCTTGCGTAGGACCACCTCATTACATGTGGTTTTGTGTCTGTTCCCAGCTTAAACATTCAAAGCTAATGCTGATTTAACAGTGACAGGGCGAAAGGTAAATAAACTCTTTGGGCAGACTGACAGCAGGAGGGAGACTTCAGAATGTAGCAGCAAGGAATGTGGAACCGCTGTACGCCGCATCGGTATGGCGACGCAGGCACCGGGCCGCTTGCCAGGTTTCGGAACACGAGATCCCTGTGACTCTTGTGATGTCATAATCAACAGCTAGATCTGTACCAGCCGGGCTGCAGGAAACTCCCGTGTGACGTGAAGTGAGTGAACATACGACAATGCAATGCATTGTGGGCAGGGTCAGGAGGAGGAGAGGAGACCATGTTCAGTATTGAGGTGACCATATCATTGCTGTGGGACAGGTCAGTGTGCAATACCCCCCAACCTCACTAGTCATTCAAGAAAGACCCGAAAAGTGATTAAACCAAAAAAGCAATCACAAAATATCATTACATGTCAGCCTAACTTCAATAAGTTACTTTTTGGATTTCAGAAATGATAAGATAATGTATCAAAGAATGATGTTCAATGATCAATTCATTCCCACAAATTGAGCAATACGATGACACCCTATGATCTACGTCGGAAAATTCCCCTTTATAATAATAGGTAGGTGTGTATGGAATGTTTCCCACACACACACACACACACACACACACAAAATTATTCCACTGAAAAGCTAATCCTCACTGAATGTGTGGCTCTGTGGGCTCAATGGACTTCTATAGTCACGCCTCCACGGCTGGCATTATGACCAGAACCATCTCCAGCAGTTGAAGGCTGTGCTGATAAACGCTCTTCAGTTTGCTCAGGGAGGGACGGCTCCATTTTGTGTCCGATCTCGCCTTTAGATGTGGCTTTGAGAGGCAGCGCATAAATGCGCCGACGAGTGAACAATATTCAGGCCTCCTGAGCGTGCCCAGCTGGTGACTCACAATCAAAAAAATAACTACTGAGGGGAAAAAGCCACTTAAATCAACAATTTCCTATCCACAATTCAGTCATTTAGCAGATGCTTTCAGCCAAAGTGATCCACAAAAGAGTGTTTCACCGGCTGAGCTAAAAATCAGCGGAACTACAAGCGTGGAAATTTGCGGTCGCACAAGTGGCACTCACCTCATAACCAATTTGGACCCAATAATTTGACGGTGCAGATTGGGAACAGTTCATTGTACCAGCGGTTGGCTCAAAAAACTACTTGCTTCCAGAACTGGAGAACAGTTCTGCCAGACTGGTTGATGCAGAGAGACAGAAAGAGATAGATGTTTGTAATGTCCATTTTTCCCCCTACAAGCTTTTTTGGCCACACAAGTGTACAACTTTTGTCAGGCCAGCAGAGCACACAGAAATGAATTAAACCAAAAGTGAGAGAGTTAAGCCATTAATACTAGTATCAAAGCACTCAAAACCAATGGGATCCATTGCTTCAACACAATCACTGGGAATACACTGTTATACCAGCAGTAGGTTCAAGGGTTGGCAGTCGATGCTAGGGTTTCATTCAGCACACTGTCAGGTTCCAAACCCAAAGGCAGTGGAATGAAAAATCCAGAATATTTTTGGTTCTCCTCAAAGCTTTCCACCTCTGGTTTACTTTAAAAAGGTAATAGAAGCTGTCTGGCATTACAGACGCAAAATGAGGTTGTGAGAACTTGCTTCCATCAACTGTAAGCTGCAGAAAAAGATTTGACTGGGTGTAATGGAGACTTGACGCTCTCCCAAGCTGCGTTTGCGCGGGCGCTTTTCTCAGCACTGTCCTGAGACCTGACGAGCACCAGCGCCTCTTTTATTGGCCTAAAAATATCCCAGAGGAAACTGATGTCCCTGGGTGGGAGGTGGAGCTTCTGTAGTATCCGGTGTTCTGTGGATAGTGGTGTTGCGTAAGCTCTGTGATGTGCTGTTTGTTTTGAGAAATTGTGGCATCCTGGTTCATTTTCATGCGTGGCTCTTAAGTCCTGTCACCAATTAACTGCCTGAGGGAACAATTATGCATATGAGCGCGTGTGTGCGGTGTGTGTTTGTGTGTATGTGTGTATGAAAGAGAGAGAGACAGCCAGACAGAGAGACAGAGTGGGAGAGAAAAAAAAAAAAAAATCACAGAGCAAAGTGGTTAACACCATGCAAGAAGCCATTATTATACATGGAAAAAGAACCCACAAGCGTCATATACCCTATTTATCTCACAAATGAATCACGTAAATTAATAGAAAACAAACTTAATTTCCATTAGTGCCGCAATTGAGGCTAATTCCCATTATGTTAGCACTGAATTTATGCCATCACTTCGATACTCTGTTAGTCACCGAGAACAGACATTCGCAGATGAACTTGCCTTGTGTTTTAAATTCACAGTTAACTGAGTAGCTAGCTAGCTAACAAACTAATGTTACATAATGGTCATGGAAAGGTATTCCGTGCACGCAGGCTAGCTAGCTCAGTAATGATAACTTAGTTATGAGAGTACCTAGCTGGCTTGCTACATCGCTAGGCCATATACCAATTTTACCAACATTACACCTGTTATTCAGTTTGGCTAAATATTAAAAGCGTGACGTAACGCGGAGCGATTTTTTCCCCATGCTCTCAGCCAATTAAATTTTTGCAAAAGTGATACTTCTCTAGGGTAATATCAAAAATTTGTCATGAGCTGGGCAATGGGAAAAGTACCAGAGTTATGTGATAAATAGAATCTTAGTTTGTTGCAAGCTAAAGCAACAAAACTAAAGCTTGCAACAAAAGCAAAATGCACACATTTCAAAATTTTAATATGACACGCCCACTCGTATAAGATCCTCTATATCCCACTCCCACACGCTTGTATGGCACACACACACACACACACACACACACACACACACACACACACACCAATCTCTGATGCAGGCTAATCAACACAATGTGTGAGCAAATAAATAAGTCAAAACAGAAACCACCACAAAAAAAAAAAAAAAGCAATCTTGAGCCAAGGCTCTCAGAGCACAATGTGCTCTTCAATTCCTCCAGGAAGAGACAGGAAGTTTGGGTAACCGGGGCGACACCCGAGAAGCCAGGCTGTCACGGGAAAGGCTGAGTTCTGCCCCCCTGTGGTCAATGGCCTCTGGCTCATCTGACCTTTCACCCCAGGTGCAGGGGGGGGTCCCTATCCCATCCTCAAATAAAAGTGCACAAAAGTCAAACGGATCCCAGAACAGCACTGAAACAAACACAAATGCATGACATAGGTCTCAATTTCCACAATTACTTCTCAAGAGTGATTAGCTGGATACAAAGTGTCTCAAACACTAAGACTAGATTCCCCATCCAATGTTTGGGCACAAGGTAATGAAAGTATTGTCAGCAGTATTATAATAATAATATTATTATTATTATTATTATTATTATTACTACTACAGTGGTGTTTGAATAGCCTTTTTTACAAAGGAAAAACTCCTTGGAAATGACTGGTAAGTATTTCCTTGTCAGCCATGATGAGTGCCGTTTGAATCCTCTAAATGTGAAGCAAAGGTGCCTCAAAGCTTCCAAACTTATTTCCTTTACCAAAGGTACAGTGAACCATTCTTTACCACAAGAAAAGAGATAATGCTATCCCACAATTCCCAGCGGCTGCAATATTAAAAGCAACGCACCATCCATCCGGCCGTTCACCAAAACAAACGGACATGACGGGCAACGGTTGCATGATGACCTTGCCTATAACATAAATGCAGTCAGATTCTCATAGCACCACGGTCAATTTTTTTCAAATCCTTATTAAATTCTTCTCTACACATTTCCTTAAATTCATGATATTTTCCATCAAGGTTAAGTGAAGCTCTAGGCTTTGGACAACAGGACATAATTATTTGACTACTCGACCACAGCCCTACATTACAGACACAATGGCTCTGTAGTCAAAAGACCTTGAGGCTCATTTACAGATCAGCAGCGGACCTCACCCTCGCAAACTTGCTTCCTTAGCTGACTTGGAGGGGCCCGCCCCCCCTTCAATAAAAAGTCTTCATTCCCCTTCATATTGTTGATCCTTGATGGACACTTCATGGGCTCTCCTGTAGTTACATTTGCATGAGACTAACATATCCCCCTCCCCCATACCATCGCTCTATTAAAATTAATATATAAAATATTAAAATTTAGGAAATTTCAGTTAAAGGGTTAGGGTTGAATGGTAAAGATAAATAAAGCAATGAATTTAAACCAGTAACTTCTACGGGGTATAAGCCCAGTTCTGTTAGCACTCCCCCACCCTAAAGGTCATCAGTGCGCTACATCCAGTTTTCACTCTGCATTGACGACAGAGAAGCAGTGGCCCGGAAGTGAAAGGGGACGTGACTACTCTTCTGCTACCTGCACACGTCATTGTGTCCACCCAACGCAGAGTGGTTACGCAGTGGGTAGGAATGAGTTCATATCTGGCCTGGGGCTATTTTTTGTGTGCGCTGAGTACTCCCTCTTTCCTCCTACAGTCCATAACGATGCATGCCAGGCTAACTGCAGACTGTGTAATGCTCATAGGTATGAGTGTGTGACTGAATTGAAACTGGAAAATTGTCCAAGGTGTGTTCCTGCCCATTTCCTGTTGAGTGCAAATATAGCCTCCAGTGACCCTGACCAGAGGTAAGCAGGGTACATAATGGATTTATGGATGTCTCCTGCCAGCATATCAACCTACAGAGTCACCACTAACCCGTCACCAGTATGTGCCCTTCTCCCTGCAGCATCATCAGTGGAAACTGACGCACATCCAGCCTGTGTGCATCTGTATGCAGCCGTAGGCCTTCGAGAACAAGTAGGTTGTAAAGCAGCCTAGATAACAATGCAACCAAAGAAAGCTCTCACTGCTCTAGATGCAATTTTATTCTTTGTTTTGTTGCATTTCTGATAGATGCAGGCCATGATGTTCTCCAGGCTGACACTTCGTGCTAGAACTCACTCGGCTTCCCAGCCTCAGAATGTTCTGGAAAGCCTTGAAAGGCCTCTGACGCTTCCCTTTTCTCCTGGGCTTCCAGCGCCTCGCTGCTCTCTGACATTTTGTACTTACATGTATTTTTTTTTTTTTTTTTTGTTTTGTATTTTCTTTTCACAGTGGCTGTGTCGTGCTGTGTTATTGTGATTTGTGGGAAACACTCAGCAGCGAAATTCACTGTATTTGACGGCAACCCCAGTCTACATGAGGCTGACATTCAGAGATGGGTCTGTCAGAGCATGACTCAAACACAAATGAGCAAACACAAACACACACGCACACATACGCACGCACACACAAACACACACACACACACACACACACACACACAAACACACATGCACATGCACACGCACGCACACACAAACACAAACACAAACACAAACACACACACACACACACACAAATATACAAACACACACACACACACACACACACACACACACACACACACACGCACGCACGCACAAACACACACACACACACACACACACACACACACACATACATACAAACATACAAACACACATACACACACACACGCATGCATGTATGCGCACATTCACGCCCACAAGCACGCATGCACAAAAACAAACGCTCACACATCCGTGTTCATACACGCACACACAGCTTGCGCCAGGACTGGGCATTTACTGATAAATCATTACAGCCATGTTATTCCAGAAAAATACAAGGGTATCAATAAACACATCATGCCTATGACCAAAAACTGAAAATCTCATGTTTAATGGTTGCACGGAATGCCAAAGAAAATGCACTTTTCAATTGTGGCAAATAAAAATTCATTCCTTATGTTTAAACGAGTGAAATATTCTGCTTGACTGTTCCTGGCTTTATTTTTCTTGGACAATGCTGTCCTCTGCTCTACACAGTACAGTAGGAAAGCAAATAATTTGTTTCACCTTCCCTAAATGATGACCCTATAGAGGCAAATGCCCATTTCACCAATGAATCACTTGAGCTAAACCTGGTGCCCTTAAACATACCAGCCAATCACAGTCTAACAGGTAGTGATGCGATCCAATTATCGGTGTGGAATTCTGTTCCATCACTATCCCCTGCAGCCCACCCACCCAAGGAAGATCAGGTTTTTCTCCAAACTTTAACTGCAGTTTCCTGGGTTAATTGAGCTGTTGAAAGCACAGCAGTTCTGGATTGCACACACACCATCCATTTTATGAATAGCTCCTGCTACATAATCCAACACCATGAGGTGTGTTGCTACGCTGTGGGCGGCTTTATGGCAAAAAAACCTCAACATAGTAACGGAGAAGTTAAGTCCGTCACGACTCCAAATCATATGTCCGCGCTTACTCACGGTACTCACGGTGGGGGTGGCTGATACACAGGGAGAGACTGCCTTTATAACCGAACCCTTTTATGCGCATTATTCACCGTGCAAGCTTTAAAAAAGAGAGAGAACACAACAACTGTTCGAGCCCTAGTGCTCTGGATGTGTGAGCTGTATTATTCCTGAATTTCCCGCTGATTCCTGACTTGCTAATTGACTCATAATTAAGGTACTTATCGTTAATTGTCCTATAAATGGACTCAGTAAGATCACAGTGAAGAGAAAAGGCTGGCTCAGCCCTCAGGTTGCCATAAATAAAGGAAAAGAATCCAAGTTTTACCTCGTTACATTTTTGATTGTGTCCCCACCTCATTTTTAGAGCACATCTTGATGATTACCAGCTTCAATGTGATAGAAACATGCTAAATTACTTGTGTTTAAGAAAAACCTGTACTGCAAGACACTGAAATTGCATAGGCAGTCCAGAATTTCATGAGGTAAAATACTCTGAACAAAATAAGGTGAGGTCACTTCAAAAATGCAGCGTGTGAATTTACCAATATGCACAGCGGTATACGTAAAGTTAGACATAACAAAAACTCTGTCCAACCAACCATATGCTTTGGTCTTCAACTGAGAATGAAGCATTTTGCCCACTCATGCAAAAGTTACTGTTAGTTCGATGTGTTGCATTTTCTTAACTTGTAGACAAATCTTGTCACGTATCATAACGCCTCCCCAAAATCGACAATATTTTTGTCTTCTCCTGCATGAAACTAAAAGGGACAAAACCAAATCTACATCAAAGACTAAACCACTTGTCGACATTTTTTTTTGGCTTTGGCGGCGTAGCTGAAGAGTACAGCCAGAGAGTGAGGCCTACCTGCTTGCTGTTCTGTGATAGCGTCCTCTTGCTGGATTTTGTCGTCTCCACGCTAGAAAGCGAGTCCGAGTCCTTGGAAACAGAGCCGTTCTGCTTATGGCTGGGCTTGGCTGGAGTAGAAATAGCCATTTCCTCCGTACAGGTGAGCCGAAGGCTGCGCAGATAAGTATCCGTCTCCACGTCCACCACCAGCAGTCTGGTCTCACTCTCCACCGCCTTTATCCGCTGTACCACCTCAGACAGGAGACAAAGTGGAACGATACACTGAAATACCCACAACAGAAACAGAGGGCTTATGCCAGTTTTAACAAGTATTTAACTCTTACATTCAGACCTAAAGCCCAATTACCTCCGCCAAGGCAGTTATGTTTTACCTTCGATTTTTTGGGTATGTTTGTTAGCAACATTATGGAAAAAGTTAAGAACAGTTTATGACATTTTTACCACAGGTGTGTCATGGCCTCCAGATGATTTCTTTTTGGGAATGATCCTGACCAAATTCCAGATCCAGGAATTTTTTTTTTTTTTTTTTTTTTTTTTTAAAAAGGATTTTTCACCATTGCGGATAGGAAGATTGGAATAATAAATGCCACATACATCTTAAAATCCTCAAGATGTTAGTAAGGTTACAAATGCCTTAGCAGAGGTATGCATTTTCCGAGTGCTCTTTTCTACTTTTTAAGTCAATAAGATGGTCAGTGAGGTGAGATGATGTCTTGCTTATTTCAAGACTGGGGTAAGATGATTTCACTTGAAAAGCAAGGAAAAATTACTAAAATAAGGCAAAATGTGTTGTTTGTGAGAGAAATTAGAGTTCAGTCCTCATTATAGGACAATACTTATCAGTAGACTTTTTTTGCTTTTGTAATGCTCAATGTGTGGGGCTTAGATTGAGGGCCTTTGGGCCAACAGAAAAAAAAAAATGCTCCTAAAAGTGCCAACTTGAGAGCAAATTAAAAAAAAGTGGACCCTCATAAGAGGCAAAATAAGAGTGTGATTTACTCCCCAAATCACAGCTGTGCTGTTCCACACAGTGAAAACGGGTTTTTCAAAAGGTTCTCACTCTTACAACTTGATTATACATTGTGGCTAAAAATATCAATAGAATGTCAACAACATGAAATTGACCAGTATGCCTAAGATACCTCTATAATATACTACACTGGCCAAATTTCAGTGCACAGCAAAAGCTACCTTTATGTTTTTATGCATCTCATAAAACAACACAGACGATGGTTACATCATCTGAACTACTATGACTGTAGTTCACTACATGGTCATTTTCACATGCTGGCAACCACACTGTAGGCCTATGCCAATATAACGAGTAACTTGTAGTGTCCAGTATACAGAATACTGATGGGACATACAGTGTAAATAAACAAGTCGGCCATTCTGAACATTTGCGAAGGCTGTATGAATCTAAGAGAGCAGAAGAGAGACGGTGAGGACAGTTCACAGGTTGCAGGAGTATGAAGTTGACAAATGAAGAGACACACCTGTTGCTGTTTAAAACACTCGTAAACAGGTTGAATAGTTTCATTGTGCACTGCATGTAAACCTGTTTGGGAGCATTTATAACAATGAGCAGGCATCTGTTAAGGCTTGAACTCTGTAGAAGCCAGCACTCCGAGTTAGCAACAGACCTCTTAGCTTCAACCAGCTTGCCTCCGATTGGTCACAGATTCTCTCTCTTGCTCCACACAGAATTATCTTCGTCAATGTAAACACTGCAGGTACAGCCATTTTGGCAAGCTGGCCACAAATGCCAAAGCTGTAGTATAAATGAGATTTACACATCTGGAATGTTCCTCTGAGATCAGGCGCAACATTAACACAGAAGAAATTCCAAATGGTTCCACAGCGGGAGGAACAAGATTTTGACAAGTTCCCAACAGAGATAACTCTGAGCTAACAGGACAGACCCCTGGAGAGGACGAACCAAACCGGAAACCACTTGTCCACAGAGACTGCCTCTAGTCTCTCTGGTATGCTTCCACATTTCAGCAATGCACTGCTGGCAGATGTCTTGAGTTGAATACAAGGAAATCTGGGGGTTCTTTAGCTTTAAAAGTCCAGGCACAGAACAGTCAGCAGAAATGAAGAGTCGACCAGGGTGTCCAATACAGATTTTTGGAGCAAAGTCTCTCGTCTGACACGCTCTCCTCCAGCAATTGCTGATTTAAAAAAATTGTTTACACTATTGGGGGTGTTTAATGAGCAATGCCCCCGAAAGTCAAATATCTCAGCTGCCGTTGTAACTTATTCCTCCAAATCCCCATTGCAGATAATGTATTGGAAAAAGATCTGAAGAATTGCATTTTAACATTTACACTGCACTGCCAATTTTTTATTCATTTCATTTTTGCGACACCAAGTGAAGCCGCCCAACAGTCAAGACAATAAGAAAAAACTGAGTTCATCATCCTATGGAATGTTGTCACATTATCTCTTCTCACTCAAAACGCAGAAAGAGGATTTCAACATTTTGTGCAAGAGGGAAAATGTACTATCTGCTATAGATAACTGCATGAGCTGATGGTAAAGACATCAAACTGAGCAGAGACTTGGCAGAAATGCTGTAATTTAGGCTTCTGTCTGAGCTAGGACCTCCATAACAGCGATTGCGCTTGGGTATCATTACTGCTGGGTCATGTACTCTAAACACCATGAGGTGAATGACTGCTAACACTTGGATAAAAACGGAACACTAAACAGACTCAAGGACTGTAAAGATAACTGCGTTTAACAGAAAATATCACTGCATGGAATGGGACTGAGATAACGGAGCAGAATAATGGTGGTTAGTGTGACACAAACTAACCATAAGAGACAAACCTCTAATCAATGAATGGAATTTACACTCACGCTAAGAATTTTGAATGCATTTTGTTTTTCTGCCCATGGTCATAACAGTATCAGTGCACCCAATTTTTAAATGTCCTTCCCATTTTCCTCCAAATTTTAAAGCCCAAATCATAATTTTAGGCTCTTCTAACCACAGAGCCATCATCCTGTGCCGCCACTGTCCTGAGGCACTGCATGCCTTGTGGAGGTGGCTTAGTGAACCGCAAGTTCTGACATCCACCTGAAGTACTGCAAGACATGCAAGAGCAGCCAGCAACTTACTGGCTACCTTATTTGCCACAGAAAGTAGCTGGTTCAAAATCCCAGTATAAGCACAGTAAGACCAGTGCAGTCATTGGGCTCTTGAGCAAGGCCCATAGCCCAACATAACAGGGAGACTGGCCCCTGCCTGGTCTCAAGAGAGTGATCTAAGGGGCGTATAGGGGATGCATCCCCCCCAAAAAATTGCCGTGATAAACGTTACATCAATGAAAAATATTTAATGCATTCTCACGGACCTTAGTGGTTCAGGTGTCCTGTTCCCCCCAATCGTAAGTTAACCGTTACGCCCTTGCTTATTCTGATCAACAAAAAGTCTCCCCCTGGGCCATCCCAATTATGCTTCAGGCCAAAGGACAGCAACCACTACCATGCCAAAAGAGGTCATTTCAGTACTTTACTGTGCAGAGGTTCCCCACCACGACCCTGAAGAGCTGCAGAGTTTGCTGATTTCCATCTTTATGCAGCACACTCATTTGATCAATGATTAGACCACAAAGATCTTATTGAGTCTAAAAAAGCCATTGATTTTAAGATTGAAACAGAAACCTGCATCCATTCCTTTAGCCCAGTGTGTTGGGATAAGCCCCAGCCACCCAACTGGCCCTGACCAGGATTTAAGAGGTTTGATAATGAATGAATTGATGGCTGCAGACTGTGATTCTCCAGGGCCAGGAATAAAGACTCCAGCAGTTCATCAGAACTGACCATGTTTTAAGCTTCAAAAATGCTGTTTTAACCCTTTCCAACATTTCCTTAGAACCTTAATCTTAAAGATTTCTTAGTTGCAAAGAAGAACGCAGAACACTTTCAAGTTGTTATAAGAATATAGATTGAAGATACTAGATAGTTAAGCTTTCAAAATATACAACCCCAATTCCAAAATAGTTGGGACAAAGTGTAAATTGTGAATAAAATCAAAACGCAATGACTTTTTAATCCCACCAGCCAGTATTTATTCACAATAGAACAGAGATAACATAGCAAATGTTGAAACTGAGAAATTTTACAATTTTATCCACAAAATGAGCTCATTTCAAATTTGATGGCTGCTACAGGTCTCAAAAAAGTTGGGACAGGGTCCTGTTTACCATGGTGTAGCATCCCCTCTTCTTTTTAACACAGAGAGGAGGCGTCGGGGCATTGAGGAGACAAGTTTATTGACTTTAGCCATTGGAATTTGATCCCACTCTTGTTCATACAGGCTTCCAGCTGCTGGAGAGTTTTGGGTCTCCTTTGACGGACTTTTCGTTTAATTGTCCGCCAAATGTTCTCAATCGGTGAAAGATCAGGACTGCAGGCAGGCCAGTTCAGCACATGGGCTCTTCTACTAAGAAGCCATGCTGTTGTAATAGCAGCAGTATGTGGTTTTGCATTGTCCTGCTGAAATACACAAGGCCTTCCCTGGAATAGGTGTCGTCTGGAGGGGAGCATATGTTGCTCTAAAACCTTTATATACCTTTCATCATTCATGGTGCTTTTTAAAACATGCAAGTGTCCCACACCATATGCACTAATGCATCCCCATACCATCAGAGATGCTGGCTTTTGAACTGAACACTGATAACAGGAGGGGTGGTCTTTCTCCTCTAAAGCCCAGAGGACACGACGCCCATGATTTCCAACAAGAATGTCAAATTTGGACTCGTCTGACCACAGGACACTATGCCACTTTGCTACAGTCCATTTTAAATGAGCCTTGGCCCACAGAACACAGCAGTGCTTCTGGATCATGCTCAACAATGGCTTCCTTTTTGCATGATAGAGTTTTAGGTGGCATCTGTGGATGGCACGGCGGACTGTGTTTACAGATAGTGGTTCCTTGAAGTAATCCTGGGCCCATTTAGTAATGTCAATGACAGAATCATGCCGGTGAGTGATGCAGTGGCGTCTGAGGGCCCGAAGATCACGGGCATCCAGTAAAGGTCTTCGGCCTTGTCTCTTACGCACAGAGATTTTTCCAGTTTCTCTGAATCTTTTGATGATGTTATGCACTGTCGATGATGAGACCTTCAAAGCCTTTGCAATTTGACGTTGAGGAACATTGTTTTTAAAGTATTCCACAATTTTTTTTACGCAAGCCTTCGCAGGTTGGTGAGCCTCTGGCCATCTTTACTTCTGAGAGACTCAGCCTCTCTAAGACATCCCTTTTATAGCCAATCATGTTACACACCTGATGCCAGTTAACTTAATTACTTGCTAAATGTTCTTTCAACTGATTCTCATATATTAATGGCTTTTTCAGCCCTTTTTTTGCCTGTGTCCCAACTTTTTTGAGACCTGTTGCAGCCAGAAAATTTGAAATAAGCTCATTTTGTGGATAAAAATGTAAAATGTCTCAGTTTCAACATTTGAAATGTTATCTATGTTCTATTGTAAATAACATAATGGCTCATGTGATCTGAAAGTCCTTGCATTTTGATTTTATTCACAATTTACACTTCAACCCAACTATTTCGGAATTGGGGTTGTAGGTCACTTGCCCAACCTGTCTGTATACAAAGTAATAACAATGCCCTGTCAGTCAAAAAAAGTTTTTTGACCCATTGAAGCAGGTATCCGGAGGAAAGGGGTTAAACAAAGGGCTTCCCTAAATGGTATTTCACCTTGCATTTAAGAGAAGGCTGAACAACCTGACGAACTTGAAAAGTGTGCAGCAACTATATTTTTTTTCCCCATTTCTCTGGTCTTTGGGTCTAAACTCTGGAGCCTATGCGCAGAACATGCAAACATGATAAGAAGCAATGATTGTTTTTTTTTTTTTCTTTCCAGCAGTCCCCAGCGCTCATGAACACTTTGTTTTAGCCTATATTTACCATGAAATACGCGCACGTGGCTGCGCTGTCTTTGATTCTGTGAATATGGGGTAGGATGTAAACAAGTCCAGCAACGTCTCATGTCAGGTGCTTCATTCATTAGAACGCATTTGGTAGGTTTGGAAAAGTAAGCTAATGACAGTAAACTACGATCAAACGAAGATCCACGCAAAACATAGTCCAGGGTGTTTTAATCAGTGACAAGCAAGCTCAGTGGAAAACTTGCGCAATCGAAGATCCTCATCCGGTCACAACTCTCATAATGATTAAGAGCTTCAAAACATGTTTTCATTCAGGCAGAGCACGACTGCAGCGGTCGGACTGCAGGACATTCAGTCAAAAGAAGATCAATCTAGGCCCTCCTTTCAGTTAGTATGTTTTTTAAGATTGTATATTTCAGACAAACACGCATTATGACTTCTATCGGATTTTATAGAGCGCTCTATTAAACTACATTTCAAGGATGAGTATCAAGTCTATCATACATGGCAAAGCGCATGGGGCCAGCAATATTGCCGCGGGGCAGCACTTATTTACTTACTTGGTGGTGCGTCTCCCGTTCCACATTCACACTGTTCACCTCCACGACTCTGTCTCCTGCGCGCAGACCTGCAGCTTCGGCGGGCGAAGCAGGCTCCACTTTTCGAATAAATTGTCCACTCTTGCCCTTCTCCCCGTGCAAGTGAAACCCGTACCCGCTCTCCCCCTTTGCCATTACACAAAGCCTTGGTTTCAGTTCTTTTGCCATTTCAGCGTGTCTCATTACTTTTGAAATGTAGGTGTTTTAAGAAAAAAAGTTCGAATAACTTCTATCACTAAATGACGAAAAACAAGTTCAATTTACTATGAGCCTCGGCAGCCAGCCTCCTTTTGAAAAGCACATCTCCACACCTGTTGCGCTTTTCACCGCGTATGGAGAAATCTTAACAGGTAGAAATTACTCTGTTCAAACATCAAGAGTTACAATGCGATGGATCACGCACCCCCGCATTTTAACAGGGACATCGAGTCAGTTCAGTAGAATTACAAAACACGGCATGCGTCAGCTTTTAGATGAAACGTTCAAAAGCCTGGAGCGAACCAAAACAAGTTTCCGATTCTCACTTCACTCGTTGGATTTAGTCCTCGGTTCCTCAGAGGTGGATTGCTCGTCCAGTTTTCCTTTTCTGTCCTAGGATTTAAGTTGCTATCTTCGACACTGCAGCAGAGTGCGCACCAATTTCCACTCTAGGGTTGTAGGAAGCATATGTTTATTCCGACTGGTAGTAAAACTGAGAATCAATTACAATACCCGTGTCTTCTGAGTCCAATTGCACTGTGACAGAACCGCCCTCGCATTAAATAAGTCGAAACAAGAGGATTTCGCAATCAAACCACACTGAAGTGACTGCTCCTGTATCTCTCCCCAGCCGCTGCTGAGGACTGCGCGTTTCTTCACTGGCCAATCAAGGGAAACGTCTTGCTTGCATGCATTTCAAGGTCCTACACCGTTCCATACTCTGGTGCACCAGACGTGGTAATGACTTAATTGGTCTACGATTAGCCTACAGCCGGACTTGGCAGGTATCGCCACGACTACTCCCTTCTATTAACGACTACTAGTTATAGTTTCGTTTTTTATAAATAGCAAAACGAACACGCCTGGATCCGCAGTGCTTAGGGTTACCTATATCAAAAGTAGGTTGAGAATTTCAACTCGCCCATCTCTTCAGTCTGGAGAACCTGCGTTGCGCCTTGACCGGGTAGCCATTTGGGCAAACTGAAAATTGAAATATGTAATCGGAGGTCGTCAGGTCTCAGCCACAGAAAACGGTCTGCTGCATATGATTTAGTTTAAGATGCTTATCATCATTAAATTCATAGAAAATGCACAGTAAAATGTAGTTAAATCATTTCTGACAGAATTCAGAATTGGACTTAAAGCGCCCTCCATTAGATCCGAATGAACACGGATGAGAATATGGACTGCGCCAGAAACAAGTTAGATGTGCTGAACGTGTTGTGAAGACGCTCTCACACGCTGTGCGCCGGTTGCCTTTGACAACCGTTTACAAATCACCTGCTTCTTGAACGGGAAGGTGATAGCAGATGGCTGACGCAGCGTTGACGACTGGCAAAACTGGTCTCGTTGTGGCCAGAAGACACCCCGAGGTCAGAGGGAATTCCATTCACCTACCGCCTCACCAAGAGCTGACATCATTGCGTGGATCGGGTAAACATCATGAGCTCTTTTGATCAGTAAGTGTCTTTTGACTGCGCAGCTGAATGTAAATGTACAGCAATGATTAGCATGATGAGGCCCGGTGCCTTTGAATCGACATTGTTTTAGCCTCTTTTATTGACAGTGCTGCACGCGTAAAGCCGTGAATATCATCCCACGTTTGGCACCATTTGATCATTAAGAGGAAAAAGACGGGGAAATCAGCAATCATACCAGTGATTTTCACATTCTCTCCTGCCACCAAGCGGACAGAGTATGGAAATGCATTCATCATCAATCGGCCATTCGTGGTATCGGAATACTTCATGAAGTTCATGCAGTCACTCTTGTTACGAGGTATTTAATTCAGTTTAATGCAGCATTTCGAATTAGGTTACACTACAGTACTCTCCCAGTCGCTGGCTTAAACCTTCCAGCCAAGAAAATTAAACCAATAAAATACATGGAGTATACTGTAGTTATTGTGGCGACTACTGCTGTAATATCATACTCTGGGACGAACTTAGTTTTGACAAGTCATATTCCTCAAGTACGGAAAATCTAATTTTTCAAATGAAACAAAAAGACATGATGCTGATTCAATAAAAAAAGGTTTAATATAAAAGTTTACTGAATATAAAATAGCTTACTTAACAGTGATGAACAGATAAACAGGATTTTCTCTTATGAATCCATATAAAAACAGTAAAGTTGTAGTGCTCCTTTTCCATCTACCAGTATGCAATACTGAGTCAATCCATCCACTTAAAGTTACAAGCTATGCTAAATATTCAAATCATTGGTATTCAAAATTCAGTCTTGGTGAAATAGCCATAGTTGCTTCAAAGTTGCAATTTCAGATATACAAAGACTCATTACTTTAAAAACTTAATGCATCTATTCAAATGAGGCATGCTAATGTAACTGGTCAGAAACAAGGTGATTGCCTTATTCTCTGCGTTCACCAATCACAGCGATACAAGTCAGGAAGATAAAGTTTAAAGACTGATGAATTATGATGACAGTAGAAACAAATAAAAATGCCTTTCCTCTTAAAGTATTACAAGTGAGTAGTTTTTGGCCACTATCTGCAACTTTTTTTTGGCTTTCCACTACCCAACAATGAACTTTGAACTATTAATTCAGCACTAAACAGCATAGTGGGAGCAAAATAGGCTGTAGTTTACTCGCTTTGCATGGAAGACCATAGAGGCCAGAAAATCCAGGTTTAGAAAGTAAAAACCCTCCCCAGCATTTTAATTTTGTCACAATCACCTGGGTTTGGTAATTGGCATAATACTCAACTAGGATGCAGAACTACCCATTGAAATCAGGACATTTCATTCATGTGAGGAAGTGACACGTGACAAGACCTCTCTCATCTGACCCCTGGACTGTCCATCTCTTGAAAGAGAGCTTGTGCAGGTCAGCTCCGCGCTCACTAGTCGGACACTTTGAGATCGGGGCGTTTTCGGGTTGCTCCTCGGGTGCGCGTTTTTGCAGTGTCAGAGACGGGGGAGGGGGGCGGCTCCTCCTTGACCCCGTGAGAAGGGGGGGCAAGGGAGCTAAGGGGTTTGGGAGAGCTTTTCGAGGAGCGGGGGGACCCCGCTTTGGGCCGTTTGGCCGGAGAGGCGCGGTGGGCGGAGGGGCAGCAGTTCTGAGCCAGGCAGAGGGAGCACATGGGGGCTGTAGGCTGGCATACCTGCTGTCCAAACCCCACTAACAGCCAGTTTATTTCACTCCACAGCTCCCTATGGAGAAAGAACCCCGCAGGAACCATTACATACATTACTTACTTACTTACTTATCCAAAATGACTTGAATTTGATTGGACTAAGCAGGGGCCAGTCTACACCAGAAAAATTATGGGGTTAAGGGCCTTGCTCTAGGGCCCCAACAGCTGTACTGGGGTACATTTCCCAAAAGCATAGTTGCTAACTATGTTACAACTTGCGCAGTTTGAACCACAGCCATGTAGAGAGAAGTGTATTAGCAACTATGCTTTTAGAAAGCATATCCGAGATCTTATTGTAGCAGTAGTGGGGCTTGACCTTGAGTCCCCAGTCCAGCAACTTACACTACTAGCCTACGTGCTAAAGTGCTGATGAAACCTGGCAGTCGGGTGATTGGTGCCCCAGTAGACCCAATGACATCATAGGAGTGGGGCCTGTGATGCAATATAATGAGCCTGTAACCCCATTGTTTCTTGAGGACTCTGGCTCCTGCAAAGTCCACAGAACTGTAGTTCACTTTGTAATAAACGGTTACCTAAATGACTACCCAAGTGGCTGAATGCACTGGCTCCCAGAGTATATGACTGGACTCACGATTGGCTTATGGGTTGCCATGGCTACGTATTGCCACATACAGGGCACACAGGAGGTCTGCACTCTGTGAGGCTTCAGATAAATGGTTTATTTCTCCATTTTTCGGTCCTTTGGTGGACCCTGTGGATTGAAACATTGCCTCAAATAAAGAAATAAACCATTTAACTACAGCCCAACAATATCTCGTTCGCACCCATCAGCTAATATTTTTTGTCTTACACCCAGGTATTTTTGCCTAGACGAGCACACACTTGATCTCTCAACATATTGATACACCCAAACATTAACTTACTGAACATACAGTGGCGTCTGATAGTATTTAGAAAGAGTGAGGGTATGAAAAGGCCTCATTTCCTACATTGATCACACGAAACGGATGTAAATACAGTAATGGGACTAGCAGGTGCACTTGGCCTTCCTGCGCACTGAGCATGCTCCTGTTGGAAAGCTCTCATAACCTGAGGCATGAGAGAAGGCGGAGTTTTAACTGAAGAGGGGCTCGTTTTGCACTTCAGCGCTAAGTGTTACCTTGGCAACCACTCCTCCAAAGCCCGGCGGGTGTCCTCCGGACTCTTGGTTTCTTTTCTCGTCCAGCCCAGCCTGTTCGAGATACGATGCACGTGCGTGTCCACCCCTGTCACACGCACACACACACACACACATTAGCAGTCACACATACAGGCACGTTCAGCATGCACACACACCAACCATACAACACACAAATACACAAGTACAGACGTCAAAAATCAAAGATCATTAAACCATGAAATATTCATTCCAGGTATTCACTGATTTCAGTGTCTCTTCAGGAAATTGCTGGGTTGTAATCGCACTGCTGTATGCAAGTTTAATAAACAAAAAATGCGTATACTGCATTTCAACAATTATGAAAGGGGGTATTGCTGAGAGCCAGGTACAGTGTGTGTGTGGGGAGGGGGGGTCTCACCGATTCCTGACACCTGCCTCCAGGCAATGTCCATGGCCAGATGCGCCATTTTGGGCCCCACTCCCGGCAGACTGACGAGCCCAGCGACACTGTCAGGGATGTCCCCACCGAACTCCTTCTGCAGGATGGCTGTGGTCTGCTTGATGTACTTCACTTTGGTCTGGAGCCATACAGACATGGCATGAAGGGTCAGAGGTCACCTTAGTGCACTAACAAGACTCTTCCCTCTGATTATCATTATGAGAACAAGTTTTTGTAATCCCAGCACTTAATACATGTCTCTACTTCTCAAGGTCTTGACTGAAGACTGTGCTCAGTTATATAGTGGAATAAGAGGTCTATGTGCTGGGTTATGCCAAACACCTGCACCCACGCTAGTTATGGAAGAGACAGAAAGTGATAGAAGTATTACTTTAAAATCACGTCGGCATCTATGGCCATTTGAGCCCCTTAGAACAATAGTTGTCTAACTCCGATTTTCTAATTTTCTGAGTTAGACCCATATTTTTCATGCTAAAGGTAAAATCTATTCATGCAATAATGGGCGAGCAGATTGTTAGTTCCACCTCTGAAGTACAGATAGTAGTGCAAGAGTGGTCTAACTCCAAAATTCTTAGTTTAAGCGAAACATGCAAAAATAACAAAAATCGTCAACGTTGACAACAAAATACTTTCTGACCATGAAAGCGAAGATTCAAAGGATGTCACTTCAAGACAGGTCTAAATACTTACTGGCATGCTGAATTTGACAACGTCGAAACTTTGGAAGCTGTTTTCTCAAAATGATAAAAAATGGAGTTACACCACTATTGTTCTGAGGGGCTCATTTCATGGCGAGAAGAAGGGAACAATAAATAGATTTAAAATTGTGGGAAAAAGAGAAAATTACAACATATTAACCCTTTCACCCCCACCAGTGCCCAGTTCTCACTGCTATTTCTCCGCATGGCCTTTATTGACATTCAAACTAAATTTCTGGCTGTCTGTTTTTATTCCTGATTGTTAAAAGAAACATAACAAAAAGAGTGTCATATGGCACTATTGGGAAAAAAATGCCAGTCACACAAGAGTGCCATATGGCACTACTGGGGGTGAAAGGGTTAATAAGATGCTTTTTTTTTTTATCACCAGCTGCTTAAAATTATAAAATATATTTATTTGTTGCCCTCAGCAAAAACCATAAAATTTAACTGTAAAATGGCATTTTTTAAAAATTTCTTTCACAGCGCTCTCTGCACAATATTTCTGTCTGATGGTGCCAAAAGCTGCATAGTCCAGTGAAATTTGCTTCATGTTTAATGGGTGCTTGAATGGGTGACATTTAAGGAGGCTCTTAACATTGTAACAGAAGCAGCAGGTAAGTCTTGAGTGCCCAATGCACTTCCTGATGTAGACCACCCGGGCCCTTCAGCAGTGGAAGGAGAAAGCCCTGTTCCTCTCAACAGTCAGGTTGATTCCATAAAGCTTATTGTTTGAGCATTTAATCCATTCCTTTTCTCCTAATGCTTGTAATGTACTCATACATTGTAGGCCTCAGGTCTGGAGGTGTGATTGGACTTGTACGTATTCTGAGAGCTGGATAAGTTGGGACAACCCTGGCACTGGTCTTCAGGTGGTCATCTTGACTCTTGACACGCTAATGTGCTAGCATCGTCCCTTATCCCGAGCTACAAGGCTTGATTACCATGTGAAATGTGCTCCGAGTTGCTTTCGCTAAACAACAAGTGCTGAAAGACTGAATTGTAAACAGTAAGAAGCGAAGCCACGATGGGCAGAGACATTCTCCCTGGCTTTTATGCGCGCGTTTGCCTGCAACCGTGTTGGTGTTTGAGCTCATGTAAGCAATGCTAGCGGTGGAGGCGTATCACAGAAAACAGTCATCTCTGGAGTGTAAGCGATTGTGGAATGAACAACACTGGATCACCCTCACCCACACTAGAGTGGAGGAGAACACAGATCAAACATGCATTCAGGCTAATATGAAACTGTATGTCAGGGTGTCTGTGACTGTGCGTCTTTGTACAGGGATATATGTGTGTAAGCACGTGTGGATATGTGCATGTGTGGATTTGAGTGTATGAGCCTGTGTATTTGTGTGTGTGTTTTCATGTGTACATATGTGAATGTGTGTGAGTGCCTGGGCTTGAATGTATGTGTTCAAGAGCATTTATGTGTCTGTGTTAATATGTGCACACAACTGTGTGTTTGTGTGGGCAAGTGAGTGTAAATGCGTGGAGTGTAAATTAGTCTATGAGCATGTGTGTGTTTATATGTGCATGAAGGTTTGTGTTTATGAGGGTAAGTGTGAGTAAGTGTGTGGGCTTTAGTGTATTAGTCTATGCGCATAAGCGAGTGTGTTTGAGGCTCTGAGCGTGTGCGTGTGTGTGTCTGCTGGCGTGCTTGAGTGCATGTGTCTATGAGCACGCGTGTTCATATGTGCACGCAGGTGTGTGTTTGTGTGGGTAAGTGTTTGTAAGCGCGTGGTCTTGAGTGTATGAGTCCTTGCATTTGCAAGCATTCATATCGAGGGTTTGGAGCGCAATGGTTATATGTCCATTTTAGAGGTTTTGAGAAAAATTGATTTTTAGGTTTGCAAATGTTCTATTAAATCAGGTACATCATTTACATCATTTTTATGTCAGTCACTCTTTTTTACTACATGGTTCAGAAGTATACTGAACATGTAAGTTTTCATCAGTGTGGTACTGCGACATCATGGCCAAAATTGCCAATGTCACCTCCGTGCTCCAACAATTCTAGCACTTGATGTGACATAACACAATGGTGATAGATTGAAGTTAAGTTTGTTTGCAATGGAAGACAGATGATTCTGTAATACTATTCATGTTTATTCATCAAAATATCAATGTTAAATTCATATGAGCAGATTTTGTTAGACATACCACAAAATGAAAATGTGAATTCTGTTTAAAACTGAGATGCATGGACATATAATTATTGTGCTCCAAGAATTAGCTGATAGAAATGTGTGACAGGAGGTAAAAATCTCAAAATCACAAAATTTGGACGTATCACCATTGTGCTCCAAACCCTCGATATGTGTGTGCATGTGTGAGTGTGTTGTGTGTGTGTGTGTGTGTGTGTGTGTGTGTGTGTGTGTGTGCTCATGTGTGCACACTTCGATCACCTTCCAGAAGCCCACAGGGTAGATGAGCTCCCCCAGCGTCTGGTCGTCGGTGCTCAGGATGTTCTGCACCGTGAGCCCGTGCTGACGCAGCTTCTCCATGGCGGCTGCAGTGATCTGATCTTTAGTCTGACTGGAGAGCATGAGAGAAATTAACACCTGATACCGCATCACCTGAGAGAGAGAGAGAGAGAGAGAGAGGGAAAGGAGACAGAGAGGAGGAGCAGAGAGGGGGAGAGGGGGAGGGAGAGGGACGGAGGGAGAGGCAGTGTGAGGGAGAGCCGGCGGGGCAAAATGAAAAGAGGGAGGGAGGGTGGAGAGAGATCAAGTGAGGATCTCAAACAGAAATCAGCCATTTTTTTACACAAAGGTTTTCACCTCAGGAATGACTGAGATATAGCAAAACATGAGAGAAAAAAAGCACACATAAACAACACCAGCACTCATCGGGTAATTTCAGAGTGAAATGTGGGTGGTAGATGGGGGTCTTACATGCAGGTGGGGGGCTAACTTTAACTCTCCTGTGATCTGGAAAAGCCTTGAGTTTATCAGTGACAAGGGTTTCCCAACTGAACAAAAACTTTTGGATCCTGGACTTTTCCTGACCCAAAAAAAAAAAAAAAAAAAAATGTGATTTTGACGGTTCAAATAACACTAATAGCTAGTGTTTTTAGATTTTCACTACTCTTAATTACTGCAAATGAGGGTCAAACTCAGTTTCTACCAAGAGTGACATATGTGCCAGGATTTTCCAGATCACGGGAGAACTTCGGTACAGCAGTCCGTAAAATGCAGAGGGCAAGGCCCGCCGTGCCTGTAAACTGTCCCTGTACCAATATGACTTAAACTAGATGCACTTTGCCGACAGAAGTTAAGTATAAAGTTCACTAGATAAACTGAATCTACGCAGATATTACATCTAAAAATCTTCTGAAGACTCAAAAATGAGGTCTGAGCATAGACCGTGAAAAGGACGGACGAAGCAACCGTGACGTCACCCATTGGTTTCAGCATACCATTTAGGAAGCCTCGATTTTGGCAATTTGAATAGCGCCATTTTGTCATTTTGACACCGGAGGTGATTCCTATTGGACGAGAGCGTGAATTGAAGATCCAGGGAGGAGCGAGGGGTGGATCTACGGATGGATCTGACCGTATGAAGACCAGAGGATAGCCACGCCCCTAAAGAATATTCTGGCTTTATCCTTTATTCTAGTCTATTTGGGATCATAATTTACAAAAATGAACATCATGATATATCGAAGGAGACTTGAAACTTGCGATAGATAGCAAAAAATAATGTGGAAAATCATTATTGAAATAATAAATCCGGTGAGAAAGTAGGGTCATTTTCCCATAGACTTCTATAGCGTTGAACTTCTTTCTGCAACCACCGACGTCGCCATCTGCTGGCCATTAAAGAGAGTGCAAATTTTAGAGATTTCCGCATTGGCCTCAGTTTTCAGACCCGGGTGCTGCGTCCATATTTTTATACAGCCAGTGGGTCTGAGAATGGCACCTGCTTGATTGCTACTGCACTAATACTGATGGACATACCAGAGGGCTGCACACTACAGGGTGTATTCTGAGCATCACTGCAACATTCAATACCACCACTTCCAATTCCCACTGTATCCCACAGCTCCCCACCTCTACGTCCACCTATACATCCATCCATCCATCCATCCATCAGGTAACCCACTTAATACGAGTCAGTTGTGGGGTACGAAACCTATCCCAACACCCTATGGGCAAGAGGTAGAGATACACCGTTAACCAGGGCAGCTCAGTGCTGTTTCTGGATATTCACTGCCTGTTAGTTTTTCCACTCAAACCCTAACAGGAAACACTTCATTCAACAGCCAAATATCTTGTTGAGCAGCAGATTATGAGAATGGAGAGCACTATATTTGAGCTGAACTGAAAAACTACAGAACAGCTGTTTGCTGGGCTGGGCAGCTCTGGCCTCGACAGTTCGCCGTTCCCACCTCTACACCTGACCCTGATTCTGCCTACCTCTGGTGCAGCTTCAGTATCAAAGCACTTTGCTGCCCCCAGCTGGTCCACTGGTGCATCTCTGGCCTTCCTCATCTCACGAATGAGGTCGAGCTGTCTCCTCCAATCCGGTGGCTCCCATCGCTCTGTCTTAAGCTCCGCCTCCTCGTACTCCGCTTTCAGGTGTGCTCTCCTTCGGGAGGGCTTGAAGTTCTTCTTCTCCTCTTCCTCAGTCTTTGGTGTGACTGTCAAGGGCATATGCAGACAGGGATGGACTACATATATGTGACGACACACTAGAACGCTCAAATGAATGAGCTCAATTTCAAAACCCAAGAGTACAAAGTAAAAATAAGTCATCCCCAGGATTTTGGTAGAAATGTTGAAGTCAGTCATTCCAAAACTCGGTCTGGAGGAACCACTCCGTATGCTGGTTTCTGTTCCTGCCACAGGTGCAATTCCAGAATTGTATCAAGGCGTTAATTTTTATTAATTAGTTGCTCTCCATGCTTAGAAGAATTCTTTACCATCTTATATCACCTTATGACAAAATAACAATGCTTTCCATGAGGAATGAAAGTCCCATGTCAGTATTTTGTTTATTTTATTCTATTCAAAATACTGCATTAGAAGAGACAATATTTTCCAAGACAGTGGCAAATTAATCAGCTGCCAATTAGATTACTTTACAGATCTTTCAGTTATTACAATTGTTCCCGGAGAACTCAAAAACACAATGACATAACGTTAGATATTCTGTCAATTTTTCATTATCAAATAAATGCTTAAAAGTAAAGACTAGTTGACTGTGTCCACTTCTCCACCCATTAGAAACCAATGTTTTTTAAATTTCCTCTGACCCCCCCCCCCCTTCAGTAATAAAAAATAAACAACCATTTGTAAATGCATTATTATTGAGCTCTTCAGAACATTCATAGCTTCCAACATAACGTAATGTACAAGGACAAGTAATCCCTATTAAGATACGCTGCGCACTTGAGAAAAATGGAACAACCAGTAAGCTGTGAAAGCATCTGTCGTTGAAACAGAAACTAACATAAACAGCTGACTGGATCGAGTTTGTATTATGTGAGCTGGCTCAGTTGATGGTTTGAACAAATACATGACAGAAAGTTTAATGTTAGTTTTGAAACTCCTGAATTTCATACCTTTGGTTCAGTTGAGTAAGTAAAGCCCCAAGGTTTTATACTAGCCCAGAAACGCTGAACTCATCATGACGCGACAGCTTTTCAACTTCAGCTTCCCAACCAGATCATCTGTAAACATCTATTACGCACCTTTGTTCAATTTCATTGGTTACATCAACCTGCACAACATTTTTATCAGAATCATGACGCACATATACTTGGGTTAAACTTAACTTGCAGCTTAACAAGATGATAGTAGTCACATGTGCACGAAAGTATACTGTACCGATAGGCTGAACTGGAGAAGAGCAGCTCTGACTCTCTTTCTCGGAAATTTCGAAGTCCTTATCTTCTTCCTTCACTTGCACAGTTGATCTTCCCAAATTTTGCTGCTTCTCCATGCGGGTTTTTAATGCAGACAGGGACATACTTCGCGATTTAGCCCTGGTACCCACCAGGGTAGCAGCGCAACTCTTCTGAATAAAATAGGGAGAAGTCATTCTGCAGTTGCAGTATGTGCATGCACCAGGCGTCCGCACACACACAACGGCAAGTGTAACACCACTAGCAAGAACCCCAGCTCTCCAGATTTAGCAAACGTTTAATAGTAAATTAGCACCTAAATTAGCATCAGCACCTCAGGCACGTTATATCACATTATTATATTTGAGCCCAAACAACGAAGACCACCACTCCACTCACGCACGCTGACCTCTGTACACAACATTTCCCGGCAAGCCCACTGCAGTCAGTGATCATGTGATGCGTTTTTGTCGGAAGTACATGTCAGTGAGTCAAATGTGACTTCCTGTTGGATATTTGGGGGGCTGAGCTGGAACAGTTCGGCAGGAGAAAACATAAAAATAAATGCATCAGCCAAGATTACGAAGTGGTTCAGTCAGAGGCGTTAATCGCATGGCATTTATTTGCATTTTAATAACCCTGTCAACAGACCTGCACTGAAAGGTGAGATTCTGTCGGTCACCGTAACAGTTTGATTTACTGACTCGGGTTCCAGCCTGCTTGCTTGCTTGGTATATATAATTATTTATTTTACTTGTTTATGCGACTGTCTCTGTGAAGCGCGCCGCAGATGTTTGTTTGTGAATGAAGGATCGGCGCCGATTATTACTGAAGTGAGATGCATGGGTTAGTAGAACATTGAATATAATGTCGTATTACGACACATTCCTACACTGCATTTTTATTACACACACCACTAAGGTCTAAGCAGGGTGTTGTTGTTGACTCGTTGATTTTGTTTTCAGTCCCCATTGCATTGGTTTAGCGTACTTGCAACGGCCAACTTTTTCGGGTTATTGCACCGCAATATTTGGCTATTTTTTATTAGTGACTGCGATACGCCGTTAAATTCACTCCTGTGTCGTCCGCACGTGATTGCAGTTGGAGGCGTGCAGCCGTGCACGATTCCGTCCTACTGCAGGTGCTACAGCTGCGGCAATTGTAGTAGCCTTGAAACTGGAGCCGTGTACCGATGTCCGCTGGCAAGTGTCGCGGATGGTGACTGCGATAGCTGCGGCGTCAGATGAAAAAAAAAAAAAAATGTTTAATGGGATTTTGTTGGCTGAAACCCTGATAGAGGAGGAAGTAGGAACCAACGATGCTGGCCAGGGAAGGACTTCTACCTTGTATGCTTAGGTCCTTCCCCTTTTCCCCCAGTGCACATAGTGAAACAGCCCCATGGTGGCTTTGCCCTGGCATTACTCCCTTAAGTTTATGATATATTTTTGTGTGTCCATCTCAGCTCGCCCCTCCTGTCTACATGAGCCAGCTGCCAGCCTCCGCCATGAATAAACAGCAGAGCAAAGAGTCTCTGAAAGACAAGGTTAAGGGCATCTTTGGACTTGGACCCTCGCGACCGCCCAGCAAGCAGGCGGAGAGCAAGCCCTCTGAGCTGATCATCACCAATGAAATTCTCAAGGTAAGTATCCATTTGCCTTAGCCTAGCTTCTGTCTGGCTGCCGTTACCTGCCAGGTCACAACCAAGCATAGGATGTCAGTCCACATGCCATAAGTAGTGGCTCTCCATGGATCTACCACTACTGCATAACCCTTGGCCATGTTTCACATAGTAGGATCACTGAGTCAGCTGGATAACTTTATGAAGTATAACCAGGAAGCCAACAAAGTCCAGAATGAGGACAGAATCAAGAGCTGTTTCAGGCTTTCCCTGGTGCAGTTATCTAGCTAATTTGGTTAACTTGTACTGTGAAATCCCGCACTTGAAGCAGTTGAGGGTTGTGCTTATGGTAGCGTCCTGCTAGAACTCATCTCTGTTGAGGTGTGTATACACTGAATTGCTTCCTGAGGCACAGTTTGGCTACAAAGGTGCCCTATGCATCATCAATGCCCTTGCCTGGCAACAGCTAAACATGGTAGTTTTTTGGACTGATTTTGGAGAAGCTTGTTCTTTGGACTTTATACGACCGTTTGATTGCACAGGAACGCAGTGGGCTGGCCTCTAGTCTTGCGCAGTGGTAACCAACCCTGCTCCTGATGAACAACCATCTTGTAGGTTTTCACTTCAACCCTAACCTGGTAAAACTTGCTCTTCTCATTAGCTGCTCAGCAATGTCTCGAGCTGTTGAATGGGGCTAATGTTGTTCAGGTTGAAGTGAAAGACAACACCTTGGTAAATTTCCAAGATTGAGGTTGGTTAACACTGGCCTAGAATGTCTGTCTCAGGAGGTTGTTGAGTCAAACCCCAATGTAGCCACACTAAGACAAGTACAGCTGTCAGGCCTTTTTTCAGCAAAACCCTTAACTCTGCATGGCCTCTGGGGGCGATTCACCCCTGCACAGTCTAATCAACTGCAAGTTGCTTTGATAACAGTGTATGTTAAATGACTGAAATGTTAATAATGCAGTGTAGCATAAACCAGAGCTCACAAAGTCCTCTCCTCATCAGGAGCTTGGTCCCGAGTGCGGGCTGCACAACAGGGTCCGGATCATCAATCATGTGTGTGAGCTCGCCAAGTCCAAGAGATTTGAGGAGGTGAGTGGGGCTTACATTAACCTCATTTATTTGTCTACTGGCACTTGAAGGAACCTTTTTTTTCTTCCACTGGACTCAGGATCACAAAATCTGCCTGCCGATTTCACCATTTACCAGAAACTATTAATACTTGGAATGGGGTGAGATCTTCAAGTGATGGTTGGTTATGTGCTGAAGTGGTTTATTGGGATAACAAACCTTAACAGCCGCGTATGAAATGTCCCTGCTTTTGGCGAATGACTACTGCTCCTACCATTGTTTGCATGCAATTGAACATTGAAGGGTCATGATGATGAGAATTTTCTGACGTTGTAGCATGCCTTTTGGAGCATTTTAGAGTCCATTTGCTGGGCATTGGCTTCATAAGTGAGGTGCCTGCTGATTGGTTGGTTGTTAGTGACATGCCTGCTGATTTGTTGGTTTTGAGTGAGTGATGTGGCTACTGATTGGTCATTTGGAATGAGTGAAGCGGCTGCTGATTGGCTAGCTGTGAGTGACTTACCCGCTGATTGCTTTGTTTGATGTGGCCGCTGATTGGTTGTTTGGAGTGGGTCACACAGCTGCTTATTGGTTGGTTGTGAGTGACGTGCCTGCTGTTTGGTTTGTTGTGAGTATGATGTGCTTGTCGGCTCTGTGTTTGTCAGAATGCGGTGGAGGCGCTGTGGACCGCCGTGGAGGACATGATGCAGCCGGAGCAGCCGACCGAAGCTCGACATGCTGTCCTGCTGCTGCTGAGGGCTATTATTCAGGGGCAGGTGAGCTGAGGGTGGGGTGGGGGTGTGGTGATGGAGAGTGCAGAGTGTCTGGGCCTGGGTCTGTGCTTGGTCTGGTCTGGGCTAGGTCTTTGCTTCATCTGGGCTAGGTCTGGTCTGAGTCTTAACTCCATATTGCTCCTGGGGGGATTGTTCCCCACCTCAATCAATCAACTGAATTAAAACATCAGGGGAATAGCTGTAAATATTTGTAATTAGCCACTCAGATGCTGCGTTCACTAGCTTCCCACTGATCTTGGTCTCAGTTGCCAGAGCTGTGGTAGTCTGACAATATTTCTCTGTTTTTCTGGTCTGCATAAGTCCTGTGAGGTACAAGACCACTTTAATATTCTTACTTGTGAATTCCAATATTATCGTGATAATCGCCACTGGTATTTGAAAGAGGCGTAGTTCTAGGATGCTACTTTTATGAAATTTGAAAGACATTATTCCAATAAGCCAGCTCTTCATTGGTTGACACATGGCAAATCTAAGAATTGGGGAATTGTAGTAATTCACTCGAACATTAACATAATTGGCATTTTTTCATGAATTATCATGTCGTCATTGCCGCAAATCCAAGTTCAGTCGTTATCCAAGTTCATTAATTTATTTGTTTGTTCTTTCCTTCCTTCTGTCCTTCTATCATTGTTTATTTCTTCCTTTCTTTCTGCCCTCCTTCCTTCCTTCCTTCCTTCCCTCCACATATGGTTAGTCATTAGTTCAGGAATCTCTGTACTGATCTGTTGTATGGATGGTGTTGCAGGGGGAGAGGCTGGGGCCGCTTCGGGCCTACTTTTTTAAGGTGATCAGGGACTACCAGCCCTGCAATGAAGACCTGGCGGACAGGCTGGAGGTGTTCAAGGCCCTGACGGAGAATGGGAAGGACATCACATACTTGGAGGAGGACATTGGTGAGGCTTGTTGCAACTAACAACCTGGTGAAAAAACAATAAGCGAGTGTACAGGCTCTGTATATTTGAGCTCCTTAGAACAAGAGTGGTCCAACCCCCCCCCCCATTTTTTCATTATGGACCACAATTGCACTGTGCCCTTTATGCGTTCTTGAAGTGGGGAACATATGATCCCCCTATGAATAGTACTGGAGCTACGGTGAGTTAACAGATTGACCTCTTTGGAATCATTTTAGGATTAGAACTTAAAAAAAGACAAATATGGGAATTAGACCACTTTTGTTCTCAGAGTTTCATTTGAGGCATAAACTTTTTTGATCTGATGTCATTTGAACATAGTGGGATATGAGGGCTGGGTGGAATTTTTTCCATAGTATTCGTATAGAATGAATAGATGCTAAATTTTCTCTGCCCGCTAACTTTTAACGTCACCCTTCCACCTGGTTGTTTGGCCCCCAATTGACTGCCAGTTTTTTCATTTTGCTGGAATTGATTATGAAGCTATACTAGAGTGAAATATCCCTCCAAGGCTTTGTTGCATGTAAATAGTGAACTGATGTGACTGTGATTGTGATTGGTTTGCATCTTTATGGTAATCAACCGATCTGATATCTCTGACTGTCTGACTCCCTTAATATTGTAACTAGTGATGCACCGATACCGATACCAGTATCGGGTATCTGCCCGATACCTCGTTAATATACACATACACGTACTCGTACTCGTCCACATTTGCCGATACCACGCACCGATACCACTTAATGTAAGACGCAAGGTAACTGCCTGCTCACGGTCGCATAGGCTACAGTATGTTGTACTGTCTGACTTCTATGTCTAGGGGGAGTCAGCGAGTTAGAAAAAATACTAGAAAGAGCGCTTTATAGTCATCACATCACATGCAGGCATACGCGCATACACACAAGAGGTGTATAGTAAAGAAGTACATGTAGGCAACTTCGTTACAGTACTTAAGTAGTTTTTTGAGGATTTGTACTTTACTTGAGTTTTTTTTTTTTTTTTTTTAACCGGGACTTCTACTCTACGACATTTAAAAGATAAAAAGTATACTTTTTCTTCGTTACTTTGACACTGGCCACTTCACTTGTTACAAATTAAAATATGTATATAATTCATCATTTAAGGATTATCTGGATGCGGCGTGTTCAAGAAGAACAACGGTGCTGGGCAGGGTATCTTAAGCGTTTTGTGCAGATGTTTCTGCCAGCGGACATGGAGCAGCAAATTTATGCACGCAATTACAATATTCTATCACTAGATGGCACACCCGGATCAGTTATTGAATATTTACAAGCAAGCCGAGCTCGCACAAGCACACACCCACAATCACACACACAGAGACTTAGAATTGTGAATCTTCTTATTTTATGACAAATATATAAGTACCATATGGTTACCTTAAACATTTTAGTTGTGGTTAAGTTAAATCTTTTTCATTTGTCATTTGTGTAATTGAAATATGGCAATACCACACACTTGAAGTGATGCCTTGTTTGCTTTGAAAGCTATTATTGACTTTAGTTGGATTGAGAATGCCTATGAATGTGTGTAGAAACTATCTGTGGCGATTAATAGTTCGACTTTTTATGAAGTTGGGTGTTTTACCTTGTCTATGCAGTGAGTTTACTTTTCATTTGTCAAGCTTCAGTAATGTTTTGCCTCATTTGGTGGCAGTGCTAGTTCAAAGGCTTTTTGTCGGGCCTAAAAACAGAAAGATTAGCAGTTAGGCCTACTTTTTTTTTTTTTTTTTTTTTTTTGAAATAGCCATGTGTGAATCGTTTGATATTGGCCCCTTTTGGGCTTGTTATAAAAAGAAAATAAAACCTGTACTCCGAAATTGTCATTGTATTTTCCTGGAAAACATTTCAGCAATATCGGTATCGGTACTCTGTATCGGCAAGTACACAAAATTAAATACTCGTACTCGTATCGGTTTTTAAAAAAGTGGTATCGGTGCATCCCTAATTGTAACTCCCTCCCAATAATCATAGAAGATGTTTGTTGGCAGTCGGCAAACCACTTTACGCTGTTCGTATCCTTCGGTTAAAGCACTAAAATAACGCTTTGAATCCTTCAATTTGCATAGAAAACTCCTTAATATAAAAAGCATAATGCTTGTGTTTCTAAACTATTGGGTTGGCAAGGATTGAACCAGATTTTGACTTGCAGTCAAGCAGATTCACTTTGTTAGGCTAAAAGTATTCGAAGTTCTGAGCACATGCAGTAATCGCGACACCGCTCCGACAGTAAATCATTTTGCTGAGCAGAGTTGACTGATCAGTCCCCCCCCCTTTCCGTCACCTCTGCCCCCTCAGCCCGCTTTGTGCTCCTATGGATGGACGTGGGCTTGACTGCTGACTTCCTCCATGTCCTGGTCAACCTGGTGAAGTTCAACAGCTGCTACCTGGATCAGAATGTCTCGCTTATGGTCCAGTAAGGCTACAACCTAGTTTAGTCGGGAGATTTCAGTAGCTCTGCGTTTCATGTGGCAATCTACACTATAGTAGCGTTGTATTGCCTTACTCTGATTGCTTATGTGTTTTGCTGCTTTCTTTGATTAGGAAAATATGTCTACTGTGCAATCGGACATCCTCTTCCACAGACATCGAGGTATGGTTTGCTAATTTGGCCTTTGTATCGCATCCTTGACTCTGTTGTCTATTAATTTTACTGATTGGTCTACATTCAGTGTAGCATTGTTTACTACTGACTGGGTTTTGCAAATGGTCATGGTTAATGTAGTCTTTATCCTCCTCGCAGGAGTGCCTCAAGGGTAACACTGTGGGCTCAATCCATTTTGTTATTTTTCACAACTGTCCTCCCTTTTATCCTTGCCTATTCTCGCTATTGAATACTACCTTCTGAGAGAAATGAAATAATAGTGGAATGCTTGAAATAGAATATCCTTTCTTCTTCAAATCGCATCTATAAGTGACACCAGTTACGAGTTCCTGGCATTTCAGATGGGATTGGGTCGATCCATAGGTAAACATGTGAATTTATAATTTTCAGAACAAATACTTCCAGAAAGGATAGTCGTCCATTTTTTTTCACTAATATTTCCACGAGGGAACCTCAGTTCCTTTGCACTAACCTAGTAACCCATTTAATGGATTAGTCTCTTCAGAGATGGCAGACATCTTATTGATTTCTACGTCCAGTGCAAAGAAAGGGAAAAAAATGCAAGAAAGGAACTATAACTGAGCAAATGGAATGAGTCCCTCTGTATATACTGTGCTTCCTTTTATATTCTGTAATAATGTTGATGTGAAGCACTTTGTAACCCATGCTGTAAAGCTGCTATATAAATAAAGTTGTTCTTACTGTTCATGTTTGTTCTCTTGGCAGTTAAATGGTTTGTTTCTCCTGTGATTTTGTCCCACCTGTGTCCTATAGGTGGCGCTGCAGGTGCTTGACGCGGTGGTGTGCTATAACTGCCTGCCGTCTGACTCCCTGTACATGTTCATCAGCACACTCTGCCGTACGGTCAATGTGAAGGAGTTCTGTGAGTCCTGCTGGAAGGTGAGTTTCGCTTAATCGGCCGACCTTGGTGTAAGAGAGACGCAGGGTTTGCTGGTTTTGTTTTCACCATTCGTTTGAGACCCAAGTTATCAGGTGAGGTGAGCTAACTGTAGTTAACGGCTCCAATTTTGCCTCCACCTGCACAGTAATATTAGTCAACTAATGGCGATACCACTCTGTGTCATATGACCGTGAAAGAGAGTGACAGAAGGATAATATTAATCAGTCTAAAATCAGCATTAAGGGTAAGAATGGCAAACTGTTTTTTGATTGTATAGTATGGTCACTGTCAGGTCACAAGGCACATGCTGCCTAGCGAATGTACAGAGAAAGGTTGGTTTAACCGAAAAAATTTTGTGCCCTGGAGTGGACGGATTTTAATCAGTTGCGACGTGGTAAATCCCTACAAAGGGTAGCTGAACTGATTAGGTTTTTGAGGTCATGGTGTCAAAGGTCAAGGTCACTTAAGGTCAGTTGTATGTGGGCGCTGAAGATCAACCTTTAAGGGCGTATGGAGTTATGGCAGGTGGAGGTATAGCAATCAACGCTTTGCTTTGACCTTGACCTTGTTGAGCTATGAAGTGATGTGTGAAAATACAAGCACTTAGACACTGTGGCTTTGCGGGATAGTTTGACTTCCTTTAGGATATGTGGATGTTTACTTTGCTTTTGCGCTGATTTCATGAAGCAGAGTTAATGAGTTGGGTAGATAATAGTGCATAGAAAAACAGGAACAGTCATTATTATGGCCGCCAGTGACATGAAATGCAGCAGGGGATATTGCAGTGTAGCCCGTCCATCCTTCCGTCCTTCCGTCCAGATACGTGGGGGCAAGTTTTCTTGGAAACTACTTCAACTACATGAAGTAAATTTTGTGTGTGTGCTACCTGTCATGACCTTGATTGGGTTTGAAGACGGGATTGCGTGGTGGCGAGGGATGTTGAAGACAATGTCGTCTTGTTTCGGTCCAGTCCATGTTCTATATTTGTGTGGATTTTACTCGTTGCATTACAGTTTGGTTCTTTAGCTGATGTTTTTGTCCAAACCACTCGTAGTTGATTAGACTACGCTGGGGTCACCCTTCCACCACCCAGCCCAACAGCTGCACTGATTTTAGTGCAGCTACGCTGGGTTTTTAAACACTGACCTTCGGAGTCCGAGATTAAAACCTTTGCCACTGAGTTTTAGGCTGCCCCTTTCGATCATGTCTCGAGAATCAGAAAACTTGAATTATTCTTCATCTTTTTAGATAACACAATGCAGTCACGAAGGGGCGCCTATATTTTTGTCCTCGACCCCCCACCCCTCCTCACTTATTCTAAAGTTTTCATTCTCCATTAGAAATGCTGACATCTGTCAGCAGGCATATCCATGTGTTTGCTCTATGAAAATATCCAACTATTTGTTGCATGAAATGTCCAGCTGTAGGTGAAGAAAGCAAACTGGCCTGGATGAAGTTATCAGCTCAGTAAAATAACTGTGACTTGCTGTGCTGGTGAATCTCCCATCACATGCACCTTGCTGTGATTCTGCCTGGCCTGAGCTTTGCTAAGCTGTCTCCCCCCCGTTCCACAGCTGATGCGCAAAGTATTGGGGACTCACCTGGGACACAGTGCCATCTACACCATGTGCCGTATCATGGAGGACAGGTAGAGAGATGGAGGGGCTTGGGCTGGGGGGCGTTTTGCTATGTGCTTGAGTCAATGCAGACTGTGTGAGATTTTGTCCGGCATAGTGTAGCCTCCATTGTGATGTTACCTTCCCCAAGGAGGTTATGTGACTAGTCATGTTTGTTGTTTTGTGTTTGAATTTGTTGGTCAGTGTGCAGGATTATGCAAAACTAGGATTTCACCAGTGGTGGATCTTTGCCCAATTTCAAGGTGATTAGATTTCAGGAGTGATCCAGATTTGGATTTGGATCCAGGATTTTTTTTTGGAGGAATTTGTCACCATTTTGATATTGGCGCAAAATGCGACATTTTGGGTTCCATCTGCATAAATACTATCAGTTTTAAATCAGTTGGGGGCACTATCTCTGTGATGTCAGGAAAATGTTGCAAACTTATGTTGTTGACAAATGGGAGATTTTTTTTTTTTAGTCTTGGTGGAGGTTTGTGATCTCTGATTGCTCTTGTTGCTCAATTGCCCTTTTTACACATGAAGCATTATCTAGTGGAATTGTACAACTGAGCCATTTAGCAGTCATGTCTGAATGACTGCCTGAGATGGTCTTCAAGAATAATTATTCTCGCAGTTTACTGACAGAATTTTCTGGAAATGTTCCATTTTGACATCAGTGTCAAGAACAAATTAAATAAAAGTGAGTTAAGTGTTCAACACGTCTTCCTCATGTTCTTTAGATGTGTTCTTTTTCTAATACCAACAAAACTTGTGGGCTAGGTTAAGTTAGTAGCTTCAGTTTGTCGTTTAGCGAGAATTTGCAGAACATCTCACCTGTGCTTGCGTGGAGTTTTGTCAGATGGTAATGAGGTAAATGTCGTGTGCCTGTAACCTCGTCTATGACTCTTTTGTGATGAATGACTTGAAGGGAGGTTACACCATAACAAACGTGTCACATGTTTTTCATGTTCCGGTCATTTCCAGGGCCTACACGGAGGACGCTCCTTTGCTTCGGGGCGCCGTGTTCTTCGTGGGAATGGCCCTCTGGGGGGCACATCGTCTCTCTGCCCTCAAAAACACCCCCACCCTGGTGCTGCCTTCTTTTTACAAGGTAAGACTGGACCCGGCCCATCATGCACCTGCCATAGCAGCACTGAACTTCCTGTTAGCTAGCATCGGGCCATTCTGCAGAGCCTGCTGTTGGCACTGCAACTGTCGAAGAAATAAGTCCATCTTATCAAGTGTTTCTGTTATATATTTAGATTTTACTTTTTAGATGATTGATTTTCACGAAGTAAGACAAGATGAAGATGCTAACAGTGTTTGACACACTTTCAGGAAATTTAATTTATCAGTGTCCAGATTTAAATTTAAAAGCAATGAAAAGACAAGTTCTTATTTTCAAAGTCTCATTACAGGGCTAAAATGCATATTTAGACTGACTCATCAATGCAGGGTTAGTGGTTGGTGTATTTAAACAGTTTGCGCACTTCAGTAGCTTGGAGGAAGGCAAGTAGGACAGTGTAACTGATACTAGAGAAGCCCCACACACTGCCATAGCTTGCAAGTTCAGTGTGGTGTATTCTAACAAAAAGTTGCAGGGTTTCAGTGCAAAGACCATCATCAGGCATGCTACCTGAATGAGGACCGAGTGGCGGGCACAAAAAAACTAAAGAAACAACCAAACAATATGTTACAATGGAAGAAAACGACACACAGCACTACCGAAATAACCTAGCCGGTGCGTGTGGAGATGTGCAGCACCAGGTTGTTGGTGGAAACGGTGTAAAGCGATGAAAACTCCCAATGGTAAGTGTATTGATATTCAGCTGTATGTTTCCGCTAGGCCATGACCAGTCCCAACGAGCTGGTGTCGTACGAGATTGTGCTCTCAATCACCCGGCTCATCAAGAAATATGGCAAAGAGCTGCAGGTGGTGACCTGGGACATCCTGCTGAAGATCATTGAGAGGCTCCTGCAGCAGATACAGGTGAGAGAGGAGGGGGCAGAGAACGTATGTCTTTAACAGAGCCGCATTAATCACCTACTGATGACGCAGGACTGTTGGGATCAGCCTGTACTGGTTTAGGCACTGGACTAAGACCCTCTGGTTGGTGGTTCAAGTCCCACAAACTGGTGGTGTAGCCACAGTAAAATTTGTGATGCTGCTAGGGCCCTGACGCAACATTACTGCAGGGGGTACTGGGGCCCTTGCATAGATTAACATCTATACATCGCTTTTGATTAAAGCAGCAGCTAAATCATACTGTTAAAGAATCTGTGTCTGGTGTCCTTTGCATATCTTGAGAGTTGGTCATCTGATCAACTCCAAACTTGGTAGGTGTATTGCTGAGGACCCAAGGAAGTGCAGTGTTGAGTTTGAAGTTGTTTGGCTGAGCAGTTCCTGAGAAACTGAAAAAGCTCCAAGCACCAGTACTGCTCAAGCAGCAGTAGAACGGCCACTGCTTTGGTTATCATGATGTCATGTGATGAGCTGATCACATTTAGGTAAACAGTCCTGCAGAGGTCAGATTCAGGTTAGAGAGGGATGAAGGCAAGAGATTGACGGATTTAAAGTCGACATAGCGAAGGGGCAGGAATTATAATGCATGACGTTACCCTGTGGAAGAAGTGTACGACGAAACCCACTGATGTCTGTGTGGACCGGTGGTTCCCAGACCTCTCCTTGGGGACCAGCTGCCCAACTGCCAGATCCAGGAATTATGGAGCATAACTTTGAAACCACTCAATATTTCTTTTCCAAGGTTTGTAGGTGCATTGATTAGCTACTGAGCTGGTGCCTTGTGCTATTTATGGGTTTGGGAGGGGGTGGCGGAGGGGGGAGGAGACATTTGTTATTATGAGTTAGAAGTGTTTCACCTAAAGTACGCCTCATATAACTAATTACCTACTTCAGGTGTACAACTATATCAACTAAATCAGGTTTGCTTAAGGTGGAACACATCAAGTACGTGTATTTAGCTGGTTGTCCCTAAATAGTTGCTCGGGAACCTCTGGTGGTTAAGATGTATGAGATGGGCAGACCTTCAAAGATTTGGCCTGTTCGTTCAGCGCTCTATCACCTCTGTCCCGGCAGAGTATCGGCAGTCAGGAGCTGAAGATGATCGTCCACGAGCTGCTGACCACGGTGGAGGAGCTGTGTGAGCAGAAGGGATACCATGGCTCGTCAGAGCACTTCTTCAGCCTCATCGAGAAGTGCGCCGACAAGAGGCCGGTGAGGACCTACCCGAGGCCAGCATAGTCCTGATCATTATTATGGCCTCCATTCCAGCCCCCTCCATCTCTATTCTGACCCCATGCACTATCCGCCATTCCGGCTCCCTTCCCTCTACCCACCATTCCAGCCTCCACTCTGTTCTCTATTCTGGCTCCATTGCTTCCATCCTCCAGTCTGGCTCCCTGTCCCCTATCCTCCATTTTGGCTCCATTCTCTGTCCTACATTTTGGCTCCAAACTCTGATATCTGCCCTTCCAATTCCATCTCCTCTATCCTCCATTTCATGCTTCTTTTCTAATACCTCTAGTCCAGCTCCTCTGTCCGATATTCCATCCCCTTCTCCATCCTTCCTCTATTCTGGCTTTCCCAGTGTCCTTATGCACTGCTAACCCTCACCATTGGTTCCTCGAGAAACACTTGGGAATTATTTGGTGAATTGACACGCATGTCACTTTTTAATTTAGGAACGTTTTTTTTTTTGGTCTGTATTTCCCCCTCAGCTGCCAATGTCTCCTGGAGTCTGTTTTCCGTGCCCTGTACTCTGTGTTAAGCTGTCCGTCTTTATTCTGTGTTCCCAGGAGTCGTCTGTGCTGACCCTGATCACTTACCGTGCTCACTCCATCCAGCCCGCCAAAGATGGCTGGATACAGAACCTTCACAAGCTCATGGAGAAATTCTTCAGGTGAGAACTTATCCACACTTCATGTTTCTGGTGATACTGCTTGCTGCTATATCTCTTGTTGGTTAGAGGGGAGGGGTTATTTTGTTGGTTGGCCCAGCCTCTTTGGGGAAGGGAAGGGGGGGGGGGGGGGGGGGGAGTGCTTGAGTTGACATAAGGAATGGTGGACTGCTGGGGTGGAAACAACTCTTCAAGGATATAGTATCTGGAAGAGCCTTCTAGATAATTCTAGACTGTAAGATGCATCCATTAAGAGGACACCTGTCTCAGGTGGTTATTCCCCTGCTTTGAATGATACACGGTGTGAATCGCGGTAGGACTTCTGTTGTCCATCATGGGAATGTGTTCTTCCTATTTTTTTTTTTTTTTGTCCCTAGGAATGAGAGCCGAAGTGCCATCAGGATCAAAGTGCTGGATGTGCTGTCTTTCGTCCTCAGCACCAACCGCCAGCTCTATGAGGTAAGCCTCGTGCCTTTTCCTGTTATGGTGATTTACCATCATATATGATTTCAAGAGTAGGTCACCTTTTGAATTTTTTTTTCTAAATTCCAAATAGGTGTTCTGGAACTCTTTGAGTCATCAATAGTGTGGCATTATCACTGGGATCTCCAGAAAAGAACATTCTGGACGCACGTTTGGGTTCTTAACCTTGTGAACGGTGTGAGCTCTTGTTGGACCATTTTTTCGCAGTCTGAGTAGACTGTACTGGATGGTGATGGAGATGATGGAAAAAGATCTATGGGAACATGATGTTGATGTCAACACCCCATCAAGCCCGTGATTGCTCATTATCCTACCGGCATAAAATGCGAGGGGATATAGGTATGCCGGGGGATATAGGTATTGCCTCGTCCGTCTGTCCGCCCGTCCGGTCGCCCATCTGTCTGTCTGTCCGTCCGTAATCATTTTGTTTCCGGAGCAGAACTCGGAAACTATGTAAGATATCAGCACCAAACTTTGTACATGTATTCTATGTATAGTCTAGATGTGCCTTTTGCTACTTTGGAAACTTCAGGATTACTATTTTTGCCATTTCCATGAAAAACAAATCTTGACTTAGTGTACATCAGGCCTAGTTCGTTTCCGGAGCAGAACTCAGAAATCGTTCAATATATCTCACTGAAACTTTGCATGTGTATTACCCTTATACTGAAGTGGTGCCTTTTGATATTTTCAGATTTCTGAAAATCTTATTTTTTTCGTTTCCCTGGAAACAAGTTGGATTTGGACTCTGGACGGAGAGAGGTTCGTTTCCGGAGCTGAACTCAAAAACCGTTCAATTTATCTTACTGAAACTTTGCATGTGTATTACCCACATACTGAAGTGGTGCCTTTTGATATTTTCAGATTTCTGAAAATCTTCTTTTTATCCCCCCGGCAGCATTAATGCAGGGGGGATATAGTCATGAGTGTGTCCGTATGTCCGGGCGTCCGTCTGTAATCATATCTTGTCCGGGCCATATCTCGGAAACTATACTTCCGATCTTCACGCAACTTCACAGATATGTTGAGCATGATGTCTAGATGTGCCTTTTGATACTTAGGAATTTCTGGAATTTTTCATTTTTGCGGTTTCCATGGAAACTTGTGTGAAATGGAACTTAGCTTGTCCGGGCCATATCTCAGAAACTATACATCCGACCTTCACGAAACTTGACAGATTTGTTGAGCACGATGTCTGCATGTGCCTTTTGATACTTAGGAATTTCTGGAGTTTTTATTTTTTACGCTCTCCATGGAAACTTGTGTGAATTCTGAATTGGAACTTAGCTTGTCCGGGCCATATCTCAGAAACTATACATCCGACCTTCACGAAACTTGACATACATGTTCAGCATGATGTCTGGATGTGCCTTTTGATACTTAGGAATTTCTGGAATTTTTAATTTTTGCACTTTCCATGGAAACTTGTCAATTCTGAATTGGAACTTAGCTTGTCCGGGCCATATCTCAGAAACTATACATCCAGCCTTCACCAAACTTTATAGATATGTTAAGCATTATGTCTAGATGTGCCTTTTGATACTTAGGAATTTCTTCAATTTTTGATTTTTGCACTTTACAGATAATTTTGACCAAACTTGATTCACATGTTCAGCATGATTTCTATATGTGCCTTTTGACATTTAGGAGTTTCTGTAAAAATTATTTTCTGCGTAATTCATGCAAATGTGCGTGAAGGTGGACTTGGTTAACTGATAATTTTGTTTGGGCAATATCTCTGAAGCCATCTCCGACTACACCAGTGTTAGTGAAACTTAGTTTAATATGTTCAATTTGATTTATTGTCTTTTGAAATGTTTTTGTTATCCCCCCGGCATTATTTTCATGTAAATAAAATGTGAAGCTAGGAAACTCCTGGCACTCGTGGCAAGCCACTTCCTAGTAGTGAGTGCCGGTAACATGAACAGCAAGATCAACAAACAACCACAACTACTACAGGTAATGTCCTCAGACAGACAGTAGAACACAGATTGACCACATCTACACCAACATACCTCGACAGAAAATTGACACAGGGACACTGAACACGTATTGGTCTGACCACAACATTCTCTGGATTGCCATTTCATAGTCAGGCAAGTTTGTTACCTTATTACTTCAGATCAAGTCCTTTAATACTGAAGTGCATTTACTCATGTAAATTGAACAGTTAATCCATGAATGTGGGGGGCCGGGGGGATATGTCATTGCCAGATGGCGCTTGTTTTCGTTTCCATGGAAACCAGTTGCATTTGGACTCTGTACAGAGATAGGTTCGTTTCCGGAGCACAACTCAAAAACCATTCATTATATCTTTCTGAAACTTTGCATGTGTATTACCCACATACTGAAGTGGTGCCTTTTCATATTTTCAGAAAATTTTATTTTTTCGTTTCCATGGAAATGAGTTGGATTTGGACTCTGTACAGAGATGGGTTCGTTTCCGGAGTAGAACTCAAAAACCGTTCAATATATCTTACTGAAACTTTGCATGTGTATTACCCACATAGTGAAGTGGTGCTTTTTGATATTTTCAGATTTCTGAAAATCTTGTTTTTTTTTCGTTTCCATGGAAACGAGTTGGATTTGGACTCTGTACAGAGATGGGTTCGTTTCCATAGCAGAACTCCAAAACCGTTCATTATATCTTTCTGAAACTTTGTATGTGCATTAACCAAGTACTGAAGTGGTGCCTCTTCATATTTATCCCCCCGGCAGCATTAATGCAGGGGGCATATTGCCATCCGTGTGTCCGTCTGTCCGTCCGTCCGTTCGGGCGGGCGTCTGTCTGTAATCATACCTTGTCCGGGCCATATCTTGGAAACTATACATCCTATCTTCACGAAACTTCACAGATATGTTGAGCATGATGTCTAGATGTGCCTTGGGAGGCCGGGGGGATATGCCATTACCAGATGGCTCTTGTTATGTTTTGGCTGTATAGTGAGTATATAGCATTGTGTATAGCCTGGTCTTGAACCTCGACAGAAGGTTTAAGAAGGTTTGCTTAATCCAGGATATCCCATGTGATCGACCTTCTCACTGGGGTTCATGCTGATTCTCCTTGAGCATCGATTATTGAAATGCTGCTGGTCTCATTGAGCAAATGGCCATTAGGTTTAGCTCTGTCATATTGGAGTTGAGGCCAAAACCTGGAGAACAGTGGATATCTATGGACACAGGTGGCTAGCCTTGGTTTGATGGGTGTTGTGAAGCTGGCGTGAGGATGTCTACTGTTATAGTGTGGCGAGTGTACCGGACTCCCGATGAAGAGATTATGGGTTTGAATCTTGGATGGGGTGTAGCTGTTGTGCTGATCACATCACAAACATACATTTCATAGTTTGTCTAGCTTCCTCTCTCTTTTCCCTTCTCTCTGTCTCCTCTCTCCCTCGCTTCTACTCATCGCAGGAGGAGCTTATAGAGGTGGTGGTGATCCCGCATTTGAGCCAGATAGCAGAGGACCGCGATCTCCACGTGCGTAAACTGGCCACGCAGCTCCTGGTCGACCTGGCCGAAGGCTGCAACACCCACCACTTCAGCAGCCTGCTGGACATCATCGAGAAGGTCAACTAGGGGGCGCTCCTGAGCACTACTAACACACGCCATTATAGTTTTAGCTACAGCAGATCCTGCCTGCATCCCCCACCAGGGGTGCGTTTCCCAAAAATCACAGATGCTAACATGCATAGTTGGACCCATTGACTGTGAATGGACGAACTATGCAAATTGCTAACTTAGTTAGCAACTACTTTTTTGGAAAACGCACCCAAATGCAGTGCGGTCACTCGGGGAGTCTGGCAGTTTCTCTTTGGCTTCTGTCTCGCTAATTTGTGATGAAAAGGAGACAAGCACCTATGCAAATGCGCAATTGTATCTGTATACATTTGTGTCTGTGTATTTGTGTTGCTGTGTGTATGCGTAAGTTTATGCATGTGTGTGTATGTGCGTCTACCCTTCGGTTTGCAAATGTATTTTCCTGTCTGCTTGTGTGTTTGTGCATGTCCATAGTGGGCTGTTGGTTTGTCATGTACTTAAATTCACGTCTCTACTGTGCATGGTGCTGTACGTGATGTCCAAGAATGCATTCTCTTTTGTGTGCAGAGAAAATTCTCTTACATTTTGTACGCCATTTCTCTGATTCCACCAAGCTCTTGGCCTGTGCAGGCACATATGAGGACATGTGTATGTGTGTGTGCGCGTGCGCACGTGTGTTTGTATATGCACGCGCGTGTCCTTGTGTCCATACGTGTGTGTGTGTGCGTGTGCGTGCGTGCGTGTGTGTAAGTGTAACTGTGTGTGCGTGTATGTGTGTCCGTATGTCTGAGTGTGTGTGTGTGTGTGTGTGTGTGTGTGTGTGTGTGTGTTTGTGTTTTTATATGCTAGTCTCTGTTTAAAACATGCTATACGCTGTTTCTCAGGTAGCCAGCCGGTCCCTGAGTTCAGGCTCTTTTGAGGGAGAGCGAGAGCTGGCTGCAGAGTCCCCTATGGAGGACGTGAAGACGGCTGTCCTGGGCCTGCTGGAGATCCTGCAGGTGGGCTGTGGGTTTGCCTGCGGAGCGCACTGAGCACGCTCCAACAGATGTGTACCATTATTACCCCTCGGGTGGGCGGTTCCCAATCTCTGCAGACATGCTGAATTTATCATTTAAAAAAATGATACCATCATAGCGTAGCATCCCAGGATTTGTGTCGCAAACCCAGATGGACTGAAATTAGTTTTTAAATGGACTCTCCACTCAAAATTTAGTCCGAGATTTATTATGAAACCAGGCTTAAGCCAGGAAAGTATGTGAAACTGGTCATGAGAGTAGTAAAACTTGCACATGGTATTGCACCTTCCAAAGCAACTAGTCATATGGAGCTGAACTTCTCAAATAAATTTCTGTACACTTGATAGATTGTTCTCGCTGAAAATTGAGATTTTTTTTTAATGTCAGGGGAAATAAATTTCCAAATTTATCACATTTTTGGACAATCTATTTTGACAATTATCATTTTAGCACCCGCGTACTCCACTGGATGTCACTAGAGTGTGATATGCAGGTCATGCAGTGATAATGATATTGCCTAAAGTTTCACTGGTTCGAATAAAGTAGCTGCATTTTATGAACTGCACATGGGATCATGGGGCGGAAGAGGTTATTCTGAGGTGTTGCTCTAGTTTTTTGCTTCCTGTTTCCTGCACAGAGCAAACTGTACAGCCTTCCGGCCAGCCACGCCAGGCCGAGTATACGAGCTACTGATTGGTCACATGAAGCTGCACTACAAGAACAAATACAACTCCGCGATCGCCAGCAGCATCCGCCTGCAGGTCAGTTATGTCACAGTGTGGGTTGGGCTAATGCTGGTGGGGACACTAAGGCTCTTAAAATTCCTATTATGTTTTATTTGATCGGCAGAGCTGAATCTCATGTCTAAATACTCACATTTCTATTTGGACATTTAAAAAGATTATTATACTCAAATACTATGCAAATTCTTGATATACAACATATTTCATCAGCCTGAACAGGTGTTGCACTTGTGTGCGATTGGTTCTGAAGGTGATCAACACCAATATTCACTTGTTTTTGGAGTGATGTTTCTTGACCTTCTGTGTAGCCTTGTGCTCATGAGTTTATGATGATAACTGGGCTGTTATTTTGGGCAGCCTTCTCTTTTCAATACAATTTGCTTTTGCCTTTTATCAAGTAGCCAATGTCTGTAAAGTTGTAACTGTTGTGTGCACACATTCAGTGAAAGTACCACAGACTTGGTGATTTGTAACCCTCAAGTGCTGGAGAAATAAGTTCAGTGCTGTGACCTCACTCCTCTGTACAGTGACTTCACTCTTTTGTTCTGTGACCTCAGTCCTCGGTGTTACGACCTCACTCCTCTGTTCTGTGACCTCACTCCTCTGTACAGTGACTTCACCCTTTTGTTCTGTGACCTCAGTCCTTTGTGTTACGACCTCACTCCTCTGTTCTGTGACCTCACTCCTCTGTACAGTGACTTCACTCTTTTGTTCTGTGACCTCAGTCCTTTGTGTTACGACCTCACTCCTCTGTTCTGTGACCTCACTCCTCTGTACAGTGACTTCACTCTTTTGTTCTGTGACCTCAGTCCTTTGTGTTACGACCTCACTCCTCTGTTCTGTGACCTCACTCCTCTGCACTGTGACTTCACTCTTTTGTTCTGTGACCTCAGTCCTTTGTGTTACGACCTCATTCCTCTGTACTATGACCTCACTCTTCTGTGCTGTGACCTCACTCTTCTGTGTTATGGCCTCATTTTTTTGTGCTTTGACCTCACTGCTTTTTGCTGTGACCTCATTCTTCTGTACTCTGACCTCACTCTCTCGCGCAGGTCTTTGATTTCCTGTTGCTGATGCGTGCTGACTCGCTCCACCGGCTGGGGGTCCCGAACAAGGACGGGGCTCTGCGGTTTAGCCCCTACTGCCTCTGTGATCTGGGGTGAGCCGAGCTTTCTCCCCAAAACCATTCCTCTCATACTGCGCTCCCCAGAAAGGCCATCTGACTGTCACTCTTATTTCCCCTGCCCAGGGAGCCGGAGAAGAGAGCAAGTGAGAAGAAGCCAGCAGGCACAGTGTCGCCCCCTGCAGGCAGCCCCGCACCGCCCTCCTCCTCCATCCGCATGGCCTACCTGCCCTACTCCCTGGCCTTCGCTGTATTACTGCAGTGCCTCAAACTGGTCTGTGTGACTCTCTCTTTTCATCTGTCTCTCTCTCTTTCTCTCTATCCTACTCTCTGTCACCGTCTGCCTCTTTCAATCCCTCTCTCTTGTGCTGCCTTTCCCCCTCTTTCTTTTCCTCTCTCTCTCTCTCTCTCTCTCTCTCTCTCTCTCTCTCTCTCTCTCTCTCTCTCTAATTTCAATTTCAAATGCTTTATTGGCATGTCATATCAGCAAAGCATGAGAGAAACAATACATGTTTATACATGAAACATATGGGATCTAAACAAATAGCTGTTACGTCTAATAACTATACATATTTTAAAACTTATTACATTATTTGGAATGATTGTGGGGAAAAAAAAGAGAGAAATTAGCAATTCTCAGGAGTATGAATTTTTGGTTATGAAGGGCTGGTACTGTCCCTCCGGCTATGGCAGGTTGCTAAATATTGTGCTGCCAGGTTTTGGCAGCATCGTTCTTCTCCCAGAAGGTTCTCTATATCTCTCCCTTCATCTATCTCTCCTCTGTAAGATTTCCCTCTGGTAGAGTGAAAAAATGGATGCAGTTATTGTCCTGCCTAATTTGGGATGGTGCCCTAGAGCACTGCAGTGTGAATGTGAACATTGTCCCAGAACAGAGGGCATTATGGGTAGAAGTTTATCGTGTGAGGTTCGGTGAAGGCGCTAGTTTATCACGGGTGGCTTTAACGGGGGTTAAATGCTTCTTATTCTGGGGCGAAGTTTGGCTGTCTGCTCGATAACAGCTCCAGCCCATAACTCGCCAGCCACATTCCGCTCCGAAGCCGCTAACTACCGCATAAGCTCTATAGCGCATGTGACTGACGGTTCCTGAAACAGTCACACGCGTGACCAGTGACTGTCAAATGTCCCCCACCCTTGGCCCATAGTAAAACTGCTTTTATTTACTGTCTGAAATAATGTATTTGAGTCGTGCACATTTGAAAGTCACTAAAGTTACAATTTCCAGTGGGGGAAGCTCGGTTTTCTTCTATGACTTAGGAGTTCTGACACGTAGGGGAAATGTCATTAAAACATAATGACAGAAAGTTATCTTTAACAGTATTACTTGTGTATCACTATTTAGTGGCAGTAATATCTGTTGTTGATGTTTACAATTCTACTATTTCAAATTTGAAGAGTTTCATAGCAAAACAAGACATATCCATTTTTCCTGTTTTGAGAAAGAGGCCTTTTTTCTTCCAGACAAAAAGTTTTCAGGAAAACCAGTTATTTTTTATTTCTCAGTCTTGCTCTTGACTTGCCAAACATATTTAGCCAGAAAATGGAAATCTAGCATCACTTTGATTATTTGGTACTGGCAATGCATTAAAATAGTTTTAACTTTTTTTACAAAATGAGACGTATCCATTTTTTTGCCAAAAAAGTGAAATGGATATGTCTCACTTTGCGAAAAAACGCTAATTTCGGCATAGTGAAATAAGGGGTTAAATCGCTGATTGACCCAAAACGGATACTTGGACACGTGCGACTATCATCTACTATCACTATCACTACTAGAAAATTTAGAATTTGGCGCACGTCTCGTTTTGCGATGAAACTCATTTGTTCTTTAGTCCTCGTGTTTTTGTTCCTGCACTTGTTAGCTCTTGTAAGTAAATCAAATATATTAATTTTTAGTCGTCAAACATTTGAGTGCACTCACCGGAAAGAATGCGCTGTCATTGGACAGCTAATCATCTTGTTCATTTTCGAACAAAAACTCTTGAAAAAAACTCGCTCCACATATCCTAATTACGACATCTGGACTTTTTGTTCAAAGCAGAAGTCCTAACCCCCCCCCACCTCCAATCACACCCCCCTTCTACCTCTGTGTTACTCAGGAGACAGACTGGAAGGTTCTGAAGCTGGTTCTGGAGAAGATGGCCTCCATGCTGCAATACAAAGTGCTGATCCTCACCTCCCCCTGCAGCATCGACCAGCTGTGCTCCACCCTCTGCACCATGGTAATGCTGGGCTCCACCTATTCTGCCTGACTCCTCCCACTCTTACTGACTCCACACGCTTTGGCATACAAGCGCAAGCACACACATACACCTGCACACGCACGTACGCCACACACACACACACACACACACACACACACAACCTTTTGCTTCCGTCCTTGTGAGGACATTACATTGACTTCCATTCATTCTTTGCGTGTCTCTGCAGCCTTTCCCTAATCTTAACAATAAGCAATGCATGCCAAACCCAAAACCTTACTTTAACAACAACCTATCCTTAATTCTTACCTTACCTCTAACCTTAACTAATAAGTCACAATTTGCTTTTGTAGTTGTGAAGACATATGAAAATGTCCGCACTTTCCAGATATGTCCCCACTCTGTAGGGGGGAAAAAAACATTTTCTGGTTCTCACTTAGTAGCAAGTACAAGAACACACACACACACACACACACACACACACACACACACACACACACACACACACACACACACACACTCACACACAGTTTGGCCTCCCTATTCCTGATGGTGTGTGACTGTAGCTGGACAGCCCTCAGCTATTTGTATAAGGAGCATGTCCACAAAGAAAATTCTCACTCTAGGTTTCGTGTGTTAAATGCATAGTCAATGCCCTGGCTGCACGTAATGTCTGTCTGGACTGCGTTTGTGGCTCCAATCCCGTTTTCCGCTGATCACCCTGGCAGGTGACGGACAGGCAGATCTCGGACCGGCTGAGGAAGACTCCAGATGGGTTTGCTCGTATGGACGTGCAGCTGGCTGTGGTGCCGGTACTGACCGCCCTCACGTCTTACCACAGCGACCTGGACCAGTCCCGCCAGGTACTCCATGCTCTTATTACACATTTATTACATGTGTATTAATCATTTATTGCACATCTATTATCTGACTGCCACAATAAGTTATTTGCCATATTCCCCCTCTGCTATGGATCCTGAGTATATTCCTGGTGGTTCTGTCTCTGTATGAAGGCACAGAAACCTCTGATAGATTAGATAAATAGATGATAGATTTTAGTAGCGGAAAGCCTGCCATCTTATCTATTACACATTTATTACTTCTGTGTTCAGTGTGCGTCTCATTTATAAAAGAAGGAAGAGTCCAGCACTATTAGGTATTCTTCTCTGACCTGCTGTTCATTCGAATCACACTCCTGCCCTCTCTTAATTTATTTTTAAAGAACAGTGTGTGTGTGTGTGTGTGTGTGTGTGTGTGTGTGTGTGTGTGTGTGTGTGTGTGTGTGTGCTGTGTGTGTGTCTTTAGCTTACTCTGTATGCGACTGAATTTTTTTTATCTGTTTTACCTTGTTCTTTTTCCCCTCTCCTTTCTTCTTCTTTATCCCTCTCTCTCTCCCTCTCTCTCTCCTTCTCTCCCCCCTTCCTCCCTCTCTCTCTCCCCCTCTCTCTTACCCTCTCTCCCTCCCCCTCTCACCCCTTTCTCTCTCTCTCTCTACCCCTGATAGAGAGAGCTGGTGCAGTGTTTGGAGACAGGGCTGATATACCGCAGTGCTAAGCAGTGTGTTGTCGCTCTCACCATGTGCACTGTGGAGATGCCCGACATCATGATCAAACTGCTGCCCGTCCTCATCGTCAAGCTCACGCACATCTCCGCCACCGTTACCATGGCGTCGCCCATGCTGGAGTTCCTCTCCAGTGAGCTCCGCCCACCCTCTCTCCTGACCCCACCCCACAGCCCCCAGTGTCTGTGACAAAGAGAAATTATTGCCCCCTGTGGCTGACTATGATTTTATTATTTATTTATTCTGGCTTTCCTTCATGTACTTACTTATACATTTAATTAATTTATTGAATCATTTTCTACATATGTAGTTGAGATTTTTTTAATGGGTTTTGGCAATTATAGAGATCTACAGCCTTGCTTGTGTGTTCCCCTTAGCCATGATGAAATAAAATTTCAGTGTCCAAAATTTGATACCTGAGCTCTAGCTGCTGAAGTTCAGCCCTTTAAGATGTCCTCTTTCAGAACAGACAGCGCCCCCTACAGGCTGTTGAGTGCAGGGGTGTGAGAAGAGCATTGTGGGATAGCGCTGTAACCCTCTGTGTTCTTGCGTTTCAGCGCTGGTGCGGCTGCCTCACCTGTACGCTAACTTCGTAGCGGAGCATTACGTCAGCGTGTTTGCCATCTCGCTGCCCTACACCAACCCTTCCAAGTGCGTTTCGCCTCCTGTTACTGCTGCATGATCTCTGCCTCGCCATGAGCTTTACTAAAGCTTTCCTTTTTATTTACTCTCCTGTATCCCTCCTTCACTCCATTCCTCTATGTCTCCTTCTGTTTCCTGTTTCTGTTCCACTTCCTCTTCCTCTTTCATTCGTCTTGGCTTCCATCTATGTCCTGTGTCCACATCTCTCTTCCACTCTGTCTCCACTCTCCATCTGTCTCTTTCCCCCTTTCGTCTTTCCCTTTCTTCTTCCCTCCCTCTCTTGTTCCCTCTTTCATTCCTTTCTTATTTTCATCCATCTTTCCTTTCACCTTTTACTATTTCTATCCCTCTCTCCCTCATCCTCTTCATTCTCTGCTCTCTCTCTCTATCTCCAGGTTCAATCAGTACATCGTGTCGCTGGCTCACCATGTGATCGCGATGTGGTTCATCCGATGCCGGCTGAATTTTCGGAAGGATTTTGTGCAGTACATCACCAAGGTGGGCGTCTCTCTCGCTACACTGTAATGCAGCTGCATGTGTGTTTCTGTGGGTCTGTGTGTGGGCATGTAAGCATGAGTGTGTGTGTGTCTGTCTGTGTGTCTTCATTGTCTTGATGTGTGTTTTTACCATGTCTGTTAGTTCCTGTGCCACTGAAGTGTGATCTCGCCACCTATACTCACTGGCTCCTCCCCCCTCCTCTGTGACCCCTCCCCTATTACTGGCCACTCCCTCTGCATGCAGACTCCTCCCCCTTTAGGCACTGATTCCTCACTCTGTTTACATTGACCCATCCCCCAGTGAGCACTGGTCTATGCCCTTGACAGTGCCTCCCCTTGTGAATCCAGGCCCCTCCCCTGCGCTTGGACTCCTCCTCCCTTCACACACTGATCCCTCCCCCAAATGCACATTGGCCCCTCGCCTTATGCATACAGGCCCCTCCCTTTCTCACTGTGGACACTGGCCCCTCCCTCACCAGCAGTGCAGTTGTTTGCTCAGCTGGGGTAACGGTTTGAGTCCCAGAATGGATCCTCTCTCCTTGTGGGAACTTTGCTTATTCTTCCTGTGGAACTCCGTCGGGAACTCCGGTTTCCTCCCGTATTCCACAGACACTCATCCCGTGGGCTATATATAGAAAGTCAGCCTCCCTGCCCAACTGCGGCACATTTACTGAAAGGCTTATCAGTGTGCGTTTGACTATGACAAAGAAGCGTATTACTGAAGTTACAGTGCGCTGATTTACTCCCCCCTCGGTGTTTGTACAGGGATTGCGGTCCAACGCCCTGCTGCCTTTCGACGACTCGCACGAGCAGAGCAGCTTCCGAGCCCGAAGCACCAGCCTGAACGAGAGGCCTAAAAGGTGTGTACACGCCCCCCTCCCCCACTGTCGCATGACTTCACAGGCCAAATCAGGTGACCTCACCAGTGCAGTCAGCCGGCCCCAGGATGCTGTAGGTCAGGGTAACAGGATGTAGGGAAAATGCCCTTATTTTTCCTTAATTATAGGGTTTTTGTTCTTCTTGTTTTGTCCTTTATTCCAGTATTACTATGTGTTCAGTGTTCAAAAAAAGATAAAAAAAATATCAATAATAAAATTTTTAAAGCTGATTTTTTCATTAGCCGATGCAATTTGTATTAACAATGGCCAATGAAGAACTCAATGAAGATCTCTTGGCATTATGATTTTAATCTAGTTTTGGTGGCCGTCTTACAGCGGATTCAAAATTGTGCTATTGACTGTTGCGAAGGTTTATGCTCTTGGTGATTTCTGCATGCACATCGGCTAGAAGAGATGTATGTACCTTGTAGTGTGTTCTTTTTTAAATGATTGATTTCTTTTTTATGGTTTTTTATGTTTTTTTTTTTTTCCCAGTCTTTTGGTCTTGTGCATGTTATTATGACATAAGAGCATTTCACTGGACATGAGTTTTTTTTTTTTTTGTGCGCTGTTCTCGTTCAGGAGGGCAAAGTTATATGTGTGTGTAATGCGGACATGTCAAACATGTTCCTGGAGGGTTAATGCACACACATTTGCTTCACTGCATCCAGTAATTATAATTATTTGCCCTCTGTACTAGGCATTCATTGTGTAGGCTGTGAAACAGTCTCTACTATAGTTAAACCCTTCAATAATGATTTTTGAAGCATAAGTTTTCAGTTGCTGTGTGATATTTTATTTATCACTGTTTAGCCCACTTAATTACTGATCTGATTCAGAGTTACTAACAAAATGTTTAGCGTATGCTAATGCTATTGCCCTCCTGGGAATTGCAGTTTATTTTAAATCTGATATTTCGATATTTAAAGACCAAAGAGAAGTACTGAGTTCGGGCGAATCTGGAGCGAGGCGTTACCGAGGAAAAAAAATAACATTCAGCACCAGAACAAAGTCCTACCCATTACATTATGAGATCATCTCCCTTCATTATGGACTCATGTTCTTCAAAGGTCATTTCGATAATGAGAGGGAGGGTCCTAATGTATAGAACCCCGGTCGTTTGCAGCCAGATTCTTCCTGACGCCCATAAACACCCCATCCTGGCACACGGTGTGGGTCTCCACACTCACCCAGTTGACCACTGGTAACTGTCCAGTGGCCTGACTGACCTGTCTGTAGTTGTGGAGTCAGTCTGGGTTGAGTGCTGAACTGCTGGTTGCGGAGACTGCATGCTGGGCACAGATATAACTCTGAGGGGGTGTTCACACTGGTGACCTGTCCCCTCAGGTTCTGCTTCCACAGTCCTCTCCCTCTATTCCTTTCCTCACTTCCTTTTCTCCTTTCCTCTCTTCCTATCTCTTATTTCCTCACTTCCTCTTTCTCCTTTCCTCTCTTCCTATCTCTCATTTCATCACTTCCTCTTTCTCCTTTCCTCACTTCCTCTTTTCCTCCTATCCTCTCTTCCTCCCTCTTTTCCTCACTTCTTCTCCCTCATTTCCTCACTTCCTCTTTTTCCTATCCTCTCTTCCTCCCTCTTTTCCTCATTTCCTCTCCCTCATTTTTCCCCTTCCTCTCTGTCCTCACTTCCTCTCCTTCATTTCCTCGCTTCCTCTTTTTGCATTCCTCACTTCCTCTTCCTCATTTCCTCACTTCTACTTTCTCCTTTCCTCTCTTCCTTACTCTCCTCTCCTATTTTTCCTCTGCTTTCTTCCCTTCCTCTACCATTTCCTCCTTTCCTCTCCTCCTTTGCCTCTCTCTCCTGTATTGACTGAGTATTGACCTCCCTTTCCCGTTCAGTCTCTTCGCTCTGCCTGGTATTTTCCGTGTTTGACTTCATTTGAGCACCGTAATTCTGTTGACGGGGGCACATTTTTGATTTTGGTTCTACCCTGTAGCACTTTGAGTTTGATTGATACAATGACAATGAAGCTGAATTTCAGCTTTAATTTGAGGGTGTTTCACCCATATCAGATAAACTGATAGAACTTTTGGTACAATCCCCCCCCTTTTTTTCTCCACATCAAAAAATATTGTACAGTTTAACATGATGTACTGTGAAGTTGTTACTGCTAAAATTTGGTAGCATATTTTTTGTATGCAATGGCTACATGAGGTCTTTGAACATAGACTTCACCAGCCACAGGGTATCTTCCCCGGTGATTCTCTGCCTGGCTTCTACTGCAGCCATCTTCAGTTCCTACTTGTTTCAGGGACTTTTTGCCTTCAGTCTGCTCTTCAGCATGTAAAATGCACGTTCAGTTGAATTCAGATTTGGTGATTGACTCTGCCAACTGAACCACAATATTTGATTCACTGTCCAATGAATTATGGTGCTCTCTTTGTGTTTTCTCTGCCTTCATTGTGTTTTCGTTGTTTGGCATGTCCATAATTGACATAAGGAAAAATATCCCATTGCCTCTGTCTGCCACATGACATCGTCATCTGCAAACTTTGATGCAAGTGCCTCATTATCCATGGTTTCTGCCCAATTCCAATCCTGTGCGCTCGCTGCAGTCTAATCCTTATTCTTGAGTTTCCTGCCATGCTAGTTTGACCTAAAATGAGTCTGTTCCCTGCACTTTAAATTGTCACAATAGTCCTTAAGCTTCCTCATTTGTTTCAGGAGGGCTGGGTATTAGGTTTTCAGATCTTTTTTTTTAAATAACATTTTGTGTCCCCAGAAAGTTGTGTCACCTGCTGTCAGAACCCTCAGTCAGCTATCTGCTCCCCCGAGTTTCTGGAACTTTCTGAAACAGAATTTTTTTCTGCTTTTTGCTTTAGGTCAGACCATTGGTTTTCTAACCCTGTCCTGGGGACCCCTGTGCATGCTGGTTGTTGTTTATATCTCAGTTGCAATCCTGTTGATTTTCATATTTTAAGGGATAAGGTTAGGCTTGGTGGTCAGGTTTTTGCGCTCTCTCAAGTCATATTTGACCTCAGTTTGTAATTTCAGCAGTTGTTGAAAATTGACCTTTTTAGATCATCTAGGCTTATGTCATGGCCTGTTTGTCTGTCATCATCAGTCATTGTCCTCACTGTCTGTAAACTTATTCTTCAAAAGTGTTGGATCTTTGAAGCCGAAATTTTTCTGACATCTTGCAACCAATGAAGACACCAAAGTTCACGTAAATTGTTGCAATCCATGCTCAAATATGACTGCCAGGGCTGCCATCTTGAAAATGTCATTTAGATGCACTTTCCAGTGGTTTCTTCAGCAATTCAGCTGAACATACAAAGCAGCATGGATAAACACATATATTTAGAGTTTATCTGTACTGTGTGTTTTGACCTTCATTTGACCTTCATTTGACCTCTGAAATCAGACCATGCTCTTGAAAATCTTAAATCACTTTATCTCTGAAACACTCTCTCTGATGACGCTGAAAGTTTGAGGAGATTTTCCAAACAATTAGGACACCAAAGGTAATGTAAGTTCTTGAAATCCATTTTTAAATATGGCCACCGTGGCAGCCGTCTTTTAAATGCCATTTTTATCCATTTGTTTATAATTTCTGCAGTGATTCAGCTGAACTTTGGTCTTAAATCCGAAAGATGAGCGTCCAGATGAGCTACAGAACCCATATTTCTTTCGTAATTGTATGCATATTTGAATGGTATGCATTTGCTGTAGAGACCAATAATCAGTTTGTTCCAACAGAAATGCTATACCTCATTGCATCCATGGCCAAATCTGACAGAATATATTTTTTGGGCTTCAGTGAATCCCACACTAAAAGGACCTTGTTTAGAAAAATTTGGACTACCTGCTCAAACTATATTTTGGAATTGCTGTTGTGACTGGAACAAAAATCAGTGTGCACAGGGGAACACGGTTGAGAACAGCTGGGTTAGACCCCTGAAACGTGAAAAAGTAATGAGCGTTTTATGGTTTTTGCGCTCTGTGTCGGACGGCCTTTGATGTGGCTGACTGAGCATTGACCAACTATCTGAAAGCCCTGAAATACTGTGCCCCCCCCCCGGTGGTTACTTACCCCGTCATTACTGCTGTACTGTGTACCTGTATCATATCCATGTTCAGCGCAGCGCCCCCCATCCCCCCTCCTCATCTGTGTTGATGTTTTTTACTCTAATAATCCACAGCTGCATTTATTTTTCTGACTGTTTAATTGTGGTACTTTTCATCTGGTTTCTCCTGAATTGTTTCCCAAGTGCTCAGTTGTTACCTTCTTTTATGCCTTAATTATTATGTGTTTGTTTGCTTTTTTTTTTAGTTTTTATTTCCCTCCTGTTTTTTTTTTTTTTTTTTCTTCTTCTTCTGTTTTCTGTTCTGGTTGCATTGTGTGCTCTACTGTTGATTTACTCAGTATTGTTTTTTTTTTTTTGTTTGTTTGCTCCTTATCTCGCCTCTTTCTTCACTCCGATGGGGCGGTGTGTGTGCGGTGGTGTGGTGGTGGTGGTGGTGTTTGGGGCCGGCACCATGGGTCCTGCCACGTACTTGACCCCGTGACCTTTGACCCCCTTCCCTCCCTCCTGTGGCCAATAAAATTCTGCTTCACTCCCCACCCTCCCCTCCTCCTCTTCCTCTCCTTTCCTCTCCCGACCCCCCGCCCACTTCCTGTGACGTGTGTTCGTCCGTCTGTCACCTCGTTTTTGTGGTGGGGGTGGGATGTTGGGTACGACTTGGGTCTGCCCCGCTCCCTGACCCCCGCTTCACCCCACCACTGGCTCGTGACCCCCCACCCACCCAACCCATCCACCCGCACGTTGTCCTGCCCCGGCAGTCTTCGAGCCGCCAAAGTGTCGAAGCAGGGCCCCAGTAGCAGCTCCCCCGTAAAGGAGCTGAAAGATCTGTCGGCCATGGACGCCTTCCGTTCCCGAAGCATCAGTGTTTCCGAGCACGCTGTGCGCAGGTAGACCCCTCGGCACCCCCTGGCCTCGCTGCTTCCTGTGGGACGGGCCGTTACAATGGGTGGTGGGCGGGGCCGCTCTCTCCCAGAGGGCGGGGCCGGGCTGGGCTGAACTAGAAGGGATGCATGCTGATGGAGGTCATCACCTTTGGATTATTTGTACTTATGTATTTTTTTTATTTATTTATCTGCATGTTTGTGGTTTTTGGTGCCGCTTTGATTTGTTATTACGCATTTTGCTTTGGTGCTGCTTTGATTTCTTATTGCGCATTTCGCTTATGCCTGGGTTTTCTTCTAAAACTTTTTTTTGTTTGTTGGTTGTTCTCCCTTGGCTAACTCGCGGACGTGTCTGTGGCTGGCTTCTGGACAGACGCAGTCCTAAAATGCAGACATAGTGTTTTGCAGTGCATGTGTTACTGCTGGTAACGGGGTGGGGCCCGGGGTCGTGGGGCGGGGACGCAGGCGGAGCTTCAACTGACTGGCAGCCATGCAATCCAATGCCATCCCTCCACACTAACACTCAGAGCCGGGGCGCAACCACACCTGCAGTCCCTTCATCTCGCTTGCAGCCTCAGTGTTTTCACTAATGTGTTTGCTTATCTATTAATTTGCTTTTTCTGCAATCTGAAAATGAAGCGGTGGCAGGCAGAGCTACAAGAAATGAGGTTTTATGGGCAAATGTTTGAGCTTTATAAACACATACTTTTGCATTGAAATGCCTGTGTATTAAGCCTGTAGGTAAGACATTAATCAGTAGAATTAAATTCTGCATCAGTTGGTTAATGTTTCACCACCTTGGTTGTCAAGCATCCCTCTGAATGGAGTGCCAAAAAGAGGCTTTGATTCGGCATATGTGCAGCAGGGGGCAGTGTTGGACATTGAGTTGCCACCAGCCTGAGAATTTGATCCACCAAGTGCGTTTGTTTGTGCATTGTGCTCTTTGGGCATTATCAAGATGAATGTTCGTGATTTCTCTGTTTTGGGCAATGTTGCTTAACAGGCAGAATTTTTGTTATTAATTTAAAAAAAGCTCTGAAGTATGAAAACTTGACAGTCTTTGAAATCTATTTGGCCTCACATGCTCTTGAAATGAAAACCAGAGCACACTGAAGTTCGGGACCACTGATTCGTAACACTACGGGTTTTTTTCATGGTGGAAATTTGGTAGCCTTTTTGCTAAGGAATGTTCTGGAAGGTGGTGGAACATTATCATTTTTTACCAAAGCATGGAGACTTGATGAGTATTAACAGTGGTGACGATATCAGACATGATTAAGAGGATCATGGCAGTGACCCTTGCACTCTGGTGGGCACGTTGTAGAAATGGCTGTTAATTAGCTGGCGACTAAATCCTTCGCAAGCTCTCTCTGCATTCTACCGGTGTCCACCACGGCCTGCAGGGAGTGCTTCAAGTATTCCTTTGTTGAAAACTCTGTGTGTCCTCTTGCTGGTGGTGGTGTGGTGGTGTGGCGGACATTTGCAGGCACAAAGTGGGACTTGGTGTGATCGGTGGCCATTTTCTTGTGAGGATTACCACGCTGTGCATCAGCAGAACACTCGACAGAAAATTCTCTGTGTCAGTCACTCTTTGTCCTGTTGAGTGAGCTGAACACAATGATTGTTTTTTTTTTATCATGGGGAAACTTAGGCCTCTAGTTTGGGCTGTTGCAGCGGACTAGGATGCTGCTCGGCCTGTGCGAGTCGTCAAAGAGTAGTGGGGCAGTAGACCAAAACTCCTATTTGCTGGGCTAGTAGTTCAAGTGACCATGATACAGTTTTGTTGTCCTTGCCCAACCCACGATATTAGATTCCACCCTTGATGCACTTTAGGTGCCTTGCCCAACCCTTGATGTCCTGACCCCTGTCTAGATACAGTGTGGCTGTCCCTGATTTTGGGCCTCAGCCTCTATACAGTTTGTGTCTCTGCCCAATCCACAATGTTGGACTCCACCCTTGATACAGTTTGGGTGTCCTACCCAGCCCTTGATGTTGACTATGGCCTTCATACAGTTTAGATTGATTGGTTATTGCTTAATGACACTTTCAGCAATTTTTCAGCTAACTCATGTCAACATACAATTCATTCATACCAATGGGCAATTTAGAGTCTCCAATTGGCCTAGCATGCATGTCTTTGGACTGTGGGAGGAAACCGAATTACCTGGAGGAAACCCATGCAAACACGGGGAGAACCTGCACCCTTCAGCCACGAGCCGGAAACACTACCCATTGTGCCACCGTGCCGCCCCTCATACAGTTTAGATACCCTGCTGCAACCTTGCTATTGGACCCAAGACTTAATACAGTTGAGTTGCCCTGGCTAATCCTCGATTCTTACAGTTTAATTACCTGCTCAACATTTAATGTTTGACTCAAGTCTTGATACATTTTAGGTGTCCATCCCAAACCTCGATGTTAGACCTCAGCCTTGATACAGCTTGTGTCCTTGCCTCACAAGCAATTTTCTGCTTCACTCTTGATACACTGCAGTTGTCCTTCCCAAATCTTAATGTTAAACCCTGGCCTTGATACAGTTTGTGTCCTGTCCGAAGAGGCAATGTTGGACTGCATTGTTAATGCACTTGAAGTGTCCCTCCCAACCCTTGGTATTCAACCCCGGCCGTCATACAGTTTGTGTTCTTCCCTAACTCGCAATGTTGGACTCCACACTTGATACACTTTAAGTGCCCTTCTCAACCTTATATGTTTGATACGGTTTGAAACCGGCCTTGATACAGTTCAGTTTCCCTGCGTAATCTTTGATTGCGGACCCTTTGCTTGCCAGTAGTTCAGTAGGACAGTTAGCGCAGGGCTCTGAGTCAGTTTTTTTGAAGGTATGACCTGGTGAAGGCTGCCCTGCTAGGAATGAGGAGGCCGCAGATTCCATACTGAAGGCTACTTGATATCGTTGTTTCCCTGATCGCTTGCTTCAAATCTTCTTCTCTGCCATCCTGCCTGCTTAAGCACTCAGCGCTACTGTGCTTCTGTGCTCAGCTGTGATTGAGTTGCCCAGTTAAGTCCTCATGCCCATCATCAGGCGATATTGTTGTCGCCCATTTCTCTCCAGCCCGACTCCCCAGGGCTCTCTCTCTTCCTCACATCATCTCGCGCCTCTCTCGAAAACGGTCTACAGCCCTGCTGCCCACTTCCCTCTGGCGGAAAAACCAATAAAAAATGAAGGGTTTGTTTTTATATTACGAAGGGAAATTTGGTGGTATAGCTGAGGGGAGTTTCTGTGCATGATCGCGAGGTAGCAGGGAAAGGGGGCTCGGGCAAATATCTGTGCCATTGGCTGCTGTTGTCAGCTGACCCCAAACCAGCCCATAAGATGGCAGTCCCACGGATGCTCATTGGATGATTTCTACTCTACACCCCCAAACTCTGCAAAAGCCATGCAAACGTATATTACGCACCTTGCACATTTTAACACAATCTGGCACAACCCCACTTATCACTATTTTCCCAATGTCAACCTTACTCAATCAAACACTCCTACCTGCGTACAAACATCCACCCAACACCTAGACCCACACACCCCGACACACAGCTAGCTAGCCTTACACAATCCAACCTTCACACTTTACACTCACACTTTAAAAAAAGCCCCCTATGGGAAGCTTCAAAATCACTCTCAGTGGTATTTGCACATTTCTCAGCTGGCCAGGCTGCTATCCAGTGGCTAAACTCGCATAACTTTTTTTTTTTTTTTTTTTTTGGTGTGGATCACTAGCATCCTGTTTAATAAAGCCTTCCATTTAAATGAAAACTGAAGTCTTCAGGCTCTTGTTTTGCATAAATGTAGAAGGTCACATGAGAGGAATCTGTTGAGCCACAGATCATATCAAGTCCCAGCTTGTGTGTGAGAGTGGGGGAGAGAGAGTGTGAGTGAGTGAGTGAGTAAGTGCAGTGGTCGGTGTATTGGTGATTTAGTAAGTGAGTGAGCGAGTAGGAGAGTGAGTGGGTTGGTGGGAGAGTGAGTAGGTGAAAGAGTTGGTGAGAGAGGTGGTGAGAGAGTGGCGAGAGAGTTGTGAGAGTTGGTGAGGGAGTGGCGAGAGAGTTGGTGAGAGAGTGGCAAGTGAGTTGGCGAGAGAGTTGGTGAGAGAGTTAGTGAGTGAGTAGGTGAGTGAGTTGGTGAGTGGGTTGGTGGATGGTTGAGAGAGTTGTAACAGACTTGGTGAGTGAGTGTGTTGATGAGTGAATGATGAGATGGTGAGTGAGTGGGTGAGTGTGTTGATGAGTGAATGGTGAGATGGTGAGTGAGTGGGTGAGTGTGTTGATGAGTGAATGGTGAGATGGTGAGTGAGTGGGTGAGTGGGTTGGTGGATGGTTGAGAGAGTTGTAACAGACTTGGTGAGTGAGTGAGCGTGTTGATGAGTGAATGATGAGATGGTGAGTGAGTGGGTGAGTGTGTTGATGAGTGAATGGTGAGATGGTGAGTGAGTGGGTGAGTGTGTTGATGAGTGAATGGTGAGATGGTGAGTGAGTGGGTGAGTGTGTTGATGAGTGAATGGTGAGATGGTGAGTGGGTGAGTGTGCTGATGAGTGAATGGTGAGATGGTGAGTGAGTGGGTGAGTGTGTTGATGAGTGAATGGTGAGATGGTGAGTGAGTGGGTGGACGGTAGGTACACAGCCAGGTCTGGAACGGATAGTGACCCAGTTTAGAGGGGCCTTAATTCTTACACAGATCACTTCATATGGATGGCTGTGAAGTCAGAAGTGTTGGAACTGGAAGCCCTCTGAAGTTGCGTCACAATCCAAAAGCTACTGGACCTTAGTGTCTGTGTCCAGGTGTGGTCCTGTCCCCCCACCCATGTTCCTCTGGCTCCCCCTGCAGGATGCACACCTCCATCACCACCAGCAGTCTGGGCTCAGCCGATGAGAACGCGGTGGCGCAGGCGGATGATGGACTGAAGACCGTCCACCTGGAGCTCACTGAGACCTGCCTGGACATGATGGCTCGTTACGTCTTCTCCAACTTCTCTGCCCTGCCCAAGAGGTGTGTGTGTGTGTGTGTGTGTTTGTGTGTGTGTGCCTGCGTGCGCGTGTGTGTGTGTTTGTGTAAGTGTGTTTGTGCGCTATGTCTCTGTCTGCATGCTTGCGTGCGCCTATGTGTATGTGTGTGTGCGTGTGTGTGTGTGTGTGTGCGCTATGTCTCTGTGTGTGTCTGTCTGCATGCTTGCGTGCGCCTGTGTGTGTGTGCAAGTATATGTGGGCAGGTATTCCTACGTATTGTGGGGACCAAATCTCCCCATAGGTGATGGTATTCCAAACTTCTTCATCCATATGGCAACGATTCTTTGGTCCCCACAAGGTAACTGGGCTATTTGGTGGTTAGGTAACTGTTAGAGTGAGGTCAGAGTTAGGGTTGAGCATGGAGGGTTTATGGTTAAGGTCAGATTTAGGGGTTATGGAATGAATATAAGTTTATGAGATGTCCCAAAAAAAAAAACATGAAAATTCAATGTCTGTGTCCATGTGCGCGTGAGTTTCTGTGTTTATATGTGAAGACCACAATGGAAAAATGATGAGTCACATTTTCGTGTTGTAGAGAAATGATGAATTAAAAATTCAAAACGATCTTAGAAACAAAGCACTGAAAAAATATGCAAAAAGTATAAGATGTATAAAATACTATCATAATATATGATATCATTATATGTTATTATAAATATTATTATAATATGTAATGTATAAAATATACAAAAATGCAAAATTTTGATCATTTTTCCTTTGTGGTCTTCATGTGCATGTGTGTGTTTTTGCTGTTGGTTGTGTGTATGTCTGGGATTAGAAGGACTTAAGTGTAGCCACAATGAGACTAGTGCAGCTGTTGGGCCCCTGAGCAAGGCCCTTAACCCCTTACTGTTCTGGGAGGACTGGCTCCAGTTTGGTCGAATGAGCTGCATGTTGCTTTGGACGCCTCTCTATCCCAGGTCTCCAATCGCTGAGTTCCTGTTGGCTGGGGGGCGGAGCATGACCTGGCTGGTGGGCAACAAGCTGGTTACCATAACGACGAGTGCAGGTGCGCGCACGCAGGCGCTGCTGGGGCTGGATATGGCGGAAAGGCCCGGAGCTGGGGAGATGACCAGGTACTGCCGTCTTCCCCGTCCCCCTCGCCCAAATCCGTACCTGTGAACTGTCCCCCTGATCCATTGCTAGAATATGCTTCTTAATGCTCATTTCAAGTCATATTGGAGTTACCGAAGTTACCCCCTTCTGACTGGGGGGGACACCGGTCATGTCAACCACGGAGTTGCCATTCCGTGTAGGATATATTGGAACCATTTGACAGCTCTCGGTTGGCAGTGGATATGTGCCCGTTCTTGGGTGCCAAAAGACTGTTTTGGGGTACAGTCAAGTAGAATTGGTCCACTCCAAGCGGAGTGCAACTCAAGAACACGGCTAAATCGGAGTATTATTTCTCTCATGTGATTTTAACACCGCAATAAAACCATTAGTCCCCCTGCCCACCTTCGTCCCGCCCCCTCTTAAATTTGTTGCCGCCCCTTGCAGGTCTGACCCCACCCTCCACACCCGGCAGACCAAAGAGGCACCCGGCAACTTGGAGACCCAGTCCGGCCAGAGCAAAGCCACCCGCACCCGGGTCCGCTCCATATCAGGTGGGCTAAACTGAGGCGACACCGTAAAGGGCTCGAGCCGCGTTTATTTGCCTGGTGTCGTACACAGTTCCTCCCAGAGTATCATTTTCCCTGTGCCGTTTCCCGTTCTGCTGTCAGAGAACCAACAGCTGCTCAACTCTATTGGGTATGTTGCTGCCTGATGTCTCTTATTCTGTGGTCTTTAAGGAGAATAGCTTGGCACCAAGGACCCAGAAATGCCTGGGAAAAATGATTAATTGGGATGAATTGCACACTGTACTGGACACAACATCATGGGCTCTGACTGTCCAAAATACACCAGGTGCTGTGTTAATACGTTCATAGATGGATGGTGTGGTTTATTTGGATCATAGTCACTAAATTGTGATTTTATTGTGTGGACACTTCCGTCCACCTTGCTTGTTTTTCACTATGTTTTTTACAGGTGACAGCACTGAGCAGACTTTTGAAGAAATTGAATATGATAGTAAGTTAATCATTGTAAATGGGTGGCTCCTTGCTGCAGGAAATTGTACAATCACTTGGGACCGCCGGAATTTGTTTTGCGGACAAGATGTGGAATAATTTTGCCGACTGGGAAGCGAAAGCAAAATTACAGGAGACGGAAATTGGTTTCAACCCTTTGAAGGTGTAAAATCACCAAAATAAGACTAGAATGTCCTTAAACCAACATTGTAATGCTAGTTTGACACGCATGACTTTGTTGGAGTTCCTGAACACCAATTTTGAACGTTGGAAAAGCATTCCAAAAAAACATACTCTTCAAGGGGTTAAATGGGTTATGGCTACAGAGGCCAGTTTCGTTGTTTAACGTCTGGAAGTTTTTAATTGAGTGCAAACGTGTGTGCTGTGGATGGCTTGTGCTAAAAGCGACCAGTAGCATGTTCGGCATGTTTGTGGCCCAGTTAGCAGGCTGATGCCTTCTGAATAACTGTGACCTTTATTGCCATGAATAACTAACTTTGCCTGGGTTGCTGCAACTTTAAGTTGTTGGAGTTACCGTAAACCGTGCGCCTTCTCCGTTACTATAACTGTATGCCGTCCAGGTCACTGTAAGTTTACGGTGTCCTGGATGCTGTCACTATGCTATTCTTGTTACTGTGACTACACTGTCCTGGTAACTTTAACTGTAAGCTATTCTAATTACTTTAGCATTATGCTCTCTTGGTTGATGTAACTTCTCGCTATCTTGGTTACAGTAACTTTTCGCTGTCTTGGGTACTGTTACTTTACACCTCCCTGGTTGCCATAACTTTGGCAAATTTATGCTGCCCTGGTTACTGTAACTTTACACTGTCATAGTTACTGTTGAGTTACATTATCCCAGTTACTGTAACTACACACTGTAATGGTAACTGTAACTATGCTGTGCTGGTTACTATAACTTAACTGAACTTGGTAAGCTGACTATACTCTAGGTGTGTCTTCATCAGAACGAAGTTAAACTAGCCAGCTATTTTGCGGTTAGGGACATTAGCTTCGTAGTACGAAATTGCGTCTCCATTAGCCCGAAAGCCCTCCGCTCGAGAAATGAAGATGTAACACAAATAGCGGGCTAATTCACAAATTAGCTGGCTATTTCGCGAACTAGACCAAGATTTATCAGGAAAATTTCCCGATCAAATTAGCGGGCTATTTGCATCTTCACCGCAAAATAGCCAGCTAATTTGACATCGGGCTAATTTCAAAACTGCAAAATAGCTAGCTAATTTGATGCTTCGTTCTAATGAAGACACACCTACTGAAACTGTCCCGGGTCCTTTCTTTTGTCTGGGTGACTGTAACTTAACCCTGCCTGGTTATGGTAAATTATGCTGTTTTGGTTATATTTGAAATTTCTGTCCAAAAAGGCCCCTCTCAGTTCATTTTAACCCTTCGTTTGCCCACCTGTCCGTCAGGCGGGCACGCCCTATCCGCAGGCCCCGCCCACAGCCTTAGCCCGCTGGTGTCGCCCTCAGAGAGTGAGTTTTGCGGGCCCCTGTCGTCCCCCGGGGCCCCTCTGGACGGGCTGGGGTCCCTGAGAGGGGAGGACCCTGGGCTGGCTTCCCCCCCACAGAAGGACAGGTCCAGCCTGGCGGAGTTTGTGCCCATGCTCACCCAGGGCTGGGCCGAAATCTTCATCCGCAGGCCCTCTGGTGAGTGTGTGTGTGTGTGCGTGTGTGTGCGCGCGTGCGCGCATGTGTCCCTGTGTCTTGTCTTGTGATGGAAGTTTGTATTTAAAGTGCTTCTTAACAAAGCTATTGCTGAAACTAATTGTAATTAAACCAGTCTTAAGATGTGCGTTTATAGCCTGGCAATGAGGCTTAAAGGGCTGGCTTGGTTACACAGACTGTGATGAAGCTAAGGCCTGGGCTGACCCAAATTTTTCAAGGAGAATCAACACTCACAGGAAATATTGGGAAATATGAGCTTCTTTTTGTTTACAGCTTGTTTGGCACTTCTAATTTTTTACACCGCTGCCAAATCTTAAATTAAAAGGTCTTGCCTCATCGGCAATTAATTTTTTAAAGTAAAAAAGTACGTAATATAAATGGAAATACAAGACCAGAATCTGAGTGACATTTTTTAGCTTTTATGCAGTGCACCAGCACTGGAATACATGCTTTCTGTTTACCGGAAAACATTTCAAATTGCAAGACCAATACTATGACATGACGGAGAATTTAAAGATTAGCCCGATATCGAAATGTGTCAGAGCCAACAGGTAATCTGTTTACCTGGAGCATCATGGTATGGCTTACTTTGCTAGAACTCTTTTGACCAGTGACGTGCGGTCGGAGGTTAGTTTGGTGAGGCAGAATCCTTCCCTTTGCTCGATTAGCAATCAGACGATTAACTAGTTTATTAAGACTATTCGGCAGAATCAAAGGGCCAGTTTAAGTTTCCGCGGCGTTATTACTCAGTACATCGAACCTGAAATGCTCACTAGACAGCAGATTTGCGTGTACTTGCTTCCAGGAAGCCGAAGCAATGTCATCAACAAATATAAAACAGTTCGACTTATGCAGAGTTCAATGCTTAATCAATATACAATGTATTCTCCTTTAAATACGCGCTTTCACACCCAAACAAAAAGCGGGCGTTTATTTAAAGTCTTCTTTCATAATCCGATTAACAAAATGTTTAAACAATATACAGAATTACCGAGAGCCGAGAATTTTTCCTAATTGATTATTCAAATTTCCATCCTTGCAGTCTCGAATTGAAGCGTATACGTGAATGAATCTTTTTGTCATTATCTCCTGTATCAGTATACGGACTTCCTATAGGCTTGGTCTTAATTGTTTTGATTGTCAGTCAGGAATAGTACGTGGGAACAGGTTCACAAAATCCTGAGATAAAAGTTTGGGTCACTGCCTCACCTCACCGCACGTCTCTGGCTTCCTGTAAGCTAATACTCGCAAATCTGCAGTTTCGTGAGCATTTCAAGTTCGATGTAGACTACTGAGTAACAACGCCGCGGAAACTTAAACTGGCCCGTCATTCTGCCGAATAGTCTTACTAAACTAGTTAATCGTCTGATTGCTAACCAAGCAAAGGGGAGGATTGTGCCTCACCAAACTAACCTCCGACCGCACGTCACTGCTTTTGACCATGATCTATAAACACACCTTCTGTGTGCTCATTTGCTTGTTCAAATGACTTACCCAGTTCTTCTGCAAAAACCCATCGCTGGTCCACACAAACGTAGCATTGCCACACCATTGATTGATTAATGTTCGATCAATGTTGTCCTTGACTTTGACTTCATCACATAAGTATTGCGTGCTTTCTTCACTGTCTTGTCTCCAGTGAGTTTGTTGTGGTGATTGCTGATATACTTTTCTAAGTTACGGGCAACTTCTTATTTAATTCTGGCTTTGGATCAAGTGTGGATCTGTCCAGATAATTACTGATTAAACTCTCAGAAGACACGGTTCCATAAAGGTCCTCCATGTCTCTAGGGAATTCTTATCGAGTTTAAGGCCCCTTTGTCAGGTAAAATGGTTGAATCTTTGAGCTTTTGTGCTTCATAAAGGATTTTACTTGGCGGACAAATAAAACAACCTTCTCAGAATCATTTATGCTCGTGTATTGGGCCAGAAATACATTTAGAGTTGATGTACTAGTTCTTCTGATGTGGTTAAACTCCTAAAATGAGTTTGAAAAAACTAAGCCTGTGCTCATTTATATGGTAATTTAATAGTAGAAGCACAGGTTCAATACTTTTTATTTTTGCTGCTTTTTTTACTGTCGAATTCTCAGATTGTTTTTTTAACGTGTGCTGAGAGCCTCTACATTCGCTGAAGATGTCATCTGTCATTTTCATCTTTCTTTGGACTGTGTTAACACTGCGTGGAAAGCGTATTGCAATAAATCAGTGTTTATTCCTGCTGCCAGAAACAATTTTCAAGGATGTCTACGTAACATTCACGCATCAAGTTTTTTTTTTTTTTTTTTTTTTTTTTTTTAATGGCTCCTGTGGTGATATATGGGCATTTATGTTCCCCATGAGAACATTTGAAGTTACTAAATGCAAAATTTTTACAAGGCTCATTTGTGCATGTTGCAGACTGCCAATAATTTATCAAATTGATGTTCCAACACTTTGCATCCCTTGGACGCACAAACTTGGAGTTTTATATCGATGGGATAGGCTTTTTTGTTTTAATGTTGAAATCTTATTCATCAAATATTGGCGGCAGCGTGGGGAAGGCAAATCGAAAAAAACAGAAAAGATGCTAAACCCCAAAGTGCTTTGGGGTTTTCTGCTTTAACAAATTTGTGCGCAATCAATTATTTCACACACGTACATACCAGTACCAGGAGACCTACTGTGCTTGTGTTATCTGCGTTGTTTTTGACGTTGGTTCTGATGTTTTTAGCTTCTTTGGACAACATAATGAGAATCTCATGCCCTCACTTTAGATTTCATAAAAAATGTTGACCTCAAGTAATTGCTGGCATCCCTCGTGTTTTGGCAAGCTCCCAATGCAGAACAAAAACATTAAGTTTACTGAGCGAGGTTATCTTCCTGCCTCAGATTGACCAAACTTATTAACTTTGAGTAAAACCAGTGTCTTTTTTCACTGCTGTAAAGAAGTTTACCCTATGCCTTGGGAGGTATCCACCGAATGCACAATCAGTTTGCTGGCCATATTAATTCAGTGGTCTGGCTGTGGTATATGTGATGACATGGAGGAGCCTGCAAATCATTCTACAAGTGCGCTAGAGAAGAGCCAGGCACGGTTTAGGATCTTTGTTAATTTTAAGCGGCCCAGCATTGCTGCAACGTCCTCCCTGTGTCGGTTAAAAAAAGTGAGACTAACCTGTACCATAGTTGAGACGCGCAGATCACAGAGCAGGTGATGGTTTACGCATCTGACCCAAGTTGCCTGCAGGTGCCGATGGCCTAAGGTTCAGTAAGACCAAAGAAGAAGAAGGGTATCTCACGCTGATTCTAACGTTTTCAAATTTATTACTGCAGTGTATCGACTGTTCTGGTGTTTGTCAGGATTTTAGCATTAAATTTGGAGTGCCATACCTGGTCTCAACTTCATACTCTACTACGCGTCTGTGCATTTGAATCTTCTTCAGAATTGCAGTGGCTGGAGTGTGTTTGTGGGCTAACTGCAGTACCACAAATGACCAGCGATTTAAGTCAGCCGCTGCTTGGCTCAGGGATTAATGAGCATCACAGGGTTGCACAGCTTAAGTCCGAGTAGGCGTGCTGTGCATTGCTGGTTTGACTCTGACTAATTGGCTTAATATCAGTACATTTTTGTACATTTTTTTTGTACAGCTACAATCCTGGGGCTTCCAGTCTGTGTTTCGTAGTTTCTGCTGCTGTAGATGGTGCGTGTGTGTGTTTGTTGGAGCAAGATATGACCAAGATATTTTAGTAACTGAGTGCTGGCCCAAAACCCTGGCTGCGTTCGAGCAGTCTTTTTTACTTGGGCAACTTCCTAACTCCTTGACATTGACCCGGAAAAAATTTATGTGGCAGCCATGAGAAATGTGTTCGAATTCTCTAAATATTAAAGAAAGTTGCTTCAGTGCTTCCTAACTTATCTCCTCCAGCATGGGATTCTTCTCGAAAAGAAAGAACATAATGCCATCCCACAATTTCCTGTGGCAGCAATATTTAAAGTGACCAGCATCCATCTGGCCAATCACGAAAACGAACGAACATTACGTGCGAGAGATGCTTGATCACGTCACCCAGGGAGAGTGCATTTGTCTTCCTATGGCCTTCAGGATCCCCTTTATATCTTCCTTTTACCTCATGATGGTTTCCATCAAGGTTATAGAAAATTTCTCAGGAATTAGATGATGGGACGTAATTTTTTGACTATTGGAATTCAGCCTATGATGTGGATTGGCCATTATTGCTCAGTGAAATTTGATGTCTTGTGAAGCAGCAGAGTGTCTCACCAGCTCCCCCTACCTGTGGCTGTAGGTAACACCAGCTGGTTGATGTGTCTGGAGAACCCGCCGAGCCCATTTTCCTCGGAGCTGGACAGCTTGCCCTGCAGGAGCTCTCCAGCGTGCTCATGGCCATGGAGAGGGTGAAGGAAACCGCCTCTCCACAGGCCCCCGCCACTACCGCCGCCCGCCGCCAGGGCCACAAACCCTCCCTCATCCAGAGATCCAACACAGGTGAGCTCACCGCCGCGTCTGCGAACCCTCGCTAGCAGGCCGCTCATCTGCCACGGCCGAGCTCGTTTGTCTGCCGACCAATCACACGCATCTGCTGAGTCCCGCCGCTTAAAGCCTAGCTGGAATCAAAATGAACTTTATCCTCAACTTTGTTAATTCAATGTAATTTACATGAAAATGACTGGAATTATGTATTTCAGAAAAAAATTATTTACATCTCTGCAGAACTTCTGTATCTCCACATTGAGAAATCTACTTCCTGGAAAACGATTTTTGTTCTTGTATGACTTCATTTATTGTTCACTCCGAAGTTTTTAATTTTTTTTTACGTGTTCAAATTAATCGAGTTCAGAACATGCATCTGATTTACAATATTAAAACCAATTCAGCTCCTCCCCCTTTAAAAAATCTGCAAGATATTTCCTTTACTGTCCACCTTCTTCTTCAGTGTTTTTAAAGGGGCCACATTTGGCATTTAATTTACATAGAGAGCTCAAACGCAGATCCTGGAAGGCTGCTGTGTCTCCTGGTTTCTGATGTGTTCCTGTGCTTCAGTGGTTAAATTAAGTCATCAATTGGCTAAAGAGTCTGTATGCTGTCTTTCAAAGACCTGAATTAGCTGCTGATGGAATCAAAATGCCCAAATCTGGCAGAGACTGACAGGAATTCTCCTGATCTACACAATCTTATTTCTCTTTTCTGTTGATTCATATGCCAGGTGAAGTACTCATGATAGTTCTGTAGCATTTTACAGTCAGATTTTAGATGAAGTGTTACTCATAAAGGCTTTATACAGCATGTATAATGCCTTCATAAATGGGACATAATGTCTTCATGAATCATACATAAGCAAATGTCATGGTTTGTAAAGGGTGAAATAACACATCCTTATTCAGGATGTGATGCCAGATCTGACAGTGACAATGTCACTTATCTGACAATGTCACCCTTTATAGCATTTAGCCACTAGCTAAGTGACATTGTCAGTTATATCACAAACTGAATAAGGATGCGGTATTTCACCCTTTACAAAGCATGACCGTTGCTTATGTATGATTTATGAAGACATTATGTCTCATTTATGAAAGCATTATACGTGCTGTATAAAGCCTTTATGAGCAACACTTCATCTGAAGTTTGACCCATTTTACTAACCAAAGTAAGGGCGTAATTTTGGTTTGAACATGGGGGAGTTTAGATGCAAAGGTTGATGTTTTGACATCTAAGTCACTTAAGGGGGGATTTTTTTTTGACGTGTTTGTGACATTAAATGCGGTTGCCATGTTTTTATGGTCGCAACATTACATCAAATAGAATATATCTAGATCTTGTACATCATTTTATACACATTTGGCTATAATTCAGCAGGAAATATTTCAGATATTTGGAAACCTTGATCTCCTAGATTTTACAATAGACCTAAAGTACCTCTGGTCTGAGTAAAGCAGCTGGATTTGATGAACGCATATGCAGAACTGCAGAGATAAACATAAATGGCTAAAAAGCACAAGACGAATGATAAATTCAGGGAGAAGGACATTAGTATATTTTCACCCTCTGCTATTACAGCGCAGAGATACTGGTGCTTTGTATTCTTTTAAGAGCTCCCCTGCAGCGAGATTCGCCAGTAATTTGCGCAAAGATGATTGCCAGACTGTCTGACTATTTCTCGTTGACCTCAGGACTATTCATGTTCACCCCTCGCTGTCCCTTCGACCGATCTGTTTGCCATCATTACTGTATGCTGCTGTTTCTGAGAAAGAGAATTTTCACAGCGAGGCATCCTAATGGCGTCATTTACTGTGGCGCTGAAATCGCTGCGGTGAAGGTCGATTTTCTAGGCCGTTCTGTGGTTGATAACTGATGAGGCAATCCCCGCATGCTTGCTCGTTGTCGGCGGGCACGATCATTTGAAGAGAACGGGCTGGCTGGGTGAAGTCATCTCCGCCCGGACATTTCTACAACAACTCGAATGACTTCTTGTGGGGTGATATGACATGGGAGGCTCCCTAGGGGGCGCCAGAGACCCGGCATTTTATGCTTGTGCCTCCGCGCTAAATCTTCATCACCATCTCATGCACATGTAAACTGTTTGTGTATGTGTGTTTGCATATGTGTGTTTGTGTTCATGCATATGCGTGTCATGCTGGCACATACACACACATCACAGCCTTGCACGTTCTCTGTGCTGTCTGTGTGTCCATAGACGGTGGAAAACCTAGCTTCCAGACAGTAAAAAGTCCTCCCCAGTATTTAATCATAGCCTGCCAGTATTTGCTAAATTAGCGCTAGCCTTTAGCTAGGCGGCAGAACTAAATGGTGATGCCGGCTGGCTGGGTTCGTAGTTGAACGAAACCCGTGGGAGGACTTTGACTTTCTGAGTACTGGTGCCTCCACTTGTACCGTTCGTCTCCCTTCCTCCATGTTGTTTTGACGTTATTGTTATCACTCTTATTATTTTTGAACGTGTGGTTTGTTCATCTGGCCTGGTTTCCCTCCGCAGTGTCTGTCTCCTCTCTCTACCCTTCTGCGCCACCCGCCAGGTTGTACAGGAGTATATCCTGGGCAGGTACCCCCGCAAATATCTCCCCTTACACGCTGTCTGTGTTCCTCATTAACCGTTTGATCCAGATGCAGCTCTACTTGTGTGGAGAGAGAGAGAGAGAGAGAGCGGCAGCCTACTCGCAGACAAGAAAACAAAAAAAACAAACCCAATTATAACAAACTCAATCAAGGAAATGAATAGAGCAGTGAACCATGGGAAGACGAGATTGCTCATGGTTCAAAACGACTTGTGATTTGCGCTAACCCTTCTCTGGCTCTGCATGATTCCAAACGGTCCGAGCCCAGACCAGACCCAAGCAAGGAGACAATTAAGCAAACTGTGCTGCTGTATATACGATTAGTGCTCAGTTCTGTGGAGATTGAATATAGACCGAAGCTCAAATCTGTGTGTCAAACATGTATGCAAACTGAAATGAGTATCTCTTATATTAGATATGGAATCTCCTCTGATAGCCATTAGTGCTTGTGATATGGTCTGGTCTATGACTATTCTTCAGTAGTAGCAAAAGAGAATGGTGTGTGTTTTGAAGATTTGGGAAAGCGTGATGATTTTTTGCCTATCCAAGCACGCAAGGCGCGTCTGTAACTTGACCAGCATGGAGCTGATTTGTGTGTGCTGAATTGATCTTTTATTTTCTCATGTGATTCTTTATGTTGATGGCTGACATCAGCATTGTGTGTGTGTGTGTGTGTGTGTGTTTGTGAGAGTAGTGTGTGCGTGTTTGTGTGTGTGTGTGTGCGCGCGCGCGCATGTGTGTGTTTGTCTTCATAACTGTGCACCTGCGTGTATGCTTGTGAGTGAATGCATGGTATTGGTTACGTTTGTGTGCGTATACGTGTGTGTGTGTGCGCATCTGCACATACGTGTGTGTGTGTGTGTTTTTCTGTGCATGTGTGTGTTCATAACTGTGCAACTGTATGTATGTGCTTATGTGTGAATGCATGGTATTGGTTTTGTATGTGTGTGTGTATGTGCATGTGTGTGCATGGGTGGGAGCTTGTACATGTGATTGTGTTTGTATGCGTGTATTATGTATTCGACTACATGGGTGAGTGGGTGTGGGCATGCATGCTTGCTTGTGTATGAATTAATATGTGAGTACATGGGTGTCTGTATGCGTGTGTACGGCATGTGCTGGAGTGTTGCTTGCAAGTGTATATTTGTGTATTTGTGTGCGTGTGTGTAGTGTTTTGTTCGTGTGTGTGTGTGTTTGTGCACGTCTTCAGTCAGTCCCCTCCTCTGTGTCGCCTCCTGCAGACTCGGTGGTGGTACTGGAGGAGCGGGCGCGGGGCAGGGGGGTGGAGTCGCCGTCGGAGTCCCCCGAGAGCGAGGAGTTTGAGGCCATGCCCTCCGAGCCCATCTTCATCAGCTCCGAACCTGGGGCCAAGACCCCCCAGACCCCCTACAGCCGGGTGAGAGCCGGATTACAACTTCATTCAAGATGTTCTGTATTACACACCACTGGTATTCCAGTATTCTTCATCTTTCTGTGTCCCAGCTCTCTCTCTCTTTCTCTCCATCTCTCTCTGAGTGCCCACTTCCTTCGTCTGTCCTCTCCCTCTACCCTAGTCCCTCTCTCTTCCAAATGTGTCCAAGTGTCTCTGTTTGTTTGACCGCTCCATCTATCTCACTCTCTCAGTTTCTCTTCGTTTTTGGGTTTATCTTTGTCTCTATATCCCTCTCGCTGTGTCTCAATCTGTCATTATCTCCCTCTCTTGGTTTCTACAACTCCCTCTTTTTCTGTTTTTTTTATTTTGCTTTATCTCTCTTTGTCTGTAACTATCTTTCTGTTTCTGTCTCCACTCCCCTCTCATTTCCCCTCTCTCTCTCTCTCTCTCTCTCTCTCTCTCTCTCTCTCTCTCTCTCTCTCTCTCTCTCTCTCTCTCTTTCCCTCTTTCCCTCCCTCTGTTTATGTTCCATTGGTGAAATTTAAATTGACCGGGTCATGCCTGGTTTGGCCATGGTGTCGTCAAAGCAATTAGTTACATAAGGCACAAATCTCATTAGCCTTTGAGGTTCACTCTGATTGTCCCTGCTGGTGATTTTTAAGGGCGCTCTCTCCTCTCTGATTGGTCAGCAATCATCCTCCAGCTCCAGTCCGGAGGAGGAAAAGTCCACGCTGGAGGAGGTGAGCGAGGGGGCCATCCCGATTGACCCTGCCCCGCTGTCCCTGGCCTCGCCTGGTTCCGAGCGGGACCCTGATCTCTCCTTCCAGCCCAGCCAGACCCTCAACAAGTCCAGCTCATCCCCAGAGCTGCAGACGCTGCAGGAGGCCTTCGCTGGAGCCACGGGGCCCGCCTCGGAGGGGCCCGGGATGGGGAGGACGCCTGAAATCGGGGCCCCAGCGGGGGACGAGGAGACCACGAGGCCTGCGGCAATAAACGGACAGGCAGAGGGAGCCCCGGCGATGGGCGGGGCTGGAGGCGGAGTCACTGCCGGAGGAGGCGGATCAGCAGCAACCGGCCCCGCCTCCAGGATGAAGCTGGAGTTCCCCGCCCCCCAGCCCAGCCCCCTCTCCCCTAGTGGGCATCGCCCTCGCGGGCACACCATCTCAGTCTCCGCCCCCTCACGCCGGGAGAGGAAGATGGAGCGTGACTCCTACCACTCCCGGAGCGTCACCTCCGCCTCGGAGAAAACCGCCGGACTCAGCCCCAGGTCTGTAGCACACGGTCACGCGCCTTTTGACTGATGCTGTGTGAAAATACACATATAACTCGCTATATACCTCCTAATGTATCAGCTAATGCAGTTAGGTCAGCAAGCATTTGGATGCCAACGCAATTAAATGCATGTTCATTGCAACACCTCAGTGTATAGACTGATACAGTGAGGTTTGGCACGGAATACGAGGTACTTGTACCAGGATGGTCACTGTTTGAAAGGGCTGGAGTTCCTGCATGGTTTCCTCAATGTGAATATGGATGGCATCGAATAGAAGCGGGGCTGCCTGCATTGTTTGAAAGTGCTGAGAAAGTGAGACAGTTTTTAAGAGGGTTAATACCAGGGTGAAGGCAGTCTTCAAAGCAAAGCTGAGAGTCTGCACTGTCGTCTGTATGGCGTGAACTTTGTGGGAACTGCAGTCCTCTAAAAGTGCCTCTTTGTTCACACACTTATAGACCCAACTGATAATTGGTTAGTTGACACTTTCAGGAAGTGCAGTATCAGATTGTGTGGAATATATCTGACATTATCTTTTCTACAGAGGAAAGATAACATGGCCAGGATATAATTCAGTGTTTGACGCCTGCTTTTCCTGGCTCTAATGCACAACACGTATGTTTAAAGGTCCCTGCTATGTCGCTGGGTGTACCACCAATAAGCCACCACAAGCCATTATAAAAATCGTCCTTCCTGACATCACAAAGGGGGAGTGACCACCCAGAATAATGAAGGAACTGATTGACTGGTTGGTTGTAGTTGATCAGTCCTGTCAGTCCTTCTTGCCTCTGAGTGGTCACATCCCCTGACTTCAAGCAGGAACGAATTTTGAAATGGTTTCTATTGGCTTATTGGTTGTGCCACTGGTGACATGAGTGGGGGCCTCTAAGTCTTTGGCTCCATGGGTGGTTGTGCGCTTCGTACCCACCTCTGCTGCCCTAATTAAACTAGAGCTTCATAGAAACTTCTGGAACCAAATGTGCAATGATTAATGGCTGGCGACCCGCGTCGCATCCAGGCCACCCTCCATGTGTTTGAATAATGCGGAGAATTATAGTGCTGAGTTGCCGTTTATATATTAATGCTAGCACTGCTGTACGTACAGATAACACAATGAATGGTAGCACACTGCTATGGATATAATAATGCAAGGAGTGTTGGCATGTCAGCATTTGTATTGTAATGCAGGCGATGCTAAACGAACCGTTTTCCTCTCTTTATGATTAATGAGTTTGGGTTGCCTGATTCTTCCCAACCTCCCTCACCTTCTCTTCTTCTCTTCATTTTGAATTTTTAAGGTTTCTTGGTCCTGGCATCCTTCCCAGATGGGTGTCTCTTTATGTATCATCAGAACACTATATTCTTTTGCGCCATGGGCGCAACTTGGCACGCCTCATCTTGGGAAAGCAGATAATTGCCCTCAGGACCCGTATTGACTGCCTTGTGTTTGATGAGCCTTCAGATTAGCGGGAACCTGACACCTAATTCAGTTAAGGCTGTCAGTTGCCACTCCGAGTCTCAATTATTTTGCAGTGGTTAATTTCGGAATTTCCTGGCCCTTCTTCTCATGATAGAGATGTGTTTTCCTATTCTCGCAATACTGTAAGCGGTAAGGGAGGATTGTCAGGCTTCAAGACTATGTTGAAGGGCCTTTGCAAGGTTTTGGCTGTTACAAGCTACTAGCACGAGGCTTGCTAGCCCGCGGCTAATTAGCACCATGTGGTTTTGCAAGGACGCCTGATAATTAATTTTGCAACAGGTCGACTTCATCGGAAATATATCATTTTCACTCTTTATTCCTGCGTGCCTGACATTCACCTGCAGTGGTCCGGTTACTTAAGCAGTCTCAGAGCCTGAAAAATGAATATCTCGGCAATGCATGGACACTTTGTCTTCTGGCTCTAATGAGCCCCCGGACAAGGTTCTTGGAGCCTCTTCCACCTTAATGGAGATAAATGCAGTGCTTTCTGTCAGGAACCTTTCACGTATTTGAATATTGACTCGATAATGACTCACAGCTGGTGCTTTAAGTCTGAGTAAACCTTTTGAATGTGCTGCTGTTGTTGCGTTCTCACTTTATTGATCCCAAATCCTGTCATTATCTTTGCCACCAAAGATGAAAGAATGGCACGCGCTGGCACCACACAGCATGTTTGTGAAGATGTGCTGCCAATTCAACATTGGCTTAAATCTTTGTGCATCAGGCCTCTGGACTTTAGCCATATTGAATGAGATTTGACTTGGAAGGTCCAGGGTATGGACTTTTCAGATGATTGCGCAGACCTAACTTCCAGGATTTGATTTGAACCTGTACTGCTCTGTAGCAAGAGGAGAATAAGTCGGAATAATAAGGAGAGAATAAGTCTGCCTCAGCATGTTGAGTGAACAATGACCTCTTTAGGGTTCAAACCTCTGTGGTGATCAGACTGAAGTACTAATGGTATACCGTATGGTTTGCTCTCCATTTTAATGTCTGTGGTCTTCCTTTTCTCCTCCAGCTTTGTCTTTCTTCAGCTCTACCACTCTCCTTTCTTCGGCAGCGAGGCCAACAAACCACTGCTGCTGCCCAAGTCCCAGGTGAGCAGAACTTCCAATGGTCGATAAGAGGCCAACTCAAACAACCGTGTGTGGAAGTTGAGCACCAGATTTTGATTGATGATCTTCCACAAGCTCTTCAGCCTCTGGAGAAAAAGGAGACTCATTTGATTGATTTTTTTTTTTTTTTTTTTTGGTGGGCGGGGCCTCATTGTTTCTCTCCTCCTCCTTACAGTTGATTGACAGGGCTGTGAAAGTGCTGGACCAGATGCCTCCTTATGACACCCATAAGATAGGCGTGGTCTTTGTGGGGGCGGGACAGGTAAGGCACCTGCGGCTCATTTCAGCTTGTGACTGAGTTCAGGGCATGTGCTCAGAAAGTCATATGGGGTGCTGATCTGGGATCAGTTTTAGTTTTCAAATGATGGCATTTAGTGTAGTGTTGTGCTTACGGATGCAATCGTTCTCCTACATAACGAAAGTAGGTGAAGTTTATGTATGAATGGCTTTCCTTGAATATTGATTTTGCTTTGTTTGTATTGTAAGTGTTAATTGAGTCCTAGTGAATTCTTGGTTCAGAAACCTAACCTAACAGTGTGGCAAGAACGGGCCATATAGCCCAACAAACCTCCACATTTTTTTTTTTTTTTTTAACAAGAAGTGTACTCAACGATAAGGATACTAATGAACTAGATGGTATCTAGCACTGAATGATTTTCTTCATCTACTACATTACACTGTTACCACTCTGCATGGAAAAAACATGAATATCTGAGCAAAACTGACCTTCTGCAGACTTCTGTCTGTGACGACTGACCGAATTTAACCTATTTAATCCTATGTAATTCACTGATTCTTTAAATAGTGCGTGCTGAGGGTGAGTGTTTCAGCTCGATGAGGTAATCGGAGGACATTTGCTGTTGTGTTCAGGTGAATAATGAAGTATCAATCCTCTCCAACGAATACGGCTCAAACCGGTACGCCCAGTTTCTGACGGGTCTGGGGAAATTGATCCACCTGAAGGACTGCGACCCCGACCAGATCTTCCTCGGGGGGCTGGATCAGTACGGGGACGACGGGGAGTTCACCTACTGCTGGCACGATGACATCATGCAGGGTAAGGAGCCTCAAAACAGTGACATACAAGCTACAGGAAAAGGTAGCGCCAGCCACAGGAAGAGGTGAAGCCAGTTTCCAGAAAAGATTGAGCTACCTACAGGAAAAGGTAGAGCTAGCTAAAGGAAAAGGTAGCGCTAGCTACAGGAAAAGGTAGAGCCAGTTTCCGGAAAAGGTTGAGCTACCTACAGGAAAAGGTAGAGGCAGTTTCCGGAAAAGGTTGAGCTACCTACAGGAAAAGGTAGAACTAGCTAGAGGAAAAGGTAGAGCTTGTCACAGTACAATGGACTGCAAGCAGCTGGGCTGCTGAGAGCCAACTTCTGAATTAGCGGGGAGGCCGACTGCTGAAAAAGACAAAATGGGCAACAGTGGAGACCCACCTTGAGGACAAGGCGGAAGGTCCATACAGTGGGATGTGGGGCTAGCTACTGTATAGTGGACTGCTAACTGCAGGATAAGTTGGGGGCTGTAGCTGTTGTACAATAAACAGCTAGCCACAGGCTAAGGCAGGGAAGCTTCAGTACAATGAAAGCTAGCTGTGGATACGGTGGGGCAACTACAGTGCAACGAACAGCTAGCTACAGGCCTAATGAGAGCTGGTTTCACGGTTGAGGGGATAGATACACTACCAGGCAAAGAGAAATTACCTTCAGGATAGTGGAATTCTTGCTAAAGGCCTACAGAGTGCTAGCCATAGGACCAGGGAATGTGCACCATGAGACAAAGTAAGCCTGTGGCTACAGCGCAGTGTAGTGGGCTACAGGACAGATGGAGTGAGGTGTTATTACCTCAGTTGTCCGGATTTGAACATTGTGACACTGCAGCTGTAAGCTTTACCTCATGACCCTTCAGTTTTGCGCTGTTTTTGATGATTAAAATTCATGAAAAATGTGCTCAGTTGAAAAAGAGAAAATGAAGCAGGCTATTTGTTTCTTTCCCCTCTCTCGAGATGTCGTTTACTGTTGAGCCCGGCGACACATGCATAAATTGTTAGCAGACCGCTTGGCTTGAGGGCGATTTCCTCTCAGTAGCCACTTCCAAGAAAAGTCAAAAATTCATGCAAATTTGGCTGGCCCTGCGATTTAAAGCTGATCCCCAAAAATCCAATGTTTACCCTCGAAACTTGATTAAAAATATTTTTGAAAAAGATGTCCCCTTCAACAGTGCCGAAGTGAACACTGATATGGTGGAGCAGTTAAATTCCCCGCATGTAAATCCACCGTTGGCAGGTTAGCCTCTGCCCTGAGGGTGGCTAACATGCTAACGGTGGATTTACAGCTGGAACAGATGCTTTGCACAAGACTATGCATACTTCTCCTGTCTGCCATGCCGAAAGGGGGTGAAATTTGTGGATCCAGGTGTGGTTGCTGATGCCTGTTCTGTTGAGGAGACGGGAGTTTGCGGTTTTGTTTTTTGGGCGTTCAACCTCCTATCCGCTTATCTCCGCTCCACCCCGTAACAATCTTTAATGTGGCATGTAGTCTGGCTGTCTTGCTGAGCGAAATCCGATTAGATCCGCTGGCTGGAAGGCCTCGCCGCCGTCTCCTCTCAGATGTGTCTGAAGCGAAGATAATTTCCTCCCCGCAGCCATTTTCCACATCGCCACGCTGATGCCAAACCGCGAGTCGGACAAGGGCTGCTGCAACAAGAAGAGGCACATCGGCAACGACTTCGTCATCGTGGTGTACAACGACTCGGGAGAGGAGTACAAACTGGGCACCATCAAGGTCAGTCAGGGACAGGTTTTGCATGCACACACACACATACACATATACAGATACCTGTTTGCATAGATACGCACGCACGCGTGCACGCGCATGCACATGTGTGCATTCCTGTTTGCAATTATGAGAGTCTGTCCTCCATAAATGCTACCAACTGTTGTAGTCCCACATAAACACAGACACACACACATGTGCACGCACACACACACACACACACACAGAAGAGCACTTAAAAGACATGCATTCTTGCACACATGGAACAAGAGAATGCGGCCTGTGGAAATACTCCGACTGTCCTGGTATCTCTCTTGGATTCTCTTAGATTTTCATGCAAGCAGAACTGTATGAACATGTAAAAAGATTATTCTGGTGCTTTGATCTCTTAGTCCATTTGATCCCTTTTTCATGCACATATACATCACCCACACACACACACACACACACACACCCTCCTCTCAAAAAAAGCCTGCATGTTAAGTGTTGTATTGTGCTCCACTGATATATTGTATATACTGTGCACAGGGTTCCCATGACTCTCTAAATTCCTCTCTGCCATAAAGCCAGACAATTTTCTGGATAACGGTCAAGCATACCACTATCCCTGAGAACTAACCTGCAACCCATTTACAAGTACTTTCAGTATCCAGACCGGGAGGGTGTCCATCCAGCTAACTATTAAACTAGATTTTTCATGTGGTAATGTTTAGCTGTGTCTTGTGTTGTCATTATTGTGACGTGTATGGAAATATGGAAATAGCAGCCAGCATATACTGCCCTGTATGTAAACCCCTTTAACTCCATTCACTTCCTGTAGCATTCACTCGGGCCTGTCCTTGAGTACGGTAGTTTTCTTCTTTCAGTTATTGTTTCGAAAAAGTTCTTTGTCTATAAAGCAGTTCTGCCACCCACTGTTTCATCTTCAAAGAGGCCCAGATTTACCGCAGTGGGTCTGTAAAATTACATGTGGTGATGCATGAACGTCTTACATAAGGTCCATTACTCTACAGCCGTGGCACTGAAGGGCTGGGGAAGGAGAAATGTGTTTTCAGTTAGGGGCCCTCTGCACTTATATGTGTGTGTGTGTGTGTGTGTGTGTGTGTGTGTGTATACTTGTGTGTGTGTGCGTGTGTGTGTGTGTGTGCTTGTGCGTGTGTGTGTGTGTGTGTGTGTGTGTGTGTGCGTGTGTGTGTGTGTGTGTGTGTGTGTGCGTGTGTGTGTGTGTGCGTGTGCGTGTGTGTGTGTGTGTGTGTGTGTGTGTGTGTGTGTGCGTGTGTGCGCGTGTGTGTGTGTGTGTGTGTGTGTGTGTGTGCGCGTGTGTGTGTGTGTGTGTCTGTGTGTGTGTGTGTGTGTGTGGTTGCGTGTGTGTGTGTGTGTGTGGCGTGTGTGGGTGTTTGTGTGTGTGTGTGGTGTGTGTGTGTGTGTGTGGTTGCGTGTGTGTGTGTGTGTGTGTGTGTGCGTGTGTGTGTGTTTGTGTGTGTGTATTTGTTTGTTTGTGAATTCTTGCATGTGTGTGCTTATGTGTCCTCAGTTGGTGGCCATGATCTGCGGGATAATTGTGTCCCTTATGTGGAGTGGCTGTGTTAAAATGTTTCTAATTGCACAGCAGACCTACCGCACTGACCCTGGTTAGATTGTGTACCAGTGTGTTTATGTGCTTGTGTGTGTGTGTGTGTTTGAGTGCTACTCTGTGTTTACTCCTCTGGTCTGCTGTCTCCCTGTCTATAGGGCCAGTTTAATTTTGTGGAGGTGCTGATTAAGCCTCTGGATTACCAGAGTAACCTGGTCACTCTACAGTGTCGCAGAGGTGAGACCGTCCCTCTTAACCCTCCTCCATTTTGTTCCCAAATTTTCTGACTTGATGTTGCTTAAAAACCCCAGAAGTCATGTTGTAACTGTCCTCGGATTTGTTAGATCTTTCTAGTCTTCAGCAGTCTGTGGGATCAATGAAGGGAGTTTTTCTGGATTCTTTAGACTATATCATGGCATTTGCAAACTTGTCTGTGTGTGAAAAGACTGCTTTTTTCTATTAAATATGTTTGGCTAAAAAATAGAAAGAGTAAATTTAAAAAGTAAAATGCTACGGGCTCAGTGGTCAACAGGATTTTTTGCTGCCATTTCCAAGTGGTGTTTCAGAAGGCAACTACCTGACTAGTTTAATAAATTGCACATTTCTCTCTTTCTACCAGTTCTAAATATAGCTCTGGTTATTATTATTGGCATTATTTCTGCTCTTATCTTGTAATTTCATAACATTAATCGACTCAGTGAATTTCTTTGCTGGCTAATCGTTGCTACTGCTATGGAGGAGCTCCATTACTGAAGTGAGTGAGGGCAGCAGCAAGAAGTTGTTGCTTGTGAAAAAAGTCTTTTGGTTGGAAAGCAGCTATCGAATTTGGTCTATTCAGTTGATTGTAATAGAAAAGTGTATCCAGATAAGAACGGCCAATTTTTAAAAGCTAGCTGAAAACGCAGGCCGTGACTAATACGATTATGTGAAAACCCTATTCATTTTTTCCATGGAGAAATATATCTGTATGCTGTTATAACAATGCTATTAGGTATTTACGTCATTGTTTCAGGGCCAGTTATAGCGTTTCGTATTATGCATCATTTGTGATGTCACACTATAAAGTGCTGCATTAGCTGTTTGGGCGGAGTGTATTGGCCAGTGCGTAAATAATGGGACGTCTGCGGCAGTGTTTAAGTTCAGGGGCAGATCTAGAAGGTTCTTTCTCTTTGTCTCAGATCTGGAGGGGCTCGTGGACACCAGCGTGGCCAAGATCGTTTCCGATGGAAACCTGCCCCTGCTCGTGCGGCAGATGGCACTGCACGCCAATGTGAGTGGGGCTGCGATTCCTCTCTCTCTCTCATCCTCTCATCATCCCTCTCTCTCCCTGACCCTTCCCTGGTCCTCATGCAGTTTTTAGGAGTTCATTTCATGCTCAGATGCTCCGCAAACATGCACGTACACACATTTACACACACCGCACACTTAAACGCATACACACGTACACAAATCCAGTATTGAGGACAAGCTAACGCACAGAAAAACAGCATCTCTGTATGTACTGTACAAAAAAAATATGATGAATTTTCCGCTGTCTCTGGATATCATCCGCAGCCCATGTCATCTCCCCCAGGTGATGCTGCGTGCGTGTGAGCGAACGTGTGTTTGGTATAGGTTATGAGCTGGGGCAGGTTGGTTATCGCTCGGAGTTACAGGAGGGTTTTGCCGGAACTATGACTTTGTGTGAACTCATCCCAAACCACCGTTAGGATTCAATGGGACATTCACCAACTATTCCTCCTCTCTCCCCCTCTCTCTTTCCCTCTCTCTCCCCTTCTCTCAGATGGCCTCGCTGGTGCACCAGAACAGATCCAATCCCTCTGATGCCTATGCCTCTAAGTGGCTGGCCCGATTACGACACATCAAGAGGATCCGCACTCGGGTAAGAGATTGGCTGGGCTGCAATTGTGGTGCTAGCCCTGCTCATATTGTGGTGCTAGCCCTGCTCATATTGCGGTGCTAGCCCTGCTCATGTTGCGGCGCTAGCCTTGCTCATGTTGAGGTGCTAACTTTGCTCATACTGCAGTGATAACTGCTAACATTAGGATGCTAACCCTGCTCATATTGTGATGCTAACATTGCTTATATTGCGATGTTAATCCTGCTTGTATGTGGGTGCTAGCCTTGGTCCTATGTGCTATCTTCGCTCATGTTGCGGCGCTTGCCTTGCTGGTATTGTGGCACTTGCCCAATTTCGCAAATAAACAAGTCAATAAATTATGAAGTGTGAAACTATAAGATAACCCAGGGAAATTTCTGTTCTTAATAAATGTGATTCTTTCTCCCCCCCGCCGAACCCTCCCAGGCTCAGGAAGAGCTGCAGTCTCGGCCCACCCCGGGGATCTCCCTCACCCAAGGCCACGGGCCAGTCCAGAGTAAGATCCCCTACCAGCAGGGCGGCGCTGCCTCCAACCCCGACTCGGGCCAGAGGAAGAGGCTCGTCTCCACCGTGGACGACTTCACTGACTTCGTCTGACAGCGCTCCCTCCTGGATTTGCCGAGAGGACATCTTGTCAGCGGCCAATCACTGAGGCCGGATTGGGGTTGGGGGGAGGGGTTAGGAGCTACAGAGGGCGGCGCACAGTCCCCTCCTCCAGTCAGTCCAGGATTCCACATTTCATAATGCTCAGTTTTATCACTCTTCAACCGTTTCTTCTGCCGCTGCCACATTTGCATATTTTTTTTTTTCTGTGCTCTCAGCTTAAATGTTCCATAGTCTTATTCACACACACACACACACGCACACACACACCTGTCACGCTGGTCTCCTTCCTCCCTCCCTCCATTGACCACTGTATTACACTGTTCAGCGGTGCTGCTCTAACTGTGATGAAATATTTACTAAATCGGAGTGATTTCCGTTTTATTTATCTCTCGACTCTGGCCTGTACTCTGACCACAGTTCTCTTGGATCTTTGACTCCGCTTGTTAGCACCTCGGCTTGTCAGCACCCGCTCCTTAACCCCTGCTCATTTGCCCTAGCTCACTAGGTGATGGGCTCAACTCTCCTCTGTACTGTGAGCTGACCAAGACCGAGCAGATCGCCCTCTTCAGGCGTTTTGAACGTGGTAACAGTGGAGTGTTTTTTTTTTTTTTAATTTAAATCGCTTCTGAATTGGTGCTTGCAGCCAAAGTCAGTATCATCTGTCATTTCATAAATGAATTCTGGCAGAAATTGACCCTCCAGCCATCCCAAAAACTAAGCTGCCATTGAGTTCTGGAACGTTCTCCAGTGCATCTGCCACCAATATGCAGCTTAAAGTTTGATACGCATCCAGAATGCTGGGGTTAAGCTGCTTGGCTAAATTAAATGTTGAATTCTATGAAAATAACTGATCAACCAGGATTTTAAGAGAAGCTGGTCAACCCTCACCACCCACCCCCACCAAAAAAAAAAAAGAGAAAGAAGTTTTGTGATAACTGGGGGAATTATAAAAAATATGGCAGCTTGATGTGCGGCTGTGCAGCACTCTCCCAGATGGTTTTTAAAGAAATAATTAAAAAAATAAATCCATGTAGTAATTTTATTTGATAATCTGCTACTGACTGCAAAGGAAGTGGGTTTTGCGAGTGGAGGGGGTGTGTATGCTCAACTGGAAGACACTGCAGGGAAACTCAGTGTTCTTGCAGCACTTCCAGAATGTTCTGTTAGTGTTCTACCATCGGCGCTACAGTGTGGAACAACACTAAGAGAATGTTCTGTACAGGCTGGGTGAACATCATCTCCCAGCTTTGAATGACTGAAAACACATGTAGGAATGGAAATATGGAGGAAGAGAGGAAGGAGAGATTAAAATGAACACTAAAGGAGCGACTCATGTCTGTGTGTGTACTGGTGTGTGTGCATGTGTGAAATAAAACCTGTGAATAAAACCAGCATCTGTGTGGGTTTCGATTCTGAAGTGCTTCTGATTGTACGTTATGCATGAAGTTAACCCTCTTGGCTGTCACCAGCAAGCCTAAGGTGGTCATGCTAGTTCAAGCGGTTTCTGACAGTCTTGGCTGGCTAATTAGCTCTTCACCATCTTTTGCACCTCTCGTTGAACATTTTGGCAATCAGTTCGTTCTGTTTTACGTCAGCTTTGACCAGCCAAGATCAGCTAAAAATGTCAAGGATGCATCTTGAATCTTCAAATCTCTGATGGACTTGGTTGAGATCCTCTGAACCTGGATTGTGGAACAGGATTGGAGGTGCTCTTTCTGATAGCACATTGTTTTGGAAAGGCATGGCTGCTAAACTAATGTGAATGTTGCAGGAGGTATATTCACTAAATGGTTAAAATTACACACTGCGGATACCCAGGACTTCCAATAGCTGTCAAACCCTTTATTTGACTTTGTCAAGTGCAAAGCAGGTGAAGTGCTAGAAATAAGTACAGAGACATTTAGTACAATACAAAAAGTTCAAATGCATACAAACAAGACACAAGCATAACTTGAATGCATATTACACATCTGCCATAATGACTTTCTTCAAGGGAAAAAAAAGCACATCCTCATCATGTGACTTGGCTTTGGCACAATGTTATACAGGCTGTGGAAAGCCTTCATCTTGTTTTCCACCTCATTACTTAGAACTCCCTGATTTAATGAGGACTCGATAAAGCCACACAAAAACCGGCATTTTCGCCTTGCTGTGCTATTTGTACCATCAATCTGTACTCTTCCCAGACCCATTAATATCCTTAATACTGATTAAAACTTAACTCCTTTAAGTCCCACTACGAAAAAGACTCGTTTCCTACTTTCATCACCAAACCACATTCAAAACGTACGAAAACCTTCATCTCTGGTTGCTTGTCGCGGCAACAAAAAATGTCTGTACCAAACAATTAAAAAAATATGGCGATGCACATAATAGCTGGCGAAATGACGGACGTTTCTTCTGGTGAAACGGCAGTGGGAAGTGTCGCGCGCGCACGCGCTCCCGCTGACCACTGGGGAAGAGATGATCCGTCTTTGCTGATAAGATAATGTGTTCGCGCTTGAAAATACTGGATTCAGTCCTTGCGTGGTAGAACTTAAACAACTTTAGTCAGTGCTGAGACCTTGTAGCCAATGTAAGGATAAAACGAATATTTACAACGGGGTCCATCAACATGTACATATACACACTGACTGCGAAAAAAAAGTAGACATTTACGGTGATATAATACAGGAAAATGAAAAACAAAAATGCTCTGCTGCTTTAGTGATACTGAGGGAATAGGACTGGTGGTTGCGCTGTGTAATGATGAGAGGAATTATGGCGGTTTGGGTTGGGGAGGTAATTACAGACAGGCTGAGTAAGGTAACCCCCTTTCTGTGAGTGAAAAGATCCTGTAAAGCTGGCCCAGCACTGCCCGGTACATTCTAAGACTAGGGTCATAACTGGGGAAATGCTGTGACTTTGGCCACGGACATCAGGACGGAGTGAAAAACATTCTTTAGTGTTCCACATTGATATCACGTGAATATCCTTGGTCAGCCAGAAATGAAATTAAATGATGGCTTGGGGTGGGGGGGGGGGGGGGTGGTTGATCCCTGAGACAAGGTGCAAGTACCCATAATGCCTGCAGGCAACAGAGCTCAGCTGACAACAAAAACAAACAAACAAAAAAAAAAACCGCATACACAAAATTAAGACAATAATAAAACAATATCCAGAAGCACTTCATGTATAATACTCAATGAGGATAATTCTTCTTAGCAGTTAAAAAAAAAATAATCAACACGAAACATTACGAGTTAAATATGGCATCATATAACAGCTTTACGTACAAATAAAGTGCTAGGTAGAAAAGACAACTTTTTTAATTTAAGACCACTTCAGGCTGTAAAATAATAAAGCAAGCTTTGGCAATTCTACTTGGAAAATGTAAGCGCATGGCCACGCCTGACGGCAACCACACTAAGCTTATTATTCTTCATATATTACTAAAAGTGCTTTTAAATTAGATTAAGAACCATCTTTGAAGCAAAAAAAGAAAAAAAAAAAAGTACCCTCGTTTTTTTTTTTTTTCTTAATTTGTTTTACCCTATTGGTTACGTAGTGTTTCCTCTTCTTCTGTGGTGCTGTGGCGCAGACAGAGTACCTAAGATGGTGTCTGTGGGAAGGGATGGGCGGATTAAGACTTCGTTCTCAGTGGCACCACAGGTGTTGAGTGGCCCTCTGGAAGGCTTAGCATTCTGTGTACCTTCAGGCCTCATTAGCCTGACAAAGACATCCATCTCTCATTGTGTCCCTTGTGTTTAGCACTGGCTATCTTCTTATATCTCTTTTTTTCATCTGTCTTCTGTGCAGCCCCGGGAAATTATATTTCCTCTTGTCTAGCCTCCAGGAGCTGAGTACTAAGAGACTAGAGCATCACGTGGTCATGAGGTCACCACAATCTTACCCAGTGAAGCACGCTGACTTAAGTGTGTACATCTTCATATACCTGTCTGTGTATTGTTGTGTTTTTGTGTGAGAGGGTGGGAATGTATGGCTTTGTGTTTCCTGCTTTGCCTTCTGAACACACTGTAGCTGGACCGAATTTGCGACCTGACAAAAACGTACATTATTTTCATTAAAAACAACAGCAAAAACAATAACGATCAAATATAAAATGGTACACCTTAAAGCAATGCCGATAGCTGTACACAAAACAAAACAGGTCTCTCCTTTTAAGTTTTGAGTCATTCATCTCTGATTTGTTGAAGTCTTTTTGTAAGCACAAAGAGTGCTTTGTCAATCACCCTGAGCCACCAGGGCCACAAAGGGTGGGGGGTGGGGGGGATGGGGGTGGGCTGTGAAGCTGGCGTCCAGCGCCATGCTACTACATCCCATAAGGCACTAGGGCACTAACCAGCGCACTGGTTACGCTGACTGCTTTGTGTTGATAAGGGCTGAAGAGCTTTTTCAGGGGTCTTTGAGTGAAAAAAAGGACACAAATAGGAAAAATATTGCCTTTCCACCCTCCGGAATCTTCCAGGCAAGAGATTGGTTGCAGGACCAGCTGCCACCATCGTCTCATTTGCCTTGAGTGTATTTTTGGGTGGAAGGGCATTCTCTGACCATTTGTTCCACAGACTGCACCCCTTTGTTCTGGTGCTGGCAAAAGGCAAGGGGGGAAGTGGTCAGCCCTCAGGGTTTGGGGTGGCCGGACACGTGCACGTCCGTGTTGGGGTGCACTTTGTTCTTCATGGGTGGGGGCTTCCGTTTCTTGCGGGTGGGGATGGTGGTGGTGTGGGCTGGGTGGCGGAAGAGGCTGGAGGGGATGGGGTCGGCCGCCTCGACAGGGCCGTCCCACTCCCGACGCCGGGGGGCGGGGTCGGGGGCGGGAGTGGAGGTAGGGGTGGGATCGGGGACAGAGGCGGGGGCGGGGTTACTCTGGGGCGTGGCCTCCGGCCGTGGCCGTGTCCTGTGTCTTCCCTTCCCGCTGTGGTGTCTCCGCCCGGCAGAGTCCCGCTGGCTGCGTTTCCGATTGCGGCGACGCTGGGCGCGTTCCAGCCGGCACTCCACTCGGTACACATCCTCCGCGGCCTGGGTCGTCCGGTCCAGCTGCAGCAGCAGTGAATCGAACGCAGGGAGGAGTCGCCTGAGCGTGGCTTCTGCCTCCGCCCTCTCCCGCCACGAAGCTCCGCCCACCGGGACCAGGCCGGGCTCCGCGCCCATGATGCACGGGCTGGAGGAGGCGGGTCGCCAGGCGTCCACACTGTCTGGGGTGGGTGGAGCCTCGGGCGTGTCCAGGGGTGGCAGGCACAGGGATTTGCAGTCGCTGGTGGAGGAGGAGCGGGATGGCGGCAGCTCCATGCCCTCGAAGCGCACCTTGTGCCGAAACTGCGGGAGGAACCGAGAGAGTCATCGCTGAGGAAATGTAGCATAGCTAAGCTAGCAGACAGTATAGTACAGGAAACTACAGCATAGCACAGCATAGCAACAGTAGAGTTAGAGAAGAGAGTAGTTCAATGCATGTGGGGATTTCATCCTCTTAGTTTCTTCACATCATTTAAAAAATTTGAGAATCTAGAGAAATCCCTGTATGCAACGGACAAGGCCAAAAACCAATACTGAATGGCCTAAATATGGCTATCCAGCAGCACAACATAAAAACCAACAAGAATCTGTAGTGAAAATCACTGCAGGGGTTCTAGAACACTTCTATAAACCACTGTCAGTGAACACAGTTTTTCCATAAATGCAAGTTAAAACTCTGCCAAGCAAAGATTAAACCATGTACAATCCAAAAACGCTGCTGTCTTCTCTGGGCCCGAGCTTATTTAAGATGGACTGAGGCAAAGTGGAAAACTGTTCAGTGGCCAATCAAAATGTGAAATTCTTTTTGGAAATTATGCATGCTGTGTCCTCTGGGCTGAGGAGGAGAGGGACAATCTGGTTTGTTAATGGCTAACAGTTAGAAAGCCAACATCCATGACAGTACGGGGGTGCATTAATGCTCGTGGCATGGGTAACTTGCACATCTTTGAAAACATCATTACTGCTGAAGGATATATATACAGGTTTTGGAGCAAAATACACTGCCATACAGATGTCTTTTTAAGGGAAGGTCTTGCTTACTTCAGCAAGACAATGCTAAACACCCCCATTCTACATGTATTACAACAATATGGCTCCGTAGTATAAGAGTCTGGGTGCTGAACCGGCCTGCCTGCAGTCCAGACCTGTCACCCACTGAAAATACTAGTGCAAAATGGTGATTGCAATCTCTCATAAATAATAAAGAAATCTCTTCTTGCCCTGCCCCTGCCCAGCCCACACACAGGAAGTGACACGTCTCATACCTCCTTGGCCCGGCTGAGCCCCATCCACATCTTCAGGCGTCGCAGGAAGAGCTCCACCATCTCGTAGTCCTGGGACTCGATGGCGGGACGGTAGAGCTCGGCGCGGGCCAGCCGATAGTTCCGCAGCAGCGCTGAGGTCACCAGCCACAGCAGCCAGAGCTGCAGCAGAGAGAAGCTGCCATGATAGGCCAGGCAGGAGCCCGAGCAGGCAGGGCCCGCCGGTCGCCAGGACAACAGGCCCCGCCCTGCCCCCAGCAGAGTCATTAATGCCGAGCTCACGCTGCCGTAGCCGTCCAATACTGAGTGGAAGAGCTGCACACAGAGAGAGAGAGATAGAGAGCGAGAGAGAGAAAGGGGGGAGGTTTGAGCTTTAACCCACCATCACTAAGACTACACGAAGATCAACAGTCACCGCAAGAGGTTGTAAACATTGAAGACATACTCGCGTTTGAACAAAGGGAGACGCGATAATGCTCACATCTCTTTTAAAAGCAAGGGCAAAATGAGCCTGGATGAAACTTTGCAATGACAACAACTGACAGCTCTGCAGCCCACATCCAGTATTGCGACATTTGCACCATATATGATTACAATGGTGGACCAACGGAAATACAAGTCCCCGCCATTCTCTTTTGTGATTGGTGGCTTGCTTTGAGACTGACATCGATGAGCTGCTCCAGATTTTAACTTTGGAAGCAGTCTTAAAAACGCGAGCGCTCGGCGTTAAAACACTGTTGACTAGATACGAGGTAAAAAGACCTGCGCCTGGCACCTTACCATTGATAAGTACTTTAAAAACGATGGGCCAAAAATCTAATACATCTCCTGTTTGTCGGATCCCAAAACCACGTGAAACATAAAATACATAAAACAGGATGCGTTCAAAACTGCAAATCCAACTAGAACTAGAAAAAAAGGTAAAATAAATGCTTCAAAAAGTAAGGAGGCAGAGAGACAGAGAGGATGATAGAGGGACAACTAGGGGTGGGTACCAAAACTCAGTATCACTGCAACACCAGTTCCCATGCGTATGGGATTGAATTGTGCGAGAGATTTTGGTCATCTACAGCTTCACTAACTTAAGATCTGTCTCTGACCCAGTCCACTCAGTCAGTGACTGCAGCCATTTTTGGAAAACTTGCCGACATAAATAAAACTTATGTTCCTTCTGTGGACTGATGACAACGGAGAAGGGACATCACTGACAAGACAGATGGTTCGCAAAATCCTCATTTCCCTCCATCTACATATCTTTGCCTGTGTCTTTGTCAACACCAGAAGAGCAAGAGCTGCCAGAAATATGTTTCTTATTAAAAAATCAAGTATGATAAATGACTCTTCTTCAGTTTTAATATATTTTTGTTGACAGCTGGATGAAGCAGTTTTGATGACCTGAGAAACTGAGATGCATATTATCCTCCTGTCACTTTGCATTCAGCACCATCTCCAAGACCCACCGTGCCATGAAGTCATCAAGAACACAAAAGCCCTTCAGACAGGCAGCTGAACCACCAAATGAGGAATGAAATCCACATCAGTACAGCCTAACAGACCCAATACTGAGTCCTAAATCCCTTCAGTTTTCTATTCCTACCCGCTCCGGAATCCAGAAATTAAAATGCTGAGTGAGTGTGTATGGATGGAGTGTCACTTAAAATAGTAATATCCTGCGGTGTTCTGGGTTTTTCAGAACTTTTAAAAGATTGCTTAGGAGCTTATATCCTGCAGGGGGCGCTGTCTGAAGCATATCCCTACTGGCTGGGATAAATGAATGCTAGTTTTAATTGGTACTTCCTGTTCTCTCATTGTCCATTCACTAAACCCTTAGGTGGTAACAGAGGCATATGTTGTACACGTGTGTGTTATATAGGCGTGAATAATAAAGGTGAGTGTGTATAAACAGGGTGCGCACTACTGGTGTTTGTTATATGTGCGCGAGAGTTGTATAGCTGGGTACCACAGGTGTATGTTCTATAATTGTGTGAGCTGAACAAGTGTGACTTGTACAGGTGTGTGCTCTGAACAGGTGTGCGCTAAATGTGTGTTATACAGGCGTGTGGTTTAGACGTGTGTAATACAGGCGTGTCCATACCAGGCGCCCGGTGTGTGCATACTAAAGTTGTATTATATACAGCACTTAACAAATTTATTAGACCACCACTCAATGTAAGGTTTATGCCACAACTGCCCTAAATTAACAGTGTTGGTAATTACCAAAATCATTTTTTATGTTTCTCTAATGGTTAATCTGTCAGTATGAGCAAGATCTTTAATTGAAATGATATTTTTAATGCTAAAATATAATTATTGTTGTTATCCACAAATTTTCGAGTTCACTGTTTTACAAAAAAGCTGAAAAAAATAGTTCAGCACATCAATATTTTTTGATTAAGATGCCAAATAACAGTTATTTACTTGCATTCCTGAACATAAAAATTAGTTTAGTGGCTGAATGCAAGAATGCAAGCTATTATCAAGGCCAAAGGAGGCCATATAAAATATTATTTTTTTTTTTTTTATGTGTGAATAAAGACTATTTATTTGTTTCAGTTTATTATTTGCCAAAGAAATAACAATATAATTTTTAGGTTTTAAACAAGTTTTTGACAAATTTCTAAAATATTTGTGTTTTCTTGTTTTTATGACAGGTGGTCTAATACATTTGTTAAACACTGTAGTTGTGTGCTTTAGACGTGTGTAACACAGGCGTGTCCGTACCAGGTGCCCGGCGTGTGCGTACGCCAGCAGCAGCACCAGCAGGACGCTGGCAGCCGCCAGCAGCTCCCAGGCCGAGCGGCGCAGGGCCCTCCCGAAAACTGCCCACTCCCGCAGGAACCGCAGCTGCTGTGCGGCCTGGAGACGCACGGAGAGGAAAGGGTTAAACTCTTCAAATGCCACAAACCCACGCCCTCTTGAACCCAGCACCTTGCACTGCGTGTGAGGAACCCGCCGTCAAAATAGCAGATGTTTTTCCAAACACCCCATAAAACTGTAATCACCAGCCCTGCTACAAGAGATCTACCGTCTAGTAGGTTTCCACTTTGATGCCAGCAAAGCTTGACTCAATGGCAAGAGATTTGCTTTGAGCAGCTCATTAATTGAATCAACTATGCCAACTGGGTGTTGGATTGCAAACCAGCAGGATGGTAGATCTCTAGACACAGGGTAGGTGACCACTGTCATAAATGTACTTAATGCACTTTTCAGTATGCTAGTGTTGGCTGACTCTGCTCCAGCGGAGCCACAAGGTGTGCTGGTCGCTGTTTTCACCAACCTATTTTAGATCCAGAAACCCAGTAAGGTAAATAGTGATATTTACGATGACATCACAAGTTATCACGCGGTTGGCAAAAAGGTTCATCTTGCGCCAAGTTTACTAGTAGATCTCCGTCTTTATTTGTATGTAATAGAAGATCTAAAATAGCGATGCCAGTCAGTTGTTGTGTTATAGGTTGCACTAACAAGTTCGCTAAGGGTTCAGGAATCATGTTTTTGAGGATTCTAAGCGAAGAACCAAAGAGGCTACTTGCCATGTTTCTTCGTGTTATATGATCACGCTTTCTGCCAACCGCCAAACTATGCATGCATGAATATGACGTCACTGTTTATAAGCAGAGAATATCGCTATTAATTGTGTAACGTACTGCTTTGATTGGGTTCTGGGTGACAATAGAAACCAGCAGATGAAGTGACTCTCCAGGATGAAGGTTGACCAACTGCTCGACTACGGGCTAAGACCGGTGGTCACCAACCCTGGTCTTGGAGATGGACCATCTGATAGGCTTTCACTCCAGCCTCGATTTGCTGCACCGGATTCAACTAATTAGCAGCTCAAAGCATGGGCTTTACTTCAGTTTGGAGTGAAAAACCTCAGGAAAGGTAGATTTCCAAGTACAGGGAGGGTAAAAATGGGCTTAGAATATGAAGACAGGAACATAAGACACTAATGACTTTTCTGAGGTGTGAAGGGTTGGCTGTCTCACTCTTTGTCACTGGATGTGAGGACAGGGCCTTCAAACATTTGCTAAGCCAGGCTTATTTTCAGGGAGAAGTGTTGGCTGTCAGACAGTATGCCCATGGAACAGGGGCAGGGAACTCTGCTCCAGCAGAACCATAGCCCTGGGCAGTTTAGATATCCAACATCAAATTCAAATGATGGTAGCTTGTCAAGGGCTTGATTATAAGGCAGTTATCTGACTCAGGTGTGTTAGAGAAGAGAGACGTCTAAAATATCCAGGGCTGTGGCTCTCCAGGAGCAGGGCCCCCTATCTCTGCCTTAGAACATGAAGTCAGTACCCAAATGCACTTGTTAAGCCAGGGTGTTTGCAGAGAGAAGGGTTGGCCGTCTCAGTCTATATCCTCAGGCTATGAAGACAGGACTCTAAAACACTTCGAGACCTTAGAATTACAGGGTTCAAACTAAATTTACAAAGTTTTGAGGAATTTGCTCGCAAAGTTTGGCCGCTCAGTGTACATTTGGGGAACTGGAACTTTGTAAATCTGATCTGAACCCAATTTAACAAATGAATTGAATACCCATACTTGATCATTCGATAGAACTATTTATTTCCAATTATGTGCAATATTTAAGTCAATTTTGACCAAAATGTCAGTTAGAACCCTGTAATTCTAAGGTCGCAAATTGCTAAGAAAGGCTTTTTGCAGCGATAATGCTTGGCTCTCTCACCCTGAGCACCAGCAGGAAGAGCAGCAGAGCAGTGATCTGGGAGAAGGCCCGGCTCAGCAGGGCCAGTGGGTAGAAGTCGGTGAAGGCGTGAGGTCGGCTCAGGAGCGCCTCCCACAGGCTGTCGGCCAGAGAGGACCGGCTGAGGTGCAGCGCGGCGGCACACAGCGACAGCACCAGGCTGCACGCACCCGCCACGCTCCACGGGCGCAGGAAGTGCCCGCACCCGTCCCTGCGCACGCTCAAAACTCCCCGAACCAGGAAGCACAGCACCAGCACCAGCAAGAACACCTGAGAGAGAGAGAGAGAGGGAGAGAGAGGGAGGAGGGAGAGAGAGAGGGAGAGATGGGGAGAAAGAGAGACAGAAAGAGGGAGGGTGGTGGGAGATTGAGAAAGGGAGGAAAGAAGGACAGAGGGATGAAGAGATAGAGAAAGGAAGGAGAGCAAGACAGAGGGAGGGTGGAAAAGAGAGCAAGAGGAGGGGAGAAGAGTGAAGCTCCATCATCATTATTTGCACTGGTAGTAATTTTTGTTCTCACTGCAGTACTATTAAGTGTCAGTCATTCAACATCTAGGTTGTGCCTGTAGTTTTATCTTTGGTTATTTGTTCATTTGTCATATTTTTTTTCTCCTTTATGCATTATAATCCAGTCAAACAATTTTATGTCTCAAGGGACTTTGTCATTTGTTTCATTGTGAACAATCAATGGCAATATGAATTTATCCTGATACTTACTTAACCTGAATTGAGAATAGGGCAAGGTAGGAAAAGCTTTCAATTTCGCCACTGCTGGTGACTAAGAGCGTAAAATGATGACGTGTCTTTTTTTTTTAGCTATGCCTCTCTACTGACCTATGTAAAAACTATGGACCAAATAATTGTGAAGCTTGAACTATGCACTCTGCCCACTTAGGCGAGACCCTTAGATCGAACATCTGAACATTTGTATTCTCCACACAGCTGCCAACGGTTGGCTGAGTCGTTCTGGTCAGAGTGTACGGGTTGCCATGGTGAATCGTTCCACTCTGCGGCTAACGGGTCAGCAGGGTTTTTCACAGCCTTATTATGGGGATTAGCAGGTCAGTTAGCCTGACAGCGACTGCGATCCGTTTGGTTTTCCTGCCGCAGACAACTAAATGCACGGCCTTCGTTTGTTTCCCTACTTTCAGAAGTAAAATTCTAGAAGTTACAGCAGCTGAGATGTACACAGCAAAATCTAAATCTTACTAAGCAGCAGCGTAAAATACTTCATTTCCCAGAAGCTTTTTTCTCAGAAGAAATTATGCTACTGAACGTGAGATCATTTTGATCATTTTTCTGATTATACAAATCAGGGTCGAATCATCGCAAAGACTAGCAGCTGACTAGTGGAGTCAGGTGGGTAAATACGCAGCTGGAACAAAAACCTGCCCCCGCTCGCCTAGCCAAGGCTGTATACTCCTGATCTACGGTTTGGACCGGGAGAGATGTAGCTGTCTCGGGGCTGTGGGTGCTGGGCTCCGTTACCGTAAGCAGCAGGAGCAGGTCCAGTCCGGCGCTCAGCCTGTGCAGGAAACAGGTCTTCAGGTCCAAGCTCCACAGCGCCCCCTGTGGGGAGGGGTACTCCAGCAGGAAGGTCAGCACTGCCAGCAGGTCTGTGTTTGTGTTGTAGAGGGAGAACTCCACGAACACTGCCCGGGTCCTGAACACACACACACACACACACACACACACAAAGAGAAATTTGGAATAGGACTTAGATTGGCGATTGAGTGGACTAGTGCCTTGGAAGCAAGGTAACTTAATTAGAGAATTGCTGCTTGACAAATGCCGCCCCCATATGCTGTTGGAATTATCACACTTCAATTGTGAGCTCACATGAACGGCAAAATCGAGTCATACTTACCACTTTTCATTACTCAGCAGAGGAAAAGTTGGATTTGTCCAAGATACCCAAGTTCCTGAGTTATGACGCTTAGAGGAGCTGTGTTACGATTACTGCACATGCTTACATCTTTGAATGAAATAAATCTGCTCAACTGCAAGTCAAGCAATCTAGAAGGTATTTTTCTTCTTCTGTGATTTCTGGCGACGGCAACCAGCTTACATTCTTCATATCCCTTGGCTTAAGCTTAAAATAGCATTTTGAATCCTTGAGTTTTCATAGAAACTCCTTAATATGAAAAGTATAATGCCAAAGTAACTAAAATGTATAAATACAATGCAAAACAAAGACGGATAAGCAAGGATGGAATCAGATTATGACTTGCAGTCAAGCAGATTCACTTTCTTGGGGTGTAGGTTCTGGGTATGCACAGTGACACAGCTCCCATGAGGGGTATGTTGTAAAACTGCTATAGTTATCTGTGATAATCATTTTCATGTATTTAGTTGTCACACGTTTCTCAACACACACACACTCGCTAGCCTTGCAAGCTATCTTTTTTGAGCTCAAAAGGAGACAAAAAATCTTCCACTGCAATCGTTTTCTCTCATCCATTTCCGACCTACAGCATTTGAATGCTTGATGTGTGGTACTGGCGTCCTCCAAACTGGGGAACGTGGAGGGTTCGGAGGAGTGCAGGACGGCAGCATCAGTCTGGTATTTAAGTAACTTTACTGAAACACTCGCTGCATACTCACAGGGAGTCCAGCCAATGGTGTCGCTCCAGGTTCCGGATCACGGCCTCCGACGCCCCAACAGACCGGTGCAGGTCCTGGATGTAGCCCCCGCTGCCGTAGATGGAGGTTTGTCCCCAATGCCACGCCCTGCAGGCAAGAGGAAAGGCCAGGAGGAGAGAGGGGGGAGAGACCTCAGCAACTAGGCCCTGAGAGCAAAGCCCTTTAATGAAATGAGAACAGAGCCTGCTCACCCCATCAACTGGCATTGACTTTTGTGTTTTTTCATACATTCATGAGCTATGTTAACCCTGCATATATTTTGTACCATGCAATGCAATCTTTATAGGCTTTCTGGTCATCTTCTCCTCTCCCCATCCCCATTTTTATCCTCTCATTTCTTCAGTTCCTTCCTTCCCTTCCCCACACTTATCTGCAGAGCTGACCTCACACCCTTGGGTTCTCCCTTTTCTGAGCTGGGTTTTGCACGAGGTTTCCTCCCACTACAGTAGTGTGCAGTGATGTATAATTATACATCACCACTTTCATCTAAAAGGGGTCCTAATATATTACTTCTCTATAATTTTTTGCTAAAAATGTATTGAAAAATACTATTGTAGGCAATGAGAACAAAAAAAAAAATCCCACAAGTATACTGAGGTACAAATATGGCTAATAAACAAAAACACTGAAAACATTTTTTTTTTTTTACAGTTGAAAGGTGTTGCAAATTTAATTTTTTTGGTGAAGGCTCATTCCATGATCATTGATCTTCTAAAAACTTGAAAACTTGAACAGTTTAAACTGGTTTGAGACAACACTATTCTGCAAAATTACCTCTGATGGTCTGTTGTTCCAGTATATAAGGTGACAGGAACTTTGAGCAGTGTGACAGTGTTAAACATGATGGCGTGATGGAGGGGGCTCTCTGAGATTGTTCATAGCCACATTGTGGTCGTATATGATGCTGAAGATGTTAAATGCTGCCATGGCACTGCAAGAAACACCATCTAGCATTTCAAAGAGACCAGTTCGCTGAAAACTAGTGGCAATAGAGGTGCAAAACGAAACTCCAACAACTACGCGATGATATCAATAGTGCCAGAAGAGAACAGATGAAAGTATCGATCCATTTCCAGACTTCTGTGCAAAAAATGTCTGATTGTTGTTTTTTTGCTGCCAAGAGCTGGCAACATAAAAAAAAGACTTGAGTTTGCTGAAAAATTGAAGGATTGGACACCAATGGACTGGGAACAAGTCCTTTGGACCAATTAATCAAAATTCAAAATTTTCTCACCCAAACGCATAATTTACGTGCGCCGTAGAGTTGGAGTGCATTTCAAAAATTGATGGAATCACGGATCAAAAGAAGTATCACAGCATCCTTGTGAGGCGCACACTGCCATCTGGAACGAGACTGATTGGTCTGGGATTTTATTTTCAACAAGATAATGACCCTAAACACACTTTTAAGTCACGCAAGAATTATCTCAGTCAGAAAGAAACATCTGGTGACATAAAAGTTACGACTTGGCCTGCTCAAAGCCCGACCCTTAATCCGATTGAGCAAATCAGTTGTCACACTGAAAAAAATCTCTTAGGAATGAACTTCAAGCCATATGGAATGGTTTAGCGAGTGAGGAAATAAAAAAAATGTGAAAACTATGCCTGAAAGATTAAATTCTGTCATCAAAGCAAAGAGAGGCCACACTAGACATTAACTTATTCTCTCAAAAAGACATTATTATTTTTGTTTTTACTGTATCCTGTAATTGGTTTACTTATTTTCATCTATACCATCCAATATTACATGAAATGAATGCTTGAATATTACTCGGTTTTATATTTATCTTAATTTTGTTAAGTGTATAATCATTACTGCACACTACAGTGTATTGAGCAGGTATCAATCCCTTCTGAGCAGTGTGGGTTAAGGGCCTTTCTCAAGGGCCCAACAGCTGCACTGATCATACACTGGGGCTAAAACCAACAACCTTCTGTGTCCCCACAGCACACACACACTTTTGTCATGCTAGAGGACCTATGACTTGTAGGGGAGCCTCTTAATTATGTAAAAATACAGCATTAATATTAACCCTTTCCCTCCCCAATTTCCACAGAGACATTTAATCTCAAGCTTTACCTGTTGTAAACTAGTGCACAGAACACTTTTGAGTTGAAATTAAAGTAGTTTGTGAGTGTTTCAACATAGTTAAAAACCTTCAAAATACACGTAGGTCACTTGCCCAATCAGCCTGCAACCATAGAAACATAATGTCCTGCTAATCAAAAAAAAAAAAAAAAACCTCAAAATTTTCACTCAGTCACATAAAACCTGCACAGAATTTTTACTATGCCCCAAATCAATTTTTTCAAGCTAATCCTAAGGCATTGCAATTCAGAAATGTCTTGAAACCAATCGTCGGTTGATTAATACTGCTGAGTACTTCAGCCCTAAATGCGTTTGAAAAATCTTGAAATTTTGTGCAATAATTGAAAACTCACAAGTTCACAAACCTAAGCAATGTTTCACTGTATATCAACATACAGGGAACCCCTGCTTGCTAAGACCACTTTTGAGTTTTGAGTATTTTTTTGACCAAATGAAGAGGGTCCCTGGAGAGAAAGGGTTAATAATGTCAGGTCAGGAGCAACAGAATCAAATCCAGCTCAGAGCCATAACAAAGGCTGGCCTGGCACTGGGCTGGCACACGAAGAGAACGAGGGACTCCTTCAAGGATCAATGTCACCAGCCTCATTTCTGTCACTCACTGAGGCTAACTGCATGTGACGTTCATTCGCACTGAATGTCACTGACTCTAACCTTCTAAGAAAATTAATGGCGGTAATTCGTCTCGGTGCTCACAAATACATCGCTCTTTTGTCCCTCTCACCCAACTTTTCCGAAACAGGGAGCCTCATAATTATCCCAGGGGAAGTGCCATCGGAGGCAAGACAGCTGTGAACCAGGCGTGTTTAGACAAGCTTTAATTAGACCTTCACAAAGTAAATCAAATGAGACCGCGAGTGTCGATACGAGAAAGTAATCCCTGAAGGCGGACGCAGATGAACAGACCCAATTTAGTTTCGGTTCAGATAAGAAAGAAAAAAAAGAATCAAATCATATCTCGCCTCACTGTTGTCATGGAGTCACTGAGTGAAAAATAGTTCTGCACTTCAGCGGTTTAACAGACCGGTTCTGATTCAGCCAAGATAACTTTACTTCCATCGGTCTCTGGCAAAACACACGGCCTTGGGACAATCACACACACAGAAAAAGACATGCGCACACACTCACAAATGCAAATGCAGGCATGGATACACATGCAATGCACATACACGCACACACACACACACACACGCACGCACGCACGCACGCACACACTCATGTCCACATGCGCACACACTCTCCCATGTGCGGGCACACATGCACACAGGCACACACACAGAAAAAGACACGCACACACACTTACAAATGCAAATGCAGGCATGGATGCACATGCACACACACATGAACACAAACATGTTAACACACACACACACACACACGCACACGCACACTCATGTCCACATATGCACACACTCTCCCACATACACGCACACACGCACACACACACACACACACACACACACACACACACACACATATCCATATGCACACATACTCATTCGTCCATATGCACAAGCACAAACACACATGCACACACGCCCTCTTACACTTACCCAGGGGCATCAGCTAGCTGGGCAGTCCAGTTCTGGGTGCGGTTGGATTCCAGCCCTGTCCAGCCCAGACCCAGAGTTCTGTTCCTCAGGACGGAGCCAAACTGCCCACTTCCAACCCAAGAGAAGCCTACCATAGAAGAAGAACGTGGAAGTAAAAATCACTGAATAAACAGCAGTGGCATTCACACAGCAATGCCGGTGGGGTTGGAGGTATAGAAATGCAGGAATGAACAGCTGCCCCCCAGTTCTCACCATGGCTGCCGCGGATTTGGCGCAGTCGGGGTCCCACCAGGAGCAGGCAGCCCGTCTCACGCATCAGAACCTGACTGTCCAGCAGGAGGGGCAGTAGAGACCGGGACAGCCATGCCCACACCTCTTCACGCCTGCACGCAGAGACACCGATCACATCAGCCTCATCTGCATTCGACTCGCTAGGCCTGGCCTACACAGGTACACTGGTTACATCAATTCTATCTGCGCTCAACTTGCCTGGCCTGGGCACATAGGTGTAATGGTTAAATCAAACATGTCTGCACTCAATTGGGCACGCCCAGCAGCAAGCACATCTCATCCATCTGCCCGAAACTAGTTAAGAAATGAACTTCATCAATCTGCAGATGTCCCCAAACAAATGAGAGGCAGTTTCATTATTGAGTCATCTTGATAAACATATGGTGTTTTTTGCACAACCACTTGTTGCAGTAGCTGAGGAAAAAATTAAAATGACAAGGATGACATTAGTCTCCAAGTATTAGGACACATTAACTTTCCCAGTTTGGGGGAGCATTAGAGAGAGATCATCACATTATTCACCCACTTTTTTCAGTTAAAAAAGTTAGCTTTCATTTAGATGCCCAGCATCTCATTCACCAGAGGATGTTAATGTCAAAATAATAAGATGACAGAGATGAAAACATAAGACTGAAAGAACTACAAATCCCACAAATGAGAAGAATCGGCATTTCAACAGCTGACAGTCCAACAGTGAGGAAGATTATGCTTTAGGGGACTACAATGATTTATTACTTATTTATACAAATCATCATTTATCATAGAATCAGCCTGTTGGAGACGCAAATAACAAGAATAGTTGGGCGTACAGCCAGAGTGGTGCGACAGTTTAATCCTCAAAACACGATTAATTTCTTCCCCAAAAAAATGCACAGGCAATGCATTTTTCTTCGTCTATTTTTCTCCCTGTGAGCTGATTGCTTCAGTCATTGTGTAATTTGGGACAACAGAGAAATATTCTGAGGAGAAATCAGACACAGGTCACAGGGGAGGACACAGACTCCGCAGATGAACTGCGCATGACCCTGGCTCCAAATTTCACTTCTGTGCGCCAAAACGCTTTCACCTAAGTCCTAAGAAAGTTAAAAACTTCACTTCGCAGTGACTTGGACCAGAGTTTTCAATGAGTGTCTGTTTTCAAGAAGCCCTTGAGAAGCTATCAGTTGGAAGTCAATTTGGTGCTGTGGTTTTTCTCGGTGGCCGTACCTGGTGATGCGGCTGAAGCCAGGCATGAGGCGATGGCGCAGCTGACTGTGCAGCTGCAAACTGTGGGCGTCCCGGCTGGAGTCTGCGCAGCACATCAGCAGCACCACCAGCAGGAACAGCATGTACAGCAGGAAGTTCTGTCGCCAACACAAAACAGGGGGCAGACAGTGTTACTGTGTGCGCGCGTGTGTGTGTGTGTGTGTGTGTATTTGTCTGTCTGTGCCTGTGTGTGTGTGAGGGTGTGCGTATGTGTGAGTGCGTGTGTGTGTGTGTGTGTATGTGTGTGTAAGTGTGTCTGTGTGCGTGTGAGAATGTGTGTGTGCGCACGCTTTTGTGCATGCATGTATGTGCATGTGTGTGCATTTGTGCGTGCGTGTGTGTGTGTGTGTATTTGTGCGTGTGTGTGTGTGTGTGTGTGTGTGTGTGGGTGTATGTGCGGACGCATTCATTCCAACCTTGAGCAAGGAGTGCCGCATGTGTATAAGAATGCAGTGTATAAGTGCAGTGTGTCTATAGTGTATAAAAGACTCTCACCAACCTACAGCATTGAGTACACCAAGTGTGTAAGTGTGCAGTGTGCATATAGTGTACATGACTCTCTCCCACCTTCAGCATGGAGTGCAGTAAGTGCACTTTGCGGGCCTCTTCACGGGCCTGGAACAGGGCGAACCCCTGTGGGGGCCGGACCCTGGGGATGCGCTGGGAGACGTGCTCCACACGGGGACTCTCCACCAGCACGTCCTGCTCCTCCGGCCGGAGCCTCCGCACCACCAGCGCAAAGTAAAGGCCCTCGAGCAGCACCTGCACACAGGAGGGGACAACAGTCATACGTTGCAAAGGTATCCCTACGCCTGTACTGACAGAGCACTCACTAGAAAAACCTGTATTTCTTTGCCTGTACAGATCACTCACTATAGAGCCCGGTATCCCTTCACCTGTGCAGATCACACACTACAGAGCCCTGTATCCCTCTGCCTGTGCAGATCACACACTATAGAGCCCTGTATCCCTTCACCTGTGCAGATCACACACTGTAGAGCTCTGTATCCCTTCACGTGTGCAGATCACACACTAGAGAGCCCTGTATCCCTCCGCCTGTACAGATCACACACTAAAAAGCCCTGTATCCCTCCCCAGGCTTGTACCTTGAGAGGCTCCAGCAGGCAGAAGGAGGCCAGGAAGCTGCTGATGACGGAGATGAGCCACATCAGTGCCACCCTCTCGCTGAAGCTCAGCCCCAGCCACACTGCCAGGCCGCTGGTTAGCGCCAGCACCGCCCAGCTGCCCACCAGCGCCGCCTGACCACACCAGGCAGGAAACCGCCGCTGCCGGCACACGTCCGCCATCACTAACGGAAAGAGGAGGGGAGGGGGGGGCAAAGAAGGAGAGAGAATTTGTGATTAAGTCTTGATTTGAAGGTGTTTTTCCGGTGTTTTCCACTATTTATTTAAAGGAGCTGTGTCACGTTTACTGTGCCTGCTCACAATTCTGAATGATGTAAATCCACTCACCAGCAAGTCAAAACCGAGAAGATATTTGTCTTCTTCTATGATTGCTGGTGATGGCAACTAATGTACATTCTTCGTACCCCTTGGCTAAAGCTTAAAATAGCGCTTTGAATCCTCAAATTTCCATAGAAAGCTCCTTAATATAAAAATAGTGGCAAAGCCACTGCACCCACTTAACCTATCGCAACATGGCCAAACTCAAACTTGGCCTCGAATTTCATCCCATATACATGCATATAAAATATGAAAAGGATCCATCAAAAACTGCAGGCGCCAGAGAGCTGACAAGGCAAAAAAAAATTTCGGACACACGGACAGACGCACGGACGCACGACAGACCACCACAAAGGCATCTAACCACAGCATAAGCCCGATTGGGCTAAAGGCCAAATGGGCTACAAGGCATAATGCCGCAGTAACTAAAATATATAAAAATAATGCAAAACGAAGACGGACTGGCAAGGATGGAATCAAATAATGACTTGCAGTCAAGCAGATTCACTTTCTTCGGATGTAAGGTCTGAGCATGTGCAGTAATCATGACGCAGCTCCTTTGATTCGCAAATAATACTCTCCATGAAACAGAAGTACGATAGAGGCCATGACAGAGAGAGAGCTCTGCTGTAGTCCATATGAAAGACAAGACGAGCCCGTCTCAGTGTGTCCAGGTGGGCTCTCTCTCACCTGTGCGGGAGGTGAAGGCAGTTTTGGGGGGCTCTCTCCTCACGACCCCGGGGGGAAGCGGCTCGTTCAGCTTCTGGAGGAGAATCACCTCCGTCTTATCCCCGAAAATACTGGACCTGCACATCGAGACGGGGAACAGCTGTCACGTGTTTATCCTGAGGCGCCCCAGAGCCGAGCCTCTGGTACCACAATCAGTGCTCCAATCAATTTAGCGCCCATTCAGTTAGCACAATCAGAACAGCAGCGAATTTGCCCACTCAGGACATCAGTGGACATCAGCTTCACAGAAATAACACCAGGTAATTTTCTAAATTATTCAAAAATCTGTGAATTTGCATGTCCAATGTGTGGTATTCAGTAATTAAGAAAATATTAATAATCAGAATATTATAATATCAGAGGATAATATGCAAATAATGCAAATCTTCAAATAGAAGATCAGGGAATATGCACAATTAGATCACTAAACTGAGCAGGCATCAAATATGTACAAGAGAACCATCAGTGACCGTGTAGCGCATTTGCCTGTTGAGGCATCTGTCTAAGGTGGCAGCAGTAGCTTTTACACAGATTCATCAAAAAGGCCGTATTCACTGCTCTCCAAGCAGTGATTGAAGCTCAAAGGCTGAAGACAGGTTGTCAGTGAATGGCTTCTCTCGAAATGACCAAAAGAAAGTTCCACCCAAGTCTGTGCGGTAAAATCCACCAAGAGATCAATTTTTGGGTTACATTCCAACTGTGGAATTCTACTAGTATCCTGAATGAACTTCATCTTCGAAAATATGCTCAGCTGAAAAACTTTGAGGAGATAGACAATGTTATTGCCTTCATCCCAACCCCTAGTGGTCCATTATCAGTGTGTCTCTAGACTGGGCAGAACTTCTGCCTTGTTAAAGGAGACCAATAACCGCTAACCCTAAAGTCTGCTGGAGCCTGTGAGGCTCCGTATCTAAGACGGCGCCCCCCTCAGGACACACTCACAGGTCGGCCATCTCGCTGTCCGTCTGTGAGAAGAACTGCTGCGGGTCACAGAGGCGAGAAACCTGGAGCTGCCCGTCAGCCAGGATCCGCTTAATCAGGTCTTCATCTGAGAGAGAGGGAGAGAGGAGAGAGGATTAATGAAGGATAGAGGGAGAGAAGCAGCGGAGGAGTACAACAGGAGGAGAGGAAGAGAGAGAAGGGGCTGATTAAATCACAAGGTTGACGTTTGAAATCCCTCAGCAGCTTGGCGGCTTCCAGCCTGCATTACATCAGAAAATGTCTGGCATTGTGATCGGCTAATCTGTAAGCAACTCGGCCATCCAGAGTACAGTGATCAGTAGTCTGCTACAGAGAGTCTGAGAGAACCTGGAGACAGATAAAAAAGAGACAGAGAGAGAGAGAGAGATGGAGAGAGATTGAGTGAGGCTGAGAGACTATGAGAGAGAAAGAGAAGGAGAGAGAGAGAGAAAGAGATAGAAAGAGTGAGAGATGAGAGACTGACTGAGACCGAGAGAGCGACATACAGAGGGCAAAAGATGCTCAGACCTCCCAGTCGGCTTCAAATTCAAATGAGAAAAAACAACTCGTTGCCAAAGCATGGAATTACAACCAGGTGCAAGCGTGTGCAAAAAACCAATGATCTATTACCCCAGAATCCAAAAACAAGGCCCTGAGTTCTGCGAACTTTGACCCTACTGTCTGTGCAGATTAACATTAATGGGTACAAGACTGCAGCTCCATCCCAGAGAGTCTGTTTTGGACCCGATCTGGCTCTGCACAGCATGCAGCGATTGTCCTAGCACTCCGACCTTGCACTTGCTGCCGCATTCAGTCGTATGGAATCTTACCTGCAGCATTTTCAATTTTTAGAATGGCCAAATTCTAAATAAACAAATGCATCCAGAAACAAATAAGTCTAAATCTTGAGGCTAACTACAATGGTTTGAGTAAGTGTGCGCAGGCATGTGTGCGCATACAAGGGTGTGTGAGTTTGTGTGAGTATGTGTGTGAGTTGATGTGTGTGTGTTGAAGTGCGTATGTGCATTTGTGTCAGTGTGTTATGAGCACCGGTGTGTGAGTAGTGCAATGCAGCGCAGTTATGCCACAGCAGGGGGCGCTGCTGTACCTGAGGAGGTGAAGTACTTGTTCCTGTGGGCGTAACCTCCAGCCTCCTCTTCCTCGGGGCTCAGGGCCATGTCCACCCCCAGATGCCGGCTTCCCTGACCCCTCTTCAGCCGGGGCAGTGCCCCCCCGACCACGGCTGGGTCGCTCAGGAGGTCCGGCCAGTTCCCCACTCGCTCCCGGTCCGCTACGCCCCACCTCTGCAGGCTACTGCAAAAGAAGAAGAGTGAGAGGTGTAGGGGGTAAGGGGTTGGCTTCAACAGACACTACTGTACTATATAAACACACAGGTCTGCTGAATGTATTACTAGCGGCTACCGCTAGTGAACCCAGAGGGTATATACTCCACGCAGTTCTGCTAGCTTATTAACCCTTAAAGTGCAAATCACTGCTATAGTCACGCACGGCACAAAATATACAAAACAAAATTTCAGATTTCAACCTTCAAAATGTCAATTTTGTCAATGGTTAGTTGGCAAATTAGTTGGCAATGACCTTCAGAACGGTTCACAGGTACCTGCGAGTCCTTCTGAAGGTCATTTGTCAACTACATAATGAATGATTAACTTTTGGAGCGAGTAAAAATTAAGCACTTTAAAGGTTAAGACAGCTCTACTAAACAACATATGCATAACCTACTTAACGCATCTATACTTCTGTGCTCAACGGTATATCACATGACCACTGTTACATATTGCATAGCACATAGGATATACAATAGGACTGCTATGACAAACGCAGCTGAACACAACGGGTTACAGAGTTAGCTATGCAGCTTGTATCCTGTTCCATCTTCATAATGTAGATGAGACCTTGAACACTGGGAGAACACAAGAGATTTCTTTATACTTCATTTCCATTCTTTATACTTCACTTCCTCCCCTGCAGTCACGACACTGCAGAACTAGTAGCGAAGCATCAAATGAATTAAACTAAAACTTAAAAGAGAATTGATGAGCTGTAAAAGAAACTACAAAGAAACATTAGCAAGGAAAAATAAAAGACCTAAACTGATAACTGATGTTTTAACTTGAAAGAGGAACACCATCCATTTCAAGTTGAGTTTTAAAGTGCAACAAAGATGAGCTTAAGATGTAAAAACATTACATTCCTGCCTCGAACAAAAGCAAATGGAGCAAGCATACAATGAATGTCAATTTGGCTCACCTCCTTTTAAAACTCAAATAAAAATCTAGACACAAGCTCATTCAAATTCATGCATTACTCTGCAGGAAACCTCTTCCTGTACTTAAGGGCCTAACCTCGTAAAGCGTAGGCTGTTTTTCTAAGTTTCTGCCCTGGAACTCTACTGCTTTCAATTACCAGATGTTTACTCCAAAAGGCAAAGATTTGTGGCAAATTTTGTACACAAGCAGTCAATGCGGTTATTATTTTTATTTATTTATTTATTTTTTAAAATAAATTTGGCATCTCCAATCCCACCCGAATCTGGAATGCCCAGTTAGGGAACTAAGTACAAGGCTTGCTCGTATGCGACCCCATGCTGCCAACTTGGGAGAGCGAAGACAGTTTGCAGCTATCCTCCGAAGCACGCGTCTGTCAGCCACTGCTTCTTTACACTCATTGGTGGAAACTTCAGAAGTTCAGAACGAGGGCGGAGGATACCCGAACGTGAACAAGCGCCCGGCTGGCCAACAGGACGTGCTTGTGCAACAAACAAAGGAACCATTTTTATATTACCCTCCCCGGCAGACCCATCCCAATTTGCATCCCTGTAGCGCAATGGCCAATTGTGCGCTACTCTGAAAAAGCTGCCGACCACTGCCGGTTGGTACCAATGAGGCTCGATCCCGCGCCGTGATAGTCACTTCTGCTCTGCAATGCGCTGCTTTAACCCACTGAGCTATCCGGCAGCTAAATGCTGTTATTTTAAGTTAACATCATATTTGACTTGTCAGCAAAGCTTTCCTAATCACAATGAAAGCAAACAGATAAGAGCAAAATGAGATTTTTACTGCCGCTTCGACAACAGCAAGAGGACCTAACTGGCCAAAGTGGTAGCGATTCTCCTGACATAATGTATACTATTCCAGAGCTCAGTACTTTCATTAAGTGCAGTGCTATTTAAAAGAAAAATGGCCACCGAATCATTACACTCTAGGTGTATTCCTCCTGTGCAGCCATATTTGTTTACCATGCACTATCTTTTCCAACTGCCCGCTAATGTTGGCTGGCATTCATGATAAACCAAAAAACTATTTAAATATGTCTTTGAAAGTTACCAAAGAGTTAGGTGGCATTCACTGTCTTGGATAAGCATCAGAACAGCAGTGACAGTAACATAAGGATTAGAATCTCCAGTCAAACATTTTAAATCGCATATGGTATTTGTGAATGAGCGAGTCACAGAGGAGGTCGTTACAGTCAGGGCGAGCTTACCTCTTGGTGGAGGGAGTGGGCAGGTCGACGTTGGTCTCCTCAGAGCATGTCTGGAGAGAGACAGACAGGGAGGGGTTACTGATTGTCGTCCGGTTAGCGTTCGTTATGCGAGCGAGCGCCATCGTGTTCTCCGAGACGCCGTCACACACCTCTCCCGGAACGCTGTTGAATATGAGGAAGGAGCCGCCATTCAAGGAGCTGTCCAGGAAGTCGTCGATTTCCAGAGACTCCTGATCTACCTGAGGAGGTAGCTGCTCCACAGACACCTGGATGCATATACACACACACACACACACACACACACACAAAAAACACAAAAGGCAAGAAACTTAGAGGAAATATTTCAGAACAACGGAAAAAAATGATTAAAGAGGGAGCACAGTATGTACTAAGTAAAGTAAATGACATTTTTCACAGGGGTAATGTAAAGTAGCAGAGAAACCTACTGGACACAGGGTTGTGATATAAGGAGAGTAACAGAGATGACTATTCAGCCCAGGAGTGTAATATAAAGTGAGCCACAGAGATGACCATTGGGAATGGGAGCGTAATATAAAGTGAGTAATAGGGATGACAATTGGGCACAGCGGTGTAATATAAACCAAGTGACAAAGATGAAGATTTGGAACAAGAGTGTACTATAAAGTGAGAAACAGAGATGATGACTAGGCACAAGAGTATAATAAAAAGTGAGTAACAAAGGACGATAGGGAATGGGAGTGTAATATAAAGTGAGTAACAGAGATGACAATTAGATACAGGGGTGTAATATAAAGTAGGTAATAGAGGTGACCATTGAGCACAAGGGTGTTACATAATGTGGGTAATAGCGGTGACTATTGAGCACAAGGGTCTAGTATAAACTGAATAACAAAAGTGACTGCTTGTACTGGGGTGTAGTGAGGCGCAATAAACAGTTATATACTGTAACTTTTATTAGTCAGCCCTCGATGTACTATATTATTAGTCACGGAGAGCATGGCAGAAAAACAGGGCGGTAAGCGTCTAACCTTGCTACGAGCCATCCTGAACAGCAACAGCAGCAGCAGGTACAGCGGGTACACCACCGTGCAGCTGACCAGCCCCACGGCTAATGTCTCCCCGCTAACCGCCGCCAGTCTGGACACTGCTACTGGGCTGCAAACACAAGCAATAGCGGGTAAGACCAGGTATCTCTTTACATCACCCGCCAAAAACACAATCATATCGAGGGTTTGGAGCGCGATGGTGATATGTCCAAATTTTGTGATTTTGAGGTTTTCACCTTCTGTCACAGCTGTCTATCAGCTAATTCTTGGAGCACAATAACCAAATGTCCATCTGCTTTCGTTTTAAGCAGAGTTCACATTTTCATTCTGTGGTAAGTCCAACAAAATCTGCTTAAATGAATTAAACATTGATATTTTGATGAATTGATATTAATTGCATCAGATAATCGTCTGTCTTCCATTGCAAACAAACTTAACTTCAACCTATCACCATTGTGTTATGTCACATCAAGTGTCCATTTTTGGCAATTTTGGCCATGATGTCACAGTATCACACTTATGAAAACTTATGTGTTCAACACACCTCTGGACCATGCAGCAAAAGAGTGACTGATATAACAGGAGTCATCAGGAGATGGCGTATCCCCCGGCCCCACACACTGAACGAATGAAAATGCCACCTGCTTTGGAAAGACCATACCCCCTAAAATTCTAAATTCAAAATGTTTCCATGGAAACCACAAAAAATACAAAATTCATCAACTTCGGATTAGCAAAAGGCACCACTTCAGGTCATGATTAATGTGCGCACCATGTTTTGTTAAAAAATATTGAACGGTTTTCAAGTTGTGCTCCGGAAACCGAATGTTCACAGACAGACAGGCAGATGGACGGACGGACAGACAACAGCACCCATGACTAAATCCCCCCGCATTATATGCCGGGGGATAATAAAAATAATATAAAATACCTGATTTAGTAGAACACTTGCAAACTTAAAAATCCATTTTCTCAAAACTTCTAAAATGGACATAACTATTGTGCTCTGACCCCATCTCAGCACCATCTCACTCACTGAGTAACTCACTTACTGCACTGACTCACAGACTGATTCATTTACTGTCTCACTAATTCACCGACCAATGCATTCACTTCATGATCTACTCACTCCCTAAAGCATCCACTCACTGATTCATTCACTCACTCACCCACTCACTCACTCACGCACTATATAAATAGCCGATTCATTCACTGATGTACTCACAAGGATTCCCTTATTAACTCACTAACTCACTCTCAAACCCACTGAGTAAGACTCTCACTCACTCAGTCACAACACAGCAAGCAATCTGTCAGCATTTGGCATTAAGTTTCACTAAGAACTTCACTTTTTGATGAAACTGCTACATCCACCCTTACTCTTTCAAACTCAGCTGCATACTCAGACATATTTATACATTTTCTGTTTATTCACATTCACGTCAGCAGTGTTGTATTCCAATATCGCACTGTTTATTTTACCACATGCAATAAGGACGTATGAAATGTAAGAAACAGGCGATTCAGCACATGAAGCCTGGCCTTGAATAGCCTGGCTGCATCTGCTTCCAATGTCCTTACTTACACAACTACATTACATAACATTCATGGTATTGAATTACAGGGCAAAATAGCTTCAAACTGTAAGATGCTTCTCCTGCATATTATACAGCAAAAACAATCTGAAATACCAAAAGGGAGAAAATCCAGGGGCCAAAAAGACAAAGTCCAGCCATGCGTTTGTTCCTTCTAGCAACTGAAGAACTGTGCCGATTAGCAAACTCTGGTTTTTGTACCAAAACCCTGGCAAGGAACTTTTATTTCCAAACTTGGATTTCCAACCTCTGATTAATTAATTATTACTAAACGGAAACCCTAGAATGGACAGCAATTCAGCTAAACTCTTCCCAACATCTCAACCTCACGTTCGGTGAAGACAGATTTTTACAATTCATTCAGACATTACGGAATTAAGGTATTATGTACATAAATTTATCCTCTGAAAATAAGATTAATTAAAAAAATTGAGGACATATCAATTTACACTGTCTTCCCCTGGAGCCTCACATAATATATTTTTAAGCTTTGTCAGTCAGTCTCACTGCAGTATTTTTAGGGTGGCCTACTGGCATTGACCGCCCCAGCTCGCTCATCTGATTGTCCATACCTCCTGGCCCCATCGACCACGGTGGCGTACCACACTGCATTGGCCAGCAGGGAGAGGTGCAGCAGCACAGCACAGCAGGTTGCCCTCTGCAGGCGGGTGAAGGGACTGCGCGGTGGCCGGTCCCACAGGGACAACCAGATGTGGCTCTCAGAAACGGAGCGCTGGAGCTCCCAGGAGAGGAGCCGCGGCAACCGCCGAATATCACCCTCCGCTGAGAGAAGGAGGGAGAGAGAGAGAGAGAGAGAGAGAGAGAGAGGAGGGAGGGAGGGAGAGAGAGGGAGGGGGATAGGAGAGAGATGGAAGGGGAGGGGGAGGGAGAGAGAGGGGTGAGGAAGAGAGAAGGACAGGAAGAGCAAGAAAGAGAGGTGGGTGAGACGAAGAGTGGGAAAAAGGAATGAGGGGGATGACAGAGAGGGGAGGGAGAGCGTATTATCCACCTTCATTTTGACAAAAAGATCAACAAAACAGACACCAAAAACTGTAAAACAAAAAAAAAAAAGCTTCCCAACACCACAGACTAAACAATAACTGAGAGGTTCAGAGACCATAAAACCTTTCACTTGAGGGCTTGTGCAGTCAGGGCATTAATATGACAAAATAAACATTACTCAATAGAATTAGCACACAGTCGCAGGCTTGATGGATATCAGTGAGCCCGTAAAGGAATGTTTGATAGAACTTACCAGAAGCTTCCACCTCTATCTCCACCCTTCCGTCCGTCTTCTCGTTGTCAACAGATAGCCACTCCTCCACCAGGAAGTAATAGGAGCTGCCAGTCTGAAGGTCCTTCACCAGCACATACTGCAGTCTCCAGGCTGGACTGAGGCCTGCAGGTGGGGGGACAGGGACCATATTGTCTGGCCCTGGATAAAGCTGGGAAACTGACTCGACACTAGACATACCCACCTATCCACACACAGCACAGTGCTCTCAATTCACCTCCTTACAAATCCCATCAATATGACGCTTTCCTTATCAACTGGGTGCTTCTTACCCACAACAGGGTCGATCATTATGTCCCTCTCTCCCAAAACAACCCAATTCCTGTGACACCTTCCCCCAACCAACCCAAAAATATGTTCCTCTTTCCCTAACAGAACTCATCAAAGTGACCCTTTCCCCCAACAAGACCCAACTTTGAGTCCCTCTCCCCATAAAACCCAACACCGCAACCATTTTTCCTCCGAAGAACCCACCTCCGTGACACCTTTGCCCGACAAACCAAACTTGCGTCCTACTTTCCCCAACAGAACCCAACCAAAATGTCCCTCTTCCCCAACAAAACCTAACTCTGTGTCCCTCATCCCAAACAGAATTGTGTCCTGTTTCTTCCAAAAAAAAAAAAGCCCACCATTGTGACCATCTCCTCCAACAGAACCTAACATTGGGTCCCCCTTTTCTCCAAAGAACCCATCATGATGACCTTTTCATCCACAGAACCCAACTCTACATCCCTCTTTCCCCCAACACCACCCAATATTCTCCTGTTCCTCCTCAGAGCAGGACTTGCAGCAGAGATGGTGGGCGTACCCTTGTTGTCGTGCCAGATACGGATCTTCCACACGCTGCCCAGGCTGGTGTCCGTAGCGATTTGGAAGATGTCTAGGCTGTTCCGGGCGAAGGCTTCGCTGCTGTCCAGGTGCCGGTGGCCACTGCGGCTCTCCCTGCCGTACAGGCTGATGCCCACGTGGGCGGTGGTGCCTGGGTGGGGGAGGGGCAGGACGGGTAAAGGTCGATTAGGGCTTTGGCACATTCATTCAACAGCTGGAGTCCTTAACCCTGGCCTTTTGGGACCACATTAACTCTCATGGTGGGTCTGAACTAAGCTGAAAAGAAAAACCGGATGATTCCGTGGCCTTCCTGGACAAGATCTGGGGCCATTTTCCTATGGTCAGCAACATGATTCATATGCTCTAATTCGGGTTTACTCATAATGCCAAAATACACCTCCCATGATTATATGCAATACCAGGTGTTTGTATTCAGGGTCAGTTGCTTTTCAAATATCCCATTATTCCCAGATATCAAATAGTCAAGTAGACCCAACCACAAATGGATCCCCCAAGTCCTGTGGACCTCTGTGGGTCCATCAGCGTAAATAATGACTTACTCAAAACAAGGAGGTCTTCAGCTACTTCAGCCCTCAGGCAGGAAATGAAACAAAATCACCAAGTTATCTGTTGTTATTTAACAGAATTATCCCTGATTTGCGAGCCCCACTCCTGGGCTCTCTTACTTGAATATCAATTAGGAAAATAAAACATCTCCAGATTTTTTTTTACTTCTTTTTTTCCTGAGCTGTTTAACAAGTGCCAAGTGAGTGAGTAATGCTCTCATGATAATCTCAGAACTGGACTAAATTCAAACGCTTGGGTCTCACCCTTGCGTGGCAATATAAATTGCGAAAGACAAAACAAAGGAAGAGTAGTTGCAACCAAACTGTTAACCGCTGATTATTCCCTTTGGCTGGGCCTGCGTAAGTTCAGCCTCCACCCTCCCACCCCCTCCCTCTCCACTTACATAAGGCAGCCAGTCCTCACGCCTCCGCCCCAACACCATAGCCGATGACCCACCCAATTTTTAGCGCTGCTCACTGCTATGGCCCACCCCTGTGACTCATCACAATCACTTGGCTGATATTTTTATCCTCACTGACAAAAGAACAACGGTGCACTGAAGGTCACTGAATTACAACCCCAATTCCGAAATAGTTGGGAAGAAGTGTAACTTGTGAATAAAATCAAAATGCAATGACTTTCAGATCACATGAGCCAATATGTTATTTACAATAGAACAAGGATAACATTTCAAATGTTGAAACTGAGACATTTTACATTTTTATCTACAAAATGAGCTTATTTCAAATTTACTGGCCGCAAAAGGTCTCAAAAAAGTTGGGACACAGGCAAGAAAGGGCTGAAAAAGCAATTAATATACAAGAGAATCAGCTGAAAGAACATTTAGCAAGTAATTCAGTTAACTGGCATCAGGTGTGTCACATGATTAGCTATAAAAGGGACGTCTTAGAGAGGCTGAGTCTCTCAGAAGTAAAGATGGCCAGAGGCTCTCCAACCTGTGAAGGCTTGCATAAAAAAATTGTGGAATACTTTAAAAACATTGTTTCTCAATGTCAAATTGCAAAGGCTTTGAAGGTCTCATCATCGACAGAGCATAACGTCATCAAAAGATTCAGAGAAACTGGAAAAATCTCTGTGTGTAAGGGACAAGGCCGAAGACCTTTACTGGATGCCCGTGATCTTCGGGCCCTCAGACGCCACGGCATCACTCACCAGCATGATTCTGTAATTGACATTACTAAATGGGCCCAGGAATACGTAAAGAAACCACTGTCTGTAAACACAGTCTGCTGTGCCATCCACAGATGCCACCTAAAACTCTATCATGCAAAAAGGAAGCCATTGTTGAGCATGATCCAGAAGCGCCGACATGTTCTGTGGTCCAAGGCTCATTTAAAATGGACTGTAGCAAAGGGGCAAAGTGTCCTGTGATCAGATGAGTCCAAATTTGACATTCTTGTGGGAAATCATGGGCGTTGTGTCCTCCAGGCTAAAGAGGAGAAAGACCATCCCTCCTATTATCAGCGTTCAGTTCAAAAGCCAGCATCTCTGATGGTATGGGGATGCATTAGTGCATATGGTGTGGGACATTTGCATGTTTTAAAAAGCATCATGAATGCTGAAAGGTATATAAAGGTTTTAGAGCAACATATGCTCCCCTCCAGACGACATCTATTCCAGGGAAGGCCTTGTGTATTTCAGCAGGACAATGCAAAACTACATACTGCAGCTATTACAACAGCATGGCTTGGTAGTAGAAGAGTCCGTGTGCTGAACTGGCCTGCCTGCAGTCCGGATCTTTCACCGATTGAGAACATTTGGCGCATAATTAAACGAAAAGTCCGTCAAAGGAGACCCAAAACTCTCCAGCAGCTGGAAGCCTGTATTAAACAAGAGTCGGATCAAATTCCAGTAGCTAAACTCAAGAGACTTGTCTCCTCAATGCTCAGATGCCTCCACTCTGTGTTAAAAAGAAGAGGGGATGCTACACCATGGTAAACAGGCCCCTGTCCCAACTTTTTTGAGACCTGTAGCAGCCATCAAATTTGAAATGAGCTCATTTTGTGAATAAATTGTAAAATTTCTCAGTTTCAACATTTGCTATGTTATCTCTGTTCTACTGTGAATAAAATACTGGCTGGTGTGATTTGGAAGTCATTGCGTTTTGATTTTATTCACAATTAACACTTTGTCCCAACTATTTCGGAATTGGGGTTGTAGGTCAAGTAAGGGATAAGTTGTTCTCCACAGTTGTGTCTATGGATATCAATCCTCGTTTACCTGGTAAATGTGAGCCAAGTCAGGGAGACCCAATTGCTCTGCTGTTCTTGCCATGTGACCCACGTGACCCTAACCCCGCCCCCTCACTTTGACCTGTGACCCACCTGCCCCCCCCCCCCTTACTCACCAGCTCCTCTGGCCCAGCCGGTCTTCACCTGCACCTCGTACTTGAACAGGCCGTCCTTCCCGCAGAGAGGCACCACAGCTGCCCTCCGTAGGTCCAGCTGGTCCAGCTTGTGCAGGATGGCAGCTGCCACTGCATAGCAGACCAGCCCCACCACGCAAGTCAACAGCACCACCAGGCTGAGGCCCGATGAGCGCTTCTGCAACCATAGCATGGAGGGAGGTAGGGACGAAGTATCTTAAGATGTGCAGGTGAGTGCAGTGATGTAGGCATACATGTACAAGATCAAACACAGGTGGATACACAGGTATACACAAGTACATAAAAGTATATATTGAAGATATATGAAACCATTCCTCATTTTTCACTCCTATGTACATAAACACAGAAGTAAAAAAGCACAAGGGCATATACCAGGGCTCTCCAAAATCTGGCCCTTGAATCCAAATCCAACCCTGGTTTGATTTCCCTCCTGGCAAATATTGAACCATTATTGTCTCTGATTGGCTAGTCTTTCTTTACACCTGACTCCCAGGTAAAGGCAGGGTGGAAAACCAGCAGGTCTTGGCCCACGAGGACCGTGATTTGGGGAACACTGGTATATATAGATGACTGTGTCACAGGCATAGACAAGTGAGTAAAGGCAAACAGATGCGCAAAAGCTTATACGGGTATATACACAGGTACACTCACAGGCACGATGAACTGCACGGACTCGGGCGGGACGAATAGGCTGGCTGCAAAGGAGGTGAGGTGTTGAGTGACGCAAACCGCTCGCTCCGCCGTGGTCTCGGCCGACGGCACCATGCCATCCGTGCGCCACTCCCGCTCGCTCTCGTTGAAGTACTGGCAGAGCGAGGAGAACACCCCCACCTCCAGGCGCCTGCAGGAACAATTTTAAAGGATTTAGAATGTGAAAGCCCTGTCTCTGTGCACCCGTCGACTGTGTTCACGTAGTAATCCAGCGTGGTGTCATGTGACCTGCAGGAACAGACTGGGGTCAGAGGTGCATGCTGGACAAGCTATGGTACAGCAAACAGCAACATAAAGCTGTCTTAGCCAATAGCCTAGAGACCAAGTTGTTTGCCTCCGATGCAGAGGGCTGGGGTTTCAAGCTCCACTGTGGCCACAATTGCATAGGATGATAGTGCAAGCTCTAAAATTTAATTATTGTTGTTACCCATGAATTTTCGAATTTACCATTTTACAAAAAAGCAAGCACATTATTATTTTTTGATTAAGATGCCAAATAACAGTTATTTTCTTGCATTCCTGAACAAAAAAATTAGTTTTAGTGGTTGAATGCAAGAATGCAAGCTGTTATCAAGGCTAAAGGAGGCCATACAAAATATAGTTTTTTTTTGGTTTTTATGTGAATATGGACTATTTAGTAGTTTCAGTTTGTTATTTGCCAAAGAAATAGTAAAATAATTTTTAGTTTTAAACAGGTTTTTGACAAATTTCTTAAATATTCGTGTTTTCTCATTTTTTTATGACAGGTGGTCTAATAAATTTGTTAAACACTACATGTTATCTCTTTCCGTTTCAACAGAAGTGCTCTTAGACTGTCACACTTAGAGATGACAACTAAATGTCGTATCACCAGTGTCAGCAAGGAACCTCTTCACATGTCATGAACACAGAGGAGAGCCAAAGTTTCTATCAGTGGCATTAGCTGAGAATCACTATGTGCTCTGACAAAGACTGAACCGGTCCTATGCAGTTTCCAGCAGTTCCAGCCGGAGAGCTCTGGGTCTTACTGTGGAGAAACGAAGAAGGTGAAGGGCTTGTGGTCCAGGCCGCTGAGCATGCTCAGACTGATATGTTTCTTCTGGCTGCAGTTGTACTCGTTGGGCCAAGCGGAGTCATGCAAGTAGGCATCAATGGATGGGTCTGCCTCAGTCTCCTCAGCTCTATCTGTAGGCAGAAGTAAAATGTAGAGGATTAGGTGCTGAATTGGCTTCATATCCTCAAATCTTGAGCTTTCACCCCACGTGTCTTTTGTTCAACCAAGAAATTCCTTCTTTCAAAGGTCCAAGAGCTTCACTAAGAAGAACCAGATTCTACAATCAAATATACTTCACTCATACAGTTCAGGCAAACATAATTTTGATAAATGTGTCTGGACAATAGGATTAGCCAATGTTCAAAGCTAAAATTTAGACACAGTGAACACACAGTTAAGGCAGTGCCATATCCAGAAAAAGGTTGTGGGTACGTGAGTTTGCCCACAACTGATGGAGCTAAGCACAAAGAACCCTTAATTTAACAAATTAACAAATCATTGTCTTCAGCAAAACCTTCATATGGGCGATGAAGTACCTTTGTGCTGGTCTAAAAAAACGTGCACTTATGCCAGCCCTTTGCAGATAAATTGCCAAATCCTAGTTTACTAGCTCAGACACTGCAGGTGCCCCCTGCTGGTGTGGAGGTTCCTTACCGTCAAGCGGGCTGAAGGACAGCTGTATGTGGAGGCCAGCATGGCGGTTGGTGTTGCCCGCGCTGACCTTCACAATAACCGAGCTGCAGTGGCTGACGTTGGTGGCTTCCGCCAGCAGCCTCTCGGGTGCGGGGCTGCCATCAACCCAGCTGTTATTGGCCACGGACACAGTGATTGCCTGGCTGTCGTCCAGCCGGGAAATTGGAATCTGCGTGCCGTTCTCCGTCTGGAACTCCATGGAGGAGGAGCTGTACTCGGTGGAGACGGTGTAGTTTCGCGAAGAGTAGTTGAAACAGAGCAGGGTTGGGACTCCACCTGGAGGAGGATCTGTACCACGCGGCTCCTCGTTGAGCACGAAGTTCATCAGTCGCCCAGGGTGCCGTTGAAAGCCGGCGGGATGCGGAAGAGACAGTCGGCCTCGTCCTGGTAACAGAGCAGGCTGTGCGGGTCGGCTTCAACATTTATCCCGTGGCAGTTATTGTCATCTTAGTCATCTTGGTGCAGGAGCAGCACCAGCGCATCGCTCCTCGTTGAGCATCCTCATCAGTTCATCAGGATCATCATCACCATCATCTCCGAGGACAGGGTGTAGGCCTTCATTTGCAGGAGTCATCATCATCGCAACCATCATCCCCATCAGCGGCTGCAGCTTCCTCATCAATATCATCATCAGACGATAGCTTCTCTTCCACCTCAGGCTCCGCTGGGGACTGGCTCACCTGGTAGATCAGGTCGCCTGAGGGCAGAGGCAGCTTTAGCGTCCTCATCATCATCATCATCATCAGCACCACCATCAACATCATCATGCGCAGCAGTCATTATCATCATCACCAAGAGCAGCAGAAAAAAATCTCCTACTACAGCTCTGTCCCAAGATTTCACTGTTTGCCTTCCTTTCAGCAGAGGCCAGACCTCTCTTACCCACGATGCTGATGATGTTGTCTGCGATCTCGGTGGGGGTGACCGTGCCCTGCTTGGTGTCACCCTGCAGAATCTCCAACATGGACTCCACCTTATTCAAGGTGCTGTTCTGACACTCCTCACACAGGAACTCCCGACTCACTGCCTGCTCACAAAAACACACACACACAAACATTACACTCAGTCAGCAGGGCTCTTTTTATAATCAAAAAAGCAGCTCATAGATGATCAGGCTACAGCATCGACACAAGCAAGGTTGTGCTCAGAGCCTAATTCAACAGGCACAACACTGATCTTATTTCAGCTTCTATCACAAACTTTCTGAGTCCGGGTGAAATACCACAGCCACTAGCCTATAGACTGTGCACACGCAAAGGCCAGAAAGCGCTATGGCAACCGCGTGTTCATCTGTTTAGACATACATGTACACACAAGGATATGCGCCGTGTAGTATTCGTTACACCACCTCTGAGCATTTTACGTTATTTTGCATATTCCAGAGCTTTTCTGTGCGTCCATTATAATGCCCTGACATTATTTTCCTTCAGCTTATCAGCAGCAACAAACCCGCAGATCTTGAAATAAAAATGGTCAAATTGATTTAAGTTGTGTCGCTAATTTCAAGAAACCAGCCCTACATCATCTGGTTTATTGACATTTATAAGGTTAGGCCACTGCGGGTGCAGAAATCCATGCTGTGATTCTTGTAGGGTTGGAGGCAGGTAAAATATCAAGGTGTGTTAATAAGCGGAGACTGTTCCTGACTAAGTGAGATCTCACTGTCCCGCTGTCTGTACCCGTGTGTTCTCTCACTGGAAGAGGCAGGGCGTGTCTGTGTGTCTGTAGTGAGACCCATTAACTAAGTCTTACCGTGCACTGTGCCAGAGCCGCGGAGGTCTGCTGGATGTCGTTGACGGTGTTGAGGTCCAGCGCAGTCAGCGCTCGGGTGATGTTGCTGCGGACACACACTCTCAGCTGTCTCTCGGCCCGGCTCACTGTCGACGTGGGCACGACCTGCTCGTACTGTCATGACAGAGTAACAGGGACAGGGGCCGCTGAGAAAGAGTATACGTGTGTGTGTGTATATAAAAAGCACATGATCACACATATAAGTAATACAATAAAACAGTGTAAAAAATCAAAAATGGAGTGTTCTGATGCCATTAACGTGTTGTAATGAAAACATTTTCAAATGTATAATGTAATTGCATTGAATGTCTCTAGTATTATAGGGTTAATATCAAAATATAATGTTCCTCTGATCAAGACCTGTATATCTATTCACATGGTATAAACAGAATGCTTAATTACTTAAAGAATGAAAATCCTGCATTTCTGGCTTATAAACACTCAGTGGGTGGGTGAAACCTGCAACCTACAATGCACCATACTGCATATCTTCATTTCTTTGATGTTACCGCCGATGCTAACATGCTCACAGGGGCCCTCTATTCCTCCAGCGGCCTCACCTCGTTCAGCACCGTGATGAGGGCCAGGGAGAGCTCTCGGACCCGCTGGGGGTCTCCCTGTTTCAGAAGGTCTCTCAGGCTGCCACTGGTGAGGTTATACAGCCAGTGTACCAGGCTTTCATAGCCAGCAGGGGCCTCAGGCAGAACTACTTCCATAGACCTGGGGCACAAGTAGATGATACAAGAGGGTATGTAATAAGGACCTGGGACGAGAGTAGATGATATGAGAAGGTGAGTAATAAGGACCTGGGGCACAAGTATATGATAGGACAGGATATGCAATAAAGACCTGGGGCTTAAGCAGATTCATAATATGACTAGGTATGTGATAACGACCTGGAGAATAAGTAGATTTATGATAAGACTGGGTATGTCAAAAGGGCCTGGGGAAGAAGTAGATTTATAATATGACTAGGTATGTGATATGGACCTGGTGCAGAAGTAGATGATATGACAGGGTATGTAATAAGGACTTTACAGGTTCTGTGTATGACTCATGAACTGGAATCCAATGTGCCAGAATGCAGGGACAAAAATCAAAAACAGTAACTTTCAAGATCCTTAAAGACCTCGCTGAAAGAGTGAGGGTGTATCTGCCTATGTATGCATCTACACGCACAGGCATGTACGTGCTGCTTACTTGTTAACTGCGGTAATCGCCGCCCCCTGGTGATCCTCCACGACGACGGACACGGCCACCCGGCGGCTGGGCAGGAATCCAGGCGGGAGGAAGGTGGCGTGCTCAGGGCTGGTGCCCTTATACACACAGAACTCCTCACACTGTGAGCGGGAGCAGCGGGTCACTAACAGGCTGTACAGGAGCGGGATCTCCCGGTCATCTGAGTCTGCATAACCTGAGGGGGGGAGAGAGAGAGATAAATGAGCTGTTGAAACTGGGGGTTATAAAAAAGAGTGGCCAGAAAGAAGCGAGAGAATTTCTATCCAATGTGAAACAGGAGAAGTTGAGAAAAAAAGTACATTTTAATAGAAATTGTCCAAAATGTCAAAAAATTAGAGAAGAATTTTTTACCATTCGACCAAAAATCCCCAGACTACCTTACTTCCAACCCCTCTTGGACAGGATAGGTCAACCATAGAATCGGCAGGGGAATATGTGACTGCTTGTCACAGAACAAGACATTCTTCAGCGTGCGATATTTCTACAGAGTATAACTACATATTTTACTTTTCATTGAGAGGGGAGAGTGTGAGAGAGGGGGAGAGAGAGGGTGAAGAAAGCAGGGGAAGGGAGGGAGAGAGAAAAAGAGACAGCGAGAAGAAGAAAGAGAAAGTTGTTAAATTAAGGATCATAAGGTTATGTTCCTCTCCAGTTATTTGTTCAGTTCAACAGGTACTGCAAATATAAAAAGTAGAGTGTAAGGTGTGCTGCTTCGCTGAAACTGAAGCAAGCAGATAATTAAGACACCTTTCAGGAGGAGAAGATTCAAACTGCCAACAGTGAAGTTTTAAATTAGCATTAGCATTAGTTCTCTAGAGGCTAGGCCACAAGACACCATCCCACCCATTTAAACGAGGCTGTCCCATTAAGGACAAGGGGGGCTGCCAGTTCATATGGGGTCATCACTGTTGAAGCGAACAGCAGTACACAAACACAATGTTTCTGCCTATATAAATGATCTACAGGGGCTAAATGAATTGAACAGAGCTGGACTCCAGGGTGAGCAGATGCACAGAGATGTGCTCACACTGCTGCCGGTGATGTCATGGTGAAGAAGGGTAGAGCCGAACAGAAACGACAGCTGCACAAGCAGCGATACTCATGAGGGGAAAAGATTAAAGTAGAACGTTCATCAGTGTTAATAATGTCATCATTCATAAACTTCGCGCAACCGCTGCACCGCACCCAGTCCCTCGGCACCAAAATGAGTTTAGTACACGACACGCCTGTTAAGTAGGCGCAGGAATTTCAGTGCTCTTGGGTGTCATTAACGTCCCCCTCTAGTGGCTGTTTCAAATAGCGCCCCCTGGTGCTCAAAATGTTAACCTGCCTGACAACCTTCAGTCAGAAGCTGCCCCCATCAAAAGTTCAAGAGCCTTGCCAATTCCAGTTCCCTCCCATAAGTTATCTGAACTTACCTAATGTACTGATTACCTTATGAACAAACTGTAAGTTCATTAGGTAATCTCACTAACTTCCAGGGGCTTTTAAAGTAGCTAAGACCTGCCAGCAAAAGGGGAGGTTAGGAGCATTTTAACACGAGATACAACAGCTCAGAATGACGGCCCATGCAGCCCCTTCCAACTGACCTGATGTACAACTCAGGACTCGTGGATAAAAGGACTCATGTGTCACTCTGTAGAACCATATGCAAACAATCCCTGTCCCCCTCCTGTACAGACAGCAGTGTGATTTCAGTCACTGTGCTTCCTCAGCAAGCCATTAGTGATAGAGAAGTTACCGCCCATGCATTCTTATAGTCCGAATAAACAAAAAAAAAATGAATAAATAAAAAGGGGGGAAGGGAAGTGGTGAAATATCACCTCAGCCAATCAGACAGGAGGCCTCCCAGCTGTCTTATTTTTCGCATGAAATTAAATTTTTCCCAAAAGAGTGGAGCATGAAATAACTAAGCTAAGCTACCCCAGGGACACAAAAATCAGAGCACAAACAGGGAGAGATGAACTGAAATATTTAACACTCCTGCTGCTGTCCTCTGTGTCTCTGTGACGTAAGGGATTGGAATTAAAACTCTGGGAGGAATGTTCTTCTGGAGCGAGATGGCCGAGCCCATTGAGAAGACAAAAGTCCCGCCACAATAGGAGGCAGCTTCTCTCCATCAAACGGCACTGTGTTCTCTGCATTACGGTCGCGTACAAGATGCTGTTATCCAGCGGGGTTAACAATAGTAGAGACTGTTTTCAGTCGCTAGTTGTGTGGCTACTGGCAAAGCATTCAAGAATGTTTGGTACAAAGTTTTTAACTGGCTTCTTCCCATTTGATTGAATCTTTTTCCAGCAACGTTTAACCAATGCAGAGTAAAATATTTGGTAGAAAGAGTGAAACAGATGTCAGAAAAGGTACAACTCTCAGGTCCCCAAAGCTGTGAACATACGGTGTAATTCACACAGAACAGTCAGGCTCAGTCAGCAAAGTTATGAAAAGTCATAAACTAGAAGTGAGGCACAATTACAAAGGAGATGACTAAGAGCTATGATGAGCTTCACGATCCAGCTGTCAGTGCAAACCCCTGTCAGAGTTTGTTTTAAAGGTCCCCTATTATGTCACCAGGTGCGCAGTCAATCAGCCATTACAAGTCGTTTTATGACATCACAAGGGGGAGTGGCCAGCCAGAAAGATGAAGGAACTGATTGACTAGTTGGATGTAGCTGATCAATCTGTCTTGCCTCTGGGTAGTCACTTCCCCATGTGATGTCATGAAGGAACAGATTTTGAAATAGCTCATGAACGCCAATAGGCTGTGAACCTGGTGATATAATAAAGGATGTTTATTACCCTAAATATGACACCAAAGTTACAGACATTTTATGAACGATCGCAAGCGCTGCGGTCATTAGCGGCGCAATAAATCTTTAGCTCACATGTGCAATAATGGAGTAATTCTGGGCACTCAGCTTGGTATGGTGGCGGTGAGCCTCGCCTCTCACAGCGGGAAGGAGGCATTTTAGTCTGTGATTTCTCCCACCGTGTGATATGTTTGTACCTGCCTGTACTTAAGCAAGTGCTGGTTGCCAATGAATGGCGTCAAGCTGTGTTTTTGCATTAGCATGATGGCTCTGCTCTCATACGTTTTCATAGAGACAGAGTGTACTTGTGTGGGCTAAATACATTTCTACAGAACTGAAGAGAAGAACATCGAGATTACTCTCAGGAATATGAAAATAATCAGGAAGGCACCGAGGCCAATTTATATCCACTAACCGTTCTATACTGAAGGACTTTAGTTCTGCACATATTGTTTATGGTGTGACCTAACAATAGTGCACTTCAGCACCTCAATAATGATGGAATAATTTATCTTTTTCAGCTAACACTTGTTATTGCATGTGCTATAAAACCAACTTTTCCCTAAATCAATTAATTTTGCTCTTAAACTACCATTAGGCCAGAACTCACACTGTAAATAATGTATGCAGAACTAAAGTCCTTCAGTATATCAATCAAACAAGTAACAATTTGTACTGAAACTAGATGGTCAGATTAGATGGGCAATTTCTCTTCATAAGCTATTCCTATAACATTATCTGTCTGTCTGTCTATGGAAATAAACAACGAAGATTGACATTATCTAAAATAGGGTCAGAGGAGCCATGGAGCAATCCCAAGTGTAGGTGGGCCTTCATTAACGAAGGTCACTCATTACAGAGAGTGCTGTGTGGGCGGAGCTTTGACCTCGTTATCAGACAGAATCCTGACTGTGCAGACTACAGCAAAGGTCGACTCCATTTCAGCTGGGCCAACCCAGAGAAATGAGATAAACTGACATGTATGAACTGAAAAGTTCTCCCAGAATTCTTACAGCCAAGTTTCCTGATGCTGAACTGAATTTCAGGCGTTTCCCTGCATTGACTGCCATACTGACCCAGAGTCTCCAACCCACCTGTACAGGAAAAGTGCACTCTGTCCACCAGAGTCTGGACACGGGTGGAGTCCGGAAGCAGTGTACAGGAGCCCCCAGCAGGGGGCATGTTGTGGCGGAGCACGATGGAGGCCACACCCTCGCGGTCCATGAGGTCGTCGGTGACGTGAAGGCTGAAGACGTAGGAGTCCCCGTCGCGCAGCACGCCCTGACGAAGCACCAGGTTCATGCCGTCGTTCCCCGTGGTCGTGCTGCTTGAATCAAGCACCAGGGACTCGTTACCCAGAGTCATGGCTGTCCATCGCTGCAGAGAGAGGGAGGAAGGAAGAGAGAGAGAAAGGAGAGAAAGAGAAAGCATGTAATTGTGCGCACATTACCTTTTTTCATATCAGGTCGAGATAACCAAAGGTATCAAAGCCCTGTGCAAATTTAATGTGTTAATCTAAAATTTAATCTAAATTTAAATTTAATCTAAAATATTAGCGCTGCATATGAGGTGTTAGCCTTGCATGATTGGTGATGCCAAGAGAAGGGGGAAATAGATAGAGATTGAGAGTTAGAAAGTGAGAAACTAAACTGTTCTTGCATCGCTTGTAAGGCACAAAATGGTGGCCAATTCAACAGCAAGGCCAATTTCTTCATCTGTAGTATAATGATGGCTTCCTAGCACTGTGAAAGCCACCTCCTGTAAATAGACTGCCCTCAATTTTTCATTGTAATAGAAGAGAGATTGAGAAGCATTGCATAAAGAAACGCTCAGTGGGAAGTGCTCTACTGACGGTCTCATAGCGGCAGCATAATGACCTTATTAGCACTGATGAAAATTTAGCCTGTTTCACTCATAATTTTATTGCTGCTTTCAAAGCCATCATCTCCAACTGAAGTACAATATCTTCACTCTCCATTTAAGAGTCTGTATAATAAATCAAGACAGCTAGTTTGTATTCTGCTTTTCAATCAGGAATGGCAGCCTAGATGATAGGTCATTTGTCATCGGTCACGACTGAAGGAGACTGTCATTTGCACTTTTTTACTTGTTTGCTGTAAAATGCCTGCATAGAAATGCAGCCATTGAACCACTGTGTGCACCAATACTAAAAAAGAGGCTTAAATACTTACTGATTATTTTTCTTCAACTTTGAGTGCATGCCTTGCACTTATTCCTCATAAACTCTTGGAAGTGAGTCAAGGTGATTCTCAACAAACTTACCAAAACTGCAATTGTGAAGAATGAAATTAAGTTTATCACTTAATTGGTAGTTAGTAGTTTGGTTTAGGCGGATATTGAGTAACTCCTAGACAGGGTCGTAGTTAAACCCCTTTACAAAGATATAGACGCCGGCGTCCATAAATTCCAAAATTTCATTCCTACATAATTCTGTCATTAAATTTCCAAATGTCTTGCTTCACTGGAATAATTTTCAACAGTTTCTGTGACACAAATACTGAGTTATGAAGGCTAAATAGGCTCATGCATAACAGGCAAAAATTGGCATTATTTGTATTCTGCGCAAAGGGGTTAATCCATTCCATGGGGCTACATGTTCAGGGTTCATTGTTGACAAATGAGGAATGTCACTCTGTTTTGGGTTTGCCTTGTTTTAGCTCTGTTCATTGCTTTGTTCCAAGGCTAATGGCAGAAAGTAGCAAGGATTATTAGCTGATGACATCAAGAAACTCTTGGAATTAACTTCTGCTCCACTTCGCAGACCTCACTGACCCCGACTGATTTTTTTTTTTTTTCTGCACAATTGACATCCCCCGAGAACCCCACTAACTGCGGCCGGCTTCCCCATCTGTCCAATCAACGTGGTCAGCAGAGACCAGAAAAAATATACTTTGCCAATGTTACTTTGCATTATGGGCTTCCATGAGTGGACTGCCAATGAACCGGAGAGAGCCAAGGAATTATAGGAACCCCTAAACTACATCCAGATTAACATCAGCAACAGCATAATAGTACCCAGGGAGTTAATGGTGGAGGCTGGATTTCTAGAGAGGACATCTAAGTTCAGTGATGCATTTACAGAGTATGAGTTGGTTTACCCCAATATAGCTCTTGTTTTACCTAGCTACTGGCTACATCAAAGCTGACCTGATAACTTTCAACCAAATATGGCCTGATTTTCACTTGAACACCAAGAAGCCTTCAAAGACTTTTCACCACAAAAGTGGTCACTGGGTTTTCAATTTTTCTCATCGAAATAATATACAAGTTGATCTAGGACAGAATACACAGATAACAACCAACACAGCGTTGACAAAGTCGATTAATGAATATTACTACTTCTTGGTGACTCAAAAGGAAAATAAAAGCCCACACTCCAGTAGAGAATATGAAAAAAATCTTGGCCTCCATTTATTACCTTAGGGCGACGTCATCACTTCCATTTCCCAGGCCCAGCTCAAACCCACTCCCCGGCCCCATCCTCCTCCATTACTCTTACCCCGCGGTGGGAAGCCTGGCAGTTGCTGCAGGTCCCAGACAGGAAGACGTAGGAGCTCTGGCTGACCTCGTAGACGGACTGGGCCTTGCAGGACACACACTCGAGAGACACCATGGGGATCCTCCCACTCTGCACAAGAACCTGAGGGAGAAAGACGAGCTTCATTATAAAACATGAAACATAGCATAGCACAGTTTTACATGGCATAACCTAGCACAGCATACCATAGCATAACTTGGCGCAGCATAGAATTATTCACCAAGGGCTAACACAACATAGCATAGCACTGCTTAACATAGCATCACAAACCACAAACTAACATAGAACTACTTAGCATAGCATAGCACTGAATTACCAACCAAAGACTAACATAACATAGTGTAACACAGCTTGGCATACATTGCTCAGCCCTTTCCACCTTCATTACCATTTTCATGCTATGACCTACCCAAAGTAAAAACTGTCACAGGCAGGAACAATATTTTGGAATACATTTTTGCATGTAAAGCTCTGTTGAGCAAATCCATAAAAGACATCCATTTCCCTACACAAACCTGCTTATTCAGGGTTTCCCGCAGAAAATCGGTTAGTCAAGGTGGTGACCGGGGAATGGGGATGGGGAGTGGGGGGGGGTCAACAGTCAGTGTTTATTTACTCTTTATAAATAAACAAAGCAGTTAAAGTGCAATAACAAAGTGACAAAGTCAACAGTCTTGTAACTTTATTGATTGACACGCAGATATAATAAAATTCATGTATTATGCTTTCATGGAAGTGAGATCAAAAATTGCGGTTTGAATGGGTTTCTGGGTTTCAATGGCACATTTTTTGTGCTTAACAGTCTGAGTGTAACACTTGCTTGTACGCAGTGTATTTTAGCCTTACTGTAAGACCTGAGCTGGAAATAACAAGATCAAATAAAAACGCACAATCTTACCAAAATTCATGATACATGCACGAACACAGCTAACATTATCAAAAAAAAAAAAAAAAAAAAAAATGAAAAAAAGCGTAAAATGCACACAACCGTCCCTAAGGGTTAAAAACGAAAATTAATGTAAGAACGGAAAATGTATTTGTTATCTGTTTTGACTTCAATTCCCCAAATGCTTTGCGGTTGTGGTTATATTTCGTGAGAGGAGAACGGTATTATGTATGGAAGCGCATTGCATTCACAGGATAAAAAAAATATACACCTTATCTCGTAATTACGAGATTTAATTACGCGCAGATGGTGAAGTAGGCCGCTTCTTTGAATAAAAGTACCCTGATATTTTTGACTGCTTTTTCCCATCCATTACTGTACACTAGAGAAAACCACGTGCAATTGTCAAACATAGCAGAAAGCCACGCGCAAACACATCGGTAGCCTTGATAAGAAACTAAACGAATTGCATATAGCCTATCTTAATGAAACAGAATACGTGGGCAAGCAGTTGATAGGAGACACTATTCCAATGTTTAGTTTAGATGAATAATTATCTTACCTCCACATGTACTTCCAACGACAACGACAGGTTACTGTATATCCGGATAATTTGCTTCTTCCAGATACAAAAAAATAATGTTGGCGTAGCAACAGGTGATAGATGGCGCAGTAACATATTTAACCAACAGATGCCGGCCGCTATTTGGCTTCACCGCGATGCGGCCTTATTTTACTGTGTATGCATGCTTGGATGCAGCAGAATTCTTTTTTTTTTTTCCGGGGGGACGTAGTCAAGGCAGGGGGCATTTGTTGTCAAGGCGGCCGCCCTAACTATGAAGCGCTGCGGGAAACCCTGTTATTTATACTAGGGTATGGCAATGTTAAGTCACTTGCAGAACACTGTTCCAGATCAGCATAGCAGGGGAAAGACAATGAAAAATGCACTCAGCAGTATGGGCCTATTGCAATGTATAAACTTTCAGAACCACTATGAAAGTCGAGTGCTCTCACAGCAACACCACATGGCACTGTTTGCAAAAACTTCTGCGGCTTAGACTGGTACTATATTTCCTTGCGGCGGGTCACACATGTAAGTCAGAGAAGTACGGTTATTACCGCCCAGCTGCCCATTACTTTTCATCTGAAGAAGTCTCAGCATGTTTACGATTGATTTTTTTTAACAGGCTCCAGCTATGCTCACAACTAGGCTATTTTTATGGCTAAATCATTTTTCAAATTAGATTTTTTTTCTGGGGGCTATATTTGAAAAAATATTTATTTTGCACAAACTAAGCAGGGACAAAATCAATTCGGCATCATCAGTGGCCCAAAGAAATACACATAAGAAATGGCTGAAAAGCAAACTGAAACAAGTGCTTTATTTCTATTTAGATATGAATTCTTTCATTATATACCTTTTTGGCTAAATACAATGAAAAACAGCACGAGTTGAGACCATACTTTTGGCATTAAGATTTGCCAAGATTTGGGATAAAATCATTTCACTTTTAAAGAGTAATTTAGACCAAGCTAATATCTGCTTCATAAAAAAAAAAAAATTTGAAGTCTAGAAGACAGGCCTTTTTATATATATATATATATATATATATATATATATATATATATCCCGCCACCATCCCCCCCGCTTTGGAGGACAAGTTTATTAATTCAGGCAGTTATATAATTGTGTTCGAGTCGTCCTACCATCACCCGATAAAGCAAAACACACACACACACACACACACAAAAATTAAATAAATAAATAAATATAGAAATACAGTACATTAACAATTACATTCACAATGCTTTACGACCTTTTGCATTAGTAGTTATTAGCTCGCCTATTCCATCTCCTATTATTCCCAACCTTCAGCCTCCCTTACTATATCCGATCTTTTGGCAGAAATTATAAGTCTTGTCTCGTGGGCCATCACACACACTCAATTCTACTGTAATACTTGACAAAATTTTTGAATTTCTCAATTCTTAATGCCTCCACAGATGTCAACCCGAAAATAAATATTTTTGCTAAATATATAATTATATTACAGATTAGGTGTATTCCTTTTGTTACATCACCCAGTAACACTTTAAATAAATCTAATAGTATACTACTGTACTGAGATATCCAGCCTTGTACCTTTATCCAAAAAAAGGCTATTATAGGACAGTACCAAAATAAATGGTCTACTGACTCCACTTCTTCCTGACAGAATCGACAAAGGGGTGATGACTCTATTCCCCATATATTTAGCATCTTTTTAGTTGTTAAGAACTTATATATTAGCTTATATTGAACATATTTAATCTTTAGATCAAGTGATGTACTGTAAAGGATTTTGAAAACTTGGTTCCATGGGACTGTTATATCTAACATATTTTCCTAACTGTCTAGAATCCTGTATGGTACAGCGACTAAGTTGTTTATTCTTTAATAAAATGTGTATATATGTTTGTTGATCTTTATTCTATTTAACCAATTTGCCATTTTCATATGAGGCCTACAGACTAAATGCCCTCCTGTTCCTTTTATAATTTTAGATTTCCAAGCACTTGGTAAAGCTCCAATAAGTTGATTATATTGTTGCAATGTACAGACTATTCCGTAAAAACTAGTTAATTGTTTGTAGGACATGAGTTTATCATCCTCATTCACTATATCCCTTATAAAAATAATACCTATGTCAAACAGGCATTTCCAAAAAAAAATCAACATTCTATCAGCAAGTATATTAGAATTTAACCATATTATTTGTTGTAGAACTTGTTCTGCATTTTCCAGTGGGTGAAACTGAAACTGTAACCAACTTTGTGGAGCTTCTTCCGGAAAAGTGGAGACACCAGAAAACATGTCATTAATTAATGCAAAATGCATAGGTTTGATTTGCAGAAATGGAGAGAAACCTTTATCAAACATAGGATGGACACTTTTGAGTAATTTGCTAGAAAACCAGTTTGGACTGAAGAAGAATTTTGGAATAAGGGAAGCCTTAAGTGAAAGATTTAAAGCGCTTAAGTTTAAGAGTTTTAGCCCACCAGATACATAATCATTGTAGAGATATGTACGTTTAACTTTATCAGGTTTATCATTCCATATAAATTTGAATATCTTCTGTTCATATATTTTGAAGAATGATTCTTTAGGGGTTGGTAATGCCATAAATAAGTATGTAAACTGGGATACTACTAATGAGTTAAAACAAGTTATTTTGCCATAAATGGTCAGATGTTTCCCTTTCCAGGGCAGCAGAATTTTTTTTCGATTTTACTCAATTTCTTATTAAAATTAATAGTTGAAATTTCACTCATATTTTCTGGGATGTGTATACCAAGTACATTGACCAATCCATCTGTCCAATGAATTGGTAAATAACATGGATGAGTGAAATTTCTATTTTTCAGGGAACCAAGCCTCAATATTTGGCATTTCTCATAATTTGGCTTCAGCCCAGATAGGTTCCAAAAGTCATCCAGGTCTTTTGTAAGGCTCTGTAGCGATGTATAATGAGGGCTCAATAGAAAAATTGTATCATCAGCATACATTGAAATTTTTGTATTTAGACCTTGCATTTCCAAGCCTTTGATATTATTATTTGTTCGTATTTTTACAGCGAGTATTTCTAATGCCATAATAAATAAATACGGTGATAACGGGCAGCCCTGTTTTACCCCCCGTGAAAGGGCAATGGGTTTTGAAATATAATCATTATTTATAATTTTGGAGATTGAGTTATTGTACATAACTTTAACCCACTGTAGAGACTCACCAAAATAAAAAAATTCTAAACATTGATAAATGAAATCCCATCTTATTTTATCAAAGGCCTTCTCAAAGTCTGCTATAAAAACTAAACCTGGTTTCTTTATTTTATCATGATGTTCTATAATTTTGAGTAATTGTCTTATATTATTTGCAATATTTTGTCCTTGTATAAAACCAGACTGGTCATGGTGTATAATATCAGGTAAGACATTTTTTATACGCAATGCTATGCATTTAGCTAATATTTTAGCATCATAACACTGAAGAGTAAGTGGTCTCCAGTTTTTTAAGTGAAGAGGACAGGCTTTACTGCAGTGTAATCACCACAATTGTATCTGAAATACTGAGCAGCAGGATGGTGGGTTGAGCTGAAGATGAACATGAGGAAGGCTTACTGTGTGCACTTGCCATCTAGGGATCATCTACTGTATAGTGGGTGAAGGAGAAATGAAAGCTGATAAAGATTTGGAGTGTACACTAGCCATCTGTGGGATTGGTGATGGTGAAGAATAAGGTGATGAAGACTCGGAGTGTACACTAACCATCTGTGGGGTTGCTGATGGTGAAGAATAAGGTGATGAAGACTCGGAGTGTACACTAACTGTCTGTGGGGTTGGTGATGGTGAAGAATAAGATGATGAAGACTCGGAGTGTACACTAACCGTCTGCGTGGTGGACTCGCGGCTCATGCCCTCTTTGCTGATGGTGAGGCGGAACGTGTAGGTCACGTCCGCCTCCAGCTCGCTCTCCGGGACTCCGAGCAACGGCCCGTCCATCCCCAGGCCGAAATGTAGAGTGGAGCAGTGGTCTGGACCCTGCAAGGGTGGTGACACAGGGGTCAAAAGTTCAACGGGCAGGAACTATCTACAGCGGGGGTGTGCAGCCAAGGTCTAAGGAAGTCGCAAAACCTGCTGGTTTACGGTGTTCCTTGCCACCTGGTTGATTTATTAATTCATATTAGATCACAGATAAAAGATAATATGTTAAAAAATAGGACCAAGGGTCCTGTAGCTTACCGGCAAGCAGTCTTACAGCGATGATACAAGTTATGAAAATTTCATGTGAAGTTTGACATTTGAATCAATGAAAATCAATGTCAAGGTCACTAAATAAAAGTTCACATACATTTATAGGGCCTTCTGTAATACAATCCTAAGCTCTGAAGCACTTATAGTGATACAAGTCATTATAATATGTATCCAATATGTCAATTGTGAACTTTAAAGGTCACAGAATGTCAAGTTGTGGTCATCAAATCGACTTCATATATGACTTTCCAAATGTCTCTATACAAACCTTGGCTCAATCTGTGACCATTTTGGTGATAAGTCAGTGTAATTTCACTGTCGAGTGTGACCCTCAAAGGTCACTGACAGTCAAGTTGAATGTCACCAAATGAAAGTTCATATATGACTTCCTATATGTCTCTATTACAAACCTAGACTCCATCTGTAACCGTTTTGGCAATTCAAGTCATTGTAATTGTATTATGTCAAGTTTGACCTTCAAATGTCATCAACAGTCAAGCTGAATGTCACCAAATGAAAGTTCATATGTGACTTCCTATGTCAGTAACACAAACCTAGGCTCCATCTGTGACCTTTTCAGTGATAGAAGTCATTGAATTTTCTCTAGGTCAAGTTAGACCTTCGAAGGTCAATATGAAGGTCACCAAATGAAAGTTCATACATGACTTCCTATACGTCTCCAATACAAACCTACACTCAATCTGTAACGATTTTGCTGATATAAGTCATTGAAATTTCACTGTATAGTTTGGCCGCTCAAGGTCACTGAAGGTCAAGTTCAATGTCACCCAATGAAATTTCATACATGACTTCCTATATGGCCACAATACAAACCTAAGCTCTATCTGTAATAGTTTTGGTGATAGAAGTCATTGAAATTTCACTATGTGAAGTTTGACCTTCGAAGGTCGCCGAAGGTCAAGTTCAAGGCCACCAAATGAAAGTCCATGTATGAGTTCCTATACATCTCCAATACAAACCAAAACTATCTGTCACCATTTTACTGATATAAGTCATTGAAATTTCACTGTGAAGTTTGGGCCATCAAGGTCACTGAAGGTCAAGTTCACTGTCACCAAATGAAACTTCATACATGACTTCCTATATGCCGGCAATACAAACCTAAGCTCTATCTGTAATTGTTTTGGTGATAGAAGTCATTGAAATTTCACAATGTCAAGTTTGAACTTTGAAGGTCGCCGAAGGTCAAGTTCAAGGCCACCAAATGAAAGTTCATACATGACTTCCTATAAGTGTTCAATGCACATATGTTCCCAATCTTCAATATTTTCAAGCCTAGAAACCTTTGAAAATTGTAATATTTTGCTTGACCTCAAGTTTGACCTTTCAAGGTCATCTGAGGTCAACTTTAACACAGCCAAAATATAGGACATATATTACTTCCTATATGTCAGTAATACAAACTTAATCTCTATCTGCAACCATTTAGCTTCCACAGGCGATTTGGCCCATTCTCCATAAGACCCAATGTTAAAGTACAGCGCCCCCACTAGACCCACTTCCGTCGATTCAATCAAAATGGCACTCATACTGTACATAAAGCGTATCAAGGTGAGTTGATTGCCAGATACAGAAAAAAAGTTATCAGACAGTTTTTGAGAAGCAATTTTTTGAATTTTCAAGTCATATCTTTTAACATTGTTAATATATTCCCTGGCCTCGAGTTTGACCTTTCAAAGTCATCTATGGTCAAATTTAATATTGCCAAAATATAGGTCATATGTGACTTCCTATATGTTGATAATACAAACTTAATCTCTATCTGCAGCCATTTGGCCTCCACAGGCCATCTTGCGTATTCATAAATTACAGCGCCCCCAACAGACACACTTCCGTCAATTCAATCAAAATGGCGCTCGCACTGTACATTGACGGTACCAAGGTAAGTTGATTGCCCGATTTAGAAAAAAATATTATCACGCGGTTTTTGAGAAATAATTTTTTTAAATTTCTCAGTCCTATCTTTAACATTGGAGCCAAAATTTCAAGGGCCCATAAAATGGACAAAAATGATTCAATCAAAATTCCGAGAAAAAGGTCTGGAGATATGGTCTAGTAGTATGTTATTGCAAATTTACACGAAAATTCATCAGGCCAAAAAAATGATAAAATATGTTCCGGACGACGGACGCCGTACCACAACAATAGCTTATCGGCCCATAGGGACAGTAAGCTAAAAATGACCAATAAGTGATGCCAGGCACAATATACCCCTTTCAAGGGAGTAGTGCTTTGGGTATTGAGTAACCTGGGCCCCCCGACATTCCACCTCAACCGCTACCAAGCCCAATGACGACACACAATAATGTAGCAAATATTTGACAGCAAAGCTGAAAAATTGAGAACTTAAAATGATCAGAGGAGGATATTGTGAAAACAATGTTCTGTATTTCAGTGACCCTGATCTTGACCAAATTACTGTAGATCCAAAATTTTATCAGGTGATACCTAGACCACACCTCTCTCAAAACATTGCATGTAATTTTATCAAACCCTTTAGTACTAACCTGATGAAAAGACACTCAAACAAACAAATTCCACAGAAAAAATACCCTTCCCCCCTTCTGGTGGGGTAAAAATGACCACAGAGGTCACCATGTTTGGTGAAGAAAGGACAAACATTGTATGAGCATCAGAAAGGCACGCACGCACATATTGTATGATACCACACATAATTACATTTATCAGACGTAAATTGGTAGTTAGAGTTCTATGCTAGGTGCAGTTTTAAATTGACACTTATGGTTTAAAGCAGCCGACTAGACGTTAAACTCATCCAAGCCCGTTGCTTGAGTCAGAACAGTGAGTAACAGACCAAACAAGACTCACAGTACCAAACAGGTCAGTGGATGAGTAGACCCAGTCAATGAACACTCAAAAAGTATTAGGTCTGCCACTGGATTTAACCTTTAGACCCGCAATGAGCACATTAGGAGCGTAAACGGATTAAACGCGGAAACAAATACCACGAAAACATTCGATATCCATTGCTTACACAAGCTGATTGACTGCAGAACACGACACTGGCGATTTGTGAAGCTAAAATAAGAACACGTGTTCTTTCTCAGTCAGGGGTAATTACACACAGGCACTGGGCATCCAAATGGGAATATGCGCTTCCATTGTTTTCTTTCCTTGAACGCTTCCAGCGTTCACAATAAAAACGTGTCATAAATATACAATGTAAAACCTGAGGGACATTGCGGTTCTAGTATTTCCTGGCTTATGGAGTTTTTTTTTTTCTTCCTTTTTGTTATTTTTATTAGTTATTTGATTACTTTCCCTCGACAGTTTCTGTTTCCAGGCTTGGCAAGTCTCTACTGGGGGAACTTTTATGATTTCTTGCCCTGAATCAGTCTAATTTGCAAAGGGAATATAATCCTGAGGAGTACAGTACACTCTGTTTCTTTGGAATATCACACAAAAACAACACAGACACCTCAAAACCAATGACAAGTAAATTAATTAAATTACTACCAGTGCAATCTCTCTCTCTCTCTCTCTCTCTCTCTCTCTCTCTCTCTCTCTCTCTCTCTCTCTCTCTCTCTCTCTCTCTCTCTCTCTCTCTCTCTCTCTCTCTCTCTCTCTCTCTCTCTCTCTCTCTCTCTCAGGCAAAAACCAAAAATCTTGACAACTATTTCAGTCTGATATCCATTCATAATCTACACTGCTTCCTCCTCACTTAGGTCACTGGGAAGCTAGAACCAATCCCATATGGGCAAAAGGGAGGGCATACCCTGGACAGCTCATCAATCCATCGCAGGGCACACAGTATTTACACACCACTCACACTGACAGACAATTTAGAGTCCCCAGTTAGCCTGACATGCATGTCTTTGGACTGTGGGAGGAAACTGGAGTACCAGGAGGAAATTCAATTGAACACAGGGAGAACATGCAAACTCCACACAGAAAGGCCCCAAGCCAGATTTGAACCCAAAACCTTTTTGCTGCGAGGCGGCAGTGCTACTCACTGCATCGCGTGCCTATTTTAGACTAGAAATCAATTTGAAAATGAAATAGCATAATGACATGATAATTAGCCTTATCTGCCAATACAGTCAGAAATATTCCCTTGTCAAGCACGATACATCAAAACAAGTTCAGATATCTAACTCGAGAGGGGGAACAAAAAAATAATATTTCACAACAAGACTAAAGCACTTATGCAAGACATTACTTTGCTAAGTGCTGGTCAGTGAAAAGGAGGCGCTCTCTGCACTATTTAAAGGGTCGGAACAGCTGTACATTTTTTTTTTTACTTGATGCAGGGAGAGAAACGGGCAGAGGGCTGGAATGCAGGTCCTTACATAACACCCCCCCAACCCACTCTTCACACACCCCCTTAACACCATACCTCCATGTCCTTCGCCCCTCTCTCCCCACACACACCCCAGTCCTGGTGGGCCTGCTATGTTACCCATCAGCACAACATCCAGGCTGTGTACGGTGATAGTTTCTCAGTCCTTCCAAGTGAGCACAGTGGTCTCACTGCAGCCAATCAGCAAAGTAGGGCCTCGCCCCTAATTGCAGGCCCCGCCTCCCAGCCCTGTCCTTCCTAAACAAAACTCTGGCAGAGGAATCCTTTTTCGTTTGGGGGGTATCAAAGGCAAAGAAAACACTTGGTATAGTATATGACCTGTAAAAGTTCACTGTCCCTACCATTCAAACATACAAGTATTTTGGGGTAATTTTTAAAGACATTTTTAAGACTAAATCAGCTCGAGAAGATCAGATCATATATGTTGTTGGTGGTGCACCATGTTTGTTGGAATCGGGGTAGCTTGCCACATAACCTAGACACTGGAAGCCTTGTGCGCATGGAGGTTATAAATGAAACAAAACATGGCAGAGTTTGTCCGATGAATCGTTTGTGAATTGTTATAACTACAAAAACAAATGATAAGCTGGCATTAGATGTGGAAAGCCTACCTGCTCTATCTGTAACTGATGCTGTCGTTTCTCCAGCCTAGCTGAAGTTGACAGGCGCTTGGGTTTGGGGGCCTGCTGGTGACTGAATTCCATTGGCTGGCATGATCTTTTAAAATCTTCCGATATTTATCGGGCCATTCAATTCCATATTTTGAATAAACTTGCTCCTTGAAACAACTGGGTAAAAAGTGTGAAGAACATAACCGGTGACCACCTGTTAGGACAAAGTCCTGTTGTCCGATGTTGAATGATCTCTGTTGTAACATGTCAGGCTTCGCCATGGGAAATCTGTGCAAGCTTATGCCCGCGGGTAGGTCTGAGTTTCCCATTTTGTGGGAGCAACAAACAGCTGAACATGGCGGCATTATGACTGATTTTGTCCTTGAAGTTCTTTGAATAATTGGTAATTTCGAATCTTGATCCTTCAATGTAAAATTAAGCTGCAACACGAGTGATAATCAAGACTAATTTGTGTACACTTCATATAGATCAGCTGATTTCCTGGTGTCCAAGCACGTCAAAACATCCAGGACACTGCACATTAAGTATTTTTTGATTTCTCAGTAAATAAAAAAATGCTAAAAATTAGCAAAAAATATTTATGGAATGAGAAGAACATGCACTTTTATTGGGTACCAGCTGAAACAAATGTTTTCTTTTCCTTTAAAAGCGGGGAAGTTGCCATGCAGGAGTACCAAAACACGCCCTGAAAATCCACATCGACAGCAGTTGGGGAAAAGAAAATAACCTACTTTTAATTGCCTTTTCCAGTTTTTTTTTTTTGCATTTCAGTTTTTTCCCTCCTTTACAGGAAAACATCTTTATCGGAGGGAAAAAGCAATGACTGCCCATTACTACAGTAGAACAAGAAATATTTGAGGAGTGATGCTCTGGATGAAATTTAATACAATAATCACAGTTCTGTCAACATGACAAGTCCCCGTGAAATGCAAAATGTGTCAAATCCAGAGTCATATTCACTCTTCATTTTATGGCTTCAATATATAAAACTACATCCACAACTTTATTAAAATTACAATCATAGGGTTTTTAATGAGTATCAAAGAAGTACACACCCAATTCTAAAAGAAAATTGTTCCATTTCTGGAATGCTACAAGCCACAAGGGCATCATATGTAGAAAGAACAATGCTCTCAATATTACAGTGTGATTCACAGCACGATTGGAACAGAGGTACAAATGCTAGGACCATACCTTTGAGGTGTTGGTGCACTCCCACAGGTAAGTCAGCAGAGTTTGGCTTTCAGGTCCTAGGTTGGGGTCGTATGACTGCTCCCCGCTCAGCTGTAAGTCCTGGGTCTTAGACCAGACCCTGTACGAGCCGCCCTCAATGATGGGCACCAACTTCCCAGCGACAACACTGAGCTGCAACCAGGCAGTCTTCCTTAGGGGAATGCCCTCATAGGTCAAAGAGAAGACCAGGCTGTAGTTGCCCTGCTCCAGCGCCATTTTGGGGATGGACAGTTGGAGCCTCCTGGTGTCCAGTTCGGCTGGGAGAGGGACCCTGTCCTGCCCTCTGGGGGTCACACATAGAGGGGAGGAGAAGATCTCCCACAGGTACTCCACGCCATAGCGTACACAGCCCTTGAGGTCGACACTGGCCTCTACCATGTTTGGCTGGGACCGGCGGATAGTCAGCCGTGGCGCGTGGACCAGCTGCACTTCCGGCTCCTCACACTCCAGTACCCTGATATTCACTGCTACCTGTGCTATCACCCAGCTCACCAGGTTGCTGACATTCACCTGGATCACATAGTTCCCTGGCTGGGAGAATGAATGGCTACTGCTGGGAGAGTTGGAGTTTAGCCTCCCTGTACCGTCCCCAAAGCTCCACTGGTAGGAAGCTGGTGTGCCCCTGGGGGAGGCTGTGCTGCGTAGGCTGACTGTCTTGTTGATGAAGGTGTCTTGAGGGTTAGCATCCAAGGTTGCCGAGATCAAGACATTCTGAACCTGTATGACTTTAGTTACATTCTGGCACCCCAGGGCATTGACGGCGCCCAGATATATGGTCAGTTGACCTGACCTTTCTGGCGTGTAGGTCACCCTTTTCCCAATCAGGGAGGTCTTAGCCCCATGGTGCAGATCGAAGGTCCACAGGAAGGTGACACGGTTTCCCGTCTGTATCTCTGCACTGAAGACCTTTTTGACACCCACAGGGATGGCAGCCTCGCAGCAGTTGACCATGGTGAGCATGCTGATTGGCTCCATGACCTTGACAAAGATGCTAGTCCTCTCTGAGCTGATTTGGTTGTGGGCTGTCAGGTTGACCACGTAGGTGTCCACCCGAGTGAACTGGTGGGTATAGGTGAGGTTCTCCAGCTCTATTGTCGCATCTCCACTGATGCTCAGAATGAAGCTGACAGAGGTCCCAGCTGAGATGGCAATGCTGAACTCAACATTCTCCCGAAGAGCCACAATGCTCTTGTTTACCTTCAGCTCTAGGCCCTCAACCCTGTCCTGTACCGTGAAGTCCCGGGAGGTCGCTTCCGCACTGACGTCATTGGTGGCGTTCAGGGTAACTGTGAAAACCCCTGACGCTGAAAACAAGTAGGTCACCTGCTGGCCCATTTTCACCATGTTGGGGAAGTACCACGTCCAGGAGACGTTTGTTCCAACTTGATGTTCCCCCTGCAAGGACACAGTGGTGCCAGTTGCCACAAAATTCTGCTCCGTGACTTCTGTGGCAGTGAAAGTTACCCCAGAAATTGGTTCCTGTACACTGATCCATTCTGAGGTCACCTCAGCGCTCACCTCATTGGAAATTTCAACACTAACCAGCTTGAGACCAGGGTTGACAAATGTGTGCTGGACTGAAGGAGACAACCAAGGTAAGGGGACGCTATTGACAGACCACTGGTACCGCAGATCCGAACCTCTACTAACAAAGACCGTCATGTTGGTTGAACGGTTGACAGCCACGGGATTGGGAGCAGCTTCCAGGCTGACACTGCCTACTGGGTCCAGAAACTCTATAGTCCGGTTAACACTGATCTGGCCCAGGAGGTTGGTGGCCTTGAGGACGACATTGCAACGGCCTGGCAGGGAGAAGTTGACATCTATGGTCTTCCCACTCAGGTTTGTGGTGGTCTCGTGTTCCTTAAGCAGGTTCCAGCTGAAGGACATGTTGGTCCCCTCTCGCAGAGCAGCCTGTAGGTGGAGGACCCTGTTGGTAGCAAAGCAGCAACCTTCACTAAGTTCCTCTGCCACAATTTGCAGGCCCTCCAGCTCCCGCTGGACAAAGATAAAGATGCTAGCCTGCAAGAAGCTGATCTTGTTCTCCGCGGTGACGATGACATTGAATGTCCCCACAGACTTAAAGGTGTAGAACATGGTATGGTTGCTGGGAATCGCAGTGCAGCGATCGCACAGGATCCAGGAGTACTCCACGTTGTCTCCTTGCTCTAGATGTGCCTCAAAGTGGACGGAGGTGTTGAGTGGAACGTTAATCAGGCTGGCGTTGACCGTCAGGCCACGGATGGGCGTGAGGACAGACACAGAGAGGACCGTGCTGTTACTGCTCACCTGGTTAGTCCCTATCAAACCGATGTTGAAGTCTCCAGATTTATTGTACGTATGGGTGACATTACCCCCAGTCAGAATACACCCATCTCCAAAGTCCCAAGTATATTCAACCTGCGAGCTAATTGGCAAAGAAGAGAACACGTACAGCTGATGCAGTGCCAGGAAGTTGGCCTTGGTACCATTGTGTTGGATGACTACAAGGCCCACAGACTCCTGAACCTCGATTAAGGTGGTGCTGTTGCTGAAAGAGATGTTGTTGAGGACTGTGACTGTCACCAAGTACTGCCCTGGAGTCTGATACGTAAAGGAAATTTCCTTGTATCCCAGGATGGCCGAGTCATTGATGCCGAAATCCCAGAGATAGGTAAATTCAAACTCTGGGGAAACACTGACGGTGAAACTGGTCTCCTCCCCCAGCAAGGTGTAGCTATTCAGGGGGATCAAGGAGACACTGTCTATGATTGGCTGGACACAGATCCAGGCATAGAAATTGACTTTGTTCACCCTGCTGGACAGGTGGAGTGAGAGATAGAAGTCACCGCTACTTGCATACATATGGGTGATGCTCGGGGTGCCACGGAGTGTCACATTGTCGGTGCCATCACCAAAGCTCCACTCGTAGACACAGATGGAGGAGTTTCCCGACACAAAGGCGTGGAAGTTGATCTCGGTAAGCTCTTGGACACAGCCTCCCGGCTCCAGCCACAGCACCTCAAAGACAAACACCTGCACGGCGAGCGACACCCGCTGGGAGCTGATGTTATTGGTGGCTGTGATACTGACTGTGTAATTTCCGTCCTTGGTGTAGGTGTACTCTACCCTTGGCTCCGCCATCGTCAGCGTTGTCCCGTCGCCCATCTCAAAGATCCAGGTGATGTTGTTCCCCGCTTCCACCTGCGCACTGACAATCGTGGGGGTGTTCAGCTCGGTGGGGCTGGTGGAAGATGCAGTCAATCCCACGATCTCATCAGAAACCAGCATCTCCGCTGAGGTGCTGATACAGCTGATGGTGTTGTTAATGGAGACCGATACGTTGTAGACGCCGCTTTGGGCGAAGGTGTGGTTGACGCGGCGCTCACGGCCCTGGAGGGGGGTGGAGCCATCTCCAAAATTCCAGGTGTAGACGATGCCGTAAGGGGAGGGTAGAGGGTGCGCTTCAAACGTGGCGGGACTGCCTGCCTGGAGAACCACGGGGTCGGTCTCGATTTCAACCACCGTCAGCACGCTGAACACAAACACGTCAATCTTCTGGCTCACATTCTCTCTCTGGTTGGACACTGAAACCATGAGTGTGTACTCTCCTAAGATACAAGAAAAAGCACAATACAGGAATTACGCAAGCTCAAAAAAATTCAAAAAATAGAAAGGACAAAAAAAATTATATCGAAGATGGCATGTAGGCACTGATTTCAAATATATATACAGATTAGTAATAAAAATTGTTTTCCGTTTCCTTACTCTTTTGTTTAATTACATTATTTTTAAATAATAACAAGTAAAAAATGACTGCCAAGAGCAGAGTACAAAAACAAAGGGAATGAGAATGAAATAAATCAGCTCAACTCCTTCCAGTCATACTTTGCGAGTTTCCATAAAACGGAAAAATATTGCATCATCTACACGGTTAAATAACACTCAACACTTTATTGTGTTGTTTAAAGTAGGCATCTCAAGCAGAAATTCTGGATGGCTGCAGTACCCGAGAGTTTTTTAAATTGTTCCATTCCTGAAGTGCTTGATTTAAGTGGCTGCTCTGCTATAGAGTCTGTGCACCTCATTCACAAGGTCTAAAATGGCCACCAGTGGAGAGGGAATTGCTGACATCAGAGGTGACTGCGGCTGAAAGGAATGCAGATTACCTGGCTGGGCGTAAATGTAGGTAACATTCTGCTGTAAGGTGACCTGCTGGCCGCTGGGGTCAAAGGTGAACAAGGAGCTGTTGTAGGGAGGTTTGAAGTGGAAGACCTGGTAACCCCCATCTCCAAAGGACCACCTGAAAGGGAAGAAGCAAAATTAATGTGGATTTTTCGGTGGGGATGTAAAATGCTCAGCAGCAATTACCAAAGTGAATGGACGGTGCATTACTGCAGACACCACAGACAGGGTCAGAGATGGGGTGAAATTCTCCTCTGTCCTCAGTTGAATTAACACTAAAAAGAGCTTTAAGCCATGGCCTTCACCAGACAAAACACCTTTCAGATGGAAGGATGTAGGAGGAATAATTTCAATTAGAGCGGAAGTTTCTGTAAGAAAGTCTTGAACCTCCCATCACCGCTCCTTTTTAATGGATTTTTTCTGATTCATTGACAGTGTTCAAAAAGAAAAGCATAAGAACGTTAGGTTTGGAGGACATAAATACCAAAGCAAAAGTTCTGTTCAAATATGCTATTGTGTTCATCAGAGCTGAACTCCAGGAGATGCTTCATTTAAAATACATATTAATACTTTTTATTGCCTTCTCAGGACTATACACAAAATTCAGACGTTCTCATCATTTTTCAGCATACCCAATTAAACACACGTAAGATGTTCAGTGTCAGATTAACACTGGAAAATTAGCAGTGCAAGTGTATGCTAACATAGCGTTTCACTGTTGATGACTGCGATAGGCAAATGCACATATAGATGGCACAAACAAAACATCTGTGCTGTCCCCTTTCTTCTTAACCCCACTGCGCAAAAACAGATGCCAGCGTACGTAAATTCCGAAATTTATTTGCTAAATAATAATGTAATTGAATTTCCAAATGTCTTGCTTCACTGGAATAATTTTCCCCAGTCTCTGTGACACAAATACCGAGTTATAAAGCCTTAAATAGGCTCGTGCACAACAGACAAAAACTGATATTACATGGATTATGCATAAAGGGGTTTTTGAATAAGCTTCCAGCCAATATGACCTTTGTGTACCGGAGGGTAAAAGAGGCTTGTGCAAAATTAGCGATAATGAGACAGGCCTGTACAGTGATTAACGGGGGAGCACGCATTATTCCCGCAAAGGGACATCAGAGTGGGATTGAGCCAGGTGTCACCGCGAATGATGTTCCACTGTCATTACATGATTTACTGCTTGCTGCCTTCCTGCGTTACAGTGGTGTACAGGCGACATGAGCGCTAAAGTGGAGCAGGATGCGGGCGGAACGCGGTTGTTGCTTTTCCGGGGGAGAGGAGCATCTGCAGTGAGAGGGATCCCGTAAAGGCCGATGAAGAGGTGCTAACAGCTCGGAACGGAACGCTCGCTCCAAAAACTCACCACCAGGGAGAGGGAATAAGACATACTCTCCAGTCTTCTCACATACCTGCTGTGAGCAAAATAAATCCTGCTCACAAGGAACGTTCACGCACACAAAGGCTGGAGTCCTAAACGAGACGAGAAGTTGTGCACGTGAGAATGATTGATGCTCCTCTCCTGCAAGTACGCCAGGCAGTTTAATCGATAAAAATGGCCTGGCTTTGTTCAAGGAGGGACTGACGCCCTGTCTTTGATTTGAGACAGAGAAAAGGAATTATCTGGAGATGCAAGGCTATGTCTTACAATCCAGGTCACCTTTTTTGTGTGGTCTTTTCCAGATTTCCTCTTCAATGTTTCACAATCTTTCTCCCATCCTCTAATGATCAAGTTTCTCACCGGCTTCACTCACCTCAGTTAACTAATCAGCGAGGTCGCTTTTAGCGGAGAATTTCCGCGAAAAGCTTTAGACAGGCACTCGAGTGCCAATAACCTAATAATAACTCCAGTGATCCTGTTCCACATTAAATCAGCAAGTGAGAATCAATCATTCAGATAGAAGTGCTGCTCTCGAGCCAAACAGTTGTCTCACGATCCTCTCTTTCATTCTCAGTGCTTTGAGGATTAAAAGCTAATTAAGCCTGTTCTTTGCACAAGGTATACGCTCCAAAAGGTCTTCATTGTGGGAAATTGGTTATTTAACTTAAATATTAAAGAACAGGTAATAACCAATGTGAACGTGTCCCCTGCCGCATGTACACGTTGGTCCTAAATGTGAGCAAAATAGGCTAACTAATTCTTGACATTTTGCGTTAACAAGGTTTACAAAGGCAAAATGTATGTAATTGCTCAGTGACCTTGAAAATGACCTGAAGGTCACCAAAATCAACTGGTGTATCGGGACCCCCCCAAGTATCATGCTGGTAGTAAATATGAGCAAAATCGGTCCACTGGCTCTTGAGATATCGCCCCAACACCAATGACAGATGCACGGACAGACGGACGGACAGAGCTGAATACTATGTCTCCCTCTCCGTGCTTTGCGGCGGTGGGGGACAAAAGAAAGAGCAAGAGTAAAGAGATTCAGTGTTATGATGTGAAGCAGGGATGCGTACAGGGAGGGTTATAAGCATTTGTGCAGTGTAATCGTTTTTTAAAGCCTGTAATTCTGACACAGTTCACTCCACATGGATGCAAAGTGCAGACTGTCAACCAAAATTTGGGGGCATTTACACCAATATTGACATTACACAAATGAGGACCTCAATACAAGGTGCTTCATTATACCAGTGAGTGTGATCTGCAATATTTTATTTTCTTTGTTTAACACTTGTGTCGCCGTCCCAATCCTTCTAAACCACATTGCCATGTTCCCTGAGAGTTGGAAGCGGAAAGTACCGGAAGGTAGCGTCCACGGCCGTGTCCACCCGGATTGAGGCTGAGAGGATCTGGGCTGAGCCCTGGGTAACAATGTCTGGGACTCCGCTCACGGTGAGGTCAACCATAGGGTTCAATCTGTCCACCGTCACATTATAATGCTCCGTCAGGTCGCTCACGTGATTCATCGCCGTCACCTAGGAGACCAACACAGTCCAGCAGCTCAGAAAAATACTGATTTAAGGTTCAAAAGCATATGATATAATGCCCCTAAAGTGCTGGTTCTCGTGACAAACTTAAGATGATTACCAAGTCAGAATTCCAACATCCTTGCGTTCATACTAGTCTAGATTTCCCCCCTCCAAAATGTGTATAACTACAAAACAGCAACTTTTAAAAAAGAAAAAATTAAAAGAAACCCAAGCACGTTTAGGCAAGATCTAAGCACTTGGTTAACCTTAATTTTTTACTTATTTACATTTAAGCTCTTTAAAAGGTTTTCAAACCCCCATGAAAACCTGTGTCCAGGGCCATTCAGACCAAACATGTTTTTAGGTGTTTATTATCATTTTCCCTGATTTGAAGTACTTTCAACACTGCTTTTGAAAGCCCAGCAACTCGTGTTTAAGGGTCCCGGATGTCTACTTTGAGGCACCTCAATTTGAGGCGCCAAATGTCATTCTCATTCTTTTTCCTGATGTTCAATCATGTGAAAGTAGAGACAGTTTGATTATGTAATAGGTTCCACTGTAAACGAAGATGGCTGAGAAATCAGTTGTTACCGTTGGCACTGTCTTAGCGCTGTAACATAAAATTTCACAAATTATGTTTAATTTTACTCATTTAATTTCTAACACTCCTCAGGAGCTACTGCTAGAGCCTCTTACTCAGAAGTTGTAATAAAATAACGAAAACCACAGCGGAAGTTTAAATTCACTAATGCCAGTAACACAGTTCAGCATGTTTGACAAAGTGAGTGACAGGAGCGTTACATAGCAGCAGCAGAAAAGACATGTCTGATGCATTTTACAAAGAAGGCTTCAGAAAATCAGGCCAGACGGTCCTTGTATTTCCATGGTGACAAAGCGCATTTGGTGTGAACGGCCCCTGATACAGGTTCCAGTATTGAAAGACTTCTAACCCCCAAACAAATGAGTCTGAAGTGACAGAAAGATGGACCCCTTTAAAGCAGGAACCCAAAGCCTAAGTAAAACTCGCAAGTGCTCACCGACAGCTTGTAGACGGCTGCGTTCCGGTAGATGACGTTGAGTACCGTGTTGTAGTAAGTGAAGTGAGGCTTGTCGTCCACCGTCCACTTGAAGCTGGGGTTTGAGCCGGCCTCCACCTCTGCCGAGTAGGCCTAAAAGAGAGAATTCGGTAACCATCGGCGAATTCGGCAAAGGCAGGCGAAACGCACCGAAAAAGAAGAGCAGGAAAGAAGACAGAGTAAAGACAGAGCAGGAGGAGGCAAATGTGGCATTATGCTCCGCAAAAAAAGCTCAAGTCTTAAAATGACCAGTTTCACAGTGGTAGACTAAGCCTAGTCCCAGACTAAGCTCAATTTTGAATGCAGATTTTCTATTCCAAATATAATTTAGGACCCGTGACTCCAGCCCCGTTTTTATTCTTAACACTTCTCCCGCAATCATATTTTATTAAGTTGCCAGCCACTGCCACCATTTTTAATAACATTCATTAAATCTTTCAATACATAACAGTGCCCCCAACCATATAATTGTGAAAATGTTGTTTGCTGGAATAGATCATCAATAGTGAGGGAAGTAGGGCTGCACGATAAACGGAATCGCGATAATCGCAAGCGCAATAAAAGTAACTGCCACTGTGAGATGTGCTTGCTTATAACGTTTTCTATGACACATACCTAATGCGGTCATTTGAAATGCTTCCGGGAAGAAAACTATGATTTGAAGTCCGCTAATTACCAGCGAGGTTGGACAGCCTCCATCGCCTTGGCATAATTAGCTCACCTTAAATCAATTCCCGTGTACTTTGCCTAACATGCAATCAAGCCATTTATTCGCCAACTGACTGACCAAAACCAAAATGTGGCCAATTATGATTAGGAAGAGATAATGAGAAGCAGACAGACCTAACCAGGCTGCCCTGTTTGATTGAATGTCAATAATCTGAATTAACAGCAAACCTCAGAATTCCACCTCGTAGAATTTTTACATATCATTAAAAAGATTAATTAAAAATAAACCATTTTAAGATGACCTTGGTTTTTAAGCGTTTCAAAATATACACGAAGTGGTAAAATTTTGTGAAGCATATCGAACGTGAAAGTGAGAGAAATTATTTTCGCATTGCAGGCAATAGACAAATGCAGCGAAGACTTGGCAAACACATTCAGGCAAACGCAAATTAGAATTTTTTATTTGATGATTGAACAAGATTTGAAATAAAGTATTAATGGCTGTTTATTTTGGTTGCTTTTGAGCATCTAAATAGCCTAAAGTGAAGGGAGAAAACATTTTGTTAAAGCGTATCAAACGTGACGTGTAGAAATAATTGCATTCGCACGCAGCGCAACAAAATGTAAAACCAGAAATAATCTCGCAAACATATTCAGGTAAATTACATGCTGAACAAAGCAAAGTTAAGGTCTGCAAGATGATCATCCTCTACCCAACAATTGCTCTCAACCCCTTCCCAATTACTTTGCTCAATTTGCAATCAAACAGTTCAATTCACTCAATTAACGATTTAAATTGGTAGACAGTCTGATTTATTAGAGTATGTTTTGTTTGTTAGCCTACATTTTGAAATTTAAATGACCATGAAACATGACAGATTTGCCTGAATCTGTTTGCTAGATTATTTCTAGTTTTACATTCTGCTGCGCTGCGTGCAAAAAAATTTACAAGTGACGTTCGATACGCTTAAACAAAATGTTTTCCACCTTCAAGCTGTTTTCACACTGGACAAGAAACAAATTTTTCGCACGACAAATTACATTCAAAGTCAATGCAAAGATGCGAATGCACGCGTTTCGCGTGTATTCGCCTCTTTGCATTGACTTTGAATGTAATCTGTCGTGCGAAAAATTCATTTTTCGTCCAGTGTGAAAGCGCCTTCACTGTCGGCTATTTAGACGCTCAAAAGCAACCAAAATCAAGAGCTATGAATTGCTTTATTTTAAATTAATCTTGTTCAATTATCAAATAAAAAATGCAACAAATTTGCGGCACAGATTCGCCTGAACTTGTTTGCCACGTCTTTGCTGTATTTGTCCATTGCGTGCAATGCGAAAATATAATTTCTCTCACTTTCATGCTCGAGATGCTTCACAAAATGTTTTCCACTTCGTGTGTTTTGAAACGCTTAGAAATCAGGGCCATCTCAAAATGGTTTATCTTTAAAAATCTTTTTAATGAAATGTAAAAATTCGACGAGAGGTGGAATTCAGAGGTCTGCCAATTATTCAGATTATTAACATTCTTTCAATCTAACGCGGTAGCCTGGTTAGGTCCGTCTGCTTCTCATTACCTCCTCTTAACCAAAATGTGGCCAATAATGATTTTGATTGGTCACTTGGCTGAATAAATGGCTTGATTGCAGGTTAGGCAAAGTACACGGGAATTGATTTAAGGTAAGCCAATTATGCCAAAGCGACGGAGGCTGTCCAACCTCACTGGTAATAACTTCTTCCCAGAAGCATTTCAAATGATGAAGGTATGTGATTAGGTATGTGTCATAGAAAAGGTAATAAGCAAGCTCGTCTGTCTGCCTTATAGTGGCAGTTAGTTTTACTGCGCTGGCGAAAATCGCGATTCCATTTATCGTGCAGCCCTAGGGGGAAGCATTCCGATATAATGGACAGAAAATCTAGCCAATAGCAGGGAAAGTTCAGAATATTAGCTAGCACCATAGCATACTAGCAGTACCTTAAGTCCAGCTTTGTATCTCCTTCAGAAAAAAAAAAAAAAAACAAGATCTTGATTCTCACTGCAACATTAGACACTTGGAAAGACAGACGTATGCAGTGTGTATGGAGGTGAGGGGAGGAGATGTGGGGGAGGGGACGCACCACCATGGTCTCCATCAGCACCCGTTGGGTGGGGTGGGGGGTGACCCTCAGGCCCCGGAGCGGCTCCTCCACCTTCATCTGCAGGGTCAGGTTGGCTGAGGCCACTGCGCTGTGGGCCGTAAGGACCATCGGTGTCGCCGGTGTTCCCTCCAGCTGGAGGTCCAGGTAGACGAAGAGGGAGTCGTTGTGAAGGTTGGCCCGGCACTCCGCCACCACCGACGGCAGATCAGGGGGGCAGGACGGCAGGAAGAGGACGGACTGGTTGCCCCCTTCCCAGCCGGCCCACACCTTGTGCCAGGACCGCACCATGGCCAGCAGGAAGGTCTGGTTGGTGGGGAAGTATATGGTCTCATTTTGACTCGGAGGGTAGATGACGGTAAGTCCCAGTGGAGGGACCACGCGGATCGCGCAGGAGGCCCCGCTTGGAAAATCTGGGTTGTTGGAAGTCACACGAAAAGTGTAGTTGCCGGGGATTGGCAGTCCCGCCTGAAGGTCGGGTCCCGAGATGGTAGAGTTCTCCTGCCCCGTGTAGAGCACCCTCAGGAGGCAGGCCCGGTCCTCGGCCCAGGCGGTACTGTTCTCGGGGACGTCCACGTCGGTGCCGTTGATCCAGTCGGAGTCGGTGAGCATCAGCAGGCTCTGACGCCAGGGAGACGAGGGGTCATGGCCACACTGGAGCAGTGCCCCGGGACCGGCATCATGCTGAAGGGCGATGAAGTCGCCCGCAGCCACAAAAATGTCTGAAATCTGCTCATGCACCTGTAGCCAGGCGAGATAGAGAAGATTCGGCCTGGGAATGCAATGCTATCGTAGAATAAACTAAAATGCTTTCACTTATCACATTTATTTTCATTTTTCATTCGATACATGTCATATATACTCAAGGTTTTTGGCTGGCATTTCACTGTACACAAAAAACAAGGTTATTCATGCATTCATTGAGTCAGTAAACTGGCAGGAAATGTAAAAATATAGTGAACAAAACTGTTCAAGTAACATCATATTTCCCAGGGAAAAAGTGCTTTTGTCTAAAGGAGATCTATGGTCAAAGGACTGCTAACTTTTTCAGGCCAACTGGCATCCATTACCCGCCATGAAAGCCCCTGTGCTTCTCTGACTTGCGGCACAGCAGGCAAGCCCCGGGCATTTCCTGCCCAGCTGACATCACTTCCTGTCAGACTTACCAGCTGGAGTCTGGAGGCTCCGGGCGGCAGGGTGAAGAAGAACTCGTTCATGAGGGCGTAGTCCGGCTGGGACACCTCCAGAGGGAGGAGGGAGGTGCGGGAGCAGTTGGAACAGGTGGAGGGGGGGCAGGGGGCCCCCAGGGCCAGACAGCGCTCCTGGAAGGGGCACCACTGCTGACCGGACGGGCACAGCTCCACTGTGTCGTTCACCTCGAAGTCCTGGCACACAGCGATGGGAGCGCACAGGTCCCCGCAACCTGTGGGGTCAACCGTGACTGCGAGTCAAATACGCCGAGCAGGCAGCTCTGCAGCTGGGTGCTTACTGATTATGCCACAGTTCGTCCCTGACAGTTAGGCTCCCAATCGGCCAAGCTAACAGAGAATGGACAGACTATAGAGTTGTTTTTATCTATGCTTTATTTATCCATGGTAGTCCGACTGAGCAGACAAGCTCATTTACAGCAAATCCTCGCCCTCATCCCACAACCTGGACTGACCAGCACGTTCTTGGATTTATTGTGCCAGAGTTGATAGATGTGTTTTGTAACAGATTAATTCTACAGATTAATCTACAAGGTCCATAGCCTAGCTATGAGGTAACATCCAGCACTCGCCAAGTTACTTCCTTACAGGGTTTTCAGCACTTTTACAGCAGTTGAGGCACTTTGTGTTGTACGTCATTCTGGCCAATATCGTCTGCCAAAAAGGTACAAGTTAATGAAAACCGCGGATATCCATATCTCCACCAGCCATAGCTTCATACACCCTAAAATGTGATTTTCAACCCCCCACATACGACTGACCTTATCGTGCCCTGACCTTTGACCTGACAACCTCCAAAACCTAATCAGTTCAGCTACCCTCTGTGGGGAGCAGTCGTGTCTGATTTGGTGAAAATCCCTCCACTCCTTCAGCAGATACAGCACAGAGAGGATATTTGTTACTGACAGTGCGACGGATGAATGCATACACCAGGGGTGGCCAACCCCGGTCCTGGAGAGCCGCAGTGTCTGCTGATTTTTGGTGTTACTCAGCGCTCGATTGATGGATTAAAGTAGTTGATTACTCACTTAACTGACCTCACCTGGTGTCTCAGGTTTAATTTGGTAATAATGAGCCAATCAAGCAATTAGCAGGAACAACCCACAAGACTCCTAGAGCCAATTAAGCAGACTTGCAGGTTGTGACAGCAATCTACATGTTAACCAAGATTTGTCAATGTGGTTGGATATTTAGCATAGTTGTAATGCAGACAAAGTAGAAGTACAGAGTAGAGATAAAAGTTTATAGAGCAGGGGTGGATAACGCTGGTCCTGTAGATCCAGAGGGTGCGCTGAGTTTGGTTTTCTCCACCCAATTTATACCTAAGACACCAGGTGAGATAAGTCAAATGTGTAATCAACTGCTTTAATTCATCAATCAAGTGCTGAGTAACACTAAAAACCAGCAGACACTGCGGCTCTCTAGGACCGGGGTTGGCCACCCCTGGCATACACAAACTGTGTGGGCGAAGCCATAATAATGTAATGCGATGTGACCAGAAAAATGTACACTGCTTATGAAATCAAATTATTAGCCGCTAAAAACATGACAAATCGAACAGTCACACACTACATAGCGACAGGGGAGTAGGATCCTCAAGACTCCTCCATTGGATGTATGCTGTCAATCACCCACTGCTCTGAACAACCATACACCTCCGTCTGTACCAGCTCCTGCCACAGACTCCCAGCCCCAGCCTTGTGTGTTGAGCTCCAGTTACTTCGATTTCTTTTTTATCCTCGAGACGAGCCACAGAAAACTCACTCTGTATCTTCTTCTTGGTGTAGACACCAACTTTGAAGCACTACTCTTCCGTTTTTACTGAACATATCCTCATGAGACATGAAAAACGTATTCTTCACAAGGGCAACGCGGAGCGTGGCATATGCCCTGCCCATATGTTTAATTGCGGTTAAGATTGATTAGGCTGCTAGTTTAGCATGATGAATAGTGAGAGTGAATAATACTGAAAGTTGAACATGTTAAAAGAAAACTGGTTTTCGAATGAAGATGAGGAGTTCCTTAGTTATTGCGTGGAAACTGAAATCAACATGGCTGCCGTAGCGGCCATATTGGATATCGCACGGCGCTGGTTTTAGAAAGGAACCCTCCTCTACCTACCCCACATACACCACCAAGAAATGAGATGGATTGGATGAGGCGTTCTTTAGTTATTGCGTGGAAACTGAAATGAAGATGGCTGCCGTGGCAGCCATATTGGATATCGCATGGTGCTGGTTTTCGAAAGGAACCTTCCTCTACATACCCCCCATACACCACCTGGAAATGATATGGATCGGACAAGGCGTTCTTTAGTTATTGTGTGGAAACGAGAAGTTTACAGCCAGATGCCCGGACGGACGGACGGAAGGGGCGTTGACAAAATGCCCCCCGCTCATTCGAGGCGGGGGCATAATATTAGTACGAAGGCATTAAATGATCCGGATTCTGCTCAAAGGGCAGAGGAGGTCCATACGTCCACCCTGCACATGCGCTCACTAATGACACACCATCGTCCTGGGGATGTGGTTTATTTGAACTCGTTCTAAGCCACACAATCAGATTAAATATCTTGTTAAAACAGACATTTATTGCAGTGCACAGTTTTTTTCCTCATGCATGCAGGCAGCGTGTACAGTACATGTTTCACTTGGTGTGTACAGTAGTGTGTGTGACGTACGGACAGACTCCAGTGTGTTTACCTGGCAGTAGCAGGTGTTGGCCCGGCTCTGGGCACTGTGGCCTGTAAACCTGCAGGCGCAGCTGGGCTCCGCTGCTCAGATCCTGGCTGATGAACTCCAGAGAGGAGAGCCGGGCGTCATGGAGGAAGGCCATGCCAGGGAACATCAGCAGCTGGAGGGGGGCGCAGGAGGACAGGTCCATAAGTCTTCTCATACTGCACCTCCATCTCAACGAGAATTTCAGTCTCATATGTAGATTTAGAAATCCTACCTCTATTTACGTACTATTTACAAAGATTATGACAGTTTGACTTCTCCCAAGGTCTTCCAACGGAGAGCGGAAATGCAAATTATCAAGTTTCAAACAATTTCAAACAAGCTAATATATATTTTTTTTTAACTTGAGAGGGAAAGAAGATTTTAGGCCCATTACATGACTAAAATGCAAGTGTTAACTGTTTTTGCAGAGCAGAAAAAATATTCAGCATTGAATCAGCTCTCACATAGTGCATATGGTCTCAACTTGACACTGTTAGAGTCGAATTAATAACAACGTCACAGTGGAGGGATACGCAACATTTACACGTTATTCAGTTACAAGCATTTATAATATGTGTTCATAGTCTGAATGTGAACATCAGGGTGCATGATCCCTTTCAACTATGGTTTACTCCTCAGAGCCAGCTCCAAGGCAACCTAAGCCTCCGCCATTTTGACTGTAGTTGAGATACACTTGAAGTGAACGGCAGCGACTCTGCTAGGGCCCATAGCTGATGAGAATCCTGAAAGGACGAGGGAACTCTGGTAACGGTCCTGTCTGCAGTTCTGTAGTTTATAACAACGTAAATTTTTTTGCACGTACATAATGTGTATCTTCTGAAGCAGTAGTAACCAGCCCTGTTGCTGGAGATCGATTATGCTAGCTACAGGTTAGCATAACACACCCAATCATCCATCCATTATCTAAACCACTTCTTCCTCACTTCCTCATCCATAACTTGCGTGAACGTAGATCTTCTGAAACAAAGTTGGGTACGAGAGCTCTGTGTGTGTGTGAGTGTGTGTGTGTGTGTGAGGAGGGGGGGCTCACCTCTACTGTTCCTGCGGGGGTGTCCAGTCTAGGCCGGGGTGCGGGGAGAGAGAGGGGCCTGGGTGTGTGGAAGACCGCGCTGCCCCCGATGTAGACTCCAGCGTCCGGTAAGCGAACTGCAGGGAGAGGCAGAGGGAGGGAAGAGTGGGGGTTAAATGGCCGCCAGTCCGAATTATGCAGGAAGCACGCTGGAGCCTGCTGCAGGAATCACGTAAATCACATCTGATGTGCCCGGGCACCGTTTTGATTAGACCACTGATCTCGGGCAGATCGGACCCCCCAAACCGGATGACTCTCGCTTTGTCTCTGTGCGGTACGGAGAGAGAATGATTAATGCAATAAGCCGTTGCGTGTCAGGCTTAATAAAAGAGGCCCCGGGTTTCAAAGCCATTCCACCTCCCAGGCCAGTGTTCCTGGATCAGGATCATGTTTATTTTTTTGTTTTTTTTGGGTGGTTCGTGAGTGTAGGTACGGACAATACACGACCACATGAAAACAGGCACACAACCACCAATATAAAAGCACAAACTAACACAAAACACCCACACATACACATCCCCACACGGATGCATACACACATATAGGCCATGCACACCCCTATGCATGCACAGCAATACACATGCACACCCACACACATACACTCGCTGCATAAGCCCCACCCCCCCACACACACATGAACCAACTACACACCCATACACATGACCACCAACAGGCAACCACATCCCCACACACACATATATACACACACTAACATGCACACACACACACACACACACACACACACGCACTCAATCAGTGAGAGAGCCAAAATGACCCCTAATGACTTTGAGACCTGACTCCGGGCCAGTGTTCCAGCCCGGCTGTGAGTGTGTGTGTGTGTGTGTGTGCACGTGTATGTGCACCCACGCGTCTATGAACATGTTTTTGGTAGTTTCGTGAGAAAACAGAGTGTGACAGAGAAGTGCTAACTGCCCCACTGGGATGGGAGAGGAGCACACACACACACACACACACACACACACACACACACACACACACACACACACACGGCTGTGTGCACCATCTGGAGAGGAGCGGGGCCCGATCTGCGGGCCAGATAATTACAGCACATCAGGCCTGAGTAACTCCCTCAGAGAGAGAGAGGGAGGGGGGGGGACAAGAGGGAGAGAGAGAGAAAGGGGAGAGAGGGAGGGGAAAGAAAGAGGGATAGAGAAAGAGAAAAAAGAGAGGGTGAATAAGAGACAGTGAGAGCAGAGAAAGCGGGACCGGAAAGAACGAAAGCGAAAACAGACAGGAGCAGAGGAAAGGCGGACTTATCCTCGCGCTGAAGCATAATATCCGTTAGAGCCACACTGTTATTTCAGAAAACAGATCCTCTGCAGTTTTTAAAAACTACTGTTAAAAATACTCCACCCTCCGTCCTTCTCTCTCCCTCCCTCATTCCTCTTCCTTCATTTCTATACAAATAAATAATCCTTCCTCAATAAAAAGCAAGGAAAGCAATTTTCCTCAAAGCATTCATTTAAAGTGAAAGCAATCTAGAAAAAAGCAAGTACAAACGACTCATAGAGAATAAACGTCATATTTGAATGAATATCATGCTTCATGGAATGCAAGCAGCTAAGTTGTGGATAGTAGAACTGAGGATAACTGAATCTGAGTCAATTCCTACTCTTATCAGAGAAGTTGCAGTCGCACAAGTAGGTCCACTTAGAGAGTTACAGCGACAGAGGAATTTCCTACACCTGCCCTGGTTACTTTTATTAACCCCAATATGATTTTTTTAAATGTTTTTTTTTTTTTTGAAATTCAATCCATGCATTCTAGAGCTTAACGGTTTCCCCGTTTCCAGCAGTGACATCAGGATTAGCTTGTCCAGTTAAGATTTCTCCTATCACATGTGTGGTGATACGTTTGTAACATTAACTCCAGCATTCATAACAGTCGTAATGTCATTTCGTCACACCTGAAGCAGGAACAGACACATGCGAACCAGTCTTAACAATGGCGCCGTGCTCAGATGCTATATCGTCTGTGTATGGTCAAAAGTAACATCTGGAGATCGCGCACAGTAGCCGAGCAGGATGCTGGGAGAGCCTAATGTTTTCCAGTGGAAACCCCTCGAGGCACAAATGAAAATGTTCCCCTATCATTCACTTAGCTGCTCTTGAAGAGAAGAAAAGAAAACTGATGATTACTGCATCACTGTTCTTTCCCACAGACATTTATCAACATTACTGAGTTTTGTGTTTTCTTTTTCCAGCGTACAGCCAAATTGCGTATTGTTTGCCTTTTTAAATGATCTACTAACAGTAATAAGAGATATTCACAATATAAAAACCAAAATAATTCCAATTAAACTTTCTGTATTTAAGTACATTCACTCCAAATGATCTTACTTTTATTACTTTTTGTTATATTAGACAAAATATTGCCAATAAGCTGCTTCAGCTTAACTAATTTCAAAAGACGCCACTGGGGTAACTACTTTTTATAAGCAAACATTAACTTAAAACAAGTTAATATTTTCAACTTCAATGAAGAAAAAAATATATTCTAAGTGTTGCTGCAAGACTAAAAGATAAAATGTTGAGAGACTTCTTTTTCCTGTGTATACTAACGTTTTTTTTTTTTGTTACAATACTGCCCACAGTTTCACCAGCTCCACACCTACAAGGGCCATGGACAGAACATAAAGTGCTGTAAAAAAGTATTTGCCCCTTCCCTATTTCTTCAATTTTTGCTTATTCATCATATTCAAATGTTTCTGATCATCCAACTAATTGACAAAGACAAAGTGAGTAAACACAAAATGTAGCTTTTAGATGACCATTTCATTTGTTGACCGTGAAGATTTATTCAAAACCTATATCACCCTTGTGGAATAAAATGCCCCTCTAAACTTAATAACTGGTTGTGCCACCCTAGGTAGCAAGAACTGCAATGAAATGTTAGAGATAGTTCAAACATTCAAAGAGTCTTTTACATCACTGGGAGGAATTTTGGCACACTCTTCTTTGCAGAATTGTTTTAGTTCAGCCACACTGAAAGGTTTTAGAGCATGAACTGCCTTTATAAGGTCGTGCGACAACACCACAATCAGTTTCTCGACAGAACTTTGACTAGGCAATTCCAAGACCCACATTTTGTTTTTTTTAGAGCCATTTGTGTTGGCTGGTATTTCGAGACGCCAAATGCAGTGGCCGGAACGAAAGGAAGTACAGCAATATGGCGAACACAGACAAAATAAGAGAGAGAGGCTCGCGCTTCTAAAGGACATAAATCTAGTCCAAGAAAAAATAAGGAAGCAAGGCGAGCTAGACTGAACGAAATAAAGGAAAAGATTAAGCACCCAGACGGTGCACAGACAGAGGAAAAGAGAGAAAGATTCCCTTACTAACTAACACTTTCCTCTTTGCAACTAATTCCTCACCAACTTTCTAGCTAGAGAACTTACGGGCTATAGTGCAAACGAAACACTGACACTCTAGCAAAGGTGGCGAGGCGGAACTTGGGCTTAAATAGAGTCCGGGCGCCACCCACAATTGATGCCAGCTGGCCAAAGAATCCGATTGTGGGCAAAACGATATCGTCCTGGACGAGAGCAACAGAGAAAGCTCCCAAGCAAATGCCAGCCTCCAGAACCATGACACCAATTGGGGGGGGCATTTTTTTACTTCAGATCATTGTCCTACAGCATAACCAAACTGAGCTTGAGTTCTGGCCTTGAACTGATGGTCAGACATTTGCCTTCAGGATTTTCTGGTAGAAAGCAGAATTGATGGTTCCATCAATTATGGAAAGCCACCCAGGTCCTGAAGCAGCAAGGTGGAATGGCATGTCAGCTTTACACCAGATGTAGCAGGACCCATATCTACTACAAAGTTTAACTTCCAACTCATCAGTCCATACAATATTATCACAAAAGTCATGGGGGTCATCAAGATTTTTTTTAAGAAAATGTTAGATGAGTTTTTGCATTCTCTTTGGTAAGCGGTGGTTTTCCCCATGCAGATGTCCCATGGATGCCATTTTTGCCAAGTCTCTTTCTTGTTGTGGAATCATGAACTCTGACCTCAACTGGGGTAAGTGAGGCCTGCAGTTCTTTAGATGTTAGCGTGGGTTCTTTTGTGACCTCCCTCCCGGATGAGAAGCCACTGTACTCTTGAGAGAATTTTTTGTTGCCATGGTTTGGTGAAGTCTCAGAGCCTTCAAAATGACTTTTTAACCCATTCCAGCCTGACAGATGTCTGTTCTTTAATTTCTTTAGATTGCGGCATCATGTGCAGCTTTTTGCCTACTTCACATTGCCAGACAGGTTCTATCAAAGTAACGTTTAGATTCAACAGGGCTGGAAGTAATCATGCCTGGGAGAGTAGTGAAATTGAACTCATTTATCAATTAAATTTGTCTAATTGGTTGATTTAGTAACCAAGGGGGTGATTCGTTTTTCGCATGAGGCCAGGTATGGTAGAACAGCTTTTTTGAAATGAAATAATCATTTAGAAACTGTATTTTGTTTACTCAGGTTGTCTTTGTCGAATATCAAAATTAGTTTCATGATCTGTGACATCTAAGTATGTCAAATGTGCAAACATAAAGGAAATCAGGAAGGGGACAAGTGCATTTTCATAGCACTGCAGAGATGTTTAATGAGGTTCTAAATTACATCATAATTATTTAGCTGACACTTTTGCATCTTAAAATGGATTAAAGTATGCAGGAGCTGATTCTTCTGAAGCCCTATGGGGTAAAGGGCCTAGCTCAAGGACCCAGCTAAGCTGATGTACTTGTAGATACCTTCTGAGACCCAGTGAAATATCCAAGCCACTTGGCTATACCTCTGCTCTGTGCCTTTACCGAAAAGCAAACTGCTTTTGCTCGGAGGTAACTTAGGACTTCTTCCTGAGCGAATGGCGTTCATTGTAAAACAGAGAAAGCCCTTCCTTTGAGCTCCGCAGAAAATTCTAGCACCTGGGGGTCTAAGCTGACTGAAGATTTTTCTCAATCTTACCCAAAAAGTGCCATTATGGGTAAAGGCTTTCATTCCAGCTGTTCAGTTACACACCAGCATGGGGCCATTTTAAGCCAGAATTTTCAGCAGGGAAACCGATTGCCTGCCACCATTTCCCTTCAAAAAAAGACACAGCCTACATATATTCACCAGCAGCACATATTGAGTCAATCTAAGACAACTGATCCATAAAAGCCATGGTTCTGATTTTCATATACTGTCTCTTGTCTGGCGTTAAGTCGGTAGAATGCCTTCTTACATAATTTGGGCAGCTGCACCTTAGTTCCCTGACAATTTGAATTGCTCTAGACTGGAGCATCTGTTGAATAAATGTTAGGTTATATAATGTGAGGAGTAAAACGCAAGAGAAACGGATGATTGTCAGCACAAAACGGCAGTAAAAATCCCACCCAGAGTGTTGGAGGGCTCAAGATGATGCGTGAGAAGCTGTTTCAGCTAAGTACTACAATGAAAGTGGTGCAACAGTGGTGATCGGGCAGGAAATACACACACAGCTGACAAGACAAGATGGAGTACAGTACAGCCACTCACTCCATAGCCAGCATGCAAAAGGGGCCAATGAAATATGCTAACCAACAAAAACCAGGCTGAGCTCTGAGGTCCTTGACCAGTGCTCTGGGATATTAACGACTCTCAGGAGCATTACCAATGATTTGGGGCTATTCAAGTGCTCTCAAGCATAACCAGTACTCTGAGGCACTACCAATGATTAGCGGCATTACCGGTGCTCTCGCCTATGTTAAGGCATTGCCAGTGTTCTGGAGTGTTGTGCTTTGGGTCATTACCTGTAGTTGAAGACAATACCACTGCCCCAGGGCATTAAAAGTTTTCTGGGACATTATCTGTACCCTGGGGCATTTTTATTTTTATTTTATTTAAGCCTTATTTAACCAGGGAAGTCCCGTTGAGATTGAAATCAAGGGAGCCCTGGGGGTTGAGAGGGAGACGGCAATTCACACAGCCACCTAGATCGGGGGATGATTAGGTGGCAGGTGGAAAGAGCCAGGTTGGGACTTTAGCCATGACACCGGGGAACCCCCTAGTCTTATCGATGAGTGTCATAGGATCTTTAATGACCACAGTGAGTCAGGACCTCGATTTAACGTCTCATCCGAAAGACGGCACCTCCTTCAGTACAGTGTCCCCGTCACTGTACTGGGGCATTGGGGATTATTCCACCAGAGGGAAGATCACAACCCACTGGCCACAAACACCTCTTCCAGCAGCAAATTGGTTTTCCCAGGTGGTCTCCCATGCAAGTACTAACCAAGGCCGCACCTGCTTAGCTTCAGCCACGCGGCTGGAGCAGATCGAATAGTGGTATGGCTGCTGGGTATATCACAAGCACTCAGGGATATTACAGTGATCTGAGGCATTACCAGTGCTCTGAGGCATTACAAGTGCTTTGGAGCACTGCAAGTCATCTGAGACACTCCCAGTGCCCAGGGGCATTGCCTATACCAAAGAGCATTACCAATGATCTTTGGCATTATCAGTGCTCCGGAGCATAACCAGTGATCTGGAGTATTAGCCAAAATCTGGACCATTACCAGTCATCTGGGGCATTACTACTGGCCCCTATCATTTCCAGTGACTTGCAGCATTACCTGTATCTTGAGGCATTACCAATAATCAGAGGCATTACCAGCGACCTGCAGCATGACCACTGTTCTGGGGCAGTACCAATGATTTGGGGCATTACCAGGGACTCTGAAGCATTACCCATGCGGCGGGGCATTACCTTGAGGCCGGAACTCACAAACGAAGGCTCTCGTGGTGCTGCAGGGGTGGGAGCTGGTCAGGCCACTGGCATCCAGCGACACGCAGACGTTCCCGGGCACGAGGGTGGCCCTGTCCTGCGTCCCGCCCTCTCCCTCGCTGGCCTCTGAGCCATCGGTCCACCTCAGAGCTCCGGGCGTCTCCGCGTCACTCAGCCCCAGCCACACACCCCGCTCTCTGCAGGGGGACCGAACAACACACATGATGTTCGCGTATCACACACATGCAGAGCAGGCCTGTGGTGTCAAATCCAGGCCTGAAGAGTGAAATTCCTCTCCGTTTTTCTTCCTCTAACCACCAGGATTTTCTAATCACTGTAGCAGAATTCACCTGCAACAACTAATTAGTGAAAACGGCAAACTCTAATCTCAGGCAGGGAAGTAATTGATGCCAGGATTTTCACTTTTTGATCCCAGCAATTAACATCTCTGCTGCAGACACACATACGTGGATGTTCCTAACAGTTCCCACTGGTCTATGGGTTCTTATTTCAAACCCAAATCTGACACACATCACTGTTGCTAAATAGTAGTTAAGGAACAGGTCATAAACGCTCTTTCTGCCAAACAGGAGCATGTTTGTTCTGCAGTACCAATACTAGCAAACCGGAACATATTTACTCAGCAGTACCAATACATGCGAATAGGAACGCATTTACACAGCAGCACCAATACAAACAAACATGAATACATTCACACTGCAGTACAAATACTCATTTACAGTAGCATGTTCGCACTGCAGAACCAATACATGTAAACAGGAACACACTTACACAGAGTTACTGATACACACAAACAGAACGCACTTCCTCCTCATGCATGATCTCTGCTCTCGCATGTGAGAGCACATAGTGGTGCACAGATGGCCCGGTGAGCATTAGGACGGATTTTGGGCAGGCAAGGGAGGGGCATGGCTCGGCTCGGACCATCGGGTTGCGTGTCATTCAGCTCTAGTTCGGAGCGGTTACAATTTCGGCTTCGCAAACAATGCGACTGAGGGATTGAACCATTGCTCTACTGGGAAGCCAATGTTCTATTGTGTACACAATTTTCTCACTGTCGGGGACTCAACCCTCTCCAGGGAATTCAATGCACTCTTCAGTGGGGATTCAAGCCCTATCTTTACTCGGGATCCAACTATTTGTCATTCAACTGTCTCCATTGGGGCTTGACCCCCCTTTCTACAGGGGGTTTACAGTTCTCTTTACAGGGGATTAATCTCACTCAAGTCTGCTGAGAAGCTCAATGCTACTTTTGCTGAAGCAGTAAATGGTGCTTTATTTTATAACATTGCTTACCCTATGGTAGTCTTAGTTCAGATCTGCCTCCTGTACATGAGCACAAACACACAAACATTGTTTTTACCGTACGCACACTCTCGCCCTCTCCCGCCCTCTCTCTCTCCTTCCCTCCAGGACACATACACAGAACTGACACATTTACACCATTTCTACTCATCACTCTGTAATAGCTGTGTTTCTGCGCGGCTCCGGCCAAAATCCCACATCTGCGAAAACGGAAAATAAAAAAGTGAAGAAGAAGGGAAAAAAAGGCCGTGGACTTAGCAGAAAAGGAGAACCGTTTACGCCAAAAAGAAAAAGAAATAATAAAAAAGTTCTGTCCCTTTTTTTTTTTTTTTTTTTTTTTTAAACAGTTCTTATGTAAGAGGCGGCCGGGGGGGGGAGGGGGGGGGTCTGGCGGAGGTTTGAACCCCCATTGTCCCAGCTGCAGCCGTTCACGGGGAGCAAATCAGGGGGGCATGTTTTTGCCATAACGGAAAGGGGGATGTTCCCTCAGTGGTGCTGGTGACTGGATGCGCCGAGACAGTTCGAGATGAATGGGAGAGAGCGGAGAGATAGCACCCACTTATCCAGGACACAGTGAATGCTAAATCACACACACAAACACACGCTCACATACTGTATATACGCAATCACATACAAACACACACGCACATAATAACAAATGCCTGCACGCACGCATATGTACACACTTCAACACACATTGACAAGCATTTGGTCACATCACACACGAGCACGAACACTCACACACAGACGTACATGGACACGAACTCACATACTGTACATATGCAGATACATACAAACACAAACACATGATCACAAATGCACACAAACGCACACATACACACACATTTGCACACACCTCAACACACATTAACAAGCATTTGCACAAATCACACACGAGCACAAATGCTCACGTACACGTGTATGGACACACAACGACGACATGCGCACTTACACAAAAAAAAATCTTTATGTGACCCTACTAAATTTACTACGGCTCCGTACAAATTAAGGCTCATAAAAAAACATTACAGAATAAGTGACACAACGGACAGCTATGTCGTTTCACAAGAGTGAGGCCGCAACACACCCTGCTGTTTCCAAAATCGCTTACACCTGGTTCTTGTTGCGAAAGTCGAAGCCTGTGCCAGAATACGCTGGAACGTTCATTCACACACTTGCACCCCAAAGGAAAATCTTCACACCCTCAAATTAACCGAACTCGCAAGTCTCTGGACCGAGGGACAAAATCGAAGCAGCCGGACGATTCCTCACAGACATAGCGAGAGCTCGCCGTTCGGCCAGGATTCAAGCTCAGCGCTTCCCTGCTGTGATGTCACTGGCTGAGCCGTGACTGCAGCAAAGGTCACCGAAGGTCAAACTGTGTGTCATCCGCGCTGGGAGGACCTTCTTGGGCGTCAGTGCTGCGCTGATTTCACACATGAGACTGCTTCCGTAGGAGCTGTCCAAGCGCTACAGCTGTTCGCGGCCTTGCAAGAGCTCCACTCGGCCTTTTCTTAAAAAACATGAGCGTACAATGACACCATTATGGGGCGACGGCGAAAAGAACTTTCTAATCGGCCCGAGATCCGACAAGGTTTTTACGGCTCAAAATACGATAGAATTTATTTTTTCACAAAATGACTTCCCGTAATCCTTTAAGTGCTAGTTGCGGATAACAATAATCATAACGGTTGCTATTGCTGCGAGGAAGTTTCCAGCCGCGACTGCTAGCCGCGGCAAAAGACATTTTTTTTTTTCAGCGTACCAATCAGATTTTAGTATTTACACTGCGACGTTGGGGATTGGTGCTAGGGGCCCAGGAGTGTGCATTGTAACAATTTCTTTGAACTGCATAGCCATCCCATGAATGAATCAGTAAGACATTGTTTTGTGAATTTCGACCACACATTGTTCCAAAATGCTGCTGATAACGGAGTTAAATCACCTCATCTGATTTCCTGGATATAAACTGGTGGCCGACACAAAGGTGAAAATAAATGCAGGAGTCAAATGAGCAGATCAAAGACCACTGCTGCGAACATACTCCAATCGATCCATTCCCTCATCTCAGCTAGCCTGTCCCTGCTCTGAAGTCTATACAGGAATACACACAGAGCAGTTCAACAATCCATCACAGGATGTGCACGGCAAAATAAGACACAAGTAAACCTGGGTTTTGGTCTTGAAATGAGACTGTAATGTAATTGTTCTTTCTCAAAAGCAGAAAATATGTTTGTTTAAAGTTGCCGTTTACAAGGCAAGTGAAACGTTTTTTTGATCCACCAGAAGTTTTGAAATGAATCAAATTTGTCCAATTGACGACATGCTGGTCTTATAAAGCAAGTAAGTAATGGATTTCAGTTTTTAGGTTGAAATGCAAAACTAAAATACACATTAAGCCTGATTAATGTTCTTATTTTTGCAGTTAACAATCTTGCCATGCTAAGGCTAAACCAAAAAGCTACCTCCGCCAACTGGCACCACAATGGCTAGAGTGTAGTCAAGTTTTTCATGCTTCACAGCTAACTGGAAAGAACAACAAACATTGAAAGGCTGCTCCAAAATACGTTGACTGCTGAGTTTTGGCATGGCAGTAGTCTAGGGCGAACAAGCAGAGGGGGGAGGCTGTGATTCTTCGGCCAACCTGCAGAGCCTCACGGTAATCACTCATACTCCGCCTGGCCAAAAAACAGCACGCAATTCAATATCTCATTGGACCGTCTTTAGCTTTGATTACGATACGCGTCCATCATGGCTTTGTTTCGACAACTCTATGCAACATCGCAACATCCACAGTTGCATTGTTGTTAGGTCGAGATCTTGTATTGAGGACAGGAGAGTTGCACCACTCCATAAAATCTTCTCTACCACATTCCAAAGACTTCCAATGGGGTTAATAATGCGTTGGACAGGTCTTAACCCGATTCCAGTGATTTCAGCCATCTCCTTTCGTTGTTTTTTTTTTCTCGCAGACTACGAATTAGCCCCTTCTGAAACACAGTAACATCTTTTCCATGATCACAGGATATGTCTTCCGACATGGTTGATTAGGAGAAGCTACACGCTGCATCGGTCAGAGTTAAAAGAACTGTTGCCAGCTGAAACATATTAATCGCAGCATTAAAACCAGTGAAGTTCTAGAACACTGACATAAACCTTTGGGAAATAAGAAACATTGCAAAAAAAACCTTGGTTGCGTTCAAAAACCACGTGTTTGCAACAAAACGAACTATGCACTGTAAAGTTCTGGATACTACTTACTATAAACAATTTAGCCAGTCTAGCAGGGCATCCAGGTATCTTTGGCACACAGGTAATTTTCATGCTGGGCACACACTGTACACTAATGTAAGTGTACGACTAGTACCCTTTTGTAAGTAGTAAGCAATTTTTCACAGGGCTCCTCTCTCAAAAGGGTGCATGAGGACGGGCCTCAGTCTGGTACCAAATCAGGGCACTGCGACTGCAGGTTTGCACTCCACCCACAGGTCTGCCTGTCGACGAGAGGAGCAGAGGCTGACATCAGCCGCTTCTGAGTTCCTGCAATAACAGACGAAACTGGGCATTCTCCCATTTGGGGGAGAGAACGAGGGAAGGACATAAAAAGAAAGAAAAAAAGATGCTGGAGCAGACGGATATCGACCCCAGCAGGAAACCATAATAAAAGCTACTCCGGGGTAGAGTGTGGAGAGGAGTAACGCCAGGTTTTTTGGGGTTTTTATGGGATAAGGATCTGGCCCCGGGGACACGGGTCTGGCAGGAGAGCAAGGCTGCTGCCGCAGTAACGCCCAAGTGATCAGGGAGCCGCCTGGCAAACAGTGGCGCTGCCCACACAACCACCATACAACCTCCACGCAATCCCTACATCATCCCCACCTAACGCCCACATAACCCCAACACAACCCTCACAAAACCTCCACATAACCCCCCCATAACGCCCACATACACCCCCACATAACCACAGCTGTGCTGAACGCCCGTGCGGCTACGCACAGAATATGAGTAACCGCACAGCACAGCGTTGTGATACAGCATCGAACAGCACAGTGCAACAACACACCACAGCATAATGGCAAAGTACAGCGCAGTGTAACAGCACAGCGCAGCATAACATTAACCCTTTATAGGGCACTCAAAAATACCCAAAGAAGCACAGTCTAAAAAAGTACTGCATGTTGGGTGTATTAATAGTCTAACCATCACTTGCTTTTGGCTTAAGTGAAAAGGGCGTATGTTCAAATATGGCCTCGCTACCAAATTTTTTTGTTTTTCATGCAAGATCTCACTAATTTCCGGAAATAATACACAAACAACACCTATCTCAACTTTTAGCAAACCTTTTCAACTTTTCAATGCGTGAGTTTTCATCAGTTTTCTTTCTTGAGTAATGATTTCACAAGGTCCTTGTGAGCGGGACTGGGTAAGGGCACACAACCACACTGTGAGAGGTCTGGAGAAGAAAAGAAGTTTGAGACGCTGTAGGCCACAGCTGATTGGTCAAGCACCCTGATGTCACTGCCTGTGATAAAGCCTGATTTTCTCTCATTGGCTGGGAGAAATCGCCGCTGGTCTACTGCCTCACAGAGAGGAATGGGGGCGCCACTTGGATGCCGACTGAAGTTACCAAATATGGTTCCTCGCGCGATAAAGGGTTAAAGCACAGCACAGTATAAGAACAAATCACAACATACTTAACATTAATGCAAAGCACTGCGTTACAGCACAGTATACCAGCAAAGCATGGTATAACAGCACAGTAAAGCAAGCAAAACCCCAAAACATAGCACAGCACAACAGCAAAGCACAGTGTAACAGCAAAGCACAGCATGACGGTAAAGCACAGCACAGTATAACAGCACAGCACAGCATAACAGTGAAGCACAGCCCAGTATAAGAGCAAAGCACAACAAACATAACAATACTGCAAAGCACAGTGTTACTGCACAATATAACAGCAAGCTTGGCTCAACACAATGTAGGACAGCACAGCATGGACCGACACGGCTCAGCTCAGCGCAGTATACTTCACCACAGGAAAGCACAGTGCATAGCATAGTCTAGCCTAATGCAGCAGGGACCAGCCACATTGAGACAAAACCATATCACAAGGCCCACTCTGGCCGACAGAAACCAGACATATGCAGCCTGCCAGGCAACAAGGCCAGTAGCAAATCGCGGCTCTGATGCCAAACCATTACGAAGCGGCTCCGCTTGCGTACATAGATGGTTTATTCCTGGGTTGGCACCCAGCAGTCACCATTTATGCTAACCTCCATTATTATTAACAAGCACTGACCATAAGCAGCCTCCATATGTGTGTGCCACAGTCTGTCTCCGTGGAGATCGAATTTCAGCATGTAAATCTCTCAGAAATCCAGAATCCCTGTCCACTCTCGCCCTCCCTCAAGAGTGCAGCTCAGCTAAGTGCTTTCCTTCAAAAAAAGACATAATGGACTCCTGTTTTCCAGAACTATTTCTAATCGATTTTCATTACAAACATACAACCGAGCCAGGGTTTCTATTTCTTTCTTCTTTTTTTTTACCCATCTTCCACCCAACTGCTGCCAAAATCCCATTCACTTGCCGCCTAAGCAGGAGTAGGAAAACCTCAAACGAAGGAAAGACAAGGTGAGAGGGGGAAAAAAAAAGGTTTTGCAGCAAAGCGATGGTGTGAGGGTGGGACTGGAGGCGTCGACCACATGTTTCGTGTAAGGTGTATCGCTAAAAAATATGAACAGGATCTGTTCCATCTCGGTGCTCTTACTCTCCAAGGAGCAGAGGGCTTTGTTCGGAGGGGATCGTCACGGCCAAAATGTAACTGATACGCAGGCTAGGAGGCACTGTTGAGCCAATGCAAAGTATGCGCGTACACGCACACGCATGCATGCACACACATACAAATACACAATACATGCATACATATAGACACGAGCAGATACAGCCACACAAACAACACAGAGACAGATACAGACACACAAATAAGCATGAACACTTGGACGAATACTTAAAGCCTTTTCACACCAAGGACGAAATGGAAAAACAGAAGCAAAATGCATGTATAGAAAAATTTTCTTGAACCCATCTATCTCTGTGAGCCTGTGCACATTGAATCCAAAACTTCGCTTTTTCGCCATCAATGAGGATTCTGCATTTCCAGTTTATTTTTTTGTTTCGTCCTTGGTGTGAAAAGACCTTTACACAGACTAGTACTGAATCTGCACAAGTATACAACGCAAAGGAATAATGCACGTACACACACAAATGCATAAACAGTATACAAACACAAACCCATACGCATACGTGCGTCCAACAGACATACTGCACGTACAAACGTTTGTATGTGCACACGGTCACTCAAATGCACAACACGTGAATATTATGGGCCCAAAACACCACAAACACAACACGCAAACACACATACACATACGCATATAAGAGACCGTGTACAGTTTAAATATTACCATACAAACTCAGTATCCATAAAAACACTGGTGTCGCTGGCGTTCTCCAGATGCACTGACCTCCAGCGCTCCACTACAAAAGACTTTTGTCCCAAAGCAAAAGCGTTATCCCTCAATACCAGTGGAGAGAATCCAAACAGTGACAGTACTTCCACACTCCAAGGGACCATAAACAAATATCTGAATGAGTTTACAACATGGTGCTTCAGAGATTAAACCCTGAAGCAGAAAGCTTTCATTTGTCAAAATGTTTCATCACATGGCATAAAATTACTACATTTACAAATGACTACCATAGTTACTGCAATTTGTTTCCAGTTGAGGAACCCAATTAAAGTAGGTGTAACAAACAGAAGTAGAATTCCAAGCTTGTCCAATCATTTTCGTCCAGTGCAGAAGTGTAGAAGTTTAAAGCCTTGCTTTCATCTCACAGGTCATGGCAGGCATATAGGGTACACAAAGACAAACCCGATGTGTTACACTATCTGAAATTTGCCCCTTGCTTCATTTTCTCGAAGGATTAACTTGCGAATCAGCCAGAGATGTAAAGTTCAAAGGTCAAAAAGTAAACCCTGGGCAGCCATGTTTTTGATCCACCTATACACCCTGCCAGCAGATTTCACCAATTATTTATACTTTTTGGCTGAAGAATTGTGCTACTTACACAAACCCTGGTGGTTGGAGGGGATCTCTGAAGCTGCATTTTACACTTCTAGCATTAGCCTCAGCATCCGTCATGACTCACTGTGTGACACGTCTCGCCAGAAAGCTCCTGATTGGCTCGGCCCTGACGACAGCCAGGTCTCCTCCGTGGGCGGAGCACTGCCTTCGAGCCTCAGCCCAACTGGACTCCCCCGGGACCAGCTGATAGCAGTGGGAGGAGTTTGTGTTCAGGAAACCGTCCGGTGGGCAGTAGGGCATTGCTACAAAGCGGAGGAAACCGGAGTTACTGGTGAACACCAGGGCGGTGTGTGCCTGTGTGTAGGTACGTCAGTGTGTGTGTGCGTATCTGTGTGTATGCGTGTGCCTGTCAGGCGACATATGTCCGTCTGAGTGGGTTTGTGTGTCAGCTCAAAGTGTGTTTGGTGCACTTCCACGCGTGTGTGTGTGTGTGTGTGTGTGTGTGTGTGTGTGTCAGAATGTAGATGTGTGTGTATCAGTGTACGAGTGTTTGTGTCAATGTGTACATATTTGTGTGTGTGTGTGCGTGTGCGTGTGAGAAGACAGTGAGCATTTGTCTGCATGTTTCTGAGTGTGTAGGTATATGGTTTGTGTGTATCAGTGTGTGTGTATGTTTCTACACTGTTACACTGCATCCAGCCCCCTAAGGCTGAATTCCAGCTAAACATTTCAATGCGCTGGTCAAATGAAATACAACGTGAAACATTCCGACCTCCAGCCAGCCTCTGTCATCACCGTAATGTATTTACTGTCAGTCTGCTCCCTCCCTCTCTCTCTCTCTCTCTCTCTCTCTCTCTCTCTCTCTCTCTCTCTCTCTCTCTCTAACTCCAAACACACAACAGCACACAGTGGGCCTTCTAAGTAAAAAAAATAAAAATAAATAAACGTCCTCAGAAAACGCTTGAGATGACAGGTAGGAATGAGCAATAAAAAGATAGCAGTTTATGACAGCTTTATTTAGGACTTCTGAAGTTGAGCCCAGAGAAAGCGACCGCATTCACTGCACTCGCTGGAGAAAATATTGAGAGTCTATTCGTCCACATGGCTGCATGAGCTCGCAGCAGTGAGTTGTCACGCCAGTGAGATTGGGGAGGGTTTGGGGACTACAGTGGTCTACAGAGGAATTTCTGAGGGGTGGCGGGGGTCTAGGGTCTACCCCGATCTCCCCATCCACTTCCACACAGTCTGCCCCATAAGTTCACAGTAACAGATGGAGGGTTCCGGAAGCTAGAGGCTAGACACTGGGAGGCAGAAGATGGACATGGAAATCCAATGAGCGAGAGTATCTGGGCCGTATTCACAAAAACCTTCCAGTGAGGAAGCAGTGACTCAGGATCAGCTTTCTCAGCTCCTTAACCTACCCTTATTCATTATGAGCCAAAATGCAGAATAGATCCTGAATCAGCACTCTTATTCTGAAAGGCTTTATGAATATGGGCCCAGGAGTCACAATAAATGTAATTCGGGAGTTGGAAGTTTCTTTAAGTAGCTTAAGACGAAATTAAATGTCAAACATGAGACTCTGCAGTTTAGAAGTTCAGGGCCCGTGTTCAGGAGACATTTTAGCATAAGAATGCTGATTTGGGATCAGTTCTGCCTTTTAGCTCATAATTAATGAGGCTGAGTCAAGGAACAAGGAAAGCTAATCCTAGATAAGCACTTCTTCACCGACAGATTATGTAAATTTGGCTGTAAGAGCTAGAATTTATTCATTGAAAGTTTCTGTAAGCCAGCTAAAACTCAACTAAATTAAAAAATAACAAAAGAAAAGACATTGCTATTTTGCTAGCTGAACGCAATGCGGCTCACCTTTGGCGATCTCGTTTTCATGCTGCGTGATCCTCCAGTCCACGGCAACGCCCACCCCGCCCCAGTTGACCAGCCCGACATCGATGCTCTGATTGGCGACGACCACAGAGGGGCACACCAGCTTCAGGAGGGGGGCCAGGGTGACTCGCACCTGCGCTGGGATGGTAATGTCTTTCCTGTCGGACCAAAGGGCGACCCGGGCGGCGTACTCCCCTGGGAGGGCATACTTGTGGTGTGCGACATGCTCGGTGGCATTGGCCCAGGGCGTGGTGTTGACCCGCGGCGACCCGTCTCCAAAGTCCCAGGAGAGCCCGGCGGGGTGCACTGACGAGCGCAGCATTAGCTTAGCTTCTTCGTGCACCGAGAAGTGCAGTGGCCGGCGGAAAGAGGCGGAGAAGACAACGAGGAAGACATCGTGGGCCTCTGTCCAGCCGCACTTCTTCATGACCCGCGGGTCGGCGCAGGCGGCCGAGCACTGCGATTCACTGATGAGGTTGGGCTCGGAGTTGGTGCTGCACAGACACTCGTTCTGCGCGCCCAGACCGCCGTACGGGTGCGCCTTCTGGTAGCACTGCGCGCTGCAGCTGTCCCGCGTGTAGTTACCGGGAGACGAGTGAGTGAAGATCACCAGCTCCTTCACCCCAGTGTGGCTGTCTGGCAGGCAGGCCGCATAGTTCAGGCCTGTGGACACCAGGGGGAGACAGAGAGGTGGTGGGGTCATGGGCAGAAAGAGGAAGGAATACAAATGCAGAAAAGTACAATTACACACACACACAAACCCTCACTCGTACACAAAGGATGTAAAAGACCACAAGCATTGGCAGTAGCAGTTGCGGAACAGGACAATGCTAACAGCCTCACCCCACCATGATTTGGCGTTAAAAAAAAAAAATCAAACGCTCCAGGCTCAACCGCAGCCAGTGCTGATCCAGCAGTCAACACAGCCCCTGTAGTGATGGTTGCTGTGGGTTTGATTTTGGACGGATGAGCCTCAACATAGGGAGCGGATTTGATTTTGGAGATTTAGGACTAGAGGTGAGTTTGAATCTAGGGAGTTGGGCCTGGATGTCAATTGTTGGTTAGATTCAAGAGAGTTTTGCCTTAATGTGGGTTGTAGGTTTGATTCTGGAGGATTGGGCCTGGATGCGGATTCTTAGTTTTATTCAAGACGGTTAAGCCTTAATCGAAATTGCGGCTTTGATTCAAGAGAGTTGGCCCGTGATGAGAGTGGGGGTTTGATTCAGGACAGCGGAGTTGATGGGAGTTGTGGGTTTCATAATAGAGAGTTGCGCCTTGATGGAAGTAGCAGATTTTATTCAGGAGCGTTGGCCTAAACAGGAGTTGTGGATTTTATTTAGGAGAGTCGGGTCTCAGTTGGAGAAGCACGTTTGAATTGGGAGAACTGAATCTTAATAGGATTAATTAGTTTTATTCAAGAGAGCTGACCCTGAGCAGGAGTTGTTGGTTTAATTCAGAAGAGTTGGCCCTGGATAGGAGACGTTGGTTTTATTCAGGAGAGGAGGGTATTGATGGAAGTTGTTGGTTTGATTCAGGAGAGTTGGGCCTGGATAGGAATTGTTGGTTTGATTCAGAAGAGGTCGGTATTGATGGGAGTTGTTGGTTTGATTTAGGAGAGTTGGCCATTGATAGTAGTTGTTGGTTTGATTCAGGAGAAGAGGGTCTTGATAAGAGTTGTTGCTTTTATTCAAGAGAGTTAGGCCTGGATAGGAGTTGTTGGTTTGATTCAGGAGAGGAGGGTCTTGAGGGGAGTTACTGGTTTGATTCAGGAGAGTTGGGCATTGATAGTAGTTGTTGGTTTGATTCAGGAGAGTTAGGCCTGGATAGGCGCTGTCGGTTTGATTCAGGAGAGGTGGGTGTTGATCAGAGTTGTTGGTTTGATTGAGGAGGGTTGGGTTTTGATCGTGGCTGCAGGTTTGAGTCTGTACTGGGGGAGGGGAGGGGGGGGGGGTGAGGCGCGGGACTCACCGCACATCAGGAGGCTGACGTTGAGCACCGGTTGGCTCCGCAGCTCCAGGGGCCGGTCGCACTGCACAGACTCCGCCCTCTGCAGGTTCACGCCCCTCTCCTGGAGCCAGCTGAGCAGCCGGAAGAGCTTACAGTCACACACAAACGGGTTCCTGCTCAGGTTACTGTGGGAGAGGAAAAAAGAGAGAGGGAGAGAGGTATAAGGGTGAGAAAAAGGAGAGGAGTGCATGAGGTAAGTAAATGAGTGGGAGTTTAGCGTGTGGGGAAGATGGAGGGATGGAGGGAGGGCGTAAATAGGGACAGAGAGAAGACAGTGGTTGGTTAGGAAGGGAGAGGGATGAAAGGAGCAGTAAATGTGGACAGAGAGAGAGAGAGAAGAGAGGAAGGTTGAAGAGAGAGAGATACGTGAATATATAACCCAGATACAGCTTTCATTATTACTTTTCCATATTACCGTGCTGCTTTTTTTTGCAATACAAGACCGCAATGCTAATAACAAGGCACATCGAACTGCAGTGAACTAAGAGGAAACAGTTGTAATGTTGAGTTCACATGCGTTGGGTGTCAGAGAGAGAGTTAATGGTGGGATTGTGAGAAAAGAAATCTAAACAACTGCAGAGTCACAATGAGATCATCTCCTATCCCTCTTTCCCACAGTCACTCTGTCCTCTCTCCATCTCTCTCTCGCTCTCTCTCACACACTCATTCATCCCTTTCTACATCTCTCTCTCCCACACTCTCATTCATCCCTCTCTCCATCTCTCTCTCACACTCATTCTGTCTCGTCTCCTTCCCTAAATCCAATTAAATATGCTTTATTGGCATGAATGTAACCAAGACAATATTGCCAAAGTGTAATATAACACAGCTAAGTAAAAAAGAGATTTTAAAAAGGCACAATTCACAAAATCAAGACAACAGAAAACAATGAAAACTTGCTGTGTTTATGAAAGACTGTGGAAGTGTGTGTTGAAGTTGTTCGCGCGTGTGTGCACGCACGCGCGGGAGTGTTAATATCGGTGCATTTGTGTGCATATGCTTGAGTTTGTGTGTGTGTGTGTGTGTGTGTGTGTGTGTGTGTGTATTGATGTGACGATGTGTGTGTGTGTGTCTGTGTGTACTAACGTTGTTGCCGTGTGTGTGCGCACGCGCGTGTGTGTGTGTGTTGCCATTTTTGGTTTGTGTGTGTGTGTGTGTTGATATTATTGTTTTTGTTGGTGTTGGTAGGCATGTGTGCATGTGTGTGTTTGTGTGTGTGCGTGTAGGTATAAATGAGTAAACAGTACATTTCGGGTATGAGATTTAAATCAGAAATTTCTCTGACTGAGAGATACTGGGCGAATACTTTCACTGCATGTTGTCTCAGCTGCCCTGACCTCACTGGGCATGAGAAAGCCTGGGTGGATGAACACAGCTGAAGACTGTATCAAATTATTAAAAATATTAGTCAGATATTACAATTGTAGGGCGTCTAAAAGTCAGACAGATCTGTTCGTGGGAGAGTGCGTGTGAATAAGAATGTGAGCGCGTGTTTGTGTCGGCATATCTCTTTTCTGTGCGTGAAATATATCCAGTCTGGAGGGAGAATCAGATGACATAATGCTATCTGCCACGGATGCACCTCATTCATAAAAGAAGAGAGAGTTAACACTGCTAATCTCACTGAGGGAGGGGCATCAGATATAGTGCTCCCAGGGTGATGTCATCGCTAGTGGCTAATAGGGGGAGAGTTCTAACAGCCATTGACTCATACCCCAATAGAATCCTGAGTCTGAACAAACATAAACACAAACTATCATGTCCCAAGGGTTGCTCGGGGGCACTGTGGGTAAGGACTCATAACCAACAGAAAACTGAGTCCGATCAGTCAGCAACACTAACTATGATGTGACAGGGTTTTTTTAAGGGCACTGTGGGTATAGACTCATTTTCCAATGAAATGCTGAGTCTGATCTCTCTTTAACATTAACTATGATGTCACAAAGGTTGTTAGAGGACACTGTGGGTAAAATGATCTCAAATGATGTAATGTTCAAACCTAAAATGGGCACATGCCTCCAATGAGCAGTCCTTCAGAAGTTCTTGGATAGTATTCATGCAGATGCCTGACTGGAAAGGAAGAATTTTCCCATTTCCTCAAAATTTAGTGTAAAAACAAATACTTACATTGCAGTTAAATTAAATAATTTATCACATATTCTTTCTTCTAATGTAGAAATCTGGTTGCTGCTTATATCTCTGTGGAAAGGTGGAAAAAAATGAGACAAAAAGAAAGTTAGAGGTGGTCAACAGAGTGCAGAAATACAAATACTCGCGCACCCGTGTAAGCAAGCGCAAACACACACACACACACACACACACACGCACGCACGCACACACATGCCGCCAGGTTTCAAAAAGGGATAAAAGCCCTCTACACACAGAACCCAACTCCCACCCTCTCCATCCCATCCCCCCTCCCAAATTTTGATCACCTAATTCGGCTCCACCACAGGGCCACATAATCGGGCCTTGTTTCACTGGCTTGGATGGAATAGAGAGAACAGTCTGGACTACACAGGAAATGGCAGGGTAGTACAAGAAAGAGAGGGAGAGGGAAAAGTGAGGGAGCAAAAAGGGAGAGGGGGAGAGTGCAAGAAGATGAGAGAAATGGAGAGCATGAAAGCAGGAAAAGAAAGCGAAAGAGAAAGGGAAGGGAGAAAGCACAGATTGGAGAGGGGGGAGAGGAGAAAGAGAGAGCGAGTGTGCTCTGGAAAGGGCTGTATATAAGTGGAGTGTTAAGAGTCATCAGCCATGGGCCTTTAATTGGCCTTAATACCCCTGAAATTACCCCCCCACTACCCCTCCCCAACTCCATAGCCTTATTTGGTGATCTCTCCCTCTCTCTTTCTCTCTCTGTCTCCCCTCTTTCTCTCTCTCTCTTTCTCTTTCTCTCCATGGCTCTCTACCCGCCAGCATCAAACTACACCAGCCCAGTCTGACACCGCAGGACCACTGGGCTTTAACGGCAGCCAAGGTGGCCCAGGGTCTGGGACTGAGGCCTGTAAACACACACACACACACACACACACACACACGCATGCACTCACGCATGCACACACACATACACACACACGCATACACACACGCATAGCACGCACACACACATACACACAAACGCATGCAAACATGCATACTCGCACACACACACACACACTCGCACACATATGGATACGTACACACGCATGCACGCGCACACACGCACACATATGCGCGCACACACATACGAATACACACGTCCCTGAACACACATTCACACAAACACAAATATCTACACACAGCCTAGCACACGTGTGCACGTACACACACACACACACACACACACACACACACACAGCCGCAGTACAGACGTGCCTCCCCTGTAATCATCACCCAGCCCTCAGAACTGCTTTGATCCGCAGCAACCCTCCCCCCTTCCTACAGCCCCAGTCTGGAGCTTTCCCCCAGACCGTAAAGAGCAGCTCCACCGCTATCGCTAACGAGGCCTCCCAACAAACGCCCTCGCAATTACCCCTCCTCCCCCGTACCGTCGCCTGCCATACGAGCACGCTGCCTAGAACAGTGTGCTGATAACCCTTGATACTCTCCTGCACACTTAAGTACATTAAACACTGACTAATCCCTGCTAACACCTGTACATGTGACTAATCCCCGCTAATCTCCTATGTATTTATGTACCTCAACAACGGCTAATTCCTGCTAATCTCCGGTGCATGCACGCTCATGAGCAGAGGCCAATCCCTGTCGATCTCCCGTTCATTAATACAACTGAACTGTGACTAATCCCAGCTAATTTCTTGTACATTTACAGCCTGAAGTCTTTTCCATTAACAATGACTAATTACAGCTAATCGCCAGCACATTTATGTACCTGAACAGTGACTACTCCCTGGTAATCTTCTGAAAATTTAAATACCCAAATACTGCAATTAATCCCTGCTCATCCCCTGAGAATGTATGTACCTGAATACTGTGACTAATCCCTGCTAAGTACACTCGTACCTGAACAGCGACTAATCACAGCGAATCTCACATATGTACATGTACCTGACCAGAGACTAATCCAGCTAATATTCGGTAAACATACGTCCCAAATCATACAGATATCCTGGCTCAAGGTTCTATAACTGGAGCTTCTGAAATTCCACTGAGCCAATCCCCCGCAGAGCACTTACAGCACAGACAGCGGCCCACATCCAAAGATCCCGCGGGGAAGATTAGTAATTCGGTTACCCTGAAGATACCTGCAGGGGATAAGGAGGTGGAAGAATAAGATTTTGGACGGAGTCCAGCGCCTTACAGCGTCTCACTTCATCCAACTGAGACCAAGGAAGAGCAGAATGAACAATTAAAGGGGAAAAGAGCAGTGAATTGAAAATAGAAGAGAAAGAGAGACTTTGGAAAGCGTGGCGGTGTGGAGAGATCATGATCAGAGAGAATGGGAGGAGGGAAGAGGGCATGGGTGATGAAAGGAAAGGAAGAAAGGAGGAGTAGAGACGGGATGGAGAAGAGGAGAAGAGAAATGAGGAGGAGAAGATGAAGGAGAAGAGACGGAAGGGCGGAAGATGATGGAGGACAGGAGACGTTTCATACTCACAGTTCCTTCAGGGAAGTCAGGCGATCAAAGAGGTTGGCATCCACAGCGGAAATGCGGTTTGCGGACAGATCCCTGAGAGGAGGGAAGGAAAGAGTTCAGTCTCATCTGGGAACCAGATGGTTAAAGCTTCATGCGCACAGGAGGAGCAGTTACACAAGCGCACACTGAACACAAGAACATCCGCTCACTACAAGGCGCTTATTGGTGCAGTTTGGTTTGATTACCTCAGCAATCCTGCACCCAACCCTGGATCTGTGGTAAATTCCAGCTGATAACTGTAGGCTACCGGTAATCTGGGCGAGGTTCTTACCGTAAGGTCATCATGACGCATCGTGATGAATTTGGTCATCGACCATAAAGTCAGCACCTCATTGGCTGTTAACAGTCGAGCTGACATCTTTTAATTTTTTCTTAATTAAATAAACTAAAAATCTCCAAACTTTGTTGCGAAGTTTTTTTTTTAAATTTTCCTTAGTTCCAAAAGTTCTGATGTCAGTCCAGTAGGTTTGAAATCTGGTAACTGAGAAGGCAGGGGCGTTTGCTTTAAGTCATTTTAATACTCCTAAAATCATTTGTAGAACCCTTGTGCCCTGTGGGGTTTGGGCCATTGTCATCCTGGAGGAGCCCACTCCCATCATGGTTCGAATGCTTCACCGTACGACATAAAGGTGATCACACAGAATAACTCTGCATTGATATGCAGTGACCCGTCTACCTTTAAGCGAAGGTGTGGAGCCAAACCAAGCCAGGAAACTGAACGGAGGCACTTCCACTTGTTCCGTTGACCCATACATTTCTTTGGGTTTTTTTCCTTTAATTCGTCACCTGTCAGTACGTATACTCACTTAAATACACTCTCACGCACTAAGTGCAAGCTCCAACACACATACACACAAACACTATCTTAGGAGTTTTTATTTCTCACGCTGCTTTCACCACTCAGAGTTCACCTTCACACTAAAGAAATCTGAAATACATCCAATGCAAAGCTCCTTTTCAGACCCAGTACATGTGGTCAATTGAATAAAGTAATTCTCCCATAAAGGAGCTATTCAGCTACCGCCCAGACTCTCTTCCACAAAAACAAACAAACGCTCTTATCTGGCCGTCCAGTTAACTCAGACGCAATCCCATGATTCAACGCTTCTTTTTAAGCAGGAAACAGAGGGCTTACATGACTTGAGAAAGTGGTCCATTATAATGCATTGCTGCGATCACAAACCCATTTCCAGAAAAGTTGGGACGCTGCGTCGAATGTAAATAAAAACAATGCAATGATTTGCACATCATTTAAATCCTATATTTAATTGAAAATGGTTCAAAGACAATATATCAAATGTTGAACCTGAAATATTAATCATTTTCGGAAAAATATTTGCTCATTTTGAATTTGATGCCAGCAACATGTTTCAACAAAAAGCTGGGACAGGGGCCATAAAAGATTGGCAATGTTTTATAATGCAAAAAAAACAAAAAATGCACCTAATGGAACATCTCACAGCTAAATCGATTACTTGGCAACGGGTCAGTAACACAAATGGGTATAAAAGGAGCATCTCAGAGAGGCTGAGTCTTTCAGAAAATGGTGAGGGCTTCACCACTCTGTGACAGACTGCATGAAGAAACATTGTTCAGCAATTTAAGAATGATACTGCCAAGAAACTGGGATTTAATCATCTATGGTTTGTAATATCATAAAATTACTCAGAGAATCTGGAGAAATCTCTGCATGCAGGGGACAAGGCCGAAAACCAACACAGAACAGCCATAATCTTCAGGCCCTCAGGTGGCACCGCATTAAAAACAAACAGGATTCTGTCGTGGAAATCAATGCTTGGGCTGAGGATCACTTCTGAAAACCATTCTCAGTGAGAACTAATTGTCACTGCATCCAAAAATACAAGTACTCAGGGCCTAAGTTAATTTATGATGGCCAAAGACGAAGCGAAAAATTATCCTGTGGTCTGACCAATCGAAATCTGAAATTTTATTTGGAAATCAAGGATGTCCTCTACGCTAAGAAGGAGAGGGAACATCTGGCTTTTTATATGCATGCAGTTCAAAAGCCAGCATACACAACGTCCCAGCTTTTCTAGAAACGACATAGTTCAGTAACCTGCTGTACGGCTTTGATTGACAGGCAGTAGGTGGGGAGGGGGGTGTCATTGCCCACTGGGAGGTCTGCCTCTCTGACCAGATCTGAGAGCAGCGGTCCACCACGCGCTGATCTCTCCGAACGTCTGCGGTTTCCTGCTCCCCTGGAGAGAGGGAGGGCCTCTCATCTGCCAACCCCACTTTAGAAACACCGCCACGGGGTTACTGTGGATCAGCACACGGCCACGGGGTTACTGTGGATCAGCACACGGCCACGGGGTTACTGTGGATCAGCACACGGCCACGGGGTTACTGTGGATCAGCACCCCATGGCAGAAGTGTAGCTTAGCGGTTAGCGCACAGAGCCTGCAGGCGGCACCGGTCTCAGGTGTGGCGCAATGGTTTCACACGAAAGAGATTGACTCACAATGCTAAGACACACACTGTATACACACACGCGCGCGCGCGCACGTGCCCATACACACAAAACAAACACACGTACTGTAGACAAACACACACGCACACGCACACACCATGTTATATGAACCCCATGGCTAACATTATTAGCGGAGCGAGTCACACTGGCTTAAGGAGTGGTTGCCAGATCTGACTCAATAACAGAAACAGTTTCAGTGGAAGGATGGGGAGAGGAGGGAAGCGCTGGCGAGCCGGAGAACGCTGAGGTTTTGGTGACGCACATTGCCCGCGTGCCCGATGTTCTCATCCGTTTTTCCGCAAAGCTAAACACTCTGTGTGTTACAGGCCGGGCGTGATGTCAGGGAAGGCCCCACCGATCCGCACACACTTTACAACTGCTACCAGCAAAATCAACGTCTCTCTAAGCCCAGGCACAATACAGACACATTACAGACAAATCACAAGAGCGATAACAGAATACTTGGTGATTCTGCAACGAGACAAGGACAGAAAGCCCCGTAGAACATTGCTATTGTTATTTTCTTATTTTTATTATAATTGTGATCATGCTTTGGTAACATATATCGGAAATATGTCATGCCAATAAAGCACGATGAAATTGAAATTAAGAGATTTCCCACTCTATTAGGCCAATTTTCCAAAAGGACAATGATCCACAAATTAAGACTGACACCCCCTACACCCCAGAAGCAGACAACAAGAGTGATGAAAGAGAGAGAAGAAAAGAGAGAGGGAGAGAGAGAGAGAGAGAGAGAGAGAGAGAGAGAGAGTCCAATCACTCGCTAACTATTAGTGTCATACAATATTACAGTTCATCTACCCCTTGTTGCTACTGTTTATGTTGTTTTACATAAACAGGCACTTTGGCAGTAGCGATGATGAGTGGTCATGCCAGTAAGGCTCATTTGGTTTTGGAATGAGAAGAATAGAGAGACGCGTGACTGAAATGCAATCTCCCCAGTCGCCCATTCCCACACAGCCTGGGCACGGCCAACACCATGCAGCTCCACTCCAACCACAGACATGGTGCCGTAATGGAAAAGGCCTCGCATCAGCTCTGCCTAATAACCTGACAGTGAGAGAAAGGGAGCGAGAGAGAGAGACAGAGAGAGAGAGCGAGAGAGAGAGAGAGTAACGAAAGACCATGGAGGAGGGAATATCAGAAAATGGCTTTAAGTCTCTAAACCACAATTACAAACACATCTACACATTGCACTCCTATTCATTTGAATGCTAATTAGTAGCATGTGACTGCTTAGAGAAGAGGTATAAGCAGCAGCAGTAGGGAAAGCCTCAAAAGTACGTTATGAGGGAACTCACCGAGTTACGAAGGGGCTGAATAGGTGGTACCCGAATTGCAGGTTCATCGATCACAAAAACAGCATAATTATATACAGTAGCAAAGGGAATTATGTCAAGAATTATGATGAAACGCGCCAACATGAAAGAAATTAAGCAAAAGCAAAAAAGAAACTAGGGTCACAGGTCAAAGCTCTCCGACAGGCAGAGACAGACACTTTGCTGAGTCAAATAGTAGCAAATGACCAAAGGACTACAGCACTAAATATCAGCACAGAATTAAATCAATCCACATCTGAACCAGTCTCAACATAAACAGTACATTGTGAGCTTTGCAACACAGGTATTGAGTGATAAACAGAGAGAGAGTGTAAACTTCATGCTGACTTGTTTCATTGGAAAAAGACGAGCAGAGTTGCCCGAGTGGATATGAGTCCCTTAGAACAAAAGTGGTGTAACTTTTTTTTTTATTTTTTTTTTTGCTTTTGAGCACAATTGCACTGAGCACTTTTTTGAAGTGTGGAACAAATAACCCATCAATTGTGTAGTACTGGAAATACATTGAATTAATCCATTATTGCACTATACAGATTGACCACTTAGGAATCATTTTAAGATTAGAACTAAAAAAAGACAAATATGGAGTTAGACCACTTTTGTTCTCAGGGGCTCACATGCCAATGGGTGCAGGCTTTGGTTGCTGTGGGAACTGCCCCACATTTAAAACCCAAAGGAAATTTTTAAAAATGAGAAACGTTCCACTTAAGTTGCGGTTGTGTCCCAGTTAGATGTTAAAAAAAAAAAAAAAAAAAAGTGCCTTTTGGCTCGTCATTCAGTGACTGTCTTACATCACTTTCTAAACATCTACCTCACTCTGGTCTGCACCTCATAACCTCATAAATAGCTTTAACTGTGCATGCTCTAGGATGGACAGAGAGAGAGAGAGAACAACAACATGCCGCACACAATTTTTCTATTAACTGAACTGCCCTCCAGTCAAAATAAAGAGAGAAAATTGGATGATGATGATAGTGATGATGAACGTATAAAGTGGCAAAGATGAGGTCGAGGTTAAGACATCTCTTCTGCCAATCTGGCATGACATGATCTTGGAAATCCCATCCAGGCGACAATCTCCATTTGTTCCCGGGCAATGGGTTGAGCGAATTTTGGAGAAAACACTTTTATTTTGTATGCAATAAGGGTTCCCTCAGGCTACATCCACACTGACACATTTTCATTTTAAAACGCATAACATTTGCTACGTTTTCACCTAGCGTCCACACTACTCCGGCATTTTCGAAGCCCTAAAACAGAGACTTCTGAAAACTCTACTAACTCCATTTTACTTCGAAAATGCCGGGATTGTGTTTTAGTCGGACAGAGATCGTTTTCGTTTCAAAGCTTGATTTTAACATGGAAACTTATTGGTGTGGATGTAGCCTCAGGTGCCCTGATTACTTTGGACTTTGAGGAACACCCTCCTGAATCAAGACCAAGTGACTTTGGGAACTCCTGGGTACAGGCTGTTTCGTGTAGGTTATTGGCCCACCCTGGAGCTCTTTAACACTGCTGAACGGGTAGTCGCTTGGAGGGACAGGATTTGTTGAATGTTTTTTATCCTAAGTAAGCGCTGTTACTTGAGCTCTGAGGGTTTCCATCTCCAGAAACCGACTGTTATGTCAACAGAATCAAAACATTCTGATCAAGTATTTGTGACCTCATGCCTTTAAGGGTATAAAATATCAAAACAATACTCCTTGTGAATAGAGTGAGCTGGTTTAGCGTCTCTCATGCTCAGCTTTCCTAATCTCCCTGCCTCTCCAATTTGAACTCCTCTTCCTTTCCATACCCATTCCCTTTTTCCAATTAAAATTCAAAATACTTCAGTTAGCACAAATGTGCATCCGTGTAGATGCATGTATGCGATTGTGCATTACATGAGTGCAATGTGCACGAGTGCACCTTTGGCCCCGCATAAGTTAATGTGCATGCTTATAAGTGCAAGACTGCTCTTTTGCATACGTACATATTTGTATGTCTGTCTGTGTCTGTGTAGCAGCTTTTATATGCCTGATTATATGAGTGTGTATGGAGGTTTGTGTATCTGTATCTGTGCAATCAGTATAAGTGTGTGTGTTTATGTATGCACTATACTTAGTATACAGTGTATGTTTGTGTATGTCCAGATATGTTTGCAAGTGCATATGTGTGTTAGTGTGCGAGCATTTATGAGTATGTGTACATGTTTTTGTGTGTGAGCATGTGTGTACATATACACAGCGTGTATATATATGTGTGTGTGTTTATGTGTGCATGTGTGCATGTATGTGTGTTTAGCAGTATGAGTGAGTGCATGTGTGCATATACACTATGTGTTTATGAATGCGTTTGTGGGCATACGAGCGTATAGTATGTGGTATCAACGTGTGTATAAGTGTGTGTGAATGCGTGAATGTGAGTGAGTGTGTATGTGTGTGTGTGTATAAGTGTGTGAGAGGGAGAGAACAGGGCGCAGGGCCATGTGGTTCCCCCAAGGAAACATCTGTACATTCCAGACAGGCTGTGTAAGAGGATCGCGGCTCGCCTTTAAAAGCCGCCATGGCGACCGCCGTTGCCGGGGCTGCGCGCTGCTCTGCTGGCAGGGCCTCGCTGGAAAACTCATGCTAAAGTCGTTATCCCAGCCCCGCCCACTGCCCTGCCCCCTCGATTCATCACTGTGTGGCATATCGGCCGCTTATGTAACCCTTATCGCCGACCGTCCTCCCCCACCCTGTGCTGCGTGTTTCGCTCTCCGTAACCCAACTTTGGATGAGTCCTACGAACCCTGACCTGTACCCCCCAGTACATTCCCCACCACTGCCTGAGCTTCAGCAGGTAGCCCTCTCCCAGACCAACCTAATACAGCTCGCAGTTTAGTTTAGTTTAGTAAGCTTACCGCACCAGCTCTGTAGTGTATGGTCCCTGTAATTACGGACCTTTCACACTGTGTGTGCGTCTCTCTTTATCTCCCCTTCTGTCAGTTCCCATCTTCAGTCTTTTATTCTTCGTCTCTCCGTCTCTTTTCCCCTCACTCCCTCTTTCCCTTGTTCTCAGTCCAAATCTACCTCTCCCTCACTAAGTTTTCTATTCTCTCTCCCTCCCTCTCCCTTATTCCCCTGCTCTCTATTCCCACCTCACTCTCAATCTTTCATCCTACCCTTCTCTGTCTCTCTCTCTTCCCCTCGCACCCTGTCCCCCCCTCTCTCTTTTTCCCTCTCTCACTCAAATTCAAATTCAAAATGCTTTATTTGGCATGAAATTCATTCACAGAAATATAGGAACACGTTACACCATGAATGTACATGCCAGTGACAACAAAGACCGCGCTGTTATATGCAGTATGACTCCCCGTCTCCTAGTGATGTGTCCAAGTTCAGCTCACAGGACGAGGGGAGCACAGATGAGCTTTAAAAATGAATTAAAAGGCACTGTGCCTCCCCCCAGCTCTCCCCTCCTAATAGAAACTTCCAGTACGTTTGGGCTGAGACCACCGATAGTCTGATCTAGAGCAAGCCGAATCCAGGAGTGTCAATTGCTGAGAAAATGACTTCCAGAGCAGAGCTGAGCCACTGGATGAGAGATAGGGAGTGTGTGTGTGTCTGTGTGTGTGCAGGCGTGCGCACACGCATGAGTGTGTGATTTTCTGTCAGTGTGTGAGTGTATACGTTGTGCTAACAGTGCTGTGAAAAAGTATTTGCAATTTTTGCCCAGTTTCTTCCTTATTGTGGAACTGTGAACACTGACATAAACTAAGGCAAGTGAGATGTTTGTCTGGGTTCTTTTGTGATCTCCTGGAGGAGTCGTTGATGTGCTCTTGGAGGAATTTTGGTAGGCCAGCCACTGTTTACCACTGGTCCAAGTTTTTTCCATTTAAAAATAATGGCGCTTACAGTGGTTTGCCAGAGTCCAACAGCTCAAGAAATAGCTTTGTAAAACTTTCCAGACCGACAAATGTCAACAACTTTGTTTCTCATCTCTTCAGAATTTCATTCAATCAAGGCATCATGTGCTACTATTTGCCTACTTCACACTACCAGATTTTATTTAAGTGATGTTAAGATTCATCAGGGCTGGCAGTAATCATGCCTGAGAGTGTCTAGTGAAACTGAATCCAATTATCATTAAAATAAGTTTAATTAGTTGATTTAGTTACATAGGGGGCAATTACTTATTCACATCGGGCAAGCTAGGGTTGGATAGTTTGCTTCCTTCCATAAATGGAATCATTATTCAAAAACTAAATTTTGTGTTTACTCCTGCTTTGTTAGTCAGATATTTAATATTGTCAGAAAAATATGCGTGACAAATATGCAAAAATAGAATATCGAGAAGGGGGCAAATACTTTTCACAGCGCTGTATGAATGTGGATAAGTGTGCGTGCGTGCCTGCCAGTGAGTGTTTGAGTGTGTAGCGCGTGCGAGTTTGCATGAACGTGCATGAGTGGGTGTGTAAAGCGCACGAGTGTGCTCAGTGTGTGCAAACTTGCATGTGAGTGTGTGTGTGTGGTGTACGGGTATGTGCGCAGCTGTGTGCAAGCGTGTATGTGGGGAATGAAAGATGAAGTTTACAGAGAGAAACTGAGGAACTTCAGGGGGAAATGACAAAAGCCAGCCACTCGATTGACAGCCAGACAGAGCAGCCAATCAAATCGGAGCAATCAGACGGAGTAGCCAATCAGAGCAGTCTGACAGAGCAGCCAAGGCATCACTGGAGCTCCCAGCTCCTGCACTTACAGTGAGCCTGCAGGACCCTGACTGTACCCCCCCACCCCTCTCAATACTGCCTCAGCACTAAAGCTTTTCCTCTCCTTCCACAGATGGACAGAGAGAGGGAAGAGATGAAAAGGGAGAGAAAGAGAGTGCATTCCTCTGAAATTTATCAATCTTGTTCTTCTATCACCCTTCATTTATTTCTGATGCTCACACACATATATTTTTTGGCAAAACAAGGTATACATCTACAATGTCAAAAATCCAAATTCAAGCCAGAATAAAACTGCAAACAAACCAAGAGAGAAAGAGAGACAATGAGTGTAAAAAATGCTACTGACAGCATAGTTTAGACAGTCTGTTTGACTGCTTTGGCAACACCACTCCCACTGTTCTGCCAATAAAACATCACTGGATAAAACAGAGGAGATACAAAAGAGAAAGATAGAGGGAGAAAGAAAGAGAGGAAAGAAATGGAGGAGAGAGAAAAGCAGAGAGACGAAGAGCTTCCAGATGCAGGAAGGAGAAAACTCTGCCAGGCCTAAGACAAACAGGGTTTAATAAGACCCTCCAGTAGGCAGTGGCTCCCGTGAATCATGGGCAACAGGAAAAGCCTGATGTCAGAGAAACGGGGTTGCCAGATGATCTCAGAGCCTGGCACGTGCCAATCCTCACTCAAACGCCCCAGACCCGCCTCAGCCTAGCACAGTACCCGGCCTACGAGAAGACCCAGACAAAGGTGGAAAGTCTCGGAAGTTGGGGACGAGAGAGGACGTGGATCCTCGAGGACAGGATGATGCTATGGCAAGAAATTTTCCTGAAGTTTGTGGACAAGTTGAATAAGCTGTTAGCAGTGGTTCTTCCCAAAAGTTTGGCCATCAGAGATAAGAGCATAAGTGCAACCTTTCACCCTGGGCAAAACCAGACAGAACAGGAGACTGCAGTTACACTTCGGACTGGTTTTGAATTCCGTTTGTTAACTCTGGCACAGCATGGATAAACCAATAGGGAAAGTTTGTATTTGCTTCTTATTACTAGGGTCAGTGGCAGCGTAAGGGATGCTTGTTTTGACTGAGTAGACAGTCTTGGGACTATGAGCCACAAATGATGGGCTTTGAACCATAACTCTCACAAACTGGCTTTGAATTCTGACCCTCAACTGACCAGCTTTGAACTATGACCTTAAAAAACTCTGAACTATAGCACTCAAAAAACTCTTTTTGAATCACAAATCAGCTTCGATCAATAGCCCTCCACCTACCACCATCAAACTGCGACCCTTTACTTACTGGCTTTGTACTATGACCCTTGTTAGATTTCTTCACCCTAAACTATCTGGCTTTCAACTATGACCTCTGACGAACTAACTTCGAACTCTGATCAATGAACAACTATCTTCCAATCATGAACTAGCTATGATCAATGACCCTCAACCACCTAGACTTGAACTATAAATGTCCACAAACTGGCTTTGAGACCCTCAAGCAACTAATCTTTGAACTATGACATTAAAATAACAAACTTTTTATCAAATTTAGTTGCTTCCTTGCCGAGGCAAAAGGGCCGGCTGCACGAATCATGAATTACAGTAAGCCTCAGAGGTTTGCGCATATGTTAAAGACTTGAAAAAAAAATGAGCCATGAAGGAAGCAAGTGTTCCTGGCGTCCACGTCATCTAATCTGGCACACATACTCCCTCCTCCTCCCACTTTCCCACAAGAGGCCGGCGTACGTCCTAACCAAGAGGGACCGCGTTCTTTTGTTCAGCGCCCTTCTCTTTCATCCGAACTCCATCTTTCTGTCAGTCCTTCTCACTCCCTCGCTAAAACAGAAGTCCATACACTGCACTCAAACATGACCGTATAACGTGACCTCTTCACTTCACATTAGCAAGAGACTGCTCCTGTTTTCGAAGCCCAACGACAACAGGAATCTCCGGCGACATATGGTTCTGTTTTAGAACGCCAACGGTATGATTTGTAAGCTCCATATATGGATGCCTGGTGCCACTTATTCTACGGTTGGAGCTAAGGCTGAACTCTACCCCAAATAACACCCCAACCCCCCCACATACACCAATGCTACAGCACTGCTACACCCAGGAGAGAGAGCACTACACCCCGCCCAATCCTTCACAACCCCCCTTCCCCACCAGCAGTCCCGCCCCATCACACTTTGTCACCATCTTACCCTGCTACCTTTGGATTTTTCACTACCCTCCAATGGCAGCTTCCACCCAGCCAAAAATCAGGCAAACACCCAGCCAATGAAATTCCTCTCACACAGGGTGTGTTCCTAAAGGCAGCCAATCACGGAAGGCCATGGAAAAATATGACTGCCTTATGAACAGTTCATCAGCTCCTCAGCTTTTTTTTTCTCGCCTTCGTGTAACAAAGACCCCGTCTGTAATATTAAAGTCCGCCTCAAACCCTCCCGCTAGCTAAAAGTGCGACAGATGTTTGAACAGCCTTCGCGCTCTGCGGCTCGATGTGAAATTCAAGGTTTGACACATCAAACCAGAACATAGTGAACTCAATTGTTACTGAGGAGAGAAGACAGCGAAATGAAATTATGCCTGTAGTCACAGCCAAGTAATGGACTTCAATATTATAGGCGTAATTGTACGCAGTATGTCCGCGTTTTTTACAGTATTAATGTAAACAAATTCAAGTGCGTCTCAAAAATAGATGTAATGATGTAGCCAAGCATTTAAAAAGCGGGTAACACCGTACGTTTGAAGAGCTAAGGTTCTCAGGATTTTTTGAGGTTTTAGGTAAAGTATAAACCCAACATTACAGCCTATTTTTGGTCCTAATCATACAATCCACACCAAAACTGAGGCAAAATCAACAAAGAAAGCTTCAGTTACCACACTGTAAAAGACGTTCATTTTAAGACCTCACTGTGCAAGCATAACTGTGACTAACCACCTGGGGGATGCACAGTGAGGGCGTATGATTGGGTCATCCTCTAAATCAAAAGTTTTCTATACGGTTATGCAACTCATTAGTCGGGATAGTGACACAGGGTGATTCCTCGTGACTAAAGACTACAAGGAATCTCCCCACATTCTTACTCAGACCAAATGACTACAGCAACAATGCACAGGCCATTCACTCACAGCCTCTGTTCGGCTTATTCCCAACTCTAGTTTATCAGGAGCTTCTGTTCCTAGTGTTGTAAAATAAAAAGCAAAAACAAATCATAGAGGTGACGCACGAAGTGTGCCAAAAACTCCTGCTCGTGGAGAATCTTCAGCCTGTTGAACATGTGAGTGAGTAAATGAAGGAGTGAGTGACTGGGTGAGTGAATGAGTGACTGAACGAGTGGATGAGAGTGTGAGTGAGCGATTGAGAACTGAGTGAGTAAATGTATGTGGGAGCGGTGAGTGAGTGAGTGAGTGAGTTAATAATTGCATAAGTGTGTGAGTGAATAAGTGATTGATTAGAGACTGAGTGAATGTGTGCAGGAGTTGTGAATGAATGAGTGAGAGACTGAATAAGTGGGTGAGTGGGAGTTTAAGTGAATGAGTGTGTGAATGAGCAATTGAGTAGTGAGTGAGTAAATGAATGTAGGAGCTGTGAGTGAGCGAGTGAATGCGAGATTGATTAGAGGCTGAATGAATGTGAGCAGGAGTTGTGAATGAATGAGTGAGTGCGTGAACATCTTTAAGCCAGGTCCACGGTGTGCTTTGCATTTAAAAAAGAAATTCCAAAAACCTAAAAACAAAAGAAACAGAGGAACCACGATCACGAGTGTACGACTCTTGAGACACTGGGCATAAATGCCTTTGTGGTGCCATCCGATCGGGTCCAGACCACCACTGGAGAGGACGTTAGCTTCGCACCACTGACCAGCCGACCACTGGTATGTGCCGTGTGGTCAGTTTCAAAGGAGGACAAGAACAACTGAGCCTTTTCAAAATAATCCTCATAATGCGCTGTTTGTTTACAGCTTGAAGCCTACACTTCAGAACGGGGCTCCGGCGGTTCAATCTAGCTGCTGACAACAGCTTGGCCAATCAATGAGAAAATTCGAATAAACGTCAGAGAGAATTCAGCCAGGAAAAATTAGAACAGCCCGACTGTCACATTGCAATATGTAACATAAACCTATTGATAGCAACTCACAGTGGATTAGACTATGGAAGGTTAAGGACCTTGTTCAGTGATTTCAGCTGCACTGATCTTATTGCGGCTGTATTGGGGTTTGATCCAGTCCCAGTCAGGACAAGGCCCGAGCCTACAGGCAACCCTCTAATGAAGAAATCAGGAAAAGACTGTGTGAGGAACGTCATCACTCTGTAAAAATGTAGTTATGGCAAAGACCATCAGACAGCAAACAGCCCGTGACATAACATCCTGACAGAGAAACGCCAGAGAGATAACATCCTGACAGAGACCAGCCAGAGAGATAAAATCTGGACAGACAACAATCAGAGAGATACAACGTTGTAAAATCTGGACAGAGAACAGCTAGTGAGATAACATCCAGATAGAGAACAGCCAGTGAGATAACTCTCACATCCAGACAGAGAACAGCCAGTGAGGTAATATCTGGACAGTGAACACCTACTGAGATAATATCTGGACAAAACCAGTCAGTAAGATAACATCTGGACAGAGACCAGCCAGTGAGATAACATCCAGAGAGGACACAGCCAGTGAGATAACTTCCGGACAGAAAACCACCAGAGAGATAACACCCGCACAAAGAACAGCCAGTGAGATAATATCCTGACAGAACAGCCAGTGAGATTTATCTTGACAGAGAACAGCCAGTGAGATAACATCCAGACAGAACAGTCAGTCATTAAACAGTCCAGCAGTAAAAAAATAAGCATTATGGAATCCAAATATCAAAAAGCGAGCATCAGCTATGCATCAATTCAGCTGGTACTCCTCAAAACAGTCCTTTTGATTACCGCCCATAAGCATACTGTCACTTTTTGTCTCCCGTCGCCTCTGGCGAAAGGGAGACATAGGAATGCACCCCGTCTGTGCTTGCCTGCGTGCGTGCGTCAGTCCGTCTGTCCATCCGTCTGCCCTGATAGTGGCGTTAACACGATAACTCAAGAAGAAAATGGATTACAGACCCCATGTTCGGCATATAAGAACAACAGATTATGAACGAGTTTCCTATTTAATATCAGTGACCTTGGCCTATTATTTGATCTTGCAATTAGCAGGTCAAATATTGGTACTTCACCTATTTTTTTTTTTTTCAAACTTGATTTACAAGCTCAAAATTGTACACTGTGGTGTTTGCTGCATTCTCTTTAACCTGTTGGTCAAATTTTATGGATCCAGTTCCTTGCCATCTTTTACAAAATATCCACTTTCGTGTTGAACAGAATTGACCTCCTTTAAGGTCACAGGGTACATATTTATTTTGGCGAAGGGAGACCGTGGGCCTCGCGGCCAGCTTGTTATGAGTACCATCACCATTACTGGTGGAGCCATCAAGCCAACACCATCAAAAATATTCATAAAATTTAGAGAGGAGAGATCCAATTTACAACCTGCATACATACTGCGAATTAGCTGTTGTTCAGTTACTAGTTACACAACATTCTTGGCACAGCGGTATATAGTATTCTTGTAAATGTCAGCAGATGAAACAGAATTTTTTTTTCTTTTTTCCCCCCAATTCAGGTTAAAACAGAAACTCAAAAATGGAAATTTCCAGAAGACTGGTGTGACTAGTAAGTTTGAACTTTTTGCCACTTCCAACAGTCAGACAGTCAAGTTCCACAGAGTAAACAGAGAGTGAGTAACTTGTGTGACGACAGTCAGATAGCGATGACCCAGAAAGAAAATAGCCAGACAGTATTCAGTGAGAGGGACCATCGTCATCGTAAACAGGCGCTCTGACGAGAATCAATTAGCAACTGTGGAAAAAGCCAGACAGCAGTCGGTGTGACACCAGTATGTCAGCACAGATTTATAGGACAGATATGAGCACAGAAGTATAGCTGTGATACATGCAGCTCTTGCAGATGGACCAGACTGGTGCTTTTCCAGCATGGCGGCAGCGAGAGGCCCCAAGCTTCCAGGGCCAATTCCCGGGAGGAAAATTTACAAGGTACTTTCCTGGAATTGGGAGCGGGGGGAAGGGGAGTTGGGGTTGGGGGGGGTTGTGGGGGGCGTGTGCTGAGCCGCCCCGACCCCTCCCCCCTCCCGCCGCTCCCCTCCCGTCCCAGGGCGGGACCGCGGCCGGGCGCTCGGCTAGGACATTCTGTCCATTTCACTGCTGCAGAACACAGTCTGGAGTCCAGCTGGCGGGAGGAGCGCTAGGCTAACTCGCACATATGAGTGTGCGAGCACATACGCGTACAAACACACTAATGTGCACACACACGCATACACACACACACACTATTGTGCACACACACACATACACAAACATGCGTACACACTAATGTGCACACACACACACACGTACACACACACACACACACACACACACACACACACACACACACCCATATACACACACTTACACCTGCATACAAATGCTTACAAACATACATAAACACACACGCGTACACACACACACGCATGCATACACACAGGCACACAAATGCAAATGCAAATACACATGCGCATATAAACATGTAAACACATATGCACACACACACATACAAATACACATGTGCACACACACACACACACACACACACACACACACACTTTTAGACACGCAAATACACATGCATACACACAAACATGCACGCATCCAAATACACATCCACAAGAACAAACACACACTTACACACACACATTACACCCATACATGTATGCACACATGCAAACACACACACACACACACACACACACACACACACAGTCACACATATGAACACACACATACACACACCCCACAGTCACATATACATGTACATGCACACATACACACACACCCACACAATACACACGCAAGCACACTCACGCAAATTCATACACAATAGCAAATACAGTATACAAATCCACGCACACACATCACTTACACACAAGATCACACACACATCCACATCCACTCACTCAGGCCATAAGATGCAACTCATGGATGCTCCAAACATAAGCAAAATCAAATTTACCTGAGACACCATGTAAATAACACAGAAAAACCTCAGTAGAAAATAACAGATCAATGAAAGTGCAGACAGAAATTAAAAAAGAGAGAAGAAGAGAGCCATAGAGGGAGGAATGGATGGAGGAAGAGGGAGGGATAAAGGAAAACTGGACCGAGAGGGAGGGGGTTCGGGAGACCTGAAAATACCCAGTGAATATTTCTGTGAAGAAAACTAGGTGAAATGTCATCTGAGCTTCCAGGTGAAAACCTGGCAGCCTTCATTTAAAAAGTGAAAAAAAAAAGTTTTCTTTCCGAATGGGTAGTAGCCAACTATGTCACGGTAAAACGTGAACTAAAATTGGGATTAACCCAGTAAGTTCATGTAGAAACATCTCTCCCAGACTTTGCTCCCTAAACAGAGGAAGAAAAAGATGTGGGAGAACTATGGAGAGATGATTTTGTGGTGAACTGAAGGGCATCAGAGGGAGAGGTAGAAAGATTTTAAGGAATATGTGCAACTGGGGTGCAAGGGGAGATCGAAGAATCAACCGGGATTCTGGAGTGAGTGTGTAGAGCAAGCTTTTGAAAGGTGTTCAGGAGTACCAGAAGGGGTATGAGAGACAGTTTCTGAACATCTTGAGAGAGGAAGACAGGGTGAGTGGAAGCCTGGAGAGAGATGGACAGAATGATAGAGCAGGAGTGGAGTAACAAGGGCGATACGATATAGAGAGCTGGAGGGAAGAAGGAGAGAATGACCTGACAGCTAGACAGAGCGGGGAGCACAGAGTCTGTGTAAATACTGGGCTTCCTGGTTAATTCAAGCGTGTGCAGACCCTAACAGTCTCCCTGAGCCGCCAGAAACAAAACAAGAGCCAGTATGTGACAATGTGATGGAGTAACTTACCAGCCTTGAGCCAAAATGGCCGCCATAACAACTGAAGCAGGGCCAAAATTACTGCCATGGTACAAAGGAAATGAAAGCCAAAGTACACATGCAAAATAACACAATCAGCTTTTGAGCCCAGATGCCTGCATCCATCCACTCAAGGGACTGGACCAGGGTGGAAATGACTGTCTGGATGTACATAATGGAGACAATGTGAGCTCCCCGAGTAATGCAATCGGCCTTGAGCCAAAATGGCCGTCTCCACTGCAGGGACTAAACCTGTCCAGGAAAAGAGGCCGTATGCGCCTACGCTGTAAAGTAATGAGCCTTGAGCCAAGATGGCTACTGCAGGGACTGAACCAGAGTAGATAAGACTGCCAGGGTAACCAAACAAGAAACAGCAGGTCCTGCTCCACCGCACATCATCAAAAGACACTTTTTCACTCGCTCCCTTTTTCCCCTGGCAGTTGGCCGGCACAGTCGTTTCATGCGAGTTGAAAATAAATAAATAAAGGCACAGAAAAGTGCTCTCTCTCTCTTCTCTCTCTCCATCAATACGTTCTTTGTTCATACAAAATTTTGGAAACGCCAGACCAGAACACAGGCCAGCTGGTGTGAAGTAGAGATGGGCCCAAATGCAGGGCAGGTTTGTGTGCGTCAAACACCAGCACGGAGCCAGCCAGCGAAAGTAAGAGCTGTAAGAGAGCAGGGATTGAGTGCGTGTGTGAGTGTGTGTGTATACGTGTGCGCGACCGCACGCGTACAGATGTGTTCGTGTGTGCATGCCCAAGCTAATGTGCTATATGTACACACAGCTAGAGATGCACCGAAGTTTCGGCCGAAAATGGCAAAAAATGCATTTTCGGTTTTCGGCCGAAAGACTTTTAACACCGAAACAATACGGCCGAAACAGGATGTTGTGATGATGCAAGCTAAAGCCGCGGCCAGCACGCGCCTGTCCGGGCTTTTATTACGTCGATTTTGTTAAATATTTATGTGTTTAAATCAGGGGACGCGCACTACCGTCACCACGATATGGCACTAAAGTCCGCGAGTGTTTAATTGTAATTATCCCCCGCCGCGCGTTTAGCGCGAAGCGGGGGATATAGCATTGGGCTCCGTCCGTCCGTCCGTCACGTCCGTCCGTACGAACACATATCGTACGGACGGCGGGGGATATTGCCATGTTAGTGGCAAACACTTGTTTCTGTTTGACATTGTCCTGATGCACAGGATAGCAGCTGGCGTTGTGTCCGATTCGGTTGCGCATTAAATAACGTACCACCTAAAAACGCAAAGCAATGATATCCGTAAAAGGCAATAGAGTATTCATAGAAAAAGGCAATATATTCTCAAGGCATTTGTACCATCAGTATTCCATAATGTAACTGCAACCCCTGGAAAAAAAATATGGAATCACCACAAACCGAGGATGTTGATTTGCCTTTTTTCCTTCATAACAAAGAAGCAAATAACACATGACAAAACAATTATAGTTTATTAGCTTGACATTCAGGCTTCATAAACACTTTACTTTGAAAATGAAGGCAAAGCACGTGACAAATGCGCAAATAGCAGGAGATGGCAGAGTATTAGAATTTATCGCTTTACGATGCGTTATCTCATCTGTGATACCTTTCCTAAGAATAAAATGCTTCATCAGCACCCGTAAAGTTATTTTCCGCGCAATTTTCGTAAAATTGGGGCAGTATAATAACTTTCTCAAGGGGAATTAGGGGAATACCGTTGCTTCTAATTTCGCTACGAACAGGGTCACAGGCAAAGAAACGCATTTCATAAATGCAGCAGCTTCGGTGAACAAACGCAACCTTGTTTGAAAAGTAAGGCAACGTACAATATATTTATCAAGCTGCCTAAAACAACACACGTTTCAAAAACACAATTTGAAGACCTGTTTCAATGATGGTAAGTGAAGCCAGTTTCCTAGCGATAATGCGGAAGCGAGTTGTCTTTCGCAGAGAGGATTTTCTCTGACCAATCAGTGGGCTGCTGTGTTGTCACGTAACACATTTAATTTTACAATTTTTCAGCAGCCAGTAATAGGCCAGTCAGTTATAAGTCCGTAGGTTATTCATGAGTGGGGCCAAGCAAAACATTTTATTTATAATTGAAGACCTGTGTGCAAGAAGTACTTAAGTCATATTTTGCAAAAAATGAGCTGACACCAGTATTAAAAGCCACAATGGCCAGAGCATCATCTGATACCAAAGATATCTGCAAAGAAGCCTTCAAGTCCTGTGTACTGGTGCATTTCCATTGACCATTGTCATGATCTGCAACATGTTTTGAAAACTTTGACCCCCAAAATCTCAAAAGTATTATTTTGTGACTGAGGTACTTCTTGCACACAGGTCTTCAATTTAATTTTATTTTATATTGTGCTTTGTTGGAATGTCATTGCTAAATAAACATATTCATAATTTTGGAACTGATTTTTTCTTTGAAGCATGAATATTAATTTATACAATTTCAATGCCTTGACTTTAGTTAGGTAAGTACACAGTCATAGCCATAAATGCAATGGTACTAAAAACTGGCATAATAATTTCTTTCGGTGTTTCGGCCAAGCGTTTCTCATTTTCGGTTTTCGGTTTCGGCCAAAAATTTTCATTTCAGTGCATCCCTACACACATCCATGTGCATGCAATTTCTTGTGCTAAAAATAAAACGTCGTGGCAACACATCATAGAACCAAACGGGATTATTTTTTCCACCGCCCACAGTGCAGTAGCAAAGAGATAATAATTAACATGAGTGGACTTCAACAGCATTTTTTTTCATTTTGTGTTCCCACAATGCTTGACAGAACCGTGACACTTCAGTCATTTTACACATGCGCCTATTGAGAATTGCTTGCAAATGTGAAAAATACCAACTTGAGTCTCAGGGACACAGACATGCAACATCATCAAGATGGCACCCATGTCGGATTTATGTACAAATTTCACCAAACAGTGTAAACCACTCCAGTTAAATAAACAGGAAACACTAAAGAAGAACTACACCACGGATGAAAATTCTTAAAAACTGGTTAAAAAAGCTTTTCTTTTTGACAATTTTCCTGATTTTCGCAGGTTGACCGGATGTTCATCACCCGAGAATTCTGTAGTCAGTTCACATTTCAGTCACCAGTTTACTCCACCCAACTCTATGACACAGGTTAGCTGGTTTAGCAAAACAGAGAAAGACAATCGGGAGCTGCCTAATGCAAGTTGAACAGATGGGTCTTCAGTCCATCCCAAGGATGGGTAAAGTTTCTGCTTGCCTAGCTATAGCGGGAGACACATGCCAGCACTGGGAACCCCAGGCTCTTCACCCTATTGATAAAACATAAAACATCCTTCTGAATGGAGAGTGGCACCATTTTGTGCCAGAGCCGTTATTTCCCCCACTACAGTCCAATTACCTCACCATTTTGACAAAACATAGCTAGCACCTTCCTGAATGGGGAGTGGCAGCCATTTTGTGCCATAACATACATTTCCCCCCCTTTGTGTCCATTCCCTCCTCCTTTCTCCATAACTAACTGGCTTAGCTCCACCGCAACTTAACTGTCCTGTGTTAAGAGCCAAATCCTGTTCATAAAATCTGCCATTGGAAGCATTTTCAAGCTTACTGGAACTGCTCCTCAACCGGTCCAGCAGTGCCTGATAATTATTTCCACAACTTTCCACTTGATTCCCCTGATTCTTTAAGTACGTGTTTGATCACAGGTGTGGGCTCAGCAATGAGAAATAATGATAACAGAGACAAATTTGGCCTTAATTCTCTGTGTTGTGACAATTTTCACATTTCACCATTCTTTTAGAACTAATATCAACTCTTCTAACTGCTTCTAGTTTTTTTCTAGATCTTTCTAAAAACATATTCTTAGAATTTTCTTCAAATTTTGGTTGGCTGCAGGAGTATTCAGTCTTCTCCCTGCTGGATGATGTTATTCTCATTTAAAAGAAAACATAAAAAAGATTCTTTATGCATTTTATCATTTGGCTTGATAGGACAGGGAATATGATTGCTATCAAATGACCCATAAATTCAGCGTCGGTGCAGATCCAAATGCTTTGCTGAAGTGCATCAAGGGATACACTAGCTGCTGATGTAATTGGGTCTTTCTTTTCTGGAACCTCATGTCTGTACCTGTCCACAACCAAGGGATTCTGCCGAGGAATCTATCATCATGAAACCATCACGCGGTAAAGCATTAGTGCATGCGTGTGGGCGTGTATGTGTTGTACTGCTCTGATCTGCATTGTTTTTGCCAACTGATTTAACTGATAACACTTTCCCCAACGGGCGCAATAATATAAGCCCCTTAGAACAAGAGTGGTCCAACTCATTTTTGCTTCCATTTTTCATTGTGGACCAAAAATGCACTGAACACTTAATGCGTACTTGTTGTGTGGCTACATATGACCCACTTATATAATCCTGTAACTACATGGAGTTAATCCATTATTGAACAACAAAGATTCACCACTTAGAAATCATTTTAAGATTAGAACTTAAAAAAGACAAATGTGGAGTTAGACCACATTTGTTCTCAGAGGCTCCCATTTCTCTCTCTTTAAAAACTGCTTATAAAACACACAACTCATATATTTATGGGGGCACTGCACGACTGCTGTCAAAAAAAAAAAAATGCGTAGGCATACAAACACACACACACACACACACACACACACACACACACACACACACACACAGCATACCCAAATACTGTCAGTACTCAAGTGTACACCAATACACAGGCATTGCAGACAAACAAAACATCCAGTCATGCCCACAAAACTAATGTGCACAAATAATATGTTTACAAACTATCATTCGAAATAACCACGTGTATTTTTTTTCCATTCTTTCAGCAACCGATTCCACTCTATAACCACAACTGCTCTTGAGCCACAGCGATTCACAAAAAAAAAAAAAAAAAAAAAAAAAAAAGCCTGACCCCTGCCGTACAAAAAAGAAAACTCACAGCTTGCTAGGCGGGATGCAAAAATCTTGACAGCAAAATATAAAATCAGAGGTCACACACTCCTCACTCCAATGCAGCTTAATTTCCGCAATAATTCTACAGCAACACTGCTTTGATCCGGGTCAGGCACCTGCAGACATGAAGGATTGCAAGAAGGTGCTGTGAGTTACAGCTGGAGACACATTCATCCTCCTACTGTCATGCCTGAGGCAAATATATTCAATGTTTATGTGCATCTCAGCTGAGGCTCACTCACAAACACACAGACACGTTAAAGCATGCCTGGTCACACTTCGGTGAGCCCTCAGTACAGACAGTGATTTTTACATGCACGCACGCTTGCTCACACGCATGCCTGCACAGCATACATACACACACATGCATCCTTATACTTCTATCTTTGTGAGGACAATACATTGACTTATATTCATTCTCTCGGACAGCCTTTCCCTAATATTAACAATAAGCAACACATGCCTAACCCAAACCCTTACCCTAACCTTAACCTATCCCTAATTCTAACCTTACCCCTAACTTTACCTAATAAGTCACAATTTGCCTTTGTAGGTGTGAAGACAGGCAAAATGTCCTCACTTCCCAATAATGTCCCTACTCTGTAGGAAAAAGACATTTTCTGGTTCTCACTTTGTAGAAATGTACAAGAAAACGCATACACACACGCGCACACACACCAAATTAGGGTAAAAACAGGAACCAGAGCTTTAGAATCCAGTGGTCAGACAGTAAAAAGTCCAGCCATGCTTCTGACCACCCACAAAATCAGCCAGCTGCATTTCACCAACTGCGTCTCTGCCACTGGGCCGAAAAATTGTGCATATTAACAAATACAGGTAGGTTGGAGCGAAACACTGTCATACGGCTAATAGCATTCCGAACGTGGATCCCCACCTCTGAGAGTGAGGGGTGTAACTCAGCAAGGGGGCTCGCAGCCAGCGGGAGGGGGTTAATTATCAACAGCAGGATCTCAAACACATTCGCAATCAGCGCCTTCCCGGGTGCCGTCACCTGGCAGCAAGTTCAACGGCATCTCAACATGACACTTAAAGGGGAAGAGTTCAGCGCCTTAGCTAAGGAACTGTAAACTGCTGGGAGCTAACGCTGTTAGCGGTGGCTATTAGCAGCCTGTTTCCAGGGTTACAGCAGACTCATCCAGTGTAAACATCAACCAGAGAAGAACAGTGGAGATAAAGACTGTTTTCACCATGTACAGCAGTATCCACTTAGTCTGTGTGTACCACACTGTCTGATCTATTTGGGTAATAGCTGAGTATCTTTCATGTTCTGGGAAGGCTCTTGCGCAGGTCTGGCAAAACACTGTAGAAAGAGCTTCCTTTTCATCAATAAGTCAGTGCATGGGCCATTTTGACACTGGCAATTAATTTCATTTCATAACTCATGTTGTTTAAGTTAATTCTAATCACAAAGGGTTAAGCCAAACATCTTGACTTAATAACCCCATAAAACCAAAAGACCAATACATGGGTCTCTCAAATTCAGCTGTTATATTCAAACTAGAGGAACTTCAGGCTTATTTTAAATTCCAGTGGAGATAATGAGGTTTCCACTGATCCCAGACATCTCCACCTGAATTACAGGGAAATGTGTATAAAATCATGCTCACGATCTAGACAATTTCCATTTGATCAAAAACTGGCCGAAAGAACATAGCATCCTGGGTTTGAATTTTTCTCTCAATATGAGTGTGAAGTGCTCCAGTGAAGTGCTGCAACCAGCTGATGCAGAATACAGGCGTGACATTGTCTTACAATATGGAAAAATGCTTTTTCTGACTTAGACCCTACTGAGAGGAAAACTTAGAGCTTAGAGGGTTTAAGCATTCACTGAAAACAACACATTCAGGCAGCCTAGGCTACTCTGGAAAATTGAGAGAAGATTTTTTTTACAGTGAAAATTATGTGAATTAGCCTGAACAGAAGAAAGCTAAATTAATGTAAAGGCAAGTACTGCATTCCATCACATTCACGGGCACATACTGCACACAGAGTGTGATTTGACAGCGTTTCGGTGAGCCCAGGAGCCCTGCTCTCGGCACTCCGTCTCTGATCCTGCACTTTCTGCTGTTGATCTTGGCCGCCGCCGCCCGTTCTCATCTAATTACAGTGCAAAGAATCAAATTATCACTTTCAGACATCCCTTCATCCTTGAGAGGAAGGAGAGAGGAAAAAAGAAAAATAGGAGGAGGAACAGAGAATGATTTTTATTTTCACAGCCTCCCTCTGCGTGCTGCCGCACCTTACCGCGCTACGCTACACTACGCTAAGCCACACTTTGCCAAGGTACACTACGCCACAAAATGCCACGTTATGCTACATCACAGTTTGTCACGCTATGCTAAGCCACAACACATGATGCTATGCTATGCTATTCTAAACCACGGCGCACCACGCTGCACTACACAGTGCAACACCAGGCTACACTACACACACACTACGCTAAGCCACACAGCACCACGCTACACTACGCTAAGCCACACCATGACACGCTATACAAAGCCACTCTTCGCTATGATACGCTAAGCCACAGAGTACCAAGCTATGCTACACGAAAACACACAGCTCCAACTATACAACCACACCAGGCCACACATCACCACAATAATGCTCAGCCGCACAGTGGAACACTGTAATAATGAGCTGGCTACACTAGCGGCAGAGAGGATCACTGTGCCGATTGGCTTGTTCGTCACATGGTTCGGATAAAAAAAACACACCCCTAATGAAAGCCTGGGGGCGTGTTCAAGATCGAAGGGGGAGGGGAAGACTCTGGAGTTTTGAACGACTCGCGAGTTCTTGCAAATTTTCCACCATGGCTGCCAAGAAAATTTCAATCAAATTCCATAGAAAAAGCTGTGACCATACTGGACACCATCTTGAAAAGCGAAATGAGACTGTATGCAGATGTTCTTGCTTGTCTTTGTGAGACCAGACCAAGCATAGTTTAATCCTTCTAGAGGCAGGAACTCGTGGGCTCTCGCTCGACACCGCAAATTTTAACATGCCCCAGGTGAGTTACTGACGCGTTACTTCCTAAACCACCTCTGCGTGCAAAAGCACGCACACGTGCACACACACACACACACACACACACACACATAAACGCAAATGATCACTACAATTACAGGCATGTACACACAGATACAAACGCACATAAAACACAATCCAAATAATCCCAAATACTACATATGCACAGTTCCACGTGTGAACAGACGCGCACATACACACACATATGCAGACACACCTGCACAAATAAACATGATGCATACGTACGCACGTAAGCACCTGCACACGCAGACATACACCACACAAATGGGATATAGTTACAAACACATACGACAAAACACACTCACAGATGCCACAAGTGCACAGAGGCACACACACATACACACACACACACACACACAGAAAATGCTCCAGTACTCAGTGTTTACCCAGCCAGTCTGACACACTGCAGCACATGTGGAAGTAAGAAGCGATAGAGGACAGTTAACCGAACAGCGATGCCTTTGGAAAAGAATTCAGGACATCCTAAAAGCCTCCAATTTCCCCCTCCCCAGTTCCTTTCCCAACAGCTGCTGTTTGAATCACAGGCAGAGGCACTGTGTGTGTGTGTGTGTGTGTGTGTGTGTGTGTGAGAGAGAGAGAGAGAGTGTGTGTGTGTGTGTGTGTGTGTATATGTGTGTGTGTGTACGAGAGCGAGTGTGCGTATATGAGCGTGTGCGCTCAGAGGGCTGGCTGTGTTGTTAAGGCGTATTCTGAGCGTCCTCGGAACTCTCAAACACACATAACACACCCCCCGCTGACACTCGCTCCATATAATCCCTCATTAGCTCTCGCAGCTGTCTCCGTTCCTCCTTGATCTACCTGTTTTGTTTCTTTCGCTCCGTCCGCCTCCCCAACTCACTTCTGCCTTCCACATCTTTCTCACGCCTCCTCTCTCTTCCTTCTACGCACTGCATCACTCCCATTTCCTTTTGCTTTCTTCTTACTCTTTCTATCAACAACTCTGTCCAGTTTTCTTTAGTGTATCCCTCATCTCTTCCTCCCTCGAAATTTCAAATCAATTCAAATCGGTTTATCGGCGTGGAATGCACCGGGTAAGTGTCGCCGAAGCAAGCATATAACCATGCAATATAGAAGTAACATATAAAGTTTGAAATTATGATAATCACATCAATTATTAATAAGGTTATAAAATACGCAAATTAACAACAACAATTTTAACAAAAATAAAAAAAAATCAAATAATAAATGTAAATATATAAAGTAAATAAACAGTATGAAGGTATTCAGAGCCAAAGAGACATATCCCAAAAACTACTTTAAAATTAACATTTTTGACTTTTTCTATCACATTGTGTCACTGTGTTAGGTTAATAACGTTAATTAAAGTAAATATATTTTAATTCATTTTAATTAGCAAAGTAAGACAACACATGATCGAGGAAGATAAAAATGTAAATTTTTGCAAAAGTAGTTTTTAGGCTATGTCTCGTTTTGCCCCAAAACCCTTCATATATACACACATCTCGCACTCTGTCCCTCTCTCTCCTTCTCTTTCTCTCTCAGTATGTCTGATTGGCTGTCTCTCTCATCAGTGTCTTTGCAGTACTTTGACATTAGTGGTACAGCCACAGGCTGTGAGCTCCTGGACCAGGGGACTGGGTGCTGCATCGCCAAGCCAACTGACGCTCCGCCAGGCCAGCGTGGAGCGGTTAGGATAAATTAATGACTACCAGCACACAGGCCTGACAAACCAGCGGAGCTCAGCTACACACAGAACACATTATGGGCTCCAGAGCAGAGGGGAAAAGCTTCAAATCTCCTATTAAAGTCCCAAATTGAAGGTATGCGGTCCTGCGCAGCCGGTCCGCGCACAAAAGCTCCTTTGTGCTCCACAGGGGCGGCGAAACACCGCGCCGCGCCACGGCACAGACGAGGCCTTTCCTTTACAGGAAGTACACTGGAAGCCTGAACCACCATTTTGCTGTGTGTGTGTGTGTGTGTCTGTGCTCTATGGAGATGGAAAATATAGTCTGTCACATATGCACAGAAAGTGCCCAACCAGTTTGCTTCTCATTTTCTGACATGAATACCCAACCACACACTCGCACAAACACACCCATACGGACATACATATCCTTGTACTTCTATCCTTGTGAGGACATTATATTGACTTCCATTCATTCTTTGTGTGTCTCCACAGCCTTTCCCTGATCTTAACAATAAGCAATGTATGCCTCACCCGAACTCTTACCTTAACCTTAACCCATCCCTAATTCTAACCTCACCCCTAACCTTAACTAATAAGTCTCAATTTGCCTCTGTAGTTATGAGGACACATCAAAACGTCCTAACTTCTCAAAAATGTCCTCACTCTGTAGGAAAAAGAAAATGTTTTTGGTTCTCACTTTGTAGCAAGTATGAGCACAAAAACACAAACAAACACAAGTGTACAGTGTAAAAAGACCTTAACTTTTCGCTTCAAGAATCTCAATTATCAAGTAAACCTAATTAGCAGTTAAGCTGGAAGGTAATAACTAAAATTAACCAACTCTACTCATGGGAGCAAAATACACTGAAGGTCTTCAACTTCCTGAATCCAGTACTAAACATCGCTGGTGTACAGCTCTGCACAGACAGGAGACAATAGGCATGTTTTTAATTTCTCTCAAAATGTGACAGAAATCCCCTCGGCAATGTCTGTCAGAGAGGTTGTTTCATGGGCTTGTGTGACCTTATTGAACTGAACTGACGAAATGTAGCCTTACTCTGCATAAGATGATTTGAAATAGCTCCACGTGACTGTGTTTTAGCTCCAGTCGATCGCACGCAGCGCACCAAGCGAAGATCCCAGCTGATGAAACAGCTCCACGCGCCTTACGAAATTGTCAGGACACTTGGCTAAAATGTGTTTTTGTTTTGCAGTCTTTTTTTCGTGAAGAGGAAGTCACACATTTGAGAGGGAGTTTCGAGAGCAAGCGCCCGTTTGGGATTAGCGGGACGCAGAGATCCAGTCACGTTTTGGCAGCGGCAGGCAGTCAAACGAAAAACAGCTCTTACAGCGGCCCTCTTGCAAACCCCGGGAACAAAACCTGACTCTCAAAAAATTATGTTTTGATTTAGAAATAGCAGGAGTTATTTTTAAATCCATGCCCCAAGATAGAAAAAAGAAAAACTGGAATATTTTCCCAGACTCGGAGCTGCACGAGGTTTACGAGGTAGGGAATCTACAGGCTAAATGTTTATTATTTTCCCCTTAAAGAAAACTTTTTCCGAATGGGAAAAATCGGCGTCAGATGACAATTATGCTAGCTCACTGTTGCATGGGTGCGCCACCGGATTACTGTTATTACGCAAATTTCTGGGCTAAACTGCATAAAATTTATAACGATTTCAGGCCCGCGTTCTACAGCGCGAGCCGATGGACTGACAAACGCTTTCCTCTCTCTCACGCACAGCAGTTAATAATGAACTGGCAGTCCACTTGAACCAAACACTTGCCAGTTAACGATTACTTACAGAAAACAACCCAGGGCAAGATATTACGTCACTTTCCTCGGAAAAAAACAGAAAAGGCTATGGCAAGAAATGCCAAATATAAAACTCATCCTTCTAAAAAAAAAAAAAAGCCCAGCAGCTTCTGGGTAATATCGAAGGAATGGTGAGCATAGGCTTTGCGTGGGTTGCAGAACATCTGAATCAAAAAAAGGTAGCGCGCAGTATTCCATCGCGGCCGAGAGAGGAGAGAACCAAGGGTGGCTCACAATAGTGTACTTCCTCATACCATCCAAATAGAACTGGCCCTCCGTGGGAACTGCAGTAACTGGGAACAAGGGATGAAGAGGGAGGCATGATCAAAGGGAATGGAAGAATGAGTAAAGGAAATGGAGCAGAGGAGTAAAGTCTTGCGGGGGGGTCAGTAAGTAAAAAACCCCTCATATATTTGTTCCATGCATAAATTAAGTTGGCAGATTCTACTCATTAATTCTATCCTCTGGCCACAGAATTGCACGAACTGGGCCCAGTCTCATCCCGACTCGTCATACAATGACGCTACCTGACCGAGTGTCCATGTATAACGAAAAGGGAGACTCTTGGTGTCCTTATTTGACGCCAGTTTAAAACTAACCCCTAACCCTTAACCCAAACCCTAACCCTAAATGTCAAACCTGGACGCTAAAAGGCCCCTATTTCATCGTATTTCGACTCTTGGTCAGGTAGCGTCACTACATGACAAGTCGGGATGAGAATGTGTTGGCTAACTCGCAACTCCTGGTTGCTGAAACAAATACCGACTAGGACTTCAACTTTTTGAGCCTGGACTTTACACCTAGAGTGCGTGAGACAGGACTAAAGGGGAAAAGAGTGGATTGGGAAGCTGAAAAAAGAGGAAGGGTGAGACGAGTGAAGAGTTTGAAAAAGAGGAGAGAGGGAGGGAGAGAGAGGAGTAAGGAATAGGCAGTAGAGAAGGAGGGATATATGTGTGGAGAGGAGGAGTGAGTGGAGGATGAGGGGATCATGGCGCAAAAGGAGGACTGGTGAAAAAGAGGGAGGGAAAAAGTAAATGAAGGAATAATGGCATGGGATGGAGGAGTGTCCCAAAAGAAAGAATGAGAGAGGGTGGGGGGCTTAGGGAACAGAAAAATTTTGAGATTCCAGGGGCACCCAGGGTGATGGCGTTGAGAATAGCGACAGGAAGAGAGGGAAAGAGGGATGGAGAGAGGGTGGGATCGAGCCCGATTGGAGGATGGCTGTAGCATCCCTTTCCCAGGGAACAGTGAGGTAATCTGAGTTACGGGGAGAAGGGGGGGGTGGTTCCAGTCCAGCCGCCATCCGACTAGCCTCACACGCACTTTATTTATCGCCCTGCAGGAATGTCTCCGCGTCCGCAAAGCGATGATGTCACTGCGGCAGGTTACCACAGCAAAACAACAAACTCTCCCACGCCACCATCCCCCCCGCCCCCCCCACCACATACGCTGCAAATGGCGCGCAAATTTTCCCCTCTGTCAGTCTCGGTTCAAACCCCCCCTAAAATTTACGGGACCCTTCCACAAAGGGACGACAGGATCGGAACAACTTTACAGGAGACGCTTACAGAGCACGTCCCACACCCCCCTCCCCCAGATAGAAGATGAGTCCCCAGGACCCCCTTTCTCCTCTGCGTTCGCGATGCTGCGGAAGACAATTTCTCCGCTTGGCAGAGTGAAGTCACCATTACGGCACAGTTTCCTGCCTGGCGGGGCCTCAAACCAGGGGGCTGCCAATGGACAACGGCTCCGAGGGGAACAAAGTCTGTCACTGCTCCTGTTTCGGGAGCTCGGCCCCATGAGCTCTGATTGGCCGGGCTAGATGTTTTTTTTTCTTTGCTCTGCCCTGCTCATTTCCTAAGACAGAAGCTGAGAAATAAATGCGTCTCGTAGCTTGTGGAGAATATTCTTTCGCAAGGGAAGAAATATGGGGCACTCTCCCAAATGATTGTTTGACTTCAGGTTGACTCAGTTTTACAGATTCTATTTCCACGTCAAACAACAAAAAATGTCCCTCTAACCCAGCCTGATGAAGTATCATTCTATGTGATGACTGCACTTTTGACTATCGGACATTAAAGCCATTTAACATAATTCCACTGTCTGGGATTTTGTGTTTAAGTGTTTTCCAAACACACAGACCAATGCTCAGAAAGAAAATGCACTCTCAGCATCAAATACTACCTCCAAATTCACATAACATTGCGTGTCTGTAAAAAAAAAAAAAAAAAAAAAAACAGTACCTCAAAATGCAAAAATATCACCAATGTGTTAAAAAAATCACCTCAAAATACACAGAATGTGACCTGTGTGCAGGCCTACACATCATCACGAGATGCAAAAAACATCACCTGTGTGACCAAACATCGCCAAAACATCATCCTACAACTAGAAACCAATCACTCTTCCCTACATGTCCATCTCTTCCTCCCTTTCACTCTTCCTGTCACAGTAACAATCTAAGCATGCGGTCTGAAGCGTGTGGCACAAGTTCATTTCCACCGTGTCCAAATCCAATTTAGCTAACAGCAGGTAATCTGAACGCAATTCATGGTTCATGGTTCAAAGGGAATGTACTTAATCTCTTAATTAACCCCCTTCCGCGGATATAGAAGCTGGCATCCAGAAACTCCAAAATTTAATTCCTAAATAATTTTGTAATTGAATTTCCAAATGTATTTCTTCACTGGAATAATTTTCCAGAGTCTCTGTGACACAAATACTGAGTTATAAAGCCTAAATAGGCTCATGCATAAGAGGAAAAATGATCATTATTTGTGTTCTGCACAAAGGGGTTAAAAAAAGTTGTGTTTTTGGCGAAACATGAAATAAGCCAATCACAGTCTCATCTCTCATTCCCTTTAAAAGGCAGGTGCCCTTGCACCTTAGCGAATTAGCTATTATGATGGTGAATTTGCCAAGTAGTAGGAAAAAACCGATTCTCTGCACAGGAAACGAGTCTGCTTGTGCATGAAGCAAAAGCGCGCGAGAAAACCACTGCTGGAAGTACGGAAACCTGATCACCATAATCTCCAAACACGTTAATAAAGAATTTCTAGAAAATATTGTCCAAAATCAATCTCTATCAGTGTTTTCATGCAGATGCGGTTGCGGTTCCCCGTTTCTAACTCCTCAGTGTGAGAGGGCGGTGGGGATGTAGCCACAGAAAGGCCTGGATAAAAACGTGTGAAGCAGGGAAGCCTTGGGAAACAGAAAATGGAGGATGCCTCTGTTTGACAGCTGTCCGGCTTCAAAGAGACTGGGTGTACTGCCAAAAAAGTGGTCTCCATAAATATTATATTTTCAAGGAACACGTCTCCGGCCCTAGCTAGGCCACGGGACGATTGTTGCGGAGGGGTTGCCGTGGAGACACAGCAAAACAAAACTGCGTTGAACAGGCTGCATTAATAAAGGAGAGCGTTCCCACTGTTTACAACTACCGGCTTTATGAGGGAGCCCAGTGTCTGAACCAGTGACATGTCCACTACTGTGAGTCTGTGTGCGCGTGTATGTGCGTGCGTATGTGTACGTCTGCGTATGTGCATATCTGAATGTGAGTGCCTGCGCATGTGCGCCTGCGTGTCTGTGTGTGTGTGTGTATGTCTGTCTGTCAGGCGGTCTGCTGAAGCTCACTTCACACAAACTCAAATACAACATCTCTCTGGGCTCACAGTTGCGAATCAGACATGTCGTCACTATGCAACCGTCCTGTCGCGCACTCCCACACGCTATCGCAAGAACATCTGCAAATCCATCTCAACAGATACACACGCAAGGAGACGGCATCCAATTTTTTTGCATTTAGACACACCTGCTCATAGTTTTAATACAATGATTTCACAAAGTCAATGAACGCTGAAATTTTTTTTTTTACACACTCTCCCACGTTTCATTAGTCTGACCGGCCAGCCCTCCATAACAAATGCAAATCACTCCTTCTCGCTCTGTCTATCAGGACTCAGCAGCACCTACTCATAGAACTTCTCTCAGTAAGCTCACTGATTTAATATCAGGTTTGTCTTTTGCTCTCATAGTGAAAGTGTTCAGAAGGTTGGCAGGGGAAACTGGTCAGAGATCAGTGCTCGTGCTAATGAGGGGCTTCATGAATACGAGCAAGCGTCTAGCAAATTCGGAATAAAAGAGCCATCCGTCTGTGTGTAACGGAGAGTAAAATAAGGGGATCGGGTGAAGGATTTTAGCATTTATCTGAGGTTTACCGATGATGGTTGTACGTATTACTTCATCATTCCCTTGCAGATGGCTGCTCCATTTCGCCTGTTTTTGCCTCCCAGTCAAACAGTGTAAAAACGCTCCACTTAGCAGCTGAGCAAATGCAGGACGCCTGAATGCTTCACGGGAACCGCGCTCGCCCATCCCAGTTCAGAATCTTGAAGGCGAGCCGAATTCCCGCCCAAGAACAACCTCTGCCCTAAAAACAAATCTGTCTAAAGAAATTCTTTTCGCTTTGTAATGAGACTTATAGGCATCTGTTTCCTCAAGTCCTCCGATTGAAAAAAGCGCTGATCAAGAATCAGCGTTGTATCCTCTACTCGTGGTGGATGTGGTGCAGAAACTGATCCGAGATCAGTGCCTCTGCTTTTCAGAAGCTATACGTACGGAAGCCACAATGTCATTTTTTTTCTCGCAAGTACAAAGCTTAGGTATTACATCACCTTGAAAAGCAGTACTTGCATTAACACAGTCTGACCTCAATGGCAATATTAGTTCATTCTTTGATTAATTTGGTTATTTAGCTAACACATCTATCCAAATCAACTCACAGTTGAAGAAACTACACAGGAACCATGGAGCACTGTGGGGTTAAGGGCCTTACTCAAGGGCCCAACAGCTGCATTAATCCCATTACAGTGGCTACAAGGGGACTTGAACTACTAACCTTCCGGTTGCAAGTCCAGCACCATATTTTCTAAATTCATCTTGCAAAAATATCATAGAATTAAAGGTTTTACGGCTAAATAAAAGAAAAAAAAAAAAAAAACTTTTTTTTTTCTTTTTGCTACATGTAAAATAATGTTTTGTAAGGACTTCTGGGCAAAGGGATCCAGTAGTCATAGACCACCCTCCGACACAGAATCTGGGGCACGATGTGCAAAACTGCAAGTTTTCCTGCCTGAGTCCGTCTTCCAAAACCCCACCACAGCACTCTGGCCCACATTACAGTGAGCGAAAACAAGAGCGTCTGAAGCCTTTCGCCGAAAACCCGCCAAACTCGCCTCGTCTCCGCTATATCTTCCCAGTCTTACAGATTTGGCGGTAAGGCTTTATCATTCCGTCTACACCTCGTACAAGATACTTTTCTCCTTTCTCTGTCCCCCTCTCTTTTCCTCCTCTCCCTCCCTCTCTTTCACAGTGTTCATCTTCCATCATCTCTGACGCCACTTTTTCAGATGCCAGAGGGGATGAGGGGAGGGAAACACAGTTTCAAAAGTTTGGAAACGCAGTCGGCTTGGAGAGTTCACCAGCAGTAAGCAAAACAAGTCGGTTAAAATCAGTTTAACTGGATTTCAACCAAGACGAGCAGTTGATTGACGCAAACTCAAAGCAGCCGGAGAATATACATGGGATATTTGACCATCTGAGCTATTTAGAGTCAGGTGAACTTTGCTTTCCTCAGACAGCTGTCCGCAAATTCAAAGAATAATCCGCCCTAAAATCAAAACTGAGGTTCTTTGAGTTTGAGATGAGGAAACAGTGTCGATTCCAGGGTGGAGTCTGAACTGCTGTGTCCAACACAGATGATCACATCCCCTTCTCTCATGCAGCAACAGAACAGCTGAGCAGCACCTGCACACAGCAGACACAGATGATGGGAGCAGTTCTCTCCGTCTACACGAGACTCAAAGGAGGGATCCAATGGAGTTTAGCAGTAAATCGCCGTCAAATCTGATTATAATTGGGTATTGATCTTGAATTATCACATACAATAGAAAAATTGCGATACACTTCCAGAAAAAAACTAAAATGCTTGATATCAGAGGCCGTATGCGATACAGGGGCAATGCTGGTGAGGTGTGCAAATTTGCCCCCCCGGCTTAGAATTATCAAGTCATTTGCACCTTTTCTGCTCATAACTACTTTATGCCTTTTTCTGCAAAATACAAAACATGGCCAAATGTATACAGACACTTGCTCACTCAACACCTCATTCCAAAGTCACGGGCAATAACATGGAATTGGTTCCCCCTTGTTGTCCTTTGCGTGGGGACCTTGTCATGCTCAAAGACAGAGGGACTTCCCCCAAGATTCTGAGGCACAGAATATTCTGGAGTGTCACTATACACTATACCGTCAAGATTTGCCTTCAGTGGAACAAAAAGGCTTAGCCTAAACTAAGATAAACAGCTTCAGACCACAGTGTTCACATACTTCCAACCATGTAGGGTAGAGAATCACTGTACCTCCTGGGTACATTAAGGAAATTTGTACCTTACGTAACTAGAATTTTTATTGCCAACCAAAAGTTTTCATATATGTACCTGCAATTTTCAAGCAGTCAGAAAAGGAAATATAAACATTCATTTTTTTTTCTTCAAAACCTACTTTTTAGATTCAAAGTGGCCACCTTTCGCCATAACATCTGAGCAGATTTCATGGCATTTTTTTTCTACAAGAACAGGCGTACGGTTCTGAATTTTCAGACCCAAAACAACAGTGGAATTTTCCAGAGATGCATTGCACTCGCAGGTCGCATCTCCTTGGGGATTCAATTTGCCCCAAATTAGCTTGATTTTGCAGCGAATTTTGGAACCTGGAAATAATCAGTTTATCTGTATACTTTTACCGAGTGTAGCTTTTGTACTAACTCCAAAATGTTCTGTGAAACAAAATAACTTTTTTGACTTCCCCCCCATTCACCTTGTGCCATTTGAGCTTATTTACAGAGAATAAAATGGCTTAAACTTCTCTTTTAAACATAAACAAAAACATAAGTAAAGTGCACAAAAACTGTTGACTAGTAGTGTACCAACGGTGTCCCGTTAATTCTAAAAATGTAGGGGGAAAAAGTAGCAAGCCAGAGTCTCTGTCTTTCTGGGAATGGTTTTCCCATGTCCCCGACAGGCCCCATTAACAGAATAGCCTCAGGGACAGCAAAGCTACTGAAACAGTGCCATATGCAGCAAGCTGTTCTGCATTAAAACAACTCTGTTGGAGTGAATTTTACTCCGATAGATGGTTTTTGGTCATATAACATCAGAATTCAGTAATATTGTGAACACACAATATTACTGTGCTTTCTTGCAGTTAGGTACACCCTCGAAAAAAAGGACTTGCTGGCTTGCCTTCATACTGGAACCCCTTTTAGTTATTCGCAAAACCCTTGATTAGAGCTGGGAAAAGTGTTGAAGTTCCCAGATTGAACCACTTTTCCTCAAAAACTCCTCCAAAGCTAGACTGGCAGGGTTCCTCTATGGATTCCCACTGTTCCATTTGGAATAATTCTTTCTGAGATTGTAGATCTGCAGAGCAGGTCCTCTGAATACAAAATAAAGCTGAGAATTTCAACTTCACATCACCAGTGTGGCAACAAGAAGACATCGACGTTAATATCCCCCGTCACCATGGAATCCCATTTTCGAACCCAGTCATGGTCATGACTGTTTACATCCGCACGCCAAATTTCATTCATGTAGGTAATGTAGTTACTGATAAAACTTGCCCCAACTTATCCAGATAACCATACAGGCAGACGGATGGATGGAGAAGCTCCATTGAAATATCCTCCACTCCACTTTGTGTCTTGGCAGGGGATTAACCCTTAGAGCGCCAAATGCAGCTATTGTTGTTCAATGATGTAAGATATCAAAGTCAAAGCTGTTGAAAACCTATTATGTGGCGATTTGGTTGAAAGAGCTCCCGCAGGGGAGCTCTTTTAAAAAACCCGGCACTTGATAGGTTTTCAACAGCACGAGATAATTAAATGTATATATTTTTTTTTAATTTATTTCAGCACTCTAAGGGTTAATAACAATGTACCACTAAAAAGGCGAAGAACTTCTTAAATTTTAAGCGGTGATGTACAGTTGATGAGTCAGTGTTCACTCTGAAACCTGTATGTACCCATCAAGGCTGTCCTCGCTGTCAGAACAAAGAATAACAAGAGATAACCTCGTTCAATCATTTATCTCCGCGACTAACCTTTCTGTTTTGTTATGTTGGTTTATCACTTAAAGTTCCACTCTTTAACACAGCAGCTGGCATTTAGCCAAGTGCTTTATCGAACTTTTCTCTTTTAAAAAGGGCACTGGACAGTATAGGATAGAATGTCAGGAATTTAATAAAATAATCTTTATTTACAATTACAAATAACTTTTGAATATGTTCAATGCACCCCTAGCCATTGTGACGCTGCACGCATACCTGAAGTCAGAATAACTTGAATAGTTTCAGAAAAGTGACGTCAAACATACCACCTGCCAAGAGCAGGCTTAAAATAGACATTTATATTTAAGATTTTGCCCTTTTTTGTGTATGGCTGTGGTTCCCAAGCTTGGTCCTGGGGCCCCCAGATAATGCAGTTATTTGTTCTGACCACAACTGAAATTTTAGGGTTTTAACAAGCTTTTAATTAGTTTGAATTAATTGCATTTATGTTTAAAGCAGTTTCATTATCTATCCTCTTAAGTTCAAGAAAGATTTTAAAAGAACTCCAGACAACCCTGCTCAGTAACTTAATTTAATTTTCTCAGTGACAAGTGTCAAACAATATAGAAAAATAAGCTCAATACATTCAACAGTCTTTTATTCTTCATGGCAAAACAGGATATTTATGTCAAAATGTGGCTTAAGATGGTAAATAACTGATCGTTAAACATTAAATGCACCTAATTACCAAAAAAAAATAAAAAATTCACCCACGTCTTATTTAAAGCCTAATGATTGCACCTGTGGTTGGAACAAAAACCAGCATACAGGAGGGGCCTCAGAATCGAGTTTGGGAACCACTGATCAATATGGCATTGCCCACGCAGTTGACATTCGTTTCTATACAAAGGTGAGAACGGAGATGGATTTTACAGAGTGAATGTCCAGAATAATTCTGAATAAATTTAGGCCTACTGCATTTCATTTTGAAGTATGCTATTCCAGAAGCAGGAGGGCATCTTCATCCGATGTCGTTAACAAGCCTTCCGGGTTTAGCGCCTGCCATAGCAGCATAATTAAGTGCAATTACAAGGCGGCCTGCGCGCTCCGCAAGGCCAGCTTGGAAATCGTCAGCGAACAAAACAAGATTAGCATACGAAACCATGTGAAAATATCATTCAATACAGTTTCAATAATACTTTGCTTCCGTAATACAAAATTAAGGAGCTAAAAATGTAGGTAATAGCCAAAAGTGCAATAATAAAAAAATATATATATCTATAAGGCAAAGTCGTTTTTTTTTCCCGTCGTGGCTGCGCAAGAACCATGGCAGAGCTTTGTTCCAATGCCTGTTCCATTTCAATCCCACAAAAAGCTATAGTAAGCTTATAACACTTAATAAGGCAACGGCCTTTAAGTCTCAAACGGATTTCTTTAAACCTATGAAATTTTTGAGAGCTTTGGAGAGTTTATTCATAGGAGAGCATTTCAAGGATCAAATGATTAACATCTGAGTGCACTAACCCCAGTAGGACAGCGAAGGACAAAATGTTCTTTTTCCTATACAGCTCCACAGACAGAGTATTTAGGAAGGGTGCTGCAGTCAGACAGAAAATAATACATATGTCCACATGGTGCTGAGAAAGTCATAATCAGTGGCCGGCGTGAACTAATTTTAAATACAGGAAATCCTCTGGAGACGCAAGGACACGGCAGTGGTTAATTTGCCCCCTGTGATACGGCTTATGGTCACTATGGCGCTATAGCACTACTGTTTTGATAGTACGTTCCAGTCCTCAGTGGATTGTTTTAATTCAACGAGCACTTTGGACTGAAACGCGTGGCGTTCCTGCAGTTATTTTCCACTACTGCAGAGAAAGTTGGTGCATTCCAAACGCATGTCAATAATAAATCAACTCATAGAAAATGAAGGTACGGAACGGAAAAGTTTTTCTATTCTCATCAGCAAAGTTACGATTTAATTTCAAAATGAAATATTTCGTTAACATTCTTATTTTGTTATATTAACAATAATCACCGTCATATTATCATTATTATTATTATTATTATTATTATTATTATTAGTGCTGCTGCTGCTACTACTACAATCACGACTATTCTTATTATTATTATTTTCAGATTGGAAAATCACTGCTAAAATACGAGCAATTTGCAAAGAAACTGGCATTCCGTAGGCCATACAGTTCTTCTTTCAGATACCGTAACACTCGCGACTCTAACTAATGAAGTAACGGCGCACGCCTCCCTGCTCAAGTCATCCTTGCCATTTTGTCGAGGAATAACGGTGATGACTGACTGTTTTATGTCCAGCAACATACACAAACACATAAAGAATTCAAAGCCTCAAGATACCTATGCGTTGGCCGCGATACAGGCAAGACATTGTTAGCAAAAGAACGAAAATATAATATATGCGAGCCACTGTTACCGTTCTTCAGTGCATTTCGGATACTCACAAAGTGTTTGTGTCAGACGGGAGATCCTCCGCCGCTGGTCCCCAGTCCAGTCCAATGTTCGAACAATTAACGACACAATAATCCTGGGGTTCCACGAACGAACAAGAACAGTTGGTGGGACACGGACTGCAGCCTCGGTCGCTTCCGAAGCCTCCAGATGCTTCGAGGAAGCAGAGCAATAGCAGACCGGAGAAAAGTCCAAACTCTGAGAAATAGACGCCATGTTTTCGCTTGGATACAGTCTGTCCATTTCTATAAGGCATAGCTCACTCACATTGCATCGCCCTTGATGTTACAATTTTTCTCGGACTGGGGGGAAAAGTCGCGTCTTTCACTTTTTGCATAAAGAGCAATTCAGAAGTACTTTCCCCCCGATTCGCAACAGTTCCCCGTTTTCTGATTTCGAACGGAACTAGCTCAACTTCCAGGGGAGGAAAAAAGTTCCCTAACTCCTCAGTTTGAAGTTTCCGCAGAACTTCCTTTATGTCCCTTTTGCGTGCTGCAATGCTGCGTGTTAACACTAGGGCATATACAGAGCGACTCACTACTCTACCGTGACGTTTGCCGAGTCCGGAATCCTGCACTTTTATTGATGTCGAGCTAACGGGACATAGCAGAGCTCATGCGTCGCGTTCGCGGTAATATCTCGTTATACCGGAGGTGTGGTACATCTGAGTTTCTGTGATCAAAATATTCGTCGTAGCAAATGCTAATTCCGTTAAAAAAAAATCCGTTTATTAGTCTCCTTCTGAGGAATGTATTTGGCTATTTGTTTTTATTTTTGTGGATTAGGAGTAAAGAATGCAAAATTTATCATAGTTTTCTGATTTAGTGAAAATAGCTCCACATCAGTACATTCATTAAAAAATGTAACTTGGGGTATTTAAAAGGCAATTAAGCTACGTAAAACAAGCTTTGAGGAAAATCAACTTCTCGTTTCTTCCTTATGCAATCCCATCCACCCGCACTACATATTTTCCCATCTATATCATCCCATATTTATTTATTTGTATTGAAAAATGTATTTTGCCAACAAATAAATTTTTTACACCCTACTTTCAATAACACGTTTGTTCTGCAATGACAAGAGATAAATGGCCCGCCCATTGCACCTCCATTAATTCGTTCTTACATTCACCACACACTTTATTAGGGACACCATACAAGTATGGGAAAGGCATCCCCTTGCTGTCAAAAGAACCTAAATTTTCTTTTATAGGTTCAAAATTATATTGGAAACATTCATCGGTGGTTCTAGACCAAATGGATATGATTACATCAAATCATTTCAGCAGATTTTTCAGCTGCACATTCATACAATGAGTCCATTCCATTGCCACGTTCACAAATCCAAACTTGAGATGACCTTTGCTATGAGAAATGGTGCATTACCATAGCTATTAGAAAATGTAAAAGTTGTGGACACAAGGGGATGCTCATGGTCAGCAACAATTCTGTGCTGTGACATTAAATGATGCTTGAATAGTATTAACGCTTTAAAATCGGTCCTCTATTGGCCGAAACACCGGCATTCCAAACATAAATTGTCTTTAGTTTGTGTATGAACAGTCAACTTAGGTTGACTATTGCATCTTTTCTGATGCACGGAGAAGCTGTCAAAAAATTAGCACCAGACACAGGCACTGTAATATTGCATCTGCTGTCTGAACAAGTAAAACATTACAGAGAGGATTTTAAAAATGACATATATCAGCACTACAATGTAATTTTTTCTTTGAGTAGTGAATATGTGTTGACATACAGACAGTTGACAAATTAAAGGAAATAACCTGGATATATTTGGGGACAAATATGACCGCTTTAATTCATTTTCCTGCCATGGTTTGGGGCCACTTGTCCCCGTAAAGGTGAATGCGGGTCACAAAAATGAATTCAGGGTTATTCTGTGATCATCTTTATATCCCATGAAGAGGCATTCCTATACCAGAATGATGATGGCTCCAGCCGTACAGGCTATAAAGGGTCCCTAAATGGTTTTTTGAGTATGACAATTATTCTCTGCATAAGTCACCACCGTCACAGTCCCCAGATCTCAAATCAACTGAACTCGAATGGGAGATTTTGGAACAACCTGTAAGACAGCGCTCCTTGCTGTTATCATCAAAACACCAAATGAGGGAGTATCTCTTAGAGGAAAGGTACTCCATTCCCCTGGTAAAGTTTGACTCTTGTATACTCTGTACTAAGGAATATTGAAGCTGATCTGGCAGCTTGTGGAGGCTCGACTGGTGAGACATATTGATTTTTTTCCATTTATTTATTGCTCATGTGCATATTCAGTATCCTTCAGCCTCCCAGCATCAAAAAAGTTCAAGTATCTCAGTATATTACTATTTTAGATGTTTCCTGGATATTTGCAAATTGCTTTTTTAAAATTCTCTTTTAGTATAAGTTTCTGCATCACCCACTATTTTATTTTGAGTGTTTTTTTGCTCAAAAAAGTGTGTAAACATCTCTTGTAGACATCCTAGTGCAATGTAACTACTCAAAAAAAGAGCATAATATGGGACCTTGAAGTGTACCCAAAGTGTGAGAAGAGAACACTTTGCAAACCATTACACCACCACCATCACCAATCAAAACGGTTGACTCAGATTCTACCATTTGCTTATCAGAGCTGAAATTGGAATTCATCAGACCAGGCTACAATTTCCTGATCTTTGACTATCCTAGTTAAGTGAGCCTGTGTTCTCTGGAGCCTCAGATTTCAGGCCTTGGCTGATAGGAGTGGGCCCTGTTGTGGTCCTCTGCTGCTGTAGCCCATCCATCTCAAGACTCAATCTGTTGTGCATTCTCACCAGTTATAAAGAGTCTTTATCTGAGCGAACAGCCTTTCTGTCAACTTGAACCAGTCTAACCTCTCTCATTGATATGACATTTCTGTCCACATTACTGCTGCTCTTGATATTTTTTGCTTTTTTCACCATTTGGAGTAAACTCTAGAGGATGTTGAGGATGAGAATCCCAGAAGATCCGCAAATTGAGAGATAGTCAGTCACTCAATCCAGTGCTGCCATGAGATTTTACAGGATTCCAGCGAAGGTAGAGAATGAGTGACACTATCCAAGCAAGAGTTGCAGGAGTGAAGTATTGAGGTTTGTCCTGGATCTGCTCAAAAAATAAACTGTGATTCACCTCTTTGCACTTTCAGTCTGCACTTTTTCTACATCGCAGAAGTGCGCGCTTTGAGGAGGACCGCAGGGGTTAGGGATAATGTTCGGGCAAATCCATAGAAAAGAAGCAAGGGGGTTATTTGTCACATGAGTCAGAGGAATCGCGTCCCACGGCGTCTTACTCCTGAGCCGAGGGGAGCAGGTCACTGCGGACTCAGCAGATTGGCTCTGTTCAGGGTAGGGAATAAGGGGGAACCCCTCCCAAAAAATTAATGTGTAATCAAATCACCTATTACCCTTTTAATAAGTAGATGAAACAGTGTAAAAGGGTAAAGTCTAACACGGGTTGGTTACAGTATAAATGTCATGACCAAAAACTCATGCTTTGTAATATTAATATATAACAGGCTTTGTTGCATCAATATTAGAAAGTTATCCAAACAGGTCCCTCTCAGGGAAGACAACGGTATTTCATTGACTGGTCTAATTCCAAAACAATGCGCAAAATTCCCAGAATTATCAAATATCTTTCCAAAAAATTGCAAAACACTAATGGATCTTTCCAGGGAAATGGAAATATGGTCCTCTGATCTGATAAGATGTACACTATAAAAAGGCTCTTTCATTGCTTCAAGTTCCTGGTAATTGGCTACAGTGCTTTGCTGTTGGTTGGCTTCCAGTGTTACTTTTCTTCCAATGCATTTCTTCCAATGTAATGTATTTTAATTTGAATTTAGCTTCGATGTCCCCTAAATCAAATCACTGTAACCCACACATTAAATTAAAACGACTGTAAAAAAAAATAAATAAATAAAGGATCTCTATTAAGAAAGCTTACCCAGGCAAGGATTGCGTGAATTTTCATTCATTCTATGACCTTGCACTCTGTGCATCCGTGCTGTGAAGAGAGCGCTATATAAATAAAGTTTTACTTACTTACTTTTACTTACCTTATGCTCCTTAAAGGTAGGGCTATATTTCGTGGAAATAGTTTGTTGCACCTGCGGGTCGTGAATTTCCGAAATGCAGGGTGGCATGGGAGGACTTATTAATATTGATTAAAGTGATAGCACGAGCCTCTCCCCGATGGACCTGACGGAATATGCAGTATGGAGCATTCACCGTTTGGGGGAGCGCTCATACCATCTTGCCGCCCTCAATGTTAAAGTAATTAAAGGGCATCTAAAGTCGATTCTCAGACGGGACGTTGAACGTCCAGTGTTTTCAAACAAATCCATCAATATTTACGAACAAATCACTTGCTTTTGTCGACATCTTGCATTGTCACATGACCAATTTCATTTATAAACCAATGTATTGCGTACATGCGTAGATAATCCTTCTATTTTGGTTCGTTTGCGCAGGTGCGGCTCGCTGATTAGCTGATTAACAAAAACAATGGGAATCGACTTTAGATGCCTTTTAAGCGCGAGCGGCGTGGTTCCCAAATTTCATCAGTGGCGATTAGAACATGAAATAAAACGGGATCAGACTCGCGTTTCTATGTATTCATATTCTTAAAACTGAGAAAATGGGCATTGCTATTTTTGCAAGGTGTCGAAGTGCGGTCCACTGTCATCAATCAAAGCAATTCAATTCTGTTGGCAAAGACGATTTAACTTTGAATATTTTCCCTCCGAAATTAGTTCAATTGACACTTCGCCTGACCCAGCTTTCCAGATCTTTTTCAGCTATTGAACTTTTGATGAATTAAATCGTTCCTCGTGGTTAATGAGAGGATTCCCGGATTCCTTTCAGTTTCTGTTTCCCGATCTCCATCTGGACCAGGCGAGAGAGACGCCCCTGCACCGCTTAAGTCGGTCTCCCTCCCTCCGCACATCAACGGGACCGCCCGTCTCGGATACTGTCTATCCCTCCCAAGTGCGGTAGCACCTATTTCGCTTCTTGGCCCGGTTCTGGAGAAATATAGCCAGTGCCTGCGGTACCTGGGGCCGCTTTTTTAACGCCGCCACCGCCCCTTCTCTTATCTCTCCAATCTACATAGCACAATTGTCTGTTGTTGTTGTTTTTTTTTTTTTTTCGGGGTCATGTAAGACCCTACATGAGTTTATATGAGTTCAAATGGGATCAAATGCACTTCTCCAGAGTTGACTCAATATTTAGTATTTCATCTTTTCCCAGTGAAAATTTCAGCGCAATTTCAACTTCGTCATTGTTTATATTGGCCCGTGAGTGATTTGATAAACTCAGTCAGGGTAAAATCTAATCGGTCACAGTTTATGTAATACAGCCTCTCCGTCTCTCCCTCACTCACTTTCTAACCCTTCATCTTCATCTCTCCCCCTTCCACACCATCTGTCTCCTTGCCCCGCTTTATGTGCGATGGTTAAAGGCAATTTCCTGTATATGACAAGATTTGAAAACTGTTGTGAGGCAGAGGAGGATAGAAAGCAAGAGGGACAGAGAATGAAAAAGTGAGAGTGATGAAAGTGATGGAGAGCTGATGAAAGAGCAAGAGAGAGAGTGAGAGAGAGAGAGAAATGACAGACAGGTGAAGCGCCTCTAATAGCCCGAGTCACATTTTTGTTCTGCCCTTGAATTGACTGAATGAAAAAATATTTCTCATAAACCTATATCTATATCCATACAGAGCGTGTCAACGAAGCACACAGGAAATTTTACAGCAGCACACTATCCACTCCATACCAAATACCAAAATTCTTAAGATTTTGGGAGGGAACCTGTGAGACGTACCCATTGGATCTCACATGATCATGAACGTGAAGACTCCACATAAAGATTTTTTGTTTTAGAAGCTTTTATTACACCAAAGAAATTCCACACAGAATTCCACACAATACAGACTCAAATGACCCGTTACAAAGACAAACCCAACAAATTCACCTAATTCCCTCCGAATCAAAATCAAACCCTCCCAGAACCCTCATAATCTTCCCCCACCTCCTCTCACACATCTCCTGCCCCTCTAAATGGGCGCACAATCTTATTTTCCCTCTCAAAAGAGATTCCCACCCTTTAACAACAGCCGACAATGCAGTACCTCCTAGAACGGCTGTGAGGTCATTTTGACCTCCCACGTCCCATCGCTGCAGGCTTTATGATTGCAAATTAGAAGTCTGTAATGATGTTAATGATCTTAAAATAGCACGGAAAAATAAATGAAAAACATCTTATTTTATTAATTTTGCCACATTAGGCTTTATTTTATTTTAATAATATAACAATGTAAATTAATTGCTTGCTCTGTTTATATTGATGGAATAGTATAGAAGTTAGAGCTTTAGAGCTTGGCTTTGTTGGAAATTGTCGCTATTTTGAAATGTTTCGTAACCTTTGGACTTGAAATTATGCTGTGAAACCTGAGCATTATAAGGTGAATAAATATCAAGTTTAGGTGACCTCCCTGGCATCAGAGGCTTGGTTTGCCCAGCAGGGGTGATCCTTTTACGGAGTGGCTCATGTTGACATTCAGGTTCAAAATCAGAGTCGGATTCACTGGAGCAAGACACATCACTGAGCCCTGATATTTCTTCTCCATCCGACTCACCAGAGCTCATGTCCTGAAGCTTTGCCAAAGCCTGACTTACATTCATCCATTTCCTCTGATCCATTTCCATTCCTGGTAGTCTGCCTGACTAACTAAACTAAATCACTAAGAACAGCCCTGTGACAATCACAATTTCTATCTGCAAAATGGGAGAACAAACTGATTCTGACATCATGACAGCAACTGGTTTATGTACGCACCTGCACACTATTCAAAAAGTAACAAATTGCATTGCTAGGCAACCAAGATGCTGTTGACTGCCTTGCATAGCTGTCAGTGTAAGAACGTGTTGTATAAATGGGTATAAGGCTACTGTCAAGTCCTTTGAGCTGTCTGTCTGACTAGCTATATAATCAGCCTAGCAAGGCTGACTATATAGCTTAGCTATACAGCCGAACTATATGGTTCATTTACAGTTTTTTTCATGAGGGGTAATGGAGGTCAAAATGACCTCTTGGTTGTGCTAGGTATAATCAGTGATTTTTTCTTTCTCTTTTATTCCAGAATCCCCATAACTCATAAGTTGATGACTAACACCATTTTAGGAAAAGTCACTGAGAGACATAGGGTTGTTATTCAAACACCCCAGTGATCAAACTCAGGATCATTTTGGAATGAGGAACTAGAAAAATTCATCTATAAATCATCCGACCTGATTATTCTGCGTCAGGGTTGCAGGGGTGGGGGAGGGAATGTATCCCAGAATCCTGTAGGTGAGTGGCAAGAATACACTTTGGAAAATTCACCAATCAATGACTGAGCACCCCATTCTCACTCCATTCACTGACTCACTCATACTCTCCAGTTAGACTCATGAGTCCTTTGCTTTGAGTATAGGCAGAAACTGAACTACCAGGAGAAAACTCACGTAAGTATATTGTAGAGAACCTGTAAACTCCACACAGAACAGCCCAGGGGTGCGTTTTACATAGTTTGTTCATTCACAGTCAGTGCTTCCGACTATATAAGTTAGCATCTAATGGGGTGTATCTTACTTTAAAAAAAACAACATTTTAAATGTCTTCACAAAAAAAAAGAACACAAATCAATTCATTAAAGCAAAAAATAAATTCAAATAAAATGGATGTGACTTCATGAGAACCCTCAGAGAGCATTCGGACCTCTTTCGGCGGGTCACATTAACATGTACGCCGTGTTGTTTTTATGAGTGGAATGGTGAATAGCATGCGTACCAGTCATTAAGGTATGTGCTTCAAAGTATCAGAATTCAAGCAATCTTCTTCAAAACTGTCCCCACCTGATGATGTCACAAAAATAAAATGCGAATCAAACTATGACTCCAGGGTGCTTTGTGTGACCGGGTGTGAAAAATCAATCTTTGCTCCAGTTATCATCCATGTTTAAAAATGGATTGCACAATCCATTAACCACAGCTATTTTGGTGCAAGGTCTATCCGTTGTCTTTGTCTCAAGAGAGAGTGAGGATTTTAAGGTATTATTACTATCATTATTATTATTACTGTTGGTTAAACTTGTAGTAGTAGCAGTAGTAATAGTAGTTGTAGTGGTAATAGAGCAGTGTTGTTATTATAACCTTTAGTTTGGGGGCATGTCAAATTTAGTAACCTCTTTGCTTAAAAAGTATTTGTTTGTACTGGTGCACTGTCACGGACATCAACAGCACAATCCTTGTCATTGAATGTTTGGGTCGCTGCTTCACGAACCATCTGCATAAACATACAGGCTAATAATACCAACACAGCCATCACATTTCTGCAATTTGAATGCTTTTATTGATCATCAGATTGTGTATTTCAGGCATAGGTCCCTTGGCAGAGCACTGCGTGTGTATGAGAGAGAGAGAGAGAGAGAGAGAGAGAGCAGGAGAACGTGTGTGTCGCATTCCTTGCTTTAGCGTGCACACACACGCGCGCGCACACACACACACACGCCACCTGACTCATTTCTTCAATATGGGCTGATAGGAGAGACTTTAAGCTTTTGTTTGAGGGTAAATTCATACAATTCTACTCAACAATTCTGAATTTCTACCCTCTCCCCAAAACTCCAATTAGTTTTAATGGAGCGCTTCAGCAAGGTAGGGCGTGAAGGGGTTTACAAACTGCCACAAAATCCTGCTGGAAAACAAATTTGAATTGCGACACTCTCAAATGGAAGCAGAAAGACTGTCCTATCAGTTAAATTAACTAACAATTAAAATGTCTGATATTTAGTATTTTAAAAGAATGTAAAATGATTTCTATGTATATCAATGAAGTTTCAGTAAAGCGTCCTCATATGTTTGACTATACAGTACAGTGAACACTTAGAGCATCTTAGGCTGCTTACACTTGAGCTTCACCATGACAATAAAAAAAAAATGCAGAAAACTATCAAAGATAAACTCAAGAATTAGAGACTTCCCCACTCCATCTGTAGTGGGAGAAGACTTCAGTTCTCCTCTCTCTTAGTTTTTATTTCCCATCAAATTCAACTGGCATTATTAGCAAGATACTGACAACAAGGAAAGCCAACTGAAATCTGTTTAAATATAAATCATGCATTTTTGAGGAGCTTAATCCTTGTCAGCACTGCCAGTGGGGTTCCTGCCTAATCGAGCGTTAATTAGATGAAAGAAGGGATTACATCCTGTACAGGTCTCTATAGAGGCAAATGTGATTATACAGTATTTATATTATTTACAGATTTCTCTCTCTCTCTCTCCTCTCTCTCTCTCTCTCTCTCTCTCTCTCTCTCTCTGCACATGACAGAATAAACTTAACCATTAAATTATAACTCACCAAGCTGGGCAGCAATAACTGTCATATACTGTAGCTTCCATGATTCAAAATGAGATCAAAGATTCCCTCTCAGAGCGAAGGAACTCTCTCTGAGCTAATTTGTCTCTGAGCTGAGCACCATAGTACATTACCTTTTCCTGAAGGACTTCCACAAACCCACATACTAAATATTCATGAAGATCACAGATAATTCTTGACTCCTGATCATTTAGAAATGGGACATTTTCGTAGCGTAATCCTGAAATAGATAGCCATCCGTACATGTGAATCTGTTACGCCACTGCAGAAAGCCAACTCTTTATTAACTCTTGGGTAGCTTATTGGCAATGATTTACTCCCCCCCTCAAAATTGTTAGACTATTGCTTTCAAATTTTTACATGAGTATATTGTTGTTAGTTTGTTTCGATTTTTTTTTTTTTTATTTCTAAGTGTCATATGCTTTAAATTGCCCAGCCCACTGCACAGACAAGATACTGTATTTACAGCCCCAACAACAACAACAACTTGAATAACATCACTCAAATATATTTAGCAAAACAAAATATAAGGTACAAATGTAAGGTGTTTGTCTTTTCCCCATGCTTTTCAAATAAAATTTGATATGAAATTGATATGAAATCTTTTTTAATAAAGTTAATCTATAATAATCATAACACAAATAAAACTTTCTATCTTCTTCTGCAGCTAGATTAAAGCTACAAGTCTCTACTGCTAATCATAAAGTGCATTAAAATGATCAATTAAGAACAGTCAGACCACATAATTGTAACCTTACACCTGAGTAGGTTCATAAATTGATTCCTATTGAAGGAAGAAAAGTCTTAGTGATCTTCACATCAATTTAATGTCCTCTCTTGTCTCTCATGCGCCATAATCACTTTGTGATTTGATGCAGCTTTTAGCTGTCTGATACAATGGCCTTGCCTCTGAAGCAAGGAAGGGACGAAAGGTTCTTTCAGCTGCTAGCCTTATTGTGTTCTACTGATCTGACCTCAAAGAAAAATCGCTCAAGATAATCACACAAGATTGAATGAGCACATGTAATGTTTGAGAGAAGGAGAGTGTGGGTTGGGGTGAAGGACGTGTTATTGAACCAGGTGATGAAGCCGATAATTCTTCGTCCAATTATATTTAGTTATTTCTGACCTATTATATACAGCGAGGTTCATAAATTCTTGGACATCAGCACATTTTTACAGGGAATTAATTCCTATGCACTTAACCTGGTATGTTTACTGTGTATGTGATGGACATGCCCTCAGTTTGGAGCTGACAGCCTGCCCTTTAATTTGAGTATTTACATTTATTCCAAGTGAACTGGGTGGGAAATTCAGCTCTTTGAAATTATGCCTCTGTCCCAAGAGTTATGGAGCTGTCCGTAAAACCACAGGCGTTTTGGGACGTGTAAGCAGATGGCAGTTTTTCTCCCAGCTGCTGATGAACAAGAAAAATATATGCATGCAGGACTAGGAAAAGGGGTCACTTGGGATGTTTTTCCATTCTGAGATTAACAGGGTATCTCAGTGATATCCCAGTGATAGTGATATCCCAGCACTACAGTACTGTCAATTTACAACACTTTGCTGTGCACAAATTCACCCAATTTTTTTCTTCAAAATGAAAAACTTGGATCACTCTTTGATTTTGTTGGAAAATCTCAATTTTCATAAAATGACCCAAGTAACCCCTTTTCCCAGTCCTGCACACATATCATCTGTTTTAGTGACAGAGTGCATCATTTCACTAGCTGTTAAGAGACGAGAGAGAGAGAGAGAAAGAGCAGGTTAGAGAGAGAGAGAGAGTGGGGGGAGAGAGAAATGGAGAAAGAGACAGAGAGAGATATTGCTCCTTGCAGTCCTACTCCATATTGCCTTAAATTATTGAGTTTCAGTTGATGCCCTTAACCAGAGCAACATACATCATTTTACAGAGGATGTACTGAAGGAAATCAGGATGTGCACATTGCTGAAGGTCAGGGCAGCATCGCCTTTCCTGCTGTTCCTGATCTATCATACTACTTAGTTTCATCTGGAACTTTGATCAGTAAATTAAGAAGCCAGAGAGGTCATAATTGTGAGGACGCTGCAGTGTTTTCAGTGAGACAAGCAAATAGACTAGCAAACAGAAAAGCAATACAAACGTTTTTTTTTTTTTTTTTTTTCATTTTTTATGCTGTCAAATCATACGAAAGGCCTGAAGTCTTGAACCCTGGGTATGAGCTGAAATTAAGAAGATCCTTTTTCAATGTCACAGCAAAGATATTTTCCTCTGTCTCACTGTCAACACTGGAGCCCCACTGCCTGGGGCAAGTCTGATTGGTTGAGATGATTCTGACCCTGCCTAGTGCGAGTGTAATTGGCTGGGACACTTCTGTCTCCGACTGTAGTGTGAAACAGGCCACAGGATAAGCAGAGTAAAGTACCTGCATTTTCATTGGTCACCTGTTCTGAGTGTTCCTCCGCTGTCTAATGTGGCTTCTTTCATTTAGAATGGCTTGCTTGAGAAGACCCAATCAAACGGTGTGTGTGCATGTATATGGGTACACTTATGAGAATCAACTGTTGAGAAAATGCAGATGTTGCAAGAACATTTAGGGTTGTGAGGACATTTTGTTGTGAATTAAGGATTTTATTTTTGATGTTGTATGTTTTTGCTTAGATTTATTAGTTTCATTGTGTTTAGTTAATGTTTTTTAGTGTGACTGTTCATGTTTTTTGAATGCTTGTCTCTTGTCTTCCTTGTACTGAGCTCCCTTTTGTGTTTCCCAAGTGTGGTGTCTTGTCTTGTTTCCATTCACAATCTTTTCCCCTGTTTTTTCTGGTTGGGTACTTCCTGCTTCCTTCTTCCTGTGCTTGTTAACTGTCTGCACCTGAGAATAGTTTAGCTGAGGCACGGGTGATTAGAAATGGGTAGGACTACACATTAGAGCAGAGTAGTTAGGCACGGTGATTAGTTAGTTTGAAGAAGCAGGGCACACCTACTTCCCCAATCTGTCCTATCACCATCCTTTGCTGTTCTAGATTCCGCCTCCTCTCCAGCTGTCCTTTATTACTTGGGCTAAACACTCTGATTAGTTTGTTTATAAAAACCCCACTTTTCCTCTTGTCAGTGTCGATTCGTTTAGCCCTTTGCTCAGTCTTGGTCGTCTCGTCTCTGCCTTTCTTTCTAGTGAGCTTCTCTGCGATTGTTGTAAGATTTGTCTCGTGTTTCATTGTTTCCAGTTGATATTTTGTATTTGCGTCGAGTGATTGTGTATTTTGATTGCTAGTCTTTCGTTTTCCCGTATTCCCTTGCATTCCCTTCGTTTAGTTAATTTCTTTGTCTCCCTTTCCCCTATCCAATTACCCTTTCCCCATTTCCCCTATTTCCCTTAGTTTAGATACCACTTTGTTTCTGTATTTTGTGCTGACGGATTTTCTGGTTAATAGATCCCTTGCCTGTCCCTGGTTTACGATTCTGAGTACCTGTGATATTCCTGATTCTGGCTTCTGACTTGTTTCTGTTTTTCTGACCATGAGCATTGAACATTCCCAGTTTAATAAAAGACGCTCTTCTGAGCTTGATCCGCGATTGGAGTCCTCGTATGTTCATTACATATTTTGGATGGGGTCCTCTCAGAGGATTACAGACAATTACAGCTGATTGGTTAAAGTGAGGTATAGGTTGCAGGTAGAGGGAGACATCGTTTGTTTATGGTAAGGGTTCAGGAAAGGCTGTAAAGACTAAATACAAGTCATTACAATGCCCTCGCAAATGTCCTCATGTCCTCACAAGTATAACTATACAAATGTGTGTGTGAGTGTGGGTGCATGTGCTCTTTTCACTGTTCTTATATGAGGTGTTATTTGCAACTACTTCAAAGTTTTGCACATTTCAATCTGTAGAGTTGAAACCTGACGTCTTGTTGTTATTGAAATCCATAAGGAACTGGTTTCTCCCACCAGCATAACTTCAAAATGACATCAAAACAAGTCATCACAAGCAAGACTTCCCCATTTAGTCTGCCTGTCCAGTGGCAGCAAAACTAGTTCCTTTCTATCCCTCTGCATGTACGTTATACTGTTTGCTCTCACTAATACCATTGGACAGGATGGAGAGCGATCCCTGCATCAGAATGGAATTCTCTCAGGCCTGATCGGGACAATATGAGTCCAGAGCAACTGACTGACTGCCCCACGGTCTGAAGAATGCTGCTGTTTCGCAGCCTGTCACTCAACCGGCCGAGGAGATGTAGCTGAGACAGGAAGACCCACACAGGTGAGAGTCGGAGCTCATGAAAATGGGCTTGGAGACATTAGCCCTCATCAAATTGCGCTACTCGCTGCACCATGGTATCGATCTCTTAGCACTGAGGAACAGAATCATGGAAATTTGTGCTAGCTCCCTCTGCCTATATTGTTTTTTTCCAATTTTGCCAACAAAAACTGTCCAATCCCTTTCACAGAGTAGTGCAGCCTTGAGAAATTCAAGCAGTTTTGCAACAAAGTGAGCAGATGATAAGCTGGTCAAATGTCAGGAGACAACTTTGAGGGATTTTGACCTGAAAGTCAGGCTCAATTCCTCTATTCGCTTGAAATGTACCATAGGGAACTACAGCAGCCTTAGTGACTCAGGACCTTTTCTGAAGCACTCACTTAAGGAACCATTTCTACAGCTCAGTACCCTGATATCGGCAGGGCAGCATTGAATATCAGTTTTGATCCAGTGGGAACAGTGCCCCCTACTGGTAGCCAAATACTTTTTTTCTTTTCCAGGAGCAGCTAAACCCATCTGTTCCTCCCGCACTTCAGACATCCTGTATGTGATGTGTGTGGTGCAATTTTGGGGGTTGGGATACCTTCAGATAAGCTCAAACTCTCTCAAAGTATCAGTTATCCATCGCCTCTTGCATCACATTTTGTTTCACATTGTAAATAGGGGATAAATCTGCAAAGTTATGTCATATCTTAAACTAAGTGGAAGCAGAGGCAAATTTGATGATCTTGAGACTTATCTCAAATCGCATCCATGATGTCTCAAATTCATGTCCTGTAAATGTGTCAAAAGATTTATTGTTGGGCAGCTACTGGGGACCCCAAAATGGTCAAGGGTTGTTTTACTTGAAGCAGGTGAAACATTTGCACATCTGTCCCTGGTCTAAGAGGCATGATTACAAGATCATTTTACATCCAACAGCGAAATGTTGGGTCTTAAAATCAAGACTGGACCATTTCAAAGTCATACTAATTACTCTCAGCACGTCAGATGTGGATTGGGCTGGACGGATAGTAGAGTTCTCTTACAGTTCTTTCAACATTGAGAACCCTGACTAAATACAAATGACAGAGCAGTTCTGAATATTCTAAACACTAATAAGAGAAGAGACCAGCTTCACTTCAAATTTCTTGCACTGTGATCCATTCTGGCCAATGTAAACAAATTTATATATAAACTAACATGTTTAATAAGAGCTGGCTGCCGCAAGGTCAAATAATTGTGAAATAAATGAACTGAACAGCTGAGTCAGAATTAGTTGAAATCACAAAGAGGCAGTACTGATTGGAATTATTATTCTCTATGGAGAAACCATGACCTTTGCTCGCCGAGTGAAAAAGACCACTGATCACAGTGGATTTCAGAAATAATATCATTATTAAGTTTCAATCAAAATGTATCAGTGACAAAGCCTAATGGACAAGAGACAAGGCATTGCTAGGAAACAGCCACAAAATACACTGCTGGCAAATGTTTGAAAGGTTTCATGGATCAGACACATGCCTTCTTCCTCACTTTGAGGTCACACTGCAATGGCAGCTTCTAAGTAAGGCTTAATGAAAAACCAATTGAAATTGACATATCCTTCAATGTCACATCACACTGCTATAAACTGGCACCATTTTTGCCAGTTATTTTAACTGGCACCTTTTTTTTACCAGTTTCTTTAACTGCAATTTTACAATCAGTTTATAACAGATTTTCCATGTATGATAACTGTAAACCACAGTTAAATGCGCGCAGGACTCTAATAATAAGGAGACAATACGTTAATTTAACTGTTGCTCCAACACGTTCTCATCCCGGACTCGTCATATAATGACGCTACCTGCCCAAACATCGATATCCGAGGCAGAAGGAAGCTTTTGACGTCATTATTTGATGGTTAGGGTTAAGGTTCGGGTTAAGGGTTAGGAGTCAGGAGGTAGGGTTCGTTTTACACTGGCGTCAATAAAGTACGCTAAAAGCGACCTTTTGCCTCGTATATCAACGCTTGGTCAGGTAGCGTAAATATATGACGCGTCGGAATGAGAATGGGCTCGTAAATTCAGTCAGTCTATAACAGTGCACACCCCTCCCACTCCCGGCAGTTAGTCATGTCCCCTTCATGTCCGGACCGGGTTTTTCGGGTGACATGCCACTTCTGGCCTCCAGACTCAACTGCTCTCCGTTTTCCATATTACTCTCCAAATCGTTAATCCCTAACACCTGTAGCCAATTATCTTCCACTTATTGAAGTCCCCTCTCTCCCCATACTTGGAGCCTGGCTTTGTGTATTTGCGTTTGTATTTAAGCAGACCTCGTTGTTTGTGTTTTGCTGTATTTAGAAATATTTCCTTGGTTAGCTCCGTCTAGCATTTCTCTTTCATTGGTTATTGTCCTAGTTTCATTCCATAATTAAACTCCTTTTGAATTCCCAGTTCTGCCCTGTTCTCTGCTCCCGAGTAGCACCCCTGAAATTCCTCCGCGTGCACTGCTACTGATAACTGCTGCGATGGATACACAAAACAACAGATAAAATTGATTTTTTTTCAAAGATGGCTTAGTTTTTTTTTTCTTACCGTTGTACTGCAGTGCCAACTGGAGATTAGTTAATTAGTTTTTGGGAATGGTTGTGTGCCAAGGGAGCCATGTTGTTGAAAATCACGATTGCCCGTTTCAGCTGGAAACAAAGTGACAGCATGGTAATGTCCCCCGCTGCTTATTCCCAGCCAAATTGCTAATCTGTTCTGGGACAGGGAAATGGGGGAGGGGGGGTAATACATTCTCTCACACACACATCCCACTGCCTGCTCAGCAGGAAGACAGGCCAGAAAACCATTTTCCCCCTCACTAGCCGTCCTCCTCATCCCATTCACCTGCAGGCTGATGATTTCTTCTCTTTTTTTTTAAACATAACCATTCCTGCTATGAGTTCAACTTTTCCTGCCATTGCCCTCAGCTAATTTGCAAACATACTGTACCAACTGTAAAATTGTCAACATTTTAATTTTTCAATTAAAATGTTATTGCCTACTGGAGAAAATTAAACTTTATCGACTTGACAACTCAATACAACACATTGACGTAACAAATGTTATGGCCATTCTTACATTGGCATGCTTAGCTACTAGCAGGAACAAATTAGCAGATGGCATTATTGTGAGAACTTAAATACACAGCAGTACAATCAGGGCAGTCACGGGGGGGTGCGAGGCCCTGTGCCGACTTGATGCGCGAGGCCCTGCTCACGTGCACGCGCATTAATCATGTCAGGGTGCAAGCACATAGCTGTTCTAGTTATACCTGGTGAAATGACATGCATTTTTAGACTAAAACAGCATTATTGTGGCAATAATTTCAACTATGATTTTGATATCATAATCTTTCAAGGAAAAAAATCAACTGCACAACGATTGGCTTTTATCATCAAATCAGCTCTGCTGTCACTTTTTATTGGCATGTTGAAGTATGACAGTGCGTCAGGAATTACAATTCAACAAACACTAATACCTAATGGCTCACACTCACTGGTGACAATCGTTTATTTTGTCTCATTTCAATGGAAAAATCTCAGATGAACAAAGGCGTAGTATCCGCTGACACCCGCGACAGTTTAACATTTGATTGCGATGCAGTATATTTTCTCATATAGTAGTCAGTCACAAACGCTCTGCTGCAGTATAACTTTAAAACATCAGATTCCCGCTCACCATTCATTGATTAGGTGATGGTCACTTTCCTTGCCTTTTGGGCCGCAAACTCAGCAATTAAATCCTTACAATCCAGCCTGGATGCAACGTCTTTTTCGATTGACAGAAGGGCGAGCCCGCATAGTCTCTCCTGCGACATGGAGGTTCGAAAACAGTTTTAAATTAGTTTTAACTTTGAAAAGCTTCGCTACCCCGATGCCAATTATTGGTATCGTCAATAAGACCCTGAGAGCAATCTCACAGTTAGGAAAGGCGAGTGAGCAGCGAGACAGAGCATGTTACGTATGACGACATAAAATAATAATAATAATAAAAAATCTGGGTAAGCTTTTATCGAGATGAAATGGTAAATAATGAAACTGACACAGAGAATTGTCATTCTAGGTGTATGATGAGTCAAGTGCAGTGATGCAAAATATGTCTTAATTTATTTAATAATAATAATAATAATATCACACACCAGCCGCGAGGCCCCCTAAAGGCGCGAGGCCCTGTGCGGTCGCACACTTCGCACAACCCATGCGACGGCTCTGAGTACAATATACCTCAAAACAGGCAATATGAGGTTAAAGTCTGGAGTGTCAGCCTTTAATTGGCAGTTATTCCGTTCCCAAAGGTGGACAGTCCTGGTTCAGGGAGTAAAAGTACCGTCCTGGCTTTTGCTAAACCCCTTTAATTTGCAAATAAATGCAGCTCCTCAGCTATGCATAGAACTAATGAGTGAAATCAGCGGGATGAATTCATAGATGAAAGAAAAACATGGCGAGACTTAAACATTCAGATTTTTTACAACAGGTTTGCCCCTGCTGAGTATAATCAACTGTAGGTTTCTTTGGGTAAAAGCATCCACTGATTAACTCCAATCATGCAATGTTATCATCGGTATCATCCTGCAACAGTTCAATGGATGACGGAGAGACTCATCTTCTTTTAGAGTGCCATGACTCATCCTCATCTCGTCTCTCACTCTCTCCAAATTGGCAACTTTCCATTGTAACTTTGTCCTTGTCTTTTTCCTCTTTGTGAGAATGAAACGTCTTAGCACAAAAAGAATAGACTTATTTTTCTTCCAAGCAACTTTCCGTAAACGAAGTAACATGAATTAAAGGAACATAGTTGTACACGGACATAGTGTGTCAGACCATAGATGCGGCGGCTGCGCTTCCTGCCGCACCACTAAGCAATAAATTCCAGGAGTGCGCACTTGAGACAATGGGAGGCAGATTTTCCGATACGAGCCAGAACCCAAGAGCCAGGGGCCTGCGGTCCGATTAACCAGCTGATCGATGCGAGCGTCATCAGTGATGACTTCTTACATTCATAAGGAAATTCTGTGGGACGTCGTCTTATATCGGACATCTCAGTAGGTTATTCATACGCATGATACATGAAATCATGCGTCATCTCTTGCTTCGTGACTATGACACGTTTACGCGCCTCTCTTTTCGACTGAGTGCTTATTCAGTTGATATTACAGAGCACCCGATCTAAAGTCCATTTTACTGTGAAACCATGCAGGCCTGTATAATTGTTACAAACTGATCAAGTTTTCACGGTACCTACAACTTTTATGGAGGTTAAATCCTGCCAGCCTTCGCGCTCAGTGAAGCAATACTAGGACCGCCCGCAGCATCCACTTACAAACTCGCACCTATATGGGAAATTTGAGTCAGGAGTTAGCCTGGCATATGATTGGACTTTGGAAGGAAACCAGGGTACCCGGAGGAAACCCACAGGAACACGGTGGGAAGTTGGGGAAGAAAAAGGTCCCAAACCAGAATCAAACCCTTGACCTTCTAGTGCTATCCATCGTGCCACCCCTTTTGAAGTAAGAACATGCTGGGTCAATCAGCTGTTATTTAATTTGATTTCCGTTGAAATTATACAATAGCGAGGGTTACTATCACAGTCTTTCAAATCTTGGCAAACTGATCATATTTTATATTTTTTCGGCGAGGATGCGTGGTGTTCCACGGCAGTTGCCTACATTTTTAAAAGTGTTATAACCACCAGAGGGCGATAGAGAATATTCATGTTTCTGGTATCCAAGCATGTACGAGTGGGCTTGGCGTACATTTCGTGCTTGAAAACACAGTTGATCACGTCTTAGTTTTAGGATCGGCATTTGTCCAGTTTTTTTGGATTGAATAGTAGTAAGGCCGTCGTTTGTTAGTGAAGTGATTCCAGGTACGATGGTTTGCAAGAGTAGATTAGTTGGTAAGAGGCGACTTCAGGGTGAAAAATATGACACAGTTATGCTCTGTCCGTTCGGGGGTTAAGAGAGAGAGAGAGAGAGAGAGAGAGAGAGAGAGAGAGAGAGAGAGAGATGCGCCTTTGACCAATGCATGCTTGCTCACCTGTCACCTGTAAACCTGGAGAAAAATAATAGTCAAAGGGCTGTGGACAAAGTGCGTCTGTCCCAGAACAAGAGCACATTTCTGATCTAGTTTGCAAGCGCGTGCTATCCATTCAGAGGCCCCCTCCGCTCTTGCGTCTCGTCGTTCTGGTGACAATGGGTCCACCCATGTAATTATATTTAGGCAAGTCGTTATGGAGGTTTATTAAAATAGAACTGTGCAAACATATCTGTGAGCGAACACTCTGTGCTCACATGAGAAAATGTGCCTCTAAACCATTCGGAAAGCCAATACAATCTCATTTATGTGTGTTTGACTAAGGTGGGAGCTGATATATTGGGTAGCCTATGCGCCTCGAAAGATTTCTTATTTAATTATTTATTTTCGCAAGGGCAGAAATTAAACTTGGCTCAGCAGCATCATGACGTCATACTCAATTCTCCGTTTTAAATACGAGTACAAATGCCGTCCTCCGTTTCAAACCGGGCAACCTATCGCTTTGGAATTCCAGGAACCACAGGCGGAAACTTTACATCGCTTGACTTATTGACAGTGCCTCAGTTAGTTGAAACGGAGGAATGTCAAGACCATCATATTTGTTGACTGTGAGTGAACAATGCATAACAACACCAAGGATTCAGTGGGCAAATTTTGCCAAATAATAGATGGCGAATTTGTGAATAATTCATGAGGATTTGTGTCGAGACTGGATTCGGTGGGAATGATGTCCTTGACGGATTTTTTGGTCAACACAGTTCCTTCTCTCCCCGAACCCGCATTTTATCTCACCACGAGGCTCTGATCGCACAGCAGGACCGCTAGGTGCTGAAGTTGTAAAAGTGACGGTTAGACACCGCACCCAGTGACAGCAAGCGGAGTACCATGGACAGCAACTGATGGCGAAAACGAGGTTCGTTTAAACCGTTTTGTCATTTCAATTAACTTTAAACATGTCGGCAATAACTGAAGCCATCTAAGACTGAAGGTAACTCTTCAAGATTCTGTCAGAAAAAAATGTATATCGCTAATGTTCAGATTGGTCAGGTTGATTTCAGAAGGAAGTATATTCTCTGCGCAGCCGTATCGACATCCTCTTTAATTTTATTTGGCAAAGGGTACTTTTAATTGGACCTCGTGGGATTTTTTTAGGCTGAAAAAAAAAATGGAAGTCATCGACACACATTTTGACTGGCGCTATTTTGTATTTAAAGAAAAATTTGCCTTCGGGGTAAATAGTTCCTTTATGTAGCTACTCAATGATGCAGAACAGCTGTTCTTAGATTTATTCAATCTTGAGTTCCAGTGCATTCCCCGGGCTATATAAGCTACGGTCCCGTTGTAAAAGTGGGCTATTGGCTACTGTCAATTATTTTCAGTGAGTTCATTTCAGATTAGTGGGCTTAAATCAGAACATCAAAAACAAAAAACAATCTCAGTTATTTCATTACTTGCGTAATTAGTTAAATAGGACCAAGTAGCTTACATGTGAAACCGGTAAGTCACGCAACTAATAGTATTCAACAGTGAACAGTCATGTAATAATAAAATGCGCGTCTTCGAGTTCAATTACAACGTAGCCTACCACAGTTGCAATTAATGTTTCTATTTTTTTCTGCAGACTTTATCTTGGTGAATAGACCAACATAATTCATTTCCTAAAGGAAATCAGCAGAACAAGCATGAAAACGCACTCTTATGCTGTGAAGGACGCCTAATGTTTCAACAGTGATATGGTCCGAGTCAAAGAATCGTGAAGCACGATGGCATTTATTCCGCAGCAGTTGGTTCAGTTTTCCTGGCAAGCGAAGCCGCCAATCACTTAGTCAATCGGCTCGCTGTGAAAACAGATGACAAGTCTAGCTTTTTTAGTACCACGTGACCTTCATATTAAGGAAATGTAGTTTTTTTATTCTGAACGATTGCAAAGCAGAAGTATCTGGCTAAAAACAGAGGCATTTCGCCATTGAAGTAGGGACACTTGTCTGTCGTAATTAAATCCTTGCGCTCTTGGTATAAATTTATAGTTCTTTAAGAAAAGAGCTTGTTTCTAACTCGCAGGTGAAACAAACGAGTATCCGGGATTAACGCACTATTTTTTAGGTAGATTCATGGTTACACCGTCTTCAAAATAGTACACACTGATTAATTACCTTAATTTTCCGCAGAAATGGTCAACAAACATTCCTAAAGGGCTAAGGACACTGAACCTAAAACAACCCCTTATTACTTTGATTGTTACTTATTTGCGTAAACGAACATAGCTATATTGCAAAAAAAAAAAGAGACAAATATGAATTAATTGTATCCAAGATCGTCTCGATGCGAGGCTATTTTGTAAATGCCACTCATTAGTCAAATGACATGATTCTAAGTGTGCATGGAGGAGAAAACACGAGCATATTAATAATACAGATTGTGAGAAATGCAACAATATTAGCAGCTGACTAACTGCATTTATTTGTATGACATGGATCTATGCACAACTTTGACAGGCAAAATTTGGCCGGTTGAAGCTTAATTTATTGGATGCTAAAAGTCCACTTTATCTGTGCTCCAAATGAAAAAATCCATTCTTTTTGATATCTGCGCTCATGGCCCGGGGGACAGTTATTATTCATTAATCCTGGCAGAGTTCTAATGACATAACTGAAAAGTATGATTTGCTAGCAATACCTGAAATTATTATGATCTATATGCTAAACAAATTCCTTAAGGTGTGCAAGCATTATTGACTAGACTAAACAATGTTAACTGTCAAATTCGACTTGTCCATGCCGCTCCTCACGCAGCCCATTTGATGAGCATCTCAGCCTCAGTTTTAAGGCGCTGCCTTAAAATTACTCCACTGCGACAGCTCGTGCAACACGCTCTCATTGCTAACTCATCACAAACGGACACTTGGTCAGACCCCTTGGCAGTACTTTTTAATGCTTTGGGTCAATGTGCAGGGTGGTCCAATAAACTTAGGGCAAGCTTAAGGTTAGAATTCAGGGCTTGGGAAAGGCGATCATAGTTTAAGGTTAGGTGCAGGGTTAAGGAAAGGTGATTGTGATTTTTAAAAGTTTAGTGGTATGGGTTAGAGAAAGGTGATTGTGGTTGATAAAAGTGTAAAGTTAGTGTTCAGGGTTCGGGAAAGGTGATCATAGTTTTCAAAAGATAATGGTTGGGGATCAGGAAAGGTGGTCATTGTGTTTAAAAGGTTAAGGTTAGGCTGCAGAGTTTGAGAAAGGCGATCATGGTTTCTTGAAAGCTTAAGATCAATGTTCAAGGTTTGACAAAGGTGATTGTGGTTTTGAAAAGATTAAGCTTAGACTCTTGGATCAGAAAAAAATTCAATCGTAATTTCTTAAAAGTTTAAGGCTATGATTCAGGATTTGGGAAAGACAATCATAGTTTTTAAAAGTTTAAGACTAGGGGTCAGAGTTTGAGAAAGGCGATCATGATTTTTAAAACTTTAAGTTTAGGATTCAGGGTTTGGGGAAGGCGATCATGGTTTTTATTAGTTCAAGGTTAGGGGTCAGGGTTTGGGGAAGGCGATCCTGGTTTCTAAAGTTCAAAGTTAGGGTTCAGAGATTGAGAGAGGCGATCGTAGTATTTAAAAGATTAAGGTTAGGGATCCAGGTTTTGGAGAGGTGATTGTGTTTTTTTTTTTTTTCAATGTTAAAGTTGGGCTTCAGGGTTTGGGAAGCAGGGTCATTGTTTTTTTTTTAAAGATTAAGGTTAGAGTTCAGGGTTTGTGATCGGTGATTGTTTTTTTTTTTTTAAATAGACAATCGTGATTTGCAGTGGCAAATGTTACACTTGCAGTTGTGAACGAGGATCAAACACCAAACACCCCAACCATTCACCCCAACCACCTCCCAACTCAGACTTCACTATATAAATACATCATCTGATTGGTTCCACTGCATTTCTTCATTTAAGCTACAGTTTCCGAAAGTGACGCAGAAGGACTCCCTTTCTCGTCATATAGTAACACCCATGGCTTCTAATATAGTGTCAAAATATGATGCCTTGGGAATGAGAATGGATTGGCTCTAATAACTCTATTACTTAAGAACTTCAGTCAACTGGAACATCTCTTACAATTCAATTTCATTCCTACTCGTTATCCCGGGGTGCGTTTCCCAAAAGCGTAGTCGCTAACAGAGCTAGCAACTTACATAGTTCGTCCATTCACAGTCAATGGTTCTAACTATGTAAGTTAGCATCTGTGATTTCAGGAAACACACCCCTGTATGGCTTGGCCCAGCAGGTTGCATTTTCCTCCTGTCCAACCTGACCTCATTTGGGATCTCAAGTGCTTCTCTTGAGTGGATTGGATCCTTCATCTTCAATCAATTACTTAGTTCCTCCCAGAATTGTGGCATTTCTCCATCTCTGCAGGTAAATTATACACAGGCACCAAGCCATTCACATAATTTCAAAGGCCACCATCTTCCATTGATCCATAATATCAAGTTTTCTTTTACTTCATGTGGGTGGACAGGTTTGTGTGTGTCATTTGCCTGGGGAAGAGATGGCACAAGGTTGTAATATAGAAAGTAGGCAAATTGGCAGAGGCAGTGTGATGCTCTGAGCAACGTTCTGCTGGGAAACCTTGGGTCCTGAAATTCATGAGGATGTTACTTTGACACATGTTACCAACATAAATATCTCAGCAGACCAAGTATACCTCATTATGGCAACACTTTTCCCTGATAGCTATGACTCCTTCCAACAGAATAAAGCACCCTGCCACACAGCAAAAAATTGTTTAGGAGTGGTATGAGGAACATGACAAAGAGTTCTAATCCATGGAGTCTCCAATCCATGGAGGCCTCACCTTGCCTGCTGGTCTGAACCCCTTAAACTCTAAATTTTCACTTTAGTTTATCCTTAAGTTGGCTCAAATTTCAAAGTCAAAAAAGGCATTTTTTTCATATTGTAAGACAATGTCATATGTATATTCTGTATTCACTGGTTACAGCGAGTCACTGAAGAGAGAAATATTCAAACCCGGGATGCCATGTTTTTTATGGCCACAGCATTACAACAAATGGAAAATATCCAGATCTTGTTCATCATTTAACCATTAAAGTGCTTAATTTTTAGTCATTCTAATACTCCAATAGCTAATTATTCATTATTTAGTTGACAAATGACCTTCAGAAGGATGCGCAAGTACCTCTGATCACTGCCAAATAAAAATGGACAAAATTGTTGACCTTTTGAAGTCTGAAATCTGAAATTTTGCTTCATATGTTTTGTGCCTTGCGTGACTATAGCAGTAATTAGCACTTTCAGGGTTAATTAATACACATTTCCCCGTAATTCAGCATGACATAATCACAGCACTCCATCAGAAGTCCTATGGAGACCATGCCTCAATGGGCTCAAGCATTTTGGCAGCATGAAGGGAACCTACACAATTTTAGACTAGTGGTTTTGATTTTGAGGCTGATCTGTGTGTGACTTTACACTTGACTCTGTTCCCTCTCATAGGTCCGTACAGGCTGTGAAATCTGATTGGACAGTCCTACTTAGCCATATAAGGGATATGTTGGAATTTTTTTGAGTCTGTAGAATGAAACCACAATTGTTTGTCTTGGAAAAGCTATAAAAGCCCATGTCTCTTAAGAGAAGCTTTAAATCTTGGAGCAGAACCACTTTCCCATATCAAAACCACTAAAAAGATCATTGAATTAGCAATTATTACTTTTATCATCAATACCATCACTTTATAGCGAGAAATTCCAACACAGGTCCAAGTAAAGAGCCCTGTGGCCCCTGCTCATTCAACCCCAATACTGTAATAAAGAATTTAGCTTCACAGCAGGTGAGCCAATATCATATTTCTCATCCCGCTTAACTAGTTTCCTGTGACAGCCAGCATGAAGATGAAAGATATTCTGCTACCCTCCAGTGCAGTGCAATGAAACAGTACCACCATGCCTTCAGGCACTTTTCAAATCCTACATCCAGTCAAGACCTCTCTTTACCATAGCTTCAAGGTGGGGCTCATCCCCCTCTGTGCATGATTGCTTTTCCTGGCCATGATTATGTGACTGTAATGGCCTCATAATGATTGAATGAACTTATGATTTCTGAAAGAAGAGTGGCACAGATTTACAAAAAAAAAAAAACATGGTTCTATATTCAGTCGGCATCAGAGTGTCAGTGTATGTGAAGAATTCATTGGCGAAAGTTTGGGAGGAATTAGCCAAATGGTGGCTAAAATAATTGAGTCAGTACAAAAAGTCTACACATTTTTTCTAGAATTTTCTAAGAAAGAATTAAGGCTAAGCAGAGAAACTCTTGAACAGTGCAGGTACATGTACAGGGGATAGGCAAATTATTAGAAACAATGCCATAAATACCAACATTGTGAAGTTGATCAAATCCTTTTTTTGAGACTGGTTCAGATGTGGATTGTTTCAATTTCCTTATTTTCATCGTTATGTGATTATTAGGGCCTATCCTGCTAAGTGTCTGCGTATCCCTGTCGGAGAGCTTTGTCTTGTGACCACAGTTGTATTTTGCTGTCAGGCTCATGTTATTATCATTTTTGAAACAGTTCCCTTCGCCTCCTTAAATAATTAGTTGTTTTTGTGACAGACACACCTTCAATTCATGCACCAATTTGGCTCATTTAGGACTTTGTTTATAATCTTACTTTGGAGACTTAGCTAGGTTAGACCTCTTTGAAGATGACACATGCTGCCAAATTTGCAATCAAATAAATAAAAATGACTGGTGTTAATGTTTTTTGTAATTGTAGTTTACAGACTGTAAAGTGAAAGCCATTTCTCAGGGGTGCTTTGGAAATTTTGGCCAGCCCCTGCTTATACAGCAGTGGGAGTTCAGTTCCCACGTGGGGTGCTTCAGACAGTGTGATGCTCAAATTAAATATTTTCACCAAACAGACTAAGCTCTGATATAATCTCTTGAGACAAAGGATTTCTAAATAGCCATAAAAATTAAATGTATGAAGAATTTTTTTTTGTGAATTCTTATTTGATTAGCCAATATCATTTGAAACATACAGTACAATCTGGCTACATGTTTATGAAAATCTCAGAGCAAATATCTGATGTTATAATTTAAGTTGTTTATCATATCATGTGTAACAGTTCAATGTAATAGACTGTAGAACTGAAAAACTTTTCTGTAGATTAAGAGAGAAGGCTATGAGACATATGAACAACAAGGGAATCTGCTTTTTACTCAATAATTTGGCAAATGGCAATTCCATTGCACTGCTTCATGCATGGTTAACTCATGTGGTTACATCTTTTCCTTATTTGCAATGCATTGCATATCCCGCGACAGTCATTTTTTTGTTGTTATTTTTTGATGGCAGGCTAATTTTTGTCTTAGTTAGAATACATTTAATGGCGCTTCTCTCTAAACAGGATTAGACATGTCAAATTCAGTTTTATCTAAAATGGTGCTAATTGCACTTGTCAATTTTCTGCAAAGTGCTCTGAGACCTTGACAGAACATTTTCAGTAAACAGACATGAGCTGTTTAGTAAATAGACATGAGCGGTTTGAAATTTAAACCACAGCACATATGGACTCTTTTAGCACTGACAGGGATGTTCCATTTGAAATTCTTCAGTGTCATGAAGTATTTAAGTAAAAACAACATCTGAGTGCTGAGTCAAAGAATATAGATTAGTATCAAAATTCGTTTCCAGAAACTTTATGTATGAAATATATTCCAATTCAAAACTGTCCGGCTGTTACGACCGATTTGGCCAATCCAATCAGTCTTTGCAAGTGACTTGTGTATCTACTTGTTTTGATAATGCCTTGCGTAATGAGCAGATTAAGTCTGAGATCAAGGAACTTGGAATCCGAGTTTTTTTTGTTTTTTTTTTTTTGCAACATTGCTACGCATTAAAACTTCCAGCCTCTTTCGTCGTGGCTTCCTTGGTAGTTCTTAGGGTGCGTTCAAGCGCGTCTGCAAGTAAGCCGGCTGCGCGAGATTCTCGAAAAATTACGCGAGAATCTTGCCGAAGTTGCGCGATAAGCCCTCCAAACCCTGCGATATTGGGCTTATCGCGCAACTTCGGCAAGATTCTCGCGTAATTTTTCGGGAATCTCGCGCAGCTGGCTTACTTGCAGACCCGCTCGAACGCATCCTGACTAATAAGTTGATGCTCCCTCGCGCACAGATAAAGCGCTCTTTCCTTTATTTCACAATCATTCCTCCGACCAATCACTCTCCGGCTGTCTGCTTCTTCCAGTTTGGCATGCGAATCGCGGGATGACTGTCTGAAGCTGAAGCCGTCAGGTGGCGGCACGTGTTTTGGAGGAGCACGTGACTACTGGAGCAAACACACGTGAATTGATGGAGCATGCATCTGCAGTTAAATAATCTCTCGTTTAGAATACTGCGACATGAACATTTATTTATTTAGAGGAAAGCTCTTTGCTTTTATTTAAGTGCAAATTTTTCTGCCAAGGGTGCCTGAACTACAATTTTTTTCAATTTTCAATAGAAATGTTGGTGAATATTTCCTGAATCAACTTTTGTTGACAACCCTATAAGGTAGTTTTTCTCCAGAAAGACTGGTTCTTGGCGCAGTAGACAGCTGTGCTTGATGTGCACTCGATAAGAGTAATTGTGTTGATTCAGTCATGTTTCTATCTGCATTGGAATGAGTAATAGTATAGACTGAGACAATGTGAAATGAATCATAATCAAAAATATTTTACAAAATAATACTGAGAGCAAACAAACACAAAAATTGAAACAATAAGGTACTCATGACACAGTAAAAGTATAAATATCATGCAGAATAAATGCATTTTTTATAGTTACACTCATAATGCTAACCAATATTTTGATTAGAAGCTATTAATACAATCCTATATTCATTTGCAAGTCCAGAAACTAGAGAAATAGCCTTTGGTCACAATAAGGGGAAAAAACTTAATCAGGCTAAGCAAGTTAATTGGGAAAATGAGTGTCTATGACATGTATGTAACATGGAAATGGAGCAATGGAGAATAAATTGGCTCTACCACCCTGCAAAGAAGGATATAAACTGTGGCAGACATTTATAATACATTAACTTTCCAAATTTCATAGCTAACAAATCATGTTTTGCCTGAGGGCCTCAATATGCTGTTATTCAGTATGTGTCTCGTCCCTGCCATGAAGCCATAGTTCAGAAAAGTGAACCAACTGGGAACATATCTTCAAAGGCCCCTTTCTGCACAAAGTCACAGTGGACTGCATGTAGAGCATAGTAGCCTGTTAATGAATATGATTCCACCAGAATGAACACAACATGAAATCCTCAGAAAGGGATTCAGTCACGGGGGTGATCTTGACTCATTACAACTGCCCTCTGCACATACGTATTTATGTGTATCTGTTTCTGAAAGTATCAATAATGAATTAACAATGGAACAGTGTCATGTGGACAAATTTGCTGAAATACTGCACACGCAGGGGAACAGTGCCATTTGGAGAGATTTTTGTAAAACACTGCATACATGATAGAACACTGTCATTTTGAGAGATTGGCCAAAATCTGATTTAGATTGGTGGTTAAATACTAGTACACATTCTACATGAAGAGTTTGTTTCCAAAACACAATATATACATTTTACTCATTTTGAGTAAGATATTAATATAATGGCGCCCTTTGTGTTTTCAAGAAAGACACAAACTTTGACCATGAAAAAATACACCTTACAGTATGAATATCTAAAAATAGATTTTTTGCACCATGTGTAAGAAGCACAGGGCAATCGCTTTATGGTATTATCTCAATTTTTGTAATTTTGGCACTTATTGCGTTTTGGAAACGAACTCTTCATTTGTTTGTTTCATTAAAAATGAGATTTCTGTTACAGACATCTCTGACTGAGGACCTGCAGACCCTGTCCCCATTCATCCAGTGAAAATGGAACCCTATGAACGGACAGAATGGGCCTCCTTCCCCAGTGACCTCAACCATTCCTCCCTGGTGCTCAACAGCTCTGTGAATTTTTCCGGCCAGAGCATGCCTTTCCAGGGCGAGAGCACCATGGTAACGGCCGTCATCTCCCTTACCGTTTTCATCATTGGGCTGACAGGCAACACGCTGGCCATCTACGTGGTCCTGCGCTACGCCAAGATGAAGACGGTCACGAACATCTACATCCTCAACCTGGCAGTGGCTGACGAGCTCTACATCCTGGGCTTGCCCTTCCTCACCACGCAGAACGTGCTCTCCTATTGGCCCTTCGGCTCCTTCCTGTGCCGAGTGGTCATGACCGCGGACTCCATCAACCAGTTCACTAGCATCTTCTGCCTGACGGTCATGAGCATCGACCGTTACCTGGCTGTGGTCCATCCCATCAAGAGCACCAAGTGGCGTAGGCCCCGGGTGGCCAAGGTGATCAACGCGACCGTCTGGTCCTTGTCCTTCGTGGTGGTGCTTCCGGTCATCATCTTCTCCGACGTGCAGGACCAGTTTAACACCTGCAACATGAACTGGCCCGAGCCCAAGGCTGCGTGGTCTACTGCTTTCATCCTCTACACGGCCATTTTGGGATTCTTTGGGCCCCTCCTTGTAATTTGCCTGTGCTACCTACTCATCGTAATCCGGGTGAAGTCGGCGGGAGTGCGAGCGGGACTCACAAAGCGCCGCAAGTCGGAGCGCAAGGTGACTCGCATGGTGGTCATCATCGTGGTGGTCTTCGTCCTCTGCTGGCTGCCCTTCTTTATCATCAACATGGTCAACCTGGTCATCATCCTGCCCGAGAACAGCCTCATGGCGGGTGTCTACTTCTTCGCCGTCATCCTGTCCTACGTCAACAGCTGCGCCAACCCGCTCCTGTACGGCTTCCTCTCTGACAACTTCAAGCAGAGCTTCCGGAAGGTTCTGTGCATCCACAAAGCCAATGGTGTCGAAGACGGGGACCCCAGCCAGCCACGCACAGAGAAGACCACTACACACGATACCTTTCTTTCCCCGAGGAATCATGACTTCAATGGCCCCACGCAGAACAGTCCGGTACGTGATTAAATTTATTCACCAATCAATGGCTGCAGAGTTGCCTATTGCGTAGAGGCAAGTGAGTTCGTCTTTAACTCGAAAATTTGGTGCTTCAGGCCCCATTATTGCCACAATAAGATCAGTGGAGCTATTGTGCATTTGGGCGAAGCCCTTAATTCCACTGTGCTCCAGGGGGATTGGCCCCTGCTTAGTAATATTACAGTTAACAATTGAAAAGTTTGTTTCCAGAATGCAATATATCCATTTCACTCATTTTGAGTAAATCAGCTTTCTTTATGTTGGTGCCTATTACATTTTATAGAAAAACACAAACTTTAATCATGAGAAAATGCACCTTATAGTATAAATTTCTAAAACGGATTTTTTGCACCATGCGTAAGAAGCACAGGGCTATCACGCCATGGTATAATCTGAATTTTTGTAATTTTGGCACTTATTGCATTTTGGAAACAAACTATTCAGTTGTTGGTGGTAACAATAGCACTGACACAATGTTTTCTCAGTAGAATAAATGGTTTTGCTTTGGGGAGCTCTTATAGAGAGCTGGATTATAGAGAGTACCAAAAAATTGATTGAAAATACTCAGTCTTATTTGAAATGGATCCATATTCTCTGAACCTGTTTCGTTACACCTAAAGTAACAGTTGTACAATAATGTGGTAAAATGACTGGTTGAATATCAACTCTTCTCATGGTACATACTATGAGTATGTGTGGGTCCAAAACTCTGTGAGAGTGGCTTTATCAGTATATCTCATAACAGTAAGTAATGACAGAGGTCTCAACTTCCTCTCTACAGGACGATTGAGTTCAGGAGCAAGAGGATATGTGGTATTGACAAAATACAGAACTCTCATACCTTTTTGACTAGCCCATGATCATGCCCCTCAATGAATCCTCGCAATACGTGTGAAATCTTAATGTATCAGCTTCAGCAGAAAAAAAATGTTCATTGTGAAGTCAAGGCTGAATGTCTGTTTGGTTTTAGGCAGCAGTATTCAGCTGTATCCAGGAAGGGCTGGTGTGGGTCAGGCTTTGGTTCCAACCAATTACTAATACACCTGATTCTACTAATCAAGGTCTTTTGCAAAGGCTTGGAAGTTCATTGCCTGAATCAGGTGTGTAATTGTATCGCAGGAACAAAAGCCTGTTCCCACACCGACCGTTCCTGGAGAAGGTTGAATAGCCCTGGTTGAAGGAATATAAGAGATGATTGTCACCATTAGTGACCTTGTGCATTGTGGGCCTCCAGAAAGTCAGTGTGACTGTCATGGCAACTGTGTCTGTGAATGAGAGCTAAGCATCTCTGTGTGTGTTTGCGTGTGTCAGAATTTTAGCCACATACGCACACCGCACCCAGTCTTGTGTTTTCCATTGATACCCACTGATTATGAATGTGTTTTCAGTGAAAGCCGTGGCTGAACATTTGTGCATCATTGAACCCCTTCAGATATTCTACATACTACTGAGCACCCCCACCATACTACATACAACATACTACTGTGTACCCCCATCATACTACATACAACATACTACTGAGCACCCCCACCATACTACATGCAACATACTACTGAGCACCCTAACTACTGTGCTGGGAATGCAGTGATGGGTCATTTTGGTCCTGGCGGCCCGGTGCGTATGCAGATTTTGGTTTCCACCAATTTCTAAGACTATATGAGCTATTTCGCAGTACACGCAAACGTGAGTTTACACATCATTGTAAATTTGATCACAGTCAAATGTTTCATTTTCGGACATAAGAACAGTCTTTGGTGGCAATTCATTAGCATTTCAAAACGTGCAGTTGAGAAGCCAGATTTCATGAAATGAAAGTTGGCGTGAAGGGTAAAAACAGGAACAGCCCTCGTTGGTCACCTGGATGCTGGACGAACCCTCTCTTTTTGCGTATAACCGAGCTCTGTTGTGTCTCAGCAGGGAATCCAGTTGGAGCCTTGTGGAAACTCCAAGGAGGAGCTGCAGCCAACAGGGCCTACTGTAGTGGACCAATCCACTCTATAAACACAGCTCTCTCTCTCTCTCTCTCTCTCTCTCTCCTTCCGCTGCTGACCTCCATCTGCATACTGAGCCCACACCAGCAGCTGCTGCTCACTCATCATTCTGACCTCTGACCTCTTCTGCGAATGTCAAAACAGGAAGTGGATATGCCGTGAAGGCTGCGTCGACAGCTTTCTGCCTGTGCTGCGTGCATTGCGTGGGTTGGCTTTGATCGATTGGCCTGGATTACTCACTCTGCCATTCCTGAAGAAAAATGAATGAAAAGTTGAGTTGAATGAATTAGCCTTCCCTGCAGAATGCCATCAGAATGTGTGCAAAGACTTGCCATCAGAATGTGTGTAAAATCAACAAACTATGTACGTGTGTGTGTGTGTGTGTGTGTGTGTGTGTGACATGCACTCTCCATTAAAGCTTTGCTGTTGGAAATACAATATTTTGTTCTCAATTGCTGCCATCTGGGATAGTGCAGATCTGTTAAAACAGTTAAGTGCCTCAGCGTGTCAATAAGAATTCTACTGTGCCATCAAAATCATTCCGTTAAAAGACTGGTTCTCAAACTGGGTCCGTGGAGAACCACTGTGCATGCCGATCTTTGTTCCAATCTCAAAAGCAAACCCAGTGAATTGCCAATTTTTCTTAATCACCTCTTTAAGCAACATTAACGTACATAGCTATGCATGTAGTTGACACTAAAAGGTTTCTATTCACACTTTGCTATATCGCATTATGAGAAAAACAAATGTGATTTAATCAATTTTAAAGAATCAGTAGCCTCTTTTCCAGACATAAACATTAAAACTAACCTGTTACATAATGAAGTACTCAAAGGCGAAGCAAATGACAATGATTCAAACCTTTGGTTCAAGGGAGTAAATTGGAAGAACTTGTTCGAACTTGTGCTTCATATTCTGCAATACAGTAACATTTATATTTGTATTTATGTATTATATGTCCACGTGTCAAGAGAAAGGATTGCAAATAGACGAAACGTGGATAGCACATAAAAACAGAGTGCACCAAGACGAGTCAAAATTATTTTGCAGTGAAGCAAGAACAGTTTGTGATGCAGATTCTGGTTAACTTTTTTTTAAAACTAGCATGAGAGATGAGGGAGTTTAGATTAATTCTCGCCTGTGGGTCATTACCACAGTGGCGGAGCTAGAAATGGGAATTGGGGGGGCACAGATACGTCCCTTTATGACAACAGTTAGTCCTGGCTAGTTCTCAATCATTTTTCTTTATTGACGCGTTTTCCAATTATCGTAATTGCCAACTGAAGACACGGTTTCTCTCCATATGCGATCTAACAGTGATGAAATCATGGGCTAAATTCAGTTCAGAAAAATAATGTACTTATTAGTTACTATTTAACTCGGCAGTTAAATAGGCTATAAAAAGCATGTGGCTCAAGCTATTTGCGCAGGTATGCAATTTTGAATAACGTTGATTTAAATACCGAAAATGCGTGTCCAGATGAATGATTGTCGTCTTACCTAATCGGGGAGAACAATCAGCACCTGTTAAGTGTGGAGTGCTCTCGGAGTGAACCTTTCGTTGATCATGAAAATGACTGAGAGCAGGTCAGGACTAATAATTGTTTTAAGCAGCTGTTTTGTGCACCCCAGTTATCAGTTCTGGTTCCGCCACTCTCCTGAATTTAGCCCATGAGTTCATCGCTTTTAGATCACATATGGAGAGAAACCGTGTCTTCAGTTACCAATTACGGTAATTGTAAAAAGCGTCAAGAAAGGAAAATGATTGAGAACTAGCCAGGACTAACTGTTGTCGTAAAGGGACGTGTCTGTGCCCCCCCAATTCCCATTTCTAGCTCCGCCACTGCATTCCCAGACTTGGGGCCAAAATATAACAGATTCCTTTCTGCAGCCTCAGTCCACACAGGTGGCACCTTTAAGCCTGGCCAATTATTGGATCAAAGAGCGTAGGTGTTTTGTATATTCACACAATCTGGACATGGGGCTCTTATTTGTCATGACAGACATGGATATTTCTCTCTTACTGTGGGCTTAGAGGATAATACTTCTTTTGAATTTGAAATGCAACCATTTCAGAAAAATGAACAGTTTGATGGAATCCTCAAATTGAAACTGCAGTTGCATGCAGAGTCCTGAGGACCGAGTTTGAGAAGCAATGCGCTAGAAAGTGCCTTTTTGTTAATGTTTGGTCACTCACTTATTCTATTGGTGTTACCATTGACTGCTTAAAAATGGGGCCCTCAATCTCACCCAGAAAGGACTGCTGTAGGTGCAGGCTTTCATTCCAACCAAGAAGTTACTCACCTGATTCCTCTACTCAACCCTTAGAGTCTTTGCTAAAGACCTTGATTAGTAGAATCAGGTGCGTAACTACTTGGAATGAAAGCCTGCACATTGGCCCCTTCTGGGTAAGATCGAGGACCCCTGGCTTAAAGTGTAAATTACGTTTCACTGATGAAATCAATGTGGCCCGTGAGTGACCAATATACTCATCCTATTGTTAAAAAAAGCTACACTCATTTTCCTATTGGATGTGTGTTCAATAATTATTGCATGTTAAATGAACATATCTTTTTCAAAACTGCTTGTGAGTGATGAAACGTTTTTTTTTTTTGGGAGTTGGAGCAAAAATTAAGGATAAGGATGGAGGTCAGTTGTACCAATCGGTTGGGATGCCGAAGCCTCCATCCACTCCTCTCTTTCCTTCTGTTAGCCTTTCACAATTGTGTTGTAAAGACAGTGGAGCAGCATAATTCAATCCAGAAAAAGACATCTGTCACTGGATATGGGTGTCTTCTTTTGCGCAAGAGCAGCTAACCCCTGGAAAGAATTCCTTATTCTTCATTGCCTGTACCAGATACATTGGCCTGAGGGATGTACTACAATGCAAGATTAGCGAGTTAGCGAGGTATGTTCACCCCATAGCCGGGCTTTCAATATCACAAAGGTGGCTCTCTTTCAATCTGCTATGTTAACTTATGGAATCTCTGATTGAGCTTTTAGGGTTTGTCAAATCAGCTTATGTTGAAATTGCCTGACTAATTTTGAACTTGCTTTGAAGAACACCCTCTGCTATAACTTTTATCAGTCATGTTTTTTTATCCTTTGTAGCGAGTATTTGATTTGAATTTTCTTAACTGGACATTCCAGTGTTGTTATAACAGATGGTCATTACTAATGATCAAAACAGCTCTGGAAAGTCATTGAGTAAGTACGCATTCACAACAATAATAAAAAATTGAAATAAACATCAGAAAAAAAAATATGCTCTTCAGAGAGTTTAGGCATAGGATCACAACCTTGACGAGAATGTTTTTTACCGAATATTTTCAAGCTGATGTAACAATTACTACCGAAGATTGAAATAAAATGAAAACATTTTGAAGACTGAAATAAAATGAAAACATTTTTTTGAAGTATGTATTAAAAATGGACTCTTCAAAGGGTTGCAGGAAACATAAGGAGTGAAATGGAATCCAAAATTTACGCATTACCTTCTGACATGGGAGGAGGCCATTCTGTGTGCACAAGGTTTCATAAATCAGAGGAGCAAGGACTTCACGGGGAATGATTATGCTAATAATACAGGCCCTGCAACAGTACTCAATAACCTCTGGAGATGGTATTGTGTGAGACAAATGTGCTGACCTGGTAGTGCACTATTTGTTGGGACTGGAAAACACATTGGACCAGATCACAGGAAATGGTCAGGCCTCGACCTGGTGCAGCATCGGCAGGTCAGCAATGACATGCAGTTTGATTACGTCGGGATTGTCATTTTAAATCTGCTGGATTATGGCTTGCCTCCCTGGCCTCTCCTCTGCTTCAGTTATGTGGTGTAGCAGCACAGAGAAATGCAGCTGGGAGATTGTGAACAGCTATGGCATCATCAGAGTTTGGAGAATCATGAGCCACTGGGACAAAATGGAGAAAATGCCTCAAAGACATAGCGCTTTTAAGTTCCTGTGTGTTCCGGGTTTCTCGGAGTCCTGTTGAGTGGCACCTGTTTCTGAACTCGACATGTTGTGGCATTCTAACGTCCTATCGAGAACTCTTCAAGACTCAACACTGACAAGGCGAGATGTTGGGCGATACTTTGTTTCTGGTTTATGAACTACTGTCATTTGTCATGAGACAACCCCAATACCTAGTTTAACATTCCAACTTTTCAATCACTAATAACAGCGGAAATGTCATGACCGGACTTCCAGACAAGGAGAGGACAGTCAGCTTTTCCTCGGTCAATGGATTTGAGTGCAGTTACTGAATATTTTCAGGGATTTTGGAAATTGAACACTGAAGGTAATTTTTATGGTGATTCATTTGAATATAATCCTCCAAAAACTTGACGGAATAAAGTTGTGTATTTTTTTTTGTTTGTTTTACAATATATAAGTGTCTTGGATGACAACAACCTATTGCAAGAAAAATATTTTTCCAAATATTACTTTGTTGAATGTCCCTTGCATTGAAAGCTTCAGGATTGTAGAAAACAATGACATTCAGATTCTCAAGGGAGACTCATGTCAGCTCTGGACAAAACATGGATTGTTGAGTCTGAGGCAAATATTGTGGCTGCAGTGTTTAGTATTTGTGCTTTTGCGATGTTAAAACGAAAGTACAGCCAGTGGCTATGTGCATGTCTCGCATACAAATCACTCACAGTGCAATGAGCCGACATCTAAGCCTTCAGTCTGGTACGTATTTGTTAGGTTTTTCTGTAATATTACTATGGTTGTTCTGTTTTATCTCTATATATTTGAAAAAAAAAAAAACAGGCATCACCAATGGTGAAATATTTTTGTGGGCTTGTGGTCAAAATGTTGCATTGTACGCTTCTATTTGAATAAAACTGTGATGTTAAAATAAAAGTCTCCTTTTTGTACCCAAAAGACTGCCTGCCCAGAGGTAAAAACTGGCTGCCATGTTTGGTTGCGGGTTTAGCAAGAAAATGGTGACAAAATTTTGGAGACAGCCAAGAGGTTCAGAAGCATGTTGTGATGACCTCTTCTTTTGCATGTGTCTTTCTGGCATGCTCCTTAATTTCAAGGTTAAAGGTGAAATTATTCTGGATCAGAAACATACCTCAACCCTGTATCTGGAGATTTACTACCATGTAAATTTTGTCTCCACTCCTTTTCAAAAGTTACAAATTACATTGAGCTAATAATGAATGGAATCATGTATATCATGATTGAACTTGATGGTAGGTCTCTTGGAGTAAATTTTGGCAGCCCTACTCGTGAGGTCACAGTGCCCCCCCCTTCCCTCTTTGGTGACCTTGCTGTCTGGGTGCGAATTGGTTCAATTGACCCCAAGTATGAACATCTCAAAGTTTTTGACAAATGTGTGACCTCATGATAAATTACTGGTGCACACATAGAACAGTCTCACTCATCCTGTGCCAGTAGAGGAAATGCTGCAGGAGCACTTAAGCACTATCATTCTATGTTTATAAAATTTCTAAGGACATTTCAGGCCACAGAAATACATGCTAACCTGACCAGACTAAACTCTGACCATTAATGTTTTCCTTTTTTTTTTGTTTTTGCCAATCCAAGAACTACAGTATCTGAATCTGACAAATTACTCATTGTAACTTTATATGGAGGACAAAGTGCACAGATGAATCATTTTTGGTTTAAATATGCGTAGTCTCAACAAATACGGTATAATGTGTCACCAGCAGCTCTGTTGTGTCATAAAACAGTTGGTTTCATGAAGCCCATGAAATTCCCATGCTGTCGACGCGGGACCTCTATTCACAGTGCCTCTTACCTCATTAAATCGAATTTTAATTAATTTAATTCTGTATCTCCTGTTGCTCAGTGGCTTAGAACTGGAACCCCAAGATGAAGAGGACTAGGTGCAGCTTTTTGTTCAAACCGCTATTGAAATCCCTGAAGCATCAAGGACCAATAATTGTTTTTGATTCAAAACTTTCATGGTCTAATGAAAGACACCAAGCAGAAAGACGTTCTTGTTTAAAAAGAATTAATATTCCGTATTAATTTAACAACATTCAGTTGTTAATTCAATTTTAAATAACTAATGCTTTCACTTTTTACACAATGCCAAGGGATTTCAAAGGAGGGTTACATTTTCTATTGATTGTGCCATAATTTGCAAATGGAAATGTGTCAAAATATCAAAATGACTGTTAGCTGGCTTATAAAGCTCTGCGTACACTCTGTGTAATCCACAAATTTTAAGGGAGTGTAACACTTAAAGGTTTAATCTGGTAACTATCGACAACTTAAAAATAATTTGCGAATAATTTATTTTTTTCATCCCAATGGAGTATCATAGCACAGCAGAACAGGTCTATAGCAGCAGTAGTGATAGGAAGCAATGCAGACGTCTGCAACACCATCTCATTATACACCTCATGCAGATCACTGGCAAATGAGTTGGGATGGCCTATAGCCTCATATATACTGATCAAAACTTCCAACGCAACATTTGAAATTTCAAAATATTTTTGGTATGCTTAATTTTCTAACAAATTTCAGCCTGTATATCCACACTGCACCTTAAAAGCTCATTAAGTATTGTTTAGTTTTTCGTCGGGGCAGTCCGTTCCACCTGAATGCACACAGCTGAGATGTTTGCCACACCACTCAGACTGAGCAGAACTCAATCACCAATCCTTATGAAATGTGGCCAATAAATAGCCAGAGGAATGGGGAACTTAAATATTCCTTGGCATTCTTCTGGTGCAACTTTAGACCATGGGATGTCTTCAGCAAAATCAGCGAGAAGGAGCCGTTGGTATGCTTGCAGGTGGAATGTCACAGAGACGTGTTGCAGTGGATCTGGGTGTCCATGTGTCGACCATTTCGCGACTCCGGAGGCGGTTCCATGACACAGGAAGCACAAACGACCGTCCATGTACTCCCAGGTCACGTGTAACCACCCTCAACAGGACCACCATATTCGTCTCCAGCACCTCCGAGATCGCTTCCCGACCACCCACAGTTACTGCTGCTCAGACCAGAGGTCGTCACTAGAACAGGATAAGCGACCAAACTGTACGCAATCACCTGCGTGAAGCTGGACTGAACAACCGACGTCCACATTGTGGTCTGGTGCTGACTCCTGCTCGTCGTCCTGCACGTCTGCAGTGGGCAAGGGCACATTTGGGCTGGAATGCACTCAGGTGGAGTAGGGTCTTGTTTTCAGACGAGTCCCGGTTCAAACTGAGCGTGGGTGATGGCCGAGTATGCGTTTGGTGTAGGCGAGGGGAACATTATGCCGACGCCAATGTCTTGGAGCGTGACCGCTGGGGTGGACCTAGTGTCATGGTGTGGGCTGGAATAAGTGCCAGACACAAGCCAGAGCTGGTTTTCATCGATGGAAACCTGAACACGCCCATTATCATGACGACATTTTAGCCCCTGTGGCTGTTCCTCTTGTGACTCGCTACCGCTTGACGCTGCAACAGGATAACGCCTGACCACATGTCGCCAGGGCCTGTCAGGATTACCTGAGGCAGCACAATGTTCAGTGTCTTGATTGGCCTGTGTTTTCCCCAGATTTAAACCCAATCGAGCCTCTTTGGGACATTCTGGGTCGTCCGGTTGAGAAGGCGTGATCCAGAACCCTCAACCCTCCAACAGTTCGCCAGGCTCTCACTGAGGAATGGGACCGTATCACACAGGTGGAAATATGGAACCTGATTGACTCCATGCACAGGAGAATTCAGTCTGTGTGTGACTCTAAAGGTGGGCACACCAGATACTGACTTTGGCGATCCGGAATACCCTTTCAAAGTGACTTAGCAAATTGGAACTGGGACTGCGTTATTCCTCACTAATTGTTCTAAAACGTGGCATTAAACTGAAACTTGTGGGCACATTTGAGAATGTAACATTCCTCATAATAAAATAGCTTGTATTAAAATAAACCTGAGCATTGCGTTGGAAGTTTTGGTCAGTATATTTAACTGGGACAGAGGAAGTTGGTGATTCAAGTCTTTGTGTAGCCATGATATGATCTGTATAGATGTTGAGCCCTTGAGCTAGACTAGTTTAGCCCAACCATGTTCTAGGGGGGGATTAGCCTCTACTTAGCCTAATCAACTGTGAGAGCTCTTGGATATTAGCGAAAGCTGTCACCTGATGTCTGCTCTCTGGCACTGTCAGGCTGATTTTGTATCGCTGTTGCCTTATAAGGACCAGCCCCCAAATCCGAGTTGTTGCCAAGGGCATTAGCCAATAGCAGGCCCACTATCACTGTGCCATATGTGACTTGCAGTGGGAACAGGCAGTACAGAGGGAGATGAATGTGCACTGCGTGGTGCGGATTCACATACCCACAGTGTGATGCGCTGTGACAGCAGGGAGAAGATCCAGCCCGGTCCCTGCTGTGTGTCCTTTACCCCACGCACACATCCCTCACACCGCGCTCGCCGTGCCATCGTACAACTGAGGAGTCTGGTGCAAAGGCCTGATACAAATCGCCTGGAGGAGTGTGTGTGTAGTGTGTGTATGTGGTGTGTGTGTATGAGTGCATGTGTGTGTGGGGGTAGACAGGGGAGGGGAGGAGGGGTAGGTGGTGGGATGGTGAGGTTTACGTGGGTGGAGGAGCCAGACCTCCTGAGGAGAGTCGCAGATGATATACAGTACAGTGATAAGATCCAGGACGATATGAGTAATTATTTCAGTGGTTAACCCCTTGGAGCAGATATAGACGCCAGCATCCAAAAATTCCGTAATTTAATTCTTAAATAATTCTCTGAATGTCTTGTTTCTCTGGAATAATTTTCCAGTCTCTCTGTGACACAAATACTGAGTTACAAAGCCTAAATAGGTTTATGCATAACAGGAAAAAAATTGCCATTATTTGTAATCTGCGCATAGGGGTTAATTAATGTTAAGATTTTACAAGCCACATGATTTTCACTGAGGGATGTTTAACCATACAAGAAATTGTTTGATTTATAATTGCAGGAACTAGGAAGTGGTAGCCAGGAGATGCAGACGTAGCACCGTTGCCTCAAGCCAAGCAGATAGCAATTACTTTTTCACCACTTTGTGTGGAGTTTGCATGTTTTCCTGGTGTTTGCGAGTTTCCTACAGGCAATCCGGAGTCCTCCTACAGTCCGAAGGCATGCAGTTTTGGCCAATTAGAGACTCTGTATTGCACATAGGTAATGTGCCTGTCAATGATATGCAGATTTATTCCTGCCACTGGTGCACTGAATGCTGGGATAGTCTCCAGTCCCCCATGACCTCTGACCAGAAATAAATAGGTTAAATAATAGATGGATGGATATCAGATGATTGGATGGACTGCAGAAGGAAGGTGAAGGACTAAAAGCTGAAATCCAAATCACTTTTTCCTGTCAATTTTGTTCCAGTTCTCTCCCATCCCATCAAAAAAATTAACAGTAAGACAAGCTGAGAACTGAAAATGAAGGCTTTACATAAGATTGGCTTGACAATTCTATCTGACAATTTAGCTTTCATTTTCTCTCTTTCTTCAGGAAGTTCCTCGGCTCTCGCCATTTTATAATCTCATTCCAGATGGTTAAGATTTCATCCCATAAGCGCAGGGTTGCTATAGCTACCGGTGAATCACCACAGAGAGAAAGTGAAGCACCCCGTACAACCAGGTGATTGGTTTTATTAATGAAAGTACCTTTTCCGTCCAAGCTTTTATCTTAAATCATTCCTGAAGTAAGTGTTCGACTCATTCTCATCAACTTCCCCATTAAAGCGCTGTGATGGCTGCACGGGCCTCTTCTTGTAAATCTAATTCCCTGTTCTTCATGCCTGGTCAAACAAAACTATCTTCCTTTTTAATGCCATTCACAGAGTAAAGCAGACTCAGAATAGCCCTGTATTGTGTGGACACATCGGATGACAATGAAGAAGATTCATTTCTTTTCGCAGTATTCATTGAACGAGAATAGAGGTCTTCTATGGTGCAGAAAGTTCATGGATTTGAATCCCAGCTTTGGTCAGGGTGTAGTTTGTATATTCTCCCCATGTCTGTGTGGGTACTGTCTACTCTTACAAACCAAGACAAAGACATGCATGCGAGGCTAATCAAATATGCTAAATTTTCCTATTTGTTTGCATGTGTGAGTGAATGTGTTAGCATATGGTGCAATGGATTGGCAAACCATCCTGATTGCATTATCGTCCATTGCTCAATAGAGGCTAGAATTGGTTGCGCCAATCATATTCATGGCATCATACTCCAAATTAATTAACAGACGTTAACAAATGTTTATAGGGGTTTTCCAATATCATAATACAGTTTTTTTTTTTTTTTTAATACAGTATTGGAATATTGCAGTATTTGAGGGGGATCAATGAATGACAGTGTAAATGAAAGACTGAAAAACTGAAATGGAAAATTAAATTGTCTTGGAGAATTGGTCTTGTCAGGAGCTAGTTGCCAAGGTTTCTACTTCTTTTTGGTCTTTCTCTAACGCTTATCAAACTGGCTGCTGCATAAGTAGTCGGGAAAAAGGAAGCTGAGAGGTAAAGATTTTTAATTTTTTTTAAACTTCATATTATTTTTTTTTAAATGTTACATCTCCATTCCCGCCCAATCAGCAAACTATGTAAAAGCAGCTTGTATGTGACTCACGCTGCCATTTTAGGAGAGCGCAATTTGCAGTTCTCTGTCACACAGGCCCATCAGCTGCCACATATTTTCATTCGCAACTTCAAACTTTGCACGCTCAGAACGAACATGTGCTTGCATAGAATGCTACTAATGAGCACCCAGGTGGCCAGTAGAAGGCACCTTAACAATGATCAATGCTAATCTAAACCTACTCTATCCCTCCCATATCCCTGAGTGGAAGGCAGCCAATTACTGTATGTGCTGCTTTGAGCAGGCCGCTGGCTACGGTCGACAATGACACAGCTGGATTTGATCCAATACCCGTGATGGCCATTCTCGCGCTGCAATAATTGGAGAGCTTGCAACTACAGGTAATAGGCATTCAAATATACAAGTCAAGGAACACTTCAAATGTGTTAGGCCATGGACAATGGGCAGGCATAACATAATAAACATCATTAATTTTACCATTAAATTCACAATGGTTCTGAGGCGCAGATATAACTTGTATAGCACAAGTCTTTAGGAATGAAGTTGTTTGATGAATGGGAAATAAACGGTAAACATGAGAGCTGGGAGAGAGGTGGCGTGATGAGAAAGAGTGCAGGGAAATGGATAGTGTGCAGACGAAGATAGGTGAGAGGAAAAGAGTTCTGGGGAGAGAGAGGAGAATGGAGTTAAGGAAAGAGGTACTGTCGGAATGAAAGAGTGATGAAATCAGAGGAAGACATGGGTGAACGGGAAGAGAGTGTTCGGCACAGACAGAAAAAAATACGTGTTCATTGTTCTCCTCCATTTTATTGTACTTTTACTTATTTGTTTTATTTAATTAATGAATTGCACGTGCAAATATATGTGTATACATGTTACAGTCAGATTGTGAAACCGGTTATTTCATGAAATGACGAAACATTTCTAGTCATTTCATGAAATGAGTGAAGTTTAGCACAAGCCATTTCATGAAATGACTGGTTTCACAATTTGACTGCAAAATATATGTGTATAGATTTCTTTTATTTACTTGTTTGATGATTATATCACAAACATTTACTTTGATGGTTTTGCAATATTGTCCACCTGGCATTCATGCCAAAAAGCAAATTGAATTGAGATCAGAAGGCACAAGGACAGAGAGTGAAGCATATGGAGGTATGGACAGTGGGAAGAGGATATATCAAAGAAATAAAGTACAACAACATTCAGGTCCCTCAGTAGAAACAACTTCTATTTCTTTCAAGCAAAGCGTTGTCGAATCACTGATATTGTGAGGTCAGAGACACATTTTGCCAGTAAGTAGAACATTGTGAACGGAACATTCTAATGCTGATGTCACAGTCACTGCTGCCAATTCAAGGCAACTGAGTTCCGGAACACTGATTTAGAATTTTGAAGAGAAACTTACATTACAAAAAGAAACTTACCCTTCCAAAAAACTTTTTCTTCACAGGCTTAAAACAGCATAGTGTTCATCCCTGACAATTACCTCCATTATCTCTGTGTGGATGGTCGATGGCAGTTGAGTCATCTGAGGGAGGGAGGGTTAGAGGTCTGGAACAGATCTGGCAGGGATCTCCTCTGAAAATACCACTGCAATTTTGGAGGCTTTTTATCTGTGAAAAAACTTTTGTGTGGCATGTGATGTCCTTCTCACACCTTTAGTCTTGTTGCTATCTCATTCTATTGTGGGTACAAAGGCTCCAATTCTGTGGATTTTATCAGATTAGACGACAACTACAACAACAATAGAAGTCCTCTATAACCTGAAAGAGCATTTGTCTGACATAATTGCTCGATTCTCTCAGTTTAAGCTCCAAATTTCCGAAGTATGCCTTGAAAGTCACTATATACACTACGGGCCAAAATATTACAAATACCCTGTAGTTTTCCGAATTTGGCTGGTTTTTGTCATCTTAAAGTTAATTTTGAGCAACAAAGGCACAAAGAATGCCAAAGGGACACTTGTATTGACTAAAAGTGTTGCTTACTAACAACTATACATCTTGAAATTTGACTTGAGTTGCTGTGGGATGAACTTTAACCAGGCAGTCAGAGAAGTGCGCCCATCAAGTTCAAAAGAGCTCATGAAGGAACTCTTGAAAGCCCAGAATGAGTTACCAGGAAGTTCTCTCCTTGAAGTGCAGGAAAGAATGCCTAGGATATGTCAGGCTGTAATCAAAGCAAAGGGAGGGTACCTTGTAGAATGTTCAATTTGAATATGTATATCTCTTAGCAAATAATTTTGCACTTTTCTTATTAAGATATGTGTTTCTGTGTTATTGTTTTTTTTTTTTTTTGCTGAAAATATACTTTTAGTATCGAAAAACCTGTCAAATTCTGAAAAATGCAGGGTGTTCATAATATTTTGGCCCATAGTGCATATGTTTTTAGTCACGTCAGAAAATGACTGTTTTCTCAATCTGACTGTAACGCGCACACACACACATATATACAACCCCAATTCCGAAATAGTTGGGACAAAGTGTTAATTGTGAATAAAATCAAAACGCAATGACTTTCAAATGACACCAGCCAGTATTTTATTCACAATAGAACAGAGATAACATAGCAAATGTTGAAACTGAGAGATTTTACAATTTTATCCACATTAAGAGCTAATTTCAAATTTGATGGCTGCTACAGGTCTCAAAAAAGTTGGGACAGGGGCCTGTTTACTATGGTGTAGCATCCCCTCTTCTTTTTAACACAGAGTGGAGGCGTCTGTGCATTGATGAGACAAGTTTCTTGAGTTTAGCCATTGGAATTTGATCCCACTCTTGTTTAATACAGGCTCCCAGCTGCTGGAGAATTTTGGGTCTGCTTTGACAGACTTTTCGTTTAATTATACGCCAAATGTTCTCAATCGGTGAAAGATCAGGACTGCAGGCAGGCCAGGTCAGCACACGGACTCTTCTGCTATGAAGCCATGCTGTTGTGATAGCAGCAGTATGTGGTTTTGCATTGTCCTGCCGAAATACACAAGGCCTTCCCAGGAATAGATGACGTCTAGTGGGGAGCATATGTTGCTCTAAAACCTTTATATACCTTTCAGCATTCATGGTGCTTTTTAAAACATGCAAATGTCCCACACCATATGCACTAATGCACCCCCATACCATCAGAGATGCTGGCTTTTGAACTGAACGCTGATAACAGGAGGGGTGGTCTTTTTCCTCTTTAGCCCGGAGGACACAACGCCCATGATTTCCAACAAGAATGTCAAATTTGGACTCGTCTGACCACAGGACACTTTGCTACAGTCCATTTTAAATGAGCCTTGGCCCACAGAACACAGCGGCACTTCTGGATCATGTTCAACAATGGCTTCATTTTTGAATGATAGAGTTTTAGGTGGCATCTGTGGATGGCACGGCAGACTGTGTTTACAGACAGTGGTTTCTTGAAGCATTTCTGGGCCCATTTAGTAATGTCAATGATAGAATCATGCCGGTGAGTGATGCAGTGGCGTCTGAGCGCCCGAAGATCATGGGCATCCAGTAAAGGTCTTCGGCCTTGTCCCTTACGCACAGAGATTTTCCAGTTTCTCTGAATCTTTTGATGATGTTATGCACTGTCGATGATGAGGCCTTCAAAGCCTTTGCAATTTGATGTTGAAGAACATTGTTTTTAAAGTATTCCACAATTTTTTTTATGCAAGCCTTCACAGGTTGGAGAGCCTCTGGCCATCTTTACTTCTGAGAGACTCAGCATCTCTAAGACATCCCTTTTATGGCCAATCATGTTACACACCTGATGCCAGTTAACTTAATTACTTGCTAAATGTTCTTTCAGCTGATTCTCTTACATATTAATTGCTTTTTCAGCCGTTTTTGCCTGTGTCCCAACTTTTTTGAGACCTGTTGCAGCCAGAAAATTTGAAATGAGCTCATTTTGTGGATAAAAATGTAAAATGTCTCAGTTTCAACTTTTGAAATGTTATCTGTGTTCTATTGTAAAAAACATATTAGCTCATGTGATCTGAAAGTCATTGCATTTTGATTTTATTTACAGTTTACACTTCGTCCCAACTATTTCGAAATTGGGGTTGTATATATATATATATATATATATATATATATATATGGGAATGGGTATTGATTCCCTGAGTTCCTTCTTTGAGGAAAAGAGGTCCAAGGAAATGATTAAACCCATGGCTGTAGGTCAACCTATGTGACACATCTTTGTATTACCACTGCAGTGATTGACATTGCACTTTGACAAGCATTTTTCATGCAATATTCATGTTTTTATGAAAGCGTTTATGAATTATTTTCACCTCCTCATTTCATTATTCACACTCTGTTAACATCCCATAATCACCCACAACAGATCATATAAATTTTTGCCACGATTCACTGAGATGGTAAACTTAATTTTCTTTTTCTGTGACAAAATGTCAACATGCTCGATTATTTATTCTCCAGTGTGTAACACATCTGCAAACTTGTCCCTAATCTTGATTTGCGTTATCTTTTTGAATCATTAGCCTAACGGGAATGCTTAAGTGGCTATTTATGATTTTTATGCTAACATTACCACTCGATGTGAAAATGTCTGTCCCCAAAAGTGGTTTCGTTTTAGAAAAAAAGCTTTTGCTCTTTTATATGACTGAATTACATGCTGTAAAAAACATTGAAAAAGACAACCTAGGAGACTGCTTATTAAATCTTGGGCAGAAGAGGCTCCCTCTAATGTAATTTCATCTGCTGAAGGGAAGCAAAATCGTTCAGCCTACGATTGCAGCAGGCTCCTAGGAGAACAAGAGTGACAATCAAGAAATTGTTAATTCAGGCTTTCCGTCAATGATTGCGCTCACTTAAATGGAGCCAGTCCGCAGTTAAATGCCAGATATAATAAGAACCCAGAGAAGGATCAGCGTGTGTAACCCCTCATAGTATTTTCGGTTTAATCTCGGCTGACAGGAGGAATCACGCCACGACTTCTTTCAGGTTCATGGCATTTATTTTCAGCTCCAGCTGTGTTAGACAAACACATTTACGTGGTCGGTGGTGATGGTATAACGTACAATTCAGCTCCAGCTCCGCAGTTAAAATCTTCAGCGAGCAAGAGGGCTAACTCATTACAATGTGATCGTATAGTTTTTTTCCAGAACCAAATAAAAATGTTTGCATTCCAGAATGAAAATCTACAAAACAAATATACATTCTGCTTATCCGTAACACGTCTAATCAGATGGTCATATAATTACAGAGATTACCACGAACCCATTTTTTTTTTAAGTTAATGTGAAACCCGCAAAATACAAGTTTGACAAGGGCTTTTACAGTGTTCATTAAAACAGGCTAACAAGGGCATTTTCCCGAAACGAAAATAAAAAACGTACCTGTTAGACAAACACATTTACGTGGTCGGTGGTGATGGTATAACGTACAATTCAGCTCCAGCTCCTACACGTCCGAATAAAGTTACAATTAACATACTGAAATAAATGCTTTATGTAAATTAGCTGCGCGGTATTTCTCTGAACACAAGTACACGAGGCAGAGAAACTAAACGCTAGCCACAATGGCTACCACACTTAGCAAACACACTTCACTCGATTAAGCAATATACATATGGATTGATGACTAAACAACAGTCACAAAACATGACGAGACTATTCATGTCATTCATTATACACTTTAATCCAAGCAAAGTTACTTTTCTGACTTGATATTTGAAACAATTGACGGAGCCGTTTCAGTACGTACCGCAGTTAAAATCATCAGCCAGCAAGAGGGCTAGCTTACGATTTTGTTTTTCTATAAATACCACCACCGCCCACTACATGAGGGAACCCCAATCAAACAAACACAAGAAGCCTCGCACAGATGCAGGCAGAAGAAAAGGCTTCTACCAAAAGAAATTACAAAGGCTCAATGACCCTCTTGAATATAAATTGAATACCAAATGAACATTGAAATGAATTTTGACGAACTTCAACAACCTATAATAATCCTGTTACACGTGCAGCAAGAGATAGAATTCTCATGAGCAACATGCTGAACGCAAACACCAATTATTGCTCACAATCATATGTTAATCATAAAATTTGTTAATATTTTACATTTTAAAGGTACATTCACTCAGGGATTATGACTGTTTTTGCTAACTCCTATTTGACTAGCCACGAAGAAGTTCACGCCCCCATCCCCTCTCCCCTCCCTCTTAGGCCCCTCCCACTTCTGAAAAATCATGAACACAAAAATGGACAATAGGACTGCAAATGACCCCATGGCTCAGGATTTTGCACTTGTCGATACATTCTTTGAGCATCTAATGTTGGTTTTGCAAGAGCGGTGAAATTGCTTTTCCCTGCATTTGAAAGGAGAAGTTGTGACTGTGTCTTGCAACCTATCTCTTATTGGTGTCACCCGCTAAAATGGGCGCAAATGTTGATCCTGGTCCACTAACCAAACATTCCAGCAATGTACTCATCAAATCTACACTTGTGGAAATCTACAAGTTTTAAAGGTCTGAGTTACTTCAACACAGGGCAGGAATATATCAAATTCAAATGGGAAGGATTTTCATCGACACATGTCAGCTGAGATGAATCAGAAAGCTTGCCTCTCCCTCCTAAAATGTTCTTTTTTTTGTCGCTAAAATCCTCTCCCTAAACAGTGATCTATTTTAGATTTTAGATGCCATTTTTACATTTCATAATGGGTACAGAGGAATTACCACCAGGGTTTAATTTGCACGTGTCAAATGCTGACACTCCACACCTAAATTAGAGGCTTGCAATTACTTGACAGGCATGATTAAAGACTAATTGTTCGATCATTAGTGGCGGAAGTGCTTTTGAGTGCTCATCTGTGTGATTATATTTTGTTTGCAAAGGAATAGTGCAGATATTAAAAATTCGCAGAGGACAGATTGAAATGGGATTTTTTTTCTTTATTTTTCCACAGCAAAAGCAGACACGAATAGCAAAACTTAAGACTTAATTGTAGTGAACATACAGCAGGTTTACAATAAGATGTATGTTTTTTTCACAAGACAATTACAATTCCACAAACAGTAAAGCAACAGGCAAAGTTACAGCTTGTGAAAATGAATTCAAAATTCGGAACAGAACTCTCATCTTGCCCTGAAGTGTCATCCATGAGTGAAGCCAAGCTTCTCTTGTGGAGTCTGTCAGCCTGCTCTACCCAAATGTGCTTCTTCATCTGCGCCTTGTGCAGATCAGTCCAATCCGATAAAAATAAGGAAATGTTTATGGTGGATGTGTCTGGTAAAGGCCGGAGCCATCAGGAATCAGTCCATTTCCCATATGATATATCACACTATAAATCAGTACAGACTGTGTTGTGTAAATAGGCTCATTGACTCTTGACCAGTAAAATCACACAAACTAGACAGGGTAAGAGAAAGATATGCAAAGTAGAAAACTTAGTTAATAAGGCATTGATTATTAATAAGGCACTATTAACCACACGCAATGATTAATAAGCAGGTGAAAAACTTAAATGTGATGGAAATTAAAATAGATTTTTCTTTGTGAATTGATTAATCATGTGGAATCTGTTACTTTGCTGACACAACAGGGGATAAAAGTTAATCAGCCCTCTTCAGTCTTTTTCAGAGTGTTTCTCTGTCTCTTTCAGTCTATTTCACGGTTTTTCAAATGTTTAATGACAGGTTTTAATCTCCAGTGGATGCAGAGGACAAGCAAAAGGTTAAGGCTTTTTTCAAGTGCTAATATCCTGAGTTTCTTTTTGAGACCAGTGGGTAAATAAAGCTTATTAGCGGTCTACCCTCCGCAGTTCTCAGGAAGGGGACTTCAACAGCCATTTGGCATTCTTCTGCCAGCAAATTCTTTTTTATCTAACTCTGAAATGGCCGTGGATAAATAGAGGAGGTGCCAATCAACCCCTTTGCTCGCAGTAATGTTGGAAAAAAGTTCCGTACAGAGTCCTGGGAGAAATTATAAATCATCGATAAAAATGATTTATAGTCTAAGGCCAGAAGATGAAAAATTTTTTTTTGGTAAAACACTTTGATGGAAAAAATGAACTGCTGCTAATCACCTGAATGTGCTTTGGGTTTTGGCTGAAACAATTTTTCTTGCTAATTGTTTGTTGCTGCAATGCATAAAAATTATTTTCACATTTGAATTGGCCCACAGCGAAATGTTTCTGCAGAAGATGTATTTAACGACTGAAATCATCCATCCATCCATAATCTAGACCGCTTCTTCCTCATCATGCTCGTGGGGGAGCTGAAGCCAATCCCAGCTGACTATGGACAATATGCAGAAACACACCCTGGACAGCACACCAATCTGTTACAGTTTTCACACACTACTGACCCATACACTCACACCTATGGGTAATTTAAAGTCTCCAATTAACCTGGCCTCAGGCAGAAAACAGGAGCACCTGGAAGAAAATCAAATTTAGAGCAGATGCTGGCATGAAATCCCAGATAGATTGTTTTTCCCCAATCACCCACTCAAACCTTCTGTGCTCCGCTAAAATCCTTTGTGTAGGTGTTCAATTTTACAATTAATGGAGTGTGGTTCAAGTGCAATTCCGACAGAGAGAAAAACATGACACCAAGCTGGGCCTGAACCAATTTAGGGAGATAAAGAGGCAGGTCTATTAAAATAAATGGAAGCAGGTGCCACATCTGACCTGAAAATTCGTCGCGAGCAGGGGCACACGGCTCCCTAACAAGACCGAACTCAGTTTCGCTACTTTAGCTGTTGAAGTGTCCATTATTATTTTCAACTCAGGCTGATGAATGTCTATAAATAAACAACTGAAAAACACTGACTCACAGAAAGTTAAAGCTGAGGCTACATAAAATCATAAACTGTGTAACAATGAAGCAAGCGTCAATCTTAATAAGACACTTCCCCAAACATTTATCTGCCCCGCCCATATAATTAGTTTGTTGATTAACTTAAGAATCAATGACCAGCTGACTAAATGATTGTGCACTGTTACCAACTGGCCATAAAATTACGGTTAATTTAATTGGCAGCAGCGGTACCAGTACTTTTTGCAGTAAAATAACTGGAGACCGTAATTTAAATCCAACTGTGAAATTATGGGTAACCGAAACCTAAACTTAACCTAAATTAAATATATCCCATTGCTTTATCATTTGGGCGGAAAAAAAAAAAAAAAACCACAGTCAAGTGCTGGAGAGGTTGTGGCTGGGATATTTAGCCCGTGGTCTTTCCGTCCAATGCATGCTGAGTGCAACAAATGCTTGTATGGGTGATTTAACTGTAAATTTCTGTGAAACGCACATGGGTGTGCGAAACGTTGCACTTACTGCGAATCTGAACCTGCAATGTACTGTGAAATTACAACAATTTATAACAGTATAGCAAGTCACTTATGCTTGTTGAGTGTGAAATGATATCCTTTTGAACATGAAAAGATTGGCTTATAAATGCAATATAAGCATCTGGATTGGAATACAAGCATTGATCTGTATTCCTGCATTCCTGATCAGCCAGCCTTTCCTTTCCTGACATGAAATTGGTTTCAAGAGGCATTGTCATAGCTACAGATGTGTAGTGAATGCTCATTTGTTATCAAAGATTGTTTTGCTGTCTGCAGTCTTGGTTTTAGTGCGTGACTGACTTTGATCTCTTGCAATATAGCTGAGGATATAATGCCTTGGAATGCTCATGATTAAAAATGTTTTGGCATAATTTTTGTTTATTTTCTGATGTACCGCATGTAATCCAATATGATGGACAGTGAAGTCAGAAGAGATTCTATGAGGGAAAGTTTCTGTCCAGTATCCATGGCCAAACATAGCTGGCATGGTTTTGGGGGTTGCTGCCTGCTGTGCATTTTCTTCGCCACCTGAGGGCTACCCTGCTCTCTAATCAGGTGGTTGATTGCTTATTGTTTGCAGCTGTGGAGATGCTACTTAATAAGCTTGTCCTCCGCTGTTCTGTGCTTTTGTGTCACTCTTGCGAGGACTACTAAGCCCTTAGCATTTAGTTGGAGGAAACTCCTTTAACTTTGCACAGAAAACAGATATTGCAAATTTTTTCCTCTACGCATGAGCCTATTTAAGGTTTTATAACTCAGGATTTGTGTCACAGACACTTTGGAAAATTATTCCTGTGAAGCAAGACATTTGGAAATTCAATTTCAGAATTGTTTAGGAATTAAATTTCGGAATTTACGGACGCCGGCATCTATATCAGCGCAAAGGGGTTTTTAAAGAGTTTAGGATTTGGTGTTTGTCTGCCCTATTTGTCAGTCCAATTTATCGGTCTGTTCGCCAGAGTATATATTCTGTCCCACAGAAGTTCTTGTTTGTTGGAGCATTGTCTTTGCTCGCAGACCTCTGTTGGTTCGCTCCTGTTCTCACAGAGGGGAGTGGTACTGGTTACTGTCTGTCTCTTTTGAGAGCTCTCATTTTTCTGGGAGGATTTTCACCCACTTTTTCTGGGTTTTTCGTTGGCGGAATCGCCGGGGAGTTACGTTCCTTTTTTCTGTTACTGTTTCTCCTTTAGTGGTCACTCACGTTCTGTGGGTGGCTTTTAGAAACCCTATCCTGTCGCTTCTGGGCCTCCGTCCCATTCCCTTCACAGTAGCAGCCTACAAATGAACGTTTCATAGCTTGTGCAAACAAAATGGATGTCTAAGAGGAAACTGAACTAAATTAGTCTTTGAGCTCTGCCCAAAAGTTAAATTTTTTTTTTTTTTTTTTTAAGAACAATTATCAGTTACGATTAACTGCTAGCTAATGTTAAACTAGCTATTTCCACCAGTGCCAAACTTGAAAACATTGGCCAGTTTTTCAAGTTTACACTACATTCTCAACTGTAATAGTTTCCCTTAAGTTCCTCTGTTCTTCTGCTGCAGCATCCCATAGGGGGTGCTGTGGGTTGTGTGGGGGTTTTATTTTATTTTTTTTTTGTACAGTTTGTTTCCATCAGGAGCCACATGCTCACAGCCAACAAGGGAAACCCGGGCACTTTGTTCTTCACAATAACTTGCTGGGATGTCTTGTTTAGCATTTAAATCTGCCTCAAACTGCTGACAGATGGCTGACACTCCATGTTAATTACCCTCAGTGTCTTCGCTCTGAGTCACAGTGCTCACGGCGGGAGTTATTACTACTTTTACTCACCCCAGAAAGTTAATGGTCCCCCAGAGGGATAAACTGACTCCAAGGAAAGAATCTGGTGACCCTGGAGTGAAATGCATTTAGCATTGGCTATGTGCTTTACCTTCAAACTTGATATCTGAAGCAACATGGAGTTAAAGAGACTGAGTTTTTCTGCACTTGGCTTGAACCTCCAAGCTTCCAGTTTTCTGACAAAAAACTGAACCATTATACTGTAGGTCCCCCATAGCAAGTCTGTGCTAATTGGAGAAGTTTTGTAACCATCTCTTCCAGGTGTTTTTGGGGAGCCCAGTCTCATCCCGACTCGTCATATAGCGACGCTACCTGACCAAGCGTCAAAATACGATGAAAAATGAGGCTTTTGGTGGCCTTATTTTATGGCAGTTTAAAACAAACCCTATCCTCCAACCCTCAACCCCAACCCTAATCCTAAACATGAAATAAGGACACCAAAAGCCTCCTTTTTCATTGTACATCAACGCGTGGTTAGGAAGCGTCACTATAGAATGAGTCCAGATGAGAATTTGTTGTTTTGGGAGATGTATTACATTAGGCCTGTGTGTTTGCCCTTGATTAACAGCACATTACTCCCGTTATTGAGCCAGGCGCAATGAGGTCCATCATTTTCAGATGATTTCATTGACCTTCTGGAGGTATTTGTGTTGTGCCTCATCAGTCAGGGCAGAGACACACAGCATAGCAATGAATGCAAGAGCTGTGTGAGCCCATTGCACGGCAGCAAAAAAAGCTCATCACGAGAGATGATGACCTGAATAAACGGTGTCATCCCAAATAGCCACATCTCATTCAGTCGAGTGGGTATTTTAGGCTATTCCAGTCAAGATAGACACAGTCCAGTAAGACCGATCCTGATTAAAATGACTGTTTTAATGTTTGTAAAGCATAATGAAAGGTACTACCAATGTTTTTTATTAACATGTAAAGTATGTGAACCTTGATACAACACTGAATTAGACCTATGGGAGAGTTTATAATCTGGGCTATGGGACCTATGGGTCGCATCTATGTGAGATGCACCTATCTGGGATGAAACCAAACATATCAGAGTCTCTGCGAATTTGAATTATTTATTTGGAGTCAGTGGACACCACGACGATCCATTGGGTGGCATTATTGCCTCACTGCAATAAGGTCATTTGTCTGAATCTGACCTAGGGGCTTTACACTGCATTTTGCTTCAGACTCATTTTTCTTTATTTACAATTGTGAGAGGCTTATCTTCACATTTGTCTTATTTTCGCTCGATACTCAGGAACTAGGTTATGTGAGGCCAATAGCTGGCTACTTGCATCCAACTTAAAGAAGAAGATGAACCTTTAAGGTAATGAAGCACATAAACACCTTACATACGTCATTCAGTAATCGTGATATCTGCTGAACTGTCAAAGAAATCTGCGCATTGACTTGATTTCAAAATTCTTCCAAGCTATCTCCTACTTTGGAGTACATACATACAGAGATAATATTTTTCCCCATGGTGTGCAGCAACTGCTGCTGTGGTCTATGCATGCAAATTGTGGTCACTCACTCACTCACTCATTCATACTCAATTATTCACGCAGTCACTCACACACTCACTCAATCATTCACTCACTCGCTCACTCAGTGACTCACTCACTCACCCACACTCCCACTCACTGACTCACACTCACTGATTCACACTCACTCAATTTTTCACTTACTCACTCATTCATGTGAGTGATTGCATGACATTTAGAGGGGACTCTTAGTGGGATGCCTGCTAGGTCTGAATGATTTTACTCTTGGTATTGGATGAATAGGTATCTGTTGTTTGAAGTAAATGCTCAATGTACATGGAAAATAAGTATGCTGGTAGTGATTCTGGGACTTAAACTTTGTTCGAAGTTGATTAATTGTGACTAACCCGTTTTATTTAATCTCTTGTTGAATCAATAAACCTCGAAATGCCACATCTGACACTAGATAGTCTGGCTTATAATTCAAATTCGCAATTTATTGAGCGTACTTTCGGAGTCAGCCCCTTCATTTCAAGATTTTAAGATTTATTTATTTGAGAGGTTTTTTTTTTTAATTTAATTAGGCATGTATCTGTCTGCATATCTTGGATACAAAGTTTTATTTAAGAAGAGTTAAGTTTTTCCAGCTTCAGTATTCTCTGTGGTCAGAGGAAATCAGTGTCGAGGAAAAGCTTATTAAAAATCTGCAAGCTGGTATTTCGCGAACAATTTTGTAGCAGTGGTTATCATTTGTCAGTTTTTAATGTTAATTTCTCTAAGTAAAAAAAAAATCCATAGGTAATTTGGAACTGCCAATCAGTGCCATTCTCACAGTAACGCTGCATAGCAGTATTAGTTATAGTTTTGATTTAGGATCCTTAAGAGGAATTATGGATCATCAATAAAAGTGATTGCTCATCTACTGAGCAGGAAGAGGCAAAATTATGTTTAATGATGCAATTTTCTAACGAGTGTGTTTAAACTGAGCTAACGGTGCCCAAAAGTAAATTTAATTTTGATAAAACCAGCTATTCTTGCTGAATTTAGAATGCAGTGCTGACTCACCCTTGTGGGCCCATGGTGAAATGTCTTTGCCAAGGATATGTGGTCAGGAAATTAATTTATCAAAATATTGATGTAAAAAAATCATAAAGTAAGTCAAATTGAGAGAAAAGACAGGCTTGGAATCCTAAACAGATTCTAAACAGTTCCTAACACCAGCCCACCAATCTTCCACCCACATAATTTTTTGCTCTTATGTTATAATTGATAGTGTGACTCTTCAGTTTTACAAAATTGTGGCTTACATGAAATTCCAACTGGAAAAAAATTACAGCATGCTGACACTGAACCAATTCAGGGATATTACTGTGGCAGGAATCATTGTTTGTTAACAGGTAATTGGTAACCGGGTAGATCCTTGTCAGGATTATCGATGGAATTTTCATTACCAGTGTGGGATTGTCAGAGCCAAGGACTTGTGGTCACAAACAGTCTAGCTCACATCATTCACCAGTTCCAAATGAGGAAATCAGTTTGTATAAATGCCTGGCCATTTTAAAAATTCATCTTTGTTTGCCCTGCTGTGTAATTCAGATGAAGAAATTTTGGATATACAGCGCTTAACAGATTTATTAGCCCACCACCCAATGTAAGGTTTATGTCACAGCTGCCCTAAATTAACAGTGTTGGTAATTACCAAAATAATTTTTATGTTCCTGTGATGGTTAACCCACCATAATGCACAAGCTCTTTAACTAAAATGATATTTTTAATGCTAAAATATAATAATTATTGTTATCCATGAATTTTCAAATTTGCTGTTTTACAAAAAAGCAGAAAAAAAAAATTAAGCACATTATTATTTTTTGATTAAGATGCCAAATAACAGTTATTTTCTTGCATTCCTGAACATAAAAATTAGTTTTAGTGGTTGAATGCAAGCTGTTATCATGGCCAAAGGAAGTCATGCAAAATATAGTTTTTTTTTTTTTTATGTGTGAATAAGGACTGTTTCAGTTTGTTATTTGCCAAAGAAATAACAAAATAATTTTTAGTTTTACAGTTTTTTTAATTGCTAAATGACATCGATCAATACTGAAGCAACTTTTTCAAAACTCTTCACACTTCTAGCACACCATAAGTCTATGCTGTCCAAACTCAGATGGTTTCATGCCTTGCTTTAACACAAAAAACATTGGTTTGACACTTACGACATTCAATGACATCAACCTTCAAAATTCATTAATTCTTTTCTCACTCTAATGCAAACACAGGCAAAACCATGTGCATCTGCAGCCAATTTTGCAAATGCTCACAGAGTATTTTTACAGTTTGCTCGATTGCTAAAACACAAAACCTGGTTCCTGTAGCTCAAAAACCCAAACCTTTTCATCATTCCCAAAAGCACACACACATTTCCCATAACCATAAACACAATTCACATGTTTCCACACGTCTCAATATTCAAAACTCTTTCTGCAAAACCTTACACAAAAGTGGCCAAATAAATCTTTTATTGCACTACATGTTCATTCAGCAAACACATGCTCTCAATATAATTATCTCAAGTTATCATAACCTAAACTCAGAGACCACACCTTTCTCCAGGTGAAAACACTCAGCCTAAAAATTGTTAACACACCAATCAGAATTGTGGGTGAATAAGTAGAGCCTAGAGGCATGTTCATGTGCTTTGGAACAATGGATCCCGACCATGCAGAGGTTGCTAAACAACAGAGAGGACAGGGATGAGGATGAGGGAGAAGAGGACAACAAAGACAAGTGATATCTGATGAAATCCGTGCCACTCTCGTTCATTATGTGGTGGTACATGGGAGGACTATGAAAGAAGCTGGCCAGCTAGTCCAGCCAAACTTACGCCGTTTCACAGTTGCATCCATTGTCCATACTCTCAGGAGGGAAAACAGGTAATTTGCCTCATTGTCACTGTGCATGTACATGTATTGTATCACAGTACATGCACAGTAATGTTGTAGTACATATAGACTGAATACCCACTGTATGCTGTGTAGTTTTTACTATACTCTACCACAGTAATGGATGACCATGGGTCAGTAATGGTCAAATTTCATTTTTGCAGAACTGAGAGGCAGCCATCTATTGGAGGCAGGCGGCGATTGCTCACTGCTGAGCAGGAGACTGCCTTGGTAAATATGGTGATTGCCAATAATGCCATCACTTTGAGGGAGATTCAAACCCGCATTATTGAAGACCAGGGAATATTTCAAGGGACTAACAGCATAAGCCTTTCCACCATTGACCGGGTAATACAGCGGAACCACATAAGGACGAAGCAACTTTACCGTGTACCTTTTGAGAGGAATTCCGACAGGGTTAAGGAGCAACGAATCCAATATGTGCAGGTAATTGCTATACTGTACAGACATGCTATAGTATGTAGAGTAAAGGCCCATCTTTTATTCCAATACACACAGTACTGTGTTTGAAGTAAAATGTGTGTTTTTCTCTCCTGTAGAGAATCTTTGAGATGGATGCCATGGCTGACCCTCATGAATACTTCTCTATCGATGAAGCAGAGTTCAATCTCACAAAGGAGCAAAAGGGGCCGCAACATCATTGGATAGTGCGCAATCACACAAATTCCGGGTCAGAGGGGAGGCAACATCACCATGTGTGCAGCCATTAGCAATCGTGGCATCCTCCACCGCCATGCCATACTGGGTCCATACAACACTGCACTACTCCTTCAGTTTCTACATCAGTTGCACAATAACATTCTCCAACAGGAAGGGGAACCAGGGCAACCAGAGCAAGCCCAATATGTTGCCATTTGGGATAACGTGAGCTTCCATCCGGCTGCTCTGGTTCGCACCTGGTTCAATGACCACCCCAGGTTCACTGTCCTTTTTCTGCCAGCATACTTCCCTTTTCTGAATCCAATAGAGGAATTTTTCTCAGCATGGTGGTGGAGAGTGTATGACCGCAACCCCATACACACAGCACAATCTCCGGGAGGCAATGGTGAATGCCTGTGAGGATATTTCTCTGGAATCTTTCCGGGGTTGGATCCGACACACGGGGATATTTCCCATGCTGCCTGGCGAGAGAAGACATAATGTGTGATGATGAAATACTATGGCCTGACCCTGACCTGAGACAAGATCATGCTGATGTTGATGCTGATGAACCTGTATATGTGCTGAATATGGAAATACTATGATTAAATCCTATTCTGGACATTTTGGTGGCAGTGTGTTGAATTAATCCCTCCAGTGTGTAACAAACACTCATGTAGTCTGTGTTTTGACAGCTTGTGTGTATTGTCTGAGGGTAAAAACTGATTGGGATACAGAAGTTAGATGTTTGTACTGCTGGGTGTGAGTTTTTAACATTGTGTGTGAATATTTGAGAAAATGGTGAGTTGTTTCAGGAATTGTCTACGCAATTGAGAAACTGTAAAACAGTTACATTTTATTGCAAAATGTCACAAATTCAAGTGGACAGAAATTTGCCAAATTACAAACACCCAATTGAAATTATTCTGTAAAATCCTAAAATAAATGGTTCTGAAATTATGCAAATGAGACCAACCACAGGTGATACCCATCTCTAGTTGGAGGCCTACTTCGGTCTTTTCTCTTGATAATTTCATTGCCACCTATAAAAGGACACACCTTTGGGATGTTTTTTTTACGCCAAAACTTCAAAATGGTGCCTGCAAGAGAGAGTGGAATGGAGAGGGAGAGGAGTCTGTATGCGTGGTGGTGCTGGCGGTGGTGCAAGACGACAGCAGAGAAGACAAAGGGCTGTGGTATCTGAGATTAGGGCCACTATATTGATCATGTTAAGCATGGCTTAACATTCAGAGAGGCTGGTCCGCGAGTGCAGCCAAATCTGGCCTGGTCAAGTGGCACCAATTATCAGAGTCTTCGGGGAAACCAGCAGGAAAGATGCAAATATATTCTGAAATTGTGAGGTATCGTTCAGGAACCAGTTGCGAGAACACAGGATTGCTGGTAAAGTGGCTTTATTGAGCGAGGGGGTAACCCCGCAGGGCAGAAAAAAAGGTACAGAGTCCACAATCCAAAAATCACAATCCAGGAGGGCAAAAACAGAGTCGAAAAAACCAGGGCAGCAAACACAGTACTTTCGTGGTCAGGCAAAAATAGGTTCGGTACACAGGCACGGGTTTGTCAGAGAAGCAAAATCCAAAAATCCAGAGGGCGAAATCCAAACCGTTACCAGGGCAGCAAACACAAAACTTCGTGATCGGGCAAAAAGGGTTCGAAAACAGATGCAGACAAAAGTACAAAAGAGCAGAGCCAAAAATCGTAAGTCGGGCGGTCCAGTCAGAAGATTAACACTATGAGTACAAGGCGAAAGATAGCAGCACAGGTAAACAAGAGGAAACGTTCTGACGGGGAACATATTAGAGTAGTAAAATGATCTACAGTTGACCTTTTAGAAAATGCATTGCTTGTGTGTAATTTGTAGCATTTCTTTATAGGACCCAAACACTACCTCACTCTGGGGGTCGGGGTAGAATCTTCAATGATGTGCAGGGAACGGCAGTTGAGATGGTTATTCAAAACAATGCCATCAAACTCAAAGAAATAGAAGAACTTCTGGAAGCCAACCAGACACTTGGAAATATATTAAATGTAAGAGTTTCAACTCTTGTGTCCTACAAAAACACAGAATCCGGATGAAACAACTGTACACTTCCATTTGAGAGGAACTCAGAACGCGTTGAGGAACTCCGTCGTCGGTATGTCCAGGTAAATGGAAGGCTCAATTTTTCTCTGCCATGATGCCTTTACTGTTAAAATGTTATTACACAGGTGACTTTGCTGGCTTGTTTTTCTCAGTCATGGAACTTGAAGCCCATCATGTCATGTTTCTGTACTTATGTTCATGCTTTATGTTCATGGTCATGTCTTCTTCTCTTTGGTTTTTGTATTCTCCGATTTTCAGTTCATTGCACTTGTCTCCCCTGTCTTGTGATATAGTTGGTTCAGTCCGTCTTCCCAGTCTGTATGCTACCTGCTTCGGGTGATTTCAATGGTTTCTGGTGTTTCATAATATTACTTCAATTCTCTTTCTTCCTTCGCCTGGCTTTCCTAGATTACTACTAATAATACTAACATTTATATTTTGTATCAGTCTACTAACCCAACTAATCCATGTATATATTACTAACTTACTAATGAGCATTTTGGTTCATTTATAAAGCTGCACCTCTAATTGTTGCTAATTCTATCTCAGCAATCGCCCTGTTCTAGTCTCCGCCCCTTGCTTGGCTTTTCCTGTCTCTCCCTACATTTCTGCGAGATCTCTCGCACGTGCTTAATTGCTTTCCTGCACTCGTTGTCTTAGCACTTAGAACTCCTTGACCTGTATGGCAAGCCGTTTTAGCATTTATAGCGAAGTTTGACTATCCGGGATTAACATTGCAGATATCAACAACGTCATTTTGACTCGTCGTAATTACATTGTGACTAGTCAGAAATTTAATTAAAGATATCTATAACGTCATTTTGACTAGTGAAAACTACAGTTAGAGATATCTGTAATTCAGTTTTGACTAGTCACAACTGAATTACAGATATCAGCAGGGGCGTTATTTGTCATCCCAACTGACAAATGTAGATATCTGTAATTCAGTTTTTGACTAGGCAGAATGAAATTTAAAGATATCTCAAACGTCATTATGACTAGTCAGAATTGTGCAGCGTTAGCGGAAGAAATGGCAATTGCTGTTGTAACATTGTTAGAAAATGCCATAAAATAGAAAGAGCTTATCACCAAGGAATTTTTGTGTGTCCTTCCTGGAAATTTACAGCGTGTCGAATATTTGTGGTCGCCGGACACACTTGAGGACCTACGACGAATTCTGGGGTGCATTTCCCGAAATCACAGATGCTATCTTACATAGTTGGGCCCATTGACTGTGAATGGATGAACTATGTAAGTTGCTAACTTAGTTAGCAACTAAAGCTTTTGGGAAACGCGCCCCTGAAGTAACAGCTGAAAGAGTCCAGAATGTAACGTTAAACCTTGTGCATTTGACAGCTCATGTCCTGCATGTGATTAAAAACACAATCAAAAACACCTTCGCCTCTGCTTGCTCTGACATAGCTTTAAATGCAGCTTTAGATCAACATGCGCGGTCGCTCCGTAACTTTCTGCTACAGATATCTGCGGCTTTTAAGCCCCTAGTCAAAACTCTAATTCAAGATATCTTTAATTACATTTCGACTAGGCAGAATGGAAAGCCTCCAATTTGAGATATCTCTAATCAAATTTCTCTCCGAGATATCTGTAACTTGATAGTAGATATCTACAATTAAATTATGTGTATCCCAAATTCCAGTTTGAGATATCTACTAATTAATTTTGACTAGACATACATCCAGTTAAAGATATCTACAATGACACTCTGACTAGGCAAAGCTTTAAGATATCTACATAGGACAATGTAGATATCTTGAATTGTTCAAGATATCTTGAACTGGAATTTTGACTAGTCAAAATTTAAATGTTTATCTCAAACTGGAGTTACTACTAGTCACAGTGGCAGATATCCGTACTGTTTATCTGCAACTGATGCCCTGAATGGGAAAAGTGGCCATTTATCCTAGGAAGAATGACGTTGTAGATATCTTAAATGACAATTGTGGATAGGAGGAATTTATAGATATCTGAAATGCTCTTTTTTTGACTAGGAAAAAGTTGAATAGCTATCTGCAACACATATCCAGTCTAGCTATTAAATGTTAAAACAGCTTGCCATATGACCTGAGCTATTTATTTGTCATAGGATGTCTGGTTGAATCCGTCCGTGTCTTGGCTTTTTGCCAATTTTTGTTTTTTAGGACTTCCCCCATGTGTTTTTCCTTTGTAATTAGTTCTCATCCAATTCACCTGTTCCCTTAGCATGTGTTCCCTTCTGTCTATTTAGATTCCTCCTGCTGTTCTGACTTTGTCAAAGTTGATCATAAAGAGCCTCTTGTATGCCAATTGATTTTCTTCACGACTGTTTCATCCGACCTCGATTTTTGCCATAGCCCTTCTGTTCTTGTTTTTGTCCTTTTGGATTTTTGACCTATTTCTGTCTGACCACGTCTACTGTTTTTGGATGCCCTGTGTATGGCCCTCAGCTTTGTATTTCGACTATGATTTTGGCCTGCTGTCTATGTACCGTCGCACTATTGCTTTACTGGTTTTGACCCTGGCCTGTCTAGTCAACTTTGTTTTTTGGATTTCGTTTTTGGCTTGGCAATGTGTCTTCTGGTCCTGACCCTGCTTTCAATAAAGGCATACAATTTTGGATTCCCTGCTCTCGCGTGGAACGTGGTTCTCATCTATGTGGATGAGGCTGGGTTCAACTTAGCCAAAACATGCAGTGGGGGTCCCATGTGATTGGCAAAAGGGCTACAGTGGGGGTCCCAGGCCAGCGAGGTGCCAATATTACCATGTGTGCAGCAATCTCATCACTGGGGTTGCTGCTACACAGACCGCTCATTGGGCCATATAACACACAGTGGCTGATTTTCTTTCTTGATGAGCTCCATGGCAGGCCTGAGCCAGAGGAGGGAAGGGGCAAGGTGAGGCACTCTGTAATTGTATGGGACAATGTGGCTTTGAACAGGTCCTGTGCAGTTACTGAGTGGTTTGTTTTCCCATCCTGCAATGCAGTCCCTCTTTCTATCACCATATTCACCATTCCTAAATCCTATGGGGGGGCATTTTTTTTTTTTTTTTTTTCTTCTTCTTCATGGAGGTGGAAGGTGTACGACCACCATCCACATGATCAAATGTCACTGATGCAATGAATGGACTGCATTTATACAGCACAGGGCTATTCAACATTATCCTGCAAGGGCCGGTGTGTGTGCAGGCTTTCATTCCAACCCAGCACTTACACCCCTGACACCACTAATCAACCCCAAGAGTCTTGGCTAAAGAGTGATTAGTATTATCAGGTGTGTAAGTGCTTGGGAGATATGAAAGCCTGCACCCACACTGGCCCTTGTTGAATAGCCCTGATATAGCGCTTTCTAGTCACATAACATGACCCCAAAGCACTTTACAATTATGCCTCTCATTCCCCCTGATGGCAGAGGCTGCCATGCAAGGCGCCAACCTGCACATCAGTAGCAATGTGGGGTCCAGTGTCTTGCTCAAGGACACTTTGACATGCCCTCTGGAGGAGCCAGAGATCGAACCAGGAACCTTCTGATTCCTAGAACCAACCGCTCTACCTCCTGAGCCATGACTGCCCCAGTTTTAAACAAGTTTTTTGACAAATTTCTTTGTGTTTTCTCTTCTATGGCAGGTGGTCTAATGTTTGTTAAGCACTGTACATAAGTCAACTGGGGCTAAGCAAATGGTTTAAGTAACATCTTATTTACCTCAGAGATATAAACCCAGATTAATATTTCAAGTCAGTTTACTGGGGCACGGTTGCCTGGGACCAGCTGACATTACATTGAAAAGTTAATCTCATTTCGTTTTTAAGAGGGAACACACCTGATCATCTCACTGTAATCAAATCTCTCAAATTCCCAGCATTTCTTTCCACTACCCAGGAATTACATAAATATTTAATTCCTATTTCACTCAGAAATTTTTGTCTTGCAGTCATAAAGCCCTGACACACGCCTCAATAGGCATTAGATTGATGATGTATGACTGAGCAATTCAGATTCTTCTTATACGGCACAGACACCTAACTCACGAAATTTAATCAATCTCTGTTCAAATGATTTATGGATGCTTAATTTGTACAGCATTTTTAGAGTTTTTAAAAGTTTAGAAGCCTCACTTTCTCACAGCACAACATCCAATCAATATCAATTAAATACATATTGAACAAAAAAATCCACTGAGTCAGATCGAATTTACAGTATTTGATAACAATAGGGGAGCCAGGGCACAGTGAATCAGAAAAGTTGTTTTTGATTTTTTTCTGTCCTGGGAGTGATAATTCCATATCATCCTTCATATGAAAGAGGGCGGTGTTGTGCATTAATACAAGGCAGCAGATCTTTGCTAACTCTTGCTGAACTCTGATGAGAAGGTTCTGAAAAACAGATTTTGAGTGATTCACTGTGCCCCAGTACTGGGGTGGAGTGAATCGGCTTTCAGGGCACAGTGAATCACTCCATTTACGTGAAGGGAATGCCACTAAATTTGCTTTAATCAACTTTTATTTAACCTTTAACACGTTGACTGCCAGCTAATGGCGGGTCAGGGCCAGCGCCAGACTTGAAAATTCGGGGGAAATTAAAAATCCCTTTATTGACAACAATGGGTCCTGGCTAATTCTCGATGGTTTTCCTTTATAAGCACGTTTTCTAATTCAAGAATAATCAAGTGGCAATTGAAGACACGGCTTCTCTCCCCCATGCGATCTAACAGCAAATAATGGGCTACATTTAGTGCAGAAAAATAATTTAATTATAATTAGGTCTATGCACAGGCACTCAGCAACGTTAATTTTTTTTTCAGCAAGAGCGGCATTTCAGAACTTATTTGCGAATGAAGGTAATTACGGCAAGTACCTACACCTGTTTTTGCAGCACGGTCAAGCAACTTGCTGTAAAAAATAGCCAGCTGTTAGACTGGAAAATGAAAACGGAGGAAACCACGTATACTTGTCACCAGAATTACCTTCATTCGCGAAGAGTTCTGAAATTCCGCTCTCGCTGGAAAAAAAATTACCATTGCTGAGTGCCAGTGCATTGACCTAATTATAATTAAATTATTTTTCTGCACTGAATGTAGCCCATTATTTGCTGTTAGATCGCATGGGGGAGAGAAGCCGTGTCTTCAATTGCCACTTGATTATTCTTGAATTAGAAAACGTGCTTATAAAGGAAAACCATCTAGAATTAGCCAGGACCAATTGTTGTCAATAAAGGGATGGATAATTTCCCCCGAATTTTTCTGGCGCTGGCCCTGACCCGCCATTACGAGTTATCTCGTAGTTGGCAGTCAACGTGTTAAAGTAAACAAATGCCATTTAGGCTGAATGACAGATCCTTTCTAATCATTCAATGATTCACAACAGGACACTGAGTCCAAAACCCTTAAATTCAAAAGTCAAATGCCAATACTCAAATTCACAAGTCATGTTTGTACTGCTGATTGTTAAATGTATGAAGATGGGTGTCTGACGAAACAACATCTAATTTTTCCAGTGGACTTCATGAATGCGCACTTAGGCTGAAAGATACTTTCTAATCACTCAATCATCAATTGAGACATTTATGAAGGATTTACAACAGGACATAGAGTCCAAAACACTTAATTTCAAAAGTTAATGCCAATACCTAATTTGCAAGTCATGTTTGTACTGCTGATTGTTCAGTCCTTTAAATGGGAGTCAGGCCAACAACACCTATGATATCCACTGGACCTCATGACTTCCTTGAGCACATTCTGCATAGTCCCAGAACTGACTATAGTTGTACTGAACATCACAATATCTGCCAATTCCCATGTTATTCTTTATTCAAACAGAATCTGGGCTAAACCAGGATGCAATTCGAAGCACAGCCCTGGTCCCATCTCCAGAAAGCTGTTCTGAAATTGGGCACAAACCAAGATGAATCAATATGCATCACTCTTTCTTTCTTTCTTTCTTTCTTTCTTTCTTTCTTTCTTTCTTTCTTTCTTTCTCACACACTCACACACAAACACAGTAGGGGAAGCCGAGGCACAGTGAATCAAGGGGCATAGTGAATCAGGGCTATTTTTGGAAAATTGACAAAAAGAATCACCAATATGACATCATCATTTTTTGTGTTTGGAGAATACCCATCCATGAAAATTTAGTTAATTCGTTTGGATTATCTACTGACAGAAAAACAAGGTAAAGTATGTTTTTATGCATGTAAAGCAAATTTCCATGGCTTCTGATCGTGTGCCATATCTTATAGATCATCTGGAAGCGATAAATCCATTATGATGCAGCAATTAGAGCACATATTTGTCACAATACTGAATGGGTATTTTCTTGAAACCAAAGCAACAAGTGACCTTGGGAGACAGTTTTAGGTAATGAAAGCACATGGGGCACAGTGAATTGGGACACAGTGAATCATTGGAAAGGTGATTCACTGTACCCCAGTAAGATTCTTATAACGTTGAATAACGTTGATTTAAATTCAGCAAATACGCGTCCAGATGAATGATTGTCGTCCTACCTAATCGGGGAGAACAAGCAACACCTGTTAAGTGTGGAGTGCTCTCGGAGTGAACCTTTTGTTAATCATGAAAATGACTGAGAACAGGTCAGGACTACTAATTGTTTAAAATGGATGTTTTGTCCACCCCAATTCTCAGTTCCACTGAATTTACCCCATGATTTCATCGCTGTTAGATCGCATATGGAGAGAAACCGTGTCTTCGGTTGCTAATTACGATCATTGGAAAACGCGTCAATAAAGGAAAATATTTGAGAACTAGCCAGGACTATCATAATTGTCATAAAGGGACGTGTCTGTGCCCCCCCGATTCCCTGTTCTAGCGCCGGGCCTGACCACGTATCACCAACAACCATTTGGAATGCACCACATGCATAAAAGAGCAGGGCAATACATAGTTGGTGAACTGGAAGAAGGGCATGGTTTTGTCTTGTGGGATGGTCAATGTCTGCTTCGATTAGGTTTAGAATATAACGGTATGATTCTTTGGAAATTCTGTATCGCTTGACAAATTTCGTGTCGCTATACTCTTCTAAAGGATTCATCCTGTCTTTGAAAACCCTCAATTTGGCACCTCGCCTTTGGTCAGCCCTCTCTTCCTGTGCTATTTCAATTATGCGGAAGAGATCCGTGGTCATACGTCCAGCCACACAAGCAAGCCAACAGAGAATTGGTAGCTTGTACACAAGATAAACAAGCCCCTTGGGACAATTAGAATTTCTTTTGTTACTAAGACAGGTGTGATTAACCATGTACGTTGGATAAACAGCAGCTGATCTGGTCTCTCTTTATGAATTCGGGCCTAAATTTGTCCGCTCGATCATCACCTGTTTATACACTGTTTAGCCAAGTGAACCGTGATCAAGGGAAAAACACCCTTTATGAATTCGGGGGTATATGTTTATATAGGTTCTTTCCGTGTGGGAATTTAAGAATCCTTGTTATTTCATCCCTGTAGGAAAAAGTCTGGGACCTTTAGTTGCTATACAAGCATCTCAAATAAAAGACAAGTGTCTGTTCATTAAAACTGTGGACAGAAATGTAGACTTTGTCTTCAAATTCATCAACCACAGTGAAATGCTCAAATAGATGTGGGGATGAAAATGACTTTTGAAAGGCATGTTTACTTGAATGTGTGTTCTTCTGTGTACTTTTATTTTGTTATTTTTGTTTTATTTTGCTACATTTAGACTAAGGACCTCTGAGCCATATTCATCTAGAAACTGCATTACAGACAAGATAGAAAACATTGCATTTGGTGGATGTAACAGTGTAGTGTATAACCTTTCAGTGGATGTGTATGAGCTGTAATGATGTGAATCCAATTTTATCTAATGTGGTGAATCTGGCAGTGACCTAAACTTGAAAAAATGCTTAATTGATGAAATAAACATAATCAAACTATTTTGTTTTTATACATTTCCTTCTCTTCCACAATACACAACTCAATCTTCATAGAATGGAAATAAGTATGGTCAAAAAAGAATTGATGACCTTGTTATTGTTGATGTTTCAGGAAAAAAATGTAACAAATAGTATTAGATATTTGTATTGATATTATAGCTTTTTGTCTCCTCTCACTTGCCATAGTTAATAATGACTGGTTTACACATAACATGCCGTTGTCACATGTCAACATGTATTTAGGATCAAATGTGATGCCAATTTCACATGTTCACATGCAATTAATAAGTTATTGCGTGAAGTTCTTGTTATTTCTGTTAGGGACTTTGGACTAATATGCAGATATTACCTTGAGAATAAAAATATGAGCTAGGCATCATGTATGACACTTGCAAAAGTGAGATATGAGCTATACAATAGGTATGACAAACAGAACCTGCCACTGGGTATATGAGCTATATAGGAGACCTATATGCCCTCTATAAGCACATATATGTACCTGAAGTTGGCCTATATGCAGCATATATGCGCATATATGCTGCATATATTCAGCATATAGGTTGCATATATGCTCATATATGTTCATATAGATTCTTTCCATGTGGGATATCATCCCGGGATGAGAGCCACAAAGAAAAGTCCAAAACACACGCACAAACATCCAGAACCATGACATATATCGAATTCTACATGCTGCTCTCTAATGTAGAATACAGTCTGGTTGTCGGTATGAGACGGAGGTGAAGTGGAAACACCTCTTAATGCCTTTGCCGATATGCAGCTAGATTCTATGGCTGAAGCCGAAGAGTAATGGCTTCATATTGTTGCCTGAAGCATTTGACCATTCTATGACTGCAGTTTTTAAATGCCATGTATCTTTTTTTTTTTTAAATGTCAAAGCTGCGACTAGACTTTCGGATTTGTGTACCAAGCGCAAGAACAACAATGACACATCCATTTTCGCCTGACGTGCGTGAACTAAAACAATCGCACCCAAGGGTTTTTATTTTCCTTTGTGACCCTGACATCGGTGGCTCATGACATCGGATTGCTGAGCATTATATGGAAATAAAAAGAATATTCAATACAAATGGCTGTGTTATCTGTGTTCCATCAAGTTTGTCTGAAAGAAAAAAATAAATTGCGTTCACTGAATAATCCAATGCTTTGGCTATAATATAAAGCCGTAGCTCTTTCCGTTCATGGTGAAATGCGCTAGCACAACGTCTAACTGTATACTGGAAAAAGCATTCAGCTGTATTTTTTCTTTACCTCCCCACGCTGTGTAGTCACATGACCATCAGGCTATTAAGATCACCTGGGTCTCGGTGGAATGTGATCATTGACTGTCTCCCATCGTAAGATACGGTACAACACAGAGAGAGCTCTGACAGTGTACTTCAAAATTTTGCCTGTGTAGAGTGGTGCCTGGGTATGCTTACTGAGCAAGCGCATGCATATTTAGTTTCCTCCCCTTCTGTCTGTGTATGCGAGGTCTGCACAAATAAAAGTGGCGGTTGACAGGAGGAGAACTGCAAACTGTCTGCACTTTCCCAGGATGACGGCATAAACCATTTATAAGCATGCTTGTGCATAGTTTGCTGATTGGCTATTCATTATTCTGGTGGGATTGGACACAGTGGTGGTGCCACAACTGGAAATGGGGGGGCACAGCACATCCCTTTAAAACAATTATTAGTCCTGACTCGTTCTCAGTCACTTTCTAAATTAACAATAAATTCACTCCCAAAACACTCCAACACTGTCAGGTGTTACTAGTTCTCCCTGTTAAGGTTAGAAGACAATCATTCATTTGGCTGTGCATTTTTTGTGCATTCAAATCAGTGTAATGCAAAATTGCATGAAGGCCTTTCAAATGGTCTTTTATTTCATTTTAACAATTTAAACAATCATGAAGCGCAGGTTAGATTACCTTATGTGGCGAAAGAGGTATTGCGGAAATTCCAGAGCAGTTTGTCTTTCGTAAAGCATAGGTCTATGAGTAAAACATTTTTCTGTTCTGAATTTAGCCCATAATTTGTCACTGTTAGATCGCATGGGAAGAGAAGCCATGTCTTCAATTGCCAATGCATTATTACTATAATTGGAAAATGTGTCAATAAAGGAAAATGACTGAGAACTATGCGGGACTGATTGTGGTTATAAAGGGATGTTCAGTGTGCCCCCAATTTCCATTTCTGGTGCTGCCACTGGTTGGACATGCCAAGTTTATATTTTAAAAAGTTCTGCTCTCTTAGCAGCTGTTATTAGTCCAACTGTGAGACATCAAAACAGGTGTAATACAGAAAGTTTTATCTGTATTACCTAAATAGCGAAACTGTGGGCTTCATTTCATTTCTTTGGAATACTCACACAAAAATGTTCTGCACATTAATAACTGTGCCATATTCAAATGTGTTTGAGAATAACTTTCTGAGTCAGCTATGACTAATCGGTATTTTCTAATGCAGAAGGTGGCCTTGCAAAGTAAAATTAAAACACGTTTTCAGACCACAAGCCAAACAGAGGAGATAAATGAATTGTAATGGAGAACAAATTAACTGCCAAGGATGAGAGGGTGAGAGAGAGAGAGAGAGAGGTAAATAATAAAAAAAAAACAACCATATTCTGAGGAATGTTTTCTGACTGGACATATGGTATGTGCATGAAGAATTTAGTCATTTCTGTCAGTGTTTTTATTATGAAAAAACATGCAGAAATGCATAACTGTTAATTTTTTAAAACCTGGCTCAACCCATCATCTGAGGTACCATGACCATCACCAAGCTGTAAATGATCTAATTTCAGTTTGAACCTCACATGCAAAGTCTTAATTGAAACATCAACAAATAGATAAAATGTAGCTTGGTATCTTTGCTATGACCCTGACATATCCTACAGCCAACTCAGCAGAAGCAAAGACAGCAGGGACTGTCCAGCTATCCCATCGCCCTCAAGGAGAAATTTAAAGCACTTAAAGGGACTCTGTCAGCCGGGGTGCATGCGCGCGACGAAGCAAAACTTCTTGAAAACGTTGGTACAACTACTTCAAGTTCATCGGAGATTTCGTGTACGCATTTTTCAGTCGGTTTATATCGTGTTCATCCTCGAGAAGTTTTATAAAATTTTTTGGTAAAAATTATCTTTATTGATCCTAGAGCCTGTTCGTTGCACCATTTTGTCATAGTTCAGGTTTTTGTAGCGTTAATATTGCTTCTAAGTTAGCTTACGTTGAATGTTATGTCGTCCCATGACGGCCGTCGAACTGGAAGCGGTCGCAAAAGGATCTATGACAGCTGCATGTCAGACAAAACGTTGCTACAAACAGGTTCTGAGAACATTAAAGACAGTTACTTGATAAAAATTTCCCCAAACTTCTCAAGGATGTATGCGATACAAACAGATTGAAACTCCACCACAAATTCACCGGTTTACCTTACTTCGCACTTTCAATGTGTTTTCGCCCAAAGAAATATGGATGGATAGTATAATTTATTCTTTGTGGGTTTCGGCAAAGGTAAATGTGGTTACTCTAGCAATTTCGCGTTTGCAGGCCATCTTCTGTGGTTAAAACAGCGACAAAGGTACGCTTTGCACACGTACTTCTAATAAGCTTGGGGTTTGTATTTCTGCTCCCTTGATATCGCACTGCATGTATGAAAGTGTTTATCGACTGGACTCTACCACGCATGTGCACCAGCTGACATAGTCCCTTTAAGTGGATGCTGGGATGGAGGAGTGGTGTTAGCCAGCAGCAGGTTATGCTGGGCAGGCAAAGCAGCTTCAATCGCCTGCCCTTCAGAGCAATGAGGCAGTAGCAGACATGCATGAGAGTGTCTATGAGACTAACAGCATGCCTTAAATTACCTGCCTCAACTAGCTCAAAAAGCTCTGTCCCAGGGCCATTATTGACAATAACTGACACTGTCTACATCTTGTCTAAATTTCTCCATGTCCCTTTCTCATGCTTGTAAGCATGTACTGCTTTGTCATGCTGAAAAAAAAAAGCAATTTGTACCATCATTGCCAATTTATCACCAATTGGTGGTTGCCATAGCAACCAATTAATTTGCCTAGTCCAAGGTACAATTCAGAGGAATCACTGGACCATGTAAATATAATTTCATTTCCCATATTACTGATCACGCTAAACGGCTTTCCCCCTGTCATCAGTTACATCATGAGGCCCACGATGTAATTAATGACTGGGACATACATAACCTAGTCTATGCCTTTCATTGCCGACAATAACCTGATGTCCTGATTAGGGTGGAGCATTTTGACTGTACAGATCATCAGATCGGCGCAAAGCAAGAATTTGGCTGGCGGTAGCTTCAGTGGCTCTAGGAAAGTTTTCAGCGATATGTAATCTTCAGTAGTATTTTCCAGTACTGCTATCAGGAGGAGTTTCCGTACACCATTGTCACTGAATCCTTTATCAGAGCGGGTGCCATCTTCATATGTGCACCTTTTCCTGAGTTGAATTCCTGCTTCGAATATCATGTGCTGTACAGTCAAAATGCTCCACCCTAATCAGGACTTCAGGTTTTTGTCAGCAATGAAAGGCATAGACTAAGTTATGTATGTCCCAGTCATTAATTACATCGTGGGCCTCATGATGTAACTGATGACAGGGGGAAAGCTATTTAGTGTGATCAGTAATATGGGAAATGAAATTATATTTATTACATGGTCCAGTGATTCTTCTGAATTGTACCTTGGACAAGGAAAATTAATTGGTTGTGATGGCAACCACCAACTGGTGATAAATTGACAATGATGGTACAAATTGCTTTTTTCCTACATGAGAAAGCAGTGAAGTGTGAATTGGAATCATCTGCCCAATATTCTGACTATCGTTACGTAATATAATCTCAAAATAAATCTCAAAAAGTCTCTTTTTCTCAAAAAATTCCCAACGGATTTTTTTCGTTTCTTCACCATGTCAATCTGTTAGGTGAAGGCAACCCATTTCACTGAAAAATCTCCAGCAGAATTTTTTTGAACTCAAAAGGCCTTAAAACCCACTGTGTTGAGTCAAGAGAGTCATGGAGTTTTTGCACTCAGGTGCTGAACATTTTTTTCCCCTGATCTTCTAATTTCACACACAGCTAGGTGCACAGAATACAGGAGCTCATGCCCCAGCCTCATTATGTCACCCGCCCCCCCACCAATCAGAAGCCCTGGAACACCCGCCCTGCCTCAGCAATCCCCTGACAACTGATTCAAATATTGATTGATTCAATTCTGTGCAGAGTTTTCAAGCTGTACATCTGTGGTTAGTGGCAAATGCCCTTGTTGGAAGCTTTGGCTTGTGGCCGCAGTTGCTGTCAGCGGTACCTGTTTTTTAAGCCTAATCTCATCCCGACGTGTCATATAGCGACACTACCTGACCAAGCGTCAATATATGACGCAAAGGGACGGTTTTGGCATCGTAATTTGACACCAGTTTAAAACAAACCCCAACCCTAAGCACCAAATAAACACACCAAAAGCCTCCTTTTGCATCGGATATTGAGGATTGGTCAGGTAGCGTCATTATATGACAAGTTGGAATGAAAATGTGCTGGATTTTTCTCGAAGTGTGACGTGCCTTGCCATAATTTTTGACACAGTTCCCATTTTCAGCTTAGAAATGTTGTAGTTTTTGTGGCTGATGCACCTGCAATTGGGACACCAATTATTTGGACCCTTTAGAACTGTTTTATCATCCATATTTTAGTTTGGAAAATTAGTAAGCAAAGTGCTGCTGATTTTCTTTTTTAAACAATGGGTCTAATTAGCATTCAAACTAATCGAAATTGTCTGTATAGCCGCTTTTATAGTTGTGGTCTAGATACTTCTGCGTCAAAGCAATATTTCAGGACTGGTTCTTATATTTTATCTAGCCCACAGTAAGCCAATTTAAAACCAAAAAATGTATGTTTGCACAGTTCAACCTTTAAGGTGTAACTGATACACAATCAAATGCTATGTGGTGGATGAATTTACTTATCAACAACTGCTGGTCATAGAACTGTACAATAGAGCTTTTTTTAAAAAAAAAAAAAAAAAAAATTTTTAATAGGCCAAATGGTGATACTTTAAGGCCCCAATGTTTATAACTGACAAAATGGTTCCAGGAAAAACCTATTCTCTGTGGAACACTGCATTTCATTTCCAGAATGGTAAAAATATGGAAGAAATTTGGGGCACAGCAGGAAGTCTTGCAGCCGATCTATGGGGAAAAGGCCAAGTATTCAGAACCAAGGGAGGAATTATAATACTGTCACCAAGCGCAAGTCTGAAGGAATCACTAGTGAGACGCTGAGATATCTAAAACAAGATCTTTATTGAGGATCATTGATAGTCCAGGGTTGAAAACTGGCGGACAGAGTGATGCAGGGCAAGCAGAGTGAAGTTGGGGGACAGGCAGAGGTCGGGCGATGGCAGTCAGGATCTTGAGGAGGCGAACAGGGTAAAGTTGAACACCCTTACTGGGGTCAAAAACAGGAGTCAATCCGAAGGGGGGCATATAGTAGTGAAGAGCATAGGAATTCTGGAGCAGGACAAGGCAAACATAACACCAGGGTGACAAAAACACAAAAATGATGCGGGAGCATGGAGCTAGAGAAACACGGGCATGAGAAATATAGGATAGAGTGGGGTGAAATGCCTCTGAGGGTAAGATGCCCTTTGCATATAATTAAATTTCAGCTGTAGCCAGTGGGTGGCTCTTGACTTCGGCAAATGTAGTTTAACCTGGAGCGAAATCCTAAGCAACAGAGCAGGTGACATGTGAGTACTCAAAGTATTTGTGTTTTTACTGTCTTTCTTATAAAAAAATGACCAAATGAATCATTCTGCCACAAGTATTTGAATGCTCCAGGAGTCTGCAGGACATGTCCGTGTAACTCTCTGATGCCTTTTCTATGTATAAAAGGGGGTCCTGTGCGGTGATAATAGCAGAAATTGGGGTTAATGAGCCAAAACCAATATGGTAGTGCTGGGGGTCAGAGGCCCTTTTTGGCTTGGGGTAAGATGCCCCACATCTTACCCCCACAGGAAAGCATCTTACCCCCATTTTGAGTCATATTCATTCTGTTTTATGAGTTTTTTTTCTAAAAAATTATGTTCTATTTATTGGAAATATATATCAGACATGATGACTTTTATAAAGAACTTGGGAATAGAAAGTGAAGTGTATCCATACATGTTAAAGGTAGGGCCATATGGGGTTACACAATACTGAATCATATATACATTAATACCCATAAGTGCCCAAAAAGAAATGTATTGGGTGAAATGCATCATGGTTACTCTTAATTTTAAAGATTTTTCGTGGATACTCATATACGTTCCATACCGCTATATGTTTATCTAATGTGGCGCCTCATATTTTTTAGTAGTCCACAAGATATAACCATCTTTTCCTTGATGCATTTAATGCCAACAGTACCTTCCATCACTTGTGCCTTAGTGTTTAGTCAGTTAATAAAAAGTTAGGTTTAGGAGAATGTATCTCTCTCTTTCCACATTTCTTTAGCAAGGAAATTTCTAAAAAGATGTTGATCTTCTGTATGATGTGTACCTGCCAATTAAGACAGCTATAATATGATAATTACTCATGTGATGCAGTAAAATGTATTAAATGCTTTAAAACCAGTATGTATTAGGGGCATTTACCCCCATTTTCAGTTATTCTTCTGATTTATGAACAAAAAATGTTCTATTTATTGGCATCATGATTTTTTTATAAAGAACTTGGGAATGGAAAGTTCCCATCCAGAAAGGGCATCTTACCCCATTTTCATATTCATTCTGTTTTATGAGTTTTTTCCTAAAAATTATGGAGTTACATTAATGAATCATACATATTAATTCCCTAAAAAAAAGAAATATATTTATTGGAAATATATATCAGACATGATGATATTTATAAAGAACTTGGGAATTTAAAAGTTCGTGTATCCATACATGTTTAAAAGTAGGGCAATATGGAGTTACCACTAGTAATCATACATGCATCATGACTCCAGGCTTCATAAGTTTCTTTTTCTCAAAGGTTAAATAAAATGGGTTTAATGATTGTTGAAATTGTTTAAATGATACAAGATCGTGTGAAACATCTTTAATTGCTTCCATCCTCTGAGTAAAGAAAAAAAGTGAGAAGGCGGGAGTCATAATCGATTTCCATAATACTAGTGGTGAAATCCTCCTTAACACACGTGAATCTGATAAACCTCCTCGCACAAAGACGTCAGTTCTGTGGGCGGACCTATTTAATACGCGTTAACAGATTCACGTGTGTTAGGGTGGATTTCACCACTAGTATTATGGAAATCGATTATGACTCCCGCCTTCTCACTCTTTTCTTTACTCAGAGGATGGAAGCAATTAAAGATGTTTCACACGATCTTGTATCATTTAAACAATTTCATCAATCATTAAACCCATGCTTTGCTTCTAACCCCTGAGAAAAAGAAAACCGCGAGAAGCCTGGAGTCATGATCAGTTTCCATATTACTAGTGGTGAAATCCACCGTAACACACGTGAGGCTGATAAACCTCCATGCGCAAGCACTTCAATTCCACGTGAGAATCTTTTAAATACGCATTGGTTGAATAATTGCTTACTATGGCACGGGAACATGAATATGCCACTAAAAGTCCCGGAAAATACGGGAGAGTTGGCAACACTGTATGGTCACTCTTAATTTTAAAGACTTTTCATGGATACTCATATACGTTCCATACCGCTACATGTTTATCTAATGTAGTGCCATATATTTTTTAGTAGTCCACAAGATATAACCATCTATTCCTTGATGCATTTAATGCCAGCAGTACCTTGCCATCTCGTGTGCCTTAGTGTTTAGTCAGTTAATAAAAAGTTAAGTTTAGGAGAATGTACTTCTTTCTTTCCCCATTTCTTTAGCAAGTACATTTCTAAAAACATGTTGATCTTTTGTATGATGCGTACCTGCCAATTAAGACAGCTATAATATGATAATTACTCATATGAAATTCAGTAAAACCAGTATGTATTAGGCTTTACAAATTATTCTAGATAACATAAAACATGGGGGGCATCTTACCCCAGGGGTGGGGTAAGATAACCTTTTTAAAAAAAAAAAAAAAAAAAGTAATTAAACATTTAAAAATATTTCTATAGTGACTGTATCATAAATCTTTCTAGATGTGGTACTTTACATACTGTCCATTCAAGCAAAAAAACTTTACATACTGTCCATTCAAGCAAAAAAAAAAAAAAAAAGATTAATTCATTTTGTTTACCTTCATTTATGAAAAATCTTGCTTAAGGGAGGCATCTTACCCCGCTCTACCCTACACAAGAGAGCAAACAAACAAACAAGCACAAAGCAAGGCAAGACAATTTGGCACTAGCATGAAGACAGACTAGAATTTGAATGCGCAATAACAATGGGAAACAGGTGCAGGGAATGTGTGAGGAAAGTACATGGGGACTGGGAAGAAACAAGACAATAACTGGATGATTGAAATCAATTTGAGAAACAAAATCTATAGAAACACAAACAGCCTGAAATGCAGTGAGAATAATTGACCAACTCAAGACATAACAAAAGCGACTAGTGTCAGACAGCAGAGAGAGAGATAGGGGCTCATCCCACAGGATGTTCATCTAAAATCCAGAGGGGTACAAGTGTGCTCTCACCTCCTTTCAGAGCCTTTGTTTGGACAGCTGCTACAAAAAGGCCCAAACTCCATTAGGCTGGCTCACTCGCCCTCCATTTCAGCTATGCTCGTCAGCTGAAGTGTGCCTACAATGTACTTACTGAGGACTTCACCTCACAGTGTACATAGCCATTACATGCAACCTAACACTGGTTTCTTTCAATTTGCTTTGCACGTCTGCACAAAAAAACGCGCCTTTCTCACTTTGTGATGCTGATAATGTTTGTCACGTTTGTATTTTCTCTTATTGAAATCCCTCAGAGGAAAAACACAGGATGTGTTGGCTGAATGATAAGAGTTTTTCAAGGCAGATACATTCTGTGCCTGTACACAATGCATACAAATACTGGCACGTAGATTCATGCCCAACTGCAAAGCATGACAGACTGGTTTAAAAAAGACCATTTGAGATGAAACTGTAAGGGTTTTTGCCTTGCAGCTCCTCCCCTGTGGCTTTCTCTCACCTCCACCTTAACGAGCTGCACCTGTTTCTCGTTAAGGTGGAGGTGATTATCTGAAGTATATAGGGCTGGCAGTTGCCAGTTTTCGTCGGCGCTGCATTTTGGTTTTTATCATTGATGTGCGTGATTTTAACCCTGATGACATGTCGATGCTGCTCCCCGTTGTTATCTCCGCGTGGTTTTTAACTATTTATTAAATCTCCAGTTTGTACCAGCCTGGCATTTGGGTCCTGCGTTCTTTTAGGTCCACGGTCCTAGCTCCCGCCGGCTGGACTGCAGTTTATATCCGGCGGGGGTGAAACCACGACAGAAACGTTTCCATTGTGAGGATAAAAGGTGTTTTTATTTTTCCAGCCAAGGCCAGGCTCTCTCAAAATGATCATAATTGACTCAAATACGTTTAATTGACCAATTAAATAGAAAAAATGTAAGCCTGTTAATGTGGGCGAGAAAAACAAAGCCTGTGGTAAAATAGCCCTCAGATGTGCCATGTTGAGTCAGAGGTATTGTTCTTGATGACTTCTCATGTAATGGTGCTGTGCTGGATGGTCCATTCACTCGGAGATAAAATTGATCCTAAGGAGTTCTATAACTCAACAGAAGAACCCTAACTATGGTTTAATTTGAGAGATTCCACAGTGTTCACACCTAAAGAATGACACGGGCACGAAAACAAACTATGAAGAATACCCCTAAGTAGGCTAGCTAAATTACCCTTTTTCTGACGATGTGGGGTAGGGTTGCTTCACTCATGAAAGAAAAATACCTCATTGGATGAAATCAGTTGAACAGAGGGCAAGCCTCCTACACTATAATTATCAGTAACATCAACTCAAACCAAATACCCCTTAATGTCTGCACAACGAAAAATGCAATCGAAAAATTAGTCCAGCAGAACATTAAAGGGTTAATGAAATGATTCTTACTGACGTAACGAAACACAAGTAAGTATATTGTTGCTCATAAAGTTGGAATAAAATATTTTTTACCTCTGTTCATGAATTGATTGCGAAAATGTGATTTATTCTTGATAAAGTGTCTGAATACAAAATTAATCAAACTTTATGAGCAACAGTGCACATTCCCAAAATAGAAGTATTTGAACAAAGCAGATACGATGTGAATGTGTCATATCGAAGAAGAGCCAGGATCGAGTTTTGGTTGTTCTTCCCTCAAATTGGGCCAAATTTTGGTGATAAAGAAAATGAATACAGAAAAACGTGCGCGAGGCGCTAGGTGATAGGAAGATATTAGGATCAGCAAAGAAAAGGAAAGTAAATAACATTACTGGGAAAACACTGTTATCTCGGGTATCAAGGAAATAAATTCGCAAAAAATAGGTTCTCTGTCAAACTCTTGAATGAGGGAACTTGGGGTTAAAGCTTTAAGGCTATTTTCATGGCTTTTAGACTGTCAATTGTCTTGATTTCTAGGTTTATTTGATTATCAGAAATATATGTATCATACACGTGTTTTCAGCGGACTTTGCTTGTAACTAGTACTTTTGGCGACATTCACCCGTCTGCTTCTTCTTTACCAGCCATTTTACCATGGCTACACTTTTCCAATTATCTAGGCCACTATTTTGCTATTGTCTTGACATATATGAGTTTACATTTGCATTTCTGCCAATTTGTGAGTTGAATCTTTAGACTGTCTGTGCTATCTCCTGTTACACTATGTTCTGGCTGATTGATAGTTAATTGCTTTCAGCGCTAGTGTATCGCAGCTCATTCAAAATCTAATTTGCATATGTTTACATATTGGGTCAGATTGTTTTGCTGGATCAGGTGGTTGATCTACATAGTAAAAGAACTGAGGGAGACGCTAAACACTAGTAATCACAAATTATTACCGCTGTTTTGAAAGACTGAGAGAACATTTCTGCATAATTTGAGTAATTTGTCTGTTGTGTCGGTGCAGTAAGAACTTGTGAAAGAGAGAAAAGGGCAAATTGGAGGAATGACAAATTTATAATGCAGGAGGGAGACCAGGGAGAGAGAGAGAGTGAGAGAGAGAGAGAGCAAGAGAGAGGAGAGAACTACAGGGTGAAATGATGTTGCATTTATTACACAGTACGTAGTAATATTAGGCGCCGACATAACATGGTTCTGAGCGCCAGGTATCTGCATTATTGAGCAACGTTAATTGAAACTGTAATTATACATTACTCATACCTAAGTCATAACAGGTTAATTATGCAGTTGTAAGGGGTTTAAATGCAAAATATTACCACATACTGTGTAATAAATGCAACATCATTTCAGGTACCCACACCCATGCAAATGCAGATGCATTAGAGTAAGAAGAATGAGAAGAATGCTACAACTGGGGGAAACCATAGTGAGTGTGTGCAAGTGTGTCCGTGTATATTTGATATTTGTGTCATATATATACATATATATATATATATATATATATAAATATTTATCCCACCTCAGACAAGAATACTTGGATGGCATTGGTCAAAAGCAGTCACGTGGAAACCCCGTATATTCCCATATTACGTCTCCGAAGCCCATACAAGGCGTGCGAGTAGATTATTTCCCTTAAAAGCGTCTCTGGAGCAGCCGAAATGGCATGCATGTGGAAAAAAGGTCTTCCGTGTGATAAATTTGTTACACAGTTTGTTAGAGGGCCAATACGGAAATATATGGGGATCAGTAAACGGCTCAGCTGATGTCTCGCCCAATATGCCATTTACGGACCCCATATATTTCTGTATTGGCCCTCTAAAAAACTATGTAACTTATAATACATATATATATATTTATCTATCTATATATATATATATATATATATATATATATATATATAATTTTGTATTTACCTAAAGTGCAAACACACACACACACACACACACACACACACACAAGAGCACGCACACACACACCTTTTTTTCTCCTGTCGTCATGACTGACTGGCCTGTGCCAGAATGATGCAGTAAAAAGTGATCAAATTTCCATCATGGCGGATCCCCCCTGAGAAGTTTAGCTTATAAACCACAGAGACACGTCAGGGGTCACGACCCCATGTCACCACTAAGCCTTATTACTTTCTCCAGAGAGCGCGTCAACAATCCAGACACTGAGGGACTCTACGCCTGTTATCACTGCAGCTCATGCAATGCCTCACTTTTACATCAATTTATGTTTGGGCAGGTGGCCTAGCAGAGATTGTGAAAGTGGTTTTTCTTTCTGGAGAGACTTGGCGTTTCGCAAGCCAAAACAGACATTTTATTGGGCAGTTGAGGCAAAATAACTGTGCATTTTGTATTCCACAAGATAAAAAGCAATGATAAATGTTAGTGAAATAAAATTCAAATTCTGCCGGGTGTTTCAGGAAAGTAAATGACAAAACAACAGCTGGCCAGCTCAATCACCTTGATTTAAACCCCACAGAGCGGTCGTGCCGTCACCTGGATTGTGATGTTTGTGAAATGTGCCCCAATTGAAAAACAGGCCCATGGGAAATACTGCCGTCTATGAGGAAAACCACCGTGAACAATGCCTGGGGAAAATAATATCCCTAATGCCTAAAATTTGAAAAGCAGGGACTAAATCTCATGAGTGATACTTTGATGAGAAATCATTCAAATACATAACTGCGTTTTTGATCATTTTGATCATCTCCAATCTTCTTAACCTTCAAATTCTGGGATTGCTAAATCAAAACATTTTAACTCTTTCACATTGGCCCCCGAATGATTGGGACAGAGACACCAAACAATCAACAATCACGTTGAGTTTATGCATAGACAGCCAACATGTGTGGCCCTTGCAGATGCTTTCAATAGTGAATACAGGTTAGAATAGACAACTGATCTGTGGCAACAAAGTCCCATATGCAGCAGAGTGCTATACTGTACATTGTGTTTGGACCACATTTCTCCCATAAGCATCATTACAGTGTTCTGCAAATAATGCCACAGTTGCCCTTCTGTCATTGGGGACCAGACGGAATGGTCTTCGTTGCTCTCGGGCATTGATGAGCCTTGGCGCCAAACACTGTGTCGCCGGTTCAAGGTTTGTGCGTGGGTACTCACCTGGAGCACGCCACTAGCTGTGGCGCTTTGGAGACAGTCTGACTGGCCAGAATGATTTGGCCCATGTCAAAGTCAATCAGGCACCACTGATACCACATTCAATGCATCAGCTACAAGAATCAACTGTTCACTTACAGTCTGAGCTCTTTTTGCAGACCTTGACGTGAATAGTTTTACACAGTGATCAATGTTATTTACTACTTTTAGAGTGATCTTAATGTTTTGCAGTTTTTATTAATATTAGTATATATCCTCTTGACACCAAGCTTAAAAATATTTTAAGTATCTCAATTTTTTTTCACGTAATAAACATGTCAAAGGTGAAACAAACTATTTGCAAACAAGCTTGAGATACTAAGATCCCCCATCATGCTGATAATTAAAACAAATTCAGGAAACTGCAGAAAAAATTCTACAAAAGTGGAGGAGGAACGGAAGTATGAAAAGGCACTTCTTTGCAATGAGAAGTATATTTATATTAAATTCCGTTGGAGAATATTGAACGGTTTTGGCATTCTGGCCTAGAAACAAAATGCAACAAAGGGATGTATAGACGGACACGAGGACAGACAGATGTATGAAAGGCACATCTACACAACAAAAGATATCTTAAATGTCGCACAGTTTAGAGGTTTTGGCCTGGAAAAGAAGTGTGACGGATGGACAGACACGCAGACAGACATGCGGACAACACTCATTCCTATATCCCCCTTCCACTTCATGGCATGAGATAATAAAGTATACCTTCAAAATCATATTCATTTTCAAAAATGTATTTTATTTTTATAAAATGTCCCTTGAAATATGTGTTTTGTTTTTTTGAGAAAATGTATAGATATATAATCTGTCCTGCTTGGAAATACAAAGGAACAACAGGAACAACTTCAGAGACAAGTAATTCCAAAATTATTGGTGGTAATTTACCTAAAAAACACAGTGAGCCATGATATAAAAAAGTATCTAAATCTGACAGGGTGGAGAAGCTGGGGACTATTTAGTGCGTCACAGACCAATTGCTGAAATCAATATTTTCAAAGCACCCTGTTTTTTTCCATCGAATTTTTAGCATAACTAAGCTTTCTGTGAGAAAGAACTGTAAAAGTTATCTTGACCTCTTTCAAATCAAAATAATGTAGCAGTGCCCTGCATTGTGATTGCTGATTCACCAAGACCCAGTCAGACCCCAAAAACAGCCTTGAAACAGAGCAAAACTCACATTAGCAAACTTCTCATCATAAGCAGTATAAGCACTGACTGCCGGTGAATCTGGAACACGTACAATGCCTTGGCATTCCTTTGAAACAAATGCTGATGCATTCCACGCATTTCGAAGCTTCTTCGTTCCCATCGTGACAAACGATTTGTGTCTCATTCTCCCTCGCTCTCTCTCTTTAAATATTCTCGGTGCATCACAGTCTATGCTACGGCTGTGTTGGCACTGCGACAGTGTTTCTCATTCTACAGCTCCTTTGTGGTGGACATCTCCAGCATCAGAGGCTGATGACATCATCCGTCTCTATCATAATGGGTGGGGTGGGGTGGGGGGTGGTAGCACAATGGGCAAAGCAAGTGATAAGACCATTTTTGACACAAACCCCCTCCTCCGCCCCCATTCCCAGTGATGAGCCACACACTGTCACTATTAAGGGCCACACTTAGTGACCCCATCCTGACTAGGTGAAAAGAGGGAGCACTTGTGACTTGTGACCTAGGTCTAAATTTGTAGGAACCTCAACCTCACTGCCCTCCCCCAAACACCATCTCTTACACCTCCATTTTATGACCTTACTTGCCAACCACTAATGGAGTCAATGTTTCCATCTGTTCCCTATCATTCTGCTAATGTGATCAACAACAACCTCATCAGTTGTGGTGAAATCTGTAAATCCAACAAACGCTAGTGGATTTACAATCATGTCACTTCTATCTGCTAATCTATGCTGTTCTGTATAATCTATAAAGCAGGGATCACCATATCTGGACCTGAATTTCAAATCCAGCCATAGGTTTTTTCTCCCAGCTAAATAACAAATGAACTGAACAATTCTGATTGGCCAGGTTGTCTTTACACCTGATTCCCAAGTAAAGGGAGGGTGGAAAACTAGCAGTTCTATGACCTTCAAGACCGTGATTTGATGATCCCTGGTTTAGAGGCTATTGAGTGTAACAACACCAGGTGGACAGTGGTTTCTGTGGTGCTGGAACCACCAAGTCTGGCAACCAGAACCACACCACAAAATCACATTGATCACGTATGGGAACCATTTTAAAGTTTGCTCAGAAGAAAAAAAACAGTTCAGTATGTTTTATATATTGGCCTGGAGGCATGTGATTCTCTGTGGAGAAGTGGGCTATTTGTAATAATGAGCTGGCGACAGATGCGCTTAATAATTTTGCTGGTAATTGTATTTCTACCCAATTTGTGCTACTATTATTAGCATATTTTCAGTTTGCCTGCTTTCTGGCTGTGACTGCCAGTATACCAGTTTAATGTCTGTGTGGTAGGAATCCTGAAAGGACTGGGAATGGGTAAAGGCTTTTAGTATAACACAGCAACATTGTGTTAATTGTGTCTTCAATTAAAAGCTTGATTGGTTGAATCAGGGGCTATAACTGGGATAGAACTAAGCATTATGCTCCTACAGCAGTCCTTTTTTGGACAAAACAAACACCCCCATTATATATTCTGCGCATTGTCCAAGTTTCAAACACATTGGAGATTTAACTGAGGAAATCGTTCCAGAAAAGACTGCCTGATCCCCTCAAAGCCAATTAAAGTAAACCAGCTACAGATGAAAAACGAGAATTTGCTTCTTGAAAACAAATCGTTATTCCGAGTCGCCAGTGGGGTTCATTCCTTAACCCTCTCTTCTGAGATGAAGATTTGCCGGAAAATGTGAGTCTTAGACACAAGATTTTGCAAGAAAATAAGGAGAAACATTTCCGGCAATCAAAGGTTAATCTCCATAACATGCAATATAACTCATGTCTTTTTGGAAATTGAAAAAAAAAAAACATTACGCAGACACTCTAATGAAGAGTGACTTTCACAACTATCTCATTTTTAGTGTCCATTCTGCTTTGTAATGAAATCATTATGACTCATGATTGCACCACACTGTCACCTAAATGAACACAATTCCTGACTTCTGGTGTTATATTTCCAACAATCTAAGGACTCTCGCTCTTAGAGGAACCCTGGGTGCATGTGATTTCTCTAAAGAGCAACAAACCTTCCTCGCTAATGGACATGAATTGGAGGTAGTTCGGCTGGTAGCCATGACAAGGAGCATCAAAACTAACTATTTCATGAAAGAGAGGTGGTAACTAGACAGTCTAGTCAGCTGTGACTACATTGGTGTAGCCCCCGTAAGCCCACTTCTCCCCTTTTTTTGTGCATTATTCGGCCAATGCCATCGCCATGGCAACCAAAATCAATAGGTGTCATAATGTAAGTATAACACATACCAAATATGAAAGTAATTGGTCAAGCATTACAGCCTGTACAGCATCCACAAGGAAGTGTCTACGGACGCGGACGCGGTGACGGCACCGAAGACGATAAGCATGAATCCAGAATAGCTGCCTGACTTCATCCGGGGGCTACAATTAGCTCCTATGTCACTTCTTTCTCACCGAGGAAACACAGGATCGGTCTTATAAGGAATGTTCGAATATGAATCAAAATCTGTTGCAGCTGAAGCAATTGGATATGTCATTCATGTCCCAAAGTTTTCCAATATATTGCGTAGGTCATCCTAGCCATGGAGCTAATGACGTATTTAAGGAAAGCGTATCAGATTTTTTGCAAACACACCACAAGGTACTATTAAAATTCCCTGCAACTTTCCCTTGACCTGAGTGACATTTTCCAGCAAAATGGAGGGAAAGTGGAGATGAAAGGAGAAATGCCATCTATTTTAGAGAGTTCAGATGCAACCCCTTTCTAGTTTAGTCGTTTGTTGTCAGGCAAAGTGTTTCAATCAGGGAGCTTTCAGAGTTTTCACCTCTGTGATAGAAGCTTTCTTGATGAACTAAATTGGGTTTGAGTGAGCCAAATAACAATTTTTTCTTAGCTTAGCGTCTGGATGAACGCCAGACCTCACTACCCAGAGCACCAGTGAATTAACCACTTGAGTATCAGTTTTTTTTTTTTTTTTGTTTGTTTGTATACATACGCACTGGACCAGAGTCCTGCTCTCAGTGTAATTGATTTTATCCTGTAAGTAACTTTCTTGTTTATTTGTAGTACTGGAAATAAAATTGCTAATGGGCCACCTTTACTTTTCAAGGGCTATTTGCTGAAAATTAGCTTTGGCTTAGACAAATGTACAGCACATTGGACATTTAATTCGCAATTGGAAAAGTTTTCTGTGCCAAACCATCATGAATGAATCAATAAACCAAATAGCTGATAGAGTAACACTTGCAAAAACTCGAAAAGTAACTAACTAAAACTAAACGTTTTGGCATTGGTCCCACTTCTTTATCATTTTTCTGATACGCGCTATTTGCCAAAATGTAACCCACACCTTTGACCTCGGCCTTCCAAAATTGAATCCCTCCTTCCTGGGACACATTGCTTCTTGTAGTATACATTTCAAATTGACACCTCAAAAATTGTGGATGCTACAGTGAGCACGAACAAACTGACAGATATGACAATTAAAAAACTTGTAAAGAGGAGTTTTCACAAATAGCAAGCCTGGGAGGGGCAATGAGCAACCCCTGAGATGATTGCTAATGACCTTCAGCTGAGCACACCTAAACGGGAGGCTCTTGAAATGAGGAGTTGTCCCTTTTATTGCCTCCTTTAATCCTCTCGACTTCCATAGTGTCAGTGAACTTGATGCACACAGCAGGAACAGTCTCCAGAATGATGTGGGTAGGAGCAACACCTGTTGTCATCCTACAGAGTGTTGTGGGCGGGCATGTAAGTAAGTGGGCGCATCGCTATGGGGTGGGCAGTGTTCCTGTATTGCAGCATTATTGTGCATGCAAATTGGAAAGAAGATGGCAGGTCTGATTGTATATGGGATGAGTATTACATTTAGCAATCGGCTTGACTGAGTCAAGTGAAACACTCACCCCCCCCCCCCTCCCCCATCCCCCTGACCTCCAAATAATGTTCTTGCTCTTTTGTCTGTGCACCCATCCGCTGTACTTGAGTACGCTCACGGCCCATTACTTGTCCTGAGCAGAAATAATGGGAGATTAAATAGAAAATAAGCCTCAAGAGAAATTAAATCTCTGCTGCTACATTCTGCAAGCCTCTCCTAAGGAGAGCAGCTCCTACTGTTACTGAAAATGTGAACTTGGGAACGTACATTTCTGTCTCCACACCGTGTGCATGTGTGTGTGTGTGTGTGTGTGTGTGTGCATGTGTGTGTGTGTGTGTGTGTGTGTGTGTGTGTGTGTGTGTGTAATAAATGCCTGATATTGTTGACAGCATTACAGTGAGTCAATACCACCACAGAGTGGCATTCAAGTAGTGCAGCCCAATACCACATTCTGTTCTCTCGCAATTTGGGAAGAAAATTATTCACAGCCAAGCGCTTTTTTTGACTGGGTCTTAAATTGTGTGCTTCTTTACTCCAGCTGTGCCTGCATGATTTAATGCAAGTTTATTTCATTAGTTTGCAAGTCTTACAAGAGCCTTTCCTGGTTAAAAGGCCAATAATGTCTGTTCTGTTTTCACATTATTTCTAAGTGGCGTGTCATATAAAAAAAAGATATGCTACAATAATTTTAATGCTATAACCATATAAAATGGATTTATTGTTTTTTTTATCTTTGGGGGTTGGGGGTGGGATATGATTTGGTGTAACCCACTGGGTTAAGTTTGCGTATTGCCAGAATGGCTCCATAATCAGTTTGCTAACATCTGACAATTTTTTCAACTCGTTACTTGAAATTTCAACGTTTTAAGAGGTGCTTTTTACAATAACCTACTGTACCTACTGACTTCAGTGTTCTTTCTGATGTACACAAATATACGGTATAATATGTGAAAATATGTGAACGCATGATATGTAATATTGAGCTGAGGTTTCCAAGGTATAAGCTTTGTTATGACATAGGGGATGTAATTCATGAATCTGCGCTGACATCAAGGTAAGAACGTGAACCATATTTAAGTGTTTAATAGAATGTTAAAAGCAGCTAAGTGCCAGTGTGTGCATGTGTTTGTGCCAAGTCACAGTATGCCTACAATCTTTGTGCAAATGCATATCGTTTTCATACAGGAGAACACAGACACAAGGCTACTCCAGCCTGTGGTTTCCTCTCTGAGCTCGTGTGAGTCTATGCATGATTTCCATGTAGCAGGTTAAATGTTCACTACTAGAAAAACTACAAATACAAGAAACACAAGTTTCTGATGGTTGAGCAGGAAGCAGAGGGCCTCGGAAACAGAAGTGATTGGAAAAGAAACATCACAGCCCTCCCTCCTAACCATTTTTGAAACCTTCCTTGTGTGATGTCACAATAGCTTCAGCCAGCTTCTCTGTACATGCTTGTCAGTTGTTAGCACTAGCCGTAACGCTCACAAGCCGTGTTCAGAACCAGCTTCTACTTACCTTTTCTTGCAAGTCGTATACAATATGTGACCAATGAAATTCAGTAGGCCGCAAAAGATACCTGGATGATAATCTTCAAAGATTGCTGCCAGACCTGAATTACTGTGTTCTGCAATGCAACATGGTCAATGTTTATGGCCCCTCAGGGACCCATCTCCACGTTCACATGCTGAAGTGACTCAAATCTGTGTTTTATTTTTGCCCTAAATGTGACACAGATCAGATGTTTTCAGAACTGTGCAGACAGAAATCCGTTTCTAAATCTGATCTGACCAAAAATTGAAGAAAAAAAAAATGGAAAAATTCTTCAATTGGAATTGAAGAAATGAGCGTGTAATTTGCACGTGGTGCAGATGATCTTAGTAACCGAGTCATAGTGTGCCTGTGTAGTTCACAACATGGTTAACATCATAAACTGGATACCACATGTTTACTGCCATGGAGAGTAGCATGTAAAATCCAATGTGTCCTAGTGCAGTATACAGTATGTGCAACGTTGTTTTAAACAAATTTGCAATATACCGTACAAATGAATATTAGCAACCGGAAGCAAATGCTCCATTCAGTCCGAACAGCCACATCGTTAATTGTGAGTATGCTATAAAGAAGTGCTCAGTCTGTCACTGGCCAGGAAACTTAATTAAGAGGGCCATGGAAATGCCAATAACAACAATTATGAATCCTTTGTGCTCACTTTTACTCTCTGATCCATTAAAAAAAACTGTCGGCTCAAATGCATCATGAATCGTGATGCATGACAGCTTATATTTATCCATCTAAAAAAAGGACATTTCTGACACAATCCAATTTTGGCGTGGAAACACTGCAGAACAGAAGGTGAGAACATACGCCATGTCAGCACTCTTCGTATGCTAGCGCTACTACATGCCGTTTCAGATTTACAGTCTATGTACGCATTTACACATTGTCTCCTCGTTAAAAAATCTCCGTACACTTGCAAATTTGAGCACATATTAGGGGATTTTCTCACACATTATCAGATCTGATTTCACAAGCACAAATTCTAAATACACATTTGCAGATTCCGGTAAACATTCACAAATCTCAGTATGTGTTTTACACATTTACAATTCTGATCACACTCACACAGAGTGACCCAGGTAATAATTGGACGTTGCCACAACGTTATGAGCACGTTGCGTTTTGGTGCTGAGCACGTGGTATCCTGACATGCTGAGCACATAGAAGTGTAGACTCCAGATAACATTGTGAGAACGTCGTGTTGGGACGTTGTGACAACGTGCAGAGCACGTCCTCACAACGTCTAGAGTACCTTGTTACAACGTTATGTAGATGTTCCTGAGCATGTTTTCGCAACATTCAGAGTACATTCCCAGGTAATAATAGGATGTTGTCACAATGTTGTGAGCACGTTGTGCGTTAGCTGGGGAGATACATTTACACGACTATAAACACTCATTTGCAAATAGTTTTGCAATGACCCAATAACAGAATTACAGTGATTGCACGGTAGACTATGGAACAGTAATCAGAAGATCACTGTGAAATACGGAGAAAGTTCTGCTTCACGCTAGAACTAAAGTTCCGTTTCACGGACGAGGTACAGGTTGGTAGGAGTTTGCATACATTCCGCCTCTGCAGAGCGTCATACAGTCAAACACCTGCTTGGACTTAATTGTCTGCAGGGTTTTTAACAAACAGAGCCCAGAGATGCACTGTAGGTGGCATCACATAATAGATTACCATTTCCTTCAATTATCCATAAAATGCATCTTGAAAAGAGTAATGATTTGCCTTGAGCTGGCTGGTCTCTAATTTTTTTTTCTTTGGTGCTGAATCAAAATAATTCCATGAGTCAATATTCTCCTTGAAAGAAATGTAAGATTTCATAAACTTTGGCCTCATGGCATTTGTCATTCTATCAGTCTTTTTCTATCTCTCTTTTTTGAAATTATTCACTGTTATAATTCATAACTTTCTAAATTCTTCAGTGAGTCAAGACCTGCTCAGCGGGACTGGCGTCAGTACTTTCTGTTCAATAAAACAATAAAACAATAAAATTCTGTTCTTTGTCTCATTGAGGCTGAGAATGGAGCTGATTTTCAGAGGTGAACACTAGGACTCGAATGTTTCTGCCGTAATTGCATGTCCATGGGCTGGTAATTGTGGTCCGGATGGCCTGTTTGTAAGCTGGTTTTGCTTCAATGACCCAGCTTGAATGAGCTAACTGGCTATATACACAGGCAAGTGAAGCAAAGCTGTAACACGTTCCGAACCGAGACGCTTGACTACAGTCTTCGCTTGCCAGTCAAGCTTCTGGTTGAGATGAATGTTGCACTCATGCGAGGTAGGAAAAATGTTTTTGGTGGTAAAATTATCAAGGCATGGAGTTTGCATGAAACCCAAAAAATGTACCTGGCCCTCCTTACCTCATGTCTGTTGGTACATACTCGAGATTTTGTGCTTTCGATTGAGTCATTGGCCTCATACACTGGAAAGAATAGACATTGATTCACCGTCGAGACACAGCAGGTACAGAGAGTGCTCTCTCTGCCAGCCAGCCTGGGAAAAAAAAAACAAAATATCACAGTTAGCTGCTCTCTTACTCACGCGCTAAATGTCGGGAGCTGTCACATCTGCCCAGGGTCACCGCTATTCCACGCGTTGTCAGGGCTAATCTCTGTGAAATGGAACAGTCAGTTCTCTTTGTATCATTGTGTGAGGGTGCTAATTGCTGTCTTTTCCCTCTCTGCTGGTGATTGATAAATGAAAATCTGCATGCCACGCTCCGTGTCTCACAGATTCGCATTTTTCTCCCACCCCCTTTGGGGTGACAGTTCGCCTTTGCACCTATTGCACCTTTAAAAATATAATTTACATTTAATTATGATGGCACTGATATGGCTCGCTTTGGGGCAAAGTTTGAGCGCTTTGACAGGCCTGCAAGCTAAAAAGTGCAATACACAGCATGGTATGATGCACTGTGTGTTGTCACGTATTCCTTATGTAAATATTACTTCAATTCTCGGAGACTTGCGCCACAGTGGCCCTTCTGTCGGTTTGGACCAGACAGGATAGCCTTCATAGCCCTGGTGCATTGATGAGCCTTGGGCGCCCTGTCACTGGTTCATGGTTTGTCCCAAACAATTTATTGACTGAACAACCAAGACCTTCTGGCTGACCTGCATCCCAAAACCTCGATATTTAAGCATGGGGATTTGGGTAGAGATGCTTGCCTCATCCAAGCTGCAATAGTAATCATGCAATATAGGTGCACTTAGAGCGCAATAGCCTGTACAAATTATTCGGCCTCGCTGTTTTGCAATGCAAAAAGAGTAGGCCTGCAGGAAGCCCCAGCAATAACACTAATACAGCGTAAGTACCCCATTACGCCCACCCTGCTAGGCAAAACATTAACCCCTCAGGGGTTTCTAACACCAGGCAGCTGAGATGATTAGAGCTGTTAATAAAAGGAAGACAATATTTTCTTTCGAAAAGGAAATGATTTTCTCGAAGGTTCAGTAATAATGAGGAGACTGCTCTTCCCACCTGTGTTCTAAACTGAGACTCGCTTAGTGCAGTTCACAGCCCCACTATGAGGGCTGAGGATGTCTGAGGTATCGTTCACTGGCATCTAATATTGGTTTAAATCTGTGAGTGGGCCTAATTGCTCCCTGCAAAGAACCAGAAAAACTGATTTTTGTTCCTTAATTTTGTGACAGTGCGTTCAGGAATTCCAAAAATCGTAGCCTTTATTGCAAACACAGGTCGAGACCAGAAGACACAGGAATTGCCAAGCCAAAATCAGAATCCAAAAAGCGAAGTCAAAATAACAGTCAGGGGTCAGAACCAGAGAAGCAGATGTGCAACGGTACATAAAACAGTAATCCAAAATCGTAGTCAAAATCCAGAAGGGTAGGTCATACACAGGGCATCAAAAACAGGAATTGAGGTCATACAGAGAAAGGGTCTAAATCCAAACAGGAACAAACAAGAACAGCAAGGGCAAGGCAATCTCAAGGTCGCACAAAAAATGTTGTAGGAGAAGTATTAATCAAAAGGCATACAAGGAGCTCTGCACTAGTGAAAATTGATCAACGTTCTGACAGGAAGCAAACTGCAGTGAAGACCTTAAATAGACAAGAGGGAAGTCACATGCTATGCAGGGCCAGGTGAATTGGATAAGAACTAATTACAAAGGGAAGCACACACGGCGAGGTCCTAAACCACAAATAATTGGCAATTGCCAAGACATGGACAGGATCCACGAAGACAACCTATGACAGATAAACAGCTCCGGTCAAGGAGTTCTACGTGCACAGACAAGGAGTGCAGGATAGCAATTAAGCACGTGCGAGAGATCTTGCGGAAGCACAGGAAGATGCAGGGAAAGTAAAGCAAGGGGCGGAGACTAGAACAGGGCAAGAGCTGAGATTGCATTTGTAGTAATTAGTAGCGGTGCAACTTTACAAATTAACCCAAGTTAAGTTAGTTAGTAGTATGTACATGGATTAGTTAGGTTAGTAAACTATGATACAAAATATAAATGTTAGTATTATTAGTAATCAAGGAAAGCAAGGCGAAGGAAGTAAACGAGAATTGAAGTAATAATATGAAACACCACAAACCACTGAAATCACCTGAAGCATGTAGGCACACAGACTGGGAGAACGGACTGAACCAAACTGATCACAAGACAGGGGTGACAAGTGCAATGAATACAGAAATGGCATGAACAGAAAAACCGGGATGTATAATAAGCAAAATGAATAAAGAAAAGACATGGCAAAAACCCAGAATCATGGCAGCAAAAACACAAAACCATAACAAGTTTTGCATCATTGTGCATCAGTGTCTGTGGGGTGGACTGAATGAATGAACATTGCATTAATATAGTGCTTTCTCATAAAACACTGAAAGGGCTTTACAGTCATATGAGGTAATCTCATATCTCCACCACCAATATGCTGCTCCCACCTGGAAAGACTTTTGATCACAGCCAAAAAAAAAAAAAAATATTGTGGCAGTTTGTTACACTAATTGTTTTAACTTAAGAGAAAATTTTAATTTTGATTAAATTATTTGGTAAGAGAAAGTAGTATTCTCTCTGCACATGAATGGCAGCCTATGTCAATGAATGATGAAATAACAAATTTTGGCAGTGGCGGTAATTCATGATCCAATTAGCATCAAGACCTTCCGTTGCTTTGGAATCAATCTATGCAATCCTCAAAACTAGCAACCTCCATTATTTTGCAGCAAAGATCAGTGTAATTTTCCTCTGTCGACCATGCTGCAAGCTTGAGGCAGAACAAATAAAATTTTACAATTAGACTGAACCTGAATACACTGCCTTTTAGAACAAACTCTCAGTGATAACCTTGTATTAAATGGTGCGTGGGAGCAATACAATGTGCTTTATAGTTTGTAAAAAAAAGATCAAATGAAAGAACATGTGGGAAGAAGAATCCATTCTGAAGTTGAATCGGCAATTTGAATGAAGAATCCTACGAAGGGGAAAAAAATTGGCTCAATGTGAAGAGCATCACCGAACACAAGTTTACCATTAAAATGACATTATAAAACTACTGTCATTATCCAAGTTGGTACACCCAACGCATTTTGCGTCTCCTTTAAAATACAGTATGTCGATTGTTCTATAATTTTTGCTCTCTCTTTCGCAATGGAAGACTCTTGAGTTAAGACTTGTAGACCCCAACTACCTAAAGGCAGCCTCCCCATAGATTATTGATCATTTTAGCACAGCGACACCCATCAAACAAGGAATTAAGGACTCTGTTAGCATCATACAGTGTTTTGCCAGTGCACCATTGTTACAATCAATGATCTTTTTTCTCGAAAGGACTTTAAAAAACATGAGATTCTTAAACAATGTTCTAAAATGGACAAGTAAACAGTTTATAGACATAAAAGCAAAACAACTATGCGTTAATTTTTTGATAACAGTTAAAACTGTCATATTTCAGACTAAGATCAGGCTAAGATTTTAGGCAAAATTGGGAACGGCTTGGGCACGCTGCAGTTCAGTAAAAAGCTGGGAATCGGGGAAAGGATGCTCTTGCAATGTAATGTCTTTTATTTTTTGGGGTGGGGGGTATTTGGTATTAGATCAGATACTGCTATGATAAACATGTTTGTTGCTGGTTGGACCACATAGTTTTGCAATGTATTACACCACATATTCTTCCTGTGCCCAGAGTTTGTTCTTTCCCTCATATTCTGTGATTGTTGATTCACTTCTCCTCACTACTCTTATTAGTCAGTGAAAATGTGAGATTCAGTTTTGACATCTTTGCCAGACAGTTTCTTTCTGTCTTCTCTCCATCCCTTACTCTGTCTCTTCATTTGCCAAAGCAACACAAGTAACTCATTTATTCTGCAGCTGATCGGTTCACAGCTGAGACATTTATCTGGCAGTCCAGCGGTTGTTTGTCCGAATCCCAGCAATGCCATTACTGACAATGGGCAGGATCTGCGTGGGCAAAAATTGGCTCAGCCCTGCTGTGATAATCGGGCCTATGCTCGTCCAAATTCATCTGTCTCATCTTTTTCTAGCGAGCTATACGAGCACATTGTTATACCACAAAAGCCAGAAGCAGTGCATGATTGGCAGTTTATCTGTAGGGTATAAAAGAAGTGAGGGTCAGTCATTACGAGAGTCGGAGGAATTGCATGCCACGGCATGAGCCGCTGGGAGCAGGTCACTGCAGTCGACCAACCGGAACGCATCTGAAATCTCTGTCAGGGAAAGAGGACCTTGCATGTAATGAGCGCCATTTTGCGTAAAGCTATTGCTACTTTGGTGGTTATGTGATGTGGTTGGTCTAATTTGTCTTGTCACTGCGCGAATAACAAAGTTCCATCTATTCGACAATAGCAGTGGTGTAACTACCATATATGCAGGTAATGCCGCTGCATTGGGGCCCGAGGCCAATGGCGCCCGGACGGACGAGCCCTGCCAAGCAAGACTTCCAGCAAACTCAATAGTAGACTATCACATCCTGTAAATAAATCTCTCACTGCTGTGTAGTGGTTTTAAACAGCCATTCTCGCTGATCTTATTGCGAACTTGTATATATTTAAAGTACTCAAAAAACAAAGCTGTCAGCATCATGGTATCGTTTTGGAACTTGATGTCATTCACAAATTAAATGAAAATGCCACTATATAACAGTTTTACGTAAACAGCCATTTATTTAATTATAAAAAAATGGCAGCCTTTGCCATTTTGAACTGGGGTGCGGAGCTGACTCCTTACGCCACTGGACAATAGCATTCATTACACAGAAAAAAAAAAAAAATGAAAGTAAAATGTGAATAACATGAAAGAGCTCTTCCAGAAGAATATTTTGTGCTGATATTGATTGTAAGTCTGAAGAAAATATGATAATGCCCCTTGTATGATGCCCCCTCACTTCTAAGCGAGTCACATGATCGATGGAAGTAGTGCCCAAAATGCCGCTCATTGCGTCTTCAGTTATTTGCGGACGGAAATGGCCACGGTGTTTTGGATGGTGGTGGAGTTCACAGTTTGGCTTGAAAAAAAAAAAAGAATTCTAGCAGTTATTTTTGTGGGCTAACAAATGAAGACCACAATGGAAAAATGATTAGAGTCACATTCTCACGTCGTGGAGTAATGATGAATTAAAAATTCAAAATGATCTTAGAAACAAAGCACTGAAACAATATGCAAAAAAATATAAAATATATAAAATATTATAATTATATATGATATATAAAATATACAAAAATGTAAAATTTGGACTCTGATCTTTCCAATTTGGTCTTCAAATAAAGCAGTGCTGCTTTAGAAGTAGATGCAAATTAGGTTTTTGAATCGGTAAGTGTGAACAGGAACCCGTGGAGGCTTTTTTTTTTTTTCTCTCTCTGCTCTCTCTCTCTCTCTCTCTCTCGATGTGGAATGTGCTCAAGCGACCGCAGTGGGACCATTTCACTACCGTCATCCCTTCAGCTCAAATAAAAACGCTTGTCTTAGCTGCGCCAGGGAGCATCTGAAATGCATTCATTTAATTTGGAGCTTTCAAAATGCCATACATGTCAAAGTCATTGATAAATTGTAGCTCTTTTACCTGCTGACATTTTCTCTTTGGTTGTAATTTTTTAGACTCTTCCTCTGGTCAAACAAGTTTCAGACCTGGACATCTGTTACAATTAAGCTGCTTTCACACCGGACGCGAAACGAATTTTTCGCACGACAGATTACATTCAAAGTCAATGCAAAGACGCGAATTGCATTGACTTTGAATGTAATCTGTCGTGCGAAAAATTCTTTTCGCGTCCAGTGTGAAAGCGGCTTTACAGGAGCAGAGCTCCGTCTCTTTTTGTCGTTCTCCTTGAATTACTCCCTCGCTGTCTCTGTCTTTCTCTCTGTCTGTATCTTTATCTCTCTCTCTGTCATTTTATCTTACTCTTTAATTAAAAATCTTTTTGCAACATGACTAGTGATGTGCAATTTCATACATTACCCTTCTGTATAGTCTCAAGGACTCACCTTTTGTGCTTGACTTTGAAATGATTTCCAAGATTTTCCTCTAAGTGAATTGTGTTCTGCAAATGCCATGACATTTTAAACTCCCACATCTTAAACTATTGTTTTTATCCTCTCACAGAGAACCTGATTTACTAAATCCTTGTGCATGAGCAAAACTATTTAGCTCACGTAAAACCAATAACATGACCAGTGATTTGGTAATGGAATTTGTGTTGCACTAATCCCTGATTTTGCTATGAGTTTTATGTGTTCTAATACATCGTAAACCAGTATATAGCGTGGCAAACTCAAATGTTTTGTCAGAACCCATTACCCCAAAAAAATTGTGTTAGCCAACTTACATGCATTGTGTAAATTAAAGAAAATTAAGTAAAAATGTTGAATTTTTTTTTAACCATGTTTTTCAGTGCTGGGAACACAGTTATGAAGTTGGCTGAAACAATTTTTTTCAGGTTATCAGTTTCCCCAGAAAAATTGAGTGCACCACACTATCTGGGTTTACAGTGCACTATATACCATGATAGTGTGGTGAACTCAAATGTGCTGTGGAAGCCGATTGCCTCAAAAAAATTGTGAAGGCCAACTTAATTGCATTATGTGGAAGGAACTTAAAGAAAATAAGGTAAAGTTTTTATTTATTTATTTATTATTTTTTACACATTATTAAGTGCCGTGAACACAAGATCATTAAGTTGGCATACTCAATTTTTTTTTGGTAATCAGTTTCCACAAAACATTTGAGTTCACCACACTCGTCAGGGTTTACAGTGTGTATGTTCTGCATATAGTAACAGTCTGAGTAAATCAGGACTGCGGCACTGACTGCACTTACGCTCAGGAATCTTTCTGCATTGACAGCCCTGTGGTGCGATTCCATGCGGCCTGTTACACAATAAACAGGCAGCATCTGAACATGGCTTCATATCTTTGAATCTTTCATCGTGCGTATTAAAGTTTGAAGCGGATACATATACCCAGAGACAGCAGCGAGACAGGGTCACAAACCTCTTCAACTTAATGCGCACCCTCGTGATGGCATCCATTTTTAGTGCTCCCGCAGCCTATGTGAACATATGAGCCTGTCAGCAATCCAGCATGTCATGCTTTCCTCCTGGAGTACACATCTTTTTATCTTAACCGTTTTAGACTGAAGTGGGTAGGTTGCTTGGCAAGTATTTTAGTCTTGTCAAAACACAGTGTTTTCACAAAGGTCACTGTCACAATTTTTCCAATAAAGAAAAGTAAGTACTGCTGTGTAGAAAATATACAGCACAGCTACATCAGCAAATAGAAGATCAGAAGGGTCTTTAGAGACTGTTCGTCATGTAATACATATTGAGCAGTGCATTAAAATAACATAGAAAGAGCCTGGGGAATACCTCAGTGTTGAGGGCTCAATAACTGAAACAATGAATGAATTTGAGGGGATTGCTAAAGAGCAAAGGTGTAAATTTAAGGTTTGACAGGATAAGGGGAGCAAAGCTGCAGCATGTGTAACCAGGGGAACAGAAATGGCATGAGACATGAAGTGGAGGTGTAGGTATGGATGGGGGGTGGTGAGGGTGCCCAGAGGTACGAGAATGGAGAGGTCTGAATGCATTGAGTTTGCTTATCTTTTGAAGGTAAATCGCTTTAGCTGTTATATAGGCTATAACAGTGGTGTAGTGGTCCCTGAAGATGTGGGCATACAATATTAGACAGATAGGCCGATCACTAAGGAGAATGTGGGTATGCTGTCCTATGTATTTCAATGGCTTCTTGGCTGATAGTTGATTATACAGAAAATTGACAGAAAAAGAAGTGGGTATACTCTTTGTATGGCGGTATACCCTCCATTACACCACTGGGCTATAGGCACCTGCGTTTCGCATTTAACATGAGTCAGAATGTGCAGTCAGTGGGGGAGATGAGAGGGAGATGGTTCGATCCACCGCACAGCAGCGTTCATGTTAGCTATGGAGGTCTGGGGCCTATTGTACGATGTAGGATTAATACGAAAAGGGGATAAATGCATTGAGTGAAATCTACTTATTTGACTAATACAGCTGAAGTCAGTAATCCTGCTTTACAGGCCACAAATGTCTGAGGGCGGTCATTAATCACAAAGACACATGATGAAGCCTATGGAAACCTATATGCAAAATACAAATATTGAAATCCATCCATAAAAGCAACACAAAGGGGTATTTTCTGAATTTGTTTATGTATAAAATATCTTTACATTTTAATTGCAGTGTGTTTGCTTGTCATATATTTGCGTTAAGTTTCACAATTAATTTTTCATGCATTAACATAGTATTTTCCTCTGATATTTGTTTGCAGTTAATCGCTCAGTATGCTGTAATCCAAAGCAAAGGCCTAATCTGAATGCACAGGCCAATGCATCTCTGATCACCTCCCAAAACAGCTGAGATGCTGTTGATTCACCAGCAGGAAGCAGACTAATACTGTTTTTTTCTGTATATACTTATTCTCTGCAGCTGTTTTTTGCTCTCACCCAGAACCAAGAAACATACTTTTTCTATATCATGAAATTCACTATTAAAAAAAAAAAAAAAGTTGTCTCAACAGAAAAAAGTTAGTGTCCAGGCTGCCTTAACATTTTAAGCTCATTGAACTTGAGATGATAAGTTGAGGTAATATTCAATTTATAATCTTAAATTCAGTTAACTTGAAATTTTAAGGCAGCCTGGACACTAACTTTTTTCTGTTGAGACAACATTTTTTTTTTTTTTTTACAATGTAGTATCATATGTTTCTAACATATTACCAAAAAAGATTTTTTCCCATATATGTTGCATATCAACATATATGGACAGTTACCCATTGTAAAATGTGTAATATGCACATAACATCTGCTGTCGTTCATTCATTCATTCATTCATTCATTCATTTATATATAGAAATGCCTTGTTTCTCCCACCAGGCCAGGAAACTTTTACCTCTATTGGACTATGTGACCTCCTCTGTATGAATGCTCCAGACCAGTGCCTAAAAAACCATTGGATACTGTTTACCACTGTGCTATGCGTTTTATTACTAGCTTTGGGAATTGCATACACCACTGTATGATGCTGTTAAGTAGCCATCTTTGTTTTTGACAGCCGTTCATATTCTTAGGCTAAGTCCTCGCCACCCGTGTACATGTGAAAACCAAATGGCCTGCACTTTTAGGAGACTCTGCAGATGTCTTAGTGTTAGAATGGAGTTGGGTAAAAAGGCCTCTAAATACACTGCCCCTTCCTGAATAAAATAGAGAGGAACCTGTAACTGACAGCGTGAATCACTTTGGGAGAATTTCAGTCAATCTGGATCACCAAAATATTTCAATCAGGACAGACCAATTAATTGGAAAAGGTCAACATTTATTGCGAATCACAGAATGAAAAGATTAATGGCTATGATGATAGCCTTTAAGTCTTTGGTGCTCGGACTCAACAGGGAGATTTTGCAGCTGTGGAGCCTCTGGCCTGTGGTCCGGCTGGATAAATCCACCCATGGAGTCCGGACACTGGTGCTGGTGATGGCTGATGAAGATGAAGCAGATAAACCTGCGGAGGCTGGGTGGTGATGGGAGTGGTGGAGGATGCGTGCAATGGCAGCCTGCATTGATCAAAAGTAGAGAAACATATTTAAAAAGACGGCCCCATGAGGATAGGCCAACAACGTAGGTGCGTTGTGGTGTTATTGGATGGATGAGATCTGCTGATGATTGAATTGAAGGCCCCGCATGATCACAGCTAGAATGAAAGCATGCATTAGTGAAAGCAGATTAAATGAAAATAGACTGGCGAGAGCGTGCAAAGGAGGGTCTTCCTGACTGAACTTGCTCTAAGCTTCATTACTCTTGGTCATTGCACTTGTTATTTAATTTCATTTTTTAAAGTAATTTTATGTTTGTGAATTATTTATGGCTTTTTCTTCTGACCTGTTCTGCAGTTTAATTTTTTTGTATTTATTGACTTGCAGTGTGTGACATTTGTAATCTGTTTGTAATGTTCGTGTTTATGGTTGGTAAATGCTCATGTATCTAGAAGTGTGTTCTGCTCTCATTCATGTAAGAAAAGGACCTAGCAGAGAGAAAATAGGCCCACCACAAGCTGTAATTTTCTTTGGAGAGTTTACTTTTAGTTGTGAAATTCTATAAAACTGATACAAAAAAATGTTTCACCCAATAAGTGTTTCAACATTAGCTTAGCATTCACACATGGCTAGTTAGCATGTTTTACACAGTGAACATCTATACTGATACCAAAGACTTTCTTTTAGAGGAATGATTCAGGTAGGTAACGGTCTTCCCAAGCCTAACAAATGCTTGCAAACATTACCAGACAATGCATCACTAAGACATCCAACGTAGTGCAACAGAACAGCATTAAGTAATTAAGGTATTTAATGACTATATAAACCCTGGCACAAAAATAGAATATATTTAGTGCTAAGCAAATTTATTAGACAACCACCCAATGCAAAGTTCATGCCACAGCTGCCCTAAATAAACAGTGTTGGTAATTACCAAAATATTTTTTATGGTTCTGGAATGGTTAATCCACCAGTATGCGCAAGCTCTTTCACTGAAATATTTTTAATGCTAAAATATAATTATTTTTGTTATCCATGAATTTTTGAATGTACTGTTTTACAAAAAAGCAGAAAAAAATACTGCTTATGTAAAATAGTGCACATTATTATTTTTTGATTAAGATGCCAAATAACAGTGATATTCTTGCATTCCTGAACATAAAAATGTGTTTTAGTGGTTGAATGCAAAAATGCAAGCTGTTATCAAGGCCAAAAGAGGCCATACAAAATATAGTTTTTATGTATAAATAAGGACTATTTAGTGGTTTCAGTTTGTTATTTGCCAAAGAAATAACAAAATAATAATTATTTTTAAACAAATTTTTGATAAATTTCTTAAATATTTGTGTTTTCTCATTTTCTATGACAGTGGTCTAATAAATTTGTTAAGCACTTTATGTACATATATTACATTTCCGTATGGGAAGGTCCATTTTTGTCAATAATAATGAGGAAGAACTAGACTCGCCTGCACAGAGCCATGACCTTGACCTCATCTTACACCTTTGGGGTCAGTTGGAAAGCCACCTGTGATCCAGCCCTTATCCACAACATGAATGCTGACCACACTAATGCACTCATGCCTGACTGGAATGCAGGAAAGCCCTGCAGCTATGCTCCAACATCTTGTATGAGGCTTCCTCAGAAGAATAGGGGCATTTGGGCCAGTATAGCAAAAAAAAAAAAAGGTGGATTGATCCCGTATTAATACCAATATGGATGAGGTTTCTGCGGCAGATAAATTATCGGTCGGGCCTGCTGAAAGCCGCCGAGTGGTCCACATAACAGTAGAGTACGTGCACAGGGCATCAAGTGTGAAGGTGCTCCTCCTCTCCGTCGGCATGGGAACGAGGAAAGGAGCCCTAAGGAGATTACTCTCGACCTGAAGGAGGAGGTGATGACCTCGGACTGGACCCCCTGTCATCACTGATTGGCATATAAGAGAGATGTACAGATTACCCACGTACCCTCTGGGCCAATGCATGGGGAGCAGGAGCACTGTTTTGAGTGACAGGTCTCCAGGTCTGCCCAACCCAGCACTTTAAAGGATGGATCCAGCACCATCTCATCTGAAGGTCCCATTGAGGAACGGACAAAGGTGAGAAGCGATAGCGCTGGGGCTTTATAGAGGTTGGATGTGAAAAGATTGGACAGTGAGTACTCTGATGTTTTCTCAGGTGCCAAAGCGTAGGGTGAACCAATCACAGAGCCCATTAAAGAGTGAAGCACCTACAACATAAAATGTTACATTACCTAACACACTCTTCCAGTGACGCCACATCAACGCAGGATTAGAAATGAAGACCACAACGGAAAAATGATCAGAGTCCAAATTTTGCATTTTTGTATATTTTATATATTATATATTATTCTAATATTTATGATAAATATAATAATATTTTATATATTTTAGATTTTGTGCATATTTTTTCAGTGCTTTGTTTCAAAGAGCGTTTCAAATTTTTAATTCATTATTTCTCCACAATGTGAAAATTTGACTCTGATCATTTTTCCATTGTGGTCTTCAAATGGAAAAAAAATTGGGCCAAGAAAATCTCATTGTTCAGGTCTAGGAATACCTTGAATTATACAACCTGAGAAAGGAGAGCTGCTGGAATAATAATGAGACAGTAAGAGCCTGGATGTCTATCACTGTATCTAACCATGGTCATTGATGCATCAGGTGAGAGAAAATATTGGCTGACATATGTACATTGACTGACATTTGCAGGGAAATTGGTTGCTCCAAAAGTTTAACAGAAAATGAATCTCTGCTAATGAAAAATTTCAAATAATTGGCTGTGCCCTGTGTTCGTTCACAAGCAATTTGAATCATGCACCAACATTCCATTACATCACATCACAGGTCAAGTGTGGTTAGCTTTAAACAGTATTTTCCAGTATTCTTTTTTTTCAGGTTTTCAATTGAAAGCGCAGTGCACTTGAAAGGGCAGCACTGATGCTAATTCGTGAGGATGGTCTGAAAACTGCACTCTGTAATTATTAGTCTAGCTACATTACATAGCCATGAAAAAATGAATAGATTTCTTATTAGGGGATGGTGTCTTTCAAGAAGGATAACGTCCGCAATCACGCTTCAGCATTCAGTCACTTCAGTCACTCAACAGAGAATTAAAGTGCTCTCAGCAGTGACATCACAAGGTCCCTGCTGCATTCCAAGTCAATTAGGCTTCATGTTAAGAGGTTCATGTTTGTCTAAATAAAAAGATTAAAAGCAGAAGAGTGCGGTTTGAGCAGGCCTGCGCTCTGTTTGCCTGGAATTATTTATTCATTTCATAGATCCAGTATGATATACAGGTCATGCAGTTCACCTATCAATTATTGATTGGGCACCTCGACTGCAAGAAGCTGTTCTGCTGTAAATGAATGTGCGGCAATCAATTTTTAAGCTTGGGGTGGTCAAGGCGAGAACCCCCCAAAAAAAAAAAAAAAAACTAAAGAAACATTACATGATTTACACAATGAAAAAATATGAATGCACTTAGAAGATGTTACAAGATAAATGCTTGTTCACAGTGATCACTAATGCACATTCCCTGCCCAATCAGCAAGTTTACCGTTCAGTTTTTCTTAAATCTATTCATCAGAATTACACCCCCATTCTTTAAACTACTCCCTCCCCTCAAAAAAAGAAAAAAAAAATCTAAGGAATAATAATTAATGTTTGGCCATGACACTGTGCAAGGGGTTCAAGGTGTGAAATCAGAATTTTTCCTCAAGATAAGGAGATCAAACTCTGATAACAATGGTGTTTGCCAGCCTTTGCAAATCCCTCTGCTTCACAAAGGGCTCATAACACATTGTGCTCTTGGCAGATTGAGTGGAAATCATGATCAGTCAAGCTGGGCAAATGTGAAATGAGTTTGATCGAAACCCCGTTTTTGGGCAGAGGGTCCTTGGTCCCTCAGTACCGGGAACAAGAGCAATGAATCTCCTGCTCAGTCAAGGTGAAAATTTGGGGTAAAAAAAAAAAAAAAAAAAAAGGGTCTCTAGGCAACCACTTACAAAGAAAGGTTGCACTGAGTTCAGATCAGGGACCAGCATCTTTGAGTACCCATCGATTCCTTGGGTCAATGCTATGACAACGTGAGCCAATTACCCGTGGAGGTCATGCTGACATTTGATGTAGCATTAGCGCTCATTGAATTTCTGATCATAAAATAAACTCGGCAAGACCCTATATTTCTCCATGGGGGTGTCTTCCCTTATCTGTGGAGGAGAAAATGCATTACGGCCTTTGCTCACGATCATTAGTATATAAGGTCTATTAGATAGGTAAGAAAAAAAGCCTGAAATTGCATTAGCAAGAAATTGGAGGCCTCTGTCCAATGCTGATATAATACCTTCAGGATCAAGCACAAATGAGCTCTATTAGAATGTGCTTAATGTGATCACAGTGAAGCGTGAAATCAGAAAAAAAATTAGGATGGCTGCTGAAAATAATTGCAAAGACTGCTGACAAAAAATAAATAAATCTTGAAGTGTGGTTTTGAATGAAGGAGATGAATCTTTGCCTGAAATGTAGAACTGCTGAACTGTGGAGTCTTCCAGCAGGTTACCTTCACTGCTGCTGAACCCTGACCATAGATCTAGTGATGGTTTATTGCTCTTTACGTTTGTATTTATAAGTCTGCCTTCCCACAGCATCTTCTGGTGAGAAAATACATTCACATTCTCATCAAAACTGAAGTGGGGGACTGTGGGCGGGAGCGCCATTCAATAATCCATGCTCAGACTGCATAAAGCCCCCTTCTCACCTTCAAGATTGAATACGCTGATTCATACAGATGTCAGAATCTGGCAAGTCATGGGGAACGTCTTGAAGGTGTCGTAGATGTAGTCATAAGAATACCTGAACTATCGCAACCAAGTTGTCGTCTCTTTTTTGTCGTGGCACGATTTTCAAAATGTTCAAAAAAATCGTGGCGCTTCGCAAGCTCGTCACGGATCGTCATATGTCATGGTGATGTTGTAGTGGTGTTCTATAAGTGTAGTGATGGTTCTTGAACATTCCAGTGCAATCCTATTGCGGGAAATGGCCACAATTGTGGAAGACGTAATGACGAGGTGCTACGAACACCCGCGACATAAACCGAAGCGAACATGAACCGACCGAGACAGACCTGCGATAAACAAAGATAAAGTGATGTCAGATGGCGGTTTTTGAACATTCCTATGTCCGTGGCCGTGACAGAATTTTGAGCTCAACAGACAAATTGTGACTCATTACAATTTATAGGTCTTAGTGCATCAGCACAAATTGGCAGAAAACTCCTGAAAGTGGGAACTAGGCTTTAATCTTCCCCAGTATTGTGTTCCAACCAGGTGTATTTGATGATTAGATTAGAGCAGCGCTTTAGCCAGCCGGTTAATCCAAGTGGTGAAATCAGCTGGCTGAGCTCATGGATGGAGGTAAAACATGGCAGGACTTTTGATTCTGAGCCCCGGACTGTGTACATCTGGACAGGAAGCATCATTGGAAACAAAAGGAGAAACTATGATATCTGCTGCACTGGATCAGAGGGCTTAAGCGCGCAAAAAAAATTTTTTGGGTGCACTTTATATTAGGAATTCATTAATTAAGATTACTTAATGCAGTTATAAGCCTTAACTAACAGTTCATTAACATTTAACCAACGTGTCTAGAAATAATTAACGTAAAGTGTTCATGTGAAGTAAGGTATTAATTTATACATTATAGAATAGTTTAATGGTATTACTTACAGGATGCTTAAAGGATGTTTTCAACTTGACAATAAGGGTAACAAATGGTTAATTGTAGTCACATGATTCTTATTCAGCGCTCTATTGCATGAAGTGTTAGTTAACTGTTAATGTTTATTACTCCATTAACTACATCTACTAATGCTAATTAATGTACCTTTATTGTTGAGTGTTGCAATGTTTTGTTTGTTGCTAAAAGGTGAGCTGCCTGCTATGAGGCTGGGCTGGTAGATGGGTATTTGTACACACTGTTTGATCAACCCCAACTTGCTGCAGCAGTGAACAATGTTAGAATTTCAATTTTTTTCTTGCGGATCAATTTCTTTGTTTCAAGAAAAAGCTATTGCCTTCTCCTCTACCCGATCCAAACAAATTTGTGAACTCTTGTTTGACCTGTGTTTGAATTATATGATTGTATTATTTCAGATGCTGGCTGTAGAACCGTGTGTCTACTACTAGTATAAATAATATATGAACTTATTTCAGTATAAAATAGATTGCTTACGGTGACACATTCAAACCATCACTTCCTCTTAGCTGTTGAATTGATTCCAAGGAGATTAGAGGAACAGATGGGCGATAAATTAAAAATAAAAACCTGAATAAAAGTGTGCACAAACATAACAAATACAGATGCTTCTGTTCATTTTCCTGGCGTGTTTTGGCTCCATTCCTCTCTGTTTATAGGCGGAAGAGTCACTACAAATCATTGCACAGTTATTCTGCATGACAACCTATGATAAAACATTCCTACTATGACAGGAGTGGTCTCTCCCAGGATGACAATAGCACGAGCCACACAGGGTACAAGGAGTCACTGAATGGTTTAATGAGTATGAAAATGATCCTAAGCGTATGCCACTGCCTTCACAGCCACCAGATCTCAAATAAACTGAAAACACAGGAGATTCTGAAACAACATATTAGACAGTGCTCTCTATCACTATCATCAGAACACATAATAAGGAGACATCACTTGGAAGAGAGATACTCCATCCCTCCAGTAAAGTTTTATGCTCGTAGACTCTTTGTCAAGGCACATAATAGCTGACCTGGTACCGTTATACAAAGACCTTGCAAAAATTAGTGATGCGAGGGCTTAGCGAAGCAATTTTGACCCAGGAACTTTAGCAAAGTGAGGGACTCACAAAAGCCTTCGCTCACTATTCGCAAGAGCGTCCCTTTTTGCGAAAGTAAATACACTTAGTACTACATGAGATACCGACGCCTGGCTACGGCCCATTAGATCCTCGCATGTGTACAGGAAATGGCCCTTGAAATAAAACTGAACAGCACGCGACACCTGCAAATACACGGCAATAGCAATGGACCTTCTTGCTGGACTTTCCAGATCATCCTTAAGAAGTTCAGTCAATTTAAGGACGACGTGTCTTGGGAACCGAAATCGTTTTAGAAACTTTGTGTCATTCAGAGACTCTATCAGGTTGATCCTATCGGGGGATACCCCTTTTTTGGCTGAAAAGACACAAGCTTCCTCTTCCAGCTCGAGAAACAATGCCATTCTGTAAGCCTCTCCACACTTTGCGAGCAATCAGGAGCTCCCGCTAAAAACGACCAGTTCATGAAGGGATAGCGATCTGTTTGCAATTGCCCAAATTTAGCTAGGGCTTTGTGAAATCATGCAAAAATCTAGCGGGGGCTTGGCGATGTGATTGCGATTTACCAATATCAGCGATCTCTTTGCGACCTGCGGGTGATGCGTGGTCTTTGTGAATTTGGCTACAAAATTAGCGATGAGAGGACTTTGTGTGCTCGCAAAATTGACAAGGTCTTTGTGGAACCGGTCCCAGGGCCAGTTTTGGAGGCCCAACACCTTAATTTGACAGTCTCTGTTCTACATTAATTTGTCCCCAACCTGTAGGTTCTGCAGCTGAATGGATCACGAGGGAATGACTCAAAAACTGCATCTGTATCTAAAGAGAAGCTTTGAACAAATCATAGGGTGCTGCACCTTTTTGTAACAAAGAATAATTTTGACTGCATTCTGAGTGGTAAATTCACAGGGCTGCCAGCAGTGACTCATTTGCTGCGTCCATGATGTGGCAGCTCCTTCAAACTTCACCTGTTCCTGTTGCAAGAACTGAGCTCTAATGACTATTTTTGTGAAATGGTGTACTGCATTGCAGGTATGCACATTGTAAGAACTGAACTGTTGGATTTATGCAATTATGCAACACAATAATGTCATGTCCTACTGAGTAACATCTTTGTAATTTGAATTCTTTATAGGGGTTAGAATTTTAGAAGTTATGGATAGTTACTCTGCAGTATTTAGAAGAATGAGATGTCACATTATTTTAAAATGCCCCAATGCTGAATTTGTGTCATTGTAGGGAGAATTGCCACTGCTGTATGGGTGTAGGCTGCGGGGGGGGGGGCATGTGAAATGGCAGGGAGAGACATTTCTCAGAATGCACAAAAATTACCATAATTGTATGGTAACATCTCATAGCTGAGATTGAACCCATTTTGAGATCTTTGTAAGGAATGGTATCGGGCAGTGCCTCAGGAGGGCCTATTGTTGGGCTTTCATATTTGATCAATGAAATTTGCTTTGAGGTACTTTTTTCCAAGGGGATGGACCACCGGATCTTCTCTCTTAGGCTGGATTTAAGGATAGAAAAAAAAAACTGACCTCATAACATTCTCAGTCCCAAAACCCTCCCATACAAACAGGCAGGAAACTGATGTTCACTTCCTCCAGAGCTTTCATTCAGATTGCAGTATTGTCAATCACTTATGCAGCATTTTTCAATGCGGTTGCATATTCCTTCCTGGGTGGGAATCTGCCATGAATATAAATGACTGAGCGAAAAGTAAAGTTCCTGACTGCAGCTAAGGGTGTAAAGGAGGTACACGTTTTCACCCACATCTTCAAATCCCTTCATTTTTCTTTCTTTCACTTTTAACTTTTTCCCCCTTGTTTTTACAGTTTATCTCTCAAGCTGCATTTTGAAAAGAGCTGGGAAGATATGGAAAATGCAAATGATGAGAAACCATTTATCATCCATAAGCCTGTTTTAAATATAAATGAAAACAGAAGGTAATTCTTCCCTGTCACCTTTTTTTTTTAACATACCCTCATTCCAAATGAGATTTTTCGTGCTTTCTCCACTTGAGGTTGTTTTATACCAGTGATATTAAAATCAGCCCTTTAAAGCCATCAGCACGTCTATAAAATACTTTTGTCAAATGGCTATCACCGACTGGCCAATGGCAACTATCAATTTCAATCCTGGGTGGACACTCACTAGCAAGTCTTTTTGAATTGAAGTACATGCCTGATTAGGTACTTTGCAAATTGCAATTGCGATTTTACAAAACATTCGTTAAGGTGTAAATTCTCACCAAAGAAAGCATGCTTAAGTAACTTCTGCCACATTCAGTGTTAGCATGTTCACAAATTAAGGAACCAAAAAATGTAGCGTCGTCTCTGACATTGGGGATGTGACTTATGCAGTGCTTTACGACACAGAGTTTTATGAGGTCAAAAATTCCCCTGGAAGTTTTACTGTTGTGTTCTGTTGGAATCAACTTTATTGATCAGTAAAAAAAAAAAAAAAAACTACAAAATACATTTTAGAACATGGTTCTGAAATATTTGGTGTAGTTGCCAGTAAGTTAGGAACCCTTAGAAAATATCAAGCTTATAAAACATTGCTTGAGTTTGTTTTTTTTGTTTTTTTGAGGCTGTGGGGTCCTGTTCCCAAAATCACAATCCTCGAGTCTGAGAACTGCTGGTTTTCCACCCTCCTGTACCTGGGAGTCTGGTGTGATGACAGTTTAGCCAATCAGATTCAATAATCATTCACTTAATCTCCTGGAAGGAAGGAAAATCAGGGCTGGATTTGGGGGCCAGATTTTTGGGATCCCAACTCCAGGTTCTGCAAAGACCTAGAACAGATTGAGGGTTAAGCACATTTTTACACAGATCAGGAAGTGACAGATGAACAAATAAAGAGTTTGTTTCCAAAACGCTATATACCCATTTTACTCATTTTGAGCTTTTTCTGTGTTGGCACAACTGCATCTTATAGAAATACATAAACTCTGACCATGAAAAAATACACCTAATAGTATGAATTTTTTAAAATGTATTTTGCACCATGTGTAAGAAGCACAGGGCTTTCACTCCAGGGTATTATCTCAATTTTTGTCATTTTGGCACTTATTGGATTTCGGAAATAAACTCTTCAAATATGGCTGTCCAGAGTGCCAGCGAGAAAACTTTCGGAGGGAATTAATTTAGCATCAGGACTGCCATTTCACGACTCACTGGCCTTTTCCTCCACAAAAGCAATGACCAGAAGCTTCCGTATGCTTGTCTTATCCAGGTTATCTAAAAGCCAGTGCAGACAGCCTGCCTGCTGAACAATAATGGGATATGAAACTTTTTAAATAAATATTCATAAATGCAATAAATATTCATGTGTCCACACTATCCCCCGAGGCAAATGCCAAAGGTGTTTGCTGGGCTGTTGCAGTTTTATCAGTGAGTGAGAGATCAATACCGATATACAGTGCTGGGCCAAAAACAGTGTTCATTGCCCTTGCCTGTGATATGTGTGTGTGTGTATGTATGAGTGCATTTATGTCTTTGTATAAGTGATTGTGTTCTGTGTGTTTTTTGTTAAATTTTACTTCTAGTGAATAATTCATTAATTCTGATTTATTACTTGTCAATAAGAACTTCTTCAGCATGCTCCATTTATTCTAATGTGCTGAGATATTCAATATTTAAAACGATTCATTTGAGTTATATCATTATTATACTGTGTGGCTGACCTATGGGTCATCATCAATAAATGAGTTGCATATCTTTGCAATAAACGTTGCGTTTATGGAATGTGTGGTTTCATCGTAATGTATTCTCATTTGAGATCTAATGCAAATTAACTTCTGTGGAAGAGAAACAGATAAATGAGTTGAAATGCTATTAGTTACGCTGAATCCCAGTAATATTTGGTAGAATATCTCGGGGCAGGATAGTTGTGCTGCGATCAGAACTGGTGCTTCATAGCAAGGAGGGCGGGGCTTGAATCTGACCTTGGGCCTCTGTGGGTGGAGTTTGCACATTTTTATCGCATTCATGTGAGTTCCCCCATGACATTCTAGTTTCCTCCCAAAGGTCACATGTGAAGGTAATTGAACACCATGAATTGCCCATAGATATGAGTGTGTGAAGTAGTGTTTGCGTTAGTGCCCTATGAAAGACTACTGAACTGTCCAGGCCTCGTTCCTGCATCTCACCCATTGCATGCTGGGATAGGATCCAGATCCCCCTGCCACCCTGACAAGGGTAATTTGGATTTGATGACTGATAAACAGTGTGGTTTAGGGATTAGAATCCCTGCCCCTACAGTAGGGTGGTTCAGAACTTCATGGTATTAACCAAGGCACCTCCTTATTTTGTTTGTTTTACAAAACTATGTAATTATGCCAAAAATCTTAGTGATATGGTTCATAGAAAGCAGTGCTCATGGGGTCATCTATATCCAGGGTTTCCTCCAGGATTTTTTGAAACTGTGGCAGAGGGCTTCAGCGTCGGGTCAAAACTCAGTATCATCAGGTGTGGCCAGTTTTCATTAATCAGCACGTAGGAGATGTAATAATTGAAGTCTATGTGCACGGAGGTTTATCCATTTCACATGCGTCAGGGTGGATTTCACCACTAGTAACATGGAAATCAATTATGACTCTGGACTTCTCACGCTTTTCTTTACTCAGGGGTTGAAAACAACGGAATTGCATAAAAACAATTCAATGGTCTTATTTCATTTAAACAATTTGAACGATCATGAAACACATGCATTGTGGTTGTTGCTGTCTTTTTGAAATTTGTGTTGTTTAAATCAGAAGTGAATGACCCACTTCTGTTTATGATATGTTAAAACAGTAGTAAATGATCTAGTTTTAGTTGAATACAGCTCTTTGTGTTATTTGTTGGATGGAATAATATATGCACTCGAAAGTTTGCAGGTTCTCTAATACGGCACAATGATAGCAAATAGCTTGCGAAATTGACCCATCATGAGCACTGCCTTTAAGTTCATATATCAACTTGAAATTGTGCACGTTAGATTAAAGTGATAATTGGAACATTTTGAAAAGGTACCTTGACTTTTACTGTATACAAAAAAATTTTGGCACATTATTGGGCCACCCTACCTTACAGGCACCTAGGCCATACCAATGTGTGTCCCCTTCACATCAAACAGGATGACGCTTCAGCACCATGGACAGCACCAGTGAGATGTGCTACATTTTCAGCACCATCGATCCCCACTCTAGCCTGGACAGCTCCCTGAGCCTTTATTATTCAATCTGGCAGCTGCTTACTGTTGGCCAGTGGGAGGAGCTGCAGCCCATTCTGTGATTCCGCTGCTTGAGTAGAAGATGGGCCTCCATGCCTCCGTCAAGGTGTTTTTTGACTCCTGGAAAAACCTCCTCATGGCTACTGTGACTGCTTTTGGTAATGTCAAAACGGGGAAAATATTCATTGCAATGTGAGGGGAAAGTAACCAAATAAGACATGTCAATCATGAGGCCACTGAATGTCATGAATATAGCGTGCTCTCAGTGGCTTGTTTGCCTGTTTGCATTGTACAATAAAGTAAATTCTCTGTCATTTATGATATTTGAGGCAACGCAGAAGAAATGCTTTCAATAACCACATGAAGGGTCTTAAATGTTGCCATTGCGATGTCACTCACCAATGCTTGTCTCTTGACAAATTTATATGATGTTGATCACGTGATAGATTCTGTTGAATGAGGTTCTGAGTGAAATCTAAATTGCCTCTACTGTGAGTCAACGGAGCTTATCAATTTCATAGAGCACCACACTTTCCAAATTATCAGGAATGTCCACATCCGCACAAATCTAAAACTCCCAAATGTCTCCTGGTCCACCTAATATAGCAGTTACGTCAGCCCACACCTTCCTGCATCTTCCACTATATTCTCACTCAGGATAAACAGACTGACGGCCTGCAGGGTGGAACCGTTGTTTGACAGAAAAGGGCAGCGTTAAGCTCATTTTTATGAATTCAATTCAATGAAATCTTGATCTCGTTGGAGCTGAGGTGCTGTGCTTTGGTCTGGGAGAGAGTGAGAGAGAGAGAGAGAAAGAGAGAGAGATGGGGAAAGGGAGGGAGGGTGAGGGGTTGGGAATGTGGGGGGAAGTGAGGTGGTATTTAGATAGATAGATAGATTCTTTATATATCCCCATAGGAAAATTATTGTATCCAGCAGCTGATATACATAACAATAACAATAAAAGTACATAAAAAACCACATAAGAACCACATAAAAACATAATCATCTACAGACACAGATTCACAGTCCTAAGCGTCTCAGTCCTGACAGACTCCAGCGGCAGAGTCAGCCTACTGTCATTTTATCTCCATCCCCCGTATCACTCGCTCCATTCCTTCATCACCCTGCATCTTTCACTTCCCCACCACTGCACCACACCTCCAGTGACATTATGTTGGTAACTCTTCCCTGAGTGCTCACTTTGATTTTCTGCACAGTCATCCGGGAGCAATGCGAAGCCGAATAAAAGCGGTATTTGGCTCACCTGTCACAGCTGTTGTTAAGAGCTGACGGCTCCATCCTGTGCCCGGGCTACAGCTGCGTGATTCTGCCTGGGCTCTGAGCTCTGAGCCGGCCCTAGCCGAGTGTGTGGAGACCAGAATAAAGAGTCTACAGGGGTCTGATAAAATTTTAAAATTGTTTTTACGTTATCTGCTTGTTCTTTCACATCAATTGTCTAATTACTTCATTTAAGAAGAGCAGAACACATTGATGGACTTGTCAGTCAGCCATCAGTGCCTGATTTTTTGGGGAGATACAGTGTATGTATTTTCAATGGAGGGAAATTTGAGTGCTCAGAGGTAACCCTCACAAACTCGGGGAGAACCTGCAAACCTCACACTGAGGCTCCTGGGCGGGATTCAAACCCACAACCTTCTTGCTGTGAGGCAGCAGAGCTTCCCACCAGACTAACATATAACCTGTTCGGGACACATTAGCGCTAACGTAAAAATCTTTGCGCAAGCTATTGAACCATCATTTCCTTACAGTGACTGCCATGACGAGAGGACATTACCTAAGCCAAGCTGCCATTTGATTACAATATACATACTGTGTCTGAAAATAAATTACAACATCTATTTTGGCTGAGAATTAATGTTCATTAATTTTTTGAGGATTTTAGCCTCAGATGGTCATAAAATGCAGGGAACCTTTACTACTGCTCACAATGTTTTGTAACTAAGTATATAAAATAACACCTTTTAATAATTTTTCTTTCTTTTTTTTTTTTTTGCATAATTAGCATTTTAAGCAACTGATAAAGCACTCTCAAGAAAGTTACTTTACCGTTGAGTAACAAGTCTTTTCATTCTATTTTCTCGACGAAAGTTCCTCATTTCAATACTCATTTTCAGCCGCAGGGTGTTCTCAACATGTTCTTAATTGAGCCTCAATGTTCTTGTGAAAAAGGTTCTTATAAAAAGCAAGTGTGATGTAGAAGGCAGGCGGATCAGTGAGGAATCAAAACCTTTTCAGAAGGACAGAGGGAACTTTGTAGTTTTTGTCTTTCCTCAGTTCTTGAAAAAGCCAACAGTTCAATCAAATATTTTTCTCCTTGAGCATTCAAGTAAGCGAATTTCTATATTTTTGCAGCTCTGATCCTGTTCATGTCACTCAAGCATTTGTTAAATAAGTGGCAGCCCTGTTTCGTCTTTGTTTAGCTGTGACCTTTTTTGTGCTTAAGGGTTTGACGTGATGAGACTGAAATATACACGCGGTGCAGTGTACAGCACTACAGCACTCCAGGACACCACTCTGTTCCTTTTCACTGAAGGTAGGGCATTTGTCACAAACCCCTCAATGTGTTTCCAAATTCTGACTAATCACTGCTGCTTTTGAGAGGGGATTGGAATCTTTATGAGCAGGTCAACCTGGAGATAATGACTGTCCACATATATATGACATCACTGGCTGGTTGAAGTTCACCAAAACTCATGAACTCAAAAATAACTCGTGTTCACAAGCAACGTGCTAATACTCAACATGTGAAGAATTCACATGTGAAATATAAAAATAACCCCACTTACTGCAAAAGATAAGAGAAGAAAATGGTAGCCAACGCTGCATGAATTTGCATATTTTGAATAGCATACGGCATAAATTTGCTAATTTTGTTTCACAAGTGAATCTGAAGTTTTAGAAAACAATTATGAAAGTTTTGAGTCCATGATGTATTAAAATAATAATAAAAAAATGCTATATATAACTGTATATAACCTATTCTCTGTCCATATATGAAAGTTCTCATTCTCATGTGAAAAATGCTAATTATATGCAATAATGCTCAACTAATTTGCGAGATTTCTTTCCATTGTTTCATGAGACATCACTGACTGAGGCTTGACTGACTCCATCTTAAATTTATTGCAAAACCTACAAAGAAACAACAGAAGGGCCCATAAAAAATGACAATTTTCTGCCTTTTTTTGTACGTGAAAGAAAACCTTTTTACATCCATAAAACATTTTATGATCTATGCAGCTCTGCTCACTATTAATACCTCTGAGAAAAACTTAATTTAATGAAAGTAATATGAGAAATTCAGAATATGGAGTCTTTTTAAATAGTGTTTTTATTACAGAAAGCAGAGGACAGAAAATGAAGTCAATCACATTTAAACTTATCCAAGCATATACATTCATTGCAGCCGCCGGACGAAGTGGGTCAGCTACTATGGATTCATGCTTGTCGTCTCCGATGGTGGCGCCTCGTCTGCGTCCGTAGACACTTCCTTGTGGACGCTGTACAGGGTGTAATTTTTGACCAATTTCTTTCATATTTGGTATGGACATGTGTTATACTTCAGTTATGACACCTATCGATTTTGGTTGCCATGGCGACAGTATTGGCCGACTACTGCGCAAATTTGTGCTGAAACAGAGGTTTCCTTGTGGATGCAGTGCAGGCTGGAGAAGCGGGCTTGCGGGGGCAACACCCATGCGGTCGCGGGCGACCAGACTGTCTAGTTTTGATATTTTCTTTTAGATGAGACAACCAATCAAATGCAATTATCACGATGAAAGACTCCAACCTTTTTTTATCGCACAATTATCTTTGATGCTGACGAGACAAAACAGTTTTTCCCAAAGCATGGTGCTTTTGTAAAGTTTGACCAATAAAATCCGAATGAGTAGGATCAAAAAATGCAGTGTACTCCATTTCTCTATGGCTAGCCTGTGGATCAATTATTATCTGACCTCGAAGCAAAATCACGTTATTTCTTAGCAATATGCCCTGTGTGCTGTGTGACATACAACTTTATCTCTCCTTCAGAAAATGCTTGTCATGGAGGTGAGTTCCTATAAGGTCCCTTCTTCATAGGAGGAATTGCAGCTCCTGACTTAATCAATAACTCCTGTGCCAAAAGGCACGGTACATTTTATTTCAGTCATTGAGACACCCATTAAAACACATGAAAACTGGAGACAGAGTCTACTTACCGAGTCCATAAATTCCTATGGGGGTAGTACAGTGGCACAGGGAGCCAATTCATGTCGGCTGCCCTGTTTGCCTATAGGGCTTTTTATAGCAGAGCATGGACATTTAGAGCTTATTGGCAGGTGGCTATGCACACTGAATACCTAAATATGAAGGAATGAAAGGGAACAAAAAGTATGACTCAGAAAAAATAGTCTCAGGAGAGTAAATATTTTTGTGAGCGAATGAATGTGAATGAATATTGCATTTATAGCGTGCCTTCTCATAGACACCCAAGCACTTTACAGTCATATGGGGTAATTTTATCTCACCACCCCCCACCAATATATAGCACCCACTTAGATGATGCTACGGCCATTCTGCACCAGAACAGTCACCACACATCATCTTAGGGTCGAGAGGGGTAGGACAAAAGAGGTTTTAGAATTAAAAGTACTGTTCAAAGTAACTATAATTTTACTTGAGACATTGTTTTGAATAGATTTCCAGACTTCAGAGAGGATAGCAGATTGGGGTCAGTTGGTGCCGTCCATGGTTCAACGTCGAGAGTCAAGCATTTAAACTGAAGTGTTGGCCCCACATCTCTCCTCTCCAAGCAGCTTCAATAAAATAATTCTGAACCATGACCATAAATCTATGGTTCAGTGGTTTAAAATGGTCTGTAATAGTTGAACCGATTGTATATCAGGGAAGAAGAGCAATAATGGTCATGACAGGAAATAAGAATAATTCCTAGTTTCCTTCAAAATAATAGCTAAAACTTTAAAAACACTATTAGCAGACATTCTGTAAACAATAGCTGTATGGATCAGATGTAAGGATTTGGCAGGGAAGACGCAAGGCGCGAGATAAAAATTCACAATAAATATTTATTTGCAAAATACTATGAAAATAACAGGGCACGAGGGCTGACAAAAAAAATGACACCCAAAGGGCTGAAATAGGGAACAGAGGTACGCTACACAGAGCAGATAAACTAAGGATGATACGAAAATAAGGGAGCCAAGACTTGGCAAAACTCTAGGCAGTGCTAGGATAAATACTTACAGGTAAGTGAGCACTCATGAAGACAACGTGGTAAACAACAGGCTCTGTCTGCAGCCTTCCCCTAGCCTCTCCCAGATATAGGCAAGGGGGCGGGATAACAGGAATGAGGAACACCTGGGCTGCACACGAGGAGAAAAGCACATGATAACAAGACATGGGGAAACACAATGGAAACGCAGACTCAGACAATGACCAAGCAATTAAACAATGACAAGCTCATTAAGAGTAATGAGCGTGTTCAGCATAGGAGTACCAATACAAGATTAAGAGAAAGCAGAGAAGTGAAACTGAACAGAATGGTACAGAGATCTGAAAATAGCAAACGTATGAACTCAACCAGTCAATGCCCTAAGTAATTTAGTAGTGATTAGTAAGTACCTATCTAGTAAAACACCATCCTGTGCATTGTTGGTAATGGGGTTAGTAATTAGTACTAATAAAAATCAATCAGTCACTCAAGCTTAGAGCAGGCCCGAATTTAGAACAGCTGTGAAGGAAGTGCGGAAAAACCAAATGCCACTCCCGAATGCAGTGATGAAGCCAGAGACTAGGAGATGACAAAAACAGGAAATGGAACGTGGACTTGGAGAGGTGGAGTCAGGCTGGCAGACCGGGGAGAGAACACTGGAAAAAATAAACACACATTACTAGGGCAAGGCAAAACATAAACATGACATGGCAGAGCGCAACATCACATGCAACTTCCTGTCCATGAGACCTATAAATGTCAGCCCAGTCTTAAAGACCCAAAGCCCTGGATATCTCATTTTTCCTGTCATTGAATTAAAATAAAATTGCTGGAACTTTTCAACCCCATATCCTCTCAGCATAAATCCCCAAACTTTCTTTCTTGAAGGGACTAAATTGTTCTGTTCAATAGAGAAATTGTTGTTTGAACTGTTCCAGTTTCCTGTCCCGGCCAATGCAGCTGTTAGTAGAACTATTGATTCAGATTTATCTTTTCAGAGCCACTTGAACAATGTTGCAAGGTCATGATCACAAATCTGGATGATGAATTACTGAACTAGTTTAGCTGGGCTTTATTTGGCCAACTTTATTTTACACTGATACAACCTTGAAACTTCTCCATATTGTACCGAGTGTTAGTGTGCATATCAGTCCAGGGCTCACATATCACATTACTTCTTTAGTTCTCCGGAAGTTTACATTTAGAACTGACTTTAAATTTCTACCCCTGCCTTTTAAGACATGAAAGGATTTGATGACAGAATGTCTAAAAGAACAACTTATTCTCCAATCTCCTTCAAGATTACCTTGCTGAAAAGGTGCTGGCTATATGGAAATTCTACATTCAAATACGGTTTTGTAAAAGCCTTCACTAAAAGAACTCTTTTCTTGCAGATGAATGAAGTACATTGAAATTCAAATGTATTGCTATAAGATTGTGAGCTTAACAAGCACCTGTGCCGCAGTGGAATAATTCCCCCTTCAGGCACGCTCCCTGTCTGTAAGTGCAGGCTCAAAATGCACCTCATTTGTCATAGAGGCCTGTGAAGGGAGAGGCCAGGACCATAGATTTATTACATCAGCTTTGTGAGCTTATTTGTTACCTGCCACTATAGAGCATCAGCTGGTATTTTTTCTGCTTTGTGAGTCTGTCTGTATGTGTGTGTATGTGTGTGTTCACGTTTTTGTTACCTATTGAGGACCTTTTCCAGTATAAACACTGACCTTGTCGGGACCAGTAGTCCTAATGGGGGACCAAAGCCTGGTCCTAATACGGCAAAATGTTGTTTTTGAGGTTATGGTTGAGGTTAGGGGTCAGGTGTGAATTGAGGTTTTATTAAGGTTAAGGTCAGGTATGATATGGTTAAGGTTAGGGTTAGGGGTAGGGTTAGGGTTAGGGTTAGGCTGTCCATAATGAATAGAAGTCAATGTAATGTTCTAACAAGGATACCTGCGCGGACTTGTCTGTGTGTGTGTGTGTGTGTGTGTGTGTGTGTGTCAATCGTCAAGACACAGTCACAAAACTTGACAAGTGTCGTTGAGATCACAATTTTTTCTTAGTTCATCTCTCCCCCCACCAGAAAGAACAGACACCTTTCTTTTCTTTCTTCTTAGTTAAAATTGTCATAACAAGAACTACAAAATGTTATCTCTCTGAGGGAGGGAAATAGTAAGAACTACAGAGCACTCGGTAGAGGGCATACCTCCCGCCATATACCTGTTCTTCTGGTTTCAGAATATGTTCCGGATCACTTCCAAAATTAAATCAACTCTTTCTTGGCCTACCACCTATCATCCTGCCAAATTTCGTGCCAAACCGTTGGACTTTTGGATAACTTTTTGAGTTATCCTGTAAACAGACAAACAAACAAAAAAAAAAAAAAATGGGTGAAAACATAACCTACTTGGCTGAGGTAACAAAACATTGCATGAACATAAACCTTATAGGGACTAATAAGAGGAGAAGTTAGCGCACAGAAAGAGCAAAACATTGGATTAAACATGAGCATTAGCGATAATTAATAGGGAAAATATATTCATCGGACTGATTAACCACCAGATATACGACCATGCATGCATACATTGTCAGATGGAGGCTCAACAGCTAATTGGAGGAACAGGGACCAGGACAAAATGATATCATATTTACATGCTGCGGAGGGAAGAAGAGAGTTGTGCAAAAAAAATAGAGATAATGATACAACCCCAATTCCGAAATAGTTGGGACAAAGTGTAAATTGTGAATAAAATCAAAACGCAATGACTTTCAAATCACGCCAGCCAGTATTTTATTCACAATAGATAGCAGAGATAACGTAGCAAATGTTGAAACTGAGACATTTTACAATTTTATCCACAAAATGAATCATTTCAAATTTGATGGCTGCTACAGGTCTCAAAAAAGTTGGGACAGGGGCCTGTTTACCATGGTGTAGCATCCCCTCTTCTTTTTAACACAGAGTGGAGGCGTCTGGGCTTTGAAGAGACAAGTTTCTTGAGTTTAGCCATTAGAATTTGATCCCACTCTTGTTTAATACAGCTGCTGGAGAGTTTTGGGTCTCCTTTGACGAGCTTTTCGTTTAATTATGCACCAAATGTTCTCAATCGGTGAAAGATCAGGACTGCAGGCAGGCCAGTTCAGCACATGGACTCTTTTACTACGAAGCCATGCTGTTGTAATAGCTGCAGTATGTGGTTTTGCATTGTCCTGCTGAAATACACAAGGCCTTCCCTGGAATAGATGTCATCTGGAGGAGAGCATATGTTGCTCCAAAACCTTTACATACCTTTCAGCATTCATGGTGCTTTTTAAAACATGCAAGTGTCCCACACCATATGCACTAATGCATCCCCATACCATCAGAGATGCTGGCTTTTGAACTGAATGCTGATAATAGGAGGGGTGGTCTTTCTCCTCTTTAGCCCGGAGGACACAACGCCCATGATTTCCCACAAGAATGTCAGATTTGGACTTGTCTGACCACAGGACACTTTGCCACTTTGCTACAGTCCATTTTGAATGAGCCTTGGCCCACAGAACACGCCGGCGCTTCTGGATCATGCTCAACAATGGCTTCGTTTTTGCATGATTGAGTTTTAGGTGGCATCTGTGGATGGCACGGCAGACTGTGTTTACAGACAGTGGTTTCTTGAAGTATTCCTGGGCCCATTTAGTAATGTCAATGACAGTATCATGCCGGTGAGTGATGCAGTGGCGTCTGAGGGCCCGAAGATCACGGGCATCCAGTAAAGGTCTTCGGCCTTGTCCCTTACACACAGAGATTTTTCCAGTTTCTTTGAATCTTTTGATGATGTTATGCATTGTTGATGATGAGACCTTCAAAGCCTTTGCAATTTGATGTTGAGGAACATTGTTTTTAAAGTATTCCACAATTATTTTACGCAAGCCTTCACAGGTTGGAGAGGCTCTGTCCATGTTTACGTCTGAGAGACTCAGCCTCTCTAAGACATCCCTTTTATAGCCAATCATGTTACACACCTGATGCCAGTTAACTTAATTACTTGCTAAATGTTCTTTCAGCTGATATTGCCCATGTCCCAACTTTTTTGAGACCTGTTGCAGGCAGAAAATTTGAAATAAGCTAATTTTGTGGATAAAAATGTAAAATGTCTCAGTTTCAACATTTGAAATGTTATCTGTGTTCTATTGTAAATAACATATTGGCTCATGTGATCTGAAAGTCATTGCATTTTGATTTTATTCACAATTTACACTTCGTCCCAACTATTTCAGAATTGGGGTTGTACTAATAATAACTAATAACCATTGTAATAATAATGGGGACTTTGAAGGGGGATCAGAAGACAATGGGGGAGATACATTTTTGAATCGTGGTGATAAAGTAAGAATATATCAGGAGAATATATACTATTCAAAAAAAGTAGGGGATATTGGATTTACAAGTACCATGAAATGCAGATCATGAGGTCAGGAAGGAAACAAATGACATAAAAACATTAAGGAAACATTTGTCAATTTATTCGAAACCCTGTGTACAGTCAGTAAAGGACAGATTCTCCAGAATAAGGGTCGACACAAACACAGGGTCACACAGCAAATTTACCACCGTTGTGAAACAGAGTCAGTAGCGGGTAAAACCCCCTCGGTTGGCTAGACAAGCTCGAATTCGGCGTGGCATACTCCTAACGAGATGTCCCAGGTCATTTTGGGGAACGTTATTCCATTCCTGTTGCAATGCTGCAGCAAGTTCTTGGACATTGGCAGGAGGTTGTTGACGTTGGCGTACCCGCTGTCCAAGCATGTCCCAGACATGCTCGATGTGGGAAAGGTCCGGACTGAGTGCTGGCCATGGTAATGTGGTGATATTCTGCTGCTGGAGGTAATCTGTAACGATCCTGGCCCTATGACATCTGGCATTGTCATCTTGGAAAATGAAACGGCGGCCATAACGACGTGCAAACGGCACAACATGGGGTGCCAAGATGTTGTCCCGTTAGTACTGCCCTGTGACACGTCCAGCAACAAAATGCAAGTCTGTTCTGCCGGCAGCAGTGATGCCTCCCCACACCATTACAGATCCACCCCCATACGAATCATGTCTAATGACGTTAACGTCATGGAAACGTTCGTTACGTCGGGCGCCAAACCCTCCCGCGCCTGTCAAGGAAGTCCACAGTGAACCTCAACTCATCTGAGAACATTACGTTGTTCCATCGGCGATTATCCCAGCATTGATGATGACGACACCATTGAGTCTGGCCCTAATGTGACGATCCCTCAAACAGGGAATGACACGAGGACGTCGGGCGTGTAAGTGAAATCTGTGCAGACGATTCCTGATGGTCTGGCCACTCACTACCAAGCCAGTATCCCTTTGAAGTTGAGACCTTATCTGATTTGCTGTTACCATACGATTTCTCAAGACAATAGTGCGGATGAATCTGTCCTGAGCCTGAGTTGTTGCCCTTGGTCGACCGGATCGTGGTCTATCCTGAACAGACCCTGTAGCACGATGTCTGGACCATAATCTGCTGATGACAGACTGGGAAACATTCATTGCCCTTGCCACAACGACCTGTCTTGTGCCAACCTGTAGCATGCCAAGGGCACGTAACCTCTCCTCCTGTGTTAGGCGGCGATGGTCTCTGTTTAATTAACGACTTCAACCACTGATAATCTGATGCTTTCTCTTCAAAATCTTCCTTTACAGTGGCTCTAACCTTCCAATTCAGAGTCGCAAATTTGTGGCACAACCCCTTGATCATCAATAGCATCCCGTGCAGATCGTGAGAGTGTCATTGATGTGTTTGGGTGATGAATTTCTTTGGAAATGCTTCCTCAGTAAGGAACTATACAACATGGTTTCGTATCCCTTTGTATATGTGAAAATTTTGATCTCAAAATAAAATATCCCCTACTTTTTTTTTTTGAATAATATATGTGCATGGCGGTCAGGGTGAATGTTGTGCCTCGCTGAAGAATCAGGTCAGCAAACTCTTTTGGGTGTTTCAAGTCACGGCTGAAGACTCATTTTCTCTGTAAATGCTGTGGTCCCTGAGCTGTACACTCTGTTCATCTGTTATGAGGGTTGTAATTGCTTTCTTTGTGTTTGTGCTACTTTCTCATATTGTAATGCTTGTGTTGGATCTTCTGTTGCTCTTTTAACCTCTTATCTCTGTGAAAAGCACTTTGTAACCTCAATTTTGGAAGGTGCTATATAAACAAAACTTTACTAACTTACTTGTTATTATGTGCACGTCCGAATCTGTATTTGCACCAGTATGTAGGAGTGGTGCGTCAGATCGGGGGAAACTTTGAAAGGAATTAATGAGATTCCAGATTTTTAAAAAGCATTCTGATGGATTTTTAAAGAGGCAGTCATTTTTTTTGTGCAATGTGTGTTCTGTAATTAGTTGAGTCTATAATTTAGTCTATAATTGAGTTTTCCCATTTATAAGTATTGTATGTATGACTAATTTTGAGCCATATATTGTGGGACGAGGGTTATTAGATCTCTGAGAAGACAGAGGTGTGGGGATAGTAGGACAGTGCAGTCTTGAACCAAGGATATGGTGTGCGTGATGCTTTCCGAGAATTTACGTATTGATGGGCAGTGCCATATTGCATGGGTACTGGACTCCGTGGTTTTGAGTGGGAAATGAAAATATAGTATATGTCAGAGGTATTGAAGTCCATTTTGTGCATTGTATTTCGAGAAACATGTGCTCTGTTTGTTACTTTGTATTGTATTTAGTGTACATTTGAAGATGCAGTCATTTTAGAATGTGTCGGAGCGGATTTGCTGAGAGCACACTGTAGGCTGAGTGCGAAGGTGGATGTCATCTGAGCGAGGGCACCGAAAATAAGGAGATAGGAAGAGTGACCACTGCAATCCCATTGCAAGATGGTCTCTAGATTACCTTTTACTGCCTCTCAAGTTCAATGAATATGCTGTATGTACCATAAGTATGCATTTGGTGGCCACTCAGGGTACATGTGATAGTTTTTCTGCTGAAGGTAACTACAAGGTAAAGAGGTGGAATCATCGAGAGTCAAGAGGAAAACAAGCAAACAAACAAAAAATAAAACCAACTTTAGAAAGTTAAATGAACAGCAGCAGAGGGTATGAAAGGCCAACAGTAACCTCACCTTTCCACTACTTTTTTTTTGTCAGCATGATTAACAATCAAATAGTTCATTTGTTGAATAATCTAAGCCAATATTAAGTCTACAGTGATTGAAAAATGTTAATAAAAAAAGTGAATGCCCATTTGCCACATTTTTATGATGGATGTGTTTCAATTCAATTCAATAACTTTATTTATCCCCTAGGGGCAATTTAAAAGCACACTGAGTAGTTCAATAAAAGGAAAATCAAAACACAATAACACACATAATAAAAATCATCATAACTACATAATAAATATCATCATAACTAGTAAAAACCTCTATAAAGTGCATACATAAATAAAGTGCAGTGCATTACAGTGGCGGCTCCACATGGAAGAGAGAGAAAAAGAGAGAGAGAGTCAAGTGTCCAGATGTGGTTCATAATTACTGGGAGGGGGGGTATGGGGTTGGGGGTTGGGGGACCGTCGTCAGGGAGGCGGCGGGTTAGAGATGGTTGGGAATTGAGGATGGCAATATTCCAACCAAAGGAGAAATTCCAAAGCTTTCTCTGACTTCAATCTCCTGTTTTAGGGTTTGTGATGGAACATCCTATAATGGTAGAAAATATAAATTGGCCAGTCATTCGAGCAATTAGTCTCAGCGACTGAGAAAATCCACATTTGGTCGCTAGTAATATGAAGTAAACTGCAGCAGTTTCAGCGTTATTAAGCATTGAAACATGAGGTTACCGCAGGTCTCTCATACCACCAATGTCATGCCCCTGAAAACTATATAGTGTTGGTGTAAAGGAGTCGAGGGTATGTACTAGTGACAAGGGGAGCCCTTGGAATTTAGAGCAGTATTTTTTTATAATGATATTTTGTAAAATGCAATTTAAGATGTCCTCTGAAGGGGAGGAGGATTATAATAGTTGGCTTAAAAAAGGTTTACTGGTCTGTGCCCTCGAGCCTCTGTCTGCTCAGGATTACTCTCATGGTAAGGTATAATCAAGGTCTTTCTGGGTAAGGCTTTCCACTTGGTGGCCATCTTGATAACATCCCTGGTATGTTAGTTGGGTTAACATGACCAGGTTCCTATTTAAATGAATGGGGAGAGAGCCATAACATCACTTTTAATGGTCACTGGGACATAAAAACTGCATGTATAGAATAACCAGTCAAATCTTATTTAAAAAAAAAAACTGCCTCAAAAAATTGGTGACTAAAGCCATAAATAACATTGAAAATGCATTTTCCCTTACAGGTTATACTTCTGTACTATGCCTGCCCACAATTTTAGGACACAAAATTCCCTTTTCAGTGTGCTGTGACGTGACATTGTCTGTGCATCCCACTGAACTGAATAATATGCCATCAATTGTTCATCCTACCAGAGCACTTGAACGAAAAACTGCCAATTTGGTTGAAACAATGAGGATTGAAACTGTCATGAATCTGAACTGTGCGCTTGTGTTAATGCAGCAGTACGATTGGCTAAATATGTTTCTCAGTTTATCTGCACAAAGCAGACCATTTGCCTTTGCGGGGAAGGGGTGGGAAAAATCATACAACCACCATCTCTAGTGTTCCAGGCTTTTCTATTCAAAATGCCCTAAGAGGTCTGTCACTTCTCTGTACTGTCTCTGGCATAACCCTTGTCCTCACATAGAAAAGATACTAGTGCAGTGCCCGCTCAGTTGGCTGCTCGCACAGTTTACTGCAGTGTCTGTTTAATTGCTGCTTTAGTTGCATTGGTGCTTGCAGCTTTCTTGATTTCTCAAGAACCGCACAGCCAAACAACTTCAGACTTGACACTGCAATTCCTTGGGTCCTCAGCAACGCGCCCACCAAGTTTGAAGTTGATGGGATGAACAGCTGTCGAGAAATGTGAAGGACACACTTTTAAACATACAGACAGACTCACAGAGATTCCTGGTTTTATAGCATGGTGATAACATGATGACTCTAAGATGATCTACTATAAAGTATGATCTTGTTCGCTCTTTTCCATTTTCCATGCAAGGACATCGGGCCTTTCCCCCACCAGGAGTTTGCAGATTACTCCAGCTTCCTCCGACTCAGGGTTCAAACCCACTCCATTCAAGGATTTTTCTATTACTACTTGCACATTGCTTTTGACTTGGATTGCCTACTTATCTACCAACCACTTAACCAACTTCAGGCTGCAACACTTACCACTAGAATTGAGAAATCCCCTATCATATTTCTATTATTATCCATTTAATCTAAAATCACTGGGCTCCTCAAAAGCTGGGTCCCTCTGAAGATTTCTCCCAATTGTAGAATTTTTTTCTCACCAGGCTTTGAGTGTTTTCCTCTTGATAGGCAATTTTTAACTCAAGTGGCAGTTAAGGTCTGGTTTTGCACATATCTTTGTTATTTCCGCTGAAAGCGTCTTTTGTGATTGTAGTCAAAAAAGCCACGCTATACAAATGAGATGAATGGAATTTGATTGAAATGATAATGATGCAATAATAATTTTTTTGGATTAGCAGATTTAATTTATCCCCCACGGTGCCAATTATTTTATTAAGCAAATGAAAATGCAATCATTTAATGGCCTATTATGATTTTGAGTAGTGTTGCAGAAGGTGAACAATGGTAGCAGTAACGGTTTTCTCTGGAATTAATTCATTGAAACAAATGAGCCATTAAAATGGCATGCATTGGGAAAAAAAATGGTACTTGCTGTAATTTTACCAAATGAGAGCAGTGAAAGGCATTTTATCACACTTTGCAATCAAAAATCTTTTGAGACGGGACTTTCCTGAACTTATGTTGGCTCTTTAACGATTCTTGAGGTATTTTCCTAATAAGTGAATAACCAAAACTAGAAAAACTGAGACAATTTTTAATACTTGGATAAATAATAAAATTAAAAAGATTCTTAAGTTGACCACTTATGTTATTGCATGGATTAGCAGCCAACATCTGGAACAGAATAACAGGCTTGTTTAATGATAAAAGAGATAAACATTTTGTGATTTAATTGAACTCACATTGTACAAATAGTTTTGTCCATAAATTAAAAAATAATAATTCCAGACTGATCATTTTGAAATGCATTTCTTAGCATGAATGAAGAAGTTCTACTCTTGTGTTAAAAAAAAAAAATAAAAAAATAATAATAATGATAATAAATTTAAACTTTCATTTAGAAAATATGGTGTTTGTGACTCTGGTCTGCTATAACTGGATGTTTGTGGAAATAAAAGCGCCCCAATGAGGAGTTCCGCACAAACTCAGAAATAAGGAAGTTCTATCAGTCTTTGTATTTTGAACTCATGCTGACTGTCTGTTTGTGTTTCTCACAGTGCCATGACAGCATTTAACATCTTCAGCATCATGTCAGGCTACAGTGTGGCTATGAACAATCTCAGAGAGCCCCGTCCATCATGCCATTGTGTTTAACACGGTCACACTGCTCAAAGTTCATGTCATCTTATATACTGGAAAAACTGACCATCAGAGGTAATTTAGCATAATAATGTTGCCTCAAACCCAGTTTAAACAATTTTTTTAGCATCAATAATCATGGAATGAGCCTTCAAACATGCATTCAGGCTTTACAAGAGTAAAGAAAAAAATAGATTTGTGACATCTTTCAATTGTACAGAAAAAATTATGTTTTCAGTGTTTTTGTTTATTACCCATATTTTTTACCTAAATATACTCGTGGGAATTATTTATTTATTTATTTTTGTTCTCATTGCCTACAATTGTATTTTTAAATACATTTTCACCAAAAAATTATAGACAATTAGGACCGCTTTTAGATGAAAGTTGAGGTGTATAATCATCACTGCACACTGTAAATGCAGAGAAGATGCAACCAGCCAAGACTCACACCCGAACTGATTTCTTTCAAGGTCAGGCTTCAAGTAATTTTATTAATCTCACCTTTTTATCATTGCAACTTCCTCAAGCAAATGCAATTATTGCAGTAGTTTATGAACAACTTAAAGTGACCTCTAGTCATGCAGTTTACAGAGTCACTACCAGCCTAGCAAAGAATTCTGGGGTAAAATGAACAGAGCAGTTAGTAAGGAGGCTTACAATTACAAGATTCCCCGCTGTGATCCCTTCTCTCTCTTTTACTCTTTGCTTTAGACCTGTCTGAATATAATGAAAAATATTAATAATTTAAAATATAAAAAGAGACCAGACTGCCACACAAAAAAAACTGTGTTAAATAAATAAATAAATGAAATAACTATAAGGTGCATGGCAAGTACAGTCGGATCTTTCCCAAAATTTAATCTGGCCTAGACATACATTTAAAAAGTGGCATATATTGAACAAGAAAAACAGGAAAACATAAAAAAAAGCAATCACAGGAGAGGGAGATTGTGAGTCACTGCTCACCCATCGTGCACATTGTCTCCAATTGACCCCAGATACAAATGATGAAGACACTGGATGGCACGGAGCGAAGCTGATCTAACTCAGTGAATGATACATCCAGCCGTGTACTGCATTTAAATTGTGACATTTCCCCTCTCAGAGCAAACGTTCTGACTAAACATTGCCTCATTAGAAGTTAACTGAAGTGATTAAGGGGTGGTTTAGGGGAGGTTTTCCACTGAGCTGATTGCATTATAAAAATCATATTTTCTGTTAGCGTGTGTATGTGTTTTTGTGTGTGTAGAACCCACAAAACAATACCAACGGCGGAAATTGCAGGGGGCGAAGGCTCCACGTGTTCCTTGGGCTGGTATTAGCATGCGCGACCTCCTGGCTGGTGCAAATCACAATACAATGGATATATTTTCTCACAAAAGCACAACGGTTACAATTAATCTGACTCCATAATAAATTTAGAACACCAAATTTAGTTATACTCTGGTTAAATATCTGACTCCAAATAAGAATTAGAATTTATAGTTTAGGGACAACATGCGTGAATCTCGGGTCGATTATACCTCGAACTCTTAAAAGACAACCGCCGTCACTCCATTGATTCTCCCGGGTATTAGCACCATGGCCGGATCTTAGGTTCGTTGGTTAGATTAGAGGTTGGAAGTCAAAACATCACAGCAACAACATCTTTTGGCGTGACAACTGCGAACCCAGATCTATGTACGCCCATGGGTTCCTTCAGGGAATTTTAACAGATAACCGACTTTTCGTCCATAGGTTTCCTTAAGGCTAAAATCCCAGAACCGGCAATACATAAACCCTTTATGTAAGTAGATCATGATTGTCTCTCCAACTTAATAAAACCAATTCCCATAACCGGGCCGCTGGCCAGTCGTTCCTCGGTTGGGATTAACCCCCTAGTTATCCGCTGCAATGGGGCTAGAAAGAATGTACAAGTGTTAAGAGTTACTGAGACCATGCAAGCTTAAAGGGAATAACAAGAATTTATTCACCAGGTAGGCAAGAGCTTAAATCAAACAAATCAACGTTAAACCAATTACAAGTTACAAACAATTTAGAAAATGAGAGGGAAGTCATACCTGGCAAAAAGGCTACACGCGGAGCAAGCGTGCGGGAAGTTTGAATTACGATATTCCATAATTAAAAGGGCTACTCACGCACTAACATGCGCGGGGAGAGATCGGATTCAATCTTCCCCGAACAGCTCATTTCTCTTTCCTATAAACCAAACCAGCTGCCCCCTCCTCAAACCAGAGAGCCCCATAAGTTAACCAGGTAAGATATCGGGTTACAGGTCTCAGAACTGAGACAGAGTCAAGCCATTAGGTTGTGAAGGAGGGGTCATTCAGAAAAAAGGAATGAAACTTTATTACCCGAGAGGAGATTCTACCTTACCCAAATTTAGGGAGTTTCTAAAAGTGAATGAATTATAATTTCATTAGATATGAAATATATGCCATTCAACTCCTCGAATTATAACAAAAACATACAAACCAAACAAGCCAGGAAAATGTATGAATATGATGCAGTTGTCATGAAAAAGTCTTAAACTGAATTATTATACAGGTAAATTGTGTTATAAGTACAGAAATGATTTCTTAGCAGTATATTGAACATATGAGCATATTGTGACGTTCCCAGAGGTTTAGATTATTTAAAACAGATAAGTTAGGGTCCAGTCTTACAACTGATGATTGAGGGCAATATGGGGCATTGGGTAAGCGACATCAAAGGTGCAGAAACCATGCAAACCCCCACTCCCAGCTCAGAGGCCGGGTTTATTGCCTCCTGTCCGGCCATTCACACACACAGCTTGATCACACTTTGCATCCCCCAGTTCAGGTCTCCAGTCTCTTACGGGCATAAACCACCCCCACTTCCCTTCACACAAACCCCAGCAAACAACAACCTGCTTGTCATCAGGAACTCAACAATTTGTTATATTGCATGGCGTTGAAGTCTTTTGATGCTCAGAAGGCCTGCCAGTCTTGTTGCAGTGTCACAGATGCACTCATCAGCGCCAGCGGTGCTCCAACCCCCCTTTTCCCATCTTACATGTGTTTGATTCTTTGTATTTTGCATGCATATACTGTTTGTGAGCTCATATTTGAATGTGCGTGTGCGTGCGAGCGTGTGTGTACATGAGCGTTTGCGTGTGTATGTGTGTGCGCGTGAGTACATGTGCGTGTATGTTTGCATATGTGGTATATGTTGCATATGTTCAAGTGTGTACGTATGTATTTATGCATAAATATGTGTGTGCATGTATTTTTCTGTGTGTTCATGTACTTGCTACACAGTGAGAACCAGAAAATATTTTTTTTCCTACAGAGTGGGGACATTATTGGGCAGTGAGGACATTTTCACCTGTCCACACAAATTGTGACTCATTAGTTAAGGTTAGGGGTAAGGTTACAGTTAGCGATAGGTTAAGGTTAGCGAAAGGCTGAAGAGATGCACAAAGACTAAATGGAAGTTAATGTAAGGTCTGCACAAGGATAGAAGTACGTGGATGTGTGTATGTGTGTGTGTATTTGTGTATGTGCGTATGTGTGTATGTGTTCATGCGTGTGCATACGTGTGTGTGCGTGTGAGTGTATGTGTGTACGTATATTGAAAGTACATTGAACTCGTGGTTCAGGTTTTTATACTCCTGTACAGTAGATTGATACCAGAATGCTTATACCTGGGCTTTATATTGTACAGGCCAGATGGAGCCTGGGTAAAAGAAAAGATAGGAGCTTCTGTTGCCTTATAAGGTAAGCTTTGCCAATGCTCCTGATGCCCTTGAGTGAGGGTGAAAGAGAAGCCCCCATCATTTCTACCATCACTCAGCTGATTATTGTACTCTGGGGAGACAAGACTGGAGAAGAAAATGGCATCGACCCCCCATAAATATCTCTCTGAGCAGCTCAGTGCGACCTTGGGGACAGACGGAGGCACTATTCCTGCCGGAGAGATACCGATGATGATGATGATGATGATTATGATGATGAAAGAAAGGAGAAACACAGTAAAGTCGCTAATTGCATATGCAGGGTGTTTAGACTATAATATGCAGACCCCTGCTGTGGAGATTCTGGGCCATTTTGTTCTGCCTCATCTGTGTTACATGTGAGGGCTTGTTTTATATCAAATTTAGCAAATGGATCATTTCTGCCCCTTGACGTATAAAATACAAGGTTATTTTGAACAAAAACTTTTCTTAATTGAATTCCTCCAGAGACATAAATCTATTCGGTAGAAGGAACCCTCCAGTCCTGTTTCATTTGGAATAATTCCCATTGACCAAATCCTTATCTCATTTAAATCCCGTAATGTAGGTGAGTACTTCAGGCTGGTTTTGGAAGTCTTTTTTTATTTTCTGCGCAATCGCATTGTTTTCAGTTTTGCAACATTAAGAGAATAAGACATAACTTGCTGTTACGCAAAGGTTAAAGTACTTTTCTGATGGTCCAATCAATGTCGTTCAGTTACTGTGGAAATTTTATACTCTCTGGAATTGGATAAGAAACATTATTTTGAAGGATGTGATGCAAATTTCCCGTAATTTCATGTTCCAAATGTGATTAGATGCATTTCTGTTTTTGCGTTGGCTAACAACTGCAAAAAATCATAATTCCAGGTGTCAGAACTTATAAATAATAATATATCAATCAGAGATGCTTTCTATAACCTGTGCGTACAGCAACCTGTGAATTCAAACAGTCAACTTTATTGCATCCAACATTAGATGTGATGCAACGTGGGATGAAATTTGAGCTAATAACATTAAAATAAAATTAAAGACATCAAGCATTGCTTGTATGAAATGAAATGTTCTAAAAATTTCAAACACCATGTTGCAACCCTTTTTGTGCTGAAACATGCTTGGCTAATCTAAAGTTGGTGTTATATTTATGCACATTGATTAGTTGAATGTGTTCTCATTGCTTCTAAATGTCTTTCATGCAAATCGGTGGTGATTCATAGTGAGAGGTATTTTCAAAATAATGGCTGAAAGAGGGTGGGTAAATTTTATTTAATATTTCACAAAGAAGATACAACCAAGGTATCATCCATCCATCCATCCATCCATTATTTACACTGATCATTCCCAGTCAGGGTCTCAAGGAGACCAAGAGTCTAATCCCACCCATCTATAACAATAAGATGTTGCCAAATAAATTTTTTTGTTGAGAAACATTGAACGGTTCAAGAGTTCTGGCCTGTAAAGAAGCATGGTGGACAGACGGACGGAAGAACACACGCAAGGACAGCATTCATTCTTATATCCCCTCCCACTTTGTGGAGGGAGATAGTTATCAGGTAGGGAGCAAAAGAAAGCCAATTGTTCTAGCGAATCATTATGCGTTCACCCTCACCAAGGACTCTCTCTCATTTAACATTTACAGAACCTCACCCTCTTATCTATGATCTAACAGAACATCTGTCTGTGATCTAACATAACATAAATCATAACATTGTTTCTGGCTCTTTGTCAGACCTCTTTCCTGTGCTTTATTTTCCCTTAGGTCTCTGGAAGCTCCAGTCATTACATTTGTGAATTTAATAGACTATGCTGACTGATGTTATCACAATTGAATTTGCCCTTTGTTCTAGTTGTATTTTTTTTAATGAACCACGTTCATTCAACACTGTGACATGTTTTGTTCAGTTTTGAAGACCTGTCAATAAATTTGCCTCCAAATTTAGCTCCTCAACATAGTAAAATATCCATTGCTAATTTCAGCCTAACAGCAGCAATACTGTATTTGCTATCTCTGTTTCCCACAACTGCTCTAGTCTACAGACGTTTCTATGAAAAACTCTGGCGAATTCTATTATTTGAAGTCAGAAAAATAATTTTGCTACAACTTCTTGCTGGTGCTTAAGCAAGCATCAGATCAAGATATGATTGAGCTAATCAAATGACCAAGTGCTGAAATGGCAGTCACATGACGGATTGGACCCTGTCACGTAGTCTGGCCTTTTCTGTCATCAGAAGGGTTAAGCCAGGGGTGGGTACATCTGGCTTTATGTCTGGTGTGTATACATGTTATGATTCCAATGATAACCTTGGAAAATTAGTAAATTTGCGGTGCACAACCGACACTGGATCACTCCACAATCACACCACAACGTTTCATATAGGGACAGAAGAACAACCTTTGGCTGTCAGTAATGCACTTAAAGCAAGAAATGCGGCCGATATAGAAGATGACTTTAATGTAAGGTAGACATATGTAATTAAGTGCTTTATTAAGGGTTGAAGATGGCATTAGGAAACCAGAAACGGGTCTGCCCTCCAATGGGAAATACACAAAGGGCCGGAGGGCTGGTTTGTTCTTCTTCTCTCTAGTTTTAGTTACATGGACAGCAAAGACACCATTAGCCATGACATCACAGCTAAGGTTGATAGATAATGTGTCTCTGTGCCCCCAATAGACCTGTTTCTAAAGGTTAGACTCACTCTCTGGATAAAAATATAAGAAGGAGCCCAAAAATATTAATGGCTTGTCACAGTGATGGTAGGCATTAGGTACATTATATCACACCCCAAGCCATGAGTTTAATGATTCCTTTGTGCCTTTATTTCTGCAAGCAAAAGGTGTTTATTGGTGTGAAAAAAAACATTTTTGTACCTTTCTGAGTGTATTTGAAATGTATTTTCTTTGAGAACAAACTTGTGCCACCAATGTGCCTCTCTTTGCAAGAGTGTTCGTCGTTCCTCTTTAGAGATTTTGTTTACGACTTTTAATCAAATGCTGGGTATCTGCCAGATCCCTCCATGTCCCTTTAACCAGATTTGAAGTTTTGTTTCTTATGATCGAAGGGAGGAGATTTTCTCCTTCTCCGCATGTTGCCTTCATCGCCCACATTCAGTGACTAACAAGACAAGATAAAACCTGGTATTTGGCTTGATGGTTAATATTATTGCGATCGCCAACTAATTTTGTTAGTGCTGTTGTGGTTTTTTCCATTATCTGTTAGCATTGAGCTAACTCAGCTACTCAATGAGTCAGTCAGTCGGTCACGGACATTCGTGTTTGACGGGCTGGCTCTGCTGTTGCGGTCCAACGAAAAAAACAATGAACTGCCAACACCGTAGTTCAAAAACACCCGGAAGCTGAAAAATGACACAAGAGGGTAATATGTCATGCTCCTCACTTAAAGGGCCCTCATATATATTTTACAAAGTTTGTCGCTTCAGGAGAGTGCGACGGTGATCAAAAGGAACTCAATCCTGAACTTTATCAGGCAGGACCGGGACTCTTGATGGAAAAACTTGGTTGTATAAGTTTCCTGGACTTCAAACTCCTCTCCTTTAACATTTTGATTCCTTTTGGGTCTTTGCACCATTAGGTCTTTATATTAAAGTCCGATTTTGAAAGATGTGCTGTATGGCTGAAGGTGTGCTGTGGGCAAGATCGGATGAAGTATTTTTCAGATTATCTCCAGAAGCAGAAATAGAGGGATAAAAATTATGGTGCCTATTGTCCTTATTCCGGAAGCTTTCAGATAGATATTGAAAAATTCTGTTATGAATTAAATCATGACTTTTCACCAACGGTAATCTCACCATATTATTTTTCAGTGTATGCAAATGAGTCTATGATTGGCTGGGCCTTGGCATAGAGTTACAAAGTGTAACACTTTAGTGATCTGGTCCTCAAATCATGGTCCTTGAGGAATGCTGGTTTTCCACCCTATCTTTACCTGGGAGTCAGGTTTAAAGACAGTCTGACCAATCAGAGGCACTGCGTGTTCATTTGCTAATCTGGGATAAAAAAAAAACCTGAGGATCCCTGCTTCAGAGGATCTCTTCTAAGACATATTCCCTCATTTCCTGCTTTGATTATGGTGACAGCTGTCTAGCATGTTGTTCAGAAAATCACCCATATAAGTTCGGTTGATTTAAGAACTGGTGACTGTACAAACAGCGGAATGTGCTTATCATTTCCATTCTCCTAAAATTATTTTGTAATATCCTTGTGCCCTTGGGCGATTGTAATCCTGGAAAGCACCACTCGCATCATGGTTGGATTTGATTCATCATGGGATTTAAAGGTGATCATGCAGAATAACATTTTGATTTGCAAAGACCCCTCTGCCTTTAAGGGGACAATTGGAGCGATCCGATATCCAATACGGCGCATCGCAAGGCGGATATGATCGACGATAATGACGGGTCAAAGTTCAAATGTAGACGAGTGAACTTCCGCCCATACCCGCGCGCAGTCGAGCGCTAGCTAATATAATTGCAATTTATAGCATTTAGTTCCAAAACGTGGACTCCAACTTTGACTTGAATGCAGCGTTTATTTGAATTTTGCGGTATTTTTTATGTTCATATCTGTGTATCCACAATGGTTTGCTACGGCGAAGCTACGCAATGCTCATCGCATTCCGACATGCATGCATTGGCTTGGAGAAGCTGGCCTTATTACTGGAAGTGCGGACGTCTACGTGAAATCCTGTTCATTCATCTCTTCTCCCGATTTAAGAGTTTCGTGCTATGTCAGGTGGCTCCAATTGGACTCAATCCATGGCAGAAAAATGAACAGAGGCGTCAGCATTTTTCATGTTAGTGTCAGGCCTCGCCCACAATGGTCTGCATCACCGGAGTATTAGCTCTGGCCTGCTCCGCACGCCAGCACCACAACCGTTCTCATCTGTCATCAATTATCTAATAATCCAGTTAAGCCTAAATAGACCAGACACAGGCCCACTCTCATTGTGAAGTCTTTTGTATCCTCTCAGTAGACGTTGCATTAAACCTTGGTGCTTGTATTTTAGCTGACTTTCTGCATAGTCTCACTAAGCTCTTTGTATTTTTGGATTGTTAATCCTGCTTGTTGTTTATTATTTCTTATGCGGGTCTGAAGCTCTGCGTCAGACACTTAATAAAGAAGCATATCTTCTCCTTTGCACTTGGATCTTCTCGCCTCAACTTTTGTTCAGTGCACATTACCTTGTGCACTGAATTCATTACAGTTAGTCCATGCATTCATTCAAGTTTTTTCTCTAATGAGTCACTCCTTTGTGTATATGTATAGCATCACACCCTTCCAGCTTTTCTTTTTCCCATAATACATCCTAGTTCCATCTGCTCCTCATTTGAATGGCACGCACATGTATCCAGTCCTTGTCTTGATGTAAAAGAAAATAGGACTCATCAGACCAGGCAACCTTCTTCCATTGCTCCAATGCTCTATTTCGGTCACTCAGGTCCCCATTGTTGATGTTTTTGGTGTCAAATATAGGTTTGAATGGGCACTCTGACCGGCCTATGCCTACAAGCTCATACCCAACAGGGTACAATGCATTGTGTTGTGACACCTTCCACCCATAAAAGTCATTAAAATTTTCTGTGGAATATAAGGTTGGCAATAAGGCTGGCAAACTTAAAGAACATCTAAACCACACTATTCTGTTTTTTTTTTTAAAAAAGTATCTAGAAGCCATTAGTGTAGCCTTGCTGAGATCCAGTGAGCCTTGATCAGAGTTTAAGCAAATGACAGCAAGCACACATCAAAATACTCAATAATTCATTAAAAATGCTTAATGTAAAACATTTCATATCAGTACAAATACTTATTGTATTTGTAAAATTAAAAATTAGGATGGAAAAATGTCTACCAAATAAAAGAAAAAAATAATTAATCAAAATAATGACTCTGAGTCTGAAGTGGGAAAAATACAGCCATATGAAATATACTGCATGTATCATATAGAAGAAATCATCACATGCCAAAATGGACAACAGAAGAAGAATGGCCTCCCATAGAGCAAGGGGGAGTGACCATTATTGTTGTTCAGACATGGAAAAGTTGCAGCTAAAAGGAGGAACTATCCAAAATGCCAATCCCCACCCCTCACTGATTTGGGGATGACTTTGATAGCAATGATTTTTCGCAAACTTGAATTTGTGTGTCAGGCTATTTTATAATTGATGGCCATGGGGTAGTTATAGACAGAAAATCGCCAGACATGCAAATTCCAGTTTTAAAAAAATCATGGCTATCGAGATGTGATGAATAAAGGAAGAGGAAGAGGCTCTGTATTTAAAAATAGTGCCACAGGCACTGTAGATGACCTGGACACCTGTAACCTTCGACAAGCTATCAAATATTAGTTTTTATATATTTTATGGTCTAAAGTGACAATGGGAAAGGACCAAAGTGATGCACTTACATAGCCCTCCCCCTACATACAAATTACATGCGTAATGAACTTATAACATATATAGTACTCAGCGTTGGAGACTACGCTGATCATAAACTGCACCTATATACATAAATACAGATAGTAATCTAATGAAACAATTGCATTTGTAAGATATAACAAGTTGGTGATTATTACATGTAATTGGTAAACGTCAATTTTTCCATTTGAAAATATCTTAGTAAATGTGGTGATTGCAGGTACAACACTGAAAATGTGTTATTCAACATGAGAAATGTTCAGAAGATTTAATGAATTGATGAAACAGATATAGCAGCATTTTGTTCATGACCAAATTCACTATCCCAAACGACAAAGAAATGAGACTGATATTCCATCCTAAGTTCTTAATACGTTTAGTTGCTTGCTGAAAACTACCCATGTACCAAATTTCAGCTGAACCACTGCCAAAATGACTGCGATATGGCTCTACATGACATTACCAATCTGGCTGCTGAGATCGGATCGAAAAGTCTAATATGATTTTTGGTGTCCTTATTGGAAGGAACATGCATACCAAGTTTCAGCTTCATAGGTGCAGTGGTTTCAGAGAAGAAGGTATTTACAGACGACAAACGATGATGAATGACAGGCAACCAGGCCATGGCATAAGCACACCAAACCTTTGGTCCAAGCGAGCTAATACAACCTCGGTTCTGGAAGAGTTGGGAACATTTTGTAAAAATGCAAATAAAAACAGACTGCAATGATTGGCAAATCATTTAAACCTTATATTTATTCGAAAATGGTTCAAAGATAATATATCAAACATCAAACTGAGAAATTGATTGTTTTTGGAAAAATATTTGCTCAATTGGAATTTGATGCCAGCAACATGTTTCAAAAAAAGTTGGGACAGGGGCAACAATAGATTGGAATGTTTCATTTTCCGGAGATGGGTTCGTAAAAATGAAGAGGTCTTCAATGAAGTTCCTGTGCAAACATCTTAAGCGGTCTTTTGATTTCTGAAGACAGGGACGTACAAACCTTGAGTCTTTGTAGAAGAATAAAGACACAAACGAATCCTGTGCCTTTTGACTCGGTAGGGGAGGGGTGGGGGGGAGACATGACAAGATTGCTTTGTGTGTTGCACTTGAAAAGAGAGTCCACTTTGATGTAGTGGTTAATGGAATGAAATGGCAGCAGAAGAGGATAGTGGAATGGGGAGGGGGGGGGGAATATTTCTTTGACTCCCCAACATCCCATTGAAGTCTTTACAGTTTAGAGGAACATGGAAAACATGTCTCAATTGACTGCTCTCTCTCTCCCTCTCTCTCTCTCTCTCTCTCTCTCTCTCTCTCTCCATTCCTTCAGCTAAAAAAGAGGGTCTTCAGAAGCTGATTGTGTGGCTGACTGATAAGGATACTCCTCTGTGATCCCGAGAATCCTGGACCAGACTGGATCAGTAAGGCCGAGGCGGGGGAGGGTGTGGTTGGGGGTTTAGGTGCTGTATGCAGTCTCAGTTGCTTGCCTGCCGTCAGTCTGATACCCAATGACCAGTTTTCCCTCTTTTGAAGTTCCACAGACTTGAATACAGCAGCTGCATTTGACAGACTCATACTCTGGAAATTTCTGGGGCGTGCTCTAGTTGCGGTTTGTGTCCACTTCCATTTTCTGCCAAATTTGCCCCAGTCTCGGTAGATTTTGCATCCTTCTGTCATGGTTTTTGGAGGCTGGCGAGCTTTCTTTGTTACTCTCATCCAGGATGATATCGTTTTGTTCACAATTGGATTCTTTGGCCAGCTGGCATTAATTGTGGGTGGCGCCCAGACTCTATTTAAGTCCAAGTTCCGCCTCGCCGCCTTTGCTAGAGTGTCAGTGTTACCATTGCACTGTAGCCTGTAAGATCTCTAGCTAGAGAAGTGTTGAGGAATTACTTGCAAAAAAGGAAAGTGTTAGTAAAGTGAATCTTTCTCTTTCCTTTCCTCTTTCTGTGCACCGGTGCTTTCTGGTGCTTTGTCTTTTTATCTCGGTTCCCCAGATTTTTCTTCAGTTTCGTACTGTTTAGCTCGCTGTGCTTCCTTGTTTCGCTCGGACTAGATTTATGTCCTTTGGAAGCGCAAGTCTCTCTCCTATTTTGTCTGTGTTTGTCTCTCCTGCATTCCTGTGCTTCCTTTCGTTCCGGCCACTGCGTTTGGCGTCTTGAAACACCAGCCATCACACCTTCGCTGGAAAAATGGAAATAACGGGGTGAACTTGAGGAGCTAGTTCAGGCAGACAACTGAAGATGTATCTGCAAACATCTTGTCCCTTGTAAAGTGGGCAAATGAAGCTACTCTCTGGCACTGCCCTGCTGCAAAAACATACCTCTGCCTGCTGCGACTAGAACCACTGCACCCTGCTGCATCTCTCTTCATCTCTGTTAGTTTACATCCCTAACCCCAGCATTCGCCTGTGGCCCCTAATATTCTGACAGTCCCTGCTCTCTTCTCTTCAGGCTAAAGGAGAAGACTTGCGGCATGGCACACTTGAATGCTTCCAAGCTTTTCAGTCTCCAGCTTAAGTTCCATCCTTCTACTGACCTCTGTGTTCTTTTCTCCACCTAATTACTTTTGGATTGTAATAATATGCCGTATGGATTCATAAGGCTATTAGCAGTGTGAATATATATGATTTGTGTTATGATTCTGGGCTGGCATAACTACCTTACATTTAGTGCTATAAATTTGATGCAAGCTCTCTCCTTGGTCCGTTTGTGATGACCGATAGGCCTGGTGCCATTGAGCTAATAACTGAAATGGGAAGGCATATGTCCTCCTTCGTGCAAATTTTAATTCACTGGTTGGTTGATCTGGACAAACATGACTAGAAAGCTAATGCATGTAATGTAATTAAGCTTACACAGGTGTGTATAAACGAGGGACTGGCACTGGAGTTTTTGCTGTGAATTTTCGAGAGTAATAATACAGTTAACTGTAAACACAACGAAGAGGTCAGACCAGTAACGATACTTTTACTTACTCACGTCAGCCTGGATGCACGACTGCGCACAAAACAGTTAATTTCACATTTACTCGCGCAATTTATTCAGCTGCAGGTGAACGCAAAGACCGCACAGCACATCACAGACCTCTCTATCGTAGTATCTCTGTAAAGTGGCACTGAATGACTTGTCATAATAATCCATACAAAGAGACACAAACAAGAAAATCTGGCGACATCAAAACGTCCCTGGAGCGCCAATAAGGCTCTGATTTCTTTGAAAGATCCACTGTTATGTTCTGAGAAAAAGCTCTTCGTCATTGTTAGCTTTAAAAGGAAAAGAAAAAAATAACATTGGCAGGCTGAACCGAGAAACCCGCTCATAGCCCAAATGCAATTTTATGACCAGATTTAATCCTGTCACCAGAGCTCCTGTTCTTTACCATCCGGTCGCACTCAAGCTAGAGTTAAATACATTCTCAGCTTTGGCTGCTCGCGAAAATATCATATGTGTTTCATTGAAGGACTGAGTTAGACGTGCGCATGACATGCACAATGAACTGATATTATGAATTTTGTTATATACAAACTGAAGCAGGAGGCTTTTTTTTTTTTTTTTTTTGCGTCTGGAACAGAAATACGAATAATAATAAGAGTAAAAATGCCCTTGAATTATTTAGTAGCGCCTCTTTATGAGGCATTAGCTATTTGTATATAGAACTTCAAAATAACCAGAATTCAAATGAGGTTGAAGGGCCATGGGCTTATGTGCTTAAGTAGCCTTTTTGGTCTGACATGCGCATTTAACAAGTCGAGTCCCTGTGACATAGTCCAGATTCTTTCAGCATGGATTGCGTACGGTAGCATTAGAGGCTGCTGTAGCCTGCCTCATTATTCTCACCCATCACATCTCTGTGTAAGGGCCGCGGCAGTAGCCGACTTCATTCTCAAAGCAGTCCTGCCGCTTTTTGCATGTGCATCTCGGAAATTGTCCAGCATGGTTTAAGAGCAGGGGTTTGACAGGAGACAAGCAGGGAACAAGAAGTGACCAGTAGGAGGTTTAATTGGATTACTGTGTCAATGTTTGTTTACGTGTATATGTCAGTTTTTTAAAGCCTGTATTTAACCTGTGAATTTGTAACACTGTTTTTTTTTTTTTTAAAAACTCTGTGAGAAAGGCTGTTATGACTGGGAGGAAAGACGGGAGGGAGAGAGAGAGAGAGGAGGGAGGTAGTGTGCCTGTGTGAGTGTGGGTATGTTTGTGTGTGAGATGACCACACTGCCTTGCCCTGTGATCTATGCATTCACTTCTCTTACGCTAATGAGTGTCTGATGGAAAGCTGAAGAGAATGTACTCGGCTTCGATAATTTGGACAATAGCCAAGGTTGCAGTCAAAATCACCCGCAATCCAAGGACACTTTCATGAAAAACTGCACACGAACGCAGCAATCTCAACATTATTACTGTAGTTCTATGGCATTCACTTGTCTTTCAGGTCTTAGCTTCTAATCGAACACCCACGCTGCGAGTGAATCATTTCTCATGACATGTCACCGAAGTGTACTGCATCACCAGGTCGCCATCGATCAAAGAGTGCATAAACTGCTCTGAGGGAGTAAAGAGGGTCTGGGTGTGCTTGTTCATGCCTGTAGAATTTTTTATTTTTTAACTGGGAGAGGGCCAATGAAAACATTTCTCTTTTTTTTTTAAGAATGCCCTAGGATGAATTTCAGGGAAAACAGATGCAAGTAGCAAGACTGGGGGAGAAAACCAGAGGTAAGGGGAAAAGCCCACAAAAGGAGCCCCTAAGGGCCTTACTCCAGGGCCCAACGACTGAGTCCGTCTTCAGTTTGTCTTTCCAGATGTGAGCCAAAATCCCAAACCCCACTAAGGACTTGACCTCATAAAACCAATAGACCCATAAATGCAGCAGCTGTATTCAAACCTGTGAAACTTTAGGCCTATTTTAAATTCTAGTGCAGATCCTAAGGTTTTTAACGATCCCAAATATGCCCTGCTGAATCACAGGGAAACGTGAGTAAAATGATCTAGAAGATCTTGATATTTTCAGCTTTGTGTATTGCTGTGACCACAAAAACATGGCATCCTGAATACTCCTCTCAATATAAGTGGGATGTAGCTTAAATGAAGCACGGCAACCAGCAGAGACAGAATATGTGTGTGCCGTTGTCCAGAATAAGTGTAAAGTTAGAATTTTAACAGTTAAACCAACAATTGTGTCATCGCCAGTCCAGCCGTTCTCCGCTAAGCCACCCTACCACACCAAGAGAAAGTGAACAGTTTCCTTCTTCCGGTGGTTTAGTTTTCGGGGCAAGCTATTGAATCTATGAAGTTTTGTGTGTTTTTTATTATTCAAAATAAATGAGTTTTTACGGTAAAACTGTACAATAAGGGTACATTAATTGACATGAGATAATGCTAGAATAAGCATTAACTGTCAGTGAATTAACTGTGAACTAATGCATCAAACCGCTGAATGAGCATTGTGTAACCAAAATTAACCATTATTATTAATGCTTTTTGTCACCCTTATTGTGAAGATCCCTTAAGTATCCCTTAAGGAACATCTAAAATTATTAAACTGTTTGATAATGTATAAATTAATTCCTCAGTTAAAAAGAATGCAATAGTAAATGATTACTAGACACATTAGTTAAGAGTTAATGAACTGTTTGTTAATGCTTATTACTGCAGTAACTAATTTTAATTCCTGTACTCTTATTATTATAAAATCTTAATGTGATTAAGGTACACTACAGGCCAAAAGTTTGGGGCCACCCTCAGATTTAAAAAAAAAATCACACGTCAACTGTTCTTTCCTTATTTTTTGCACATGAAATGACTTCAGTGCATAAAATATAGGAAGCCAATAGGTTTTGGGTGAATTCCAGACCTCAGACCACATTTTAAAGCTGTCTTGACTGATTGATCACTGACCACAATGTTGTATAATTGAGTTCCAATGCCTTTGTGTTACATGATTTTATGTTACTAGGACGTGAACAATTTTGTGTAACAAGAAGGCATGCTGTATAAATGCCTTCCCCAAAACCAAGTGTTCACATTGCACTTGGTGCACCATTAAAAATCTGAGGGTGGCCCCAAACTTTTGGCCTGTAGTGTATTTATTTTGAAACCATGAAAAACACAGACTGCAACACAAAAAAGTGTAAACCAAAATTTACTCTGAGTTTAAGTGAGGTATATAGTTTCTCTCCAAAAAAGGAACTACCTCAACCCTCGTCTTACACTTGAGAATGCCATAACTGCATGCAGGCTGAAGGCAGTAGAAAACACCTCAGGCCTTATTGATCCTTGTGGCACTCCTAACAGAATCTCACAGATGGTGTCTGCCAGCAGCCATTTTATAGCCAGACATACCGCCAACTGCGCGGCAATCAAAGTGCCCAGCAATCAAAATCAGATTTTGCCAGCAGAGGATGAAAGATTACATTTTCAAAAAGTTTACAAAGCACTGAAAAAATAATAATAAAAAAAAGGATTAAACATCAGTTGCGTTCTGGCATCACACAGGAAGGCACTGAATGTCTTTTCAAATCTTTTGAAAAATATACAAAAAGGGGATATGTATTACATGTGAGAAAAGGAAATTTCTGTCTGCGGTGAACTATTATTAAAGAACACTTCCAGTTCTATTGTGCAGTTGTCCGTATGAGTGTTCAGTGTCATGTGTTCAACATGGCTGCCCTCCCATATTTTTGTTTGCCATACAAACAGAGCGTAAGAAGTAGATTAAACCAAACAGCTGCAGTACTGTGTCAACCCATGTCCGAGCTGTTTCACAGCAAGCTGTGCGACCCTGTTGTCATTAATAACCCTGAAACACTTGTATTTTCATGATGAAAGAATTGGATGTACTGTTGTGGTTATTCAGCAGGACATGAATCATCCGTAATAATATGGTTTCTGATTGGCTGTTGTGCTGGCCCTGCCTTTGTGGGCAACCAATCAATCCAAACAAATAATTGGAAAACAAATAAATATCAACAAGCATTTTAAAGGATTTGGGGGTGGTCACCTTGAGTAAAGATGAATTCCTAATAAAAAGCAAAGGAATTTGTGTTAGAATGGAGGAGTCATAAAACATAGTGCAAAAAGAAAGGGATAAGAGTACTGTGTATTTATTTTTTGCCGAGTGTGTTTGTTATGCGGTTCGCCCAGCCACATTATCCAGTCCTTTATCCTGTGAGAGCCCAGAATTCCTCTTCTTATCAGCTCTGGTTACGAACAGCAGCAGTACCCTTTATCTACCCTCGTATTTTTCCATTTGGAAGAAATACATCACAAGACTTTAGCTTTCTGGACCACTGACTGTCCGATTCTATACAAAGCACTTCTTAAATTGTGCATGCAAATTTCTAGCAAGTCTTAGACATTTTTTTTTGTCCATTTTTTTTTTTTTTTTTTTTTGCTAAAACCCAGTACAGAAAGATAATTCCTTTGATTGCACACACTTGTTCAGTTACAGCATTGTATCAAAGTTCTCACACAGCAAAATGTTCAGAGATAAGACAACTGTTTAAGAGTCTACTTTGTTCCACTCTGGCAAGAGTAGACTCAGAGTCAGTTAACTGTAAACATTTTGCTATGCAGAAAACTTGCACTTTTTAACTTACAAGAAAGTGAAAAGCATTTTAAAATGCTCTTCACCCAGATCTAACCACATTCAAAACATCTTTATAGCATACATTCAGACAAAAAAAAGGCCCAACAAGCTTTTTCCATAAATATCTATTCTTGAAAACAGCAAATTGTGTAATATTAGGACATATTGTACAAAGATTATTATTTTTCCAGAGATTCAATGCACTGCCTCACCACAGGAACCGCGAAGAAGTGGTCTGAGAACAATCCATGTGTTCATGTTTAGGCCTGATCAGAGTCCATGTGATATAATGAGTATAAGGAATATTTGTCTCAGATTTTGAAATAATTGGACATTATTTGATGTAATTGGCATTTTTTTTACCTCTGTTAAACGGTTTGAATCCATCAAAACTTAATGCGATGATATTGACCCTTTTTCTGTAAAAGGCTGTACGCGATTTTAGCCACAAGGCTTCAATATTTAAGGAAATCTAAAAGAAAGGCCATCCTATACAAAGTTATTTTATGTATTTGTCTTATTTCCTGACAACTGACTTGCTTTTAAAGGCATGAATGACTTTGACCTGGTCAATTTTTTTTTTCGCCCCTCAGCTAGAGCCGAAGCATATTTGCAAGAAATGGAGAAAAACATGCCACCGCAAGAGTCCGATAAGGGCCCCCAGGGGCCATCCTTAGCTTCTTCACTGTTGCATTATTTGTGACCCACAGAATACTTCATACTGCTCATGGTGACTGACCATCTCCTTTATGAAGGAAGTAACATCACCTACTGCTCTCTCCTATACTCCTCCCCAATAACATTAAGAACTGATGGGAGTATGTCTTCCTGGCCCAACCCCCCCAAAAAAGCTGCCATGAACCCGCTTGCCACCCCATCTATTCAATGAATGGAAGGCTCTTGAGGTGTGTTAGGAAGGTTCAGCAGAGCACAGGAGCTCTAATGACCAAACACCAGCCCTATGTTCTTATTGCTTCATTTTGTTACAAGAGGTGCATTCTGGGAATTAATTTAGCTGAAATGAAAAGCTCAATCCAAGTTAAATAAAAAGATTGCTAAAAACCTGAGTAGAGAGAAAAATACTATTTTGTGCAATGACCGTAGCAGAAGTTAATATGGAACCTAAGATACCCAGTGGCCTAAAATAGTAGATGTGTATAAATGTGCACTGCAGGGAAAATATTTATTACCCTGGTGAGTTGAAACATATTAGAGAATGGATGCAATTCATTTCAACAACCGCTACGATTTCTTAGCAGTTTTCCACAGTAATACGGTGTGTTTTTCTACTTTTTGGGAGAATAAAAATTATATTTCACCGCGTATATGGCAAGTAGAATTCATCATTAGAGCACTAAATTACAAATATGTCAGAGAACTAATCCAGAGAATGTAGTCCTTATCCAGCAAATACTACACCTCTGGTTCAGATTTTAATGAAACAGTCCATTTTTATTGATTAGAAATATTAAACCTTTAGTCATTTACAACCCCAATTCCGAAATAGTTGGGACAAAGTGTAAATTGTGAATACAATCAAAATGCAATGACTTTCAAATCACACCAGCCAGTATTTTATTCACAATAGAACAGAGATAACATAGCAAATGTTGAAACTGAGAAATTTTGCAATTTTATCCACAAAATGAGCTCATTTCAAATTTGATGGCTGCTACAGGTCTCAAAAAAGTTGGGACAGGGGCCTGTTTACCATGGTGTAACATCCCCTCTTCTTTTTAACACAGAGTGGAGGCGTCTGGGCATTGAGGAGCCAAGTTTCTTGTGGAGATTTGGGTCTCCTTTGACGGACTTTTCGTTTAATTATGCGCCAAATGTTCTCAATCGGTAAAAGTCAGGACTGCAGCCTGACCAGTTCAGCGCACGGACTCTTCTACTACGAAGCCATGCTGTTGTAATAGCTGCAGTATGTGGTTTTGCATTGTCCTGCTGAAATACACAAGGCCTTCCCTAGAATAGATGTTGTCTGGAGAGGAGCATATGTTGCTCTAAAACCTTTATATACCTTTCAGCATTCATGGTGCTTTTTAAAACATGCAAGTGTCCCACACCATATGCACTAATGCATCCCCATACCATCAGAGATGCTGGCTTTTGAACTGAACGCTGATAACAGGAGGAGTGGTCTTTCTCTTCTTTAGCCCAGAGGACACAAAGCCCATGATTTCCGACAAGAATGTCAAATTTGGACTTGTCTGACCACAGGACACTTTGCCACTTTGCTACAGTCCATTTTAAATGAGCCTTGGCCCACAGAACACGGTGGCACTTCTGGATCATGCTCAACAATGGCTTCCTTTTTGCATGATAGAGTTTTAGGTGTCATCTGTGGATGGCACGGCGGACTGTGTTTACAGACGGTGGTTTCTTGAAGTATTTCTGGGCCCATTTAGTAATGTCAATGACAAAATCGTGCCGGTGAGTGATGCAGGGGCGTCTGAGGGCCCGAAGATCACGGGCATCCAGTAAAGGTCTTCGGCCTTGTCCCTTACGCACAGAGATTTTTCCAGTTTCTCTGAATCTTTTGATGATGTTATGCACTGTCGCTGATGAGACCTTCAAAGTTTTTGCAATTTGACGTTGAAGAACATCGTTTTCAAAGTATTCCACAATTTTTTTTTTGCAAGCCTTCACAGGTTGGAGAGCCTCTGGCCATCTTTACTTCTGAGAGACTCAGCCTCTCTAAGACATCCCTTTTATAGCCAATCATGTCACACACCTTACGCCAGTTAACTTAATTACTTGCTAAATGTTCTTTCAGCTGATTCTCTTATATATTAATTGCTTTTTCAGCCCTTTTTTGACTGTGTCCCGAACTTTTTTGAGACCTGTTGCAGCCAGAAAATTTGAAATAAGCTCATTTTGTGGATAAAAATGTAAAATGTCTCAGTTTCAACATTTGAAATTTTATCAATGTTCTATTGTAAATAACATATTGGCTCATGTGATCTGAAAGTCATTGCATTTTGATTTTATTCACAATTTACACTTTGTCCCAACTATTTTAGAATTGGGGTTGTACAACAGTGACAATTAGATTTGGGCTCTTGGCCTTTATTCTAAAGATGAGTTTTTCTCTTCTGAGTTTTCCTGAGAATCCTAATCTCAAATTTGCCAAGTGGCAAACAATTCAGCAGAACACTTCTGGGCTAGGTTTACAAATAGTCCTAAGTACCTAACCTTAAAACTGGTCTTAGTCCTGACCATAAGCCCATTATTAACCCTCACAAGGCATTTTTTTTTGTCCCCACTAGTATAGATAAACATGTATGTGCGTACTTACTTGCATGAACACACACACACACACACACAGGCACATGTTCACGCACATGCACAACCACACATATGCGCCAACACACACACACACACACATACACACATGGACTCATGAGTCACTGCAACCCGTTGAAGGACTGAAATGTGGAGACATTACAGTAGACAGTGTCAGTAAATCCAAGTTTTACCAGGAACAAATATTATGACCGTCGTACAAAAGAAGCAGACCCGATGTTCGTATTAAAAAACAGGAAAGTATTTATTACATAAGCTAGCAAGGCAACAACATCCCAGAATAATGTTCATTGAAGCATTATTTATAGCATTACATTTGTATATATTCAAATTTGTGTGTAAAATAAGTTTTGACCTCTGATTGGTTGCAAGCAGCTGTGTGCCATGTTTCACACCGTGAATTGGATTATTCAAATCCCAAATGGTCGTGGGTCTCGCCCTCTTCTCCCCTGTGGACTAGTGGAAAATCCCCATTGGTGGAGCTGCCAGCCGTCATTAACATATGCATGTGAGGTGGCCTCATACACAAATCTGTCTGTCTCTCCACTGTATTCAAAAGCACAAATTTATCTGTTTCCCCACAGTACCCCACAACCATTTGGGATTTGAATAATCCAATCTGCAGTGCCAAACATGGCACACAACTGCTTGCGACCAATCAGAGGTCAAAACTTGTTTTACACACAAATTTAATGTATGCAAATGTAATTCTTTAAACAGTGCTTCAATGAACATTTTTCGCAGAGTTTTGTTGCCTTGCTGGCTTATGTAATAAATACTTTCCTGTTTTTAAATACGAGCATCGGGCCTGCTTCTTTTGGGACGATGGTCATAATATTTGTTCCTGGTAAAACTTTGAATTTACTAACAACAGTGATGGGACAGTGATGTAGGTATGGTGCTGGTGATAACTGAATAAGTGAGACCAGCGATTACAAGACCTGCCTCACTGGGCAACAATAGGCTGGAGCAGAGAGGGAGCTGTGCTCAGGGCCTGACACTTACATGATCAAACATTGCATTAGTTATTTAGCTGACACTTCTTATCACTTCTTAGAGACTAACACTTGTTCAGCCTTAGCGAGGGCTAATTCCCCTGATGTAACCAGAGGTGTAGAGGTCTTGTTCAAGGGCCCACAAGCTACGTTGATCTTTTCGGAGGTTACATTTGAAGCGACAACATTTCTGATCCCAGGCAAGCACCTAAGTCCCTTAATTTCCAATAGGTAGCCTCCAAAAATAAATTTTAGCTAGACTGCTTTTTCCCGGTGTTTGTTGCAGCCTGCCCTTGGCATCTCTTTTCTCAAGAATTTTTCTCCACCTCTGAGCAAAGCCAGCCAATTTCACAAATTACTCACACACCCTGGCTGAAGAATTGTGCCGATTAGTGAATCCAGGTGAAGCCCGGGGAGCACTTTCATTCTCCGAAGCTGGATTTTTACTCCTCTGGTTCCAAATAATTGCCCGCCACAGGCCTTGGAGCTGGGGCTGCAGTGTCTGCATGTAGCCCTGTTGGGGCAATGACACGGTGCCTGGAGGCTTGTCTAAAACAGGAGGCACAACTGTTTAATTGTTCAAACTAAATGGCTCGCCGGTTTTTAAACGACATTTTATTCGAGGGTGGCCTGCGGGAGTTCGCGACACAGTCTCTAAATCAATACTAATGCACAGCTGCGTCCCCCTCTGCCTCGAGAGGAGACGTCGCCTGTTTATTTGTTCCACACCAGCTGACAATAGTCTTGTCAGAGGAAGAATAAGCTTTTAGGAAATCAACAGGGAGCGAGCGACAGGCTAACCTTGTGAACTGTATATCTCTGGAGGCTGGTGGTTAAAGCCCCTTTATGCAGATATATACGTCAGCGTCCGTACATTCCGAAATTTAATTCCTAAACAATTCTGCAATTGAATTTCCAAATGTTTTACTTCACCGGAATAATTTTCCAGAGTCTCTGTGACACAAATACTGAATTATAAAGCCAAAAGGGGCTCATGCATAACAAGAAAAATTGGTGTTATTTTGTATTCTGAGCAAAGGGATTAATGAAGGCCTCTTCTCACAGCGTTTTGCCCGGGGTCAGCCGAGCCTGGGCTTTTCCAAGTTCATTACCCTGTTTGTGAGTAGCCAAGCATTTGCTCTGGGCTAGTAACTAATGCCATTTTTATTAATCTATAGATCTTCCTCACTGCCTATCCTTTGCATGTGACTGCATAGCCAATTTAAATAAAGGTCAATGTGTGCGTGTGGCCGTATGCGTGTTTGTGTGAGCTGGTTCATGCTAGCATATGATCATCAGTGAGTTATCAATTGCATTTATCATTCTAGAATAGGGCCTCTCCATAGCAACAGTTACACACTGGGCTGTTGAATAGTCTGCCATGACATCTTTAGAATAGGGGCTAACAGGGTGGAGCTAATGTTCCTGATATATTACCGTTTTCCGCTAAATAGACTTCAGGTTTTTCCATTAGTAATATCGGCGCACTGATGTGGACACAGTGCTATAACGTTGATGAGGTGACTACTCCAGCGATTACCCACGCGAGCAACTCGGCTCAGTGAATCACCCATAAAATCAAAGCCACAAATGGCGAGATGGCCCCGATTGCCTCGTCATTCTGCCTCCAGCATCGCCTGGTCGCAGCACGACATTGGAAAGCGAGACAGAGATAGAGCTCCGCTGAGGTAATCAAATCCGCAACCAACAAGGACGCCCATCCCTACCAACGCTTGGATGGGCAATCAGCGCACGCCTCAGTTTGAGATGCAGTGGGTCTTCGGCGCTCGCTTCGTGAGCCGCATGATCACATTGATTGTTTCCTCGATTACTCCCCCCACCCTCTTCTTTTTTTATTTTCATGATTCATCCCTTTGTCTCAATTCCACTACGTTCCCAACCCCGGGTTTGCACTTTTACGCCAGTCCCTTAACTTCTTGGGTGATACTGGCATGCGACAGTGGACTCGTTTGATAACACAAGCACAAGGAGGTCACTGCTAATACCCCTTGTGAGCCCCAGGTAACACCTAACCCAAGTCTTCAGATTCAGGCATGGGGTAGGTTTGGGGGCATTTAGGCTTAAGGTTGTACTGTACTTATAAGGCATGTAACTGTTGACAGAGTCTGACAGCCAAAATTATACCAGAGAGACAGAAAAAAGTACCGTCCAATGGTATCCTGTATTGTTTGAATATTTGCAATGTCGTAGACACTATTATTGGTTGTCTTATAATTTCATTTTCTGGAGGGAAAAGAGAGTTCTGTGGTTGTCCCGTATTTGGAAAGTTGATAGAGTAGTATTTGCTAAAAGATCAGTTGGTCATGGTTTTATAGAAATGACTATAATTATCATGGAGATGACAGTTTACGCCATCACCGTTGTCTGACTCTCCCTCTAAGCATCAAAGAATCTGCACTGTTTGACACTTTCTTAAGATGTCTGCCGAAATATGCCATACAAGTATAAGACGGGCTTTAGGGTGGAAGGTGGCTGCAGAGGACAAGTGTTAAGGTTCGGCAAGGCACCGTGTCTAAAGTCCCTCCGCTCGTACACCTGAAGCGCTTAACAGTTGTCCTTCTGTATAATGACGGCTCTGCAAGGTTTTTGTAGATCAAGTGCATGGTCAGGCCTGTCTCTCTCTTTCCCCTCCTCTAATCCCTTTCTTTTCATTTTCTCACCTCTCCCCCATGTTCCTCCTTCTTTTCTTCAGCGTTTCACACATCCCTCCTTTTCTTTGTCTTCCCTCTTGCCAGAAATTTCCATCCCCGTATTATCTGTCATCCACCTACTTCCACCAGTAAACAACTTCTTCAGTCCTTCTGTCCTATATCTTCTCTCTCTTTTACCATTCTCTTTCCGGTCATGTCCCTATCCCAGGTCTTCTTCTGGGTTTTTGTCATGTCAAGATGGACTCAGATACCCGCGTCAACATCTTATTCTCCTGTGCTTTAATCCAGTCTTTTATTTCTTTTATTACTTTTCCTTTACTCTTTCAAACGCTGTGATCTTTCACCACCCCCCATTCCCATTGCACCTAATCACAGCGGAGACAGGGGTGCGGAAGTTTAATTCCGTCTCCCGTAGGTTCTGTTCTGATAGCGGGATTTCACAGACGCCTGTCAGTTAAGAAGGTATCATCTCTCCCTCTCTACAGGCCTCAATCGGCGATTATTCTTCTCTGGGTGTCTGGCTCTGCCCCGCATCACTCGTCCCTGTTCAAAAGATGTTGTGCGAGAGATAGAAACCTCAGAGACGTAGGAGATAATGGATTTAAGATGGTGGGAGTGGGGGCTCTGCCTTCAAGCAGATTCTCACACACACACACATGCAGACACATACACAGCGGCGTGCGGTCACATGTTCAGAGGGGCTTCAGTAACCCTACCCTTCACCACTCGGCTGTCCTCTCGCTGTTCTCATTCAAGTTCGCCTGATTAACAATCAAACAATTTATCGACTGAACCACCGAGACCAATCCATTTTCCATAATAAGAAATGATAATGAAAAAATGAATGCCTATTGCCAACACGTATATAATTGATACAACATTGTTAGGATGGAAACATAAATGCAAAAAATTTGAAACTTTCGCTGACTTCGAAGCAATTGTTTTCGCCATCACTCAGCTGTGCATCGTACCTAACTATGCCCTTTAGCTGTCACTACATTCAGACTATGGAACGGATTCTCGTGGCTTATTGCTCAATGAGCCTAGCAAACTAATTTATGCAAATCTGCGCTGTTTCACGAGCTACACGAGCACAGAAATTATAAAGACATATTAATATTTTATTTAGTCATTGATGTGCAGAAGAAAACGCCATATAATTTTGTGGTACAATGTATGACAAGGCTTTAAAAAATAAATTAGATTCTCGTTGGTTCTACCAATTAGTCTAAGCAACTGCTGCTAATTGGGAGAGGTAAACTGCAAGAGGTTTAGATCATTAAGCAGTGAAAGGTGACGTTATTGCTGGCCCTGTGTTTCTGCCGATGGTCCGCCACTGCACATACATATACATACACGCATATGCAGCACTGACTTACGTTACCCATTTTCATCTCTCCTCTGAGAATATATGCCCATTATCTCACATTCTCCATCCTTTCCTGGCTTGGGCAGTAGTGACAGCCTCTATCCATGTGGTAAAACCAGGCTCCTCTCTCTCTCTCTCTCTCTCTCTCTTCAGTCCTCCTCCATGTCTTCTTTGGCCCCTTCTGTTACTCTTTCCCTCCGGTGCCCAGGTTAGTGCAATGCCTGGGTTCTGTTGGTAGTCCATGCGCAGTAGGGTAGACTGCAGTCCAATGAGCCATGTGGACCAATGAGCCACATCACATATTTGTAATCAATGGCTGTCAGAGCTGCTTAAAACTGGTAAAATAATGATATGGTTCATTGGTCCCCATGGCTCATTTAACCCCAGTCTGCTGTACTTGCCCTCTCCAGCACCATCTCAATCTCCTGACATGCTCACTGAAGGTGCAAATTCTATGACACATGAATGCATGAACGGGTCAGCAGCCAGACTACTATTCAATCTGCTCCAGCTGTGTGGCTGAAGCTAAGCAGGTGTGGGCTTGGTTAGTACCTGGATGGGAGAGACCACCTGGGTAAACCAAGTTGCTGCTGGAAGAGGTGTTGGTGGCCAGTAGGTTGCGATCTTCCCTCTGGTGGAATAATCCCCAAAGTCCCTGTGCAGTGATGGGGACGCTGCACTGAAGGAGACACCGTCTTTCAGAGATGTTAAACTGAGGTCCTGACTTTCTGTGGTCACTAAAAATCCTATGACACTCTTCGACAACAGAAAGGAGTCCTGTGGTGTCATGGCTAAATTCCCAACCTGGATCTTTCAACCTGTCACCTATTCATCCCCTGATCTAATTGGCTATGCAACTTGTCCCCTCCCTCTCCACCTCAACCCCCCAGGGCTCCCTTTAAAAAGAGCTTTCAATCTCAACGGGACTTCACTGATTAGATAAAGGTTAAATAAAAATAAAATTTAGATTTTTAATTGACTTTGTTATTATTATTCCATTCTTTTGTCATCGCTCATCACATTGCTGCATTTACTATATCACGGTTTTAACCATTCCCCTTTGTCGCTTGCTGTTTTCCTGATACATAGACTTCCTGATACATGCTGTATAAATAAAATGACCCTGCCTTATCCATTATACACTCCAAAGGTTCCTGTGCAGTATACATATGAACACATACCTAGTTTAGGCACAGACCTCCACATTCATACCAAGGGAAATAATCTCATTCACCTTGTGTCGTCCATATCATAACCAATGCTAAAAACCACCTGCAATACTGCAAGGTTTCGAAATTTTCAGTGTTTGTTTTCACATGCATTGTAATTCTCTATACCTATGAAGCCATGGAAATGGATTTGTGTAGATTCCAGCAGATGTGATTTGGAGCAAGTATACGCCAACCCTTCCGTACAGAGAATATGAGATGGATTTTTTTCCAGTAGGCTCCTCTGATGAGGCTCCCTCTGCCCAGGTCACATTTGAATGAAAATATGCCTGCATTTTCAAATCCAATAAATGTCAAAAAATGTTTAGTTTGCAAACCATATCGCAGAAGATTGACAGCTAATAGAACATTGTCAAAATCGTGTCGTATTATCTGATTCAGAAGCGAAAGGACACGGACAGCCTCTCATTAGCAAGGAAAACGCCAGACGCATAAAAATGTTATATTCAGACTGAATACGCCGATTTACCAACTGTCTTCTGAGAGCTAAAAAAATCGAGCAATATAGCTTCAGACTCAAATAAAGAAATAAGGAATTAGATTAATGTCATCATACGGTATATGCATGAGCTGCATAAAATGGATGAAGATACACATTATATGAGTAAGTGTCAGGCTCGGAGCTCAGGAACTACGCACAGACCCAGAAATAGCAATGATCAAGTTTTTAATTTAAGTCGACAGTCCAGGTAAGGTACGCAGGTATCCGGGGAAAAGCAGGCAACACGACTCATGGTATGTGGACAGGCAAGGGTCTGAGCATAGCAACCAGGGGCAAGCATAGGAGGCAGGATGATATCGATGAGGGAGCCTGCGATAGGAACTGGAAAATCAATCCGAGGAGTGCAGGGCAGCGGAGTGGACAAACTTAGAGCAGGGGAGGCAAGAGATGTTGGATGAAGCACAGGAACAAGGAAGCCGGCACCGGAGAAAACGCTGGAGAGCAAGGACAAGTGCAAAACATGTACAAGACAATTTGGCCATGGATGTGAAACAAAGACAAGGTCAAATACACAAAAGGCCCTGAGGGGACAATAGGAATAAGGTGCAGGGAGTGACACAGGGAGAATGAGGAGCAGATGAGACACACGCAAAGACAAAGCTTGAAAAACAAAGCCGTCTACGGAAAGCAACATGTGACAAAAGACGTAAACAAGCAAAAAAGCGCAAAATCAAAATAGAGCTAGTGCAGGGAGGCATGGGGTGTGACACAGAGAGTGCATGGAGTGGGCATACGAAGCATGAAATGTAATGTTTGCATAGATACAAGAAAATTCCCATAAATACGCAAGTCTGGTGATCATTCGTCCTCCACAAATTTATGCTTGACATGAATATACACACGAAATTCACATTGCGTAGAATAAATGTGTTTGACTGCACTAAAAATGACATGAAATGTATATTCATACATTTTTAAAGGTTAGAGAGGGCAGCACTGGTTGTCTGACACTGAAATTCATCATTGCCTCAGCCTGTAGACCACGCAGTACCCAACACTGAAGAGCGTAACATTTGTCCCATGAGGTTTACACTGCTGAGGCAAATGCAAACTGAGAGAAACCTACGGCTTGCTCATACTATGTCCATTATTTTCAATGAAATCTCAAGGGCTACTCCACAAATGTCTGTTGAAAGAGAATGTATGTCACAAAACATTGTGACATCTGTCACACCTCTCACCAACCTCGAAGGGAGGAGAAAAATGATGTTTAAAGACACTTATTCAGGGAGTCGGGAGAGAACTGAAATCTCAGGACAGACCCTGGTAGTATTCATTTGCTTTTTGGCTTGTTTTCTGATACTCCTGCCCTTGAATGTGCAGTCCGATAGGGCTTCAAGAGCTACAAGGCTCCGGTTAGCATATCAGCTACAGCTTAATCTCACAGTCTCTGAAGATAAGTGCCGTACTACCTGATCCATTCAACAGAGGATCTCCACAGAAATACCTCTTTACAGTTCAGGCTAAAATTTAAGCCTCTCTTCAATGCTATTGCCTGTTTAAATGTAAATGTATGCAGAAATGTGTCTGAACCTCTTCTGCAGAAGCATTTCCCTCTTTATCTAACAGGGCAGTCACTAGTGGGTGACAGATGGTGCATTATGATTCGAGGGGCTGATAGATTTGGTCCCACGGCAGGAGTACAGCCTCAAATTTCCCAATACGATAAGGACCCCAGAGCTGAGTTCTATTCCTGGGCCTTGAATTCCCAGCTACATCCAGGCTACTTTCCATTTACGTAATCTCATGGCACACTGTTCTCAAACATAAGCGTCCTTATTGACCTTGATGTGCTGTGTCTCAATATTTATTTTTTTTGTATTGCTAATAAAACATGCATATTTTAATAGCATTTATTTTTGAATTTGTTCAAGTTTTTAAAATTAATTTTCAATTTGAGGCATGATGAGCAAATAAAGCATTTGTCCAATGGAGCTGTTTCATGGAATGGTTTTGGGTTGATCAGTTATAAAGTAATATAAATACACTTATTCTCCATCATCTTAAACACCCTACATACTATTTTCAGCTGAGATGTGTTAATCGGTTTTTTTCATCTGCAATTGAAAATGTAGCTACATTTTCAAACCTCAGCTAAATTAGAGATAGGTTAAATGTAAAAAGTAAATATATGTTACAATTCAGGAATCATGACAAGGACTAATACACAACAAGACATTTTTGCTTTCACACCAAAGATTGTTAAAACTAAAATTTCGCTAGCAAAAAAGCCAGAGCCAGGTACGCAGCTTAGTTAATCCTACACTTTAGCGAGCTAGGTATGTTAGCTAGCCTCATGACGGCAGTGACGTCTGCTCCGCGAGCTAACTTTGTTTGCTATCCTACCCATCACTAAGCTATTCGCACAGTGCTTATCTTAGTTAGGGATAACCTAGGGACAATTAAAGGGACAATTAATAATAATAAAGTGAAGTGAAGTTTAAGATTTAGATAGGGCTGTACATATTTTCATGTTGCAGTATTCTGAAATTAAGTGATACTAATACCCAAAATTACCCAGCCAGCTGGCTATATTAACTCCGTCAAGCCAGCTTCCTAGCTAACATTACAACTTAAATGGAGGACCAACCACCACCTGAGGGGTGTTGAGCTAGTTCGCAAGCTAGCTGTAGTCACGTTAGGCTATAGTTGGAGACTGGAAAGCTAATCCAGTCACCGACATTGGGAGGGCACAACAGGATGGAATAAGTTTAAGCGTCAATAGTCAAAATATTTGTGACTTAAAAGACTTTTAATGTACAGGGAAGCGGCTAAATCTTAAAATTCTTAAACATTACTTTTGTTTTAGCTTGCCTGAATAAGCTGGCTGCCTAGCTCGTCATCATTGACAGGTTATCTGGGTCTGTGATGCACGCGCTCCGACTTCAAGAAGGTAACAGTCTTTTCCCAACGTTCCTCCTCCTCATTTTGAAAATGGAGCGTGATAACAAGCCGATCTCTCCCCTTGATGTTTAGGCAAGTTGAACGGCAAGAAAACCGTAGGCACTCTTCACCAGTGATGATTTTCAAAGACAACTTTTTTCCTCTTTCGAGGTGCAGCCAGTATGAGTGGCCACAGCATATTGCCATCTCGGCATTTGGGAACAAAACCGCCGTTCCTGCACCTTAATCATGGAGCCAGGGAAATGCCACCTGAAACAGACTTCTAAATTGTTTGATTTTATGAACTCATTACGTAATTGCTTAGTTTAGCTTCTTTTAGGAGATAATTTCCTTTTGATAATTGGGGGGGGGTTTGCCCACAGAGAGCCCACATAGTGGCCCCAAAGGGCAAAACTGCTGTTGGCCCCACATGGGCTAACATAGGGCCGATGTGGGATTAGCGTGGGCAAGCCCACGATGGGTTTGCCCACAGAGAGCCCAAGCGGGGCCCAAAAGGGCAAAACTGATGTGGGCCCCAGGTAGGCTAACCCACATGGGGCCCTTGTGGGGTTAGTGAGGGTAAGCCCATGCCCACACTGCTCACAGTAAACCCACACTTACCCAGAGCGGGCCCACATGGGCATGTTTGCAGGGATATATTTGCATGTCTTTAGGGTGCTCATGCAAAATCTCAGTATTTCACAAACACAAAAAATGTCCTTTTCGGTCACCGTCGAGTCATTTTCCTTAACATTATAGTATTAGTCATTAGTCAATTATGGATGCAGTACCCTGAGTGTTAGGTACCCATTAGTAGCAGGAAAATGTCAAGCTTTGTTTGGCTGAATAGATAGTGCTCACCACTCCACGTTCTATTATTTTATCTTATTTTGTTATTTTATGGTGTTATCTGAACGTTTACACTTTTTTAAAAGGATTTTTATGCGGCACTTTGGCCGCAGCACACCAGCTGGGAAATGTTAATGTATTGCCTGCTTCTGTTGTGGAAATATAAGCCTCACTCTCGCTGTGATTACATTGAATGATTAACAAAATGGGCTCTACTTTCCATTTAACATTGGCCATCATAACTGTATTACTTTTTGGTGTTTTGGAACAACTTTATTAGCTTTTGAGTTATGAACAGTGCCTGACAGTGCCTGAAGGTGAGAGACGAACAAAACATTTCATAAGAAATGACAAAAAAATGGAGACCAAACATTTTTGCCGGACATTAACAGTATATGAAATTTAATGGCAGTGGAGGGGACAGCAGAGTGGGCGATATTAGCACAAGATAATGGGTGCAAATACGGGTCAACTGTCACTTCTACAGTTTCCCTGAAGTTCTCGTTTGTTTTAAACAGGATTTATAGGCTAACAGGCAGGGATGGGGACTGTTAGCTCCATATATTTAAGACAGACTTAATACAGTCTCACGGCCAATGGTATATTGAAGTGCCGCCTACTGAACTATACTGAAGTTCTCACTAAAATTATTAAAGCTAAGTGGTTCACTTTAGATGGCCATTTTAACACATTTTTGGATCATTGGTAAGTCTTCCGCTTGAGCTGAGGGTGGTAGGGTGTCAAACTGCCAAGATCTGCCTTCGCCCCAGTATTTTTCTTTATCATCCCCTAAAGCACCGTTTTCCAACAGTGACACTTATGAACTGATGCAGACTTTAACTTTGAGGGGATGACTAATCAACGATTAACCCAGCCAGCACCCCGATGCTCAGTGAATCACAGAAATGGAAATTTAGCTCGAGGACAGTGTGCTACGTGAATATAACTGAACCGTAAAACTGAATATACAAAAAACAACACTTCTTTTACCATGGTGCCATGACGAGGGTGACCACCTTTTAAAGCTCCCCCATTGCGTCACCAGGTGCGCGGCCAATTAGCCATTGCAAGCCATTTCAAAATCTGTCCCTGTGTAACATGACATGTGAAAGTGACTGCACGAGAAAAAGCTAGTTATAACAGTGTTCACTTTTCTTTGATGCGTACTACATGTACTCATGAGCCAAAACATTGAAGACACTCACAGATGAAGCTGATACTGTTGATGATCTCCTAACAATGGCACTCGCCAAGGTCTGGAGACAGTTTAGACGGTAATCGAACAGTTGGATCTTGTAGTTGACATGTTGGATGTGGGACAAATGAGATCTTAGTGATTCTGACAGGAACCAAATCATTCTAGCCAGACAAATGGTTCAGAACTTCTCTGAAGTGGCTAGGCTTCTGGGTGTTCCTAGTCAGCAGTGGTGAGTACTTACAGACAGTGGTCCTGGGAGGGAAAAACCATGAACCAGCAATAAGGTGTTGGGCGCCTAAGGCTCATCGATGCACCAGGGCAACGAAGGCCATCCTGTCTGGTCCAAACTGACAGAAGAGCTACTGTGGTACAAGTTGCAGAGAATTTTTACGATACTTACAGTTACTTACAGTTACAGTTTAACTCAATGTAATTTTACAAAATGTTTTCACATTGTTGGTTTGCAATTTATTGAATGGTTGCCTTGAAATGCCCTTAATTGATATCAGCTTATTCCTAATTAAGCTTCCATTTAAACCCTTTGTTCAGTTGCTTCTTTGAACCCGAAGAAGGTCTCTGGACCGAAACGTTGTTTGAATTAAAATACGGTTTTTTGCAAGTTTGACAGTGTGCGGGTCCATTGTTTGTTTCATTTATCTTTTTTGACCTACGCACCTGTCTCACACTAGGTGTGCATGAGCCCTATTCATACTCAATTATGATACTTACATGAAGAATGTGTCATGAGACACACTGCATCACACTCTCCTGCGTTTAGTGCTGTGTAGCTGGAGACTAATCAGAACACTTATGCTAACCCTGGCCCACTGCGGGCCGAAAGCACCTATTGAAATGTATGAATCAGAACTGGCTCTTGGAGCAGTTGAAGAGGGTCACCTGGTCCAGAGAGTCCCATTTTCTTTTATACCGTGTGCTTCAGCTGAGTACGTCTGCACCATTTACCTGGAAAGAGATGGTATCAGGATGCACTGTGGGAAGAAGACAAGCTGGTGGAAGGAGGGTGATACTCTGGGAAATGTTCTGCAGGGAAACCCTGGGTCCAATAATTCATGCGGCCGTCACTTCACTGAGAGAGACCAACACAATATTAGGCAGATGGCTTTAATGTTGCGGCTGATCGGCGTATATAACAGAAATTAGACCAATGATAGACATGCAGGACACTGCTTTTATCCTGCATGGTGAGGTAAATGTTTCAGTTTCGTTCACCGTGGGCTTGACAGTCGATCAATTTAATGATTCAACCAGCTAAGTGGACATAGCTGTCAATCAACATGTTAGTCAGTGACGTACAAATAGATGTTTCCCTGTTGAGATAATAAAAAATCCTCCAACATCACTTATTCGTTCAGATAAGATTTTTACAATAAAATTGGACATCGTGCCTTACCTTGAATCAGCTGAAAAGGGGTCAAGTAAGGTAGTAAACAGGGGCTGACGAACACTCCAATTGTAATGGCCTTTTTTTTTTCCAAGAGCGCGTTTGCTAATTGACGTGAAATTGGCGCAACAATGGTTGGCTAACAGGCAGATTAACAGGCTGTGAAACAAATGTAGAGGTCGGGGCAATTAAAACCGCTCACAGCAACGACGACCATATCCAGGGTCACAACATGGCGGTAAGGACAAGAACTTGGGAACACTATTGTAACTGTGTGTGTGTGTGTGTGTGTGTGTGTGCGATCACGTATGTATACAGGATTTTCAAGAAAAATAGCTGATTCTACACAGAACTTTAGACCTCTCTCTGTGTCTTAAGTTAGCAGGGTGTTCACTCATGCACACCCACTATCTCCTTAAACTATCTCCGGTAACACTTTACTTGAAGGTATCGTCATAAAAGTGACATAACATGGGGCGCCCCGGTGGCTCATTGGTCTAAGCACGCGCACCATAAAGGCTGTGTCCTTACCGCAGCGACCTGGGTTTGATTCCAGCTCAGGTCATTTGCTGCATGTCTTCTCCCCAACTTTCCTGTCTCTCTACACTGTACAACTGTCAAATAAAGGAAAAATCTTTAAGAGTGTCATAACTGTTACATGACACAGTCATGAACATTATGTCAATGTCATGAACGTTTATGACTCAAGACAACCCAAACAATGTCAACTTCTCAATACAAAAACCGAATGACACCTAATGACAACAGTCATAAACGTTTTTGACATTGACATAATGTTTATGTCATGTCACTCTGATGACAATGCCTTCAAGTAAAGTGTAACCCTATCTCCTACTTTGCTGATGCAGGACTCTGGTCCTGTTGGACAAGTCTGCATAAAGGTTTTTGATCTAACTGATGACCTTATTTTTAGCGTTCTGACCACTCTGTAAAACAGGTGTCACCAAACCTGGATCTTAAATCCACATCCATGTTCTTTTCTGTCAGGTAACTAATTAACAGAAAATTTGTCTTCTTACTGGAATCCTACTTGACTGGAGAGTGGAAAACCAGCAACTATCGGACCGTGACTGATGATCCCTACCATGAACTGTGCTGATTCAGTCTTGTAAGTTAGCACAGTAAAATCCATAAGGTACATATACCATCTGGCCGCTAACACAAATGTCTGAAAAAAAAACCCATTATTGAGCAAAAAAAGAAATATTTAAGTACAGTAGTGGGCATAGAATCGCATAACGGGTTGGTCCTTGTTGTGCACTCCTGGCCAATTCTAAATCTCTGCCATCGAGGCAGGAAAATTGATAGAGATTTTACAAGAAGACAAAGGGTGCACCTGATGAGGAGCAGGGAACCTTCCTTGATGACATGAACCAGCAATAGTTTGTCTGGTAGTGATGACAAGGAGCGTCTGAATGATTCATTTCATGAAGGAAAGGAGGCACTTGGCTCCTTTGTTGCTTCATTCCAGCAAGTAAACTATAAAAACCTTGGAAGAAAGGAATCATAGATTATGGTCCACAGTCCTTAGCATCAATGAAAGCAAAGTGTCAAGCCAAAAAAAAAAACCATTCAATCAATGTCTAAGTGTAGTATCAGATGCGACATTAGGTTGGTAGCAAGGAGGTGCAGTTTGAAGAAGTGAGTCTTCAAACTGTGCTTGAAGGTTGTCAGAGTCTCTGTTCCTCTGACCTCCGTGGGAAGGTCATTCCGCAATGTGGGAGGCAGAACGAATGAAAGATGTGACCTAGAAGCCCCGAAACAAAGTGGGGGAAACGCCAGGCAAGGAGCAGGGGCAGAACGGTGATGTCTGGCTAGTGTGTTTGGTCTAAAGATCCTTTGAAGATAAGCCAGGGACCTTCCCCTGAAAAAAGAAAAAAGACTCCAGGAACAGACACTTCACTCTTAATGGTTCTTCTGCAGACTATTAGGCTTGAAGCATTACTTTCTGGCATCAGTAAATGTTTCCGGACTTTTCCAGTTAGCGTGAGGAATTGTCGTTTTAACTAAAGCCATTTGCTCATTGAGTATCACGCCAAGTTTATGGATATGTGTGTAAGTCTGTTGTTCCATTAAAATGATTGTGGCCTTATTTTTAATTTTATAATGTCTTTTTTTTGCCGGCAGGTAAAGTTTATATCCTTGAAAATAAAGTTTATGTTCCACCCACCCTGTTTTATTTGATTGTTCATCTCCATGGCCTCTTCCACTGTTGATTAGAGGCAGCGCAGCCGGCAATCGTGACTCTGATCTCAGCGTGAATTGTTGCGTAGGCCTATTCAACACGCAGTCGATGCGCTGCATGTTAAATCACCTGCCGAGCGTAAAGAAAAATAAATGAAATCAAGACCGAAAAAAGGACCTGCCAGCTTAGCTTCGTTCGTCCGGTGGCCGGCTGGGTTGCGAAATAATCGTGATCTGGGCAGAAAGAGATCGATTTTTCCCTGAATGATTGAACTTCTGGTCATCTGTGACTTGTCTTTTATCGTCGCTCTGCTACTTTTCATTTGTTTTATTTTCTGACGGCTGGCTTCGATTTGCTTCCAACCGAGGTCAGCCAGCTAGTTTGTTAACACGCATTGCCCGTGACTCATTGCCTGAGTCCTTGTCAGCAACCTTTAGCTTACCTGTCTGCCGTGCGTGCGCACCCGCTCGTTTACATTGCGTGAGTTGAATCCACTTCGTGTTAGCACACAAATGCGCAGCAATGTTATAACATGTCAGCATGCATTTAGAAAGTGAGCTCAATCTGTGTTATTTAGATGTGTACTGAGACAGGGGATATAATGTTATCTAAGATGATACGTCAATACAGTATATATGATGCGATGCTTACATTCTGTCAGTGTTATTTGGCCCTGACAGATTCGAGTCCATATAAAACAATATTATGCAGATCCCATGTTCAGCTGCAGTCACAAACTGCTGTACTCAAATTTCAGCATTTATATGATATGATCTGTAAATGTTAATCAGCGATATCAGTCGTGACCTCATGACAGTTATTGAAATGAGCGTTTCCTCCTGGTTTCCAGGAAAAAGTAATTCTTATCTTTTTCCAACTAGTTTAGCCGTCTAAATGGATCCATCATCACGCTTAGCATATGAGCGGGGAACTTTGACGCACACAATGGCCGCTACACGTCACCCGGTTATTGTTGGTGCGGATCACTGGTTGAAAATAAGCTGGGGTGAGGTGACTACCGTCATTTTCAAACACTCTTTAGACCCTTGACGAAAGGAAACTTATGATTTTAGGATATTAGTGTTGCTTATTTTTTTTTCTTGAAGAATAACAGCACTGTTAGGTAGGGTAGGACCATTTTGAAAAAAAAAAAAAAAAATATATATATATATATATATATATATATATATATATAACCCATAATAAATTCAAATCTACATAGCAATAAGTTTTTTGTTGTTGTTGTTGTTGTTGTTGTTGTTGTTTTTCTACTGTTGATATGTTGACATTGGAATTGTTTTTACAATTCCTATTAATGTTGCCTTTTATACTGGTCTTGTTATTAGCGCAAAAAAAAAAAAAAAAAAAAAAAAAAAAAGATTTTTTGAAAGTCAGTTTTTCCGAGAATAATGAATCACTGGCCAATTCCCCTCTCCCGATGGATGCACACTTGGTACTGATTTATCAAATATCAAGCGACGTAATTTGCGAACTCAACGTCTAAGCCTGACTACCGGAGGACGAGTATGCGTTCAATTTTTTAAAAATTCTTTTTTATATTTACAGTACGTTGTGTAGTTGTGCTACGGAATTACAGTACTTCCATCTAGTGTTCAATGTATGTAACTGCTTATCCTTCTCCTTGTGAGAGCGAGGTCTGGCTAATGAGCTCTTTAATGATTGAGACTTTCAATGCGAAGGTAATGGCCCCAAATAAAGAGCAGTCTTATGATGTTAAAGTGATAATGCCCTAGATACAACACACATGTATTCAATTTCGTTCATGTGCATTTTCTGAGAGTGCGCTAAACAAGATAAACTGCCTGCTGACAATTTTGCTGCCCATCAGATGCTCTTACCCAAGGTGATTTTGAAGATTTTTTTTTTGTTCTCTTTTTCCACAGAATATTTTAGTTTAGCTGCACAAAATGTGTGAGTGTACAAGGGCACAGCCCTGGAATGGATTTCAACCTGCAACCTTTCTGGTTCTTGAACCCAGATTTGAACCTACAAAGCTCTTTTGAAATATATTACATCACCACACATGACACCATGCCTCCCTAATCACTAACCCGTTCGATTGGGTCCCAGAATTTTTTCTGGCATGCTGAGGAGACAAAATTCTGAGTATTTCAATCTGATTGGGCCTGGGATGCATGGGACTGTTCTGATGGTTTGTTGTGTTTGCATATTTAATGTCCCAAATTATTTGGGTTTGACTTGCCCAGTTGCATTTTTACTATTGGACAAACAAAATGGTGTTTGGGGAATTGATTGAACTGCTGTTTATTTATTTGTTATTAATCCTTGTCAATAACATCCATACATGTACCAGAATTAGCCAGGGAAGCTATTGCTTCCCATCTGCAGTAGTTGGGTTAAAAGCCCTTGGATTCTGACAAGAGACATGGGTACCTGCAGGAAATCTCCATTAACATGGAATAAACATACAGCAGCCCACAGATAGGCCTTTAACACCGGCAGGGAATTGGTTCAGCTCTCATTCACCCTCCTTATCTTAAACTTTTTATGGCATTTACACCAAACATGAATAAATTCAGAACCCCAAAAATTTTCTTTGGAATGGGAACAAAAAAATAGTATGTTTCTCTCACGAATCATGAGGATATCGAGCATTGTACAATGCCCTTCGCTGATGAGGCATCAGTTCTGCTCAAAACTGATGGGAACGTGGGCCAGGTAGGTAGAGGGAACCAAGAACAGAATGGGTTCAAAAAAACCAGAAAGGGGTGCCCCGGTGGCTCATAGGTCTAAGTGCGCGCACCATAAAGGCTGTGTCTATCTTGAGGCGACCCGGGTTCGATTCCGGCTTGGGTCATTTGCCGCATGTCTTCCACATTCTTCTCCCCAACCTTCCTGTCTATCTCCACTATATAACTGTTAAATAAAGGAAAAAATCCCCCCCAAAAAAAAAAAAAAAAACAGAAAAACTTTGGTGGGAAAATGCTAAGAGTGGATAAGGTCACCAAGGAACCAAACTTAGAAGCCTCCTTGTCACAATCCTCACCTCCGCACCAGCGAGCTCATCTTTGACACCGCTATCAGTCAATTTAATCCAGACCACAGGCAAACTGTCCCTTTACAAACCACATTAATAATGATGTAATTCTGATGCCTGCTAACGCTCTGCCACACAGAAGGATTCAGGTTTATTTCTCCTTAAACTGCTCCAAGTTAGGACATCATTTGAAATTCAATCACTATCCACCTTGATAAAGCCTCCCTCGTCTGGGAGAATGCATTATTCATTTTTATCAGCTCTATCAATTTCTTTAATGACCAAAATGTTCTTTTGAAAGTGTGATAAAATGAATAATATAATGGATGAACATATTTCTTCCCCCGAGGAAATTCAACTGGAAATTGCTGTAATGGAAAGGTAGTCTGGCAGCTCATCAGCTCATTTGTTTTTGCGATAATTTACTGAAATTATTTTTGTTTGCTTTCTAGTGTATTACCTTTTTCATCAATACATTATGGAAGATTTTTTTTTTTTTTTTTTTGAAGTACGTCTGTGTTCGACTTCGACTCTAACCCGCCCACAACCCCGAGGCCCCGCCCAACAACACTGTTACCAAGACAACTGTTCTCAGAACTAGTTACCAGTTTTTATGAGTTTGCGTACAGTTGTATCTGTTTTGCTCCAGTGTTTTTCCTATGTAATTTTTATTATTTCAAGCAGTTCTTTAGCTTCTTTAAACACTTTTAGCTATAGTCATAGAACTCATAACCCATGGTTACCATGAGATTAGAAGATTTGCGGATACGGGTGGCAGAAAGCAGCTGCAAGCTTAGCTGTTATGTCTAATTGCTAGTGATATAAAGGCAGCTGATCAGTTAACAAATTGGGGGAAGAATAGCTGGGGAGGGGACTGCACCAGTATTCGGAAGTAAAGAGAGGAATTAACTACAACTCCTCACTGACAGCTGCATAATGTATAAATGCACAGCCTGTCCACAGTCTGTCATTATCAATGCCAGGCCATGAAATGTAAATTTATTTGGGACGAAACGACCCTGCTTTAATGACGTAATAATCTCACTCTATACGACCGCGTAAAAAAATCTGTATTCTAGAATGTAGCCGATTGCAAATATATACTTTTAAGAAAAATACTATTTTTAATGTACAACCCCAATTCTGAAATAGTTGGGACAAAGTGTAAATTGTGAATAAAATCAAAACGCAATGACTTTCAAATCACACCGACCAGTATTTTATTCACAATAGAACAGAGATAACATAACAAATATTGAAACTGAGAAATTTAACAATTTTATTCATAAAATGAGCTCATTTCAAATTTGATGGCTGCTACAGGTCTCAAAAAAGTTGGGACAGGGGCCTGTTTACCATGGTGTAGCATCCCCTCTTCTTTTTAACACAGAGTGGAGACGTCTGGGCATTGAAGAATTTGAACAAATTTCTTGAGTTTAGCCATTGGAATTTGATCCCACTCTTGTTTAATACAGGCTTCCAGCTGCTGGAGAGTTTTGGGTCTCCTTTGATTGACTTTTTGTTTAATTATGTTCTCAATCGGCGAAAGATCAGGACTGCAGGCAGGCCAGTTTGGCACACGGACTCTTCTACTACGAAGCCATGCTGTTGTAATAGCTGCAGGATGTGGTTTTGCATTGTCCTGCTGAAATACACAAGGCCTTCCTTGGAATAGATGTCATCTGGAGGGGAGCATATGTTGCGCTAAAACCTTTATATACCTTTCAGCATTCATGGTGCTTTTTAAAACATGCAAGTGTCCCACACCACATGCACTAATGCACCCCCATACCATCAGAGATGCTGGCTTTTGAACTGAACGCTGATAACAGGAGGGGTGGTCTTTTTCCTCTTTAGCCCAGAGGACACAACGCCCATGATTTCCAACAAGAATGTCAAATTTGGACTCGTCTGACCACAGGACACTTTGCCACTTTGCTACAGTCCATTTTAAATGAGCCTTGGCCCACAGAACATGGCAGCGCTTCTGGATCATACTCAACAATGGCCTCCGTTTTTTGCATGATAGAGTTTTAGGTGGCATCTGTGGATGGCACGGTGGACTGTGTTTACACACAGTGGTTTCTTGAAGTATTCCTGGGCCCATTTAGTAATGTCAATGACATAACCATGCCGGTGAGTGATGCAGTGGCGTCTGAGGGCCCGAAGATCACGGACATCCAGTAAAGGTCTTCGGTCTTGTCCCTTATGCACAGAGATTTTTCCAGTTTCTCTGTACCTTTTGATAATGTTATGCACTGTCGATGATAAAACCTTCAAAGCCTTTGCAATTTGACATTGAGGAACATTGTTTTTAAAGTATTCCACAATTTTTTTATGCAAGCCTTCACAGGTTGGAGAGCCTCTGGCCATCTTTACTTCTGAGAGACTCAGCCTCTCTAAGACATCCCTTTTATAGCCAATCATGTTACACACCTGATGCCAGTTAACTTAATTACTTGCTAAATGTTCTTTCAGCTGATTCTCTTATATATTAATTGCTTTTTCAGCCCTTTTTTTGTCTGTGTCCAAACTTTTTTGAGACCTGTTGCAGCCAGAAAATTTGAAATGAGCTCATTTTGTGAATAAAAATGTAGAATGTCTCAGTTTCAACATCTGAAATGTTATCTATGTTCTATTGTAAATAACATATTGGCTTGTGTGATCTGAAAGTCATTGCATTTTGTTTTTATTCACAATTTACACTTTGTCCCAACTATTTCGGAATTGGGGTCAAAGTATTTCAAAGGTGTACGATGCATTGAAATGCATACAAATATATTGTTAGTGTGCACTGTATGTGGCAACCCCCTCTATTGTGACGTGAAATGTATTCTGTGTAAAGACATTGAAATACTGTGTATTTTCTTGCCACGAATGAGATACACTATAAAACAGAAATATGAAACTTTCAATCCGCCTTGACGCTGGAGCCAAGAGCAACTTGAATAAAACATGAACAGCATCCAATTTTGAACGCGCCAATGCTAACCTTATACAGATGCCATATTAATATGCCTCTCGCCAACAACAGCGAATGGGTTTATTGGCTCGGAATACCTTTTCAGAAATAAGTGAAGTTTTGGCCCATATCACCACGAAAAAAACATTTCTTTAATACTTCAGTTGAGGCATGAATCAGCGTCAGTGAAGTTCTGCAAATCAGCTGAATGCGAACATGCGTGTATTTTCGGGGCGTGTGCGAACAGGCACATGTGACAGTGAATGAGCCTGTGCTTGAGGGTGAATGTGCTTATGAACATGTGCTGGTGTGTGTGTCTGTGTGTGAGAGAGAGAAAGAGAGAGAGAGAGTGCGTGCATGCATGCGTGAGTGAACCGGCCATATTGGTGGTCTCCAATAGTAATGAAAAGCAGGAAGACAATTATGAAATCTCATAAGAAAATTAGCATAAAATAATGTCTGCTACAGTACTTTCCCTTTAATGACTGGATTTAATGGCTAACTGTCTTTGATAGTTCACTTCTGAGATGTGTTCACTCAGTTATGAGATATCTTCAAGCAATATCACAAAAATTAACTGTCAACATGGAAGACAGCCAGTTGGTTGAGTTCATGAACAAATATTAGTGATGACATTTAATATAGCTTCAGTTTCTTTTTTTTTTTTTTTCCAAGATATACAATCCAGAGTGTTTCAAAAGTATTTGATTTTAGTAGTCTGGTTACTCTTTTGTATTGCCTCTTTTTCCCCCACAAAGTGTGTTTTTGACTTTACATCCTTGCTACCTGGAGGACCTCTGAGGGCTAATCCAGATATTTAAGTCCAGTAAGCATTGAACTATTGTGACAATTCATGTTTTTTAGTTACAACACTGCATCAATTTTCATTAAACAGGCTGTAGACTGGCATTAGGGTAAGGACTGCAGTTTGCTGCATTAGCTGATAGTCAGAGCCATCACTGAAGAAAGCCCAGAATATTTGTTTTTGATTTGCCAGAACATCAGTAAATTGTCCTTGGAGAATAAAGAGAGAAGGGGAGACATTGAGGTGACCCATCTCTGGACAGGGCCTAAGAGAGGACAGCATCAGTGCTGACCTGCTGCACGATTTCCTTTAATCATTAAATAAAAACTCTGCCTCGGACTCCCAAAACCTCCAGGGAAGCCTATTTGTTCAAAAACTGACCTTACATAAAACAGAAATTAGAGCTGCGCTCAGAGAGCGCAAGTACCTCCGCCAATGTACTCAATGTTATTTTTGCCAGTATTAGCTGGCAACCCCTGTGTCTATGCAGTCCTGTAGTCTTCGTGCAAATATGTTTTTAATGTGTTTTTAACCTTTTGCATGCCCTTGAGCTTGACCTTTGACATCCCAAAATCGAATCACCTCTTCCTTGAACAATACTTACTCATTCCACCAAATTTGAGGAAAATCCATCCGTAACTTTTTTGCGTAATCCTGCTTACAAACAAACCAACAAACCAACCAACCAACAGACAAACGGTAATGATCACATAATCTCCTCCAACTTCGTTGGGTGGAGGTAATAAAGACCAATGTACGTTTTGAATGTGAGTTGTTCGAATTTAATTTTATTCCGTTTTTTGAGTCCGGCCTCTGTCCTTCGCCTGTTGTGCACACTAATATCTGACGCCTCAAATTTCCACTTCAAATCACACAAAGCGAAACCAAAAAAGCAAATGAAGCAGAAAGGGGATGACTCATCCCAGATGAGGTCAGATGATAATAAGAAATGAAAAGGCATGGAAATAAAGTAACAATGAACAGGGAAATAATACAACAATAAACAGACAAGTTAACTCAGTTAAGAGATGAGGACACGCAAACACGCACAAAATGTTAATTTCTTTTAAATTTTTTTTTGGATCAGTCTGCAGAAAAGGTGGGATGATAAAATTCTAATTTAGTGTGATAAGGGGTAATGGGGGTGTATTTTGTTTATAGGTATGGGGATATAATGGTAAGAAACAAAGTTGGGTTGTCAGAACCCTCAATGCAGGACACATTGGGCAAATTTTGGGGGAATCAGAATTTAAGTTTGAGGAAAGAGTGGTAAATGGGGAAAATGTGTGGTAACAGAACCCTCACAGCCTGCAGACAGGGCAGTTAAGGGCAAAATCGGGGTAAAAGAACAGAATCTATAGTATCTGGACAGAATGGTAAAAGAGACAAATCTGTAGTAACAGAATCTTCAGCATGAAAACAGATTTGTAAGGAGGACAGATTTAGGGTATAGAACTGCGACAAATCAGTAAGTAATGCAGGCTTTGGGGAGCTCTCAGTATGTTTAGAGAGTAACAGGGGGCAGATTTTGTGGAGCTGTCATTGTGTGCACAGGGTGGTGAGGGGGGCAGGTTTTGGGGAGCCCCTCAGTATGTGTACAGAGTAACAGGGGGGCAAGTTTTGGGGAGCCCTCAGTATGTGGGCAGGGTGGTAAGGGGGGCAGGTTTTGGGGAGCCCTCAGTATGTGTGTACAGGGTGGTAAGGGGGGCAGGTTTTGGGGAGCCCTCAGTATGTGGGCAGGGTGGTAAGGGGGGCAGGTTTTGGGGAGCCCTCAGTATGTGTACAGGGTGGTCAGGGGGGGCAGGTTTTGGGGATCCCTCAGTATGTGGGCAGAGTAACAGGGGGGCAAGTTTTGGGGAGCCCTCAGTATGTGGGCAGGGTGGTAAGGGGGGGCAGGTTTTGGGGACCCCTCAGTATGTGGGCAGGGTGGTCAGGGGGGAAGGTTTTGGGGAGCCCTCAGTATGTGGGCAGGGTGGTAAGGGGACAGGTTTTGGGGAGCCCTCAGTATGTGGGCAGGGTGGTAAGGGGGACAGGTTTTGGGGAGCCCTCAGTATGTGGGCAGGGTGGTAAGGGAGGCAGGTTTTGGGGAGCCCTCAGTATGTGGGCAGGGTGGTAAGGAAGGCAGGTTTTGGGGAGCCCTCAGTATGTGTACAGGGTGGTCGGGGGGGGCAGGTTTTGGGGAGCCCTCAGTATGTGGGCAGGGTGGTAAGGGGGACAGGTTTTGGGGAGCCCTCAGTATGTGGGCAGGGTGGTAAGGGAGGCAGGTTTTGGGGAGCCCTCAGTATGTGTACAGAGTAGCAGGGGGGTAGGTTTTGGGGAGCCCTCAGTACCCCGACAGTGCGAGGATGGTGGGGTAGCGTGCGCGGTGAGCCATGCACTTCTGCTCGTCGATCATGAGGCTGTGCGCTTTGCAGCTGATTTCCTTCTGCAGATCCATCCGCGTGTCCTCCATGTTCCTCAGGGACTGACGTGCTTCATCCAGCTTATTCTGCAGAGCCTGCATGGAGCTGCTGATCTCTCTCACCTCACTCACCAGCCTGAGCCGGGATACGGGGAAATACACGCACACACACACACACACACACACACACACACACACACGCATTGTGTTTTCATGTTTTGTGGAGACATCGCGTAGACTTAAATTTATTCCCGAATACCTTACCTTGACCATAATCGTAAACAGTACATGCCTTAGCCTAACCCAAACCCAAACCTTAACCTAACCCACACCTTACCCTGACCATAACCTAAACCTATGACCCTAAAATAGATCCATTTCCTCGTAGGCACCTGAAAAAAAAGTAAAGGTTAAAGTACTCTGGTATTGCATCTCTAGTGGGGGTATTTTGTCCCCATAAGGATAGGTATTCACAGACTACGCTCACTCAGACACAGGCACACAAATACAGACACACATACACAAATACACACTTTTGCCAACAAACACACACAAACACACACACACAGATACATAAACACCGACACACACAGGGACATCCCTAAACGTGAATACAAACAGACAAGCACAATTAACGCAGATACACAAACACATAGACACGCATGAAAAGGCGAGTAAACACGGGCACAGACAGCAAAACATACGCTCAAGCACACATGTACACAAAGACACAGACACAGGCAGGCAGATGAACACACGCGAGCACGCAAACATGGGCATGTGCAAAAGAGCTGAGCCATGCACACAGAAAAATGCAAACATGGGACAGACGTGTACACAGACAAACATACACACAGACATTGACTCAGGCATGGACGCAGACAGACAAGATCACAGACACAAGCACAGATACAGACAGACGCAGACAGACAGGCATAGGCACAGATACAAAACCCCATCTTGAGCATTTGCCCATGCTCTATCAATAGTGAGCCTAAATTAACTTATTGATTGAACTGAATTGAAAATGGCACTGTTGCCCATTGGCCCCTGCATCCCTAAAGAATTAAGTAGCAAAGCTTCCAATAAACAGACTCATTTCGTTTTAGCTGGGGTGCAGCCTTGAATACTGAGAGGGCAAATAAGATCTGATTTCATCTCGTTTCCCCAAGGAAATTTGTAACAGCAGGTAATATCAACTTGACAACATTAAAAGCATCACATCACCCTATTTTAGCATTCCTTGCACAAGAAATGTAATTAGTTGGACATTTTTGTAAAAGTACCTTCAGAGAGCCCACTTAACCCATTCTAATGCAAAAGAGCGCGACAAAACGCATTCCTGTACAAATGAAACGTTTCAATCAAAAGTTTTTTTCTGAGACTGAAGCACATTTTCTTTCCAATAAGTCTTTGTAATGACTCATTAGGGACTAATGATCTTACCATGGAGCCTTCATAGTACCTCAAGGACCCTTTTCGGAACACAGCATTTTTCCAGGTGCTGCACTAACCTGAGCTGGGGTGCGTCGCGGCACAGCTCCACGTTAGGCCTCTGGGCGCGGGTATACAGGCGGGACTCAGCCACCCTCATGGGGGCCTCCTTGTTGTACAGGGCCTGCCGCAGCATCTGGATGTTGCGCTCTTGAGCCCCCGTCTCCTCTAGGATCTGACCGGGGCAAAAGAGATTGTCTGGGCCTTCAGAAACTGGATGAGGCTGGCGTTTGATTCTCTATTACATGTCAATTCAGTCCATTGTACGGATCACACACCTTTCATTCTCCCTCACTTCTATGGGCAATGTCGAGTCTCGAATTAGCCTTATGCCTAGCGTGCAGGTCCTTGCACTGTGGGGACGAGAGTAAACCCCAGTACCCATAGAAAACCCAAACACGGGCAAAACATGCTAATTTTACTAATAAAACAAGGACCAATGGCCCTGTAGCTCACTGACCTGTATTCAAAACCAGGGGGCATAGTTGCACCACTTTTAGCCAAAATTTAACTAGGCTATTTTTTAAATGGGGACATTTTAATTATTAAAAAAATAGTTAAAAATCCAAAAATGAAACATTTTCAAAACAGTGAACATACTTTAGAAGACATGGTCCCTGGGAAGCTCCTTCTGAAATAGGAAGTGAATCTGGCCAGTGGTTTCGAAGGAGAAGATTGTGATCGATTTTGCTAACGGAACACGACCATGGCCACAATGAAGACGCGGACGCCACCTGATCCCAACTGCTCAGCTTGCCTATCGGCCGATAAGCTAAAAAGGCCTCTGGCAAGATTTGAACACAAAACGTTCTTGCTGTGAGCCAACAGCATTACGCACTAGTCCTGGTGCCGCCCTCCAATAGAAGTTGTCTAATTAAGTACACGATTTATTGATTTGTTGATGTTGTCACCTGTCCTTAAAGTCAATCATTCACTGATTAAAAAAGAAAAAATCGACAAGTGTTTTGTGTTTCTGGTCAATCGTATCCAGTTAGAGGCAATGAGCTCAAAGTTATCATCTCAATTATCAGCGGTCTGTCGAAAGCTGCTCCGAGCCAGGATCGAAAGGTGATTATGCTGCCTTATCGGGAGAGCTGAATGGCAAGAGCATTCACCCCCCCAACTCCACCCCTTCCAAAGTGTACAAGCCACAGTGGGGGTGCAGTTGGGCTGCAGAGAGCACGACCAGACAGGGTTACATTCCAATGGACTAGTCTGAGCGGCTTACTGAAATCTATTGATTTCTGTCATCGCCCAGCATTGCCTCTCCACCGACGCCAGCATTCTTTATATGCGTAAGTTAGCAAAGAACGAGTTGAGCTAGAATGTCGGAATGCAGCTGACTCACCAGCTTATTGAGGTTCCTCATGCAACTACAGACAGGGCTGTCCCAACAGCCTTGTGGCTGGTACATTTTATGAGAGGGTAGTTTGTTCAAGCCCAAGTGAGACACACAATGGGTCTCATTCATGAAACGTTAGTAAATTTGTGTGTAGATTTGCACATAAAAGCCTACGCTACTAAAAACCTACTCCGGATTCATGAACACCACGGGAAACTCAGATCTGATCGTAAACACATGTGTAGGATCATGAATGCCAATCCATCGTAAAGTGACAGCGCGCTCCCGGTAATCAGCTATTAGCATAAATCCCCGCCCATGAATTGCCAATGACCACCATATAAGGAGGTGTAGATGCATCCAGTAGACCTGTCAGTCATGGCGCAAACAAAGAAAGAGAGAGAAACATACCTGCCAACTTTTGAAAGTGAAAAACCATAATCCTAGCACGCAATCCCGCCCTCCCGTGGGTGGGGGTATGGGGCACCTCCCCCGGGAAAAAAATTAAAAAAATAGCTGCTAAATACTGCATTTCCAGCTCTTTGAGGCAGAAATTTGACTAAACAATTCAGCTTCAATTTGACACTTTTGAACACAGAAATCCTAGAAAGTAGAACTTTTCATAGCCCAGGTAACATGCCCGTGATTACTGTGATGAATATTGTCATTTAGTTATGTCCAAACCCCTTTTATACAGTAAGTGAAAGGACCAAGAAAAACAAATTCACAACAATTAGACAGATGGGTCATATTTAATGGAGACTGGGTAACTAAATCTGAGAATGTGTCTTCAGTATGCAACAAGTTTGCAACTTATTCCACTGACCAAACAAAAGATATCTGAAGCATCTGTTAATTAAATACATCATCATTATACATCACATTCAACTAAAGTCATCAACTAGTATCAAAATATATTTGCCACAGTGTTACTGGTAAGTGATCAAGACGTATCAACATTAATTTGCCACAGTGTTACTTGTAAGTAACTTCAATAATGATCAACTGGTATCAACATAAATTTGTCAGTGTCACTGGCAAGTAACTTCCACAATGATCAACTAATATCAAAATAAATTGTCAAAGTGTTACTGATAAGTAATGTCAATAATGATGCAGTTACTGTCCCTTATTTTCCATTGTGCAGCAGCTCCGATTTTAGCCGAGAATGTTTCCAATTGAAACGCCTCGGCCAATTCCGATTCCTTATAATCTTCATAACCATCGAGGTGTGCCGATTGTTTACGCAAACGAACCAACACATTCTCTGCGATTCTAACAAAATGGCCGTCTTTGGTAAATATAAACTAGCGTTGGAGACGCGGGAATAAATGAACATGTTTCATATTTTATTTTATCATTATGTTTTAAAGGAGGACGATCATGGCTGGGAAAGTTGAGTGTTATTATTTCAATATATCATGAAAAAAAATTTTGCAATTTCTTTAATTTTTATGAGCGATTTTTCAAAACTAGTGGACCGCGCTTTTTCACCACAGCAGACGAAAATTCACCATCCGCTTTGGGGCACCCCTAATCGTGATGTCAGTGCAGCTGTCAGCCATGAATTTCCATTGTCCTGCGGTCCTGCATTGAGATTGTTGAATGACCGAGATATTCCCGTTTCCTCTATGGGGCAGACAGACAAGCTTGATAATTACCTTTTTCTATCCGACACAACTTTAATTTAGAGGTGAACTAACATCAGAGGCGATTTGAAATGCTTCCGGAAAGAAAAGTGCGATTTGAAGTCTGCTAATTACCAGCGAGGCTGGACAGCTGCCGTCACCTTGGCATAATTAGCTCACCTTAAATCAATTTCCGTGTACTTTGCCTAACTTGTAATCAAGCCATTTATTCAGCCAACTGACCAATCAAAAAACCAAAATCAAGCCAATAATGATTTAGAAGAGATAATGAGAAGCAGACAAACCGAACCAGGCTACCGTGCTAGATTGAAATAATGTCAGTAATCTGAATAAATAGCAGACCTCTGAATTCCACCTCTCGTCGGAAAAACTTTCACGTATTATTAAAAAAAAGATTTCTTAAAAATAAAATCATGTTAAGATGGCCCTGGTTTTTAAGCGTCTAAAAAATATACGGGAAGTAGAAAACATTGTGTTAAGCGCATCGAACGTGAATGTGAGAGAGAAAATGATTTTCACATTGCAAGCAATGGACAAATGCACAAGACAGGGCAAGCACGCTCAGGCAAATCTGTGCCACAAATTTTAAACATTTTTTATTTAATAATTGAACAAGATTCGCACACAACGGCCAAATGTAATAATCAAGACAGGCAAACTGCGTGCTGAACTAAGCAAAGTTAAGGTCTTCAAAATCATCCTCCTCTGTGACAATTGCTTTCACCCCTTCCCATTTACTTGGCTAAATTTGCAATCAAACAGTTGATTTGCTCAATGAACAATTTAAATTGGTTGGTAGTCTAATTTATACAGATATCCATGTATTCAGACATTTTGACATTGCATGCATCATGCACATGAATGCATGTGGCAGCCGCAGTGACGTTACGATCTTGCAAGTTCTCATGCCACTTTTGAACGTTAATGGCAGCCTCCTGGAAACAGCAATTCCGCTAATTAATGGTCATTTAAAAGAATAGGAGGTATGTATGGACAAAAAATCGACCGTGGATATTATGTTGGAGTGAATTACTGTAAGATTAAGTCAAAATGTGTAGGTCAGTATAGTCCTCCTTTAAAGGGGCAAAAGTGAAATCGTTTCACCGCTAGGGTTTGCTAAACTGCCTGCAGACCAAAACAGAGCGTGTCATGAGCCACACCTCCCCCAACCTCTGCTATTCGGCAGAATAACGGGCCAGTTTAAGTTCCTGTACATCGAACCTGAAATGCTCACGAAACTGCAGATTTGCGCTAATTGCGTTAGCTGGCTGACGGGCTACTCACCTAACACAACCGTAACACCTGGCCCATTGCTGGGACCGAGCCGCTAACAACTCAAGCTCCGGACATTAACCCATGCTACGATTCTAACATTAAATTTAATTGAGTCGCCACAGCGACTTGTGCCTTTTTTACTGTAACACTAATTAAAGCAGACATTTGACTTTATGTTGTTACTAGGAGAAGAAGAGCTAGCTCCCAGTCAAACTGTAGCCCCTTTAGCTCTCGCAGTGGGAAATGCAAGGCCAATATTAATCTGGGTTCTGTCCTTTCTTTATCCGACAACTTCTTCGCCAACATTTAGAAGTAATTTCCTGCTCGCCTTCAGGTGAACGTTTGCCCGCCTCCGCCATTTCGCTTTTTAAAAAATACGGTGCTTAGGCAACTGGCTATATGAATGCATTCAGGAGGCGATTCATGAACATACATAAACACGCAGCAGGACCGGGCTTGTAAACAAGGGGCTGGAGATCCAGAGAGCGGTGTATGACGTCCTCCAATACTCCAGATGAAATTACTCCTCTCATTCTTCACATAGCGATTTTTAATTCCTTCAATTTAGAAATGATGCATTTCCGCTGATTTCCCCTTTTAATACTATTTGTTATTTTCCGAAAAACCGTAATTTGTTTTTGTTCAGCCGTAAACCGGACTGTGCTTTTGAAAACCGTAACCATTACGGGCAAACCGTACTTGTTGGCAGATATGGAGAAAGATTTTTTTCCGGCGGAGATAGAAATAATTTTGGGTGGAGTTAAGAAAAAACATTTTATTTTCATCTGTTAGCAGTGGTGTGACAGGGACAGGCAAAGCGAAGGCCTGGAGGGAGGTGACAGATGCCCTTAATGTTGTCTCTGTAGTCCAAAGAACCATGTCCGAGGTGAAGCGTAAATGGTTTGCATCAACATCAGCCACAGGAGGAGGAGGCTCACAGTCACAACTATCAACTGCAGACGAGCGCATCGCTGGCATAATTGGGGAGACCTCTCTGTCAGGAATTATACCTGACGGAGACAGCGACATGCCTCCACTTTTATTTTTTTATTATCATCATTCAACATGTAGAAAGAACGTGTAATCTATTGAGTCGATTCACATAGATAATTCACAATCATGAACCTAATCTGGATCTTAAACCTGCCAATTGCCAACTAATTTGAACTAAATGTGTTATATTTTTAATCGTTTGTCATGTTTAGGCTATATCAGGTGTTTCAAAGGCATCTGCATATTGTGTACATAACTGAGCGCAATATGAATTAAAATCGTAATTTCCAATAGTGACAAGCATTATTTATGGCCATTCTTAAATTTACACAAACACTACGCGTGGTCAGCAGCACGTGTAGATTTTGTTAGTAGCTACAAAAGATTGGCGCTACTAAAATATTGATGAATGAGGAGATGCACATAAATTTCCGTCTGCGAACAGATTACACACATATTCGTTCTGCTCACGTTTCATGAATGAGACCCATTGACTGCTCCAGGGTGCATCGGTCCCTGCTCGGTCTGTAAGTCGCTTTGGCTAAAAGCGTTAGATAAATAACTGTATCATTATGGCTGCTAACATCAATGTGAAAGGCGGTGATGATTTTGCAGGCCTACCGCTAAATAGGACCCAAAAAAAATTCTTGTACGATGGAAACATGGCACCCAGAATTCCAAGATATGCCTCAACCTACAGTCCAACTGCGTACCCATATATTTATAATAGATTAGGACCCACATAGAAGAGGGTCGGCTAGAGCTACATGGACACTCACAATTGCCTCGTCCTGATTCATCCAAGAGGAACGGGTTGAGTTAAGATACTCTCAAGGCAACCATGCCATCCTGGACTACCCAATGCAATTGAATCATTGAGTTTCCAAAGGGCTCAACTCCAATGAATCAGAGGTCTGCATGTCTTATGACAAAAAGGGGAACTTTCTTGTAATTTCAGCCAAAAGTATCCCAATGACACTCTCTCGTAAAAAAATGAACAAAAAATATGTCTGGGTCATAACATATGGGCAAAAAAATAAATCAATTTTTCCCTTTCTTGAAAAAGAGTGTTCCTTGGAGTTGGGCCCTTTAGAAACTCAAGGATTCAATTAATTAACAGACTAAACAACATTGTTTTTCTTTTATTAAAATGATTTCTATTGGCTTTTAAAATTCTGTGCCACGTTTTGGCAATACAAATGCAAATCTTGCCATTCCAATAAATATGCTGAATTCGGTCTTCTTTGTGCGAACAGGTCACATGACTGAGGGATGCAAGGCGGGAGGTTGAGTGGTCTCGGGCGAGAGGAGCGGGTGTGGTGTTGGGGTTTGAGGGTTGGGGTATGTTAGGGTTCTTAGTCGGGCCTACCTGACCCAGGTGAAGCTCTAGCGAGGCCTTAACCTCGTTGAGTTCCTGGCAGCGGCGGGCAAAGGCGTTATCGACGGCGGCGCACTGCGCCCTCAGGTCCTCCGCCGTGTCTGCCAGCACACTGTCCACCAGCTGTCTGAGCTCCAGCGAAGCCTGCTCCTCCCGCTCCGCCAGAGACAGGTTATCCTGCGTGAACTTCAGCCACGACTCTGGGTTCGACACACTGAGGAGAGAGAGAGAGAGAGAGAGAGAGACCTTTGACGTTTGATACCCCTTTAATTGAAACATTAAAAAGCAGCAAATCAAAAACATTACAGCAACAGCACGACAACATTACAAAAACTGCACGACCAACATTGGGGAAAAAAAAGACTTCACGTACGGTTACTCAAAAAATAAATAAATAAATTTAAATTTAAAGGAGAGAGAGAGTAAGAGAGAGAGGTTATCCACTGTAGACTTAAGCTGCAACTCTGAATTCAATAACTGGAGAGAAAGACAGAGGTGGGGGAAGGAGGGAGGGAGAAAGGGACAGAACCAAAAGACAGGAACACAGTGGGGGCATTCCTCCATTTCTCACTGAAGCCTGACATCCCCTTTAGTTTTTCCTGTGAGTGTGTGTGTGTGCTTCCATATGGACGCCATTTTGATTTACTCAATGTTTCTGGGGTCAGTGCCCTTGTGAGCAACTGAACTGATTTCTATTCAGGTTCGGCTCCATACAGCTTCTGTTGGGAATGATTTATGGTGTCTGAACCACTCCTAGCCAATATGGTTGCTACCTGTATTGACTGTGTGACAGAATGGCGTTTGTGACCCGCAGTAGAGCGGCAGATCTGTCCAGGTTGTTTTAATCCTGCTTCTCGCCAACCGCACATTGTGTTCACCCAGACCCCGACCCCACCACACTCAAGTATCCCTGACCAGGAAAAAAAATTGGATGGAGAGCCCATCGACCGTCAACTGATTTACCCATCGTAGGCGCTGATGTGATCGCTGTTGTTGTTCTTCTTGCTCGTGACCATAAGAGCTCTCATAAAAAAGTTGGCAGAAAAAAACTCCATCAGCCTGGTTATGCAGCAATAAAACCATCATTATCTTCTCCGCTGCATCTTGCATTTGGAATGGAAAATCTCCCAAAAACAACTATTCAGTGGCAGGCTGCATTCTAAACTGCTCCGGCTCCATTATTATGATTACGGCCCCTTTTTACAGCCTTCTCACGCGCACGCATTCGGCGGGGCCCCCAGACGTTTTCGTTTCGATAGGCCGGGGTGGCGAAGCGCAGGCGGGAATAGAGAGGTTGAAACTGAGCGGAGACGGACGTGGCGTGGGCGGGGGGGGGGGGGGCAGGGAAGGGCGTATCGAACGCCGAGGCCTCCCGCAGCTGTGTGATTGATATGTGTGCTGATACGATCGTTAAGGCTACGGCACCCTGCCAGAGGGAGAGGTTTGGTAGGTAAGCCGAGTGCCATTGGTGGCAAGGGGTTGGCATTCTAGGAACTGCTCTTAGAACTGCACTGATTTCCACAACCATTTTAATTGGAAATTCCTCTTAAGGATAAGACCTTCGAAAGCTTAACCAGGAAGACCGAACCAGGAAAACACACTCCGGCGTTACAACTGTACAGCACATAATGATACAATACTGCGTGGTCAAGGTTTGTCCTCCTATTTGTATAATGACAGAAATGAGTGTCATTATGGGTCACTGAGGTGGCGGATGGAGGGTTTGGTGTTTGGGTTTGTGGAAGACCACCGTGAGAGAGGTCAAAAGGATGGGGCAGAAATGAAGCGTTGATTTCCAGAAGTGCCCAAGTCCGTTTTCGTCTTTTTAAAGAAACAAGATTTATATGAATTTGACAACTTGTGGGGATCATGCTACATGTGTTAAGCTGATGTAAACATAATAAAATATCAGAAAAGATGCCTTAAAACATATTAGGAGACCTTCTAGCCTCTATCTTGATTCTTGGCTCAGATATTTCAAACACCAGTCTGCAGACTTGAGTAGCCTACTTTTAGAAGCAAATGCCTCAAAATAATGAAAATGGAACTCAATTTTAAAAATTAACAGCATTAAACTTTATTATAATAGCGTACTAAAATAAAGCATCTTTTTGAAAACAAAACACACCACTTTTTAATGAAAATGAACGACAAATATAGTCATACCAGTATACTATAGTCATGGATGTCAAAAGCTTCTTGAAGAAAATGAACAGAAAATATATACAGTGAAATGGAGGGTAAATGCAGCTGAACAAAGGTCACAATAAAAACCGATCTACATAAATTATGAATGGGCAGTACCGCCATCCAAACAGGTTTAAAGACTTCATTCGCCATCAGTAGGGATGTGGCGAGGTAATTAGAAAGTTCAGCCAAAGAATAAGCAGCTAAAAAAGACTGCCTTCTGCTAGACTTTTTCACTTGTTTTTAGCCCATGTTTCTGGCTGCCTGGTCTTTTTTTTTTTTTGAGCTCTTTTGAGTTGAGTCCACATGCACGCATGCACGCACGCACGCGCACACACACACACACATATAGAATCAGCCATTTTGGTTAGGTAAGAAAGCTACAGTAGCTGCTATTGGCCAACCAATTTTCTAAGCGATGCTTTGATTGGCTGACTGGTCTTGTGTACTTGTAGAGGTTTTAGACTTGACTTGGTCACCGCTAGAAGTAGCTTCTTGGGGAATTTCCAATTCACTTCTCATTTTATTTTGTACTTGAGTGCTTCTTGGCCAAAATTAGCTTATGTGGCTTATTCCTCATCAATGAAAGCATAGATTTGTTGTGTTATCTGATTTTTAATGAATATGGACTTGAGCACTTATGGAAATAATCCCTTCAAATGAAAAGCTGAAAAAAGTAGTGGTTACTTGGAGAGGAAACAATGAAGTATTTTGTAAATGTCAGTCAAAAGTTAGGAGTTATGAGAACTACCCTCTTTTTCTTCGCTAGTTTTTCTGGTGAAGTAGGTCTCTGCTGCTCTCTAGTGTTCAAAATAGATACTACCGCGCAGATCAGAGTGGGTTATTTACGAGTCTTCACTGAGCCGATCAAATCACACTCAAGTCAGTCACTGAGCTAAATAATTGATAACTTATCATTTTAGAGTGCAGAATCTCAAATTAATATTATACCTCTTTTTTTTATTTTAGTGGTTAAAGACATTAAACAGCAAGCTCAGAGAGACCATGTCTATAGTCAGGTCAGGAAGATACAGTACTACTAGTACATACAATGTTTTGATGTTTTATTTCCCTCATAAGTGCGATATGGAGAGGGAAACTGTGAGACTGGTTGGATGGTGGGAGATGGTGGGAGGGTGAACACAAGAGAGAAAGAGGGAGAGAGAATGGGGTCTCACTGTTCTTCTAATTTAGCAGAGTATGGATGGTTCTGGATGTCCATGCTCCTGTTGTTGTAGCGGCCGCACTGGACGTCCATGCTGTAAGCCTGAAACTTGTCAGACCAGTCCATCTCCAGGGTCTGCTTTGCCTCACGGTTAGCCCTGAGAGAGGGGGGAGGGGGGAGTACATAAGTGCTGAGGGTTTTTAACAATAAAACATTGTCATTTCGTAGCACCCCAATCAGAGCAGGATGTATCAACCTTGATCCAAATATTCACTTGGTGTGATTTTTTTTCATTTGATTCCACTGTTCCACCTGTCTTTTTTGTAGCCCTGTATCTACAACCAATTTTAATTATTTTAAAGGGTCACTTCTTATCCATACACACAACCAGCTAGAAAAGGAAGACTCCAGATTAACTGGTTCTTCTTTGGATTTGAACGTGCTCCTCTTAAGATTACTGTTAGTTCCACAATCCTAGTTGTAAAACATCTTTTAGCATGTTTACCTTATTTGATTGATGGCTTGGTTCAAAGTCTTTTTCAGTAGCGCCTGGACACTCCGGATCAGCTCCACTTCCTTAATTGGAGAGAAAAAAAAGAAAAAGTTAATTGTCTTATCATATTGGCTCCATCTACCATGCGCCAAATGTAGCTCCATAATAATAATTTATGAGCATTCATTTTTTTAGCCTGGGCTGCATATGTTACATCTAAATGTCAACCACAAAATAATTTAAATGCGACTCATTACGCCTGCCGGATACTTAAAGTAGAAACATGGTATTCACTTTAAGAAGCTGTTCCTCGACTTCGTCTTTGACCAAGTCAGGGCCCAGTCGGCGCTCTCGGCAAGTTAGGTTGTCAGTAGAAATGGCATAAGGAATTTCGGTAGCTTCCAACGCCTTTTCCAGTCGGCGCTTTTGGCCCAGCATCAGCTCGGTTTCCCTGGTGAGCTCATCGATGTGACGGTGCAATTCCGATTGCCAGACATTAATTTCCAATAGTCTTTCTCCCAGGTACCGCGTTCCCTCTGACTGGGAGCGAAGCGTCCTCGTATCAGTCTCCGTGTGCAGAGTTTTGGACTCATATCTTATCCTTTCCGCGTTGCCTCGATCGCCCGCTGCCTGGGCGAGTGTGGAGCCGTTTTTGTCCGCCCACTCAAACGGCGTATACTTAGCGGACCGGAACCCCACAGTGGCGAAACCGTTTGACGGGTAGATCTCTTTGATGATGGAGTCTGGGGACCTTGGAGGCGCAAGCTGAGATACTGACCTGCTGTCAACAAATGGTCTTGACACTAAAACCTCAGTGGACATTTTCTGACTAATAAAACGCTAATTCAGAATTACTAAAACCGACGAACACAAATCCGAAAAACGTGGTAGCTCGGCCAGGCATTTGGACTTGGATGCTTTGTTTATCAATTTGTTTGCTTTCCGTTGCCAGGGAACCCCGTTTCCGTGGACGCGTGACACCTGGACACCTTCACTGGAGATATCAATGCGTCCTCTCTACGGTCAGATTACGTGAATTGAATGATGCAGAAGACCGTTTCAAGCGTTTCAAGCACAGTAAAACTCTACATAAGTTTATTTTATACTAAACACGTCGTTGCGATCATGCTGGTTATACTGAGTTTTTATTATTGCTTTCCCTGTCGCAGATCTGATGTAGGCCAATTCAGTTATAACATTTTTTTTTTCCTTTTTAAATGTCTAGTTATAGTAGGTTGCGTAGCCTAGATGGTGATATTAGAAAGACAACAAGAAGGTAAATTTACCTCTGGATGAATTGATGCATTAAAAATACCTGAAAAATCTTTTTTTTTTTATTTTTTTCATTTGTGTATATAATAGCTTTAGGCCCATCCAACTGCTTTCCTTAAAATTGCATGATGAATTAACCCTGCCATTGTGAGTACCAAAGACTGAAATCGAGACTGCAAGTTTCTGCTTATTTGTTGAAGCTGAAGTGAGCAGCACACACAGAAAGCATTTGGTATTGTACTGGATTGTATTAGTTTCCAACCAGAGACCAGAATAAAAGCTGCAGCCACCCCTCTGTGCGAGGTGCTCATGTTTGTCCTACATGACAGATGAACATCAGCTGAAAGGCTCATTCACTAATGTACTGTGAGCACCTGTGCGCTGGGGACAGATATGTTAGATTAGTCCCTCCCTCGGTTGTGTTCTGAGAAATTAATGGCTCCCTTTAATGAAGATGTGCCATAGCTGCGCTCATACACGTAACCACCCCTACTAACTCACACATATGTGCCCACGCAATCACACACACACACACACACACACACACACACACACACACACACACACACACACACACACACACACACACACACACACACACATTTATTAATTTTTATCAGGAATGTTATTTGACGCAGCTTACAAATTTTCCATCATGTTACAGGCTGCGAGGGCTTGTATACGGTACTCAGAATTGCAACACATCGCACTAAGTATATTCAATTCGGCTTTGCGGGCCCTCAGCCAGCAGAGGGCAGTAGTGCTGGACTGCTGGTGCTCCACTGGTGATTTCGTGCAGATGCCCTGACCATGGACCGCATGGTCCTAACAAACTGAGCTACCGCCCTGAACTACCTCTAAATGTATTCCGAGCAGGCGACACAAACTGTCACAACGCCGTTTCGCAGCCGCAAACCAGCGATGATGTCCTCAAATTTAACTTACGCGCTGCTGTACATGTGAGTGCTCGTATCTCAGCACAATCACATTTAAATACTTTTTTTCACTTGTTTTTAGCCCATGTTTCTGGCTGCCTGGTCTTTTTTTTTTTTTTTTTTTGAGCTATTTTGAGTTGAGTCCACACGCACGCATGCACGCACGCACGCGCACACACACACACACATATAGAATCAGCCATTTTGGTTAGGTAAGAAAGCTACAGTAGCTGCTATTGGCCAACCAATTTTCTAAGCGATGCTTTGATTGGCTGACTGGTCTTGTGTACTTGTAGAGGTTTTAGACTTGACTTGGTCACCGCTAGAAGTAGCTTCTTGGGGAATTTCCAATTCACTTCTCATTTTATATTGTACTTGAGTGCCTCTTGGCCAAAATTAGCTTATGTGGCTTATTCCTCATCAATGAAAGCATAGATTTGTTGTGTTATCTGATTTTTAATGAATATGGACTTGAGCACTTATGGAAATAATCCCTTCAAATGAAAAGCTGAAAAAAGTAGTGGTTACTTGGAGAGGAAACAATGAAGTATTTTGTAAATGTCGGTCAAAAGTTAGGAGTTATGAGAACTACCCTCTTTTTCTTCGCTAGTTTTTCTGGTGAAGTAGGTCTCTGCTGCTCTCTAGTGTTCAAAATAGATACTACCGCGCAGATCAGAGTGGGTTATTTACGAGTCTTCACTGAGCCGATCAAATCACACTCAAGTCAGTCACTGAGCTAAATAATTGATAACTTATCATTTTAGAGTGCAGAATCTCAAATTAATATTATACCTCTTTTTTTTATTTTAGTGGTTAAAGACATTAAACAGCAAGCTCAGAGAGACCATGTCTATAGTCAGGTCAGGAAGATACAGTACTACTAGTACATACAATGTTTTGACGTTTTATTTCCCTCATAAGTGCGATATGGAGAGGGAAACTGTGAGACTGGTTGGATGGTGGGAGATGGTGGGAGGGTGAACACAAGAGAGAAAGAGGGAGAGAGAATGGGGTCTCACTGTTCTTCTAATTTAGCAGAGTATGGATGGTTCTGGATGTCCATGCTCCTGTTGTTGTAGCGGCCGCACTGGACGTCCATGCTGTAAGCCTGAAACTTGTCAGACCAGTCCATCTCCAGGGTCTGCTTTGCCTCACGGTTAGCCCTGAGAGAGGGGGGAGGGGGAGTACATAAGTGCTGAGGGTTTTTAACAATAAAACATTGTCATTTCAGAAAGCACCCCAATCAGAGCAGGATGTATCAACCTTGATCCAAATATTCACTTGGTGTGATTTTTTTTCATTTGATTCCACTGTTCCACCTGTCTTTTTTGTAGCCCTGTATCTACAACCAATTTTAATTATTTTAAAGGGTCACTTCTTATCCATACACAAAACCAGCTAGAAAAGGAAGACTCCAGATTAACTGGTTCTTCTTTGGATTTGAACGTGCTCCTCTTAAGATTACTGTTAGTTCCACAATCCTAGTTGTAAAACATCTTTTAGCATGTTTACCTTATTTGATTGATGGCTTGGTTCAAAGTCTTTTTCAGTAGCGCCTGGACACTCCGGATCAGCTCCACTTCCTTAATTGGAGAAAAAAAAAAGACAAAGTTAATTGTCTTATCATATTGGCTCCATCTACCATGCGCCAAATGTAGCTCCATAATAATAATTTATGAGCATTCATTTTTTTTAGCCTGGGCTGCATATGTTACATCTAAATGTCAACCACAAAATAATTTAAATGCGACTCATTACGCCTGCCGGATACTTAAAAAGTAGAAACATGGTATTCACTTTAAGAAGCTGTTCCCTCGACTTCGTCTTTGACCAAGTCAGGGCCCAGTCGGCGCTCTCGGCAAGTTAGGTTGTCAGTAGAAATGGCATAAGGAATTTCGGTAGCTTCCAACGCCTTTTCCAGTCGGCGCTTTTGGCCCAGCATCAGCTCGGTTTCCCCTGGTGAGCTCATCGATGTGACGGTGCAATTCCGATTGCCAGACATTAATTTCCAATAGTCTTTCTCCCAGGTACCGCGTTCCCTCTGACTGGGAGCGAAGCGTCCTCGTATCAGTCTCCGTGTGCAGAGTTTTGGACTCATATCTTATCCTTTCCGCGTTGCCTCGATCGCCCGCTGCCTGGGCGAGTGTGGAGCCGTTTTTGTCCGCCCACTCAAACGGCGTATACTTAGCGGACCGGAACCCCACAGTGGCGAAACCGTTTGACGGGTAGATCTCTTTGATGATGGAGTCTGGGGACCTTGGAGGCGCAAGCTGAGATACTGACCTGCTGTCAACAAATGGTCTTGACACTAAAACCTCAGTGGACATTTTCTGACTAATAAAACGCTAATTCAGAATTACTAAAACCGACGAACACAAATCCGAAAAACGTGGTAGCTCGGCCAGGCATTTGGACTTGGATGCTTTGTTTATCAATTTGTTTGCTTTCCGTTGCCAGGGAACCCCGTTTCCGTGGACGCGTGACACCTGGACACCTTCACTGGAGATATCAATGCGTCCTCTCTACGGTCAGATTACGTGAATTGAATGATGCAGAAGACCGTTTCAAGCGTTTCAAGCACAGTAAAACTCTACATAAGTTTATTTTATACTAAACACGTCGTTGCGATCATGCTGGTTATACTGAGTTTTTATTATTGCTTTCCCTGTCGCAGATCTGATGTAGGCCAATTCAGTTATAACATTTTTTTTTTCCTTTTTAAATGTCTAGTTATAGTAGGTTGCGTAGCCTAGATGGTGATATTAGAAAGACAACAAGAAGGTAAATTTACCTCTGGATGAATTGATGCATTAAAAAATACCTGAAAAATCTTTTTTTATTTTTTTCATTTGTGTATAATAGCTTTAGGCCCATCCAACTGCTTTCCTTAAAATTGCATGATGAATTAACCCTGCCATTGTGAGTACCAAAGACTGAAATCGAGACTGCAAGTTTCTGCTTATTTGTTGAAGCTGAAGTGAGCAGCACACACAGAAAGCATTTGGTATTGTACTGGATTGTATTAGTTTCCAACCAGAGACCAGAATAAAAGCTGCAGCCACCCCTCTGTGCGAGGTGCTCATGTTTGTCCTACATGACAGATGAACATCAGCTGAAAGGCTCATTCACTAATGTACTGTGAGCACCTGTGCGCTGGGGACAGATATGTTAGATTAGTCCCTCCCTCGGTTGTGTTCTGAGAAATTAATGGCTCCCTTTAATGAAGATGTGCCATAGCTGCGCTCATACACGTAACCACCCCTAACTCACACATATGTGCCCACGCAATCATACACACACACACACACACACACACACACACACACACACACACACACACACACACACACACACACACACACACACACATTTATTAATTTTTATCAGGAATGTTATTTGACGCAGCTTACAAATTTTCCATCATGTTACAGGCTGCGAGGGCTTGTATACGGTACTCAGAATTGCAACACATCGCACTAAGTATATTCAATTCGGCTTTGTGGGCCCTCAGCCAGCAGAGGGCAGTAGTGCTGGACTGCTGGTGCTCCACTGGTGATTTCGTGCAGATGCCCTGACCATGGACCGCATGGTCCTAACAAACTGAGCTACCGCCCTGAACTACCTCTAAATGTATTCCGAGCAGGCGACACAAACTGTCACAACGCCGTTTCGCAGCCGCAAACCAGCGATGATGTCCTCAAATTTAACTTACGCGCTGCTGTACATGTGAGTGCTCGTATCTCAGCACAATCACATTTAAATAAGGCTAGCCTGGGTGTGTTCAGTCCTCGCCTTACGTTTTCATGGTGAAACCGCAGCAAAGGCGACTGGGTGACGTGAGGCCTGTTTCACAATGCAAGATTGCAGAGTTATCTGGGTTATTGCATCTGGTTTAACTTGTTTCCCAACATAACCAGGTGAATGAGCTTTAGGGGGGAAAAAAAAAGTTGCTGAAGGCTTCACTTTGCGAAGTCAGTTGGCTGATCTAAAAATCTCTCTTCGTGGTTGTTTCATGAAGCGAGATAACTGAATTAGCTGGGTGACAGCACTGATTAAATAATGGCAAATGTCTCTTTTTTTAGTCCGGATAGTGCAGTTTTGGAATTGTTCAAGGTTTTTCTCAAGTTATCAAGATAAGTAATTTTGCAACAAGTAAATCAAGACATGTATCTGAAAAGGAACATGTTAAAATTGAGACAAAAGTTGAAACTGAAAAAACATGAAAATGTCAAAAATTCACCATGATGTTGCAAAAATAAATAAATAAAATAAATTACAACCCCATTTCCAAAGTAGTTGGGAAGAAGTGTAAATTGTGAATAAAATCAAAATGCAATGACTTTCAGATCACATGAGCCAATATGTTATTTACAATAGAACATAGATAACATTTCAAATGTTGAAACTGAAACACTTTACATTTTTATCCACAAAATGAGCTTATTTAAAATTTTTGGCTGCAACAGGTCTCAACAAAGTTGGGACACAGGCAAAAAAGGGCTGAAAAAGCAATTCATATATAAGAGAATCAGCTGAAAGAACATTTAGCAAGTAATTACATTAACTGGCATCAGGTGTGTAACATGATTGGCTAAAAAAGGGATGTCTTAGAGAGGCTGAGTCTCTCAGAAGTAAAGATGGCCAGAGGCTCTCCAACCCGCAAATGCTTGCGTAAAAAAAATTGTGGAATACTTTAAAAACAATGTTCCTCAATGTCAAATTGCAAAGTCTTTGAAGGTCTCATCATCCACAGTGCATAACATCATCAAAAATCTCTGTACGTAAGGGACAAGACTGAAGACCTTTACTGGATGCCCGTGATCTTCGGGCCCTCAGACGCCCCTGCATCACTCACCGGCATGATTCTGTCATTGACATGACTAAATGGGCCCAGGAATACTTCAAGAAGCCACTGTCTGTAAACACAGTCTGCCGTGCCATCCACAGATGCCACCTAAAACTCTATCATGCAAAAAAGGAAGCCATTGTTGAGCATGATCCAGAAGCGCCCGCCGTTTCTGTGGGCCAAGGCTCATTTAAAATGGACTATAGCAAAGTGGCAAAGTGTCCTGTGGTCAGACGAGTCCAAATTTGACATTCTTGTTGGAAATCATGGGCGTTGTGTTCTCCGGGCTAAAGAGGAGAAAGACCACCCCTCCTGTTATCAGTGTTCAGTTCAAAAGCCAGCATCTCTGATGGTATGGGGATGCATTAGTGCATATGGTGTGGGACACTTGCATGTTTTAAAAAGCACCATGAATGCTGAAAGGTATATAAAGGTTTTAGAGCAACATATGCTCCCCTCCAGACGACATCTATTCCAAGGAAGGCCTTGTGTATTTCAGCAGGACAATGCAAAACCACATGCCGCAGCTATTACAACAGCATAGTAGAAGAGTCCATGTGCCAAACTGGCCTGCCTGCAGTCCTGATCTTTCACCGATTGAGAACATTTGGCGCATAATTAAACGAAAAGTCCGTCAAAGGAGACCCAAAACTCTCCAGCAGCTGGAAGCCTGTATTAAACAAGAGTGGGATCAAATTCCAATGGCTAAACTCAAGACACTTGTCTCCTCAATGCCGAGACGCCACCACTCTGTGTTAAAAAGAAGAGGGGATGCTACACCGTGGTAAAAAGGCCCCTGTCCCAACTTTTTTGAGACCTGTAGCAGCCATCAAATTTGAAATGAGCTCATTTTGTGGATAAAAATGTAAAATTTCTCACTTTCAACATTTGCTATGTTATCTCTGTTCTGTTGTGAATAAAATACTGGCTGGTGTGATAGGAAGTCATTGCGTTTTGATTTTATTCACAATTTACACTTTGTCCCAACTATTTTGGAATTGGGGTTGCAAAAATAAATAAATAAATAAATGTTTGTTTTCAATTGTTTTATTGAAAAAAAAAATTCTGTTTCAGTTCCGACATGGCAGCCACTTGTATGCATGTGTAAATAAAGAATAAATAAGTAAATAAGTGTTCAAGTGAACAGTTTCTTTTTTGTTGTTTATGAAAGAGTGATAACAGATGGCCAATGAAAATAAGCTATTGTTCCTTCAAATGGTCTGTAAACTGGTTTTTGGTTTCACAAGAATGACCCTCTTTCAGGTAATTCGGAAGTATAGGTTCAGCACAAAAGAGTGCTAAGTGTTCGGGGTGTGTGTATGTGGCTGGTGTCACAATATTTATTGGCACTATTAAATCTTTATTTGGTGAGGGTTGTGGCTTGAAATTTCACAACATACCTTTCTGAGTACAGGATGTATCAGGATTTATGGTATGTCACGTTACACAAAAACAGGAATCTTCAAGGATTTGAGGGATTGTTTGTTTATTTTTTCACCTGGCTATTTTTATTTTTCATTTTGAACATCTTTTATTGTACCTACGCTTGTGGGGGTTTGTAGAGCAGTAGCAGGGAAGGACATTGGAATTTGCCAAGAAATTAACTCGGCAGGAAATGGATAAGTGGTCCTTATGCTCTGGCTGGGGAGTGGGCCATGGACGTGGGTGGACTTTATTGAGCAGCAGAAAAGGGAGGGGCAAATGACCCGCACATATTGCATAGACAATGAAACAGGAAGTGAGAAATGACTCAGCTTGTATTAATGTGACTGAGAGTAATGTGATTGAGAAAGCGAATCAATAAAAGTGTGTGTGAATGTGTTGTGTATGTGTGTGTGTGTGTGTGTTTGTGTGTGTGTGTGTGTGCGCGCGTGTTTATGTGAGGGCGTGTGGGTGTGTCTGTTTCTCTATGTCTTAGTGGAAGTGTTTGAAACTTTTATAGCGTACCAATGAGCAGGAAAAGCGTGGTAGAACTGGAGTAAGGAAAATGTTCAAAGACACACATCTTTTAGTCTTTCGCAGTAGAGCTCTCATGGGTCTTGTGATTCTGTCATTATGTCCATCTCGCTGCTAAAACAAAAGACACGCTGGCTATCTCCAGATACTCACAACTAATGAATCTACAGCAAAGCCTCATTTATAAAAAAGTTGCTGGATCCTCACTGCAACAAACTGCAAATCAATCTGTTTTCTTGGACAGTCTTGGAAATTTCCAGAGCAATTAAAAAGGACTGTTGACATATGACAGAATTTTAATTAAAAGAAAAAAATAATGTTAAAAATATGTTTTGTGTGCACAAGCACACACATAAACCCAGAAAATGGCAAAGGAGATGTTTTGACTCCATAAAACCTATGAACCCATGTATGGGTCTGTAAAATGCAGCGGCTGTATTCACACCAATGGAACTTCAGGCCTATTTTCAATTCTAGTTGAGATCCCAAGGTTTCCAATCATTCAAAATATGTCCTGCTGAATAACAAGGAAATGGGTATTAAAAGATGAAAAAGATCTAGATATTGTCCTTAAGACATAATGCTGTGGCCATGATAACATGGCATCCTGGGTTTGAATATTTCTCTCAATATAAATAATGTCACTTCAGTGAAGCACTGCCTGCAACTATAAAATACAAAATATGTATCTTGTGAATTGTTCTACGACATGAAAAACCTGATTTTTTCTGACTTATTTGAACTTACTTAAGGGAAATTTAAGTCAAAAGTTAAAGTTAAAAGGGTTAAATGCCTTTCAATTTCTCTTCAACCCTATTTGTTATCATTCTTTTCCCTTTCTTCTCTGACTCCATCACCTTCTCTCTCATTCTATCCTTTCCTCTCTCTGTCTGTTTGTCTCTCTTCCACTCGCCCCTCTTCTCTCACAGCTGTGTGTTACCAGTGTATGTGGTAAAGTGCGCTTATGCACTTTGAGCCGTGTGTCCAACTGTACAAAGATCACTGCTGACAGTCATGGTCTGTGCCATGAAAACAAAGTGTCCACGGAATATGTGTGTATGTGTGGATGTTTGTGCGCGCATTTCAGCATCACATACAAGATACCACACCCCCCTAATCCCCCCCACACACACACACACACACACCACACAAAACCTGTGTTTTATCCTTCTCCCTCTGTCTATTTTCAAATAGCAGCATGGCACTAGACCAGAGAAGCCTGTTGCGAAATCATATTAGCATCGACACACCCATTGACCAGAAAACCCTGGCACTAATGCACTGGCTCTGGTGAAATTTCCAAGCACACATTCAGATTAAAGGAGCCAGTGAGAACGCATGAAGGAAACTTTATTTGATTAGCCCCTCCCCCCCCCCTTCTCAAGGCCACTCCCAGTGGCTATTTTCTCATAGCATGTGCCCTGTTGTCGTGATACTCTAGGGACTGACTACAGCTGAACACATCTCCTCCACTCTGTTTAAGTACAGGAACAGAACCAACGACAAGGTGGGTGTCATGTGCCCATGTTTTGGAGGGAATTGTGGGAATGGGGTGATGTTGAGAAAGGGGTGGTGGGGTTCTGTCAGGGGTTGTTCAGTTGCTGATGTGGTTCTGATTAGTAGACTGGGGATAGGTGATTAATGTCTGTTTAGGAGGGAGCGGAGCTTCCAAGCTGCTCTACAGGAAAAGCCTGTCGCAGTGAAGTCTAAAATACTCAGGGCTGTTCCTCTGACTCTCCTTCTACTTTGAGAATAGGAAAGCTGCTGTGCCTTACCTGATAAACTGCCAGTTAGCCTACGGAGGAAATTATTAACACAGAAACTGTGTGCGTGTGTGTGTGTGTGTGCGTGCGTGTGTGTGTGTGTGTGTGTGTGTGGGTAGGTGGGTGCGAGGAGGGGGGTTGTTATCTAAAAAGAAATCTTTGTGCTGTATCTCATGCTGTATTTATAACGATAAGCAAGCTTTTGAAGAGACCTCATTGCATTACTGGAATAGCTGACAAAGTTTCATGTTTTCCTTCAATCCCTTTCGGATTTATAAGTCACACATTCAGAAATTAAACTTAGGGCAACCTTACCCCGCAGCTGTAGGTCCTAACATTGGCCTGGCAGGCTAGCATTCGAATCGGAGGCTCAAGACCCAAACCTTTGGCTAGCCTTCACTGCTGGTCCTCGACAGTACCTGACCACTCAATCTTCATACAGATATTACTGTGATTTACTATGCTGGCATCTGTGCTGCTTCAGTAAACATGCCTCAGTTATGCACGACATCTTCCTGTTGTTATTGCTGTAAGTCGCTTCTTAGTACACGGCATTGAAAAAAGCTCTTCTGAGTAACTAACCCCAAATGTTATCTCCTTGGAGGAAGCAAACAGCTGCTGCCACATTAGCTCGCACAAAGTCTCGGAGATAAATGTTCTGTGAGATCACTTTTGTAATTTAGTTTTATGCATTTATTAAGTGCTAAGATAAACATGTCAACTTGGGTCGCCAACTTGAAAGAATGCAAAGCTGTACATGAAATATGTATCATTTCTGGAATAAAATGAAAGCTTTTTTCTTTTTTCTTTTTTTTTTTTTTTAACAATTTCCAAGCATGAGAACTTGAGCAGCATGTTTGTGATACATATCCAGTAACTAAAAGCCTCACATCTGATTGGCAGATTACCATACAGATGCACAGCTGATTGGATGAAATGTAAACAAAGTAAATTACATGCCCAAAATGTCACTGAACTCCAAAAACTCTTGTGTTTGGCCGCATTAGAACTCCTTTCATTTCAGAACAAATTGCAACTTAATTAAAAAAGCCGAATATGTTAAGATTTGTTCTCTGTGGTTCTGTATTTTTTTACACATCCGTCAGAGAATTATAAACATGGTTTAGGGCCGTTTATAATAATGTTTGCCGAGATGTGCACGGCCCAAGTTGCTGTGCTAATGAGACTTAAGTCAAACTGGAATCAAGCCTTGATTTATTGAGGAACTGGAAGGTGCTGTGAGGCCAACATTATTCTTGTAATATAGGTAGTTCCCAGAAATGGAAAAAAAGACATAAGCAGAGGATACAATTGCCTCTGTTAGATATGTTATATGGCTTTTTATGTTATATGGCTTCTCAGACAGCTGAGAATTTATGACCAGGATATATAAAAATTTCCCTCATGTTCCATCTGAAATGTAAGCAGCAGTTAAATATTGTCTTGATTATGATTGGAATCAGAGGCTTTGTGTATTTCTTCGTTTGTGTTTGTGTGTATCAACATATTGCACTTGAGTGCATGTGCATGTATACAGAGAACCCCAAATCAAAAAAAAAATTGCGACAATGTATTGAATTTAAAATTGTAACTGAAAGCAGAGATTGGTTAATTAGCTTTGACCTAGATTACATTGAAAACATTACAATGGTGCAATATTTGATGTTTCGACACCTGAATTTTTATTGATTTTTCAAATTACACTTACGATTCTTACAACATATTTAAAAAAAAAAACATTTGGGACAGTAAAATATTTACCACTTTGTAATATTGCCATTCCTTTTCACAATAGATAAATAACATTTTGGGACTGAATACACCAAGTAATTATGTGTTTCAGGTGTAATTTTGTCCCATTCTTCTTTCAAACAAGTGTTAAGGAGTGCAACAGTCCAGGGTTTTTATTGTCACATTTTTCAGATCACGTCCTCTATTGGGGACAAGTCTGGACCTCAGGCAGGCCAGTCTAACACCTGAACCTTCCTCTTAGGCAGCCATGCCCCTGTAATGTATGCTAAGTGCTGGTTTGCGCTGTCTTATTGACAAGGGCTCTGGCGTTCATGGATGGAAAAGATGTAATTTTGATGGCAGCATACAGTAATGTTGCTGTCACAGGGCACTGACACGACACTGACACATGACAGTGCTTGTCTTTCTGACTTATTGCTGGTAACAGTCTGGATGGTCCTTTTCTTCTTTGGCCTATGGCATCTATTCCTGCCAAAAAAGACCTGAAATATTGATGTGTCTGACCACAATACATATTTACATTGTGTGATGGGCCACTGCAGATGCCTCCGAGCCCTGAGAAGTCAATGATGCCTCTGGACACTGTGAGCATCAGGCTTCTCTTCATACAATACAATTTTAACTGGTATTTATGGACATATCTACAGTTTGTTGATCTTGAGAAATGTTTTTTTTTTTTTTTCCAAAACTATCCTGAGCTTATGCGGTTATATCACAAGGATAAATGAATTTTCTTGATGCTGTGCCTTTTGAGTTATCGGAGATCACAGGTAGTAAAGCTCAGGCTTGCGCCCTTGCCCTTTAAGCACGGAAATTCTTCCAGATTCCGTGAATTTTTTCATCATGTGCCATTGCCAATAAAATATGCGGATCACTTCCTGTTTCTTTTTTAAGGAACATTGTTTTTAAACCTTCCAATGAGTTTTTTTGCGCATTTGTGGGTAAGTTGATGATCCTCAGCTCATCTTTGTTCCTGAAAGATGAGGGTGATGCTTTAGTATCAAATCATGATTACCTGCTGTTTTTTTTTTTTTTTTTTTACCAAATTACTTGTCCTAAGTTGCCCTCGTCCAATGTTTTTCTGGAATGTGCTGCTGGCCGGAATGAATGTATAGTTACAAGTGAAATCAACTTAAACAGACAAAACATTGAAGATCTTGTCTTCATCTCGTTTGCAATGAAATACAAGTCAAGGTAAATTTAGAAATTGCCGCTTTTTGTTCTTATTGGCATTTTCCATACGTCCCAACGTTTTCTGAACTGTGGTTGTACATGTATACAAGCATGTGTGAGCGTGAGTGCGTTCATGTATTTATATGTGTGTGTGTGTGTGTGTGTGTGTGTGTGTGTGTGTGAAAGAGAGAGGGAGTGCCTATGTATGCATTTGAGACGGCATGTATGTGTTCTTGTGTGCGTGCATGCCAGTACGCGTTTGCGCCTGCGTGTGTTTAAGTAAACAAGTTTTGTATATGTGTGCGCGCGTGTGTGTTTGTATATGTGTGTCTGCGGAAAAGGAAAATAATGCAAATTATTTTGTTTATGAGTCTCTGTTTCAGTTTTGTTGGCGTTTAGCAGAGATGATGCATCTCTAGAGAACAGTAAATACACATGAATACTCAAAATAGCAGGACTAAGATCTTCAGTGCTGACCAGCTTATTCACATTTCCTCTATTTCTCACGTCCACATTCCAAACAACAGAATTATGTTATCAGGCTCGTTCTCTCTTTTTATCTCTCTCTCTCTCTCCACTGCTTGTTTAATTTTCCCTCCGCTCCCTTAAATGCAATCTCTTCCTCACTCAATCTTTCCATCTCAGCCTATTGGTCTCACCTCCCCTAAATTCTACATCCCTCTCTCCCCTCCTATCTTAATCCTTATCAATTCAATTTGCTTTATTGGTATGAATGTCAATCAGACAATATTGCCAAAGCATCAAAAGAAAGTACACTTCTGAACTCAAATGTTCTGTGGAAACCGATTACCTCAAAAAATTGTGTAGGCCAACTTACAGTTTTTCGCTATTGCTAAAACACATTCCACGAAACATTGCTCCGTTTTCCCAAAACTCTAAACACAAAACACTTTTCTTAAGAAACATGCACAAAACCTCACATCCTCTTTTCAAAACCAAACTTTCACACCAAAACAGTTTCTCATATGCTCAAAACCAAACTTTGACACCAAAATCACTCTCAAAGCCTGCAAAAATGTAAACACTACAAAACATCATTACATACTACAACAAAAAACTGAAAACACAATGTTCAGGGTGTGAGAATGTTCTTTTTACAGTTTTTCACAAACTGCCAGGACACATTTTTAGAAACATTCGTATCTGTTCTCAAAATATATTACTGTAGAGTATTGGGCATTCATAGATTTGTGTGTTTCATAGAAATATTATGTAAATTAAGAAAATTAAGACAATACAGTTACTGAATTGTACATGGACTTTGTAAAAAAAAAAAAAAACGTGCATTCAATAGAAACATCAATAGACATGTTCCGCAGTCTTTTTACGGCAAAGATACTGTGATGAAACCATTGTACTCCACTATACTGTGGCCAAAAAACAACTACATACAGTACCTGTTGTTCTCTGAATGCCCGGATAATGGTGGCCACTGAGAACCTGCCAAGGCATGGATGGACTCTGTCCTGCTTCAGTCATTCACATGCTGTGGACAGTGACATGGTCAATGACTGAAGCTCTCATTTCATCCGTAATGGCGAAGCGTGGTCATCTTGCTCTCCCTCCTTGGCCTGCTCCTCTCCCTCCTCTGACACAAACTCCTCTTCCTCTGCCTCTGCCTCCGTCCATTGTTGCTGTTTGGAACCTTCAGCAGCCGGTGCATTCTGAACTGGCCCATATGTGTGGTCACTTCATTTGCAACAAGCGTCTTCAATTTTGAGTCGTTGTGTTTAATCAATGACACCAGGTGTGTTCATTGTGTTCAAGTTTTGCTGACTGAGGGTAGCATTTAGCATCACATGAGCTTCAATATGCAAATGTGTTTAGTGATTGAGAATTTGACCAGAGGTTTTTGCAACATGTGTTTTAGCAAGACAAAATGTGTTTAGAGTTATGAGAAAAGGGGGGTTGATTTTTGTGAATTGTGTCTTAACATGTGATATGCGTTTATAGTTTTGGCAAATTGGGGCTAGTTTTAGTAAATGTGTTTAGGGAACTGGTCATTTGGTTTAGAGAGTTGGGTTTTGTGTTTTAGCAATTGTGAAAATCTGTAATTGCATTGTGTGGAGGGAACTTAAATAAAATAAAGTAAAGTTATTATTTTTTTTAACATGTTTTTAAGTTCTGTGTACACAAGATCAATAAGTTGGCAAACTCAATTTTTTTGAGGTAATCAGTTTCCTCAAAACATTTGAGTTCAACAAACTTGTCAGGGTTTACAGTGTAAAATGTCGCTCTGTCTCTATCTCTCTCAATGGACAGAGCTGACACAGGCTGCCTTCTGTAGGGAGCTAGGTCTGCCTGTGTCGGCTAGTCTCTGTGGCAAGGCTGTCATCGCTGAGTCTGTACATAGTTAAGGTCCTCCTCAGTTTCTCATCAGTCACAGTGGTTAGATGGTCTACTACTGTCTGTTTAGAGCCAAATAGCATTGAAGTTGGTTTGGATTTTTGGTGGTAGATGTCCAATAGTTAATGTAATTTTCTTTTTCTTCAGCTATAATTTGGCTGGGCCAGGTTGTGAGATGAGATGAGATGAGATGAGATGAGATGAGACGAGATGAGATGAGATGAACTTTACTGTCCCATGAAGGAAAATTTGTTGGGCAAAGAAGTGTTACGTACAGCTGCAACTCTGCAGTTCAATGCAGATAGGTGAGACTGGGGTCCGATGAGCCATGGGACCAATGAGCCATATCACTATTTTGCGATCAATCGATGACAGAGCTGCATAAAATAGGCAAAATATTTGACCATTGACTGATGAGTCATGGGGATAAATGAGCCATATCACTATTTTGCCTATTTTAAACACCTTTGGCATTGATTGATCGCAAAATAGTGATATGGCTCATTGGTCCCCATGGCTCATCGGACCCCAGTCTCCCCTACCGTACCAGACAGAACATAATGTCAAGCAAAACAGTACTTGATATTAGACACACAGTTACAAAAAAAACAGACAATCACATATAGGCTAAACTGCCAGAGCAGCATAGAAAAATTACAAATTGCACATTGCCCTGTGAGATTGGAGAGCAGCATCTCTATACAAGTGCACAATACACAGGTATCACAAGATCAATAAAAGAACTAAAATAAAAATAAAAATAAAAATGGGGGGGGTAGACAAAAAGTCCCCATTCAACCGATAAAACTCAAAAATAAAAACATAAATAGAAATCAGTTTAAAAAAACAATATTTTAGCCCCAGTAACCTATATAAATTAGGGTCAGAAGACTATCATGCACCACTTCAGGTATGCAACAAGAGGAGGTAAGGGAGGAAGGGGTAAGGGGTGGGGCAGTGAATCAACAGCAATGAGGCCTGCACACTGGGGGGGGGGGACACTGGAGGATCAACAGCTAGTAGTAATGCCTCCTCTCTACCAGAGATGCCAAGTCTCACGCATTCGGCGTAGGTCTCACGCATTTTTTAGGCTTATTCACCGTAGTCCGCAATTATTCAATGGACGCTTATTAATGAGATTCTCACGCGGTATTAAAATCCTTGTGCATTGAAGTTTCAGTTTCACTTGCGTAAAGGTGGACCTCATCACAAGTAACATGGAAAGCGATTAAGACTCCGGACTTCCCGTGCTTCTCTTTACTCAGGGATTGGAAACAATGCATGTGTTTCATGATCGTTTAAATTGTTTAAATGAAATAAGACCATTTGAAACGTCTTTATGCAATTCCATTGCTTTCAATCCCTCAGTAAAGACAAGCCTGAGAATTCCCGAGTCATAATCGATTTCCGTGTCACTAGAGGGGAAATCCACCGTAATGCACGTGAAACTGATTAACTTAATGCACAATGATTTCAATTCCATGAGTGAATTTCTTCAGTGTGCGTTGATTGAATAATTGCTGACTACGGCACAGCAATTGCTGTCTATGGCACGGGAATGCCACTAAGAGGCGAGAGACTTAAGCCAAATGCGTGAGACTTGGCATCTCTGCTCTACCATTTATTTAGTAATGCTATGGAGGTAGGGAGGAAGGAGAACTTAAAGCGGTTGTATTTATACCTGCTGGCTCTATATCATCTGCCTGATGGGAGTAATTCATATTCAGAGTGTAGAACAAGTGAAGGGTCATCCAAGATTCTGTGTGCCTGTCTAACCACAGAACTCTCAAAGATGGTTCGGAAGGATTGATGGTCATTCTTCACAATCACTTTCATGGCTGTCTTCAGAAAGTTCAACTGTGCGGCCATGCCGTATCTGATTAAGCTTTCCGGTACAGCAGTGTAGAATGTTAACAGTGATTTCAGTGCTCACACCAAACAGCCTCAGCCTACGTAGAAAATGGAGCCTTTGGGCCAGTTTGCCACACAGATAGTCAACATGAGCACTCCAGCTTAGATTATTGTCCAACATAATTCCCAAATACTTATAGGAGGACACCTGCTCAATTTGACTGTTACCAATAATGACAAGGTCATGAACTCGCACACCCCTGGGGTCAAAAATCATCTATTTAGTTTTTTTTTTTTTTTTTTTTTTTTTTTTGGTATTTAGAATAAGGTGGTGACTGTAAGATCAGGCCTTAAAGGTGTTAATCTCCTCATGATAGACAGATGGGCAGTCATCTGCATGTAGCAAACTTAAGATCAAAGTGTCATCAGAAAAATTGAAGGTATGATTAATAGGCTTAGTGGCTCTACATTCATTGGTGTACAGTGTGAATAGAAACGGTGCACTCACACTGTCTGGGGCACGCCAGTACTGCAATATTTAATATCAGTCCTGGCGTGCCACAAGGCAGTGTGAGTGCGCCGTCTGTGTGAGGGCTGATAATCTTTATCTCTGTCCTATTCCCTGTCTTTCCTTCTCACCCTGCCCTGGTCTCCCTTGCTCTCTCAATCTATCTCTCTCTCTCTCTCTGTCTCTCTCTCACACACACACATACACACACATCCTTGTACTTATATCTTTGTGAGGACATTACATTGACTTCCATTCATTCTTCCTGTGTCTCTACAGCCTTTCCCTAATCTTAACAATAAGAAATGTATGCCTAACCCAAACCCTTACCCTAAATTTAACCTATCCCTAATTCTAACCTTACCCCTAACCTTAACTAATGAGTCACAATTAGCCTTTGTAGTTGTGAGGACCGGCCAAAATGTCCTCACTTCCCAAAAATGTCCCCACTCTGTAGGAAAAAAACGTTTTTTGGTTCTCACTTTGTAGCAAGTACAAGAACACACTCTCTCTCTCTCTATCCCTCTTACACACACACACACACTCACACACTCTTTCTGTTCCCTCTTTCTCACAGTGGCTCCTCAGTCCTCTGTTGCCTGGCTCTGTTGGCTGCAGATCACTTAAAAGCCTCACTGGTGGCTGATCTGGTCTCTGTTTCTTATGGGGTCTGGTTCTGTGCTTCTACATCAGCTGTGGAGAAAAAAGGCCTGGATTTTGTTGATTAATGTTGAGACAAAGGCGCGGCTTAAGTTTTAACAGATATCAGTGTCCGTTACTTAGAATCCTCCAGCGTGATCTGGACAAACTTTGTATTTTCGGGACCACAAAAATCTCCTTATGAGGAAGTTAACTGCATTCTGATGAGACAGTCATTAAGTCATTACAGTTAATGATAAAATGTTTTATTTTTCATCTAAAGCGACTTACAGTTGATTAGATAAAGCCAGAGTCATCCCCCCTGTAGCAAGGTAGGGTTAAGGGCCTTGAATAAGGGCCCAACAGCTGCACTGGCCTCATGGTAACTCCACTGGGGCTTCAGCTGTTGACCCTCTGAGTCCCAGGTAGACAACATTAGACCCATTATAGGCCACCCAGTGATTATATTTCCTTGTATGTATTTCACTGACTCGTCGTGGGCTGACCTTGAGCAGATTTCATGAAGCAGGATTACTGAGTTAGCTGAATAACTGTGGCGAGAGGAAACCGGAGATCCTCCCAAATCTTAGAAGATGGATATTAAAATTTATCGCATAACTGCAGTACTTTTCTCATAGCCTGGCCAATGACATATATTTTATATTACCCTAGGGTAATATCACCTTTGCGAAAATTTCAGTGGCTGAGAGCATGGGGAAAAAAAATCGTTCACGCTGTTAATATTTAGCCACATAACTAAGTTCACATTACTCAGCTAGCTAGCGTGTATGCCAGAACGTTTTTGTAACCATTGTGTAACATTAGTTTGTTAGCCAGCGCACTACCAATAGTTAGCTACTCAGTAAACTGCTGGTTCAGCCGTGAATGTCTGTGGCGCAGTGATTGCCTGGTGGGGCGAAGGGTCGTCACAGCAGAGCGATGGAGTTAGCCCAGTGCTGACAAACAATGGGCGCTAACGGAAATTACAGTTGTTTTCTGTTAAATTATGCAATTCAGTTATGTGATAAACAGAATCTTATACAACCCCAATTCCAATGAAGTTGGGACATTGTGTAAAACGTGACATATCAGATGTTAGATGTGTTAGATCAGATGTGATATCAGATGTTAAAAGTTAGACATTTTATCATTTCATGAAAAATATTAGCTCATTTTGAATTTGATGGCAGCAACACGTCTCAAAAAAGTTTGGACAAGGGCAACAAAAGGTTGAAAAAATAAGGGTTACTAATAAAAAAACAGCTATAGAAGTATTTTGCAACTAATTAGCTTAATTGGCAACAGGTCAGTAACATGACTGGGTATAAAAACAGCATTTTAGAGAGGCAGAGTCTCTCAGAAGTAAAGATGGGCAGACGTTCAGCAATCTGTGAAAAACTGTGTCTAAAAATTGCGGAACAATTTCAGAAAAATGTTCCTCAATGTAAAATTGCAAAAACTTTGAATGTCCCACCATCTACAGTACATAATAAAATCCAACATCTGACAAGAGTGGGACAACATTCCCCTCCCAAAACCCCAGCAACTGGTCTCCTCACTTCCTAGACATTTACAGACTGTTGTTAAAAGAAGAGGGGCTGTTACACAATGGTAAACACAGCCCTGTCCCAACTTTTTTAGAGATGTGTTACTGCCATCAAATTCAAAATGAGCTAATATTTGTCATGAAATGGTCAAATGTCTCACATTGAACATCTGATATGCTGTCTATGTTCCATTGTGAATAAAATATGAGTTTATGACATTTGCTCATCATTGTATTCTGTTTTGATTCACGTTTTACACAATGTCCTAACTTCATTGGAATTGGGGTTGTACTCTTGGTTGTGTCATTAGAAAGTTACAAAACTCCATGAGAAAAAAAGCTCACAACAAACTCAAAACTTACTCAACTCGTTTCATAACTTTCGGATGACACATCCACTCATGTAAGATCCGCCATATCAGCTCCAGATTTTCATTGATGCAGTAAAACCAGGTTAAACAGTAGTGAAATGTAATTAGACAGTTGGTAGGAAAACCAACTCACTGCATCCAGGCCCTCAGCATGCCACATCTTAAAACAAGCTGGGAGAAGTGCCAAGCCACTAGTGCAAGTTAATTTTGGTCATAAAGCACGGTCATCCAGGGTCTCATTTGTAAATAGTGCGTGGGCAAGATCACGCACATATGAAAAATTCCATGTTAATTCCGGTTAATTAGATAAAAACTGGACACAGTTTAGCTTAGCCATGGTTTTAAAAATTACAATTATTTTATTAGAAACCGTTTTTCTTGTTTTGAGTGTATGCAGTATTTAGGTTTGAAATTCACACAAAGTTTTATAAATAAGCCCTTCGAGCTGGATGCAGATGCAGGTTAAAGATGTTGTAAATAAAGGGAGGCGAACACAGGGGGGGACGTGGAAAATGCGCTGGGATTTGAACCAGAAGGGGAGTGACAGTACTGCCCGAGGAACATGAAGAAACAGAGGAAATAAATACGGGGTGAAAAATCTGAGATTGTAAGTAGCAAGTGGAGGAGTAAACAAGAAATAGGTGCCAGTTATCAGTGCTCCGGTGACGTCAAAGGACATCTGTAAGTAAGGCGTGAGCATGACAGCTTACCAACAGCAAAGAACTGGGACAAAACAAAACAGGGACAAGGTACCAAAGTCTCACTGCTCTATCCATTCCATATCATACATGCAATAAATCTGAGGAGGAGAACAATAAAAGTTTAAAAATCGTGTGTAAAACCAATGATGCAACATAAACTGAATTACTGCAAAGGCAGTTGCGGGGTGGGGTGAGAACAGGAGGAGAAACCGTAATTCATACGTGGGTCTTCAGCCACTCGTGACTATCCTTGAGTAATCCATATCCTGTCTGGATCTGTAGCATTTACTTGGGCCTTGACTTTAAAAAAAAATGGCCAAAACAGTTGTCCAGGTCTGACAGCCATGAACTATGACTCATTTCCTTTACTGGGGCTAATTGAGTTCAGTCGGAAATTCCTGGTCCAGGCCAATCTTGCAACATCGGAATTTGTACACATAAAACTGCATGATTGAGCCTCCTGCTCCTACAGCCATCCGAGTCCCAGAAGAGAACTTAAGCTAATAGGCTATCAACTGTCTTTGGCCCTGAAAAGAACTTAAGATAGTAGGCTACCAACTGTCTTAATCCCGGAAAATAACTTAAGCTAGTTGGCTACCAACTCTCTTAGTCCAAAAAAAGACCTTTAGCTAATAGGTTATCAATAGTCCTAGAAAAGAACTTTAGTTAGTAGGCCTCATCTTTCTTAGTCCCGGAAAAGAACTTTAGTTAGTTGGCTACCTAACTCTCTCAGTCCCAGAAGAAAACTTTAGTATGTTGGCTACCGACTGTATTGGTCCCTGAAAAACATTTCAGATATTAGGTTACCAACACACTTATTCCCAGATAAGAACTTAACCTAGCAGCAGGCTACATCGTAGCCACTTGACTGGCAGCCTCCCTTCCCCCAACCCCTCATTTTTGAGGAGTGAAGAGTTGCCATTGACTCTCTGGGTGGTGGGTTTTTTTTTTTTTGCTTCTTGCAGTGACATGGAGAAGAGACAGGGACCACCACCAGATCTGGCCAAACCAAACCCAGGGCCCCCCAACTATGAAGGCATGCCAACAGGCATTCAACCTCCGCCCTACACCCCAGCACAACCTGGCCCGTACCCGGGAGGTGAGTAATGCCCTATTGTGTTCTCTTTAAGGTCCCGGAGACCCAAGACCTTATATAACAGCTATTAAAGCTAATTCCAAAAGAACACAAGGATTAAGATTCTTACATCTCATTGGCTGGGGTAAAAAAGCCTCTTCTATTGGTCAAAGTTCTGCCATGTGTCTGTTCCTCCCATGAACAATGCCAGTAGATTTCAAATGTAGCTCAGAATCCAAAAACCCGCTGAGAAATGAGCATATTTAGCGAATCCTAACAGTTTGAACAAAATACTGCGCTGGACTTTTACTTTTAAAACCCAAATTTTCTTGAGTTCAGACCAACTCACCATAAGGTGGCAACCAGAGCACTTCAAGACTGAACCTTTGACCATTTATTTGTTTTGTTTGTTTGTTTTTAAAATTCAGTGTCAGTGTTGTACAACATGACTGCTCTTAATTACAAGTGATTGTACCATCGATGTTAACATGCTTAGCAAAGGATCTATCAGTGTACTTCCTTGTGACGTCTTGCTAGGCTGACACTCTCACCTTTTTTGTCTCTTTCCCGGCCCACTGCACCCACCCTCTTTCCTGACTGCCCCCCCCCCAAACACCTTGACCCTACACCCTGTCTCTCCTGATATAAGGTCCTGCCCCAGGAGTGTGTGCACCTCCACCCCAAGGCTATCCTCCACAAGTTGTTCCCACACAGCATGTAGGTGAGTAACGTCCCAATTTATCAACACTATCCACATACCCTCCGCTCCCCACATATACGTTGTACATTTTCCTGAGACACACATACAAACGCAGGTGTATGGGGACACTCACACACACTCACTCACACACACACACACACATCCGTATGCACACACGTGCATATAGCCACAGCCACATATACTCAAATGAACACAAACACACTTGCACATCCATACACACCAGACAATTTACCTTACCTGTTTACTGACTGTGGCGCCATTTTACAGGATCTGAGCTAGGAATTGTGCTTTAAATTCCTTTCTATATTGACAGCACCCGCTCTGTACCCTTCTTCGGGGAATGTACTTATTTAGATTAGAAGGGCAGGAATGTTAGAGCGCTGTAATCCACACACTGCTTCAAAGGCCAGTGATAGTTTGTACTGTAGCTAGGCAACAGAGTAAATGCCAATCAACACACGCAAAAGTTGACATTCGGAATTGAAATATTTCACCAGATCACAGCTGCTCATTATAGATACCAAAAAGCAGATGACCTCATTCAGGAGACCCCCCCACCCCACCTCACCACAGCTTCCTAAGACCCCTTTGTTTGGTTGCAGTTGCGACACAAGATTGTCAAACCATTGCCAAATATTTATCAAGCAAGTAACACAAAGAGCAGATTTTCCATGGCTAATTTCACTCCATTTTCCCTGATGGAACAAAAGGCAAATAAGCTAATATGAACAAGAACATAAATGGGCGAAGATAAACAACAATAATAAACACAGCAAGGTTGCAAAAACAAATTTGCGTAACAATCACAAGTATGCAGACAGCCATTTACAAGCATTCTGTTTGGAAAATTTAGACTATCAAGCTCCAAATAATCAAAATTAATATACTCTCCATTTATATTGTTCATCTTGCAGCACATATATTTAATGCAAATATTATATAAAATACTGTTTGTAACACAACTGCCTTCCATGGGACTGACGAAGATAAAATTAGCATTAGCTGAAAAGCATCATCTAGCAAAGAGCTTTTTGCGATTGCTGTAGTACCTTTTGGCGATCATGCGTTCAGTAAAGAAATGAAATAAACTTTCAGTGGTGTGATAAAGTGTTTATCCCCATCCCATTTTCTTCTATTTTCGCTCGTTTGTCTCATTCAAATCTTTTGGATAATCAAACTAATTTTAATATTAGACAATGATTAACTGAGTGAATACAGAATGTGAAGAAGTAATTGCCCAACCCCCCCCCTCCCGTTACAAAATCAACATATTAAAGAAACATAATTCACGATTGGGTTCAATTTCATGAGACACAGGCAGGTATGACTACTGCCAGCCCAGTTGAATCTAAACATCACAACCTTTCTGGCAATGTGAAGTAAGCAAAAAACAGAACATGGTGCCGTGATCCAAAGAAATTCAAGATGATGAGAAGCTGAGAAACAAAGTCTTTGACATTAATCAGCCTGGACAGGGTGACAAACCCATTTATAAGGCTCTGGGACTCCAGCAAACAAAGCAGAGAGCCATTATCTACAAAATAGAAAACTTGGAATAGTGGTGAACCTTCTCAGGAATGGCTGGCGAACCAAAATTTCTCCAAAAGCACATCAATGACTTATGCAAGCCGTCACTAGAGAACCCAGACTAACATCTAAAGAACTGCAGACCTCACTTGCCTCAGTTAAAGTCAGTGTTCAAGATTCCAAAATAAGAACTGGGCAAAAGTGGCTACCAAGGGATAGCTGCAAGGTGAAAAACACTGCTGACCAATAAGGGATAATATTCTGTGAACTGATGAGTGAAAAGCTAATGATGAGCAAAAATTCCTCAAAAGAAATGTAAAAGAGTGATTGCTCGTCACTGCAAAAGTTTGGTTGCAATTGTTGCCGCTAAGGGTGGCACAATAAGTCATTAACTTTAGGGGGCTGTTATTTTTTAGGTTTTGAATAACTCTTTCCCTTCAAAAAATGAAATGATCATTTACAGGTTGCATTTTGTGTTTGCTCATATTGGCCCTCATTTATCAAATTTGCGTAGGATCTAGTCTAGATTCTGGTGTAAATATCTGCGTTCGCCAGGTGTCACGTCTGATTTACTAAAAGTGTGTACGTCGCTGATTTCGGTGTAGAACTGGCGTGGCGTTGATAAATCTGGCGGCTGAAACCATCGTAATTTACATAACATGCCCCTATAAATTCATGCTCCGGGAGGTATAGTCCTGCCCACTTTACGACATGGACTCTCAAAAGACGGCAAAGAAGAAAGAACTCCACTGAGGTGGAAATATCGTCTGCCTGCTAATAAAACCTCATATCTACAATTTGACATGAAACAAAAACTTGTATGTCCACGATAATGACATAAACATTGCAAAATACAAAATTTTATTGATTGGATACATTCTTGGAAGAAAAATAGTCATCTACCCGAACACAGCTCAACTGCATTCTTACATGCAAAATTAAACTTTTTTTTTGCACTCCTGTAAAGTTTATCATTTTGAAGATACAAGGTTTTATCAGCAGGCCGACGATATAAATTATCATGTCCGAGATGGAGAAAAACAAAATACCGGTAATTTTATTTGGAAGCCTTAAGAGTGGCATAAAGGGAGCCCAGAAGGCTGCAGTTTGGAAAACTATTGCTGCCGCGGTAAACACCATTGGGGTGGAAAACCGGAGTGCAGCAGAGATTTGATTTCATTCATTAATAAATTGAAGTGACACTTATTTAAGTGCGTCCAAGCACAAAAATTGACCGAAATTCTTGTTAGACGCACTTATTAGCATGGCCAAGATGCACACTTATTAGTGTGGCCAAGATGTCCAAAGCTAAAAATTTTATCTTGGCCAAACTTATTTTAAGCGGTACTTTCTATAAGTGGCACTGGAATGGTCATCAACTGGCGCACTTATAACTGTGGCCCAGAAAAAAATTCAGCATTGGCCACATGTATAAGTGCGAATAACATCAGCCTTAATAAATTCAATTTATACATCCAGGCTATTTCATGTTATATAGCCTACATAATTGACAATCCAAATGCTTTAGATGTAGGTTAAAAAAAGTGGTCCGATTTTAAGATCGCCACCAAAAAACGGGTTGCTGCGCTCAGGCGCAGCAGCGCACGGACCGGTGGAGGCCAACCAGACTCGAACCTTCAGCTGTCTCCGTTTGACGAGAGCGTGGCAGCAGGGCTCCCCTGCCATCGTGGGAATACAAGGCGGTGTGGACACGGATGAGTCCCCACCGCCTCGATCGGAGCTGCATGAGGGTAGTTGTTAAAATACAGTCTGTAGACATCACTCTTCATTGTACTTTTATTAGTGTTACTCCATGACATTTTATTTGGTGCCACACAAAACGAGCAGCCAGTCACTTTCCCGGAAGAGATCTTCTCTGTGCCGAAAGTTCCTCTAACTTCGGACAGAAGCTTATTCCTCTAACAATAGTAGATCTGTCATTGTCAAAATGTGATCACGGTCAAAGTGTCCGTAGGCATATATATATACTGAGCAACAAAAGAAACGCAAGTTAGGTAGTTAGTTAATGTACTCTTATGGTTACTCAGTCAAAGTGACCGCAAAATGAAGAAAAGTTTGATAAAACGAGTGTAAATGCGCACGCGCTAGTAATAAATTTGGTTTTCTAAAATAATTATGCGCAAACTTATTTTCCAGTCTGTCTTTAATTGGGCTAACTTGCGTTTCTTTTGTTGTTCAGTATATATCAGACTGGATGAGCATCTGACATACCACACTGCATATCTGTCAAGCCACGCATTGTGATTGTAATTGTCAGCCGTCTGGCCTGACAAGCAGGTTGTCTCAAAATATAAGTTTAATTCATTTCTCAACACAGGTGTCTTATTTATTTATTTATTTAATTATTTATCCATTCATTCATTCATTCATTCATTCATTAAGCCTATTTATCTATTTAGCCTATTTATTCATTTTACTAATAAGAGCAACAACAGCATGACGTCCGCATCACTGCATATGGTTTATTACTCATTTTGACAGCTGCACTCGTTCCTGCATGTTGTTCGCTGGTTTCAAATCTGCGTACACCTGGTCAGACCTGGCGTGAGATTTTTGCGGACCGTTCGCTCACGTTAAGATTGATAAATGCCGATCCTTGCGGGAGTTTTGGCGTGCACCCATTTTTTTTTTTTTTTTTTTTGGTGTACGCACGTTTGATAAATGAGGGCCATTGTCATTGTCGTATATTAAAGTTAGTTGGATGATCTGAAACATTTAAATATGACAAATAAGCAAAAATAGAAGAAATCAAGAAGGGGCAAGTACTTTTCACAGCATTGTATATCCTCAGCAGTTGCCATTATACAGCGGAAATGCTATGACTGTTTGCATTTTCATGCAAGAGTGATTTACAAGGAGGGCCCACTGAACAATCAAGCAGGCATTGTTATTAGCCTGGTATCCACCCGTAGATTCAATTGAACATGTTCTTGACCTTTAGTGTTTGAGCATTTGTTCCACACCCTCAATACAATGACGTACACGGATGGTGGAGGAGCATCTTGTCTAATGTGTTGAATAATGTTGCAGAGATGCTCCGGAAGACCTGCTTCTAACAATGTTGATGAGTCAGAGATGCGAAATTAGCAATTAATGTTGGCCAACCAAACTTCCAAATTGAAGACATACATTTCTAGGATGCCTTTAACCCTGATTTTGCACAGAGGCAGGAACTAGTATCTTGCCTTCGTATTTTGTGCCAGTCACCTGATCTTGCTAATTGGAACATTTTTTCAACATTCCTTAAATTAGTTGACTGCAGTCAAGGGTGGAATTAAAGAACGTCTAGTTTTTTCATATCTCACCCCTCATATTATCACTTGGGGCTTGCTGAAGAATTAGGCCTCTTTTCCTTAACTTATCTTAAGAAAGGTGTAGCGGCTCTGGAAATGGTTCAGAGAAGAGCTACCAAATTCCTGCCTACTGTAAACGATCCAAGTTATGAGGAAAGACTTCAGAATGTTTATCTCTTCAGTTTTATTAAAAGAAAAAGACTCTGGGGTGATTTGATTGAGGCCTTCAAATGCATAAAACAGATAAATAAGGTAAACTACATAACATTATTTAGGTTAAATTCTGTTTGGAAAACTAGGGGTGTCATAAATAGAACTTAACTAAGAGAAAATTTTGCTCAGATATTGAGTTCTTTTGCCCATACAGGAAGTCCACACAGTCAGATAGCTTACTGGGTCATATGATATCACAGGAAATTAGACTTTAGACTGTGGGTCAAGTCAAGTTTATTTATACAGCACATTTAAAGACAACATACGTTGAGCCAAGAAGCTATCAAAAGAATACCAGTTATTGGAAAATAAAAGTTAAAAGTCATATTCATTGATAAAATCTATATGTCTGTGAAACCAAATAAATAAAGCATAAAAGAAAAGAATCTTTAAGATAAAAAAGCAAGCAGACAAATAAAATGACACAAATGCAAATAAGTAAAAACAACAGATGAAAAAAGCCAATTAAAGCAAAACAAGAGGACAGTACAAAAAAACTTGACACAACCAAAACAAAAGATCAAACAGCCTCTAAAGCAAGAGAAAAACAAGTTTTTAAAAATGATTTCGAAGTGGCAATGGAAGGTAGTGACCCATCCAGGCTTGATACAGTGCCTAACCCCGCCTGGTTCCTTAGTATCTGAAGTGTTTGGTACTCAGTTGTGGTAGGAAATTGCTAAGCTTTGCTGGGCTGTGGCTTGTTCTGTCAAATTTCTTATGCTATACAACTTTTTTCGATGCTATGATATGCTGTGCTACGCTGTGTCATGTCATGTCATGTCATTAAATCACTTTCTATGGGGCAAAAATCTTAAACGAGGGCATGGAGTCATCGCAGATATGCATTAGGTTTTATAAATTGCAAAAACTTTCTCATCAAAAATTGACTGGACTTTTTGTTTGAATTACTACAGGTTTACCTTGTTGGTAAAGCTAAGTAGCTCCAGACTAGTTTTAAGTGCTTTAAACATTAATGAGGGAATGTTTACCCTGGATTTATATGTCACAAGTGGTCTGACTAGTTTTCTAAGAACACAGTTTTACGTATTAAATGGTGAGTAAGTTGCCCTTGAGCACAATACTGAGCATGGGTGTGTGTGTGTGTGTGAGTGTGTGTTCATGTGACGGGAAGAGGCAATGTGTGATGATTATTAGGTCATAGAGCAAACAAATGCATGTGACTAATTATATGACTGGGCTAATTATAAATTAATGCGACATTGAGCCTGAAAGGTTGTAATGTCATTACCGAAGTGGAGACGTAGTTGCACACATTATTTATATTCACGTACAGATGGTCCCACAAGCTTATGTGCGTGGGTGTGTGTGTTTGTGCATGAGTGCATGTGAAAGGTACACAAATTGTTTAAGTGTGTTTGGTTTGAGCATGGGGGATCTTGTTCTTGGCTAACTGACAGTGTGTGTGTGTGTGTGCGTGCGTGCGCGCACGCTTGTGTGTGTGTGTGTGTGTGTGTGTGTGTGTGTGTGTGCGCGCGAGTATAAGTACTTACAGTCATATGATTTCTGTTAACTTGTGATCGTGTCGTCAATTTGCCTTGTTCAAGGGTCAATCATTATAAGTGGTTTGTGTGAGACTATCCTTGAGCGGGTACATTTTGTATTTGTGTGCGCGTGTGTGTGTGCGTGCCTCTGTATTCATGTTTGTGTGCGTGTGTGTCTCTGTGTTTGAGTACAAATTGGCATTTGTGTTGTGTGTGTATGTGTGTTTGAGTATGCATGGGTGTATGTGATGTGTGTATGTGTGTGTGTGTGTGTATATATGTGTTTCAGTATCCATGGATCTGTGCTCACATGGTAAGAACACTGCAGCAGATCCTTCTCTTTTCCCTGTGTTTCAGCTGTGACCCAGGTTGTGATGGTTCCGTCGCTGACGGATGTCCCAGGGCAGACAGTATGTCCCCAGTGCCAGCAGCAGGTGATCACCCACACCCAGCACACCACTGGCCTCCTGACGTGGCTCATCTGTCTTGGCCTGGGTGTTATTGGGTGAGCCCCCCCCACACACACACACACACACTGGCCAATACAACCAGACCTGGCTTCCTACAGCATGTTTTGGAATCAAGTACTTTTCTGCGTTCTACTGATCTTGCCTGGAGCATTTAAGGGGTCTTCATGGTAAAGTGTAGAAAGAACCATAATAATGTAAAACTAAGACAAAAACATACTCAACATGATTTTAACCTCATTAAATATTATTATATAAATATTAAATAATATTTTGTGGCACTGATATTTCAATAACCCATGGTCAGATTTTACTTGAATTAGTCTCATATGAAAGGTTTACAATAGTTCTATGAAATGTCATAGGATTTTTTTGTTTGGAACATTTATGAATATTTAATGAGCTCTGTTATGTAACCATAACGAATTTCGGTATCATCAACTTGCTTTATTTTCAATATTAACCCCCCAGGGATGCACCTATCTAGAAAATCCTGTCATTTCATAGATCTCCAACAGATACAACTTCAGTCCAAATTTCAAGTCAATCAGATGAATAATAATGATTTTATGAATGCCACAAGGTTGAAAATCAGTCAAAATTGTGATTTTCCGTAATTTGCATTTAAAGTCACAAGTAACAGTTGAGGCAGAGGAAAAACATAGATTCTTGGTGTTTACTGGCATCTCACTGCTTTCCTTTATTTACAACTTATTTATTTTATGAGAAATTTATTTTATTTATTTTATGAGAAAATCAAAAATATTGAAATTTTTGGAAAAAAATTTACATTTTTACCATGAAGACCCCTTAAGCACTAGACAGATGACCCCGAGGAGGTCTCAGGCTGTAGGAGCGCTCGGAACTTCTCGGCAGATTCTGCTACTCTTCATCAAGCCTCGGATGTGTGACAGAAAGTTGATATGCTGCTCCGCCTGACATTTTCTTTGCTTGAGGACCGATTTACGCAGTTGTCAAATCCGCGCACTACATCGCCACCTAAATATGGAGGCAATACTGACCTTCACAAAATCTATGTGTGGTGACGCTTCTTTGTGCCTTGACACAAGGCAACACGATGTTTTCACCAATTTGACATCGAACCCAGCACTGCTGGCCACCATGTTTATCCAGAAAAAAAAGTAGTTCCAGCTAATGACTTCCGCAGTCACACATCCGAGGTTTGATGAGGAACGAATCTGCCGAGGTTTACCGAGTGGTTGAAGTAGCTGTGTTACGATTACTGCACATGCTCAGAACGTACATCCCAAGAAAGTGACTCTGCTTGATTGCAAGTCATAATCTGATTCCATCCTTGTCAATCTGTCTTGGTTTTGCATTGTATTTATATTTTAGTTACTACAGCATTATGCTTTTTACATTAAGGAGCTTTCTATGGAAATTCGAGGACTCAAAGTGCTATTTTAAGCTTTAGCTAAGGGATACAAAGAATGTGACCTGGTTGCCATCGCCAATAATCACAGAAGAAGAAAAATACCCTCTAGATTTTGACTTGCAGTTGAGCGGATTTACTTTGTTATAGTCGTGAGCAAGCGCAGTAATCGTGACAAAGCTCCTTTAAGTCTTCCGGAGACCCATTTTTACATTTCATTTGACTGGGGAGCTCTACCAATTTTGTGAATTAATTTAAACATCTGAAATTTAAATTATTCAATAAAAATATGAATAGACGTCAGGACTGCATTCAGCTCAACTGCCATTAGTCTTTTATCTCTTTAGCTCAATATTTCTGGCTTTTCTAGTGAAGGGAAAGAGTCATTTATCCTGTGATCTGAAAAAAAAACCTAGTATTGATGTCACTTTTGGTAAAATCTGAGTTTGACCCTCATTGCAGTAATTAAGAGCGGGGAAAATTATATAACTTTATTTAAACTGCCAAAATAAAGTTTCTATAATTTTTTTCAATCAGAAAAAGTCGAGAGTCCAATGGTTTTTGTTCAACTGCAAAACCCTTGCATCTGATAAACTCACTTGGTTTTTCTAGTTCACAGGAGATTTGCTCCCATACAGCATGCAAGCTTTAGTGACCATTTATTTCAATCCATAACAACTACGGTCTGAACTCAAGTGGTGCCTTGGTAACTGTAACCATGGCTGCTGCGACAAACTTCTCTGGCTAACAAGATTATTGTGCTGATCGAATAGAGAGCAAGTTGTGGAAAATGTGAAGGAGAGAAAGAAAAACATTTGGGCTGGCGTTTATGAAACATCTCTGAGAATGACTGCTGGTTATAGTCGTAAAGGCAAGAATTGTGCCTGTCAGGTTTATTATGAGACGTTAAAACTTTTTTCTTGAGTAGGAAACTGAAACTTGTTTTTAGTCCCTGTGTAGTTCACAACAGAAATTTTCATTCCCCAAGGGCCAGACTTAAACTGATTGAAATTACCTGGTAAAGTTTGCAAAATGAGATAGGAACAAGTTTCAACATTGAATTAAAAAATGAGTAGAGACTGCGTTGTCTGTTGATTTGAAGTCTAAAATGGAAAAATTACAGAGCTCTGTAAAGTGGCAATTTTACGGTAAAGGTTGCAAATGTAAAATTTGGTTTTGCTTCTATTTTAGCATAGAAAAGAACTCATAGTATTATCAGAAGGATTTGTTTAGGTAGAATGGGATCAATGCTATCTCCACTGAAAATTTCAAGTCAGTTGTTTTAGTATTAAAAAAGTTATTGCAAAGAAAGTCCCATTTTTAACAGTATTTTGTGTCTCATTTACTTATTGAAGAAGTGACTTTGCCAGTTAATAAACTGAATACAATTTTCTGTGCATAAAACAATTCTTTGAGATAAACAGTGAACATCTGAAGAATAAATATTCCAAATTTCAAGTCAATTGCTCAAACATTTACCATGCAGTCCAATTTTGAATAAATCGTTCATATTTCTGTTAAACAAATATTCCTGTGTCCTTTCCTGAACAAGGTGTAATAAAGTTTTACCAAATAATCACATACAGTTTCTATTTGTCATTTATTAAAAAGGTATAATTGTATGAAAAATTGTGCAAAAGTTTGGAGTATATATCATTGATGTAAATGATGCAAGTGCATGTGTAATATTGCATTAGCAAAATTTCGTTAAAAATGTGTCATTTGCTGGACAAGCAATTATGTTGGAATGCGCATATACACAAAAGATTTGTGTGTACTACACTTGAGCATTCTTCAGTTTTAATCATTAGAATACTAATTATACAATGTATAACCAATAATACATGAAGATGTATTATTATTATTATAGTTATTGCTCATTCTAAGGCATGCATATTCATTTTACACTATTACAGACATGACAACTATCTTTAAATATTCTTTTTAACCTGTTTCAGCTTTGTCACTGCATGCTTCTCTCACTTCCCTGTCTGGCAACTTAGATTGGCTTTTTCCTTTAGCTTCCCAACCTGTGTCATCTTAATTACAAATGATATTCAATGCTTAATTCAATTATTATCATCTCATTGTGCTGTATATTGTGATATAATGACATCTACTTATTGTAGTAAAGTTAGCAAAATTTCACAAATTTACTTCCAAAAGAGGGTAGAGTACAAAAAATAAAGACATTGATAAGGTCCAAAATGTATATTTTTTTTTAGATCTGGTATGTCTATGGTATAAAATAAGCTAGTTAATTTGTTTGAAAACTAAATTTCAATTTTTTATCAATTTGAGACTATTTTGCAACTTTTCCCGTAATACTGCCCAAAGACTAAACATCCCTGAAAGAAACTATCGTAGACACTGCTGTGAAAAATTGAGACTAGGAATCCCCAAGCCTTACAAATGACGTGTTGTACCACCTCCTGCTAGCCACTAAGGGTGCTCTCCCCACTTTCACACTGCAGGTGTTGGCCATGCTGCTTAATCCCCTTCTGCGTGGATTCATGCAAGGACGTCGAGCACAGATGCCCCAACTGCGAGAATGTCGTTCACGTCTACAAGCGCATGTGATTGACCAGACACACACGAGGAGTGTGTGAGGCTGGGGGAGGAGGCAGTAGATGCTTTATGAGGGGACGGGGTAGTTACATTATTCTGGGTGCATACACATCCTGACTCAACAAAAGTCAGTTTTGGGAGTTAGCCTCTTGACACAGTAGTGACAATGGGAAGCTTCACAGCAGCTAAAACTCCCCTCCTGCAGTCATTCAGTGGTGAAAAATTCAGAGCCTCTTAAAGTAAAGGTCCTGGGCTTTTTCCATTCACAAACTCAGCCAGTTGATTGCAGTAATTAGCAGTGCCTGCGGGCTGACAAAAACTGCTAATTGGCAAATCCAGTCGATTGAAAACAAAAATTCACCAGGAGGACTTTTAACTGTCTGTGCGAGGATGATCCACCCCTACAAATATTAATGCATAGTGAATCATTCTTGAGGTCGATCCATCAAATCGACTCACAAGGTGAAACTTCACTTCTCTTTTATATTACTGGTTTGTTGTAGACTGATGAATGACCCAATTCACTTCTGGCAGGGCTTTATATTTGCCTAGCTTCACAAGAGAATCAAACCATTTAAAATGAATTATACAATTCTCAAAAATTAAAAGTCTGTGCTCAGATCATATGAAATCGATGTGCACCAAGTTTCATGAGTGCAAGGTTTCCACCTCCATCTTCATCAAGACTGAAAGGCCATCCAGCCATCTTGAAGTCAGTGCTAATTTACTGATAGTGAAATTGATTTGTTTGTTGTTGCTGGTTTAGTGTTTGCACAAGAAAGACTTCTCTCTTTCCATATATTCTTTTATTCTGAGCCCTTTACTTCATTTTGATCGACAACTATTTTCTGATCAAGGAACTTCGCTAAAAAGATTTTGTACATAGTTTTTTTTTGTTTAGTTTTTTTTTTTTTTGCGATTAATGTTGCATATGCATCAGTTTATAAATGATTGCAGAACCATCTGACTAATACATTTGCATTTTTTGGTAATGGTTGTGCGTGTTGATTGAAGTACAATTGTTCAGGGCTGCGTTTCCTGAAATCACAGATGCTAACTCACATAGTTGGACCCATTGACTGTGAATGGACGAACTATGTAAGTAGCTACCTTTGGGGAAACTACACTTTTGGGAAACGCACCCCATATAAATACACAACAGATTGAATGCACAGCATTTTGTTTCAAAATTGCAAACACACAAAAATGGTACATGAAGCACAATTATTGACACTGACATTCAAAGTGCAAAATCTCAGCTGAAGTTTCCAAAACTCTCCGAACACTTATTGTCTTTGATGCACTTAACATGGCATTATTTGCAGAACTCTGCACACTGTTCTTTACGTAAAGAATCTTACATTCAATATGTGGCTCCCATGGGCCATTTAGCCAGGACACCTGACAACAGATCAAACACCGATTGCATAATGGAAACTGAACAATGAGGATGTAAGAATCATAAGACCACAGGTAAGTAGCACACCAGTCCATTTCAGAGAGAGTATTGTAAATGGATTGTAATGTGATCCAACATGGTTTTAATTTCATCAGTGAGGCTGACCTCGACCTCACAAAGAAAAGGAGGAAAGGAAGGCTCATCTTTAGTCACAAAGCCACTGTAGATGTTCCTGGCCAATGTAGTGGCAACATCGCAATGGATGATTTCCTCCACCACCATGTCAACCTCGACCCATACATTACATTTTACATTCATTTACGATCACACCGCGCAACATTTTTATATTGATGGATGATGCAGAGCAGCTCAGATAGGATGTAGTCATAAACAATATCAGCTTCTGTCCTGCAGCTCAGATCCACAACTATTTGTCAACCGCTCAAAGCATCTTATTAAATACCTTTCATCTCACTGTCCATTTCTCAAAACAACTGAAGAGTTTTTCAGGCATGGTGATGGAAACAGTATGACGACCAGCCCTAAGTGTGCAGACCTCTTCTACAGGCACATGTAGACCACATAATAGACTAGTCTACATAAATCTTTGAAGACATTTCTTCAAACTAAACTGTTTCCAAATTATTATGAGTCACAATGCAACTGATAATAACCTATAAGCTTTCGGATTCAGTTGCATTTCCCTTCCTCGCCATGGGTGGCATTAATTCCCACTTTCTCCAAAACGCCTCGTGCACATTGGACAGAGTTTCCTGAGTTTTACGTTACGTTTTCCATCAAGTTTTATTTTATAAAGTGCGAATATTGCCGGGGAAGATGCGCACGCGCATTCCGAAGCCCTTTCTATGCAAACACAGTATTTATAAACGAGACCTCAGGGCTGAATATGACATACTAAGGTGCCTCTTCCTTCTCTGTCTAGCCAGAGAAGACACTGCCTGCGATGTTGATGACGTGGCTAGTCCCAGCTAGGCAGCAAAAAGCTTCCCCAGTGCTTTCTTCCTGCATAAAATTTTTTCTTTATGTTTGATATTCTGTGTATTTCTTTTCTTCATAGTTTTCTATTCCATTTACTGTATTCGACGGAGTGCGTACGTTTTTATTTATGCAACTGTAATGTAAACTGTGTGCTCTTTGCGCAAATTGTACTGACTTGCTGAGCAGAAAAAAAAACAGTTTTAGTGTAAACAGCGTGCTTGAGGTTTCTGCAAATATTTCTGAAGATGAACAGTGTCTCTCCAGCAAAATTTCCAACATACAGAATTCCCGCAGTGTTTGACTGATTTTTCGTTATTGCCTTCGGCTATTGTAGAGGTTATGTATTCACCCTGGTCTGTTTGTCTGTCTGTTTGTTCGTTACTCCAGACAATATCTCTAAAATTTTCACATCAATGTCAATGATATTTTGAGGAAGTGAGGGCCGTGGGCCAAGGAACACTTGATTAATTTTGGGATGGAATGGAATTCAAATAGGGTGACCACACTGAATTCAACCGCTATCGGGCGTCCACATTAGTGGGTATACCCTCAGCGAGGTCTTTCACATTATTTTTGTCTTATAACTTTGGTTTCTTCTTCTTTTTTTTTTTTTTTGCTCTTGATTATACAGTATATGAGTGCTTTCAAATTTGCCTCACATCTACATAAAATAAAAAAAATTATGTGAATGTGTCAGGTCTGGGCAGACAGACAGTGCCAGTCGAAGACCGAGGAGTGAGAGAACACTGAGCTTTATTGGGCAGGTCAACAGACCAAGGTAGATCATTGGCAGACAGGGCGATGCAGAGCAGGAAAAGCAAAGTCAAAGGATGGGCAGAGTTTGAGCAGTGGAGGATGGAAGGTGAAGCACAGTTTGGAGTCCGGGTCAAGGGTCAGAGTCAAGGAATCAAGCCAAGAAGGATCAGCTGGGGATGGGACGCTTGATACCGAGGCATCGATGCTTGCTTCACTTTAGTGCACTGTTTCTGCACAATGTGTCAGAACTTGCTTCAAATTACCATGATTGAGAATGTCCAAAGCTACAAACATCATTGACTCACTGGAAGAGTTTGATGGCGTTGGACGTTTTTGGCACATAAGGTGACACCCTATTATATAATGAAATGAAACCAATGCAGCTTGTAGTTTATAGATATATCAACACAAGACAAGAGACCTACTATATTAGTAGACAACTTCTGCAGTATTATCAGAAAACTCGGGAGGTATTATCAGAGGAATGGGCAAAATAACAGAAGAAAGGATCAGCCCAAAGTAGTAATATATCTCTCTGAATAAGCAGTCATCAACTGCAATTAATTATGACTTATTCTGCCTTCATACTGTTTGCTGTCATGGCAACAAATAACAATGTAAACGTGTTTGCTTTTGTTTGACAATACATTTAAACAGTGTTTTATTGTAGCATATTGAAAATAATATTATTGAGTTTTTATTTATATTATTAAGTGAACAACAATATTTATTAAGAGAACACGAATATTAAAAGATCAAAATGATGATACATAACCCTCTTATAGGCTTTCACTGTGCACCTATTAGATTGAAGCAATGAAGTCAATGCGGCCAGCTTTCTCAGCTGTTTGGAGTATAAATGGCTGCTATAATTTCTATGAACCACTAGATGTCAGTGTGCTAGGAGTTTTCAGTGTCCCAAAGCTTTGGCTTTTTATCCAGTGCAGTAAGAGGCACAAAAGCTTCATACAGCTTCCTCCGCCCATTCCTGTAATCAGAGGCACAGAGGTAAGAAATTTTTGGGCGGAGATGGGCAAAGACAGGATTGGGATAACACAGGTGAAACACACGGCACAGGCTGGGACTAGGAGGATCAGGGCACAGAAATGACTGCTGGAAAGTAGAACAATACTGAAGGTACGTCTAACAATCCAGCAGTGAGATTTTTAAAAAAAAAACAGGAACTTAAATATACAAAGACAATGAGTAACAATGAGAAACAGGTGCAGGAAAGGAGTGAGGAATGCATATGAGTGAGGAGGTAATGAGACAGTAAATGATTGATTGGAATCAATCAATGAAACAAAACCAAAAATGACACAGACAACTGAAATACAGGGGAAACAAATTAATGAAAACACAGCTTGAGACAGAAATTATTTGATTTCACCAAGGTCTGAGATGGAGACACACATGCAGACACACCCAGTCATTTTCAAACCCAAGCATATAGACATATACAGTATACATGTACGCATATTCATGTATACTCACATATACACAAATCCACACATACATAGACCCACACAGATATAGATAATGACGTACTGGAGTTTGCACCACTGGGAATAATTAATTGGGTCCACAGAATCAACGAGCTAGTAAGAAAAGTACGAGAAATGATAAGGCTACAGTCGTAGATGAAAACAAGATGCCCCAGTCTTTGGAGACATCAGGTCTGTGTAGTTGTAATACACAGGGGACAATTACTTAAATGGACAAAGCCCATTTGAACCTCATTTCATGCATCTGTTCTTTTTAAGGACACACAGTTCAAACAAAACCAAAAGGCTCAAGGAATTAAGAGCTGCTTTGAAACCTAATTTGAAAACCAATATTCAGTTTATCTATTTCAGGCCATGTTGACAATGCATCATAAGGCTAAAAGAGGACCTAACTGAGTTATTTAGAAGAAACTTTTAGAAATAATAGGCGTGTCAGTCCCACTCCTATTGTAACCCCTGGATAAAGTTGGATGGCTACTATGGATTCATGGCTGTCATCTCCGCCGATACAACTGTAGAGATTTTGTTAAGGATGCTGTGCAGACCACAAATTTCAACCGATTCCTTTCATATTTGGAGCGGGTATAGGTTATTGTTAGGTCAGGACAACTATCGATTTTGGTTGCCATGGCAACAGAATTGGCCAAATAGAACACAATTTCATTCTGAAAATTGTGGCATTTTCAACAAAATGAGAAAAGGGAACAAGCGGGCACTCAGGGGCTACACCCATGTACAGTATTTTATCTCTCAAAACAGCCTTAAACCGGTAGGGTGGAGGAACAGACTCATAAGTCATCAAGAGCAAATCGCAAACATAAAGGGCTATGTGTGGACCACATCTGTTCCACCGTGGTGTGCTTATTTGCATATGCAGAGTTTGTTTCCAAAGCGCAGTATGTATCCATTTTACTCAATTTGAGTAAATCGCTTTTTCTTTGCTAGCGCCTATTGCATTTTATAGAAAGACACAAACTTTGACCATGAAAAAATACACCTTATAGTATGAATTTCTAAAAACAGATTTTCGCACCATGTTTAAGAAGCACAGAGCTATCACTCTATGGTATTATCTCAATTTTTGTAATTTTGGCACTTATTGCATTTTGGAAACAAACTCTTCATATGCAGGTGAGCATTTAAGTGCCTACAAACCTATAAAAATGTTAAGAAACAATTATCTTTTTTTTTTCTGATGCACAGAAAAAATTTGCTCTTGTTAGAGGGCATTTAAGTGGTGTAATATGATGGTTGAATGTTAACTTTAACACTCCTATTGTAATGGATGGCACGGAGGGCAGGGAAAAGTGGACTGGACTCAAGTGCAAAGGTGGATTTGGTTGTTATGTTTATTGCTTACAACCGCGCAAGCGGGAGGCATGCACACAAAAGATACAAACAAAAAAGGAAACGAGGTTCCCAAATGAAAGTGAACTATAGTAATACAAAATAGGCCACGAGACAGCAACACTTGTATTATAAGCAGTAAGCAAAGAAAAAAGGAAACGAGGTTCCTTTAAGAAATAATAACATGCTGGAACTTAACAGCACAATTAGCGAAGATTAGATTTACATGTATATACAGTGCCGTGAAAAAGTATTTTCCCCCTTCCTGATTTCTTACTTCTTTGCATATTTTTCACACTTAAATGTTTCAGATCATCAAACAAATTTTAATGTAAGAAAAAGATAACCCGAGTAAATACAAAATGCAGTTTTTAAATGATGATTTCACTTACTGAGGGAAAAAAGCTATCCAAACCTACCTGGCCCTCTATGAAAAAGTAATTGCCCCCCCCTTGTTAAATCATGAATTAAATGTGATAAACCACATTAATCCAGTTTCACTATCCACACCCAAGCCTGCTTACTGCCAGACCTGTTGAATCAAGAAATCACTTAAATAGAACCTGTCTGACAAAGTGAAGAAGGCTAAAAGATCTCAAAAAGCAACATTTCATGCCGCAAACTAAAGATATTCAAGAACAGATGAGAAACAAAGAAATTGACATCTATCAGCCTGGAAAGGGTTGCAAAGCCATTTCTAAGGCTTTGGGACTCCGGCGAATCACGGTGAGAGCCATTATCCACAAATGGAGAAAACTTGGAACAGTGGTGAACCTTCCCAGGAGCGGCCGGCCTACCAAAATTAGTCCAAGAGCTCATCAACTACTCATCCAGGAGGTCACAAAAAAACCCATAACAACATCTGAAGAACTGCAGGCCTCACTTGCCTCGGTTAAAGTCAGTGTTCATGATTCAACAATAAGATAGAGACTGGGCAAAAAATTTCATCCATGGGAGAGTTCCAAGGCGAAAACCACTGCTGATCAAAAAGAACGCAAAGGCTCGTCTCACATTTGCCAAAATACATCTTGATGATCCCCAAGCCTTTTGGGAAAATATTTTGTGGACTGACGAGACATAAGTTGAACTTTTTGGAAGGTGTGCGTCCCATTACATCAGGCGTAAAACTAACACAGCATTTCATAAAAAGAACATCATACCAAAAGTCAAACATAGAGGTGGTAGAGTGTGATAGTTTGGGGCTGCTTTGCTGCTTCAGGACCTGGATGACTTGTCATGATTGATGGAACTATGAATTCTGCTCTCTACTGGAAAATCCTGAAGGAGAATGTCCAACCCTCAGATTGTGATCTCGAGCTCAAGCGCACTTGGGTTATGCAGCAGGACAATGATCTGAAACACACCTGCAAGTTCACCTCTGAATGGTTTAAAAAAAAACAGAATGAAGATTTTGGAGTAGCTTTGTCAAAGTCCGGGCTTAAATCCTATTGAGATGCAGTGGCATGACCTTAAACAGGCCGTTCATGCTCAAAACCCCTCCAATGTGGCTGAATTAAAATAATTCTGCAAAGAAGAGTGGGCCAAAATTCCTCCACAGTGATGTGAAAGACTCATTGCCAGTTATTACAAACGTTTGATTGCAGTTGTAGTCGCCGAGGGTGGCACAACTAGTTATTAGGATTTAGGGGTCAATTACTTTTTCACATAGGGCCAGGTAGGTTTGGATAGCTTTTTTCCCATAATAAATGAACTCATCATTTAAAAACTGCATTTTGTATTTACTCGGGTTGTCTTTGTCTAATATTAAAATTTATTTGATGATCTGAAACATTTTAGCGTGACAAATATGCAAAAAAAAGAAGAAATCAGCAAGGGGCAAATACTTTTTCACGGCACTGTGTATATGTGTGTGTGTGTGTGTGTGTGTATATATATATATATATATATATATATATATCGCAAATACGGAGAAGCACAGCAGCTCAAGCATGCTTTATGAGCGAAGAGCTACAGTGTGGCTCTGGTTTAAATAGCCGCTGTGGCAGCTTAGCAGCAAATGAGACACAGGTGGAGACAGTGAATTGATGAGTGAAGCGGCTGTTCCGGGTCTTACTCGGCCGGTGTTCTGGCCCTGAGAAGGCGAGACCTGACACCTATTTTATTATTTGTTTATTTAGAGAGTATAACCAATATTTAATACCTTCTGTTGCCCACCTGCTGCATTCATCACCCAGAAAGAAAATATTGAGTTGAAAGAACTAGTAAATGTCTTCTCTACTGTATTTTTCCTTGGTTATCTAATCAAAACTCTCATTCTATATATATATATATATATATATATATATATATATATATATATATGTGTGTGTGTGTGTGTGTGTGTGTGTGTGTGCGTGTGTGTTATGGATTTGACTGCTCTCCAAATACTGGTCTTTGTTCAACTTCCTGTGTCTAAAGTTCAAGTGGAGTGTGGAATTGGTGGACGGCATAAAAATTAGAGCGACCGACCTGAGCCAAATTAAACCAATGTCACATTCCCAACCTTCTTTGTACAATATTGCAAAATTTACTTGGCTTTATTCAGGTGGGAGGCAGTGACATCAAGTGGCTACATATAGTACAACATCTACGTCTTCATACACGAGTGGTGGTTCAGAAATCCTATCAGACATAGCTTAACACAATTGAAACTTTAATTTCTGAGCATCTAACAATTCTTGGATTTAATGGAATTATATTGCCTAAAAACAGAACGAATTGTGTTTCCCTCAAAGTAGCTGAACCAGTCTTGGGCTACTTGGTATCAAATCTAAAAATGTCACATTGTTAAAAGTTCACAGAACTGGTGTCTCCAAAGACTGGGGCAGCTTGGACCCATCTACAACTGCAGCCTCATCTTCATTGGTACTTTTCTTAATGGCTCATTGATTCCGAGGCCCCAATGAATTCTTCATAGTGGCTCCAACTCCAGTTCATCACCTTCTATATCTGTGTGTGTGTGTGTGTGTGTGTGTGTGTGTGTGTGTGTGTATATTCATATGTACAACTGTAAGACATTCAAAAAGCACAACTATCCCAAAAGGAAAAAAAAATGCATTAGTCAAATGATACAGAATTCATTTATTAATAAGCAACATAAACAGAAAAAAAAAAAAAAAAAAAAGTAGGATTCTCAAACTTTCAAGATCAGAAAATAGTAGTTATTCAAACGATGCAAAAGGCTCACAATCAAATTAATAAATGGGAAATATTGCCTTATTTGAGCACAAGGGTTTTGTTTATATGGGTTTTGCGATTACGGTCTACGTTGATGGGAGATTCCAAGCAGTGCTCCACTTTGTATGAATGTTTGTAGGGGTGGAACATCCTTGCACGGAAAGTTATAGTCCTCCTAACAAATGTGCACTTTAAATTACCTGTATTTGCCCATTAGCACTCTTCGTCAGCCCGCAGGCACTACTAATTCATCACTGCAATCAGCTGCCTGAGTTTGCGAATGGAAAAAGCACATCGCAGGACCGTTGCTTACAGAGGCTCCGAATTTTTCACCACTGAATGACTGGTGAAGGGAAGGTTTCGCTGTTGTGAAGCTTCCCACTGCCACTTCTGTAGCAAGAAGCAGACTCCCATAGCTGACTTTTGTTGATACAGACTGTGTCCGCACCAGAAATTACACAACTCTCGCCCTCCCAAAAAGCATCTAACATGATGTATTCGTACGGGTTGCAATGCGCTTGTAGATTTGAAGGACGTTTTTGCAGTTCGGGCATGTGTGCTTCACATCGTTGCATGCGGGGGTGAAGATGGGGATGAAGGCAAATGGCACAAATCTGCAATAAATATATGGAGAGATCGCCCCTTAGTGGTCAGAAAGAAGTGGTGCAATAGACAATCAGTGTGCCAGGCAGGAATTCTCTGCCTGGATTTTCCACAACAGGGTCAGAACAATGACGTTTTGTCCTTGGCTCCGTGTTCATGCCGAAGATTACAAGTCAATCAATGAAACATAGTCAACTCATATTTTAGTCTTACGTTGAAACTTAAAGGTACCAAGTTCTCAAACATGGATAAACCTTTGTCTTAGTCTAAATTAAGTTTTTAATAATAATAATATTATTATTTTATTATTATTATTATTATTTTTTTCAGAGAATCAAAAATAAATAATGTTAAACCTTGGATTTAACTTCATCTGTGTCCGTGAAACCAGCCCAAAGTTTGGGCAACAACTCCTGCCACTTTCAAAAGCAAAATGAAATTCTGTTCACTATACTCTCTCATAACTAAATATGAGAAAATGAGAATTTATTTAACTTCACTTTGTCCAACCTTGGTCACTTTTTCCTCTAATCCTATCAAATGTTTGCCATCAACAGTCAGTATAATTTCCCCTGTGTCATCTTTATTTGAGCCCATAAAACAGAGGGACCCACAGATGGTTCCGTCAAATGCAGCTGCAGTATTCAAACCTGTGGAACTTAAGGCCTATTTTCCAGTCAAGTGGAGCTCCCTAGGCCTCCAACAATGCCAAATATGTCCTGCTGAATCACCGGGACAGACAAAATATGTCCCGCTGAATTACAAGTACTCTCGCCCATCATCTTGGTTTGTTTACATGATAGGCCGGAGGGATGATTGTCGCGTTAAATATTGCTGCTGTATGCAATTGTGGGATGGCGTTATCTCCTTTCTTTTTGAAAAGGATGGTACAGTGTACCAATGCTACAAAGACACTTTAGGAAGCACTGAAGCAGCTTTGCTCGGCATTTCGAGAATTCAAACATACTTATCATGGCTGCCATGTAAGTGCCTCTTGGTCATTTTCTTAGGGTTAGGAACTTTCCCAAGCAAAGAAGACTATTTGAATGTACCCAAAGACAGGTTTCTCCATCAGATGACATTGTATTTCCTTTTCTTGTCAGATATAGCATTAGCTATATAGCTAGCAGCAGAGCCAACCTATTTTGCATGGCTTGGGACGAGTGGGGATTGAAAATATAAGCTTAGACATAGAGGCTATCTGTACTTGGAAACACTGTCGCCCAAAACAAAGACTAAGGATTACCCCTTCAAACTGGTGAGTATGTTTATATCCAATCATTTTTGGATGACTAAATATGAATGTATACTCATGAAATTTGATATATAGTTTCTGAAATATGTCTCATTTCACATAACTTCCCCCCTCAGTGACAAGCAATGGACGATTTTCAAGCAAGAAGACTGCAAACTACCTAAAAGAGGGAGTGGCTGACTTTGGAACAGTGTGTGTCAATGATGAACCAACACATTCTCATCCCGATTTGTCATATAGTGACAGTACCTGACCAAGCGTTGATGTACAATGCAAAAGGAAGCTTTTGGTGTCCTTATTTGATGTTTAGGGTTAGTGTTCGGGCTAAGGGTTAGCGGTTTGGGGGTAGGGTTCGTTTTAACCTGGCATCAAATAAGAACGCCAAAAGGCTCCTTTTTTGTTGTATATCGACGCTTAGTCAGGTAGCGTCACTATATGAGTCAGGATGAGACCGGGCTTGACGAACAGAGTGGACACAGTTCTGCTGTGCATCTGACTGCAGTCATTCCTGGTACTGAGGCACTGAGCCAAACTGATCAAAGACCAATCATGGTTGGGAGAATATTGTAAAATATCATAAAATCTAGAAATGTAATTTAGAAATCCTTCTTATTTTAAATAAGTTTAATACCCATTTCTAGAACAAATGTTATTGACCACTTTTAAATTCTATGCATACTACAAATTTAAATGCCAAAACAAGGCTTGACTAGCAAAACTATGAACGGCTGCATCCCGATCAGCGTTTTGCAGTTGTGTCCCGCAGTGTATTAGGGATACCAGATTGCACGCTGATCTTATTTTTCATTGTTTTCCGAAAGATTATTCTTGTAAGGAGAGACGAAGGGCCAGAACTACAGGGTTTTTATAATCGCGATACACGTTTCCAGTGCTTCTATTTGTCGAGGCATTAGCGGTGGCCTGATCAGGTCACTACTGAGAGTATAAGATGCAGTTTATCGCATCTGGCGAGCTGGCGAGCTAGTTGGGCTGAACGGCCTGTTCTCGCCACTTGTGTTATGTTATGTCATGTTATGCATAACTGAATAGCACAATTTAATAGAATCCAATGTACTCTCTGTAAGCCAGAATAGTAATGCCATCATTCTGCTAACTTACACTGCTGTCACGCTATCACTTTCGCATTTGAGCTAGAACGGTTTGTATTGATCGCTTTCATGTCATGACTTAGGCTATGGGAAAAGTACTACCGGAAAGTGATAGAGAAAAATATGGAACCAATCTGAAATCACAGCTCTCCTCTACGGGCAAACCATTGTAAACACCATGTAAACAAAGCCGGCGATCAAGTTGCGCATCCCAAGCCTCGCTTTGGACAAAAATGAATATTCATGACCTGAATATTAAAAGTGGTCAATTGGAACCCATGCCTGGTTTTGTTACCCAGAGTAAGGAGGGGAGGGTGGGAGTTTAGATTAGGGATGGGTTGTAGGGAGGGGCTTACATGCAGAGACTCGCGCAGAATAACCATGAGTATGTTCCAGGGGTGTAATGAATTTTGGAGGTAACTTGCTGTTGGCAGTGCGGGCAGTATGCTCGGCCTGGGACATCTGCCAATAGTGGGCTGAGCACCACCTGGGTCACTGCAGAAACACGGGAAGAGCGCAGGACTGTTGCGTATTTTCTGGCAGTGCGAATATGCATCCACACAAAGTCAAAGGCAAAGAGATACAAACACTCTCATGCATGCTCACATGTACTCAAACACTCAAAGACACATACCAATGTGTACTCAAACGCGGAAAGAGACAAATACTACCTGCGCCCATGCATGGAGGCCACCGTGAAAGACACCAAATTCATTTCTCATGTTAAATCGCTGCAATAAACTGTAACAATTAGTTACAATAGACTGATCTTTATCCATGTCACAATACTTGGAAAAAGCAACATCTGGCAAAAATGACCACATAAAAACGGAACCCCGTTTCAGAAAAAAATGGGAATGTATGGAAAATGCTGGCAATAGAAGTGACAGTGGTGATTTTTCAAGAATCTTTGGCCCGTAAATTGAAAACAATAGAACAATGCGATCACCTTGAGTTTGATGCTTATCCTAGAAAATTTGGGACAGGCGTGTGTTCAGGGAACCGAGGACACCGATTGGTCCAGTTTTGAACATTTTTATCCCCATTGTTCCCTGATGAATGTCTTCAGCTGCTCAAACATTCAGGTCTTCATTGTCATATTTTCAATAGGAGAAAGGCCAGATACCGGAGGGGTCATGGGAGCTTGCTAATACAGTCAACATGGGTTTGCTGAATTGGAGAAGGATTATGACCATGTTCCAGGAGATATCCTGTCAGGCTGCTGCTGAAGTACGGGGCTGCGCAGCCGTCAGTTCAAGCCATCTGATCCCTGTACAACCTCAGTCAGAGTTGTGTCTGCAGTCTCAGCACTAAGTCAGATTTGTTTCCAGTTGGTGTTGGACTCAGCCAACGGTCTGCTTTCTCATCTAATCTTTTCATGATTTTTTCATGGACAGGATATCAAGGTGCAGCCGCGGGTTGGAGGGAGTCGAATTTGGTGGCCTCAGGTTTCATCTCTGCTGCTTGCAGATGGTGTGGTCCTGTCTTTTTGCTTTCTTTTTAAAGGCCGTATTTCATTTCAACTTTTTCTGAAATGAGGTCGTGTTTTCATGTCATTGTTGCAGGCAGATCTAGTTTTTCAGGTACTGTGACTTAGATGAAGATTAGACGATTTATTGTGACTAAAAACACAAAAATGCAGGTAATTCCAAAGGGTTCACATACTTTTTCTTGCCACTATAATTCACAAAATCATAAGATGTTATGATTGGTACTATGAACAAATGATCAGTAGTTATTATGAAGGAGTGACAGCTAGTAAGAACTTTTACAGGAGGCATTACGACACTCAAGAACTTAAGAATACTTACTGGGGAAGTACCGTAAACATATGTTCATCATTAACTACTGCTATACGAATCATTATTTCCTGTTAGTTAATAATAGTGCCCGGAATATTAATCTTGCATACCAAAATATCCTTTGTTAGTTCCTGTGTAGCATTTTCTTAGAGATGAAACACTGCAATAAAATGTTACCCTTTCAGGTTTGACATGGTGTGCGCTCAGAGATACTCTTCTGCATGGCACTCTTGTAAAGGTTTATGTTCAAGTTACTGTGACTTTGAACTATTGCAATTATGCTGATATGACCTTGGAAGTATTTTTTGCCCCATAACTGCTCCTCATTGGATATTACTGAGTGTATATTATATGAGTTACTGGCATGTAATTAGCTCATCATCAGCCAAGATGCAAAACTTTATTCTGTATTCAACATTAGCAACTGTTTACAGTAATGACAACTGGAAAAACCAGCATCAGTTTTGGATGACTGGATGAGCGAAAGAGACCTGCACTGAAAGGGAGGTGTTATTATGCCTGAATGCTCCTGCCTGGCAAGCTAGCTATCAATATTCGATTGCAAAAACTTAGTGAAAATATCACTTGCGAAGATAGCATTTCCATTCTCTAAATTCTCTAAATTTACACAGGACAGGGCCGGAAGCCCCAATGGCAAAGACAGCAGTGACAAGGAAAAAGACTCTAGTTGGAAGAAAACTTGGGATGAACCCAACTCCAAAAAAGGGGCAACCCAACTGCCTGAGGTTAGACCCGGAGCAATGAAGAGTGAGGGAGAAGGAGAAAACTTGCAAATCGAAGGGACAAATGAAGAGAAAATAAATGAGCCCAGTCTCATCCTGTTAGAAATCAGTGATTTGCATGTTTGTTTTTAGCTTGTTTTTAGTTTCTGGTTTTAGTTTCTAGTTTTTAGTATGTTTCTTGTTTATTTTTAGTATTGCTATTATTTATATATTTATTCTGAGTTACATGTTTCATGTTTAGAGAATGAATGCTTGCAGTCTCATGTCTTACTTTCCTCTTGTTTCTTTGTGTGGTGTCTTTAAAAGATTCTCACTCTTTTCTTTTCCAATTCGGTTTGGTAATTCCTCTTCCTTCTCTCTTGCTGTTCTGATTGGACTATCCACACTTAGAGCAGTTCAGTTAGGCACGGGTGATTAGTTAGTTCAAAGTTAGGATCCCACCTACTTCCTCCTCTCTCTCCTATCACCGTCCTTGCTTTTCTAGATCCGCCTCTCCTCTCACCTGTTCTGAGTTTAGCTGGGCCTCCACTTAATTTGTTTGTGTATAAAAGACCCAAACTCGTTTCTACCACAGCTCGTCTTGGTCAGTCTCGTTTCTCGCTTTTTCTTGTTTCGATTGTTGAAAGCTCGTTTCCTGTTATTCTCCCGTAAGTCTTGTATTTGATTGTTTGTATTGCGTTGTGAGATTGCGGTTTGGTTGATTAGTACTTCGTTCTCCCTGATCCCTATTTTGTACCTATTTGTTTAGTATCTCCTGTGTTCTCCCTTATCCCATCCAACTCCCTTTTTCCTTCCCCTTCCATTCCCTTAGTTTCAACCCTCTTTGTTACTGTCTTTGTGCGGATTGATTATTCTGGTTACTGGATCTTTTTGCTTGTCCCCTGACTTGACTCTGCCCATCCTGCATATCTCTGTTTGCCTGGCTATTGATCTATTTCTGTCTTGACCATGAGCTCTGTTAATCCCAATAAACGCCCTGCCAATGCTGAACTGCATTTGGAGTCAATGCCCGTTCCTTTCACATCCGGACTCATTATGCAGAGATGCAATGTGACCAAGCGTCGATATACAACAAAAGAGGAGGCTTTTGGTGTCCTTATTTGAAGCCAGTTTCAAACAAACCTTACCCCCTCACCCTGAGCCACCTCCTTTTTTGTTGTGTATTGACACTTGGTCAGGTAGCGTCACTATACGACAACTTGGTATGAGAATATGTCAAAAAAACAGGGGCAACAATTTACAGAAAAGAAGAAAAGGTGAGCAGATCCATCAATTGAATCGGTGAATTCAATAAGGGCCCAACTCCAAGCATTAAATGTGTGGAGTTGGGCCCGTATTGAATTCACCGATTCAGTTGTATTACATGGCATCTACGTATATACACAAGCTTAACATGAGTAGCTATCAAAGGTAAAAATACAAAATGAGGTATCATGGATGAGAGCGTAAAGGTCTGGGTTCAGCTGGGGGCAACGGCAGTACCAACTGAGTCCAGGGTCAAAAGTCTGGATTGGCAAGTAGTTTTAAAACTTTACTTCACTGGCAAATTTTATTCACAATCAAAGATACAATCATTGCTAAAAATACAATGTCATTGAACAAAACTTGCGAGGAACTTCACGTATTATTTTCCTTGCGTAGGGGAGTTTTCATGCTCATTTTGCAGGGAGTTGGAGTCGGGCTGATTCGTCCTCACTATTGAGTCTTTTTCAAGCCTGCGTTCAGCCCTGTTTGTGCATGTCGGGAGTACTGGAGATGTGGAGACAGGGTTAAAGAAATGGGACGTGTCTCACCTCCTCCCTGTGGTGAAGGATACTCAGGTGATAGTCCAGCCATCCCTGGGACAGGACCTGCTACGGGACAGACAGGGTGGAGGTTTGGGACAGTTTTGTGTGGGAGGGTGGAGAAAGAAAGGGAGACTCAGAGAGATTTTGTATCTCAAATATGCTTTTTATCTTCAGTAACACTGATGTGGAACACAAGTAATAAACTTCAATGGTCAAATTTAAATGGAAAAGAAAACAAAAAAATTTGCAAAGTAGTGTATGTTTTGGGAATAATGGAGATGTGAAAACAGGGTGAACGATTGGGACATGACTCACCCCCTGCCTGTGCTCCAGGATACAGGTGGGAAAGTGGGTACATCCCTGGGACAGGACCTTATATCAGGAGAGACAGGGTGGAGGTTTGGTGTAGGTTCAGGTTTGAGGCCAGAGCGAGGAGAAGCATTGAGAGAGACAGAGTAGGTTTGACTTTCTGCCAGATAACCTGCCACGAGCGAACATGTGATTAGTCTGTTCTCTGCTAAACATTCCAGTGCTGATGACACAGTTACTTCTGGTAAATGACAAAGCTCTAGAACATTGACACTCACCAAAAAAAAAAACATACTAATGGTTTAAGGCTTAATCTTTACCTGCTCTTACTGAGACTATGAGAAGGGGTTGTTCATCTTCATCCAGAAAGGGCTTCTGTAGCAACAGGCTTTCTTTCTAGCGGCTCAGTTAACACCTAATTCTATTAATAAACACAGCGATTGTTGACTTATGACCTAGATCAGTAGTATCACATGTGTAACTGATTAGTTAGAATTAGAGCCCGCACCCACACCAACCCATAGTGGATGAGCTCAAACGCCCCTTCCTTGTGGTAATTTAGGTTGTTCATGTAAATCCAGATCTTAAAAGCTTGGTTCCTCCCCATGAGGTAGGCTTGACATAGGGAGAAACAGGCACACATTCATGGGTATAAGAGGATTAAAAGGTGCATCACTCACCTCCTGGGTATGCGAAAGGCTGGGGATGAGAGTATGAGTAGAGGGGTGGGGGCGGGATAACTGTTGTGGGGGCAGCAGTCTGACCTCCATTGTCGCTGAGTGGGGGTCCTGGGTTTGGTGGTTCCTGCTCTGTGCCCATGTCTCAGCTGGAAGCACGAAAACACAGATTGAAATGGCAGCAATGCGCTCTGCAGCAGTGTGAGGGCAGCTACTCCATGTGCAGTGGTTATGGTGTGGCCTATAGCCTCGTGGCTGTTACGTTGTTGGCGACTAAGAAGGTTGGTGGTCCAAGCCGGGTTTGAATTGTACTGATACCTGCTAATGCTTCTGCGTAGTTATTGCCACCGCACACCTAGTCAATTGATAACATGCAAAGGGGGAGCCCATTTATTCCCCATTTCTGATAAACATCAAAAACCTGAGTGATTGGGCGTGGAGGTGTGCCTGAAACTTCAGCTAAATTCTTACACTAGGCTCAAGCCTGTAAGTCAGGTTTATAAATATTTTCACTTGGGCAAAGTCATTATTTTCTCAGAAAAATAAAGAGCATGCACACCAGGCTACCGAGAGGAGGAGACCAGCCGAAAATCAAAGCTGAAATAGGTTGCAGTTCTTCCTCACCTCCAACTAAGCCATTGTACGCATCAAATAATGACACTAGACCAGTCTGGAGGGGGAAGTAGACAGATGTTGCTGCTGATTTCTGGAGATATGCAGAAAATTGGCCAAACTTGCTTACATATTATATCCCTAACTGGAATAGATGGAGATAAGGTTTCATATCTGCAACATGCCCCTTTAAACTGTAATTACTTTCCCAGTGGAAAAAAAAAAATGTTGGCGGGCTTTAAGTTGGTGGAATTAAATTTAGTGGAAGCAAAATAGTCTGCTAAAGGTTTTCAAATTTAGCTGAAATGCCAATTCGCCAATGAACAAGTTAACTTTGCTAATTAGCGGATAGCACACTCATGCCCACCACTGCAATAATCTAAATAATTGCAAGAAAAAAAAAAACCACAGAACTTTCTCTGATACCCTTCTTTTTTCTTGGAATTTTTAAGCAGCATTATTAACTCGTCTCTGCAGATGTAGGACATTTGAAATGTCTCCTGCAATTCCATTGCTTCTAATGATCTTATTTTATTTAAACAATTTAAACAATCATGAAACACATGTATTGCTTCCAGTGGCGGCTGGTGAACTGGCGATAGGGAGGCTCAAAACAATCCCTTAAAATTAATAATTGGTCATGACCTGTTTTCAATCATTCATTTAAATTACCATTACAAAAACTCCGAAAACTCTCAACATTATCAGGTGTGGCCAGTTTTCATTAATAACACATACCGATTACGAATCTGGACTTGTCACGCTTTTCTTTATTCAGGGATTGGAAGCAATGCATGTGTTTCATGATCATTTAAATGAAATAAGATTATTTGAAACGTCTTTATGCAATCCCATTGCCTCCAACCCCACCAGTGCACAAGAACTTCAATTCCGCGCGAGAATCTCTTACATACGTGTTGATTGAATAATTGCTGACTACAGCAGAGGAACATAAATCACGTAAACTCACACCGAATGCGTGAGAGTTGACAGGTATGCATTATAAGTGAAAACTGGCCACACCTGATAATGGTGACAGTTTTCGGAGTTTCTGTAATGGCAATTTAAATGAATGATTGAAAACTGGTCGTGACCAATCCTTAATTTTAAGGGATTGTTTTGAGCTTTCCCTATCGCTAGTTCACCAGCCACCACTGATTGCTTCCAACCCCTGAGTAAACAAAAGCGTGAGAAGTCCGGAGCCATAATTGGTTTCCAATTACTAGTGGTGAAAGCCACCGTAAGGCACGTGAAACTGATAAACCACCATGCACAAGGACTTCAATTCCATGCGAGAATCTCTTACATATGCGTTGATTGAATAATTGCTGACCACAGCAGGGGAAGGTAAATATGCCACTAAAACTCATGCCGAATACGTAAGAGTTGACACGTATCCGTTATTAACGAAAACTGACCACACCTGATAATGTTGAGAGTTTTCAGAGTTTCTGTGATGGTAATTAAAATGAAAGATCGAAAACAGGTCATGACCAATTATTATTTTTAAGGGATGGTTTGAGCTTCCCCTGTTGCCAGTTCACCAGCCGCCACTGCTGTAAACGTTTTAGAATATGGACAAGTTAATTCCTATCACTGTTTCCAAGGAATTTTATGAATGAAACTCCTCAGCGAAGCTTGATGTGCAAAATGCCAAATATACTTGCCCATAGTATCTACCCAGCACTTAATAAAAATGATCTCTTGCGACAGAAAAATCGTTTTCCTCTTTTTTGGACAAGTTCAGCTATAATAGCCCAAAGGTATCCCAATTAATTAGTTTTCTGAGGCAATAATTCAGCATGGTATTGATACGATGTTATTCAACTGTCAATTATAGTCATTAGATATAAAAAACACATACCCTGCCACTGATTTACGTGTAGGTTCTTCCCTCGAAGAATTCAGTGGTCCCTCAGAGCCTCAAACGATCTCTCACTGAAATACAGTCACTTCAAAGATTGCTCAGGTTTATCGGCGTAAGGCACAGTTATAGTTCATGCCTACGTGAAACTTTCCTAGTAATTATCTATTGATTGACATTTTTTTAATCCAATTCCAAACAGTATAAACTTTGCACGGTAATTGAAATACACTGACGCGTATCGGCTTCGCCTTCTTCAGCGTGTAATGACACACTGTGGCGTAAGCCGATAAAACTCGGTGTATTTTTATTGTGTTGATAGCCTGATGGATTAAAGGCCTTTTGCATTTCTTCAAACCATCTTGGGTGCCTGGACTTGGATTATATACTACTCAAAATTTGATAGGGATCATAGGAATTTTTTGTGAAATGACATGCAAATTTGGTAACTGCCACTGATGAACAATATATTGGATAAATGACATGCAGTCAGACACAAAACACATTTGCAAGTGTATTTAATGACATTAAATGAGCGTGCAGCCTCACACTTTTGGCTTTCATGAACACTTCATGGTTTCACCTCTGACATGTAAAGTGAAAACAGGTAGTGTTCGTTTGATGTTTCATTACCACAGTTAATGTCAATAAAGGGTATGGCCTCCCCTAGCTTGAATGACGGCTTGACAATGTCGGGTCATTCTGTCAATCAGAACCCGGATGCTTGCAATTGGAATGTTGTTCCATTCTTCAACAAGGGCATTTCCGAGCTCTTCTAGAGTTGTGGGTTTTGCCCTATGACCGGAAATGGCGACCTGCAGCATGTTCCACACATGCTCGATAGGGTTTAGGTCCGCGAACGCCTTGGGCCAGTCCATACGGACAATTGTCTCCTGCTCTAGGAATTGATTCACCACCCTAGCACGATGGGGACGGGCGTTATCATCCATCAAGATGAAATCAGGGCCAACAGCACCAGCGTATGGTCTTACGTACACATTGAGGATCTCATCCCTGTACCGTACCCCTGTCATCGTCCCTCTCCCCATGACATGCAGGTTCGTTCTGCCATTCCTGCTTATTCCTCCCCAGACCATAATTGATCCGCCACCATAACGGTCGTGTTCGTTGATGTAGGCATCATTAAATCGCTCACGTTGTCTTCGCCACACCCGTTGCCTCCTGTCAGTAAAGTCCAAGCAATATCAGGACTCATCAGTAAAGAGAACTGGAGCCCAATCGTTGTGTGTCCATGTGACATGATCGTGACCCCAATCCAAACGGTCACGCCTATGACGCACGGTCAGTGGGATTCGAACACATGGCCTTCTTGAGTTGAGGCCGGCAGTATGAAGACGATTCCGTGTCGTCTGAGTGGATACCCCTGACCCCGAGGCGTTATGAAGGTCATTTCATAGGGTGGTGGCTGTCCAGAAAGGATGACGTCGTGCCTGAAGTGTGAGAAAGTGGTCTTGTCGTTGTGTAGTCGATCTCTGACGACCACCCCCATGACGGTGTGCTGCTGTACCAAACTTTTGATGCCGGTTCCACGCTCTGTTCACAATGCTTTGGCTGACGTTAAGTGCATTAGCAACGTGACGTTGTGAGAAGCCAGAGTCAAGCATTCCGATGCATCTTCCCAATTGCTCTGAAGTCAATAGACGTCTAAGACGTTGAGGAGTGATTGTTATTGTTAAATGTAATGCAAAAAATTTGGGAACTTCCAAATTTTCACCAACAAGCAACACACACATCTGAGTTGAAATGGTGATGTGTTAGTCAAAGCCAAAATGTGAGGCTGCACGCTCATTTAATGTCATGAAATGCACATGCAAATGTGTTTTGTGTCTGACTGCATGTAATTTATCCAATATATTGTTCATCAGTGGCAGTTACCAAATTTGCATGTCATTTCACAAAAAAATTCCTATGATCCCTATCAAATTTTGAGTGGTATATATATATTTACACCATTATATTTCGGTTATAAGTTTTCCTCCGGTTTTTTGAAGTATTCCTTGCCATGAGCCCTGGTGGTTTGAGGGACACCAGACGTGCTTCTGCTGTCTTTTTAATTAATTAATCAATTTATTTATTATACAGTATATTATATCCACAACAAGATCATCAGCATAAGCAGGCTATTGCATATCTGGTGCAGAATTTAGAATTTTAAAACTACTAATTTCTGCCCTCACCGCATTCAGTAGTGGGTCAAAGACCAGGGAGTACAGCATACAAACTCAGCCAGCAGCCCTGTCTGCAAGTACTGGCAGACAACTGAGATATGCCCACATTCCCACTGATATTCCTCTACTTATCAGCAGCTGCTCTGCAGCTCTGGTAGGTGGACTATATAAGCCCCTCCCCTGCTCTACCTTAGTAGCAAAACATGCCTCTGACTGCTGTTGAACTGCATTGGACTCTACTGCTGCTTCTCTCTTGCTCTTGCTTTGTTGCAGGTTTCAAAAATAAATCAATTTATATATACTTACTAAAAAAAAAATAAATAAATAAAAACTTTGATGAGGAATTCATTTGTGCTGTGATTTCAAACATTAGTTTGACTCCATGAGCCTGTATTTGCTGCAGGTTAACCAAAAAGACTTTACTTCTTAGGATTACTTGAACCGCCTTCCCACTGCTTGAAGCTTCAATCAGCTAATACATGTCACCCTTCCACTTTTTCATCCACTTAGCTTAACTAGCCACAACATGCTTCCTTTTATTTTAACTAGATGGAGCAAAACTCCTCTTTTATGAAGAAGGAGAAGAAATAGATGAAGAAAAAGAAGAATGAAGTGGAAGAAGACAGAGAATAAGACGTCCTTAGTACCTCAACTGCAACTCCACGCTCTTCAGATCTTGTCGATTCACTAAGTGCAGGACTTGTAGAGCAACTGTCAGTCTCTAGAGAATTACAGCAACCCTGGCATATGCTATGAGGAAATAGCCACTGGGAGTGGCCTGAAGGAGGAAGGAGGGATAAAAATAGTGGGCGGGACTTATCAACAAAGTGTCACTCCTGTGACTTACTTAAAACTCCTGTGTGCACTGCCAAATGTTACCCTCAGGGCCAGCGCATTAGATCAGAAAAGCTGCCATTGGAATGTGTGTATAGATGCTATTATGTTTTTTCAAAGCGGATAGAAACAAATGCAGAAAATCATACAAATGCATACACATACAGGGGACACCTCATATTCATAGCACACTCTGCTACTAGTAGGAGTGATCTTTGAATGTTTGCCAAAAAAAATACTGCTCAAAGTGCCCAAGCACGATTTAACACATGCCCATAATATACTTGCAACCCAGAGATTCATCAAATTCAATATGAGTGCGAAGGGATGTACATCCGTGTGAGACAGAAAGAGAGAGAGAGAGAGAGAAGGAGAAAAAGAGAGAGAGAAGCATTTGAACAATGTTCCTTTATCTTTTTCCGGTTGTGTGTGTGTGTGTGTGTGTGTGTGCGTGCGTGCGCGCGCGTGTGTGTGTGTGTGTGTGTGTGTGTGTGTGTGTAAAAAATATACAGTTTTAAAGGTATTGTTGCGGGCTTTTTTGTGAATTCATTTGTTGTGAGTATCTGGAAATAGCCAAGAGAGTCTAACTCTGACAAAATCACTGGGATTATGAGTGCTGTCCTGTCAGATGCTCAAATGCTGGGTTGAATATTGAAAAGGACAGTGTCTTCACTGTATGTCTTTTATAGTGCAGTCAACTATTTCAATTTGTCCAAATTTCCAGTGATTGATTGCGCAAATCTGTTGTTTCCTCTGCCGCACATTTCCATAGCTCGCCATACCAAGCCAGAGATATTAGCTTGTGGCTAAAATCTTACAGTGACAGCCTAATGTAATTCATTTTCATATTGTTTTGCCATATTAGTTTGTTACATGGGTTTGTGGTTGTGCTGTGCAAAATTTGATGCTTTGCTAGCACTGGAGTTAGATCAGCCTACTAGCTATGAAGCACAGAGGGCAAAGACACTGTCTATATGAGTGGTCGACAAACAGCTAAATTGAGCCCTATTCTTTTCTAGGATATATTACCAGGATAGATAGCATTATTCTTTTATCCCACAGTAGCATGAGGCAAACTGTCCATCTGTCTGAATCCATTTTTCTCCTCACTCATACAGCCAATCAATCTGAAGCTACATTGTACACATAAGCATTAAGCATGGGCATAGGGAGGGACCGACAGCAGATTTTTCTATTTTATCAAATTTAAGCTGTTTACTACCCCTAGAAAAAATTAAGGAATCACACTTAAAAGATGTTTATCCAGCTTTCTTACTTAATAGCAAATAAACAAATCACAGATTTGACACAATACAATTTTTGTTCATTAGCATAAGATTCAGGCTACATGAAACAAACCTCAAACAAATAAATTAATTTATTTTAATTATTGGCATTTTTTTTTTTTTCTGCTGGCTTGATATCTGATATCAACCCAGTACAAGATCTTATCAGACTAATGTGATTCTATTTCTGCCTTCAAAAAGAGTTAAATAATCATAACAATAATGGTATTACTGAGTAAAGAAACTCAAGTTATATTTCAGTTTTAATTTTGAATTCAAGTTCCTTTTTATTCCTGTTCATCAGGAAAACGAAGTTGGTAGCACTGCAGTGAACCCACATCGACAGCTCATCACCAACACAGAAAGAAGAGATGCCTGCATAGCTAGGTCTTAGTAGAAAGTGTGTCGCTGAAACAGACACAGGTCTCCAAAAATGTTCATTTTCTCCTGATTTGTTTAGTATTGAAGTGCCATTTTGGGGTCAAAATGCGCAGAGGATATGTGGCTTGTGTTAAATTGGTCCAATAATGACTTTGATGACTGAAGGGTAAATGTTCTCCTTGTATATGATAATGTACAACAGAGAATAACTTTTCTGGCATTTATCGGGAACAGAGAGTTTTTGAAAGTGAGTTTGCATTTTTTTTTTTTTTTTTTCATTTTGGGGAATATATTACATGAGAAGGGAGGATGTTATTAGGTATCTACAGCTGACTTTCAGTTGGTTTTCTGTTTAGTTAATAGACATAATGAATAAGCACAATATGAGCCCCCCCTCATTTTGACTGTCAAATATAGATTAAAAAAAAGATTGCCTCTTGCATTCAATGAAGAAGGTCATACCATGTGTCAAAACAGTTGGTTTGTGGTGAAACACTTAATAATTGATCATTCAAACCAAATCAAAAACTTCTCAAGTTTTTTGCAATTTTAAGCAGTAGGGGAGCAACTTATATTTCGCTTCACAGATAATCAGTTGTTTTGAGTCTAACCTCCAGGTTTGTGCAGTTCTAATCAATAAGTTTATGATCCAGGAAATATAATGTTTTACCTCTGAGCTATTTTTTGTTTCTAAGTATCTCATTGTGAAAAAACTTAACACTCGAATTTCCACAACGTTTCCTGGTGTTGGCAGCACTTCCGTCATATAAAAATTGAGCTTTCACGGAAGATGGCGCCAGTGTGTGTGGCTTGCTGTCTACAGCTGTCAACGTGGCTGTCAACTCTGTTAGTGTTTGTGCTGTTTTTGTCACTTTACGTTGGAAATGCCAATTCTCTGCTGGTGTACAATCACCAAACACTACTCAATTTCAGACGTTCTGGCGAAAGTCTGAAAATGATCTCAGTGCACGGAAAAGTTTGTGCACCCCACTTAACCTATCTGGAATACCTGCTCACCTCTACTGTGCTGCGGCTCCACTCTCCCAGAGGAAGCGTCACAGACGTCGGGGCAAACGCAGCGGTAGGCTGGTAAAGCTAAAGGCCAGTTTGGCACAGTGCAAGGGGATTGGGCTTTTGCGGTTGCTGCTCCCAGACTGTGGGATGAGTTTCCAGTTGACATTCGGCAGACTCATTCTCTACTAGTTTTTAAATCTTGTCTTAAAACTCCCTTTTTTTTCCTGGCTTTTAACTCGGCGTGAGAGTTGTCATTCTTTTTATTTCTTTTATTTGTGCTCTTTACCTATTTGTTCCTATTTGTGTCTTATCTAACAATCTTTTTAATCTTTTGGATTTATTTTATTTATTTATATGAATATCTGTTTTATGTGTACTGCTCTCAGTGTCTGTGTACAGCACTTTGGCTGACTTTGTTGTATTTAAAGTGCTTTATAAATTAAGTTGGATTGGATTGGATAGTTCAGTCAGGCACAGGGTTCAGGCTGGTCACAAGCCTGTTTCATTCTCAACTTTAGCTCCTCCCACCCAATTGGCCAGCTTTTATAACCACGGCAGTGTTCATTCATTTCCCCGGCTCCTTGCCCTCTGCACTGCTCTGACAAAGGTCTACTAAACAATATTCTTTTAACGAGATTCAAAATAATTTCAGGCTCTGCCTGGGGGTTTGTGATCTGAGGGACTGTCTGTGTCATGCTTGCTCAGATTGTTCCAGAGCATTATTGGAGCAGAGTCACCGCTAGACTCAAATGTAGGTTGTCCTGTAATAAATGGTTAAATTTGACATGTGTCCCGACTGAACTGTAAAAAAAGAAATAAATTTTATTTCCAAATGATACAAGTGTTTTGCTTCATTGAAGTCAATTTTCTAGTCTCTATGACACTCAAATTGTGAGTTATAAAGCCTTAAATTCAGGACATGCACAACAGGTAAGGATTGGCCTAATTTGGCCTTGAGTAAAGCTAATGGGAATAATGTCAAAATCTGATTTCAACATTCCTGGTGCATAGTGGAGGAAGTTATGGATTAGGTTGTCTTTGTAATGTCACCTGTTGTGCCACCACTAAGCCAAATTTAATATTTCATAAAAGGAATCATTAAAGGAACCCTTGCAGGCCAACGCTCTGAATGGTCGAGTTCTGTTTAACATTACGCACCAGACCCTTTTGTTGTCTCTTAGGATCAGCAGCGAACATCTCGAGAATCTTCAACTGATCCTCAGTGATTCACCGCACCAGCCCTTAGTCCTGAGTCTTCCCTGGCTCCAGCAGCACAACCCATTAATAAACTGGATCACGGGTGAGATTGTGGAATGGGGTAAAAGTTGCACTGCCTCTCGTTGTTCTTTCACAGACTCTCCTGACGGCACCCTGGTTCAACTTCTAAGTTCCCAACTCACGGAGGGGGAATCTACTCATACAGAACTCTCCTACGTCGCCCCTCCGGACCTCTCTGGGGAGCCCGAGTGTTATCACGACCTTCAGGAGGTCTTTGGTGAATCTCAGGCCTCCTCTCTTCCACCACATAGGGAATACGATTGCACTGTTGATCTTCTGACTGGAACTTTGCCCCCTTGTGGGCATCTGTATTCCCTATCAGCTCCAGAGAGAGAGGCGATGGAAAGGTATTTCTCTGAATCTCTTTGTGCAGGTATTATCCGTCTCCTCACCTGCAGGAGCAGGGTTTTTTTTTTGGGAAAAAGGACAGTGGTCTTCATCCCTGCATAGACAACCGGGGACTTACTGACATCACAATCAAGAACAGGCACCCACTCCCACTCATCTCCTCTACATTTTAACTCCTTCAGGGGGCCCGAATCTTCACGAAACTTGACCTCTGGAACACCTATCATCTGGTACAAATTTGAGAGGTAGATGAGTGGAAAACAGCATTCAATACACCTAACAGATATTACGAATATTTTATCATGCCTTTTGGACTAACTAATGCTCCTGCTGTGTTCCAGTGCTCTGTTAATGATGTCCTTCATGATTTTCTTGACCAGTTTGTCCATGTATATTTGGATGACATCGATTTTTTTTTTCGTGATGAATCCTCCCATATCAAACATGTCCGGTTGGTGCTTGAACATTTGCTCATACATCAGTTGCATGTAATGGGAGAAAAGTGTGAATTTTTCATGTAAAGGGAGGAAATTGTGAATTACCTACCACTTCCTCTTTAGGTTTTATAATTTCACAGGGTTCTAATCACATGAACTCCAAAAAGGTTACAGCAGTAGTGAATTGGCCCACTCCCAACACCCGAAAAGATCTCTTCAATAATTCCTTGGGTCTTGTGAATTTCTATAGATGTTTAATTCACAACTACAGTGCCACTGCTGCTCCTCTAACCATTCTGACTTCTGCTAATTCCAGGTTGTTGTGGTCTCTTCAGGCTGATCGCTCCTCAAGTGGAGTTTCACTTCGATGCCTGTGCTGACTCTCCCGGATCCCGACGGTCAGTTTTTATAGAGATTGACGCCTCTGATTCTAGAATTGGGGAGGTCCTGTCCCAGCAGACTCCCAGGATGACAAATTGCATCCCTGTGCCTTCCTATCCAAGAAACTTTTGCCTGCCTAGCGTAATTATGATGTCGGGGACCAGGAGCTTCTGGCGATGAAGACTATGCTTGAGGAGTGGCACCATTAGCTCGAGGGGGCCTCTCATCCTTTTCTGGTTTGGACAGACCACAAGAACCTGGAGTATCTGTGCAAAAAGGCTGAATCCTTGCCAGGCCAGTTGGGCTCTCTTTTTTTAACAGATTTAAATTTCACCTATCTTACCATCCAGGTTCTAAAAGCACTAAGCCTGATGCCCTGTCCCGTATTTTCTTGAGGGAGAATTTGACCCCAATCCCAGTGAATATTCTTCCCCCCTCCTATGCTGTTGGTGCTATTTCTTGGAGGGTGGAAGATCTAGTAAAGGAAGCTCAAGATCATTCATTGTCCCGTTTGATTGTCCTTCTAATGGACTATTTGTTCCTCCAACTTTTAAGGGACAGGTGATTAATTGGGCCCACACCTTGAGCTTCTCAGCCCACCCTGGGGTCCACAGAACAATGTTTGCTACTAAACAGCAGTTCTGGTGGCCATTTATGGAGCGCGAGATAAGAGAGTATGTTCTCGCATGTCCCACCTGCGCCCAAAATAAGAATTCTAACACTCCTCCATCTGGTCACCTTTCACCCCTGAGCGTTCCCCATCCTCCCTAGTCTGACATCTCCCTTGATTTTGTATCTGGTCTCCCCCCTTCTGATGGGTTCACCACTGTTCTTACAGTTGTTGATCGATTTTCTAAGATGGTCCACATTATCCCATTACCCAAATTACCAACTGTCAAACAAACAGCCAAAATTTTGCTCTCCCACATTTTCAGGATTCATGGTTTTCCTCGCAGTATTGTGGCGGACCGGGGCCACAGCTCACCTTCCAGTTCTGGAATGAGTTCTGTGGTCTGATTGGGGCCACTTGAGACCTCTCCTTGGGTTATCGCCCCCAATCTAATGGCCAGACGGAGAGACTCAATCAAGAGCTTGAAACCAGCTTCCGGTCTTTTACTTCCAATTACCCCACTCTTAGAATAAGTACTTGGTCTGGGTGGAATTTGCTCATAATTGTCTTCCGTGTTTCTCTACTGGTGTCTCCCCTTTTCATTGTGTTTTTGGTTTTCAGCCTCCTCTGTTTCCCGATGGTGAACAGGAGGTTGCTGTTCTTTCTGCCTAAGCTCTCATCCGTAGGTGTCATGGCATCTGGAGGCAGGTCCAATGACAGCTTCTTCACTCCTCCGCCCAGCACAAGAGGGCCGCTGATTGTCGTTGGAACCCCGCACCTAGATATCAGCCCGGGCGGAAGGTGTGGCTACTGCCCCTCAGGATCTCCTCTTGCAAACTTTCCCTTGTTTTGTTAGTCCATTTCCCATTTCTAAAGTTGTTAACCCTGTCTCAGTGCGTCTGTCACTCCCCAGGTTCTGGAAAATTCATCCTACCTTCCATGTGTCCCAAATCAAACCCTATGTTTCCAGTTCCCTTGCGCCTCCATCTAAACCCCCCCCCCCCGGATCATGGATGGGGAGCCGGCATACACTGTCAAGCGCCTATTGGCCATGCGGCGTCAAGGTCATGGCCGTCAGTATCTCGTCAACTGGGCAGGTTACGGCCCGAGGAGAGATCGTGGGTCTCCTCTTGTTTCATCCAGGATCCCGATCTCATCCGTGATTTTCACCGTCGCCATCCTGACTAGCCTGGGCCATCAGATGCCGGCTCTAGAGGGGAAATACCATCATGTCTTCTCCTGATCCCTAAGTGTTCTCACCTGATTTGTTTTACCTTTTCATTTCTGTCTCATTTCCCATGATTGAGTCTGTCATTTATCACCTGTTTTCCATCAGTCCTTTGTCAACCCTGTTAGCCTTCCTCTATTCCCATCGGTTGTTTAGTCTTTTCCTTCTCATGTGTCTCCTTCCTTTCAGTTATTTTAAACTTCTGCTCCTTTCAGTGTGTGCTAGTTTGTCTTTGACTTACCAAGCCTTTCTCCTCATGCCAATCTTTAACTTCTCATGTGATTATCTGTTTTGATCAGTTTTTTTAGGTTTTTTTTCTTGCCTCAGTCCCTCCAGTTCTGTTTGCCACTCCTGTTACCCTCATCTGCCCTTTTACAATTTGACTGCCTCTCTGTTACTGACCCCTCTGCCTGTCTTCTCATTTGCCACTTTGGATTACTCCTTTGGATATATGCCCCGGGGACTGTCTTTGTGTGTTTCGGACATTGGAATTGAACTTGGGTCACAAACTGGATCACGGATTTGTACTTTTGCCTGGTTTTGTATTAAAACTCATTTTTCCCTGCCCCTGCATCAGAGTTGTACATTTGGGTCCTACTTTTGCCACCTGGACTTGACAGTGATGCTGTTTGTACTTCCTTGTAACGTTATAGTTGGGTTATAAAAGATGGATAGAGAAAAACATGGTTAGCTTTGTTTTGCATTAAGGAAAACTCGGCTTTATCTCTGTTTGAAATAAAGTCTAAAAAAGTCTTCATAAAACATCACAGTAAAATTGAATGCATGATGGCACAAGAAAACAGTAGGTTAAGTGTATATAAGGATAGATGGAAGGTGCTGAAGAGTAGCGGAAGGATGGGAATGAAAATAATAAGTAAATATGTAGGAGTCTATTAATATATGATGTGTCTGTGATTGTATGTATGTACGTATGCTGAAGCATGAGTATATACTATTTGTATATGTAGTTGTGATCATTGTATGTAATTGTATGCTGTATGTAGTTCTCATTTCTTTTTATTCATTTTTGTATATATTTATATTCTAATTTTTGTCATTGTCCTTTCACTGTAGTATATGTATATATGGGTGTAGGGTGCTGTCATGGGTGGGTGTCAAAGGGTGGGTGTGGGGTCTTATGAGAAATTTATTGAAATTAAATGGATTCAGTAGACCCCCAAAATAGGGGGGATTAGGGGAAAAAAAAAAGTCTAAAATTATCCTGGGAGAGTGTTCCTCTGCTCTAATGATTTCTATTTTTGAGATTTTCCACAACACACTCACATGGCTTGTAAAGTCATTTCCTATCAAATAACTGAAATGCTATTAGCTGGATATGTAGGCAAATATCAGTTAACTTCATGCAGGAAAGAAAGCAGTAAGTTGCATCCATATTATGAATTAAATTTGTTGGAGTCTAAGTCTCTTACTGTATATCCTACCACTAAGTCAATGAAATTGTCTGGCTTATTCAATACTATTTTTGTGCTAATAACTTGAAATTATGTAGTGTACTAAAAAAATTGCTTTCTTCGAGTAATGGTAGAACCATTGTGACAGGAAAGACGACAGCTGAAACCTATTGCCCACATGGAAAGAATCTATATGAACATATATGCGCATATATGCAACCTACATGCCGCATATATGCAGCATATATGCATTTGGCATTTAGGCCAAATTCAGGTACATATATGTGCTTATAGAGGGCATATAGGTCTCCTATATAGCTCATATACCCAGTGGCAGGTTCTGTTTGTCATACCTATTGTATAGCTCATATCTCACTTTTGCAACTGTCATACATGATGCCTAGCTCATATTTTTATTCTCAAGGTAATATCTGCATATTAGTTCAAAGTCCCTCACAGAAATAACAAGAATTTCACACAATTACTTATTAATTGCATGTGAACATGTGAAATTGGCATCACATTTGATCCTGAATACATGTTGACATGTGACAATGGCATGTTATGTGTAAACCAGTCATTATTAACTATGGCAAGTGAGAGGAGACAAAAAGCTATGATATCAACACAAATATCTAATACTATTTGTTACATTTTTTTCCTAAAACATTAACAATAACAAGGTCATCAATTCTTTCTTGACCATACTTATTTCCATTCTATGAAGATTGAGTTGTGTATTGTGGAAGAGAAGGAAATGTATAAAAACAAAATGGTTTGATTATGTTTATTTCATCAATTAAGCATTTTTTCAAGTTTAAGTCACTGCCAGATTCACCACATTAAATAAAATTGGATTCACATCATTACAGCTCATACACATCCACTGAAAGGTTATACACTACACTGTTACATCCACCAAATGCAATGTTTTCTATCTTGTCTGTAATGCAGTTTCTAGATGAATATGGCTCAGAGGTCCTTAGTCTAAATGTAGCAAAATAAAACAAAAATAACAAAATAAAAGTGCACAGAAGAACATACATTAAAGTAAACATGCTTTTCAAAGGTCATTTTCATCCCCACATCTATTTGAGCATTTCACTGTGGTAATTGAATTTGAAGACAAAGTCTACATTTCTGTTCACAGTTTTAATGAACAGACACTTGTCTTTTATTTGAGATGCTTGTATAGCAACTAAAGGTCCCAGACTTTTTCTTACAGGGATGAAATTACAAGGATTCTTAAATTCCAACACGGAAAGAACCTATATAAACATATAGGTTTTAGTCTCCGCCTTGTATCAACCAGCAGTGGCCGGAAGCACTTTTCAGAAGTAGCGCGCAATTGGCCAATGCGCTACAGGGATGCAAATTGCGAAGGGCCTGCTGGGAAGGGTTATGTAGATTAGAGTTCCTTTAGGCACGTCCTGTTGCCTAGACGGGCGCTCATATATCAGATTCTGACCTTTAGAGAGTGTTAGAGTATCCAACATCCCTGGTTCTGAGTTTGCAAAGCTAACGTCCAGCCAATTTATAGAGAGCAGTTGTTATCGGTTGCGGGTTATGTATACTTTCCTGAAATGTAAACGGAGGGCCGCATATGCGAATATGTCTAAGAACTTGTACATAGTTCCCTAATTGGATGTCCCAAATTCGGGTGGGATGGGTAATGCCAATAAAAAAAGTGGAACTTTTAATTGGCCGTTTTCATATATTATAGGTACATATATGTACATATAGGTGCATATAGGTACATATATGTGCCTACACTACCGCTCAAAAGTTTGGGATCACTTGGAAATTTTCTTGTTTTCCATGGAAACACACATGAAATTAGTCTGAATAGGAAATATAGCAAATGAACAGAACATGCTGACATTGTCTGAGTTAGAAATAATGATTTTAATGGAAAATGATGAATATGTACTTCAAACTTTGCCTTCATCAAAAAAAAAAAAACCCTCACTGTTGATACTGAAACTGGTGTTTGAAGGAACTATTTAAGCGCAGCTGCTAGTTGACAACCTGTGAGGCGTCTTTGTCTTAAACTACACACTCTCAGATATTTGTCTTCTTGCACAGTTGTGCATCGGGGCCTCCACTCCTTTTTTCTGTCCTTGTTAGTGCCAGTTTGTGCTGCTCTCTGAAGGGAGTAGTTGACAGCATGGTAAGAGATTTTAAGTTTTCAATTTCTCGCATTGAATAGCCTTCTTTTCTAAGCACAACAATTGACTGACGGGTCTCTGAAGGAAGTTCTTTCTTTCTGGCCATTTTGAGCCTGTAAACAAACAAACAACTGCTGATGCTTCAGGTACTAAACCAACCTCAAGAATGCCATGCTCCCTTTTGCACTCCCTTATTAGTTCAACAGTTTTCAGCTGTGCAACACATTTGCAGAAGGGTTTTCTAATAATCAATTAGCCTTATAAAATGCTTAACTTGGATTAGCAGCCATACCAGGAAATTGATGCAGAGGACTGACAGTTGCTGATAATAAGCCTCTATGCAAAAATGTAGATCATTCTTTGAAAATCATCTGATTAATTTTAATCGTTTGTGAAATGGATAAAAATGTTTGTGACATGGAAAAAAAATGTTTGTGAAATGCATGAAAATGTATTTTTCTTTGGAAAACAAAGAAATTTGCAAGTGATCCCAAACTTTTGAGCGGTAGTGTATATGTACCTGTAGTATATGAAAACGGCCAATTTTATGTATGTCGCATATATGCGCAACCTATATCTGGCCCTATATTAAAACCTATATGTTTATATAGGTTCTTTCCGTGTGGGTGTATTCAAAGTTTCCAATATTAAGTTTTGGTAGTATAGGCTGCAGTTTCAGGACCTCACTTTCAGTTGTTGTATCCATTCTCATGCCAACTTGTCATGTGATGCTGACCAAAGGGTTTGGTTCATTTTAAGTCTGGCGTAAAAATAAACGGCTGCCAGAGGTTTCTATTTCCATTGTAAGATAGTGTTGGTGACCAAGGGGTTAGGGGGTAGGGTTTGTTTTAACACTGGCGTCAAAGCTAGGGTCTGAGGAATGTGGTCCAACCACTGCAGTCCTGAAACTGCAGCTTCCTTGACTGCAGCTATAGCCTATTCGAAGTTTGGGGTTCATGCAGGCCAAATGCATTGTGGGCCATTTCATTGCCCAAAGTTTTCAGTGTCATAGACTTGTTCCCTTGGGACAAATACAGGGTTACACAGTTGACATTGGGTTCTTCATTTGCAAGTATAATGAATTTGACTGCTCTCCAAATAACCGTCTATGTTCTGCTTCCATTTTATAAAGGCATACCCCAAGCTCAAGAGGAGAGTGGAACTGGAGGACGGCGTAAAAATTAGAGCAATGGACCAGAACCAAATGCTTGCGATAACATATTCCCAACATTCAAAAGTACACTGAATGTCAAATATTGCAATCTTTGTTTGACTTTATTCAGGTAAGAGGCAATGACATCAAGCGATTAAATGTAATATAACATCTCAGTCTTCATATAAGACTGCTGGTTCAGAAATCATGTCAAACATAAATGAACACAGTTGAAACTTTGATGACTGAACATCTAATAATTCTGAAGTTTATAGTTTTTATTGCCTAAAAACAGAACAAATTATTTTCTAGCCAAAGTGGCCCAACCAGGCTTGGGCTGCTGAATGTCAAATCGAAAAATGTCACATTCTATCAAAACCACACAGACCTGGCGTCTCAAGACTGGGGCAGCTTCATCTTTATTGGTACTTTCCTTTATAGCTCATTGATTCTTCGAACCCAATTAACTATTCACATTGGGGCCAACTGTAGTACATCTCTCTCTCTCTCTCTCTCTCTCTCTCTCTCTCTCTCTGTGCTTGCACAACTCCTGGCAAAAATTATGGAATAACCACACAAAGAAGATATTAATCCAGATTTTTTTTTTTTTTACTTCATAGCAAATTAACAAATCTCAGATGTGACACAAGACAATTTTTGTTCATAAGCTTAACATTCAGACTTTATGAAACACACCTGAAACAATTAGATTTGAATTAATGGTATGATTTTTTTCAACTGACCAAAAGCTATTGTCATCCATCAACAATCCAATCATCTCTTGGATTGAGTCCGTCGACCAGTCTTTGACTTTTCAGCAGAGGCTGTATTTTTGACTGGCAGCCATCGTTGTCTGAAGCACTGACCCGTAACGAGTAGTGCAGTGGAAAATCATGAGAATCTTATCCCTAATACTTACAGATCGATATCTTAGAATACCTATACCTTAGTATAGAAAGGCTTGCGCTGTGTGCGCATGGAGTATTCCGTGGACATATAGCTAGTCATTATTTTGTGTTTACACATTTTATTTGGCCTCTTGACATGAAAATGGACCTGACATATATTTATATATTTGAAAAAACAGGTGGTATCTTATTCTCAAGGCAGGCTGTTAGTTACACCACTAATTCAGAATGGAGGTTGGAGCTATACACAGATGTATTCAATATAGTTAAGGAGCCAGCTTGGTTTCAATTACACTATTGCGTACAAAAGGTTTGATGATGGCTATCTTCAAGTACTAGTGTGGTAACAAAGAAAACCCATTTCTTAAGTTTGGCATTCCTGGTGTTAAGGGGTGGGGGATCATCCAAACCCCCCAAATTTAACTTTCAATTACACTTTTACGTACAAGTCTGAAACTTGGCCCTGTGATACAGGTAATCATCAGTGATAAAAAACTATAACTCAAGAAAAGAAATTGCCTGGCATTATTATTTAAGAAGGGCCCTTCTAAGGGTCCAAAAAGGGGTTCAATTACACTTTTGTATACAAACAAATTACTTCACTTTTCTTGTCTCATCTAATGTATCTGAAACAAAAATAATGCTCAAGAAAGGCTCATTCCTGGCATTTTCGGATAAGAAGGGGTCTGTTGAGCCTTATATGACAAAAAGGGGCCATGCGCCCCCAATTACACTTTTGCATACAAACAAATCACTTTGCTTTTCTTGTGTCGTCTAAAATATCTGAAACAAAAATAATGCTCAAGAAAGGCTCAATACTGGAATTTCCATATAAGAAGGGGTCTTTTGACCCTTTTGTGACAAAAAGGGGTCCCATGTCCCCTATTACTCTTTTGCGCATATGGAAACTTCTTAAGCTGGTTGGCATTAACAAAAGTATTGGATACAAAAATGATGATCAGTAAAGGCTCATTCCTGGCATTTTCAAATGATAAGGGGTCTTTTGACCCCTCAGTGACAAAAAGGAGTCATACGTCCCCAATTACACTTTATTAACAACAAACATTTGAGAATCACGCATTTAAGAGGTACATGTACTTGGAAGCCTCATCCCTGCATTCAGTACAAGCTTGGATGAACTGTACGGCTTCAACCTTGAAAATGAATGTTTACAGAACCATTTTTAGGTAAAATGTCAAAGTTAGAAAAATTCTCAAAAATCACTTAGAACTTTTCATTTTGGTATTCATTGGAAAGGGATCGATGAGCCGAGCCCTTTCCAAATATACCAACATGATAGGTTTTGGGTGATTTTTGAGAATTTTTGCCATTATTCAAATTTAACCAAAAATGGGTCTGGGTGTTAACGGGTTAAAGAGTGGGTTGCCAATGCCCACTGACAGAGGTTAATCGCATTAGGCTAATCAACATCATTACATTGCATGGCTTCAGCCTTGAAAATGAATGTTTAAAGAGTGGGTTGCCAATGTCCACTGACAGAGGCTGATCGCATCAGGCTAATCAGTATTACTGTCATCACTGACATTGTCAGTAATGTAATATTCCTCATCGTGTTCACTGTCGCCATTTGAGGCGCTATCAGGCACAACAGAATCGAGCATCTGTGGCCCATCAAACCATACAATACTGTAGACATTGTTCTCCAGTTCCCAGCCACAGGTTGGGTGCTTCGGTACGCTGTTTCTATAAGACGCATGCCACATTCTCGCGACAAAGCTTGTTCTTGCAATTTTCTGCTTGATTACAGCCTCGCAAGGAGGAATGGCACTGGCATCGATTCCCTTCAGTTTTTGGAATGGTTTGGCTGTGTCTTTCGGCCCATAGACTTTTTCAAATACTCTGTAGCGATGCCTATTGAGGGGGAGCGACTTCCGTGCTCCATATAGCACACACGTGTAGTCTTCGGTCACTCGCACATTCGCTTTGACTCTGTGCAAGTGGTGTAATGGTATTACCAAAATTTCAGTGTCTGCCGCCCTCACAACAGTGTCTCCTCTGGGCATGTCAGCATCTTTACTTAACCCTTATTTAACCAGGGAAGTCCCATTGATATTGAAGTCTCTTTTTCAAGGGAGCCCTGGGAGTTCAGGTGGGACGGAGAGGGCAAGTTGCACAGCCAGTTAGATGATTAGGTGGCAGGTCGAAAGAGCCAGGTTGGGACTTTAGCCATGACACCGGGGAACCCCCGACTCTCATCAATGTGTGTCATAGGATCTTTAGTGACCACAGTGAGTCAAGACCTCGGTTTAACGTCTCATCCGAGGGACGGGCTCTCCTTCAGTACAGTGTCCCCATCACTGTACTGGGGCATTGGGGATTATTACACCAGAGGGAAGATCGCAACCTACTGGCCACCAACACCTCTTCCAGCAGCAACATGGTTTTCCAAGGTGGTCTCCCATCCAAGTACTAACCAAGCCCACACCTGCTTAGCTTCAGCCACACGACTGGAGCAGATCAAATAGTGGTATGGCTGCTTTATCTGCATCGGTCATATGAAGACACAGCCTTGTATCTGCTGCTGGTTTATAATAATTCTTTGCGAATTCTTTCTGAGTAGTCACAGTTTGCAGAAATCTACCAGAGCCTTTTGAAGCTCCAATTTATCTGGAAAAGATTGAATGAAATGATCTACATGAGGAGGACAACATAAGCTTCAAACAAACCGTAACTATCCTCTAAGCCAGAGATCTCAAAATTTCAGTGGATAGAAATTATATGTAGATCTGGTAAAAACGACATCCTGGCCCTGACCCTTTCCCATCTGCAAGATGTTTCAACATTATCTGCAAATACTAGGAATGAGGGCCTGTCTGAATATGGCATTTGTCCCTCTGATAGGACCATTAAAGTTAAAGTGCCCCTTCCCCGAGAAAATGGACTTATCTGTTAGTATTTGAATATGGTAGGTCCATAATCAGTTTGTGACATGTCGTGGTTCTTGAACTCCAACACTACTTGAAGTATTGGTTTTTGCGAATAAAAGGAAATAGGCGGAGAATTTACGTCAGTAAAAAACGTGTTGCAGTATTACGAAACACCGCAAATTGAATATTCACATTCTCGCCGGTTCTCGCCCACTCTGGAGTGTAACCGCCCACACAAAGATTCGAACAACGTGCCAACTGTCAGTGTCATCCACAGTCAACGGCAGGGGTCGGCAACCCGCGGCTGTGGAGCCGCGTGCGGCTCTTCAGCCCTTCTACAATGGCTCCCTGCAGCTTTGATAAAAATTAATAACGGCTATTTAAATTTTTTTTTTCTTCCAAACAAAATATCGCTTATTTTGGAGATCAGGGTGATTCTGTGACACTGAAAAAAAGCATTTAATATTTGTGACCCCGCCCGTGAAAACACGGCTAAACTCGCCTGATCTAATTTTGAGATAAAGACCGTCAAGTAGTCCCTGTGATAAAAAGTGACAAAGATATGAGATGTGAGTTTATGGCTGTAAATGATAGATTACATATTGGGGTTTCGAAATAAAGTTCAAAAATTAATTTCTAACATCATACATAGGCTATTAAAATTAATGAATTTATTTACACTTCGTTTACGCGGAAGTTGCTTTCCACAAGCCTGGTCTATTATGTTTTCAATCGGCTTTTAGTTTACCCTCTGCGGATGAACGCCTGATAGTTTGAGTGTCATTTGGTTTAGGAACTTCTTTTCTACCATTGAAAATGAATGTAGACGATAATACGCACCATCGTAAAGCAGGTCAGTCTAAGGTACGGCGGATGAGTTGCGATTTAAGCCGGGTGAGGATTTCTCCACGGATTGCGTCGTATCACCACGGAAATTTCAGAAATGAAGCGTTTGCATTTGTTGGTTAACGTCTTGTGAAGCTGACCAGCCTAGTTTGAGGACATGTCATGCCTGCTAAAACTTTGAAATGACCTCACTCAGTCAATATTAGAGATATCAGTTATATTTTTTCACGGAATGCTCCTTTCATGATGTAGAATGACCTTGCGTAAAAAATAAAAAAATTGTTCATCACCAGTAAATGACTTTAGCTGGGTTATCACAGGCAGGGATACAGGTGACCTAATGGCATTTGCAAATGACGAGACATCTGTTTCGTTGCGTTTTCATTTTGGCAAGGTGGGATGATGCATTGGGGCTCGATGCATAGGCTACTAACATGAAAGCCCATCCGGGTAGGCTATTCCGAGAGCTAGGCCACTTTTAGAATGTCTTAAAAAAAAAAAATCAATAGCCTAATCGCAGGGCTGCCAAATTTCTTCGCATTCTCACGCATACGGCGTAGGTCTCACGTATTTTCCAGACATATTCACCGAAGTCAGCAATTGTTCAATCAGCGCGTATATTAATGAGATTCTTAAGCGTAATGGAAGTCTTTGTGCATGGCAGTTTCAGTTTCACCAGCGTGGCGGTGGATTTCGCCACCAGTAACACGGAAAGCGATTATGACTCTCTTCAATGCGCATTGAATAATTGCTGACTACAGCATAGGAACGCGAATGCCACTAAGAAGAGTGAGACTTGAGCTGAATGCGTTGGAGTTGTCAGCTCTGCAATCGAGAGAGCTGCGAGACATTTCGTCTAATTTGTTGGATAGGCTAGTAAAATAACCACTATGAAACGGCCATTGTTATACGTGTTGATGGCATTTCCAGCATTGCGTTGGCCTCCTCTTTAGTTTCGGGGTCATACATATATATATATATATATATATATATATATATATATATATATATATATATATATATATATATATATATAAGGCAATATCGTGAACGTTGTGTAGCCATTGCCTCGCTGAAGTCTTACTATGCTCCCTGTAAAATCTGTTGTCTTTCACCGTCTATGGTTGTAGCTAGCTCGGCTCTGGGCCAGTATGGCGTTGGGGCTGTTTACGTATTGAATACTCACGAATGTAGCTGAACCATCCAATCAGCGCGAAGCTCATTTAAACGCCGGATATTCATAAGGGAACTCGCCCGTCTTCTCGGACTGCCTTTCTGTGATGCTTAATAGGTCATCAAATAAGCGATCCAAGGCACTTTTCCCACAAATAATTGTATGAATACGACGGCAGGGCATTGGTGATTAACACAAAATGTCGGGATATGTCTGGTAGGGGCACTTTAAGGGGACCTGTAGCTAAGCAAAATGCCAATTTTTGTTCAAAATTTTAGTTTTGAGGTAAGACCATGAAGTGGTCCTTCAAATAGTCTACTTTCAGGACATATATTTACTTTCTGCCTAATTGGTCTTAAACTTGCTCTAAAATTGCTCTTAAATTACCCTTTTACACTAAAAAGCACTTTAAAACCTTGATAAAAATACAGAAGATTTTCAACAAGAAAATACAGATTTCTCAGCGACTGTATATCCAATAACTTCATATTTGGCAGATTTCTTCATTTTGTGATGATCTATGTCTGTACAGAGCTCTTTTGGAAATATGTACCTCTGAATATGAGTAAATCAAAATATGCATATTTAATTAGCTGTTTCCCGCCGAAATTGATTTAGGGGGGTCAAAATCAATACTAGAACATTGAAACCTGGAAAAAAAGCTCTGTAGTGACATTAGGAATGCTTTTTCCTTCATATTACAGCTGAAATTATAACCAAACACTGTTTAGTTATCTCAATAACTGTGTTTCTCTAAGTATCTATATATTCATTAAAACAGCCGTTGCCATGGCAACCACTGATGTGATGCTACAGAAACTCAGTGTTTTAAGTTGCAATTTCGGTCACGCTTTATTTGAAGTGTTGCTCATAAAGGCTTTATACAGCATGAATAATGCCTTCATAAATGAGGCATAATGTCTTCATAAATCATACATAAGCAAATGTCATGCTTTGTAAAGGGTGAAATAACACATCCTTCTTCTGCATGTGTTGCCAGATGTGACAATGACAATGTCACTTAGCTGATAATGTTACCCTTTATCGCATTTAGCCACTAGCTAATTGACATTATCAGTTATATCACATCTGGCATCACATGCTGAAGATGGATGTGTTATTTCACCCTTTATAAAGCATGACATTTGCGCATGTATGATTTATGAAGACATTATGTGTCATTTATGAAGGCATTATACATAAAAAAAGTGAATATCAGGGCGCCCCAGTGGCTCATTGGTCTAAGTGCGCGTACCATAAAGGCTGTGTCCTTCCCGCAGTGACCTGGGTTCGAATCCGACTCAGGTCATTTGCTGCATGTCATCCCCCATTCTTCTCCCCAACTTTCCTGTCTCTCTACACTGTATAACTATCAAATAAAGGAAAAATTCCCAAAAAATAATCTTTTTTAAAAAAAAAGTGAATATCTTGGAAAAATGTTTGTTTAACTATAAGTCCCCTTAAAATGTTTCTCATATGTATTAATGGCCCCCTTTTGTCACTGAAGGGTCAAAAGACCTCTTATCATTTGAAAATGCCAGGAATGACCCTTTACTGAGCATGATTTTTGTATCCAGTACTTTTGTTAATGCCAACCAGCTAAAGAAGTTTCCATATGCGCAAAAGAGTAATAGGGGACATGGGACCCTTTTTTGTCACATAAGGGTCAAAAGACCCCTTCTTATATGGAAATGCCAGTATTGAGCCTTTCTTGAGCACTATTTTTGTTTCAGATATTTTAGACGAGACAAGAAAAGCTAAGTGATTTGTTTGTACGCAAAAGTGTAATTGGGGGCGCATGGCCCCTTTTTGTCATGTAAGGGTCAAAAGACCCCTTCTTATCCGAAAATGCCAGGAATGAGCCTTTCTTGAGCATTATTTTTGTTTCAGATACATTAGATGAGACAAGAAAAGCGAACTAATTTGTTTGTACGCAAAAGTGTAATTGAACCCCTTTTTGGACCCTTAAAAGGGCCCTTCTTAAATAATAATGCCAGGCAATTTCTTTTCTTGAGTTATAGTTTTTTATCACTGATGATTACCTGTATCACAGGGCCAAGTTTCAGACTTGTACATAAAAGTGTAATTGAAAGTGAATTTTGGGGCGTTGGGGGGATCCCCCACCCCTTAACACCAGGAATGCCAAACTTAAGAAATGGGTTTTCTTTGTTTCCGCACTAGTACTTGAAGATAGCCATCATCAAACCTTTTGTACGCAATAGTGTAATTGAAACCAAGCTGGCTCCCGGTCTAATAGGCTTGATCAACAAGTTTGATTGAAGGTGGCGAGGCTCAGCTAACTGAATAAAAATAAATGGCAAAATGAAATGACTTTTTTTGGGGCAAAAAATTGAACAGTCTTTGAGGCAAGCTAGTTACAACATTTATTTATTTTTCTCCTGATTCCCAGGACTTGGGAAAACAATATTACAAAGTCATAAATCTTGTTCATTATGGTTCTTAGTGTGAAAATTCTGCGAGATTTAATTTTCATTTTGTTTTTTTTTTTTTTAATACTTACAGTCATATCAAGATTTATACATTCAAGTGACATCAGCATGCATACTCTGATAGCCCAGGTTGTCCTGAAAAAATTTTTGTACATAACTTCATTGTGGATTACATAGTTGAGGTTATGTAAGCTTTTTTATACATGGAGACCACGGGAACCAAAAATAAAAAAATGGTTTAGACCCTGGTGGGATGGATCAGCTTATAAATCAATGTTGCACCAATCGCTGTATTCTACCACCACTGAGTGGCTTTAACCCTTTCACTATCGCTTACTGGGAATAAGACAACCCTTGCTTACCACAAATTTTTGTGCTATCACAGCATGATATTGCATGTGGATTTTCACCCCCTTTTTCGAACTAAAAACACCAGAAATGGACAATTTTATGTCAGAAAACATGTTCAAAATACATTTACCTTTCCATTGACACATATCTTTGCTCAGTTTTTCCAAAAGTAAAAACAGAAAATGAGGATGAAAACCGTATTTCGGTTTGTCAAGACAAGACTATTTCTCCTCTATGGGATTTATGTACAAACGGAGATACATGTGCATTTGTGTACAAACGGAGATACATGTGCTGTAGCACGCACTGCCTGCAATAACCTGTATAAAATAAAATAAAACTGTGCATAACCGGAGGATTGGGAACTACGGGAAGCCTGATGACATCACTGACGTGTTGTGCGATACCAAACTCGTCCAATGGGGTGTTTTGTTGCGGAGCTTTGACAGTTTTTGTGAGGGACTTTCTCTAGTCGCAAAATAGCGACAATGGTAAGTGATGCGGGATTGGCGCCGTCGCGGAAATGCGACAATGGTAATGAAAGGGTTAATGGGAACAAGTGTAGCCTCTCGTCGCTACCACATTGAGAATCAGCCCTGAAGATTCTTGTCTGCTAGTGCAGTGTCGGTAGTCCTCTTCGCTGACGTCCAGCATGAACAAGAAGAGGGTCAGCACTAATTTAACAGGTTTTGTGTTGAGTTATGTAAAGATGCCATAGGTTGAACTTCCCAACGAGTAGTTTATTCTGGTAATGAACAAACAGCATGGTCACAGAATTGTTCTTAATTATGCATCTTCAGCAATGATCATACGCTAACACAGCAAAGTTAAACTAGACTTAACCAACAATGCCAATTACAGCATGAATACATACCTGGTAATGGACTAACAGCAACAGAACTGTTCTGATCGTGTACCTTCAGCAACGATACTAGAAATATATAATACATTATAAAAAATAACTCATGTTACCTTACACACGCATGCTTAATATTTCATCAGCTGAGTTAGCTAGCAACATAACCAACATACCATTGTTTTAGAATGGAAAAGCTATACTGATTTATGTAAGCAAGGATTGCACTTATGTCTTTGTTCATGTCTAAACTCCTTCAGGTACATACTGTTACATTGACACAAGGGCAATATTATGAACAAAAATGAACGTTTTTTACAATCATCTGCACAGTGTTATAACCATGGAGTGTATTTAAAGATGGTCAGCACATCCCCACTCCCTGAAGTTATACAAACATGGAGCCAAAATGGCCTTTATGTGGACGCTGTCATCTTGCAAATTTGGAGCTAGAATCTGCGCAGTAGTGATCGGGGGGTTGAGCCTTGGTATCGAGGTCCCGTCCATACACCTGCCATACTCAGTTGCAAGCTCATCCCTGAACCTTTTATTTCGGCTGGCTGCTTCAATGTTAGACCGGAGACCAGCAGTAATTTACACAGCATTGTCTTATTTGGAAACGTGACCAAACATTAGGCCTATTGAAAGCACCGTTCTACCCCAACTGAAAGCTTGGTAAAGGGTTATCTAGTTTGGATTTTGTCCAACTGAAGCAGAGAGGCGAAATACGTTGCTTTCCTCATCCTTACCAGTAGATACAATGATGTATGTCCCCATAGCAATGTCTTGCGCCGCTTCGCGGGGCTTTATCATCTTTGGTAGCTATCTCCTCTTGACGGTCGCATTCTAGTGCCAAAGAATTTGTGGAAATAAGCCTGCAGACTGCTAATTCCCTGAAGAGTCGCTGCCAATCAGTTCTGTCAATCCTGCCAACATTTTATAGTATCAAATAACTAAATAAAACCACAATGAGCGCTTGAACATACATCAGCATGGCAAGAAATACTCCAAATGACAGAAACCATCTTTGGAAAAAAAATGATTTGACACAAACTTTTTTCTATTTAGGCCTATTTCCCATCCACTATCATGGAGGGGGCGGGATTATAACCTGTATTAGATGGCGATCAAGATGTTTTGGCCTCACTTTTGGGGAGCTGTTTGCTGGTGCATCTTAATATACAGTCAATGGTTATAAACTTGGAAGAATGTAGCGTCCGTCATTCTCTTAAAGGGGACCACACACATATTTTAAAAGGACCAAGCACGACACTAAAATACACATATATTTACTGTATATCTGGAATAATAGCATGTGGAGCCATTCTTATTCATGTTACACCAGCACCCAAAATGACAGAACAGAACTATCACCTGTGCCCCATTTACTTGGGTCGCCATGCGCTTGTAGATTTGAATGATGTTTTTGCAGTTGGGGCATTTGTGCTCCACATCCTTGCAGGAGGGGGCGCAGAAGGGGATTGCACTGAACGGCCCCAACCTGCAGTGCGTACATGGAGAGAGCACCCCTTAGTGGCCAGGGAGAGGTGGTGCAATTTACAACATGCCAGGCATGGATTTTTCACAGTAGTATTCTGTCCATGTTCTATGTTTTGCCAATAATTAAAATTAATCAAGGAGTCAGTCACAACTCATGGTTTGGTCTTACATTTAAACTTAAAGGGGCAGTTTCACAGGCACGGACAAAACTTTGTCTTCAACTAAATTGAATTTGGTGTTGAGAATCGCAATTTGAAAAGTTAATTATCGAAGGATTAGGCTTAATCTGTGTCCATGAAGCTGACCCAAACACCTGTTTCAATTTTTCATATTTGCTAAATATGAAAAATAATCTGTTAATGAGGCATACTAAGTTGAGCCAATTTAAGATGTGCCGATGAGGAAAGAAAATTGAGAGTGCGATGCAAATTAATCAAAGAAATTTTTACTTTGTGAGAGAGAAAAGATTTAAAACGTTATGATAAAAACCACAATTTTTTTTTTCTTTGCTGCGTGGCATCATTTTGCTTTAAAGGAAAAGAGAACAAATGTTGACACCACACTCCGTTGGAAAGCATATAGCCACACTGACACTTACACGATTTTTGTCACCACAATGCCACGCAATGCAGTCGTGGCAATGATTAAAGTCTTCGGGAACGAGCGTGAGGAGTGTATGAAGGGTGTGGGGGTGCGTGCCATGTCGTAGAGACAATTTTGAAATGTTCAAAAATTCGGCACGCATCAATGTTCGTGCCATGGGCGTGCCACTTGCGTGAACCATGCGTGAACCACGCGTGATATGCAAGCTCAGCGCAAACACTGCCGACGGTGCGTGTCAATGCGCGAACAATACTTAACCTATACGCAAGCAAATCATGCCATTGAGTGTCAATGCGGCCAAATTTTTGGTCGTGCATTGCATAGACAGTGCACAAACAGGGCGCAAACAAGGCTTTACGCTGCGTACCACCGAAATGGCACACCTTGCCATGACACATAGCGCAGCAAAAATCGTGCAAGTGTCAGGGTGGCATATGATTTGGAGTTCTGAAAATGACCTACTATAGACAGTGGGTAGTTTTGAATATCACATTCAGATATCACACTCAGATGTGTCACAAGTGCAGTCAAGGGCTTCAAGATCCTGGAAATGTATTGTTTCAATGCCCAGCCATTTTTAATTCTCAGCTTTTTTTTTTTTTTTTTTTTTTTAATAATTTCAATGCTGAATTTTTTTTCATGAAGATTTTTTTGTTTGTGGCCCTTATTCTGTCCTAAAATTATGAAAAGAAACATGAAATAAGATGGTATTCTAAATGCTACAATTTTTTTATTTCATTTAAGCTATTTCACCCCTCTTTTTGAAGCTCAAATCTTGCATTATGAAGCCTTAAATACAGCAATGCATAAATTGCCAGATTTGGCTTTTGCGCAAAGGGGTTAATTAAGGGCATCGTTCCCCATCAACTAATGAGGATCTAATTAGCTGTAGCAAGCCAATAGACTGTATATAAATGACATTGCCATTTTAGCTCTCGCCTGATATGGCAGCCATTGAACTCATTGTTGCAAGGAACGTGAATTATTAAAGTTTTCAGCGTATCACTGCTCTTGCTAATCACTGGTTAATGAGCAAAGAAATGGTACATATACTATGTATCAATTCTGCATTGTTTCGGTCTACTGTCATCTAAGTAGTTTTTAGGATTTAGGGAGGGTTCCAAGGGTTCTTGAACCCCCCCCCCTTAGGGAAAAAAAGCATCATTAAGACCACAAAGATGCTTCTCCCACCGTAGTAAAAAGAACAGGAAAAAAGATACATGCTAACGCCTTTCATTTTCTACCCCTCGCCCACTAACTGCTGAAAAATTTGAAAGTCATTTGAAAGTGTTTATTTCAAAGATGTATTTTTCAACTTTGGCACAGTCACTTCCCTTGGTTTCTCTTTGTTTTCTTGGCGAGAGGAATTTTTTTTTTCCCCAAACGATATAGTAATGCGGAACATTTAGAGGCCTCTGACTGGTTGTGGAATGTAGGTTGGATGATGTCTTCAGAGGAGAGCCCTGAGGACCACATATCATTTTAATCTAGGCTTGCTTTCACCCAAAGTGCCTTTGTTTACTCTTTGCTTTTGCCCAACTGCTGTCAATATTGTATCCAGACCAAAGCCTAGTGCAGAATTTTTGATTTATTGTTGTCTAGTCCTTCCGGCAATGTGTTTATCTGGCTCCCAAACTATTAGTAAATAAACGTCATATTTAAGCGATGTGATTTGCCTCTTGCCCTAACGTCACTGGCGCTGATAGTTACTCTCGACCAGGGTATCATAAAAATGCACCCAAGGTACTATCAGATATATGGAAATGTACCCACATTTCTGTTTTGATATTGTTTTGTACCCAGCCAGTATGGAAATGTACCCTGGGTTCTGAAGTCTCTCATTTGTGGTGTTGTGAATAAACAGGATAGATACTCAAAATCAGAGGTTAAAATCAACATAGTCTTACCTTCTGCACACCGACCAAATCCACCATTTTTTCTCTAGCAACCTCCTTTTCTACAGCAATAGACCATCCAGTCCACAGTGTATATGTCCTTTGACAACCCCTCTTTAAGTTCAGCCTTTATGTCCTCACCAGCTGGAGTGAATACAAATTTGTCTGATAAATGGTCCCTGTAAACTCTATTTTCCCATCTCCATTTTGTAAGTGAACTTTTTTTGTGCCATCATTAACCACAGTGGTTACAAATTTCATTTTCATACCGCAACTACTGAGATTGAGGCCATGTCTTGTGACTGGCTTTTGTGCAATAAAGATGTAAGGATCTCGTGGAGCAAAGCAAGAATATATCTGGGTACATATCGATACAGGCTGGGTACAAAACTGTCTTAACAGAAATGTGGGCACAATTTTATAAATCTAATTGTACTTTTGGGTACATTTCGATAGTACCCTGGTCAAGAGTGACCCAATCAGCTTTACTGGCTGGCTGTAACAGTGATTGCTCTCGAGCTAGCAAGCTAGCTAATGTTCCAAATACTTCAGAGCACAGTTGGAATGCACAATAGCGCCTGAAAACATACCATATAAGTTTGTGCCTATTGCAGTTTGCTATATTTGTAAAGTTAAGGCAAAAGCCAAATCACTTAAATATGATGATAATTTACAAAGATTTTCCTTAGCTAACATTAGCTTGCCGGCTATATGGCTAAGTAATCTGAAGTGTAACATTATATGCGATCGAATACATTGAGGATCTCTGACAAATGAGCCCGAGATATCAAATTAATGAAACGAGAGTAGTAATTTTCATACATTCCTTGCCGAAGGCTCGGAATAAATGAAAATTACTAATCTTCTTTCATAAATTTCATAACTCGGGCTTGCAAATTTGGGATCCTTTTAATCCCATAAATTTTGGCGTCCTATTATTTGGAAAATTAAAGAAAAGCTTTAGCTTCAGTTGGCGGTCTGTTCAAGTCAATGGGATGAACAATTAACTAGCTAGCGTGCTTACACTTTTCGCAATTAATAAATTCAAGTTTCTATGGCAACAGTGCCTCATATAATTACTTTAATGGCAAAAAGTGCTAGCATGCTAGCTAGCAAAATATTCATCCCATTGACTTGAATAAACTGCAAACTAGAGACTAATGCTAGCGATGATCACCGATTACCAGCAGGAGGATGGGTAGTGTTGCCGTGTTTACCAATAGAGTCCTTGAGTGTGACGGCACATTGCCATGGCGTTAAAAATCTTAGAGCAGAACAAAAGCCAAAATGACTTGTGTGTGGGTCACATAGTTTTTGTTTGGAAAGTCAAAACCTCTAATTACCTGTTTTATTCCTACAATGAACAGCTAAAAGGACAAAATTGGTTGACAGAGTATCGTAGGATCACCTAGCGTTTTAGAATTACAAAGGGAGCGAACGGGCAGAAATAGTTCTTTGTTTTGCCCCACCTGTAGCCTTACATCGAAAAGCAACACTTTTTCTTACACAGGTATGATTCTTATCAGCAAAATTATTTTTCAGTAAGACTGTAGCATGTAAATTGCAGGTTGGTTTGGAACTGGGAATGTTAGCATAATGGTAATGTGACGTCACCGCTTTAGGACTCAATGAATGGAATCGGACCAATTATGATGCAAGAAAGTTGTATTACACGTGTGTGATACCAAACCTGTATCCCATGGGTTGTATTGCACCAATTTTTCATCATTTATGGGAGAGATAGAAGAATGACACAGTCTAGCCACCATGACATAATCAATAAGTTAGTGGTTTAGTTAGTCAACTTTCATAAACTGTTTTCTCAGAGCCTCTTTTGTGTTTAACTGCAATCATCTTGCCAAGGCTCACTTGAAACATGGTGTGGGTGTGATTCCTTGAAAGTGGTTTTTACCTTAATTTCACTAGCCAGCTGTAACAGCGATTGCTCTTGAGCTAGCTAGCTGGCTAACTTCCCCGAAGGCTGAAAGTACAGTTGAGATGCACAATAGCACTGCAAAACATACCAGATTAGGTCATGCCTATTACAGCTAGCTGCATTGGTAAAGTCAGGGCAAAAGCCAAATCATAGCTTGTAAATATGATGATTATTTGGAAAGATTGTCCTTAGTTATCATTAGCTAGCTGAATAGATGGCTAAATCAAGTGTATCGTAATACGTGTTGGCATACATAGCAGTATAACGCAGACCAGCCGCCATGTTATAATCAATAAGCAAACCATTTAGTAAGTCCGCCTTTATTAACAGTTTTCTTAAAACCTCTTTTGTTTTCAAGTGCGATCTTGCTGCCAAGACTCAACTGTGACATGTTGTGGGCGTGATCGCATTCAGAAGTGACCAAACCTAGCAGGGCCAGTGCTTCCCTCTGCCTAGAGTATGCATGCCCTCCTGAGAAGCTGATTGGCTGGTATGCATTGTTTTCATCCTGCTGATAAATGATGATGAGGTAAACCGACCTTGATGCCAGAGCCAATCAGAAGCCCTAAATAGTATTCATTTTACATCGTTTGGGAAAAAAAAAATTAACGAGCAGGAGCACGAATAAAGCTCTAGGCTAGATGTTACAATATTTATATATGCGTAAACATAATATTTCCTCACCTTTCTTATTTCTTTAGCAAATTCTTTTCTTCCTGGGAGAAACTGACAACTGTTGGTGTTATTGTTCCATGTCATGATGCATTAATTTGGTTGTGACAGCAATTGTTCCCCGTACATGCATTTTTTTATTGCAGGGCTGAAGCTATTTATAAATACTGGTCCACTCGAAAACAATGTGGTAAAAGATAGTCTGATCTTAAGCGTGAATTACGATTAGGTTTGAAGTATCATGGCGCTCATTATTTAACCATTGTTTAAGTATGACAGGTTTTAACACGGGGAACCTGTGGGAGGTTAGTTTAATCTCCCCACTAGAATCACATGTCCTATTTGCACATACAAAAGCCTACATTGTGGCATTGTAGTCTGTTTATAAAGTTCGCTCAAGTAAAAAGAAAAAGAACAATAGACCTTCTCCAATCAATAACATTCATTTATACCACTTGTCGTTCTCATGGAGCCCTACTCACGATATTCCGTAAATAGTACAGGACTCTTCTTATAGGTGAATAAGATGACAGTATACATGGAAATTGTTCAAAGACCAACTTTGGCACCTAATACTGTTGATACAGTGCCCTCCATAATTATTGGCACCCCTGGTTAAGATGTGTTCTTTAGCTTCTAATAAATTCAGTTTTTTTTCTAAATAATATAGGACCACAATGAAAAAAAAGGAAAAAATCAACCTTTAATTCAAGTGCATTTATTCAGTGGGAAAAAAATCCCACATTAAGAAATAATTCTTTTACATCAAATCATGTGTGCCACAATTATTAGCACCCCTGATGTAAATACTTTGTACAACCCCCTTTTGCCAACAAAACAGCACCTAATCATCTCCTATAATGTTTCACAAGATGGGAGAATACAGAAAGAGGGATCTTCGACCATTCCTCTTTGCACAATCTCTCTAAATCATCCAGCGACCTGGGTCCTCTCCTCTGCACTCTCCTCTTCAGCTCACTCCACAGGTTTTCAATGGGGTTGAGGTCTGGGGACTGAGATGGCCATTGGAGGAGCTTGATTCTGTGTCTGGTGAACCATTTCTGTGTAGATTTGGCCACATGTTTAGGGTCATTATCTTGCTGAAAGACCCATTGACAACCCATCTCCAGCTTTCGGGCAGAGGCCACCAGATTTTGATTTAAAATGTCCTGGTATTTCAAAGCGTTCATGATGCCATGCACCCTAACAAGGTTCCCAGGGCCTCTGGAAGAGAAACAGGCCCACAGCATCACCGATCCTCACCCATACTTCACAGTGGGCATGAGGTGCTTTTCTGCATACTCATCTTTTGTGTTCCGCCAGACCCACTTAGAGTGTTTGTTGCCAAAAAGCTCTATCTTGGTCTCATCTGACCAAAGCACACGGTCCCAGTTGAAGTCCCAGTACCGTTTAGCGAACTCCAGACGTTTGCGTTTGTGATTGTGAGTGAGAAAAGGTTTTTTCCGTGCATGCCTCCCAAACAGCTTGTTGGCATGTAGATAGCGCCTGATGGTTGTTTTGGAGACTTTGTGACCCCAAGATGCAACCATTTGTAGCAATTCTTTAACAGTGAGCTTTGGAGAACTTTTTATTTCTCTTACCATCCTCCTCACTGTGCGTGGTGGCAAAATAACCTTGTGTCCTCGTCCAGGCTTGTTTACCACTGTTCCAGTTGTTTTAAACTTCTTAATGATTCCTCTGACAGTAGATATGGGCAGGTGCAGGCGAGTGGCTATTTTCTTGTAGCCATTGCCTGACTTGTGAAGGTCGACACACATCTGCCTTACTTGAATGGTGTGTTCCTTTGTCTTTCCCATGTTGAAGAGTGGATAAGAGAAATGGCCTCTGTGTCACGTCATATTTATATCCCAGGGAAACAGGAAGTGATGAATTACTAATTAAATGTTCCTAGATACTCTGATCAACTTTGTAAACTACTGTAGAAATGACAGAATACTTCAATTACATTTATTTCCTAGGAATTGTTAGGGGTGCCAATAATTGTGGAACAGGTGATTTTATGAAAAATAATTATTTCTTAGTCAGGGATTTTTTTTTTTTCCTTAAAATTCACTTGAGTTGAAGGTTACATTTTTCTACAATTTTCAGTGTGAGAGTATGCTTCTGCAATAAAAATTGAATTTATTTTAAGGCTTTTAACACATCTTAACCAGGGGTGCCAATAATTATTGAGGGCGCTGTATCTTTGGTGAAAAAAGTAAATAAATACATAAAAAGCAATTATTGTACATTTTGAAAGCAAAAAGTAATTCTGTCCACATGGGAAAATGTTGGGTATTTATGTGTAAATTTTACTATGGTCATCCCAAACACTGAAACACTGAGCCAAACTGATCCTGGTTGGGAGTATATTGCAAAATTGCTGTCTGCAATTTATATCTGGTGATTGATTTTATTTTAAGAGGTTTTAAACGTATTACTAGAACAAATGCCATTGGAACCGGTCTGCTTTTGTTACACTGAGTGGGGAGAGGAGGGTGCGGGTTTGGGTTTGGGATGGGTTGTCTGTTGGGACTTACGTGGCAAGACTTGCACATAAGACTACCGCAAGTCCGCCAGGGGCGTGAAGAATTTCGGTGATAACCTCTTGCTGGCAGTGAGGACAGTACGCTTGGCCTGGGATATCCACCAGGAGTGGGCGTTGGGTCACTGCAAATGTGCAGAAAGACAGTAAGGTGTGCTTTAGAGTGTTTTCTGGCCATATAAATATGCATCAGTGCAAACCCAAAGGCGCAGAGATGTACACACTCTCATGCATTCACTTGTGTAAATTATTGCATGCATTAGGAATAGTGAAGATGTGAAAACAGGGTTAACAAATGGAACGTGACTCACCCCCTGCCTGTGCTCCAGGATACTGGTGGGAAAGTGGGTACATCCCTGGGACAGGACCTTATATTAGGAGAGACAGGGTGGAGGTTTGGTGAAAGTCCAACAGCGTCTATTTTTTCCAAGGAAAATGAACTCTTTTAATGTGTGCATAAAAATGATCTGTTTTACAGATTTTTTATTGAGTCAGTCCTCTCTTTTTCTATTGTGGCATGGTATGGCAACCTAAACCTGGCTGAGAGAAAGAAGCTTGGTCGGCGTGTTAGTGTGTTAGTGTAGCTGGCAAGGTCATAGGGGTGAACCTAATCCTACTCTGTGAACTTTATGAGCGCCATGTTCACTGGAAGGTCCTGTCCATCTTGGACTGTGCTGACCACCCCCTTCACAGAGAGTTTGTGCTTCTTCCCTTGGGTAGGAGATACAGAGTCCCTCCTCACAGAACTAAAAGATACAAATCATCCTTTGTATGTGCTGCTGTCAATATGCTTAATTTGCACACTTGATGTCACTAGGGCACTTTGTCCTCTGCTGTTTTACACATTGGTTCTCAGGTCTATCATTCATCTGGGCCTTCTTTGGAGTGATCTTGTATGGTACTACGTGTATGGTGTCTGTCTATGTATAGTGTCTGTCTCTATTGTCTTTCTGTTTGTTTGGTCTGCTGTTGTTGCTGGTGTAGTGTTTTTAATACCTGGTTGCAACTTAATTTCCCCCGAGTGGGACAATAAATTTGATTTGACTTGACTTGACTTGGTGTAGGTTCAGGTCTGAGGCCAGAGCGAGGAGAAGGATTGAGAGGGACAGTGTAGGTTTGACTTTCTGCCAGATAACCTGCCATGAGTGAATATGTGATTAGTCTGTTCTCTGCTAAACATTCCAGTGTTGATGATACAGTCACTTCTGGTAAATGACAGCAGAGGAAATTTTGAATTATGACACTCACCAAAAAATATTTTCTAATGGTGTGTTTCTACCAAGTGAGAAACTAAATTTCTCCCTGGTCACAAACAGGATATGATGCAATCAATAAGAAGGCCATCTCAGTGCTGACAGCAATCCATGCACATTCTTTTTACATTTCTTTTTATAATCAGCCAATGCTGTGTTGAACAAAAGTTCATGATGAGAGACCACCAGAAAGATGTTTTCCTCTAATGCATTATGCCAACAAGAGCAGTCAGAATTTCAGCTGGAGGGCAGCAGTTAATTAGCAGTCAAAGTTCAACTTTTAAATGTTTCAGAGATGCAAAATCTGTTAAATCTCCTCACCACAGCACTGGATTGTATTCTGGTCTTTCACACAAATTCGCATGAGTCAATGACATACAGAGCAAAATGTTGCCTTATTAAGTTAGTGTGACCGGGCCTTTACTCGCACGAGTTAGATCCTGGAATCATTTTTGTTTTCTCACTTCAAAGATTCACAGCTCTGTTCAGGACAAAATTACATTCACTTCTATTGGGGCGGTTCTTCTTTAAATCTTCACAAAATCAGCAACAAAATGGCATCGCTAATGCTGCTACACAAACGTCACAAACATTTCACTCAATGGGCATTGCATCAGCTTGATTATAAAATTATTAACAAAACTGATGATGTCATATTAGATGTTGAGCTAGACCTCCATTTTTTTGTGAAACTGCATTACATGGGATCTTTGACACAACTTGCTGTAACGTTACCTGCAGTTTGAGCAATGTAGGTAGCGTTGCTAGTCAATGTCACTGCCAGTATTAATGATGCTATTCAAGACAATTCTATACTAGCATGACTTTTTTGAACAAGTTGCATATTTTCAGCTCAAGCTATACGCAAATTTCATGCATCCATGCCGGTAACATCATTTGTGTCGCCTGGCGTAAACTTACGACTTGACGCATTCGCATGTTTGTATTGACTTTGTATGCAGCCTATTTGAGTGAAAAATTTGCTCTGTGTTTGGTGGAAACGCATCATTATGTTTCATTGCCACCAAATGTGAACTGAAATTTCTCTGTGCCTTCCTCGCACGAGTTTCACTGCAGGATTATTTCTACTTTCTAGCTTTGAAGATCTGTGGCTCTGCTTGCCACAGCATTATATTTTGAAATGTCTATACTGAGAGGCAAAACGCATGGTGGTTTTTATGGTCAAAGTTGACAACTGATAGATTTTCCTTTTGCTGATTCATATGATGACCATCAGGCATGGCAAGCATTGCAAAATATCAGGTGTCTGGGCTTGAATTCCTACTTGGTTTAACACCTCATTATGATAACCCAAATGCAACAAAATTCCCTTGATCATGGTTGTGAATCACATATTGTGAGAAATCGGTTTGCACATGAAAAGTTCAGGGTTTGGGCCAGTAAAAACATGTATTAAGAAAGTCACATCATTCTCATTTCAAATGCCTCAAAGGAATGAATCTTGGAAGAATCAAACATTTTGAATGTTGAATAATGGCCGATCTCAAAGAAAGGTTTCTGGATGCATTAATGTCCATTCAATGACTGTATCCAGCCTGCAGGGTTGACACAGAATAACCAGATGTGTCAGCTGTCGTCCCTGACAAAGTGCATCATCTGTGATGGCACAAAATCCCATAAAATGTCCTCTGCCATGTCAGATAATGCATAAGAACTGTCTGACAAGAACTGCTGAATTGACTGCCAATGTAACGATAGCAGTGAGGGCAAGCCTCACTACCCAAAGCACAGTTTCTGAAGACCAATTTTTGCAATTACAAAAGAAACCATATACCACTGATGTAAAAAAGTATATTCTTAGTATTCCATTTTAGGTAACACATTAGATTAAGTGTTGCTAATAAAGGCTTTATGCAGTATGTATAATACTTTCATAAATGAGACATTGGGCTCTGAATTCGTTGACCAGGCGCAGGCGCGGCGAATGGAGGGAGCGCCGCGCCAACGGAGTGTATCCAGGCGTATTTTGCAATTTCGTGCCCGGAGCAGCGCAAGTACTCCTCTGTCCCGCCTCTGTCCCTCCTGCCGGCGCAAGTGGCAAAGAGGGAGGAGAGAAGGCGTGAGTGGGTTTAACACAGCCGAGTCAAATCTTCATCAATCAAATGAGCTCCTCTCCTCACCTTTAAAATGTTGGAATAAAGAACCCTCTGCCCTATATCTACATGATGCGTTAATGTTGCATTTTACTTTGCTGCTTGAGGCATGTTTTCTGCACCGCTTATGTCTATATTAAGCATTACGAATGTGAGTTAGCTGGCTAGCTAGGGCATTCGCGAATTATTACCATTAGCGAACTTGAATGGAATTTCAAAATGAAACCACGTCAGATCATTCAAACTTACGAAGTTGGAATGGAATACGACCGTTGCTCATTTATGTCTTCTGCCTGCATCATTGGGAAGAGAAACGATGGATAGCGTGTTCCTATTATTACACCCTGTTGCTGCTTAAAATTTTGGGATTAACATGCATGGACAACAATGCAAGATACGTTACACATTTATTTTCAATATGTGATCTTATCTCAGTACGAGATCATAGCAATCAGGCTGTATTCCTTTCCCCCACTAAAAACAATAAAACCTAAGTGACAATAATAGTATTAAGCCGCTTGCACACTGGACGCGAAACAAATTTTTTGCACGACAGATTACATTCAAATTCAATGCAAAGATACAGGCGTGTATTCGCGTCTTTGCATTGACTTTGAATGTAATCGGTCGTGCGAAAAATTCGTTTCGCGTCTGGTGTGAAAGCAGCTGAAGAACACATACCCACATAGCCTACACACGCACTCACGCGCCCACGTGCACACACCTCTCTCTCTCTCTCTCTCTCTCGTACGTTGCAGACAGGGGTATTTGCGGTCAAAGCCACTGCCGCAGTAAAAAAAGCGGCTACGGCGCTCAAAGTAATTTAATATCAATACTCACTTACGTTTTATAACAGAAGTTCAAAACTTTGATCTAACATAGAAAACACATATTTAGAAAAAGTCATGGACGGATGGACTCATATCTTTTACTGACATGAAATACCATGCATTACTAACATCAGTGCTGCGGTTCTAGTGTTAAGGACAGAGCTGTGCAGCCAGGTGGTCTCTCCTCTCCCGTGTGCGCTGCTACTCTCCCTGCTGATACTGCACATGCAGTTTGCTTTCATAAATGAGACATTGGGCTCTAAATTCGTTGACCAGGCGCAGGCACGGCGAATGGAGGGAGCGCCGCGCCAACGGAGTGTATCCAGGCGTATTTTGCAATTTCGTGCCCGGAGCAGCGCAAGTACTCCTCTGTCCCTCCTCTGTCCCTCCTGCCGGCGCAAGTGGCAAAGAGGGAGGAGAGAAGGCGTGAGTGGGTTTAACACAGCCGAGTCAAATCTTCATCAATCAAATGAGCTCCTCTCCTCACCTTTAAAATGTTGGAATAAAGAACCCTCTGCCCTATATCTGCATGATGCGTTAATGTTGCATTTTGCTTTGCTGCTTGAGGCATGTTTTCTGCACCGCTTATGTCTATATTAAGCATTACGAATGTGAGTTAGCTGGCTAGCTAGGGCATTCGCGAATTATTACCATTAGCGAACTTGAATGGAATTTCAAAATGAAACCACGTCAGATCATTCAAACTTACGAAGTTGGAATGGAATACGACCGTTGCTCATTTATTTCTTCTGCCTGCATCATTGGGAAGAGAAACGATGGATAGCGTGTTCCTATTATTACACCCTGTTGCTGCTTAAAATTTTGGGATTAACATGCATGGACAACAATGCAAGATACGTTACACATTTATTTTCAATATGTGATCTTATCTCAGTACGAGATCATAGCAATCAGGCTGTATTCCTTTCCCCCACTAAAAACAATAAAACCTAAGTGACAATAATAGTATTAAGCCGCTTGCACACTGGATGCGAAACAAATTTTTTGCACGACAGATTACATTCAAATTCAATGCAAAGATACAGGCGTGTATTCGCGTCTTTGCATTGACTTTGAATGTAATCGGTCGTCTTAAAAAAATTTTTTAAATCGTCCAACTGAAAAAGCATACCCAAGAACACATACCCACATACATGCTCACACCTCTCTCTCTCTCTCATCTCTCTCTCTCTCTCTCTCTCTCTCGTTGCAGACAGGGGTATTTTCGGTCAAAGCCACTGCCGCAGTAAAAAAGCGGCTACGGCGCTCAAAGTAATTTAATATCAATACTCACTTACGTTTTATAACAGAAGTTCAAAACTTTGATCTAACATAGAAAACACATATTTAGAAAAAGTCATGGACGGATGGACTCATATCTTTTACTGACATGAAATACCATGCATTACTAACATCAGTGCTGCGGTTCTAGTGTTAAGGACAGAGCTGTGCAGCCAGGTGGTCTCTCCTCTCCCGTGTGCGCTGCTACTCTCCCTGCTGATACGGCACATGCAGTTTGGCCTCTCTCTGTCTCAAGTCCTGGAATGTCTCCTGCGTGAGGTCAAAGTGACATCCATGGCGTACAGCTATGTTGTGTAGCACGCAACATGCCACAGAGAATGCACTGACACTCTGCGGGCTGTCAGGTCGAGTTTCCATTACGCGTGCCAACCGCCTTTGATCTGACATCAGGACAATCGATATAGATACTATAATTTATGTGCTGATTCAGATAGTTACATTAAATAGTGGTTGCTGTAATTATTTATTGCATTGAAATGTGCCTGACATTCTGGAAACCTGCCTGTGCACTTTCGGCGGAGCCTTTTGCCACGAAATTGTCATGATGAATATGTGACACCTCCCCCTACTACGCTGCCACGCCCATCTCGGCGCATGTCTGTCTACCAAATTGCCAAAGTGGCTGCGCACAGTGTTGCACCGCACGAAATTACCACTGCGTGGGCTGCGCCACCCTGCGCTGCGCCAAGAAATTAGAGCCCATAATGTCTTCATAAATCATACATAAGCAAATGTCATGCTTGGTGAAAGGTGAAATAACTCATCCTTATTCAGCATGTCAGATGTGATATAACTGACAATGTCACTTAGCTAGCGGCTAAATGTTATTAAGGGTGACATTGTCAGCTAAGTGACATTTCATTGTCACATCTGGCATCACATGATGAATAAAGATCTGTTATTTCACCCTTTACAAACCATGACATTTGCTTATGTATGATTTATGAAGACATTATGTCTCATTTATGAAGGCATTATGTACATGCTGTATAAAGCCTTTATGAGCAACACTTCATCTAAAGTGTGACCAGTGCACCTTTAGGGTTAACGGCTCGATCAATCTCTGCTCTTACCAATACCCTGATGGAGTTACTCTTCCCTATCAAGAAAGGGCCAGTGTAGGTGCAGGCTTTTGTTCCAGCCATGCAGCTACACACCTAATTCCACAAATAAACACAGCGAGTCTTGGGTTATGACCTTGATTAGTATTATCAGGTGTGTAACTGATTGGTTATAATGAGAGCCTGCAACACACTGACCCTTTGTTTAAATGCTTAAATGTTCCCTCTTTTTGGTAATTGCATTGTAGACGTGGAAAATCCAGGGTTTTAAAGTTAAAGTTTACCATAGTATTGTGCTCCAGCTGTCTGGGTTTGCTCAGTTCTTTAAAGGTAGGCTTGAGGAGGGGGGTAACAGGTTCACAGTCACGTGTAAAAGAGAGTAAAAAGGAGCATCACTCACCTCCTGGGTATGCAAAATGCTGGGGATAAGAGTATGTGTAGAGCGGTGGGGGCTGGATCACTGTTGCTGGGGGTGCAGTCGGGCCAACATTATTGCTGAGGGGGGGTCCTGGGTTTGGTGGGGCCAGATATAGTGGTGGTCCCTGCCCTTTGTCCATTTTAGAGCTATAAGCACAAAAGCACAGAATGAAGTGTTTGCTAGGCACTCTGTTGTGGCGTAGCTAGTCTACGTGCCGTGGGTACAGTGTGACCTATAGCCCTGTAGCTATAGTGATTATTTTCAAATAAGAAGGTTGGTTGTTCAATATGGGTTTGATTTGCACTGATGTCTGCCAATGCCTGGCATGCTTAGCTTAGTTATGGACACAGCATACCCAGTTGATTGATAAAAATTTAAACTAAGGGGATGCCCATTCATTCCATATTTCTAAAAACACATCATCGCATATCTGAGTGATTGGGTGTACAGGCATGCTAAAAACTGAAGCGTGATTCCCACACTGGGTTCATGTCCACTGTAATGCACAATCAGGTTGATAAATATTTTTACATCTGTAAAGTTATTATTTTATCTGTCTAGCATAGCATATTGGAGTTGAAATCAAATTCCGGACAAATTTTTCCAGGCAAAACCAACTTCAGCCGCCCTATGAAAATCCGCAACCTTGAGGTTAACCTTTCAAGGTCATTCAAGGTCAAAAGTCATGGTGGCAAGTGAAGGCCCATATGGGACTTCCTATATATTGGTAATGGTAAATATGTCTGTCATCAACCTTTTTATCTTGTAATGCTTTGAAAATCCGTGACCTTGAGTTAGACCTTTCAATGTCACTGTACCAATGTGATGAATTTGAAGGAAGTTATTGCAAAAAAATTATTCTGACCTTTCTGGCGACCTTGAACTTAACTCGATCACCTTCTAAATTTTAATCAGGTAATCTACAGACCATTGCCCACCTACTCTTAACGTTTGAAGTCAATCAGTGCAATAGTGTAGACGCTAGATTTTTGACACACGGACAGACAAACAGACAAGCAAACAAACAAACTGCACCAATTACAATACCTCGCCCCCTGACTCCGTCACGAGCGAGGTAATAAGAGCTCTGTTCACATAAAATATCTTTGTAGGAATTCATAAGAATTACACATTTTTTTTATACTCACCCCCTAGTTTTTGGACTATAAAGAGGATAAGCATGTTGGGGAAAATTTTAAATGAGTTAAATTATAGTTGACTACAATCTCCAAAATGACTTGTGTAGTTACTCGGAAATATGTCACAGAATCTCAAAATCGATGGAGGCTTGAAAACAACGGGAAGTACTTCAAAAGTGAATGTTTAAATGAATGGAAAATTTTACTTCCAACACTAGCATGACGTAGTCACCTTAGTACTATACTGGACAGTTGGCTGCTCAGTTGATCCGTAACCTGGTTGTGTTAGACAGTGGCCTGCGGTAACTCCACTCTTCACGCTTGCTCACTGCTGTTTTTGTTCACCTGAATAACAGTCAAACTAATTATTTGCTGAATGATCTAAACCAACATGAAATTTACAATGCTTAAGAAATGATACTGACAAAGTGATTGCCTATTGGCTGCATTTATATAATGGATGTGTTATTGAAAGGATGTCAATAATCCAGTGGTGGGCACACCCAACCAAAAAGTTAGCTTCCATACCCGCTTATCCATTAACTCAAAAAGTTAACTTTGATAATGCTAACCCTAACAACTGCTAACTTTTAAAGGAATTTAGCTTCGGATTGGTTTTTTTTTTTTTTTTTTGCTCTAAAACCTTTAAAAACAGACCTAGGAATAACAATACACATGAAAAAAGAAATAAAAATACCATTGACTATTAAAGGGGCAATTCTTTGATAACAAAACAATATATAGTTTCACAGTGTAAACTATTCATATTGTCCTACAGCAGCTCAAGATATTCCCGTGTTTACTATCCCCATTGCTTCCCCTTTTATTGGCTGTAAAGACAACAAGTACCACAATGCACTGTGCTAGCTCACCACTCCAGAAAAGCCCTAAACCCCATGCGGGTCTGTGACTACAGCTGTCTCAGATAGTGTTGTGTTGATCCACCATTCACTTAAATGTTAAGAGGACTGGTTGTGATGATGATGCCCACAGTTTCCTCTGTGAACAGGTGAATGGACTACAAAAATGCTGAGGATAGTGGCGTAATTTTTCACTTTTTACCACTTTATACAGTTTAGGCGAGAGTGTAGCAATGGACCATTGCAAATGCGAGATATAAAGTGGACATGCTCGCAAATTAGTATACTTACATAATATATAAGGGTTTGTAGCACACAGTTTCTTCTTGATTTGGGGGACACTCCCTGCTCTCTTTTCCTCAAGCTTATTTGGCTGCTGGATGCGAAAGAGACCAAAGCATAGATGCCAAAATATTATTGTATCTATTTGTTACCACTGCAATTAACACTTTACTCCTGAGTTAGATGACAGAACTACTAATAAAACTGAAAACCACAAGTCTTTTCTTTTTGGTATGGAACGCTTTTAAGATTTAGAGAGGAGCTTGCAATTGATGAGAAGTATTATGACAGGTCTCCAGTTGTACATTTCTTCAAGGTTGCCTTTTTTTTGGCAAAAGTGTAGCAACTGCTCTCCTAAAACATAAAGTTAATAATCCTACATTCAAACTGTCATTGACTGTATCCAACAGACCTTCCTCCAGCACATTCTCCAGCCAGAAAGCCTTTTAAAAAGCCACATATATACCATCTTTCAGTCGTCATACTCTCCATGCCCTGCAATGCTGTCTGGAGTTCCTGCAGAGTTGGGGTCACAGCCAATTCTCCATCTGTTTTTACTATTTGAAGCACATTGTCATGCCACGCCTTCAGCGCTCCCAATCACTGGAGTTCTGACGACCGGCCTGCAATCCACGCACCCTTCAACAAGCCCCAGCTGTTTCTCATATTCCAATATCATTAATCATTGGTATATAAACCCAAGCTTCACACATGGTTGGTGCGAAGTCTTGTAAGCCTTGTCTTGTATAAGACGTTACTATTGCTTTCTCGCGTGTTACATGTAAAACTATCACCATCGCTGACTCATGTTTATCAGTGTGTTATCATTTGTATTTCTGCGCCCATTCACATGCACAAAAAAAGCCCTTACACCCATTATAAATATTAGGGGTCACTTCTGCCTCTTCTTCCTAGCACTCAGAAACATGCAGTCACAAAAACATCCACAGCCTGTTGTCTCTTTGCAGTGGATTCCGTAAGCTCCCACCATGGTGCAGAATCTGTAACGGTGCATTCAGGAACCACACGTGAGTACCAAAAATCGTAAGCCTTTATTGTGAAATGGGTCAAAACCAGAAAACACAAGAATTGCCGAGCCAAGGTCAAAATCCAAAAACGAAGTCGATAAACAGGCAGGGGTCGTAACTAGAGAAGCAGGTGTGCAACGGTACATAAATCAGTAATCCAAAAATCGTGGTCAGAATCCAGAAGGGTAGGTCATACACAGGGCGTCAATAACAATAATCGTGGTCGTGCAGAAAAAGGGTCAGAATCCAAAAGTAGCAAATAAGAACAAGAAGGGGCAAGGCAATATCAAGGTCATGCAAAAAATGTCATAGTTAGAAGCAATAATCAAAAGGCATACGAGGCTCTCTGCACTAGTGAAAATTGATCAACGTTCTGACAGGGAAAAAGCTGCAGTTAAGACCATAAATAGACAAGAGGGAAGTCACATGCTGTGCAGGGCCAGATGATTTGGATAAGAACTAATAACAAAGGGAAATACACATGGGCAAGTCCTAAAGACAATAATTGGCAGGAGCCAAGACATGGACAGGATTCACATAGACAACCTATGACAGATAATCGGCTCCGGAGCCCGGTCAAGGAGTTCTACGTGCACAGATCAAGGAGTGCAGGATAGCAATTAAGCACGTGCGAAAGATTTCGCGGAAGCACAGGGAGATACAGGGAAAGTAAAGCAAGGGGCGGAGACTAGAACAGGGCGAGAGCTGAGACTGCAATAGTAGTCATTAGTAGCAGTGCAACTTTACAAATTAACCCAAGTGCTCGTTAGTTAGTAGTTAGGTTAGTAAATATAATACAAAATATAAATGTTAGTATATATTAGTAATCAAGGAAAGCAGAGCGAAGGAAGTAAACGAGAATTGAAGTAATAATGTTAAACACCAGAAACCACTGAAATCACCCGAAGCATGTAGGCACGCCGACTGGGAAGACAGACTGTACCATACTGATCGCAAGACAGGGGTGACAAAAGTGCAATGAATACAGAAATGGCATAAACATAAAAACCAGGATGTATAATAAGCAAAATCAATAAACAAAAGACATGGGCAAAACCAGAATCATGACAGAATCCATACATAAATAATTTTGCATTCCTACTTTAGCCATTTTACTTCAAAAAAAAAACATTTGATGAGGAGTTCATTCTTGCTGTGATTTGAAACAATAGTTGGACCAGGACTTCCTGACCCCAAATTTGCTGCAGGCTAACCAAAAGAGGCTTAATTTCTTCAGATAGCTTGAACCACCTCTCCATAGCTTGAAGTTTCAACCAGTTTTTGATGACTATCTATGGATTTGAAACATCGCCGTTCCACTTTTTCCTCTACTAAGCTCCATTAGCCACTATGTGTTTCCTTTTGTTTTAACTAAATGGAACAACAATCCTCTTTGAAGGAGGTTGAGAAGAAATAGATTAAGAAAAAGAAGAATGAGGATACTTAAAAAGAAGAAAAGAAAAGGAAGGAGGAGAAGGAGATGAAGAAGAAAACCATAGAACATAAGAAGACAGATAATTCAAAGTCAGTAATACCTCAATTGCAACTCCACACTCTTTAGTTCCTGTAGATTCAAAAAGTGGAGGAGCTGTAGAGCAGCAGTCAGTCTCTAGAGAATCAGAGCAACTCTGGCATATGCTATGAGGAAATAGCCTATGGGAGTGGTTCTAAGGGTGAGGGAGGAATAAAATTAGGGGGAGGTCTAACAGTCACTCCTGTGTCTTGTTAAGCTGGGGACACACTACAAGATTTTCAGAGTCTTTGCAGATTTTGTCATGACAACTGTCCCCAACTAGAGCTGACTGGCGCAGACTAGCCCCAACTGCAAATCGTGGGCAAAATCTGGCCAAAAATCTTGTAGTGTGTCCCCAGCTTAACTCGAATGTCTGTTGTTAAATTTTGCACTCAGGGCCAGGGAGAGAGGGAGAAGCATTTAAAAAATTTACTTTTATCTTTATCCGGGTTGTAAGAGAGTGCATGCATGTCTGCGCAAAAAAAAAAAAAAACCACTGGTTAGCATTGCTGCCTCACAGCAAGAATGCCGTGGGTTCGAATTCGGCCTAGGGCCTTTCTGTGTGGAATCCGCATGTTCTCCTTATGTTTGTGTGGGTTTCTTCCGGGTACTCCGGTTCCCTCCCACAGTCCAAAGACATGCATATCAGGTTAATTGGAGACACTAAATTGCCCATAGGTAAGAGTGTGACAGCAAATGGTGTATGAATGGTGTGTGCGCCCTGCGATGGATTGGCGAGCTGTCTAGGGTGGGTCCCTGCCTTTCTCCCGTAGTCAGCTGGGATAGGCTTCAGCCCCTCCTGCGACCCCAGTGAGGAAGAAGCAGTTATAGTGAATGAATGGATGGATGGATGGATGGATCTGTAAATAGCCAACACATCCTCTTTCAGAGGAGAGTCCTACTCTGACAAAATCACAGGGATTATGAGCGCTCAAAGGCAGGGCAGGATCTAGAAGAGGACAGATGAATCCATCATCCACCCAAAATTTGGCATCCATTTGGTGTTTGTTGTGTTCTGGGCATTTTGAGTCCTGCAGTCATTTATTTATTTATTTATTTTTATTTCTACCCTGTAATGTTTTCACATAAAGTCCCCTAGTCTTCTAGTGGCGTCAGCAATTTCAATTTGTCCCAATTTATGATTTTTGGTTGCCTGGTATAAAAATTGGCATTTGTAGAAACCTGTTTTTTTCTTTTGCAGCACTTTTATCATAGCCTGTTGAACCAGGCCAGAGATATTGGCTTGTTTCTAAAATCTTAGAAAGACAGCTAACTGTTACTTAATTTCAAACTGTTTTGTTGTATCAGTTTGTTGCATCTATTTGTGCTTGTGCTGTGCGGGATTTGGAGCTTTGCAGACAGTGGTGTTAGATTAGCCTGCTAGCTATGAAGCATAGTGAGCCATGACACTGTCTTTATGAGTGGCCGTCAGACAGCTAATTTCAACCCTATTCTTTCATCTATAATATAAAAGCGAAGTGGACTCTGTGTGCGTGCGTGCGTGTGTGTCCAGCCAATCAGTGCTTCTATATTATAGTGAACAATGCACCATTATGATGTCATCACGTTGCTATGGTGTTTCCATAAAAATATCATGTGACCAAGCCAATTCATCCGCAAGAGTCCTGAATCCCAAAAAACAGATGCCAGGCCGCAAGAGAAAGTAGCGTGTATGGTCTACGCGCCAGGCCGCTGGTAGAATATTTAACCAGGATAGATAACACTATTATTTTATTCTACAATAAAATGAGGAAAACTGTCTGTTCGTCTGTGTAAGGCCACGCCTCCAGCCGTCCAGCTCACCGGTCTACCAAGACCCTGAATGCACTTCATTCATTATTCAATTATCACTTGCTCCTGTTTCTCATTGTCACTGGGTGGTAGCAGTGTGTATTAAAGGCTGAGCTTCACTCAGTCTCATTGTGAAGTCTTGTAAATCCCGCCTGTGTGGTATTGTTAGTCTTGTTTAGACTTATATTCCGTATTTGTGTATCTAAACTTCAAACTCTTTAAGCTTAGTGCTGTTAATGTATATTCCAGCACTTTATTTAAGGAACCTCATTTCCTTTGTTTTCCTATTTATAATACATTGTTACTGCAGCTAAAGCCCAGAATCTGTATTACTAATTGTGTCAAAGAAACCTCATTTCCATTTTATTTTGTATTGCAACGTTGGTGCCTTCTGTTGTGCAGTAGGCATAATAAATATACAAGCAAGTCCATCCTTGCACCCGAGTCCAGTCCTTAACTTCCTGTCCTCCGTACATCTGAACTGTGCACCAAGCACAACTGTTACAGTCTGAATCAGTTTTTCTCCGCACTTGGTCCGCTAATCAATCTGAAACTGCACATGAGAATTAATCATGAGTATATAGGCAGGGAATGGCAAAAACGATTTTTCCATTTTCTTTAATTTAAGTTGTTCATGAGCAAATTTAAGGAGCTGACAATCAAATTTGACAAATCTGCAGAAAGTTGTGGCACACTCCTCCCTGGAAGTTGGCATCAAAGACATTTGAATCAGAAACAAGACAACTCACTATACGTTGCATCAATGGTATGAAAAGGTATCACTTCCTGTTTCCTAAGTGGGTGTGTCCACCTAGTATGGAAGGGTTGTGACCATCGCAGGGATGAATGAAAGCAGACTGGGTTGTCTGCTGCATGTTTTCCTTGAGCTTACAAGTAAGTGGCAGCATCTACAAAAATATAAACACACGAATCAAAAATGCTGAATTAAATTGACCTTTAAGGAAATATGCCCACAAATAGTGTTTATTGGAATACTGAATGATTATTCCTTTATTTGATAGTTTTACAGTGGAGGGAGAGAGACAGGAAAGTTGGGGAGAAGAATGGGGAAGGCACGCGGCAAATGATCCGAGCCGGAATCGAACCGGGTCGCCGCGAGAAGGACACAGCCTTTATGGTGCGCGCTTAGACTGATGAGCCACCGGGGCGCCCCTGAATGATTTGTTTTGCTCAATTCTGGTGACCCACTTCTCATTGACCACTCCCTGTGAGATTACTCACTCATTGAGTTATTCCGCCCCTGATCTGCATAGAGCATAACATTGAGTTGGTCAGTCAGCGTGACCAATACACAGGCACTCCTTGCACCAGGGTCAATAAAAGGCCACTGCAAAATGTGCATTTTTGTCGCAAGTCACAATGACGCAGATGTCACAAGTCATGAGGGAGCATGCCATTGGCATGCTGAATGCTGGGATATCTGTGACAGCGGTGTCAACATACTTGAATGTGCGTCATTCCACCATCAGCCGGTTGAGAAGTCGATTCAGAGAGACTGGCAGCACTGTGAATTATCCATCTGCCCCACAACCGCATGTGACCACGCCCACACAGGATCGGCACATGCGGCTCTAGCACCTCCGTGATCAGTTCCGACCAGCCACCAGGACAGCTGACAAGACCGTCGGATTGCACAACAGGCGGATATCAGCTCAGGCTGTTCGAAACCGCCTGAGAGAGGCAGACCTCAGAGCCCGCCGACCGCACCAAGGTCTCGACCTGACCGCCGTCTGTCAACGGTACAGACTCAGCTGGGCCAACCGTTACCTTCGCTGGACGCTTGCACGGTGGAGACGGTGTTATTCAGCGATGAATCGCGATTCCAACTGTACCGCGCTGATGGCAGACAACAAGTATGGCGACGTGTGGGCGAGCGTTACGCTGATGCCAGCTCCGAGTTGCTCAGGCATTCATAGAATAGAATGACTGCTTGCAATTGCAGTAAGAAAGCCCCTGGGCCATGTAGTCTCTCTACACAAAAGTTGGGTTTGCACTGAAGGGGATTTTTTCCCAGTTACAACCCACCTATTTCATAAAAAGAAACTTAAAGATCAGAAAGATGGAAACGAGGCAGCACAAGGTGGATCAACAAACCCAGGTACTGGGAGTCTCATTTACTGATAAACACAGAATGTGAATGCCAATTTCTTTGCAGATTAATAAAAAAACTCTTAAGACTAAAAAAAATGAATAAGATTATTCACATTTGAAACATTCCAAGTTAATCCTAATTAATGAAATAAAAACTGCACTTTTTCTGATCTAGTTTTATCAATTTGGATATTTTTTTTATTCGTAAGCGGTTTTTCTTTTTTGAGTGGACACAATTGTTAGTTTGAACTCTACGCAAATTTCTGTAAAAATGTCCTTCCGTCAGTAGACACCCCCTAATGAGTGTGAGGTTACGCTTAGGAACCAGACGCGAGAACCAAGAAATCCAAAAAGCTTGTGATTTATTAGGAAAGGGGGCGAACCCCCGCAGAGCAGGAGGCAACAGTACAAAGCCCACAATCCAAAAATCAGACTCCCAGGGACGTAATCCAAGTCGTAATCAGGGCAGCAAACACAAAACTCGTGGTCGGGCAAAAAAGGTTTGATACACAGATGCAAACAAATCCAAGACAAAGCCAAAATTGTAATGAGGGACGGTCCAGTCAGAAGGGAATCACAGAGAGTACAAGGCATAAACAGTCGCAGCACAGGTAAACCAGGAGAAAACGTTCTGACAAGACGCTGTGACTGAAATGACTGCTTAAATACACGTAGGGGAAGTCACATGCTATGATAGGGAACAGGTGAGCTGGATCAGACTAATTAACAAGGGAATGAACATGAGGAAGTTCCTAACTACATGAAATTGGCAAAAGCCAAAACGCGGACAGGGATCACAAGACAGCCTATAGACAGACATACGGCTCCGGTTAGGGAGTTCTAACGGGCACAGATAAGGAGGGAGAACAGAGTCTAACAAGCACGGAGGTTCCGCTGATACTGCAGCAAAGTAGATTGAGTAAAGCCAAAGGGGTGGAGACTAGAATAGGGCGAATGCTGAGAGCTTGTTAGTCAATTAGTAAAGTGCAGCTATACAATCCCTAGTGCTCGTTAGTAAGTTAGTACTATAAACAATGTTACTTTGGGTTAGTAACTTTAACTAAAATAACAAACTGTTAGTACTTGTTAGTAATATAGAAAAGCAAGGTGAAGGAAGCGAACGAGATTGGAAGGAATGAATGAAATCCCAGAAACCATTAAATCACCTGAAAGAGTGGCACGCAATACTGGGGCTGTGAGCAATCACAAGACATGAGACCAGACAGGGGGAGACAAAGTGCAATGCATGGTGAGAAACAAAACATGGACCGGAATAAAACTGCAATGGTGGAATAAGGCAAGACAAACAGAGACAAGGCAAACACAAAACATGGCATGGCATCAAAATCACAATACAAAATACAGAGCATAGTCAGACAAGGCAGAATTCAAAATAAACATGGCAAACAGGGCAGAATCACAACAATGAGGCCACAGGAAAAAAAAGTTTTTTTTTTTTTTTTTCACAAACTGCCACCAGTGAAGTAGTACCACCAGTGTAATGGTTGGAACGGAATTGAATTGGTGAATTCAAAAAGGGCCCAAGCCCACACATTTTCAACATGGAGTTGGGCCATTATTGAATTCACCGATTCAATTAGTCTTGGTAGTAGTAGTAGTAGTAGTGGTAGTGGTAGTAGTACACTGTAAAATGTAATACGTAAGTTGACTTTACTTAAAAAAATTCAAACTCGTTGCATTAAAAAAAGTAATTTATGTTGACTTAGATAAGTTAATCTTAAGATAAGTAAATCTAATTTATCTAAGTCAGCATAAATTACTTTTTTAAGGCAACGAGTTTGCGTATTTTTTTCAAGTAAATTCAACTTTTAAATTTTACAGTGTAGTAGTACTAGTAATAGACATTGGAACCGTATCAATAGTAGCAGTTGTGGTAACAAAAATAGTAACTGTGGGTCTATCAAGCAAACACACCACGTGGTTTCCACCAGAAATTGTTACCTGGGTAATGTTAGGCAATAGTAGTTGCAATCGATATAGTAGCAGTATAGTAATATTAACATTAGTCGTAATTTTCATAGTGGCAACACAGTAGTGATGGCAGTGGTTGTGATTGAAGAAGCAGCTGTAGTAGTAGCTATAGATAGAGGACCAATGTTAAACTCTGCATTATTAACTACAGTTGTAGTTGTAAGTAGAAGCAGTGGCAAACAGTTATAGCTGGAGAAGCAGCAGTAGTAGTTGTAATGGATATAGGACCCATGTTTGTAGAGCCAGTAGTTACAACAGTTTTGGTAGTAGCAGCGGCGGTAGTAGGAGTAGAAGTTGTAATTCCCATAGTAGTTGTGTAGTACTTGTGCTGGTAGCTGGAATTGTACAACGTAGAAGCAGCAGTAGTAGTAATAGGCATATACTAATAGTTGTCATTATGTAAAAATCATTATTACCAGCAGAAGGACTCGCAATAGCAGTCGCAATTGTCTCTGTAGCAGCGCAGTTGTAATGGCAGTTGCTGCGATTAGAGAATTAGTACCAGTGACAGATTTAACACCAGCATTAAAGTAACAAAACAGCAACAGAGGTAACAAAAGTCATAATAGTAGTAATTATAGCAGTAGTTCGCTGTAAAATGTCCTGTGTTAATTCAACCTAAGCAGACTACATGCAACTCCATTTTGATTTAACAGCGCTGTTCAGTTTTTGACATTTTTGTTCATGCGGTGGCAATAGTATCTTCCACAGTAATACAGCAGGTTTGTGAAGTACGTTCCCTGCCATTATAAGAAGCCGACATGATGAATTCTCGAACTGCTTTGGCTGCAGCCTCTGCAATTAATGAGCAGATTGCAGTCTGATGTGGATGCGTCAAAGGGATACTGTGGAGTGGTTGAATACATTTGGGGTATTTAACAGAGTGAGGGTATTTTTTGAAGGGAGCTTAGTGTAGCTGCCTGTAGTTACCTGCCTCATCTGGTCCTGTCAATGTCAACGAGTTTGATTCATGTTTCTCTCATCGGGAGGAAAAACTGGTGGTGCAGCAATCCTAGGACACTGTCTAAAGGTAACTTTTTGTTGTGAGGCAGAAGGAACTTTACCGTGGACAGTGTTGCTTTCATCCCCGCACACTGTACCACTGCAAGGCGAACTGAATTCCTCAAATTTTGTTGCTTTAATTACTCTGCCACAGCGAGCTGTTGGGGTATCTGGTGACCAGACACCATGTTTGTTAAGGTGGTTGTAAATCTCATTCCACTTTTTACAACAGTGCACATTTTTATTTCTCTTTCTGGTTTGGGTCACTATAAGGTTGCGCATGGCACGGGATGTTTCATGACAATTCAAGTTCTCAGTATAGTCATGTCCGGTGTAGTTTTGATTGTCTCAGTGTGACTGGTGAAATGGTCTAATTTCCACAGTGGTTTTCCTAGGTCTCAATATACATCTAAGAACCTAAGATAAAACTGGAGCAGTGAGGAGCAAGGTTATAATAGTTTTGGATTTTTCATTATAGTTTAGTTTTATTTCGTTTTGACTTTTTTTTTTCTCTAATTCAGTTAGTTTTAATTAGTTTTAAGAGCGGGTTTACTAGTTTTTATTAGTTCTCGTTTTTTTCAAAATGCTTAGTTTTAGTTTAGTTTTTATTAGTTTTAGTATTAGTTTTAGTTTTTTGCATACTTTGGGTTATCTGTCATGTGCAGGATTCAAAATGATCAGAGTAAGTATTGTGTAATAAAACTCAACAAAAGATACCTGTAAAAAAAAAAAAATATATTCACACATATGAACAAAAAAACCCATTTGTGAGACGCGTCACATGTATGGACAGCCAGGAGTCTCAGGGAGCTCACTCTGAGTAAAACATGAACAAACTCAAAAACCCAATACACTCTACAGGTTTAGTCACTTTTTGACCAAAATTACCAATTCAGAAATAAATTAAGAACTAGGCTCCTCAGCACTAAATGCAGGCATAGGCGCCGCCAGTGAGGGGCTAGGTGGTGCTGTAGCTCCCCCTGGAATAGCCATAGCACCCCCAAGAAATTCCCCTGATTTTTATATTACAAGTTGAAAAATTTGCGGCGAGCTTGCGGAAGGACACTGTAGCACAAAAAAACGTTCTTGAGTTAAAAAAAGAAATGAACATTTAGCGAATCTTCATACAAAGACACTGTGTAAGTTTTGTTACCTTAGTGCTCGTCTTCATTGGCAAAATCTCCAGTGTTTGACATCGTCTGCACACGCGATGAGCCACCGAGCTCTGTGATGACAGCAAGCAGTTTTCGAGCTAACCACCAGAAACACTGAAATCTGCAAGCCCATGTATCTCATCCCAAACCTCTATTTCCTTAAAAATAACTCCAGCTCTCCAACCTGTGAAGGCTTGCATACAAAAATTGTGGAATACTTTTAGGGCCATTCCATGAGAGATTGACATTTGGTGAGCAGTTGACCCCCCTGGAATTGAATGAAACTTGGCACATAGGTAGATACGGGTGTCTCAAGGAAAAAGCCAAATTTTTAGGTTAGTATCTCACTTTGCCTGCCGGTAGCACCACTTGCAAGTCATTATAAAGTGGCTTAGTTTTGCTGTCAACACCACGTTTTACATCAACGATCATGACTTAAGGATACACAGTACAAAATATGTTATTCTTTTATCGTGACCTGTGACACTTCAAGCCTGGATAGACATCAGCACCACTTCAGCGCCAAGCTGGGTAACTACGTTATTGAGCCAGATTTATTTGAGAAATAACAGTAAAAAGTGAAAATGGGAATGGGAATAAAATAATATCCCAGATATATAACAATCTAAAATAGTTTATTATGTGTTAACTCACAACAAGAGTATCATTTTCAGTGGATAGTACCTTGGTATCTTTCTGGGTTAGTGCAATGGATGGCCGGAAAGATGGTCGAAATTGATTTTTGGTGCATGTTTGCGGTATATTTCTCAGTAACCCAGATTTGTTCCATGGTGATAAATGGTGTTTGTTGTGCTTTTGGAACTCTATTTTCAGGAATATCAAGCATTTCTTTGGTAGTATCTACACTTTCAAGCTAGACAGAGCCAAAGTTGGAGGAAAACACAAAACGGACCATTTCATAGCAGATTGTGGCTGTGTTGAAGTGGCATTATTTTGTTTACCCAGCAAGATAGAGATCTGAAATTCTCTGGATACACAGTCTCTTTGGAGTACATTACAGCATTAGTAAAATCTCAATGGTAGTATTTTCAGAGTAGATTATATTCAACATCAAAAGTCGGAAAATTCCACCCCCAGGGGGCGCTGTATGCTGGATACAAGTACTGGCTATCCCCAGCAATGTACCAAAGAATTTTTTTTTGAATTGTGATGCACACAGCTAGTTTTCTCAGGAAATGAAGAGTTTGGTTTGGTACTATGCTGGGTAGATAGCTTTCTGATTAAAGGTGGTGCTTTAAAGAGCTAATGTTCTACCGACCTAATGTTCTGTATTCCTAGACATATAACAAAGTTCTGGCTTTTGAAATATATGAAGTACATGCACAGTTTTACATAAAATTTGTAATCCCTTTGGTATAAAACTCTATTGGTTGTAAACTGGTGGTGATTGTGAGCATTACAAACATGCAATACATGTACTATTGCCAAGTATGGGTTCAGCGCAGTAGAGCAAGTTATAAAACATGACCAGTCCAAAGAAATAAAATGAAATGCCAAAAAACAACTAACTTAGAAAGAGTATCACCACAGACATCAACAATATATGTACACTTGTATAAAATAAAGGTCCATAATTTGAACTCTGAAAAACAATCTTAGTCACATAACAGTGTACATGAAGACAGAATGTTTAGTACAAAAGCTAAAACTGTTTTATGCTTTTCATGTTATCCAAAGTTAAATTATGTCAACCTAGCATGTGACTAGCTCTATCCCCCAGTCTGTTTTTGGAATTGGACTGTGGGTTGGCGGCACCTGGAGGTGCTCTTTGGCTTTGGCCCTGAGCAGCTATCCAAGGCCTTCTTCGTTCGATCCGGGTCGATGTTATCCTTGGAGCTAGTTGAGCCCTAGGCAAGCCCTACTACTCTAGAACCTGGGTCTCTACAGGGCCGTTTACGGCCCATTGATAGTGAGCTTGTCTGTCTCTGAATTAAATAGCCGGCTACAGCCTATATGGCACAATAGTTGCGTCAACACCCATGGCTTGGTACACACCAAAATGGGAAGTCTGAAAAAGAAACCCCACCCTCCCACCCAGCGGACATCCCATAGGCTAGACATCATGGGCTGGTGTTAGGAATGAGGGCATGCAAGTTACCACCACAAATGAACTGCCCTTATCTTAGCAGGCAGCTGCTTGCTTGCTATGAACTCTGTGCTCTTTTTCAGGACAACCACTCGCTCCATGCGACTGCTGTGCCTTTTTTCTGACCCAAGCACCCTGCCCTTAGGAAATCCTAGAATTAACACTGAAGCCTGCTATTAATTCTAAAAGCAAAGGAAAAATGCTGAGCATTTGCGATTTTTTGAAAATGCACCAACACTACAAAATTGTACACTGTAATGACTACTGGTAAGATTCTTGCATGCTGACACAACGCTACAATCACAACCAGCATTCTTTTCCAATTTACAACCAAAAGAGCTTTAAACCAAAGTGATTACAACTTTTATGCACAACTGTGTATATACTTTATATAGGTCAAAAGACAGAATTGTGTTATATATCTGGGAATATGGAATATTAGGTAAGTAGAAGTTTAGCTTGTTAGAGCGCCACCTTTGTTCAGATAGCTAACCACCCAGCATAGTACCAAGCTAAACTCTTCATTTTCAGAGAAAACTAGCTGTGGGTATCGCAATTCAAAAACAATTTCTTTGGTACATTGCTGGGGAGAGCCAGTATTTGGATCCAACCTACGGCGCCCCCTGGGGGCAAAATTTTCCAACTTTTGATGTTGAATATCATCTAAACTGAAAATACTACCATTGAGATTTTCCTAATGCTGTAATATAACCCAAAGGGTCTATATATCCAGAGAATTTCAGATTTCTATCTTGCTGGGTAAAAAAATAATGCCGCCTAAACATAGGCACAATCTGCTATGAAAAGGTCCATTATGAGTTTTCCTCCAACTTTGGCTCCGTCTATCTTGAAAGTGTAGATACTACCAAAGAAATGCTTGATATTCCTGAAAATAGGGTTCCAAAAGCACAACAAACACCATTTATCACCATGGAACATATCTGGGTTACTGAGAAAATATACCACAAACATGCACCTAAAATCCATTTCGACCATCTTTCCGGCCATCCATTGCACTAACCCAGCAAGATACCAAGGTACTATTAACTGAAAATGATAGTTTTTAAGTGATTAAACACATTATAAAGCTTTCTTGATTGGTATATGTCTGGGATATTATTTTATTCCCATTCGCATTTTCAATGTTTATTGTTATTTCTCAAATAAAGCTGGCTCGATAGCGTAGTAACCCAGCTTGGCGCTGATGTGGAGCTAAAGTCTAACCGGACTTGAAGTGTCACATGACATGATAAAAGTATAACAAATCTAGTACTGTGGACCCTTAAGTCATAATAATTGATGTGAAATGTGGTGTCAAAAGCAAAACTAAGCCACTTTAGTGGCCTCCAGGTGGCGCCACCGGCAGACTAAGTGAGATACGGACCTAAAAATTTGGCTTTTTCCGTGAGACTACCATATCTACCTATGTGCCAAGTTTCATTCATTTCCAGGGGGGTCAACTCCTCAACTTCTTCAAAAAGTGCCATTTTCTCATGGAATGGCTCTGAAAAACAATGTTCCTCAACGTCAAATTGCAAAGGCTTTGAAGGTCTCATCATCGATAGTGCATAACATCATCAAAAGATTCAGAGAAACTGGAAAAATCTCTGTCCGTAAGGGACAAGGCCGAAGACCTTTGAGGGCCCGAAGATCACGGGCATCCAGTAGACACCACTGCATCACTCAACGGCATGATTCTGTAATTGACATTACTAAATGGGCCCAGGGATATTTCAAGAAACCACTGTCCGTAAACACAGTCCGCCGTGCCATCCACAGATGCCACCTAAAACTCTATCATGCAAAAAAGGAAGCCATTGTTGAGCATGATCCAGAAGTGCCACCGTGTTCTGTGGGCCAAGGCTCATTTAAAATGGACTGTAGCAAAGTGGCAAAGTGTCCCTGTGGTCAGACAAGTCCAAATTTGACATTCTTGTTGGACATCATGGGCGTCGTGTCCTCGGGCTAAAGAGAAGAAAGACCACCACTCCTGTTATCAGCGTTCAGTTCAAAAGCCAGCATCTCTGATGGTATGGGGATGCATTAGTGCATATGGTGTGGGACACTTGCATGTTTTAAAAAGCACCATGAATGCTGAAAGGTTTATAAAGGTTTTAGAGCAGGGGTGTCAAACTGATTCGTAAAAGGGCCGAAAGGCTGTAGGTTTTCACTCCAACAATCCAGAAGCACCCCTGATAGAAGTAATCAGTTGTGCAGGCCTAGATCCGTTGATTAAGTCAGTGGTTTCAGGTGTGCTTCTGCTTGGTAGAATCGAAAACCTGCAGCTTCTTGGCCCTTTTACGGGTCAGTTTGACACCCCTGTTTTAGAGCAACATATGCTCCCCTCTAGACGACATCTATTCCAGGGAAGACCTTGTGTATTTCAGCAGGACAATGCAAAACCACATACTGCAGCCATTACAACAGCATGACTTCATAGTAGACGAGTCCGTGTGCTGAACTGGCCTGCCTGCAGCCCTGATCTTTCACCGATTGAGAACATTTGGCGCATAATTAAACAAAAAGTCCGTCAAAGGAGACCCAAAACTCTCCAGCAGCTGGAAGCCTGTATTAAACAAGAGTGGGATCAAATTCCAATGGCTAAACTCAAGAAACTTGTCTCCTCAATGCCCAGACGCCTCCAGTCTGTGTTAAAAATTTTATCTGGAGGTTTAACACGTGGCTACGAACCTGGTGTAGGAAAGAGGGGTATAGGTTTATGGGGCACTGGAACTTCTTCTGGGACAGCGGTAACCTGTTCAAGCCTGACAGGCTACACCTGAACCGGAGGGGTACCTTTGCACTAGGTCAGCGAATGTTGTGGGTAGCACAGGGTTATTTAAACTAGGGACTTGGAGGGGCAGGGAGGTTAGAGATTGTAATACATAGGGAAATGCAGACTGCCCTGATGGAAGGTGACAGCGTTACATGCACTATTGATGATATATTTTTAAAGCAACAAAGCATAGTGGGGGGCTTGGAGCAGCAGGCACATGGGAAATAGAAGGGTAAGAGCATTCGTAATAACCTGAAATGTTTCTTTTTAAATGCAAGAAGCATAAAAAATAAATTTCCGGAACTTGAGGCTGTTATGATTAGTGAAGGTTATGACATAGTTGGGATTACAGAGACATGGCTCAGTGAAGAGGATGGAGATTAATATAATATAGAAGGTTATAAGCTCTTTAGGAAGGATAGATGTAATAGGCGAGGAGGGGGTGTAGCACTCTATGTGAACGAGAACATAAATGTGCAGGAAATTCCTGAAATTGAACATTCCTTGCCCTGTGGTGATATCTGGGTCAGGCTCATTGGCCAGCTTTGGACAGTACTGTCAATGAAGTGCTCTTTAACAGGATTAGGTGAGCTTGTAGAGGAGGAGGGAATATTATTATGGGAGACTTCAATTATCCTGGTATCGATTGGGAAATGGTGAAAGGACAGGGTAAAGGGGAGAAAGAATTTGTAGATGCTATAAATTACAACTTTTTGGTGCAGTATGTTAATAAACCTACAAGAGAGAAGGCAATTTTAGATTTTGTGCTTTGTAATGACCCTAATAGAATTAGCAATGTTGAGGTACTGGAGCCACTTGGGACTAGTGATTACTCAACTGTTAATTTTGATGTTTCATGGGAAGTTAAAAAGGTGTCTTCTAAAACCAAAATTTTCAATTTTAGGCGAGAAAATTATAACAGGATGCGCTCATATTTAAGCAAAATAAAATGGGAGACACTCCTGGACTGTGAGTCTGTAAATGAGATGTGTGAAAGATTTAAGGGGGTTTTACTTGATTCACAATGTAAATTCATTCCAAAGGTGATCAAAAGTAAGCTGAAAAAGCAGAATCCTCAGTGGATGACCACAGCTATTCGTAGGAGTTTGAGAGAAAAGAGGAATCTTTATAAGATGTACATAAAGAATAACAATGAGAATACTAAGGCTGAATACAGTAAAATGCAGGCTGTGGTCAAAAAGGAGCTGAGGAATGCAAGAAGGCTGTATGAAAGGCAAATTGCGGAAGGGCCAAAAACTAATCCTAAGCGCTTCTTTCAGTACTGTAGCAGAAAAAGGAAAGTCAAAGAGGAGGTTAAGTTCATAAAGAATAAATATGGATGGCTGCTATATGATAACAAGGATATTGCGGATACCTTAAACATTTACTTTGTTGAGAATTTTACCTCGGAGTGGGTTTTTATTCGGCCAGAGGGCATGTCCAATGCTCAAGATTATTTAGCGGAAATTGAGGTTAGGGATAATGAAGTATAGAAAAGTTGCATAAACTAAAGGCAGATAGGGCTGCGGGTCCTGATGGCTTATATCCTAGAGTGCTCAGGGAAGTTAGTGAGATCTTTAAACCGCTCTCAGCTATCTTCAGACGGTCTTTAGATATATAATATAATACCAATATATAAGAAAGGGGACCGTACTGAGCCAGGAAATTACAGGCCGGTCAGTTTAACTCGCATTGCACGAAAAATACTGGAATCTATCATAAAAGACGAGCTGGAATTATTTCTTGAACGTAATAATATATTGAGGGATAGCCAACATGGTTTCTGTAAGGGAAGGTCATGTCTGACAAACCTTCTGGATTTTTTGAGGAGGCCACCATGACTTATGATCAGAGCAGGGCTTATGACATCATATACTTGGATTTTCAGAAAGCATTTGATAAAGTACTGCATAAGAGACTAATTTTTAAAATAAGCTCCATTGGAGTTACAAGAGGTATTCTGGAGTGGATTCAAAACTGGTTACAGGACAGAACACAAAGAGTGGTGGTCAGTGGAACCTCATCCTGAGCTAGGTGGGGAGTGGCGTCCCTCAGGGATCGGTGTTGGGACCCCTGCTGTTCCTCATCTACATTAATGACCTTGATAGGAATATTGAGAGCAAATTGGTTAAATTTGCAGATGATACTAAATTGGGAGGTTTGGCAAATAGTTTAGACTCCACTAAAGTGATCCAGGAGGATTTGGATAGAATCCAGAGTTGGGCAGAAATGTGGCAAACGAAATTTAATTTAGCAAAATGTAAAGTTGTACATGTAGGTAATAAAAACATTTGACAGGATTACTTCATGGGAGGTTTAAAACTGGAATGTGCTCCACATGAAAAAGATCTGGGAGTGATTGTTGCCCAAACCCTCACAGGTTCTAGCCATTGTGCCGTAGCAGTTAAAAAAAGCCAATCGGATACTGGGATACATTGCCAAAAGTACTGAGTACAAATCCAAGGAGGTCATACTTCTCCTGTACAACACATTCGTCAGACCACATCTGGAGTATTGTATACAGTTCTGGGGTCCACACTTTAAGAAAGATATAGAGGCTCTAGAAAAAGTTCAGAGAAGAGCTGCTAAGCTAATTCCAGGTATAAAAGATGAAAGCTATGAGAAGAGGCTGAAGATCTTTAATTTTTTTAGTCTTAGGAAAAGGAGACTTAGGGGTGATCTGATTGAGATCTTTAAATATGTTAAAGGGATTAACAAAGTGAATTATGTTGGATTCCTTCGGCCAAGTTTTGTTAGTAGAACTCGGGGTCATAAATGGAAGTTGACCAAGGGTAAATTTAGCACTGATATTAGGAAATTTTTTTTCACCCAAAGAGTAATTTCGATGTGGAATAGCTTGCGTGACCATATTGTCGAGGCAGAAACCTTGGGAATTTTCAAGAGCAGGCTTGACATAAAGCTAGATACCATTGAGTCTTTGAGTATCTGAAGTGATATATTCACATTAGAAAAAAAAAAAAAAAAACTGGCGAGCCTAGTTAGGCTGAATGGCCTGTTCTCGCCACTCATGTTATGTTTGGTTATAAAAAGAAGAGGGGATGCTACACCATGGTAAACAGGCCCCTGTCCCAACTTTTTTGAGATCTGTAGCAGCCATCAAATTTGAAATGAGTTCATTTTGTGGATAAAATTGTAAAATTTCTCAGTTTCAACATTTGCTATGTTATCTCTGTTCTATTGTGAATAAAATACTGGCTGGTGTAATTTGAAAGTCATTGCATTTTGATTTTATTCACAATTTACACTTTGTCCCAACTATTTCGGAATTGAGGTTGTATTATCAATATGGATCGTAATTGGCTTTAAGCGACTTACCTGGCTAGTAAATGGTTAAAACGTGATCTGTGTGGTTTCTCTGGAAATTGTCCGACTCTCTGTTACTATATAATGCAGGAATACTCCCTCAAGCTGGTCTAGGGAGGACGCACATTTAGGCTCATTGTATCACGGGGTATTGCACCCTTTGACCTCTGTCGTTAAATCGATCTCCTCCGCTGAGCGGGTTTCTCTTTAGAGATCGGGGATAGCCAGTGTTTGCCTTCTTGGGTATCTGAGCCGCTGTCGAACATACACAAAAAAGTGGCATCCTACGCAAGCTCTAAGTTATCCCAGACATCTAGTCAGCTTGCGAGATGTGCACATTTCGGCTGGCGTGACATGCGTAGATACCGGCAGGCATACGATGTTCTGTGAGCAGTTACTGAAGTACTGGGTTCTTCAAATGACCAAGTCTAAATTATAAATGATAATGCTTCCATTCAAATTTGATTTCTCACATCAGCAGTTATGTTAAAATGGAGTCAGATACATGATACAAGGTAAAAACTGACTTTCACTAATATGATAAGATCTTTCAAACAGTGCCATGGGGAACGCATGCAGATACCTTCGCGCTGTCGGCTAATTTCCGTCATTGGGTGAGTGGGGGGCTTACAGTGTGTTTTACGTGAATCCAGTTTCCAAATTAGAATTACACATGAGAAATTCGTGAAGGGAAGCTCTTGTCCTTAATGATCACTTTTTGGACTTGTGTTCATTAGAAATCTCACCTGCTGTTATCAAGGCATTATTTCTGCAATCCAGCTTCATTTTAGTGCAGCTCTGGATGTGCTCTAGTCTTTCTAAACTCTAGTCAGTTTATAAATGATGAGTAATAACTAGCAGAATGGCCTGTTGTCTTCATTACTTGACCTGCTTTTCTCATGCCAACCACGACCTCTACTGGTCCCTTGTGAGGAATACTCAACAACACTGTACGAAAATGCATTATAATGGTCAGAAAATAAATATGTAAACTGAAAACGTTTATCGATATTTATTTTATGTCTACCCAATGATATTTGAATATAATTTAATCACCTCATAGCACAGGCCTAGCACAGTGAAATTAGCGCGACGAGCCCCGACAAAGAGACAGCACAGGCACAGTAACAGTCACAACTAGAGTTGCATCACCCCTCCTTTTTTCGCAGGCCTTCGGAAAACAGTTAACAGGAGACCCGGCCATCTTTAATTCTTTAATTGCATCGGGTCCAAATCTGGCCTTTGAACCACAGTTGCTCATCAGAAAAAGAAGCCTGCAGTACCTCATATGAGCCATAGAGGGAGTGCGTGTAACATTTGCGCAACTCCTGCTGCTGAGGATTTTTCTCCAGTGAGAGCTGCGTGAGAGTCGAACTAATGGAGTGCTTTAGCTAGAGGTGTCATCCTTTCACGATAATAAATATGCCAAGTATGCAATATGCTGAGTATCATTTGAATGTAAAGAAGCTAAGAGTATCATGATGGGGGAAAAAAATGCCACTACTCAGCAAGCACCCCAAATGTTGGATTAAGATTCCTTTGAGCGAGATTTAACTTTACGAGCATTTTTACAGTATTTTTGAAATACGGATAAATTGAGTAGGATGGTGAAGTGAGAGATAAATAAATAAAGGCAGTTGCTACGGGTACGGCAGTTTTCCAATGCATTTTCCATGTATAGAGGTACGGCAGTCCCCATTTCAAACCCTGCCCTAACCTAACCCTGACCCTAGCCCTAACCCTGAATCCTAACCTAACCCTAATCCCCAACCCTTCCCTAACCATAATCCCTAATCCTTATCCTAATCCCTTCAAATCGACTGCCGTACCAACAAAAACTGCCGTATCTGTAGACAGTGTGATAAATAAATGGAGAGAGAGCGAGAGAGAGAGATGTTTGGGGAGGAATCGTACAACTTCAAAGCAACAGGAGAACTGCCAGGTGCAGAGACAAACAGAACTAACGCAGTGTGTGCTTCTGTGCCGCTCTTATTGTGCGCGCAGCATGACTTACCAGAGGGTTTAAAAAAAAACAATAAAATAATGCACGCCGCTCAAAAAGGGGGAGCAGAGAGAGAGAGAGAGAGAGAGAGAGAGAGAATTGGAATTTAAGGGGGTATGGCACTTTGTAATTTCATGTCACAACAATTACCGGACTGTGACTGCGCGGTAATAGCTCTTGCGACGCCACCCCTACGGGCGGTACAAATCGCGCAGGGATAGATAGGCGAGCCGAGACGAGTCGGGCCTAAGGCGACTGTGCGTACGTGCCACTGTGCGGCTCGTGGTTACGGCGACCCATCGAACCCTGCCCACTGGGAGCGCACTAGGAGCATAGGCAGGTCCACAATCCCCACGCAGAGGAGCCACTCTTATTAGGAGAGGAAAGAGGACAGAGAAGGAGAAACAGAATGAAAGAGAGGGAGGAAGAGAGAGAGAGAGAGATGATGCAAGGGAAAGCGAGAGAAAAAAAGACTTGTGAAAGATAATGAATATTAGAAAAAAATAATTAAGAAAACTACAGCAATAATAAATGAGAGCGCTTGAGAGCGACAGAGAGAGAAGGGCGAGAGTGCGATTGAGAGCGAGAGAATTACGGTAGAGAGAGTGTGCAAGACAGATGAGCAGAGAGAGATGATTATAAGAAATAAAAAAGGGAAAATAATTAATAAAAAAGCTTTGAAATATGAGAATGAGTGAGTGACAGAGAGACTAAATGAGAAAGCGAGAGGAGATAGATCGAGAGATGATTTTGAAAAAGGACAAATGTATAATTTGCATTGAACCAACAATAAGAGGGTGAGAGAGAGAGAGAGAGAGAGAGAGAGAGCTGGAGAACAGGAGGGAGATGGAGAAAGGGTAGGCATGCTGACAATAATGAATTCAAGGAAAAGGAATTAAGAAATCAATCGGAAAAAGTAACTGAAAGACACTGTCGCTTGAGAATGAGAAGGATTGAGATTTAAGACCCTATTTTATCGGGCCGTTGTTCATGAACAGAAATTACAGAACCTTGAAAAGGACCATCAAGGAATAAGGTCAAACAATCCCCTCTGGCAGACAAAAAGAGAGCCAAGAGAGAGTGAGAGTCAGAGAAAGAAAAGCAGGGGATGACTGAAGAGCGAGAGAGAGAGAGAGAGAGAGAGAGAGAGAGACTGCCTACAGGCTCCAGTGCTCTGGTGGCCTTTCATCATTACAGCTGTCTCACTGCTCACTGGTGGCTTTTTTTGCAAATACGCACTACAACAGTCTGCTAGCCAGCGGTGGAAGTTGAGGATCAGCTTTTCGGAGAAGACAAACCGGTGGGTGAGCAGTCCTGTCGCTAACTGACTGCTGCGGTGATAATTCGCAAGTAAAACAGCGCAGGCAAATGGCTGTCACCAAAGGCGGTCCCACAGGTGTCCGCGAAAACAGAGAGAGAAGCCGAGAGAGAGTGCAAGCCAAACAGGGACAAACAGATGGGGAAGAGAGATAAACAGCATGCAAGAGATAAAGAAAGAAATGGAGAGACAGGGTGAGAGAAGGAGAAACAGAGGGAGAAAGAGAAAGTAAGAGAGGGAGAAATAGGGTGAGAGAAAGAAGCACATGACAGCCAGAGAAGCAGAGGGATGGAGATAGGACCAGACAGAAAGAGAGAGTTAGTGAGAGAGGTGTACCACTATACATTCTGTGATGCATTAATGTGGTCATTGATCTCAACATGAATGCCACTAAACCTGTATTGAAAACAAGGGAAAAAAATAAAAAATATCTCTGTCACTGATGCACTAGGACAGATGTGAACGTCACAAATACGATAGACTTAAGAGAGTTAGTGAGAGGAAGAGGGTGTATGAGAAGGACACAAAACAAGGGAGAGGTGGGGTGGTAGAATTTAAGCACCTAAAAGAGTGATATCAGGTGTTTTCTTTGTGGAGCATGAAAGGGGTCCATTGTCCTTTTCACTGAACACTGTGCAAGCAGAAAAAAACTTCTGACTTTTACCCAGATTGCAAATCCTGCCATCTTTGTATTTCTTGTATTTCTCAGCCTGCTTTTCTCCACCTCAGAGCAGTGGAGAGACAGAGTGAGAGAAAGGAAGAGAGAGATGTATACTGGACCTGAAAAAGTGAGGACGGAGTGCTGCAGACTTAGTTCAGTGCTCAGTAACACGTGGGAATGGGGGAGAGGACAGGTGGGGGGATGGAGCGAAATGTGTCATGTGCACAGCTATCACAGGGATTGGTTGAGAGTTTGATCGATGGGCTGCCCGCAATGGCTCATTTGTCTCTCTTGGTCTGAAAAAGTAATTATGAGCAGCAAACTAAAATCCTTCCGTGATTCCCCCGGGGGATGACTGGGGGAGTGACGGGACTTGTTTTTCCAGGAACTGGGTTGAGAAGAATGTGACACCCCCCCAAAACAAACATACCACAAAATAGTGTCCCTTATACTCACCCTTGAGGAACCCCGGGCTACCTAGACACAATAAGCCCCAAGGGTGTGCAGGAACAACCTGCAGCCTATGTTCCTATTGCAAGCTTTTTTTTTTTTTGGACATAAGAGGATTTTCTCAGTGTTTCTCCCTATTAGCTGTCAGATGTAGGTTAAAAAAAATGGAGGGTATAGTCAGACTATCTACTTACTTTCCCAGGCAGTTTACGTTTTAAAAATGGGTAGTAATCGGCCGGTTAATGACTTTGATTAAGCTGAATCTAGGGCTAGAATCTGTTTGTTTGTCCCCATAAAAAATGAGCTTAATCCGTGTTTTATTTATGTCGGTGAAACCAGTCCAATATACGCTGCTTGTCCAAAAAAAGGTAGCCATTTGGATTTATGTAACCAAATACTCAAGAACCTATGACTGAATCATTATTGCAGTGATGAATAAGTTTCAGCTGGCTATAATTATGTCAATCCTGACTGATTCAGCGTAAATTCTCATTTTTTCCACAAACATGTTCGAAGACATATCTCATGGTCATTGAAAAGTTGTTACTGTGTTTCAAGAGGGCCAAATTATTGGCCAGCATCAAGCAAAAAACACCAAATGAGATTGCTGAAATCAGTAGAATTGGGTCACAAACTGTTCAACAATTTATTAAAACCTGGAAGGATAGCGGTGAAGCGTTGCTTCAGTTGGTCAGGTCTAGGCTCAGCACCATTCTGCAGCAATAAAATGAATTCAGAAGACTACTTGAGTATACCGAATGACCAGTAACCCATTAATGGACTTCTTAATCCTTGAAGACGCAGGCATATTCCAGGATTACAACGCCAAGATTCATCAGGCTCAAATTGTGAAAGAGTGCTCCATCGAGCATAAGGCATCATTTTCACACATGAATTGGCCACCTCAGAGTCCAGACCTTAACCAAGTTCAAGTCTTTGGGATGTGCTGGAGAAGGCTTAGTGGGGCGGATTGACACCCCCATCTTCAATACGATATCTCGGCCAAAGATGATCGCAAATCTGGTCAGAAATAAATGTGGTAACATTGCATAAGATTGTCAAAACAATACCACAATGAATGTGTGCTGTGAACAGTGCTAAAGGTCACCCAACAAAATATTATAGCAAGTGACTTTGTTTTTGAATGTATCTTGGAATGTCCAGTGACCTTTACCTCTCTTTTATTTCTTGAAAGGGAAGCACAGGGACTTCTTGTTTTGAATGTCCGGTAAGAGAAAGCCCCCTGGAGAAGATAAAAGGCATCGAACAGTATCAGCCAATTCCAAATTAGGTCCTTTCTACGTGAAGAGATCATCCCACCACCTGGACGACCTTTACACTGCTCCTTTAATGGACACATCCAGGTGGGCGCCATCATAAGTAACCCCTCCTGAGCCCCCCCCATGATAAACCCCCCAAAACCTCAACAGTCGTCCTAACCCCAGGACCTCCCAACCTCCCTGGGTAAGCTCTCTGCAGTAACCCTTTCATCTGCAACAAGAACAGATCGATGACCATGCCCCTCCACCACGCATGCATACACACAGAGCACCTCGGAACGTGGGCAGGCATATGCCAGGTTGTGCGTCACTCGGTCCAGCGCACAATTTTCTAAAGGCTTGCATTATTTATTCATTCATTCATTCATTCTCGTTCTTATTTATTCATGTGTTTTAACTGTTTCCAGAAATGTTTTTTGTTTGTCACGTCATTGACTTGTGTCATTGCTCATGGGTAAAATATGAAAAATATTGAAATTGGCTGCACAATCATAGCTCCAGTGCAAAATTTTTTTATTATTTATCAAGACATGAATAAAACCAACCTTTCGGCAGGACAACTGCCTTCATTGGGGTTATTTTTTATTCGTTTAATTTTTTGCATCGGAGCTATGAGAGTGCAGCCAATTTCATTATTTTTCATACTTGTTTTCATTGGCTGGCTCCTCATCGCTTCAGGTGTGCATTTCTTTCACTTTGATCGCTCATGTTTACCCAAGTGTAGACTCAGACACAGACACACACATACAAACACGTACACTAACACACACACACGCTCACATACATATGTCCAGAAATATGCACTGACTTATATACAGAATACATGCACACATTGCCTTCGTCCTGCTACAGAGCCTTTCCAACACCTCTCCCACATTTTAAGATGCCAGAGCTGAGGCTTCATGAGAGTTGGCCTCGAGTACAGCCTGACTGAAGAACGGGTTGCTGTCTATGCTTGGCCAGCTCTGTGGGTGACCAGAACACCACCGCCTAAGTCCGGGGGGGTGGAAAAGTGATTTAGCAAAGTCTTGGCAATTGGCTTTACGCCTGTCAAACAGCTGCTTCCGGGCAGCAACCAAAAAAAAAAAAATAATAATAACTTTAAAATTTCTACTTTTTCCCGACTTTCTGCTAATAACAGCCATCAGTTAACCAGCTGCCAAGGAGTCTGTGATTTTGTAGCACTCAGATTCTCGACGGGTTCAATGGGTTCTTCAGTAGTGAGAAATTCATACTTGAATCATAATTTTTTCTTCTCATCTTTAATTAACAGGTCAAATTCTTTCGTACACATTGGGTGTATGTCTGCACTGTATGTTCACTTCAACCAGTGCTGTTCCTGGAAAGCTAAAATCCTTCAGGTTTTTACTCCAGCCGTACAGACCAAAACACCAGATTTGGCTAATCAGCGGCTCATCAAGAGCTTGAACTGGGAAATGAGGTGCCCTTAACTCTGGTTGGTGTGAAAACCGTCAGGATGGTAGCTCTTCAGGAGCAGGGTTGATGACCAATGACACCCATAAGTCTCCCATTAAAGACCCTATGTGGAATTGTAATGTATGATCTCAGCAGCGTGTGAGAGACAGCTTGTGTCCAGAGAGTGGGCATGGCCTTTTTAGAGGAGTTCAGGACCATAAAGTGTTCAATTCAGATTGCCGGTAGAACCAGCGACTGCCCAGAGTTAAATTTCCCCAGTGTCCAGATGGTGCTCAAGAGTTCTCAAGACCGTTATGTGCTCAGTTAAGTCTACAGGCAGTTTCAGAACTGAAATTCCCTGAGAATTCAGATGATGGTTCAAAGTTTACAGCACCATTATATTTTCAGCTCCGGCTGCAGGCAGTTTCAGAACTGAAATTTGTTCAGGTCTAAAAGCCAGAGCCTTCATCAGGGGCAATGGCGGAAGTGTTCCGAGAGAGCAAATCTTCTTTACTTCTTGATTGATTGATTAATACAAGGCAGGCCGGGCAATAGAAGTGTTCAGCTATCCAGGCTTTTAGCCGGTGCAAGTGAAAGTATAATTTTGGCAATTGAGACACACTTTTCAGCTAGGAGGGCTGGCGAGGGGGAGTGAATGTTGTTTTTTTTTTTTGAGAGGGTGGTGGTGGTAGTGAATGCAAAGATGAAGGTTGGTCATTAAGGCGTAGCTCCTAGCTTTGTCAGTGTAATAGAACAGCAATATTCCTCCATAAATCACTACGCTGACATTGCGGGTTAAACGGAATGTTCCAGGGAGGCTGACAGGCTCGGAGCCAGGGCAGAGGAAGCCCTGGTGAGTCTGCCAGTGATTGGGTGGGTGCATGGAGGTGGGTGGGGTCTTGTCCCTCAAACTTCCCGTGTCAGATTCATCATTAAAACTACCATTTGCCATCCCCAAATGTTTTTTGTTTTTTATTCCCGCTCAGCCACATCCATCTCGTTTGAAATATATCTGGAATATCAAATTTAATGCATAAATGATCTTTTTTTGGTTTCCCTTATTTTACTGAATGGTGACACCCCACATAAGAGATCAGGGTGGGTGGCACCTAATGGCACATAATGGATGCCTGTGCAATCTTTGACCTCTCTAAACATTTACATTTGAGGTGTTCATCATCACAATTACTGAATAGTTTTAATTTATGGACCAGAAAATAACCAATTTAGTTTCTGATGCACTGTAAAGAAAGTTGTATTAAGACTAAAGAGCTGGAGGCCAATACAGATGGGTCATGGAGTGAAAATTCTCATGGATTTGCTGAAGTCCAGAAACTGCTGATTGGTTCAGAATTAAATTGCCATTTAGCTAATGCAGGCAAAATGGCCTCCAAATGACCAAAATCAAGCCCTTCTGTAAATAATTACTTTGTTTTTGTCAGGACAGGACCTAAAATGTCAGCTGAATAATAGACCCATAAAATCATTACGACTGTTTTCTTTTTGGTTATTTATGACTTTCATCCCACCCTCGTCCTCCCCCCCAATTTCTTGGGCTGATTCCAATCACTTATTTTATCCTTTCTCGTCTTCTCATTTCATGACTGACTCAGAAATCAATCAACTTCAAGGACGTCCCAACCCATTAAATGCTCCTTGAAGGAGCTGTAGGCCAGTCATCAAAAAGCTCCCAAAGTATTCTTGTGTGACAAAACATGAGCGTGGCAGTACTTTCTCCAGAATGTGTAACATTTTAATAATCTGGCTATGGATCTGCGCCTCTGCTAAATCAGAGATTAAAGGGCATCTAAAGTCGATTCCCATTGTTTTTGTTTATCGGCCAATCAGCGAGTCGCACCTGCGCAAACGAACCGAAATAGAAGGATTATCTACACATGTACACAAAACATTGGTTTATGAATGAAATTGGTCATGTGACAAAGCAAGATGTCAACAAAAGCAAGTGACTTGTTTGTAAACATTGGACGTTCAACGTCCCGTCTGAGAATCGACTTTAGATGCCCTTTAATGTGGCTTCATCTAGTGCTTGAAAGACGCACCCTCCAGCATATGAGTGTATAGGAGCTATGGGCCAGAGCTGTCCAATCCAGTAGGAGATCAATCATTCTGCATGTTTTCATTTTAACCCTAATTACCCCACATGATTCTCGTGACTACCAGCCCGACAATATGTCTAGCTGCTGAATGAGATGTTCTTGATTAGGATTGCCTGTACAATGGCAGATCTCCACGAGTTGAGCAGCCCTGCCCAAGCTGTTCGAAGAGGCCTGCTTAGTTAGGGTTTGTGTAAAGGCCCACTGGATGGTAGCTCTCCAGGAGCAGGGTTTAGGCATTCCTACTCTAGCTGGTAAGTGAGGTGTTTTGTTAGGGTTGGAGTGAAAACCAACAGGACAGTAAAGTAATGTTGGAGAGTCCCGCCCAAGATGGGATCACACTGTATTTATTTATTTATTTATTTTACAGACAGCAGAGGCTAAGTTGCCGTACTCAGAAAACTCCCTATGGGGTCAGTGTTTCGTTTACACTGCAAATAAATGTGTTAATAAATGAAATAATTCTGTTGAAACAAGTCTATTACTTCTAATTCTATTACAAAAAAAAACAAGCAAAAGATCATCAATGAGCCTCAAACCTCATTTAGAGGTTTGCCAAAGGGGATAGACAATTTTGCTTGTGAAACAAAAAGTGAATGAGAACAAGCTACAAGTTTTCCACTCGAGAGAAAGAAATTAATTTAAAGTTCATTTCAACAGTAAGACGCTTGTCAAGAGAGACTTTTTTGCAGCATTTCTCATGGTTAATTTGGGGGAAGTATCGGCTATCAACATTGCAACCATGTGTTTCAGTGCAGGGTTTCCGACAAACAAAGTGTGCATAATTGCTGTCCAAAATGAGTTTATTGCTTTCCATTATTGATTTTTCCCCGACACCAATATTACTACATACACATATGAGTAATTATTAACATTATTGAATGAGAGGCCTCAAATATAAATGTACTTAATGATAATATTATTGATCTCTTTTACGTAGGGCCTCATGAATACGGAATGGTTGAGAATCTCAATTTAGTATTGTTTTATATGCATTCCTTCTCTTCTTTCCAATAGTAAACCTTTAATGCCTGGCAGCCTGAGTTATCACAGATGGCATTGGGCAGCACTGTAAAATTACTGTGAGAGGATTGTGGGTCCTAGTGTTGTGATACCATTTTCATGTGATTCCCATAGACATGCATCTTTGGCTTCTTGGAGACTTTAAATTCGGCCATTTGAAGGTGTATGCTTGTTCTACCTGAGGCGGCAAGTTAGCCTAGTGGTAGGTTGCTTGGCTGGTAACTGAAGAGTTGCTAGTTTAAAGGTCCCCTATTATGTCACCAGGTGCCCAGCCAATTAGTTATTACAAGCCATTTCAAAATCTTCCCCTCTTGATATCACATGGGGAAGTAACCAACCAGAGGCAAGAAGAACTGATCAACCTCAGCCAAGCAGTCAATCAGATTTCATCATTCCGGGTGGGCACTCCCCGTTGTGATGTCGGAAGGGGAGATTTTGAACAGGCTCATAATGGCTAATTAGCTGTGCACCTGGTGGCATATTTGGGGACCATTCAGTCCCTAGTGGGGCTTGAGATTCTGACTTCATGCAAAGGGATGAACTCAGGAAAAGCTCTGTCACTGGATCCTCGAGCAAGGCCCTTAACCCTAAAACACTGATCCAGGGGCTTTGCCCTGTTTCTTTCTGTCCCTCCACACGTGTAACTGCTCTATCTGGATTTTCTCCCTAGTCATCCTTGATAAAGTAAAACATATTCCCAATGGAATATCCCTGGTGAAGTAATGCTTTAAAAGAAACTGTCCAGAGTGTATTCCTGCATGTCACCCATTTGACGCTGGGCTCAGGTCTTCCCAGATAGACATGTCCTAGTTTAACAAGTGGGTATTTTAGGTTACAAACCATTGTATTTTTTGGAAATTTTGTATCGGAAGCTATGTACCTGACAATTGGCACAAAATTAAATTAGGCCTATGGGAGAGTTTATTATCTAGGCAATTGGACCCATGGGTCGCATGTAACTGGGACATGTCTATCTGGGATGACTGTACTGGGTTAGGCTCTAGCGAGAGCTGACCAGGTTAAAAGTGGATGGATGGATAATGGCGGACTGGCTGTCAGTCCCAGAGCCTGTGAAACACATTTGCCCCATATTCCTCCGGCAGCAGAAGGGAGAGGACTCTGTGTTTGCTGTTTGAGACAGATGGAGGAGCTTTACCCAGACAGATGGAGTGCGAGTGTCTCTCCTATTTTTCTCCCTTAGTGCTGGGGCAGGACTCTCAATCCATCCCCTCCCAGCATCACTCCTGTTCCTCCTCTCTCTCTCTCTCTCTCTCTCTCTCTCTCTGAATGCTTTTGTTTCTGTGCCCATTCTGCAATCAAAGAGAAACAGTTTTCATTGTTTTTATGATTGTAATCGACTTAATTTTCTGATTAGTTTTTTGGGTCAGCTTTTTTGCTGTATTGGGAGAGGTTTTCTCCAGAGAAGTTTTCATTTTGGGCTTTCCTTATGTTATAAAAAGAAAAACAGTATATTACCAATGTTATTATTTTTAATATGATCACTAATTATTGTCCTTCATTGTTTTATTATTACCCCGCCCGCAAATGAAGTGAGGGAGGGGTTATGTGTTTGTCTCTGTTTATTTATTTATTTATTTATCTGTGTGTGTGTGTGTCTGTCCGTGGAAAGCCTACAGGCGGCAGTTTTGGCCGGATCGTTTTCATATTTCACGGAGGGGTTGGTAATGGTCCAAGTGAGAACTGATTAGTTTTGGGTGCAGATCCGGATCAAACTGTGGATTCTGGATCACTTTGAAAATTTTGTTAACATTGGGAGATGGGGCAAATTTCCACATTTTCTTTAATAACTCCATCAAAAACATAATGAATCACTTGAACATCAACACACTATAGCCCTCCAGGGAGGGCAACAATCATGAGTAGTTTGGATCTGACAGATAAAAAACCTCTAAAATATCCGCCATATTTGAGGGTTGTGGGCGCGGGTGGGATATGTGGCCTCCGGACACACCCTCTAGTTATTACTATAATTATTTGAAATTCTCATATAGTGTACATCGACAGTTCTTTTGTTCTTGCCTGTTCCGTGTTTGTGCTTATTTAATAAAAAGAATTTTCGAAAGAAAAACAGTTAAATTATTAACTTTTTTTTTTTGGGCCAAGCAAAAATGGCAATGTATTTGAGCAGAAAAAATGCAATAAATCAGAAAACAGACCAAGAGGTAGTACCAATTTTAAAAAAGTTGGTACAATGTAGAGTCAGAGTTGACTTTGCATACTATGAGGGCATGAGTGCTCTTGATAACTTTCAAATGGTCTGGTGTCACCAAGGGGCGATTAGTTCTGTTGTGTGGGGTGAATTATTATTTGCAGATGCTTGGGAGTGACTCCTGATTTTTGCGTTTTTGTTTAAGTCTGTTTTTTCAATTTGTCCCTTCTGTCTTGTTTTATATTTGCTATGACTTGTATTAAAGCAACACTATGTAGTTTTTTCACTCTCAAACTATATTTCCAAGATCATTCTGGTGATACGTCAACTCACAATAGATTGAATGACACCTTTGTCATGGCTCGATCGTACCTGCATCGCCTTCACTGGCACTATGTAACTTAGGGTTTCGGGTAGGAACCCAGGCCCGCCAAGAACTACAAAACTTACTTACTGCTTTACAGCATAAACCACAATCTCCCTCCCCCACGTCTCTCAAGACCAGCGAGCGAATGTAGAATGAAGCAGAGTTGGAAGTGATTGTAATGGCTGAAGCGGCGAGGAAACTGAAGGTGTTGTCCAAGGAGACATTCAAAAGAAAACGAGACAGCGATAAAATAAGAGCCAGGACTAGGGTCAACATTGGACCGGCTTTCACTTGCTGGCGAGTGCTGAAAGAGGAGGAGGGATGTCCGACCGATGGCGACCTGGCGTTGTTACTTTTGGACAAGTAAGTACAAATTGTTACCTTAATCCTTCAAGTGATAAACTGTGCAGACGTGTCTCAGTCAAATGTAAGTTATTTTTTCAAACTTTCAGATTTACCTGCGACGCATAGGCTACAAAGATGATTACCTTTGGAGTAGCATTCCATCACAGTAGGACTAGCAAAAACTAAAACACTAACCTATGTTAGCTAACATATGCTCTCCATTCCCCCCCAGTGTCAGGTTTCGTTCCTGACATTCAAAGTGCATGCAAAAAATTCTGTAAAGGGCCGTCTATGACAACCATAACCATAACGATTTGAGCATCAATACTGATGAACCATATCGTTGTGTAAACATTGATGTTGTGCGTTCCAGCTGTGTCAGAGCCCTTTTTTCTCTGCGATGTCATCTGCCATGCTGAATGAATGCGACGCCCTGTAAATTCTGACGGATTTTGATTGGCGGTCAGTTTTTCTACCGTGCATAAGATCGTTCTGAAAGTGACCGCAACAATGTCATTTGCCATTATCATTGTCATTATAGTTGTAGTGTGGACTTCGCCATCTACATGAGTTAGACCAATTTTTAAGTCTCCCTTACCTGGTCTGAAGACATGGTTGATCGGATCACACGTTACATGTCCTGCTTCAGAAAGTTCGCTGGTGTCCTTGGCTTGTCAACAAATGCACATGTACACAGATTTTAAGACAGTTGTTACAGACAATACTGTTTATGAACTGTAGGGGGACACCGCGAGCGAATCCAGTGAATACTGCATAGTGTTGCTTTAAATGCTCTTACACTTGTTGAATAAAGGGAGTTTTCAAATTCTCTCTCTCTCTCAGGCCATTAGAATCCACAGAAAGCAGAGCACATTTGCTCTCCATTCCTTCCTTCAACCCAAAAAAGAACCAGAAATGAGAGGCAAGAACCCTTCATGGATGTAGGATCCCAATATCCATGATTAGGATGCTCTTTGAACATTGTAACACTGATGAAATAATCATTATTCCCTGCCATGAAGGGGTGCGGGGGATTTAGAATTGTGTTCTGTCCGTCCATCTGTCGGTCATACTTTCAATGGAGACAAGTTTTCTCAAAAACTGTGAGAGATACATGAGTCCAATTTTGTGTGCCTGCTTAACCAGTCACAAACTAGGTTGAGTTCGAAAATCGATGTCACAGCTTTTTTTATTAACGCACTTGTGGCCCTTGGATCAAAACGTCCTACTTTGTGCATAGCGTCTAATAGAGACAAGCTTTCAAGTTCCCTTGCAATTTTTCTTTGTCAGAAAAAGATGCTTGTGGCAGGGGATAGTGATGACAGTGTCGTCTTGTTGCAGTTGGTATTGAGAGCAACAAAGTAATAAAAACTGATGAACGACCCACAAGAACGTCTTTGCTGCGAGCCATTCGGGGGCCCGTATTTGCATTTTTGCCATACGGATCTTTTGGATAGCAAAAACATGATGCAGTGTGTATATTTTCAAATATATACTGTATATGGCATTTTGAGTAGGTTTCTATAGCTCTTGATCAGAGACTGATGTTCTCTCCTGGGGACAAAAATCTTCGGTCCTAGAAGGCTAAGTCATCAATTCTTCACATTAAACAGGGAAATTTGCGGTTTAATGCTGGTTTACTGTACAGTGTGGAATGCAGATGTGATATTTCCCCAAAACTGCGCATAAATGCAGCATATTGATAATGTTAATCACTCCACGTGGCCAATGCTTAGATTCCCCTCCAGTGGCGATTTCTGTACCACAAACTAAAACCCTTTCTGCCTTACGTTTTTTTTTTTTTTTTTTTTACACTTCACCTCAACCCCTAAAACTCTAACTTTTCACTTAAATTTTCCCCAAAGTAGGTTCAAAGTCAGAAAAACCGTTTTTTTTTTTCATATTGCACAACAATTTTACATGCACGTTCTGTATCTTCTGGTTGCAATGCTTCACTGAAGCTACATAACACTTATATTGAGAAAATTATGCAAACCCGGGACGCCATGTTTTTATCGCCACAGCATTAAATATAATGAAAAATATCTTGATCTTTTACATCATGTTACAAACTTTTCCCAGAAATTCAGCAGAACACATTTGGGATCTCCTCTATAATATAAAATAGGATGGAAGTGAAGCTACATTTGACAGACCCATATACTGTATGGGGTTAATCCCACACAATAATTGTGAAATAACAATATTGTAAATACCTCTGAAAAATGTAACCAAAACACAGTAACAGCAAATAAAACTGTGGCCACAAGTCAAAGCTCGGCATTTGAGGCAGACCAACAATTGGTAGGATGGTTGCTCATGGCAGCTGAACTGTATAACTCTAAAAATCTCAGCAAATTTGAATCAATGCATATCTGAACCACACGACCTTTTGACTGTAACATCAGTCAAAGCATTTACTGATGAAGGCATGATAAAACTTTGCCGCCAGATATAAACTGACTTGGTCTGACCTGCCATCTTGGGACAGCTTTTGCGTATTATATTTAGTCTATGACAGCCATATGTTAGCCTCAGTTCGAGGGGTTTAACAGCAACAGCAAAGAGTTTATCCATTGTTACCTCTGACCCTTGTCCTGACCCTAGAATACTTTACACGAGAAAGGTTTTTGCATAGAATGAAAAAAAAAACTGTTGTGATGTGGCCTTTCATTCACACGACAACAGCATTGTTGGGGCCTGAATCCGCAATTTTTAAAAATGTGTTCCAACTAGAATCGTTTGAGATTGCCACTCTTACCATCACTGTTCAGGCAGGCAACATGTAACCCTTTTGAAAACAGTTACAACATTGCCTTACAAAACACATGGCTATTATGTTTTCAGTCCCCACACGGGAACATAACATTATTGGCAGAAAATTGAGATGTGTTTGTGATGTCTTTGAAAGGCTTTGTACACAGGCTCGTGGTGTTCTTCTGTAAAAATTGTACACTGTAGTTGCATGGCAAAAATAGACTCTGACTTGCAGGTCTGACATGCATACAATGCCGTTTTCAATCGTTTTTGCGAATCTGTGTGGACGAGGATTAGTTCGATGTCGCTGTACTGACTTTTTGAGAGTGCAAGGGAAACCTTTTTTGTGTTTTTAGCAAATCAGTTGTTGTGTCTACGTACCCTTTGTTTGGGTCTGATAGCAGATGGCGCGAAGTCACAGGACTCCAGTGTCTTCTAAGCCTGTCTCAGTTGGCTCTGTCCTGGCCAATCTCACGTCTTACCCATTCGGTACTTCAGTATATAGATCTGTGCATGTTTGCGGGTTTGTTTTCTTGGGGATGGGGTTTGGTGAGAGAAGGAGAGAGAGACAGAGAGAGATAATGATTTATGATATTTTTTGCACTGAGAGACGCACACGAAAACTCTTATATTGCAGATTTAGTGAGATGGTGAACACAATGATTGAGGCAGTGAGTATATTCTAATTCTTTCTTGACTTTGTGACTTACAGCAAGAAAATAAACTTTAGGTAACTGCAAGTAATTGGGAGCTCAAACAAAAAAATATTTGCCAGTGAGGCTGTGAGCAGAAGCGCATAAATTGTACGGTGTTTATTCACATTTACTATTGCTTCTTGCTTTTTATTGTGGCCGTATTTCTTTGGTTGAGGATAATGGTCTTAGGGTGCATAGCCTATCAGAAATCATCGGTCCAACCCTCAATCTTCTAACCAGGTAATTTCTGTTTAATTTCATGGGGGAATTTCAAGCCTATCCCAGCATGCTTTGGGTAAGAGGCAGTTCCACAACCTGGACAGATTTTCTATCCACAGCAAACACAAGGCATTCGCAAACACATTCATTCCTACTGGCTATTAAGTTAGCCTAATCTGCATGTGTTTGGACTGCTGGTGAAAATACTGTGTGAACATGGGCAGAACATGCAAGGCCTAAGGATTCAGAGACAAATTTGCTATGCACTGTATTTTGAAGAAAAAATCATTGAGTGATATGTACGTATCTGTATATCTTACAGTCAGATTGTGAAACCAGTCATTTCGTGAGATGACCAAAAATTTTTAGTCACTTCGTGAAATGACAGAAGTTTAACACAAGCCATTTCATGAGATGACTGAAATTTTTAGTCATTTCATTAAATGACTTGTGTCACAATCTGACTGTAACATATACATGTGCAAACTCTGGCATTACATCAGAACAAAAGCAGCTTTAGTCAGGTGAAGAGCATTTTCTTGCTGTAGGCCACAAACTTGAAAAAGCAACGATACAAGAAATTAATCAAAGTGACACTATCGTTAACTCCTGGATAAGCTGTTTGTGAATCTTACCGCCTGTGGTCATGCAAGCAGTAAATTGATTGACTGATTGATTAGTGAGTAATGCTCGAGTCTCATCACAACACTCCTTCCTAAGCTTCACTTATCTAGGAGTAAAAAGGCAGCAAGTCCTTAGTTCCTCACTCCTAAAGTGTCAGAAATCTCTCATTGATATGTTCTATGGCCTGTGGTTCTCAAAGAGGGCTCATAGAGAGATGGGGATTCTTGAAAATCCTGCAGGGGGGGCCTCTGACAGGGCCTCATATGCAGTGACTATTTATGGATTTATTGAAGTATTTCAGAACACAAAACTTTTATTCAATGTATAACCCATGAATGATGGGTCCCCTGGACACTTTAGGAGCCCAGATGAGGGCTCCCCTAATCTGGTAAAACCTAGTAACTCACTTTTTCATGAAACTGAGAAAACTGAAAACAACTTAAGTCCTTCAGGATAAACTCGCTGTAAAAAAAAAAAGAATGGATATTCTCAATGACGACTGTAGGTACTTTATTTGGTGCTTAGTAACTGCAAAAATGGGTCTAACTCAATTTCCACCAAAAAGTGATTTACTAGGTTTTACCAGATTAGGGGAGAGGGTCCCTGGATCAGAAAAGGTTGCAAATCCCTGGTCTTTAGACTGGCCTATGAGTATCGAATACATTTCTACTCTGGCCAATCACAAAAGAAACTGAGACCATGTGACAACAGCTGGTATCATGTGGAAGGCACCACTAGCGTTAAATCAGAGAAGAATCGGGACTCTGAAACAGCTGGAGTCAGAAGGACGGGATGGCACTAGTGCTACTTTTCTTTTGAATAAAATGTTACAGTCTAAAGTATTACTTTGTTTTCCTGGCATATATCAGATTTCCATCAGATGGGTGTACATTACACTGTCAGTACATTACATTACAACTGTTTGTCAGACATTCATATCCAGAGAGAAGAACACTAGCGCTGATCATCAGTTAACTCCTGGGCAGGGCACCGAGCCACTGAAGCCCATTTATTAACAATAATAATAAAATAGCCATTTGCAGCATAAAATAGCAATTTGTAACTGATTTACGGGGCAAAACGCATTCATTTGTGATTCTAAGGCTACCGCCAGTCAATGGCGATTTTATCACAGATTTCAGCTGTTGATCCAAGCCACAAAATTTGATTTCATCCATTGCAGGATAATATGGCAACCCTTTGCTTTTTTCTGGCCTCAGGTCCTGAATGAATGAATAGGCTAATTAGCTAACAAATGTATTAATCTATCTTTTTTCATGCACGAAGCTGTGGTGTGCACACTCGAATAAAAATGCAAATGCACACGGTATTGAAGCGCTTGCATACATGCGGCTTCAGAAGAGCGGCTGGGCGATCACCTTGGTAACACTCCCTGTCGCTCGCCTCATTAGCCTCCGGCGCTCATTAGCAAGCCTGTTTGTTTTCATCCGCCTCCCTTTCTTTCGGCCTTTTGTCTCGGCCGTCCTCCTCTCTGTTGTCAGGACTCGCGAGGCTGTCGACGAGTGATTAGCGGTGGGCGACTGCGAGTTGAAGGCGGCGGGGACAGGAGTCTCACGGGGCGTAGGGAATGCCGCGGAAGGAGAAGGCGAATGGGGTCGCACTTCTGCGTGGGACGGGGGAGGTGGCCAACTTGCATTTCTTTTGTGAGTCCTTGTTCCGAGAGCGGGATGATTCTGCCACATTTCCAGTAATGGGGGCACCAGCAAATGAGCCACAAACCGAGGCGACAGGAATCGCCTAAGTCTCCATTTGCACCATGTGAGGGACCAAGCGGGCAGGCACAAGGAAACGCAGGTTTTAATTTGAAAAATAGGGTGTTTATTTACCCCCAAAAAAAATACAAAAGGATACAACATAATGGAAAGCAAACATTACAAAAACATACTGGGTCCATGAAAGAGGTCAACTAAACAAAACTGACCTTAGGCAACTCACAAAATAACCCAAAGAAAACAGAACATAAACTGACCTTCCTACAACACACACTAGGGGTTTTAAACTGGTTGATCAGATCATTGAAACATAGGGGGGTAGACAGAAACAAACACTAAACAAAGAACATAAGACATAAGGCTAGGTTTAAAGAAAATAATATATTCTACATAATAGTAAATATACAAACTCAATGAACAAATGCTTCTTAACAGTAAATAAATCAAATAAAGAAATCTCTCCCTCCACCCAGGGAGCAGCCACAGTTGGTCCCTTCCAGTTACTCTTTCCATGATTTGGGACAGCTGGGCACACTAACTCCACATTGCCTGGGCCACACCATGAACTAAAAAGTAATACAAAGAGAAGTAAATAGACAGAACAGAACAAAGACTTAAAAAGTAACTGGAATGCAGTGTATAAATAAAGCTGTGAGTATGGTTGATGAAATCAATACTATGTGTCATGTAATTTCTGTGAACTGATGCATGCATGATGGCTATACAAAGTGCATAAACTAATTAGAAACTGAAGGAATCAAAAAGTTGTGGAGAGCAGGCAGTGTGGTGTGGGTATACTTATTGTGGGGGCTGCAGAGCGGCCCTCACACACCAAATCAGGCGTTTGGGCGATTCCTGTGGGGTTGTGTGGACGCATGAGTGTCATCACATGGTCCATTCGAGTGACGTCATGTTGTGAACTTTAACCCCTACACTGTTGCTGAGGTCTGCACTTGCTAGCGATGCTAATTGTAGCTGAAGTAGAAATATTAGCCAGAAATCGTGACTTGAAGAGCAATACAATACCAAGTGACTGCATGTAATTAATGTCTTCATACTCCCTCAGGTAGAGCTGTGCAGCTCTGGAAAGATCAACACACAACGGTAATCAGTCACTCTTCCATCTTCGCAGTCAATGGTAAACAGTGGAATGCTACAATACTACACGGTAAACAAGGTGGTTCTTCCTCGTGGGCATCTTCCGGTCTGATCGTCGGCTCACGTGATTGGTCACCGCAGTGTAAGGTCAGGTTGTGTTTCTCCAAAAGTTGTTTTTTTTTCAACTTTTTCACTGCAGGGCCACTGCATTTTTTTTTTCATCCCCTACAGACAACAGCTCCGCTGCCTAAACGCACTACCCCCTTTCAAATGAATGGCAGGACAGCCGATTTCACAACAACGCCCTTGTGTTCTGAATGTAGCCTATGATTCGTTGAACTCCTTCAAAATGGAATTACGAAGTGACAACATTACGAGGTTCCCTTAGATGCTCACCCCGAGCCATTGTTTCCTTATGTGTGCCTCAGGGTGGGGGTGGAGGTGGCTGTTTCAAGTGCTACTGTATGGTTGTGGGGGGGGCTGGTGGGTGGTGGAGGAGGGAGAGGGCGAAAACAGGCTCCAGGCGCTCTGGTGCAGGAGACTATTCGGTCGGCACAGTGCAACATGTTCATTTATTAGAGTGTTCACGGCTGTCATTCTCTTTCCCAGTCCATCTTTCTCTCCATCTCTCTTTTTGCCCATCTCCCCACCCTTCTGCTCTCCATCTTTTTCTCATTCTCTCTTGCTCTCTTTAAAAATTCAAATTCAAAATGATTAATTGGCATGAAATATTTTGTTGTGTTGCCAAAACCTTAGATAAGCTAAGTACAATGTAAGGTATGGAATATAAACAAACACCTCTGACACCTTTAAACAAAGTTCACATAAATACTACAGACATACACATGTACATACATACATACATACATACATGAACTTGTTTATAGTATGTATACAACATTTACACCTACAGCTCAGTGAAAAAGTATTTGCCCCTTTCTCGATTTCAATAACCTTTGCATGTAATGTTTCAGATCGTCAAACAAATTTGAATGTAAGACAAAGATGACCATTTTAAATATAATATGCAAATTTCAAATGAGGATTTCATTGACTGAAGGGAAAAGACTATCTAACCCCTCCTGGTTGTATGTGGAAAAGTAATTGCCCCCTTGGTCACCAAATCAACCAATTAAACAAATTTAATGAATAATTGGGTTCAGTTTCACTAGAAACACCAAGTCATGTTAACTGCCAGCCCTTTAGAATCGAAACATCTCTAAAATAGAACCTGCCTGTGAAGTAGACAAAAATCAACGAATGATGCTGCTATCTGAAGAAACTCTAGAATAGACAAGAAACTAACCTGTGAACGGCTCAAAAGTAATACAATGAAGGATTTGAAGTGGCCTGATAAAAATCGTAACTTGAATCTGACACTGAGATGCTGTTCATGGCAAGCAGTTCATGCTTGACAACCCCTAAATGTGGCTGAATTAGAACAGTTCTGCAAGAGTGGACAAAGTTTCTCCTCAGCGTTGTAAAAAAAGCATTACCAGTGGCAGTTATTAAAACATTTGATTGCAGTTGTTGCCACCAAGGATGGCTCAGCTAGTTGAGAGTAAAATTACTTTTTCAGATGTGTGATACAGGTTTTGAATAACTCCCTACCTTCAGTAAATCAATTGATACTTTTAAAAGCTGCATTTTGCATTTATGCATATTGTCTTTGTCTTATATTGAAATTAGTTGGATGATCTGGCACATTTAAATATGACAAATAAGCAAAAATCTGAGAAATCGAGAAGGAGGCAAATTATTTTTCACAACACTGAACTTCACTCTCTCTTTCTAACATCCAAAGGAAATACCAAGTAAGTCACATTTTGATAGTTAGGATAAAAACGGGGTACAATTTCCAGCCCCTGCATTAAGACTGGGAATGATACCTTTGAGAGGTTTGGTGATGGAAAACACTTTTAATCAACTGCTCTGAAATACTTTTGAGTGTTATCCAAAATTATGCTACATAACAGGATTTAATGTCACTTTTACTATGTTTTACCATCAGAATTTCTGTACGAATGCTACGATAAAACGTAGTAAGTCACAGTTCTGAGCAGTTACATCTGTCAATTTCACCAGCAATGATGTTGTGCATCTTGTTTTTGGAGGAAATGAATGATGAATAAATTAATAAAGAAAATTAATAGAAATTTAATAATGCTCAAATTGAAACATCAATGAAATAGAACTATCATCATTTTATCAGTTGGAAATATCCAGTCAGTGCCAGGACTGATCGAGTTGTTCCAAGCAGTATCAACCAGTAAAAAACTAAACATATAAATTTCATTTCCAAGACAAGGTCCAAGCTTTGATCATAGATGTAATTAGTGGTCTCATCTCATTATCATAGCAAATCTTACTGGGTTTTACCTTGGGATACTTGACTAAGTTGTGTACTCGCTATGTTTTACCTCTGTGGTTTGATGCACTGGTAGACATTTTGCCAATGAAAACTCTTTATTATGATGCAAATAGACCCAGTAAGTTTGATTTTGACCTTAACTCATTTTCGGCCAAAATGTGACTTACTAGGTATTTCCTTTGGACGGTAGCTTTCCCCCCCATCTCTCTCTCCTCTGTAAACGGGAAAAATCCCTCTGTGTGACAGATCTCCTAGACTCTCATTACACGTCATTCTTTTTCATTCAGTCACACTCTTTTGTTACAGGTGGAGCTTTTTCAGTCTTTATAGGCCTCATGGCACACAAGTCATTTCGGCTTCGGGAGCCCGCGTGCGTGAAATGTCAGAACAGCGGTGAGGGAATGATGCGCTTTCAAACAACCCATAGCACAAATGGTGTAATATCTAGACTCTGCGGAATGACAGAAATCCAACAAATTGCAAATGGCTTATGCTACACACTGTATGTACTACTGAGAAGTTTTCAGCAACAGACCAATACAACGGCTTGCTGTCACTGGAAACAAGAAATCTCCTGCGCTTGTGGATGGTCTTTAATATGATTTTTTGAAATAATTGTCCTTCATATATTGCTCCACAGTGGGACAGCAAATAGTATGGCCGCCATACAGCATTATGGTCATGGCTTTGAATCCGATCTGGGGCCTTTCTCCATGGAGTATACACTTTCGCCCCGTGTTTGCGGACATTCTCTTTGGGTACTCCAGTTTCGTCCCACGATCCAAAGACATGATTGCCAAGCTAATTGGAGACTCTACATTGCTCATAGGTAAGAGTGTGTAGACTGTGTGCCCTGTGACAGGCTGGCAGACTGTCCATGGTGTGTTGTAGCCTCTGACCCAATGGAGACATACACCCAGATTGAGTATAAACTGGTTAGATAATAGATGGAAAGGTGAGTCCTAACATAACAACTAGAGTCGACCATCTGGGTAGAATATGGTATCTTTAGCAATAGCCACCCGGCTGGACCTGCATTCCAGGAACCTGTGTGTACTTATACAAGGTACTTTCACTATGCTAACTTATGCTTACTCACGATCTGTCTCCTTCCGTGACCTTAAAATCGTTCCCCCACCGATTCCAAATCCTTAAACGCACCTTGACAAGAAGAAGAGCGAGGAGAGAAGAGGCTTCTGGTTAGAGTGAGGGAAAACAGGTTTATCCTACGCTCTAAGAAAAAAAGGTTCTTGAAGGGTGCTCGTTGGCACCGAAAAGGTTCGCACTTAGGAATGGTTCCCTTTAGAACCTATAGATGGAGCTGAAACCTATAGGGTGCCCGTCCGCACCCTTGAATAGTCTCTCACTGAACCGCACTACCGATCATTAGTTGACACTTCGGTCAATGTTGAACTTCTTGTATAGCACTTTTTTTTTTTATCGCACAAAATTAGTAGAATGCAACGCTGCCGCATTTTTAAACTTACTTATTCTAATAAGATAAACTGGGACACAAAAATTACAACTGATACAATTAGCGACTTTTCGATCAGACTGCTCCTCGAAAAATACAACAACCAATGGCTGCGCGACACTTGTATGAACGAGGACAATCGACATGGACAATAACTGGCGTTCGTCGTGTTCAAGCTGGCTTTGTTCATCAAGCTATATAGGCTAGTATGCATTACCTCACCTTGTTATGTCACCTTGATTTAGTATTCTATTTACTGTTGCAATACACTCTGGAGGTATTCATATGATTTAAGTACTAATGTGGATTTTTTTTTTTTTGCCATTTCTTCTCATCATCTTTTATGCAGCTGCTTTGATATCTGGTTTATAAACAAGAGCATTTATTTTACATGAAATTCAGATGTCTTATTTTCAATTTGTTCCCAGTGTCAGTATGGAGGAGCCAACAGAGGATGAATGCACATGACAGAAAAAAATAAAATAAAATAAAAAATAAGTATTCATCCATGCAAAACTGGGCAGTAATGTGATTGTCATTGACATGCAGTTGTTTGCCCCTTTTAAGTGTAAAAACAATGATTGATTCATGTGTGGAAGTTCAGGATTATGTGGAGGGTGTGTGTATGCGTGTGTTTGCTTATGTGTGCGAGCACATAGGGGTTTTAACCAGGGTAAGAATCTGTGAGGATGGAAAAAGAACACCCTCTGTGAGGCTGCAAGCGCCTTTTGGGTGCTTAAAAAAAGGTATGGGTGAGAACCTTTAGAGGTGCAGACAAGCACCCATTAGAAAAAGTGCACATGTGCACCCTGTGAAATGGTGATAACAGGAACCTTAAAAGGTGTTTGCTGTCGCCCTCTACGGAGGTGCGCGTGGTCACCCCTAATAAGGGTCCTCATCTGCAACTTTTAGGGTTCTTGCGTTACCCCCTTATAGAGGTGCCTGTGAGCACCTTTTAGGGTTGCCGCCTTCACCCCATGCAAGGGTGCTCAGTAACACCTTTTTGGGGTGCTTTTGTTCAAGAGCATTGTTTAGGGTGCGTGTGTCCACCCCTTTTTAGGGTGCCCGTGAGCTCCTTTAAAGAAGGTGCTCACGAGTACCTTAAAAGGTGCTGCTATTGTAGCAAATATGTGCACCCGTAAAAGGTGCTGAAACAAACCTTTTTTTCTTAGTGTGTACACGGAAGCCTTTTATCTCATGGCTTGATGTTTACATGCCGCACCTCCACGTGACCTCGCTTAATGGCGCGAAGGATTTCTCATTTGGCAGCTTTCGGCTCCTCCTTTCTCACAGCTCTTCCTCACATCTCTCTCTCGGTTCCTCGCTAAGGGGAGCTCAGGCGCAAGGAAGAGACGCAAGTGAGGGATGGTAGGAGACATGTTGTCATAATGAATAGCACCCAAAGAATTTAACACAATGAAGCAGGGCTACTCAATCCTGTTCCTGGAGATCTTACCATTCTCCAGGTTTTCACTCCAACACTGGCAATACACACCTCATTCAACAGGTGGAAATATTGTTGAGAATTAGTAAAGTCAGGTATGCTACATGAGTGAAAACCAATGGGATGGTAGATCCCCAGGATCAGGATTAGGCAGCCCAGCTGTAAAATGTCTGACAACAAATATGTGATTAGAATGCTCTTTACAAGAATAAAGCTGATTATGATTGTTGAAATAACCACTACGAGTAATTGTGAAAATTCAATTATAATCACTGACTTGAATAATCACTGAATTTTATTTTATTTTTTTAAACCCTCCACATCTTAAGGTACTTTGAGAGGCAAAATCAAATATTCCAAATTCAATTGTTTAAAATCCTTGACCGTAACAATTAATGTATTCTCCGTACACCCAAATTACTGCATTTTGTTTGTGTAAGTCTACTGTAGGTCATGGAGTCGCTTGAGCTGCAATGAACTCCATCACCCCTGTAATGTGTTAAGAGTCCCCGTGGGAAAAATTGTTTGTCCCTTATTATGCATGATTTCTATGTAAGCCTGTTGAGACTAGTTGATTTCAGACTGAATGAATATATGTAATAAAAATACTAATGCAGCTGGTTTGGTGATAATTGCCCAATGGCCTACTAATCAGCTGAATTAACCAATAAAAATTAAATTTGTATGCACCAAATGGTATGTTCATAAAGCAATAAAATGATATCTGCTCAGTAGCGGTCCGCGGTAATAAAGCAGAATGAAATATTCTAATGTAGACGTGCGAAGTAAGGCGAATAATTGCTTGAATATTGCTTAAAGCATCCTCGCAATATTTCTGAGGTCCGGACAACACGTTTCGCGACTGCTCTGTCCCGGTTTGACTCCCGCGCGAGGGTAGCGTGTTTCCCCATTCTCGGTTCCTTAGTTAGTATGTATTAAGCTTCTCGACAGCGGCTCATCCATCTAAAAACCGACAGCGGCAGACCTGCGCGCGACAAAGGCAATGCATCTTACGCTGAAACATTCAGGTGTTTTTAACGCTCCTCTGACAAGCGGTTAAAAGAGCGCAACAAAATTAACGTCAGCCCCTTTTCTCGTTTTTTTTTTTCCCACTGTTAAGCGATATTCGCCAATACAGTACCCTGCTTTACAGCAGTTCAGAATTTAGTTGCTAGCATCTTGAATTACCACTGTACCACATAAATTTGATGTGAGCACCGAAGTTGAATCGCGGACACTTATTCACACTTTACTGGTCAAACAGAATTAGAGAGCCATGCAGTGAGTGTTTTACCCTACACAGAACTACAGTAGAGCAAGTGATTATTTGGCGGCTTGTGGGTCAAACAGAAGTGCAGGGGAACAAGTTGGACAGTTTGAACAAAATCATCAAGCTATTACGTCTGGGTGGTTAGTGACAACCAGTCTGGACAGCAAGAGTCTGTTTAAGTTGCAAACCTCAAGACCCATGTCTCTCAACACACTTATGCGCACAAACACACACACACACACACACATTAAACACATTACATGTGCAAACCCACTTAGACTCCCTCACACTCGCCCTCTCTCCCTCCTTTTCGCCCATATCCATTCCTCAATGCCTCGGATCTCATTTCTACCCTAATATCCCGCACTTGGCAGCTGTCGTGAATTATGCATGGTCTTGATGAATTCCTCTGTCATGGTGCGCTGCAAGCGAGGGAGAGCACGAGAGAAAGAGGGAGAGAGGGAGGAATCAGTAAGAAAAGAAAGAAAAATGGAAGTAGGGAGTTTGAAGGATAGAGGAAAGGGGAGGAAAATACATGCAGACGGAGGTGTTACCCAGAGTCAGTGAAGCACTCTACCTCTCCCTCTATTGTTGACTGACTGAGCCACTTATCATCCCTGCAACACAGACCATCTCTACTCCTCTGCAAATCAACTACAGAAACTCAGCTATTCTCCAGTTCCCTCACCTGAAAAACAAGCAACAGTAACACAGACTCCACTATGAACTGCCCAGCCAATGAAAAAGGCTGGAGCACAGACCTTCTCTCTGCCCAACCAAAAAAAAAAAAAAAATCATAAATCAACTACCACAGCACAAACAATCTTAACTGTGCCAACCAGCCATCGCAAGACAATACTCTCTTGAACATGACTTTAAAGATTCTGAAACAATTGCAAAATTCTTTCTATACAAATCCTGAATCTGAAACATAGACACAGCCCTCTCCACATAACCAGATTCAGCCACATGGATGTCATCCTTTCCAGCAGGTGAGTAAAGTCTGGCATGTTTTATCCATTAAAAGTGGCTTATCACCACCCCATCCCACACATGTGAACGCACACAGACACGCACACGCGCAAACACACCGACCTCCAGCTGTCCTGATCTGGTAAAACAGATTTCTTACAGGTTCAGCAGTGCCAGTCTATGTGTCAGTGAGTTCACAGCATCCTTTGACAGGAGCTTTATTATGCATCGCGAACTCTCACACACACACACACACACACACACACACACACAAGAGCAAACACACTGGTGCATGCACAAAAACTCCCATGCATGTGCACACACACACACACACACATGCTAACGTTCACGCACACAGGTTCAAACACACTGATGCATGCACGAAAACTCCCATACACACACATTCACACGGTGGCACAATTTTATTCATGCTTGTACCGACTATCTTGCATACAGTCCAACGCACAAGCACTTAACACTTATCTACATATATTATGTTCAAGAACACACACATACTCTCTCACACACACACACACAGGATTTCTGCATTTCTGCTCCTCTCCAATCGTACTGGCACAAGGCAGATCATCCATCTTTATGACAGGGACATTCCACTCTACTTAAAGATTTGAACCCACTGACATTCTCCTTTACAAACACTTCCTCAAACACTCAGAAAAGAAGACCTAAGAGCAGTGAGCAGCTCGGTATACCATGACAAAAAAACAAACAAATGAAATTGCTCATTGAGGGAGGACATGCCGAAATCTTCAAGGTCAGACATCATGGTGCCATCAATAGGCATGAACTAGATAATGAGGTTAGCTACTAGATGAAGAACTGAATTCTGAACAATTTGGTGCTAGTCAGAAGTCTCTACGATAAATAGAATGGAAGTTAGTAACAAAAATGATTTTCACCTATGCCTTCATTGTGACCTTGACCTTGCAGATAAAGGTCTAATTTTTGGCGTGCAAGTTGACATAAACAATCAATCAAATGTCCATCAATTATATTTATGGAGATATGTCAATGTGAAAGTTTATAACAAGTCCTATCTCTGATATTTGCAAGAACACATTTTTGGTGACCTCGACCTTGACCTTGAGGCTAGAGTCGTCAATTTCAATGGGCCTAAACTAGATGCCAGTGCCAACAATACGAGCTAACTTGGAATGAAATGTGGTCAGTTGTTTTTGCTCGAAATTGCAAACCAATAGACAGACAAACAGACAAAAAAAACTGATCAACAGACATGCAGAAATCTACAAATTTGACACAGCACTCTCAAAAAGACTTATTTCAGATGAAGAAGAGTAGATCTGTTCTGTTGTAATGCTCTCTTACTGGTCTTAGTGCAAAACTGCAAGCTCAGGCATTGTATTTCAGGTACTTTACGACAGATTGAATTGCATTAAATTTATTTGACAGGCGTTTTTATATCCAAAGTGCTGTACAGTGAGTGAATAAGAAATGCTTTAAGACACTTCAAAGAAGCCTTCAGATTTGATCATAACCCTGTTTTTACATGTCATATCTAGGGCTGACTGCAATAAACAGTTATGTCCAGATGTTATATATTGGACATAACTGTTTATTGCAGTCAGCCCTCGATATTATCTTGTTGTTTTGTGACTACCTAAACACTCAAAAAAAAAAAAAAGCAGAAGCCTGATAAGCTGCTCACGCGCAGCGACAAGATTAAGCTTGTTTTGTCAGGGTAGTATATTATAAGCAATTATGGGACTTGGCATCCCCACTTTCTCAACACAGTTTGCTTTGTAATGTGGCCAGCTTTGTGTCACCCTTGTAAGCTGTGACTTTGAGAGAATTTCTGGTTCAGTTGTAATACTTTGTGTAGCCTCCGGGGGCACTGTGGCTATGAATTGCACAGCCCAGTCGTAGTTTGAGGATGTGTGCGTGCACACATGCGTGTGTGTGTGTGTGTGTGTGTGTGTGGGAGGGGGGGGGCAGCGTGGGTGAATCCACTGCAATTGCCCCACCCCCCTCCCCCAGGGTCTTTCGCACTCCCTCAGTCTTCAATTGGGTCTGTTAGTGACATTTCCACATAAAACATGACCCCCGCATGTCTGTATTAATATTTGATCTGGGAGTGGTGACATTTTGAAATATTCATCTGATCTGCGTTCCCTCGCTCAGGGGAAAGAGCAGCATGTGAGCAAAGACTTTCTTAAAGCTCCGCTTTCTCGTTCTCTCTCGACCTCTCTCTTTTCCTCTCTCGTTCTCTCACTCTGTACCCCCAGAACACACGCTCACCGACAATAACACACGCGTGCTCACATCACGCACTCACAAATGCAGAAACACACCTCACACATGTACGCACGTCGCACGCACAAACATACACACTCACAAACGCGCTACCACCTGTGCACTGACGTGTGCCGCTGAAAAAGGGAAGTAATTTCGGGAAATTACACCAATTCGGGGAATAATAGTCAACGAACGCACTCGAGATGTTTTATCAGGACGCTCTGACAATCGGACGCTTCGCCCCGTTAGGACCCCCCCCTTCTTCCTCTCATCCCCCGATCCTCTACTCCTCTCCCACCCACGTTCTCCCTCTCTCCCTCTCTCTCTCTCACCACCCTCTGCACGGACTCGTTTTCCCTCTTAATTAAAGCAGAGGGAGCTGTTAATTGGCAGGCTGATTTCATTAACACTCTTCGCTCTCCTTCTCCAGTTTCACCTCGATCAGGGCGTCCCTGTCTTTTTGGACACATTTGGGACAGCGAAAAAAAGGGCAGGAGAGAGAGGTGGAGAGAAAGCAATCAAGAGAGGTGAACATTTGCACTCCCCCAATTCAGATGACACCTTCAACCCAGGCAAAAATGCTCATAATTTCAGATCTTTACAGCCACTGCCAGCACCGCTGAAAAAGATGATTCTAGATGAGGGCTGAACACTATGATTTGGTAGCACTTTACATGGAGCTTTGACGCAAGGCTAACATAGCATTGGCTAATATATGACATAAGGGCTATCATCGGAGAATATCTCGCAATGAAGATGTCACCCAGACGTCAGTTGAGTCATACTCCTATTGGTAAATGTTGTGACAGATGTTACCGTTGTAGCATTTGCCGATTAATGTCAGTTTTATGACATTTGGCTCAAACTGACTTCTGCTGTTACGTGTCCTGTGACAGTCATGTGCAGTGCGTAACAAATTTATTGGACCACCTGTCATAAAAAATGAGAAAACATGAATATTTAAGAAATTTGTCAAAAACTTGTTGAAAACAAAAAAATATTTTGTTATCTCTTTGACAAATAACAAACTGAAACCACTAAATAGTCCTTATTCGCACATAAAAACCAAAAAAAAAACAACTATATTTTGAATGGCCTCCTTTGGCCTTGATAACAGCTTACATTCTTGCATTCAACCACTAAAACTAATTTTTATGTTCAGGAATGCAAGAAAATAACTATTTGGCATCTTAATCAAAAAATAATTATGTGCTTGACTATTTTTTTCTTCTTTCTTGCAAAACAATAAATTCGAAATTTTGTGGATAACAACAATAATTATATTTTAGCATTAAAAATATAATTTCTGTTAAAGAGCTTGCGCATACCGGTGGATTAACGATTACAGAAACATAAAAATTATTTTGGTAATTACCAACACTGTTAATTTTGGGCAGCTGTGGCATAAACCTTACATTGGGTGGTGGTCTAATAAATTTGTTAAGCACTGTAGATAACAAATGTTATGTCGAGGGATTTGAGTTAAGTGTCACCAGTACTTCCTGGCATCTATAGGATCCATGGAATGCCCTTCAAGTAAGATTTACCCGCTACTGCCCTCCAACGCAGGCAATGGGGTGATACATACCCCACCGTCTCAGAAACAGTCCCAGGTGTTTTTATCTCGCAGTGATTAGTATGTAATCTTGTTCTCTCCCTCAAGTAGAAAATACCAGCTTGTTTCAAGTTACAGTTTGCCAAATCTGTCACTTAATCTTGCCGCATTGGCAGATTTCTTGCCTTGTTGAGCAAAAATGAAATAAGTTTTTAAGCCTAAGGACTAAAATGCTTGTTGAAATTTTGAAATCAACTTAAAGTGCTTTGAAGTGTTTTCTTTTTTTTTTTTTCAGTAGCCCGCCACCGCCCCCTCTTTGGAAGTCAAGTTTATTTATTATTTTTATTAAGCCATAATTATGAATAAAAAAAGGTGAAGCCTGTCCACTGAAGGAAGGGTTTGACAAAGCAATAAACAAAATAAGACAGAACAGCTCAGTATAGATGAATACGGCACCTGAAGGGGAAACAAATGGTACTCAGACTGAAGAACTGGATCGCACTGATACAGACAAACATGAACTGAGCAAAATTTACTGGTATAAGCAGATAATACAGCACTGTGCAAACGTTCCAGGCACATTTCAAGCAATTTTGGAGGGCAAAATATGCTTGCAAAAAATGATTGAATTAAAAGTTTCTAATAACTGAGCAATGTATTATACAGAGCTGTAAACTGATAAAAAACAAAATCAAATCAATATTTGGTTTCGCTACGCTTTGCCAAAAAATTTGGGACACTGTCCTGTATGCTATAGTTTTATAAGATGATTGGCTTTTTAATTGTTCCTGGCAGAGTGGAAAACTTGCCACCGTTCTTCAGCAGACCGACTGTCTCACTTACATCAATCTCTACAAGTCACTGCAGACAGCTATGATGATGTTGTGATCAGGGCTCTGTCAAGACTAAATTATCAGTATCGACTGTTTTTAACGAAATACAAATATTTATTCACGAAACAGTTTTGTAAATTAGCATTTTGAATTTCAAATTAGCTTTTTTTCTCCAGCAACACCAATGTGCAAAACAAAAAGTTAACATCTGAAGGCAGATTCGCATTTTAAAAAAATGCAGGGCGTGCAAGACTTTTGCACAGTCCTGTAGATTACGGGATTAAATGGCACGGACAGGAGCAAAGATAGAGACACTGGCAGACATAGACATGGACAGGATTAAAATGCACAGACATTTTTGACGGACAGAGTTCTGCAGTGTAATCATTTAGCATTGAGGATCTGGCAAGCGTATAGGGATTGTGGTGGGGTGATTGGAGGGGGCTGGCCAATGGGTACAAAAGCCAATCATCTGCATGCGCTGACGCTGACTGATCACCGGAGGGATGGGATAGACAGCATTTAACTCTGCACACCTGTCAGATCACGTTCTCATTGCCCAGCTACAGTCCAGCAGTGGGAAACATGGATTTTATTTTGGGGAGGCGTTGTTAAATCAAAGAATAAAAGAAGAGAAAATGGCGCGGAGAAAAAGAAAGAGATGAAGTAGGGGAAGAGAGAGGGATTGCGAGAGAGAGGGAGAGAGAAGGAGACATGATGAGAGGAGGAATGGCAGATGTGTGGTGGTAGACCCCCCAGTACCCAGATTACCAGCATTTCAATTTCCTCCCACTAATAGAGTAAGCAGACACCCTGACAGCACCGCCTGCCCATTGCTGCCCTGCTGTTCTCTCCGTCACACCGGAATGCACACAAACACACACACACACACACACACACACACATACACAAACACGTGCACACACACACACACACACACACACACACATGCATGCATTCACCCTGACATGCATCATCACGCCCACACACAGCCATGACATACACACTCATAGCTACATCCACAAACACACATGCACACACACACACACACACACAAAAACAAGCGCACACACACACACACACACACACACACACACATGCATTCACCCTGACATGCATCATCACGCCCACACACAGCTATGACATACACACTCATAGCTACATCCACAAACACACATGCACACACAACCTTCACATGCACGCTCACACGCATGATCATGCAAAAAAAACACATAAGCACTGAGACACACGTGCACACAAGCACTATATGACCAAAAGTATCTAGAAACTTTGTTCGTGACTGTTTGCCATGGTTTGGGTGAGGCTTCTCAGTGCTCTCTGTCGCACACACACACACACACACACACACATACATTAATATATGTGCACACTTGCCACACAGTCACACACATACACAAACATAAGCACTTATCCATACACATTTATAATCTAAAAACACACGGCTAAACATACACAAAGACTCTAACACACTAGTACAAACTCTCTATTCTCTCTCTCTCTCTCTCTCTCTCACACTCACACACACACACACACACACACACACACACACACACACTCACTCACACACATACACAAACATAAGCACTTATCCATACACATTTATAATCTAAAAACACACAGCTAAACATACACAAAGACTCTAACACACTAAGTACAAACTCTCTATTCTCTCTCTCTCTCTCTCTCACACACACACACACACACACACACACACACACACACACACACACACACACACACACACACACTCACACACATACACCTATTACAAAAATTATTGAGTGAACCTATATATTCATCGCTTAATGCCCACAGCTCTGAAGGTTGGAAACCTCAAAAGAAATTCAAAAACAATGTAGAGGCATTTATTCATGGATTTTTCCTCTCCCGTAATTTAAAACCAATGTGTGTTCAGCAGCGCTCGCTGAGAAATATAAATCACTTTGTATAAATAATAAAGATGGATGAAAATCAATGGAATTCTTCAAAAAATGAAGAAATGTGCAGAGGGATTCATAAAAAAAACACATAAATATAATGCATTTTCAATATTATTATTCTCTCACTGAAAGTGGCCAAGAAAATTACAGCACTAATCCAGGAAGAAAAGGAATGGGATGCTTTTCTGCCATCAGAGCACATTACATTCCACTCAGGCATGGGTTCAAGGAGTTTACACCTCAGATGCAAATACTTTTCTGTGCTCTATTGATCTTTCCTGGTTCATTGGTTGGGGTTTACACTTCTGAGCTTATTTAATAAAGCTCAGCAGTGAGGTTTCAGGGGTAAAAATCCCATTAATATTCTGAACTAAGGATTTCAATAACTAGCTCTAATGTTTTAACCATCCAAGGTACACAAACACAAGTTATGAGACTCCGAATGGATGGTGTATGTTCCTATTGAGGCCACACATTTGCATGATATCAACACTGTTTTCAGAAAAACGTTTTACTTCTGATGTCATGGAGAAGTACTACACTACCTACAATCAAAAAGTGTAGCGATGATGTCTTTGATTGGTGGAGCTCGCTATTACCATGGAAATGTTACCACACCCACGAATGTTATGCTAGCTAGTACGATCCCGCTGCCATGAAACTCCACCTTCGTTCACATTAACGTTATGCTTACCTCAGAGCAAACATGAATTTTCTCTCTGACAGGCTGCAGTTTTGAATGAATGTCCAAAGTGATACTCACTTCACATCAGGTCATGTACTGGAGTGTAGTGTCTGTGAGGGCCACTTTAATAACAGGCATTGGACAATAAATATACAATAACTACAATAACGTCACCAGCTAGCTAGCGTTAGCCACTAAGGTTCCTAAGAAGATGCGTGTCTTATGCAGTAGTGATAGACTCATATAGTACTAACATAGTGTTAGCTACAAGAATGTACATGGAACACCACATTAATTTAAAACAAGTGACGTTATTACAACCCCAATTCCGAAATAGTTGGGACGAAGTGTAAATTGTGAATAAAATCAAAATGCAATGACTTTCAGATCACATGAGCCAATATGTTATTTACAATAGAACATAGATAACATTTCAAATGTTGAAATATTTTACATTTTTATCCACAAAATGAGCTTATTTCAAATTTTCTGGCTGAAACAGGTCTCAATAAATTTGGGACACTGGCAAAAAGGGCCGAAAAAGCAATTAATATATAAGAGAATCAGCTGAAAGAACATTTGGCAAGTAATTACGTTAACTGGGACAAGACCAAAGACCTTTCCTGGATGCCCGTGATCTTCAAGCCCTCAGACCCCACTGCATCACTCACCATCATGATTCTGTCATTGACATTACCAAATGGGCCCAAGAATACTTCAAGAAACCACTGTCTGTAAACACAGTCCACCGAGCCATCCACAGCTGCCACCTAAAACTCTATCATGCAAAAAGGAAGCCATTGTTGAGAATGATCCAGAAGCGCCGCCGTGTTCTGTGGGCCAAGGCTCATTTAAAATGGACTGTAGCAAAGTGGCGAAGTGTTCTGTGGTCAGACAAGTCCAAATTTGACATTATTGTTGGAAATCATGGGTGTCGTGTCATCCGGGCTAAAGAGGAGAAAGACCACCCCTCCTGTTATCAGCATTCAGTTCAAAAGCCAGCATCTCTGACGGTATGGGGATGCATTAGTGCATGTGGTGTGGGACACTTGCATGTTTTAAAAAGCACCATGAATGCTGAAAGATATATAAAGGTTTTAGAGCAACATATGCTCCCCTCCAGACGACATCTATTCCAGGGAAGGCTTGTGTATTTCAGCAGGACAATGCAAAACCACATACTGCAGCTATTACAACAGCATGGCTTCGTAGTAGAAGAGTCCGTGTGCTGAACTGGCCTGCCTGCAGTCCCGATCTTTCACCAATTGAGAACATTTGGCGCATAATTAAACGAAAAGTCTGTCAAAGGAGACCCAAAACTCTCCAGCAGGTGGAAGCCTGTATTAAACAAGAGTGGGATCAAATTCCAATGTCTAAACTCAAGAAACTTGTCTCCTCAATGCCCAGACGCCTCCACTCTGTGTTAAAAAGAAGAGGGGATGCTACACCATGGTAAACAGGCCCCTGTCCCAACTTTTTTGAGACCTGTAGCAGCCATCAAATTTGAAATGAGCACATTTTATGGATAAAATTGTAAAATTTCTCAGTTTCAACATTTGCTATGTTATCTCTGTTCCATTGTGAATAAAATACTGGCTGGTGTGATTTGAAAGTCATTTTGTTTTGATTTTATTCACAATTTACACTTTGTCCCAACTATTTCAGAATTGGGGATGTATAATTATATAACGTTATCTGACTTGCCGGTTCTTTGCCCACAGATGCGTGGGGAATCGGTGGAAGTGCCATTGATGGATGCTCGAGTGGAGATCGCAGTCTGGAACAAAGCACTGCCTCCTACCTACGACAACACTGCAATACCCTCTATGAACCACACCAATGAGTTAAAAGATTAAAACCACTCACAGATGCAGCAAAAAATATTGATTATCTCATAACAACAGCACGTGTCAAGGTCTGCAGACTGATCTTAGAAGGTAAGCGCACAGTCAATACTCGTATTCAACATGTTGGATGTGGGAGATATGGGAACTGGACGACTTTGACAAGGGCCAAATCGTTATGGCCTAACGAGAGGGTTCTGACCTCTGGGGTGCTCCCTATCAACTGATATGAGTACCAACTGACAGTGGTCCAAGGAGGGGCAAACCATGAACCGGCGACAGGATTTTGGGCGCCCAAGGCACATTGATGCATGAAGACTATGAAGGCTATCAAAGCTGGTCCAAGCCGACAGTTTCCAATCTTTCAAGTGTTAGGAATCCCAAATGCATTTCTTTTGCCACCCGTATTTATGTCCAAAATAAACAAGGCTTTCGGGAATTAATGATTCAACTTCCTGAAAATGCAGATGGTTCAGATCTACTTCACCCTAGGTTACCTGATGCTGACCTGGCTTCAATCAGCTTTAAGGGGTCGAAAATGAGCTGATCATTTGAATCACCTGTGCTGGGGCATTGAGAAGTCTAAAGCATGCAGGACAAGTGTTACTCCAGGAGAGGCTTGAAAAGCACTGATCTGGAACATTGACTGAAATTGAGCGACCGCTGATCTGGGTTTTACTTTGAGCAGCTATCTGGCAAAGTTAGAGATCCTGCTTTGTGAAACAGGCCCATTCCCAAACTGTTGCTCTAAACAGGAAACCCCATGGCGAGGCATCCGAATTACCGATAAAAATCAGAAAACACGATAAAGCTACATATATTCTGTATTATTCACAGCAAGGCAGTAAAGCAGATGGAACTCATTCCACAGAGAATTTTCTGGAGTGAAAATCAGTGTAACGTAACACAGGGAAGTTCATCCTTGAGTTATATGAGAAACAACACCAAAGCTAGACCCGAGCTGATTACCGCTATTCCCAGGTTAGCGCACTGCTTGCACATGTAAATACTGCAAACTAGTGAAATGTGAATGAGCAGTAATCTACAAAAGTGACACAGGAGCGAATAAACTTATACTCCACCCCAGTTGTGGGTGAATTACTGGGCGTTATGACTTGAAAAGTGAGCGGGTGCTTTAGCATGACCAGATGCAATGCCCACATCTGTGCTAACATCCGTCTGAAACGCAAGGTCACGTGGACCTGGGGCTCAAAACGTAAGATGTTGAAAACGTGCCCTTGATTGCATTGATCCGTCCAGGTTGGAGCGGTGGTTCTTTAATGTGTGTTTGTGAGCTCCGTGGGGATGGTGGGGGGGTCTGTGATTAGTGTTGTACAGATTGTATGTGGGGGAGGGGGGGGGGTTAATCAAGCATGTTCCTTTAAATAATAAATTAATTTCTATTGGTTATATTTTGAATCGAAGTGACCGCCCTTGCCAACCTACCTGACTGCTGAGGCTGTGTTTGTGTGTGTGCTCGCATCAGTACGTGTGCGCAGATATGAGAGCTTGTGTTTCCATATACGGATGTGTGTGTGTGTGTGTGTGTGTGTGTGTATGGGTATGTGTGTCTGTCTCAGTCTGTTTTTGTACATTTATATAGATAGCTGTGTGTGTGCATGTGTTTGCTTTTACGTGTGTTTATTAGCTCGAATGTCTCTGTGCGTGCAAGTTTGCACGTGCTTGGATGTCTGTGTGTTCGTGCATTTGTGTTCATGTTTGTATTTGGATAGAGATGTCTGTGCGAGTGCATGTATTTATGTGTTTATATGCTCGTATGTGTATATTGGTGTTTGAGCATACATACATTCATTACATTCATACATTTGCGCATGGGGATCCTTGTGAATGTAATGGGGGGGAGCTGACGGCGAGGAGGGTTTTGGGGGTATAGAGAATTTGGGGGTACAGGGGTGTGACAGATTTGAGGGTTTGAGGTAGCAGAAGCTGCTGAACAGTTACAGAGACAACAGAAACCATCCCTTGAAATGGATGATAATTGACCCGTTTTCAATCTTTGTTCTTGATTAACACGTTTACCAAAAAAATGAATAACCTTTGGCAGTTAAACACACAGCTTCCTTTTTAGTAGTATGTTAAAGCGAGTAAATAATAAATTCAATTAAAATGTTTTATTCACTTGCCTTAATAGGCTACCCCTCACGAAAGAAAGCTACACTGGATTTTCCGCATTAGCTTTTGTCCTATCCTGCAAAGCAGGCCATCAAAGCTACCCATCCTGACTGTTTAAATGAAAACAAAGATTGAAATTGCACATTTTTGCATTCAAATGATGCATTTTATTTCTCGGCTTAATGAAAAGAACTGACTACATCTGAGAGAGGTCAATGCTATGGTAACGGAGTTTAAGCATCTTTAATCAAGGAAAATGACTGAAAACTGATCAAGACTAATTATCACTTTAAAAGCATTTTTTACACCCTCCCTGCTTACTTTCCATTGACCGCCACAGGTGTGGGGATTTGGAAATATTTGAATTTGGGGGTGCGGGGGGGATTTGGTGGTGTTGGCATCAATGTGGCTGTGTTAGGATTTAGGAGTGTGGAGAATTGAGGGCGTGAAGATTTGGAGCCTTGTGGAGGATTTATAGTGTGCACCAGTTTGTGGGTTTAGATATCGAGTTTCTGGGCAATTTGGCTTGTGGATAGTTTTATTTTGGGAGTTTAGGCAATTTTTTCAGATGTGAGAGATTTGGTGGCATGGGGATTTGGGGTTGTGGGCCATTTGGGGATGTGGATGACTTGGGATTGTGGGGACGTGGGGGTATAGGAGCATGGACATGCAGGGGATTTTGAGGTGTAGAGCATTTGGCAGTGTGGGGGGATTGGAGGTGTGGAGGATTTGGTGGTGTGCGGGCTTTGGGGCTGTGAGGTATTTGGGAATAGGGGATATTAGGGGGTGAGGGGGAGTTGGGAGTTTGGCGTGTGGGGTAATGGGGGTGTGGGGGAATTTGGGCGTGTTGGAGATAATGATGTTTGGGGGAGTTGGAGATTCGGACGTTTGGGGGAGTTGGAGATTCAGTCATTTGGGGGAGTTGGAGATATGAAAATGCGGGTGATTTTGGGGCATCGGGGAACACTGGGTGCCCCTCCCTCCTGGGAGAGCAGCATCTGATTTTCAGAGGCGTTCGAAACACACCAAATGAGCCCCGTCGTCTGCATTCATAATTAATGCAGCCTGTCAGTCACTGAGCTACTGCGAGGGGCGGGTCCTGAAGAGCGAGGTCCTGGGGGGCCCCATCAGCATCTTCCTCATCTCTACATCCTCATCTTCCTCTTCCCACCTCCCTTATCCTATTTCCCTATCATTTCCTTTATATATGACTTCTGTTCTTCTGTCCCTGGTCTTTCACACATCCACAAAAACACTCTCTCTCTCTCCCCCCTCCTTGCTCTCTCCTTTCATAGCTCCTCTGCATGGTTGCTCTCTTTTCTCTCCATCTCTTCGTCACGACTCCAATCAACTTCTGTTTCTCACCCCCCCTCTTTCTCCTTTCTCAAGGTGAGGCAAGGTGTACCTCCTCTCCCATGTTCTCATCCTAATTGACTCCTCCCCCTATCTGTCCACCCCTCCCTCCCCCTGTCCCTCCCCCTCTTCTTCTTCTCCTTTACCTGTTTCTATGCCAGCTCTCTCCTTCCAGCAATCTACCTCTCTCAGCTCAACCGACCACTTTTATTCCTCCACACTCTTCCTCCCTCTCTTTCTGTCCCCCCATTCTCACTCTCTCCCCCCTCTCTCTTCCCCTATCTCCCCCCCTTCTCTCTCTCTCTCTCTCTCTCTCTCTCTCTCTCTCAGCTCGGCTGGCCAGCTGTGCTGTTTAATTAAGTAAAGAGGAAAGTCATTAAGCAGGAAAAAAAGGACGGGCTGTGTGATCCATCCAGAGTAAGATGAGCACTGCAGTCAGATTACCCGACCACCCCTGCTCCCCATCACACACCCCACAGACCCACCCACACTCCCCCTCCCACCTCTACAGGGACTGCCCAAAGGACAGGGGTGTCCCATCTTCTCTAGGACAGGCTAACGTGAGAGCGGCTTTTGGTTTTAGCCAGCACCACAACGCCTGATTCCAATCAGCTATGCTTTGATAGAGGAGCTTGAACAGTTAGTCGTCTGAATGAGGTGAAATCGAAAAATCAAGAAATAATTAAAAATTATCCCACATCAGTGTCAGAATTTTTGTTTTCCTGAGAAAAAAGGTAATAGAAATGTTTTAAGTCTAAATACTAGGTTAAAATTAATAGTAAGATTTTTTTTCTTTGCGGTGTTGGAGAACCCATTTTAGCTTGTAATGAAATAGTCAGTAGTTGGTTCGAAATGTGTCAACACATGGATATGCACACGTGGAAACACACCCGAGCACACTCACAGACGTACACATACACACGAAGATGCATACGCTCACAAAAACACACACAGACTGCCTGTGGGAGTGCAGTGATGGATAGACTGACACGGCAAAAGAAGATGAATGGTATCCGTGCACATGTTGCATTGATAAGGGCTGCCCTCTGGGCTTTAGGGGAGTCGACAGTGACCTAATGACTGCCCACACTACAGCTGAGACTGCCGCGGCTTAATCAGCCTTTTACTGAGCTGACAGCGCCAATACGCCTGACAAACACGGGGGGGGTGACCACCGACAGCACCACTGTACATGTACACACCAATCAGCCACAACATTTAAGTCGAGCTGAAATGAAAAATGCCTTTTTAACCCTTTTAGATCACATCCCCTGTCATATTGTGTGTCTATTTAACCATAAATGACAAAAAAAATTACAAAAATCAGTTTCTTTGTATTCTTATATCAAAATCCAATCATGTTTTCTTCATGTAAAACAAAATATGCCTTGTGCTTACATAAGCTAGTACCAACCAATTTCAACCAATAATATCACGACATCCACCCGTCAATCAATCTTAAACTTTTAGCGGCACAGAGCTAAGATTCATTTGTTAGCTAGCTAGCATGGTACGTCGGTGCGTCTTTGGGTGTTCGCCACCTCAAACTTTGTTTTGTTTCCCCAAAATACCGCGGCTACGGACCCGCTGGCTAGAATTTGTTCACTTTGTGGAAAGTGGTATCTGTGACAGCTCCAAATTATGCGAAACGCATTTTACAGTGGACTGCTTCATCAACTACATGGAGCATAGGATGGGTTTCGCCTCTCTCTCCCTGACGGATACAGCTGTCCCGTCGGTGTACACCCACTTTTCAACGGTCAAATCAAATTCCGCCCAACGTTATGTCCTGCCTGTCTATGCTGTTTCACTTGGAAATATGTCACGATACGGAAGTTAGATACTCTCGAAATGCCGTTTCAGCTCGACTTTAAAACCACCTGCTCAATACTGTTTAGGTCCCCCTCGTACTGCCAAAACAGCCTTGTCAAACAGATGTCCGCTTGAATTCCCACACCCAGGGTTTCCCAGTAGATTATTTCCCAAAGCATCACACTCCCTCCACCGGCTTGTTTTCTTCCCACAGTGCATCCTGGTGCTGTCTCTTCCGCAGGTAAATAATGCACACATACCTGGCTGGTGCACATGATGTAACTGAAAACAGGACTTGTTGGACCAGGTGACCTTCTCCAACTGCTCAAAGATCCAGTTTCGACACTCAGAAGCCCATTGTCGGCACTTTCGGTGGTGGACTGGAAGTTTGACTGGGGTTTTAACAAGATAATCCACATTATATGCTTCATCTGTGAGCGGTTGTAATGTTGTGGCTCATCAGTGTATACACACATACAATATACAAGCAAATATACACACACAGACTGTATGTACACACACAGTATACCGCATGAACGGGCACATATACAGTATATGTATGACCGAACAGTACATGTACGCACATGCAGTCCTACAGCCTCAGAATTATTGTAGCCCTCGATGATAATGAAATAGAAAGGCAGCAGCACATACGTAAATAAACAAATGACCACATACACAGAGGGGAGCAGCATACTCGAGCCGTCACATCAATACACGCATCAAACACACTCTCTCACAAAGACAAACACGCACGCTGGCACACTCAGAAATGTAATTATTACACCATACACTGTACCTTTCGGCATCTCTCCTTCATGCACGCACCTAAAGAATCCTAAATAGCAACACAGGGTTGCCTGTAGCTACACAGGAGTACCCACAATGCACTGCCTGTGTCTTATCAGGATCTCCAGGGCAATGTCTCTCATAACCACTCATTTTACCTGTTTATGATGCACTCTTGCCATTGCATCACCAAGGGCTCGTCTGATAAATAAAGCAGGTGTTACAGAGCACTGGGTGGCATCACAATAAGTCTTCTGCCAGGGGCCGACCTGACACTACAGTCGCATCAAACACTGCGTCACAATTCCGTAAAATCGCCAGCACTCAAAGATGAATTGTGTGCTTCAAGGAAGGAATTTCATCAATCTCAACGATCCCATCCTTTAATGTCCCACATGCTGCTGTTCTGCTGCCGACTTAAGCGTTTGTTGATATTTTTTTTTAAATCGCTGAAAAGGAAAAGTTGCACAATATCACTGCATCATATTTATCAGTGACTTTCTGTATCTGTTTATTTCCTGCAGGACTCTGGAGCCCGTTTCGTGGAGTTTTACCATCTCGCCGATTTTTATTACAACTCTTTCAAACATGCCCTCCCCTGTTCAATAGCAAGAGATCTACCTAAGCTGCTATTTTGTGGAAACATGTGACCTAAATCTGGGCTGAAATGAAAACCTTCAGAACAGGGGATCTCAAGGAGCAGGGTTTGACCGCAGTGAACCTCATGATTTACAGTGAGTCCCGTAAATGCCACCATGGTAGCCGGTCTGTACTATAGCATCCCTCACCACTTTAATTATCATAAAATCCATGCATCAGCGCATTATTACAGAGACTGTATTTTGAATTCCATCCAACCTCATTTCCAAAAAAGCTGGGATGCTGTGTACAATGTAAATTTAAACAGAATGCGATGATTTTCGAACTCATTAAAACTTTGCATTTAATTGAAAATGGAACAAAAACAACGTATCAGATGTTGAAACAGAGATATTTAATTAAAAATATATACCTGCTCAATTTGAATTTGTTGCCAGAAATACGTTTCAAAAAAGTTGGGATGGGGGCAGCAAAAGACTGCAAATTTTGAATGATGCTAAAAAAAATACACCTGATGGGATATCTCACAGATATTCAGGCCCTCAGGTGGCAACGTATTAAAAACAGACAGAATTTGGTGTTGGAAATTATTGCATGGGCACAGGGACCCTTCTAAAAACCACTGTCAATGAACACAGTTCGTTGATGCATCCAAAAATGCAAGTTAAAATTCTACCTTGTAAAGCTAAAGCCATATATAAGCAAGATCGCAAAACGCCACTTTCTGTGGGCCCAAGCTCATTTAAGATCGACTGAGGCAAAGTGGAAACCTGTCCTGTGGTCTGCCCAATCAAAATGTGAACTTTTTTTTTTTTCTTAAGTCATGGATGCTGCATTCCCCAGGCTTAAGAGGAGAGGGACCATCTGGCTTGTTATCAGCGCAGGAGTTCGAAAGCCAGCATCCATGATAGTACGGGGGTCGATTACTGCACATGGCATGGGTAACTTGCACATCTGTGAAGCCGCCATTAATGTTGAATGACAGGTTTATGACCAACATATGCTGCTATGCAGATGTTTTTTTCAGGGTAGGCCCTGCCTATTTCAGCAAGACAATGCCAAAAAAACTACACTCTGTATGTATTACAACAATATGGCTCCGTAGTAAAAGAGCCTGGACACTAAACTGACCTGCCTAAAGAGCACTGTAAAATTCGGAAAGTGTAGTATGTTTTGTTTTAGTCACATACTGTATCCTACTTGATACCTTTGGCTGTGATCAGAATCGAGTAGTAAGTAGTAGGCGATTCCAAGCACAGCCAAAGATATAGATGGGGGGCGTAAAAAAAGGTAACAGCCTGGCCACAAAACTCATGCATTTGCCATTTCAATATTGTAAGTATGGGACGCTGTCATGACACTGTTGCTGAGGTTGAGAGCCTTGACGGTAATTGAGCACCGGTGCCTTAGTGCTTGGAAACGGCCTGATTTCGCTCATTGATCAGGCAGCACTGTCCGAGCCAAAAGCTGGCCTCCTGCCCAGCCCCCTGTCAGATGCCCTGATCTGAGGCTAACGGAGGCTACGCACTTACAGTGCCATACATGCTAGCCATGCTAACTATGGCTATCGCTCGTGCACAGGAGCGAATAGACTCGTAACTCATATGGGTACGTGTTGCATTACACAAAATGAAGGCTGCGGTGCTAAAAGTGCTTAGTCACCAAATGTCCATTTTTGGAGAAGCAATGCAGTGGACTTACAGTACGTAACTGTAAAAGACGTTTTCCTGTCCTTAGCTCACGACGTGTGAAAATGTGACTTTAGTACTTTTAGCACTAGGCTCTTCAAATATAGACACACACTTGTGTGTTCACTCATACAAGCCCACACACACTCATATACACATTCACACATATGCTCATATACGTGCTTAGAGACGCATACGTGTAGGTACTTATACAGGAGATGTTCCTTCATTGGGTACTTCGATGATGGGGACGCACAGAGCTGGCTAACGCGTTGTGCCAAAATCTCCCATATGAGTCCAGATGGTTTGTGATCTGGAGATTGAGAAGGAAGTGGCATGTGCTTAGGGTCATTTTCATACTTATGAAGCCATTCAGTGACCCCATATGCCTTATGGGGCTTTATTGTCATCCTGGAAGAGACCACTCCTGTCATGGTAGGAATGCTTCATCATAGGATATAAAGACGATCACACAGAGTAACTGCATCGATTTGCAGTGACCCCGTGGTCTTTAAGGGGATGAGTAGACCTAAAACATGCCAGGAAAATGACCAGAAGCATCTTTAATTTTTATGCTTGTCCACACATTTATTCAGGTTTTTCTCTTTTAATTTGTCTCTCGTCTGTATATACACACTCAAACACTCACAAAGAAAATAGTCATTTAATTCACATGAATACATAACCAAATGAACATATATACACACGCAACTCATGTACACGCAAATAAAATTTTAACTCAAAAGAAGTTGCGTATAAATAGACCCAAACACACGCGAACTGACATCAACAAACAATTTCACACATAAGTGCTCTTGCACATACACAGTCACGCGAACATATGCTGCAGCATCTACAGACACACAAACAAGTGCAGCACCCATCTTTACAAATTTGACTGCACAGATCCTGCGAAATCTAAAAGACCGGGTTCCCTCTCTTTTATTCTCTCTCTCTCCCTTCATCCCCTCTTTTCAGTCTTTTAAATTATCCTTCCTGTCGGTCACCCTTTACTGCTCCTACAGGTACAGGTATAATATCACTCCTTCCCCCTCTTTCTCTCTCTCTCTCTCTTCTCTCTCTCTCTCTTTACTGTAGCTATCTTATGGCCATCTGCCAAAGCTTACACTGGCTTTCCTCTCTTCTTTTCTTCCTGGTTTTATCTCATTTTTCCGGCACATTCTCTTTACCTCTCCCTCCCTCATTTCCCCTCAGTCACACATCCAGACCCCCCCTCCCCCTTCCCATCGCTCTATCCTTCCTCTTTCTATTCCTCTGTTGCTCAGTCCCTCTTCTAACTCAAACATTCAGCATCCCTCTCTCCCTCTCTCCCACGTTCAGTCCCCTTACCTTACATCAGTTCACCCCCCTCCAGTGCTTCTCTCTTTCTCCCTCCCTCTCTCTCTCTCTTCCTCTCTCAAGCACTCATTTGCCCTCTCTGCTTCTCTCTCACACACAATCGCTGCATTACCCTCTCTCTCTCTCTCTCTCTCCACCTCACCACCACTCTCTCTCTCGCTCACTCAATGCCGACTGAGGACCAAGGACGCCGCTGCCACACTCGCTCCGTAAGCCGGCTCCTTCACCGGCTCTGTCCTCGGCGAGCTGCTCGCGGCTCAGGCAGAGCTGACTCCCGCTTAGCCTGAAGGAGGAAGAGGAGCAGGAGGAAGAGGAGGACGCAGCCATGGAGCACAGCCACATCTTCACCTCCCTGCCCCCCAACGGCAGTGTGTGGAGCCCAAACCAGCCTCTCCAGCGCTGTCCCCTGGGGCCCCTGCCCGTCATCTACTACAGCACCCTGCTCTGCCTCGGCCTGCCTGGTAAGAGGGGCGCAGAGGGGTCCTGGGGTCCCGTGTGTGTGTGTGTGTGTGTGTGTGTGTGTGTGTGTGTGTGTGAGTTTACGTTTGTTTGCTTGTCTACAGGTATGTGTGTGTGTGTGTGTGTGTGTGTGTGTGTGTGTCTACAGGTGTGTGTGTGTGTGCCTGTGTGTCTACAGGTGTGTGTGTGTGTGTGTGTGTGTGTGTGTGCTTGTCTACAGGTGCATGTGCGTGTGTATGTCTTCTGGTGTGTGTGTGTGTACAAGTGTGCTTGTTTGCAGGTGCGCAAAAGTATGTGTGTTTACAGGAGTATGTGTGTACAGGTGTGTCTGCATGCATGTGAGTGTGCGTGTGTGTGTGTGTGTGTGTGTGTGTGTGTGTGTGTGTGAGTGCTTGTCTGAAGGTGTGTGTATGACTGTGCCTCTACAGGTGTGTGTGCATACTTGTGTGTGTCTGAGAATGTGTGCCGAGAGGTGTATGTGTGTGTGTGTATGTTTACAAGTGTGCTTGTTTGCAGGTGCGCAAAAGTGTGTGTGTTTACAGGAGTATGTGTGTACAGGTGTGTCTGCATGCATGTGAGTGTGCGTGTATGTGTGTTTGTGTGAGTGCTTGTCTGAAGGTGTGTGTATGACTGTGTGTCTACAGGTGTGTGTGCATACTTGTGTGTGTCTGAGAATGTGTGCCGAGAGGTGTGTGTGTGTGTACAAGTGTGCTTGGCAACAGGTGCGTGCGTATAAGTGTACCTGTTTACAGGAGTGTGTGTGTGTGGGTGTGCGTATGTCTGTATGTTCAGGTATGCGTGTTCACGGGTATATGTGTGTGTGCATACAGGTGAGTGTGAGCGCAGGTATGTGTTTGGATTTGTGTGTGTCCGTGTGAGTGTGCGTACCATAGGTGAGTGTGTGAGAGAGTGTACAGGAGTGAGTGTGTGCAAGTCTGCATGTGTGGGTGCATAGGGCTGTCTTTGTGTTGAGTATGTGTGTGTGTGTGTGTGTGTGTGTGTGTGTGCATGTGTCTACGTGTGTGCAAGCATGCCTACATATGCATAAAAATCTGTTTGTCTGTCTATGAGCAACTTAGGTGCGTGTGGATATTATACATGTACATTTCTGTGCTTGTGGATGTTCATCATGCGGGTCAATACATTACTGGCTGTGTATTTAGTGCGCATAAGTGTGTGTGACTGCTTGTACGGATATTAGCACTTGCTGCTATGCGTTCTAAGTGGCTGCTTTAGTCTGCCATTAAGCGTTGGTGAGTCCTGTACTTTCCACATTGGCCCCGCTGGCGACTGTGCCCGTGCATGTTTGATGGAGAGCCCAGGTCACTGGTTTGGGCGCTCCCGTCCCGTTCACACGGTCGCCCTGCCCACCTTCCGCTCCCCCTTTTTCGCTCTCCCGCACGTGTCCGCTTCCATCAGTCCTCCTCTGATTGGACAGCAGGTCTCTGGGCTGTTTGGAGAAATTAAAGCGGAGCTGATTGATGGTAATGCGCGGCAAGTTGACAGATGTACCTTAATTGAGCAGATTGGGAATAATAATGGCACGGTTTTGATGTGTCTTGATCTCGAACTGACAGGCTGAGGTTAACATGACAGCGAAATGGACACCAGTATATCCTATGAGGGGAAAGCAGATTATATAGCTGTGAAAAATGATATTATATATCAATAATTCATAATGTAGATACACTGTATGTATAACACATACTGTGAACTGCACACACATGAAGTACAATCTTGCATACCTGCAGAGGATGGAATTTAATGCCTGAATCATGATGTATGATACACGGTCTAAAATAAATCAATAATATGAATAATGCACTTTTACATAAATAATATATGAAATATATATTAAACATATAGTGGAGGTTTGGTAAAGTATGGTATTGGAAATATGAAAAGATTTCATAGGTTTGTGTCACAGAGCGGCTGTATTTCCATAAAAGATTTTTTCTGAAATATGAGTAGCTTTTCTGCGCAAAATGTAGCAGTGCTGGGTGATAGAAACGCACTCAATGTGAGATGTAAAAAAAGGCATTATCCTCACTTGTAAATGCAGCGATAACACAAAATACATGAGACAGGCATAAATTAGTGTGAGTAATAGGTGTAGTTTGGTATGTGTGAAAGATAATGTATACAACACCGCAGCAGACTCTAAGGTAGATATACTGCACAGTGACTGTCAGGGACCTTTATGAAGGATCCAGTGAATTACCAAGTCATCCAGTGCTGTATGTGGAATATGTAGTGTTGGAGTGAAGCTGTTCCAGATTGTGTCATGATGACAATCAGGACACATTAAAAAGTAGAGCACAGGATGACTGTGAGAGTATATGGCAAAGGTTTGGGGTTAGGATGTTTGTGAAAGGTATGGTGTCAAGGTAATTTTTTAGGGATTACGAGCTTCAGGCTGTCTCTCGGCCAGAAACTGGTGCCAGGATGAGAGAAAATGAGAGATGTCATACAGGTGTACGAGAGTTGTACAGACTTTTGCTAAAACTTAGCATTTCAGGACACCTAGAATACGGGGATTCAATGGATAAGTCTGTGAAATGGGAAATGTAGAATAGACTAAGGGAAAAATACTCCAATAGCTCTATAAAACTCATTTCTGGAACAATTTTCAGCTAACTACCATTATTAAAACCTACTGGCAACCGTGCGCTGGGTATCTTTCAAAAATGAAAATCGGACTCATTGTGATTTCCGGTGTATACACGAGTTTTAGATGTGTATTTTATGATGCTTTAAGACGTAATTTCTGCATTGGTTGTTAGCTAACGGGGCTTGTAGTGAACTTGCTCACAAGTGCACAGCTTAGTGCTTGTACTGTAGTGTGCTCAGATTTCATGAGACGTTGAAGAGCGCTGATTCGTGATCGGCGCCGTAGTGTATAGGCAGTCAGCATTCCTGCTGATCACCATTGTTTTGCCAGTGGTGGTTTAAATTGATGCTCTGAGACGGGGAGGCCATTTTCTTTGCAGTTGCCCAGGACTGATGAATTTGGGTGAAGTTGTGCACTTAATCTCTGACCTGTATCCTCACAATCCATTTGAATTTCAGCCGTCTCCTTGGCCCCGGAGGAAGGGATGATGAAATCTCTATTGCCGCTCTCTTTTCCTCGCCCTCTCCCACTTGACGGGTGATGACTCCCCAGGTTTTCCCTCTCTCTTTTCTTCTCTCTCTCTCTCTCTCCTCCTCCTCCTCCTTCATAGTCATTCTCACTCTTTCTCTGTCCGCTCCTCTGCAGACACCTGTAGACTGTTTTGCCCTAGATTTTGGGTTGCTTGGAACTATTGTGCTTTTCTGTCAATCTGGGGCGCGAGGAGGCCGGCTTTATGCCCACAGGGGGAACAGTGCAGTCTTCATCTGTCTCTCCGACTCTCTCAGTCTATCTCTTTCTATTCCTCTCCCTCTTTCAATTTCAATTCAATTCAAAAGTGCTTTATTGATATTGAATTGGCATTGAATTGAAAGTTTACAGTTTCTCATGTCTTTTTTGGTGGCTGTCAGAAGAGGGAAAGGGGAGACAGGCTTGTGAACGATTCTGCTTCAGATTTTAACAGTGACGCGGTTATATAAGAACACTACATTGAGGATGAAGGTGGCTGGTAACTACTGACTGCTACTAGTATCGTGTCAGTAACTCTTAATGAAGACTGTGCACTGTGATGTGGAGCTGTCATTCTGACAGCGAATCCATGACAGTGAATTCTCCTCCCAGCCTCTTTCCCTGACAAATTTTGATTCACTGACTTGTGTGTATGTGTGTGTGTGTGTGTGTGTGTGTATGTGTGTGCGTGTTGTGTATTTGTTAGTTTTCGCAGTTAGAGAGAAGGTCACTGATACATATTAATTAGCGCAGTGTGCAGGCAGCTGCTTGGTGAAATGATGCTTATCCGCGGCTCGCCAAAAGGAATGCAATTGCACTTACTGATTCAGCAGTGTGTGCGTGTTGGTGTGTGTGTGTGCGTGTATGCATGTAGGTGTGTGTGTGTGTGTGTGTGAGTGTGGGAGTGGGGAGGCTCTCCTTGCTGTCATCGAGGGCAGGGGTGTCAGGGGAAATCTTGAGGATTAGAGACAGAACTCTGTCACTGTGTTAAAGACTCATCGGTTCTGGTGGGTTGTCAGTCGGCTGTAGATGAAGAAGAACGTGACACGGCTCTGGTCCCCTGATTTGCTGAGACGGAGTCGAAACGGGGGCTGAGCTGTTGGGGAGCTGATAATTCACTCATCTTTTTTTCACCCAAGGGCCAAATTCATGATTTTCTTGTTTCTTTGCATTCTGCCAATTCTGACTCAGCTGTTGTGCTCATGAGCTCAATTGATCACTGCAACATCCCCCTGTAGCTCAACAGAGACTTATAAACAGAGATATGAGGAGAGCTCAACAAGGAGCTGTAGAAAGGTTCAAGATAGAGTTATAGGGGACTTCTAGAATGTTCTGGAGACAGCTGTACAAAGTGCCCTTGGGGCTGAGTTCTTGGCTGTGTTCGGAATGTACACTCACTCACTATGTAGAGCACTAAATAGTGAACGTCTTGATAGGAAATACTATATATTCAGTGAGTGAGTGAGTGTACATTTTGAACACAGCCCTAGAATCTGTTATCCACATATAACCAGACGTTGCCATGGAGGTCTACACCAGTATTCAACAGCATCAGGCAGAAAGCATGCACGTACATCACTCATACACAATCAGAGCACGACAATACCGCAAGGTGCACTCAAGATTACTCACCAGAACTCAGGCTAATTCTCTACATTAAAGCACTGATTTATCACAGTGATCAACCAAAATGTTTTGCAAAAGAAGAAAAAGCAAACAACATTTTTATATCATTAAGTGTGTTGTTTCCCCTACAACAGCACCCACTTGTATGTCCAGACACATAATATTGCTGCAATGTCTCCTACCAAGTCAGCCCTAGCAAACAATTACTCTAAAGCACTCCATTATTTAATCAATCAATTTTTATTGCACTTTTTTTTCAATAAAGCTACCAAGTTTGATTGTACTGCAGTTGACTGAGAAGGAAAATATTGCCAGTGTATTAAAGCACACAGTGGCCAGTACTAACAAGCAAGCCATATATGGAAATATACAGTAAAATGTATGTATTTGTTATATTTTCCAAGAATTCTGAATGTTTATATAAGGCATAAATATATGCCTTTCTGTATGGGGCAGGAAGACACCAGAGGGTTTTTTTTTTTTAAGGAAGAAAATAATTCTCTTTTATGGAGCTACTGCCTTCTGCCTTCATTCTGCAAGCATTCGGCCAGTGGCTCTGCACACTGGAAAACAATCATTACTTCAGTAATAAACAAAAGGGAAAACAATTGGTTTAAGTGGAAAAAATATGAAATCACCGGTCTCTTTGCTGTAGCAGTCCCGGCTCCTACATTATAATTATTGGATTTAAAGGGCAAACTGGCACTCTGTGTATTAATACATGGCATTAGGTCTAATTGAGAGAAGGGGATGCAGCTGCGTGTGGCTGATGCATAGTAACGCCGATGCGCTGGTTAATCAGGAAAAATGGGCTCAGTATCATTATCGGACGGGAGCTGAGCGCACAGCTTCCCAGCGTATCGATCGGAACGGCCCTCCGGAGTAAACTGACCACACCTCAATAATAAATTAATTATCGAGTTGGGAACGGCGCAGTTGCGTGTGTGCGCCTTTGAGAGTTTGTGCATGCGCCTGTGTATGCTTGTGTGCGTGTGTGTCTGTGTTTGTGCGTTCTTGAACATGCAACAAAGTGAGAACCAAAAAATTTTTTTTTTTCCTACAGAGTGGGGACATTATTCGGAAGTGAGGGCATTTTCAAACGTCCTCACAACTACACAGGCAAATTTTGACTTATTAGTTAAGGTTTGGGTTAAGGTTAGAGTTAAGGATAGGTTAAGATGAGGGTAAGGGTTTGGGTTAGGCATGAGTTGCTTATTCTTACGATGCTTGTGTGCCCACGTGTGTGTGTCTGTGTGTGCTTGCATGCACGCGCACATGTATTTCAGTGTGTGTGTACATACGCGCAAATGTATGTGTGCGCACGCACAAGTGTGTGTGTGAATGTGTGTGCAAGAGCGTGTGCGTTAGAGCATGCAGGCAGGAGTGTGTCAGGCCTGAGGCTTGGGGGATTATTTACTTCTTGAGTGACTAATTGAGTTGTCAGCAGCACCGTTTTCTGCACTTGCATGTCTGTATTTAGTGAAGTGTAGGACCCTCAGGTGTAGCCCCTCGTCTCATGCTCTTGCACTGCTAATAACTGCATCAAAGCGTGGGACAGGGAGCCGAGAAAGAGCTGGTGAAAGTATTCTCAGATACCTTTGGCAGCTCAGTAAATAACATTGCCCGAAATTGCCAGCAATGTGATAACTTTTCAAAAATGTTCAACTTCAGGAAAGCGCGGAGATTACTCTTTTTGAAATTTCCCACTCCGCATTAAAAAGGCACAATCCAATTAATACTAAAAAAAACACTCCACTGACCGTTTTAGACAGCCCAGTCTCTTCGCCGGCTATAAAAAGGCCTTTTGAAAAGAATAATTGCCTGCTCTTTGTAATTCCGTTCTTTTTTCTTTTTTATTTATTAATTTGTTTTCTTGATACTTCTTGCAGAGAAATCATGGAGCTCCCTTCACAGGGGAAAGTGCAGGGAGAGCGCGGGGTAATTGCGGTGTCGCCGCTCCGCGCGCATTCTCTTGATTTATGTTCCTCCGAACCCCCAGTTTCTGGCGCGTGAAATCAGCGCGCGCGGCGGTGGCTTGTTAATTCGGGGCGTCTTAACGCCGCAGGCTCGTGGTCTGCGCTCGATCTCCGCTCATTCGTTCTCGCGACCTGTATAATTAGCGGTCAATGGACTCGCGCCTTCAAAGAGCTGAACATCAAACAGCGGGGTTTTTGATGGTTTTTCACTCTACGGGGAAGCGTTTCTTTGGCGACGCTTTTGTATCAGGCTGCCCGGCGGAAACTGGATACCGTTTCTGTGTTTTGCCTGTTTACGTTTGTAATTAAAGCAAAAAGTGCATTAGGACTCTCTTATTATGCTAATCAGTCGGCTAACATATAATTGAGCACTGGGAGGCCTTTCGATGCAGACTGACTCACTGATTTGTACAGGACGCAATACTGGTTCCCTCAGCATTCCTTTCACCTCCATCCCTCTTTCTCCCCATCCCTCTTTCTCTCAGTCTCTCTGCAATTCATTTCAATGGCTTTATTGACTGTATAACCTGAATAGCATTCCCACAGCACATAAAAAGCATATGAAGTATGAAACACAAAATGTAACTGGCTTATTGACTTCTCTGTCTCTCTCAGCCCATTCCAAGTTCAGTTCAGTTCTCAATCTGCTTCAATTCAAATTTCAAGATTGCATGACTTACTCTTATAGGCACTGTTTTGATATATGGCCCTCGCGTATCCCTCTGCTATTCATGTTTTGAACAGAAAGACTTGTTTACCAGGAAACATAGCCTCTTTGTCTCAATCCTGCCTCAATATGAGAGCATCCATAAAAAATACAAGCTTTATTTTCGCATTTGTTATAGACGCCTTGGGTGAAATATTTGTGTATTGCAGAGGTCAGCTCAGTTAGTGTTAGCCCAAGTTTGAACCAGAGCTAGAAGATGATTTTACTTAACCCCTTGAGCCCTGGTGGGGGGGGGGTATGGCTGATCGGATGAAGGAGCAATAGGAGTTGTGTTAGCAAAATTTGAATTGACGTTTGATGAAACACTAAAACTGCAAACATGAGAATCTGCTGTACACAAACTTTTTAAGCGTGACTCATGAATTGAATTGAGGCTGAATTGAGCTGTGATGCGAGGTCTCTTTGGAGGCTACAGTCTCTCGTTTCAGGCAATACCCATTATGTCAGTGCAGAGCAAAGCAGATCTTTTTCCAGCGGCAATCAAATGTCCTTTGTCCTTGATTTTCTAGGGCTTCAGTCATTCACCTTTTTTCATTGCAAATTTTGTTTTTCAGATATAGTTTGGACTAATCATTAATAGATTACTGAAAAAGAATCCTAAACCGCACCACACCCCCTCCCCATGGGAAAAAAGCATGATAATTATGCCACCACACCCTTTTTTTTAATGATTTCTATATAACACTGTTGTGCACCCATTATCAGGTCTGTTGGGTGCAACAGGCTAATGCTTTAATGGTTCTAAATATCTTCATCTTCTTTACACCTAAAAACCTACAGTACATTCACAACACACTCGGTCAGACACACACACACACACACACACACACATGCATACACTGCAGACAAATAAAAGGCTGAAACACCCGGACGCATACACACACTCGCATTCTCACAAACATGCATGCGTACACTCACACTCAGATCACGCTGTGCTTGCCCTGGTTTCTCTGTCATTGCGTTGTGCCAATACCAACACGCAGAAAGGTGTTTGTCAGTCCTTCCCCAGGAGATGTGTCCTGGGGAACACCGGTTTATGTTATTAATGAGGAGGGGGAGGGTCAGTGGCTGGACTCTAAGGGTACATTGATTAGTGAAAATTTGGCTCCAGTGATGGTTTCTGCCTCCCCATGAATGGGGTGAGGGTGGGAGAAGATTGCGATGAGTCAGTTGGGGGGCGGCAACTATCACAACTATGGGGCTAAAATGGCATTACAGCTCAGAGATTAGGTGAGGGGAGAGTGGGAGCAGAGATGTCATGTTGTGTGCCTCTGCACTGTTATAAAATGGCACCTTTTTTGCCAGTTATTTTAACTGTAATTTTACCATCAGTTTATAACAGAGGTTCCGTGTATGTTAAGTGTAAACTACAGTTTAATGCGCGCAGGACTCTACTTACAGTTAAAATAACAAGGAGGTAATGCATTAATTTAACCGTTAAATTCAGTCAGTTTATAACAGTGTGGGGTAGACGGCACAGACGGCACCATTGGAAGGGCGCTTTTCAACCGAGAGCAGTTCGCCCTGCCGAACACGAGCGATGAACGCTAATGCTACAGCTGTCATAGAGCAGCAAGGGTGTGAAATCTGGGTTCACCAAAAGTCCTCTCCGGTTCTCTGTTCCAGCCGCTAGAATTGGCTAACTGGCACACTTCCAGCCAATAGGCAGAACTAATAAGTGAAATCAGAGTTCAAGGTTGGTATCACACACGGAAGAGCCTTTGGTTTCCGACCGCCAGATGTTGCACCTCTGTATTGCACAGACACATATACAGTAGATGGACAGAGAGGGATACTTATTGACTCCACAGAGAGGTACACTGGGAATGAAATGAGCAAATCCAGACATGCAGTGGCAGCTCCAGCCATGGCCTGAGAGGCGGAGATGGATCAAGCGTTTTTCCCCAAACAGGAACCTCATTTAGAGGTGTGAAACGCTTCAACAGGGCATAACCGTTACCCGGACTCAGATCACCAACGGGCTGTGGAGACAGCACCGAGGATGAAGGTGTGTTTGTGTGAGTCTGTGTGAGTGTGGGTCAGTTCTTGAGTGTTTGTATGCTTTGAGTGTGTCTAAGAAATTGTGTGTGTAAATATCGGTGAACTGTAACTGCCCTATCGTGTATAGGTCAGTGAGTTCGCACTCAGTTAATGGACTGGAATCTCCTCAACGCTGGCAAACTTCAATCAATTTTTCGGTCAGGTATTAGGTAGCAGGAGCCCATAGGCCGCGGCTTCTCGAGAGCACCGTACAGTACCGCCGCTTGACGTAATGTTGTCCCCCTCTGTTTTGCCACCCTGTCCAGGCAGTAATTACAGGACGGGATTGATTTAGTGGCCTGGTGCTCATGAAGATCTCACTTCACGACACCCGACAATCAGCTCGCAAATGACACAGCGGTCTCCCGGGGCCGACTCGTGTTTCAGCCGGCCCGGGTCTCCAGTGTGGCGAAATGGTGGAGGGGGAGCAGAGGGCCGTATTAGCAGGGTGAGGGCGAGAGTCTGAGAGGAACAGCACTTCGAGGTCGATGGCAGGGGTGGCAGTGGCAATGACTCGAAAGACACTAGTTATTGTGTGGTTCAATTGTTTTAGAATGAGCAGCAAAAAAAGACAAAAGTGCTCACTATGGATCGTCAAGTAACATCCAAAGTGCACATATAGTTCCACTAATGGTTCACAAAGATTGTTGAAAAATTGAGCGTGTGCTTACTGTGATTTAGGAATAAAGGTTTCTTCATAGTAACTTCAGTGAAGGAATGCTGAGACCGTCCTTTGCGGAAGTATTTTTTTCATAACATATGACGCTTAAATAACTGACCTGTGAATCAACCCACCTACCTCGCATCTACCCTGCAATTAACGCCCTCGTGACTGGCGTCACTTTGACATTTCATGTTCTTCATTCAAGTTTCTTCGCTCTTTCTCAGTTTTTTCTCGTCTCCCCTGTGGGTGGAGCTAAAAGTACAAAAAGGTGAGAAGAAAACGGGGAAGGGCCATGAAAAATAAGTCATCGTAGCGCAATCCGATATCGCCATGTGTTATTCCAGGATCAGCAAAGTAATGTTCGTCCAGGAGTAACGCTAATGTCCACCAATAAATGGTAGCCCTGCTATGATTATGCAAAGAAACCAAAAAGGTTATATAACTGTGCATCACACATGGCTAGCAAGTATGCTGGCTTGCAGTCCGAACCAGCTAAATCCCTGAAGGTGTGCAGTTTAAGGCTGAAAGTGATTTGGAAGTTATATAATGTCAACAAGGCAAAACTTCTTTGTTCTTTATTTTTTTGATAATATCCATCGCCGCAAGTTTCTGCTAATCCGCATGAAAAGCTTGCTAACATTAGCTAGCGAACTGTAGATAACTAAAATACACAACCTTCATAAGAGCAGCATTAGAGCAGTTATTTCATTGGTTGACTATAATGAAACTCCTGGACGAGCAATATTTTGTTGATCCCGAAACAAAACATGCAAAGTAATATCGAATTCTGCGTCTCTGCAGCCCCAAGTCACAGTACACGTTATTTCCAGGTGATTCTTTGGAATTGAAGGAAGGGAGTCTTCTTGGAATTTTAATATAGACCAGTCAAGCCAAGAAATTACAAGTGCAGACAAGTTTGTATATCCTTGGCATGTTCTTCAGACTGGGAAGCACTCATAGTTGGGTGAAAGTTCATGTCAATTTGCTATGGTTGTTAAAGCAGGACATTACTACAAGTCAATACAAGTCCATGACGAGAAATAACCAAACTTGCAGATGGTGACAAGTCTATGTCTGTGAAGTAGGACAGCACGTTGCATGGATGTAATTCCATGGTTCTTTGACATGATTAACAAGACCTGACTGTACTCTCAAGAAGCAGAAAGGCTGGACTCCCAGTGCATTGAATGTGGCAGCTTATGGTGGTGGTGAGTCTTTTTCTCAAACGTGTGTTTGTTGAGGTACTTTTGGTTTTGCAGCTCAGAGATAGGCTATTTGCACAGCTAGCTGACTTCTTTTTCATTCACTTATTGTTTCCACACTGATCCCCTAACCTGGTTCTGACTTTGAATTTCACTGCCAATCCAGGGGCTGGAGTGTGAAATTCAATCAACAGCACTCAGGTTTTATCCACATTATTTTGCCGTTCCAATTGCCAGGATGGCCTCCCACATCAGACCTAAAATCACAAAACTAATTTTCAAAGATAAATTAAATTGCTTGGATGAGATTAGCATACAGGTTATTTGATTATCAGATAACCTTTTAGTGATATGAAAAATGGAACTTTTAATCACTGTCAAGTCTTGCGATACATCTCAAAGCCATTTATCAGATGAGAAGTTTAACAAGTCCTGACTCACTGTGGTCTGTAAAGGTTGCATGACACTCATCCCAAGCAGTTTTTTTTGTTTGTTTCCCAGCTAAATTTCCAGCCTTGCACTATCAATCTGCCACTTCCTGGTTCCACAGGATAACCTCCTAGCTCCACCTCAACTGTTGTTAGCTGAGTGCTATGGCACAAAATGGCTGCCGATGCATCGGCTTGGTGGGTGTTACACTTTATTGGTGCTTAAAGCAAGCTGCAGCAACATCACTGTAAAGTTCTTTCCTTGTAGAGAAAAGCGACATTTAGATGCAATTACCCATGATATATGATCAGCAACAAACAGTGTAGTATAAAGTATATATTTAGCGGCAGAAAAGCATCCGGTGCACATTCCAGGAATCCTCCACGGTCATGAACCATCGATTATATTCTCAGTTAATGTGAATTTGGATCAATTCAGGAACTCAAGCCAAAACTTGCCATTGATTAAAGCCTAATATTTGGGTCAGCACTTCAAGTCAGCAAGACTCTGTGGATGAGGGCACTGCGAGTGCCAGTGCCCTCGCTCCATTACACTGTGCCCATACACCCAGCAGATACACTGACTGCACCCACGTCATGCACACGACGGGTGCCCACAAGCTGCCCTTGACCTCATTCCTGCTACATCACTCCTTTAGCAATTTCACTTTTTGTTCGGATTTCCAGGTTATATCAGAGACAACAAAGTGGTTTCGCAGACCCCCGGAGGGTTGGGCGAGGGCGCTGGGTTGTCACCACAAAGTGCCTCAGGGGAGACGGGGAAACGGAGAGTGTAAAACAAATCAGAATGAAAAGATGAACATAAAAGAGGCGGGCAGCATCGAGGAAAACAGAAAATAGCAAACAAAGCAAAGGGATGTTAAATTGGGTGGGAAATGAAAGGAAGACAAAGAATAGGAGAGGGAAATAAGTGAGGGAGTGGGAGATGGAGACCAAAAGAGGGAGAGAAAAGGACGGAGGACATGGTGATGGGAAGATGAAAGAGGTGGAGAGAGACAAACAAAAAAGAGAAGGCAGAAGAGAGAGAGGAAGAAGCAGTGAAGAGAGGAGGGAGAAAGGGGTGTTTGAGAAAGTGAAGAAGAGAGAGGTATGTGCAATGGTGAGATGGGACAGGGATATAAGGAAGGGATGGGGGAAGGGGAGAATGGAAGATGGAGAGGTGAGAGATAGAAGGGTGACAGCAAAAATAACTGACAGAAGGAGGCATTTTAGAAGCACGGGGAAGCAGCAGGAGGGGATTAAACAGCAAAAAATAAAGCAACAAATTAGTCAATTTTAACAAGACTATAATCATGAGGCAAAAAGGCAACCTGTGAGGTGATCCAGTTCAACACAGTCCAGGATCAGCAAACACAGTAAGACATTTTCTCTTAAAAAAGCTCATATTTTCAACTGGAGAGGGAAAAAATTGACTTTAAGTCTAAATTGCAAGACATAAAGGGCAGTTAAAAATACTTTACTTGCAGTAGCAGAAGGATTTAGTGCAGCATTTAATCAGGCTGGCTCTTATAAAAGTTTATGCAGGACTAAATGGACAAAGCCACTGGCTCACTGATCTGCCAGCTTACACCTGCAAGCAAGACTCAAAGAAGATGAGAAATCTCAAAAACTCATGCGTGCCTTGGGATGTGTGTGTGCGTGTGTGTGTGTGTGTGTGTGTGTGTGTGTGTGTGTGTGAGCGTGCATGCGTGTGTGTGAGCATCCATTGGTTTCCCACCATTGTAGGTACAGTTGACCTGTGTACACAATTGCATTATGAAGACTTTTACAATTTTAGGAGAATCCAATCTTTTCCATTAGTATTACCCAATCACTTCCATTTGTATTACGCAATTACGCTTGTTAGCATTACCCCATCACTGCTATTTGCATTACCCAACTACGCCTGATAGCACTACCCAATCACTTCTATTTGCATTACCCAATTACTCATGTTAGCATTACCCAATTACTCGTATTTGCATTACCCAATCACTTCTTGTCATGGTTCTGGATGTTTGTGCGTGTGTTTTGACTTTCTTTGTGGCTTTCGTCTCGGGACGATATCGTATTCCTGTTCAATCGAATTCTTTACCCAGCTGGCTGATTGAGCTGAGGCGGCGCTTCCCCGGACTCTATATAAGCCGGATGTTCGCCACGCCTCTTTGCTAGAGTGTCTGTTTTTAGCTTCGCACTATAGCCGAAGATATCTTTGGTCAGGTTTTGTATGACTATTATTTGGAGTTTCTTCTCCCTTTTTCTATCTCTCTTTGCTTCCGTGGTTCGGACTATTATACGTCCTTTGGAAGCGCGAGTACTTTCGTTTGGTCTGTATTATTCTCTGTGTTTGTACTGTGTCTGTGCTACTCTCTTTCTCTCTGGTCGTTGCACCTGGCCTCCGTATTCCACCGGCCATTACACTTCTATTTGTATGATCGAATTACTCCTGTTAGCATTATCCAATTACTGCTATTTGCATTACCCAATCATTTTTAGTTGCATTACCTAATCACTCCTATTTGCATCACCCAATTATTCCTTTTAGCATTATAAACACTGTTCAACCAATCTTCTGACAATATGCTAATATACCATAAGAGACCATTCTTTTGTGTTTCTGTCTAGCTCATGGTCAGGAGTTGATGAAATGTGCAAATTCAATTTGAATATGTCTACCAATACACTACCTATATATCTGCACAGTAAATCCAGATAGTGTGGTGCGCTCAATTGTTTCGTGGAAACTGATAACCTCAAAAAAAAATTGTGAAAGCCAACTTAATGATCTTGCATTCACAGCACTTAAAAGCATGGTAAAATAACTTGGTAAAATTCTTACCTAATTTTCTTTAAGTACCCTCCGCACAATGCAATTAAGTTGGTTTACAGAAATTTTTCGCAGAAATGGGTTTCCACAAAACAATTGAGGTTGCCACACATGCAACTTTGGTGAATAGCTCTGTTATGTCTTTAGAGTGAATAGGCAGTATACTAAAAAAAAAGACATTTTAGATTTACTCAATAGAGCCCAGTCTCATCCTGAAGTGCCATATAGTGACGCTACCTGACCAAGCATCGATATATGACGCAAAAGGAGGTTTTACGCCAGTTTTAAACAAACCCTATCCCCTAACCCCAAGCACCAAATAGGGATGCCAAAAGCCTCCTTTTGCATCGTATATCGATGCTGGGTCAGGTAGCATCACAATATGATGAGTCGGGATGAGAATGTGTCGCTTAATTAGGTTATGTCAACTGGTTCCGCATAACTGCAGTAATTACTTTCCAGTTAAACTGGCCAAAATCTTAGAATTTAATCAGAAGTTACTTTTAAAAAAATTGCGTTAAACCTCTTGACATAAACTTCATTTTTTGAGCATAGAATCAAAGTCTCACTGTGAAAACCTTCAGTAGGAGAAGGGTTGATGCAAACAACATCTCTGTGGTGTTAGTGTTAACCCATCCCCCACTTTCTCACTTCTTCTCTCCCTCAGTGACTTCCTTACTTCTCACAACTCACTTTCTCCTTCCCTTGTTCCATCTCTCACTCCACCTCCTTCTCTCCCTCCCTCTCTTTTCCTGTCTCTCGCTTTTTCGCTCCCTCTCTCACCCTGTCAGTTATTCCACTTCTGTCACTCTCTTTCCCACACTTCTCTCTCCCTCTCTCTCTCTCAGTCCTTGTCTCCTTCGTTCTCTTCCTTTCTCACACTTCTAACTATCCCTTTTCCCCACTCTATCCCTCTCTCCCTCCCCCTGACTCACAGGGTCCTACAATACTTAGAACGGTCTCTTTTTGAAAACAAATAAATATTTTATAGTTTCGGCCTTGCGTCCACACGGAGACAGCGAAAACGCAGCCCTACAACGGTATTTTTTGAAAATGGGTTCCAGAGTGAGAAAATCTGAAAACGCCACCCCAGCGTTTTTGTGTGGACAGCCAAAACGGGTTTTTTGAAAACAATGACGCGATAGCCCCTATCACAGCCCCACCCGCAAGCTAACCATAAGCCCAAGCGTGCCAGACAACAACAACAATGGCGCATAACATGCTGGTGTTCGTGCTGCAAACGCTATTCAGAAAGCTTTATACGCATGCTCGCCGCCGCCTTCTTCTCCGTTTTTGGTCTATTTCCGTAGAAACGCTACAGTGCCATACAGCGCCACACACAGGCCTGGAATATTTACTGAAGCGTTTTGGGTCGTGTTAGGTGTCTCCGTGTGGATGCAGATATTTTTATAAAGGATGCCTTGTGGACGGGAGATTTTTTAGAAACCACAAAAAAAAAAGACCGTTTTCAAAAATCTCCATCTCCGTATGGACGAGGCCTTAGTTTTGTGCCTGTCAGACATTGATCCTGCCTGCCTTGCCTGAGGGCAAAGCTCGTACGCAGAGAGAGAGGGACAAGCTGGTTTAAGGAGAGAGGAAGAGATAGAGGGAAGGAGGAAAAGACAGAGGGATAAATAGAGAGAGTGTGCTGATCCACAGTGGCTGTGACAGCCTGACCAAAAGAGAATCAAATGTGAGAGCTCAGATCTCCCACCCAAAAAGTGCTGCTGTAGAGCAGATAAAAGGTGACACTCCATTCTTTGTACGACCATTAACCCTTCAGCCAGAGCTCAAAACCAGGCTTAAACAGATTTTATCACTGTGGTCTGGGTTGGTTCCTACACAGGTTGATTGCAGTCACTGAGACGTTCCACAATGAATCCCACCCACACTCTCAGCACTGAGACTATTAGCCAGTTCCCAGAATCCACCAGGGTCCAGGATGTACACGACTGAGTGTGCTACACCAGAGAGGGTACACAAGTCATGAGGACAAGCTGAAGTCTTAGCAAAAATAAGAGTACAGGAAGATTCGACCATGGATTTATATCCATGAAATGGATTAATGACGTACCATTTTCAGGTTGAGTTCTGTCAGCGGAATAAGATTCAAAAGAATGGCATAGGTTAGGCTATGATGGTACAGGCGACAGGTAACTTAGCATACAATGTTAGAGCCATAGTCCAGGCTATACAAGTTCTACAATAAAAACAGTAGACCACTGTATAAAGTTAGCAGCAATTTTTTGGTTTAACCTGGAAAAGTGCCATGTAGTTGTGCTAACAATGTAAGAGACATCTTTCAAACTAAGATAGAGTTATCGACATCGGGAAAGCCTGTTGCCCATTGGTCAAGGTGTTAGGTTGAGAAATTTGGTGGTTCTAGTCCCAGTGCAGCCACTTCAACACCAGTGCAGCCGTTGGGCTTTTGAGCAAGGTAATTAACCCTTTCATTACCATTGTCGCATTTCCGCGACAGCGCCGATCCCGCATCACTTACCATTGTCGCTATTTTGCGCCTAGAGAAAGTCCCTCACAAAAACTGTCAAAGCTCCGCAACAAAACACCCCTTTGGATGAGTCTGGTATCGCACAACACGTCAGTGATGTCATCAGGATTCCCGTAGTTCCCAATCCTCCGGTTATGCACAGTTTTATTTTATTTTATACAGGTTATTGCAGGCAGTGCGTGCTGCAGCACGTGTATCTCCGTTTGTACAATAATGCACATGTATCTCCGTTTGTACAGAAATGCGTGTGTATCTCCGTTTGTACTTAAATCCCATAGAGGAGAAATTGTCTTGACAAACTGAAATACGGTTTTTATCCTCATTTTCTGTTTATACTTTTGGAAAAACTAAGCAAAGATATGTGTCAATGGAAAGGTAAATGTATTTTGAACATGTTTTCTGTACATAAAATTGTCCATTTCTGGCGTTTTTAGTTCGAAAAAGGGGGTGAAAATCCACATGCAATATCATGCTGCGATAGCACAAAAATTTACGGTAAGCAAGGGTTGTCTTATTCCCAGTAAGCGGTAGTGAAAGGGTTAAAACCAAAATTATTCCAGAGAGACTGAACCCTGTATCATCAAACCCACTTTGAATACAAGTGCCTAAATAACAGAAAAGTATAAATGGTAAATGCTAAATAATGCTAATCTAAATGGTTTGATTCAAGACAGTAGGGTGACATGTCACTTAGCCTACAACATTAATGACATTATTTAGGATTAAACGGGGTGGATGAGATCTAGTTTGGCCTATTCTGGTAAAAGCATGGTTCAGGCTGACCCTGTGAAAGTGAATGATGATTTACACAGCCAGGCTCTAACCACCGGGTTGTCGCAGATCTCAGCAACAACTCACTCCATAAGTGCAAAGCCCTCGGAAATTTCACTCTAGCACATGAGGGGGCCCAGCAGGGAGAGACGATCAGGACTCCCCAGGGAACAGACTGTGCCCCTGGCCTGGGATTAATGGGCACAGGTGGCATTTTGTGTGCCCGAAGGCCCTGCCGAACGTGACCAGCGTGGGATTGAGGGGTATAGGTAACGGTCTATTGCACAATCTCTCCTGTCTGGACAAGTGTTATAGGGTAGTTCGGCAATCAGAGGAGAAGTTGCTAGCTGTGCACAACAGGAAGGAAAGAGTGAAGGACAGCAGTCTCTGGGTCCTTTTCTGTCATTTACTTTTTCCCAAATTCTTCCTTTCTGCAATCTGGCCGCATATACCATCTCACGACTCTCTTCACACTATGTATGTATCTACCATCCCTAGACCTCCTGCTGATGATAGTTGCTCTTTCTCTCCGTCTTTCTATCACCCTCTCCTCACTCCACTGCTAAGTTTTTCTCAAATTAATTTTTAATGCGTGAAACTTTCAAAATCAGGTTTTGCAAGAATCTTCTGTTGGCACCAACAGGGCGCCCTATGACTATCACTGCAAAATAACAGACCCAATTAGCACCTCCAGTGAGTGATAGGAACACTTTGCTGTGGGAGGTGTGCTGTTTCAGAAACGCTGACTTTTCACAGGTCCTAACTCCCACAGTCACTCAAAGAGCCCCCTCAGTGCTAATCTCAACAAGAAAGGGCAATTACACCCCTTAATTATGTCTTGTGCAAGCCATGAAAGAGACTCGCAATCATGGGTCACCATGTTCATTTCATCACGAGTGACCCAGCCCTGCCTTCCCCTCCTCCCAGTTGCTGGGTTACCGGAGCAGCGCCCGTACCTTCTCCACCCAATTAAATTAATCTGCTCGGCGTCCAGATTTTTGTATCAGAATTGTGTTTTGAAAAAGCGTTTGTTTCCAGCTCAGGCTCAGACCGACTGCTATCGATTGCTTTTTGATTTTCTCCGTGGTGTTTACAATAGGTTACTTGATAAAAGGAGCATAGCACATTGGGACCCTGTAATACAATATATAACCTTGATATAATTTACCCCAGCACGGTTTAGCGTTGTCCTTTTGGACCATCTGCTTGCCTGTTTAGAAATTGTTTGGCTGTCTCACTTCCTGCCTGATAGACACTGTTTGGCTGTCATATGGACTGCCAGACTGGTTGTACAGGATTAAGCTGTCACAGTCTTTGGCTGCCTGTATAGACATAGTTAGACTGTCTTACCATCTGCCTGACAGGTTAAGCCTGCCCCAGATGGTGCAACTTTGCCTGAGGCAAGTGACACGCGTGTAAACTGCCTCAGGCAATGTTGCACCGTGTGGGGATGGTTTTTGCTGCGTAACTTCCTCGCATGACAGTGCAACAGCGTATCTAGCATGCTAGATATTTTCACGTCACGCGAGGAAGTTACTCACCGTGTGGGGACTACCTGCTGCAATGTTACACGTGCTCGACCAATCACAACTTGCAGACCCGTCATATGATGTGCAGACAAGTCACATGATACAGAAAAATTGCGGCACCATCTGAAACTGTAACAGACATCCTGGCCGAGGATAAATTGGTTGAATTGTAGCCATTTTTCTGTATCATGTGACTCGTCTGCACATCATATGACGGGTCTGCACGTTGTGATTGGTCGAGCACGTGTAACATTGCAGCAGGTAGCCCCCACACGGTGAGTAACTTCCTCGCGTGGCGTGAAAATATCTAGCATGCTAGATACGATGCTGCACTGTCACGCGAGGAAGTTACGCAGCAAAAACCATCCCCACACGGTGCAACATTGCCTGATGCAGTATACACGCATGTCACTTGCCTCAGGCAAAGTTGCACGGTCTGGCGCGAGCTTTAGATGCCATACGGCTGTCTCGCCATCTGCCTGAATGGTTTGACGCCGTTAGGTCCTTGGCCGACAACACAGGCAACAAAAAGTTTTTGCGTGCGTTTGTGTGTATATGCTTATGTGCATGCGAGTGCAAGAGTGTGTGTGTCTGCATGCATGTGTGAGAGAGCCAGGTTTTAAGTGTCACTCGTTTCCTGTCTGTGGTCACCCTCTGTGAAGCACGTTTTCAGCATTGCGAGTTATCTAAGATGTATGACTCACCTCTCGCCTCTCTCCCTCTCTTTCCCCTCACACCTCCTTTTCCCACTTCACTTCTCCCCTCCCGATCCCTCGCTCCTTTTTCTCCAAAACCCTGTCTCACCTTGTCCCTCTCTCCCACCTACCCCCATCCTCCACACTTCACCCAGCCAACATCCTGACAGTCATAATCCTGTCCCAGCTGGTTTCGCGGCGTCAGAAGTCCTCCTACAACTATCTCCTGGCGCTGGCGGCTGCCGACATCATGGTGCTCTTCCTCATCGTCTTTGTCGACTTCCTGCTGGAGGACTTCATCCTGGGCACTCAGCTGCCGCCCTCCTTGAACAAGGCGGTGCAGGTCCTGGAGTTCTCCTCCATCCACACCTCCATCTGGATCACCGTCCCGCTGACTATCGACCGATACATCGCCGTCTGCCATCCTCTGCGCTACCACACTGTCTCCTACCCGGGTCGGACCCGTCGAGTCATTCTGGCTGTCTACCTGGGCTGCCTGCTCACTAGCGCCCCCTTCTACTGGTGGCCAGACCTGTGGCAGGGGCTTCCCGGCGGTGGTGGCAGCCTGGGGCAGCAGGTTCTGGTGTGGGCCCACTGCGCCATCGTCTACCTGGTCCCCTGTTCCATCTTTTTCGCCCTCAACTCGGTCATCGTGCACAAGCTTCGTCGTCGTAGCTGCTTTCGGCTTCGAGGTTACTCCACGGGAAAGACCACCGCCATCTTGTTGGCCATCACCTCCGTCTTTGCCGTGCTCTGGGCACCCCGGATGGTCATGATCTTGTACCACCTCTACGCCGAGCCCCCTGTTGCTCCCGGGCCTGCCCGTGTCCTTCACCTGCTCAACGACGTGGCTAACATGCTTGCGCTGCTCAACACCGGCATCAACTTTTTTCTCTACTGCTTCATCAGCAAACGCTTCCGGGGCATGGCTGCCACCACGCTCAGGGCCTTCTTCCGCTGCCGGAAGCAGCCGGCACCCTTCTACGCCAGCCACAGCTTCTCCATTACAAGCAGCCCCTGGATCTCACCCGCCAACTCCCACTGCATCAAGATGTTTGTCTACCAGTATGACAGGAATGGGAAGCCAGTCTGCATATCTTCATGAGGGCTCAGCAGACTTTCCCTCGGGGTAAATCTGCAAGCACTACCGGGTTTGTGCAGCGTGTAGCGGCCATTTTGTGCCTCGTTTTAGCTGCTCTACTTCCTCTCGCCTGTTCTCCCGGAGTTCCAGCGTAGGAGCTGAAGGATGGATGAGGAACCCCTCCCACCATGTGAGGAGGATGGAGAAAAGGCCCCTACTGATTGGCCTTTCCCTGCACCATGTGACTGAGGCGGACCCTCGAGCTGAGTACTTGTAATACCGGGGATGGGCGTATCTCTCTGACTCAGTGGTTCTCCTCAAGAACTTTGTGAAGCTCTCCAAATCATTGAAGCTCAAAGGTTCTGAACCCCTGAAGTTGTGAATCTTTAAAGCTCTCAAACTCAATAGCACTGAATCTTAATCTCAGATTCTCTAGACCTTTCTCTAGACCTTTGAATTTCTGAGTCTCTCAAGGTCCAAAATCGGAAGCTCAAATGCTCCGAATCTTTTGATCTCGGAAACTCAGCACACAGCCACGTTCTTGACTGACAGACAAGTTGCCAGGACGACTTCATCCACCACAGCCTGGACAGAGGGTTTTCTGTTATTGTTTGACCAGCAGCTCATGCCAAGAACTTTCCAACCTCAGAGGAGCAAAAAAAATAGTGAATATAATATATATCAAAATAATTAAAAGATACAGTAAACAGGTGCCTGTTCTGACCATTACATTTGGGAGGGTGACTGTTTGGCCACCGCACAACAAATGTAAGCGTGATATTTGGGATGCCAACGAAGGTCAAGAATATTGGAGACCAGGTTTGGTGAAGGAACTGGGGGGGATTGGGCAAGAGTGCCAGTGCTAAAGATGTTCAAATATTGATTTTTGTACGTGCTTTTCTTGATTGTATTTGTGCGTGAAGCCCAGACGTCCCGTTGAGCGTGATGTCATCAAACCCAATTCCATGGCCCTTTAAAAAAAAAACTCCCCATCGCTCTGGGTGGCATCGCTGCTTTTGTAGGCTAGGCTTAGCCCCGCTGAGTGTGTTCTAACTCCTGACATAGCTGTCTCATGTCAGGGCCCAACCCTGCAGTGGTCCGGGCCCTTAATTTTCTTCAAATTAACGGACAGGAACACAGGAATAAAAGGAGCCTTGCGTCTGGCAGGGCACCTTTTGCCAGTCCAGCTTCGCCGCTGTCTCTACCGCACCACAAAATGGCCGTGAAGTTCCCCAGTCGCATGCTGTAGACATCACAGGCCTGCACCTGATGGTTGATGGGTCACAGGTGACGGCTCTTTGAGGTTCTTTGAACCAAGCCCCTGAGAGAGACCAGACGGTTCGCTTCGCGACCTTGGTTTTGTCCCAAAACACCCGCAATATCACCAGTGACGGCTTGTCTGACTGGTTAGAGAGCAGGCGAACCCCTTCTTTCACGTAGAATACTTGGTAGATTGACTGTTAATTGTACTGTAAATGCAAAAAAAAAAGAAATCTATATATATACATTCATATACAGAGATATCAACAAACAAAATATAGAGACATTTTTTAAAAAAAACACAAAAAAAACATCAGGTAAGGTTTGCAAAGGTCACTTTATTAAGAAGTCTGCAGCAGCTGATGACATCAAGGGTTCAGCTGAAACTTCGGCAACTGGTTGATAATATGCAATTGAGTTTTCATAGACTTTACCAGTAGTGCTGACAATCTAGAAATACTGTACTACTTCTACTGCTGAAAAGAATTTTAATGGTGTTACTTTGCAACCCTCTATCTTAAGTGTTACACGAAAAGCGTTAGATCATGTCAAAATAACCAAATAGACATAAGGTAGCAGTGTGTGTGTGTGTGTGTGTATGTGCTTGTCTGACTGTCAACATGTCGATGCGCGAGCCTGTTTCCGCGAGTGTGCAAGGGTGTGCATGTGCAGATTGGAGCCACGCTGTTCGGTGCTGACTTACGACCAAACGTGTTTAGTCTGTTCCGAAAAACCTCACTTTGAAAAATAGAAAATTTTCCACCCCCCCAGTCAAACCCCTAAGTCTTAAAGCTTTGTCACAAAATGGCGAGGGACCAGGCAGCGCGCGGATCAGTGCACACGCACACTTACACATGCAAACACTCCAGACTGCCAATTCTGCAGACAATAAATCCACACGTTAGCGCACAAAAATAAAGAGGCTGAAATGACAAATCACGAGAGGGGTAAAGAGAGCCCATGGAGAATCAAGACAGGCGAGAGAGAGAGAGAGAAAGAGAGAGAGAGAGTGGGTGAAGAATAGCAAAAGAAAGATGACAGATAAGTGTGGTCTTCGCGGAGTGATAATCCCTGCAGTTACAACTGAGCGACAGACCTCCACCAGGACCAGTGTAATATTACGGCATGTAAAATTGTGTGTGTGAGAAATGGAGTGAGAGAGGGAAAGGGAGAGAGAGGAATGGAGGATGAGAGAGAGAGGGAGTGATAGAGAGAAACAGAGGGCATGGAAAAAGAACAGACAAAGGTGTGAGAGAAAAACAGTGAGAAATGAGAGAGTGGAAAAGGAAATAGAGAGTCACTACTTGCACTGTCACAGGTACACAGATCCTCAGAGAAGCGTCACAGTGGATATATCTCGCCTGATGACATTTCGCATGAGCGTCCAAATATAGAAAAAAACTAAGAATTGTGCCTGTCAAAACTAGCACCCTCCATTTTTAATTTTCCAATTGCGCAGCAGAAAGAAAGAGCAGGCTAACGTATGTGCGGTAAAATGAAAATTTTATTTGGAGTTTTAGCCCGTATGTTTGTCCCTGAATGTAAATGAATAAAGTGTGCTTCAGGCCCTTGACCTGTAGGTCAATACGTAGTCCGTACATTAAGATGCAGAGCGCGAACGGTCCATGTTTTAGCGGGCAGCTTTGATACACAGGGAGCATTAAAAAAAACCCATGTTCCCGATTGGAAAAGCAATGCAATTTAAGGATTCTCAGCCAGCTAAACATTAGCCGTAGCACAGACCCGTCTCGGCAGATTAGAAAGCGCCGCTCAGAGGAGAATTCTGGTTTGCAGATGATTGCGGGTTGGGCTTGACGCGTCGAGTCGTGTCAGCCGCGCTAAGTGCGAATTTCGCAACCTGGCCCTGCGCGCTAGCTACACTTATGTGACTGCGAGGGGTAAGATAATGATTGAAGCAAAATAAAGACAGGCTAGGCAACAGATGAGCAAAATAAAATGAGAGCAAAAAGCTTTACAGATGGTGGTCCCCCCCCAGGGGGATATGTTACAGGCAATCTGCGCAACTCGATCTGACAGTCGCCACCAACAAACATTCACTCTCCAAGGACAACATTATCCAATTTGTTACCCCATTTGTTCAAAGAATAATATATCTCATGATTCACATGAACTCCTTAGAGCCCCCTTCCCGTCCCCCCAGACAATTACTTTCCCATTTCAGCGCACCTAGCGTGAAGCTAGCATTTCATAATGTGTGGACAACCCCAGCGGTTGAGCCAACACAACCTATATCAGCATGTATATTAGCTGCCAATCAAATGCCACTCGATGAATGTAATGCGGTAGAATGCGGCCGTAATTGTTGATGCTTTTCCGCTGATTTCCTGGATAAAAATGAGACGTATTCGCGAGAAACCACACCACTGAGACCCTGCTCTGCACTCTGTGCCGCAGGGAGCAAAAATAATTGATTCCTGCCATAGCAGCTTTTGCAAATACATTCCAAAATCAAAAGATAAAATATTTACAAGTGCCAGATTGCGGGAAACTCTGAGGCAAACCTTTGTAAGAGGCACCCGTGTGATTAAATTAAGGCAGCCAACCAGCAATTACCGAACCCTAACCTCTCCTCTCTTGACACAAAACACATTTTTCTTGAATCATTACGGCCATTAAACCCCAGCTACTGAGCACATAACCCCCCCACCCAAACCCATCCCACCACACAATCCACCTCTTACCCCCTCCTTAGCTAGTCTGTTAGCTGACAATACCAGAGAGGATTCGCCATTACAAATATTAAGGCACCATAGCCAACAGGCAACCTTGTCCTGAACCAAACCAGAGAGGGGAGGGTGGTGGGGGCATTGGCAGAGAGTGCCTCCATTAAACAGGGGCTTGTCAAACGTCGAGTCTTCTCAAGTATTTCTAAACGAACCCTTGTATTATTCCTGAGACTCCACAAAAAAAGCAATTATCTTCCCAATTTAGACTTTAATCAACGGGTCATCAGCGGTTGGTTGTGATCTGGTCAGAGCCAGCTGGTCTTGCCATCTAAATCTCCCGACCGCAGCCATGAACGCCGATTGGTTAATTAGGACTGGGGCAGGAAGGAAAACAAAGATGGTCGACAGCTGTTCAGTCACGTCAGCCCTCCCTTCTGCTCCAAAGGGAGGGGACAGCAGATGATACAGGTGCAATATCAGCTCGCTCTTTCAAAGCACATACAGCTTGGTATTTGGCACTCACAGGGATTGGCTGATCCCCATTTTGTTCTACATAAGGCCCCGGTCACATTTGTAAATGCCTTGCGAAAGACTTTCGCATTTTTCAGCGAAATAGGATGTGACGCAATTGTCGATGGTCGTCTCGGTGGCGACTGCAATCCACTCACATTCTTTTCGATACTTGTTTTTCTAATCAGCCAAAGCTGTATTGAGGGAAATTTCATAATCCGAGACTGCCAGAATGATGTTTCCTCCATATCCCAACAAGAGCAATCAAAATTTTTATTGGCTCACATCAGGAGGACAGCGTGAGTCCCCGGGTTAAAGTTCAACTTTGTTCAACTTCTGCGATGCAAATATGCTGAATCACTTTGTGACCAGATATCACATGTATTTTTGCTTTTATGCACAAATGTCAATAGGAGTGAATGGCAGACGGAGCTAAATTTTTCCATTTTAAATGTTGATGTGATCGGGCCTTGAGATGTACCTGGTCAGTGGCTGCAGCATTGAGGCTGAGGGGCAGAAAGTAGAAATCCTGTCATTCATTTTCTCCACCCAACAGACTTCACTCATTAGCTCTACCTTTAGCCTCAAAAGCTTTGCTATTGAACAAATCCAGGAGTTCGGAGCACCAAACTGGAGAGGGTTGTAGTTTTTGAGTCTGGATTTTGTAGCTTTGGTCGCGACAAAAAGGGAAATGACTGGCAAAAATCCAGGGTGGCAATTAATCGCCGGTGCCCTGACTCTTACGCCGAGGATAAGGTGAAGAGGCACAGCAGTGGGAGAACGGATTCCGCATATGTGTAAGCGCCAGTCAATAGCCACTTTGAGGAGTAATTGAGAAGCGTTGAGCAGCTCTTTTAATTGGTTCTGTGGCGCCCATGCAGTTGAACAGACGTGGCTTCATTAGGGCTAGACACTGGACGATTGCCAGTTTTATCAGTGAGTGAATGTGGGAGAGTGTGGGAGAGAGAGAGAGAGAGAGAATGTGCACGTATTTGAGTGAAAGCATGTGTGCGCATGTGAGTGCTTCTACTTAAGCTGTTGACTTCTTAAACGTTTCTTGGATTGCCAAAACTTTTTTTAAAAAGCTAGTACCTATCTATAGCTTCGTATATACACACACTTATATAATTACAAATGATATCTATTTACGTATTGATTTTTCTCAGTATCTTAACTTACCACACGCCTGCATCATTTGTGTGTGATACAACTTGTCTCTATCGAAGACGGCGAATCTCGAAGCCCCACCTATTTCTGTCTGGCCGTCAAAAATACTAATCCACATGACTTTAATTTTATTCATTGCAGTGTCTTGTACATATTTGTGTGTGTGTGTGTTTTGTATTTATTTATTTCCACAATCAACTGACAGGTCAATCAATGTAAAACAGGTATTTGGTTTTTTTTAATTCCTTACAAGATATCTATTGTCTACATTAATGACCCGGAAAAAGAGTATGGGAGTGTTTGCCTCAGTGGAGGAATGGCATAAAACGCATAAATTGGGGATCAATGTGATTATCAGGCCGTACAATTGGCATTAATGCTACTTCCTATTGGTCTGCTCACATGGTTAGCCCCAGATTAGCTACCTTACCAATTGCCTGGCAGGTTAGACTATGTAAGGCTGTTTAAAAGTCTGCCTCACTGGTTAGCCACTGTTTGGCTGTTTGGCTATCTTATGCCAGACTGGTTAGACACTATTAGGCTGTCTGAAAATCAGCCTCAATGGTTAGACGTTGTTCAGCTACCTTATCATTTGTACTACTGGTTAGATACTTTTATACAGGCTCAAAATCAGCTTCACTAACTGATAAGATGCTCATAGACTGTCTCAGAATCTGCCTGCCTGACTGGTCAGTCTTTATTAGACTGTCTCATAATCTGCCTGTCTGACTGTTTAGATGCTATTAGGCTGTCTCACAATCTGCCTGTCTGACTGTTCAGACACGATCAGGCTGTCTCAGAATCTGCCTGCCTGACTGGTCAGACTCTATTAGGCTGTCTCAGAATCTAGTGGTTTGACTGTTTAGACGCTATTATGCTGTCTCAGAATCTGCCTGTCTGACTGTTTAGACACTATTAGGCTGTCTCAAAATTTGTCTGACTGACTGATAAGCCAGTGTTAGGCTGTCTCGAAATCTGTGTGATTGGTTTAACTCAGTCAGGACCTTGGAGAACCATGCAGGCAGCGATCAGTACATTAGTACATCAGTACATCACCTCAGCTGACAAGCCACAGCAAGCTCAGCCTCTGTCAAACTAGTCACTTGGGGTACAGTGTATGGGGGAGGGAGGTGTACGTGCTTAAGTCACACTACACCCCACCCGCACAGCAACAGCCCCCCCTCCCCCCCATCGCATTCGCTGGGGTGTGCAGCGCAACATCAACCATCTCAATGATTCATCTGTTTGATTTGGTTATACGGTACAGCATTGTTTGCATCCACGTGTTAGTGCAGGAGACAAGTAAAGTGCAATATCGACCTGTGAAACAAGTCATGTCACTATGCACAGCTTGCAGGTTATTAACGCGTAAAACTGGCTTCGTTATTAGAGATCACCACTTCCATCTCATATTCCCCCCCCCATACTAAGAATAATATATTTGGGTGTCTGAAATTCAACTTCGGATACAAGCATTTGCAGCGTGAAATGAGTACGGTACTGTTCAAAAAAAAACAAAAAAACAAAACAAACGGACAGGATGGGATGAGTTCTGTTGCAAATTTCCGGCTAGGCTGCTTGGCTGTTCTGCTAATGCAGATTTATTATGCTCAGTTAGCGGGAGCGAGGGGCAGAGGTGGGGGGGATGCAGAGGGGCTGTATTACCACCGAGACCTCAGAACAGACTAGCCACACAGGTGCAGCTGTCCGTCACAAACTCCCCAACCTGTCCTCCAGCCTGTTAGCTGAACACTCTCTGTACTGTACGGAGGGGGTACAGGGGGTCACAGTGCAAGAGAGCCCAGGGGATATGCACACACACACACACACATATATACACATGTCGACAAAGACAGGAACAGACGCACAAATGCAAGCAGATAAAAACTGATAAACTAACACATAGAGGGGCATACACATAAGCAAATTATATGTATTTTTTTTGTGCTGTAGCCCCTCGGACACAGGTGCATAATGTATTAACACTTGCAAATTTATCCAGCAAAAATATACAGCAATTCTCCCAGCTAGAGTCTGACACACACACACTCACACACACGTACGTACACACACACACACACACACACACATACTCGGCTCATTGCTTTCTTGGACCTTGGCCAGCCTGCCCTTCTCCACTTGTAATGTCATTGCTTGGCAACGCAACAGTATTCTAGGAGCAGTACAATTACAGGAATGTTTATATAGATATCTACCTATGGATCAATTTTTTTTTAAATAAATAAAGGAGAATTGTTTTTCTTTGCCTGTCTCCAACTTATTTGTCTCCTCCTGATTACAAATCAAGACTGCGGAACGGCTGTGTGAAATTTCCCAAAGGAAGTATCTCCACAGGCTATGGGAGCCGAGTTTAGTGTTACTTACGTCTCCGAGGTATTTATTGACTTCTTAGTCACCTGGGTTAAGTGTGGTCCCATGTAAATTTCTCCTGAAAGGAAAACTTTCCTCACATTACGCCTAACTGCTCCAAAGCCTGCTCCGTTTGGTGCTTTTTAACACGTAAAAACCCCCAGGCTTTCGCTTTTGTTCTTTCTCTCTCCTCGCAAGTCATGGGAATCTGTTTCCAAACACTCAACGGCGGTTTGTACTTCTCTTTCAAAGGAAAACGTTTTCAAAATTGCGCTAATGGCTAGTAAATAAGGCCGGTACACCGAGTGATCTGGGGAAGGTCATGTAATGAAGGTCAGAGGGAAATGCTAACACAGCTTTTCAAAAGATCGCTAATCCAGACATGACTGTTGAACAAGCATGGGTCAGTAGGTCAAAAATCCGCTGTACCGAGTGGGAAGGAGCGTAGGTTTGAAGTGGTGCCATGCAGGCACTGCACAGCCCATCCGAGGGAGACAGACAGAATAACCTGCCCCCCCCCCCCCGACATTCGACCCTTGCCACTAACGAGCCTAATTGAGTGGAGCAGATTTCAAGAAAATTAAAAAAATAAATCAAAAGATTTTCAGTTTTTTCAGTGTCCTAGACCTTGACCCAATTAGGCCAAAAATCTAGTCAGGCAATCCTTACCAGAACATTTTGGCATTGATCTCATGTTTCTACCAATTTTCTGATGTGATGTATTGGCCGAAATGTGTTTTTGACCCATATGACATCCTTGACCTTTGGCATTGACCTTCCAAAACTGAACAAAGGGACAGACAGACACACAAACATGACGATCATTTGCGAAAACGAGTTTTTGCTAGTAACAAACGGAATGAAGTAGCATAAGTACTTGGTGATTTTGCCATGTAACCGATGCCACCTAAAACAGTATCCCTCTGCCTTTAGGCTGGCAGAGTAATGAAGACAGCACCACCACGCAGCTGCACATTCAACACACTCTGGTTCCCTACTTCCCTCTTCGTTTATCTATTGCTGTCTCTCCCTCTATGCCCATCCATATTTGCTACATTCATATTCTTTTTCAATTTTTCAAGGTCAATGTGCACTGAAACTGAGGAAAGTCTGGTTGCTGGCAAAGCGTATATTTTCCTGTTTAATTGTAAACTGTTCAATTGACCAGATATTACCGTCTTGCTTTGGATCGTAATCTGGCCGTCAGGGGTTTAAAACAATATATGGAAATGACTCTCCAGCATGTTCATATGCTGTACCGTTATGTTCAGAACCACAGCCTCAACATGCCCCGTAGACCTGCAAAACCTTTCCTTGTGAATCTCTATTTTTTTTCTCCTTTCTGAAATTTCGCAAGTACACAGCAAAGTCCCCCGTGATTTCACACCTCTAAGTCTGAGAGAGAGACTGAGCTTGAGAGAGAGAGAGAGAGAGAGAGAGAGAGAGAGAGAGAGAGAGAGAAAGAGGTTTTAAAGTCCCATTGCAGTTATTTCAGCGTTTCTTGACTGAATGCAGTAAACTCCATTTCTACCCTAAGTTGTGCACCATGCATACCAATCACACCCGAAGCTAATCTTTGTGGCGGTGTGGCACACCACAGGATGATTCCAGCCACCGCATCAATTCCAAGCAAATACACGCGCACTCATGCACACACACACAAACACACACACACACACACACACACAGAGTCGTGTATCTAAGACTTCAGACATAGATTTATATTCATTTCCTGTGGACTTCCTCTAACCATAATCATAAGTACAACTTGCCTATCCTTAATCCTTACTCTTACCATTACCTACACCTATCCTTTACTCTAACATTATAGCATGTCTTCACCTTAAAATGTAATGATATATTTAATTGGGACTTGCTTTTTTTTCCCCATAAGGGAGACACGTCCCCATAATGTGACTGTGAAAACAGATTTCGGTCCCTACAACATAAGTAACACCTGGTCCGTGTATTCAAACACACAGACAACATACTCGCACACACGCATTTTCATATGCGTACATACACACTACCCGACTTTTGCAGATAAAGGAATAAAGGAATTGTCCCCCCCTTCTCTTCTCTCTCTCTCTGTCTCTCAAGCTCAATCTCTCTCACCTGCCTTGACCTGCCGCAACATTAGCAGCTGAGTGAAAAGATGTTTATGAGGAATCTGCTGGAACATCTGTCTCATATTTCACCTTACAGTGTCCTTGCCTTCGATTTTATTAAATCAACACAAGGTTTAAAGGGAGACTGATTAATGCTCCACACTGCCCCTCTGTGGCCACAGAAGGAACCTTTAAGAATACAGAGATGCATAATTATTTTACGATCATGCAATAAAGTGTGCACCACCATAAAGTATGTGTAAAGTATGATCACCCCTCACGTATGCAAAAAATATGGTCCGAACCCCTCCCCCCCTTACCCCCAGGTATGCACAGACACCTCAGTGTCCAACAAACCAGCAAACAGGTCAGAGGTAAGTACAATTGTTTCAGAACTTTGGGCGAGCTTTTCATATTCCTGAACCAGCATTTCACTTTAACGCATATAAAGCCAAGCAGGTAGCCTGGCAAGGCAAAAAAAAGAAAAGACCCAACCAGAACTCAGGGTCTTGTGGACTCAGTGGGGTGAATGAATACCCCTTTGTGAAGCGTTCATTCCAGTGTCTACAAAATGCTGAAAATTAATTGAATACATCACTCCATAATTGAATTTACAAATGAGACAAGTGTCTTCCTTCATTGAAATAATTTTTCCAGTCTTTGTGACACAAATCCTGAGCTATAAAGCCTTAAATAGGGGCATCCGCAACAGGCAAGGATTGGCTTGATTTAGCTTTTGCAAAGCGGGGTTAATACAGTTTTATATGGTGCTTAGCCATTCAGAAGCCTGTTAGGAAGGAGTCAGGATTACACACTGCTATAAAAAATTAGTTAATTCAACTGAATTGATCATGAGACATAACAGATGCTCATCAAACTGAAGATCAAACTTCTGGCCCAGGGTACCAATACTAACTACTCTCTTATGAATTGACTGAATTTAACAGTTAAATTAACGCATTGTCTCCTTGTTATTTTAACTGTAAGTAGAGTCCTACGTGCATTTAACTGTGGTTTGCAGTTTACATACACGGATGTAAAATTACAGTTAAAATAATTGGCAAAAAGGTGTCAGTTTATAACAGTGTAAGAAGCCGCAGGGGTAGAGTCCCTGTCCTCTGCACAGGGACCATACAGGGACTCTTCCCAGGGGATGACTTTGTTTCCTACAGCAGACTGTGGGCTGTTTTGACACACACTGCACTGCCATTTTCTCCTGAGAGCTGCTCTATGGACCATCTGGCTGAGGCACAGGGGTCAGACAGGCTGCCCAAAATCTGAGAGCAGCGAGCAGAGGGAACAGCCGAGTCTGACTGCACTGTCGCTCTCACCCCCCCACCTCCTCCTCTCTCTCTTTCACCATATTCCTTTTTTTTGCCTGTTCTCATCACTCTTCAAACCACTATGGCACCTTGTATACTTTTCCAGCTACTTGATCAAAGCCATGTAATAACTGGAGGTGACATAGATTGTCCAGTAGGGGGCAGCCGGCCAGTGTGACCCAATGTACTGCATTAAGCTTTTTTTTTTTTTTTTTTTTACGAGGTTTTCTTTGTATAAAACATGGATCTATTGTATTACATCCACAGCAGTGACTCATATTCAAATGAGGCACATAAATACACAAATTGTAACTGTTAAAAAAACTGTAAACTGTTCGAGCACAGGCGCTCCAACTGGGAATTTTTCACCGCGACGCAAGTGGAACGCTTCACAGTAAACACCTCACCACCGCTGTGAACTTCTCTCTGTCATATAGTGTTTAACAGAGCATTTATTTTTCTTTTTGCTTCCTATTTCACCATCACCATTTTATGTTAGCTTTCACTGCTATGCCGATTATTCAGCAGAATTTAGATGACATATAAAAAATGGTGTAGTGATGAGTTTCAACGAGCACATTTGGTTTCTGAAAAATGGCTGCCCTTCTGTGCTCAACTGAAGTCATAATACATTCTCTTCACTGCATTCAAATAATCTGTCTCCTCTACTTTTGCACATTAAGCTTTTAAATATTAATAATAATTTCTTGCATTTTTTGCACAATAACCCCTATAGTTTTAATGACCACAATGTTATATGACCAGCGCTTCATATTTTCAAATGTTAAAAAGATGTCTAAATATTTCCCACAATTTTGTGAAATATCAAATCAAATACTTATTAAATGAAAGCAGAGTGGAACAGTCTTTTTTACAGATCTGTCAATATACACAGTAGTTAGGTGAATACAGGCCTACCTTTACTATTCCTTTGGGGTGTGAAAATCCACTTTCGCACAGCATTCACTAGCTTTCAAGATATTATAGGCTTAATCATAGGACAACTAACAAAGCAATTGGTGACAAACTACTGTATAATAATAATAATAATAATAATAATAATAAAGTTTATTTGATATAGCACCTCTCATAGAGAGTCACAGAGTCACGAAGTGCTACACAAGAAATAAGATAAGCAAGACATTTCCCAAGCCCCACCCCCCTACCCCCCCCCCCCCCCCCCCAAAAAAAAATTACAATCAGATATTAGCCAAATGCCAGTTTAAACAAGTGTGTCTTTAGCTGGCTCTTGAAAGAGTCCACAGCATATTGTTTCAATATACATTGAACTTGTTAGAATTCCCTTAGTCCGTCATTGTTTTGTAATTTTTTTTATTTGTTTTACATTTTTATGTCATTTGTGCCTGTCTGCTTAAGTTAATTAGTTATTGTCCTTGTACTGCTGTCTCCTTGTGTTTGTGTTTGCCTTCCCTCTTCTGTGTGTCTTGCCCGCCCAGTTTTGTTTCCCAAATAGTTTCCTTACCTTGTTTATTACCACGCCCCTCTCCGCTATCCCTTACCTTCCACTCTACCTGCCCTCAGTTTTTCTAATCATCTCTCCCACCACCATCCCACCATCTCTCCTTTGGTTTCCTTTTTTCATCACGAGTTTGTCTCAGCCGATTTATCTTGTTTTATTCTGGCCTTTTGTCCAAGTTACCTTCCAGCATTCTGATTTCCTTTGTCTTACAGGTCATGAACTTTTAAGTTACCTTGAGGCGTGTTTGAGAAAAAGTGGATGTTCTTTCCTTCAATATTTCATGAACACTGTGGGAATGATGATAATACAGCTGATCCAACAAAAAAACTATGATGGATGAAGTATCCCATCACTTCAGCTGCAAAGGATTGTGGTCCATATTCCATCTTTCCTTTCTTCCAAGGTCAGTCCTGTGTTTCCTGGGGCCACACTATTTCTGGTTCATATGTAATATCAAGGAAGGTTCTCCTATCTTTTAAGAATTAGGATGCACCCTAGGCCAGTGGTGGCCAACCCTGTTCCTGGAGATCTACTGTCCTGTTGGTTTATGCTGCAATCAATATCAGATCAATGCGATCAGTAGACATTGATTAAGATGTTTTTTGACTGGGTGGAGGCAAAAATCTCCAGGTCATGGAATTTCCTGGATCAGGATTGGAAGATGCAGTACTAATATCTGGTTTCATGCCAAGCGCCTGATACTCATACATTTCCATCAGTCTTCATTAGAATTAAAGGCAGCTGAATTAGCCTATGACCTTTACAGTATCTCAGCACTTCACCTGTAGCTGAATGCCCAAGGCTACATGTAAGTCAACTAAACTCAGCCTTTTCATTTCAAGGATTCATCTCTTAGGATAGTTTTAGCTCTGCTATGGCTAAATTTATGGTCATGCTGCCGGAGGCTTTTCAATACTCTCACACATACAATTACTGAAGGTACATATTTGCGACCCAATCCTGTGAAAGCCCACTTACCTTTTTTCTGGTATGCATTTTAAATATATTTCTAAAACTAAAGATAAGATGGCAGTAGGCTAAGTATTTCTAAAGTATAAATGCTATTTGCAACACACCCTTTAGCCCATGGGCTATTTGCAACACACCCTTTAGCCCATGGAAAGCTTTTTAATCTATAAGTACGATCACAAACATGCAATGAAAATGTTCTCAACAGAACATTCAAATTCTGATGTAACAGTCACTACTGATAACTCAAAGCACTTCAGGTCTGATAGAGGCCACTGACTTTTAATATCAATATAACGTTTTTAGGAAGAAAAAAAAAAAACTTCTCAAAAATCTACTCTTGAAAAAGATGGTTTGATTATAGTAATGAACATTAAAGCACCTTCTCTTCAAAGGGTTAATGCGCTCAAATTAATACTGCCGGTGGGTTTGTATACCGCTGGCGTTAAAATGTTTTGCGCATTCTCAGCGTTAGTATTAAATCTGGGCAATTTAGCGATTTGGATTACAAATCCCATGCCCCGAGAAAATGCCTCTTCTTTCAGTTATTTGGACCGCGCCAGCACGATAGACGTGATAGACCACTTGTTTCCACATGATGGCAGTCTTTCATCTAAATGGTGTTCTGAGAGTTGCACGAATGATCTCGGCTGCAATAGGGTTTTGATTTGTCGATTCATTTTGTGTTGTAATGTCTCAGGCTGGGCGTCTTCTGTTATGTTGTTGACACAGAATCTGATATTTCAGACTTTTAATGTCCCGTGACTGAATAAAAGATGAAATGAGAACACACTCTGCTGCCTGTTTTATTATTGAGATCTGAAGAGGAGCTGTGGTGGCATTGGTCCTCTCTATTACAGTGGTAACAGCACCTCTCCTAAACTCTAAGGAAGAGAGGAGGGCAGTCCACAAAGACCTGTTTGAACACCACAAATGAATGCATTTGCATTGCAAAAACAAATTATGACTATGACTTATTGCCATTACAACATTATTTTGAGTCCTTTTGTTACTCAGCAAATTTTAATGGTTATTTTAAGTTAAATACTGTGTACCTGTAAAATTGACTCGACTTGATGAATACTTCAGCAATATTTCAGCAATTCATGCAATATCTTTTTTTGTCAATGATTTCAAGGTGTTTGCTTTCAGTGGTGATCCATGTCTTCCACAGCCAATATCCATCCATCCATGATATCAATTTTACATTACAATTATGTGATGTGAATGTAATACTACACTCAATAAATTATTTTTGCAATTACAATCATCCAACCATCTATGCATCCATCCATTTATTATTTACACCACTTGTTCCTCACTAGGGTAACAGGGGAGCTGAAGCCAATCCCAGCAGGGACTCACCCTGGGGTGCGTTTCCAGAAATCACAGATGCTAACTTACATAGTTGGACCCATTGACTGTGAATGGACAAACTATGTAAGTTGCTAACTTAGTTAGCAACTACGCTTTTGGGAAACGCACCCCAGGACAGCTCACCAGTCCATCCCAGGGTGCACAAACCATTCACTCACACACTCATGCCTACGGGCAATTTAGAGTACTAAGAAGAAACCCATGCAAACAGTGCTGGCAATATTTGCATGATCCTTGACTTTCCAGGACAGAGATAATTCACTGTCCCCCCACCCCCCAACACCCACCATGCATTAAACTACTGCAAATACTGTTCAGGCATTTAACCCTTTCATTTTCACTCAGCCTATCCCTCCAAAAGTTAATTGTTCATTGTGTAGTTGACAAATGACCCACTGTCGTGTCTCTTTCAGTAACAGCACCAGTTTAAATGAACCCCATCACATGAACATAAGATGGGTTATATTTAACGTAATCAAAGCAGCCGCAACAGAATTCTCAACAGATTAACTGACGACAACTAATCAAATCTATATTTGGATACCCTAATACCCCCTAATACCTCAAGGCAGACTCTCACTGAGAAGGTTTTGTTATGCTGGAGATGATGACAGGGAGCTCGCTGGCTCTGCGAATCTCCCTTCTCTCCGCAGTCATATAGAGCCCCAGACAGCCGAGCTGACGCGACAGGGCAGCCCTGGATTTACTGTCCTAATGTAGGGAGGCTATTCTGACTTTCTGCATTATACACACTGTAAATGACCGTGCCATATTCCATCCACCATCTATTCATCCATAACCTAACCCTCTTATTCCTGATCAAGGTTATGGAAGAGGACTGGAATCTGTCCAGGACCCTATTTATAAAACTTGGCGTGGATTTTATCCATAAATTTTGCATTTGCTCAAAAAAAAAGAAAAAAGAAAAACAGCATGCAGTAAAATATCCAATCCTAATTTATCATACCGTAGGTAAGCTAAACTGCTTGCAATTTTGAATTCATTAATCAGAATCAACTTGGAATTTTGCATTTGTGCACGATCTTATTAATTGTGGCGTAATGCCCCTCCCCTTTGGCATTCCAAGTCCTGGCTATTTGCCCTTCACCAATTAATCAATTATCCTCAGTCCCTTTACTTTAATCGGTGTCACCTGTTTCCTTTTAGTTCATTGAATCCTTGAGTTTCCAAAGGGCCCAACTCCAAAAAAACACTCTTTTCCGAGAAAGGGAAAAATGTATTTATTTTTTTGCCCATATGTTTTGACCTGTGCATTTTTAGTTTGTTTCTTTACAAGAGAGTGTCATTGGGATACTTTACGGTGAAGTTACAAGAAAGTTCCCCTTTTTGTTATAAGATATGCAGACCTCAAATTCATTGGAGTTGGGCCCTCTGGAAACTCAATGATTCAATTAACATTCCCTTGGTGTTTATAGCTTAGTTTCTCCTTACAAGGGCAGGTAGCCTTAGTCAGTTCCCCATTTTTGTTGTGCGCCCTCCCTTTTGTGTTATCCTGAAGTATTGTATTTGTTTGGTTTTACCCTCACTCTTTATTTAATAAAATCCACGTCCCTGCCCTTGGGTCCTCAGCTCCACTCCTTGCCCTGGCGGCCTTTTTTACTTCTCTAGGTGCCAGGGCGTGACACGTGAACGTTTTTAGCATCAAGTTTGTTTTAATAAATCCAAAGTCCAGAAAGAAAATGGCATACGCATCATTTCCGTATCATTTATAAATGAGGCACCAGGCTTTCTATGGGCGAGAGGCTAGGATACACCATTGACAGTTTAGCCAAAATACACCCAGCCCATTGCAAGGAACACATGCCATTAGCTCACACACATGGCACAGTACTATAGCTGAGGGGTAGGAATGTCACAGTTTTTGTTTTTAGCAAATCTGCAAAATAGTGGGAACAGCTCCCCCCTCACTAATGTCCCGGTCAGAGCCATTTTAATTAACATTGATGAGGACGGAGATTCCAGTTCTCTGAAAAGTGGCAAACTGTTTGTCCTGTGTCGGTTTTGCATATAGCCTTGTACAGCCTCGCCAATGCAAAATTTGGCAGATGGGACATCAGTTATCCCAAGGCTATGGTCCAATGCGAGCCAAACTGCAATGAGCCGCATAAGGCTTGGCTGTCTGTCCCTGTCCAATTTGGCAGTGAAATCATCCACTCAGTAACCTGGAAGAGAGTGTTCTTCAGTTCTGTAGAGCAGCTTCCCTATTTTCAGCTAAGCAGCCCCAAGAAGTGCTTACACACAGCACTATTTATGGCCAAAGTCTGTATGTGTGATGTACTATAAACAGGTGACTGCCATCTGCTTTCTGCTGGTTAGAGAAACAAATGCACAAAAAAGAACTAGCATGTGGTGTTGTGTCATAGGAGTACGGTTCTGATGACTGAAGGGGTCTAAATGTTAACTGGCTGGATAAACATTAATCCCTCTTTTAAACTCTTCATTTCTACACTGGATGAATCAAAAAGCCTTTAGGATAGTAATACTCAGATATGTAAAGAAGCGATTAAACAGTTTTACAATCTGTGTGAAAACAATCTGACAGAAGCTACAAGGACTGAAGGCATCCTGATACTTTGAAAAAAATATGCAGTGTATCATATGGGGCAAATGAAGACCTACAATGTGTGTGTGAGTGTGCACGATTATGCCGGTGTTTGAGTTGGTGAGAGTGTGTGTGTGTGTGAGTGTGTCTGTATGCGTGTGAGCATGCGTGAGCACCTGTGCATGTTCACGCGTGTTTGTGTGTGCGTGTGCGTGCATGATTATGCATGAGCATGAGTTTGTGAGTAAGTGTGTGAGCGTGTATAAAAGTATGTATGCATGTGTGCGCACCTGTGCATGTTCGCGCCTGTTTGTGTGTGTGTGTGTGTGTGTGTGTGCATGTATGACTATGCCTGAGCATGAGTTTGTGACAGTGTGTGTGTGAGCGTGTATAGTATGCATGTGTGCGCACATTTGCATTTGTGTGTGTGTGTGTGCGTGTGTGCACATGTGTGTGAGTGTGTTTGTTTATGCGTCACGGTAAAAAATCCATAACTGCAAACACTAGTTTGCTGAGACACTTTAAGAAGCTTTTAAGAGCAGCACTTTGGTCTGGTGCAGTTCTGCAGTTCTGATCGAGCACTCCCGCTGAGTCACGCCAAAACTGGGCCGGCAAAGTTTTCACACAAATCTCTGCAGCCCCAATCTCCTAATGCCTGCGGAAAATCACCTGTATATCTCTGCACTGTATTAATCTAAGTATACGTTGATGATAACTAAGTTAGACTGAAAACCAATTTTTGTAAATTCCCTATCTGGTCACACTTTAGAAGTGATGCTCATAAAGGCTTCATACAGCATGTATTAATGCCTTCACAAATGAGACATAATGTCTTCATAAATTATACATAAGCAAATGCCATGCTTTATAAAGGGTGAAATAACACATCCTTATTCGGCATGTGATGCCAGATGTGATATAACTGGCAATGTCACTTAGATAGTGGCTAAATGCTATAAAGGATGACATTGTCAGCTAAATGACATTGTCATTGTCACATCTGGCATCACATGCTGAATAAGGATGTGTTATTTCCCCCTTTACGAAGCATGACATTTGCTTATGTATGATTTATGAAGACAATATGTCTCATTTATGGAGGCATTATACGTTGTACATGCTGTATGAAGCCTTTATGAGCAACACTTCATGTAAATTGTGACCCCATATCCTGCATTTGTATACAATTGATTGTGGCTCTCCATGCATGCCTTAGTTTATCTGGGTGTATAACAGCTGAGGTCTGGTTTTTGTGAGATGACTGTGCAATCCATGCTGCACCCTTCACCCCACTCCACACCATAGCGTCAATAATATCTGAACTCAATTAGCAGAGCCATGCCTAACTGAAGTCCATGAAGCACACAAAGCGAGGCAGCCGTGCACCAGCACTGCAAAAAGCCGCCGCGCGGCAACCTTAATTCACCCCGATTAGAGACAAATGACAGTCCAGTGTTCAGGTCTCCATGGCGATAAGATCCCCAATTAGCCAGGATGGATAATCCCATTTATTTACAAAGAAGCCAGTTATCTAGCGCGTGCAGCCGCATTCTATGGTAGACGCAAGACTGTCAGTTCCTGGCTCCTCCCTACTGCGGCCGCACATGACATCCATGAATTAAATTTATGGTATGGATTTCTGTTTTCATGTCAAAAATTAATGTGAATATTTATTTATCATTCATTCATTTATCACGATAAGTCAGCAACAGTTGACATGATTACTTCCTGATTACTGGGGCAGCACTGCCAAGGCTGGGCTGAGACAGAGAAGAGGAAATGGAAATTAAGAGCTGGGTAATTAGAGAGAGTATGACCCCAAAGGTAATCTCATAAGCATTTAAAGTGTGAGATCACAAATACATGATTAAAGTATTAGGCCCCATAAAAAAATATTTATTCATCATCCATTTAATCTGAAAAACGTGATGCGGGTGGGCAGATTTTTATTTTAGTAAATAATTTTTTATATAGAGTTTACTTATGCATTAGTGTCACTTTTTTCTAGATTTCTAGACCAGTTTACTTTCTGGTATTCAACTGAGAGACTGAGAACAACACAGAAGCATAACTTTTCCAAGTAGTGTTCATTATGGGTACATTTGCACTACTTGCAAAGAGCTTGAAGCCGATTGTTTTTTATATATATATATAAAAATACTAAAAAAATAAAAAAAAAAAAACATAAAAAATTGATGCAGCCATGACCTCTCGCTGTGGACAGGGATGATAAACTATATATCTTTATGGAGCCTTCCTGACTGAAAATTCTGATGCTGATGGAACAGCCACAGCTCATATCCCAAAGCAATTAAACACTCTGAATATTAAATTTATCTGTTGTAAATGAATTTAACATTGAACAAATCAATGTTTTAAAGGTTTGGAGACCTGTGAGGGAGGGAAATTTGAGCAGGGACAAGTGTGCTGTCAGACTCACAAGCTCCTATGAATAACTAGCACTAATGCTTCATACTCTGGTAGGACATCAAAGTTCAAATCAGGGGCAGTGTCAGAATTCACCTACAACTAATGACCCTATCACTGATCATGCACAGAAGTAGTAAGTAGTGTGCAGTATGTGACCTAAATGACATTTACCAGTATGCTCAAGATGCCTGGATGACATACTAGACTGGCCAAATTTCATAGTATGCAGTCAGAGCTGCCTCCGTGGCGTACTTTATTCTACAAAGCAAAGCAGTAAGTGGTATGATCCCAGGAAGACCCAGGTGAACTTGTGTAGCCTGCTGGTCATGTGACTGTCCAGTACAGGACATGGTTATTGTCACATCCAGACTACTACATGTGAATTATTATGAGGAGTTGAATTTAGTATCCTGTGCATACTGCAATATATTGTAAGCAAGTATGCTTTCCTGGACATGACAAAGGAACAGAATGGGGACGGGGGGGTTCGGTTCTGGTGTGTCCCGTCAGCCGAAGTACAGAAAGGACCCTTGTTCACCCTCAATCCTCTGTCAGCAGGACGCTTCCATTTCTGAGCCGTGGACAGGCCCTCACTTTTAGTTAGCCAGCCATCCAATCCCACGACTGCATGGCAGGAGGCCTTCTGATTGGCTATGAACCTGATCTTAAATCTCCCAGGGGGCAAGTCTAATCTAACCCACTACTCCCAATACCGCCCACCCCCAATCAGCCCCTCCCCCTGCCCTGGTCACATGAGCTTACAGAAAAGATCAGTTACCCCAGCAGGGTAAGGCTAGCTTAGTGTGGTTAAAGGGATAGGGGTGGGGGAGAGGGACTGGAGGAATGGCACTGGACTTCAGTAATAGAGGAGACACACATAGCAGACAGGCTGATGTGCCTTCACTGTGGAGCCTCTAATGTGGGTGAGAGCTGTCTCAGGGGGGAAACCATAGACTCACTCATGTTAAATCACTGTTCATGTAAGAACACAATGTGTGCATTTGTGACTGTGTTTATGTGTGTGTGTGTGTGTGTGTGTGTGTGTGTGTGTGTGTGTGTGTGTGTGTGTGTGCGTGTGTGGGTGTGTGTGTGTGTGTGTGTGTGCCAATGCTCTGAGGCTCTGGTCAAAAGTGTCCAGCCTGAGCTCCTGTGCGTGTGTGTGTGTGTGTGTAGAAGGGGGTGTGTGTGGGTGCAGTGAACACCTAAAACGGACACTGTGCAACATTTATGAGCCTCCCTTTACATTACTCATAGCTCTGACAAAGCTGGCTGAGTTTGTGATTTGAAATAAGACATTGCAGGCATTGTCTGACCTTTGGATTTGATGCTTCTGGGGCAGGGTAATTGACTGATGTTTTAATAAGGAAGTAGTCATAAATACTGTAGTTTGTATAACTGTTATTTCAGTTTTACTGCGCTGGTTACAACACATGTGGGCTTTTTCCTAATTATGCTCCCTCTTCAGTCAATACAGCTCATATTGTTCATTACCTCCAAAGATCGTTATCGCAAACCAGACCACTCTATTCACTTACAAACAGCCAAGCTTTGCATTTTCAAGAGGCCTTTTAATGAGTTTTTAAATTAGCCGGGGTACTGCGGTTGATAAATTTCATTCAATTAAATTCAACAAAGTAACTGAAATTAAATTTTATTAGGTCTTTTTAATGATTGCTTCACAATTTTTCTCATCAAAAAAGTTATCTGAGAGATGTAAATATACATGGTTGGCAGGTAAAGTGCTAAGTTTGTACATAAGAAAAGCTGTGAGTTGTCACTGCATAATACACAAAGGCACGGATAGGTTGGTTGCCTTTTGATAATAGCGTCTGTTAAGCTAAAATGAAAAATGAAAAGAAAGAAGTGATAATTTGGTTGGTGAATCTCACTTCCTCAAATTACTGTTCTAAAAATATTCTAATCACATTATCAGTGGTGTCACACCTGGAAGGGCCAACAAAGGTTGTAGATGAGGAGGATGTTTTATTGATTGCATGCAGTAAACATGTCTGGTGTTAAATAAACTTTGATGAAGCACACCGTTCTGATTGGGCACAGTTGATCCCTCTTGGATGAAGGTGAGTGGCAGACACTCCTGCTTCGTCCGTATGCGAGGGGTCAAGGGAACAGAACCCCCCCCCACACACACACACACACACACATACACACACACACCTCCCGCTGGTCTTTACAGAACCTACACCTGTCAGATTACCCCCATGACTAAGCTGTTGGTCAGGAAGTCATGCCCTCCACCGCCCGGCCTGCTGCTGCCTATGTGTGTGTGTGTGTGCGTGTGCGCGTGTGTCCTTGTTCTTGCTTTACAGTGAGGACCAGAAGAAAACGACGAACAGAGCAGGGACAATATCGGGAAATGAGGACATGTCAGGACTAAAAGGGCAAATTGTGAATTGTTGGTTGAGGTTAGGGTTATGGTAGAATTAGGGATACTTCATAGTTAGGGTGAGGGTTTTATGTAGGCATGCATTGCTTATGTTTATAAGTTGGGAAAAGCTGTAGAGACACTCAAAGAATGAATGGAGGTCAAAGTAATGTCTTCATAAGAATATGAGTACAAGGGTGTGTGTGTGTGTGTGTGTGTGTGTGTGCATGTGTGTGTGTGTGTGTCTGTATGTGTGTGTGTGTATACGTGTGTGTCACCACTCTTTTTCCATCAGTAACGTGGACTGTCCATGGGAGTATTTATTTATCCCTGCCCCAACTAATGCATATTATATGGACAAGCAAAGTGAGTCTGTGGGACAGGTGTTCGTGATGGCAAATCCACACTGCTGAAAGTGACATGGAGTGACATGTGACTCGGCCTCACCTGGATATCCCTTCCCCGCTGTCAGCCCCAGAGCACGCAGGTCGGCCTGTACTACAACAAACGGCGGCACGAGGCGAAGCTCGGGCAGCGAAGCGCGTGCGAACTGGACCTCAGCCGCAGCGCCCGCCTGTGCAGATTGATTGAGCTGGACAGCTGAAGACGCGCGTTTTACTGGCGCAACAGAAGAAGCGGGTCGAGAGAGAGAGAGAGAGAGAGAGAGAGAGAGAGAGAGAGAGAGCGCGTGGACAATTTTTACGGCTTGGACTGGAATCAGCCCGCAGAGAGTGTATGGGAAGTACTCCACTGTGATTCTTCTCAGGTTGCTTTTAAATATTATTATTAAACTCAAAGAAGAGACCTGCTGTGCAAAGCCACACTATTGGGGGGAAAACGCTCTTTTCCCGAAGAAGAATGGCTTCGACTGGGGATACTGATATCCATGTGCCCGATTAGTAGACGCCTGTTTCAATTCCAACTGGAGTACAGTAACGTTCTTGACAGCTGCCTCCGGCGCACTGTTATTGGGGACAGTGAAGCAGACGCACAGGTGAGACTTCGGGAGAGAGATTTCCTTTAAAAAAAATCAGTCAGTGTATCGATTTACTCATTCGTGTGCATGCCTGTGTTCTATGGCATTCATTTAACTGTGACGACTACATTCATGCACTGGTAACGTCCTGTCAGAATATCGATTATTGAGACTGGATGCAACGGAACGACTTGTTTCGGCTGACTTGTCAGGCGCTCTCGTTGCAGTTCCACCACACAGCTAAGCTGGTTTATAAATAGGATTAGCTAGCTATAGAATGGGGACAACCCTAATGTTTGTCTTGTTTTTATATTTTAACTTATTCAAGCAAGCGGTCATTTACTGAGATTTATCGTTTTTTTTTTTTTTAATTGAATGAACGGACATGCTTACGATTGTCTGCATTACGCGAACTTGGCTGGAGGTCCAGGCACAGTCTTTCCGAACTGCTCGTAAGAGTAGCAATGTAAGAATTTTATAGAATCCTGAAGTGTCATAATCGTCTACTCAGAATTAAAGTATTTATGTGACTTATCTTGTCACATCTTGACTTGCAAGGTGGATTACCACCCTGCAGAAAAGTTCATTCTTGGTGCGCATTTCCAATGTGTCAACAGCACGTGAGAATCAATTGCTCTCTAAAGGTTATAATGGCGTTGGATCTTGAGAGGTATAATTGATTTAAAAGGGCGAACTATTCTCGTGTCAGATACCGCGTAAGTTACACGAAATATTTTCCATGTCACTGTCCATTTTTGGAGGAAAAAAAAAAAAAGTCTTCACGCATCACGGTGCCCTTGCGCAATTAAGATGATGACTGCTGTTATTCTTAGTGCGAAGCTGGTCAGTTGTTTAGAGTGGAGAGTGAGTAATAGGCGCGTGGCCGTGACCCCGACAACACCCTATGAAACTGTTGCCGCTTTTTGCGTCTATCCTCTTCTCCATTCATCATTAGCAGACAGAGGAACTGCGATGACAACAACAATGTGGATTTTCCATGTTAGTTAGTTGGCTCCTGCTCAGAAACAAGCAGTTATAAAGCTGCATTTATTATGATAGTATTGGTAGATAGACCTGCCAAGGCCTGCAGTAGATGTCTCTCATGTCGACCATTTTGTCTGATATTTTACTAATTGTTGGGATGTAAAACATGAGCGTTTTTATTGAAGCCTTTATAACGGTCTTAAACCTCTCCTCATTTCACATAGGCCGTCAGGATGTAATCATCAGCTGTCATCAAATGTATCCCCCTGGCCATGCAAATGACTCAGTCGTAGCTGAGCAAGTTTCAGGAGGTGTTATCAGGTTTTGAGCAGGTTTCCATTGTTTCTGTTACTTTGATCAAACTTGTCATTGTTTCCAAAGGACTAAAATCTGAAGCGCTGGATTAGTCAATGACCCATAATGCTGTGCAGTGTGTTGAGCTCTTTGTTTGTGCTTTGCAAGGTTTAAAGTTCTCTTAAGAAAACCATGCTTTGTAAGCCCAACTATGGGGATTTGAAAAACCACTTTAAGGAGCTCATTATTTTCCCTGGTGTATGTGTATGTGATTTAGTTTGAAAGAATTAATGTATATGCTCTTACGCTTTTTTCTGAGGGAAATCATTTTTTAACTTTGCACTTTAGTTGTTTTTGTTTTGTGTGTGTGTGTGTGTGTGTGCGTGCCATCTGCATGCCAGAGAGTTCAGGGTGGCAACTTGTCCCATGATTCAGTAATGACATAATTTCCATTCTGCATTCCTGGAGCCTGTCGCACCAGATACCCATTTTTCATTTTTTTAAAAAGATTTGAAATGATGTCACAATTTCAGCGATGACAATGATTTTTTGTCTTACTTTCACTTATAATTCAGTTGGTGGTTTCATTATTATTGTGCAGTCAAAAGGTAAATAGTGGAAAGCAGAGAGGTCTGTTCAGCAAGAACATTCTCATTTCTGCCCAGTACGTGGAGCGAGGCTCGAAAAGAAAGTTGTGACACCCAGTTTGTCAATTGCTAGAAAAATATAGCATATGACTCCTTTTGCTAGTTCTGCCAAATGCTAATAAATCATAATTACAGAGCTGGATATGGGGAGGATTTGAACCGCAGAGATGGCGTCATGTGCAGGATGCAGATGAGAGTTTCTAAATGGTTTACAAAGAGAAAATGGCCTGCCAAAGGCCTTATTAGGATGTTACTTGACTTTTGATTTGTCTGTGCATGTTTATGCACAGTTAAGCACACACAAAAGGGTGTAATTGTTTAAAAGATACAGATTATATTTTCTCCGTCAAAGACAAACTCTGGAAAACACCTAGGAAGATAACATCAGTCTTAGTTTATGTAAGAGGAAGAAGCAGGGTAACAAGAGAGAATGTTTTTTTTTTTTTTTTGTACTAAGAAACGCCAAAATAAAGCAGGAAGCAGCTGCTCTCTGATTCTCAATTGGCCGAGGGGGGGCGGTGGGGCTTATGGGGTGAAAGATCAGAGGTCAGGTGAGTGTGGGCGCCAGAACAGGTGTGACAAAGAGGGGCGCTTTATTACCTCCGCCAACGAGGTTATCTGTTTGTCTGTCTGTCTGTTAAGAGGATAATTCAAAAAGTTATGAGCGGATTGGCATGAAATTTGGTAGGATGATAGGTGGTAGTCCAGGGATGAGTTGATAAAATTTTGTAAGGGATCTGGAACCACAGACTGTATAAAAAGATGGACGAAGCTACTGTGACGTCACCCATTGGTTTCAGCATACCATAAAGGAAGCCTCGATTTTGGCAATTTGAATTGCGCCATGTTGTCATTTTGAAACCAGATGTGATTTCTATTGGACGAGAGCGTGTATTGAAGTTCCGGGGAGGACCGTGGCTCTGGATTTGACCACATCGAACGAGGACCAGAGGATAGCCACGCCCCTAAAGCATATTCTGGCTTTATCCTTTATTCTAGTCTATATGGGACCATAATTTACAAAAATCAACATTGTGATATATCGAAGGATACTTGAAACTTGCTATAGCTACCATAAAATAATGTGAAAAATCATTATTTAAATGAAAAATCAGGCGGGAAAGTGGGGTCATTTTCTCATAGACTTCTATAGCATTGAACTTCTTTCTGCAACCACCAACGTCGCCATCTGCTGGCCATTAAATAGAATGCCATTTTACGCTACTTCCGCATGGACTTCATTTTTCAGACCAGGGTGCTGCGTCCATCTTTTTATACAGTCTATGTCTGGAGCATATTCTGGATTCTATATCCAGAAGAAATTAAAACCTACCTGAATAGACAACACATTCTCATCCCAACTCGTCATATTGAGATGCTACCTGACCAAGCGTCGATATACAACAAAATAGGAGGCTTTTAGAATCCTTATTTGATGCTCAGGGTTAGGGTTCGGGTTAAGATTAGGGTTTAGGGAGTAGGGTTTGTTTTAGAATGGCGCCAAGTAAGGATGCCAAAAGCCTCCTTTTGCGTCGTACTGTATATCGACGCTTGCTCAGGTAGTGTCACTATATGATGAATCGGGATGAGACTGGGCTAGAATGGAATGATTGTCCGTTATGTAATGAACAGATTTTTATAAAATTTCTGTATTAAATAGAATCTACACTAATGTAGAATTGATTATAGATGTTGGTGATCTGGATAATATTCTTGCGGATCCAAAACCAATAATATTGACGTATGTTGTGGTGGAGGTATGTGCTCTACCGAGTGCCCTTCTAGTTATAATAATGTATTCAAAGCTGCTCAGATTTTCCCCACTCTCAAAGCTGGCCTACTTCCACATCTGAATGCAGACAGGGCCAGTCTCACCCTACAGGTGGTGACAATAAATCACATTGAGAAAGAAGTTTAAAATGGCTGAGAGAATGAGATGGAGGTAGTGAGAGAATGACTTCTCTTGTACCACTGCTAAACCCTCCGTGTACTCCCTCTGTGTTAAACACTGGCAGCTGTGACAGAGCGTCAGTGCGAATCGGATAGGTCAGGCATTCCATCCCTATCCTTTCTGCTGGTCTGGAAGTTTCCTGGCATTTGTGACCTGCTTTCTGATACCTATGGTCCCAAATCACCTTAAGAACAGCAACATTACACAAACCAACTGTTTTAAGTGGTAATTAGGAGTTTGTGTTTTCCTGTCACCAACTGACAACCAGATACATTTGGGCTCTCACACAGCATGAGAGAAGGCCCCCTCCTTTCAAGCAGACTTGACAGGGTGGTATACCTTTAAGTCCCAAGCCCAAACCTGAGGGTACCCCATCCATAGCAAAATTGCGAACCGTAAGATGGCTAAAGAAGGTCCCACCTTCGCCACGCCCTCGAACGAATTTCATTGGTGGTTAAGGTGGGGGTTAGATTGGAGCAGATAGGATGCCACACAAGAAGGTGCTCGGACAACCAATGAAATTTGTTCGGGGGCATGGTGAAGGCGGGACATTCCTTTGCCGTCTTAGGGTTCGCAAATTTGCCCACCCAAATGGGGTGGGAGTGTCATCTGGGACTTAAAGGGTTAATGTTGTGATGTCTGGGATAGGCCACTCTCCCAGAAAAATTCCCTGTCATGGATGGAAAATTGTCCAGAGTGTATTCTGCCTTGTTATTTTGGATGCTGGGACAGATTCCCCCCCCCCACCAACCCTGACCAGATATAAAGGGGTCAGATTGTGGATTAGATTTTCATCAAGCTATTTACTATGACTTACATCATAGCTTTATTGTTCTTTGTGTGAAAGGAGGTCTGTCTGTGACTCATTCTGTGTTTGTCAATTGAGGGTGTTGTTTTAATAAAACCAAGACTGTTTTGTCAATAAGAGAGCGCTAAGTGTTAGGTTTGAAATCTGTGTCCTGCTAGTGGTCCAATAAACTGGAATGGCAAAAACAGTGACATTTAGCAGTCTAACAGTACAGGAAGTCATTATGTATAAAGTATTGGCATGAAGAACTATGTGAAGAAGTGACGCCAAACATGATGCACAATTCAGCACAACTCGAGTGCCATTGAGCTTTTATAAAATGATTTCAACATATAGAAAGCAATTTGGGAGGAACTATTTTTATAACATTTACATATACAGTTCATTTGTGGAATATTCAGTAAACCCAATAGTCATAAATTAAGAATTGAGTTATGGTGTTAGGCATATTTGGATTTCAGATTAGATTTTTCTTGTTTCTCTGAGTTTGGGACGTTTAGGCTGTATACTTAATGAATTTGGTTAAAATTTTAGCATAATTTATCAAACATTAACTGAATATTTCCTTCAATTTACAATTCATATTTACTTAAATGTATCATGAATTAAAATTTTTTAAATATTTAGCCAAATTTATGAAGCATTTATTTAAATATTAAGCAAATATTTTATACTTTTGTTATATATTTAAGTAAATGTTTATTCATTTAGCTAAAGAATGCATTTAGTTAAATTATTTAGAAAATTAAATGATGGAACATTTAGAATGAGCATACAATTTTGGGATTGCATCCCATATTTGACATTTACTTCTCTCATTATAAAATTCACATTTTCCCCTCTAAATGTGAAATCTGTTCAATGTTGGAAAAAGTTCACTGAAAAATAAAGACATGAAAAATCGTAGTCAGCTGCCGGGAATAGAGTGGGGTGAACCAAGGATTTTTTTTTTCCCAAAATAGCTCCCATCCCTTTAAAAGTCTAGATTCTGGTATTTGCTTAGCAGGCTGGAGAGGAGAGGCCCTGTGTACATTCTTCTATGGTGAAAAGTTGGTGAAAAGATGAGACTTCGCCAAAGCATTCAGGTCAACACATTCTCATCCTGACTCATCATGTAGTAATGCTACCTGACCAAACGTCGATATATGAAGAAAGAGGAGGCTTTTGGAATCCTTATTTGATATTTAGGGTTAGGGTTCAAGTTACTGGGAGGAGGGCCCTAGGCAGACCCAGGACACACTGGAGGGACTATATCTCCCGGCTGGCCTGGGAACGGCTTGGGATCCCCCAGGTAGAGTTGGAGGAAGTGGCTGGGGAGGGGAGCGCCTGGTCCTCTCTACTTAGTCTGTTACCCCCGTGACCCAGCTCCGGATAAGCGGAACACAATGGATGCATGGATGGATGGATGGATGGATGGATGGATGGATGGGTTTGAGTTAAGGGTTCGGGGTTAGGGCAGAGGTAGGCAATGAGAGCCATATGTCCTTGGTTTTCACACCAACTTCCTGCCTTTAATTAGTTAGTTATCTTAATAAGCTAAACTACTTGGGAAATCTGACATTTCTGGCGCATTTCTTTAAAATATCATGAATTACCACCAAAGTCTGCTCTTATCTCCCGACATAAAACATTTTTCTTAGATCTAATCTATGCGTAAATCTATATTTGGGTGCACAACCAATTAGCTCAATTATTCAGGGTAACTGCTAGAAATAAAAACCTGCATACACACTGGCCCTCCAGGACTGGAATTGCCCACCCCTAGGTTGGGGGTAGGGTTCCTTTTAAACTGACATCAAGTAAGGATGCCAAAAGCCTCCCTTTTTGGCGTATATCGACACTTGGTCAAGTAACGTCACAATGCAACGAGTCGGTATGAAACTGGGCTCTTTTTTAGCTCGATTTAGCGAGAGAGAAAGTATTGTACGTGCAGGGGATGTGTGGAAATTTTCATGGTCTGTATTAGTTTTTCAGAAGCCAGCAGAAGTGAGTGTTTCTCCTGACTCCAGTGATCTGGAATCTCAAGCTATTTCAAGCTGAGATGGACTGGGGTGAACAGGATGTGTAGGTGGTGAACAGCACATTGAGGAGAGCAGTGTGTTTATTTTTTACCCATTATTAGTTATGTAATCATAGTATTTATGCTAGTGCAAACAAATTGAGACATTGTTTCGCGCTTGAGCACATACACACAAACACATACGCGTACACACACACACACACACACACACACACTTACACACAAATGGTTGCCCACACAACTTGAATTAGATGCCAGTGCAGTACACACACAAGCCCCCTTGCCTTGCCATTAAAGATATTCTCCGGACAAATAATGACACAGTCCACATTAGCACTATACAATACACTCAATCAATGCGCACAATCCACAATAATGGCAAGGACAAAAGAAACAAGCCACAGTAACTAAGAGCGCATCGCAATCTGCTTTCACACTGGAAATAATAAGTGTTAGACTATGTCATCTATCTTCAATAGAGCACCTATGAGTGATGGGGAATGCAGGCACTGTTTTTTTGACGGAAGTGGCCATTTGCAAGGCAGCCTTGTGGCTAATTTTCAATCAGTTTTTCACATGGTAAGACCCTGGTGGCGAGGTTGGGAACTACAGTTATAAACAAAATTAAACAGTCAAATGGTGACCCCACCATCATGGGACGACAAGTTTTCACACTCATTGTGCTTTTCAGAATTGAACAATTTTAATAACTTGGTGTCATTTAAAAACTCTTAACCTACAGATGATTAATCCATAAATTTTACATGCCTTAAACTATATGAAAATAGCAAAATTCATAGTTCCCAACCTGGCCACCAGAGTCTTGCCTTGCGAATAGCCAATTGGAAATTAGCCACAAGGCTGCCTTGCGAATAGCCACAGTGTTTTTTTTTTTTTGAAAGTACACATTCAGAGTTTAACCAGCTCCATCAGGGTTGGTTTTTTCTCTCTGAATATTTCGCTGTTATTTACAGTCCCGTATAACTGCGGAGTGAATAGAGGCTTGTCAGCCGGTGCGAGAGCTGCGTCCCTGCCATGGGTGTGTGGGGTGCCTCAGAGAGCACAGGGGTGTTTAATTGCTGTTTACACATTAGGGAGATGATAGGAGGAGAGCGGTGTTTGGAGGGGAAGAGTGTTCGAGCTCTCAGTAAGCCTGAGTGTTTTACCTTATTGTCTGTTTTTTCTGGTGGTGAGAAGAGATGCTCCCATGCTGAAGATTTTTAGCAGTCGTTCTTTCCACAGCCTCCTTATCTCTACGTATCTCATGCTCACGCACACACACATTCACACACACTACGCATACCATGCCACACCCCACCGGTGTCCTCATTTTACGGACCCACCTGCCGCAGAGAGTTGAGGGGAGCAGATGTGAGTGTAATTATGGGGTTACTGTTCTGTAGTGTCCTGAGGCAACCCAACCCCCCCCCCCCCCGCCTGGGCTGGTAGGTCTGTGACACCAACATGCCCACTGCACACGCACACTTACACACACACACACACACACACACACACACACACACATGTAGACGCACAGACACACATGCATGCATGACTGCACTCATACCGCATGCACACACACACACACACACCCACACACGCACAAATGTACACACACACATGTGCATGCAAGAATGCACTCACACCACACACATACACGTGCGCTCACTTACACTCACACAAAAACGCACTCACACACACATGCACATATGCATTCATACACACCACACACACATACACATGCACATCCTTGTACCTCTATCCTTGTGAGGACATTACATTAACATTTCATTCATTCTTTGTGTGTCTTTACAACTTTTCCCTAATCTTTACAAAAAGCAATGCATGACTAACTCAAACCCTTACCCTAACGTTAACCTATTCTAACCTGACACCAACCTCAGCTAATAAGCCACAATTTGCCTTTCTAGTTGTGAGGACACATGAAAATGCCCCCACTCTGTAGAGGGAAAAAAAAGTTTTTTGTTTCTCACTTTGTAGCAAGCACAAAAATGTGCGCATAGACGCAAGACTCTCATACACACCATACTCACTCACACATACACATGCAAATATACACACGCGTGCGCGTGCCCACACACTTAGACATTCACACACAGTCAGATGTTTTTGGCCTATAGTCTAGTTGGTCTCCATTGCTTATTATAGCTGCTCCTCGGTTTAGAGGATAATGGAGCTGTATTGTGTATAAGGAGCAGCTCTGATGTCACCCACATCCGCATATTATCATCAACCACACATCCACCAACCACCTGCTCTCAGCATTAAGTCCCATTTCTGAAGGCTGCGCTTGCCTGAAATGAATATGCTAACCTTAAGCCTATAATGTTTTTTATCAGCTAATGCACTGTGTGAAATTAGCGTAGCTTCACTACCACTGCCTTCATGTTTACTTCAGATAATTCCTCCTTCACAGCATTCTTCTGCTGCGCTGCTTTGCCCTACATAGATTGGCCATAGGGAATGAACACTACTGCCAATGTAAATTAGTGTGTGGGCAGCCAATTAATCTGTTATTGAATACAGTGGGCACATATTAATGCTGTATAAGTCTACAGAGACATCCACAAGCTTGGTTTTCAGTGGGAGTGATATTCCTCTTTGTTTTTTGGTCGAGGTTGCACACGTGCTATGTTTGAATCACCCCTCAAGTTTTCATATCTCTTTACAAAGTTTCCTTTACTGCAATGGTGCTTCCAAACAGCTAAGATCACCTTTGAAATGCCATCAAACAATTTGTATGTCCCTCAGCATGAACTTATTCTACCATGACACTGGCAGAAGTTTGCACCCAACCAGCATACTTTGTCACTCTTAACTTCATGACCTAAAAAGCCATTGCAACAGGGGGCGCTAGAAGATATATCACTTTTTTAACGTAAATAAAAGTTCATGCGGAGAATAGTAATGAAATCAATCATAGTGCAACACTCGCAAAATTGCGGTAACGTGAGATAAGACTGGACATTTTGACATTGGTCCGATACTTTTATCAATTTCAGAAGTGTGATACCGGCTAAAACATGTTTTTGACCTTTTCAGTGACCTTGCCCTTGACCTTTGACTTTGACCTTTCAAAACTGAAGCCCTTTGCCCCTGGACATATGGCATAAATTTCAAGTTGATACTGCAAGAACTGTGGATGCTAGACTGAGCAGAAACAGACTAACTGACAGAAAGACAAACAGATGAAATTGCTCATAGAGTGACGTGCAAGAGCTCAAAAAACATGAAACAAGACTAGACATTTTGGCATTGGTCCCATGTCTCTATCAGTTTTCTGAAGCAAAATGTTGGCCAAAATGTGTTTTTGACCTTTTGGAAGACCCTGACCTTGACCTTTCAAAACTGAACCTCTTCATCCTTGGACATATGGCTTCTTGTGGTATAAAATTCAAGGGGGTACCTCAAAAATTGTAGATGCTGGAGTGTTCACAGACAGACAGACAGACATTATAATCAACACATTAGTGAAAACTCAAGTTTTCACTAGTAGTTACACCTTTAAATTATATTTAAAATACTGAGGTTTGTGTTTAGGAATGGCTTGTAAATGCAGCAATCTGCTTCAGTGGTCTTTATTTTTTCAAGATTTTTGCATGTGGAAATTTCAAAACGAAACCAAAAGCTAAACCACTGTAATTCAAGAATATGTGTGGTGTGATAATAATATGCTAATTAAAATACACATACTATATTGCAGACATGTACGTATATTCAGTGTTAGATCAGCCAGTTTTCTGGATTTGGCTTCATGTTCTCATCTACATTGCATGCGATATCTTTTCTGGCGATACTTCAGCGAAGGTATGTTTTAATGTGCTTAATCCATCCTTGGCAGTCCTCAGGAGAGATGTCCAGCCATTTAGCATTCATGGCATCTAACAGTGGCATTTTGTAATCTGGGTTGTGTGATCATTCCGTGACAAGAGCAGAGTAGTGAAATACTACATTATCCTGTGTAGAGTTCCGAGATGGAAAGAGTTGGGACATGATGGTTCCGGAAAATCAGGTCTGAAAGCCATTTTATTTCCATCGCGTTATCCGGCACTGTCTCGAAGTGAATGAGTTTTTCCCGTTTTCTTTTTTTTCATGACTGAACATTTTCCGGTCTTATGCATGTTGAAACTATTGCTTTTTCTTTTTCTTTTCATTGTTTCCCCCCAAAATGAATATGTTTCCCCTCTGAGAAAAGAACCAAAAAATCAAATAAATTCCATTTTACGAAACGGCTTGGTTACGCGCGATGAATGCAAAATGGCTCTCGCCCTTGAGTTTATTATGAGTTATTTAGGAACTTCTAAGCCTCTTTCTCTTAATCACTCCTTCCCTGGCACCATGCAGGTCATCCTACAACAAAATGAGTTATTCTGTGTTATATGGCCATATGAGTGGTTCATAAAATATCAAAACAATCATTTGATAAAACCACACACAGTGATGTTAGCCTTTCTCTGGCCTGGGATGTTTATTGTTACTCTTTTTTTCAATGATATTTCTTCCTACTGTGTCTGTTTGCCGAATTAAACTCTGCATCATCCACAGAGCCAAATCTGGGCTGTTTGCCTGGCTTTCATTACCATGACTGTCCAAATTATACACTCTTGGGCAAAATAAAATGGGCCAAACCCAAAATGGCAAGCTATGAAGCTTTTAAATGTCTTAATAACAAATCATTGGTCAGGAAGCTGGCAAGAATTAAACAAATAGATGAAGTAACTTAGTATGGGTAAATTGCAAACAGCTTTTAATGAGGAAGATTGAAAAAATAACATATGATGGTGCCTCTTTTGAAAACAACTTTTCAATAGTGGGAACTAAGCAAGGCTTCCTGTAATATTCTCCTGTATTCCCAAAACATTAATTGACCTTTTATAGAGAAAGAGCTCAGCTGCACAGTGAAACAATTTCCTGCTTTTCCCAGACAGTTTGCTACAGCAAAAGTTGACGAGGAAATTGGGCACAAAAGGTCTCAGGAGTGCATTTGTTTAATCCTTGCTAATTTTCTGACCAATATCTTGTTAAGACCATTAACAGCTCAATATTTTTTTTTTTCAATTTTGGGCTGCCCAGGACTGTAGTAAATTCACTATGCAACATGAGTTGCAATATTAGAGAAGTTTACGCTATAATTGGCTGCATGTGCTGTTCCCTGTGTGATATATTTCTATATGGTGACTACATAAAATAGTATGGAGGATTTTTCTGGAGGTTAGAAAGTCTTCCCTCAGTATAGGTGCTTTGTCATGGTGAGGCAGGTGGCAGCGCTTGTGAATTGTAACTACTTGCTGTTGCTCCGAAAAACTCCAAGGCAACTCGCACCCCAGTAGGAGGCCACTATTTGAAAAAAAACTGGGTTCTGTCTGGCCATGAACGCACATGCCAGGCGCTAATATGAAGGTGCATAACTCTCATTGACGATTTGTTTACGGTTCATTGCTTGAGTTTTCCTTGCTATATTTTTCTGTCAATATTGACGCTCAGATAATTTAGTATTTATGTTCTGCTAGTACGTGTCCAAACATTCATAATTCATGTGGATCTATTGGCAATAAAATTGTACAGTAGTTGGAACTATTTTCTTGTCAGTCTGAATCGTTCTGCTTGCCTGTACATCTGTAATGCATAATTTGATTTGCAGGGAGAATATTCTTCTTGTGGCGTCCTAGCATTGAGGTCCGAGTTGATGTTGATGGTCATGGAACGTTATTGAAACGCACAAGGATGCTCCCGATTGGGGGCCTTTCTGTCCCTCTGCGAATAGCTAATCCCACAATGCCGTTCTTCATGGCGGCAAGCCCCAGGTACTTTCTCTCCCTCAGTAATGATGAGAGAGCAGCTGCTTCTTGCTCCTTAGAGGCTTGTGACAGATTGTCAAACTAGCTGGCTTAGTATCATACCGTTGCTGCAATTAAACAGGACCAAAATACATCAAAGATAAACAGCTTGAAAAGAGTTGTGTACACATAATCTGTGGTTGGCTGAGGTGAACCTACTGGCAAACTAACTGTTTACAGTCTTGGAAGCGGCAGCTGCCTTCCACTCATAGCTGTGGAAAGGAAAGTACCTTGCGCTTGTGAAGAGGGAAGTTGTTGCGTGTGATATGGTCCATACCAGACGTGGATGAACCCTTGATGTGCTTTATTTTGAATGTTTCTGAGTGGGTGTGTGGGTTGGGATGGCGGGGCTTGGTTTTGATGTGGGAGACCTATACGGGGAGCTGACAGGAAGAGGAAGTATGCAGCCTCTGCTCTTTGCTTGTCTGGCTTCCTTCCTTGGAGAGATGTGGGCCATGCCATCTGTTACTGTTTATGTGCCCTCCTTTTCCAATAGAGCCTGTTAGCACTCATACCCACACACGGAGACACGCTTGTGTATGTACTCAACCGCATTACGGGCACGCACACACAAACACATACACACACACGTACAGAAGAACATACGCCTCTAACACACCCTCTCACACACCACTTTCTCTCTCTCTCTCCCACGTCTCTCTGTATCTCACATACAAAATGCACACACACACACACACACACACACACACACACACATAGGCCTCCATCACCCATGCACCCACAGATGGCTGTCTCACTCACACACACACACACACACATAGGCACACGCACAAACACACACACACACACACACACACACACACACACACGCCTCTCTGCGACACATGCTCCCATTGGAGGCTCTCTCACTCACACACACACACACACACACACACACACACACACACACACCTTTCGCTGCACATGTTCCCACTGAGGGCTCTCTCTCACACACTATCTGGCTGTGTGTCTCCCAGGCGGAACAATGTGTTGTGGTGCTGATGGGAAAATGGACCACCCTGAGCCCAGCGATGACTCAGCTAGAACCTGGTTGCATAACACCGACCCACTGGTGGAGAGCACATCTCCTCTGTAAAAGAGAGGGTCTCTACAGCAACCATGCAGGCCGATATGGGGTGGTCATGTGACTTTATGGCTGTAGGACTGTGAGCGCTACACTCCCAAGAAGAACCATGCTTCGATAGTCTGCAAAGTTATCGCAGCATTAATGCTAACAGAGTTGTGTTTTACAGTGATTAGGCCTCCATTCAGTATGTTAGTGTAGCAGCTGAGTGTCATGGTTTAGGCGTGCGTTTGTTTGTTGGATCTTTCTTTGTTCTATCGTCCGGGACGATATCGGATTTCTTTTCCATCGAATTCCTGGACCAGCTGGCTGATTGAGCTGGGGCGGAGTTTTCCAGACTCTATATATATGGCCGGGGGTTCGCCACGCCTATCGCTAGAGTGTCTGCTTGTTTCTAGCACTTCGGCTGGAGAAAATCTCTAATCAGATTTCCTAGTGATTTGTGATATTCCATTTATTGTTAGGAATTGCTTCTTTTAGAAATTTTCTCTCTTCTCTCTAGTTGTTTATTCTCTCTCGCACTGCTTCCATGCTGCGGACTTTTATTCGTCCTTGGAAGCGCGAGCTTTTACCGGAGGTGTGTTCCTCTTTTGTGTTTGTCTCTTATCTGGGCTGCTCTCAGTTCTTTCTCTCACTGGTCGCGGCACCTGGCATCCTATCACCGCCCATTACACTGAGACAGGAAGAGTTTCAAAAATATTGACTATCTTCATTTGAATTGGTCAGGGATAATCTGGAAAGAGTCTGAATGTGTGAGTGTATTTGTGTGGGGATGACAAATGGGTTAATGTTTGTGTTCACATATGGGTGGAAAATTAAAGGAAAAATTTATATTAAATGCCTATTAAGATGTTGGGCTACTATGAGCATCAATGCACCTTGGTATAGGTTTTACAAGTCTGTGGAGCTGTACAGAAGGAATGGGAAGCAATTATTTTGGAGGACATTCCTTCATTTTGTGTTCTGACGATGGTGTTGAAAAGCATGGTCTGACGAGCTCCAAATTTTCCCCGTAGATGCCCAATCAGGAACCTTTTTAAGATTCATAAACAGTTTTAATCTTGCGAGCTCGATCCAAAAACAACAGACCTTGCTCAGCGCTTTTGTGCCACAGAGCATGATAGGATACTGAATTGCATCATGTAGCTTGCCTTTATGGATGTGTCTGCTTTCATTTTGTGTCTCTGCATTTATTCAGGTAATTTGCCCCTTGTCTGTTTTTGTGTGCATGTCTATGTACTGTAGTTATATGTGCGATGGAGAGAGAAACGGAATGCATCTGTATACATGTGCCTGCACACGTATGTGTCTATGTAACTGCATGTATGTGTTTATGTGCCTATGTATGAATATACAGTATGTACCTGTATATTGTGGGCTGCTTAGCCTAGCAAGGAGGGAGTGCAACACAACAATTCAAATAAAGACAGTCAGCAGGGTCGTTTTCGTTAACCTAAAACGATGCTTTAGTTAAATAGTGCAGGGGATAGGGGATGGCAGAAGCGAAAAACAGATATCTTCATACCCTCCCACCCAGGGAACACAATTCAGCAGACCATCACCTCCCTGGGAAGGACCAGTATTCTGTCTTCCTCCTGGAGTCTTCTTCTCTCCCCCCTTTCTCCTGGTTTTAAAGGGCTCATAATATGTGTGTCATCATTAGTGTAACGAGGTTCAACTGTTGCAGCCTCCACCACTGACACACAGCTCACCTGTTACCTTCCCAGGTTGACAGCAGGTAATTAAGGAGATACTTACGCTCAATTACGTTCTCTAATCGTCTTTGAGGTGGAAAGGTCTGACTATTTTGGGCACTGGGCTGCCACATACCCATCTCCCCAGGTCCAAGCCACCACTGGTCCATAAGCAATCCTCCCTCCTGGACAAAGCGTCAGCATAGCCATGTTTTTCCCAGCTCGATGCTCCCGCTGAAACAGGAAATTCTGAAGTTCCAAAAGCCATCTGGTTACATGAGCATTGCTCCTCATTTATTGTCATCCACCTTAGTGAAGCATTTAGTTTGCTGTTGTGGCCAGGCCGTTAAAGCGTCCACCTTCATCAGTTGGGGCTTCACATATCCTTGACTCACAGTGAATCCCTGGTAGTCGCCTGGCATTTGAAGAGGCAGACATTTGGCTGCGTTTGATTTCAAGCCTGCATCCCTGAGGGCTCCCAGTGCGCTTTCTAACTGGGTCAGGTGGTCTTTTCAGTTGTCGCTGTTGATCACAACCAGAGGTCGCGTTACACTTTCTGATTGTCCGTCATTGTGACGGACAGGGGCATAAAAATTCCGTCATAATCAATTATTATCCGTCATTGTAATTTTATTTTTTAAAATGATAATCGTTTCTTTTTAATGAAATGAACAGAATAATTTATAGATTACGCATTAGCTGATGCCGACAGCGATTCATCATGTAGACACACATTGCGCACCGCGTTAAATACAGCACTGCGTGGATTTTCGAACTTACTGCTGTGTGAACTTTATAAAACATCACAAATGATTTCTCCCCCCACACAGTAACAGTGTGCAAATGAACAATGCTTTCAGTTATTGCTGGGCTTCACTAAGCCTAACAACCACAGTCTCGCTTAGCGGTCCTACGAAGCTGCTTATCAACTCGTTATGTCAACCGCGGCTTTCCCCACCTAGATATCTGCGTGTTCACATAACAGAGACGACGTTTGTAGCATATGACTAATCGTCTACCAGCAGCAGAGCAGCATATTTAACAAATGAAGAGCAAATGATCATATTACAAAAATATGAGGAATACAGGATCATACCAGAGATGCCAAGTCTGACGTGTTCAGCTTGAGTCTCTGGCCTGTTAGTGGCATTCACGTTCCTGTGCCGTAGTTAGCAATTATTCAATCAACGCGAAATGAAGAAATGCACTCGCGGAATTCAAGCCATTGCAGTGGCGTAGCCAGCAGGGGTGCCAAGACATGTCCCTTTTTGACTGCAATTAGTAGTTCTCAATCATTTTCCTTTATTGACGTGTTTTCCAATTATCTTAATTGGCAACTGAAGACACAGTTTCTCTCCATATGCAATCTAACAGTGATGAAATCATGGGCTAAATTCAGTACAGAAAAATAATTTAGCTACTTAATAGGCCAATGCTTCGCGATGATTGAACTGGTCCGCATTTCAATGAAACGCAGAGTTTCGTTCTCGGTATTGTGTGGGTTGGAAAAAAAAAGAAAAATGGCATTCGGCAGTTAAATAAGCTATAAAAAGCCTGCGTCTCAAGCTATTTGCGTGAGAGTCGACAGGTATGCAATTTTGAATGACGTTGATTTAAATACAGCAAATACGTGTCCAGATGAATGATTGTCTTCTTACCTAATCGGGGAGAACAAGCAGCACCTGTTAACTGTGGAGTGCTCTCGGAGTGAACCTTCTGGTAATTATGAAAATGACTGAGAACAGGTCAGGACTAATAATTGTTTCAAACGGAAGTTTTGTGCAACCCAATTCTCTGTTCTTGTTCCGCAACTGTACTGAATTTAGCCCATGATTTAATCGCTGTTAGATCGCATATGGAGAGAAACCGTGTCTTTGGTTGCCAGTTACGATAATTGGAAAACGCGTCAATAAAGGAAAATGATTGAGAACTACTAATTGCAGTCAAAAAGGGACGTGTCTTAGCACCCCCGCTGGCTACACTACTGGGTCATTGCACATTAAGCTGATCAGTTTCACGTGCATTACGGTGGATTTCCCCACTAGTGACACGGAAATTGATTATGACTCGGGAATTCTCACGCTTGTCTTTACTGAAGGATTGAAAGCAATGGAATTGCATAAAGATGTTTTAGATGGTCTTATTTCATTTAAACAATTTAAACCATCATGAAACACATGCAATGTTTCCAATCCCTGAGTAAAGAGAAGCACGAGAAGTCCGGAGTCATAATCGCTTTCCATGTTACTTGTGGTGAGGTCCACCTTCACACAAGTGAAACTGAAACTTCAATGCACAAGGATTTTAATACCGCGTGAGAATCTCATTATTAAGCGTTCATTGAATAATTGTGGACTACGGTGAATAAGCCTAAAAAATGCACGAGACCTACGCCGAATGCGTGAGACTCGGCATCTCTGTCATACAGATCAAAGACAATGCTCGAGACAATATGACACCCACCACCAATTGGACGGGGGCGTGAATTACATTCTGTCAAAATGACGGACGGCCTTCAAAATATTCCATCATTATTAAAAAAAATCTGTCAATGACGGAAAATATTCGGTTAACGCGACCTCTGATCATAACACCTTGGTATGCCACTGCATAGGCGCAATGTGGGCTAAGGACTTTGTCCATAGACTTTTAGAAAGTGGCTGGGGCTTTGTGAACTCCAAATGGCATGACGGTGAACTGGAATCGCCCCTCAGGGGTAGACAAGGCAGTCTTCTCTTTGGCCCACTGGGTGGGTGGGTGTGGAGGGGGGGGGGTTGAGAGGTTGACATGGTCATTTCACTGGCTATGTCTTTGGCCAGGCTGCCGTACCTTGTAGTTGACTGGGCCAATACGCTCCATCACCTCATAGGGACTCTGCCACTTAGCCAGGAATTTGCATTCACTGGTGGACATTAAGACCATTACCTTGCCTCTGGACTGGAACTCCCTGACCTGGGCACCTCGATTATACATTCCGACCTGGGCCTGCTGGGTCTGTTGGATGTGCGCTCGTGCCAGCGGCCAAACCTAGAACATCCGTTACTGCATCTTCTCCATGTGGTCTATGACTGAGCGTTAGCGGGGATGGCTGCTGCTCCCAGTTCTGCTTGGTTAGGTCCAACATTCTGGCCAGCGTCTTCGGCCTGTCGAGCTGTGGTACTTCGAACTGCAAAGAGTAAGTAAGGCAACTGGTTGCCACTTTTCCCATCCATGTCAATTACTTTATGCTGCATCTACTTCAAGGTCCAGTTGAACCTCAATGAATCCATCAGTCTGCTGGTGATATACTTAGGTTCTTGGTGGTCTGACCTTCAGCTGTTTGCACATCTTTTATTATACCTGACATGAAACAAGATCCCTGGTCCATCAGGATTTCTTCCGCAATCGCTACTCAGCAGAAGAACAGCAACTTCCAGGCAATGGCCTTTCCCATGGGCTGCTTAGCCTAGCGAGGAGGGAGTTCAACACCACAATTAAAATGAGACAGTCAGCAGGGTCGCTCCAGTTAGACAAAAAAGTCGCTTTATTGAAATAGTGCAGGGGATAGGGGTTGGCAGGAGCACAAAAAAAAAAAAAAATATATTCCCATCCGGGGTACTCAGCAGACCATTAATCACCTCCCTGGGATGAACCGGAATTCTGTCTTCCTCCTGGAGTCTTCTTCTCTCCTCCCTTTCTCCTGGTTTTAAAGGGCTCACAATATGGGAGTGTTCATTAGTGCAACAAGGTTCAGTTTTGGTCGCCTCCACCACTGACATGCAGCCTACCTGTTACCTTCCCAGGTTAAGACCAGGTAATTGGTGAGATGCTTATCCTCACTTACCTTCTGTAATTGTCTTCGTTGGTGGGAAGGTCTCTGTCTGTTTGGGGCATTGGGCTACCACAATATGTATGTAGATATGTATATGTGTGTGTATGTGTGTGTGTTTGTGAGAGATCAGTAGAAATAGACACAGGAGCTTCTGACTTGTATGTTTTGGAGCGCAGCTGTGGCAGTGATCCAGGAAACAGAGAATGATCTATTAATGCCAGTGAACTGTGAGCTCTGTACTTGTCAATGATGAATGGGATGTTGTTACAGCGAGGCGGTCAACCAATTGATCTCAGCTGGCGCATTCAACAGTGTCCCAGTGTCGGTACTTTACATATGGTCAATTTGACCCTGCTAAGAGTTAATTTCCCCAGGACCCTGGAGACAAAAAGATCAGGGGAAATTGATTTCTGGATGGTAACATCGACCGCGGTCCAAAGAGATACTGTTGGGGAAATTCATTGTGACATCAGTAGCACAACACTGGCTGCCAGGAGATTAGAGAAAGTTGTTCAATTACAGAATGGCCAACAATGTGCCAGATTTGAAATATAATGTTGAACCTACCAGGTCACATTACCAGGATTTTTAAAATATGCCTTTACTTTTTATTTATTTATTTATTTATTTACAAAAATGTTTTCAGTTTTGAAGCCTTTTTGACAAGCTCAGAAACTCCTGTCTTATCTGAAAAGAGCCATTATGGGCGCAGATTTTTGGTTACCATTGTAAGGTGAGATACCTCATTCTACTTTTCAATGTTTTGATTAGCTAGTTAGTTTGTTAATTGGTTAATTTGTTAAATCTGTTGTTTAACTGTTTGGTTAAATCAAAATCTGTTCTCTCCCCCAGGGTTAAGTAGTTATCATGAGAAAACGGACTTTGTTATATCGAGATAACAAAATAATAAGTCGTTATCACGAGAAAACAGCAGTAAAATAAAAAAGTAAATATGTGGCCGCTCTCGGCTTCCGTAAAAATTCCTAGTTAATCCTGACTAATTAAATAAAAATTGTGTAGAGTTTATCTTACAGTTCTACAAATTCAGACATGTTTTACCATATCATTTTTGAGTGTACAGAATATTTAGGTTTGAAATCCCTGTAGATTTTTTGAAATAAAACCCTAGCCTTTTTTAGGTAGGCCTGGATCAGCCTGCACAGTAAAATGACCAGAGTTAAGTCAGCTTTTACAGCGTGGGATCAAATATACTTTGTAAGAGTTCATTTCACTGCGCAAGTTAATTTAGCTCAGAAGATTTTACTGTGTGCACCAAGCTGTAAATGGAAGCTTGCCTGAAAATATATTTCGGTCTTAAGGCTTTGGTGTCTAATATTGCACGTGAAGAATTAAAATACAAATTAAGTCTATTTCAAATATTTGGACGTTGTTATTGTCACGCCCCCTGCTTTTCCTGGTAATCAGTCAGCCTTTCCTGCATACTAGTCGGCCCGATCCTGCTTCCCCTTTAATTTGTCCCGCCTGTTTTCATTTGTGCTCATTTGATTAGTATCACTATTTAAGTCACTTAGTTTCAGTTCTCTGCATGAAGCCATAGTTAAACCTTCTTTGTGTAGCTTTGCTGTATCAGAGTTTTGTAAGACTGAGTATCAGTCTGGTGATTTTTTCTGTTTGTGAATATTTAAGTCTGTATTGCTCCTGAGGTGCTGATACATTGTTCAGCCTAATTATAGTCTTTCGTATCTTCGCACTTGGGTCCTCTCTCTCATTCCTATGGTGCTGGTGAATACACGCCACTGCCATTACAGTTATCAATGTTTTTTTTTTTTTTTTTACATATTATCCATTAATAAACATGGAAAATAACTGAAGTCATTAAGGTTAAGTATCTTTTTGAATGATGAAATGGCAGCATCTCACCTGACAGTAAAACTTGCCGCCTTTTGTTAGCATTTTTCACAGCTGCTCTAATAACTCTTCCATACTTGATTTATCGGTCAGTATGCCTGCGATGATACAATGCAGGCATTCAATGGAAAAATATTTAGTGTGACTTCAGCATTTTTATGTAAAATCAATGTTTATGTAGTTTCATGTTCACTGGAGCAATTAACACGAAGTGCTTTGCTCCAGGGGACAATTCCAGTGCCACATTTCATCTGGCGACTGAGGCCACTACAAAGAGGTCGCAAACTGCTTCTGAACTCGTGATACAAGGAAACTCACTTTGTCACTGATTTTGTACAGGATTGCACTCTCTGCTCTTGCCAACAAAAGATTCCATGCTCCATAAATATGTGATGCCATAATGTAAATAATGCATGATATCTCTTCAAGTGGAAAAACCACTTCTGTCTGCATCTATTTGAGCGCGCTAAAACATTTCTGTGTGGTATAATGGCTTCCAGGATGAGACAACTTGTCATGTTATTGCCTCGCCCGCAACGGAGTCAGCGGTGCGAGATATTGTCATCAGTGCGGTTTGTTTGTCTGTTTGTTTGTGTGTCTGTGTGTTGACAATCTAGCATCTAGAAGGTTGCACTGATTGACTTCAGACTGTCAGGGAAGGTGGGCAATGGTCCGTAGATTACCTGATTAAATTTTCGGAGATGATCGGGTTAAGGTCATCGGAAATGTCAAAAACTTCTTTTGCAATAACTTTCTTCAAATTCATCACATTGACTTCAAACCAAAACCAAAATGTGCATCTTTCAATTTTGCTTCCAACCATATGCCAAATGATGGGCTAGCTTTGATCGTGTCCGTAGCGGTTGAGGGTTATATTGTGAAAAATAATATATTCATAAGTCATAAGTGAAAATAATATATTTTCCATTATAACTCAAAAATGGTTGCAGATTGACAGATGTTATAAAGATACTATGATACTATTATAAGCATATAGGAACTCCTATATGGGCTTTTATTTGACACCATGACCTTTGACCTTGAGTGACCTTGAAAGATCAAACTAAAGATCACTGAAAATGGTTGTGGTCACACTTGTAAAATTTAGTCATTATCGCTGGAGGGCGAGGTTTGTTTTGCCTAGCAACACTTGTTTTAAATGTATTTATTGATATGTTGAGGCTCTTTTGGAGAATGTCAGATTGAGTCGATGGAAATTCTAAATGATTTAAATTATTACATCATAGGCTATGATTTTCATGATTGAGGTGTATAGCCTGTGTACAAGATACAGTGTCATGTTTTGTACGTGTAAAGTGAAAAATAATGCTTTTTAGTCAGCATGGCCCACAACAATCGGCAAAAAAAGCTCTTTGGGCCTGTTTGAATTTTCTCTTCTCTGTGTATGATGTCATCCTGTCGTGATTTGATTGATGTCACTGGGAGTGTTGGGGGTTATCTATAGGGTATCCCCTGTCGGTCCTGGGGACCCACTGTGTCCGCCCACTTCCAACCAGAATTACTCCCAAAATTTTAACAAGTGATTTTTTAATTAGTTGCTTTTCAGATGAGAGGGACATTTTACCCCTTGAACCTTATAACAGAAATGGCTGTGCATTCCATGATGTTTCAAAGTCCAACATTCATATTTTGTATTTTGATGTATTCCAACTAAGTGTGGCAAGTGAAGGAGCGATGTTTTATGTGATGTGTGTGCCTGTGATCAATCAAAAAGTGCTGATTAGGTTTCTGTGTGTGTTCTTTTAAACAAACATGTGTTTAACAGGTTTTCATTATTATATGCTTTGTCTTCAATTCTAAATTGCCTATTGATAGTTAGTTTAAGTGACCATGTGTCCTAAAATTTATAAATTAGAGGGACATGTCATCAATTGCAAATTTCCACGCTTTTTGTCAGAAAAGTAATTTCCAATATAGCACACTATGACATTTTTTTTTCATCATGGCCATTTTCGCATGTTTTCTAGAAGGGTAAATAATCAGGATTAACAAATAATAGAGCAATTAAAACAATTAACAACTTGTTAGCATTCTGAGATTTGAGCTGTGGTTTGAGCAAAACCAAGAGGACACAGTGGGTCCCCAGGACCGAGTTTGAGAACCACTGATCTATAGGATATCCCCTGTACGTATAGTAACACTTGACTCCGCCCACTTAATCCTGCTCTCTCAACCCCCTGTGACCTTAAACTTCTGGATTTCTCTGGGCTGTACAGCGCTCGTCTGTGTGTGTGTGTGCCCCTGTGTCTGTACATTTTTGCATTCTTTCCAACCATTTTCTGCTGTGTTTCTGTACATGTGTGCTTTTGTGCCTCCTCACTCTTGTATCAGATGCATTAGCTCCCGTCCTCTGTATTTGCCTCTCTCAGTTGACAGGCCGCCTTCCCTCTCTCTTGCTTTCCTGATGGGGTGAAAGGGTTTGTTATCCCTCAGAGGAAACGTCTTTAACAGATATTCTATTTGACCACTTCTTTCCTTTTCCATTTTCCCCTCTCATTCCACTTTATCTCCCTCTATCATCATTTCGTTCACCTTCCCTTCATTCTTCCAACATTTCTTTCTCTCTGTCCCCATTCTTCCCCCCCTTTCTCTCTGTCTCTCTCTCTCTCTCACTCTCTCTCTGTCCTCTCTCATAGGGCTGTGTACAATGTGTCTAACATTGTTGTCTTCCTGTGTGATGTATAACATTGTTGTCTCACGTGTGATGTGCATGTGTCTTGTGGTAATGTGATATGTGTCTTGATAAAACTTGATATGTGTGTTGATAAATTCCTAAATTCTGTGTTGAAATTCAAAATTCTCTCCTCTCTCCCTCTCTCTTCCTTTCTCTCTCTCTTTCTCTCTCAGTGATGTCAGTCAGTGATTCACTCCTCCGCCTCTCATTAGTGGAGGAGATGAATGTGACAGACAGCCCCCCTCAGGGGTGTGGCCCGGGAGTGGCCCGACGCTATACGCTGCTGTGTGACCTGGAGGCGGTGTGGGGGGTGGTGCTGGAGTCCCTGGCATGCGGAGGGGTTCTGGCGTGTCTCGTCCTGGGCGGGGTCCTGTTAGGGCAGCTCCGGCGAATCCCAGAGCCCGAGAGACGCAGTGGGGCAGGGCCCGTCCTCCTCATGCTCCCGGGCATCGTCGGCCTCTTCGGCCTCAGTTTTGCCTTCCTGATCGAGACGGACGAGGTGCTGTGCGCAGTGCGGCGCGCCCTCTGGGGGGCGCTGTTCGCCTCTGTGTTTCTCCTGCCTGCTGGTGCAGGGATGGCGGGTACAGCGGCTGGCACACAGTGGACGGAGCCCTCGTGGGGGGGCGTTGGCAGGGTTAGCATTAGCGCTAACGGCAGTGCAGGGCATCATCGCGGCTGAGTGGCTCCTGCTGACGGTGGTGCGGCAGGGTCAGCCTGCCTGTCTCTTCGCTCCACTGGACTTCGCTCTGGCCTGTACCTACGTAATGGCGCTACTGTTAGCAGCCACCATTACCGCCGGCTGGGGCTCTGCGGGAAAGACAAGAGGTGGCGCTGTAACGCCATCTGGCTCTTCATCACCTGCCTAGCCTCTGTCTTACTTTGGGCCACCTGGTTGGGCTTCTATCTGTATGGGAATGAAGCTTTGGACCAGGCCCCTGCTTGGGATAACCCTGTGTTAGCGGTTGCGCTAGTGGCTCAGGGTTGGGTTTTGTTGCTTCTCCATGCTGTGCCGGAGACCCACTTCTGCCTGCGTCCCGCCCCCCACCCAGAAACCCCAGATTACTTTGACACCTCCCAGCCTCCGCCCCGACTTCGCGAGACCAGTTTCGACGAAGACCTCCCCCTCTCCCGGCCCTACATGGAGAACCACGCCTTCTCATTCGATGAGCACAGTGCAGGTACTATGTCTCAGTGTGTTTTAGAGAAAACAGAGTGTGTTTGTGGGAACTTGTTTCACTGTACTTGTGGGAGACTGAAATACCTCATATTATTTCAGGTTCCAATAAGGGAAAGGTTTAATCCTGGGCCATGGTCTAGTTTAAGGTCTAGGGTTATGTAAGGACTGGGTCTGGTTAGGTTAGTAGTTAGAATATGGCTGTACGTTACAGTTAGAGTTTAAATTAAGCATAAAATTTGGATTATTCTGGATCATTTGTTGATTAGGGTTAAGAGGAGAGTGTGAATTAGGGGAGGGGTTAAGATTGAGGATAATTTTGTGTGTTTTGTGTGTGTGTGTGTGTGTGTGTGTGTGCGCGCTTGTTTGGTGTGTTTTTGAGTGTGTATATCTCTGTGGTTCTAGGCCTCAGGCCCGGCTATCGCAACAGCAGCAACCTCGGACTGCGCAGCAGTGGGGTTCCCTTCCGCAGCAACGTCTACCAGCCGACGGAGATGGCTGTGGTGCTGAATGGAGGCACGGTCAGTAAGAAATGCTAGCATTGCTAGCATTAGCCTTAGCGCTCATAGAAATGAATGGTAACAACCGTTAGCAAATATTCCATTCATTTTGAATGTGGCCATACTATGGATTATGGATTATAGTGCTACAAAGGAGTGTTAAACTCACTTCTGGCCAGAAAAAAAAAAGAATATTAGTTAGCTTGGAACTTCACAACACTGATAGTAATGATTAAAAATCTTTTATTCCAATGTTGTCTTCTTCAAAACATAAATAGCGACTTGTCTGCTCTATTGCATAGTGAATCATGAGGCCTGACAACAAGCAATTACTGGCTAAAAACAGGCCATTTTGACATGAACTGCTTCAGGCACTGAAGCACTGTACAATAGAGAACCACAACATGCATGATCTCTGAGTCCTACCAGAGCAATGTTGATGTGTCTCTAACAACAGAGTCTCTGGTGAGGCCGACTGCCATCCACTCAATCAGACCAAATCAGCCGATTCAGAAAACGGCTTTGCTGGTGTTGAACTACTGCATAAAAAGAAGCACACTCACGCAAGCAAACGCACTCGGATAGACACGCAAGAACACAAACACAAACATCCTCGCTCTGCCCTGTGACCGAAGGCATTAGAAAATAGATTCACAGCATACACATCATGACCACCCATTTCTCTGTGTTCTACAGATCCCGTCTGCCCCACCCAACTACAGCGGGAGGCCACAGTGGTGAGGATGAGGAGGGTGACGAGGAAGGGCAGCAGTTTCTGAGGCTGTGGGAGACCCGACTGGGGAGCAGGGAGAGGGGAAATACTGTGCCTGTCTGGGACAGAGACTGCAAGAGCCGGCTCCCCTGTGTTTTGGACAGGCAATGAGCCCCCTACTTCAGTTTGTGTGTGAAGGAATTACAAAAGACAAAGATGGAGTGCCAGACCTCCTGATCGTAGTGTTCCCTGAACAGTGGGGGGGGCACGATGAACATGAAGATAGATATTTAGCCTTTTATTTGTGTTTGTTTTTTTTTTTTTTTTTTTTTTTGGGGTGCTGGCCAGACCTGAGTGGGTTGTGAGGCCGACGGTAAGCTAAACTACATTTTGGCAGAGTGCTCGGATTACACCTGCCAGTTCTATAAATACTATAACTCCAGAGTGAGAATGAGTTAGTCAAAGGAATCAGGACCCTGAGGAAGACTAGCAGATATCTTCACATTTTCAATCTATCAGCAACGTCTATTAAACGAGGGTGGCATCTCTCTTTGGTATAATGTGCAAACGTACAGTAATCACTGGAGGAATTTCATTTGTTTTTTTTTATTACTCTGCTTTATCTTTGTATTTATTTGTTTTGAGCACTGAAGACACTGATTTATATTTAATCAGCACTTTGTTTTGCTGTGATGTTACCAGGAAATGAAAGAGTAGAGTCTCGCCGCGCCACAGACTTCCTGCATCAGCTAAATAAATGTAATAATGAAAAATAAAAAGAAGTGCTTGCTCACACGCCCGCGGGGATCTCTGTGCTGAAATTTGAGCCTCATCATTTCGCGGCGGTGTGAGTAAAATCCTTTTTCTGTCCTTCTCTAACTTTTGGGCCCCTGGACTCGACTCTAGCTGAAGGACATGCCGTGCTTCTAAAACTTTTTAGCCCTCGTCAGCTTTCCCCCAGTGAAACACTGAAGCTCTCCCTTAATGGAAAAGTGTGCTTTGGCTGTCTGACTTTATGCCCATCCAGGAGTTTTATTTTTTCTCGCTAAATAATGGAAAAATGAATCAGTCGCTTCTTTTTTGCATGCTGGCAGTGAGCAGAGAAGCCAGTATTTAAATAGAGAGCACCTAGCCTGTCATTGGATAGATGTTGGACTCAAGAACTCCTCTGATTGGAGGGGCTCTACCCTAACTCTTTCTAGGGTACAGCCCAAGGAGGAAGTGTGTCCCGAACTTGAAAAAGATAGCTGCACGCTAATGCAGCCCAAGTAGCTGAGATGAAACTTTTTTTTCAGTTGGCACCTGTGCTTTTCAGGAGTGAATGCTAACTAAAATGAGAGTGCTGTAGAGCCCTGAGTGGACAGAGTATTTACGCGTTGTCAATAGAGGAGATTGATCCGCGGAAGAGTGGGAAATGCTCACTACCCCTGGCTTCCATTTTAAAACCACCTGTGGTTGACTCATAAGTCAATAGAAAGTCACTTTTCAGAGTGGTGTGTGTGATGGCTTACCATGAGACTATCAAAGAAAGGGGGTCACTCAGGGTTTTACAGTGAATGGCAATTCACTACAAATCTGTTTAATCCTGAATTTCCTTCTGTCACTCAGAATAATTTTTGATTTGGTCAGATGTTATGTCATCACTTCACTTCCTGTTTCCTGTCTTTGATATGGGTGGTCAGGAGTGATTTCTCTATCTTTTTAAATGCATTTCAGTCACAGGTAGAGATACTGCTTAGTTTCAGGTCACGTATCCACAGTAGACATTGTGAAATAAGTCTAATGCATTATTGTGCTTCACCGGATGGATGGGCTTGGTCTGAGATAAAATCATTTCTGACTGGTCCCTTCATTCGAGGTGTTGCTGAATTGTTTTTTTTTTTTTTCATAAAATGCTATTCTTGGTTGCACTTTGCATTTTTTTATGGAAATCCATAATTATATTATAAGCTATATTTCATATTAAATGCATTCTGGATATTTTGTTAGTCAAATTATGCAAATGTGATTTTATGCTGTCAGGAATTTTAAGATATAAATTTGAAAGCAGGCTTTTTTTATTGTTTATCCTTTGTTTGCATTGCCAGTTTAGTCCAGTGCAGGGACTCTGGGGGAAAGAAAATGGCCGCCAGCTTTGTCCCAATACTCACCCTAAACCCTGTGATCCAGCTCAAAGTGTGCACTTGAGTGACGTAAAAGTGCAGACTGAAGGTGCAGAACTCAGATTCACAGAGAGTGGTATTTGGATACACCTCTGTATGCCACTACTGAACTGTAAACCCAAATGTTTAAGTCCTGAACATATGCTAAACACTTTTTTGTAAAACTTTTTCAACATGTCACAGTGTTAAGATTCAGTTTTAAAGTGTTTTCAACAAATCCGAAAAACCTTGATCGCAGCATCCAATAAACGCCAGTGTTTTTGAACGAGAACACCTATTCACAAAAATAATCACCAGGGATTTAGCTTTTACGCACTGGTGTTTGGATTATAAACATTTCACATGTTCTGCAGTTTTACAGTGTGTGATTCGTGCTCGGAAAACGTCGCTTGTTTTTACATCATGCCTCGGTAACTGCTTGAATCGCTTAAACCGTCATGGTTACAGTGAAATTATGGATAATAATAAACTTCAGCAAAGTGTGGTCTGAGACAGATTCGCAAGAGGCGCACATCAGGGGTGCATTGGGGGCGCTGGTGAGCACCCCTGGAAAACATCATGATAGAAATGGGACATGAGGGTCACAAGGGGTCAAGTGTGACAAACTGGGACAAGAGGAGAGCCTGCCCAATGGTAACAGGAGATATGTGGAAAATTTCTGCTGCTTTTAAGACGAGGTATTCTTGTGCTACTGCTGATCACAAGCTGTGGTGTTATTGCACTTTATGAATGATATCACGTTACTCTGAGACACTGAGAGGTGGGGGGAGGGGGGGAACATAGATTCGCATATCTGGGTCTCAGAGCAATGCCATCATCCATTGACTTACAAACTGTGACCCCTGGAGTTGGACAAACCAACTGAAATGTATGGCCAGCTTCAGGGGTACATTCTGGCCAACTGAAAACTTCAACCCACTTATTTGTGGTGGGTGTGGGATGAAAGGGGTTAAAATTCTGTGCACATGCCCCAAAATTGGGCATATATACACCCTCACACCCATCCCTCTTGACTAAAGGAGTGCTTGGCTTTTTTTAGACTTCAGGATAACAGTCGGTGTCTTTAGAAATTATTCATGCTTTTTGGGCAGGAGGGAGGTTATGGATTTAGAGACTCAGGGGTTGTGGGTGGAGCACTATTTTAGGGAGAGCGCAAAGAAAGCTTCACAGTGATCTGTATTTCTGCTACCTGCCACAGTATTAACAGTTATTACGGTGTTACAATCAACTTTTATATCTATACTGCTGTTCCGCAAATCTTATTGTATGTTGTATATTGTCAGTCACCCTGGATAAAACCATCAGCCCAGAAAATAAAAAGTAAGAAAATTTGCTCAATTAAAGGTGAGAGTTTTGTCATATTTGTGACTCCCCACCCACTCGCCCACCCACCTCCTGGATTGGATGTGTCCCAGACCTCCCATACCCACTCAGTCTCTGCATTGGAATGTTCCAAGTCAGCCAGCTAATGGGGGTGGTAATAGCCTCCAGCTGTGGCAGAATTCTTCTGTGGCAGAAAATGATTCTCAGAAAAAAATCAGGACTCCCACTGGTCTGTGTATACACCCCCACATGATAATACAATAAAATCTTTTCTAGGTGGCATCCTTGACTCTTGCAAATGTTAATGCATCTCTAAATCCACTCACCCTTTCTAAGGTTCTTTGTGTATAAATGCTGGTGAAAATAAGCCTCATTTTGAATGCACTGAAGGACTGGTAGTCTGCATGTCTCCATTTTGCTTTCTCTCTTAGTCCCTTAAGCACACACACACACACACACACGCACACACACTTATACTTGTGATGACTCTGTATTGACATGCATTCTGTACAGCCTTTCCCTAACCATAACCGTAACCGAATTATGCCTAACCCTCACCCCAGCTGTAGCCATAACCCTATTAACCAATCAGCCATAATCTCCCGTAATCCTCTCCAAGGACCATGCAAAATGTCCTCACAACCTCAAATGTCCTCACAACATTTGCGGTTTCTCAAGTTGTTTCCAGCTGGTATATCTATACAAGCCCACACACACACACACAAATGCACATTGTGAGATTAATTGACTATACAGACTGTGCATATACAGTAGATGATCATCAGTCCTGATTCTTCAGAGTAATGTACAACACCAGCTACAGTCTGCCAGCACTAACCCGCCCTATAGGCCCCCATCCCTCACTCTCTGAGCAGAGCAGTCTGCTTAACTGCACCTCCCATTCACCAGCAGTCTCTCATAAATCTAATTACAGCCGGTGATTCACTGCACGTGTAGGCCTCCACCGACTGGGAAATGTCCAGGCTGTTAGCACAGCCATGTGATTGGCTCAGCCAGCTGCCTGTCACATAGCCTGTCTGGGGCAAGGGTTATTAAAAGGTTTTAAGACAACAGTTCCCAAACCTAACCCCGGGTCACACCAGTTACATACAGGTATTTCTTTTGTTGCTCCTTAAGTACACCTGAAGGACTCTGTTAGTAACATCAGGGAGTGGTTTCACAGACATGGCTTAAGCATAGTCCTGGACTAAGCAGATTTTTGTAAAAAGATTTTCTACTAAAAATTGAATTTAGTCTAGGATTAAGCTTAATCTGTGTCTGTGAAACCGGCCCCATGTGCGCTTAAGGTGGAAAACCACAAATATCTTGATCTGACTGGTCGGCCACACGGAGAGATTTGGAAACCACTGTTCTGGAACGCAATTTTTCTTTTTGATTAATTGGTAGTGACAGTTACATCAGCATCAAAATATTCCGTTACGAATATTCTAACTGCATATTTGTGACCTCACACCTTAAAGGGCTAAATAAGAGATGGCCAGCTCATATTCTGGCCAGAACAGGATTACTGGCATAGCTGCTGACATCATAATTTACAGTGAGAATTAGCCCTTGCCAGTTGATCCAGATGAGTTCTGATTGGTCATTGGGGATGGGGGGGAGGTTTGGATTAACCCCAAGATTACCTCTGTAATGTTACCGTGGAAACAAACAAACAGCAGTACACACACCAAGGAGAAAAACAACCGGGATGTGACCAGGCTCAGGCTACAAACTGCTGGACGCCCGAGTCTCTCTGCTGCCAGTTTTGAATGAATGGCCCAGCTATCTCTATAATTGGACCTCACAGATCTCCTCGTCCTTGGTCCATCCATGAAGGGGAATTCCATTTCCTGATAAACAGGAAGCAGGGGTGAGGATGAGCCGACTGTGGCCTTCATTTGTCCATGTCTTCGCTCAGGGTCTGCAATTAAACGGGAAACAGCCTGGAGGATATTTTCTGTATTTCCTGCTAGTGTTTGCTTTGCACCTGACTTATTGTGCCCAGGTTCAAACCCTCCACAAGCCTTACAAAGAAAACTTGAAGTAAAAGTACCAATGAAATATATTCTGAAATACATTTCTTAGGTGTTGCAAACAGCGGACCCAACTCCATGTCCCTCAACCAATTCATCTGATGTTCACAGGTGAAAATATAGTTCATAGACTGTATATGAGGGTCTTGGAAGGCTCCAGAACTTTGTTAACTTGATGTGCTGAAGGTCTGAGAGTTACATATCCTGGGCAGGAATGAGTAGGGTGGATCGTCTTTACCATCTGAGTAAGATGCGTCTAGCAGCTGGTGTTGATGTGTGTCGTTTGAGAGGCAAACTGACACCCCTGTGCCCCCCACCCCTGTCCAGCCATGTCCAGCTCTGCCCAAAGCCCAGGGTCAGGTAACCAGCCGACGTATATTTCCAGCACAGCCGCTGCCCTCTGTTCAGTAAGCAAAACAAGCAAACTGCCAGTTCAGCTGTGTCAACTCCAGCAGCCTCTCCACCCTGCTCTATCCCGCTCTGTCTCCCCAACAACAATGCCCAGTCAGTGCTGTTTGTGTTTGTCCCATTGCAACACTGAGGCCTGTCCATCCAACAAAAATCGGGTTTGTTCTCGTACACGAAAAAGCGAGGATCACCCTATCTGTGTCGGGAATAAAGGCTGTCTCTTCAGCAGTGTGTGTGTGTGTGTGTGTGTATACAACCACAGAAAAAGCCAGCATGTTCAGTGTTCCATTACAGTTTAGAATTTTCAGCTGAAATTTGTGTCTGCTGTTTGAGCATGTGTGTGTGTGTGTATGTGTGTGTGTGTGTGTGTCAGGTGTTCATTGTTTGTAGATAGATTGCCTAGTGATAGCATTAGTCAGGTGTCTGTGTGCATGCGCACGCATGTGTTTGTGTGTGTGTGTGTGTGTGTGTGTGTGTGTGTGTGTGTCTGATTATGAGTGTATTGAGTTTCCGTGAGTCGATGCTGCTTATGCTTGAGTGTGTAAAGAGAGACCAAACCCTGGCCCAGCCCTGACAACACGGCTCTTCTGCTATTCCAGGAATTCTGCTCCGTTCCAGCATTCCACAATGAAACAACATTCCCGGGAGTCTCCTCTGATATACACATCTCCCAACATCCAATCCCTCTCCCGTCCATTACTGTTCAATCATCTTAACCTTCTCACTGTCAGGGTGACACACTCAAAATGGACACAGCTCAAAAACACACATATACACTCACACACTCACTCACACACAGCGCACACACACACACGCACACACACACGCATACCCCCCTAAAAACCCATATGCATACCCCACTGCAAGCAGACACATACAAACACAAATATACACCCCTCAAAAACACCTATACAGTCTCAAAGAAAACACACACACACACACACACGCACACATGCATCTTCTTCCACAAAACACACACACACACACACACACACACACACCCCTAACACACATAAATCCACAGATACACTCACAAAAACGCACATGCATATTTTCCTTAACAACATACACACATATCCCCATCCAATACACACAAATACAAAGATACACCCTCAAAACACACTCATACACACACACAAACACATGATTAATTATTTGACCTTATGGTAACCTTTTCTACCCTTTTGGGAGGATAAAAGGCACATGTACATTTTCCGGGCTACAATGGGTGTACCATAAAAGGTACTGCCCCACTGTCAAGCCATTGTACCCCTATAGATACAATTTTATTGTCTGAGAGTTTCCAAAAACACACACATACTTCCCTCAAACAAATAAACACGCAAATACACTCTCAAAAACACACACATGCATACTTCCCCTCAAAAGCACACACTCATATCCCCCCTCAAATACACAGATACTCTGAAAACGCACAAAAACACGCACACCTCCTCAAATATGCACAGACATACAGCACCCACCCTTAAACACACACACAAACAAACAAACAGATACACTCACAAAACAAACGCACACTTACCCCCCCAAAAACAAATGCATGTACAAACACACACACACACACACACACACCCTGACCTCCACCACAGCTCAAATAGGTCATTGTGTCCTCATCTCACCTCCCTCAAAGCCACAGACAGATGCGGCCTGTAAGAGGTCAGGCCTCGGGAGTCACAGGACCGCTGCCTAATCGGTCAGTTAAACAGAGGTTTTACAGTAAAAATGGCTCCATTGAGAGCTCCAGTCATCATGTCACTGAGATGCTAAGGCCGTGTGGTGTCTTCTCCCGGTGCTGAAAGCAGCTTCTGTTCTGATATAATTATAAGCCACAACATGCCTGAGCCCTGCTGTAGCAAAGAGGGTGAAGAAAAGAAAACAAACCTTCTTCTATAGATTTTGGTTGGAGTTGGCAAGGTCACGGATCAACTCCTAGTCTGTCACACCAGTGCATAGACACACACACGCACGCACGCACTCACACACATTCTGTATCTATACACATCCATAAATGCACTCTCAACCTTGCACATAAACTATCCATCCACACGCAAATATTTAGGTGCACACCCAAGTGAATGGATTCATGCACATCCACACACACACACACACACACACACACACACACACACACACACACCTCCCCTGTAGCATCCCTCCTTATCTCTCTCTGCCAGAGGACAGATTGGGCTGTTATCTCAAAGCCCCTAAATTCACCATCAGCACCATTAAATTCCCTCGGCTCCTTATGTAACAGACCTCTCTCTGAGTTACACCAAACAGCTCAGCCCACAGTCAAGTATCTATTGTGTTTCCTCAGCAATTTAGCACCATCAATTGTTAAGCTCTTGTATCTCATACGAACACAACAAAACATCTTTTATTTAACCCAGTGGGTGTGTGTGTGTGTGTGTGTGTGTGTGTGTGTTCTTGTACATGCTACAAATTGAGCACAGAAAATGTTTTTTTTTTTTCTACAGAGTGGGGACATTATTAGGAAGTGAGGACATTTTCAACTATCCTCACAAATACAAGGCAAATACAAATACAAATTGTGACTTATTAGGCAAGGTTGGGGGTAAGGTTAGAATTGAAGACCTGGGTGCAAGAAGTACTTAAGTCACATTTTCCAAAAAATGAGCTGACACTACTACCATAAAGAAGAGTGTCATGTGCATCATTTAAAGCCAAGAAATTCAAAATATAAGTTCTCAAGTCCTCAATACTGATATACGGCCTTCCCTGAATCTACTGAATTTTGTGCAAGAAATACTCAAGCCTTTGCAGAAGTACTCAAGTCCTTCACATCATCAGGAACAAGTGCCTAAGTCCATGACTGTCCAATCAGCTGCTAGTATGTGTCATGTGACAAGCGTAGCAAAAATGACTGTTTCGCAATCAGAAAATGATTGAAACGGCATTTGTGTGGTAAAAAAACCAAGTCCATGCATTTTATGTCCAGGCATTTTATGGTAAGAAGTACCAAAGTCCGAAACTGATTTTTCTTGTTTTTTCATAATAAAGCATTATTTTTCCACAAAAACGTGTCTGTCTACTTTGTATAACCCCTGGGACTAGCAGCAGGCGCCACTGAATGTTATCTTTTAAAAAGAGTATCTGCAACATGTTTTCCAAACTTTGACCCTTAATATCTCAAAAGTATTATTTTGTGACTAAAGTACTTCTTGCACCCAGGTCTTCAATTAGGGATAGGTTAAGGTTAGGGTAAGGGTTAGGGCTAGGCATGTGTTGCTTATTATTAGAATTAGGGAAAGGATGTAGAGACACACAAAGAATGAATGGAAGTCAATGTAATGTCCTCACAAGGATAGAAGTACAAGGATGTGTGTGTGTGTGTGTGTGAGTGCAAGTGTTTGTGTGTACATGTGCACATGTGTTTTCGTTGTTTATGTATACATGTGTGTATATGCTTGTTTGTATGCTCTTGCATGCGTGTTTGTTTGTGTTGGTGCGCTTGTGTGTACTTATACATGTTTTGACACATGGGCATATGTATACGAAATTACAAGTACTCAGATGCAAAAATATAACTATGCAAGCGATTAATGCATATTGTTGCAGGTTTTACAAGTGTGTGTGTGTGTGTGTGTGTGTGTGTGTGTGTGCTTATTGGTTTGAATTCACTATGTCTTTGTGCCTAAGTCTTTATGTGTTCACCCATGTGTGTGTGTGTGTGTGTGTGCGTGCACAGGTAGCACTTCCATACAATTAGTTTTAAAGGTCCATCGAGTTGTTTGCTTTGCATATGCGATGGAGTGCAAGGGGGAAGTGAGGATAAGTGGGGTGAACTTATTCTGTGTAGATTATGGTATGGGCACCGCCCCTCCGCATTCATTGGACACTGGTGTGCCAATCAAAGTCCAGCACATACTCCACGTGGCTCATTATCAGATGAAGCCACGCTGGGAATTTCTCCGTATCAAACTGACCATTTATGCGACATTTACGTCCACATCTGCAGAGGCAGATTTTGATTTGTCCTTGACACTTCACTGACCGGTGTAAATCACTGGTTGCCATTTATGCACAATTCTCAGGAACACTCAGATCCTGGGTCAGTGCATTCAGCTGTGTCTAAACAGGTGGGAGAGAGATAAGGGCTCGTAGTCATTCAAGTGCTCAAGTGGCTGATTTACAATGGACTTCTGAACAAGCAAAACCTTGCACCACACGCAAATCCGATGCTGTTTATTTTCAGTCAATCACTGGCTATACTATTAGTTTTTCATGTGCACAAATGGTTTTGCATTTTGCCAAGTCTGAGCCAATCAGGCTCCATGAGTCTTAATAACCCTGATATAGTGTCTGTTAGCCCTCTTAGTTCAGAATGCAAGCATCACTTTAGACCCATTATTGGTCCAGAGTTTTTCTCAATCAATTTTCTTTATTGACCATATGTTCACTCCGAAAATATTCCACATTTTATAAGGTGTTGCCAGTTCTCCTCAATAAGGTAAGACAAGAAATAAAGCACTTCAAATGGAAAAGCAATTTGTTGCATTTCAATGATTGTTTTTCAAAATCATGAAAAGGTGTTTCAAATCTTTTTTTCTCTTTGATCTAATTTAAATAATCATAAAGCACAGATTAGATCATTTGCATTTCAGTATACGCCAGAAAGGTAAGACAATTCCAGAATTGTGACCCCGGACCACAAAACCAGTCATATGGGTACATTTTTTCATATGGAGATTCATGCATATTCTGAAAGAGTACTAAAAATGCTTTCCAACAATGTATAGTTTGTCAAGATCATGTAAAAATTGGCCAAGATATTGCATTTTGAAGATGGGAAACTTGGGCAATCGAAATTCCAGAAAACAGAGAAAATTGAGTTTAAAAATTCTCATATTCACTCCTTAGCAACACATATTTGTAATAGAGAGAATTAAATGAAACTTGCACCATTCATTAAGCATACTATCGCCTTTAAAAAGTGCAAGTACAAAGTATTTTTCATGGTAGCCTACGAATAGAAAGAAGCAAAGAAACCACACATTGTTCTCTCCTCCTGTTCTTTAATCAATTTTCAGGTGAATGAAAGACGCAGTATTCAAAAAACAAACAGGCAGTATCTCCTTTATTTACTTCTACTTCTTCTTCGAGTTTACTGGCAGTTTAAAAAAACACTATAATTGAATATAATTGATAGCGGGATTACATAGTATCAATACCATGTCGAATTTTTGCTTCAGGAGACTTGATTTTTATTAAACACTAATTGGGATATCATTGGCTCTCCGTAACTGTGCTATATAGGACAACGATTTTCTTCTGTAGCAAGAGAGAATTTTATGAACTGCTGAATAGATACTATGGGCAAGGATATTGAGCAGTTTGCACATCAGGCTTGATCCGGGGGTGTCATCTAGTGGTAGAATATTGTAACTGCGTGCACAAATTTGCAGCTCTGTGTCCGCTGATAGACCCATCTGCACAAAGGGCTTCATATACCCTGCCGAGCACCGCTGTTCTTCTCGAAACGGCTCATCCAGATAATCCTTAAATGATGAATTACATTCATATTTTAATTTGTAGCGAGTAACGAAGTGGCCAGTGTCAAAGTAACAAAGTAAAAGTACACTTTTTATCTTTTCAATGAAGTAGAGTAAAAGTCCCGGTAAAAAAAAAAAAAAAAAAACTGTGTTTCTAGTGTAATGTGGTAAATAGCCACTAGATGGCAGTATTGACTTTTTTTTTTTGTTAAGCAATCTAAAGCTAGGTTTGGGCATGTTCCGGGCATGCCTCAGAGGGGGCTGGAAAAGAGTATACAAGGAGACAAATTAAGAGAGTAGAATAGTAGGAGACATTGCAAGGAGAAATAGTGGAAGGATACATTTGACCAGACCTGTCACTCTTTTCAAGACCTGTGAAGCTTTTTGTGGATTTTTGCCTGTGTTGGAGCATTTTCCCGTCCCAGGACATCGCAACATAGCAGCCCATCTCCATTACAAAGGAACTGTAAATATCTCATTTTTTTTTTATTTCAATCTTGGTCAGTAGAGGTAGATTGTAGACTAGTTCAAAGTGTGTGTTTAATTAAATCTGTTGAAGTTTAAGAATTTTGTCTGTCATCCCTTGCTGTCCATGACGCCATAACAAATAGACACAGTTCCAGTTGGGAATTATCTCAAGGATGGAGTGTTGATGCGGAAGTGGTGCCCTCCTGATATCCCTGCCAATGCAGATTGGGCAGTGGTCAAGCAAATTGTTGTTCCAAAGGTCTACAGGAATGAGATCTTAACAATGGCTCATAGTTTGCCTTTAGGAGGTCATCTTGGTGTTAACAAGACTGTTGACAAGATCATGAAACACTTCTTCTGGCCTGGACTTCGGAAAGATGTTTCCAACTTTTGCAAAACCTGTCATACTTGTCAGGTAGTTGGAAAACACCAGTTAGACCCACCTGTAGCTCCATTGCAGCCTATCCCAGCATTTGGGGAGCCCTTCTCCAAGGTCATTGTTGATTGTGTTGGTCCATTACCCAAGACCAGATCTGGAAATCAGTACTTGTTGACAATCATGTGTGCATCTACCAGATTCCCTGAAGCCATACCTCTATGCAACATCAAGGCAACTGCTATTTCGAAGGCTTTGATAAAGTTCTTGACGTTGTTTGGCCTTCCCAGGGAAATTCAGTCAGGTCAAGGTAGCAATTTCACTTCCGGATTGTTTCAGCAGGTTGTGTACGAACTAGGTGCAGATTCTTTCCAGTGCCTATCATCCAGAGAGTCAGGGTGCCTTAGAGCGGTTTCATTCCACTCTCAAGACAATGATGAGGACTTATTGTTATGACCATGAGAAAGACTGGGATGAAGGTGTTCATTTGCTGTTGTTTGCAGCTAGAGAAGCAGTGCAGGAGTCTACTGGATTTAGTCCGTTTGAGCTCATGTTTGGCCATGAAGTCAGAGGACCTTTGCTATTGTTGAGTGAACAATGGCAAGAGAAAGAGCCATATATCAGTCTGTTAGACTATGTTAGCAAGTTCAAGGAAAGACTGCGTGCAGCTTGTGACCTAGCCAAAGAGAACTTGAAATCAAGTCAGCGAAAAATGAAAACTTGGTATGATCATAAGGCCAGAAGCCGTGAGTTTAAACCAGGAGACGAGGTCCTTGTGTTGTTTCCCTTGCAGTCCAATCCCTTGCAGGCTAGATTTCATGGTCCTTATGAAATTCTGACAAAACTCAATGATCTCAATTACATTGTGAAGACTCCAGATAGGAGAAAGCCAAAACAGTTGTGTCACATTAACATGCTGAAGCCTTATCATGATAGGAATGCTAGGGTTGCAGCTGTCACTTCAGATCCTCCTATGGCCGAGGAAGATGAGGGGGAGTTTCAAGATGATGAACCTAGAATTAAAGCTGAAGTTCTTTCATGTAAATTGTCAAATTCTGAAGTGTTGCAAAATCTTGATGTAAAACTCCAGCACTTAGAACCCTCACAGAAAGATCAGTTTGAGAGGTTGATCAAGAAATATAAAGATCTATTTCCTGATGTTCCAAAGAGAGTTTCTATAGCCTCTCATGATGTAGATGTTGGTAATGCCAAACCAATAAAACAGCATCCGTGCGGATGAATCCTGAAAAAGAAAAGATTGCTGAGAAAGAGGTTGAGTACATGTTAGAACATGATATTATCAGACCCTCTAACTCCAATTGGAGTTCACCCTGTGTTCTAGTTCCAAAACCTGATGGAAGTACTAGATTCTGTACAGATTATCGCAAAGTCAATGCTGTAACTAGAACTGATGTGTTTCCAATACCTAGGATTGATGATTGTATCGATAGAGTAGGGCAAGCAAAGTTTTTGACCAAGATTGATTTATTGAAGGGTTATTGGTGTGTGCCTTCAACTGAGAGGGCCAAGAGCATCTCTGCTTTTGCCACACCATCTGGGTTATACCAGTATGAAGTCCTACCCTTTGGCATGAAAAATGCCCCAGCCACGTTCCAAAAGATGATACAGTCTACAATCGCCGGATTGCCACACACGGGTGCGTACATCGAAGACCTGATCACATGGAGTGACTCCTGGGAAGAACATCTGAAAGATGTAGAGACGTTCCAGCGCTTGACCCAGGCTAACCTGACTGTTAACCTGAATAAGAGTGACTTTGGTTGTGCTACTGTCACGTATCTTGGCTACGACATAGGCCAGGGTAAGGTGGCACCCATAAATGCTAAAGTCCAAGCCATCATGGACTTTCCAGTTCCTGACAACAAAAAAGCTTTGCGCCGCTTCCTTGGAATGATCGGGTACTACCGCAAGTTCTGCAAGAACTTTGCTGAGATTGCTCTCAGTCTCACCAACCAACTGAAGAAAGGCGTAAAGTTCACTTGGGATGAAGCATGCCAAAGAGCCTTCCGATCGCCTGAAGTCTCTGCTGTGTCACTTCCCGTGCTCAAATCTCCTGACTTCAACAAGCCGTTCTCCATAGCGGTCGATGCTAGCGACCAAGCTTGTGGATCTGTGCTCCTACAGAGAAGTGACTCTGATGACATTGAGCATCCCGTGGCATACTTCTCCAGGAGGTTCAATCGCCACCAAAAGAACTATTCCACAATTGAGAAGGAGCTGTTAGCTCTGGTTCTATCCTTACAACATTTTGAGGTTTATGTTTGTACAGGGCAAAAAGCAATGATTGTATATACTGACCACAATCCGTTAATGTTTTTTGAGTAAGATGAAAAACAAGAATCGGAGATTGTTGAATTGGAGTTTGATTTTACAAGAGTTTGACTTAGAAATTAAGCATGTAAAGGGTACTGACAATGTAATTGCTGAGTGCTTATCCTGTGTTTGAGTATGTGTATATATATCACCTGTGTTTATTAGCATATTGTATTATATGTATATATATATACAAGTGTCAACTTAACCATTTTTGATTGAAAAGAAAAATTTTTGCCTTTATAAGTCAAAATTTTTCCCTTTTGGAATGGAGGTGTAATGTGGTAAATAGCCACTAGATGGCAGTATTGACTTTTTTTTTTTTTTGTTAAGCAATCTAAAGCTAGGTTTGGGCTTGTTCCGGGCATGCCTCAGAGGGGGCTGGAAAAGAGTATATAAGGAGACAAATTAAGAGAGTAAAGTAGTAGGAGACATTGCAAGGAGAAATAGTGGAAGGATACATTTGACCAGACCTGTCATTCTTTTCAAGACCTGTGAAGCTTTTTGTGGATTTTTGCCTGTGTTGGAGCATTATCCCGTCCCAGGACATCGCAACATAGCGGCCCATCTCCATTACAAAGGAACTGTAAATATCTCTTTTTTTTTTATTTCAATCTTGGTCAGTAGAGGTAGATTGTAGACTAGTTCAAAGTGTGTGTTTAATTAAATCTGTTGAAGTTTAAGAATTTTGTCTGTCATCCCTTGCTGTCCATGACGCCATAACAAATTGGGGCCATAACACCAGGGAGGGCCCGTCTTCGTTCACGCCAAGTGCGGTTTGTTCTGACGTCTCCTATTGGGTCACGTTTGAACCTACGTAGTAATCTTATAAATAATCAAATAGAGGGAATTCCCCGCTTTGCAATGATCCCAACAATGTTGGGGTATCCCCAACTGGCGCCGCGCTGGAAGCGATTTTTGTCGGCGCATTTTTCATTGTTTTTGGGCTAATTACACAAATATTTTCACCACCCACTTCTCCTAAATCAAGTTTGGAGGCACCTATGACAGAAATACTCACTTGGAATGGTGTCTTAAGTTATTTTTCTAACGTTTAATGCACAAATCGAAAAATCGATCATTTTAATGTAAAATGTATTAGACGGCTCTAGCGCAAAATGGGCTCGTGCGACTTACGACTGGTTTTGTGATCCGGGGTCACAATTGTTTATCTTTTTTTTTTGCAGCGTACTTTGGGGGGAAAAAAATCAGAGTTGAATTTAGTTTATTAATTCATTGCCCGCACATGGCATTAGGAAAGTAACCGTGGGTAAATGCCAAAAAATCATTCTTTTAATTGGGAAATGTCTACAAAAAGGAAAATAACAGAACAGGTCAGGACTTATAATCAATTTCAAGGGATGTTCTGGGCCCATCCTATCGTCAGCTCAAGCTACGCAGCTGTCATGTGATGTTTCGGCATGCTTTTCCTCACATGGACATGAGGAACAATTTATTTGGGAGCACACAAAATGGCTGCCCCACGAGGATACAACAGGAAACTTCACAGTGCAGAATGGAGCGCGGAATTAGTACAGTAACAATGTATGAGGCTGTTAGAAAAGAGAATTAATCACACTGTATCCAAAGGGAAGGGGTGGCATTGGGCCACTTTCCAGCACCCTTCAAAACATTTTTCAACTCCTAAAGCTTGTTTTCAATGCATCAGCCATCTTGTGTCAAACTATTGCTAAGAGAAGGATGGCCAGTGGAAAAACAACACGGGCATGCACACAAAAAATAAGCTGAAGGTAAAAGTAGCTGAAAACAACTCTAGACCACAATCAGACAAAACCCCGCATGACACCAGGATTGATCAGGGGAAGCCCTTCCTCCCCTGGCTGCTCAAATATCCAGAGGTGGGGTTCCTGTGGTGTGGCAGGGCCAGACTGGGGGGCCACATAGCAGGCTCTGAGATTAATTTAGACTTGGGTCAGCCGCCCCATCAGCGGGAAAGGAGGATAAAAACATCGAGAGGGAGTAAGTGAAGCCAGCGAAAAAACACAGAGAGGAGATGGAATCGTGTAACCCTGCCAAGTTTCCTAAGGCTCCCCCTCCCTGCCTGCAGTCCAGTGGAGACCCAACCCGGTGACGTACTGCTGAACCGTGCCGACGGATTGGCTCACTACTGCCCCCCTGCGCCCAATAAAGATATACACTACAGAGAACAGAAACCAGAAAAAACACGCACGCCCCTCATGCAACCTCTTTTGGAAGACTGACGAGTACTTTTTGTACCAGTGGCAAACCAATTATTCCTCTCTGCTAAATCTGTTTTATTGTGGCGCCATGAATCAACTCCAGTCGCATTACAGGGAAGAAATTGTGTAATTTCCTCCTGTTCTTAATGCAAAGCACCTTAGAGCCTCTGTCTGATGGTGGCTAAGCTCGTGCATTTTAAAACTTGGCTGCGAAAAATATCATGTTTTTATCTACATCAAGTGACAACGTAAAGTACGATAAGATCAGATCCCAGGTAGCAGTCTGCTAATGGCCTAACGTTCCTCAATCAGTCATTTAGTGTGGGCTATTATGACAGTGGAGCTGAGTCGCAGTAACCTTCGGCGAGGTGACTGCTTGAGTAAATAACCAAAGGTCTGAGTGGATCGGATGTTAAGCAAGCGACAGAATCCATCACTAATTCACTTATAGGCCTTGGTACTACCAGACAATCAGACCTCATAAATTACAGTAAATTCACCCTACAGGTCTGTACCGCAGATGATTCATCGCTATGGAGCAGGTCATTCAACCTGTAACGAGCCCCCAGGACCAAAGTATGATCGCTGTCTTGTGAGTTGATAATCTTTGAAGCGATACCACCCTCTGAATACTGAACAAGTTTATTTTATTTTTTAAAAGATTCCAGCTACGCGGGTGTTCTAAAACGCTGTCCCGACTTTAACTCTGATAAATTAAATGGATGCTAAATGATAAAATGTTGAAACGATCGTTAGTGACACTAGCAACTGTTAGTTATCGTTTCATCAACATACGACAGTTCAAATGAGAACTCTTTGGACCGTATGCGATCTAACTCCGTGACAGCTCAAACCACATAGCAGAGACCATTTTACGCATCGCTCGCATTTTAGCGGAGTTAAATACTGCAGTCAGAATGCAGCTTTCAAAAATGCGAAAACACTGCAAAAAAAAAAAAAAAAGTATGCACAAAGATTTACTGCTAACTGATTGTTCTATTCCCGATAATCGGTGCATACGTTCTCCGCAACACGAGTACGTGACCTGCAATGTGCATAAAATGTCGGAGTTCAGCATTAAAGAAATACCCCTTTGCTCCGTAAACATGAAACGACAAACATGACACATGTCATTGAACAGAACACCCCAATCAGCCCTCCCGACAAGGGACGCGCCTTCAGTTGCTAAGGAAGTTAACTTCTATTCGTTTCCGGGTTTCGTGGGAAAGTGCGGTGTGTGTATTCCACGTGAGTCCGAAAGTGAGTAGAATAAATTTCGCTGCATGATATCGATCTCAGTGTGCAACATTATGCGACTGAAAGTGAATTTGCTATCAATACGTTTTGTGATTGTAATGAAGTAATATGCACTGATTCCGCCGTCCACGTTCTTCGCTATTTAGATGTCGAACTTCAGTGGTACTTCTAGGTTCCTTTCAAAATCTCCTTCTAATCATAAGATGGGTTCTCTTTGCTTTAGCCTTAGCGTCTTCAAACCCTGGATATCTAAGGTTACTTGTCATATTCACCAATTATAGCTAGCTTCGCTGTTAAAATGAAATATTTGCGCCATTATCCGAGACACCCATGCAATTCGTTCTCGGTTACTCAAAATACTTCGAGCTTTTGATATGCGCGTGCAGGTGCAGGATTACCCCAGATAGCTACATTGCACCGGTGGCTGTTGCTTCATGGCATTTTTCCTGTTATTTTGTTTTATCTGATAACGGTTCCATATAGATGTAATGGAACATGACTTTTTGAATGTGTCTAATGACAGCTCGGTCACATGTTTCGCCGTGCGCACTTACGTCCAGTGTGCCTCAGCTCTTTATTACCAGTAGCGGTAGCGACCTTCTTTAAAATGAACAGTTGAGAGCAGCCTAATCTTTCACTTTCAAACTCTAACGCTCGGTTTGTTAACAATATTCATCCTACAGATGGTTAAGCCAGAATCTGGTATTGAAGCCACCACCAAGGAGAAGAAGGCTAAGAAGAAAAGCAAGTGTGTACCGGATGATGGGGGACCACCTGAAACACAAACAGAGGTGAAAAAAGTGAAGAAGGAGAAGAAGACGGCTGACTCAAATGCTGCTTCTGCTGAAGATGTCGCCAATGGTGAGGATGTCCGTTCTGGGGAGGAGAAGTCGAGCATCATGGTTAGTAAGAGTAAGAAGAAGAAATTGTCTGAGGAGACCTCCAGTGAGGCGGGTCAGGCCCCCACCTTTGTCAAAAATGGTAAGAGCAAAAAGAAGAAGAAAGAGAAGGGTTTAGATGTGGTGGAACCGCAGGCTGTGCGTGAAATTATTAGCGATGTTCCGGAACAAAAGAAAACTGGGAAAAAAGGCAAGGCTCTGAAGGAGGGGCCGAGCGCTGCAGTGAGCATAAAGACCAAAGAGGAGAGCGGAGTGGAGGAGAGAAAGAAAATAAAAAAGAAGAAAAAGGCCCCGAAAGGGGACGAATCTCGAGCTGAAGCCGATACTGGAGCACAGGAGGGCAAGGTTCTGGAAGATGTTTGCTGTGTCGAGGTGCAGAGGAACGGTATAGAGGGCGCCGCAGACAAACGGAAAAAGAAGTCCACGGTGAAAGAAGATGGCGCAGGCGACGAAGGGAAGAAGGACAAGAAGAAAAGAAAGAGCTCAAAGTCCAGTGATGCTGAAATGAGTCTCGACGCAGAGTCACAAACCGGCGAGACGGGAGCAGGCGAAAATGGAGAACAACTTTCCAAGAAGGAGAAGAAGAAAAAGAGGAAAGAAAAAGGCAGTGGTGTGTCCGGAGAAGGAGTCGTGGAGGAGAAGGCGGAAGCTGATTCCAGTGTGGTCGAGCCAACGGAGGGTAAGCCGGGGAACAGAGTGAAGAAAAGTAAAAAGAAGGCTTTGTCCTCAGTCGCTGGTGCCAGTGATGGACAGAATGAAGTGGCACAGATGGAAGGTGTGCTGGAAAAGAAGGAGAAGAAGAAGAGGAAGAAAAAAGAGGGAACGGCCGTTGAGGCTGTCACCAGTACGAGTTTGGATGCTAGCGGAGGAGAGGTAGAGAATGGTGGGAGGACCAAGAAAAAGAAAGGGTTGAGTGCAGTCAAAGTGGAGAATGGAGCAACCATTACTGATGAGGAAATGGGGCAAGACACAGCGCTGATCAAAATGGAGGAAGGAGAGAAGAAGAGAAAGAAGGAGAAAAGGAAGGCCTCAGTGAAGGTGGAGGAAGAGGAGGCTGCAGCAGAAGGTTTGAACAGCCAGGAAATGGAGGGGGAACCAAAGAAGAAGAAGAAGAAGAAGAAGAAAAACAAGGCAGAGTTGATTGATGGTGAGGAGCAGTCTGGACCACAGCAAGCCACCACACCCAAGAAGAAGAAAGAGAAGCAGAGAAATGGGCTGTCAAGTAAAGAGAAAACAAAGAAAAAGAAAGTAAAGCAGGAGTGTGTCGAAGAAGTGGATATTAAGGCAGAGGAAAAGAAAGAGATAGCAGAGGAGGGCAAAGAAGGTGGGACCCCTGCTGTAAATGGCGTGAAAGGGAAAAAAAAGAAAAGTGCCATCAATAGTAAGAAAAGGGGGTCTGAGGAGACTGAGAAACCACAGAAGAAGAATAAGAATGACAGACAAGGGGAAGATGGGGAGGGAACACTGAAGTTGAGGAAGAGGAAAAAGACCAAAACTAGTGAACCAGTGAAAGACACGGCAGTCCCTCAAGTTAAAAGTGACCCAGAAGAGAAAGCTGTGAGTTGAATTGGGTCTCTCTGCTGATACAAATGCTCAAATGGCCATAACTTTTTTGTACTTCTCTCCCTCAATATGGTGGTCTGTCTGACTGGACGGGCTGTTTCTCTGCTTGCCTGTAGGTCGAGGTGGTGTTCATCTCCGAGAAGATGGGCAACATGGATGAAGTGACTATTGACCAGGTACACGCATTTGACAGTAATGGTGGGTAAGGTGTGCCACTGTGTTGAAACTGAGGTTTCCCAGATGGATATGCTCCAAAATAATTTTTCTAACATTTACACCTCAGTAGCTAATGCTCCATAATGGGGAGCACAGTCGAGCTCTCTAATGCCATTACCCCCTCTGCCAGCCTGAATTCATTACCTGTGTATCCCAAATGTCATTAATAGTGTTCCCTAAAAATAAGCGCCCGTTGTCCGCCTTCGTTTATAGCCTTGTATATTGCCTCCGGTACCAGGCTGTCAATGATTTTGACTGCAGAGTACACAAACATAATGCTTTTAAAATGAAATGGACTGCAATAATGTGTGAGTGCTGTGGTCCTTAGGCAAGAAGGCAGGCCTTACAGATGGATATTGACAACGAGTCTCGGCCAAAGGAAGCAGAAGGTTCATCTGTAAGTGCATAGTGTACTCCCAAAGGCTCTATTAATGACTGGCATGTTTCCATTTTCGATTTAACCTCAGTATTTCTTATGTTGCCACCTTTCTTTTTTTTGTGACCTTACTCAGAGCCTTGGCCAGTGGAGCACCGCCCAATTTGAGAGCAGCAGCCAGCAGCAGAAGTTTCTGCGACTGATGGGCGGCTTCAAGAAGGGCAGCCAGCCAATGGGGTCAGGCGAGGGGCGGGCAAACATGGCGCTGGGGAGGGAGGGGCAGGACTGTCTGCAGAAGAACCTCCTGGCTGACTTTGAGCGCGCTCAGAGCCGTAGGATGGACTCCCAGAACAGAGGGGCGGGGCTGGGTTTCACCGCTCCGTCCAATAAGAAGTTTTTCATCGACGTCAACGCTCGCCAGTCGTTCCGCTTTGATGACTGATTTGGTGGAACGTCACCTTATAGACCAACTGGCTGGCTGGCTGGCGGATCCCTGTTATACATGTTGGCTTATAGACTTCATCCATATCACTGCCCCTATATTGGAGAGGAGCAGAGTTGGATCTAAGGGAGCAAGGCCATTGTGTGGCTTGTCACAGGATTTCCCCATTTTCCACAGCCAAGAACCAAGAATTTCAGGGCCATCTTGAGACCTGATTGGTGGGAGCATTGCCTTATGCTCCGCAGTCATTAGACGAAAACATGATGCCCTATCATTTGGCTGCCACTGAGGGAGTAGGACCTTAATAATGCAGTCTACCTCTTCCGCATAAGTAATTACTTGCATTTTAGCTGTTCTGCTCTACAGTGATGGCATTTCAGTCTAAAGGCCAGTGATGGATAAGCGGTTCTGGAAAGTTCCTGTGGATGATGCGAACTGATCTAACATGGTTAATTGTACATCAAATGTTTCTTTTAATTTATGGATTTATGAATACGTACATTTATGCCGTTGCCTTAAATGATGTATAAAGAGGCCCTACATAAGTAAATGCCTTACAATGTTCAATGTCCCTGACTTGTCATTCTCTTTGAGCTGTATATCGGCAGGTACATTTGAAACTGCAAGCGCTAACATGAACTTGCATATGATAATCAATGCATACCCACTTGAATTTGTGGAGTATGACAGGTTTATTCTCTTGAAAGGTGGAAATAAAGTGAAAATCTACTGATGGAAGATCAGGCTGGTTTAAAAATCAATATGCAGGTCTGCGATTTGCAATTCTAGCAGTCTGGATTGCTGGCAGGTTGTACTGTGACACGGTGAAAATGTTCTGAAATGCTTTACAATAAAAGTGTTTTGAACGAACAATTTGGAATTCCTTTTGATGGTAAAATTCATGACCGGATGGCAAAGAAAGGACATGCCGTGTCGTTGGTGCGCAGGACCTTGAGAGCTGATGGCTCTTCCTCATGGAGAATCTTTAGCCTACTAATGTGTGCGAGAGATGGACGGACAGACAAGTGTAGTACATGTGCTGCTTAGAAGCTAAAAACTGGTCTGCATTAATGTATTAATGAATGAACGAGACAACATAACTTCATACTCATCTGATGCATTTGGCATATCCTCAGTGACAAGTAACTTACAATGGATAATTCCTGGGTCTGTTACTGAGGAAAAAAAAACTATGTTGTACCTGGGGGGATTTTTAGCGTAATCTGAACCTTATATGCTGTCAGCCAGTTTCACAGACAACAATTAAGCTTAGTCCAATACTAAATACAAGTTTGAATCAAGAGTTTCCATTCTAAATTCTACAAGGACTACAAGTAAGTGGTGCCTGAGAAACTAGCACTACCTGTCTCATTTTGAAGGCTGAAGCTAGCTTGTGAGTCTACCTTTGTCTGTTGCATTACGTGCCGACTCGAGCTTCTGCTTTCACGCGGAATGGAAATGATAAGTAGGGGGTCACAAGACAGAAAAGTATTTGATGTGCAATCAGTGTTCATTTAGCAATATATGCATGTATCGAGATCACGACTTAAAACTCAAATTCCCAAGTGCCATCAAATGCGGAACAGCCCATAGAGCGAGTTGGAGAGTCATATGACACGAGCAAAATGGCTGCCGTCCAGTGGTAATAGTCGTTTTCCTAAATAAAATTATTTAATATCTGTTCGTGTAGACGATTTTTTTAGAGGGATGACACATGACAGCTAGCGTTGATAATAATTGTGCGTTAACTGTTGTACTGAAATGCGTATCGTAGTTTGCAAATTAATGTCTGCTTCTAGATAGATCTGTCTTTAGTGAGCCAGCCTAAAAAATTAAAGCTTTATTTTTTTTCTTTCATATCGTTTCTATGCGTGCACTTAAACTGATCCGCCGTTATATTTACTATTACAGTATTTATCGATTAGCTGCTAACGATTCAATCAGTTTCCAAAATGTACATACGTGGCTTGGGACCCAGTTCCTCTCGCATGACAATGAACTGTTTGTTGTTGAATTGCTTTTGCAAGGCATTCTCGTGTACGGAACTATGAAGCAGAGCTGCAAGGCTGCCGTCTTGAATCCGTGCCCGTGGAGTTCGGTGACTATCACCCGCTTAAGCCCATCACTGTGAGTTCCGTGCTTTGCAGCACTCTATGCACCAACCAGTACAGCTATTCTTATTCATTCGCTAACTTGAAGTTGAATGGAGCTTTTCTCAAATTTTGTTCGTCGTGTTCGATGTTTTCTGAATAACTTTATAAGACCAGCACACATATAATTTCTGTAGCTATATCAAAAATTCTCAGGTTTGGTCTTTGGCTCCTCTGTGTGTTGGTTTTTATATCAATCAAAATTGTCTCATTTTAGAGGGTTTATTTACCCTCTTAGTATAAGTGATGTCAGAAATGCCCGTGCATGCAGCTAGGAACAGGAGATATTCTCATTTCGTGCTTCTTGTCGTTATATGCAAAATATTGGGCCCTAATTTGTCGATCAATCTAGAAGTTTGTGTAAAAACCAGAAAGGAGATACTGCTCTCTCTGTCCTGCTCTGGTATAAATGATGCCATGATCAGATTATGGAAGCGGGGCCATCTAGCCACTATAACATGCATACACGGGGTCAAAATTAGCTAGCAGGCTTCTCAGACCCCTTTCTTTCCCTCTCGCAGGTGACGGAGTCAAAATCGCGGCGAGGAGGACGCAAAGGCAGCACCTCATCCTCCTCTTCCTCCTCCAGCTCTGTGGCTCCGGATCCGCTGAGCTCCATGCTGGATGGCACCGACCCGCTGTCCCTCTTTGCGGCGGCTTCGGCCGGCGAGACGCCAGCCCTGTCACACGGAGCCAGCTCTGGGGTGAGTCGCGTCCAAAACAAGGGGAAGGAATTGCTCAAGTGAAACTCTGGGAATTACCCAGTGAAAGCCTGTGGTGATTATTATCCCCCGCCACAACGTAGTTGGCGGGGGAGATTGAAACGGGCTTCGTCTGTCCGTCCGTGTGTGTATCCATGTGTCCATCTCGATCAGTAGCACACTTTGTTTCCAGAGCAGAACTCTGAAAGTGTGACAGTTTTTGCCTTGAAACTTGGCTTGCATGATCTCTAGGGGATGTAGTTGTGCTTTTTGATACCAGAGAGTTTGACAAGTTTCATTTTTATCCCCCCTGCAGCATTAATGCAGGGGGGATATAGTCATCAGTGTGTCCCGTCATATCTTCCGTCTGGAAATATCTTGTCTATCTTGGAAACATCCGATCTTCACGCAACTTCACAGATATGTTGAGCATGATGTCTAGATGTGCCTTTTGATACTTTGGAATTTCTGGAATTTCTCATTTTTGCGGTTTCCATGGAAATTTGTGTGAAATGGAACTTAGCTTGTCCGGGCCATATCTCAGAAACGATACATCTGACCTTCACGAAACTTGACAGATATGTTGAGCATGATGTCTGGATGTGCCTTTTGATACTTAGGAATTTCTCATTTTTGCAGTTTCCATGGAAACTTGTGTGAAATGGAACTTAGCTTGTCTGGGCCATATCTCAGAAACTATACATCCGACCTTCACGAAACTTGACAGATATGTTGAGCATGATGTCTGGATGTGCCTTTTGATACTTAGGAATTTCTGGATTTTTTTTTTTTTTTTTTTTTTGCAGTTTCCATGGAAACTTGTGTGAATTGGAACTCAGCTTGTCCGGGCCATATCTCAGAAACTATACATACGACCTTCACGAAAAGTGACAGATTTGTTGAGCATGATGTCTACATGTGCTGTAATGGGGAAGAAAAAAAAGCCACTAGATGGCAGTATTGACATTTTTTCACCCAGTCTGGAGCTAGGTTGGCCATGTCCTGGGCATGCCTCAGCAGGGGGCTGGACAAGAGTATATAAGGAGAAAAATTGAGAGAGTGGTAGAGTAGTTGGAGAAATTGCAAGGAGAAATTGTGGAAGGATACATTTGACCAGACCTGTCACTCTTTTCAAGACCTGTGAAGCTTTTTGTGGATTTTTGCCTGTGTTGGAGCATTTTCCTGTCCCAGGACATCGCAACACAGCAGCCCATCTCAATTACCAGGGGACTGTAAATATCTAATTTTTTTTTAAATTTCAATCTTGGTCCAGTAGGGTAGATTGTAGATTAGTTCAAAGTGTGTGTTTAATCAAATCTGTTGAAGTTTAAGAATTTTGTCTGTCATCCCTTGCTGTCCGTGACGTCATAACAAATTGACGCCATAACAAATTGGGGCCATAACAGTGCCTTTTGATACTTAGGAATTTCTGGAATTTTTAATTTTTACGCTTGTGTGAATTCTGAATTGGAACTTCGCTTGTCGGGGCCATATCTCAGAAACTATACATCTGACCTTCACCAAACTTTATAGATATGTTAAGCATTATGTCTAGGTGTGCCTTTTGATACTTAGGAATTTCTCCAATTTTTGATTTTTGCACTTTACATGGAAACATGGGTGAATTTGGACTAAGCTCACTGAAAATTTTGATCAAACTTGATTAACATGTTCAGCATGATTTCTATATGTGCCTTTTGACATTTAGGAGTTTCTGTAAAAATTCTTTTCTGCATCTTTCATGCAAACGTGTGTGAAGGTGGACTTAGTTCACTGGTAATTTTGTTCGGGCAATATTTCTGAAGCCATCTCCGACTACACCAGTGTCAGTGAAACTTAGTTTAATATGTTCAATTTCAGTGATTGTCTTTTGAAATGTTTGTTATCCCCCCGGCATTATTTTTATATAAATAAAAATGTGAAGCTAGGAAACTCCTGGCACTCGTGGCAGCCCACTTCCTAGTAGTGAGTGCCGGTAACATGAACAGCAAGATCAACAAACAACCACAACTACTACAGGTAATGTCCTCAGACAGACAGTAGAACACAGATTGACCACATCTACACCAACATACCTCGACAGGCAATTGACACAGGGACACTGAACACGTATTGGTCTGACCACAACATTGTCTGGATTGCCATTTCATAGACAGGCAAGTTTGTTACCTTATTACTTCAGATCAAGTCCTTTAATACTGAAGTACATTTACTCATGTAAATTGAACAGTTAATCCATGAATGTGGGGGGCGGGGGATATGCCATTGCCAGATGGCTCTTGTTTCCAGTTACCTTGGAAACAAATTAGGAATAAGTGTCTCATGTAATGTGGAAGGGGTAGGCTATATTTCCAGAGCAGAACTCGGAAAGTATCAACAATATTGTCTTGAAACTCAGCCTGCTTGTTCTCCAGGGGATGTAATTGTGCCTTTTGATACTTGGAAATTTGACAAATTCCATGTTTTCCAGTTATCATGGAAACAAATTGGGACTTAGTCTCTCACCTAACTGGTAAGGGGTTGACTTTGTTTCTGGAGCAGAACTTGGAAAGTATCCAAGATATTGTCTTAAACTTGGTATGCATGTTCTCTAGGGGATGTACTGTAGTTGTGCCTCTTGATGCAAGGGAATATCACAAATTTTTTTTCTGGTTACCATGGAAACAAATTGGCTACTAAGTGGCGGGGGATATAGACGACTTTGTCTTCTTGTTATTTTTGTGATTGTGAGCATAATGATGTAGTTGATTATGAGGGCCGCTGCAAATATCTAGCAGTGGGTCCCACCACCCCAATAAATCCTATGCTGGAATATTTTTTCAGGCTCCTGTCAGCTACGGCCCTTTGGAATCATTCTCACCCCACTTATGGCTCCCCTATGGTTGAAGATTGTCACCTCGCCTTACCTGTCATGCCATTAGAACTAGACCTTTACTGTCCTACATTCTGTAGTCGTTCCAATGCCTGTCCTCAGGGAATAATTGTTTACTGCTTCAGATTGGAATGTCTCCCATACAGACTGAATGTAATGATTTTGGTGAAGTGTTAAATGACCGTTTCTAGTGGTGAGTGTTACTACCATTCTTAGTTAGAAGGCCTCAGGCGCAGTTGGTCACTGCAGATGCCTAACTGTGGGTGGCTCCTTCGGACATGATTGACAGGAGTTTGTGGGTGACTCCTCCTGTCTCCTCTGTTCTGTCCTTGTTCAGGAAGTGGGGAGGAAGAGGAAGGAGAAGGATGAAGAGGCAGCGGTGGGCGTGGACTTTGAACCCTGGTCTGCTAAGAGAGGAGAGATCTTGGCCAGGTTTACTACTACAGAGAAGCTGTCCATTGTAAGTGTCAGGCCCGTTTAACACTGGGAAACCAAAGCATACCTACAGTATATGTGCAGACATTCAGTGGAGGACATGAGAAAATTTATCGATTTTATAATTGTTGTCTTTCATTGTGTTCGGTCTTCCAGAACCTCTTCATGGGCTCTGACAAAGGTAAGAAAAAAATGAAAAATCAGTTTTATTTCCTCAGTGCTATCCCCACCAATCATGATTGCAAAAAAAGAGAAGAAAACAAATAGATAATTTTTAAGAAAAATTTAAAAAAAAATTTGTTTGTACAGGACTGTTTATCCCTGCTTATCCCAGGGCCAAATAAAATTCCAAAGTACTGATGTGCACAGTTAATGGCCTCATTTACAAAGACTTGCTCCTGTTGTAAATTTCAAAAGGCGCTTCCTTAAAGTGTTACCTCTGCACAGATGCAACCAAAGTGCTGTAGGTTTTTCATTTTACGTTTTCCTAATAACAATCGATTTATTTTTTCCCTCTTGATTTTTGTTTGTTTGAGTTTTATGGTAAAGACCGAAAACGTCCAACATTTATGTTGCCTTCAACGTGGGCTTAATATTTCTAAAATCTGCACTTTCATTTAGGGTGTGTAGATTTTTTTTATATCTGCTCTAGGTGCTGTTTATGCATTTAGCGTGTTTATTTAGCATGTGGTCTGTGCTCTGGCTGTTTCAGGAAGGGCTCCGAGCCCGGGATCGGCTGTATCGGAGAAGGTCCGGACTCGCTTGGAGGAGCTGGACGACCTGGAAGAGGTGAGTGTGTGTCCAGATTTGTCTGTGTCCTGTTTACAATTATTATAGTTAATAATTACCCAGTTAAGGCTAATCAGATTTCTAAATGTGTTCTTGCACAGTATGTTACTGTACTTATTATGACCTGTGACATTACTCTTTTGCTGTAAAAAAAACAATAGTAAGTACACTTTATATTGTACAATACTGTCTACTTTTTACATTTGTATCAGTTAGTGTATTTACTGAGTGTCGGTGTCTCTGCCTTCTGTCTGTCTGTGCTCAGGGCTCACAGAGGGAGATGCTGAACCTGTCTCAGCAGGACTATGTGAACCGTATAGAGGAGCTCAATCAGTCTCTGAAAGAGGCCTGGGCCTCCGACCAAAGGGTCAAAGCTCTGAAGATCGTCATCCAGGTGTGTGCTAGTGTGTCTGAATTGGCCTAACATGGTCTACTCGCTTTGAAACAGCTGGGACCCTAATTAGCCAGCATCAGTTGGCTAATTTTTTTTTGGCATGCACAAATTCAAACCATCGTAAAATATTTTGTGCTTAATTTCAGACATGCTAGGTTGGTTTGGTTTAAATTATAGAAATGGACTTTTTTCCCTCGTTGATTCATTGTGTATGTGTGTGTCTGTGCATGTGTGCGCGTGTGTGTGTGTGTGTGTGTGTGTGTGTGTTTTCTGCTTATTCCAGTGCTCCAAGCTTCTGTCAGATACGGCTGTGATTCAGTTCTACCCCAGCAAGTTTGTCCTCATCACAGATATCCTGGACACTTTTGGTGAGTATGTCCACACTCTCATGTTTCTGGGACTTCGGCTGTGTCGGCTGTATGCGTCTGTTTGTGTACGGGACTGTGTTCCTTTTGTGTGTGTGTGTGTTTGTGTGCGAGGGAGCGTGCATGCATGCACATGTCTAAGCTCATTAGGTGTTTTTGGTGTGAACAGGGCGTCTGGTGTATGACCGGATCTGGTCCATGTGTTCTGACTCTCGCCTGCAGCCAGGTAAGATCTCTCCCTTCGTCCCTGTCCAGGTCAGGTTTTACATCTTCTCTGGTAATCTTACCAACAGCTCACGTTGCTTAAGCAACATAACTCTAGGGAAGGGGATATGGGTTTTTTTTCCTGAAAATCAACTAAAACAAGGTTCATTTTTTTTCTCAAATTTGTCAATTCTGAATGACCTTTCAAAAATGTATTAAAGTGTATGTGCCATATAAATAAAAACTTTGTTAAACTGTTTTATGAATGATACGATGTCTTTAAATACATCTGATATGCACTTCTAGAAAAGTTTAAACAACGTTGCGCAAACTTCAGCTGTTGCCAGCCCTCCTATCAGGCAACATTAATTCAGCTAACCTTATCGAAGTTATTCGCAAATGTTGCTTAATCTAGCATTTACACTCGTGCAGATGCTTTGTCTATGGAGGTAAATTGGCATGAGTTATCAGAAAAGTGGTATATTTAGATATAGTTGTAGTTGGCATCTTGAAGACATCGCTCTTTTTCCACTTTCGTGTTTAACTTCTGCGGCAGTGTGAAGCTGCGGCTCAGCTGCTGATTTGAGTGACATCACGCTAGGCGACACTTGTTTGGTTTCAAAGTGATCTCTGGGCCGTGATGTCCTAAAACACCTTTAGCAATTACCGCTTTTCAGCATAAGGGAATGAAAGATGGACCTTCGAGATTGCTACTTTAAAGGGACAATCCATGCTACATGCTAACCTTGTCATGACTGAATAGAAGTTAATGGACCGAGGCTAATAAAAGCTAATTAGCGCCTTGTCCATTGACCACTATTCATTGTCATCGCAAGGTTAGCATATGGCATTGAGTGTCCCTTTAATGGGGCAGCGAGGCAGTACATGATTTTTTCAGGTCCATTCCTGTCCACAGACTTGTCAGTTGTCTCTCTCTGGTCTCCCACCCTACCCCCCAGACTCATTTTCGGCAGAAGACGTGAACGACACGGCCAAGGAGACCTGTCTCAACTGGTTCTTCAAGATCGCCTCAATCAGAGAGCTCATCCCCCGACTGTATCCTGATAGTCACAACTTAGTGCAGACACACACACATATGCACGCAAGCACACACATGTACTCACCCACTCATGCACATGGATGTACACATTTTTTTCAGGCACACAGACTGAAACACACCCTGACGGACCTGCTTTTAACGTGTCTATTGGTCTGGACGCCGGACGTGCTTTAGCAGCCATGGTGTGATGGAGGGATGTCCAGTCTTATTGACTGCAGGGTTTTGCTATTGCACTGAGCTCATGCATAATACAAATAATGCCAATTTTTGCCTGTTGTGCCTGAGCCTGTTTAAGGCTTTATAACACAGTATTTGCATCACAGATACTAGGGAAAATTATTCCAGTGAAGCAAGACATTTGTAAATTCAAATACAGAATTATTTAACAATTTAACGGTGTTTATATTTGCGCAATGGGGTTAATGAAGACCGCGATGAGATCTTTCGCTGAATTGAGAGTCACAGTGCTGAGCCAAAACAATCACCTGCACACAGGTACTTTTTAGATGAGATTAGACACTGCTGTGGTAATGGAACGAGAGTGGTTCAGTTAACCTCTTGTTTGTGGATTTGCGCTTGACCACAAGTTCAGGTATGTGGAGGCTGCAATCCTTAAGTGCAACCGCTTTCTCTCGAAGACGTGAGTATGACTTCGCCTCAGTTCGTCTGCTTTACCTTAGAGTATCAGTGCTGTGCGGGATCACTGATGCACTCACCGTCTCCAAGTCTGCAATGACCCTGAATAAAAACACGCCAGTCTCCCCTCTGTACTCTTTTATTTCACCAGTCCGCTGCATTTATGAGTGAAACGCTCTTTACTCGCGAGTGTCTATATTCCAGCTGTTCTATGGAGAATTGGGGAAATTTGCCTCATGGTTTTGTGGCTATGCGGTCCCAGTTCTAATTATGATTTTAGAAATGGTGGCAAATAGCCTGAAAATAGTTTCTGTGGAATAGATTTCCTGTGTTCTGTTGTGATTTTTTTTACCACTTGATTTCCCCCCCCCACAGAACGGTTCTTCTTTTGTGATTTCTTTTTTTTAAGGCGGTTGGTTCATTTAATCTTATTAGCTCTTGTCCTGGTGAATCTAAACGGTGCTGTTTAACTGGTGTTGAATATTTATTCCGTTTATTCAGTTTCTCAGCTAATCTTCTCTCTCAGAGGGATTCAGGAGACTCTGCCGCGCCTCACAGCCATGATTCGGGGTATAGGGGACCCCCTGGTGGGGGTGTATGCACGTGCGTATCTCTGCAGGGTGAGTCATGAATCTTAGAAGTCTGTTTTGCCGCCCGCCCCTTTATTGGCAGCAAAAATCAATGAAAGGCCGTTTCTTATTCGTCAATCTTATTTATCTGTCTTATCAGACTGACAAGCCCTACATCCTTTGACGTGTTGCTACGACAGTCATTTTTGAAAGATGCAAAAAAAAAAAAAAAAAAAAAAAGATTTATGGATTGATTTCTGAATTTCCAAGAGAATTTTTTAAATACATGTAAAAATCTGATGCCAAATGTGTGGGTTTGGCACAGTGTGACTGCGTGCTTTCTGCAGTGGTGAGAATGCATACTTTCAGCATGTAGCTGGAGTCTAGTTTTGGTATGTAGCAGGAGTGTGTAGTTTCAGTATGTGGTGAGAGTGTGAGATTTCAGTATGTAGCAGGAGTGTGTAGTTTGATTATGTGGTGAGCGTGTGAGATTTCAGTATGTAGCAGGAGTGTGTAGTTTCAGTATGTGGTGAGCATGAGAGGTTTCAGTATGTAGCAAGAGTGTGTAGTTTCAGTATGTGGTGAGTGTGTGAGGTTTCAGTATGTAGCAGGAGTGTGTAATTTCAGTATGTGGTGAGCGTGTGAGGTTTCAGTATGTAGTAGGAGTGTGTAGTTTCAGTATGTGGTGAGCGTGTGAGGTTTCAGTATGTAGTAGGAGTGTGTAGTTTCAGTATGTGGTGAGCGTGTGAGGTTTCAGTATGTAGTAGGAGTGTGTAGTTTCAGTATGTGGTGAGCGTGTGAGGTTTCAGTATGTAGTAGGAGTTTGTAGTTTCAGTATGTGGTGAGCGTGTGAGGTTTCAGTATGTAGTAGGGTGTGTAGTTTCAGTATGTGGTGGCGTGTGAGGTTTCAGTATGTAGTAGGAGTGTGTAGTTTCAGTATGTGGTGAGCGTGTGAGGTTTCAGTATGTAGTAGGAGTGTGTAGTTTCAGTATGTGGTGAGCGTGTGAGGTTTCAGTATGTAGTAGGAGTGTGTAGTTTCAGTATGTGGTGAGCATGTGAGGTTTCAGTATGTAGTAGGAGTGTGTAGTTTCAGTATGTGGTGAGCGTGTGAGGTTTCAGTATGTAGTAGGAGTGTGTAGTTTCAGTATGTGGTGAGCGTGTGAGGTTTCAGTATGTAGTAGGAGTGTGTAGTTTCAGTATGTGGTGAGCGTGTGAGGTTTCAGTATGTAGTAGGAGTGTGTAGTTTCAGTATGTGGTGAGCGTGTATTGTAAGTTTGGGTTTTCAGCCTCCCTCTCTGTGTACAGGTGGGTATGGAAGTGGCCCCACAGCTGAAGGACAGCCTGAATAAGAACTTCTTCGACCTGCTGGGCTCGTTCCGGCAAATCCACGGCGACAGCGTTCAGAACCAGCTGGTGCTGCAGAGGGTTGAGATCCCAGTGTACCTCACTCTGTACTCCCCGGCCATTAACTGGATCCTGCAGTGTGTGTCCTACAGAGCACCAGAGGTGAGCGCGCGTGCACACACACACACACACACACACACACACACACACACACACACGCTCTTACTTCTGTCTCACTGTCTCACACACACACACGAACAAGCACACACACTCTGTACTCCCCCACTATAAACTGTGTCCTGCAGCATTTCTCCAACAGAGCACTTGAGGTGTGTGCACACACACATTGAGGCACATGCACACACACACACACACACACACCCACACACACACGCACGCGCGCGCACATCCACAGACATGTGCACTGATGCACTGTCTCACAGTTACAAACTGGCGTCCCTATGCGAAACACCCTCTCTTCATAGGCCCAAGAGTTTGACCTCTGACCTTTGCCCATTGCCACTGCAGGCCCTGCTGACAGAGATGATGGAGCAGTGCAAGCAGATCGGAAACAAGTGAGTCCTCCACTCCACTAGAGGGCGCCTGTCATCACTGGCACTTTATTTCTCCTTAGCAAAACCAGGTGAGTGGCCAGCTGAACCAAGATTTTAAAAAGCCATCGTATTCCCCCAGTGCCCTGCTGCTGAACTCTGTGATGTGGGCGTTCCGGGCGGAGTTTGTTGCAGCCAGGGCCACTGACTTCATCGGCATGATCAAGGACTGTGACGAGGCCGGATTCCCTAAGGTATGAGCTCAATTGCTTCTCAGTCGGTTCTCGCTAATCCTGTCTTTTTCTGTCTACTGTTGAGCAGCACAAACATATTTTGCTGGCAACAGAGTTAAGTTGGTTTCATGAGGTTGTCTCTTTATTTTATACAGTTCGTCTAGCAAACATTAACCATTCAAGGTGACTTTGCTATTAGAAGTGTGCAGCTGAATAAGCTCCTGATTACATTTTAACTGTATAAACAGCCCTAGGTAATGTGCGAACATTTGTGCTGTCATTTATTACACGTCTTTGTTGGTTAGAAGTAGCTTCTACTGATGTGGCTCCACACTAATGGTTTGCAGAGAATATTTACCCCTTCCCAACATCCCTCCCTCCCTCTCTCTCTCCTCCACCATTTCCATGTCCCTCCCTGTCTACCCCCCTTAGCACCTGCTGTTTCGGTCTCTGGGCCGCAGCCTGGCCTGTGCAGACCCCCCAGAGAACGAGAGGCTTCCAATCCTTAATGAGGCCTGGAAGGTTATCACCAAAGTGCGCAGCCCACAGGTATACACCATCTGTACACCCCCCCACCATCTGTCCCGCACATCAACTGCACCTCACCTTCAAGCCCAACCTATCCCTGCACCCGCCACCTAAGCCTTACCACCCAGCAACCAGCTGAGCTGAGCCAATCTGAACTCCGTCTCATTCCCATGCTCAACGAGAAGCACAACCTCAACCGCCAACAGAATAGTACCCTCAACCGGCATATGGACCACTCCACACAGCCCAAAACTAAGGCCCCTTTGAGCCACAAACCACATTTCATTTCCGCCTAATCCATACCCACTACTGCTGACTGAAACATACCCCAAACTTGCCCCCGAAACAGTACCCTAGTCATGCCTTCAACCATGAACCGCGACCTGCACCTGCTAGAGAGGTTTCACTTCCCTCAATGCAAATGAAGTTAAATGACTGTATCTGGGCACTGTAGGTTACAAAGACTTGGAGATATTCTCAAAGAGGGCCTTACATTAACCCTTCAAGATCTAGGATCTCAATTTTATGTTCAGGATGACCTCTTGTGAGCTGAAAATTTTTTCACAAGTTTATCAAAGCAAGTTTCTCACAAGTGGAGTATAAACTCTTGGATTCCAGACTTAACCAAACAAAAAAAGATCCTTGATTTCAAAATTTCAAATAACCCTAATAACTAATGTTCTAATGCGACCGACAGTGCGGTCATATTTTCGCCTCACTTAATTAGTTTCATTAATTAGGGACTTACTATGATTTACCTCAGCAAAATATCCTCAGTACACATGATTCTGTAGATGATTGTATGATAAGGAGATTCAGCAGAACCTAGTGAGTGCAAATAAGGGTCAAACTCAGCTTCTACCTGAAGCGACGTACTAGATTTTTCCAGGACACAGGAGTGTTCTTAATTGAGCACTCTGATGCTGGCATAACAATCGCTACTGTCATTTGAAAACTTCAGGGTTCCAGAGAGCTGTTAAGAGATTTGAAAAAAAAAGCTGTTCTGAATCCTTGACTACTGTGTGGTAAGTTTGTTCAGTCAGCATGAATGCACAGCTTAATCTGCTTAAATTCAGTCTTCTTCCTGCCTGCAGGACTACATCAACTGTGCCGAGATCTGGGTGGAGTTCACATGCCGTCATTTCACTGTGAGTGTTTCGACAGTTGGGAGTGATGATACTTAGTAATGATGATTCTGTTGCACATGATATGAAGGACCTCACACCTGTGTCTCTTCTGGTTCCTTCTCAGAAGCGTGAAGTGAACACCGTTCTCTCTGACATCATCAAGCACATGACCCCCGACCGGGCCTTTGAGGATGCTTACCCTCAGGTAAAGTGCACGTGCTCAGTGAGCTGGGGGTTAGAGAATGGGATTGTGGGATATGAGGAGGTTGAGGGATGTCACTGCACCGTTAGCTGGGGCTTAGAGTGTGGCATTGTGGGATATGAGTGTTACTCCTCCTTCCTGTTTCCTCTGCAGCTGCAGTCCGTCATTAGGAAAGTCCTGACCTACTTCCATGACTTCTCCGTGCTGTTCTCCATGGTGAGTGAAAGAACATCCTACATTCTTTTAGCAAATATCCCCCCTTTCTCAGGCTAGGGTGGTAGGAACAGGGTTTAAGATCTGGGGTTTACGTCCTTGTCTGGTGTGTGGACCTTCTACCCAAACTGAAAGGTACCCCAGGGACCCTAATCATAGGTTACAAAGGGTTGTATTGAAAAAGGTATTTTTAAACACCTGTCCATTATCGGTCTTTACTTAATTCCATCCAGCAAACTGACATGACGTCATCTGATCTCCGGTAAATATCTTTGGTTTACGCGAGTAGTCACTGGTTTCCCTAACTCTAACCTTAATTTTAACCCATAACCCTAGCCCAAACCCAACTGTAACCCTAAATTAAACTCTGTCCCTAACCCTAAATGCCAGTTTGGCGGCTGGAAATAAGTGATGACCTCCATTATCTAGGTATGTAGCCATCATTTCATATCAGTTCTTTCTATTGACCCCCTTTAGCTGGGGTTCTATAGAAAGGGCCATTGTGGGTGCAGGCTTTTGTTCTAACTAGGGATGTTGATGATTAATCATTAATCGATTAGTTGCCATTAAGAATTTAACCGGTCAAAAAAATGTGTTCACTGGCGATGTAAGTTTTGTGTGTTACCATTTCTCCAGAACTTAGGTATGTTGACTTCTGTACCATAAGAGGGTGTAGTTCGACTTTTGTAGTTCAGAAAATACACTGTGCTATCACATTGGTAAGAACTGGCTGAGTCGGAGTTCAGCATAACTGAGCAAAGCGCGATTTTTACGCTCCCATTTTGTACATAATTATGTAACTGCATCCTTTCATTAGAACTGACAGTTGCCCACTTGACATCGTTTTATTTGGCGGCACCATTTGTTGAGTGAGGACTGGTGGAAGAGAGCACGTTATTGCCTTATTGTTTTACCACTGTTTGTTTAAATTGTTTGTGCTTGATGAATTGTGCTTTATGAATTAACATTTCACAAAACTAAAGTGCTGCTAGAATTGAATCAGTGAAATCAATCAGGCCCCAACTCCATGTTGAAAATGTTTGCAGTTGGGCCCTTATTGAATTCACCAATTCAATTATTTAGGTAAATAAAACTTAAACAGAGAAAAAGAAGACCGTTTTGCATCTCATTAACTATTTATGATAAATCAATTATTGATTGATAAGGTGTTCAACTATCAGTTAAGGAAAATGCGCAAAATTTGCAACCCTAGTTCCAACTAAGCAGTTACTTATTTGATTCTACTAACCAAGATCTTTTGCAAAATCTCCTGGGGATTTTTAGTAGAATCAGGCGTGTGACTGCACCCTGTGGCCCTTTCTGGGCGAGGTTAAGACCCCTGTATTACGGTACTTTAAAGACCCTGAAACCCTCAGGAAAACTGTTAAGGCTCCTTTCAGGTTACTCAGGTGTGACAGCAGGTCTCTCTTCACCTGTTGTACCACAGGAGAGGTTTCTGCCCTTCCTGGACATGTTTCAGAAGGACAGCGTCAGGGTGGAGGTCTGCCGCACAATAATGGAGGTCTTCATAAAGTAAGCTCCACCCCCCCCCCCACCCCCCGTCACAACGGTCACTTGACTGCATGTTCAGGTTTCTCCTTCCTGTATGTATGGGCTTGTATTGCTATGCTTGTGAGAACCAAGGCTTGAGAAACTACAGTGTTGTGAGGACATTTTATGTGGTCTTCGCAAAGGATTATGGAGGATAACTGCTAATTTGTTAAAATCAGTGTTACAGCCAGCTGGGGTTGGGTTAAGGTTAGGGTAAGGATTAGGCAGAATTTGGTTATGGTTAGGGCTTGGGAAAGGCTGTACAGAATGAATATAAGTTAATACAATGTCCTCACAAGTAAAGCTATAAGAACATGCGTATCTGTGTGTCGGTGTATCTGTGTCAGTGGTCTGTTCATTTTTGTGCCTATTGGTTTTTCCTGTATTATTTGACGGATCTGTAGACACTCTAACATTATGTGGGGCTTTCGGATCGTGAGGCATCGCTCTTACGACCATTACATTCACACACCTGCGTTTTGATGAAAATGTCTGGATCTTCCATAAAATTATTTTTCTGTGTTTGTTTGTGCGTCTGTCTGTCTATCTGTCTGTCTGTGTGTATGTTGCTCTCAGGTATCAGCAGGAGCTCACGAGAGACCCGGTCATCTTAAACGCGCTGCTGCACGTCTGCAAGACCATGCACGACTCAGTCAAGTGAGTGTTATAGTGGCAAGAGGTGTGTGTGTGTGTGTGTGTGTGTGTGTCTGACCACGCTCTCTCTCTCTCTCTCTCAGCGCCCTGACTCTGGATGATGAGAAGAGATCTTTGGCCCTGCTGATAAACGGCTTTATCCGCATGGTGAGTCACCACAAACCCCTCCCCCTCTCAGCCAATGAGACCCATCCCTACAGTAGTGGTGACCTCTGACCTCCCTGCAGGTGTCCTTTGGGCGGGACTTTGAGCAGCAGCTGAGCTTCTGTGTGGAGGCTCGGGCGACCTTCTGTAATCTGGAGCCTGTAATGGTGCAGCTCATACACGTGAGTTCTACTACACCCCTCACACACCCTCCTCACCTGGGGCCTCATGCGTCCTTCACACACTCCTCTGCGCTCACTGGCCACTTCCTGGTGTCGCTCGTTTCCCTCTGTACACACACTATAATTACAGCGACAGTGCCTGTGAGCTGATGTGGGTAAAATGCACACAGAGCAGTCTGAATTAATTGGTCTGTGCAAATAATTGGACGGCAAGGCAATTTTATGGGCTGTAATTTCATTATGGGTCAGTTAACGGACTGTAGATGCAGATATCCTCTAATGAAGTGTAAAATCCAGATACTTTTGGACCACACTGCTTATTTGTTTTGGATTTAATGATGTTTCTGTGCTCTTCTGGTGTGTTGGAATTTCTGAAAATACTTAAGTATTCTGCCTTTTAGTTCTTTTGGCCGGCTAAGTTTTACCAGGCAAGGTCGGTAGAGCACTAAAGTATTTGAATCCAGAATCTATATACGTTTTACTACTTTGGTAATAAACATGAGCTTGTTGGGCAGGATGTAGCTTTAGGATTTAAACAGTGTAATTGTACTCTTGGGTGAAGTGCTTCTGCGCTTCGGAAATTCTCACTGTGAAGTGGGTTATGTTTAGATATCAAGAATGCCTCCTCGAATGAAAGCACCCAAGTGCAGTAATGATGACTGTTGTTCCCAATTATGGCTAACGACCTGTGGTGTAATTGGTTGTTGCTCGGCGCACTAATGTGAGCAGTAATTTGTCTTCTGCTCAGACGGTGAACCAGCTCGCCATGGAGACGCGGCGGGTGATGAGGGGCAACCACTCGCGCAAGACGGCCGCCTTCGTCAGGGTCAGTCTCTCCTGGTGAACAGGGTGCTCCTTAAAATGGGAGGAGTCCTTGTACATTACCAGTGATGCGGGTCTAAGTGCAGTTGCCGTGGAAATAAAATTGTTTAAGTGGTTTGTGCTCACCGGTGATCAACAGAACATGGTTTCTGCATCCTCATTAGTTTACGTGCTGGCGATTCATAGAACAGGGTTGTTTCCACCACATTTGGGAATGTGCGAGTGAATGACAGAAAATGGTCGCTGCACTGTCATTCGTTCATGGCGCCTTGCCGTCACTCGGCAGTATCGGGAGTTGCTGTCAGTCCATGAAGCCAAATTAACTTTATGTTTATGCTGTGACATTGAGCTGAGTTTTTTGCGTTAGCGTAGCATTTGCATGATATTAGCGTAGCATTTGCATTAGCATATTTTTCATTTGCATTGGATTAGCAAAATTTGTGCATTCATGTAGCATTGCTGAGCCCTTGTTTAGACAAGCTTGTCTCCGTCACTCCTTCAGGCCTGTGCAGCCTACAGCTTCATCACCATCCCATCTCTCACGAGCATCTTCAGTCGACTCAGCCTCTACCTGCTGTCTGGGCAGGTTGCGCTGGCCAACCAGTGTTTATCCCAAGGTGAGTCTGCAGTCCTCTGTAGGAGGTGCACCTGAGGGCCTCGTGCTCTGCTAACGGCTCCTGCGGTTTGAATATGTTCCCGTGGTTTTCTCGCTCTTTCACCTCTCCGCTTCTCTCTATTCCCATGTCCCCCCCTTCCATCTCTTTTTTCTCATTGAACCGTAGTATGTCTTTCCTATATCTGGTGCTATTTTCAATTCTGTTCTCTCCCTCCCATTCTGGTCTCTTCCCTTTCTTCCCTGCTTCTTCCATTCGTCCCTTTTTCTTTCTCTCACCCTTGCAGTGTGCGAAATCACTCACTACTCCCTATATAGTGCACTATATAGTGGGTTCGCCATTTTGTAGTGCTGTCCGAATTGTTTGTAAGAATTATTATCCCCTATATAGTGAACTCATTACATCCCATAATCCACCGCGAAATGTAGTGAACATCAGATGGTCACTAACCCAGTTATACGTCCCATCATGCACTGCACACAAACCGAAATGCTCTGAAAGATGTAAGCTGCGTTTAGTCAATGGAGTTTGGTTTATTTTACTTCGTGAAAACAGGCATGAGACATTTATTCAATTTCAGGTGCAAAAATTTTTTTTTTTTTTTTTTCTTAATTGGAAACCGAGCAATGCAGGAGACCCCTTAGTTTACACAGGATATTTCATTAAGGACAGTGCACGTAATGTAAAGATGAGAGAGATTTCAAACGGCCATTTAGGTACAATTAAAATAAATAATGAGTTTGAGGACAAAAATAGAAGACGATATTAAAAATGTAAGGCAAATTTGATTATTTATACGATAATAGTAAACACAAACACGGTGGGAAATATACTCCATTCGTTTATTAAAAAAAATACGTCCAAATCCTTCAGCTGAAGTGGAACAGGTACGATTTAATTTTTATGACGGCAATGATGGCTTATTAATAGCATGACAAAACGAACTGGGTAGTGTCCGAAAGCGTTTCTTCCCTCTGCCAATGAGCTCACTATATAGTCACCTACATAGTGAGTCCCCTTATAGTGAGTAGGGAATAGTGAATGAGTGAGTGATTTCGGACACAGCCCGTCTCTTTCCCCCCTCCCTCCTTTCCCCCTCTATGTCCTCTCTCTGCTCCTTCCCTACTTATCCTTCTCTCTCTCTCCCTCTCTCAGCGGATGCGTTTCTGAAAGCGGCGGTCAGTATACTGCCGGAGGTGCCTCGCAGCATAAGCGTCGAGGGCAAATTGCGCTCCTCTGAGGCCTTCCTGCTTGATTTCATCAACAACTTCCTGTCCACGCTGCTGGTGGTACCGGTTAGTCCCGCCCCTTCTTTTTCCTGTTCCTTGGGGTTTGACCACCACTCTGAATGGCTGTGGTATTAGGACAAGGCTCATGTTGATAGGGCAGTGGTTCCTGGTGATCTACCATCCTGTAAGTTTTCTCAATGAACCCAACAAAGCACAAAGCTGCTAACTGGTGGAATTGGGTGTGCCACATTGGGGTTGAGTGAAACCTCCAGGTGCATGGTTTGAGAATTGGTGCTGTAGGTTTTATTATGTAGCCTGTGGCATTATGTCAATCGCTAATTTCAATGAATTTGTTGTGTTCAGGCACAGTCATTTGTGATTGTTTCTCAGCGTGTGTGTGTGTGTGTGTGTGTGTGTGTGTGTGTGTGTGTGTGTGTGTGCTGTCTCTCAGGACCACCCAGAGCAGGGTGTGCTGTATCTGGTGAGGGGGCTACTTAACATGGTGCAGGATTACACCTGGGAGGAGAACAGCGATGCTAAAGTGCGTGTTTACATCAGCGCCCTGCCTGTGCTAGCAGCCATGAGCCAGGAGTGCTACCTCTACTCCATACCTAAAGGTATGTACACACTCATAAACATTTACACACACCTACACACACACACTAACTTTTCCTCACTCATACACATAACACAAACATATGCATGCACACATTCCTGCACTCTAGGTATACTCACTCTCCCCGTCCCTCTCTCTCTCTCTCTCACACACACACTCAAAGTCACACTGGCAACCTGGCACTGAGTAGACTGTATAATCATAAACTGACACACATTTGCGCCAGCTCACACCTATACAAACCTGTACTCAATGTAAACACACATGCAACACCTAACTCCATCCTTAAAGGTGTAAGCGCAGACATACACGCGTTTGAATAGGAGGTTTTTCCTCTCAGTGGGATATTGCCCGTAGGGAACCACAACTTTTATTACAGGCTAAAGCACTTATTTGTTTAGTTAGTCACTCTGGGGGAAATTGCCAAACAGCAGTAATGCATTTTAATGTTCACTTAAGAAAACACACACTCACAAAAACACAAACCACTGCTGAAGGCTTTTTCTTTCCTTTTCCTGTCACGCTGTTCATTTATGACAGGCGCTGGTCTTATTCTGGGCGGCGCAGTGGAGCAGTGGGTAGCACTGCTGCCTCGCAGCAAGAAGGTCTCAGGTTTTGAATCCGGCCTGGGACCTCTCTGTGGGGAGTTGGCATTTTCTCCCTGTGTGCATGTGGGTTTCCTGTGGGTACTTTGTTTTCCTCTGACAGTCCAAAGACATGCGTGCTAGGCTAACTGGAGACTCTAAATTGCCCATTAGTATGAATGAGTTGAATATTGACGTGAGCTTGCTGAAAATTGCTAAACAATCAATGTCTTTTGCCATTTACCCCTATCGTGCTCCCTCTCTTCCCAGTGGACTCCAATGAGACCCTGTACGGAGGAGACCCCAAGTTTCTGGCAGAGATTAACAAGCTGTGTGAGACTCTGATTGGCCAGGTGCTGGATCACCTGAAGACCTTAGGGAGAGAGGAGGTGAGATTTAACACTAACACACACAGGAACACTAACTGCTAAACCCGGGGTGAACACGCTTACCCATACTCCCATTTTTCAGAAAAGAAAACTAACACACACACACGCACACACACCTGCCAGCGAGACAACATTAACAGAACATTTCTGTCAAGCGGCATCAATACAGGGTGTAAGCTGTCGACAGACTGAAATGCCCTGAAGGAGAACATTCTGGAAAATGCTTTATATAGACATGGATATGTTTAGTTGAACAGCTTGTCAACTGTAATTATTCCTTTCACTGTTTCTTAACGTTAACAGTATGTATTAGGGAGATTAAACGTTTGACCTCTCTGTGCCGAAAGCCGCAGGAAATAAGAATACAAAAGAACTAAAAGATGAATGTGGTGCGATATTTACCATTTGAGTTTAAAACTAGGGCACGGGCCCAAACAAGCCTAATACTGTTTATACATGCATTTCTCCAGGTGTATGCTTTTAAAAGTGTCGGTAATTCAGCTGGCACCATTCAATCAAAGCAGCTACAGTTGAACAGATTAAACTTACTGTTATTACAGGCCCTTCAGCTGAAATAATGTACGCTGGTGACTCTAGGAGTTGAACCACCAACCTTCTGACGCCCGACAAGTTTGTCTGACCACTTGGGCTTGTCTTGTTGTGTTTGTCTCTTGTGTATGTATATATGTGTGTGTGTATGTGTGTATCAGGGCTTGCGCAGACAGAGCAGTTTAGCATTCTCGCTGTTCGGTTGCCTCCTGGCCCATGGTGATCTGCGTAACAACAAACTCAACCAGCTGGCAGTGAATCTGTGGAACCTCAGCCACAAGCATGGATACTGTGACACGCGCACCTCGGTAAGACACACACACACACACACACACCATCATGTGAACAGGCTCACCAGCACTCTAATGTTGAGTCACTCACATACAAACACATCCGGGCATACATTATAATGTCAGGCCAACAGACGGTCACTTTCTCCCTCACTTAACACACCAGCAAGTCGTCAATGTCACATGCAAACACACACTGAACCACTCACACTCACATACATGTGCTTAGTTGTAATTGTGAGGACATTGCACTGACTTGCATTTATTCTGCACTGCCTTTCCTGACCTCCAACCTTTACCAATTAGCTGTAACCTCCATAATCCTCAGTGAGGCCCACCTGAAATGTTCTTACAGCATAATGGTTTCTTCAGAGTTGGTTCTCACAAGTATAGTTATACAAGCCCACATGGACATGAAGTAGCTGTCAGGTGAACAAACACTCCAGTGGGCACACATTTTGTCTACTACAAACAGGAACACACCCTCAATTCTCTTTCCCTTATTCAAAAAGACACCAGGTAAGAGACGAGACATTTTTGCCCTGCCATGTGGATATAAGGCACACAAAGCACTAGAAATGCCTTAAGTTTCACTGGCTGTTTCCGTTTTCCCTGGTCAGGTCCGAACCCTGGAACACATCAAACACCAGGGCCTGCAGCCCCACATGAGCCACATCGCAGACATGGCTCAACGGCTCTCCCTGCAGTCCAGGGCCTGACCTGCAACCCTGCACCAAGACTCCTAGGCCTACAATCCCCGCAAACTGGACTACAATCCCAACATCCCCTGCAAACTGTCCCTTGAGCCAATACCTACAACAGATTACAGGATCCCAGCACGCTTGCAACACTAAATTAACCAGTACCAAAGGGTTGCCTTTGTTTTATCAGTGTTAAACTATGTATGGTCCTACTTAATTCCACACCCATATTGTCCACCCCTTCCACTCTTACTGTGTAATGTGTGTGTATGATTTTTCAAACCAGCCTTTGTACAAATAAATCTTTAATCTGAAACATAAATGAAAGAAATGGAGTTACTCTGGCATGACTTTTCTCGTGGTAGAGGCACGTATCGAATGACTCATTTCTCGTAAACGCTTGCTTGGTGAAAACCTGATCACTGGAGATGGTTTGAGATTTTTTTTTCCTGTTAAATTTAGGTAGGGAACAGGGGTGATTCCACTCAGTGCCTGGTTATGTTGCCAAAAGCATTTGTGGCACTAGTAAGGTCATTGCCTCGACCATGCTCTTCTAACAATGCACAGAGACCTGCATTCTGTTACAAAGAGCAAGATTCAGTTTACTAGATATCTGCGCTGCCTAAAACACAGAACTGCTTAATTTTACTTCAGTTTTATATGGTGTCACTATGCAGTTCAATCTTTAATACGGCTTTGTGAAACTGGTCCCTGGTACCAGTGTTTTTCATCCTTTAAACATATATGTTAACTTATGAAAACCCTTTCACAACAGCCAAGGAACGCAAACAGTGTTTCCTGACCCTGCTTATTTCAGATGTCTTCTTGGTTTAACACACCTGACTGAGCTGATCAGCCCATTAGTGGAGAACTTTATGACCTGAACTGTGTGTCAGATCAGGGAGATGTATAAATATGCACAGCTATAGGAGCAGGTTTGGGACACAATGATGCATGGTGCTGAAATTCTGTGCTTGAAATGTACTGCCTGGCAGAAATTTTGAAGAATTGGGGGGAGGGGGGGCAATTGCTGAAGTTAAAAAAAGAAAAAAGCTTAAGCCTAACAGAAATGCTTAACACCAAAACCATAGATTTTCTGGCCGCAGACAGCCACAGGAAACCAAACTACTCGGAGCAGCATTCAGCTGGTGACGCCACATCGCTTCAAACACAATGGCCAACAGCACACTCCTGTCCAGCCGAAACGTTTATTTACTTATTTAGTAAATTAACAAACCCTTTGCATTCCAAATCAAAGTTATCAAAAAACAGGGGAAAAAAAGATCAACATGCTAGTTCATAAGTTTGAGTCTCCTGGACTTTTTTTGCTCACACCCTTACAACTCAGGGAAAAAATGGTCTCACAGTCACTCTTCTTGTCACACACTGCGTACTAGACCAATACATACAGGGACACATGGAGATACATTCCAGGCTAATGTAATTAGCCTAACTGCCAAGGCTTTGCTGGAGCAGTCATTTTGTTTTGGTCGACGGACAGACATGGGAACAATTATGTTGCACTCTTCTCATTAGACTTCAGTAGTGTAGCATTTATTGTGATGTCATTTGCATCCTGACCAATGGAAATTCCAGGGTGCAGCTGAAAGTTCTGGACAAGGATTGTAGAGTCCCAGGGCCCAACGTGCGATTAAGGGCTTGTCCTCAGAATTGCGGGAAACATTACGACATTTTCGCACACACGCATACATATACACACAAACCCTTAACCGGAAATTCTATCGTTAAAATTCACACTTGCGAGTTCAAATGGTGCGTTTCCAAAATTAACAGTCACGGGCTCCCCCCTCCCTCCGCCGCTGCAATACTGAATTCTCACAGACTAACTCCATCTCATTTGGTACAGATGTACAGGTGTACATTTCTCAAAAGCATAATTGCTAACTATGTTAGCAACTCGCATAGTTTGAATTAGAGCCATGTTGAGAAAAGTATAAACGTTGCTAGCATAGCCAGCAACCAAGCTTCAGCGAATAACCCAGGCTAGTTACTGTTTCATACTGGGGTCCCCCCCCTCCATTTCCTTTAAACGGAGGATGAAGACGAGCAGACTTCTATTTTAAAGAACCAAAAGTAAATGGAGAGATGGTGAGCGCAACTTGAAAGGTCAGGAGGGAAAATGCAACCCAAAAACAAAAAAAACAGGAGCAGTCCTTCACTTGAAGGTGCAGAACAGAGGAGTCGCACTCCAGTCCTGAAGGGCCACAGTGTCTGCAGACTTTAAAGCTCTCATGTCTGCCAGCAATTAAAGCTTTGAGAATGTGGACCCTGAGCCAGTCAGCGGCTTCAATTAATCCCTTGAACGTAGACTCAGCGAAAACTGAGGCTATGCAGGAGTGGAGTCAAGCGCCGCTGATGTAGAGGACTGAACAAGAGCGACACAACCGTTAGCCGGTAGCTTTGGTTGTGTTCACAGGAGCATGCTACACGCGTTCATATAAATAAATGCTTGTGATTCAGCATACAGACGCACACACACAGTTTCACACAGTAACGGAGCAGCAGTCTTTCCAGGCCACAACTTTGACAGCTAAACTGCGAGTCGACCCTTCTCAACGCAGTCCAGTGTCCCCACCCCCCAACCCAAATTGTTCAAGAAGTCGATAAACATTTACAAGGAGTATAAGCTATAACCATTACTATTATTAATGCGATTACTGCCCGCCCACTGGAAGATGACCCTCAGGTCGAGTCTGTGGCCCAATCAGGAACAGAGTGGTGCGGTGATGTAACAGAGGGGGTGCAGTGTACACAAGTGGAGCAGTGCGAGTTTAAAATGTCAAGCAATTAAAGGGGGAAAAAAAAAAAAAGAACGCAAACGCTTTGTGGTGTCCCATCCTTTCAATCCCCGGGAAACAAAAGGGGAAAAATCCGGAAAGACAAGATTTAATCCCTCCTAAGAAACTGTAGAGAAGCACGTCAAATTAACCTCAAATAAAATATAACTATCATTCATCCAAAAAAAAAAAAAAAAAAGGTCTTTTTGTTGGGTTTTTTTTTTGTTCCACTTTTTTTGGCTATCCAGCGCAGTTCTGGTGGTGCTGGGAGTGGGGGGAGGGGAGGAGTGGAGACTGACTGGGTGTGGGGGCGGTGGCCCCTGCGGTCGGTCGGGCCCCATTGCTTGTGGCCCCTGGCGACTCCTCTGGGGGCCCCTCAGTCCAGCTCGATGGGGCTGCTGTCCTCCTGCGCTTCCTCACCCTCCTCATCCTCTCCCGACCCCATCAGGCTGTTCAGCAGGTTTCCTGTGTGACGGAAGAAGGCCAGTGATTGGCTGAGCTGACAGACCCCTCCCTCAGGAGCCACAAATGCAATTTATTCAAGATCAGCAAAAAAAAAAAGAAAGATAAAAAATTTGCACCCTTCCCCCCCGATTACTGTTCCCCCTAATCCACCCAAAAGCACAGACCCAACTTACCCAATAAGCCGCCGTAGGACGATGACTGTTTGGGCGGCACTCCGAAGAAAAGCTGACCTATTCTGTCGAGGTACTTTCAGAGGAAGTGGAGGAGGGACAGGATGGGGAATTACTGAAAGTTCTTAACTGTCCTTCATAAAAATCACACCTTATCTGATCTACGATATGTAGCCAGACCAATAACCCAAGCACTTGCTGTATGTAAAGAACTGTGCAAAAGTTTCAGGCTTCCTATATTTTCTGCAATTTATTTTTGTTGTCAGATGTTCATTTTTTGTTATCCACATTTGTGTTGCTCTAGATACTAGGCGCATTTGAGAAACTGAATGTTATTTATTTGCTTTGGGTTCTGTAATGCCCCTCCCATACACTAACACCAGCCAATGAGAGAGCAGCCCCACTGCGAACACGCTCACCTCGTTATACATGGGGTCCCTCTTCAGCGATGGCTGATACTGTTCACACAACACCGTGAAGACCGTTAATTTCCCCCTGAAACGCACACACGCGCGCACACACACACACAAAGAATGTAAATCACATACCACTCTTCAAGAGCCAATAGCAAAAATTCCTGCTGGAGTTTCAGAGCAAAACAAGTGACCATCGATCAATAACACGGTAATGGATAGGAATGCCAGCTGCCAGCAATTCTGAAGGGTGTGTACAGAGACAAAAAGTCAAGGGCAGCGACAGAATTGAATTTACATCCTCACAATTAATTCCATGACTAAGCTTATTTTGTGCCTGTGAAACCAGCCCACAGTATCAATGATGCAAAGCACCGTGACTCTCAACAGCGTCAATATATTCCAGAATCTTCAACCTGCTAAGCTGACTGCCTGAATTAGCTAGCTAGGTAGCCATTTAGACAATTATTTTGCGAGGGAGTCTGCAAGTCGGGTAGTTAAGTTGTGTGCTTTGGATCTTAAAACAAACATTTCAAATAAAAAGATTTTACTAAGATGGTGTTGGAGGAATAATTATGATTAATAATGCTGCTGAAAAAAATTATAGAACAAGAGATGGAAGTCCATGAAAGTCTCGGATGTTTCACATGTATTCGGATTATTGCCATCATTACAACGTTTCATCAATTATATAAAAGTAGCCAATAGGCAACCAAATTGCCATTAGCATTTCTTAATCACTGTAGGCCTTGTTTTACTGAATAATCAAGAGCAATACAAGAGGCCCATGGGCCTCAACTGTCACCTGAGTTGTATAAAAACTGATGTTATTGATGTCAATGAACAAAATATACCCAAAAGTATCATTTTCCTATATGAAGTATAGTAAACTTCACCCCCTCCCCAGGGGCAAGCATGGAGCCTGGGGGCCCTGAAATTAACAATTTTGATAAAGCACCTCAAGGCCCTGCCATCTATGAAGAGTATTGGTTTCCAGCCTATCTCTGTCTGGAGAAGAAGATTGTTGAAATTTTTGGCAATATGACCCCATTTGGGCCCCACCCCTCAGCCCCTGGGGAAGAGACAGGGTCAAAAATGTCATAGTATCAAACTGTCATTTCATGGTTATAATGCCAATCAAGTTTGAATGATTTCCAGCAGACAATGAACAAAATATACCCAAAAGTGTCATTTTCCTATATAAACTATAGTAAATTTCACCCCCTCCCCGGGGGCAAACATGGAGGTCGAGGGTCATGAAGTTCACAATTTTGATAAAGCACCTCAAGAGCCTTCCATCTAAGAAGAGTATTGTTTTCCAGCATATCTGGGTCTGGAGAAGAAGATTTTTAAAATTTCAGCCAATTTGACCCCTTTTAGCCCCGCTCCTCAGAGCCCCTGGGGGTGGGCACCATATAACTCACAATTTTGGTGCATATTTGACCTAGGAAGGTTCCAGCAAAATTTAATTGAAATTGGATCAGCGGTTTCTGAGAAGTCATCGAAAATGTATTGACCAGTTTTAGCCCTGCCCCTCAAAGCCCCTGGGGGTGGGCACCATATAATTCACAATTTTGGTGCAGATTTGACCAAGGGAGGTTCCTGCAAAATTTAATTGAAATCGGATCAGCGGTTTCTGAGAAGACGTGGAAAATGTATTGAGCAGTTTTAGCCCCGCCCCTCAGAGCCCCTGGGGGTGGGCACCATATAATTCACAATTTTGGTGCAGATTTGACCAAGGAAGGTTCCTGCAAAATTTAATTGAAATCGGATCAGCGTTTTCTAAGAAGACATGGAAAATGTATTGAGCAGTTTTAGCCCCGTCCCTCAGAGCCCCTGGGGGTGGGCACCATATAATTCGCAAGTTTGGTGCATAATTGACCAAGGAAGGTTCCTGCAAAATTTAATTGAAATCGGATCAGCAGTTTCTGAGAAGAAGTCGAAAATGTAATTTGTTTACGGACGCGCGACGGACGACGACGGACAAAAGGCGATTAGAATAGGTCATTTTGAGACTTCGTCTCAGGTGACCTAAAAAAAACTAGACTGATAATCAAGCAAACTCAAGTAACAGCTGGAGATCAATATTGAGTTAAAAGGTGAGGTTACTGAAGACCTTCTTAATGCCTGACGCCGCAGACCGAATCCAGGTAACAATACACAAGACAAGTGCAAACCCAGCACCATAAACACGCCACTCATCTCCCACGGTGCACCAATCACCCAGTGTCACCAGCTTGGGCTAATTTCTGCCCAGTTGGGCTCCTTTTATTATGTTGGGTGGGGAAAATTGTACTGGGCTGGTAGACCCACTGGTTGTAATAGTACTTAAAATTTTTTATTTAATTTGGCTGGTTTCAAGCCTATGTGGCGTTTGGGCCAGAACTGTCTGCCAGCCCTTCTGACTCACCCGTCCACCGCTAGCAGCAGGAACCAGATGAAGTTGAGCAGCGGCTGAACGAAGGGCGGGCCCATCTCTATTGAGGGGTGTTTCTGTGTGTATGTGCTGAACACCACTGACGCGCTGCTCTTGTTCTTTAGACAGAGGAATCTGCACACAGGACAGGGAGGGAGAGGGGTAAAAGGAGAGGGGTGGTAAAAGGAGAGGAGGAGTGCCAAAGTGATACAGAGGAGACCCAGAGAAGTGGGCAAAAGAAGATGGAGAGCGCATGAAAGGGTTAAGAAGGAAGGTGAAATAACAGGGAAAGTGACAGAGGAATGAACATAATATACGTAAAAGACGAATAAATCTAACCAGAGGTAGCACATGAAGAAGGAGCTAAATATGGTGTTAGCAGCTCTACTAAAACACACTGATGCACACACATGTATTCACAGGAAGAAGAGCTGCGCCAACACAAGAAGCAATCCACACACACACACACGGGATCATAAGGACCCACAGGGCACATGGGCACGCACACACACACACACACACACACACACACACGTATGGGCACGTGCATGTGACAGTATACATGCGCACAAGTACAAAACCCAAAACCAGTGAAGTTGGCACGTTATGTAAATCGTAGATAAAAACAGAATACAATGATTTGCAAATCCTTTTCAACTTTTATTCAATTGAATACACTGCAAAGGCAAGATGTTTAATGTTCAAACTGAGAAACTTTATTTTTTTTGCAAATAATCATTCACACAGCAACACATTGCAAAAAAAGTTGGCACAGGGGCCTTTTTTACCACTGTGTTACATCACCTTTCCTTTTAACGACACTCAGTAAACGTTTGCCTGAGGAGACCAATTTTTGAAGCTTTTCAGGTGGAACTCTTTCCCATTCTTGCTTGATGTACACCAACACAAACACGCCACACATTTTCAATGGGACAGGTCTGGACTACAGGCAGGCCAGTCTAGTACCCGCACACTCAGAGGCATGCTGTTGTAACAGGCAGAATGTGGCTTGGCATTGTCTTGCTGAAATAAGCAGGGGCATGAAAAAGACGTTGCTTGGATGGCAACATATGTTGCTCCAAAACCTGTATGTACCTTTCAGCATTAATGGTGCCTTCACATATGTGTAAGTTGCCCATGCCTTGGGCACTAATACACCCCCATACCATCACAGATGCTGGCTTTTGAACTTTGCGCCTATAACAGTCCGATGGTTCTTTTCCTCTTTGGTCCGGAGGACCTCCACAGTTTCCAAAAACAATTTGAAATGGGACCGTCAGACCACAGAACACTTTTCCACTTTGCATCAGTCCATCTTAGATGAGCTTGGGCCCAGCGGGCATAAATGGCTTTAGCATTGTAGAGTTTTAACTTGCACCTGCAGATGTAGCGACGAACTGTAGTTACTGACAGTGGTTTTCTGAAGTGTTCCTGAGCCCATGTGGTGATGTCCTTTACACACTGATGTCGGTTTTGATGCAGTACCGCCTGAGGGATCGAAGGTCACGGGCATTCAATGTTGGTTTTCGCCTTGTCGCCACGTGCAGTGATTTCTCCAGATTCTCTGAACCTTTTGACGATATTACGGACCGTAGATGATCAAATCCCTAAATTTCTTGCAATAGCTCGTTGAGGAATGTTGTTTTAAACTGTTCGACAATCAGCTCAGGCATTTGTTCACTAAGTGGTGACCCTCGCCCCATCCTTGTTTGTGAATGACTGAGCATTTCAGGAAGCTGCTTTTATACCCAATCATGGCACCCACCTGTTCCCAATTAGCCCGTTCACTTGTGGGATGTTCCAAATAAGTGTTTGATGAGCATTCCTCAACTCTCTCAGTCTTTTTTGCCACTTGTGCCAGCTTTTTTTTGAAACATGTTGCAGGCATCAAATTCCAAATGAGCTAATATTTGCAAAAAAATTCCAAAGTTTACCTGTTCGAACATTAAGTAACTTGTCTTTGCAGTGTATTCAATTGAATATAGGTTGAAAAGGATTTGCAAATCATTGTATTCTGTTTTTATTTACGATTTACACAACGTGCCAACTTCACTGGTTTTGGGTTTTGTACAAACACACGAACACACACAAGCACACACGCACACCAAGACAGCCTGGGCTGCAAGCACACCAACACAAACACTAAGACAGACCAGGCCAAAGAGGCAGACACAGGCAGGCAGACACACGCAGGTAGACACTCACTGTAAAACGGCCTGAGCCACGAACATGTCCACTTCACTGCGATAGCCTCGTGAGGCCGAGTACTCCACCAGCATCTGGGCACAGCCCTCTCCGTCCGAGGAGTGCAGGAAGTGGTACCGCGACTCGCTGTAGTTCTGCTCTGTGTCCCGGGAACAAAAACATAACAATAACGACACCCAAATCAAACTCTGACGATCCACAAGCGTAAACATGACATCTGGTAATATCTAGACAGTGACTCAAGTGTACCATGTAGGTACTGCATCCATTAAGCCATTATCTGACCCAAAGATTCCCAGTCGGGTCGCAAATGGCCAAGACCTGACACAGCATAGAACAGGCAAGGGGTAAGAACACACACTAGACCAGCGGTCAACAATCCTTCTGCTGCTAAACTACCTTCTTATACATTTTCAACTCGACCTTAATCTGGTGCTGTGGACTCTACCAGTTACCAGGTCAACATGATCTTCACCTGTTAAATGGGGTGTGCTTTATAACAGCTGGAGTGAAAACCTTCAGGATGGTACCTCTCCAGGAACACAGTTGGTGACCACACATTCAGTGAGAATTGTAGCCCTTGAACATTGTGTGACTTGTCAAAGTACATAAGCGTCACTCCACAGGCTGTGATACAGCCATTTCTGAAATACAGGTTGCTTCATTCCAGCCAGAAACCAGTATAACACTATACAAAAGAGTAATGCTTCCAGGGTAGTCAGTGACAAGACACCGAAAGAAACAATGTTTTGACATCATTGTACACCATCTGATTAAGTTTCAGCAACATCTGAAATGGCGGGCATCAGGCCGAGTTGATCTGAAATGGAATCACCCCATTGCACAAATGTAGACGCCGGCGTCCGTAAATTCTGAAATTTAATAGCTAAATAATTTTGTAATTTAATTTCCAAAAGTCTTGTTTGGAATGATTTTTCCCCAGTCTCTGTGACATAAATACTGAGTCCTAAAGCCTTAAATATGCAAATGACAGGAAAAAAATTGGCATTATGTGTATTGTGCAAAAAGGGGTTTAAAGTAGACAGCATTATTAGACTGCTTCCATTTAAAGTCATACCTTTCCACAGAGTCACAGCGAGCAGCTGGTGCAGTTTGGGGTGTCCCAGTTTGCTGGACCCCCCTGTGGACCACTTGAGGGCGCGGGACACAAATGCCACCCTCTCAGGGGAGTTGGGGTCCATCAGGCTGAAGAGTTTGGCCAGTTGCTCTGTAACTCCGCCCAAACCGCAAAAACACGGTTAAAGAATCAAACAACAACTGAACTGTCACATGGCGATGATGACCATAACCCCACTAAACCACAAACCCACTGCCACCAAAGCTAAAAAAAAATGCAGAACGCGTCCCGTTTCGATGCAACCACAGATTTACGCTGGCATTCTGGTGGCTAGTGGGCATTTTATTCTAGAACAATTTAGGCTTCCATTTGTTATAACAGAACATTTGAATTAACAAAAGCCATCAGAAGACAGCATATCTCTCCCCCCCCCCCCCCAAAAAAAAGTCAAATATTCAAAAATAGAAAAAGACATTACTCCAGCATGAGGTTGATGCGCATGCCCTTCATGGAAAAAATAAAAAATAAATAAACAAAAAATTATAGTTTACAAGTTATGCTTCAGACAAAAATGAGGACAAACTGGCAGATGGACACATGGACAGAGCAAGAGCTGTATTGCCTCTGCATTCCATGCCAGGGAGTATAAAAAAACTGTATAATTACTTCAGCAAATCAGCTTAAAGAGCAATACCCAAGTATTTGGTGTTAGTACTCTTTTGTGGAAATTTTTGGGCCTGCGCTGAATTAGACATGGATGTCAGAATTTAGATCACAGAGCAGCCCCACCTAAGACACTACAAACTTCCACCCATTTTATTTACAAGCACAATTCCTCAACCACTACCCCAGCCCAGGCCCCAAGCATGAAATTTTAACACATGGGACAGTTTATGCACCACTCAGGATCTGAACACCCATCCAGGCACAATTTGCTAACAGCTGACTTCCTTGTTACCAAGCAGCAGGTTAATCCTATAAACCCGAAGGAGCTACAGCCAGGCCTCCAGCTCACTCCCTCTACAGCAGGTCCGCTCACCTAAAATGTCGTCTGCGACTTTTGTGTCGGACTGTTCGAGGGACTCCAGGACCAGCATGGAGAGGTCAGCCGCACTGTTCTGCTGTGGGTGACAGGAGCGACACAGTCAGCCCGCCTTCCCTGTGAGGCCCCGCCCTCTTTTGTAGGCCCCGCCTCCCCAAAAGGGACACGCCCCCAGGAATTCACACACTGGCGCCACAGCCGGAGAACAGCAGTGAGCCACATTTAATTGCCCCGCTCTGTCCACTGAGCACACACACCGAGCTAGATATTATTAATATAATAATAATAAATAATAATAATGATATAAACAAAAATACTTTTCATCCATGTAGCCCCAATAACAAAGCTCAGACATAATACAGGAGTTGGACATCCCTTTCTATTTTTCAAGAAGCATACCATGAAATAAGATTTTAAGGGATAATAAAGTAATTCTCCCTTAAAAAATTAATTTATTACAGATATTACTCATTTATAACATGCCATTATTTATTACCATGAATAGTAGCAGTTGAGGCAACAGTAAATCAGTACCAATAACAGTGCTAAGAGTGCAAGAAGTGTTAATATTTGCTTACCATTATTATTGCCATTATTAGATGGCATTAGATAGTGGAAACCCTACCTGGTTATAACTGAAGAATAGCAGAGCCCCATTGTACATCAGCTCTCTGGCCTCCACGTGCTTTGCCTGTGACACATACCTGCATTACAGGAGAAGAAGAGAGGAGCTTCTGTACAGCAGAGGAGCACTGTGTGGTCCTGCAAATGCTTCAGAGCTCAGCTAAAGCTAAAACTTTGCCAGGAGAGAGGGGAGCTGCTTCACTGAAATCTCTGATCGTCTGCTAAACACAACACCAGAAATCACACAGTAAAGATCTGCAGGGCCACAGTACATGCAGGTTTAACTCCAGTCCTAGTGGGCCACAGTATCTGCCGGTTTAACTCCAGTCCTGGAGGGCCACAGTATCTGCCAGTTTAACTCCAGTCCTGGAGTCCTGGAGGGCCTGCAGGTTTAACAGTGTCTGCAGGTTTCACTCCAGTCTTGGAGGGCCGCAGTGTCTGCAGGTTTAACTCCAGTCTTGGAGGGCATGTCTTAGGATTTCCCATCAAGCACTGACCACATAAGGCCATTAAAGCCCCTGGCTATTGTACTCCTTACTACATCACTTAAGCCCATCAATACAATTAATATTTGCACACACTGCAAGTAAAACTTTGAATTTTTTTTTACAAGTAAGAACAAGACCAATTCAATGCTCTATTTCAGGGGAAATGACTAAGCAGACTCATACATGGCACAAACTAAAATAAAAGATGCCTCGTGTTCATATTTTCCTTCCCACAGCCTAGAAACAAAAAGGACAATGTTTCGGCAATGTAGTTATCTATGATGGTACATATATTCATCAATGAAATCCAACGGAAATACACCATCTCTTCCATTAGGGTGACGTGATCATGATGACGACTTAATAAACATGAAGTCATTCAATAACAGGGAACAATGATACACAATAACAAGGCGTGTAAAAAGTTAAGACGGGCTCCCATTGTTCAAACAAGAACTGCCCAAAGTCCTTCCCCAGTACACTGAGAAAGACCGCTTTTGTGCAACAAACACTCAACATAAGAGGGACAAGGAGACACCTAGTTCAAAGTACACAAAATGTGTCGGATGCAGTCATTGGGGCTGATTTGCATTCAGCATTGAGGAAGCAAAAAAATGTAGGTAATGTTCGATCATGTCATCTTGCTCTCTGTACATTAGTACCCTTCAATAAAGTTGCTTTAATGAAATGTACAGTAGTGTGCAGTGATGATTATACACCACCAATATTGCCTAAAAGGGGTCCCAATATTTTCTCTAAAATTTGTTCCTGAAGATGTATTGAAAAATACTATTGTAGGCAATAAGAACAAAAAAAAAATTCCCACAAGTATATTAAGGTAAAAATGTGAGTAATAAACAAAAACCCTGAAAACATCAAGTTTTTATAACAACTGAAAGGTGTCGCAAATTTTTTGTTGACTCTTGCATAGCATGAATGCATGTTTTAAGGCTCATTCTATGATTATTGATGCTAATAAATTTAGTTTAAAGTGGTAATCCATAAGATTTCCGTCTCGTTACTGTCTGTTAAGTCAGTGTCTATCAGAAAGGGGGGATAAAACAACGATGATTGGGCCTATGACCCACTGATGAAAGCACTTGTATTTCATTCTTTGCCAGGTAAAGCAATCAGTTTGTCTGTGGCGACATTCCCGCGCTATATTCAAATACAGGCGCACATCTAGTGACGCTTTTTACGTCAGTAAGCAGTGTTTGGTCTGTCCAGAAGGTAGGAGGAGCCGCAAGCTAGCTTGAAGGAAGTAAGGAACCCCGGGAGAAGCAATGGCAAGGTAGACGTCAGAAGGGATCCAGTAGCTGTATTTTCCCTCAACTGAACCTTGGCTCTATCCCCTAACCCTAAATCTAACTTGTCCCGCTTACACTATTTGTCAGTTTTACGGATGGAATTAAGGGAGGACCGTTAAAAATGCAGCCTTCCAAGAAGCGGAAAGTACCGCCACTGGATCCCTCGACGTCTACGCAATGGCAAATACCATACTGTGCAGCTATACTGTGCGCAGTAGAAACTAACGTTAGCTGAGTCTCTGTTTAGGCTACTACTGAAACTAAAATTATAACGTAATTTCAGGAAGCAAACGGGAAAAAAAGCTACGTTAACCGCCTCGACAAATCATTTTTATTAAAAAAAAAAAAACGTTACCTGTTAACCAACTACCGTTTTCATTATTTACACAGGGCTCTCAACTTTCACATATTCGCTTGAGTTTAAAACGACATATTCACGTTCCCGTGCTGTAGTCAGAAATTATTCTATCAGACCGTTTGCAGAGATTCTCAGGTGGAATTGAAGTCCTTGTACATTGAAGTTTATCAGTTTCACGTGTTACGGTGGATTTCGCCGCTAGTACTATGAGAACAATTATGATTCCGGAATTCTCACGCGTTTCTTCACTCAGGGGTTAGAAGCAGTGGAACTGCATAAAAATGTTTCAAATGGTCTTATTTCATTTAAACAATTTGAACGATCGTAAAACACATTTTCGTTGATTGAATAATTACTGACTACAGCACGGGAATGTGAATGAAGCACAAATTCTCACACGGCGAATGCGTGAGAGTTAGCAGCCCTTTAAGTTAATCTATTTAACATAATAGCCTAACATGTAACTGGAATGAGATGGGAAATGTGGTCCAGCAGCGCAATGGATGACTAACGTCAATATAAACACAATTTTTATGGACTTTTAAACTGAGTTCAACATGCAAAGGCTCTTTTTTCTCTCCTGTGTCAAAGAGCATCAAATTTTTACTGAGTGCTGTGTGACATGCCAGAAAGGTAAGAATTGAGGCTTTAAAACCAACCAACAGTACAAATATTCAATTCTATATGTGGTAAAAATTTAATGTTTAGTTACTTTTGTAGTCTTAGCATATTAGCATTTTTTTTTCGTCTTGATAGAAGGAATTGTTCATGTTCATTTGGAGACACCTAAGAATTGCTTTAACCACTTACAAGTGTTTTTTCTTCAGTCTTGATAGAGTGACATTTTGGAGACACCTCCTCAAGTACACCATTCCTCTACACTCATGGAGCTGTGAATATAGAAAAGGATTTGAAAGACCAGATAATGAGAACTGTGATATAAATGGTTTTGGTGAAGAAAAATATGATATTACACTATTGTGCGCATTTCAGGCATAAAGCAGTCTGTGGATTACCAGCCGATGAAACAGCCTCAGCCCTTAAAGGCACTGCACACAAGAGAGAATATTAAGAGAGACATTAGCTTTCAGAAGGCTGCATGAACAGGGGAAGGATTTTCACCTGGGTAACTCTTGTGGATGACTTGGCTCTTAGCTTAGGTGCAAAAACGCTTACCGCATTTCAGCTACAGACACAAGTCATTCATAGAACCTTCTGAACAACCCTCTCTACTCAATCATAAATTGCAATTTAAAATCTTGGACTGTATTCAGGTAAATCAAGAATTCTGACCAGACTCCCACTTTATGTTGATGGATCACCCCATGTCTGTATTCAAGGTTGAGTCAAGGATAAGGTGGCTTTTCCCATCATAAATGTGTCCTAAAGTTCCCCCTCCAACCTAATGTTGCGTTTGATTTTGAAAAAAAAAAAAAAATGTATTTAAAGAAACAATTAAGTCTTTGTACAGGGAAACTTCAAGTACTGAGTTCATCAAAGACTTCAGTAATCACACTTTTAATTCAGGTCTTCCCTGACAACCCAAATGCAAAATACAGCAAGGTAATACTTCATATTTGGCAGTGAGCACAAAATACCCAGGGCAAGATCAGGCAGATAGAATCCGATTACGACATGCTGCTTTGGACTGAACCAAACGCAAAGTTTAGGCTTGGGAATGGCAAAGCAAAATTCCACAGTCGGGCGAATATTTCAATTCAATAATAGCAATAGTTTAGCTACAATTTTACCATTCAATTTAGCACATTAAATATAGAATGGTTGAGTTCTTGCCCCGAAATTCCCATCCAAGAGGCTACCGTCCAACCAGACCTCACGTCATAATGAGCCAAGTGAGCCAATGCATCCTCTTCAAGCTAAAGTTAGCGAGCTAGTTGAATCGTTTCTGAGCATCATAACCAAACTTTGCGCACGTAATCAGCTAGTCAGGACTAACGTTGCTTTGATGTGGAACTAGGGAGGGAGCAAATTCATTTATGCATTTGGCTAGCAACAAAATGTTGTTAATTGCTGGGTACCTGGACATAAAGGTGTCGAGGGAAATGAGACGGTAGATAAAGTTGCCAAAACAACACTGAAAAGGGAAAAAGTTGACTTTGAAGTAGCCTTAGGTAAAAGTGAATACAGAGGCAAAATTAAAGAGGGTATTGAAAGGATATGGTAATTAGAGTGGCAAAATGAGAAAAAGGGAGACATCTCTTTTCTATACAGTTTAGGCCTAGGGTTAGTGGTATTGGTGGGTCAAAGGGGCGGAGTGATATGGTTAAATTAACCAGATTAAGGCTTGGTCACAGTGGTTAAATTATTATCTGTGGATGATTGGGATACACCCTTCTGGGGAATGTCAATGTGGGGAGGATGAAACCACAATGCGTATCATGTTCCGTTGTAAAAATTACCAGTCAGAAAGCTCGAACAACATTTTTCTAGGAACTGATCTTGGGGTCTCCTGTTTTTCTTTTCGATTTTTTTTGGCGAACAAGACAACCGCTCCCAATTGAACAAAGCTGTGTTACAATTCCTTCATGTGACGGGATTGTACTCTCGAATTTGACAGATATAATAATTTAATGGGAAGAATGTACAGAGGATGGCAGTAATACGCCTAAGATGCGTCCATGCTGCCGTTAAGCCCCAAAAGCAAGAAGAAGCATGTCGTCAATGGGCTCATCGTCACACATTTATCTTAGTGCGTGTTTGGCAATGTCAGCCAAATATTTTAATATTTACTGGCTGGTGTCTGCTAGCTGGCTACATCAGCATCAGTGATCACATGTAGGAGGTTGCAAACTGCTAACACTACAGTGCAAGTTCTGCACTGATGCTTTACTAAGCTAGCCAGCCAGTTCATTCAGCTGGTGCCGGACAAATGAGGGAAAGCTTTCATGAAACGCCTAACATTTCTATAACGCTAGCCCAATGGCAACCAGGCACACTAACATTAGCCTTAAGTATTTTTCCCGAGCGCAGCCAACTGACGTTAGCTAGCAGTCCGTCAGCAGTTGTAGCTGCAACGGCTAATATCAACAAACGCTGGCTAGTTCCTAGCTAAATGCAGTAAAATAAATAAGCCAGCATGTTGCCATGAAACTGAACCATCGTAAAATGGTAACACTACAGGCCCAGTCTAGGCAGCAAGCTCAATTTTGTGGTGGTTGTTTTTTTAATTATCGCCATCTGGTTATCCTAGCTGTAGCATCTATTCAGCCAAGCTTGCTAGCTAGCTACATTGTAAATGGTGGATCAGACAACCGGTTGCTAACTTAGCAGTAGCCTAAGGAACGTTAGCGAATTGTGCTCCAAATGCTGAATCAATCTGCCAGCTAACTTAGCTACGTTACCTATAGGATGAAGTATGACGAACGTTAGCAGGCTGACCGGCAATGTTAGCTGGGCAATTCGCTGCTCCCACAGGCATCACAATAACATGATAGCTAGCTAGCTTAGCTAGCAACAGTAACAATCTCCTCCACACTCATTACCCATCTGAATATCAGCAAATGAAATGAAATTCGCTAAGCTAACCACAATAACCAACTAATTAGCGTGTGCCATTACGAGACGGACGTATAAATCGATAATAGTGACTGATAGAGGGACTGACCTATCCTAATTTAGCGCTGGCAGAAGAAGGCGGAGACCCGTCGGCATTTAACCAATCCAACTTGGCTGAAGACCGGGCCAAGGATTTTTGGTTGACAGTCAGAAAGATCTGGAAACACGGGCCTTGGCTACAGCCGTTAGAGCATTTATTTTTTGTCACCTCATCGACTCACCTAAAGAACAAGGTACGGTACATCTGATGCGCTTCATAGTAATCCCCTTTTTCCACACTAGCCCGCAGTTTCCCTTCCACACGCTGTACTCCTCCGCGATTCCTTGCGCTGGAGCACTTCAGAGCCTCCTGCTCCGACATCTTTGTTCCTAACTGCTCGCACCAACCACACGGCGTTAAAGGGAGGAGTGATCATTAAGAAAACGATAAAACCAAGACTATCCTTCTTGCTTGCCGTAGTCCTCCAATTATGCCTCGAGTGTTGCGGTTGTCAGATGTCGGTTGTCGCAAAACTGATCACCACCCTCATTGCCCGATAAACTGTAAAAATTTACATGCGGCTGTTCGTTCGCACGGACACGCAGCCACGATATATATCTTTTTTTTTTAAACAGTTTTGCCATTTTTAGCTGTAACGCCAGAAACACAAGTTGTATCAACGGCTGCCTATGGCCATTCATTTTCATCTTTTTAACACATTGGCCGAAAAGGTTGTTGTTACGCCATTCCAAGACAAACGACGGCAAAGTCAAAAATGTCCAAATAAGAGACAGGAGAGGATTTACTCGGGGTACATGAGTAAAAAGTGTACACTTAAACCAAAGCAACGAGTAATCCAGAACATTGAAATGCTAGTAATTTTTTTTCTGACTGCCTCTCTTTCTAATACCTTTGCGCTTTGTATAAATCTGCTTTTTCGTTTTTGTTGTACTTCCATTTTTCACAATTTTATATCATTTGCCCTGAGAAACATGTTCAGCTAAAAGCAGCATGACCTTGTTGTCTAATGGATGACTTAAGCTATTCAAAATCCATTCGCTAAGAAAATTTCCACAATATTGAACCAGGCTAGTGTCTGTTAAGGCTCGGATAGGAGGCTTGGGGGGGAATCCTCCCCTTTTTTTTTTTTTTTTTTTTTTTTTTTCTATTGTGGGTCTGAAATTCTTGCCGTTTCCAACATCACAAACGGACTTGCTCAGCATAGTTCACGCCTACCAGCTGTCTGTATGCAATGCTCCATCTCACAGCCTTTTTGCCGCCTATCTACTCTCTTATAGTGCCAAGTTTTTTTTTTTTTTTTTTCCCCATTTAGCTCCGCGCACCGACTAGGTCTAGTGAAAGCCGAGCTCATCATAATGTATATGGACAGCGACTCGAAACAGGCAGTTCTTCAGAGAAAAATATGCAGTGAATGGCTTAGAAATTGAGTTTTTAAGGGGGTTTTATGTACAAAAAGACCTCCTTTCTTACATCCAAAAATATAATAATTTCGGGAAAAACCCGCAAAATATGGAACATTAGGCCGAAAATATACTTGCTGTTCAACCATGCGTCGGGTAGTCACATACTTGCCTGAACATTATGCGTGTTACCGGAGGAATCCAGTTGGGGGGCACATCGGGAAAGTCATACAGGTTTGCATGAAGTTAAAACATGACGACACTCAAGGCGTTTAGTTTATGGATAATGCTACTACACTGCACCAACCATTTAGATTCATACAGCACCTTGCCTAGGTATCACGTTAATTTTAAGGACGCGCACAAGATAAGTGCCAAACGAATTCAGGATAGTGTTTGTTCGGCACTTGGCCTTCTTGCGTACACATATTTAAAAGCAAGTGTATTTTCAGCCCGAGACCTCAGTACAAGCTCAAGAGTTAACATTTTTCTTCCAGGCAAAATTGCACAAAAACTAACTCTGTATGTGGGCCACCAGACAAAACCTGCTGCATTTACTCAATTTGAATTCCCAGATTTGGTGGGAATGTGCCCACTGGAGCCTGAGATTTCTGTCTTGGCTGGCAGGAGTGGACCCCAATGCCTGTTGCTGTTCTGGCCCATCTGCTTCAAAGTTCAACATATTGTGAATTCTGAGTGCTTTCCTGATCTTGATATTTGTAAAGCATGGTTATTCAGTTACTGTAGCCTTTCTGTCAGCTCTTACTAGTGCTGGTGAGATGACGCTTCATGAAGCGTTGAAGTTTTCCAGCCAGATGTGTTGAAGTGTGGTTTATTTCTTGATGTTTCGAATGCACTCTAGAGACCCCTATTGGTCAATAAAAACACATACGAATTGTGCTTCGTAGGAAATGGTAGGCAAGTATAAGCCTTCATCGCGAAAGTGGCAGAATCAATAAATGCAAAATAAAATGAAGTATTTTGACCACATGTTATGTCATAACAAAACTAAAAGATACTTTCGGGGAAAGGACAGAGGGCAGTGAATGCGCATGTGAAACAAAGAGCTTTGTATTTTTGTTCAAAAATAATAAGCGTTTCCCCTAATAATAAAATGAAAAACTATCAAATTAAGGGAATTTATTATGTATTGGAAATTATTTGAAAAGGTTTGAAAATATGACATCACATAATAGTCGAACAATTTGGCCTAATAGCCTCACTAAGCGACCTTATTCGGTGAAATCAAATTAAAGTATTCCTGAACGGGAAACAACTTTCTCTTTCTTGCTGGCTCCATCGCACGCAATGACAAACTCTCACACCGCGCAAAATCGCAAACCGCACTGACAAACTTCAACTACTGACAACCCACGAGCTGCAGAAGAGAACTGGGACATTTTATAGTCTACTGACTGACTGACGTCATTTCGCCGAGACGATACAAGCCTCGACACGGAGCTCCGTTAGGAAGTGCTTCACATTTTTGATACAGGCTCCGAAGCCTTGGTATCGACGGTAACAGCACTAGCTCTTACCACAGAACTGCTGCTCACTAGATGGTTTTTTTGTACCTTTTGGTATAAACCCTCGAGACAATTCTGCACAAAAAATCCCTTGATCAGCATTTTCAGAAATATTTAAACTAGTCCATCAAACACTAAGAACAATGCAATGGCCAAAGCTATTGAGATAACATTTTTCCCCATACTGATGTTTGATGTGAACATTAACTGGCACGAATGACCTGTATATCTGCATGACCCTATGCATCACAAGACTGGGGGATTGGCTAACAGCATGATGAACTAAGTGTAAAGACATTGCTCGTTAAGTGGAATCAGTCATTGCATTAAAATCAAAGGGACAAAGCAATTACTCCCATTTCTGTCCCAAACTAATGGTATCACTGGAGGATAATGGTATTTCACACTCACAGCAAAACAATTACAATCATCACTTGCAGAAAAATCAAAAAACTCCCACACAGTTTTGGGTTTTTCCTCTCTCCACCCCCCAAACAGAGAAGTGCCAAGATATGGCAGCAGGAGTCCATTTTATAGCCAGTTACTTCCAAATCAAAGCAGTCACAACTTAGCCAAGTTTCTTTTTTTAATACCAGTTCAATGCATTTCTTGGCAGAATCCATCCCTGGAATCTGTAGCACTATAGCAGATCTTTGGTGGTGGAGGCAACCACGTTTCATTTCTGTTTTTATGAAGCACTAAATAGTGAGAAATCTTCAAGCTGGAAATTTTAGAGAGAAGGGAGGCACTTGAACCCCTCAATAAGTTGGGGGTAGGCGGAAAACCAGTCTGAATATCAAATCCAAAATATTCAGTGAAACTGCCGTGGCAATACAGTAAGACAGCTTCAGATTTCAATCCTCTAGGCTTTAGAACTGCCAACTCAATTAACAGCAGAGCAAGCCAACATGTTTCAGGATTCAAAAGATACCTCATTAGCCTAGCTTTTACATAACTGGCTTTACACTGGATTAGGGCCACTTTGCATCACAAATGGGTAAAAATAACCAAATGAAGGATAGATTTTCAAAATGGATCCTTGAAACAAATTTGAGGACCAAGCCATCAAAACCAAGCATCTAATGTTTTCGGGGACTTTGAATGGCCACTGCAATTATGCACTTGTCATTTGTTTACAGAAAATGAAGATAAGATCTCAAAAATTAACTTTATTTAAATTTCAACATACTTAATGGCAGTTTAATCTAATGGAAAAGACGAACATGAAACAATGATATAAAAACCAACAACACCCCATATTGTTCCTCTCGTAAAGATTACAAAATAGTCTGAAAAGCCCATTACAAAAATACATTGCATCAAGTCCTCTCTTTTCAATAACTAACAGAATTAAGGGTCAACAAATCCTGTAAAGGGTCATCCCAGAGAAAATGGGGTTTTTATACAGTTGACTTTCATCTTGTAGTCCAATATTTTCAGATTTAGAGAATCTGTGCAGCATACTTTTCTGTAGTCAAAGCAATATTTCCTTCCATATCATCAGTTTAAAAATTATAAAATATACAATCAATGCAAATAATATGACAAGAGGTGCCTCTGTGCACATTATATACAATTTAAAGCAACACTGATATGAGAAGATTTAAAGAAACTATTGACAAAATATACATCTCAAATTCCTGCATGAGATGGCTGCATCGTTAGGGTCCGAGCCAGACCTTAGAGGAACTCAAGGTCCAATTTATAATCCAGGATAAGACAGCCATCTTTATTTACACTGCTAAGTGCTGAGTAACCCAGTCAACATCAGTAGTCATAGCCATATGAAATAGAGAAAACAGAAGTAACTGATAGGTAACCTATTCAGACATAAGTTGTCTGGATGACAATATACCAGATGACTGGCAAGGTGAGTTGACTTTATTCAACAGGCTGTGGTCCCTATAGGCAGGTGCTCGATCTGACCACAGCAGACATGTTTTAAAAAGCAGGGAACCATAGGAGGAGGAACGAGGTCCAGAATTACATTAGGACCTCAGGCAGGGAAGGAACAGCCTTCTCATCAGGGAAGAGAAATGCAGGAGCTTTGGACTCAATAGATTGCATAAGCAGAAAGTGCAGGCCTGCTTCTGGGGCTGACGAGTCCCCGCCCTCCGCCGCGGGCGATTGGTGGAAGAGGTAAGAGGTGAAGGGGGCGGGCATATATATATAGGATTAAAAATAGGGGCTTAAAAGCAATGGGAAAACTGTGGCTGAGGAGAGGGGGAGGAGCCCTATTGCAGCGCAGAGGAGCAGCCACCAGATGGCAGTAATCCCTTCAGGCCACGTCCTTTACAGCAGAATCAGCTCCCGAGGGAAGTTTTCAGTGCTCAAGTCCAGTGCTGGCTTCGAAGAGCAACCCAGTCGCTCATTGAGTGGGGAAAAAAGACAGAAGAAAAGTCAATTTATGTTAACACGTTTCAGTGAGCCTTTACCCCCTCCCACTGGGCTGTCTGTCGCTAGCCCCTCCCCTCAGTTGGGATGTGGGCGGGGTGCATGGGAGGGGGTGGGGCCAAGCTCAGGACCGCTCTGGTTCTCCATGTACACGGAAGCGATACAGGCACGTGTACTCTGGGTGTCCCCAGTTTGACTGCACCTTCACCTCAATGATCTGGTACACCTGCTCATTCTCCACCTGGAAAACACATGAGCACCACAAAGCTAAAGAGCACTTAACAGCAGTTCTTCATCACATATCCTAAACATGCCGCAAGTCTAGTTTAAGATTTGCTGTAACTTTACGGCTTTACTCTATGCTTGTCATTAACCAGACCATTTATGGCTATGATAACTACGACTGTACAAGGACTGTGCCCTATCTGGTACACATGCATGCTAGAATTTCACCAGTATCCACACAGACATGGTCCTGTGAGGTGTGTGGATATAAACTGGCATGAAGGCAACCGTATGGCACCTGCCCGCAAAGGATCCCTTCAGTCCTTTACTCATTTACAGTGGCGACAAAGAAAATATTATCCTCAATATCCAACAGCAGCTGAAAAATGGGCAAACGCATACTCAAAACGCACAGAAAAATAGCTACAAATCGCTAATTTACAGATTCACTGATCAAGAATAATAGATAATCATGCTAATCTTAATCGTGAATTGAGGTGATGCAGGCCCATACTACTGCCCGTCAGCTGCTAGTAACCAGTGGACTCAAATTACAGACTGAAGTGGTGTGTCAGGCAGGAACACAGCAGTGCATTGTGGGTACCATGACAGGGAAGGTCTGCAGTGGGTCTCCCTCCTCCTCATAAGTGTACTGTCCCAGCTCTGTGCCCTCCTCCTGGGTCTGGTCGTCGAGACCCTGCAGACAGACATTACAACCAGAGCATCCAGTCACAATCCCTACAGACAGCCGCCAGATTCTGCGACAGTGGGGCAGCTAGGAGACTAGCAGCTAAAAATCAAGCCATAATGCAGCCAAAATATCACTGTAGCCGTTAGGGCCTGGCGAGTTCTGCTTTGCTACAAAGATAATGCCCCCTCCTTAGTTTACTTAAAGGCCCCCTATCATGTCACCAGGTGCACAGCCAATTAGTCATTAAAAGCCATTTCAAAATCTGTTTGTGACGTCATATGGTGAGGTAACCGCCCAGTGGCAAGGAGGACTGAAAAACTTCAGCCAACCAATTAATCAGTCCCTTCATTATCCTGGGTGATCAATACCCTTGTGATGTCACAAAGGTCTGATGTGAAATGGCTTGCAGTGGCCAATTAGCAGTGCACTTGGTGACATAACAGGGGACCTTTACGAACTGAAAGTCCTTGTGGATGAAAGTGTCACCTGTAGACCTGATACAGTGTAATGCCCTAAGGCTTTGTGTTTGGAATTATGGGAGGGGCTAGACTCACATAGACGCTGAACTGACGGGGGGCGCTGCTGATGTTCCCGGTGGGGGACAGGGATTTGGGAATGTGCTCCAGGGAGAAAGCCGTGGGACGGACCCTCAGGGACAGCCGGATCACCAGGTACCCTTGGAAGCCTTTGAAGGCCCAGCAGTTCCCGGGGTTGACATCAGGCTGGACAGCGGGGGTGGAGAAACAATATTTAATCATCTTTTATGATGTGTAGCCAATTAATTCAGAGGCCTGAATGACTTCCACTTTCAGGAACCTGTAATGCTGGAAAATAACCAGGAAACTAGGATAAAGCAAATAAAGGTACTTAAACTCCCAAAATGATTAAGCTGTACATACAGTGCCCTAACTACAGCCACTGAGCTTAACTCCCAGATCACCATGGTACATGGTCGCTATATTAGCAACTTAGCAATGAGAAATCAGGCTTCCTATCGGAAAGAGCCAAGATAGGGATGGTTTTATCGGCACACCCTGGTGCAGAGTGTACAACAGAGGCTCACCTGTATCACCACGCGGGGGGACTGTGAAAAGTACCACAGCGGGAGGCCAAAAAGGCTCATCAGCGCCGTCTTCGTCTCGTACGTCTCCGAGCAGCGCGTGCTTAGAATGCTTCCCCCTGAACATGCACGCACAGAACACGGTCATGAGAACACACTCTTAACTACTATAATGACACTCAAGACTTCGATAGCCCAAGTCTTGCCACAGTCAAATATTCACACCTTATGTTGAAATATATAATACTCAAAGTAAAGGGTCAAATATATGCTAACAAACTAAAATAGTGACCAGTAATATAATATTCCTTTGATGGAGCAAGAACAGAAAACACAAAACCAAGAACATTGATTAGACTGTAGTTTATTACCCTGATGAAAAAGTCATGCACCCCCCAAAAAATGATGTTCACACAAGACGTAGAAGCTTCAGCTGCCGTCATCATTCACACATTCTGGACGTCGTCACATACTGTTCTCCAGGCGTTGAAAATAACGTTGAGATCGCCATTCTGTGACTAATCGCTCAGCCAGTTGCCGGAGGTTGACAGCAGGGAAGTGATGTGATCGAGCTTCCTGCCCTAGTTCATCCCACACATGCTCAATGGATGATAAGTCTGTTGAATGTGCAGGCCAATCCATGAGCTAAACGTTCTGCTGCTGCGGGAAGTTGGTCACCATCCTGGTGCTGTCCGCCTGGAACAAAGCTCCTGGTCCACTCCGCTGCCGAAGTGGCATTCCCAGAGGTTGGACAATCTCGTTGAGAACGCTGACCAGTCAAATTTCCCTTGACGATGTACAGAGAGGTTCTGTGGTTTATGAATATCCCCGCCCACATCATCACACTTCCTTCTCCAAATGATGGATGTTGAGCAGCATTGATATCAGTAAATCTCTCCCCTTGACAATGATAAACACGAGCCAGGCCATCATTAAACTGGAGCCAGAAACATGACTCATCTGTAAACACCATCTCCGCTCACTGACCACGGTTCCACCAGATATGACGTCTGCACCAATCTCAGTAATCCCCTCTGTGACGGTCAAGTAGCAGGAACAGGACTGCAGGACAGCGACATGGCAAACCTCGTTCTCGCAAACGATTCCTAATCGTCTGGTTGGACACGATGGTGTCTCTGGCAGCTCTGAGTTGATCACGAAGTGGTCGTATGGTCACAAAGTACCATCGTAATGCCATTATCATCAGGAAGCTATCTTCTTGCGCTGCTTTTGATTGGGTTCTTCCAGAATGGGGGCAAGTCTGAACTGCATTAGTTGTCCCAAACCTCAGTCAGTCTGCTGAATATATTTTGGCTTACATTTAGATGCTGAGCCACAGATCTGAGTCTGTCCATCTTTAAGCCAGCCAATGGCCCTTCCCCCATCTTGGATGCCAAGTAGTTGTCGAACCATCTTCAAATTTCAAGTGATGATAAATGGAAAATGGTCTGCCCTTTTATTGCCAAAATTAGCATGCATGGAAAAGCACTCATGCAAAAAACATGCAAATGGTGCATGAGGTGTCACAATGGGTGTTTTGAGGCAGTTTGTCAGTTTAGTTTGACTAAATTCATGCTTCTAATCCATGTCATGGAAATCTGGGTTAACTTCATAAGTTTCTGAAGATAAGTGGAAATATTCCATGTCCCATAATAATGTGATGTTTATAGTCCAAACGACAATCCAAAGAGGGGTTTTCTAATCCAATCTGGCTTTAAAAGACATACTTACAAAAATTACCAAAAAATTTCCTTTGACCCCCAACTTCTTTAGAGTAGTTTATGTTACTTTTGGATAATAGCATCTGGTAGCAAGCAAAACATAAATTGTTAATATAAACTGAGCCAGAACAATATAGTCGCGAGCACCCCCCTCTTCAACATCACTGATTCCACCAGTGTCTGCAACACCGAGCATTAATTGAAGGGATCGCAATTAAGTTTCAAAACTTTAGCCAAATCCTTGCGTGGGATTGGCTGACACACTGAAGGTTAAAGGAGGTCAATACTCCGTGCTGGAAAGTGCACTTCCGATAATCGCAACAACCAATACCCTTCGCTAGCAATGAGACACCAGGTCAGAGTACGACATACAGCTACGGCATTTGCTTAACGTAAACAAATGGGCCTACAAATATATCTCCAGAAAAAAATACATTAACAGGTCCAAAATAGTGAGCCGCTTATGTTGCCTGTAGCATGAACATGTAAGGGGAAAACCAGAGTTGCGCACTGAAACCCTACGTGTGCATCATGAAGCAAAGATTCTGTCACCACCCCCAGTAAGATTTGGACATTTTATTGCGACCCCTCGAATCCCTCGTATTAGTCACCTGTTTACGCCACTGAAGTCCAATCTTACCCAATATGGGCATGTTTGGGGGCAGGTTCCCATTTTAGCCCAATATCAACAGACCTCATATTCAGTTCATCAACGCCTTGACAGACGGCCATGATTAGTGAATTAGGAGATGCAGGTGTCAACGTTGGGCTAAAACAAAAATCTGCAAAAGCCCTTTTCTTTAGATTAGATGGGACAGCCCTGGTTAAAGCTGAGGAGCTGGGCGTACCTCCAGACTCGAGCGCGTAGTCCACCAGGCCGGTGCGGTCCTGGGAGTACAGGTTGAGCGCGTTTTTTATGATCAGCTGCACCTGCTGAGAGAGGATAACACACAGGGACAGGGAGCCATTATCTCACTAGAGAGAAAGTGACCTGCGAAGTGTTCAACAAACAAGTGTTGCCACTAAACATGGCCATGTCCCCCACCAGGTCACGGAAATCGACTGGGGTCGGCGTATCACACTAATACACATTGAAGCCAAAGATGAATGAAATCGGTCAAACCGTTCTTGAGATATTGCGTTCACAACAAACAGGACGTGACTGACGGACGGACGGAGCTGAATACCATGTCCCCCGCTCCACTCGCTACCACGGTGGTGGGGGACAATAAAGTAGTTGTCATCTCTGTTGCCATTTAGTGGTAGTAATATGGTGAGCCATGTTCAGCTGAAAGGTTGGTTTTTATCGACTCTAGTCATGTTCCGGAACTGGGCGTCCTAATGCAGCACATTCTCTCATTGACAAAAACATCAATTTATCAAAGCATGTTTGCACAGCTAGTCAAAATCAACTGTCTTCCTCTGAATTCATTCTTCAATAAAGGGAAATGGGACAACAAAATCAAATGGCAAAAAACAATGAGCGAAATTAATGAAAACAAAGAGACTCCGTGCATTAATACTGTATCCGGTACCCAAATGTACAAAACCCAAAACCAGTGAAGTTGGCACGTTGTGTAAATCGTAAATAAAAAACAGAATACAATGATTTGCAAATCCTTTTCAACCTATATTCAATTGAATACACTGCAAAGACAAGTTACTTAATGTTCGAACAGGTAAACTTTGTAATTTTTTGCAAATATTAGCTCATTTGGAATTTGATGCCTGCAACATGTTCCAAAAAAAAGCTGGCACAAGTGGCAAAAAGACAGAGAGTTGAGGAATGCTCATCAAACACTTATTTGGAACATCCCACAGGTGAACGGGCTAATTGGGAACAGGTGGGTGCCATGATTGGGTATAAAAGCAGCTTCCCTGAAATGCTCAGTCATTCACAAACAAGGATGGGGCGAGGGTCACCACTTAGTGAACAAATGCGTGAGCTGATTGTCGAACAGTTTAAAAACAACATTCCTCAACGAGCTATTGCAAGAAATTTAGGGATTTCATCATCTACGGTCCGTAATATCGTCAAAAGGTTCAGAGAATCTGGAGAAATCACTGCACGTAGCGACAAGGCCGAAAAACCAACATTGAATGCCCGTGACCTTCGATCCCTCAGGCGGTACTGCATCAAAAACCGACATCAGTGTGTAAAGGACATCACCACATGGGCTCAGGAACACTTCAGAAAACCACTGTCAGTAACTACAGTTAAATCGCTACATCTGCAAGTGCAAGTTAAAACTCTACAATGCAAAGCGAAAGCCATTTATCAACAGCACCCAGAAACGCCGCCCGGCCGCTGGGCCCAAGCTCATCTAAGATGGACTGATGCAAAGTGGAAAAAGTGTTCTGTGGTCTGACGAGTCCACATTTCAAATTGTTTTTGGAAACTGTGGGCGTGTCGTGTCCTCCGGACCAAAGAGGAAAAGAACCATCCGGACTGTTATAGGCGCAAAGTTCAAAAAGCCAGCATCTGTGATGGTATGGGGGTGTATTAGTGCCCAAGGCATGGGCAACTTACACATATGTGAAGGCACCATTAATGCTGAAAGGTACATACAGGTTTTGGAGCAACATATGTTGCCATCCAAGCAACGTCTTTTTCATGGACGCCCCTGCTTATTTCAGCAAGACAATGCCAAGCCACATTCTGCACGTGTTACAACAGCATGGCTCCGTAGTAAAAGAGTGCGGGTACTAGACTGGCCTGCCTGTAGTCCAGACCTGTCTCCCATTGAAAATGTGTGGCGCATTATGAAGCGTAAAATACGACAACGGAGACCCCGGACTGTTGAACAACTTAAGCTGTACATCAAGCAAGAATGGGAAAGAGTTCCACCTGAAAAGCTTCAAAAATTGGTCTCCTCAGTTCCCAAACGTTTACTGAGTGTCGTTAAAAGGAAGCGTGATGTAACACAGTGGTAAAAAGGCCCTGTGCCAACTTTTTTTGCAATGTGTTGCTGCCTTTAAATTCTAAGTTAATGATTATTTGCAAAAATAAAATAAAGTTTCTCAGTTTGAACATTAAACATCTTGTCTTTGCAGTGTATTCAATTGAATATAAGTTGAAAAGGATTTGCAAATCATTGTATTCTGTTTTTATCTACGGTTTACATAACGTGCCAACTTCACTGGTTTTGGGTTTTGTATGAAGAAACTGACAAAAAGCACTGAAGACCAGGATTAGCTAAGAGCAGAGGTAGCAAATCCTGATCCTGGAGGACTCAAGGATGTGCTGGTTTGTAGTGTGAGATTGAACTTCATAATTCAACTACAGTGTTTTTCCTTTGTAAAAAAAAAAAAAAAATGCCACCCCCACCACCCAAGAAACCCTTAAATGGCAAAAGACACCACTTTAGTTGGCCATCAACACTTTGGGAATGTTGACGTTGGTTTCTTGGGTCTAAACTGATTGGAGAGAACAAAAACCAGCACACCTAGGGCTTCTCCAGGAGCAGGGTTGGCTACCCCTGTGTCAGAGTCTTATCTTTAAATGGACTATGTCAGGATTCAAGGACAGAAAACATGAAGGTTGATAATGGCACTGAGAAAAACCTGAAATGGACAAATTTAGTCCACGTCCCAGATTTTAGGAGCAGTTATCCAGATAACTTGGTAATCCTGCTAAATAAAACTGATCTGAGATTAGCTTTGCCACTTTCGAAAATTGCAAAAATTTAAGAAACTTAATTGTTTCCTATAGGTGAGGACTAACAATTTCTCGCTTTGGATTGTGAAGCGTTCCAACACCTTCTCAAATTCGAGCACCTTCAAGCATTTTCAAGCTTTCCCAGTACATGACAGCCAAGATAAATTACGTATTTATCAACCTACTCAGTCAGGTGGTGATTTATTATGAAAGTAAAGAAATTAACCTTACACTTCACAAGCCATTTCAAGCACTTCATTTAAAATCCAAGTACCTCTCAAACCTTGAAAAAAAACCACATTAAAATTCAAGTGTTTTTAATGATTACCAGCACCCTTTGAAACCCTGATAAGACAGATCTCAACTGATGAAATGATCCTGAATATTCAGAGACTGGCCAATTCTTTTTTTTTTTTTTTTTTTTTTTTTTTTTAATATTTTACTTGGAATTTTCAATATTGTAAAGACAAAAAACCAAACATGGCAAAAAAGACACTAGGCTGGGGGCTGGGGCCAATTCTTACCAGCTTATTTGTTGATGGCTTGTTTTGTTTTCATTTCCTTCGTGTTTCTAATTGTGCATTTTTTACTTTTACTTTCGTTTCGTGAATTTTTGTCTATATTGTGTAATGCATCCACGTTTATGGCCCCACAATAAACCAAGAGGACTGCCCCACCAGGGTTTATCCTCACATAATAAATGCCTCTTAAGGACTTTATCCCAACAATAAATTGAAACCGAAATTGCTGTTGTGATATTCAATATGTAAATAGGATCTGGCCAGCATTTAAAAGAGTGTGGACAAAATAAGAATATTTTTATGAACACAGAAGCCCAGCAGAACAGGTCCTACCTCCTCAGACATCCCAGCAGCCCCGGCGGTACTGGTGACTGTTTGAGCGACGGTCTCTGCGTGGAGCTGCTGTTCCCTCTGCTCCAGCTGCAGGGAGAGGTTTCCCAGGATGCTATTCTCCAGGGCAGCCAGCGTGGCTCGGAGGTCTGAGCCGCTCGCGAACTGCGCCGTCAGCCAGGGTAGCAGGGGCTCCGGCAGGTCATCCTCCGTATGAGTCTGTGCAGAGCCGTAGAACAGCTCTCGCAACTCCAGCTTTATCTGCGCAGACACCTGCAGTGACCAGGTGCACAGGGGGAGATCCGATTAAAATGGCTGCCAGACGGCACCATGTCAAACCAGTGGCGTTATGTCCAAGGGTTGGAAAGTAATAGTCTAAATGGAGAAAGACTCACTGGGACAGACACACACACACACACACACACACACACACATGTACACACAAATAAATGCACCAAACAACAAGTACATGCCACCGCAAACATGCAGCACATAGAAGTAGGCATACAAGGGGAGAGCTACACTCCCATTCCCATTGGATTTCACAAGCCACTACATTCCTAGAACAGACTTTACAATGTAGACACATCCTCCATCTCTGGCCAGGCGCATCTTGAGCTCCGAAAGCAATCATTACAAACCCAAATATACCAAAGAAAGAAAGTAGCAGCCTGATGATCAACATCAGGCCATTATCTACCAGGCAGTCATCACTAAAGGAAGAAAAAACTTTATTCAACTTCAATACATGTTTCCTTGCGATAATTATGACCAGGTCATGGCACCTGTAGCATGATAAATATCAACCTGAATAGCTCATCTCCTTGTTGCGCCATAACTTGATAAGCGTGGGGATTTCTTTTTACTTTACAGGGAAGATTAAAAGTTAGGGACTGTGAAACCGTGAGAAAGGTGGGCACAAGTGGGGAGCCAGAAAGTTTCAGAGAATAAGAGAGAAAGGTGGAAATGAGCCAAACTCCGCCCCCTCACCGTGTCTTGGAGGCCATCCAGCCGCTCGCACTGTCCCCGGCAGCCAATCACACCCTGCAGGTCCTGCCTTATGCGGCCAAGCGCCGCCTCCAGCTTCTGCACCTGCCCCAGCAGGGCACTGTGGGCTTTGCTGTCAGTGCCCACGCTGTCAAATAATAATCAATGAATTTTGAATATTTGTGTTTTCATAGGCTTTACCTTCAGCAGTACTCCCACAGTCCAAAGACTCGCATGACAGGTTAACTGGGACCTCTAAAACTGCGGCTGGGTATGAGAGTGCAAGTGAATAATGTGTGACTGATGTAACTGATGCGTTTCTGCCTCACCCATTGCATGCTGGGATAGCCCCCCAGATATTCCTGCCTGGTCAGGGTTTAGGTGGTTGAATAATAGATAGATGGATCGATCGACAAATCAAAGGAATAATAACAATGAAAATGCAATTGGATCTCACAGTACAAAAGTAATCCAAAATTCTTTAAACAAAGAAACAAAAAGCCAAAGACTAATTAATTAAAATAATACCGAGACTGGCAAATGAAGGGAGTCATATAAAACCCAATGCCCAACAGGCATAAACTCAAGAATAATGTGCACTCTCTGTGACAGTAACTTAGAGAAATTCTTGTCAGTTAGCTTGAGAAAACCTGAGTTGTATTACACTGCCCTGTATTACTTTTACTGAATAAAATCCAGTATTTCTTTCTTACCAGTTTGGGGGTGCTGATTCCAAAAATAGTGTTCATTGTGCCTTAGCATATCACATTTTCTTGCATGAAGTGCATTTCATAGCATTGTCACTTTTGACAACCATTTGTAAGATTAAGAAGTCTTGTATCATCCCAATAACCAGAAAAACCTGCCACAAAGACAGATTTCCATCTTCCTCTTAGTCAAGTGAGAACTATTCATTTAATTCTCAGCTGATTTTCGAACATAGGTTTGTTCCAAAGATATTTTATGCCTAATCCTGATTTCAGGCTTAATAATATGGCCACTGAGAAGAAAATGCAAATGATCCAGATGTTGTCTACTAAATCTGTGTGTCCCACTACACCCAAACAATTACAGAGGATAAGACTTTGTGGAAAAAAAACTATACATGATATAATGAACATTTTCATTGTTATTTTGTGAGAAAAAAAAAAAAGTGACAGAAACTTTTTGCTTGCATTTTTTAACTCCACATCCTCAAAGATAAAATGAGGCCTTTTTGGGAAATCAGCAGAAATTTTTCATCAACGTGCAACATGGTGTTATCACTCATCCCAGTCTAAATAAACACAGACTGAAGTAAACGGACACAGAACTCACCTCACTGGAGCTGCTGTGGTCGTCTCGCTGCGTCTTTGTCTCAGCTCCTGAAAAAACGGTCAAGGATCAGCAAAGATGCATCAGTTTATCAGTAGCAATGCAGCAGTTAATCAACAGAAAATATTCACTGGTGCACAATGCTCTTTAGCAGACCACAGAAGCATACAGTTCACATGGTGAGCACTGTGCAGAGAGCCTGTATTTCTTTACTACTACCACCAACATGGGAAGAGATGGTACACAGTGAGCGGTCATTACAGTGTATTGCATGGTATTGTCCTTCTGCTCAGGGGTCAGGCTGCTGGGCCCTGAATGAGCTACAGTGTGAGTGAGTGAGTGTGAGTGTGTGTGTGTGTGGGTGTGTGTTAGTGAGTGTGTGTCCACGCGCACACACAAGTGTCCTGACCTCAGTCTGAGCTGCCAGCACTTCGCAGTAGTGTCTCCATCTCAGCCAATCGCTTCTCATAACTCAGTTGCTGAAGCACGTACTTCTCCCGAATCTGAATGCAGAACATGGGTAAGATTGAGGGGATGGATAATTAGATACAATAGATAGCAAGCAGACGTAAAATGGATCGACTAAATGGATAACTGTGTTTTTGCAACATGGCCAAAGCTCTGATAGATCTTCAGGTAGACATTAGCAATTTCAAACCAAAACGAGCTCTGCAAGTACATTCACCACAGTGAGAAAGTTTCACTGGCAAGTATTAGAAATGCAACACTTCTGGCTGCATTGGTACGTTCTGATGTCATGATATCTGTACAAGCAAACACATGTTCCAGTGCAAATTTCGGTTTCATTTACGGGAAACCTCCGCCCGTCCCCCCCCAACTCTGAAAACTTTGCAGTTAGGGTTAGGAAATGGACACGGGATAGATATGCCCTTTTTAGATCGTGTACTGGACCTCGTACACTGAAAAAAAAAAAAAAAAAAAAAAAAAAGGGGAGGGGGGGGAGGGCGGAAGTCTTTCCTGATTTACTAATGATCGTCGAGAAATATTAGCCAGTCTGTGATTCTCATTCCCTAATTAAATCAAACCTGTTTTTTAACCCTGTCCCTTCATTGATCCACTTGTTAAAGCATGAACCATCTCCTTCAAGTGCATACTTCTCAGCCACACCCAGTAAAATTAAAGGTGCACTATGCAAGTTTGTTTATTTTCGGCACAATTATATTTTTGTCTCAATTCGCCGACATCTCTCCACGATCCGCCAGCTGCCTGCCCCTGAATTCAGTGTAAAAAAAAAAAAAAAAAACCGGGCTCTGGAGACCGCACAGGCGTCACAAACTGCAAATAAACACAAGGGGCACAGGCTGTGCCCCATAACATAACAAACCGTTCCGGCCAATCACCGACAAGAGTGGACAGTTACTGAAGCGTGGGAGGGAGGGAACTATGGGAGGGAGAGGCGGGCTACCTCTCTTTTGTTTGAGTTTGAATGTCAACAGAAGTGATGTCAAACAAACTTGCATAGTGCACCTTTAATACTCCTGCTGAACTTTGCCTCACCTCCTGCTGCCGCCCCCCATCCTGCTCCAGCTCTCCCTTCAGCAGGGTCAGCCGCTCCTCCAGGAGGCCAGAGACCCACAGGCCCAGGCCGTCCCGGTCCATCCGCTTGTCCAGCTGCTCCTGTAGGGAGGAGTACAGGCCGAGCACCTCCCTGTGCTGCTGCTCCTGCAGCCGGGATCCTCCCTGCACCCCCTCCCACAGCTGGGCCAGGTTCTGCTCCAGGCGGGACAGCCACTCGGAGTCCCCCGAGATGCCCGCCGCCAGGTCCTGGGGGGGCAGAGGGGGGGATGAGTGCCCTGAAGACTGTTAGGAACAAACACACAAGCATCCACCGCCAAAAGCACTCACACATACCGATGCAGACACACATGGACGCGCACAAACACACCAATGGAGAGAGAGAGGGATGCATGCATGCAAGCGCACAAAAGCAAACATACATGGGAACAGCCAGATACCCATTCCAACTACATTGGTTCCCTTAACGCACCACTACAGTCCAATAACACACATTACAACAGAAATCACCAAATTTGAACACTGAATACAAATCCAGCCTTGGTGCTCTTCTCTCCCAGGAAATTAACCATTTCACTAAATAATTACTGCTTCCAACTGGCCGGACTCTTAGCACCTGACTACCAGATAAGGAGAGGGTGCAGAACCAGCAGTGTTCGGACCAGGAGGACTGCGATTTGATGACCCTTACTTTTCAATGCAGACGCATCGTGTACCTCTGACTTTGTGCGCCGACGAGTTCCAAAAGGCATCCTGACGAAAACAAACAAACCAAACAAAGAAAGAAGCAGCCTGGTGATCACCATCAGACTCCTACCTCAGAGGGGATTGGCGGTAGAGCAGGAGGGGAGTGAGGCAGTTGGCGGTAGAGCAGTAGTGGGGTGAATGTGCCGCTCCAGGGGTGCAGAGGGGGTTGGAGTTGGGCTCCTGGCCCAAGGGAGGTATGATGCTGCGCTCCAGTCAGACAGGTTGACAGCAGGCAGGCAGGACAACATGGTGGCTGGGCCCCAGTAACACAGACCTAGATGAGCCATTAAAATCAGACCCGTGAAAGTGGGGGATCTTGGTAAACGTAGGGCCATATACAGATCCGAATAAAAGGTGAGATCATATCAAGATTAAATTACACCCTGGGGGATAATTTTTCCTCTGCATTTGACCCATCATTGTTACCAAGGAGCAGTGGGCAGCCACAGTACTGTGCCCGAGACAAACTCCTGTTCTAAACCCAGGGACTAGGTCAGGGCTTCTGGTTGAGTGTTCCAATAGAGCATGTTTTTCAGGAGTAACCAGAGTACCCAGAGGAAACAAACTCAGGGAGAATATACAACTCTTTAGAACATGCAAACTCGCAGAGCCTCCTTATTTTGAGGCAACAGTGCTAACCCACTAACCACTGCATCACATCTTCATTGTGAGCGTGCATCCCTGCTTCTGTCTGCATTCAAATGCGTCTGTTTTGAGAGTATACCAAATATCAGTGTATACTTACCCAGGAGCAGCAGTAATGGGAGCAAAAACAGGAGCAATTTCCAGAGTTTAGGCAGAACTCTGGGGAAAAAAAAAAAAAAAAAAAATAGCTCTTTAATCACCTAAATCATCTCTTTCCCTCACTCTCAAATTCAGTAAAAACACATTTGAACCAACATTACTGCCTCAAGGGGCCCATGCATGCAAATAAATCATAATCAAAGTTTAATGCCGTAAATAATAAATTATTCAAAACCCCCTTGCATTGTGTGAACATAAAAGACTACCACTGAGCCCAAATGTTTCCTACTTCATTAGAAAGCACCATAGATGTCATTGGCAAAACATTGTGACTGGTTTACAAAGTGCCACAAAGGCTTCCCTCCAAGGAAAAGGATTTAGTCTGTTCTTTTTCAATGAAAGAGTAATAAAAAAAAGAAAAACGGCACCGCTTTTGTGGACTCCATTAATATTTAACCACTCAAAGAGAGCACTTGAGATTTCAGATCGATAAAGCGGTCTAGTCATGTTGCAACAAGAGCGCTAAGCCAAATAAAATGGCTCTTCTGCAGCACTGTCAAAATACAATGAGGCCTCGACAAGTTATAATGAGCCATTAATTTTCTCTCCTGCACTAAACAGCAAAACAGAGAGCAAACAAGTCCCAAGATTAAGTAAGTCAACTCTACTACCAATTTGAAGCAGATACTCATTCATTTTAAGTTGAAAAGTCTAAATCAAAGACAATTGCATATTTCACCCACAAAATCCCTTTGTAAAACAGTAACAACTTCATGTACAGATGAATAAGTTTCCCAAGATAACCCCTAGCCCAATCTCTCCATGCAGGCATCTGCAGGGCAACCTTCCACTCCAGTCAGAAAGCTCATGATAAATTTAAGTCCCATTTCACTGACAAGTAAGCGGTAAGGCCAAGATGCAGATTAGCTGCCTTATTGTTCCTTTCTCGTGGTTTTCTTCCCACAACAGGTAAAATGGAAGGGGGAAAAAAAAGCAATATTGCCCACCCCTTTACAGCAGTGGTCATCCCCATTACATTTTCAAAGGAATAGAAAAAAAAGATTCAGCATATTTTGCATACTGTCCGTAGTTCAAAAACCACGTGTGGCGTGCCAAGGTTCTCACCGGGTCAGGATGAAGACGTTGAGTACGGAAGCAAGTGTGACCAGCTGGTACCACGCTGTGCCGAGCCACCAGAATACCCCAGCTGCTGCTTTACCTGCAGGAGGGGAGAGAGAAGGGCAGGGAGGTCAGCGACAGCGCAGTGGCATATTCATTCGGGGGAGGACGGGAGGCTAGGATAATCTATACGGAGAGCAGCGTGCATGCAGGACACCCCTAAAACAGAGGGGTGTGGATTAGAGGCCTTTAACACTCCACCTGGGGATGGAAGCAGAGATGAAAATGCTACTCCACTACATTAGTCAGGAAACGAGAAAACAAGCAGTGAGTTTCCACAGAATACTACAGGACAAAAGCTGGCTCATCGGGCTTTAGAAAAACTACAGGGAGTACAGGAAAAGAGGACACAGCACAATCCAGAGAGGAAGACCATTAAGACATGCAGAGAAGAGGTTTTACATGTTTATATCTTATGACTAATACACTGCCGATCCCTAAGGAAGGTTCCGGAATGTGGCAGCACCCTTCTTGAGATCTCCCTGCATCGCCCTCTTCCATTTATCCATACATCTTCATAACTGGCAAAGGTTGGACTCAATTTTTTTGCAGAGAGGGCGTTAGAGGGAACGGAGAAAAGCTGAGGAGGTGACCAATATATTTGTGAGCAGTATGTAGGAGGGGGGGATAGATCAGCAAAGCTAGAAGAGATGAGGAGGAGGGAATAGCAGTAGTCGGCACCACACAGCAATTAGGTCGAAGAGCCTGGCCCCTGAGGGTCTTACCACCCTCAAATAGCCCCCCCCGGGACCACAGTCAAGGGGCCCCACAATGCAGTGCCAGCTCTAGCCCCCAAATGGCTACAGAACTAACATTCTACAGGCCAAAAGACTTCTGGATGGGAACCCACAGGAGCGAGAGTAGTGTGGAAAGGGGAAATCTGGGGTCACACTGCCACCCCCAGACCCCGCCCCCAATTGAGAGGCAAGGAGCAGTACCGATTGGGGACTGGGGCTGGATGGCTAGTTTAAAAACCAAGAGGTGCAGAGAGGATATTAGTAACTAAGAGCCACAGTCTGTAACTATGAACCAGGGGGTGATATATCATGTTCCAGAAGGCCACTGAAGATTTTTGTGGGTGTAGATATATCGTCCAAACTGACAAAAATTACGTTTTTATCGGAAGATCCCTTGAGGTGGAAATTACAGCCCTTTTTAGGGTAGGGGCCAAAAGGGCCAAAATACTGACATGGTCAAAATCTGGACATTGTCCTTCCAATATCTTCGTGTGCCCTCTGTAACCCTCCTTGATCTTATTGTATATGAATGTAAGCATAGAGTTCTTCCATTTAGCATAATAATTTTCAAGGCTTATTGAGGGTGCCGCCTATAGATAGCCCTTCAAATCATGACTTTCTGCATTTTGGGCTACATTTGAGACCCTCCCAGGGCCTGGGACCTCATTAAACCTTGCTTATTTATGTGTATTTGGATACATTGGGACTAGTTCTTTCCAATTTTGCATAAATAGCTGTGGCTTAGTTAGGGCGCTTTTGCATAGGTGGCGCTTTCTATGGCAAGAACGCGATTTTAGGCGATTTTCATTTGGCCATATCTCAGTGCGCCCCCTATGGATTTCAGTGAAACTTATTTTATTATGTTTGTCTATATCTCTGCTATTCATGATGAAAATTTCAAGAAGGCATTTTGCCTCAATAACACTCTACATGCCAGAGTTTGACGTATGTTGCAATCAAGCACCACCTCCGAAAAATGCCCATTTTTGTTTTAGTCCCCACCAACCAGTGGGGAGAATTATTTGAGTGTTTTCAAAGCATTGAGGCAAGAGAACTTATTCAAAAAAAAAGCCACAATTTATTAAAATGTTAAAACTGAAAAGTCAGAAAAACAACAATCAAGGCACCCATAGGTGCTGAAGATACTTAGGCCTTAATGAACGGCATCTTTATGTTGGTGCCACCACCACAGAATAATGACTCAATAATTCTAGAATTGTTTAGCATGGAATAAAAACCATATAAAAATTGTACCAGTAACAGAGGCTTCTGCGTTGGTATTCCTGAAATAGTCTGAAATAAATGACTGCCTGTCATTTTAACTAAGGGACACGCTCCTCAAGAGGTTCTCAGGACAGCAACTGAATTGCACATAGTTCACAACTGACTAAAACGTTTGGACAGATTCTTCCAGAAAATCTCACAACATAGTTCAAAACGAACTGAAGGACATCCTTGTCCAGAAGTTTTAACCCACATCAACTAAAAATATGGGACAAACTTGTCCAGAAAAATCTCATGACATAGTTCAAAACTAACTGAGGGGCATACCTGTCCAGAAGGTAACCATAGTACTTTTCAGAGGGGGTTGAGGACCTTGTCTTTACATTCTGCATTGCTGCATGCATTATGCATACACACAGGCCACGCCCATTTAAAAATGTGATCAGAAAATATATGATCTAATATCTTGGGAGCAAAACTAATCGTTAGCACAATATCCCACAAGGTAAAGATGGAACGATGTACCGCTCACAGGTCTTAAAATCAGAAGATGTTCATGATAAAGCAGGATTTCCACAGCTCTATTCAGACTCTGAACATGCCATCAAAACGTGGTCACAGCAGTGCTGCCACCTGCCATATGTGCCGCCTATTGGAGCATTGGAGAACTAACCTTTTGTCTTTCTTGATTGAAGTGGTGTGTGATCTGGTGTGAACGTTTTAGCACAAAGAGGGTTAACGAGGCTAAAAGCCTTCTTGATATTTTCATCATGAATAGCAGAGATATAGAGAAACACAAAACAAGTTTCATTGAAACCCATAGGGGGTGCACTGAGATATGGCCAAATGAAAATCGCCTAAAATCGCGTTCTTGCCATAGAAAGCGCCACCTATGCAAAAGTGCCCTAACTAACATAACTAACATAACCATTTATGCAAATTTGGAAAGAACTAGTCCCAATGTATCCAAATACACAAAAATAAGCAAGGTTTAATGAGGGCGCAGGCCCTGGGAGGGTCTCAAATGTAGTGCAAAATGCAGAAAGTCATGATTTGAAGCGCCACCTAAAGGCGGCGCCCTCAGTAAACCTTGAAAATTATAATGTTAAATGGAAGAACTCTACCCATACATTCATTCCATAAGATCAGGAGGGTCACTGAGGGCACACCAAAATATTCGAAGGTCAAAGTCCAGATTTTGACTGTCAATATTTTGGCCCGTTTCACCCCTACCCTAAAAAGGGCTGTAATTTCCACCCCGAAGGGATCTTCTGATAAAAAAAGTAATTTTTGTCAGTTTGGACAATATATCTACCCCCACAAAAAACTTCAGTGGTCTACTGGAACATGATATATCACCCCCTTCTATGAGCTGGTCCAAAGTTACAGACTCTGGCTCTTAAGACTATGTGAGAGGAGGAAATGAGGGTTTAGCGGTCACTAGGAAAGCACTACAGAGAGGACTTTCGAGAACCAGGACATTCAGGTTTTGGTGGCGTCTACGCAGGGTTGCAATGACCTGGAGACGCAGTGGCCAACCGGAGAACGGACAGCAGCGAGCCAATCACAAACCAGCCCGCTGATCCCACCGCTTGCACCGCCCACAGCAAACTGTGACCTAGAGAGGTAAGGTCAGGAATACAGTAGAGTTACTGCAGAAATATGGTAGAGCTGCTGCAGAGATCCCCAAAAGCTCAGACTACCAAATCTTCAACTAGCCCGATCACCAGCAATGTACATGGAAAACACAGCTTTGCTTGCCTATCAGTTAATTTGTACCAAACTGCAGGCAAAAATAAAATAAAAAAAACTACAACAGGGATCCCTGGCCCTGAATATCTGCTAGTATTAAAAGGTGCGTATCTGCACTTCAATCCTTCATTTTAGTCAATGATTGGCTCATGATGCCAAAGTCTAGCGGATATACCAAGTGGCCTCCATCCCCATTACCCAAAAGTTCTGTAAACCAGGGGCATGTTCAAGACCCAAAGGTCTCATGCTAGTTCTCGCGAGGAAAAGACGCCCGAATTTGAACAATTTGCGAGTTCTTGCACATTTTCTAACATTGCTGCCAACAAGGGCTTGTGTCAAATTCTATAGAACAAGCTCTGTGAAAATATGGACATCAATGTTGAGAATGCTGGATGCCATTTTGAAAAGCAAGCAGAGACTTCAGATGTTCTTGCTCGTCTACGTTTGACCAAACGTGGTTAAATCGTTCAAAAGCCAAGAACTCACGGGCTCTCGCTAGACCCAGCAATCTTGACCATGCCCCTCAATATGATTGCAGCTAAACATAACAGAACCCTGGGAAATGTAGTATACTGCTGGGAATTCCAGGCAGTTGCACTTTTGATGGGCAGAATGCCCACTAGCAAAAGACACCAAGGGAGCTCTTGAGCGCGCACAGTAAAGCAGAGTAAAGAGGGTAACCTGCAAAAGCAACAGTGTGCCACACCGCCCCCTTCAGGCGGCCTGCCCTGGAGGACTGTGCCTGCACATCCAGAGTCTCCTGGTGCTGCTTCCCTTTGCAGTCGTCACCTGCGGACGGCGGTGTAGGGACAATGGGACACAAGTTTTAAATTATGGTTCAAAAAAAAGTAGAACAGATATCCACCCATTCTCATCAGGCATCCCAGTTGCTCTGCTCATCTAAGTGGAGTGTCAGACCCAACTTCCTGTCTGACCTGCATTTCCTTCCCCACTTCCTGTGAAGGAAGGCACTGCACACTTTTGGTTCCATCACGCATATGAGCAAAGTCTTCAAGATGCTTGAACGACCTCTTGGTTAAGAGGTCCATTGTTCAACTGGCTCAGAACTGCCTAAACTCATACTCGATCTTCAGTTAATCTCACCCAAAATATTAAAACAAGAAATTAGACAATCAAATGGTGATGTGAATTTCAATACATTCTTCATGTGAAAGAGAATGCAGTCAACTTGATAGAATCCCTCTCCATTAAAAACAACCTGAATTAGTTTAAAAACTTGGACCTAGAATAGCATCAACGGCAGAGCATTAACACTACAGCTCTGGAATCTCTTTGAAAGGTCTCAACAGAAGCCCAGCATCACACCAAGAAACAAGGAGCTAAACTCTTCCAATGAACACCTCACTCAACACGATCATTACCACAGAGTTGACGATGAAAACAATTCCACTGAATAAATGCAAATCAGAGCAAAATACCGACAAGCAAAAGGGCAATGCTTCGTTCTGAAGTGTGTGAGCAAGCGCACGCCTGCGTATACACAAGCGTGAACAAGTGTGTGTGCATATACAAAAAGTTCCATATGTTCCACGTACGCGAGTTTGTAAACAGGGAGCGTTACTTACACAGAGACCCATTTAAATCGAGCGGTCCCTCGCTGGCCATCAGCTGTTTGACATTAGCACTCCTGCAGTGAAGCTGGTGGGCTGTGGTGGAAAGGTAGAGGCGGTGAGCTTCATCTCACGAAACAAAACCCCCGTTCCAACATCCCACAACCCCAATGTGTCCGACAGTGCCCCGAAATTCCTGTCCCCTCAACCCTCGAGCAAGAGCCCCGACAATTCCCCAAAAGTGAGCCGAGACACTCTGCTCTTCACCCCTCCATTGACTTTCTTCCTCTGGGCACTGCACAGGCACGAAGCCAGTGAGGATTTTCATGTCGCCACAGCGACAGGGCCGCCCCATTTGCATGCCAGGTAAACGAGGGTTGACTCACACCAGAATACAGCAACATGGATGAAATCAACCCCCGAAATGAAAAGCAACACCAGGAAGAGGAATTGTTGGCTGAGAGAAAAGAAGGAAGTGGAGGTGAACAGCCAGTGAATGTGACCAGTTTGTCGTATTGAGTGTAGAGAGCGAGCAGTTTCACTGCTGAATATTTGTGCAAGCCGAACAGGTGCCTCAGGACAGGGTGTGTGCTCAAGACACACACACACCTACTTTCTTAAGCCGGAGCACAAACTCGTCCCACAGAACACACCTTCCAATGCACCTCTCAGAGTCATGTCAATCACAGTGAGGAGAATTCAAGCCTGCGATGAGGTAAGACTGTTAGCGTTGTGTATTGATAGAACTGCAGTGCGTCCCAAAGGGATAGTGAAGTATCAGAAAAGCACGGTGCTAACGCCGTCACCGATGCTCTAAATGAAGAAGAAAAGCCACAGTCAGCGTCCAGCACTAGGAGTGATAGTACGTGTGCCCAGGCGAGAGAGAGAGATTAGACCGGGGGGGAGGGGGGAGTGGTTCACACTGGTACCTTGGGCACTGACATCACTTCCTATCTGGTGCATCTTCATACGGGCGCCATGCGCCATTGTGGTCGCAAGGCCCAGGAGAGAGGAACCAGCCCTCATGCAGGAGTAGAGCCAGGACTCAGAGAGAGAGCCCAGCACACCTGCAGGAGAGATACAGCCGAGCCACGGCCCTGTCAGACTCTGCACACACACACACGGCAATATACAAACACACACACTTCTGCCAAAGCTTACAGACACACAAACACACACTAACAGACACACAGACACAAACAATCACACATGTACATACATATACACAAACACCCAAACATGCACAGACACACAAACATGCGCGCACACACACACACACAAAAATACACACACACACAAAAAAATACAAGAACACACAGCACATAACAATTGGTTTCCACAAGGGTACCCAGTTCATGTATCCCTGAAAACAGCAGCTCTCCTCCAGCCAAAACTGTGAAAGCATAGAATCCACTGAGTGAAACCATAGGATATGAAAGGACAGTGTCTCAGTCCATTTCATGCGTGCACACACATGGCACGAGTACACAAACACATACAGAAACACACAAAGAGGTTCCCTCTGAGGTAGAAAGAGAAGACTTGCGGTGAGTCAGCCGGACAATGGCTCCAGCCGTGCGATCCCCCACAGTAAGCCCAAAGCAGCCCCCCCCCCCCCACACAGAGAGACGGTGTCAGTTTGAGCCGCTAGCAAATCCCCTGTCACCAGAGATTAGGCGCATAAGCGTGTGCACGCAAGGTTACGCCGAGCAGGTCACTGTGAGTCGCAAGTGACAGCCAGAGAGCGAGACACCTCTACAAGACATCCATAGCACAGAGGGCCAGTTTCCATAGATTCGAGTCTGTGACTCACTTCTGAGCACAAAACTAGTGGAAAACTCAATAAAGCCCAGGACTGAACTTTATCTACAAAACTGGCTCCGGTGTTAGAAGAGCCCTAATGATAAGTGACAGGCAAAATAGGCACCAACGAGGACACCCTAAGTGAATATGTGCGAGTTCAGCCATAGTACGTTGGACCCATCTCATGCAGTTATAGCAAAGCTTTGCGAAAACTATTAGGCCACAGGGCAGGATGGTGAAAGGCCGGGGGAGATTAGTTGGGGCCCCTCCCACACAGATACCTCTGCCTTCCTTCAGTTTCGGTGGAATACTCTGTGCCAGCAGGGTCGCTATGGAAACCACATAGGCAAGTGCTCGACTACTGTAGTGCTGGAGGTGGTTCGACGCCGATGCCAGGAGACCTATCGACAGACCAATGACATCCCCCGACGAGTAAACCAGAGTACGGAGGGTCAAAAAAAATTCACCTCAACCCCCACCACAAACACACAAATACCTGGTGGTACATCGATAAGAGAAGAGGAAGTCATTATGTTAAAGAAACCTGTTAAAATAATGGATTCCAAACAGTCTACCGACCGTTATCATCTCCTAGCCACAAGGCTACCTGACTCAAGCATGCAGAGTTTGGGGCGGTCCACATCAAGAACGATAACTATACGATCATCCTCGTTGACATAGGATATCCTCTCCACTGACTTTAAGCGAGAGCTGTCATTTCTGCTGAGTCCGGCCATCATTCAAATGTTGATCAAAATATAGTGAAGACATATGGAAGAATTCACTGTTAAGTTTGAATGGATTCTGATTGGCTGTCAGCATTTTTCTTGTTTCCCCCGCCTAACAATGAAAGCAACCTCAAACTATATCGTTCAGGATGCCACTGTCGTTTTAGTCTTGGAGTGGACTCCATTCACATGGCTTCGGACGATCTTGCAACCATTTATTTATTGTTATAGTTATCGTTCAATGTGGACGGCCCTTCAGTCATACTGAAAAGCATAATCATGCTGGCTTTAAAAATGTGGCATTTTTCTACTTACTGATCCACAAAGAGAATATTTTAGGGCACTAATGATTGCATAAACACAGGACACCAAAGCTACTCCCTGAAAGATTCAGCCCCTAGGCTACATTCCATAACGTCAAGGGACTGAAACAACTACAGCTTCTTAAAGGGCATCTAAAGTCGATTCCCATTGTTTTTGTTTATCCGCCAATCAGCGACCCACATCTGCGCAATAGAACCGAAATAAAAGGATCATCTATGCAGGTACGCAAAACATTGGTTTATGAATGAAATTGGTCATGTGGCAATGCAAGATTTCAACAAAAAAGCGAGTGATTTGTTTGTAAACATTGATGGATTTGTTTGAAAACATTGGACGTTCAACCTCCCGTCTGAGAATCGACTTTAGATGCCCTTTAATAGAAGCCGTGGAATGGAGGATCTACAATAACAACATTGTAAAGGCTGTGTGTAGGAAGGAAGCATTTCTCCTGTGATCTGGAAAAACCTAGTACGTACGTCACTTTTGGTGGAAACTGAATTTGACCCTCACTTGCTGTAATCTAGAGCTGTGAAAATCTTGAAACAATTGCTATTTGTGTTATTTGAACTGTCAAAATCAAGTTTCTATTATTTTTTTCTTTTTTTTTTAGGAAAAGTCCAAAATCTAAAAAGGTTTTTGTTCAATTATGTGACCCTTGCCACTGATAAATTCACTAGGTTTTTCCAGATCACTGGAGATTTCATCTCCCCTCCCCCTCCTTCCTCAACCCATCTTCTCCCACTAACCCCTTCCATTGTTATCATTTCAATTTCCCTCCAAAAGCCCCTGAAGGTCATTTATTGGGTCTCCCCTCTATTTGTTAGTCCAATCAATATAAACTCAACTCCAAACAACAGCCCACTTTGTTCTGGTATAAATTTCTAGGTGCCCCACTCTAGGGGTTTCTTTTCTGGTACCAGGAGGACCACAGACATCAGCAGTTTTCTGTCTGCAACGGTCTCACCATTATTTCCTCATAATTTGACCACCAAAATAAATTTAATCCAACGCCATAGCTTTCATCATTCGGTTCCATGACAGCTAGTTGCATTGACGCAGTTTAAGCTCAGTCATGGACTATGAGGAGACTCCAATCAAGACTGAATTTAGTCTTGAACTAAGCTCAAAAGGTCCCCCATTATGTCACAGCCAATTAGTTATTACAAGCCATTTCAAAATCTTTCCCCGTCTTGACATCACATGGGGAAGTAACCAACAAGAGGCAAGAAGAACTGATCACCTTCAGCCAAGCAGTTAATCAGATATCATCATTCTGGGTGGTCACTCCCCCTTGTGATGTCAGGAAGGGGAGATTTTGAACTGGCTCATAATAGTTCATTAGCTGGTGGCAGAATAGGGGACCTTTAATGTGTGAAACAGAACCCGGCTGTAACAGAACAGGGGTTTAGACTGGACGGGAGGAGAAGGGACCGTCTCACCTGTCTTGTGCCGGCGGCTCTTGTCGAGGGAGTAGATGGTGGAGGAGACTGGGGAGGACGCGGAGGCGGAGTCTCTATAGGAGGCGGAGCGAGAGGCTGCGGCCGAGACGGGGGAGGGAGAGGAGGCGTGTTTGGAGGAGGAGTATGCGGTGAGGGCGTCCCTCCTCTCCGAGTGCATGCTGCAGTCACCGCACATGTAGCCATTCAGCACGGAGGTCTGCGTCTGTGCCGTGTGCGTGTCCCCATTAACCGCCATCGTACTGCGTTCCGCCAGTATACTGCGGTCCGCTATCGCACTGCGTTCCGCCAGTACACTGCGGTCCGCTATCGCACTGCGTTCCAGCCTCATGCTGCAATCTGAGTGACACAAATACACAAGTACAAAAGTGCATTAACATAGACAAACACAAAAAACAAGCACAGGCTGACTGAAATCTGCACAGAGAAGATTACAGTCATCTTCCACAACAGTAACAATAATTGTCATTTATATAGCTCATTTTAAATACACAGTCCCACAGAAAGATGAATACATCTTGATAACATAACGTGGTCAGTCAGACCTGCATGTGCAATCTTGATTTATACGTTATCTGACCATTGTTATTTCAATTCAGCAAAGGGAAATTCATTTCAAGTGCAAAAGCAATTATCCATTTGCCTTTGCTGAATTTAAATAGTGACGAAATACAGCTTGTGTCAAATGGTCAGAATTTATTGATAAAATGAGTACGGTAATATATGCTAGAGGAATTTAAGCAGAACTAATAAGAAATAAGAGCCTTAGTAAAAACCCAGTGACTGTGAGCCAATTAGACTGGATTAGCAGATATTACATTCAGAAAAATTTTAAAAGCTCCAACTGTTTCTCACCTCTGTGGTCAGTTTCCTCATCCAAACCTGTATTTTCAAAAGACATAGAAGTAACAGGGGACATTTGTAAGGATCAGTGTTACAAAGTTCACCGTAGTGATTGATCATTCCTATGGCAGTACCATCCAAACACAACTTAATGCCCAGATCACTCAAACTGATTTGACACATTTGAATAAGGGGTTTACCAGCACCTATGTCACACAGAGAAATAGCTCAGTCACTAATTTAGCCAATTACAAAAGAATTAACAAAAAACTGAAACACATCCAAGGTATTCAGTACAGAAGGATAAAAGGGGCCAGTTAGTGGTCAATGAGAGGTGGGAGGGGCCTATATGTTAAAGGGGAGGAGCTTATGTATAGCAGTGGTGGTATGTGGGATATGCCTGAAAGAGGAGGTAGCCATACATAGCAGAGGTGGAGGGGTAGGAGGGGCTTGTAATTTTAAGGGGGAGAGGCCTGTTTGTAGCAGTTGTGAAAGGGAGATGTCAGAAATTTGAAGGTGAGTCTGTATGTTGCATGGGTGGAGGGGTGGGACGTGGGAGGGGCCTATTTTAAGGAGAGGAGCGTGTTCGTAGCAGAAGTGTAGGGGAGGTGTTTGCCATTTGAAGGGGAGGAGCCAGCATTTTGAATAACTGAATGGGTGGGAGGTGCCTGTAATTTCAAGGGGAGGGGCCAGCAGATTGCAGAAGCACCAAGTTGAAGAGGCCAGAAAGTAGAAAAGGAGGCGCCAGTGCATAGCTGAAGTCAAAAGAAGGGAGGGGCCTTCAACTGGAAGGGGAGGGGCCCGTTGATAACTCAGGTATAAGGGTGGGAGGTGGCCTTTTTCCTGAAGAGGGGCGTGTAAGATGCAAAGTTGGAGAGACATTGGGGTTCTGAAAGTTGGGGGCCCGGTCTGAAAGGCTGCTGTGATACAAACCCCAGAAGCTGTCGACAAGTGTGCGCTCCTGAATGCACGACTCATCCAGCATGGAGGATAGAAGCGAGGAGTCGCTGGCAGCACAGCTGTGCAGACTGGTGTGGGCCAGCCGGGCGGAGCCAGACTCGGACTTGCGTGGCGTGTGCAGCAGTGACTGAGAGCCCGACACAGACTGGTGCTGCCTCCTGTGCTTCAGAGTCCTGTAGAGAACACCACCAGCACAGCACTCAGACTCTACAATCCAAACAGTATTACCAGAGACGTTACTATCCAAACATTATTACCTCAGCGATGTTCGTATCCAAACAGTATTATCTCAGAAACATGAGTATCCAAAGGATATTACCTCAGAAGCGTTACCATTCCAACAATATTACCACAGAGACGTTACAATCCAAACATTATTACCTCAGAGATTACCTCAGAGACGTTACCATTCAAAGAGTATTACCGAAAAACTACACCATTCAACCCCACCTCCTTATTTGCTTAGCTCTGGTAAAGGCTGATTTTTTTTCCTTATCGGAATTTTAATGCATCTCCTTATCGGAATTTTAATGAATTTTAAAATTAAAAATGTTTTTATTTTAATTTTTAAGTTCATCACTGGTGGAAACTGCAAATTTAGTGTAATATTAAGTTAATCATGGCCATTAATCACATCTGTTCTTTCCAAAAATGAATCTGTAACTTTAGAGCTTGATTCATAGCACACTTCAGTTATTTTTTCTTTTTAAACATCCATTTTGCTAGTGCAAACTTCGAGACATTTGTTCGTGAGCTGCTATATCTGGCCATTGATAGTGGGAAGAAACCTACCCACGTTAGGATCTCAGCTAACTTCACTCTCCATAATATCGCATTACACACGGTATGTTAGAAAATAAAGAGAGAAGCAAACATAAAAACTTGAAAAATTGAAAGGCATTATATTCTCAGTTATACTGCAAGAGATAAAACCAAGATTGCGGTCAGCTGAGCAATCTCTCTGGTAACAGATGAGCATCCACTATGCATTCTGGGCAATAACAGTGTCTTCTATAGTCACGTCAGACAAACAGCATAACCCTGCCCCGGTTTTCAGCACGCTTGTAACGGCTTATGCACGTTGTGTTGAACATCGCTCCGAACAAAAGTGTCCGCACACGTCAATCGTTGCTCATATTACAAAACAGCAACATTTAAACTAGTCCATCATTTTAGAGGATGTAAATTGCATTAAACCATAAATGGACTTGCCACACAGCAAAGCATATCTGCAGCGCACTCGAACCATTGTTTTATAAACCGCCTCCTGATTTGCCCTTCACAGGTCAGCACAGGGGTGGGCGAAGCACAGCTCTGTGTGAACACAAGACTTTATGCGAGACCCAACTCCCCCACCCCCCACCAATCACCCGCCCCCTGCTTCTGAGCTCGCCAGCTCGCGCTGAACACAACGGAGGAAGACAGGATTGAGAGAATCTCTTCAGGAAAAGCTCTCTAGCTCCAGCAAACCGAACGCCATCCTATTTGATTGTTCCAGCTTAATTTTCACGGCAAAGGCCTTCGCAAATTCCATCTCTCATTCAGTGCCACACCGTTTTTGCTTGGCATTAAACAGAAATAGGCTCATTACAATAAACAGCCTCCCGAAGCAAATTTCCTCTAAGCGTTCTGTGTATTTTCTAGTAAAGTGAGCATCACCACACAGCTATTTCACTGAATACAGCTGGGCAGAGCATGCTTTGATCAATACAACTCAATCTCCCATAATCCTCTGTGAGCTGGAGTCTCATGCTGATTACAGTCCTTAACAGCGGAGTACAGATTTAGCCTCTCACCTGAGAGGGATATGCTGTAAATGAAGAGAGGATATAAATGAATCGGACACAGAGAGAAAGTGCCAGGCGAACACTCCATGTCTACACAGAACACCTCCGCGTTTTAGTGCCGAATTTTCATGTCTTTCGTATGTTCCTTTCTGTACTTCGGCAGCGTACCTGGCAATGCTAGAGAAGCAGGGTGAATCTGAGGGAGTTAGAGAATTAAAGACTGGGAGATATTCTGAGCTAGAAAGAGCCAGGGCATCATCCAAGTTTGTTTTAAGTTGAGTATGTTTGACTTGAACTTCTCTAAATGGCAACAAGTCTAACATTGTAATATCGATACCGCAATTCAAATTTGAGTAAGAGAAAGAGTGCAAGAGAGAGCAAAGGATCAAAAGAAAAGAAAGAAATGGAGAGCAAAATGGAGAGAGAACAGAGAAAAGCAGATGGACAGAAAATAGAAACAGAGAGAAAGAAAGATGGAGAGGGAGAGAAGGATGGAGAGCCTGACAAACAAAGAAACAGAAATGAGACCAGCTCTCGCCCGGCATTACTGATTTTATCCCTCACCTGGACTCCCGCCGGCTGGACGACCCAGACGTGTAGCTGACGCTGCTGTGGTTGAGGGAGGAGTCAAGCAGGCTGTCGTCACCATAGTGACAGCTAGAGGTGTGCAGCCGTAGGCTCCGGCGAGACATTCTGGGCGGGTCTATGGTCGCCTCGGTGACCCGCTTCTCCGTCTGCTGCTGGAGGGCTGAGGTGGTGTAGCTGGAGCTGGGGGGGGGGTTTGGGAAAATGGGTCAGAGACGGCCTAGGACAGGTGCCAAGGGAATGAACCGGAAAGTGTACAGTACAGGGTATAGAACAGACTGCACTACAAGACCAGCTAAGGCCACTACTGCAGAGCGAGAGAGAGCGCGAGAGAGAGAGAGAGAGACCTCAGCTACAGCCAGCACACCAAACACCCAACGATTACCTAAGGCTCGAGTCCCTAAGTACATTTTAGCAGTTTAAGGGAAAACATCTGTTAAATATACCCAGAAGGTTCGAGGTAGTTGTGTTCCAGCTACCTTATGTGGCCACAACAGTGCAGTTTTCCATGGTTCAGACTAGGCCTCTCTGTAACACTGAGGCAAAATCTTGGCACTATGACATATAATGATTTTCAAGTAGATGCTGCAAACAGGTTGGAGAGAGCCCTTTCCTCGTTCAGCATTACAATATCCTGCACAGGATATTGCAGCAGCAAAGTGAGGTCCAACTCTGTATTAAAACCCTTGACTTTAGAGAGCAATGCTGAACGCGCAGGTGTCCAGACTACAGGTGTTTCCGAATTCTCCAAAACCGGCAGCCTTTATCTTTACCTCACCACTTTTCTTTGACAGCAACAGAAAATGTCACACAGATCAAAGGAAAGGCATAGATAGATTTCAATGTAAACTTAGGACATGTCCTACAACGTCTTTTCCTTCAATACATCATAAGCTCAACAGCGCTTGATGACGGCAACAGGAAATCAAGGCAAATGACGTATCCAATAGCGACAGCAGCGAAGAATTGTGTTCCATAATGTATGGTTCAAATCAAAACACACAACCAGTCTTCTGCCTGCAATATTTTGCCCCAGGCACAGCCACACACAAAGCCCTGCCAATATTGATGCTACCGGTGGTGGCCTCTCGAGACGTGTTGCCGATACACACGCAGGAACGAGGACAGCAAAAGCAGCGCCGACCCCAGGCACACACAGTCCTGAGGCTATATTTAGCACACTGGCACAGAGCAGGAAATCATCAGTCATACAGCCCCAGAGAGGGAAGGACAGGACCTGCTGTAGAGCGCTGACCTGGAAGAGGCCTTCAACAGGGACAACGACCAGAGACAGGGGGAGGGAGGGAGGGAGAGAGAGAGAGAGAGAGAGAGAGAGGGTGAGAAGGAGGGAGAGAGACAGTAACAGACCGAGGGCGAGCGACAGAGACAAAGAGGGGGAAAGAGTAAAGGAAGGAGGGAGACAGAGAGAGAGAAGAAGAGGAGAATCAATGTACTAATGCAGTGACCCACACAACTCTGAGCCCCAGGTATACAGGTAGAAATTGACACAGTGAGTTAGGCCAGACAGGAGAGCGTTCGTTCTGTGACTCTTATTGCGGAGAATAAGTAACAGTTTCACACACGGAGCAGACTGCCACACTGCTTGTCCATATGCTGCAGTTGGGTGAAGACCAGACCCAGAGTAGTTGAACCGTAAAGTAGAAAATAACCCAGCCATGCAAATTCAAACCATAACACTGACTGCTGCTACCATAACTCCTGAAACCATTCCAGGATTCCACTCCTGAGGGCGGTGCCAATGAGCCCCGCCCCCTCCTTTTTCACAGCACCTCAGGACACAGCCCACTCCCCCAGCCACACCCACACAGAAATATTCCACCAGAGAACAAGTCCCATTCACTTCAGTGCAATCATCTGAAATCTGACCCTGTTGCACACAAACATAGGCAGGTTAATGTCCCTGAAGTACAAACCGTTCTCACGATGGAGGTCAACTGTAGCACACGTACGTAAAAAAAGGAAATAAAGGGTTTTTTTTTTTACGCACAGGATGGTCCAGCCCCAGCTCATTGGGAATCCCCTCTCATCGTCACTCATCCCAGGGTTAATCCCCAGCACCACAGAAGGGTTAGATCCAGAAGCTCAGCCCCACAGCGCTAACCTGACTCTGCTAACGCCGACGTGCTCAGTCCCTACGGGGGAGTAATCGTCCCTCCCGCTCTCTCTCTCTCTCTCCGAAACAAAAACACTCGCGCACACCAATCACGTACGCAAACAAGAACAAAGTGCACTTTCTCGAAGTGCTTGTGTGAATGAAGTAACCTGTACAGGTCGAGACAAATCCAAACCAAGTGGAGAGACAGAGAGGGAAGGAGGTGGGGGGAGATAAAGACAGCATTTCTATGGTAATAAGGCAAAAAGACAGGGTGACAGCGAGACAGGTGAACAAGGTAAGAGAAAGAGAGACAGGCAAGATGACAAACAGACAGGGTGAGTGACAGACCTGTCCTCAGATGACCCACAGGGACTGAAGAGTGACCCTACAGCTGGCTACCTGGACCCCTCTGTCCAGCTCAAATGCCCGCCTCTCGCTCTCAGCGGCTTAAACCAACAGGATTACCCCATCCTTCTAGAGCCAATTACATTCTGTCCCAGCATTCCACCGACCCAGCGCACAGTTAGCTGCCAAGACAGTCCCGCTAATCTTCACTTCTAGTCACCACACAGAGGGTGTACTAATCCAGTTCGAGTTTTAGACCAGCATCCAGAACCACACTGGAGATAAACACTGATCCACATTCCCTCTCACGCACCGGGGGATCACAGTTGGAGAATGAGCAGCAGGGATATTGTAGCAGCCGAACTGGCAGAGATTAGGAGCTGCAGAAGAGGATGGGCTCAGACAGGAAATGGAGATTGCCACTATTCCCGGAACAAGAGGCCTCGAGCTCATTTGCCTGCTTGAAACGTAAATCTAGTGATATATTTAAATCGCACACGCACTTCAACTTTTATCATTTACCTTCAAATTGCTTGTCAACCTTCTGTATAGCTAGCACTGGGCAATAATCAGCAACAATATGTCAAGGAGGTAGCGGTGCAACGATACGCCAGTACAATATCGTATCCCGATACAAAGCCTCCGATAAGATACATCGATTCGGAGGATGTGTATCGTGATACACAAGGCTTTTTAAAATAGTCCACATAGTTTCTTAAAACCCAGAAATTGCAACATTTTCTGTTGCTATAAATGAAAATGTAGTGACCCGTCTCATAGTCCACGTGGTTGCATTGTTCCAAGTGCAATTTGTTGAAGTGTTGTTTCAACTTGTTTGAGGTCAAGTTTCCAGACTTCAAGTTGACTACTAATGATAAGCAGTTTGCAATATGACTGTTTCTTCTTGTGAATAGTAGTGGAGACCTATTCATCTATTATCAATTTTCTAAGTTGAAGACATTGACCTGAATAGTAAACACACAGTGGTACCTAAAGGTAAACTAACGGTATTCTTTTGTTTTAATAAACTTCAAAAGCTTTGTCTGGGGAAATCTTTCAGTATTGCCGTTTACCTATAAGTAGAAAGAAAATCAGCATTAAAAGAAGTTGTAGTGTACCGCGATATGATGCGTATCGCGACCCCTGTATCAGGATATGTACCGTATCGTGACCCTACCGTATCGTGACCCCACCATATCGTTACACCTCTACAAGGAGGGTATTGACATTCGTGGATAGTTCTACAGTGAAGTAGCTACCCTTAAAGGAGGACTATACTGACCTACACGTTTTGACTTAATCTTGTAGCAATTAACTCCAACATAATATCCACGGTCGATTTTTTGTCCATACATACCCCCTCTTCTTTTAAATGGCCATTAATTAGCCGGAACTGCTGTTTCCAGGAGGCCGCCATTAACGCCACAAGTGGCATGAGAAGTTGCGAGATCATAACGTCACTGCGGCTGCCACATGCATTCATGGGCATGATGCATGCGATGTCAAAATGTCTGAATACATGGATATCTAAATTAGACTACCAACCAATTTAAAATTATTCATTAAGCAAATAAACTGTTTGATTGCAAATTGAGCAAAGTAAATGGGAAGGGGTGAAAGCAATTGTCGAGTAGAGGAGGATGATTTTGAAGACCTTAACTTTGCTTCGTTCAGCACGCAATTTGCCTGAATGTGTTTGCTTGATTATTACATTTGGCCATTGTGTGCGAATCTTGTTCAATTATTAAATAAAAAATGTTTAAAATTTGCGGCACAGATTTGCCTGAACGTGCTTGCCCAGTCTTGATTGCATTTGTCCATTGCTTGCAATGCTTCTAATTTCTCTCTCACATTCACGTTTGATGCGCTTCACACAATGTATTCTACTTCGCGTATGTTTTTAGACGCTTAAAAACCAGGGCCATCTTAACATGATTTTATTTTTAATGAATCTTTTTTAATAATACGTGAAAGTTTTCCGACAAGAGGTGGAATTCAGAGGTCTGCTATTTATTCAGATTACTGATATTATTTCAATCTAGCACGGAAGCCTGGTTCGGTTTGTCTGCTTCTCATTATCTCTTCTAAATCATTATTGGCTTGATTTTGGTTTTGATTGGTCAGTTGGCCGAATAAATGGCTTGATTACAAGTTAGGCAAAGTACACGGGAATTGATTTAAGGTGAGCCAATTATGCCAAGGTGATGGCAGCCTTCCAGCCTCGCTGGTAATTAGCAGACTTCAAATCGCACTTTTCTTTCCGGAAGCATTTCAAATGGCCTCTGATGTTAGTTCACCTCTAAATTAAAGTTGTGTCGGACAGAAAAAGGTAATAATCAAGCTTGTCCGTCTGCCCCATAGAGGAAACGGGAATATCTCGGTCATTCAACAACCACAATGCAGGACCGCAGGACAATGGAAATTCATGGCGCTGACAGCCGCACTGACGTCACGATTAGGGGCGCCCCAAACGGATCGAGGGTGAATTTTCGTCTGCTGTGGTGAAAATGGCGTGGTCCACTAGTTTTGTAAAATTGCTCATAAAAATTAAAGAAATCGCAAAATAAAGAAAACAAAGTCGTGGGAGCTTATTTCATGATATATTGAAATAATAACACCCAATTTTCCCAGCCATGATATTCCTCCTTTAAACTACACTAATGCCCGCTGGCTTAAGCTCCTCTCCCTCCCGCACACCCACAAATGTTCTGCATAAACTGCAGAAATAGCTCAGCCTCCATCAAATTCCTGAAAAGCAAACTGGTGAGGATGATCTAGAGGCAGTGCATGTCATGTTCCCCAGTGTGCGCCGGCCCACACAAAGCACGTTTCACACCAACACAAGCGCTCCCACTCTTGCCGAACAAAGCCAGCTTTCTCCGCACGTGTCCAAACACACCCACTCCAAACCCACAGCGGGAGCGCCCTACTGCACCTCTGGCCTCTGCAGTCTTCAGTATCCATACGCAATTAAAAAATAAACTAGAACATCAAGTGAACCTGAAGCTCAACTGGTCTGCCACCCTGCAGGGGCGATTTCAGAGTGAGGAAAAAGGCAGGAATGAAATACTTCTGTACTTAATGTCCTGAAGATTTTGTGAGTTAAGTTTCAAATTTGATCAATGTTCGTGCTGGCTAGACGTTGCAGGTCGTTCAAATGGGTGTCTTTTCGGAAATCGTGAAAACCCAGCGTCTGTATGTTGCGACATGTTGTATACTGCTTGCATACCAAGTTTCAGTTCTTCGTCTATGTCAGAAAGGTCTAAAACAGACAACTCAGTTTTTCTAATATGAACACCCTGCCATGCCCAGACATTTTGAGGGTTCCTGTAGCAGCCAAGGGAATGGGGGGGGTTCTTTGTCCTTGCAGTGAGAACAGAAGGCCAACACCAGGCACACCGACAGGTCATGACAAACCACCCAACTTACTCATCACTTGCGAGGCCAAACCTCCAGAAAACATGGCAAACATGAAAGCAAATTCTAGTGAATCATTCACCGAAACAGCTTCTCCCTCAAGACAAATTAACCACAAGCTCTCTGGCTGGGGATTACCACGGGGCAGGTTTTACAAGATCATGCATTCCAACGCCCAGAAATTATGCAGCATAACCCTCGCTCCTCGCAGTGGTGTTTACTCTGCTTCAGTGGTGTAAGAGAAAGCAGTCACTCAGCTATCTCTTCGCTCGTGAGGCTATTCCCCACTGCAGTGGCTCCTAAACTCGGTCCTGGGGCCCCCCTGTGTATCCTGGCTTTTGTTCCGACCACAATTGCAACTGTAGGATTTTAATAAGCCTAATGGCTAATTTGTCCTAATTAGTTGTATTTCATGTTTCAAGCAGTTATTTACCGTCTTGAGCATTTTGACATGAATATCCATGATTGCCGTGAAGAATCAAAGACCTTTGAACAACATTGTGTCTAGCTTTCCCATCTGTAAGCAATTTCAGGTGGCAATTTTAAACCGATCAAATTAAACACAGAAATTTAGCAAACTCTGAATTAGGTGGCTCAAGACGGGCGTTTCGAGTTCTTTCAAAACGATTATCTTGAACTTAGCATAGACACGAAATAAAGCAGGTTTAACTGAATGGTTTGCTTGGCTACTAAGTTGTTACTTCTCACAACCATGTGTCCACAGTTTCACCGATTAGGAACCCATTGATTGTTTACTTTGGACTCCATTTCCTCTTTTTATGTAGTTCTTTCTAATCCATCACAATATGGATTTTTTTCTTCCTCGCGAAATACATGGATGGGATACATGTCCAAATGGGGCTTAAGAGGTTAGTCGGTTACCCAGCCGCAGGTGGGTTTGTCAAAATGGCTGCATTCGTACACATCACTCAAATGACACAGGAGTAAATGCATCCCCTTCTGACTTCAGTAACAGGCATCCTATCCTTGCACTCCCAGCGGATGTACTAAAGGAACAGAGACATATTGTTCTGGCCCAGGTCAAGTGAGAGGAAGCCCGTCATGGCTACAAGACTAGGCAGCCGAGCTGTGCAACCCTTTAAAAGCAAACTCACAGCCCTGCCACATACAAACATGTCTGACACAGGGAACAAACACAGACAAGGCTAACTCAGCTCAAACAGGTTCTCTGGTGAAGACTCAATGACAAGCAACCTGCACACTCACATACATCCACTACTAAGCACACCTGACCAATTTTACAACTGCAAAAACCCCCAAAGGCAGATATTTTTTGCATACCTGGAATAACCTGCTGCAGCTAGCTCCAATAGGACAACACTGGTTGGTCCATGCAAACACAATTTATCTTTCATCTGAACTCGAAGACATTATCGCATCGACCCATTTTGTTACCAATCCCATCCCCACAGGTTAGAACACAGTGATAAATATGGAAACAACACTTTATAGCCAGACGAAATAAATCTACATAGCAGACTACTGCCACTAGGAAACTCAGAGCTGCTCCCCATTACATATTAAATATGTGATGTGGTCAAAAAAAACCACCTTTAAATTAAGATTTTATGTGACTGCAGGTGAGCACCCTGGACGCACGCCAGTAATCCAAGGGTTTAAACTAAAGCCATGAAAAGATAGCATTTCATAGAAAATGCAAGCATTGCCCAGGAAAAAAATAAAAGTAGTTCAACGGTTTCGATTTGATTCAAACAGAATCAAACAGTTTGAACGGTCTGATCTAACAGATGGGAACCATAATTACACCTTTATTACTGACTAATGTTTAAACTGAAGTTCCTGAAAACAGCCACTAGCAATAAAGAGTCATTAATTAGATGTTCCTGTAATGTTTTGCGCAGTTTTTGGCACGGAGTGCCCGGAGACAGCAGGTTTGCTCACCTGTGTGAATAGGTGTAACCCGTGTTCCTCAGAGCACACTGGGTGGGTGTGCTGGTGCGGGCGTACTCCATGGCCTCTCTTCAGTCAGACTGCAAGAGTCAGCGTTAGGAGGAGGCGTTTAATGCACAACTGTGCACCTGCCCTTTCAGACGAAGCAACACACCTGTGCATGCATAATATGCAAGCACACACAATGCAGCCATGTGCATGCGCAAACACAGAAACAAACACACACACACACACACACACACACACACCCTTGTACTTCTATCCTTGTGAGGACATTATATTGACTTCCATTCATTCTTTGTGCGTCTCAACAGCCTGTCCCTAACCTTAACAATAAGCAACGCATGCCTAACCGAAGCCCTTACCCAAACCTGAACCCATCTCTAATTCTGACCTCATCCCAACCTTGACTAATAAGTCACAATTTGCCTTCGTAATTGCGCAGACAGGCCAAAATGTCCTCAATTACCAATAATGCCCCCCCAGGGAAAAAAAAATTTTGTAGTCCTCACAGTGTAGCAAGTACAAGAACGAACCCAAACACACACAAATCCACACCCCCCCCCAGAGAGACAAACACACGGAGTTCATCCTGCCACAACAAATGCTCCTCCTTAACTTCCACACCCTCTAGTGGGTAGTGACACCATCAAGCGCAGCCAGTCTACAGGCAGCCACTGCACAGTAGACACACCCTACAGCAAAGGACCATTAAAACCATCAACTAAAAATATATTCCAACACTCACATCGACTAGAGAGTGAGTGATAATCATACCGTCTTTAAATACACCATAGACAGCCATGCCAGGAGACATGAACTAAACAACGTGACAGACGCCACTTCAGGGCACATAAGAGTCTCTTAATTCTAATACGGGCCGTTTGTGCCTGCAGCCGTTTAATGGCGAGTGTTTGGGCAACACTCAGTGAGACTTTTGAGTGCGTGTTCATGAAAGTGTTTGGAATAGCGCCCAGACACACCTGCAGGGCTATGGGAAAGCCAGTATTACCGTATAGAGAGAGCCAATGCGGGCGAAACCTCAGAGAACAGGGGTGCACAAATCCGACACTAGTCTGGGGCTGCTGGTGTATCATCAAACCAGTCACCATCGTTTTCATTTATGGACAACACGACACACTATTCTGGATCACTCAAGTCAAGATAAGATTGAGCGAAATAAATGATTAACCACAAGCTGGCATAAAATCCTGACTGTTGCGGACCCAACGGTAAGGGGCCGAATATGGGTTGACGTTGCCTCAAACAGAAAAGAAATTGACGGAAAATAAACACTTGATTTTCATTTCTGCGTGTTTATGTTAGTGTGTTACAGTGGAATGGCATGCACAGAATCTAGCTCCCGCCCCGCGTAGAAATAAAACAAAGGACAGTGACTCACAGGTTTTGGCCGATTTTCAATATTGAGCCGCAAAGGTTGTCTTCGGCTCGTTTGAACACCCGCCCTTCCGCAATGAATCATCCGCATCAACATTCCGTTTACATTTTTGAAAGTTGCAGTTACAATTCTCACCCTAAAGCAGCAACACAAGCATTCTCAGCCCAATGGACAGGGGCTTTTTCTGCCTACATTTGCTACATTTTAATTACAAATAGTAGGCAACTTCAAGATGACAGAACTGGTCAGCTGTCCAGCACAAGCAGACTTTTGGAAAGAGAGTGCTGCTAGAGTGTCCTTAATGCACAAGACGTCATCGTGTTTGTCTTGTACTCGCTCCAAAGTTTATTTTGTCCAATTTTGAGTACTTTTGCCACATATAAAAAGTGGATATCCATCAAAAAAATGAACTTCTGCTTGTTCTAACCCATTTTCTCATCAATACTCAAGAAAGCAAATTTGTGTGATCGGTATTTTTTTCATAATCACACTCAAAAAGAACGCAAAAGTTCCAAGCTTTATTATGAGGCATCATGAAGACATGTTGGAAGTTGATTAATTATTTGTTTTTGTGCGGCAGCGTTTTTACTTGGCCATTATGTCCTAATGTAGGCCAGTTGTGAAAAAGTTAGTAATTGTCAAGTTCCCAGTAAGCCCAGTGAACTGCCGCGAAATCGAAACCACCAAGAGCAACTAATTGAGACAGAGTGAACGGTCACACTAGCGCAGACACTCTCGCACAAGCATTCACGCACAACCACAAGCAAACGCAGCCCTTGCGGACTCGAGACAGCCGGCATGCATCCATTAAGCCTTCTCAGATGCTTTATTATCGATTGATTGAAAGTTTAATGCCCAGTGTTAGCTTGATTTTCCATAAACCAATAATCAATATGGCATGCAATAAATAAATAAATAAATAAATAAAGCGATCTAATTTAGCGAGCCCATTCCAATAATGTATGAAAATTAAACAGCTTACCCACGCTCCACGCTCCAGTGTTCTCAGAATGCAAGTACTAAAAGCGACATGAAAACCGGTCACAGATCGTACGAGACACTCCAGAATTCAAAAAGGAATGTAGTTTTTCTATGTACATGTATGTATAGTCTACATTCTACTGTGTTCAAAACAACGAGACCAGCGTTCAGTCACTTACTCTTTAACTTTGTAAATAGGCTCTATTCCAACTATGAAAATAAGGAGAATGAACTCGACAGCATTTAATAAACGAGTGCGCATGGAGTTACTCTAGTTGAACCCAAGCTATCGGATCTCTTCGGTATCTGAATATTCCATTACGGAGTCTTTATATTACATTAATAGACCACAGGTTGAATGGTCAGACTGCACTCATTTGCTGACAATAAGCATAAACCGATTCCACTTGCCCATTCCGTAACACTGCGGATCCAGTCTTACTTGCACAGCCGAGGCTACTGTTTAACGCGCACCATTCCCATGATTTCGGAGCAAAGGATGATGCGCCAACGTCATAAACCCTCCTAACGCGTTACTAACTGAATCCAGCAGTGGCGGTGCGTCCGCGCACCTAACTGCATCCGTACACTGCGTTCCCCGGAAAGTAAACTGGGGGTAAGGGTTCATAAGAAAAGACCGCAACTTCCCAGTGCGCTACTCTAGGGCGCAACTGTCGAAATTCCAAAATGGCTTCTCAGGTCTAACAAAAGTTTGAAGATCGCTAGACTTGTCCCACCCACTCCGAATCCCTGTCCATCAAAGTGACAAATGAAATGCGTCTCAAACGAAGAAATATTAAATTTTATGGAATAAATATTGCTAAAACGCTTCGCTCCCTTCTAAGGCGTAAGGATGCATGTACGAAAGATGCCGAATGGTAGAGGAGGACACTCCAGTTGTCAGACAGAAGTTCAGTGATGTTCCACTCAAGAGGTCAGCCGGTAGATTTCTCAAGCAGTAGTACTGATTGGAACGAAATACTGGATCGGACTTCAACTTCCTGAACCTGTACCGCTCAACAGAAGGATGTCAAAAACAATCACCCTCAAGTATAACCAATGCTATTACCTCAGAATGACTAAAAAGGCAGAACGCCACTGCGATACGAGAAATCACTCACCTGAAACATAAAACCACAAGTCACGCATTCTAAATACTGCAGTCAGCCTCATCTGCCGCGAGATACAACACCATCAAAATAAAGTGTAAGCAACCTTACAGAAATAATTCCGATTTTGAGTGCTAGATTGCTGTCAGATACTCGGGGGTAGTGGATGCTTTTTTTGGTTTTGAAAGTTGAACAGGAACTGAAACTTACACAATCAATAAGGCTTTGGGCAAATCGTTCGGCATAAAATGCAAACTATTGTCAACATTTTATTAAGAACAATGATTTTTATTCTGCCATCTTGGATGAAATTCAAAGTTTTCACAAAGGGATACATGGTGAAGATCAATGAGGAATGCATGCCGATACAGCCTTTAAAGAGAGCCGGCATATTTTTTTAAGTTACTTAGAAAAGACATGGAAGGGACATAAAAATGCCACTCTCTGGTCACTGTCAAATAACCCATCTCTCCCCGTCCGCGCTCAACCTTGTGCCCTTTCCTGCTGGGTATTTCCAAGAAAGGTCCAAAAAAAAAAAAAAAAAAAAAAAAAAAAAAACCCGGAAATTGCTCCCCACCAGAAACGGATAACAAGTTAACAAGTCCATTCAGGCGACGTTTTGTCATTACATAAGTAAAAAAAAAAAAAACTTGTATCTAGAGAGGAGAGAACGCACAACCTAAATTACAGCTCCCACCAATGTTATTCTGTGACTTTGCACCTTCAATTTCTCTATTCAGACACCAATTAATAATTAGCTACAGCCACCTTTAAAATATTAATTGGTAATAATTTTCAATCGGAAATAATATTCAGTGAGGACCAAAGTAGCAGCTTATCAAAAGAGGCTTCACTCTAAAACCAAGTGTACAGACACCGACTGATCTCACATCGGAGGATACAAAATACAATCTTATAAAGTAAATAATACTGGCTAAGAAGTTTAAAACTCCGAATGAACTGCCAGCGAGGTAGCTAGGTCAAAACAGAAGAAAAGAGGTTGAAAATTAGTGATCACAAGATGCGCCATTGGCCATTATGCAACATCTTCCGCACAATGTGGTAACATTACCCAGCAAATTACACAAATCACGCAGTACGAATCACAGCATCGATTATTTATATTTAATTAACAAAAATAAAATTATTAAAAACTGGAGCAATTTCGCAATTTGTTTGCCACCTTACCCCAACTCTAAAGTTGACAGCATGGCATCAGCTCAATAGATGGAAGATACGCTTAGTTAGGGGGGCCGAAACTGTAAAACGGACCCGAAGAATTTACCGAGCCAGCCTTAAAATTTTAAAGGGTAAACGGTTTTCGGTATGCAGTGAACACATCAACAGTTAAGTTTTAGCCATCTCTTACGAAATAAACCATTTCCCTAAGCACCAATCACAACATAATTTAAAACCGATTGACTGACATTTGAACCAATGGCTCATTCAGGTGGGAGGGCTCCCGCGAAACTTCAAGTTCAAATAACGTTATGGCGAACACATTAGTCAGCTAGCTAGCTGTTTAGCTATCGATTGACGGTGGCGTAAGACGATGTAATTGCAATGGTAATAGGCCAGAAAAAAAACTTGCAGGAAAAAGACAACATTAGTGCTCCATGAATTCAGATTTACCTCGTCCCTCGAAAGACGAACTCCCTGATAATCTAGCATTGACCTTAATTGACAAACGTTATCCAGCCAGCTCGCCACCAGGAAAAATGTCCTATGAACCCGTTACAACCTATGGAGCATATAAGAGCGTTAGCTAGCTAGCCAGCTAATTATGAAGCTGGCGAAACTGGGCCGCAAGCAGTATGTGCAAATTAAGGCGAGCACAGCCAACTTACCGTCACTGTATTACTTCAGCTGCAAGCCTTTAATACCTAACCTAAACCAAGAGAGCCAGCCAGTTCAGCTACTTTGGACATTTCAGGTTGCTCGATGTGCAGTGTACTGGTTTCGACCAGGAAGCAACACACAGGCAACTGAAAAATAACTCACCTACTAGCCAGCTAGCTAATTAGCTAAATCAAAGCTGGTTTAATTCTTTGCCGAGTGTTCCCGTCGCAAAAATGAATGCAAATACAGGACGAAATGATCGGTGTTGACAAAGTTGCTGAAGACAAAAAATATCCTTGGACAACAGATAGAACAGTGACGCAGTCAAAATCAGTAGTCAATGTTGTATCTTTTTTGCAACCAGGGTAGCGATCTGAATAAACCCACTTCTGTCCACGGCCTCCACTGAAGAATTGAGCAGAAGTGTCACCGACTGTCCTTTCGAGATAATAACCAAACTGCGGCTTATCAACCAGACGCCAAACCTCCGACGCTGTTTGGTAGATGTTGTACTACGTCAGCAAACCGGAAACACATGTAACACTCATAATTTCCACGTTGTCGCGTTATTATTCAAGTGCAGTTTTTTGCCAAGATTTAAGGTCGCTTTTCTTACAGTGCTACATAGCTTAGGTGCTGTTGCTAGATGAAAACGTCTTGAAGGCTTTGTAGCGTATTCGTATGCGTGGCTACCACATTTATCATTGCAACATCACTTATGTTACAAACCGTTTGTCCCTGGGCAACACCTGCCTAGTGAAAGAACCAATATTCGAATCAGTTGATTTTCATTTCCTCAGAGCTGTTTGCTGTCATGTCTAGTCGCAGTATTCTCGAAATCGTAAGTTATTACACTTGTATGAGGATCATGCGAGAGTATTTCTTCATTGATTAGTGTCACTAACGCTCCACCTTGTGGTCATGTACATGCAACGCTTGTCGCAAAATGTTTAATACACGTGGAAACGGTTGGGCTTTTTGAGTTCGCGGATATTTTTTTTTTTTCATACTGATGTCAGTTGAGGTGTATTTTATCGCTTTTGAATGCCCAGAATGCCCTTACCAAAAACAGAATCTGCCATTCAACTGTGTCTATAATGATTGTAATTATTGTATTTCCATTATAATAATGAGAACAGAGTAAGACTAATTTAAGTACATTTTTCCACACAGTAGAACTATTTTATCCGACATACACTGATGGACTTTAAAAACTTATAAATAGAATTGTAGCCAAACTCGGATTGAAATTTGTAACCATTTAGTGACTTTACCCATAACAATTTTGACAAAATGTCAGATAACATCGACAAAAAAGAACGACAAATCAACAATGACAAGTTTAACAACAAAATCAACAACAAAGATCAACTCCAATCTCAGTACCAAGTGTGACCGCCGTGTGCCTGCAACAAAGTCATCACTTGTCTTGGCATGGACAGCACCATTCTGTTGAGCTGCTGCTGGGGAATGGCCTGCCACTCCTGGAGAAGGGCTTCTTGGAGCTCCGCCCTCGTCCTGGGCGCTGGAGTGCGTTGCCAAACCCGCCTATCCAACAGGTCTCACACATGCTCGATGCGCTTCATGTCAGGGCTGAAAGGTGGCTATTCCATGACTCGCACACCCTTCTGGGCCAGGAGCTGCTGGGTCACATGTGCTGAGTGAGGTTGTGCTTTGTCTTGCATGAACTTGACCTCAGGGTGGTCTGTGATCACGACATGCGGTCTGATGACAAGGTCACAGTAGCGGGCTGCATTAAGATTTCCATTGATTATGACTAGGTTGGACCTCCAGCCGTACCGTATGGCACCCCAGACCATCACTGAGCCTCCTCCAAAGCAATCTGTCTCAGCAATGCAGGGGCCCTTGTATCTCTCACCACGTCGTCTGTAGACCCTTTGTCTTCCATCATGTCAGTACAGACAAAATCTGGACTCATCACTGAAGACAACATTCCTCCAGAATCGGTTGGGGACTCGTCTCTGACCATATTCTTCAGCTCAGCGAAGCCTGGTAGCCCTGCACTGTGCATCAAGCTGCATTCCAACACATGCCCTGTGGGCTCTGATCCCTCGCTCTGCAAGTCGGCGACTCACTGTTCTTCTGCTGATCCTTGGTCTGTGGATTTCTAGGGTCTCCTGAGCCGTCCTGGTGCAGGTTCGAAACCAATCTCTCAGGTGGACGAGGCGGATCTGATTGTCCTGGGCTGGGGTCGTGACCCTAGGCTGACCAGGTTGGGGTCGATCATTGGTGCCTCCAGTCTCCTGGTAATGAGTCATAAGGTTAGAGATTGTGGGTTGGCTCACCCCAAAACGCTGTCAATGCGATTTTGCGATGTTCCAGCCATCCACAGTGCAATGGCTTGATTACGTTGGGGTCTGGAAAGGCGAGGCATGGCGCACGTAGTGCCTTTGAACAAATGCTCTCGGGTTCTGGCCTTAATAACATCGAGGATTGTTTTAAGGCATTTGACAGCATTGCAATTGTGATCATTGAAGCCGGACGAGGTTACATCACTAATTCCTCAAATCCTGCTCCACAGACACAAACAAGGTCATGACCTCACGCACTGTTGTGTCTCCTTACTCAAAGACAACTGCATATCAATTATGTAATCATCTAATTAAAGTTCCCCTAACCCAAACTATTTCTGTCTAGTCAGACTTACAAGTTTTTAAAGTCCATCAGTATATTTGACCGTGTTATTTTAGGTAAACTACGACTGTACTGTAGCTGTAGTACCTCTTTGTAAGAGCCACTCTCGCTGTGAAGTACCTGTTTTATTTTTGCTTACGTTTAGAATCATACGTGTGAAGCTGCAGCATTCTTGTTATTTATTATCCTTTTTTCTTCTTTTTTGTAAGTAACCGGTGCTTGGCCCCCCTGTGTATGGCGGTCATCGTACCAACCGGAATTGCGGTCGCAGGATTTTGACCAAGCTGTCAAAATTTATTTATCACCTTAAGCCACATTTTGATAGACACCTATTCATGCGATGAAGAATAAAAGTACAAAAATGGAAAATCCACTTTGTGATATATTCGAAACAACTGCATGCCGTGCATCATTAAAAGCAGAATATGAACACGAGAATGATATCCTTCTCAGATTGCACAATTATTTTTGACATACGATTATTTCAGAGGGTAAATATTCTGCCTAAATATGGAGAGTATTGAGAAATGTAAAAATTGCCTGGTGTTTGAGGTGGAAAGTCAGCGAACAAGATGTTTGAAAACTGTGGACCTGGGGTCTTATTTACAAAAATTTGAGTGGATTTCATACCTGAATAAAACGTACGCACAAAAAAATAAAAATGACATTTTGTGGAAAATAACCTAATTTATAAACCTATGGGTGAAATAAACTGCATGAAATTTTCATTAATTTGATCAGGATGGACTTGGAATTTATTGACATTGTGCATAATCTTAATAATTTCCCTTTTCTTAAAGTCTAGTTTGTTTTTATAAATCAGAAATCTCCAAAGAAAGTGACGTACGTATCTTTTTTGTGCCTACGCACCGTTTATAAATGAGGCCCCTGGAAGCTGTACTACGAGGCTGGCTTTGCCTGACTTCAGCACTTAGTAGTAAAACAAGGAACTACGAACGGCTTGCCATACAAAGTCAGCTTCGTAGTGCACCCCCCGCGCCCCCCCAGTCGGAGAAGGGTCATAAATATACAGAGAACAGTCATAGATGTATAGGGAACAGTCTTAACGACGCGCACTATCATATTAATGTGGGCGGACTTGGTTGCTAGGCAGTTGCCGCTGGAAGAGTATTGCGAGAGGCGGGAGACGGAGAACAATTTTCATACAGAGCTCCTGTCATAATTCTTATAACGTTATTTCTGGCCAAGACTACGAAGGAAGGATCGCAGAATTGACTGATATCGGCGAGTTGTCTCAGTGAAGCTGAGGTGAGTCATTCACGCTTAGCAAAGTTAGCTCGCTAGTTAGCAAATTCTGTTCACTGAAATTCTAACGTTTGTCGATTGAGGCTGATGTTTGTCTTTCAGAGGATAAACTGCCCATCTCGTGGCTTACAAGCAAGCTAGCAGTTTAGCTAAATGACTACATTTGCTCCTGACTAGCGGTCACGGACAAGCTAGCTAGCTAACAAAGTTATTTGGTTTAACGGCTCAATCGATAACTTTTTTTTTCTTCAATAATGTTAGCCTACGTTTCGAAATAATTGTCTGAGAGTTAGCTAACGTTAGCTAGTGTTAGTTTCCGAGCTAAGTTAGTTAACCTACCCAATCTGAATACAGTTTCAGGTAACTTTAGCCAACGTTGAGTACCTACCTACATATTACTATATAGCAAGGTTGCTTAGCAAAATTTAAAATTAACGTTAATTGTCGCCAACTGGCTGAAGTATTGGTGAAATGAGAGCTTAACTCCGTATGTTGACACAATTTTAAATCATTTGCGATGCCGTTTGCCGAAACTTTCTTGAATTAACTTAAGTTAACCAGAAATGTGATTCCTGTGCTTGGAAATGTGATTGATGCCTGCGGCGAGATTTCTCGGTGTTTGGATGGTATTAAGGGCTCGTTCAAATGAACATTTTGCTTTCTTGGCTGGTTGGAAAGCCAATGTTATTGATAGCTACCGTGATAACTGTAATAAATGTAACTAGCCCTCCAGGTGTTTGCTTGACAGCGGGTTTAATGAGAAACCAGCGGGCTGGCGCGTAGACCTTAAGCGCTACTTTCGCTTGCGGCCTGGCATCTGTTTTTTGGGATTTTGGACTCTTGTGGATGAATTGGCTTGGGGTTCAGAACTCTTGTGGATGAATTGGCTTGGTCATGTGATGTTTCTATGGGAACACCACAGCAACGTGATGACATCATAAGGCTGCACGCGATGACATCATAATTGTGCATTTTTCACTGTAGAGTACTAAAGTGATGACGTCACCGCTACTTAGCTTCTGCTGTCGGAAGTAAAATCCCTATGGGAATTTATAATGGGGTTTGGACACTTTCTGGCATTGTTCGAACTCGTATTAATTCTAAGAGCAGCCTCGCTCCGAGATTAGCCTAGAGCAGGGATCCTCAAATCTGGACCTCGAATCCGAATCCAAATCCAGCCCAGGTTTTCTGTTATCCCAGGCAAATAAATGAACACTTAGTGCCTCTGATTGGCCAGACTGTGTTAACACCTGACTCCCAGGTAAAGGGAGGGTGGAAAACTAGCAGTCCTCGGACCTCATAGGGTGCGATTTGAGGACAAGGGGCCTAGAGGGTATACAGATTCAAATGATCACATCAAATTCGTAGTTTATTGCTAAAAATTATATGCTTTTGCACTTGTAGTCCAGTTTGCAGTCCACTTCTCCGAACTACATATCCGCTGCACAAGTGGGCGAGTACCCCGTGATTTGTTCCAAGCCAATGAGGTACCTCAGTTTCAGCCAATGTTCATAACGTGCCACTACGGTAGCCCATCAGTGCCCTACCTTGCCGTATGTCTGTGCACCCATTCCCACATAGTGGGCTGCTATTAGCTAGCTACATACCTGGAAATGAAAGGATCACAATGAATAGTTATTTTGCTATTTAGCTAGCTTGCATAATATAAAAGCGAAGTGGACTTTGGTCACGTGACTGAGTCATTTCCAGGCCATTTTCCACTGATTGGCCGGACACACCGGACACGCAAGTCCACTTCGCTTTTATATTATAGATGTTGGGTCGGATGACATTGCAGAGGTAATGTTCGCCAAATTGAACTGTTCTAGCCATGGCGTATCCACTTTTGTCATCTTTACTATGAACGTTAGCCAGCTATTTTATTTATTTATGTAAGAAGTAGGGACAGTGGGGCGCCCCGGTGGCTCATCGGTCTAAGCGCGCACACCATAAAGGCTGTGTCCTTCCTGCAGCGACCTGGGTTTGATACCGGCTCAGGTCATTTGCTGCATGTCTTCCCCCATTCTTCTCCCCAACCTTCCTGTCTCTCTACACTGTAACTGTCAAATAAAGGAAAAATTCCCAAAAAATAATCTTAAAAAAAAAAAAAAAAAAAAAAAGTAGGGACAGTGCATACTGATGAACATAAACATGTAAATATGTCCGATTACAGGTAAAGGCTAATTTACATCTGCTGTCCCTATGCAGGTTGATGTTTTGAGTAACCTCACAGAAAGAAAAAAACAATAATGCATAACAAAAATACACAAACCAATAATACACAATAATTTCACGAAATAATAAAACACAGAGGTGATTCAGGCTTGTAGCTCAGGAAAAATCTGAGTGCGGCCATCGGATAACAGTGCTAACAAGAAGAGGTAATGTTGAGGATTATATTTCAATCTTTCTCATCATATTCATCAGTAGATCAATTGCCATGTTGAATAACCATAATCAATAATCATAATCAATAACCATATTATGTAAGCAGCAGTAACACACACATAACATAACACGCATACAAGTAGTTCACATATGCGTAGGGTGGGGATGAGCGGTGCAAACACACGCATGCACAGGCACACGTACACATAAAACACACACATACAAGCAGTTCACACACAAACATGAGCAGTGCACGCAGACACATGCACGCGCACATACACACGCAGCACACGTACACATGCGCGCGCACACACACACACACACGCACACATACAAGCAGTTCACACACAGTCACACACACATGCAAGCAATTCAATTCACACGTGCATGAGCAGCTCTCACACACATAAGCAGCCGGCTTCTGTAGCTTTGATTAAGCAGGCTTCGGTTCAGTTGAATTGAAAACATAATCAGGTGAGACATTTAAATGTATTTGATTTCTAGAGCTTGATCAATATTTGTTCAGTAAAGTCATAAGTTGTTACTGAAAACATAATCAGTTGAATCGTTTATGTATCTACTTGTATCCTATTCCTTTGACTGTATTTTTCCTCTCTAAAACTGTAATTTTCCACACCTTTTAAGTGTATATTCTTTCATTTTTTTATGAAACAAATGCTTCTGTGCACCACCAATATTTCTCAGAGAATCCAAGGGAAAGAAAAAAAATTGAGAGATAACCCAAGAATTGCGACTGGAGCAAAGTTGGTTAAAAAAACTTTAGAGATAAAGGTGGGTACAACCCATGTATTTTGATTGGAGCAAAGTTGGTTGAGTTTTTCCCATAAATATTGCTCTGTAAAGAACGCAGAGTTAGCACTTCTTGAGCAGGGACTGCTCTCCGGGTTTGGATTATTGCTTGATTCAAGGCTGGAATAAAGATGGCTTCTGAAGATTTTGTCTCTCTCTCCCAATTATTCACGAACAAGGGGACCTCATAAATATGCAAACATCTAGTCGGGAAGACACAACAGCGAGTACTGAAAAATTACACACTGCCCTAATTTGTCACAAAGTGCAGAAATGAATTGCACTTAGTCCATAATTCTAAAGTGCTATAGCATATTGCACATAGAAGTGTTATTGTACTGTGATATATTGCACTAGGCCCAATGAAAGGAGGAATAAATATGAAGAAAGAAGAACAAGTTAAAGTGCTAATAATATTACTTTTTAATCAATATATTACACGTTGCCCTATTGCACATTAATGCCTGTATTTTGGTCAGTATATTGCACGTTGCCTTATTGCACATTAATGACTGCATTTTAGTCAGTATATTGCACGTTGCACTATTGCACTTAATACCTGCAAACGTATTCACTAATTTCACTCATTCGTAATGCCTCGTAAGGTCAAGCTAGATAATTTCAGCACTTAACTTGATAAATAATGCATTATAAATTTGGTGCGGGGTGTACTTTGGATAATTTCCGTGCCCAGCAGAGGGCGCGTTTGTATCGGTCCTAGCATCAACACAATGTGCGCTTGCTAGCTGTTTCTCCCAGCATTTGTTTTGTTGTGTTTGTTTCTCGGGGGGGGCTGTTTTGACTTCTGCCCCAGTGCCCCAGGTGGACATGAATAGTCAGTGGAGTGACATCATGAACTTAAGGGAGTCATTTCCCGATTGAGTTTAAGATCAGTGGAAGATTACTGAATGGTTTGTGCCCTGACTGAAGCCAACTTGATACCCGTAGACCTATTCTGTGCTCTCTTGCTCAATGCAAAAACTCATTCACCATTCTCTGTGGTAATGTAAACATAAACTGTATAAAAATATGGACGCAGCACCCTGGTCTGAAAAGTGAAGCCAATGCGGAAATCTCTTAAAATTGCATTTTATTTAATGCGTCGGTGGTTGCAATAAGAAGTTCAATGCTATTAAAGTCTATGAGAAAAATGACCGTCCTTTCCCACCCGATTTATTATTTCAATAATGATTTTCCACATTATTTTATGGTATCTATCACAAGTTTCAAGTCTCCCTCGATGTTTTATGATGTTCATTTTTGTAAATTATGGCCCCAAATAGACTAGAATAAAGGATAAAGCCAGATATGCTTCAGGGGCGTGGCTATCCTCTGGTCCTCGTCAGATCCGCCCATACATCCACCCCTCACTCCTCCCTGGATCTTCCATTCACGCTGTCGTCCAATAGGAATCACATCCATTTTCAAAATGACAAAATGGCGCTGTTCAAATTGCCAAAATCGAGGCTTCCTAAATGATATGCTGAAACCAATTGGTGACGTCACGGTTGCTTCATCCATCTTTTTATACAGTCTATGAATGTAACAAAGAGAATCCATGCTCTTCTGCAGGCTCCTGCATTGGACAAACTAAAATAGGATGCTAGGGTTGATGGCTGCATGAAAAGCACTCTGGAATAGTCCTCTGTTAGAGTTAAAATTTTTGGCCATTATTATCCCCGCGCTTCCAAAAAGCGAGGAGATCTTGTAATACAGTTCGGCGTCTGTCCATCCGAAAACTGTTCGTCCGAAAGAGTAACTCCTCCTAGGCCGTTAGACCAGTCAACCTGAAACTTTGGTGTGTGTAAGGTAGTGACCCAGAGGGGTGCACAACGCGTTTAGAATTTAAATTCATTTCCTCTTCTGAACTTTTTGTGAAAATTGAAAAATGGCCATAAGTTCCTTATGCATTGAGCTAGGACACTCAAATTTTTATGGGAGGTGCATGGGATGACCTTTCATCACATATCAGACAGGTTTTTGATTTGACCTAATTTTGACCGTTGTCTAGGTCAAATGGCATCAGGTGTGCCAATTGTTGATAAGGATGGCACATTTTCTTATTACTCAACATAGAGGGCTGCAAATTGGTCTGGATATGTATCTTGGTGATAGCAACCTGCATGCCAAAAATTGCCATCCTGTGATTCATATTTGGCCACCAAGTGCTCTATCCAACTAACCAACTATATCACATTGCTATAACTCTGATCGGTATCAGTGCTTTGTCACTGCAACAAGCAGATTATCATTTGTACAGCAGAATGCCAGTTCAGTGAATTGCCCTTTGACACATTACTACTACTCCCATAACATTCGTTGCGGAGCGTGGAGATTTGCGATGGCACGCCATCGACATACGTCTAGTTCAGCTTACAATTCGCCTGACCTTTAATGACAGGTTTACAGTCAAATGTTCCCGCTTGGCTTCTGTCTGGTGGCCTTGTGTGTTATTTCCATTTTATTTTCTCTAGTTATTTAGTAATGATTAGTTTTATCTGTATTTATTTATGTAGAATACTGTTATGCCTCTGAAGTGCTCTGTGAAGCTGTTCTTGAAAGGTGCCATAAGAATTACTCTTATTTACTGAAAGTGCATACCATTCCCCTAATGAGTGGCAGTGCCAGTTTTTGATGCGAGAGGCATTTTTCATTTTGAGTTGGCCCTTGTTGCACTGAGGATTGGCTCTGGGGAGCTTTAGGATTACTAAGTTCGTCAGATAACAGTGCAGATTACAACCTACTGCCTTCCCAAGTGTGGAACTTGAACTTACCCAGTTTAGTTATCCAGCTAACTCAGTATTCCTGCTTAGTGATGCATGTCCCATGTGTGTCAGGCTAAATCTCCCTGTTGCGTCTCTGTGTTTAATTGTGCAGGGTCCCTGCTGTCCATCTGCAGATGGAGAGCTTTGAGGAGTTCTGCTTACGCAGTTTGGGACGGCTCCAGTCAGAGAGGAAGGGGCAGGATTGTGTTGAGTCCTCCAGGCAGCAGGAGGCGCTGTCCATTATCAGGTTCCATGGCAGGGCTATACTTGCACCCCTGGTAAGTAACAGAGGTAGAGAGTGCGGCATTATCATAGACTGTATAAAAAGATGGATGCAGCACCCAGGTCTGAAAAGTGAGGCCAATGCAGAAATATCTTAAAATTGCATTCTTTTTAATGGCCAGCAGATGCCAACGTCGGTGGTTCCAGAAAGAAGTTCAATGCTATAGAAGTCGATGAGAAAATGACCCTACTTTCCCCCTGATTTATTATTTCAATAATGATTTTCCACATTATTTTATGGTGTCTATTGCAAGCTTCAAGTCTCCTTCAATATATCATGATGATCATTTTTGTAAATTATGGTCCCGAATAAACTAGAATGAAGGATAAAGCCAGATATGCTTTAAGGGTGTGGCTATCCTCCGGTCCTTGTCTCATACGGTCAGATCCACCCACAGATCCACCCCTCACTCCTTACTGGATCTTCAATTCACGCTCTCGTCCAATAGGAATCACATTCAGTTTCAAAATGACAAAATGGCACTGTTCAAATTGCCAAAATTGAGGCTTCCTAAATGGTATGCTGAAACCAATGGGTAACGTCACGGTTGCTTCGTCCATCTTTTTATACAGTCTATGTATTATACGAGTTCTCCTCAGCTGAGAACGGTTCTGTGATGCAAAATTGGTTCTCCATTCTGTTGTCTTTTTTATTGATTAATTATTTTTCTGTGCCAATTCATGCATATGTATACAGCGCATTCTGTCATTGTTTGTTCACTCTCGCTGTTCTCTCGAAAGGTCCCGCGATAACTATGGGATTCGCGCGATGATGTGTTTTAATTGTCCTCCATCTCCCCTTTAACATGCAGATAATTTTCATATTCAGTATGCAAAATGTGTTTTCGATACAGTCTGCAATGTCCCTTATGGTGATGTTGAAGTTACATTGAAGCTGCAGGGATTAGTTACGTGTATCAGACAATGGTCTCACAGGACTTTCCTGGAGAACTGATTGTACCACAGTGTCTTTCTGCTGGTCCCAGTTTCTCCATCTACCGTAATCCTGTTTCGTAAGAGTGTGCGTTTGGGTTTGTTTTGGTAATGCGCGGTTGCTTGGTAACCCTCGGCAGAGTAAAGCAGGGTGGTTATTGTTTACAAGGCAGCAGTAGTAAGTTTTGAAAGCACGCTGAAGTGTGTAGGTAAGCGCACACGCCCACTCAAAGCGACCACGTCTCTTCTGTGAACACAACCAACTAACCCCAGAGTCTCAACTCTATAAAAGTTTTCAGCTGTGGACACCCAGCTAAGACATGGAAAAGGTAATTTATTTGTGCACTGGTGCATAGCTTGATTCACATTTGAAAATGAAAAATAAAAGCTTAGAATTCAACCCGAAGGGTTTTATGGTTTGGGATTGTTTTCCCTTGGGAATAATGTTATAGTCAGTTGATGTGGGTTTTTGTTAAAGTGTGTTTTGGTGCACTTTTGTGTTAAATCAGAGAACTCTTCATTTTATGAATTTGGTTTTTCTTGGTACTAGGGATTTGAACCTATAGGGAAAGTAGAATTTGATTCTTTGATGTTTACAAATAATAATAAAAAAAGTTCTGAAGTCAGAAATGCGCTGGAATTCTGTGTTTACTATTTAAATACATGATGAAACTTTAGTATTAGCTTTGGTGTGTATGCGTCTACTTTTCTGAAGCAGTCAGGTTTTAAAATAAGACTAGTAGTGAATACTGCAGGGTCCTTGTCTTCAACTAGACATACATGGTGAAAGATAAATTGCTGTGCAAAATATCTGTTGCTTTAAAGTGTAATGTACTCACTAATGATTACTCGGAAAAAGAGTTCTCGTTTTAAACCTCAGTGTTCATTACCTTGCCTGATGAGCTTGGCTTCTTTTTATTTCCTCGCCAAGGGCTTGGAATCTAGGATTGAGGCTCATTAACACTGTATAATGCACTGTTGGAAAGTCTGGCGAGCGCATTTTGTAAGTCTGCTGTCATGTACAGAACTAGTAATCAGTTCTCGCAGTCCTTGTAGGAAAAAGTTACCCGTGGTGTAACAGTTTGAGCTAATCATGTTGTTTTTAACGGAGTGGTGTGCTCAGTATTGGAGTGTTTCCATCGAGAGAGATGATATTTATTAGTTTATTTTCGTCTGCTCCCCTGTCTTTTTTTTTTTTTTTTTTTTTTTTTTTTTGGCGGAGGGGCTCTTGTTTTGTGTTCAGAGGTGTGGGTAATTCTACAGTGCTTTAGCCCCGCTGGCTACTGTGGAAACTGCCACTGAGGTGGGGTGGGGGTGTGTGTGTGTAGGGGCGTGGGGTGGAGAGACGGTGGGGTACCGAGAGCTCTCCTGGTAAGGGGGCGTGTCGTGTTCCGAGAAGCTAACTCGTGCTAGCGTGTTCCCGTCCCTTGGGCTGGATTGTGCTTTTAGCTTGTCCTCTCGGCTAATTACAGGGTTTGGGTTACCGCAGGGGGGATATCTATCATAAACAGGCATTTAAATAAGGCACGCGGCAACGGCCAAACAAATATATAAATCTTACGCCAGACAATGGTGCACGATTTAACCAGGGCTATTTTCTGTTCTGCCGAGGGACTGAATGGAGCTTGGTGGGAGGGGAAAAAAAAGATGTAATTGAGATGCATTAAAAACCTGACCAAGCCTTGAGTGTGTGTCTGTGCTGTGTAAGTTTACCCCTTACTATTATTATGTCTCTCCCCCCCCCCGTACATATTGTTTCTGTCCGATTTCCCGTGTGCGTGTGCGTGCACGTCGGCGTTCCCACCATTTCCGGACCATAACTCAGAAACCGTTTGATATATTTCCATGAAAATTTGCACACATTTGCATCAGGTCATGCAGATGTGCCTTTTGCTATTTTGTAATTGTTAACTTCTCCAGTATCTTCCTGAATTTCTTTGAACATCAATGAGGGGCGGCTGGGTTGGGGTGGGGGAAGACATTTGTTTTTTTTGCCTTAAAACCAATCTCTAGATTGAATTCTAAGAGGGGGTCTACCTGGCATACTTGGCAATGACATCTTCATCACTGTTCATTGTATAAACAGCATTTGGTAACACATTTTTTGTCTGTATGCGCAATTTCTGAACCTAAGGTTCTCTTCTGTGTCTGTGCATCTGTCTGTTTGTGCCTGTGCATGCATGTATCTGTGTGTGTGTGTGTGTGTGTATCTTCGTTTGTGTGTATTTGTTTGTTTGGGTGTGCATGCCTGTACGCATGTGGGTGTATATGTGTGTGTGTGTGTGTGTGTGTGCGCGCAGCTGAGCGTGGACCAGCGCAGGGAGATGACTCTGTACAGACAGAGAGCCGCGCAGCTGGAGGAAGATAGACTGCGCAAAGCCAACCTGCTGTCTCGCGTTCAGGACATCATCCAGAGCGTGCAGGTGAGTCTCCGGCACACGGGCCCCTGTCAGCTCCTCACTCACAACCCCCCCTTACCTGATACTGCTGTCAGACACTGGTGGTTCAGTATGAAAGTCAGAAGTCTCAGATGCTGGTGTTTAAGAGGGGAAATTGTGACTCTTGCACACTGGCATCTTTGGCTGTTGCTCAGGGACTTTTCATTAAGATGTGATTACAGTCTGTTAGATTCTGGAGTTTCAGTAAGGTGAGATTGAAGTTATTTAGATGCTGGTGTTTCAGTAGGTGAATATGTATATCTGTTAGATGCAGGTTTGTTGGTCTGTATCAGGATAGTTTCAGTACTGGAACATTTAAATCCGTTAGATGCCATTTCGTTGGGCTGTATCTTGGGGTAGTTTCAGTGGGGGAACATGTAAGTCTTGTCAGATATTGGTTTATTGGGCTGTACCTCAGTAGTTTCAGTGCTGGAACATTTAAGACGGTTAGATGTTGGTTTGTTGGGCTGTATCTTAGGGTAGTTTCAGTCCAAGACCATGTGATGCTGTTTTCTCGGGCTGTATCTCGGGATGGAGTCAGTAGGGGAATATGAAAGTTTTTTTAGATGTTGGTTTCTTGGGCTGTATCTCAGTGTAGTTTCAGTAGGGGAACATTTAAGTCTGTTAGGTGTCGGTTTTTTGGGCTGTATCTCAGTGTAGTTTCAGTGGGGGAACATTTAAGTCTGTTAGATGTTGGTTTGTTGGGCTGTATCTCAGTGTAGTTTCAGTAGAGGAACATTTAAGTCTGTTAGATGTCGGTTTTTTGGGCTGTATCTCAGTGTAGTTTCAGTGGGGGAACATTTAAGTCTGTTAGATGTTGGTTTGTTGGGCTGTATCTCAGGGTAGTTTCAATAGGGCAAGTTTTTGGCTCTGAAGATGCTCTTGTGTTTGGTTGAATTTCTTTAGTTTGATGGGATGTTTGGGTCCATCGCTTCCTTTCCCATTAACACCCCAGCTGGAGTTAATGTCACACTGCTGCCATGGTAACGCTCAGTGTCAGATTATATGCTTCACCGCTAGACAAGCTGAGACGCGTAAACAACCACACGCGTATACGTACACATGTATACTTACATACAATACACACACATGTACGCACAAAGACACACTCATTCTGCTTCAGCCTGTTCCCCTTCATCAGATCTAATAGAGTACTAAAGTGATGACGTCACGCTAGTGTCAGAAGTAAAACTTCCCATTCATTTTACCCATAGACTGTTTTTTCAGTTCACTTTTGAATGACTTCCCATTGTTTTCAAGCCTCAATCTTTTTTGAGATTTTGCATTATATTTCCGACTAAAAACAAATATAATTTTTCTTGACCGGAATCAGCTATATTTCAAATCATTTTAATTTTTCGCCACCATGATAATCCTCTTTGCAGTCTAAAAACTACACGTCCCATGATCCTCCTGATTCCCGGGCTGAATGAGTTCAGGATGCGTTTTATACAGTCAATGGTTAGAAGTCACCCATCTCAAATTTTCCAGCACCTCGCTATAGCCGTTTGCTTGCTTAATTAGTTAGCCTCTCTACGTTTTTACTTGGTTTCGCTTTCCTTGCTAGATATCAAGTTTTACAATTGGTGCCAATTTAATAGCCAGGCATCTTTGGCCAACGTTTGTTTGCTTAAAAACTCGGTAGTCAGCGAACGAGCTTATCAGCCTTGTCAAAGCATAACTGACAGGAAACTTGCTGTCAGCAGGCTAACTTAGCCAGCGCGCTAGTTTACCGACTTCGGTTGTTGTCTAACTTTATATTTGGCGCATTTAGTTAAATGCCAGCTTGTGAAATGCTCGCAGCTCAACGCTAGCTAAGTAGCCAAATAATGGCTCTTCACTGCTTTTATTCACTTAGCTAGCTCGCTAGGCTAGCGAACTATCTAGCTAGCTAAGCTAGTGATATTTATTGAATAATCATACCAGCTAGCTTGCTAAATAACAGTAAGTGACGGCACCATTTACTGTTTCTATCGGTTTAGCTATGTGCACAAGATGTAGTAAGCTCACTAGCTGGCTAGCTCGGTGGTTCACTAGGGTAGCTTAATGCTAGCTAGCTAAATGGCGAAATAACTATTCATTGTGATCCTTTCATTTCTAGGTATGTTGCTAGGTTATAGTAACCCGCTATGTGGGAACGGGTGCACAGACATATGGCAATGTAGGGCACTGATGGGCTACCGTCGTGGTACGTTATGAACGTTGGCTGAAACTGAGGTACCTCATTGGCTTGGAACAGATCAGGGGGTACTCGCCCACTTGTGCAGCAGATATGTAGTTCGGAGAAGTGGACTGCAAACTGGACTACAAGTGCAAAAGCATGTAATTTTTGGCAATAAACTACGAATTTGATGTGATCATTTGAATCTGTATACCCTGTAGGCTAATCTCAGAGCGAGGCGGCTCTTAGAATTAATACGAGTTCGAGCAATGCCAGAAAGTGTCCAAACCCCATTGTAAATTCCCATAGGGATTTTATTCCGACACTAGAAGCTAAGTAGCGGTGACGTCATCACTTTAGTACTCTATAGTAGCTCTTAACTGCTGGACATTCCACAAACATGGACGACACTCACAGTGCACCAGTTTGCTCATAGGATTATTAGTTCCTGAGGGGTGTACTACGGAACCAGGTTAGTGGGTTAGCGAGATATGTTAAGCCTAAAACCTGGTTTTTCAATGCCACAAAGGTGATTCTCTTTCAACCAGTCATAGTAACTAATGGACTCTCTGATTGAGAATTTAGGGTTTGAGCCAACTTTCGAAAACCTGGCTAATGTTGAACTTCATTGTTCGCCCTCCAGTTCTGCCATCGCAGTTTGGATGTGTTGTTTGGCGGTTTAAGTGTGACTTCAACATGACATCCAGTGCAAAAAAATTGAAAAAAATCCCCAATTTTGGCTGAAAGAGGGATTGATATCTGCTCCTCTGTCTTGCAGGTGCGTAAGGGGACGGTAGAGTTTGACATCGGTGGCCCCACCTCACCGGCCTGTAGCCCCGAGAGACCGGAGCTGATTAATGGCTTCGCCCTGCTGCCCAACATGTCCAGCCCACCCTGGGGTCCGAGGGACGACGGGGTCCGAAACGCGGCGGACCCGCCCGGGGAGAGGCGGAGCCTGACACTGTCGGATGGGAGGGGGGAGGGAGGCAAGGAAGAGGAGGAAGAGGAGGAGGAGTGGGCGTGCCACAGACTGAGCCTACAGGATCTTATAAAGAAGTCTCGGGACTATCTGGAGCGGGAACAGGTTCGGCGGGGGTCCTGGGGAGCCGGGAAAGGGAGGGTCACATCGGCGCAGCCTGAAAGCCTGTCGGACAAGGAGAACGAGGGCACTGCGGGCGAGCACGGGCGGAGCCACAGCCCCCTGACCCCACCCCCATCAGAGGCAGACCTCTCTCCTGATTCGCTGATGGGGTGCATCCCACCCAGCCTGACCGGGTCCTTTGCTCAGCTACCAAGCCCTAAACCCAGCCTGAGCCCCCGCCCACACCGCCGCAGGCTCCACCCCTTCTCTGCCGGGAACATCCTGATCTCCAGCCCCATGAGCGCCGCCAAGCTGAGTCCCAAAAAGGGGCAGGAGGGGGGCGAGCCGGGCGCCGGGACGGACACCCCCACCTTGAACAGTCTTTCTCCTGCCGATTCAATGACGCCATCTAATATCCGCAAGGGCAGCCAGTCTGGCTCGCGGCTGTTCTGTGACCTGACGGCTCCTGTCAGCACGTCCGCCCCGAGCCCCACCACCCCGGACGGGACCCCGCTTAACTTCCGACAGCGCTCCCACACCCTGGAGACTTCTGGGCATTCGGCCCGTTCGGCCTCCTGTTCGGTCCAGAGCTCGGAGAAGACCCCGCAATTTGTTGGGGGCCTGGCCCAAAAAATCGCCCGCCACTCTCCGCCCAGGGTCCTTAACCAGTCCTATGACGTTGAGAACCCTTCGCCCGAACTCAAACGACCCCATGTGACCACAGACCCCGCCCCCAGTATTGTCAAGCACCAGTCAGAGCTGAGGGGCTCCTATGAAGGAAAAGCTATGCTGAGCCCATTGGCTTCGTCTGTGAGGGAGCAGAACAGAACTCCTGGTGAGAAATTTCACTTTCGTAAAGTCCGTGTTGCCTGATTCATACTGGCCGGTCAGTCTCAGTGCCGTCTCAGTCATAGGGTTTGTTCAGTCTCAGTGCCGTCTCAGTCATAGGGTTTATTCAGGCTCAGTGTTGTCTCAGTCATAGGGTTTATTCAGGCTCAGTGTTATCTCAGTCATAGGGTTTATTCAGTCTCAGTGTTATCTCAGTCATAGGGTTTATTCAGTCTCAGTGTTATCTCAGTCATAGGGTTTATTCAGGCTCAGTGCTAGCTCTGTCTGTATCTTCTAAATAAGCATTTTATCAATCACTGTACTTGCACAGTCTGTGTCCTTTCAATCACAGTGTTATTTCAGTCTCAGTCCTGATTCTTGTCCTCTCAGTTTGTGTTCATTCAGTCAGTATCGCTCAGTCCCGTTGTTCTCTGCATTATTTCAGTCACGGTGCTCTTTCAGTCTCAGCGTCCTTCGGTCACAGCGTTATTTCAGTCACTGCTGGCTCAGTTTGTGCTTTTTCAATCATGTTATTTCTCAATCATTGTGCCATTACAGTCTCTGTGTCCTCTCAATTTTACTGTATTTTAGTCGCAATGCTAGCTTGGTCTGTGTCCAAGATTCACTGCTATTTCAATCACAGTGCTTTTCAGTCTCTGTGTCATCTTATTCAGTGTTATTTCAGTGACAGTGCCAGCTCATGTCCTCTCAGTCAGTGTTATTTCAGTCAGAGTGCTAGCTCAGTCTCAATGTACTTCAGTCACAGTGGTATTTTAGTCAGTGCTAGCTCAGTCTGAGTCCTTATATTTAGTGTTATAGCAGTCACAGTGCTTTTCAGTCTCATTCGCACTGTTATTTCAGTCACAGTGCTGTCTCAGTCTGTGTCCTCTCAATTACAGTGTTATTTTAGTCAGTGCTCAGTCCCAGTGTCCTCTCAATCAGGCTCATTTCAGTCACAGTGCTTATCAATCTCAGTGTCCTCTCAATCACACTGTTATTTCAGTCACAGTCCTCAATCAGTCTCAATCTTTCCACGGTCAGTGTTATTTCAGTTACAGTGCGAGTGCAATCTCGGTATCCTCTCAATCATAGTGTTGTTTCAGTCAGAGTGCTCACTACTCTGTGCCCTCTCAATAAGAGTGTTTGTCACAGAGCTAGTGCCATTTTAGTGTCATCTCAATCAGTGTTTCAGTAATTGTGGTGGCTCAGTTGCCACATCAGCCTCATGATGGTGTCCAAGTGGTCACATGGGCAGTCATAACCAATCATATGTAAGTGGCTTTACCCTTCTGTGTGTTTAACTGAAGGCTTTATTTGTATCTGCACTGGTTTGAGAGTCAATAATCGGTCTCAGTGAGTCACACTGCCTGGGTTAATAAAAGCTATGCAGGTATGTATGCAGTGTTCTCACCAGCGTATTTCAGCGTAGCGGGCCGCTATGCTGTTACCTGAAAAAATATGCTGTCTTGGCCCGCTACGCTGTCTTTCAAGCTGCGCGCTTGCAAAGTTTGACACATTTTCCGGTAAAATATGCGCAAATTTTCCTAAAAAAAAACTTGTTTCTCTACTATCGTCTTCGCTGCAAACGAACAGTATATGGTTTGTTTTGACAGAAACCACATCGTGATATGAGATTGTTTAGGAAAGAACGGGGGTGCTTGATACTCCCGTTTTCCACCGTGGGTGAATGATTAATGCAGCTTTCAGAACGTTGCTGTAGCGGGATCACATAAATAATTCCAGGATAACGGTGTTTTTTTTCCATTGGTTGTTGCCCTAAATCTTACCCAGATACGATAGTGCTATTATCTGATTGGTTATTGTTCAGCCCCTTCCCTTTTTTTGATTGGCTGGCAGGAGGCAAGCTTCCACCGAGAACTCCAGGGGAGACGTGTTCGATTCCTGCCGGTTTCCACAGTTACAGCGGTGCTGCTGTGCATATTGGCCTACTGTTGGAAATTATTTTCATTTTAATCATTTTCTTGCGTGAGAAATACTGTGTGGTGTAAGTGCGTGACATCCGACTGAAATGAGTGACAATCGCGCTCATTGCGTGAGACTTGAGAGCCCTGCATTAGCATAACTCCTGAGTTCACATCAGAACCAAAGCCTTTGCAAGTTTACCTTTAGTTACAGTGGTCCCAGGTATTATTTCAAGAGATTTTACATGCAAGATTTGTATTCTAGGTGAGTATATATATCCTTAAATTGGGCCATCTAGACTGTCAAATAGGCTTCAAAAAATCATAAATTGCCAGAGCTTCCGGGGGGTGTTTCCCCCCCCGGGCCCCCCACCATGGCTCTTCCCCTGGACCCCATTGGGGGCCTCCGCGGCCCCCAAACCCCCAGCTGGTTTGGGTGATGTCCCACCCCACTACACTGTCAAAAATTTCTGGTGAGAGCCCTGGCATGGTGTGTGTGCACCTCTGTGTTGTGTGAGGTACAGCATGTTTGTTTCACTGCGTGTGTGAGCATACGGGTGTGTTTGTGTGTGTCGCAGAGGACCTGCAGAGGAGGGTCTCGGCTCTCGAGGAGGCGCGGCGGCTAATGGAGCAGGAACACGCCCATCAGCTGTCCAGCCTGATCGCTGAGCAGCAGAGGGAGCAGCAGCGCCTCCGACAGGTCAGCATGCGCAACTGCAGCTACAGCGCACATTCCCAGTCCGGTTCAGAACCCGGCCCTGGTTATCTTTTTTGTTGGGTAATTGACTGCGCAGTTGTTGCTTATGAGCAGAAAGACTGTCTGGTCACTTAACCAGCAGGAAAAGGGGTGGCATTGGCTCCAAGCCCTCGAAGGTCATGGTTTGATAATCCCTGGTCTGGAAACAGTGCAAAACCTTGGCTTGGACTGAGTCAAGCAAAATTATATTAGAAGATGGAGGGTATTTTTCAATTTGACAGAAGAGTGACCAAACTTGATTAAAGCCAGCTCATTACTGACTGAAAAGGGTTAGATGCAGTAGGAATATTCCGGTCTCTGCTTGGACAGTGTCCCTCTCCATACTGGATTCTCAGATGTGATGGTGTCCCTCTCTGTTTGACGGTAGGAGCTGGAGGAAAGAGAATTGACGCTCCGAGGTTCAGGTGGAGACCAGACATTGAGTGACAGCCTGAGCACTGCAGAGAACTCTCCAGCGCACAAAACTGGTAACAGTTATACCACAGCTAAAATCAATGCATGGGCACTGAACAGTCATTTTTATAGCCTCAGTTAGATATTTGTTCATAATTAGTCGCCATCAGTCATAGCTATAGTTATTATCGCAGTTGCCTACATTATTATTTCTCACTACCACAGTTGTAACTACAGTTGTACACAATAATCTCATTTTAAACCGCACTTACGACAGCCATTATAACCTCAGTTATAATAAGGGGAATTTCACTTTTATGGGACATAGGCTCTTTTTGCATTGTACAGTCTAGTGCAGCGAGCATCTTGGGGACTCGAGGGAATACTACAGGCCTAATCGGAGGGGCACTCATGTTTTTTTTTGTCCTGTCTTTTTTTCCCAGGGTGTCCCTCTGGGTTCAGTCCTGGGGTCCCCTCATCATCAGCCCACTCACCTGCCGACCGCTGGGGGCCCCCTGGGGTCCCCTGCAGGCCCCGGAACAGAGTTAACCAGGTGTGTATGTGTGTGCGATTGCTTTTCAGCAGCAGTAAAAGATGTCTCCTGGGGACTTAAACACCCTGATAAGTGTAGTGAATTCTGAAAAAAATGGCATCATGGGGATTTTTTTTTTCATTCTCAATGAGGACAAGGTCCATTTCTGGGCCAGAAGCGAGGTTTGGTCTATGGAATTGGGCTCTAGGTTAAGGTTAGATGTTAAAGTCAGAATTTTGGTTAATTGATGATGTTTTTTGGTTAGAGTTAAGGTCAGGGAAGGGGTGAAGATTAGGATTGACTTCAGGAGTTGGGGTATAACCGTGGGATCATGGTGTTAAAACAAATTTTAGGTCCCTGAAAGTGCAGTGTGTTCGCGTGTGTGTTTTTGTGTATATGTGTTTGTTTTGAAGAGATGGAGCAAGTGAGAGAGCCAGACACCGTGACTTGCTTCAGTGTCCTGTTCCCTCTTCCCGCAGGTGATTCCTCCAGAGCAGCAGGGGGCGCTGTGTCGTGTGACTGCTGTGGCAAGGGGCTTCCTCACACGCAGACTCCTCAAAACAGAGAGGCTCAAACACCTTCGACAGACCGTGCAGGTGAGGATTCACACAACCTCCTATCTCACACGCACTCAAACACACAGGCCTAGTAGTGCTTTTTCTCCCGCATACATGCACAGACACACACACACACACAACTTCTCTTGCTCTCACACTCACACATGCTCGCCCCCACTCTCACACTCTCAACATCTCTCTTTCACTCTCTCGCATACACACATATCCACTCACTCGCATACACACACACAACCTTCCTCACACACAGAGACAAACTGTCCCTCACACATGCATGCGTGCGCGCACAAACACACACTCACACACGTGCACTTATGGAGATATACAAAGAAAAGGTAAACAAGGCCGTCATTTTTCATTTACGTGTCCTGTTTCGAGTTCATATATGGCTAAGTGTTCTTGTGTGTGTTTATGTGCTTGTGTGTGTGTGTGTGTTTCTTCAGGACACTCGGGAGTTTATCCACTCCTTCCAGGCTGAAGGCCATCTAAAGAGAAGACCGGTCTCCACTCAGGACGTCTCCTTACAGAAGAGACTGACGGCTCAGGTAACCGCTGCACTGACACACACTGCGTATCTGCTGATCTCACTGCAGTGATAGCAGTAAAGGAGGAAGCGTGTGGTTAGGGTTGGTCATCACAAAAAGCAGCAGGCAGCAGTGTATAAACAGTGTGTGTGTGTGTGTGTGTGTGTTTCTCTCCCTCCCTCAGCTGAGAGCTGCCCTCTATGACATACACGACGTGTTCTTTGTGATGTCACTGGACGAGAGACTGGCTTTGCTGCAGCAGGACAGAGCGCTGAGAGAAGAGCGGAGGCTCAGAGAAATGGTACGTTCCAAACCCTCCCCCCCATATTCAGGAATGAAATGGTACCTTCTGCTATAGGCTTAAACCAGAAACTGTATAAACACTATGGGCCACATCACTGTGTCCCCTGCCATTAGCCGTATTCAACTGGTCTTTGAGGGTGCTGCACCGTCTAGGCCACGCCCACCTGCGCAGTGAACAAAACGTGCCGCACCGAGAGCGTCCAGTCGAATAGAATTGTCACTCGGTGTAGCACCCTGTAGCGTCATCACGTGATACGAAGCACATGGCAGATCCAAAGCAGTTGTGTATGGCGGTTTTAATGCACGAAATGAGCAGTGAGGAGGAGAGTGATGATGATGCAATGACCATAGAGATATAAATGGCAGGTTCATGTTCTTTGGGGCGGGGCTTTGCGGCTGAGATCGCCCAAACCTAAAACAAAACTTGGCTAAAGATCTACCAAGCCACCATACATTCGGCAGATTGTTTAAAACGTGTGAGAAAAATACTGAATACGATTAAGTTGTTGAAAACTCACGTGAAGTTCTGACCCGAGCGAGTGTCCACCAGTTTTCGAGTGGTCACGTGATCACGTTGCACTGAAGCTGCATCCGTTTCAAATCGGTGCAGAAAGTGCGACACCGAGTGCAACATTAAAAACGGTGCAGTACCAGTCGAACAGAAAAAGTTGCAAAAAGTGCAGCGCTGAAGGCACAGTGCTGCACCATACAGCCCAGTCGAATGAGGCTAAAGACTTTCCTCATTTAGCGTAGAGCATTTTGGCTTACGAAATTGCCAATGTGCCATCTTGTTTTACAATTTGGAGCCATTTACTGAGTATTTCATCATTGTCCAAATAGTTCACTAGTTTAATAATTTGGTGTACAGGGATGAATAGACAGTGCCTAATTTATTCAAATTGAATGCAAATAAGGCCTGTGTTCCCCTGCAGAACAAAGGGAGGAGCCCCAGGGAGAGGGCGGTCCTTTCCGCCGCCACTCAGAGATCACTGGACAGAAAGAAGCAGAGGTGAGCGGGCGGCCATTTTAAGTCTTATTCCCACTGCTGGTGGCTGAGCAGATGAGCACGCTCACCCTTTCTCCTGTCTTCTCAGAGTCACAAACTCACCGGCACAGGGCAAGAGGGTACAGCCCAAACCAAAGAGCCCCCCTATCAACAGGTAACCCCCCCCCCCTCTGTTTGCAGCTTCTAATGGATACAGTCGTACCCATTAATGAAACCATGCCCCTAAAGAGTACAGTTTTATGCACACCAGCACCTACCCTCCTTTACACAGTTGCATACATATACACTCTGTGTAGGAGCGTTATCTTACTCATAATTTGTTCCAGTGGAAAGATTCTGTTTTTCTTTTTTGTTTGTTTGTTTGTTTTTTTTTCCCCCTTCCATGACCAATGGTGTACCCACATCTCCCATCATTATGCTTCGTTTTTCCCTTTAGCTGGTTTTCTCTCCCGGATACTCTTCAATTCTGTTCCCTCTCTCACTCTCTCTTCTTCACTCTCTCCCTTTCTCCCTTCCAGCCGAGTTCTGCAGCCCATCCAAGGCTCAAACGCCCCTGTGCCTGGCCAGGCGCAAAGACGCGGGTGAGCTCTTTTTCTGAAACTTCACTGTTTCTCTGGATACCAGATCTGTTCTTACTTGCGAGCCACCTGACCACTTCTCCCCGCCCCCCTCTCCCCTTGATTGACAGGAGCCTGAACAGGAAGAACCCAGAGGATCGTGTGAAACGTGCAGACAACCTAAGGAAGCGTAACTCGCTGTGTTAGCCACGCTAATGCCCTCTTATCACCTGCGACACTACACACCCCACCTACAATCTCACCCCCCCCAACAAACTCTTCAGCCATCCCATGGGAACAATTGCAGTACCAAAACTTTATCACTCCTTCACCTATGCCCCAAAAAGAATTCCTGCATGCCGTGCCCAAATGCCAAGCGTCCCGCACTACAACAGACTCTCCAGCCAGCCCAGCATATCCTGTCCTAATGTGAGGCCTGAGAACGAGGAGGAGGCGATATCAGATCTATTCGCCAGTGACCGTTCACCCAACGCCTACATACACGACCGCACCACTCCTCCATTCTCCCTCTGAAACCCTCGCCATTTCCTGCTGTTGCGTGGAGTCCTCATCCCCCCGTCACACTGGCGGATGTGTTTTTTCACTGCAAACGTATTGCCAAGATACAGCCCCTGTGAAACCTGTCAGAGTCCATGTTCTGCCAAACTGTGTGACTTTTGGGAATGCACTTACAATCTAGGTGGAAACCTGCATACGAGCCCACTCCTGTTATCTGTGGGTGGGCTCGCAGTGGTCTCACCCCCCCCCCCATTTCACACTCAAGTCTTGTGTCAACACTGAGGGTGATGCGTGCCACTGTTGTTTACTGTTGGAGCATCCAAATATGACTTAAAAGTCACAAATTGTCTTTTTGTTGAAGTTTGGTAACTTTACTAGAGGTTATGGAAATCTAGTACATAAACTTCCCAAAGTTGGGGAAATCGAATGTACGCGGTTTCAGTTTGTTCCTGTAGTCGAATTGTAAACTTTTTTTTTTGCAATTTTAGTGCCTGTATTTTTTTTTTCCCTCAGGAGTTTCAAGTTAATGCCTTTGTTGCCACTTTCTTACTTTAAGCTTGTTACATGAGATTTAAGTATTCTTGCCTACAAGGCTTGGTTACAGTAGAGTTAAACAATTAAGTGCTACTTTGTTATTACTTGAAATGTTTGTGGCCTTTTGAATTGCTTTAAAAGGAATTTATCCTTTTGCCAATTTAAGCTGGAAAGTAATGAACTTTGTGGGAATGTATATCCTACAATTTCGCGAGGAACAATTTTTAAGATTGGAATGAAATATTGTCGTCTCAGTGTGGCAGTTTAAAATCTCGTTCCTGTCCTGGTCGTGAGCACCTCAGCGGTCGTCTGTTGCTGAATGAGTCATGCGCCCCCTGCCGGTGGCTCACCTGTCCGTACCCTAATTGTTTAGTACTGAGGTTTCCTCTGGAAACCAATGCTTTGCCAGTCCCGCCATATTTGAGTGTGACAGTGTCGTGAACCTTGTGTTTTTCGATTTCATTTTACTGCGCTTTTCTGTTGGGGCTGCATTCCAATTTTTCAGCATATTTATTTATTGATGGTCGTATGAACGTTGTTTTGATAATTTAAACATACTAAAATTAAACTTTTTTCTGAATGTGTCATTGTTCATTGATTCCCCAATAATTCAGTTATTTGACGGAATTTGTGTTTGTAATAGCATCTCAGTGCATCTGTAATGTGTACATTTGTTTATCTGTTTGTCCTGCTCTCTTATTGATGCAACCTTTACACAGCCAGCTCTATGCAATAATTCCACTAGGCGTGTGTATGTGAATATAGCTAGTCCACTTCAATCTTCCATTTTGAGATTTCAGCTCCTGAAAGGTAGTCTTTTTTTTTTTATTTTTTTTTTGCTGTAATTTAGCTCTTTCAGGACAGCTTCTGAAACCTTTGTTTTTGGGGTCATTTGTCTGTTAATTGAGGAAAAGAAGCCCCCATCAGGCTATTTGCTGATGAGGCCAAATCTACTCGTGTGTCTTTGGGTCAGCAGTTGAGTATCAGTATGACATGTTTTTTGCGTTCAGTATCATTATCTAAACAGTAGGGGGCAGCAGTTGGCCACACTCAGTTGCTGATGTGAGGATCAACGCAAGAACTAAACAAGAACAGTCATCCATATCCCCTGCCACTTAATAGCTAACTTTTTTAAAACATTATGTTGGAGAACTATTTGTAAGTAAGAATATTTATATGATATTTGCATCAAGAAGTACTTAAAACCTAGAGGGTATTTCTGCTCTGGAAACAAAGCCTGTTATAAGTTATTTGAGAGATGAAGTACAGTTTGTTTCCATGGTAACCAGGAAAACTGTGGTCAAATTCTCTTGCATCAAAAGGCACAACTGCATCCCCTGGAGAACATGCATACCTAGTTTGAAGACAATATTTTGGATACTTTCCAAGTTCTGCTCTGGAAACAAAGCCGACCCCTTGCAAGTTACGTGAGAGACCAAGTCCCGATTTGTTTCCATGATAATTGGAAAAATTTGAATTAGTCAAATTTCCTAGCATCATAAGGCACAATGACATCCCCTAGAGAATATGCATGCCATGTTTCAAGACAATATTGTCGATAGTTTCCGCATTCCGCTCCGAAAATATAGCCTACCCTTTCTGCATTCCATGTGGCACTCGGCCCCAATTGTTTCCATGGTAACCGCAAAAAGTGAAATTAGTCAAACTCTAGAATCAAAAGGCACAACTACATCCCCTAAACATGCATGCCAAGTTTCAAGGCGATAACTTTCATACTTTCAGAGTTCTGCTCCGGAAACGAAGTGTACTACTGATCGAGATGGACGCACAGACGGACGTGTGGATGGACGTGTGGGATTTTTTTAGAATTCGCTGTATTTCTCCGTACTTTTGTCAATAGAAAAATAAATGCAGGCACGTTTTAATTGCAAAGTGGATAGTTTAATAGAGTAGAAGAACGAGTGTGTCTGTTCCCCAAGTACAGATGAACAAGAACTGACACTGAGGGAAAATGTGAACACTTATAGCTGAAAGTTCAAAGGATGCAAAGGAACAAATGGTAATTTGCCTAGAATGATAGGAGGTGGGGGGAGAGACAAACAAGGTGAGGGGTGATGAGGTCATCACACAAAGGAAATGATCAAAGAAGTACAACCCCAATTCCAAAATAGTTGGGACAAATTGTAAATTGTGAATAAAATCAAAATGCAATGGCTTTCAAATCACACCAGCCAGTATTTTATTCACAATAGAACAGAGATAACATAGCAAATGTTAAAACTGAGAAATTTCACAATTTTATCCACAAAATGAGCTCATTTCAAATTTGATAGCTGCTACAGGTCTAAAAGTAGTTAGGACGGGGGCCTGTTTACCATGGTGTAGCACCCCCTCTTCTTTTTAACACAGAGTGGAGGTGTCTGGGCATTGAGGAGACAAGTTTCTTGAGTTTAGCCATCGGAATTTGATCCCACTCTTGTTTAATTCAGGCTTCCAGCTGCTGGGGCGTTTTGGGTCTCCTTTGACGGACTTTTCGTTTAATTATGCGCCAAATGTTCTCAATCAGTGAAAGATCAGGACTGCAGGCAGGCCAGTTCAGCACACGGACTCTTCTACTACTAAGCCATGCTGTTGTAATAGCTGCAGTATGTGGTTTTGCATTGTCCTGCTGAAATACACAAGGCCTTTCCTGGAGTAGATGTCATGTGGAGGGGAACACATGTTGCTTTAAAACCTTTATATACCTTTCAGCATTCATGGTGCTTTTTAAAACATGCAAGTGTCCCACACCATATACACTAATGCATCCCCATACCATCAGAGATGCTGGCTTTTGAACTGAACTCTGATAACAGGAGGGGTGGTCTTTCTCCTCCTTGGCCCGGAGGACATGACGCCCATGATGTCCAACAAGAATGTCAAATTTGGACTCGTCTGACCACAGGACACTTTGCCACTTTGCTACAGTCCATTTTAAATGAGCCTTGGCCCACAGAACACGGCGGCGCTTCTGGATCATGCTCAACAATGACTTCCTTTTTGCATGATAGAGTTTTCGGAGGCATCTGTGGATGGCACGGCTAACTGTGTTTACAGACAGTGGTTTCTTGAAGTATTCCTGGGCCCATTTAGTGATGTCAATGACAGAATCATGCCGGTGAGTGATGCAGTGGCCTCTGAGGGCCCAAAGATCACGGGCATCCAGTACAGGTCTTTGGGCTTGTCTGAATCTTTTGATTATGTTATGCACTGTTGATGACGAGACCTTCAAAGCTTTTGCAATTTGACGTTGAGGAAGATTGTTTTTAAACTATTCCACAATTTTTTTACGCAAGCCTTCACAGGTTGGAGAGCCTCTGGCCATCTTTACTTCTGAGAGACTCAGCCTCTCTAAGACATCCCTTTTATAGCCAATCATGTTACACACCTGATGCCAGTTAACTTAATTACTTACCCTTATATATTAATTGCTTTTTCAGCCCTTTTTTGCCTGTGTCCCAACTTTTCTGAGACCTGTTGCAGCCAGAAAATTTGAAATAAGCTCATTTTGTGGATAAAAATGTAAAATGTCTCAGTTTGAACATTTGAAATGTTATCTATGTTCTATTGTAAATAACATTGGCTCATGTGATCTGAAAGTCATTGCATTTTGATTTTATTCACAATTTACACTTCGTCCCAACTATTTGGGAATTGGGGTTGTATATCCGAAAAGCAGATGGACCAGGTGAGGTTGTGTATTGGCCCTCCACAAGGTGTAACACTTTACCCGGCCTCTCTGCTACTGCCTCCCATGTTTTCCAACAGGACGAAGCCCATTTCAATGTCCCCTGCCACCTTTGTTGCAGTGGGGGATAATTAGTGGTTCTCCACTTTGGTCCTGGAGCCCCCCTGTGTATGCTGATTTTTTTTCTATACCACATTTGCAGTCTTCGAATCAAGTTGTTCTTTTTTCATAATTAGGTGCATTTCATGTTTAAAAGGGTTATATATCCTTTCGAGCCACATTTTAACAGAAATATCTATGCATGCCATGAAGAGAGAAAGACCCTTGAACATATATATATATATATATTTAATATTGCTAGAAATTACAGGTAATGGCATTTTTGATTTGTGTAAATCAGACACTTAAAACCAATTGGGTGCCTGAACAAGTTTTTTTTTTTTTTTTTTTAAATGAGTTTGCTTGAAGTACATGGCAAACATGACACAAACAGGTTTGACTCTGTCATTTGTTGCCTGATAAATAATTAATTTTTGCAACCATTTTTTCATGGTTTCACTAATTAGGAACCCACTGATTGTTTAATTGTATCTCCCCAACGACGATAGTCGGGAGATACTATGGTTTAGTTCCGAGGCTGCTGCCGCCGCAGAGATTTTCTGTTCCGGGCTCTGGAAGCCACAATTATCACAGGAATTTCTCCAAGTTTTACACAGGCGAAGATATTGATTGGACAATGCTCAAGACCGATATTCGCGAATTTCGGATGTTCAATATGGCTGCCGGCGGCCATTTTGTCCAAAATTTGGGGATCGGGGAGATACAAGACTCGGTCCCTGTCGCAACCGAGTTGTCTAGTTTTGCTTGGTCATGTCTGTTCCTGCTTTTTGGCTTGATTGCAGAAAGACGAGAGTCAGCGCTGTAAACACAAAAGTCTACTACTGACGAATGAAGGTGCACCACTTATTAGTCGAGTGTTGGAGTTTCCCCATTGGCTGTCGTGCTTTTAAAATAAGTGGCCGCACAGAGGTCCCCGTCATACACTATGCTTTGACCCAGTCTTGCTGTTCTGTTGTTTCCAAGATATTACAATGTGGACATGACATTTTTTCTCAGCATGATGGGATTTTTTCTGTCAAAATATGACTTAAAAGTGCAAGTAATTGTGCTCAACATAAATTGCATCCATTTAAGACCTACTAATAGTTTGGTAAAATGCAGTTCCATTGTGGTTGGATCAAAAGCCAGCATGCACAGGTGGGCCCCAGGACCCTTAAACTGAGGCTTTGCAAACCCACACATTTCATCTGCCTGCACACTGTAGGGAAAGCAGTGTAGAATTTGGCTGTTATGACTGTGAATGACAGGCGTTACACTGTATTTCTGTGTTTATTGTGGAATTCTGGCAGAGTAGTCATTGATATGTGTATGTGTGCGTGCATGTTTTATTTACACGCCATCTCACAACCTTGTTCAACCTTTCTCATGGTGCTCTTGTGGACCTTGACCCCTGACCCCTAGTTTTGGGAAGCGCAGCCGTTGAAAAACATTCCCCTCCTGCTGGGCTACTACCTCTTCACATCTGCAAGAATGTGCTGCTGTGCAGCTACTGCTGAGCATCATGGGATGACTACCCCCTCCCTCTCAGATTGAAAAGAAAACATGGCAGCCTTTCTACATCATGCGGTGCAGCTAGTTTTAGCAGTGACTGATCTTTCCAGTCAGTATTCAGCAAAAGCACTAGCTGGGGCTGCAGTCTCGCAGTCACGAGCCAAAATGATGCCTGACCGCGGAGAGTGCGAAATTCCTGGCTCCTGTAAGTGTTAATGCCCAGTAAATGTTATGGATTAGCTTTCTCCGCAGTCTTGCGCAAAATAAATGCTAACAGGGTGAAATGAATGCCATTCCCTATAATAGTCAGTGACTGTCAGCATTTGGATTTAATTGCTGGAAACGGCAATAATGTTGGGGTGTGACTGGAAAAATGTGTCATTATTTTCCCTGTGAAAGCCTCAGTTACTGCTCTAATGCCACATTTATTACACTCCACAGTGAAGTTCAGCTGAAAAGAGAATTTAAGCAGAAAGCTGAATTATTTGCTATTACGTCTATATTTACTGATGGGGTACGAAAAATAACTAATGATTTAAAACTAATGAAGTGTTTTGAACTAGAATTTTAAGATGTACCTAAATTTTATTGTATCATTCATATTCATATTTTTTACAGTGTCTGAATGGCCTCTGTCTAGCTTGCATTTAAAGGAGTTTAAAAGGAGAGTCAGCATGAGCCAAGGGAGATTGGATGCCTTCTGTTCCTTTGGTCGTCCAGTACTGTCATGTGAGTCTAGAAAGACATCGATGTGAATTGCAATTTGACCGGCTGACGGAGGCACATGGGCTACCGCGAGGCAGTTTTAGTAGTTTTTGGCTCGTTCGACTATTTTTTTTAGCTTCGGTACTCCGGGCAGTTCTGGAGACACCTACCCAAGCCTTTCTTCGGCTTGTCAGTTTGTTAATAGTTTAGGTAAAACAATTTGTCTCGTTATGGATTGGACATTTTACAGTCAGATGACAAGCTTCTCTTTCATTCTGAAGGACAATTCGAGACCACGGTGTGAGGAAAGGGTGTGTGCGCGCGTGCCCGTGCGCGTGCGCTCGCGCATTGGTTCCACGAGATTTTGCCAATATACGCTTTATTAATGCTCAACAGTTTCTACTTAACGATTAAACGGAAAAAAAAAACTAAGCCGACATGGGATCAGGAGATCAGTAGTGCTTAGTAAGTGACCGTGTAATGGGCCCCACAGCAGTTCTGCTTCATTAGGCCCGTATAGCCCTAAGAAAGAGCGCTGCGTTAAGCAGGCCAGTGTTAATTCACAGTTCAACGCCTCTGTAACTCCAGCCACTTGGTTTTTTTTTTTTTTTTTTTGCAATGTGTTAGGCCTTTAGGCGTTGAGGCATGTCAGTAGAAAACCGCATGAACAGCGAAGCAAACTGTAAAACATTTCTCCAGTCGCTTTGGCAGAAAACTCAGCCAGCCAGGGGGAAAAAAAAATAGAACGTTAATTTCTCCTTTCTGTGAAGATATGTGATGTCTTCACCGCTTGTGATATACTTACACTTCAAAAGGCAGGAGCAACCAAATGAAACAAAATACATTAATACTCTGCTTTATTTTTTGGTTGATAACACTGTATGGCATGTTACAGTACCCATTCATAGCAACAATGGTGTATTTGCACACACATTAATAGAAATGCATAGAAAAATGTTTTTGTTTTTTAAAACTGTAAGTGCTTTCGGTAGATGTGCAATATCAAGTAATACTGTTTATACAACTAAACAATAGCACAAACAAAACGCAAGTCACAAAAATACAAACACAAGCACATGAGGTCAACACATGGGCTCCACCACTGCTCACAAAAATTGCTTCTTTTAGACGAAGAGCACTTAAGTGCTGCTGGGTCTAAGGACAAAGAGTTTCTTCCGTGGTGCAACAAAATCACAGTTGGCTAAATATTGTACCGTGCGCAAAAATAATATCAGTAATGCTGCCGACAGTAACAAGAAAAGACAATAAAAATACATTAAAAATAAGCAGTGAATACAAAAACACAAACAAAAAAAAATTTGGCAAGGTGATACAGAAGTGCAATAAAATGATGGGTCTTTGGTCAGCTTGTGAAGTTAATCTGAGAGAGTGATCTCAAAACGTACATTAAGTGTGCGTGTGGTGTTGTTAATTTTGTGAGTGCCCATGGTATCTGGCAGGTTTGTGTGTGTGTGTGTGTGGATGGGAAAAACATGACAGTGTTTGTGATGTGTGAGTGACACATCTCTTGAAAAAATAGTTAAAGCCAGGGGTGGGCAATTCCGGTCCTGGAGGACCAATGTGTATGTGGGTTTTTATTTCTTTTGATTACCCTGACTAATTGAGCTAATTGGTTGTACACACAAATATAGATTTGTGCTTAGATTAGATCAAAGAAAAATGTTTTTTGAAGGGAGACGAGCAGTCTAAGGTGGTCATTCGTGATCATTTAAAGAAATGTGCCAGAAACATCAGATTTCATAAATAGTTTGGCTAATCTAGATAATTAGCCAATTAAAGGCCTGAAGTTGGCATGAAAACCAGGGACAGATATGGCCCTCGTTGCCCACCTCTGGTTTAAGCTCTTAACAACTCTTTATTTTATAGAGCAAAAAAAAATATTTCAAATTTAAGCTCCAAAAAAGGGCATGGTAATTCAGACTGAAATTCCTCCAATTGTATCTGAATGTTTGAATGCTGTTACACTATTTTTCACACTCTTCCTACGGAGTAATTTTAAACCCTTACAGCACTTAATAAATTTTCAAGGAATTAAAAATGTAATTATCCTGAGCTGTTGAAAATCTATCATGTGGCAACTTGCTACAAAGAGCTCCCCTGCAGGAGCTCTTTTAAAGAAGTTGCCTCATGATAGGACTTCAACAGCATTGGATTTTGATATCTTACATCATTGGGCAACTATAGTTGCCTATAGTGCTCTAACGGTTAAAAATGTAGTGAGACAAACAATTGTACAAATAAAGAGGCCTTTATGTTGAAAAATTAAACCTTTATCCTTATGTGAAACAAGTTCTTTGGGCCTTATATTCCAAAAACCGTGCTTATTCATTACAATACATCTGCTGAGCATCTGTGATGCACACGTCCACATTTCTTATGGTGAACAGTCAATAGTCTAGCCTGTTTAAAGACCTTGTTCTGACATTCGCCTAAATTTAAGGAATGTCGTAAAATATTATAATAAAATAAATAACAATAAGAGAAATTAATAGGGTATTAGGTAATGGAAATAGGTAATCGGGGTTGAGCCACATAATGACAGGCTGGTTGTGTGTACACATTCATTTGTGAATTTGTGTGTGTGTGTGTGTGTGTGTGTGTGTGGAATACTTAGGTAGGCATAATAAAGGCAAATGTCTTTGCCCCTCGTCTTATCTTTCATCAGTCCTTCATAAAGACATTGGTTTTCCAGAGAAGGGGTTTGGATTTTTGGATTACAGTCTCTCTGGTTTTTTCCTCTGTTGTGGCTGGGGGAGGGGATTGGGGGTTAGGGGGAGGGGTTATAATAACTGTCCGTCTCCGTCCCCCCTCCCCCTTCCCCCGGGTCTCAGAGACAGATGTTGATCTGTTTGGAAAGTTCTCTCTCCAAGTCTGAGATCAGCGTGTCGAAGTCCTTCAGACTGAGCCGACAGGTAAACGGGGCGTCGAGGTCCAGGGGCTCGGAGCTCAGGTAGAGGGGCCCTGCCGGATCCCAGTCGCTCTTCCTCAACGGCGCCTTCTCTTCCTCCTCGCTGTCGCTCCCCGCCACCTCGTCGTAGTCCGCCTCCGCACTGGACAGGAAGTCCCGCCCGCACACGCTCCAGTCGCCCGCGTACCGGTTGCAGGGGGGGCTCTCCAGGCGACCTCGCCCTCGTCGCGACACCACCCCGTCCTGGGACACGTCCAGCCGAAGCGGCAGGTGGGGCCCCTGCTGCTGCAGGGAATTATGGGACACGGGCAGGGCCGGGGACAGTACATGTTCGGAGCCGGAGTCTTCCTGTGGGCCCTCTACTGCGGCACGGCCAGTGGGTACTGAGAGAGGAGCTCATGATTATTATGCTGAAATTCCCATCAATCAAAGCTCACATTCTAAGTTTTTGTAGAATAATTACGGCACTTTTATACGTAGTTCCCATATACATGTAGTCCATGATATGCACATACCTACTCTCATGCACATCAGATTACACATACTCATAATCTCACTCTTTCACCATCTCTCACTCTCACTCACTGACTCACCTTCACTCACTAACTCAGTCACTCACTGATTCGCACTCACTCACTGACCCACACTCACTGCTGAACATTCACTCACTGACTCTCATTCACCCAATGACACACTCACTCACTCACTGACCCGGTGTCACTCACTGACTCTCATTCACTCACAAACTTACACTCACTCACTGACTCACAGTCACTCACTGACTCACCTTCACTCACTAACTCAGTCACTCACTGACTCACACTTGCTGTTGAACATTCACTCACTAACTCACATTCACTCACTCACTGACTTTGTGTCACTCACTGACTCACATTCGCCCACAGACTCACACTCACTCACTCACTGACTCACATTCACCCACAGACTCACACTGACTTTCTCTCACTCTCTCACACATACTCACTTACTGACTCACATTCACCCTCAGACTCACTCACTCACTGACTCGCACTCTCTCGCTGCACTTTTTCTTTGTCTCTCCAACGCACACGCACACACACACACACACACACACACACACACACACTCACCAGGCCACTGCTGCAGCAGGTAGTGCAGAGCCTCGATGTGCCTCTTGAAGTCCACCGCGCTGGCAATCTCCTCGCTGTGGGTGAAACTGCGGCCCCCGCCCTGAGACCCTCCTGTCGCATGGTGGCCCCCAGGGGCCCGGGGCCTCCAGGATTCCTGTGTGGGAGTGAGGAGCACGGGGCCAAAGCACACGGCCAGGTTCTGACAGGTCATACGGTTACACTCGCTGAAGGAGGCCACCAGGCTAAGATGGTCCAGGAGGAGACTGAGAGTGGCCTGGAGAGCAGGAAACAAGAGGATGAGGATGATCATCTTCATCTTCACCAAGTCCAGTAATAGTTCATTACCCCCGCCAACGAAGTTGGGGCGGAGGCAAGGTTTTCGCCCCTGTTTGTTTGTTTGTCTGTTTGTGAACAACATAACTCAAAAAGTAATGCACGGATTTCTCTGAAATTTTGTGGGTGGATTGCTATTACATCAAGGATGGACCGTATTGATTTTCACCGCAATCAGTGAAACAAGATGTCCGCCATGGCAGCCATCCTGAAATCCTATGACACGCGATAACTCAACTTTGCTCCCACTGATGAAGATTTGGATTGTGCTGCCTTGGCGGAGGTTTGCACTCTACGAGTGCCTCTAGTTTATACTGCATTTAACACACGTCTCAGCGCTGCAGTCGCCCCTGGAGAAGTGGGTGTACTCTATTAGGCAGATGGGTTGATCATGAAAGAGAAAGTGGGTTTACTCTCCCATATATTTCAATTAGTTTTTTGCTGATGGGTGATAATGTCATAAATTGACTGAAAAAGAGGTGGATATACTCTCTACATCTGTTTATACCCCCCACTACACCACTGAGAACACACGTAAAGTTCCCAAATTATGACAATCGTGTTTTTCCGTGCTCTTACAATCCTGCTTTGGTCCTCCCTCTACCTGCGGCTGGCAAAACATGACTCCAGATCGTTCCATCATTGTTTTTGCCACAAGCTTCAGAATCTTGTCTCACAGACACCAAGGAATTGCCATAAAATGTGGAAAAAAAAAGGTACAAAATGGGAACTTTTACGCAAAAAAAAGAATAAAACAAAAAAAAAAAACACTAACATAATAAAGCGCATTGCACAACAATTAAAATGATAAATTAATATCATAATCCAGGAAATAAAACTTGCCACTGTTGTAGGAGAGCTAGTCACAGTTAAGTCTGGGTTTAAAATGTGAAGGAAACCAACATGCGAAACTGACACAGGAAGAGCAATCGAGAGGAAGCATGATATTGGGATGCTCAGCCTTCAGTGTTTTTTTTTCTGCTAATTTTGGCATTCAGTCAGGTGCCTTCATCATCAATCTATTAATCATCACCATTGTGAGGATAACCTGCAAAGATGGCAGTTTAAGCCATATCTTCTCCACAATAAAGATAAATTCACCCCTGGGTCTTTGAACAAGGCTCGTCACCCCATCTTACTACTTACTCTACTTTTAGCCCCTGCTCAGTCCAATCAACTTTGGATAAATGAAAATACTCATTAGCCAAAAGTTATCCAGTACTACAAACGTGAAGATGATCACTATAATGATGATGATGAAAATGAAGCGAGATGAGTCCAAATTCTCAAGAACTGTCCTTTTCTCCAATTGTCCCATGCTTCCAGATGGGAGACGAGAAGGTGGTGGAAGTAAGGAGAATGCTTTTTAATTTGTAACAGAACCAACCAGATGATATAGATTTTATGATCTATATCAACACGTTCTCCTGCAAACCTGGAAGAGTCAGACAGAGCGATGATGATAATGATGATGACATGACTACTGCAGTTCTAGTCAAGATTACGACTATGGTGCACACTTCATATTCCCAATTTTAATAATGCACAAAACATGGAAGCTAAGGTTTCTGAATGGAAAGTTGCTGGTTCAAGATCCAGTGTAGCTACAGTAAAATCAGTGCAGTTGTTGGGTTCTCAAGCAAGGTCTTTAAACCCATATCGTTCCGAGGGGGAACTTCAGCTTATTCTAAGCAACAAACCAAATCAAATTTAAGTGGCTTTGGATGAAAGTATCAGGTAATAAATGGATGTGCCATTGCGGCAATAATCTTCAGAGATAACAATAGCAATAATCTGGCCTCGGAGGTAGCAGCTATGTAGCCAGTTGATATCACTGGGCGCTGTGAACCCCGCGAGGAGAAAACATAAAGTATCTTGTCAGTTGATAGCAGACCAGTCGGCCGGCCGAGACAACTTCAGGGAGTAACTCTCTTGATAATAAATAAGCGGAGATAAGATAAGGTCCAAAGCACTTCAAATGAGATACAGCCACTGACGGCAGACACTCCAAGACATTCACGCGTAAATCACACCAGCAGATCCAAAAAAAACACTATATTTCCATTACTGCTTCGGCTATTAACTAATTTATTTCTCTTTTCCCAGATATTCTGGACAACTGTAACTGTATCCTGTATTATGAAGGGATCTCTGTGGTCAGACTGGTAAAAGCAGTGTCTGAAACCCGTCTGGAGGAATAGTGTGGTTCAGGTTGCAGGCAGAGGGATGGAAGATTATTGTGTACAGTTATGCTTTATAGGGATTTCAGGGCCAATCAGGCAGATTTACTGTCAGGTGGCGTGCTTTTTTTTTTCCTAACAAAGTTGTGGTACAGCTTCCGCTGAGCCACACTTCAGCCAATCAGATTGTTCCTAACTGCAATTGTAAACCAATCAGGTTGTACGTAATTAGAATTTTTTTTTCCCTAACTTAGTTATGAAAAAAAATCCAGCGTCCGGGTGCTCAAGCAAAACAGATGTGCTGCAGTCGAGTATGAATAATAGATTTTCAGAAATCAAAGGACATGAGATTACATTACGTCAGGGGAGTCCAGTGTTTTCGTTTACCAGACAAATTAGAGTTAGAAAGCCAATTGAGACAGACGACTTTGGAGTCAGACATCTAGGCTCAAAGTAGAAGCACAATTTCATCAGTACTGCTGCGTGTTCCACAAAGTAGGATTGTTCAGTCAGCTAGATAACTGCACCGAACAAAATCTCAAAACCTATCAATTCTGGAACATGGAATGAAGTAAAAACCCAGCTGTTCCAAGTTTTACTTCGAGCAGTAATCTGGCTAACTCAGCAATCCTGCTTTGCAGAACAGACCTCTGCTTGGCAAACAACATCTGTCCTACTGTGGCATGTACCATTACCAGAGAAGTGCTTTTGTAATATTGTGCCTGTTTGGTACCTTATGGCTATACACTAAGGGCCCTATCTTACGCCAGAGTCCCTAAACCCGTTATTTGGGGATTTCGCATTGCGTAAGAGGCGTTCCCCCGCGAAAGTTGCTATCTTGCACACCTGCCTATATCCCTAAAACACCAGCGCTACCGTTACATTATGCATAGCGTGGTTTGGGCTTTTTACGCCAGTTAAACCAATCAGTGTGTCAGGTGCCACTGCCTTTCGGAGCAGGCTGCGCTATCCCAAATCCTCAAACCGAAATCCGTGATGGAGAGAGGAAGGTCGCCATGTTTCTCCGTTGACGAAGTTAAATTGCCCGTGCATGAGGTCACATACAGACAGGGGAGGATCTGTTTTTGTTAAGTTAATCATGAATTGTAGTATTATTATTATTATTATCATTATTATTATTATTATTTGACATTGACATATTGTTTAATGTTTGGTATGTAGTAAAAAAAAAAAAAAGCCTACCCCTTTTGTAATGGAAACTTCAAAAAAAAAAAAAAAAAAAAAAAAAATCGTTTAGCCATGCACTTCCAACTCCTCTCCGTCTGAAATGAAGCATAGAACAAAATCCCATTTTAGAAAAAAAAAAAAAATTAGGTATATGCACTGGCACTCAGCGACGTAACTTTTTTTTTCCCCAGCGAGAGGCATTTCAGAACTCTTCAGCGAATGAAGGTAATTCTGGTGACAAGTACGTGGTTTCGTCCGTTTACATTTTCCAATCGGACAGCTGTCTATTTTTTATAGCAAGTTGCGTGACCGTGCTGCAAAACAGGTGTATGCGCGTTGTCGCCGAAATTACCTTCACTCGCAAGAGAGTTCTCAATGCCGCTCTCGCTGGAAAAAATTTCCGTTGCTGAGTGCTAGTGCATAGCGCTCTTGTGAAAGCCCAAATGCGGTAGCGGGTGGTTTTAGGACCGCTATCGCTTTCCTAACGTGTGTGGTCAAGATAGCAATTGTAGGGAAAGCGCATAAACACGCCCACGGGCACACCTCCAGGCGCAAATAAAGGATTCGGCATAATGTATAGCGGGTAGTGTGGCCGCAAGATATCGTTTAGGGATAGTGGAAGCTGCTAAATGCGTAATTCACGGGTTGCGGGTAGTGGCAACAGGTAAGGCAGTGTGAAAGATAGAGCCCTGTGATCCCTACCCTTTACCATTACACTGTGTCATCACACTATTTACATTACATTACATTACAGGTTCTTAGCAGACGCTTTTATCCAGAGCGATGTACAAAAAGTGCAAAAGATCGGTAAAAAAGTCCAGAGCTCCTAGGAGACAAGCACAAGTGCTAACAGTAAAAGTGACCGAGAACACATCATTCAGTTGTTACAAGTCCAAACCAATAGGCAAACACCAAATATACTGAAAAAAAGACCAAGTAAAATTAACAAAATCAAGGATAAGCAATTAAGCAATGAGGGATGTAATGTCAGTTATTCAATCAATAATAATAATAATAATAATAACTACATTTGTGTGCAAAAGTTCCTCTGTAAAACCCTCCACATACTTAGTTCAAGACCAGATTTTTCAATCAGATCTCATCTTTTGGATCAGTAGTTTGAAACAAAGCAATGCCATTAAACACTTATCTGCAATTTAACCTCCAACTGTAAGAAAGAGAGGTATGAAAGTGTGGCGAGTAAGAGAGGGGGAGGAGGGACTAAAGAAAGCTAGACAGAAATACTGGTCAGATTACCAAGCAGGAAATTTACTGATGTAATTAAATTACTGCTGCAGCACAAGTAAAGGGTAATTAGCGGGAATGTAAATCTTGTGACGAGATAACTCACTCAGGAGTTAATATGGGTTAGCCTTTACCCCACGCAGTTACAAAACAAAGGGCTAACTCAACAGAAACCAGGGCCCCAATTCTACAACCAGTGCATTTACAGAGCTTTTGAGGACATGAATCGGCGTATTGAAGACACAGAAGCCAAACAACAAACATACACGGAGCAGAAGAAAAGGGTTCTCACAGGGTTAAAGTTTCTCTATTTGCAGAAAGGCAAACAAATATCAGATTAAACCAACAAGAAAACGACCTCGACAGGAAGTGGTTCGAGAAGCAAACATTTTGTTCTGTGGCTCTCAGCCAGAACTTGAGTCTGGGAGAGATCGGTCTTGGAATTTCACCACCCCTACCCCAACATTAATCCTCTCTCCCCCCACATCAGCATCACACATATAACAATATTATTTCAATCTCGCAATAACTTCAAAAGTTGTAACCAAAATCAAATCCAGGGGAACCCACTTCAGATACTGCAAGGAACAAGAACTGGTGTGGTAGCAGGGTATATGAGGGTACACTCTGAATGCTATGGTCATACATCATATACTCCACCCTATTCAGCAACAAATACATCTGTTCTTCAATACCCAAGGGAAGTTATTGATAACCTATCTCTATAGATATGAGCTAAGTGGTAGGGGAGAGGATAGGAGGAGAGAGAGAAGGAGAGCAAGAAAGAGAGACCCCCTAATACCTTTTCTGGTTCGGGGAGGCATTCAAGCAAGGAAACTGTACTGTGGGATCGCTGCACTTCCCCGTTGCTACCACAGGGGGCAGTGCGGGGTGGCCGCATGGTCATTGCCTCCAGCACCACCTCGTACAGGGTCCTCGTGATCAGAGGGGACGGCAGCTCACGCAGGTAGTCTTTAAGGATGCCTGACCAAAAAACAGAAAGTCAACAGCTTGAATCTCCTGTAAAAACACGAGTCTAAGAGAAAGACAATAATAAAAAGGCTTCATAACTTCAATGATAGTTAGAGGTGAGGAAATGTTTCCTAGTTCGCCTCATGTGAACTTACACATCAGGGAATCTGTTCCTAAATCCATCTGTTAACATGGCTGTGAAAATCCATACACTTTAATGGTGGTTTTAACTGAGAACACAACTTCATCCATCCTTCAACCTCCATCAACAACTTCTTTTCTCGCTCTTTTTTCTGCTCTTTTTTCTCCAACTGCCCACTCTGTAATCTTTTCCTCATCCCAAAAGGTTAGAGCACAGAGAAATGCAGTTACTGCGCAGCCACCTTTCCTTGGTTTTGCAAACCCCCCTCCTTTTCTCACCCCCCTTACTGAACTCTTCCTCTCCTGTGTGACACTGACCGGTGATGACGTTGATGTCAGGGTACAGCTCTTCAGATAGCGTAACGGCAGCGCTATCGCGCTCAAACGCATCTCTCAGCTCCTTCTTCACCGCCGCAGAGCCACACAGGCGATACAGCCCCACCACCTGCAGGGGGAGACAAAATGTCACCCGCCACTAATACCAGCACCAACCACAACCATTCATCTATCCATCCAACCATCCAACTGCAACCATTTATTTGACCACCCATCCATCCATCCATCTTCCAGCCATCCATCCATCAACCACAACCATCCATCCATCCAACCACAAACATCCATCCATCAACCAAAACCATCCATCCACCCATCCATTATCCATCACTTATTCTGGATCAGAGACAGCAGGGGGCTGAGGCCTATCCCAGCATGCAATGGGCAAGAGGCACAAACCCATCCAAATCCAGAGATCCTCAAATCTGGACCTCAAATCAAAATCCAGCCCAGGCTTTCTTTCATCCCTGCTAAGTAAATGCACACTTAGAGCTAGGGTTGGGCTCAATTACTTTTTTCAATTACAATTACTATTACTTTCTGGACATAATGTTCAATTACAATTACAATCACTTTTCGATCAAAAAAAATCAATTAAAACTCAATTACAATCACGAAAGTAATCGATTACAATTACTGTAATTGTAATTGAAAAAAGTAATTGAACCCAACCCTGCTTAGAGTGTATGATTGGCTAGTCTGTCTTTACGCCTGACTCCCAGCCCAGGTAAAGGGAGGATGGAAAACCAGCAGTTCTTGGACCTAGAGGGCTGTGATTTGAGGACCAGGGCCCCAGACAGTCAGCTAATCCGTTAAAGGCATCACGTACAGCTCACTCACAAACTCACACATACAGGCCATTTATAATCCCAAATTAGCCTGGTCTGTGGGAGGAATCCGGAGTACCCAGGGGAAACCCAGAGGAACAGGCACAGAACATGCAAACTCCACACAGAAAGAGCCCAGGCCAGATTCAAACCCACAACCATACTGCTGCAAGGCAACATCAGTACCCTCCGCACCACTACTCACAACCATTTCATGGGGACACCTGAGTATCACCGAGTCAACATAGGCTCAGCCAAAGCACAGGGGATAACCAATGTGTATGAGGGGGAAGAACACATAGTGGAAATGTAATAATTCATAACTAATCAAACAACTTGGGGGGGTGAGGGTCATCATTCCTTATGGGATAAAAGGGGGAGGTTAACAATTCTCAAGGCCAGAGTTAAGATGGCTAGGAAAAATGTAAGATGTGCAATTTATAAAGGATAATTTTAAAGCAATATTATTTCACGGGGTGCATAATTCTTAAGCACACCAGCATTCAGTGATCAAGCTAATTTATTACCAGTAAGTGAATCTATGTTTGTTCAACTGAGGGAGTCTCACTGAGACGATAATCATTTTTTTCCCCACGAACAGACTTAGTGAGTCACAGAGAAATACAGTAAGCACTGCCAGAGGGAGACTGAAACCACACATAAAAACGCAACACTTCCACAGCAGCGCCACATAATCCTATTCGATCAGAGGTGAAAAAATTCCTGGGGTCAGGAGGTGCAGTTCCTTCCATCTATGAACTTGGCAAAAATCTTCCGCCCCCCACCGCAGGCCTCACCTTGAGCCCTCTCGTCTCGATCTCAGCCACACACTTCTGTATGATGAGGGGCACTTTGATTGCAGAGCCCTCTTTGTCCACCAGGCAGCGCAGCCCCAGGCCAAAGACGCTGGAGGGCTGGGGGGCTCCCTTGTTGGGGGCGGACGGGGGATCCCATTGCTCCAGCAGCGTCAGCTTCACATACATCAGGCCCCGCGGCTCCAGCTTCACACATAGCTGCTGGGAACGAGAGCCTGAGAGTGAAAGGGAAAGAAAAAAAAGAAGAGTAGAGTAAATATTGAGCAACACTGTGGCTCAGAGAATTCATCAGGTGAGGTCCAGCTACTCCTGCAATGCTAACCCTGCTGCGTAGCTCCTGCTGCATTAACCCTGCTAAGCTGCCCCAGCTATGCTAACCCTGTTACGCAGCCACTGCAACATTACCCCTGCCATGCTACCCTTGCTATGCTAACCATGCTGTGCTACCTCTGCTAGGCTGCCCCAGCCATGTTGTCTCAGCTATGCTAACCTTGCTGTGCTTCCCCAGCTATGCTAACCATGCTGTACTACCCCTGCAACACTACCCCTCCCATGCTGCCCTTGCTATGCTAACCATGCTCTACTACCCCTGCTACACTGCCCCAGCCATGTTGTCTTAGCTATGCTAACCATGTGTGCTTCCCCTGCGACCCTGTTATAGCTATGTTGTCTCAGCAATGCTTATCATGATATACAGTAATACAGGCCTACCAAAGAAACCGGCCAAGCTGTAACAAAAGTTTGTCAGATGTCTACCTTTTTCAAAGAACCAGCAACCCAAAATCGAAAACTCAATTGGTTCGTCTCTGGGTTTGTTACAGGCTGTGTGATTTTATGAGTTTGGTTCTGGTGAAAATGTATCGACTTCAAAGTGTCGTGGTGCAAAGTTTTACGGGAATGTTGCATGTTTACGATTTCGTGTTGCTGGTTATTTGAAAAAGGTAGACATCTGACAAACTTCTGCTACAGCTTGGCCGTTTTCTTTGGTAGGCCTGTAGTAGATGGCCTTCAGAACAGAACAGTATTGAGTCTGTTGGCTAAAAACTCAAGAGATCCCACACAACACGTGTGTTTCCCTCTCAAGGTGTGTACAAGTGAGACAATGGGTCAAATAATACCTCCACAATATTTCACCCTTTCTTTACCTTTAAGACTGTAAAACTGAAGGGCATAATTTAAAAAAAATAGATTTTTGACAAATAAGGAAATTGAAAGGAAACTAAAAAAAATTTTCATAACACAATTATGCCTTTGAAATAAATGCTTTTACACGGCGTATGATGCTGTTAACGCTTCCCTATTTTACTGGCATCTAGAATAGTTTAAGTATTCAGAGTATTCAACTCTCACGTAATGCTGGTATATCTCTTTACATTTAAAAGGTTCCACTTGAAAGGCTAAACCTTTCCCTGACAGTGTAAATGTGCCCCCCGTGATCAACGTCATACGGAAGCAGGCAATTTGAGCTGCGTGTGTTTATATCACACATCCGTTCCTCCTAAATGGGTCTGCTGACATTTGTCATTCAGTATTTATGGAAAGGTGAAGTTTGTGCATACACCCACCTACGCCTTAGACATGCTGTTTCAAAAAAATATGACTGCAGACAGCAAACAATTTATGTGGAAGTACCGAAACAAAACCTGAAATTCCATTATGGTGTCCATCTACAGAGGCTCCATGAAGCTCCACTTTGGACACATCCTAGTTTTACCCACAGAAAAGTGTAATACATTATGTGCACATGAACACTGAAATCTCAATTTGACTCGTAAGTTCAAAAACGCTTGACCTATACACTACAGAGCTGATGGCACTCTTTCAGAAACATGACATAACACCGATCTAACCCAGCCATAACTGAGTATTACAGCTTGAGTAGATCTCATTTCACTCATGTGAATCACCAGCTAAGTTATTTTGAGCAGTTATTTTGAAAACTGAAGCAAGGCTCATCATTGGGTGGTAATGCAATTTTGTGAACAGCAATGAATAATTTCTTACAACAAATATAGCGTAATATAATATGGTAACAGATGTGGAAAGGCTATCGCTCGACAGTAGAAGTACATGAGAAGCCGTTTCTTACAACAGCAAGCTTCTTAAAGTAATCAGTCCTGACACCAGTCCAGGCTGATAATTTTTGTGAATAAGCAAATATTGATGGCAGAAAAAAACACTGGTGAGGCCTTTTATTTTGGATTTCCAGTGCTTAGCGCCCATGAGAAGCCATAGGGTTTTAATGGGAGTATATCTTAATCACTTAGCCTATTCTAAATTTCATAAGTCATGACTGGCTATGGTACAGTTATATCGGTGGTGTTGTACATGTTTCTAGTAAAGTGCACTGGGCTTAGTTTCTGACACAGACTAACCCTCCTGCCCACACTCGGCCCCCCACCCTCACCTTTGAAAAGCTGAGGAACGGCCACCTCCCCCAGGCCGCAGACACGGTTTCGGGTGGAGGCGGCAGACGCGGTGGGGCCTGACGGGGAGATGGTGGAGTTGGGGTGGGGCGTGAGCAGCACCAGTTTGAGCAAACGGGCGCGCTCTAACTCCAGGTTAAAGGTGTGGTTCAGGGGCAGGGCAGGGCCCCGGCAGGTGAGCAGGGCGGTCCTTGCGCGGGTGACCCCATCCACCTGGATGGCGCAGAACACCTCCTTATTGACATCCGCTCTGGGGGCTTTCAGGATCTCCTCAGCCCCCATGAGGTGGACGGTGAGGAGGCCCGAAATGCGCTGGGCGCAGCGGGGTTGTTCCGACAGGCAGTAGGGGCGGAAAGAGCCTGGGTCCGGCACCGCCTCCCCGGGGGTGTGGCCTGCGGGAGGGGGTGTGGATTCAGGGGAAGGCCCCGCCCCTGATTCTGCCCCCTGTTTGGGGAGGAGCTCTGGGGAGTCTCCATCACTCAAGTAGCCCCCTTTACTAGCGGAAGACCTGCTCCGGGACGAGCGTCGGAGGGGCCGAGCAGGGGGGGCGCTGGTGTCCAGGTGGTACCGGCTGATCACATTGTTGGAGGACTCCTTTCGGCAGTTCGAGGGGGATGTCCTATCTCCTCCTCCGCCGCCTCCCGAGCTCTGTCCCACCCCGTGGCGCTGGGTCCGAGACGAACGCAGACTCAGCTTCCGCCTCAGCTCCGGAAGCTTCCGCATCTTCAGCGAGAGACGCCGCACTGTGCCGGGTGACTTTATCCTGTCAATCACACCCCCTGCCCCGCCCCCCTTCTTCTGCGAGCCGGGACTGTCCGAGGGACCCGCCCCAGCACTGTTACCTCCGAGTGCAGCCGCCACCTGTTGGGATTCTGCCTGAAGAGCCTGCCGGGGCAAATCTGGGGGGCAAAAGGGGTGGAGATGATAGGACCAGCCAGAGAGATAAAGCAAAGAATTAGAGGGAGGATGAGGGAAAGAATGGAAAGACTAAACAGTACAAATATGCCTGATGATTATGAACTATAATATTTTGGAGATGTACGTGCCTTCAGCTCAAAATATCTCAAAACTCTCCCACCAAAAAGGGCGGTGTGTCCTTCACCTTCCAGTATTTATGGAACTAGTGAAGATGCTCAACATACATAGGCTTGGCAGGAAATACTTCTCTAAAAAAGACATTTGCAGGGTGTGAACTGCAATTGCCAAATATACCATAAATCATATATTTCTGCATTCCTCATTTCTCCTAAAATGTTAAATATGCTAAAATGGAGCAGTTTGGAGCAAAATAGATACACAATGGTGTCAGTATGAATACTGTAGGTAAGAGGTGATTTAACAAATTCTAAAAACTTCATAGCACTGCCTTTTGAAATCTGTGCCATACCCCCACTTTGCAATTCTGTAACTGAGCAAACAGCTTTTTTTCTCCCAAGTACAGAATGTAAACCAGATTTAAGTTACTGTTTGCTTGAAGTAAAACTTTCAACAATAAATAACAGAACAATCATAATAATTTGTATTTCCAACACTAAGACTTCCCGGCGGTGTTAAAGATCATAGGTGAAAAAAAATCGCAGCCAGGTCTAAAAATGCCAAATCAGTTGTGGGAGGTCTTTCACAAAGGAGGATTACACAGATATCTGGGTAACTGCACCGGGTAATACCAAGACAAGCTTTTTTTACTTCAGTCCATGTTCCAGATTTGAAAGGTTTCCAGGTTTTACTCAATAGCAGTTATCCAGCTAACTCCGTAATCCTGCCTCGTGAGACAGGACCCCTGTTGTTCACAGCGTTCGGACAGAACTCTGGCGAAATCTTTACGTGTTTTGATACCTGGGCTGTCCTTCTTGCAAGCTGCGGCTCTGGCTTCCACCGCTAACTCTTTGGTGGGACTGTCACTTCCTGTTCCTGGTCCTCCCAGCATGCACTGGGCCCCGTTGCTACCGTGTCGCTCCAACCGAGACGCCGAGCTCCCCAGTAGCCCAGCCCACCTCTGCGTCCGAGTCTGAGTGTCCCGCTTATTTTCGGGCGATCCTTCACTACCTCTCTTCCTCCAGGGGTTCCCGTAGTCCACTCTGTCCTCGCCAGGGCGGGGTGAATCCTCCTCTTCTGGGATGGGGTTATACCAAATATTGCTCTCCCTGTCCGCACTTCCCTGCCTCCTCTCCGTCAGGCAGTTGGGTAGCAGTCTGGAGGCCTCCTCCGCAGCCTGGGACTTTCCTGTTGCAAGCACCCATGCTCGGCTGCTCCTTTCCAGGGTCTGGAGGTAGGCCCCCTGCCCGGAAAGCTTCTCTCCACCGGAGGGGGTACAAATTTCGGTACAGTCCCCCAGTGGGTGAGTCAGTTCTGGCAACGACGTACCGGAGGCCTCAAATAGGATGGCAGCGGGGTCCCCCTCCAAATCCTTCCGCCCACTTCCCGTGCCATCCTCGTCCACAGACTTCTGGCTCCAGGCCTGTTTTGAGCCCTGGGATTTTCCTGAGCTGCTACCCCAGGTGTGAGCCCTGGAGCCAAGGCCGCGGGGCCCGTCTGTGCCAGGTAGGTCGCGGGATGAGAAAGAGGAGTAAGAGGAAGAGGATGACATTTTGGCCCAGTTCTGTTTCTTGGCCACGGTAATCTGTGGCCCTCGCTTGCTGGGGTCCTCTGCCGTCACAGCCTGCGGGGGTTCAGTCGGTGCGGCAGATGAAGACGATGATAACGAGGAAGAGGAACTCTGTAAGAAGTCCACTTTCCCAGAGATATCTAGGGCAAACAGAAAAGCCTTCATTAGATATGCTTCTGCGCCCATTACTAATTACTCTTTAACTGCTGAACTGTGGAACACTCAGCTGAAAAGCAGAGAGACGGCCGCATTGCTTGGGGCTGCCAAACACTACGAACAGTAATCAGGCAAATCAGGTAATTGAACTGCAACTGGTGGCAGCAAACCCATACAGTGGCATTGTCTAGGTTACGGTAGGTTGTGTGCCAACTCACCTGCGCCAATGTTTTGTGGAAACCAATTACCTAAAAAAATTGAGTATACCGACTTAATAACTTAACAATCTTGTGTTCACTGCACTTAAAAACATGTTTTTAAAAAAAAAAACTTTACCTTATTTTCTTTAAGTTCCTTCCACACAATGCAATTAAGTTGGCCTACACAATTTTTTTGAGGTAACTGGTTTCCACAAAACATTTGAGTTCGCCACACTATCAGGCTTTACAGTGCAGAGAGTTAAGGGCGAGTTACGTCTCAACAAACAGTCACACAGAAGGTGTTTAAACCTGACAGGAGGAGAAACAGAATGGAGGGAGGTAGAGAGAAAGATGGATAGAGTGGTGGTGAGAGGGAGACAGAAAGAAACACGGAGGCAGGGAGAGAGCACATGAAAAAGTAGGACTGGAGGAGAGGGATGGAGAGAGTGAAGCGTCAGAAATTCAGCTGATGGAGAAGGAGGGATGGAGGCAGGAAGAGATGGAAAAAGACATGGAAATGAGCAGAAGAACAGAGAAAGACTGAAGCATAAGGAAAGCAGCTGAAGAGGACGGAGGGAGGGGGGGCTGTAATATTTAGTGGTTTGTTGAATAAGCCTCCTGCTCCCTGACATCCTGCACATCTGTTCTTCCCTCTCCCTCTCTCTCTCTCCTCTCTTTCCCATCTCGTGTTCCTGCATGTGACTCCCAGTAAATGGTGGCTCTATCCCGGGACCGCTTGTCGTGTGAATGGCTGTTGCTCTCTCCGCCTGCTGATAAATTCATCTCACACACACGCACACACACATACACACACACACACACACACACGCACATACACCTACGCTTTAAACACCCCCACCCCATCTCAACAGCTGTCAGCCAAGTCTGCCAGTCCATCTTATCTGTTTGTGCAGAGGTGGATAGTTTGAGTTTACACGTTTATACAAAAGTTCTCTGACCGCCCCCCTCCAGACTGAACTGCAACAGCAGTGAAAAGAACATGGAGTCTGTGCAACACTGATATCAGCTGACCCCAGGCCACCAGCTGATTGGAGGAGAAGCAAGCAGGGTCATACAACGGGAACGCTCAACGTACCAGGCTCCACCCTCTCCATCTACAGTCCGATTTTGTTTCGAGTTGTTGTCCCCCTGGCTACAGAGGCCATAAACATAGTCACTTTTTGGCCCTGTTCTTGAGAAACACAAGGTCTTGTGGTTTCCTGTCTTCATCATAAAAATCAGTAACCAGTTTAAACCCAACAAGTCAGGCTGAACGAGTTAATACAGTGCCGCTCAACTCTTTCTGGATATCTCCCATCCTGCAGGAGATCTCTTAAATTACTTACAAATACCAGATGAGTAATGAGCAACAATGAAAACCAGCAATCTTTGTGTTTAAATACAATGAATTACTGCAGCAAATTTACCAAGGAATTTAACCCTGCTGAGAAGCAGAGAGAACCAATCATGCAATCCCAGGTTCTTCATCTCTGAGCCAATCAACATGACACAATAGCAAAAGAAAGAATTTGTAAACTGAAAAAAAAAATTAAATTCTTGTTTTGGCAAGTAAGCTAATCAATGAATCAAAACAAAGCTAAATCAATTTGCTCTCACTGAAACCGGCAAGGCAGGTTTAGCAAGAGCAGAAAAGTTTATTGCAAAATAGCACAGTGTCCACAAAAGTTCTTTGTACTTTAAACTGGAAGAAACCCCCATTATGATGCCCCAGGGCTCAATGACACCAGAACGCACTCTGACCCTTGAGGAACACCACAAACCGAAACACATAAAACACGGGTTCCCTACTCGCGGTCAATGACACCGCGTTGTGGCCTTCACAATGTGCTGTATCCCAGCTGCCCTGAGAACAGGAAGCAGGGAATCGCAGTCTGTTCGCGGCAAACGACTTCCTGCCGAGGGAAGGCAGCCAAGCATGAGAGCGGTCCAAATGGGAGTGGAGAGGCCGGGGTTAAAAGAGCTCTGTTCCTCATTAACAACCCGTGAGCCTTCTGAGGAACGTCCGTAGTGCTGATCAGTCAAACGGGAGCAGAAGCTTGGATTGCGTCGGGAGAAATGCAGCCAAGCTGGGTCAGGCAGATGCGCATTCTCAAGATGCTTCTGGAAACCAGGGCGGAAGAAGGGAGGGTGAAAGTGGAGGAAAGAAAGACAGATGGACGGAAAGACAGAGGGAGAACAGAGTGCGATTCTGCATCGGCACTCGGGCCGATGTGAATAGCTGGTCTGTGCTCCCGTTCCCTACACAGCTGGAGCCAGAGAGGGAGGAGGACACAGGAAATGGGTGCACAAATACACACACACACACACACACACACACACATACACAAACAGACACACACACACACACACACACACGAACAGAGAGACAAATTCACATGGAATAAACTTCAGTCAACCTGATGAAAATGGCTGTCTTTCATCTCTTGAAATATCATACTAAGAACACAACAAACTGCTGTCATAAGACATTATACTGACCTACTCCCATTTGAAAAGAATTTGTTGATGCTGTTGCACATTGTGCAATAAGAAAAAAAATTGCCTGATGAACCAATTCAGAGTCAGTGTACAGGCATTCAGCCCCTTCAGTGTGTGATGTCATAGACTCCTTGAACGAGCCACGACATCATCCAGGATTTCTCTCAAGTCCATCCCTGTTTGTGACTATCAAAGGTGTACAACACCCAGCCATCTCCATTGCTCCATCACATTGGGTGAAAATGCGTAAAGAAGCCCCTGCATTTTAGTTTTAATTTGCCCAATCATCAAGCCAAAGTCATCCCAAAAACACGATGAAATAATTGCACAGTTATAGCTCCCCACCAGGAAATAAAATGGCCATTCTAACTGGAAAGACTGCTGATGCCACACTTTCCATTCTAACTGAATGTCCCATCAAAAAACCAACAATCTCTCATACAATGGAGGAACAATAACAAAAAAAAAAAAAAAAACAAGACTTAGGCTACGTAAGTTGCCCACATTTGTGGTGGTGGCTTAAGTCAGCTTTGGAAAAACAAGCAAAAAAAGACACACGCACACACAGGCAATTTAAATAGGCTTTGTGTGATGCACAAAATTTTCCCAGACTGTAATTTGCCAAGCACACTACAAGCCTTGTGAAAATGTTCTAACTTCCTTTATAAGCCACTGCTTTAACATTCTCTCCCACTCATTTTTTTTTTTTCTGTCGTTCCCAGCTTGTCTTAACGCCCACGTTTCTTACTGGTGGCCGAGTGATGACTGAGCACAGTAACTTTAAACAGTCTTGAGCGTGGCCGGGACTATCTCACAGTCCATCTTGCTCCTTCCACTGGGATTTCTTCCAAAATTACAGGAACCTCGTGCTCAACTGATGTACCGATAGAGAGGACAGGGACTCGGGGAAAACAGACGAGAAAAGAAAGCTCTCTTTTATGAAGGAAACTCCCAATCTTTACATTAGAGCCTGACCTAGTTTTCTGTTTGTTTTTGAAGGGAAAGTGCCAGACATCAATCCTCAAAATGGTCACCAATCACTGAGAGAAAACACCAGAACTTTTATTCCGTGTGTGAGAGAGCCAGCACACAAACACAGACACACACAATGACAATTTAGGGTTTCCCCACGTGCAATAGCTGTCCATTAAATGTAGATTATATTAATAAAACTAAAATATCAAAATATGTCCAGTGCTTTCAGGGGTTGGAATACAGAGGTCAACAGCCAATGCTAACAAGTATCATTCAAGGAAAATAGGCAAATGAACACTTTGACAAAAAATAATTAATATAGCTGAGAACACTGGTCAGATATGTAAGATAATTTGCTTTGTTGCAGAGAACATTTATTTATGAGGGATATATCACTTCATTCTTGCCTTATAGGCAAGTACAGACTGATGTATACAGCATCAAATTAAATTAGATCCTGTTGTTAGTGCTTCTTCCTCCATCCACTTCCCTGATTGCGAACAAAAAAAAAAAAAAAAACTTTTACAGAACAGTGTGCAGGAAGACCAGGAAAAGGAAGTTGTAAAAACAAAATGTAAAAATAAAATCATTTCTAAACGGAAAGACAGGAAGCAGAAGAGGAAGGAGAATTCTATCACGACAGAGGATACGTCACGTGCCAATATTTCACCATTGCGGAGAGTCACAGGGCCGTTAAATATCTTAAAAGTAAATTCTGCTCGTTTCACTTTGCGAAATGTTCTTACATGTACTTTCAGCCTCATTACAGCTTGTTAGCTTTTGAGCAACGAGGCTTTTAAAGGAAACAGGGACTTGATGTACCTCTTGGGAGTGCTTTTTTTTGGGGGGGGGCAAGCGAGTACGGTTGCAGGATGCCTGAATACTAGATGACATATGCTGATAAGAACCTGAATACTGGAACTAAATTGCAAAAAGAGACAAGCACTAGCAGAATATTGCAAGCATTTTGCAAAGATAAGCCTAAATGCTACCCACATCTGCGCCATACAGTAGCGCCTGCCTTCCAGACCGCTTTAGTTGTTCAAGGATTTTGGGCATCTTTCTACCATGAAGTGAGATCAGCATGTGTTTGTGGGTCAGACAGAAAGAGGCAGATCAGCACTAAAAAACAAGGAGGGCAAGAGGGAGGGAGAGATAGAGAGGGAGGAAGAAATAGAGAGAGAGAGAGAGGGAGAGAGAGGGAGGGAGAAAGGGGGCTCTGTTATCTCCCCTCATGTGGTTCACAGATGGAGAGATAAAGAAGTCTATTGACAGTTACTGCTGAACTACACACCACACACACAACCACACTTGTATGCTCACACTCACAATTCTCACACACACACACCTTATGCACTTATACACACACATAAGCACGCCCACACACACACACACACACACATAAACATATACCTTATGCACTTATAAAAACACATATGCACACAGACACGTACACATACACATATATATGTACAGCACATACACACACCACATGATCACCCAAATATGTACGTGCACACACACACACCATATGAACGCACACAAACATGCACTCCACATGCACACCATATGAACAGCCACATGCGCACACTGAAAACTGCACACGCGTATACACAAACACATACACACACACACACAGACACACACACGCACACACATATACATACAGTACATACACACACCACATGCTTACCCAAATGTGTGCTTGCACACACACACCCCATGTACGTCCACAAACATGCACTCCACATGCACACCACACGAACAGCCACACGCACACACCACATGCACACCCTGAAAACTGCGCATGCGTACATACACACACACACACACACACACACACATTGATGTTATGCACACAGACACAATGTACTGAAGCCTCAGCTTTGCTTGAGTGAGCTGTTTCCATTTTTAACAGTGTGAACAGGCATTTAAAGAGGCACCTGCAGGGTCCAGGAGGGGGAAGGTGCCGGAACGAAAGGCTCTAATAGATCACATTTACACAGCTGTTGATATCTCATAACCCATTATCATTCTCACACACTTTCACATGCCCACGGAGCCCACAAGTATGTTTACCCGTACAAACACACACACACACACACAGCACATGCATCAGACACACACTTATGCACGACAAACACACACACATACTCACACTGCAAACGTACTAGACACACACTTCCACAGAAACTCATTACACACATGGCAAATGCACCAGACACACACACAAACACACACACACAAAGCAAATGAACCAGTCATACGCTCACACAAATATGCACACACAAACACACAAGCATGCGCGCAGACACACACACACACACACACACACACACACACAGAAGCACCAGAAACACACACACATACAAACACACACACACAAACACACCAAATGCACCAGTCGCACACTAACACACTGCAAACGCACCACATGAGCATAAAATAACTACACTAACAGCCACACATACTCACGTACACATTGCCCACGTACTCACCCTCGCACACTATACACAGACACACACACTCATAACCCAGCCTGCCAGCAGCTTTCCCTTCCTTAGACTCAACAGAGAGAGAAGGGGGGAGAGAATGAAGGTGTGAGAAATGATAGAGGTGAGAGAGAAGAGTGTGAGGGATGGGGAGAACAGGTGAATGGGACGTGAAAAGGAAGAGAAACTCAACAGAAATGGCCTGAGGAGGAGCAAAAACAGTGGATGTAACAGTCCTACAGCACTACAGAGGGAGAGCACTCTCATACTGGCGATGGTAGAGGAGGGGAGAGGGGCAGCAGCAATATGAGTAAGAGGAAAAGGAGAAGGATTAGGGAGGAAAAACCAGAAGATGTAGCAGTGGTAGCAGAAGAAGAACCAATAATGGACTAGTGGTCAATAACCTTTATAATCATTGTTAATTCATGGTGAGATGATGGTCAATTAAACATTATTTTACGATAATTTACTGTTAACAAACAATGCAATGGTAATTGATCACTTTACTAAATACTAGTAATGCAACTGAAGACCACAAAGGAAAAACGATCAGAGTTCAAATTTTGCATTTTTGTATATTTTATGCATTATTATAACAGTTATAATAACATACAATAATATTACATATTGTTATAATATTTCATATATTTTATATTTTTTGCACATTTTTTCAATGCTTTGTTTCTAAGATCGTTTTAAATTTTTAATTCATCATTTCTCCACAACGTGAAAATGTGACTGATCATTTTTCCATCGTGGTCTTCAATTATGTATGCAATTTTTATTTTTATCTCTTATCAGCTATGATACAAGTAATATTTACTTTTTAAAGTAATATATCATACGAAGTTAGGACAAAATATTGTAAATACATTAGCCTACTTATCATTTTAAGCATTATGTTTGTCAGCAGTAAAATCTTTATAAAATACAGTTTTTACCATTTATTAACGATGGTCATTATAAATGGGCATAGAAAAGTATTAAAGATGCAGTAGCAGAAGAAGGAGTAGTTGAGGCCTTAGCAAAAATAGTATTATAGGCAGGAGTTGCAACAGTAGGTAGGCTACAGTCAAGGACATAGTAGAAATAGTATTTGAGGTATAGTACCGCAGAAGCAGGAGTCGTCAAGGGCAGCCAGATTTTCATAACAGTATTCATAAAAGCTGGCAGTCAATGCGCACTTGAACGCGCATATAGCTACTAACGCTACCTGAACACTTTTATACTCATGTTAATGCTCATATTTTTACTGAAGTATAAACAGCTTTAACTGAATTAAATTACCTCAAATCGCACAAGAAAAAAAAACCTGAAAGATAAAAAGTCACAACAAAACTTCTATTTCACGGGATACTTGGGCAAATATTTTAGTCAATAAGTCATTTTTGGCTGAATGAACGGGGAGGATAAGTATTTCCATTTTCCAACAAGCCAACTTGGGATAAAATGGACTGATTACTCAAGAAAAAGAAACAAGTGCGGCGCATCCATGGGAAATTTCAGAATCGAATGACTGTTCTTGCAGGAAAAATACCAGAATATCCTCAGCAATTACGCAAATGCGGTTGTGTTTTTCCATCAGGAAAAAGATACGTGTCCACAGGCTGCAGGGGCAATGCTCCCGGAAATTTTATGCGCAATGTTTCAACCATTCAGATATTATTCAGGTAAATAAATAAATAACAGGTTACTTTTTTGGCCAGAGTAAGATCCAAGTGGTCAAAAAGTTGCACGATAAAATTCTGGTTGCATAAACCCAGTGCACGGATATCAATATTTTCCCTGCAGCCTAGCCTGACTGGTGGAATGTGCACACCTTTGATTCATTTTTATGCAGTTTTCTCCATATTCCACAGCTAAAGAAATGAGCGCCTAAACCTCAATCGGGCACTATCCCACTGCAATCCAATAAGTATCCACTTAAATAACTGACTATGCATGACTGCGGTCGGACCCACAATTCTCTGCACTGCAGGTCAGTGAAGTGAACACAGAGCCAGGGTTGATCAAGACCAGGCCTACACGAAAACCGCTCCTCATTCCTAAGTCCATCGCAGGTGTAGACTTCCCACTTTCCCACATAACGCTTTGATCCTGGATCCTGCTGTGACAACAAAGTTATAGCTACACAGTGCCCACAGCGGCGGAAAAAATCCACCAGAAAGTAACATATCTGTCGTGTTTTTCTTCTGCCCATTAACATAGCCAGCTCATTTCACTAATTCAACATCGAGGATGAAGGTTTGCCCCATTTCGCAAATCCATATGCTATAAGAAAATGCTGAGAAAGCCTGTCACCGTTTGAGCCAGGCATTTCCACCCTCTTGCAAGTAAACTGGAAGGGTGCGACTTGGGTACCGCTAATGTATTTAGGAAACTGCATTATAAATGCAGTAGTAGGCTAATGCAGTAGTAGAAGTCACAACTGACTAAACCTTAAGAAAGCCCCAGGAAAAATATTATCATTGCGTCCAAATAAGCGGCCAACAAATTTGGGGTAGATCTAGTTACAAACCCACAGCAGCTCGGGACAAATGCGCATTGTACATATGGAAAGTTAGAAGTGAATTTCCGTTAATCTCGAGAACGCAAAGAAGTGCAAAAAATAGACGAAGCAAATCACAAAGAGAGCTTTCTTCATCGATGGTTAGAAGAACGCCCTGCATGACAAGAAGATCTAAATATGAAAATGTAGAGATAAAGAAACGTGGGAGGGGGGGGGCGCACAGCGGCCTTTCTGCACTAAACGCAGGCCAATATATAATAAACATTCACGTCCCTATTTTGATCGAAACCCACGCTTTCTCCTAAACTATTGCGCAGTCATACAACCCAACACAAATTGAGCGTAGGAAGGCGTAATTTTCCACGCAAACCATGCATCGGGGATTCAGGGACATACAGAGAGCTCCATTCATTTTTCAGAACGTGATTTTCTAAATTTTGCTGGTGAAACCGGGGACCTGCCCAACGCCCCTGCTGCCCTCCAACCCCGTCAACCCAAAATAAATAGGTACCAGTATGCTCCAATGTTGACACAAAACGCCAGCGCCGATTAAAACCGAGAGAGTGCGCAAGCAACTTGTATCAGCCTCTTTCAAGCCGTGGCGCTGGCTGCTGCACGGTCGAATTACGTAACATGCGCATATTTGCAGACAAACGCGTTACTCGCTGCCTTTGCCAACATAACGGTTTCTTGTCTACACTCAAGAACCCTCATCCCGTGCCGCAGCCTTCACCTTAAATGCCAACCACCAGTTTCACGGGGAATAATATAGTGTGTACGCATGCAGCAATGAAGTTAGCTGCAGGCGAAGCGTGACTGAGCGAGGAAATGTTTCTCTGTCTTGCGAAACAAGTTTAACTATATCCAAATGTTTGTAATCGCCAACCTTGACGTAATCCGCCGAAGTTCCATAGCTAACAACATATGAACCAATGAGACAACAACGAAAACAATAACTTTCGGAATAGATAAATTTGTGTTTGCCTGGTACGTAAAAAAATAGCCTAAATTAAGAAAAAACGTGAACTAGTTTTCTCGGGAGTGTTGGAACGAGTCATACAACATATGAAAATGTTCTTTCCAGCTGTAGAACATTAACACTGCACCTAGATGGCAACGTTGAATATTTTTTTAACTGAAATATTCGCATTCGCCAATATTCCCAACTGCAAACGTATAGGGCTACAAATAGGCAACATATAAAAACGAAGTACTTCTCTACCAATCTAATCTACATACCATTCAAAGACCGCAAGTAAGCTACATGACATACACTGCGACTAAATTAGACTGCTCTCTTACCCCCGAGTTTTGGGTCTGTTTTCCTGCGGTATTTCTCCTTGCCACGGAGCCGAGAGAAAGTCCTTTTAAGCAAAGGTTCAGCCATAACTGCAAACCCCGTTGGCTATATTATTCGTAAGGACTGAAGGGGACGAAAAACGGAGTTATCCCTCCGTATCTATGCGGAGTCAAACATCCTTTAATCCCGCATTCAACGAGTCCAGCTCCGTCGGGACAAAACAGACTCCGCGCAATTCCATCGCCACGAACCTTGCCGTGACTTTCCAGCTTGTCCAGTTCCTTTGGCCAAATTTCACAGGAAACAAATTCCTGGGATTCTTTCCCAAACTTTTTTTTCATCCTCCTCCAGTCGGAGAAGAGAAGGGAGGTCGAGAAATGAGGCGCGCTCATGGGATTTGTAGTTCACAATTCAACACAGCGTAAGTCTTCGAGTCTATATATAGTCATAACATTAGATCGACGCACGTAATTTTCTTAAAGAGGAACAGAACAGACTGTCTGCAAGATCATCAAGTAATTCTAATATAATAATCTCTATGGTGTGGATATAATGGTAAGCAAGAATTCCCAAATAGATAGGCTGTTGGAAATGTACTGTGCAGTTCCACAACAAATTCAAGGTGCATTTCCTTATTTAAAATATAATTTATTTATTCTATTGATATAATGCCATTCATGCAATGTAAGTATGATTTTGCTATAACAGTTTATGCGTATGCAAGTGTGAGGTCACCATGTGAAACTGAAAGAGGTATCAGACTCTGAACAGAAAACATTCATCATTGACGCCTGCAATCAATCGCCTCGCGCAGCATCTGCAGAGACTATAAATATAGTTCATCGTTTCCTCTCCAACAGACTGACACGCTTCCTCCTTCTTCAAGCGCCTTTATCGGTCCAAAATAGTGGTGCTGGCTGGGGGTGGGCGGAATGTCACTTCTAGGCAGTACAGCCAGCGGCAAAACATGCATGACTGCCAAAGACTCATAGTTCTGGATAGTCTGTGTGGTCACGCGTATGTGTGGATGTGTGTGAGTGCAACAGAGAGAGAGAGAGAGAGTGAGAGAGAGTATTTGACGAGTTCAATTCATCCATCCATCCATCCAACCAAATTATCTCTACTGCCAGGGTTGCGGGAGAGCTGAAGCCTATCCCAGCTGACTATGGGTGAAAGGCAGGGACACGCCCTGGACAGCTCGCCAATCCATCGAAGGGCATTTGACGAGCTTATAATGGTTAATTCTTCGCCAGTAGGTAGTTTATACCTACGCGGCATTAGGGGAGGCTGGGGAGAGTTGGGCCACCCTTAACTTCATGGAACTTGGAAAACTGTATTGGGCAGGTGGTGCCATCTAATGGAAGTACTAGGCATTATCTTTTTATTGACATAAGGGACTGCAGAAGTTTTGGCTGTCTGTCCATGTTTTTACAGAGAAGAGCATTTTTGACTCAAAAGAGTAAAAACTGGAATTCACAGTAAGCATCTTTATATCTCTTCAATACTATGCCGTATACTGTCCTTAGTTATTCCACAAGATAGCTGTGACATTCCTCCTCCATCAAGGTATTGGCCAAATCTGTGTGATATGTTTCTTTGCTAAAATTGTCACTGAAATAAATATGCTGGACATTGGGAGAGTTGGGACACTTGTGGATGGGAGATTTGGGCCATATAAAGTTATACCTGGAACATAAATTTTGCTGATAAAGGTTAACTTTTCCCGGAGGGGTTGTATCAGAATTTATTTTGATAGGCCTATATAACCTTTGGTTACAAAAGTTTGTTATCAAGTTGTTCATAATTTGCATTGACATGAGAATGTGACAATTGGAAAATGTAGAATATGTTTCTTAGCAATGCTGATATTATCTGGTGAAGTTCAATGTTTAAACAGTTACTTTATATAATATCTGGAATTTAATTGCTCATATTTTCTGCAAAATTCTTAAACAGTTAACATAAAATGTGTTGCAAAAAGTTTCTGTTCAGTGTTGACTTTTGCTAATGGATTTCTACTGGAATATTGATTAATTTCATGTTCATTGTTATTTCATGAATTTGGAATTAAACCGTTCATATTTTCCTTGCCTGGATGGTTGTTGCGTGTCTATCTTAACTCTCCTGTATGTGGCCCAACTCTCCTCAGCAGTGGCCCAAGTCTCCCCTGGCCCTGGCCCAACTCTCCTTACTAGGAGGGAGAGTTGGGCCAAAAAACATTACTTTAAAACTTGTCTCCCCCTCCTACACATATGCTTGCATTCAGAAACAGCTGATACAGGAAGTGTATTATTGGATGTGTGTATAGTAAGTGCAATTAATGGTTATATGCCGTGAATAGAATTAGCTTGATATGCTAAAATATAAAAAGTGGCCCAACTCTCCCAAGCCTCTCCTACTTACTGCAATGTGAAATTTCTCTTGTGCACACATTTTTAAAAATATCCAAGGAGCAGTTGACTCTTTTTTTTTTTTTTTTTTTTTTTGGTTGTTATAAAAGAGCAATAAAAAGTAGACAATATTCAAAAAGTAAATACTTTCAGTTTCGGATTGGTTGTTTTAAATTCGGTAAAATGATTGCTTCCATCGATAGTCCCTGCCACCTTTTGTGGCTTCAGTTTTTTTTTTTTTTCCTTCTTGCTGCTCAGAAATGTACATTTGTAAAATCAAGAATGCTTTTACAATGATAAAAGCTTGCCAAGCTGTTGTTGTCGGGGCCAACAAGACAGAACAGGGTCCCGTGCCCCGGGCAAGCGCTCAACATGAAGATGGGTTTTCTAAACCTGCAGAGAGGTGCGTAAATCGAGGACGCAGGTGCCATAGCACAGAGGTTCCCAAACTCGGTCCTATAGGGGACTGTGCGCTGGATTTTCTCCCAACCGCTGCGGCGATTCCAGAGTTTTAAGACTACTCTTTCTTAACTACAGTAAACATGGGTTTTCCTTGACCTCTTAAAATCACATTCTGTCAGAGATAGTTAGATTCATGCCGTGATAGATGGCGACTAATGCTTATTGGTTAAAGTCAGTTTTCCACCTCAGTCCTGCCGCGCGATTTATTTGATAGTGATCAGTCCGTTAACCTTTTTAGGCCTCAAAACTCAATATTCTTATCATGCAGTATTTAAAGTAAGTTCTTATTTCTCAAAAGATGGGTTAGTTGTAATTTGTGAAACCAAAGAATCACATTACATTTTCTCACTTGGCAATTTGTCGGCATTTTAAAGTCGGCTATTGTGGTCACTCGGACACTAAAACTAAGGTTAATGAAAGCACCAGAGGTGCTGATGCCTCGGTGTGTATTGCTTAGCCACTGATGTACAATAGTTGTACAGTAACATAAAAGCAAGCTTGAATACATAAACAGTCAATAGAGTGCGGTCCTTGTGCCAAAAAAAATCATGTGGGTGTGGCTTAACATTATGTACACAAAACGTGTATACTGAAACATGAAGTGCTACAAAAAATGAACTGAATCCTTTTTCAAAATTCTGGCACATTTAAAATCAAGAGAACAGTGTTTGTCACTCGTTGGCATTGTTACTTTAGCTTGGATGCACACGCTGTCGCAGTTATGATGGTAACAGACAGACAAACAAACAAATACACAGAGTACCGTATGCTCGCTGTGCGCATGCGCACACCGAGGCATAATAATAATAACAAGGTAGGCTAAAAAGAATTAAAGGACAATGCCAATTATGACGAGGTGAACTTTTTTGTTGTATGTGCATAGTCAGTGATGATTTTTGGAGGAAGTTAAACCCCTGTGTTTAGAAAACAAATTAGCAGCTCATTGATTCATCACAGTCTCGACTTTGTTCAGTTGAAATAATGTCAGCTTAAATGCATTCGCTATAGCCTTATATAGCAACTATACAGAGAACTATACATAAAATGGCCTGAAGTTTTTAGCCATTTTGATGCAAACGTTGTTTACGAGGGTGGGTAAATAATCCCTACCCAGCTGGCATTTTAACGTTTTTTCACGGTTGAATCAACGTCATGGATCATAGTTGAATCACTGTTGAATTATGTTTTGATTTTGAAAGATGAATCAACGTTGATTTCGCAACGTTTTTTCAACGTTGCTTCAATGTTGTTTCAACGTTGAAACAAATCTTGTTCAAATTTCAGTGTTGATTTCGAGGGTTGACTGCAATAAACTGTGATGTCCGATGTAAAACATCGGACATAACTGTTTATTGCAGCTAGCCCTCGATTTGAGATCATTTTGTTAACCTTTTTACAACCATCAGAGTTAAACGTTGTTTCAATAGCGTTTCAACGTAACAACTGACATAATTTCAACCATATTTCAACGTTGAAGGTCGGTCGTGTGCCGATCAGGCGAATGTCTGATCAGTAAAATGACGAGTTGTCTGAATGGCACATTGCATTTTTAAAGCGGTTTATCGCCCACGCATTGCGATAGAAGAAAAAGAAACTGCATGTATTAAAAACCCGGAAAGCGAGGAGATGCATGAGAAAACAACATATGCGGAACAAGCTTCGTCCAGCGAGATTCATGACTGACAAGCAGTTGCAGAGAGGAAGAAACCCTTCTTGAGCGCACATCTCACTAACCTGATGAATAGATACAATCGATGTTCATTTATTGTCAGCCAATATGATTTAATAAAAGGATGTTAAAGGCTCTAGCAAGTTTCTTAAATAAGGGAAGGGCAAGCTTTGAATCTATTTGTGATGGATTAAGCCCTTAGAACTCTGAAGATTTGTCCAAGGTACCTTCTTGAGAACCCGTTACTATCTGAACAGAATACACAAAGAAGCAAAGGTAATACAGGTAAGTTTGTATTTTAAGGTGTAAGAACATGGTAACGCAAATAACCCAGAGAGAATAAATTCAGGTGTGTCGTGGGAATATTTCCGTATTTACCCCAACATCAGGTGCGTTACTCAGTGGAACGAGCTGGGGACACGCTGACTGAGAAGACAATGCAGATTTGCATTTCAGCCCTGGATTGGTTCAATTATATTGGTTTCGCATTGCTTCCATCGTGGTTTTAAACTTGAATAACTAGTTTGAAGTAGGCAAAAAAAAAAAAAAAAAAAAACGGTCTACAATAGGATTGTTCTGACTTCTGTTGTTTTCTGCGATTTTGTTCATTGAAGTTCCGTCTTTCTTTGGGACGGATCATGTTCAAACTTGGCTGCCTTGGTTTGGAGGGACATCCAATGTCTGTATGGTTCACTGCTTGGTATAGATAAAAGAGCATCACCTAATAACGGACGATATTCTGCTGAAGCAGAATTTGGTTCCAGTTAGATTTAATTTTCGGATGGTAAATGTAATTGCCTCCAGGATTATCCAGAATAACCTAGACTTAAAGTAATTGTGGCAAGCTTTGCTATTTAAAAGCCACATTGCTAGTTAAGAAATATTAATATACAGCGGGCTCCAGAATTATTGGCACCTCTGATTGGAAATGTATTTAAAATACAATGAAGGGTGAATAATATTATAGCGATAAACCCAAAATGGGAGAAGTCTTGTCTCTTGTTTATTGTCGTTCCAATGGAACCACAGAAAATAAGTTATTCAGTATGTTTGAAAAAAAAAATCACCAAAATTAGGGTTTTATAATTCTCGGCACCCCCAGTTTTGTAACTGGTGCAACTACCTCTGGCAAGGATAACAGCATGGAGTCTTTTCCCCCACAAAGTTAAAGCGCACATTTGAGGATTTTGGACAAAATCTATGCCAGTGATCTTCATTTATGCTCTTGAGGAGCCGTATTGTCTGCTGGCTTTTATTCGTACATGGCCCTTAATTACCTCCACCAAACGAAGTTGGCAGGAGGTTATATGATCGGTGCCATTTGTTTGTTTGTTTGTCTGTTAGTTTGTGAACAAGACAACTCAAAAAGTAAAGAACGGATATCTGAAATTTTGTGGGTGGGTCGCTATTACATCAGGGATGGACCCTACTGATTTTCACCACGATCAGTCAAACAATATGGCCGCCACAGCAGCCTTCTTGAAATCCTATGACACGCGATAACTGAACTTTGCTCCCACTCACCAAGATTTTGACTGTGCTGCCTTGGCGGAGGTTTGCAGTCTAGGAGAGCCTCTAGTTTTTTCAGTTAAAGTGATCATGCAGTTCACTCACCTCACCTGGTTAATTGGGACCTGACTGATTGTTGATATCAAGCCATGAACAAAAAAACCACCTGACACTGCGACTCTCCTGGACCAGGAATGAAGATGAATGCAATATGCAGATCTTTACAAAATTAGTCACATCATTGATTTTGATCAACTACCCTCCTCTGTTAAGCCTGCAGATTTTTGATTGGATTGCAGTCTAGTGATTTGGATGGCCATTACAGAACATTGATTTTTGTTGTCCCAGAACCAATTTTGAGTGGATTTTAATGTGTGCTTGGGGTTATTATGTTGCTTAGTCCTCCTTCGACCAAGTTCCAGCCTTCTGGAAACCAGTTTACACATCCCATGCATTCAGATTTTTTTCTCTTTGTGTTCGTTCAGCAGAACAGAATGGCACTCAAGCTGGATGGGTTTTTTGGGCGTCTCGTGTCCCGTCTGCCCTTTGAGATCACCTCTGTCCGGGGCTTCCTCCAGCTCCTTGCCCTGATTCTGATGTTCGCCGTCCTATACCGCATCGTTCACCTGCTGTGGGGCCACGCCTACAACGCTCACCGCCTGCAATGCTTCGCCATCCCCCCCAAACGCAACTGGCTCCTGGGGCACCTGGGACTGGTAAGCAGTCGGCGATCTGGGGGAGGGAGGGTTAGGGGGCGGTGGTGGTTGGTGGTGGGGGTCCGGTAGATTACAGACAGACAGAGAAAAATCCCGACATTTATACACTCCAACATTGTGAGTTGTTAGATATGCTTAAAAAACGTTATTACCAGGTTTCACAGAACTGAGTTATGTAACTTCCCATAAATTTCACTTGGCCTAAAATATTAGAAGTCAATGGGAAGTCACTGCCATCGGTTGTGTGGCACCATTGATGGAGAAGTTTTGAGTGAGTCTATCGTATCACTTCTCTCATTGTATAGTGCCTTTTCTTGCTGACTGGTGACAGCAACTCAAAGTGGTTTACAGTGATGATAAAATACAAAACCCGAGTATTTTCATTATTACCGTATATCATTGCATTAATTTAGATTTATTCATTTTTGTTAAAAATACGGTATAAAAATAACTTGTGGTAAAACAATGGCTCTATGTTGGTGTGCCCTTTTCACACTCTGAGATAGGTCCTGGTTACCTGGGTGGGAACATATACCTTGGTGAAGATACAAACGTTTGCATGTAGTAGCATGCAGTGCCACTGTTTTAGCTCAGTGCTTTGTGAAATAGTTTTCGCTCAGTGCCATCTAAGGTCACAGAACTGGGTTTGCAAATGCTTATTTGCAACGCATATGACATCACACTTTAAATCTTCCACAGGTTTGCAACTGGCTCCCATACCTCGGAAGTCTTTGTTCTTTTAAAGCTGAATTTGCTAATTACTTATCACTTCCTGTATGATCTGAAAGACCTTAGCCTCTATAAGTGACATTGGGATTGTGTTAATTAATTCAGGAACTTCTTAATACATGGTTATTGACTTATCAATGTTTATTTTTCTTTGCCTCTGTGCAATTGCACACATTATCCCATATGAAAGCGCAGTTTATCCTGTTTTGAAAATGGATGGAATCTAGATTCTTGTTATCGTGCCTTCTTGTTTGACAAAACTAATAGCGAATGAAGTCAAACACATTTTACCTGTATATCGCTTTTTAAAGAGAACTATCTCGAGGACACCTCATTGAGTAACAAAAGTGAGAATGCGTGAAAACCTGACCTGAACCCACAAGGAGGAAGTGCGATAGAAAAAGCTTCCTTGTGGCCAGAAAACTCACTAAAGGGGTGCTAAGAAAAAGGTCTTAAATGGAAGAAAAAATGAGGGGAAACTAAGCAAATTTCTTCATGGCAGAGTTTGGCGTGGTGTAGCGTCTTAAGACAGAACTTGCTGTGTTCACATCCTGGTCTCCTCCTGTGAGGCAAGTGGCCTGACCTTATATGGACTCTTTACAGCATCAGCCATGTGTTTGCATAGGTGATATACGCTGCAAAAATGTCTCTCATAACAAGCGTTATAGTCTTATGAGGAGCAGAAGAATTAAAGTCCTGGTGCCAGAAAGTAAAAAGTCCTGCCATTTATTACCTCCACCCATGAACTCAACCCACTGATCTCAATAATCAGTTCCTGTGCCTCGCTCAAATTCAGGCAGTTGTAGCAAAATATTGGGGCCGGCTTTTTCGGTTTGAACCTGGAGTTTCCTTTTCTGCTCATGAGTTTTTAAAAAAATCTGTCTTTTCTCTCGAACTGACAATGCCTAATTGCTTGGGTAACTTCCTGCTTGTCGAGTGATCTTTCCTTTGCGAAAATTGCAGCCAGTCTTGAAATGAGTCAAACCGTCTCTTCTCATTGGCAATCCGTTTATCTTACTTAACAAAAAATATATATATAATAATAATAATGGATAAAAGATTTGAAGGCAAGACAGACTAAAATACCAGTTGTCATTTGATTTTTATGATGTGCAAATTGGTGACTCTAAATTTTCAGTAGTTTTCTGAGGTTGGAGTAGTCGCACTGCAGCAATCAGTAGACTGTATGTTTGAGTATTTGGAGAGTCATTTGAACCAATTACAGAACCTCAACTTGAGAAGTGTGGTGGGGCTGTTTTTTTGTGCGATAGTTTGTTCTTGAAGAGCATGGTAGTTATTTGCATGGGAGTGCAGCGAAGCATAACACTTCTCAAATTAGCACTGTGACTACTGTGCTTTGCAATTTCTGGTACTTGGAAATGAATTGTAATGTTACAAATTGTTATTATGAATTTGTATGAGTTTGTACAATGCAATGCAAGAAACCTTGATTGTTATTAATAATACAGATACTGCTTGATGCCCACTGCAATACAATGGTTGCAAGCTATCTGGCTACATAACGGATGTTTTATTCAACGATTTGTAATCATGATGGCTTGCGTTAGACTTGCAGAATTTCTGCAAACTTTGGTCTCTTGCAAATAACTGAACACTGCTTTTTCCTGCTCGACAACCAAAGCTGATTATTCTGTGATCAGTTCACCTACAAAAGCACAAGTGTTGTCGTTCTCTGCTTTGGCAAGTTGAAGGTTTCAACACAGACAATGAAGGCTGGACAGGATTCTTTGCACCCTGTCATAGACATAAACTCTTTCTGAACAGACTGAATTTTTACTGTTCTATTAGTTACAGGAACACACACACACACACACACACACACATCTTTGCTCGAACAGAACAAAAATAAATGCATCACACTGTTTGCAATTTCACGCTCAGAAATTTTTCTCTGAAATTTTTTTTGGTCATACTCCGCTCATAAGCCTCTTTCTCTCTTCCCCTTATCTAAATGAAGATAAAGAAATGTCAAAGGAGGGTGAAATGTTTTCTCTCCAATACAACCCCAAAAGACCTGTGGACCCATGTATGAGTCTATCAAATGCAGCTGCTGTATTCAAACCTGTGGAACTTCAGGCCGATTTTAAGTTATACTGGCTATCCCAATGTTTCCATCAATCTCAAATATGTCTTGTGAATTTCAGGGAAATGTGTACAAAATGATGAACAAGATCTTGATATTGTTCCATTTGATGTCATGCTTTGGCCATAAAAATATGGCATCCTGGGTATGAATACAATTCCGTTTCCAGAAAAGTTGGGACACTTTGTTAATGTAAATGAAAACAAACTGATATGATTTGCAAATCATTTCGTCTGGGTTTTATTTACATTTTACTCAGCGTCCCAACTTTTCTGGCAGCGGAGCTGTATTTCACTCAATTTAAGTGTGATGTAGCTTCAGTGAAGGGCTGAAACCAGTAGATACAGAATATGGATGTGACACTAAAGTTGGAGTGTATGGGATTGGAATAAATAGGAGCTTGGTTTGTAATCTTAAGGTCGCCATGTGGACATTGCCTTTGCACCCTTGAGTACTTACCTTAACATTGCTTCAGTATGTACAGTATATCCAGCCGTGTAAATGAAGAGAAACATGGTGGCCTCATGGGTAGCACTCTTTTGGCCCATCAGGAAGGTCATGGGCTTGAATCCAGCCTAGAGCCTCTCTGTGTGGAGTGTATGTGAGGGTTTCCGTCCACAGCTCAAAGATATGCATGTCAGGCTAATTGGAGATTCAATGCTGTCCACAAGCATGAGTGTATTTGTGTTCCTGCTTCTTCCTCATTGCATGCTGGAATATATGTGGAATCTGTTATTGTGTCCACAAACAGATACACTACACATATAAGGGTCAATGACGTGACATTGTCCGAGTGCACTACTTTGGTTTAAAATAATTTTAAATGATTCATAATAAGCATCATTTTATTCTATAAAACCTGTTTAATTTGAACATATCATACATATATATATATATATATATATATATATATATATATCATATATATATTCCAGTTTATCATAAAAATGATATATATTTTATGTTTTGCCATCTCAAACCCTCAAAATGTCAGGTGGCGCAACCGTCCGAGCAAGTTAACACTATGTGAAATGTAATAAATAGGCTATGTAATTTAAAATATGAATTAATATAATATTAATATGGGGGCATAATTTTATATTGAAAACCTTTCAAATAAACAAAGTTTAATAGTTTAATTGTTCTTAAATTGTTTGGAAAACCAAAATACCTGCCCCCTACAATAAAGAATCCATAAGTTATTTTTAATACCCAGCTCAATTACAAAATAGTAATGTTTTTGGCAGTCGACACTCTCAGATATACTTCCTAAAAAAATCATTTAGAAAAAAAGAGGGAAGTGTGTTTTTTTTTCAAGAAACTTTTGGTTGCGCCACCTGACATTTTTTGGCTGGTGAAATTGCAAATACAGTCTAAAACTGTACTAAAACCCTGTAAATGTTGTGCAACCAGTAAGACTTGTTTAAACACACTCTTCCAACTTTAAATAAATGTATTCTGTACATTTTTAAAGATTAATTAAAAAAAAAAAACATTTTAAAAGGCTTATTTGTCATTGACCCATAAACACCTGAACAAATTCACAAAACCACTTCTATTGTAGTTGTAGAGTAGTTTTTCTGTAGTTTGCCTGGATAACGCACACGGACGCACGCACGCACGCACGCACGCACGCACGCACACACACACACACACACAGATCAACTGAAAACTATACCTGCAACGCTATCACCACTGGTGGATGGCGCTTATGGAGAATCCTACTTTACCCCATAGAAAAACAGTTCAACTCGCCAATCGAGCTCAGTGATGTTTTTTTGCCCCCACCTTGGTATAAAAGTAATCAAATGACACTTCATGCATCATGCATGCTGAGGGAACTGTCTCGAGACACTTTGGAGTTTCTCCGGCATCTGCGCACGACCACAGATGAGTTATGCGAGCGGAAATGAAGGGCTCTAACCCGAATGGAAACAGAGCCGTCGGGAAGCCCATGAATTCTTTCCCTTTGAAACGGGCTGGAAGTCTGTTATCCAGTCAGCAAAAACAAACTGAAAATCTATGATTTTTTTGTGGTGTCGTTTCATTTTTTATATAAATGATTTTTTTTGCCAATACACTTAGATTCCTTCTGCATCTCATTTTCCGTCAGAGTTGCCAGCAGTCTCTTTAATAGCTGCTCTTTAAAGCATCTCTTTAAGATGTTTTTTGGTGTGTCTCGATGGCACTGCCTACGGAGCGTTGTGTTTATGTGCTGTTTCGTAGCCGCAAGGCCAGTGGTTCGATTTGGTCAAATTTTGCATGTCTCTCAACTCTCCTGTTAAATAAAGCTGGAATAAACCCTTACGAATAGCGCCTGATCTCTGAATTGTATTTTCTGTCGGCGTAGTCCATGGAGAACTGTCCCAGTACTCGCCCAAGAACACAACATTTGGCAGTAGATAGCTTTGGTGTTGGCATTGGGGAGTCTCAAACAGCATCACCTGCTTAATTTCAGTCTGGAGACAGGAGGAAGTTACCAGACTTGAATGTTGCAACTGCCCTTTCCTGTTTAGCCATTTATAACAGTCAGAATCAATGGTGAAATCAGATGTTGTATAACCTCTCGTTGGGAAGGTTAAATTAAAAATATAGATGAAAGCTGTGATTTGTATACTTTGAAAACAATACATCAGTGGATTATTTAATGTTTCATCACATTACTTTGAAAAATCAATAAAATTAAACACACTTAAATTTTCACTCTTGCTAAATATTTGGTATAAAAGTTGGTACAGCAAAGTATTTACCTTTTTAATGTTGCCATTCCTTTTCATAACATTTAAACATGTAGAGACGAAAGACTCTAAGGGAGTTAAATATTTTCAGCTGTCTTTGTTGTGTAGCATTTTGTGTTTTAAAATGCACCACAGAATGTAAATTGAGGATAAATTGGGACTGCAGGTAGGCCAGTTCAGCACCCACACCCTGTTCTTATGCAGTCATGCCTTTGTAATGCCTGCAAAATACAGTTATGCATTGTCTTGTTGAAATATGCAAGGGCACTCCCTGGAAGCCAGCGTGTGTTGCCCTAAAATCTCAGGGTGCTTTTCAGCATTTATGGTGACTTCGCTGAAGCACATGTTACCATTGCCAAGGGCACCGATACAACCTCATACCATGACAGAGCATTGCTTTTGCTGGTTATAGCCTGGATGGTCATTTTTTTGTCTTTTTTTCATTTTGGTCTGGAGCACTCGGTGTTCATTTCTTCCCAAAAAGACTTGAAATATCGATTCGTCTGACCACAGTGCACAATTCCATCACCACACATTTAATTGCCATTGCATTTAAGTAACTTAACTAAAATTGTTTTCCAAGACGTGGATGGAAACAATCTTTGGTGTGAAAATACACTAGTTTTATAATTGCACTATCAGCAAGTGGTGTATATTTTAAAATGTTTTGTATGGTAACTCTGAGTGGGCACAATTGAGAAAAAAAGTCTATCTTGATTTCAGCTTGCTTTTGAAAGACCACAGTCATGGTTGGAGTTCACCTCGTGTGTGACCTCATGTAGCAGATGTATTGAGGAGGTCTGTGCTGTGCTGCTTTGCGCTCGCTTGCGGGTGTAAGGGTGATGCTCCCGTTCCCCCAGATGCGGAATACGGACGAGGGGCTCCGGTCTGTGGACGAACTGGTGAAGCAGTATCGTCACTCCTGCGCCTGGTTCCTGGGGCCCTTCTACACGCTCGTGCGACTCTTCCACCCTGACTTCATCAAGCCAATCCTCACGGCCTCTAGTACCCTTCCGTCACCCCCCCTTCCCTCTCACACCTACACTCACACACTCGCACTTAGATCAGCTGTGTTTGTCTAACAGCACTTTGTCGTTTGACCTCTTCCTTGTAGTTCTCAATTCACTCTGGCTCGCTCTTCCTTTCAGTTCCGTGCTTTATTGCCATGAACTTTCATACTTATTTCACATTACTGCTGAATCACAGTAATTACGACGACTTCAATCAGTCATTGCAACGATAAAAATATTTGCGATAATAAGTCTAAATTAACCATATAAAATTTATTAACTATTATCTTATTAAATATTGATTATTTTTGTAAGATGCTTACTGTCTGTCCCTCTTATTTTGTTCTCTCTCTCTCTCTCTCTCTCTCTCTCTCTCTCCACAGCCTCAATCACTTTGAAGGATGAACTGTTTTATGGGTTTCTGCGTCCATGGCTGGGTGAGTCCAATCTCAAAGTTCACTCTTCAGTACACATGAATTCAGACATACACACCCAGGGTTATGGAATGAGGTGTGTGAGTGTTTGCCGAACATTACTGAGAAGTTTGTTTTCCTGTTATGCAACTAGTGTGTGTGTGCGCGTGTGTGTGTTTGTGTCTGTGCATATGTATGTGTGTGTGTGTGTGTGTGTTTGGGTGTGTGTGTGTGTGTGTGTGTGTGCTGTGTGCGTGCATGTGCCTGTGTATGTGTATGTGTGTTTGCATTACTGAGCTTGGATCTTAGCATTTCTTCTATGGAACTGAGTTGTGCGTGTTTGTGTTGCAAAATTAAGTTGTTTGTGTACAGGAATGTGTTTTATGAAACTGAGCTGCGTATGTGTGATTGTGTGACAAAACTGAGGAATGTACGCGTGCTTGCGTGTGATTTCATTTCGGAACTGGCATAAGTGCTTTTGTACACAACACATGGATACAGTATGTGTGTTTATGTATGAGAGCTAGGGTGCATATGTGTAATTGTTACACAACTGGCATGAGTGATTTTTGTGTGTGTGTGTGTGTGTGTGTTCTGGGACTGATATGCAAGTATATGCATTTGTGTTAAGGGACTAATTTGTGAGTGAGTGTGTTTTGAATCTGATGTATTTGTTTTTATTTCATAGAAATGACATGAGTATTTGTGTGTGCTATGGCACTGATGTGAGTATTTGTGTTATGGAACAAATGTTTGTGTATTTCTGTGTATTTTGCGTTATGAAACTGATATGCAGGTCTTTTTGTTAGTGTTATGGAATTGAATATGAGGATACATTTGTGTGTCTGTGTTATGAAACTGATGTGAGTATTTGTGTGTTACACAACCGGTAAAAAAGTATACGTTTGTGTTGTGGAATTGAATATTTGAGTAGTTTGTGTTATGGAGCTGAGCTGTCCATGTTTGTCTTATGGTCTTGAACTGAGAGTGTGTGTGTTTTACAAATCTTAGCTTGGAGAGTGTGTGTTCATGTTGCAGACCAGAGCTTAGAGTGTGTGTGTCTGTGTCTGAGCTCAGAGTGCATGTGTTTGTGTTACAGACATGAGCTGAGAGTGCATGTGTTTGTGTTACGGACATGAGCTGAGAGTGCATGTGTTTGTGTTACGGACATGATCTCAGAGTGCATGTGTTTGTGTTACAGACATGATCTCAGAGTGCATGTGTTTGTGTTACGGACATGAGCTGAGAGTGCATGTGTTTGTGTTACGGACATGATCTCAGAGTGCATGTGTTTGTGTTACAGACATGAGCTGAGAGTGTCTCTGTTTGTGTTACAGACATAAGCTGAGAGTGCATGTGTTTGTGTTACGGACATGAGCTGAGAGTGCATATGTTTGTGTTACGGACATGACCTGTCAGCGCTTGTGTTTCAGGACAAGGTCTCCTCTTGAGTAACGGAGAATACTGGTCTCGTCACAGGCGTCTCCTCACCCCAGCCTTTCACTTTGACATCCTCAAAGGCTACACGGAGATCTTCAATAAGTCCACCGACATCATGCATGTGAGTCTGGGGCCGAACACGCCTGAGTTATGTCACAGCAGTGCGAGGACTGAGAGGGAAAGCAGACGGGATTACACACGTGTCTGGAATCTGTTCGATGCAGGAATGTGCCGCACGACAGACTCCGGTTTCCTAACCAGCTCAGTCAATGCCCTCCTCGACAATTCCTGCTGTCTTGGGTCAGAAACACTTATACTGATAGGTATTTGAAATGCATGGTGGTTTTTATGGTCAAAGTTGACAAATGATAGATTTTCCTTTTGCTGATTCATATGATGACCATCAGGTATGGTAAGCATTGCAAAATGTCAGATGTCTGGGCTCGAATCCCCTCTTGGTTTAACACCTTATTACAATGACCCAAATGCTACAAAATGTCCTAAATCATGGTTGTGAATCACATATTGTGAAAAATCGTTTTGCACATGAAAAGTTCAGGGTTAGGGCCTATAAAAACACACATTAAGAAAGTCACATCATTCCCATTTACAATGCCTCAAAGGAATGATTCTCAGAAGAATCAAACATTTTGAATGCTGAATAATGGCCGGTCTCAAAGAAATGTTTCTGGATGCATTATTGTCCATTAAATGACTGTATCCAGACTGTAGGGATGATACAGAATTACCAGATGTGTCAGCTCTCGTCCCCGACAAAGTGCGTCATCTGTGATGTCACAAAAACCCATAAAATGTCCTCTGCCATGTCAGATAATGCATAAGAATTGACTGCCAATGTAACGATTACAGTGAGGGCAAGTCTCACTTCCAAAAGCACAGTTTCCAGAGACCGTGTTTTGCAACCACAAAAGAAATCATTTACCACTACTGAAAAACAATATATTTTAGTATACATTTTTAATGTCTCTCAGTATAGTTCAGAACCAAGCAGGGAATAGGCTGTTCAAAACAAAGTTTTAAAATATGTTTTATGGCATTGCCAATCATCCCCCATCTGTTTACGACAAGAAAAACTTTTTACCGTTCTCTTCTTCTCACAGTATCAAAGCTGTGAATCCTATATACTCTGACCGGCTCTGGCTGGTCTTCTGTGTTTTGATTGTTTTCTGCGCTCCTTTTGACCATAGTGTGTTTCTCTGTGTTGTTGAAATTTGGTGCAAGAAGTGTCTTCTTGGAATTTGTAAAAGTCATGTAAAAAAATGCTGTCATTTTAATTGCTGCAGTCAAACAGCTTTCTTGCTTCAAACCCTTTGTAAAGTCCATTTGTAAAGTGATGTTATTTAGAAGTAGTTGTCGTAGACCATTGAAAATTTTTAGGATGTGCCAATACTGCGCTAAATGACTATTTGGCATCACTATGACCATAGTTGCTTCTTAGAATACAGAACTTATGCTCTTAGGCCCTCATTTACTGAACTATTTAGCACATGCAAAACTGTTAGGCTGGTGAAAAAGACTGATGGAGCATAAGGGTTGATAATTTGCGCCCATCACAAATCTTGTCACTAAAATAGCATGAACAGTAATTCTCTCTATAAGCTGCAGGGCTCAGTCAGGTTGCTGTTGTTGGATAGAAAATAAATTGTATGGTGCTGCTAATATATAATAATTTGCCTTTGCCTTACTGGTGGTGGAGGGGTAAGTCGTTTCCCAGTGTTATCTCAAGACCTAATTGGCATTAAAATAATTTTCTCTCCCCCCACCTCTGCTGATTTGTGGTGAGTGTTCTGGTACAAAATGGCTGCTGTGCGTCACACACCTGGGTGCGACACATCAGTGGTGACTGAGGCCAGTTTCGCCCTCTTCAATGTTAAGCGCTTAGGTTTGGTTGGAGAAGCGTTCTATAAATGAAATGATCATTCATCTTTCAGTGGAAACAGTCTAATAAACTATAGCGGGTCCAAACACACACACACACACACACACACACACTAGAGCAGTGCTGTTCTGTGATTTAATGTCTCTGGGGAGACCCTGGTTTTCGTCCTCTTGTCAGCAGCTCCCAAAGGACAGAAACACAATGTCTCGTCTCTTTATTCTGAACTATGCCCTCTGAACTAAAGCTGATATTCTCTTTTTTCCCCATTCCCCCGGTTAGCAATGACCAGTTCTCATTATCTGTCAGCATTCATTGCCATTAAGTCTTGGTTTCCTGTTGCGGGCTGTTTTATTTTTTTAATATATATATCTATTTTAGGTTTTTCACACCATACAAATGATTTGGATGACAAAACCTGATGTGAAAATATTTTTTAGAAATACTATTCTGATTTAATCACACTCTTGATGTCTGCATTGCAATACTAGAATGGCCCCAAGATAAAACCAAGTGACATGTTTGAGGCTACACATGAATTAACAAGCCTTAAGAGGATCTGTGTATATCAGTGTTCCCCTAAAAACTACCTACTCCCCAACAACTACCATCTTGTAGGTTTTTATAGTTACTCTTTTTGGGTGCATCTGATTCTATTTATTTGCTAAAGAAGATTTCCAACTCTTGTAAGCTTGTACAAAACCCTGCTCTTTCACTTTCTCTGTTGCAGGAAAAGTGGCGCCATCTGGTGGCCGACGGTCAGTCGTGCTTGGATATGTTTGAGCAGGTCAGCCTCATGACGCTGGACAGCCTGCTCAAGTGCACCTTCAGTTACGACAGCAACTGCCAGGAGTGAGAAATCACCCACCCCCCACCAACCTTCCCTTTCACCTTTTACACCCAAACTGTGAGAGAACAGCAGTATTTGCGCACCACTTTTTTCCATATTTTTTTCTATAATTCACATCCAACAGGTAGCTTGTTTTGCTTATTTTAGTGGTACTAAGTCTTACCGCTCTAGTCAAATTAAAAAAAAAGGATTTCTATGCTGCCTTTTTGGAGAACATTTATCTTTTTCGCCCTGTATTCCTCAACTTTAAACCCCCCACATAATGAAACCTGTGGTTTCATTAGCAGTTAACTGAACAGAAGGTTTACAGCCTGAGGACTGACAGACCAGGAGTCTATGCATCTACCCTAGGGATGTCCGATAATATCGGCGGACGATATTATCGGCCGATATTTGCATAAAAATGTAATATCGGAAAAGATACAAGTTATCGGATTTTTTGCCGATAATGAAAACCGATAAAACAAGAGCACTCAGAGAGCGCAGCACCAGGCCGAGGCAAGTCTGTGCATTAGTTATTTTTGTTGGCTGATGTAGGGTATTGTTGCATTCCACCGCCAGGTGGCAGCAAAACCTAAAAGCACGTGGATGGCCCATTGGGAAGACTAAATCTCTGCCAACATAGCTGGATTTGAACTTTGGCTTATATATCAGCTGTACTTTGGCCTAGATATGCCAAAATTTAATTACTTGCATGTTATTTTAGTCGGCCTTATTTGCTGCACACAGTTGTACTGGTCCAATATTTAAAGATTTGTGAAGTTGTCAAATTGCCTAGGTGTAGGGGGCATTGTCAGGATTATCTCAGGGAGAGTGTGATCCAAACTGTTGCGACAAAATTTTAAAAAATAAATATGGCACTTTTTCCATAACTTAAGTGGAAGTTGTTTTCTTATTTTTTTCTTATTTTTTGTTTGCATTTAGAAAGCCTTGTTGCATTTGTGAATGCATCCAGTGGGGCATCACTAGAAAAGTTAACATGATGTGTTAATTCCACGATAGGAGATATGTCATTTCGCGTAAAATTAGATGGGGGGAAATATAGCCCGCATATATCGGTATCGGTGGATATCGGAATTGGAAATTAAGAGTCGGCCAATATCGACATATCAGATATCGGCAAAAAAAGCCAATATCAGACATCCCTAATCTACCCATTATCCTTCTAGCTCATACATGATCCAGTTCACAATGGATAAGAGGCAGGAGCTCTCCCAGGGCAGGAATCACACAGTGTTAACTCACACAATCAAACATATGGGCAATTTAGAATCTGTAATTACTGCACATATGCTTGTCTTTGAGCTGTGGGAAGAAACTGAAGTTCCCAGAGGAATCCCATGTGAACCTGGGAAGAATATGTAAGCCTCATACAGAGGGCCCAGAGCCTGATGGGTTAAGATCAGTGCTACCCACTGTACCCTTGTGCTGCCCACAGACCGGGAGTGAATTCTGTCATCACTGAGTAGCTAAGCCGTCAAAGTCTGCTCCTCAAAAAAAAAAAAAAACGCCTGTGGGTAAAGTAATAGCTTTGTCCATTTGATTACATAGTTTACACCTTCACTGTTATTTCTGTAAATGTGGTTTATTGTGTGGCCATAGTGAATGTGTCTTTTCCCAAGGACAGTTACAGTCTGAGCAGCTCCTACTAACCAACAGCAGTATCTTATCTGACCACTAGGTGGTAATAAAATACCCTACAGCAGAAATCCCAGTGAAGCAGCTGCAGAGATTGAATGGTCACCACTCAGGCATTTTTAACATTGTTTCTCAGGATGGAACCCAGCTGCAGTCTGCTGCTAATCCCTCCTGTCTACTCGGCCCACACGCATACATACACTCATCAATACACACGTACACTCAAGCATAAACGCGCGCGCACAAACACACACACACATATGCAGGTTTTTCTATCCCCCTGGGGACTAAAAAATTATTTTTGCTCCAAAATACTATTAGCATGCCCCTAAACCTAACCATAACCCTAACCCTATCCCTAACCCTAACCTCAATCTTAAAGCTAACCCTAATCCTAACCCACACACCCCCCAAAACAGCCAAACCTTTAACCTTAATTTATGGTCTTACCTTAATGTAGAGCCTAATTTTAATAGCTAACCTTAAAACTAGACCTAAACCAAACCATAATTCCAAAAGCAACCCTGGACCTAAACCTAGCCCTAAGCCCAGAATTAAGATTTGTACCCATGGGGACCCAGAAAAGTTCCCCACAATGCATGGTTTCTCAGACTTTACTATCTTTGTGAGGTATTTTGGTCCCCAGCATGATATATAAACAAAAACACACACACACACACGCTCGCACTGAGACACACGTACACTCACACCATGCATATTCTCAGACAAATAAGCTATCAGACTTATGAATAACTGCAATTCTTCTCCTGCTACTCCTAAACATTTTTTTTTTTTTTTGCATTTTGACCACCTGCTCTCCTTTTGTGTGCAAAATTTACAGATTTTATGTACAAACAATTATATCCAAAAATACTTTTTCCATTCTGCTGTCATATTGTACTTATTGCAGTAATTTATGCATTGTCTTTAAAATTTGGCATAAGGTTACTCTAATGTAAATCCCTAATCCCCAGAAAATATTTTTGTATCTGTGCAAACCTTCATTTTTACAGGGGATATATTTGAGAATGAAGTCTGTATCACAAGTGTACCCCATTCAAACACGAAACTACGAAACTAATACAAGATATTAAAATAATATAAACAGTTAAATTAATAACAATATTATCCGAATTTTAATGTAAAAATAAATTGCCAAATAAAGAAAAAACACAGTTAACACAAAAATATCTTTTTTTTTGCTAGATGATGAAAACTGCTTTGATCACACTTTTGAACAGGCGTCCAAGCGAGTACATAGCGGCGATCTATGAGCTGAGCACTCTGGTGGTGAAACGCGAGCACCGTATGCTCCACCACTGGGACTGGCTGTACTGGCGTTCCCCCGAGGGCCAGCGTTTCCGCCGCGCCTGCGCCGTAGTGCACAAATTCACCGCCGACATCGTCGAGAGGCGCCGTGCACAGCTCATCCAGCAGGGGGAGCCAGAGAAACGCACCTCTGACACCTCGGCCCGCAGGAAGAAGCTAACAGATTTCATTGATGTGCTGCTGCTTTCGAAGGTGCGCGTCTGTGCTGAGAGCGGTACAGTAATAGAGGTAGATGGAATTGGAGTGAAAAGTAAATAGGAGACACGCAGGGAACAGACAGAAAATGCAGTGATGAATGAGCTCAGGATTCACTACTGTAGGGCAGGATGTTTGGTGGAAAACCATTGGGAAACGTTGACAAAGGGGTGTAAAAGACAGGAGTATGAGGTTGAATACAAAGGAGAGAGGAGGCTGAGAAAAAATAAGTCGGAAAAAGGTTGATGAGTTGGAGAGAGGACATGAGGTTTGAGGAATGGAATTTATAATGCACATGTCTTTTATTGGCTTCAGTGTTTATATTGGTCACCACCATGCTAATGAATTAGCGCGACCCAAACTCCTGTAGTATTGACTATGGAACTGAGTGTGTAAGATGACTAAATGAAATGAGTATGTGTGCTGACTAAATAAAACGAATGTGTGTTTTGACTAAATTAAATGAGTGGTGAACTGACTAAAATTAGTGAGTGAACTGTCTAGATAAAATGAGTGTATGTGCTGAATAAATGAGTGTGTGAAATGACGTTGTTTCCTCAGGATGAAGATGGAAACGGACTAACAAATGAAGAAATCAAAGCTGAAGCAGATACTTTCATGTTTGAAGGTGAGGCGTTGTATGTGTGTGTGAGTGTGAGCATGCATGCAGGTGTTAATAATGTTCTCATGTAAGCGTTCTTTGTGCATGTTTTTGTTAATCTCTTTCCATATTACTGTTCTTTTCTCTTGCCTTTTGGCTGTATTCTTCTCCCTCCTTGCTCTCTCTCTCCCTCTTTCCTTTACATGCCCTCTCTGTGCCCGTTCTCTCTCTCTCTCCCCTTATCTCCCCCCTCTCTCTCAGGTCATGACACCACAGCGAGTGGTATCTCCTGGGTGCTGTATAATCTGGCCCAGCACCCTCAGTATCAGGATCAGTGTCGCGCTGAGATCAACGCCCTATTGGACGGCCGTCAAACAGAGGAGATCGAGTGGTCAGAGCCCCTTGTTCTTTCTGTCCAGTTCCTTGTCACCTTCATCACTCATTTTCTCTATTGCGAGTTTGACTGTGATAGTTCTGTTGGTTGAAGTGTCAGTGGGTGTGGCCATGGTGGTGATTGACAGTAATGACTGAGGCAAGGTATGTGGGTGTGGCTTTGATGTTGATTGACAGTAAGGAAAGGTCAGCAAGCAAGGTTTTGCAAATGATTGGCCCTAGTGACTGAGGAAAGGTGGGTGTCTTGGTGGTGATTGACAGTCATAACATCAGAAAGATATATATATGCGAGTGGCTGTGCTCGTCACTAACAGAATGACAATAAAAGTATCTGTGGATGGGGTCATAGAGGTGATTGGCAGTACTGAGTTATGACTGAGATGATGTATTGGTGTAGCCATGATTACGATTGACTGTGATGATTAATGACTGAGAGTAGATATGTAGGTGAGGCTCTGGTGGTGATTGACAGCAATGAGTCATGATTAAGATATGTGGGTGTGGCCATAGCGGCAATTGACAGTAATGAGTAATGACTGATTTTATTGCATGGGTGTGGCTGTGGAGTTGACAGACAGTAATGACTGAAGAAATCTGTTTATGTGGGTGTGGCTACAGGGACGACCTGACAAATCTGCCCTTCACAACCATGTGCATCAAGGAGAGTCTGAGGCTCCATCCCCCGGTCACTGCGGTAGCGCGACGCTTTAACCAGGACATGACTGTGCCCGAGGGAAGAGTCATTCCGCAAGGTGTGTGTGTGTGTATCTTTAGGTGTGTGTGTGTGTGTTTGTGTCTGTGTCTATGTCCACGTGTGTGTGTGTGTGTGTGTGTGTGTTTAGGTCATAAGAATAATTCTGCCTTCGTGTGCCCCTCAGAAGTTCCTGCTTGCTGGTTTGGGAGTCGTGTTCACAACATGGACCATTCATGCGCTTTTGATCCGCATACAAAAGAACAATCAACACAACCATGAAAGCAACTTTTTTGTGGCTCGGAAGTTCAGCCATGTGACAACTATGCAAAAAACAAACAAAATACTAAATACTAACAATGGATATTACTGCCATAAATATCGATCAATGAGTGAACTAAACTGTGAACAATAGTGCTTTCTGCTATAGATACAGTCGGCAACAAAGGGAACGCCCACAAAAGTAGAGCCGAGGGGGAAAGCAAACCGGTCTCTGCCATTAGCCATAATGCCGAAGAGTTGCTGTGTGCCCCTTTGCTCCGCAAATAAACAAAAAAAAACACCAATTAAAGTTTTACATTTCACCAAATAATAAAATGGAACCACAAAGGAGGACAAAATGGCTTCAAGCTATCAGAAGAGAGAACGAGTTTGACAGATTATGGCGGGACCCCACAACAGAACGTGTATGTCTGCAGGCCACTGAGTCAGATCATTCGCCCAGTCTTTTAAAACGTATGGACAACAATCCAACCCCAGTATATTTCATTTTTTAATATATCGATCCTTGTCAGCAGGCAATAGCGACTCAAAGTGCGTCATGAAAACTTCTTGGCGTTAGCAAGACAAGTTTAAATTCCGTGGTTTTACAGTATAGCGGACAGGGTAAGGATTGTTTTCGCCCTCGGCTCTAACCAGATGTGACGTTTGTGGACGTTCCCGTTGTTGCTGACTATATCTATTGTCCTTTGACGACAAGCCCCCAAATATCACAATTCCGGAAATCGGGTGTCAAAGATAAATCCCACTAGTGATGACGAATTTGATTGGACTTTCATGCGCGCAGTCTTAACAAATAAATTATTTCTTAGAGCAAGTTAAAGCAGGATTAGAAAACCCCCACATTATTGGACAGACCTTATTCTCTACTTTGGGTATGAAGCTTCCAGTCACAGATGTTGTGAAATATATCCCCTTTCAGCAAAATTCTTGCGTTGATACTGTGGATAGATGCACACCTGTCCCAATTAGTGACATTTAAAAATATCACCCATGTTTGTTTTTTAGGAGGGTACCTGCCTCGTCAGCTAATGAGGAGGTGGATGTGTTTTGAAAACTGCAATAGAAAACTATTTTATTCTGCAGGGAACATCTGCCTGGTGAGCATCTATGGCACGCATCACAACCCAGAGATCTGGCCCAACCCAGAGGTGAGTGAATCTGCACATACAAGCCACTAACACTTTTGCAGTCTGGCTCCAGCTAGTGACAAGAAACATTTCTTTCAATTCATTTCAATTAAGTTCAGTTAAGTTCAATCAATTCTATTCGATTCTATTCAAATTGGTGTGACCAAGTATTAGCATAATATTTCTAAAGCATAAAACAGCAATAGCGAATTCTTGAGTGTTTTGGAAAAACCTAGTAAGTCTAATTTTGGTTGAAACTGAGTTAGGACCATTTTTGTGCTTAATTGGCTTTTCCTCATCAAATACAGTAAGACACATTAAAAAAAAATTCCTGATTTCCTATTTTTTGCTCTGGCAAAACCTAGAAAGTCATCAGTATTTAATCGTTTGCGAAGCAAAAACGTAGCAAGTGGATTTTCCTGGGTTTTTTCCGCATGAAATTTTCTATATTTTGTTTTGCCAAAATCTAGCAAGTTGAATTAGCCAATTACGAAGCAGCATATGCCTCACATGATCCGTCAGGTCAGTCCCCATGCTGAGCATTGGATATACAGGACATTCATGGTCAGAATTTGTAATTCACGATAGTTCACAAGCTAATAATGACTGAAAAACGGCTTTAAGAGGGCAGCAGACGGTAGAGTTAACACTGAAAAACTGTCAAACAACACTGCAGCTACATAGTTGCTAGGTTTTTGTCCATCATTTTGATAAATTGACATTTTACATTTTTGGATGGAAAAACCTTGTAAGTCATATTGCCATGGATACTGAAAAAGAATGTCCTCCCGAAATATTTCTTATTATGTAATGAACAAATAAATGCCCAGTCAGTTTCATTGTCGGACGAGAGCTTAACCCCAGAGGGATTCAGTTTTCTGTATTATTCTCAGATTCTGCTTTTGTTACTTTCTAGGTTTTTCCATAACACTTTAGAATTATGATTATATGATTTTGTAAGTAAATAATATAAATATAATGAACAGTTTTGACTATTATGAATTCATACAATACATCAAACCAGATAAACAAGTTAAAAAAATAGCTACTTTTATTGTTGTTGTCATTGTTATTATTATTAATAGTAGTAGTAGAAGACTTCCTGTTTAGAGGCTATTGTCCTTAACCTTGGGATGGTTATTATCTTTGTATGGTTAAATATCTCTCTCTCGCTCTTTCTCACTCTCTCTCTCTCTCATACTCAAGGTTTATGACCCCTCACGCTTTGACTCGCACAATTTAGCTGGCCGGCCTTCCCTTGCCTTCATTCCTTTCTCTGCTGGCCCCAGGTATGAATCCTTGACACCCCAGACAACTCTCATACACACATCCTGATGAAGATGGGTTATTTCAACAAACATTAGCAGTCTAAAGGATATTTCATTGCCACATTTAAAAAGCGGAGGAGGAATGAACAGTCATGCTAGCAATAGTGAGCCTGTACAGTAAATACACACCTTTTTAAAAATAACCAATGAGCAAAGCACAGCGAAAATTGCCCGTTTCCATTATGGCATCCGTCTTGAGTCAGGAAAAAAAGAAGGCGACAAAAACAGGAACTTTAGTTTAAAACGGTTAATTGTCAGGGAAATTATTTGGCAGCACCCATTTTAATCACTGACCAACTGTCCACACAATTGAGCTACAGTATCTCACAAAAGTGAGTACACCCCTCACATTTCGACAATTAATTAATAAATTATATCTTTCCAAGGGACAACATTACAGAAGTGAAACTTGAATATATTCTAGAGTAGTCATGGTACAATATGTGTAGCAGCGTAGATTTACTGCACTGTACAAATAACTGAACAAACAGTCACTATTTCCAAAATGGGTGGCAATGAAAGTGAGTGCACGCCCCAATTGGTAATGGTCAACCAAGCAATGAAGTGTGTCTTATTCATCATGTTCATGCTTTTGTCTGTTTGACTGGGACATATGAGGTTGTGTAATGTGTTGAAGGTTTAAATTGTGGTGCTTTGGGTGCAATGCTCTCATTCTGGTCACTGGATGGTCAACATATCACCTCATGGGAAAGAACTCTGAGGATCTGAAAAAGAGAATTGTTGCTCTCCACAAAGATGGTCTAAGCTACAAGAAGATCTGTGAAACCATGAAACTGAGCTACAGCACGTTGGCTAAGGCTATCCAGCGGTTTTCCAAGACGGATTCTACTCGGAAAATTCCTCGTCAGGGTCGACCGAAGAGGTTGGGTCCTCGTGCTCTGCGTCAGATGCACAAGTTGGCTTCAGAAGACAGATGCAGGAGTGATGGCAGCATTGCTAACGAGGTTGCAGCAGTGGGAGAACAGCCTGTCAGTACTCAGACCATACGCCGTGCACTGCACCAAGTTGGTCTGCATGGCCGTCGGTCAAGATGGAAGCCTCTTCTGAAGCTAGCCCACAAGAAAGCCCAACAGTTTGCTGAAGACAACCAGTCCAAGAACATGAACTGCTGGAACCATGTTCTATCATCTGACGAGACCAAGATAAACTTGTTCGGCTCAGATGGTGTCCAGCATGTGTGGCGGTGCCCTGGTGAAGAGTACCGAGACAAGTGTGTACTGCCTACAATCAAACATGGTGGTGGCAGCATCATGGTCTGGGGCTGCATGAGTGCTTCTGGTCCTGGGGAGCTGCACTTCATTGATGGAATAATGGATTCCAACATGTACTGTGACATTCTGAAGCAGAACATCATGCCCTCCCTTCGGAAACTGGGCTGCACGGCAGTTTTCCAACATGATAACTACCTGAAACACACCTCCAAGATGACAACTGCCTTCCTGAAGAAGCTGAAGGTGATGGTGATGACGTGGCCAAGTATGTCTCCAGACCTGAATCCCATTGAGCACCTGTGGGGCATCCTCAAGAGGAAGGTGGAGGAGCAGCAGGTATCCAACATCCACCAGCTCCATGATGTTGTCATGGAGGAGTGGAGGAGGATCCCAGCAACAACCTGTGCAGCTCTGGTGAATTCCATGCCTCAAAGAATCAAAGCAGTGCTGGACAACAATGGTGGTCACACTAAATATTCACTCTATGGACACAATTTGGCATGTGGACGGTGAGGTGTACTCACTTTTGTTGCCACCCATTTTGGAAATAGTGACTGTTTGTTCAGTTATTTAGACAATGCAGTAAATCTACACTGGTACACATATTGTACAATCACTACTCTAGAATATATTCAGGTTTCATTTCTGTAACGTTGTCCCTTGAAAAGATATACTAAATTAATTGTCGAAATGTGAGGGGTGTACTCACTTTTGTGAGATACTGTATATGGGAGTTCTCTGTCTGTTTGTATAGGAACTGTATCGGACAGAACTTCGCCATGGCGGAGATGAGGGTGGTGGTCGCCCTAACGATCCGCAGATTCCGTCTGACGCCGGGGAAGGCAGAGGTTCGCCGGCTTAGTGAGCTCATCCTGAGGGCTGAAGGGGGACTGTGGCTCCAACTGGAACCCATTAGCACCCCCTAGTGGTGAAGTCCTGCACCTGCGCTGTGGCCTACTGGGTTCATGCGTTACTACTGTCCGTCATTACGTCTGCTTTTTTGTTGTTTTTACATTTCTGTGATGCCAATAGCCCAGCAGTCTCTTACACCTCCTGTATTACGATTTTTTTGCCTTTCGACAGCATCTAGCCGTTTTGCTTTTAGGCTGACGGTGGCTTGAATGATAAAAAGTGTGCTGGTTTTATGTTTGATTCCTTGTCTGATAAATGACTAATGACTGATGGGCAAATCATTCATTTCTTTGCCAAATACTGACTAAGGATTGATTGGTCAGTTCATAACTGCTTACTGAATCAATGACTGATTATCCAGTTTCTGAGTCCATACCTAAGCAACGATTTAGTGAACCACAAAGGTGCAGGAGAATGGAGGCGCCCCAGTGGCTCATCGGTCTACGTATGCGCACCATAAAGGCTGTGTCCTTCCTGCAGCGACCTGGGTTCGATTCCAGCTCAGGTCATTTGCTGCATGTCTTCCCCCATTCTTCTCCCCAACCCTCCTGTCTCTCTACACTGTACAACTGTCAAATAAAGGAAAAATTCCCCAAAAAAAAAAGGTGTGGGAAAATGTTGCCTTTATCTACTGTTGAAAATATAGTATTTATGAGTCATAATTCCCAATGCATCCTTATACATAATTCATAAAACTCAGATTTTTCTATGATGCCAAATTTCCATGATGAATATTTTACATAGAGTCAAAACTCATCAGCACCAACTGCTATGCTTAACAGTAACACAATAATTTGTTATTTTGGGGCCGTAAATATTAATTGTAATCATTTTGTATGTTTCTTTTATCTATGTATGTATTTTTATTTTAAGTTGTCACACATTTGTACATGGTAGCCAGAAAAAAAAAAAAAAAAATCTTCAACTGGGCATCCTTTTTTTTTTTTTTTTTTTTATTTCCGACAGAGCTCCTTGGAGTTTGGCTGTCATCATTGCGATTTCAAAATTTGCTGATAGGAACTTTCAATGAGCAAAAGCGGGAAGCTGCACACTAGAAACCGGAAGCCTTGAATCCTGTTTGAATGTATATTTCAGTCTGAGTCAGAATGAATTGGAACTACAGTCCCTTGAATAAATATTTTGCATACATCTTATTCTCATTACTGCTTGGTGTCTGTAAAATTCTGCGACATAGTAGACGCATTATGAGTGTACACCAGGATGGGTGGCAGGTGAAGCTAAAAGAGCTGTTCTTTCTTATGGGATACTTTGAGATACGTGACAATCCTCCTGATTGGCTGTTCGCTGGGCCGGACCTCAGACAGCCATAGACTCACAAACATACCAACAGGCATTGTTACTTGAGGCTATAAATCCAGCTGTAACCAAACACTAAGTGCTGACTATTCACCTCTCTGCACTGGCCTCAGGGTATGGTGACCTTGTTTTGAACGTCAAAAAAAAGACAACAGGGCTGGATGTTCAAAATGAGAGTGAGATCAGGCTGTTGGTTTATATAAGGTCTGGAATGGACAAATAAAAATTTCTGGAATTTTTAGGACTTTTGAAATCAAACACTAACAGGTGGTGAAGGACAGACTTGGTTTCGGGATTGTGAATTTTAGATGGATTTTTTTTTCCCTCCGACCTGAAATTAACCCACTCAAACCATGACACGACCAGCAGGAAGAAAGCCACTGAGCCACGCATAGAATTAAATTTCCATTTTTGCTATTCCTAAGACTTGATACTCAATAAGATTTGATGAGTAGCTGTAATTGGACAAACTTACTGAAAACACCTGCTGCAGTCCACAGTTGGCCAATCACTTGTGTGCTATCCATTCTCCTCGTGTAGATTGCTGTTACTAGAATATTCTGGGCAGCTGCAGTCTGCTAACAGGTGTTCAGTTTCAGCCGAGCTTAGCCCACCACATACGATGCCCTTGGGCCGTGTTAGACGAAGGACCGATACACTGTGACTCAGCAAGTGCGCCCCCCCCTTACCCTTTTCCCCATAAAGTCTAGGGAGGAGGTGCTCTGAAGCAATTCACGGATCCCGTTTTAAAAACAACCGGCTAAAAATAGTCGCAAAAATCAACACTCGCTAAAACATACATGCAGACACACACAGACCGAGCCGTGCTTGTTCTGAAACACGTGGTCGCAGACAAACACAGCTCCTGGTAGGTGGCGGGTGGAGGGTGTGTCTCATTCGTGCCAAGTGGCGATTGTGAAACCGGCGATTGCGATGCAGACGCTGAAGACGCCACGGAGCGAACTGGAGAGAAGCGCGGTGTGAGTGAAAGAGAGTGAGACTGAGTAAATGAACGTATACGAGAAAAAGAGCGAGCTTGAGGTTTCAAGAACAACGTGAGGTAAAGTGAGTTGCGACATGAGGGAGTGAAAAAGTATATGAGATCAGTTACTGTGTTACTGAGTGAGCGAACAAGCAGATTATATGAGTGAATGAAAAAGTATGAGACAAGATTGGGTTAGTGAATGAGTGAACAAGTGTATGAGAATATTTAGAGAGTGAGTGTACAAGGACGTTTGACAAGAGTGATTGAATGAACAAGTATGTGAGATAAGAGTGAGTTAGTGAGAGAACAAACACAGAGTGATTGAACAAGTATATGAGATAATGAGTTAGTGAGTGAACAAGCACGTTAGACGAGTGAGTTTATGAACAAGCCTGTGGGTTAGAGAGTGAGTGAACAGCTCGGTGAAATTAGAATAAGTGCGTGGGCGAGTGAGTAAAGGCAGTGTATACACGATAAACCCCAAGCCAACCAGCGAACAAGCGAAGGACTGAGGAAAAATGGCGGACGATGGCGAGCAGGTGTCCCAGCCCCCGTCAGACGACCCCTGTCCGGGCTGCGGAGCCCAAGGCGCCTCGGCCCTCCCCTGCGGGCACCTCCTGTGCCCCGCCTGCCTGCAGCTGTGCCAGAGGGAGCTGGGGGGGGAGCGAGGATGCACCATGTGTTTCGGGCGGGACGTCCTGGACGACGTGGTGAAGGGACTGCTGGATTCCCTGTTCCAGGGACAGCCCAGGCGGGACGCCCCGTGTGAGGACGGGCGGAAAGGGGGCCAGGCGTGCCCTCAGCATGGGGAGAGGCTGACGCTATACTGTGTGGAGGACGAGGAGCCTGTGTGCTCCCTGTGCAGGGCTGAGGAGCACCTGGAGCACGAGTGCTGTACCACAGAGGAGGCTGTACTGGACTGCAGGGTAAGAACACACACTCGGATACACACAAACACACACACACACACATTTAGACACGTATATACACAGAGCTGCTCCACAGAGGAGGCAGTACAGGAATGCAGGGTAAGAACACACTCGTAAACACACGCGCACACACACACACGTATACACACACGCATACACAGAGCTGCTCAATGGAGGAGGCTGTACAGGACTGCCCGGTAAGATCACAAACACGAATACACACACACACACACACACACACACACATACACATGGAAACACACACACGCACATACACAGTGCTGCTCAATGGAGGAGGCTGTACAGGACTGCAGGGTAAGATCACAAACACGAATACACACATACACTCACACACACACACACACATACACATGCACACACAGAGTAGAGTTGCTCCATGGAGGAGGCTGTACAGAGCTTCAGGAGAGGAACACACGAACACACACACGTATACACAAACACACAAGCATGCATGTATACACACACATACACACAAATTAGTACACACATGCACGCACATAATGTACACACACATACTGTACATAAACACAAACATACATACACACGTACTATATAAACAGACACAGGCACATACAAAACACATACAGGAATATACACACTGAATCAAAATATATAAACCACATAAAAATGTAATTAAGCATCCTAAAAATACATACTAACAGCAGAAAAGAGTTAAGTATATGTGGGCCAGTGACCCCTATGTGAAGACCAAACTGTTTGCAATGGTGGGTACCCTCAACTTACAATATGTGGGCAAATAATGTCAGAGTTTCAGAGGAACTTGTTTTGTTGGGCTTGTGGTCTTTTACCCGTACCGGATACTGTCAAAGTGCGTTTGCCCTGGGCCTCGAACCACAGTCGCCACCAGCCTCACTGCAGAGCGAAGACCCCATAAAGCTCAGCTAAGCTAAAGACCTGGGTGTGATCAATTCTGGAAGCTCATGTCAACTATAGTGAGGTTCCTGGAGATGCCATAAGGTCCTGCTGTCGACTGACATCTCTAATCCTGTTCCTCTACACAGAAGGAACTCAGGACCTCATTAAAGACTCTGGAGGAAAAGCTGGAAACTCTGAACACGGCAAAGCAGACCTGCGACGAAACTGCCGACCACATCAAGGTAGGGCCTCACGGCGTGCTACAGCACTCTAATTTTCTTAAACATGGAGAATATGGTCATCTGCCCTCATCCATCCATCCATCCATCCATCCATCCATCCATCTATCCTAGTAATGCCTGGTCTGGGTCATGGGGGAGCGCTGTGAGGGTGTTATATTATGCAGGGGGGGGTGCTGGTTGTGAGCCATTGGACCGAGTTCCCAGAGATATGCCAATCCAAGCAAAATTCTCCAGTCTCATCTAGGGCATCCAAATCAGTAGGGAATGGGTCCCCAAGCAGATGGCATAGCTCAGTAAATAAAGTACAGCATGTAAGTATTAGAATAGAGATGTTCAGTAAAATCAAATGGGCTGAAATTCCGAGATGATTCACAGAATATTGATGTACTATGAATAAGGGGTGGCCAACTTTGGTCCTGAGGAGCAGCAGTGACTGCTGGTCTTTGTTGTTTCTCGGCATTTAGTGGAATTGAAGCAGGTGTTCATACGGTTGATTCACCTACTTTCTAAATTAGCTGGTAAAAATGGAAAACAAACACACTCTGCAGGACCAGGGTTGGCCACACCTGCCATTAACAGCCACAAACTAAAGTTGTAAGACAAATCCGGACATTGGGGGTCAAGAGCCTTGCTCAAGGCCCCAACAGCTGAAATAACTTGCTGTGCAGGGGCTCAAACCATCAACCATGACCAAGTCAGGCACCTTAGCCGCGATTTGGACTCCATACTTCAATAAATGAGTAATTTGATAAAAAATATGTTCAGAGAGAGTACTAGGGTAGAAAATCATTGCTGGATCACTGCCGGTGTTGGAAACAAAATCCTTTGGAAATGTAATGATGGGGTTCGGACAATATTCATCATTACTTGAATTAGAAATAATTTAATAAGCTGGGATGCCCTGAGATTGACCTGTGGAGTGTATGGATGCAATTGCTATTTTTATGTTACAAGTATACCAATATATCAGTAAACTAGAAGCACTCGGAGAGCGCAAACCTCCGCCAAGCCTATCCCACAAAGGTAAAGAATCCTTGAAAAAATTCCTGGATCCAGATCACCACTAAAATTTAATGGATTGTTCCTTGTACCATCCCCGACTCCTCCAGAAAATTTCATCGAAATCTGTTCATACTTTTTTGAGTAATCCTGCTAACAAACATGCAAGCAAACAAATGAAAGGTCATTCATAGAATGACGTCTTACCGAAATCGTGCACAGATGTCTGAAACAGAATGAACAGAATAGAGTTGGTTTCAAGTCTCTCGCTGTAATAGTAGCAAAACTATGAACCAAAATGTGGTTTTAATGTTTTTTGTGACCTTGACCTTGACCTTTGACCTTGGGACTAAAAAAACGTATAAGCTTCTGGCGACGAACCTCCTCTATCATATGGTGAAGTTTCATAAGCATGAATGATATGGAAAGGGTAAAAAAGCGTGTTACTAACAAACATTCAAACAAACAGAAGGCTAACGCAACCGACTAACATACTTTGATTTCGGCAAGTAATAAACCAACGGCAACAAAAACATAGCCTCCTTCGTGGTGGTAAAAATTTCCACAATGTGAATTGCAGTTGACTATGGTAAAAAAAAAAAACTAGCATGTCTAGTCACTTGGGGGATGAAGACAAAATCTCAGAAACGATAACTAGCACAAAGTACTTTTTTTAAATGGCCTATGGCTGAAATGAATGGGAATTGGTGGTGTATTCACCCTAATACTCTGTTCTCCCTGTCCGCTCCCCCAGAGTCAGCGCGTTCAGACTGAGAGGCTGATAAAGGGGGAGTTTGAGAAGATGCACCAGTTTCTGCGTGACGAAGAGGCGTCCATGGTGGCTGCTCTGAAAGAGGAAGAGGAGGAGAAGTCCCAGCAGGTGAAAGAGAGGATAGAGAAAATGGCGGGGGATATCGCCTCCCTCACCGATGCCATTCGGACGTTGGAGGAGGAGCTGAAGGCAGAGGACATCCCCTTACTGCAGGTAATGCACCCGCCGGCCATTTTAAACCAGAACACCCTCACCTCGACCACAGGTCCCTGAGAGAGGCTATTGTCCTTCGGGGCTACAGAAGCAGGGAAGTAGAAGACAATAGTTTTAATTATTTATTCTTTTTTTCTCTCTGTTTTGGTCTCATCTCCACTGAAATCATTCACGACTCAGGAAGAAGCTACATTAACTATGCCAAACAAAGCAAATGGATGAATAAGATAGCATCTTTACATTAGATTATGTTGATCATAATGCTCAAAACCCAGGATTCAAGCCAAGATGGGAGGGGTAGTATTTTTAAGGTTACTGCAAGCACATAAATGTATTCATACAGTGAAATTAATGCTGGGATGGCATATATCCTAGTGGGTAATGTCTTTAAAGTGGACTTTAGGGGGTTACCAATTTAAGACCCCCTGTAGCCACAATAAAATCAATCCGTGTTGGGCCTTTGAGCAAGGCCCTTAACTCCACATTACTCTAGGGCAGAGGTGGGCAACGAGGGCCTTATCTGTCCCTGGTTTTCACACCAATTTCTGGCCTTAATTAGTTAATTACCTTAATTAGCTAAGCATTTATGAAACCTGACGTTTCTGCTGCATCTCTTTAAATTCTTACGATTGACCGACAAACACTGTACTTGTCTCCTTAAATAAAACATTTTTCTTTGATCTACTGTATGAGCAAATCCATGTTTCTGTAATCTGTATACAGCCAATTTGTTCAATTAATCATTGTAATTGGAAGAAATAAAAACCTGCACACACACCGGCCCTCCAGAATCAGAATTGCCCGCCCTGCTCTAGGGGAAGGTCCAGCCCTTGTCTAAGCTTCAGATAAATGTGCCAGCTGAATAATTGCAATGTCATATATTATGACAAAAATGCCTCATGGTTTTCTTCACCAACAAGAGATGGGGAATTCTTAGTTTTGGATAAGAAACAAGAAATCTGCTTATAGATCATTCAAACTCTGACAGCAATCAATGTACAGTTGAGCTGTTTTGTTTTGTTCTCTCCTACAGAACTTCAAGAGGGCTGTCGAGAGGTAAGCATCTCTCCTGCACATATTACGCACTAAATTTAAAAAATTCTGTAAAATATTCTATTTTGGTTGGAGTCATCAATGACACATCTATTTATTTAACAAAATAAGATACTTCGATACTCTTTATGAAGGGTGTCAGAAGGTCATGTAGTCACACCAGTGGCATAGCCAGAGGGTGGGCAAAGACACGTCACTTTATGACAATAATTAGTCCTGGCTACTTCTCAATCATTTTCCTTTATTGACGCGTTTTCCAATTATCGTAATTTGCAACCGAAGACACAGTTTCTCTCCATATGCGATCTAACAGCGACTAAATCATGGGCAAAATTCAGTACAGTTGCGGAACAAGAACAGAGAATTGGGCTGCACAAAACATCCGTTTAAAACAATTATTAGTCCCGACCTGTTCTCAGTCATTTTCATAACAGAAGGTTCACTCCGAGAGCACTCCACACTTAACAGGTGCTGCTTGTTCTCCCCAATCAGGTAAGACGACAATCATTCATCTGGGCGCGTAAATTAACGTTATTCAAAATTGCACACCTGTCGACTCTCCCGCAAATAGCTGGAGCCGCACGCTTTTTATAGCCTATTGAACTGCGAGTGCCACTTTTTTTTAATCAACCCACACAATACCGAGAGTGAAAGTCCGCGTTTCATTGGAACATGGACCAGTTCAATCATCGCGAAGCGTTGGCCTAGTAGTAAGTAAATTATTTTGCTGTACTGAATTTAGCCCATGATTTCATCGCTGTTAGATCGCATATGGAGAGAAACAGTGTCTTCAGTTGCCAATTACGATAGTTGGAAAACGCGTCAATAAAGGAAAATGATTGAGAACTAGCCAGGACTAATTGCTGTCATAAAGGGACGTGTCTGTGCCCACCCTCTGGCTACGCCACTGAGTCACACGCGTGCACGCAAGCGCACACACACACACACACACAAACACATATACATACATACACATATACATATATGTCAACACTTCACCTCGTCACAACTCTAAGAAAAAAAATAGTGGTAATGCACAATCTGACACCTTTCATATTGAAAAATCTGCACAAAAAAGTTATATAGGCGCAAGTAAAATATCAGAGGGCCAATGTTTTTCCTGCAACTCAAACGTGTGTTGCTCCATGCTTAAGAAAGTAGTGGAATTCAGCTCACTTTGAATACAAATGCTAAAACTCAAAATCATTCATGAATTTTGGGGTCCCCAGCATCCTTACCATGAGAAAGATTATCATAAAGGTTCCCTTAAACAGAGTGGAACAGAATTTAATACCCTTGTTGAATGATGGATCCAGGACCCAGGTCACAACCCAGGAGCCAGAGAAGGCCGAGGAGACTCTGATCGACGTTCCCAAACACCTGGGGTCCCTCAAACACAGAGTCTGGGAGAAAATGCAGGCGATAACTCAATACAGTGAGTACTAGGAGTGCCTGCATGTGGGCGAGTGTGCTGGACGTGGAAAAAATATCAGAATCACCCCTGAAAAATGGCCTTATCTAGCAGCATCTACACTGCAATTACAAAAGCATCCACATAGGTCACTTCTGTTGAGTTGAATGTGAATTAGAAGCATGTGTCTGCTTAAGAGATCTAACCAGCAGAGATTTGTTGGGTAAATCTCAAAGGCAAGATGAGGATACTAGCAAAGATGCAAAGGGGCCAAATGAGCCCCCGAGAACAAAAGTGGTCTAACTCCATATTTGTCTTTTTCTTAGTGCTCATCTTTGAATGATTCCGTTTTCTGGAATGATTGACTAACTCAGTGTATTTCCAGCACTGTACAATAGGTGGGTCATATGTTCCACACTTGCGTAATGCATAAAGTGCTCAGTGCAATTGTGGTGCAAAAGAAAAATGAAAAAAAAATGAGTTGGACCACTCTTGTTCTAAGGGGCTCAATTAGTTGATGCCAGAAAGGAGGGAGCACCACTCTCAAAAACAGCAAAATTAATGTGGTAATGAGAGCACTGTTAAAAAAAATGACATCACATGACAATTACCTATCAACAGCAAAAAAAAAAAAAAAAAAAAAAAAACTAGCCACTAGCCAAAGCTCGCCAACAAGGGGACTGGCACGATAGCCGCAAATAAACTAGATATCCGGAGCTCTAGAAGATAAGCTTGGAATTGAGTCAATCTGTATCTGAACAAAAACTGTTGGTTGTGAACTGAACTTTTCAAAGCTGATATTTATGGTAGTGTAGCCAATGATTTCTGTTACCTGCATGTGTGCCAATGTTAGCATACACAATACACTTAGCATAATTTTGCACTTACATTTCATTTAGCCAAAGACCAGACCCTAAGAAGTAACTTGGTTATGGTTGAATCTGCGCCAATCATATTGTGCAACACTTAGGTGTGCTGGCACATACTCAATACCCACATGCAGTGGCTCCAATTGCAATAAACCACAACTAACATGGGTAAAAGCCTGTCATGGCGAGATCATAAAGTGCAAGAATCCACTTTGACAGTTATGCAAAAATGCGGACAAGCCAGAGGGAGAAGAAACGCTGTAGTATTATCTTGTGCTACTGGAAGAGGAATAATTTGGTAATATGTTGATTATTACCTCTGCCAAACGAATATGGCAGGAGGTTATGTGATCAGTGCCGCTTGTTTGTTTGTTAACAAGATAACTCAAAAAGTAATAAACTGTTATCTTTGTGGGTGGGTCGCTATTACATCAGGGATGGACTCTATTGATTTTCACTGCCATCAGTCAAACAATATGGCCGCCACGGCGGTCATCTTGAAATCCTATGACACGCGATAACTGAACTTTGCTTCCACTCAACAAGATGTGGACTGTGCTGCCTTGGCGGAGGTTTGCACTCTAGGAGTGCCTCTAGTCTTACTCTGTTAATAATAATGTCAGCTCTGTAAACACTGTTTTTCTATTTGGGTTCAGTAGAGGCATACTTCCCCGATAAACCCAACATTGGTACATATATTTTTGTGAAATAATGAGTGGTTGCGTGTCAGGCGCCATTTCTTTTACGCTGTTTTAGATGCATTTTCCTCTCTCTCTTTCCTCACAGCGCCCGTGGTTCTGGATCCCAACACGGCCGACGTGTGCTTGACGGTTTCGGACGACCTGACCTCCGTCTGCTACACCGACGAGGAGCAGCGCCTTCCCGACAACTTTGAGCGCTTCGGCTACTACGAGTGCGTCCTGGGGTCCGAGGGGATGGACTCTGGCCGCCACTCCTGGGAGGTGGACGTGGGCGACAGTCCCGAATGGGCCCTGGGGGTGGCCAAGGAGAGCGTCCCGCGGAAGGAGTGGTTCCCCATGAGCCCGGAGACGGGACTGTGGAGCATCGGCCTGTACGCGGGCGAGTACCGGGCCAGGGCCCCCGTCTCGCCCGCCATCGCCGTGAAGAAGAAGCCTCACAGGGTGAAGGTGCAGCTGGACTGGGACAGAGGACGGCTCACCTTCTCCGATGCCAGCGACAACACCCTCCTGTACAAGTTCCAGCACCGCTTCACCGAGACACTGTTCCCCTACTTCTCCAACACCTCCAAGCGGCACGCACTGCGGATCCTGCCCGGCAGGGTGTCTGTCGTCGTGGAGTAGCGCACGGCGAAAAACTCACCCACACCTTGGTTGCCATGGTGTCCTAATCAGCCTGTAACCTATTGGGCACTTGGCTTAGACTGAGAAGGTTGATTGTTCACACAGTAGCATAGCAGGCAGGGCGATGGAGAAATGGGAGGGGGGGAACACACACAACCTCCCACTTGAAAAAAATGTTATTTGGTTCCCCGTGCTCGTTCCAAGCTGAGTTTTGGGACAGTATTCTGTAAATGGGTAAATTACATGATTCCCCTTAACAGTCAGCACCCCCTGCTTTCAGAATCACTGCTATGTCTTTGGATTTAAGCCCCAGTGTAGCTACAATAAAAACAAGTGCAGCTGTTGCTGGGGGTGGGGGGTGGGGCTTTGCAATTGGCCCCTGCTTCATCTGATTTAACTGTAAGTCATGTAGGATTTAAAAAGTATTGGCTTCATAATGTGATTGAATGTGTTGGGATAAGACTGGCCCTTGTTACAGGACAGTCAGGGATTGTTATTTTAAAATGCATTTCTACTGTACACGTAGAAAGCGAAATCTAAAAAAGTTATATGCGAAAGGTTAAAAAAAGTATTGTTGAAATTGAGCATCAGTTGTAGTAGAGGATCACGTCAGACCTTTCAAAGAGCAACTAGCCTACCTCAGTCCCGACTAAAACATGTTTGTGAATTCTTTTATCAGCGAGGCAGCCACTGACACTTTAGGGCTTCAGATAGTCAAGGATAAGCGCACTCCATGGTTTGAGTTTATTAACATACATTTGTACTTGCATCATCATATTACTTTGTATCACATGCATTTGTGCTTGCGTGCATTGTGCGTCTGATGAAGCAGTTATTTTACAAATTAATAGTGGCATTTGAAGCGAAAACCAGAGAGAATTCTGTATTCTAGATTTTGTTTTTGAAGAACTTTAAGTTTAGGTCTCATTCAATGCCATTTTCAGACGTTGGTTTAATCTGGCGATAGGTTGTTGGTTTTCTGTAAATGCTCAAAACTTATCATTTCTGGCTGTGAATATTTGCTCTTTGTGTTTCAAGAAGAGCTGTAAAGAGCAGTTGCTAAAGCATGCTAAATTTTCTGTGTGTGTGTTTAAACTAACGTCGTTCCTTGCGTTTGCGTGAGGCCCGGACAAACTCTGATGGAATTTATGTGGGAATTTAGACATATATTTTAATAAAGAAATTCGCAACGTCGTCTGCTTCGATGTTTCCCAAGCGGGACATAACGCCGGTACAGTTATAATCGATTTCACGCGGATATCCTCCAGGCTGGAGACCCTATCAGTCCCGCTACGCACCTGCTGCTGTCTTTCAGTGGCGACTGGGTCCGCGTGATTTTGACTGGAACAACGGGAGCACTGAACTGGATGCACCAGTGTTTTGGCGCAAGTACAAGCTTGTGACCTTTCAGTGTCCGAGCTAGCTAAAGCAGACATGCACATGGCTTGTCGCGAACGAAAAGCGAATGCAAAGTAAAGAAACACTATGTCAGCAGCTGCTGCTACCTGCGGTGCAACTCCGTGGGTTTTGCCCAGTTGCGCGCAGATGCCGTAGGTTATGCAGTCCGTTAAACCCCACTGCCAAATATTTGCAGCCTGGCGCTTCCTCTCGATTCATCAAATTAAATAAGTTAAATAGCTCCAATTGCTTTATATATTTGTTTGTGCATTTGGGTGATGTGCTAAGCAATTTGCAAAGCGTTTGTACGTCTGTGGGGATCAGGTGTGGCGACAACTCGGTATTGTAAGTTCTCAAAATAGGAATTGCTCTTAATTACAGTCATTACTACAGGGCAGTTCACGAGGCAGCTCTCATCGCTGTCAGCGGTTATCACAGCAATGAGCTCTTAGGCCCAAGCCATTTTAAATTCCCATTTCCAAAAATTTCCGTACATTCAAGACTGTAATACATGGTCTTAAAAACTGTATGAAGCGCAAGACTAAAGCCATATCTACCCAGTAAAACCTGTTGCCGTTTCTCGGACTCCGTTTGTGCGATAATTCAGACAAGCTCTCATATCCTAAATAACCAGCTGGCAGTGTATTGATATTCAAGAGAGGCCAAATATTTGTCGGTGCCTGACACACAGTTACATAGCCTATACGGACACACAAACACGCGTGCAGATACACTACACTCGCATCCGCACATGTACACTCACACTCCCGCGCACACACTCGCACGTTTTAACACCGGTTTGGCTGAAGATGACTCCCATCTGTAAAAACAGCAGTAAACTGTTCTATCGAATCCCCGTGTTCCAGTAGAACTGGAAGACAAAGTATTTTTGGTTGCAAGGAAATTTGAAGGAATAAACAAGAAATAAAGTTTTCTAAAAAGCTCTTAATCCTCCTCCACCCTATCCTCCAGCACAAGGAAAGGTAAACGATTGGATGCTGCCCTATTACGGACTGCTGTGATTGGTTGCGATCTCCCCAGGATATAGCTACCTGAAACTTAATCTCTATTCGCTTTCAAAACAGAGTGCACAAACTGAAAAACTAGGGTAACAATAAACTGATTGGGGGGAAAAAAATAATGTGGCTGAAATTTCCCCACACACACAGTGCAGAGCAGAATGGTGCCACACTGCCTCCTACTGGAAGACTGGTAGAACTGTCAAAAACTACAGCACGAACTTGAGGAGGGCAGCACAATGGCGCAGTGGGTAGCATTGCTGCCTCATTGCAAGGAGGTCATCCGTTTGAATCTGGCCTGGGGGCTTTCTGTGTGGAGTTTGCACGTTCTCCCCATTTTCACGTGGGTTTCCTGCGGGTACTCCGGTTTCTTCCCACCGTCCAAAGACATGCATATCAGGCTAATTGGAGACACTAAATTGCCCAGCGGTGTGGTGTGTGAAGACTAAACAGATTGGCGAGCTGTCCAGAATGTGTCCCTGCCTTTGTCCACAGTCAGCTGGGACAGGCTCAGCTCTACCCACAAACCCAGTGAGAAAGAAGCAGGTGTAGAGAATGGATTGATGGATAAACTAGAAGGGCACTCGGTAGAGCGCACACCTCCGCCACGCCATATATCAGTATTATTGGTTCTGGATTCACAAGAATATTATCCAGATCACCAACAACTATAATCAATTCTACATTAGTGTAGATTCTATCTAATGCTGAAATTTTATTAAAAATCTGTTGATTACATAAGGGACAATCATTCTATTCAGGTATATTTTAACTTCTTTCGAAGAGTCCAGAACATGATCCGGATAACTTCCAAAATTTAATCAACTCACCCTTCGACTACTACCTACTATTCTACAAAATTTCGTGCCAATCAGTTCATAACTTTTTGAGTTATCCTGTTTACAGTCAAACAGACAAACGAGTGGAAATATAACCACTTGGCGGAGGTAATAAAGGAGCCATATGTATGTATGTATGACTGAATGAATGCATGTATGTATGTATGCATCACTGTCCTTTGATTTTCTCAATAAGTGTTCATCTGATTAACTTCACACTTTGCAGGTGTTTTGCTGGTGACCAGAGGAAGAGCAGCGTTAAGCGTGAAGTAGTTTTGATGAGCAGTTTTCGAGAAGGCTCCAAGCAGCAATGCTGGAGGCCAAGCAGCCTGTTTGTTGAGAACAAGCACTGTTTGAATGGGCTCTGCACTGGTTTTTAAAGGAAGAAATCGCACTGGCTTGCCCTTTTCATTGACTCAGGCAGAAAGCAGTTTGAGAATTTAGCAAAGCAAAAACAAAAGCGCTTCACAATAGTGCTCACAGAGGTGAGGTAAAACGCTGATTTGAACTTCTAAAACCGCTAGCCGAGTCTGATCAATTATGAGTCGCTTTGGATATAAGGATCAGCCAGACAAATACAATGAAATGTAAATAAGGAAGCAGTGAAACGGTCGCTGGATACACAAACCAGATTCAATCAAAGATGTAATACAAATCTGACAAATTATTTTATCACTTAACTGTGGCTCAGAAACAGGGTACAGGCTTCAACCCCATCGTCATCTTCATTGTCATCATCATCATCGTAACTCATCTCTGGTTTTCTGTTCCACAGAACATTCCAGATACAAAAGACCACAACTTGGCGAAGGTCAATCCTAATGCAGTGAACCAAATCATGACACCTCGTGCCTTCAGAATCAAGTCAAAATCCAGTCTCCATTAGATGTTGATTTATTTTTAAAGCATTATACACCTTTCTGTACATTTCTTAAATTATATATTTTATGTATATATATCACATCCCGGTATATATTAAATCTTCCTATTCCATCGGCATATTGCAGCAGGTCCAAAATAAAAGTCATTTACTTCTGCAGGGAATAGTTATGTTACAGTATCAGTGCAAAATAGCCGAAGCAAAGCATAAAAAAATGCACATTTTCTAACATATGCATCTTGCATTTAAATGTTTTTTTTCAGTGTTAAATAAAAAATAAATAAAAAGAAGAGCTAATATAATAAAAATAATTAGGAAACAGTTTTTACAGCAGAAAACTATTCTGTATAGGTGATTGCGGCCAGTAGAAGGCTTGTTTTTTAGTTCTGTACACCTCATCACCAAAGTTGGCTCTTAACAGTAGATGAATTGCACACAAATCAATTACACAACTCTGTCACTGCTCGTTTCGGAAGTTATGTACACATTTCTGTCTCAACGCAAGACTTGTGGCCGTCTTTCCTGTTGCGAAATGCTGCAGTGACCCCTCGGGACTTGAAGAAGCAGCCGGAAGGTTGGTACACAGGTGGAGGAGGGTCTGAGGAGGAGTGGTAGCTGCAGGCATGTGTTAGCGATGAGAAGATCTTCAAGTAGCAGGTGTTAATTCTCCCCATATTGAAGACAACTACAAGCAGAGCTGTGGTACGCGCCTGCAAGCACGTCTACGAATGCACACTTGCACTTACATTCTCTCTCACACACACACACACACACACACACACACACACACACACACACACACACACACACACACACACACACACACACACACGCCCACACGCAAACACACACATAGTTTATAAGGCTCCACGTTCGCCAACAGCATACTGGTCTTTAGTCTTGTCCAGTCAACTTCCCTTTAGCCATGACTGAATTTTGGTTAATGGAACAGACACACTCCCCCTTAATCAGTGTTTCCCAGTTTTACGCGGAGGGGAGAGTCAGGTCAATGTTGGATACACTTTACAGCGGACACTCTAAGCCTGACCCCAGATCAGTCGGGAGACAGACCGCTTTCCATTGGCTCTGTCCAGAGGGTCCAAAGTCATAGGCGTCGGATTTGGCATCCGCTCCTCATTGGCCCACTCCATCCACCAATTACAACCGGAAGACCATCAGGCCCATCTCTGATGACAGAGATCGCTCAGCACGTCCTCTACATCCTTCCCTCGTTTCCTCGTCTCTCGGCGTCGCGACCCTCGCGCCCTTCCGTCAGCAGTCCGACACCTCAGAGCAGGTGTTGGAGTCGCTGGGGTGCGTCCTCCTCTGACGAACACACTTCTCCTCGTCCTGGAGAGAGAAACACCTCACTCACGACACCGCTAATGTCACCACATACAGTACCATTCAAAAGTCTTTGGCATATTTAAACCATTTCACAGGCAAAGAGGCTACCAAAATTCATGAAAGGTTACTAATGATGGACTGTAAATGGTGAACTGCTAAAAACTTAATCAAATTAAAATTTGGGGCTACAATAAATGACGTCCACTGACCTGCGGTTTTATGATACAAAAGGAAATTTGGTAGTTCTTAATATATACATTGGAGAACTTTTTGCCCTTTTCCTGCTCACTGACTAACTCGTATGTCTGTCTCTGTGTGTAATCCCTGACAGTCATGATGATGTTGAGATCAGGGCTCTGTTAAGGCTGTACCATTTGTATCTAGGGTCTTAAATGTAACACAGACGTTTGTCATTTTTTTTAAACTAACCTTTGCCATCTCAAATATGCTTTTATCTACAGCAAAAGCTGTGTTGAAAACAGTACATCTAATACCAAATAATACATTTTGAAAAAATCTAAGGTATAAATGAAGGTTAAATAAATAAATAAAAGGTGCCCAAGACTTTGGATAGTACTGTACTGAGGGAGCGCCAAGTGTGTTGGTGTACGAGTCCAACTGCATTGGGTCAATCCACCTGAATACAAACAGACGCCATGAGAAATCAGACCATTGCGAGGCCAGGGTTGCTGGATATCTGCAAGCGTACAGCCACAATTGCACCTCTGATATTTAATTAATTACCATCAGGTGTGCGGGAGCTGCATATGATGATCATATCCGCTGTGCTTCAGGGTAGTCAGGTGAGACATTATTAACCCCTTCACTTCCAAGGCACTCGCACGTGACGGTCACAAAATCCCTAGAGTGCCCACTTTAACCAATTAGATCTTTGGAATATGAATAGAAATATAAGCCATTTTATTTCAGCCAATGAGAAGAGATTTTTGTTAACACAATATTTTTTTTTTTAATATTGTCACACTCGAAATCTCTTCTACCCAGTCCCCTTTGGCAACAAGGACAGTCAAACCATAGGAGTGAAAGGGTTAACAGATTGCAAAATGTGTGCTAGCAGTGTTGATAATGTAAGCAGGGCTCTCAATTGCACAGCCATGGCTACACCCTCTATCTTTCAGGTCCTATTTTGGGCACATTCTCGCACCGTATCCAACTTGCTGTTGCGGCATTTCCAAAGCCCAAATCCCCATTTTGACACACCCTGGTCCCAAGCGTCAGGGGAGCAAGTTAAATGGTCGTTTGGGGTTTACCATGGTTACTGGGAAATTCGACAGGAGAGCCAGCATTACTTTTCAGGTGGCAGAACCATTGGACAACCAGCAGGCCCTATTAGTGCTCTGCCATCAATAGAGTTATGGTGGGTCCTGGAATGTGGAGACAGGGCTGAGACAGGCTGGTGGAGAGCAGTTGTTCCTTTTAAAATTCAGTTTAATAAAGACAGATTTAACAATAAACAAATTTGTGTTTTCAAATTATTTTATTTGTAGCAGCCAGCAGCAGTACCAGATTGGCAAGACTAGTTTCATTCTGACACAATGGGAAGTTAGTGACTAGTGACATTTATGAATCTGTTATTTAACTAGGCCTACGCTGTCGGCGGCTGACAGCAAGCGGTATATCCCCGAAGTTCCCCAATCCTCGAAGCCCCCTTTATTAGATTCCCCTTTACTAGACGTACAATATGAGGCAAATTTGAGGTCTGTGTAAGTAATTATTCCAGAGATATGGTTAAAAAACTGATTTTTTTCAATATATAGCGCCACCTGGTGGCAAACCTAGGAGTGCATACTTGCCCAAAATCTAATCAGTTCATCCTCTCTACCATATCTATCCATTTGCTAAAAATGAGAAGCCAATGTAAAGTATTTTGTGAGTTATTGCGCTAACGGCTAAAATCTGCGGACGCGGCGGCGGCGGGTGGGGCGAAACCATGATATCCCCGAAACTCATATTTCGGGGATATAAATATTCCCTCTGACAACTGACATCATATGGTTTTTCTGTAAAATGATTTACCAACAGCATTAGACATGAGATATACCAGTCCAGTTTCATAATTTAATCTTGAAAGAAGGATCATTATAAAATCTTCACAGAGAGCACATGGTATACCGTTTATAAACAACGTCACATGATTCCTACGTCACGCAGACACACCCACCTCACTGACAACGAATTACGTTGTTGTGACCCTACAGACTGCATTTGAAAGCTTAATAATGGTAATTTCCTTCTTGGCTAGCAATAACATTCGACAGGATGCAGTATTTTAAATTCTAAGTCTCGTATAATGAGCTACAACTCCGACAATTCGACAAGATTTGTATGCATGACCGCGGATGAGCTGTTGATAAAATTAGCATAACAATGATAATGTATGCAGACATGCCGGTGTTCTGACAATTTGTGCTGCCTTGTCAAAAAAATGCTACCGTAATGGAAAGCGATCATAAAGTCATTGTTTTCACCTTGATATTGCAATATGAATCTGTCCACAGTAGTAACTTTGTTATTTGTTAGCTTATAACATAAGCAGATTTTATAACCAGTTGGATAAGTTTGTTTGAAGATAGTATATGCCCATATATGCCATTATCATCTAATTTCTGCATTTTCAGGAAAACCCAGTGTGTACATGCAAATATGTGTACACTTACAGGTCGAAAGGCGCACTGAAAATAAATCTATTTTTATGATTTTTGAAGATACTTAAGATATGAGCGAAAAAACAGCCCGAGATTTTAGGTGTGTGCGCGCGCAGAACCGCGAGGTAGCATATTTTGATAGGTATCAAAATTTGACAGAACACCGGCAAAATGTCAGAAAATTTCATTGCACTTACGTCTTTTTGCTTGAAAAAAACGATCTAAGGAGCCGGCATCTGGCACTTCCTTTCGTTTTTTTCGCTCTGCTACGTAAGCAGAACTAGTTTTATTGTGGCTTTTGCCAGTTTTTCGTGGTCTTCCACGGTGTCCCGCCATGATTAAAGCACCATTTGCACTCAGGAAATTCTAGAAGCATCCTCGGTCGGCGAGAGGATCGAAAAACATTGGAGCAGTACACACGAGTACATCCAAACCAGCGGGTGACAAGGTTGGGAAAATACTGTGGTCTTGCGTGAGCCACGGAAACTACCCGAGAGAAATATCGGATTTCTCTCGGTTTGTAGGCGGTATTTCTGGCTGAATAGTTTGTGTAATATGGGATTAGTAACATGCTTCATTTTTTTTTGTGACCACTATTGATTTTGGGTGCGTTTCCCATAATTTGGGTACGCTTTTTGCCAATTCTTATTTTGGGCGCAGGCCAAATTCGCTACGACGTCTACGTCGTAGCGGCGATGCAATTGAGAGCCCTGGTAAGGTAATGCATGGGTTTGATTTCAAGATGAAGAGTCATTTGTTTACAGAAGAGGCAGAGGAAGAATAAGTATTTATCTGTGTGTGTGCGCGTTTGTGTGCGTACAACAGGTGTGTGTACCGTCTGGAAGACCCCGTTGGGGCCCCACTCTCCGGGGGAGTGGTCCTCCTGGTCCTCAGCCTCCTCCTCTTCCTCCTCTCCCTCTTCCTCCCGCACCGTGTCCATCCCGTCTTCCTCGTACTCAGTCAGGCCGTCCGACTCCTCCGCTACAAGATGGACAGACCAATAGACAAAGTCAGGAGTACACAAATACAATAAAATGGAAGCAAGAAATGTCAACAATAGCAAAATATAGGCCATCAGTGGGTATAGTATACCAACAAGACACCATGAATTCATTACAAATAATGCAAACTGAAGAAATCAGGAAAATTGACCACATCTTTTATAGAGGCTACCAAAAAACACAGTTTATCCCCCAATGCTATGTTAGCACAAAGCGAGGGACATGGTATTCAGCCACATTTGCCTGCAAGTACAAAACATCTCAAGAACTTGTGGATAGGTCTTGCTTATTTTAGGTGAACAGGTACTAGGCCATTGCCTGTGCACTGTATCTACCTGGTTCGTTCCAATATCGGCGGGTCTCATGGTTCTATGTACAATTGTGTAGGCTTTTAGCCCCTAATCACCAAGTAAAAAGTTCTCCATGTGAAACCCTGCAGTTACTTCAGAAATTGAGACCCTTTTAGGTTCTAATGGAAATAAGAAAGGGGTCAAAAAATTGATGTCATCAAAACATGTCAACATGGGTATCAAATTGAAGGTCCTTGCAAGTGCATTACGGTAGGGTGGTTTTTATTATGCTTACTGGCCCCTGGGGTACTAAAAAGGGGCCGAAAAGGGACTTAAATGGCACTTTCCACCCCAAAATTCTGGGCACAGGTGATCAGATTATGGAAAATAAACTACCCTATCTTTATGTGCTCACATAGACCTTCAATTTGATACCCATGTTGATATGGTTGTAGCAAGTCAAGGGTTCAATAGGTAAAAAGGGCCCCAAAAAGGGTCAAATTTTAACCCCTTTCACGTGAGGCCATGATATGGGTATCAAATAGAAGGTCTAGGTGAGCACGTAAAGATAGGGTAGGTTATTTTCCATAATCTGATCACTGGTGCCCAGAAATTAGGGTCAAAAGTGCCATTTTAAGTCCTTTTGGACCCCTTTTTAGGACCCCAGGGCCCAGTAAGCATGATAAAAACCACCCTACCGTATGTACTTGCAAAGACCTTCGATTTGATACCCATGTTGACAAGTTTTGATGACATCAATTTTTTGACCCCTTCCTTATTTCCATTAGACCCTGAAAGGGTCTCAATTTCTGAAGAAACAGCAGGGTTTCACACGGAGAAGTTTTTACATGGTGATCAGGGGGCCAATGTCTACACAATTGTACATAGAACAAGTAGACCCGGCGATATTGAAATGAAACCATTTTCTAGCGGTCTTTTTGCTCATAGGCAATGGCCTATACCTTCCCAAGAGACCTTCGTACTAATTGAACAATATTTACTACTATTCTATAAAAATAAGATCAGTATTGTGGGGGACACAGTCACGCGTAACGAATATTTGTTTGCAATTAGTCCCTGTAAAGGGGCGACTCACCGTCGGCGGACACGTAGCTCTGGACGGGTTCGATACGGGACACAATCTCCGCCAGGTCTGTGAAGTCCGCTCCAGGGCACGTGCACGTCTGACAGGAAATAAATGCAACCATGGCAACAGGAACCAAGACATTGGAAGGTGTGCGTGTGTGTGTGTGTGTGCATGCGTCCATGTGAGTTGAGTGTGTGTCTGACCGCATAGTGTATGCCTGATCACACATGTACATAAGTGTATGAGCGTTTGTGTTTTTGTGTGCATTTAGATGTGTGCATGTTTGTGTATATGAGTGTATGTTTTTGAGTGAATTTGAGTATAAGTTTGTTTATATGCAAATAATGCATGCTTTTTGAGTAAATTTGAGTGTGTTTGTCAATGTGTGTATGATAGCGTGTGTGTTTTCGTGAGTACTTGAGTGTGCGCATATCCGTGAGTTTATTTGAGTGCATTTTTGTGCGCATTTGAGTTTATGTATTCAAGTGTGGGTAAGTTTAAGTGTGTCTGAAAGTATGTGAGTATGTTTCAGTGTACATGTTATTGCGTGTATTTGAGCACGTGCATGTGTGTATGCATTTGAGTGCGCGAGTGAGTGAGTGAGTGAGTGAGTGACGGGACTCACATCAGTCTTCTTGCCGTCACTGTAGTCGGCCGAGCGGTGATCTCTCACCATGTTGTCGATGATGTCACCGCGAGCCCATCCATTGAACAGAAGCTTGCCGTGCTCATAACCCACATCCTGAGGGAGATAAGGACACATTAACATCCATACATCCATTATCTTACCCACTAAAGCCTGGTCAGGTGCAGGGATCGGAGCCTATCCCAGCATCCAATGGGGATGAGGTAGGTCACATACCATTTACTCCCTCATAGCTACAGATGAACCTAGCATGCATGTCATTGGACTGCTGGGGGTACCCAGAAACTGGAGTATCCAGAGGAAACCCACACAAACGCAGGAAAAACATGCAAACTCCACATGGAAAGGCCCCAGGCCGGAGTCAAACCCACAACCTTCTTGCAGTGAGGTAATAGTGCTACCTCACTGCTGCAGTCTGCCACCCAGAGTATTACCACAAACACCAAAAATAACCTTTGAGAACAGCAGGTGCACCTCTGGTGCATGATGTCATCATCTCTGTTGTGGGCTGGAGTGGTAAGATTTCCCAGAGGCAGGATATTTCTGGTACAACATGAGCACTTGGCTCTACAAGCCAACAGAAGTAATCGACCCACTGGGAAAGCAAGGACATACTATTGATTCTGGACACTAAAAGTTATTCTGAGGACACTTTATGACTGATGACATGTAACTGCACCCAAGAATAGAGAAATGCACTTTGTTACTGTGATAAAGCAACAATTACAGTGAGAACTTTGCCATTTCGCGAAGGCAAGAAATTTACAGACTTAGTTCAGCTAAACAATATTGGAATTTTCAGTAAGAAAGGATGGACTCCTTCTACAACCCCAATTCCGAAATAGTTGGGACAAAGTGTAAATTGTGAATAAAATCAAAACGCAATGACTTTCAAATGACACCAGCGAGTATTTTATTCACAATAGAACAGAGATAACATAGTATATGTTGAAACTGGGAAATTTTACAATTTTATCCACAAAATGATAAAAGCTCATTTCAAATTTGATGGCTGCTACAGGTCTCAAAAAAGTTGGGACAGGGGCCTGTTTACAATGGTGTAGCATCCCCTCTTCTTTTTAACACAGAGTGAAGGCGTCTGGGCATTGAGGAGACAACTTTCTTGAGTTAAGCCATTGGAATTTGATCCCACTTTTGTTTAATACAGGCTTCCAGCTGCTGGAGTTGGGTCTCCTTTGACAGACTTTTTGTTTAATTATGCACCAAATGTTCTCAATCGGTGAAAGATCAGGACTGCAGGCAGGCCAGTTCAGCACACGGACTCTTCTACTACAAAGCCATGCTATAGCTGCAGTATGTGGTTTTGCATTGTCCTGCTGAAAAACCTTTATATACCTTTCAGCATTCATGGTGCTTTTTAAAACATGCAAGTGTCCCACACCATATGCACTAATGCATCCCCATACCATCAGAGATGCTGGCTTTTGAACTGAACACTGATAACAGGAGGGGTGGTCTTTCTCCTCTTTAGCCTGGAGGACAGGACGCCCACGATTTTCCAACAAGAATGTCAAATTTGGACTCATCTGACCACAGGACACTTTGCCACTTTGCTACAGTCAATGTAAATGAGCCTTGGCCCACAGAACAGGGCGGCGCTTCTGGATCATGCTCAACAATGGCTTCCTTTTTTGCATGATAGAGTTTTAGGTGGCATCTGTGGATGGCACGGCGGACTGTGTTTACAGACAGTGGTTTCTTGAAGTATTCCTGGGCCCATTTAGTAATGTCAATGATAGAATCATGCCGGTGAGTGATAAAGTAGCGTCTTAGGGCCCGAAGATCATGGGCATCCAGTAAAGGTCTTCGGCCTTGTCCCTTACACACAGAGATTTTTCCAGTTTCTCTGAATCTTTTGATGATGTTATGCACTGTCAATGATGAGACCTTCAACGCCTTTGTAATTTGACGTTAAAGAACACTGTTTTTAAAGTATTCCACAATTTTTTTACACAAGCCTTCACAGGCTGGAGAGCCTCTGGCCATCTTTACTTCTGAGAGACTCAGCCTCTCAAAGACATCCCTTTTATAGCCAATCATGTTACACACCTGATGCCAGTTAACTTAATTAATTGCTAAATGTTCTTTCAGCTGATTCTCTTATATATTAATTACTTTTTCAGCCCTTTTTTGCCTGTATCCCAACTTTTTTGAGAACTGTTGCAGCCAGAAAATTTGAAATAAGCTCATGTTGTGGATAAAAATGTAGAATGTCTCAGTTTCAACATTTGAAATGTTATCTATGTTCTATTGTAAATAACATATTGGCTCATGTGATCTGAAAGTCATTGCATTTTGATTTTATTCACAATTTACACTTCATCCCAACTATTTCGGAATTGGGGTTGTATAATTGTTTTATTACTATTTGCAAAATAATTTTATATTAGAGCATTTAATTGAGGAACATGGCTAAATAATATCAAGACTTACAATGCGAGCAAAAACTACCTCTATAAACAACAAGAGGCCCATGGGCCTTAATGGTCACCTGAGTTGTATAAAAACTGATGTTATTGATGTGAATGAACCAAATAGACCCAAAAGTATCATTTTCCTACATTAAGTATAGTAAACTTCACCCCTCCCCATTTGGGCCCCACTCCTCAGCCTCTGGGGAAGAGACCGGGTCAAAAATGTCATAGTATCAAACTGTCATCTAATGGTTATAATGGCAATCAATTTAGGATGATTTCCAGTAGAAAATGAACAAAATATACCCAAAAGTATCATTTTCCTATATAAACTATAGTAAATTTCACCCCATCCCCAGGGGCAAACATGGAGGTCGAGGGTCATGAAGTGAACAGATTTGATAAAGCACTTCAAGAGCCTTCCATCTATGAAGAGTATTGATTTCCAGCATAACTGGGTGTGGAGAAGAAGAGTTTTAAAATTTCTGCCAATTTGACCACTTTTAGCCCCGCCCCTCAGAGCCCCTGGGGGTTGGCACCATATAATTCACAATTTTGGTGCATATTTGACCAAGGAAGAGTCCTGCAAAATTTGATTGAAATTTGATCAGCGGTTTCTGAGAAGAAGTTGAAAATGTATTGATCACTTTTAGCCCCGCCCCTCAGAGCCCCTGAGGGTGGGCACCATATAATTCTTTTGGTGCATATTTGACCAAGGAAGGTTCCTGCAAAATTTTATTGAAATCGGATCAGCGGTTTCTGAGAAGTCGTCGAAAATGTAAATTGTTTACGGACGCACGACGGATGACGACGGATAAAAGGCGATTAGAATAGGTCACTAGACTTCGTCTCAGGTGACCAAAAAATGCAAAATGAGAAGGGGATTAAGAGCCATCCTTAACGCAGGTATGAAGAAGATGGTGGACATGGGTAAAATAAGTGTGAATGGGAAAGAAGAGGACTGCAGTACACAGTGAAGTCCATATTTACTGGAAAGAGCATGGCATGGATGAAGGAACCTTAAACACGATGGAGAGTACGGGCAGATTACACTCACGTAGATCTCGTCAAATTTGCCGAAGTCCATGGTCTTGAAGCGGTCGATGGGTGGGCGGATGTACTCGCAGTATGCGCTCTTCTTCACCACTTCCAGCTGCCGGACGCACGACACGTAAGCCAGCCGGGACTGGATCTCGGCCATGTCTGGAACCTACAGAAAAAGCAGAGGCAACACCTCACTTGGGAGCACAGGAGCAGCCGACGCTGCTCCAGCTAATTGGTGCATAACACCTAAGTGCTAACGCTTTTATCGAAAGTAAAGTTAGCTCGATTAAACTACACAAAGGCTAATCCACCCTGAGCTTTCAGTTTCAGGGACTAACAGCTGCTCTGATCCAATGCTACAGTGCCCCAAGGAACGCTGCAACATTGTCTGCTTTATTAAACCTTATTTATATCACCGTGGGGGTTTCGTTGAAATTGTTGTTCTCTTTTTCACAGAAAAAGCCAAACAGAACAGCTACTAATAAGACGTTAACCAGAGGTTAAGGCCCTAGAGTAGCTTTGAGGATGAAGGCCTTTTTAAAGACCCTACAGTAGATTCCATCTACAGTAGATTCCATCCCAAACTTCATCTCCCCAGTTGTTAATCAGAATCTTAAGTCCGATTGGACACTTCAACCAGCAACTCTACTATTACCAGTCCAGCAATCTACCAGTAAGCTACTCTACTGCCCGGATTATATCGCCATTCGAACCTTGACTTTCTCGGCCCAAGGGTTTATCCGTTTCCACAGCAACCACCAACCGGAAAGGCAGTCGCCGTAGTTGCAGAGGTCGGTTTCGTCCTGGCTGCCCACGTCGATGGCGATCACCGTCTTGGCGCCCATGTTTCGGGCGATGTCCGCTGTGTTGGGACGTGGGTAAAGACGTTTGGCCGCGGGCAGGTAACCATGGGGGAGACCAATCAGAGTTCAGTATCATTTTTGTGGGTAGAGTGGGTAGGGGAGGGAGAAGGGTGTGTTGATAGGACATACTATGGAAAAGACAGTCACACCACGCCCAAAATGGCCTCTTTATCAAGACCTTGCCTCAGAGTAACACATGGTTTATGAAGACATTGTGAAGCAGGAGGTAAAAGGTTGCAGCCATTATTGTGAGGACAGGAGCCTAGTCCTCAATATCCAGGTAGTCCTTATAATGCTGTGCACATTCAGGGGAATTGGCCTCAAAATGTAGGAATATCCATCTATCTATCCATCTATCTATCCATCCATCTATCTCTCGCTCTCTCTCTCTCTAAGACACACACGCACACACAATACTGTACATCCATACATGGGAGAGACACAATTTTAGCTGCAAGGTTTGCTTTTTGACCTGGCCAAATCACGTGATCTTTCCTTCACTTTCCCAAAAGCATCTGATATGTCAGGTCAAAGGTCAGGCACAGATTCTGGAGGTCTTGACACAGCAGCCCTCTGGAGTGGTGTGAATTGCCAGCCATGGTACAACGGAACACTGTAGACTTATGTATGATCCATAAGACAGTCTATAGTGTTTACACAGAGTGTGCAGAAACAAGGTTGCCATGGCCAATATGCACGATATGGACTTTACCATGGCTACTGAGCTGGTGAAGGCCAGGGCAGCAGATACTGGATTTTCTGTGATGATTGAAGCCATTACAAATCTTCACAAAAAAAAAAAAAAAAACGCAATTCAGGCTAGTTCAGGCAGCCAAAATTCAGACTCTTGTTAAGGTCTGGAGGTCTTTCATTATTCAGAAATGGGAAAAACAGAAGTTGAGAGTCACAATTAAGTATTGTCTGTGTGACTCCAGAGATCAGGGATAAGTCCGTCAGAAAAAACTGAGCAAGTTATTTAAACAATTGTCCAAGGCTTGAAAACACCAATCAAATGCAGTCTGGAGAAAAATCAATCAAGCAATTAACCAATTGGCCAACGGTCATTTGCGAGCCACTCCCAGCCAACATAAGAGTCGAATCAAGAGTGTAGGTGCAGGTCAGCCCAGTAGCCATGGCAACACCCATAATCACTAACCTACATTTCTCAAACTAACCCAACTGCACTAACCACCAGATGGAGATACTTGGTGTCAATTTTCCAACAACTGACACCACCTAAAAACTCGAGATCAACCACCAAAGGGGGATTTCTTATGCAGGACATCACCATCAGGGAAGAGTTTGAGAACTGGAACAAACCTCATTTGCCAATTACCCCCACCCTCAGAGTTTTAAGTTCTTCTAATCTAGTATCTTCCAAGATCTAGCCCTTTTCCCAAATCCCCTGTAACCATAGCAACCGAAAAAAGTCCATACATTCACAAGCCGAGAATGACTTTCCAGCTCATTTGCAGCCCCACGCAGGAGTGCAACTGAGTAGAAAAAAGGATGTACATGCTTGTCTCGCTACAGGAAAATTTAATGATTAGGATTCAGATGGGGAAAATCAAACTACTGCCTTCCTATCTGCTATCCGGAGAGGAATCAGGAGGGGATGAGATGGAACAGGCAGCGGTCAAAAAAACAGCTCTACTACTGGAATATTCCTGCAGTACAAATTACCAGGGAGAACAGGTCTGTTGCAAATACATCCACCTTGGAAAGATCCAGCATCATTTTCATTCCTAGTTTTTTCTATATTTATTATATTTATTATGGTGAAATGCAGTGAACACCACACAGCAGACAAGTTTAATAATTAAATTCAAATGTATTCTGGTTACATTTCAACTGGTAATATATCAATGGCTTGATGCTAACTGGTGTCCAGTGTTTTTACATTTACAGTCAATCTTGACAGGTTTACATCCTTCGGAAAGGCCAGATTTTTTAAAAACAATTTTCAAACTGTGCATCTAGAAAATGAACAGAATATACCCATTTATGGTCAATGCCCCTCCCATCTAGCCTCCTCAACCAATCAGAAACCAGATAGCCCCACATGTAGCCATTGGCATTGCAGCTCAGATGTGTAAAAGCTGCTGTTGTTTATGATGATGATGGTAATGAAGGTCCAAACCTTCATCAGTGATCACTCATCTGCCATCATTTCCATCTGAATCTGATGTGAACAGAATCCGTTCTCAATTCTGGACTGACACCGAATCGTCCTTGACACGAACATTGTGAATTATGTACTTTAATTTGTCATTGCAGCACAGGGAACTCAGCATTCACCTGCGCCAACCGGCCTTTACAGGATTTAAATCATATGCAGAATAATAGTAACCAGTAAGATTGCGTACACAATATCAAATAAATATGCTATGATACGAGGCATCACAAGATCTGGTATTATACCAAATGCAGTACCTCAATGACAGCTGGATTGCCAGTCATTACAAATCTAACATATTCTTTGTTTGCATGAGACTAAAAAGCCACTGTAAACTCTCGTCCATGATCACTTCACAGATCCCACTTGGATACAGATGGAGAAGATGGTTCTTAGGCACTCCAAACACACCACACCCACATAACAGAGGCGGTAGTACTTACCAATGGACCAATTCCTCATATTCAGTTTTTATAGTAATGTAGCTGTTTATCAAACATACCCAGGCCTTGGACCATAAGCCCCCTGGTGCCACCCCTTTCTCTGCATGGTGATGCAGGAGAGGGGAGGGGTCCTGGGGGGGCGGGACAGGGCCTCTTACTTGCCTGGGAGGTTGTTGATGTAGCCACCGTCCATTAGCAAATTTCCGTCTTTGGGGTCACAGAGGGGCGGCAGGTACCCGGAAAGGGTCATGCTAGCCCTCACATAGCGCCACAGAGAGCCTGGCACATCAGGAGGGGAATAGGAGGGGGAATAACAACTCAATAATGTTCAGGCAACGTCTCTGTAACGTCGCCATTTTATTTCTGGTGTATAAACCGAAAACCACCAGGCATGGCAGCATGCCATTGGTTGACATAGCACCACCTGACCCAACCCACCTCATGACCCCTCATTCTAGCCCCTCGCCCCATTTCCCCACACTTTGGGGTGACCCTTGAGGCGTGTGTGGAGGTGAGTGTTCAGGCAGGTAACCCCAGGTTAGAGTGCAGGGATTTGGGGAGGGAGGGCAGTTGAGGAGTCAGGAGGCAGGCCGATCTCCAAAACCCCATTGCCTGGAACGCTTAGCACCCTTGCAGTAGGGCTACACACCTCCAAACCCCACTGAAATCACACTCATGGTGAGGTGACAGATATGTGAAAAAGCTAAAGGGATATTTGACATGTTTGAGAGCTGACATTGAGACCTAATTTTAATCTTGAGATTACCTACCAATTTTGTGCAGTGATTCTTTACCCAAACACGTTATTTAGAGGTGTTAACGTCACACCCAGGTTAAAGGTCATGACCACGAAGCCTTCTAATGTGCTTCAGACACACAGCACTTGGAAAGCAAGCCTCCTACTCCCATTCAAATGGAAGACGATTTCTTCCTGCTTTTCAGGGGATTGTGATGGCGAGGTTCCAATTGGCAGAAAAACAGCTTTGAAAGAGCACAGTTTGGTGGGGGGGGGGCATTTATCTGTAGAGATGTGGCAGGTCTCAGGGATGAGGGTTTGGAGATCTACCTCACAGTGAACAAGCCATTCCTGCCCTCCCCTGCATTACCAGTATCGGCCAGCAGGGGGAGCAAGATGCCGGGCGCAACATGGGCTGGAAGGAGGAGGTCAGCGAGGATATTCATGCTCATGACAGCGGGCGATAGGGCTGCAGTGAGGTGAAGAGTTTGGGCATGGTGGGGGAGGGCGGAGGTGACCGCGAGAGGTCCAAACATTATCGCTCGTGTGGTACAGCTGAGGTAAAATTACAGAAATATGCTGTCACCCCTAATTGAGAAACCGTTTCCTCCCTTTCAATGAATTCTGAATGCGGACAGTGACGAGGGGACAAAAAGGTTCTTTAATGTAGGATCCAGAACACTACGACTGCTTTCCAAAACATGGGATATACTAGTTTCATTTCCATACATGCACGCACGGCGGATATATGTTTAAGGAAAATACATGTATACATTCATTTACAAAAACATGGAGCTTAGCGGATGGCAGGGAGGTAGATGCGGAGATAAAGCTGAAGCCAAACTGAAAGCCTGCGTACAAAAAAAAAAAATACCGGAATTTTCTAAAGGAGACATGAAAACAGCAACAGTCAGCGTGGGACACAGAAAAGTACTGCTGTCGATGGAGGAGACACACAAATCGCCATAAACGAGGGGAAAATAAGTTTAAAAATTGAGAGAGAACTCCTTTAAACTGCCGTAAACAAAAGAGAAGTGGGACGTCTGGTTTAGTTTGACCTCTGATTGACTCTGAGCTGATAAAATACACTCTCCAGGACTGCTTCCTGTCCGATCATATTCCCCCTGCTGCACCGTGCTGTCAACAAGGGTCTAATTTCCTGCCAATATACACAGCTTACTGAAGTGCAAAGCAGCTTCTGAAGGAAGTAGCCTCTATGGGAAAAGACAGAGGCACAGACCAGGCAAAACGCAGAAAAATGAACCCTGTTTCTACACCATTAGAGGCAGAGAGCAGACTATCACCAGCTTTTTAAAACGCATTATTAAAAATAAAGGAATGCTTCCCTCCGCCACTGGAAAAACCAAGAACATGTCCACCAGTTCATATGGGTTGTATTCATAAACATCACAGATTTATTTTTTACGCCATTTTGTTTCCCTTTGTCCCCGTACCACCGCAATACGAAGAAATATACTGTAACTGCAACAGTAAATATACACAACTAATTATTTTCTAAAGCGTTTGTCTTTTGGCTTCTGACTGAATTTTAGCACCACGCACTTTGGAATACGGACTAGCTTACTTTGATTTTCTCAATACCATGCAAACAATTGGTCCCACAATATACAACAGATAGCAAGCTAGCTAGCTAGTTCTAACTCGTACAGTTTCTTGCTTCATCTCTCTCTGGAACAAAGGTCTCGACTCCCAGCAGAAAAAGAGCACTGTGCAGTTTCGTATATGGACTAGCTTACTTTGATTTTTGCGACACGACACAAAAAATTACCTGCAACAAGCAACAAATGCCTAGCTAGCTTGATAGTGCTAGCCTCCTCTCACACCATTTCTTGCATCATATCTCTCTGGAACTAGGGCCCCGACTCCTGACGGAAAAAAGGCAGGTAATGCCTTTGTTGTAGCTTATACATAAATGTTCTCATTGATATCAGGTACCTAATGTTTTGTGCTGAGAGGCCATGTAATGATACAGCCTATGTCTGTAAGCGAACTGACTAATATGATAGAAAAATGCGATTCCACTTCTGGGACAATACCTCTCCTATTACAGCACATTTCCGCAGACACTTAGCTCAGCTCTGAAGTTTCGTCACCTTGGTTAGAAATTATAATCAAGCTTAAGACCTTTTATGACCCCTTGAACAGTGAAAATAAATGTATTTTCACAACCTCAAGATAGGGAAGAAAAATGGGTAAATACTTTCTGAGGTTTGACCGATGACGTCAGGAGAATACAACCCATAGGCAAGTATTATTTAGGCACATCATGCGTATGTATATGCACACACATATACACGCATGTCCACATATATGCATGCACTGCAGATGTACACATAGTACATACACATGCCTACATACACAGCCAAGGATCCATCCCTCCTGTACCAGCCAGGTTCATTTTCCAGATGAAGAGGAAGAGGAATTGGGTAAAAAAAAAAAAAAAACCCAGAAAACGAAAAACGGGAGAACACCAGGGGTACATTTCCCAAAAGCTTAGTTGCTAACTATGTTAGCTACTTACAGACTTTTCTGTACGTGGCTCTGGTTCAAACTATGCAGGTTGCTAACTATGCTTTTGAGAAACGTAACCCAAAACAGTAGCACGCATCTCCGACCCAGGGATACACACCTGCTAGAGGTCAACAAAGCAACAAGATAACCTATATTGGGGGGGTTACTGCCAATGCCAATTCTGTGTGAGGCCTAATCAAATCATCGGAATGGTGTGGCTCTGAAATTTTGGGGGGTAAGATGGGTAGGGCCCACTCACCACTATATGATGTAAATATTTCAGTTCCTTCCAAGCCATGAGCTCCCACTGTTCTACTGGTCAGGGGGTCAAGGGATGGGGGGGAGGGGGCGGGTTAGGACCGTTTTGGTCAGGGAGGGTTGGGGGTACAGTCCTGACCTGGGACATTGTTTACATAGCACCCGTCCACAAGCAGGTGGCCATCCTTGGGGTCACAGAGCGGAGGTAAATAAGGGGTGTAGGAGGCGCTCGCTCTAACGTAACGCCACGTGCTGCCTGTCGGATGGAGATGGAGAGGATATCAAAGATGCACGGCACCCCATTTACAGGAAGGGAGAGAGAGATCAAGAGCTGAAGAATGAGAGGGAGGGAGAGACTGGCAGAAGGGGGAGGGGGGGGCAAGGAGGAATGCCACAGAGAAAACAGGAAATGACAACACGCAGACGTCAATCGATCGCCCAACTGTGAAATACACACATGTCCCCATAAACTCTGTTTAAACAGCCTCCCTACACTCTCTTGAACAGCCTGGAGAGAGGGGACATTACCAGGCCAGCAGCCATGACCCAGGGATGAAGGGATAAGAGAGAGACAAAGAGAGAGAGAGAGGCAGAGGCAGAGAGAAAGAAAACCTGACACCAGCAAATCCAGCTTGATTTTTTACAGGCAATTTAAATCCTAGTCCTGAAACTATGATGATATAGTCAGCCCTGAGCATACATAACCATTAACTAAATGTTCTGATGCTGATCTCTACTGGAACTATAACAACCTTCTGCACTAGAATACATTTATTATTCTATTCTATTATACAATAATACATTTATTAAGTATTTTTGAGAAATAAAGAAAAATAATAACCAACTCTTTAAATGGTTCAGCCAACCATAGATTAAAAGGAATGCACGGCCACTAACAGCATGGAGCTCTACATGGTTGGACAGAGGACTAAATGTCATTTTTTTGGGAGGAAAATACAATATAGTCTTCCTCAGGGTGCGAATTCACTTTGAATTGCAGTGTACAGGAGTGGTGATGTTCAAGTGGCTAAAATATTAATAAAAAAACATTAATAGACAGATTATCATGGAATATTATTTGCCACAATATAGCACAACATTACTATTTAAATAACTCAATACATCCAATTAAATATGCGTGTAATTTTTCAATTCAGAACTCCATTGGCACATTAACTTTTACTTTTGAAAAACAATATCATACAATGAAAATATATTAGCAATAAAACCTCAAACCATTTCAAGTGAATAGCATGACCATTCTCTTTTGTAACACTGGACCATTTTCAAACTATAAAAAAATTTAATAACCACATTATCATCAGATATTGTTGGCAACTAGAGACTTTTCTTTGGCACAATGAAACCCCTTGCTATTCATAGAAACTAAATAATTGAAAGCAAGTTTTGAAAAAGAAAGTCATCCAGTTTCCCGGAAAACTCTTCTCTTAAAATGAACTTACAGACTGGTAATTTTGGATAATCCAGGAGTAATTACACTCCAGTGTCTATGACGTGGTGACTGCGAAAGACTGCGAAAATAGAATAGCTATAGATATGAGCCGTTTACACAGCTGAAGCTGATAACATACAGTTAAACATTACCATGACCGGGCAATTCAAATCATGTCATAAACATCTCACTGAAGGTATGCTTATGTGTTTGCAATTTTCAATTGGAAAAACACTGGGATCAAAACTATTGGGATTGACACTGAGCTAGAATCATCTAGAAAGCACAACCAACTGCACTCATGGTGAAAATAGATAGCATTATCACGCAGGGAGCCTAAACTGCATCTGATAATACTGTAGATCTGTGGTAACTAACCCTGCTCTGGAGATCTAACATCTGCTAGGTCTCCATTTCAACCATAATTAGTCAATCCAAATTTACAGTAAGTTAGCAGCTAAATGCACATCTCCATGAGTTAAATGAGGTGTGCTTTGTTGTATGTAGTGCACGCATAACAATGATATATACAGTATAAACAAACAAAATAAACTAAAGGCTCAGGCCTCAGGAATAATGGGATTTTCTGATTTTTAGAAGGCAACAGATCTATACTACTCTAAACATGGGGCCTCTACAGTGTCCATGACAACAAGAACATCGAAGTGATTCACTGTGAGACACAACCAGACCTTAAATTCAGTCAGTCTGGACTGGAAGTGTTTTTTTGTAGAATTATTCTTAATGTGTGTTTAGATTCTGAGTTAGCCTTGTTACGAAACACAGGCAAACCGAGACAACACCAAGCCTGAGAAAAGGGAAGGAGGGAGTAAAACAGAGAGAAAGAGGGGGAGAGAGACGGCTGGTGTGTGAGTTTAAAAGAGCAAGAGAGGAGAAGGAGAGAGAGGGACACGTACATTCGGAGAGAATTAATCCACATGCGCCCTTGCTACGCAGCCAAACCCACAGCCACGCGAGCGGAAGAGCTAGCTAGCGCTATGCTACACAGTGTCCCAGGATCGGAGAGTGAGAGAGATAGAGAGAAGCGGGGGGGGGAGGAGAAGTATCGAAAGACAGGCCAGATGTTGCCCACCACCAGGGTAATGAAACGCTGCTCTCGGAGGGTCGCGGTTTCTCTCGTTTTTCGTAGCGTTTCAGCATAAGTAACACATCAAAGTTACTGATCGACGCAAGAAACCACAACTTTTTCTGAAACCCCTTAATCGATGGCAGAACGGAAAACCACAAATGTCAACAGGAAGCGATAACATCCGAGCAGGAGTTTGACCCTCGTTCACCTAAAGTCATGATAGAGTATGTATGGCTATACAGCACTATTCTGAAGGATGGCTCCACGGTTGGCATCCAATACAGTCAGCTGCCCCAAAGACAAGGGCAATACTGACGTTTCAGAAGCCGAGCAGCTGCAGGGTTCAGAGTTCACATCCTAGCTACGCCACAACAGCCGCATTGAACACGACGTGGATGAAAATATTTCAAAAGCCTTGTCCTGCGAGTAAAGATAGAACTTCAGCCAGCCGGCATTGTAACGGCTAGGACTTGGTGAAACCTACTTATGTGTATTAGGGTGTTAGAGTGCAGACAATGGATAGTTCTATCGGACATAAAACTACGGGGGGGTAAAGCAGACTAGCAAGGAGTGTTCTGGATCCTACCATTTTACACAATGAACGGGGGGGGCATGGAGAGAGGATTATCGTGGTACCCTCATAACTACACACACACATACACACATATTCTCATTATACCGTTAACAATCAACAGAGGGGTGAGATAAGTCATCTGAATGCATGGTTTGATGTCATTAGAAATTTTAAAACTTTTGCTCAAGCTGATCGACGCTGACAAATGAAAAGCGGTTGTGAAACCAGAGAGACGGAGGAACAGGAGAGAAGCTGGGGATGGGAGGGGGGACTGGACAGTTAGAATGGAGGTGAAAATGGAGGGAGGGATGGAGGAGAGGAGAAGAGGAGAGCACAGGCAGAGTAACATTCGACATAAGCGCTAAAAGTTAGTCATGCTGGGAGCAATCTCAGATGAGCTTAGACAGCAGCATAGTGAACCCCCCAGAATCCCCATTTCAGCAGGACAGCCCCCAAAATGAAAAACCACTTCACCTTCAATCCAGTATAAGGTTACTGAGAATATTTATTGACACTCAGGCACAAACTGGCTTTCACTTTCATTTCTAATGCAAAGTTCCCCATGCTGCACTCAATGTGGCGCAATTTGTCAGCTCAATGACAAGTCAGAATGGAGAATAATGTATGGCTGAGTTAATTCGGCAGGTTTCTGGGACAAAAAATGCAAACTATGCCTAGGGGCCTTAAATAGGGACCCCTTGGAAATGCAGGGCCGTGAACCTCCTCGATGGTAACCATAGAATCGAGACCTACGGAAATGGGGGATACCTAAGAGACAGGTTTGAACTGGGGGGGGGCAGCCGCTAGCAGTCCAAGCAAGGCAATCGAATCTCAGGTGCAATCGAAGACAGGCAAGGACAAGGCCAAACAGGCAAAAACCGCAACCACCACACCATCCCCCCGCCCCCACCCAAGTCCCTCCCCCTTCCCCTCCATGTCTAGAACCTGGCAGTCATTTCCATGGCGACCGATAATGTTCTGTGAGTAATACGTTGATGTAATCTCTGTGACTCCCAGGCTGCCCTGCCTGACTGAATTTCTTTCCCACAGCAGTAGCAACTCTATGTCCTGGGACTCCACCGGCGTGAGAGGCTGCGTTAGACCACAGCAAGCAGAGTAATAATCGTGCACGTGTCCTTGCGTTAGCCTAGCGTTATCTCCTCCAGCTCTCACTGCACACGTGCGAGCCAGAGGCTGCTGTGTGCTCATTCGTGCAAGCTGCAGATATATCGCAGTGGTTATCTTGTGGCGTTCCAGTAAAACGTGCATGTCTGCTGGGGTGTATGTGTGTGTGTGCGTGTGTGTGTGTATATGTGTGCGGGTGTGTGTGTGTGTTTGTGTATGTGTCTGTGTGTGTGTGTGTGTGTGTGTGTGTGTGGTGCATGGGTGCCTTCGTGTGTGTCTGGGCATAGACCTAATTGAACACCATTTTATAATAGGTGCACTGTTAACTTTACCCTGCTATCGCACTGTACTAATATACACAGTACTGTCCATAAGCATAAGCACTGTGACATAATTTTTGCTTTTTTTTTTTTTTTCTTACACTCCAGTACTTTGGATTTCAGAACAATGAATATGAGATAGAACTTTAAATTTGCGGGTAATCACACCCATATCATATAAACCATCCCAAAACTGCAGACTTCCTCCATACAGGGTCACTGCCCAAACATACTGCACTATTAGGGTACATTCACACGTATCGCTTTCGTCTTAGCTGTACGCACACAGTTTACATGAGAACACATTGGAAGCAGGCGATAGCAGTGCACAGCAGGCGAAAGGTGGCCGCTTTATAATAGGGCTGGAGGCAGTGCATTTTCTGCCCTGGAAAACAATCTCAAAAGGTGAAGTTTTTAAAAAAGCGCTAGGACTTCAAAAGCCCTTTTCTTTCCAAACCAATCACGACGCACAGGGGACTGAACAGCTGATTTATCACAACGACAATGAAGACAGAGCTGAAATGACCGTTAGAGACAATAGTTTGTCTAAAGACACACAAAGCAAGGAACCTCTTCCTTGAAATATTTCTGATTAGAATGCCCGAAAAAAGATACTCTAAAATAAGGCAAACTGACAGAAACAGGCACAACTAGATGGGCACTCGGTAGAGCGCATACCTCTGCCTTGCCATATGTCAGTATTATTGGTTCTGGATCCACAAGAATATTATCCAGATCACCAACAACTATAATCTATTCTACATTAGTGTAGATTCTATTTAATACTGAAATTTTATGAAAATCTGTTCATTACATTAAGGACAATCAGTCTATTCAGGTAGATTTTAACTTCTTCTGGATCTAGAATCCAGAATATGTTCCGGGTCACTTCCAAAATTAAATCAACCCATCCTTGGACAACCATCTACCATCCTATCAAATTTCATGCCAATCTGCTCATAACTTTTCAAGTAATCCAGTTAACACACAAACAGACAAACATGGGTGAAAACATAACCTCCTTAGGGGGAGCTAAAAACCCGCTGAGTTAAAGAGTCATCCGTTTTTATGATAACCCTGCAAATCACTTGCACGCTCCCGAGAATATGTTTTTCACGAAGCACAAAATGTGCTCAAGGCACCACTTTTTCTAAATTAAAAGCGCTATGTGTGAAGGTACCCAAAGCAATTAAGAAATAAACCTAATATAAAAACAGCTGTAGCAGCAATAGTGGGCAGCTGCACTCAGCAAAGCAAGCCTGGCTTTATACAGAGCCTGTCATTGACTGCAATGATGTCATAATGACTACTCTGACGCTCCCATTGGCTGTCTTCGGAGCATGTGCGCTTCAGCGGGAGGGGGGAGGGGCTAGTTAAGAGGCAGGGCCTGTTGACAGCCCCCACTCACCGTCTTTGTGCACACGCATGGCCGAGGCGGTGATGTCAGTGGTCACGTTGAAGTACGGCAGCCACAGGTCCTGGGGGAGCAGCAGTGCATGATGGGTGAAATCAAACAGGAAGTGGTACAAACCAAACAGGAAAGTCATAACGGGTAGATAAGATTTATATTGTGAGCTCTCATCTATCCAGCCACCTCAACATTATAAACCACTCTGAAATACTTGCCCTGTATGCCAACCATGAATTTACCCAAACAAAAGTTGACAACAGCAGAAAATGCTACTAAGTAGTGCTATCCTGTTAGCATGAAACATACCCACAGTGCAGGGCATGAGTGACGAGACAGTGAAGCAATTTCAGCTTTTTGGCTCATTACTCCAGTAGACGGGTTAGAAAGCAATGAATACATGGTTAAAAACAGACTTAATTTGCCAGCATTAACATTCATGATGTGCTTGTTCACACTGCAGCTCAAATACTCATAAAGTGCACTGTGTACGACTGCATCCAACCTTTCTGCTTCATGGTTAAGTACACTTTCCCTGAGGGACTGCCATTATCAAAAAGGTCACCCCTTCCACTGCAGCCACCCCCCATTAAAACATCAACAGTCAGTTTTTTCTCCACTAAAACTAAAAAAAACTTCAGTCTCAGTATTTTTTCCAACAAGTAGAAAACACTAGCTTGCTTCAAGTTGTACGTTTGAAAAGTGAAATTTTCTGATGCAAAGGAAAATTTTAAATAATTAAAATTGTTTGACCGACTTCATTGCCAATATTTTTGTCATATTTACCAAAGACAAAGTCTCAGTCATAGACTAAGATAACTACTGTACTGGACTCATTCTCTGGTTCTTACAGGTTCCCTCCATCACCCAGCTGCACTCTCACCTCCACCTGCTTGTCCTGGAACACCTTATAGATGCTGGTGTTGAAAGCAGAACCGGAGAACATGGAGGTGATGGGGTAGGTCAGGTCCAACACTGTCTTAAACACAGAGTTCATGGCCTGGAACAGGAGAGAGAAAGAGAAAGTAAGGGGGATAGAGTGAGTGAACAAGATAGAGTGAAAGAGGCAAAGAGACAGGAACAGGCAGAGAGGGAAAATAGAGAGAGAGTATGAGGGAGGACAGCAAAAGAAAGCATTTGCAGTCACACAATCTACATCTGGCACACATGTACTTCACGCGTACGCCAAGTAATAGATTTAAGACTAACTCAGAAAAAATGTACATCTACCAATCTATTATATAAATAATGCAAGCAGCATATAGCCAAAACTGAGCACACTGAATAACTGCAGCAGAATAATTAAGAAGCTCTGATGTCTGATACTGATGTAAGATATCGGTCTGATATTGGATACCGATACCAATACTGATACCAGATATCGGTCTGATATTGGCCACCGATACTGATGTCAGATATCGGTCTGATATTGACTCAAAGAGCTGGAACAAATATTGGCAATAGAAGGCCAATCTGGTATCGGATACCATAATTTGAACAAATAACAATTCAGTAAATTTCTATCTATGCATTTATTTGTTACATTTAGTTTTAAAAAGTAAGGAAAGTAATGTTTAAATCGGGTGAGATGTTGCCTAACACATTAAAGAATGATCCCAGTCTCTTCCACACATGCAGAGACATACAGATTATTGAACACTGGTATTGGATCGGTTCTTGGTATCAGCCGATACCCAAAGCCCAGGTATTGGTATCAGTATCAATATCAGTATCGGGACTAAAAAAAAGTCAGATCAGTGCATCCACACTAAATAATGGTGTGAAGAGGAAAAAGGACAGTTTTGGCCCCCTGGCGCCCCAGATCCCCTCACCTTGGCCCACTCGCGGGCCCTCTGCTTGGTTCTGACGGCGCTTCTCTCCTCAGCATACAGCGCCCCGAATAAACGACCCGATGGATGTGCCCCCCACGATGTCGATGGGGATCCCCGCCTCCTCCATAGCTTTGATCACCCCCACGTGGGAGCAGCCCCTGCAGCAGAGACACACAGGGGGAGGGGCTTAGTGACCTCTGACCCCATCCCACCATAACCTCCCTCTATGTCATATTACACACTCAGCTCTGTAATTAAACACAGTGACCTTCAGAAGCTTAATCTCATCAGTCTCGGGTAACAGAGGACTGATCTGACCGAGGCTTGTGAATGCATGAACATGAGTGTGAGTGTGCATGGTTATGTGTGTGTGTGTGTGTGTGTGTGTGTGTGTGTGTTTGTCTCACCTGGCTCCTCCTCCTCCCAGCACTAAGGCGATGCTGTTCCCAGTCAGAACTCGGGCCAGCCGAGAGAAGTCACTGTGCCTGTCCGCCGTCTTCTCAAACACCTTCTCATACACCTCCCTCTGTGTATACACACACACACACACACACACACACACACACACACACACACACACACATACATGCACAAAAACACACAAACACGCAGTAGGTCACACACACACACACACACACACACACACACACACACACACACACACACACACATACATACATACATGCACAAAAACACACAAACACGCAGGAGGTCACACACAAACACACACACACTCACATGGTTGAAAAGTTGAGAGTTACACATGAAAACTCGCACGAGGAAGACAGGAAGTGGTTTTGGCCGCAGTAATGACTCACTTCTCCCGTTCGGAAGTAGAGTGTGTCAGCAGTATTTATGGTGGAGATGAGAGCCATATGAGAGAAGTCACCGGAATGTTCACCAAAAACAGGAATCATAAGCAGTCCATCATGACTGTAGCTTTTTGACCAACATCAGTCCCGTGGTTCATTCCCACTTCCATGGTGCCAGGTGCCAAATTCACGTCTAGTATCAGCTTTTTAGAACCAAGGACCGTCATAATATGGTACTGTATTCTGGCTTAGTCACAATCGGACAGTGTCAGTACCAAGTTAGCAGTACTCTGTGAATGTAAGGCGTTTTGGATCAGTACCAGGTTAGCAGTACTACGCGTGAGTATATTTCAGGTCAGAGAGGAATGTGTGAATTTAGGAACAGTGTCTGCTTACCGGGACTCTGAATATTGGGTATTTTGGGTCAGTACCAAGTTAGCAGTACCAAATTTGCGGTGCTGCGCGAACTGCAGGTCAGTGCGGTAAAGTGTGTGCATTTTGGGTCAGTCCCACTTCTGTGAGATAACATTCAAGTAGATTTTGGGTTGGTACCAGTTTGGCAGGACAGCGTATGAGCACATTACAGGTCGGTACCAGTTTGGCAGGACGGCGTATGAGCACATTATGGGACGGTACCAGTTTAACAGGACAGCGTATGAGCACACTGTGGGTCGGTACCAGTTTGGCCGGGCAGCGTATGAGCACATTACAGGTCGGTACCAGTTTGGCAGGACGGCGTATGAGCACATTATGGGACGGTACCAGTTTAACAGGACAGCGTATGAGCACACTGTGGGTCAGTACCAGTTTGGCCGGGCAGCGTATGAGCACATTACAGGTCGGTACCAGTTTGGCAGGACAGCGTATGAGCACATTATGGAACGGTACCAGTTTGGCAGGACAGCATATGAGCACACTGTGGGTCGGTACCAGTTTGGCAGGACAGCATATGAGCACATTACCGGTCGGTACCAGTTTGACAGCACACCGTATGAGCACATTACGGGTCGGTACCAGTTTGGCAGGACAGCGTACGAGCACATTGTGGGTCAGTACCAGTTTGGCAGGACAGCATATGAGCACATTGTGGGTCGGTACCAGTTTGGAAGGACAGCGTATGAGCACTTTACGGGTCGGTACCAGTTTGGCAGGACAGCGTATGAGCACATTACGGGTCGGTACCAGTTTGGCAGGACAGCATATGAGCACATTACCGGTCGGTACCAGTTTGACAGCACACCGTATGAGCACATTACAGGTCGGTACCAGTTTGACAGCACAGCGTATGAGCACATTAGGGGGTCGGTACCAGTTTGGCAGGACAGCGTACGAGCACATTGTGGGCACATTGTGGGTCAGTACCAGTTTGGCAGGACAGCATATGAGCACATTGTGGGTCGGTACCAGTTTGGAGGGACAGCATATGAGCACTTTACGGGTCGGTACCAGTTTGGCAGGACAGCGTATGAGCACATTACGGGTCGGTACCAGTTTGGCAGGACAGCGTATGAGCACATTACGGGTCGGTACCAGTTTGGCAGGACAGCGTATGAGCACATTACGGGTCGGTACCAGTTTGGCAGGACAGCGTATGAGCACATTACACCATTTGACGGGTCGGCACATACCAGTTTGGCAGGACAGCATATGAGCACATTACGGTTTGGCGGGACAGCGTATAGCAGTTTGGTCAGGACAGTTTGGCAGGACAGCGTGAGCACCAGTTTGGCAGGACAGCGGTACCAGTTTGGCAGGACAGCATATTTTGGGGTCGGTACCAGTTTGGCAGGACAGCGTATGAGCACATTGTGGGTCGGTACCAGTTTGGCAGGACAGCATATGAGCATATTACAGGTCGGTACCAGTTTGACAGGACAGCGTATGAGCACATTACAGGTCGGTACCAGTTTGGCAGGACAGCGTATGAGCACATTATGGGATGGTACCAGCTTGACAGGACAGCGTATGAGCACATTATGGGTTGGTACCAGTTTGGCCGGGCCGCGGCGGGAGAAGACTCTGCGGGGACACTTGAGGTGCAGGTGACCTGAGCACCAGCTCCGCATGTTGAGCCACTCCACGGTTCTGCTGGGACCCGGCCCATCCTCACGATGCAGCAGGATCAGCTGCTTCAGAGCCCGAACCGCAGTGTTCTCCAGCATCTGCTCCAGCTACAGAGAGAGAGAGAGAGAGAGAGAGAGAGAGAGAGCGCCATTTATTCCTTTATTAGCCCTGTTATCATAATTTCTTTATCATTATGTTCAGTGTTTCATTATGTTCTACAAGTATTTATTATTACACCACCAATGTCCTAGCTTTCATAAGCAGTCAGTTAATTTGTAGTCTTCATTAAAGCGCACTGTTGGATGCATAAATTGATATGTTTTCATGAGATAAAATTTAATCGTTTTAGAATGCCAATTAAGTAAATTAAATAATAAAGAGCGAGAGAGAGAGATGTGTCCAGACTGAATCGAGTAGTGAACAGACGACGTTAGCAGCACCAATCTGCATTACGATCACACATCCGAGGCTCGCCCTGGGCTGTATTGCCACTCAACACTTACCTAAACAAGTAAGGCCACTAATTATGCAGTTAACACACGTCACTTGGAGGCATTTCTTAAAGCAGGAACACTGCATTTGCTGGATAGCTATACTGGGCAAACCCCAGAAGTGATGTTTTGATTTTAGTCCATTTCAGTTTTAGGAAGCTTTTGGACTGTGATCCGCGTGCGTCACTAGCTAACCGACCAATCCTGTAGAGAAACACGGCCCTTCTTTACAGGGTCTGAAGTAGGCATTGACCCTTGACCCCTGACCCCAGCTCCAGGCCTCTCACCTGACCCAGGCTGGGCTCCTGGTCTCCCAGGCCCACGATAAGGATGCAGTCAGCCTGCCGGATGCAACGCTGCGTCCAGGGGGTCATGGAGCTGTCCGTCTGATACAGAACAATCCTGTTAATGTCCTCCTGCTGAGCCAACCAGCCTGACAAACGATATTCATGGATACTGAGAGAGAGAGAGAGAGAGAGAGAGCGAGGGCAGGAGAGAGAGGGAAGGGGGATGAGGAGAAAGAGGGATAGAGAGATGGAGGGAGGGAGAGAATTATTATTATTTGTTTAGTTAAAAGAATGCTCTCTTATTTTAGTACAGAAGTATTCCATTAGTTTCTGTAAGCTTTGGTAATATTTGCATGAGTATTTCCTGCCAATACAACACCGTCAATTTGAATTTGAGACACAGGGCCAAAAAAGAGCTGCACACAGAGCAAGCAGTGTTTAAAATGAGAGCGATGAACTGATAAAAATACACGGCAGATGTATAGACAAGTGAGCAAAGCCGAGAAGACCAACACCAACAGGAAACGCCCAGTAAACCGTCACACTATTTATGTAGCATCATGCAAGCACAACACATCAACAACAACAAAAACAGTCTCCATGGTGACGGGCTGCCCACTGACCTGTCGAGAGCAGAGGCACCCAGTCTCTCTCGAATGATGTCACTGGTCAGAAGAAGGGTGGGACCTGCGTGTGTAAACAGGGCCCAGTTAAAGCACGTCACAGTGACTCAGCGCAACAATCATTCAGCTGCTAAATGTCTCTGATTCATGGACAGTAGGGGGGTGTGAGAGACTGGGGCAGGATGTGGGCGGTACCTATGGCACTGAGGGCGTGGCTTAGCTCCAGGTTGAAGGCATTCATTGGCACCTCGTCGCACACGGGCAGCACGGCCACCGTGGAGAGGTTACTGGCCGGGTTCGTGACGTCAGGACTGCACGACATATTACCGAGGCCTAGAGCAGAGCCTGGAGAGAGAGAAGGAGAGAGAGTTGGAGGGGAAGGGATAGCGAGAGGGAGCGAGAGAGACAGAGGAAGAGAGGGAAGGAGAGAGAGAGAGATTCAGAGGGAGATGAGAGAGAATGAGAGTGAGAGGTAGACAGACAGTCATTATGTCTCAGTTGTGTCCTTCACAGGTTCCTCTCTAGGCCATGGCACCATAAGATGCATCTCCTCATGTCAATAAAGCATTTAGAATTTGAAATGTTGACTTTGAGAGAGAGCAAATGAAATAAAGACTGAGAAGAGTAAGAGAGAAAGACAGGAAAGAGGAGGAGATGGAGGAAGAGTGCAGCTGACCTGAGAAGGGGCCGCGGGTTTGCTGCAGGTTTCCCAAAATCTTCTGCCCCAACAAGTGGATTAACCTGGTCACCACCTGCACAGTCATAACGGAGATACTCACCAACAAGGTGCCAAATCTCCGACCTTACACACATACACACACACACACACACACACACAATTTTACACACTCTTATACATGCATACACACATGCATGCAAACACACACACACACACACACACATACATACCTGAGGGTATCTGCGCTTGATGTTGTTCAGAGTTCCTTCTGGAAGTTTCACTAGCTCTGTGTCTCTGACGGCGTGCACCGTGGTGGCACGGGGCTGACGAGTCAGAGCCTCCACCTGGGACAGGAGAGAGAGGGAGAGAGAGAGAGATAAAGCGAGGGAGGGTGAGGATGATCGAAAAAGGAAAGGAGGAGGGCAAGAGGAGAAAGAGAGAGATGGCTGAGACTCACTCCAGTTCCATGTGTTTACTAGCTGCAGTTAATGGCTGGCTTTCAATCAAGTGCCTTTCATAAATCATCTGAAAACCTGTTCTGTATTGGCATCTTTTCAAAAATAAACCTCCGAGTCACTTGTTTTCTTAGCTGCTATGGGCTAATTAACCATCACTGTTCATGCAGAACAAACGCAGATGGTCTTCATTCCAAACATCAAAGTTAATTTACGACCCAGAAACATTTCATGAAAGAAATAACTTCCTTGGCGGAGGCCATTCTATTTTGTTTTCATTTCAGTTTGTGCGTTTGTTTTTTTCTTTTGCAAAACTGGCCAGTTCAGTTTGTTTGCTTGCTAGCTTGTATCTGCTCTGACGCTTCCAGATCAATACCAGTACCCTCTACAAACTTCATACACAACAAGGCCTCAGTCCAGACCAATTGCTTTTCGAAGAAAGTGGGTCAACCAAGTTCAATAAAGGCCACGGTTCAAAAATAGTTTTTTCACAATAAATTTCAGCAAACTCTCAGTCAATGACGATTCATTTGTCTGTTTGTCAGCAGGATTACGGAAAAACGACTTGCCCAATTTTCATGAAACTTGGTGGAAGGGTATGCCATGAGCCAAGGAAAAACACATAAATTTCACAGCGGATCAGAATCACAGGGTGAATACACAAATCATTTTTTCCACTTTCATTAATATTGCGAGATAGGGCATTTGGCCTTGGTGGAAAAAAATGCCATACATCTTAAAATCCAGTAAGAAGTAGTAAAGTTCAATAGTGCAAAAACTCGCCAACTGAAGAAATGCGATGGTTGCACTCATGGATTTGCGAATCATAGAGGATGGACTATTGACCTCGGTGGAGGTTTGTGCTCTCAAGGTGCCCTTCTAGTTTTGTTATATAATCTTTCCTTTCTTCCATACGTGTCGTGACGAAATACGGTTAGTTTGACTGAGTTTTTTGCAAACTGGCATATGAAATAGCAGACTGATGGGGGTTGCTAGGAGATGCGGACGAGCGGGTGGAGTCTCTCACCACTCCAATGAGGTCGCCCCTTCCATACTCCCCCACAAGTTCCTTCTTCCCATTGGCCTTGCGGATGACAGAACGCAGACGGCCGTTGAGGACGATATAGGTGCAGTCTGATTGGTCGTCCTGCCTGAAAAGGGGAGGGGAATGTTGTCGTAGAGTGTCAGAGCTTAATACAGGCTGTAAGTACTTGGAAAGTGACACAGCATAAAAAGTTGTGGCAGCTCCAACATGATTCCTATGGAATGGATGAATTTATACCCTAAAATAAAAGCCAACTAGAGTCAGTTATAAAACTGCTGTCACAGCTGGCAGAGTAGAAGTTAGACAGGAACATTAGGGAGTTTAATTTGAGGAGGAAAGTGACAGGAAAAGCTAAATAGCAAGGCTTATAAAAGGGGTGGTATCAACTGACAAACCACAGACAGTTGTGTCCATCTCACTGATCGTATCGTGATTGAGACTGCAGTCAAACTTGTGTTCAAGTGCTATGCAAGACTGTTGACAGAGAGCCAATTTCAGGCAAACTGAACGCAGTTCAAGGGAGGGACAGGTTGTATCTAAAGTGGGTTTTGAATCTTAATTCTAATCCACAGACTGTCGTGCCCAAGTCAAGTACAAGTTAGTTTGTAAAAGTCCAGTCTGACGTCTGGATTTGCAAGATTACAGGCAGAGTGCTCATTTCAGCAGAACAGCAGGCAGGTGAATGGAGGGATGGGGGAGAGGAGTGGGTTATTATGGGCTGTTTGGAAGGGGGCAGAGGGGCGAGTTACCTGTATAAGGCACGACCGGCCTCCACCGCCATCCAGTCGATGGCGAAGTCCATCTGCCGCACGAAGGCCGACATGCGCACTGCCACCGTGTGAGCGGCACTCAGCACCACACTGGGCTGCTCTCGCATGATCCTGCAGGGAGCGACATAGAGCTCAGCATGAAGCCAGGGTACAAGAGTGACGCTCACAAACTCTGGTGGTCACCAGTGGTACTGCAGCTCATGAAATCTCCACCGCCAAAAACCTAATTTCCCAACAGAAGTACAACTATAACTTTACCCTCAAAAATTTACACCATTTTTTTTTCTAAATTCCTAAACCTCTTTACACTGAATTAATTAATCCACTGGGACTAACGTATTATCAATGCTGAATAAAGGACACAAGACTTTTTCATTCTTACTTTCCCCTACGCGTTTAGGTAACATGCTCTTGTGCCAAAAGGCCCGACAAACAAACATGGCCGCCACCACAAGCTAGCTACTTGCACCACTGAGCAACTCCCATAGGACTCTGTGGTACTGGTGAGCACAGGCTGTCTTCAGTTCTTACACACCCTGATGCATAAAGCAAAGAGCCACGCAAACCAGTCACTGCCTCTAAAACCGCTGTGTGTGGCACAATGCAGCAAATCTGCACGCAAGCAGAAATTCTGCACCACCAAATCACCTTCAGACAATCTGAATAACTTCCTAGGACGCTCCCTCTGTACAAACACCTTGGGTCTGGAAATTTGACAGGGAAAGTTAATCTGCTCCTCATTTTTTCACAGTTCCCCAGAGAGTTAAAGTTGGTAATTTAAAGAAACAGAAACAGGGGCCATAAAGGTAGGCGGGTGCGTATGCATAATGTTAAAAGCGGGGAGCAGTCAACTCCATTCCTGCAAGGCCTGAGTCAGTGCAGATTTTGTTGTAACCATTAGCACTGGCCAAATTAGCAGACCACACTTGTGCCTGTTAAAAGTAGACGAGACTGTATTTGTCAACAGACCCCAGGTTGGCTGGTGGCAGTTGTGAGAGGGCATTGAAACAAAATGCTGCGTTGAAGTTTTTAAATTACAGTCCGCAAGAGAACTGCTAGTTTTCCCTCCCTTTACCAAAGGAGTCAGGTGTGAAGCCTGCTTGGTCAATCAACAGCACTAATTTTTCAGATAAATATCGGGCAGGAAAGAGAAACAGGTCTGGATTTGTAATCGAGAGGCTGAATTTGACCATCTTGTCTTCCTACGCCCTAAACGTTGAGCTTCAGTCCCTCACATACAGGTGACCTTAAATGACCTTGACCTTTGACTTAGTGACCTCCAAAACCTAATCAGTTCAGCTACCCCTATGGAGAGTTACTATACCCAATTTGGGCAATATGCAACCCACCTAGGTTCGCGCAAAAAACACGCCCCTTCTGAGCATTCAAGCGCTTGGATTGGCCAGTCATCCAAGCGCCAGGATTAGCCAGTCATTCAGCTCCAGGATTGGAATCCTGCCCCTTGAACAGCTGGACAATCCTAGCGCTTGAATGCTCTGGAGAGGCGTATCTTTGCAAGAACCAAGGTGGGTTTCATAATAACGCCCAGTTTAGTCAAAACCCATAAACTCCTTCTGCAGCTTTCTTGTATACAAGACGTGTGATGGATGGACAATGTGCCAAAAGCCAGACGACTGGAAAACCGTATGCTTCTCGCCCAGTGTTTGTGGCGAAGGCATGACGAATCAAATCGCTCAATATACAAAGGCGAGAGCCAGTCAGGCTGCCCGGGATGGATTAGAACATACTGTTTGTCTAACTGTCCCCAAGAGCTACGGAAAACTGGAGCATATTCACCGGCAACTGCTGCTATACGTCCCTCTCCTGGGCGAACAGGAGTTTTTCCCGATGTGAAGCAGTGGCAGACTCACTCGTAGAAGTCGGACTTGGAGATCTTGAGGAAGGTGCAGTCCCGCACCGCCTTGATGGTGAAGATGAGGGGCTCCCCCGTCAGCACGGCCAGCTGCCCCACCATCTCCCCCGGCTGGGTCACAAACAGGCACACCGCCTCCTGCTTGTCAATCATCCGCTGGTACACGTGCAGGCAGCCCGACAGCACAAAATGGAGGCTGACGTCCTGGCCAATGGGAGAAGAGAGCGAGAATGCCAATTCAGCCACATCCTTAATTTACATTCCAAACGGAAAAGTGACTGACTGTAACAGGTACACCATTTACAGGGGTAACATTACATCTATACAGAAGAACTAAAATAAAACACTATAAACTGCAAATGAAGTAAGTACTGGAGTACTTGGAAAGTAACACAAATAAGGAAGGCAAGGAGGTGCCGATTAAGCCACATCCTCAATTTTGATTTAAACTGGATCAGGCCAGACAAGTTGAACTATAATGAAACACAGGGCTGGCCTGTAGCCTAGGACCTTGTTCCTCAAATCACGGTCCTTAAGGGCTGAACACTGCTGGTTTTCAACCCTCCCTTAACGAGGGAGTCAGGTGTGATGCCAGTTCGGCCAATCAGCATTGCTAATTGTTTAGTTAATTATACTGGAGGAAAGAAAACCAGGGCTGGATTTGGATTTGAGGGTCAGATTTGAAGATCCCTGGCCAAGCAACTAGCACATTAGACTAGCACTCAGAGGACTGATGGCTCAAGGCCCAACAGTAGCTGCAATATGACGTGTGCAGCTGTCGGGCCCCTTGAGCGAGGCCCGACACCCCTTTGCTCCAGGGAGAATTGGCCCCTTCTTGGCCAAATCAACAGCAAGTCGCTTTAAATGGACAGTTAGCTTAATAGCCACAATGTCATGTTATGAAACACTACACTATAGAGGCCTGCACATGCTTGGACAGTGATGGGGCTATGTTGATGTGTAAATACAGTCAAATAATAGCAGACAGCCTGAGCTTCAAGGGCAAATCATGAGAGAAGAGCTCAGAATGAACTTGTTTTCATTTCAATGTCTAAATACTAATGGACTTCACTGAGACTGGAGGCGGGGGGGGGGAAAAGGATACGGATGAGGAGAAATGAAAGAAGGGGAATGGCGGCTGTGTAGCCTGCATGTTAGCTGTTCATGACTGAGCTGATTCATGTAACCGTCTCAGTGACCTGGTTCTATGCTCTTACGTTACAGTGTGTCACTTTGGATAAGTGTCTGCTGAATAAATATAAGGCGATGTAACGGGAACCGAGAAATGGCTGAAGAGGAATGAAAGTGAGAGATACTGGAGAGGACGTGATAAAGAGGGGTTAGCTACAAAGTGAAAGAGGGATGAAGTGGACAGAGGAGCGATGAGGTTTACATTCAGGCATTTTGTTGAAGCTTTAACGCAGACGAAAGCCCACAAGAAAAGCTGTGAGCAACAAAGAGCTGATTCCCAAACCGACAGCCACAATCTATACTGACCCTAATTACACAACCCACTCAGAAGCTGTAAACACATAATCCAACACAACACAAATTTAGATGCCCTGCTAAGTGCATGAAAGTCCCTGGGCTTCCACCGCTAAATAGGATTGAGAATATTACATTACAGTCATTCGGCTACCGCTTTTATCCAAAGTGTGTTCAGCTCAGTAGACTAAGCAGGGGCTAAACCCTTCAGGAGTAATGATAGAGATAAGGCATATTCTCAAACGAAAAACCTTCTTAGTCCCAATCGGCCAAGCTGTAGGCTGCTAGGCTAGGCAAGGTTATCAGCTGCGCCCATACAGATATATTGCAAGGTGTAAATTTGTACCTATAATATGTATACAATTTTACACCTCACATAGGTGGGGCTAGTGGAGCACTATGAAGAATTCGATTGGATCCAAGGGCCCTGACTGACTGCACCAAGGCCAATCAAAAGTAGCCCTTTGGGCTGGGGAGGCCTGGGGAAGTCAGGTCCAAGTGGAGATCAGTTCACTGAGCTCAAAATTCTTTGGCAGCACGACCGAGCAGCAGCAGCTGGTAAAAGGATGATAAACGATGTTTAGTAGAACGATATTGACCTGGTCCCCCTGTCGCGCCAGGACCGCCCCAGCTTTGGCATGGTGTAGGGTCACTCTCCCATTCAGCAAGGAAGGGTCCTGATAGAGAGATAGAGAAATAGCGTGAGAGAGAAAACAGATAAGAAGAGAGATAAGGACAATCCTTAGACCTGAGGTTATACGTTGAAGTTCCAACAGTGCCTCAAAGCAAATTTACTCTTGAAGCAAATCTTTTATGCCCATTTCTTTTTTTTCTAATATTCACCTTTCAGGCACCATTGTTGCCATTTTATTGCCATATACAACTTGAAATATATAGCTGAATATGAACAATAATGGTCAGTAATGCAGGTCTACACTTTTATAGTGCAGCACAGTGGGCGTTGTTTCCGTAAGAGGATGTACGGGAGGTGGCTATTGGGGTGGGGCAAGTCGTACCTCGATTCTCATGAGTTTCAGGATCTCCTTCTGCGCCTCCTCGAACAGGGAGGTGTTGGTGCGGCTGTTTAGGGGCCCGTAGAAGGTCTCCATCCCCCCCTCCTCCTCGGGGTACAGGTAGACCCCCGACGGGACCTCGTCCACAGTCACAGACTTCCTCTCGCGCTGGTCCTGAGACCCTGACTGGAGGGGGAGGGGCATTTAGATGAAAGTATTTTAGGTGGTTCGTTACTGCAGTAGACGCTATCGCTTGAAAGTTTGCCATCACTTCTCATTTCAGTAGCTCTTGCCGTATTATTCAGTATAAGTGTCTGTACAATAATAAATTACATGAAACAATCACCAAAATGTATTTTAAGATGATTTAAGTTTAATTTAGTATTTCAAGTATAAAGAGGCAAATAAGTTCTTGACTGATAAATGACACTTATCCATTTTAACAATTTTTCATCAAAGTATTTCCCCCATTAGATCTACCCAGTGCTCTGAAAATTTTAAAAACAAGTGAGGGAGTCTTGAGTGTCCAACACGACACCTAGAACAAACAGCCCCAAAAACCTCTACACAAATATTAGCATTTTCCCCGCATGGATTCCCAGCACTGATTACACATAATTTGTTATCAGGGCACGCATTCGATTCCTCGAAGTGCATTTGATAAAAGCTTCTGCCAAACAAATGCAATATAATCTAATGGAGGTCATGGACTAAATGTGGCCAACATAGCAACTCTGCACCGTAGCACATTGTCATAAGCCATATAATATATACATAAACAGACATGCATGTATTGTAAAAGCATCTTTAGACTGGTATAATATGTTAGCACACAAGCACGCTCTCCTAGATGCACAGACACACAAACACACACACACACACACACACACACACACACACACACACACACACACACACACACACACACACACACACAACAAAAACCCCACTCCATCCACATGGCTTATCCTCTCCTTGTCATTATACTGCCTGCTGATTTAGCTACTGCATAAACACACTCTGCATACAAGATGGGTCCCCACTGACCCCGCCCCCTACTCCTCCCCCTCCCCTCTCTGACCCGTGTGAAGGTGGGCGGGATCGGAGCTCCGTCCTCCGCAGAGACAGAAATGCGTCCTCGTTCATACGCCATGTCAAAATCCGACCGCAGACTCTTCTGTATGCCTGCACAGGTAACAGACAGAGAGAGAGGCCTGAGAACAGCACTCTAATGCTCTAACAACAGACACATGACGGTGTTGGGCCAAGTACGGAAACACAACTGTGCCAAAATTCACAAAGTCAGCAACAGTGGCATCAGTGGAATTGGGCGGGATGAACATAGTAAATGAGCGTCACTAAAAATAAAACCAGCAACGAATAAGGAAACAAGGAAAAATGAACAAATTAATAAAGCAAAATACAAAACATCTTGATGAGAGTGAGTGAGCAATGCAAATATGGTGCAAATCAGCATGAATAATAGAAGCTCATGAGTCATGAGATTATATTGTTATGAGTCTGGTGTTTGTACTAAAGGTAGAAAGTGGGGGATGCGTGCGGGCACACCGCGGGCCGGGAAGACTCACCCGCGATGTCCACAGGCATGGATATGGCGCGGCTGAGTGTTGGCGGAGTGGTTCCGTCTTTCCCATGATCCCCTCCTGCAAGCGCAGAGCACAGTTACACACCAGAACCCGATTCGGTTGCCCGCATACACACACCGTGTGTATGATAACCCTCACACACACACCTGCACAAACAGTGGCCCACATACACACACACACATACATATCCCAACCCTCATACACACACCTGCACATACAGAAGCCCGCATATACACCCGCGTGCATGATAACCCTCACACACAAACACATCTACGCGTAGTCACCCGCATACACACACACACACGCTAACCCTCATACACACACCTGCACATACAGTCGCCCGCAAACCCACACACATACGTACACCAATCCTCATACACACGCCTGCACATACAGTCGCCCGCATATACACCCGCGTGCATGATAACCCTCACACACACACACCCGCACACACACACATACGCTAACCCTCATACACACACCTGGACATACAGTGACCTTCATACACACACCTGCACATGGGTGTATGATAGAACAATATGAACACATCCTTACTCACGTTCCGAGTGAGGAAGGGCACACAAAAATCACCATGAAATACAGTGAGACACAGAAATCCTCACACAGACAAGCACACACAAACACACACACGCACACACACGCGCACACACGCACGCACTCTCACACACACACACACACACACAACGTGGCACAGCCAGAATTGGTTCACTAGCTTGTAATCAAACCTACTGCTCTAGAATTTTCAGCCCAGCCCAGAACAAACAGATTTCATTCAATCACACTGTATAAAACACAGTGACGCCAATATTCATAATGTCTCCTAGCTCATAATGAAGAAGGTTAGGGTCTGCACCAGGGGACACTGATCCTAGACCATCACTCCAGCGAGAGATTTTAAAAATATCGCCCACAATCTGAACAAACATCTCTCCAGTGCTGTAGCTACAGACCTTTAACACAGGGCGTATTCCCAGCAAATGTTTGCACAAACATAACCACACGCCACATCAGGCTTGATACTGAGCTCTATCAGTCAAACTGGTTGTGTTATTTGCATGAGCAGCAGAGAGATGGGCTATGAGGGCAGAAGGACAGAAAAGGCCCAATATTGGAGCACTAAACAGGGGGCAAAGCTTCGAGCTTCTCCCCTCTCCTGGAGCAGTCCTGGCTCCAAAGAGTGATTCCCAAATCTCTCCTGCAGCACCCCAGCCAGATCCAGGTGTTCGAGGTTTTTCAACCTCAAGCACGTCTGATACCACAAATCAGGCCCTTGTTTGGTTGTATCGGTTGCGCTGAGGTGAAATCTGACTGGGATACTCCAGGAGAGGTTAGGGAACCACAGCTCTATAATGCGTCTCCATTATAGCTGGTAAATAATGGATGACCCTCTCCAGCCTCGTCTGTAGAGTCAGCACTGCACCATTCCCCAGGGACACAACCAGGGCTGCTTTCATCTCATGCTGTTAGGGAGGGGTGTTTCCGTTGGGGAGGGGTTGGAGTGGCTGTAATCGACTCTCCTGTCACACGGCCCCGACCCCCTCCCAGAGGTCAAATTTCCAGTGGTTCAATCCAACTATGTTTTTCATCTGAATAACTTGCTGTTCATTGATCCATTTGAGTGAATAAACTCATTTGGCCTCTCTTGGAAATGCAAAATGGATGCATCCATCCACTTCCCCCTCCCCTTTTCTCCTTTACTCGGATGGTGGAAACCCTTTCCTCTGTTCATCCATCCTCTCCTCTTCCGTTTCTTTCTATCCCTCGCTCAAATCAAATCAAAGTTCATCTGCACAGCAATTTTTCCTAAGTACTGTGAGAGCCCTGGACTAATACACACACACACAGGAGTTAGCCGGAGGTAACAGTAGCTAGGAATTACTTCCTGGTGCTGACAGTAAGTGACCTCAGATCTGGCCCATGCTCCACTCGCTTCCTCACCTGGGGAGTCGGTCTTTACGGCAGCCTCGCGGTGCTCCTCGGACACCGTCAGGCTGCCGAAGCGCTTGCTATGCCGGACGGGACTGGTGCGGGATGGGTGTGGGGAGAGGGGCAGCAGGCGAAGGGGCTGCATTTCCTGTGGGAAGAGGGGTCAGGGGTCAGGACTTCCTGTGGTGAGTCGTCCGCTATACTTTTCTAGTGTTTATTTTGCTATAGGGCCAGTTTCAAGCATATAGACCAAACTTAGTCCTGGATTAAATTCCATTTTCAATGGCGAGTCTCCATACTAAACTCCGTGTAGTGCAAACAAAGCTCGCTCAGTATCATTCCCATAGCCTGGATGAATTCACAGCAACAAATTTATATGATTTTATAACTGGCTTTATATGCAATTTAAAACTGTAATTAAAACTCATTGGGCTAATTTCACAGACACAAGGTAAGGCCAATTGAAGACAAAATTCAATATTCGAAAGACATCTCTCTATGGAAAACTCAATTTAGTCCAAGAATAATCTTGTCTGTGTCCATAAACCTGGCCCAGAATGTAATAACCTTTCAATAACATAATAAAAATGCTGAGCAGACATAACTTTACGCATATAATTTAACATGTTTTTTTCATCAAACATTTGCCGCTAAAATCATTTAGTCCTAAGAAAGGTACCGTGTAAAAATGTGTGACTTTCAATGTTGAGTTAATAGGTCAAGCAACAAACATTCTTACCACATTATAGGCAAGTTATTACAGGGAGATTTTACCACAGTTTTCATCACCTTATACACACTTATTGCATTAAATGAATTTATAACATTATGAGTTGAGAAAGACATTTAACCGGATGAACCAATTCCAACACTTAAATCCCTGGGTGAAGAGAACTTCTCTCCATTTGAGTAACTGTTTTTTTTTCCCCACTGCGGGGTTATATCTACTCAATTGTGTTGATTTCGACATTTTCTGGTATGGTTGCGTACAGGTTTGATGTTTTGTAACGCAGGGCTCTGTTGAACAGTGAGCGCCGTCTCAGACTGATGACCTGCTTAAGAAATCTTGAAATAAAGGAGGGAGGGGAGGGGCTGTGGAAATTATCTCCATCAGTGTCAACAGGGCAATCATAACGTGTCTGTACTTTAGCCACAGACACATTCCTGAAGGGTGAGATCACAGGATGCAGAGAAAGCTCTCCGCTCTCTGTTATTCAGGATATTAAAGTTTCCCCCCTCCACACTCATTCTCCTGAATGAGATTTAACCACAGCGCAAACATCTACTTTTAGCCGGGCTATGTTTGTACGACAGTGCTCTTTTCCCATTCTGATAAGATAACTGTGAGCTTGCACTGATTCTGTCTGACACCATTTTTAGCCTGCTAGGCCTTTAGCCCAATCGGGCTTATGCTGTGGTTAGATGTCTTCGTGGTGGTCTGTCGTCCATCCGTAAACTTTTTGCCTTGTCAGCGCTCTAGCACCTTCAGTTTTTCACCGATCCTTTTCATAATTCATATGCATGTATATGGGTGAAAATTTAGGCCAAGAATGATTTTTGCCATGTTTGGCCAAGTGGGCGCAGTGGTTTTGCCACTATTTTTTACCATAGTATGTATGAGCAGGAAAGCCATGGTTCTGCTATACTGTTTCCATAGTCGCTATCATTTTACAAAAGGTTATTTAAATTTACTGTATGTGATTTTGTCTGTGTGTACTTTGTGTGCGTTTGTGTGTATTATAGTATGTGTAAGTGAAAGAGAGAGCATGTGAGCGCTCGTGAGTGTGTGTGTACGCATGTGTGTGTGTTGGTGTTACAGTGTGTGTAAGAGGAATAACGTGTTTGTGAGTGTATGAACAGTACAGGCCAAAAGTTTGGACACACCTTCTCATTCAATGCGTTTCCTTTATTTTCATGACTATTTACATTGTAGATTCTCACTGAAGGCATCAAAACTATGAATGAACCCGTGGAATTATGTACTTAACAAAAAAGTGTGAAATACCTGTAACTGAAAACATGTCTTATATTCTAGTTTCTTCAAAGTAGCCACCCTTTGCTCTGAATACTGCTTTGCACACTCTTGGCATTCTCTTGATGAGCTTCAAGAGGTAGTCACCTGAAATGGTTTTCACTTCACAGGTGTGCCTTGTCAGGGTTAATTAATGGAATTTCTTGCCTTATCAATGGGGTTGGGACCATCAGTTGTGTTGTGCAGGAGTCAGGTTGATACACAGCCGACAGCCCTATTGGACAACTGTTAGATACGTACATACATAATTCCACATGAGTTCATTCATAGTTTTGATGCCTTCAGTGAGAATCTACAATGTAAATAGTCATGAAAATAAAGGAAACGCATTGAATGAGAAGGTGTGTCCAAACTTTTGGCCTGTACTGTATGTGTGTGTGTGTGTGTGTGTGTACCTGTGTATGAGGCTGTTTGTGTGTGCCATGCGTACATGTGTGCGTGTGTTGGTGTTATAGTGTGTGTAAGAGAAAGAGGGTGTGTGTGAGTGTGTATTTGTGCTGTGTGTGTGTTTACAGCACTCACATGACTGAAGAGCTCGTTGGTGAGCCCCAGATAGTTGTGCAGGGCCAGCACTGTCACCCTCTGGAGCCGAACCATAATAATCTAAATCAGAGAAGAAGAGACTAAGACATGAGCAGTGCTGTTTACTACACAGGCCATATGTGAACAGACCTGAGCACGCACTCACTCACTCACTCACTCACTCACTTCCACACATTTCCACACGAATACACAAACTCCTCTCCCTTTCACCGTCTCTCCCCATCTCTCAACAGCTCCCGCTCTCTACTAAAAACTGAATCTACACATCTGTTCTCCAGAAAAATGGACAGCGAGGCCTTCCCAAACAAGAATATACTAGAAGATATATACACTCACACATTCATCCTTGTACTTCTATCCTCAGGAGGCCATTACATTGACTGCCATTCATTATTTGTGTGTCACCACAGCCTTCCCCTAATCTTAATTATATCCAAAACATGCCAAACCCAAACCCTTACACCAACCCTAACTGATTCCTAATTTTAACTTTACTCGTAACCTTAGCCAATAAGTCACAATTACCTTTGTAGTTGTGAGGACTGGCCAAAATGTCCTCACTTCCCAAAAACAGAGATTAAAAACATGTTCTTGTCCTCACTATGTAGCAAGTACCAGAATACACTCACACGCACTCTTTCACTCTCTCATACACAAACACACACCCTCTCACCTGCACCACTCGCACCAGGCTCTCGGGATACTTCTCAAAGATGGACAGGAAGGCCTCAACAGGAAGTCTGAGAACAGTGGACACCTCAGCTGCCCGCGCCGACACAGTCCGGTATGGCTTCTGGTGACCCTGCCACGCATAAAAAAAAAAAAAAAAGCTCTCATAACAGCACCATCTAATGACAGTCCTCCACAAAAATCAACAGATAAAAACAACCACGCAATTCTGGTAGATCAACAGTTCAGTTGCATGCAAGGACTAAGGTCCAATACTTCAATGATAGCATGTTGCACCAGATAATTTAGGAAACTTTGTGCAATTTTAGTGAAAACGTCACAGGCAATGACCCGAATTACTGTTCAAACAACAAAACTCTGATGGGTAGTACACAAAGGCCAGTCAATTGAAAAGCTGGGTATACAGGAAGTTCAAGACAGGATGTAAGAGGAAGTCGAGGCTCACAGTGATGACGTCCAGGATGCTTAGCAGACTGTGGACGCTGTCTCCAGGGTAAACCTCTTTCACCACTCCGTCTTTACCGTCCTACAAGAGAATACAACAATTTTAAAATGACACAACACACAACACTAGTAGAGAGCCAAAACACAACATCACCCACCACAACATAACATAACACACAACACAAACAAATACAGCAAAACCAGTCACAGACTGCAGAACTAAACACAATACGCTCAACAGCACTCACAAACAACAAAGCACGACACTACACATACCAAGGGTAGACGAGAAAACTAATCCTCCAACACAGCATGCTCAGCAGATCGACTACACATTCCTCGATTATGGCCGCCATGCGCTAATGAAACTGCTGTTAACCCGATGAGGCTTTAATTCACCTCTGACTCACTCTAGTTTCCCCACCAGATCATCATCATTTACCCATTATGCAGATTTTTACAATAATCTGATTATCTGCAGACAGACGTTAAGTGGTGGTAATCCCTGACACTATAATCGGATGGCAAGCAGGGAAAAAACCATGGAATCGCAAACGGTCAAACGTTTATCCCCGCCTCTCAAATAAATGCCTTGGAGAATAAACACACATAATAAAGCTCCTGATACATACATATGCACAGCCTCACTGCCTCAAACACACACACACACACACACACACACACACACTATGACACACCTCCTCTCACACACACACACACAACACACACATGCACACACTCAACTACAAACACACACACAGAGATGCAACTCCTCTTACAAATATCTACTCTCACATACACACATCCAAGCACAAACATATACGTTCACAGAAACAATCTAAGAACATAAACACACACACACACACACACACACACCTGGCCGGTGAGACACAGCTCCAGCTTGCCGTCCTGCACCACGTAGATGCTGCTGTCGGGCTGCCCCGGGCGGAACACGTATTCCCCCTGCTGAAACTGCAGGAACACCATGTGCTTACACAGCTCCAGGAACAGAGGCTTCTCAAAGTGACCCAACACCCTGCAGAGAGAGCACAGAGATTCAGGGAGAGCACAGAGATTCAAAGAGAGAGAGAGAGAGAGAGAGCACAGAGATTCAGAGAGAGAGAGAGAGAGAGAAACACAGAAACACAGGAGAGCACAGAGATACAGGGAGAGCACAGAGACAGCAAAGAGATTTGAAGAGAGCACAGAAAAATAGCCAGAACACAGATACAGGGAGAGCACAGAGATGCAGAGAGACCACAGAGATACAGGGAGAGGACAGATTCAGAGATAGAGGGCACAAAAAAGAGAGCGCACACAGATACAGAGAGAGTGCAGAGATCCAGAGAGAGAGCACAGAAACATAGAGAGATCACAGAGATTCAGAGAGATTCCAGAAACATAGAGAGAGCACAGAGATTCAGAGAGATTTCAGAAACATAGAGAGAGCACAGAGATTCAGAGAGAGCACAGTGATTTGGAGAGAGCATGGAAACATAGAGAAAGCACAGAGATACAGGGAGAGCACAGAAATATGGGAAAGAGCACAGAGATTGAGAGAGAGCACACAGACACCGAGAGAGCACAGGGACAAAGGGAGAGCACAGGGATCAGTGAGCATAGCGATTCAGGATGATTGAGCAGATATTCCACATCACAAGGTGCCCACAACATAAAAGGCCCCACAAACAGTACTAAAGATCTTGCCTACATCAACACAGATCCCGCCCACCACAGCCCCATAAAGACCCCAACCACCCACAGCATATCATAGCCCCCCACAGCAAACAGACCCATCACAAACCCCACACACAACACCACAGACCACCCCTCTGCACATCATGACCCCACCCACAGCACAACAGACCCACCCACTGCGCATCATAACTCCACACACAACACCGCAGACCACCCCTCTGCACATCATGACCCCACCCACAGCACCACAGACCCATCCACCCACACATCATAACCCCACCCACAGAACCACAGACCACTGTGCATCATAACCCCACCCACAGCACCACAGACCCACCCACTGCACATCATAACCCCACCCACAACACCGCAGACCCACCCACTGACAGACTGAAACATGCACAGACACACATACCGGACGTTCTTGAGCATGTAGAGCACTTCGGATGGGAGGTGGGAATTGGCCACGTCGAACTCGGTGAGGTCGGCCTCCAACACGGAGGGAGGCGGCTCCTTCATCTGCAGCGTGGGCACCTCCTTCTTAAAGCGCAGGAATCTGCGAGAGGGGGAGAAATACATGGGCACAGAGAGAAAGGGCAGGAGAAATACAGGGAAAGAAAGAAATGTGTGTTTGCCATTACTCTGATATAGCCTGGCGGTTGCTGCTGTTGTTGTTGTTAACACAGAGCAAGTATTCTGTTAAATAATTTAAATTCATGTTCCCATGCATTTCCATACGCCCACGACAAGCCTTTGATAACAGACACAAATGCATTCATCCCAGAGCAGTGATTTAAGTTTGAGAGAGAGAGAGAGAGAGAGAGAGAGAGAGAGAGGGGACATAGGGGGTGCCCCCTAATGCTCACTTTTTGGCGATGATGAGCATCTTCTGCTTCTTCTTCAGGCGAGGACGAGAGGAAGAGGCGTTCCCCACCAGTGAGGACGTGGACTGGGACACCTGGAAAAGGGTGGCGGGGGTGGTGTTGGAGGTGATTAGGGCCAATGTGGCAACCCCAACCCAACATGGCAGCCCACCAAAGCCCAGCTCAGCACTCACCTTCCTCATGATCTTACGCCCGTAGAACATGACCTTGTCCCGTTTGCGGAAGCGATATTTGGGGGTTTCCTGTGCCTCCAGGTCTGTGGACCCCAACCGTGGGAGAGGGGGAGAGAGGTCAACAGTTAGAGACCTTAGGTTTACGAAGCCACTGATCCCAGAACAGCGCCAAAGAGAGAGGCAAGCTGAACAGTCGGTGTGGAGTAATGAACATATAGATCTCAGTGATACAAGCAACACTGATCTCAGAACAGTGAAGAGGTCGATTAAAGCATGGCGCCGTCAGAACAGGCAGCTTGATTGGATGAGCAAGAAGATCTCTGAACTGTCAGGTAGCAGGATTAGCGGAAAGTGTTTCAAGGAAAATAAATTAAACCATGCACAATTAAACAGGGGCAGGTAATTACAAATAATCAAGAGCCTAGAGCTGTTAGGGTAAGCCTGTGGGTAATCTTAAACAGAATAACAGCCGATAAGTTTACGCCATCAACTCCGGGCAACTTCTGGGCCCTTGAGTGTGATCCTTGACCCAACATTTCCTCAATTTTACCCAAGGCATTGGCCCCTGCTTTGTGTAATCAGCTGTTAAGTCGCTAGGGATAAAAGTATCAGCTGAAAAACTGTAATTTTATTTCACAATTACATGGCACCCCTGGCATTATTAAGCTTTACAGATTCACGGATGCCATTACTATGGAGGACCAAAAATAAATATAGTATAAAGTATAATAAAGTATAAATAAATAAATATAGGAATAAATAAATAAATACATAAATGAATGAATAATTTTTGGGATTAACAAATAAATACATAAATGCAAAAATAAATGTTAAAATAACTAAATAAATTTATATATACATGAATAAATGATGAAATAAATATGGAAATAAATAAATGCTGAAATGAGTAAATGAAAATTTATGTTTAAACATGACAAATGAATACATACTTTAAATGTATTTCTACATTTCTGCATTTTTACATTTATTTATTTATTTATGCATTTCTGTGTCTGTATGCCAATTAGGTGGGAGGTCCTAGCTTCAGTCAGAATCTGGATTGGATAGAGGAGTGTGATCGACTCAGGTCTACTACTTCTTCCTTGCGCGCTAACGTGCGGACTCGTGAACACGAAAGTTGATGCTACCAAACCAGTGAGCTAACTGTTAGCTGAAACTTGTGCAATTGACACGGGTTACTAGCAGCTAAATGCAGGAATTGCACCGACCTGTGATTGGAAGATAAATATAGCATTTCAGCCACAGTTAAGAATCGCACTGCGGTGGCCTACAGGGGCAAACGCGATGCAACGGCCAAAAACATCTCCTTGGAGAAATGCGCTGCAAAAACAGAAACTATGCAAAGCCAAAAACACGCAAACCACAGAAGCAAATGCAAGAGAGAAAAGCGCAGCATTTAGATATCAACACAACGGAAGTGCTCCTAGTCGCTATGGGCAGTGCCAACTAAAACAGCTTTTACTTCTGTCGCTAGACTAGCCAGCTAATTTGGCTAGCTAGCCTAGCTAACGTTAGTTGGCTTGCTTAGCTAGCAAGTTTCCTAGCCTAGCTAGCCAACAGTTTGGTGCACGGAAGTCAATAGAAAATAAACAAGTGTTTGCCACTAACATGGCAATATCCCCCGCCGTCCGTACGATATGTGTTCGTACGGACGGACGTGACGGACGGACGGACGGAGCCCAATGCTATATCCCCCGCTTCGCGCTAAACGCGCGGCGGGGGATAATGAATAAAAATTTCACGATCTCACTTAGCTACAGTTGAACCGCGAGCATTTATGTTATACCACATATAACTGCTCGCTAGCTAGCTCGCTAACGTTAGTTCGCTAGCCTAGCTAGCTGACAGTTACATTGAGTATATCGTAAATGCTCGCAGTTCCACTCTAGCTATGTTTATCTTCCAAGCACAGGTCGGTGCAATGCCTGCATTTACCTGCTAGTTTTTCGAGCTGGTCAGCTACATCCCGCATCAGCTCTGCCAACGGCCTCCCAGTCAAAGCCATTATACCTGGGCTAGTTCGTAAACACTGTGTGACTTAAACACTCCATCAACTTTACAGGGAAGATTCACAAAGGATTGTTTGCTTCTGTCTGGCTCTCCTAATTGACCAATCTAGCTTCAGACTGAGGGTAGGATCTCCCACTTAATTATTATACGGACACAGAAATACATAAATAAATACAAGTAAATGTAAAAATATAAAAATGTAGAAATAAATTTAAAGTATTAATTAATTTATGTCATGTTTAAATATAATTTTTATTCATTAATTTCTGCAATTATTTATTCATTTATGTATTTATTTATGTATTTATTAATACTCAAGTCATTTTTGGTCCTCCATAATTAGGACAGAGATTTGTACAGATGTCAAGCAGCCTTTTTTTTTTTTTTTGGGGGGGGGGTGGTACTGACTCCGTAGTTTGATCCTCCGCAGGACGAAGAAGATGAGGATGGCGATGAGGACGATGGCGATTCCAGCGCCGATTACGATCCCCAACATCTACGGGGGGGGTCAAGATAAAGGGGAAATAAACAGGGAGACGAGCAGATGGGGGACCAAAAGAGAGAATGAGTAAACGGATAATGACAGGTAAATAAAAGGGAGGTAGGCAAGGAAAAATAAAGCAGATAAAACATAGATGGAAGGAGGGGTAAAACACAACATAAGAGTGAATCAGGGTAGAATGATAGAGAGAGGGAGGTAGAGAGGAAGAGGGGGATAAAGGACAGTGAGGGATGAGAGACATTAAGAAGGCATTGCCATTTAACCCAATCAGCCTTATTCATAGCACAGGGTACAAATAATGTAATCAATTGGCTAGAAACAAGTCTGGGAACAAAAGCTGTAATGTCCTATCCCATCAGCCACTGGGGCAGCACAAGCCCAATCCACCAATCACAGCACAGACTCACCATGCTGGTCTGGAGCTCGTCCTCCACTATAGACCTGATATTTACTGGACCTTCCTGCAGAGAGAAACAAACCAATCAGATAGATTCAAATACAAGACACAAACAAAAAAGCAAAAAATCTGCAGTCACCAGGTAAAAACAAGTAACCCAATTTTTAGCAGGCGTTTAGGCATTTGAAAACGTATTTGCGGTGACATCCAAGTGCTTTCCGAGTGACTCAGTTTTACATTTAAATTTCATCACTTTTCAGGCCTCAGCTTGATTTTCAATCCATATGGACTGAACAGTGCAGGAATTAAGCTAATTAAAATCGTATCTTTGTCCAAATACATCATTCTTCATGCGTATTTGGAATTAAGCATCCAGAGAGAAATGTTAATAAGACACGTAGATGAGAAAACACACTCAGAGCTACCTGGATTTGCATAAATACAATGAGACCAATAAGTATTTGAACATCGACGCAATTTCAGATAAGCTGTCAGGATGTGTCACTGTCATCCCCACCCGATTTGATTGGATGGAGTTCACGACCATATGCCTCAAATCTACGGGTATGAAAAATTGCAGGCCTTTAACCCCTTAAGTCCCACGTCCAATCTAATGTTATTCCACCCTAACGTGGGCGTGGGTGTCACAGGGCAATGCAGACACTCACAGGGTTATATTTTACGTCACAAACACTGATGGGCCTCACTGTACATTCACTCACACAGCACAGCCGCAGCACTAGATGGTCGGACTACAGTTCTGTGTGCATATTTTCATGTTCTCACACACAGTTAGTCTGAGATACAAAGCAAAGACAGACCATTAGAGGCAGATGCAGATCATAATTTCATGTTCTGCTTTAAAATGAAGGACATAATCGCTGCAGGGGGATAACTGATGCCAAAAGATCTGAATCTGTACCACCAGACTGTGTGTTTGTGTGTGTGTGTGTGTGTGTGTGTATGTGTGTGTTATATTTGTGAGAACCGACTCTTAAGAAACTGCATGCAGTGACGAGATTTAGGGTCGTGAGGGCGAAAAAGAGTTACGAAGGATTACAGCTGATCGGTTAAATTTAGGGTAACCGTTAAGGTTAGATTAAGATTTGAGTTTGGGTGAGGTTTAGGTTAGGACTCAAGAACGCCGGTGCAAAATTAATGTAAGTCAATATAATGTCCTCACAAGCGTGGCTATGCAAACATGGTTGTGTGTGAGTGTGTCTGTATTTGTGTAGGAGAGCACGCTTTCGCGTGTGCATACGTGTGTGTGCGTGTGTGTGTGCGTGTGAATGTGCAGAACACAATTCCGTCTCTCCCTCTCTCACGCTCCGGAAAATGGGAACAGGAACACATTCCCACAGCATTCCTGCTGCTGCAGTCGACACGACCTCTGAGGTCTAACAAGAGGGATGGATTTACCCCCTCCCCCTCCCCCCCCCCCCTCCCACTGGGAAATGCCCTCTGGGAGACGTAATAAACACAGTAAACACTGTTCTCACCACCACTGACAGTTATAACAACCGTTACAAAGACCTCCTCCTGCCTGTAAAGTCTGGTCATGCAGTTTAGAGAGGCCGACATTTACACTGCAGCAAGTTGGTCAGTAGTGATAGAAGTTTACGAGAGAGCAATGCACAGCCAATCGGCTGGAGGACAAACGTCTGCTCTGTGGCCAATCAAAGCAGAGGGGAAAAGGCCAACGCGCCATAAAGGTAAACAGAGGTGCTTGAACACAGACACTGACGTGACTTGCCTTACGTATGCTCAGTTAGTTGACTCTTTTTTAGCCACACAGCCTTGTCCCTTTTTAATAATGATATATTCTTTTTGTTTTCTCAAAATTCAAGTCTCATTCACCAGTACTACAACCTTGCTCCGAGTTGAGGTCTAATATTCAAGTTTGACCCATTAAAGCCTAAGCCAGACTAGAGAATAGCTAACTTCCAGGTCAGTGCAGACATGCTGTAGTAAAGGTTAAACAGACGCGGACAGACAGAGGGACTGCGGGTCAGTTGACACGGCAATACGAGAAAACCACGTGCACCAGACATCGCCTCCGCCTCCCCTCCCCGCCTCCTCAGCCCCCCCCCAACTCAGCTGCCATGCTAGTGTCAGATGTGGCTAGCGTAACAACGGCACAAAGGTACCATGTTATACAGCGCCGCAGAATTCCACAGTCCCAAGGGTATCACAGCTCGTCAGTCGCGTCGCTGGGGAGAGGTGCTATCAATTCCTTTGCTCACAGTTGCAAGGCCCTCGGAGCGATCGGGTGTCCGTCCGCTGTCCGTTTGGAGATGTGGCCTGACAGATGGGGCCGGGTCACTGAGCATGGGGGCGGGCTTTCTGAAGGGGGAGGGGTTTAACTCACCTCTGTGGGGTCAGACTCCTGCTCCGATGTGCTCTGTCCCATTCTAGCCCCGCCTCTTCACAGGGCTGGTCCATCAACAGCCACTGAAGAAGAAGAAGAATGAAAATAATAATAATTATAATAATAACAGTAATGACCCCTAATGCTATCACGATTCGCGGCATGATTGAAATTGTGGTCTTAATCATGGAGTAATCAAGGTGATCCTATCAGATCTTGAGGTAAGTCGTGGCAATCGTGTTGATCGTAGAAAAGTTTTGGACAGTTCAAAAATTTCCTATGATCAACACGATTAATTGTCAATCATGATCATCGCATCACCTCGTATCCAAACCTGAAATTTCAGAGAAGTTCCACAATCAGCTACGAATGGCCAATCGTGGAGTTCGTAACGGAGCGCACAACAGCGGGAACTAAGCATTAAGTAATAGGGAGACAAAATTAAACTTGGTAAAAGGCAGTCCAAAGAAAAAATCAAAACTATTGCAAATGAGGTAAATTAACAGATTCAAAATTAACAATTAACAGAAACTCCTATTCAATGAGACTGGTTTTGGGGCACAAACCAGAAGATGACAGAAAAACGCACACCATATTTCAAACAGCCACATCCCTTTCTTCCACAGCTATAACTTTAACAAACCATAAAACTGTGGGCCTTGAAGCCACATGTCTGACACAAACACAGCGATTAGTTTTCACTCCTAAATTTAGCACTTTTCACCTTACTGCAGCAGTCAAGTTTTCCACATTAATGGGACTGATATAACATAACATAACATAACATAACATGAATGGCGAGAACAGGCCGTTCAGCCCAACTAGGCTCGCCAGTTTCTTTGTACCATCGTGAATATATCACTTCAGATACTCAATGACTGAATGGTATCTAGCTTTAAGTCAAGTCTGCTCTTGAAAACTCCCAAGGTCTCTGCCTCAACAATATGGTCAGGCAAGCTGTTCCACACCAAAATTACTCTTTGGGTGAAGAAATATTTCCAAATATCAGTGCTAAATTTACCTTTAGTCAGCTTCCATTTGTGACCCCGAGTTCTGCTAACAACACTTGGTCGAAGGAATCCTACATAATTCACTTTGTTAATCCCTTTAACATATTTAAAGACCTCAATCAAATCACCCTTAGTCTCCTTTTCCTAAGACTAAAGAGATTAAGGATCTTCAGCCTTTTCTCATAGCTTTCATCTTTAATACCGGAATTAGCTTTGTGGCTCTTCTCTGAACTTTCTCTAAAGCCTCTATGTCTTTCTTAAAGTATGGTCCCCAGAACTGTACACAATACTCTAGATGTGGTCTGACGAATGTGTTGTACAAAGAAGCATCACCTCCTTGGATTTGAACTCAATACTTTTGGCAATGTATCCCAGCATCCGATTGGCTTTTTTAACAGCTACGGCACAATGGCTAGAGCCTGTGAGGGTTTGGTCAACAATCACTCCCAGATCTTTCTCTTGTGGAGCACATTCCAGTTTAAAACCTCCCATGAAGTAATCCCGTCTAATGTTTTTATTACCTACATGTACTACTTTACATTTCGCTACATTAAATTTCATTTGCCACATTTCTGCCCAATTCTCAATTCTATCCAAATCATCCTGAATCACTTTAGTGGACTCTAAACTATTTGCCAAGCCCCCCAATTTAGTATCATCTGCAAATTTCACTAATCTGCTCTCAATATTCCTATCAAGGTCATTAATGCAGATGAGGAACAGCAGGGGTCCCAACACCGATCCCTGGGGGACGCCACTCCCCACCCTACCTAGCTCAGATGATATACCACTGACCACCACTCTTTGTGTTCTGTCCTGCAACCAGTTATGAATCCACTTCAGAATACCACCTGTAACTCCAATGGAGCTCATTTTAAAAATTAGTCTCTTATGCGGTATTGTGTCAAATGCTTTCTGAAAATCCAAATATATGATGTCATAAGCCCTGCTCTGGTCATAAGTCTTGGTGGCCTCTTCAAAAAATTCCAGAAGGTTTGTCAGGCATGACCTTCCTTTACTTAAAACCATGTTGGCTATCCCTCAAGATATTGTTACGTTCAAGAAATAAGTCCAGCTCATCTTTTATGACAGATTCCAATATTTTGCACGCAATGCAAGTTAAACTGACTGGCCTGTAATTACCTGGCTCAGTACGGTCCCCTTTTTTATATATTGGTATCATATTGCCCTGTTTCCAATCATTTGGTATTTCTCCAGTTTCTAAAGACCGTCTAAAGATGGCAGATAGCGGCTTAAAGATGATCTCACTAACTTCCCTGAGCACTCTAGGAAATAAGCCATCAGGACCCGCCGCCTTTATCTGCCTTTAGTTGATGCAACTTGTCTATCTGACGTTATCCCTAACCTCAATTTCCGCTAAATAATCTTGAGCATTGGACAAGCCCTCTGGCGAATAAAGACCCGCTCTAAGGTAAAATTCTCAACAAAGTAACCATTTAAGGTGTCCGCAATATCCTTATTATCATATAACAGCGATCCATTTTTATTCTTTATGCACTTAACCTGCTCTTTGACTTTCCTTTTTCTGCTACAGTACTGAAAGAAAGCGCTTAGGGTTAGTTTTTGCCCCCTCTGCAATTTGTCTTTCATACAGTCTTCTAGCATTCCTCAGCTCTTTTTTGACCACAGCCCGCATTTTACAGAATTCGGCCTTAGTAATCTCATTGTTATCCTCTATGTACATCTTATAAAGATTCCTCTTTTCCCTCAAACTCCTACTGAATAGCTGCTGTCATCCACTGAGGATTCTGCTTTTTCAGCTTACTTTTGGACACCTTTGGAATGAATTTACATTGTGAATCAAGTAAAACCCCTTAAATCTTTCCCACATCTCATTTACAGACTCACAGTCCAGGAGTGTCTCCCATTTTGTTTCACTTAGATATGACCGCATCCTGTCAAAGTTTGCTCGCCTAAAATTAAAAATTTTTGTTTTTGGAGACACCTTTTTTAACTTCCCATGAAACCTCAAAATTAATAGTAGAGTGATCACTTGTCCCAAGTGGCTCCAGTACCTCAACATTGCTAATTCTATCTGGGTCATTACAGAGCAGCAAATCTAAAATTGCCTTCTCTCTTGTAGGTTTATTAACATACTGCACCAAAAATTATCATTTATGACATCTAGAAATTCTTCCTCCCCCTACCCTGTCCTTTCACCATTTCCCAATCAATACCAGGATAATTTAAGTCTCCCATAATAATAGTCCCTCCTCCTCTACAAGCTTGCGTAATCCTCTTAAAGGAGCATTTCATTGACTGTACTGTCCAAAGCTGGTGGTCGATAGCATACACCTATGTTTAAACCAGTCTCGTGTTTGCCAGTGAGCCTGACCCAGATATCTTCACAAGGCACGGAATATTCAATTTCAGGAATTTCCTGCACATTTATGTTTTTCGTTCACATAGAGTGCTACACCCCTCCTCGCCTATTACATCTATCCTTCCTAAAGAGCTTATAACCTTCTACATTATATTCATCTCCATCCTCTTCACTAAGCCATGTCTCTGTAATCCCAACTATGTCATAGCCTTCACTAATCATAACGGCCTCAAGTTCTTGAAATTTATTTTTAATGCTTCTTGCATTTAGATAAAAACATTTCAGGTTATCATGAACGCTCTTCCCCTTCGATTTCCCATCGCCTGCTGCTCAAAGCCCTCACCATGCTTTTTTTTTTAAAAATATATCATCAATAGTGCATGTAACGCTGTCAGCCTCCATCAGGGCAGTCTGCATTTCCCTCTGTGTAACACTCTCTAACCTCCCTGCCCCCAAGTCCCTAGTTTAAATAACTCTCTGCTACCCTCAACATACACTGACCCAGTGCAAAGGTACCCCTCCGGTTCAGGTGTAGCCCATCCGGCTTGAACAGGTCACCCCTGTCCCAGAAGTAGTTCCAGTGCCCCATAAACCTATACCCCTCTTTCCTACACCAGGTTCAGTAGCCACGTGTTAAACCTCCAGATAAAATTCTGCTTCCCTCTGCTTGCACGTGGTACGGTAGAATCCCGGAGAACACTACCGTGGAGGATCTGCTCCTAAGCTTTTCAGCTAATTCAACAAATTTGCTTTTGCAGAACCTCAAACCTACCCTTACCTATGTCATTAGTCCCAACATGGACCATGACAACTGGATCCCCTCCCGCTCTGGCCAGGAGCTTGTCCGCAGCTCCCAGGAGGTCTCCTACCTGGGCACCAGGCAGGCAACACACCGTCTGAGACTCCTTGTCGCAACAGACTAAACTGTCTATTCCTCTAAGTATTGAGTCCCCCACTATCAATAACTCTCTTTTCTGAGGGGTAGAGGCCAACAGGGTGCCCTGCTGCTCATCAGTCCCCTCACTCTCAGGGTCAGGGGCCAATTCGAGTTCCTGCAAGGGCCGGAATCGGTTGGACACCTCAACCACTATGCGATAAGGCCTCACTACACACTCACAATGGTCTGCATAGCTGCCTGGGTTGTACATGTGAGTCGCTAATTCATTTGAGAGAGGCCCAGGGGGCTAAAAACTCACCTGGGACCTTCCTCCCACTACGCATCACCAAGACAACCTGTGTAAGGACCCCCCTCTGCCACCCCCACCCAAGGTCTACCTCTGAAACTTAAACCCTTTGCCGCAGTAAAAGAACAGTAAAAGCATGGACTCGCACAAATTAAAGGGATACACGCAGGAACACAGCGAGAATCAGGGTTAAAAAAAAAAAAAAAATCACAACTGAGGCGCAGTGACATAACCATACGCCACGCAAAAGCAGCAAGATCCTGCCCAGACCTGGTAATTCTCCACACAAATCTCTGCCGTTATTCTGAGTCAAGGGCAGATAGTAATGCATGCCTTCAGGTGCTGACCGACAGAGAAATCTCAAATTTCCACACACACCTAGGATGTCCAGTATTGTACCTGGGTGTTTCTCTCCTCTGCCAATGGGACCTTACTTTGAACTGACGTAACACTCGATACATGTCCATACATGAGCGTGCCCGCGTAAACACAAAGAACAATCAGTGCACAGCAAATCAGACTCTTAGTACCCTCACTTATTTTCATACAGACACAACCAATGCACACCCCTCACCTACACTTAAAAGCCTCGAGAAAACTCCTCCAATAATCTTCCCCCATTAGTCCACTGCATAACAAGCACCAATCACGGCTGTCAGAACACAAGCCAATATGAAGCGGAGAGTGTGCAGACAGGTAAATCCTTACCCTGGGGTTAAACATCGCCTTAGGGCTTTAAAGGGGCACTGTGAGCCTTGACTTTTTAAATCAGCCAGTTTCTCCCCATGTCATTGTTATCCAGAACAATCAGGCCAGTATCCCAGGCAGGCACAGCCTGGGAAGGGCACACCCACTTTCCCAGCACAGCAAATTTTGGGTCTAGGGAGTCAAAAGGTTATTCTCAGTGAGTGTTCACTGAATATGCTCAGAAGAGTGGAACAGCACAACTGCTCATACTTGCGTGCATATTTATCCTCCAGTCATTTTCTGCATGTCATAGAAGACCCATTTCCCCCGGGGCAAGGCATTATAATGATAAATTCAAGAGAAAAAGAACAGATGCAGACAAACACAAACAAGTAAAAAAGGAAGGAAAACGTTCCTGTTTATCATTTTCTTATTACATTTAAAGACCACTTAAATGTAATTCAATGAGGAGACAGGTCAAAACTACTATGGTTCCCATTATGGAAAGCCATTCATCTCAACTTCCGAGGTTATTGAACTCTAATTCTCGAACACGACATTCTTGAAACGCTTTATCCTTTCTAAAGCAGAGAAACGATGTAGTGCGCAGGTGTGATTATAAATGTCTTCATTTGAGGTGACTGCTCCGTTGAAAAACGGTAAATTAGCATGGCAATCGTTTTTCCATTCGGAAAGTGTCGGAAACTACCAAAATGACCCACAGCATCACACGTCTCTCAGCAGAACAATTCATGAGCGTAGCTTCTACATTGCTGGGGCACCTGCCCTTTGTTCTTCAGCTGGTCAGACTGAAGCTAACTAATGTAACAATGAACTGTAAATTAAGCATCGAATGTGCTTGTTTTTTTTTTCTTTCTTAATTTAACATGAACAACAAAGGCATGTCCCATTTCGCCAACAACGACAAGCGCGCAACATGTCCGGAGATGACTGAAAGACATCAGACCTCACAACAAATAAAGATCATAACAATTTGACGCCAGATTTCCAGTTAAATCAGAAGTACAATATACAACAAGCTGGCCGCGATGCCCACAGTCTAATATGTACCCTGTGACCTTAAAGGAAGTCTATTCTGTTAAACGTGAAAGTGGATATTTTGTAATAGATGGCAAGGCAATGGATCCATAGAATTTGACCATCAGGTTAAAAAGAATGCCGCAAAACACCACAGTGTACAATTTTGAGCTTGTAAATCAAGTCTGAAAAAAAAAATAGGTCAAGTACCAATATTTGACCTGCTAATTGCAAGGTCAAATAATAGGTCTAAGTCACTGATATTAAATAGGAAACTGGTTCATAATCTAATCTTCTTATATGCACAACATGGGGTCTGTAATCCATTTTCTTCTTGAGTTATCGTGTTAACACCACTTTTCGGACGGACGGACGGACACACACACAGTCACGGACGGACGGGGTTCATTCCTATGTCTCCCTCTCCCCAAAGGCGACAGGAGACAAAAACACGCAGAAGAGCGGCATGCTAGTTTAATAAAAAAAAGAATAACACAGTCCACCACACAGTCCCGAGACTTTGTTTAAATAAGCATTGCTAAAACATTTTTCCATAGTGAAAATATTGTTTAATAGGTAGGGTATTCATTTTATTTTTATCAAATGCTCCTTGTTGTCTCCGTATCAAAATACATGGTTTCTGGGGTTATGACCAGAGACGGTATGCCATGGCTGTCCCCGAAAAAAAAAAAAAAAAAAACAAAACAAAAGTGGATCTTGTTCTTCTGAGGATGACTTATCTGCTACTATATGACACCAACAATAAAATGCAGCGAGCCAAAACTGAGAGCAGCCTTAGTCAACGCTCTCAGCAATTGAGAAATATTCAGTTGCTGAACGCAATGATGTCGAAGTCCACTTCGGATGTGCGGATGCATTAATCAGTCTCGTAAATGCTAGCAGGCAACTTATTGCTAGCAACATACTACACCCATTAAACGTCACCTATTGGAGCTCATCCAAATGCTCTTTTAAGCTGACAAGCCCTAAAGCTGGCTTTTCTAACAAATACACTCGACATCATGCAACATTACACTCAGCCTGCCGGGTTATATTCCGAGCAATGATGACCGAAGTCAGATTGCTAACGTTAGCTCTCTATGCTATATTTGCAATCCAGCCAACATTTCAGGTTTTCTTCCCCCATCCAGTTGTTATGTAGACTTCTGCTAGAAAATTCTAATGTTTCAACGATACAGTACGCATCTGCCTCTGCTCTCTGACTTGTGCCAGCGGGTAAGTGAATGTGATGATGCTGCGTTTTGACCCCATCACTACTAACAATCAAAACCGGGAGAAATTTGCATGCTGGCCGCCTATTGCGTGCACCTCGACCTGACTCTCGCTCTAAACCAAAGCTTACCAAACGCAGTAAAATTTTAGACACATAAATGGGTTCACAGTATGAGATACAATTATTGATGGAATCAAACGACTGACATCTCTATACATCCACCCCCAATTTTTGACATAACGGCAGAATTCTAGAGGCTGGACAGGCTGTCTTACCTGCCCCAGAGCGGCTGTCGTCAATCTCTCTTGTCAAACGCCGACTCCGCTCCGGAAACACCCACTAGAATCAACTCCACCCATTTGCACTGGAAATTGAGCTTTAACCAATCGTAACAAGAAATTTGTGCGATCGTCCCCAGTCGCGATCAAGAAGAGCAGCCGTCACTCACAACCCACCCACTTACAACTTTGCATAGATGAACCAATCAAATGGCAAATGTATGAACAGAACGATCGAAATGGGTCATTGATTGGTGAGTCACTTGAGAGTGACAGAACAATAAGCCTATGCGATCAAATAATGGTTAAAACACTACTGCTTGTTCCACTACGCAGGTGCATTGCACTGGTTTGCACTGACTGCTATCGACAACCAGTCCCTAAACTGAAGTTGTTCAGTGCAAGGTAAGCCTGAGCTAATATGAATGATTCAAACGGGGTAAACGAACAGTTTCTTTCATTTCATCCAGAATGAGGGTGTCCCTTTCACATCTACATACTGCTTATACTTGGTGAGAAGACAACTGTTCCTGTGAACAACAATTCTTTTCATCATGAGTCAGCTCAAACAGGCTGCCATACCAAGTCCAAAACAAATTGTTAAATCTTCTCAACAGTAAGCACAGAACTATACCATGTTTGCTGTAGAGGGGTCTCATCAATACTTGAGCAAGGTTGTGTTGCATGTGTGTGTGTGTGTGTGTGTTTGTGTGTGTGCACACGTGTATGTTCATATGACCTCAGAGGTTTCCAGAACCACTTTTCTCAACAAACGTCCTCTTATGACTCTTAAATTGGTCAGGAGTGTTCCACCATACGCTGAGGAATCTGGGATCAGAATGCTTCCCATTTGTATTCCTCCAGAAATGTTGCTACGTTAAATTAACAGCACACCAGGAAAATGACATTAAATTGCATTATTATACAGGCTGAGAATGGGGATGGATGCCGGGCATTGATCCAATGGCTGCTGTGCTTGTTATTCTGCCATAGAATTACTGTAAAACATGCTTGTCTGTTCTGGAGAACACTGAAAGCTCTTAGAGGACAACTTAATAGCTCATGGAATTCATAGGGAGGAATCCTGACCGGACACACTACTCAATGAATAGGAAAACATTCAGAGTTGAATGCTGGGGCCTGTAGAGTCCAGCATTACAAGGAAATCTTTGGCATTTTTTTATTGGTCAGTGGCATGACCAGATATTCTTTTCAATTTTTGGATATTACAGTATACTCCATGCTCAAATGCTTTTTAGGCCTATATACTGCATTATTAGCAGAAATTGAATTGTACCAGAGTCACAGGACCATAGCATGAAACCAGCATATTTATCCTGGACACAGACCTTTACTTGTTATTTTCTTGTTGGTATGGTCATATGTTTTGGAGCAGCATACTGTGCATGGTTTTCTTTATGACATAAAAAACAAACAAAATGTTGTGGTACTGGTTTAATTTCAATATTTGGGTGCTTTCTACTTTATCTGACCTTTTCCTCATGGAATTGTTGACATCGAGTGTTGTTATTGTTACTATTGACTTTATATTTAATTTCAGCAATATACCAGGAAAGCAGCAACTGGAAAACTGAAGCTTTATAATTCATGCTGTACATACGATGCATCTTGTTTGATCAGCAAACCACTTGGTTTGACAGTTTCATTGGAAGCAGATATTTATCAGGCAGTTTATGCCGAAAAATTATCACATGCCCTTACAGTCTTAAGGTTTTATTTATTTCTAGATTTCTTCATTGAAGATGACATCATGAGTAGAGCTTATGAGAGCTGGCACAATATTTGCAAGCACATATATTGCCACTGATCCTGCTCTGACCAAATAGCTAAGGCTATGCAGGTCTGGACTTGGTTGGTACTTTGATGAGAGACCAATCAGAAAAGCTAAATTGCTGGTAGAGGCAGTGCTGGTGGGCTGGTCTTTCCCCTGGTCTAATTGACTCCAGTGCAGAACCGAACACTTCCTTGATGAATTGTTTCCTGCATACAGCTGTCACATTAGCGGAAAGAGTGTTATGCTATTAAGTAAAATATAACTAAAAAAATAATCTTTAAAATTTGCAGTAACTTTGCTCATGACTGAAGAGCACTATTATTGCATAGTGTACTACAACGTTGTAAATATAGGGAAAGGATATTCCTTACCAGTCAGAGTGTAGCAGCTAAATATTGTTCCAAGTAGATTTTTTATCACTAAATTTTCATGTATGGGAAATGGTCAATGTGGTATGCGTGCATGTTGTGCTAATATATTTTACCTCTTCGTGTCCTAAAGAACTGCTCAGAAAAGGATTTCACTCAGAGATCAGGATTTTTACCTCAGTTCTCAAATGGATAAAGCACATTCACAAGCATTTGACGCCATCTCCTGGAATGAAAAATATATACATCTCCCAATTTCCACCTCCCTCTGGTGGCAAGACATCAGCAGTACATAAGCAATGCATTGCAGGTTAAAGGAGCTGTGTCACGATTCCTCCGCACGCTCAGAATTTAAATCCCAAGAAAGTGAACCTGCTTGACTGCAAGTCATAATCTGATTGCATTCTTGCCAAACCGTCTTCGTTTTGCACTATTCTTATATATTTTAGTTACTCCGACATTATGCTTTTTATATTAAGGAGCTTTCTATGGAAATTCGAGCATTCAAAGCACTATTTTAAGCTTTAGCCAAGGGTTATGATTTGCCATGGCCAATAATCAAAGATGAAAAATATTTTTTTTTGACTTTGACTTGCAGTTGAGCAGATTTACTGCCTTCAAAGTAGTGAGCATGTACAGTAATCGTGACACGGCTCCTTCAATGTTTTAATTTGAAACCACCAACTTTACCCTCTTCTCTTTTGAAACTTGCCCTATACTTGACCCTCCTCTCTTTTGAAACTTGCCCGGTCCAAAGCATTTTTTGGTTCCATTTTTATGTATTGGGTGGCAGAGTGGGGCGGTGGGTCGTGATGCTTCCTCACAAGACAGTTGTGGGTTTGTGGGATGTGGTTTTCATGCTCTCCCCATGCTGACGGCCCAAAGGCTATGCATACCAGGCAAACCGGAGACAAAACTGCCCATACGAGAGAGAGTGTGACTGAATGGTGCATAATTCCTGTGAATCTCTGCCTCTCACCCCAATCCATGTGGAGACAGGCACTAGCCCCCCATAACTGATCAGGAATAATTCAGTTAGTTAATGGATTAGTATAATTCAATTTAATTACACAGTCTCCAATAAAAGTAGTGGGTCCACCACATCAAAAAGAACAGCTAATAATAGCTTTGACCAAACTTGTCCATATCAGCAAATACAACTGGAAAAGGCTCACATGAATACGCAATACACAGACCCCAGGAAGTCCAAACATAATGTTCGAAAAGCAGGCCAATCATGATCATTACCAGCCAAACTTTTAAGACTGAGCTGCTAACTGGACTGGGATGCTTTGACTTAATAAGAAGTAATTGAGCAATATTGTGATAATTTAATGTACAATTTAATGTCAGAATAAATATGAGCTATTCATAGAATTTCCATATAGGGCCTCTCTTTTTCAGACAAGTTATCAGTACAATATCTAATGTTTTGGTTTTGAGCAGCACAGACAGGAAAAACCACACAATTCAAACGCAGTAGCTCTATTCATTTTACAGAACAAATGATCAGCTTTTCAAACGTAGATTCCAAGGGAAAGTAGCTTCTGTTGCTTTCTGTTCAGCAGTCATTCCACCACTTTAAAAAAATTTAAATGATTGAAGATACAGGAGAAACTCAATCTGTACAGGACTTTTATTGAGTAAATTTTCCAATCAGAGGATGCGTAGACACACACACACACTGCTCCCACAGGGAGTGCAGACAGGAAATCCGGGATAGATGGGAAGGAGGAGGAATCACAGCTCGCTGATGGGCTTGTGAGGCCAGTACGGGTACTTCTCCTTGTCCAGCTTCGTTTCCGGAAACGTCTCGTTGAGGTCCTCAATGGTCATCTGATCGAAGGGGATCATGTTCCTGAATTTTTCCAGCTAAAACAAGGAGGAGGACCAATAGGACCAATAAGTGGAGGAGAGACGATAAATCCTTGAATCCTACTCAAAATCCAATGTCCCTGAAACAGAGTGGACTTCAACAGTGTCTGTCAAAAATTTAATGCAGCTTGGTCCCAATGTTTGAGCGCTACGCCAAGAATACCAATGTTCTGGATTTCAAGAAGATAAACGAGTGCTTAAAAAGACCAGTAGCGCCATATTTATTCCTTTCATACCGTCAATGTTATTTGGACATTCAGTTTTTGGATTTTTTTGGTCCAAGTTATCTTCATACAAAGCCTGTAGATTCAGATCCCCCCCCCCAAATCGCCCTGAATTTAAAGGTAGCATTTAAGTGGCAGCACGTGCACAGTCGCGCATGCATGTGCACATGTTTGCTTGTGCGCATGTGCCTATTAGTGCAAGTGCACCAGCCCTACCTGCCGTTCATACGCCGTTATGCGGGCCTTGGATTCCTCAATGTAGGCGAGAGCACTTTTGTTCTGGAAAGGGCGGGGGAGAGACAACAATTCACATCAACTCAATACTATTGTCAAGTTGAAAGTTTAATAGTACAAACAAATATTTTGGTGGATGGTCTTCCTACAGTGTAAAAACTTTTCCGAAAATTGACAACAGATGCAACATGTTAACGCAAAATCCAGACATTACAAAAAAATTATGATTAAGAAAAAGCCATGTAAATGCAGTGCATAGAATTTCAAAATAGGAAGGAAAGCAACAGAACAAAAAACCTCGCCACTTCACCAAAATAAAAACCTGTAAGGGGTGCAAATGCCAGAAAATGCAACATTTGAACAGCTTAACAGTAAAATGGATCACTGATTCGGCTGAACCTGTTTTTCCCGTCAGGGCCTTACACATCCCCTAATCTCCAACCCTTACAACAGTGGTTCTCAAACTTGTTCCTAGATGAGCACCGTATATGCTGGTTTTCATTGTCATTGCAATCTCAGAATTCATTAGAGCCATTTAGTTTGTTTAAGTTGAGTGTATTTCAGCACAGAGGGGTTATTTGCCATCTAAGCTGCCTTCCGTGGAGAGTTACATTTCCAAGACAGCAAAGAGTGAATATGAAATCAGCCATTTGTTTCAAGAATATATCATGTTCGACCACGTTGATTCAAAGGGTAATCCAATACCTTGAATATTTCATTAAAATTCTAGGATTGTAACTGTGGTTGGAACAAAAACCTGCATGACAGTGGTGCCCCAGGACCGAGTTTGAGAGCCACAGCCTTACAACAACCCCAACCCAACTTACCGCCTCCTGCTCCTGAGCATCGATCTTGCTGGTCTCCGTGTCCACAGGCTCTGGAATACTCAGGGCACTAAACTGCAGCGTAAAGAGGACAGGAAATCATGAGCACATAATTTCTCCGGTAGAACACGGAATAATCTTTTGGGTATTTATTTATTGGCTGGATGTTGTAGGGTTTGAAGAGACAGCTTGTTTCTCCCGTCGAAAATAAGGACTTTCGGCATTATAACCATGGGGCGCGCAGCCAGGACACCGACATTTTGCAACCACATGACCACGATAGACACACTCACCACAGAGGAAGAAAACTAGGATGGATAGCACCTTTCGACCAGACACCGCTTGCTTGGCATTTCCTGGCATTTGCTTGGGATAAGCATAAACAATGCTAATGTCCAATTTACGGCCCAATAAAAATTATTTTGATTTTCCTGCTTTTATTATATAAGTGTAGCAGTAGTTTCTGATCAGGCTACCTTAGATGCAACAAGCAATGACGAGATGCAGAGTCCCTAAACAAGTCAAAATGTTCTCGTTTTCCATTTACGACATATTCCAATTTGTAAAATGTTATCCATTTCCCTAACCCCCGTAAAACAAAGTTGCCTTACAAAGTACAGATCTGTCTATCTAGGATACAAAGGGCCCAAATTCGTTAAGTTACCTCCAGTTAATTAGCCTTCAGTACTTTGGCACAGTAGTTTTTAATAATTTCACCATGCAGACAACAATTATTTACATGTAACAAATCTACACTAGCCAATTTTCTTCCGAATCAGTGTTGAACATGCTTTTCTGATACTAATCTTCTCCGTTCACAAAAAAATTGTCTACACCAAACAATATTCATCAGTATTATGCCACCATAAAGAAAGTTTTAGCCACTGCTGTTCTCCTGGAAGCGGCAGCGAGTCCTTTCTAAATCCACAAATTCCCGAATGCACTTTTAAGACTCCAGCAGACCACAGAGCACCCAGTGAAGCACTGTACAAAACAAAGCCAGCAACAATTTGCTGTGACATGATTTCTGTGTCACACAACTTGTCTGATGAATGTGCTCAAAATGAAATCCATATGAATGACTACAGAAATGTTGTGGAAACTGCTGTGGGATTCTGGCCTCACCTTAGCCTGGAACTCTTCAACCATGGCTACATTAGCCACTGCGCTCTTGTAGAAGTTCCAGTCAATGGCAGCAGGCTTCTCCGGGAGCGAGCGCAACCTAAAGAGACATGCTATAAGTGTGATACTGCAGCACAGTGTTTGTGTATGTGTGTATTCAAATGCATAAACATGTCTACACATGTCCTTTGTCATGAATGGGAAGCAAGCAAATACATTATTTTCGGTGATATCTCTACTCCATGGACTAAAAGGCACAGGTGCAAAGAAGCATTTTAGTTAGCCTTTACAAACTGGATCTTCTCCGTGAAAAAGATTTAAGATGATGTTCCGAGATGTCGACTTTCTAAACCATAATACAACGGTAACATTCGGAGGGGCTATTGGAGCATAAGAGATTTGTGAACTATTCACTCCCATTCTTTGTGGAAGTGTCTCTGCCAGGTAGACATACTTTGCAGCAATGGCATCACTGCGCGTCTTCAGGCCATTGAACATGGCCCTCTGGTTGGGTGGAACCCTCTCGGCAAACGCCATCCAATCGATGGCTTTCAGTGCAGCGCGGCGGCCAGCCATGTTGCCAATTTCCTGGACAAAGAGAAAGAAACAGCTAATGAGTTAAGTTTTTAGGGGTGAGAGTGCATAAAAATAAACAACTAAGGAACACTGAATGAGTTGCGGTTGGAGGACCTTACCAAGTTAAATCAATTGCCTAGGATTTTATATAAGTATGGCATACAGATGTCAACAATTTCATCATATGACAAACAATTTCTGCCATCAATTTTACGTGGGCTGAAAGACAACGTGCAAGGTGGTGCAGCTATAGTTACACAGACTCGTCCCAATCATCAACTTAGAAACATCAACTGAGAGCTGCCGAGTTCATTGGGCAATGGTAATATGCAAGGTAACTTAGGTAACGAGAACAACCTTTCCACTTGCTTCGGGAAATCATCTTATTTAATCACCCAAAATAGCCAACAAGAAAACCTAAAAGTAATCCCAGCCACAACATACAGCCATCAGCATATATTCAAGGGCCACCATATGAATCTGACTAAAAGACACGTTCAACCGAAAAGTAATTGCAGACGTTCTACCAAATTATCACGTTTGTGCCCTACTAACATTCTCTAGCTAGGCTAAGCAGGTTGCATTAGCTTGACACACTGCGAACACAAGGTCAGGATTTAATAGGGCGTAAAATCAGGCAACGTAAATCAGCATACCAATGCAAATATATAATTATAAACCTTAGTCTTCCAGAGCACTCAAGCATGCATATGATTTCAAAACATGCGCGATCAAAATATGAACAAATTAAACATATGAGTAGCCACTCACCTTCCGAAATAACCGACAGGGATGAAGGAAGAGATGTCCAACCGGATGCGGAAATGACGTGGCAAGCCACATTCTAACGCTTCTCCTGCCACAGTAAATGGCTATTCTCTAATCTTTTTAAAATTATATTTATTTTAGGATGTGTCGAGTTATTGAAATTGTAATGGTAAATTTGGCGTGTGTGAACAGAATATATATGTAGGATATGCTTTTGAAGAAATGTTTATTGCCTGCTTTGCCTCGGAAGAAATTCTCAGTTCTCAACCAATCTGGTTTGTTTTTTTCCGTACTACAGAAATTGTAACATTAGACTAAAGCTGCTTTCACACATATACATTGTGTAGCTTGGCAAGAAATGACGCCGAAAAGCCGCTTTCACACTAGACGCGAAACGAATTTTTCGTGTATTCGCGTCTTTGCATTGACTTTGAATGTAATCTGTCGTGCGAAAAATTCGTTTCGCGTCCAGTGTGGAAGCGGCTTGATAGTCTGATTATGTATTACTTTCATGGATCAAATCGCATGTTCGCTCCAGGCTGAGTATTTAGCACACGCCTTTGACCTCCAGTGCCACAATGTGAACAGTTTCTTACATACTTTGTACACTATCTGGGAGCAGATTCATTTTTTTTTATTCTTTTTAGAGTAACCCGGAAGTTCTGCATTCCACCAATAAGGCACCGAGATTTTTTTTTTTAGCGAAACCAGAGCTTTTTATTTATTTTATTTATTTATTTTTTTTTTTATTGGAATATTAACAAACAAACAAGGCACAAATATACTTTGTCAATGAAACTCTGCCTCAGGTTAAGCAAGACCAAATAATGTAATAATAAAAGTCTCCAAAATAAAAGAAAAAAATATTTAAAATAGCACAAAAAGGACAATAGACAATAAATGAAGAGAGGGGGAAAAAAAAACTAAATAAACTCAAAGATAGGGTTTATCTCAGATTAAATTAAAATTTTCAAGTATTGAAGACAGCTTAAGAGCTGCTTTGTTTTTGATATACTTCAATGACTTACTCAAAAGTTTTAAATCATTCTTCCAATGATGTACATTAGGTTTAGTCTTAAAATACCTATATTTGTGTATAAAACATTTTGCCAGAAACAACACGTTATTAAGAAGAAAGTCTATGTTCAAGTCTGACAAAAACGCCAAACTGCACCGTCTTCATTGACATAGGAAACATAACACCCCTGGACTGGAGCCAGCTCTAAATATTGGACCAGAAGGGCTGCACTGAATCACAAAGAAAAAACAAATGCTCCAAGCTTTCAATCTCTTTTTCACAGAAAGTATACTGGTTAACCTCAAAGTTAAATCGACTTCGCAAAAACTCATTTGTTGGGTAAATCTCATATAAAATTTTTAAATTTATCTCTTTAATCTTGGGAGGAAGTGGAAAGCAAATATATCTTTTTAAATTTTTTTTTAATATCATCGATTCCGATGTCCTTAAAAATGTAATTCCAACTCGCTGGATTAGGAAAGACTTCTTTAACTAATAAGTTTCTGATAACTCTGTTTTTACATTTGTCATCAGAGAACTCAAAGAACCAGAGCAAAAGCTGAGGATATTAGCAGCAGGGAGAGAATGGAGCCTAGAGGGAGTATTAGGAATTACAGGAAAAGGGGTGGGGTGGACAGTTCTCAGAAGGCCATTGTACAATTTTTCAGAGATACACGGTTGTACAACAGAATTTAGATAGCTTTGATGATTTTTTTCCCCTTTTCTCCTCTCTCTCTCTTTAAATCTCGGCTAAATGAACCCATTAAGTTAGCTGGACAAGACTAGCTCAATTTTCTCAATTCAAGTCAATACATTGACCTTGACATGTTTGCATACTCCGGTACAGTAGGTGGCGGTATGCACCTTCTAAGCAGAAATATTATTTCAACAATAAACTCAAAGAAGAAGAAGTAGCAGAACCAGAAAGCTAGCCTGTTAGCTAGCTAACAATTCTGTGGGGGGGATAAAGACGTTATGATTAATATTCGTTTCATGTTTAGATCATCTTGCGCGAAAATAGTCTAATGCGTACAACGCACCACAGCCGATCCTCACGCTGTGTGAAAACGCAGCTGTTTGCTCTTCCGCAGGAATAATTAACATCCTAATTATTATATCGAGAATATGGCAGAGGTGCATATTGTTGAACCGAGTGGTACTGGTACTATTGAGCAGACCGACCACCGGGAGATCCGCGGTTCTGTTCGGCTTGCCTCGCCCACGCTCATGATCCCAGCGAGAAGCGGGTTGTCCAGTCCCGGAGTGTCGGCTAGAGCAGTCCTTGGGTTTCCCATGAAAAGCAACCCTAGTTCCCCGTCCGATCCAACGGAGAAGCCAGGCTCGCGGTGGGTAAGGCTTAATGTTGGTGGTACCTACTTTGTCACCACCAAACAGACACTGTGCAGGGATCCGAAATCTTTCCTGTACCGCTTGTGCCAGGAAGATCCAGATCTGGACTCTGACAAGGTAAGACGGGTTCCGTAACATCGCTGGGATTGTAGGCGTCAGCAGGCCAACCTCTTACTGCCAACAGATGTGCTCCAACGTTATATGCAATTTGAAAATTCCCGAGTAGCTGGACACAGTAACTGTTAAAACTGCTTTCACACCTGACGCGAAACGAATTTTTCGCACGACAGATAACATTCAAAGTCAATGCAAAGACGCGCGTCTTTGCATTGACTTAGAATGTAATCTGTCGTGCGGAAAATTCGTTTCGCGTCCAGTGTGAAAGCGGCTTTAGGCGTCATTTCTCGCCATGCTACACAATGTATATGTGCTGTACAGTGTGCATATGTAAACAGTGTATACAGTGTATATATCTATTATTCTGTGAGCTTGTTCTTCCAGGGCATAGCCCTAGTACAACAGCACTATGCTCACTTGGCCATCAATACTACACACTGCAAGCATTTGTTTACAATGCCCCAAAGCGACTACATATGAAACTCGGTGTCAGGAAATCATGTCAGTATCATAAATTTCCAGTATGAAAAATGGGTGAAAATGTTTTAACATCTGTGTGGTTACGAGGTGTGACTGACTGTTCTGAGATCACTTGTCAATCTCGAGACCCGCAAACTTTCCGGCCTGTTGCAGGATGAGACGGGAGCCTATTTGATTGACAGAGACCCCACGTACTTCGGTCCCATCCTGAACTACCTCCGACATGGCAAGCTGATCATAAACAAGGACTTGGCGGAGGAGGGTAAGACTGCATGTAGAGCAGAGGTGGGCAATGAGGGCCGTATCTGTCCCTGGTTTTCGCACCAACTTCTGGCCTTTAATTAGTTCATTATCTAAATTAGCCAAACTATTTATGAAATCTGACATTTCGGGCACATTTCTTTAAATTATCCTGAATGACCAAAGACTGTTCTTGTCTCCCTACATAAAACATTTTTCTTTGATCGAATCTTTGCACAAATCTATATTGCGTTTGCAACCAATTAGCTCAATTAGTCAGGGTTGGATTGTTCACCCACTAATAGGGAACGTGAGCTGGGATTAGACCGTCGTGAGACAGGTTAGTTTTACCCTACTGATGATGTGTTGTTGCAATAGTAATCCTGCTCAGTACAAGAGGAACCGCAGGTTCAGACATTTGGTGTATGTGCTTGGCTGAGGAGCCAGTGGTGCGAAGCTACCATCTGTGGGATTATGACTGAACGCCTCTAAGTCAGAATCCCGCCTAAACGTAACGAAATAAAACTTGCATACACACCGGCCCTGCAGGACCAGGATTGCCCACCTGATGTAGAGGGACTACGATCTCTGGCACAAGCCTTGCTTTCCAAGAGAATCAGAGTTGGAATCATTACAAACCTCGAGTTTACCTGGCTAAGTAGAGATGCAGGTCTTTCAATTCCCAAATTGTAAGGGATGGAAATCATGGCTTGGTTACTTTGATTTGTTTTAGATCTGTATTGATATTGAACAATTGCAGGTGCAAAGTGTAAAGTCGGTGCTAAGCACACAGCTCTTATATGGATGTTGCTGTTTTGTTTAAATCCTGTTAGACTAGGACAGGTTTTTTTTTCTCGTGAGTAACTCCACGGCACGCACAATGTCAGTGACGTGGATGGGTATGAATGGTGTATGGCTAATGTGTTAATTTTTATGGTATGATAATTTTTTTTTACTGCGCTGGGGTCCGGCATTCTTGTCAGACAAGTGTGGCGCGTCTGTGCGTCTCATTACAACTACCTTGTAACTTCTCATCTGGCTTTAGCAGTGTTAAGGACTGCATTTGTTAACCGACAAGACCCTTTTATTTGCTGCAGGAGTCCTGGAGGAGGCAGAGTTTTACAACATTGCTTCTCTAGTGAGGATGGTGAAGGAGAGGATAAGGGACAACGAGAACAGGACTTCTCAGGTGAGTGGGAGTGGATTTGGACTACCTTTCGCTGGATAACTTGGGGGAATGTTTACTTCGGTGTTTGTATGTAAGCTAATGACTTCCGCGGATGTGTGAGTCACATGCGGTGCGGAGACTCTCAGTGGGAGTGTTTGTAATGCCCTGCTGGGTAAGTGCGTAACAACGTGGGCGGGTTGTGTTATGCTTGTCTAGGTCTGGGCAGCATGCATGTGATGTGGCATTTTAATTACTGGCGTTTACTGAGGCTCTTGTCCAGGAAGACTTGAAGAGTTGGAATGCAAAACCCACAAAGTCCACTCAACCTCTTTTGTTTTAATTTAAAATTTTATATAATATAAAACAAAACAATTTAAAACAAAATATAATATATAAAAAATAAAAAATATTATATAAAATATAAAACATAATATGCTGAGTAAATTTAAAACAAAACAGGTTGAGTGAACTTTGTGGGTTTTGCATTCCAACTCTTCATTATTGCACAGCTTTTAACAGTGTACTCGTGCATGGAGCTGTGTACTTACTGATTTTATATGGACTCTGTGCTTTTCTCTGGAGTGATACAGGAATCAATCCATAACCTCTGTGTTACAAATCTAGTTTTTTGACCAGTATCTGACACTGCTGCCCAATGTGTACAGTGTGCAGAGTTCATGGTCTCGTCAGTATTTGTAGAGTGACGCAATTTTCAAAGGCTGCAATTCTACACCATTCACCCCATTCAGATGTGTACAGTATACCCTATATCAGTACCAGTCAAAAATTTGGACACCTTTTTTTCTAATGTCACAGCACTCTGTTTTTATAGAAATTTAAACAGCTTAACTTCTCTGTATAATCTCAAATGGAATTTTGTAAAGGTAAGCAGTCAGAAGTTAAAAGAGAATAACTGACTTGTTTGAACAGTGTCCAAAATTTTGGAATTCTCAAAGAAGCCTTATTTTGCAAAGTAAACAGCCAAATAAGCTCCTTCTGTTTTCCAACAGCCGAATTAAAGTCAAGCAGTTTTGGGACTTAAAAGCAAAAAGGTTGATGAAAAGCCACCCCAAGTGCAGCACGTCTTTGGGAAGTTAAACAGCCATGCGGTTGCAAATTCATTATGGTCATATGACTGCCCTTGTTTAAAAAAAAAAAAAAAAAAAATTGAGAATGCTCGACAAATATGACAAGAAATGGTGGTTAGTTTGATGGATTTAAGAATTAAAGATCTTTGTTTGCAAAATAAAGTCTGCTTATTTCTTTATTGAACTTGTATTGTAAGAAAAATGTGGGTGTGTCTAAACTTTCACTGGTACTGTATGAGAGTATTTGCATCTTATTAGAGTAAGATGTTTGAGGGCGATTTGAACTCCGCTTGGGCTATAGCACAATGAAAAGACATGACGTGCTCTGCAGTGAAATGGATGTCTGAATGGGGATCTTAATGCTGGGTTGTGAGTAGGGCTGCACGATAAACGGAATCGCGTTATTTGCCACTATAGGGCAGACAGGCGTGCTTGCTTATTACCTTTTCTATGACACATACCTAATACGGTCATTTGAAATGCTTCCGGGAAGAAAATTGTGATTTGAAGTCCGTTAATTACCAGCGAGGTTGGACAGCCTCCTTCACCTTGGCATAATTAGCTTACCTTAAATCAATTCCCGTGTACTTTGCCTAACTTGTAATCAAGCCGTTTATTCAGCCAACTGACTGATCAAAACCAAAATGTATAGTAATGATTAAGAAGAGATAATGAGAAGCAGAGACCTAACTAGGCTGCTGTGTTAGATTGAAAGAATGTCAATAATCTGAATAGACAGCAGACCTCTGAATTCCACCTCTAGTAGAATTTTTACATATCATTATACAGATTTGTTAAAAATAAACCATTTTAAGATGGCCTTGGTTTTTAAGCGTTTCAAAATATATATGAAGTGGAAAATTTTTTTTAAAAAATATTTCGATGAGAGAAGTTACTTTCGAGACAAATACAGCGCATTCAGCCAATCTTTTTTTATATGATAATTGAACAAGATTAATTTAAAATAAAATAATTCATAGCTCTTGATTTTGGTGACTTTTTCGAGCCTAATAGCCAACAGTGAAGGTGGAAAACATTTTGTTAAAAGCGTGTCGATTGTAAATTGTTAATGCATTTGTTTGAAAAATCTAAAATCTGTCATGTTTCATGGTCATTTAAATTTCAAAATGTAATAAACACAACATATTCAAATAAATCAGACTGTCTACCAATTTAAATCGTTATTTGAGTGAATCAACTGTTTGATTGCAAATTGAATGGGAAGGGGTGAGGTGTGAGGATGATGATTTTGCAGACCTTAACTTTGCTTTGTTCACACGTTTTACCTGAATGTGTTTAGGGACAATTTTTTTTTTTTACGTTTGGTCGCTGCGTGCTAATGCTGTTTTGAAACAAAATGTTTTCCACCTTCACTTTAGGGCTATTTAGCAAAAGCAACCAAAATAAACAGCTATTAATTACTTTATTTGAAATCTTGTTCAATTATCAAATAAAAATGCTCTAAATTTGGTTTGCCTGAATGTGTTTGCCAAGTCTTAACTTTGTCTGTTGAATGAAAAATAATTTCTCTCACTTTCACGATATGCTTTACAAAATTTTTTCCACTTCATATATATTTTTGAACGCTTAAAAACTAAGGCCATCTTAAAATGGTTTATTTTTGAGAAATCTGTAATGATAGGCCTATGTAAAAATTCTCGGGGTGGAATTCAGAGGTCTGCAGTCTATTCAGATTCTTTCAATCTAACACAGCAGCCTGGTTAGGTCTGTCTGCTTCTCATTATTTATTCTTAATCATTATTGGCCACATTTTGGTTTTGATCAGTTGGCTGAATAAACGGCTTGATTCTTAGGCAAAGTGTTACAAATTGATTTAAGGTAAGCAATTATGCCAAAGTGAAGGAGGCTGTCCAACCTCGCTGGTAATTAGCGGACTTCAAATCACAGTTTTCTTCCCCGAAGCAAAGTATATTTCAAATGACCCGCATAATGTGTCATAGAAAAGGTAAGAAGCAATCTGTCTGCCTCATAGTGGCAGTGCATTTCGTTTATCGTGCAGCCCTAGTTGTGAGTGGTTAGATGTTACAATAAATCACATGCAAAGTATAGTTTATGCATAATGTATTTTACATCTAATGCAGTGCGTTGCATAGCTTGGAGCGAGCTAAACAATGACTGGACAGAATGGCTTTTAAAAATAAAAAGCAAATTGCAGTTTCATAGATTCTTTGCAGAATATAGCCACATATTGATGACTGTTATTTGTGCCCAGTGTTGTAGCTTTATTTGGTTTCATTTTTGTTTTCGGACGGGTTCAGAGTTTTGTTTTGTTTTTGTTTTTTTTTGATTGTTGTTGCATTTGTTTGCTGGTTTCCCTGAGTGCATGGTTGTGTTCATCCTCGTGGTGATTTTAAGAGGGGAAGCTCTTGCCCTCCTTCAGGAGTCCGAGGGTAGAGTCGCCTCCCGCATGTAGCTAAATCCAGATTGGTGACTGCTTGTTTTCTGCATCTTACAGGTCACCTCACTGCTGGATTGATGTTAGAACAGGGACCTCAAACTGGTCTGTAAAAAGGGCCATCGGACTGCAGGTTTTCATATGAAATGAGCAGGAGCACACCTGATACAACTAATCACCTGTGCAGGCTGAGATCAGTTGGTTAGATTAGTTATATCAGGTGTGCTTCTGCTTGGTTGGATTGAAAACCAGCAGCTCCATGGCTCTTTTATTGACCAATTGGAGACCCCTGCTTCAGAATGTGCGGCTCTTTGGAATGCTTCGCAAAAGTTAGCCTGTTCGCCTTGCGGCTGTCAGTGGCATCATGTCCACACTGTAGCTTGCAACCGGGAGCACTGAGCCTAATTAAGCTGCATTGAGCGGGCCTTTATCGCGGGCGGATAGGCGAGAAGTCCTCTCTGTATTTGTGCATTTGTGGGAGCCAATTCGAGCAGGGTCTATGGGTGCATCCTCACACTTAGAAGAAATATCATGAAGAAAACAGAATAAAGGGTTATTGACCTTTTATTTTTTTTTTCCCATTCACATATTTCCATCATACTGGTTGGTATTGACCCTCAGTGATAGAAATTATGGCTGGAGCTGGTGTTCTGTTTCATCCGAACAGTCTTTTGCATTTGCTGTGGTGTGAATGGAAATGTAGTTCCATTGTGGCTACGAATACCTTGAGTCTGGGTCTTTGTATGCTTGTCTGTTGAGTTGCTGTGTCCTAACGTATTTGGTTCTCTTTTTCAGGGCCCAGTGAAGCATGTGTACCGGGTCCTACAGTGTCAGGAGGAAGAGCTCACCCAGATGGTCTCCACTATGTCAGACGGCTGGAAGTTTGAGCAGGTAGGGTCAGAATTCAGTCTGCGCAGATACGTGAAGGCTCACTGCACTGGAAGAAATAATATTATCCAGCAGCGCGCAGGGCAGTGCTGCAAGTTCAGCTTTGAGCATTCCTGCTGAATTACAATATTTTATACTGCTTCAGTTTCCTTAATCACAAAACCATGAGCATATTCTCTTTCTGCGGGTCTGATATATACTGCCAAATGCAATTGGGACACCCCTAGTGCCAGTAATCGAACATCGACTCAGAAGCAATTAATTTATTTTACTTAGCTTTTTAAAGGCAAAGAAAACATTTGTTTCACAGCTCTAACCCAATAAAGGTACACAATTTTCTTGTTCCATACATATTTTTAAAGAATTTTTTGTGATTTTTTTTTTTTTTTCCCCATGTGTACTGAGTAATCAAATGTCAAACCTCTGAAATACAACTCATTAGCACAAGTTCATGAATGTTCTGCCATGTCATTTATTTTAGCCATTCATAAAATACTTTGTGTGGCAATGTCCTGGATGCTGTGACGACTTGGACACCAGAAAATCAGCTGATCAGTGTATATATATATATATATATATATTTTTTTTTTATTTTTTTTTCTTTCATATAATCAATTATAAAATACAATTTTTCAAAAATAATTGAGTTAAAAAAGAAAAAAAAAGGGGGAAAAAAAAAGGTACATCTTATTCATGTGAAAATATATAAAAGTATTTAGTTCACGCCATACACAGAGATGCCAACCACTCCGATTTCGGCGGAGTTATTCCGAAATTTTCATAGAAAATCCGTTCTCCGCATTTATGTCCTAAAACTCCGATTTATCAATCAAAAATTTAAAAATTATTTTAACATCATATAAATTTGCGATTAATTACAATGGCGTCGAACCGAGTAGTATGCGGCTAGCGTCTGCGGTACAGTGGGATGTGCACATATTCAAATGTAGAGGCTAGCTAACCAATTTCTTTCTTCGGCCAAAACATTCTTTAGCTTGACGAAGACGTGATATCTATTTGGGTGGCTACACACGTTCCTACAGCCAAAGTTAAAAATCTTGCCAAGACGGTGAGTTGCAGTTCATGCAGGAAGTGATTAGCTGGCAAACTGCGTATCAAAATGCTTTTGATTGACCGAATAGTCTGGCGAGCAGTTTCTTTGTTTTACAAAAGGGTAAAAACCCAGCCGTCACCCGCTCCACTACTGAATGATATCACTTTAGCTGTGAGCAACAATCATTATTCAGAGCACGAAAGTACAGTCCCCAAGCTTCACTTCGCATGCTGGAAATCACCAATGCACGGAACGAAATAAAGATCTCAGTCCAATCCCTCACAACTGCTGTAGCTGACAAGCTAAATATTTGCCTCAAGAATATAGTCGGCTAAAGCTGAGGTTTTTACAAAAACTAGGATTACGATTATGCACCTTTCAATATTCACTAACGCTACTGGTAAACTGGTAAGCCCCTCCACTGCTCAATGTCAACTTGTTCAAAAGTGCTGACCTTAGCCTGTATAACAGCTAAATGCGCGGGTTTCAATACGCATCCCACGTGTGACCGTAGATGGACACTAATTACATGGCAAACGCTGGTTACTTTGACCGCGGTGTTTTGGCGCTTTTCCACTACACCGACTCTACTCTACTCTACTCGGCACCGGGTACTTTTTTGGGGTTGCTTTTCCACTAGAGGATATTCCGCCTCCATGGTACCTGCTCGTCGTTGCGACGCAGCATGTTACTGCCGCGACGGTATCCTCATTTATATCAAGTTTACTTTTATTCCGTCGATTTTGTTCAATATGTATGTGTTTAAATCAGGGGACGCGCACTACCGTCACCACGTTATGGCACTAAAGTCCGCGAGTGTTTAATTGTAATTCCTGTTTGACATTCTCCTGATGCATAAGATAGCAGCTGGTTTTGTGTCCGATTCGGTTGCACATTAAATAACGTGCCACCTAAAATCGCAAAGCAATGATATACGAAAAAGGCATAGAGTATTCATATTCAGGCTTCATGAAACATTTCACTTTTAAATTGAAGGCAAAACACGTAGTACATGCGCAAATCGCAGGAGATGGCAGAGTATTAGAATTCATCGCTTTACGATGCGTCATCTCATGTGATACCTTTCCTGAGAACAAAATGCTTCATCAGTATCCGTAAAGTTATTTTCCGCATAATTTTCGTAAAATAGGGGCAGCACAATAACTTTCTCAAGGGGAATTAGGGGAACACAATTGGACACAACCCCGTTGCTTCTAATTTCGCTACGAACAGGGTCACAGACAAAGAAACTTATTTCATAAATGCAGCAGCCTCGGTGAACAAACACAACCTTGTTTGAAAGGTAAGGCAACGCACAGTATATTTATCAAGCAGCCTAAAACAACACACGTTTCAAAAACTCAATCTGAAGACCTGTTTCAATGATGGCAAGTGAAGCCAGTTTCCTAGCGATAATGCGGAAGCGAGTTGTCTTTTGCAGAGACGATTGTCTCTGACCAATCAGTGGGCTGCAATATTTCACGTCACATTTTAGTACCTACTAGTACCTGGTCGACCGTTTTTTGGAACGCCTGGAGAGCAGGTGCCAGAAAAAGTACCTACTGGTACCAAGTACCAGGTACTTTTTCCTAATGGAAAAGCAAAAAAGGCGAGTAGAGTAGAGCCGGTACCGTGTAGTGGAAAAGCGCCTACGTCGCCATTTTTTGCGATAGTTCCACACGTATTCTTGCAATGTGATCTAGGCTACTTGAGGGAAAACAATATAAAGAAGAACTGTTGAAGTCAACATTATTTTGTGATGTTGATACTACTTTGAAAATCCTATTTAAGAGATTTGATTTTTTTTTTGAAAACATGTATAAGTGTGTTGTTCCACAGTACTTTTTGAAATATTTCATATTTTGGAAAGATGTGATATTTTTGTGAAAAGTTGTAAAAGTATACTGATTCATGATCATCAAGTCAACATTATCTTGTATTGTTAATACTGTATTTGCATGCCTATCAGCATTCTTTTTGAAAGATGTGATCTTTTGGAAATGCTTAACAACTGCACTGTCCATTACTTTCTTTGAGACCTCAAGACCATTTGTGCAAAAAAAAAAAGATTAAGTGAACTCTACAATGATTCAAGAGATTCAATTTTGGAAGTCAATTAAAAGTTCAAAATGAACCTCTGATTTTGGTCATTGTTGATATGAATGAGTTTGATACCAACAATAGGAAAAGAATAATCTGACTTTCAAAATGGTTGTTTGAGAGGGGGGAAAATTAAGTGAATAAAGACAAAAAATGCCACAAAATAGCTTACTTGAGACCAAAATTTGTAAAATTTTCTTGGGGGAGGCGCACCCACCCATACCCTCCCCGCAAAATTCTACGCGTTTTGCAACTGACCACTACGTGGTCTCATACTCCTCTTTGTCATTTCCAAATGTTGGCATCTCTGCATACACTGTGTTTCCACATATCATACAAGTAAAGTGATAAATAAACACACAAGCTCACATTCGACGCAGCAGTCCCCAGTATAGTTATTAGCTCAGAAAATCGAGGTCGCCTGTACATAACTCACTTAGGACCAGCAGGGAAGCTGAGCCCCTCGACCAGACTAAAGAATGGGGCCCACATCCTATTAATTTTTTAGTTGAACTTCCCACAATATGTTTTATCTTCTTCAGTTTAATATATTTAAGAACATGAACAATCCAAAGATTGAGGGGGGGTTACAGGAAAAATTAGGTGTCAGGCCACCAAGGTAGCAAATGCAATAGAGTCGGCTTTAACGCAGTAAGTGATAATTGGGGTGGGGCAACTCCAAACAGTGAGATCGAAGCTTGTGGTTTAATCTGCTTCCCAACTGTTCCAGACGATGTCTTAAAAAGCTCAGACCAGGAAGTTTGTAAAGATGGACAGAACAAAACGTATGTGCATGTGTACCTAGAGCCAAATGGCATCTGTTACAGGTTGAATCTAAATCGCCGTAAATCTTAGAAAGTCAAACCTTTGTTAAATGAGAGAGATGAATAATTTTGCATTGTATGAGCCCGTGTTTTGCACAAATAGAGGAGGTATGCACTCTAGCAGGGTTGGGTTCAATTACTTTTTTCAATTACAATTGATTGTAATTGTAATCACAGTTACAATTTCTTTCTGAACAGAATATTTAATTACAATTACAATTACTTTTAAAAAATTCTATTAAAATTAAATCACAATTACGAAAGCAATTGAATACAATTACTGTAATTGAAAAAAGTAATTGAACCCACCCTGCACTCTAGTGAGAACCTTCTTCTAGAGCTCTTCTGTAATTTCCTCTCGAGATCACGCTCCCATTGGCTTTTAATAGAGTCTGGATAAGCCAGACGCAACGAGTGTATCTCACCATAAAGATAGGACAACATGCCTTTCCACTTAGAGACAGGTGTAAGAAAGCCATCCAACGGAGTAGTGTTGGCCAGGTTAGGGAAGTGGGGAAATTTATTATTAATAAAACTTTGAACTGTTAAATATCTAAAAACAAGTGATGTCTAGGAAGACCATATTTCTCAGATAACTGCTGGTAGGAGGCAAATGTATTATTAATGTAGAGGTCCCAGAATGTTTGAATACCAAGACTGGACCATATTTTAAAAGCACGTCAGCCAATGATTGGTAGAAGGCGCGGTTTGGTGTTAATGGAGCTGAAGACGAAAATGTTTGAAAACCAAAACGGCATTTGAATTGATTCCTGATTTTAAAGTACTTTTGACTATTAAGTTTTTAATATATGGAGAAGAAGGTCGTAAAATAGGAGAGTGAGGTAGAGCTGCAAGTGATACTTGTTTGGAAGACCTGGATTCTGTTACCAGACAAGAAGAAGGAGAGTTTAATGTGTCTTGCTGTAACAAAAACCGCATGAATCTAGGATTGGCGGACCAGTAATGGTATCTAAAATGGTGGAGGGAAAGTCCACCTAATGTTTTTGGCCTTTGTAAAAATTTAGACTGTAAGAGGAGCAACTAAGTGAAACATCCAAATCTCACTGATTAAATTCACTTACTAATTGGTTCAATAAATTTTAAAGTTACGTAGAGCCTAGTTTTCCATCATCGAAAGAAAGGGCGACACCCTTATGCTCCCTGTAACGTCGCAAGGGTTTTGAAAAGTTTGCAGCTCTTTGAATTTGGACGTTAACCTATTTCTACTGTTCAGTTTTATTATCGGACATCAGTATACAGGAACAGCATGCTGTAACAGCAGAGTTTTATATTTCGCTAGAGTTCAGTATTCAGAACGTCCTCTAACAAAAACTGAGTGTGCAGGCTGCCTAAATTGACTTCAGTGGGAAAGCATACAGTCCGTTTTTTAGCTTACCGACCCTATGGGCCGATAAGCTATTGTTGTGATGTGGCGTCTGTCGTCCGGAACATTTTTTATCTTTATTTTTTGCCTGATGAATTTTCGTGTAAATTTGCCATAACGTATTACTAGACCATATCTCCAGGCTTTTTTTCAGATTTTTGATTGAATCATTTTTGTCCATTTTATGGGCCCTTGAAATTTTGGCCCCAATGTTAAAGATAGGACTGAAAAATAAAAAAATATATATTTTTTGCCTTGGCTTCCACGGTGTGCTCTTGGGCAAAACTCATCACTCCCACAGCGCCTCACTCCACCCAGGTGTATATTGTTGAGCTCCTGATCAGACTGCCTATTCGCACTCTAAGCTGCCGCCACCTTTGACCTCTGAACTTTGACCTTTCTGTGCAGCTCATCAGCATTGGGTCCTCCTATAACTATGGCAACGAAGATCAGGCGGAGTTCCTCTGTGTGGTTTCCCGGGAACTTAATAATTCTACCAATGGCATCGTCATCGAGCCCACTGAGAAGGCTAAGGTAAGGATGACAGGAAATGCGTTTATTGAACTGCAGAGTGAGTCTGTGTTTTCTCAACCTGTGCCGACAAACAATCAATATGACAGCGATGGGTGAAGCTGGGATCATTAAAAGGCATGTTAACGCTGATGTGTAAGTGATATGGAAACGCAGTTTGGGGTTGGATTAAACACAAGATGTCAATGGCATCTGGCAGCAATGGCACATATGGTAAAAATAGACATTTTTCAAAAATCAAGAAAAAATACATCCATAATCCATACATGCAGTACATAAAAGCTGCAACAATGTGCATCATTTGTCCTTTTGAAATTGACCTATGATATTTGTGGGGTATTTATAAGATTAGATAAACAGAAGACACAACTCTTAAACATGAAAATAAAATGGCAGTAATTTACTAGTCACAATAAAAGTCTTGTTGGCTCATCTCATGACGCGGTCAGATACGCATATTCAAAGATATGCTCAAGAACTTTCTGATTCCCACTACAGACAGGCATCTTTGTAGTTGAGCCGGTACAGTAGGAAATATGATCTTTCTCTCTCAATGGGGGGATTGTAGTAACAAGATATGATTTTCCTAACAGAAGGATCTCACAGTTTATTATGAGAGCCCTTTAAAACCAAATAACAGAAGGGTGCTGGCAGGTTTCTTTGTAGCACTGTTTTTACAAAAATCCCTGCTCTTGCATATCTTGGGGTATGGGAACGGCTATGGCTGGCAGTCATCCAAAAGTGTGTTTAGGGGACTTGTGAATTGGGCCTTTATTTGAGGATTGTGAAATGTATTAGCTTGACTAAGCTCAATTTATTTGACTGACTTTGTAATGCTTGCAGTATTGACTTTGCGCAACCCTGTGAAATGTTCTGGTTGGCCCTTCACAGATCCTTCAGGAGCGGGGATCGCGGATGTGAGGACGCCCCCCCTTTCCTCCCACTCCACGAGGATTGGACTTCCTGCTGCACATTTTTCAGCCTTTTCTGCCCCCCCACCCCGAGCGACCTCTGCCCTGCCCCGGTTCTGCCTCTCACCGAAACACAGTCCCAAGTTGCATGACCCCACTCCCCAAAAAAAATACACTCCTCTCAGAGGTTCGACCTCCTCCCCCACTGCCTCACAGCCCCATCAACGTATCCCAAGGTGCCACTCTAATTAGTGCATCTTTTCCTTTAAAAATCCGACATGTCTCATTTTCTTACGGATTGATACAAATATTAATTGAGCTGTCAATGATTATGAGACAATTGCAGTTGCAGTGGAATGGAGCTGCTGGAGAGATGAAAATCACAAGCTTAATTTCTTACTCCACTGACACCCCCCCCCCAGAAAAAAACAAGAAAATAACCTCTGACCTGGCAGTCGCATTATTTATGCTACCCATCACCATCGGCCTGATAGTCTCTGAGGAATTTTGTCAGCCTGTCGCACCTGGAGGTGACCCCCTCCTGTCAACCTGTACTCTGACACCAGAACCTTCACCCCTCCCTAGCTAAGAGACCCTCTAATGTACGACCGAGGACCATGGTGGATTTACCCCCCCTCGACCGTCCCTCTCGCCTCACAACCCCTGCTACACTCTTGAGCTCTCGTCCCACCTGCACGGCTTCCGTCCCAAAACCTGGCCGCTGCTAGGTCAGCCCGCCCTTGTTCTCTGAGTCTCGTGCATTTAAAAAACCCCACCTTCATTCACGAACTCGGAGTTTGAGGACAGGTAGAGAACTAGACCTGTTGGAATGACCGCCTCCCCCACCCCTCCTCGCCTGAGTAACTTCCGGCACATCCGCATCTGTGTAACCCTTAAAATGGGGAGATGGACCAATACCTCGCATGCCTCAAATTTGGGAACCCCTCCTGTCGTACGTGATTTAGAGAGTATTATCGGCTGTCTCACCCCTCCACTTATAAGGTCCTCATGAAGCTTTACTTCAAGAAGGTCTTGGTTTGTCTTCAGAGGAGGAAAAAAAAAACTTGTCACCAAAAATGGAGTGTTAGCATTTCAAAGCCTTCACAGCATTAACTTTTACTGACTTGTCAAAACTACGGGGGGGGTGGTTAGGGGGCTATTGGGCAGAATCTGGAGTGTAAAAGCCTCTTTTGTTGTCTGTGTGACCATGGTTGGTGTAACTCTGGACTGGCCTAAGAAGGTCACGCTCACATACTCCACGTAATTCCAGCCTGGTGGACCACTGCGGTTTTTTTCCAGCAAGAAAGGTCCTCACCCACCGCTCACACAGTGAATTTGGACAACATCCAACGAGGCATCATTCTGCTAAAATGTTAAGAAATGTTGCAAAAAAAAAAAAAAAAACATTTTGGCATTGCATGGCTTGTGTGTACATTTATATAAAATGTCTATATTGGCCCCCCCTTCCTTTTTAAGATATTTAATTTTTCATTTTCCAAAACGAAACTGTGGTCGTCCGTGACCTTTGAGAGAGCCAGAGTTTGCCGGTCGATGTTTTCCTCCTGTGGTGGTTGTTGTAGAAGGCAGTCTGCTCTGCTGGCCGTTTAGCATTTCGTTATCCTGTGGTGTCAAATTTCAGGCGCCCTAAGCTGTTCCTGTCACTCCAAACTCCGCTTGGAACAAACTCCCAGTATCACACAGTGAATTCCCGTGACTCTTACAAAGGGTATCGGAAATATGAAAACATTATCATCCACGCTATAGCGGTGGTTGTTATTTTGATTTAGTGATTGTGTTCCATGTGCAAGCCATTTCCCGGGAAACTGTCAGCTGGTTGTTGCATGATTGGTGTTTGTTTCTCCCCCCTGCTTTTTCCGCCACTATGCTGAAGTCACGCCTTCTGTCAACTTGCGTCCTATCTAACTTTGTTACACCAGTCTTATCCAGTTTTATTACTTCTGACCAAAGCCAGGAAGCTGACTGTTCCTGTGCTCGCGCAGTAGAAGTATTAACGGACGCACATGCCGTATGGTGCACATGCCAGTTATTCTCGGAAGTGCAGCTGGAGGGGTTGGGTTAATGCTCATTGCTGGCTCCTGATGGATCATCCTCCTCTTGTTGCGTAATACCTGTGTGACGGATTTGTTTACGGGATCAATTTCGTCTATTGAGCGGGACCCTGTTGGCTGTACGTTCGAGGAGGTCCGGTTAGAGCAGGGTTGTCCAATCTTATCCAGAAAAGGCCGGTGTGGGTGCAGGTTTTTGTCCTAGCCAGCAGTGCTACTGCACCTGATTCCACTAATTAACTAATCAGGGTTTCAATCAGCACCTTGGTGGGTAGAATCAGGTGTGTTAGTGTTGGGCTCTAACAAAAACCAGCACCCACACCGGCCCTTTCTGGATAAGATTGGACACCCCTGGGTTAGAGACTGACCGATTAATGCCTGGACCGAGTCTAGCGAGGTTGGTGCTTCGATGGCTACCTGTTCTGTGGCCAGCATTGTCCCACTGGCAGCATGTGCTTAACACCAACTTGAGACCATTGCCCAAATAAATTAGGGTAATATAGGCTTTAGCGGCTCGTTCCCCTACCATTTATGAATTTTCCTGCTAACAGTGTTTATGTAGCGGAGTTATATTTGAACAAAAGCATGGTTACAATAAACGTGTTGAATTTTTTTTTTTTTTTTTTCTAAAGAACACGAACAATGTGTATTTTTTAGAAAGGTCAGTACAGTTCTCCTTTTTGAACGTGAAAGGTCACAATAGAGAATAGTGATCGAACTGGTCTGGCTACATTTTTACGAAGCGATTATCTAATCGTTGAATTTGCTCTGAAGACACGTTTTAAGCTCTCTTCCTGTACTGTGTGTAGCGCTTTCATAAAAAGTGTGGTTACCGTGCTCCTGGACTGTACTGTTTCCTAGCCCGAGGAGCTCTGGCTACGTCACAGGTTAAATTCTGTTATGCCTGCGCTATTGATTTAATGCCTGTGTCCCCCCCACCCCCTCCATTTGGAGTTCATTGCTGTGCCTCCACCTGTTCTGTGTGCAGAGTTTAACTTCTTTGCCTATGCTCTGTGTGCACAGTTTTATGAATGAACCTGTGCTCCATTAGAATATTTTTTTTTAAGTCACAAAGTTTCTGACATTGTAACAAGGGGAGGCTTTGGCTAGAAATCAGTCTGTTCAGGAAAAAGGCAAAGTGCATGGAATTGGTTAAGTCCCAATGGCTACATTACAAAAAATGAAATTAAATTAACAAATGGAAAAAGGGATGGGGACCACTCTCTTCCTCTCTAGCTTGTTAAATTGTAATCCCCCCAAAAAAAGTTTTGCATGTATTTGGATGAGAAATCCTTGCTCTGAGATGAGCAATGGATAGTGGAAGTATTTTGTATAAAATGTGGGGGCCAACTTTACAGTGTTTGAATTTTATTAGTATTGATGTGTGACCTTAAACCTTCGCGGTTCACGGTGTTCCTTTTATGCTCACCCTTTGCTTGCTGGAGGGCGGACATTAGCCAGTCGACATCCACGGACTCTTCGTTACTTTGCCTGTTCCCCTCTGGTGTCCTTTTTTGTGAGCCTTTCGACCTCTGACGCTCCCACCCCACCCCCCAGATGCCACCTTTATTTCGCTAGCTGAGGGATAAATTAGCCTGTGTGGAGAAAAACAAACCCAAGCTGCTCCCGTTTAGGGGGAAAAGCCTGTGTAGGGGAGACCTGGGGGGTGGGTTGTTTTATTTACACAACCCAGGACCACAGGGAGTGCAGAACATCGCGGAGTTAAACCCATAACGGCTGTTTTTACCGTACGGTTCTGTGTATGCTGGTTTCTGCCCTGCTTAGCATTAGGCGACGTTGAGGTTGGGCCAGTCGCTGCGTCTGACTCTGTATTGATGGGAGGTTCCTCAGCCCTCCCCTGGCATGTCCGAACTGTATCTGATGATTGAGGGTGGGAAGATGGACTCCCATGATCACTGCGGTGGGTTTTTTTTTTTTTCTGTCTTATCGTGAACAACGACTAAGACAGTTTCAGCTGTGGTTTGTAAGACTTTTCTAATAATGCATGTTCGAAGCACCTCAAGTCTGATTTTCAACAATTGCCATTGACCGTCTTGTGTCGAGCATTGTGGTAATGTATTCTGTTGTGTTGTCACTGCATTACCATGACTGTCATAGCGCTTGAGGTAATGAGTTAGTATTGTATGAGAATTCCTTTGTATTTGGCTGAGGGAAATGTTGACGTCATTGAAGTGGAAGGTTGGAAGGTTACTGAAACATTTCCATCAATGAGAAGGAACCACACACCGTCGCATTTGTGAGATGTTCTGCTTTGAGAGACCTCTAACAGTCACAAATGAAAGAAAATTGTCAGCAATGAGAACTTCTTTTCAATAGTATTTATACTTCCTGTCCATGATGTTATGTTTCCTTCCAAATTTATATATTCATATCTGGCAAATGTTAGTGTTTTACCTTTGTGCAAAAGAAGACAAAAAAAAACATGGCAAAAGTGTTCCCTCAAGCAGGAATACGTGAGTGCATGCTGCGGTATATAAGGAGTGTTAAATTCTGCTCGTCGCACATTTAACAGTCCCCTACTTTTTCCTCCATTTGTTTGAAGTTGACAGAGGTGTCTGTAGGCAGAACCTTTGTCCACTGCGCGGAGACTAAAAAGATGTCCTGTTGTCCAGGTTTTTGTTTAACCTGAACTGCTAACCGCTAATGTAACCGTTATTAGGCTTGATTACACGAGTGAAAGTGTCTTTGAGTCACTTGTTCCTTGACTGACAGGCTAAGATGACTAATCTTGGCCAGACTCCCGGGCCTTCTCTTATTGGCTAAAGGGAGCTAGGAATGCCTTTTTACTCATGTGCCCTGTTAGGGGGGGAAAAAAGGGCTCTTCCTCTTGAGTCCATGGGGGGAACCCTTTCTCGTTTTTTTATGAACCGTAAAGATGGGTGTGAAGAGTGTAAGGGCTCTTGGATCAAAAGTTTTTGCCCAAGAGGTTCCTCTGTGGAAACATGGGGTACTTTAATTCTGAGAGTATAGGTGTTGCCTACAGCTGGTTACAATGAGCATTTGTGAATCAGTAGCTCATTCTTGTGCTTCAATTCACATTAATTGTGATTGAGACGATTCAAATCAAAATGGTGCCTCACGAGAAGGTGCAGCCAGCTCAGAGGAAGACCTTGTTTCGGTTAAAGTTGAGAAGAAGACTGGGTGAGATTCGGTTTTTGATTGTGACCTAACCTGTGTGCACACACACCTTCTTAACAACTGGTGTACGTCCTCGGTTTATTGACTAGTATTTCAAGCCCACACGGACGCGCACACACACTTATTCACCTGGAGCCCCCTCCTTACTCTGCTGTACTATCAAGTCACGTTAACATTTGCATGCTTTTGTTCTTGTACACATTTAAATGTGAATGACTGTAAAACTGAACTGTTTATAACAGTTGTTTGGAGTGTGATATGTATTTATTTATTTACAGTATTGATGTCAGAAGGTGAATTTAGTCTGTGGGGACTGTTCTGGAATGTTCTTTTTGTTCTGGAACTGAACTGTCTATGGTCTGAATGTCCTTTTTTTATTTACTTTTTTGAAGTTTGTCTACTGATGCATTTTCTTTTGTAAGATGTTTACTGTAATGTAAGGATTTAAACAAAAAAGTAACGTCAATTTTTTATTATAAAATGTATTGCTGTGTTTAACAATGTGCGATTCATTTTGTGTATTAATCAGAATATCAGACTGGCCTGTAATACTGTGCATAAATAAACAACAAAAGAAATGTAGGTTGATGGTGCAGCACGCTAGAAAGATCTTATCGTCTGAAAGTTTTCTGTAAAAAGTGCTATAACCATTCGTAACGAACATGACAATGAACATGAACGTTTTTGCAAACTGAACTCTTCTCCCTTTATTTGTCTCAATGGTTTTGTTTAGATTTTGCTCTTCCCACATGGAATATTTTTATCTCCACTTACATATTGCTCTCTCCTCCAGCCTCTTGTGGTGTCCCTCAAGGCTTTGTTTTTGGCCTACATTCATTTGTTAATTGCACCCTCTTAACTCCAAAGCAGATTTACAAATTAATTTTTACCCCTCGGCCGACTCCGGCCCGGAGGGGTATTGTTGTAACCTGCGTGTCTGTCTGTCGTCCGTCGTCCGTCCATGATTTTGTCCGGGCCAGTACTCTGCAACTAATGATCGCAGCTTCACCAAATTTGGTATGGTAACTCACTATGACCCATAGATGTGCAACGTCAGGTTTTTTGCTGGATTTGACCTTTGACCTTAGCGCTGTGACCTTGAGCCTGGAAATCTTGTCCGGGTCAGTACTGGGCAACTAATTATCGCAGCCTCAACAAATTTGGTATGGTAACTCACTATGACCCATAGATGTGCAACGTTAGGTTTTTTGCTGGATTTGACCTTTGACCTTAGCTCTGTGACCTTGACCCTGGAAATCTTGTCCAGGTCAGTACTCGGCAACTAATTCTCACAGCTTCACCAAATTTGGTATGGTAAATCACGATGACCCATAGATGTGCAACGTCAGGGTTTTTGCTGGATTTGACCTTTGACCTTAGTTCTGTGAAGTTGACCCTGGAAATCTTGTCCAGGTCAGTACTCAGCAACTAATTCTCGCAGCTTCACCAAATTTGGTATGGTAACTCAATATGACCCATAGATGTGCAATGCCAGGTTTTTTGCTGGATTTGACCTTTGACCTTAGCTCTGTGACCTTGACTGTGGAAATCTTGTCCGGGTCAGTACTCAGCAACTAATTCTCGCAGCTTCACCAAATTTGGTATGGTAACTCACTGTCACACACATATGTGCAATGTCATGTTTTTTGCTGAATTTCACCTTTGACCTATGCGCTGTGACCTTAAGGCAGGAAATCTTATGTGGGTCAGTACTCAGCAACTACTGATGGCAGCTTCACCAAATTTGGTATGGTAACTCACTGTGACACATAGATGTGCAACGTCACCTTTTTTGCTGGATTTGACCTTTGACCTTAACGCTGTGACATTGAGGCAGGAAATCGTGTCCGGGCCGAGGGGTCGTCACCCAGTCTCTTGGGTATAGGGATGTGTCTTTTTGTGGTTTATAATATTACTGCCCTATCAGTAAGGCATGAGTAGATCTGACTGTAATTCCAGTTGTGTATTTCATTAAATTGACGTGATGCTTAGATGTATTCTTATGGCGTGTATGACAATTTTAGCCTTAATATTTCAGCTGCAACCCCAGCGAGTAAAAGGAACATAAGGGTTTTGGCGACCTCTGAAAATTCTTTCTCTCTCCTCTCGCTATATGTGCACCAAGGTTCACTGGATCTTTTAGGAATGGGCAGGTGCTTTTTCAAGAGAACTGATCGGTCAGTGGGCGGTACTTTATAACCGCTGATCGATTATCTCAAACTTGACCTGCCCCGGAGCAGGTTGGGCATTCAGCATAAGTTATCATGGTGACGTATCCCGGTAAAAAGAGAACCGCCTTCGTCACACTGAAAACCCAGGGTCAACCCTGAAGTTACCTTGCTAAGCCCAAATCCTGCTTCGTAGTACAGGCCCCAGAGGAGGGGGCCAGCTGGTAAGCAAACATCACTTTACTCTTGCTGAGAATCTGGTGCCAGCAACCTGTGCCGTGAGCAAGTCGACTTCTGGAGCTGGGTCGTACTGCTTTATTTTAAAGGGAAACCCTGTTCAGTGATTGTGTTACTGTCTTCCATGGTGTGCTTTTTTTTATTGCCACATCGCACCATTTGTTTGTCCTGTTTCCGTAAGCCATTGGTTTTTATGTGCTGAAAAAGCAAGCGAAAGTACTTCAATGAGTCGTAGCAAAAACTTTGAAAATTTCAGGCTGATGTATTAAGAATTATGGTATGAACTATATTCATTAACATCTGCATATAAATGTTTTATCATGCTGGGTGTTATTAATACATCTGAAAACTAATGTGAAACGGGAGGACTGCATAGAGAAGTCCATTACACTTTAAAGGAACTGTGTCCTGCTTACTGCACAGGCCCAGAACTTTGAAAACTAACAAGAAAACAAATTAAGTGTATCCACTTGACTGGAAGTCAAAATCTGATTCCATCGTCACAAATCCGTCTTTGTTTTGTATTGTATTTATATTTTAGTTACTCAGGCATTATGCCTTTTATATTGAGGAATTTTCCATTGGAATTCAAGGATTCAAAGTGCTATTTTTGTGCTTTAGCCGAAGGATATAAAGAATGTAAGTTTGTTTGCCAACTGCCAATAAACAGCATGGAAAAAGAAGATAATCAGATTTTGACGTGTAGTCGAGCAGATTCGCTTTGTTTGATTTCTAGTTTGGCTGAACAGTTTTCAAAGTTCTGACCATGCGCTGTAATCGTGACACAGCTCCTTTAAGTACAGTTGCATTTCTTGCACAGGTCGGCATAATGTATTAATTACTGCACTTTGGTGAGTCATCAGCCAGTTTCCATAAAATATCTGAGATAAGTGAAAGACTTAAATGATTTTTTTCGCTTTCTGGGGCTATAACAATTGACACACATACAAACATTTATTTCAATTCCGCATTTGTGCTCCTCCATTGGACTGCCTGTGCTGTATGAATGGGTAAGAAAAGAAGCAGGAGTAGCTGGAGTATCTTTTCTGTAAATGATCCCATAGAAGAATGGTCTCATTCATGAACTATAACACTGAATCATTGTTCTAGCCATTAGAGTAAATAAAAGAAGCCAGCAATAATTCCAACTGGCACTGAAGGCATCTTCAAAATTCATCAGTATTTGATTCAAGCTGGCTAAAGGAATGGTCTTAGGCAAGCACTTAATTATTTTTTGTGGTTTTGAAATGATTTCAAGAGCTGTACATGTATCTTCATAAAGATGTGGAAATGTGGAAAGCCGCATATAAACCCTCAAACTGCTTTTTTGTTAACTTGTCCCTCAGTAGAAACAGTACTTTAGCCGATGCAAGGGAGAAAATATTTTGTAAAGAATTCATTTCTATACCCCTTTCAGGTGGGCAATCAAATTCAAATGATAGCTCAGTGTGCTATAAAGTGACTCATTTCATGAAGTATTCCGTTAAATTCATAGTTATGTGTCCTGGCTGGATTCCTAACCTGGTTTTTTCATCCTGCCAAATAATCATCCCCTGATTCACTAAAATGGGTATCAAATGACATTCATGAAGGGTTTTGGAGTTTGCAAGCTCCATCCAGTTAGCAGCTAATTAGAGCCTTGGCAGTGAGTCTTATAGACTCTATAGCCAATTGGTGATTAAATATTTAAAGCAGAAATGGCAAAAACCAGCAGGCACTGTGGCCCTCCAGGGGCCCCTTTTCATGAGGGCATAATATTGATGTTGATGGGCCAGTAAGGTATACCGTCTGCTAATTCCTAGAAAGGGTTCTTCATGAAGGGACAATTGGTCTTATTGGCCCTCCTTATTGTCCAATAATTTAGAGGCAGGAAAATGGGTATATAAGTGTCATAAAGGGAGAACAATCAAGATTCAAAACAGTGGTGGCGCTGAGTCATCTGATTAAGTTTAAAGTTAAGTCATGGGTCCAGCTCGTGGTCTGACTCTGAGTGACCTCTGAGAAACTCATTTTTCATACTCTAAACCTATTTTCTCCCCATATCCAGTCTGCCACTTAGAGGAAATATGTGTGCCTCTTCGCCATGAGTTGTTTCATTTTTGGAGCACAAGGACATTACTCTTCAAAAGATTCTTTTATTCACAACAGATGAATGAAAAATCATATTTGCTATTTTGGGGAAATCAATGCTGCCATTTTGTCATTTCTACAAAACACCCTGTGAGAATATTGGTCACAATGAAATGGGGCTGGAGTCACCCCGTTTAACGCGCCAACAGCAAACTGTAGGTTATTAGGCGTATTACTTATTGATTAGGACCAGGAGGGGCAAGCCTCCGAGACCGTTACAAAAGTGAATGCGTGTTCGGTATTTTTTTTCCCCCCCTTTTCTTTGGTCGCGCCAAGAAGTGCCATTTTCTGTCGTTATTTTTCACTGCTGCAGAATTGCCCGGTTTTATTTAAATCCACGACTAGGCGAATGCGTAGCCACAGCGTGCACACACACGGAACAGCTGGGTAGGCTATCTCAAGCACTGTGACAGTCAACCGACCGTCCCGCCCCTCAGTGCTGCCCCCCTCCTCTCCTCGCCAGCACAGCCTCAGTTCTGTCCCGTTCTTCGTCCTGTCGGGGGGTTTTCAGGATAATCCATTTCAATTATTCCATAGAAGCGCGTTAAAATATTGATTTAATTGGAAAGCGTGGTTTAGAGCCCATCTCGTCCACGACGAACTTGGTTCCGTCTCATTTTGACACATCCTGCATCATCGCTTCCTTAGTAGTGCGTTCCGTTTTCCTCTCGTCAGACCACGATAGGATACTGTTGCTGCGTACTGCTAGTGGATGAAATGGACAAACTCAATAACTGAACCCAATGAATGTAAGCAACTCAGTCTCTCTATTCTTGTTTGTTTAATCGGATATTTAGCGACTATTGCTCTTGTATGATAGTTGAATATGTATGCACAAAAGCCAGGGTTGATTTACAGGGCACGTCTCGAAAACACGTCTGTCTTATTTTAGCTTTCGAATCTCTTCATTTGGCGATCAGCATGCTGTGAATCATAGGCTTGGTGTTTATGACCAGTTGCATCAGTTAAAGCCGACGCTATATTTGATAAAATAGCATAGCTATCCCATCTCATACAGGTTTCGAACAATAGATTCTTAGCCGACAAGGCTGTGTGGCTTACCTGTACTTCTCTCAATCGGAGCATTTCTATTGAATGTTCGTACATAGTTGTTACGAGCCATTTTGCTGATTTATGCGGATTTTTGGACAACGGTTACTTATGCCTACATAAGCAATTATTTAAATTTTGGCTGTATGGTATAATGTCAATCAGTTTATGGTAGAAAAGGTGTTGATACTTTCCCATCACCAACTCCCAAACTTGAACTTAACTGAATTCCCTCGTAATTTTCTGCAACCAAAATCCCAAAGTCGGTGAGAATCACTTTTGTGTTTCACCGGAACTTGCTTGCCACGAATTTCATCATTCTGTTAAAAATGCTGAGTGGCTACACAAAGACTAGCTTACAACATTGTGCAAAATTAGACAGCCTTCAATATTTTCAATGTGTGGCCTAATTAAATGCGGTAATTAAATTAAAATTACGATTTTACAAAGGATATGCGCTCAGGGCAAAATTGTAATTTTTGTTGACAATTAGGCCTACGATTGCCGCAAGGCAATGGCTGTTGATTACATTGATTTTGGGTACTTGTCCGGGCAGTGGGAATATGTTTTTTTTTTTTTTTTTTTTTTCGAGGGGCGGGGGATGCTGGAGGTGCGTTTACACATACCTATGAGTTTTTGGGGCTCTTAATTTGCTGGTCATATTATTTAAGCATATTTTCAGGGTACTCGCGGGTTATTTGGTCGTATTAGATTCCGAGGTCTCATAAATAACCATTCAGTTCTATTCACAGGGTCTTGAATATTTTGTGAGACTGCCAGGAAGAGAACACAATGTCTGCAGCCAGTTGGTTGAACTTTACTTTTCGCCAAACTGTCATCCAGTCAATCCAAGGGAAATTGTTTCCATGACAACACATTGTCCTTGCTTGCTACCTTCACACTTAGTATCCCTCATGGACTCCTCTATACTGCATCCTTCATCACTTGACATGGAAATTGATCAATTTATTTCATAAGGGTAGACTAATAATTTAAGGCAGAAGAGAGCTATCGGTCCTTTAATTATGACTGGAGTGAGCAAGGGTGTCTCATTTCCCATGTGAGGATTCCGCTGTCCTCTCCTTTCATCCTTATATCTTTCACTTGCGTATTACGACGGCGGAGCTAAGATTCGACTAAGAGATGCAAGTGAGGGAACCAAGGATGCAAGAAGAAGGTGATGGGATCACCTCATTAGGACCACCTCAGTTTCCTTATTTTATTAAATCCTTGCTCCTCGATCCTTGCTTATGCCACAAATTGTTCTGGGTTCGCCTTCTTGCAGGCTATCTCAAAGCTCTTGTTTCTGGTGTGAGGCGTGATGAGTGAGGAGGGAGCTCAGAGGAACCACGAGTAAGAACACATGAGAGCAGCCTTCCCGCAAGACTTTCAGCTGGAAGCCATGATGTCAATTAGTATGTCAGAAGCTGGCAGCAGATCCAACTATGCGCCGTCATTAGGAATGGAGGTCGCTTCACATGACACTTCAGAGAAAAGGACGCTCATTTCTCAAAAGACTTATTTCCTCATTTCTTCTCTCCTCGCTTGGTTTCCTTGCATCTCTCCCTGCATCCCTGGTGTGAGGGACTAAGACACTAGGAAAAGATTCCAGTGAGAGACACGTCGGTGAAATTTAAGAGAATGGAGATTTACCTAAATGTTTGCCGATTCACAAGCAAACAGTACGCTTACAATAAAGCTTGGCAAATGTTGCATTCATTCCCACATCCCACCATCCACGTTAGAGAACAGTTAACTGTCAGACATACCCAGCTGTTGTCACAGCGATTATCCTTCAGATCAAATTTGTTGAAAATCTTAGTCTGCCAATGTTATTTGGTTTATTATTCTGCACAGATGTATTGTGGAGAGATTTAGCTATCATTCTGTACGTCCGTCCACCTCTATGACAGTGTTCCAACTGCTCACGCCAAATATTGATTTTTTTAACAGTTTATAGCTTTGTCACACATTTTATAGCAAATAGATATTTACAATCTTCTAATTTAATTTTTTAATCCTTCTTTGCCCAAAGTAATTGTTTAAAATTTGCCAAAAACATTTGCACTATGCTGAACCAACAATAAAGACAATAGCATCAATATCACAGATACTCAAGTTACTAAACCAACATTTAAGATGTCATTTCGTGAACCACATTTGTTTTGATAATTTCCATTTTGTCTGTATTTGGGGTTTCCAGAGAGAGGCGCTGCAGCTGAGGAAGGGGAAGAGCGAGAACCACACTGCCACTCACAGGCCAGGAGGTTAAAGGGCAGGCGTGAGTATGGATTTGGGAAATATGCCCTCCCCTGAGTCAGCTGGTGTGGGGAAAGTGTCCGAGACGAAAGGACCATCCGACAGCGATTCGGAGGAACGAGATGAAGGGGAGGGACGGGGTGCGTCACCCGCGAATACGAACAGCGTCGCAGGGGGAGGCTCGCGGGTTGGCCAGCAGGAGGCGCCAGACGGAGGGTGGGGTTGGGTGGTGCTGGCTGCCAGCGTCATCGTCCTGGCCCTCACCCTAGCCTTCCCCTCCTGTATCGGGATCTTCTACACGGACCTGCAGGCGGCTTTCCAGGCCAGCAACAGTGAGACGTCGTGGGTGCCTTCAATCATGACTGCCGTGCTTCATGCAGGAGGTAAGTCCACAGTGGCCACAGCAATGCAGGGAGCTGGGGGGGGGTGTACAAGTGCCCCTAAACTTTTAACCGTTTACGGAGTTAGTTATTAGGTGTTAAAAATTCCCTGTGTTCTTAAACTCAGCATCTTTCAGATGCCAATAGCGAGTGTTTTATCAGTGTTAGAATATTCTATTTTGGAATATCTAACTTGATTATTTTTGATCTCACTTTCCAAAGACCATTAAGATGTTTACTTTTTAGAATGTTTAATCTGTGTACTGGATTTTCTTTATGAAGGCAGTTCTGAACGTTTGTCCGGGGGTTCCCCTGTGGATTCCTGTTTTTGTTCCAACCACAACTGCAATCCTAGAATCCCAGAACCGACGCCAAGAAGCACTGCCTTATGAGATAATATTCTTAATGGGCCATTAGTTAATGTAAGGATGAATTATTGAAATGGGCCATAGTCTGTAATTGATTATGGCCAGTGATCCTAAAAAAACGTGGTGCCTAATTGGCTGGAGCATTGCCCATGGCCGGAGAGATTAAGGGCGCTTTCACACTAGGTATGATTGTTCCGTACCGTACCACAGTACGATTGTACCCCCTACCCTCTCCCCCTCTGGTTAGCTTTCACACTGGTAATATCGTACCGCACCCGAGTACACTTGCATATGTTGAAATTCAGATATAGCACGTTGCAGTATGCACCTAGGTATTTTAAATGGGGAAATATACAGAAAGAAGAAGCAAACTCTTGCATTGGAAGAATTGCGTATCCAACCTCCACTTTTTTTTTGGCTTTTTATTTGCCAGTAAAGGAGGCGCCAATACATTTTGGGGGGGTTTATTATTGAGAAGGGGGTTTAGAATATTATTATGGAATATTAATATTGTGAATACATATGCTGAAGCGTGCCCTAGCAACCTGGTGTGTCATCAGTAACATGGATTACCACGTGTATTTCACTGGATGCTTGATGTTTTTAATCACCCGAATCTTTCTCTGGGTACCCAAATATCAAGGTAACCCGAAAAAGTACGGATTTTATTTGATATTGGTGGAGGCTGAATTCAGAATTCTTTCCCCTTGTGTTTTTGGCTGATTATGCTGTCCGCTGCCTCATACCACAAAAATTTTTCTTTCTCATAACTTGAGCTGTCTGACTTTTGCACCGCGTCCCGCACTTTGAAATATCGCAGCCGCATTTTCTTTAGATTGTCACGGCACTTATCTATTGTTCTGTGATAACCATGCAAATGTAACTACTCACAGATTTTTCCATAAATCTCCAAGTTTTACTGTGTAGTATCCAGTTGTAATTGCATGTTTTCGTCCGCTTAAATTTCGAGCAAGCATTGAATTTCTTCCTTTAAATGGAGACATCCTTTCGCCGCTGCGTTTGTTCAAACAAATGAGCGTAACACTTAACAGTAATCCTCCATGCTCAAGTACGGTTGCTTTCACATTTGGTACGAGTACGGATGAACCGTGCCCGAGTCCACCTTTTCCAACTGTACTTGCGTTCACACTTACCAAATGAACTGAACTTTGGGTTCAAGTGTACTCGGATCTGTGCTGGAGTCCCGAGTGTGAAAGCACCCTAATGCTGCATTCCCATGCTTTTGGATAAGTTGGAATTACAACTTTATCTTAGTCAGAAATTTCAGCTGAACATCCATGAAATTTTGATTGTGGAGTGAGCTGGGAATACAGTAGCTTGCCTGATGTGACTGTACAAACTTAAACGCTCAAAGTTTTGCGTCAGTCAACTGTAAATAAATGTATCTGTTCATGATGCACTCATGTCTCTCATTTGTGGTAAGACCACTCATTTTCTGAGGACATTTTAGGCCATTTTACACCAACAGAAACTGATGATATTTTACCTGGCGCTTTTGAATTGCAAAGCGTAACCAAATCCATGGAAATTCTGCCAAGGCATCCTTTTGTTCTCTGGATTTGAATCTTCAAATTAAATAAATTGGCATGCATATGTGATGTTTCCTTGTGGTCAGATTTCGGGCTGTGAAAGTGGAGACTTCTGTAAAGCTCATGAATGTAGCATGTGTAAGTTTGCAGGTTTGGTCTGATATGTCACTCCTGACTCATCAATTTGGCACCAAAAGGCCTGCTAGACTTCTGTGGATCTTGTATGGCTCCAAGAAGCAAGGGCTGCACTAAATTTTAATATCCAAGGTTATTTATCTGAGGCTCTTTTGTTTGAAGTGATTCACTGTTGATTTGACTAAGTAGGGGCCCTTCCCCACCTGGAGCAACAGGGGCCAAGGGCCATTCTCAAGGGCCCAACATTTGCTCTGACCTTCATGTAGTTACTCTAAGGCCTGAATAATCTACTGTCCACCAGGTCCTATTATAATTGGCTATAGTTTGGTCACTTAAAGTATACAGTGGGCTCAAAAATTACTGGCACCCCTAACTGGCAACGCACAAGCAATAAAGGAAAGATAAACAATATAATTATAGAGAAAAGGAATATACCGACGTGTGTGATGTACTTTCCTTTATGAATGTTTCGATGGAAACAACCAAAATCATAACAATCATTTAATACAAAAGAAATTTAAAAAAAATCCAGGTTTCATAATTTTTTGCACCCTTCATTTAGTACTTAGTGCAACCACTTCTGGGGATGATAACAGCATGGAGTCTTTTGTAATTTTTGACAAGGTTAAGGCAAGAAATTCAGCATTTTGGACTTAGAAAATCAGTGTTTGTGCTCATTTTTAGCTCCGCTGTGACGATAGTCAACAGTCAGCGGAGCTTTTCTAATGCTGAGTCATCCGGTGTCCGTCTGTCTGCCTGCCTGCCTGCCTGCCTGTTTTCTGTCTGTCTGTCCGGCATCAACTTTTTACTTCAAATTTGAATATCTCAAAAACTGTCTAATAACTTTTTTCTAATTTGGTGCAAGCCTTCCTTATGATATTCTGAATATTCACTGTGAAATTTTGAAAATTCTACCTCCTGGTTTTTGAGAAATTCAGCATTTTACGCTTAGAAAATAAGTATTTGTGCTCATTTTTTCAGTCTTTCATTAATATCTCAAAAACTGTCTGATAACTTGTTGTCTAATTGGTTGTGAGCCTTCCTTATGATGTTCTGATGATCCCCTGCAAAAATTCGAAAATTCTACAGCCCGGTTTTTGAGAAATTCAGCATTTTGGACTTAGAAAAAGAGTGTTTGTGCTCATTTTTTCAGACTTTCATTAATATCTCAAAAACTGTTCGATAACTTTTTGTCTAATTTCTTGTGAGCCCTCTCTATGATGTTCTGAATATCCCCACATTGTTCCCGATCATTGTTCTGGATCATGTCGTTCCGAGTCATCGTTCTGGATTAATTGTTCTGGATCATATTGTTCCGCATCATATTGTCCTGTGACAGACTTAGAAAGATTGTGACTGCTATATTTGTGATTTACTGGGGGGAAAGGTATTTGTTGGTTGTTAGCATTGCTTGCTGGTAAGATGATTGAAATCAATGAATGCAATTTGCAGTGTGGTTCTATTGTTATACTACGTAAGTTCAGACACCAATCTGGTTCACAGCGGTTACCAAATGTGTCATATGTGTTAATATTGCAACAGTTTTCAAGGATTTCTGAAATTAAGTTATGACATGGTCATTTCACTCATTCTCAGCGGAGCTCTCTAGGCCGACAGGCCTCTTGTTGTGCTCTACTGAAACAGGAAGTGATCATGAAATGGCTCAATATAGTTCCTTTACACTTAGATAAAACTTAAATAAGTGGAATTTAATACCTGGTTTAATTTGGTAGATGTTATTTACAATAATCTTTAAAGGTGCCATTCATTGTGAAACCTTGATTTGGAGGAAATTGATTTTTAATTAATTCAGTAAATGATTTTGATTGGTTCCACTGGAACATATCGCACAGCATTTCTCACATGTTGTTATTTAGAGTTTGTCCATAAATATATATTTTTAGAATTTTTTAAAGTATTGTTTGGGCATTGCTAGTCAGGGGTGCCTGTAATTTTGGAACCCACTGTACAATACATCATTAGAATTAAAAGAACTATCAGAATTGATCTTTCACCAAGTACACTGTGCTGTGTATTTGGGTGTGTTGCTGTTACGATGCTGTCTTTACATGATCAGGAGTCCCCTTGCTGTGTTTTTTGGTTGGCTTTATTTAACATGCCAACCAGGCGAGATCAGTGTTGGACCAAAGCCAGGCATACAGCTCCTTTAGTTAATAGCTGTGGCCAATTATTAACTTTGCTCTGAGTGTGTGGTCTGTTACTCCTGCAGTCTGGTACCTCATGGGGAAAAACATTCTATATGGGAATATTACTTGTATTAAAGGAAGGGGAGGTGGGCTTGGGGATTGGAGATGAGGAGGCACACCCTCTTGGTCATGACAGTTTTTTAAAGTTAAGTTTGAAACTTAAACTGTCATTTTTATCAGCCCAGAGCCTTAGCACCTTTGGTTTGCGTAAGAATGATAAGTGAATTGAACCGGTTGCCTCCTGTTACACGAGCGCTTTTGTCCTCAAAAGTTCATGGTGTTTGCTTTCTTGCTGTTATGATCAGACTTGGCTGTACCTCGCCTTGTTGGCTTTTTCAAGTTCAGGTTTCTTTTACTTCTAGCCTGCCCAACCCTGTTTCCTGGGCTTGAATCTCGTTTTACTGCGAAACACAACTCATTCGGCACAATACACCTCATTGTACTTCATATTAGTTAAATCAGGGGTGCCAAATTAGGTTTGGGGCGATAATCTACTGGATAGTGGATTCAGCAGGGCTGGGCAGCTCCACTCTTCAACCAAGAAGGTTGAGTTCATTTAATTGCAAGTACATAGCATGATGTTTGGGTCAAAATGACCCATTTTCAATTTTTACAAGGAGCAACGTTACTGAATGTACTGTATATTGTTTTAAATTGAATACCATGACACAAAAAGGCATACATAAAGTACGGTCATCCCACAATTTTATGTCCAAAAAGTGAGTTAAAAGTTAACTTCTATCTAGTTTATTGTGATATGGTGGTTGGTCAAATTTGACCCATTCTGATATTTCAGAACAATAGAAACACCATGAATGACATTCTTTTCAGATTTCATTGGAAATTTGGCTTCCGAAGCATCATGGGTGAAACCTGCAACGGTGCATCAGTGCAGAACATGAATAAGGGGTTCAGGAAATTCAGTGCAAACAAACATCACTAACCCCTTAAAGGAGCCGTATGTAAGTTTGTGACCAAAACTGGTACTACAATCACATTCAAAATACTGCAGAGCGCAGTATCCCCTCCTCCTCTCCCCCCGACGAGAGGTTGCCAGCTAGGTTGCTGGATCCAGCAAGAACATCTGCTACAAGGAGCTACCATGGCTACGTTTCAATATCATCAATGATTTGCTCTCACAGGGTTGTGTTCAGTTCAGTTCAGTTCAGTTCAGAAAAGATCGAGACTAATGACTAACTAACTTTAGCAATAGTCATATTGGTCAACTTGCTCGTCACTCTTCTGTGTGGATAGCCCACTAAAGTCCATACTATAATATGCGTAAAGAATGAATGAGGACTCATTTGACCGATGTACCGTCTCAATTACATTTCATATTGCCATAATGGCTGTGCTAATGTTGGAACGGTTTCCACAGCATCTCAGCATAATGCCAGAGAAACGGACTAATAATGTATTGCTAATGTCAGCAATGACGATTCGCGGTTTTTATTTCTCAAACAATTTGTTACCTAGTCAATTTAATGACCCACCTGCATACGCACTAACGTACCATGAACGAACATACATAACGTTATTCGACTGTAGAGAATATTTGAAATGTCCGTGCCTACATTAAATAGAATTAAGTTAGCCAAACTTAGCTGAATCTTATCTGTCCAGGAGAAAATTAGCAACTTCGGCGTCGGTCTTCAAATTCTTATCCGCTTTCAGCCATCTCCATCTTTCAAAGGCATGTCCTATACAGATCCTTGTTATGTTTCTGACTTTGTCACAACATATTTTGGAATCATAATGAGGCCTTTTAGGTTTAGTAACGTCAGACATCTGTGCTCCGAAACGCTGGTAGCTGCAGCTCAGTGGTAACTGGCAACCTGGATGCCGAAATGCTACTGACTTCGTGATTGGGAGATAGGTGGAGGGCGGTGCAACAGGCCAAAACACAAAATGAAAACATCAACATTAGTTGTGGGCTGCAACTTCACTTTTGTAATGAGAATATTCTGGCTGGACTACTGTTGTCAGTGATATAAGTATTTGAAATTACCATCATTCCTTAATGTCTGGTGATATATCAGGCCCATTTCATGATTAATCAACATACATTTCTTACATATTGCTCCTTTAGTCTCTTGATTTTTCCCTCAAGTTTTCCCTTAAGTAGGCTCAAAGTAAAAAAAAAAAAAAAAAAATTATAATATGGGACAATGTCCCGTACGGTTACCGGACTCTTTGTCCCTGGATTTTTTGATCCCGGACTTTTCGTCCTCGAATTTTTCGTCCGTGGACTTTTTGTCCCCAGACTCTTCGTCTCCGAGGACCTTTCGTCCCTGGACTTTTCGTCCACCAATGATAAAACAATGTGCCACCATTATTGACAGATGAATGGACGGATGGAGGACAGACAGACCGCCATGATCTAAGGGTTAGGGTTAGGGATAGAGTTATAATGCAGGAAGAGGGCAAAGCATTATTGGGGACGAACAATATGGGGACGGAAAGTCCAGGGAGGAAAAGTCCACTGGGACGAAAAGTCCGGAGACAAAAAATTGGGGGGTGAAAAGTCTGGGGACAAAATGTCCGTGGATGAAGAGTCCTAGAGACAGATGATGTTACAGCTATTGGTCTGCATATGCAGCTGACATCCTTCAAGTATGTGGCTCTTCTGCATTTGGTTGGGTACATGCTCTCTGTAACAATCCACCTCAACTGCATTTTCCAGTGCAGAGACATCTCCTTCATGTGCAGTAAAAATGAGATCAGTGGTATCCTAGAAACCCTAGCGGGAATGCACGACCATGTTGGCCAACACCTGGCTTCATTCCTGCAATATTCTGGAAAAGACATATTTTGTAATGTGGTTTTGAGGGCACAGCCTTATAGAGGGCATATTGCGGATCAGAGGCAACAGTTCCGGAAAGACAAGGCTGTTTTCTTAAATGCAGTCATGCTGAACAAGTAAGTTGCCCATAAAGGCAAAAGACCAACTTTATTTGTTTAGTATTTTTAAGAACTTTAAACTCTAATACTAATGAAATTCATGAAATTTGGAGAGACTGGTCCTTGAACACATAAAAGTTTCCAGTCAAGTTTTCTAATTTGAGTCTCTTATGGTTCTTGAGTTTTTGGAGGACAAAGGGTTTGGTAACATGAGCACATCGCTGGTTTACTACCAACTAAAGTTGGAACAATCACAGAAGATTCCCTCACCTTGATCTTCTAGATGCCATGCAAATCTTTGAGCCTGGAGCCTATCCAGACTGGATGGTGGGAATTAAAATTTTTGGGGTAATGACAAGTTGGCGGTCTGGTTGGATAGTCATGCCACGGTGAAAGTCAACTCCAGCAATGTACAGTTTGATGCAATTATCGATGAGAATCAAGGCAGGAGCGAGTTCTTGCTGATTAAGCATTTGGTTCATGCCAATCGTGGTATTCAGAATGGTAAGAAGTTCCACACATACAGGGTTGAAGAACTTCTCCCTGTTATTTTTGTAGGTGCCGATTGTGCAATTCGTCGCATTTAACAAGAAATGCACAAGCTGATGATGCTTGCTTTAGTTGTTATGTCATCCAGTGCAGAAGGTGAGAGCAGCTTCTCTGTTCAAAATGGCATCAAGAGTAAGCTGAGGTACCAGCTGTCTCTGGAGAGGCTTGTTATTGTTTGTTATTTGCTATTATCTTATTTGGAAAAACAATCAATTTATCGTAATGAAATGCATACCCACCTAGTCTCTCCAATGAGGGCATTGTTAGTCCTTGGTTTGGGTGCGTTATATTTTGCTTTCTGTCCAGTCTATGCAATAAAATTGCATTGCTTACTACTACTACCTACATTTTATGATGTGTAGAATTTGTTGTTCTTTTGTCATAAGGTGCAAATAAAGTGACAATTTTTTGTTTGGCTAAAGGCTGCTGTTGCCAGCTACATATTGCACGCCCTGCTATTGTGTTTGCACGCCGTATTACTAATTTTCTGGTCAGTTCTCTGAAACTAGTTGATTTCCGGACACAAATAGACCACCTCTTATCAGACATACTCCTAGCTTCTTTCTTTTTATTGTCAAGAAATGCAGTAAAATATTTAAATTCTGAGAACCTCTGCAACTCTTGGATTCATTTTGGATATTTTCAGTCGACCGTCTTCAGGTACAGCACTGTGCAAAAGTCGTAAAGCAATTTCATGGGGCAAATATGCTTGGCAAAATTTTGAAATAACAAGTTTCTAATAACTGAGCAAGGTAGGGGAGACAGGGGTCCGATGAGCCATGGGGACCAATGAGCCATATCACTATTTTGCGATCAATCGATAACAGAGCTGCTCAAAATAGGCAAAATATTTGACCATTGACTGATGAGTCATGGGGATAAATGAGCCATATCACTATTTTGCCTATTTTAAACACCTTTGGCATTGATTGATCGCAAAATAGTGATATGGCTCATTGGTCCCCATGGCTCATCAGACCCCAGTCTCCCCTACTATACAAAGCTGTCAACTGTTAAAAACTAAATCAAATCAATATTTGCCATGACTATCCTTTTCCTAAAAATTTGGGACACCATCCTGTTGTGCTATAGTTTTGTAAGATGATTGGCTTTTTGCTTGTTCCAAGCAGAGTGGAAAACCTGCCTCCATTCTTCTGCGGACTATCTCACTTGCATCTCTCCCTCAGCTGCAGACAGTTATCAAGATTTTGACATCAAGGCTCCATTAAGACTAGATTATCTGTATCAACTGTTTTTAATGAAATACAAATATACATTTATGAAACTACTTTTTAAATTAGCATTTTAAATTTCAAATATACTTTTAATCTTCAGCAATACCAATGTGGAAAACAGAAAGTACACAGATTTAGCCAGATTTTAATTTTTTAAAAATGTAGTGTGCCTAAGACTTTTGCACAGACCTGTACCTATACTTTACTGCAGCGATTTTTCAGTCTTGGAGCTAAAGCATTAGCATTCATCAGCAAGCGCCGTATGGAACATAACTGCTGAGATTAGTGCAATGTGCTAACATACCAAGGTGATAAGGATCATTGTGTTATGCAGCTTTGCTGTGAAATGGGCCCTGCAAACTATTTTTCTGCTGCCTATTTTCTCCCAAGGGGGAATGAGGGAGTTGTACTTTTATCAGTTTTCGGAGGGAAATATTTAGGTGAGCATACCTGAGGAGCGGCGACTGTAAACATTTGCACATAGACAAAATTGCAAATACGTGGGAAGTAAATACTGCATATGGAAAAACTCCACTCCTGATCAGTATAAGCTGATTAGACTTATTAAATTGCGCAAAAAGTTTTTACACTCCATCCTTCTTCTACACCTGAATGAAACAGTGAAAAATTTACAGGTTTTGTTTATCTCCAACATTAGGTGTACATTGTTATTAATCTAAAGATTAAGGTGAGAATTCCACATCCCTCACCCAACTGACTTAGCTTCTCCCAGTTTCCAGTCAACAGGACAAGCATTTTGCAAGCGATGGCAATGAAAGACAAAACAAAGTATTTTTCTTTATGTTAGGTGTTTATTTATTTTTTTTTTTTTGTATTAGTTTTGCTGAGGATGAAAAGCACATTTTAGATACTACATGATAACTTAAAAATTATTTTTCAAGTAACTGTTATGTATCATTAAAGACAGTTGATGCAGATGATTTGACCTTGACAGAGCCCTGATCTCAACATCAGACTGTCTGATACTTCCTGGAGAGAGAGACGTGAGTGAGACTGTTAATTTGCTGAAAAATTTCGTAAGGTTCTCCAAAATGCTTAGAACAAGCAAAAGGCAAATTATCTTATGAAGGTATCAAACTACATGACTGTGTACCTCATGTCTAGGTGAAGGGTTTTCATACCAAATATTGATTTGATTTAGTTTTCAACTGTTCGTTGCTGTTTATGGTACGTCTCTCAATGTTTAAAGACCTTTCATTTCATGATTTGTGGAGGCATCCTTGTGTTACAAAATCGTTGTAAGTGTGCTGAAGACTATTGCGTAGTAATGTATGCTGTTTTGCTTGAACGTAGTGGTTGGGTCAGGACCTTAGAACAGGATGCGTGGTTTTCCTGTTGGGTTATGGGGTAACTAAAATTGCAAGATAAGCTGAAGCAGATTCACCTGAGGGAACTTAGACGACAGTGTTTCATAATGTGTTATCATAAATACACTATGATAATTGCATGTCTCAGGTCAGGCCATGGCGAAATTCTGTACTCGGAATGACCTGCGTAAATGTCACATGGCAATTATTGTTTTTGGCTGGGGAAAGCAGCCCTACCAGATTATGTTTTTATCGATTTATTTATTTATTTTACTTGGTAAGTCAACTGAGAATTGTTCAACTGTGACTGCTTGGGGATGTCTGGCCAATTCGATACAAAGGGCAAATTTTTTGACCAGATAACAAGAACCTGTTTTTTTTTTTTTTTTTTTTAAAGACTATTTTTTTGGGAATTTTTCCTTTATTTGACAGTTATGCTGTGTAGAGAGACAGGAAGGTTGGGGAGAAGAATGGGGGGAAGACATGCAGCAAATGACCTGAGCTGGAATCGAACCCAGGTCGCTGCGGGAAGAACACAGCCTTTATAATACGAGCGCTAAGACTGATGAGCCACCGGGGTGCTCCCCAAAAGCCTGTTTTTATGGGAATCAGGCCAGAATACCTGGGTTGACACTGTTGTTGGAGGACTGCCATGGGATACTTGGCTTGACATTTCTGAGAAGGTCATGAGGCAGTGTTTGTCTATGGAACTTAGTTGCTGGAGTTGAGCTGATTCACTTCATTGCACTGCTTAACTTGAAAAACTCAGCTGAAATCAGAGAGGAAGGACATTGAAGAGTATTATGTCCCAGGTCATGTGTGTGTGTGTATGTGTGTGTGTTTATTGTGTGTTTGCATTTTGTGTGTTACAATGTTACTTTTTCCTCCTTGTGTGTCATCGCTTTATCCCATAACAGGTCCGTTGTGCAGCGTGCTGGTGGAGCGGTATGGTTGCCGAGCAACAGTGATGGTGGGCGGGGTCCTGAGTGGGCTGGGCATGGCCGCCAGCTCCTTTACCAACAGCATCGTCGAGCTTTACATCACTGCCGGGGTCATCACAGGTCAGAGGTCACTCAGTCTGCGTATTCTGTCCTGCCTGACGGCATACCCTGTCTTTTCTCACGTGATGCTATCAGGGTTCCTACGCAAGTATGGAAAGTATGGAAAAGTATGGAAATAAATTTGATTAATTTCCAGGTATTAAAAGTATGGAAAATGAAAAATAAAGTATGGAAAAATATTTATGTTTCCAGAATATTACGACTGTTCTAAAATACTGTTTTCTAAATTAGAAAATTAGGCATTTCCGAAAATTTAATCAATCCGGATCGTGCTTTATGCCGGGCCGCGAATTTTTTTTTTTACAGGTCGGTTGATACTATTACGTACACCAGCCTATCACAGCTCGGCTGTGATACCATTCTTCGTGCCATCAGCCAATCACAGTTCGGCTGTAGCTACTCATGCATCGATGAGAATGGCAAAGCATTCGACCAAATCACTGTCAGCTGAGTTGTGCACGCGGAAAATTTGTAAATGCAGGGCTGCCAACTCTCACGCATTTGCCGTGAGTCTCACGCCTCTTAGAGGCATTCACGTTCCCATGCCGCAGTCAGCAATTATTCAATTGACGCGTAATTGAGTCCTTGAGCATAGAAGTTAACCAGTTTCACGTGCATTACGGTGGATTTGACCACTAATGCCATGGAAATCGATTATGACTCGGGAATTCTCAGGCTTGTCTTTACTGAGGGATTGAAAGCAATAGAATTGCATAAAAACGTTTCAAATGGTCTTATTTCATTAAAACAATTTAAACGATCATGAAACACATGCATTGTTTCCAATCCCTGAGTAAAGAGAAGCACGGGAAGTCCGGAGTCATAATCGCTTTCCACGTTACTTGTGATGAGGTGCACCTTTACGCAAGTGAAACGGAAACTTCAATGCGCAAAGATTTTAATTCCGCGTGAGAATCTCATTAAGCGTTCAATGAACAATTGCTGACTACGGTGAATACGCCTTCAAAATGCGTGAAACTTACACCGTATGCGTGAGATTGTGTAGAAAGTTGGCAGCCCTGTAAATGCTAGTCTGACAATAACGATGTAAATGCTCCACAATACGCGAAATTACAAGTACACTAGCTGGTCTGCTGCAGAAATCCAATAGTCTATTTAATAGGCCTTGGCTTCGGTGACCTATACTGCAGATCCGAGAGCAAATTTCATGATATCAGAAAGTGTTTTTATTACCGGTTTTTTATTTTGCTATTTAAAATTTGCGCATTTCTAATGGTAATGGAAACGCACCTAGAGAGTGCGGACGATGTCCGACGTTATTAGCCCAAAAAACAGAGTCTGCTTCGTGACCGTTGACTGTTCGTGACACAGACTCCTGTTTTGAGTCTTGTTGATACCAGCTATGGATGCATGCGTCCAGTGGCAAATGGTTTTATTTAGCGATTCAACATCAATCGCAAACCTTTTATCCTGGTAGATTAGATTGGATGCGCTCTTCTACTCTGATCTGAAGTTCCGCGTGTACATGATTATTCACGCAATATGTATGAAATCGGTTACTGATTGGCCCGAGTGCAAGATTATTTATTTTCATTGGAGTACGATAAAGATGGGAAAAGCTGCGGTTCTTATAGATTTATAGTCCGTTTTCTTTGGGGTTCCGATAATTGGCCAGCTGTCAGTAGAATGATATTTTGTCGATTACAGCAAATGTTCAAAACTAATTCAAAAACTAACTGGTAACGCCTCCCCAATGTACTGCTGCAGCCAGAAGACTTATCAGCGCAATGCCTCAAATAGGAGTCTGTGTCACGAACAGTCTAAGGTCACGAAGCAGACTGATTCTTGGGGCTAATAACGTCGGATATCGTCCTCACTCTCTGTGTGCGTTTCCATCACTCTTAGAAATGCGCAAAATCTAAATAGCGAAATTAAAAAAAAAAACTGGTAAATAATAATAATAATAACTGGTAAATTTAAAAAAAACGGCTAGTCTGATATCACGAAATTTGCACTCCGATTTTCTATATTAGTCACCGAAGCCAAGGCCTATTAAATAGACTGTTAGACTTCTGCAGCAGACCAGCTAGTGTACTTGTAATTTCGCGTATTGTGGAGCATTTCCAAATTTGCGGTGTGCACAACTCAGCTGACAGTGAAAAGTTCATGATTGATTTTTATGGTATCACTTTAAGTGGAACAACTAGAATTGCCTGCATGTAACCTAGGTATAGGTATATATGTAGTTTTTTTTTTTTTTTTTTTTTTTTTATAATTAATTGCACATAATTCAGTGTGTGTGTGTGTGTGGTTAGTTACAGTTTTATGTTCAGATGCTTGAGGGACACAAAAAAATTGTAAGCATTGAACTGTTAAAATGTGTTAAAATAAAGATATTAATAATAATTAAATTAAAGTAGATGTTTTATTTATGATACACTGATATATTTACTCGATGTAGGATATTGCTCTGAAAAAAAAAAAACGCAGAGAAGTCTGGAAATTAGGGTATGGTAAAGTATGGAATTTGAAATTCCAAATGTGTAGGAACCCTGTACTATGAACAGGCGGATATAGGGAGTCATTTTATATTATGATTATTATACTTGGGACTAAGGGCACTGCATTTGCTCTACTGATGAGTGCAGGTATACAGGTATTTCATTTAGGAAAGAAATAATAAAGTGAACTATCTGTAAATAATGAAGCACGTTAAAGATGTAATGGTTGACAGGGTGTCAGACTCCAGTCTTGGAGGATTGCACTGCTATTTTTATGATTGTTATACTGGGGACTAGGGCACTATATTTGCTGAGTTAGGAGCACAGGTATATGGAACCTCCCTTTAGGAAAGACATAATAAAGCGCACTATTGTTGAAAGATGATACACAATATACAACCCCAATTCCGAAATAGTTGGGACAAAGTGTAAATTGTGAATAAAATCAAAACGCAATGACTTTCAAATCACACCAGCCAGTATTTTATTCACAATAGAACAGAGATAACATAGCAAATGTTGAAACTGAGAAATTTTACAATTTTTTCTATAAAATGAGCTCATTTCAAATTTGATGGCTGCTACAAGTCTCAAAAAAGTTGGGACGGGGCCTGTTTACCATGGTGTAGTATCCCCTCTTCTTTTTAACACAGATTGGAGGCGTCTGGGCATCAAGGAAACAAGTTCCTTGAGTTTAGCCATTGGAATTTGATCCCACTCTTGTTTAATACAGGCTTCCAGCTGCTGGAGAGTTTTGGGTCTCTTTTGACAACCTTTTCGTTTAATTACGCGGCAAATGTTTTCAATTGGTGAAAGATCAGGACTGCAGGCAGGCCAGTTCAGCACACGGACTCTTCTACTACAAAGCCATGTGTTGTAATAGCTGCAGTATGTGGTTTTGCATTGTCTTGCTGAAATACACAAGGCCTTCCTGGAATAGATGTCATCTGGAGGGGAGCATGTGTTGCTCTAAAACCTTTATATACCTTTCAGCATTCATGGTGCTTTTTAAAACATGCAAGTGTCCCACACCATATGCATTAATGCATCCCCATACCATCAGAGATGCTGGCTTTTGAACTGAACGCTGATAACAGGAGGGGTGATCTTTCTCCTCTTCAGCCCGGAGGACACAACGCCCATGATTTCCGACAAGAATGTCAAATTTGGACTCATCTGACCACAGGACGCTTTGCCACTTTGCTGCAGTCCATTTTAAATGAGCCTTGGCCCACAGAACATGGCAGCGCTTCTGGATCATGCTCAACAATGGCTTCCTTTTTGCATGATAGAGTTTTAGGTGGCATCTGTGGATGGCACGGCAGACTGTATTTACAGACAGTGGTTTCTTGAAGTATTCCTGGGCCCATTTAGTAATGTCAATGACAGAATCAAGCCGGTGAGTGATGCAGTGGCGTCTGAGGGCCTGAAGATCACGGGCATCCAGTAAAGGTCTTCAGCCTTGTCCCTTACGCACAGAGATTTTTCCAGTTTCTCTGAATCTTTTGATGATGTTATGCACTGTCGATAATGAGACCTTCAAAGCCTTTGCAATTTGACGTTGAGGAACATTGTTTTTAAAGTATTCCACAATTTCTTTACTCAAGCCTTCACCGGTTGGAGAGCCTCTGGCCATCTTTATTTCTGAGAGACTCAGCCTCTCTAAGCCATCCCTTTTATAGCCAATAATGTTACACACCTGATGCCAGTTAACTTTATTACTTGCTTAATGTTCTTTCATCAGATTCTCTTATGTATTAATTGCTTTTTCAAACCTTTTTTTGCCTGTGTCCCAACTTTTTTGAGACCTGTTGCAGCCAGAAAATTTTAAATAAGCTCATTTTGTGGATAAAAATGTAAAATGTCTCAGTTTCAACATTTGAAATGTTATCTATGTTCTATTGTAAATAACATATTGGCTCATGTGATCTGAAAGTCATTGCATTTTGATTTTATTCACAATTTACACTTCGTCCCAACTACTTTGGAATTGGGGTTGTAATATAATATGTGACAGGGTGTCAGACTCCAGTCCTGGAGAGCTGCATTTTCTGAAGTGGCCAACTAAGATCATGGAAGCAAAGAGCGCTGACTCTGTTATGGAAAATTCCTGCAATGTAATCCATAATTTTGTAAAAATGTGTAGAAACAGCCCAAACACAGTGGACTGGAGTATTGCTCATCTGCTTTATGGATGCATAAACTTTGCAGACCATTGGGGTTGCAGTGCTCTATAAGGTATAATAAGGTATATTGATATAGTGTAGCACATGGCAGTGTAGCATTGGTATTTGGGAACTCGGCACACAACCTGTCTATTTTTCCATATGCTACGGTTTAGAGGTGGAAAAATCCAGGAATCAGGAATTGAAAATCCTTCTACGTTTTTTTCCTTCCTTGAATCGATTCAGGTGACTTGATCTTAACTGCTGGCTTAAGAATTCTGCTAATTTTCAAATTCTGGCAGTTGGAACAGAACACAATGGAGGATTTTTACTATGTGAACCTGGATTTTGGTCTGCTACTGTTATACCCTTGAGTCTCTCCTTAGTTTGTTGCAACTGTTTGGTCTACTTTTTTCCTGTTCACGACTGAGTCGACTGATTAATTTTACGAGTCTTACCTTATCTGACCTGGGCTTTGTTGTTGCTAGATTGACTATCTGTGTGCACCCAGTGTATGTTGCTTTGGATGAAAGCTTCTGCTGAATAAGTGCCTTGTAATATAGTGTAATGAAAGCTATATCCACTTCTCTGTGCACTCCGATGTTTCCTGAGTACCTTAATGTTGTACCGTTTGGCTCCTGAGTCGCTGGCTGTTGTTTTCTGTATTGTTCTGATAAGTGAAAGAGGGGAGGTGGTATGGTTGTGTAGAGCAGAGGTGGGCAACGAGGGCCACATCTGTTCCTGATTTTAATACCAACTTCTGGCCTTTAATAAGTTTGTTGTCTTAATTAGCCAAACCATTCGTGAAACTAGACATTTCTGCTGCATTTCTTGAAGTTATCATGAATGGCAACCAAAGACTGTTCTTTTCTCCCCTAAATGTAACACCTTACTTAGGTCTAATCTATGCGCAAATCTATGTTTGTGTGCACAACCAGTCAGCTCAATTAGTCAGGGTAACTGATAGAAATGAAAACCTGCATACACACCAGCTCTCCAGGACTGGAATTGCCCACCCCTGGTGTTGAGGGTAGCCCTATTCCCTCACAGCAGGAAGTGTCTCGGGTGCTTCCTGTTTACTTTCTTTAAAAATTTGCCAGGTTGGCCAATAATAGGCTCTGACTTGTCCGTAGGCGTGAACGTGCGTCTGCTGTTCAGTGGATCAGCCAATGGTCCGGGTGTGTTCCAAATTCTCAGCCCATGCATGCTGGCGCAGGCTCCAGCCCCCGTGAGAAGCCCCTGGCCAAATTTGAAGGACCTTCTTGCTGTTAGGGCAACAGGGCAACTAAATGTGTCCTCATGCCACCCCCCTAGATAAGGACATGGTCTTTTAGGCATAATTAAACAACTAGCGGCCTGGCGCGTAGACCTTACGCGCTACTTTCTCTTGCGGCCTGGCATCTGTTTTTTTGGATTCAGGACTCTTGTGGATGAATTGGCTTGGGATTCAGGACTCTTGTGGACGAATTGGCTTGGTCACATGATGTTTTTATGGAAACACCATAGCAACATGATGACATCATAATGGTGCATTGTTCACTATAATATAAAAGTGAAGTGGACTTTGGTCACGTGACTGAGTCATTTCCAGGCCATTTTCCACTGATTGGCCGGACACACAGCCATACACGCACACAGAGTCCACTCAGCATCTGCTTTAAGGTGGCTGTCACTGAGACACTTTCTCTTGTGGCCTGGCATCTGTTTTTTGGGATTCAGGACTCTTGTGGATGAATTGGCTCTAGATTCAGGACTCTTGTGGACGAATTGGCTTGGTCATGTGATGTTTTTATGGAAACATCATAGCAACATGATGACATCATAATGGTGCATGTGATGACATCGTAATGGTAACGTTATATAAATAACAACGTCTTCCACTGGTTGGCCGGACATACACGCACATACACAGAGTCCACTTCGCTATTATATTATAGATTCCATTGCATTAATTGTGTGTCACACTCTCACGCTCATACTTATGGTCGATTTCGAGTCTCCAGTTAACCTTGCATGCTCGTTTTTTGGCTGTGGTAGGTTACTGGAGCGTCCGCACAGAAAGGCCCGAAGTTGAATTTGAATGACCTTGCTGTGAAGCAACAGTGAGACTTAACGTGTCCTTGCAACCCCCCCCAGGTACATATTGTATTTGGCTTGGTTCCCTTTGGAGTCGGCTTCAACAAAGTATTTCCACTCAGTAACGCTGAAAACGCTCAATATTTCTATGCCAAATTTGTAAGTGCCTTGATCGCTACTAAACTGGTACCTTTCGCTATTTAGGGGTTTCTGGGAGGGACATTTGTTTTTATGAATGAAATCATGCTCTAGTTAAATACTGTTTTTTGATTATTTTTAGGACTGGGGTTCTGCCTCAGCTACCAGCCAGCGGTGGCCATCCTGGGCAAGTACTTTGCGCGCCGACGCGCGTTCGCCAACGCCATGTCGTCCACGGGCACAGCCATCGGCCTGTCCACGCTGCCTTTCCTGGCGGAGTACCTGCGCAGCCAGCTGGCCTGGAGGGGGAGTTTCCTGGTTCTGGGGGGGCTGCTTCTGAACTGCTGCGTATGCGGGGCGGTCATGAGGCCCGTTGGCCCCAAATACGGGGGTGCAGCCTCGAACCGAGCGCGGGAACCTCACCCTCTGCAAACCACCGGGGAGGACGGCCCCAAGGAGTGCGTGAGGACGTGGCTGACCGCCTTCTGGGCTTCCATGTCACGGTACATGGGCTTTGATGTGTTCCGCAGTAATGTGCGGTTCCGAATGTATGCGCTGGGGATCACGTGGATGATGCTGGGGTTCGTGGTGCCGCTGATCTTCCTGGTGCCGTACGCCACCTCCCATGGGATGGAGCAGGACCAGGCTGCCCTGCTGCTGGCCATCCTGGGCTTCGTGAATATCGCGGTACGTCCCCCGGCAGGCCTGCTCTTCACGCTGCCCTGGTTCCGCGGGCGGCACGTCTACGTGTTCTCGACGGCGCTGCTGGTGTGCGGGCTGAGTAACTCGGTGTGCTGCATAGCAGCCAGCTTCCAGGTGCTGCTGGTGTACGTGCTGACGTACGGCCTCTCCATGAGCGTGGTGGGCTCCCTGCTCTTCACCGTGCTCATGGACGTGGTGGAGATGAGTCGTTTCCCAGCCGCCCTTGGCTTGCTCGCCATCATGGAGAGCGTCACCCTCCTGGTGGGGCCACCTCTCGCAGGTACCCTAAAAAAAGAGCAAATGCCCCTCTTCACATTATCCTTCGTAATTACTCTTACATAAGTGTCATTAGTCTGGGGGTTTGTTGAAGTATGACAAGCACATCCACTGCAAAAAATGAAAAATCTTTTCGAGCATTTTAAATTTGTATTTAGCCTTAAAACCCTTGCTTCTATTACTTTTTTTGCAGTAAGACTGAAATTATGCCAATGAGGTGAGATAATTTTGACTCATTTCTAATTTCTAGATTTACCAATGGAATGAAAAAATTCCACTTGCTGAGCACATGGTTACTTAAAATGAGCTAATATTTTCTACTTGAGAGAGAAAAATTAGAAATTAAATCTCATAAGATTGAAAGACTTGTATAAACACACGCAAGAAATGTGTGTGTGTGTGTGTGTATTTTCCTCACATATCTTGACAGCCGTTCATCGTATGAACTTGAAAGTCGGTGGGTGTATTGCTGAAGACCCAAGGAAGGGCAGTGTCCAGTTTGAGGTTGTTTGGCTCGGAGTTTCTCAACATATCAAGAAAGATAGCACGGCTCCAGCAACAATTGAATGGGCTCTGGACTAGTTTGTTTTAAAGGCCTGTAATGTCCACACACTTCAGTGGATATGGATGTAAATCCTCACATCTTAACTTCGCAGTTTTGGCCCAGGATATAGATTGTAAAAATAACAATCAAAATAACATCTTAAATAAGTTTCCCATAACTGGCAGTTTTAATCCTCACAGTTTGTTTTTTGGATATTCCTTGTCCATTTAAAGCAAAAACTTCATCCACGTCAACAGTAGAATGGAAATGCCATGTTCACATGTCCCACAATTTGACCGGAAAATCTCAGATTTAGTTTTTAGGAAATCCCATTTCCAAAAAATACAGTGCTGGGTGACCTGAGACAGCCAATGGTAATGAGTGTAACTTTTTTTAAAGAAGACTTTATAAAACACGTGTTCTTCTCAACCAGTCCTCACAGTTGTTTTTTATCCTTGTCCCTTTAAAGTCAACAAAAATGATGGCCCTTGCCCAAGTTTAAAAGAAAACCTTAGTTTAAAAGCTGGTGGAATCACTCCTGTGGTGTGTGAAGCATTAAGGTGTTGTAAGGAGAGAGGAAAACAGGACCTCATAATACCAACAGCTCATGAGACTTAGCTGGGGTTACGCGTGAGGTCAGGTGGAAGTCATGGGTTTGGTCAGTAAATGCTGTCATTTCTCCCTGTTAAGTTAGTAATTTAATGATGTTTGCTTTTTATGATGTTAATACTGTATGGATGTCTAAAGATTGTGCCAATTCAGCCCCCTTCTTCCAGCTATTCCCCTCATGCATTAATTGTAAGTTTTGCTTTTCCGAGAGAATGAAAGTACATATGAATTATCAGAAGAATGCCAATGACATGACCTCACACGACCTCAGTGGTTATTACAGTCTCAACTGTGAGTAACAAAATTAGAAATGATTGCTAACCTTTAACCATAGCATTTTGCTACTTGACAGCTCTTGAGCCTGAGACTGCCAGGATTATATGTTTTCTGCGGTCCTGTTGCCTCAGCTCAGCTAATAGCACCGCAATTCACAGTGTATCCATGGCGATGTGCCAGTCATGTGTTGACTGAAAACATTTTTCCCCCCCGATGTGTGTACAGGTGCTTGTCTGCTAGTGGAGAGTGTGTGTATGTGTGTGATATTGCAGTGGATCAGTGGGGCTGCGAGGGCCGGCTAGGAAAGGCACGGTTCCATGACGGCTCAAATGTCACGGCTGACGTCAGTTTCCCTATGAAGCTCCACTGTTCCAGCTGAAACTGCACAGACTCGGTCTCATTGCCTCAGTTGTCTGAGGGTTCACAGTCTTTGTTGTACACTTCCACCAGCTCGCCCCCTGACTAGGCCGAATCCCCAGGCTTTCCTAACCAAGCCACCCCTCTGTCGTCTCTTTGTTGCAGGGATGCTGGTGGACCGCACGGGGATATACATTCACTTGTTCTACAGCTGCAGTATCATCGTGGCCTCGTCTGCCCTCTTCATAATGGTGTCTTTTTTCTGGCTGGATCGAAGAGACAAGCGGATCTCGAAAGCTCAATCGGGACCGCAAAAACCTGGGGTTAAGCTCACTCCAGACTGCCAGTACAGCAGTTTGCCCATGAAATCAGCCAAGGACTCGACTGCAGGAACTGTTGACATCACCAGTGTGTGAATGTGAATACACGTGTGGTCACAGTGTTGGTGTCTACAGGCACGCTTTCTTGCATATACACTTGCTTGTGCACGCTACATACAAACATGCAGATGTTCATGCACTCGCATCCACAGTGCACACACTCTCACACACACACACACACACACATACACTCACAGACACATACACACACACACACACACACACACACACTCCCTGACATGCATTTACATGGACACAAAAAATGCGCACATAGCCCACTGGGGCGGAATCGTGCACAGTGCTGTCGATGCACGATTATGTAGTTTCATATAGATGGCCATTTCTGCAGAAACACAGGTTATTTCTCTTTCTCTGGCTACTGAAGATCTCAGTATCACCTGCAGAGTATGAATCTGCTGCACTGGTCCTGGAGGTCATATTCTCAACCGTCTGGTGCTCATAGGAACATGTAATGAGCAGAACAGGCCATTCAATCCTCCTAGGCCAACAATTCACAGATATCTGTGAGGATTTGGACAGCTACAAATTTAAAGGCCTGCAGTTTCCAAGAGATTAACTTGGCGCGTGTGTGTGTAGAAGGAAAAGAAGAATACTGAGAAGTTCTCAGTATTTTGTTCAGGCTCAATGGATGTAGATAAAAATGAAAGTATTGACTGTCAACTACAACATGAGGGTATATACGTCCATATCAAGGGAAACTTGTGGAATGGAGAACTCCTCAATTTGTTTCTGTCCAAATACTTATGGAACTCCTTGTATTTATGGTGTTGGTCTTGGCTTCACACACAGTCATAATACTTACACTGTTTGGGCATTAACTGAAGTCCTGTGAGATTAATGACCAGTTCCATTTTCCAGTCAGTTTGTCACCTGCTCATAATTCCCCTGTGTAACAACTGGGTGAAAGGTTCCCACCCCTTCCCTCCCAGCCAGCTAATGAGGGATCCTTATTGGGGATTTGTGGTATTGTGTAGGGCCCAAGTCTTACCAAAGTGCACTTAACGTTAGAAGTTGGCGCTCTTTCTGTTTCTCCTCGTCCAGAGTTCAATCCATATCAAGATTGTAATCTCGTCAACAAAATTGAGGATTTGAAACTGAATCGTCATTTGTTGACTGAACTGAAAAAAACGGGCTGCCATTTTTAAAGTGTAGCTGCTTACTCTGGATTTCATAAGAACGTAAAGGCTCTTATGCGGCCTAAATTCTGAGGCCATATAGAACGATGTACTATATTACTGAGTGTGTTTCCACAGTAATTAGGCATGTGAGTTTGTTTCGCCTTTCTGGTCTCTGATTGCCAGTTTCTTTCTACACCTCGACGACTGCCAGTCAGGGGAGAATGATTTTTTAGAAGTAATCAAACTGTGCTGCTTAATAAAATCTGACTGGCACAAGAGATTATTTAAGTGATTATCACACAGCCAAGTTGGAGGTGTTATGGAAATGGGTCTATATGCCATTCCAAAAATATGTATTTAATCTATCAATGTTTTTAGAGTTAAATAATAGTATCCTTTTGCAAATCTGATCTTACGTGATTCCTGAAATAGAACAAGACTGCAAATACAGGCTTGCATTTTTTCGTGATCACATTTTCAGTATATTAGGTTCATTACACTGACAATCATTTAATGATTAATTTTTTATGTGATGTTGTTTTGAATGGTGACATTTTTACCGTATTTTACCGAGTTACACAAAAGCACTTTCTGACTTAAGTTGAAACATTGCTCCTGGCAATGACTATACCAATTTCTCTTGAAGCTAAAGTACAAAATATGCTAAACCAAATCGTTTGTTATCATACCAAAACTTTCTGTTATACTGAATGTCTGTTTTCATTGTTTAAAAAAAAAAAAAAAAAAAAAAAAAAAAAAAAGTAGATTTTGTGTGGTGGCTTTGAGCATCATAATTTAAGTGAAAACTTTTACACGAGCTGTCAAAAATATTTGAAAGGGTCTGCAAGTCTTCCATGACTGACTGAGGCCCATAGAGTGCACGGTCAGGTTAGCCTTGACTGCAGAGTGTAAACATTAGGCAGTGAATAGTCATTCTCCCCAGTACATTTAGCTGTCCTCGAGCACTGCCATTTTCAGCGCTAATACTGCCGCCTGCAAATTGCAGGTGGAAGGTCCAGGCTCAGAATTTTGTTCCTGTAGCCTGATGTTGCCAAATAAGTGCAATTTTTTTTCAACAAGATTGTACACAGAATTATTTGTGTATTTGGTGGAAGAATTGCAAACATAGCAGGACTTCACTGTTTGACTCTTTCACTTACCAACTTTGGTCTCACGGTCTGATGTCAGTGGTGATGGCCAACCGCATAATTCGTTTCTAGAATATTCCTACCATTCCCTAATATTCTGAAACACCGAAGGCTCTGGTTGGTTTTGCCAGCTGTCTATGTCCTGTGTTGGATTGCAGTATAAGACATACGATGCCTCAGTATTGTCTCTTCGTCTCCCTAATGGAGTTTTGGAAATTGAGCATTGCATTTTGGCAACAGTTGAAGGGAGATGTAATGGATCGGACATTGAGTTTCTGGTTGATTTATTTTATGAATATGCTGTCAGTGCCTTCCTAACTAACCCAAAGTATAGTTCATGACGTTACTGTAATTTAAGGTGAGACACTTGTTGGGAGCTTTATTGGTTGAATCGAAATGACTGAATGTATGACCTTAGTGTGACATATGAAAAGGTTTAAATTGCGGACGTTGTCCGCGTCACACTGGAGGTATGATTAGATTTATTTTATTTTGTAAAAGTAGGAATATTGCCTTATTTTTTGTGATATGTTAAGCTCTAAATTGTATTCCGTTGCAGGAGCATGGATGCACAATTGTAAAATGAAATGTATATTCAAGCAAAATTCAGTTTAATTTTTTTTTATTAAAAGAAGTGATACTGAGGTTCAAGTTGATCTTTTCCCTTTTATTTCACAAAAAATATGACATGATGTGTTTATTTCCCCACAGAATTTTCCATTATTGGATAATATTTAATGTATTGAAGCCAATAAGAAACCTGACACTTATTACACTGACCCTAAAATTCCACAAGAATGTGCAACCGGGATGATAAAGGTTACTCCGGCTTTACTAAAGTAACGTCTTTAGCATTCATATATCCAGAGCCTGCGCAGACTGTCAATAAAAAGGTAAAATTTAGGTATTAGGAACTGTGTGCTGTAATAGCAGGATGAGATTTCTTCTTTGGTACTTGTTTGAGTGTTTGTTTGTCTTTTCCGGTTTGATCTTACTTGCCTGATCTGTAGAAGATCAGGCTTTCCCTTCTGTATGCTTTTATGTGCTTCCCCAAAGTGCTTTGCCACTATTTCTGTAGTCAATATTAGTTAAGTAAAAACAAAAATGTTTTAGCCACACCATCAACAGGTTTACCTCAAATAACTCACCCTGAGGTATTGGCAGTGTAGACTGAAATCTAAAATTTGGCTCAGTGGTGATGGGCTGGTTTCATATCATGCTTGTCTCAGCTTGTTCCGAGGCTGTTTGAAAGTGCATGGAATGTTCCAGAAAAGACTGAGTGAAGTCCTGTAAGTGCAATGTTAACCGTATTCCAGGCCAATGTGAGGATCCCTCATCACCTGGGCCTAGTAGGACTGTACGCATTGTGGCATTGCGGTGGCCCGGGCCTCGAGCAGACTTCCCATAACTAAAGGTCAGTAGAGGGACAGTTGAGTGAGGACTTGAATTACATGTCTAAATTTACATCATTTGTGTGGCGGTAGTGCAGAACTACCCAGACCTGTTGAATTGACCATAAGAATGTGATAGGGATTTTATTATTATTATTATTTTATTTTTTAATTTGGCATATCAAATCCCACCTGAATCTGAAAAGTCCAATCGGTGTTCTATGTACTGCAAAAGCACACTCTTAAGTGACTCATGCCGCCATATCAGGAGAGCACAGACTACTTGGGGTTCTCCCATGGACTGTGTATATACTGTCCGTGGGTTCTCCGAGCGAAACACATCTGTCAGCCGCTGCTTCTTAACACTCGCAGCTTCAAACCTCACAAGCTCAGAATGAGAGCCAAAGGAACCCCAACATATGCTTGCCATGAATGGTACTGCTTTGGGCAAAAGCGAGAAGAGAAGGATGGCACCATTTATAATAATTTGATATAATTCTTAAGCACCATTATGGTGGAATTTGAATCCATATTATTTGGATTTGCAAATTGATTCGCTTTCACGCATGTACTGCTAGTTTCTGATATTGCCACGGCGTCTCTTTTGGGTTCAATTATAGAAAGGTGTATTTGCTCACTCGGTGAAGGTACAAGGGTGAAAACAAGGGAGGCGTATCGAATCCGGCCACGTCGATGCCGACTGTGACTAGCAGTGCAGCGCGCCTCAGTGGCCTCGCGCAGTTCAGGGTTATGGGAGGGATACAGTCCATTTGCCCTGCAAAAAATGTTCTATAAGAATCCTGTAGGACAGTTCAATAGAATTTCTACAGAACTTTAGTATCTCAAGTCCTATAGAAAAAAGTTTTGTCGAAAATTTCTGTAGGAAACAGTTCCATAGAAAATCTCCATAGAACTTTTTTGATTTTTTTTCCCCCAGCAGACCCTTCCCAATTTGCATTCCTGTAGCACAAAGGCCAACTGTGCGCTAGTTTGAAATAGCTGCCATCAATTGCCGGCTGGTGTAACCGGGACTCGAACTCGCGCCATGATAGACACTTTTGTTCCGGAATGCGGTGCTTTAACCAAATGAGCTATCCAGCAGCTTGTACATTCAATGTTAGAAATAACCTTTAGCTGATTGTACTTGATCCTGATCAGTTTGAATTCCTTTGCTGAACCCAAGAGATGGCCCATTGTATGTCTTCGTAAGCAAAAGAGGAAGACGAGTTTTCCATTATAGCACAATAAAGTTGTAATGCCTTACATTTATATTTTTGAATTGCTACTGAGGAAATGGAAAGAGGTCTTCATATACCGTAACTGAAATACTGCTAAGTTGTGTGGTCAGTCAGTCAATCAATCATCTGATCAGAGAATCAATGAGTAGGTATGTGCCTGGTACCCCGTGTGCTTAAGCACACCTTAAAGTTAAAAGGGACAAGAATTCCTTGCTACTTCAGTATAGTGGATATCACTGCATATTAAACATTTTCATACCATTAGTCCAGTCTCTCACTTCTAGAACCCGGGTACACATAAGGTAAACTGACCCTTCGACAGAGCATTGCAAAGAGTCATAAGATGTCTTTTCCATTAAGCTTTTGTTCTATTAGAAAAGTCCTATAGAACAGATTTTTCAACTAGGGTGTTCAATAGGAAGGTCTTACAGAACAATAGTATTATAGGACTTTCTTTTCCATAGAGGTGTTCTGTAGGTTTCTATAGTAAATTCCTATAGAACACACGGAAAATCCTATAGAACATGCTGTTCTATTAAAATGTTCTATAGAATTCCATAGAAGTCCTATAGAACTTTTTTTGCAGGATGGGCCAGCACAGTTCATTGTTCTGGCGCCTACTGGCCGTCTGGACGGTTGTCTGTTGGTGTTTTCCGTCCTGGTTCTGTGCGTGGTCGGGTTGTGACCACTAGTGAATATGAGCAGCACCTGACCAGCACTTGGTTAGTGTCTTAGGGTGAGAGAGTAGGATGTGTAGCTTGAAAATAATGCTTCTGCTGTTTTCTGATTTGGACTTCCCAGGCTCTGGTGGTATTGGACAAAGACATTCATGTGAAATTTATTTTGCGTTTGTTTTCAGTTACTGCTGCCGATGGCAGAGCTACAAATTATTTAGCTGAGGGGACAGTTGCTTTTCATTGGGGTGATGTGGGAGTTTGATTACTTTTAACTTTTACTTTTTTATTAATTTTTAATTATCTTTTGTTGTCGGATTCCCCATTTCTAATATTACCATTTCTAAATATATGAAGGAATGACGACTTAATAATTATTCTATGAACGAACAGAAAAGGTTTGTCATTACTCAGCATTAAGAAGCCTAAATTAATGGGCTCGGTTCACTCTCAAGTAGTATGGTTCATCACATAGCCAATCGATTCACGATGAATGATGATAGTCTGATGCAAGTTGCTACCGTCTGCTTCAGCAATGAAATAATATTTTCTGTCTTGCCCGAGCGCAGCCAAACTGATTTCACTTTCGATGGGGCAGTTACCCTTTGTCCATATTGCAGTTGGCTTGAAGTGCATAAACAGTTGAAGCAATCGATTAGTTTTCCTTAATGAATTCAACCCATTCAGAGGATTTTCAACTTACGACTTTTGACCGGCTAAAGGTGACATGCTGTCTTCAAATTGCGCGCTTTTCGAATATTTTTCGGATATATCCACGGCTGTGTCCGAAATCACTCACTACTCACTATATAGTGCACTATATAGTGGGTTCGCCATTTTGTAGGGCCGCCGAATTGTTTGTAAGAATTTTTATCCCCGATATAGTGAACTCATTACATCCCACAACCCACCGCGAAATGTAGTGGACATCCGATGGTCACTAACCCAGCTACACATCCCATCATGCACTGCACACAAACCGAAGAGCTCCAAAGAGCTGCGTTTAGTCAAGGGAGTTTGAAAACAGGCACGAGACATTTATTAGCTTCAGGCGCGAAATTTTTATTTTTTTTTTTAATTGAAAACCAAGCAGCGCAGGAGACCCGTTTTTTTACACAGGACAGTGGCGTAGCCAGCGGGGGTGCTAAGACACGTCCCTTTTTGACTGCAATTAGTAGTTCTCAATCATTTTCCTTTATTGACGCGTTTTCCAATTATCTTAATTGGCAACCGAAGACACGGTTTTTCTCCATATGTGATCTAACAGCGATTAAATCATGGGCTAAATTCAGTACAGCTGCGGAACAAGAACAGAGAGTTGGGTTGCACAAAACTTCCGTTTAAAACTTTTATTAGTCTTGACCTGTTCTCGGTCATTTTCATAATTAACAGAAGGTTCACTCTGAGAGCACTCCACAGTTAACAGGTGCTGCTTGTTCTCCCCGATTAGGTAAGACGAATCGTCTGGATCTTGATCCGGATCCAGATGGGATTCAGGAACCGTTTTCAGAATTTTTCTCCATATATCTATTTGTCAGCCCGTATTACTCAAAAAAAAAAAAAAATCACTTATCGGTTTAACTTGAAAGTTTGCTCATTGTCACCACTGCTAATTCCTTAAGGGGCGAGGGTCTGCAATCTTTGATTGTCTTGTTCGTCATTGGTTGATGTTTGTTACTTTAAACTCCGGGTTCAGTTTGGTGCAAGATGTTCTCACCCATCTTTTCCAAGCCCATTTCTAATAGCCCCCAAGCAATACCTAGATCATTTGTTCAGAATAAGTGCCGCTCTTCAGCGGCTATGTAAGGTATACGTAGGGGAGACTGGGGTAAGTTGAGCCGAAGGGTAAGTTGAGCCACCCCTTGTTGCTAGGAAATGGTTAAAAACATTGATCATGTGACCAAATACTTAGGAGGAAGGCATCATTTAATGGAGTCTGTGAAGGTAAGAACCGCATGGGTAAAATGGTTAGACATTTATTTCAAAATAACCATTTTTCACTCTTGAAAGTGAATTTAGTCTATCATAAGTTTTGTGAGAATTGTGTTTAGACCAAAATAGATAATTTTAAATTTGTTTTATACATCAATTGTGGTATCTATGAGCTACAACATGAGGTCATAAACATAGCATAAAAGTACACATTTTAGCTGTGGGGACTAATAAAGTCAAAATGGTAGCTCTGGGGTAAGTTGAGCCATTTGGCCAGGGGTAAGTTGAGCCGGTGGGGGTAAGTTGAGCCAGTACACTTAATAAGTGTATTTTGGCTGTAGCCTATATGTCTCAAAGACTAAATCAAGATTCTGCTTTTGTATGATTACAGAGTGGACATCATGCCTCGGGTGTATAAGCGCAAAACAAGCAGGGGAGCCACCACTGATGTTCTTGAAAGAGCCATCAATGAAGTTACTGTACCTGTTGAACTGACCTATGGCTAAGCCCCGCACCCTCCACTGACTCGGACAAACAATCAACATTTTAGAACAGGCGCTAATGGCTGGTATCACAGTCGGAGATATTTTTCAGGATGCTATTGATGATTTTTGGCGATAGAAGGCTTAAATATCATCAAGAAGGCAGCAAAAAGGGTTACACTTTGCATTGGAGGATACATTAATGAATTTAGAGTGGAGAAGGTCAACGAAAAGTTTAAATTAGTAGCTAAAATTTTCAGGTCCCAATGCAAACGCGATGAACCGCATCTCGTTTCCATCACCCTCTCACACAACAAGATAGGGGATCAGCATTGTTCGTGCACCGCAGGGTAATAAATTTAATTTACTTATTATTGCTACCGAATTTAAGAAATCTAACCTGACGTGACTGAACTCCTTTTAAGTAAACAAGGTGACATGGTGAGAAACACAGCCAGGTGCTCATGTTAAGCTAACGTCCGTCAGCACCGAAGTTAGCCATAGAGTTTACTAACTTTAGCTAATGTTAGCAAACTTAGCGATGTAAAAGATAACTTTACATTAATCTCCGGCGAAGTGACAAGATGTCGCCTTATACACGATGTTGACTTAGCTGGGAACAAATGTAGACAACCTTGTTGACCTTTGTTAGCTACTTTAAGCTGATAGTGGGGACTTCCACAAAGCTTTAAGCTGCTTTCACACCGGACGCGAAACAAATTTTTCACAGACAGATTACATTCAAAGTCAATACAAACACGCCAATACGCTGCGCGTATTCGCGTCTTTTGCAATGACTTTGAATGTAATCTGTCGTCTTAATTTGTTTCAAGGTCCGTGTGAAAGCAGCTTTATCCGAGAGGAGACACTTCTCTCGGTTATGATGTCGCTTTGGGAAGGGTATAAAATACACCCCATCGCCCAGCCTCTTGGGATACCTCGTATCTGAGTTAAATTTACCCCAAGCACAGCGTTTGACCATTTTTTTTTATCCCCCGCCACACGAAGTGGCCGGGGGATATTGATTGACCTCCGTCCGTCCGTCCGTCCGTCCATCCGTCCGGGATAAAGGGGAACAACTTTTCACAAGAAATATTCGCGATAGGATAACCAAATTTGGTGTGTAGCTTAAGACCATAAAGACCTTGATCGAGTTCGAAAATGAGACACGCGTGATTCTTTTTCCCGGAGTTATTGCCTTGATTCACTTTTTTTAACTCTGTTCACGGTATATGTAAAGGGGAACAACTTTTCACGGGAAATATTCCAGATAGGATAACCAAATTTGGTGTGTAGCTTAAGACCATAAAGACCTTGATCGAGTTCGAAAATGAGACACGCGTGATTCTTTTTCCCGGAGTTATTGCCCTTGATTCACTTTTTTCAACTCTGTTCACGGTATATGTAAAGGGGAACTACTTTTCACGGGAAATATTCCAGATAGGATAACCAAATTTGGTGTGTTGCTTAAGACCATAAAGACCCTGATGGAGTTTGAAAATAAGAAGCACACTATTATTTTTCCCACAGTTATTGCCCTTGTGGCACTTCTGGGAGCCTCTGTTCATAGTATCTTTAAAGAAGACATTTTGGCGGGGGATGTTGTTGACCATGTCTACTTGTTTTTAACTTAGAAACATTTTAAAAACCCATAAATGCGAACGATTCGGAGTTTCCGTTATGCATTTCAATGGAAGTTCAGGCTCAGAATGTTCGAGTATATGGGGAGAATACGCACTGTTATTGGCTCATCGCATTTGAGGGTGGGGCTTAGCCATAGGTCAATTGTGTATAATAAATAAAAATACACATGACTGTGAAGAAGTGACTGTTATTTAGGGAGGGAGAAGGTGAGGGAAGGTGTGATGGAGGTGGGGAGGAGGGTGGGAGGGAGTAGGGATATGGCTCAACTTACCCCGCTCCTATGCTCAACTTACCCCGTTCATGGGGTGAGTTGTGCCACGAGACCACTTATTTTGGACATGCTATATTATCGAAACAGTTATGTTTACACTCATTCTGTTAGTTTGAAGGGATGCACAACATCCTGAAATATATGCAGATATAAAAGTTAGCGACAAAACTATGATTGCCTTGATGTAGTGATCCTAAATATGAAAAATGGCTCATCTTACCCCAGTCTCCCCTACGGCCTCTCTAACAACTAGGTCGCTGGTCATCTTCAGCATACACATCCCACATTCGCCCTGAAGCATCTGCAATCTTCAAAGCCCAAAGATCCCTGAAGCCTTTTCAGTCCAGGGTATGCTTGCAAATAACTGGTGGTCGGTGGTTGGCTTTTATCTGTATTTCCGCTGCCACTTGCTAATTGCATGCAGGGCTTTGCAGCCCCTAGCCATTGTTGGCTATCATCACGCCTAAATAAATAAATAAATAAATATTTTTGCCAGGTCACGCAAATTCCTTGTCACGCTTTAATTTCCAGGTTTTCAGGAGCCTTGGCCTAAAAGCAGCTCATCACCGGTTGCAGTCCCCTCTCTAGGTTCAGCCTCCCATGCAGCCTTATTTTGAATTCCGCTAGGTTCTATATGAAAAAGAGTTTCGCTTTCTCTGCTCTAAAACTGCATGATTTTGCTGGAGAATGTTTGTTTGTGTTTCTCTGTTTTGCCACTAAATCCTGTTTCAGTCAGTGCCATCTGCGCATTTATTATCTTCGTCCCGAAGGGGAGCGAGGGTATGGAAATCGGCAGTCCATATGTGTGTATATATAATATATATAATATATATATAATGTCTGTCCGTCTATCTGTCTGCTCGCATAACTCATCAACCGTTGATCGGATTAACTTGATTTTTTTTTTTTTTTTTTTTACTGGTGATGAGCGTCTGCCGTTTCTCGGTCCTCCTGAGATGATCTGGATCAGGATCCAGATTTGGATTTGGGAACAGTTTTCTGGATTTTTCTCCATTTGCCTATTTGTCAGCTCATATTATTTAAATTAAAAAAAAAAAAAAATTATATATCTGTTTAACTTGAAATTTTTTACTCATTGTCACCACTGCTAATGCTTTAAGGGGCGAGGGTCTGCAATCTTTGATTTTCTTTGTGTCATTGGTTGTTGTTCGTCACTTCAAACTCCACCATATATGAGGTCTATAGCTGGGGTTCAGCTTGGAGCTAGATGTTCTGACCCATCTTTTCCAAGCCTATTTCTGATAGCCCCAAGCAATTTCTGGATCATTTGTTCAGAATAAGTGCCGCTCTTCAGCGGCTATGCAAGGTATATCTACGCTCTCTCTATCAACTAAGCCACTGGTTATCTTCAGCAAAAGCATCCTGAGTGCGCCCCGAAGCATCTGCAATCGTCAAAGCCTAAAGAGCCCTGAAGCCTTTTCAGTCCATGGTAAGCTTGCAAATAACTGGTGGTCGGTGGTTGGTTTTTATCTGTATTCCTGCGGTCACTTGCTAATCGCATGCTGGGCTCTGCACCCCTAGTCATTGCTGGATATCATTACCCAAAAAAAAAAAAAAAAAAAACCATGCAGGGCTTTGCAGCCCCTAGCCATTGCTGGCTATCATCATGCAAAAAAAAAAAAAAAAAAAATGCAGGGCTTTGCAGCCCCTAGCCATTGCTGGCTATCATCATGCAAAAAAAAAAAAAAAATGCAGGGCTTTGCAGCCCCTAGCCATTGCTGGCTATCATCATGCAAAAAAAAAAAAAAAAAAAAAAAATGCAGGGCTTTGCAGCCCCTAGCCATTGCTGGCTATCATCATACAAAAAAATGCAGGGCTTTGCAGTCCATAGCCATTGCTGGCTATCATCATGCAAAAAAAAAAAAAAAAATGCAGAACTTTGCAGCCCCTAGCCGTTGCTTGCTAATGTCCAGATTGTGTAGTTCTTTAGACCTCATTCGTGTTCCATGTCATGCTCATCATGTTTTCTTCTCTCAGCAGCCCGTGCTTCTCGGTCATTATGTTGTTCCTGCTTGGTGAGTATTCCTTCCTTTGGGGGATTCATCTGGCTGTGTTTTTGGGGGGCTTCCACCCCCTATTTTTGGGGGATTATCCAGCTGCTGCTCTGAGCCGTGCTCCTGCTCTACGAGTCTTCCTGAAGAGTCCAAGCGCCTAAGACTTGTCTGATTTTAAGCATGTTAATTCTGACTGCTGTCTTCCTGCTGTCATGATCCTCTCATCCCTAATTTACCATCAACTAATTAGCCAGCCAGCAGAGGATGGGCTTCCCCACAACAGCCAGGTTCCTCCTGAGATTTCTTCTCACTGAGGAGTTTTTTCTCACCACTGTTCAAAGCTTTTTCTCCCTACAGAGAGTTTTTTGCCTGCTATTTGGGGATTAGAGATTAGTCTGGGCTCTGCCCTTTTCTCTCCGTAAATCAACTTTGTGACAGCCTGTCTATGAAAAGCGCTATATAAATAAAATTGAATTGAATTGAGTTCTACTTATGCTCAATGCATAATGAATTTTTCCTGATTTCACTCGAGTCTCTCCTGATTGAAATGTTGTTAACCAATCTTGTAATACGATTTATATATGGTAAAATAATATTCAGCTGAAGGTGTATTGAACGTATTATTTCAGAGTTGTAAAGAACGTTACCGCCTGGTTATATACTGTTAGCATCAACATACATAAATCGGGCCGTTAGCCAATGTAGCCAAAATGGGCTTATAACATCGCAGTTGTTACTGGCGTATAAGTGAGGACTTCTGATGATTAATCCGTGTAAAATGTTGGATCTAACGACGCATATCTTGCTCGTTTGTTTGTTTCTTATAGGGACAGATGAAGATACAGGGCGCCTCATCTCCTGGAGAGCCAGCAATGAGGCGCTCTTCACAGGGAGGCGCAATGCGGCAGTAAGAGGATTTGAGCATGTAAATAATTTTCTTGAAGTATTGGAACGTTAGTAAATGCTTATATTCAGTTATGTCAATGTCACCGATGTTATGTTTGTGTAGAATGTTCATAAAGGAACATGGCCTGGAGGGCAAGTTGGAGCCAGGCTGGATAAAAAAAAGAAATGGGAGAACCTGAAACAGAAATATAAAGTGAGTTGAAAAAATCATATGCACTACGGTCAACACAAAAGAAACTAGAGAGGCACTCGTAGAGTGCAAACCTCCGCCAAGGCAGCACAATCCAAATGTGCATGAGTCGGAGCAAAGTTGAGTTATCGCGTATGATAGGATTTCAAGATGGCTGCCATGGCAGCCATATTGTTTCAGTGATCGTTGTCAAAATCAATAGGGTCCATCCTTGATGCAATAGCAATCCACCCACAAAATTTCAGACAAATCCGTGCATTACTTTTTGAGTTATCGTGTGTGATAGGATTTCAACATGGCTTCCGTGGAGGCCATATTGTTTCAGTGATTGCGGTGAAAATTTAAAGGGTTCATCCTTGATGTAATAGCAATCCAGCCACAAAATTTCAGACTAATTTGTGCATTACTTTTTGAGTTATGTTGTTCACAAACAGACAAACAAACAAACAAACAGGGGCGAAAACATAACCTCCGCCCCAACTTCGTTGGCAGAGGTAACAAGATGATGATGGGGATCCTGAGCTTAATTGAAATGTTAACAAAAAAAAAATGCTTTTTGTATAATTCTGTTCTGAATTGGAAAAAAGTTAATGAAGTCGAGGGGAAAAGGCAGGGTTGTTGATTTGCAAGAGATCATGAATATGTAAGAGAAAACAGGTGATATTAGAGTTATGACCAGCTGGTTTATTGCATTGTGGATTTTCATATACTTTTACATTGTTTTGGTCTGATGATGCGTAAACAACCTTGCGTGAAAGAAAAAACTACCATGTACCATGGAATACACACACAAATTGCATTAGCTGAGAGAACCTAAACAATACTGGAAGGTGTTGCGTCTGGTTTTTGCTCTGCAGAAATGTACTAAATATTGCAAGGGAACATGTGAAAGTCAAATATCAACCAGTTGACTAACTTCACTAAAAACCCCTCTTTTTCAGCTGGCAACGATCATACATGAATTGAGCAACTTCATTTTAGCTTTCATTGTCCAGCACCATGTTTGAGGGAGAGACCTTCGACTTCCACACTTAACTACAGGTTTTCCAGGAATGTTTCTGTAATCATAATTTATCCGCTAAGCAGGTGATTGGTCCACATAGTTTTACCAGAGCCCCGTTAGCCAGCGCATTTCCTGGTAGATCCAGACAGGCCTTCATGGTTACCGTATCGGCCCGGGTGGTTAAACCACCCGCCATACTTCGCCCTGCCCGGCAATCCTGTACTTTACCTGTTCCACCTCTTACGACTCAGACGAGGGTTTGGATTTTTAACAGGCAATAATAAAAGAACTACAATCCAACTATGTACACCAGGGTTGAATAACACTTAACATTTGAGATAAATCAGGAACAAAGAACTCCCTGGGCAGAGAAAAACAAACCAAAAAAAAAAAAAACTAACAATAATCATGTTCCTGCAGCACTGCAATGGGAATATTAGGAGCAGACACCGATGCTGCAAGTCTGCCCCTGAGGGTGTCCCCGGAGCGCTGAAGTGGCTCGTGGGCTTCAACATCATCCCCGTCATCCTCGCCTTCGACCTCAGGCTCCAAGACGTCCCTGTTCCCGGGGCAGACGTTGTGCAGGAAAAGGCAGGCACAGATGACCTCAGGCACAAACTCCACCCTCACCTCCAGTGCCTTCAGAAAAATGGAGAGCCACCTGGTCTTGAGGACCCCAAATGCCCTCTCCACCACGCACCGTGTCCTGGACAGCTTAGTGTTGTACCTGCCCTCCACAGGATTCTGGATAGGCTCCCGGAATGGTGTCATCAGGCAGATGGGCTCTGCCAAGCACGGGTATCCGCCATCGCCCAGCAGACATCATCCAGGAGTTGGGTACAGCCGGTGGACATGGAAGGGGCTGCACCTCAGGACCCAGGCATCATGGACGCAGCCAGGGAAACCCACCACCACATCCAGAAAGCGACCCTTGTGGTCGCAGATGGCCTGGAACTGGACCGAGTAGAACAGCTTCCTGTTGTAATAGTCCCCTGCAAACCGCCCAGGTGGAACAATGCGGACATCGCAGCCATCAACGCTCCCTGCCACCCGCCCAGAGGCTGGGGAACCAGACAGCTGCTGGAACCCGGTTCCAATCTCCTCCAGCTCTACGGGGGTGGGGAAGCAGATGAGCCTCCTGAAAACCCCCTGGATGCCCTTACTGACCCGGTGGATCATGTCATGGCATGTGGTGCGGGGAATGTCAAAGGCCTCTGACACGACCCAGTAGGATGTTCCACAGGCCAGCCAGTACACAAACACCAGCACCTCTATCGACTTCCCCATCCATGGTCGTTCTCTCCCAGGAGACGGATAAGGCTCTTCAGCGATGACCTTGATAGGCGGAAGTCCTTCCGCAGGTCACCTCCCTCAAAATAGAGGCGCAACAGGAGACCATGGGGATTCACCCTGCAGTATGGCCCTCTCAAACCCAACTGTAAAGGACAATATTTTAAATTATTTATTGGACTATGTATTGAATGTTTTAACTGTTGTTAATATATATGAAATTATTTAACTATTTCATGCAATTATTTATAGAACCATTTTCTTAAATTATATGATAATTTAATTATTTATTGAACTTTTCTTTAAGGTAGATTACTGCTATAAAAATACCATTACCATTTCCACATTTTTCACGCGCCATTTCTCAAAAACCGCTACTCCCATTTTAATGAAGTTTGGAACATAAATAGTTTACAGCATGATGGTTGTCCTGAATCTAAACAATATGGCCCTTTTGGTACTCTTTTAATTTCAGGGGGTGCTGAATATATAATGAGGTAGAAAATTTTCAAGTCAAGAGCAACATTTCAAAAAACCTTTGCATTTTGTTAAAGTATCCAACTTTAAGAGGTTGGATCAGGCAACCTGTGTGCAAAATAAGAAGTTGATATGTCTATTAGTTACTGAGGTATGGTGTTTGAGATTGTCATGATATGCCCCTTTGCGGCTGCCATCTTGGACACCTAATTGCATAATTTATGCAAATCACCTCCATCCCTGCTAATTTGAATGTTTGCTTCTCATATCAATAAAGCAATTTGATGTAAGTGATGAAATAAAGATTTTCATGCTTAATAGCAGTATTCTACCTTAAAGTGATAGAAGTATTTTATTAAATTTCTAATTGGAATATTTCTATGAAATTGTTGCATCGTGACTGTTTATTAAAGATTAACTTCACATTTGCAATCTTATTATTTTTTTTTATTTCAATATATCTATGAGCTCAAATGTTTCCCTTTATGCATAATACAAATAAAGCAAATTTTTTTTCCTGTTGTGCAAGAGCTCATTGAATGCTTCATCACTCACTATTTGTATTGTAGATACTGGCCAAAATTGTTCCATTGAAGTAAAACATTCAAAAATAGTTGATTCACCGTTGAATTATGTTTTAATTTTGAAAGATGAATCAACGTTGATTTCGCTACGTTTTTTCAACGTTGGGCATGAGTACCTTACACAACCTCCACTTTTTTGGGTTTTTTTTTTGGCCAGAACGATTTTAATAGGGGGCACAAATGTTTTTGGGGGGTTTTATGAGTGAGAAGGGTTTAGAATGATGGGGCGAAAATTTTAAAAGGAAGGGGTAGATGCGGCGCGAGGAAAAAAAAATTTTTTGCGGTAATTCCAGTTTCCACCACCGTGCTCTTCCCTCATGACATTCACACTGTGTACGAGCTCTCCAACTTCTTCTGACCTGCTTTTTTTATGCATTTTCTTTTTTCCTCCATCAATGAGGTTGTAAACAAAGGTTTACATGTTAAGTTAGACATTACATTAGTATCTGCAGCAAGATTTTAACTTGGGAACCCATGGACAAAGCAATTTTAAACACACCATACATTGTGGTTTTAACCAATACACCAACTGAGTCTGATGAGCTCAGAGTGCATCAGTTTCCATTCATCGCTGAAGGGTGAAAGACAACCAAAGGTATATGTGTATATATATATATATATATATATATATATATATATAAAATATAATTAAATAAATAATATATTCATTTCTTTTTCTTTCTTTTATTTATTGTTGTCAATGAGGAGACATCATGTGAATACCCATTTTGATGTGTTTCATGCTGGTGAGTCGGCTGATCCATTGACCCTGGGTAGAATAATTTGAGCAGAACAAATCTTGTTTGTGGCTGAGTTGGGTTAAGGTTAGGTATAGGGATAGGGATAGGCATTCCCTATGAGTTGGGTTAAGGTTAGGTCAACAGTGCCATGGCTGCCACCTTTATAAGCTTGCCGCATGTATAGACGCTCTAGAAATTAAGGTGTAAATTCTCTTAACTGGATGTGTGCTCGCCATTTTTCCTCACCCGAATATTTCACTTGGCATCTAAACATTAAGGTAAGCTGAAGAAGTTGTGATTTTTTTCGATTTTGTTGGAGGTTGTGTGTGGTACTCTTACCCAACGTTGTTTCAATGTTGTTTCAACGTTGAAACAAATCTTGTTCAAATATCAGTGTTGATTTGAGATCATTTTGTTAACCTTTTTACAACCATAAGAGTTAAACGTTGTTTCAATAGCGTTTCAACGTTGAAACAACAACTGACATAATTTCAACCATATTTCAACGTTGAAGGTCGGTCGTGTGCCGGCTGGGTTACAACCATAAGAGTTAAACGTTGTTTCAATAGCGTTTCAACGTTGAAACGACAACTGACATAATTTCAACCATATTTCAACTTTGAAGGTCGGTCATGTGCCGGCTGGGAAGGCATAACGGCGAAATGCTGGTCGGGGGGGTCGAAACTGCTATTTCAGGTTGGCTAAAGTGAGGCTGTAGGTTAACATCCTGTTTCAATCCCTTCAAAACAAATGCACGATTTTTCCCTTTTTGGTCTTCTGCGTATTGTTAGGTTAAGGGGGTTTTATTTAGTAAAAAACATTCGGAAATATTTCTCAAACGGGTTCGTTCGTAAATCATTATTTTACACCACACAGAGGGCGGCGGTAATACACAAATTGGCTTTCTGTAACCATAGAACTCAACAGAAGAAGAAGGAAGGGTTCGTTCGTAGTGAGTAGAGTGCAGAGAAGCGTGTAGTGTGACTAGTGTGTAATGAGAATAGTGTATGTAGATCGTAGAGCGTGGTTAGTGAGTCCCTTTATAGTGATTAGGGAATAGTGAATGAGTGAGTGATTTCGGACACAGCATGTCTCCGCCATTGGACGGTCTGCCCGGAAATTATTCCCTCAAGATAAATAAATAGATATTCGTGTGTCAATATATGATATCCATACTTGAAAACAACCTGGAAAAGAAAAAGAAGTCTATACAGGGAATCGCATGCTTCCTCTGTTAATGCGCATGATCGAGCCTCGCAATCGAAAGCGAAACCAAAAAAGGATGCTCTCATTTCGAATCTTACCAATGAATTTTACACGGCACGGATTCAGATTTTCATCAGCGAACAACTGAATATTTTTGGGCATTTTAATGACAGATCACCAGGTACATTTTCATATTACGAATATCAGGCTACTTATCAACACCGGTACTTGGTGTGCTGTGTGTCCGCTATGCATTAAAATTCTGTGTTGAGGGGGAAAGCTGTTTACCTCAAAAAAAAAAAAAAAAAGCGTGTGTGGTAATCCTATATTGCTTAGAGTCTATAAGAATTTTTTAAGTATTCATCTATTTATGCAATCGGTTAGCCCGAAAGGATTGGACCATATGATTGCTATGCTATTTCGGGAAAACTATTCCTGGTAAGTGAGCTAAAGCTTACCCATGAAGACAAAATTTTGAAGTCAAGTTTACGCTGTGGGTGCGGATGATTGGAGAGACGTTGTTTAAAGTATTTTTCTGTGAAGGCAACTTTTGGCACATGGTCTGTTTTAGGTATGAGGAACGAACGCAGGAACCCTCATCTATTCAAATCCCGTATGGTCCTCTATGAGACACTGAAAATTCCAACTCGGTACCCTACATCTGTGGTGTCAAATCTTTATCCGAAAAGGCTGGAGTGCATGCCATTTTTTTCTAGTATTTCTGCAGTAAGGTAGCCCAACTTAACTTGGAGTCAGTGGTCTCAGTAAGCAGAAAACGAGGGGAAAAAATGCTTCCTGATAGGAAGTAAGATTGGACATCCCTGATATTGGCTCTTGATAATGTCACTGATGTGGTGACTGTAGAAGGCACCATTCCCATTTCTCGCCCAGAAATCCATCCTCTTTGCCCTGATATGTTTTTGCAATTCTGTTCCAGCCAGGATTGGCCGCGATGGCGAATGCCAGTGTGATTGCATATGGAACGGTCTTGTTCTGTGACCTGGCCCTCTGGGCTGTGCTATGGGGTGGACTGGTCCTGTTTGGTTGGCCCAGTGGAGAAGACGTTGCTCTTGGATGGCTGTGGGCACTTGGGGCTGGTCAATGGCTTCTGCTCGATTCACTTTGCTTGGCATTGCCGAATGGGAGGAACCAGTCTATGCTGAGGCGTTGGGTCGCGACGCTCTGCCTCCTGGGACCAGTGTTCGAGACCGGGAAGGCGGCCCTGCAGCGGGGGAGCACGAGATGGAGCGCCTCGATCCCAGATCCTGGCGTGGCGGGCCTGGCAGTGGTAGCCGCTACTTGTGGAAGCCTGTTCTGGGAGCTGACATTTCCCGAGGGTGAGAGAAGGAAAGACGGCGAGGAAAAGCAGCAGAAAGCCTGGACCCTGTTCCTGCGGGTTGTTCAGTACTGCCGGCCCGATGCCCTACATCTGGGAGGGGCTTTCTTTTTCCTCACACTGGCGGTCTTAAGTGAGTATTACGCTGCGTGGCTGTCCAGATTTAAATATAATCTTGCAGTATATTCCTAATATACAATAGTAATGAATTATACAATAGTGCAATCTCATAAAAATAAAAATGCATTATTATTATTATTATTATTATTATTATTATTATTATTATGTAACATAGCCTACAGAGGTAAAAGAGGAATAAATTAAGTGGGGACAGGCTGAAAAGGGAAGTTTTCTTCTGTCAGAACTATAATGGGAAAAAGATAATGAAACTGAAAGAGGGAAATTGGTACTATTGGAACTGGTACTAACTGGTACTTCAACTATCTGTTGAAGATAACGCACAGCTGTGCTGTTGTAAAAATTTGCAGTACTGAGCAGCTTAAGTTCTCTGTAACAGTACATTGGACTAAAAGAGTGCTGTGTTGCAGTGTTACCTGTCTCTTTGTGATGTAAGGTCAGGTGTTACTGTGCCAGCAGTCAGGTTCTTGTGTGTGTGTGTGTGTGTGTGTGTGTGTGTGTGTGTGTGTGTGTACAGGTGAGATGTGCATACCCTTCTACATTGGCAAGGTGGTGGACTTGCTTGGATCACAGTATGAGCACAGCAGTTTCCTGACCGCCATCGGTTTCATGGCGCTGTTCTCTTTCAGCAGGTGAGCTGTCATGTCAGCTGGTAAATCACACTGGTCTGTCTGTCAGCTGGTATCTCTCACAGGTCTTTCTGTCAGCTGGTAACTCTCACCAGTCTGTCAACAGATAACTCACACCTGTCTGTCTGTCAGCTGGTAACTCTCACCTGTCCCTGTCTGCTGGTAACTCTCACCTGTCCCTCTTGAAGTCCATGTGCTGTGTGTGGGCATCTGCATTCAAATTACGATAGCAGAAGCTCTTTTGCTTGGACTGACTTTGAGCCTGTTTTGAAGATAAATACTTGTGTGCTCTAATGTTTATTTTATGTGTCTGTGTGCATGTGTGTATGTCTTCATGTGCATGTGTGCGCATTTGTGCATGGTTGCACGTGTGCTTGTGTTTGTCTACATGTTTGCGTACAACTGTTTTTGTGTTTGTGTATATGTGCGCGTGTGAATGTGTGTATGTGTGCATGTGTGTGCGTGTGCATATGTGTAAGTGTGTTTCCGTATGTGTGTGTATCAGCTCTCTTTGTACAGGCCTGCGGGGTGGTCTCTTCATGTGCAGTTTATCCAGACTCAATAAGCGGATGAGACACATGCTGTTCCGCAGCCTGGTGCGGCAAGAGATCGGCTTCTTTGAGGAGACAAAACCAGGTAAAGAGACTGTCACAATTGATTATTGTATATGTGAGTTCGTACACAAGTTTTTGACGACATTATACGAGCCCCTTGGAACGAGAGTGGTCCAATTCATGTTTTTCATTTTCCATTTTGGAATACTAATTGCACTGAGCGCTTCATGTGTTCATGAAGTGTGGAACATATGTCCCACCTATTATATAGTACTGTAACTACTTGGAGTTGATCCATTATTGCACTAAACAGATCAACCACTTAGGAAACATTTAAAGATTAAAACTTCAAAAAAAACAAATATGGAGTTGGACCGCTTTTGCTCTCAAGGGCTTGTGTAATTTGTTGTATTTAGTTTTATGATTTATGTTTTTAAGGTTCTGTAGTGTTTCTGTTTATAAATAAAAAAGTTTTGGGCTTTTTCAGTGAGGATGGTGCAGAGACGGGAAATATGGAGAGTGTTAGGGACCTGGGACTAAGATCAGCTGCCAGATTTGATACGTCGATGCCGCAGCTCTCCTAAGCATGTGGATAGTGCTCAGTATGCTTCACGTCCTATACACCCTCATACGTTTTTGTTATTTTTCGGTTTTGCAATATTAGGGAATTCTGTTGGTAAAATGCTTTTATAGATATGATGGAAGTCGACTGAGGGAAACACTGACAGAGAGAGAGAGAGACAGAGAGAGAGGGAGAATGAGTGAGAGAGGTATTGGTCTGTGTACTTCCTGGTGTGCATTCAACCTCCTTCCTCTTCCTCTTCCTCTTCCTCTTCCTCCTCTTCCCCATCCAGGCAGCCTGACATCACGCCTGTCCTCCGACACCGACAAGATGGGCCGGTCCATGGCCTTGAACATCAACGTTCTGGTGCGGAGTGCGGTCAAGGTGCTCGGCATGCTGGGATTGATGCTGAGCCTGTCGTGGCACCTGACCGTTCTCACCTGTGTGGAGATGCCCCTCCTCGCCCTGCTGCAGAAGACCTACAACAGTCGCAGTCAGGTAAAGCCCTGCGGCTCTCCTTTTTGAAGAGGAAGAAATATCTGAGGCTCCCCTAAAGAAATAGCTGTAAATTTGGTGTCTGGAGGCACAGTGCCAGAATAATCTTCACAAGTCGTTTCAATTGGTTTGAACGCTAATTAGCAGCATGTGTCTGCTCAAGGGAGGTCTAACCAGCAGCGTTTCTTGGTAAAGGTCTTTTCATGCTGAGGACAGTTCAGAAAAATGAAACAAAAATGCTAAATACTTGTTAGGAAAGTTCCAGATTCGGTGTGGATGATGGGCTTATTTTTAGATTTATTATTATTAACACCTCCTAAAAGGAGAACACTACACAGACCATAAAAATAATACAATCACAGAAATAATCAAAATTAGAATACATTTACACTCAGTTATAAAGTAACAAATTTAAAATACATGCAACACCATGATACAGATGGCAGTTTAATATCTAATTCATTTAACCTCCTTAAACCCTCAATAATTTATTCCAATGAGTGGATAAATTAGGATAATGTAACATCCATACAGCTCTCATCAACTCATAGTGCCTTTAAAAAGATTTAACAAGGAGAGACGTTAGCATATGATCACTTGATTTGATCTTATTTAAACAGATAAATAAAAAAAACATCTTAGAGAGATAAATGGGACAGAATTTTTTAATACACACATTTTTTTTTTATTTTTTGGTTTTATCTTTGGTATTAAAAGGCCTTTTGTCTCCAAAGCAAGACGAAGATACTAACAAGAGTTCCAAAGTGACCTAATAGCTGGTGCCCAATTAGCAGATGCGCTGGACACAAAATCGCTAAATTGTTGAAGTTGCAAGGTGGAAAATTGTCAAAAATACTTACAATTTGTGCTAAACGCCACAAAACTGCAGCGTCAAGAAAGAACTCTGGTCATTCGTCGGAGCTGCGACTGTGGTTGACAGGCACTTTGCTGGATGGTTACCGATAACCGCACAGCTACAGAGCTGGAAATTAAGGTAGAACTGAATCAATTCCTGTCTTATCCAGTTTCTACAAAGAATGGTTCTGCACTTCACAAAGTAGTATTTCATGGCAGTGTTTTCGACAGAATGTACTGATACGGAGAAGAACCTGAATTGGTTTATGCGGCATGGAGATAACCGCTCTTTGTCTGCAATGAAATGGCGAATTGATCCAGTCTCTTTGCCAAAAGGATGTCTGTGTTTGTGGGGAATCAGTGTACCTCAGAGCTGTGTCTCCTCTAGTTCCAGCCAATGACTGTTGAGAAATGTGTACCATGTGACTGTGATTGTCACCCATTTACTGTTTTTTGGTTTGTTGAAATGCATTTTGGCATACGGAAGTGTATTTTCTGAGTGCCGCCATTTTGTACAATTTGTAGCCAGAGCATGAACAACACAGTCACATGCTGAGCATTTTGTATGCAGTGATGTAATACAAAGCACACTGGCTTATCTAGCTCGGCTCAGGCAGGGCACTTTAGAATAGGAAAAAACAAACAAATATTTGCTATACATTTCCTAATGGGAAAAATGATTGACTGAATTTTTTATGTTAAAGTTGCTGTTGACTTTAACAGAGAACATTGTCTCGTGGCCTACATTGGACCCAAATGCAATGGTCCTAGTGTGCAAAATCTTTTAAGGAGACAATGAAATAAGTCCTGAAAACAAAGCTTGGTAATGGCTGCCTGGTCACAGTGCTTTACTGCGCAGATAATCTATTTCTAAAGTAACTTACTGTATTTGGCAACCATTTCCAGCTTAAGTTCCATGCGGATATTCCATTTCTACAGTAACTTACTGTATTTGGCCACCTTCATTTCCAGCTTAAGTTCCATGCGGATATTCCATTTCTACAGTACCTTACTGTATTTAGCCACCTTCATTTCCAGCTTAAGTTCCATGAGAGTGTCCTTGTTTTGAGAGCCAGTGTTTTCTCAGACCTGTGTCTGTGCCCCCCCCGATCCCCACAGGCCCTTCGCCAGCAGCTGCAGGACTGCCAGGCCGAGGCCCAGGCCATGGCGTCCTCTGTTCTGGGGGCCGTACGGACGGTGCGGAGCTTCGGGGCGGAGCAGGCTGAGGTGCAGCGGTACCAGGAGGAGATGGAGAGGATGCGTTGCGTGCAGGTGCACAAGGGCACTCTGCAGGCTGTGTTTACTTTGCTGCGCAGGGTAAGGTGTTCGGGCGTACGCAGTCACAGAGCGCATAAGAGCATGTTTTGGAAAGCTTTGTATGTTATGTAGCGCACAAAGTACGAGATATATCCTTTCCCAGTAATGTGACGACCGTGCTACTCTGAATAGGCATGGATTTTTTCCGTAAAAACACCAAGGAACTCTCTATGCTGGTAGAAAAACAGTAAAAAGCTTTTATTAATTTGACTTCATGTTATTAAAAAGCAGTGACCAACATGAGTCAGGACAGGTCCTTATCAGACAAAAAAATCTAAAAAAAAGTATTGAGAACACAAAAAGTTGCTAATAAGCTGTGTATAATGCAAAAGTATTTATAATCAACATCTTAATTGAATAATTGACGCTGACCCAGAATTTTTATATCTCCCCAGGCCGGGCACGATAGTTCCTTGGTCAGGGGATAATATGGTTTAGTTCCGAGTACCTGGAGAAAACCCGGCTGCAAAGATTTTCCACACAGATAGGCGACAATTATTACAAGAATTTTTTCTAATTTTGCACAGGCGAAGATATTTATTTGACAATGCTCAAGACGGATTTTTACAACAATTTTGGACATCAATATGGCTGCTCAAGCGTTTTTTTGTCCAAAATTTGGGGATCAGGGAGATACACGACTCGGTCCCTGTGGCGACCGAGTTATCTAGTTTAAAAATTGTTCTCGCTCACATCGCAGAGAAAACGCCAACTTTCCTGCCCTCTACTTGTTCTTATCCAAATAATGCCTCTTCTGACTTTCACTCTCCGTCTCTTACTGTGACGCTCTGCACCCTGTCCCTGCTCTGCCCCCAGTTTGTGACGGTGGGGGTGAAGGTCATGATGCTGTTCTACGGGCGACGGCTCATTGCCTCGCATCAGCTGACCAGCGGCGGCCTCCTGGCCTTCGTCCTCTACCAGAAGGACATGGCGACCAGTGTCAGGGTAAGCTCGTGTGCGCCAGCAGGATCTGTGCTCCAACGTGAAGATCAGATCATTCGCAACCAGGAGGTCATAGGGTTTAACGCGGGGATCTGTAGCGGTCCTGAGAGGCAGCTGTTTTGGCTGATTTTGATGTGATTCAGCACTTATCTCAATTGATCGCCTAAGATCGTTCTTTCTCTGCAAAGCGTCTTTGTGACAGTCCTTTGAAAAGTGCGATACTAATAAAATTCAATCAAGTGAAGAAGCCACACCTCGTTTCCAAGACCTAAACTGGATGCTTTTTGAAAGGACACAGCAGAGACCTACTGACATTACAGCCCCTGTGGTCGAAGACCCTGTTAGTCGGAATAGATTTAACCCTTTGTTGCATGACTCTTTTCCTCTTTCCCTCTTCTGGGTAGTTGGTGGGTTTGGTTACTTACATAACCATTATGCAACAAAGGGTTAAAACAGACATTGATGGAAGATCTCAGATAAGCCTGAGTCCATCATATTTTGAGGGTGGGCAACAAATAAGTCAAAGGCAGGTGCTTGGTTTAAAAAAGCAGTTCACCCTAAAAATGAAATTAAGGTATGTTTTCACTTAACAGGAGTAGTGTACAACCGTTTTTAAAAGTCCCATTTTGATGGGTCGAGCCGATGCATAAAATCAAACAACTCATCACATTTCAGCTCAAGTGTCGGAATTGGTGAGATACCCCTCCAAGCTGGTGGGAGTGCACTTTAATTTCATTTTTGGGGTAACTACCCCTTTAAGAGGAGCGGACATGGTGGATCAGATGGGATGAGAATGAAAGGAAAGTGAGCCTTGCATCTGGGCCTATGGGTGGGACTGAGGTGCTTGATGGAGACTTACAAGCCCCAATTCATTCGTAATAAAATCGGTGAAGCCGTTTGGCCCTCGAACAAGGGCCCTTGAACTCACTTTGTCCTGGGGGTGATTGGCCCCTACTTAGTTTGCTCAACTATTTTATATATATATTTTTTTAAATTTTATTTCTCTAGGACAGGGGTAGGGAACCTTCTCCAGAAAGAGCCACTGTGGGTGCAGGCTTTCATTCCAACCAAGCTGCTACACACCTGATTCTACTAATGTTTGTTAAGGGCCTTAATTAGCAGAATCAGGTGTGTAGCAGCTTGGTTGGTATGAAAGCCTGCAGCCACAGTGGCTCTTTCTGGAGAAGGTTCCCTACCCCTGCTCTAGGATAACCCACGGGCACGAGTCCCATTTACGGGCTCTGACAAACACATACAAACTTAACATGTGACACATAAATAAGGCAAACATGGAAAACAAATGCAAACTAATAAAATATACATTGAACTAGCTTCGGATAAGAAGGGTCAACTAACTGTGATATTGATAAATGTAATGTGTCTTTCTCAGCAACTGATCTACGTCTTTGGAGACATGCTGAATACCACTGGGGCGGCATCCAAAGTCTTCCAGTACTTGGACAGGGAGCCGCGAGAGCAGAAGGCGGGAAACGTTGAGCCCTCGAACCTGGAGGGGCGCATGACGTTCCGAAACGTGACCTTCTCATACCCCACCAAACCTGACACGCCTGTCCTGAAGGTGACCCTCCTCACTCCTGAAATCCCGAGCATCTGTGTTGCTGTATCTCTGTCAGGCTGCTGGCTGTTTATTCTCCTGTTTTGGTTCGTGCGGTTTAGCAGATTTGCATTTTGAGTTGCAGTCGCGAATGGGGCTAGGATTCACGTGTGTGCACATAATGCACAGGTCATGCAGGTCACTTAGTCTGATTTTTGGTGTAACTTTAGACGTCCATCCATCCATTATCTTTACTGCTTCTTCCTCACTGGGGTTGTGGGGGAGCTGGAGCCTGTCCCAGCTGGCTATTTTTGGCTACAAACCTTCTTGCACTACCTACTGCACCAATGTGCTGACAACTAACTTATAATTTTGTTTGGCCTCTAAATAAATCACTCTATATTTGCCATTTTTTATCTACAATTGGAGTAACTGTTTTGTCCGGTCTAATCAGCTGACAACCATCTATCATTTGTGTGTTGTATGCAATGACAGGTTGCATAATTTTGCAGGTGCCGAGGAGCTACATATAGTAAGCATTGGTTTGATATGGTTCCAGGAGGCTACTGTGAAATCCCGGGTCACGTGCCCAGCTATCTCATTAACTTGCGCGGCATTGGCCCCCGCTGTCTCGGACGGACTTATAAAAAATAGTGATTAAGAATCATCTAGGAAGTACAGGTACTTGCATTTGAAAACAGCCTTGACGCCTATATCTATGTTATTCTGAGGTAGGACAACTGAAACTGGCGTTTTTAAAATTGGTCTTAAGGAATCCTTTAAATTTCTGAAAAGGTACAAGGCATCTGCCCATACTTGTTTTAACGACCCTCCTACATACCTCATACCCAGCACTTCTGGACCGTGACCTATTTTTACGCAAACTGTACAGAAATATAGAGCAGCCTTACGTCTCTACAGGTCTAGGTTTATAGTGGCTGTGTCAGTATCGGATTAAATGCCTGGGGAACACTGACAGCCTATCAGTTTGTCTAGAGTTGTCTCTTTGTCAGCAACTTGGCCAATGTAAACCCTGTGAATGGGTGAATCTAAAAAGCTCCTGCTTTTGTTTGTGCATGAATGGAAGACCTCTTGGGGATGAAAGTAATATTACACTAGAGACCATCTGGGATTGCACCAGCCACAACAATGATGCTGGTATTATTTTCAATTAGCAATCCTCATTATTACACGTTCAGTGAGTGTGTACACACACCTCACCCATTTGCAAACTTAGCCTTTTTTTGTCCGGAATACTCACCTGTAATGTTTCGTAACTGCTCCTTTAAAGGTTGCCATGTTATCATGTCCAGTTTTTGTCCACAAGAATTGCCCACAGACAGAAACACTGACAGACACATAAACACCTGCAAAAAGACTGAAAAAAAAATCTTTCATAGCAGTTGTATCGTGGTTTCAGTGTAGTTTTGTTGAAGTTTGCCCGGACAACGCACAGGCAGACCAACTGAAAACAATATCAGCATCGCTATCGCAGCTGGTAATAATTAATGTTTTCATGTCTGCTCTGGTGGTAGCATTCTGTCTGCAACTATGAGTGTCCTGAAGTGCCACAAAGTCACATTTATGCTTGTGCAATGTGACTAACCAGCAGTGAACTGATTAGAATGAATGCACGTTAGCTATTAATTTGCGGTATATAGCACTATTATGTTGAAAGTTCCTAACGTGAAGGTGTGTCCTCACGCTGTTCGCTGTCACGACAGTGTGTGAACCTGGAGCTGTGTCCCGGGAAGATGACAGCGCTGGTGGGGCCCTCTGGTGGAGGAAAAAGTTCCTGCGTCAGCCTGCTGGAGAGATTCTATGAACCGCAGGAGGGACTAGTGCTGTTAGATGGGCTTCCCCTTCACTGCTACAAACACCGCTATTTACACAGCAAGGTGAATATACCGCAAACACCAGCATTTATTCATTAAGGTTAATCTACCAGAGACTCTGCTCTCCTGTGATCTGGAAAAACCTAGTATGTGTGTCACTTTTGGTAGAAACTGAGTTTAACCTTCATTTGCAGTAATTAGAAGTGGTAAAAATCTTAAAACACTAGCTATAAGTGTCATTTGAACTTTCAAAATCAAGTTTCTATCATTTTTTTCTGTTAGGAAAAGTCCAGAACCTAAAAGTTTATGTTCAATTGCAAGATCTTTGCCACTGATAAACGTACTAGGTTTTTCCAGATCACAAAAATGCTGTCTACACTGCAAGGTAAATATACCACGAACACCGCCATCTACACAGGAAAGTGAATATACCTATAACAGCTTGTGTCTCGTGCACCATGTGTTGCACGGAGAACAGGAAGTTGAGGACTGGACTCAGGTGCAAGGGATGATTTGGTTGGTATTTATTTATGCCAACGGCAAAGCAGCGAGCACAGATGCTGCAGGATAAACAACCGGAACAGAGGTTTCCACAAAACACTAAAGTAATGTAATGACTGGGCTATGGCTGCAGTCAATATGAATTACAAATAGGAAAGCAAATGGAAACGGTGTTCCTTTAAAATTAGAAAGTGCTGCATTAAACAACAATAGCACTGGGTTTAGAGTTTAGAATTTAAATACACAAATATGGATAAAAGTCTGCACAAGACTGACTAAAACCTGCTCAAGCATGGCGATACAATACAGTTTTGTATACACACTGTTATCATCTAGTGGCAATAAGAAACAGGTGTGAGTGATGATTGGATGATGAGAGAAGTGCAGTCTGGGTCTTAATCAACCATTGGGCTGAGGGCTGGGGGGGAGGCCTAACAAACACTATCTACACAGCAAGGTAAATATACCACAAATGCGTATATTCAAAAAAATATACAAATAAACAAAAATTTAAAGTCTGCAAAGTATGGTGACCATACTACAAAAATCACTATCTACAAGGCAAGGTAATTATGTGACAAAAACTGCTATCAACACAACAAGGTAAATACACCACAAAAACCGCTGTCTACACAGCAGGCAAATACACTTCAAACGACACTACACAGTAAGATAAATATTCCACAAACACGTGTACAAAAATATATATACAAAACTTAACAACTTTACTAAAATATAAACTATCTTCAAAGCTAGGTAACCATACCACAAAAATCACTATCTACAAGGCAAGGCAATTACATGACAAAAACTGCTATTGACACAGCAAGGTAAATACGCCACAAAAACAGCTATTCACACAATAAGTATTGGGGGAAAAACACTGTCAACACTGCAAGGTGTATGTACTACAAAAACTGCTACCTGCTCAAGGTAATGACTATTTTCTGTTTCTCGTTCTCATTCTTGTCTTTTTCTCTCTTTCTCTGTGGTCAGATAGCGATGGTGGCCCAGGATCCAATGCTGTTCTCGGGCTCTGTGAGGGACAACATCGCGTACGGCCTGGAGGGCTGCTCCATGGAGAGGATCGAGCGAGCGGCTCGCAGGGCCAATGCTCATGATTTCATATGTGCTCTGGAGCAGGGCTATGATACAGGCACGTGTGAATCTGTGTGTATGTGGTGCATGTACTGTATGAGCATTCACTTGAATGTGTGTATCAATGTTTATTTTATTTTATTTATTTATTTATTTAAGGAGTAGGGACAGTGCATATTGATGATCATAAACATGTAAATATGTCAGATTATAGCCAAAGGCTAATTTACATCTGTTGTCCCTAGGCAGGTTGATGTTTTGAGTAACCTCACAGATTAAAAAAAAAAAAAATTATACATAACAAAAATACACAAACCAATAAAACACAACAATTTTACAAAACAATAACAAAAAAACAATACAACAATACAGTAATACATATCTAAAATACACAAACCAATAATACACAACAATTTTACAAAACAATAAAACATAGAGGTGATTCAGGCTTTTAGCTCAGGAAAAATCTGAATGCGGCCATCGGACAACAGTGCTAACAAGAAGAGGCAAGTACTGAAAAATTACACACTGCCCTAATTTGTCTCAAAGTGCAGAAATGAATTGCACTAAGCCCATAATTCTTAAGTGTTATAGCATATTGCACATAGCCGTGTTATTGTACTGTGATATATTGCACTAGGCCCAATGAAAGGAGGAATAAATATGAAGAAAGATGAACAAGTTAAAGTGCTAATAATATTACATTTTGATCAATATATTACACGTTGCCCTATTGCACATTAATGCCTGCATTTTGGTCAGTATATTGCACGTTGCCCTATTGCACATTAATGCCTGCATTCTGGTCAGTATATTGCACGTTGCCCTATTGCACATTAGTGCCTGCATTTTGGTCAGTATATTGCACGTTGCCCTATTGCACATTAATGCCTGCATTTTGGTCAGTATATTGCATGTTGCCCTATTGCACTTAATACCTGCATTTTGGTCAGTATATTGCATGCTGCCCTATTGCACTTAACAAATAATACCTCACTATTCACCATGGTCACAAATCTGATTTGATCTGAGCCACACCATTAGATTACCTTTAAAGGCTACAAAAACTGGAACACTCCCTTACAGAGGGTGGTAAACTGTTCCACAATGCGCTACCCTTGAAAGAGAAAACATTTTGACCAAAAGAGGTTCCTCTAACAGGTACCTTGCAGTCACCCCTGGCTATGGCCCTAGTGATCCGAGTTGTTAAATTACTAGTTATTCTGTACTTTACATAGTCATTTAGCGGAGGCGGAGCTAGCCCATTTAGGATTTTATACATCTGGCAGGCAGTTTTACATTTTTTAAATCCTCTAAGCTTAACAGGTTGTATCTTGACAGAATATAACAACGGTGATTTGAGAAGGGCTTTTTATCTAGTACTTTCAACGCCTTTTTATAGAGTGACTCCATTGGTTTCAGAGTTGTTACTCCTGCCAAAGACCAGCTGGTTAGACAATAACTTAAATGTGAAAAAATCATGGAATGAAGGAACAACATGGCTGCTTCATCAGTTAGAGACCTCCTTATTTGTTTGAAATTGTTTAAATTGTATATAACCATCTTCGACACCGTTTTGACATGACTCTTAAAAGAGAGTTCAGAGTCCAACATCACACCCAGATATTTGAACTCCTTCACTAATTTTAGTTCTTGATCTCCCAAATAAATGTTAGATTGGGAAATGTTTGCAGGTTGTTTAGAAAAAAAACATACACGCAGTCTTTTGTGTATTTAATGTATATGTGTAAATGTGTATACCCTATGCGTTTCATTTAGCAGTGATTTGTGTGAGTGTGAGTTGGTCTGTGTGTTTGTGTCTGCGTGTATATGTTAATGTGCGCATTTAGGGTTGATATGCGTGTGTGTGTTTGTGTGTGTGTCAAAAATGGGTTTGTATGTGTTTTTGTGGTACGTACATGTGTGTGGATTCATGCATGTGCATATACTGTTTGTGTGAATCCTTGCATACATGTGCAATTTGTACATCTGTGTGTCTGTGCGATGTGAATGTGTGTGTGTGTGTGTATGTGTAGTACATATACTGTATGAGCATTCACTTGAATGCCTGTATCAATGTGTGTACTGTATGCTTTTAATTTAGGAGTGATTTGTGTGAGCGTGTGAGAGTGTGTGTGTGTGTGTGTGTTGGTTTGTGTCTGTGTGTATATTTTATGCAGGCATTTAGGGTTGATTTGTGTGTGTACTGTATGTATGTGTCTGATGTGGTACGTGAATGTGTGTGCACTCATGCATGTGCATATACGGTATGTGTGAATCCTTGCATATATGTGTGATGTGTGTATCTGTGTGTCTGTGCAGCGTGTATGTGTGTTTTCATCCTTGCATTTGTATGCGTATATATGAGAAATCACACACGTGTGTGCATTCACGTGCGAGGCGTTTGTTTGTACGACAGACGTGGGGGAGCGTGGGAGTCAGCTCTCCGCGGGGCAGAAGCAGTGCGTCGCCATCGCACGAGCCCTGGTCAGAGAACCTCAGATACTCATTCTGGACGAGGTCACCAGCTGCCTGGACGTGGACACACAGCTAGCGGTGAGCATGAACCGGACATCATTTCAGGAAACAGTAGATACGATCTGGGATTGCACCGGCCGTGACAGGGATGTTAGTGTTGTTTTCAGTGTAGCAGTCCTCATGATAGCATGTTCACTGAGTGCATACTCAGACCACACCCATCATCAAACTCAGCTACTCAACTCTTATGTTTAGTGATGGCATCTTAAAATGTGATGCTATTGAGTTCACATGAATTGTCATCAAACAGACACACCCACAAACCTATAAACACCTGCAAAAATACTCAAAACAACTTTCATAGTAGTTTTATGGTAGTTTTTGAGTTGGTTTTCTTTAGTTTGCTCTGTTGACTCATATGCACACAGATCGGCTGAGAGCAATACCAGCATCTCTATTGTGGCTGGTGAAATGCAATTCAGTTCAGTTCAGCTGCGCAGTGCCTATTACATACTATGATGAGTGTGGCCAGTGCTGGTCCTGGGGATCTGCAGAATGTTCTTGGTTTAGTATTGCTCAATGCTTTATCAGAACAACATTTGTTTGCACTAATTCACCTCACCTGAGGGGTGTACTGCGAAGTGAGATTAGTTGGTTAGCAAGGTATGTGGAACCTAAAGCCAGGGTTTTCAATGTCTTGAAGGTGGCTCTGTTTCAACCTACTATGGTAACTTATGGTGTCTCTGATGGCGAGTTTAGGTTTGGCCGAACCAGCTCACTCAAAGAAAGCATGGCTAATTCTGAACTTGCTTCACGGTATACCCCTTTTGTTTCGGTGGCCTCATGCGGCTTTTATATTCGGGTTGAAAACAAAAACAAGCGCTCGCAATAGCTCTTGAGGACCTGGGTTGAACACCGACATTTTAAGACATTGTTGTAGTTACTTGTGTTTCACATTTATGCGTGAATAATTGGCCTTACATTTCTCGCAATAATGCTAATGCTAGCTTACAATAATGCTTCATTATGCGACAAAGGTCATCCACAGCACCATTGTTACAGATTTTATGGTTGCTGTACACATTGAAACATTAGCTCACTGTGGACACGATAATATACTCAGCAACGGAAATTTAGCAACACCCAAATTTTAAGCATCGTTGAAAAAGAAGAAATTATAATGAAATGGCAGACTATATAGTCTTCCTAAACAGAATGTATCGCACTAATACACTAAGTTATGCTGAACCTTGGTGACGTTCATTTACGCGTGCTTCGCACATGATTTTGTATAATTTGTGGCCCACGTGAAGTCTGTCACTCAAATCCCTTTCAAAACTTGGTTGACACGTTAGGGATGCTCTTTGTTGAATGAAAAACACTGAAAAGCGCAAATTCAAAATTATGGGCCGTCGTAGAGGAATGTCTAAAAACACCAGACATGAAGCCATTGGCATGTTCAGGGCAGGAATGAGCTTGTGACAAGTTGGGCAGCACTTTGACGTCCACCACAGCACCAATTCATGTCTTCAGACACGTATGGCGCAGACTGGGACCATCAAAGACCGACCTTGCAGCGATAGACCGCATTAAATGAAGGCAAGCGAAGATCGCCTCACGTGACGTCATTGCGACATAACCAAATTGCATGCAGTTCAACAGGCCGGTGGGCATCACTCTAGATACTGAGGAATAGGAACAGTCTTGTGCAAAACTGGTCACCCCCCCCCCCCCCCATGCATTCTGAGTGATGTTTATTCATCTCAGCAGTTTGAGTGTTGGGCATTCATGGATGTCTAATTGTTCCCTGTAATGGTCAAGACAATTAACCCTCTATTAACTAAACCCATTTCCAATTGTGTAAAAATCATTTCCCTAGGCAAATATGTTGATTATGGGCCAATATTTGGGGAAAAAAAAAAAAAAAAAAAAAAAAATTTTTTTTAAATTTAAATTATGTCTCCCCCTGAAGGGTCGGGAGACATATTGTTTTCGGGTGAGTTCCCGTCGGCGTCGGCGTCGGCGTCGGTGTTCCCATCGTTTCCAGAGCAGAACTCTAAAACTACTGGTCCGATTTCAACCAAATTTGGAATGAACCTTCCCTATGTCATGTAGATGTGCCTTTTGGGGGTTTGAGCTCTTTTTCATTTTTATTTTTTTCTGTTTCCATGGCAACAGTTGGGACTTAGTCATTTTGAAGGGTTGGGTTCGTTTTCGGAGCTGAACTCTCAAACTATGCAACCAATTTTAACCAAATTTAGTAAAAAGCTTCCCTATGTCATGTAGATGTGCCTTTTGGGGGTTTGAGCTCTTTTTTTTTTTTTATTTTTTCTGTTTCCATGGCAACAGTTTGGACTTAGTCATTTTGAAGGGCGGGGTTCGTTTCGAGCAGATCTCTCAAACTACTCAACAAATTTCAACAAAATTTGGTATAAATCTTCCTATGTCAAGTTCCTAGATAGATATGTAAGTTATTCTCAGTTTTCTTTATGTATTTCGATATTTATATCTTGAGAGATCAGGTGGCGGAAAAGGGGGAGACATCTGTTTTTACGAGTAAAAACACTCTCTAGTTTAAATTTAAATTAAAAAAAAAAATTTTTTTAAATTTTAACTTGACAGACCATTCAAGTTATTCTCAAATGTTTATTTGGCAATAAGAAACAAAACCAGCAGGGTGTCCAGCCTGTTAACCCTTTCACTTTATGTAGCAGATATGCTACGGTGGTTAATAGAGGGTTAAATACACATTTCACTGATGTTAAGTCATTTATTGCGCATTAATATCAGGCGTTGCTAAACTTTCGTTACTGCGTATATTATAATTTACACAAAAGCATGTTTATGACTCACACTCTAAGTGATACACACTTTAACTTTAATTTCTGTCACGCCACTCTTGCACTGAGTGGTTCCTGCTTCTACCTGGTTGTGAAGATCGCTGAAGAATTTGAAGATTGTTTCGTACAGGTCGGTCCTGGGGATCACCGTTTCCCAATAAAGCTCCCTGGAATGTAGAAACAGTGTTTTTTGGCAATGGCAACTCCCCTCCGTCATAATCAGGAGAAATTCTTCACCAGATCCAGGAAGAACATAGTTTTGTTGTGTTTTACAAAATATATGTAAACTGGAACAAATGAATTCTGCCTGTAAACTTATTCAGATAAACTATTCATAATTCTCTTGAGCACTGGTATTTAATAGGTACTTCAACTGCTTTAATTGATCTACGAAGTGTTGAGCAACTACAAAAACCAGCAGACACTGCGGCTCTCCTGGCCTAAGATTGGTCACCCCTGACCTACCCTTTTTTTATGAATTTTTTTTTAAATTCTGAGTCAGCATTCTACAGAACTGCTCTGCTTTCATTTACCGCCAATTATTGTTGCATCAGCATTATGATTGACAAAGAATTCAAAAGTCTTGCTGAAAAGATCCAAAAACAGCACCCTGACTGTGATGTGGGGCTGGGCAATATATCAATATTACATCGATGTTGTGATGCAAAGTACAGTTTCTTTACGAATTTTGGATATCGTAATATCATGATATGAGATAAGTGTTGGCTATTCTGATTTTAAAAGCTGCATTACAGTAAAGGGTTCCATTTTTCTGCTCTTACTAGACTGTTGTAGCTATTGCCTGCACCTGCTTGGTCGTTATATCAACATCACTAATAAATGGTTTTCAAAAATATCATTGTATAAGTATTTTGTGAAAGCACCAACCTTTGTCTAGATAATATCGGCAAAATATCGATATTGAGGTATTTGGTCAAAAAAACCGAGATATAAGATTTTGTCCATATCGCCCAGCCCTACTGTGATGCTATGCTGATATCCATTCAGATGCAGGGTGTTCTGTCTGGCCCGGCGGGACTGACGGTTCTGGTGGTGGCCCATCGACTGAAGACTGTGGAGCAGGCTGACCTTATCATGTACCTGGAGAGCGGTGAAGTGGTGGAGCAGGGCACGCACCAGCAGCTGATGGCCAGAAGAGGGCGATACTACCGCCTGAGGGAGAAACTGTTTTCTGACTTGGACACTTGAGGCTAGCTTAAATTTCTGGCTGTCGGTGCCACAGACTGCAAGCCATATGCAGCTATGCTTGCTGTCTGACAGTGCGATTTTTCAGCTATTGCTGCGTTCATTTGAGGAAAGACATTTTTAAGGATTCGGACTCCTGTCATTTTGACATTTATCATGCAGTCAACTGAACTGTTCAGTCATAATCAGTCGTAGCTTATATCTGCTGACTTCCATTTTCACAGGAAGTTCACTTAATTATCCTTCTCGACTACATCCACATCTTGGTCTGGTCACAGGGGGATAGTGATAAACTTAAAAGCACGCTAATGAAGTAGACTCACAAATGGACACAGATACACTGTGAAAAAACATGCGTTATTTTACAAGCAAGCAACTACATCAGTGATGTGTTGTCACAGGTATGAAACATCTATGATAGCCTCACTTTTTAACAGTTGATTACTCTCAACTTGTTCCAGTTTACTTTGCCTGGTTAGCAGTCAAACAGTTGATTGAGACTGATTGGTATAATGCTTTGTTCGTTCATTTTTAGAGTGCATCATATCACAAAGATTGATAGCATTCTGCTAGCCATAATAATGATAACATTAAAGCTGCTGCGCAGCAATGGTCAGGGCTGGGCAATTTTAGGCAAAATTAGGCAATTCTGAGCAACAAGCAGAATGTAGGAGATGAAAAAAAGGTGGCATTCTAATGTGCATTTTACATCAGTTGAAATTTCTGGCACAAGAGACTATGCTCTATCTCACTGAGCTAATTAGCAAGAGACAGCTCTGCGTTATATATCGAGGGCTGACTGCAATAAACAGTTATGTCCAATGTAAAACATCTGGACATAACTGTTTATTGCAGTCAGCCCTCGATATGTTCAAAACTACTTCTAGCTCAGTGGTTCTCAAACTCGGTCCTGGCACCTCACTGTGTCGCTGCTTTTTGTTCCAACCACAATTGCAATCTTAGGATTTTAACAAGCAGTTGATTTGTCTTAATTATATGCATTGATGTTTGGATTCATTATTTATCCTCTTAAGCCACATTTGAAGAATCTATCCATGCCTTGAAGAATAAAAATTTCATATTCACTTTGAGATATATTAGAAACTAGTATAAATAACTGCAGAGGGAAACAATTAACCAAACATAAGAACTATGCAAAAAATCAATCGGTCCCTTGTTGGTTAAATTGTTGACACGTGGTTGCAAAAACTGCCAATTCATTTGGCAAACAATAGAGTCATACCTGTTTTGTTTTATTTAATTTTATTAAGTTCAGGCCAATTATTTTGAAAGAACTCAAAATACCTGTGTTCAGCAACCTAATTTGGGGCTTATTGGTTTTCTCAAAGTCTGATTTGATCTGTTTAAATATGTTTTAACCTGAAAATCCTCACAAAATAGAAAAATAAGTCCAATATGTTCAAGGGTTTTTATTCTTCATGGTACAGTGGATATGTCCATTCAAATATGGCTTAAGATGGTAAATAACCGTTCTAAACATGGAATGCAGCTAATTAAGAGAATTTAAGACAAATTAACAGCTTTTTAAAATTCTCAATTGCAGTCGCAGTTGGAACAAAAACCAGCGTACACAGGGGGGCGCTAGGGCCGAGTTTGAGAACCACTGTTCTAGCTTATTACAGGAATTCTACAGCTGCAATGACAGCGTGTAAAGGCAGATTTCAAACGGTTGTCAAAAATTCAGTTATTAAGACAAAAATCCGAAAATACAAAATTGCATCTAGACAGCATGGAGATGTTGGTCATTTGTTTTTAATAATGATTTATTGTCTCCATAACTGAAACACTAATGTTTAAAAATGCCATTTTTGCATTGACTCAAATTGTTCGCATGAGACCGAAATTCAAAATGCTGCAAAAAATGCAGTTTTTGAGATAAAATTCTGATATTTTGCAAACATCATCTACCATGACTCCAAAATTTTGTCATTTTTTTAAATGAAGATTGAAAATGTGTTTAGCAAGAATTTGCATGTATATGTTTACAATACCGTTTACAGTCAAACATTTTGATGCACTGTAGGCTCAATTTTCGATAAATCAAAAATCTGTGTAGATCTTTTGTGTGGGACAGTCTGAAGATGCTCTATAGCAAGTTTGGTAAAAGCAAAAATTGTGGGTGGAGATAGGTTTAATAAGTTTTACAGTTTTTGAAAAAAAAAAGTGATGGACTTCATAATTTGCAATAGGTTTAAATGTACGAAAATTTCTTCAGTATTGGGGCACCAGTATTTTGGTGAAAGTTGCCAATATGTAGCACATATGGTTGATATATTGTGAATTTTCAAAATTTTGAACTTGAGGCTTTCTGTAGCGCCACCATCAGGACTATTGGCCTGTTTTTGCAGCTGAGGCAATCCGGCATGGGACTGGACCTTTGTGCAAAGTTTGGTGATTTTTTTCACATGGGAAGTAGGATTTCCTCAGAAGAAGAAAAAGAAGGAGAACATGCAGGAGAACAAGAGGCTTCTGGCAGCTTAGGCTCCCCGGCCCCTAATAATCGATGAACGATGATACGCAAAGTGGCGTATCGGTCCGTTGCGCTATAATTTGTGGCTGACACGCAAATTCAGGACCGACACGCTAATTTTAAATAGAGCGTAACGGTATTTTGACTGTATTAACTTATGCAATAATGCCAGATCAAATGTAAAAAAATGTTGTTTTGGGACGGAATCGGAATTGTCAAAACACAACAGCACGTGCAGGCTTGTCCCTCAGCGTACATACACTGTTATGTGTATCAATATCGCCCTTCTGCCAAACATGTGGGACACATTTTTCGCGGTTTTTTTCTAGCGGCGTCTGTGAATTCTCTGAAACAAGCGTACATTATTCCTCCGGCGCATCAGTGTCTGTGCCATGCCGATTTCGTTCTCGTAACGTACCCTGTACTGTTCTTGGTTACTGTGCGATCTATGTCGATATTATTCCTGTAATCATGTCAGCATCGAAGCGTGGAAATAACAACAAGCACACGTGCAGTATCGCATCGTATTTCAGACCTGTTTCGCAGAGAAAATCGGACAGTCCCACTCTGAATGAATCTGATGGTGAGCAAGCTGGCGGGCAATTCCATGGTGGTTTCTGATGTGGTTTCTGATCTATAGCTTGCTGTTGGATGCTGGACTGGTACAAGAGGTGCAGTGTTCCATTGATTCTCATACAAGAGACTTGTCAGTTATAAATTGGACTTGGAGGATAACATTGTCAGTATGCTATGCAGTGTTTCCTTGGATGTTTTTCAAGCAAGGTAACCACTGGATAGATAATTCAAATCAAGTGTCTTTCATCAGTTTTAGACCTTTATATCACCTTTTTAATACTATTGCTAGTAGAAAGTTTGACATTTCAGACAGGTTGGGCACCCTGCCAAACAGTGGAAGAACAAGTACTGCTGTGGGCAGATTATGGCTATCTTGGTAGATGACAAGTGGTTGAAGACTTGGCAGTTTTTTTTTTTTTCACGTGTAAGGTAGAAGTAAAATGTTCCATGGCTTCCAGCTAAATGCTTGTGGTGCATAATGGACAGAACCTTTTGAATAAAACATTCATTATCTCTGTTATCTAGGTTGTGTCTGAGTTTAAATATCTTCTGACAATGTCCTTTGTGAAGGTAACACACTGCCAAGATGCAAAGGTGTAACAATTACCCATCAAGAATACATTAGTGTAAAAAGAACAATTATCCCCTTTGGGTACCCCTAGAATGGCCAATTTTCAGCTTAAATTTTCAAAAGCTCCGCACCGCGGAAGGGGGGGGAGCCCCCCTTCCGCACCATCCCCGCGCTCGGTCGCTTCACACCCTCGCCACTACCATCACGCTAAAAGAAAATCCTAGCTAGAACCCTGATGAAGCAAAGCCATTTCTCGTAAATGTGAAAGGCTTTTATACAGTATGTAGTTTCCAGCTCTATCTTGATGCACTTCACAGGATATTTTCTACTTTCAATGATTGCTTTTAAATGCTTCATTCATTGTGACTAAAGCATAAAAACATGGCTGGTGAAAAAACTTTGACAGTGCGAGATGGAATTCAGAGAATTTTTTTTGTTTTTTCCTCAGTGATAATTCAGATTATTGCCATCCTTATAAATCGACATTGTAGCCTAGTTAGTATTACAAGAGGTTTTTTTTTTCTTATTTTCTTATTGGCTTTATTGAAGTTTTACTTTATTTTAATCATTCTTGATTTTTTTTTTCCTCCTGTTTCAGTGTTTTTCTCCCCCAACATTTCAGATTGGCAGTTTAACATTGTTTTCAGTAATTACTGTCATGAAGACAGTCCTGAGAATGGTTATATAAATCCAGCCCTTATCTGCATAGCATCTTCCTCATTAGGGTGGCAAGGGAGTTGGAGCCTATCCCAGCTGACTATGGGCAAAAGGCAGGGACACACCCTGGACAGCTCACCAATCCACAGACACACCAATCACACACCATTCACTAACACACTCAGACCTATGGGCAATTTAGAGTTTCCAATGAGCCTGATAAGCATGTTTTTGGACTGTGGGAGGAAACTGGAGTACCCAGAGAGTAGATCCTAACTTCACACAAAAAGGACCCAGACCTGGGGCCGGTTGCACCAACCGTCCTAAGTGCTGTCCTAAAGTTAGGCACGAAAATGGGTTGCACCAACGATGACTTACGACAAGCCTTGTCTTAAGTGCTGTGTCATAAGACAAATTGGTGCAATGGCTATCAATGGCGAAAAGAGCCGTTGCACCAACACAAGTTAGGACACGGAATTACGACAGAAACCTACGTGTGATGGGAGGTGACTTTAGTGTGCTGCGATCTTAAATTAAATCTCTTTCTTTTTAATTTGTATGTAATAATCTCCTAAAATTGCTACAGTGAGACTACTTCAAGTATGTACATGTCAAAACATTGCACACAACTGTCTACATACCCCACGGCGGCAAGTGGTCACACTTTTAAAAAATCGTGGTTTAACATTGCCACATCCCAACTCTGAATTTCATCTCTCATTGTCGCATTTTTAGGAGATTATTACGGATTAATTAAACAAAGAGATTCATTTTAAGATCGCCGTGGATTTTAGGCATATAAAAAATACGCAAGGTGGAAAACATTCTGTATAACAAAATAAACCTGACATCGAGATATAAATTATCGCAATCGCACGAAATGGCCAAATGTAAGCCCACAAAAAATCGTGCAATCACATTCTTGCAAAACTGTGCCGTTCTATGGCCATTTAATTTTCAAAATGCGATAATCAAACGTGCTATCTTGATAAATTGGAGTATCTGCTCATTCAACTTATTAAATAAGCAAATCTACTGTTTGATTACTGATCGAGCAAAGTAAATGGGGACAGGCTTAGAGTTAGCCTGGTAAAACCAGACTCTGCTACTTCGCTTTGCTTTGTACACAGAGGGTGCGTTCAAGCGCATCTGCAAGTAAGCCGGCTGCGCGAGATTCCAGAAAAATTACGCAAGAATCTTGCCGAAGTTGCGCGATAAGCCCTCTAAACCCCGCGATAGCTGCAGCCATTGCGGGGTTTGGAGGGCTTATCGCGCAACTTTGGCAAGATTCTCGCGTTGTTTTTCGGGAATCTCGCGCAGCTGGCTTACTTGCAGACGCGCTCAAACGCACCCAGAGTCTGGCCAGTCGTCGGGTGATTCACAAGCGTTTACTTGCTGGTGGGTGGGCGCTTGTTTGAAGTTTAAAATCATTGGTGTACCCGTAAACTAATCACTAATGTTTGGCGATGACGTTTGTTATGCGCCGGCTCAGCTGCCTAGTACTTCTGCTGTAAACACAGTCCTTCATAACAGGAATGCAGTGAAAACAAACTGATCAGTTCAATAAAGTTAATACTGTACCCATACATATGCCCATCTACCAAATTTTAGCCTTCACTCATTCACTTAAAAGAACCAAAGGTGTTCTTTCTGTTCTCCTAACAAGAAACAAACTGTAGAGCTATCGTTTTTCCTGCAGATACTGCTGCTGTTAAAAAAAATGTAAGAGACCCGAAACCAATGGCAGAATCGGCGAGAATAACGCATTATTTACATCAGGACGAAATCTGTGTTGACACGAAAACTGAACCGTTAACCATACTTGCGCTAACATCATACCGAGCTCGCTATCTAACTTTATAGCAACACAGTTTGGCTCTAAGCAGCCATTTCATTCATGGATAATGACAACATAACACTGAGACAGCGAATAGGTCCTGTGACACAAACAAAAACACGGCTTTTAAAAAGTTCGCTGTTAACTCAAATAGTGTTAAATTCGCGGGCAATGTAACACTAGAAGCTACAAGCTAGCTTAGGTGGTTCGGCTGTCTCTCACAGAGATGAACAGGGTGCCTATTTCATGATGGCTATTAAGTAGATATGACAATCTGTAGGGAGTAGCACTACAACATCATTTCCATTCAAAAACTAGCCAAACATTCATCTTGTTGTGGCTATAAGTCGCTGATACCCGGGATTTTCTCCACAACAGAGCGAATGGCCTCCTGTGCATCTATGTCCATAGCCATTGTTGATTTCGGAGACTACAATTTCAAACTTGGCGCAGCTGCTACATCATGGCTCTCGGCCATGCCTTCTGTTCGCTGGTTGGTCCGGCGTACTTTCTGCCATGGTAAACGAGGCAGAGCTCCGAGTGACCAGACTGAGTACTGAAGCGAAATGAAATTAAGCGGAAGTACGAAGTCTGGCGGTGCCAGGCTAGCTTAGAGTAGCCTAATTGGTTAAACAGAGACGATTTTGTAACCCTTTGCTTAGATCCATTCAGTACGTCACCGAAAAATACTGATGTCAGTCAAGTTTTTTCCAGAAGAATTTCACACGCCCTCAGATGTTTGGCACTTTCTGGGTTGTTCATTCAAGACTGCATCGGTATGCTGTTTTTTTTTTTTTTGCTTTACTTCAGAGAAAAACCACCTTTTTGCTTTTGTGTGTGCTATGTAGCTGTCTTTGTTCCATTCATTCTATGTTTATTTATATATTATTGTATATGTCATATAAACTGCTCATGCATTCATACATTACACCATCCAAAATTGACTATTTGCCGCTCAGATTTGACCTTCCTAAAGTTGGAGACACCAGTCAGGACTTCACGGCCAGGGATGTTTGCGTATGTCATTTAGGACATGTCCTAAGACATATCTTAAGGCAGTGCTTCCCAAACCTCTCCTGGAGGCCCACCTGTCCTGCATGTTTTAGATCTCTCCCTCCTCCAGCACAGGTGATTCAAATGATCAGGTTGTCATCAATCAGCTTTAGGGGGTGATTAACGAGCTGATCATTTGAATCACCTGTGCTGGAGCAGGGAGAGATCCAAAACATGCAGGACAGGTGGGCCTCCAGGAGAGGTTTGGGAAACACTGTCTTAAGGTACGGATTTTACGACACGCATAAGAGTTTTTGGTGAAACGGAAGTTACGACATGTCTCAGCGCTGGCCTAAGTTTAGTGTCTTACGACAAGCACTTATGATATGTTTGGTGCAACCGGCCCCAGATTCAAACTGACAACCTCACGTACAAATCCTCTTCTCAAATGTGAAGACAGACATAAAGAGTCATAATAGGAGCAAAGATTTATTTCATTGATTCACTTTGCATGATGTTTTTGAGTACATGACTCATGTTCTGCACATGAGCTTACTTTTTATCACGGTTACATTTACAGGGGTTTCGTCCGCAAGCAGAACATCCTGGAGAAAGTGTGTCTCCCTTATGTTTGCAGTTTTTTTCCCCGCAAGCTACAGGACATGGAGTTTCTCTCAGAGCATCGTCACTCTTTCTGTCGAAGCTGATGCCGCTGCCGCTGCCGCCGCCGATGCCATAGCTGTGGCCGAGGCCGCGGCGGCGGCCGCTGCTGAATTCCTGGCTGTTTCTGCTGTCAGCAGGGTTAAAACTCTGACCGGACATGTTGACAAGCTGAGGAAGAATGACATCATCACTGGGGGGTTCAGAGCTGACATCACTCATTACCCAGTTGCCTTCATCATCCACCAAGACATTTACTTAAATGAATACATTACCTGATACGGTATTACATATACAGTAGCATTATACAGAATTTCAGAATTTACAGACACCGGTGTCTGTAAATTCTGAAATTAAATTCCTAAATAATTCTGTAATTGAATTTCCAAATGTCTTGCATCACTAGAATAATTTTCCAGAGTCTCTGTAACACAAATACTAAAGGAATAAGCCCCGAGAAGCAGTGGGTTACAGTGATTTTACAACGGCGGAGGGGCGTTCTAAGGCACGACGCACAGTGGAGCGATATTACTTTAGCTTGATAGCTAGGTTGCTAACTAGCTCGCTATTTCAGTGTTTCTATAATGCTATAGCTAGGTAGGTAGATACATAACCTTGAAACAAACATAACCTAACGAGTCAGTTGAGCGCAGAATAGTTGGTTGCTAGGCTATGCGCGCAGGGATATTTTGTGTTGCGGTCTGCCTCAGAATGCAGTGGGTTACACTGATTTTATACCGGCATGGAACACAGCTCAGCCAATCACATTTAAGGATGGGAAGCACCTGTTTTATAATGAGTTATAAAGCCTAAATAGGCTCATGGATAACTGAAAAAAATTGGCATTATTTGAATTCTGCGCAAAGGGGTTGATAACATTAAACCACATACAGCTGCTGAGCATTACATGAGAAGAGATTGTATGTAAAGGTGCCAGACTTGGCAAATTGCATGTTCAGACCCTCAAATAATAGCAATGCCATTAAAACATTCGTCTGGCATGTCATGGTTTCGCTCCCGCCGGATACAATTATCAATCCAGAGGGAGCTAGGACCATGGGCCTAAAGATAAAAATAGGACCAAAACACCAGGCTGGGAAAAAAAAAAAAAAAACAAGAAACTTTAATAGAAGAAAAACCCAAACAAAGTTAAGTGGGGAGCAGTAACACAGGGCATAAAAACCAGAATGCGGAGACAATGAGGACTGGCTACTGCCAGCCCTATACCTAGATAATCACCTCCACCTTAATGAGCAACAGATGCAGCTCGTTAAGGTGGAGGTGAGAACAAGCTGCAGGGGAGGGACTGCAGGGTGAAAACCCTTAGAAGGCATGCAAGCCTTTGGCTAAAATGCTGGCATGCTGTAATATCTGCAACAAGCAGTCAAAAGAAGTGCAGCAAAACATTATCCTTACCAAAAACTGCAAAATACCATAGCCTAATTGGAAGTAAAGATGTAAAAGCAATGTGGAGGTGGCAGAAGACTTGAGTCTTCTGTCAATGCCAATTGCGGAGTTCTATTTGATGTTGGAGAACCAGGATATTGACCGTATGAGCACACTCACTGGCTGGCTTCCTTGTATCCTTCCAGATGACTTGGTATACCGGGCAGATCTTGCACCCTCTGGTGTAGAAGCTGTACTCTACATAACAAGATATCCAAAAAGTCTAATAGCAGTGGGCATTTACATAACAATGCAGTTATTTAGGCAGAAAGGGTCGTGGTAACGTCAGGTACTACAGGAGGGTTCCCCAGGTACTCTATTGTATACAGGAGAGTACCCGAGCAGTACAAGAGAGTGCCCAAACTTTGCGTAGAGTACCTGAATTTTGCGTACCGTATCGACACTTCAAATCTTAAAAACATGGAGTTGATTGGAAAAAGTAGGGATTAATTTGCATTTTGGACAAAGTGAGATTAAGGACCTTCCTCAATAACCCAAAAGGGGCTTTGATATAATTGTGGCAACACTGGGGTTTGAAACATTAACCTCACAGGCCCCAGTAATGCAGTAATAAGGCTGTGGGCTGTCCCAAATCAATGCCTTACTGAGCAGGAGTGATTTTATTTATTAGCTTGTTTGTTTGATTGTTTTGAAGGTATTATGCAATCAAAATAATTTTAAATTGCCAAGCTTACTGTCATTTTCAACCTATTTTTATTTCATTTGAAAATATCATTTATCATAATTTGCAGCATCTTAGTTTTTTATGCATTAATCCAGAGAAAATTTTACATTTAACTGGGTTAGCAACATCTTTTAACCAAACAGCGGTGTGTCCAATCCAACTTTCATTTTTTAGAAAGCATTTTATGCAAATCAGGCAAAGGCAAAAAGGTAGGCCCGGGCAGGGAATTGAACCTCAAACTCCGGGAAAGAGTCACACACACTGACAACATCGCAAAGAGCCAGGCTTGTTGGCAAGGTAGCCAGGGCGTATACTTATTAGGAGACATTTCTAGTGACGGGACCCATCAACTGTCACACTTAGTGATATTTCCTGTTAACTCATCAGAGTAAAAGGGCCAGTACATAATTTTTTGTCTGTGGCTTAACGATTGATCTGGTTTTATTGTTGAGGATTCATATAGATTTGTGTGTACTCTCTATGGGGGCGAGTACGTGTTTATGTACATTTGCGTGTGTGTGTGTGTGTTTTCATGTTTGTGAGTGCTTGTGTGTGCATGTGAGTCTGTGTGATACTTGTGTTGATGAATTTATGTGTGTGTGTGTGTGTGTGTCTGTCTGTATGTTTGTGAGTGCCAGAGTAATAATTAAAAAAAATCAAATATGATAATTGCATTAATACCAACTTATACTCCATTTTTCTTTTTACCCAAAAAATTTAGATTTTTACCCCAAAAGACTGATGCTAACCTCAGAGCTGGAGGGCTAGCTCTATATTTTCCAGTTTATTCTACAACATCTGCTTTGAGAGTGATCGATGATCGATGATGATGATCCATGATGATGATGATGATGATGATGATGATGATGATGATGCATGGTGTCAAAAGAACTGAAATGTTTATTATTTGCTGATGATACAAACATATTCTGTACAGGGGAGAATATCCAGCAGCTTATGAAGGTCTTAACAACAGAAATGAGTGAACTAAAACTCTGGTTTGACAAAAATAAGTTATCTTTAAATTTGAATAAAACCAAATGCATGGTATTTGGGAATCGTAAGATTAAAACAGATATTCAGTTGACGATTGATAATATTACAATCGAAAGAGTATATGAAAACAAATTCTTGGGTGTGATTTTAGACCATAAACTCTGCTGGAAACCCCACATAGAATATGTGAGGGCCAAGATGGCAGAGAGTGTCTCAGTTTTAAGTCGGGTGAGAAATGTGCTCAATCTAAAATTATTGCACACTCTATACTGTGCAATGATTTTACCATACATGAACTACTGTGTGAAGGTATGAGGCAATACATATAAAACAACTGTAAACTCACTAACTACACTTCAAAAAAGAAAATTAAGGGTGATAAACAATGCAGGTTATCTTGACCACACACACAGTTTGTTTTTGGAATCAGGCATTTTGAAGTTCACGGATCTGGTGAAGTTCAAAACTCTGCAAGTAATGTATAGAGCAAGAGACAATCAACTACCTGTACAAAACAATTTTTTGGAGAAAGAGGGCGGATACAATATCAGGGGATCGCTGAACTTCAAAAAACCTTTGGTACGCACAAACCTGAAAATAATGTGTATTTCCTTTTATGGTGTTACCTTATGGAATGGGTTAGATGATGAACTAAAGGCTAGTAAAAACATTAATCAATTTAAAAACAAACTAAAACAAGGCTTTTTCAATAGGTATAGATGGGAGGAGGAAAGGTGAACTGAATGGAATTATATTGTATTATACTGCATTATATTGCATTATATTGTATTGGATTATTGTATTATGTGTATATGTTTGCATGTATGTGTATGTTTGTAGACATATACATATATATATGTGACCTTCAATGTTATTTTGGTACTTCGGGGTAAAATTCAATAACTGAGAAATCACGTAGCAAAGACATCCACTGTAGTATGGGTGCTTCCTGATTGTCTAGCTGTCATAGCCTCTTAGAGCTACAAGAATGCATGCAATTACATAACTGAGTAGAGCAGGAAGTGCTCTTCATTTAGACACTAACCTGAACTGTACAGCTTTTTTAGTTTTTGAGATAGAGTTATTTAAACTTTGGAGAGAAAATGCTTGACCAAAATGAGCACTAGTGCTTCAGATGCTTTAGCAGAGAGTCTTCTAGTTCTGGAGAATGAGTTTGAAGAACTTGAACACGAGTATAGAGGTGATCTTCAGCAGCAGAGCATTGCAGTACCCTTTTCACATGGACGGTATATGTGGCATATGTGTATGTACACGTAGCAAATACTGTTTACAAAAAAAGTATAAACTCATGGAATATTGAAAGTAGGGGTAGGGCCCAATAAGCTTTGCTTCTCCCTATCCCCTTTTTGGGCACTTGGACACTTATTCTGCAGTCTTTCTGATTCTATTTATGTTAACTGAACTTCGAGACTGCATAATACTTTCCTTTTCTTTTATTTACCTGATTTTATTTTGTTTTCTTTGATTGCATTTACATTATTTTATATGTCCAATATCTGAAATAAATTTGAACTGAACTGAACTGAGAGTAACGTTAAATAAAACAGAGTTAATAATATGCTTACCTTTGCAGGCGATTCCTTGGATGGGAAGATGAATACCCTTTGCTCAGTCGAGCTTCGCTATTTATACCGTCATGCTTTGCCTCTGAAGCCAATCACCGCAAAGTTATTGTTTTAATATATCAAATCACGTAGCTCAGGGTGACTTGCTGGGTTAATATTTCTGTTGATATATTGTCACTAACAACAGGTTCTTTTTTACATCTTTCATCGTAAAATATTGACATTCCAGTCTGCCAACAGCGATCACAATTCCAACTGTATGACGCAGTATAATGGGAGGGTTCATTTTTATTTTGATGAGTCTCGTATTTTAATGCAATGTATTTTAATGTTCTCAAACTTTTTCTGTCATTTCGCATTTTGGAGAGGGGGGGATTTTCAAGCCCCACCTGCCTCTTGTCGACCCAGCAAAATGGTAATGAAATAGGGTAAGTTTGAAATGTATTAAAATGACAAGTCATAAATCAAGTAACAACGTCAAGTAAGTGGCCATAGTGGACCACTTTTCAGAGCTTCTGCTCACCATGCATAGAGACCATTTTAGACTGTACTAAACAAGACATGGTCGGGACAACCTCCAAAAGCATCAGCTGCATACGTACAAACTCAAAACAAATTATGAAGAGCAGCCTGCTTTTCTGGGCTGCACTTGACTATTACTGGGTGTCACATTTCGCCCTCATGATGTACTATGCGAATGGAATGATAAGAATATGGGTAAGAGATTGGCGATTTTGGTCAAGATTTTCACAGAGTGGAGCGCAATTGAGGATCCCTGACATGCACGTGTGTAACATCGGCATGAATGTGGCAATTTTCACGGTCCTGGATGAGGCTTTGAGGGGTTTTCTTTTCATACTTGAATTGAAAGCTTATTAAGCATGTAGAAATATTTTAATGAAATTTTTACACTCCATTTATAATTTCATTCATGAGTAAAATACTTTTATTCTAAAAATACCTTTCAAAAAATCGTACAGATTTTTCAAGGATTTTACGGGTAGGCTATTAATGGGAGGTAATAAGGGCACCCCGAAGAGGTTGACAGGTATGAATATATTAATGACTGATTTGTTTGAGTTTGTTTGTTTTGTTCAGAGTGTATGATCTTTATTGACAATAAAGAAGGGCATTAACTCCTTTGTGCAGAATACAAATAATGCCAGTTTTTTCCTGTTATGCATGAGCCAATTTAGGATTTATAACTCAGTGTTTGTGTCACAGAGAGTCTGGAAAACTATTCCAGTGAAGCAAGACGTGGACACGCCGGCGTCTGTATCTGCGCAAAGGGGTTAAGAAACATGGGCACAAGATCAGCATATTTCTTCCAGTTCACCGCGCCCCACTGGCATTTCTCCATTCACCACTACTGGGGCGGGCCCCACATTTTGAGAACTGCGATTGATGATAGAAAAAAAATCTGACTATTATGTAGTTGTTTTCGGCAGTGTTGCATCTTAAAAACTGGAATGCTGTTCTGCTAGAGAGAGGCTTTCAGTTTTCAAAATTATAATTGGCCTACATAAAAATTATCACACCAGTTCTGAATGAAAAAGATAATTAAAGCTGCAAGCAGCGTTGAAAGGGCTCTAGCACCCCTCCTGCACGTTGGGAGTGGTGGCGAGATCCTCACAGTTGCAGGTGTGCACTCACAACCACTGGGCGGTGCAAGACTGTGTAAAATGCTATTTCCTGAGTGGAGTGCAAACACCATCACTGAAATCCATGGGAGGAGTTTGTTAAAGTAAGACGCCTGTTAATGAAAAAAAATTGCAATTTCAATTCAGTGGTGGACTTTCTGTTCGGGTTCGGTTAGGCACCAAGAAACTTTTTATTTTAAGTCTTGGAATGTTTCATGTCTCCACCAAATTTTGTTCATGTAGGTGGAACGAACCACGAGAGCTGTTTTGGTGAAATTTTCTAAGAGGTGCTATGGAGTCAATTTGCCATGCCTGTGTGCAAAAACTGTACCATAGTAATAGTAACTAACGCATTGCCCGTGGGGATCCACGGGTTCTAGAAGTAGTTTCAATTGCTCTTCGGGTTCTATCTCTTTCAGCATTTGCAGTGTGGCGCTGAAGTCTTTCGGGGGATGTGTCATTGACTGAGACGCTTTCTCTTGAGAGCTCTCTTAGCTCTCATTCCTTCAGCATTTGCATTTGATTGGACTATGGGACTATTGATAGGACTATTGAACGAGCCTGGCGCAGCCTCCAAATGCTTCGTTCGCACAGTTTTGATAAAGACCAGGGACAAAGTGGATAAAGTGTTCCACTGTCCCTTTAAATCTATCTCCAAAAAATGGACAAATTCTCCAGAGTCTGATGCGATTTGGTTAATTGTAAGTCAATCCAGATGAAACACAAAAAAAACCAGGCTGGTCTGCAAACCAAGTAATCAATCACCCCATGCCAACTGACCTCAGACTGTCCGAACCCTCATATTTATTGGCCTTTTGGCACGTTTCTTTTGGCTGGGATTAAATGTGACTCCTTCTACCTTATTCAATATTATTGACTCTGATTGGTACATTGTCCCATAGCAACCCTCCACCCTTAGTAAAAAGTTTGCCATTACATCATGGCATTCCTTCATTTTAGGCCTCCAGGGACGCTCTAAGACCACACCTAAGTCTCCCAAACCTTGGGTTCACCTGAAGTTTAGGAAGTTATCTGAGGACATGGATGGTTCCAGAACACTCAGGTGCGCATGCTCAGGTAGTGGGACCAGGCTGACCGATATGGTCATTCCGAAGGTTAGCTCATTAGGCCGGCCTTGAGGGCCCGGACAGAGTTTGGCTTATCTAGGTTTCTTGGCAGATTCATAAGTTTTTTCTTCTTCACTGCTACTTCTTGTACAGCAGTTTTTTTTTTTTTTTTTTTTTTTTCTTGTTAAACTGAGATTATGGTTTTACTTTGAATTTAGAATGTTTTAGGATATTTTTTTCCACCACAGTACCAAAATAGGGCCCGGTTCTATTTGATATCATTGGAAAGCTTGTGATCTCTAGATTGTGAAAATGCATGATAGCAAGCCAAATGGAATAGCTCAAGCATGATCATGGCAGAAATGTGACATGCATATGCATTTGGAATTTTGCTCATAGTTGACGTAATTATTTTGATGTTGTTATTCCCTTTGCAATAATGGCTTACAAATCTGCCATTACTTGGCAGACATTTATATCAGGGGCACACCACACCAAAATTAATCTGAAATGACAGAGCGCAGTAACACTTCAATCACCAGAAGCGAAAGGACCACGGGGAGACAAAGTGCAATGCATGGCAAAATACAAAACAATAACCGGAATATAACTGAGGGAATGGACTATGGCAAAATATACAGGAAAAAACAGAAACAAAACATGGCATGGATCAAGACATAGGCAAAACATGAACAGAACAAGGCAGAATCATAACAGAAAAGTTTCTAAACATAAGATACAGGGGTTTTGCCGTAATCCAAGAACGTGATTTCGTGAGTGTGATTTCCTCTCTGAACAGCTCCTCCCGAGATCTTCACGAGATCTGGGCAAAACCTGACGTCTGGTTGTGCCGTCCAATTAGTACAGACCTAGCCAGAGCCAATCATGGCGCTGGACCTGCCCACACCGGAAACTATTCTAGCAGGCACTAACAACGGCAGATCATACTATGCCTTAGTAGCGTCGACACTTTTGGAAATACAAAAGAAGAACCGCAGATCATTTGAGGTGCAATTTGGTTAGTATCTCTCCCAAAGCTACTTGTCCGTTTACTTTTGGACGCGAAGAAAAACAAATATTTCTCTTCGAAAAGACGATGCCACCAGAAATCAGTGGGTAGCTTTTTTTGTTTGCTGGCAGCAAACATCCACGGCCAAAGGGAACGTTAGCTGTTTGTGCTCAGCATTTCACCAAAGACAGCTTTGTCAATAAAGGATAATTTGACACAGGATAAGCGTTTCAGCTGCTTCTCAAACCTGAAGCAGCTGCATCGATCAAGCACTCGGAGCCACAAGCTGTAAGTAACCATATAACAGCAAATAATGTACGTGAAGCTAACGTGTTACGGGTGGTTAGCAGGACCGCTAGCAATAGTTGGCACTAACAACTGGCCTCAAACGCAGGCTTTGTAAAATATCTGAAGATAAAGCCTGTATCGGTCGCGATATGTGTGAACATAAACCTCATTTGAAGCTAACTTTTAATACTTGTTTGTAATTTGGATGCTTGGTACAACTGTTCACAGTAACAGAACTTGCTGTCTGTAAAACCTGTATTGCAAGGGTTTGTCTCTGTGGTTATGACCGCTTGGTTACCAGCTACTGCATGTTAGTTTGCGTGCCGTGCTAATTAAAAATGCTCCTGGTTAACTTATATGCAGCAATTCTGATCGGTATGCTTGTGTTACTTCGGTAAGCATCAATGTGGCAGTTTCATCATAACGTTGCCCGATTGTTGCCACTACAGTTAGTGATCGCTTCACTTATCCATGACCGGGATCAGCCGGATACTTCACAAATGTCTGAGCAAGCTCTCTGGTGCTACCGTGAAAGCAATGCGAAACGCAGAAGCTCTACTGGTTTACAAATGATTTCTCTGCACTACCTTGGCATAATTTCATCCCCCTTTAGAAATAGTTGTGGCTAAAAAGCCGAAAAAGGCGGAGATTAAATAGGTAATTCTTTCCTGTAGAAGTGATCAATTCGCTAGCTCCACATAAGCAACTTGTCCGCGCTAACGGAACTTACGGTCTGCAAAACCTGTATTATGTTCATAACATAACCGAGCTAAATAAGGACCCTCTTTGCGCTTTGAACAATCAGGAGTACTCTAGGGGAGTCCAAGATCAAAATATAACCTTGGAAATATAGCATCCGAGGTCCCCTTTAAAACTTGTCTCCCCTCCTACACATATGCTTGCATTCAGAAACTGCTGATACAGGAAGTGTATTATTGGATGTGTGTATCGTAAGTGCAATTAATGGTTATAAGCCATGAATAGAATTAGCTTGATATGCTAAAATATAAAAAATGGCCCAACTCTCCCAAGCCTCCCCTACACATCCTTATGAACGTCCGTGTTGGCGATTTTAGTCATTATTTTATTAGACAAATATTATCTCAGAAGTAAAAAAATAAACTCTAGATTAAAATATGTGAAAAATAAAGCGTGCACACGTACAAATTAATAATTCATTGAAATTGATTAAAAGCGGTGGATTTCAATGGAGGGCGATTTAAAAATCAGTAGGTGAATAAAATTCCCCAAAAGCGGGAGAGTTGGCATGTATGCGATGATAGTAGTGTGCCTGCGCCATTTGGGCGGCAGTCCCAGGGATTATCATGACCTTAGTGATATTTTTAGCATTACGGTTACAACTTCTGTCAAATGATTAGCACTTAATCTCCAACCCCTACCACTCTCTGGCTGCTAGCATAAAGAACCGCTGATTTTTTGTTAGCATTGTGAATCCACACATCTGAACAGAAAACATATTTTTCTTGACTATCTTTGACCATGAAATCACTCATGTCCAAGTATTTCCTGCAGACACAGGACTGCAGTTCACTTGCCTGTCCACAAGAGAGCCCCCTATGACAGTGGTGCTTTCTGACTGTCTACAAAACTACAAAATTTGTAGGAGACGCTCCAGTATTTGTGAATGAGAAGCATTCAAAAAGGGAAGTATCAGACTGTCAGTATTGTAGCAGTTAAAACCAATGTAGGGTTTTTAATACCATGTACTGTATTTCATAGTAATTGCAGTTGTTTTTGGTGACCATCAGGAACAATGTCTGAATTGTTGCATTCAGTTAGAACACATTGGACTGGCTACACAAACACGGATAAAACTTAGTCTTGATCTAAACTGAGTTTGGTGGTGAGAATCTCCGTTAAAAACTGAATTAGATCCAGGGCTAGGCTTCATCTGTGTCTGCAGAATTGACCCATTCTGACTTAGTGTAAATGGATGCTACGCGTAAGTGCACTTGGCTGAAAGGCCTTGTAAAGTAGTAATAAATGTGTGTTCTGAGTTTGTCACACCACAGAAATATGTGTTTTTAATCACCTAGCCAAATTTGAACGATTAAAAACACCGCTAAGCATATAAAATTAGGTCTCAAAATAATGAAAAAATTATCAGTTTTCTCTGCTCTGAAACGCTGGGGGCGTGTCCGCTGGAGGCGCTGAAACCACGCCCACGCGCAGGAGGGTTCCCACCTCCGTGTCGTGTACAAGGAGGAGACAATGGTCGCAAACCCTGCCAGCCTCATTGGACTGACCAAGCCCAACTCATTTGAGCCACCAGAGCCAGACACAGACTCCGAGTCAGACACTGACCTCCATGATGATCAACCTCGTTCTTCACGGCCTGCATCAGAATGGTAATTTATTTATTCCATTTATGGACGTTAGCAAAATGTGTTACTGACTAGTATAGCCTAGCCAAATAAAGTTAGGCAATCAATACGCTAAATAATATTGAACAAAACATATTTTGACACTTTACCAGATATTTTTGTCTGTATAGTCACAAGGCGCTTTCATAGTGCGTTCCCGCGAATGTCCTGCTATATTGCCGTGAAGATCTGTGCCGGCTTTTCACCTTGGTGCATTCATAGTGATTCCGGGAAGGCGTGACATTCGGGACGTTTCATAGTGCAGCCCGGCGTCGCGGGACGAGAGGGGAGCATATTTTACGCCTTGCCGGGATGCCCGATTCATAGTGGTCCCGCTTCCGACAGTCCCACCAATTTTACGCCTCTGTGACTACCTCTGAAGGCGTTACAGAGGTGGGATAACTTGATTCCCCCATCCCGCTTCTGGCACTTTCATAGTGCAGGCGAGACATTACAGAGGCGTAAATATCGCGGCTTGAAATGGCACTATGAAAGCGCCAAAAGATTAAACTAGTAGCCATCCTCAGCACTGCACCATAACAATACTTTTTTTTTATGACTTACTTTATCATTCACTTATATATTTCTCTTTTGAATATCTAATGAAGGGAGTGATAGCATTTGTTTCTAAGGGTGTAGTGGGTGGTAAACCCAAGTAAACTCAGTGTACGCACCTCCTTGAAAGGAGCGGAGTTTACTTATCTGTTTTCAGACAATATGTATCAATAAATGTGGGGAAATAAAGTAGCCAAACTACAGTGGACATGGCTAACCTAAACCACCTGTATTCACTTATTTTGTAAATGACCCTGTGTTGTAGAATGATCGATGAACCTTGTTCCTGTATTAACTTTTGCTGTGGTGGGTTTCACCATTAGCAATATTGGACTACACAAAAGTAAATTTAACACTACCCAGTTCCAGTCAATTACACATACCTGCATGTCTTCTGATTACTTTATGTGGATTGCTGCATGTCATCATTGCAACACACTAGCTGAGTAACACAATATGCTTCAAAGGTGCAGATAATTTTGCTGGAACATGCTTCATAATATAGAATTGACAACTGAAATTAATATCAGTCACATTGTGATTGACATTGTACTTGCTATACAGGTGCACCTGTGGAGAATGCAGAATAATGCCTACAGAGCAGGAAAATGTCTGCTGCAAAGAGCTTAATGCTGTATGTAAATAAAAACTGTGTATTCCACAATAATCATTCAAAGTATGAATACACAACCAGTAGCGTGCTGGATATCTATTACTGAAGCACCTTATTACACATACTCCTACAGGTTCAGAATAGATGTGAGAGCTGCCAGAGGAGCCACGCTGCATGACCCTTCATCCAGGCCTTGAGCCCGTCTGCTTGAACCCCTACTCCCTGCAGAATGCTCTGAACATTTATCAGGCAGACCCTGGGCCATTGGAGGCAAAGGAAAGAGCTGTGTAAGTTAGACAATAAAATAATTTGTATTGATTTCAGATGTGTAATTACATTTGTGTTGATCAAGTGACGTGCCTTTCAAAGACTGGTAAGGTTTAGTACCCAAGGACCAACTTGCACTGTTTATCCAGTCATATTAGTGATGTTGACTAATGTATACATGAATAGTGTAAACTCCTTGTATGATTTGACATTTTTACAAGAAATCTAGATGATTAGTCTTTCTGAAAATGTAGCTGTGTGATCATGGAAATTCACTGGAATAATAAAAAAAAAAAACTGCTGTCCACGTCCTTTCCCATCCACTCAGCCAAAATGATGAGGCTGACTGCAGGTAAATGACTCAAACTCATCTTCTGGGGTCTCGATCTGTAAGACATGACCAAAATTGGGAGGGAAAAGGCTGTTTTTGTTTAGTGCATCAATCAAACAAATAAGTTCAACTCGGTTTCAGATCGGTTCCTCTACAAAGACAACATATATCGATAACTGTTTAAGAAAGACTGCACCAGTGTCAATTTTTATTGCACAGAGAACAACCTACCAAAAACACCACATAGATAAATATAAAAGTATCAACTTCCACATTTTTTTGTAATTACAGGCGTGCTCGCTATCTGGCTTGCAGAAGTTTTGTGTCCTGGTGCTGGGGATACCTGGGAAAGGACAACCGGGTCGTCATCCCTTCCTGTGTTGTGTGCCGCATTCATCAGGAGTACCCAGAGGAAGATGGCGAGTACACAGGGTTTAAACCTCCCATTTAAAGGTCCAGTGTGTTAGCATTGTGTGAGTTTATTGGTAGAATAGGACAAAAATGTTAGATAATATTCATTGTAAATATATTTAATTATGTTTCCATTTTTGCTTTGTGTTTTTGTTGCTGTTGTGTTGTTGTTAGAATAAGCAGTTAATATCTTATATGACACTAAATTCTACAAACTGATAAATTGAAAAAAAATGTATCCAATGTTGTAATGCACTTGTAATAAATTCATTCTTGAGTAATGACATATTTGTGTGTGTCACAACTTACTTCTTTGAAAATGGAGGCTGGTGGGGCTCTAGTCCTGGGATGGGCTGAGGCTGGAGTAGGCTTGGGCAGTATAAAGGTATTATTACATGGCTTTGTTAAATACTCGATTCTGATTGGTCAGTTATGTATAACAGGCCGCTGCTATGAAGAACAGGCCGTTGCTATGGACACAGTTCTGATCACAGACTCTGGAGGAGCAATAAAATCATCTTTAAATCCATAAAATTAATTTTAAAAGAATATTTAATATTTTGTTTCAAATTATTGATTTTTGGATCAATAAATAAATCAGTCCAGTTTGGAGTATTTTGAATTTAGTCATGATGATGAAGGTGAGCCAGTAAACACTGCAGACTACTGACTGGCCAGAGGAGCGTACTGTACTGAGTGTGTGACTTTAGCGAGCGTGAGAGAGGGCGAGTGGCAGACTAATTGCTGTCTGTGGTGGCAGAGAGTGCTGTTGAATGTGCGCAATGAGTGGAGGTAAAGGTGAGCAGTGAAGTTGTCAGTCTAGCAGTGAATGTACAGGTTTCAGTTTGTCAGTGTATAAAAGCTGCAGGCTCTTAAAAATAGTGAAATGCCGACATTTTATAGCAATGGGTACTTTTACTTTTCATATTCCTTTCATACAGTCATATTGTTCTGATAATTATTTTGTAATATGTTTTTTTTTACTTCAGTACAGTTGTGAATGCAAGACTGTTACATGTAGTAGAGTATTTTCACAATGTAGTATTAGCACTTTTAACAAAGTAAAGGATCTGAATGCTTCTTCCACCACTGCATACTGATACATATAAACAAACATACAAGGCCTCTGACCAAAGCCTGCACCACAAGCTCCCCAGTTACTCCTTATGCCCATCTATTATCAATTGTGAGGGATAAAACTAGCTGAGGAGCTTTGTGCACATAAAAGATTACCTGTGGATCAACAGTGTGTTGTCTGATGGACTCCACTCAGGGAATGAGGCCAATATATCGTGATTACATGCACTAACGTTAGCTAACAGTACATGGACATGACAGGATACACAATGTAAAATTACGTTATGGATTGCACATTTTGTAACATTTAGTGGAGTTACTGTGCATTAAATCACCAACACTTAGAATATTTAAAACATAAGCACACAAGGCAACTTACTCCATTTGTTGGGCGCATAATCCCGCCGGCGGAGATGCCGGCGATGGCAATGTCAGAGGCTGCAACGTCAGCGGCGGCGATGTCTGGCCTCACGGACCAGCACTAACCGACTGTCCATAAATCCCAACTGTACCTCCTGGTAGTTGGTGAAACTATCTGGAGTAAAGTGGGCACTGCAAAGGCGGGTGTTGGTGGTGATCCTGACGTCTCCATAGTGGCTCCTCTTTACAAAATCGATCCAGAGTTTGTTCATGCGGTCATCTCTCGGAAACTTAAAGTCACCAAGCTGCTACCCTGCACATTGTGGCATCCAGGGAAGACGCATGAACGTGGTGAATGAGGCATAATTGGTTAGCTAGCTAGCAGCAAACTATTGTCGGCGCTATCTGTGACTCGCGAGCGAGCAGGAGAACCACCGAGGATACTGCGCTGTACGTTTTTATACCGCTGGAGCAGCAGGGGCGGGGTTATGCTGAAGGCGGCCGCGAGACGAAACACGGCCGCCCTTTCAGACACGCCCACAAAATCCTGAAACACCGAAATCTTGAAACGCAATTTGAAGTCTAGTGCCACAATTCAATTCTAAATGGTTGGGAGTCTTTTTACACATTTGGAACAATACATTTATGACGTATATAATGTGTTTAGAAGAAAATGGCAGAATTCCCTTCACACAGTCTTTAACTGTTGTGGCCCTGAGGGGGTGTCTGTTGTTAACTTGCACCTTGTTCTGTGTAAAATTAGAATGGCCTGAGCTCAGCGCCATTAGCTCTTCCAAAGGCATGCTACAGGACTAAACACGTCTGCCTGGAGTGGAGGGTGTTAGCCATGGAGATAAAGACCTGTGGAACTACGGAGTCTGCTTTAGAAAACCCTACACAACTATCTCTATATACCTCCCTGCAAGTATTGACTCGTGTAGCTAATTCAGATTAAATAAAATACATAATTGGTAAAAACACTCCATCCAAGCACATATTGTTGTTTGTATTTGTTTATTTATAAATGTTTACTAGAACTGGGAAATCAAACACTTCCCCAGAACAGATTGTGAAATAAAATGGGGAAAAAAATGTTCAATATTCATATAATATACATAGAAATGGTCTGTCATGAAGCACCCAGAGTTTGGCAATCATAATGCCTGGAGTGTAGTGACTTAGACCCCTGTTTCTTCCTGCTGATATATTTAAAAAAAAAAAAAAAAATTTCTAACAATGAACTGTATTCATGTCTCCTTTGTAGACATGAATACCTCTGAATACCTACATAGCAAAGCAGGTGGAAATTTGCAGTTCCAGTTGACCAAACTATTGAAGTCTGCAAGTCTCTATTCAGCTTTGTATTCGTAAGGCAATGCGGGGGCTTCATTGACAGATTTTCTTATTTTGGCGGCGGCTATTTTTCCGTCAGTCGTAAACTTACTCTAATGTGATACTCTTACGAACTTCCGCATGCATACATAGGAAATGTGGCCTAGAAAAAATTGCAACTCACTGTGACTGACATGAAAACAGCCTACGTCTGCTGCATACTTTATCGTTAACGTTATCAGACCTGCTAGTCGGCTAACACGCTTTAAAGGAGCTGTGCCACGATTACCGCGCATGCTGAGAACTTACATCCTAAGAAAGTGAACCTGCCTGACAGCTAGTCATACTCTGATTCCATCCTTGCCAATCCGTCTTCATTTTGAATTGTATTTATATATTTTAGTTACCCCGGCAGTATGCTTTTTATATTAAGGAGCTGTCTTTGGAAATTTGATGATTCAAAGCACTATTTTAAGCTTTAGCCAAGGGATATGAAGAATGTAATCTGGTTGCCATCGCCAATAATCTTAGAAAAAGAAAAATACTCTCTAGAATTTGCCTTACAGTTTAACGGGTTTACTTCGTTCAAAGTTGTGAGTATGCGCAGTAATCGTGACACAGCTCCTTAAAGTTACAGTTAGGATGTTCCCTACTCTCACTAGATAACATTAGTTATTAACTTGCTAACTTAGCCAGCTTGCCCTCAAGCCAACTTGCATTGTAAAATTTCTTGCACGGTCAAACTTCATGTAGCTAATCAGCACTTCTACATGACACTCAGTATGACCGACCATTGATTGGAAAGATTGATGATCTGACAGCTCCCCAAATATTAGCGGGCTAATGTTGAACTGAAAATTACACTCTCATAACTACCTGACTAGCCAGCTAATGTCACAAGTAATGTCATAGCCCTCCTGTTAGATTACGTTAGATGATATATAATAGCTAATGCAGTGGTTCAAGTCCAGTTTTCCAACACTGCGCAGTTAGCAAGAATAGCACATCGACGACTGGCATGAAAATAGCCACTGCCTTTTTTTTTCCACACACACCTTAAATTTCTCGTGATACACAGTGACAGAGGCACTTCCAGGCATGCTATTTAAACATCATTTATGAACAACATTGGATGTATTGCTTGATAATGGCATCACTGACATTGTTTCCTCCCAGTTTTTCTCTTTATATTTCCTTTACATTGTGAGGTACAAAATATATATTATGTGAGGTAACAAAATATATTCCTGTTTGTACTGAATGTATTACCTCTCAGAGCTTGGAAGGTAGGTTTTGGAAGGTAAAATCAGTTTTATCAGGGAACGAACTATGGTTTTACATTTTTAGAATGAACGATGTACGCATGTTTTCAGAATTTTATGAGCGCAATTTTAGTGAGTCTGATAAGGTTCTCATATTCCTACCAAATCTTTCTTGTAATGTTTGAAACGTTAAAGTGGCCGAACATGTCACTTCAGACAAATAGATTCTTCCAGAGCTATTAAATTCCCAGCTGAATTTGATGCATTATTACTAAGAAGCTTGGCGTAAACGTGTGATACACTATCGTCCTTACTATATTCATCTGAATCTGCTATCTTTCCGTTTTCAGGCACGTCCTCAATTTGTCTCTATTACTGTGTTTGTCAAAGGAGTCAACCTCCACATGGAGGGAGAGAGAGAGGAGGTTATGTGTCCGTTTTGCCCCAGTTATACATTGGGGGGAGGATTTTACAGACTGGGCACAAATTTCTCACAGGAAGTTTCCTGCAAACAGCATAAAACTACTCGTGATACCAACACCAGAACAGCCCGAAGATTCCACTTGCAAGGCAATCACATGGGCAGTTACCATGACAGCGAGTGTCAGGGGGTTCTGAGAGATGAGGATGTGTTTTGCAGGCTACCGGTCGAGCGAGAAAGAGAGAGGGTTAGAGAGTAAACATGGCTGCCTGACAGAGGGGAATTGGGAGACGCTTGACAAATTCCTCAGCAGTAAAATGGGGGATTAAAAGAGGTATGTGCATCTGCATGAGTGTATGTGTGTGCCTGTGTTTGTTGTGATTTTCTATGACAACGTTTGATCCTGAGTTTAAGCACGCTACTGGGGATGGAAATGGAGTTGAAATGCAGTGAGGCTAACATATTTGTGTAATTAAGTGAGTGAGATGTCACCTGAAAGTGACATCACGGAGTTAGCCTTGATATCCCATCACCCAACTGTCAACAAATATCAACCTGGCTTATCACATGATTTAAGAAGGATTTCTTCAGGAGCTTTTAAAAATTTTAGCAACTATTCAGCTTGATACATTCTTGGTGATATGTTTTGAAAGGCCCCACATGGTAGACCGAAATATCAAACTGTCACGATGCGTGAAATTCTCTCCTCAATACCATCTATCAATACCAATGATTTTTGTCATTGTCCGGCTAAAGAGTGACAGATATTCTACCCTACCAGCGCTATGCATCAAAAGACAAAGGCCAAAGACAAGTATTATTATGTGGTTTACATACAAATTGAAACTGGTAAGGAGGCTCCGATTTGTAAATAAGATTTACCAAACATTGCCTCAGTGTAGTTGGTACCCAGCTTTGAGTTTCTTTTCTGTGTTAGTGTATATTTATGTCTGTAATTTGCAGGCCGTGGACTGTAGACGTGTTTGTGGGTGGATTTGTCTGTATTTTTGCACGTGCACAAGAGTCACGAGATCAGGATGAGCAGTATTTGAGATACAGTTAGCTTTTTTCCCCCTTTTCTTTGAATGTGGTAGCTGGTTGCCAGGACAATCCTCTCCATCTTCTCCTGTGGAAAGAGAAGCAAATTCATCATATGGGGTGTTCATTAGACTAAAGCATTATGGGACACTGTACAACAGGAAAGATTTGTACTGTGTGAATAAGGGAGCTTGTCAATATTCTGAACGCATTCAAATTTGAACAGGCATACAAAAAAGAACAAGTCTCCGTTCGTGTTCAGCTAAAAAACGAACGGCAGAGTGTTCAAAAATGAGCAAGCATGCGTTCATTTTTGACCGGACGGCATCCAAAAATTAACGCAGCTACCCTCTCTCGCGTTACAAAATGAATCTGCTCTCCACTTCGTAAAATTTGCACCAACATGCGTCAATATTTCCTTCTTACGAGAAGAAAATTCCCCATCTCCCATCCGGCAGAATTTAGAAGTATATTGTAAGGTACATGCCTATTAAACGACAGTTTTCACGTCGACTAAAAAATCCTACCAAATCTCCAGTTTCGAGATTATATCTTTACCGATCGTCAATCTTCCGCTTACACTCTTAATCGAGTTCGATAAGATGCTTTAACACATTCCACACTCAAAACCGGAGATGAATTGTGATTCAATGGTACCGGGGTACGTTCAGTCAGCCAAAACATTCAAATGTTGTTGTGTGAATGCTTTACTGGAATGAACTTCGCTTCCGTGTGGTGTATGCCACTTTTTCCTTCTTATATAAAAAAGCATTTTAGAATTCCAAATTATGATGTGACCGCTAGGCAATTTGTATGCAAAAGATTGTAAATAAAATAAATTAAATACATTGAAATTATAGTTTACGCATTGTATCACATCATCTGCGCCACAGCCCAAGTTTAATTCTACCGTTCTGTGAGTATAAGAACTATGATAACTTAGTCCCGCTCATATCAAATTGCAAAATTATCCGCGATATTAATCCTTTCTTTTTAAACCTGTGAACGCGCAAGCCAAAAAAAAAAAAAAAAAAAAAAGCCACACTTTACAGCCCACTACGTACACGATGAGTTCTGCAATGATATTCAGATTTTGTTCCATTGATTGTCGCAGATTCTGTAGGCTACCATTTGTCATATTAGATATTGCTCTAATTTATTGTACAGTATTTTTTCAGATTGAAGTCACAACACATGAAACCGCCGCTCAGTGGGAGCTGCCGACGACAAGTCCAGATCTAGACAAGCAGATGAGCAAAGTAAAACCTCTGTATGTGCACAGTATTCTAAAATAAGCATGTCTGAATGTTAATAAATATTCATCCCCCCTCCCCCTTTATGAATATAACCCTTATTATAAGGGTGTTATCAGTTCAATTAATGAATAAGCTTGATTGCAAGATAAACGATTTAGTAGCCTAGTCTTGTGAGCTGGTTCAGGGATACGAGATCACTGAGTGAGACCTGAATTCATGCGACACGCTGGATGCCGGTGACAAGACTTTTGGATGATGTGCACGATTAATAGCCTACTCAGTTTGTTCAGTCGACTAAGTTTAATATGTTTTTGTTTAGATAACAGGAGTTGGTCGCATATAATCCCATTCCTGAAGTGTCACCTAAATTGGTAAATGATCTTTAGCAGGCGGATTATACCCAGAATATGAAAAAAAAAAAAAAAACAAAAAAAAACTATCTTAACAATGACAATGAGAACTATTTCACTTTACGCAGTGTCTAGAAATACGGCAGTTTTATAGGTACGACTGTCGATTTGAAGGGATTAGGAGAAGGATTAGGGATTATGGTTACTATTATTATTATTTATTATTATTATTATTATTATTAGGAACTTAGAATTTAAAATAGGCCTGTACAAGCGTTTATATAAACTGTCATCCATACTCAGTCGTCGTTCACAAAAGAATATCCGAGCCCATAATCTAAAAGCTCACTTAACACAGTTAGTGCCAAATCACAGAAATCAGCACAGTTTATACAAAAGATAAGATAGTTTCATATAAAACAAAAGGAGTCAGCAGTGCCGGGAAGACCTGGGATCAAATTACCTCGCTGAATGACTTTCTACCTTTTTTATTTCCGAAAGATGCCTCGAAATTACAAACGAATAACGAAACATGGCAATGCCAATAGAGAATGACTCAAGAGGTCCCTTACAGTAGCTTCGTGGGATAATAGTAGTAAGACAGCCCCCTTAACTTGCCTACTTCAGTGGGAAACACGTCTCACTTCATAAGCAAATTCTTAGTGTAACAAAATGCCCCACAACCTGTAGCAAACTACCCCTCCTGTAACAAACTACTCCATATATGGGGTAGTTTGTTACAGGTGACGGGTGTCTATTTTTTCCTCACCAGCATCATGAATGCGCAGAATATAGGGGTTGCTGCAGGTCAGTCATGTAGTCTAATAAACTTTCTATCTGTACAGTGCATATTGGTAACAAAAACCTGATAATGTGAATTCTACAGCCGTTCAAAGAAAAAGTGTAACAACTAGACCTGGTCTCCCCTAAAGCTGATTATTTTCAGTCATAATGGCAAATTTAGTGTTCTCGACACCCTTAAAATCTTGCTATAAATCTCTATCGTTGGGTGATATTTTTTATTACATTATGTAACTTTCGCTGACGTAGAAAAAATCAGATGGGCATGCAAAAAAACACAACTGCGAGACCACGGAGACGGTAACATACACGCACGTTTCGCGTTTTCCAAATTCTGGTTCCACGTCACCAGTCAAATGTAGGCCTACATTTCAGAAAAAAGAAATGAGTGACGACAATATTTTATATAACTGATGCATAAAACAGAGAGAAGACTCCAGCTGTAACACCGATAATTTCTATCTATAAAATCTATCTATAGTAAATGACGGAAAACGGGGAGATGGCGTTAACCACATAAACTATCACATACATCGACAAAATCTGCAGTAAAAAACTCAGAACAATTGACCACAAACAGAAATTCTTGGATTGCGAACATTTTATAATGAACGGAGTTAAGGTTTATATGAATGGCGTTCAGTTTTAGATGAACGCATCAGGCCTTGGGCAGGCATCGGAGAATGAATGCATCGGGAAATGAACGCATCAGAAAATGAGCAGAAGGGTGTTCATTATCGAATGCAGTGACCAGGTTTGCAGCCTTGAAGGCATCCAAAAATGAACAGGCATCCGTTCAAAAATGAATGCGTTCGCTGTTCAGAATATTGACAAGCTCCCTAAAGGAGAAAACAAGGTAGAGAATGGGGGAGAGAGGGAGAGAGAATGTACAGAATGGAAAGGAGTGGCTTGAGAGAGAGTGAAGCACAAGAAAGAAAGCAAAATTTCACAGGAATGATGGGAATGGCTGGAGAGAGATTGTGAGAGGTCCATGTGACCAGTCCAACTACAACCCATCTACAATTGGGCCAAATATGATGTGGTCTACCACCCTCGAAATGTACTGCCTCAACCCAATAATGCACAGTCCCTTTCCAAAATACATCATTTCATTGGCTAAAACTCATGACGTCCATGCCCAAGGTACCATTGTTCTGGACCTAATTACAATAGAATGTCCTGAATGGACCAAAGATTTGCTCTTCTGGACAGGCCAAAGTATGTGATTCTGGTGGAAACGATGTTACAGGACAGACAAACAGACAGACACAATCACACTGGGACAGAAACACAAGCCAGACCACTGACCTAGCCAGCAGCAATGCTAGACTCTCAACTCAGTTTTTTTTTTTTACTCTTAAATGCAAACTGAAAAATAAATGCAGCTCTTTAGTTCCAACAGGAATAAACTGACTTTGTGTGTTCCTGCGGGGGCCTCCAAGTCCCACACCGAGTCTCAGGGAAGGCCGTCCGTGCAGGCTGCCCGTCTGAAAGAGGCTCTTTGTATGGAAATTTTATGTACGCTGCATTTATGGGAGTGCAGGAGTGTTCAGGGTCCTCATTGGTCTTTCATAGGCTTCCACAAAATAAAGTACCGGCAAGGAGTCCGATTTTGCTCTCATTTACGTGCAATTGAATGCCAGTAGTGCGTAGCACAGTCCTTTAGTATTCAGACAGTCGTTTTGTATAGAATGGTGGCGATTCCGATGAAGATCACCTGACTTTGGTGTTGATACCCTCAAATTAAAGCTGGAAGCTTGAACCCCATTTTCATTGTTTCATTTCAGTTTTCTGGAGGGTCACAAATAAAGACAGAATTGTGTCAATATCCAAACACTTGGACTGCATTGCAGGTCCACCCAGAAGCCATTCATGCATTTTCTCCATCATTGTGCTGGATACAATTTTTATCAAAAGGCATCTGACAGTCCGAAATCATGGATTTTAATGCTGTGGTTTTGCCGTGTCAAGATGCGTCAGGTCTGCATGGTTGTGGTCTACGGCTTAGTATGGCTTATGATGGTTTCTTCCCTGTTTATGGGCCAAGTCAGAGCTGTTTCTGCTCAACCTCGGGTTTTTATTTGCTCATCACAAGTTTGTTTGATTGTAGCTTAGCCTGAGATGGTCTGGGTTTGAGTTCCCGCATGTGTAGGCCTACTTCGGACAGTGATGTGTTATTAAAGAAAAGAAAAAAAAAAACTAATGGTGCCAGGTACAATATTCACCGTCTGAGGGAGATGTTTTAAATGATTTTTAGTTTTTCAGTGACCTAGACCTTGCCCAAATTGGGTACAGAATTGAATCAGGTGATCCTTGGACCATTGCACACCTTTCCTGAAAATGTTGTCCAATTTCATCAAACTGTTTTCGCAGGCACACACAGAAAAACAAATGCCACCGCAAACAAAACCCCCCCTTCCTTCAGGTGGGGTTGAAAACTACTGAAGTCAGGGTCGAGAATCAATTCCAGAATTCAATCAACTGAATTGACAGGCGGTAGATGAAGAGGAAATAATCTGAGAGAGACTAGAGCCCAGCCCCGATTGGTTAGGCTGTCGCCGTTGCTGCCTCCTTATTGGTTACCTGCTTAATGACGTGTTCCCTTTCTGCTCCTGTTGGTCTTGGCTCGGCAGCTGCTGAAGGCTGAACTGTCCCGGATCTGTTTCCCTTTCTGCTGGGACGGGGCGGCGCACACCGCATCGGGTCGGTGCCGACCAGAGTCCATCCATCTAGAGAGAGGAGATGATTGGACCGCAGCACAGGCCAAAAGAAAGGTTAATCCCGACAATACTTGTTTTTAGGAATGAAATTTAGAGCCTGTATTCACCAAGGATTTTACCACAAAAGTACAGATCTTGGATTAGATTTCTCCTCACCAGTTTTTGTGGTATTAAAGGTAAAACTGATTCTAGATCAGAGCACATTCTGAGTTTATGAATATGGGCTCATGTACAATAAAGCAGTAATTGGCTGTAGTATTTAACAAATTTGCGAAGGTCAGATGCCTGCGGACATGGAGCTGCTGTATTTAGACAAGCAGTTACACTATTCTATCAATAGGTGGCACCCCCAAAATGGTGACTGAATATTCACGAGGATGCCGTGCCAGTCACTGATTTAGAATATGGACGATTTAAGTCCCATCCCTGTTTCTCAGGAATAGTATGAATTAAACTCCACAGCCAAGCATGACGTGCAAACTGCCTAATATACCTGCTCATAGTATCTATCCAGCAGTTAATAAAAATAATCTCTTGCGACAGAAAAAAATTGTTGTCTTTTGTTGCAATCTCTTCAACTATAATTGGCCAAAGGTATCGCAATTAAGTAAGGAAAAAAAAAACAGTTTTCTGAAGCAAAAATTCAACATGGTCTTGATACTATATCATTCTACAATCAATTATAGTCATCAGGTATTAAAAAGGCATCATTCCCTACCATTGAATTATGCGTAGAGTCATCCCTCAAGAAATTCAGTGGTTCCTTACAAGCTCATACAAAGTGAAAATCTAATCTGAAATCTAATCTTTTTGTGTAACGTGAGTAATGCTGACAAAAGTCAGCCTGGAAGAGCCATTAAGCAGAATTTTTCTAATGTTGTCATATGTGGACCTTGGGAGTGGCCTATGGTTATCGTGGTGAAAAAATAAGAATGTTTAGTCTATTCACAAAATAGGGAGACACCTTTATTCAAGAGTCCCATGCTTTAAATGTAACGTGAGTAATGCTGGAATTGCCCATATGATTATTTTTTGAGGGCTCTGACAGCTTGGGGAGCCACTTGGAGAGCTATGTCATTTGGCTCATAAAAAGTAGATAATTTTGAACATCACTGTCAGATGAAGTACACTTGTGGTCAAGGAATTTATGATCCCAGAAATGTATTGTTTTAAATCCCAGCCATTTTTCAATTCTCAGCATTTTTTGTATCATTTCATTGGTGAATTTTCTTAAAGATTTTTTATGTTTGTGGCCCTTGCTCTGAACTAAAATTATGGAAATAAACCGACATACAATGGAATTCTGAATGCTACAAGTGTCTTGTTTCATTTAAGCCATTCCCCCCTGCTCTGTGAAGCTCAAATCTTGAATTCTTAAGCCTTAAAGGTGTAGTCAGCGATGTGGGAGAAAACAAGTAGAGCGGTTGTTGATATTTGAAGTGTAAACGAATACAGACTCACCCTTCCCTTCATACTCCGCCCCAGGGGTCCACCCCCGAAGTTCACGGAGGCGCATTGTCATGTAATCGGCCGTAGTAACTGCGTAGTTGACCAATATGGCAGAGGCTGGACCCTCCAATGCTCGAGGGTAAGTTGGCGAGGGGAAGCCGTATTTATTGCTTCGAAAGTACATGTGACGAGTAGTATTGTAGCAAAGGTGATAATAAGCCTGTCATATAAAGAACTGCTAAAGCATGCTTGCCAGCGCAATGCCTCAAATAGGAGTCTGTGTCCACGAACAGACTACGGTCAGGAATGCATTTAAAATCGTTCTGGCTGATTACAAGCTGAAAAAGTGGAAACTGGATTCGGAATTTTTCCCGGTACAAGTTATTGATTCGCGAGTTCCACACAAGCAACGCTTAGACCATTTGCGTGTTTCTGCTATGAGCTCATTTAGTTGCTTGCTGTTGGAATAGTTTCGTTTTGGAAGAAATGGTTAGGAGCTTATAGCAAAATTTCTTCCTGAACAGTGGGTATATAACAATACAGCTACAACCGCATGCACGCAAAGCGAGACAATACAAGCAAAACAATAAGCTGAGACGAAGGCGGTTCATTTAACTCTATCTAGTCGCACATATGTACAGCGTTTGACTGCGCAATTCCCCGTCGATTCCTTACATAAGATGTCAGACATTCACAAGAACTCGTAGTCACAAGTTCAATCTGCAAAGCTACGGTTAGCTGACCCGTCAGCCAACTGTACCCACAACTCGACTGCTATTATAAATAGATAACATCACAACAACGATACATTTTGGCAGATTAGGCAATATGCTGAATGCCTGACGGCTGTTACTGTTGTGTGACGCACCGCAAAGCTAATGTTGCTCACCTGTCCAGCAGAAAAACGCCAACCTCCGCGTCCGTTTTCAGACCCTTCAATTTGCGGAGTTCCCTCCACCGTCGGAAAGTCACACCAATGTTGACCCGGGTCTTCGCCCTTTCATGGTGGTAGCTCTTCTTTTTTAATTTATGTTCCTCCGACAGTTTTCTCTTGGGCTGTTTTTCAGCCATCGCAAATGCTGCAATGCCGTGTCTCTCTCTCTCTCTACTCTAACTGTGCACGATACGCGACCTGCTACTCCCCCACCCCCCCCCCCGTGTCTGACCTGTGCACGAGTATGAACCTGCCTTTGGGCGCGGGGGGGGTGGACCCATGTTCTGGTGGCTCGGTCCGAGCCACAGACTTACCTGCTGAAATTCAGAGCCCAGGCTGTGTATTGAAACCAGATTTTTTTTTCAGCAGCTCTCAGAAGTGACAGCTTGCAGATAGTTAGGAAAAATATGGTGATTTTGACAAAAAGTGCGTGGATTATGATCGCTAACTATACCTTTAAATAGGGTAACGCATAAATAGCCATATTTGGCTTCTGTGCAAAGGGGTTAGTGTGTCCCAGTTTTCCAGTTTTTGCAGTTGGGTCATGTTTTGTTTGTAAGCCTGTTTCTGATTTTGTTCTTTGGCCAGGCAGTAAGTCATAATTCACAATCCAGTGCGCATGTGTTTTTTCTCCAATGTGTTTGGAATCTTTCTCAGGTGTGTTCTTTTAGGTACGGATCATTGAGTGTGTCTGAACTGTGATTTCTTAAGTTTGTCTCTTAAGTGTATCTGAACAGTTATTGCCTAAGTGTGTGTGCATCTGTGTTTGTGTGATGTATATGTGTGTGTTTGTGTATGAGTATGTTTGTGCATGTGTGTGTCCATCTGTTTTCATGTGTGTTTGTGTGTGTGTGCATGTTTGTGTATGCATGTGATTTTTTGAGTGTGTATATGTGTATGTTTGTACATGCATGTTTGTATATGCGTGTGTATGTGTGTTACTGTGCATATGTTTGTGCATGTGTGTCTGTGTATGTGTGTGAGTGTTTGTGACTTGCGTGTATACATTTGTGTGTATTTGTGCCTGTGTGCATGTGTGTGAGTGCATGTTAGTGTATATGCATGTGTATGTTTGCGTGTGTGTGTATGTGTGTGTGTGTGTGTGTGCGCGTGTGTGTGTGCGTGCACATGTATTTGTGTGTGTTTGTGGCATATGTATGTGGGGTGTGTGATTTTTGTGTGCGTATGTGTGAGTGTGAGTGCCTGTTTGTGTGTATGTGTGTATGTTTTTGCTGTGTGTGTTCATGTGTGTCCGTGTGTGCTTGCATGTGCGTGCAAGTGTGTGTGTGTGTGCATGAGTGTGTGCATGTGTAACTGTGTGTGTGTGTGTGTGTGTGTGTGTGTGTGTGTGTGTGTGTGTGTTGTGTTTGTGTGTGTGTGTGTGTATGTGCATATATATGTGTATATGTGTGTGAGTATATGTGTGAGTATGTTTGTGCATGTGTGCGCCTGTCTGTGTGCATGTTTTTTTCATATGTGAAACGTATATGTTTGTGTGTGTGTGTGTGTGTGTGTGTGTGTGTGTGTGTGTGTGTGTCTATGTTTGCGTGCGTGTATGTTTTTGTGCATGTGTTTATGCATGTTTGTGTGTGTGTGTGTGTGTGTGTGTTGGTGTTGGTGTTGGTGTGTGTGTGTGTGTGTGTGTGCGCGTATGTGTATGTTGGTGTGTGTGTGTGTGTGTGTGTGTCCTCACCTGCGCAGTGGGGCCAGCATGCAGTTGCAGTTCCAGGGGTTGCCGCTCAGGGTGATGTTCTGCAGGGAGCTGAACTCCAGGCTGCGGGGGAGGCTCCTGAGTCTGTTATTCTCCATGTGCAGAGACTTCAGCGCAGTCACTCCGCTGAAAGCACCGTCTGAGAACTATAGAGAGAAGCACAATGTCACCGAGGAATCTCAGAAAATTTTGTAGATTCACTATGTTCATACAAATGCTACTACAAACCCATTTGTAAGTCACGTAAAAATTCACATCTTTTTTGTTCTTTTGTGATGGTTCGTCCCAAAAATGATGTGCCTTTCTTTGGTTTAATACTTCACTTTCCCGATAATTTGGAATGGAAAATTACATCTGCACTAAGATACGCATCACATCATCAGTTCCACAACTTCAGCTCAGATGTGAAGATTAGCTTCTGCCTTCCTCTGTGGAATTCCTGTTCATACCACATTAAGTATACTGAAAATGAAGTGGAATCAGTGCTGGTGTGTAAGGAGCGATTAACCTGGCCAGCATAAAGTCCTTGCTCAGTGGGCAAACCCTTGGATCAATTATATGTGACCTGTCACACGAAAGGATACTATCCTCCAGGAAGTAGTTTTTGAGATATATATATATATATATATATATAAGTTTAAGTACTTAACGCTGGTTTTTGTATACAAGTATTGCTTCATAACACTCAAAACTTTGTCCTGTAGCATATCTGACATGCAGAATTCACTTAAAGTAAAAATCTCAAAATCCATGTTTCGGTTGGATAGTGCCCTTTTTGCGTGACAGGTCACATATATATTTTCCTGTGGGGCTGCACACCAGACCTGGCGCTGGAACATTCCAGATCTTATGGCCATCTTGTCCATGTCCAGTGGAAGAGAAGCCTGAACATGATGTGTGAGCCACCAGCCAGAGTCCAGTGAAGGCCTCTCAGAATCCACTAATTTCTGTCTTAGCTATAACCTGCACTTATTTTTGAATCCATTTCTTCTTTACCAAAGGATAAGTCACGGTTCTGCATGGTCTTTCCCACGTAGGGGAAGACTATAGTGGGCAAACAGAACTGCCGACGCGCCAACAGGTGCAGAATGTCTCAATCAACTGCAAGCGGAGATGCGTATACACATTTATCATATTTATCACTGATGCTGCGGAGAAGGTCCGAGGCTGTAGATCATTTAGTGACGTAAGAGACATCGCACGCACCACTCATCCCTCGTATGTCCTCCCATTTCTTTCTCTCTCTCCACCAACGTGTCACGCCTCCCCTCTTCATCCTTCTCCATTTCAGAGGCCAATGTGAAAAGGCTGGAGAAACATCTCACAGGCGTGCAAAGATATGGAAAGGATCCTTGGGGTGATGAGTTTCCCCTCTGGCTAATAGAAGGCCGACTGTGATTTCGTTCAGTGGATATGAGGGGCAGGGATGAGGATGATTGGATGGGCAGAGGTGTGTTATGTAAGTTTTTGAGACATGAGGTTTATTGAAGCACCTTCTGGAAATTTCCACTGTGGAATGGGACGGGAGAGAGGGGAACGGCGAGCAGCAGTGGAAGGGCCGCTAATTTGAGGGGATTGAAGATGGATGACCTCCAGGTCCTCCAGGGCTGTTTTTCTCCTTTAATCGCTCCGCCACGTCCTCCTCTTTCTCCATCTTGCTTTTTTTGATGTCGCGTCTTTGCCAGGCTGCTCCAAAAGAGCCTCTTGTCCATTCACCTGGGCAGCGGACTCCTAAAAATACCCCCTCTACCTCTCCAGTGTTTACATCTCTGACTCCCAACCCTCACTGACCTGTTTACGGGGAAATCTGTTTTGGAGGGGGCGGTAGGGCGGGGAAACATGACTCTGAAAATAATTCTTGTGTAATAATTATCTGGGGCTCACTTGGAACGGGACCAGCAAACAAACTTGTCTAAAAATACCTGCTTTCTCGGCCGAGCCCCTGCCCTGCCTTCTCCATCGACCAGCCCCCCGCGGACTCCCCACAGCTCACACGGGTCCCTGGTCTAATGCGGCTTTATAAATTTTATTTTCACTAGTGGGCTGTCTTTACAGCTAGGATGTACACAAGGGTTGGAAAAACATACTTTTGGAGTAGAAGAAGGGTTATGAAGGCAGGAAAACACTGTTCTCATATTTGGCAGCATTCATGTTAGCTCTGACCAACCAAATATATTAAAAGATTACAGCTTAATGTAATTAGAATACTTTACAACAACAGTTTTGCATGACTAACCATTCATTAGTCTATGTCGGGTTCACTCCTCTCTGAAGCAATGTTACGTTAGGAGCCTTGTGTAAGTCCCAGAGCCTTACTGTTCTTGTTACATTGCATAACATTTATTTTTAGCAAGATGCTTTTAACCAAAGTGACTTACAGTTGATTCAACTAAGCAGGGGCCCAATCACTCCATCCGGAGATGGATTTAAAGGTCTCGATTAAGACCTCAACAGCTGGGCTTATCTTATTATAGCTGGAGTGGACTAAAACCAACAACCCTCGGGCCTTGTTCACACATACACATTTTTGAAAACTGAGCATTTTCTATTGATTTTGGCCTTTCGTCCACATGCAAAGTGAGTTTCCGGTCACTGAAAACGAACATATTGGAAAACGCCTTCCAGGGTAAAGATTTTTAGCAAACTCAGTTTCCACCGACCGGAAAAATTCAGTTTTTGGCTTGTGATGTCAGAGTGTTTGTGCCATACAGTGAGTTTTAAGGCTTGTGATTAGCCTACATGGTCTTACATTAAATTATACTTGCCGGGCGTTGGTCTGGCACGCTCTTGACAGCATTTTAATTGTGTTTTTCCATCTTCATGTGGATGGAGATTTTTTTGGAGAACAAAGGAGGAAAACCTTGTTTTTAAAAATACTCCTGTACATGTGGACTAGGCTTCAGAGTCAAGTGCTACATGGCTTCCCCCCACTTGACTGTAGGCCTTGTATCAGGACCTTGTCTGGTTCATATGTAATCTGTTCCAGTAATATCTCAGGTCTGTTTCCAATCTGTCCGGGCAGTAGCTCAGGGTTGTCTCAGATCTGTCTCCTGGGAGTTTTAGGTCTTTTTCAAGTCTTTTTTTGGGTCTTTATCCGAATTATCTAGCATCTGTAACTCAGATAGGCTTTTGAGCCGTCTGGAGATTTTCTCAGGTTTGTTTTGGATGGTTCCTAGGTTTATATCACTGCTCTTGTATTTTTATAGGGTTCGGATTAGTTTACTGCTGACTGGGTAGGAATGCGATTCGATTAATGGTTCTCAACGTCAGCCCTGGGGTCTCATTGTGTACGCTGGTATTTGTTCCAACCTTAACTGAAGTTGCAATTTTAAACAGTTGTTAATCTGATTTAATTATGTCATCTTTATGTTTAAAGGGGATTATTTCCCCTCTTTGGCCACAGTGCGTGAAAAAGCCATAGCTATATGCCAAGTAGGATAAGTCCTTCACTGCAAACATTTACAAAAAGGATAAACATTTTGATTTACTTAATTAAAGATGATTGATGAATTAATAGGGTCCTGATCACATTCCTGAACTTTTTTTTCCCATTTACATAATACAAGTTTGGCACCTTACCATTTGCTATGTCTTTTAATTTGTCATTATCTGCTAAATGGCCATGTTTAAAGTGATTATGTGTCCACAATTTCACCAGTTAGAAACCAATTGATCATTTATTTCCATGAGTAACAATTCCCCTCTTTTGTCCCATAATAATACTGGGAATAAACTACAATACAGTATGAAAACTAAACTTTCTGTGGCATTCATAGCTATTTCTGTCATAATGTGGCTTACAAGGGTAAGTAGTTGTTGCAAACATGAATAGAGAAATTAAGGAAAAGAAACACCTAGTTAAAATTCTATGATTGAAATAGCTGTGGGGAAAAAGACCAGCATACACAGTGGGTCCCCTGGACCACCACTGGAATAGACTTCACCATCTTGACTTAAAGGTCTCAACGTTGACTTATTTGACAGTTGGGCAGGAAATAAAGCAGAAAACGGAATTTGTTATTCAGAGGTTTGTAAAGGGATGAGTCAACTCCTGAAGGGCCTAATAGGACACCAGGCCCAGTCAATGCGCTCCTCTATCTGTAGGATTCTGGAAGCTACCACAGTCCTTCTAGGTGGGGTGTGTCCTAAAGTTCCTAGATGGAGAGTTGGGACATGAAATATCCAGAAAATCTGGTCACGGAGCCATTTTGTTTCCATCGTGTTCTCGGACTGTTTCTCAAATTAAATCAGTTTTTTTTTTTCCGTTTTCTTGTTTCTCATGTCAGAACATTTTCCCTCGTATGCTTGTCGAAACCATTCCTAGCCGGTTTATTGTATTGTTTTTCCCCCAAAATTAATACGTTTCCCATACGAGAAAAGAACCAAAAAACGCAATGATTTCCATTGTGCTAAATGGTCCTTTTCTGTGTGATGGAGACAAAATGGCTCCTATTTTTGAGTTGTCACAATCTCCATCTTGGGACTCTAGTGTGTCGGAAATGTATTCAATATATTAAAATGAATCTGCCTCATATCCGGATGGTTTCCATTCGCCAGAATGTTCCTGACCCTCACCCAGTTGGAAAGCAGAAATGCTACCCTCAAGATGATTGAGCATTCGTGTACTAAATGCGTTTGACTGCATTTATGTGTGTCTGTCAGTGTGTGTGTGCAGGCAAAATCGCACACATGTCCAGAATATGCGTGTACATGTGCGTGGGTATGTGCATATGCTTGTGCTGGTGGAGGGCTTTCCTTGAAGGACAGCAAATAGGGGCGGACACTTTGAGAAACAATATCACAGGGTCACACTGTCGTACTGTTTTGGGACTTGCCTCAGGGCACGCGCAGCACTGGCAACCTCCTTTAAGGTCCTCGAACTACCCTCTGCTGGAGTCCGCACAAACCTTCTGAAGCTGTTTCAGCCAATAGGTCTCGTTCCAAAACAAGCTCCTCAATGCACAATTTTCCTCCCATGTTGGATGGGGACCAGTCCCACCCCACACTGAGAGCAAAGCAGGCCCAGAATGGGGGACCTCCAGGGGCAAGCAGATATATTGTTCCTGTCTGGTGCTTTGGTTGCCAACTGTGGAGCTGAGATCAAAGAGCCGGGTCCTCGAGGCTGGGATTACAATATGCGGGCCAAACCCAGAGTCTGAATCCTGCCCGGTTCAGCACATGCGTGCCCAGAGCTCTGAATTAAAACACATGCAGGGCCAGCTTTCATCTCCCCGCACATCTCTGCAGGCTCCCCAGTAAACTATTCTGACCTCTCGTCATTAACCCTTTCAGGTGTGAGGTCACCGTGACATGACTGCGAATGTTCTTCGCTGAACATTCTCATACTGGTGTCACATCCACGACTCACTGGAAGCAATGGAGTTCTAAAACACATATATTCCACAAAAAAAATGGTAGTTTAAAATATGCTGTGACCCCCCCCAAAAAAAACACCTCATTGAGTTTTGAGGTTTCAGTCAACATTGGACTAATCCTGTTCCACCTCAGTATCAAACTGACTACACAGTCAACAAAACAGCCTTGCCATTTACGTCTCTGACCTCACTCATTCCAATGGAGTCTCCACCACTTGGAGTTACTGAAGATTAACATTGTCAAAGGGTTTACCAACAGTCCCAGCTGTCCTGGAGCATTTCACTGACAACTGGCACCATGATCAGGATAATATCATCAATAATAACATCCATTCTCATAAAGGAGTTTCTTTAAAGGTTAACAGGCAGCAGTTCAGCACACACAGCTGCTAGGTGACTGCTGGGTCAGAGTTCATAGGTTCAAATCACTGTGGTGCTAATTTTGCTCTACTCTTTAGTGAGAAACGGTACCTGAACCAAATGACTTCAGTTTAGAAAAATTACGGTGCATTAATAAATTGAATTTAAAGCCTTTCAAAAATGCGCCAAATGGTTCTCTCTGAATGGAAGTATCAGCAACGAAATTTTAGCAATGAAAAGTATAACATGGCTATTTGTGTGCATGACGGGCAAGATTCCAGATTTATCCAGACACACCACAGCTAGGTTGAAAGGTGTGTGCTTGTATGAGCAGAGAGGTGAGTCAGTACCCCGGCCTCAGCTTCTTGAGAGCTGGAAAACCAAACATTGACTCTCCACTTACTTTTCATGCACTTGAAATAAAATTTTTGAGCTTGTGTGTCACCCATGACATTTCAAAATGTATTATTAATCTCAGGGAAAGAAATCAGAGCAAAAAATTTGCCTCGGATGAAAAGACTGCTTCAATAAAAACCTTCAATGATTAGAATAGATGAAGCCACTGAATAAAATGTATACAAATTCTGTATTTGCAGCTGTCAATCAAAACCTCAACTTCTTCTCTGAGAAGTTAAATCAGAGCATTATTTTTGAATACAATTTACATGAAGCCATTTGGCTGACTGACCTACTGGAGCAAAATACAAGAGCGCATCAGTGATTGTTTACAGCTGAGATGTTCATTAATTTGATGAGTGATGGAGGCGTTCATCCAAAATACATTCTCTAGACCAAAAACATAACATAGACACATCATAGGGGAGCGAAGCCAAACTTGATCTTCAATTCAAAGCATAATACAATGCCACAAGTGATGATGCAACGGTGTGCAACTGAACTCAATGTAATTCCAACCCTTACCTTCTACAGCATGATCCCAGCCACAACAGATGAGCCCCCCACATGCACAAGCACAAACATTACACTCCCCTGTGCATTGCGACCTCTTCAACCAGACGCCCACCTTCTCCAAGCCCATGTTATCCAGGTGTAGCTTCTCCATGTAGCGTCCAAAGCTCTGGAAGGCTTGGTCTGGGATGGTCTTCATCGGGTTCCTGGAGAGCACCAGCTCCTCCACCACCCTCAGCTTGCTCAGGGCCGCGCTGGGGTAGGTTGCCAGCCGGTTCCGGTCCAGGTGCAGCGTGGCCAGGTTCTCCACATCGTCTAGCGACCCGGGCTGCAAGGTGGTCATCTCGTTCCCACTTAGGTGCAGCCAGCGTAGATCCTTGGCCCCAGAGAAGGCCCCTGAGCGCAGCTCCCGAATCCGGTTGTTGTCGAGCTGCAGAATGAAAAGGTTGATCATGGGCGAGATTAGGCCCTTGCTCAGGTCGCTAATGCGGTTGTGGTCCATGTAGAGGTAGGTGAGCTCGGTCAGGTCCTCGAAGGCTCCAGGTTTGATGGTGGAGATCTCGTTGTGGGACAGGTAGAGGTATATCAGCTTCTTCAAGCCCTTGAAGGCCTGCCCGGCTATCTCGCGGATTTGGCAGTGCTGCAGGTGGAGGGAGATCAGGCCCTTCATGTCGCTGAAGGACCCGCTGGGCAAGCTGCCCAGGTTGTTGCGTTGCAAGTTTAGCAGGCGGGTCATCTCCGATGCCCGCGGAACCTTCCGGATGCCCACGTTGTCGCAAATGACGTGCTGCAAGTCGCCGTGGCAATGGCAGGGGTTCGGGCAGTTGCTGGGGGCTCCTTGCACCGAGGGGGCCAGCCCCAACAGAAGTGCCGTCACTAGGAACTTCGCGCTTTGCATGATTACTGTCCGACTGTCCGTCTGTCAAACTGCCTTGGGCTGCTTTCTATGGGCAAAAAATGTGAAGGATGACAGCTTCAAAGCAATGGAGTGAGAGAGCAGGTGAAAAAGAAAAGATGTTTTTGAGGGAAGGAGAGAGTTAGTGAATTTACGGGTGAGAGCGTGAGAGAGTGAGAGAGTGAGCGAGGTAGAGAGAGTGAGAGAAAAGGAGGGAGGTGTAAAAACAGATTCACTTGGGCTTTTTTCAAAGAAAGACTGCAGTCAACAGAACACAGCACTATTTATAACATTTATTTGAGGAAAAAAAAATCGGGGCAGCCAACGCGTTACGTGGACAGGGCTGTGGGAGGAAGCAAAGTGTCGGAGAGAGTTAACCCTGCGTACGCTGGGCCATAAGAGGGAGGGTGGGTCAGGGAATACCCTGAGCCTTAAACACCAGGGACTTCATTCTGCAAACTACAATTTAACCATTGCATTACCCCACCTTACCCCCAAAGCAACACAGAAAACAATGTTCAAGCATGGGATGTAACCATAGCTTTAACTCACCTTACCCCCAAAACATTATAATAAATAGTATTCAAGCATAAGATTTAACCATAGCTCTACCTCACCTTACCCCCAATAAAACATAGAAAACAGTGTTCAAGCAGAGAACTTAATCATACATGTGCCACAACCCACCCCCAAAACAATGCAAACAATGAAGAAAACAGCGTTCAATTATTTTAGTATATATTCTAAAGAAAAGCCAAGGAAAATGATTTCAGAAAAGGATATACACCACTCACTGCACAGGTACCAAATGAAAATGCAGACATATGTGAAAACACACTCACAACAACACACAAGCACACAGTGCGAGATGGGCATTGGTGACTATTCCACTTTTTTTCAGAGAGAGGGTCATTTCCTGACCAATGCATATTGGAGAAGTCTCCCTCTCACACTGACAGGTATTGATATTTAGTAGTAAACAACTCACAGTTTTACTTAATTAATGGTGAGCTTACAGTACCAGTCAAAAGTTTGGACACAGTTTGCTAATGTCACAGCACTCTCTTTTTGGAGAAATTTAAATGGCTTAACTTCTCTATATAATCTAGAATGAAATCTGGTAAAAGGTAAACAGTCAGAAGTTAAAAAAAAGAATAATTTACTTGTTAGAATAGTGTACAAAATTTTGGAATTCTCAAAGACTCCCTATTTTGCAAAGTAAACAAACTAGCTCCTTCCATTTCCCAATGGTTGAATTAAAGTCTAGCTGTTTTGGGACTTACTGGGCAAAAAGGTCAATGAGAACCAAACCACGAGTGCAGCTCATTGTTGGGAATTTAGACAGCTGCTTAGCTGCTAACTCATTATAGCCACGTACCTGCCTGAGAAAAAAAATAAAAAATGTGAGTATGCTCAACAATTATAAATTCTGGTTAGTTTGATTGATTTAAGAATTAGATTTTTTTTTGGAAAAATAAACGATGCTTATTTCTTTATTTAACATGTAATGTAAGAAAAATGTGGGTATGTCCAAACTTTTGACTGGGACTGCATGTTAAGGATCTTGCTTTGTATCATTTCAGGCATTTCAGGTCTCCTTGCAGCTCCTGACATGTTTCTATTGTTTGTTTTTTTTACCTGCAAAAATGGGAAAATCTATTAAAAGCCACCTCTGGGGTATTTTAAAATACATAATAACAGCAAGATGGCTGGCACATTGGAGGGACTGTTTCCCCCCTTTATCTGCAAAAGAAATATTTTAGGCTCAGAGGTGCATTCAATTGTGTCTTGGCATGCATTTCTCTTGGCGTGTGTGGGTTCTTGTGCAAGCTTATATATTCGAGTATTTGCGTGCAAGCATGTATTTGCGTGTTTGCCCGCAAGGGAGCACAGGCATGGTGTGGGACCTTGTGCGTACTTAAATTCCTAAATTCTGCCATGTATTATATTTCTAAATTGGCAGACATTATTAATTTTCCCCAGCTGAGGAGAAAGATTGAATGGGAATGGTGGAATTAGGTGGTTGAGAGGAATGCTATCCCAGAATGAGAGCAGTGTTGAGACTGAGGACAGGGTACACTGTGACATCCTGTGTGGTCTCAGCTTTGAGGTCCTGTTCCCTGGGTTGGACATGACCTCCAAGGTAAGCAATGGAGCAGTGATTTCCAGCCCTTCCCCACTCATAGTCATCCTGTCGGTCTGTGGTAGCCAGCCCTACCCCAGAAGATCCACCATCCTGTTATCCAGTGACCACAAACTCTGCACCTGAAGATCTATCATCTTGTTCGTCAGTGGTGACCAACCATGTTCCTGAAGATCTATCGTCCTGTAGGTCAGAGATAACCAGCCCTGTTCCAGGAGATCTACCATCCTGTCAGACAGTGGTAACCAGTCCTGATCCTGGAGATCTACCATCCTGTCTGTCAGTGGTAACTAGTCCTGATCCTGGAGATCTACCATCTTGCAGGTGTTCACTCTGACACACATGGCTGTACTATAATTATCTGCTCAACATAATCTGTAGCTGTTGAAAGAGGTGTACCTTGATTGTAATGGACTGAAAACCAACAGGATTGTACATCTCCAGTAACAGGTATGGTTACCATTGTTGTGAGCCTTCACTCCAAACCCCAATAAAAATACTCCTCATTCGACAGCAAAAGATGCTTTTGTATTCTAAATTAATGGAATCAGCTATGCCAGGTTAGGGCAGAAATAAAAACCTACACTGGGAATATTTCACCATGATGAACAGAAAAAAAACGGGGATGCGCACTCAAAAAATGCAAACAGTCGCAAAAGTTTTTTCAATCAAGTTTTTTCATTAAGGATTAGCAAAAAAAAAAAAAAAAGAACATTACCTAGAGCAAAAAGACACTACAAAAGACAAACATGTTTCGGCCGAAGCCGAAAAACAAAACAAAAAAAAAATAATAATACAATCAGGTAAAACCATGGCACATCCACCTGACACGTACACACAAAATGGTAAGGTTGACCGTAAATAGTCCCGGAGAAACATCACAGGCTCAGTCCTCACCCCTATGATATTAAATTTACTGACAAGTGGCAGAGTGATCCATTCTTTTAAGGGGAGAGTGGACCCTGTATTGTGCTTTCAGTTTGCATTCTCTCCTTAATGAATGACTCATACATGATGATTGCAGTTACTCAGAGAGTACAGCTGGAAGGACAGAGAAATTCACTCAACTGGGATTGACCATAGAATAACACTGCAAAACATGTATGTCTTGACAAGTCATTTAGTCTTCATATAAGACAAGACTCACTAGTTTTTTTTTCTTCAAAAGTAGGAAATATTAACTTATTTTAAGTTACCATATGCTTGACAAGTGAAATTTTCTTATTCTATTGGCAAATCTAGAAATAAATCAAAATTATCTCATCTCATTGGCAAATTTTTGTCTTATTTAGAAAAAAGATAATAGAAATAAGTGTTTTAAGTCTTAATACAAGATTAAACTGCTTGGTAAGATGGAAGTACTTCAGTGAAGAAACAGTGGAACAGACAATGTCATAGGGTCCTTATGATCTGTAATTTGTTAGTAATGGATGCCATCGTCAATAAGACTGAACTGCTCTTGTGAACAGCAGTGACATCAAAAAGGTAAGACCATAGAATTCTACACAGGCAGGCCGATGGCAGCATGCAGCAGGAGTCTTGAGCAAAATGGCTGACAGTTAGACACATCTTCGCATTAGTCATGACTGATTCACTGTTTCAGAACTTCTGTGGGATTGACCACATATCAAACATTTGCCACCCTCTGGTCAATAACAAATCTGCCAGCTGTTTGCTAAAGCTGAACATGAGAGGTCCCCCCCTCCGCTTTATATCTGTGTGAGATTGACTTGTGGTTTAATGCAGTGGCTTTCACTCAACACTGCGAGATGGGGGTTTGCTTGTTTTAGTTCAGTCAAATTGTTAATGGATGTTCATTCAATTAGATAAATAAAAATGTGGTTTATACCAAATCCTGGGGGCCCCACATTTGCAATTCCAAAACAAGCCGTAATTTTTTCTTGATTAGGTGGATTTAATACTCAGAGAGAATACTTACCCTTTTAAGCCATATAATGTCTGAATTTAAAAAACCTCTCATGTTCATATTATCACCCTGCCCTCCCGAAGAGTATTGGAATCAACTTGGTTTGTGCGTCAGTTTATTACATGCTGAAATTCCTTCTGCAGGCATGTTAGTCGGTTCTCTTAGTTTGTTTTTTTGTTTGTTTTTTAATCTGTTAGTCACACCCTTAACTTCCCTTTATCTTGCAGTCATCGTCTACATTTTCATGTCTTCAGGTCCAAACGTGTGTGGGCTAGAAGCCTATACTTTTGTGTGATCCCAAAATCAAGGCCAAGGTCAAGGTCAATGTCATCAAAAAGGTCAAAAACACATTTTGATCAATAACTTCGCCTCTGTTCAAGCTCGAGACTTCAAACTAACTCCATTATGTTCATCAAGTCAATGCGGTCCTAGTGGTTGCAGGTCACGATGACATTACTCTGGTGTAAGTAGGTGGAATTTTGGCAAGTCATCTTTCTTTGAACGATCTTTCATTTATTTGTTCGTTTGCAAGATTATGAGAAAACCACTGGTCCAATTCGTACCAAATTTGACCAAAATAGATTCCATTAAATTGTGGAATGAATTGGGTCGAGGTAAAGGTCATTGAACAGCAAAAATATGTGCGAGGGGCAGGGTTTGTTGTACCTGGTGCCGCTTGCGATATACAGTATTTCAAAGACTTTCACTAAAAAAGGAAAACAGAAGTGATTGCTCTTAACAAATTCAGCAGTCAACGTCAAATTGAAAGACAAGTGATGACAAGCCATATCTGCATTGCACAAAAGGAAAAAAGTCTCATGTTCAGCAATATAATTAGGACCTTGTTCATTCACTGTAGTGTTTAATTTGTTCAGTCAGCTGCATTTTTACTTTAGAAAACAATTTATGTTCTGTTCAGCGCAGCTATTTCTGACAATATGACTTAAAGGTAATAATCCCTTTATTTGGGAAAACATGATAATTAGTAAAGAAAAGTTAACTGCTGTTTAAAATTGTGTGTGCAGAAAGAACCAACATATGGAATTACTGCTTTAATATGCACTTCATTTTCCAGAAAACATTTTAATGTTAGAAAATGAATTTGAGTCAAAATACTTTGAATAAGAAACCTTATGTCTGTAGTGGAAATAATATTCAGAGTAAGACCACAGTCGTCGTCCCCCCCCCCCCAGTCTCTGGCATTAGTCCTTTCTACCCTAGGTGTGCGTGTTTATGAGGTCATGGGTGTTTACTGAACGAATGTGACGTTTTAACGGAAGCACAGTTGGGCAAGCCCTTCAGGTGAGGACATGCACTGTCTCACCCACCCTGATCCAGTCTGAACCACAAGCCCCTTTTATTCTATGGCCTTTCATCTCAATCCTATAGCTGACTGCATCTGTGAAATTCACACTCGGGTATAAGAAAGGAATACTCCACATGAATGATGTTGATGTTGAAGAACTCCGGCTGGCATCCAGTTAGGCTGCTTGTATGGCCCCACTAACCCTAACCCGCCACACAGCCCTCCGCTCCCTCCAGCCACACACATACACATACAGGGATGGACTAAGTATCGGAAGCACCCATGAATAATGACTAAGTTTGAAGTTTCTAAACCATAACTACAGACCAGTGGCAGCTGATGAACTAGCCATTGGCGAGGCTCAAACCATCCCTTAAAAATGATGATCGGTCAAGACCTGTTTTCAATGATTAATTTAAATTACCATCACAGAAACTCTGAAAACTCTCAACATTATCAGGTGTGGTCAGTTTTCATTAATAATGCATACCTGTCAACTCTCACGCATTCGGTGTGAGTTTTAGTGGCATATTTACGTTCCCCTGCTGTAGCCAGCAATTATTCAATCAATGCGTATGTAAGAGATTATCGCACGTATTTGAAGTCCTTGTGCATGGAGGTTTATCAGTTTACCTATATTCATGTCTTTAAATATGGTTTCAGTAGATCTTCCTGTGTGTTTTAGCCAAATTCTTCATCACAGCTGATTTGTCCAAAGTTGCTCTGGTGTTAATTGGTTTCTCTCTCCTCACCCAGGTGGATCCTATAAATTGGGAGTGAGAAAAATTAGCACAATATTTACATACAATCCTCTCTAATTGAATCATTGAGTTTCCAAGGGGCCCAACTCTAATGAATTAGAGGTCTGTTTATCTTATAACAAAAAGGGGAACTTTCTTACAATTTCAGCAAAAATTATCCCAGTGACACGCTCTTGTAAAGAAATAAACTAAAAATATATGGATCATAACACATGGGCCAAAAAATAAATCAATTTTTTCCTCTCTAGACAAAGAGTGTTCCTTGGAGTTGGGCCCTTTTGAAACTCAAGGATTCAATTCTTATCAACATCTTCGTCATGTTTCCAGGGGAAAACAGGTGGTTATAATGATACTTTATCAGCAGAGGAGGTATTCTGAAGCAAGCACCATAACTGGGGTGTGGGTAAACATGTTTTAGGGCTGGATCTGTGCCAAATGAAGTCCAAGATTGGCAATACCGGGCACCGTACCAGCGCAGACCAGCCCAGAGTCATGGCCTATCCGAGCATAGTGGCTCCCTCCAGGGCGTCCAAGACTTTTTGGCGCCAGCGAGACTGTGGTCCCCCTTGCCTCCGCAGGGCCTGGACGAACCGTCCATACGGGCGAGGAGGGCAGTCGAAGGGCCTGGCAGCGGGGCCAGTTCTCAGGGGAACACCACATACCGCACCCCCCTCCCAGTTCTGCCCAACCTGCTGACGCAGCAGTCTCTCAGGAGAAGAACAACGCTGGCGTTCTCGGGTACGGGACGATACGATCCACCGGTCCGTACGGGAGACAGGGAAACTGTTCATCCGAACAGGATGTGAGCAGCGATATTAAAAGCTGGCAGGAGCGTGAAGCCAGGCTGAGGTCCAGCAGAGCTTTCCGTCCCAGGCGGGAGAGAAGAGAAATCTGCCAAGAAATGGACAGCCGGTAGTTGGATTTGATCTGTTGAGAGAAGAAGTTTTCATGATGAGACACATCAATCTGAGAGAAAAATCCGTCCATCCATCCATTATCTGAACCGCTGGTAACTGTGATAGGGTCACAGAGCACTTTGATTTGAACATATCCCAGCATTCAATGAGTAAGAGGCAGTAACACGCCAGTTGGACAATCTATTACCCAAAGGTCTGAATGGGTGACTATTGCAATGTGAGGCAAACCTGTTTTGTTGAGGATATAAAGCAGTTTTTGCAATAATTGTATATAAACATGGCTCCGATTCTGCAATAAAGACAGATACAAATACTTCACAGTAGATCTATTATTCATTACCCCACTTATTGTGTGATTGCTGAAGGAGCCTTAAATAACATGGCAGAGATAAAGGCAGACACTTACAGGCCTTGATTATTGGTATGTTTGTAAACGAAAATCTTCCAACATCCAGGTACGGAAAATGATGCTTTTCCTTGGTACATTTCTATGGATAAACTGTTCATACAAGACAAATAAGGCATGATATCACTGGTCGTCTACTCTGGGGAGGGAAATACAGAGTCATCCAATCAGAGAGTGGGATCATGCATAATTAGTATCACATATTGGTGAGGTCTTCACCAAATTATTGACTTTCTGCAATACCCTCACTGGTTATTTATGAAAAATGGTCGGCTGTTATCACAGATATGTTCTGTATAGCCAATAAAGCCTCAATAGATGCATGCACTGTGATTTAGTTGACGGTACCCAAACGGCATGGCATTTTCGAGAATGTTCAACACTGTTCTTTAACACACCATCATGCATTAGAGTCTGCATGCTGAAATAATAAAATAAAATCTAGAACACAGATTACTGAAGAAAAGTATTCAGAGACAGACCAAGGCCCTCTGTAAAATCACTTGTATACAGACTGGAGTAGAATTGCAATCTGTTTTCGATGGAAATTTTGATTCATTCGTGCAGAAAAACATTGAGTGATTTTTATTTAGAAACAGCTGGGTCCTGAGACAAAATTGTACAGGACATGAGCATTATGTTGACGTAATTCAGGCTGCTCAACGGTATTACAGCTACAAGTATCTACTGATCTATTATTAAACCCACAACCTTCTCCATTCAACAGATTACTCACAGCACTACCATACGGCAGCACAATAGCTGTGTCCAATCGGGGAATTGACCCTGCAACCTTTGAATCATATGTATCGATGCAACACCATTCTGCGGTACTCACACGCTTACCTAACCGCCCAATGTATTTAGCTTTCCCTGAATGTAACAACCTGGAAGATATGAGCCAGCACAGACCTTAAATTGTGTAACAGAGGCCCCGAAGAAAACCTTTCTGTTACAGCGCTAAGCAGCTGGAATTGAGAGGTTGGGTTGTGGGATGTAGTGTTGTTATTGTTTGTCGTGGCAGAAATTTAAAGCGACAGCGATGAGGTGACCTCACCATTGGCGGATGCGTGGAGTACACTCTGTGCTGTCATTCAGTGGCAGGAGTCATCTCAGGCAGCGAGCAGGAGGAAAAAGTGCTTCAGGAGCGGGAAACGAGTTGACGTGAACCAAAACCGAGCTGTGAAGGAAATTAATCGTTTGCCGCACAGTTCGGTCAGTGTGACTTCATAACTTCAGTCTACAGACACACACTACCATTTCTTTTCAAGGTTTTAGCTTGTTTATTAGTCAGCTTTGTGTACTTGCTGCAGACATTTAGCCCCATAAAACCTATGGACCCATACATGGGTTTGTCAAAAGCTGCAGCTTTATTCAAACCTGTGGAACATCAGGCCTATCATAAATTCTAGTGGAGAGCCCACGGTTTCTAAAGATCCCAAATATGTCCTGATGTGTTCGGGGAAGTGTGTATGAAATAATGCGCACAATCAGGATATTTTCTATTTGATGTACTGCTGCAGCCATAAAAACATGGTGTCCTAGATTTAAATATTTCACTCAGAATAGGCGTGTTGCAGCTTCATTAAGTGCTGCAACCGGCAGATACAAACCATGTATGTGATATTGTCCTCCAATATGTAAAATGCTTTTGTGACTTAAGGGAAAACTTAAATGAAAAAGTTGAGTTTGAGGGGTTAATGACTCATTGAACATCATTCGACCCAAAGCCTCCTCTCTTTTAAGCCCCAGGGGAGCCACAATACAACCAGCCCAACTGTAGGGCCCTTGAGGAAGGCCCTCAATCTCACATTGCTTCTGAGGAACTGGCCCCTGCTTAGTCTAACCAAACTGAAGTTGCTCCAGGTAGAGGCTTTTCTTCTTCTTTCTTCTGTAAGACCACAGTGTGCCGTTCCCCGATTCTCTGCTGGGTTTTTTTGTGTGGTTCCCTTCTCATCTCGTTTGTTTGGTTTGTTGCTTTGATGCGTGAGCTGAGGAGTCATTATGCTACATGGACACACCTCACCAAGGTGCCTCCAGATTCATAAAACAGGGGCTTTAAACAGGATAACCCACTTCCCCTCAGCCTTCTTAGTGTGGTTTTTTGTGTCATTTTATGTCATGCACCTTCCAACATGGCTACTCTATACCCTACTCTGCTCTCGCTCACATTACCCATTTTCAGATGTACGTACACACTTTGTAATCCATACTATGTACTTTTTGGCTACTTAAATTCCAGTTCCTTATGACTCTATCCCAACACTCAAGGGTCAAAGGCAGGAAAACTCCCTGTACAGAGTCACAGTCAATTGAAGGTATTGTTTCTTTAATTGGATTCCTTTAATATTTCAATCTTTCACTTCCTATATCTCACTTAGTTGCTCTAACCCAGCAGAAGGGAACCCTGCTCCTGATACAAAGGACTAACTTACCATCAGACTTGTGACAAATTCCTTTTTGTCCATTCCAAGGAATTGGAAAAGGAATTGGGGAATTGGAATTGGAATTGAACTTTTCGAGGTAAAAGGACATGGGCATGTCTTTTTAAAATATTTTTAAATATCTAATTCCAATTCCCCAATTCCTTTTCCAATTCCTTGGAATTGACGAAAAGGAATTTGTCACAAGTCTGCTTACCATTGAGCTACAATCATGTGAATCAAGTGTGTTTGTGTTCTGGGCTAAGGCTCTCCAGGAACAGGGTTCCCCACTGCTGTTCTAAACTCCGAGCTGAGCTGTAACCACGGGAACAGCTTGGGACAACACTCCAGCTCCAGGAAAGGCTTTGCCATGCGTGGTAACTCCATATAAAAGGGGGTACAGCAAAATCAGTGTCCTCTCACATGGTTGTGGGTTTGATGCCCTGCCCTGGCAACTTCTGGGCTGTGATCCCATCTCCATCTGGTTCCCTCTATACCTTCCTCTCTCAGTCTGGTTAACAGCAGACAGACCATCTGCTTTATCTTTGCATTTAAAGAGCGGATCTCCAGACTGCTTCTGAGCCAACTCCATGTTTCTCTCCCGCTCATGGACTCAAAATAACTGCAGAGAAATGTTGGAGACCAGCGCACTGTTACATAAAGATGGAAAAAAAATCTCGAAGCGAGAGGATGTTAACAAACATGACTATATTATTGACATGAAAACTACAAAAAGTCCAAAGCTCAGGACATGAATTTTGTTCAGAAATGTACGTAGGTAGACAAAATATTGGAAACACCCTGGAAAAAATGGCTTTCATTCAAAGTACCCAAACCACAATAAAAAAAGCATCCATACAGGTGATTCCTAATCATTTGAATACTAAGCATGTACAAGCCCAATTCCAAAATAGTTGGGACAAAGTGTAAATTGTGAATAAAATCAAAACGCAATGACTTTCAAATCGCACCAGCCAGTATTTTATTCACAATAGAACAGAGGTAACATAGCAAATGTTGAAACTGAGAAATTTTACAATTTTATCCAAAAAATTAGCTCATTTCAAATTTGATGGCTTCTACAGTTCTCAAAAAAGTTGGGACAAGGTGTAACATCCCCTCTTCTTTTTAACACAGAGTGGAGGCGTCTGGGCATTGAGGAGATGTTTCTTCAATTTAGCCATTAGAATTTGATCCCACTCTTGTTTAATACAGGCTTCCAGCTGCTGGAGAGTTTTGGGTCTCCTTTGACGGACTTTTCGTTTAATTATGCGCCAAATGTTCTCAATCGGTGAAAGATAAGGACTGCAGGCAGGCCAGTTCAGCACACCGACTCTTCTACCACAAAGTCATGCTGTTGTCATAGCTGCAGTATGTAGTTTTGCATTGTCCTGCTGAAATACACAAGGCCTCCCCTGGAATAGATGTCGTCTGGAGGGGAGCATATGCTGCTCTAAAACCTTTATATACCTTTCAGCATTCATGGTGCTTTTTGAAACATGCAAGTGTCCCACATCATATGCACTAATGCATCCCCATACCATCAGAGATGCTGGCTTTTGAACTGAACGCTGATAACAGGAGAGGTGGTCTTTCTCCTCTTTAGCCCGGAGGACACGACGCCCATGATTTCCAACAAGAATGTCAAATTTGGACTTGTCTGACCACAGGACACTTTGCCACTTTGCTAAGGTCCATTTTAAATGAGCCTTGACGCACAGAACACGGCAGCGCTTCTGGATCATACTCAACAATGGCCTCCTTTTTGCATGATAGAGTTTAGGTGGCATCAATGGATGGCACGGCGGACTGTGTTTACAGACAGTGGTTTCTTGAAGTATTCCTGGGCCTATTTAGTAATGTCAATGACAGAATCATGCTGGTGAGTGATGTAGTGGCGTCTGAGGGCCCGAAGATCATGGGCATCTAGTAAAGGTCCTCGGCCTTGTCCCTTACACACTGAGATTTTTCCAGTTTCTCTGAATCTTTTGATGATCTTATGCACTGTCGATGATGAGACCTTCAAAGCCTTTGCAATTTGTCGTTGAGGAACATTATTTTTAAAGTATTCCACAATTTTTTTACGCTAGCCTTCACCGGTTAGAGAGCCTCTGGCCATCTTTACTTCTGAGAGACTCAGCCTCTCTAAGACATCCCTTTTATAGCCAATCATGTTACACACCTGATGCCAGTTAACTTAATTACTTGCTAAATGTTCTTTCAGCTGATTCTCTTCAATATTAATTGCTTTTTCAGCCATTTTTAGCCTGTGTCCCAACTTTTTTGAGACATGTTGCAGCCAGCAAGTTTGAAATAAGCTCATTTTGTGGATAAAAATGTAAAATGTCTCAGTTTCAACATTTGAAATGTTATCTATGTTCTATTGCAAATATCATATTGGCTCATGTGATCTGAAAGTCATTGCATTTTGATTTTATTCACAATTTGCACTCTGTGCCAACTATTTCGGAATTGGGGTTGTAATATAGATGCATGTGTTTGGTTATTAGAGGTCAAACCAGCAGCACTTTGGTAAGCAAGTGTCCACAGCAAGCTAAAAATACTAGCAGAGTTCCAAAAGGGGCCAAATAGTTGGAGCTCAAATAACAGGCCTGTTGGTAAAAAAAAAAAAAAAAAACAAAATAATTTATGGTGACTCAGCGAACAGTGTCAGAAATCATAACAACACAGATCAAACACCAAAGAAATGGACTGCGGCCACAAATAAGATCTCTGACAGGGACAGACAGACACTTGATAGGATAAGAACATAAATAATAATCACCGCAGCACAAAATTAATAATCTCAGAACTGAATCAACCAACCAGTCTAAATAAAAACAGTACTTTTTTGAGCTTCACAAACTTACCAGTGTTGCCAAGGATTTCACCACCCCCGTTATGTCTTTCACTCTCACTTTATGATTTTCACTCTCACTTTTTATCTCACTTTTTTTTCACGTTGGACTGCTGCCTCCCATTTGCACTCCGACCCAAGGCAAGAGTGCAAATTTACCCTCACCAATCGTAGGTACACCCACTCAAATCTCGTAAACTGAATTAAGGGGGAGAGCAGCACTTCTTCACGGCACAAAAAGCTGAAATGCAAGGCTTCCCAAATCATAACCTGGAGTGCCACCCCCACATGCTGTGGTTCAGATGTTTTATTATGACCAGGTAAAACACTATTAAAGACAGTAGCGGATGCTGGGTCTGTACCAAGGCCTTTACTGGAAAGGCCCTGCAGAGCTACATAAATGTGTTAACTCTCTGTTCCATCTGTACAGCTGCCTAAAGTAGTACTGGTCATTTCAGGACTGCATGGCCTCTTTTGCACACATACGTAACACATAACACAACCTTTCCACGTTTACTTTATTGTGAAATAGTGAATTTAAAATGTTAACCAGGGACATATTACAAGAGCACACACATTGACTCATGTAGAAAGAGCTTCCATAATTGCAGAGAAAAGACCCAGTCCAGAACCCTGAGATTCCATAGAACAGGGAAGGGATCCTCTGGTCCTGGACTGTCACAGCAGCTGCGTTCGAATTGTCAAAAATTTACATTCTATCACCCAATTCCTTACCGTTTTTCTTTAATTTTGATGGAAAACGTCATGAGGTAAAGGAAAGGTGAAAAGGGGAATTCATAACGGCTAAGGAAAAGCCGACCGTGCTGCTAAGAGAATTTGAATGCACTTAAACTCAGCACCGCGATCATGCGCCTCTTACCCATCATGTTCGTTTGTTTTCATGATTGGCTGGATGGATGTGATCTTCACTTTAAATATTGCTGCCACGCAGAATTGTGGGATGGCTTAATCTCTTTTCATAAAGGATGGTTTGGTGTACCCTATACAAAAAGTGATAAGTTACGAAGCACCTTTCTTAATCATTTAGAGAATTCGAACACGAGTATCATAGCTGCCATGTAAGTCGTTTTCTTGGAGTTAGAAACTTTCCTTCGCAGAAAAGGCTATTCGAACACAGCTATTGTCTTCTGGGTTTTGTTTTTTTTTTCTCATAAGTGATTAAATCAAGCCACTAATTCAGGCCTACCAAAGAAACCAGCCAAGCTGGAACAAAAGTTTGTCAGATGTCTACCTTTTTTCAAAGAACCAGCAACACACAATTGAAAACTCATTTGGTTCGTCTCTGGGTTTGTTACAGGCTGTGCGATTTTTTTTAGTTTGGCTCTGGTGAAAATGCATTGACTTCAAAATGTTGTGGTGCAAAGTTTTGCCAGAATGTGGCACGTTTTCGATTTTGTGTTGCTGGTTATTTGAAAAAGGTAGACATCTGACAAACTTTTGTTGCAGCTTGGCCGTTTTCTTTGGTAGGGTTATAATTGGCTACTGAGTCCACACCCCATGTTTTCAAGACATTTATCAATGGCTGATTGAAAGGAGACCACATATGCCTGCAAACACAGTGGCCCTCCTGGGCTGCAGTCGAATAATCAAAAAGTTATGTCCTATCTCTAATTCCTGACCACTTTTCCTCAACCTCAATGGAAAGTGTCGTAAGTATAGGGAAATATGTAAGGAGAATTCATAAGGACTTAGGAAAAGAGGAAAAGACAACTGCGGTGCTTAGAGAATCTGATCACTTATACTAGACCATTGTTCATCATTTTTGTTCAGTTTTGTAAACGGCCAGATGGCTGGTATGCCCCTTTATCAGTGTTATTTCTGTTCTTTTCATGAAGGATGGTTCTGTCTACCCTGTGCTATAGGAGATAAGTATGGAGGCACTGAAGCACCATTCCTTTGCATTCAGAAAATTCGAACATGCTCTTATCATGGCTGCCAAGTAAGTACTTCCAGGTCATTTCCACAGTTTGGACCTTTCCCATGCCAAAAAGACTTTTTGAATGCAGCCCAGGTCAGGAGTTGGCCACCCCTCCTACAGAGGAACCCCATATAAGTCAAGGGTTCTTTGGGCCTAATGAATTAATCTGGGAGATTTCAGACCTGCGATAGTGGGTTCCAGAAAGTACTGAAAAGGATTCCTCTACAGAGACAAGCTGAAGATCCTTTTTATCTGAGAGTGTACCCTTTCAGCAGATAGCATGGGGTCATGCTCAGAAGCAAAACATAATTGCCCGTTTGTCCAGAGTCATCAAGAAAATGAGTAATCACGATCACTCTGCGAGGCAGGTATGAGATTTCCCCAGGATAGGTCACATATGCTGCCCAACTGGAAGTTCATCCAGGCCTGACGCCAGCTGGATCCAATCCCTGCACTGGAAGTATCGGTGCCGACTTGGTCCAGGAAAATATTAATGGCATTCATTATAAATGCATAGAAACTGCAGTTGTGGAATGTCCAGCATTAGGGCCAGACGTGTGGAAAAACCGCCTAAGAATTTTATGTAATAGGTTGCTTTGTGGTACACAGATGACCACAGAGAAACAAAATGCAGTCAAGTTTTTAGACTAATAAAATTCTTTTGAGGAATTTAATTTGAATCGAGATACAGAGACAGATCGAAAAGGTCCCATGACACCCGAAATTTCAAAAACATTGCTTTTAAACTCTTCTACAGTATTTTTACCATGTGAATTTGAATCTGACACTAGTTTTTAATGCTTTTATTTATGAGGTGTAAAAAATGCAAATTAAAACCTGCATCTGGAACACCCCTTGAAAATTGTTAAAAGATTACATAATCCAAATCCATGCAAAGTCATCTCCAGAGGGACAATGCTCTGAGGATAGTCGGAGCCTTGTATGCAGTACCTCATATATTCGTCTCGAGCTACTGACAACGTTCGCATTTTTGACTTCGAATTCGATACAAATCATGTGCAAAACTTCCAGCGACAGTAGTGAGGATGAGAGAGAAAATGATATGCTTACGGAGTCCGCTGAAATATCAGATTTGTCAGAAAATTCAAGCTGGAATTTTGGAAGCTAGAATTGGTTGGCCGTATCATTATGAGGCATTTATATCCAGTTGGCATAAGTGGGGGCTTTTATAAAAATCGTGCCTGGTGAACTGAAACGGTCTAATGGAATTTCATGTCGAAATGACGCGTTTTCTTTTTGTTAAATCACTGAGGAAAACTCGCCTTATCTGATGATGTTGAGTGTTTTTACATTTCACGTAATGTCAAAATAAATTAATGATTGAGAACAATTTAAGACCAAAAATTATTTTTTTATTATGTCGAGCTCTTCACCAATTTTTATTTCACCATGGTGTACAGTGCTTGCACGACCACGGCCGTGTCTGTGACGTAGCTCGCTGCAGTTTGCTTAGATTTTCAGGGTGACATTATTGACATTGTTTATTCTTGCTGATTGACATGTGATGGTGCATATTTTGACTGGCAAAGTTGCATCATATAGACTGCTATGCACCGCCGGCTGCCCCTCACTGCCCAGTAATGTCAAACAAACATAAAAGTATAGCATGCAGCAATGAGATGGTAGTTTCAGGCCATAATTTATGCAGCGAGTGAGCATGAAATGGCTACCTTGAATGCTCTACAAAACAAAAGAAATCTATGTCCAGATGCACTTATTCGATACGTCGACTTTGCACCAGGAAACTTCCCTTCGTGAGATGATGTGTAGGGTGACAGGGTCGCAAAACTCACGTTAGTGGTTAAGTGCGCACAAACTGGATAGAAATTTCCGTTTACTCCTCAAAGTAGTGATTTCACAATGTGAAAAATATCAATCAGCATACATCTTTACATGGAAAAATGAGCAAAAGTAGTACGATTACTTGGTACCTTTGACCAACATTATCAAACGAACTACACAAGATTATTTATTTATGTCAAATTGTGTTTCCTGAACTTCGGGGGTGGGTGTCATGTCATAATTGGAAGTTAGCAAAATATATTTTTTTCCGCACACTCAAGTATTGTATGATAGCATGGAATGTTCTGAGAACCAGGGGCTATGAACAGAGCCAAAACCTTATATTTAAAAAAAAAAAAAAAAAAAAAAAAAAAAGAGCCAAAACCTTTTGGCGTTCTGTAGTTTCACATTGCCCGGAGACTACACACTGAAAACTACGTAGAATGTGGCCCTCCAGTGGCCATTTAAGGTACTGCGTTCATATTATTCAATGTACCTACATTCTGCTAATCCAGTGGTTCTGAAACTTGGGGGGGTGGTGTTGACGTGTTGCATGAATATGATTCATGTGGTGACACAAGACACAAACAAACAAAACTGAAAAATTCGGGCATAGAGCGACCTGCTTCCGATTCCCATTGAGATAGATTCCAAAAAATTTTGGAGCCGGAGTCAGTGACAGTTTCATCTTCAGGAATGCAGAATCCAGTAAAAACAGTACATAGAGCAGCCATACAGATGTGTACAAAGAGGAGGAAAGTCCAGGAATGACAAAGCAAAGGTTTTGGTATGCTTTTCTTCTGTCCATAAATTCAGATATGTGATTTCACAACACAGTTCTACTTCCTTGCAGGTGAACAGAGCGAATAAGCAAATTCCAGTGACTGGAATAGAATAACAGGGAGAACTTTTACCGTAAGTGCCTGGTTTTGCACCTCTGCAAGTAAACCCAAATGCCTGTCCACTGCAGAGCTACTGCTGATGAGAGCAGTCTGTATGTAACTGTAGTCATACCAGTCATCCTGTGGCTTTGGGACCAAACTGAAATGCTGGTTGCCAGTGGCTTACATTTGTTAGATTAAGAGGGGACCCAACCCCCTGGAGCAATGCGGGGTTAAGGGCCTCCCGCAAGGGCCCAACACCTGAACAGATCTTATTGTAGCTACACTCGTGTTTAAAACCCCAGACGCGGGTTTGAACAACTCTATTAATCGCCCTAGCCAGTAGGCTATAGGCTACCCCTTCCCCTGACAGGCTGACAGCAATTTTTCTTTGCTAGGATATTGTTGCTCATGAACCATTAGGAGGCTAGTCCTGGGGCAGGGGGATGCCGAGGGCAGTTTGGGTGTTCCCCTCGAGCTCATGCTGGGCCCGCTCTACTTGTGCGGGGGTGCAGCAGTCCTGCAGGAAGACGCTGGCCAGGTTGCGCAGGCGGGTGCTGTCGGAGAGAGAGAAGCGCAACATGCACTGCAGCACTGCGGGCTCGATAACGCGCTCGCGAGCCGTCCCCACCACCGTCGCCAGGTTCATAAGAGTCCCGATGGCCGACAGCACAGTCTCTTCCCGCCTGCTCGACAGGCAGCCCGTCACCAAGGCGACACCGTCGCTCTGCAGGATCTGGTCCCGGCAGGCTGGGTCTAAGCTCAGGTTACAAAGACCTCCTGCAGAGAAGAATGGAAGAACAAGGGAAGAACAAGATCACATGAATCCCCTTATACAGAACTTAATGCCTGAGAACAGGAGTCAGCGCCTGAGTCTGGTCTGCGCTCATAAAGTACTCTGCTACATCGGCTTAACTTCACCACAACAGAAAAAATACCTGGTCAATGAAACAAAGCATACAGTACACTTCAAATACAGCATAAGGGGATGATCACATAAATCCCCTGATATAAACAAGAACTCGTAAGGCTTATGAAACTCACCCATTCCAAACTCCACCAGGTTCTCGCTCTCCTCTGCGAGCATATCCAGGAAAAGCTCGACAACCTGGAGCCTCCGCAGGTCCTCCATGTTCCTGGGGTCATATGAGAAATTGGCCAGATTTGCCAACACCTGCTCTCTGGCATCTGGAGGTAAACAAAATGCATCTTAAAATGATGAGAATCAACACATAGTTGAGCAATTAACAAGACAAAGGACAGAAAGACATCTTAAACATGGTCTTGTTTCCCAATAACACTTGATTGTAGAGCCCTAATAGGGTTCTCTGAGCACGATCTTGCAAAATTTCTTTGTTCTTTAAACACGTCCTCTGAAGCAGCACTTAATTCAGGAGCATGCGCATGGCAGTTACGTACGGCTTAAGTTCACTATGGTGCTGTCTAATTAAACGGTGCTGAGAAGTTGAATGAAATGAATTTAACCACAGGCTTCTGACAGCCATGTGATGTATTCAAACTACATGAAATACTAAAAGCTTAAATGAAACATATAACACGTAATAGAAACATACATACATACACACACACACATATATATATATATATATATTCTTGACCCATTTGCAAGTACGGTTGAGGACAAAATTATTAGCCCCCTTACAAAAATGTCATAGTTTTAAAAGTATTTCCCAAGTGCTTTTAAACAGAGCAACACTTTTTTAAACACAGCTTTTTTTTTAGACATCCTAGTTTTATTTTGGATGCTTACATTATTTTAGTTTGCACACAGAAATTAAATATTCAAAAAACAAAAACTACCAAGGTCAAAATTATTAGCCCCCTGGATCCTAATAGTCAATTGTGTATCCTTTTTGCTGGATAACAGCCTGCAGTCGTTTGCAGTAGTTTTCAACAAGTCTGACACTTCTTTTGAGGAATCCCAGCCCATTCTTCTTTGGCAAATCTCTCAAGCTCCTCCAGATTTGATGGCCCTCTGGCATGGATGTTCTTCTTTAGGTCACCCCACATATTTTCTATGGGATTTAAGTCAGGGCGTTGTGCAGGCCACTCAATTACATTCACTTTGGTCTTCTGGAGATAGTTCTTCATCAAGAGAGACATATGTTTTGGATCGTTGTCATGCTGGAAGATGAAGCGACGACCCAGACCAGTTTTACTGCTGACTGCTTAATGTTTTCCTTCAAAATCTCCACATATCTTTCTTTGTTCATGATTCCTTCCACCTTGACAACATTTCCAGTTCCAGATGCACTGAAGCATCCCCACAGCACAATACTCCCACCACCGTGTGTCACTGTGGGGACGGTGTTCTTTGGGTTATATGCCTCTCCCTTTTTTCTCCAAACATAAGCAGTGTCTCTATGGCCAAAGAGCTTCCAGTATGCATAATCTTTCTCCAGGTTGTCCTGAGCATACTTAAGTCTGGCTTGAAGGTGTCTCTTCTTCAAAAGTGGAGTTTTTCTTGGTCTGCAACCTCGCAGTCCATTCCTGTGCAGAGCTCTGGTGATTGTCTTCTTAGAGACTATGATTCCTGACGTGGCTAAGTCATTCACCAATGTCTTGGCAGTTGTTCTGGGGTCTTTATACACATCTCTCACTAGTTTTCTTTCCAGGGTCTTTGAAATCTTTCGCTTCCTACCTCTGCCAGGCTTGTTCTGTACTGTGTGGCTGTCTTTGAATGTCTGGATTATACTTCTCACTCCAGTTCTTGACACTTGGAAACGCTTGGATAGCTTTGCATATCCTTCTCCTGCTTTGTGTGCATCAATAATTCTTTTTCTCAAGTCCAAACTGATTTCTTTAGTTTTTGGCATGGTGCTTTCTCAACTGACAGCTCAATGACCCATACTGAGGCTTTTATACCATGTTTTAACTTAATTGTTGAGTGATATCACCTGATCACCTTTAAGCACATCACCTCTGAAGTTAAAGCACATCATTGCACAAAAGTGGTTTGTGCAATGACTTAATGGTCATTTCTTAAAGGGGGCTAATAATAATGTCCCTGGTCTTTTTAGTTTTTTTTTTTAATAATTCTGTTTTGGTGTGCAAATATAATTTGTGCCTTCTAAAGAAAACCAGTATGTTCAGAAATGCTATTTTGAAAATTCCTTGCCCTGTTAAAAAAGTACTTGGGAAAATCTTGAAGAAACTTCAAATTTCATAGGGGGCTAATAATTTTGGCCTCGACTGTATTTTGGTTAATTAAAAAGCTTTTGGAATATTATGATAATCAATTAGCAAGTAAACACACAGCTTCTTCCTGAAAGCAGTATGAGGACCATTAAAATTAATTCAATTCAGACAAATTCTTGATTCGCAAGGCACAAAAAAAAAAAAAAAAACCCATAAACAACTCGATTATTTTTTGTGATAGTTCAAAGTCAAACAGTCAAAGTCAAAGTCAGCTTTATTGTCAATTTCTGTTGTATGTTTTATTCGTATACAGGAATCGAGATAGCATCTCTCTCCAACCCACAGTACAGATAAAAATTTGTGAAAAGATTTAAATATAAATAATAAATTCCAAGTATAAAAAATAAAAATACACTTTCTTTTTTTACACATTTACACATAATAGACAATATACACAAAATACACAAGCAAACATAGATTATTTACAGACAGCGGATAAACAAAGCCAGGGACAGCAAAGCAGAAGAAAATACTTGCATATGCAATGTAGCAACAGCAGAAAAAAAAAACTGCAAAAAAAAAGAACAGAAAATGCAATCAAAAAGGTATCAGATCTTTTAAATAAAAAGAAAAACTGCAAAAAAAACAGTAAATGCAATCAAGAAGGATCAGATCTTTTAAATAAAAAGAAAAACTGCATTTACAGTTTTTTTTTTTTTTTTGTAATCAAAAAGGTATCAGATCTTTTAACTTTAGTGGCTGAGAGTTCCTTTTTTGTGTTATAAGGGGGGGAGTCAGAGTCCAGAGTTTTGTGAGGCAGGGGGGTGAGCTAGAGGTGAGGGGGCAGAGTTATGGAATACCCTGCAGTGCAAGAGACCGGAAAAACTATTTACAGGTATCTAACATTTCAAATAATGGTAGAGCATATTGCACCAAATTTTACATGAAAATAAAGCGTCTTATTTCTCGTTTTACCATAATGTGGAGAACTGGCTAGTGGCTACACTTGATATAGGTACGCAAGAAAAAAAAATCCGATCCAGCGGATTGCAGTGCATTTGATACCATTGGAAAGAACTTGAAAAGATACTGTGATGGGCTGGGGTGAATGTATTGATAATGGAGTGAAAACGGGTAGCTAAAGACAGGTAATAGTTCACGCGAATTTTACGGTCAGCAGCCATTAATGATATGAAGTAAATTTAGAGTTCTTTGATTGATTGGTCTATGTTCAAGTCAAAACATGAGACTTGCATTTTTGTTCTCATGAATGTCTAAAAGCTTGTCTGCAGCTTATTATTCTTCGTCTCCCACAGACCACCAAATAAAGGTAGGACCAGTTCATATTGTGACAGAGAGCAGTAAACTGAAAAGTAAACTGCGCGCCGTTAAAGGGCATCTAAAGTCGATTCTCAGACGGGACGTTGAACGTCCAATGTTTACAAACAAATCACTTGCTTTTATTGACATCTTGCATTGTCACATGACCAATTTCATTCATTTAAACCAATGTTTTGTATACATGCGTAGATAATCCTTCTATTTCGGTTCGTTTGCGCGGGTACGGCTCGCTGATTGGCCGATGAAACAAAAACGGGTGGGCTAATCTGCTGAAACATTCTGCTGAAAAACTACAACCCTTCTACAATACTTCCCATCATAATTTCTTTATTTCTTAATATATTATGCTGAAATTTTCACCAGTTATTCTTGAGATGTATAACTATCTATCAATATCTAGTTGATTAAAAAAAAAAGAAGAATTTGCGAATATTCAGCAGATCAGCCCTACCCAACAAAAACAATGGGAATCGACTTTAGATGCCTTTTAATGTTGCCAAGCTTGGGCGAAGCTCACCGCTAGCTTCATACCTGAGCTATCAGTGTCCTGGAACTCTGTCACCAGCGATTGGAGGTATTCGAAGCGATCTGGGCCAGGACATCTCCTTCCTGAAGACATTTAGCTAGCGAGGCAAGTTAGGGTTAACTTATGTCGGCTATTGCACACAATGCAATTTAAATAGCCATTTCAACGACCACAATATAGGGAGGTTGTATTTATTACGCGCAGACTGATGTATTTCTCAATGTGCCTGTATCAAGACGTATTAGACCACCGCTGATTGACAAAACGCAACGTGCAACCTGCAACTTCGCTGTCCGTAATTTTTGTTGCCTCGCCTCCCGGTCCGCTCAAAAAATCATTCCCATCACTTCAAATACTCGGCACGATTTCAGTTCCGGTTGAGGGGACAGTTTGATAACAGCGTAACCTGTTTTTTGAATAATTTCTAAATAATCGTCCGTTTAATTGTTTTAATAAATCTCAGTGGTTGAATACGTGCGAATTCAGTTTTTTTTTTACTTCATTCACTCTCACTAAGGAAGAAGAAAGAATGATTTTTTTCCCAAGAAAAACGAACAGGAAGTGATTGTTTCATTACAGTACGTGCGAATCGTGTGCACTTGTGACAGCCACCAACGTTATATGGAGGTCAGTGGAACAGTTGTAGGTTTTCTGACCGCAGAGAATGAGTGGCATGGTCATATTTGCGGAGGGCACATTAAGTTTCTATGGTTTGATCACTTGTTGTGAACTTTGCATTTCTTGAAATCCGACGAGGTCATGAAGCAGTATCGACTATCGGCTCGCAAGCGACTCGCAAAACCAATTTTATTTGGAACCTTACTTGTTGGTCTTGCTACAGCCTTCTATAACAGGTGAGATTTGGTGCGTTCTGCCAATCGGGAAGAGAACGAGAAAATCAGCGACTTGAAATATAGCTGACCGGTGGACTATTTTCCTCTCAGCAGTGGCTGAGTAGGTGGATTCTACTTTGGAAATAAGTTGTGTAACTTACGTCGATCAAAGTAGCGGGAATTTAAATGCCACAGCTGTTGCACGTATTAAATTTACCGCGGAACAAAACATGTTAAGATGTAAACCTGGCATTTTCTTGATCTTAGCTAGTTAAGTTGTAGGGCAATTGAAACCTCTCCTTTCAATAGTGTGGGTGGACTTTGACTGTAGATTTGTTCATGATGTACCATTTTATTTGTTCAGTCTACTCGTATTTCAAGGTGTGCCAAACGCTGTACCTTGCTTTTAATTCGCCGTCAATGCTGGCGTTGCCGCTGGGGTAGTGGACTCCGTCTTGGTATATTTACCATATTTCATTTTGACAAAATTTAAACCGGCGAGCCTCTGGTTCAGGTACTGAATCCCGATTTATATTTGCTTCAATTGCCTCGTGCTATCAAATAATTCTTCACTTGTGGTTCTCTTTATTGCGTATTCAACACCGAGTGCTGTATTTTGGGTGCCAGGTAAAAATGTCAGAAGAAAAAATGGCAGAGGAAAAAGGGCATAAAACCTATCAGAGCAGCCGTGCGTTAAAATTACATTTCAAGCGGTGTTTCTGGTGCTCTTTCTCTTTTCAAGAATAAGAAATCCTTCCTCTAACATTTTTACTCCGAACCGTATTTTGAACACCAGCTAATTCATGCAATAGTGCTATCAGCAGCTGTGCAAGGCCGCAGATCGTGCATACAAGTCAGGAGCTTGAGTTAATGTTCGCATCAAACATCAGATTGGGGAAAATAATTTGATTTCAGTGACAGTTGCATGGTTATTGGTGCTATTGGGGTTGTTTACAGTATTCTGCATTTAATGCTCTCGCCACAGAATTGTTCTAAAAAAAATATCCAATGAGGGAGGTCAGAGGAGAATGTACCGTCTAGTTCGAGCTGACAAAAAGGCTGTAGTAACTCTGGGAATAACTCTTTACTACTGTGGTGAGCAGAAAAGCATCTCAGAATGCACAATTCTTCAAACCTTGAGGCGGATGGGCTTCAAAAGTAGACGATCACGCTGGGTTAATTCCCCCCACTATGAACAAAAAACTGAGGCTGCAATTAGCAGGCTAACAAAAAAGTAAATAAAAAAACCCTTGTCTGATGAATATATATTTCTGACAGGCAGGTGGTAAGTCAAAATTTGGAGTTAACAGCATGAATTCATGGACTCAACCTTCCTTGCGTCAACAGTCCAGGCTTTGGTGCTATCGTAATGGTGTGTGGAATGTTTATTCAGCATGTTTAGGTCCCTTTAATAACACTAAATCATGATTTGATTGCCATAGTCAATCTCATTGTTGCTGACCATGTGCATCCCCTTATGGCCACAAAGAAAAAGTAGTCTGGTTGCATGAACATAACGAGTTGACTGTGCTTCAGTGGCCTCCCCAGCCACCAGATCTGAGACCCATAGAGTGCCTTTGGGATGTGGTAGAGTGGGAGATTCGCAGCACGACAGTGCTGCTAGTAAATTTGCAGAAAGTTTGTGATGGAATCATGTCAACGTGGTCCAGAATCACAAAGGAATGTTTCCAACATGTTTTGGAATCTACCACATAGAATCGAGGCTGTTCCAGAGCAATGGGAGCCCCAAAAACAAGTGTTAGTATGGTGCTCCTGAGAAAGCGCTCACGGTGTGTATATCTACTGGTAAGAACTAACTCAAGGCAATTTAGTGATTCTGCATAGTTTGCGTAAAAATCGATCTGCAGTGCGGTTGTGCCAGAAGTGAATTTCCGAAATACTGGATGGCAGGGGAAGACTGGGTAATATTCTTGAAAGAATCGTTCCCGTAGGTAATCGTTTACGTAGGTAACCAGCTGATGTTGGCGATTACACTAACTTTTTATCCGCCAATCAGGTAGTGCTTCTTTCATGAATATTAATGAGTCTTCCCCTGCAACCCTGCATGTCGAATATCTGCGTAGACGCCTGGAGTATGCGAAAGTCGCGAACCACGTTCGCATAGATGTCATGCACCTCCTCAAAAATCTTAAAGCGCGTAGTTGGAAACCTGTGGTCGCCTACTCCGCACAGCCGCTGATTGGTTCATTCATATTTCTGATATCACTTTCTAATTATGTCACTGATGTAGCAGAAGGTCTGCACTTGCAGCGCGAGTGCTAATACCGGGCTCATTCAAGAACATCGCACCCAACATAAATCTTGTAAATTACGCAGGGTGCTCAGAAATTAAAGAGCCTTTAGAGTGGTGATTCCTTTAAGTTTCATGGCTTGGACATGAAGGGTAGTTATGCGGAAATATTTCTCCTGGGAGAATGCTGATGTTTTTGGAGATTCAGTTACTGCTGGTGGATAAATGAGGGACGCTAGGTAAGCTTTGTCCGTTCCGCTCTTGCGCAGGCACCTGTTCTTCACAGACATCGCGGACATAAGGGCGCAGGAGAGGGCACGGAACGACGCCAGGCTGCTGGAGGTGTTGGAGCGAAGGCAGCGACAGATGGATGAGCTGGCGGAGAAAAAAGGCGGGGCTGGCAGATGAAGGCGTGTCAGAGCGCTCCTCTCTGGATGGATCAGACACCGCTGGGAGAAGTATAGGCCTTGGTTTTTTAAACTTCTGTGTTTGGGGAGTGGAAGGACACACAGTTCTACATCTGCGTGGGTGGGGTGGTGTGGGTGTAAATAGATGAAAAGATGGAAGCCATTAGATTCTGGTGAGCAGAGGTGTGTACCATTTATGTCTGATTAGCACCAAGGTGTTTGGTGTGTTAGGATAAATGAGTTGGAAACCAGCTCTGAGCCAGTGCCCTATGTATACTATTCAAAAAAAGTAGGCGATATTTTATTTTGAGATCAAAATTTTCACATATACAAAGGGATACGAAACCATGTTGTATAGTTCCTTACTGAGGAAGCATTTCCAAAGAAATTCATCACCCAAACACATCAATGACACTCTCACGATCTGCACGGGATGCTATTGATGATCAAGGGGGTTGTGCCACAAATTTGCATGACTCTGAATTGGAAGGTTAGAGCCACTGTAAAGGAAGATTTTGAAGAGAAAGCATCAGATTATCAGTGGTTGAAGTCGTTAATTAAACAGAGACCATCGCGCCGCCTAACACAGGAGGAGAGGTTACGTGCCCTTGGCATGCTACAGGTTGGCACAAGACAGGTCGTTGTGGCAAGGGCAATGAATGTTTCCCAGTCTGTCATCAGCAGATTATGGTCCAGACATCGTGCTACAGGGTATGTTCAGGATAGACCACGATCCGGCTCGACCAAGGGCAACAACTCAGGCTCAGGACAGATTCATCCGCACTATTGTCTTGAGAAATCGTATGGTAACAGCAAATCAGATAAGGTCTCAACTTCAAAGGGATACTGGCTTGGTAGTGAGTGGCCAGACCATCAGGAATCGCTCTGCACAGATTTCACTTTACACGCCCGACGTCCTCGTGTCATTCCCTGTTTGAGGATCGTCACATTAGGCCAGACTCCAATGGTGTCGCCGTCATCAACGCTGGGATAATCGCCGATGGAACAACGTAATGTTCTCAGATGAGTCGAGGTTCACTGTGGACTTCCTTGACAGACGAGGAGGGTTTGGCGCCGACGTAACGAACGTTTCCATGACGTTAACGTCATTAGACATGATCCGTATGGGGGTGGATCTGTAATGGTGTGGGGAGGCATCACTGCTGCCGGCAGAACAGACTTGCATGTTGTTGCTGGACGTGTCACAGGGCAGTACTACCGGGACAACATCTTGGCACCCCATGTTGTGCCGTTTGCACGCCGTTATGGCCGCCGTTTCATTTTCCAAGATGAAAATGCCAGATGTCATAGGGCCAGGATCGTTACAGATTACCTCCAGCAGCAGAATATCACCACATTACCATGGCCAGCACTCAGTCCGGACCTTTTTCCCCCCATCGAGCATGTCTGGGACATGCTTGGACAGCGGCTACGCCAACGTCAACAACCTCCTGCCAATGTCCAAGAACTTGCTGCAGCATTGCAACAGGAATGGAATAACGTTCCCCAAAATGACCTTGGACGTCTCGTTAGGAGTATGCCACGCCCGGTTCGAGCTTGTCTAGCCAACCGAGGGGTTTTACCTGCTACTGACTCTGTTTCACAATGGTGGTAAATTTGCTGTGTGCCCTGTGTTTTGTGTCGACCCTTATTCTGGAGAATCTGTCCTTTACTGACTGTACACAGGGTTTCGAATAAATTGACAAATGTTTCCTTAATGTTTTTATGTCTTTTGTTTCCTTCCTGACCTCATGATCTGCATTTCATGGTACTTGTAAATCCAATATCCCCTACTTTTTTTGAATAGTATATTTGAAATCAAGAAACCCTGCATGTGTTTGACTCAAGTTGGGCCTTAAAGCTTACAAATGAAAAGAATTGTAACCTGCTTTTAGATGAGAATCAATGTGTACCTTGTTAACATGAGTCCTTTAAGGATTTGAGCTGAGTTGACTAAACCACAGATGAAATTTTGTATGTATTGAGCTACTCTCATTGCACTGGCGATGCCTTGCCTTGTCACTTGAACAAAATGGCATGTGTGACACACATGCAGGTGTTATTTTGATAGTAAATGTGGAAGACATGCGGAATTGCATCCCTTTTCATGAATTATTTACACTGTTTGGAATAGAGATATTTCCTTGTTCATTATTATTCCTACACCTTTCCTGAGCTGCCAAATAAAATCAATAATACGTACATAAAATTTTGAAAATGATTGTGTCATTGTTTTATTACACTTATGGATGCACCGTGTATCCACAACACTGAGCATTAAAGCTCCGTGTTACCTTCTGTTGGTGGTGGAATGTTTCCGTCGTACAATTGACACCAATAATAATTGGCCTGCTGATGAGTTCAGCCGAACTGAATACGACCTCAAGAGCCAGCGAACTTTAGGGAGAGATGATCTTCCTTCCAAAAAGCATCATTCACTATCTATTTGGAAGAATAATTCCATTTAGCGAAAACCATTAAGATTTTTTGGGGGTAACATTGCATGCACAAATCCCCCTTTCCATCCCACCTCCCAATTTAATGCTATTCATGCAAATAATTTCTGTTCTAGGCGCCACTGTTACATGTTTCCACCAGGGGGCAGTGAAGATTGTTGGTCGTGTCACGGTCAAAAACCGCAGTAGCACTGTTTGGATGGGAAAAAAAAATTAGCGAAATGATTTAAGGAAATACTCAGCTTCGTTCGCATGCCATGTTCAATGTCATTTATTGAAATCGTCTTAGTCATAGGTTTCTGATGAGCAATGTCTAAAATTCCCTCCTTGGTTGCTATCAGTGACTCGAAAATCCGTGTATCCCCTTGACAAATTAACTAAAATTTATCAGGTTGCATTTGTCATTTGAAATTAAGAATGAGCAACATTTTAATGCATTTCTTTTGGTTTTATATAATGAATCCAAAATGCTTGGTCACTTAAGCCAGGTTGTCCTCAATGAAAAATGACCATGTCTCAGAATTTATCAGTGGAGGGTAGAGATGTGCAAGTATATCAGCTCTAGATTAAAAATACAGATTTGTGTGTTCAGACATCTATCGTGTCAAGTTTAACTGCTTGACACTTCTTACACTTGGACTCAAATTTTGTAAAATTGAAACTGGGGGAGAGGGAAACATATCCATTGATGTGTACAATGTCAGAAAATGATGCATTTTGTCTGCACATTTGGCAAGTACGACATTTTCAGAGGTTAAGCCTTTAAACTTTGTGTTCAAGTAATTTTTATACTCAAATGGTGCATTTCTATACTTTAGCTTTCCTGTTTTTTTAAATGTTACATTGCTCTTTCAATTCCATCATTGCTTTGAGTGAAGAGCTTTCAATTTTTTGAATGAAGTGATAAAAATACTACATTTTATATACTCCGTAATGATACAGCTTCACAGTAACCCAGTTTTCAATTCAGTAGATTGCATCAAGCAAGAGAAAGTCAAAAACAGTCCATTGAAGTGGAGCATTTGGTTTGTAAATATCTTTTATTATCTTCCGAATTAAACAGAATAAACAACCAGTTCTACATCATGATATATGATCTCTCAAAGGTGTATTACCATGTACACTTTCTCATTTTAGTACATGCTCAAAAAAAATCTCAAATAAATAAAAGGTACACTGCCCAAATTGGTATTTATATATATATTTAAATATATACAAATATATCAGGCAAAGTCGCATGCTTACAAACATATATACACCGGAGCATTTTGACAGGTGGACATTGAGTTAATGGAGAACAGCCAAAATGAAACGAATAAGGATTGATTTCCTTTTTGGAATAAAGCTGACATCAGGCTCCAAGTAATCCAAACAGTGGCTTCCAATTACTGGAAAGATTTTCCTTATATTTAAACTGATGGAAAAATTGCAAGTAAATTCAGTATTTAAATAATGAATAAATTGACAAATGTTTCCTTAATGTTTTTATGTCTTTTTGTTTCCTTCCTGACCTCATGATCTGCATTTCATGGTACTTGTAAATCCAATATCCCCTACTTTTTTTGAATAGTATATTTGAAATCAAGAAACCCTGCATGTGTTTGACTCAAGTTGGGCCTTAAAGCTTACAAATGAAAAGAATTGTAACCTGCTTTTAGATGAGAATCAATGTGTACCTTGTTAACATGAGTCCTTTAAGGATTTGAGCTGAGTTGACTAAACCACAGATGAAATTTTGTATGTATTGAGCTACTCTCATTGCACTGGCGATGCCTTGCCTTGTCACTTGAACAAAATGGCATGTGTGACACATGCAGGTGTTATTTTGATAGTAAATGTGGAAGACATGCGGAATTGCATCCCTTTTCATGAATTATTTACACTGTTTGGAATAGAGATATTTCCTTGTTCATTATTATTCCTACACCTTTCCTGAGCTGCCAAATAAAATCAATAATACGTACATAAAATTTTGAAAATGATTGTGTCATTGTTTTATTACACTTATGGATGCACCGTGTATCCACAACACTGAGCATTAAAGCTCCGTGTTACCTTCTGTTGGTGGTGGAATGTTTCCGTCGTACAATTGACACCAATAATAATTGGCCTGCTGATGAGTTCAGCCGAACTGAATACGACCTCAAGAGCCAGCGAACTTTAGGGAGAGATGATCTTCCTTCCAAAAGCATCATTCACTATCTATTTGGAAGAATAATTCCATTTAGCGAAAACCATTAAGATTTTTTTGGGGTAACATTGCATGCACAAATCCCCCTTTCCATCCCACCTCCCAATTTAATGCTATTCATGCAAATAATTTCTGTTCTAGGCGCCACTGTTACATGTTTCCACCAGGGGCAGTGAAGATTGTTGGTCGTGTCACGGTCAAAAACCGCAGTAGCACTGTTTGGATGGGAAAAAAAAATTAGCGAAAATGATTTAAGGAAATACTCAGCTTCGTTCGCATGCCATGTTCAATGTCATTTATTGAAATCGTCTTAGTCATAGGTTTCTGATGAGCAATGTCTAAAATTCCCTCCTTGGTTGCTATCAGTGACTCGAAAATCCGTGTATCCCCTTGACAAATTAACTAAAATTTATCAGGTTGCATTTGTCATTTGAAATTAAGAATGAGCAACATTTTAATGCATTTCTTTTGGTTTTATATAATGAATCCAAAATGCTTGGTCACTTAAGCCAGGTTGTCCTCAATGAAAAATGACCATGTCTCAGAATTTATCAGTGGAGGGTAGAGATGTGCAAGTATATCAGCTCTAGATTAAAAATACAGATTTGTGTGTTCAGACATCTATCGTGTCAAGTTTAACTGCTTGACACTTCTTACACTTGGACTCAAATTTTGTAAAATTGAAACTGGGGGAGAGGGAAACATATCCATTGATGTGTACAATGTCAGAAAATGATGCATTTTGTCTGCACATTTGGCAAGTACGTACATTTTCAGAGGTTCGCCTTTAAACTTTGTGTTCAAGTAATTTTTTATACTCAAATGGTGCATTTCTATACTTTAGCTTTCCTGTTTTTTTAAATGTTACATTGCTCTTTCAATTCCATCATTGCTTTGAGTGAAGAGCTTTCAATTTTTTGAATGAAGTGATAAAAATACTACATTTTATATACTCCGTAATGATACAGCTTCACAGTAACCCAGTTTTCAATTCAGTAGATTGCATCAAGCAAGAGAAAGTCAAAAACAGTCCATTGAAGTGGAGCATTTGGTTTGTAAATATCTTTTATTATCTTCCGAATTAAACAGAATAAACAACCAGTTCTACATCATGATATATGATCTCTCAAAGGTGTATTACCATGTACACTTTCTCATTTTAGTACATGCTCAAAAAAAATCTCAAATAAATAAAAGGTACACTGCCCAAATTGGTATTTATATATATATTTAAATATATACAAATATATCAGGCAAAGTCGCAATGCTTACAAACATATATACACCGGAGCATTTCGACAGGTGGACATTGAGTTAATGGAGAACAGCCAAAATGAAACGAATAAGGATTGATTTCCTTTTGGAATAAAGCTGACATCAGGCTCCAAGTAATCCAAACAGTGGCTTCCAATTACTGGAAAGATTTTCCTTATATTTAAACTGATGGAAAAATTGCAAGTAAATTCAGTATTTAAATAAAACAGAAACCAGATCCACTGAAAACTTTATTGAAAAAAATATCGTGAGGCACAGGAAACTGTGTGTCGCAAAATTACAAGAATTTCATCCAGACACAATAGGGTTCAAGTGACAATTCGGTCAGTACACATCTAGCTACAGTATGCCATTCCTATTCAATTGAAAATGAAGTGTGTCCTGATCAGTCAACATGACCAGTACGGTTTTACCTTTTGAAAGCCGAGCTGTAGATATGCAACTATTGTTGGCATGTCAACGCAAGCAACCGTGTGTTAAGACTTCAGTACGAGGACTCGGGGCACTGTACATGAACAAATTAATAAATAAATAATTTTTCCAAAAACAAAAAAGGAAAAAAATATATGTTAAGATGGCTGGCAGAGTAAAATAGCTTTGTGGTCTGACAGCGTTATAGTGGGATGGAGAAGGGGAGCTTGGCTGAATTGTTTATTGAAACAAATGCCAACTGAAAAAAAGCCACAGGTTAAAATGGCGGCTCAGGCCTTTGAGGGCGGTTCGTACAATCCTGCTGCACCGCTTAATCCCGTTTACTCGTGAATCTAAAGTGGATTTTAAAAAAATAAATAAATAAAAAATGTGAAGTGCAATGTGTCTTTCCCTAGGTAAAGTCATTTCCGCCACGCTAATGGCTAACTCTTCATCCTTCTCATCGCATGCATGCAAATAACTACAGCATGAATAAGAATATTTGCATATATTTATGAAGTCCCTTTATGTTGAAGTCATTTATGAGTATATCCCACAGTATTTTCGACTAGTAGTTCTCTTCAGTCGCAGAACTGCGAGGCAGAACTTGGACCGTTGTCAGAAATTTTTTTTTTCTTTTTTTTTTTTGGTGAAGTGACATTAGAATTAAAGCAGTTGGGATCTTGTAGCAGGTGTGAGTTTCTGTAAAGTGGACTTAAAAAACCTAAGTGTGCGCGTTTCCTTTTGTGTGCAAATTTACAGACATACAAGTATACAGACACGGACTGTACACACATATACACACCTACAGAACGGCGGATACACACTGACCCGTGTGCGGAGGGAGATGGGCAGAGTTTAATAAAAGCTGGTCCAGTCAACCCCGCAGCCCAGTCCTGTCCATGACTGCGCACTGCTGTCCGTCAATCCTCCGACCTGTCCCTCTGTCGGGCGGGGTTTAGTGTTTGTGTGTGTGTGTGTGGGGCGGGGGAGGTGTGGAGGTGTGGTTAGGAAGGGTGGGGCTTAGAGGACAGGGGGCGTGGTCACACGCTGAGTGGCAGCAGGCTGGGCGGGGACGCAGAGCGGGGCGCAGCGATGGCCGTGATGGCGCCTGGATCCAGTCCATTCACTGCCCTGTTCCACAAACAACAGAGAGGTTAGTTCCTGCCCCCAGAACTACAATACCCACAATCCTTTTCCCTTTTCTCACAATGCCCCAGATTCTAAAACAGGTTTAATAGAGAGTCACAGCCCAGTCCCTTTGTATGCAGCTTTGTTAGCACGTTTTCACTTCCAGTCCCATCGCTCCAGTGTCTAAGCGGGAAAAGAATGAGGTTTTCTCAAGTTGGACAAAATAGAGTCCACAAATACAAGTGTCAATCAAAATGGTGTACACTTTGTTTAGTGAGATAACATGCATTTTCTTGTTACAAAAACATGGAAATAAAACACTCCGTTTCTATAAAATACTTCTGTTGCTAACGATGTGCTACCATGAACAATAGTTGAACCACAAGCATGAGCAATTTATGAATGATCTGAGACTGATGGGTAATTTAGTTCCATATTACTTCTACCTTAGCATGTCAATAACATTCACATTTTAGTGTCACGTAGCCTTTTAATTTTGAAAAGGTTTGAAGCGTAATCAGCATCGGAAGTTCAGCAATACCGGATATAAATGCAGAATAAACGAGTTAACAACAGTGAAATGTGTAATTAACTATTGACCATTACAGGGAAAAACTAGACATCCATGAATGTCCGACAGTTGTGACTCAATTTGTTGAGATGAATAAACGTCACCCAGAATGCATAGGGCTGGGCTGACCAGTTTCGCACAGGACTGTTCCTATCCCTGAGTAGCGAGTGTGATGCCCACCGGCTTGTTGAACCGCCATGTGTTTACGCATGCTTGTAATGAGATCATCTCTTAAAGGGTGCATCTCAAGGCCTAGGCTGCATCCTTTGAAGGCTGTATTTTTAGGGGTCGTCCCTTAATTCCATCCACCAAACTGACATGACGCAATTTGATCTCCATTAAACAGCTTTGGTTTAAGCAAGTCGTCGCTGGTTTCCCTAACCCTAACCTTGATTCTAGCCCCTAACCCTAAATCTAGTCCCAAACCTAACTCTAACCTTAAATTAATCTTTAAATCTCATCCTAAATGTTAGTTTGGCGGATGGAAGCAAGTGTCGACCCCTAAAAATGCAGCCTTCAAAGGCAGCAGCCTACACTTTGAGATGCACCCAAAGAGTAATGTTTACCCATTCCTGCTGAAGAGCAAGGCCAAGGTCATGGACATTATCGATGTGGGGATGGTTCTCAGTCTCTGCCATACGCGTCTGAAGACGTTAACTGGTGTTGTGGTAGACGTTTAAATAGACTGCATTTATATAGTGCTGTCTAGTCACATGACATGACCCCAAAGCGCTTAACAAATATGCCTCTCATTCACCCAGATGGCAGAGGCTGCCATGCATGGCACCAATCTGCACATCAGGAGCAGCGTGGGGTTCAGCTTCTCGCTCAAGGACACTCGACACACTCTCTGGAGGAGCCGGGGATTGACCCAGGAACCTTCTGATTCCTAGACCAGCCGATCTACCTCCTGAACCATGCCGCGTTTAAGTGCTGCCCAACTTGTCAAAAACTCATTCCTGCCTTTAGCATGCCATGGCGTTGTCAGACATTCCTCTACGACGGCCAGTAATTTTGATTTTGCGCTTTCTAGTGTTTTTCACTCAAAAAAAGAGCATCCCTATCATGTCAAGCAGGTTTTAAAGGGACTCGAGTGATAGAATTCACGTTAAGCCAGGAATTGTACAAAATCATATGCAAAGCATGCGTAATTGAACATGTGACCAGGATTCAGCATACTTGGTGTGTTGGTGCGATACGGTCTGTTTAGGAAGACTATATAGTTTGCCATTTCATTAGGTTTACCTTTTTTCAACTTTGCTTAAAAATTGGGTGTAGCGAAATTTTCGTTGCGGAGTATATACAACCACATTATCACAATAAACCAAAGGGTAACACATTCCACGCATTAATCATAGGCCTAATTTTTGTCGACTTTCAAAAATTCAATTCATTTTTCGCATAGACAATGAACCCTTGGAGTCGGGATTAAGATAATGCAAACAAAGCCGCACAGAAATTTACGTCACGCTGTGACGCTGCATTATTGGAAGCAGAGCATCTGAGTGAAGTGAATGGCAGACTCAGTGTTGGCATTTCTACCACAGCCCCTCCCAGCCTGTCTAACTGCACTCAACCCTACAACACCATCTCTCTCCCCTCTCTCTTCCTCTCTCCCTCTCTATATCTCCCTGTCTGTTTCTCACACTCTCCCTCTTTATCCACAGAGACAATGAAAGTGTTTTGAGAGCTCCCATTATCACAGAGAGGCTGTTTCCAGCGATCGATGCCAAAGAGAGAAGGTGACTTTAGCAGCACCAGCTCAAGTTTCACTCTTCTTCTCTCCGTCCAGAGCAGACTCTCCTCTCTTCCCTCTTCTCTCTCTGTTCATCGCTCAGCCACCACATTACAAATGATGTTGACATCATGCTGACCCTCAGAGAATGTGTCCCTCAGACAACACACACATCTGCTAACCCACTGAATACACACAGTTCCTCTTTTAGTGTTCTGGCGCTTATACTATATAAAATCATTCAGGTAAAGTGTCCTGTTACTTAAATTTTTGTTTTAAAAGAAATACAAATACTTTTGATGATAAAACTAAAAACATGACAGCAACCTTCCAGAAAGTAAGCATTCTGTGCCCCAATTTTAATATTATCACCTCATTATCACATTTAAGTGATAGTATGTTTTTTAACTTATTCATTTTTACAGTGACACTGAGGTGTTTCTTCTACAGTGTGTTAGGTAAGGTGTGCTCTCACTGCACTGCTGTCAGAGATACTGGGGAAGAAGGAACCATAAGCTTAAGCCCCCACACGAGACACACACACACACACACACACACACACACACACACACACACACACACACACACACACACACACACACACACACACACTCCCAGACACGTGCACATACTACGTGCTGAGCGGCCATGCATGTGCCATGAGCAGCCATCTTGCGCGCCGTTCGGTGCGATAACACACAGATCCATCATGTTTACAGTACGCCTGTCCAGCCCTGCGAGGAGAGCCCTTATCTCCATGCTCCTGTGGCAGCCTCTGGCTTCAGCTCAAACACGGACTTTTATTATTTATTATTGCCACGTCTTTCCTGAAGATGAGCCTGACTGCTTCCCTCCAATGTCTATTTATACCCAACATCTTCCTCTCACGCTCTGCAACCCAACACTCTCTCCCAGCCCTCGATCTACGTGCTCATCCCGCCATCCGAACGCTCTCCCGCATGCCGCAGAAACACGAGCCGGAGTATAACCAGGCCCGTCACTGCTCTGCCACACCCCCTCTGCGCGCGATTCCCATGAAGCTTAGCGAGCAGAGAACAGAAACTGTTCAAATGCAAATTTCTCATAAATATCAACCAATTCCTCGCACACGCGATATTTATGACTTTATCCAGCTTTTTACCAGTCACACAAGAGGCCTGGTTTTAGCATGTTAAAAATAAAACGAGACACCAGTCTGAAAACGCATGTTGTTGTGAAGCTGCTTGAGTGTAGCATAGTAGCGCTTCACCCGCAGAACTGCCCAAGGTATTGAATCACCATCTTGTCTCATGTAAGGTTTACACAGGGCAGCCAAATCAGCCCCTGGAGACCCAGTGTCCAGCAGATTTTCACTTCAACCCTCATTTGTTCCAATAACCTAATTTTACCAATTGGATGCCCGATTAAATTTCTAGCTCCTGAAGAAATTGTACTTTGCTGAAGCACAAACAAAACCCTATTGGAGAGTATTTCTCCCATAGCCAACTATGGGCATCCAGTCTGAGAAATAATTCAATTGTTTACCGTCACATGGTTATCACCCTTGAGCGTTACAAAAGCATAGGTGGCACTCGTCAAGCGAAAGCCAATTAATGGTAAAATTACTCGCGCAATCAAATTTATAACACCAAAATTCAGTAGGAGATAAAGGCAGGATATCAGCAGGAGTGAGACTCGGAAAGAATTTCTTTACTCACTGCTAGCTGCTAGCATTCCATTTAGCATCATTCGCCTGAATTACGAAGGTACTCGTGGTACGCTAATCAGGAGCGTACAGCTAGAATTTCACAAAACACAACAGATTCTGTGCATTCTGATTGGCTCCTGACCAGGTCATATGATCGCAAGGCAGCAGCCACACCCGCTAACAGGCAAACGCACACCAGCGTGTGGTTAAGAAGCTTGGTAGAAAAAAAACACCACCACCCTTAGTGGTTAGTCCAGATGAGGCTATTCTAAGGGTTACTCAACCCTGGTCTATGATATGAAGGTGGGGGTTAAAGATCAGGGATAATAAAGCAGGAAAAAGACGGCTGTGACCTCACAATGCTGGTAGAAAACAGAGAGGACCTTCCACCAATCACAGAGAATGATGGAAATGACACCTAGAACAACAGTGATGGTGATTGGTGAATACAAACTTGCAATACACTGGGGATTCCTGTGACTAGCTGTGTCTCAAATCACTCACTCGGGACTCACTATGGAGGCGAATAGTGAGCTCATAGGCAGAGGGAAGAAACGCTTTTGGACACTATCCGGCTCGTTTTGTCACCACTGGTAATAGCGTCATTGCTGTCACAAAATTAAATCAAACCTGCTCAACTTCAGCTGAAGGATTTGGACATATACTCAGTCAAAAAAGAAACTTCACACTCGTTTGGAGGTCGATAAGTTGAACATACAAGAAAAGTGGTTTAAAATAATGATTTAATTACATTCTGTACCCATTAAGGACAGTGTACCATAAAAATCATGTTCATAATGTAACCAGTTCCACGAAAATGCTCACGGAAATGTAAGAGAGTAAAATGGTAAGTTACAACTTGATGAAAGCATGTCAATCACCCTCCATGATCACAACTGCGGAATGTCTCCTCATGGATTGAATGATGCGTCTGAACACAGCTTGGGGATGTGTCCCATAATTGAAACAACATGGCACCAAGTTCCTGCAAATTCTGGGAGGGTTCCTTACTTGACGGAGTCTTCTGCCCAACACATCCCATACATGTTCTATGGGATTAAGGTCGGAGACCTTGAGGGCCCACTCCATGACATTGATGCCAGCATTCCTAAGAAAATTCAGCGTTAAATTGGCATTATGAGGTCTGGCATTATCGTGTTGGAATGTCAGACCTGGGCCATGAGCTGCCATGAATGGCAAAAGCTCTGTATCCTGCAGCAGTTAGGTTTCCTTGAGCGACCATCAGTCGGGAACAGGGCAGGACCATTAACCCTTTACTCCCTGATACTAGTCGTGATAATTTAGGTCGCTGTGCAGGCTAGTCCCACTACAGGTGATAAACACATATGCCGAATCCCGACTACAGTCGTGGGTATTTTTTTAGCCACATTGTCTTAGGGCACCAGGGGTCAGTGGCTGCTAGGGCAGCAGTCTAAGATAGCTACTAGGGAGTAAAGAGTTAAAGGCACCCCAAACCATAACACTACCGCCCCCAAAGCGGTCCACTTCCTGCACACAACACTGGGCGTTGCTTCACGCGTCTCCTCCAAACTCTAACTCTCCCATCAGGGAAGTGCAAAGTGAATCTGGATTAACTAAAAACGACCCTATTCCAGTCACGTCTCAGATGTCGTTGTGCCCAGAGAAGCCGTTGGCGTCGGTGTAACTGGGTTAAAATTGGTCCACGTTATGGCCGACGTGCATGGATTTGCCAGGCGATTATATGGTTTGAAGTCACCACGACCTCTAAACAATTCATTCCTAGTGGGCGTTGCAGTGAGAAATCGATTACGCAAATGACGTTAGACGATTTGTCGGTCTGCTGCTTGTTAATGCCACCGTGGTCTACCTGAACGAGGTCTGTCTGCTGTGGTGCCAGTTTGTTGGAGACGTGTCCAAGATCATGGATAGTCCGTCGACTGCATCCCAAACCCTGGCAATGTCAGTGACCGGCGTTCCCGTATTCAGCATGCCAATAGCACGTTCACGTTGAATGTTTGACAGTCGCGGCATTGCAAATCAACGGATAATTGACTGTAAGAACTTGTTTTTCCGAGATGTCACTACTACCGTGCTAACGTGGGCTCAATACATGTCTCATAAGGTCACGTGACTAGGAACCACGAGAAACGTGCTTTTTACCTTGATGTATGCTCGCACGTGCTGCATGCTTGTGCACGTCCGGAGTTGCTGTGTGTCATGATGTCTTTGACAACATTTACCCCTAATAATAATAATAATATCTCTTGTATTAAGTCTCAAGAAAATATTTAGAAATTTTGAGTGTGAAGTTTCTTTTTTGACTGAGTATATTTTTGTAATAAACGAACCTAGTATATTTCCCACCGTGTTTGTGTTTACCATTATAGCTTAAATAAAATTTGCCTTAATTTGCCTTAAATTCATCTTCTATTTTTTGTCCACTAACTCATAATTATTTGTTTTAATTGTACCCGAATGTCCGTTTGAAATCACGGTACATGCACTTTGTTCTTATTGAAATATCCTGTGCAAACAAACAGGTGTCCTGCGCTGCTCGGTTACGAATTAAAAAAAAAAAAAAAAATTTTTCGCGCCTGATGTTGAATGAATATCTCGTGCCAGTTTTCACAAAGTAAGATAAACCAAACTCCGGAGACTAAGCGCAGCTCACATCTTTTGGAGCTTTTCGGTTTGTGTGCAGTGCATGATGGGACGTATAGCTGGGTTAGTGACCATCTGATGTTCACTACATTTAGCAGTGGATTGTGGGATGTAATGAGTTTATTATATAGGGGGATAAAAATTCTTACAAACAATTCGGAGAGCGCTACAAAATGGCGAACCCACTATATAGAGCACTATATAGGGTAGTGATTTTTGGACACAGCCTATGTGCTTCGAGGAAACCAAAACTTCCAGTCGGCATAAGAATTTTACTGTTTGTCATCAACGAACAAGAGGCCTTCTCTGTTTTCCATCAGTTTGGCAAATATGACAATTGCCAATCTTATCCCAACTTTACAGTCCCTGTTAATGGTGCATGTGTGAGCCCCATGTCGTGGGATTCGGATCTTTACCCAGAATAAATGCAGGAAAAATGACCCTCTCTCTCCTGCTGGGAAAAAACACAGTCTAAAACACAAGGTCTGAAACACAGGGTATAATAACACAGGGACTAATGACACAAGCCGGCCACTCGTATTCCCGTCAGCCTGAGTTTCTATTTTTGTTTCATCTAGCACCTCAACGCTAGGATAAAATGTAATCAGTTCTAACAGTGTGTTCAAATCATAGCTCTAACCCACTGTAGCTGAAATGGTTTAGAGTTCAGATGAGTAACGCATCTGTATTGATACACCTCTACCATTTATAACAATGCGTGGAGAATGTCTAGCAAGCTCAAACCACAGGAATCGTTCTAGCTACCTATACACAATCTCTATTTATGGGATACGGTACTGCTCCACTTAACACAGAGATATGAAATGAAATTTACCAAACTGATGAGGTTACATCTATTCCTGTTAATATATTATATTCCCATTTGTAATGAGATAACATTCTTCACCATAAGAAAAAAAAAAATCCAGATCATTTTCTGAATCTGCACTTAAACAAAATGGGTGTAACCAAATAAATCTGATGCAGTACAAAGTTCAAGCCTTTCCATTGAGAAATGGGAGAAATGGTGGCAGTTTGATCAGAATAAAAAAGTGATGACTGTAACGGCCAGGTCAACCTGCTGACAAGCATCGGTCACATGACCTCAGCATGGAGGGCCTGAGGTAATATGTAAAGGGCAGATATTAGAAGTCCTGTCATATTTGCATTTCTCCCAAACATGAACTCAGTCAGCTGATTTCACAACATCAGTTCCACCATCTGGCTGAAGAACTGTGCTAATGTGTGAATTCAGGGGGTTGTAGGAGAAAAATGCTGGGGAGGTCTTATAGGTTGATTTGTGGGGTTGCGAGTTTGGGGGAGGGGATGAAGATGGAGACACTCACGCTTTGTCGAAGTAGGTGGTGTGCAGCGAGTGTGAGAACTTCGTGGCGTTGCCGTTGATCAGTGTGCCATTTCCCGCCGCGTAGCTTTTCCGCGCCGCCTGGTCCTTGGCGAAGTTTCTGCAGGCCGCTAGTTTGGACTCTAAAGCCTGGAGAGCACGCACATACACACACGCAGACACACACACACACAGGGTCCTGTCAGGAAATGGGGTACACTCCTCTAGAACTAGATACACCCAGCGGGCATTCAAATCTGCCCACCAAGGAGAGCATTACTTCGGTATTCACTCAACCTAACCCACTATTTTCCAGCAGATTTAAACCAGGGACATCAAATGAGTTAAAATCTAAATCCAATTCATTACATTACAGATGCGTTTATCCAAAGTGACATACAATTGATTAGACTTAGTAGGGGTAAAATTTCCTTGTAGCACAGTGCGATTAAGGGGCAAGTTATTGTCTTATTTGTAGCCTTAAAGGGACATTGTGTAACATTTTCAGTTGTTTATTGGCCAAAATCTAAATCTGCATTCATATATATGTCATCATTGGTGTATTGTGACCTCCGCTAATAATCTGACATATTCTCATAAACCAAGAATTTTAGATTTGTTTGAACATTGAACGGGTAAACCTGTAGGGAAGCTCCATGACAGTCTGTCATCTTGAAACTACAGCCGCTGGCAAGGGACAAATAGCACCAAACGCGGAATATCCCCATTAGGTATATAAATTGTTTTTCCAAACTATATTTAAGCCGAGTGCTTTGTTTGCCCGTGCGGTGCAGAGCTTTTGCATGGGTTTTGCAGTGGACATAGCTACATTTCCGGAGAACGTTGGTCGTGAACACGCATCCTGTGTGGGAGTGCTTTGGGCGCGTACGGTTGTCATAGATACCTCAGGTGTCAACGCGTTCATGAGCCCCACACAACCATGGACCTATAATACATCCATGGTCTCATCAGTGTTGTCAAGGCTTTTGATACACGGTGGCTACCGTAGTTGCAATATGTGTTTGAAAAAAATGAGGTGCTAGAGTGCACTATTCGTTTGAATGTAATACATGATTTCAACGCTGGATGGGAGTAATTCCTACACAATGTCCCTTTAAACAACCAAACTTCTGAGTCCCAGTCAAATGAACTTAGGCTACAGGCCATCCCAAATCACAGGCATAACCATTCAATTAGCTGTCAAGTATACACAAAAACATCAGTCTAACTGACAGTTAAATTTGAGTGTCCTTGAGCTTCATCATCACACTATGGGGACATGAGTTGGGTCTTGTCAGGCCCAGTTGGGTCACTGTAACAGACGCCACTGAATTAAAGCCCAGCTGGGGCACACACACATTTTTTACCACCTCTAGAGTTTTTATTTACTTTGGAATTTACTGCAGAAGTTATATTGTTGCTGTGAAACCAGCCAGTAATTTTTTTCATTATAAATCAAATGTGTTTTCTTTTCCCAAGATGCACAGTAAATCCTGATGAAAGCATTATGCTAAAACTCCTTTAGCCTGTTAATACGATGCAGAGATACTGCCTGTAAATCACTTTCGGGAATGTAAGGGGGCCTTTGGCAAGACACCAGGACTGAGAGAAGCTCAGGTGTAAAGCTCTCACAGCGCAGGCCGAGGAAGTGAGCATTTGGAACGAGGTCGCGATAAATAAGAAATGAGGAAAAGTTTCCGCGAAGTCTCACCCCGACTTTCCGTAGTAGGTCGCCGACGATGTTGAGCGCCGATATTCGCGCCGAGGGCGTTAGCGGTGAGCCTCCACTGCAGCCGTTGGCTAGCACTAGGAGACGGAGAGGGGAGAACGTTAGCATGACAGCTCTGAAGACATCAAACAAGTTCGGGAAGAGCAGCACACCACAAGGTCTCTTCAGGTCACAGCTACTACTGCATTAATCAGGATGCAAGTAGAGACAAACTTGAAGTCTAACTTTCCCCCCCAAGTAGGTTCAAAGTCAGAAGAAACATTCATATTGTGGGACGAGGTCTCATAAATATTCTCTGTCTGCTGGCTGCAGTGCTTCACTGAAGCTACATCACACTTATACTGAAATATTCAAACCCAAGACGCCATATTTTTTATGGCCACAGCATTACAACAAATAGAATTTATACCTCGTCCATCATTTTATACACATTTCCCAGTAATTCAGGAGGACATATTCAGGATCGTAGGAAACCTTGGGATCTCCGCTAGAATTTAAAATAGGCCTGTAGTCCCACAGGGCTTGAATACAACAGCTGCATTTGATGAAACCTATATATGGATGATGAGTAAACGAGATGAACCTTTGGAGTTTGTGAAGGCGTTGTCCAAGTTCTTGGCGATGGGCGTGGCCGGGAGGGACAGCGAGGCCTGAACGGCGGAGTCGATCTTGTCGCCGTCGAGCGTGGGCGAGCTGGGAGCAGACATCCGGGTGACGTCCGTATTCCTCTCCCGCACCGCCAGCTCCTGCCGCAGGTCTGGGGGACGGACAGACAGACGGACAACAGGGGTTACTGACAGACATTCTCCAGGCTCCTGCACTCACAACCCCCCTCCATTTGGTCAAGTCACACTGCCAGTCAACAACTTAGTCCAGGAAGACACCCAGCATGTGGCAAAAATCACAGCAACAAAAAAAAAAAAAAAAAAAAAAAAAATCCTGCACATCATTTTGATCTTGAATTTAGACTTAAAACATTTATTTCTATTACATTTTTTATCATTTAACAAATGTTCTTCCACTGATGTAACATAATCTTGACTCATTTCTCGATTTGTCCATAGGATGAGAAAATTTCACTTCATAAGCAAGTGGTGACTTAATATTAAAAAGAAAGAAGACCTCAAGTCTCATAAGAAATTTCAGATCATTTTTTAATGTAGACGCCTTTTGCAGAAAATCAAAATCAGTCATTAGCAGCAAAGGATTTACCATTAATGAAAATACAGCATGTAATGATGACAAGAATATGAGAATTGCTTTAAAAATTAATTGTTACTGCTTCAGCAAAATGGGAGGGGAGATGTTTATAAAATGGTTGCAACTGTGTCACTAATCACTCAGTATGGATGTGAATACCATATAAAGTAGGGGAGACTATGGTCCGATGAGCTATGGGGACTAATAAGCTATATCACCATTTGCCCATTTTGAGCAGCACTGGCATCCATTAAGCTCGCTAAACTTGTTTGGCACTTTGGTCAACTGTGGTTGCTTTAAATGTGCTATACAAATAAAATTTGACTTGACTTGAATGCAAATATGCAATATGGCTCATTGGTCGCCATGGCTCATCGGACCCCAAACTTCTCCACAGCTGACAGTCTGCACTTTGACCTCAAATTTGTCAGCTGATTTCAAATCAAATACACAGGAGCTCAGAGCCAAAATAGCAAATATTGTGTCGCTATTTTAACTCCCTCTTTCTCTCCCTCTCTCTCTCTCTCTCTCCCTCCCTCTCTGGTGCAGGGCCTAAATCCCATTACAGCATAACCACAGTCGTGGGCTCAGATCCAGGACTGCGGCGTCTCATCCAGTCTCTCACAGCCGCAGTGCTCAACACCCAGCAGATCCGCACCTGCGCTGTACTCAGGTCAGTGGACAGCTGCGCACCCAACAGCAGCACACAGGGTACTTTAGTAACAAAGCCTGCTGATCAGGGATCAGATTTCCCCGGCTCTACATCAAAAGGGCCACACTGCTAACGGTGCATAATCACCTTGACCTTTAGCAGGAGCTAAACCCTTAAGTACGTGTGAAGGCAGAAACATGATCTGTTGTGTTTGTTTAGCATCAGCTATCGGCCGTGCTGTTAGCACAGCCTGCGCTAAAAAGCTGCCCACATGCTAATGGGCTAACTATATCAGGTCCTAAGGGTTCGTTCTGAGAGATTGGGAGCTGTCGAAAGGGTTGAGAAACTGTAGGAAAGTAAAACCATGACCTCACGTACACAGCGACACAAACTCAGACAGTTGTCTGGTGAACAAGAAAAGTAGATGAGTCGTGTCTTCAGATTTATCCTCTGCTCTGCTGCATGCTCCTGTAGTTTATGGTCGTTCGAATCGATCGAACAGAGAAGAAGACAAAAGCTTCTATCGAGTGCCAAGCATTGTGACTGATAAGGGTGACAAATGTATGACTCAAAAAATAAATAAATAAAATTAATGCGAAAGTCGCTTAACAGCTAGTGCTCCCAACCACCAAAACATCATCCCATGTATGACATCATGCCACTGAGTCATATGTTCCTACACCTCCTGTGGGGATAAAAGGTGAAATTTGGGGGCGCACCTCTGGCCTCGTCCTTGAGTCTCTGCACAGAGACCAGGAGGGACTCCTTCTCGTCCAGCTCGCTCTCCAGAAAGGCGTTCCTCTCGATGGCCTGGTTCAGCCGCTGCTCGAAATCCTCCAGTGAGGTGATGGTGGCTCTGCGGGCAAATGACATTAGAGCATGTGACCTTTCACCTGCAGAGAGCATTATGGGAGCTACACATACCCGAGGCATCTTTAGCAGATCCCACATACAATAAGAACCGTAAAGATTTGGACAGTGTAACTTTGTGAAAAGGGCTCCAATTCGCACACAACACATTATATTGCACAAAATACCTGTGAGTTCATTCTGACAGTCTCAAAAAAGTCTTCAGAAACTCAATCCCTTTCCAAATACTTAAGGACAATATCATACATCTATTCATTCTACTGCGGATAGAACCCTCGTCTGTCACTTAGAACAACTGCACACAGTCCCGCTCCAGTCGTGCCCAGAATGACCGCTTTTTCCATGTTACAAGTAGACATTGCCTCAGATCTATAAAACCGAATGAGCAAAGTTAACTGCGCATTCAAACGCTTCAATTGATTGTTTAAGTGCTGGGGAACCATGGCAACCTGCAACACTTCAAGGCCGAGTGAACACAGCAGCTCTAAGCCAATAGGAGGCCTGTAGAGCTGTGCATGTTCCCAATACTCCTAAAATAAGATCTTCCACCCCTGCAACTAACTGAATGCAATTTGACTCACAGCAATTAAATTACATGAAATAAATGGCCTACTTAGTGTGGAATTGGGAGATGAGATACGCCAGGGGATGAGCTTCACATTGAGACTGCAACAGCATATAACACAAAATCAACTGACTGGCTGACCGTCTGAACAAGCCACTGACCGACTGACCGATTCTGCAGTTCGAAGCATGTTTGGTGGGTTGCAAACAGTCAACTGGTCTCAGGGTACTGAGTGAGGGTACTCAGTTACTTACCCAGTACCCAGAATGCAATGTGGTCCAGAATCCAGGTGCCACAGGGGTAAAGATGTTCTACGGGGCCTCAGACGGTACATATTGAGACGACTCAAGATCTTTAAGATCAGTGCAGCTTCCAGGTCCTTGAGCAAGATGCTTGACCCCCCTACATTGCTCCAGGTTGGGCTTGGCCCCTGCTTTGTCTAATCAACTGTAAGTCAACTAAATAACTACTGTAATACTCCTGTGTGTTGACGGTCACACAATTGGCTTTATAAGAGCATATTAACCCACAGAGAGCTGAAATAAATTTTAAAAATATATTAATTTAATTATCTTATGCTGTTGAAAACCTATCATGTGGCAACTTGTTTAAAAGAGCTCCCTTGCGGAGCTCTTTTAAACAAGTGCCACATGATAGGTTTTCAACAGCTTTGATTTCGATATCTCGCATCATTGGGCAAGAATAGCCGCATTTAGCGCTCTGAGGGAGAATATTAGCCTGCTGTGGATGACAGCTGTATGAGTCCCGGAGAGGAGCCGCACCTCTTTGCCCGCTCCAGGTCGTCGTTGGCCTGCTCCAGCTCCCGCACGTATTTGTGCAGCTGCTCCTTAATGCCGCGGGTCTGGCCCAGGTCGTCCTCCAGCACGGAGATCTGCTTATAGCTCTGTGCGTGCTGGTGCTCCAGCTTCTCCTGTAGGGGGAGGGGCAGGAGAGAGTCACAACACGCCAGAGCATGTGTACACACTCACAGCATATATATGCACACACACTACATATACACTCCATATACATACATCACACGCACACACACAAACACACACACAGAGCATATACAAACACACACACTCCATATACATATATTACATACACACTAACAAACACACACTATTAATACATGCAGATCATATACAAACACACACTCCATATACATACAATACATATACACACTAACAAACACAATATACACGCAAACTCACTACACAGATACATACACGCATTAGCACACACACAGACACACACACACACACATTCTTACCACTTAAGTCAAAGCTAAAAACTTCAATTTTACATTGCCTACTCTACCCAGTAATGCCTTAAAACATATCGGCTTAGCTTTTAAACAGCCTTTTAATGGTTTTGTTTTCTAAATGGTCTTTTAATTTAATATAATTGTGTATCTAAATATGGGAGTATTAAGCTGTGTGCTTTTATTTGTGTATTTACACTAGATTATTTTTACATTTTGTTTTTCTTGTATTGCTTGCCTGTACTTTTGCTCATATTAAATGGTTAATATTTTACCTTTGTTGCATTCTTTATTACTCTATAAAACACACTGAATTTCCCCGGTGCATGGATTTTGCGAAACAAATCAAGGTGCCTTTGTTTCACCTCACTCGCACACACACACTCACTATGGAGACAGAACTGCTGTTAACCTACATTCCTGTAAATCTATATTTTAGAGGCTGGGTGGATCTTCAGCAGGCTGATAACACATCGGTGGGTCTGACCTGAATCTGCACGTGCTCCCTCCATCTCCCTCTCTCTCTCTCTCTCTCTCTCTCTCTCCGATACCCTATCCTCCCCTGAAGCACTCTCTTTTTTTTATCACACTTTCATCAATAAAGCACAGACAGCAGCCAGGAGGGACCTGCTCCATTTTTATAGCCTTGGGCTTTGTTTGGTTGGTAATAAATGCACCCACATGGGGAAACGCACCTATTCAACACAAAAACCATTACCTCTAAACCTGATTACTCAAGTTCTTAATGGTTTTTAATATCATTCTTGGCTCATCTCTGGCTTATCAACACACTGACATACAGTAGTTGTTGAAATATTTGTGTGCCTGTTCATAGCATTATGGCTCCACCCTTGTAGAGACCTGTTCCTAGGCAAGAGGCTTAGTCACCGACTGAATGACATCATTCTGCAGTTGTGCATTAACAATATGGCAACTGTGCAGTCGGTTACAATCACAGTCAGGTCAGTCAGAAGGAGAGGGATAATCGGTGTACTAGTACTGTTATGAACTCTTTGGGTCTGTTGAGACCTGGAGCCGGTTTCACAAAGATATTTTAGACTGGTCTATAGGGTTAGACCAGGCTAAAATTTGCTCATAGATTAGTCTAATGCAAGTAAGACCATTTCACAAAAATAAAGACTGACTAAGTTTAAGCCAAAAAAATTAGACACCTCACCCCCAGGCTAACTTAGGCTTTAGACCTATGTTACCATGGTAACCAATCAGACACACCTTCTGACCAGTGGTACTCAACAAAAAAACAGGAATACAAGAAAGAAAGAAAGAACAACATTGCTCATAATTTGTGCTTCGTTAACATTGAAATGGAGAGAGCAATGAGAAGGTAAAGAGTTTTTAGAGAGTGCAGTAATGCATTTGAAATATACAGCAGTGAGGACATTGTCTGACAATTTTATTTTATTTTTATTTATGGTAGCGGCGATTTTTTTCCATATCAAGTTTTTTTTTTGTTATTGTTACACTCCACATGGACTTTTTGGAGACAAAGTCTTTATATGTATTGAATTCTTCAAGGAGACAGAAGTTTTCTGCTGGGATAAAGGGAGCTGAGCGGCTAGATACGCCATTTTTTTTTTTTTAATTTGAAAAAGGTCTTAATTTACCTAAAATTCATTGTACATTAGTCCTACTCAAGATAGTCAAGAACTAAACTGCTTTGTGAAACCAGCACCTGATGTGTTGTATATAGATATGTCCACATTGTGTCTAGATTCAGTTGAGATGGATTGTAAATCACACCTTGCATAAATTTTGTGGCTAAATGAATTTCGAGTGACCGCTTGTGGTCGCATTCCACATCTCATTGATGAAACGGGCCTTCAACATGACTGTGGACGCATAGCTGTCCATACCAAAAAATATTTGCGAACCAATGCATTCCAGACCTTGATGCGTCCTCAAAATATTCAAGTGTATTAAGACCAGTTTTTGACACTGTCCACATGTGATTGGATTACCCAGGACTGATGTCAATGCCAGGTCTGAACAGGCACCTTTAAAAAGGTGTGAGGTCGCAGATGTCCAATCAGAATGTTCTTGTCAGAACATTCTCATGCTGATGTCACAATCAATTCTGGAGTTCCGGAACAGCAACTTCAAAAAAGCCAAAACATTCCAGAACAAGCTTTCTCCTCAAAGGGTTACCATTGTTCCCTCTAAAGAAGAGTCCGGTCTTTGTCATGAGCGATGACATCATCTCTGTGGTACGCAGAGGAAGGACAAACACAGAGCCTCTTATTTAAGCCGCTGCAGGAAAACCATAAGAGAGGTCTGGGCGCTGTGTTTACAGAAACAAATTGGTTAGCTTTCCTTGTGTCAGGTGTCCTGCCGATGTGAATCGCACAAAGGAAATGTGCTATAGTTGCAGGAGGGAGAAGTGCGCAAGATGTTAAGAGATGCTAGTTAAAAAAAAACAAAAATCCTCAGGTCCAGAATGGAGTTTGCATTACGCATGCAAACCATGCGTAGCATCTGCGGAATTTTCCGGAACATCTGCGGATGAGAAGACCGGAGGGGCAGGTGTGCAGGTGTGTGTGAGTATGTCTTTGTATGTGTGTGCATGTGTGTGTGTGTGTACGCGCGCGCTGTGGAGAGCTTCAGAAAAAGGTGAGCTCGTCTGAGCTGATTTAGTGTCGGCGGAATGTCCCGGAAGGTCACAGAAAACCGCCGATAGCGAGATTTGAATTACGGGCCGCTGCCCCTCCTCTCCTCATTTTCTATCCCTTCATTCTGCCACCCCATAAATGTGCTCAGCTGCAGATAACGAGAGAACACATCACCTCTTCGCCTGCCTAAACAAAACACTGAATCTCACAGCTTACTACAGTACAGCTGTGTAGAAGTAACAGCAAATACAGTAGTAACAGTTAAGTGGATGGACAGGTACTCTTTGAGAAGATGCGACTTCTGCATAGTTCACACAATATGGCCATAAAATCCCACATATTATCTCGCTATGGGTCCCTACTGTACTCATTTACATTAGTTTTCAAATGCAATGTGTAGGAAAAGAACCAGAAGAACTTTGCCAATACTTCTGTAATGTGCCGCTTTATTCTGCAGAAGTATTCTATACCAAGATTAGATTTTTTGACAAATCCAGCTCTGTACGTAATCATGGTTAATGGCAGGGTTGTGCAGACATTTGAAAAAGCAGAATTTTCTAGCCTAAAAGCTTTTAACTTGGAGGCCTTTTACATGGTAATTATACTTTTAGAGCAATTCATGCACTGCGTAGTTTGATGATTATATTTTGGGTGGAAAAACTAAAAGCTAAGCGTGAAACACAATACAGAAGCCTGAAGGCTTTGTACTTTGGACCAACATCTCATATTCAATTATGTGGCTGATTAAAGTTCACCAACGTATGAACATCCATAAAAAGACAAACAACTTCCTCATGTCCCTATACTCCATAAATAATGTGCTATAAACTAAACAAACACACACTGCAATTCTTCGTGTTGCAGGGCAGACGTGGAGAGTGTAGTGGTCACAAAGTTCTGCCGTGAGCTTGCTCCACCGAGTAACTCTTCCTCATGACTTAGGTTAATGATTACATTAGATGACGCCCATTAGCTGATGCCATTATCCAAAGGGACTTGCAGATGATTCAACCCCATAAAACCTATGGACACATATATGGTTCCGTAAAATGCAGCTACTGCATTCAAACCTATAGAACTCCAGGCCCATTTTAAATTCCAGTAATGCCAAGGCTTCCAACAATCCCAAATATGTCCTGTTGAATTAAAGGGAAATGTGTATATGATGTACATATATATTTTCCATTTGATGTAATGCTGTGACCATAAAAACATGGCATCTTGGGTTCGAATATTTTAGTGCAAGTGTGATTTCAGTACAACAGCATGTGGCAAACTGACAATTTTGAAAAGGTACTGGATGAGAGAAAGCAGGACGGCACAACTCCAAATAAACATTGTGTTGCCGTGATGATGCTTCTCCACAATCATCTCTCAGTGCAGCCCATTTTCAACATTTGATCAGGAAAAATTACACTCTTCCCGACAATAGTGAAAATACTTTCTTGCATTCCGTGTCCATATTGTTTTGTTATGTCCAGTTAAACTACGTTTAGGATTCAGCAAGCAATAATGATCACGAGTTCCATCATTTAAACTTTAATGGTGAATTCCATCCACCGTTGCCGGCCACAATAGTTCTTGCCCTCCTAATCGAATTTTACCTTTGCATTCTTATCCTCAGTGATTTAAAGTTTACAATGCATCCACGTGAACCCTGATGATCATTACATTGGTCTAATTCACTGTAAGCGGCTCAGGATGAGAGCAGTAGTTGACCTCACCTTCAGGTTCTCAACCTCGGTCTTCAGTCTCTGGTTCTCCGCCTGCAGGTCCCGGATTCGACCCTCCGCCTGACCCAGTTGCGCCTCCAGCTCGGCCTCCAGCTCCCTGCTGCCCTCCTGGAACTCCAGCAGCTCGTCATGGGCATCCTGGTAACTGCAGAGGGGAGGAGAAGGGGAGTCACACCGCGCTACTGCAACAGGACGCAACCTGGAGGCTATTCCATCAAGCAGAGCTACACTAGAAGCCTGGGATACATTTCCCAAAAGCTTAGTTACTAACTATAACAGCAACTTACCAAGTGGTTCAAACAATGCAAGTTGCTAACAAACTTAGCAACATAGTTAGCAGAGCTCTGGGGTGCGTTTTTACCGAAATCAGAGATGCTAACTTGAATAGTTTGAACCATTGATTGTGAATGGACGAACTATGTAAGTTGCTACCTTAGTTAGCAACTATGATTTTGGGAAACGCACCCCTGGTTTGAACTATGCAAGTTGCTAACATAGTTAGCAGAGGTCTGGTTTGATTTATGCAAGTTGCTAACATAGTTAGCAGAGCTCTGGTTTGATTTATGCAAGTTGCTAACATAGCTAGCAGAGCTCTGGTTTGATTTATGTAAGTTGCTAACATAGCTAGCAGAGCTCTGGTTTGTACTATGCAAGTAACTAACATAGTTGGCAACATGGTTTACAGAATTCAGGTTCAAACCAAGTGAATATAGTAAGCGACTATGCTTTTGGGAAATGCACCTCTGGACAATAGCCCAGAGTAAAATCTAGAATGGCAAATTTTCCTGTGCAGTCCATGTTCCAGATCTGTGAGAGTTCTGGGAGGGTTCTGAGTTTTTTGCAGTGCACTTTTCCAGCCAAATCAGCAGTCCTGGGGGTTATCCCACAAAGCAGAATTACAGAGTTACCAGAATAACTGCAGAGGAGGAACCCAGAGCAGCCATTTCAACTTCAGTTCTGTCCCAGGCTTGGGAAGTGTACACATAAATTTATTTACAGAGCAGTAATCCAGCTAACTCAGTAAATCTTGGCTCTTGAAACAGGGCCTGGGTCTGTTGGATTGTATGTCTGGATTACCAAAAGCAGACAAAAAGCTCTCAATGTAATTATAGTGTATATGACTGGGAGATGATGGACAGCGTGGAGTCCGAAAGAGTATTTAAGGAAGTCTATTTAGAGCAGGAGTCGCCAACCCTGTTTGTGAAGATCTACCATCCTATAGGCTTTCACTCCAGCCCTGGCACAGCCCGGAACATTCAACAGATATTGCTGCTGAGCTGCTGATTAGTACAGTGAGTAGTGCCAAATCAGGGTTGAAATGTAAGCCTTAAGACGGTAGATCCCCAGGAGCAGGGCTGGTTACTGCTGTTTTAGAGGGTAATAGAGGCTGTGCTTGAGCTGTAATAATACATACAGTCACACCCACTGAGAGGGAGAGAGGGCTGCCACAGTTAGTCTATTTATTACACAGACAGGCTAAACTAACAGCTACTGCATGCACTGGCTGGAGAGGGTGGTGATTTAATTACTGCTACTGGGAGAAGGCCACACGATAACAAACAGGGTCAATTAAAGAGACATAAACCGTGCATTACTTTCCAAGGGGAAAACATACATCCATACACACATCCGCCCACACTCGCATGCGCAAGCGCGCGCACACACACACACACACACACACACACACACACACAAGGGCAGGGCAAGACACAGGGTCAGTGGCTCGGTCATCGGCTCATAATGCTTACTGACAGCAGGAAACAAACATGAGATAAAAATGTTTGTCCAGATAAACACATCTTTACTCAAGCTAATCAGGGGCCAGTCACACTGTCTCTGGCAGGAAGACACACACACACACACACACACACACACACACACACACACACACACACACACACACACACACACACACAGAGACACACACACACACACACACACACACCCTGAGTGACCACCACAAGCATCTTTACGGTGCCACGCCAGAGCAGACCATTAATGTCAACCAGACTGACTCGAATGACAGCTGAGTTTACACACTTAGGGCCAGTGAGATTCATATGGTCATTTGTCAAGCGTTCAGTGCTTTACTGTGATGACAGAAAAAGCCCATCTTCTACAGTAAATACTGACTCTACTCACGTGGGCCCAGACAGCAGGGGGGGATATCAGGTGGGCGACAGGTACCTGTGCTGATAACACAGTGGCCTGTCACTCAAAACCATTCACCTCTGTCTGTTAGGCTCTGCCCGGAGAGGAAATACTGTCCCGAATGGACAGCGACAGGACAGAATCCTTAATATAGCTTCAGAGCAATGTCAGGCTGTTTACTTTAGTCGTCCGAGCAGAGAGGCACCGATACAGCAGCAGGTTACCCAACAGCCTGTCGACACTGTGACACGGTCCCTGCTAAAAACAGAGGCCCCCTCCCCCCCCCCAGGCCCCTCCCTCCGACTGCTGAGGACAAACACCAAAGGCCTGAGAGCAGTGGGGGGCGGGGGGAGGTCTGGAGTCAGGATATCCTGTAAACGAGGCGCCAGGTCTCACACGCGGTTCCTCCAAACTCGGGAATGAAGTCACGGGGCATCTTGGAGGCAGGGGCAGGGTTATTTTGGGAGGGTAGACAGAGAGAGGGGCACGCCATTTCCTGTGTCCCGGGCCAGGCCTGTTACTCGCTGATTCGGATATCCCTGCGTGTTCGGAGCTGAAGCAAACACCAATCACTGGAGAGGACCAGCTGAGGAATCGCCAGCCGTCCTGCTCATCTGTCCCGTCCACCACACTGCCTGTCCGTCTCTTTTCTATCACTGTCTGTCTGTCTGTATTCCATCACTGTCTGTCAGTCAGTCTGTATTCCATCACTGTCTGTCTGTCTCTAGTCAATCACTGTCTGTCCATCTCTATTCTACCACTGTCTGTCTGTCCATCTCTTTCTATCATTGTCTGTCTGTCTCTATTCAATCACTGTCTGTCTGTCCATCTCTTTCCTTCCATCATTGTTCATCAGTCCACCTCAGTCTCACTGTTGCTGTCTGTCTGTGCATCTGTATCTCTCCATCACTGCCTGCCTCTAATCTAGTCTCTCAGTTTATCTCTCCATCTGGGTCTGCAAGTTTGTCTCTGAGCCGCTGTATCTGTCTCTCTCTCTCTCCTCTCCCTCTCTCCATTAGAGAACCTAGGGAATAATTTTATATTGAAAACCTTTTAAATAAACAAAGTTTGATAGTTTAATTGTTCTTAAATTGTTTGGAAAACCAAAATACCCGCCTCTACAATAAAGAATCCATAAGTTACTTTTAATACCCAGCTCAATTACAAAATAGTAATGTTTTAGGCAGAGTATACACTCTCAGGTATACTTACTAAAAAAAAGGTCACTTAAAAGAAGGGTGTTTTTTTTTCAAGAAACTTTTGGCTGCGCCACCTGACATTTTTTGGCTGGAACTGCAAATACAGTCTAAAACTGTACTAAAACCCTGTAAATGTTGTGCAACCATTAAGACTTGTTTAAACACACTCTTTCAACCTCAAATAAATGTATTCTTTACATTTTTAAAGATTTATTAAAAAAAACATTTAAAAAACATTTTTAAAAGGCTTATTTGTCATTGACCCACATATGAGCACAATGTGCACACAAAAGCACGCGCACACACACACACACACACACAAACACACACACACACACAAAATGAGCCACAGCCTCATAGCCAGTACTTCTGACTTACAGCACAGAGTGTAGTTCTGCAGTGGGAGCCCTGAGGTCCGCAGTGTTTCTCAATGCTGCGCTAATGTGGCAGGCTAATGTTACCGAGAGGAACCTGGCCTGATTCCCTACAGTCTGTGCCCAAGTACACAGTACTTAACCTAAATTACTCCAATGAAATATCCCCCTGAACAGCAGGACTGTCTGTACAAAACTGTCTGGATAGACGAGCAAATCACTTAATTTAATGCAGACAAATTCCAGATTTAGAAACAAGCAGTCTCATCCCTTTTAGGTGCTGTGCTAGCTTTTTCCCGGGGGAGTACGAGTTGAAAAATTCAGACGCACGCCAATGCATCTGAAATAGACATGTTCCGTCACAATATGTTGCAGTCTGCACTTCACAGACATACCAGGGGAAAATTTGTCTAAAATAGAGGCGCCGAACTGTCCTGCCCTTTTTTAACAGATATAAAGCACATTCCTGGGCTTGCGCTTTTGTTTTCCCCGAGCGAAACAACGTCGAAGATTTCAAGTCACGAGGTAAATAGCTTTTTGATAACATCTGCTCCAGAATCTGAACTATGTCACCTTCAGTACGCTTTCAAGTCCGGGGGCTTTCAGAAAATTGACAATTTCAAACGGATTTTCACCGTGTCAACAGCTTCCATCAGCATTCCAGTGGGTCAAATGTAGGTCAAACACAACTATGTCAGTATTGGTTCTCTAAACGCTGCATTTACGAGCTTCGACACAGGACTGTGACAGATAATGGAGGGTGTAAATCGACTACATCTAGGCAGCACGGTTAAGGTTGGAAAAAAGTTTTTAAAAAACAATCCCACGGAAAAAAAAGTTTCCCCAAGCAACGACACAACATTTCAAAATAAAATCACACCAATTAATGTAAATAAACAGGAAAACATCCAAGTCAGAACATCCAAGAACAAATACTTCACCATAGTGATCAAACCTCTAGCAAAATACTCAAAAAAAAAACTCAAACTCCCATAAATCCACATTGTATCTCTGTGCAGGTAACCTTCAGCCATCTTGAGCAGTCCGCAGCAGGGGAATATCATACACACACTGAAGTACACCAGCTGCAGTTCTTAGCTACATCACCACTCAGCACCACCCACCCACAAAGAGCTTATATGACAATCACCATCATCACAGTTATTTAGCCAACCTTTTTCTATCTAAAAGTGACTCACAATTGACTGAACCAAGTATAGGCTTTTTCCTTCTGAAGCAATGTGGGGTTAAGGGTCTCATTCAAGGCCCCAGCAGCTGCAGTGATCATGCTACCGCTGCAATGGGCCACCATTGAGTCTCAGTCAAATGTTGAGTCTCAGTCATTGAGTCTCTGTTAAATGCCGAGTCTCGGTAATTGAGCCTCAGTCAAACGTTGAGTCTCAGTCAGAGACTCAGTCAAACGTCCTAGCCAACAGGCCATCCCAAGAGTAGACAAGAGATTTAATTCAGGGTATGAACTTAACACCTGTTAATAACCAAATGCTGATAATATTCAGGCTGCAGCTGGTAAGATTTTACACTCAAGCAGTCAACAACCAGGTTGCACAGCAACCTATACTGCATAAACTAATGGGTTGACTGAATAGTGGAAAACAGCTGAAAATTTTTGAGAATGCACAAGCCACTCACAAGCCAGTGGAGTAAAGAAATGCTCATTTTGTGGCCTCATTTCGAAGTATTTCCACATTGCTAGAGTCACAGCCACAAATTTAGCCTTGTTAGCCTTGCTCACATCAAGCATCAAAGCACAGTACATGTTGGGCTACATGACTGAAATGCCACAGAGCTGGAAGTAGCAAAAGCAGCCGACAGCCAAACATGAAAAAAAGCCCAACAGAGGTGACATCATCCCTCGATGGCTCAACCCCTCCCACTGCAGAGACGACATCATCGAGACCCACCTGTTCTTGTACTTGAGCGAAAGAGCCTTCCAGTAATCGATTTCCTCGTCTTTCGAGGAGAACTTCGGCATCATCTCTGTGTCCATGGCAAACCAGCCTGATGAAATGAGAGGAAGAAAATTAGCCTGTTGGAAAATTTTAGAACAAGTAATTTTGTTATCACAATGAACATGGTACATGCAAAATCAGACATTTGGGTCATTCCATGTCAAATCACTCAAAAAAAAAAAAAAAAAAAAAAAAAAAAAAAAAAGGGATTCTACACCTCACTTGTATGGATTTTCTTCAAATTTGGTATGCAAGTTGGCTATGGCCCCAAACACCCAAATCTCAAATTTCAACTCAATTGGACCTTCCAGTGCAAAGTTATGGCCTTCGTTTTTTTCGATATTTCGCGAAAAATGGTCTTGGCCGCCAAAATTCAAATGGCCATATCTCCAAAACTACTTGACCGATTTTGACAAGCAAGGTATTGTTGGAAAGGGAATCACAAAAGCATTCCAAATCTTGTGTGATTTTTTGTACATTTTGTGACCTGAATTTCAGCAAGGGTATACCAGATTTAATTGGATATTGCTGAAAAAAAAAAAAAATGTTTCTAAGTTTTCAATATGGTGTAGATACCTCATCAGGGTACAATTTGGTGTTAAAAAATTCAAGGTCACGCCACCCTCAAGGTCAGTTTTGAGGTCAAAATATAGGTCAATAATTCATCACACCCAGAGTAACCAGAATGAGTTTAAAATGGCAGATTTGGAACGCTTGTGTGAGTCCCTTTCTAAGAATACCTTGTTTGTCAAAATCGGTCGAGTAGTTTTGGAGATATGGCCATTTGAATTTTGGCGGCCACGGCCATTTTTCGTGAAATATTGAAAAAAACAAAAGGCCGTAACTTTGTCACTGGAAGGTCCGATTGAACTGAAATTTGAGATTTGGGGGTTTTGGGTCTCGACTAATTCACACACAAATTTTGAGCAAAATTGGAGATGGTGAGGTTTAGCTCACTGGGTGATTTGACATGGAATGACCCATTTATTAGAGTGTCCGTTATGATCATATTACTTCATCTGAAATTAGCTTTTGTCTTTAAATCTTAAATACAAACACGGCAACAATGCCCCTTCTGATTTTACCGATGCTGCAGCGGAATCTTGATCTTGTCGCAATGCGTACCATCACATTTTACTGGCTACAATGCAAGTTATCCAAAGCATTCCTCAGGGCAGTTTGACATGATGTGCACTCATTCTAGGCGTTTGCATCAGCAGCAGACAAAGCAGAACACCTAACTTTGCTAAAAACAGTCATTAAAGGTCCCCTATTATGCCACCAAGTACACAGCTAATTAGCCATTATGGGCCAGTTCAAAATCTCCTCTTTCCTGACATCACAAGGGGGAGAGACCACCCAGAATAATGAAATCTGATTGACTGCTTGGCTGAAGGTGATCAATTCCTCTTGCCTTGGGTTGGTTACTTGCCCATGTGATGTCAAGAGGGGAAAAGATCTTGAAATGGCCTGTAATAACCAATTGGCTGTGCACCTGGTGACATAATAGGGGACCTTTAACACCGTCACAAACACTAAAGGGTTGTGGGCTCATAGTTGTTGGCAGCATCGTGTGACAGAGGAGAGAATAGGACAAGGCCAGCCTGGCTTAGCAGTTAGACTATCAGCAGCCACAAGAACCAGCATCGTAACACAACAACAAGAGCAACTAAAGAAAAAAAACTCTTTGAAAGTCAAGGCACCCTCAGCCCACTTTCTCCACAGCCACAAAGACCGGAGACAGCCTTAATCTCACAGCGAGAACTCATTTAGCCCACATCCTGCCCCAGTCAAAGCAGCCCAGATCACAGAGACGACTCTCCTTAAACCCAGGCTTTTAAATCACCTGATATTTTCAGCGCGTCACGGATCTGCCCTTTCGTTTAACTCAATATGCATTCTCCCTACAAAACGCCCCAGAATCCACACGTCTCTTCAGGGCTGTGCCATCAAGCCCTAATATGAATACGTGCTCGGACACCTGCCAGGCAACGGCAAAGAACTCTAGACAATCCCCCCGCAAGTTGCAAATGTGCTAAAAACTTACATCGATGCATTCCACTCAGAAGACATGTTTCTACATTATTTCCCGGTTGGCACAACACACCTTCAATGGTAGCACCCTGTGTAGACATGTCAAAGGCGTGTTACCGAGCACGTGCCCAGTCCACGTTTCAGATAAACGCTCAAGCGTTTTCTACCCAATGAAAGAAATATTTGAGTATAGGAGCAGGTGCTCCCAGCCCCGTCCCCCTGCAGCACAGAGACTCCAGTTCCTTCGGCCCAAAAAACTGAATTATGTGAAGAGATTTGCATGTGACAGCAAGGACATTCAAATCCAGGCAGGTCTGCGTTTTAGAATCAGGCTAGTTCTTGAATTCGTTCCACTGACAGTTTTCTTTGCAGCAAGCCTGCTACCTCTGCTTCAAATGACTCAGCCCAACATTATACTTCGAACATGAAGAAAGTTGCATATCACCATGCTAGGATACCAAACTTTGCACTATTAAGATACTGCTTCAGTCTGCCATGCGTAAGATAAATATTCAGTTGCACTTTTATTGATTCAAATGAGCCAACTTGATGTTTTTGTGATGGAGTTCCCCTTTAACAGGCGTATTGTGGACCAGGAGGTTACCTGGGGCGGGGTCAGTGTTATCACAGCCAGGTTAAACCCTCCCTGCACTGGGCCATTCTGGTCACTTGCACTGAGAACCAAAATTTATTGGACGGTGACATATTTTTCGTTATTTTGGTTCTGTTAGCCAAGTCAGTCACCATTTCTCGATGCAATTTAACATCCATTTTAAATGCTGAAGAGGAGACTAAAGGAAAAATTCTCTGAAACAAGCAGGAACTGCAGATGGCTGCAGTAAAGCTTCAGCTTAGTATTATGTTTGTGGTTTATTAGATTTGCGGGCTGTTATTACATTTGTGGATGTTACAGAGCATTACCAGAGAAGATACTCGTATCTGGTGTACATCACAGACTTCAAGCAGTCACTGCATGCAAAGGAAGGTCATATTGAGATTAATGATCTCTTCTTCATGGGAATCCACACTGACCTGTGAATCTATCCCTTGGCACCTGTCAAGCGCCTACCGCATCTATAACTGGGCAATACCGAGGTATTGTCAACCAAATGCCCCCTCCGTGACAGACACCAAAAATGATCCACAAATGGAAATGGAGGGAAAAATTTAACTTTTTCCTCCTGAATATAGTAGTGCACCATTAGAACCATAAATTTTAAAAAAAATACTTTTTAATACATCAACAAAATTTTGTAAGGGGGATGGTTTAGTCTCTCGTCACGGAGGGAACATTTTGTTCAAATACCTCGGAATTGCCCAACTGCCTCCAACTGACATCACTTCTAAAATGACATTTGAAGGAGAAACGACGTCCAATTTCACCGATTCCCTCTTCTTTGATTCCCCCAGTCTTCTCTACCTTCTCTTACTCTGTCTAGTCTCCCGGATGGAAAGAGGTATGGCGGTAGGAAGTCTATAATAAATGAGCAATCGACTTCGCAACAACATCGAGGGCATGACAACCAATAGGCAATAGACAGAAATAGACAAGCGATGCGATAGCTGACTGATCAAGTGACTTCTCAGCGCCCCCATAACTGGGCCAACAATGTCACTTTGAGCTCACGCTTGATTGGCTGGTGAGAGATTGTTCTTTGTGCTTGTGGGTCAGGGAGAAAACATTAACCTTCCATAACAGGCCAGCACTCTCAGTCAATGCTTTATGCTCCAGTCCCCCGCCATGAGGACAAACACCGTGAGTGTGTATTAAGGTGATTGACACTCCAGTGACTGTAACACTGCTCATCTCCAGCTTTTGTGATGATTGCAAACCGCAACCACAGAGGTTCCTCCTTCCTCAAAAGAAGAATGAGGCCTGGACAAACTCCGAGGTTCAACATTACAGCTGAACGCAAAATAATCCTCTCTCTTTAAAATGCCTCTTTTTTAACAGTATATTCTAAATGAAAATGTACAAAACAGGGCCATTCGAGACAAATCCTTCCATCATTTCATTTACTTTGTATATTTCAAAATAAAAGACCAAGTGGGCTTATATTGCAAATGGGACAAATTGTGTCATCTCCCCTAATCCAGTCTCATTAAAATGACCCTCTTCTAACCACATATTACAAATAAAAACTGACACTATAAGGGCAACTGTGCACATTAGTTAGGAAAACAAGAATCTTCCTACCATTTCCTCCATTTTGTATTTTCAAAGTAAAAGACCAAGTGGGCTTATATTGTAAATGGACATAATAGGGTCATTTCCCCCAATACTCTCTCATCAAAATACCCCTTTCCTAACCGCATATTACAAATAAAAACTGACACTGTACGGGCAACTGTGCACATTAGTTAGGAAAACAAGAATCTTTCAACAATTTCTTCCATTTTCTATTTTCAAAGTAAAAGATCAAGTGGGCTTATATTGTAAATGGGATAAATTGGGTCATTTCTCCTGATCCTCTCTCATTAAAATAACCCTCTTCTAACCGCATATTACAAATAAAAACTGACATTATAAGGGCAACTGTGCACATTAGTTAGGGAAACAAGAATCTTTCTACCATTTCCTCCATTTTGTATTTTCAAAGTGAAAGACCAAGTGGGCTTATATTGTAAATGGACATAATTGGGCCACTTCTCCAAATCCTCTCTCAATAAACTAGCCCTTTCCTAATAGCATATTACGCTGGATTATGCTCATTTCTGTACACACACTGACTCATACACACTCCTTTGTCATGTTTGAACAAAATATCTCTGAGTGCACTGCTGGTGGTTGATGGTCGCAGGACACTGCAGGCCTTGACTGGGGTTTACAGTGCAAGGGGTGAAAGGGGCGGGGGGGTGGAATCGATATTATTGCCCGTCCGTGCCAGGGGCTCACTATCCGCGAAGCTCGCCTCAGCTCTGAAGTACCAGAGTACTGCAGGGCTGCAGTATGGATTAAACAAGATGAAACATCAAATAAAACAGCACTGACCTCCTCTCTGCCCTCATAAGCCAATAAGGGCCAGAAATTTCCAGAAATTCTCAGCTCTTCAAACCACAAAACCCCAAAACGCAGTAGTCTGCAGGGTCCACAAACTGGCCTGTCATTATCATCAGGGGTTTGATCTACACAAAGGAGAGGTAGAGACGCACTGCACCAGGGCTGCCCAACCCTGTTCTGGGAGATCAACCATCCTGCAGGTTTTCACTCCAATCCAGGCCAAGATCAATTGATTCAACACCCTCAGATCCTACCGGGATTCTAGATGGTAAAATCAGGATTGGCTGATTTGGGTTACAGGATGGTAGATCTACACAATCAGGTTGGACAGCCTTGCGATATGTTATCTCCACTCTTTTCTACACTTGTTTAAGATCCGATCCGAGTGGCCTTGGGCTGAGTTTGCCCAAAGTAGTCCAGCTGGATTCAGTACCAGAAACTGAGGGCGCTTTCACACCAGGATAGTCCGGGGGACTCTGTTCGATTGGGGGGGAATGCAGAAAAATTTCACACCTTCATTTGGTGTGGTTCACTTTCACACTTTTGAAAGCAGACCAAACCGCCGAGACAACGTCATGCAGTTACAGCAGCTGCTCGTTTGGGGCGGTATTGCCTGAAATGAGCACTGACCAGGAAGAAAAAAGGCATGAGGAAGAAGAAAACCCGGCTCATCGATTGGTCAGGACCTCTCTTTGGTTCACTTCCTCTCTTTGGTTCGCTGGATAGTCCGTTTGCATTTCCCACTGTAAACGAATCGCACCAAAGTTCGTTTGAAAGCGTACCGAGACCACCGATTCCTGGTACAATTGCTGCCTTCACACCGAACCGTACCAAAAAGAAAAACGAACTCTGGTGCACTTCAACCGAACTACATGAGGCCGCTGTGAAAGCACCCAGAGTCTTCACAAGCCCTATACTGGCTTGTATAATACTCCCCTGTGCAGTCTGTCACCGACTCACGTGAACCATGACTACACCCACAGCAAAGCCCTATGACCAGCACAAATCAGTGGCACGCTGGTAATTCAAGGCTGCCTCAACCAATTCAGCATTTCCTCGACCCACATTCTCCGTTAATGAGGTCAAACCGAGAGGGCTGACAACACGACACGTGCCAAGAGCACATCTCAGATAAACAAATGAGCCGCTCTGTACTCCAGGGTAGGGAAATGCCCCGTACATCAGCCAGAGACAGGTGACTGAATAACTGAAAGTCTGCCTGACTCTACAGGGAATACAGCTACTGGGGCTTAGCTCTTATCAGTAACTGATAGCCTAGCTTATGGGGATTTAGCCTACTTATTAAAATGTAGACCTGGGTTTGTACAAGTACCGTCTGAAATTATTAGGACGGAGTCAAAAATTTTGCTTTTTGGCTCCCAGGTGACAAGAGCACATTGAATTCTAAAAAACAGGGTATATTAGGTCATATTAGAAATGGCAAAATTATTTTTTTGAGCATTTGCATTACAAGGAGTGAAAAATGGAGAAATTTCAGGAATATGGAGCCTTAATGAAGAAAGACTTATGGACTGGAACCCATGGTTGAATGGAGCTCTGAATTACCTGAGCAACACTAGCAGCAAAATGTCAGGCTCTGACAAACATTGAGCCTCAGCTACAGTAACATGATTGAAAAAGTAATAACGATCATGGGGGGGGTAATCAGACGTAGCCCTCCCTGGGTGGATGTAAACTGGGCGCTGGCGTGATCGGCTCATCCATCACTATAACTCCTCCGTTAGGAAAGGGAGCCCTGGGGAGAGGCCATGAATGCAAAATCCATTCGCGTTAGGGTTTACAAGACAAGGAACACCACAACAGTGTGTGTGGAACATAGATGCTTATCTTAAGCCTGACTTCCACTACTACATACGTGGAAACCCATTCCATAACTCAAGTCTGCACTTTGGGATTTATCTAAGCTCCACGACCCATGAGATATTTATAGATCAAAGGCAATACAAATGTGTACGGATAGCCCGAGGAGCTACTCAGTACGTCAATGCCACAGCTATGCTAAGTGCACACTATACCAATGTTTTTACTCTACGAAATGTCCATCCATATTAAGGTCAATAATCAAGGTATACAGCTATTCATTTTGCAGCTCACATCTGAATTGAGTTGATGACTGCCAATCTTTAACCTTCGACCATTTAGGTTTTGCGAAGCGAAATGCAAGGCTGCACTGAGAGTTTAAATGCATCTCTCAAACTTGATGTCCACTCACTTTACCGTTTACTCCTGAAGTTAGTGATTATACAAAGTTAAGACCGTGAAAAGAAATCTTCTGTGTCAATAAGCAACATGCTAAGGACTCATTTGTGCCAACTAAGGTGTCAGTGAAGATGGTGGAATCAAATCTAGGCAGGAATCCAAGTTTGTCTACACATCAGAAAGAAGACTGTGGCTTCTGAAAGGAAGAACACTGTATAAAAAAATTGGCAAAAAAATTTAAAAGGGAGGACCTTTTCTATAGTTTAGGATTTTTCCGGACGTTTACAGATTAGTAACCTCAGGAATTAACCACAGTGGATTAGCAGGGCTTTCTAGCACGAGTCAGCTGGCTTGGAAAAGCCACTAAAGTGATAGAGTCTATAGCTACAAATTCAACCCAGTGCTCCAACCATGACCCTGCTTACTCTTGTAGAGGATTGGCTGCAGGTGTATGGGGGTGGAGTCCGGTGCTGGTGTCGAGGAGGCAATTTCAACCAAGAATTCACAAAGCATTAGGAGACTGCAGCACTCCTTTAACTCATGTTCCACTACAAAAAACACCCTTTCTTTGAGGGACAGCCTTAGGTTTACACGCACTTCCAGAAAAGCAGGCGTCTGTTGAACAGGGAGCAGAGGATATACAGGTGTAAAGGACAAGTGTTCAAAGATGTGGTACACAGACCTCACACTGAATGAAAGTTTTTGGCTTTTTGTTTCTACCTTATAAACTGTACCTCTTCTCTTCAATGAAAAACAAGCCAATGAGACAGAAATCTGACAGTTTCCAATTTGGAGAAATCTCCAAGATAGCAGACACTGCCATTTCCTCTACATCAATCCTTCACTGTGACAGACACCAAGAGGTTCATGAGCGTTAAACTAAATGACATGCCATCTGCAAACTCCTGGTCCTGAGGGCTAGAGTGTCTGCTAATTTTTCCTCCAAAACATTGACTGCACTACCAGATTTCACCCTTGAAGTTCTTGAACCAATGAGGACAAACTCATTTGTGAAATGTAGTTCTCAAATTTCTCTTGGAAGCTCACCTGCCAGAACCGGTTATTTGTCACGTTCCACCTTAAGCACACCAGCGGGAACTAATCAAGCCCTTTATTATGCTTATTGAATCAGGCATGTTTAAGGTGGAACTCATCAAATATCAGGTTCTGGCAAGTAAGCTCCAAGGAGAGGACAGAACCACTGGTATTGTGCATGGTTGGAGAAAACACCTGCAGACATGGCAGTTAACGCAGATCTACACCCTGCACAGTAAAGATCTCCTTTACAGGGATTTGCCTGCCATTTGCAAACAGGAGAGGCTGCAGAGCAAAGTGTGAGCTGGGCTCCAATAATCCTTTGAAGCAAAGTTTTTTTTCCGCCCTCAAAATTCTTCACCGTTTTAGAGCTGAATCTGTATGAAGGGTAGATTTTTCGGAACATTTTGTCAACATACTCAGAGAATGTTCTAGACAAGCATTTTAATGCTCCATGAAGAATATTCCAGCACATATTGGTGATTTTACCCCTGAAAGGATTAAGTATAACCCGGAGAATGCAAAATCAGAGTAGACCCATGAGGGAGGAGACAGGGTGCACGCCAAAGTACAGAAAATGACTGTATGTTTGGTTCATACAGAGGGAAACCCAACCTTCTTCAGCTTCAGCTTAGTATATTTTTTCACAGAGCTCAGCTAACAAGCCATTTAAGCCAATGCACAGTCTGGAAAATATTACTGCAGGCATCGAGAAAGGCTTTGGGAAGTCGAGGAGACTAGGTGGCAGGAACATCAGTATTCGGACTCCTTTTAGTTTTTTGGGCGAAGGCTTATTGAAAGCCCGCTAAGATCCCGGCAGAGAATGAGAACTGACATGGCAATTCGGTGTTCGGTTACGTTCAGTACTGCGCCCGCAGGCCCTGTTACACAACTACCGACACTAGAAAAAGATTCTGTTACCATGGGTGGAGGCAGGCTTTTGATCATTAAAAGGAAAAGTGAAGAACATACTCCTAGCATTTTTACCACACCCAATACTGCTTGAAACAATGATGATGAAAAGCTGTTGATCACATAAGGCACCACAGTAATGTTGCAGCACAACTTAAACACCGACCACATTTCAAACTCCTTGATATACAGGCAACACTGAGATCAGGTAGGACTTTTCCAGCAGGACACAGGACAAAGGAATGTGCCCTACTGTGTTAAATGCTTATGTCAGCTATAGGTCAGATACTCTATCAAAATGTGGATTGTACAGCAGGGAAAGCCACATCAAATGAAGTCAATATGATCATCCGTCACATAAAATAAATATTATAGCCAGCAACAGAAAGTCAACATCCCCGCTGTTCTCATTAATTCCTATATCGCTACCATTTATATTAAGTCAATATCATCATCACAACTTGCGGGAAAGTCAATATTATTATCATTCCTTGTGGCCATGTCACTCAGAGCACTCCACAGCTGCGACTCAGAGGAGGCTTGGCAGTACGTTAAGCTCAGCGTCGAACCCAAACACAGACAAAAAGTAGCCTTAAAATAGCCTCAAACACGAGATGATAAATGCAGCCCAGCACAATGGCTGCTCTGGGGAACTCCATTAAGAGAAACAGAAAGTGGCTCAGGATCTGTGGAACTCTACAGAAGACTCACCACATCAGGAAGTACCTCCACTCTTCCCCTTAGCTTTGCAGCTTCTGATCCAGGAATTCCCAACCTTATCCAGAGAGGGGTGGCGTGGGTGCATTTTAATTATGCAGTTACACACTTAAGTCTACTAATCGAGGTCTTTAGCTGAGACTGCTGGGGTAATTAGATTCAGGATCGCATTCAATAGGCCAAACGTTTGGTTACGCTACATAACAGACAATTTTGAACGCACTGTCAGCAGAGAACATTAGGAAACTGAAGCCAACATTCTGAGGAGGTAGTGTGCGGCTAACATTCAACATGGTGGCGGGACAAGCAGCTTTTTTAGAGCAGCTTGCGCTAAGGCATTTTCATCGACTTGGGCTTGACTCACCCACCATGCTGTCTGCTAACTGCTGACAAAACATTGGGCCAACTTACTTCTAATGTGAACTGCATGTTCGTTCAAAAGCGCATATTTGGCAAACAATAACATTAGCTACTGTTTGAGTGTTGTTGAAGGCATCCCAGGTGTGAAACTGCTTAGCTGGAATGCAAGTCTGCACCCATGCCAGTCCTTTCTAAATAATGTTGAGAATCCTTGTTCTAATTCATTGAAACTTGATTGCAGTCATACTTTTTTATTATGCTAACTTCTTGTTATCTACACAGATTGTTTTATTGATGCTTTGGTTGTACAGGTTCATCGACAGGGTCAAAGTCCTACCCACGTGCTCACTTTGGGGTCTTAACAGGATACTTCTGTCTCGAGTTTTCAGCACCTTGAAAAAAGCTGACAAACTTATTGCTGTACATATCCTGTTTGAGACGGTCAGCTAAATGCCAATAATGCAACATGTAGAGAGGAACTGACAGTGGCTGATCCTCAGTGGAGCTTTGAAAAGGCCAGTTGAGATAAACAGAGAACACCACACAGCCGAGAAATGCCTTTCGTAGGAGTGTAACAAGCACAGTGTGAGCCTGGAGGAGAGGAGAAGGGAACACCTCGGCCTGTTCGCTCCTGAACTCAAGATGCACCAAATACCTCCAACTGCCTGAACTTGGGCGGGGGCAACCAGACTACACCGCTGTCACCACGACACTTCCTCTGATAAATACCCCTCACTACTCACGGACCCTGGTACATTTCCAAATTAAGCCAGCACGCGAGACCGCGGACGAACACGCTGCAGACTCCAGGAATGATAAATTATTGAAGCGGGAATAGGGACATGCCGCGTGTTTTTTTTATGCTGACAAGGAAAAAAAAACTAATATGCGTGTGGCCTCAAAGTATGATAAACTAATGAAACAACACCTGCTACTATGGTAAAACCTTCGGGAAACCGTAAAAAAAAAAAAAAAAAAAACACATTCAGTTCAGAAGAGTGTGAGTCTCTACCTTCACAATCGTAAAAACGCTCACATGATGCAACTCTTGCTTCACCCGGGAGGAGCCCCAGATGCAGCCCTGAAAGAGGGGCTGAGCTGGGGAGAGGAGCGACCAGTCCCTGGCCCATCTGGATGTCATTAGCAGAAGCAGGGATGGGAAAAAGTTAGCAGGGTTTTTGCATGGCATTTCCTCCCTGAGGTTCCTGTGTGTTATACACAGAGGTGGCAGTGAGTCACTGCGGTGAGGGAGAATGCTTTTGGGATGAGACGCTCCCTGTGCGTTTCCCTAACTCACGTGGGCCGCCGTGTGCCTTGGGTTTCCCCTCAGTGGGGTCAAAAGCCCAAAGGTCAAAGCTCTGGGGCCATGTTTAAGGCCAGCTAGCTGTACTGCGCACGCCGCTTTGCACATAAACAAGACAGCCTGGACGACTGCCCTGAGAAAAAGCCACAAAAGCACTAACAAAACTACCGCACTTCACACCAAGTTTGAAGCAGGAGAAGTCATCGTCAGGATAGAGTCCCTTTGTTTTTTTGCGACATTAAGGCCCCAGAAAAATCTGGTCACATAACATACAGAGCCATGTTGTTTCCAGCGCATTATTGGGCGCATTTGTTTCAATGCAAGTACGTTCATATCCAATGTATTGTCTCCGTGATACATCCTCAAAATTCATCAATATGATGGGTTGCTACATCTATGGATACAGCAATAAGTCAGACAAAGGATACAAAGTGTACAAGTTCCCTGTTGATCTGGGCTGAAGAAAAATGCAAGCGACAACAAAAGTCCATCAGCAAGGACTGAAAACGACCTTTCACCGTCATCATTAGTTTTGGTAATCATTGAAAACACCAACTTCAATACACCAAAGAAAAATCAAACGGATGGTAGGACGACATCGAAATTAAGTAACATTTGTTTATCACATGACTATGTAATAGTCAAAAAATGGCATTAAACAAACTAAATAATGGTGAACAAAGGCAGAGGAGACCACAAATAACGAGATCCTATTTTCACACAGAGAGAAACTGCCTAAAATACAACAGAATACCAATAAAGTAGAGAGTGCAAGGCATTACACCACTCCTCCTCATCGATCAGTTTTTCTTCATTTTCTCTGGTCTGAAGTCTAAACATTTTCCATCCTTTGGCTTATTGGTTCCATCACCAGCTGGATTTGTTTTTTTCCCCTCAAAATTAATACATTTCCCTTCCAGAAAAGAGGAAAATAAAAACAATTCACATTGGGCAAAACCGCTCGGTTTTGCATGATGGTAACAAAATGACATCAAACCTTGAGTTGTAGCAACTCCCTCAATTAAGGCATTCCAATTCACGGTGATTTATTAAGTGCAATCGTGCCTGAATTGACCACACTATGTTTGGGACAGTGGATGGTTCTCAGGTATACCTAGACATATACTTCATCAGGGATCCTCAAATCATCGTCCTTTAGGTCCAAGAACTGCTGATTTTCCACTCTCTCTTCACTTAGAAGTAAGGTGTAAAGGCAGTCAGACCATAAAAAAGCTCTTAATTGTTCAGTTAATTTGTAAATTATTTGGCAGAACATAAAAACCAGGGTTATATTTAAACTTGTGGTCCAGATTTGGAGATCCCTGTATTACACCCCGCGTCCAGAAACTGCGCACCACATCTAGAACCAAATAGCACAATATTGTGCCAGTCAACAGAATGTAACCAATGAAAATGTTAACCACATGACAGGCTCTGAAAACTTGACAACGCTGTCAAATTGCAAATGACGCTACAGGGTTTGTATTGGACTTGGCACCCAAACTCAAAGCTAAAACGGGAATTCTTACTTAACTCGACCAAGAAAAGCCCCCAACTCTCCGGTCCCAGGGTGGTGCTTATCAATCACCAATCAGGGGTGTCCAATCTTATCCAGAAAGGGCCGGTGTGGGTGCTGGTTTTTGTGAGAGCCCAACACTAACACACCTGATTCTGCCCACCAAGGTGCTGATTGAAACCCCTGATTAGTTCATTAGTGGAATCAGGTGCAGTAGCACTGTTGGCTAGGACAAAAACCTGCACCCACACCGGCCCTTCACGGATAAGATTGGACACCCCTGGATGAATTCAAATGCTGAGAAATTAAACGCACGGTACGACAACCCATACCTGATTTAGATCACCGTTATCGCCGAACGGTCTTGCTGATGTCCAAATCACAACGCAACGGCAAAACTTTTTTTCGTTTATCTCTTCATGTCGGCAAACCAGATAATGCGATATACAAACTTATTCCAATGAAGCCAAATTAATCTAGTGCCGAGGAGGGCGATTCCGCTCCTGGAGGGCCGGTGCGTATGCAGGTTTTTATTTCTATCAATTACCCTGACTAATTGAGTTAATTGGTTGCATACACAAATAGATATGTGCAAAGATTAGATCAAAGAAAAAAATTTATGTGGGGAGATGAGAGCAGTCTTTGTTGGCCATTCATGATAATTTAAAGAAATGGGCCAGAAATGTCAGATTTCAGAAATAGTCTGGCTAATTTAGATAATCAACTAAATAAAGGCCAGAAGTTGGTGTGAAAACCAGGGACAGCTACGGCCCTCGTTGCCCAACTCTGGTATAATAGCTCAAACCCCGATCCTAAAGCTGCTTTCACACCGGACGCGAAACGAATGTTTCGCACGACAGATTACACTCGTAGTGTATTCGCGTGTTTGCATTGACTTTGAATGTAATCTGTCGTGCGAAAAATTCGTTTCGCGTCCAGTGTGAAAGCGGCTTAAGTCTTAAATTGGCAGAGACCGCAGTGGCAAACAGAGGCACGCAGACAGACAATCAACAGCCCAGCATCTGATTTTCTCACATTTACTCAGCGCTACTAAGGGACACAACGAGCTGTTGCTGGCTGAAAAAACACGCCATTTTTATCTTTACACCAAATGCAATTAACTGCACAGTAGCCACCTTCATTAGGATGTTGGTTGACAGCTTCATCAGCCGCAGTTAAACATAGATTGCAACTAAGTGAGCAACATGCCGATGTCACATATGAATTCAACTAACTACCGTTGATGTCTCGGCTGAGAAAACATTAGTGCTCTTCACGCAAATAACTACACTAATGGCAACATCTATCCAATGTCAGAACAGCAATCAAATAGGTAACAGTTAGCCAACCAGGAATACGGTCACTTCTCTCAGCAGATAGCTGGATAACTGCACACCACCTCAAATTTATAATGTAAGGTCAACCTCCAAGATATGTTCATTTAACTAACGTCAATTAGCTAGCCAACTGACTAGCAACAGTGAAACTAGCCAGCCAATTTAGCCTGCTTGGCTATGTTGGGCTAACGCCAGACCCGTTTTAGGCGTGAACAGCGCTAGCTACAATGCTAGCATCATTTCACGATGGCTAATCCCACAAGCAGACGAAGTGAGGACGGTTTGCGAGCTCATGTTAGCTATTACCCTTGTGCCCAATAACATAACGTGAGGGTAGCGGATTCATAGCTAGCTAACCAGCGGAATTTTGTCAAATCGGTTAATATTTGCTCCATTAGCGGAGCAATTCCTAAAGTAAAATCCGAGCGATCTGTTACATTTGTGACACGTTTAATATTTGCTCCATTAGCGGAGCGATTCCTAAAATAAAGCAATCGCAGTGTTCAGTTACATTTGTGACACGTTAAATAGTTAGAAAACGCATTATTGCTGGCTATACAACCACCCTCCCGACAGGCGGATTTAGTACTGAGGTGCATGACACGTCAAACTGAATCTAACCCAGCTGTCAAGAGAAGAGGCAACGGCGGTGCCCGATCGCCTTTATAGACAGACGGAAAACAAATACAACTAACATTTAACAACATAATATGTTTCTTCTATTTTTTTTTTATAATTACAAACACAAATCATAGTTATAATATGTTTCTTCTATTTTTTATAATTACAAACACAAACCATAATCAAGCGCAATGATATATTTCAGTACAACCTGGTCATTTCCAGCCAATGTATCGGCGAATCCCGGTGTTAACACATTCCCGTCGTCTCTCAGCGTTCACTGGAAATGAAACGGTAGCCTGTGGCTCCGGGGAGTTCCGAGCCCATTTTCCGGCTGACGAGCTCATACAATGACATCATTCATGTCGTCATCGCGACGCTAATCATGACGCAATCACGTGATGTTTATACAAATCATTCAGTTCCAAATACCTGTTGTAAGCGCCCTGGATCTTGCATTGAATGCGCAAATGCCTGTGATAATAAAATTTGCCCCACTGCGCAGGTCGAGTTTCTTGCGGTCTATTTTTCCAATCAAATTATGTGCATATTAATTTATAATTTTAAGGTAATTGAATGGATTTTATTGGAAGAAGACTGGTTTCTGTATTTACACACTATAAATCAACAAACAATTCTAACTAGAACACACCAGAAAAAAGAAATCCAGGACGAGTCAGGGCAAATGTTGACTGATTCACTTTTCCATAAAATTATGCAAGAGCGCAGCTATTTAGACAGACCTTTGGAAACATAAACAACACGTGCCTTGTCCACCCACCTAACAGACTCAAAATAGCATATCTGGGATTTACTTGCGTACTGGCACTCGTGCTGTCATCACCACAGCTGAGTTGGCTATATTCGCGAAGCTGTGTGTTGAAAAGCTCCAATCACAATGATTGCAATCATAATATCATTAAGAGGACAGACATACTTTATGCTAAAACGGCATTGTCACAAAAAGAGCAGCTTTACAAATATCTGGGCCCGACCCCACCCAAGTGAAAACCCACGGGAGACGGTGCCAAAGAAAAGGCGGATGACAGGAGGAAACCACGTACTGAGGCTTATTGACTTTGTAATGGTAGGGTATGACGGCTCCTTAGGGACAAATGACAGGTATTTTTCTACGTTATTCGAAAAAATATCAAAGCACATTTCGTTGAATATTATTACCCTTTTAAGCTACAATTCTTCCAGTATCCGCCAGGGTTCAGCATCAGTACATGGTATAGAAAAACACATTCTAAAAAAATCGAGAGGTGCTTAACCCTTGTGTTAGGTTCCCTTTTACGAACCTTATGTACTGTTCGGGTCAATCTGACCCGGGAAATTTTTTGGGATTTTTAAAGCAATACAGAAATAAAAAATTTTATAAAAATACTGAACATGTTTGTTTTTATCTCAATTCCAAAAAATATAGATAACATATATAACGAATATATGCTATTAATCTCTGATTTATCACATTTAACAATGGATGTATCAAGCGTTTTTGTGATAGTGAATTTATTATTTATCAAAAAAAAAAATCCACTACAATAAAGACTGGCATAATTGAAGGTGCCATAAATAATGCTTATCTATGAAAAAAAAATGAAATGAAACATCGTTTTATTTATTTATTTATTTATTTATTTTTTTTTTTTTTTTTTTGAACTGATATTGTCTCCTCTGTATGTGTGGTGTCACCAGTGCCTTGCCTAGCGCCTCTAGAAAAAGCCGTCTTCCTTGGAGCTTCCTTTGGTTCCAGTCTGGGTTGATTGCCATCCAGATTACAAAAGCATTATTGGCTGACACATTCAGAATATTGTAAAAGATCTCGAGTGGCCATCGTAAAGTTCTTCTTTGACAGCTGTAACAGGCCAACAGTTGTCTACTCCTCCTTTTGTGGCGTTATAATCAAGTATGACCTCTGGCTTACAGTCCTCCTGGTCACTGATCCTTCCAGCCCTATGTAGAGTGCTCATGAGCACCACATTTTTGCCCTTTTTGGGTATGTAGGATACCAGGACAGTGTTGGCCATAAACAGAAAGTTGGAGGAATGGACTGGCCTGTTCTTTACTGTTAGAAGCTGAGGTGGGAGCTCTGTCTTGTTTTTTTTCTAATTGTTCCAATCATTGTCAGCATTCTTTTGAGAAGTTCCTGTCCCAGGTTGTAGGAGGTAACAAAATTATCAAAGGTGATGTTGTGGCCACTGAGGCCCTGCATCATATCCAGCACCACCCATGTCCCCTGGTTTTTTCCAGGGGCTCCTCCCTCTGGCTTTCCTATATAAATTTTTATGCATTATTTATCTGTTTTGCCCCTCCCCCAATGTGCAGGCATGAGGGTACAGTGTGAGAAAATTTTAAATGTTGTAACATAGTGTAGGTTCCCTCACTACAGAAGGTAAAGAATGTGGGAAAATAGATGCAGACGGCCTCACGGTGTTGGGATTGTCACAGTTTGCAGGTGTGTGAGTGTGTACGTCTCTCTCTCTACCTATATCTACAAAGGGATGGAAGGATCAGTGGCTGGGATGAGTGTAAGCCAGAGGTCATACTTGACTATCTCTCATCCCCAATGAGAGAGCATCCCCGATCAGCTGCTGACAAAATAAGAAGCTTTCACATATTGTCGATGGTCATCAGGTTTGATGACCGGGCATCGAGACCTGCTAGATTTTTGGAGCCCCTGTATGTATGTGTGTGTGTGTGTGTGAGAGAGTATGTGTGTGTGTGTTTGTGTGTGTGAGAGAGAGAGAGAGAGAGAGAGAGAGAGAGAGAGAGAGAAGGAGTGTGTGTGTGTGTGTGTGTGTGTGTGTCTCTCTCTGTGTCTGTGTCTCTGTGTGTATCTGGGTCAATCTGACCCGAACATTGTATGAAGGATATAAATGTATGGGGGCATTGTAGCATATACACTCAATGAATTTTTTTTTCTTTTATATGTTCTTCAAAGAAAATGAGCCAAAGACAAACAATTTCAGGTTAAAAAAAATGTATCCATGTATCATTTTTCTTTTAATAAAAACTTGAAACGGGTCTTCTTCTTCTTCATCTGAGATTCCGCAGGCTGTACATTGTACGGCAAAATGCTGCCCTCCACAGTTCATTACAAGACACTATTCAAATCCTCTCACCCTCATACCTGTGGGCAGTTTGGAGTCTCCAAATAACCGAACATACATGTTTTTGGACTGTGGGAGGAAACTGGAGTACCCAGAGAAAACCCACATGAACACGGGGAGAACTTGCAAACTCCACATAGAAAGGCCCAAAGCCAGAACGAACCCATGACCTTTATGCTGTGAGGCAACAGTGCTAACCACTATGCCACTGTGCCACCTCATGTTTTCAAAACTTTCTGTTCATGGTGTAGAAACTCGGAGGAATATGGACAACCCAGTGGCAGATCAGGGCTCACCTGCCAATGTAGACAAAAAGCTATTAAATATGAAAGAAAAGCAGAGACCTGGCTTCCGTGCATTGGTGGTGCTTGTTCTTGCAAGTTTCTTGGCCAAATTAACGAATTAAAAATAATTTATTTATAAAAGATACTGAATCAAATGCAACACACTTGGCATGGAAGAATTATGAAGAGTGAATCAAGCGCAATTTTCAATGTCACTGTCGTAAAGGAGAAAATAAGGAAACAGCCAGTTTGTGACATTGTGGGAGATGAACAAGTCTGCCAAATGTGTTGAGTTTTGCTGGGACTTTTCTCAAATCAACTTACCCGCTAAATTCAGCAGTGGATTCTGCAACATCAATGTGATGTATTGAGTAAACAGAAGGAAAGTTAGGCTTTTCAGAGGGCTCATTGTGGTACTGTTGACCCGATTGTAGCTCCATTTTAAAATAAAATTCCAACCCTAACACGACCACGGACGCAAGATCAGCACATGATTCAGGGGTTTTCCATAAAACGATAACGGAATCAGTTTGCGGTGGGGTTGATCCAACATCACATTGAATTTAGCAGATAACAAGAGTGTCTTATACAGAGACAATTTCTATTCAACATCCAATACAATTATATTACATGCTGTTTACTACAGAAATTTAGTTTAACTGGCTCGCTCAAGGGTACAACAGAATGGCCCTCTATAGGAATAGGGCTCTCAGCCTTTGCTTTTTTATGCTGTTTGTAAAAAAGCAGCTGGTACTGTAGTGGACACTTCAGTTTACTGGAGAAATGTGAGAGGCTCCCATAAAAATCCCTCCAGTCAAGGGGAAATTCTACATCGTTTCTGTCAACTGAGCTCACAGTTGATAAAAACATCACAGAAAATTCAAGCAAATTGAATACTGATGCTTGACACGTCAATTAAACATAGTCTCTAGAGCAGTAATATGTAAGCATTCAGTAAAAAAAAAATTCAGTTTTTCAGTTTGTTTTTCAGCAGAAAATGTGATGCAATGAAATGGTAAAGTAAGGTTACAAGTGAACACCATGTGAGTTTTGGGGTTTCGTCTTACAGGAAGGAACTTAATCTCAATTCTTGACACACTGTTGCTTTGCTGGTTGCCATGTGGAAAAGTGTAAACACCTACCATGTGTGCTGTTATTTAATGGCTCAACAGTATGAAGTAACTGAAGATAGTTGCATACTCAAGTATAACTGCAAACAATAGGACAATGTGTGACAGATGCCGATAACTGACATGCTGCATTGACCAGCCCATAAAACTGGCCAGCAGGCCACTCCCCTCTCCTGCTGTTGCTAAGATACAAATCCAAACAAGCATGCCGATCATGGCGTCCAGATCAAAGAAGCCTGAAGCAACTCCCTTTTACATGGAGGACCCTGCCTTTGGGGAGAGAGACTCGCTCTACAGGAAGCTGAAAGACTCGCGCAGAGCCATTAGAAAGGTTTGTTGTTTCTAAGATGCATGACGGCTTTGAAAACACGGACGTGCACCTAGGGATACATGTGCGAACACAAACACACACACGTACTTACATGCACACTCTCTCTCGCTCTCTCTTCTCTCTCACAAACACACATACACTCTCTCTCTCATGAATGCACACACATATTCACACTCTCTAACTCAAACATGCACAAACACACTCGATTTTACACACAAATACAGTCTCTTTCGTATGCAGACATATTCGTACGCATATACAGTTTCAGGTGTACTAATCTCTATTTCACTCACATTCACACACAGGCAAGCACACATGAATGCAAACACATGCTCAGACACAGGCACACGCAAAGAACTGTAGCCACTGGTTTTTGCCCCTGCCACTACAGAGGGTTTGTGAGACCCTGAGGTAGGGGGAGCAGTAAAGCATTATGGGTCCAACTGGAGCAAGGAGCTTTGTATTAGAGAGAGAGATCACAAACACCATGTTTAATGCCTCATGGACCTGTGCTTCTTTATCAGGAGTTATTCAAATATTTATTTTCACTCTCACTTCAACCAACTGCTTTGCACCGCGTAGGTATGGAAAAATAAAGAGGTTTAGCTGAGATCAGCTCAATGGCTGAACCCCATAAAACTTATGGACCCATATAGGGATTCCTCAAATGCAGCTACTGTATTCAAGCCCGTGGAACTTGAGGTCTATTTTAAATTCAATTGGAGATCCCTTGTTTTTGAAGGATCCCAAATATGTCCTGTTGAATTGCAATGAAATCCACATAAAATGATGTACAAGATGTAGATATTTTCTGTCTAATGTAATACTGTGGCCATAAAAACATAGCAATGTGGGTTTGAATATTTCTTTCAATGTAAGCAAATGTAGCTTCAGTTATGCATTACAACAAGCAGATACAGAATATGTATGTGACAGTGTCCTTCAACATGAAAAAATGCTTTCTCTGACTTTGAACCAACTTACGGCACAAGTTAAATGTAAAGTCAGTGTTTAAGGGGTTAAGAATGTATCCAAGAGCGTTGAGTTGCTGTGGATACATGTAGAAGAATGGACTAATCTTAAAGCCGTTTGTCTAGTCAGGCAGACTGTACTGGCTCCAGCTCTGCACTGTGGTCAGAACCAACCCCAGGACTGACTGCTTTCACATTCAAATGAGACACTCAAGCCAAGAAGGAAAGGGAATTTGATCTCTGTTGTCATAGCGACTCAGCCTCCCCGATTGGCAATCTACAGGACAAACAAGGTGCCAGTGGAGAGAAGTGGGTGGAAATGGGTTGAGGGTGAGTTGGCACTGAGGGTTGTGCATAAACTCTCTGGAGCCATCCTCAATTTCTCCCTCCCCAAACACTCCATTCAATCTCATATCCTGGCCACTAGGGGGACCTACAGTCCCAGGATCCCCAGGGTGAATGGGGGGGGTTCTGCCTAGCTGTGGGTGTGTATGAGCCATAACAAAGCTGCTGAATAGGGGGAACTTTACAGCATCAGGGGAATTAACGGGTCTCTAGGATATGAGCGAGTTACGACTGAGGTAAACAAGCCAGGAAAAGAGCTGGACTCAGCCTCAACCCCAAACCAAGAGGGAATCTTCATCGCCCTGATCACTGCAGGCAGAATGACAGGCATGGAGCTCACTGACAGGAGCAAAAAGCAGAAGACAGCGGAGGAGGAAAAGGAGGAGATGAGTTTATATCATCGTCGTTTGGCATTCAGAATGATCCTGAGAACAGGGGAAGACATGGTCAGTAGACGCCTCCTGCTTGAGCCATAGAAACTGATATGGACTTCTGTCCTCTCTTAAAGTCGTGCAAACTGTCCCAAGAAGACGATAGCCCACTCCTACCTGAGCAAAGGCAACTCGCATTTGTACAACATGAAAGGAGGTTAACTTATCAACAGGCTTGTTCTGTTAGATTTAAATATTTATAACACTGACAGGTGGGTAAAAATTAGGTTTAATATCCTGCTGAATTACATCGCTGATAATCTTCAAAGGAGGATTATGTTGCAAGAGATTCTCTTAAGGGCAAAATGTATTTTTCATGTAAGCTTGTTTAATCATGTTTCCAAGGTTGTTTTTCAAGGTAAGTAATTGGTTTATTGAATTTATTCTGCTTACAATATTGCAGGGAGACTGGTGGTACATTTGGATATGTTTATGGGAGTGAGTTTGAAGCGTTGTTTAGAACTAGTTCACTTAGATTTTGGTCTTATGCTATCAAATTATTTCTAGATCCAATTGAAAATGTACATCCTGATTGTGTGAATATGGGAATTGTGTGAGTGTTTCTTTAAGAATGGGGATATATTGTAGATGTCCATAAATCAAATTGATGGGGGAAATGAATCTGTGTGAGCGTGCACACTTGCTTGCCAATGTGGAAGTGTGCAGTAACATTGTTTGTACCTGGTAGCATATTCATTTGTGTATTACTGCAGTACACTGGTGGTGAACTCATCAGTAACACCATAACTACAAGGTTTGTGAAGCTCACAACGTGCTGTTTCAGTTGAGAATGCAATGTGCTGCTGGTTAGATTTCTTTAGAAGCAGACACATGCTTATACGTAGTATTTAATTTCAAAGGAATCGCCAGCATAGAGTTTTTGTAATCGTGGTTCAGAGACTTCAAAGTTATAGCCGTCTTTTCAGGGGTGAATCTTGCATTTTGTCCACTTCCTGCATGTCAATGTGCCTTTGTATTTTTGTACATTTACAATATATGTGTATGCATGTGTGTGTGTAAATGCATCTATGACCGAGGGCTTTGTTTTAGTACTATAGTCTAGTCAACAGTACCTAAGAGCTCACACTCTCATTCCATGTTCAGAATTGTATACTTGTTTACTACAAATTGTGTACTGCACAAGTATGTGCTGGAAACTACACACTACTCTCCATATCGGCATAAAGTGAGGTAGCCAGTATGCGACAACACTGTCCTACACAATGAAATGACCACCCCCAGACCATTAAGATTGTCTGGGTCTCTGTGAGACAAAACCATTACTCGTACTGCATTGTGGAATATAATGCACCATAAAGGCTGTCCTGCCAGCCTTTATGGTGTAATGTGAAATATAGTTTGTCATCTGGATACCTAAGACAGACTTGTTGAGTTTCATCTTGGTCACATACTGTATGCTACTTGCAGAAGTTCCTGCTTCACCGGCTGATCGTGGTTGGCAAAATTTCCCCACAGCTCGCCGACAAGAGAGACCTGGGAGGTAATGCCTGCTGTCACTCACTGCAATCAGGACCAATCAGATAAGAGGGAACTCAGGGGTCAGCATTTCAGTGTAGATGACAAGACCTCCATGCTGAGAAAAAAAACACGGAACTCAAAAGTACACTGAACAAAAATATAAACGCACAAACCAAAAATGCCGAGTTAAATTGACCTATAATGAAATATGCCCACAAATAGTGTTTATTGGTGTACTGAATAATTTGTTTTGGTCAATTCTGGTGACCCACTTCTCATTGACCACTCCCTGTGAGATTACTCAATCTGAGTTATTCCGCCCCTGAGCTGCATAGAGCATAACACTGAGTTGGTCAGTCAGCGTGACCAATACACAGGCACTCCTTGCACCAGGGTCAATAAAAGGCCACTGCAAAATGTGCACTTTTGTCACAAGTCACAATGCCATAGATGTCACAAGTCATGAGGGAGCGTGCCATTGGCATGCTGAATGCTGGGATATCTGTGACAGCGGTGTCAACACACTTGAATGTGCGTCATTCCACCATCAGCCGGTTGAGAAGTCGATTCAGAGAGACTGGCAGCACTTTGAATCGTCCACATGCCCCACGACCACGTGTGACCACGCCCATACAGGATCGGCACATGCGGCTCTAGCACCTCCGTGATCGGCTTCGACCAGCCACCAGGACAGCTGACGAGACTGTCGGACTGCACAACAGGCAGATATCAGCTCAGACTGTCCGAAACCGCCTGAGGGAGGCAGACCTCCGAGCACGCCGATCGCACCGAGGTCTCGACCTGACCGCCGTCCGTCATCGGTACAGACTCGACTGGGCCAACCATAACCTTCGTTGGATGCTTGCACGGTGGAGGACAGTGTTATTCAGCGATGAATCGCGATTCCAACTGTACCGCGCTGATGGCAGACAATGCGTATGGCGACGTGTGGGCGAGCGTTACGCTGATGCCAGCTTCGAGTTGCACTGCAGGAGGAATGGGACAACATTCCACAGGCCACAATTGACAACCTCGTGAACTCCATGTGCCGGAGGTGTACCGCTTTACGTGATGCCGATGGTGGACACACTCATTACTGAGTGCTGTGAACTCTGCCCGCTGGGTTCAGGCTGTGACAACTCATGAATAGTGTACAGTAAATTGTTAGTCATGTTTCTGTTGCTTGAATATTAAGGCAAGAACAAAATAATAATTGTTTTGTTGAAATGTTTCCCGATTGATAAAAAAAAATTCGAAAAAAATCACTTTGTGCGTTTATATTTTTGTTCAGTGTATTTCATAAAGCAAGATTAGTAAACGAGCTACATAACTACCCAGAGCAGCTTTTATTGTTTCACTCCGCGCTCTAGATTGCGTCATTTCCTGGGTCCTTTAACTGCAACCACGCATTGTAAACAAGGCCTCTGTTTAATATGTATCTCAAAATAATAATAAGAAAAAATCTAAAACCACTATTTGCTCAAATTGAAGAATTGTTCAAAGATTTGAGTAAAGTTGTGCACTGGTCTCATAATCAATTTTGGGGCAATAGATACTCTTACCTTGACCCAATAAGCCACTATAATGCAATTTTTAGGTAATTCCTCTGAAAATTGATGCTTGCTGAATATGCGGCTCAATACACCCATACATCCCCTACTCCCCCAGATAAGTCTTTTTGCCGACTGCCCAAGTGTCTAAGCGAAATACAGCAGGACTCCCCCCCACCCATAAACTACTTGGGGGCGAGGCTGAATCCACTATATTATAGAATAAGCCAGCCAAAAGTAGGAGGTTTCCAGGAATGTTAAAATACAAATGATATTGTGGGGTTTGTTGTGCTCAAGCAGGTAGTGAGGAAGCTGTAACAGGAAGTCAAAAGGCAATCTGCCATTTTGTCATATTCACTACAGGGAAATGAAGAATGGAATGTGGAAATAGGCACATAGGTATGCATTTGGAATTTACCCATTCAATTTGAATGTACTGTAATGTGACAATAAATCCAGAAAAGCTGAAACACAGTAATCAACTGACCTAAGAAACCCAGCTCTGTCCATTGATTAACTGACCATCTTAAGATTTGCAGCATATGTCTGCACATTGAGGTGAAAAGTATGAAAAGCACTGTATAAATACTGCTATCATCACAACCTGTCAACCTGTATTATCATATTATCTTTGATTTTACAGATTCCCAAATATTAATTAAGGTGCTTGTATTGTACAATTAGTATCGTTTAACTATCAGCAACATCCACACAATGTAGTGAGTTTTTTTTTAGTGGGGCTGGTGTGTTCAAAAACGTTTCAGTTATGTCTGAACTCTATTCTTAGCTGTGGGTTCATGCTGGGGTCGTAAACTGCCATTTCTTTAACTGAGCCTGAAATTACAGCCTTGGTTTTGTTTGCTCTCCCTGCTGTAATTGCAGCCCATTATGAGAAACTATCCCAGCACCTGCAACTCTGTTACCAGGCAGACTCCTTTACTGGTCTTCTTCTTCTGTACCCCTCTCACGTGGTGCACATTGTGGAGGTAAGTATATGGTGATGAAATAGGGGGACGGGAGAGCTACCATATTTGATTCCCATTACTCAGAAAATTTCCTCAGGATAAAACTGACTTCTAAATGTAGGAAATATATCATACCCACCCCTCCATTTTGACTCTTTTGCAATACCACCTGCTGGGCCCTGTGAATGCAATCAGCACAGTGAAGCAGGTAGCTTACAGGATTAATTACTCAGCCACGCGGAGCCCAATCTCATTCACTGTAATTAAGGTATTAATCATGCAGTGAGTGGTTCTCACCTCTTTCTGCCCTGCAAAAAAATGTTCTATAGGACTTCTATGGAATTCTATAGAACTCTATGGAACAACAATGGAACTCTATAGAACATTTTAGTAGAACAGCATGTTCTATAGGATTTTCCATGTGTTCTATAGGAATTTGCCAGAAACCTATAGAGCACCTCTATGGAAAAGAAAGTCCTATAAGATTATTGCTGTTCTAGAAGACCTTCCTATAGAACACCCTAGATGAAAAACCTGTTCTATAGGACTTTGATGGACTTTAGGACCTTCTAATAGAACAAAAGCTTAATGGGAAAGACATCTTAAATAAGGGTTAAATAAAAATAAAAATAAATCTTATGAATCCTTTCAATGCTCTGTCGAAGGGTCAATTTACCTTATGTGTACCTGGGTTCTAGAAGTGAGAAACCGGACTAATGGTATGAAAATGTGTAATATGCAGTGATATCCACTATACTGAAGTAGCAAGGAAATCTTGTCCCTTTTAACTTTAAAGTGTGCTTAAGCACATGGGGTACCAGGCACATACCAACTCATTGATTCTCTGATCAGATGATTGATTGACTAACTGACTGACTGACCGCACAACCTAGCAGTATTTCAGTTACGGTATATGAAGACCTCTTTCCATTTCCTCGGCAGCAATTCAAAAATGCAAGGCATTACAACTTTATTATGCTATAATGGAAAACTCGTGTTCCTCTTTTGCTTACGGAGACAGAATTATGTTGAAAGTTTGACCCTTTGAACTTTTCCCTTAATTTTAAAAATTCAATCAAATTATTCCTTTCCATTCACATGCATGTGATTGCAGATTATATACAGATTTAGAATTAATTTGAATACAGTTTGAGGTCTGCTGAGACTTATTCCCACCATCTTTATACGTCTAAAGGTTATTTCTAACCACGAATGTACAAGCTGCCAAATGGCTCACATGGTTAAAGCACCACATTGCAGAGCAGAAGTGTCTGGGTTTGAGCCCCGGTCAGAGTAGTACACGAGTGGTCATTGTGCTACAGGGATGCAAGTTGGGAGAGGATTGCTGGGAAATGTACATAAAATGGTTGCCTTCCAAATTCAGGTGGGATTGAAGATGCCAGACTGAAGGAAAAAAAAAAAAGTTCAGAGATTTTTCTATGGAACTGCTTCCTATAGAACTTTTTTCCTATGGGACTTGAGGTACTAAAGTTCTATAGAATTCTATTGAACTGTCCTACAGGATTCCTATAGCACATTTTTTGCAGGGTGTCACTACGCAAAATATCAAATTGAGATGAGTGCATGGTATGTTGATTATTCAAACCCTTCAACTCATACATGTGACTGGAATGTTCTTTTCAGAACATTGTGACAGTGGAATCTTCTTCTGTGAACATTCTAATGGTGATGCAACAATCAGTCCCAGTGAGTAATGAAACTGAATGTTCTGGAACACTTGAGACTTAGAATTTTGACTAAGAAAACACTTCAAAAAAAGTTACTCAGCATGTCTGAATACACTGGACAACCTCAGGCTATATTCTTGAAAGAATTAAAGCATTGCTGCATGTTACTCATTAAAATCCTGAACATAATTTACAAATGCTACTTCAAAGGATAAGATATTGAACTTGCACATTCAATAAAGCAGCTTTTGAAACAAAAAGCTGCATACCTCACACAGTCTAAACATTTTGACTGATTGACTCTACAGCCCCCCACTGGCACTTTGTCAGTGAGCTGAGCACTGGCCCATGGCAAAGACCAACGTATTTAACCCAGGACCATATCACATTCCCCCACACGGCAAAAAGAGTCTGTCTTAAGAAGTCTTTTAATATTCGTATGAAACTGAAAAGTCTATTTTTTTTCTCTCACAAGTTGAATATACACTACCGCTCAAAGGTTTGGAAAACAAAGAAATTTGCAAGTGATCCCAAAGAAAAATACATTTTCATGCATTTCACAAACATTTTTATCCATTTCACAAACGATTAAAATTAATCAGATGATTTTCAAAGAATGATCTACATTTTTGCATAGAGGCCTATTATCAGCAACTGTCAGTCCTCTGCATCAATCTCCTGGTATGACTGCTAATCTAAGTTAAGCATTTTATAAGGCTAATTGATTATTAGAAAACCCTTCTGCAAATGTGTTGCACAGCTGAAAACCGTTGAACTAATAAGGGAGCGCAAAAGGGAGCATGGCATTCTTGAGGTTGGTTTAGTACCTGAAGCATCAGCAGTTGTTTGTTTGTTTACAGGCTCAAAATGGCCAGAAAGAAAGAACTTGCTTTAGAGACCCGTCAGTCTATTGTTGTGCTTAGAAAAGAAGGCTATTCAATGCGAGAAATTGAAAACTTAAAATCTCTTACCATGCTGTCAACTACTCCCTTCAGAGAGCAGCACAAACTGGCACTAACAAGGACAGAAAAAAGGAGTGGGAGGCCCCGATGCACAACTGTGCAAGAAGACAAATATCTGAGAGTGTGTAGTTTAAGACAAAGACGCCTCACAGGTTGTCAACTAGCAGCTGCGCTAAATAGTTCCCATCAAACACCAGTTTCAGTATCAACAGTGAAGATGGTTTTTTTTTTTTGATGAAGGCAAAGTTTGAAGTACATATTCATCATTTTACATTTAAATCATTATTTCTAACTCAGACAATGTCAGCATGTTCTGTTCATTTGTTATATTTCCTATTCAGACTAATTTCATATGTGTTTCCATGGAAAACAAGAAAATTTCCAAGTGATCCCAAACTTTTGAGCGTAGTGTATTAGCTTAAGATACCATGCGCTTGAAAAGTGAAATTTTCTTATCCCATTGAAAAATCTTGAAATCAGTAACTCTCTTACCTCAGTGGCAAAATTTTTATCATACTAAGAAAAAAAAAAAAAAACAGTACGAAATGTTTTATGTCTAAATACAAGATTAAAATGCTTGGCGAGACAGACTTATTTTAAATATTTTGCACTCTTGGTTTTCACTGGTAATTCCAGACCATTTTTCAAACTGCCTGCATCAAGGCCAAGCCAAGCAGCAGGGGTTCTTCACTTTATCTTGAAGGAATACAGTCAGGTTTCCACTCCAGCCATGTAATTACACACCTGATTCACCTAATCTACCCTCAGAGTCCTCCGCTCTTTTCCTAGGCATCCAGTCAAGTTCTTGTGGCTGTGCTCCAGGACCTCTGTGACATCCAGACGAGACCTGACTGGTAAGAAATGTTAGGTCAAAGGTGGCTTGAGAGCACTTGTCACCTCCCACACTCGGTTTTCTGGACCATGGCCACTGTCCATTTATGCACCCCTGTTACAACTGAATGGGATATTCATTCACTTGCATTCACAACCCATTAAGCTAATGAATACTATTTTAACCCTTAGAGCACCAAATGCAGCTATTGTTGCTCAATGACGTAAGATATCAAAATCAAAGCTGTTGAAAACCTATCATGTGGCGACTTGTTTAAAAGAGCTCCCGCAGGGGAGCTCTTTTAAACAAGTCGCCACATGATAGGTTGTCAACAGCATGAGATAATAACATTTATATTTTTCAAAAATTTATTTCAGCGCTCTAAGGGTTACTTTTTTTTAGCAGTTGGTTTCCCTATATACTGAAACACCTGAACAGTTAAAAAGCATTATATTTGTACCAGAGAGCTTTGTCATGCGAGATAGCCAAGAGATCGTCTCAAAGCTACTTTGTACAGAAGCCTGTTGTGTTTTTGTCGTCAATGGCAAACAGCACCCTCGTTTTGGAGTCCAGAATTGTGGTGGTGTCACATGACATCCAGGGCAGGCTTTTCCAGGACTGGTGCTACAAGTTACTAGACCTGCCAGCGATGACGCTTTCTGATAGGAGCAAACACGAACCGGTCGAGAAACTGGTCACCGGCACTCTGAAGACGATCCTCAAGTTGGGGAGTTATCTTACGAGAAGGGGCAAGGTGGGTCACTCACAGTTTCATTAGAAACACAATCAGAACCAGAATGTGGATCTCAGAGGTGGAGAATCCTGGGGTAGAAGTGCGAACTGATTTCAGTAATTACTCAAGGAAATTTCCAAACCCCAGGTGACTGGAACATAACACCTGGAACATAGCATTGGGAAGGACTTGAATGTTCTGAATCCAGGAGTTTGAATCTTTAATAGGAATCATTATTAGGGACAGTGCGATGGTGGTAAGACAACTGCAATGCAATTGTAATGGCTGAAAACATACAGGATCCAGACCAGTTACCGAGTATTTTGGATAAAAAGTCAACAAACAATGATAATGGTTAAGAATATTTCCAAATGGAACCCTGTGACAACAAAGAGGAAACCTAGCCTATGGTTTGGGTTCTTTGATGGGCAACATTCTTATATCTAGAAGCTGTCAACACTTTCCACACCTAAGACAGAGGGTTCTGTAAAGAACCAAAACGTATTCCTTTAAAGAGTCAAGTAAAGGCACCCTTTTCTCCAAAGAGGAAAACTTAATGAACCCTCAACTTCATGGGTACTGTCTGCCCTCCAAACCCAAATGTTCCCACATACAGTACCTCAGCTCTTTAGAGACCAGTGCCTCTGTAACACAGATTGAGCAAAAGATTAAAATAATATTGCTTCAAAACTTGTCAGAAAATATTATTAACAGAAACAAACTTAAAAATCTACTTTTTTTTTGCTAAAAACATTAGGCTAACAATGATCTAAAACATTTTTGAAATTTCCAAACCACCAAAATTTTGATGAATTTTGATGGCTGGAAGTTGAGTGCATGATATTACAAAATAAATAAATTAGACAGCAAAGCCTGGGGTTACACACTGAGGCTTAATCACTGAAGAGTGGGGTTGTGTTGAATAATGGCTCCCTCCCCTCTCAGGGCTCCACTGTATCTGCAGACTCACTCCAGAATAAGGTCCCCGAGCTCATCGTTCCTCAGGACGTCCTGGCCCAACTCATCGAACAGAAGGAGCTGCTCACCCCACAACAGTACCTACAGAAATACCACACCCCCTCAACTTACCCATAAACTCAGGTACTGTAACCCCCTCCTCCCCAACATACCCATAAACTCAGGTACTGTCGCCTAACACCCCCCCTCCCCAACATCAGTGCAGGGACCAATGGTAATTGCAATGGTAATTCTGTGATAAGAATCCAGGGTTCGTCTCTCTGATTCTCTTCATCACTTTAAGATGTAAAAACTATGTTATTAGATTGTGTTCAACTGATTATCCCTCACTGGATGAAAGCCCAAAAGGGGGATTATATTGTGGCGCAGTCCGTCTGTCTGTCCATATTGGAAGGTACTTGGCTGGTGAAATCAGCTCCTCCTACAGTTTTCATGGGACATCCCAGAAACTTTACACATATGCTGAACATACACTGATAATGCACATATTGCAGTTGCGACTCCAGCGGGGGATGCTGTGCTCTCAGAACACTCTTGTTTTTCTAATGCTGACAGATTATGCTGGTAACAAAAAGCAATACACTCCTTTAACATTCCCCAAATAACTGTTGATGAGGTAGAGGCCTCTGTACTCGCTCTTCCTTGAAACATCAACAAATCTCGGTCTTGAGCATCAACTAATTAAAACCTTGAAGACATGAATCTGATTTTTGGAAGTACTCTTTTTTAAATGATAGGAGACAAGTATATAAAGATTTAACACTTTTGTCTAGAATCTGTAGCATTGTTCTTAACCCCTTTACAATTCTAATATACATGCCTTGTTTGTGAATACAAAACCCAAAACCAGTGAAGCCGTAAATTCTGAAATTTAACCCCTAAACAATTTTTTGAAAACATTGCAAAATTGAATTTCCAAATGTTTTTTCACTGGAATAATTTTTGCCAAAGTCTCTGTGACACAAATGTATTCTGTTTTTATTCTTATAAAGCCTTCACTGGTTTTCCGTTTTGCCGTAATTTTCCAAAAGGCTCATGCATAACAGAAAAATATTGGCAATATTTGTATTCTGCGCAAAGTTAAAGAAAGCTCGAGAGGGCATAGAAAAGATTGATTTAGACCTCCATAACAACGTGAAAAACAGCTTAATATTATAATATGCACATGGTGTTCTCTATGCTGGTTGCAGGGCACACGTTTGGAAGTAGGTGTCTGAACATGGTTTAACTGCCAATGGAGGGTCCGAAGGTGCTGTGTGGACCTCACATCTTTCTTGAGCACGTGCCGCAAAAAATTAACCATCATACTGATGACTGGCAATCGACCATGAACACACCTCGCCTCATGGCACCCAAAACACTGTGCCTTTAACACTGGTACCAAGAGCTGAACTTCAAATGAATCACTAGAAAAAAACGTGGTCATAATTTAACTTGCATGACGGCAAAACCAGCATCTTGACTCCCACTGGACTCATCTTCGGCAGTGCTCCTGGCAAGCCCTGAACTCCGACTCCTGAGTCCTTGTCTGGAAAGCTCAGTTGCTCGCACATCACCCAGCGCCTTCTGGTGAGAAACAGCTGGTGTGGACAGTCCAGACGGCTGCAGCACGTTAGCAACGGTTCAGCAGAGTAAGCAAACCGAACACCAGCTGCATCCCAGTTCCTTCAGCTCAACGTGCGAATAAATTCAACCACATGATCTGTAAATTTAGGCCATCATTCTCTTTGCTTCAACCACTACGGAAACTGACCTTTCACAACATAGAGTCCTCCTGAAACTGTGATTCTGGATCACCTCCTTTTCAAACCAGCATTGCACACCTGGGCATTTTTTTTTAAATTATTTTTTTTATTTTTGCACATGAGGGCTACCCAATTATGCTCCATACACTGTAATAAGGGTTTTTCCTGCCCCCCCCCCAAAAAAACCTCCTCATTCATCAATTGGGGAGGTGGGGGGGGGTCCTAATCAGTATTAGGAAGGTGCACTAAATAAAATGGTTGATTAAACAATCCAGTGACCTGCAATAGTGGTGGGCTACACACTATGGAGCAGAATAATCAAATTATGACTGTCAACCAGTTATCATATTAATCTTTAGTGGATTGAAAATGCACAATGTCTAATGCCTGGAAGAGAAAATTATATTCAAAATCTGCAATGTTTACTGTGAATATATTGTACCTTGTTGGTGTTCTCATAGCATGTTTTGATCAACACTGACACCCTGTGGCCTGAAAGGATAATCACATACCCAAGGCAGAAAATAAATTTTGTGAACACTTGAGGATGTTGGCAATTTCTTCTCCTTTCACTATTAACATTAAATTTCAAAATTAAACAGTTTTTATTTGCACTCTTCTGGTTCAGAATGCAACCATCAGCCTGGTGAAGACAGCAAGGAATTGCTGTCAAGGTCACACAGACAGATACGGACATACACACTCACTTGAACACGCACACACACATGAACAAGCAGGACAAGGAAAGAAAGTGCACGCCAGACCGAAGAGATAAAAACATAAATTTTTAATCATTTTCAACATTCTTATAAGGACTGCTGTAGATCATACAGGGGCGACAAGGGGCAAAATATTCCTAATAGCCGTCGCCATTTCAAATTAAACCCCCCCACCCCACATTCATTCGAAGCCTGAACACAACAACTGAAAACAGGAAGTGGCAGAACGATGTCCTCAAATTGTTAAACGACACTATTCTGAGCATGCAACACAATGCACAGATTTCTATATTCCCTTTTTTAAAGAATTAAACACACATGCAAGTAAATGGGGTGGCCAGTATTTTATTTACTAATTTCGCTGGGGGAGGGGCTTAGATCATCTCTGTGCGCACACAGATTGGCAGAATGAATAACTCCCATCTGTATTGCATTTAGCCCAGATGGCACCAATGTCACTACAGAAGGTGACCCAGGCAGTTGTTTGCGAAGGATTCTGCAGAGAGTGGGTATGCAAACTGTGCCTGGTTCAATGTTTGTTTTGATGTATCAAGGCGGATTAAGAGTCTTGCTTTACATTACGTGAATACACCTGAGGCCTACCCAAAGTGAGAAGCACAACTTCCAACACTTATTCAGCTGGATTCATACAGGAGTTAAGTACCTTCCTCCATGGTAGGGCACCTGCAACCTGTAGGTTACAAGCAAAGGCCTACCCAGAATGAGAAGCGCAACATTTACTCAGCTGGACTTATACACAAGTTAAGCACCTTTCTCCATGGTAGGGCAGGGAATCACACGTGCAACCTTCACATAGCAACCTTTACTGTGCAGGCGTGAGACCAAGCCGCTCAAGTCAGTCACTGCCGGCCACCAAGCCTCCCCTCACCTCAAGTTCTTCTCCACGGAAAAAACTGACAGGAGACAAGTTCCATGAAACCAGAATGGGCAGAGCAGTGATTGTGGTGGCCGATCTCAGCCAATAATTTTGATTCACGAGCTGTGAAGAGATCGTTTTGACTGGTTGAGATCATTCAGTCATGGACTCACAGCTCATACCATAGCAGAGTTCATAAAATACACTCCCACATCACTGTTTCTTCCTCACTGGTCCCAAAGCCTCCTCCGTCTACAACTCCAATAGCGTGTTGATAACTGATTATTTTGTTATTACATGATTATTACATGAGGCATAGGTTGTTATAGGATGCTTTTGGTCAACTCAAATGTGATATATATATATATATATATATATATATATATATATATATACACACACACACACACACACACACACACACAGTACTGTGCAAAAGTCTTAGGCACCCTACATTAAAATTTAAATCTGGCTTCAGATACTTATTTTTTGTTTTTCACATTAGAGTTGCTGTGAAAGAAAAGTAAATTTGAAATTCCAAATGTTCAAATAAATAAATAAATATTTGTATTTCAATGAAAACAGTTGATGCAGATATTATAATCTTGACAAAAGTCCGGATGTCAACATCATCATGGCTGTCTCGGCTTAGAGCAAGCAAAAAGCCAATCATCTTATAGAACTATAGCATGACAGGACAGTGTCCATAATTTTTAGGCAATGCATAGTCACACCAAAATTGGTTTGATTTAGTTTTTAACAGTTTACAGCTCTGCACAGTAGGGGAGACTGGGGTCCGATGAGCCATGGGGACCAATGAGCCATATCACGATTTTGCGATCAATCGATGACAGAGCTGCTTAAAATAGGCAAAATATTTGACCATTTGACTGATGAGTCATGGGGACAAATGAGCCATATCACTATTTTGCCTATTTTAAACACCTTTGGCATCGATTGATCGCTAAATAGTGACATGGCTCATTGGTCCCCACGGCTCTTCGGACCCCTGTTTCCCCTACATTTCTCAGATATTAGCTTTTAATTTCATCATTTTTGCAAGCATATTTGACCTACGAAATTGCTTTAAATGTGCCTAGGACTTATGCACATTACTGTATGTGTATGTGTGTGTGTGTGTGTGTGTGTGTGTATATGTATATATATATATATATATATATATATATATAGAGAGAGAGAGAGGGGAGAGAGAGAGAGAGTGTGTGTGTTACAGGCAAACTGTGTATCAGGCATTTTTCGAATCAGTCATTTCATGAAAGTTTTTTTCAAGTTTGAAGAAAAAAACACATGCTGCTGATATCATGACAAGTGAGAAGCCCAGTCCTAACTTGGCACCTCGTTTAATCTACAAGAGCTTTCAACCCCGTTTTTACCATATCAACAACAGACATTACTCCATGTTCACAATTTAACAGCTGCCTACGGTGAAAGACAGACAGACATCACCAAGATAGTCAATACATTCCATCTACCAAGAAATTTCCATAGCCACAATCCTTCAATGGGCATGCTTTAAAAACGACAACAACAAGCAAACAAAAAGGGTTTCTCCCAATCTGTAACTTCTTTTCTCCAGGCCTAAAATTTTCTTTCTGGATTACGTCGTACAAAAGTTGCATCAGTTTGTACAAACCTCCCGTACACAACAGCTAAGAAATAATCTCACATTAGTCCAGTTCAAGACAATACTGACCATTACTGCGTGTATACTAACGACCAAATTTAGAATACATTGCGACATATATTACTTCAATTATCAATATACTATATTTATACCTCGGTTATCTTTGAAAGGCATGAATTCATCTACTTGGCTGGTTGTGTAGGCTACTGAAATAGGACTCATCAGAATGAAATTAGCCTAGATCCCCACCTGTCCAATGACAAAAACAAACTAATCAATCAGATTTTCCCTGAAACTATCCCCTTCCTGTTTTCTGAGTTTTTCGTCAACAAATACTTAATTGCACTTTTATTGGTAAATACCTTCTGAGATTTTTTAATGCTGTTTCTAAAAATGGAACGTGTTTTCTTTGGGCCGGATTTTATTGCTACCAGAAATTCCTGTGATCTTTAGCGCTGGAGAGGTACCCAGCTTCATCTATCATTCGGCGCATGTGCGATGTGTTTAAAAAAAAAAAAAAAACCGAAACGTTATTGTCGTTGTTTGTAACAATGGCTTTAATCTGAAATGTTCAACGACCCAGTTTCATATTTCGGGTTAAAAAAGTGATCGGACGGCAGTCCACTTTAGCGAAGTAGAGAGCGAGCCACTATGGATTATCATATAATTGCAGTCACTTGCAAGCTATTGCCAGCGGGTAGTAAGCAACGCACACAAATAAAGCATTTTAATCTCTTCCAGCTGCGAAGCTTGTAAAAAATGCGCATACTAAATATCAGCATCTCTATGTCGAAATTCCTACAAAATGTGTTGAGCTTGTGACTCTTCGCCATTCGCATTAGACAGAATAAAGCTTGCCGTAGTTAACTATGCAAACAGTTACTGCAGATTTGAAACGTGGTATCTGGCGATACAAAATAGCAACACTTTATATATAATTTATATTTGCCTTTATATATAGATTTGTTTTTTCCCCTCAAAGTTCTGTAATGTATATACACATACCTCTGTACAGCAATTCTATATTTACAACAAAATTGTGGCCAGTCTGCCATTAAACACTTGAAAACAAGGTAAATTACGGCGGAATTATGGAGCAGCAAAATCCAGGCAGTGCATATGGACTTCAGATACGGTTGGAGCTGGTTCTTTCGGAAAAGCACAAGTTCCCCTTTCACCTAAAACTGCTCACCCCTGGCACAGATTTAGTTATGGAGGTATGTGGACATGAGTAATGATAAAATTAGGCTCTTATTCATACAATCAAAGGAGATTCTCGCCCAGAATATCAAGTTAGTTTCTTGAAAAAACAGGAACGAGGAAGTGAAGTGAGCTTGTCGACCAATCATACGAACTGAAAGGCACGCGGCTCTTCTGTTAATAAGCAGGCCTGCCAGACTTCTCTGTGGGCCCATGTTTCAGACACACTGAAAAATGTCTTATGCTTAAAGCAAATATTTTCCGATTTCACATATGAGATGATTACGCCATGTAGTACTGGAAATCCTGCAACCAAATCCGCACCTCTGGACTTTGGTGGGACCGTTTGCAGCAGCTGACCATCTGGTAGGTCCATAAGATCTGTGATGGAAGCAACAGCAGTCAGGAAGTTGGAAATGGACCAGCACCACACAGGGCGATGTTTTCGAGCAAGCACCAAACCGTGTGCAGCTGTCTCAAAAGCCTGGGAGTTATTTCGAAAATTCAGAAAAATATTCCCGGAACCCCTGCTGCCAAACTCCAGGGGGAAGCAGTACAGGAGATTTGGGGTTTGGGGGGACGAAACACCGCTCCGTTGGAGGGCCGCTAAAACCACGAGGAGTCTGTTGTCTGTTTGTGGGACCAATGGGGACGGCGCAAGTTACACCCCATGCATTTTCAGCAGAGTGACGGGTCTGGGTTGCTTTCTCTCTCTCCCCTCCCACAGTCCCCTTCTCTTCTCTCCATTCCTCTCTCTCCAGCTCTTTCTTCATCTCTCTCTTCCCCCTCCCTCAGTCCCTCTCTCTTCTCTTCTGCCCCCACTCTCTCCTCCCTCCATCCATCTCTATCTAGTGTGTGTTTCCGAAAGCGCAGATGCTAACTCACATAGTTGGAGCCATTGACTGTGAATGGACAAACGATGTAAGTTGCTAACATAGTTAGCAACTATGCTTTTGGGAAATGCACCCCTGGCTCTCTCATATCTCCCCCATCCTCCTTTCTTCTTTCTTCCCCCTTTTCTCCATCTTTTCCCTCCATCTAACTCACTCTCCCCCTCCTCCATTCTCTATTTTACGCTTTCCATTCCTCCTTCTTTCTCCTCTACCCTTCCACCCTTCCCCTCCTTTTCTCCCCCTCCCCTCTCTGCTCTCTCTCCCTCTCTCCATAGGGGAGCACTGGTTCAACCTTCAGGGCCTGTGAGAAGTGATAGGGTCGTACTGCTCACACAATACCATAACGGGGCTCATTAATGACATCATGCATTATTGTTAAAAAAAGTATCTAACCCTGGTTCCAGAGATCTACAGCTGTCTGCTTGTTTTTGTCGTCACTCAGGACTTGGCTAAATGATATATTAATTCAGATGATTACAGTTAACTCACCTCACCTGGTTAATCGGGTCTAAAGAAGACGGTGGTCACAAAAACCATCACACACACAAGCCCTCCAGGACAAGAGTTGGCTGACTGAGTATAAATCCTTCAAAGAAATAAAAGCTGTTAAAGCAACAATGGGTGGACCAATTCCATCTTAATGCCCAAAATTTCTGACAGTATGATGAATGACAAATGTCCATATACACTTTTGCCTATGCAGTGTACATTCTCCCTCTCACCTGGTAATATAACATCAGTATGTTCCTTTGATTTGGACTCCATTATCAATATCCAATGGAAAGTGATTAATTTTGTCAGCAGTGGTTAGGGGGAAACCAGGCTGGGTGGTGCTGACAGTGTTTTTTCCGAAAAGACGAGCCGTCGCAGTTGGGGTGATCGGCAGAGATGATTTTAGGGCCCCAGTGGTGAGGGGGGCAGAAAAATTCCAGTTGGATGAGGGGCCCGGAGCAATAGTCTTTCACAGGACCCTAAATCCCAAGGTATGACCCAGTCTGAGAGTTCAGCGGCAAAAAAACAGCTGGGACAAATCGGACTGGCTGCATCCGACTAAGTAACACCGGGCGGTAAAAGAGCAGCACTGATCTCAGTACAGCGCGCCTTGTACATGTCCAGTAGGGATGCATTGCACCTCACTGACCCCAATAGGCTAATAACTCGCCACTTGTGCTTTCCCGAGGAACATAATCCCAGGAGGCATTTTCTCTTATGGTGATGAAGGCAGATTTGCATACGCAACTCAAATAAGGCAAAAGAAAGAAAACTTTTTGGACAGAATTGCAAATTAACAAAAAAAACAATGAAAAAAGCAAGATATAAAAAGAAAGTTTGTTTTAAAATGAACACGCAACAAGTTTTTTTTTTCAAAATTAGACCAGTCAGCTGAAAACAAAGCTTCAAGTTAAAATAAAAAAAAGCAAGCACAATGTAATGACAATTAAGACTTTTTTTTTTTTTTTTTTTATACATTAAGTTTCTTTGTGCTCTGGTGGTTACTCTGTAGACTGTGGCATTTGACGTGTTTCTTAATTTACACAGACAAGCTTCTTCACAGTTACTTGGATCAAAGGGGGGAGCGTAGAGGGACTGAGCAGGTACAGGTGTCGTCCAATCATGCAAATCCCTCAGTAGTGGAGTCTGTTAAGTACAGCTGCAGATTGCAAGGAATCTACTGAGGGCGGAGCATATGAACAGGGAGGCAAGGCGTAGGAGAATGGGGTGGGGTGAGGTTGTGATGTCATAGTGCTGTAATCTCGGACTCCTCCTCAGACTCCGCCTTGTGGGCGGAGTCAGCAGCCATCGCAGAGTTCCAGTTGGGGTCACCCAAGGGTTCGTCCAACAGGCCGTCCAGCTCCACGTTGATGGTGGGGATTTCCAGGTCGAAGAGAGAATCTGAAGGTGACGAGGAGGAAGACGACGACCGCCACAATGTTGTCGAGAGCCCCAAAAGAAGGAGAGAAGGGGGAGATAGTGGACGTTAGGTGCAGGCAGCAATGTGTGGGGTCATGGGGAGGTGGAGGTCAGGAGGGTCAGAGGTCAGGAACAGAGAGCGTCAGACACTTGACTGAGGCAGCAGGGAGACATCAGCGCTGACGGACATGTCACACACACCGGAGACGTCATCAAGCACAGGCTCAAATGGGGCGCTGATAGCCTAGCGATTAGCACGTTTTTTGGGGCACAGACAGTTAACAGCTGAGGCCCCAGAGTAGACATTTAAAGATCTCTGCAGCTGTTTGGCCCTTGAACAAGGCCCTTAACCCCACATTGCTCAAGAGAGGGCTAGCCCCTACTATGAGTAATCAAGTGTAAATTACTTTGGATACAAATGTCAGCTAAATGAATGTAATGTAATGGCATGATGAGGGAACTTTTAGTGAACACTTTGGATGAGGGCCAAAGCTCTGTACTGTAGTCTGATCTCCATGAGTCCAGTTCATTGGGGTTTGCTCCATGAATGGTGAGGGGAGAAAACTGGGACTTTCCAAATCAGTGAGAGACTTGGACTTAGGATATACGTTCCTGCACTGGACACACAATTATTTTATCTAAAAAAAGGAAAATAAAGAAAAAACACTGCTCAGCCGATATCAGACTTGACTGAGGTGCTGAAGCCAAAAACAGAAAATGCAAAGAGAAAGAAGCATCCGCACTCTCGAATCTGTGAGTACTCATTTCTTGCCTTGAAGGTCTCTGACTGAAAGCTTGCTCATTAAAAGATTTCTACGCAGATTTGAGCGTGCAGATGCATCTTTTTCTCTGTATTGTCTCAAAAAGGAAAAAAAACCCCTCTCAACTACCACTTTTCTAGGTGACCACAGGGGGCGCTGTCTCCTGTCCAAGCTGTGTATAAATAATGCCTGACATCCTAGAAAGTACTAGAAGATGAGGGTACCACCTTAGTACCACTTCCTACTGTAGACTTTGATATTACTGGCAATTATTTGACAATCAGTAAGCATCTGCTCACAGTTAAAATATTTTTGTATACAGTCATAGTGCTTCCATTTACGGGCGCTGTAATTTCCTCACTGGCTTTCCGCATATAATCGGAGGGGAACGGGTCTGTATTCCTGGCAAAACCGCGGTCATAAACAGCTGTTACACATTTGGGCAGGAGAGGAGAAAACATTGTGGCTGTAATGGCTCCCTGAATGCCAGGAAAAAGAGGCTTGTAAACTCCAGGGATCGTAAACACGAGACGTTGGATGGTGCAGACTTTTTAAAAATGTGAGTGCCACTCTGACGGGGGGGCCTGACGCAGGGTGCGAATGTAACGAGAAACAGGCGTTTACTGCGAGCATCGCCAACTGCCTGCAGGACACTTCAGAATCATGTGAGAGTGATGACATCACCAGTGTGATAATGACACTGATATAAGAGAAGAGAAGAAGAGAGGAGAGAGGAAAGTCTGTAGCAGAGACACGTCAAGTGAGAGAGGGAACTGAGAGAGAGAGACGAGGAGAGAAGAACAGTGGAATTGAGATGGGGAGAGATATGGGGCTATAAGGAGGGAGGGCATGGAACAGAAAGAATAAAAGACAAGTAGAGGGACCAACAAAGAGGGATAGAAACAAGCAATGGCAGAGAGAGACCAAGAAAGATACTGCTGAGATTGAGACACAGAAAGTGATATACTGATATACAGAGGGAGAGAGACTGAGCAGAGAGGAGAGACAGGGAAGAGAGTGAAACAGACAGATATTACAAAGAGGCACAGAGATAAAGCGAATTATGGTGGGCGAGAGAGCGAAGGATAGAACAATAAAAGGATAGAATGAGAGAGCGAGAGAGGCAAAGAGGGAGAGAGAGAGAGGGGGAGAAGGAGAGACATCCAATACGGCATGAGGATGCAGCAGTGCTGGTTTGGAGGTTTGTAGCTGGGACACTGTACGCATGACCAGAGACAGGTATAGCAGGGGCAGCACAGGGTCTCTTTGGGACGTACGGGGTGGGTGCAGACTGGGGGTGTGTGGGTTTTGGGCGGGGGAAGGGGGGAGCACCCCGAAAGCAAAAAGGGCTGGGCGCTTAATCCGTAAGCCATGCGTCGTGTCCAGAGATCATCTCCATGCAAGGCTACACGGCCAGAGTGAGTTAGTGCTGAATAGCACGCAGCCGGTGTATACGTGGCTACACACACACACACACACACACACACACAGTATGTGCGCGCACACATACGCTCCATATACACAGATACAGACGACAGGTACCAGCCCAAGAGTTAGCCCACGTGCCGGGTGATAGCAGCAACGCTAAGGCTTTAGCGCAGTAACTCTTAGCGTCTTACCCTATAAGTCCCCTCACATTCAGCCCACACTGAACCAATCGCCTCACACCGCTGCGGCCACACAATAACAAATCGACAAGAGAAGAAGAAGAAGAAAAAATAATCGTGATTCAGCGGCTATATACAGCGGGTACAAAGGACAGTCATTTAAACCCTTTTCCTGCATAAACCGGGGGGATTCAGATGGTGTAGGGCACAAATGAGCTACTGTTTCACTGTGGGGTGTTACAGAAATAAGTTCCCCCAGGGATCAATAGCAACCAAAAATATGGGGCCCAAAGCCATGACCGCACAGAGCTGCGGTGGGGTACGGCCAGGTATACGGACCCCGAGGAATCAAAAGTTATAAATATGCTTGACCACAGTGAGTGGGTAGTGTGGCACATCCAATAAAATGTTCCTCTAAGAAACATACACTACTGGACTTGTTTCTTTAAAAGCCCCTAAAAGAGACACGTTCATACTCATCGACGGTCACTTGGAGCTTATTTCCAACAGAGTCAAAAGAGGACCCTCGGTTTTACACAGGAAGAGGATTTTAAGGCACTGAATACAGGCAGATCAAAAATCTTGAAATTGTATTGTTGGATATTAGTTTTATATTTACACACTAATGATATCTAAATAGCAATCATTTAGAAAAGATATAGCTCAGAAAGACATTACTTTGTATGCTCATATTTCAGATGCTCTATGCACTACAAATAATCAAGCAAATAATCAACCCCAAAAGCGAAGAAAATGAAAAGACACCACGACTGGTAAAAAGAGAGAGTGACTGTGTGTTTGTGTACTGCTCTACACAAAAGTTATTACCAGAGTGTCTGTGTGTGTATGTTGGCTGTAGACTTGTTCTCTCCCAGAGACAGTGTGTGTGTTTGTGTGTGTGTACATGTTCTTGCATTTATTTGCATACTGTATGTTGGTATAGTTACCTGTATGCATGGTCTCTCCTGGAAAGAGGCTGTGTGTGTGTGTGTGTGTGTGAGTTTGAGTGAGTGTGTGTGCACGCTTTTGTGCGTTTATGTGCTTATGTTTGTACAGTAACCTGCAGACATGCTCCATGCTCTCTCCCAGAGACAGTGTGTGTGTCTGTGTAGGTGTGCGTGTGTATGTGTGTGTGTGTGTGTGTGTGTGTGTGTGTGTTTTGCGTGCGTGCGTGCGGGTACAGTTACCTGTCGACGTGCTCTCTCCCGGAGACAGTGTGTGTTTTGTGTGTGTGTGTATGCGTGGGTACAGTTACCTGTCGACATGCTCTCTCCCGCAGACAGTGTGTGTGTTTTGCGTGTGTGTGTATGCGTGTGTGTCTGTGTGTATACAGTTACCTGTCGACATGCTCTCTCCCGGAGACAGTGTGTGTGTGTGTGTGTGTGTGTGTGTATGCGTGGGTACACTTACCTGTCGACATGCTTTCTCCTGGAGAAAGTCCATCCAGCAGGCTGTGCTCCTGAGGTGGGGGGGCGGTGCTGGGTGGGCCGGGGGTGGCGGGGGGCTGGGGCGGGGGAAGGCTGGGCCGCTGTCGCGGTTTGGGGGTGGGCCGGGATTTGGGGAGCGTGCTGGACAGGGACGGAGGGGAGGGGGTGGTCCCTGACGAAGCCTGTCCCGATGAGGCGATAGTGGCGTACCCCTGAGGGAGGCCGTATCCATACGGGGAGGGGGTGCTCGGAGGGGTGGGTGAGAGGCTGACCGGAGATGGCTGGCCTGTTGATTGGTCCGACATCCCCCCTGACTGCCCAATCGTCACCTTCGGCGGGGTGGGGGCCAGAGTTTTATTTGCTGGAGTTGGGGGGGGACAGACACATTACACATTATTGATAGTCACCCATAACCCTCTGCACCCAAAGTAGTTTCCGGCAGTTTACTGGCTCAGAATATTTCACTGAATATTTGTCACGTGACTGTTTATTTCAGCTGATTCAAACATAGCTTCCCAGTTACACTAGTGCTACGTTCACTCCAATTCGTTTTCATTTTAAAACGCATAGTTTTTGCCATGTTTTTGCCAAGCATCCGCACTTCTCTTGGTTTTTCGAATCCCTAAAATGCCGACCTTTGAAAATACTGCTGGCCCTGTTTTAGTTTGAAAACTGGTTTTCATTTTAAAATGCCGTTTTAAAATAAAAACTTATGAGAGTGGACATAGCCAAAAAAGTGCAGTATTTTATGCTTTTTGCTAAATTCTCGTCAGTGCAAATAGTTTCGTTTTGGCTTAATTTTTAGTTAAACGTGGAATCAAGTGATTTATTCATACTTTTATGCTAAGATTTGGTCATTTGATGGAAGCGCACTTCAACATAATTCTATCAAGGACCGTTGGAAAGTTGGCATTTCCAGCATTTTTTTTCTCTAGTTTCTGGCTAAGTGAAATGGTGTAATTTTGCCATTTTTTTTAAAATAAAACATACCTTTCAAACCCACTGGTGGGTTCAGGTGTTAAAGTTTTTAAAACAAATTCAGCTTGCTCCTATCCAGCCGGTTCTTGAACTTTTCGCTATCAAACCCAAATTACAATTGCAGTTCCTTTCAGGAACCCGTCCATAAAATACAAATACCAGAATTCCCTGGGGGCCTATAAACACACCCCACTAAATTCACTCCTACAGCTGAGCGCTGCAGCTAAGATGACATCTCTCTAAAAGCAAATGAAAAAGCAAACACTCACAAAAATGGCGAATTCTCCGCTAGTTTTTTAAAATTATATTCGTTTCTGCTGTCGGGAATTCATCCATTCATACATTATCTAACCTGCTTATTCCTAATTAGAGCCTTCGGAAGAGCTGTAGCCGAGATCCCAGCGAACATCGGGCGAAAGGCAGGAAAACACCCAGGACAGCTCGCCAATTCATCACAGAGACCATTTACTCACACACTCATACCAGTGACATCCATGTCTTTTGACTGTGGGAGGGAACTGGAGTGCCCGAGAAAACTCAATACAGAGAGAGCCCAGCCCAGATTTGAACCCACAACCTTCTTGCTGTGAAGCGACAGTGCAACTCACTGCATCCCAGGAGCAGAGTGTACTGAGATGATGTCTTAAAAATAAAACGCAAAAGAGATTAACTAGAACTCTATAACCATGGGAGTACTGAAAAACCCTGCTTTACAGAGCGGCAACGACCCCGACACTCAAGTGAGGCCTTCATTCGCTTAAATTCTGCAGGTTTCCCGAAGTCCCTCTCCGCCCCTTGTATGAGGAACATATTCCCGTTTTCTCCCCTAATGGCTCGTTCGTGTCTCTGTGTTTTCCTTTAAATTCTCTTCTGTTGTTTTTGTCCGTACTCTCTCCAGCACTAACAGGCGACGGGACCGTAAAAATGCTTTGCAAGCCTCCATTCCTGCACTACAGAGGCCCATTAGTCAAACAGACATCCGAGGGAATCCAAGAATATAATGAAAGAACGTGCCCCAGGATGAGTAAGGGGCGATAGCTCTGCTACCTCACAGCAAGAAAGACGTTGTATCAAATTCAGCCAAGGCCCTTCTAGTGTGGAGTTTGCATGTTGGCAAGTACTTTGGTTCCCTACAACAAAGACATGCATGGCAGGATAATCGGAGGCTCTAAATTGCCCTTAACTATGAGGTTTTGAGTGAGTGGTGTATGGGCTCCATGATGGACTGACTAATGCCTCCTTTCCACTCCGTGGTACCGGCTCTTCTCTACTCTACTCCACTCGCCTTGGTACCGAGTACTTTTCTGGAGGATCGTTTTCCATTAGCTGGTGGTTTGCCTGTACAAATGACTTACTGTGTCGTTTTTAGGGGGAGGATGGTCTTATGTCCCAGTCTTGTTAACTTGTTAACGATTCTCTCTGACCAATCAGCGGGCTGCAGTGTTGTCACGTCATATTTTACTACGTCCAAGTATCTGGTTGGCTTTTTTTGGAACTCCAGGAGAGCAGGTACCAGAAAAGGTGGTACCAAGTACCAGGTAGTTTTCCCTAATCGAAAAGCAAGAAAGGCGAGTAGAGTAGAGTCGGTACCATGTAGTGCAAATGGGGCGTAACTGTCCAAAGCATATTCCTGACTCTCGTCCACTGGATGCTAAAATATGTCTCTAGCCCCTAGCTACTCTGTTCAGGAATAAGTGAGTTAGATAATGCATGTACTGTGTGGATGATGAGTAAGGCCTATGTGTGCAATCCTCAACCCCACATATTCTTCTCTAATCTTGTGTTCTACCACCGGCATTTTATGTTACCCTTGTTAAAAGTGTCTGCTCAAAGACCGTGGTGTAAATATGGTCACAGGGAGATTCAAAATAATTCCACCAATTGTTTTCCAGACAAGAAACCAGATCTGATCTGCAAATTCTGCTCGAATACCTTCCATGGTTTGCTTTGCAATACACTGTAAATATGTGAGAACCTTCAAAATGTACAATATCATTAAATTTATATTTCAAATCAACTAAAACAACAATTGGTAAGCGTGCAACATTACCAATGAAATAGCATAAAAATTGAAAGCAGAACTTAATTCTGTGTAGGGTATGCACTTAAAATAAAATGCAATTACAAACAAAATTTTGTTTTATGTGAAAGTTGACATTACCAATCTATAGGGCATCATTTTAAGCTAGTTCTTATAGAAACATTACAGATGAAATACTATAATTCATAAAAGTGAACGTTACCTCTATGTAGGGTATGCATTTGAGGTAGTACATACAGTATGTGACATTCCAGATGAAATACTGTAATGCGTAAAAATGAGCATTACCTTTCCGTAGGGTTTGAGGGCTTTGCTCATTGGCCTGGCTGCTATTGGTCACAGAACCCGTAGTGTGGACAGCCTTCGGACCAATCACAGGAGACAACTCTTTGTTCTTCAATGTACTGGAGACAAGGAAAGAAAAAGAGAGGAAGAGGGAGAGGAAGGAGAGGGTAGAAAGGGAGAGAGAGTGAGAGAGAGTGAAGGGGAGAGAGAGAGAGAGAGAGAGAGAGAAAGAAAAAAATTCCCAGCATTCTCTTTGCTGCTTTCCTCATTCACACAGCCCAGCTAGGCAGGGCAGAGCCTTTCAAGAGAGTCATAACTTCCTTCATAAAAAAAGCATCTTGTGATGTCATTTCCAGTAGGCCTACATGTACCGTGCATGTGTATCACATCTTGACCTGTTTTGCAATTTACAGTAACTTCCAGAATATACAGTACGCTAATGATACAATGAAATATCAAAAAAGTGTCGAAGTGTTTCAATTCCCAGAGAAATACATGTGAAAATGCCTAATAAGAGCAGAAGAAGATATTGGGATGTATTTATTTCCGGAGTCTGATATAACGGCAGGTGCTCTAGAAAGGCACACAGCCAATATTAATTCATGAACAATGAACAAAAAGATGGAATCTGCTCAGAACTGTATTTTCAAAATTCAGAGAACAAATCTGTCATTAGTAGAAACTAATATTTTGGATTTTTACACAATGAACCAGTTGGCTATTGAACTAGCTGGACCTTTATAGTGGCTCTAAATACGCAGATGCATTTTTTTCCTGAATTTTAATACCTGGCAGCAGATGCTGCTTGACGTTCCCACAACATTTCAGCAATGCCGTGATTCACAGTCCACACACTGAGGACCACCTGCTGTATCTGGGATGGGTCCACGTCCATAGCCAGCTCCCACTGTTTATTTATTTTATTTAACCAGGGAAATCCCATTGAGATTGAAATCTTTTTTGCAAGGGAGCCCTGGGGGGTTGAGCTGGAGAGGGAGGGGCAAGTCGCATAGCCAATTAGATAAGGGGATGATTAGGTGGCAGGTTGAAAGAGTAAGATTGGGAATTTAGCCTACTCTTATCGATGAGTGTCATAGGATCTTTAATGACCACAGAGGGTCAGGAACTCAGTTTAATCTCTCATCCGAAATACAGCGTCTCATCTCCTTCAGTACAGTATCCCCATTACTGCACAGGGACCTTTGGGAATATTCCACCAGAGGGAAGATCGCAACCTACTGGCCACCAACACCTCTTCCAGCAGCAACTTGGTTTTCCCAGGTGGTCTCCCATCCAAGTACTAACCAAGCTCACACCTGTTTAGCTTCAGCCACGCAGCTGGAGCAGATTGAGTTGTGGTATGGCTGTGACTAAATGCATTAACTCTATGTGAGCAACTTGGTTTGGGCTGAGAATCAATACATTTTCCCTAAGGCGTGCGATATGGAGATTACAGAGTTACTCATATCTCAGTCGCATTCTGTGTGTGTGTGTGTGTGTGTGTGTGTATGTGGTGGTCTCTTCCACTCTAGGGGCAGCATCTAAACAGGCACTTTTGCTTACAACACTTTACCGCAATATGTGACCAGTAATAGCAAAATGAGTCTTAATGACTAAAAAAAAATGAGTCCTCTACACTACCCTATAAATGACACTGTAAGATTTGCAATGGTGCTTAGATCACTGTTCTACCTTAACCCATCACTGAGACATTCAATTTTGAAGTTGGGAATTCCTGAACCTAATTTGTTGACAACTTTCAACAGCTGCTATTGGCTGCTTGTGATGTGTATTGGATACCATAAATGGAAAGCAGGGATTCTGCATGTTAATTCAGTATATAGATCATGGGGATTCCCCAGCAAAAACGTGGACAAATTTGACAATGAAAAAGGTTAATTGGCTTTATTTTAGGTAATTATCCCATCATGAAGTGAACTACTCTTTACAAATAGCCATTCTCTACCCTTTATTGATGCTCGCCAGGAAAGTGTACCAGGCAGAATATTAACATTATAAAGTGGCTAAAAACAGACAAAACTATTTTTTGAAAATTTATGCTCTTGGGCACATATCTGGGATGTATTGGAAATGCATAGGTGAAACTTAAGACTCATTTTGCTCTCATGGGTCACATATATAAGTCATACGTACAGTATGCCTGCATTGACAAAACTATTACAACCATCACCAATAAAACTCTTCTCTGAAACCTTTGCAGACAGGAAATATACCAGGTCTCACAGTAAAATTGATTTTTTTAACCTTGATAGGTCAAACTCCGCTCTCCAGAGACAGCGGTGTTGACATAACTGCAGCCGTAGTGTATGCTAATGTCACTCCTGAGCCCCAGAGACACCCAATCAAGGCCATGGAATCTCCCAATCAAGGCAGTGGGGACAACCAATCAGAGCCCGGGAGAAGCCCAATCATAGTCCATGAGCAGGCCAATCAGGCGCCCGGAGGATGCAAGCACTGTTCAATCCCATCCAAAATCCGGAACCAAAGCCAAACAGATTTCCAACCCAGCCCAATGAATTCTCACACCTCCAAGATTGACCTCCCATATCCAAAAAAAATAGAACAGTAACCCATAAAACAAAAGCCAGCCACAAAAATGAAACCTCTCCATCAGGGGTATTCAGCCTGGTCCACAAAGGGCTGGTGTGCCTGCAGGCTTTTTTTCAAGCTATGCAGGAAAAAACCTAATTCCAATAATCAACGCCTAGTCTTTACTAGTAGAATTAGGTGTGTAACCCTGGAATGAAAGCCTGCACCCACACTGGCCCTTTCTGCGTTAAGTTTGAATACCCCAACTCATTATGAAACAGGAGCTGAATGTACACATGTACGTCAATGTGATGCTGAATATGATGACCCACGGATGTGCATCTAATCAGCAACTCTCAGATGCTAATTACATCCTCGGTCGTACAGTGATACCCTCCTTGCGATATCACTTCACACCCTGGAATGCATCTGACTGACTAGCATAAGCAATCACATGGTCCCCCCCCCATGTTGAAATACATGGTTTTCGGGACTGGGAAGTCAAAAAAATAAAGGCAAGCGGCATTCCTCGAGCCCGAAAAATGCTGACGAGAATCTGAATTGCTGGAAATCTGAAGCTGGATAAATGAAATGACTTTTGTGGAAACAAAAACATGATGAAAAAAGGACAACAGAAACAAAATGGCACTATTGAGGGGAGCACCTTTCCTGCTTAATCTGTGGGTGTGTCTTCTCTCGCTCCCGTTCCCCTTGTCCCACTCAGTGTTCGTTTTAGGGCCGTGTAGTTGTCCATTGTAGTCTCTGAGTTTGTGTTTGTTTATCTTTTCTTTGGGCGCGCGCATTTACCTAGTCAGGATGGATCCTCTCTCTCGGCTGCCGCCACAGCTGCCCTGCTGCTGTAGGGGATACGGGGGGAGGCTAAGGGGGTTTCCGAGTTGGGGCGGGTCGTTTCGGGTGAGCACCAGTGGGGTTTTGATACAGAGAGGCGAGGCATTAGTTTCGGACGGGAGCGCATGCGGGGGCTCTGAATGGGTGGCGTGTTTCGGGAGGTGCAGGGAGCTGGGCTTGGGGTTCGAGTTGATGTCCAGCTGCTGAGAACTGGGGCAGGACGGTGGCGGGAGTGGGGGGCTAAAGGGGGGTGGGGAGGGGCCCGGGGGTACGGATTCAGGACCGGGGGCCACGGGGCGGGAGCAGAGCTGTGTTTTGGAGTAGAAAGGGTAGGAAGGCGGGTACCAGGTGAAGGGAGAGGAGGAGGAAGGGTACGAGGAGGTGGGGTTAACAGAGGTTGGGTTAGAGGAGTTGGGCTTTGAGGAGGTGGGGTTAAAGGGGGCTAAGCTATATGAGGTGGGGTTATAGGAAATGGCCTTAGAGGAGGTGGGGTTAGAGGGGGCCAGGTTAAAGGAGGCGGGGTTGGAGGAGTTGAGCTTTGAGGAGGTGGGGTTAGAGGGGGCAAAGCTATGGGAGGTGGTGCTAGAGGAGATAGGTTTAGAAGAGGAGAGGTTAGAGGGGGTGGAGCTATAGTAGTTGGGCTTTGAGGAGGTGGGGTTAGAGAGGGCGGAGTTATAGGAGGCAGAGTTAGACGAGGCGGGGTAAGGAGGGGGCAGTCTCTCTTCCTCTGGGGAAGGGTAGATGTAACAGGAGTCCGACCAATGGGACGACGCCTCGTCTGAGCTGCAAGTGTCGGGAAGAAAAACAACAACACAAAATAAAACAAAAAAAAAAACGGAAAAAAGCAGCAATAGTTGCACTAGGAGTCCAGTGGATAGAGAGGATATGCCTGTATTATTATTATTATTATTATTATTATTATTACGTTATTATTGTTATTATTATTCAACGTTGGGTGAAATTCAGGGGAAGCATAGGTGAGGCCGCAAGACAGAAGTGATGATCTCCGCGCTGAAAACATCATTAGTGGGTTATTTTAAGAGTGACGAAACGTGACCGTTTTTTTTATTTTTTAAATTTTTTTATGCGAATTGGGCGTGCGCTTCGGGATAAGTGAGGATTTTCGGGAAAGGTCAGGAACGTGCGTGATGAAGAACTGCAGGGAAAACGGGAGGAAAAGTCTCGGGGAAGAGGTATAGAACGCAAGTTTTAAATAGGTGAGATAGAATAAAAAATTAAAAGAAGAGAAAGCACACTTCAGATTCCCTATAGAAATGAGAGGAATAGGACATGCATAGTGGTTGCGGGTATGTAGAGGAGCGCCCAGAATGAGCTTGCGTCGACACACCGCACCAGAGGGGGAGAATCCGGTCTCGTTGTATAATAGACAGAATAATAGGCACAGTGTAATAATAGGCAGAGCTATCTTAGGCCCAGGATTTTACAGAAAGAGAATCGTAAATCTACACACTGCAAAAAAGCAAATCCCCACTGGTATTTCAGTTATATATCTACCCCTGGAACCTAAAAACTATTTATTTTTGTAGCCAAACAAAACAAAAAACCTTCCCATAGAGGTGAGCAAATTTGATTCATTCAATTTGATTTGCTATAGGGGAATTTTTAACTTGTTGCACTGACAGTAACTTAGGTAAAATTGTCATCTTGAGTGAAAAAAAAAAAAAAAAACTTCTCACTGCCACACTGTTGCAACACTCATGGAGGAAAAACAGCGTTATTCATACTGCACTGTATGCAACAGACGGCACTTCCTCAAGGTCAACTTTTTACAGTAAGAGACTCATAAATCCTACCTCAGCCTCAGCCTTTATGGTACATACAACCGATAAAGTGGAGACACAGCACCATCTGGGCCCTCAGAAATCATGGCGGTAACATGATACACGTTCTCATCTAGTCTGTTAAAGACATTGACCTGGTGCGGCATGTCGGACACAAAAATCCCATTCTACAGCTTCGAAGATAGACACAGAGAACAGTGCTAGCAAAGGAAGGATTATTCATTCCATTACCTATGCGCTGCAGAGGAAACCAAACATTTTAGCAGATTCTAAAAGCCGTTCAAGAAAAGTACATTTTAAGAAACTGACAATAAAACTAAAGAATAGAAATAAAAAATAAAAGGAGCAAAGGATGAAGTCGGTTTCTGAGAGGAATGGAACAAATCACCCCAGGGTAAAGATTAAGGAAAGATTAGTTTGCCAGAAGCGATAGATGGTTCCAAGCCATGCTTAAACATCCCAGCTGTTATGTAAATACAGTCTCTAATGTTAAACCCTCTAAAACTGCCAGTAATCAGTCCAGTAAAAATTAAAAGATAAGCAAGAAAAAGAGCCAGATTTTAATAACGTTCTTTTTTTAAGCCAAAAAAAAAACAAAATAAACAAACAGCACAGCACACATTGACAACTTCTAACACTGACAACAGCAACACAAACAGTACAAACAAGTAAAACAGCTGATGCAACAACAACAAGAACAACAACAAGAACAGGAACAAGTGCAACAATGATGGTGAAAAAACCCCACAAAATCAAAAGCAGTTATGCATTAATCCCAGAAAAAACAAAGGTGTATAAGGGAGAGCCAGAAACGACAGGAAAGAGAAAGCAAAGAAGAAAGGAGCACACACAGAGAAAGAGAGAGACAGAGAGAGGAAAGTGCCACAGAAAAGGTGAACTGCAAACAGGAGGGGAACAGGACCCGCCTGGAAATCCCAACAATTGAGCGTTAACCGCTCAAACTGGTTCAAAGCCGTGTTTTCAATACTTCTTGCTGGTCAATAACCGGTCCATCAGCTGACCTATATTCTATATTCTAGTGGTTGGCAGGTCCACCAGTCTGGCCACCAGCTGAAAGCTAGCCTAGGGATAGAACAAACAGATATGACCAGCAACAGACCACATAGGACCACTAACACCTTAGCTTCTGGTAGTAAACATCCAGATATGGTCTACAACAGATCATGTGAGACCAGCCACAGATCAAGTTTGTCCAGAACAGACCAGCAATCGCCAGCAAAAGACCAGCTATTGTGAGCAACAGACCAGCAATGGCCAGCAACAAACCAGCAATTTCCAGCAGCAGACCAGCAATTGCCAGCAACAAACCAACTATAACCAGCAACAAACCAGCAACAGCAAGCAGCTGAAATCAGCAATGGCTAGCCACAGACCTGAAACGGCCAGCAACAGAACAGCTATAGCCAGCCACAGACCATCAAGAAGTGTTGAAAACACATGCGTAAACAATCCAGGGTTGTATTTTTCAGCGGGGGGGAAGGTAAGGATTGATAGACGAGTAAGAGGCCTCAGCGGCCTTACCTGGCGCGATCGGCACTAGCGGGTGTAGGTGGGGTGGGGGAGGGGGAGGTGGCCTGTTCACCCGACTGCTCAGGGACGAGCGAGTCCACAGCGGGCTGCGCGCTCGACGGGGTGGAGGACGTCTTACGCGCAACGGACGACGAGCCCCGCCGCGACACCCAAGACGAGTCCATCACCTTCACGCCCATGCTGCGGCAAGACACGCGCAGCCAATCAGATAGAGGGGTGGGGGGTCGGGACATGAGAGGCCACATGCCGCCTCCCCCTTGATGACAACTCATGAAAAACGATGCCCCTGCCCTTAAAGACACGCACTCACTGACGTGTATTGGCACATTATGAGTAAGGAAACAACCTTAACAGGTGTTTCCATGGACACCGATCTTAAATTAGATAAAACTCACTGTCAAATGAGGCAACATCATTTCCTCCCCAATCTCTGCAACCCCTTTGGGAGGAAAGAAGGCCGACCCACAGTCACAGGCAGCTCAATGCACAGCATACACACAAGAGGGCAGCACTGAGCAGGCAAGCTCTAACTAAGGCCATCCCATACCTCTGTGTAATGAGGTCGTTGCTTTGAGCAATAGAAGGGATTTTCACACAAGGCCTTGTAAGTGGCTCAGCCCAGTCACTGTAGTGAAATATACTACAGCCACTCCGTCTGGGAGATACTCCACACTCTGATGGGGTGGGGAAGGGCTTGTCAGTTTGGCCAGTTTCATGGGGCTAACAGCAAGGGGCTGAGCAGGAGTCTGACTTTTGATATACAGTAGTTGTCAAGACATGGACTGGGCAAGACAGAAGCATAATAAGGACAGATAAGGAACTCGTGCCAATTTTTAGCCAATCAGAAAAGGCCCAGTGATGCAGGGTGCAAGAGAGGGAGCCACTGTAACCAGTGGTGACAGAACAGTAAAGAATAGACAGGAAATCAGCTGTGTGGCCTGGAACTGTGGGTTGAGCCTCTCGTTAAAATAACGACTTGCCCCCAATACAAGGCGGAAAAAATTAACCAGGGTTAAAGCAGGAACCCTTGTAAGAGTCTAACCAGGTGGAAAGAAGAAGAGAGAGTCAGGAAAAAGGAGAAATACGATACCTTTGGATCTTCCTGATGCTGCGTTTGGTGGGACAGAAATACCAGAATCAAGGGCAAAGACAAGCAAGAATGTAAAAGCACCCGTGTGTCTCTCTACAGCAGGGTAATCAGGGCGATTGCGGGACACAAAGCCAAGATGGTGGGAAGATTGGTCAAAAGGTGGGGGAGGGAGGGTGGGTTGTACGGAAAGGCGAGGTTTGCGTGTATAACAGATGTAAAGACATGGAATGTAGGTGGGAAATAATGAGTGGACGGATTGCTACGGGTGAAGGGAGTGCTCTCCATTAAGCCTCCGCCATCTTGTCTGACTACTGACAGCCAGTTAGTGATTCAATTAGTGCATTTAAGGTAGCCTCACTCAAGAGATGTGAAACCCCCCAATTACCTCCCCCACAAAACCTTGTGCCCCCACATGAAAAATATGAGGAAAAAAAAAAAAAAACAAAAAAGAGAATGTGGTAGGGAAACAGCTGATGTTGCAAATAAGGCCTTTTACACTCTCTCTCTCTCACGCACACACACACACACACACGCCCACTTTTACCAATGCACTTTCCCGATAACCGCACTTTTCCACTGTTCCAACCTTGAAAACCAGCGGACTTCCATTATTTATTACTGCTGCAATTCTTACAGAGCGGCAAAAAAAATTACAATCCCAATGATAGATAGAGAGTCCTTAATGCAAGCGGGCAGCTTCCAAAGAGTACAGTATAACAGCAAGCTCCATAAGTATTGGGACAGCAACAACCTTTTAAAGGGCAGCAATCCTGACGTGGTTAAATCATTACAGATATAAACTCCCTCAAACTAAAACCTTATGGCCGTTAGCTCACTCGGTTAAGGCACCGCATTTGCGGAGCAGTAGTGACTACTAGGGCGCGGGTTCGATCCCCGGTCGTACCAACCAGCAGTAGCTGGGTTTCCATCACCTGTTTCGATGCGCATCTAGAACGTATCGCATCGGAAAATGACGATGGAAACGGCAAAACTCGAATTAAAACCCCCTGATTCGCACAAAAACAAATTCGCTTAGATGGTCACGTTTAGGATGATTTGAAAAAGTGTTGATTCGCAAAACGGGGGATGGAAACAGTTTTATTCGAATTTAGTCTGACGCAGCGCACTTGCACACACGTGAATAAATAGAAACTATTGTTTTGTTTCCGGTTCTGCGGTCAGGTAATCTCGCAACTCGCGTGAGTTTGTAGTGTAGTTTTCACGCTTTTTTTTTTCCCCTCACACATTTAATGGAAACACACATGATTCGCATTTCTTATATGCGCATTTCGCAATAATTCGAATCACCTTTAGATGGAAACGTAGCTATTGATCGGCAGCTGTTTCAGAACAGCGCACGATTGGCTAAAGCGCTGTAGGGATGCTAATTGGAAAGGGACTGCCGGGAAGGGAAATTAAAAATGATTGCCTTGTTCGTTGCTCTAGCGCCTCCTGTTGGCCAGCCAGGCGCTCGTCAGTGAGATTCTTAACTTGCTCATGTTCGGGTATCCTCCGCCCTCATTCTGAACTTGCAATAGTTTCGACCAATGAGTGTAAGGATGCAGGGGCAGACGGGCGTGTGCTTCGGAGGAGAGCTGCGAGCTGTCTCTCTGTCCTGAGCTGGCAACAGGGGGTTGCATACGAGCAAGAGCTCTCGGATTGGGCATTCCAGATTTGGGTGGGATTGGAGATGCCAATTTAAAAAAAAAAAAAAAAAAAAAAACCTTACGGCCTGCAATTTCATTCGATGGTGCGTACAAAGACTGTAGTGAACCTTCCAGCGATTACAGACCTCTGAATTGTGTTGCTGTCTAAATACTTATGGACCTCACTGCATGAGTTATTTGCGTAATGCAGCAAAGGAACGCTCTGATTGGCGGTCTTCACTGTTCCCTGACTGCCTACTGTGACGGACAGGCATTCCGGTGCTGCTCAGAAATGGAGGCGATTGCAGGAGAAATGGCAAGGGCTCTGTGATTGGCAGAGAGCAAATCTCCAGCACAGAGGGATAACTGCTCACATTGCCCACCAACACCAAACAACCCTCCCCTCTTTTCTCTGTTGCTCCTTCTTCCTTTTCTGGATTCTTCTTATCGCTCTCTCCATTACTCTTCTATCTCCTTTCTCCCCTAGTCTATCCTTAACTACTCCCTTTTACTCTCCCTTTTCTAATCTCTCAATCCTTTCCTCCTAATGTTCCCCATTATTTTCTCAGTTTCCTCAGATCGTCACTCTGGGGCAACAGAGTCAGTCTGAAGCATTTGGAACTGGCTGGGGTTTTGGAGCCGGAATGGAGCACCAGACACAATAAAGCTCAACTATGGACTCGGAGCGAAATCAAAATGGGTCAAGCCGATTAAAGAAACAGAAGCCATTGTGGCTCAATCAAGGCCTGAGCGCTACAGAGGCAGGCCCACAGACAGTATTGGCCTATCATAATGAAAAGTGACACAGATCTGCATACGTCCACGGCGCAATGCCCAGAATGATTAGAGCGTCCAACAGACAACCTTGAGTTGCTGAACTGGATTGATCAGTACCTAGTGTAGCAATGACCGCTCTTCACACACATCGATCCACAAGAGGAAAGACTCCACGGACTGAAATTCATGCATATTCAGTCACATTACATTACAGTTATTCAGTTGACACTTTCATCCCAAGCGACTCACAGGGGGTAAACCTTCTGGAGCGATGTGGGTTAAAGGTCTTGCTCGTGGGCCCAACAGCTGCACAGTTCACATGGCTCCAGAGGGGCTTGACCCATCATCCTTCACAAACCCAATCAAGCGCCCTAGCACTATATGCCATCCAACTCAGATGCGTGTCGCCAGTAACATCTTCAGCAATGTTTTTACATACATTGCGCACCAAAGCACTTTCTTACAGTTCTACCTGCAGAGCTTAAGTGATGTAACCCAGGGTAACATATACTATATAAGCCAAGAGCCACCTTTTTCATAACCATTTGTATGATTCGTCCAGCAACATGGCTCACAGTTACAGTCACAGTTATAGGATGGTTCTACTTTACTCCTCTGTTTCCCTAATGTATTTTCGTCAACGCAGGGCGGAGCTGGGAGATGAGTGATGCGGTGAGGATGAGGGTGGAGAATGGAGGTGGGGAATAGGGATGAAGAAGGTGTTATCCACAGACCTGGGTTCAACTAGTTTTTGTTTTGGATTCAAATTGTTTTCTGTGCTCAACTTCTCTTGTCTAGTGGTCTCGAGCTTGGTGGGAGGAACAGGTGGGTGGGGTCTACACACTTTTGGGATTACTTAATTTGTTTCAAAACGCCAGGCAAGTCTAGTCAAATGCTGAAAAGTATTTAGTAAAAAGTATCTGTAAAAAGTACTGTTTGAAACCAGGCTTTCAGAGATTGACTAGGAAGGGTGGGAGGGGACGGAACCCTACCCGTCTTTTTTGTAGAACTCCAGCATCATGTTGTCGGTGGCAACGCTGAGGGGGCGTCGGCCCTGGTCGTGCTGCTTGCGGTCTGCGTGGTCCATGTCCGGCGATGGCATGGAGCTGTAGTTGGCATTGTGGTTGGTATGGACGGGGCTGCCATAGTTACCAGTCACATTGAACTCAATCTCTGGAGAGAGAGAGGAGGTGGAGCATTGAACATGACATAGCATAGCATAGCATAGCATAACATAAAATAACATGACATGATACAACAAAGCATATCACACGTAGCATAGCATAGCATAAAATTTGCCAATGAACGAAGTGTACCGAACCACCCAGGGGTGCGTTTCCTGAAATCACAGATGCTAACTTACATAGTTGGAGTCAATTGAATGTGAATGGACGATCTATGTAAATAGCGAACCAAGTTAGCAACTACGCTTTTGGGAAACGCACCCCAGATTGACTGTCATCAGGCTATTGAGTAGGCGTTATCACCATACATTTCTCCCATACATAAGGCTAGTAGGTGCCGAGACCGACTAGTAGGTTCAGTCCCATTGGCTTGAATTGATTGCAAAATAGAAGTTAATGCTTTTTCCATTTTCAAAATAATATGATATTGACATTAAAAGAACTTACCTAGCTTCCAAGCTTGTTCCCTTGAAAATGTGTAGCAGCGCGTAGTTGTAGTTCTTCTTCTGTTGTTTCTTTCTGTTAATGGGATGTTTTGTGTCTCTGACTCAGCTGAAGTGTACCATACTGACGTTACTTGTGCATACCTTCATTTCACACCTGCTGTAGCCAGCTAACTCGCAAGCTACGGGGCAGATTCCGTGTCAATTGGACTAACCTTCCCGGATGACCATCTCCAAATTTCTTCCTATTTTGATATATCATTTGTCAATGTATCTGAAGTACTCTCCCCAAATATTTAATCAAAATTCCACATAGTCCTCGAGTTTCAGGCCTTTTAAGTGGGAGGGGGGTCTGCGCTCCTGAGCAAATCCTTATTTCTGGGCCATTTTGAGGGGGCTACTATGAGAAATCCTAAAGTGGTACAGGTCTAAGTTTAATTACACAAGTAGTACTACTTATAGAGACCAAGGGAGAAAATATGAAATCATACCCCTTGTGTCATGGGCTGATTCACCGAGGCTCGGAAAACGGGAAAAAAAAATCAATGGGCCTTAACAGATTTTAAATAATCAAAAATTTGTCAAAATTAGAATTCTATCTCAAGCAACTAAATCTTTGGGCTACTAATTAAGGTAGATATGGAGCTTGTATGGGCATAACAATTATTCCTTACAACACCATACAGGTGGCGCCACTGGTGGCCAAAATTACGCCAATTTAGTGAAATAGCCTAATTTTGGCGGCCATTAAGGCCATGTGGCCCAACTTTTATCGATTTGCAATATTTTTTCCTTGAAAGACTACATTTGAAGCTTTCGATTGAATCTGGTTCCTAAGGTGTTCCGTATTTCTTTCTGGGTGAAATAATTTCATCAAAGTGCGGTATTTTGTCTATCATTTTAAGCTTGTTCCTAATGTCGCGTGAATAGTTTTATTTCAAATTTGAAAAAAAGTAAATAATGAATTTTAAAAATATATTATTTTTAGACCAAAAACATAAAGGAAAAACAGGTGATCTACTCCGGCCAGTGGACGCAGTGCCCGTTTAACTTCTGACCCTAACGTGAGTCGGCTTCTTGACCGCAATTTGAGTTTTGTTGTGAAGATGTCTATGGTAACTGCATGATTTCCCCCTCTGTTGTCTATTACAAATTTAATTAGTTTGGTGGTTGAAACACACACTCTGGCTCTTTATAGTTACCTCTATGTGATGCTCCTTCAACAATAGGAACACTGCTGATTCATTATTAGACTAGTGTTGGCAACTGGCTCTGTGATTTTGTGATCTCAGCATTTTGGCTGAAACGTGCAGTGTCTGTTGCCCTCTGTTGCTGCTCCTTGTGTTCAAGGCCTGCCTGTAGCAGAGTTGTGTGAAACTTTATTTTCAGAGGTTTACATTGGCAGGCTCATGAACTTTATATCTATTTTTGTATATCAGAGTGACATAGCGTTAGCCTCATAGCATAATTGCCTAAGTCATTTTTTGGCTTACTGTTGCAATATCAATAAAAAAAAATACCAATGTGCTTACTAAAAATTGTGTTTTTTCTTGTTTTCCGAAAATGTTAGGCTAGTAATAGTCGCGGAACGGGTATTGTTAATACGGCCGTGTACGGGCGCGTGTGTACATGTACCAGGGAGGTTCCGATGCGACCGACATAATAACGAACATCCCCAAAATTCAGAGCACCTTCTTTAAAGAGTCGAGCATCCCCATAGCACCTGCTAAAGAAAATCTCTGGCGCCGCCACTGAATGGGTGTCACATGAGCAAGGAGTCCACCACATTGAGTCACTTACTGTATATAAATGGGTGATAGCTGCCTCCTTAACCCACTATTAGGTCTAGTAGTCCCCTACTAGCCTATGTGTATGGGAGAAATGTATGCTGATAATGCCTATTCAATAGCCTGATAACAGTCAAATCGGGTGACCTAACACAATAGGATACTTGAAGACAAGATGGCAATATCAGATCAGGTTGTGTGGGTCATGAGAGTTTGAGGTCCAAATAACATTGCACCTCACACTTCAGGGGCCGAATAGTGAAACACTGTCCTATAACAGTTATAAAGAATTAGTAACAGAGACTGTAGGCTCAGCTCTTCAGAGAGGAATCGCCTTTAAGCAAAGTACATACCAATCTTAACCTGACCTCAAAGCGTGACTAGATTTTATGTATTCTAAATACAGCAAGATGAATAAGTTGCTTTGAAGAGGAATGTGTGATAAATTTCCAACTTAAACAAGTGGTGCCAGGCACAACAAACCCCGCCCCTCACACATACTTTGAACTACTTTTCCAAAATTCAATAGGCATCTATTCTGGGTCAGTGGCAATCCCTAAACCGAATTTGGGGTGCACCTGGCCATTAGTTTTGCTGCTAAAGTGTTAATAAACAAACAAACAAACACAGAAACAAACGCACAAATGCACAAACACACAAACACAGAAACAAACTGAACCAAAAACAATACCCCTGCCCTCACCCTTCGGGTGGGGCGGGGTAATAAAACTGCATTTGTTATCATGAAGCAGGGATGGTCACAGACGCTGTTTGGACTAAAAACTGGGTTAGGAGGATAAAGTGTAGAAGTCTTCGTACGCATCACAAAAGCATTTTTCCTCTTAAGTTGCCGACAAGAACAGACTTTATATCAGAGGTACCTTGCTTGGATACACAGAACACAGTGTCTCTCACCATCTTTCCATATCACTCCCATACTCTTCCGCACTCTAACTCCATCAATCTTTTAGCCTGCTCATGAAGTCGTAGAAGAGGAGCCTCTTTTTTACAAGATGCCAGTTAACAGGAGGTTTCTGTAACTGATGACAGCCTGCACACTGACCGGCCAAAAGTCGGCAAACCCCTCCCTTCTCACCTCCAGGGAAGAACCAATCGGCATGCTGGATGATGGGCTCGATAATGCCCACGATCTGTAGAGACACGGTGGTCATCATCTCCGTGATGTTCCTGCAAAAAGCAAAAGGAAAACCAGAATCACCACCGTGACGATGTACAGATGCTGCAGATGGCCAGACAACAAAATGACAAACTACATATGACAGTGAAATAAGGAGAAGATGAGTGATGCTCTCTGTAGGGTGCTCATAGCTCTGTTAATGTTAGTGCATATTAAATGATCCCTCTCCTACTCCACACTGAAATTTCAGCAAACAGGAAGCATTCCAACAGTCATTGTTATGCATTATTACCTTTATCACAACGAAAATACCACAGGGACTGTGTTTGGACAATGACTCAATTTTAATGGCGAGAAATGCCTTCATTGTTGCCTCTACATGCATGTAAAAACTCAAACAATTAAATTAGAAAATAAAAGCTAACGGTCTGTGCACACTGTACATCCATACGCAGCGAGTCGAGGAGGAATTGCAGCTTTTGAAAATTGTGTCGCTGTCAAAATGCTAACAAACCTAAATGTAGGCAATAAATAAATAAGTGCACAGTCACAAGGGTGGGCAGACAAACAGGGCCTACCCTTCAGTGTTAGCCCACAGCAGGTTGGGACCCAGCACGATGGCGATGTTGCCGGGGGTCATCTTGTTAGCGTCTTGATGTTCGTTCAGCTTGGCCAGGAACTTTATCAAGTATCTGTGTATTAGAGAGACATGGCCATGAGTACAGAGGTTACGAGGGGAGAGCTACACAAATACGCAATTAAGCAGACCATCACCATCGCCGTTATCATTCAGCAGATGCTTTATCCAAAGTCTCTTGCAGATGATTTGACCAAGCAGGGCAACCCGAGTCAATGTGGTGTTTCGGTGCTCTGATGCTAAGCAGCTAGTGAGAAATCTATTAGCGATCTAGTGCGCTGATGTTGTGAGGCTAGCTAGGAGGCCATTTGTGTTCTGGTGCTTTAATGCTACACAGCTGATGAGAACGCTATTAGCTATGGAAGGGGCTATTAGCACACAGGAGCGCCAATCATACCTTGGCAGTGAGGAGGCTATTAGCGCTCTGATGCTATATGGCTAGCGAGGAGGCTACGTATTATCTTTCTGGTGCTCTTATGCTTTGCGTCTAGTGAGGAGCCTATTAGCGCACTGGTGCTCTGATATCACCTGTCTAGCGAGGAGGCTACTAGCGTTCTGGTGCTTTGATGCTACGTGGCAGATGAGGATGCTATTAGCACTCTTTACGCTCTGATAAAAAAAAAAAAAAAAAAACTCTTTGCGCTCTGATGCCATGTGGCTATGGAAGGGGCTATTAGCACACAGGAGCGCCAATCATACCTTGGCAGTGAGGAGGCTATTAGTGCTCTGATGCTATACTGCTAGCGAGGAGGCTACGTATTATCTTTCTGGTGCTCTCATGCTATGCGCCTAGTGAGGAGCCTTTTAGCACCCTGGTGCTCTGATGTCACCCGTCTAGCGAGGAGGCTACTAGCGTTCTGGAGCTTTGATGCTACGCGGCAGATGAGGATGCTATTTGCATGCTTTGCGCTCTGATGCCATGCAGCTGCGGAAGGGGCTATCAACGCACAGGAGCTCCAATGCTACGTGGCCATGAGGAGGCTATTAGGGCTCTGATGCTACACGGCTAGTGAGGAGGCTCTGTATTATCGCTCTGGTGCTCTTATGCTATGCGTCTAGCGAGGAGCCTATTAGCACTCTGGCGCTTTGATGTTATCAGTCTAGTGAGGAAGCTGTTAGCGTTCTGGCGCCAGCTCATCTGGATCGTGCTTACCCAGAGAAGGATTGGGGCCTGTTAGTCAGTCCTCTATGATGGGGCTGTCAGGAGGGGCCCGACACTGACACACTGGGCGCAATGAGAAGGGCTAAAACAGGCCTGTGTGAGAATCAGGGGTTTAGCACTGCTGCTCAGTGGCCTTACACATCTCTCTTCCTACCCTTCACTCTCTATTCATCTGCCTCTCTATCTCTCCCTTAGCCCACACCTCCCTTTCTATTCCTCCCTTCTTCTTCTGCTTTTAGCTATCCATCTCATCACCCCATTTCTGCCTTACAATCTCTTCCTTTCCCTTGCTTTTCCCCCCAATCTCCTTCACCACCCTTTCTCTCGCTCTACTCATCTCCCTCTCCAGCCATTTCCCTCCTGAGACCTCTCATCCTTCTCCCACTTCTTGCTTGTCCCTCGATCACTCTATTCTTGTCTTCCTTGCTCTGTTCCTTGCATGCGACTCTCCCTTCCTCCTTCTCTTTCCTGCTCCCCATCTCCCTGTCACTCTATACCCACCGCCTGTCTCCCTCTCTCCCTCCTTGCTGCCCCCCGCCCTCCCCTCCGTCCCAGTGTGTCTGAAGACAGGGCCAGCTCAGCTGTGAGATTATGCGTCAGAGTCTCCGAGAGACGTCAGTGACCGCTGGGCTCTCCCGGCCTGCAAACCTCACCCCTAAATCTGCACCTGTGTCCCTCTTCACCTGGGGCAGTGCTATAACAATGCAGCGGACTGGAGAGATCGCTCCATCAGTACACTCAGAGCTCCCCCCAGCACCCACACCCGCTCCTGTAACGCACTCGCCTGGCCCTTCTTCTCTCTGTCTGAGGCCACAGAGGTGAACTCTGTTTCTCTTTGTTTCTTTAAAAGATAGACCAGGTATCATAGCCTGCCCATTCGGTGTTTGTTTCTCTGCGATATACTTCGGCTGTGATCATCTCAGCTCCCTCAAACACACACACACACGCATGCATGCAAGCACGCATAATCACACACGCAAATGCACGCACACAAGCAAACATACATGCACACACATACACACCCACATGCACGCACACATCCTTATGAACACATACGAGCACACATGCAAACGCCCGCACACACACACACGCGTGCACACACACACACACACACATTCACTCACACACACACACACACACACAGACCCCAGGAAAGGCATGGTTCAGTGACACCAGCAAACACTAACTTTTTCCTGGTTTTCTTTCTCTTAAGTGTGTGAAAGAGTGTGTGACTGAACCTATATGTACATCTGTTTGCGTGCATGTGAGTGTGTGCTTGTGCGTGTGTGTTCGTGCACTAGCAGAAATCCCCAAAGAAATACAGAAAATGCAAAAACTACATGGTCAAGTTGCTACAGGCTAGTTCCAGTGACTGAAAACTGTCCAAAAGTTTAGCAGTGTGATGTAGTGCTTATACAAATGTGCTTTCAAGGGGCTGCCAGTTCCGTTCCCTGGTGGGGAACAGCAATTATAGTCAGGAGCAAAGGACTCAAGCTAAACTGATTCAGTAAATACGCAGCTGGACAATGGTACCGTACGCAAGCAAATAAACCAGCTGCCAAAGACGGAATAAGGGTGTCTTCTAATAAAAACACACAGTAATGAGATTCTATAAACTGTATGAATATCAAGTTCACAATATTACTCTATCACACAATTATATACAATGTATTGCGAGCACACAGAAATGTAATTATTGTTACAATTTCATTTATTTTCAAGTCTGCAAAATTCTATGCCCATCCAATGCAAACAAAATGGATTTAGTTTCTATAAGAGTTTGGGTGCATTCCAAATGTTCTGACATGTTGTATCTGTGATTTCACATTTTCCCTGCACCAAGATAGGAAAAATATACTACTCTGGTATCCATAACGATCGGTTGCCATGACATCGCAGTGCTTCTTTTTGAATAATCTGATACGGCCCACACAGCTGAAATAAAACACGCCCCCAGGAAAGGCCATTGACATTTACTTTAATAGACCCGCAACAAGCAAAACCGGGGTGACTGGTGTGATTACGTTTTTATAATGAAAGAGAAGGGGAGGAGAGAGAAAAAACAAGGGAGCAGAGATGAGAGAGATATGGAGGAAAAAATTTAGTGCGGGCGGCCTGTAGCTTAGCGGCTACTGCATTTTACTGGGGACCCAAAATGTTGCTGCTTAAAGCCCCAGTGTTGGAGCTATAAGATGAGTCCATTTCTTGGGCCTCGGAACTAAAGCCCATAACCCTACGTTGCTCCAAGGGAAAATTGGTCCCAGCTTAGTCTAATCAACTGTAAGTGCTTTGGATGAAAGCCTGAATTGAACAGCGGTAATACAAAGTAAAAATGGAGGGTGACGCACCTGAAATTGTTACTGTTAGCCTCCGGTAGCTTCTCACATGCAGTAAGCAGAGCCTGTAGTCTTTTGTCCTGGTCCTGAATACTGAGGATTTCAACAGATGTTTGAAAAAGGAAGGGGGAGAGGGGGAGAGAGAGAGGAGAGAGAGGAATAAAAATGCTGTCCTTTATTCGAGCCATGAAGGTGACCCTACTCTGTCATGTAATGTTCATGTCAGAGAGACAATGTTTACAACAAGGAGCTTGTGTTACTTGCAGCAGATCTAAAATGATCCGGTAAAATGCAGAAAGTCACAAATCTGTGTTTTTGAGAAAATAAAGAAAAACAACATGCTTGAAATTCACTTGCACTCGCTGGGTTTTTCCCGGTTAAAAGCAGTAGGGGGGAGGAATTTTATTCTGTTTTGATGTATCTATGCACAGTAAAACAGAGTATGTCCAAATGCACCGGCAGTTTGAAAACATGAATTGTGACTACCTGCGTTTTACCAGACCACTGAAGAGATATACACAATGACCAAAGAAAAAAAAAACCCTCATGCAAAATCCACCTTGCAGTCTACCACTATTATTATTATTATTATTATTATTATTATTATTATTACCAGTGTTGCTCAGCCCTGGGCAGATATAGCAACTGTAATGGAATGCTCTTACAGCAGAGCGCATTACCAACAGTGGAGGGACAGGGGGCGCTAACTCTCTCAGATCTTACTTGGAAGCTTGGATCCACTCATCATACAACTCGAACGTCATGAGAGGCTCCGGGAGCTCGCGGAGGTACGACTTCAGAGCACCTACAGAGAGAGACAGAGAAAACGAGAGAGAGAGAGAGAGAGAGAGACAGAGAGACAGAGAGAGAGAGAGATTTGTGAGGACAGGGGAAGAGAGAGACGGAGAGTAATAGGGAAAAATTTAGGAGGAGAAAAAGAGAGGTGAAGGAGTCAGGGAGAGTGAAAGAGAAGAGGAACAATAGAAGGGGAGAGAGGAGGGTGAGTGAAGCCTGTAGCTCAGGACTGTACCTAACACAAATCTTACTAGTACATCTAAACGTGACATAAATATCTCTCAATGGCTCTGTGTCTCTGACTGGCAGATGGAGAGTGGGCGGGGAGGTGGGGCTAAAGGTGGGTCATTCGCTGGCCAGGCCTTGGCTCCAATGCAATTCAATCCTGAGCGCTGACTGCTAATTAGCACTTGACTCCATTTACCTCAGCAGAGGAGCAGTAGTTTCATTAGCATAGCACGGTGAGAGATGCTACTTCTACAGTCGGACTCACTCAACCCTCACGTCAGAAGTGTACAGCGACAGGCCCAGGCCACAACAGAGGAGCCGGGACTGCACAAGGTTACTGGGGTCAGTTGCGTACTCTTGAGAGAAAGTGCACTTGGCAGTTGAGTGTGTGGAGTGAGAACCATCACAGAGAGTCATTGGCAAAGAGCACTTCAAAGAAAAAACCTGCGTTTTAACGGTGTGGAAGGAGCAGCTACATTAAGTGAAACAATGTGAAGAATTAGCCATAGAGTGTTTGAATTTGAACTGGTTCTGCTGGACTTTTTTTTGTTTGGAAGAACAATGTGTGGGCACGTGTATTTACGTGTGTGTCAATACATGAATTGGTGTGAGTGTGTCTATGCACGCCTCCATATGCGTGTGTGTGTGTGTGTGTATACGCGTGAACGTATGCATGTTTTTGTGCGTGCGAGAGACAGCGTTCATGCGTATCTATGCGGAGATGCGCATGCAAATGTGCGTGTGCATACGTACGTACACGTGTGTGAGCGTGTGCAAACTTGCGTCTGTGTTCCTGTGCATCTATTTGTGTAAACAAGCTCTTGCATGCGCACCAGCACTAAACCAACATATTAAACAAATATTAATTCCTCATTTATAGATTTCCCTTTGTTTAGCGGCTAGCGCATTCAAGTTAGTTGACTCGCTGTGCGGCTCATGGGAAATAAAAACAGACTGGCAGGGCTGTTTCTCTGGGTCGGGCACAGAAACAGCTCTCCATCTGGCACTGGATTACTAACATTAACAGGCCTGACTAGATTAACGACACAGGCCTTTTAGGCAGCACAGGGCCCAGCTCTGGGGGTCTACAGCCTCCTGTAGCTCCCCTACTTTTACATTACAATTATTTAGCTGTAAAGTAATTGTTAGCATCATACAGTTGATCTGACCTAGCATGGGCTTATCATTCTTGAAGCACTGCTCAAAGGCTCCATAGCTGTACTGATTTCATTGGTGCTAAATTGGGGCTTGAAACACCAGCTTTCTGAGATTCTCAGTCAAGACTCTTAGCCGCTAGACAACAGGCCACCGATCTGGACTTTCTCTCTCAGCTCTGGTCAGGGATTACAAGCCTCAGTGTTCCCCAAATCACTGTCCTTGTGGGCCGAGACCTGCTGGTTTTCCACTCTTCCTTTACCCGGGAGTCAGGTGTAAAGAAAGTCTAGCCAAACAGAGACAATAATTGTTCAATATTTGCCGGGAGGGAAAGGAAACGAGGGCAGGATTTGGATTTGAGGGCCAGTTTTGGGAGCCCTGACAAGCCTGAATCTCAAATGGTTAACTAGGGCTGAGAACTACCCATCGTTTAACTGGCAGTCAGGTTGAACTCAGTCAGGCCAAGCACAAGCACAAGCACTAATCGTCCAGTTAATTACGCAGGACAAAAAGAAAACCAGGGGCAGACAGGTGCTCAGAAGCCATTTGTGAGTATCCTCACTTCACCCTGTGGCAAGAGTCTGGCTGTTATTTATCACACTATTCTTGTTCATTGTGTGCAAGTGTTCATTTGCGTGAGTGTACATGCATCAGAGAATGTGTGCTACACAAATTTAAATAAGTGGGCGCATATGCGCATGTAAGTGTGGACACAGAGCATTGGTTAGCTGCCTATCAAGACAGGGTGCAGGCTGGAGGCCTAGCTGGCGCGGTTCGTGTTCACCCCGTGTTTGTGAGAGCTTCCTAGCCCCAGTTTCATCCCACAGTTAAAATACATGTAAACGAAGGCCGTCAGATGATTATTGGCCTCGGGGGCTAAATCTGCTGTGTATAGGGAAATGTTTAGTAAAGCACATTGACCTTGTTGAATGAGCACACAAATCATGTGACTGTATATGCATGTGCAATGTATGAGGGTAAGGATGGACACAGTAAGCGGCAACTAGGATGCCTCAACAGCTGACTCCCTCGCTTCCTCCCCACCCCACCACCCCTCGCCTACAGGCACACAGCTGGCCTGTCCTGCTTGAAGTGGGGGGCGTCCAGCCGTTTGAACACAGTACAGATGGTGAGGAGACAAAGTTGTCCTGGACTTTTTGCCTGCTGTCATGGTGACAGATGCGTGGGCGAGGGGGGTGGGGGGTGCTGACCTGCGATTGCGTGAGGGTCTGCCGAGTACTCCTGTACATCCAGAACCCCGCAATCCAACGATGCCTTCAACTTCTTCAGCTTAGAGGCAGAGGGAGCCACTCTGAACAGGCCCTACAGGACGCAGGAAGTCAGGCACAGGAAACAGGAAGTGAAACTACAAGTGCAGACAAACTGCTGGTTCCAATCGATTTTGAGAAGACACAATATCGCTAAATAGAGAAATAATGGAACTAGGGGAACCATTTTTTTCCCCCAGAGAGGGGTCAGGGTTGAATAGCTTATCAGGTCGCACTATAGATCAAAGGAATAGTTGTGAGCATAGCTCATCCAAATTAGGCGCGGTGCTGGATTCACATGTAACTCAAGCAAAAGAGGTAAAAAATCCGCACACTGGATTAATTCATCAGGCAAAATGAATAATGAAGACCCTGTGAGTGGTCGAAACGTTGCATGTCATCAATTAAAGTTTGGGAGCTTTAATCCAGTGTGTGGATTTTTTTTACCTTTTTTGCTTAGGTCGCACTATAGAGACAGAAACTTTGGGAGGTTCAGGACCACACTTGTTACAGTGCTAAATACCACCTAGTTTTTAAACACACTGCGTTTGGTGCACTTAAGCAGGAGATGGAGAGTTTGGTTGGGCTGTATGGCCTACTATCACAGCTCTGTTATATTATTACTTCCTTGTGCAGTCAGTTCCATGTAGCAAGGCTCTAAATGAACATTCTCCCGCCCCCCCCCCCCCCCCTCCCATGAAGCACATGCAATCTTGAACAGAAAATTAAAAAAAAAAAAAAATAATGGATCTCAATTAGTTGATTCGTTCATAAATGACCTTTTCAACAGCAAAAAACAATTCTAGAGCATAAGCACCATATTGCAGCCCCGAGTGGGGGAGGCAGTATTTCATTGGGATTAATGTCACAGTCGGACAGCTTTCATTTCCAATTTCCTTCTTATTAAACTGCGAGAGCCTTAAAGCTAAATGCTAACAGACAGCGGAGTGAGCGAGCAGCTCAGGGCAGTTTCAGGGAGAGAGAGAGAGAGAGAAAGAGACAGAGAGGTGGGGGGGGCTGTTCTGACCTCTTCCTGCACACCGCACTCCAGCAGCATGGTCACGCAGGCCTCGATGGGGAAGGCGATGTCCCGTCCGCTGAGAGACAGGTGCTCCTCGAGGGGCTTCCCGAAACATGGCTTCTCTACCCAGGCCTCTGCATGCAATGTACACATACATGTAATATACATATACATGCACTCACTCTACCAGGCTGCCGCGTGTGATGTACACCGTTGTGTAAATATATATATATATATATATATGTTCATGCACTCACACACAGTCTACTCAGGCCTCTGCGTTTAATGTATTTGCACATATGAAATAGAAACACAAACACACACACATTCTACTCAGGCCTTTGTTCTGTGTGTTATGTATATACACATAAAGTATGCATATATGAACACTTTCTCAGGCCAAACAAACACGTTTACAAACTGACACACTCACAATCTGACCATTGTGCATAATGTTCGTATACACTGTTACACACAGCCTTACAGACACACACAAGCACAGACAGCATCAAGCAACCTACTGTGTTCCCTATTTTGCTGATTAAATTGGACAAACTTAACGGCATTCTCCCAACCCTGAAACAATCAAACTGTGCAGAAGCTATAATTACATACTCAGATGGAAAGAACAGAGAGACTCTGTGCACCAGTATCATTTTCAGCCGAGGGTACGGGATAATTTTCCCTAACCTCCAGCAAAATATTGAGCAAATTTGTCTCTGGATTCGTTTATTTCCTTCCTTCAGAGTGAAATGACGGTGAGCATAATGAAGTAGAGACGGCTGAGTGCTCCTGCTCATTTCTGAGATTGTGAAATGGATCTGCAGTACACTCATTAACCCCTTTGCACAGATATAGACGCCGGAGTCCGTAAATTCTGAAATTTAATTCCTAAAAAATTCTGTAATCGAATTTCCAAATGTCTTGCTTCACCGGAATAATTTTCTGGAGCGTCTGCGACATGAACACTGAGTTATAAAGCCTAATTAGACTCATGCACAACAGGAAAAAATGGCATTATTTGTATTCTGCGCAAAGGGTTTAAGGCAGGAAAGCAGCATGAAGAGAGAGTACACATCTCAGGTGATGAAGTACTTGGTCATTTACACAATTAATCTGGGGCAGGACAGAAAGAGGGAATTAGAAAGAGAGAAGGGGAGGAGGGGGAAAGACAGGAGAACAAAGGAAAGAGAGACTGAACAAGAAAAAGAAAAATCGAATGTTCTCTTCCTTTTTCGCACTGGAGACTTAATAAGGGATGCAAATCACTCTCCTAGGAATGTTTAGCAAATTCTCCACAATTCATTTAAAGAACAAATTCCTTAGATTCCTTTAAAATTATAACTCCATTTTCTTAGAAAGAATGGAGTGAAAGGATGTGATGTGGAAAACAATTTAGGTGGCTTTACATTTCGCTCAGGAAATCATAAATTAAACTGAGATTACGCTGGTGTAAAATATAGCTTGTATCAGTACCATTAAGGTATGAGTATCATGGAGCATCACAGCTGGTATCCCTGTTGACAGAATCTTGACCATAGCAGGTACCAGTAAGCACTGCATGTGTAAAGCTATTTAGAGGCTAATGCTAGCTGATCACTGTGCAGAGACAGTATTACCCACACACACTAACAAGCCACACAAAGACAGCGCAATAGTTGATGAAGTGATAAACAGAAGCACAACACACAGCCATAGCACCAGTTACCCACTTCTTGAGCCCTTTACCGAAAAAAAATCCACTTTAATGCTACATCCTACGGGGCTTTGTGGGAAGTAAAAATGAATATACGCAGTACACAAGCAGTACACAAGCCCACTTTTCACCTCCACTGCCCTCCAATTACAGAATAGAGATAAAACAGAGATCAGCTCATCTTCCACATGTTGTGATGTGCGAGATTCTTCACTCCACCAGTGAAACAGTCCATCGCATCAACTAGTCAAGCTAGTATTCAGCACACAACACAGATAATGTATAAGACAGGGTTAAGGAAGTGTGCACAAACCACTCAAAACTAGGGACTCGTACCAAGAGACAACATTACTGAGATAACTGCACCTAGAAACATTGGGAAGCCTGCTAAATCTGGACCTGGGAGTGAAGTAAATGGAGTTTGCTCCAGCACAGTTATCTGGTTCACTGAATAATCCTGCGTGGTGATACAGGCCCCGGGACACTGAGGCATGTTTTTGCTTATGATTTGTTTTTGCACTCCCAGTGGTCTCAGACCGGTGACTCAGCATTTTTTTAGGATCTGTACAATAGGAGCTCAGGACCTTCCCAAAGGCCAAATAATGAACTGTGGTGAGACCACTACAGGGGATTGTGTGAGAACATTTCATCAGCTAAAGGAACTTGTCAGCTAAATGTTTTGTTGAATGGTTAATAAAGTAAGCCTGCGGGGCCATTTACGTACTATCCTTTCACTTATTATTTTGATCACATAAAAACACGTGAATGGAGCAAGATTTAATTTTTATCATGTTGTATGGGGGCTGAAAAAATGATAAAGGGGTGTATTTTTTCTTTAAAGTTTCAGAAAAGCAATCGGAGTAACAAAACCAAAACGAGACTCGCGCGGAAGTTTTTCATGTTGGCTTATGTATTTGAGTTTGGAGGAGTTTTGAGAAGTTTCCGGAAGGAGCGAGTTTTCAGATGTAGCCCAGACAACTCTGGGGGCAAATAACAGCAGCCTAGTTAATGTTGTCTTTGCGTAAATAGACTGATAATCATTAAATAATTCTGCAAAAGATAGATAGCAGGCAGATGTGCAGTGTAGTGTCGGCCATCTTGGGCAGACTCAGCGGACCAAATAATTATATTTTATGCCTCGCTGAGCAAGCAAATAAGTCATGTGAAAAGAAGGAGAAATTTGCCCATGTTGAATGTCCCTATAAACTCAAAATAATTTATGAGTGTTTGGGATGCCGGTGTCCCGACCACTCGGAGGTTTGGGTTAAAGAGTTAAGCGACACATGTTCCGTATACGAAACTTCACAGCAGGAGCATTTGGGGCCCATCATGTGACAGGAAGTAGCCGTGCAGCACGCTCACCCTGGTGCGCTTTGATCTGGGGCAGGACGTTCTGCAGAATCTCTAAGGACTTCCTGTGATACTCGGCCTGGACTTCGATGAGCTGAAATAACAGAGCGCATCTCAGATTACAGCACATTACTGTTGCCCAGTCAGCTAGACTTAAGGGCTTTTTATACTTCGAAGATGTGTCTGTTGACAGTGTCTGACAACCAAAATGACGTCAAAAAGACAGAATAAAGCCTCATCCAACAGTATCTTGCACCTTTTGAATATTTGTAATGGCGCAGACACTGCTGTTGGTTGGCTTATATTTTCATTGGCTGAATAAACTGAGAGTTTTGTGGTTGTCTTTGATATAGAATGCTGATACAGCAGTGTTCGCAAAAATATTAGTTGGTTACGAAACAATAAATATATAATTACCATGGAGATAACCGCTTTGTTTTTACGCATAAAATCACCTGCGTCGTCCAATACTTTTCTTAAAAAGCCTGTCTGCACGTCTTACAAGAATAAAATGGCCTTAAGCTGGAGCAAGCAGGCACAAAGGACTACCCTTTGATGAGGCTACAAAATGACCGTGAGGTCTGTGTGGCTCGAGCTGCACTCACCATCTGAAAGTAGTTTGCATAGTCGATTTCTTTGGCCACAAAGTTGTACATGTCTGCTGATAATTGATCCTAGAGGAGGGGAGAGAGAGAGAGAGAAATGCATTAAATACCTCAAAGGCAATAAAAAAATCATTTCTAACCAAAGGAAACAATTGAACAAGGCTGTTGAGAAGGTGATTTTAATGAGTTTTCAGAGCTTGAGGTGGAAAGAGGCCAAAAAGGAAAGGAGAAGGCACAGCCAACAGATGATGGGAGATAAGAAAGGAGAGAGCATGGGAGATTGACTGGGAAGGACTGAAAGAGTGAGGGAGCCAGACAGGGAGGGAAGGAGGAAAAGATGAAGGAAAGAGAGGTATGAGAGAAAATGAGGGAAGGGCGGAGACTCACCCTGCAGATCTCCATGCGATTGGCTGCCTCCTCCATCTCCTCCCTCAGGGCGTCGGCTTTGGCCCCAGTGGGCTGCAGGTTACTGCTGAGACCCGAGGACTTAGAGGCCTGATGCCACCTGAGGGGAGACAGGGAGGGGCTCAGAGGGGATGTGTACACACATACATATACAAACACACACACACACTCGCACAAGTGCACACACACATGCAGACATACTCGCATTCACACATACGTGTGCACGCCCCCACACACACACGTGCGCGCGCCCACACACACACACACACACACTCACTCACTCACTCACACACACACACACAAACGCGCAGACACACTTGAATACACACACGTGCAAGACACACGCACAAACGCACTAACACACATACATATTCTATAACATCACTTACTTAACTCAACATACGTATTGACATTTGTATGAAAACAAAAAGTCTTAGGTATTGCAATTAATGGAAAAATAAATACAGAAAAAACCTGAAAACTCCCAGTGAATATTCAATGTGGGAACACGAGTCAATTCAATCTTTGTATCCACTGTATCTCAGCAGATATCAACCGCTCATTTTAGCAGACTGGGAAAAAGATGGGCCCCTCGATAGTGCTGTGCAAACTGACCATATGCTCCCACTGTCATTACTGTGTTACTGTGTTACCAACTGCTGTGTTTTACACGTGCTGCTGAGAATCAGCCATATTGTGCCTTAGGCATGTATTACTGTGAGTTTGATTGCTGTATTTCAGAGGTGTTATGGAGAAGCAGAGCCATTTTGTGTCAGTTCTCCACATTAATCGCAAGAGTGACTCAGCAGTGACATCTAAGTAAGGCCAATTCCAGCTTGCTCGCACAAGAAAAACACACACACACACACACGCGCGCGCACACACACACACACACACACACAAGTATACACACTCCATTTTCATCTAACGCCCTTGCTCCAGCCTTTCTCAATCTCGCACACTGTCTCTCAGTCTCTCACTGTCCCTCTCTCCTTCATTATTTCTCCCCCAAATTGCAATTTGATCTCCCTCTCTCTCTCACACACATACTAATACCATCACACTGCTCCACACTGCACCAACTGCCAAATCACCATAACAAAAATATAAAATTCAGTCATAATAGTCTCTCTCCCGCTCTCCTTGATTCTCTGCACAGTCCGGCCATCTTTCAATTCAATTCAATATGTTCTGTTGGCATGTATGTAGCAAACACAATACTGCCAAAGCGTCAAATATTAATATACATATATACTAATGTGTAATTCATAAAATCAAGAAAATAATAGAAATCAGTGATAACTTACTCCGTGAGTGTGTTTATGAAAGATTGTGGAAGAGTTTGTTGAAGTTGTTGGTGTGTGTGTGTGTGTGTTTATGTATGCGACCAGATTGACTGTCCATCTCTTTCTCACTCCATTGCTCTCATACTCTCACTCAGTGTATTCGCTCTGACATGATGAAAAAATGATATGAACGTCCATCTTTAAAAGTGAACTCCTTGGGTGTAGAGATGAGAGTAGGACAGGAGAGGGACAGACTGACAGACAGGGCTGTGGGCCTTAGAGGGGGCCAAAAATCCCCCCAATAATCTCAGCCAACGACCCTGTGTGAGCTCCACTCATACAGCTCACATCACAGACTCCTCCCCCATGCCACACGTCTCTGACCACGCCCCCAAAAATGGACCCAAATACGTCTCCATCATCTGGTGGCCGATTGCCAAAATCCGCCAAGATCATCCAAAGGTGCACAACATCCTCACCCAAGAACCTCGGACAGGGATCTTGAGAGAAAACCTTGTCTAATCACTGCATCACCATCCCACATGTCTTCACACAGTCACTCCCATTACAGTCAGGGCTTCGAGTCTTCGCCATTACTGGGTACACATGAGGGAAGGACTCTGATGAAGAGTCAATAAAACGTCCTCATCTAAGGCTGGACTGAATCCCCCTTCTCCAACGGTCCTCACTAAAGGTCATTTATTTTTGCCTTTCCTCTTGCTTTCTTGTATTATGTTTGCCTTCAGTGCAATAAATGAGAAATAAATCCATTTTACCAAGCATTATAATCTTGTATTGACACTTAAAACACTTACTTCTATTACCATTTCTCTCAGTAAGACAAATGCGTCAATGAGGTGCGATAATTGTAACTCATTTCTAGATTTGCCAGTGGAATGAGAAAACATTTCTTCTCAAGAAAATGGTAACTTAAAATTGACCAATATTTTCTGCTTTAGAGAGAAAACAAGAAGTTAATCTAATTGTAAGACTAAAAGACTTGTTAAGACACTTTTGCAGCATTGACCCATCAGGATATAATAAACAGAATAAAAAGGAGAAAATATGACATTAATACAGTACAACCCCAATTCAGAAATAGTTGGGACGAAGTGTAAATTGTGAATAAAATCAAAATGCAATGCCTTTCAGATCACATGAGCCAATATGTTATTTAAAATAGAACATAGATAACATTTCAAATGTTGAAACTGAGACATTTTACATTTTTATCCATAAAATGAGTTTATTTCAAATTTTCTGGCTGCAACAGGTCTCAAAAAAGTTGGGACACGGGCAAAAAAGGGCTGAAAAAGCAATTATTATATAAGAGAATCAGCTGAAAGAACATTTAGCAAGTAATTAAGTTGACTGGCACCAGGTGTGTAACATGATTGGCTATAAAAGGGATGTCTTAGAGAGGCTGAGCCTCTCAGAAGTAAAGATGGCCAGAGGCTCTCCAACCTGTGAAGGCTTGCATGAAAAAAATTGTGGAATACTTCAAAAACAATGTTCCTTAACCCATTAAGACCTAGGGCACCTCATGATGCACTTCATTTGCATTTCTTAAAAATTATATATATATATATATATATATATATATATATATATATATATATATATATGTATGGTATTCATGTCCCTTCCGTTTTTAAAGCGAATGCGACGCAGACGTCGCATCAGGTCTTAATTGGTTAGCGTCAAATTGCAAAGGCTTTGAACATCTCATCATCGACAGTGCATAACATCATCAAAAGATTCAGAGAAACGTAAAATCTCCGTGCGTAAGGGACAAAGCCGAAGACCTTTACTGGGTGCCCGTGATCTTCGGGCCCTCAGACGCCACTGCATCACTCATCGGCATGATTCTGACATTGACATTACTAAATAGGCCCAGGAATACTTAAAGAAACCACTGTCAGTAAACACAGTCTGCCGTGCCATCCACAGATGCCACCTAAAACTCCATCATGCAAAAAGGAAGCCATTGTTGAGCATGATCCAGAAGCGTCGCCGTGTTCTGTGGGCCAAGGCTCATTTAAAATGGACTGTAGCAAAGTGGCAAAATGTCCTGTGGTCAGACGAGTCCAAATTTGACATTCTTGTTGGAAATCATGGGTGTCGTGTCCTCCGGGCTAAAGAGGAGAAAGACCACTCCTCCTGTAATCAGTGTTCAGTTCAAAAGCCAGCATCTCTGATGGTATGGGGATGCATTAGTGCATATGGTGTGGGACACTTGCATGTTTTAAAAAGCACCATGAATGCTGAAAGGTATATAAAGGTTTTAGAGCAACATATGCTCCCCTCCAGACGACATCTATTCCAGGGAAGGCCTTGTGTATTTCAGCAGGACAATGCAAAACCACATACTGCAGCTATTACAACAGCATGACTTCGTGGTAGAAGAGTCGGTGTGCTGAACTGGCCTGCCTGCAGTCCTGATCTTTCACCAGTTGAGAACATTTGGCGTATAATTAAACGAAAAGTCCGTCAAAGGAGACCCAAAACTCTCCAGCAGCTGGAAGCCTGTATTAAACAAGAGTGGGATCAAATTCCAATGGCTAAATTCTAGAAACTTGTCTCCTCAATGCCCAGATGCCTACACTCTGTGTTAAAAAGAAGAGGGGATGCTACACCATGGTAAACAGGCCCCTGTCCCAACTTATTTGAGACCTGTAGCAGCCATCAAATTTGAAATGAGCTCATTTTGTGGATAAAATTGTAAAATTTCTCAGTTTCAACATTTGCTATGTTATCTCTGTTCTCTTGTAAATAAAATACTGGCTGGTGTGATTTGAAAGTCATTGTGTTTTGATTTTATTCACAATTTACACTTTGTCCCAACTATTTCGAAATTGGGGTTGTATTATATGTGCAGAACGTTTATGCATATAAATGGCAGAGATTATATTTTTCCCCTGGCAGACCACAGAAATAGTAAGGTGTGGTTTACTCATCAGCTAACAGAGTTACATAATGAACTAAACAAAGCAAATGTAAAATAAGTTGTGTTTGGCACAACATGCCCCTCCCGAGGGAGACATTTTTGCGCTTTGAGTGTTGAATTACCAGAAAAAACCCCAGATATTCGACTCCGACCGCTAACAACATTAATGACGTCACACCATAGCATAGCATATTTTTGGAAGCAGAATTGAAAAATGCAGATTTTAAATTAGTCAGAAATTGATCGGAGCAGATTTAAGGGAGTTATCATGAAAAAATGATTTTTGACTCTTCGAAGACCTTTAACCTGACACAATTAGGTAAAAAATAATAAAAAAAGATAACGTTTGGATGACTGGATGCCTTTCCTCAAAAGTTTGTGTAATTTGATGAAACTGAAGAAACTGTTCTTGTGCTAAACTGACAGACAAACACTCATACAGACAAACGTCACAAAAACAAAACCCCACCCTCTGCGGGCAGGCTAATAAACAAAATAAAAATGAACTTTGTCATGCTAAGGGAGACATAATAGCGCAGTGGTTAAGCGTACTTGACTTGGGACTGAAAGATCCCAGGTTCGAGTCCTTACCACAGCTTTTGTGGTGTGTTCTTGGGCAAAACACTTCACTCCCACAGTGCCTCACTCCACCCAGGTGTATAATTGGGTTCCAGAAAATTGTCGGGGAAACCTGGCTAAGAGCTGGCAGGGGTAACCTGCGATGGACTAGCATTCCATCCAGGTGGAGTAGCAATACTCTGTTGCTTCATGCCGAAATCGGGGTTAAACACCGGCCTGATGAGCCACTAGGCTCCGAAAAGTCTCTCTCTCTCTCTCTCTCTCTCTCTCTCTCGCTCTCTCTCTCAACTCTTTCATGCTAACAACTCCACTGGAAACCTCTCAGTCACATCTCAGTGAGAGCACCCATCCTCAGCTCTTCCCATGGAGCCCATGACTGTATGTCAGTCCAGTAACGCAGGCCAACCTCAGCTTTAACACTGAGAGAGGGGGCAGTGTCTGCTGGGCATCAGACACAATCCCTCAGCTGTGGGATATGGGGGGGGGGGAGCAGAGTCCCAGTGTAACCAGCAAAGCCAGTCAGCCCTGGTGCATGATGACGGCTCCCACAGTGGGATGGACCCGCCCAGCAACCGGGTCACAGGGGACGGGGTTTCTCCTGCAACGACACATAACCACCCCCCCATTCCTCAAAAAAAAGACAGAAAAAAGCACCGTCCCGTCTCACCGAGTGCGTGCAGAATCCATGTCCAGTACCAGCTTGGCTAAGTGCTTCCTCTGTTTCTGAATGTTGGGGATTTCCACCTAAAACAAAACCAAACAAGAAACCAGATGGGAAAACAAATACCCCCCCAATTAAAGTTCCTGTGGGAGAACACAGCAGAACACAACATCACCTTTGTCACACCTCCGCTTGGGAATAAATACACACCGCACACCTGTCTTTGCTTTGTAGCCTGACAGTCAGGAGTCTGTTAGCCCCACTGTATCCCATTATAAGGCTGTGGATTTGCAGGGATGGGAAACATCATTAAAAATTCTACACTTCCTTGGTACTCAATTTCTTACACATAAAATAGTGGTGACAGGCTTGAGAATGGACAGGCCACAGATTGTATAGATGAAACCAGATGGCCAGCATAATACAGCACAGAGAGTTCATTCCCACAGTATTGTACTGAAGATCACATTCCTTCAAAAGCATTCACAAGACCATGAAATTGCCATCTCAGCCGCATTGATATGGAGGGAGAGCATTGAATATTGATCTGAAGGGTGGTGAACCCTGGTCCTAGGGTGAGTCTGCCAGTTTTTGTTAACGACATCAAAAAATAATCCACTATATACCCAAGAAACCAGGTGAGACAAGTTAATTGTGGAATCAGCTGCTGTAATTGATCAATGAACTGCTAAGCTGATTTAACAGATAAACAGCTACAGTGGCCATTTTTGTGCATGCTTTGTGAGAAACGGGGCATTAATAACCACTGTCCTTGGTTTTATCTCAATTTTTGGACTAATTGACTTTTGTAGAAGCAATTTATAAAGGAGTTATCATACTTTTTGCTGTCAGCCCTGTGAACTATCGAGCAAATACTCATTTCAAAAATTGAAAAGTACAATTATTATCATGTCATAATTTTAGGTAGATGCAGTTTCCCAAGTATTGTGACTTAGATAAAGAGTAAAGAGTTTATTGTGACTAAATTACACAAAAATTTGTGTAATCCCAAAGAGTTCACATACTTTTTCTTGCCACTGTATGTAAATCCTGCAGACTGGTGCCAGCCCTGGGCTGCAAAAACAGATTTTGGGATTACCTCCGCGAGAACATAGAGGGGCTCTACGACGTCTCTCTCAATCTGCATCTCGAAGAGGATGAGTTCTTGGGCCAGCCTATCCTCAGTCTCCCCACACAGCTTCAGCATCTTCCTGCAATGAACAGCCAATCACAACACAGTAAAACAAAGGCCACAGCCAATGAGGATGGGCGGGAACAAAAAGTAGGTGGGGCCAATCAGAAAGGAAAAGAACCAGGTCATGGACAATCACGACATTGCTAAATCAGGTCATCAGCCAATGAGGACTGACAAGCAGAGGAGGTGAGCGCAGCCAATCAACATGAAGCATAGCCAGGTCATGGCCAATCACAAAACAGAAAAAAAAAACATGTCACAGCATGCAGAGGCAGAGAGGGTCGGCACTGTAAATCAGGATGGAGCACACTCACTGTAGGGCAAAGTTACTGTGCAGTACCCTATCAAACAGGGAGCACGATGCATCTTTCTGATTAAATGGGAGGAATACACGAAACCCCCCATAGTGCGTAGGAGCAGGTCCAAACAGCAGGGGGCAGCGCTGGGGTGGCGAAGGGGGGAGTGTGATTGAGTAACCGCAGACAAAGACACGCAGTGCAGGAAGGCAAAAAGAACACAGGGATGTTCTGAATGTTTTAATAAGGCACTGTGTGGAGAAGTGTGTACGTGACTGAAGAGTGTGTGAGATAAATACGCATATGCGACTAGTTTATTGAGAAAACACATGCATGCTGACAGCTGAGGTTGACCAGGGGTCAGCTTGAGGCGAGAATTTTCTGAACAAAATGGCTTTGCACATCGAATCTGCACCGTTTATATGAAAGTAAAATCCCTTAAACCTTGTCACTACTGATATTGAGGAACCATAAACATACATTAAGAATATGGATCCATCTCGGGTCATGTAGCAGAATTTAGCAATAGTACAGCTAGAGGATCATGTACGACAAAACCTGCTAAGAGAAGGTTTTTCCTGTACGCAGCTTACATACAGCACACTTTCAGTAATTATGTACTTAAAAGCACAAGGCCATTGTGGCGCTGTGTCTAATGAGTTTGGTGTTCATTACTGGTCCTTCAGTAGTGGTTCCTGAACACAAGCCATAAATCAGGCACGGCTCATTTAGCTGACATTATAATCTATGAAATGTCTGGAGTTTATGGAAGAGCCAGGGTGAAATTGGCAGGTGATCAATCCTTAATTACGGAGATGGTAATCATGAATGTGTTTATGGTCTGGTGTATGTAGTTGGAAAGGGTGTATTTATGTGTTTATATGTGTTTGTGTGTATGCCGGTGTGCGGGAGTGCGCTCAGTGTGCACTTGTGTGTGTTTGCATATGTGTATCATTGAATGGAGTTCTGCACTGTGAATTCAGTGTGCAGGAGTGGGCATCATGTGTGAATTTGTGTGTGCGTGTGTGTGTGTATGAGTGAATGCACACTGTGCATTCCCTGTGCTTAAGTGTAAGAACGTATGTGTATGCTCACATGTGCTTGTGTGTGGATATGTACATGTTTGTATGAGTGTACGTATGTATATGTGTCTAAGAGTGTGTACTCAGTGTGTCTGTAAGTTCACGTGTACGTGTGTGCAGGTGTATCGATGTGTGCCTCTGTGTCTGCATGTGTGTCTGTGCCTGAGTATGTGCATGCGTGTGCGTGTGTATATGTATATGTGTGTATGTGTACGTGTGTGTATGAGTGCATCTGCGTCTGACAGTGTGTGCATATGTGCGCGCACGCATATGTGTGCGTGTGTGTGTGTATGTGCGTGTGTGTGAGTGCTTGAGTGTGCGTGTGTGTGTGTGTGTGTGTGCACGTGTATGTGAGTGTCTGAGTGTGCGTGCGTGTGTGTGTGTGTGTGTGTGCACGTGTATGTGAGTGCGTGAGTGTGTGTGTGTGTGTGTGTGTGCGCGCGCGCAGCAGACCCACCCGAGCAGAGAGTCGTCCCCCAGCACAGTGGCTCCTTCCACCAGACACTGGGCCAGAGTCGTCAGGGGCAGCTTTTTCTGTCGGGAGAGAAGAAGAGGATCATTTTGACTGGCTACTTAAAGTGTACATCATAGGCGTAGATTTGGGTAGGGATGGTCGGGATATGTCCCGACCAACTGTCAGACATAGCAAAAATATCCCGACAAGCTTTAAATCCGAGGGGAAAATTAAATAAACTACAAATCTAAATATAACACGATTCAGTTCTATGTAATGTGCGGTTTGCAGCTTTGACCAATTCCTAGATAGTCAATGGTCCAATTTGAAGTGTTTATCTCGGCTGCAGTCACGTCACTAATGTTGTTTCAAGGCAACAACACTACATATACGAGTGCTTCATAGACAGGATTGTGAACTGCCCAGCTAACATAACTATATAACCACTCACTTGGTTTCAATGTCCACTCTACTAGAACTGAGCGGGTTTTGGGACTGTGAAGAGAAGATTTGTAGCGGTTAGTGAAGGTTCTGGGAAGTGAACAAAATATAACCATTAGTGGCGGAAACATTAGAGGTGCAATTGCATCCAAGCCCACTTGTGAGAGCACCCACTCACAATTAAACTCATTGCTGTGGCAGTATGACTGCCTTGGCAATCTAAAAGAAAAATGAGGAGCATTGGCAGCGTAACTGTCCTAGGATAGTAAATACATATATTTAATAATCACGTAAATATTAAGAGGCCAACATTAGATGAAATTGATGGTGAATAGACTGTATAATTTCTTTTTATATTATGGAAAATATCCTTCCACTTGCTTTTAGTGGAGATTTATGGGAAATATTATGACCAATCAAATTCACGACCCTGAAAATGCGGTCATCAAACAACAAACAAAAAGATGTGAGGAGAGAAAAAGCTGAGAGGAATATGAGGCGAGGGTTATACTGCCAATACTGTTCTGGTATGAACATAGTTCTGGTACGCATGAATTGATAATACTCATGAAGAGTAAACCGTAATTTTTTTTTCCCTACAGCCGCTGCAGTCATGGGATAGATTGTTCCTTTTGTTCTTGCATGGGGTTAGAGTTAGGGTTATACAAAACATTTCTCATAGCTGGGAATTGGGCTTCTCTAGAATATGAGAAATAGACACTTCTCGTACGAAGTGGGAATTACTTGTATGCTAGAATTGTTAATACAAAACATCTCGTAGGGGGTGAACTGGGCTTCTCTGGTATATGAGTGGACATTTCTCCTATAGTATACGAGGAGAGCTTCTTCAAATTGCCATGATCCCAGAAGGGTACAAGACACACTCAGTTCGTTTGAGCGGTTTCAACTGCAAGAACCATGAATAGCCCGCCGTTTGCACACACTGTACAGTGCCATTTGTTCCAATAGTACTGCCGTGAATGCAAAATGGAGCATAAACCAGCCTTTAGTCCAATGAAGTCACTTTGGTTAAGAAAAAAAAAAAAAAAAAAAATTGTAAGAATATAATTTCGATAGGCATCCAGTGGTTTTGGTCAGATTTGCAAATAATGGTTACATTTTTAAAACGCAAAAATTGCATAAAAAGATCCATAACTCATCAAATTACTAACTAGTGAGACAATAGGCTCCTAAATGGTGAAAGGCTGGATGTCTGGACAGTGAGTCAAACCATCTGGATGTCAGTTACGAAGTCAAAGACAAAGGAAATGATAAGTGACAATCTCACATTTCATTGAATTTTAAGGAAATAATACAAATGAGATATTACATTTTATAGGGCATGTTCAACAATCAAGTAAGGAACCAATCTCAACCTCAGTCTTTTTTCAGTTAACTCTTTTCATGCAATTGTTGGCAATATTTAGGAAAAGATAAATTACAAACTTCGTAATTACTCTCTTTATGGCATAGCATAGCTATTTTCGTCAGTATAGACAGGGTCCCCCAAAGACAGAGTTTGAGAACCAATGAGCTGAATGCAAAACATGTCATGTAAAACACAAATAAACAAAATCTTAAATCTGAATTGTGAATTTAAGGTTAGCATTAATGTGGTGTAGGTAAAATTGATAGCTGCCCGAAGTGGACATACCGAGGGCGAGCGGACGGATTTCTTGTCGACATCCAGGCCTTGCTGGCCCTGCAAACAGGTGGTGAGCTTCTTATGTGTGCTGTGAGACACCTGCTTCACCAGCTCCAGCCGCTTCTCCACCTGCGTGGGGACGAGACATCAATGAGCATGCTCACAAGTACAAGCTAGTTACCTCGTGAGACCTCCTCATTGAGTGTGCTCAGAAGCATAAGCCAGTAACCTGGTGAGAAAACATCACTGAGCGTGCTCAGAACCATAAGCTCGTGACCTTGTGAGAAACCGTCATTGAGCGTGCTCAGAAGCATTAGTGACCTAACGAGAAATCATCACTGAGTGTGCTCAGGAACTTAAGCTAGTGACCTTGTGAGAAACCGTCACTGAGCACGCTCAGAGGCACATCCCAGTGACCTAATGAGAAAATGTCACTGAGCAAGCTCAAATGCACGTGCTGGTGGACTATTGACAGAAAACTATCAAGCATGTCATACTTGACACTCTTTTACAGAGAGTTTGCCAGATTGTGCTGAAAGGTGGGACTCAAGAGCATGTGAACTACTTTACATGCGTATACAGTTACACATACATATGCACACTCAGACACTCTCACAGACATACACACATACAGACACACACTACGGACTGTGTTTGCAGAAGGTAATGGACTATACACCACTGATATTCATTAGCATGGAGGATGGTACATGTAAATGCATTTTATCTTTCGATTTAATCGCAGGTAATTAGGATAAATCTCAGGAGACATTGAGCCTCTTTTCGACCCAGCTTTTCTTAAGTGATCAACTCCTGAATCCATTTCTAACTAACAGGTTTAACAAAGAGCTTCTGATGAATAAATGAGTGGTAATTGAGTGGGTTTATCCTGGGAAAAAGGATTTTTTTTCTTTACCTGCAGCAGATCTTCACTGAGAACTTCTGTTTTCTCTGCCCTGAAATAAAGAATGAGAAGGGAAATTAAATGAGTCAATTATAATAAAATAAAGATCATTCAGAGAACGATAACTTGCCGAAATTCCACCAAGTACAACGAAATTATCAACCAAAGTGTGTTTTCGACCTTTTGTGCGACCTTGACCTTTGACATAGAAACTTAAAAAAGCATAGGTCAGTGGCGAACAATCTATGCTAATATTTCTCCGAGTTTTGTTAGGATTGGTGCAGGATAAATGGCAAAAGGGTGCGCAGCTAACAAACTGACAAACAGACGTCTAACGCAACTGACTGATATACTTGCCGAAATTTTGGCAAGTAATAAAAACAGTTGTGGGAAATTTGGGGCATACGAATTCAGACAGACCCCCTCATGGGCAGGAATTTTAATTGACTGAGTCACATCACGTTTTGCTGTCATGAGTCTATCACGCAGCTGTGACATCCTTCGATTTTGTCGGATTGAGCAACTAGCTCTGGGAAATTGAATGCCCAGAACAGTCAGTGTGGCAGTGTAAACACAGAGCACCACTATCCCCCCATGCAGAGGATTCTGGGAAGGGAATTCCTCTCTTGGTTCAAACTCAGAACATTCTGGATCACTCTTCCACTACAATGTCATCTCATGTCCAGCTACCACTCCACTTTGCACACGAACCCCCCACCCCCCATCCCCCGGCCACCACATTTCCCATAAAAATTTACGTCGACGAAACATTTCCTATTCATTGGAACATTCAGCAGTTAAAAAAACAAACTTTATTCTCCCTGAAACAGACAGGGGCCCTCCTGTATCAGTGAGCAATTTTTTCCACTTTGTAGGTCAATCCCAGCAGAATAAAAGTCTTGACGGGGAACAATACTAATACTAATGCTATGACTAATATTAATGCTAACGCTAATGCTAATACTAATGATAATGCTAATACAAATAATCACCCTCATCTCTCACTCACTATCAAACAACTGTCAGGCTTTTTCAGAATGATTTTGAGGTCACCCTCTTCCCCTTCCTTCACCCCACAACAAACTCTCACAACGATGAGCACTTGGCGCTCCAGAAAAAATAACTCACAGTTGAGATGAAATCACAGGAATGATTTGGCTACAGTGCAGAAGCCTGCCCTTCTCTGGCTGGTAGAGCTAAATGTATTATGAGATAACATGGCAGATACAGAACAAAGCCGTCCCCTGCACCTCACTCCTACCTCTTTCAGGATTTCTCGAAAGTCTCCATTTTACAGCACAATATTTCTTCACCCACAGCCTCACAGGAGTATTTATATCCCTGAGAGTAGTTAGAATGGATAGCAGAGCACAGAGTCAGCTGAGGAGAGGTGGGGGTGAGGAGAGCCGTGTTTTACAGTGGGGTCACGTCCATCTCGCACCCCTACAGCTCCCATGTGTATATCACAGCTCCACAGGGACTCCGAATCCGTCTCATACGGACGCCATAGAGCGCCGAGTAGCGTTCAGATGTTTTATAATCTGCGACACGGCGGCGCTGTGATGAGCACTGTTGCTTCGCAACTAGAGCCTGGTGGGTTTTAATCAGTCTTCTGAGTAGAGTTTGCATGTTCTACTCGTGTTTGCTTTGGATCCTCTTGGGAACTCAGGGTACAAGCATGTAAGGTTAACAGAAGACTGCGGATTGCCCATTGGTGTGAATGGTGTGTGTGTCCTGCAATGGACTGGCAATCTGGAGACTGTGTGTTCCAACCCCACATGTATTGGATGCTGGAATAGGTTTCAGCCCCCTAGCAACTGTAACCAGGAATAAGCTAGTAAGAAAATGGTGGACTAAGAAACCAGATCAAAAAATTCTGGACCTTAACCCTCTTGTTGAGCTCAAAAGTACTGGACGAATGGTTGTTAGTATAACAATCACAACTGGTGATTTAACTGAAAACAGTGGAGATCTATAAAGGTTACAATGTTACAAAACCCCCAACTCTTTAAGAGTTAAATTGCAGAGCCTAATATCCACAGAGCAGCATTCACTGGGGACACAAATGAACAGCATAAGCTCAAAGAGCAGAGGATGTGGGTTGGTTGTTTTGCCCCATAAACTCAAGAAAGCATCAACTGAAAGAAGGGTACAGATGGAAACAATCATCCCGAATGGGTAAACTGTGCAGGTTCACACCAATGAATACTTCAAAAAGTGACAGCCTTGTGAATTTAAATGAAGAGAAGCAGATGAATAAAATTAAAACATCCTTAACTCAGATCCTGAACTGAAGGATCCTGGAACACTCTGATTGGACAATGAGAAGTCACCGTCACCCAGCTCAAGAATTCTGCCGTGTGAGAGCTTCCACATTTTGCCATTCTGGGCAGACATCCCGAGGAGGGGTTCAAAAACCACAGGGGAGTCGAGAGCATAGTCTGTATAAAAAGATGGACGCAGCACTCGGGTCTGAAAACTGAGGCCAATGCGGAAATCTCCAAAATTTGCATTCTATTTAATGGCCAGCAGATGGCGACGTCGGTGGTTGCAGAGAGAAGTTCAATCCTATAGAAGTCTATGAGAAAATGACCCTACTTTTCCACCAGATTTATCATTTAAATGATTATCCACATTACTTTATTGTACCTATCGCTAGTTTCAAGTCTCCTTCGATATATCATTATGTTCATTTTTGCAAATTATGGTTCCAAATAGACTAGAATAAAGGACAAAGCCAGTATATGCTTTAGGGGCGTGGCTATCCTCTGGTCCTGGTCTGATACAGTAAGATCCACTCGTAGATCCACCCCTTGCTTCTCCCCGTATATTCAGTTCATGCTCTCGTCCAATAGGAATCACATCAGGTTTCAAAATGACAAAATGGTGCAATACAAATTGCCAAAATCGAGGCTTCCTCAATGGTATGCTGAAACCAATGGGTGAGGTCACGGTTGCTTCATCCATCTTTTTATACAGTCTATGGTCGAGAAGATAAATTGGCAGGGTTCAGCAAAGACTCAAAGGATTTGTGTCATGATTACTGCGCATGCTCAGAATGTAACATCCCAAGAAAATGAATTAGCTTGACTGCAAGTCATAATCTGATTCCATCCTCACCAATCCGTCTTTGTGTTGCATTGTATTTATATATTTTAGTTACTCCAGCATTATGCTTTTTATATTAAGGAGCTTTCTATGAAAACTTGAGGATTCAAAGTGCTATTTTAAGCTTTAACCAAGGGATACGAAGAATGTAAGCTGGTTGCAATAGCCAATAATCATAAAAGAAGAAAAAAATCTTCCAAATTTCGACTTGCAGATGAGCGAGTTAACTTCGTTCAAAACTGAGAGCGTGCACAGTAATCGTGACACAGCTCAGTGTCACTAAATTCTGATAAGAGAATTTCAGCCATAAAGATGCCTTCCAGAGAGAAACGACCTCAGTTAAAAAGCACTGAATACACTAAAAAAGAATATTTCCCAGGAATCAGTTTGAAGCCAATCTGCTCATTACTGCAGCCATAGGCTGTGATTTTACTAAATCTACCTTCAGTGGAAACTGCAGTCGGTGCCCTGCCTTGGCTGGGTCATATCGTGAGAAAATTATGAGAATTGGAACATTTAACCTTTACTTGAACATTGTGTGATGAGAAATTTAAGCTGAATATCATTGGAAACTGTAATTTTTATTTGTGAGAGCCGAGCTGGGCTCAGATGAAGGCCTAATCTTTGGGCTTCGATTGCTGCTGCAATCTTTGAGTCTTGGTGAGAGCTGTCTAGAAACGTTAACACTGTGAATGATGCTTGAATTGCATTCTACATGAGACTATTTTTTTTTTTTTTTTTTTTTTACAAACCAGACTTTTTTTTCGATATTGCAAAACGGCAAAGAATTTCATGCTGGCATGGTGTTCGAGCCCATACCGACTCACTTTCACCAGTAATCATGGTGAGAACATTATCTTGGGTTACCAACATTATTAGCCCCTTAAACTTAGCGCAAAGTTAGTAAAGAAAGAGGCGCTGCAATTTTCTGTTTTGTGCCATCTTTACAGTAGCTACGCCATTTTTTTGAAGTAGCTATGCTATCATTTGACGCTTTAGAGTTGTCTTGAACATACTGTAAAAAAACAGGGAGATTTCTGGGAACAAATCCAGGAGGAGACAGGATACCAAAAACATGGTATACCCCAGGAAAACAGGTACATCTAATCACCCGACAGTAAAGCGCTAAGAGAGAATTAAGTCTCAATCTGGACTTTGTGACCCGGCACAAATTTATCCGTTCAAGCATGAGAGCCTACCAGCTTATTTATTCCATTACAGTTACAATTATTTACCAGATGCTTTAATCCAAACTGACTACAGTTGATTGGATCAGGGTTTCTCAACCTTATCCAGGAAAAAGTGTGGGTACAGGCATTCTTTCCAACCAAGCAGTTACACACCTGATTTTACAGATCAAGGTCTTTGGTAAAGACTTCAGCAGTAGTTCAGTAGAATCAGGTGTTTAACTGCTTGGATTGAAAGCCAGCACCCACACCAGCTCCTTCTGGAGAAGGCTTGGAGCTCCTAGATTAGATTAAGCCACAGTTTGTCCCCCTTGTGGGCAATGTGGGGTTAAAAGAATACTCCGGCCATTTTGCAGTTTAAGCGTCATTTCTCGCTGGTTTACCATGAAATAGAATGGTTCAGGTGCAAATTTTTATGAAACGCTCTGTTTGGAGAAGTTTGGGCCGTTTTGTTAGCCCCCGTCAGCTGCCAATGTAATGTCAATGGGCATGGCTAAATCGGTCCTAAAACAACATTAAATGTTCGTTTGAAAAGACGCAAAACTCACCGAGTGGTCATTGGTGTTCGTTGATGTTCTACAGAAAAAAATCATAGAAAAATTTGCTTTCCAGCAGGTGTTTGACGATCGTGGAACTATTTTTTTCAGTTGAACCACATCCGTGCGTAAACTTCCATCGAATTCCATTTTGCTTCTTTTCGTAGGCTATACTCCTCCAGGGCCGCGCACACAACACAGCTGCAATAAAATACAAACATGACGAAAACAATCCCTTTTCGGTTTCCGGCGGCGGATTAATACCAAAAAATTCTGAGGCATCCTATTCAAATCAATGACTACAACAAAATGACTAATAAAACCTGCTGGAAAGCATACTTTTCTATGATTTTTTCTGTAGAACATCAACGAACACCAATGACCACTCGGTGAGTTTCACGTCTTTTCAAACGAACGATGTTATTTTAGGACAGATTTAGCCATGCCCATTGACATTACAAAACGACCCAAACTTCTCCAAACAGAGCTTTTCGTCGAAATTTGCACCTGAACCATTCTATTTCATGGTAAACCAGCGAGAAATGAGGCTTAAAGTGTAAAATGGCCGGTGTATTCCTTTAAGGGCTGTGCTCTAGTGCCCAACATCTACACTGGGGCTAGAACCAACAACCTTCCTGGCCTCAGTCATGCACCTCAGCCATTTGGCAATTTGCTGCCCCTTTATAGTGCCAACAATGCAGTCAAACACAGAGACAGCCCGCGTGATTCAGAATCGCTGTGGGGGGCTCAAGTTTAGACCAGCACACGTGGCCCACACACACACGGCAAGCATTTTATGTTCCTTAACAAGCACTGCAGACAGGAAGCTATGAATAAACACTACATAATAAAAATAACTGCCCAGACCCAGAGACTCAAACCCGAGGATAAGGAGACGAAGAGAAGGATGCCGGTCAAGTGAAAACCGTAAGGTCTGGAGGGAGAAAGAGAATAACTGAGAAGGGATGGTAGTGCATCTTTGCTGGACTGGGGGAGAAGCCATGTGGGGTTAGGATCCTGGCCTTTAGGAGGAAGGCATGTAGAGCCTGGGGGAAAGGCTAGGCTAGGCTGAAATGGAGAACAAACCGAAGTATAGTATGTACACACTACGGGGATGGAATCTTATGTCTCCATAAGACTGCCACCGAACTGCAGTTAAACTCATTTAATCTCGCACTTTGTGCCCGCTATGGGAGGTGGGGCTACCTCCAGCTAAATCTGGTTCCTCTCGAGGTTTCTAGCCATTAGTGCTTCTGAAATGTATAAAGGCTGCTGCCGAGGTGTGGGCTGCCTTTCTCGGCAGCTACGTAATTGGAGCCATTCCAAATATGAGAAGCCTTCATTAACGGCTCAAAAATGCAGCCTATTTTTGGAAATTTTTAAAGGTTGTATTGGTGAATCCCTCGTGGACTTCTCTGACCCACAATTCTGTGCCTCCATCTTCATTTTAAACTAGAACCGGCGGAAAACGAGGCCACTATGTAGCCTCCGGGAATTCCAGTAAATCACGGAACTCCCGAGCTTGTTTTAAAATGAAAGTTTTTTCAATGTTTCGGTTTAGAGGATATGGGCTTCTATGATGAACAGTGTGCACACTGTCTGAATCCAACATGATTTTTGCTTAATAACCTTGCTAAGTTAGCTGTGTCAATAGGTGCTCATTTTGTGTTTGTAGAGTGCGCTATAAATACGTCACAGTAACATTTTCCTCTGTGTTCTAGCTACGCCCACATGGTGGGACCTTTTCAATGACGTTGTCATGCAGACTAGACTGTCTTACTCTGGAATACTGATTTGAAGAGGAGTCTACAAAACGACTACTCTGTCCCCAAGTTAGTTAGCAGCAGCAATCGCCGCAAATTTTGTGTTTATACAGTACGCTAGAAATACATAACAAGGATGTTTTTCACTGTTTTCTAGCTATGACTACAGGGCGGGACCTTTTGAACGACACTGCCAAGCGTACTAGACTATCTCATTCTGGAATACTGATCTATGGAGGAGTCTTTGCTCGACTGGACAGCAATGGACCGGCCTAGTTTGGCTGAAGCCTTCATGTTTGAGAAGCACTCTGTCATTCAGCAAGTTTTTCCTCGCCTCTGCTGCCTTAGGCTTGCTCTTGAGGGATGGCCAGGCCAGGGTCCTCCTTGAAGAGTGTTGTGATGATTCTTTGTGAGATACTGTACGCCGCATTGATAAATTGTGAATTTGTTGCCACTCTGGGAAAATTAACACAGGCTCCCAGGGTGGACTCAGTCTTATCCAGAAAGGGCCAGAGTGGGTTCATGCAGTTAAGTACCTGATCCTAACTGATCGTGAGGTCTTTGCTAAGGACTTTCATTACTAGAATACGGTATGTTACTGATTGGTTGGAATAAAAGCGTGTACCCACACTGGCCATTTCTGTAAATGAAGTTGAGTGCTGTCCCCTGGGGGGGGGGGCTGAGGGAGTGTGGGTCAGAATAGGAAAGGACAGGTGCACTCTGTTTAATAACCGAGGGGGGGCAGAGGAAGCCATGGAGAATGAGGTAGAGATTTTGGAGATGTCATCTAGGGACAGATATTCAGCACTTCTGGAATGTGCGACCATATGCGCGTGGGAATACGCGCGAACCTGAGAGCGTTTCTGCGTGTGTAAGCAGGGAGGTTGGCGCGAAACTGTGCCCGTATGTTTGTTCAAAATGTGTGTGCGTGAGTACTTTTCTGCTCTGTGTGTGTATGTGCTCGTGGGCCTGCATGTGTTTGAGAGAGTTTGAGTGTAAATGAGCACATTTGCGTGTTTGCTCCTGTTTCTATGTGTGAATGTTTGGTTTGTGTGTATGCAATTTAGTGTTTCACATGTCTGCGAGGCATTGATTGCGAATGTGAATAATTGTGCTCTCGTTTGTGTGTGTGTGTGCGTGCGTCTCAGAGGTAATCACAAGAAGACTATTCTTGTCCTCATGCTGATTGGTGTTTTCAAGGTCATTACAGAAATAGGAGACAAGGGATGAATATCCTCCCACACACAATAAAATCTCTCCCTATAATCCATCTCTCTCCCTCCCTCTCCCTCTCCCTCTCTCTTACTCTCTCCTCGACTTCTCACACTCCCCTCGTCTCCCTCTCTCCATGCTGTCTCACACTCTATTTTTCTCTCCATCATTCGCTTACTTTTTCCTATGCTCCGATGCCATCATCAGCAGATGGAGAGAGAGAAACCCAACACTGCCTCTGTCAAATGAAACGTCCAACAAAACAGCAGCTGTCGCTATTATGCCAACGGGAGCCAACAGATGACAGGATTTGCTGTTTCACAAAGCACAGTTACAGAGTTAGCCAGTTAACTGGACTGAATCAAATCTGGAACCCTTTCAAATCTGTAACACAGACAACAAGAAACCGCTATTCTGAGTAATTTTCAGCACTGCTTTCCAGCTAATTTGGAGATGCAGTTTTGGCAGTCCTTTTGGTTTGTAGCCTGCCAGGGGTGTGTAAGGGGTGGGGTGGGGTAATCAGGCTAATCATGGAGGCTAATACATGTTTCTGTTTGGCCTCCGATCAAATAGACTCTGGACGAAGACGCCAATAAGACCACACCCTCAATTACCAACTGCTTCCAAGCTCAGGGTACCATGGGTAACTCAGGCTCCTATGCTGTTCATTTATGCAGGCTGAAGGTGTATAATCCACAATGGACTCTGGGAAGGGAAAGAAGGAGGGTGAGATGAGGAGAGGAAGGAGGGAGGGTATTGGAGAGAAGGAGACAGGGAGCTGGGAGAAGAGGAAAAGGATGGAAGGAGAATGGACAGAGGTGGGAGGAAAGTGAGAGAGAGAGAAGATGGAGGGATAAGATGGATGAGAGAGGGAGATGTGAGAGAGGTGAAGAGAAATAATATGGGAGCACATGAATTCAAAGAGCAAACTCAATAGATAATGGGGAGAATGGGGAGAGAGAGAGAGAGAGAGAGAGAGAGAGAGAGAGAGAGAGAAAGAAACAGAGGGGGGGAAGGGAGAGATGAGGAGAGACCAAAAGTGAAAGCACAGCTGTTTTGTACGACCATGTTCACCCTCAGGAGTTTGGCCCTGAAATTAACATCCAGGGCTAAAATTGGTGGGGTGGGGGGATGGGGTGGACTACAGCTAGCGCCTTAACGGTAAACCTTCTCTCAGCATCAGTCTCGCCAAAGCTGCTGCGCTTGAGCCCACAATCGGAGGGCAGGCAGGGAAAGAGCTAACTCTGATGTGCCCTTAACCATGGATCAGATCCATACCAATGACCCAGCTATAGGAGGAGTACTGTGAGACACGAAGAGACATGAATGCTAGCAGGGGTTAGCACCTGTACGAGAGAATGAAATGATATTACTGTACATTTCTGACATCGAGGTAACCAACCCATAGAAATATGAGAGAGAAGGGATTGAAATCTACTGAAGCAATTCAGGGTCAGTAACTGTACTCAAATGCAGCAGCAAGTCTGGAATTGAAAAACCTTCAGCTTTGCAGTTCCCAGTTTTGCAGTGCACTTCTCAACATACCCTCTTCAGATGCTGATATGAAAGTCAGGGGTTCTCAATCTTATCTGGAAATGGCAGGTGTGGATGCAGGCTTTCGTTCCAACTGTGCAGTTAGCCACACAATTCTAGTCATCAAGGTCTTCGACAAAGACCCTAGGGATTGATTAGTAGGTGTGTAACTGCATGGCTGGAATGAAAGCTTGCTACCACACCTGCCATTTCTGTATTAGGTTGAAAACCCCTGGCATAGTGCAACACTATGCACTTTAGATGCACTTTATTGACTGTTATTTCATCGAACAGGATTAATGGGATTACAGCTGCGCGTAAAACCCAGTTGAGCTCATATTGCATCAGTCCATGCTCTATATTTGGGAGTATTCCAGGCTATTGTCAGCAAAGTTATTTGGCTAATGCAGAAATACAGCTTCCTCGACCAGGGCCCAGGTAAAAACAAGGCAAATAGATTCACACCATTTCCACATAAAGGAAACCTACACTCCTTCCACTCCCATAGGCTGCTCTGCAATAGCGCCCCCTGTCTACTGCCATGGGAAGATTTTCATTCCGACCATAGTTTCCCCACACATGCTTCAATGAATTAGCAACCAAATATGATCTCCACCTGAGGTGTGCTTTGTTAGAGTTGGAGTAAAAACCTCCAAGAACCCTACGCCACACAAGATAAAATTTAGGAACTGTTTTCACACGGTCCCTTAGAAAGTACGATCTGTGTGTTGCCAATTAACATGCAATCCAGCTGTTGGCAATTAACACGCTCCGAAAGAGTGAAACGCCACAACGCCATCACGCCTAGCTGTTCGAGTAGACTGCTTCGGCTCGGTCGGGAAGCGGCCAAACTTCACAGGCGTTTCAGTTTCACGACCTGACAGTTCGGCTCACGTCACAAAGACACCCCGGAGTGAGAATTACGGCCTCATTATGATTATTAATGACCGGGGCCTGTGCAGTGACAAGAAGAGAAAAAACTGGTCCATTAACACGGACAGTCTGACTGCAACAAAAACAAGCTTGCGGACGCAGACGCCCAGAGAGCTAGAGTTACAGATGACAGTGTCCGATTGGCACTTTCAGATATGTTGGAGTCATAAAGCAGGGATGACTCCAAGATGGGGCCACCAGGGTCGACGTCACCGACAGGGTGGACGTTGCTGGCAATTTCGAGGGGACCACAGCCTTGGGAAGGACCAGCTACTAGTGAGAGCTCACAAAAATTTCCAAGAAGACGAGGCTCTGTGGTAATATTCTTTGAGGGAAGGGGTCCCCAACCTTGCTCCTGGAGAGCTACCATTCAGGTGGTTTTCACTCCAACCTAATTCAGCATGCCTGATTCGGCTAATTCGCAACTCATGAAGGTCTTTAAAGATTATTTTTTGGGATTTTCTCCTTTTTTTTATAGTCACACAGTGGAGAGAGACAGGAAAGTTGGGGAGAAGAATGGGGAAGACATGCAGCATATGACCCGAGCCGGATCGGTGCAGGAAGGCCACAGCCTTTATGGTGCATGCGCTTAGACCAATGAGCTGCCGGGGTGCCCCCTCATGAAGGTCTTTAACTGGGAAATTAGATGTGCTTTGCTTTGGTTGGTGTGAAAACCTTCAGGACGATAGCTCTTCAGGAACAGGGTTGGAGACCACCATTTTAGGGGGTCCAGAATTCTTATTGCTGGGTAATGTTACGCTATTATTATGTAAGTAACTTCAGATAAGTACATCTCCTCAGTCTCTGGATATGAGTGTAGCTAACTGTAAAAGATGACATGTGGACAAAGGGTCCGTGAACATTTCCCTTAAGTCTTCAGGTAGCCACCTCAAACAGCGCACTTTTTATGAGTTGTGTCGAACATGCTTTCAGGTATGCAGCTCTGTCGAGCTCTCAGAGTTATAAAGCAGCCTTTAATGAAATCATCTGATGAGCTGCAGCATTATGGTCTGTGCAGTAAGATCGCAGATCAGTTTTACTGCTACAAACAGAAGGAGAAGCTGGCTTTTACCGTGAGATTTATTAGCTGAATGGGTGGGGGAGTGGTGGATTACCATAAGGCTGAGTCTGTCTTGGTAAAGATATCCCGTGATCCCATTCTCTCTCAATCCCCACAAACCCCAGGCATGCTGGGAGTTATATATGTAATTTCAACCCCATGCGCTGATGCGCACAGCAGGGTAATGACTGTGGCAGCACTGAGATTCCCTCCTCCTTCTCTCCACTTCCATATCCTTCCCTTCCTCTCCCCTCCATCTCTCCATCCCAATCATTCACTCAATATACTAGTTAACTCTCTATAACACCCTACTGGCCCAATCACCTAATGTTCTCCCAATGTCAATGGAAGTTTTTGCCAGTGCTACCAAACTGCCACTACACAGTGAGTGCAGTTGGAGTTAGCTTTGTAGACGCTTGGTGTCAGCCATTTTCATGCCGTCCTTTAGTGTGGAGTATTGGGTGTACCATGGAGGAGAGTGGAGAGGCATTCGTTGATCCAATCAGAATGCAAAATGATGGCAGTGGGCGGTGCTGGGGCCAGAATGGGGGAGTATGGGATAAGAGGACAGCCCTCAAGGGAGCACTAAAAATGCTGTTAACACTCCAACGAGGAGCCGATGTTTAGAGTGAGCAGTAGGGGTTTATGAGACGGTAGGCAGTATGGGGAGGGGAGGGAAGATCCCCAGTGTGTACTGGTTCATTTAGTCGAAGGAGCACGAACACAGAGGTCACCCGCAGTGACCGGCGGGTCAGTAAAGGCGCCATGAGGATGTTCCGGGTCATCAGAGCAGGTCAACCGGACAGCACTCACTCTGAGGCCAAATGATGTACGCAGAGTTGGGGATCAATCAATAATCGGCCACAGCCACTAGCTAACACCACTTAGGACAGCTGAGGAGCTTTCCTCTGCCTATCTGACCCCTCTTATTCACTCTCCTTGCCCTTTCAAAATCCTTATCTCTCATATCCTCTCTCTGCCAGCCTCACTTCAATCATGCCCTCTCCCTTGATGCAAGACATTACATTATATTGGTTTGGCTGACACTTTTACCCAAGGTAAGTGCTCGCTGACGGTCATATGAGCAACAGTAGAACACAGGTTGTGTAATGACATGTGCCCTCTCTCTATTCCCCCTCTTTCTTCTCTCCCCCATTCCCTCTTTCAGCCTTTTCCTCCCTCTTCTCTCCTTACTCTTCCTCTGTCTTTCTGCCATCCACCCTTTTCCAGTCCATCTCCTGTCTCTCTCCTTTATCCTTCTCTCTGTCACCCTCATTCTACCACTACTCCCTCTCTTTCTCTCCATCTCCTCTCCCTATCATCTGTTCTCTGCCCTCTTCCCCCTCCCACCCCCTATGTGCCCTCTCTTTCCCTCCCTCATATCTCTTGCTCGCTCTCTCTCTGTAATGACCAAGCAGTCACAAATTACGTTGTTTTTTTTTTTTTTTGTCTACATGCTACAGAAGGCATCTGGTTAACAACTCGGCTATTTTCTGCATTAGCTAGAGGAATATCCTGCAACGCAGACTACCAGTGCTCGATTGTTCAAACTGGAACAAATCCACAGATTTGAACAATGTGGAGTACATTTCACCAATTTTAACATTCAAATAAAGAGCAATTTCTCCTCTTACCATAGCATGGAAAACTGGCGACACTTGATTCCGTTGAGTGTTTTCCAGAGTTAGCGTATTGTTAACAAAGGAAAATGACGGAGAACGGGTGAAGACTAATCTGCATTCAAAAGGGCATTTTTTGTGCTTCCTCTATTTTAAGCTCGGCAGCCGCCACCTATCAACACACACTCTTTCTCTCCCTCTCCCTCGTTTCCAGGCGCTATTCTCTCTCTCTCTCTCTCTCTCTCTCTCTCTCTCTCTTTAATGAGTCACACACAATGCTACCTTCCTGACATGCAGCATAAGACAACTGAATGACAGGAGGTCCCAAGGGAGCCTTCGTCAGGTGAAAAAGGGGTACCCAATGGAATACCCAGCATGCCTCACTCCCCTCGGCCTGCCGGGTTGCCATGGAAGCCGACTAAGTGTGAAGGGGCGAGATAAAAATACAACTCCACAGGGGAAAGATAAATGTTGTATTAAGATACCGGAGGATTTCTTCTAGCCTGTAAGATATGAGCCCCCCCCCCCCCTTTCTCTACAGCCTGAGGGTGACACCCAAATTCTGGCCCACCAATCACTGTGATTGCATGGTCTCCATAGCAACCTGCTCCTGCGTGGGTGGGAAGCACTTCTGAAGGAGGTGCTTGGTTTCCCAAAGATGCCGGTGAAATGTGGGACCCTACACCAGACTCTGTCGTGAGCCCACCTCATTTGTGTGGCTGCGAGTTTTTGGACACGTGTCCCGTGTGTTCACGTGTTCGCAAATGAACACGCATGTCCATACTGTATGCTCATGCAAGTACAGCACACAGATGGCAACACGTTTCTTGGATGCACGAGAGCCTTGTTCTGCATGGATGTGCACGTGCATATCTGTTCATTTATATGCGTATGAGTGTGTGGGATAATCACCATGATAGAGCAGGAATTGTTTGATGGGAAATGTAAAATTGTAGCTTGCACAGTCAAACCAAGAAGGAGAATGTGTTCTTGTCCCAAACATTATTGAGCTTACCATATCAAACCAGTGACAATGAATGCAAGTGGGGCTTCTCTGCGGACCTTCTGCCCCGAATGCACCATACTGGGATACGTTTCCCAAAAACTTTGCAGCTAACCATGTTTTGCTCACTATGTTAGCACCTTAAATAATCTAGACCAGAGCTCTGGCTCAAACTAAGCTTTTGGGAAAAGTACACCTGAATGATTCAGTAAGTGTTTGCTCACAATAATGGACAAAAACATAAATATGAGGGAATCACTTCTTTTATGGCAGCTTAACACATACATATACATAAGACCATGATACTGCGATCAATCCATACATGTGTCAATCAATAAGAACAAACTGCCTGACTGAATGACTGCTCCCTCTACCACTTTATCCATGGATGGTACAGTCCTGCAGACCTCTCCCCGCCGCTCGAGGGTGCATGGTACATTCCCTTTATTACCTCACAGCAGTGCACACCAGGGGCAAATGAAACACAGGTCACACCGCTGTCTGGAGAATTCAATCTAAGAATGCTATACGTGCTCCGTGAGCTAAAACAGCACAAGAGCAGAGACTGAGAGAAGGTCAAACACTGCTCTGCATGCTTTATGTTACATTACAGTTATTAAGCTGGTGCTTTAGTTCGATGTGAATAACAGCAGTAAATCAAAGAGTCAATTCCACTGGGAAATGGTGGGGTTGGGGGTTCATCCCTAGGACTCCCCAGCCACACAGATTTTATCATGACTACACAGCTTGTCAGTGGGGTTCGTACCACCAATCTTGAAGGTCCTAGTCAAGGACCTTAACCTGTGAACAACAGACTGCCATTGTAAACAGCTTGTCCATTAAAAGGGAACTCTCAAACTAATCTCAAACTCCAGCTGGTAGTCTGTACTGCCCTTTCAAACAGCGGTCATCTTATGCCTGAAACAGAAGGCCAGCTGGTCTTTCAGCCAATCATACGCCTTGGTGATGAAGTGAGCCGACACCACATCCAATCATATCACTCAGACTCAAAGCGAGTCAGCACTTCAACCAATTACATCCTCTGTACACAGGGTTAGTTGACTCTTCTGTCGAGAATTAGACATGAACACAAAGCAGACCTGTCTCCACTGCCAATCATAAGCCTTAGACAAAAGGGGACTGGACTTCAGCCAATATGACTTAACTGAAGCACTTGAGTGCTAAAATTGTCCTCTCTGATCCCTGCAGAACTGCAGGCCGCCAAGTGAAACCCCACTGCTTACAAGGAAACACCAGAAGGGAACCACTGAAACATTCATAGAGGATTTACTGCATCAATATTGCAGCACTGCTAAAAATACACTGTACACGTGTACAATCCGTGCGTGTGAGTGTGTGCAGGCTTTTATAGCTACACTTGTGAGAAGCAACTCTTGAGAAACCACGATTTTGTGAGGACATTTGGAGTTGTGAGGACATTTAGGGTGATCCTCAAAAAGGACTGTGACTAATTGGATAAAGTTAGGGTTACAGTCACAGTTTGGGTTAGTTAAGGTTAGGGTAAGGCTTAAGCATAGTGTGATTAATATGGTTAGGGTTTGCAAAAAGCTGTAAAGGATGAATAAGTCAATACAATGTCCTCACAAGTATAGCTAAACAAATGTGAGAGCACAAGTGTGTGTGTGTGTGTGAGTGAGAGAGAGAGAGACAGAGAGAGAGAGAGAGAGAGAGAGAGAGAGAGGCTCTCAGAACCCCCGGAAGATACACACTAAAGGAGAGAGGAGTTTGCACACAATCCTGAGGACAACACAACCTTTCCTCCCCCATCATACTCCACTAATACACTTGCCTCAGAGCAAATCACACCTTGCCAACTAATAGACTGTAAACAAAGAAGAACAACACGTCTCCATTTCCAAGCACTGAACAAAAATACAGCCAAAATATCCTTCATACGGATGCTGGCATCTTGCACATTTGGAGCCAGAGTCTGTGCAGTTGTGATTGGGGGTTTGAGCTGGGGTATGAAGATCCCGCCCACATACCCGCCCTACTCAGCTGCAAGCACATCCCCTGAGCCTTTCACACAGCCCAACTGGCTGCTTCTGTCAGTGGTAAATGCTACATTTTATACACTGACAACAGACCAGTTCTACTACAAATGAAATCTTGTCGAAGAGTTCGATAGTTCAGATCTTTTCCGAGTACAGTTGTATGACGCTGCAGTACGTTTACTGCTTTCCTCATACTTGGCGGTTCATTGTTTAACTGGTGTCCACTACGGGTTACCGAGCTAATACATTGACTGTGGATAAGTAGCTAGCAAGCTACATCATACAAACCTAGCTACTTTAAAAATCCGAGCTACCTAGACTTTAAAAATAAGGTAAATAGAGTCTATGGGTGAATTGACTCCCTGCTATCATGGGTTTTAACATTAGTTCTAACTAGCTAGCAACCAGTGACCCTACTGAATCCCAATTTACTAACGTTAGCGAAAAAGCCGACTATCAGTTTTTTGGCTACTTATGCAAAAAACAAAAAATGATTGTAGAAAGCTCTTTGCACTGAACATAACATCGCTGTGAACAGTAGCAAGCCACATTACGCTTTATTAAAAGTAAAGCGGTTTTTACCACCAATTTCCATTGCTGTCAACGGTGACCTATTATAATATGTTGCTAAACTATTTAGCTTGCTATACCTTTCTACAGCAGCATTGCTGCGAACAGAACATGACGCTATGTCCAGAGCAAAGACCGTTTTACAATCAATTTCCAACGGACTTGAAACTCGCTATGGGTCATACTCAGTCGTACTGGGAAGCAACTTATGCTTATTTAACGTTAACTTTATGCCCCTTCTAAATGGTCGCACCCCAGCTCTGTACAATTCCCAGAAGTAAATTAACAGGCAACGAATACTCCAAGAGAAGCTGTAAATCAAGGCTGTCAATCATGACTTTCAACCCCCCTAGTACTGCAGCCAGCCACTAGATGGCAATCAAGATGTTTTGGCCTCACTTTCGGGAGCTGTTAGGTCGTCCATCTTTACATACAGTTAATGTGCCAACCACACAACTCCAGCTGGAAGGCAACACTGAACGCGGCTCAAACTAAAATGCAGTACTCAGAGGCCTTATTCCCCTGCTTGATCATACTCTCACCCCAGACACAAGCAGAGCATCAAACCCCTCATTAAGGAGGGATATAAGATAGCTACAGGAAACATATTCTACTTCTCCAACAACGCAGTGATCTGTCCTGTATTGAGTGTGCAAATTCCTTCTGTACGACATCCGGAGATTTCGCCCCTTCCTTGTAACAGGTGCTGGATATTTCCTGTCGGGAATGCTGAAATTCCTGCCTTGTTGACCTCCTCATCTCATTCCAAGAATCGTCTCAGGATTTACAGAACCAATCATTTCAATGGCTGACTTTACACTGCCTTTCACAAGGCTAATAATTTTACACCGCCAGCTTCACAATAACGACCCTGAACCCTGCGCATAACTAACACTTCAGCCTATTGATTTTACAGGCCTAAGACTGGCCACATTCCCTGGTTTAACACTGCAGATGGATGGCTGCGCTTCCGCTGTATAAAACTTTGAGCGCAACAAATCTTTGATTGTCCAGGAAGACATGTCTGTAAGAGGAAGTTTACAGGACAGCTGAGTGCTCTAACAGAGAATTATGGCTCTTGGAATGGGAGGCCTGGCTAAGAGCCACAGAGCAGCTTAGACCAGAAATTAATGAGAACCACACTGAGAGCCCATCCAGACACGAGCAGACAATCACTGCATTTCAAATCAGAGAGGGCAGAGAGGGGTCCAGGCAAGAGTGAACGATTACCACATCACAGTGACAAAAGGCCTGAGGAGGAATCAAGCCAAGAGCAGAAGATCACTGCATCACAATAGAGTGAGACCCAAGGTGGCATTCAGGCAAGAGCAGACGATCACTGCATCACAATACAGAGAGGCCTAAGGGGGGTATCCAGTCAAAAGTAGCTCATCATGAGATCAGAATAAAGAGGGACCTGAGAGGGGATGCAGGCAAGAGCAAAAGATCACTCTGCATGAAAAGGGCCAAAGAGAGACAAACTGTATCACTGCATCGCAAACAGTTGGCTGGCACATTCATGCAGTGCGACTAACGATTGGTCAGACTAAGCATGGACCAATCCCCTGGACATTGCTCATTGGCCCCAAAGCCTGCACTGATTGCACTGTAGCTGCAATGGGGCTCGAACCACCACCCTTCTCAGTCTGAGTTAAATGTGCTAGCCACCAGGCTAAAAGCTGCCTTTCAACTTGCACTGAAAGTACTGGCAGAGGAGAGAGGGAGAGTAAATGGTCCTCACAGTGAGGGACAGAGATCAGAGCACTGACTAAAACCATATCCAGCCAACAGAAAAAACATCAATACAACGTAACTGGGTAATTATGTCAAAGATATAACAATGTATGTGGCAACAACACAGAGAGAATGGTTTGCAATAGCTGGCTTAATGCTACAGTGGTATTATACTAAAGAGCAGAAACAGTAAGTAAGCTTGTGATATAATTAAGGTGCTGGGCTTCTGTGACATGTGACAGGTCGGTTCACGTCAAAGCTGAAACACGGCTGGTGTTTTCTTGGGTGCTTCTTTTCAAAGCCATCAATACACAGCTTGTATGGATATTAATGCAGCCGTGTCAATCAATAAATTAATCGACCAGTTTGCAAAAAATTATGGTTGGTACGTCACACGAGTCATTGCACCTTTGCATTGAGAGGAATTTGTTGAGCCAATTTTGCCGTTAAGTAAAAATTCCCCCTGGCCACCTTCATCTGGAGCATTCCAGGCATGTCCATCAGGAAGTAAACCCATAAGGAAAGACTCCAGATATGGAACTACGTCTCCCAGCTGGCCAAGGATCGCCTCGGGATCCTATGGGATGAACTGGAGGAAGTTGCTGGGGCGAGGAGCATCTGGTCAACTGCTGCCATCATGACCCTGACCTGGTTTGCGGGGTTACATAATGCATGGATGGAGGGATAGACTGTATGAGTGTTGCTAACTGCAAAACAAATGATAATCATCTCATTTCATCTTATTATGAGTGCTACTATTACAGCATCATGATAACAATAATCATTATGCAAGGCTGATAAATATAGAACAATGCAGACCATACTCTGTTTCTGCTCTGTGGCTAACACAGTTAATGAATGAGACAGAGATACCAAACGCTGCCAGGATCACACGTCGCGAGAACTTTTCCCACAGTTGCAAACATCTGGGCTCGAGGGCTGTTTCACATCCAGAAAACAGAACCTTTTGTTCCAAGAAAAAAAAAAAAAAAAAAAACACGTTTTTGGACGGTCCTCCTCGGGTTTCCACTGAGAGCTAGCCAAAGGTTCTGTCGCTTAGAGCGAAGGACCTAGAAACCAGACCTCCGCCATGAACGATCTGGTCCGCCGACAATTTCAACAGCAATGGAGAGGAGGTTTATGGGGAGGGGTTTATGGGGGGTGGGAGCGGGAGAGATGAGTAGCAGCCGTGAGTAACAGCACGGTGTGGGGAAAGAGCAGCACTGCCCAGCGCAGTGTCATTGAGTTCAGCTTCGAGAATAGGAGGATCCGACTATCGTGGGGTGCGTTTCCAAAAAGCTTAGATACAAACTTACACAGTTACAGGCATTGACTGTATATGTTTGAAGTATGTAAGTAGCTAACAGAGTTAGCGACAATGCTATTGGGAAATATTACCCCAGTCTTCTTCACAGCCTGTATATTTGCAGAGGTGGATACTAAGGTACCACCACAGTCCTTACATTTCATTGCTTTTACTCAGCAGGGGCCATTATCCAGAGTGACCAGCAATAAACACAACGGGCCACTGCAGCAACAACATAACATACAGTGAGCACTATAACTCATTGGACAGTAGCCATTTTTAAAATTTTGGTTCTGTACTCTAGCTCTTTGAGTTAGAAAAAATACAATCACAATGAGATTGAAGTGCAGACCGTTTGCTTTAATTTCAGGATGTTTTCATCCACATCGATTGAACATCCCCTATTTTTGGACTCGTCAAAAATATTTGACAGTTTAATATAAGGACTTTTTGCCTCCAGTCTCCGCTTCATATTCAAGTGGATTTAGAAATGGTGAGCTTTTTGGCCAACAGAACTGTAGATATAGATCTGATGAGGTGCATTTCATATACTGGCAGGGCTGCCCAAATCTGGCCCTCAAATCCAAATCCAGCCCTGGTTTTCTGTCTTTCCAGGCAGCTCTATGAACAATTATTTCCACTGATTGGCCAGATTGTGACCACACCTGACTCCCAGGTAAAGGGAGGGTAAAAAAAACAGAGTAGTTCTCAGCCTCTAAGGCTGAGATTTGGGGAGCCCTGATATACTGTATCAGTCAATACGGTCAGGAACAACAAATAGAAAGTTAGATGGTTAGTATGAGTAAAGTCTACTAGAATTGAATTAAACACATGAAAGCTAAGCAACCAAACAAGAGAGGGATGAGAATGAACTAACTCCCCACAGAACAGCAAGAAACAGACAAATTATGGCATGGGCACTAAGATACCATCACATGAGTTAGATGGTAATAGACAATGGTGGGGGGGAGGGGATGTGGGGGGGTGTTCTGTGAAGATCAAAGACCTCAATCAGGTGGTTTCCGAGGAGACGAGCCTTTAGACTGATACGGAGGAGAGACTGAGTAGTTTGGAGAGGAATGGGAAATACTGTCAGAGGTTCTTCCATCATTTTAGCAATTTAAGTTCAAAAAAGAATATGATTAGCTGACAAGAGCAGGATGAAAGACTGGCAGCATAAAATAGCATAATTAGGATCTGTTTTGATTGATCCACTGGGACGATAATGCAAATATCACTTCTGCTTCAGACATTAACTCGCTCAATCAAATAACTATACCCCAATGGGCAATATCTCTGCATAAGGCAGCCTTTTAAAATCGGTACACCTAAAAAATAAATAAATAAATGAAAAAAAAACAAAACTGCATTATAAAATGGGTCATCCACTTGGTGAGGGTGGGGAAGCTTGGGAGGAAATGACATCAGGGCAGAGGTTGCCTGGATACGCCAAGTCTAGACTTCATTTCATGCACTTGTGCCATTAGAAAAGCAGACAAGAGAAACCATTTCACTGTTTGACAGTGCTTGAATGAAAAAAAAACATACTTATAAATAAACATAAATTAAATAAAAATGTGGAAAACTGAAGAGAAAAAGGTGAATGCACCACTGAGAAGCAGTAGGAATGGATATTAAAAATAACTGCAATTCTGGGCGCTGGTAAACAGGGATGAGGGAGGGGAGGGGCTTGTTGGCATGGGAACAAGCTGTGGCCAACAGTCAGGTGGCAAAGGCACTTAAATTAGACCCTGCAGGTTGTTAGTTCAAATCTCAGTTCAGCTGCAATTAAGATCAAAGCAGATGTAATGGCTCTTGAATAATCCTGTTAGGCTCACATTGCTCGAGGGGGTGTTGGTCCCCGCTTTATCTCATCAACTGTAAGTTGTTTGGGATAAAACTGTCAGTCAAATAGCTATAATGTGACGGGGTCAGGATGAGACAGAGGAGCTGGGTGACCCGGTTTCTCCTCTGTGGCGCCCCGGCTTGGGTGTGGCTGCTGAAACAGAGCCGGTGCTGAGTCAGTGCTGTAATTAACTCAGTACCTCTCTCCTTCAGCTTCTGTTTACTTACTGTGACAGTTAATGCTGTGTGCCACACCCCTCTTTCCTCTTCACCTCCCTCTCTCTCCGTCACTCCCTTTCTTTCCCCTTGCTCATCACTTCCCCCATTACTGTCAGCAAGGGGAAACGCTCACCTACTACATTTGCCTCTCTGAATGCGTAATAAACGCCTCCTCCTTTCACACAGGCGCATATTCACACAGACAAACATATAGACATAAAACCCAGTGATACAGCATCCAAACACCATCCTGTATGATGACGCAAAACCCGCAGTAGCAGACTGTGTCATGTTTGTCCAATTCGGTGTTCATGTCTACCGCTCTTTAACTTTTGGGGATGGGGTTCCTCCCTCCTGGCCTTACCTGTCTGTGCACCTGTCTCGCAGGTCAGACAGGTTACGCACGCCCTAGCCAAAGCTTCCACGCACCTGCGACACCACCTCACCACAGCGGAGGCCAGCCATGCCACCCAAACGAGGACGACTAAGGACTAGTACCGGGCTCTGAGAAATTATTCACTTATGTATATTGTTTATTTAGCTAGGAAAAGCCCAGTGAGCAAAAGTTTCTCTCTTTCAGACACCTGGGGGCAAGATGCCCAGAGAAAGCAGCTGCAAGCAAGGGAGGGGTAAAAGATGGACTAACGGGGGAAGAGAGAGACCCTTGTGGCTTTAAGTCCTTACTCAAAGGCCAAACAGGGTTAGTAAGTCACAATCCCAAACCCTTGAATTAGCAACTCTGCAGTTATCAGTCAAGCAACGTAACACTAGGCTATGCTGCTGTTCTCATCTCCAAATATTACTCTCAGCATGAACTGGGCGATTCTGAGGTATTTTATCAAAATGTCCCCTCCGTGACGGGACACAAAACCGTCCCCCAAACAAAATTCTGTCGATTGTATTAAAAAGTATTTTTTTACAATTTATGGGTATAACAGTGCACTACTATATTTGAGAGGAAAAAGCTCCATTTTTCCCTCCATTTCCATTTGGGGATCATCTTCGTGTCAGTCACGGAGGGGACATTTGGTTGACAATACCCCGGTACTGCCCAGCTGCATGCGTTTCCATGGACTGTGGGCTCTTACAGAGAGTGAATAAACTGCACGGTAAGAGGAAGTGATTATTTAGACCCACCGCGGTTTACATATCCGCCCATGTAGGCCCTGATAGCCCTGATAAGGGAAGTAGACCCAGATTAGCCTTATCATCCAGTACAGGGAAGAGGGAGTTCTCTTTCCGGCTCTGCGATTGAGGCGATTTCCTGTGAAGTTCCCTTGAAACCAAATCCGCCCTCCCATTCCTGAAATTCCCTTTAAGAATTCCGAGCCATTTCCTGGAACAAGCAACTTAGAGTGGGATTAGAAGGACGTGGACCGTCAGCGAAATTCGTGTTGGTAGTTTTCAAGAGGGGTTCCTTAACCGCCTGCCAATCAAGGCAAATTCCTCCCACTTCCTCTCCTCTCCTTCCCACCCACTTCCAGGCATTGTGCCTCAGGACGACAGCCAAAGGAACTTAAAAAAAAACTAAAGTATTTATGAAAGTCAGCTCCATAAATCTGGAACAGCCTGCACTTTTACAACAAGAAAAATAGCTGGCACTTGTACCCAGAATCAATCAGCACGTAGAGAGCGATCTCAGTGTGGAACAGCTTGCTGGTTAGTTCAGTAAAAGAAGAAGAAAGCTCTGAGGATTTCAAGACCAGGTTTGATACAGTGCGAGATAGTACCTAGTTCTTAAGTACCCTAGGTGTCTGGTACACTTTCCTGGTAGGGGTACTATCTAGTCCTTAAGCAAACTAGGTGTTAGTTACACAGTAGTGGGAGGGATACGATCTAGTTCTTAAGTACCCAAAATGTTATGAAAACTTTAGTGGAAGGGATACGATCTAGTTCTTCAGTAAACTATGTGTTTGGAAGGGATAGGAAAATCCCAAGCTTTGTAGGACAGGATGGTCTGTTCTCACCTCTGAATGTTATTTAATGTAAACACTTCCTGCTGCCCTTTGCCGGTCTCCCCCTCTCTCCGACTCTTTCGCAAACAAATAGAGCGACGTGGCAGTAATGAGCACTCATTGCCTGTGTGTGTACTAGAATGGCTCTATCAGTTGCAGGCGATGGTCTTTAATCAAATGTCATTAGCACCCTACGGAGAAGAGAGGGGTCATTTTGGTCACAGAAGCGAGGCTGGCCGGCGGTGGGAGAACCAAACGAAAGCGATAAGCAGCGACGCTGAGCAGCCTGGAACAGCAGAACATTACAGGATGCACATTACTTGTCCCTCACACACTACATCACACTCACACTCTGTCACTCATGCTCTCACGCTCTTTCGTTCTAGAGCACCCTTTCAGTGTTACATACTCTCTTACAGACATTGTGTTTTTCTTTCTCATTTTATCTCCATCACTCTCACTAAAATAGACTCCTATTCTCTTTCCATCTCACACATTTGCTCTCTCTTGCTCTCATACACTCACTCACTCCCTCTCACATATAGACACCCTCTTCCTAGCTCTCTCTCTCTCACTCTGCCATCTGATAATGAAGTACAAGAGGGAGGATAGGAAGAAATGGTCTTCCCCAGGCTTAAATCAGGACACAAATGGCACTTGGCTAATGCTAAGAGTACCCAAACCAATAGAGGAGGAGTTGGAAGAGGGTGTTGTGAACATGGGGAGTGTGGCTGATTCTCTGAACCTGGGACCTGAGACCTGGGACGTAGTCAGGGAAACTGTCCATCCCTCCTTCATCTCTTAAATGGATACTCCTGAATAGAGATGTTTACTATGGAACATCCTGCACTGCACTTGAGAGGCTGAGACTAGCATAAAGACAACAGCCTCCACCAACGTTGTAGCAGTGAAATAGCAACTATATGGCATGGCACAGTGACAGCACCACTCTCCAATGGCATGGCATAAGTACCAGCATTACCCAATGATATAGCAGTGAAACAGCAACTTTATCCACTGACAAGGTGTAAGCACTGCCATTATCCAATGGTGCTGCAGAAAAATTATCCAATAGCATGGCAGAGCTACATCAGCACTCTCCAATGGCATGGGAGAGTGACAGCAGACCCATCCAATAGCATGACATAAGCAAAATTATATAATGGCTTGGCAGTGAAACAGTAACTTTTCTATTGGCGAGGCATTAGCCCCATCGTTATCCAATGGTGTCACTGAAAAATAGCAGCATTATCCAAAAGCGTGGCGGAGCAATAGCAGCATTATCCAATGGCATAGCAGAGAAACTATGGCTTTATCCAATGGTGTGGTTATCATCCAATGGCATAGCAGAGATGGAGGAGCATTAGCCAATGGCAGGACAGAGAAAGAGAAGGCATGGGAACTCCCACAGAGCGGCTCCCGAACTCCCCTATAATGAGGCCACACTGAGAGGAGGAACCAGAGAAATCAGGTCACCTCATTTATAATGGATGCAATGCAGAAGGGCTCGATCGTACACTACTGTCGGAGCTAGAGGAGCGAGGAGAGGGCAAGACGGAAAGAGAGGGATGTGGGATGAAAAAAGAGGGAAGAGAAAGAGTAAAACAAGCCAACAGACCTAGGCTGGGGGAGGATAAAGTCGCCGTGACGACGACCTTGAAAAACCTGCCGATCGCATCACAGATTAGTGAGCAAGACCAAAGGATTCATAAGTCCTGCTTTGTATCTGACCAACCAGGTGAAAACTGCTTGATATTTCTGTGTATGTAAGCATAGATTATCCTGCTATTGGCCATCTACAAATGCTATTGGCTAAATAAGGAAAGCAGAGGGAGGGATGGATGGAGGGAGTGGGAGAGGGGGAGTCTAAGTACTCTAAAAAAAAAATGCAGGCCGTCCTTCTTTTCTCCAGTTAAATGAGTGGAGAAAGGGAGGATATGGTTTTCCAGGTGCTGGCGCATGTTTGTAGACATTCATACAAAGTTTCCCTTGCACTATGCCAGGCGTGTCCAATTGTATCCATAAAGGGCGAGTGTGGGTGCAGGTATTTGTTACTGCCCAGGGCTACAACACCTGATTCCACTAATTAACTATCAGAGGGTTCAATCAAGGCCTTGGTAAGTAGAGTTAAATGTGATAGTGTTGGGCTGTAACAAAAACCGGTAGCCACACTGGCCCTTTATGGATAAGACTGGACACCCCTGCACTATCCTGTACTACTCTCACCCCAATGACCCTTCTGCCAGCCTTGTTATTATGGCAAGGACAATGTCCCACCGCACCCATGCATCAGTGTGGAGCTGGGGCAGTGTTGAATGGGGACTGATAACAGTCGATAAATGAATACAGGATGCACCCCTCCCACAAGGTCAGACTCTGTGTGACGAGATTTCAGAAGAACTCGAGTCAGTATCCGCTAACTGAGTCTGCAGAGTCCAACGGAAAAAAATAATACAACAGTGATACAAAAAACAAATAAATTCGGTCCCTGGAGAGTGATTTTAGAATCTAAAAGTACAGTCAAAAATAGAATCGTTCAGCAAAAAAAAAAAAAAAAAAAAAGTATTGTTCAGAGTGCACTTCAATGGGGAAATTTTCTTTTTGGCACGAGCGGATTTATAACCCCACCACACTGCACAACATCTTCCATGCCACTCGAAAACCAGGATTCTACAATTCCTAGTCAGAAATAAACAACAAAGGAAATACCTTTTTTTTTTGGCAAGCCACATGCGACAGCTAAAAATGAGAGGCCATTCTTGGAATGACGACTTGCCGAAATCGAAATTGAAAAAGGAGAAAAGATACATCATATTGTCTACAGAACAAATTAAAAAAAAATTCATTTTGGCAAAAATCAAAAAAATTACTTTTCGCATATTTACGTCAGAGTGATGTCAATGCGACCTCTAACCGCTAGAACTGCATTGCATTGATGAAAAGAATGGGGTTAGTTTGAAGTCTCTAGCTTAATTAAAAACAAAGTTTTTGATCAAAATGTGTTTGACCTTTTGTGTGACCTTCACCTTGACCTTTGACATAGAAACTTAAAAAAGTGTAGGTCTGTGGCAAGTAACCTATGCTAATATTTCTCCAAGTTTTGTTAGGATTGGTGCAGGATAAATGGCAAAAGGGTGCGTAACTAACAAACTGACAGACAAACAGACGTTCAACGCAACCAACTGATATACTTGCCAATTTCGGCAAGATATAAAATTAACAAACATACTAAACATAGCTAACAAAAATTACTGCCATACAATATAAAACTTAAATATGCCACTGTGCTTTGACACCCCCAAAACGTTACAACCTGACAACCCATGGAAAAATTAGCATTTCCCTCTTGTAAATATGTGTAACTCAGCAGGGCCCTCCATGTGCGCCCAACTCGTAAACACAACAGTTCCGACAGCATATGGAAGCCGCATGGCTTAACGCAGGCCGACCCATCGCCATGGAAACAGGGGGAAATGTGTTTTCTGTGACGCCGTTCAAGCCCCACCCAAAGGCGGGGGTTTTTATGGGGAGTTACCCAGTCCGAGCAGACCCCAGTATACGGGACTACAGCTGCATCCGTACGCATCAGCAGGAGGGTCTGTTTCAAAGCACAGAAGGAATGACTCAATTCTGCCGTAATCCCTGCAAGCCGAATCGAAACACGCCACCGGGGCTGCTCGCGACAGCCAAATCCCCACATAATGCCTTTAAACGACACCGGATAATGCCTTTAAATTGACACAGGATAATGCGTTTGAAACATAGGATAATGCCTTTAAAACAGCTCAGGCAGGTCACTATTACAGCACCCGCGTCTGGTATATGAAGCAATGTACACACAGACAACATATGTACAACACAAAAGGAAAACATAAATTGTTATAGTATGCATATCACCCAAAAAATCCAGAGAATCCACATGCACTGCTATGTTGTGCCTCGAAAACACACGTGTACATACAACACACACGCCCGCGCGCGCACACACACACACACACTCAGGGGAGATGGGGAATAGAGTGCAGCTGTAGCAGAGCTCCCAGCCGTTGTGGTCCCTGAATGTGGCCCGGTTGGTCCTCAGGGGCCTGAGGTCTGGGAATCACATTAGGAAGCATGCGCCTGGTGCGCCTCAGATCCCTGTTAGGGCTGTTACCCTTTCCACAGGCACTGCAGGACTCTGAAGCGAGAGGAACACACTCCCCTCTCCTGAGAAATGAGGCCTGTATTTGGATCCATTCAGAGAATCCTGCTGCTCAGCGCTAACACTCCCAGGGCTAACTACTAGCACACAATAGCACACAAAGTCAATTTGTTGCTCCATCAATCATTCTCTTGCTCAATAACCTATTTACTCACTCTCTCACATGTACACGCAGACACACACCCGCACAAAAAACACATTCAGACACGCACGCACACACACATATGCTGACACATACAAAACACACAGACAAACACACACATATACACGCACACACGAACACACATTCACAAACACACGCTAAAGTATCCATCTCCATTAGCGGGCTGTTCGGCACCCAGGTCTGTGATTGATTCTCCACAGATGAAGTGGCGGTAGGAGAGAGTACACACCACTCAGGGAGATTACAGCTCAACCTTTCCCACAGGACAAGGGCACCTCACTACAGCAGTAGAGTCTGGAGGCCTCGGTGAGAGGGGTTTTGAGCCGACTCCATCAGCAAAAGGAGTCCATTGGCCTGTTTTCAATGAAGATCCATATTTAATTTCTAATAGAACCGTCTCGGCAGGCGCGAAAAGTATAGAGGCTCCCGGAAAGAATAACATTGCCTGCACCAAGTTCCCCAACTGAATCACAGAAAAGCCTCTTGGATCAGTTTTTCTGAGAGTACACATGAAACTTCATGCTTGGGTGAGAATATTTTGTCCTTGGGAGAAGTCTGAAAACTATGGAGGTTGTATGGAGGGCCTGGGTTAGTATGCAGAGTCTGGGGGTACTTTTTGGGGAGGTATGTAGACCTTAGACCCTAAGGAGAGTAAGCTCGTCAAGGCAGTGGTCTGTAGACCCTGAGGGTGGTCTGTAGAACCTGGGCTATTTTGTAGTCCGTGGGGGTAACATTTAGATCCCAGGTCATAGTTTGCAGGCCTTAGTGGTAGTGACTAGACCCTAGGGGTAGTTTGTAGACCTTAGGGGCTGCCTGTAGGACCTGGGGTAATATGTAGACCCTATGGGTAGTTTGCAGACCCTAGGGTGGTCTGTAGGCCCTTGAGTTAATTTGGAGCGTCTTGAAAGGTAGGCAGTTCCGCATTTGGAGTCTCTCTAGACTACAGACTCAAAGACCCACAATGCCACAGCAGCCTTTCAGCCTAGGCGTTCTACCAGCACGCCCAGCTGTGCAAACGGGTCACAGAGTGCCTGAGCAGTGAGTCACTGAGAGACCAAGTCACAAAAAAAATAAAGAAAAAGAAACAAGCTGAAAAGAGCAGCGGAGTTTCCAATATTCCATGAATGAGAAAGTGGGTGAATGTTGCAGCGTTTATAGGCAGAGTTTCTCCCTCACACCTGATTATAAAGTGAATCTCACCACTTCAATACTGGTGCTGAACATTGAGGAACAATAATTGGACATAACTTCCCATATAAACATCACCAACAGAGCTGGACAACTATTGCAACGCAAGAAGCAACTGGGGATGGTGATGCGATAAACTGCCATAAATAACACTTCCAGCCATTATCATTAATACTCTTCCATGAACCTACTGTGAGCTATTGAATAAAACTAGCTCAGTAAAATGCCAGAATTGCAACTAGCAATTACCCAGAAAAAAAGCACTATTCCTGGTCATATTGACGAAAAGGTAAAGGTAAAAACTAGATATTAAAGAGGTAAAAACTAATTCAGAAAGCTAAGATGAGATGAGAGAAACTGCTCGACTGATCTTCACTGTGTGATAAAGGATTCTGCCTGCTAAAAACAGTCTGCTTGTAGTCTTGACAGCGCTGTGATCAAAGAGTGTTTTTGCAGTGAAAGCGCCCTCCGTAGGCCGATACTAGTGCTCCCCCCAGTTCAGGCTAAGAAATTTCCTGTCAAGATGTCAAGGTTTTGCTTGATCTGGTTTTCAAAGTGAAAACTAAATAAATTTTTTCTTTTTTCCTTTTGACTTTGGAGCATGAAGTAATGAAGTTATGGCGTACCATTTTTTCCAAAACGTTCGCATTTCTTAACTGCGGGGGCTGCCCAATAACACTTCCCCATCCACACACACACACACACACACACACACACACACACTCGCGCTTCTTCCATCTACTTCTATCCTTGTGACGGCATTGCATTGACTCCATTCATTCTTTGTGCGTCTCTACAGCCTTTCCCTAATCTTAAAAATAAGTAACGCATGCCCAACCCAAACCTGTACCCTAACCACAACCTATCCCTAATTCCAACCTTACCCCAAACCTTAACTAATAAGTCACAGTTTGCCTTTGTGATTCTGAAGACACATGAAAATGTCCATACTTCCCAAAAATGTCCCTACTCTGTCGGGGAAAAAAAAAAACATTTTTTATTTCTCACTTTGTAGCAAGTTCAAGAACACGCACACACACACACACACACTTCCGTGAGGGACATCCAGTCTTGATTTAGCTAAGAGGTGTGACCTAGTGAAAACTGACCCAACGTCTTATGATGAGTAGTCGGTTTGGAATGCCTTCTTTTATTTTTTTCAAAATTCTATGTCACCAGTGGGGATTGTTACATCAGCCTCAGAATATTCAGCTATGGACATTCTAATCACTCATTTGTGATGTCACAGCATGCTGGGCTGCAGAGACAGACAGAGATGCACTGAGAGAAAGCACAGAGGGATCAATGTGCTGGTGAGGCTCGGTATCTCTGCTTACTGAGTCACAGGAGAGGATAACTGTTTCCACACAGCAGCCATGAGAAATGAACTGAACCGTAGTGTCGGCTGCAGCCAGCAATTAGACATGCAGACAAGCACACACTCACACACACGTGCACATGCCCACACTCGTAAAGCACACACACACGTGCACAGACGCACCCATGTGCACATACCCACACGTGCACCCTCACAAACACACATACATGCAACCAAGTGCATGCATGCACACACACAAACACACACACACACACACACACACACACACACCACTATGAAGTTTCATGCACACGCATACACACAAACAAGACACATATGCACCCATGAGCTCAAACACACACATGCGCACACACACCCTCACAAACATGACTATGAGCGTGCATGCGCACACACATGCGTAAACATGTGATTGCACTCATGCATGTACACGCATACACGCTCACAAACACACACACCAACCCACTCACACACATATGTACACAAACACCCACATACATGCGTGTGCTGATACTTCCCCAGCATGTTTTAAAATTTTTTTTAAACATTTTTTCAAGAAAGTTTTTTCTAATAATGGACCTCCACTGTGGACAGTAACAAAGCCTCTCAGTCACGTGTTTTCATCAGGAGGCCACTACCAGGGAGCCAAAAATTACTGTTTGCTGACAGTCAGTTTAACTTAAGCCACGCACACCAACACGGCTTTGTGGCTTTTTGCAGGGGGACACTGCGTTCCTAAGTTGAAAAGTGGGTGCACACTAAATGTGTACCAATCAGCAGATGTATTTCCAAATTTTTTTTATTTTTCCAGGTAAGCTCTTTTTTTATATAAGAATGTCGACCTTTGGGGCTGAGCCTCGATTTTCTCAGCTTTTTGGAGGATTTCATCCTCAAGTGCGCTCATATGTCGGTTTTTAGTTTAGCAATCTGGTTTAAAGTATTGTCTTTCAATAAGAATGGCTTGAGACATTGCATTTTTTGTGTAATTGGCATTTTTGGCAGCCAAAGAAACACTCTTAATGCTTCAGTTTTCTGACGAGTCTTTCCTTTCTTTTCTCAGCCCCGGGATGTAATACATTCTAAATTCTTGGGCATTTTTCAGCCACAACATTCTTATAATTAAGGTTCTTATAAGAAGCGTAGCACGCATAAAAGGCTAAGAGAATGTAAGCTTTGCAGAACCTTGTTTTACTGCAGCATAGCACAGGAGCTTGGACTGAAAAACCGATTACATAACAGACCCAGTGTGAGATTTCAGCCTTTCAGAGCCTGAGTTGGACACTGTGGGAGGTGCTGAGCGTGAGGAGTCAGATTATAAACCCACGGCTCTGTCCAAAAATGAGTCTAAATCAAATTATCCCCTTCCCTGATACGTCGAGAAATTAATCAAATCAAGCGACAAAACGCAGGCTACTTAAGTTTAATTTCATCTCGCTTAATCACTCAAAATCCCAGAGGGGAAAGAGGACAGAGCCCGTTTTCTTTCGCCATGGACACAATCGCTAAACTCAGAGGGGCTCGCATGCTTTCAGTCAGATACCTTTCAGTTAGTTTTTAATGTTGTTTTTATAATAAAACGCAGGGGTTAGCCACGCTACGTTGCCAGAAGTTTGTATATTGAACGTTCTAACAGCACTTGGCTTACATCTCCACTCTCCTTCCACTCCACTGAATGCGTCAAGCATTACTGCAAAATGCTTTTAGTGCAAACCAGCTGAAAAACTTCAGCACACATTGAATGAGCACTGTCCTCAAAGGTCCAAGCAAAGAACAAGTGTATTTTTGCATCTAATGGCACAATAATTATGCATCGGCAATGCATGCAGACCTCAAATTACAGGCATTACTGGTGCATGTACAAACACCCAGTATTTGTAAAGCTCATCTTGCTAGTTTCAGGATATCACATTCATTTATAGCAGCAGAACTAAAAGCGCATTTGTGAATTAATGGTGCACAAAAATGTCATGTATTATTTATTAAAAAAAGCAATTATAAATTTATGGTGCATAGATTTAATGGAGCGCGCACAATCACTTATTAATGATGCATACACTGCAACAATTGATTTGCCCAAGAAAAAAAAAAACGATTATTTAGTTTTAGCACATGCACAATAATCATTTTAATGGCCCATGTAGAGCAAAACATTTATTATTTGTGCAAAAACAACAATTATTTATGCATGGTCCAAGTACAATAGTCATTTGGAGAGTAGTACATGTTCCAGAATTTTTCAGCACTTGAGTTGTTAAAATGGTACCATACCCTTGCTGACCTCTCTTGCTGGCACCGATACATAACATTACATTTCATCACATTGTATTACCTGGTAATAAATACCACGACTGGAGTGCCAACTACAAACCATCCGGCAGGTCTCTCCTAACCCACAGCCTCCAAATGAGCGGCTAGAATCAAGCCTTATTATTTGGGCTCATTTCCACAGTTCATTCCACAAACATTAGTAATTTTCCTCACTTCCTATCATAATGTCCACTCGGTGCAATTCCTTTAGAAACTGGAAGTTCCACATTGACTATTTGTAGTGCAGGCCGATCCATTAGAAATGCAAGTAAAGAATGCAATATGAGCCCCTTTACCCTCAGTATACAGTAACTCAAGGTGATGATTCTATGATACGTAACTGAAGCTGTGAACTTTCTTACCATGTAATGCGTCAACCCCACACTTTCTGTTCAAGAAGTTTATGTTGTTGCCTATCATTAATTGCACAATAAATGTTATAGGGGACAGGGAAAAAAACCCATGCTCATTTCAAATTAAGCGATTTATATATTGAATAAGCAAGACTATATCATTGAGCAGAATGATATATAAACGCTTAAGAATTGAGCTCCAAAGAATTAAGCGTATATGAGCGATATTAAGATTCGTTGTAAGCCTCAAAACCCTTTTTTCTTGTAAGGTAGTCATCTAATAAGCAATCTGAATGAACAGCCCGATGTGCAGACTACAAGAAACAGTATAACATAACACAATACAACGTAACGTAACTAACGTAAAACATAACGTAACGTGACATAACATAATGTATAATAGAGTGGCGAGAACGGATCATACATAGCCTAAAAGTGTAAGTAACCCTTAAGATACTAAAGAACTAGATAATATTTACCTCCGCCAAGGAGGTTATGTTTTTGCCGGAGTTAGTTTGACTGTCTGATTGCCTGTTTGTATACAAGATAGCTCGAAAAGTAATGAACGGATGCCTCTAAAATTTTGTGGATGGGTTGCCATTACATCAGGGATGGACCCTATGTTGATTTTGAGTGCGATCGGTCAAACAATATGGCCACCACGGCAGCCATCTTGAAATCCAATGATACACTATCACTGAACTTCGCTCCCATTGATATCACTCAAATTTTGTGGGTTGATTGGTCTCGCTTCAGGGATGGAACCCACCTTTAAATTTCTTATGAGCCATGTTCACTGCAAGATTTGGACTGTGCTGCCTTGGCGGAGGTTTGCACTCTCGGAGCGCCCCTAGTTAGCACTGTGCCACTATACCAGGCCGGGTCTCAAAAAACTCCCCACGCTTTTCCACACTGTAACCACTATGCGTGAAAAAAAATACGTCGTCAAATCTTTGCCAAATTTATCCTCGGATAACCTTACTTTTTGATCCTCAAGTTCAATAAACAGATCGTAACCTAAATAGCACAACATAGTTAAATTAGTGAATCACTTTGTTGTATTTAAACAGCTCAATCAGATCATCCAGAAGGGAAACCATATTGGATTCCATGGCCCCCTTCTGAATTATATTGGAATAATCCTGAGTTGTCTTTGACTTCAAACTGTTAGCTAAATCACCTAATTTAGTATCAGCAGCAAATTCAACCAATTTACTTTCGATGTTGTGGTTTAAGGAGGCAGTGGATAGCAAAAATGCCTCACAGTAGGAAGGTCAAAAGTTCACATAAATCTGGCTTACTGTGCAGAGTCTGCATGTTCTCCCTGTGTTTCCTCCAACAAAGACATGGATGGCAGGCTAATTGGAGACTCTAATTTGCCCATCGTTAGGAGTGTGAGGGAATGGCGTGTAGGCCCTGCAATGAGTCGCTAAACTGTCCACAGTGTATTCCTGTCTCTCACCCACTGAATGCTGGGATAGGCTCTAGATACCTCCCCAACCACCGCCTGCAAACCTGACGGGGCATTATCGAGGCAAATAATGGATGTACGGAGCGATAATGACGGCCCCGAGTGGAAATACTGCAGGCGGGCTGTAAAGTAAGCCCCAGGGATTCTGCACTGAGTGCATTCATAACTCACTCGCACTTCCCTCATCATTACATGGTTATTTACAGGCAACTGTGAGAGCGGCCTCTCTGCTTTTCCAGGCTCAAGCCAGCAACAAGATGGAGAGGCTTCATGGGAGGGAGAAATAACAAGGGATCTGATCTAAGCCCCACCCCCTCTTGTTCCTCCAATCAATAAGCCCCCACTTGTTATTCCTAATACCCTGTGTTATCTAGTGCCAACCAATAGTGGTGTGACAGTGGATATGTGCGTTTGTGTAGTATGGGTGTCTGTGTGTGTGGGAGCGCTCGCGTGTGTGTGAGTGTGTATGTGCGTGTTTGTGCAAGCATGTAAGTGTGTGTGCGGGCGGTGTGCGTGCTCTTGTATAAACATGTGAGTGTGTATTTAGGTAGTGTGTGTGTGTGTGCATAAGCTGAACTCCGGCATCACACAGGAAAACAAGCGTATGCGTCCCTCTAGAGTACGAATCCCATTAGATCATTACATGCCTTCATCTTTCTGCCTGAATGGAGTGCAGCTGTATTGCTGTCATATCACTCAGTGAACTGGTCAAGCTCCATTTTCTGAGCTCATTTCCTGGTCCTGTTGAGAGACTCTTCTAACACCACAGGAGTTAGATCCATTGTATGCCAGCAGCCATACCACTATTCAATCTGCTCCAGTTGCGTGGCTGAAGCTAAGCAGGTGTGGGCTTGGTTAGTACTTGGATGGGAGACCACCTGGGAAAACCAAGTTGCTGCTGGAGGAGGTGTTGGTGGGCCAGTAAGCTGCGATCTTCCCTCTGGTGGAATAATCCCCAATGCCCCAGTGCAGTGAAGCGGACACTGTACTGAAGGAGATGCCATCTTTCGGATGAGACGTTAAACTGAGGTCCTGACTCACTGTGGTCATTAAAGCTCCTACAACACTCTTCGATAAAAATAGGGGGTTCCCAGGTGTCATGGCTAAATTCCCAACCTGCCTCTTTCGACCTGCCACCTAATCATCTCCTGATCTAATTGGCTGTGCAAATTGCCCTCTCCCTCCCCACCTCAACCCCCCAGGCTTCCTTGAAAAAGAGATTTCAATCTCAACGGGACTTCCCTGGTTAAATAAGGGTAAAAAAAAAAAAAAAAAAAAAGGTCATTTATCCTCCCATGTCCATCTCGGTCAAAGGTAACATTCACATATAAAATCACATTCTATCAATTTTTGCCCACAAGAAATTATCTACTCAATATATTATTCCTTCCATTGTCCCATAATCTGTTTAAGATAGTGTTATTAATTAAATATTCTGTAAAATGACGGTGCCTGTAAACTGGACTTTTGCACAGTAGTATGCAGTGATGATTATACACTTCACTAAATGAAGATAAATCAGAAACCAAGTACTATTCAAGCATTTATTTCATGAAATATTCGATCATACAAATGTAAATAAGTAAACAGATAACAAAATATAATAAAAACAAAAATAATGATGTCTTTTTAGAGAAAAAGTCAAGATCTCGTGTGGCCACCCTTTGCTTTGATTACAGCATTTAATCTTTTCACATATTTTTTTATTTCCTCACTTGATAAACCATTCCATATGGTTTGAAGTTCATTCCAAAAAGATTCTTTCAATGTTACAACAGATTTGCTCAATCGGAGTCAGGTCAGGACTTTCAGCAGGCCAAGTCATAACTTTAACTCATTCCTGCACAACTTAGAAGTCTGTTTAGGGTAATTATCTTGTCGAAAATAAAATCCCCGCCCAATCAGTCTCTTTCCAGATGGCAATGATTGCCTCGCAAGGATACTATGATGCTGCTTTTGATCCATGATTCTGTCGATTTTTATGAGGTCATCAGCTCTTTTTGCACAGACCCAACCCCAAAGCATAATATTACCACCTCCATGTATTGAAGGGGTTGGACAGTCATTTTTGAAACGTTCTCCAACTCTATGGTGCACATAAGTTCTGCGCTTGAATGGGAAAATTTCGTATTTTGATTCATCAGTAAAAAGGACTTGTTCTGCGAGTGTGTTTGTGTACAATTCTCAAATTTCATGGCAAACTCAAGTCTACAATTGAAGTCACCAGCAATATGACCAATCAGACCATTTTCACACAGGCACCTGGAAATAGTAGATCTTGATACTTTCATCTCTTCACTTCTGATGCTATTAAAATCATTATGGAGTTGTCATGCTGTCAACAGTAAATTGTGTTTTACTTGTCATACTCCGATAACAAACACCAGAGGCACTGCCATTTTGCACCTCGATTGCCACTAGTTTTCAGCGAACCGGTCTCTTTGAAATGCTTGATTGTTTTTCTTACAGTGCCATGGCAGCATTTAACGTCTTCAGCATCATGTAAGGCCACATTGTGGCTATGGACAATCTCTGAGAGCTCCTGCTGTCGTGCCATCGTGTTTAACGCTGCGACACTGCTCAAAGTTCATGTCACCTTATACACTTGAACAACTGACCATCAGAGGTAATTTTGCAGAATAATGTAGCCCTAAACAGTTCAATCAATTTTTTTTTTGCATCACTAATCATGGAATGAGCCTTCAAACATGCATTTAGGCCACGCTAGAGTAAAAAAAAAAAATTTATTTGCAACGCCTTGCATTTGTTATTAAAATTAATGTTTTCATTGTTTTTGTTTATTACCCATATTTTTACCTGAGTATACTTGTGGGAATGATTTTTTTGTTCTCGTTGTCTACAATAGTATTTTTAAATACATTTTTACCAAAAAATTATAGAGAAGTAATATAATAATAGGACCCCATTTAGAGTGGTGGAGTTTCATCATCACTGCACACTGCTGTATATCGAAATGCTTTTCATAAAACTGGAGGAAAGTCCATAGCTGAAAGCACAGTGACTTGGTCCCTGCTTATGTCTATAGTCTATGGGCAGGACTCCACGTTTAGCTGAAGGGCTGCGTCGCTGAAGGCAGTGCTGAGACGCGCAGTTGCAGGAAAGATGGACCTTTAAACACTGAAAACTAAACTGCGTCCCGCATAGGTCACTGGGTTCAACTCCCTACGACTGGGATGGAACCAAGATCTGGTCAGGATGGTGGGGTGGCACTGTATAAACATACACATTATACAAAAAACAAATGTGGTGTCATTACTATAAAGTACTTCATTCAGCAGATGCGCAAATGTAGAGAAACTTTTTAAGTTCATGTCAGTGTAAGGCCCTGAGAGACAGTTTATGTGTGCCTCATTCTGTGAAACAGCGTTTCTGAGACGCTAGTTGGTGGTTTTTGTGAGTCTGTGATTTAAGGTTTAAACTAAGTGCTGCCAGTCTGCTCCTACTTACCACCCAGAAGAGCCCTGTATTCTGGAACAAAGGTCCCCAAACACACACTTCACGGGTCGATACAAACAAAGAGAGTAGATGGATGAGAGAGATAGAGAGACATAGAGAGCAGGAGAGAGAGAAAGAGGGCAGTGGTGGGATGTAGATAGTGAGGGAGAGCAAAAGAGAGGCTGAACAAGGGGAAGAGAGGGAAAGAGAATTTAAACAAGCCCTACCAAAAAGGACAGCCCACTTAGCTGGTCATCAAACTAGGTCAGAGCCTTGTTAAATATTCCAGTATAAAGGTGCAGTGACACACACACACACACACACACACTTGCATGGCCAGCGAAAACGGGCAGGAAATTGCGGAAAAAGGGCAAGTTAAGCTATCCAGAGCGACCACTGTTATCGCAGACGGTATCAACTGTTGGGTTCAACGCAAGCAGTTTTCACTTAGCTCACCTGCTTAATCTCATTTTAATCAAACACACATACGAGGGGTGCCCCAGAAAAATCTGCCCAAAAGCTCAAATCAAGGCACACACTCCCGGGGTCAAAGGTCAAAGGTGCACATGAACCTGAACAGGATGCCAAATTGAAGCCAGTGGAGAAGGAAATATACATTTTTTGAAAAGCGGAGCAAAACAAGAGAGGCGGAAGGGAAGAGCACTCAGCGAGTTTCCATGGAGAATTATGGAATTTGCTGATGTCACAGATAGTGGGGGGAGCTGAGGGGGGGACACAAGTTATGAAGCTTCAGTAGTAAAGAATTCCCTTCATGTTTCCACTTCATTTTACCAAATAACTCCGTACAGTGCAGTTTGCAGTCGAAGATGCTCATATTTCAGCCAGTCCCCTGTGGAACACACTGTGCAGGGCTCTTTGATGAGGGATCAAGATTGATATGTAATAAACACACACTCTAATTGGCTCTGCAGTGATCCCACTGCATACTGTGTGTGTTGAGCACATTGTCCATCTCTCTCTCTCTCCCTCTCTCTCCCTCCCTCTCTTTCAAACTCTCTCTATGTCTCCATCTCTTAGACGTTTCTTTTTTCATCCCCGTGAGTGAGTGGGTAATCCAAGCCTCTGTAGCAAGTGTGACGTTAGAGTCACATCTCATTGCCATGCCCTATCCACCGTTTTCCCGTCTCTATCCTATGGGCACTCAGACTGTTGACGGCTGAATGAGCACAAGGATAAGTTAACAAGCCTGTCGGCCCGGAGGACTATGGGTAAACAGAGGACTGGAGAATCGAAGACAGAGACAGGAAGGCAATGCAAGCATATCACAGATAAACCAGTAAGCTAAAAGAGCTAGCATTGCAGTTTAATAAAGAGCTCTTTGGCAAACCAAAACTGCAGTTTTCATATGAGAGGCCTGGCATCAGTCGCGCTGGTTAGCGGTCAGCGGTGCCCGATTTACAGGGGCACTTTGCCAGGAATATGAGACCCCATTGGTCCCATGGACTAGACATCCAAGGCCGTTTATTGTAAAGTCCTGGAGCAGAACCAGCCAGCCTAATCGAGGTGACATCGCTGCAAACGTCCCCAGGATGCGGACATTTGTGTAGTTTGTGGCGAGAAGGAGAACGGAAGTGCGGAGGTGACAGATGTTCACGGTCGGAAGTCGCGCAGTTCCCCTCTCTCCTGAAAAAGTGCAGAGCAGGAACTGAGTCGAGCAAAGCAGCTGGTCTTCTTGTCACAACAAGGCATCCATATGGAGGCAACTCGAGCCCCCACCGAGTGTGTATGTGTATGGGGGGGGGGGGATCCCTGCGTATGGTACATCTGATCGCCCCCCCCGTCCCATCCTGTTTATCCTGGATCCGTGACTCTAGTCTCATCCGCCAGTCCCATCCCGTCACATGGAGGGGGAGCTCCCTGCCTGTTCCTGCTTCTCCATACTTGTTAACCCTTTCAGCGCCGTGGGCAACTATAGTTGCCCAATGATGCAAGATATCAAAATCAGACGCTGTTGAAAACCTATCATGTGGCAACTTGTTTAAAGGAGCTCTTTTAAACAAGTTGCCACATGATAGGTTTTCAACAGCTCAGGATAACTACATTTTTAATTCCTAGAAAATGTATTCAGCGCTCAAAGGGTTAATGTGTGCTTCCCTTTCCTCTCAGAGCGAGAGGATTAGACCTGGTTATTCAAATCTCATTATCAGGCTCTCAATACTGCCCCAGACACATACATTTACAGAGTCACATACAGTACACTCACAGATATAAGCGCACACACACACACATACACTCATAAGGACGTCCACATACACGCATGTACCCACACAAGCACCAACACGCGCGCACGCACGCACGCACCCACACCTACACCCACACAGAAACACATACAATCAAATCCTTGCGCTTTAAATCTTGCAAGGACGTTACATTGACTCCCATGCATCCTTTCTGTGTCTCTGCAGCCTTTTCCCCAATCTTAACCATAACCAATCCACACCCTTATTCTAACCTTAACCTATCCCTAATACTAACCTTTACACTAAACTTTTCCAATAAGTCACAATCTACCTTCGTATTTGTAAGGAATGCCTAAAATGGCTCCCTCCCTAAAAATATCCCCATTCAGTCGACTGAGAACATGTTTTGGCCTTGATTATGTAACACACACACACACGAACACACACAAACACACAAACAGAGTCAGTTACCAGTGTGCCAAGAAAACAACCTGGATGGATGGGAGGCATGCGGGCGCTGAACGTCCCACTTCCTGTCGGCAGATATTTGCGTTCCATAAATGACAGGAAGTGGGCCGAGGACAGACCAGCTTGTGGAGGGTCAGGGTTTTGGGCGAGGCGGATTTCAGCTGCTTCAAGTGGAAGGTCATTTCTGGGAGCAAAGCTTTGCGGACACTTCCCCTGCATCTCAAGAGAAAACACAGCCAGAAAGCTGTCTATATTCCCTCCACAGGGTCTTTACTGAAGTCCATGCGCTGTACTGCTCCTGACATCTCAAAGTCAGATGCCCAATCATTTAGATTCTGCACTCGCACAGCAAAAAAGTGAGATTAAAAATATCATTATTTTTCTCAAGGGGAAAACATTGGTTTTGGCGTGCTAATTAAGTGAAATTTTCTGACCTCATTGTCAACCCTTAACCCATTTAAACCTGGACAGCATGTGCGCATTTCAAGAAAGAGTCGTTGCCGACACAGATATGCCCGTAATTTTGAAAGTACCGTAATTACTGTAAGTTTTGCGCAATAGAAAAAAATTCCAACTGTTCCTGAAAGCTGAGAAGCTGTGCTTCAGCCCAAATACAGGTTACTATCTGCTGGGATTTTTGCATTAGGCCTTAAAGGGTTAAAGCAGGGCTATTCAACATTATCCTGCAAGGGCCAGTGAGGGTGCAGGCTTTCATTCCAACCAAACACTTACACACCTGATACTACTAATCAAGCTCTTTAGCAAAGACCCTGGGGGTTGATTAGTGGTGTCAGGTGTGTAAGTGCTTGGTTGGAATGAAAGCCTGCACCCACACTGGCTCTTGCAGGATAATGTTTGAATATCCCTGCCTTAAAGAACCAGCATGTCTGCCCTCATCGCCAATATAATGGTCATACTGCCATCAGAAAGTAATAGTAATAAGATATTAGGTCTACATATAAACATAAAATACTACTTCAGATATACGGTATTTTCTGGTTTTGCTTTGTGCCATTTTATTATTGCCAGCAATAAAAACAGAAGGAAATCCAACCATGAGTATCCCACAGATCTGAATCCGTAGAGTGATTTATGACACGCGTCTATAAGAGGAGTTTCCTCTTCTAGAAGATTCCGTACCTTCCCTAAATCTTATCTTAAGCCCCCGACAGCAAGGGTTGCATATTTCAGGAGACAGTCTCCCTCATGACTTCATTCCCACAGCTGCCAGAAAACGGGACCCGCCGTACAGACAGGAAATTATTTTTTCAGAGACGCCCATAAAAGCCCGAAATAACCCAGGCTGAAACCCGGAATAACCCAGGCGACACCCGAAATAGCTCCGCGGAAGGTTTCAGAGAAAAGCCCGACTTGGCTAGCACCTCGGTCAGCCACGATCGGTCTTTCCATTTTGGAGATAATTACTGATAATTACCGCACCTTTCATTAAGAAATGGCTTTAAAGTGCATATTTTTAGCCCCTTTTAAACAAGACATCACTTGCACTTCAAGGTGAAGAACCAGGTTAGCCGCTAACGAGGGCATGGGCGGGGGTTCTGCCATGAGGTGGCTCTATGGGGGGGAAGCTAAAATTAGCCCAGCGTAGCGTGCAAAGGCACAGCACATAAACTATTCACAAAGCGGGATGACAGCAGTCACAGCTACACCCAGCCCCTCCCTTCCCCCCATCCCCAACCCGCTCTCTGGTTTCCAGGCACTGAAGGAGCCTAACAGTTGCCTTCTGCCAGAGTTTTAGAACCCAGGTTTAGAGGAAAAAAAAGAGGTCCCCAGCATTCCGCTAGTCTGTGCAATTCATCAGCTACAGGGATGAACCAGTCTGTGACCGACTTGGGCTGGCAAACCTCACTGGTTGAGATAATTCATGGCAGGTATTCTCATCTCTGACCCCTGGATTGACAGTGCGCCTCAAGAAAAGATCATGCTTTGAGACCCACCCCCCAGGCTACCATATCCCCATTTAGCACAATATTTCGAGGACCTCCAATTTGTATGGACCCTTGGAGTCATCCTATCCCTCCATCCTGCACTTCTGAATATGACAGGCAGAGTGGGGCGGGATCTGGTTCCGTAGGATAGCAAAGCCAATAGCACAGTGCAAAAGGGCTGATAGAACAGGCCGATACTCAGCGAGTCCAACAGTGCATTTTTATGCACAGTGAGAAGCCCAGATGATACACTGGCCATTACAAAAGCCCAGGAAAACCAGTGTCTAATCACATAAATAGGACTAGTGCAGTGCCCATTCACTGGCCGCTTTCTCGGAATGGTGTGCCTGTTCAATGGCTACTTGAGCGGTATTGATGCTTGAGGCTTAATCAGATCCTTGAGAACCCCTCATTCATAAAACTTAAAACCCAAAACTGCACTCCCTTTGGTCCTCAGCAGTACACCCACCAAGTTTGAAGTTGATCGAATGAACGGCTCTCGAGATATGCAAAGGACACAGATACAAGCATACACATACAGATTCTTCGCTTAATAGTATGATTACATCCAGCAAATCTGGCCAATTGTGTTACATTAGAATCTATCCCATACATTTCCAGATGTTTCCCACAGGCAGGCAAACAAAGGCCTCCACTGTTTGCCAGAAACTTATATCCACCATGATGTAAGCAGCATGCACTCAAATCGGTTCCTACAGCTGGGTAAATCACTGAAGCAAAAAGTGTACAAAGGCAGTATGTCACCTGCGGCCTGAAGCTGCAACAATGGCCAAACTCCATGGCCATTAGACTACTGTCCCAACACAATGAATACATAAAAATTATCTCTTGAGGGGCATACACTGATGTTGCTGGTGCAAGAAGTAGTGCTGTTCCCTCACAGCAAGAGGGTTGTTGGTTCGAATCTGACCTGGGCCCTTTGTTGCGTGGGGTCTCCTCGTGTTTGCAAGGGTTTCTTCATGGAGTGCCGGTTTACCCCCACAGTCCAAAGACAAGCGTGTCAGGCAAAATAGAGACTCTAAATAGCCTATAGCAGGGCTATTCAACATTATCCTGCAAGGGCCGGTGTGGGTGCAGGCTTTCATTCTAACCCAGCACTTACACACCTGATACTACTAATCAAGCTCATTAGCAAAGACTCTTGGGGTTGATTAGTGGTGTCAGATGTGCAAGTGCTTAGTTGGAATGTAAGCCTGCACCCACATCGGCCCTTTCCGGATAATGTTGAATAGCCCTGGCCTATAAGGATGAGTGTGTGAGTGAATGGAGTGTGACCCCTGTCTTGGATTGGTAAACTGTCCTGGGTGTGTTCCTGCCTCTCGCCAGGTGAATGCTGGGATAGGCTCGAGCCGTCACCGCGACCCTGAGCTGGAATAAGTCAATTAGATGATGGATGTATGGATGCAGTCATATATACACACATAGTGGTGCACTGGCTTGTTCAGCACTAGGATTAAACGCTGTACTGAAACTGTACTGCACACTGGGCAGTGAAGTGTTATTGCACGTGTACATTTCCCCCCAGGAGGACAGTTTACTATAGTACAGGCTTGGCTGCTGTCTCATAGACTAGAGAAGCAGGATAAATACCAGGCCTTTCATCTCCCTGCTCCTGTCCCAACAGGGCTGTCCGCTCTTTGGCAGAAATGTCCCGTTATCTCAGCCGGCCTTCATCAGCGTCTGTGGTCCCCCTCTCCCTCCCTCCCTCCCTCTCTCTGACGAATCCCTGCAGCGCTCCTCCTGATCCCAGGCCGCGCAAGATGGCCAGGGGGCTGTGCGTTTGATGTTCACTTCGCAGGGCTATTCCTACATAGCCTGTGATAGCCATCAGTATCAGATATGGAAGATCTCCACTGTGAACATCAAGGCCTCTCTCAGTCCTCTCTCTCTCTCTCTTTCTCCCTCTCTTGTACTTGTCTTCCCTCTCTCCCCCCTTTCTTTCAATCTCGACTCGCATATGGTGCCTCCCTTCATCCTTTTTCCTTTCTCACTCTGTTTATCTCCCTCTTCTCTTCTCTAACCCGCGTATGCGTGAAATGCCTCCATTTTCTCATCCACCCGTTTCTCAGCTCCCTCCTTCTCACCCTTCATTTTCTTCCTCCTCCCTTTCTTTATCGTTCCTTCAACCTGTATTTTTAAGACTCAGCCCAAGGCTGTGTGGCTGGGGAAAAACTCGAAATACCGTAGATTAAATAGCACGCGTGACACACTAACAGGAAAATCTGAACATCACTTTAATTCTCACCTTGCTTCACCCTGATCCCTCGTAAAACCTCAGAATATCACACTGTCAGCACTGCTGATAGCTGTGTACATACCCATAACAGAACAAACAACCTGAAAGCAACACTTGCAAGCTGCATATGAATCCACAGCTATTGCTAATGCTAATGTTTCAGCATTAGCATGATTCCAATTATGGGCACAGCAAACCCCGCCCCCCCTTTTCAAGGAAGAGATTTGAACTCGTAATGCCCTCCCCACCTAACTTATCGTCTCATCACTACTCACTACTCCAGAGGTCAAACGCTGACCGGTGTGCTTTGTCCAATTGATATCCAATGCCGGTTTGGTTTTATCCGCCATTAAATTTTAACAGGGAGGCGACGTAGCGTAGCTTAGCGCCCGCGCTGGAGAGGTTTTGTGTTCAACTCCGGTGTCTCCAATGTCTGTGCATGCAACGATTCTGGAATCAACGTGAGACGGGACCCTGTCTGTGCGGTCAGGTGATATCGCTCCGTCTGTCACTCTTTCACATGCACACCTGCACGTATACTAACATAGACAAGTGAGCACTCACAGACACACACGTGTATGCTCACACAAACAGGGAAATATGTGAACATTCTGTCCTCACACACACAAATGCACATACAGCAGAGCAAAACCACCTGCCCCTAATGAATGACAAGCCAAAGATCTTGTATTGGAGCATGTTCAGTCTATAATTTATCAATTCATGAGATGAAGTAAACAATTTAGTAAAATAGGTCATAAAAGTTAAGTCACAAATACAAGAGCATTATGTGTTTTAGAGGCACCATTTTATATTTTAATGAAATTACAACAAACGTGAAACAAACATGACATAGCAGTCTATTTACTGGCCCAGGCAAACTGTCTCAGTGACAGTCCTCCTGTGATTCACTAACCTACTCAAATAAAATGAAATTCAATTGCGCACTCTGCCCAGCATAATCAAAATCATTATTGCTATCATCTCAGTGCAGAGCTAGCATGCTAAGGAAGGCAAATTACCACATAAAAATGCAATGACTACTCAGTCATTACTTAATACAGCCAGGCAGCCCCTAGCCCCTAGCAACCCCCCCCCCATCCCCAACTATGTAATGAAAATAATGCATTACAGGCACTGCAGGCCTCAGCAGATTACCTGCTTAGAGATGAAATTAAATAAAAGATTTACCAATAAATGCAATCAGACTGTGAATGAGCCTTAGAGTGAGAGCTTTATGGTGAATACGATGCTTTATGTACATGCCACTCAGAGGGGAGGGGGTGAGAGGTCAGGGGTCACCATCACAGAGAAATGAAAATCTCTCTGTTGGGAATAGAATACAAAATTAACCTGAGGACAACAGAGGAGGAACCACCTGCAGCCTATTTCTCTCACTGGTTGATTTTGTTAAGCGTCATTGCACCAATAAGGCCAAGATACTTTCATGATCCTTAAGGGAAGTACAGAAATTATACACCGAGGTGTAGCATACAGAACAGAATTTGTGTGTTTCGGAAAAGTCACGGGGGGCGGTCGGGAGGGGTTAAACTTTGCTACGTACATGTGAGCTACATGTTCTATGCACGAGCCATATCAGATGGAGGACGTCATCCTGGAGAGCTGCGGAGTAATATAATAGTCAGGTGAGGGTTCAATTGGACAATTCAGCACTTCTGAACAACACTCCTATGCGGTACATGAAGTCAATTCCACAGGTGAATATGCATAACAACTGGACTGCAGAACAAAAAAGGACCACAGCTAGGCCACATAAATATTTTCATTTGCAGAAACACTAACTCTGTAGAAATACAACATGAAAGGCTGTGCTTAATATTGTAATGTCAGCTGGTTCCACACACCAGTGTTACATACTTTGCTCGTAACTTTTATCCAAGTCCATCCTGGGCAGTATGTCAATATTATATTGAAATCCTGATTTAAGATGTCATCTGGGATTTCAGCTGTCGTCATATTGTGACATGACATAAGTGTCGTCTTTACTGGTTTTAGAGGCAGCATTTAGTCAGAGGAATGCAGTTGTCTGTCCTTAATAGACTGTTCTAGGGACTGTGCCTCGTTCTCACACCCACGTTACTTGTGAGTTTTATTCAGAGACGGCATTTGTAATTATTTTGTGAGCACACCAATAATTATCCCTATAATATCGCCTCCATATCAATATTCATGTATACGGTCAAAAATATTGCGATATTCGATTTTGTATACATTACCCAGCCCTAAAAGAAAAATTCTCCAACTCATTCCAGGGCTCCCAAGGCATTCCCAGGACAGCTGGGATATGTAGTCCCTCCAACCAGGCCCCTGGGTGTCCTCCAGGGTGAGCGTGCCTGGAACACCCCTGGAGACAGGTGCTTAGGGGGCACCCTTATTAGACGACCAAACCATCTCAACTGGCTCTCATCAACCCAGAGGACCGGCAACTAAACTCTGAGGTCCACTACCAAACAAGTTCTGGGCAACTTAGTCCATTAAAATGAGCTTAATTCACAGATTACTTGCCATATGATAGTTTGAATGGAACCTGTCCACACTACACTGAGCAAATCCAACATTTTATTTTCGGATTTAAATGAGAGCTCCGCTCCTCCTCTTCTTTCCATCTAGGAATCTAGGATTCATCACAGCAGCCCAAGGACAGAGAGGAGGACCTAAGATGGAGGAACACCATACCTCACCCTCCCCAATATCCCAGGGGTACCGTCATCTCCCTCCAGATGAGCCCCTCATTAGTGTGATCTGACCTCCCCGCTAATTGGAAGTTCTTCCAGATATAGATAATTGTGACAAACATCGACACATCATTGTCCTTTCCATAAATCCTGCCATCACTTATCTCTACATCAATTCAGAGGACAACTTAACCGTGTGGCAGCCAATTGCAAATATGGCATCTGTCATAGGGAATTACAATGCTCCCTTACAAACTTCCAATTGTAAAAAAGACTAGCAAAGACCTATAACCTAAATTTAACCCTTTGTTGCATGAGGCTTTTCCTCTTTGCCTATTAAGGGTGGTGTGTGGGTTTAGTTACTTAAGTCACCACAATGCAACAAAGGATTAGCATATCCTTCCACCATCCAAGTCATACTTTGCCATTACACATATTTTCTAATTTTTCAGCTTATTTTTATGAGAGAAACATGATTTTAGGAGCGTGGATGAGAGATAAAAGTTAACACTACTCACCACAACCCCATCTCAAGCAAAGACAATGTGAAGACGTGGACACCTGCCCAAATTTCATGACAGGCTTAACCTCATGACAATAGGAAGCCAGAGAGCGGACTCCAGCCTCACTGGCAGGGATATTGTTTTCACACACAAACTCACAGGCTCCAGGGCCAGAGAGCTGGAGGGCTGACAGAATCGAGAACAAACTGACAGCCTGGGAAGGTAAAGCTGCAGAAACCGCTTCTCAAGGGCCTCGTTACTCGACAGAATGAGTAATCGCGCCAGCCTGTAGACTATGGAGATAAACAAACAGTACGTCAGGCTGCGACCGCGTCGCGCTCGACGACCACGCTTCGTCAGACATGGAGAAAGAGCCTTCTATAGGACAGCCTGAGACAAATATGGCCGTCGAGGGAGAGTCAAATCAGAACATTATGTCACTTCCTGTTGAGCTGGAAGCAGGCCCTGTATAGCCTCTGTTTTAAGACGGCCTTGCAGTTGTCACAAGGGGAAATCCATTTTAATTTGGGGAGAAGAACAAGACAGAAGGGGGGAGGGTTCTGCGGCTTGTTCCACCTCATTTCCTGTTTGCTTAGAACACACCCTGAGGTGATTCACAAAGCTCACACGACGAATTTCCCATTTGTTTATGGGGAGACGGCTGAAGCTGTACAGTTTAATATCCTTTTCCACGGGCGTGAGCAACAGAGCACAATAGAACCGCTGTCCTAGAACTACTTTGCTGCGGATGAAAGCCACGACACCACGAGTGCCTATCTGGCAGTGTAAGCAGAAGTGTTTAAAACCGAAGCCTGGCGCGATGTTGCCATCCCGGCCAGTCCCGCAATCCCACACCGCCTCTGGACCTCACTGGCCATGAAGAGAGAGGCGAGGCCCGTCGGGGAATCGAACCGCGGCCGAAACGCCTCTCGAACAGCGCTAAGAGCTCTAGCAGGCGCATTAGTGGCCCGCAGTGCGCATCATTAGTAACTCAATGAGGGCTTCTGGGCCTCCGCCAGGACAGGCTAGAGGAAACAAGAGCCTCTTTAGCACGAAACTCTTAGCGCTGCGCTAATACAGGCAGTGGGTCTCTCTGCAATATCCTTGCTGTTCCAGGACTTCCTGCCCTGCCTCTTCACTCGCTTCCTGCTCGGCAATCGAGGGCATCGGCGCCCAGGTTGGTCTTGAGACAACTGTAAAAAAAGAAAAAAAAACTGACAAAATACCAACAGACAGTCGATTAAAATACCGATCAACTGACAGGACACTGCAACACAGAACTTAAGACTCATTTAGTTATGATACATAAATACTGCTCCACTAAGAGAACTCTGACGATCAGTCAATAAACGGACAGACTGATTGCTACTGCGGGTGACAAGATATCCAGTCATTTCAACCAGTGTGTTACAGAGGGGCAAGCGGAGACAACAGGACCCGAGATAATAAATAGATAGACTGATATACAGAGCAGGAATCACGCTCAGTGGAAAAGAGAGAGATAGATACAGAAAGAGAGAAAAGAGAAACAGAAAGAGCAATATATAAGGAAAACTCTGGAGAACTGGAGTAAGATATTGACAAAGAAATAAAAGGGAGGTAATTACAGGAGGATAGAGGAGCGATGGGGGGATAAAGATTGAGCGATAGAGAGAGAGAGAGAGAGAGAGAGAGAGAGAGAGAGAGAGAGAGAGAGAGACATCTCTCCCAGGTGCTGGCAGGTGCTGAATTGCTGTTATTTTCTCACAATCACAGATAAGAGCAGACGGAGAGAGAACACAGCGCCATTACTGCAGCATCCACACTTATAAACACTAAACTGAGCTGTATCCCCTTCACTTTGAGTATGTAGACCCTTACACCCTGATATCCAGTCAAGTAATGGGCACAAATCACTGTGTGCGAGTGCATGTATGCGTGCGTTTGTGTGTGTTTGAGTGTGTTTGCGCGTGCGCCATTTTGACGAAGGTGGGGTTCATGTGTGTGTGGGTTATGCGTGTTTTTGTATGTGTGAGTGTGTTATGTGTGCGTGGAGGTGGAATGTGCAGGTGTTTGTTATATGTGTATAAATGTGGGGTGCATGTGTGTGTGTGTGTGTTTGTGCGTGCGACGTCTGTACAGAGGTAGGGTTTATATGTGTGTGTTAGGAGTGTATCTGTATGTGTGAGTTATGTGCGCATGGAGTTGGAGCATGCAGGTGTATGTTATGTATGTATAGATGTGGGGTGCATGCGTGCATATGAGTGCGTGTGTGTGTGTGTGTGTGTGTGTGCGCAGTATGCGTGTATGAACCTGAGGTTTATGTGCCTGCTCCCTCATTCGGAGTCATTCCAAACACCAGGGTAAGGTTATTTTGATCCACAGAACAGACCGGGAGGTGGAGAGGGGATACTGAATAAAACATGCAAATGATAAATCGTAAACCTCTGTTCCGCCAGAGTAACCCTCATTCGAAATATACTGCCTCTGTCAAATGCGAGCACTGCCAAGCCTGTTAATGAACACTGGAGTGGAGTGCTTAGTTTGATTAATCGCCGGTGATCCTGGCACATTACTGAAGCATGCAGACGACACACAGCCGATCATGTTAAACATGCTCCCTGCAGCACAGACCTAATGCAGTCAAATCTCTGATATCTCTCCATTACACAGCATGCAACACAACACAAAGTCTGAGGAAATGAAACAAGAAAAGAGACCGTGACTCCTAACAGCAGGTGAGCATGGTTTGATGCTCTCAGAGAAGAGGAGACGCATGTGGTGTGTGTGTGTGTGTGGGGTGTGGCGTGGGGGGGGGGGTCAGTGTTTGAACGATGACGGCTGAACTGAGGAGAGCACATATGAATAGCTATTCTGTTGTTGCCAAGGAAACACACCGTGATATCAAAGTTGTCAGAACGTTGGCCGCTAATCAATTGGAGAAGCTCCGACAGACCAAAATGATCAATAAGAGACGTTCCGGCAGACTTGAATTATAAGTAATTTACACCTGTAAGATCACGACAAGCCAAGCCAATTTAGTACAGGAAAAAGTATCCAAACATTCTACCCTGCATGGAGCGAGGTCATAATTAGAACGATATCAACAGTACAGGTCAACTCTAATGTTAATATAGCCATCACTACTGGTCGTTGAAAGCACTGGAGATCTAGACCACTGACTCGAAACCAGAACATTAAAAAAGCCTTCTGGAAAAAACCGACTTTTCAAAAGCAACCGCAGTGAGTCAGGCTGACTGGGTAAAACATACAGTCGCCCACGCTGTCCAGCTTTTGTTTCAGTGGGGTAGACGGGTCAAAAAATCAGAGCCTACACCTCCAGCCCCCACCTTTCCCAGGCAATAACCAAAGATAACTGCGACTTCCGGATTGTGTGGTGCACGGTAAGGGGGTACAGACTGCATTTAGAAACTAGAGGTAACCCTATCTCTGACAGACACCAGCATGTGCCACGTCCGGCGATGAATCAAAGTGGGAAAGATGAAACATGACAGGGCACAGCTGGGCAGCGGAATGTTCTGGAGACTTTCCACTCCACTCATCGACAACTAGAAGACCTTCTTCCTGAGATATGCTGCCTACCTCAATTTGATTGGTCAGATTCCTTAGTGTTGGGTAGCGGTTAACAATCGGTCATTCCAATGTTTTTCACTCTGACCTTGAGAAAGCGCGCCTTATTCAACAGCCAGAGGTCTGCTTTGAACGGCTAATTAGGTGTGCTGAATTAGGGGTGAAATGAAAGCCAACAGGGTGGTAGATCTACAGTACAACAAGGTTGGTTGCACTGCAAAAAAAAAGTTTGTCTTATCGAGTAATTTAATCCAATTGTGAGGCTTGACTTCTTACTTTTTTCTCAGAAGTAAAAAAGTATTAGCTTATTTTATGTTAACATATGCTTGACAAGTGAAATGTTCTGATTCCACTGGCAAATCCAGAAATGAGCCAAAATTATCTCACATCATTGGCAGAATTTTTGTCTAACTGTGAAAAAAGGCCACAGAAATTAGTGTTTTAGGTCCTGTAAAAGAATAAAATACTTTGTAACATGGACTTAGTTTTCATTTTCTGGCAGTGCAATGGAATTAGGTATGGGGTTCTAGACATGGTTATAGGTCCAGCCATCTGACGGGTTATTGCTTGGGTGGGACAGGAATTGCGTATTCATGACAGCATCTTACCAATGCTCCCCATGTCTGCTTCACACGGCCGTCTCCGCACACTCCCCTGCTATTCTCCGCTGACTCCAACAGTGTCGAGTCTGTGTCAGAGCCTGGAATTTCGCTCTGGGATCTGACATATCGATGCGAGTCACTTAAACTCATGAGCAAGCCTTTAGTGTCCTAGACAATGATGAGACCCCAACAGATACACACACATAGACACACACACACACACACACACATATATACCCAAGCTCACACTCATACACCCATAGATCCCCCTCCCCCCTCACTCTGAGTGTGCTCTGATACCCTAATTGGGTGTGACGGCTCGACATTGGTCCTGATTGACTCAGGCAGGGAAAACAATAAAAGCAATGAGCTGGACGATGGCTTTCGCAGCTGGAACAAAACGATGTTTATGATCCAGCCTCCGATTACAGTCAGCTCCTAACAGTGGCCATCGATAGATGAGACACTATTTCACAAACAGGAAATACACAGAGAACCTTCCAGCACTAGCAAAGTAATTAACAATAAACACAAGAACAAGAACAATGATACGAACCATAAAAAGAAGAGGAAGAACAACAGCAACAAAAAATAATAATAATAATAATAATTATTATTATTATTATTATTATTATTATTATTATTATTATTATTATTATTATTTTTAACAAGCACTAATTTTTCCCATATGTCATCCTAGTACTGTGCGTGGGACCTTTTTATTTTAGCATGTTCCTGGGAGAACTTTTGGGGGACAACCCCCCCATTTAACCCTGCCAAGTCTCAATGAACCGACAGGAAAAAAAAAAATGTATATTGTTTTTCATTTACGAGAAGGGAAGTAAGATAGCAAGTAAGAGGCAACACCATCGTTCCAGTAAACAAACATGCAGACAGATTTCTGGCCCCTGAAACCATTGGCCACGCAGAAACATAAATAAGGAGATATCTGTACACAATCAGCTAAACGCATTAGCCAACAGGCACTGCCCTGCTGATTCCCAACCACTTAGTGGTTGAGCTTTTTTTCAGAGTGATTTTACAGTGTTTTCAGTGCAGTCTGAGTTGGCATTACATGGAATTAAAGGGGCACTGCTATGGCCAAGCGTGTGTAGGAAACTTGGTTTAAAAACGGCCGATTTTTGCAAATTGTAGTGGAAAATGCTAGTTCAACATAATATTGTGGTTAATAATAGATGTCAATCATAGCTGTTCTTCACAAAAATGAATTATTTACTTAGGGCAGGATTTGTAGTATATTATTGAGTATTTTTTTTAACATACATTTTGCATGCCCATGATGTTTGTTTGTGCACTGCCATGTCTGGTCGTTGATGCGGACATTTGAACAGATCCTCTTATAACCTAGTAGCATTCACTATGAAAGCTTGCCTGTGACAGTGCATCTTTAACTGTTTAGTTAGAGGATTTAGGTACCCGACATGGGTTATCCGACAAAGAAACAGCCCACACACAAGGACCAGTGTGTTTTAAATCTTATAATAACTGCCACAGAAATAGGTTGAACGCGATCTGGCGTAACGGGAGACGGTACAGGACAGTGTCCTTGTGCTTAAAGCCACACCAGACTGCATGGTTGGTTACAGCAAAGTAGGACTGTCTCATCCATAAAAGCAGCAGCGCTGGAGGTTTTCAGCCAGGTCTCCTTCAAGCTAAGCCCTTGTTTGAAGAGTGCGGTTAGCTGATGGGTTCAAAGCACTTTTTTTTTTTTTTTTTTTTAAGAGCTGGACTGGAAGAAGCACAGGACAGACAGAAAGGAGGACAGGAAGATTGGAAAACAGCTATGCGGCCAGAGATAGACAAAAGATAAACACACGGCCATACACATTGACAGACACATAGGAACAATTTCCAGTCCGTCATAAATCAGAAATGCATGGTGTTACACGTTCTTATCCAGAGCAGGGATGTAGGCTACATCCTCTTTCTGGGAACCCTGTTTTTGTTCCAACCAACTGTTCTGGTTTAAATTTCTCGAGAGCAGCAGATACCGCGGCTGGTTCGTGGTTATATTTCTGACCATGAAAGACGCTTCACGAGAGACATGTGTAAAGCTACAGCTGTAGCTCATCATTTAGTCAACAGATATCCCACGAATAGAAATGATTAGGGCTAATTAAATGAATAAGAGCAGATGCTGGTAGGAGTTCCAGAAACCGATCAGCCCAAATTCTAGCACGTCCAGTTCGCGCATAATGAACACATTACACAGAAACACATGTCAGGACTTATTAATGAACAAGAAAAGGATTTCAGAATATAAATGGCGGTGCTGAATGGGGATTCCAAGACTGAGAAACATGGTTTCCAGGCAACAGAGCCATCTTCGTTATCATACTCGGTAATATTGAGCCACACTGGCTCTGGTGCCCTCTAAATATGGCTAATTAGTGCGGCCGTTCTGCCGCATAGGATAAGGGTTATTACTCATTACCCTGCTGAAACGCCTCAGTGGGTTACAGCCCCAGGTCCCTGGCTAGCCTGGCTATGTGGGAGGAACACTTTTACATAAATGCTAACGCTAACCCAAACAAACACACATACACACGCACGCACACAGGCGTGTATGCTGAGCACATGCTAGCGCTAACCCTCATTCACACACACACAAACGCAGGCATGAGAGGCACACACATGTTAGCGCTAACCCTCTCACATACAAGCGTGTATGCTGGACATACAACCCAAAGCTACCACTCTCACGCACACAGGTACGCACGCAGACACGCACATGCTTGCGCTAATCCTCACACACACAGGCATGTATGCCAGACACGTGCTAATGATAACCCTCAGACACACACACACACACACTCACACACACAGCCAGCACTCACCAAACACATGCAAAAAGCTGTGACAACATGTTGATGCTTACAGGTCGCGGCAGAGTAGCATTTGCCTCTCACACCAAGCAAACGGAAATATAAATGTAAAATTACAAACAAACATAAGTATACAAGTGTTAGTGAACATATATACACTCAATCGCAGCACCAGACATATAAATGCAGTTTTGTACTATAAATTTGTTCCCCTAGGGCCTCAGTGTCCAATCCCAGCACGGGACTAAATAAGTTGGGCGAGCCTGGTCTCATCCCGACCTGACCAAGCGTCCATATTTGACAAATAAGGCTTTTGGCATCCTTATTTGATGCCAGTTTAAAAAGAACCCTACCCCTTAACCCCTAACCCTAACCCTAAACATCAAATAAGAACGCCAAAAACCTCCTTTTTCATTGTATATCGACGCTTGGTCAGGTAGTATCACTACATGACGAGTCAGAATGAGAATGTGTTGGCTGGGTGGGAGATCCCAGCTAAATGGCTCACAGGGGCAGATTCGGACGGCTGTATGGCTGGAACCTTAGGGGGCGAGGACGAGGCAGGTAACCCAGTTTCTTCCCACAACAGTGCAGAGGACGGACACAGTCACCTTGGAGCGAAGCAAAATCAACTGACATTTACAGTACACAAGCACTAGGGCAAGGAAAAGATCACAGTGTGTGAACGTATGTCTGTGGGTAAAAGGGGGCATGCGTGCTTAGTACGAGAAAGTGTTCGCGCACATGTGCGCATGTGTCTGTTTGGGTGAGTGCGTGTGCAATTTTGCATATGTACTTGCCTGAGCGAGTGCGTGCATGCATGTGTGTTTATGTGTTTGGGTGTAAGTTACACGCAGGCGTGCATTCATGAGTGTGTGTGGGTGCATGTGAGTGCGTGCATTTGTTTGCGCATATGTATGCATGCATGCATGCATGTGCACACACACCATAGAGGAAGGTATCGAAGTGATTTATAGTTCAGCTCCATTCAAGCAGCACATCACTCATCCGCTAATATCATACGGCTGAAAATAACACCGCTCGCTAGCTCTCCTCCCGGGCCTTATAATGCCATGGCAACGGACCTACCCCCGTGAATTGTTCGTTCCTGATGGCAGAGCAGCACTGAAGCATGAATTCACACACGGTCGATATGTATACCGACAAATCACCTGCAACACAAGTCGAACATTGACTTATTGCACCAGCCTGTCCACATATGGATGACAGCATTGTATAAAATGATCTGTAACTCCTACATGTGTCACACAAAGTAAATGTAAATCCCAGCAAGTTACAAAGTAGGCAGTCCCTGCTTTCACCTCACATAAATGGTCTTCGGATCCAATGTGGTCAAAAGCAAAAAGTTAACAACTGTCCAGATACAGACTGCGCATTATACATGCCAGCAGAATAGTGCATCTCAAAGTCTCCAGAGAATCAGGATAGCCTACCTGATCTCACAACAGGATTACATTAGTTACTTAAAGCACACGTTTACCGAAAGTGACTTGCAGTTGATTTGACAAAGAAGGGGCCAATACTGGTACAAAAACTAATCAAGGGGCCCACTGCCGATCAGTTAGACGGACATTGTTGTAGCAATGGTAGTCCTGTTGTGGCAAGAGCCACCAGCCTCAGGAGCCTTACCCAGTAGACTATGGGCCGCCCCCAGGATGGGCCTTAAAGATTCGCCCAAGCGGCACCTGATGAAAACTTGACCTGAGGGAGAGCACTACCCACCATGCATCAGGACATGCATTTCCCAAGCTTGGGTGATCATGTGCTGAGAGCTGTGTGTGAAATGGACTACGGCTGGAAGTGCAAGCACAGTTAGTGGCTGCATTTTTTTTTTTTTTTTAAGATTTTTTTGGGGATTTTTTCCTTTATTTGATGGTTATACAGTGTAAGGAGACAGGAAGGTGGGGGAGAAGAATGGGGGGAAGACATGCGGCAAATAACCCGAGCCGGAATCAAACCCAGGTCGCCGCAGGAAGGACACAGCCTTTATGGTGCGCGCGCTTAGACCGATGAGCCACCGGGGCGCTCAAGTGGCTGCATTTTAAGTTGAGTCTTCTGCATGTAATGGTGACTGATTGACCCCTTTTCTCCTGCTTGTTTAAAGTACCCCTGATACAAGTATTAATCAAAAGGAAGGGTTCACAACCAACCCATTTCCACTGAGGGTCATTTTTTGAATAGGGGCATTTGAAGGGGAGGTTATAATCAAATAAAATCTATTGCTCTGTCTGTTTGCAGGACTGGTCAGTAGTATCAGTTGTTATGCACATGGTTAACAGGTATGCTTGTAACCACACTTATAACTGTGACACTGGCATGAAAACTGCCATTACAAACTCATTTAGACAGAAACAGGATCCACAAAAATAAAAAAACTGTACCTTGCCCATTTGGTTGCTAGGCTGTAACCATTAAGATGTTTGCTGTAACCATGCACAAATGCCACAACCTTTATGCAATATTACGTGGGTTAGCAGGTGTGATGTTGATTCTTAACAACTCGCTCCTGCAATAATGGTGCTAGAACATACTTAGCCCGAGGAGGAAGGGCAGGAGGGTGGTCCCTTGCGGACATCCACAGTGTGCAATGTGGGTGGGGCGTCCAGACAAGGCAGAATCAAAACAGAGCGAATTCTGTTAGCTTCAGAAGGAATATAGGCCAAGTGTATCCCAGTCTCTCAACTTCCTCTTTAACACCCTTTCAGTTTTTCCCAAGGGCCAAGCCACAGACCCAGCTCTTAACACCACTGCCCGAATGACACAGTGCCGCCTCACAAGCTCCCCAGTTACCCTAGTAACGGACAAACTGTTCTTCTTGGGTTTCATAGCTTTTTCCCGAGGGAGTAGCCAGACGTGGCCCTAAAATGCGAGGAACAGACAGTGGTCACTGCAGTTTGTCGGCAATGTTTTTGTTTTTGCCGTTGCCATCTGAGAGGTAACACCCATGAACTGGAATGAGCTTCCATCCTGTGCCACTACATTTACTTTCACATTTGCCTTGGTTACAGACAAAGCATGAGTGCATAAGCACTCTAAATTTGACCATAGATGTGAGTGAGTGAGTGTGTGTGTGTGTGTGTGTGTGTGTGTGTGCGAGTGTGTGTGTGTGTGTGTGTGTGTGTGAGACCCACAATGGCAAACTACCAACAGTGTTTCCTGCTTCCACTGAATTCTGTGATAGGCTCATGCCCCTGCAACCCTGAACAGGAATATGTGGGAAAGATAATGGATGTAAGGATAAATGGATGGATTCGCCATAATTTAATATTAAAGTAGATCACTGAAGCTCCAGAGCTCTGGCCCCATTACTGTTTCCCAGCATGCACTGCGTAAGCATCACATGGGAACACTGTCAATCAAGATTCATCCTGACCCGAGGGGCGGAGCACTGAATCACAACCCCAATGAAATTATTCGTCCCAATCCGTGCATTCATCTTAAATTACAGAGGCTGTTTTTCTTGCCAAGTTAGCGCAAACGGGCGGCTGTAAACTCATTGGGCCGCTCATAATTGCGCATAATACCTGACGCCGCTCCACGTTTTGTAACCTCTGATGACTTCAAACGTAAGTCAACAGTCATACATCATAGCCACCGATGCATAATCAACTTTATGATTGGCTAGTTGCTGTCATAATTCTGAACTACGTACAATGAAAACTTTCCGGTCCCCAAATGCAAGGGCCAGTGAGCTCCAAAGTAATCAGCCTGCTCTGGGAGCGCAACATACCCTGTCGGAGTCGCGACTGCGATATGCGTATCAGCAGTCTACCTGCAGCATAGGTGCAAAGTTTCAGGGATGTCCTTTGAAAACTGTGGAGGAGTTGATTTTACCAGCCAAGTATCGTCCGATACGGACTGCGCCACGACAAAATCCCCGTCTTGGGATTTCGCCCGGCGAAGGATAAAAACCAACAAACAACTAAAACAACCAACCATGGGCGACCCGATAGGCAGATTGCATCAAATGACGAATGCCCTTGAATGCCAACAAACGTGACTAGGAAACTCATTTGCAGCAGCTTGCCCATCTACATGGGCACAGGAACTGGCCACATCAGAACATCACACGAACACAAACAGATGGAATGTCAAATGCCATTTAAACGATGCACTGTGTGTGCACTGAAGCGCTTATATTAAGGCTGGGCCCAAAACTGACTACATTCCGAACGCATGAACCAATGTGACCCATAAATGCGACACAAGATATCCAAAACTCCTCGTATAACGGATCTGCCTCTGTAGACCACTGCTGAAGTGATCGTGTACGGACAACGTAGCACGCATTTTCTCCTCATTCACCCTCACGACGCATAGCCGATGCTGTAGCCAAAGAATCAGCTGAGTCCCTTCTCAAGACTCTAAAACAGCCAATTCGCACTTCTATTCTGGCCATTTAATGAACAATAAAACACTGAAACAGCAACATCTGCACGCATCGCAATGATGTCAGTTCGATTTCCAATTCTCTGTCGGTCGACTGAAGGTTTTCCCACTTCCAATATCCGCGTCCTCTACAGACTATTGCGCCACCACTGTTCTCCTGCAGTAGTCAATTCAACGATCACAACGCCAATTAAACCAATTAATAAATGTTTCGATGAAGAACTGAGCCACGTTTGAGTCTGATTGCTTTTAGCGAATATTTACAAATGTTTCAGCATGTCATTCAAGTACACAATACGCTTGAAGAGGCGCACAGTTGCTTAGTCAACCACTTTTTTCCAGTCGCTTGGAAATGTACCAAAGCAGTCATTCACACGTTCACATGCGAATGTTTTCTCATTGAAACGTTTCTATCGCTTCGAAACGAGTCACTAACAAACACGCAATTGGCACAAAGATTTTTTTCTTGTCTTACCTGCCAACGGTTTGGTTGGCGAGCTGTCGCATTCTATTGAATTGCTTCTTCATCTTGTATGTTTTGCGTTAACCCCAATAGCGAAAAAAACTCAGCATTTCTCATTGACGAACCACCCCTAATCCGTCAGCGCGTAGCAATACAATCCACTCCGTAACAATCCTGCTTCATGTTTCCCGGATACACTTTAAAAATAATAAGTTGGCCCTATTAACTAATTCAGCGCATTTTCTTGTTCTAAGCGCGTACTCCTCCGCGCAGAGATGCTGGACCAATTTCTCCTCTTCGGGCAGAATGACAGCTCACGACCAGCGGACACCGCTCTAGGGCGCAACATGGGTAATGTAGTTTTTCATTCAAAATGTCAAAAAGAGCTGAGGACGCAGTCGCAACTTCAGTCCCATTTTTGATCGATAAATGTAGCCTGACTTTTCGCTAAATTGCGGCAATTTAGTACGACAATATTCTATTTCCAAAGAAAAAAAAAAAAAAAAATATATATATATATATAAAAGAAATACAAAACCTTTATATCTCTATTTCTCAGCTCCTCTATAGCAAAGCCACAACCGCAAATTAGTGTTAATTTAACTTGAATGAATGAATAATAAAATGAATAATAATATGCATAAGTTGTGCAATAGTGCTGATTGGATCACTGTTACTCAGCATAGCTGGTACTCTCTCTCTCTCTCTCTCTCTCTCTCTCTCTCTCTCTCTCTCTCTCTCTCTCTCTCAGTCGCACACACACAGTGGGAGGGATTATTGGATAGATGTACAGTGATGATATGCTTGCAGATACTGCCGAGTTAATCGATAGCCAAAGGGCATATAGGTCCAAAACCACTATCCCCTGCACCAGCTCCATTACCACCCCAATATTCCATCAGACCACAGTCTTGCACAAGGCAGCAGAACAGCTAGAGCTGTGCCTGATTTAATCTTGCTTTTCATTTGGAATTAAAATGGCTTATGCAACCAAATACTTTGCTAGGGGAAAGGAGTACCAGTACATAAAAAGCAGATATTTATTTTACCATCATGAATAAAACCGAAAGGTTGAATTTATCATGCTTGCAACCACTGCCTCTGGAAAATGAACATCATTGTGCAAGCTGCTTTGGAATTTATGAAACTGTAATTTTTTTGTTTTATATCATCATGCCCACATACCAGCCAACAGGAAAACGGGAACATAATTATAAGCTTCTGCAAGTATATTATGCATAAAATATGCTTCAGTGTGAACAAAAAGAAAAACTGGGCCGACTTTCATTGAAAATGAAATATTATTAAGAGCCCCCGACTCCCGCCTCGAGACACTCTGAGACAATTCTGCTCATAGAGCACCACCTTGTGCTTACGCGAGTACCTTACAGCTCATTTACCAGTTAAAAAAAAAAAAAAAAAAAAAAAAAATTACATTCTTTGGTCACTTTTTATAAGATTTTTGGTTTCACGAACGAGATTTAAGCAAACAAGACAAGTGGTCGCACACCGGGGCTACTTCGTGCGTAGCCTCGTAATCGTGACGTGCAGAGCCCTGATAACGCGATACCTAAAAGCTGGTCATCTGCTGGTTTTTGTTCCAGCCACAACGGCAATCCTAGAATTTCAATGAGTTGCTAATTTTTCTTATAAGCGCTACGTATACTCATACGGATTATTTGCACTTTTAAGCTGCAGTATGTCAGAAGTAGCTATTTGGGCTATTGCTGAAGAGCTGCAAATTAAAATTGTGCTGTATTACAAATTACTTCATTCCACGAAAAGAGGAAAATTGTCACTCGTGAAATTGTGGAATCAACTGACTTTTAATTGTTGAAACTGTGGACCTGTAGTCACCAAACAAACCATTCATTAGGTAATTAATATTTCAAAGACAAAGCAAATTATGACGAGTCAAACCCGTTGGGAAACCTTTTGGAAAGAAACTTATAAAACAACATAGATAGATAGATAGTTAGATAGATGAAATGGCAGACTGACACTCAGGTCCCCTACGGGTAGCCCAAGTAATGAGTCAGCTGAAATTACAGAATTTTTACAAATTACAGGTGTTTTATTACATGTTTGTCTTCTGGGATCTTCTTCACCAAAATAGAAAAGAAAAATAAAACTCAGTGTCCAAAAAGGTCTCCGTGCATTACTCAAACTGAAGTGTGGAACATATCTCTTTTTATGTTTCAGAGACTGAACTGTTTCTTAGTCCTGTAGCACACTTAGGATACTCTGTCTATAGAGTCAGTGGGCAAGTGGCCTGTGGTGTTTTATTTCACCTATCTGGGTAAGTCTCCAATGCCACTATGAAGAAGTGTGGTTCCAACAGAAATTTAATCGCCTCTCATGAAGCACAAGCCTTAACTGAAAAAAAGCTTGGAATGTTTCTCTTAGAACGTGTCCAAACATATCTGGGCAGGCTCTGCGAAGATCAGCAGAGCTCCTCAACCTCCATTACCACCACAGACTGTGCACCCCAAGACTGTCCGTCAAACAGATCAAAGGTGAAACGTAGTTTTGCATCATCCTTGAATGGAAGGAATCACTGACGGCCTAACTCGTTATATTTAAGCACAGAATGTTGGGAATCCCCTGCAATAAGGAGTTAACTGCTGTTACTGGGTGAGCAGTATTACAGTATGTGGAAATTCATATTGTGACTGTCAGTTCATTACGCCTGAACTGCAACTTTCTATGAAAATGTGACACAAAGTCCTGAGTGTGTTTGTGCGCGTGCACGCGCCTGTGCGCGTGTGAGTGTGTGTCTGTGTGCGCGGATAAATAAGGTATACTTGACAAGTAGAATTATCTCACAAGCCTGCTTAAGTCTTTTTTATCATGGAGGGGAAAAAGGGGAGACTTACCATTGAAATGTAATTTTTTAAAATAATTTAGGGTAGGCAGACAGATTATGAGGACACGTCTCAGTATATGACACAGACTACATCCTTTTAGTTTGGTGAACAAAAGTCACACAAAGAAGTATCTTGCAATACATACAAGATTCCTGCAATACATGCACCCCAACATTGACAACCCTATGTTCTAGTATTTCTTGAGGCCACTGCAAGTAAAATTACTTGGGAATTATCCTAACTTCCCCCTAAAAACTGGGATTACTTTGGCAAACATTCAAGTTAAATAAGTGGATTCCATTTAAAGAACATAGTTTGCAGACTGCAAACTACGTAAGTTGCTCCAGACAAGAGCATTTCCTGCAATTCAAGTACCCATGGGGAGCTCTGGATGATGTGAGTTCACATACAAAATGGTTATGAACTGTTGATGTCCAGATATCATTATCCCCTCCACTGAAATGCATTTCTTGAACAAAAGATACAAATCAGCTTTTGAGTTTTTGCAGAGGAAAACTTTTTCCTTTTCACATAAATTTGGCGTCCAACGAGGCAATGTGTATGTCCAATTCGATGCACAATTTGAAATGGCTGCAGCATGTGTGAACCCCACTCTCAATTTAGGAGAGTGTGGATATCAGGTTCTCCTCTAAAACACCTGATATAAAGAAAACCATGATTTGACCTGACCATGGAAAGACCGTATCAGATCTGTGAACCTATGTGGACTAACATCAAGTTTCAGTGCTGAGGGCCAACTTCATGTTAATCACTAGCAGCCATTCCCTCCATTTAACAAAGTCTCTCCTGCCAACAAACAACAGAGTTGGGCCATATGGTGATTTCAGCCTGTAGTGGTACTTCGACTACGGGCCTCTGTTCTTTTTTGCCACTGGCATAAAATCTGTAAACAATCTGCTGAAATAATTTTATCCTGTTATCTTGACTGACCTTGCATAAATGTTTATTTATTCATTCATTCATTTATTTATTTTTCAGATGTAATTTGCTCTCTTTCACTGCAACTCATTCACTTTTTTCCACAGCAACAGTCATATCAACCTGGTTGTAGTTACACAGCATTGTCGTTGCTAAGGGTTTCAGCATTTGTATTTTCTGACCGATGAAGCAAACTACCATTCTCTTTAGTATTGTAATTTCCACTTGAAGGATAACAATTCAGCAGTGGTTAAATAGCCAGCTACTTGTCTAAATTATTTGTCCTTCCTTGCCCATTCTGAATCTGTAAAGCCATAAAGGTTGTCCCAACTTGCCAATCCATAACCTTCGCTCACTTAGCTTTTTCCGCTGTAATCATTTGTTCTGAGCCTCTTTGGCTCTTGCAATGTGCGGCCCAAACTTTGAGGGCAGAAATTTTGAGGATTTTTTCTTGACCTTCAGTAACTGTGTTCCGAAGCCTATGATTTTGTAAAATACATATAAAATGTAGTTGTGTGAATTTTTTCCTAGTTACCTCCACCTAGGAGGTTATGTTTTTGGCAGCGTTGGTTTGTCTGTCTGTTTGTCCGCCAGTCTGTTTGTGTACAAGATACCTCAAAAAGTAATGAACAGATATCTCTGAAATTTAATGGATGGGTTGCTATTACATTAGGGATGAACGATATTGATTTTGACTGCGATCGGTCGCACAATATGGCCGCCATGGCAGCCATCTTGAAATCCTATGACATGCGATAACTGAACTTTACTCCCGGTGATATCATTCAAATTTTGTGGGTTGATTGGTCTCACATCAGGGACAAAACCTATCAGTTTGGAATATGCTGCATCAAACAATATGGCCGCCAAAGGAGCCATATTGAAATCCTATGTTGCAGATAACTTAAATTTTTTATGAGCCATGTTCACTCAGGTAGATTTTGACTGTGCTGCCTTGGCAGAGGTTTGCACTCTTGAAGTGCCTCTAGTTTAAAAATAGGTCATTGCTAAAGTAGGAAAGATTGATTCTTCAGGGCTTCATAAGCTGTTAAGGTTGAGCTCACCGTTCAGTGGATGAGTCCCGACCGAAACTCAGCTCTCCTTTGGCATTGAAAATCTACAGCAAGGGTGTCACCAAAAGAAAAAATGTACATGCCTGGGTCAAATTTGGAAGGGCTTCAAAAAACTGGAATGGCGTGCATATATTTTGAAACAGTTAAAATCCTGGCCCTGGGAAACCAGAATTCCCGCATATCTGCAGCCCAGTGTAGTGCTATTAACACCAAAAGCGAGGGCTATATCCATACATAGTTAACATGCATAACATAACATAACATGAGTGGCGAGAACAGGCTGTTCAGCCCAACTAGGCTCGCCAGTTTCTTTTAACTACTGTGAATATATCACTTCAGATACTCAATGTCTCAATGGTATCTAGCTTTAAGTCAAGCCTGCTCTTGAAAATTGCCAAGGTCTCTGCCTCAACAATATGGTCAGGCAAGCTGTTCCACATCGAAATTACTCTTTGGGTGAAAAAATATTTCCTAATATCAGTGCTAAATTTACCCTTGGTCAACTTCCATTTATGACCCCGAGTTCTACTAACAGACCTTCGCCGAAGGAATCCTACATAATTCACTTTGTTAATCCCTTTAACATACTTAAAGACCTCAATCAACATAACATAATTGGAACCTTCGTGAAATTGCTTCTTTCCGGATGCAAAATGCTACTCTTATCTCCATCTTTTTTGACTGAGTCATCATTACTGACACCCATTACTACTTTCCTGAATACATGCAACAATTCGCTAATTTCAAAAGTTTCGCGGAAAAGGGGCTAGATGCCGTAAAAGGAAACCGTTAGAAAAAAACATTGACCAGAAGCATCATTTAACCTTTCTGAACCAGAAATTTTTGAAATCTCAAAATAACGCTCTCTTCGCACATCGGCGCCGCTGGTGTAGTGGTATCATGCAAGTTTCCCATTCTTGCGACCCGGGTTCGATTCCCGGGCGGCGCACGGTTTTTACGTAATCAAATAGTTGCATTGAAACTAAATATCAGTGTCCCTGCGATAATTGTTAACATCGCCGCAAAGCTTAACATTCCGATTAGACGTGACAGCGAACACCTCGAAGTGTTCGTGCAGTCGGCTGCAGGTCAGTTTACAGAGACCAGACGCTGTGAAAATCGCTGCTTCGGGTTGCACAGCAACGAGGAAACAACCACGCGTATTTCGCTTGCCACTTTGGTGAACTCAGTCTGTGGTCTGCTGCTACGGTAGCTACTGTTTGAAAATAATAGACATATCATCTACACAGATTAATTTTTCAGATGATTTTGTCTCTCGATGTGAAGACGGATGCGGGTCACAACTTTTTAAGGGTGCAGACTGAGATGCACAGTCAACTTAGTTTTTTTTTTTTGACAAAAGCGAATTGAATAAGAAGAAATAGGGGCATAATATGGAGTAATGTGAAAAAATTATGCATAGGCTAGTTGTGGAATTACATCAGATGAAATTGAATCATTACAGAAACGCTGACATTTTTTTGTTTCATGAGTAAATCGGATCCAAACGACTGGAGTCAATGTCAGCCCTGACAGCAAAAGAAAAATGAAACATTTCAAAGACCAGGAGGTCAGCCAATTCAGACTCGATTTTGAAAAGCAGACGTGGTGCAGATTCGACGATAGTAAATTGAACACTTGCGGAAGCTGTCAATCCTGCATCTTCATCAACAAACTGCACGACACGAAGCAATGGCTCATGCAAGCCGGAGGGGCACTCAAGTTGAAGTTTCTCGCAGGCGTTTTAATAAGATGTCAAAGCGTCGACATCCTCAAAAACACTCTAAAGATTATACAGGTGACGCTAGGGAAAGATTTCACCTACGCTAGATCCAGGCTAAAACCAAATGTGTCGGGTGAGTTGATCTCTTGGAACCACAATAAAATGACTGACAGGAGGTGGTTCGAAGCGAAAGTTTTGGAAACATGGAACTGGTTCAACGGCAGCAAGTATTGGGTCAAAGCGAATTTTCTTTTAGGACTTGTATCTTTGTGCGAAATCGAACTTCTACAAGCTCTCGGAAATCTTATTCGGGTTCTCATTAAAAGAGAGAAAAAGGCTTTCATGCAACAGGATTCTGGTAAGTGCCTTTTATTCCAACGAGCCTGCGTTTACACTCACCTCATTGCTACGTCTGAGGCTGCACTAAGGCGTAATCGAGGTTAATGAGGTAAAATATCTGAATAAATCTCCAGGACCCCCCCCTCCCCCATATTTTTCGTTTAATACCTGTGATAACTTATCCTTAACCCAGAATCCCTTAAATAGCCAACAAATATTTCATAATTACATCCGCGCCCATTTTACTGACTGTGCTTTGACAGAACATGCTTTAGACTTGCTTGCATTAATAATATTAATATTTTCACAACCTGCAGAAAAAGAAACACTTAGAGAATTTTGCTGAGTTAATTTCAGAGTCCTTCACAGAAACTGGGTGGTTACTGGACACCAGCTTGGGAACCCTAGACTCATTGGTTCCATTTTCTGTCCTTCTTCGTTTTCAGTCCTGAATAATCTAGAGGATTCCTCCCCCATGCCAGAATCCCTCTTCAGCCTAGAGAATCGACCTGAGCTTCAGCTGCTTTTTAATACTAGATCAACCTCTGTGGTTGTTGACCTGCCTTGTGACGTCCATGAACTTGACAAAACTGAAATTCCAGCGGAAATTCCCTCAAACTTAGCCCCCAGTAAAGACCAATTGGAAGGTTGGTATGCTGTTATCCTTGAAGATATATCCTTTGATTTTAAAAATCACATTCAATTTTATTAAAATATGGGGATGATCATGGCTGAATAGCCAGCCAAGCAACGGGATAATGATTTAGTCATAAATCCCCAGCTCTTATGAAATTATATTATTACGCATTTCCATTGATGCATATGTGCACATTTGGATATTAAAAACATAAAAGTCGATATGTATGCACGTATACACCAATGAACCAAAATATTAAAACCACTCACGGATGCAGAAAATAACCTTGAATATCTTGTAGCAATGGTGCATGCCACAGTCTACAGACAGACCTTAGATGGTAAGTGAACAGTCGGTTCTTGTAGTCAATGTGTTGAATGTTGAAGAAATGGGAACTGTACTACTCTGACAGGGGCCAAATCATTATGGCCAGCCCATTGGATCAGAGCATCTCCAAAGAGGCAGAGCTTCTAGGGTGCTCTTTGTCAGCAATGTTGAGTCACTACCAACTGTGGTTCCACGAAGGACAAACCATGAATCGACAGCAGGTTGTTAGGTGCCCAAGACTTATTAATGTACAAGGGAAGCAAAGGCTATCCCGTCTTGTTTGATTTAACAGAAGTACTACTGTGGCTCAAGTTGCAGAGACTATTAATGATACTTATATGTAGAATGTGTCATAACACACAGTACATCACACTCTCCTGCGTATAGTGCGTTGTACCTGCAGACCAATTGGAATGCCTACCATAGGCGTGTGAGCATTAGAACTGCATCTTGGATTGATTGAAGAAGGTTGCCTGGTCCAGTCAGCCTCGGTTTCTTGCACATCACATGCATCGGTCAGATACGTGTGCACCATTTACAGTACCTGGGGGAAAGATGGAACCATGAGACGGTGTGGGATGAAAACAAGCTGGGGGGGTGTGATGCTCTGGGAAATGTTCTGCTGGGAAACCCTGACTCCGGGAATTCAGGTGGACGTCAGTTTGACGGGGCTGCTTTGGCGGCATCGGGGGACCTATTAGGTACGATGCTGGAGGTTGTAATGATTGGTAGTGTGTGAAGTGTGTGTGTGTGCGTGTGAGTATATATGAAATTACAGTTTTGTCAAATCAGTTTGTATTCAGTGTAATGACTGTAGAAATATTACCTGGTTTTTACCCCTGCCTCTATGCGGTCTCCTCCTGCTTTTGCCTGCATTATGGTTGCACTGTAGATCTGTGTCTCCTTGCAGAACCACACTGTGCCAGATCAGAGGAGTTGGACTTCGGAGGTTGGGGAACACAGAACAGGGAGGGGAGCATTGGTGATAAAACTCTGTACCCTGAAGAACCAGCTCTCACCGTAGTCCCAGGCACTTACACATCCCTGTCCGGGGTCAGCCGTCACAGAGACTTCATCCGAAGCCTTCCTGTCCACCTGGCAAAAAGGATTCTGGGTAATGGAGTCCCTTGCTCTAGCAGTGCTGACGCGAAGCCGTTTTGAAATCTCAAAATAAACCATGGATTGCACAATAGCAGCACTTTATGGTATTTGTTTATATTACATTACAATTTTTTTTGTCAATGTGCATCTAGGAGCCATTTTTAAAATATTAATTCGCAAGTTCATGGCCTCCAGTGTACCTTGTAGACCCCAAAATTCCCTCATGTCATATTATATCTGTTGCCTTGGTGAGGGAAAGTTTTGTGTTCCACTGCTGCCATTTCCTGTTTGCACCACATTGCCCTGTGTTGTTGATGTGGTTGTGAATGAACTCCGTTGAGAGGTGGATTAAGCCAGAGATATGATGGCTTCAAAGCTGATGGCTTTATTCCCTAACGACAGGCTAATTAAGCTGATACTCCCCCTCAACACCATGCAGAGCATGTGTTGTCCTACCCGGAGCTGAGGATACACACAAAACTCCTTAGCAACCCAAAGAGGCCCCTTCTTGTCAGGCTACAACACTGACTTTTGGAGACCCTCTCTCTTTGTGCATGAAGAGGGTTTCGAAGGTAGTAATGAACTGAGCCAATGCAATAAGACAATACGGCCTCATTCTCTTATGTCGTAGCCTGGACTTGTACGGTAGAAGCCAGTGATTCCTTTGTTCATATTAAATGGCCTGAGAGGTGGATGTGTAGGCAGACAGAAGGTTATGTAGACACAGAAAACCATGACTAGAGCTCTTCATAAAATGTTACAGAAGCTTCATAAAATGTTATAGCTCCACACCCATTTAACCAACCTAATGAAATCCTGCCCCGACAAACGTACAATATTATATTTGGGTATTAATACATAGAATATCTGTGAGGATGAAATATTGAGGCACTCTTATGTTAATGAAACATTGTGATGAACGATTTCAAAAGTTCTGCTGTGTAATATGATTAAAATGTATTGCATACACAGGTACAGATAGTATCTACGAGCATCATTTGTATAAAATTTCTTTGTAATCGGGACTGAACTTGTTATACAGCAATTTTTCTCCCTGAGTAGATATTTCACAGATGTTTGCATAGGTCCACTATAGAAGTGCATCATTTCATTTTCTGGTCTGTGTTGTCATTGTCAGACTGATGTAATTTGTTCAACAGCCTACATAGTCCTTGTACCAGTGCTGTGCCATTCCACAGCAGTCTACAAATATTAAGCCTCAGCTGTACCAGGAGTGACAGTGAAATCAAGGAAGACACCAGCTGCTGGTGTTAGGGTTTGGATCCCAAATTGAATTTTTGGAAGGCCTGTTTATCTTTGACTTGTTTTAATTCATTTGCTAAGGTGTCGAAACTCCTTTTTTTTTTTTTTTTTACAAAGGCTTAAATTGGCTATTGATTGAAAGGAAGTAGAAAACGAGAAATGCTGACACCACTATGTTTGGGTTTTAACAATTTGTTTCAGGACTTTTGGACCGAACGACGCTCCTGAGCTGTTGCAATGTGTCCCAACACTGGCGTTTTCTGGCCGAGGAGGTCCAGGAAGACAATGAAGCCAAAAGAATCGTGGAGAACCAGGCCATGATAATGCAGGTACAGTTTACTGAAACAGGCACAGTAGCACAAGCTGTTACTACACTGCAGCCTGTATACTAAATAATTGCTGAATATAATTATATAAAATTGGAATATACATGGATGCCAGTACAGTTATAGAAATTATCTTTGATATTTCCTGAATGAAACACATTTTTCCTGTATATTAGTAACCCTTTTATTATGTTTGGGGTCAGTTTGACCCGGTTCAGTGTTCACCATCTCTAAACGAATGGTTTACATACTTTTATTCAGCTAGATTTATTTCCCAACTTTACGGTAAAAATATGAAAATTATTCTATGTCCTGTTGACATGATGTAAGCATCGGTGTTGTATGGAAAATTCTGACCTCAGGATCTATTATTATGTGAAACCATCATTTTGATCTTGTTTTTGCCGTGTTGCCTAATACTGAGGGCATTTTCAAAGTAATTTGTCATTTATTTCACATTTGGCCTCATTTCGCCATAATCATATAAAATCAATGCTTCATGTGTAAAGGGAGGATAAGGGACTTGTGTTCAATTTACTTGGCTATTAAAATGGTTAGCAGAAAGGCATAAAGGAGCTGAGAGAAGATTGGGTCACACTTTCAGTTACAGCATCTTATTTAGTTTTACATTGTGGGGATCAAACTGACCTCAAACCAAAAATGGTTTATTCATTTGAACATAACAAGAGGATTAATTAAAGGGAATCTGTTGGCTTTTTTGTCCGTAGAATTCAGCTAGGTTATTGTCTGAATTTTGGTTAAATGATAATGCAGCCAATGCTCTACGGATGAAATGCTAGATTTATGAATAATGTTACGTCAACTGCTTCCACATGAGGTAAGTAAAGTCCAATAAGTTTATTATTAAACAGGCCTACAATCTTATTCTCCCGTTAGAAGTTATAGCACCTCTGCTCCGGATCTGCCCCGGCTCTGTGCCGACTCCAGCTGATCCGGCTCAGAGCCGGGGCAGATCCGGAGCGGAGGTGCTTGTTATCTGGGTATTTGTCTGGAACCAGTTGACATAACATTATGAAGGCAATCTGAAATTTCGTATTTCAGAGTGAACAAGCGCTGGCTGCATTATTGCAGAAATGACGAATCTGACAGTCTTCAAACTGCAGAACAAATTTGCTTTAATCTCACATATTGTAAAATGTAAAAACATGACTTCTATAAGGGCAGTTAAGGCGCTACTCCACTAGACAGATTATGTCGAAACTTTCTGTCGGCCAACTCTCGACAGAAATATCAAACGTCTATCCACCTCAGATTAAAAAATCTCTGACAGAAGCTCCGATTGACTGTCGACTATGTTTCTGGAAGCAACAGTCGACATAAAATTTCTCATGATGTTCCACTTGAGAGATCATTACAGTTTGACAGTAACGATCGATGACCATATCATGTGACACGAGGGTCTCTACTCGCTCTACTCGACCTCATTTACCATGTTGCCGGCGAGGAGACAACAGGTCGCGGCAGTCATTGCCACCTTCCTTATATAAAAAAAGGAGGAAACCTCTGTACCCTGTCCTGATTTGGTGTTAATTGTACATAGCTCGCCATCAGTGGCGGGCGGTGGACTGAGAACAAGGAGGGCGATAAATATGTCTTTAAACTGCTTATTAGTCTTGATCTGTTTTCAGTCAATTTCCCTGGTAAAAGACACTTGAACTCTCCCCTCTCAGGTGTAGCTAATTGTCTTCGTTAAGACGAGAAATCAAACGTACCAATTGAACGCGAATAGGAGCGCATTTCAATCTTTTTCAATTAAACAATCATTACGCACAGGTTTGACGACTTGCTTAGGATGTGACAAAATTTAACGCGGAAAATCCACAGTGGTTTTTTCGTGAAGAGTTGCCTATTAAGGCAAGTGAATTAAACAATTTATAGAATTTATTATTCACTCTCCTAAACATTTCATCATAGGGGAAACTAACATGTTGACCAAGAACAGTGATTGAAATCGGGTCACTAATCTCATCCGTTTCAAGGGATGTTTTCCGCCCCCCCAGTTTTCCGTCCACCGCCCGCCACTGCTCGCCATAAAACTGGTTCCGTAAATTATGCATCTTCTGCTGTACCTCAAGCGACGTCCCTGGAACATGCTTTTGCAAGATTAGCCCAAGCAGCCATTTTTGTATCCTGTCTTTATATTCTGATGAGCTAACATCCCATAAACTGGGTTGGTTTTGGTAGCTGTTTATTAGCTGAAATGTCTCCGATGTCGTCCATTCTTGGCCACTATTGCTTGCCATTTTGTCACATGGGAAGAAATCCACACAACACGCCCTTTTATACACCACACCATTCACGGACTATTGTGCTTCCCGAAAGTGGCTTCCCCAAAATAGAACCGATTCTATTCTCTGAGAGCGCTGTCGCGAGTCATTTTGACATTCTTTCAATAGTCCTTCCACTTGACACCAAACACTTCTCGACAAACCTCCGAAAGTTTTTCTGCACTCTCGGAACTAACTGTCGTCTCGTTATCCACTAGAGATTTTCTCTCCAACGGCAACTTCTAACAGTAAAAACTGTCTAGTGGAGTAGCGCCTTTACAGTTGGTGTAACATTGATAATAGGCTGGACGTGAAAAAAAAATCTTCATGATAAGGGTTTTTCCGTTAACTCTCCTTTGTGTGGATGTCATTTTTGGATGGGGGCATAACTAACTGCCCCTTCCCTCCTCAGGGTAGCTCAAAACCGCGTGCCAATACCATGTACAGCAAAATACAGGAGGTCCTCGTCCCCACTGCCGAAAAATGGGAGGTTGTCAGTCCTGAAACCAGAAGGGTAGTATCTCATTGTCCAGCTAATGACTCATGAGTCATTTATGCATCTGTTGTGTTGTGGGCTCTCTTTCTATTGTCCCTTTCTCTCATACTTCTGTCTTCCTGCGCTTCTGTTTCTCTGTCTCTCTATCTGACTGTCTCCCTGCCTTTCTTTGCTATCCCTTTGTTCGGCCTTAATATTTTGACTGTTGTTCTTTTTGAAGTTCTGTTATTACTGTTATTGAACCCGTGTCACAATAAATTAGGTTTTAAAACTCAAAATCTCTCTCAGGATAGGGGCTTTGAGTCCGCCTATTCTGGCTGCACAACAAAAAGTGTGGAAATGGAAGAGAAGAACATGTTCTGTGGAGCTTACAATGTCTTGATGCTGTCCAACAGGTGAGTTTTCTTTAAAAATAGTTATAATTTGGCGCCCAGTATGCAGCACCTCTGTCTGCACCATGTTACATTCAAATTAGAAATGTAATAGTTTGCAAACGTAAGAAAAAATTCAGTTGCAGTGTCTTGGTATTGACTATACTTACCAGGTGAGGCAGTAGCCATTGAAGAATTGCTACTACTTGATTTATGTCCTAGAGTGACACCGTGGTGCAGTGTGTAGCCCTGTTGATTCATAGCAAGGCAGTTGTGGAATTGAATTTGGCCTGGACCTTTCTGTGTAGCATATGAATTTTTCTCCCCTCACTTGCTTGCATTTACTGTTTGTACTCCGGTGTTCTCTCACAGCCAAATATGTGCACGCTAATAGGAGACTCTGGGATTGGCTCCATTCCCCGTGTGACTCGAACCAGAAATAAGAGAGTTAGATAATGTATGACATTGGTTTTGAGATCTTTTTGAGAAACTCCCTGGACTATGGATCACAGAGAAATGTGTTTAGCGGTATTAGCGGTATTATCAAGGTTTCCCATGGGTTTTGTAGGGAACCATAGAGCAAAAGAAAACGGCTGACTTCTGCTGGCTTCTCCCTGTGTTTGTTAGAGAGGATTCTTCCAGAGTGGTGCATTTCAGTGGAGGGCAACTGGTTGCTGTGGGGTCGAGGGACCGGCTGGTGCGTCTGCTGGATGTGTGGGCGATGAAGGAACGGTCACTAGTCATGCAGGGTCACGCGGGCAGCATCAAGGCTGTGTACCTCTGCGAGGACCGCGGCCTAGTCATCAGCACAGGATATGACCTCACCATCAGGTGTGAGAAGGCCCACTTCCTGTCCGAGCATTGGCACGTCCTGTCAAAGGAAGTATCTACAAATCTATTAACTTGAGATGTTAAAATCCATTTCTGAAGTACTGCAGTATCTACTGCTTTGCAGTGTATCAGCATTAGTGATTGGTTGTCATCATTGATTGAATCAGGAGACCACATGTGTGCGTTCAATCCCTCAAAAGACCGATCCAGAGTACAGCCCACCCGGGCCTATCCAGCCAATGAGATCCAGGGCTGCAGTCATGTGACTGCACCCAGCTCGCGCCTGCCATAACCTCTGACAAACACTTATCCAAAGTGCTTTCTCTTTTGGGAAGAGTACATTCGTGCTTTGTTTTTGCATTTTTGTCATTATAAAATCTCACACAATGGTAAAGCGGTGTTGTTACGGTGAGTGTAAATCGGACACGAGATACCCAGACAGGGTCGTAAACACTGCTTTCAGGAGGCTGGATATGGCAATTAATCTGCTGATAATTACTCATTATTCTGAAAGCTCAACTCGCTTTGTTTACGAACAATAACGCCTCTTGATGGCTTTGCACTGACCCGTAAAAGGGTCAAGAGGCTGCAGGTTTTCATTCAAACAGAGCAGAAACACACCTGATACAATTAATGCAGGCTTCACACAGAGCTCCGTTTCAATCAAAGACTGTCTTGGGCAATAACACTTGGGTGCTCCGGAAAAGGTTTTCGATCTTATCACATCATATGTAAATTGAATGCTACGTACCCTGCTTTGCAAGAGCACTGGCCGTGAACAATGCTTCTACGTTCCTTGTCGATCGTTATTATCAATGACTGTGACTTCTTGGACCTCAGCATTGGGCGATAGCATTTGCATTTCGCTTCAACTTCACGGGCGTTTATAACAGAAAATGACACTTCGTGAATATACCCAGATAAAAAATAATTACAACCCTTGTCTTTTGCTTTTTTTGCGATGCGATCCGTTTTTAAAATCTCGAGATTGATGTTTTCAGGAAGTGCTTCCAATTAGGTTATAAGGGACTTTGGCGCCATCTTCAGCAAAGCTTGACCGAGGTCCGGCCGTTGCTATGCGTAGTTGGGGGGTGGGCGGAGCTATGGATCGGTCTATTGCAGTGGCGTAGCCAGCGGGGGTGCTAAGACGCGTCCCTTTTTGACTGCAATTAGTAGTTCTCAATCATTTTCCTTTATTGACGCGTTTTCCAATTATCGTAATTGGCAACCGAAGACACGGTTTCTCTCCATATGCGATCTAACATCGATTAAATCATGGGCTAAATTCAGTACAGTTGCGGAACAAGAACAGAGAATTGGGTTGCACAAAACTTCCGTTTAAAACAATTATTAGTCCTGACCTGTTCTCAGTCATTTTCATAATTAACAGAAGGTTCACTCCGAGAGCACTCCACAGTTAACAGGTGCTGCTTGTTCTCCCCGATTAGGTAAGATGACAATCATTCATCTGGACGCGTATTTGCTGTATTTAAATCAACGTCATTCAAAATTGCATACCTGTCGACTCTCACGCAAATAGCTTGAGCCGCAGGCTTTTTATAGCCTATTTAACTGCAGAATGCCAGTTTTTTTTTCCAACCCACACAATACCGAGAATGAAAGTCCGCGTTTTATTGGAACACGGACCAGTTCAATCATCGCGAAGCATTGGCCTACTAAGTAGCTAAATTATTTTTCTGTACTGAATTTAGCCCATGATTTCATCACTGTTAGATCGCATATGGAGAGAAACGGTTTCTTCAGTTGCCAATTAAGATAATTGGAAAACGCGTCAATAAAGGAAAATGATTGAGAACTACTAACTGCAGTCAAAAAGGGACGAGTCTTAGCACCCCCGCTGGCTACGCCACTGGCCTATTGGCTGCAGATTAAAAGACAAACACAGCTACAGGTGGAATTTGACACCCCTGTATTATTTGCTTGAATATACGAGAAGCACAGAATTTGTTGCACATCCAAATGTCTGCACATATGGCTGCAGCCTCAGAATCAGTTAACACGTCCCTTTTCTGTCAGTGAGTAGGGAGATTGATGTTTTTGTTACCATAGTTAAAGCTTTTTCAAAGGCACTGGTGAGATTACTTATAATAAAAACTGAAATCCTATAACAGAGTTAAAGGTTTATTGTCTAGTTCTGACATATTAAGTGCCAGATACTGTATTATTATATGAATACAGTTAAATTAAACGTATATGACTGTCTCAGGGAATGATTGCATTATGTAGACAGTCACCTTTAGGTGCAATTAGACTTTACTATTTTTCATTTTTTTTTCTTTTCTCCAGGTGCTGGGATTTGAGGACTGGAATCTGCAAAATGCTTTTCAGAGGCCATTTTGGCACCATAAACTGCCTGGATCTGCACGAAAACACGCTGGTGTCTGGAGCCAAAGACTGTCGAGTTAAAGGTGCCAGGCTCAATGTATTTAACATGTGGCCTTTTATAGTATGAAAGTAAAGTATTAATCCTTTCAGTATCATCATTTATTGGTCTCTGTTTTAATTAAATATGTTTTATCATTTCCAGTCACAAAGAAGAACACTGATGGTCAAAATTTTTTGAACGCTTTACTTATGTTAACATTCCAGTTTAGAGAAAAAATGCAGTTTTTAAATTATGCTAAAAGGTCATGTTAAGTATTTCCATTTTCTAACAAAGAATGTAAAATCAAATAGGATAAAATCAGGAGGAAGCTAACCACAAGTACTACATATACTTGGGAACTTCCAAAGTAGTGTAACGCCTAAATCTTTGAAAAGACTTTGAATAGACCAAAGTCTGACACCTCTCACTTCTAAATGCAATGTTTACTAACAGATCATCAGATTTTGCAAAGACTGGGCATCTTGTTGAAAGCACCTATTGGTTGTTGGAAATGTTCACATCATTGAACTTCATTATTTGCATAAGCCAAGATGCAAGACCTCCGATAATATTTAACAGGTTTGATGTTAAGACTGAAAAATGATTGAGCTGGACTGAGTTTTATGACCACCTGACACCAATCAAGATGACGGGAGAGAGGCCCAACTACAGCAAAGCTGTAATGATTTTATTCTGACATTGGGAATTTGTCTGCAACACTTCAATCGTTTCAAGTCATTTGATGTTTGGGCAGCATAAACCTTTGGGACCATATGACTGTTCTTATGTCCTAAATCTGCTCGGCTGACATTCTGACAAAAGGAGGCCACTTTGAGTAATCTAAGATTTTGATGGTTTATTGTGAAAAAAAAAATTATCTGCATTTGATTTTCCATTTCTGACCACTTGAAAATTGTGTAGCCTACTAAAACTTTTGGCCTGTACAGTGGAACCTTTCAAATGTAGTGAATGCCACCATAAAATAGGACTTGGTAAAGTGCTTTCCTTCTCATGTTTTATGTCCTTAAATTTCAAGATACCGCATTCAGTCTCCCCCTGAACGAGTGATTTTTCCCCTTTTTTATTTACTCGCGGCCTGAGCAAGTGCAAAAACGAGTTATTGTGGGGACAAACAAATGAGTCACTCGCTCGCTCATTCACCTGACTGTCAGCAGATCGATATCTCAACGCTATTTTGTATGCGACCGCAACTAAGTTCGAATTCGGGACAACGATGACATTCGGGTTTTTACGATATTCAACAGTTGATCGCAGGGAACCTTTGATATCAGTATTCACACTCAAGTTCACAAGAACAGAAGAACAGGGAAGAACGCACATTGAGAAACGGCCAATGTGTTTAATTTTTGCTTCTTTGATGGGTGACTCGTATAGGATGGGCTCTGTCTCCCTCTTGTGGTCATTGGTGCACGATGCCCGAGTACAGATTACTGGCATGTGGTAGAAAGAAATGGGCTCAGCAAAATTATGATTAGCGTGATTTGGGCGCCAATGCGACATTGTTTGATATTTAATCCCATTAATCAAAACCCCCCCTCCCCCCCAGGACTGTCACGGAGCAGCAGCCAAACTTCAGTTTCAGTTATTTGATCAGTAGTCACTAACTGACTGACGATAATGGTCATTTGAATTCACAGCCTGAGCTGGCCAGTGGAAAATAGGTTTCCACACCTTGTATCTGGTTTTTTCCTATCTGCTATCTGAGAGATTTGTCTTACCACTGCTGCCTTAGGCTTACTCTCGTGGGAGGGTAGGCCAGGAGTCTTTGTGACGAGTATTGTGCTAATTCTTGGTTAAATGCATTTTCCAATTTAATTAATTTGATTAAAATTATTGTTTGTGTTTGATCCAGTGCAACTTACTACACTGTTTAGCACGTGCAGGCGGCGGACAAAATATCAGAAGCAGTCCTGAAAATGGCTCTCACTTTAAAATCTCTCTCAGTCACTATTTCAAACTAAGCTCATCCCTATTTACTAAAATTCTAAGCAGTATGTGTATGGCAAGCCATTTTAACATTTAATCAGTAGAGGTAATTGCAATTGTTGATATCAACAATTGCTTTTTGACTAGTTAGAATTCCAAGCCAACATATCAATAATGTAATTTTGACTAGTTGCAATTCTAATTAATGATATCTACAATTCTATTCTCACTAGTCACAATGTTAATTATTGATATCAATAATTGATTTCTTACTAGTGGAAATTGTCATTGTAGATATCTGTAATTTACTTACAACTAGTCAACTTTTACCATTGACTTCTATTCAAATTCAATTGCAGATATCTATAATTCAATTTTGACATGTTATAATTCCAAATCGACATATCCATAATGTAATTTTGACTAGTTGGAATTGTAATTAATGATATCTGCAGCTCAATTCTCACTAGTCAAAATGTAAATTGTTGATATCAACAATTAAATTCTCACTAGTGGAAATGTCAATTGTTGATATCAACAATTCAATTCTCACAAGTGGAAATGTCAATTGTTCATGTTTACAATTGTTGTTACATTACAGATATCATAAACGGAATTCTAGATATCTAAAATTTAATTCTGTCTAGTCAAAATTAAATTACTGATATGTCAGCTTGGGACTGTAACTAGTAAGAATGTAATTTCAGATATCTAGAATTGCATTTCAGATATCTCAAATACAATTGTAACTAGTGAAAATTAGATTCATACTAGTAACAATTTTATTTGAGATATCTACAATTCCTTTCATAACTAGTCAGACATGTCGAAATGTCATTTCCACTAGTGGAAACTAAATTGCAACTAGTAAGCCCTACTGATTAAATGTTAAAACGGCTTGCCGTAGTATGTGAGTGCTTAAAAAATGTCTAAACAGCAGCACTTTGCAAGGTAAGTGTCCACAGTAAGAGGGGGCTTACATTTCCAAAGGAGTCAAATAGTTGATTCCTTAGTTGGTGTGTTGGTTGCAAATACTGCAAAATTATTATATGTGGCAAGGAAAGCAGTGTCAGGATATTCGGCCACATATTCCAAACACCAAAAAAAAGCAACAGCGATAAAGTTTTGTGGTTGCAGGCTCTTTGGCAGGGTCAGGCTGACACTCGGAAGAATAGCTGCCCATAACCATGGAACTACAGCTCTAAAAATCTCAGCAGAATTGAATCAAGCCATATTTTGAATATAAACAGTGCACATTGAACTTCATAAAACTGGTATTTATTATAGTTTATCCAAAGATGTGACCAATTCTATATAAGAGACAGTGAGTGCGCGATAGAATGGAAGTCACTGGGTGTTATACATGTAGAAGAAGGAATTCCAAGAATGTTTTTAATTACGGCAATTATTGCCATTCTTTCAGTCTCACAATTCAGCTTGTTACCTCTTTCCCATTATCTTTTCTTAATAAATATAGCTGGGGTCCCCAGATCTGGTCTTCAAATCCAAATCCAGCCCTGTTTTTTTTTCCTTCCAGGCAATTAAGCAAACAGATATTACTTCTTATTGGCCAGACTGTCATCACACCTGACTCTGAGATAAAGGAAGGTGGAAAACCAGCAGTCCTTGGCCGTCGTGAATCATGATTTAAGGAGCAAAGCATTAAATAATCTTCCATCATGTCACCAAGTGCACACCTAATTAGCCATTACAAGCCATTTCAAAAATTGTTCCTTTCTGACATCAGATGGGGAAGCGCTAGAGGGACTGATCAACTTCAACCAACCAGTTAAAGTGGATGGTCTCCCCCATGTGATGTCACAAAGGACTTTTATAGGCTGAATATCGGTTTTGACAATTCAGTGAGTAAGTTATTTGATTGTGACTCGGTAAAGTACTTGGGTTCATATTGAGCTGTGAAAGGTGAAGTTTCGGTGTAATCCCAGATAGATCCATCCCAGTCAGATGTGTAGGTATTTTAGGCCGAGTTTTATTTTTAGATGCATCCCAAAGAGTAGTGTCCCAGTGAGATGCGTTCACCTGACAATTAGTACAGCATTGAATTAGGCCTATGGGAGAAATAATCTAGGCTATGGGACCTGTGGGTCACATCTAACGGGGATGTATCTGTCTGGGCGCATATAACTGGGACGTGTCTATCTGGGATGAGACCGACATGTTTGGGCTTGTCTCTCTGTCCCTCAGTGTGGAGCCTGCGGACAGGACGCTGTCAGCAGAGGCTTCGGTTCCGGCATGACAGGCCGGTGCAGTGTGTGCGGGTCGGGCCGGGCCTGGTGCTGAGCAGCTGTGACAGAGGCCTACTGAAACTCTGGAACACCGACACCGGGGGGCTTCTTAAGGTGGGCGTCCCAACCATAGAGTTGGTAAAAAAAATGATAGATCGTTAAGTTACTGCGATGTCAGCCGTCAACTTTCCCTAGGCTTGGGTAAGACTGGAAGTGCAGTTCTCAGGCCTTGCTGTGTTGTTCAATTTGGAGCCAGGGCCATATGGATGGTTCCTACGAGTGCTGGAAATACTTGAAATCCCTTGAATTTTAATTTAATATTGTTGAGTTTTGAACCAACTCATTCTCATCCCGATACGTCATGCAGTGATGCTACCTGACCAAGCATCAATATATGACAAAAAAAAAGGCCCTTGGCATCCTTATTTGATGTTTAGGGTTAGGGTTTGGGTCAAGAGTAAGGGGGAAGGGTTCGTTTAAAACTGGCGTCAAATGAGGACGCCAAAAGTCTCCTTTTTCGTCGTATATTGAGGCTTGGTCAGCTAGCGTCACTAAATGACTAGTCGGGATGAGACTGGGCTCTTTGAACAGTGCCTGGAGTTTAAAATGTATTATTTATTTCTTTTTTTATTATTATTTGGCATCTCTGATCCCACGCAAATCCAGAATGTTCAGTCAGAGAAGTATGTACAAGCATGCGCGTATGCGATTCATGCTACCGTCTCGGGAGAGCGCAAGTGATCCCAACAGTTATCTTCTGATCCTCTAATACATTCCTGTTAGCTGCCACTTCCTTTCACTTACAGATTCAAGCCTCACAATCTCAGATTGATAGCTGAGCAAACTCGAACATATTAATCTTTCACTGACATGTGGGGAAAAAAATTATTGACTGCAATTTTTTATAGTAAATATTGACTTGACAGAAGATTAGAGTATTTTTTTTTCTGTTGTTTGAGTACTTTCAGATTGATGAGTTTTTTTGTCGTTATTTTGTTGATTACTGTAATTTGAAGCAGCTTACAGTCCCCCTGGAAAAATGTGGTGTTAAAGCTGTGCTGAGGCTTTAACAATCAGCATTCTGAGTCCCTGTTGAACACTTTAACTGCTAGGTTAAAGGCTGACACTTAGGTATGTTTTGAAATCTTTATTGTACTGCAAGCTGGATGACATCTTTCAATGCATTTTAAAACTCAAAATGGTAAAAATGACGGTATGAAATTTCTGATTGCTCTGACAATGTGCTTGCATACAGTATATAAGTGCTGTACTGACATAGTCCCCGCCCTGTTCCACCTGTCAGCAAATAGAAAGCCAGCAGGGGGCAGTGAGATGCCTGCACCTGGACGAATGGCATGTCCTGTCGGGGGGGGAGGACGGGTACGTCATGGCCTGGAGCACCAGCAGTGAGCACACCACCAGCCTGATGAGTTACCGCCATCCCAGGTGAACTGGCAGGGGGGGGACACACCTTGTAAAGCAGTGCATTACAGTTAATCTAAATTTCACAGAGGACAATGGTTTCTTATAAAAGTGACTAGAATGTTCTCAACATTACTTCTTAAAACCTGTGCAAAATACCGTAAGACCACTAGTACAATTCAGGTTCACAAAGTAGAAGTCCGCCCAGCAATTTTTACCAAGTAAAACATGGCAGGTGATTTACATTCTGATCCATGGAATGTCCACCTCTGTTTAGCGCTTAACCAAAGACTTCACACTGAGGGATGACATTATACTTGGAATGACTTATAAAAAACAGTTCAAAGAACCTGTGGCCATGGAGTGGAGGGGTGGCTTTCTGTGGGGTTGAATTTTAAGTTTTTGTCCTCTAGGGAGGTGCTGTCCCTATCCTTCCTGTTCCTGCGTGTCATCACCGGCTGTGCAGATGGAAAGATCCGGATCTTCGATTTCCTGACGGGCAGCTGCCTGCGGGTGATCATTTCGAACAGCCAGCAGTGCCCAGTGCTGTCGATGCACATACACGACAACAAGTAACTCAAACCCTCCGCCCCTTACACTCTCCTCTGCTGTTGCTCCTCCCACCAATGCATACTGGTTCCTCCCCTCAGTCTACCAGACTCCGCCCCCTCCACCCTGACCATACCTTTCCCTCTCCATCTCTTCCTTGCTCACCTGCCTTCCCCGCCCACTGTAACTACACCTCCACCCTTCCCCAGTTCCAATCTTGACTTTCCCCTCTACCTTCAATTGCTAGTGAGCTTTTGTTCTGCACTGGGTACTTTACCCTATTCAGTTGACTGATCTGAGATCTCTCCCAATCCCATTTTAACCATAACAACCGAGTGCAGTCATATTTTTAACCTGACCCTGGATCAGTTGTTCCAGGCCCCCTCACAGCCTGCAGTGCCAGCAGTGAGCATCAGTAGTTCTCTCTACCCTGTGTATGTAACCCTCCACTCTTGAATGACAGATCCCAGATCTGCATGATCCCATTTTTACTGTATCAACTGACAAAATTGATACCTTCTCCTGATCCTGGATCAGCTTGTTGGACGGCAGCTGCTGGACTCTTTCAGCTGCTTCGCCCCGTGCTGTACGGCAAGAGCGCTTCCAACGAGGCGGCACTGGTCATTTGATTGCCCAGCAAATGTGCCACCCCAATTTTTCCCAAATAAAATCGCTCATTATCATTGGTTAATAAATACAGGTGTACAGGTGATGCTGTGCCCTTACCCAGCCCATGAGGAACATTCCGGTAATCCCTGTGGTCCCTGCCTTGGGCCCCCTGGCTTATATTCCCAGCTGGACATTTTGGTGAGACAGGCTTGTCCTCTGTCTCCCCAGCATACTGGTGAACACTCGGGCCAGCGTGATCATCTTCCAGTTCGAAAAGGAGGACTGTGAGCGTTCGGGGCACTCAGAGGGAGAGAGTCAGGACCAGCCGGAGCGGGACCCCCCCAGGAGCCGTCCCCGTTCCCCCTCTCCTGAGACCCTGAGCCTGGCCCAGATGAGCTCCTCCAGTGGGGTGCTCCTGAGCGAGGGGAAACAGGCTGAGAAGGACTCACTTTCCCATCATGCCCCTAGCCTGGCCACTCCCAGCTTACAACGAGAGAAGAGTAGGTTCTCCCTCACAGTGTATTCACTCGGAGCTTTGAGAACTGTTTTGAGATTAACTTCAGTGTGTTGAGATTATCTATTCTGCGTTGAGATGATTCTCTTGTTGATTTTAATTTTCTGAAGGGGTAATGTCTTCAAGTCTGTTTGTCTGTGCTTTTTTGCATCTGAAACAAGCTTACAAAATGCGCTTGCACAGTGCAATACCTGCTTGTATCACGAGGAGGTGCGGTGTCATAACAAAAACATACACTGAGGGGGTCTGAAGTACCATTACCTTAGTATTTTGAGATTACTCTTGACTGTGTCAAAATTTGACTGCTGAGATTAGCCTGTGTAGAAACTGGCTCCACTTTGTTGAGATTAGCCTAACTGAGTTGTGATTGGTGAAATTAGCCTTTATATGCTTATATTACTATCGCTTTAGAGGTGAACTTCATTTTTTTTAGATCATCTTCATATTGTTGCAGTAAACCTCAGTGTGTGGTATTCAGACCTCTTTGTATTGATTCATATTCGCGTTTTAATTCGGCTGTTCACACCAAATGTGCTTTCATTTGCACGATCTGCCATCTTTATTATTATTTTCAATACATTTCTGACATTTTTAGTGTGTGGGTCACCTTGCTGTTTTTAGATGCACATCTGGTTGAATATATTCCTACATTGAGGCACATTGATAAAAAAAGAAAGCTCACCAAGTAACTGTAGTTTTTTTAATTTTTTTTTTTTGCTGTCCAATCATGTGAGAGTAGAGGTGGAGTTTGATTTTGCTTTTCTGGTGTCAACACGATGGTCTGGAGAATAATTGTTACTCTTGGCACTGTCTTGGCCCTTTCTCACACAATTTCACAAGAGTTCATTTATTGTTTGACTTTTTGTCTCCCTCGCTCTGCTTGAGAGCAAAAGTGAGTGCACCCTGGTCATCAGTTGTTCTGAAAAACAAACGACACTCCTGACTTTATGGTGGAATTAATTTGCTACTGCCCCTAACACTGTCAAGACTGTATGCACTGTTAGCTACAGGTGTGTTGCATAGCAATGGCAGAACAGATTCTTCCAGCGAATTTTTCGGTGTAGTCATAATCATGACAGCATTGCTTGGGGTTTGCATGGCAATAAAGAGCGTTTGGTGTGAAAGACCCTTGAATTTGTCACTCTTTTTTCCAGGTGCGGGACAGGGGCTTCTCAGCCCTGTCACAGCACACCACTGCCTGGCTCACAGCAGCCTGCAGCAGGACCTGAACGTAAAGCTCCCTCCAGTCTCCTGTTCCGGGATGGGCATCAGGGTGCAGCAGGACCTAAATGCCAAGCTCCCTACTACCCCCTGTTCCGAGATGGGCATCCGGGTGCAGGATCTAAGTGCAAAGCCCCCTACAGCCCCCTGTTCTGAGATGGGCATCGGGGTGCCGGACCTAAATGCCAAGCTCCCTACAGCCCCCTGTTCCGAGACGGGCATCCGGGTGCAGGATCTAAATGCAAAGCCCCCTACAGCCCCCTGTTCCGAGATGGGCATCCGCCGAGGACGCCAAAGGCCCAAAAGCGCTACCTGCAATCCAGGTGAGACTCTTGCAGGTTGCCATTTCCTTCTGTCGGGGGGAGCTATAGAGCTTGGTGGTAGGCACCTGTGTCAACTTGGCTAGACCCATGTACAGTGCTCATGTAGTACAGTGTTTGGATGGCAACAGTGCATAAAACACTATATCCTGCATGGTTCTCAAAAAATGGATGACAATCCTTAAAAAAATGAAAGCTAACAGTCTCTACCTTGTAGTTATTCTTTTCATAGTCCAGTGTGTTGGTATAAAGAGCCAAAAGGCAAAAAAATGTGTCACTGTCTACATACTGTATGGTCTGCACTGCGTACTTACTGTATTGGAACCCAAGCATAAATTGGCAGTCACTTGCATTCTGTGAAATGTGTACAATTTTGGATGTGAGCGTTAATCGTGGCTTTACTGTGCCAACCCCCCCTTAGTGCGAGAGCCTGTCGTCCCTGTGAACTTGGGTTGTTCCCATGGTGATGAGGTCAAAAAGATGGGGCCCTGCCATTTGCCTGCTCACGAACACACCCCCTCGGAGGCCAAGGTGTCCCAGAGACCCCGGCGGTGCAAACGACCTGGCTGCAAGATTCACCCTGACGGGGGCGTGGGCGACGCCGTGGGGGCTTCGACTTCCCAAATTCAGAGCCAACCATTGGTCAAAGGCTTGTTGCCGGGGGCAACAAAGCTTGCCTCACCCGCTCAACGCCCCGCCTCCACTCTTCCCTGCCGGCCTTTACCCCGTTGTCACGTGCGGCCGTTCACAGCCTCTCCCAGTCTAGGCACCCGTTCCCAGAAGGCAGAAGGTTCCGGGAACCCCCTCCCCCTTCCCCACCCCAGGACTGAGACCACCGGATGTAAGCAAGTGGAGGTCTCACAGGGGGTGGGGTCGGGAAAAGCAGTGAATAAGATCGGGGCCATTACGACAACGGCGGTGCGGGACGTGGATCCGGAGCAAGGTTTGCCGATGGACAGCCCCGAAATTCGACCTGGACGCCGCGTGGGACCCGGACGCCGCGTGGGATTCACCACGACCTCTGACCCCGTCAAGTCACAGGCTCAAACCTTCGATCCGTTCCGGCGGAGCTCCTTGTTTCACCTACTGACGCCTGGGCAGCTGGAGGAGAGAGAGAGGGAGGCGGTCAGGAAGCACGAGGAGGTCTGCAGGAGAGAGCGGTGCAGGGAGGAGAAGAAGAGGAGAAGGGCGTGGCTGATGATGGCTAAAGGGATCTCCTCTGCCCCCTACTGGAGGGAGGGACAGATACATGCACCAGAGCTGGGTGCTAATACCTACATCTGAAACAAGTACACTTACAAGTACACACAGGCGCACAAGCACTCATATATACTGAAACACACTTGAACTCACTTACTCACGCTTGAACTCTCTCTTGCTCACACACACTTGCTCATTCACAAACACAAACACACAAGCTCTATTATATACACACACGTGCACACATCCTTGCATTTCTGTCCTTGTGAGGGCATTACGGTGACTTCCATTCATTCCTTGTGTGTCTCTTCAGCCTTTCCCTAATGTTAACCATAACCAGTACATGCCCAACCTAAACCCTTACCCCAACTTTACCGTGTCCGCAATTATATCCTGAACCCTGATCTTTACCCAAAAGTTTCAATTTGCCTTTGTAGTTGTGAGGTCTGGCCAAAATATCCTCACACCCTAAAATGATCCTCATTATGTAGTAAGAACAAGAACACACACACACACACACACACACACACACACACACACACACGCTCACACACACCCTTGTTTTCACCCGCAGTTGTCCACATGGAGGCCGACAGCTTCCTGAGCAAAACCTGGCTATTGTAAATATAAGGGCAGTTCATCAGTTCTAGGCTTTCACAGCCTGCGCGTGATATACTGTTTTAATACCACTGTTCAAATAACTCCCACAAAAACGGTAAAAATCGTGTGTTTTCTGAAGCGCTACATAAATTTCTGTAAATGTAAGGATAAGGTAGATTAGCGTAAAACCCCCACTTTCTCTCTTTTCAGGTGACCAAGTGTGATAAAAATAAACGAAATAAATTATTCCCGCAGGAAAAACCAAAAAAAAAAAAAACCAAAAAACATTGTGTTACCGGTGATAGCCAGTAGGTGACAGTATAGCCCAACTTCAGACTGGCTACCTTGTTTCTTGCTGAGAGCCCTCTTCTGTAGTTCTTCTGCATGGCCAAACACAATAGGGGGAATAATGGAGTGTAATGGAATGTCATCTTAACATGCCGTTATCTCAGTCTCTCTGTGATATCTCTGTCCCTTGTCTCTCGTAAGACCGCGGCACCTTCCCTATCTCAGCGCGAATACTCTTGTTTACTTTCGTCTCCTTTTTGCAATAAAAGCCCAGATAGTCGCAGATAATTTCCCCTCGGGGCTGTTAGCCGCCTGCCTCCTCCAATGCTAGCCAAACATTGCTTCATTACCTCATTTCATTTGTATACCCAAGGAAGTAGACCTCTACTCTAAACAAGCACAGGATGTTCTCAGATCTGATATTCTTTCTTCATCATTTGATTATTCTTGTCGGCTAAAAAAAACTGACCTCACTCAGAAATTTGAACCCAATGAGAGACTAGGCTGCGTTAAATGAAACCAATTTTGGGTGTTGATTTGGCTGATGATCGCACCCAGAAAGACTTGCCACCCATCCTCAAAAGACAAAAAAAAATTTGTGTATAGCGAGTAGTTCTAGCAGTAAGAGCAAGGTCTTGGGGTAGAATATAAAGCATAATAAATCATCTGACACAAAACCTCTCTAAGACTATAACAACCTGCACTTAGCGCTGTCTTTAAATAAACTACTACATTTTCTTAACTACACAGTACCCAGGCATGATCCCCATTAGAACACATTGCGGTTAGCGTGTAGGCAGTTTGTAGCAATCGCACAGTCACGCCAAATTAGTCTCATTTTTAGTCCAAGTGGTAAGGAGTTTCTTGAACTAGGTAGCTTAAAACATTCAGATCAAAGTTCATACATTTAATTGTATTGGACAATGTACATTGAATGTGAGATGTAACCATGTATACTGTGTCAAAGTCAATTTGACTCAGGAAGTGTAATGCCAGATAATTAGTCATTTGCCTGCCCTCATAAAATAACCAAGAGTAACATAGCTCACATTTTAAAAAGAATAGTTTTTTTTTTTTTTGTAATAGTTGGGTTTTGGGTTGAGAAATGCCCTTTACAATTCAAGAATTCAAATATTTTACCCAGGAATTTCAATGAACTATTGTGCAATTTCTGGTTTACAGCTTCATTTATCCCTTTTGTAACATATTTGTTTCCTTAATTGAAAATTAAATAATAAAGTATAAGTGCAACTTACTTTTGAGCAGATTTTTTTTTGGGGGGTTTGCAGAATTCACCACAATGAAAAGCAGTTGCAGTACTGTTTACACTACTGATGCAAAAACTGACATTGTTTATTGATCAAATGAGCTTTTAATAGCAATTTTAGTATTGTACTATAACTGCTACTACTACTACTACTACTACTATTAATAATAATAATAATAATAATAATAATACCATTTGAATAACTTCCTTGGTCAAATCTCAAGCCTGAATCCGGTATAGCTGCTCAAGCTGCTTTCGGCTTTGTTATGATACAATATCAGCTGGTTGGCCAGCTGTTCCTTAGCCGAGCCAGTCTTGGGCCAGATAGTCATTACATGCTTTAAACCAAAGCAACATATTTAAACACATAGGCTGAGTTCATTAAAACAGCTACACCACAGATGGGACAAGACACAGTTCATACAGCATTAATCAGCTCAGCAGACTAGACTACACAGTGGGCACACATCAGCCACACTGGTAATACAAAAGACTGGTAAGCAAAAAAGCAGGTATTGCATTTAACAGTAATCTGTACAAAGATTACGACAACCTGCACTTACCATTATCTTAAAATAGACTACTACATTGTCATGGCTACTGGTTACCTATGAATGATCCGCATTAGAACACATTGCTGTAACATGCTCATAGCCATTTGTTATCGTAAAGCAAGCAAAACGACCCACTAAATACATTGTTGTAAGTGCTGTGGTCCATGGCCACATGATAAATTACTTTGGGGGAGGGGGCCTGGTTTTTGGACTAAGACAGTTTAAAACCAAGACCAAGGTCAGGTGCTGTGTGGAGAGACGTCTTCAGACCATGAGGGAAGATCTTCCGAAAGTATCGCTCGAGCAGATATGGGCGAATCATTCCACCAATGAGGAGCTAAGGCGGAGAAGCTCCATGGTTGGAATGAACAGTTGTGATTGAAATGGTAGGAAGGAAGATGTACTTGACTAACTGCAGCAGGGAGAAGAGGCGGCGTTTATCTGTATGGAATGATTAATGCGTTAGGTGTGGGGAGGGGCTGTCTTGTTTGTTCCAACATAAGCCAGAGTGAAGGTAGTGTCACAAATGTACAAAGTGGAAGCAAAAAAATATTGCCCCATTCATTACGGTGAATGTATGACGAGCGGGTGGAGTTATCATCAAAACCCTTGTATTTCGACATGGAAGAGACACTGACATTGGCTGCGGTTACACCCATTGCGGCCGTTGTACTGCTCATTTTTGCCATAGCACACCTCAAAACATCACCTTTTTATTTTCACATGTGACCGCACTGTTAGATCTTTGACCCTGGCTGCAACTGGCAGCCATTGCAGATTCCTCAGCAGTGGAGTACCATGCAAGAAGGTCAAAGACGAGTTGGGCAGTTGCACTCTGAATGAGCTGCGGAGGTTGGATGGCAAAGGACGGAAGACCTACAAGCACGGAATTGCAGTACTCCGGGCGGGAGATCACTGTGGCTTGAATTTGAAGCAGTGTCAAATCCTTCAGATGTTGTACAGAAGAAATTTGCAAGTCTTTGCTGTTGATACATTGTGCTCCTTGAGGCCTAATTGGTTGTCCACCCCCAGGTTCTTCACAGAGCGAGAGGCAGCCATTGTTGGGCCATCAGCACTGCTAGTAAGCTCTTGTAGGAGAAGGTCAGTGGGGATAGAAGAGCAATTCTTTATTATTCAAGTTTGGTGATTCCTAGCTTCCACAATGGGATGTCTGCCAGGCAGGCAGATACTTCTTTGTGGATTTGTGTGCGGTCCACCAGTATACTGCCACCAATTTATTTTACCAAATTAACCAGCAATGAGCAGCCTCAGAGTGGAAAAGAGTATCTTAGAATCCTACCTGAGAAACATCAGGCTAGAATTTTCATTAGTCACAATTTTTTTGATGTCTTTTAATTATGAGTAACTGCAGGTCTTTCAAATGAGAAAGCTGTATCAGCATCACACATTTGGAATAAAAAGTAAGCGGAAGAGTGACGACATGCCTTATTTAAATGTTGAGAAACAGCATATAAAAATCGTATGACAGTTTTAGCGACATCATGGCTATGTGCGCCTCCCCTCTCCCAGCTGAAGTTTGTCTTAATTGTTTCTGGAGGCGGTTTACATTGCGCGACGGCTACCTCCTTGAAGAGCCGGGGAGATTAAGGAGAAGGGCCGTAAGTGCGCTACTGTGATTAGTTTTGTAATGGAGGGATGATCTTTTAAGAGCTTTTAAAGGCTGCCGTTCACTTCGCCTCGCCTCCCGGTCCTCTGTTTCACGGATGCTAATAAACACGGACGGTCAGGCTCTGTGTCACGAAAAAACGCACGACTCTTCCCTGGGCCGACGCATCCCCGATACGATCCAATAACGCCCGCTCTCCGTGAGGGAGACGGCGTCTCTCTGTGCTTTTTTTGTCTCGCGCCGTGTTGCGCGACGGGACCTTTCAACATCTATGGGAACGTTTTCATTGCAACGATAACATGGTCCATTACTCAAAGCAAAGGTATTTCAAAGTCTACCATCGTCGGACGGGAATAATAGGCCATGTTATGAGTGGGCATTGGCTTGCTATCCAGGGAAAAGAGAACATTTGCACACCTGCTGGGACAATAAGCATTCCTGACTGATTATTCCGACAGATCGCAGTGTTTGGCTTGGCTGGGAGACTTGTCAGTTGTGCTGGGAGTGAGCTGAGTCATTCTGATTTTGGAAAATGTTGCTGTGTGGGCAGCAATCAGTCGGGTAAATTGAGGACTCAGATTCTTGGATAGGAGTTGATGAAACAAGTGGGAGCAGCATGTTTCTCCTATGTTTACTATCAAATTGCCTGGGATTCCAGGTGGGAATGGCAGCGAGATCCATTGTCCTTGTGTTCGATTGAAATGAGTCACAATATTTTGAGTTGTTGCTTCACAGAGAGGAAGTTATGGTCAGGTGATGAGTGTATGTGAGTGAATTCATGTTGTGAATTGCATTCTTTATATGTGCTAGTGGCTTTGTGAGTGCTTCTGCCTCCTTGTTGGTGTGTTTCAGCATGCGATTATGGATTGTGCGCTCGCATGAATTTAAATGAGCATATTTGAAAATTGCACGAAATATTTGCATATATATTTGTATGCATTTCTGAATTGTTCTTATGTATGAATGCGAGTGTGAGTGTGTTATGCATGTTTCCGTGCGTGAGCATTGTACTCGTGTGTACGGGACGTATATTATGTTCACTGAACTATAATGTATCTGTGTGTTTGTGTGTATGTGTGAGCGCGCATATGTGTGCGTGCATGTGTGTGTGTGGACATGGTGAATAACAGCAAGCAGGTATACCCAGGAAGGTACGGCTGGCTGACCGCTCATCAGGGGGAACCATGGTGGCGTCAACCGGGTGAGACCTCTCTTTGGGGTTACCCCCAGTCCAGTGAGAACATCCATCCCCCTACCACCTGCTCTGCTGCTACCCCAAACCCCACCTCCATACACACCCCACTGCCCTGAGGGCATCATTAGACTGGATACAGGAGGGGGTGGTCAGTTTGGGAGATCCAGGGAGGGTGAATGGGTGGGAATCGAATTCTCCTGAGCGGAACAGCTGTCCTGCAGTGGGGGTTTGGTTTGTGGGGGTCAACGGGCCGCAGGAAAGGACACCCCCTCAAAGCAGAGACTCTCCCTTTCAACGGCCGCCTGCTGCTAATTTGATTTAATCCCCAGAAAATTGGGCTTTACGTGGTGGAGTCCCCCGTCTCTTTCTCTCTTGGGGGCGACCGGCCGTGCCTGAGGCGGGACACAATAGCACCCCCTCTCTGCTGTTTCGGCTCGCTCAGCCAGAGCAAAGCCCCCCATTGTCCCCCCTCTCAGGTACCCCCCACCCCCCTCGGTACGGGGGTCACCTGCAGCAGGGCGTGAAATCAGAAGGTGAAGGTAAAAAAAAAAAAGGAGTGTGGTCATGCAGGAATTCTCTCCAGAACCTTCTGTCAGGGGGTGGGTCAAGGGGAGGGGTCACTGTATAGGGTGGCCATACTCTGTAAAAATTCGGGGGCTTGGCTCAACTTGAGGCCGGCTCTTCTACAAAGAGAGAGGTGATCACCCCGAAAGAAGGGAAGATTTTGGGGTGAAATAAAGGAGTTCTGGGTCACACAATGGATTGGCCTGAGCGAGGCGGGGTGACCTTTAACCAGCCGAATGAAAACAGCTTGAGGGCAGGCAGATATTGGGGGGGGCTTCATCTGTCAAATCAAAACCCCTCCCACTTTTATAATTCTTTTTATTTCGTTTTCGGCTGAATTCTGGGTAATGGCAGATTTTGGCACCTCTCTGAATGCGGTTAACCTAATCTGGGACGGGATCAGTGATTTAAGCCTCAGGCGCGCAGCCAATCAAAAGCACCGCCCTGCGGCTGCATCAGTGCCCTTGATACATCAAGTTGACAAGGAGGCTAAATGCGCTTTTAAATGCAATTAAGCATCGTCGGTAACGTAGGATGATAATGGCTGTAGATTTATGCACACTACAAAGGCTTATGCATACATAAACACACATGCACAAGAACACACATTGTATTCGCATTGGTCTGATGTCACTTTTGGTTGGCAGAGTCTCTCCCATTGAGTTCCCCAGGAACCATGAAATCAGGTTTACCTCATTTTAAAAGGGCTAAAAAAAGAAACTAAACAAATTCACTGCGTTACTGGATGTTTTCGAAACATTTCGCTCTCAGAGTCCTAGAAGAACCCATCTCCTTCAGGGGTTCTTTGTTAGACCAACCCAGTCAATCTAGGACCTTTACAACTTATCACCTCTGTAAGGGAGGGAACTGCAAATAACACAGTTGGATTCCTCTACAGCATCAAGTTAAAAAACTATTTATTTGAGTGCTCTGTCATTGCCAGTGTGACACAAACTAGTTGACACAACCCATTGCACCGGCTGCAGAAACGGCCACTTTCCACCTGGAGAGCAAATGGGATATTTCTGCCATGACAAATCATTTGCCTTTCTGCTACTCTGGGCATCCAAGAGCAGGAACCTGCCAAAACCCAGAACCTAAATAAATATACTGAACACAACCAATTGGTGAGCGAAAACACGGGCCTTTTCCCTGCTACAAAGTACTGTAAATGAGCCCCAGTGAGCTGGAGATCTTTTCATCTAAAAACCCATCTTCTTCATTCACCTATAGGCCTCCCCTTCCCTCTCTCCATGGATAATGTTAGACACTCAGCTTTAGACTGGATTTGCTGCTTAACTCTTTGAAGAGCTGGTTGTCTGGCATCATTTTTCAATATGCCCAGTCAGTCTTGTTCATTACACCATTGCTGTCAGTTATCAGAGGTGACTATAACTTTCAGCGTTAGAATGTTCAATTCTGAACATATTCACGCAGTTGTGGTCTTACCGCCATCAAGGGTTTATGTCTAAAGTAAGATTCTTTACAGTTTTTCATTTATTATATCCCCAAACTGAGTTTTCAGGGAAATTATGGATTCAAATAGGACATCACCGCCGCTCCAAATTCTTAGCATGAGTGCAATAGCTAGAGCAGTTTTTATGGGCATCACCTGAAACTTCCTGTGTTCATTTCTGGTGCATGGCGGATGGAACTGTGTGACCCTATCCTGTTGCGCCAACAATCGTGCAAGCTTTACATTTCCAAAGCAACTTATGTTCAATTTAGGGAAGCTGGGGCCGGTCGCCTCTGGGTCAAGGTCGGATTGAGGGCCTTGCATTGGGGCCCAGCTGCTGCACTGGTCTTATTGTGTCAATACTGGGGCCTAAATCTCCAGCCGTTTCTGTTATTCTGTGCACCAAAGCCAATGATCTTCAGTGTCATCCTGGGATTTAAACCTCCAACTTTCGGGTTCCAAACTCAGTTCCTTCCCATTACACTATTCTGCAGCCCACTCATTCCTTGGAAAACAGCATGTTCACTGTCATTATTTTAAGCCCTTTAGTGGGCTTTTCAGAACCCGAACTGTCCCTCACTGAATCAGCCAGACAGAAAACTAACTGTTCTTGGAGTGAAAAACAAACAGCAAGCAAGCCAAACTCTTCTGGGAGGCTGATGCTAGGCTAACATCTAGTACCTGGAATGACTCTTCAGGATAAGGCAGTGAGGTAGAGCAGCGCCCCGCTGCGCATAAATACTCAATAAAATATGCAGCATAAATGCGTATGCTTATTCTTTATTTCAGAATTCAGAAATATTGCATGGCGAGGAGCTTTCGGGGGGTGTTGCGTCAATGCAGAGAGAAAGGGGATGGAGGTTTATTTAGGCACAAAAATGAGCCGAGAGTGTTTCATGTCTAACTGCAGGCAGATGAGGGCGATGATGTAATCATGACTGGGGCCAACAAGTACACAGTCGCTCTCTGATTGGCAGAGCCTGAAGGGACCTGTTGCTATTCCTCCCAGGGCTTTTGGTGTTTTGGGAGGGTGGGTCATAGAGGAAACCTTGCATAGACAGCTCAGGTCCTCTATGACCTCACTTCCTGCCGATACAATCGCTGGCCCGGTGAGACGATAGCGGGCCATCTCCGGTAACTAGGAGAAAACCGATTAAAGTAAACAGCGGGCCTCGCTTACATCACTGATTGGTAAACAGCAGTGCTGAACTGAAAAGGGCTGCCAAGTCGGCGTTGATTACAGTTTTCCTCTCTTTGCACACCAATGGACGCTGTTGTGTATCTCTGTTTAATATCAGGGAAGTTCTTAATTGGGCCAAGGAATGAAATGACTAAAGGACTGGATTAAAGTAGCGCCTTGCTAGCAGCTGACTGTTTTTGTGAAGACCCATTTCAGACTGTAGTTGAGGTTTCCAAGAACCATTCCCCCTCTCAGTCCTGTTCCTTCTAGATCCTGTTGGGCTCTGGGGTTGGACTCCAGGGATGGAAACAACCCAGCGTTGCCGTGGTCATGTGACCGCTGTTGGATTAAAATAAGGGATTACGGCTGCTCCTGTAAAGGTTCTCTCGATCTCACTCGATTTCCCTTCTTTTCTCGTATATCTGTCCTTTTTGTGTCTTCTTTTTTTCTTTATCTTCCCTCCCATTCCCTTTGTATGACTGTTACCTGACGTTATCTTACCTGACGTTTCAAGCTGAAGCGATTTACAGTTGATCAGATTAAGCAGGGTCCAATCACACCTGGTGTAATGTGGGGTTAATGGACAAATGCTCGAGGGCCAAATGGCTGCTCTGAGACTTGAACCAACAACGTACTTTGTCCCAGTCAAACACTTTCCCTCTGTTCCTGTAGCCAATAGCGTTCCTTCCTTCCTTCTTTCTCTCTCTCTCTTTCTTTCTTTCTTTCTCCACTGTTTAATTCTGAATCACTATATACCCCTCTCTAGAGTCACTCCACCTCTCCTCCACTGTGGCTTTAGAGAGTTTTTCTCGATTAAAACAAACTCTGGGTTCATAGGTCCTCTGTCCCAGTGGACTGTGCCTGGCCACTGACTGCACTCGCACGTCAGATCAAAGGGGCTTCTGTGGCAACAACCATATGTGTAAGTTCATACTTGTGTAAGCCAACTTTTATATATGTGTGCGTGTCTGCATTTTCTTGCATCAGTTTTTGTGTATGTGTTTGTGTGTGTAAAAACATACAGTATATGGTTTTGTGCAGATGCTCATGTGTTTGTGCGTATTTGTCTCTAAAAGTGTTCATAAATGCTTTAATGCATTTACTGTATGCACGAATGTGTGTATGTATTTATATGTATATGCATGTGTGTGTCTGTGTCTCTGTATTTGCATGCATATGTGTATCTTAGTGTGACTGCGTGAGAATATTCAGCAAGTCTATTTCTGTGGCCTGTTTTACGTACGCATTGAATTTCTCCCCTAGGGGGCGCACTTGCGCCACTGCAGAGTGAAAGTGGAATCTTTAGTGCTTTGGTTGTATTTTTGTGGATTAATGGTCATGCCAGTTTTAAGTGATTTACCTGCTCCATATGACGCTGTGTCACTGTTTGCACATAAATTCTGTAGTTTAATACCAGCCTGCAGTATGTTAAGTGACCCCAGTCGGAAATACAGGAAGTAATGTTCAAGTTTTTTGCCGAATAAGAACAGATGATCTTCACCTTTTTGCCAATCTTCTTTTGCGCATCTGGGGAAATCCATTACCTGGCTCCTGTTTTTCCCATTCCCTGATTTGCTGGTGCCCTTTGGCAGATTAATAAAAAGGATAAAAGCACAGTTTATATGATAAATATTCCATATGCTTGCACTGCCTTGAATATTAGACTTTATGATGCTTTTATGAAAATATAAATGCATTTGTAGCACATGGAGCAAAAGTGTGTGCGTAAGTGTGTCTGTACTTGTAGGGTCGAACTACTGAGAAATCTTTGTGAGGACATTTGGGGTTGTGAGGACATTTTGGGTGGTCCTCACAGAGGATTATGGCTAATTGGTTAAAGTTGGGGTTACGGTTACAGTAAGGGTTAGGTAAAGGTTAGGGTAGGAGCTAGGCATAATTTTGTTATGGTTTCGGTTCTGAAAAGGCTTCCCAGAATGAATGTACAAGGTCAAATCAAGGTCTTCACAAGTATAGCTATACTAAGGCGTGTGTGTGTGTGTGTGTGTGTGTGTGTATATGTCAGTGTGAGTGAGCATGTGTGTGAATGTCTGTGTGGTAGGGTGGTGGTTCAGAGGCATTTAATTAAAAAATAATATTTAATACTTCTGTGAGGGGAAGAATCAAAATGGCCGCATGTGAAGAAGGGTAAAGAAGGATGAAGAAAGTATTTAATCTCTCTTCATGTAAAAGACGAAGTGGAATTTCTGTAGCGAAACTAGACTGACTGTGATTGCAGACGTTTTAAAGCCAAGTTTGCTGAACTTTGCAGTCCACCATCATTTCTTTTTCTTGGTCTGGAAGAGAGTGGTTTGTTGATCGGAGTTAATGAGAAATCCTTCGAGAACAAGCGTGAGTTGAAGGCAATCATAATCTGTTTTTTCCCAGGGTCTAGAACAAAGAATCTGCCATTATTTTGCAAAGGGAATTCATCTAATTTAATGCTCAGTAATTTGGCTGTGATGCTGGCTCATCTGCAGATGTCATTTTCAAACACTCCACAACATAAAAGAGTAACTCATACCTAACCCGACTCATATCCTTGTCCCAAAAGATATTTCAATGAAATCATAGCCTTGTTATCGGTTAAACTGTATTGTGTTTTCTAAAGCTTTTACAAGTCCAGCATTCGTTCCTCAAATTAAAATAGCGCAAGCTCACACGTGAGTCTGCAAGACGAGAGAATTAAGATTTCAAAATTATGTAACACTTTTGGTACAAGCACCCTGTAAGCCTCACAGTGTAAGCATCTAGGTTAACCACCTATGGCCCGCAAACAGACCCACTGCCCAAAGCCCTGAGGCAGGTTCATAGCTTTCTCACTGACAATAATTTTGACATTTAATGGTAAAATTCAAGACTTATTGGTTCACAGGTCTGGTTTCCCAAGGTAAACATTCCCTTTTCACCTTTCACTTTGGTTCGAAATTCTGCTAAATGTCTAAATTGAGAATTGAATAGTTGTTTACCCCAAGACCAATTATTCGTAATAATGTTTCAAGAGAGACACTGAATCTGCTATTGGTCATTGGTTTTCAACTTGAAATCAGCAAAAAACACAAACATAGTCAGTTTAGCTGTTTTCAGTATTTAAATCCACTAATTCAATCTACTGCCTTTATCTACGGTCTGGAATTTCATCCTGCATTGTTCTCAAGACTTGGTGCCTGGCTCACATGGGCTTTGCTTGTACAAGCAGTTGCGACACCTTCTGATTAATCTTGGATGCTGCTGGCAGGGGCATTGATAGGCCAATAGGGGGCACTGCTCACCCTGGATCAGACCCAAATCCGAAAGCCCTGAACAGCGCAGTCATTTGGATGACATGTCAAACTGAGGTCCTGTCACACTGCGGCCTTCAAAGATCCCATGGTGCTTTCCCAATGAATAGGAGTGTTAACCCCAACATTCTGGCCAAATTTTTCCTCCACATAAACCGTTCCACCACATCTGGACACCAAATCACCGCCTACATCCTGATTGGCTGCCCGGCAGCCCTCTTTCTGGCCTTTTTGATTCCCTTAGGTCTTCACTGCGAAAAAGGCTCGTGCTCCTCAGCTAGCTTGTCAGGTTGAATAAATTTAAAAAATGTTTGGTGAGTGACTGCGGACGTCAGTAATCCATGACTCCCCAGGACCTGTTTTGTGACCTCTAATTAGAGTGATGTGGCAAATCTTCTGTTGGGGTCACTAAAACAAGCACTCTCTGAAGGTACTGGTGATTCTGTGCTTGTATTTTTCAGAAAAGAGGAATCAAATTAATGGAGTAAAATTGTTTTTTGGTTCAGTGGTGGTTGGAGTTAATGACTCAAATGTGAGAATGATAGATTTCTGAATTCAACTCAACTACAGGATTCAATTATAACTGTTTCCATTCATCCTAATGCAGGCCAGTCATTTCATGGTCTAGTCTAACTTTACTTTAGTCAATTTACACGAATTTCTCCTTGAGGGACATAAGACAAATTCAGAGAAGGATATTCCAGAATCGCAAACAGCAATGCAGCCACTGTTTTTGAAGAGGCATATTAGTTAAACCAATACCACATGGCCCAGCTGCAACAGAATGAAGATTCATTGCACATAAATATGCGTCAAATATTTGTGGATTTATTTCTGTTAAACAGCGGGATCGAGACCCACAACTAAGCCTCTCTTTACCCAGTCAGCCAATAGAATTTAAGATCCAAAAAGAAGAACGCAGGAATGAATAAGTGACTGGAATCCTCTCGAGGCGCCCCTGTTTGAATCGGTATCAAATACTTCAGCTATCTAGGAATTGAACCCACAATCCTTTGTAAAATTCACAACCCCAGAGAGGGAAATGGTTTCAAATGCCTCTTCTTAACTGCCTGGGATGTAAGTTCACAAACCGACTGTTTGAGAACCAGCTACCCCACACCATCGCTCCACACTCACACCCTCTTAATCAGCCCTTACTGTTGCTTACACTGCAGCTCCCTGTCGGCCAATGAGAAGCCTGAATAGCTTGCCAGCGTGCCAAATGCAGGGTATTGTTATGATTAATGAACTCGAACACAGTGTGGGAGAGGAGTGGAGCTTAGCATACCGCTTTATCAGTGTTCAGCTCGATGTCTGACTCAGCCTGTATTCCCACTTTAATAAGCAATTAAAAGCCGGAGAGTTGCAAGCAAGAGCCAGCCGCAGATGTTTGGTATCCTGATAGGACAGGTCAAGTATCTGGCCAGTTTGGGAAGAGCACGGCCCGATAACAGAAACATGGCAGACGGTTTGGTGGTGAGCCTGCAATTTGGGACACTCGCATTCGCTCTCTCTCTCATGCACGCGCACACTCATGCAACCACACGCACACACACAAAGATTCAAGACAGCATACATCACAGAAGTGCATACTTCCCCATGCAAATGCGTACCACCCATATGTGTGTACGTGTAAACCATCCATAGTTGGCGCATTTTTGTATGCAAGCAGGCACGTCAGCATTAGCGCAGAGCAGACAGCCTTATCACTGGTTTGTTGTAGTATCCATTCTCATGTCACTCCTAGTAAAACAAATCAGCGTCACCACCTCTGGGTTTATCTTAGGCGTAAACAGGATTACGCTGTATTTGTCTTTGGAGGGGGAATACTTACAGGACCTGGTCCCTTGTATACAGAAATGTACAGGCATAATTGGTGCTCAGTCTTGATGCTTCTAAGTAGCCTGAGTTCCTTCTTATCTCACAGCTTGGCCTGGTGGTCAGTTCGCATTGACTAAGGTGGAAGCTCCAGAGGTCAAAGAGTATAAGTCCTGACGTATGTCTCTTCAAACCATGTGCTCATCCAGATACTTTCAATGATTAGTTCCATCTTGTGGCAAAAGAACTGAGTTGATGGACCTACTCAGATGGTTGGAGAACACTGTGCAGCACTGACTGTCTTTCGCTTTCCGAATCTGGATTATCCACATCAGCCATCACAGAACAGGAGATACACATAAACACAGAGTTAATTTAAAGAATACAAGTCTTCCCCTTGAGGCAAATGAATGGGGAAATCAGCAGCAGAATCGCAAACATGAAATGGTACGTTGCACTTGGCCGCGTCTCAAAGACCTCGGTTCTGCAGGCATGTGCTGCGGATGCGGGGGGGTTTGGACGCTGAACACACATCAGGACGTTGTTTTAACCCCCTCACCCCATGCCCTGTCAGAATGCCCTGTCATAGGGTGCGGGGGATATGGGGGGACTGCTCAGGTGCGGGGTCTCGTCCGGCAGGCGCCTGAGGCGACAAAGGGTTGACATTTGCCGCACTACGCGAGTTACAGCAGCAACCCTCGTCCGATTTTGACGAGCACAAGCTGTAAAAACACACCGTTCCCTCCCCGCATTTCAGATCAGGGGGACAACGGCTCCCCCAGAAATTCCCCAAACCCCTGTTTGTGACTGTTTGTTCAGCTCTTCAGACAGAACTAATTCCTCAACCCACCACGTCACAGCGGACGGCCTCTCGCTGTCATTTGTCGGTTATGGGTCGAGTGCGTTGTTTCAGGAGACCCCTGTGCATTCATACAGGGAGTGTAGGGTTAGTGTAATGGGAAATTTATTGGGGTGTGACTATGTGTATTTATACCAAACTGCCTGGCATGGCACTTTTGGCTGAAACTGAATAAGCGGTCTTTCTTTGATGCATATGCAATACACAGAACTTTTTTTCTGCCAAGCTCGCCCTGATTAGTGGAAAACATTGAAATGTCTGAATTTAAAAAAAAAATGACAAAACTTTTACCTTTACCCTAATTACTCAACAGTGAGAAAATTTATAAAAAGCAAATGACAGCTACAAGTTCTCCAGAGATGGAAAAAAATAATTAGTTCCTCAACTATTTCCCCAGAGTAAATGCAAGTAGAACATCACTTGAGTCAGCCACATCAAAGGTAAAGTAGATGCTATAAAACAAACCATGGATTGGAAATGAATTCAACCAACAGACAGAAATGTGTAATAAACCACAGAAGTGGAAGCCTGTGCCATTCATTCTTAAGTTGAAACATCTGACACAAACGTGAGTAAGAAAGAAAGACAGCGAGAGAGACAGAGAGAGAGAGAGGAAGAATGAGAGTGAGAAATGGAGAGAATGATGCTTTCAGGATCAAGATGTGCGATAAAAGCAGGGTATGCTGTCTGTCTCCTCAGGGCTTTGATTTTTTTAACATGAAAAAAAAAATTAAATGTTAGATCCACCAAAAAAATGTTATGTCAACTGGCTCCAAGCATAGACTGTATAAAAAGATGGATGCAGCACCCTGGTCTGAAAAATGAAGTCCATGCGGAAGTACCATAAAATGGCATTCTATTTAATGGCCAGCAGATGGCGATGTCAGTGGTTACAGAAAGAAGTTCAATGCTATAGAAGTCTATGAGAAAATGACCCTACTTTCCCACCTGATTTTTCATTTAAATAATGATTTTTCACATTATTTTATGGTAGCTATAGCAAGTTTCAAGTCTCCTTTGATATATCATGATGTTCATTTTTGTAAATTATGGTCCCATATAGACTAGAATAAAGGGTAAAGCCAGAATATGCTTTAGAGGCGTGGCTATCCTCTGGTTCTCGTCCGATGCGGTCAGATCCAGAGCCACGGTCCTCCCCGGATCTTCAATACACAGTCTCGTCCAATAGAAATCACATCCGGTTTCAAAATGACAACATGGGGCAATTCAAATCGCCAAAATCGAGGCTTCCTTCATGGTATGCTGAAACCAATGGGTGACGTCACGGTAGCTTCGTCCATCTTTTTATACAGTCTATGGCTCCAAGCACCATTTTCTTTGAGGCTTCTACCCATACCTAAACTTCAGGCCTGTAATGATCCAAATTAATCAGAAGTCACCTGACTCAGTTTTGTTGATCCAGTTGACATAACCTTTGCATGTAAATTTCATTCTGCATTTTGAGTGCAGGATGGATGTCTGTTAGATACTCAGGCCTCCCGTGAAGATGTATTGGGCCTCCAAGTTACCTGGGATTTTACAGTGCAGTACCTGGGCTATTCTAACTCCCACCCTAAGCGTTGCAGACTGTTCCTTGGCCCTTCGTCCTCTCAGCTGAATCGACAACACCCTTTGACTTCCGTTGACCCCGTTCTGACGCGGATAATGAATGATGAACGACCCTTCGGGGAGCAGAACCCCAACTTTAGCATGCCTGGAATCTCCAACCTCAGAAATATGCGACCTCATTTTTTAAACTCCGCCTCACCCGCCATTTCAAAAATGATGATAGTGAGAGTGAGAGAGAGCAAGAGAGACAGAGAAAGCAGTAATAGAGAAAAGGGGAAAATTCATCATGACAATCCTAAAACAACTCAAGAGGAATTAGCGAAGGGAGAGGAAACCCAATGCGGAGCCTTAATGGTAAAAACATCTCCTCTCCACAGCCAAAGCATGACGGAGGAGGCAGTCAAGCGCTGCATTAGCTCAGATAGCTCCGAATTCCTGAGTAATCCCAAAGTTTTGGGGAAACAAAAAGTACGGATGAGTTCAGGGGATGCCAGTCGGCAGTCGCCCACCTCAAGTATCGCTTGAACCTGATCAAAGATGCACCGAGATATGAAAACCATATGTCCCATATACTATGACAGGAAAAAGAGGAATCTGACCCTTCCTGCGAAAGCCGGAATGGCAGAATGTATCATTTTTGACAGCCTAAATCCCTCACATTTCGGGCAAAAATGCACCAGGTTTGTTTTAGAGGTATTTTATTTTGTGAAGTTACGAGGTGATCCAGTTCTGCATCTCAGAACAGTTGGCAGGTTGTTCGAAAATCCAAGGGAGACAGCCATCTCCAGAAACGAATGTAATCTTCACAACAGGTGCCATGGACTGGGCTCCCATCTGAATTCTGGATGCACACATGGTTTTTACATCATCTAACATCAACACAGCTCACATCAGAAATCTAAGCTTGTATAAAACTTCACCAGACTTGGAGTAGTGCACTCAGTTCAGGTCTGCATGCCCATTTTACGACCTTACGTATTATTGTTTGCTTATGTGCATACTTGAGGAGCCGATATTCCATTTGTAATCCAACCAAATAATTTGTTTCTTGAACAGCACTATCTAACATCCTTTAAAGTCCCATATTGCAAATTAAAAGTCCCTGTTACCTGAGGTTGCTTAATGTTGACCGGTACTGTAAGGACTCTTGAAGTGACACATGCACGATTACATTTGTTGTTTCATACAAGGTCACTTATGTGATCTCCTTTTCCTGACGAAGACTAGAATTTGGCCGAAATTTAAACAAAATTATGATTGGCTGGTGATTTGGTCAGCGCTTAGGAATTTAATGAAAAGCCTTAGGTCTCCACCACAAGATAAAAAGCAGAGGAACGTATATATGTTTTTTCAAACCTGGTGATTCATAACAACCTCTCCCACTTTCTGAGACCGGCAATGTTTCATCTTCCATCACAGTCAGCGCACATTACCCGACACCAGAAGTTTATAATATTGGTAAAATGTACCTCGCAATTCTTAAATTAAGGGTTCTTTTTTAGGCAAATTGGTCAAGCCTGCAAGCTTTAGCACTTCACATCAATCAAGGGGCTCCATACATAACTATACAAGGGTTCCTCAATGGAGATAAGCTGAAGAATATTTTTTTTCCCCAAAAAGAGCAAAGATACAAACTGAGGGCTTTGTTCCTGCAGAGAGGGCAGACCAGTTAGCATCAGGTACATTAGCGTGCTAGCCCATCCTCCATCTTGTCTCTGTGATTCATTGCATTGTTACCTGTTACTGTCCTCCTGGGGCTGGGATCAGATTCTTAACTCCCTATTTTTCTCCCTTTTCATCACCTAACTAGAAGCAGATGACAGGGGCTTCCTTCAGAAAATAAAGAGGCCTCGGAGCCTAGTTTCTCCATTTACCCTCAGTCTCTCACTCCTAGAAGAGGCCACACCTTGTTTGAATCGAGGTGCAGGTGCTTTGCGGTGAGTAGCCAAATTATAGGGCATCCGTCAGCATGCTCCTTTAGCGTGGTTCACCCTTTCAGGTGTCAGATCAGGAGCGCAGTCTGCAATTAGCATGATCTTAAAAACTGAGCATTTCAACGCTGATGCAGCGACCACAATTGGTACTCAAAAGCAAAGGCAGTTCCGCAACACCGACACAAATTTTTGAGCGAACATTCCAGATAAAACCGAGGTTTAAACACACCCTAAACTCTCTGTAATCCATCGAAGGGCACCACAAGGACTTTAGCGGCAGCCCTCTATTTACATGTCAACTTTTATCCTGTTTTTAATCCTTTCCAATTTGGAATGCCCAATGTATGCATTTGTATGTCTATTGCCATGGTTGCAAACATCCTCAAACTCCCTCTGTTTTCCTGCTCCTCCCTCTCCCACTCTCTCGCTCACTCCCTCGCTCTTGCTCTCTGTCTTTACATTTGTAATTGTCCACACTGAAGAAGGCCTATCCAAAAAAAAAAAAAAAAATTGCATTGATGCAGTTTCTTGCAGCTCACAGTATCTTGCAGCAGTGATGGAGGCGTGTGACAACAAATACAGCTGGATCATCCAACTGACCAGCGGAAGTTAGTTCTGCCAAGCAAGACAGGAAATAGGGAAATCATGTGTGTTACCATGGTGTCTACCCATATTTCAGGCCGAGAGTGCATTATTGTAACCAGAAGAACTTCCCAAGTCTCACGAGCTGGTGAAATACCTCGCTAATCTAATATTTTACAGAGTATCGACAAATTTAAAATGGAGTTAATGGTGTTTGATCCCAAATGGATTGTTGTTCTGAGTAGAGTGTATTCCTTTCTCTCACCCAGTGCTTACTGGGATAGGATTTACTTCCTCCAGAACCCAGACCAGAAATACAAAGTTTAGATAATGGGTGAATTAACTGGCCCCTCAGTCTTTACCCATGGTCATCTGGACAACAGTTGTTAGTGAGTCAGTTGGGGTATTTATAAGGGGCTTGTGAGGACTGGCATGCTTCTTGGAGCCCTCAGGTAAAATCTATTCACATATTCCAAATTCACATAGTCTTTAGATGAGGGAAGTGTTCACAAATTGATGGGAATAACACATACTCCCTTCCGGACTATTCCTGAGCCCGGTCTCTTCATGAGCCATACTGGGACTGAGATGAAAAGATGTTGGCTCGTCGAGAGCGATCTTTGTGATCTTTTTCGGAATCGGCCCGGGGTAACAGGGTCAGGCACAGGTGTTTCTCATTAGCCTAGCCTGCTTCAGTCTGGCGAATGGCCCTTGGAGGAAGAGGCGGGGCATTATATCACCAAGCGAAATTGCCTCTGCGCTCACGATAAGAAAATGTAATTATCGGCATTATATACTTGGCTCATTTAAAAAAAAAGGTCCCCATGATTGCATTCAGGGTGAAAAAAAAAAAAAAAAAAAAAAGATTCTGTAGCTCTAATGCATTTGGAGTTAATTAAACTACAAGCTACGCCACATAGGAAAATGTGATGCATATATTATTTGGGATAAATTAGCTTCCTTATCTTCAGATTATCGGAAGTAATCCTGCTTGTGAGGGTTAAGGGCTGTATGTGTGTGATGGCCTTATTATTTTATGGCATCTATGCTGTGGTTTATGTTATTTCAGTCAGAGAAATGCTAGATGACAATAGTATTCTACTAAAAAAAAAAAACTAAACCATTCTTTTTGGTAATTTATGCAGAAGCAGAAAGCATATATTATCATCATCTGCAATTGCGCAAATTTTGTGATGGTCCTATTATTTGATGGCATCTGCACTGCGGTTCATACATTATTTCAATATGAAAAATTCTAGAAGTCTTAACAATAGCTCTACCAAGCCACAAAAATATTTTGATATTCACAATTTCAGCACAAAAACAAAAAGCATATATTATAATCATCAGTCTCCCTGCTTATTTTGCAAGGCAGCATAATCTAAGGTTATGCATTTTAAAACTCACTAGGATGAATTTGAGGCAAATACCGAGTCTAAAAAAATTTGAAAACTGTTCTGTAATCTATCGTTACATGAGCGAGAAAGCTAGTGACCACAAAAATGGTGACTTTTGTTTTTCTTGGCCCATTTTCTTGTATCTGGCCCATTTAGGAAATGAACACTTTGCAAAACACAGTAAATAAACAAGGGCTCTATCCTGCCAAAACAGCACATTATACGTTATGATGGCTTTTAAGAAGAAAAAAAAAACAACGTAATTTCATTGAGTTTGTGGGCTTGTCCTTTTTCTCCAAAGGAATACTATGTTATGTTTGAACAAATTCATAATTTATTAAATTTTTGCATTATTTGGCTCCAAGGCTATGGAAAATGTCCCTTTTTCCGAGTCAATCCAGAACCCTCTCTCTTATTGTCTGACAGAACGTCAGAGAAAAACAACACTGAGGAGATGGCAAAATTGAACAACATCAAAATCGATATTCTCATCGCTCGACCACGTGCATCTGTAGCCTCTCAAGGCCGGATTCTGAGCCAGAAAAGTTTGAAAATGAAACACCTTTTTTGTCCTTTCTTCCTTTTTGAAATCTTTTTATTCACTTTTTCAACATATGCACTCACTCAACATAACACAATTCACAACTATCACAAAGCTCAACGAGTATACTGAGCCCATTATGTTACAAACTACTAAAAAGAAAAAAAAAACACAAAGAGAGAGAGAGAGAGAGAAAAAAAACCCAAACTGTTAAACACCTTAGGAAGTGGGGTCAGGAATGGAGAAGCAGGGAGTTAAAACTTTTGTTTGCATAAAATTTAGTTCACAGTAGGAAAGAAAAGCCTTCGAGACTTTGTAAAATCTCTTTACAGAGCCCCTCGTAGAGTATTTAAGTTTTTCAAGCTTAAAATGTGCCATAACATTTTCCACCCATCTACAGTGTAAAGGTGGTTTCTTAGTTTTCCAGTGAATCAACACTAACCTCCGTGTTAATGACAAAAATGCTAAGGCAACATCAAACACCTTTTTTCTCATAACCTGGAAAAGTTTTTGCGGGGTGTGGACTTATTGTTGACAACGTTTATTTGCATCATGCAATGTCGCAATTTCTCTTGTAATCCTGGAAAACAGTGCATTTGCCTGCAGCTTAACTGATTTTAACAAACATCTGCCACAGCTTTTCACTTTGGGCCTGTGATATGACTCAGATTCTCTGAATTGTGACTTCACTTTGTTTGTTTCCTCATACAAACTCTCACTCAGAAAGTCCAGGTTATAGCAGTTGCTATTGCAGAATAACATAACACAGGCATCAAGAATATATGAGCCCCAGGAACAAAAGTGGTCAAACTCCACATTTGTCTTTTTTTAAGTGCAAATCATTCCTAATTGGTCAACTTGTTTTGTGCAATAATGGATTAACTCAGTGTAGTTCCTGTACAATACAATTGGTGGGTCATATGTTCCACATTTCAAAAACGCATTATGTGCTCAGTGCAATAGTGGTCCAAAATGAAAAAATAAGAGTAAATGAGTTGGACCACTCTTGTTCTAAGGAGCTCATGTTTACTTGGAGCTGTGCCTATATGCATTGGGATTGCCTTCACTATTTGAAATTGGGGGGAAAAAAACAATCCAAAAGCTTGAAAAATTACATTTGATCCTGAAAAATGAGATCAAAATGGTTAAAAATGAAGTTTGATAATAACATTTTTGTGAATTTTTATTAAGTGAGTTTTTCAAAATTTCCCTTCAATTCCTTCAGAGTCTTGCCCGGAATCAGTCCTATATATTCATAAGCGAACAGTACGTTTACCATGTACAGATGGTGTACTTTGAGATATTTCAGAGACCTGTGTACACCCCAGAATTCCATACAATACATGTTCCAACAGAAATTGTTGGTCAAGGGAAATTTTATTTTAGTACTGGATTTTGATTTGTCATATTTGACAGGAAGTCATTGAACTATTTCTAAATGTCAGCTTAAATACTAAAATGTTGATTAGATGCAGCAATTACTATTGTGGGGCCAAGAGAGATAAAACAACAGAGCTGACTGTGTGGGGTGAGGGAACGTCTCTGTTATTGCATTTCCAGTCATCACTGTAGTGACATGCCTGTTACACGCTTATTACATGCCTATTGTGCTGCTTAAGCAGGCATAGTGAAATGCATTGTTAAAGCGGCAAATTCGCGGCTATGTCACCGCTGATCCGCGCTGAACACGCATGGGGGCGGGCGTCGAAAGTACAAACCTCGTCATGTGGAATTTCCACCCACCGCAAATTTTCTGCCGCTCAGAGAAACCGGCAGCAAAGGGATCAATTAAGTTTGCGAATCGCGCCCGCTAACTCACGAGCAGACTCAGGCCTGCTATCAGATGTGCGCTGGGAAATGCAGACCTCCTTGTTCTCTGCTTCTCAGCTTCCTGCTCTATTAATTTCTCCCAGCTTGCAGCTGTTCACAGATGTGATGTATTAAAAAATAAAGGACGGAAACCTGTTTCATTAAATGAGTAACGAGTGACAGGGGAAAGCCCAGTGAAGTTGAGACAAAGTAGCGGTAACAGCCGCGATGATTGACCACTGAAAAATTAACAAGGCAAAAGGGAGAGAGAAGTGAGAAATGCACAGATTAGTTAGGAATACGCCTGCTGGTTGGTTGATTCTGCCAACCGGGTAAAATCGAGAGAGCAGGTCATTATCCATGAACAAGCTTTTTAAAGTAACATGGAGAAGTGTACGTAGCCAATGAATCTGACAGTGCACTGTTATAAACTGACTGAATTCAACGGTTAAATTAACAAATTTTTCCTGGTTATTTTAACTGTCAGAGTCCTGCGGGAATTAACTGTGGTTTATACTTAACATACACGGAACTCTGTTGTCAATTTATTGTAAAATTACAGTGAAAATAACAGGCAAAAAATTTGCAATTTTATACGTTTGGTTGGTCATTCACAGTAACATTATTTCTAATATGTAGGAAAAATGATATACGTATAGGCCTATTGGCCTGAAAATACACTACTTTACTGTTTGTAGTGAAATGCCTTGTCATTAATGAACTAAAATAGTTATGTGTGGCTTGCTGCTTTCAACAGCGCAATCATATACTGTATTTGGGGCAACCATTTGAAAGCAGAATTATATATACTTTTCAAACAAAATTTAATGTTTTTGTGAAAAGTAAGAATAAGTACAAAAGAGTTGGGCTTCCATGGCTTTCTATGTTTAGTCCAATGAGGCAATACATTTGCAGTCAGCCATATTATTTTGTATTCATTAGTGTGAGTAGCACATTAAGACAAAAATAAAGATTTAAAAAAGCAGTAAAATGCCTGTTTGTGAAGTTTTGTCCTCATTACTCATGGTTTTGTCACCCACATCTGTGAAAATGTTTAAACAGGACACATCACAGCCCTTTCTTCCTCTACAAGCCAGAACTGATGTCAACATCAACTCCGAAATGTGTTCACCCATTCTCACTCTGCGTGTGTCCAATCCACAGCATGCAATAGCTGGCCCCTGTCACATGCTGACAGACGTAAGCCAATCATATGGCCCACTCTGAGGTTGCCTTTGAGTTCCTAAACAGGCCACCCCCCCCCAATGCATGGTAGACTTCCGTGTTTGACCACCACAGTGGGGTGCTACTGCCTGACCCAGGGGCAGCTTTCTGATGACATCTTCTGAATGTTTTCATGACATTAAGCCAGACACAATCAGCCTTATATTTCTGCACTGTCGCGAGGATATTATTTTTCTTGTTAGCAAGGGGTTCAAGAGGTGAGAAATAACCAGACTGAAAAAACCATCAAAAAAGAAGCAAGCAAGAAGTGTAAAAAGGAAAGAAAATGGGGGGTTGGGGGCCATTTGGTTTCCCCTTTCTGTGAAGCGGATCTCTTTGAAACCCTCAGCACTACACGTGTCCAAGGCACCCCCCCAGGACCCCTGCTCCAAAGCTGGGGACACCTCTGTTTTTTGGGCACACTGAGTAAGGAATCCCGGGCGTGAGATTAAAATGTGTGTTTTTGTCCATTTCCAGACCGAATGCAGTGGGAAATTACCTCAGCTATTTACATCCACAGCCAAATTTGAGTTTGCTTTTAGAAGCCATAACAGAGTAATGTCAGGAAATTGCATATGGACAGAAAAAAGCAAACATTGCTTTGGCATTTTAGATATTAAACTTTAATGTACCAAAATATTCTGAATCTCACCCATACACAGTCCCTCTCTCACTCTCACACACAAACACCCACATTCTCATTCACGCACAGTCATATGAACAGAACATTACCAAACACATCCATCCAATGAATATAATCAATTACAAGTTATCTGATTGTCACATACTGTATTTTTTGTGGTTTTTCATAAGTTGTACATGCTCTGGCAATTCTAGGAGAGAAGAAGTTCAGGAAGGTGGTGACGACTAACAAATTTAAAAGTAAGGTGTGTGGGGCTTAAAAACACGCTCTTAAACCTTCGCCGCTAAAAAAATACTGTCGACACCCAGGACAGTGATACCAGCCATGGCGGAAGCGGCTTTCATCGCTAACATGGTTAACAAGCTATTTCAGAGCTCGGGGATTTGGAAGACACGGACGAACATTCTTTGGATCTGTTAGGGCGAGGATGTTGGTGCACAGCTGCCACGGTTTCTGAGGGAAGGGAGGCCTGTGTCGTAATCCTCGCCATAAACGGGCCGTGTGGGAGTCAGGTGCTAAGGAAGGAGACAAGGAGTAAACATGGTCACGGTTTTCATGAGGTTTTGGCTGCATGGACCACAGCAGTGGAACCAGCCACTGTATTCAAACAGAAGTGCCCATGATTCACTGACTGAGTAGCTCAGTTATGGAGTTCCACCACTGGTGGCAGGCCCGAGTTGGACCTCCCCCTTGCATGGCCGTTGCATTTTCAAAATATATCGGTGCGTATCGTTTTGCATTACGTCATCAGTGAACGCTCTTTTCTATTAAGTCCTCGTAGACCAGAGGGAGGATCATTCTAAATTTTTTGCATGCTAAGAGGGACACATTCTGCTGTTCTTCTTCCTGCATAGATGAATTTCTACTATCCCCCAAACGGATTTTGGCCAATGTCAATAGGAAACTATTGAAGTCGACAGATTTTTAGGGCTTTGTCCATTTGCTCAATGCTAACTCATAATGGGAATTACCATTAAGGCGCCAACAGAAATTAGCACTGCGATCGCGATAGTACACATGATCCAGCCGTATACTAAGTCTTGACCTTGTCTTGTTTTGCTCTTCTCCTTCTCTGATCTAATTTCTGTGTGGGCTGCGCTCCATGGCAAGGCCTTAACTCAGGGCGTTAGACTGGGACCCAGACGGATAATAGTTCAGGCCCTTGTGTAGCCACAATAAGATCATTGCAGCTGTTAACCCCCGAGGAAGGCCCTATATACCCCATCGCTCAAAGGGGGGAAGAGGGGGGAGAGAGATTAGCTTCTTCTTTGTTTAATCAACTGCGAGTGGCTTTGGATGAACGTGTTCGCTAAATAACTGCAATGTGCTGTAAATGCTATCTACCCCTTGAAGACGTCATTCAAATTGTTTCACCTCCACTTCCTCAATTACGGAAACTGTGAGTTGTGAATTTAGTGACTGTATTTAACTGACCCAACAGCCTGAAGACATCATGGCAGGGGTTGACAACCTCATTAAGAAAGGGCTGGTGCGGGTGCAGGCTTTTGTTCTACACAAGCAATAACGCAGCTGATTCTGCAAATCAGGGTCTTTAGCAAAGACTGTGATGGCGAAATGGTCAAATCAGGTGTGCAGCCCAATGAACTTGCACCCATATCAACCTTTTCTAGATGAGGGACCCCATCCCTGCATTACAGCACCACCAGGGCTCAATCACAGCCCCTCCGAGAGTGAAAGGCCTGATGAAGTAGACCTCTGTCCTCAAGGGCTGAGAACTGCTGGTTTTCCCTCTTCCCCTTTACCTGAGAGTCAGGCAAGACAACAGCTAGGCTAATCAGTCACAAAAATGGTTAATTTACCGTCCTGGAAGGAAAAGACTGGATTTGGATTCGAGGGTCAAATTTTGGGATTCCTGCGCTAGGCTATTGGTCACAAACTGACATGCAGGAGGAAAGTCATCCCACCTTATTCAAAAGGCACTTCGAATGTGCAAATAGCTCGGGGAACACTCATGGATCCGAAACGTGCTAAGTATGGGGGAATCCTCCCCATGTTTGGCTTACCTGCACACAGATGGTGTTTTTTTTTTTTTTTTATTTGGCATCTCCAATCCCATCCGAATCTGGAATGCCCAATTTGAGAACTATGTACAAGTCTTGCTCGGATGCGAACCCATGTTGCCAACTCGGGAGAGCGAAGACAGTCCGCGGCTCTCCTTTGAAGCATGCGCCCGTCAACCACTGCTTCTTTACACTCATTGGTCAAAACTTTGCAAGCTCGGAACGAGGGCGGAGGATACCCGAACGTGAGCAAGCTTAGAATCTTACTGACGAGCGCCCGGCAGGCCAACAGTAAGTGCTTGAGCAACGAACAAAGCAACTATTTCTTGAACTCCATTCCGGTAGTCCCTTCCCAATTTGCATCCCTGCGATGCGTAGCCAATCATGCGCTGATCTGAGAAAGCTGCCGACCACTGCCGGTTGATACGACCGGGGATCAAACCCGCGCCGTGGTAGTCACTACTGTTCCACAAATGCGGCGCCTTAACTGAGTGAGCTAATCCCTTCTCCATCGGCTTGTCAGCTGCCCGAACAAGGAAAATACTATCACAAGAGGATACACGGCCCCCATTTTATGCATACGTATGTCCATACATCCATCATCAAATCTATTTTATTTTTGTCAGGGCTGTGACATGTCTGCAGACTATCCCAACATCCAGTGGAGCGATAAGCAGGAACATTCCCAGTACAGTATGTGAATTTACCTTAGGGGTGCACACACACAGACACTCATAGACATGTATTTAGTCACACCCTGATAAATGAATAAATGGATAAACAACATTTTTCCAGATGCTGGTATGTTAGGGCGTTGGTAATCAGAGCGTTTGCCACACACAGTGACTTTTTCCACGCCTCGCCTGGCCCAGCTTGGCATATTAAAGACCTCCAGGCTGACGTAATCACATGACTTCAGTGTTTTAACAGCTGAATATGATGGCAATATAAAGGGTAGGGGAAGGCCATTGCCTGTACCTTACAGTGTCTAAGGCCCTCAGCTCATGGCAAGCCTGTCATTCACACTCTATGAGGGAGAGAGACTCCCTCTTGTGTTGTGCTGATGAGATGACACACACAAACACACACACACATGCATTAATGCACAAAGACGTGACACACATGAAGACAGAGTGTTGTACCGATGTGGCATATTTGCCATTGACACACACTCACAAACACACATACACTGAGAGAGTGAAGACCAGTAGTTTCAAGCTGATCAAAGACGTCAGCGCACCGAGACAATGACAACCTCTTGTGTTGTGCTGATGGGATGGACTTGTCGGGTCTGAACAAAGCGCAACAAATTCCCCCGCTCACACAAAAGCAAATATGCACACACAAAGAAACACACATGAATAGCACCTCTTGTCAAATACTAAAGGGCAAGACAGTCATCAACAAACAACAACAAAAACCAAACACATACAAACACACAAAGACCCAAACACACACAAATACAGCGTACATCAATGCCCCCGCGAGTTAGGTCTCTAAATTAACTCGATGTCACACTTCCGCTCTTCTAGTAATGGCAGCCACTCTCCAGAGAATGATGCCGATTACGATGAGTCCCACACTGACACTGACCCACCTGCACGACAGCGTCGACGGCAGCCAAGCAGCCCACGGGCAAACGCGTACAGTTGTTTCTCATCGGGCCACAGTATTCCCTAAACATCTCAACCAGGCAACCGCAGGCAGTTATAAAGTATTATTAACAGCCCTCCTCAATAGCCCCTGGGTGATGCGTTCTCTCTCTCCCTCTCTCATTTTCGAAAAATGGTCGCTACTTTCTGTGGTCAGAGAAATATCTGTCATTTTCCTTCCACTGGCTGGAAAGTTTTTTTTTGGTTCGTTTAGAGAGCATGTTTTTGTCACAGCTTGACAGTAAAAATGTGCAGTGGAAGAATAATGGGAAATTTATTCACTGCTGGGCTCCGCTGAGGGAGAACTGAAAGACGATTCTAGCATTGACAGAAAGATTTGTGATACATGCCCTAAATATAGCGGCTGAACGTGGCAATTCGTCTCCACACGGGCCTATGAGAATTAACGACTTTTGGCTAACATGACCTTTTTGTCAAGCATTAGCTTGTTGACAACAAACTGCAAGTAAATTGCAGTACAGAACATTTTGTTAAAATGGGTCATAAAACACCACTGATTACACATCTGTCAGAGCAACTCTTTTTTAAACAGCTTGCATCACTCTGACATGTTTGAGCTGAATATTTCAGACATGCCTGACCCGCAACTTTTCTGAAAAAAGCTTGCCTTATTATTGTAATGTTTAAAAATGGCTAGCTTACAGAGTCGCAGTAATTGTAATGGGGCCTCAAAAGCCAGGACAAGATTAAAGCAGCACGTAGTTCCTAAAATGCATTGATAAGGGTCAACCCTTCATCAAAAACAGGCGCTATACTTAAGGTGAAAAACAACCTTTGCACAAAATCATTGTTGAATAAAATAATTACCCGTATGCAGTACATATATTATGTCTTGGATTTTTACGATTTTTCAGTAGTCGTACAATGTTTCAAATCACAAAAAATACGACCAAACAATAAAAAAAAAACTGGAGGTTGCGATCTTTCCATCCCTAGAAAACCTTTAGCCACTGAGAAGCCGAGGAATACTTCTGCGGGCGTGTAACAGTGACGTCAAAAGGCCATAGCTTTACCAAAGCCCGTATAGGCTTAGCATGTTTAGCAACCTAATTTATGTTTAAACTTATATAGTTACCCTAGCTGGCATTATTTTTAGATTACTGTGCATGAGCAATAGGTTACTCAACACTGCAATTGTGTTTGTTATGTTATATAGCAGAGCATTTGTTGTATTGGTGTACGTAATTCTTTATTAGGTTGCCAGTGTGTTTGACTGTTGGGTGTCAAAACACTTACAGGGAAGCAGGCAATTCAGGTCTTTAACGAGTGCTTTTTAAAAACCTCTGGACGTCAGAGAGCAACTGGACTTTTGACGTCGCTTGCAGGTTCCTTTGGTGTTTTGATTCACATGTTTAAGTACGTATTTTTCAGTTCAGCTTTGTCTTAAAATGACCAAAACATATGTTGTAACACCTGAAGGGCAGTTCACTTCTAATGGAGGTTGTCTTTCACTTTAAACTCACAGTCCCGTTAAATATGCAGTAAGGCTGACTGAGAGCAGTGCATTACTATAAATGAGGAATATAAGAGGGAAAAGTGAAATGTCCAAATTTAGAACTGGGGTAGCTCTTAACCTGTATTTCTCTTTGCAAGTCAGAGCTTATATTTGCATTCCTACAGCAGTACACTCTTCGTCATTGGGATTCCCATTGCATAATAATACTCAAATCACATATTCACCCACTTGGTTGTTTGATTGATCTTTATGCACTTACAAATGAGGCGTGAAGACGAGCAAAATATCATTTGCTCAGAAAATGGCGGCAGACATGATGTATCTGGGAAACGCTCGTTGAACGTAAATTTCGTTGAGCCCTTTAGCTGTGTAATCCCATTGGGGGGGCGGGGGGGTTAGAGTGGGCGGGAGGGTGGGGGGGCAAGAGAATTCATGAAGGGGAGAGCAACTGGCGTTTGCATGGTTAGGGGTCCCGGCGCTCCAACTCCCCTAGTTAGAGCTGTCAGATAGTTGACGGTGTGTTGGATGAAGAAGCCCCTAGCCTGGGTTCGGGGAGAGGGACGAGGTGCTCAGATGTGGTTCCAGCGGCCAGTTGAAACTTGACCCCTTGCCCCCCCGTCTAATGCCCCGTGATGGATGTTTATCTCCCTGTCATCGAGTGATGCTGGTGGGGACCGGACTGGGAGAGGGGGCTGAGAATGTGTGACCTCATCTCGCCAACATGTGCTTTTTGAGATTCCACAGACTAGCACACGCCTGGACGCACGTAGGAGCATATATACACACATGTGCACACACACACACACACACACACACACACACACTTTCTCACTGCTGCACTCTTTCTCATACACAGACAAATGCTCTCTCTATGTCTGTCACACTTTCACATACACATACATTTACATGCTGTCTGTCACTTTCACGTGCTCACACTAACTCTGTCTTTCTGTCCATGACTTTAAATGGATCCACAAGGCAAAGACATGCATGTGGAGGCACAGGTACATGCGCAAACATGCACACACACACACAAATACTTTCTCTGTCCATGACATAAACTAAACCATGGCACACACACGCATGGATGCATAAGAACACATGCACATGTAAATACACCCTCTGTCTCTTCTTCATACACACACACACACACACACACACACACACATATACACACTCTCTTTCTCCAGGGCACATATAGCAGAAACCAACCTCATTCTCCATCTTGTAATCTCTTTGCTTTCTGTGTCTTTCAATAATTTAATAGAGGTCACTGTAAGTGCAGTCAATATGATTATGGCCTACGGGTGAATGAAGAACAACAGCAGCAATAATATGGCAATCTAGTCCTTTATTCAATCACACATATCTGTGTTTTATTCTCCAAACATTATGGGTTCACTGAAAATCAGTGTGCCATGTTGTCTGATAGAGATCAACAGTTCCGTTTTCTCACAGTTGGCAGCAGATGAGAATTTCTGTATTGATTATTTTGGGATGGAATTCGGGGGCTCGTCCGTAACCCAGCGTTTCCCCCGAAGCAGTATGCAATGCTTTTTTTCGGACCACAAAATCTAATTTGTGCATATAGAACCAAGGCTGTTCTTCCAAAAACTGGAGAAGTATTTTAATCATACAAAAAGTTCAGGTCTATTAACTCCCTCATTGTTGCCAAAATTTACTTTATATTTACCAGCCCAATGAGGAAAAGCCTGATACCACAAGAGAAGCGAGACTCTCGATGATTGAGATGTGGTTACAGGGGGTTGAAAATAAACCCTCTGCCACGCCCACTCCGGCCATTGATTAGATTTTAATTCCCCTCAATCACGGCATCCTCCACCAAGTCCCCCCTTTTTATGCCATTCAGACGAGATCCCAAAACAGGGCCATATCACCACTGGACTCATGACTCATTGAGCTTTCTGCTTTTTAATGGATGAAGTCAATTTCTAAACTGGTCAAATGAAGTATACATTTTGGGAGGGGGTAAATAATGTCTCCCTGGCACCCTTCTTACAGACAGATGGACCAAAGATGGGCAAAGCCAGTGTATGGGTTCCCAAAATTTCCCTATTTCCCCCCCCCCCATTTCATACAGTGTTCTTAACATTGTGGAGGCTTGGTGGCCTCCACAGCAGGAGCTGTTGTGGAGGAGCAGGGGGCCGTGAGGGACGTCTGGGGCCTCTCTGCACCTCCACAGTGCGTTATGACTGCTAAATGGTAGCGCACGGCTATTTAACACTCTCTTCTCCTGCTCTTATTGGCCAGCAGAGCTCATCTCCAATCACATGACCAGCATGATGCAGAACTCAGTTAACTCACCAGACATTTGTGCAAATGTATTAACTCTGCATTACAGTATATTCACAAAAATTGTGACTGTTAAAAAAAATACATTGATTGATACATTTCACAGCATTCACGCTGTAGTGTACCATTGAGTAATGATCAAGTTAATGAGCATGAAGCAATTTGTCTGCAGAGTGAAAAGTGCTGCTCATATTAAGGTCGATTTAAACTGTGTAATTTGATATTACAGTATCCTGTCACATCCCTCCTGTAAATCCCTTTTGATTCTCCCCCCATTCAGCAACCATATATATCGTTAAGATGTATTCTTGTCTCCTTTGATTGTTCTAGCATCTTGTGTGCCTCCCCCTGCCAGGTGTTATGCATTGTGTTTCCCCACTCCCATGTGTCTCTGTGGCATATAGAAACCTTACATTGAGACTGATAAAAATTGTTGGATTTTAGCTCGCTAAATGCCTTTAAGTAACTAGTAATCTTCATAGTCTAAGAATTTATTGTCTCTGGAAATTATTGTAATCTTTAATGATGGTGAATTACAGAAGAATTCAACTCAGTCTTATTAATAGGAACTAACTCCCAAGCCTATTTCCTGGTCTCCAGGATTGGGAGTTAGTTCCTTTTCATCCACCTCTTCAGTATGTTTTTTAGCCCATTTTATTAGGAACACCTCCCAAGCCTTCTGCGATCTTGATGATTAGGACTGTGTTCTTGCTAAACTCTCTGAACCTGCCATATAACAGTTCTGCTCTGGCGAGGGTGATCTCCATCTGGATTCTGCCCCGGGATGCCACTGGCTGGTTGTGGACACGCCCCTTTCCTAACCTCACTACCATCTGAACTGAGCTGTGCCATTCTACTCTGGGCTTCGTCCCCAAATGTCACTACCTTATTCCTATCAGTAAACCCTGCAACTGGATTGTACTCTGCTGCTGAAGCTGGTTCCTTGTCTGGATAATTACAGTGTTTGAAAGTTCCTGTGATTTAGGTGTCTTGGGAGGTGTTAAAATTTTTTGTGAAGTGATATTTCAACAAATTTTCCACAAAGCATCTTTCAATAGTGGTCTCATAAAACATTTTTGCATTCTTTTTATTAGCTACAGGAGGTTGTAGTTGGCGCCCAAAGTCTTTTGCACTATGTCCCATGTTATCTAAAGATTTTCTTTACTGTGTGTTTTAATAAAAATTCCCCTTGCTGGTCTGGCATACGCAGTAAGACACAGAAGCCAAAGACAATAAGCGCCGCATATGAAGAAGCATTACATTGACAGCGAGTCAAAAAATCATTACACTTCACTGCGCGGAAGGTCGCCGTAGCCAATGGTCACGCGGCTTCAAAGGGATTCATGAGTTTTCGGAAGACGGGATGTTTTCGTTACGGCGGTTGAGAGGCAGCGCTTTCAAAAGTTTAAAAATGCAGATCGGAATATCTTATGGGTCTGGAGAATCTGCGACAGAACCTGCTTCAATCGACGGCGCGATACGCCAATTTTGCAACCAAATTTTTGGCACGCGCGCCGCCGTTTCATTTCACTGGGGAATTGGAGGAAAAACGGCGCAGATGTATCAGAAACATCCTGAAGACGCTAAGCCTTCCCACATGTGAAAAAGTCGGCCCAGGCCGGGCCATGCTGGGGCCTTTGCCATGGGCTAAGGAACCCCTACAGAGATGGGACTCTCTGATACACTGGCAAACCAGGAAACAGCGTAATGGCCATTAGTCAGACGGCCTTATCGGACCACTCTGGTATTAAACATGCATGTTCCACACAGCACATTTAATACATGTTCTGGTCCTTTCCTCCTGAATATTCCTGTATTTTTTGACTGTGACCTGAAAAACATTAATGTGTACTGATTCAAACACACACACACACACACACACACACACACACACACACACATACACTCTCTCACTCTCTCTCTCTCACACACACATACACACACACACTCTCACTCTCTCTCTCTCTCACACACACACGAACACGCATACACTCTCTCTCTCTCACACACACACACATGCACACACATATACTCTCTCACTCTCTCACACACACTCACACATGCAAACACACACAATCTCTCTCCAAGAGAAAAAAGGGAACATTGTGGAGAATAAAGTATATTTTGTAGCTATGACTTATGCTACATTATATGGCTCAAAATCAGTAGGAATAGCTGCATTACCAGGAACCCACTTTCTCCAGTCTCCTCACAGTTCTTTTCAGGATCTTCTTCTATTCTTCTTCTCATTAAAAAAATTCAGTCAAGCAAGGATTTCAATTAGCAAACTGCTTCAGCTTATGCTTTTGCTTGCATAAGGGGGAAAAATAATTTGATACCAGTTATCACCATGAGAAAGCAAACAGGAAGAATAACCCTGTGCAATGCAATGGGAAGAAATTGTTTGGCCCATTTATATTGGATAATAGTTAATTATTTCTTTAAATTTAATTGCAAATGTCGCAGTGGCGCTGCATATGCAGAAATAAAGAGCCCTTTGAGGATAGAAAATGATGGATATAGTATAATTTACTAAAAAAGATAAAACGTAGACACCAATGCGCACTCACACATGCAAAAACAGAGACCTTATTATACAAGTAGTTTTGAAAATGGGTCGTCCGTCATAGGTCAGAGATGGGTCAGTCTGTCGCCATCCCACCTGTTGACAGGTGTGATGCCCCCCCCCCCCCCATTCTCCGCCACACACATCGCCTGAACCTCACTGTCCAAAAATAAAGCTGGGCTTTCGGCAATATGTGCAGGTCGATGCCCAGTAGAATACTATATTCATTGCAGTGCTTTTTTATTGCTTTTTATTCCAACCTTTGTCATAACCTTGATTGGTTTTGAAAACCAACGGTGGTAGGGATATTGACGACATCTTTTTGTTATACTATATATGTGTTCAAATTGAACTATGATAAAAATAACATTGCTTGTGAACTTTTCAGAACATAATTGTATTAACAGAAATAAACCCACTGAAACTTGCTTGTTAGAGGAAAACATTTGGCTACTAGTGACTTTGAACAATTTTGCAACCTCAACAATGGAAATTTAACAGTTTCAGGAGTAGCTGGGTTGCTGAAGACCAAAGCATTAGCTTTTAAGCGTTAGCACTCATAATGTTAGCCTGGCAACTCCGTGTGAAACACCATAGAGTTTATTTGGTGAGACAGATCAAAATAATTCTACCCCAGTGACAGTTACATAGCTGTGTTAGTATACCCCCTAATGCAGTTCTTTCTCATACAGTACTGTATCTGTAATATTTGCCCAAAATGTATGTTTATTTGAGCTCTCAGCACATATTATAGCCAAAGTTTTACCGACTGTTTCCATCTTTTTTTTTTGAAAGGGCAGGGCACGGGGAGCATGGGAACGAAACATAGCACTGTCTGTCACAAGGGACATCGAACATGGCAGCTTCTGTGATCAAACGTAAAATTTACCGCCATTTACCGCTATTTTTATGGTACTTACACATGGCAGCAACCAGAAAGCAGCGAGGGTGTAAAGAAAAATCTGACACATGAGGGCTCAACTGGTCTTGAAAGAACGATTACAGGTGTGAAACAGAGCAGCTTTAGCGGCCGGCGCTAAATGTGCTAGTGATTTAGTGCCTGCATATCTCCCAATGGGTTACTGAGCCTTACATCACAGACACATTTTAAGCATTCAGCGAATACTGTTATCCAGATTGAGTGACGATTGTATTCACTATGAGTGGCTCTGTCTCCTTACAGCAAGAGGGCCATGTGGAGTTAGCATGCTCTAAACCGCCCATATATATATATGTGACTGTGAGCCCTGCAATGAACTGAACTGGTTGTGTTCTTGCCTCTGACTGATCGTGTTCAGGCATAGGCTTCAGACATCCACCTCAAATATAATCAGTCAATTAATTGGGCATTATCATCTGTTATTACCACGATGGATATGAGCTAGTAGGGCCCTACTGTACCCATTATTAGCATGATAGATTTGGGCTAGTAGGGCTGTACTTTACCTTTTATTAGCGTGGTAAATATGGGCTACTAAGGCCCTATTGTACCTTTTATTAGTGTGGTAATTATTAGCACGATAGATACGGGCTAGTAGGGCCCCACTGCACCTTTTATTAGCGCAATAGTTAAGGATTGTAGAGCCCCACTGTACCTTTTATTAGCTAGGTAGATTAAGATTGTAGAGCCCACCTGTACTTTTTATTAGCACGATAGACATGAGCCAGAGCTTTGCGATCAGCCGGTTAGATAATGGACGAATGAGTCCATTTTTACGGCTGTCCACCGGCAGAAGCACTTCAGGATTTAAGCTTTAGCACCAGTGCTCTAACTGGCGCCACAACCATCCACCATTAATTCCATTTCCCTCTCTATAATGCAGTTCTGCCACCAGCGATGCTACTGGAGATTAAGAGGTCCAGCATCCATGGGCTTAGCTTAGAATGGACATTGCTCTGAAACTTCCCCCATCCATCACCACAGTATCTGAGGCCCCCTCTCCAGTTCTCGTCCCTCTCCTACGCCAAAATCGCTAACCTTTCGCTCACAAGCCCAGCCAATCCGCCCTCCTGCCCCTGTCTTCATTACTGTGCTGCCAACCTGGTTTTGAGTCGCCTGCCAACGGGCTTTTAAAATGCCCTCAAAGTTTGATTGAGAAAGTCAGATTTCTGGAGTGATGAATATTGAAAAAAAAAAAGCAGTAGGCGCAGGCCAGATATCGTTCCACCGCTGGTGCCTCTGTATTTTTTGGCAGGGGGCAGGGGGCCGTGTTGTGGGATCCTGCTCGGCAGGGAGCGGCGGATTATGCTAACTCGGTTTTCCGGTTTTGGCCGCAGTGGTGCGGGACTTCCCGACTCCCTTCGCTGGCTGGGGAACGGTGGGGTTCGGGGCATCGCTTACAGGCTGTTGACTGTCTGAGGTCTGCGGCAAGATTTGGGGTCAATTTTGTATATTTACCCAAGACCAGGGATGAGGTCAACTGTATTGGTGAATTCAGTCAACTCATAAAATGTAATTTACGTAATTGACACAACACAATATTCAATTTCTTTTTTCTAATGAAAAATCTGAGGTTTGAACTGATTTTCCTGGATTAAATTGATTGAACTAGAGGACAGTGGACTTTTTACTGAGGTTCTTGCAGGAGTAACCATGGAGTCCGCATTACAAGGCCCTCTGCATTACTATGCCCTAGTTACACATTTTAATTACTGTGTTACTCTTCTCTAGTCTCTGAGCAACTCCTACTGTCATCCACCTGTACTCAAACCACAGCTGAAATGGCCAGTGATTACACGGCATGTAATTGAATATTTATAGTAGCTGTGTTGAATGGTTACTATATAGGGATACAATATTGTACCACACCCTCATGTTTACCATATAGGACGGTGAACGTATGGTCACCATATGGGACCGCAGGCAAACGTTACCTCCTGGAAATAGAAAACCAACCAAGCAAAACCAACCATGGGAAAACATCTGCAGGCAGCAAAGGAAAAAATGAACAAGTGTCCTGCAATAAATATGGAGGGAAACAAAGGCTGGAATACAGATAGCTGCTGTGGCAAAAAGCCAAATAAACGAGTAAATAAGTGAAACAAATGACGGGAAGCACATAATAATGAGGGGGAATTTTTAACAAGGTGCCTTTTACAGGGTGTCCTTGCAAGGTGACAGCAAGCAAGCGAAGAAGGAAAGGTCCGGAAAGAGACTAAAAACAAAAAAAACGGAGCCAGAGAAGGACGATTAGTGTTCTGGGTCGAAACCAGAGAACTTAGAGCGCAGCGGCAGGGGGAAGCGAAGGATTCGGAGAGCCAAGTGTCATCTCAACCTGTCATATAGTAACACTACCTGACCAAACGTCAATATAAGACAAAAAAGGAGGCTTTTTACGTGTTTGTTTGGCAACATTTTAAAACGAAACCCCCGACCCCTCACCCTTAACCCAAACCCTAACCCTAAACCTCAAATAAGGATGTCAAAAGCTTCTTTTTTTGTTGTATATTGATGCTTAGTCTGGTAGCGGCACTATATGACGAGTTGGGATGAGAGTGTGTTGCATCGGACAGACGAAGGCAGTCGCTTTCCCAGCTGTGGGGCCTGTAGGTGGAGACTGGAGCATAGATAACGGAGGAGGAGATAGCACTGGCAAACACACGGTGGAGCAGAGCTGCTAAACACACAATGAACGATTTTAGTTCTCCTGGGAATTATCCCTCTACTACAAAGCACTGTCCTGAAGTATTTGGACGCAATTCTTTGACCCCATAAAACCTAAGGACCCATATATACGTCCACCAAATGCACGTGCTGTATTCAAATCTGGGGAAACTCAGGTCTACTTTAAATTCTAGTGGAGATCTCAAGGTTTCCAATGATTATAATGCTGTGGCCATTAAAATTGTAGCCTCTTGGTCTTGAATATTTCCCTCAATGTAAGAGTAACGTAGCTTCAGTGATACACGTCAAACAGCAAACAGAAAATATCTGACATTGTCCTAAAATTTGAAAAAAAAGCTTTTTTGAATTTGAACCTACTTAAGAGAAAATGTAAGTGAAAAGACAGAATTTAAGGGGTTAATTTTTGGCTCAGAGCGTCAGCACATTGTGTTTTCAAATGGTTCATATGAGGCTGAATTAAAGACCATCAGCTGTAATTTGCAGGCATCAACATCTATATTGTATGAAGCATTCAGGAATTTCAGCTCTTATTTATTGCTTCACTGTCCAAATGCTTATGTGTGGCTCTGTATTCATCCGTGTTTTGGATCACTCCTTTTTTTCGATCACTTTCGATTCTTCCTCTTCTTTCCTTCCTTGGTCTGCCAGTGGAAGGTTTGAGAAAAAGACTGCTCCTTCCATTTTCCCTTTATCAGCACCCGAGAGTTAAGAAGATTTCGTGCCAAAGCGGGAAGTTGTCACTTTGAACCGCACTTATGAATGAAGCGCAGACCATGAAGAAGCCCTGCTTAATATGCTGAAATGTGATTAGTGCCCAGCTGTGAAATATCGCTCGCTTATCTCCATCCGCCAGCTGACAAGGAAATTCCGAGGGATCCATTTTTTGGCAGAGCGGGAGAAGTGGGAGTGAACGAGAAAACAATGATTTCTCCAATTCTGAAGATATTTGAATGAAGGGCTTTGTTCCGTTTTATCCTCAAGTTATCCTTTATTTTATTGACAATACGTGCATCTTCACACGGCCCTGCGTTTGCACATGGCTACTGTATGGAAATAAATACAAAATCAGATATCGCAGTTCTGATGTTTTGCTCGTGTTTTGCTCCTATCATGACGAGCTAAGTATTTTCATGAACGGCAGTTATTAAAAAACAAAGCAACACAAAAACACGGGAAAAAAAGTAATATTGCTGACTTGTGAACAGCCTGGACAAACATTATACACAATACATTTTGGGAATGTTATCCGAGTTTCTGTCTACCTCTGGGTAATTTGAGGTCACTGCGATTAATTAAATTTTAATACTCTAATATGACTCTGTTCCAGAATGACTCACGCAGCAAAAACACTTTAATTTAAGTGCCTGTATGCTTACCGAAACAATTCACATTTACTAAGTGGCTTGAAGATGGAACAAAACGGGGAGTAGGACCTGAGACCTCAGAGTCGCAAGCTCGGTTCCCCAAATGATTATTTCCCTTAATTGTACCATGCTACGATCACAATGGAAAACAGAAAATGCCAATATATTTGAAATATGTGAGGTCAGTCAACATCAGAAAAAATGGTTTGAAAAATTGGCCAAACAGCTTGGGTGTCCTATAGGAACATAAAATCTAAAACCTCGCTCCTAGAAACAGGAACTGCTGGTTGCTGTACCCTTTTTTTCTGGTAAAGAGTTATTATAAATGCTTTATAAACATTACTGTACAATTCTAGGCTAATTTGGGTTTAACGGTCCATAAAGAACCAAAAAGTACCTTTGCTCTGCTCTCATTACGTAAGATTTCAGGTGATTAAGTTCCTTTGAGGCCTTGTTGCGGGTGGATGCCTGCTTGCCCACAGAGCAGGCCTTCCCAATTGTTTTTTCCTCTGCACAACGCTTTCCAAACGAACAAAATCTCATGGTAACTCTCTCTCAAATGTGAGCAATATCCTGAGGTTGGTGTGTCTTAGCAACCGTTACCCAAAAGCGTCTGTCAGTGTTTAATTACATGAGGCATACTTTATGCAGGTTATTATAGCATTGGCGGTTAGGATTTCTAGATTTCATTTCCTTAAAAAAAATTAATTTGAAACTTTACATCTCTTTGAAAAGATTGTCTACACGGCATACCGGACCTTTCCTTGAAGGCGCACCAGTGTACCATGGTACACTGGTTAAAATGCACTGCCATAATGGATAACCTACAAAATTCCCATTATCATAATACATTGTCTATTTTCTCCAATCTGTCTTAACGTATTTGCTTTTGAGGGAGTCTAGCCAACCGTATACTGTCCTTCCATATCATTTAGCACAATCTTATTACTCTGTTCTCGGTCACTCTTCATCTAATCCCTTTTTTTATGTCGTTGAAGTATTGTGTTGTCTTCCTTTAATGCACTTTGCAGTTCCATGAGTAAAATTCCACCAAGTAAAATTTCAGCAAGTGATTGATTTATCGCCAGTGACATCATGTCCCGGAATGGAGACCGAACCCTAATTAGTTTCTCCAGGGAGTTACCTGGGAATCCCGCCAAGTGCGCAAAATTGTGTCCCAGCTGAGGTCTTGCGCACTCCAGCATTCCAAGCGTTCGCTCCCTATAGCGAACACGACGTAAACGCGGCGTTGTTGTCCGAGATACCCGTGAAAAAGCAGCAGTTTGACATGTGATGTGAAGTGTGCTTAGCTGTAGCCAGACATCCAGTATTTGACCGCAATGTCTGGTTTTGCTATGATTTGTACAGGTCTAGTTGCGATCACGAATGGATAGTATAGCCTTTAGTCCAAGAAATTGATTTAAGATAAAAATGCAGTCAGTTTGGACCTCAATATCCTCCTCTAATCTGTGATCCATTTCAATAGCTACCTCTCCCTCCTCAATTTCTTCCATCCATCATCTGTTTTGAAAGCTTCCCACCTTGTCTGGATAGAGCTTCCAGCTGTGCATATTATCCGGTTTTTTTTTTTTCCTATGCTAAATCTGGCAACCATCGCGTGAGTAGATCAGACGACTGTGATGTTGAAACATTTCCTTCACACCGAGCCTGTTTTTGTGTTCCTGCGAAGGTGTTGACAGAATGTACCGAAACAGAGCTACTGCAGGCTTGCGCAGTGTGCTAACTTGCAATCTGACTCTCTGCGCGTGCTTGTAGCCCTATTTTGTACATAAGGAAGGCCGCAAATGGAGCTTGGCTGAACTCGGACAGTATTGGTCTTCTGGGGTCAAGCGTTCCACGTCTCTATACTGTATGCATTTGACACATTTGTTTTTAATTCTTGTCTCCCATTTTGAAAGTTAACAGTGGCTAGTTGGATTAGCTCATTGGTGTTAGACTCTGGGCTGAGTCCAGGACCACAGGATCTCCTGGATTCTACGTATTTTATCCCCATCGATTCATTTAAGTCACTGATTGCCGAAGAAATACACACACACACACACACACACACACACACACACACACTGTTTCTCTCAAGCTCTTTCAAGGCTGCAATGGAAAGGAGGCTACAAATTACCTCAAGTCACATGACCTATTCCATGTCTTTGACAAAATCCTGTACACCTTGTACATTGTGGAATACATTCATGCTGCCATTTTGTGATCCCTGAATTTTAACCTTGAAGAGTTACAACACAACCGGACAGATTAGAAAAAGACAGGGGGCGCATTTTAGTTCCTTTAATTGCATCCATGTTTCCTAAAGCATTCTCTAAACCTGCATATAGTCATCACACATAATTTCAGTACCTACAAACATCTCCTTTTGGTGACCCTGGCAGTAAGGGATTGTGCTTCACACACAAATAGCATATTTCTCAAATTATGGATGCTTAAAAATCCAGAAAAATGTAGCCTTTGGTAATCCACCCCGGTAGTCATTGTTCAAAATCATGAAATACGTAAAATCGGTAGTGTCAGTTGAGACACGAGAAGCTGCTGGTTTGCTGACAGGGAGCAGCAAATGTCCTAAGCAACCTGTTCACACTGAGCAGTAAAAGTGGGATACCTTGCATGTATAGAAAAGGCAGGTTGGAGCAAAGGTAACCCTGAAGAACATGTGACCTCTAGCATCCCACCCCATCATTATCGCATTCCTCGCCAGTGGCAACATTTTCTGTCAATCAGCGTTTTCAGTGTTATATGATGAGGAAAGGAGAGGCGTGGTTACAGATCTTTCAACAAAAATAGACATCGAAGGTCGCTGAATATTATCAAAAATGCCGGCAGTGGTTGTTAACTTCAAAATATACACTGGTGGGGAAAGTGTTAAGAATGTCATCATTAAAATAAGTTTTATTCTAAAAACTTAATGACAACTCGAGGGTGTGTTTGATGGCCCACTCAGAAAGCCACTCCTCCTGACTGCACCTGTCAGATACTCATTTGGCTTCCATAATTCACTTCATGGCAAGGTGTGTGTGAATGTGTGTGAGAAAGAGGGATGTTGAGGTGAGATGAATGAGACTCATATTAGCAGGTGGAAGGGAGTTGCCATCTGTGTGTACAGCAAAGGTAGGAATCCATTTTCAGAGAGTAATGATGCTCTTCAGTACTGTGTCCCAAAAACCCACATTTGCTGATTATCACTGTTCTTCACCCAGGAGCTATAGGTCTAAGTGACAAAACTGGGTGGACCAACACAGGCACTGAATACAACTGGCCAATGAGCAAGCAAAACCACCCAATATGTTGGTGGACCGACCAGCAATCTGCCTCACTTTTGAATATGTTTCTTACTTGTCTAGTGATATTATCCTGCCCGCTAAAGGTGCTCCCCAGGGTACAAGCAGACATTCCTTATATGAAGAAGTGACAACTAGAATCTGGATGATGCAGAACACTGGGGTATTGTCAAAATTTTAGAGTTCATCTGCTCGTTAATAACCCTCCTACCCCACCCCAGTGTTTTTTTTTTTTTTTAATCTGGATCGCAATCACCTAGCACATGTTCTTATTTAGAGCGACAAACTAGCCTCAGTTTCAAAAATACAAATACAAGTGCAATCTGCTCTTATAGTACCTCAACTTGGTACTTGCAACCAAAAATATGCTCGCTCCCTTCTGTAAAAAGGCCAATTATGTTCCACCTTACTGCCCTGTGAGTAGCAATTTTACAAGATGCTTTATGGCTTGTTTGTTGGCGCAGACAGGTGTGTACTATGCACAAACTGTTCACACGAGGGCTTGTGATTAGCACAACACATCCCATCTCACTCCTAAATGCATCAGACAAACTTTTTCGGCCTTGTTGAGTCATCTTCCGCTAACCCTGACATAGCTGCCAATGCAGGTGCAACGGTCGAATGGTTTTAGCTTCCCGCGAGCAAAAACAAAAGCAAAACATGTTCTCTGCCCTCCCGGACCTGATGGACCCGAGACTCGCACAGATGTGAGACACTGTACGTAGCAGCAGATGTGCATTTTCAGAAGGCGAGAGTGAGGACATTAATCTCTCGCTCAAACACATGCTCCCACATACGTATGGTGTGCAAGTGTGCACCAAAGGATTACACAAGCACTTGTTCACACTCATTGAACAAGCACACTCATGTGCGCACACATACACTGTAAAACACTATAACCCCATGAAATTATGTGAACTCCTTTGACGCCACTTTTCACAACAAGTTTTAGCCTCTGAACTCAAGTTCATGAGTTTCCAAAAGTTAAACTTAAAGTCATGCATCGTCTTGACTAATCGTGAATGAAAACAAACCTTATCTTCAAGTTGAGCCAACTCACATTTTTAAGGCAGCCGGTGAACTTCCATCTCTAAGTTTAGCTTGAAATGTGTTACAGAGTGTGCACACATTCAAAATGCACACACATATTAACACATTGGTTTAAAAGTCACCCAGGATTATCAGAAGTGAACGTATTAAAAGTCACAGGGTGATTACAGAAGTGTTTATTCAGGATTTTGAGGGTAAAAAAACCACTTCGTTATCCCTTTCTAATTTGACTCTATTCAGCGTTTTAAAAACACACCACTGCGGAGCTGAGAAATGGCCTTTTAAATGAGCATGTCTTTGCATTCTGCCCCTGGCATAACTGGGACACAGTTAATCCCACTTTGCGCACATACAGATCTTTCAAGGATTAAATTAACATCCATCATTGAATAATTGCTCCACTCAGACAGGCTCTAGTGTGCTACTCAGTTGAATTTGCACAAGGCCATGATCCTTCGTACATGCTATTTTACATAGATATTATTTTTATAGCTCCCTATTCCATACAAGCAAAACTAATTCAAAGTCCGAATACACAATGTGTAGCCACTGACACAAACATAATCTTTTATATATCATAAATATTCTGAGCCTTTCAGTTCAAGTAAATCGCAAGAGTTGATAAATCAGTAGGTAAAAGGGCAAAATTCTTGTTTTGACATGATATGATAAATGTCATCCAACTTGACTCAAAAAAAAAACTTCCCTCTAATCTCTCGTAAAAGATTTGTCTCTCTCAAAACAAAGCAGTAACCGACAACCTGTTGAGCTTTTAACGTACCGTCTCAGTGGGATTTAAGGGAAGTGAGAAACACTGATAAATGAGCTGAGATTTCTCCCTCACTGTCGGACTCTCGTCACCGACGCTCGAGTGCAGATTTAAAAAGCAGCAGCCATTCTCATCCTGCTTTTAATTTGCCAGCACACACTACGAAAGGTTATACTGTATATACTGTACGTACTCCGCATGATAAGGACAAAAAAAAAAAAAAAAAAAAAAACTTGCTGGACATCTAGGGAAATGAGAAAAAAATAATGAGTGGTAAACGGATGAAAAGATATTAAAATGCAATTTAAAATAATCTGATTAATGGCTAATTCTGCCAATCCTAGTTGATAGAGCCAGGGATGGGAGATGCGCTGTTATTTGTTCAGCATGCTAATGGTGCCAAGAATTTTTTCTGTGGGTGATGGGATGGGGATGTGTGTGTGTGCGTGTGTGTGTCCATGCAATTTTGTGTATGGGCATGAGTATGTGTGTGTCTACATGTGGGTGGGTGAGTGTCAGCCTTTGAGTTTGTAAACATTTGTGTATGAGTCTGGGGGTATGTGTGTGTATTGCTTAAGATGCTGGTAGCGGTGGTCATTTTGGACAGAGTACCCCGCTGACTTCAGTGGCACTCATGTACTGCAATGCACAAAAGATCGATTTCAGTATCCCCCTAACTTCATTGAAGTTGACAGGGCAAGATTGAGTCCCGGTGCGCTGAGTGTATATGCTTTGTGTGTGTGTGTGTGTGTGTGTGTGTGTGTGTTCTCGTACTTGCTACACAGCAAGGACAAAAAAAAATTTTTTTCACATGGGGAAGAGCTATAGAGACACACAAAAAAATGAATTGAAGTTGATGTAATGTCCTCACAAGGATATAGAAGTACATGGATGTGTGTGTGTGTGTGTGTGTGTGTGTGTGTTGGGGGGGATTGGGGGTAGTAACAGGTGAGGAGTACAGTTACTCAGTCCTGACAGGATGAAGACTGATTAGGGATCCCCAACTTCGGAAATATGAGTGAGCACTGCTGAAAAATGACAGCATTAGCCTCCTGACTATTCATAAATCATGTGAAACAGGGGAGTTTGTGTGTGTCTCAGCGCGTGTGTGTCTGTGTGTGTGCGTGCATGGGGGCAGTGTATGTGTAAGCACTTGGTTGTGTGTGTTTGTGCATTTGAATGCGCAGCTTGTGTGTGCAGACCAGTTCCCGCTTCATTTACAGTCTTTCCGCGATGAAATTTGCTAACTGTTGAAATGACGGTAACATAGGACAGCGTGGGTAATTTGGCTTTATTAACCGTAATTAACTGCCAACTGTTCCGCTGACTGCTCAGTATGAACAGAACCCGCCTGGATTTTAGAGTTCAGGAGCAGGACTAAAAGCTTCTGATCACAGCCAATAGCATGGTCAGGGATTATCCACTGGGTCTGTCAGCGTGTTACCATGGCAACCGTCAAATTATGACAAAACAGTTTTTTTTCTGTTCAAATCTTATAGGCCTCTCGCCTCTTTTCATCTTTCAAACCTCTCCAAGCTGGGAATTATTATAAATACCCGGGATTCAAAGTGGGGGTGTTGTGGCGTGATTGCTATTATTGTTTTTTCAACTGTGACACTTGAAAAATGGATACCAAGTCTGAGAATTAGGGAAGCCATTACCCAGTTTCCAACATTAGAGGCCTCTGAGCTCATAGCAGTTTCACACAAACCCTCCATATTCATGGTGTGTTGGGGTTCGGCCCAATTTCATTTCAGGGTCCTTCATCACGACCCGACAGCTGGAGCCAAAAACCAGCATAAACAATGGGCCCCCAGGATCGACGTCGAGAAAAAGTGCCTTTCTGAGGTTCATTCTCTGTCTTTTTTTATTTCATCCGTCTAATTTTTGACGACTATGGAATTAGATTAAGAGAGATAGAACTGAGAAAAGAGGGAGAAAGACAGTAGGAGATAAAAAGAGTTTCTAAAATGCAATATCCATTTTACTCATTTTTAGTAAATCAGCTTTTTTATTGCTTTTCATTGCCATTTTAAAAACGGATTTTTTGGAAAAATCACAAACTTTGTCCATGAAAAAATATCTCGACATGCAATGTCGACATACATTATCGTATGAATTTCTAAAAACGGATTTTTTTGAATGTGTATATTCAGAGCTATCACTCCCTTTTGTTATCTCAAATCTTGTTATTTCTGACCTACCTTGGATTTTGGAAACCTCTTCATTTATCTTTTTTCTGTCTTTGGGCCCCCTTTCTCTCAGTTCTATTTCTAATCTATGGTGTTATCTCAATTTTTGTTATTTTACGACCTATTGGATTTTGGAAACAAACTCTTCATTTATCTTTTTCTGTCTTTCTCCCTCTTTCTCTCAGTTCTATCTCTCTTAATCTAATTCCATTTCTTTCTCAGCCTCTTATTCCTCCTGTTTCTCTCTGTCTCTCTACATCCTTCCTCTCCGTCTCATATTCTGTTTTCTCTTATCATTATCTCCGCAGCTTAATGTTTTCTGTTCCGTACCAAGCTCTCCATCTCTCACTCATTCCCACAGACTTCTCTCTCTCTCTCTCTCTCTCTCTCTCCATCTGCCCTAGTGAATGATGAATGAGGTAATCTGTGATATTGATGAAACAGGAAGTCTGGTGTGGTTATTACAAAGTTAGAAGATGTGACAGGTGACAGATATTGTGTATTTCTCACTCTTTACCCCCTTTCAATATTCAGTCACTCGTGTCTGTCGCTCTCTCTCACTCCATCTCCCCTCTGTCTTTCACGCTAACTCTTACTCTCTCTCTCTTTCTATCAAATTCAAGTATTGATATAATCCAATGCAATGGCCACACTCCGGTATGGTCTTAACAATTGAATAGTTTCAGTTTAAAAATTGTAGAGCATACATGATATTTAATATAGCATATCTAATGCAATAGCAGTTGACCAAAATTAGAGATGCATCAACTGCCATCTCTGCACTCCCTCTGTCTTCCCCCCCTCTGTCTCTTTGGCTCAATCCCAAATCACACACCACACCCTCCATGAACCCTCCGCACCTCCGTTAGCGTGTTCACACAAGGGACCACCATGTTGAAATTTATCACAGTCCAATTAATGGCTAAAGCTAGTGGACTTTAAAAGCCCATGACAGCAAGTCTGCATTGATGCCAACTTTGTGGTTTAACTTTCTCTCATCGGAAGCAGAATGATGAAAGAGAAGTCTCACAGCGCGTGCGAAGGGCTGACTCCCTCAGATCTCTTGTTGGAATATAGGGGGTAAGGATGTCCCGAAGATGGTGCAAGTATTTACACCCTCCCTCTTAATGAGTAAAGCCCTCTACTTTTATGGGGAGACTTCACACGGTGTGACACGTGGTTGTGAAGTGCTTAAACTAAGGGAGCGGAGTAAGAAAGGGCCTTTCTATCTCTGAGACAGTCTGAATCAGAAGGGTGGGCTAGTATCCGCATAGGCTACAGGTAGGCTGTTCTGGAATATTCTATCACAGCTCACCAGATGCAGTTTTGTTTTCCACTTCATAATGGCAGATTTACACTGATAGCAGCTCCTTTTGCGCTTCAAACAAGCAAGCTGCCCACTCTGTGGACTCAAAAAAGAAGAACTCAGAGATTTAATCTGCTGCCATGAATTCATGTCAAAATATCTCGGAAAATATATGTTTGTGGCCAACAGCCGGCTTCACTTTTTATGGATTAATGGTTCTTCGCTCCCAGCACTTTACATTCCAAATTTAGGAAAACAGTCTCATCCCAGACATCCTGCCTTTCGCTCCTGCTGGGACCGGGAATTCTCTCTCGTTTTCGCAAGGTGACGGTTTATTTTGGAGAGGACCTGAGCCTGTCCTAGTAGTGGGAAACACAGGCCCTGCCAGGAGAAAGCTATTGCAAGGGTGTCCAGCTGTGAGGATCTCATTCGAACATCTGCACAGCCATCCCAGTAGCTATGGCTACAATCTCAGCACACAAGGAATTGTATTTCTTGTCTCCATAGGAGAACAATTTTCAGATCTGAATGAGTGTATTGATTACACTTTCATTGGTGTTGAGGAGAACACGGGATTGAAGCATTCTGTCCAAAGAAACAGTCTTGAACTCGAACAGATTTTTCTATCACAATGGTCACCAACCCTGTTCCTAGGAATCATCCTTCCAGTGGGTTTTGAACGCAGACCAAACAAAGCACCCCTCATTTAACTGCATGAGGTTTGCAAAGGGTGATCAGTCAGCAGAGTCAGGTGCAAAAAAAATATTAGGGTTGAAATGAAATCCTACGGGACGGTAGATCTCCCGGAAGAGGTTTAGCGACCATTACTCCATGGAACAACCAAGTTTCTTATGGAAGGATTATTAATGAGACTATAGGATTTAAGAGCCCAGTCTCATCCTGACTCGCCATACAGTTACGCTACCTGACCAGGCGTCGATATAGGCCGAAAAAGGAGGCTTTAGGCATCCTTATTTGATGCCAGTTTAAAACAACCCTACCTTCCACCCCCTACCCCCTAACCCTTAACCCAAATGTCAAATAAGGACACCAAAAGCCTCCTTTTAATCTTATATTGATGCTTGGTCAGGTAGCGTCATTATACAACGAGTCGGGATGAGAATGTGTTGGCTTTAACACAGCGTGGTCAGCTTCAGCTTGGGGTCGAATGCCATGATATTGGGTGATCATCTTGAGAATTATAGCTATTTTTTTTTCACAGTGACTCTTTATATACATACAGATTTAGATACCCCAGGTTGGGATATAAGGAGGTGTACAAGGGAGGGGGGTTGCTAAATTTATTCAGATGCAAACATCAGACAACCAACTTGCTCAGCATGGCTTGACTGCACTCGTGTCATGCAAGAGAGCATTTAGTCGGAGCAGAATCCTCTTATTCATCAGCTGGACTGAGTCGACACAATCGCATCACTTAAGCCATGAGTGATTTATACAAAAGCTGCTGAGATTGAGGTATTTTATGGAGTCCCCTTATACTTTTCCCTCCTGTTCAACACCATAAAACTTTAGAGCTTTGGCTCACGTCATGTTAAAGGGCCCAACGTGGAACGCTTGCGGGGTGAAGCCGGTGCACGGTTGTACGCGGTGTGGGGTGAACACGCCTGGCAACAGACTTTCAGTGAGCACAGAGTAAGATGTAGCAGTCAGTCTGGCTCTACCTATTATCAAAAAAAAAAAAAAACAATCAACTCCACTGAAAGAAAGTGATCACTGTAATTAATTTGATTAATTAGCCCTTTAAAGTGTAATTTCCGCTTGATTTTCCCCTTAAGTAGTTTCTAAGTGAGAAAAGGCTTTTTTTCATATTGGAGGACAATGTCCCACACAAATTCTGTATCTGCTGGTTGCAGCGCTTCACTGAACCTAAATCAAACTTATATTGAGAGAAATATTCAAACCCAACATGCTATGTTTTTATTTCCACAGCATTACATCAATTGGAAAACAAACAGTTTGATCTTACACATCATTTTATACACATTTCCCAGTAATTCAGCTGGACATATTTTGGATTTTTGGAAACCTTGGGATCTCCCCTAGAATGTAAAACAGGGTAGAAGTTCCACAGATTTGAATGAAGCTGCTGCAGTGGATGAACCCATTCATGGGTTCATGGCCATTTCTAAAAGCTTAAGCTGCATCCCTTATCTTGCCTGATATCAGACAGAATTGTCAACTTGTTTACACTTCGTTTCCACGTTGACAATCCGGTCTGATATTGGGAGAGATGACAGTTGCATTTCACGGCTGTATTTGACAGATCCTTCAGACGGGAACAGTCTGCAATGATGCAGCAGCCTAAAAATGCAGCTTTCGAAGGCTGCAGCTGACGATTTTAGAAACGTCCTATATGTTTTATATGGTGAAAGTGGCCAAACATCTTAGAATTTTATTAGAAGTTAGTTAAAACAGTTGTGTGTGACTGTTTCACTTTTTTCAGTGCTGAAGCCTTATTTTCTGCAGTCACAAACATGGGACCCACAGACTGCAGCTGCCTTTACAGACAGTAAGATACCAGACTGAGTTGTGTGTGTAACACACATTAAAAAGCCACAAGCTGCACCTATGAGAATCAGCTAAATGCCTTTGGGATGGCTGTCATTGCAACAGCAAGCACCGTTCCCAATGGGTTTGTTGAAATAGCTCTGCATTGCATTTGATCAGCAAACACATTGATCCAGTGTCACTATGGATGCAAGAGAACAGAAGTCTATAAACCTAATATATGCCAACAGAATCACCAAACACACAGGTCCAGATGAACTCAATACACTCAAGTTACATCCGTAAGGCCCCGAAATGAAAAGAGAAAACCGTAAGAAATGCCATCACACTGCAAGAAGTGCTTGTCTTAATAATTTAATCTTATTATGAGACCTATCTTCTTAATTTTTTCTCTCAGGAGTCAAAAATATTTGTTTTATTTCAAGTTACCATGTGCTTGACAAGTAAAATTTTCTTACCCCATTGACAAATCAAGAAAGGAGCCAAAATTATCTCACTTCAGTGGCAGAATTGTTATTTCACTGTGCAAAATGGTAATAGAAATAAGTGTTTTAAGTCAAAACACAAGATGGAAGTGCTTGGTAAGATTGTTCTTGCAGTACACCTGAACATGTGGTAACAGAGAGACTATAGCTGAGGATACACAAACACAGGGCACCTGTACACAGCACCATCATAAAAGCAAGTAACAGAAAAGGTTGCACCATGACGACCTCAAACACAGATGAGGAAAGTGACATGTCAGCATCTATGTATATGAAGACCGCAATGGAAAAATTATCAGAGTCACATTTTCACGTTGTGGAGAAATGATGAATAAAAAAATTCAAAACGATTTTAGAAAAAAAGCACTGAAAAAAATCTGCCAAAAATATACAAAATATAAAATATTAAAATAATATATTATATTATTATACATTATTAGAAATATTGTAATAATATATAAAATATACAAAAGTGCTAAATTTAGACTTTGATTGTTTTCCTTTGTGGTCTTCATATGTTTTTAACCCTTTGAGCGCTGAATTAATTTTCAAGGAATTAAAAATGTAGTTATCCTGAGCTGTTGAAACCTATCGTGTGGCAACTTGTTTAAAAGAGCTCCCCCGCGGGAGCTCTTTTAAACAAGTTGCCACATGATAGGTTTTCAATAGCATCTGATTTTGATATCTTCCATCATTGGGAAACTATAGTTGCCCACGGCACTCAAAGGGTAATTTCCCGCGGCAGCCTCATAGCGGTATGGGCTAGCTTTGTTCTTTGACGACACCCCACTTGGCATATTTTAGAGGGGGAGGATGGCGCTATCCTGGGGAAAAGGGAGAAAGACCCACCCCCTACGATCCAGCAGGGTGCCGGAAGGGGTCTATAACCCAAAACGAATGGTAGCGGAAGTGCCCCTCTGAGGTCGTATGCTTTGTGTCTGGAGGATAATGGGACGGTCACTGAGAAGGGGATGTGCTCAGGAGCTTGTTCCAAAAACCCACTTCCTGTGCTTTCTGCAGTTGGGACACAAAGCCCAGCTGTGTATCCTGTTCCAGATGAGAAAAACCACCTCTGCTCTCAATGACTTGTCCTTGCGGCCAGTATGTAACCTGCTCAATTACAGGGAGGCTGGAACCCATCCCAGCAAGCAGTGGGTGAAATGCAAGAATTACACGCTGTACAGTTTTTCAGTCCATCACTGGACGCTCACCAATTTTTTTTTTACCTTTATTCAACCAGAGAAACTCCACTGAGGACGTTTCTTTTTTTTTTTCAAGAATTTTGGGATTAAGGACTGTGCTCAAAAGCCTAATGACACAGTTCTTCCCAACATCATCTCTCAACATGAATTTCAGAATCCACACCCCCACACCTTGGACTAACAACTCTTCCGTTACCAGAGAAGTAACCTGCATCGAAACTACCCTGCCGCCCCCTTTTATTGACTCAGTCATACCTATGGTCAATTAAGACTCACTAATTAGCCTGAAACGCTTGTCTTTGAACTGTGGAAGGAAACCTACGAGACACAGGAAAACAAACAATGTCCACGAAGGCTGGATTCAAACCCTAAATTTTTTTGTTGTGAGGCAACAGTTCAACAACTGCACCACTGTGCCACTCTTATGCCAACTCATTACTCCAAGACAACACAGTATCAAACCTCTACAGCCAGGTCCCTCCAGAGAGTTATACCCTTCGATTTTTTTTTTCTCTTATCAATGTTTGAGAGTGTTTTCAACCTCGTGTGTTTGCTATTCAAGGACTCAGGTCTGATATTGTTGATTTTGTTCCTCCATTACGTGTCTTTGTGATGACCCTCTGTTAAAAGCAACACTCACAAAAATGAAGTTTTAGATTTACTTAAAAATTTTATGTCAAGTGGTTCCACACAATCACTTCGAGTAATTTCTAATTGAATTCTAACATTTTTGGCCAGTTTGATTAATTACATTGAGTGGAATGTACTTATCTCAGTTTCTTGGAACCAGTTGACATCGTATTATTAAGTAAATCCAATATTTCTTTTTTTTGAGTGAACTTGCAAATCAAACTCAGATGAATGTATTTAGAATCCCCAATCTTTACCATTTCTGCCGCAGACAAGAGCCCTGAAAAATACACTTCACAAGATGGGGTACAGAAAATGCGGTAGTTTTCCCAAAATGAACCCTTGCCGACATGGTGCTGAGGTCAATTTTCCATTCAACAGCATTCGTTTCTTTAAGGAGCCTTGGCTGTAATCAACAGTGTATAAAAGAGTCAATTCTCAAGTAATTTGACTGAGGACTGATGCATCCAGAGAACACAGTATTATGAATGCAGAAAAAAAGTGCCCAATTCAAAAAATGTGCTTGGATATAGTGCTCAGGATCGCCATGTCAGACACTCTTGATTGTTTCTAAGCAATCTCCTTTCTCAAAATGCTGAGCCAAAGCATTATCTTCTTAGAAAAATAAAGCACTTCTGCTCCTGTCAAATATCTATGTTTTTAATGGAGGATCTGGTAGTCTGGGGTTTAAAAAAATATATATTTTTGCCATTTGTAACAGATCTTGCTAAATCCACTAAAACTTAATAAAAGTACTGATGGATGCACTTAAAATGAAGATAAAGCAGGTGTGGCATTACATATTCTCAGCAATGAAGGGAGGTTGTGTTAAAACAACTGAATTTGAGATAATGGATGGAACTTTATCGCAAGAGAGCTCGGAGGATAAACAGTAACCTGCCCGGCTGTGGAAACGTATGTGCCGACACACTCTCTCAAGTGTGTTTGTTCTACCGGGAGAAGACGCATTGAAAATGATCAACTGCAGTTGCCATAACTTTCCTGACCCTGTCAAAGGATACCCTCAGAACACGAAGGGAAAGTGAAAAAATTTAAATAAGGGTGGATAATCTTATGGTGGGGCCTAACTCGACTTTGCCTGTCTGGTGAAAATGGACTGAAATGACTTTGGGAAAAAAATAAATGGAAAACTAAGTGAATATTCTGCCTTCAGCACTTATGATCTTGTTTTGAATTGTAAGCTGCTGTTTTATTTTATTTGGGTGTGAGTGTACCCAGCTAGTACACACTTATTGCGATTAAAGTTATTAAATACAGTCAAGCCTGTGTGAAACACTGATTAGACAGTTGATTACATTAGCATGAACGTGTTACTGTGTACATGAATGCCGGTATACCCTACAGTCCTGATAAAATTGGGACTACCATCTTTAAAATGCATTTCTCCAGAGGAACACACTTCCAGGGTCACCGGTCCATCTGTCAATCAGTAAGATTCCAGCTGTAACTCTGATTTCATTTAATCATATCCCAGAATCCTTAGGGAGGTACTGGCCCTGAAAGCAGCTTGCACAGTTTAATGCCTCAGTCACATTTCAGAAGGGGGTGTGGGGGCAGATTTGATTGAGGAACTGGCAGACTTCCTTAATGACTGATATATAATAACTCCATAAATCTCTGTAAATAGAGCCAAAATTTGAAGGTAGGCTTTACATCAAGCTGAGATGACAGGACTTAATGTGAAAGTGAATTATTACCGTAATTGTAACATTTGAAGAAAAGCATTTTTTTTCTCAAAATTCAAAAATGACTCAAATATAATTTTTTTTTAAATCAAATTGTAATCAATCTTTTGATTATGAGCATTTAAATGATCAGACTACATGTGCACTGACTCGATATGACGTGATTTTTTAAAAGTTGAACATACAGGTCCACCCCTTCTGTAACAACAAAGCACTTCCTTATTACCAATATCCTCCAGTATATTCGTTGAAGGTAAAGAACAACAGTCACAAGGATGCTGGGAGCTGTCTTTAACCACCAATGTCCAGATAAAATAAATGGGGTTGCGTGACTCTGCCATCAAGGACAGGCAGGTTAGAGGACAGCCCTGAAATCTCTCCCAGAATGCCTTGTGCTTCCTCAGACTAATTGGTCGAAGCATTATGGCATTTCTGCCTCCTCATTTTTTCAAAGATACAAATTATTTAATTCCACCTATCCAGTGTCTCACTCGCTTATTACTGATTGGATCACAGGGGCCAGGAGCCTATCCCAGCACTCAGAGGGAGAGAGACAGGACCTCACCCTGGACAGCTCACCCACCCATCACTGCGATTGCTCTCACACACACACACACACACACACACACCTATAAGCAATTTACAGTGTACAGCTGCCAAGAAATGCTTGTCTTGAGGAAATCAAAGTATCCAGAAGATACCAAAGTGATCACGGGAAGAATATGCCAACTCGTCACAGAAAGGCTGCAGACTGAATTCAAATCAATTACTTTCCCAACACATTCTCATACCAACCCGTCATGTAGTGACACTACTTCACCAAGGCTGCGTCCGAATAGTCTTTTTTTGCTTAGGAAAGTTCCTAACTCCTAAAAAATGATCCAGAAACAATTACGTGGCAGCCATGATAGGTGGATTCGAATTCTTCAAATGGTAAGGAAAGGTGTCTCAGTGCTTCCTAATTTACCTCCTTTAGCAGAGGGTACACAGAACCATCCTTTTAGAAAAGAAAGGAGCCAAAGCTATCCCACAATTCTGCGCAGTTGCAATATTTAAAGCGGCGACCGCTCATCCGACCAATCGCGTAAAGTAACGGAGATGGGCAGGGGACTCATGATCATCTTGCCTAGTGTAAGTGCACTCGGATTCTCTAATTTGCTTGGTTGTCTTCCTAAGCCATTAGGAATTCCCTTAAACACCTTTCCTTTCCCTTATGATGTTTTCCACAAAGGTTAAAGAAAAGTGGTTAGGGATTAGTGGATAGGCCATAATTTTTTGACTATTTGGACGCAGCCCAAGCGTTGTTATGCAATGGAAATGGAGGCTTCTGGCCTATTTATTTGATGTTTATGGTTACGTTTCGGGTTAAGGGTCAGGGTTTCAGGGGTAGGGTTCACTTTAAACTTTTAAACTGCCAAAAAACTCCTTTTTTGTTGTATATTCATGTTTGGTCAGGTAGTGTAACTATTTGACGAGTCGGGATAGGACTAGGCTCACTTTCCCGCTGTGAGCCAGCAGCCCCGCCCTCTGTGATACTGCTTTATTTACTTTACATTTCTCATTGAATCTTTTTTGTCTGGACCACAAAAGCGGGGCCACAAATGCAAATTCCCGTGACTGAGTGAGGAGCTGAATGGTGGAGTTAGCTCAGTGCTAACACGCAATAATATTAACGGTCCAGCCATATACTGTACTAATGCGACAGTTGATGGGTCCTGACACTAGAAATGCCTCCTTATAAGTGCGCGCCCTGGCTATCTTGCCAATGAGCCTGGCTTTTTGGCGATGCGGTCAGCGTGTGTGACTCTTACCTGGGAGTTTGGGGTTCAATTCCCTGCCTGGGCCCTCCTACGGCCTGCCACACTAGGTTTTGGCCTGGTTTTGTTTTGCAGTTTGATAACAAAAACGGATGAGGCTGGCTGATTAAATCAGAACTTAGACAGCCATGCCCTGAATAATCAAAGTGACACTATCATTAACTCCTGGATACGCTGTTTGTGAATTAGGGACTGGTCATCCATGCCAAGATCATACTTATCTTACCGCCCGTGGTCGTGCTCACAGCAAACTGATTGATTGATTGATTGATTGGTGAGTGACACTCGAGTCTCATCACAACACTCCTTCTTAAGCTTCGCTTATCCAGGAGTAAAAACGACACTCACTGTAAAGATTTTTAAGGCTGTTTTTATCCCGATTCTTCAGCTCTGGCTGCTGTTCAGTGCAAATCTTCTTTAGTAATTTCACCAGTTCGAATTAAATCATAATTACTTCACAGGGCGCATGAGGCCCTCTCTGTTTTATCTTCCACCCTCCCATTTCGCTTGAATTTCTCCAACACAAATTAAATCCATAATAGCCTTGCTTTCATATCGCTCTAGCAGTGGGATACCTTTGGGGTGGAATCGATGCGGTTATAACCACCGTATAATATGTCGGCCTCTTCCATCTTTCTCTCTGCCCTGAAGGAGAAGACGTTACACGACACTGCTGCTGCTTCTCTTCCATATTTATAAAGTTATTAAGTTGAGTGAAGAGATATTTGCGGGAGCGCTAAGCGGAGTGTGAGCGCGAGGATATTCGCGATGAGTCATCGCCGAGATGTAAACGTGGTGAGTGTTGGATGAAAGGTGACTGGCACTGTTCCTTCAGTGGAACGTTCTGGAAACACCCGGACCACAGCTACTGGGAAAGCTCATTAGGTCAGCTCACTTTAATCCTCACTGTGTATACAGGTATGTGCAGTGAATTAAAGTTGCGTCATTCACACACACACACACACACACACACACACACACACACACGCCCAGAATATTATGTAAATATAAATACATATTGTGTGGGCATCAAAAGTATCACTGGTTTCTTTGTTTTTGGTCAGAAAGCCACTCTGGGGGCAGCCTACAGTCAAGTGGTTTTTCTGCTCCAAACTCCTTCCACATCCGATTTGTCCATCAAAGACTTCGCCATGACATACAAATGCAGCCTGTCTGCTGAAAAATTACATTTTGACCATTTATTGATACGCATTATTTGATTTGTGATTGATTGCTGGCCGTTTGGAATTTCCTAGCGTTAAATGGAGCGTTTGTGAGCCGGCTCTGCAGCTCTCTGGTAACGAGAGGCCATAATGAGCCTCTATAACTCTGCGTTATTGTCGGCGGTCATACTATTAGAGCCTTTGTCCTCGATATGCAGCGCGCACACAGATGTTGCGAGGACTTCGCACTTAATGGACAGGAATTTGGTCAGTTGACGCAGAGCGGCCTTCGCAATTCAGCTGAAAACTTACCAGCAAATTTATGTCGCCCAGCGGACGAAGGGCGGCGAACTACCAAACGAAAAGAAGAAGAAACAGTTTCACTCGCATATGACGAAAGGGGTCGGAGGGACCAAACTCCTTCTTAATTAGCACCCCTGAGCCAGCAAGCCTCAGTTAAAAGCCCCCCAAATGACGGAGAGGCACATTTGCAGGATTTATGCGGTTAAGTGATTTTCCAGTCCTTAGCCGAGTAAAAATAGGCTGTACTTTGGGTTCAGATGTCTACCTGGCTCCGATCCACTTCTCCTGTACTCTGTTCAGTTCAGACATCTGTGCCTTTGTACTGCCGCTAGGTTTTTCTTGCATGCTAATGGAAACATCATGGGTTTTAAAGAGAAAAAAACATTTTTTTGGCTTTGTCTTATTTGACACTTATTTAGCGTTATTATTGATGGCAGTGCGGTACCGCTCGCAAAACCCAAGAGATAAAGATCAGTTATTAATATTTTGTGACACCTGTGCTAATGACATAATTAAGGAAGACAGAACATCTTGAGCAAGAAAAATGGTGAGAGAGAAACGGAGTGGGAGAGGGAGAGAGGGAATGAGACAGAGGTAGAGCGACTGCGATCGATGTGGAACCAGAGTCTTTGCGTTGTCGAGTCTGTGCCGGTTTTCATGCATGAAATCGGGAACGTCGGACGGAATAAACATCCCAAATTGTACATCAGAATTCCTGCACGTGTTCTCGCTTTGGAGGGCCACTCGAAAATCCCCGCAATTAACTGATCGTCACACACCCCCTCCGCTACGCTTCGAATGCTCGGGGACAGACAGGGGGATGGGGATCAATCACACCAAAACGCCTCAACGACGGCTCTGTCTTGCTCTAGCTCCCTGTCCAGTTTTTAAAAAACACTTTTCTCTTGGCAACTGAATGGGCTGGAGGAAAATGTGTCAAAACACAAAGTGGATATTAATTCAGCCTCTCAAAAGCCCTTTTTTTAATGTTAAAATAAAACGAGTGCATTAAGTGTGTCTTCTGTGACAGAAAATTAGAGTGCGGGACGGATAAAAGGAGTAAAGGAGATATATTGAGAGAGAATGAGAGACAGAGAGATAGAGATTAATAGAGAGAGAGAGAGTGTGAGCTAGGCAGGGAAAGAGACATACAAAGAAAGATGGACAGAGTTTCAGAGAGAGAGAGAAACAGAGAGAGAGATTGAGAGCGAAAGAGAGAGCGATGGAGAAGGTGTGGAGGTCACTGAAAGGATTTCAGGCTGCAGATAAAAGTAGGACAGTTAGGGGTCACAGTTTCCCAACTTTCACCCATTTCTGGACAGACTCGGTCTTGCCAAACCATCGAAAATACCCCCCATCCTGAACCAGCATGGTCAAGCCTTTTCCAATGTGAAGCCAGTCATTCTGATTTCCCCCTGGACATCAAAACAGAGGGTGAGTGAGCCAGCCATTTTAAGAGGGTGCGTCCGGGCCTGGAAGCTGCATTGCGGCCCTGCCATGACTACCCCGCTGCTAACGCCACCTCCCCTCCACCTCCCTCCACACAAAAAAAAGCACCCCCCCCCACACACACACATACACACATTAGTGCCAGCTGAGGAGAACATTCAAAGAACCGTCCGCTATTAGGAGTTAAAAAAAAACCCAAAACATCCACGGCCCGTGGGCTCTGATGTTTGTGTCCATTTTCCGCAAGGCTGTTTGACCTTCACTTGCCCCCCCGTCCCCCCATGGTGCTCACCCCCACTACCCCCGGCTCTGTTCCAGCCAGCCGTAAGAGCAGACGGGTAATTGCCCCTTCGCTCACAGCAAACCTGTAGTGCCTCTAATGAAGCCATTTGCTTTGAGGCCCTGATCTCTACCGACCTTTGACCTCAGCTCGCCACTGATACTTGGAGAGGACTTTGACACTGACCTGTCTGCAACACTCGCAAGAGGCCTCCGTGCTCGAGTGGACTTAGACTTGGAGCAGACAGGAGTATTTTGAGTGGCGGGGGTGGGACCAACCTTGTTTAGCATTGTTTAAAGACTTTGTAAAGAGAACCTTCTTTGAAAATCAGCGCTTGCCAGCGTAATGACAGCCAGTGAGGACAGATTTGAGATGGAACATGATCACACCGTGCACAGGAAGTGCGCCAAATTCCCCACAATTGCCAATTATATACGTATATAGGGATTAGACAATAAAATTCACACAGGCCCATGCACACGCAGATGCGTACACACACCAGCACCACTAACACGCTTGTGTGTACGCACTCACCTACATGTACCCACACGTGGACACATGGCATTCTTTGCAGACTAATCACTTTTTGGACAAATGACTTACAATGGCATGAACGTCCCAATACTGCATATTTTTGTCAGTTTACGATGGTGAGCATGATGTGCTATAATTTCATTTCCTGTTTTCTGTGTCTATTCGGGTGATAGTCCAGGTACCAACTCCAGCCTTGTCTTAGCTAGTGCACTTATTGCATCGTCTATGAAGGGGGGACTCGATCAAATGTCTGTTCTACTTTAGTCTCAACTCTTACTTGCAGATTTAAGTGACAGTTGAACTAAAAGTTGATATACCACAAGAAGAAAATGCAAATAAGTCTCTTGAAATAATTTATTAGAAGTTAAGAACAAAGGCCAACAGTGTAGCACTGGGATGCTAACCCCCTCAGTAAAATGCACCATGAAATGTATTCTCCCTCAATGCTGCCAAAACACACTGAAGTGGCTGATATTCATACTCATTTATTTTATGATAAAGAAGCAAAACAATTATATTTTGTCTGCGGGGTGTTGATGTCCCTGTGCGTGTAAGAGCCTGATAAATTAATTATTTCTGTCTCATCAAAATGGAAGAGTCCTCTTCCGTCACGCCACCAAAAAAATGAAATAAATAAATAACTTTGAAAACAAATGGAGCCAAAACTTGTTATCGCCGACGTATGTCAGGAGCTAAATTACACAAGGCACTCAGTCTCTGCTAATTACGGCTGAAGAAGGAATCAATCTTAGTAACTGCAGGAGGAGAAACAGAAGTGAGCGTTTACATTTCTGAAGAATCCACATCGCTCTCCACTCACCCCCGTTTCTCAGCGATTTAAGCACACACGTGTTCTGTGGGCCTCGGCCTCTGGCTGCAGTCATGGGTTTTCCATTTCAACTCGTTTTATTAAACCGTTATTGGCAGTGAGGAGCGACACTAAAAGCCTCTTTCTTTGTTTATGTGGGCAAGTGCACATTTCCATATCCAACCCCAACCCCCAAGAAATAGTTATAATAATTCCCATGAGCCTGCTGATTAGTAAATATGACAATTAAAACTCCGTTTTGTTAATACTAAATGTTGGAAGCTTGAATTAAGTACTCTTAGAGGGACTATTAATCACAGTATCGGCTTCTGTTTTAGATTGCGGGTGATAAATCGCATAATGAGCGAAGTGTAGCATTTGTGGCAGTGCTTCCTGGCGCTTGCTGTCCATGTGGAAGGAAGATATGTCCCTCTGTCTTAAAGCTTTGTCTCGGAGGAGTGACTGTAGATAGGCAAGAACAATGCGAAGACTTCATGGTGCCTGGATAACAATGCATTCTGGGCACTGGGCATTTGTTTTGTTTTTGTTGTCCAAGTACCAATTAATCCATGTCATTATCATGGACATAATGGAATGCAGCAGATATGCTCTCGCACTCATTCAATTAGCTCGCTGCACGCTAATCTGTGCTTTTCAGGGTCTGTTAAGTCTGACAGGTGAGTTTGTTAGCACTGTCCTAGCTGCATTGTGGGGGCTACTATTCTTTTTTTTGTCTTCTATTCATTCTTCAAACCCATCGCTTTGTTTTATGTGGGCAAACATGACTCAAAGCCGACACAGAGGCCAAGCTTCGAATGAGCTAACCGCCGCTAGGCTGCGACCGCGTCAGACAGTGTCACAATGTGTTCCAGGGTATTGTATTTCAGGTCATGACCCCGGTACTAATGGCGGAATAACCTGGCCTGCCACGGAATGCGTTTGCGTGATCTCCAGACGACCTGTTTCAATTTAAGGTCTGGGCTGTGCATTCTCAAGGTCAGAAGTGGGATGCGAGGTCTTGCTCTGAGGCAAACGGCCGGTGGCGGGGGTGGTTGGCTTTGGGTGCGTGTTCAGGGGGGTCGTAAGGTGAGAAACATGCTGTGCGTTCACTTCAGACTGGGGATGTGAGAATCCACAAGTTCCTTTCATTAGCGAAGCGAGACCCTCTCTTCACACAGGCGTCAATAACCACAGATGAATTCTCTTCATTGCAAGATTGGTGAGGGAACTGGCTTGGGTGACCTAGAATAATAAATCTGCCTTCATACTTCCAGGATGGTTTTGTTTGTGTGAGCATCACTATTTTATTTGTTTGCTTTTTATGTTTGACAATAACAATTAATGTCCCCGCACTCACATTAAAAAAAAAAAAAAACCATGATGACTATGATTACTTGACCCTTTTCAGTTTTTTGTGATCCCTCTATCAAAGGTGTGAGAAGCCTGATTGCTCCAAGACCGAAAAACAGTTTGACTGACATAGAACCTTTGATCAAGTAACGGGTTTTCTACATATGGTGATTCTACTAATCAACTCCTTGAGTCTTTAATAAAGACCTTGATTAGGAGAAACAGATGAGTTAGTGATTGGTTGGAATGAAAGCCTGCACCCACCCCAGCCCATTCTGGATTCAGTTTTGAACCCCTGCTCTATGTAATCAAAGATTCCTCATGGAACCATTTTTCCTCAGGGAATTTTTATGAGAGCGATTCAAACACTAACAAGAAGTAATAATATGAGTCAGGTCAACAGCTCTAATGCCCCATAAAAAAATATATTAGTTTATCATCTCAGCCTGCATCGGAAAATAGTGGCCACATCAAAGGGCAATTGGCGTGATGTTCTTTGCGAGTAGCGCAAATGTACCCATGAACGGACACTTAAGCCATTTACTTGGAAAAGTTATTCTCCTGTGTTATTCTTGGGCAAGTACTGGAAAATAAATGGGTCTAGAAACCCAGAAAAACATGACACGAGCGCATAGGTGAACTCTATATAAAAATATAACACTGGAAAATAATATTTAAAAAAATCTGCCTGCCCGCATCACGTTTTTCAGATTAAAAGGATGATAAAAAATTTTTTTTTTTTTTTTTATGGGGACTAATGTACTGGGACAGGGGGAAACAGATAACAGGGTAAAAGACTATTTTTATCGCACTGGGGATTTTTAGAGTAAAATGAGGGTTTGGACAAACCATTCTGAATAATGTGTAGTTTTCAAAAACATCAACCGCAAGACAGTTTTACTGATCTAAGGGGGTCACCTCCTCATGCATCAATCCTGAAGATGAACTCATCGCTCAAACGGCATGTCCAGTGTTTGGACAGACGAGTAGCGGCGTCACGTCGTAATCCTTCAGAATCTAAAGGACATCGGTCACTAAAATCAATGCCAACTCTGACAAAGTCGATACCATGTCTGAAGTGATTGCTTTTTTCGTTAAGCCAACACGCTCTGCAATGAGATAGCGGCTCGACTTATTTTTCCTTCGGGAGCGTAGTTAAAGAACTGACTGACTGGATAATAACAGTCCACTTCCTGTCCTCTTTTACTTTTTGGTCACTAATAATAATTTCTGAAAATTCTGCCAGACCCTTGGCATCCCAAACCGCCATGCTCAAGCTTTACTTTTTTTTTTTTCTGTTTAAAAAAAGGTATTCTTGGAAAATTCGGACCGCCCAGTTGGTTTAATTTCGCAAATTGCCTGTATAAATCCTGTTAAGAAAGACAAATAAATCCCAAGGAATCTCTTTGTAGGGTGAGCAGCTGTTAACTGAAATATTTTATTGGCCTACTTCCCAAAAAACTTATATGGACCTCTTGCTCTTAAATCCCTTTTAAAAAAGTAACCTTGTCCACAACTGCACAATGTCCTCATACACTGGCGGATCAGACTACCCCTGCAGATTCCAGCTCACAAGAAGTGATGTCGCTCACGTAGCCCTTCATGGCTCAGTCTGCATTAAGCCCTTTTTGGCTAGTGTCCCCCTTTCCTTGTTTGTCCGTCGAACTATCTGTCTGTCACTGTGTAACTTTCTCTCTCTCTCTCCACGTCTCCCTGCCCCTTTTTCTCTTCCTCTCTCTCTCTGCTCCTATCTCTCCATCTCTCTCTCTCCATCTGTAATGATCTCTCTCTCCCTCTCTCACTGTCTGTCCATCCCTTTTCTTCTCTCTCTCTCTCTCTCTCTCTCTCGCTCTCACCCACTGTAATGGATATGGTGGACGGCCTGTGTCTAATGAATAGCAATTGCACAAAGCTAATATTTAGGTCCGAATAAACCCCCTGAGACCCTCTGTCTAAATTAACCATGCAGCCAATAAACTACATACTCTGAGACAGGGCAAGGGCTTGACACCCCCCACCTCCCACTCCTGACTCCGCCCACCTTCCTGCCCGACACCTCCCCCACCCACCCCCTCCCCTCCTCCAAAATCCCCCCCCTGTATAAACTGAGGATGGACAGACAAGGTCTCAGGTTTGCTCTGTAATACAACCACTCCTGGCCACTCTCCAGCTCCACCAATGAAATCCCTTGATGCTGAGCGCGGACCATTCCGTGGCCGCCGGCCCGTCCAATGGGATTGGCCGCTGCCACCTGTCGGCGGGGCTGCCTACACAGCTGTTTAGAGGGAATGCTATCTGGTCATGTGAGCAGCGTGTCTTATGAAAAGAAATCAAAGAACGGGATCAGCTTACATGTAGCTCCCATCCCCCTAGTCTCCAAATTTGGGACTGAAGCTGTCTGTTCCCTCTTGTGAGAGTCCCAGGAGTCTTCAGGGAAAACTTTCTTTTCTTTATTTTGTCTTTATATTGTTATGGGGACAGGCAACAGGTGTGTGTATGCATGTGTGTGTGTGTGTGTATGGACGGGTGGGGGGGAGGGTGGCGTATATTTGACGGTGACATTTCTCGAGAGCCGGTTTCTGCTTTCAAGGACAATCGGCCTCTCTGTGTTAACGGTAAACTCTCTCTGTAATGGCAGCCAATTGCCCAACCCCTGGCACAGAACGCACAAAATTCCAAACTGTCTGGAAATCGGGGACTGAACACCACCAAAGAGATGGAAAGCCCTCTAAATAAAGAAGGAAAAAAAACACACTTCATTATGAATATGTTCTTCTGGCTTTGTGTCGTTCTTAGCATTGACAAAGAACAAGAGTGGGAACCGCGCCATGGTTCTCCCAGGACTTTGCGCGGCCCCAACAAATATGATTTATTTAAAGTAAAAAAACAGCTATGCTTGAGTTCACAATGGGCTTATTAAGACTCCTGCGCGTCAGGGAGGGAAACGCCTGCTGTGGCGGTCCAGATTTCCCTCTGAGATAGAGCGCTGGTGTTAAACGTTCGGACGATTTGATCCTGTGTGGTGGGCCTGGTGGCCAGTAATGAACAATGGGCTACAATCTTGAAAAGTGCATGTGACTGTGTGGGTCTGCCCTCCAGAACGCTACAGGGGGGCTTAGCAGCCTGTGACCGCCATGGTAGGGGGGAGGGGGGGTAATAATAGAGGTATGAATAGTTTGGGAATTCCCAATATCGCTGGGGACCACCCACCCCACCCCAACACCTCCAAACTTTCCCACTGCCAGTTCCTGGCTCCCCATTTCCGTGGGTTTTGGCCCCCAGCCTCCTGTTTCTGTGACACTGTGCCATTCTTGTCTGGTCATGTGACGCACTAAGTTACGGGCTTCCAGTCACGTCACCGCAGGACCCGCCAGGTTGGCTCCCAAATTGATGTTCCCCTGGTGGAAACTGGCATGACACTTGACTGACGTCACAAGCAAGCAATGATGTATGTTTTTGCTCTCTTTTAATGCCATTTCAGAGCTGTTTAAAAGTGCATGACGTGTGCAAGTGTGTGTATATGCAGGTACATGTACACTTACGTATATATACACGCATGGGCACAAAGCCCTGCATTTCTGCACATACACATAGACACACACACTCACACACACAGACACAAAGATTATGGCTTTTATTTCTTTACGTAAACACATGTACACACACACACACACACACACGCACACAAAGGCTTAAGATTCTCTATGTACACGCACATGTATACACACATACACACGCAGGCAAGTATGCACACACGCACACAGAAATGATAGCCTACGCATATGCACATATAAATGTACACACGCACATGCACACACACACACACACACACACACATTAAAGCATTTATTTCTTTATATACACATATACACACACTAAGGCTTATGATTCTCCATGTACACATATAGTTTACACACACATACACACAAATATACACACGCAGACAAGTATGCACGCATGCACACAGACATAGTAGCCTACAAGTATGCACGTACAAATGAACACACACACACACACACACTTCCAAATGCACACTTGTACAAAAGCACACATTCTGACCACAAGTGCAAGGGCTAAACCAGCAGGATGGAATGAGAATAAATATTTTCATAACTCATGAATGTGTTCAGCTTTCAGCATAAGGAAACAGTGGAATAACACAGATTGAGTCAGACTCTGTGGTTCGGTCTGTGGGCCCAAAGTAAACAGGATTAAGGGTAACGATGAATTACTTAATTGCGCTGAGTATTGGGCGGCTTGCAGGGCGTATTTAGACCTTTGATGTGCGTTTTATAAGTCATGCACCAGCATCAATGCTAATAACTCTATACAGCACAACATGAAGCAGGCTGTTCTCAAATCAGCGCAAGTGACAGCAGGTCAGTTGAAACATCAAAGCTATGATGGTATGAATAGCCTCACAATTCAAGATAATGATCATCACTGCTAAATGAAAGTATGCTAACAGTGTATCCATCAATCCATCAATTACTTCACCTGCTTGTTCTTGATCAGGGTCACCAGCGGGCCAGAGTCTATCCCACCATGCAATGGGTGAGACGCAGGAATACACCCTGGACAAATCATCAATTCATCACAGGAAAGACACCCCATTCAATTACACGCTTGTACCAAAGGGCAATTTAGAGACTTCAATCAGCCTGATATGTGATATGTGTATCCTTGGACTGTTGAGGCAAACCAGAGAACCCAGAAATAACCAATGCAAACACGAAAGAAAAAAAAACCAAAAAAAAAAAAACATGCAAACTGCACAAAGACCCCAGGCTGGATTCGAACCCACGACTTTGCTCACAGTTAATTCATGCATAATAAAAAGCATGGACCCAAATGGATATGCTCAAATACTTTTTACATAGTTGCGGAAAAACAATGCACTCTGAGGTTTGCGTACAAACACGTGCTCGTATAATTGCCAACTGATGCATTCATTTATGTATCGTACACATGATGTCACATCCTGAGTCTTTATCTGAAATGTCTTCCCCTGCAATACAGCCATCCTTGTCAGTTTCTCTTTCATTTTCTCATTATTTAATTATTATCTCCTGCTTTCCCCTCTGTGCTCTCACAGTCACCTGTTCCTTGTTGTTAATTGTCATCTTGTGTATTTAAGTTCCTGGTCTACGTCTTCCCTGTTTGGATTTTTGTATCTTCTGCATAATCATAAAAAAACAAGTAACTATTTATTAGGGAAACTCTTCCTAGAGTCTGCAGTCTTGACCAGTGGCTTCATCCAGTCTCTCCTTCACCCCAATTCAAAGGTGTGCACCTGCACGGCATGTCCTGGTTTATTTGGCTTGCCATCCTGGTTGATGACCTCAGACCAGTCACTTTAACTACCCCTCGCCTGACCTTCACTGTTCCTGCTTGCTCCTGCCCATCTTTGGACCGTCTTCTGAAACTCTCTGACAAAAAGCTAATTAGGTTATTCTTCCATTAATAAAGGCCAAATTCCACATTACCTGTGATCTGCGCCTGGTTCTTGCTTTGAATGTGTGAAACATGTATAGACATCCACACAAAGACCCCAAACTCAGTTAAAGATGTGCATGTAATGATTACATTTGAGGAGTCAGTATATTTCTGTGATTCAGAGGCACCACTATGGAATTTGTTCCTGTTGAAAATTCCCATAGGTTTCCAAACATTAACATACATATACTATATGCAGAGAACCCAAAAATCATGAGGGGCCCGGGTCTGGCAGTCCCGCTTTCAGTAAAGCAAAGAAGCATTTCCATAATATTCCTCACTGCCGAAGAATGCAATATCTATAGCGTATTATTTATACGCCGAGTATGTAACGCTATTCTGATTTGCTTACATTGCTGGGAATTTAACATCATTCACCAATTATACTGTAACAAAGTCTGCCGAGATGAACAGAGGCAAAAAAGGGGGGATTCGCCCTCCTGGACTGTTTAAAACTGCTTTGGTTTTGTTTTTCCAAAATCACTATGGGGAACCGGGCGACCAGAACCCCTCCCAGGACAGACGCCTGCCTGTCAGAGGGGGGTGGAGGGGGGTCAGGGATGGCTGGGGGAGGGACTGGGTGTGGGGGAGTTTGCAGTGGCGTGTTCTTGTGAGAAAGATGACAAATCTGAAGGTGACATTTCTGTTTGTCCAAACAGCGGCCCGTCCGGGTCCCATTATAGCGGTGCTGGTTAGTCTCAGCACCCTGGTGCAGTGTCCTGGGAGTCTCGGCAGAAGAGCAGGAGAGAGGCTGTTTCTCTGGCGATCCACGAAAAACTGCAAAATGTGAAGTAGAGACATAAATTTCATAAGCCGGATCGCTCAGGACTGGAAGTGACGAGTGGGAGGGAGGGAGGGGGGTCTTGAACGGGGGTCCGCAGTGATTCAGGGTGGTTTGGATTTACCTTCCGTTGAAATTCTGCTTGAACAGATCCATTGCTTCACATTCATTAAAAAAAACATGAAGTGTGCCAGAAAGATGTACAAAAATATGTCACTGCAGAGATACCCTATAGATACAAAAACTCCACAGACTTACACTTCTGCTTTGCATTTGTTCTGTATTACACAAAAAAATAACAGTATTGTACCTTCCAGAGTGAATTGGGAATATTTTCCCTTAAAGAACAACTTAAGTTGTACAACTTTAGGTTCTGAGAGAGTTCTGTCTGACAGCATCAGTGTCGACCAGGTGTTGAGCAGGGATTCCATGCAGAGGGTGAGGGCAGGCTGGGTCGCAGGCAACCCAACACTAAGATAGGACAGTGGGGCTGTTATTGACCTTTTACTGGTCTAGCTCCCCAGTAAAACATTTAGCCGTTAGCTCTTAGGCATTTAATTCTGAGCTGGCATCTTCTGTTTCACTCAAGGAGAAAAAACTGCAGATTTAAAATGGAGGAATTGAATTGAGGAATTATATTGTTTGATATTGAATGGAGACCATTAGAATTTACTTGAACCGAAATTTACAGGCAGGTGACCATCTCCGAACTCCTGACAAATCAATTATCATATGACTGCCTCTTAAAGTGCTTTGTGTATGACCAAAAAAAGATAAAATTAAACAATCTGACATAGTCATCCATATCCCCTATAACCGCTCGCAGTTATAACGTAGAACATTTGGTTCATAACACATGATTAGGTCATGATGTTTTCACCTGTCAAGTTTGAAAAGAATCGCCAAATAATAAGAGAGTTACAGCCCGGACAGGAATTCATTGCTTAGCGACATGGCTGAATACAACAAGTGCCGATGGACAAACGGACATTTGACCTATTGACATAGTTTTGGTTCATGACACACCTTTAGGTCAGGATGTGTTCACCTGTCAAGTTTGAAAAGGATTGGCTAAATAATATGAGAGTTACAGCCCGGACAGGAACATATGACAGAATAGCACTGGAAATTCCAAAAAATGACAACAGACAAATGGACATTTGACCTAGTGAGCTACTTTTCAGCATGATACATTGTGATTTCATAATGTATCTGCCTGTGACATTTTGTTAAAATCGAACAATTGGTTCTTGAATAATGGCTCTGGACAGACGGACCTAATTTTAATACCCCCACAGCAGTGTTGTTACGGGGGATAAATACGAGTTGGTTTTTTTTTCATCAGCATATTGATGATTGCTTTTGCAAGTATTGAGGGATTTTGATAGGACAGCCCTGCTAGCCATTTTAAACTGGTTATTGACTGAGCACGATAATTCATTGGACAGCGACACATTTTCAATTTCGGTTTTGTACACTAACACTTAAAATTTGAATCAAGGTTCTTACACCTTCTCCAAAGCCATATTCAAGCAATTGCATACAATTTTCAAGCATTTTCAAGTACTTCAGTCAAATCTAACTTATTTCAAACTTTGTAAATGCTATAATAAAATCAAGTGTTTTCAAGGATTTACATTACCTGTAGGAACTTGGCAAACGACCCAAGGACAGGGAGACTATCTTCAGTTCTTGCTTGTTTCAGGGACTACTTGCCTTCATTCACCCTTTCAGCATGTTATATACAGGCAGAGGTGTAAAATCCAGGGGTCAGAAAGTAAAAGTCCTGCCAAGTTTTTCTCCCCCTCACAAAATGAGCTGATCACTCATATTGGCTCTATCTCCTGTCCAAAGTAAATCCAGGTGGTTGGAATAAAGTTCTGGGGAGGACTTTTACTTTCTTAATCTGGATTTACACCCCTGTCAGTTCAGTTGGATTCAGATCCGGTAATTGATGGCTTTGAAAAACTCTGAAGTGGCTCTGAAAACTTTGCAAAGCGGAGATCATTGTTACGAGTATTTACATCCCTGTTGTGCGATAAATGCATTTTTATACAGTGGGGATACTGCCTGAACACATAGGGACGATACTATTCTATATTTCGTTTTCAGAAATAAAAACATTTGTCTTTATTTCCTGAGGGAGATGGGTGGGTTCGAACTCGGCGTTCTAATATCAAACGAAGTAACGGCTGTTCGGGCAAAGCCACGGACAGCCCCCTCAGGAGGGCCTGACAGATTAAGGGGGACTGTGAGATGAAAGCAGGAACTTTAAGAGAGCCGTAATGGAGTAAGAGGGAGCTCTCCGGGGCCTTTTGCCTTATCTTTCCCTGGAGGACAAGCAGCAAAGCTAAACCCTGGTCTGGCTATTGGGGGCAAAACTACTGGAGAAATTGGACTCTGTACAGCACTGTGGATTCCTATCTATGCTGGCCTACATGTGTGTTTATGTTTAACTTGGTCTATATTTATGTGAATCTGCGAGTGTATATAAGTGCATGGGGGAATGTATCTTGATTACTCTCCTCTACGCACATGTACAAACACACAAGCACACACGCACACAGACAAACAAACATGCACACACACACACACACACACACAAGTGGGAAACTAGACACTGGTGTTGTTACTGAAATGACACTGGAGGAGATGATAGCTCATATCAGCGAGTCTGATCATCTAAAGACACCAATTTTCCAGCTGCTTAAGAGACAGGGGCAGGTGCAGGGAAGATTCGGGGGAGATATTGGGGCGCCACAGACCCCCCCGAGATGGCAGTCCCTCTGCCTGGCGCGAGCCCCCGAAAAGGGCCTGTTCCTGACCACTGGTGCTCTCCAGGACCCCCCAAAAAACAAGCCAAGCGACCAGCCCTCCCACTCTCCTCTCGAGTGTGGAATCTGAGCCCGGGACATACCGACAATTTAATTAATCAAATTTATCAGCTTTTTTCCCTTTACGATTGAGCCAGGAACTGGAAACTTAACCAGGCTCATGAGCCGAGGAGGCTGCTCGAATTCAGGCACAACTGTCATCGCCTTGTTTGTCATCTCTCACCGCCACTCAACAGAGAAAGGCCCAGTGATTGGGTTACAGAGCTGGGGGGGTCCTGTCAATTCCACAGCAACATCCAGAGCCCAAAAACCTAAGAATGCTTTATTAGCATACATATCTATGCATAAGCACGTGCAAAGTCACCAGCGGGTGACATAATAAACCGTACATCTGAGCGTGATTGCGTTTGGGTCTGTGTTGGTGTCTGTGGGTGAGGGGTAGGGGAAGGGGGGGGGGATGGCGGGTTCGTTTGGTTGGCTGGCCATTAGCCGCTATCTGTGAATAGCATCATAAGCGGAGGGAGTGACAGGGTCATTAATATCATGGCGGTCTATGTCTTTCATATCACCCTACTGCCAGCTGGTCCCTCTGGGTTCAGTAATCAGTAACAGCGAGGTGGCACTGTGCTAACAATGCGCTAACAGCGCCAAGCGCGCGATGACAAAGACCCTCCCCTTTCATTGTCTCTTTTCACAAGGGATGGGGAGGTAATGAGGGACCACAACAATGAATACCAGCAATCGCCAGTCGCCCGCTCTAATCTCCAATTACCCCCGTCAGGACCCTGTCCAGGAATCAGACGGGAATTTTAGAGTAAAATATTTCCAGGCCGTGAGTCTGAGCAGTCATTCGAAGGGGGAGTTAGGGGATGGGGTGTGTCCTTTTTGTGTGTCTTCCTAGATTGCAAGTGACTCCAGGCCAGATATGGACTTCTTCCCATCGAAAACCAGTTAAAACCAGCACAAACCTGTCCCGGAGTTGCTTGCTACTTGGTTCTTTGCTCAAATTATGATCGACAGTTGTCATACCAGATGGGGTTCTGAATTTTGATCCATTGTTGGATATGCGCTCCTGAATACGTAAGGTGTATTCCTGGGCCTCGTGTCAGACAGTGATCCAAGCTGCAATTAGTCAGACTCCCGTTGTCTATTGCGAGAGAAGCTTATTTCTCTGTCCTCGGCGGAATTACAGACTCATAGGAGAAATTTGCAGCGTTCAGATTTGAATTTTAATGAGACTTCGACGATTTCGAATCGCAGCGCTCAAGTTAGGGAGATTGCTAAGGACCTGGGAGCCTGCAGAGTCGCACTCAATCTATTTTCAGGTTAACATCGTCCAAAAACCCCAGACGGAGGTGGAATTTTCATTTCTTTAAAAAAAGTTCCCTGTGTTCTGTGCAGCAATATTTCCGAGCGCTATTGACACAATGGGGAAAGAGACCGCGGCATCAAAAGATTAGCTTCCCGCTGCCTTTTTTAAAATCGGCGAGAGCTAAATCGGCGCTGACATTTCACTTCAAGTGATTTATGTCAGCTTCTCTTCTCTGGGATGATGAGGGAACATGATCCCGCGTATCACGCTATCCCTCTTTGCCTTTCCTTAATTCCCGATGGCTTTCCTTCAGTCGGATTTGAGAGACTGGGAGCGAGTGCGAAAATTTGAGAGGAGGTATTGGTGATGGGGGGGGGGATGGAGAGTATGAGAGAGAGAGAGGGAAATTGAGAAAGAGAGAGTGAAGAGAGCAAAGACAGTATGTCTGTGGAATGAATTTTTGCCTTTTTCTCTGAGAAATGTTGGTTGCGTTACGGCTGGGCATTCAGGACCAAGAACTGACACAGAGTTGTGAACAATCTAGTATTTAGGTAAAAAAAGCATTGGGTGCACTTTGGTGTTAAGAAGTGGCAGTATCAGGCTGAACAGTGTGATCTTGTCGTTATGCTACGCTACGTCCCTATCTGTCCAATGAAAGGATAGAGGTGGCCCATTCTGACTGGGAGGTCTGCTGTACTAGGATGCATCTTTCTACGAGACATGACACTGAATTTATTTATATTATTTTATATAATTTATTTATTATCATGTAATGCACCTGGTTGCATTCTGCTGATGGGTAACACCAGCGTATGTTGATCCCAGTTCCTCTGGACAGCTATTTTACTTAGAGCAACCTAACAAGACTGATATACATGCTTTTCCTCATAGGGATTCAAGCAGTACTCTACCTCATACTCATGTATCAAGTAACCCCAAATCTGGCCGTCAAATCAAAATCCAATCCTGGTTTTCTTTCATTTCAGGCGATTAAGTGAACTGGTTTCGCCAGACTCTCTTTACTCCTGGCTCTTTGGTAAAGGGAGGATGGAAAACCAGCAGTTCTCAGCCCTCAAGGACCATGATTTCAGCTTTAATGTGCTCATAACAGGAGAATACATCCTAAACCAGGAAATGAAGTTTAAAGCGTAATTGCTCTCCATCATTGTTGAATGTGTGTAGTTTCTATGCAAAAAATAGTAGGATGTGTGTACTTTCTATGTAGAAAAACAATGTTAATCTTCTTACAGGTGAATGTCCCTGTGCCCAATCAGTAAATCCAGAGCATTTTTTTTTTTTTGTTTTAAAGGAAAAATGCTTAATGAAGGATGTAAGTAGAGTGCACAAGGTGGCTCAGGTTTTGCAATGTTTTTCTCCTGTGGGTGTAAGGGGTTAAACTCAACCTGAATCTTGGGTAAATGGAAAATGACACCTAAGAACATTACCGCATGGACACCAAGACCATTACCATAAGTGTCAATGAACTAATATAACAGACCATGCTATATCCATGAAATGTTAAACCTGCTACCATGTCTTACAGTAAGTTACACAATGTCCCTGATGGAATTTTTACTTTTTCCTGGTTCCCTTTTCCCTAAATTGCAGACATCTAACAGCACAGTGGAATAATTTACTACCCACTTCCTCCCACATCTTCATTAGTTTAGGAACTGCAGTGATTGAAGCACTGAACTTTGTGTAGCCCAAAGGAGGAAAAAAGTTTTGGAAATTTATTCAAACTCAACAACACAAAATATAATTTCATCATAATTTTCAATGACTGGCAACAAAGGCAATTTCAGCTATTATGCACAGTATCTCATCGTAATGCTACCGATTCGATAACTGGGACCTGTTTCACAGCTACAGTCTGTATTCATTACACTTTATGCAAATGCGTCCTCCTTTGAAAAACTGCTTAAGGAATGTGTTCCTAAGCAAGTTTTTATGAGGAGATGTTCAGCAGCATCGTAAAAGCCCAATTAAAATTCTCCTCAGCTGTCTCAGGCATTTGAATACAGGTGAAAGATTAAAATACAGGTGCTCTTTCAGATTTTCCGGGCAGAAAGTACCGGAACTAATTTTTAGTACTGTTGGTTGCCGTGCTGAGCCAAGATAGCTGGCCTTGTGCCCTAGCAACCAACAACTCTGACTAAGACCAATCAAAAAAAAACCCATGAAACAAAAAAAAAGGTCAGGGACTGTTGATGAGGGATGTGCCCAACACGCATGTATACCAGCATGCAACGTCGCCATGGCGCTGTCAACCCCACGGCCTGCCAAGATGGAGGCCAGGGGAGATCAAAGGGGTCACGTGATTGGCGCAGCCCCAGAGTACGGCCGTAGGGGGCGCATGGCCTTGGTTTGGGATCGAGACGAGGGCAGGAAGCCCTGGAGTTCGGACACAATGCCTACTCTGTTCAGGAGCCATGTTCTCCGCTTGACTCCCGGCGGCCATTGTCTCTTCCCGTCCCTGTAATGGCTGCCATTTCACGCCTTGGCACCGCACCACCTCTCTTATGCTTATTTACTCATTCATTTATATTGCCAGATGCTCCTATCCGGACCCCCTTACATGAATGACACGCCGGGATACACAGAACGTATCCTGCGGGAGAAACAAGGATGACAGTGCTAAGGGCAGCGATAAGAATGGACTTCAACGAATGGACATCAATCTGAAAACAGCATGAATCTGAGCATGTGCGTGTGACACCAAACTTTCGCCGCATTCTCAATGAGATCAACCACACATTATATAAAGCAGACAGAAAGCCTGATCATGATCTCTAAAAGTGACATTAGTTTATTTTTTCGAAACATTTGGCTGTCACATTCAGAGATATAAAGGAACAAATTAAGTCCATTGTTGTTCTTCAGTGAATATATTTGTCAGATGTACTCTGATTGTCTGAATAATGCTCTATTATAAAGTTTCAAGCAAATATCCAAATTCTTTGAGTAAATATCCACCAGGATATTTTGTTCAAGGCTCTTGTGTTTGCAAATTCTCGTTACCGCTTGCTTCTATAAAACCTCACACCGACCCACAGACCAAACCATTTTTAAGAAGACAAATGGCTCATAAAATAGATTCTTTTTTCTTATATTGCATGATTTTGTGGCTTTGTTTTAATTCTGATGCATTAACATGAATTTAGGCCTATTATGTGTAATAATATAGTCATTGAAAGGGGCTTACATCATAAACTCCTTTTTTTTGGGTCCAAATGGGCTGTGGGCCCCTTGAAATGTCGTCACATTTCCCCCCTAAATGACAGCTTTGGAGTTCCACCCAAGTTACCAGAAATTGAACTTTAATAGGCATATGTTCATACCTTGTTTTTCAGAGAATGAAGCATGATGGGATATGTGTACTGAGTTCCTAATTCTGGGGTTTTGTGTTTAATTCCAAAAGGCAGAACAGCCGCTAACACACTTTACTTGCTTCAGAAAATGTCCAGCTGAACAAAGTACATTGTTTACAAAGAGTGTAAGAGGTTCTGGATGCGAGCATCTTGTAAATGCCGAACATGCAATGTAATGCAATTTAAGGGGGGAAATTTCCTGCATTAAGGCAAGAGTGCACTCAAGAAAGAACAGTATACGATTCCTTTCCCAGAAATGCACTTCAAACCGCATAAAACTGAGGCCGGCATGTCTAGTTTAGACTGATAATGGCCCTAAACTAAACTAAAATGCTGTTGATCACGGAAGACTGTGTTGTGGGGCGGATCTCAGTTTGACTACCTGCTGTCACTTTTTCTGGGAGGTGATTTTACTCACTTTCGTAATACTCTTTGCTTTTCACATTGTCTAAATCAAGTGGGGGAATATCAAAAATCACTTATTCCATGGCATGTCCATTAATCCTATTTAACAGGGCATTTCAGTCCCTTCTGATCAAGGAACACCCACCAAGTCTCAAGGTCATTCAGGGGACACCGATTACGAGTTTAAAAGTAATGTTTAAAAGATATGTAAATATAGCCACTGCAAAATAAGTCTGGTGGGAGTGTCCCTTCAGTACCAGCAATAACCTATAGGGGTCATAGAAACCTATGTTGAAAACCAAAGTTCAGGGGCACCCCCGTTATCAAAGGTATAGCAATCATAAGTTTGAAAGTTGTATTTAAATAAATAAATAAATAAATCCATTATGGTCATAGCATATCAGAGCCTGTACAGTACCCTCAATGACCTGAAGGGGTCATCTTGTCCCATGTCGAAAAGCGAGGTTGTAGAAATAGGACAAAAATTATACTGTACTGATGATGCACAAAGCAATGTGGAGTGGAGAGGAAGTCTTCAAATACAGAAGGTAGTTTCCAATGGACACAAAGAGAGAAGACTTGCAAATTATGGGATGTAACCTCTGATCTTTGGCAATAATTGAATTTTAATCGAATGCCTGAACGATTCATGGTATCACTGCCAATATGCACACTGTGTGTGTTTGTGCATGCACACATGTGATTGAATGCTTTGTGTGCCTGTGAGTGTGTTTATGTGTTGGGTGCATGTATATGGTGTGTACACGTGTGAGTGTGTGCGTGAGCATGCGTACATGTTTGTGTGTTAGTGTGTGCATGTCTATGTTTTGGCTTGCGGGTGTAGTGCACTGCATGCATATGCTTGTGTGGTGTATGTCTGTATGTGCGCGCGCGTGTGTGCGTGCATGCGTGCGAGTGTGTGTGTGTGTGTGTGTGTGTGTTTGCGCAGTGCACATGCGTTTGGAATAAAAATGTGGCAGATGGCGCTGCTCGCCAACAAAGGTGTAATTTCACGCCACATCTCCCACCTGTGGAGAGACTGCCGCCCTATTTGAACTCCAGTGACCCCTCCCCGAAACCATGGAAGCTAAGGGTGGGCACGTCTGGCCCAAACGAGCATCATCGTCAACCAAACAGCGGGGCGTTATGGTCGCACTCGAGGACATGAGTGAGATAAACACTGGAAAAAAAACAAAATCTCTAAATGTCACACAGCCTGATCGAGTAAGTGTTTGAACAACTCTGTTGGGCTGTAAACTAGTTAAGAGGAGACTGCTAAAAGCAGACCAACATTGTTAAGCTCCATTATTTTCTCTCCGCGTGACACATCCTTACACTGTACTGAACACAAGTAATATACAGTGAATGCCAACTTTAAACTTCCATATATGTCATGTGAACAATAATAAGTTTAGTTTAGTTATGATTATTATTATTCTGTTCAAGGCTTGAGGCACTGAGTGACGGAGAGGGACACTGAGAGAAGAGATTGATTCACAGTGTATGAGATCACGCTGGGCGTGTATGTTCGAGTGCACCTCCTTGCCAAAATATTGTAATTTTTTGCGTTATAATTGTATTATATGTGGTGCTGTGACGCTATGGACCTTGGCTGCTCTTAGGGCATAGCAATTCATACCAGCGCTTCATGTTGAAAGGCACTGACAAGAACTGAGACAAACAGCTTGATCAACAATGTGTAAACAAAATATAATCCTGGTCACAGGGAGCTATCCCCCGCCCCCTTCCCCCTCCGACCCCACCACACTCCGGTCTCTCAGGGCGGATAGTGTCAAGTCACTTTGGAGAGCATTTCAAAGTGTCTTTTGACTATGTACTACCTTTCTTTAACCAGGTACACAGATACATTCCATTGGTAAGAAGCTCCTTCCTCTCTCCGACATCTCAGGAAAAGCAAGAGATAGCATAACAGCCAGTAGAGAGAGTGAGTGAGAGAGAGAGAGAGAGAGAAAGAGAGAGAGGTAAAACTCCTGTATCTGGTTTAGGGGGTGTACGCTTTGCCTAAGGGTTCAATGGCAGAGTTCTTCCCAACTTTATTTCTCCTCCTACAAGCCAGAATGCTGCACCAGAGGCTTGAACAAGCTCTATAGTCGCCAGTCAAGCAACCTACCACTCGGCTACCTCGCCGCCCTGTGCCGTCATACGGATGTCTTGTGACGACTGAGCAGGGTTATCCACTGTAACCCCAGCCGATAATTACAGGGATCTGCTAGCGTGAAGTGCTAACATACGCATCAGCATTCTCTGTTCTCACCGTTTACAGCTTTTAAATAGGACAAGAGGAACATGATCACGCCGTACTCCTTACTAATCGCGTTCACCCTGGTACAGCCTGTGATAGCTAAACCGCACTGAGAAAGTCTGCTGCTTACTCTTTTACCTCATAATAGTCGCACGATCTGAGGTCGCCATGTCAGTTTTGTTCCGGGATCAACAAAATAATGCTCATTCAGGAGAAACATTATAGTCCACCTATGAATAGCAGCTCTGGGATTGTGATGTCATGAAACTATGAAGGCTTTACTGTTCATTACAGGCCACTAGCAGTTTTAGCCAGCACACGTCTGGAAAGGTGAGTGGTGTAACAGTGAAAGTGATTTAAAAATTTTATACAATTCATGAGGCAAAAACTATTTTAGATTTCCTTCATAACATGCATCTCTGCAAGTCTTTTCTCATCTGCATTAAATGCTGACTAAGATTAGCTTGCTAACCTCAGAGAACGAAAACGCACAACATTTGTAAGCACAGCATAAGAGCTGCTATACATTGGTGGGCGATAATGTTACTCCTGGATGAGCAGTTGTGTGTTGATCTGGGTACAAAACACAGCAATATCAGATTGAACATAATAGTCATTATTCATGGGGGTTGGACAAAGAGTCAGTGTTTTATTAAAAAAAAAAAAAAAGTTTCAGTAATATTTCCTGTCATGTTCACATGTCCATACAGCGAGAGACAGAAAGAGAGAGGGAGAGAGAGAGAGAGAGAGAGAGAGAGAGAGAAGGGGGCACCAGTAGAAACAGACCACAGTGAAACATACAGAAACACCTATAATTATGAAAATCAGAATAGGCAGTGCAGCACTTCACAGTGTACATATAAGACTTCTCTCTGTAGCAGTGACCCTGAGAAATAGATTCACCATCTTATAGACTGTGAGAAAAACAGACACAGAGAGAGAGAGAGAGAGAGAGAGAGAGAGAGACTGAGACAGAGAGAGAGAAAGAAAAATAGAGAGAGAGATAAAGAGAAGACAGCAGGTGGTGGCATGTTTAGTTTTCTGTTCACCTCCTGTCCGGGAGACCATCATCCCTCCTTCCCCGTCTGCATTCCTCAGCTCTGCTCTCGTTTATCGGCAAAACGTTTTTAAATCTGCTCCCACCCTGTGCCCCCCGGTCGTCCCCGCGCGCTAATCCCCGGGGGTCCTCGATCGCTGCCCCCTCATACCTCACGTTCCAGCAGCAGCTGGAATAGCAGCTCTTACCGCCATCGTAGAGTAGAGTGCCGGGGGGGTGTCCAAAGGGGTCCACTTCCTCCTGTGCCATACTGTGGGGGTGGGAGGGGGCTGCCTGGACCACAAGTAAAGGGAAGCTTCTAGAAAGAAAAGTCACCCTGGAACCAGTCATCCTCCTGATATTGTGACTTGGTTTGAAGAAACAGCCAAAAAAAAATTCTCTTCCAATTCAAACCGATTCAATCAGATAACGCTTCACCCTTAGGTGACCAGGTAACAACTGAACAAATGTGGGACACACAGTATGTTAAACAATGAGGGACACAATACCAATGCTGGAGGGTAGTCTTAAAATTCTGATACGATATCTAAAACAAACAATGTGTTTTTTCTCTTGGTTTGTTACATCTGTATGCTTTGCCCAGTGGCAGATTTAGCATCACACAACAGACTCTGAAGGTACAGAATTATGACTGAAATATGTTTAATTTGAATCTATTTAGCTGCACAAATGAGCAGCTTTGCACAGAAACGACATAAAAGGACATAAAACCAAATGGCTGCATCTCAACAGAAATGCAATTGCCTTATCTATTAGACCCACAATAAAAAAACTGTCCATAATTAAAGCAGCAGGTATCACTTGCTTTAATTTTTTTCATCCTCCTCACTTGTGTCAAACTATGGCCCTTCTAATTAAAAAGGAACACAATAAAAATAAATATTCAGAACAATAAAAATCATAGTTTTAATGTTTTACTATCCCCATACCAAAAGTAAATAACTGCACCAGCAAAGATAACTGTCCTTAACCAAAGGTGAAATGTTTTAACACTGAGTAAAGGCTGATCAGGGAAGGTTGTGATGAAACTGAGCCTTTTTACTTCAGTGAATACATAAAATGCAGACAATTAAGAATCTATTATGCATGTACCGTAATTGTAATACAAGTGAAATTATTGAGGTTGCTGAGTTTAAACTTAAGGTGTGATGATTAACTCACAATGTCGATTCATGCATCCAACAACCACAAAAGCAATCATTCTACCTTAAAAGTCCAATGGAGCCATTGCGTGGCTGTGGGCTGCTTTTGAGCTGCTCTCAATGACCCGCGTCATTGAAGAACTGATGAATATTTTCTGAACTTTGCTTATTACTTTTCAGGTTTTGTTTCAACTGAAAGCACCAATCGACTAGCGGGTTTCATTTGTGTTAGAAATGCTCAAGTTCCACTTGAAAATGTTATGCCTAAACTTCGCCTCGGTAGCACCGTACAACTGGATAAGCGCCTGATTTTAAAGCAGCATCCAGAAGCAATGAAGTATGGGACAGTGTCCCAATATGTGGGACACAGGAAAAGAAATAAAAAATGCTGTGAAGTACAATGCAAAGCGGGACACTTGGTCATCTTGCCTCACCCCTAGCCCTGCCCAGGCACCCCTCCTATGCTGAGGAGCTCATGAGAAATTGCTGATTATTGTCAAAATCAAAACCCTCAGCAACAGAAAGTTTGATCAACATTTACGTGCTCCCCGCCCCGTACCCTCTTCTCTTCTTCCATTCTTATCTTAGTAAGCCCCGTCCTGAGAGAGTACTGCTAATTAATCCTTTCCCTCCATCACTTTCGCTTAAATATGCGACTGTATCTGATTCCACAGCTATATTCTCACTATCTCTTCATATCAGCACCATGAGTGATGATGTTTAACCCCAATGTCAAACTGTTTACAGATGGCACTACAAACTTCATCAACCATTATCTAAACTTTGATGGGCCAGACTTTGCATGTGTTTACCTAGCACGTTTCATAATGTCATTCAAAGTGATTGAGGCAGTGAACTTATTTACCTCACCCACCACTGAGGCGTAACACACACTCGGGTTGTGGCAGCCATTTTGTGCTCAGATGATGAGGTATTATGATGAAAGGTTCACCAGACCATCAAATCGGTGAAAATAACAAACTGATATAAAAATATAGTCTACCATTGGCAAACAAAGTTAGTGGGGTGTGTTGCCAGCACCACAGCCAAACTGTGATTTAAAGGTGCCATGTTGTGAAAATTATATGGGACGTGATATGTGACCTTGAAAATTTTTCATTGCCCTTACACACATACTTTGGACCTTCTTCAGCCATTGGCCTAACAAATCATGAAGGCAGATTGTCTCGTCATCGTTGCTTTTTGTGCCCTTCTTGAGAAATCACGCGCTTGAACGACCCATTTTGATTCTGTGCCCCTATCGACATCACAAGGGGATCATTTGCATTGTTCAACCCAGTATGGACAAATTTTGGTTTTGGCTACCACTGTTCACTTCTTGCGGCAATGGGGAAGCCAATCAGAGCACAGCCTCATTTTCACTGGCTCAGTGCTCACTCAAAATAGCGCATAGTTCTTCAGGGGAGAGAATGCGAGGCTGTTAAACTGACTGCAAATTTGGCATTTTTCTTTCAAAGAGTTAATTTTACAGACACCATGGAATTATCTTAAATCGAAAATGAAATAGAACAAAATGAACTTCTAAGGCAGAGAGAGAGAGAGAGAGAGAGAGAGCCCTTTCTGCAGATAGGGGGCAGTGTTCACAAAGTCATATCAACCAGAACTCTCTTGGTTTCCCTCTCTACTGCTCTTTGTATCAGAGGATAAAACCTGTTCTACAGAAGAAGAGGACTGTCATCCATCCAGAGGGACAGCCAGTGATGGGCCAGACTTTGGGGGGGGGGTCTGCATAATCAAATGCTTTTTTAGGGCAGTGCTAAACCTGGGGTTCACCCAAAACGTATTTGAAATTCGGCCTAGTCTTCGAAATAACATTTTCAGCAGCACACGCAGCAATAAACTGGGGACAATAAGAATACATACTCTGCTTACTTATGCAGGAAAATGCAAATAGGAACAAATAGAGTCATTCTCCCCCCAAAAAAGAAAGAAAGCAAAAAGAAAGAAAGAAAAATAACAACGATTTTTAACAGCAGATTTTCTTTTTCATCAAATTTGCAGTTAGGCTGCATTAATTATTTCCCATTTGCAACACAGCTGAGACAGTGCCATAAATCACACAGCACGAGCTAATTAAAGGTAAAGTGTTGCGTGCAGTACTCACTGACGTCAGTGCTCCACATGAGCGGGACAGGACTACACCCAAAATGACTTATTTTCGAGTTGAATGCGAGTATGTGTGAGCGTGCAGTTCATTAGTATGGGTGCGTGTGCTGCTAAACGTGTCTGTGTGCGTGTGTCTGTGAGATGTCAATGTTTTAGCTGCAGCTTTATTTTATACCACCAGTGTTCCGAAACATTTCAAAAGCCTTGAGACGCTCGTCGCACATTGCACCTCACGACGAAACAGATTGTCGTGATTATGCGAGTCCCACTGCGGTTTCCAACTTCTGGCGCCTGAATAGCGGGAAATTCGAAATTAAATTACGCCTCGCTTTATACAAGTGGAAGTACAAACTCAGAATAGCCGAAGGCCAGTAAAGTTTGACTTAGCACTTACATACGGATTAAATTCACTGACTTTATACGCAAAATACCTTTACGGTATCACGTTTTTACGCTGAATTGCATTAGCAGAAAATGGCGATAAAAAATTATACAACTGTCGGAAATATGTGACAGTTTGAGGAAAAAAATGACAAAAGTCAATAAAAAGATGACAGAAGAAAGAAATAAACTGAATCAAAAGTACATTAGGAAAAAATTGGCTGCTATCAATGTACAACAAGCTTGTGTCCATTTTTTTTCTGTCCCTATCATGTCTTTAATCACTGTCTCTTTCTCTCCCTATTTCTCCAATGTTGTCTCAGTGCATTTTTTCACACAATTTCTTCAACCTGTTGTCTTTGTAGATGGGCACTGGTAGAGGTTGTATCAACTCACTTTCTCAGTACATTGGCGCTCACCTAGAAAAAAAAAAGTTCCACAATGAACCCCGTGATTCGATGGAGGAATGTGATTTAGTTTAAATGCTCTCTGTTGGGCGCAATGGTTCAATACTTGCACTGGTGTGGTGGTCCCTAGAGAAGTGAGTATTCTCTATAAGGAAGATGAGCAAATGGCTCAGGAGACAGTGGGTATACTCTCCCATGTATTTCAATGGCTTTTTGGCTGATGGGTGGGAATACTAAAAATTAACAGAGAAAAAGGTGGGTATACTCTGTATACCGTCCACTACACCACTGAATACTGGAGCTTTCAAACTGTTCACACCCTTGATACAGGGATCCATAAAGACCTGCGGAGGACTTTTCGATGGGAACAAGGATTTGAAGCAGCTAGCTCTCCTTACAGTTGCATGCTAGGTTTTGGTTAGCCTTCACTCTGTCGTTGGCACAAGTAAGTTTTGAGTTACAATCTCTCTGCTCTTTTCTCTATATGGCGTGCGTAAGGATTGGAAAAACCTGCTTTTTCTTCATATTGGTAGCAGTAGTAGTGTTCAGAACAGCGCGTTCTCTCCGTAGACGAGTCCTGGTAGCTTTCGGATTAGCCTGCCCTCTCTATGGACTCCCTGGCCTGCTGCTCTGCAGTATGTTTCAAGACAGAAATAGCTCCTAATAATGAAAGATTTATGTAGAGTAAGTAAGCTTGTAATTACATGCTACAGCAGACAATTAGGTGCCTCCCCAACACTCTCTGGACCCAATGCCTCATTCCCTATCTCTCTCTCTTTCTCCTTCTCTCTCTCTCTCCTTCCCTCTTCCTCACTCTTTCTTTTTTCACATTCAGCCTTTTATATCTCAAACCTGCTAAAACTCTTATTACTGCGACTGAAAATTGAACCAAAAGTCTTTTGAAACCAGAACAAACTGACTTCAAAGACGGTGTTTTTTTTCCCCCCTCTGAAGATCAGCATTGCCCTGGCTGGGATGTGCTTCCTGTCATTTGACAATGGATGACAGGACTGCCTTCATTCAAATGATGTAGCCAGGTACACCCCCCTCAAGGCAAAATACTCTCGCCAATGACCCCCCCAACCCTCGATCACCGACCCCAGCACAGTGAGGTTCTAGCTGCACCAGCAGCTTTCGTATCTCAATACGCTCCTCATTCAGAGTTATCAGATTACAGCCTGTAATTACTGCCGGCGTCTTTCGTGCTCGAACGGGTCGGCTTAGCATCTGCTGCGCTAGCTCGCTGATGAGGGATCATATTGATAACTTTGTGTGCGTGTGGGGGTGGGGGGGAGTTAGCGTCGTGACAAAAGGGCCTGACTGTGTGCAGAGTCGCACATGCCTGTTGTATTACACTATTCACAGGGTATACAAAATGGCCTGTGTTTTTGGACTTTAACCTGATATAAAAATGTGCTGAGCACTCCTCTAACATTTTAAGAAGTTCACCATGTGAGACTTCTAAAATATATATTTCAGGGTGAGAATTGTGACCCTTGAGATCAACTCCCTGAAAAATCTTTTAAAAAAGCAAGTTTCTGGCTGTTTTCTGCATTGCAAATTTGTTGCATGCACTGAAAATTCACATTTGTTTTTAGATTGGACAAGATAAGATATAGCTTATTGAATGTTGTGGACTAATGTCTCCTCTGCATTTGACCCATTCTGGTTACGTAGGAGCAGTGGGCAGCCGCAGTACAGCAGCAAGGGAACGACTTCAGGTCTAAAGCCAGAGCCTTGGTCAGGGGTAATGGTAAGAGTTCTCCAGTGGAGATGAGAGAGAGAGAAAACAATTGAGTAAAATAAACAGAGTTAGAGAGGAAGAGTCAGAGAGAAGGGGAGAAAATGAAAAAGATTGAGAGCCCCTAGTAGCCACATCCTTGGCCTCATTTTCATGCATGCAAAAGTTCGGTTTGCAAATACAAGCGCAATTGGAGACATGAAAGAGCCGAGGCGACATCATTTTCAGCCCACAACACTCTATGTCTCTATAAACAGAGGGGTGTCGAGGGAGAACAAAAACAAATATGGCTGACAAATGACACGACTGAGGGATGTAAGTTTTTATTTGTGGAGTGCGGAGCAACACGGTTCACTCTCTAACACAAACCCTCGACCGCAGCTGCTTATTCAAACAAAAAAAAAAAAAAACAATATACTCAAAAGTGGGCTGGTAAAATGGCAGGCCAGCTAGGAGCACCTTGGACAGAGTTATGCTGCGAGCCAATGGTTTTACTGGAACCACAGAGGGGATAGCTCAGCTGCTTCCATTCCCCTGGGTCTCCCGTGATAGCCCATGCCGCAAAAAGAGTGGGGTGGGTTTGTTTTGAGAATTGCACTGGAAGGGCCCTTATGAAAATATCCTATTGTTATTTCTTGGTAATGCTATAGTATTTATGGCATTACTATTGTATTACTATGGTTTGCATAGTATAACCAGAGTAGTACTATAGCCATCACATTATAACCATAGTATTACCACAGCCAGCAGTACAATGATATTACTATAGTCCACACAACTGTATTGCTGTAGTTTGAATAACTATAGTATCACTATCATAATACTACACTATGGTGGTGAAAATACCATCCATTTACTATAGCGTGACTATAGCTTGGAACTGTGGTAATTTTTGACAATGTGGGGGGGTGGGGGGGCAAGGGTCACAGTCGAATGCAGACGCTGATCACTGTCTGACCCTTCGCCATGTCTGAGTGCAAAATCCAGGTCCAGAATGTGTACGAGTCCTCCCTAGTACTTTGTTGTGACCATGTTTGTTTTATTTGCCCAGAGGTATTGTGAACTCAGTGGGCTGCTCTCATGGGTGAAACACAAACTCGGCAGGTTTTAACTTTCTGGCCACTGCATTTCCCATCCACTTAACAAAGACATGGTTTAATTGCATATTGCTAGCTAAGTTTGCATCCTTAATGACCAGCATTTGTGCTTTTATAAGCATTCCTTGCTATGTAAACCTAATTCAGAGTAGCTATTTCCCCAACCGTTGGTGGAACAGGGGGAATGTTGCTCTTATTCCAGCAACCGTCTTTGTAATGCTGTGCTCCAGACAAGACCATTCAAATGGCGCCAGAAAGTTTCATTGAAAGATGTTGATTGTGAAATATTCCACAAATTTCATTGGATGAGAATGGTTGGGTGAATAACAAAACTGACGCTTACAATTTGCCCAGCGGTTGGGGGTATAGCCTTTGGCAATGTAATTTGTGCCCTTGCTATACCTGAAGTGCAACTGAATGAATGTATGCTTGGGGCATTAAATATTAAGTTTGCATGTTTGATTCCCACTGTACTGTGACACTGCCTTTACACTCCTACTGTCCGACTCCTGGATTTTACACCTCCTGCTACGTTATGGAGTCGCTTTGGCTGTTAAGATTGGCTAATTCTTCTCCTTTTTTTTCCACGATGTCTCCCTCTCATTCTCCGCCTCCCTCAAATCCTTTCGGTCACTCTTACTTTCTGTCTCGCTCTTTCTCCCCTGCTCACGTTATACGCTATTTTTGCGGTTCTGCCTTATTCTAGCACATTCTCTCCCCACCATCCCCAGTCCCGTGCTCTCTCAGTCTGAGTGTAAACAAGCTAATCAGTCTCTGAGGCCTGTGTGTTAGATACCAGAGTCTCTCCTGTAATGAAGCTTCTGTCTAATTAATCACTGCAACAGGCATGGGGGGGGGATATACACAAGTACACTTTAACACGCACACACAGTCTCATGCAAGCAAGTATAGACACACACTCATAGTCACACACTCACATGCACATGAGCCCACATACACTTGTACACTTTTATAAACACACATGCCCGTAGAAATGTATAGATGTACGTGCATGCACACACAAGCACACATACACAATCACACACATGCATGAGTGTGTGCACACACGCTCTCAACTTCATGCACATGCATCACACATTTTGAACATACGCATAGACACACACGCGTGCAAGCACATACACACCGAGGAGGGAGCTCATCTGGCAAACTATTGATCAGCAAAAAGGATACCAACAGCCAAAAGTCTGACAAAAAAACTGTTGCTGCACACGGCTATCCATGGGAAAACATCTCTAGCCTGTCGGATGACCTGCCATTGTTGCCCATGTTGTCCCTCTATGCTTAAAGCGAGTGTGGCCCTTGCCTTGAGTGAAGATGTGGCCCCTACACTGAGAGAGGTTGTCACATCTATTCTACCCTGACTGATGTAGTGACTCAAACCCTGCAAGAGTGTGTGCCCCTATCCTGAGTGAATGGCTACATACTGTATCTGGGTGAGTGAGTGGCTCCTATTATGAGTGAGCGTGTGGCCTTAGGTTTGAGTGAGGTTGTGGCCCCTACTCTGAGTTAGTCCGTGGCCCCCAGTCTGAGTAAGTTTGCAGCCTCTACAGTGTGTGAGTGTGTTTCCCCAAGTCTGAGTAAGTTTGTTGCCCCTGCCCTGAGAGAGTGTGTGGCCCCTAGTCTGAGTGAGTTTGCTGCTCCTTGTTAGAGTGAGAATGTGGCCTCCACTCTGTGTGAGAGTATAACCCCATATCTAAGTGTGTGTGTGGCTCCTACTACGTGTGTGGCCCCAAGTCTGAGTGATAGTGTGGCCACTTTTCTGAGTGTGGGGCCCCTAAGCTGAGTATGGGTATGGCCCCTAATCTGGAACTAACTCTCAGTGAGAGTGTGGCCCCTGGTCTAAGTAAGTGTGTGGCCCCCAGTTTTAATGACTGTGTAGCCTCAACTTTTAATGAGAATGTGTGCCTATCACCATTCAAATGAGTGGCCCTTGTGCAGAGCAATTGCATGGCCACAATTTTCTCCTGAGAGACGTTTTCTGCTGCTCGGATTCCTGACCCAAAGCCCTCCAAATCAGTTCGCAAAACCACTTTCTCGTGGCTCGTCTATTTATGTTTTTACAGAGTCATAAAAGAGAAATGTCTCCCAAATAAAAAAATGAGATGGAATTTGGGCTGTGCGATTTAACAAGACAACGCCTCACACTTCAGTGGCTGAGGTGCAGTTCACAGATCCAGCCAAACACGCAGTGAGAGAGAGAGGGAGAGAGGAGAGAGAGAGAGAGAGAGAGAGAGATTATGGCCTGGAAGTAAAGAAAACAAAGCAAAATTAATTATTGCGCGAAATCATCAGTATAAGAGAACGTGTGTCGAGAAGACAGAGAGAGAGGAGGCGGGGAAAGAGATTGATAATAATAAATAAAAGAAAATGTAAAATAACCAACAAAACCTCTCTAAAAGAAAGAGATGAGGCGAGAAACTGAGAAGGAGACAAGGGATGTGATAATAATAGTATAAAATATTAGGTGAAACTAGAACTGTGCCCAGAACTTTACTTCATGGTTCTCATATCAGTAAACAATCATCATATTTGTAACTAAGCCATAAGGATATTTGTCTTTGGCTGTATAATGTGAGCCCTTTGCATTTTCAAGTTAACTTTTTATTGCCCCCACATAACCCTTATCCATCACGCTATAGCATTATAAGCTCAGGCATAGGAACTTTCTTATTGGCCAATAACTTGTTCTGTTTTGAAAAACATGAAAAAAATATTAAACTCTGCTGAAATAGAGCCTGATTTGCTTTTTATGATTTTTTTTTTCTATGCTTGAAATTCACAATCAATATTGGAATGGGGCCTTTTCCAGTAGTAAAATTTGAATTATCTGTATGAATATAATTCATAATTATGTGATTAAAAAACAAACCAAAGTTTTGTCCACTCATCATGGGCCATGTCTACACCAAATTTGAAATTGCAGGGAGAAAAAGTTTTGCCTGTCGAAAAATTATTAATTATGGGGAAATCTGTCCTCGTAATCTGCAGCTTAACGACTGTTGATTCATAGTATCCCCTGTGCTTTAGCATGGGGGACAAAACAATAAACAAAAGTTTAACACACAACAACAATACATTTCTGTGAGTGAGAGTTGCCATAATGATAGTGGATGCAGTTTGGGCTGTCAGGACCCTGCCCCGCCCGCTAGCCCGTACCCATTCCCCACACCCCACACCCCCTCCAAAACAACTCCCATTTACCCAACTTCCCCACGCCAGGCAACACCCAGCAGGCAGCCCCAAACTCTGTGTTGTGTCTTTCCCTGGGGGGTCATTAAGTGCCATCAGCCGTAACGTAATGACAGCGTTGTGACAATGTTGTGAGGACGCAAAACACAGGCCTCAGTTCTAAGGCTGCCTCTCTAAGGGAGAGACTGAGTGGCCGAAAATGATGGCTATGGCAGCACCACAGAGACATTAATGCTGCCCTGCAGGACCAAAGAGATGGGAGTAATGATACAGTCACCCAGAGCTGAGAAGCAGTTCCTCTAAAAGCATGAAATACTCAGATCCCCCCCCACGGGATGGCTGATATCCGGCCTGGAAACAAAACGCGGTGGAGGGATGAACAGACAAACAGAAGGATGTCTGAAAGTACACAACTAGATGTGCCCATACATTAAATTTAGTTGAGAAATATTGAACAGTTTAGGAGTTCTGGCCTGTAAAAGAAGCATGAAGGACGGACGGACGGACACGCAGGGGGACTACACTCATTTGTGTATCTCCGTCCACTTCCTGGTGGGGGATAATAAGTCCAACAGGAGCTCGGAACCCCAGCCTGTTTGAGCCAAGGACTTGAGCTTCGGTCGACTTGCTACCCCGCTAAAAAAAAAAATAAAATAAAATTTAAAACAGGGAACAACAACCAGAAACAAATGTCAGTGGTTTTCCAATTAAAAAAAGAATTCCATGGGAAATGTTTTAATGGTGAAAAAAGGAATTTGGCTGGTTCAGGCTTCCGTTGAGCGAAGCGAGGTTTCGGTAAACAAATTTGGGATTGTTTACCCAAACAGACATCTGCGTTTTTTACTGTCAGTGTAGCCATTGAGGAATTTCCACGGCTGTTATTTTTTCTCTGCTCGGAGGTCTTTATGGCTGTGTAGAGCAGGAGAATATACTGTACATGTGACACCTCACAGACGCAGTATAACTTTAAAGAGGTGCAGAGGTCTGTTCCAGATGACTATGCAAGGAAAGTTCTTGTCTTGACAAGTGTTTAAGACTCATTATGTCACATAAAATCTCATGTTTCCTCTATGAAGTAGAAAATATTTGCCTGTTTTAAGTTACTTTGTGCTTTGATCGCTAATATCTATTTTATTATTATTCTTTTAATTCTAAAAGTTTAATTTAACTGAACATTATGTATTTATGCGTGTATTTAATTTGAAATATAAGGCTGAAAAATCTCTTATTTCTTTGTTATTTGCAGTGTAGCAGTTCAGGGATGGACCATCTCTGAGGATTGCAATTTTTTGGGGTTGTTTCATTCACCCTTCGGCTCCTGGCAAGTCGCGGAGGATCAACAATGAACGTAATCTGCTTTTGTCTCAGGCCCTCCGTTCTTACCCAGGTCTTTATCCCCCCAACTCAAAGCGCTTCCACATGTTCTGGTCTCCGGTCTGAGGTGTTCGGCCCTGTGCCAGTGTGAGGTATGCCTGAAGCGCAGAGCCAGGCCAGCCTTAACCCCACCGCTTAAGTACCGCACCACCCTGTATTTTTCACCGCCACCACAGCTATGCTGACTACTCTGCCTTTCCACGCTTCATGCAGTACCTTTATTTCCCCATAGAGGGTGCTATTACAACTGTGCAGGAGTATGAAAGAAAATCGACTGTTTGAAAATTTGCATCGTTTGTACTTCACTCAGTATCATTTGAAATCATGTGTAGACCTCAGAATTTTCCTAAATGCACAGCGGTTTGTTATCATAATGTTTCTTGAACTACGTTCCTCGTGTGCAAGGTAAATTTTCAAGTTTAAACCCCAAAATAAGGTCAAACTTTCTGCAACACCTGTCCCAAACCGTAAGCTTCATTAACAACATTTAAATTGCACATTCCCTGGACCGTACCTAGCTTTCTAGCTTCAAGTTTTTTTGCTTAATAACCATTTTTCTCCTAAAATAAACATTCAGAAAAATCAAGCATGTTTGTTCCGGTGGATGGTGAAATGTGAATGGGCTCGGCTGCTTCCACACTGAATTCTGCCCAGTGTGTTTTTGTACTCCCGGCTCTTAAAAAATACATTACTTTGAAAAACAAAGCCGGCAGAATGTAAAATCTAGCCACAAAAAAAAGAAGACGATGGAGAGGTCAAAGGGCCGGCATGCAAGGAGGTGGAGCCCCGCATAGTGGGAATTCTGGGTAATTACTGGAACCCCAGACTAGCTGGCTATTGTGGCCCCACCCTTCAGAGTCGTGAGACAGATAGTCACATGCAGGTCTATTCCCGCCAACCGCCGCCGAGGCCACAGAACAGGCCATGATATATATTGTTAGACGGCACAACTTGTGAATCACATCCACTCTAATGCATGACTCTCTCGCTCAGGCTCTAAGCCACAGTAATGCCTCACACCCCCCCCCAACCCCACACCCTCCTTCCTTCTCGTTTACAACCAGACCTCTCATTCTCATTAAAAACAGACGTAGCGCCTGCTTTTCTCAAAAGCCGCTATTTCCGATGACGTCCGGACAAGCGCTGCGCTCTGTACTGTGACACATATTGCCAGGGTCGATTCTCCCAGGTCATTCAGTTCGCATGTCTAAACGAAGATTCCAGACTCGCCTTTATTTTTTACATTTCCAATTTGGAACCGGCCCTTGCGCCTCTCGACTGAAGTCACCAGTCAGCCAGCCTCTTTTAAGCGGGAAACTCGGTGGCTGAGGACCTTGGCACTGGTATCTAGTTCAGGCCTATTGAAAATGACTGCTCTAGCCTCAAGGTCAAAGTCAAGGTCACCACTCAATGGCACGTGACCTTTAACCTTGAAGATTTCAGCATGTCCTCTCTCTATGAGCGATTTCATTTGTTTGTTTGTTTTTTTGTTTGTCTGTCTGTCTGTTAACAGGATAACTCAAAAAGTTAAGAATGGTTTGACACGAAATTTGGTAGGATGATAGGTGGTAGTCAAAGGATGAGTTGATTCAATTTTGGAAGTGATCCGGAACATATTCTGGATCTTGAATCTGTAAGAATTGAAATATATCTGTCTACAGTGGGTCGGTGTGCTATTTCTGATTGGATAACTCAAAACTTTATGACCAGTTTGGCACAAAATTTGGCAGGATGATAGGTGGTTGTCAAAGGAAGAGTTGATTTAATTTTGGAGGTGATCCTGATCATATTCTGGAACCAAAAGAATAGATACATGGTGTGGCGGAGGTATGCGCTCTACCGAGTGCCCTCTAGTATTCATTTTAATGCTGATGTCACAATCACGACTGTATACTAAAAACATGGTAGTTTGAGAACACTGACTTAAAATTTTAGAAAATCCTATACTCTTCAAAGGGTTAGTTAAAATCCCAACGGTAAAAAAATTACCACCTGCAAAAGATTGATTGCTTTTAAGATTGCTTCCAACCCGCTTCTGCCACAACTCAAAGTGAGGATGTTCAATATTTTTTTTTTTTTAAATCTATAAAAAAAAGGTTTAAGTCTCTTAAGTGTGGTAGTCTTCTATAATTTTTTATCTTAATGGTAAATATCAGCTGGTTCTAAGTTACTGCTTGCTTGATAAGCAAACCCCATCTTACCTCATGGACAAAATTGTCTGCAAACACCTTTTGCAAAATGTTTGCCATATTTCAGCCAGAAAGTAACGGAAATAAGTTAGAAATTTATTTATTTGCATAAAACCCTTGAGATGCACCATCTCATTTTCGAGGGGGTCCAAAAATAAGACATTTATTCTGATTATGAGACCAAAATACTGGTTGAGAGGACATATTTTTGGGTGTTTGTGGGGTGAGACCCCAGGTTTCTCCACAGGAGGGGGTTCCCCCGTCTGCAGGACGGCTGAACCCCAGGTCCTCCTCTCGGGAACCCCTCTCTTGTGTTTAATAGACAGACTCCCCACTTCTGCTCCATTAACCTCCATTAGGGAGAGAAAGGCGGGCCGGCGGGGCGGAGGTTAATGTCTCCGTACTACAGAGAGGGGGTCGGTAAGCCGCGACGCCGCGCCCACGCTCCTCTCCGCGCTAGGGGTTGCCGTGGTGAGGGGGGTGGGGTGAAAAAAGCAGCACTCACCCCCCATTTTGATCGAACCACCCCCCGGTGATGGAATGTGGGGACCGAGGTCTGCCATCTCCCAGCACGACAGGGCGAAAGGGACACATTCGCTGGATTCTTCCTCTCTCTCTCTCTCTCTTCTCTCTCTCTCTCTCTTTCACTCCCTGTCTCTTCAGACCCTCAATCCTTTCACTCTATTCCTCACTCCTCAATCTTTTCTTTCTCTCTTTCGACTGCATTTCCCTCTCTATTTGTCTCTATGTGTCCCTAACGCCCCCCTTTTCTCGGAATCTTTCCCTCTCTTCATCACATCTCTCTCTCCGCTCGCTGTCTCCACAATTTATCCTTTCACTGAATGTTTCTCACTCTGTCAATCTCCCTCCCTCTCCCTAATCACTCAATTCTTTGTCTCGATTGCAGTCACTCTATCTCACCCCCTCTACTCTCCATCTCTCGCTTTCTTTCTCTCTCCGTTTCAGTTTTTCTCTCAATTTCTCTCTCTCCCTCCATCTCTCATCAGTTCCATCTCTCTCACTCCCTCTCTCTCTCTCTCTCTCTCTCTCTCTCATGGTCGATTTTTTTTTATTTGGGCAAGCAAAGCTTGCAGTTTGGATGCCAGGAGAAACAGGGTTCGAGAAGAGCAGGTCACAGAGCCACTGCTGGTTTTTAGGGGTTCAATTAAAGAATGCATTTATGGAGGATATTTGTCTTTTAATTTGACGTATAATGTTCATTTATTTTAAAGAAGCTTAGAGTGTCAATAAGATCATTTGTTCAGTTGATGATGAAGGAGGCTACAGTGTGTTTGTACTTCGAATTACTGCAAGTGCATGATTGCAAAAGGCCTGTTTTATGCGTTGTGCTTCTGCTATTTTGTATTTTACTACTTATTCAATTTATTAGTTGCATCCGGGTTTTTATGATGGTCTCATATTTATATGTCTTCAATATTGTGGTTATACTGCATTTTCCGTTTTCGCTTGTTTTAAGAACATCCTTATTGAGTTATCTGTTGTGATGTTCATTGAATTCAGTTCTTACTGTCTATGCATTGGTTCAATAATGGGACTTTTAAAAACACTCTCGCACTCCATCTTTCTTGATCCCTCTCTCTTTCTTTCTCTCTCCATCTCTCTCTTTCTCCCCGTGAGGAACCCATGGGGGACCCTGATACAGAGAAACACTGCTCAATGAGAATGCAACAGGAGGGAGCAGAGCTGCTGAACACGAGCTGAAGCCCACATCTCAGCTAAACGGAGCAGTGTGTGTGTGTGTGTGTGTATGTGTGCGTGTGTGTATATATTTGATGGGGGGCTGTATGTTAACTTGTGCATGTGCACGCATACACATACATGCATACATGTAGGCTCATTTTCTTTATTGATGGACACACACACACACACATGCACACACACAAACACAGATGCACAAAATAGCAGTTCACATCAGTTATTGCCCATTTATTTCTCATTTCTTGTCTGGAATCATAAGCCCATATTCTCTCTCTCTCTCTTTCTTTACTCTTTCCTGAAGGACACAAACAGGGACCCTGAACACATATGTTTTATTTGGCTGAGGCACATTCATCACGACACAGGTTTATTACACCCTAATAAGTTTACGAAGTGTCCCCACTGGATAAGCCAGCGCGCCTCGTGCTAATGGGCAGTAAAGCAATAGCAGCCATTACGCTCCACTCACAAGGGACCGCGGCCCTGATTGTCCCCTGGGCATTCACAAATACAGGCCTAGGTGGATGAAACTCCCTTTTAACACACTAAAGACGCTAGAGGATGTAACCGCTAGACATTTGGCATCATGTCACAATACAAATGTTAGCCACTTGCTATTTCCTCTCGTGTTGTAATAGCCGGTAGAATACGGAGGCCAAGTGCAATGATCAGAGAGAAAGAGAGTAGCTCAGACACAGTACAAACACAGAGAATAATATAGACCAAACGAAAGTACTCGCGCTTCCAAAGGACGTATAATAGTCCGAACCACGGAAGCAAAGCGAGATAGAAAAAGGGAGATGAAACTCCAAATAATTAGAAGATAGAAAGTCAAACAAAATCTGACTACAGATATCTTCAGCTATAGTGCGAAGCTAAAAACAGACACTCTAGCAAAGGAGGCGTGCCGGACATCCTGCTTATATAGATTCTGGGGAAGCGCCGCCCCAGCTCAATCAGCCAGCTGGGTAAAGAATTCGATAGCCCAGGAATTCGATATCGTCTCGGGACGAGAGCCGCAAAGAAAAGTCCAAACAACACGCACACCTCACAAACCATGACAAGTGTCTTAATCCCATTACAAAACTCACATATAAACAAACAGTGTTCATTTATAAAATAAATGAACTCACACATCTTTGGTCCTGATTGGAATTTTGAATGATTGGATGTGTAAGACTGGATTGTATGTGTTGGGAGTATAATTAACACAACATATTTTACAGTATATGGCATCATTTACAACTGTTACATTGTCATTCAAATAGTCGAACTCTTTCAAAAAAATTTTCACATCCGAATGATGCAGGGTTTTTGTTGCCATGGTTAATTTTGGTAATTTGCGTGAAGAAAACTGAATAGTGCTTGTCAGGTGCAGCAGAGGACTCTCTTTCCACGAAGCGATATGTCTGATAAATGTCTGTTCTCATTCCTGCCCATCTCCTGTTTCCCATTTAACAGATGCTCTCTGCCAGAGCGTCTCTGCAGAGTGCTTATAAAAGCATTAAGCAAAGAACAGTCACAGCGCTACTGAGTTAGCAAGGTTGCAAAGCAGTCACTGTCATAGTGTAAATTTATAACAGGATGTTAAGTGCCACAGTAAGAGTGTGTGGGTTCCTTTTTTTTAGGGTGTGGTTTTGTTGCTCTCGGTTCTGCACAACTGAAAGTGAATTCTGTGCACTACGGGTACAGCGGTACCAGTGTACGATAGAGTAGAGAGGAGAAGGTGGGGCCCAAACTCATGTGTCCCTTCTCGCTCATTCACACCCCTCATTGGAGTGCAGTCCCACGGACGGCTCCTGGCCAGAGTGTTCTGTTTGAATGCTAGGCTACTTGGTCGGAAAGTTTTTCTTATTTGTTTTTCTTCAAAACTCTATGACAGTGTTCTAGAATGCCTGTGGTGATCGCCACGTCAACATTAGAATTTTTTGGTTTGAACATTCCAGTCAATGAACACCACATACTCATCCCGACTCATCATAATGTGATGCTACCTGACCGAGCATCGATATATGATGCAAAAGGAAGCTTCTGGCGTCTTTATTTGACGCTTTGGGATACGGTTCAGGTTAAAGGTTAGGGGTTGGGGGGTAGGGTTCATTATAAACTGACGTCAAATAGTCCTTATGCGTCATATATCAAAGCTTGGTGAGGTAGTGTCAATATATGATGTGTTGGGATGAAACTGGGCTCCTGTGAACTCACGCACACCTTGAAGGTTTAAATGAGGACCAGATTAATTGTGTGACCAAAGCCTCAATAAAGAATAAGAGCTGAGGGGTTTTTGAAGAGGTGTGGGTGGAAAGTGGAGCTGGGGGGTGTGTGTGTGTGTGTGTGTGTGTGTGTGTGGGTGGGTGGGGGGGGGGTAGGCAGGCCGTGTTTGGCCAACACAAGGCTCATAGCATTTCCACACCTTTTTAGTGGGACCTCAGGTGGCTATTGTATTTCCACTGGAGCACTATCACTTACAGAGGCACTTAGCTGAGGAGCACTCTACAAGTGTTACCACACACACACACACACACACACACACACACACACACACACACACTTCACACTTCTTGAACACACTCTGTATGCGCACACATACAAACACATGTATACACGCAAATATATGCCCGCACTCACACACATACACACCACCACACACATTAACACACACATGCACACACACACACATACACACACACAGAATGGAAGAGAGCAGCGAAGGAGGAAAAATAACTTAAATTGAGAGCACATGAAAAGAGAAAAATTGGGAAGGGGATTCTAGAATTGCCTCATTTTTTTTGCTGAGACAACGAGCCAAGATATTATGTGAGCGTTGAAGTCGAGTTCAATTTATGACTGGAAGAAATAATGATAATTTCTCAATAGTGACAGCAAACTGTTCAGGGACTTTCTTGTTTTGAACAAGTTCCCCGTTTAAAACCACTCAACCAAATTAAATCCAGAAAACATTACGCCACAGTCGCTTCATATACGATCAGCAGGCTTTTAGACTCCGGGAGACTGCGATATGATCTCTGAAGATGACCCTGAAAACACATCAGTCGGCTTTTGAGCTGAAAAACATTTAGCCATCTTTCTTTTTCCAAAATACAGCCATACAGATCTCAGCACTCAGGAGCAGGAACGTCCCTCGGTGATCAGATTAGCGTCAGGATTTTTGGGATTTTGAGTCGCCCTCTACCTCCGCACCAGACACACGCTGTAATGGATGAAGGCCTCGATCCAGCAGAGAAGGGGACATGTGAAGGAGGGGCATGAGAAAGACATGTTTTGACAGGAGCTTTTAGTCCATTAATTCCAGGGACTACCTCTTACATTGGAGAGCCAGAGGTCTGGGGCAATCTGCTATCACTGTCACAGAGAGAGAGAGAGAGAGAGATGGAGGGTACACTGAGACAGAGAGAGGGGGGAGAGAGAGAGGGATATACACCACGCACTGATAGCAAGGGAAAAAAAGTCAACGAGAGAGGGTGAGGAAGAGAAATAGATCAATAAATAGACATATATGGACAAAGAGATAGAGTGAGAAAAATGTCAAAGAGAGAGAGAGAAATGGAGAGGGATATATAAACAAAGAGGAGAAAAAAATTAAAAGGAAACAGAAAAAAGGAGAGAGGAAGAAAGAGTGAGATGGTCATGATTGGAAGGAAAATGTGCAGGAAAAGAAGCGACAAATGGAGGGAGAGAAAGAGAGTGATATACAAACACAGAGACTGCAAGGTGAAGGAGGGAGCGAGAGAGAGAAAGAGAGGAGAGTGACGGGGTGGTCTTGTGTTCAGGGGGGCAGCAGCTCTCAGAACGTTGAGGAGGTGAAGCTAAACAGGCTCAGTGACCACAGAACTCTCCGAGGAGATGAGACAGACACCACTGCTGATGAGTCAAACACAGAGCTGCGCTAACATGGCTCCAGAGGGGGACCAATCAAAAAACAGGGACTCGTTCAGTATTACCATCACATATTTTGATTGAACGACCCCAGAGTAGCATTTCTTTCCTGGACCAATCGGCACTCTGGGTGGGGGGGCTGTATGGATGTGATGGGGGAAAGCCAAGCTGGTGTTGCTACCCTCTAAGATGCTGGTTTGCCTGGCCTGCATTTGGGTAGCAGCTGCGACTTTGCACACACGAAGACAGTACAGAAGCCCCCTCAGACTGTTACGATTCAGCGAGTGCGCAGATAAACAGGTCATAGACATGGGCAGTGGGCAGAATTTTATGGCTAATTAATTAAAAGAACAATACTGCCAACTGCCCTCCACTTTCCCTGCCCACACACACTCCTCGCTCTTATTACAGAAGGAACAAGTGGCACTTAATAGAATAAACTCCTCCAGTGCTTGTCTGAGCCGCCCTCTTTTGCGGGCCTCTAATCTAATTTTCGCTAGTCTGTCGCTCGCTGCAGACTCCGCGACATTCGTGGTACTTATCGCCGCGACTCGGCTGACTCCCAGCACAGAAGGGATAAATCCAGATTCAGAACATAAAAATTCACCCCAATGTTTAGTTGAGAACACCTGGACACATTGATTATCCACAAACCCTCAGCAAGGACAGAAAATGGCTCATATCAGCTCATGGTTGGAAAAAAAAAAAAAAAAAACATCTGGCTCGACCATAAGTGTCTGGCGCTAGGACCGTCCAACTCATTGTCAGTTCTAAAGGCTCTTCATCTCTCATCAGAAAGGTCACACGCCGAGCCTGGAGAGCAACAGCGTCTGCCGATTTTGTCCTGTCCTTTCAGTCAGTGGCCAATTAATGTTTTGGGAGCATGTTGTGTGGGCTCTTTAGTGACACTTCTCATTACAAACCAAGATTCAGCTTCACCCACAGTCCCAGTCTATTGTTTCACCCTGACGCTAACCTTAACCCTAACCCCCAGGTCCTCAAATCACAGTCCGTGAGGTCCAAGAACTGTTTTCCTCCCTCCTTTTATTTAGGAGTCAGGTGTAAAGACAGACTGACCAGTCAGAGGCACTAAGTCTTCATTTGCTTACCTTGAATAAAAGAAAGCCGGTGCTGGATTTGGATTCGAAGTCCAGATTAGACTTCACCCCTTTAACCAATAGAATGGAGCTATGGGTGGACCTGGATCTGATCCAACTCTGCGCCCTGGATCTTTGGTTCCGCAGCAATGATATTCTTGGTTCTTTAGCCAATCAGTGACTTGAATAAATCACTTGTACAAAAACAAGCCAATGACCAGTCGACACTGTGGCTCTACTCTACTCCTGTACTGCCTGCTTTGTAGTGGTTCAATGGGCCAGCAACACTCGGATCACATGACCACTTTCCAGGGATTCTGTGGTACAAGGGAACTTCATTCATTGGCTCTACACTCAAAAAAATGAAACCCTATGAAATGTTAGATTTACGTAATAATGTTATGTCAACTGGTTCTACGCACCAGCTTTGCGTGACCTTTATTCGACTTCTAACATTTTTGGCCAGTTTAATTAATTGCATTGAGTGGAATGTACTTCACTCATTTTGTGGAACCAGTTGACATAACAGTATTAAGTAAATCTAACATTTCATAGGGTTTCATTTTTTTGAGTGTAACCCATTGGCTCTGAGCAGGAAGCTGCACCATGTCACTGTGACCAGGAAGAAAAGTATCTGTGAAAAAAGTTAATCTTCAGAAATAAAGGCTCTTGCCTCCTGCACTGTTTTGGTGAACACAATCGTAATTATTTAACCAAAACTCGTGGATGCATAAGATCTATCAGTGAGGGCAAAACCAAATTAAACCACCCACAATATCTCATTTATTTATATTTTGAAAAAATGGCAATAATCATAGAATGAAAATGGATCATTTAACGTAATACTTTGAATGGCAATGAACCTTGAACAAAAATATATGAATGTGCAAACTTCATTATCAGACAGAAATTCCACAATTTGCTCAAACAAAGTTTTCAGCTTAAACTCCTCCATTGCGTGCACACAGCCATTTATAATTGTGTATTATGTGACAGGTGCATTACTGCGTAAGCCCTCCAGCTCAAGGGTGAAACAAATCAATAACCACCAAACCACAATGCAATAAAGTATTCTCTTTAAGAGCAGTGGACTGAAGGCCAGAGAGCCTACTGAGTACTGCATACTGCAGGGGACCAGTTTCTCTGTTCTACACTTCGCTGCACTGCGGCAGGGTCGAGGGTTCCGCTTCTGGCCAATCCTAGAAAAAAACCAGCTTAAACTGGTCAGAACTGGTTTAAGCTGTGTTTGTGACATTTTTTGCTGGATGAGCGGATGTCTACCAGCTGACCATTTGATAGTCAACTATACTACCAAATTGGCCGCCATCTTATCCTAACTGTTAAACTAGTTGGGTATCAGCATTGACTAGCATCAGACCACCCATAACCAGGATCGAACCAGCTATAACCAGCTATGACCAGTAATAGGCTAAATACTGTCTATGGTCATGACCAGAAACAGGCCAGTTACGACCACAACACACCAGCTATGACCAGCATCAGACCAGCTATGACCAGCAACAGACCAACTATTACAACCAACAAACCAGCTCCCATCAGGTTGTCAGTGGATTTTTCAACAAAGAGATCCTTAATGCTCTGGCGTTTCTCGGCAATAACATATTCACTAAACTCTCCTGAAATGTAGCAAACACACATGCAAGAAGGTGAAATTGTTTACAGTGTTTGCCTCACCTGACTCAACCCCCTTCCCAACCATCTCTACCCAGCTAAATAGGGTGTATGCATGCGCAACGATGTATGCACTCGATGATTAAGGAGACCACTGCTGCTTTGCGCTTGGTTTCCATGGCTCCCGCCATTGCAGTTATACACAAGCAGGAGCACAGATGTATGGCCACCGTAATTAAAAAGTTGCACGGCCTATCTCACCAGCCCTCACTCAAAAAAATGAAACCCTGTGAAATGTTAGACTTACTTAATAATGTTACGTCAGCCGGTTCCACAAAACTGAGTGAAGTACATTCCACTCAATGCAATTAATTAAACTGGCCAAAAATGTTAGAAGTCAAATAAAGGTTACGCAAAGCTATTGCGTGGAACCAGTTGACATAACATTACTAAGTAAATCTAACATTTCATAGGGTTTCATTTTTATGAGTGCAGCCTCTTCCTCGCATTGAACCCTCTCTCCTCCCTCACCCCATCCATCCCTCCTTTCCCACCCTCTCGCCTGTCTTCCCCTCTACCAGGTTGCTGCAGACGCTTCAGTCCCTCAACCCCTCCGTTCCAGAGTTCGCTCCCTGTTGCTGCTGGCTGTATTGGTTTGTTTATCTCACGGGCTGTTGTTACTGTTTCTCTCTCTCCATTTACAGCTGTGCTGTTCTCTTATCAGCCCTACGCACGGGCCTTAGCACCATCCCCTGCCTGTTTAAAGCCTCTTTCTCTCCGCCGCATTCGTGAAAGGCCTGGACATACTAAACAACACCCAAGGGAGCTGTAAAGACAGTCACTTTCCTGACAACAGGCACCACGGTTACGGGAATTAGGGTTAAACTGCCCGCTCTCACACTCCCCCCCAATTAAGCATGCACAAACATGCACACACACACACACACACACACACACTCAGCATTCCAACTCAGCCAGCATGATGCCTGCATTCTCCAACCTAGATCGCAGGGCCGAGAATTCTCTGTGAACCTGACCACGATGTGGTCCGACATTAGCGCTCCATCACAGCCAGGGGCCACGCGCCTAATGATGCCAGTAATGGAGGAGATGACCTTTGACCTCCCAGGGGCCGTGGGGTGAGCAGCAGCACTGTTGAGGTGGCAATCCCCGCCTTGTTCCATCTGCTATCCGCCAGTGGGTATCAGCAAGGCGTGACTGATGGCTTCTCACACCTCAGTGTCCAGAAACAGATTGTGTCTTTAAGCGGCAATAAAGTAAGACTGTTAGCATGTAAATCAATAGTGCTGATTTAAAGCATTGGCAGTGTGTCCATTGGAGAGAGAGGGGTAAACGGGAGAGATTTTGGCGGGTGAGGTAGCCACAAATGGTGGTTTTCCTTAGCCGCTCAGCATCACCGGTAATCTGCCTGGATGTGTTTGTTTTTTTTTTTTTTTTTTTACAGTATCGCAAGTCTGTCCATTAGAATGGGGTGGAGGACTGTTGTGATTGACAGGTAGGGCAGCCACATTGGGTGGTCCACGATCGGGAGCTTTCAATAGCAACTAATGATGGGCAAGAACGTGCCCAGGTGCTCTCATTGTGCCTTTTTTTTCTCTGGACTTTTCCATGTGGTGGTTGAGGCAGAGAACGATGAACAATTAGCTTTGAGTCTAAGGGTCTTTTCACGCCAAGCACGAAACAAAACAAACAAATCAAAAATCTGGAATACTCCTTGATGGCGAAATAGGAAAGTTTCAGATTCAGCATGGATTGGCTCATACAGATAAATGGGTTCAAATTTTTCAAAAGATTTTTTGTTTTGTTTTCTGTTTTGTCTTTGGTGTGAAAAGACCATTCGGTTTGAAAACAACTAGAAAAAATCTCCTGTCTTGGTGGGTGGTTCTGAATAGAGAAGTTTCCATGGGAGCCCACGGCTAGCAGAAATTTGCCCAGGTACAGTAGCTATGTCTTCTTTTCTTTCCAAACCTTTCCATGAGTTGCTGGGGTGTGATGTACGAGCACTGAGTCTCTGACGTCGGGAAAGGCCGAGCGGATGTTTCCACAGCTGTTGACGAAACCCGGGCCAGAACGCCCCTGGTCACGCCAACTTGCCGACAGATCTGGTCGTTCGGTAACACAAACTGCCTCGACCCCATTGTCTTGCCTATGCTCCATGCCAGGAAACACGATGACGGGCTTAGAAATCTTATGGAGGCAAACAATTAATCAAGTCTCCTAAACTGCCGCATTATCTGTACGTATGGCATGTGTAAGGGAACGTACAGCGGTTTGTCAGATGTAACCTTTTCACGGTCAAGTAATTTTTATTAATAGCCATACAAATTAAGAGACACCTATATTCCCATAATAACCAATCTCCGCAAGCTGTGGAGGTATGTTTCTATATGTTGTTGCTTGACATCTTATGTAAAAGACCTTTATGACAGGACTGTGGACCTTCTGCATTGGCATTGACAAATGAGTTTGTTGATTGGACAGTAGGAAATGTTTTGACCCTCTGGGACTGAAGTTTTTGAGCAGTGTTGATATCTTTGGTCTCCAGTCTAGTACATACTATAGGCCCATTTAGTAGATGGAGAGCTGGACATAAGCAACTTGCGGAGACATCGACACCAAAGGGGATGTTGTTCGAGGACAGATCAGCGTAACCCCCATTTCTCTTGCTTTGCTAACCCCCTATCACCTCCACAGCAGTGCCATAATCACTCTCCTAATGTCTTTTTTGTCTTTACGCCCCGCCATGTTAGATTAATAGCCCAGAACAGCACAACCTCATTGGGACTAGGGGTGGAAAGCCTGAAAGGACGAGTCTGTTTTTCTTGCCTGTGACATCACAAAGGCCAGCGGGGATCATTCCGGAGCCTCGCTCTCCCTGTGTGTTCTGGAATTCTGGGAACAAAAAAGAACGGTGCGGTTCCTGAGCAGAGGGTCCTGCCTTAGCTGTTCCGTCACCCGAGTCTGCGGTTATGCACCGCAAAGGTTACGTAAACAGATGCCCCCCCCCCCAACACCAGGTAGCACCCGACAATAGCAGGACTGTGCAAAGGAAGGACGCGGGGCATCGGCGCCAATATGCAGAAATAGGCTTCGGAGTGCCACCAGCAAGACTGGTAAATTCGCTTTCAGCATAAATGCCTGAGTTTAGCAGGGAAACAACTAGCAGAATACCCCCCCCCCCAAAAAAAAAAAAAACAAATCCAAAAATCCTGCATGCAAATCTCATCATTCTAATTAAAGCAATCAAATACAAATGCTTATTTTTGCCTTGCTTGCACGGTAGAATTCCTGGGGTGAAGTCGACGCTAACCATGTTTATACTAGTCCAATACGGACCATATGCCCCATAAGCTGCGCCGACCATTTTTCTGTGAACAATTACTTGGTTCAAAGCACTGAACGCTTAAAATCTTCACTTCTGAATTTGCACACATTCCCAGCGCATCGTGTTTGAATTAGCAGCTCGGCATCGTCAGTGCCAGTAACTTGAGCCTGCATGTTTCAGGGATTTCACTGGAACTGAAAGGACCTCCTGTATATCTGAGCCAGACAATCACATTTGCATAATAACCGGCACGCATCACCTCCCCCCAGAAATTATATTCAACCTCAAACTGACTGCTGCTAAAGACTTTGATAGCTATAATTACATCTGTAATGTTAGCCTCTAAGATGTGTTTTTGCAAACAAACCAGTGAAGGACAGTGAGATGCAGAAAAGCACTTCTCGTACCCATGAGCTCGGTTATGCGTGACTGGATCATTTTGTTTCCAAACCTGGAGGATTTTGGGCTGAAAAGAAATTTAATCTTAGCATTTTCGCCGTGATCATTGTATACCTTTGTGGTAAACTGCTGACTCATCATACGGGGATATAATGCAAAGTACCTTTTCAGTCAGAAACCCTCTTCTAGCTCATTATGATGTTTCTTACATTTCAGTAACATTTCACCCTACCTCATACCCTAATGGTTTTTTGTGAGGTTAATGAAAGACGGGCCTATAGAAGGCCTATCTCTTCTTATCTGCCTACTTATTCAAACTGTCATAAAGAAAATGAACAAGCTTCCATGTATAACCCGTGAACCTATCAGTCGTGTTTTTCAGTGAGTGAATTTTTCTTTTTCATTTCTGTGTGTGCACGTGCTCATGTACTAGTGTGTGTGGGTGTGTATGCATGTGTGTACGTGTGCATTTGTGCCTGCGTGTGATTGTGTGTGAGTGAGTGAAAGTGTGATCTTGAATTCAAGGAGGAATACTTGCCCCTTGAATCAATTAGTGAACCAAGGGTAACTGCTATAATTAACCCCTTTGTGCAGACATAGACGCCGGCGTCCGTAAATTCCGAAATTTAATTCCTAAATAATTCTGTAATTAATTACTTACTTACAAATAAACTAGCTAACTAACTATTTATTTTTTTGTAATAAGAATGTTTCTGCTCTGGGTCACGAGGCTGACCGTTAAATCATGCCAATCACATGAGCCTTTTGACAAATTCCCTCCCATCTTCGACGTGCACTTCAGGTTGCCCGCCAGCTATCATGTAGGTCTCCAGAGCCTTGAGCAGGCAGGTATATCTGATAGAGCGGTGGATGGGCCCAATTGTAGAGTGTCCTTTGAAAGGCCAGAGTCCCATCCCATGTTGAATGACTGGCCCAGGCTAAAGTGTTCCTGGATTTGCGCCACATGCAAGCAGCATCTGAAGACACCAGGTATCTGCTGAATGTACTGGACATGTTCATGCTCCTCTTTGGTCTAGCATAAATTTCACATGTAAGCTTCTATTGCATTATTGCGTGACTAATACTGTTTATCAGTCACAATAGCATCATCTAGTGTTATTTTAACCTTCAAAGCTTGTGTGTGTGTGTCATCATGGGAAAATGTGGGCCTGGAGAGACCTATTGTATCAATAACTACCACAGAAGCCGTTTTTTCCAGGTGTTTATGAGTCTATCGGTCTGTGCACAATTTTTTTCTGTGCAATAGTGTCACTACCATGGAAGATGCAGCTAGAAAATTTTACGGGTGCGTCACTGAGATCAAAATGAAGGCCAGTTTCAAAGGCCAGTGTGGTCCGAGCAAGATGGTCTTCAGTTGTTTTACAATTACAGGTACACCTGTGGAAATAGGATGGGCTGATTTGTTCATGCTGTACTCATTCTCAGTGTGTATGTACCTGCTGTGAAATAAAAGGTGTCACAGGTGTGAAACAGCTGTAGGAAGAGATTTGCACCTCTTTCCTCTCACCGCTGCCAACACTAACATCAATGAGCTAACAGGGCCTGGAGGTTTCCGTGTATGCAGTGCGTGTCGCGGTAATCCCGTCTTCTAGACAAGGGTTCCCGTTTTTGTACACTTGAAACCGAAACCAATACGTCCAGTTGGGGGGGTCTCGGGGGGCAAGACTCCCCTTCGCACCTGCGTGCGGGATCTCGCCGTGGCCACGCATGACATTCCCTTGCGAGCGCTTTGATCAATAAGCGCTAAGCTTCCGAATAAACCGCTGGATCGTTTTTGCAAATCTCCCGTAAGCGTCTGAGTCCTTTAAGGATTTAGGGAGGGTGGGGAGGGGGGTTCTTTGATGTCATGTTTTTGCACGCTCTGTTTTTGCAGCACTAGACGCTCGTGCGAACTGTGGACAGCTTTTTTTAATGTGGGGAGTCTGTGCTGGGCCCGCTCCCTGTTGGAGGTGCGTTGGGGTTGGGGTGGGGCGATGATATTTGGGTGTTGCGCGGTGCAGAAAATAGCCTGATCTCCAGGAATGCTGTGCCTCCACTGTCTCAGTTGTGCAGGCGTAAGGAGCTCTTTTCATGGCACCGATTGCAGTGGTTTATACGCCTCGTCTTCTCTTAGAGTGTTAAATGATAGCGTTTAACTCCTTGTGTACTCACTGCTCAGTATACACCGTCTTATTGAACACTGGTGCAATGAGATCAGTGACTTAACGCAGAATACAAATATTGCCAATTTCTTCCTGTAATGCATGAGCCTATTTAGGCTTTATCACTCAGTGTTTGTGTCACAGAGACTGTGGAAAATTATTCCAGTCAAGCAAAACATTTGGAAATTTAAGTAATCAGTTCACCAAATAAACAGGGTGAGGTTATGGTAACTTCTTCATGTTTGGTGACAGGGCTAATCACACTATCATCCTGTTAATATTGTTTATATTATACAGCATATTTCTGAAATATCATTAACCAGAATCTTGGAGCATGAATGCCATGAATGTGATCCCAGAATCTAGGATCAGTTGCATGATTTCAGTTGAGAGCATAAGGCCAGGATATGGACAGAAGAAACTTGATTCTGGATCAGCAGCCACAGTTTGTGCTACTTTATGAGCGTGACCACTGGTTCAGGGTCTTTAGCCGCTAATTGTTCCTCCTAGAGGGCGCGACCCCATAGCTATAAAGGTCGCCATCAATTTGAATTCCTACGGAGGTTTGACCACAACGTCAATACGAACTTAACGTTACGGCAGCGTTTTCAAAGTTACGACTGCAAAAAAACCTGGACCTGCTCACTAATTGGAGCGAAAGTGCTTGTCTTTCTCCCTATACAAATGATTTGTGACTCCATAAAGAAGATATAGCCTATTAGGAGTGCTGAATAAATCTTCAGACAGGAAGCACTTGGGCATACTTACTTTCTATGTTGATGCACGCTCTCTCTCTCTCTCTCTCTCTCTTTCTATTCTCTCTCTAACAACTTAACTTATCCTCTCCTTCCAACTCATCCAAGCAGGCAGTTGGCAGGCATGTGAAATGACTTCTGAGGAATAAAAAGTCAACAGATGTTAATTATTCAGTGGCAGTTTGAAAACACACACACTTCATTAAGTTGTTTTGCATCTGCCACTTTAATGGAGGTGCATACACGGCATTGTATGAGTGCTTTGAATTATGCATTGCTTGTTTTATGCCAATAAAATTAAAGCACTTCTTTTCCTCTGCCAGATATCAGGATATGAGCCGTATATAATTTGGATCGCGAGCAGTTGCTTCCTCCGTACCTGCTCAGTCGCGGCTGCTCAACAGAAAACATCTCTTTCAACTGATGATTAATCTTGATCTGTTTTTAAAGTAGTTTTCTAGTCTTGATCTGTTTTGACAAATAATGTATTGATTCTGTGAGCATTCATTCACTCTCCAGTGAGGCAAAAAAGTAAAGGTAAAAAAGGTAAAAAGAGAAATAAAATACTTCAAATGGTTGCGGAATTGTACACATTTTAATCTTTGTTTTCTTTGTTTTCATTTAAACAACCAGGGCACGCAGGTTTGATAGCTTGCTTTGAAGAATATGTCAAAAGTCAACACAAAATATCTGGAGTAGTTCATCTTTTTTTTTTCTTTGTAAATCGTCGCTGACTCAGGCAAGTAAAGAAAAATCTCTTTATTTAACTTTATCGTTTAATCACCTTAATACTGCATTAAAAAGGAAGCTGTGTGCATAACTGCTAATGGATAATCTGCATCATTGGAAAAGGTGTTAATCAAAGAAAATGACTGAAGACAGGTCAACAATCATCAGTAAAAGGGATGTTTTACCCCTCATGTGTTCAACAGTAGCTGCCACTTCTTTCTTTCACTTTGGTAAATCTATCTGAAGGAGGTGTCCTGATGCAATCATATTCAGAGACAGCCGCACTGAGAATAAGTGCTAGACTTTCACAGCCACAGTCTCGTGCGCGAACTAATGATGCAACACTGCACAGCTGCTCCTGAAACAAATGAGCAACTAATTATGCAATTATACTCAGGCCTCGCTAATCAAATGGGGAGAGGTCACAATCCTTACCTGATTCACAGAATACAGCTGTAAATACTGGTAAACAACCATGGCGGGTGAGTCAACCATCTATATTTGCATCACATATTCATTGCTTCATTTAAAATCCCCAGTTCTCAAGCACAGATTAAAGCACTATAACTGTGCCACTGTCGAAATACTGAGGGATAAACACATTATTATTATTATTATTAGTAGTAGTAGTAGCAATAGTGGTAGTAGTAGTAATCATTATTGTTGTTGTTGTCATAATAGTATATTTGTAGTAGCAGAAGTAGTATCCAGATTGGTTGGCACAGCAGTAGTATTTGCAGTAGAATTTATAGTATGAACAGCTGCACTGTTTGCTCCAGTAGAAGATTGGAAGTTGAGTTTTCGTATTTTCATGAGCATCTGTTGCTGGGAAGGTGCTATCGAGACATGTTCGTTTCAGAGACCCCTGAGTGTGTTTGTTCCAAATGTGTTCCCCATTAGCCACCTTCACCTTACAGAGTGGAAAACAGTACATGAAGAAAGAACAAACCCCTTATAGCACAGCTTCCTGTGTCCTTCCCTTCTCCTGTTCAGGACTGATCTAATGACATCAGCTGTGAAATTAAGAGTTGAGAAATTGTAAAGTGTAATTGTGTGTATGTGTGTGTGTGTGTGAGAGACACGTGTGTGAAAAGTTTTCACCTGCCAGTTTGTGAAGGTGAGCACAACAAAACATAAATGTGTGTGAACAAGTCAGAACATTAGTGTGCGTGTGTATGCGTGTGTGTGTGTGCGCACATGCGTGCATCTGTTTATATTTGTTTATATGATTGCGATCGAGACCACATGGAGGCTGTGTGACGCTGAATGGGCGGGCACTGTACGCACAGCACCGAGAGAAGATTCCCCCCAGCGGGGTTCTGGGTATTTAAAAGCAGGTACACCACGCCGTGGAAACACGAGCGTCTCTAGCGACCGGCGCTGTGGGAGGCATTTGCATACATCAGCGATATAATCTGATTTGCCAGTGAAAGCACCTTAACCTCCTGTTAGCAGATGCTCCCACTCACACACCTGCGGCTTTCCCCTGTAACAATGTGTACTCCCTGCACGCTGGAATATGCCGGCTGTGTGGCCAGTGGTGAACGATTCTCCATTTTTTCAGGAGGGAATTTTCTCCTCCTCTTGTTCCTGTCTATTTACAAACCACATTTTGAATCCCTGCATTCCGAGTTGGATGACTGATATAGCTCATGCAGGGAACTAGCGAGCACGCTTAGGCGCACAGTCACGTCCAGTCATAGAGAATGAGAAGGGTATATGATGAGGAGAACAGACTGCTAACCCCCTCTAGAATAGAGTTATAATGGGGGGAACAGGCTAGTCAGCCCACCAAGGGCCAAAATTTACCAGCAAACCTTCAAGTATTCAACAGTTATATTGGCTGTGTCTGAAATCACTCACTCATTCACTATTCCCTACTCACTATAAAGGGGTCTCATATGTGGGTGACTATATAGTGAGCTCATTGGCAGAAGGAAGAAACCCTTTCGGACACTACCCGATTCGTTTTGTTGGGGCTGTTAATGGCATCGGTGCTGTCGCACAATAAATTATTCTTCGGTTTGTGTGCAATGCATGATGGGACGTATTGCTGGGTTCGTGACCATCGGTTGGTCACTACATTTCGCGGTGGATTGTGGGATGTAATGGGTTCACTATATAGGGGATAACAATTCTTACTAACAATTCGGACAGCGCTACAAAATGGCGAACCCACTATACAGTGCACTATGTAGTGAGCACTGAGTGATTTCGGACACAGCCATTATCTTGCCCCTAAGTTCCACACACAAACTGACCTTTGCTTGACCCTTTTTATGCATGACATCACAAATAGGAGATTTGAATGTTCATAACTGAAAATTCCACTGATGATATAACAAACATACTGGTTGCAGTGAGGAATTGAACTGTCGAACAGTGGCTTGGAATTTTGAGTAGAAAGCATAGTGCAGAAGGCTGTTCTTCAAAGCTTAAAAGCAGACACACACACGCATACACACACAAACGCGCGCGTGCACAAACACACACACGTACTGGCCTGTGTGGACCTTCTCAACATTATACTGGAAAGAGCGCCCCGCTCAAGCGAGCGATGTTCCCATGAATTAAACCCAGAGCTGGGAGAGGTAAATAGCTCCTGTGCTGCTCGGACCCATATTTCACCAGCGTGTAATAGGATCAGAGCCCTTCCGTTTAGCCCTGTGAGTGAGAGTGTGTGTGCCAGTGAGTCTGGTCAAGGGGTTAAGAGGGAAGTGCATTTTCCACGTGAAACTCGATTAGCCGCAGTGCTCTTGGGAGGACACTTTAAACGAGGTAATAAAGTACTTTTAATTCCCATGCAACCTGCTGGCCCACTCTTCCCTCACTATCCCCCTCTCTCCATCTCTCAAACATCCATCCCACCCTCCATCTGTATACCCATCCCTCTATCCCTCTCTCTATTCACTTCACCATCCATCTCTCAAGACAAACTGTAGTCCATTTCAGAATCCATCCATCCAGCCCTATTTCAATCCATCCCTCCATCTCTCTCTTCATCCATCCCACTGTTCCTCTCACCCAATCATTTCCTGGCATAGAGCAGATCCCAATTGAGCCACCATTTTTTTTGGGGGGGGGGGTTAGTTGGTGATGGAGGGGGAGGGGTTACCCTAATAAAGTCCAGAAGATGCCACATAGAGGTGGCTCTGGAGAATATGAGTGACCTTTGACCTGCTTTGATTCCCCCAGCTGATGGCTATTTGCATCCAGGGGCAGCCCAGGAGAAGAAAATTCTGGAAGATAAAAGAAAATAAGACTCTATAAACCTTGGGGGGAGGTCAATTTATTCGCTGTTGACGGGAGCCCAATTTCAGACTGGTTGGGGGAGGGGGCTGATGTGGAATTCGGTCTCAGCCAGTCATTTGACATCATTGTCAACCAGGACACAGGTTGTTGGCGTGCTTACTGGCCTTTGGAAGGAAAGTTTGGGTCCCTGAGGAGAGTATACTGACTCTTGCCATTGAAAAAATGCTCAGCGTGTTGCTTGTTAAGACAAGCCACGGTAGTCATGACGGCCCGGATACGAGGCCTGAGCAAACATAGCCTTTGTGGACCACATCGCAGTGGGAGCAATGGGAACAATCTGTTGCAATAACTCAAATAGAGAGTCACAGGCCTTGATGTGCTTCCCCTACTGGTGGAGCAGGCATATAGCATGTGTCAACTACAATCAGTCATTCCGTATGCAATATGATCTTACTTAGTGAAATGTCCAGTGTCAGTTTGGTTACTTTGAAAACCCAGACAGCTTTGAAATGAGTACAGAGGTCAGGATTTCAATAGTGCTTAAAAGGCCGTGCTCTGTTTTTGAGCAACCGCCTAAGTAATTACCGCGCTTTGCTAAGGGAAAGGTGTGATGTTAAGGTCAGGTCACGTTGACATGACTTCATTCAGGAAATAAAGTAATAAAAATAAAGGAAATAAAGGAAAAGTCACGATTTGTTTAAGTCTGATACTTCTAATCTTAGCATCTTTATTCAATTACACTACAGGCCAAAAGTTTGGATGCAAGATCAAATTTGTCCAAAAAAAAAAATCATAGTTTCATTAGCATACTTTGCATTAAAATAAACATGATTATTATATAAAGAGTCACTTATCAGAATACATTTTTACTCAAATTATCAGGCCCATTTCACTAGGCCCATAGTCCTAGTGCCCGCCGGATTGCCGTTGGCATCCGGTGGGCTGTAAACCACGACATAAAGTGAATAATGAAAACTGTGATTTGTTTTTACTTTTTCACTGAAGTTGTGACTCTTGCAAATCTTCTCAACCCAAAAACTAAGCCCCTCCTTTCTTTTGTTAGCATTTATTCAGCAATGGTCTGGTAAAATATACAGTACCTAAAGGTAAATAGAGGAAAATGGTGCATGTCAATGAAAGAAAAGTCTAATCATGCAGTAAATACATCCCAAAATCCATAGATTTCATACTGGTTTTTAAGGCATTGTGAACAGAAACTTGAAGTTGCTTCCAAATTTTTGTCCTGTATTGGCCTTGCTTCCAAACTTCTGGCCTGTAGTGTACTTCTTTGCAGCATAAATATAGTGCAGACGAAGTGAGGTTGTTTGACTCATTACAAAATTAGTCAGTTCGCCAAACGAATTATCACCTCAAACTCGCTACATTTTGCACAAGAAAAAGAAGACAAGATCTTGATTCTCAAAGCATGAAAATTGTTAAGACACTTTTTGAGACACTCCTTTTTTGTCAGGGTCAGGTGCTGGGGTGTGTAGCTCTGTGTCTCAGGGCAGGAGTAGGGAGTCCACATACCCCTGCAAGTATTAGATGTCTCTCTGTTCCAAGGCACTAGATTTTAGTTTGGCAAGGGCTTGATAACGACACACATGCTTGATAACCAGGCAATGAAGAGTGTTAGAGAAGAGAGACATCTAAAACTTTCAGGGATGTGGCTCTACAGGAGCCGGGTTCCCTAGCCCCTGGGCTTTGGTTGTGGTAGTGACCCCAGAATGGCCCCTGGCTTTGCCAGCTGTCTCCTGAAACAGGAGCTCCACAGAGCGGAGCACCCGCTGCACACCTGGCTGAGCAGGTAAACAGGCACGTCTGGCCTCAGTTACCACAGCAACACAAAGCGGCCCACAAATGACTCTCCCTGGAGCCGCACGCTGCCTGATGTCACAATGACATCACCTGTCTGAAGCGCAGCTTGAAAAACAAAAACAAAACAAAAAAACGAAAGCACAACAAAAACAGCCCTAATTTAAACCCTTGTGGAATTGCAATGCCCCCAACATAAGAGGGACTTGCAACCGAGTCCATAATTTTCACCTAATGTTTTTTAATGACCTTTTGTTTCTGAGTCATTCAGTTTGCACGCATAATGACTGGCCTTTCATGTCGCAGGCCGTTCTTTTAATGGCTGCCGCTTTGTCAGTCAACAAGCCCACTGACGACAGGACTCAGGTAAGAGAAGTTATGAGGTAATGTCACCGAATGAGCAAAGTGTTTCCACGCGAGTGTGCCAAGCTGGGGAAATTTAATTAAAAAACAGAGCGAAAAGGAGAGGGGGAGAACCAGACACGCAGCCGCAGTACAGGTTTAGACTGCAGTAATGGGATGACATCACAGAACACACAAACCGCATGCCGTGACAAAGCATGTAGAAAATCATGCGCCAACTGCTTTCCATCACTAAAAGCCACGTATTCAGGACTAAGATTTAAAAAAAACGTAATGCTTATAAACTCGATATTTACGACCTCAATTCCACAAGAATTGGGACAGTATGTAAAAGGCAAATAAAAACAGAATTTAGCAATTTGTAGATTCTCTTTTCCCTACGTGTAGTTGAAAACAACTCAGATAAATAATTTATAGTTTCATCTAATCAATTGTATTGATTTTTGTGAATATTTTTGAATTCCAAATCTGATGCCTGCAACATGTTCCAAAATGACAGGAGAGACTTGAAGAATTGTGGAAGGTTCAGAAATTAACCCACTCGCAACATTGCACAGGTAAACAGGTGAATAGGTAACAGATTTCTGACTTTGGCTTTGGTATGAGCAGTTACAAATAGGACAGTCGTTCACCAGCAAGATGATCTGAGGTTCACCTCTTTGCCAAAAGCAGCATGAGCAAATACTCAAACAGATGACAAGCAACTTTATTAAACAAGCCTTTGCACAGAATTTAAGGATTTCATCATGATACAGTATGAAGATTTATTGAAGAGGGAGAAGATGGAGCTATCGCTGTCCTCAAAAGTTGAGGCCCAATCCCAATCTTGGATGAGTGTGACCTTTGAGCCCTTAGACAGAACTGCATTTAGAACCGACATTCCTCTGCAATGGAAATAACCACACGGGCTCATAAATATTTCAAATAACCCGAGTCAGTGAAAACAGTCTGCTCTGGCATGATCAAATGCAGGGTTTACTACTCAAGAGGAAGCCATATATCAACATCATCCGGACATGCTGCTGACTTCTCTGGGCTCATGCTCATCTGAAATGGCCTGAAATGGGGATGTTAAAAGGAGAGCTATTGTCTCATGAGTACATCTTCCGTAGTATTTTTGGAAATAATGGGCAGCATGTTCTTGGGGGCGAGAGGAAGAGGACCATCTCGGCTATCATCACTGACATATTCAAAAGTTGGCATCTGTCATGGTCTGGAGTCGCATCAGTGCGTTTGGCATGGGCAACTTCTACATCTGTGACAGTGCAATTGGCTTTATTAGTGAGGTCCCTGCTTTATCCAGTGGGATAACACCAAGCCACATTCCGCAAGGATTATAACAGTGTGGCTGCACAATCAGAGTGCAGGTATTGCCTGCAGCCCAGACCTGTCTCCCATCGAAAACTTGCAGCAGATTATGTAGCGGAGAATACAAACACTAAGAACTCGGACTTTTCACCAGGTGAAATCCCATATCAAGGAAGAATGGGGACAAATTTTGCTTTCAAAACTCCAAGAATAAGTGTCCTCAAAACCAAAATGACTGCAGAATTTTAATGAAAGGAGAGGTGATGTTACATATTGACAGTGGCGGTCCGGCGGCAAGAACGAAGGCCAGCTGTAACCTCACCTTTCACTGCTTAATAACCTGAACCTCTCACAGTTTACCTCTCCCGACACCACAAAATTATAAGGCGTTTTCTTCCACACATAAATGACTACGTAAAATATCACTGTCTTTATAATTTCAACGCTTGTGTAGCTCGTGAAACAGCACAGATTTTCGTAAATTAGTTTGCGAGGCTCATTAAGCAATAAGCCCCAAGAATCCGTTCTGTGTTCTGAATGTAGTCACGGCTAAAGGGCATTGTTGGGTATGATGCACAGCTGAATGATGGCGAAACTAAATGCTGCGAAGTCAGCGAAAGTTTAGGATTTTTCGCATTCATGTTTCCTTCGTAACAATGTTGTATCAATAGCATAAATGTCGGTAATAGGCATTCATTTTTTTCATTATCATTTCTTAATATGGATCAAGGATTAGTCTTAGTCATTCAGTCAATAAATTGTTCGATTGTTAATCAGGCGAACTTGAACGAGAACAGCTTGAGGACAATCGAGCGGTAAAGGGTGAGGTTACTGAAGCCCCTGGGAACATGTGACCGCACGCCGCTGCATATCAATAAACATGCACCTGTCCCGACATCAGTGGTGCGTGTTGCAGACACATTTTGAAATTGTTATTTTGAAAAAAACAAAACAGCTGATGAGCTAAAACATTACTTATATGGTCTTGGATTACTTTAGAAATCTAATCAACTAAATGGTAAGGCCCTTCACTCCACCCAATTTTTTTTTTGTTTTTGTTTCCATGAGATGTATTGGTGAAAACTTAAGCACCGAAAATATAAATATTGCAATGTATTCTTTTAACATTTTCTGATCATGCAGGGTGTCGTCATGTTTGTATTATGAATGTTTATTTCAGTAATCATGAAAATGGCTGGAGCGACAAATAAAAACCTTAGAAAATAAAGGAACATAATTGGGGGCATACATACTGTTTTTAGTTTTAACCTCTCTGGGCCTGGAATCAGCTGATACCAGGAAAAATTGTTTTTTTTTTATTTCTGTGATCCTTAACAGGTTAATTAGTGAAATTAATAATAGAATAAAAAGCTGACACTGTGCAAATCTGTAGAAGTAGTGTATGTGAAGGCGTGAGTTTGCATCTGCTGGGTATATAATTGTAAGTAACGTGTTTATGAAAGAGGCGAGAGAGAGAGTGCTAAAGACAGGACTTGTTATTTATCCCTCTGATAAAGACAGAGAGACAGAGTGAAAGAGAGAGTGAGAGAAGAACAGAAATACAGAGAGAGATTCTGTGAGAAAGAAACAGAGAGAGAGAGAAAGAAAGAGAGAGAGATTGTGTGAGGGAAAGGGAGATGTGTGTTCAGTGTAAAATCTCCCTATAGTGAGCTGTTTCAGAAGCACTGACTCTCCATGCCTTCAGCTCCTGACTGGAGCTTGTATTCTGTACACAGGAGCATAGGTAAACATCAGCGCCCTCATTTATTCATAAGGCAAACAGAAACTGCGCACTGAACGGGAAAAATTGCCGATCATTTATTTAGGGCGGCTCGTTGCGGAAGCCCGGAGCTAATTTTTCCCCGAAACGAGACAGCTCACCCTGACGCTAACTTCATTAGCGCGAAAGCTCATTCGTTTGTGTCTGGTTGCCGAGGGCTGACGGTTAGGCAAAACAAGGTCTGGAAGAATGCTCCGGCAAGGGCTAAACGTAGACCTCAGGGGGAAAGGCTTGTCACGATTCCTCTCCTTTAGCGGCGATAATGCATAATGCTAATTTAATTTAGGAACTTACGCATAACTGAACAAGGCTTACTGGTTTTCCAACCCACGTATTTAAGTTTTTAAAATATATTTTTCACCTGGAGATGAGAGTACCTCAGCCCTTTCAGGGAATGCAATTTATTACACAAAGTGCTTTTCAAAGGCACTTTCACAAGGACACAAGTTCAGTGTTTGCTTTCAATCCTCCCTTGCCAATGTGTACCTGTCACCTGCAGATCCAAGTAGGACTTCCTTTCTGATTTTTTTTTTTGACGGGTTTCACTGGTATTTATCTGGCAGCTCAAGCTGAGCTGCATTGTACAATTTTGTACTGACTATGAATGGAAATAATTCAGTAACACTCATGCAATTCACTTGTCTGAATTGAATCCGCACACTGTTTGTGAACTCAAGAGCACCTCAATAGCTCCCTGAAACAGAAAGAACTCGAAGGCATTCGGAGAGCGCACTACCTCTACCATTTTGAAATTGGTGGCGGAATTATCACTAAACAGGAGCGTTAAATGAGTCTCGACAGTGCCTTGTTTAGACACATAGAAATTCCCTTGAATCCTGGATCAAGAATATGAGTCGGCTCTTCACCAAAATGTAATCACTTCCTCCTTCCCGAGGTATAAACGCTCAAAATTTCATTGACATCCATCCATAACTTCTTAAAATTTCCCGTTAACTGACAAACAAACAAACTAACAAATTAAAAAACTATCAAACTTCTGTGAAAACATATTACCCTTTGGCAGAGGTATAATTAAGGCAGGTCTGCCTGGTTTGTTTATCACCGTCTGCAACAGACTGTCCTACGGTGCATGCCAGAGCAGTTCAGAGCACTGCTTTTTTCCCTGCTGAGTCTACACAATGAACGAGAGGAAAATTAGCAGAGAGCGGGAAGCCAATGGATGTGTTTTTCCTGTCTGTTGCCTGCTGTCGGGTCAATCATTCCTCCAGGAACCAATTTATCGATTCATTAACTGATTAACCTGCAGGTAGTGGAGACCACTTTGTGTTTTCTACCATCTGGTGCAAAGAAAATTACATCATGGAAATGTAAACACACACAAATCAGGCCAATTATGGAGGCGACTGCACTTCAGGGCGGGGGTGAAAAATATTCTACCTCAGTTTTTCCAATCATAAGACTAATGGCAAGAAAGACAGAAAGAGAAATACAGAAATAACAATTATGTAATCAAGTGGGGTCATGGAATGACTGGTAGATTCTCCTAAGAGTGACAGGCCTGCCAGAACCATTGGCTGCCTGATAGTGGCAATCATTCCCTGGGGAGCACTCACTCTACCCTCCAGGCTTTTCGGCCTACTTGTGTAGATTGCCGTCACCACCCTATTCCTCTCAAGGCAGGGAAATGTGAGGTTTTAGATTAATATTGCCTTCTTCGTCTGTCAAAACCAGTTAGCCACTGTTTAAAGAGGAGCTGGTCTTTCACTTACATCAGAGATTGAGGAGGGAGAGAGAGAGAGAGCCACTTAACTGTTTCGACATAATTTGGAAGTCGCAAGTCCTTGCAAGTCCATTTTTAGCTGACATTAGCGCAGCCTAATCTGTTTTAGCACTCCTCTGTTATATGGTGACAAGCCAGTGGCTCTAATTGTGTTTTCTCTGTCCTCTGAGCCCAGTGCAAACAACTCTCGCCTCATTCATAAACCCATTGTTAATTATTTTTTAACGTTGTTGTGAAAGCAATTGCAAACACATAGCGCTGTTGCTTTAGAATGGCTGTTTTCTTCTCCTGTATCATAACATTTAAAGAGATACATTAGCAGCTATTCGTTCATTCTGCCACCCAGTAAAACTGCTGGAAGCGAAATACAAATAAGGTCAGCGGTCTCCCTGCTGTTTTTGATAGTTATTTTTTTGCTGGGAGATGTTTATGTAGACTGTTGCAGGGATTAAGGGCTCTCTGTCAGGATCCAGGGATAACAGAGAGAGATCTCCTTTCCCTGTGGGGCAGGAGTGTGTTCGCTGAGTGGAGTGGGGTCGAGTGGGGTTGGGGGGATGTCGGTGTTGAGACGGGGGACCTCCACGGACCACCACCATCTTCAAAGGACCTGCCCTGATTCCTCCATTGCACCTCTTCACGCAACGCAGTCCGTTTGGGTTTCCCAGCATGCAGTTCTTGAGTCGGGCAGTCAAATGGGGTCCTGTCGGAGGCCTGACCTATCCAGAGCTCAGGCCTTCTTGCAAACACTGATGCCGGGGTGTTAAAACAAGGGGGGCTATAATAGGAGCAACATGTTCCCCTCCCTACTTTCATAACACACACACACACACGTGCGCGCGCGCGCACACACACCGAAACGCTTCTTTCCCAGCTAAATATTATAAAATTATCCTGTAAATGTGTAAATTCTATACAGGCACTGAATAGAGCCCCTCACTTCCAGAACCACGCCCACACCTTGTATGTCATAATTTAAAGATGGGACTTTGGGCCTGGATATTTAGTGCAGATGAGTGATGGTCAGGTGACTGTGGGAGCCCAGCAGTGTTATGGAAAAACCTAGTAAGTAACAAAAAGCTGATTCAGAGAAAAAGACAGAAAACTGTACGCCTCTGGGGTTTAGCTCTTGTCCGACAATGAAACTGACATGGTAGTTATTCGTTCATTACATAATAAGAGCTATTTATGGAAGGATTTTTTTTTCTTTTTTATTTGTATCCCTGGCAATATGACTTAAGAAATTTTTCCATCTGAAAATATAAAAAGTTAAATCTCAAAATGATGGACAAAAACCTAACAATTATGCAGCTGCAGTGGCATTTGACAATTTTTCAGTGTTAACTCCACCATCTGCTTCCCTCTTCAAGCCATTTTTCAGTCGTTATTCGCACGTGAATTGCGCAAATTACGAATTCTGACCATGAATGTCCTGCACATCCAATGCTCTGCATGGGGACTTACCTCACAGATCAGATAATATAGGTACGCTGCTTCATAACTGGCTAATTCACTGACCAGGTTTTATCATTAAAAAAATAGAACATTTTATGTGGAAGAACCAAGACGATCAACTTGCTTGATTTTTACTTCACAACTAATTAAATACCGATGACTTGCTTGGTTTTGCCACAGGAAAACATAGGAAATCAATGATTATTTTTCATATTTCTTACTGTATATGATGAGGCAAAGCCTAATAAGTACAAAAATGGTCCTAACTTAGTTTCGACCAAAATTAGACTTGCTAGGTTTTTCCACAACACTCAAGAGCTGTCAGCCCTGCTAACTGCAGGAGATAGAGAGAGAGAGAGGAAGGGAATGAGAGAGAGGGAAAGAGAAGAGGGAGAGATGGAGGGGGAGAGAAATAGAGGAAGAGAAAGAGACAAAAAAGAGGAATCAGAGAGAGACAAGAGGGAGAGAGAGCAAGAGAAAGTTACCATGGAACTGTAACCCTCATACTCACACACACACGCACACACACACGCGTACACGTATACACACACATACACACACACATAGGCATTCAGTTGCAAACACACTCATTTACTGGTTGGGACCACAGCTATCCCAAGGCCATGGCTGTAGCTCACATTAGCACTCAGTGGTAATTGGAATAAGTAAAGTAATGGGAGCCAAGATGCGGTGCCAGGTTCTTATCTGTCTGTATGTTCCAGACCCCCGCACCCCTCTCTCCCTACCTCTCTCCCTCCTGTCCTTCCTCTCCTGCTAATCGGCTAATCAGGAGCCAGGGGTGTGTGCATGTGTGTGTGTGTGTGTGTGTGTGTGTGTGCGAGTTAGTATACGAGTTCGTGTGTGAGTACGTGTGTGTGTGTGTGTGTGCGTTCGTGTGAATGCGTGTGTGTGTGAGCATCTGTCTGCATGTGTGCCTAGGCGTGTATATGTATGCACGAAAGCATGCGTGTGTCTGTGTGTGCTTGAGTGTGCGTGCGTTAGTGTGCGTGTGTGTGCGTGCGCACGTGTGTATATGTGTGTCTGCGTGTGTGCGTGTGTGTGCATCTGTCTGCATGTGTGCATAGGCGTGTATATGTGTGCGCGAAAGCATGCGTGTGTCTGTGTGTGCATGAGTGTGCGTGCGTTAGTGTGTGTGTGTGTGTGTGTGCGCACGCGCGTGTGTATATGTGTGAGTGTCTGTGTTTGTGTGTGTGTGTGTGTGCAACCAGCTAAGAAAGTGTGTCCCGCAGTCTTTTGTCACAGCTGCAAAACGTACTCAAGTAAATTAAAAAATATATGGAACTGAAAAAACAGAATCAAATGTGGTCTTGAGAGCCCAGTGGGCAGCATGTGTTCTCCAAGTCTGGAATGCAGTGACCCGCTTCGGCTGGTCCTCTGGTGCTGGCATTTCTCAGAACTCGGATCCTCAGCCAAGCTTGGCACAGAAAGAGACAGAGGGCCCCGGCAGCAGGCCCCCATCCCCTCGTTTCGCCCCCATCACCCAACTGGGGAACATGCTTTCAAATTAACTGCATCTTTTAAAACCCCTTAAAGCATCTTTAGTGCCCTGGCATCTGCAGGCCAGCCGAGATAAGCATAGCACAGCAGGTGGCTGAAGTGGGGAAGATAGGGACGGAGCCAGTCTTGTTTGAATTGCATTATGGGACACTGGAGTCTAGACTCTGAGCATGGCTCTGTCTGTGTTCAGTTATGCATTGACACCCCCCCAATCATGGATTATTTTCTGTAATTCAAATCATCTGAAAATTTAACTGCATTAGTCAGACACAAGACCAAACATCAAAACAAACAAAGAAAAACTTAATCAACGCAGATGTATAAATACCCGTTATTTTATTATTTTTAATGATAAAAGTGTGCTTTAAAAAACAACAAACCTAAACAAAGCTTTTGAATTAAATATTAGAGCATAGCAGATTAGTTATGGACAAATGAAAAGAGCACAAAAAGAGTTACGCATTTCCCCTGATACTAATTATTGTTCTTTTTTTTTTCCTAAAATAATGAAACAAAAATGGAAGCACGTCCCTTTAAGGCAGGTCAGCTGACAAGGGGGCTTTGAAAGCTTAGAACGCCGCCTCCAAAAACAAACAAAAAAATAAAAATATCAAGAACGCCTGCCCTGTCACCATTGTTTTGGAGAGGTTTTGGTGAGGTTTTGAAACTGGACCGCCGACCGCGAATGGCTTTGGGCCCGGGAAGGTGACCGACATCAATGCTATTCGGTTCCTTTTAGGAGCAGGAAGGAAATATAAGACCCACTCGCACAGCAAGGGGCATCTGGGATGTGATTCGCTGTTGTTGATACGGCGGTCAATGTTGCTGTCTTCATTCTGATTCAATTAGTGTCGTAAACTGGATACGGGGGAAGCAACCTTAGAAACAAACAGTCCAGGGAACCGCTCTGTGACACATGCTGTGGGCTGAACAGAAGCAGAACGCAAAACTTGTGAAACACAATTTGTACAAAAAATACCGAAAAAGGCTTGTCGGGAAAATTAAAACGTCTATTTTGTTACACGGAACATAAAATAATCCGACAATATACAGGCCTTAAGAATTTACAGCCACTCAAAATGTCAGTAGGGAAATAGCAGTGCTGAATTATTTAAAATAGTCATATACTTGTATTTATGTGTACATCATTATAAATAAATAACTTCAAAAATACATTTTTATTATTTAATTTCACCACACCCCTTTCTCCCTTAACCCCCCCCCCCCGTCCCCGCCTCCACCCCCCAACCCTCTCTCAAAATTTCCCAGCTGCAAAAGCAGCGAGGTATGTCTAAAATATGGCATATAAAACTCATCATTCAGAAAGAGGGATCATTAATTGAGACCCTCACACCTCTCCATCATAACATGGAAACCTATAGTGACTCCACAAGCAACTGAGGAGAGTATTGTTTTCAATTTTCTGTGTACTGCATCCAAGGCAACAGGAAGACACTCCTTCCTGAAAGTTCTGCATTATAAAATCTCACTTCTTCCCATAATCCTCTCTGCTTCACTTATACGAAGCTGAGTGCTCATTGGACAGGCAGACAGGGGCTGGACAAAAAACTGCATATGTCCCTCCCAGAGAGGAATTAGTTCTAACATGAACTGTGGTCAAAATCCCTCCCCTGCTCTTACATATTCACTGACACAAGCGTATTGCTCAGACAATGTGTGCAAGTGAATGGGTGGAAAGCTGTGGTCCAGCTGGGTTTATCTCATCGTATTATTTGAAACATCTCCAGGCTTCCTTGTAAACCTCAGTCCACCCCATCCGTAAGGTGCAGTCAGTCACATATGAAAGTATGCAGATGATGTTTTGAGGCTTGCTGTGGCAAAAAAGGGCGGTACAGTGAGCTGCGATGGGCCGCAGGGACGCAGCCAATATCGATGTCTCCTCCATGTTGAAATATGCAGGTGGGGGTCAGCTCCACCCTCTCACCATGTATTGGTTGAGCATCAAAGAGTCCACCAAATATGCGTGTCAAAGTTCAGCATAATTGAACTCACCGCTACAAAAACCGGCAAGAACTCCTCGCCCATGGAAACAATATTTTCTCGCCCTCTACATTCAAATGAATTGACCGCGATCATTTGTTGCTTCCACTCTGTATATATGTGAACGCAACTTCACACTGCCATAAGAGACACAGTCGAATTTAGTCGTCCCATCCGAAAATGCGTCCCGTCATCTGGTAGAACTTCATGTTGAAGGGTCTGTAGAAGTCCCGTAGTCGCTGCACCACCTCGGGGTTGATGTTGGGGTGCGTGCGTCCTTTGGTTTTTCCCAGACAGTGGGGCTTGCTGCTCCCCTCGGCCTTCTTGAGGCAGGGGAAGCCCTTGGTCTGGTTGAAGTAGAAGTGCTTGTCGGTGATGATCCTCTTGAGCCCCAGGAAGTCCTGCACGCGGCCCAGCTCCCCGGCCGGGTCGCTGATGAGCCTCTCGCCGCTCACGAACAGGATCTGCCGCATGGGGAAGAACTGCAGCCAGTTGTCCAGGTGCTTGGCGTAGATGCCAATCTGCACGGCGCTCCAGGACGTGTCGATCAGACCCGTAGTCCTGTTTTTGAAGGTCAGGCTCTCAAATGTGGGGATGTCCGGCTTCTTGGAGAGCGTCTGGGTGTAGTCGGAGATGGCCCGGGTGACGGGGTCCCGCACCACCACGATGAGCTTAGTGTCGCGCGACATGGCGTAGATTCGGGCTGGAGCCTCCTTGGTCACAAAGTAGCTGGGGGTCTTCTCCATGGTGATCTGGCCCTCCAGAGTCTTAGGCATCAGGTCCCTGAGGGAGGGGATGGGGGGATGTCAAATGGGGAGGGACAGATGAGTCACCACTCTTTCTAATACACCATACCAGTCAAAAGTTTGGACAAACTTCTCTCATGTTATAGAATCAGGTTTTAGAGAGACTTAAGTGGTTGAACTGATGTATGAAACCTCTAAGGGCACAAGTTAAATAGTAAATATGCAGAAGTGAAAGAAGAAAACTTTATGTCACAGAATATTGTACAAAACATTGGAATTTTTAGAGAAGCCATTTTGGCAAAATAGACAGAAAAATTCTTTCAATTTTCCAATGAGTGAATCAAACTTAAGCTGGTTTGGTAGGCAAAAAGGGCAAAAAGAAGCAAATCACAAGGGCAGTACATATAAGGAAACTTCTACAGCCGTGCTAGTGTGATCTTTCATATCTGTACGTCTTATGTTAACGTAAAAAATTATGTAATCCTACTCAGTAATTATTGTTGCAAATGGTGGCAATTTTGATGAAATCAAAATTTATATTACTTATTTGTAAAATAAAAGGTGTTTATGTTTTCGTAAATATCTGACTGAACTAAAAATGTGGTGTAGCCAAACTTTTGATTGGTGCTGCATTTAAAATTGCATACTGAGTATCTACATTTACCATTTAGTTTTAATAAGTATCCATATTCTGACACCAGGAACTGAGGCATTTGTAACATGTTTAACCCATGCAAAACATCACGTAAAACCTTTCTAACAAACAACTTTATTTTCTGAGTTCTTCCTATCTTTTTTATGGTATACACCCAGTGTTTACTCAGTCTTGAGACCATGGTGTTTCATCAAGAAATCACCATAGTACAAAAATGTATCTTCAGTCATTTCCATATTGTCCTGCTCCGCCAAGATGTGGACATGTCAAAGTAATGGTTTCCACAAATAGACGCAACAAAACTGTGAGTGCAGGGCTGGTTTTTTTGAGGTAGACCAATGTCTGAAGTTTGTAATTCCTGGCCTGAAATAAAGCAAAAGCTGCAAAGCTTTACTGAAAAAAATACATCATACAGTATATGGACAGATTTATGTCTATATAAATGATTTGCATTTTCAGATGCTAAAATGAAAAAGCACTGCTCAGTTTTCAATGGAAGTCGATATGTCCCAGCACTGTAAGGGTTGGTAACCATAGTACAATCAAGGACAACAGAAACAAAAGAATGAACAGTAAGAGCCATTTTGCAATCTTGTAACTTGATCGACAAACCGCTAATGCATCATGTTTTGGAGAGCAGGGGCCTTTTGTTGAGAAAGACGTTCAGAAACAGCTGCCACTTGGTAAACAGAATAAGGGTACTGCTGCATCAACGACCTGGAACATGAACCCCAAGATTTTCAGATATCCGCACAAAGACTTATTTTCCAAAAAACTGGAAGAAAAATTATGAGGATACTGGGGAAAACAATACCCTGGCAATACCCTGCTTGCATATTTTTCGGTGAAATTATGCAGACCACTCAGCAAAAAAGAAAAAAAAAAAAACTGTTCACCTCTGGGTGTCCCCTACAGCAGATGTATAAGTATGAATTTTAATGTTAATATATTTTTTTTGCCTAGAAGCCACCCTCATCCAAGTTAAGCAAGTTTACATTCTGAATAATCATCAAGTTTTAGAGCTGGATTTTTGTCGGCGACAGTGCTGGTTATGTGCAAGCTTCAGGGAGGGAACGACCCAACAGGCCCCTCATTGGGAATCAACTCAACAAACTTTGTAACAAACTCTCTAACCCCTGGGTGTCCAATCTTATTTTTTTTTTTTTAAAAGTTGGCAGTTGAAGATTTTTGTTTCAAGTCAGCCTAAAAATGCCGGTATGAAGATCTAAAGGTCTTTCATGAAGAACTTCATAAGTTAATCAGTTTAAATAAATGTAATCGTTGTGCTAAGGAAGAGACTTTCACTCCTGTGTTCTGTTCCGTCTCAATGTTATGAAGACAAGAGAAAGCAGCTGATATGTTTTGCAGTGCACTACCCACCCACCCACACACACCCACACACACACACACACACACACACACACCACAGCTTCATGCCTATAGGACAGTGACCTGAAGCAAATGTATAAAAGCAGCTCATGAATCATTAACCACAATCTTCTGCCATTTAGAGCCTCAGCTGAATTCAGCTTTAAAATTCAGAGAAGTACAGAATGTGTCCGTCAATTATTCATCCCGGCTTCTGGAGGGACTCAACCCCCAGGCTTGGCATCCTTCGTACAAAATGGGCTCCAGTGTTGTAAGGGGCTGTTTGGGGGGGGGGGTGATGCAGAGGGGGCATGTCGGCCGCTAAGGTGCCCTCTCCTCCTGTCTACCCAAGCCTCAGGACCACAGAACTGAAATTTGTCTCACTCATTCACTTCTGTGTTCACAATGTTCTGGAAACTTCCGCCTCCTGTGGAATTTCAACTTTTTTGTTTGACAAACTATTCCCATTAAGATATGAAAAATGCAGTGTTTATTTTCCAGAGGAGACGCAGACAAAAAGGGCATGTAAGGCCTAGTCCGCATGTACAGGAGTATTTTTTAAAACCAGGTTTTACCCCATCGTTTTCCCAAAAAAAAAAATCTCCGTCCACACGTAGACGCAAAAACACAAAGCGCTGTCAAGAGCATGCTGGCCCAACAGGTGGCGATGATACAGTTTCATGTAAGACCATGTAGGCCAATCACAAGATTTAAAGGCTAGCAATGAGAAGCATACACTCTGATGTCACGACCTAAAAACTCTGTTTTTCCTACCCTCACCTAAAAAGAAGAAACAAAGTTTCTAAGAATCTTCACCCAGGACGGTGTTTTCCAAAAGTCTGTTTTCAGCAACCGAAAACACAGTTTGCATGTGGACGAAAGGCTGAAACATTGTAGAAAACATTACCTTCTGCATAATACCCATTTGCGTGTGGACAGGTCCTAAATATACCTGTGTTCTACAGCAGGGTGCTCTGTTACAAAGGGCCAATATAGATTGAGATATTTATATCAGCCCAGCACAACAATACTTGACTGAACAAATTAATTATCATTGTCCACTCATAAAAAGTCGAGAAATAGAAGCAAACATCATAGTCCCTGGCTAAAACAGAACATACCACCCACACCGGCATTGTTCTGGAAAAGATTGGATAACAGTATATATTAATTATTAGATGTATAAACCGTGTGTGATACAGAACCAAAACAAAATGTTTCAGGATGCCTGACTGTCGCTGCTTCCACGCCTGGTGAATCAAAGTTTCAGCTGCTATTGAATCTGCTGTGAAAATCCCTGACATCTTAGCTCTGCTTGTCTGCGCCGACGGTTTTCCTTGTGATGAACCACACGATTTTGACACAGAAACATAACTTCCCCCAAACACCATTATGAGAAATATTGTAAATATTTGTGTTTGCCTCCTTTGGGAGAAGTTGCTCCATTAGAGCTGTTTCTCTCCTCCCAGTAACCAAACGCTTGCCCATCCTCGCGATAAAAGCCCATAATCGACTGGGTTTTGTAAGAAACCCCACCACCTCCCGGTCACTGGGTCAGGAAGAAACTAGGATGCGAAAAGCGGATGCTACGGTAAAAGCGAGGGATGAGAAGGAAGAATGAAGGTGCCCAGAGACGGAACGCTGCCTGACCCTGACAGTCATTCTATAAAGAGCTTACCCAATACATCAGGCTGAGTCCAACCCCACACTGCCTCAACTACAGCATCATTCCTGTCTCTCGCCTTCCACCAGGAAACCACATTAACAACACTCCAGCACTTCTCTCCTTTTGTGTTTCCACATATAAAGGCCACTCTGACCCACTTTGGCAGACTTGAAACCAGGAACGGGCTTGAGTCTGGTCAATGTGTTTTAAACAATAAAATTTGTCATGATTCATCTCAATAGTTGAGCTGGTCAATCCTATCGCAACACCATCCATCCATTCTTAATACCGCTTCCTCCTCATTGAGGTTGCGGGGGGGGGGCTGGATTCTATCCCAGCTGACTATGGGCCAAAGGTACTATCTGGGACCCATCCTGGACAGCTTGCTAAGCACACACCATTCACTCAAGCACTCATACCTATGGGAAATTCAGCTTAATATGCATGTCTTTGGACTGTAGGAGGAATTCAAGCACCGGTGGGGAACCCACACAAACACAGGGAGAACATGCAAACTCCGCACAGAAAAGCCCCAGGCCAGATTCAAACCCACAACCTTCTTGCTGTGAGGCCGCAGTGCTAACCACTGCACCACCACAGCATCGCAACACCAGTTGCTGCATTTTTGCCATAGTCATCATTTTGACTCCAATTCATGACACTCATTGCTGGTACAGACAGCAAGCCAATCCACCAGAAAAACTAATGTATAAACATCCACCCATCCATCCGCCAACTAACCTGCTTATTTTAGGGGGGGCATGCATGTCTTTGGGCTGAGGGGGAACCCGGAGTACCCAGAGGAGACCCATCTAAACACTGAAAAAACATGCAAGCCTCACACATATGGGTCCAAAATGGATTCCGCCCATTAACTTCATGCCGTGAAGCAACGGTCCCACTGACTGCACCACCATGCCACCCTACCCCTGGTATAATATTATCATCACTGATAATTAAAATGTGGAGATATGGCTGGTTGTTCTATATTATTGTATCAGCTATAAAATTGTGAAGGAAATATGCTTGAGGAAAAAGTAGCATTCAGTACCGAATAAAAGCAGATAATAGATCTACAATACTTGTAATCTAATTTTAAGGCAGGCGCTGTGTAATCTGCTGGACGAGGGGATGAGCAGAGCAAGGCTTTTAATCAGCATTGATCTTGTTTTACAGAACCACGACAGGTCCATTATTACCGTCATCCCGGGACGGCCGTTTCATCTAATCGTGTGATTCGGCCGCATCAAAGTGATGCCGCGATCAAAGGAACACAAAACACCACAAGCACTTTTTTTACGATGAAAAACAAACACCCGTACAGGCGTCCGTGCATTTTCTGCTCCTGTTTTTCTGACTACAGTTACAGCCTGTAAGCCTGAGGTACTGGATTATTGAGGAGGAACTGTATAAATTTGAGATGCACTTTATTAACATTTAAGTCGCTCTGAAACTCAGCTGGCGGTGCCGTAGACGACATTTTTAAAATCGAGGGCGGGGCAGTGGTAAAGGTGTGCCAGTCTAATTGTAAAGACTTAATTCTTCTGTCGTGGCTTCAAGAAAAAAAAATCACAATTTGAACTTCCATAAGGTGGGTGATGCCTACAAATAATTGGTGGATGTAGTAGACCCACAAATCACAAGACCACACATTGGTTAACATGCACACAATGACCAACCAGGCTGGGGATAAAAAAACACACACACACACACACACACACTCCTACACACTAGTACTCTCACACTCTATTACCTCTGCGATAAAAAAGTCATGGGTTTTTGTTTTAAAGGCAACATTAATATTTAACGCCATGCATCTTGCTCGTCCTCGGCAAACCCCATGGTTGTAGTTGCACCAGAATGCCCTGTGATGGAAGGCACAGGAGTTGGTGGCTGCAAAGCATGATGGGAACTCCTACAAACTCTGGCCCTCAGTCAGGACTCCAATGCTATTTATCTGACAGTTAAGAGTATTTTAAAAAGGCCAGGCCTCGATTTCCACTTGGGTGAGTGTGTTAGAACCAAAACAATAGCCACCGGTTGGTTTGTCACCCCAGGTAGTCATTTTATGCCCACTGACTCTTCGCCCCTTTATTCAATCAACAGAACAGTGTTGACAGAGAAATCTACCCAGTCACTTTTTCCACTCTTCTGTTTCCAGATGGTCATCTACCTGCTGTTCTGAAAACAACTTATAGGCATGTAAAAAGGGGTTTGAACTTTGAAAAACATACTTTTTTAAATTATATTTTAACCTCACTTGATGCATTTAGATCTATGAAAAGTAAATTACAACACAAAAAGGGCCTGCAGAAGGTTCTGGGCTATTTGTACGTGTCTTGTTTTTTGCAAGCAAGATGCTTTAGCTTTTGCAATGTTATCAGCTTTTACCTATCATTGCTTTTGGAGGAGTTTCCATCTCTGTCTGATGTGACAGACATTTCTTCATATGGAGGTTTCATAGTGACTGCTGCCATTTAAATCTTTCTCACCCACGCAACCACAAACCTACATGCAGGCCTGGAGTGTCCCTATTCACAGGTACTCACGAAAAGAGAGTGCAGTACTTTACGAAGCAATTAAGAAGGGATTTTTCCATCCTGAACCAAGCCCAGAAGATTTTGGGAACTTTTACCGTAAGCCTAGAGTACATGTGACACAGTTCCCCATACCTTTATAAGGCTCCCAGAAATGTACTGCATCCCTCACACTCAATTCAATGCCATTTTCTTCTGGTACGTACTGTAAAATATACAATTCCCAGAACTCTGCAAACCCTCAAAACCATTAGTTGCAGACGCCTTGCTCTCAACAATACGTTTGTCCATAGTACAGGGTTGCATATACAGGGAGGCTGAGTCCGGGCCTCTAATAACATTTCAAGGCCACAATTAAGGCCGTCTGTAATTACCACCCGTTTAAGCGGACCAAAAATCTGCTGCGTCATTCCCAGTAATGACTGTATGAGGTTTTATTCGCCAGGTTCGAGACGATAACTTAAAACAAGCGATTGCTGCAGTGGACTCAAAGGCGAGAGACAGTAACATGAATCACAGCACTTAAACAACACAAGCTCAGTTAGGAGAAGAAGACGCTTAAAAGGAGTTCAGCATTTAGCGTGCAGAGTGTCTTCATATGGCGAAGTGTATAAATATACCGTAGTGAGTCATGGGGGCTACTTAAATCCCATTTAAGCAGGCATTCCACTCACAGGGCTAATGGCACATCTGTCAATGTATCCTTTGTAAGGATGTCTATAAAAAGGGCACTTTAGAGTTAGCAACCGCAAACATTACTGCTGTTTGCCTCAGCTCGGGACTGTAGTACCACAGAAAAACGAACAGGCACACACCAAATTCGTACAAACATCCATATACACTACACACAATTTAATAATCAGTGTAAATTATTTGTTTGCTCAACTTGACTAAGTGAAGTCATCTTTGACTGACTCAAGTTTTGTGAATGCAATAGAGTCAAGTTTATGACTACTCTTTATATTAAATGAACTTAACTCAGTTTAAGCAAAAAGAGGACTTGACTTAGTCAAGTTGAATGAGCGAATCAGTTTTTAGTGTGCACTACTATCATGCAGCTCTCACACTCAACACTGAATACACACAAGCACACACAGACTTGCTCTCTACACACAACACAACCAAACTCTTTCAGATCAAATTACCCCAAAAAAGAGATAAGGGAAGCAAACGACTGCAATAATTAACAGCTCAAAAAAACACAAACTTTTCCCTGTAGCCCACAGGTCACCGGGGTCGGATACAGCTGGTTATGTAATGATCTTGATGAGGGGACTGCCCCCCCCATCCCCCCTCCCCCCGTCCCACACACACACACACACACACACGTACTGTATATACACTTATCCTAGGATCACCACTGGCTATAAATACACTCATTCCCACCATTCTGGTCATATAGTCATATTTTAATGAGCATAATATTTCAATGGAGTAACCAGTAGCCCCCAGCCCTCCTGCTGTCCCCCATTTTCCAGGTCGCTGGGTGTTGGGATGGGGTCGACAGATTCCACATCCCTGGGTGCTGAATGTGATTCAGGGTGATGTCCTGAGAGGGGGGAGGACAGCTAGGCTGTGCAGAGCCAGCACTTTTATGGGCCTGTCAGTGCTGTCGCGATGTAGACTGTGTTCCTGCACAGAAGTGACACAATTGAGGTTGGTGTGTATTTGTATGTGTGAATTTGTGTGTATTTAACTGTTTGTGCGAGTGCATGTCTGTGTATTTATGTGTATGGGCTTCAAAGTGCGTGTGTGTGTGTGTGTGTGTGTGTGTGTGTGCACGAGACAAATACAGACACATCCCACAGAGTATATAGACCTTAGGGGCGAGCCATAACCACCTCTATGAACAGGAGTGTTGAGGCCTGTTATTATAGCCTATGCCATAAGTTATGGGTTTTGTGGATATACAAAATGCTGTTTGGCTTGCCCGCTGCACCTGTCTTTGCTCTTTATGTCTGCAGGCAGGTGCCTAGCGCAGAATTGTGCACCTCTTTTAGGGTTGGAAATCGTGAATATTCTCTACTATGACCATATATTGCGCTGGTTGCAGTTTATTCTGGATTACAGAGGTGTGAATCATGCAGTTGTCAGTCAGTGCTAACCCTGTGGAGCGGGTAGACAGTGCTGTAGGAATCTTCTTGTTAACAGAGCAGCTAAGATGGACGTGTTCTAAGCCCCTGGCCCAGGGGATTATGGGCAAGATCACCTGTAAATCCTGCTCCATTTCAGGCTGAAACATCTCCCCAAATGCCAGCCATCATTAATGCTCTGAAAACTGAACCTGGTCCTTTTTAGAGTTCTTCAACCTAGTGATTGCCTGCTCTCTGACAACTTCAAAGCCCCAAACACACCTTCAAACTTATGCACACACACACACACACACACACACACACACACACACTTCCAAACACAAAAAACATGCCTATGTAGATACACACACACACACACACACACACACACAAAAACACACATGCGCACACACACTGACACCTACACACACATGCTTTCATCTTCAGCCATAGCTTTTAAGCCCAAAGTGTTGGCCATGCCAGAGAGTCCCCAATAAAAAATTAACGGCAGCAGCACTTATGGGACAGATGCACCCTTTACTGCCCAGTAATGGCACACAGTGGTGGCTTGCGCAGATAACCAAAGAGGGACTGCAGTTATTTTCCATTTCTGGCCAATCACAGCCCATAAGAAAATGAAACAAACCGAAAATAAGCTAATTCATCAAACACGCACACAATGTAGAAAGATATGACATAAAGAATTTTCTAAAATACATTTTATTTTACACAATATACTGAATATTGTTTGGTACATAGAGTATTTAGCATTATATTTGACAAAAGTTCACATTCACACTATGCACATCGCAAGTGGCCTTTCCTTAAGCAAGGATTTGAACTTGCGACCCACTTGTCCACACATCCCTCACTAGGCCACAGTGCCCTGATTAGCATGACATGGTGCTATCCCAAGGCACTGATTAAGCCGAGACACGGCGACGTCCTCTCGTGCGCCAGGCTTTCTGAGTCAGATAACCGACCGGGATGGTATGGAAGTGGAGCCATGCACAGGAAGTCACGATAGGGGCCACGCAACCAACGAGATAAGGAGCTCATTTTTACTTCCTGGAACTGTGCTCTCTGTCTTCCGGGTAATGAGAGGAGTTCCGATAAAAACATGAAGACCGGCGGCACTGGTCCTTCTGATCGGAGAGGGTCATACGGTCAACTACACATTGGAACACTTCACTGTATTACTAAAGATAGGAAAGTCAAAGCAAGAATACCTCATGAATGGAGCCCTATAAAGCCTGGTAACCTGAGAAGGGAGAACTATAGCCAACAGAGTGAAGTAATGGCAACAGAGCCAGACTAGGCCTCAACCTTTATCAGGCCCGTGCAGAGATTTCATTCAATCCCAACAGCATAGTCAAAAAAGTGGCTTTTGGAAAATGTGGGCGATATCAATTTTTCAAGCACCGTAAGCTGCTCTGGACAAGGCCAATTGCAAAGAAAAATAAATAGCGTAGTAATGCGATAATAAAGACTGCTGTGGGTGGGAGTTCTGGTTCACATAGCTGGAGTTCCTCTGAATTGGTAATAAAATGGTTTTTCAGGTTGTTGCTGATGTTATTGAATGTCTGGAAGGGAGACAGAGCATACCAGAGAAAGGATTCCATTGCACCTTCTGGTATCAATTCCACAAACGATCTAAACTGCTGCCGTAATCTAATAAAATCTAATTGAAACACTCAAGTCTGCTTCCAAATCTGACACACAGTTCTCCTTTCAAACCACACCGCGGAACGGGTGAAAAAAATACATAACATTTCTGGATGACAGCCATAACGAAAGCAGAATACTGCCCTCTTTCAGGAAAACATTTCAGGGTTCACTTTACGCCGGCCACCCCTTAGCGATTTTGGAAAAACCTACGAGGCTTTCTTCATTGTGCCTCCAAAAATTAAAGGTGCCGTAAATTCGCATTAGAAATTGTGTGCTAACTTTGTTACAGAGTGGAAATTGATGGCGAGTAAGGCGCTGGAATAATGTAGTACTATGTTACAGAGTAGAAGCATTTGCTTATACTTTCTCACAACGCTTGTATAAATAAATTCCCGTGCCACACACTTTTCTTGACACTGAGTGGTAGAGTGCTTCTCTGCCATTTTCCCTCAGTCATACACAACTAGCAGAGTGTGATTTAGTGAAATTTTTATAGAGTTGGCTTTGCAGCATGTTCTAATAAATTTATCAGCAGAGTTTTTAAACAGCCTGCCTTCTGGCCTCGGGGTGGAGAGTAAATCCCCAGTTTATTGCGTAAGTGGAAAAAATAAGCTGTATCTTTGTGGCGACCTGCTTGTGAATTATTTACCCTCCATAACTGCAGTGGAAGACAGGCTTAGAGGTAAGAAAAGCTGTAATTCACTGGTGCCATCAGGAAAAAACTAAACCTTTTAGACATCGAGTGAGTGAGAGCGCAGGAAAAGGCAGTTTTAGCCCCTTCTCTCTCGAGTGCTGGACTCCGCACCAGAGCGAAAGAGACTGCTCGATGCGGTCTGCCCGCTAAAATACCACTGACCATTCAGCACCGTCTACTGGGAAACACAAGTTCACGGGGAACGTATGTTTCGAGCGAAAGCACAGTTAGCATTTCAAATGAGCCATTCTATAAGTGGGTTGGGATTTACGACTCTATTATCTTACCACCCCACGTCCCACTTCAGGAAAAAAGATCTCCCTCGCAAGCAAATAAGGAAATTAATTAAATTATGCCGTGATAACAATGTTATTGCTTAAATAAGCACGTACTATGTTTGGCCGTTTATGGGCGCGGGTGGCAGAGTGTGGGTTTCCTCACGACTTGGGCGCTGGTATTATATATTAATATGACTCTGACCTAGTTGTATGCAGTTTTCGCTACGAGTTGCCGTCGAGCGGGGACTGCAGACGGTGGCGATGGTCCCGTGCCGTAAGTCTTGGCACCAGATTAGCCTTCGCTGCAGTCCTTTTCAATTCTTTCGCTCTTTTTCCGCCAACTCAATTGTGAAGGTATCAACAGTATGAGACAGATAAGGACCCGTTCTCTCCCTGCAGAACTTAAAAATTTAATACCCAGGCTCATATCCAGAGCGTTCTGTTCGAGCGACCTCGGCCTCAAAGCCCTCGCTCATCCAATTAACATGTCCGGCTCCCCTCGCTCAGCTTTTCTTATCAGGACACTGGGAGATGTAGTCAGCCGTTACGGGGATTCATTCTGAAATAATTACACTCTTTCACGTGGACTGTGTTTATGGACAACTTTTCCAGGAGACTTCATCAGAGATTGGGCTGGTATTTTGATTTTTTTTGGAATGGGGCTGGACATACGGGGGTCTGGGGTCTGTGCCTCCATAAAAAGGCACGACACTGGGCCACTGGCAGCCCCAAGATTTTTTTAAATCAATATTTTTAGACCTGAAATTCTGTTTTAATTTCTCCCCAACAAATTCCAACACACTTATCAACACATAAACACACAATATCAGGCTTATGTTTAAGTATGCAAAATAGTACTGAATATTTTGCCTGCCAAAATCAAGAATATTGCAAGTTGGCACTGAAAAAAGCACCAGTAGAAGCTCTCCACATTACGAAATTAGCATTCCCACGAATGCCGTAACTCTACAGACGTAATGACTTGCTTCTCTGTCTGGGAGAGATTATCATCCTGCGAACAGAGTTCTGGGGCCGGTTAAGATCTACTCATTGAGTCCTTGCCACACAGCAATAAAAAAAAAATGGCTAAACGGCAACATGCAATTATTTATTTATTTAATTATTTATTTATTTGCGGCAAGGAAATTAAAAACAGTCCCACTTCCTTGCAAACTTGATTTTTCGCATTTCCCAGCGTGCCTGCAGTTCATCATCGAAACTCCCGAGGTCTCGCATCCACATTGCCGTGCAATGCGATCAGATATTACCGTAAAGGAACCATAAAACTAACAACAACAGCAAACTATAAATAAATAAATAAATGCATACACAAATAACTAAAGGAAACAATCATTTGATTTCCCTCCAGGTTTTTTAATACCAGGCTTCATGGTATTCTCTCCAAAGCAGCTTTACAGTCTGTGGCCGTGGGCATCTGTTGGTACGGCTCTTATAGACTATAGGAGGAAAAGCTAGGCACAGAGGGAACATGAGAGAGAGATATGCTCATTAAATTAAATCAGATTTAATTAAAGCCCAGCTCGTTCAGTCTTTGGCATTAACGGCAGTGTTTCAGTGGGGAATGTCTCCTCCAGGCCCCGGCCCCAGGCCCCTTTCTCTTCTCTATCACAGTGACCCATTCGATATTCCAGCAAAGGCTTTTTTTATTGATCTAAAACCTGTAAAACCTGATGGTTTCACTTATGAAACTGCCTTACATTTCCGTTATTCAGTTGACGATTTCACCCAACACACCTTACAGTTGATGAGAGAAAGCAAGGGCCAATGTGGGGTTTAAGGGCCTCGCTGTCGGGCCCAACAGCAGCTACAGTGGGACTCGAACCATCCAAGCCAAGCACATCAACCACTATACCAGGGATCCCCAGGGATCTGACTCTTGAACCCAAATTCAGTCCTGATTTTCTTTCCTTCAAGCCAATGAAGTGAACTATTTTAGCTACTGATTGGCCAGACTGTAATCACACCTGACTCCCATGTAAAGGAAGGGTGCACAACCAGCAGTTATCACCCCTTGAGGATGGTGATTTGGGGAACAGGACCCTAGACTATGGGCTGCCGTCATCCAAGCCGATGAATATAAGTGGACTTTTGAAAATACAGTGAAATAAAATCGCAATACCGACTCTTCAGGGTTTGCACAGATTACAAAGACAATAGAAGACACATAGTGGGTTAAACTGCTGTAGTCAGCGATCATGAATCCATGAAAGTGATTAGTTTAAAGCAAAGGTACCTAATGAAAACTTACTATAGCTCCAAACTATAGTTATCCTATTGTAAATGGATGGTATTTTCGCCACCATAGTGCAGCATTACTATAATGATACTATAGTTATTCAAACTACAGCAATACAGTTGTGTGGACAATAGTAATATCATGGTACTGCTGACTGTGGTAATACTATAGTTATAAGGTGATGGCTGTAACACTGCTCTAGTTATACAATGCGAACTATAGTTATACTATAGTTATGCCATAAATACTATAGTATTACCAAGAAATAACTATAGGATATTTTCATGAGAGTAGACAGAGAGTGAATGATCGTCATGAACACATCTCGGTGACAAGCTCAGATGGGGTATTACGGGATTAGGGAGGGTAAGGGGCACCCAGGCGGCTCTCGTTTGAAGCGGACGGTCCCAGTCTTCAAAGCGCTCGATGGATGCCTCGGTTTTCCTCTTCATCAACCCCCCCCCCCTCTCCTCCTGATCTGACAGGAAACATACATCACACAGACACACATCTGTACGCACACCCTCCCCTCCCGGTCCCGACAGACCGATCGTCTCTCAGAGGGTAAGTAGCGGTGTGCGTAAACTTTGGCCCTCCTTAAATCTTAAATCAGCGGCAATCTGCTACTTTTCCAAATCCCCCAGCTGCCCCGCAACGCTCACCTGCGCCTGTTATCCATCATGCCGAGGGGTAAAAAGGGGCAGAGGGGACGAGACAGCCGTCTATATCCCAACCCCAGCGGCCTCCTGCCTTCTTCACAGGGAGCGGGGGGCTCGAAAATAAATCCCCGCAATGCTGTCCTCGACAGAAAATGCGTTTGAATTATTGTTGGGTGGGGAGGTGCAGCCAAAAAGGCTTTTCCTCTCTGTGACAAAGTCTGAGAGCAAAAGTAGATGCATGGAGATGCACAGATTTCCCTCCAGGAAGACAAGAGAAACAGCAATAAATTTTAATGGGTTTTACTGTCGGAATGATGGACTGAGCATGTCCAGGTTATCTTTAGTGTGCCGACTTCATGGTGTGTAAGTGTATGAGAGTGTGTGTGTGTGTGTGTGTGTGTGTGTGTGAGTAAGTATGGGAGAGTTTGTGTTGGTGTGAGTGTGCGTGTGCGTGTGTCTGTATGGGAGAGTTTGTGTTGGTATGAGTGTGTGTATGTGTGTGTCATTGCACACTAGAGACAGGGGAACCAAAAAGCCACACACCAGCCTGCTATCCATACACAAACGTGTAAAGTATGCTATTGATAGTTTGTAAGGGCATGTCATCCATACTCAGTACCTCCCCCTGAATTTGTTCTCCATATTCAGTAGTGGCAGAGAGAAATGTACAATGTGCTGTGCAATCTTCCCTTTTATCTGCATAGGCTCCGGATGTGACTGATGGATGGAGGTGTTTGTAATGACTTATGGGCTCAGAGACGCAGCCAATGTCTGTCCCTTAAGCTTCCGCGTACAGATGTGACTTACAGATAAAGTACAATACACAGAAAAACAGATTTATTTACAATTCCTACTCACACTACTACACACACACACTTGCATTCTAAACACACACACAAACACATTCACAAATGCATACGCAGAACTACACACACACACAAAATGCAGACATAAACACATATCACGAGTCCAGTCTCATTCCGAGGCATCATATAGTGACGCTACCTGACCAAGCGTCGATATACGATGCCAAAGGAGGCTTTTGGCATCCTTATTTCACACCAATTTACAACCCCAATTCCGAAATATTTGGGACAAAGTGTAAATTGTGAATAAAATCAAAACGCAATGACTTTCAAATCACACCAGCCTGTATTTTATTCACAATAGAACAGAGAAAACATAGCAAATGTTGAAACTGAGAAATTTGATAATGTTATCCACAAAATGAGCTCATTTCAAATTTGATGGCTGCTACAGGTCTCAAAAGAGTTGGGACAGGGTCCTGTTTACTATGGTGTAGCACCCCCTCTTCTTTTTAACACAGAGTGCAGGCATCTGGGCATTGAGGAGACAACTTTCTTGAGTTTAACTATTGGAATTTGATCCCACTCTTGTTTAATACAGGCTTCCAGCTGCTGGAGAGTTTTGGGTCTCCTTTGACGGACTTTTCGTTTAATTTTGCGCCAAATGTTCTCAATCGATGAGACATCAGGACTGCAGGCAGGCCAGTTCAGCACACGGACTCTTCTACTACGAAGCCATGCTGTTGTAATAGCTGCAGTATGTGATTTTGCATTGTCCTGCTGAAATACACAAGGCCTTCCCTGGAAAATATGTCGTTTGGAGGGGAGCATATGTTGCTCTAAAACCTTTATATACCTTTCAGCACTCATGGTGCTTTTTAAAACATGCAAGTGTCCCACACCATATGCACTAATGCATCCCCATACCATTAGAGATGCAGGCTTTTGAACTGAATGCTGATAACAGGAGGGGTGGTCTTTCTGCTCTTTAGCCCGGAGCACACAATGCCCATGATTTCCAACAAGAATGTCAAATTTGGACTCGTCTGACCGCAGGACACTTTGCCACTTTGCTACAGTCCATTTTAAATGAGCCTTGGTCCACAGAACACGGCGGCGCTTCTGGATCATGCTCAACAATGGCTTCCTTTTTTGCATGATAGAGTTTTTAGGTGGCATCTGTGGATGGCACAGCGGACTGTGTTTACAGACAGTGGTTTCTTAAAGTATTCCTAGGCTCATTTAGTAATGTCAATGACAGAATCATGCCGGTGAGTGATGCAGTGGCGTCTGAGGGCCCGAAGATCACGGGCATCCAGTAAAGGTCTTCAGCCTTGTCCCATACGCGCAGAGATTTTTCCAGTTTCTCTGAATCTTTTGATGATGTTATGTACTGTCAATGATGAGACCTTCAAAGCCTTTGCAATTTGACGTTGAGGAACATTGTTTTTAAAGTATTCCACAATTTTTTTATGCAAGCCTTTACAGGTTGGAGAGCCTCTGGCCATCTTTACTTCTGAGAGACTCAGCCTCTCTAAGACATCCCTTTTATAACCAATCATGTTACACACCTGATGCCAGTTAACTTAATTAATTGCTAAATGTTCTTTCAGCTGATTCTCTTATATATTGTTTTTCAGCCCTTTTTTTGCCTGTGTCCCAACTTTTTTGAGACCTGTTGCAGCCAGAAAATTTGAAATAAGCTCATTTTTTGAATAAAAATGTAAAATGTCTCAGTTTCAACATTTGACATGTTATCCATGTTCTATTGTAAATAACATATTGGCTCATGTGATCTGAAAGTCATTGCATTTTGATTTTATTCACAATTTACACTTCGTCCCAACTATTATGGAATTGGGGTTGTAAAATGAAGCCTACCTCCTGATCCCTAACTCTTAACTTGAACCCCAACCATAATTGTCAAATACTAAAATCCTTCATAGAAAAAGACTTTTACCTGGGTACTTCAAAAAGACTACCCAAAAGTAAAAACACTGGAGCACACTTTACAAGTCTGCACGTTTATTGAGGGGAATAGATGACTGACGTTTCGACTAGCGTCTTCCTCAGAAATCCTTCACTTGGTCAGGTAACGTCGCTATATGAAGAGTCGGATTGAGAATGTGTTGATATCACAAACTCACTCTGCACACGCACTAATACACACTACACACACGCACATACACAGGCAAACCTGGTGCTCAGTGAGTCCGCAGTCAGTTCTGTTAGGCTCACGCTCCAGAGAGAAGCCAGGCCAAGATTCATGCCCTGCCGTATCTGCTAAAGGGCTCTCAAGTGAGACGCATTTGATTTGAATAAAGTAGGTCATAAAAATTCTCACACAGTTATAAAATGACTAAAAACAGGACCTGGATTCCACTTAGGAAGACGTCTAAAAGCCACAGCAGACACATCGAGGCCCATGAGGAGAACATGGCATCTCGTCAGGGACAGGGCCCTGTATCTGCCACCCTGATTCCGAAGGTTCGAGGCGTTTAAGAAAACTGGAGAGGTGCATCTCGACAGCACAGACACTGAGGCATACTGCATCCTCTCTAAACAAGAGAGAGAGAAAGACTCATAAAGAGAATGAGAGAGAGAGAGAGAGTTTCTGTGTTTCTTGCCACGCAGTGCAAATGCAAATTTCATCATGCAAAGAGAACCCTTTTGAATTTGAAGTTGACAACGAGAGAGAGAGAGAGAGACAGAGAAGAGAGAGAGAAAAAGATAGAGAGAGAGTTGGAGAGGAAACAGCTTCCGGAAAAGTCGCTAATCGTGTGCAAAGCTGGATCGAGGAGGCAGGGGTTTACTTCTCCGTTGTCTGGCCTGTCTAAGCGGCTCTCTCTTTCTCTCTCTCTCTCTCTCCTTCTCATCCCTCTTTCTCACATGCTCTCGCTGCGCCTCCGTCTCTCCATCAACAAGACGGACATGTTACCCCGAGCCATGAGAACGCAGCAGGGTTCTCCATGGCGATGTCAGCAGCCGCGTTTTATCCATGCCAAGCCTCAATGAGTAGGCCATTACCCCCCACCCCCCCGAAACCTCGCCTGCCAACTGTACTTATGAGAGGGGGCCGACTGGGCCAAGGGTGACGGGTTTTAGGGGGGATAGAAAATGGGGAGGGCAAGATTAGCATGTTTAAACTCGTCTTTATTATCTCCACTTCAACAAACTCATTACACGAACGACAGCGAATTATCTGCTCTCCACGGTCTCTACCCCAAACCCCACCCCACCCCTCCACATTCGCTCACACTGTGCAGGGTTCCTATTTAATATTTGATGCAGGGAAAATGTGGGAAATTTTTTTGGGGTCCTGTTGTATGTGATGTCATGAATAATGAAACTGTGGCGAGGGCTTGGCGTAATTGATTGATTGATTTGCTGGAGCACAACCGTAGTGTTGGCAGGCTCTATTTTATTTTATTTTTTCAATTTAAAAGTCGAGACACCATCCAGTTTGCAACAGGTTTCTCGAAGCTATGCTTCGGTCGATATCCTTGGTGAAAACCTAAAGGCCGTCTCGTGGGAATAGGAGTACGTGGTCCGGAGGTCGAGGGGTGGGGGGATGGGATGTCCTGAATCGAAACGAGGAAGGGTGTCACAGGGGAAAGTCTGGGGGCACGCTAGGCATGCCGAATTTCGCCCTGCGGTTGCCCAGAATCGGCAACGACCGCAAAGAACGGAATCCTAGCCAACGATCTCTGGACCGAGACGCCGTTCTGACAGTATCGTGAATAGAGCAGTAGCAGCAACTAGTAGTTAAATACATGGGGAATGTAATTTGGCCACATGACCAAAAGCCCCCTACCCCCTCTGCCCCCTCTGCCTCCCCCTGACATATACACAAATACACACATAAAAGGTAACCCAGTCTGGCAGCGTGGAAACTAAAACCACGAAACACTGCTGAACGGAATTCAGAAACCGCGGGAGCAGAAAGCTGTCGACAAATCAGAAATGTTCCAGTCTGACAGCCTTAAGGTGGAAAATAATAAACACACAGAAACGAGAGCACTATTATATTACTCGGAGACGGGAAAGCGAACAAGCTTTTCGCCCCTTTTTTTCTGCTGAATTAAAGATTATTCGATCAGATTTTTTTTTTGGTCCGCAGCTGTCAATGCGCAAGAATTAAAGAGATGTGTGACCGCAGCCGGTATAAATGGGGGCCCCTAGGGCCAAGGAACCACAGACTCGAAACCACCGACACCTGAGAAAAAAATGGTTTCTTGGTTTAAGCATTGCAGCTTCAGAATTGGGAGAGACTGTTTATCTGAGGCTTTTGGTCCAAGGCTTTTAGGAGTTAAACTACATGGTCCAGGTGCAGGAAATAACAGATAGAGAGATTTCAAACATTTCAAACTGTAGACTGAATATGCCATTCCAGAATTCTATATTCTGTTAAACGTAGCATCATACAAGGGCGACGCAACATCTGTTTGCATCAATCACCAGTCAGGTTAGCTTTAGCTAACACGAAATTCACAATGTAGCGGCAACGTTAAAACCTTCGAACGCACATTTCAAAAACATACGGGCAACCTTCTGAGTGAGCTGAGGTCATGCCCAAATTCATGAAAAGCTGTCTAATTACTCACAAAGCCCAACACCCCAGATTTTGACCCAGATTATCACGGGTAAACGGCCTCCTCGGTGCAGGGGCGGGGCTAAATGCTGGCTTTAAGGTGGGGCTTTGGGGGTAATAGAGGGAGAATGAAGACAAGGGATGGGGGTGATGATTCATATTGGCTATCAATGCATTATTTCCCCATTTTTCACCTTGATGCAATTGTCACAAAGCACATTAGCACCGACGTGGAGCTCTGATGAAACCGGCGATGTGAATTTGGGAGGGTATTATGCAAAAAATACACCCCCACTGAATGACTGATGGGTGCTGACTGCTGTATAGTGACCAAGATTAAGTACAGTGCACCACATGTGCGATTAGAAAAGTAAATAGACTGTAAAAGAAGTAATGCAGATGGGTGCTGCATAGATGCGAACATTAATAAAAAAAATACATTTAAAAACCATATTAACAATATTTGCATTCCTGGAAATCGCATTATCATTAATGTGCACAGCATAGCATTGCATATGAATAGCCATTATTTGCCCTGAACCTCGCTCACCTTTGTGTTCTCCCTGGTGCCATATGTGCAATGTGTCTACATAGATTGTGGACAAACTTATTAGAAATGAGGTCCTTTATGCGTGGTATTTGTGCATGTGTGTGTGTGCACGTTTGCATGCACCTGCGTGCCTGTATGTCATGTGTATTCCACTAATATTCACTGTAAATGAACTGGTACGGAGTATCTATGGAGACTGAAAACACAATGCAATAACCAGCAATAACCCCCAACAGTTTAGGAGGAAGGGGACTCCAAAAATGGAGCCAATAGGCTCCCTTGTTACCTCTGAGGTAGTGGTGGTGATGGTGGTGGGGGGGTGTTGGAGGTAATAGGGTTTGGTCTTGTGCTGTTTTACGAGGCTGAGATACACACTTCAATTTAGATTTAGCATGAATACAAGCATGAAGATAGCCATGGAACAGTGGTCACCTGCCCTGTTCTTATAGATCCAGTCAATACAGTTACAGTACTGAACTGCCAATCAGTCCCGGGTGTATTCCGTCTGCTTGCCCAATGCATTCTGGGATATAATCCAACACTCCCCATGATCCTGACCAAAAAAAGTGTGTTAGCTAACCAATTAATGGATGGATGGATGGATGGACATTATAGTTACAATACAGAATTTCTAAAGCTGCATATGAGCCCAGGTGCACTACAGGTTTGTAATACACGCACTGCGCATGGCGCAGTACGTAGCATATGCTGCGAAGTATATGCTTGCTGTATCCTAGACCCATTCCCTCCAGGCATGATTTGCAATGTCTGCATTAGCGTAGCACGTTGGCATGGTTCATCTCATCTACACCCTCAGACTCAAGACTCGTTGAAGGCTGTAGAATCAGGTATTTGAAAAATAATAAAAAAATACATAACTTGTTGAAGTAAATTTCTTTAAAACGTTCAGAATATCATGTAACGGTCGGCAGAATTACCGTTGCTGACTTTTAATCAATACATTAGCCTTCCAGCCTCTCAAATGGAAACATAATAACCCATGCTAAGATAAATGGGAAAGTGTCGGCGGGGACAAAATAATTGGATTAAAAAGAGAAAGATTCCATTGATTATTACAGGATAATTGAATTCAGAGCCTAATTTTTTTACTCTCTCTCTCTCGCTCTCTCGTCGACTTTCAGCATTAAAATATTTCCTCACTTGGCGTTAAAAGTGCGATGCAGAAACCCCGTCTCAGAGCTGGCCAAGCTGATTTTCGCAGACGTTTGTTTATTTTCATTAAATGTGCCCCATCGCCCCACCCCCCCCCCCCCCCCCGACTTTCTCCCCCAAGCCGTATCAAACAACTCCTCCTGGATTAGCGCGCTAACTGTACGTCTCTTGGCAGGTTTCGCCCTAGCCTTCAGTGTCATTTTTCTTCCTCATATTTCAAGGAAAAGGTATGCGTTAGCCAGACTGACAGGGAGAAACACTTATCTGAGAGATAAATTGACAGACAAATAATTAGATTCCCCCACCCCCGTCATCATTGGATTCGTCATTAATAAAGGCTGCTCAGGACCTTCCACTTGGAGACTGTAAGCCTCGGTTTCGCTCCTTCAGTCGCTAACTTTAGTGGGGATGTGCAAACCAGTGGGGATGTTCAAATTTCTGTTGCTAAAACTTCACTAAAGCTTTGGTGTGATGAAATTACAGCAGATGGGAGTTGGGGGGTTCAAAAATTGAATGGAGGGGGTCAAATAAGGCCAGAATGGCTCTAACGAGGCCTCCTGTGACACTACAAATGGACTTGCTTTTCTCTGCCTGTCCAACACAATCTCTTCCTCCTATTCTATACCTCCCTTTCTCTTTCTCCACCTCTCCTTTACTCTCTCCCTCCATTTTGCTACCACTCTTTTTATTTGCCGCCCTCTCTCTACCCCTCTCACCCTCTCTGACTCTACATCTCTCCCCTCTCTCCACCTGCCTCTCCTTTAACTCACCTCTCTTTACTCTCTTCCACATTTTCCCTCACCTCTATCCTTCACCCTCTCTCTCCTCACATCACTCTCTCTCGATCTCTCCCCCAGTCTCTCCATCTATTTCTGTCTCATCTCTCTGTCTCTCTCTCCAAATCTCTCTACCTCTCCCTCCATTTGTTATTTAGTCTGTTGGGCAGTGGGTGGGGGTGTCCTGGAGGACTGTGGATAGGCAGGCGAGGGGTTGGGATGGGGGGGTTGGGCCCCCCCTGGGGGAGGAACGCAGAGGGAAGTCAGGTTTCTAAATGGAGACGATCATAGCTCACAGTGAATAATGTGGCCCGGCTAATTGGATCGATTAATAATTGATGGTGTGGGTGTGTGCGCAAGGGGGAGTTTGTGTGTTTGTGTGTGTGTGTGTCTCTAAGTCTCTGAATGTGTGTGTGTAGGTGTGTGTGTGGATATGTTTCTGTACCCACACACACCCTCACACACATACATACACAAGCACACACAGTGCATGAAAACAGACCTAGTGTAATCTATGTCCAAATGAAGCAACACCTTGCTCGAAATTGCAAGCCCAAATTTTTGATGAATCTGAAGTCTAAAAAGTAAACTGACTGATGTCCAGGGAAATCTGGACTGCCAGTGACAGAGCAGTTTCATCGCATGAGGCCATAAAGATGGAGGCCAGGGGGCTTTTAATTTTCATGCTGACTTGATTTTCTCATTTGCGTTTGGAGCAGTATCATTTTAAAATCATTTTCGATTCAATTCTTCTGTACTCCATATCATGGGTTCTTGTGCGGCACCTTCAAAACATTTATTTGTTTCAAACAGGATACAAGAATAACAGTGTGAATGACAGTGTAAAATCAAGCCGGCTGTCTTCCCTTGTTATCAAAAACCCACTTGATTGAGACCTGCTGCCTCGTACTAACAATACTGCAAGCAAAATAAAAAAGCAAAAGGGAATATTAAAAAAAAAAATCTCAATTATAAAACTGTGAGTGAACTAACTTGTGTGCAGTTTTGCTGGATAAGTCATTATCAAGTTGAAATTTTGCATCTGAGCACAATCCTTTTAATTTTGCAGGTCTTTGATGTAGGTTTATTTTTATAAATCCGAAATCCACAAGGATAGTAGCGTAAGCATATTTTTTTATGTGTAGGCAACAAATTAGGCCCCCAAAGTTTTCTGTCTGCTAGAGGTAAAAAGTCTAGGGGTCAGAAATGTAATGTCCCCCCATGTGTTTATTTCTCCCATTAATTAAGCAAGCTAATTAGACTGATTAATTCTATACCCCCGGCTGAAGAATTGGGCTAATTAAGCAAATCAAGCTGACCAGAAACAATGAAGAGAAGAAATTCTACTTTTTTAATAAGGACTGTTCGACAGTCACTGCTACCATCCTAAGATAACATAACATAACACTAGAAGGCACTCGGAGAGTGCATCACCACCGCTGTTTTGAAATTTGTCAGCTGAGGAAGTCAGATTTGGATTTATCCTAACATAAAGTATTTGTACTGAGAAGCAACCTGACAGCTGATGTGGGTGTTAGTGTCACATGACGTTGTGCGCGACAGTGCTGTCTTTACACGCATAGAAATCTTTTCGGATCCTGGATCAAGAGTATGCGTCGGCTCTTCACCTAAATTTAATCACTTCCTCCTTAGCACAACATCTATCAACACACAAAATTTCACATGCATCCATCGCTAACTTTTTGAGATATCCCCAAACTGATGAACAAACAAACAAACAAACACCAGTGAAAACATATGACCTCCTAGCGGACGTATAATAACATAAACATAACATAACAAAACATGAGCGGCGAGAACAGGCCATTCAGCCAAGCCAGGTTCACCATTTTTCTTCCACTAAAGCGAAGCTAACACTTCTGATACTAAAGTCCCTGTTTGTGGAACATGACAAAAACACAATTGAGCTGAAAAACACAATTGAAGACACTTGAGAGGTAATATAACTCCGTGCTTTGACATAGCCGCGGTCAGGCTTTGACCCTTCTTCCATGAGTCCAACCCGCTTTGTCAGAGAAAAGGAAGCCCATTATTTTCTGTGTTCTGAGTCAGCAAAGAGGCATTGTTTTGGTAAGCATTAAAGGAGAGCTTCTGAAATAACACGGGTCAAGTTTCTGAACAGGAAGTAAGGCAATTTTGAGGTGTTCAACATGAATCTAAACCGCAGAATCAAAAAAGAAAGAAAAATACAGGTCATTAGTTTTCTTTATCGCTCGCGTTTCACCGAGTCCCGCCTTTGAGAAAAGATAAAGCGCGCTCTGAAAACCCTGAATGATTCATTCTTAGATAAGGCCCGAATTGTGACTTGCATGATCGGAAACAGTCTTCTTTCATAAGAACATTATTCAGAGCGAAACAGAGATTGTTATGGAAGCTAACTCACGCTTAAACAGACCCGGTCGAATTGGACGACAGGAAGGACGGTTCGGGATGCGACCTCGCAAAAGCCCACGGTGTTCTGCTGATCTGACTCCCATAGAGAAAATAGAACACGCAGCTGGCTTTCCGAGAGGGGCAGTTTCTTAAAGGTCAAAGGTCACGGCCAACACCTACGGGTTTCCAGCATCAACTCGACAGCCCCCGTGAGCAACGGGTTCGTAAGCTGTGAAGAGGTTCCCAAATGTCCGCTAGCCAACTTTGCAAAGGGAAAATAACAGCCATTTTATATCACAAAGTCTTTGTGTTCATCTCAGAAACATGAGCTGCAGTTCTGTTTCCATTACCCTCGTGACACAGAAGACCTGACATAACTCACTCAGAGTATTTTGAACTTTTCACTCCCCCAAACTGACAAAGAAGTGGCCAAATCCTCTTCGTCATCTTCCCTCTCTCTCACACTCTCTCTCTCACACTCTCTCTCTCGCTCCCCATTTACAGTAGAACTCGCCTAAACCGTCCTCGTATAAAACGGAAACTCGGTCATACTGGACAACAGCTGAAGTCCTGATTTTTCTGTAATGTTTTTCCATTAAATAAACATTGAATATATCAGGTTTTATATAACGGATTTTCGTTTACATCGGACAAAATGTCCTGTCCCGTCACAATTCATTTCCGTTCAAAAGCACTAGTGTATACCGGACAAGCTGGTTTGCACCATGCACATACGCTGTCGCAACAGAGCAATGGAATGAAGTTCGGCTTTCCTTCACTCTTATAAACTGACATAATTTCACAGTTAAATTAACACATTGACTCCTTGTCATTTTAACAGTAAGTGGAGTCCTGCGCGCTTTGAACCGTGGTTTACACTGAACATGCACTGAACTCTGCTGTAAACTTATTGTAAAATTACAGTTAAAATAACTGGCAAAAAATGTGCCAGTTAAATTGACTGGCAAAAAAGGCGCAGGTTTATAACCGTGTATTCGCAGAAACTGAAACTGTTTCATTTACATACTTCAGTTTTTATACTTCTTCATTGATCCCAGTTGGAGCAGCACACAGTATCATCCTGTTATCCATCGTCACAGGGCAAAGACGGACTAAATGAAGACAACAAGTAGGTATGAACACTTCAGAATGGAGTTGTTTCGATCTTAATACGCAAAGCATACATATAAATTGATATATGTAAACAACGGATATAATCTGTTATACGCATATATAGCGGATATAATCTGTCTCACGCGTATAACGGACTTTGTCTGTTTTATACATTTAGCAGATTTCGCTTATAATGGACAAAATAAGCTGGTCCAATTGAATCTGTTATATGCGAATTCTACAGCATATCCATCTCATGTTCTCTGTCACCCTTTTTAACTCTCTTTCGCTCTCTCCCGAACCTTCTCTAATGCTTTTCACTCTCTCCTCTCTTCTAAACTCACCTTCTGTCTCTCTCACACTCTATTTCTGTCTGCCATCCCTTATCACCGGGCCTTTCTCTCCCCCTCTATCCCTCCGTCTCTCACTGTCTTTCTCTTTCCTAGAGCAATATCCACCTCTTACTCCATGGTGTGAGAGACACAAGCACCGCCACAGGGCCACATCAGGCTGCGTGTGTGGATTCTGTGGAGGATATGCACAGGTTGTCAATAGCTAATACAGGACTCTGTCTGTGTACTGGAGTGTGTGTGTGTGTGTGTGTGTGTGTGTGTGTGTGTGTGCGCACTTGTGTTGTGAGGGAGGGAACACAATGAGGCATGGAGAATGACTGTGCCCAAACCTCCCGGGGGGGCAATCTTTATCGTTCCACATCACCAGCCTATCCTGCCACCCCCATCTCCTCCTAATTTCGCTCCTCAATGACATGAGATATTATTGACAAAAAAGGCTGGTAAGATCAGTGAGGTGGCTGTAGACAGCTGAATATTCCCGGTCCTCATTTCGGTGGTGTTGCACCTCCTGGTCATTGGTTGATGTCAAAGTAATGGTGGCTGGAATGGTCTTCTGATACCTCAGCTGGATCAAAACCAATATGGGCAGATTCTCATTAAAAAACTCCACAGAGCAGGACCGTATTCATAACTCCAATATGGGACATCTTGTCCACACTTGACATCGTTTCGCAGAGTTGATTTGTCACTGATAGAGTTTATTTATCATAGTTGATGTGACTTTGTTGCAGCTAATTCAACGTGAGCAATTTTGAACTTTCGGCAGAGATTCAAACCCTTGTGACACATTCAAAGGCCAGACGCATATTTGTAAAATGAGGGAAAGTCATTTTGACTCCAGACGTATGACTGACACTCATATGATGAGTGTGTTATAGGGGCTTGTACTCTGTAAACTCAGAGACTTTACTGTAAGACAGAGGCCGCAGTGGACTCATATCAACTCTTTCGGAGTTGAATTAACACTGTGCATGTGAACTTAGTAAATGGGTATGCACTTCCTTTTACCCTTCCCTGGCTGACTTCTACCCAACCTGAGGCAGTACACTGGAGGGATTTAGTACAATCAGCACATCAGCAGTGTGGATTTCAGGTTCTACTGGGTTGGGTAAACATGCAAAAACACAATAAATTATTTTCAGGATTAAATTGTCACATTAAAAATCCGGGAGGTCGAAACGGATACGCCGCGTGCAAAGGAATGGTAATCGTTTGCGAGGGAGACTGCACGATCAGGGATGAAACTACTAAGAATCTGACCCCGACCCCGACTTATTCGCAGTTCTCAAAGTATCTGATTTCAAGAGAATCTGGCCAAAACATGCCGCAAATCGGCTCAATTAGGCTGTTTCGTGTATCACCGTTTGGCACGCTAACCATGAAATCCAAGCTAAGCTAATGCTAATCCAAGACCAGTATGCTGTAGGACCAAAGATCAGAACAGAAGCAGCCAGGCACGAAATACCACGCATTTTTGTGAGGTCCATGTTGTTGGTGTAGAAATACACAGAAAACCTCATAAAAAATAATACAAAACATCGACTGAACCCTTTTTTTCCCACAAAGTAATTTTATAGAAACACACTGCAGCTGTAGCAACCAATAAACATGTACTGCTTTGCTTTCAAATGTAATCATCATAACTTGTTGTGTTATATGGATGGCCATGTGGTACAGATAGGAGAAAACCCGCGTGAACATGGAGAGAGCAGGCAAAGTTCGCACAGTGCTGCCCGAGACCGAATTCGAATCCACAACCTTCCTGCTTACACTGCAAACTAATCATTTTACCAAAAATTCAGTCTTACTCTTATTTCTATCACCTTTTTTCTCAGGAAAACAAAAATTCTTCCACTGATGAGAGACAATTTTAACTCATTCAAGGTTTGTCCATATGGTAAGAAAGTTTTGTTGTCAAGCGCATAGTAACTTGAAATAAAACAACATTTTCTACAAGCGAGAGGAAACAAAAGAAGTTAAGCCAAATAATAAGATAAAATTACTTGTTACGGCGGACACTTTTTGCTGTGTACCCAATGCACCACCATACCAACACAGGCAAATAGTGGTGGGGAAAATACCAGAAAGCCTGAAAACGCATAGATGTGAGCATCTGCGAGAACGGACAGGTGTAGTATTATGGCTAAATGAAATCCTGATGTTAGCCTGGGTAAGTGTCGTATTGAGGGCAGGTGCTTCCCACAAATTTATTTCTAGCGCAAAAACGTCCTTCCCCTCCGAGCTTGGCTCAGACCATTACACCCCATCCCCGTCTGGACTGACTGGGCGACTTCGTTTGCATTGATGTCCCGCCCGAGCTCTATAAAACTCCATTAGGGAGAAACAGCTCTCCCGGGAAGGCAAGAACGAGAAGAAGGGGAAGAAAAAAACCTATCGCCATGACGATAAAACACTGCTTCATTATTCCACATTCTCCCACCTCCCCCGCCACCCACCCCATAACATTACAACCAATCAGTCTCCTCCTCTTTCATTATCGCACCAATCACCTCCCATCTCACACACCCGAGGTGCTGGAACTCAGAAAGCGGAGGGGGGCATCTAATTCTCATTTGACTTGGATCACCAGGAAAGTACCTCCGTCCATCATGGAGGCATAGATTGGTTTCTCCCTGACAGCCCCTCCCCGGTGTCTAATGGAACGTCAGGGATAGTCAAATTAGCAATTACACGTGTTCAGGTCCATAATAATTGAATTACGGCTTTGCCTCCCCCTGCACCCTCCCCTCTCATTCTGTCATGGCCGTATCAATCACTTTTCCACCCGCCTGTACATTGCCTGTTAGATGTAAAGATTTCTGTCTTTGAGGATAGAGGGGGAATCACAGACAGAAACAAAGCGAGCTGTGCCACCGCACTCCATTTACCTGCATGTCAGGACAGCGATGCAGCCTCATTTTCAAAGGCGCTCTGCTCTCTAGGCCAGCTGAGTCACAGTATTTGTCGAACTCTCGCTCTATTTTAAAGGTAAAGCCAAATATAGAAAGATTTTTTTCATTATTTCATTGTAAAAATAGGACTGGCACATACATATGGGACATTTAGAGTCTCCAAAGAGGCTAATCTTAGGAATAATCGCTGCAAACTCCACATAGAGCAGCTCTGGCTGATTTGAACCAACGACCATCAAGTTGTGGGGCTGAAGACCAACCAAAGCATTGAGAGAGAGAGAGAGAAACAGAGAGCGAGAGAGAAAGACAGAGAGAGAGAGAGAGAGAGAGAATGAAAATTGTTCTGCAAGTTTGACATAGCCAGTACGGCTGACTCCAAAAACCAGCAGATGGAAAGAGGCCATGTTATTTTGAGTAATTTTATCAGCAACCAGGCGACTACTGATAGCGAGCGTATAGACAGTGTGTCAGAGTTTGGATGACCCTAGCCTCTGGGCACAGTGCTGTGTGTGTGTATGCGTGTGTGTGTGTGTGCGTGTGCATGCGTGTGTGTACACAAGTGTTATATAGAGTGTGCTCACATGCGAGTGTGTATGAGCATTAACTGTGTGTGCATGTATACATACATGATTTTTGTTTTGCCAGCGGAGCGCACATCATAAGGACTCTATAGGGTGTTCTTTTGAAAAGTACAAACTTCAAACCAAACGGCTCATTGAAGAATTACAAGAAGGGGTCTCATAAGACTGCCTTAGAACTTCAGTTCTCCTCTGAAGAATATCCCCTTCTGCTAATAATGATTACTTTTTGAAAAGTTAGTTTAGAAGTTCTTTCAGCGATACCCAAACTTATGAAAAAATACACCACAGAGAAAGAAAAGACTCACTTCCTCCAGCGTTTACCACAGTCGAGAACCTCCAAAGGGATGTGAACATTCATATTTTCCTCCCACACACATCATTAATTCCCTGCCCTCCAAAACTTATAATAGTATTGCAGACACCCACTGCATTTAAAAGCCCAGTGATGATGATGGTGATAATGATGATGGTCAGACTCTGGTTTCCTCCTCCGTTATCCCACTAAGGCCTCAGCACTTACCGTCAGCCACACTGAATGACAGGTGTTTTGCTTCGTGGTTTTAGTTTATAGCACATAAAACGTCTCGCACATCTAAACCCAGAATGTGCCCACTGAAGGTGACCAGCTTGCTGAATAAAGTTCAGTTAATTTAATCAATTTCAGCTATATTCCTGCCCTTGTTCAACCTAGTAAAGGGAGCTTAACAGATTACCACCTCATATCAGATCAGACTTACGCTCGAATCCCTGTCTCAGCACCATTCCTAAGGCAGCGTAGAAAAAGCGAACCAGCTCCCTGTGGAAAACGGTTGCGTAAATCACGGGAGGCCACCACCGAGAAGAAGGTGTGTGCTAATAAAAAGTAGTCACAGAACAAGTGAGGTACATAAAACTGTTAGAGCAGCAGAGTCGCTGAGTATAAAAGTATATGAAGCAGAGCCGGTATGGCTTGATGGCTACATAAATAAATAAGGTCTGGCAACCCTTCCCCACTTCCCCCCACACAGGAGAGATCCAGTTTGGGCCTGGCAACCCTCATAACTACCTGGTAATTATGAATTTAGAGTAGTGTTCGTTTCTTTCAATCATGCTGAGGTAAGACTTAGCCAGCCAAAATGTGTCCATGCTAATAGTGACAAAAAATCAAAAAAGACCTTATTTTGAGTGCTCTCATTCTCATTGGTCTAAAGCCATTTACCAAGGATGCAGCTCCCACTAAGAGTCCTTGAACTGTCTTAGGCCTCGTCCACACAGAGACGGAGATCTTCGAAAATGGTCTTTTTTTTTTTTGGTCATTTCTAAAAAATCTCTCGTCCACAAGGTATTGTTTCCGAAAATATCTGCATCTACACGGAGACACCTAAAACGACCCAAAACGCTGTCGTAGATATTCAAGGCCTGTGTGTGGCACTGTACCGTTTAAGAGATACACTTTATTGAACCCCATGGGGTAATTTGTCCTCTGCATTTGACCCATCCTATAGTTAGGAGCAGTGGGCAGCCACAGAGCAGTGCCCGGGGACCAACTCCAGTTCTAAAGCCTGTTCCTTGGTCAGGGGTACTGGTTGGAGTGTTCCTATGATGCAACCCACGCAAACACGGGGAGAACATGCAAACTCCACACAGAAAGGCCGCAGGCCGGAATTGAACCCACGACCTTCTTGCTGTGAGGCAACAGTGCTAACCACTATGCCACTGTGCCGCTCCAAAAATGGAGGAGAAGGCAGCGGCGAGCATGCATATAAAGCTTGCGCTCTTTGTACAGACTAGAGGGGGTGGGGGCTGTGATGGGGCTATCACGTCATAGTTTAAAAAAAAAAAAAAAAAACCCGTTTTGGCTGTCCACATGAAAACGCTGGGCTGGCGTTTTCTGGTTTATTTACTCTGGAACCTGTTTTCAAAAAATACAGTTTTCGGACTGCATTTTCGCCGTCTCCCTGTGGACGCAAGGGCGAAACGATAAAATATTTATGCATTTTCAAAAAAAAACATTCTCATATGGACAGGCCCTAAGAGTCCATGAACTGTTTTAGCTGAGTACATTGAGGCCTTGTCTCCTAGGTGGGCTCATCAGATCTATTAGTGATCAATCAGCCTGTAATCCACTTACGACCCCCCCTCATCAAAGCCTTAGCTCTGCAGGCCTTTGATGTGAGAGTCTTGCGGCCCTCATTTAGGGGGACAGCGGGCAATTAGCTCTCGCCAGGGACGGTCCGAGACAACAAACAGATTCAATTTCGGTCCTGGGGGGGTTGGGGGTGGGAGGAGGGGGTCAGGTGGGAGAGCCTGTGCATCTAAAAGGCACCTGCTGCCCTTAATCTACTGTTTGAAGGGCTGAGATGGGTGGTTTGCGGGGAAAATTCCCAACATGCCCCAAGGCAGCTGTTGACAGGCTAGACCGTAGCTGCCACCCCACAGTGACCCCCCATTAAGGGTTCCTGGGGTCACTCTTGCCCCCCAGGGGCACATACAGGGGGGGTGCGGGTGGGTGTTTTGAGGGGCAATGGATTCCATCACCAGGTCAGTGGGGCCCAGCCAAGTTCAGTCTTTGAGGAATATCCATGAGAATCACTTTCACGCCCGCTTCGGACCCAGCCGAAACAGTGTGCCCCGAGGGTCTGGATATCGGGTTTCGCCCCCCCCCACATCCCCCAACACCCCAACCCCAGCCGTACACCAACCCAGGGCTGGGGCTGGGGAGTCTGGTCCAAACTCCTCATGCAGTCGGAATGCCATACCACTGAATATTCATCCTACTCAGGAACATTGAGGTAAGTTAGGTGAGACAGAATCCTCACCTTTTTACACATAATTACTCTCAACCTGTTCCCATTTACTTTGATTAATTAGTAATCTAAATCCTGTCTGGCTCATTTACTATGACTAATTGATAGAAAGACCAGCTGATTTACATTTCCACAGCAATATTTCTCAGAGCATCTGAACTAGAAATGCTCATGAGACAGCAGAGATTTTTTTTAGCTAAAGTCTCACAGTAGGGCAAATCAATGCCATTTCAAACATAAGTTAAAACCTTTTTATGCAACGGTCAATGCTTGACAAATAGAGGATCTTACAAGAGTGGGTGTGTCATACGAAAGTTATGAAATGAGTTGAGTACATTTTGCAATGGTTGCAAACTTTTAGTGAGCAACAAACCCAAAAGTTACTCAACGAGTTTCATAACTTTCTTATGCCACCACCAAGGGAATAAGATTCTGTTTATCACATAACTGAAGTGCGTAATTTAATAGAAAACAAATGTAATTTCTGTTAGCGCCCATTCTATGTTAGCATTGAGCTAACTCCATTGCTCTGCTAACATAGCCAATCACTGAGTTACAGATAGTCGCGGTTGAACTAGCAACGGTTTATAAATTTAGTTAATGGAGTAGCTAGCTAATGTTAGCTCACTAGTAAATAAGCTAATTTTACATAATGGTTATAATAACATACTGCTTACACACTAGCTAGCTAGCTAAGTAACGTGAACTAAGTTATGTGAGTAGCACTTAGCTAGCTAGCAACAGCGCTGAGCCATACTGATTTAAGCAACATCACACTTGGTATTCAGTTTGGCTGAATATTACCAGCATGACCCAACTTGGAGCATTTTTTTTTTTCTCAGCCAATCAAATTTTCGCAAAAGTAATATGTACCTAGGGTAATATCAAAAATATGTCAAGAGCTGAGCTATGGGAAAAGTACTACAGTTATGCGATGAATATCTTTAAGATATTTTCCACTTTAAATACATACTTTTTACTGCTATTGTAAAAATTGTGCGGAGGTTATAGTCATTCAACTTCCATAATCAAATGAACAAAAGGCTATAATAATACATGGCATTACTGAGAAAGTTGACTTTTTTTTCAAATTAGTTATTCTATCCTTGCAATCTCACATTAAAGCCAAATTTTATTGAATCCCTTAATCATTATCACACCTTAATCATAACAGGCTACATATTAGACTTGATTGTTTGGTGAAGAAATTGCTTTATAGTTAATCAGGCAACGAGTGTGGACACAGGCTGAGAGTAATCCTATGATAAAAGGTGATGTCATTGCCAACATAATCCTACCACACAACCTATCGCAAAGGTTCCAGTGCTTCCTTAGTGTTTCTACAGCGTACGCCGAGCTACGACTCATTGTCGGATGAAATGGTTCAGTGTGGGATCTATCACACTTCATACCGATGGTAGACTGTTCTATAATGAGCTGGCAAGGGTTCCTCTATAAAGACAAACCCAATGCCTTACATTTATGAAAGTACAAGGAGCCTTCATCATAGCACAGCTCAAGATGTCCAATCCATTGCCCAGTATGATAAACAGTATAAATGAGGTATATTATCAGGAAAGACAGAACTGAAAGAGAAAGCATATGTTCTTCAGGTTGTTTTCTGTCCATCTCATGCTCAGTGGTCAAGAGCTGTTCATTTCTGGATAAGGGTGATTTGATTTGTCGCTGCTGATCTAAAGAAGGGGCTCGAGTCCTGAGGAGGGGCCCAAAAAAACTGACAGGTCAGACAGGCCGATAGGGGGAGAGCCATGAATGATTCCTCGATCACTCCGGGGCCTTTTGATGGGGTTTATCGTTTGAACCAAAAGGGGCCTGTTAGTCCTGGGGTCACAGCCTGACTGGATCAAAGGAGCAGGATCAGAGACCAGCTGTAAAACTGCAGACACACACACACATACACACACAGATGCATGATCTTACACACAAATACACACACTGACAGACATACAGTCTCACTCACACATAGGGACAGAAAAACACACACACACACACACACACACACAGACGCATGATCTTACACACAAATACACACACTGACAGACATACAGTCTCACTTACACATAGGGACAGAAAAACCAGACAGACAGACAGACAGACAGACACACACACACACACACACACACCCACACTTGCATGCCCACAGTCACACACAGACATGCACATGCATACACACACCCCACACACAGTCACACACACACACCACATACACTATCATGCACAGTCTCACACACATACAGACAGTCACACCATGCACAGCCCCTCCCTCTTTATGACATCACAGCCTGAGATAGAGAGGAGATAAGCAGGCTGACTGTATCTGCTCTACATGCAGAAGGGTCTCAGCGACAAGACTCATGGGTCAGAGCCATCCAGCCTGATATAGCACCACAAACATGGGTATAGATGAGTGCTTGTGTGTGTCTGGCCACCTATTTCTACCATTGTGGAGACCAATTGTCCCGACAAGTGATGGAATATAAGTTTTTTTTAAATCCTTGTGGGATGTTTTCGGGCCCCCAAAAGGTAACTGAGCTATAGCGTTAGGGGTGCAGGTTAGAGTTAGGTTAAGGTTAAGGTTAGGGCTAGGTATAGGTTTATGGTTAAAGTCAAGGTAACAGGTTGGGGAATGAATGTTATCTATGAGACGGCACATGATTGTCACCATGTGTATCAATGAAAACTTTTCCTTGGGTACAGTATGTGTGTCTGTCTGTACAATAATTTTAAAGTGTGCATCTATGTTTGTGTGCACGCGCATGCATGTGTGCATGTATTGCCCGTACAATAGTTTTACATATGTATGTGTGTCTATGTGTCTGCATATTTGTGTGTCTTTGTGTGTGTGCTTGTCAGTTTGTGTGTGTGTGTTTGCATGTGTCTCCACCCTGCCAAGCCGTGATAGTATATGTGGTGTGGGTGTGAGACTGTGTGTGCGATAGTGTGTGTGTGTGTGTGTGTGTGTGTGTGGTGTGTGTATGCATGTGTGTGTCAGTGTGCTTGACTGTGCACGTGCAGAACTGCCCAGTCCTGTTGCTGAAGATCAACTATGATTCAGCAGCTCAATATGGATGGTAGATCTTCAAACACGAGACAAGGAGGTCAAGGTATAGACTTAAACTTAAGCCTAATGTCACACAAACACAGTCTCCCAGTGTGATATAGGGCCATATGCACTGCATATTCTATGCGCAGTACTTTACAAAAATATAAAATATTGCTGTTCTTACAATGACCATAAAGATGCAATAAAAAGATTTATATATACATGGAAGAAATAACACTGTTTGCAATATAAAAATATTTACTCACCCTGACGACATAATGAAGAGCGAATCTGAGGAAATAATATAGCGGCGGAGCCGAAATGCGGAAATGAAACTCGGCAGCCGGCGGTATTATTTGAGATTTTTGCGTGCGGGCCTCGTCGTGGGGAGTCGCGGGAGAGAGAACCCGCAAACCGGCTAGCAGGCCGTGCCCTGGGCTGCCCCCCACCCAACCCTCGCCCACATCAGAAGGGGCTCCAGCACGTGCCACGGTGGGCCAGAACCAGCCCCCTCCCCCCCTCCCCGTTCGGGACCCCACACCCGCTGCACGTGGCCCAGTTTTCAGCACCATTACCGATAACGGCCTTTAGAACGAACGCACCGTTTCATAAACAGGGAAACCCCTAATTTCACCCTGTGAATTTGCCCAAAACCCCCTTGAAATCCATCCAGGACACCCAGCCGTTGCTCCCTTTCTCTGTAAATCTCTGGCTTTCATTTACTTTCCATCTTATTCTCTCTCTTTTTCTTTTTTAGACTCTTTTACCTCCTTTTTCCCCCACCCTGAATGCAGCCGTACTGGGGTGCGTTTCCCAAACGCGTAGTTGCTAACTAAGTAAGCAACTTACATAGTTCACAGTCACAGTCAATGATTCCAACTATGTAAGTTAGCGTTTATGATTTCGGTAAACGCACCCCTGTTTAGTCCACCAAAGTGAACTGCTCCCATCGACTCAGGAGGTAAATGCCGTGGTTTGCGATTCCTCCAACTCACGTGACAAGCCCTCGCTTCTTTACAGTATGCAGTCATAATGCCAATCACACATTATTACCCATGTTGTTGGAGGATAACACAGTCAGCGTACAATTTGCTCTGACAGCTACATGCACCAGGCTGACCAGGAGTGGCCACTAGAGAGCGATGCGTCTAACAAGTTTTGACTGGCTTAGACTGTATTATCCTTGGCGAGGCTGAGCCAATTATTGCCCCACCCATTCAGACCTCCAGCCATGGCTGGTAACGGTGTGGCTGGGATTCGAACACCCAAAGTCACTGTGAACTCGCTATGGCGAAGCTCTTAGCCGTGGCCAACTTGGAGGCCCTAAATCTTTCTCTCTCTCTCTCTTTTTCTTGACCTCGCTCCTCCTTTCTCACTCCTTCTCACGTCATTCAGGACTATTACAGACCTCAGCTTCCTTCTGTGAAACAGTGCTGAGTTATTTTGGAAAAACTGCTATCACAACCTCATCGGTGCAGCTCTTTTTAATTTTTTTTTTTTTTAAATGCTGACACGCTTCAAGGATAAAGTATCTGAGCGCTCTTAACAAGATGAGCGCTACCAAGCTGATTGAATTACTCTTTCTATTTTATCCTTTCATAAGAAACAGATGGGAGGGAGCAGCCCGGCACAGGAGTGCAGGAGTAAATGGTGGCTCACGCTGTGTTATTGCGGCGTGTCTGTGAAGTGGTGGGCAAATCAAGGAGGCACGTGATTGGGTTTGGGTTCGGTGAGGTCGGTGTATGTGGGGGGGGTAGTTGTGCGGTCACCCGAAGGGTTAAGGACGAGACCCCCTTCCTGCCCGGGTCACATGTGTTTTCGTGAGGGGTAATTATCCCATTAGGTCCTGCGGTCCTGAGCTAATCCGGCAGGGCCCGGCCACTTCAAATGGAGACCTCCTCGGGCACGACAGGTGAGGGGAACTCTGGGTAACCTGAGCGGGCGGGGCCATGATGCCCACCGCAGTGTGCGGAGTCCTTTCATTACATCGCCCTCTGTTTGAGTCCTTGCTCACATGTGGCTCACATACTTCCACAACAAAAACCCCTTCAGGCTCGGGGACTAATGTCTGGGTGTGTGTGTGTGGGGGGGGGGGGGGGGACTCCGTAATAAAATCCTGCAGCAATAAAAATAAAGCGGATTTCCGGAGATTTATCAAAAAAAAGAAGAAAAAAACTTTGTAAAGAAATAAACAATGCCATGTAATGAAACCCAGTACAAGCTGAATGACATAATCCTTACTCACCAGATTTGTCACTACTCATCGTTTTTTATGTAAGTGAACTATAATAACACAGTACTTAATCTATGCCCTCGAAACTATACTCTTATAGAGCCACTCTGACGCCAGTACGACGCGGCAATGAAACGCGCGACACGATACAGGACGAAATAAACAAGGAATCGGATTCCAGTGGGTGAGTCTTATTTACACTGGCTCTCCCTCCCGGTCATGTAAAACAGGTTCAGGACAATTAGCAGCATAAAGGTAGGATTATGGAAAGAGAGAGCGAGGGACAAAGAGAGAGAGAGAGAGAGAGAGAGAGAGAGAGAGAACAGAAAGACTGAGATGGTATCTTTATGCAGGGTAAACTTTGCCAGTAAGGCCAGGTGCGATGTTAAACATACAAGAATTAAAATTTATTTCTGGGCAATCAAAGAACTTAAAGTGAACTTTCAGTGACCAGCCCTGGAAACCTTGTAAGCAATGGGGGATTTTTTTTTTTTTTTTTTTAGACTTTAATCGTTCTCAATAGTCTACATATTCAGGTCAAGGCAATAAAATGTAGCACTTACACATCATTAATTGTCTACCTTAAGACTGGCTTTCCTTGAGTTCATCATTCTGAGCTGAAAGCAGAGGAATCCAGCCAACTGGCTGTGAGTCAGGACTGCCCGTATCTCAGAGTCCGAGTCCAGCAGTCACTGGCTGGTTTGTGTAGCCATGGAAAAACAGGTCAACAGAGCTCACTGTACCCAGGGCTAGCGCTCGGCTGGGAACAAGTCGTACACACGCACAAGGGTGCTGACATACTAAAATGCAAGCACACTCACACACCCACACACACACACAAGGGTGCTCACAAAGTAAAACATACTCATGCATACACACACAAACTCACTCGCGCGCGCACACACACACACACACACACACACACACACACACACACATACATAAAGCGCAAGGGCACAAGCACATGAACAGCACAAACACGTACCCACTTTACACACAAACCAACACACTTGCACAATAAACACACACATTCGCTCGTGCTAAACATATCCACGTTCTCTCAATCACGTACACTATACACACATATAGCATAAGCACTGAAACATGTATTCACGGACAAACACAGGCACACTCACAAACACGCACACGCACTATAAAGACAGACACACACACGTAAATACACACACGTGTGCACACTCTCTCTCGATCTATCACTCATGCACACATATGTACATGCATGCATCTCAATGTGGAGTGCATTTACTGACAAGCTTGGAGGACTAACCCGCGAGAGAAAAGGATTGAAAGTATTCAAAAAACTTGCATCTTAAACAGGGTTATTTTGATTATGTGAGTAAGGTAAAATGAACAGATCAAATGGGTCAATGATAAACTAGTTCTAACAAATTATCAACCATTCTAGAAAGTCTGCATTTACTGTATATCATTTACTGTAAATCATTTGTTTACCCCATGGCAAAACAAATCCATAACAGCATTTTCAGAATGCCACAGCAATAACATAGAATTTATTTCCAAAAAAAAAAAAAAAAAAAAGGACATAGTTGGTTTTCCTGTAATCTAAAGTAGTGAATTCAAATAGAGTACCAGATTTCTTGAAAGTACACTCAAATACAGGACAACTCACCCTGAAAAATTCCTTCGTGCAGAAACACAAATGCTCTTAAATTTTTCAACTTATAAGAATATAGGCCTACACTTCGAGGGTAAAAATCTTGGCGCAGGGCCTTATCTTGGGTATGTGTCTGTGTGTGAACGTGCAAATAAACACATTGTGAAAGGTCATAGGGACAATTTATGAAAATAATCCGCAAGGCATTTTACTGCGGTAAAATTGTAGACACCGGGGTTATCACGCTACAGACAGAGGAATGCAGGACCCAGAGGGTTAATAATCGCCGGGCCATACGGAACTAAGCATTCTCAGAGAAACTTCCATGGTTCACATCACAGCCATTTTCGCACTACCGCAAATGTAAATCTACCGAGGTTAATAGCGATGTGCAAATATTCAGAGGGGAATGATAATAATAGTTGTAAAAAAGTACAAAGTTCTGGGCTACGGGACGCAGCGATTAATCAGCAATAAAAAAGGCCTCTTTCACAGGGTGAGATCGACAGCAGAAACAAACAACGGCCGGCGTACAGACAGATTCCTCCCATAATGTAAACACGCGCTGCAGATCGCGGGGAGATTAAAAAATAACAGTGCGCGGGCAAGTCCCACTCATAGCGCGTAAGAATTTATGGCGCAAAGCTTTATTTGTTTAATTTTGCTTTCTTAATCGTTAACTCATTCGCACAGTCCTGGCGGTCGGAGTGGAAGTGCTGTCAATGTTTTTCTTTTCTTTTTTCTTGGAGGGGCTGTGAATGTGGAGATTCTAAGGGCTTTTATTTCAAAGAAAAAAAAATAAAATATAATAATAATAATAATAATAATAATTTTGGATTTTTTTTCTTTGAATTCAGCAAAATTGTGGTCGAGCAGCCTACTTCCCTTGTTTCAAGCTCCTAGAGATGGTGAAAAACGTTTACCTTCACCCAGGACAGCTAAATAACTGCATTCCTCTCAGTAGACAGGCCTCGCACACACAGGCAGGGAATTAATAACGACCATCCCTCACACCGCGACACCCCGGGAAATATCTGACACAGAGCAGTTGCACTCCTTCAAAATTAGTCACGTCATTATCATCGTTATTTATTTACGTTTTCTTTACTTTTTTTTTTTCACTCAAGGGGCCTTTTTTTCGCCGCGGAACTTCTAAGGGCCGACACTAAAAAAGCCGAAGCGTAGAAGGCACAGACGGAATTCCGCGGAATCTTGGCAACTCCGGACGATAGATGGGCAAGACCCTTACGGATACACAAAAAGAAAACAACCCCACAATGGATGAATAGGTAAATAAAAGAGTGTGAAAGAGTAATGGCGAAAAGAGAGAGTCCATTCTCAGAAAAGGAACAGAGAGAGAAGTCTGTGTGGGAAGAATGGGTGGGGGAGTTGGGGGATGCAGTGAGTTGGTTGGCCTCTGAAAGAAGGTTTAGGAGAAGATGGCAAAGTTTACCCCCCATCCCCCACCACCACCACCACTCTTGGCCTCAGAGAGTCAATGTGCAGTGTTAACTCAATCAAAAGATGAATTATACCTCCCGAGACACTCAGGTAACCCCTCATTACGGCCCTAATTCCTCTTAATAACAGTCACCATGTCGAAGGGGCCCCCATTACAGCGTGGAGCAACCGAGAGGGGAACCATTATCCCCCAGAAAACCCCGTTCAAAAATGTGAATGAACACACATACACACATACCCACACAAATCGATCTGAAACTAAACACACAAATCAATCTGACTTGTCTGCGATGCAAGGGTGGGGGCAAGGAATTAAATAAGAGAGTGAAGGAGTGAGAAAGCGAGAGGTTGTGTGAGAGGGGGAGAGAGAGGAATAAGAACTGAAAATACAATTATTTGTAATGTGTGTGTGAGCATGTGTGTGTTGCTGGATGTGGTGTGTAGTTGGGGGTTCGTGGGGGGTCAACTTGAGTGCTGGTTAAACAGTGTGACCCCCTTCTCTGAAAATGGTTTGGGTAAAATACGACTTCCTGACAGGTTCAGACTGGCGGTCTCAGGCCTAGTGTGTAGGCCACAGTCCTCTCTCCTTCCGCTCAAAGTTTCACTGAGTAAAATCAAAAATTAACACAACTCAGACCCGCTAGAGTGTGCGTATACAGACACTGAACAAAAAAAAAAACTTTTTTACCATCACCCGCCATTGTCCATTTGATCCTTGCACCCCCAAAGCCACTGGCACTGTTGCAACTCCTCAAAAACATGTTTTCCTTCATCTTATTTCCGTAAATAATTCATTGGCTAAGTGGAGTGTGAAGAGAGTGTATTGACAGACCCTCAATGCTGTTGTAAATATATTGAGCTCTGTTTCTGTGTGGTTTACAAAATGTTTAATGCAGGCCTATTTTACCACTCAACTCGAGGTTCCACTAAAACTTTAAATGTTTCCTTCAGACAGAGCAGGTGAAAACAAAAATGTAGATTAAATCCGTTGACAAACTTAATTTTTCTGACTTCGATGTAAATAATAGGTTGATACATTGTCTAACCTAAACCACTGAGTCTATTACTGATACTGCTTTACCATTCGCAGACTTATTAAACAGCACCCATGGGCCTAGCAGAAGTGGGACAGATTTTAAATAAATAGGCCAACACTCCAGAACTTTAATTAACAGTTAGCATGGCTCTACAATTGTAAGACGTCAGAAGTCAATGGGCCGCGTAAAGTACGAATGACGAGTCGAAAGTTAGTTTCACCGCACTATGTATTAAAAACGGAATCAGTATTTTAAATAGGCCAATAACCTTTCAAAGATAAGGCGCAGTTTTTATAATACGTCATCACTGCGCGTGTTAGCCTATATCAACGATGAAAGCGAATATGGAACATTGACAGCCACAGTTTAAGCACTGTCGCCCATATTCACACCAGCAGTAATTTTTAAACTTTATTTTGAAATTTACATTCAATTACGTCGGCAAAACGACAGTTTAATGATGCCAAATGAACTAGTAGGCCTAAGATTGAAGCTGCAACAGGTAGCCAGTGATTAAATGCACGTAGGTCTATTAGCAAATATTAATGCAAAAGTTGGCTAGATTCTGCATTAAAGAAAAGCTAAGGCAACAAATTAACTTTGAAAAGTCAACATCTAAAAATTAATCACAGAATAACCACAGTAAAATATAATGACATTAGATTTAGCCTACTTTGTGTTCTTATTTTTTTTTAAAAATCCATAGTCACGTTCCGAAATTTAAATTCTCATAATCAAAGTAAAATTTTCATTTAGGCAGGACCTCAATCGAGGGACAAAGCAGTGCAATAGGACCCTTATGTACCTCGAAGTTTTGATTTAACGCTGAAAATTTTTATTGTGAGTGACTGAAATGACATTGCTATTCAGTAAGTTTCTTGGTCAATATTAAAATCCGTAAGAGCCGTGTTTTATTTTTAGTATTTGTTCTCAGCCTTCATTTTAGGCCTATTCGTTTTTTTCCTCCTAACGTCAACTGTTTTTTTTTTATTGTATTATTCTTTAGTCGAAGAAGTGAACTTAACAAATTCAAGTTTAATTTGTGGTTACTGGCAGTAACTTTTCTAAACCATATGCGCAAAGGATTACCTTTTCTCCCAAAGGTCCAGTCGGCTAATGTTCTAGTAAGAAATTCAAGGTTTTTCGACTTAATTTTTTACCAGTGAGAGGCACTGGAGATGCATGTTACAGTACAGCGCAAAGCCCTTAATACTCTATCTTATCGAGGGACTAAAGCTGCTTTCACATCAGACGCGAAACGAATTTTTCGCGCGACAGATTACATTCTAAGTCAACGTAAAGACGCGAATACATCTTTGCATTGACTTTGAATGTAATCTGTCGCGCGAAAAATTCGTTTCGCGTCCAGAGTGAAAGCGGCTTAAGAGTGATAAGAGGCAAGACGAATTAGCCCACAGTGTGCGTAATAAAAATAGCAACAAAAGGTAGGCGCTCAACAACAACAACAATCAAAAAAAAATAAATAAAATAAAATAAAATAAAAATAATAATAATAATAATAATTGTACCTGTACCAATCCAGTCCGTTGTCGTAGTTCCTGTCGAAAAAGTGAGGCTCCGCGCCGACGGCTCTGATGTCTGGATGCACGCGTAAAAACTCGAGCAATGCGCGCGTTCCTCCCTTTTTCACCCCGATAATGATCGCCTGGGGCAGTTTCTTGGTGCCCTCTCCGAGCTGGCTGAGTTTACCTGAATTTCTCGTCCCCGCCGAAAAGCTTGCCATCCGCGCAATGGACGCCAGGTTCACAGATCCAGGGAGCCGCATATCAGACCGCAGCTCACTCACGTCCTCCTCCAGTCCAGACCGTGCGCCCGCGCCGACAACGTTTCTTTCCGCTTCAGACCGGTGGGATATTTTGCCAGTGTCGTAATCCGGCTTATTGATGATTTTTTGGAAGAGCCTCTTTCTCCTCAGCGACTGCCAGTCCTGAAGGTCCGAAGCAAGAAAACCCATTACTTGCTGGGGAGCTCTCACCGGACTAGGCATTGTGCTGCAACGGTCGGTCAGGCAGTACATGAAGTAAAGAGACGCGAGCAGGGACACCAGCATGACCACAAATTTCTTAAAGATGCTCCTGGACGGGGGATCCGAAAAGACACGGCTAAATGCCATAACGGTCCGCGGGTCGTTGGTCCCCGATCCTCAGCCATGCTAGGCAAACATCCTCGGGTCTTGCCATCAAGAAACGGAGAACATTTCACGCCGGGACCGCATCGACAGGGAACGATAGTGATAGTTTCAAGCGGTCGTGTCAGAAATAGCCTAACCTTCTCGTGCTAGTTGATAGTCGTTTCCGCCAGTTACGGTGGGTAAAAGTAGTCTATAACTTCAAAACAAGGGGTAGACAATTAACCGCAAGCATTCCTCCAATTAATTTTTGAAAAGCCCTGGTTGGCATAGATCAATCCAAATGTACCATTGAACGTTCTATTTTTCTGTATTATAATTTCACCTGGTGGCACATCTTCCGTTCTCAAACATTAATTACCAAAAGCCTGATATAAAAAGAAAGAAAAAAAAACTACAAATCTGTAAATATTCAAAAATTTCAGGTTACAAATGCATCGGCCTGTCACATAAGGTAAACTTTAACTTCACTGACTCCCCTGCACGTGTATGGCTTGTATCGAACTTCTGCTTGACATATGAGAGTAGTTGACATTTCCTTAATCCTATGAGAGCCTGTAAAACGATTTCCTGTGTCCCGAAGAAGCTGGCAATATAAAATTAACCAATGAAATTCCCGATAGGGCGGGTGCACATTCACGAAACCTGCCACGCCCGTCCAAGAGCTGTCAAGCCTGGAGGAACGCAAATCAGAGTTCTCGCGACAAGAATATGTTGTGTTGTTGCCCTCGCCGCATCATTGCAGCGGAAATTTTCTTTCAATATCTTCTTGTTGTGAAATGAGTAAAGCAGTAGAATGCTTAGAATGAGAAATAAAAAAAAAAAAACAGCCTAAATAGTGCATTATTCTGACTTCGGTTATAAAGAAGATCCTCGAAAGCCTGCAGGTATTATTATTATTATTATTATTATTAAGAAGATGAGTATTCGTTGTAATGGTGGTAGTTGGATAGCGAGTGTTGAAAGGGAGTGGAGTTTTGCTGTATTTCTGGATTGGCTGCCTTTGTTGTTAGATTAAATAACCCTGCAACGACGGTTTACTAATCGCCTCGCGATACATCTTACTATGTTCGGGTCTCCAAGACAACAAAATGAAAGGTTCACTTAATTTCCTAAATTTCAGAACAGCGATGACAGATTGAACAGAAATGAATTTTACTGCATGAGAAGCATCCCTATTGGAGCAAAAAGAACCACTTGACGGGTGCGTTTCATGCTCTGTAGCACGACGCATGCGATGAGTTATAGCAAGTGCCAGAAATAAACACAATATTTTCTGGTTCAGCGTTCGACACGCGCTCAGTTCAAAAGAGCCGACTGTAGCCGACCGTTTTACCATCAGGCCAATCATTCCAAAGAATCAATTCAGACTGACAAGCTACATAGTGAGTTCATTTCAAAAATCCGATGCTGCCAAGCCAAAATTTCGTTTATGAAAAGGAAGCAAAATGAAGAAAAGAATTTAACTTTCTGATTCGTCCAAAGAGCACTGCAGTTGTAGTCTGGGAATCTATTAACCCTGAAACTATCTTTGTCCATGAGTGAAAATACGCAATAATAAAATATTATCAGGTGTTACCGAATTATTTTAATTGATTGGATAATCAATTTATTGTATAAATTACCAAGAGTATGGATTTATAATTTATCTCTGTCCGATTGTGAAGAGGCTGTGTATAAGTATATAATTCGTTCATTTTTATGTGTGGCATCAGTGACTTTATGCATCTTCCTTCAAAAAGTTTACAAGACAGACTCAACAGGGTGCAAAGAGGATACACATATCCGTAACGAAGATTACCTCATGATTTACTTTTGTCTGGTTAGCATCTTGTGCCGCGTTTTTGTCCGTGTTTGTAGTGTATGTTTGTATAAATAAGGTTAAATGGGCCGAGTTTGAGACGCCGCAAGGCAAACATTATTCTAGTCTTTCTTAAACTTTGTTTATCTATCATCGGGGTATCGCCCCCTCCCATCTCCCGCGTGCAACCTCGGAAAAGGCCCGGAACATATCCTCATCACTCTGCGGGCCTGCGGATTCACACGTAAACGCCGTCCCTCGCAAGCTCTGGCCCACCAAGGAAGATAACTATTATTGTAAACTTTGTTTTTGTTAGTGCTTTTTTGTTTCTTTCCCCCCTCTTTTTTAAATAGGAGGAAAAGAAAAATAATAAGGGCACATTATTTCTTTACAAGTGAACAAGAACAGAACCAAATGTTGCACATCTGCTCCTGTGTATTTGTGACGTTAGCATGACAAAGGCGGCGCAGTACTTCAATGCTGCACAGCTCACTGGTCTAGAATGAGGACCGGGAACCATAATCAGGGGACTGGGGCTCGCTTGTGCCAGATGTCCCCGTGTTTGGGGTACAATACAGGGCGCCCTGCATTTAACAAATCACACCCCCTTTTTCAGATCCCCAAAACAGAAGAGGCACTGGTGTTGCCGCCTTATTCCCCAACACCCCACCCCAATACGTCCCGCTACGCTGTGCAAGCTCCCAGGGGTCAAATGTTTTCACTTTGTCCTTACCCTTACACTGGGGTGCGCAGGAATTCGGGGCTTTCAGAGAACCGAAAAATGGGGTCCTCCCTTGTCACCCCACTCCTTCCTGCCCCGCCCCTCGTTCCCACTTCTCGCTTAATCTCGACTTTTGACAAAAACATTCACCCACAAACTGATTGAAGAGCCCAGTGCTAAAATTACTTAAGTCACATTTTCACACACTATGAGTTAAGGATGGGAAATTGTATTTTATCGTTACCTAAGTCGATTTTATAAATGTTCTCAAAATGGATATTTTGTGACTTAAGTACTTTTAGCGCTGGGATCTTCAATTATTCTACACAGAAAAGATTGGGAGTTTATATAGAGGTCATGAGGGTGTGATTTTAACCCAGGAGTGCTTGTGTTTGTGCATGTGCATTTACTGTTTCTTCAGGGAGAATGGCCTTGCTTGTGCATGGAATACTCATTTACTCAGGGCTCTAAAAAGGACGGCCATTTCGTGCGTAATTACACACTCAGACTGTGCCACTCCTTTAAAAAAAATGTGTGAGCAGTCGTCTTCAAGGCACGTAAAGAGGCAATCTGACTTTCATCCACGCCATTTATCCAAAATGACTGTAATACAGTTGCACTGACAGAGGCTTTCCGGAATCTTCCCTAAAGATGGGTTTTGGGTTTCTGGGAGTGTAAACAAGGACAGCATTTGCTATCATCCCTCCACAAGAATGCATTCTACGGTGTCGTAAAAACAGAATGCCAAATGACCGAAAACTAAAGTACATTTAGTGACACAATTATTCCAGGATGCTAAGGAAAATTTCTCACAGCAGACATCTATCTATCTATCTATCTATCTATCTATCTATCTATCGTGTGTGAGTAGTTCTGCATGTGTGCAGAAATCAAAATAAATTAATAAATATATTTATTAAAAAAAATAATGTTGGATTAATTCAAACAAAAAGGAGAGAAACATTTTTTCAAAAAAATTCCTCGTCGGAAAATCCCAGCCCAAATCCTGGAGCTCGAGGGTCTTCTGGAACTTTCCCTAACCTTTAAAAATCGCTTCACATTTTGGCCTAAATGCACAGGCGATTCAAGTTAAATATGCGATAGGCTATTTTAACATGTCAGTAGCATATGTTCCGCACCTGTGCCAAATGGTAAAATGAAAGTGAAGAAGATTCCATAAATGCAACCTTCCACCAATTAAAATTCAAGGAAACATGATAGCTGGAATCTGCACTGTCTTTTCAGACAGATTTACGCACTGTAATTCAAGGGCTGTCGGTTTGGGGAAGACATCCTGCTGTTTCTGTGCCATGGGGATTAGTTCAGTTTTAACTGAACGTATGTAACTTACTGTGAGATCCATAAGTATTTGGACAGTCAAAAAAATTTGCAGGGCTCTGATCCCTACATGATTAACTTCACTTGGATGCAATTACCCTTGAAATAAATTTCCTCTGTAGAAATGCTATTGTACTTACATCGATGTTGATCGAACCATCCATTCAAATTGTGTCACTGTCTAAATACCAAGCTTACTGTATATCTCTTCTTATAATATAGTGAAATGAGGATTTTATCATTCTGGAATGTTGAACTTACATTCCAATGAGTGGAGATTATCTTAAGAACTCAATCCTAATAAAGCAGTGCTCTGAAAATAGCCCAGGTGGTAGATATGAATGCCAGTGGGTCTTAGATGGGACGCGTCATTCTCTCACCTTGCTTGTAAACAACAAGAGACAGCAGAGCTGAATCCTGTACGTCATTGATAACCAATCCTACTCCTGGAGATCTTCCATC